>CM075961.1:139733068-144688068 GCA_038048745.1 Coluber constrictor foxii | reverse complement strand
GATAAAACATAAAATGGATCTACTGGAAAAAGAAGAATTAGCTCAAAAAATTAGAAGTTCTAAACAGAATTATTTTGAGAATGTGAATAAACCAGGAAGATGGTTAGCATATAAATTGAAAAAAGAGAATCAAAGAAAATAACACAATTAATTGGTGATCAGGGTCATTGTAAATTTGGAAACATAGAAAGAAAAAAAATATACAGGATTTTTATAGACAATTGTACAAGAAAGAAAAGATAGAGGAGGAGGAAGTGATATGATATCTTCAAAATGCAAATTTACCCAGGATCCCCAAAGAAGTTGAGGAGATGTTAGAGGGAAACATAACAATGATGGAATTAAATGAAGAAATTAAGAAACAAAAAATTGGAAAAGCACCAGGGCCAGATGGTTTACCAGCGGAATTTTATAGATTGCAGGAACCATTAAGTCTCCCATTACTAGAAGTTATGAATGAAGTTATGATAAAGAAGAAAATACCCTAATCATGGTCTGAGGCTTACATCACACTGATACCAAAGGAGGATACAGACCCAGAACAAATCAAAAACTATAGACCAATTTCCCTGCTAAATTCTGATTACAAAATCTTCGCTTCAATACTGGCAGAAAGACTCAAAAGATATTTAAATAACTTTATACATCCAGATCAAAATGGATTTCTGTCTAAAAGACAAATTAGAGACAATATGAGAATAATTCTGGACACTTTGGAATACTATGAAGTACATCCAAAAAAGCAAATGGCTTTCATATTCTTAGATGCACAGAAAGCTTTCAACAACGTAAGTTGGCGTTTTATGTTGCTTCAAATGGATGAGATGGGTTTTGGAAGAAAATTTATTCAAGCAATTGATGCTATATATCATAAACAAACAGCAGATAATGATAAATGGAGAATTGACAAATTCCATTGAGATTAAAAAGGCACTAGACAAGTCTGTCCACTATCACTCTTGTTGTTTATACTAACCTTAGAAGTGCTAAATAGATGTATAAGAGAAGAAAAAGATATAAAAGGAATGAAAATTCAAAAAGAAGAATATAAATTGAAAGCATTTGCTGATGACCTAGTTTTTATCCTTGAAGATCCATTAACATCAATAACTATACTGATAGATAAAATTGGAGAATTTGGGAAGGTGGCCAGTTTGAAAATTAATAAAGACAAAAGGAAAAAAATTGACCAAAAATATGTTGATAAAGCAGAAAGAAGAGTTGGCAGATACTTCAAAAATGCAGGTCACAAATAAAGTTAAATATTTGGGGATATATCTGACAGCAAGATGTAGCAAACTTAAAGAAAATAGTTACAATAAACTTTAACAACAGATAGGGATAGATTTAGCAAAATGGAAAAATCTACAGCTTTCTTTGATTGGAAGGATATCTACTATCAAGATGAATATCTTGCCCAGAATTTTATATTTATTTCAGACAATTCCAATTAGACTGGGGAAAGATTTTTTCAAAGAATTGAATAAAATGGTGTTAAAATATATTTGGCAGGAAAAGAAGGTGAGAATAAAATTAAAATTGTTGAAAGATGCTAGAATGAAAGGGGGTTTTGGTCTACTGAATTGGGAACTTTACTACCGACAAGTTTGATGTCGATTAATGAATGGATAACATTAAGGAATACAAGATTATTGAATTTAGAAGGTCATGATTTGTTGACGGGGTGGCATGCTTATTTATGGTTTAAGGGAATAAAAATACAGGGGTATTTTATTTTTTTATTTTTTTTATTAAAAAACTTTATAAAAATACAAACATAAAAAATATAACCCCCCCTCCCACCTTCAACCCCCCCCATCCCTCCCGCCCTTCAGCCCCCCTCTCCCCCCCGACTTCCCAGAGTGAAATACAGGATTTTTCTTCTTCGACAAAAAAGATAAACCAATCATTAACCTATCCAATTTCTAGTTTACAAACACCATCAAAATCTTAACTCCAATCTAATAAGAAAATTACAACTCAATCTTACAATTACAAGAACTATAGAGTTAGAATACAGGGGTATTTTAGAAGACATCATATACGGGAGGCATTATTGTTGAATTGGGAGAAGATTAAAAAATAGCATTATTTGAAAATCCTAGTCTGGGTCTCAACGATTGAAGCCTTTACATATTCTGTAATATTTAGAAGAGAACAAATTGCTAGATACAGTGAATTAATGGATAAAAAGGGTGAACTTAAGTCGAAACAGGAAATGGAAGAACAAGGTTTTCAGATGGATTGGTTTTCTTATTGGCAAATACATTCTAGATATAAAGAAAATGTTAAACAAGAAGGTATTTACAATGTTATGATTAATTTGGATAAGATTTTAATTGGTTCTAATAAGTATGTGATTAAAAACTATATGTATATTTGTTAGAGGTAACATTGGAAGAAGAACAAGTTAAAGAGACACTGTTAGCATGGGGGAAAAATTTTGGGCATGGCATTGATTTAGAAAAAATGGCAAAAATTATGGTTACAAAACTATAAAATGACAATGTCTACAGCATATAAGGAAAATTTGTATAAGATGTTTTACAAGTGGCATTTACCCCCAATCAGAATAGCCAAAATGTTCAAGAATAAATTGGAGAAATGTTGGAAATGTCATCAAACCCCAGGATTATATTAACATATGTGGTGGACATGTGTAGAAGCTAAAGGATTTTGGACTAAAATCCACACATGGTTGGAAAAAATGATAAAGAAACACATTGACTTTAAACCAGAGATATTTTTATTAGGGATTTTACCAGAAATATATAATAAAGAGATAAGATATTTAATTGTGAACGTTTTATCGGCAGCTAGAATTGTCTTTGCTAAAAATTGGAAAGGTGAGAATATACCTACTGAAGATGAAATTATTAAGAAAAGTATGGACTATGCTGAAATGAATAAATTGACATTTGAAATTAGGGAACAGGAAGCTAAACAATATTACTTAATTTGGGATTTGTTTTATCAATGGTTAGATAATAAAACATGGAGATAAAGAATGAAATAGGAATATGTAAAGATAATATATGAAGTGATTTTCCTTTTGCTTTTATTCATCTTTCTTTCTGTTCAATAGTGGTTAAGTGAACATAAATACAAAACTATTAAATGAGAGAAACTAAATAATTTGAAAATTGGGATGAGAGACTGAGCACAAAAGAATTTTAACCAATCGACATACTGTTCGTGACTGTGTTTGAATGATGGAGATTTTATGTTTTGCTTTGTCTTTTCTATGTTTGATATAAATAAAAAAATGTTAATAAAAAAAAGAATGATAATGGACTGAAAATTAGTATTTTGAAGAGAAATTACAGAAACTAAGTATGTTGAGAAAAGATCACTGGAAGAAAAATATGATAGCAATTTTCAAAGCAATGAAGGGATATGGACCAGAAAGCCAAGATCTATCTGTTATGCCAGAGCATAAGATACAACATGCTGCTCTTAAGTTACAGCAAAACAAATTGTGACACAATAGTAAGAAAACATCCTAAGAGTAAAAACGTTTGACAGTGAGGACAAAGAGGGATTTCTATAGTCAATTCCAATTCTATGGTTCTCAGAAGAAGCCACTCGCCTACAGCTGGTTAAAAAAAGATGCCTTGCTTTTTTTTCTTTCTTTCTTTCTTTCTTTCTTTCTTTCTTTCTTTCTTTCTTTCTTTCTTTCTTTCTTTCTTTCTTTCTTTCTTTTTTCTTTCTTTCTCTTTCTTTTTTTCTTTCTTTTTCTCTTTCTCTTTCTCTTTCTTTCTCATATAACTTTGCAGATTATAAATCTGGTAGCTTTACTGATGTGTAAAACTGGTACAAGAACTCAAACCAAATGGCTGTAAATATTTCAGATAAAGTACACATAATTTTGAATGTATTCTTCATTCAGACTTCCCCATCTGTGTACAAGTTGTTAATTATTAGTTTGTGTTTAAGTCATCCACATGTTTTACTAATGTAAAGACACTGCTAAATCAAAATTTAAATAATCACACAAAAGACAATCATTTACTCATCAACCTCTCAAATGCTATATAATATTTCATTTAAAATACACGCAAGAACCTAATTATTTAAACTGAGAAAATACTCACATTACTCTGATGTTTACTAACTTCCATGGCATGCTTAACATCTGGAAGATCCTTCATCTGTGCATAATTTGATATTTCTTTCTCTGCATTGTATTTTTTCCTGTAAAGAACCTAAAAATGATAAATATTATTAGCATGCATGCCGAAATCAAGGTAGATTACAGCCCAATGTTTCTCTTTATTATTGGGATAAGGGGATAAACATTTATACGTTTGTTCTATAAATCTCCAGGGTTTTTCTTTCAAACTCCTAGGTATTATAAATTTTATAAATTCAGAATATAAATTATGTTATACAAACTTACGTATATAAACACTAGTTTTAAACTTTAATCCTGATGATGAACAAAACTGAGCAGTCCATGGACCTGAGCTATGCTTCCTAGAAACAAATTCTACTGTGGTCTACACTTTAAATGAGGGGAGAACACATATACCTATTATATAGGATTCTATTATATAAGATTCTCCACTATTACCTAATTTTGTTTTATGCTACATACATTTATTAACATGGTTTTGGGAAAAGCAATTGAATGTAAAAATGCTATGTCAATGTGATATTGAATTATAGTGATATTGAATGGTAAGAAAATCTGGATTCAATGAACTATTTGGATGAAAGAAATCTCCATTAAATCTAAAAATCCTTTCTATTGTTGTCCTTTTCCAGAGGCTGATTATAAGACAGCTCTATAACAGTCATCATAAGAAAGGTCTTTTTTTTTCAAACTGTTCTATCAACAGGCAAGTACTGATTGAGGCAAGAACCTGCGTGGGAGAAGGTGTCACAGTATACTCAAAAGAATGTTTACTCATGCAATCAATCTTTCAAGCATCATGAATTCTACTAGGTATTCTACCATCTTATATCTCCCAGTGTGCTTCCTATCCACACAGGCTTTTGAAAACCTTCCAGCCTGCATCCTTCAACTCAGCTGACTTACCTAACAGCCGTTATCTTCAATATAATGGAAGGACTGAAAAATATTACTGGTATGGTTAATATTTAATGCTGTATTTAAAAAGTGAGGTATTTTCTATAAGTATATTCTAGAAATTTTCCCTTTCCTTTTTCTCATATTTCAGTTTTTTAATTTATAGTTTTGATTATTATTATTTTGTTTCTTATTAAAGAAAATAAATATTTATGTACATAAAAAGGACTTTTATATTTTACTAATCTAAAACTTTAATACAATCAAATATGTGGGAGAATCTGCACTGCGCTCAATTGGTTAATTTAAATTAATTGATTCTCAACTTCTTTATTCATTTATTGTTCAACCTTGCATATATATATATATATAAGGAATCTATAGGTATTAATTTTGAGTTAGGTGTAATTAAGCAACGGGTAGGATCAAATACATTCTGTCTTTTCATTTTCTAATGGTTTTTGGATGCATATTTTCTCATTTCTTTCCATCCTCTCCCTTCCTTCCCACCAATAGGGAAGAGGTCTCAATTGATTAGTTGAAGAGGAATATAATCACTATTTGAAATGCACCCTTGGGGTGCAGTTTGCCTATCCCAGATCTAATTGGATACATAACTGCAAAATGATGTCCAATAACTCAAATTTACCCTAGCTTATTTGTAAATCCAAGGTAATTTGTACAAGGTAATACAAGCACAAAATGCAAAAACGAAAGCATAACTGTGTCTGAGAAAAAAAAAACTAGCTTAAAGATAAATATCAGAGATGTAGTATCACTATTATCTTAGATACTGAATTTGTAACTTAAGATTCATCAACTTTACAAACAAAAATATTGCTTCAAGCACATTTGCCAAGTACTTGGATATTTTTTTTAATTGAAAAGTTTTACAACAAAAAAGAAAATTTACACCTCCCCTACTGTTCCCCCCACCCTCTTTCCCTCCCCCCATTCGCCCCTAACCCCCTCCCCCAGACTTCCCAGAGCAAAATACAGGGTATTGCAGTTAACAATCATAAGCTAAAATAACCTAACTATCCCTAGTCTACGAATCATCCCCTGACACCTTAACTCCCCTATAGATTTCTTTTTTAAAGAACCCTCTAAGCAGGCCATTGACATATTCTTGTTTTCTATTTTTCTTGGGTCATTGTGTTCAGTAAGAAACAAACACTGGAATTTTCTGCCAAAATGATGTATAAATTAAATATTTTACTACATTGTCCATTCATTTCTTCATTTTTTTAAAAAAAAGCTTCTCTCGCCTGATTTTTTTAGAATGTTTTCAAGGAAACAAGAAACTCAGAAACCTGTTAATTTAGTTTTAAAATAATAGTAAAGTTTATCCATAGGAAAGGAGGAAGAAGGAGGGAGGGAGGGAGCAGAAGGGAAGGGAAGTTGATAATTTTGCCAAAACTGTATCAGCTGATATTATTGCATAAAACATTTAGGATTTTGCTACCAATCAGTAAGTCAGTTAAAGAAAGGTTGTTTTTTTAAACATCCTAACATATCTTAAATCATAAGATTTCCTTGTAAGAAATTATCCTACATATCGTACATAATTATCCTACATATAATTTCCAAAATATACACTATATATTAGTTGTCAGGTGATTTAGAATCAATAATAATAGTTAACCTGATCATAAATTAATTTCTTCATTCTCATCTACAGTTTCCTTGATTTTTCTTTTTGCTTTGACAGTAGATTACTCCTGAAAACTGTCTTTCAGCTGGTTTAATTTATCCCAATGTTGTAATGCATCCACTGTTTCTGCAAGAAGATATTATATTTTGTTTCTATAATTATTTTTGGCTTTATTATACTTTCTATAGTCTGCCTTTAGCTCCAAATCAGAAAAGATACAAAAATTATTTTTATATGTAACATGCATCCTTGATTTGTATTAATTTATTGCAGTGATTATGATGATCTATCAAGATTTTTTTTTCTGGATAATTAAATTTTCAAGAAAATAAAAAATGTTGACAATAGAAAACATAATCAGAATGCACTTTTAGTAACTTTTTTCTTAGTACAGATTTGAAACAATCTTTTAAAACTAACATTTTAAAAATCTAAGATTTTTTTCTTTCCTTCCTTTCCCTTCCTCTCAATTTAGAATTGAATATATAATAGTATTTGCTTTTCTTGTCGTTATAAATTTTTGCTGTTTTTCTTTTTTTAAGAAATGTGTAGCGGAAGTCAGGGGTGGGATGGGGAGGGAGGGGCTGGGGTTGGGGGGAGGTTGGGGGGGATGGGAGGATGGGGTTGGGGGAGGGGTGAAAAAGGGGGAAAAATTTTTGTATTGTAAAACTTTTTCAATAAAAAAAAAATCTAAGAGCATTTAAATGTAAATACCAGTCATTAAGAACTTGTAATTTTCGAAAGGCATGATTTAATTATTTTCTCCTCTACTTCCATAACGAATAGTATCACTCCTTGGTTGCTGATTTTTGAAGGTAGAAATTTCTACCTTCAAAATGTTGATTGAACAATCAATCATTAATTGAACAATCAATTAATGTTGATTGTTCTATATCTCTAAAATAACTTTTCTGTCCTCTACTATACCTAAAACAGACTCACCTTCTACATATTCAAGGCTCTTTCCCTTCCATTTCTATATTCTTATAGTTCAACATAGATATTTCCTACATCTGCTCAACTAATCTTAACCATACAAAGATTTTCTACTATACTTAAATATTTCCCCTGGTTGCCTCTCATGATGAATTTTTCTTATATCTGGGTTGCAAAGTTCTAGATGACCACAAAATGTCAGCGTAGGATGATTTTTTATCTCTCTGTTGGCCAGACATGTTTTCACTGACTCTATCATCTTCTTTGTGCCAACATGTGCCATGTGCCATGTAATTAATTTTAGACTAGACGTTAGACCATTCTTCAGCTTATATTACTTTTATTATTACTTTTATTTCCTTAAGAGTAGCACAAAATGCTGTTCTTACAAAAGAGGTGTTCCTGTCTACAAATAATATTTGGGTTATTACCCTTATCTGTTCCAGAAGGCAGAACATAGACCAAGAAAGAGGGATGCAAGATAGCTGCTTAGTATATGAAGCACTGTCATTTATTATTTCATTAAAAAATTACTCTCGTTACAACTGTCCCAGTATGTCTATTGTAATTATATTCCTACTATGGAATAGCAAGATACTCATTAAAGAGACTTTATAAATCATAAACTCTTCAAGCAACTCAAACATAATCAGCAGAAAATGTGGATTCTAATTCAATCTTCTTAATAAAATGTTTTTTACCAGCTTGTTTCTTATCCCATTGTCAATATAGTAGTATTATTTATACTATTATTGTCAATCAACTGGTCACAAATTACTTTATTTTCAACAATTACTGAAGCAAATTAAACATTGAGAATTACAAGTTTATTTGCATTTTCCATGGCTTTACCATAAATCAAAAAGGGCATTAGAGCCTCTATAAATACTGAAGAACAGGACAAAAAAAGCAAGAGGGAGCAGAATATAAATATCATTTTTCTCCCTCCAGCACATGTCAAAATCTGTCTGTACATGAATGTTATGCAATTGGAATATGAGGGTCTAGACAACAGTTTTTTGGGGAAAGGGCAAGTCCCAGCTCTGTTGTAAAAACCAACATCTCCTCTTTCATTTTCCTTACAGGCATAACGTTTAGGAAACTCAATGAGTAGAAATTATTCCACTTACCTACTGTCTGAAGCAGAATGCCATGATTTATGCTGCAGATGAGAAATAAATGTGTCTGCACATTTTACGTTTTATGCTACATCTAGAATATATTGTGTATGTCCTCTTAAAGCAGATGTGTGTTCCAGAGTAAGTCTTAAATAGTACCATTGTGTATTTAATACTTTTACAAAGACAGCAAAATATATAAGTTAGAATTGCCTGAAAACTGAATATCGCAGTCAACTCTGTCCTGCGGTAGCATATCTGTGGTACCATAGATAGGGAGGAAAAAACCATGGTTTAAAAATTGCAAAAAAACCTGTATTCTATGAATATTCCAGGCTACATTTTAAATCCTCTCAAGGGATAACTGATTGGCTATGGAAGGGGAAAGGCCAGTTCAGTTTCTATCCAAAACTAAAGCCATGTCTCAAAATGTCCATACTGGCCCAGAACAGAAAGTATACAAGGTGATGTATAACTAATCTAGAATTTACCTAACAGATTTCTTTTAAAATATTATGCAGTTTAAAATATTATATCATTTTCTGACTAAAGAGCTTAACTGTTAAATTAAGCAATTTGCTTCCCAGGTGTAATCATTTAAAGTAATCTGACAAAAATTGAATTTTTTTTGCAAGTGTTATTTATAAAATTCTACATCTATAGTATATGACTATTTACCAATCTAAATTTGTTTGTTTGTTTTGATATCTCACCTGAATAAAAGCAGTGAAGACATATAATATTCTTTCCTCCTACTTTGTCCAAATCTTTCAATTCTGGGCAAAATGCCCAGATAACATCAGAGATACAGAGGTTTTTTTGACAGTGCTAATTATCTGGATTCATTTTATTTGACCTCTGAAAACAGGCATAGGAGATAAACCTTTTGTATTCCCTGCCTTAAACTTAATAAAAATGTAACTTTCTTGTCAGTATTTTCAGTTTCCAAAACTTCAAGAGTTCCTGCTTGGGTTGGGACTTAGAAGAACAGTTTTTTAAACTGTTCTAATGAAATACAAATATTACAGAAAAGCATTCTGGAAAGCATGTACTCTAGGATATGTAGAACAGCTAAGTTACTAGGCACATTTGCCATTTCCATTTACTCCAAGTATAGTAGTAAATATTCTAAAGCTTAATGCTAAAGCACATGATTTATATGTAAAACCACTCAGATTCAGTCTCTGGTACCTCAATATTCTCAGTTATCCAAAAATTCCAAGTTATTATTTATACCATGTTATAAAGATGCTGAGATTTATGATGGAGTCAACCATGACTCAGATTCAATCCAGAAACAGGGTAAGTACTGGCAGTAAGTGGTGTTGAATAATTTTACTAATTACATTAATTATACGGGTTTACTAATATCTATGTTAAATTATTCAATTTCAGGGTTGTTCATAGACTTTCCTAATTGTCCCTTAGGATTCAGAGCATTGGCCAAATATTTCTCTCACTGAACTGTAAGTAACATGTTTGCAAAATCTAACTTGAAATCCTAGTTAATTCTACTTAATACTAATATTGCTGCAAACGCAGAAACAAAAATCACTATATATTTTTATTTTTAGGTCCTTCACATTTATTTATTTCAGAGATAAATTCCTGCTTTTCCTCCAGGAATTGAAGCTAGTATACATAGCACTTGATTTCTCCAATTTTTTAATTTCTCCCTGTGGAAATCACCAAATCAGCTTCCATTATTAAAACGAATTTGATGCTCTTCAATTAATGCTGTGTTTAGTATTTTCTTTAGAAAAGGTAGAAAAGGTAGAAAAGATAACATATTTCACCAGGAAATATATTACGGTGCATGTTTGTGAAATTACCTTGCTCTGAAGATTCATGACTTCTTTTGCAAACACACTGTCAATTGTAGCAGGCATTTGCTGATAGAATGAGTTAGCAAGTTCTTTCTTAGCCTTTGCTTTGTACTTCGCCTAGAAGGCAAGAGAAAAATAGAGTAACAATTATTTTTTTGCAGATTAAGATGATATTCAATAAGAAACTTTCACATTAAATCTTTCACAAATTAGATATAAAAATAGATATTTACCTAGCCGAGATCCAGAATAAAAGCAAGTTTAATTCTGCAGTTTCCATTCCACTACTCAAGGAATTATCTATTTAGATAAGTATTTTTCAGCCTTGTTAAGATTCTGGATTTCAGTTCCAAGAATTCCCCAACCAGTCATGCTATCTGCGGAATTCTTGGAGTTGAGTCCAGACATTTTAAAATTGACAACGCTAAAAAACAATGGTTTAGAAAAATAGACCTTCCTAGATTTGGGGGCAGGCCAAATTGGGTGAGTTTCTATTTTAAAAACTACATTTTCATAATGGTGAAATAATGAATAAAATTAAACCAATTTGTCTCCTAATTTCCAAAATTACCTTTGAGAACAATTTCATTTCAATCAGCCTTCACAACACGAGTTTTTCTTAAATCCAGTTGCTTACCTAATCAATCAATACCATATGTTAAAACCTCAGCACTAAAAGGTCCATTTCAACTGAAAGTACTAAAATTGTGTTGCGCAGCAGCTAATTTTTAGATCAGCAGATACCAGATCTTTAAGCTAGACATTTTTAATACACTTAAAAACAAAATAATATTAATTAACTACATCATTTATTTGAAAAGCGTTTATTTTTAAATCAAAGTAAATGAATTACATTTTTATTATTTTATTCTTTAAATGTATTAAATAATGATGCAATCCAGCTAGGGAACTTCAATTGTTAAATAGAATTGAAAATACTTTAGATTAAAAAAAACACTATACCAAAGTTAAATTAAATGTAAGAAAAAAATCACAGATGACTAAATTTTCTAATACTGTCACTCTTTCAATCCTTATCAGGTCATGCCTTGAACACAATTATTTAATTCCTTATTAACTTTGGTCTCAGTGATGGCATCATGTCATAAAAGTAAATTGACTAAATAGTATCATAATGTAATTCCACGAACTGTGTGACCCCTGACAGGCTGGAACTTAATCAGGAGGAGGCATAATGAAAGAAATATGAGAAGAGAGGAAGAGAGACTGCATTCTTGTGATAAGTGCTACTTTGTAAATCATAGAACCATCAATATAACAAACGAAGATTGCAAATGTTCTGCCTTACATCAGAAATAACAGCAGATATATTTTTCTCATGTGTCAGCTGTAGAGTATCAGCCACATATGTCCACCTGCCTTTTGATTTTTCATATTCTTCTTTATAACGGACCTAAAGAGGATTTTTTTAAAAAGTGGGTTAAAAGAGGTTAAAAGAGAATAAAAGGAATTTTTATTTTGACAGGACCAAAGAAGAAAAAAGGAATATAATCTGGATTCATAATTCCTGATTAAAATGAAAAACGAATATAATAATATAATTTAATTTTAACTTTAAAAAATGTGCATAATTACAAGACCACACAAGTTTAGAACAGCTAACAGATTTTAAATGACAGGAAAGCTCATATAGACAGAAGCTGTGAAGTATTCATAATTATGGCCATTTTATCTGTGTCACTGAAGCATTTCAGTGGAATTGCTATAAGGGGATTACCCTAATATTAAATCATGCATATGATTACTGTAATGTGTTCCCTGAAAGGAGGACACCTAACTTCATGGGATTCTCTTTCTTGTTTACCATTCCTATCAGCAAACTGAAAATCACAATTCTAGAATAAAAATAGGATTTTTATCAAATAGAGCAGTGCACTAACAGATGGAATATTTATTGAAGGAATTAATCTCCCACTGCAACAGAAACATCTTTAAAGCCACTAGATGCTTACTACTGTAATGCTAGCTGAGTATGAATTGCTGGAATTTTGTCTTTCTTGAATGTAAGAAATAAATCCTCACTCAAACTTTCTTTGCTCCAAGTTTTCTTTGAAGCACTATCTGCAGCAGGTGACAGGAGGGTTCAAATTGGAAGACTATATTGCAACACTACAACTCAAGCCTCACCCTTTCAATATATGCATTAGAGTGTTGTTTATACATACACAATACATGAAGCTTATGCTACCATGCTGCTTTCATCATTTTGACATAAGTAGCAAGATCCTACAAATGTGACATTTGTCCTTGAGGTACAATGCATTAGTATTACTATTCAATGACAATATATTAATTGCTGTGCTCCCAGGGTAGGGGGAAGAAAATCAAGGCATATTTTTAAATTCACGTCTAGATTAGTGGTGAATTTTAAAGAAACATATTTTGCCCTGTGGCTTAAATCTACCTCATTCAAAGCTTGAGCCAATGCTAAAAAAGAGAGGGTAAGCAAGGACATCTTAATATTTTTGTGACCGCCACTTAGACTGGGCTGGCTGAAATCCAACAGAGTTCCATTAAGCCAGAGCAAAGAGCTTTGGAAAAATCAATGGCCTATGGGCAGAATGCTCTTCATGAAAAGTGATTATTTGTTTCATATTATCCATACTAGTCCTGACAAGCTTCCAATTCTTTTTAAGCAATAAAGGCAAGAACAACAATCACTATCCTCTCAGGCTCACTAAATTATAGAATTATTTGAAGCAATTGTCATTGAAATTAATGGAACATTTAAAAAGGGAAGGAAGAAAGTACAGGCATTACATTGATTTTAGTACATTTTTATCAAGAAAAGTTGGCATTATTGCCCTTTATTACTATTAGCAGCGCTGCAATTCAGATTAAAGATTATAATTCAAATTCTGAACCACACTAATGCCACATTGATGTGTTACAATGTCACATTTGCAAGCTCTGTATTTTCATAACTCTGATATGACATTGTATGCATATTTTATGATTTGTTACCCTTGCTCCCTTCCTGCATGCACTTATAGGTAATCCTCAATTTATGATCACAATTGATCATTCCTGCCATGTTGGTACAATCATAAAGGAAGTCATTATGCGACCAGACTCAATGTTATGACCATTTTTACCATGGTTTTTAAGTGAATCCAGTTTCCCCAACTGACTTTGTTTATTGGAAGCAAATGAGAAAGATCACAAATTTACATGACCACAAGAACATGGCAAATGTGAGCCAGTTGCCAAACACCCAAATTGCAAATACATGACGCACAAGGATTATGTAACAATCACAATTTCAAGCCAACATTAAACGAATGATCATAAATCAAGGATTACTTGTATAGCTCTGGCTTTAGCTAAGTCATTATACACAAAGCTGGAGTCAATATAAAACAATTCTCTTTCTTACAAAGATAAATTACAAACAACTCAAAATAGCAAAAAGGCAAAGCAATATGGCATAAACTAAACATAAGGGTACCTGATAATCATATTTTATAATTTGCTAAAGCATTCCCAATTAATCAAGTAACAAAATAACCATTCAATAAAACATAAGGAAATTAAACTAAAATTAAACAGGTTAGACAAAAAATGGAAGGAATGAATTAATCTCTTAATTCTTCAATATTCATTTAAGGAAAATTATGAAAGAATTTGAATTATTTTAAAACTTACTCAAATAGTTTACTAAAACTTTTAAAACTGACAGGAAAAAAGGTTCTCTTGACTATATCTAAATTAAGTATGTCAAATGTAAGGTTACAATGCAACGATGACAATTTAAAATTTTAGATTTTTTTTTAACGGTATAATCAGGAAAAACAATTAAATTAAAAATACAACTGGCCAGAAGGAGATAATATTGCAAAGATCTGGAAATCAGAGTTCTTAAAACACCTAGGAGTATTTTAAATATCTTCTTCAGCCAAAAAGATCCCAATATAATTATATGCCAATATATTCTGAATAATCCTAGGATAGGATAGGATAGGATAGGATAGGATAGGATAGGATAGGATAGGATAGGATAGGATGGGATGGGATGGGATGGGATGGGATGGGATGGGATGGGATGGGATGGGATGGGATGGGATGGGATGGGATGGGATGGGGTGGGGTGGGGTGGGGTGGGGTAGGATGGGATAGGATAGGATAGGATAGGATGGGATGGGATGGGATGGGATGGGATGGGATGGGATGGGATGGGATGGGATGGGATGGGATGGGATGGGGTGGGGTGGGGTGGGGTGGGGTGGGGTGGGGTGGGGTGGGGTGGGGTGGGGTGGGGTGGGGTGGGATGGGATGGGATGGGATAGGATAGGATAGGATAGGATAGGATAGGATAGGATAGGATAGAAGGGAAAGGGAAAGGGAAAAGGGAAAAGGGAAAGGGAAAAGGGAAAAGGGAAAAGGGAAAAGGGAAAGAAAGGGAAAGGGAAAGATTAAAAGGGTATGTCAAATTCCACTATATTAGGGAATAATGCATATACTTTGAATGTATTATTATTATTATTATAATACATACCTCGTTCCATATCTAAGAGGTTCCTAAATAGGCATGTACATGCCTATCGTTCCTGTCATTTTTTTTTTCAATTTGCTTGTCTGAATTTGTAATTTTTATTTATGAATAAAAAATAAAATAAAATACATGAAACATTTTCAATATCAATTTTGTTCATTTTGCTCTTAGAGCAATGAATATATTTGAAGCAATATTTACATATTTAAATATCAGGGTAGAAATGTTATATAATGAATTAAACTAGGACAGAAAATCTTACTTACATTACTTAGTATCTTTGTGCAGTTTTTTGCAAGTTCCATGTTTTTATCCTCAATGACAGGTTTAAGGAACACCTATGGGGAAAGTATTTCCAAAAGTGAGTAGAAATCATAAAATAAATCTTTTTCACACTTTACAAAATAGATCACAGCCACCTACTATTGCATCCTCCTCTTCTTCTTCTTCCACCACTTCCTCAACTTCATTCTTTGTAGACTCTGGAAAAGGCATTCTCATTTTTTGTTCTTTTAGAAAGATGGTAAGGTTCAGTAATAAAGCAGCTTATGCCCTGCACCATTTGAATTCCTTGTGTCACTCTGGTATCATGGCTAGCTTCATCTCACTGAAGGTTTCTTCCTTATTTAGGCAACACATGAAAGTCTTATCTGAACAATGTAGCATGAAGTGAAAAGCATCAGATGTCCTTTGGGTAAACATTCTTGAAAAACAGCCTAGTTTGATGCCCTTGAAATGTATTGACTCATGAACTGCACTTCCTATAATTCCAAATAAGCAGAGCCATATTTGGCATGAGATAGGAAGTGACCTCTTTAAAACAAAACAAAAAAAATTGTGATTAGTTTAAATGTCTGAAGATATGCTTGATGAAATATGAGCTATATGAATTATGAAACTTATTAACAGGAATAAAAATGAATTATCAAAATCGCTGGCAATTTGCTGAAGTTGGTACAGGTGAAGTTGACCCCAAAATTTACGTTGCTAAGTGAAACAGTTGTTAAGTGAATTTTGCTCCATTTTACAACCTTTTTTGCTATGGTTGTTAAGTGAATCACTGCAGTTGTTATGCTAGTAACATGGTTGTTAAGTGAATCTGGCTTCCCCATTGACTTTGATTGTCAGGAGGTCATAAAAGGTGATCACATAACCCTGGAACACTGCAACTGTGATAAATATGAGTCAGTTGCCAAGCATCTGAATTTTGATCACATGACCATGGAGATGCTGCAATGGTTGAAAATGTGAAAAACGGTCCTAAGTCACTTTTTCAGTGACATCGTAACTTTAAACAGTCCTTGCTGTAAGTCAAGGACTACTGATACTCAGAGCTAGATCATTAGAGAAGTCTATTAATGATGTGTAAACTTTTTCTCCATTACAGAGAAGAGTTGCAAACATGTAAACAAGCATTACTTTACAAATATTTCTACAGGTTTCCAAAAAGTTGAATTGCTCCATATCAAAAGATTATTGTAGCAAACGTTTTTTTACATCATGACTAATTTTTCTGTGAACATATAACTTAAAGAACTAGGGGTGACATGATAGCAGTGTTCCGATAACTCAGGTGTTGCCAGAAAAAAGAGGGACTATTCTCCAAAGCATCTGAAGGCAGGGCAAGAAGCAATGGATGGAAACTAATCAAGGAGAAAAGCAACCTAAAACTAAGAAGAAATTTCCTGACAGAACAATTAACCAATGAAACAACTTGCCTCCAAAAGTTGTGAATTCTCCAACACTGGAAGATTTTAAGAAGAGATTGGATTTGTCTGAAATGGTAGAGGGTTTCCTTCCTGAGCAGGGGTTTTGACTAGAAGTCTTCCAAGGTCGCTTCCAACTCTGTTATCCTATCCTATCCTATCCTATCCTATCCTATCCTAAAGTATTCATTTTTAATTAAGTTAATTTGATAATCTTAACAAGCAAAGTGATTCTACAGAAGGATACCTAGAATCTTCTTAAATATATTATGATAATTTGCAGAAGTTTTTCAGACTAACTCTGGTTCTGCACCTAGGACATCGGTTGAAAATCCTAGCGTATTCTGCACTGTTACCATAATTAAAATATCAGCTCCACTGCTCTCTCTCATTCTCATGAAACCGCTTAAGTCTGCTTATATTTCTTTGAGATTGGCCATCAGAATGAATGTTCAGAATATTCAGAAAGATCAATCTTCATTATTCCAGAAAAGACATAGTATATGTTACTGTTTAACTGTGCATTAACTTCTTTCTATCTAACTTATACACTCTTCACCTCATCTCATGATAAATTCAGCACAGTTTGCATGTTCATATGTTAGTCGTTACATTAATTCATGGAAGCACTGGATCTTATTGAAGTAAATGATATACAATGAACTGAAAAATGTAATAGCTAGCAATAATTAGGCAAGAATTTAGGCTCCCTACTAGGAATAATACTCAATAAGGAAACATGGTTACCTTGACAACTGGGACAAGATGATAAATATGGCTCTTTTCTGCAGCCTCCTGAAAAACATAATCTTATCTACGCCTTGTCAAATATCTATTTTATAGTGTCCATATGACATTCCAAAAGACAAGACTGCTGTAACTCTACCATACACTTTTATTAAACAATTTGTTATTAGTTGTTGGCAAAAAAAAATGTGCTGCCTAGAAACTATTTGTTTAGTATTTGTTTTTCATCTCCCACTTAGCATGTTTTGTTTTGAAAGTCCTTAATCAAAGTGCATGAAACATTAGATTTCACAGTTGAAAAACATTTGTTCAGGAATATATTTGGTGTTGGCTTACGATATTATAAACAATATATTAAGATATTATAAAAAGTATTCTAACTAAGCATAATTTTTTATGAAAACGGTGCTCCAAAATTCCTAAAAAGATTAAAGCTAAAGGGAATTTAACCCCCCGCCCTTTTTTTTAATGGATCATTTTTCTTTCAAACTTTTATTCCAATGTCTCATGCAACTTTATAGCAGGGATATGTAGCAGAGGAATTTTCAATGAGGGGGAGGAGTATAAGGGGTTCAAAATAGTTGGCACCCACCCTGAAGTTCAAAGAAAAATCCAAAGTAAAAAATGGATTCCAGGACTGACAGAGAGTTAGAATCATAAGGACATGTCTATTACTGGTTTATGTAATTATAACTGAAAGAAAGGTTTAATTTAAATTTATTTATTTATTTATTTATTTATTTCAATTTATATACCGCCCTTCTCCCCGGGAGGGGGACTCAGGGCGGTGAACAACCAAATTAAAACACATATAATACAAATATTAAAAGGATTTAAAATTAGATTAAATTGATCGGCGTTCCAAAATAAAAGTCTCAAACCCCGTTAAAATACCCAATTTAAAACCCCAAAGATTTATAGTACCAAAAATTTTAAAACCCCATTAATATCAATCAAGCAAGGCCGGCTTGTTGGAATAAATAAGTCTTAAGGGCCTTTTGGAAAGCACAGAGGTCCGGGATCAAACGAATTTCAGGAGGCAACTCGTTCCATAGGGTGGGTGCCCCCACAGAGAAGGCTCTCCCCCTGGGGGCCGCCAGCCGATATTGGCTGATGGCACCCTGAGAAGGCCCTCTCTGTGTGAGCGTACTGGCCGGTGGGAGGTTATCGGTAGCAGCAGGCGGTCCCACAAATACCCCGGTCCCATGCCATGGAGCGCCTTAAAGGTCAAAACTAACACCTTGAAGCACACCCGGAAGACCACCAGAAGCCAGTGCAGCTCGCGCAGGAGAGATGTCATGTGGGAGCGCCCTGTCGCTCCCATAATCACCCGCGCGGCCGCATTCTGGACCAGTTGGAGCCTCTGGGTGCACCCCAAGGGAAGCCCCATGTAGACACGTTACAGTAGTCCAGGCGAGACGTGACGAGTGCATGAGTGACTGTGCACATGGAGTCCCGATCCAGAAAGGGGCGCAACTGGCGCATCAGGCGAACCTGATAAAAGGCCCCCCTGGCCACAGCCGCCATATGCCCTTCCAAGGACAGCCGTGAATCCAGGAGGACACCCAAGTTGCGAGCCCCCTCTGTGGGGGCCAATGACTCACCCCCAATAGCCAGCGATGGCACCAGCTAGCTATACCAGGACGCCGGCATCCACAGCCACTCGGTCTTGGAAGGGTTGAGACGAAGCCTGTTCCTTCCCATCCAGACCCTCACGGCTTCAAGGCACTGGACATTACTTCGAGGGCATCATTGGGGTGGTCAGGGGTGGAGATGTACAGCTGAGTATCATCAGCATACAGTTGACAACTCACCCCAAAACCACGGATGATCTCACCCAGCGGCTTCACATAAATGTTGAACAGGAGCGGCGAGAGGACCGACACTTGTGGCACCCCGCAAACGAGGCGCCTCGAGGTCGACCTCTGCCCCCCCTGCCAACACAGACTGCAATCGGTCGGAGAGATAGGAGGAGAACCACCGCAGCAAGGTGCCTCCCACCCCCAAACTCCTCAACCGATGCAGCATGATACCATGGTCGATGGTATCAAAAGCCGCTGAGAGATCTAACAGGACCAGGACAGAGGAACAACCCCTGTCCTGAGCCCTCCAGAGATCATTCACCAATGCGACCAATGCCGTCTCCGTGCTGTACCCAGGTCTGAAACCGGACTGGCACGGATCTAGATAGACGGTTTCATCCAGGTACTGTGGGAGCTTCGCGCAACCACACTCTCAACAACCTTCGCAATAAAGCGAAGGTTGGAGACAGGACGAAAATTTGCCAAAACAGCTGGGTCCAGAGAAGGCTTCTTTAGGAGGGGCCTCACCACCACCTCTTTCAAGGCACAGGCAAGAAACCCTCACTCAAAGAAGCATTTATAATGCTCTGGAGCCAGCCTCGCGTAACTTCCCGAGTGGCCAGTACCAGCCAGGAAGGACACAGGTCCAATAAACATGTGGTTGCGTTTAAATTCCTCAAAGTCCTGTCCACGTTCTCAGAAGTCACAGGATCGAACTCATCCCAGATAATGTTCTCAAGACCAGCCTCAGTCACCTCGCCGGAATCTACCCAGTCAGAGTCCAAGCCTTCCCAAATCTGAGTGACTTTATCGTGCAGATACTATGCAAAATCCTCAGCTCGCCCTTGCAAGAGGTCCTCCCGCGCTCCCTGATGTAGGAGGGAGCGGGTCACTCTAAACAAGGCGGCAGGGCGATTATCTGCCGATGCAATAAGAGCGGAAAAGTAATTACGCTTTGCCGCTTTTATCGCCACCCAGCGATAAACATTTATGTCCAAAGAAATTTGGATATACAGTGGGGCAAAAAAATATTTAGTCAGCCACCAATTGTGCAAATTCTCCCACTTAAAAAGATGAGAGAGGCCTGTAACTGACATCATAGATAGACCTCAACTATGAGAGACAAAATGAGAAAACAAATCCAGACAATCACATTGTCTGATTTGGAAAGAATTTATTTGCAAATTATGGTGGAAAATAAGTATTTGGTCAATATCAAAAGTTCATCTCAATACTTTGTTATATATCCTTTGTTGGCAATGACAGAGAGCAAACATTTTCTGTAAGTCTTCACAAAGTTGGCGCACACAGTTGCCACACTGGCGGTGTGTTTGGGATAATTGTCATGCTGAAAGACCCAGCCACATTTCATCTTCAATGCCCTTGCTGATGGAAGGAGGTTTGCACTCAAAATCTCATGATACATGGCCCCATTCATTCTTTCCTGTACACAGATCAGTCATCCTAGTCCCTTTGCAGAGAAACAGCCCCAAAGCATGATGTTGCCAGTCCCATGCTTCACAGTAGGTATGGTGTTCTTTGGATGCAACTCAGCATTCTCTCTCTTCCAAACATGACAAGTTGTGTTTCTACCAAACAGTTCTACATTGGTTGACCATATGACATTCTCCCAATCCTCTTCTGGATCCTCCAAATGCTCTCTAGCAAACTTCAGACGGGTCCGGACATGTACTGGCTTAAGCAGGGGGACAGGTCTGGCACTGCAAGATCTGAATCCCTGGCAGCGTAGTGCGTTACTGAGGGTAGCCTTTGTTATGTTGGTCCCAGCTCTCTACCGGGCATTCACTAGGTTCCCCCTTGTGATTCTGGCATTTTTGTTCACCGTTCTTGTGATCATTTTGACCACACGGGGTAAGATCTTGCATGGAGTCCCAGATCGAGGGAGATTATCAGTGGTCTTGTATGTCTTCCACTTTCTAATTATTGCTCCCGCAGTTGATTTCTTCACACCAAGCTGCTTGCCTATTGCAGATTCAGTCTTCCCAGCATGGTGCAGGTCTACAATTTTGTTTCTGGTGTCCTTCAACAGCTCTTTGGTCTTCATCATAGTGGAGTTTGGAGTGTGACTGTTTGAGGTTGTGCACAGGTGTCTTTTATACTGATAACAAATTCAAACAGGTGCCATTAATACAGGTAATGAGTGGAGGACAGAGAAGCCTCTTAAAGAAGAAGTTACAAGTCTGTGAGAACCAGAAATCTTGCTTGTTTGTAGGTGACCAAATACTTATTTTCCACCATAATTTGCAAATAAATTCTTTCCAAATCAGACAACGTGATTGTCTGTATTTGTTTTCTCATTTTGTCTGTCATAATTGAGGTCTATCTATGATGTCAATTACAGGCCTCTCTTATCTTTTTAAGTGGGAGAACTTGCACAATTGGTGGCTGACTAAATACTTTTTTGCCCCACTGTAATATAATACTTGAACAATGGGAAAACAATGAACAATGTGAAAGTGGACAAAGTGTTTAAAATTTGTATTAAATTGTAATTTAAAATCATATACTGTTTAACATCCAATAAATTCTCAATTTATGTATAAATTACATAAATTTTAAATGTATGTTGGAAATGTAAATGAAAAGAAGGAACTTTTTACCATCTTTGGTGGATTTGTGATAAAGCAATATTGGAGTAAGATTCTTAAAGTGAATATAAAAATCAAACCAGAGGCTTTCATTTCAGTCTTAATGGACAAAGAGCTTGAAAAAAATCTGGAACCTTGCTGTTATATATGTTGATTGAAGCAAGAATGCTTTCTGCACAAAGACAGAAAGATACTTTAATACCCACAGTGAATGGCTGGAAAAACTTATGGAACTTGCAGAGATGGATAAATTAACAGCTTTAATCAGAGAAAAGAACTTTCGAACTTTGTTTCTATTTGGAAACCACTGCTAGTTTTTGTGCTTTAGTTGGAAGAAAATGAAACTTGGATTTTGCTGATTACCATAGATAAGTTTGTTGTTACAGAAATGGCTAGTACATATTAAGTATGTGAAAGTAAAAGGTTGATACTGTAATGTTAACATTTTATTCTCTTTTACTAAAAGAGTTGGAAGCCAATGCTTTTCTTTTTTACTCTACACTCCTTTGCACTGCAATAGTGCTTGATGTTTTTGTCCAGCAAACAAAATAAGATAGATAGAATAAAAAACATAAATATAATTTGGAGTGACGTAGTGCTTCTGATGCTTTTTAAAACTTATTTAACAATGAAAACTGAAATTAAAGTTTGTAAAAGATTTCATACATTTATCCAGTTCCTATCTTTAAACTGAGGGTAAAAGTTGGGGAAATTTCTAGTACTACAATATGAAAAAGAAAAGGGAATTTGAAATCCTATAATAAATAATTATTTATGGCATGGACACAATGTATAATAAATCATGTTTGGGCTACAGAACCCATTGCTAAAAGCAAAAAAAAATTTTTTTAAGCAATTATTTAGTAGGCAGCATCATTTTTAAAAGTGTAATATTGTAATTATCTTGATTCTTAAAGAACTGTAATAATTGTAGTGCTAAAAATGCATTATACATAAAATGTATAGGATTCTCTAAGCTAGAACAGAAAAAGCAAAAATATTCCCAGAAATCTGTCAAAAAAGAGAAATATTATATTTACATTTCAAAATATAAAAAACAAGTAGAATAGATTTTATCATGATACACTGAGAGAAGCTTTCAAGGGGTAGATGAGAAGTTCAGAAGAGGGGGGAAAAAACAACTCAGTAACAGACTTTTTTGATTACTAAGAATTGAATGAATAGTAGAACAAAAGCCTAGCATGAATATAAAGTTATCATGGCAAGATTAAAAATAAGGTGAAACAGATAAAAAATATATATAATCCAAAATAAGCTACAAACTGAAAAGATAAATAGAATAGATTTTTTTTTCAAACAAAAAGTTTCTTTATTAAGGTTAACATATTCAGACTGTCACCAGAAAGTTAATTTCTAGGAAGGCTAAGGACATAACGGGATGAACTCTTAGGCTTTTATCACTATGATGATCTCATAGCTTGCCTTTCAAATTAAAAAAAAAACACTAATGCAGTGGCTGCTTGAATCTGTAATACCAAGCTTTGTGGATTTTTCTAGACCAAAAAGAGTATTTTAAGTGTCAGCACAAGCCTGAAGATAATAACCTGTAAATCAAAATGGCAGGGTCTTTGCCAGGAGACAGAAAAGGGAAATGTCAAATCTTATTTCTTCATAGCTTTTCCAAGGTGAAACTTTATTTTATTCCCTAACATTTAAATCTAGCATTCATTAATCTTGCTTCCCTGAATTAGCCACCAAGCAATTCCATATTTAATGTTCCCTAACTGAAATTCAGGTTACAAATTATTTGAGAACAAAATAATTTTGATTTTTTTCTTATAACCTATCAATTTAATTAATGTTCATACTCTGAATGGTTTTAAGGGAACAATCTTATTTTCAATATTAAGCCACTTTTTGATTAAACACATTTTACCAAATATAGGGAAAAACCCGCTTTAATTCTTGTCTTTTTTAAAAACACTTTCACACATAAATATAATACCCAGGATATTGCTCAAGAATATTTTTATAAGGTTGTTTAGATCTTTGGATTAACTTGTATTTTAAAAAATTATATTCTCCATTCATCGTTCCAATGTAAGTGCAGAGGCAAAATTAGTAATATAATCTTTTTTTAAAAATTTAATTTATATGCCACCCTACTCCGGAGAGTCAGGGCGGCTTACAATGCATTAATCTTGTGGCACTGATTTTGATATGAGTTTACATTCATTAGAACCAGCATTTTTAGATATGTATTTATTTTTATGATGCAGTTTTATTGAAGTATGATGCAGTAAAGCAGGGAACAAGAAAAGAGCCAAGTTCCAATTCATAATCTAAATCAAATTTATGTAATACATAAAGAGTTGGACTGGATTTCCGCTAGTCAGGGAAAAAGATGTGGGAAAATAATAAGCAGTAGAGAAAATTGCATGTCCTAAACTAATCTGTATCACTTTTTCGGTACAGTAGAAGAGAACTATTTCATTGCCCGTATTGAAAAAAGTCCTACTGTGAAACCAAGAAGTTTCTATATGTAGATGTGGGGCATTCTATATATACAAGGTCAATTATGCATATAGAGTTATCTTTTACATTTGTCATGATATTATCTGCTTTAGCAATGACTCTCCAAATTTCAGCTATAGGCTTTCCATTGACAACTACCTGCTTTTTTAATGAGAAACATCAGTGATTGTTCCTCACATAGAAATCATGTTCCCCATATAAAAGGTTTTACTAAGACCTTATAATAATTCAAAATGATTATAACATGTTAGAAAGCCTTATACTGCACAATTTCAAAGTAGAATAATTCTGTATTATTTTCATAATGCACAGAAAACCCCGATTACAGATCCTAAGCTGTATTTTTTGGAAGGCATAATTATCTTTCTTTAAGCGCACAAAATTAAAGACATCTCTGCTTCATAGCCTAGCCTAAAGCAATACACAATCTCAGTGTATGATATCATGAAATATATCATCAAAGTAACAATAGGGATAATGGCTGCTTCGGTACTGTTTGATGATTCATGTTAGCCTTTCCACTCACTTCTTGACCCTGTCTATCATATAACAGAGAAATGTGTTTGAGTTGAAGATGTATTATAGTTGTCATTAGATTAAATGCAGAACATTTGTTTTACTAGGAAGCTACTGTTCTTTAAAAAAAATTACTTTCCATTTTTTTGCAGCTTTTTGGCAATTTCTATCTTTGCCATAATCTTGGAGCATCTTATGATCCTGAAATTAAACTAATATATTTTTTGTAAAGTAATTTTTGTTTTGTTACAATTCCTGGGTTGAATGTAGAAAAAAATCACCCATTATAATGTACAGCACAATATAATGTTTACAATGTTACAAAAATGTGATCATCAATCAGAAAACCTACTTGTATCACTTATATTTATAATATGTTATATGTTCATTGAAATATATAATGGCTGAATTAAAATCTAGAAAGCCAGTTTTATTTAGGATTCGGGAATTATTCACTTTGTCAAGCTTTTAACTGTTAATTTTCAAATTGGGAAAAATTATGAAAAAAATGAAAAAAATGAAAATAATATAAGAGAATTTTTTTATAAAAGTTCCTAATGTATATTTTAATAAATATATAAATATTATAGTTATATATCATTTAAATATATAATATTAAATATTTATAAAGGGCCCTGAAAATGTGATATTCCAAGAAACTTAGGGATCCAATTAGGAAACTTGTATGATTACTGTTTTAGTTAGATGTTTTTATCCCTCAATTTTGCTTGTATTTATTTTTTAAGAGTTTGTGTTTATAAGAGTTTGCGTCTATCTCATTGCATGTGACTGCCCAGAGTCACATGCAGTGAGATAGGCAGTCATGTAAATTTGTTAAATAAATGAATGAATGATAATATATTTTATAGATGGTTCATAACCCTGTCACTAATCCCCAAGATAGAAAAAAGCATATAAACACAAATATTGGAAATGCCATAACAAGTTTGAACTTTTGAATATATGTATTGGTAATGTAAAAAAGCTCAAAAATACTGGAAACCAACTGATCAAAATATTTTTTAAAAACCCTAAATATAAAATTGAAACAGAAGTCACAGGTATTTTATTAGATATAATTCAGGAAATCATACCTATGTTAATAAATTAGAAACGTAATAAATGAAACATATTACAATTGATTATATTGGCAAACAACATTGTAAAGGACAAATCTTGCTGACAACATTAGATTGGTAAACTAGAAGTGATGAACATGCTACAATCAAAATTGACAGCATATATCTGTAATGGAATTTTACAATCAGATTCAAGCAGCACATTGCACAGCAAGACAAATTTAGACACCTGGAATATGATTTCTAGAATTTAAATAAAAAAGAGCAACAACCTTTAATGTTTAATATAAGGCACAGATATACAAATAAAAGGGAAAAGTAGATATGTCCAGAAAATATTTTCATAATATTTTTAATCTATATTCAATATCTGTTTTATTTCCAGCTATTTTTCTTTTTCTCTTTTGTACTTCACTCTTTCAACAATTAAAAAAAATATTTTTTAAAAGAAGGGATGAAACAACTTATTTTCAGTTACTGCAGCTGAATATAATATTTTTGAGTATTACTGTTCTATTGAATAGATAATTAACCCGGCAACAGATGTCCAACTCATCCTAGAATAATTTATTTTTTCCCCTCCTGCTGTGGCTGTCATTTGTTCCATGTCACTAATAAATTTCTTTTCTTTTAACTAATATGAAGTACCTCCCAGGTATCAATTAAAATCACTTTAAAATAATTATCACAACAAAATACGCAAAATTTACACATAAGGAAAGTATCTTTGAGTGCAAATATTCCTCAACATACAATCACAAACAGTTGTGATTTTGGTTGCTAAATCATGAGATCATAAAGCAAGATGTTTGCCAAGCATTACTCCCAACCCAAGCCAGTCCAAGTTTGGTCCCTCCCAGCCCTAAACCTCACTAGTGTAAAGTCTTTTCACCTACCTATTCCGCCCCACAATCTCTGCCCTTTTGGCCATCCTGCACCTTGTCTTGCAGGACAGCAAGCAGCTCCAAAATCCTGCAGCTCTGGGGCTGCTTACCATGCACCAGGAAGCTGCACCCACCAGAGCCCAGTTCCAGGAAAAGAAGAAAAAGAAGGAGCTGCAGCCCTCCTAGTGGTGGTGGTGGTGATTGTGGTGGCAGTGATGGAAAAGGAGCAAAGAGATGGTGGGGGAGAAGGACAAGATAAATTCTTTAACTTCAGATATATGAGAACTTGAATTTGACCTCTGTGCCTTTCAATATACTAAAAAGGTCCTTTTTCCACTTTACTGGTTGTTAGTGAGGGATAAAGGTTCAATAAGTGGTACGAAACAGGAATTCATTAACTTTACATCAAAAAAAATTCCTTCGTGATGTATAAATTGTTGATAACAAAAAATATTTCTGAAAATGTATAATTTCTATGCCAAAAGCTTAGACCATTAAAGAATAGATTGTAAACTGCAAGGAGGGGCTCTTTTCCTCTTAATTAATTGAATAATATTTATTCAATATTTATTTATTTATTTATTTTATTGCTTGACTATAAATAAAATGTGGTGGTGGTGTTATTTTTATTAAACAACATCAGTACACTTGACTTCTGCATGCTACTTTTTATCAAAAGCCAGCTCTTATTAATTAAACAGTAATTTACATAAAGTTTCCAAAACTATTTTCCTAACAGTTATACATGCAAAAAAAAGTTAAGAAGTCTCTACCAAATGTATGCAAGATTTTCTAGAGAGATTTTCTAGATCATTATGGCTCAAAACTTAAGCCTTTCAATTTTCTCAGAATATCTCCAGAATGGATAAAGCCATCTTCTCATTTTGGGGATTTGACTAGATTTATAGATGCTTAAGATAATCATTCACAATTTAAACTTCTCAAAAATTCTTTTCAAACAAGACCCTGATCTCAACGCTTTTAGAGGACAATCCTGAACAACCTGAATAAACTATGGAGTGGCTTCAATATCCTAGGACAGTGATAGTGAACCTATGGCACGCGTGCCAAAGGTGACACACAATCATTTTAGTGGGCACGTAAGCTCAGCTGTGACACACATGTATGCACTAGCCAGCTGATTTTTGGGCCTTCTGGGATGACCAGAATTAGGGAAACAGGCTGTTTATGGCCTCCGGACGACCTGGGGGGGAAGCTCCATTATTCACTTTCCCCAGGCTCCAGAGTCTTTCTAGGAGCCTGAGGAGGACAAAAACAGCCTTTCCCCAGCAGGGAAAAACAGCCCCAGATGCCCTCCGTAAGCCAGAAATGGTCCATTTGCAAGTTGGCAAACGGGCCGTTTCTGGCCTCCGGAGAGCCTCCTGGGGTCGGGAAGACTGAAAAATGGGCTTTCTGGTCCCACCGGAAGTCAGCAAGTGGGCCTTTTCTGGACTCCAGAGGGCCCCTGGGGAGGGAAGCTGTTTTTGCCCTCCCCAAACTCCTAGAAAGCCTCTGGAGCCTGGGGAGGGCGAAAAACAAGCCTACCGGGCCCACTGTGCCATCATGTGCCAAAAGCAGAGGGAGCATTGGGGGGGGGTCATGAGCACATGCATGGGACGGAGTAGAGCACATAGTTATGGAGGTGGGCCAACCCTAACTCCCCCCTGCACACAACCCTCACTTTTGGCATATGATGGCAAAAGGGTTAGCCATCACTGTCCTAGGAAAAAAAGACATAGTTCCTGTTTTGACAAGACAGAAGCCAAAAGTTTCTTGGTCTATCTTCCTGTATCATTTTAATACAGTAATATATTATACATGAGATTGTACATGAGATATACAGTAATATATTGTACGTGAGATTACCATACAAATTGAATATTGGCTAAATGGTACATCTGTGCCTTCATGCTAAATTTTCAGGCTGTAAAACCATTCCAGTGCACAAAAATAAAAATAAAAATTGTAATGATAGAAGTAATCTATCAGGCAAACATTCCATTACAGTCCACTGCAATCAATTGACAACAAGTATTGTTTATGCAATACTTTGAATAAATGCATACACAGTCCAAGTTTGAAGCAAACTATTTTCATTGTCTAAATAATACTTAATACTTTTTCTGAATGTCCATTCTTGTATTAATACAATTTCATTCGACCTACACAAATGAAATAAGGAAAGCAAGTTTAAAAGTATTCCAAAAGCCCGACTTCCGGTTTCGCTCTCTTCGGCGCCGGGCGGATCGTTTGATCGTCCGCCGCCCCCGCCGCCTGTAGAGCCGCTTTATTCAGTCAAAAGCGGCTTGGAACGCTCCCCCTTTATAGTAAGGGGGTGCGAGAGTGGGCAGCAGAGGTTGAGCCCCAGAAGTGCTGCCAGGGTGGTCTTTAAGCCCTGGTAAGCGCTTCTGTTGAGGCTCCCTAAAGCTGCTGAAGCTCCGAGCGGCGTGGGACTTCTGCTTGTCAGAACAAGCTGAAGAGAAAACGGAACGAACGAAGCAACTCCTCAACTGAGAAACTACTAATTTGGTGAGATCTTCTGATTAATACAAAGTTTTTGATGGACTTTTTTTAAAGTTTGGAAAGCAAGTTGTTTGAAGTTAAACTGTGTGAAAATGGCGGCTGATTAACAGCAGAGTCAGTGAAAGCGGAAAGAGAAAGTGTGATAAAAAAGCGAAAGTGCTTCTGGCTGTAACTGGACTTTGCTTATTTACAAATTCTACGAGCTTTTTACAATAATAACTTTTTAAAGTATTTTTGCTTTATAAATTTACAACTTTATAAAAGTTAATGGAACTTGCTCCTCTTTTGTAAACCTGGGGAGATCAAGAAAAAGAGGAAGATTTTTTTCTTTCCTGTCTGGATTTAAGCTCTGTTCAGGCATGACTTCAAAGAGAGCAGGGGGGGATTCCCCCACACACCAAACAAAGGAAAAGCCAGTATCAGCTTCCAAGCAGTCAAAACAGACACAGGATTGTGAGACAGAAGATTTGAAAGCATTTATACATAAATATATGGGAGAACTCGCTGGCCAGATGAATAAATTGGATCAAAGGCTGACTACAGTGGTGGGTGAAGTGAAGGAGTTAGTGGAAGAAAAAACTGAAGAATTACAGCAGAGTGTAACTAAAGTAGCCACGGTTCTTACTGATGCTTTACTGGTGGTTGAGAAAAAAGTGGAGGATTTAAATCTTGAAGTTGAAACAAATAAAAAGGAAGTAAAAGAGCAGTTGTTTAAGGTGGGGGTGCAGAGTCAGCGGTTTGAAGAGGAGATTACCATGCTACAATTTCGAAATATGGAATTTGCTTTAAGACTAAGAGGCCTTAGGGAAAATAATCGTGAAAATCTGAGAGCAACCTGCGTGGAGGTGCTGGCGAAGCTTCTGAAAGTTGCACCAGAGGTGGTGGATAATAGAATAGACAAGCTGTACAGAGCTAACTCACGTATTGCAAAACAGAGAAATTTGCCAAGAGATGTTGTAATTTATTTTACTGAGAGGAAACTGAGAAATGACATTTTGCAATACTCTTTTCAATCTACGCTTCTATACGGTGGCATCCAAATTGGGGTCTTCAAAGAATTACCACCAAAGATGTTAAGAGATCGGAAAGACTTTGGCTTCCTTGTGAATGAGTTGAAACGGCGTCAGATTCCATTTAGGTGGGACGTCCCTGTTGGTATTGTTTTAAGATTTGAAGATGTGAGATATCGTATCAATTCGGTGGAGAAGGCGGAACAGTTCTATAACAATGTGTTGAAAAAAGTTCCTTCACCTCGCTCTTCTACACTTATACCCATTGAAGATATCTCAGTTGAGCAGGCTTCTCAAGAGGGACTGTCAAAGGAAGGTCAAGAAGCCCCAAGGGAGGAAATTCTAGGTGCAGTAGGAGGTGTCCCAGAAGACTCATTAATAGATATTACTGAGGTGAAGCCAAAGCAATCCAGAGCTACAAGAGAGGTGGAACCGGATTTGGACTTACTGATGCAAGAACCCAAGGATCAACGTATAACCAGAGCGGCAGGGAAGCAACGATTGGAGACTTATCAGGAGAAGACACCACAGGAGGAGAAGGCAACGAATGGGAAAAAGTCATACTCAGAAGCAGTGGGAGGAGCAAGACCGAAGACGTCAGCGGTGGCTGGGACTCTTCGCGAATTGCTTCAGGAGCTTCGACCATCGTCAAAATGATATTTAAAATTTTATCCTGGAATGTGAATGGCTTGAACTCACCGCAGAAAAGACGAAAGATATTTCATTATTTAAAACAATATAACAATGATGTTGTCTGCTTACAGGAAACTCATATAAGAACCCAGGACCAGAAGTTTTTAATTTCTAAAATTGGACTACAATTTATATCTTCTAGTAGGGCTAAAAGAAATGGAATTGTTTTTTACATTGCTAAAAGAATACCAGCTAAACTTATAGAAGCGGATGAGGAGGGGAGATTTATTGCTGTTGCTATAACTGTACAGAATGTTGAAGTGCTTTTAATTGGCATTTATGCCCCGAACCAGCAACAGGAAAGTTTCTATAAAATGTTGAATGAGAAAATTTCGCAGTGGAATTACAAATCTTTTTTGATTATGGGAGACTGGAACGGGGTGATTGATGCAACATTGGATAAAAAGACATCTGCCAAAAAAGGGAACAAGCTACCACAGACTTTTTTTGCTATGAAAGAAGAATTAGAGTTGAAGGACGTTTGGAGAATCCATCATCCAGAGGAATTGGATTTTACTTTTTTCTCAGATAGACACAAATCTTTTTCGAGAATTGATTTTATGCTGGTTTCTACTGATTTACTTAATGTAGTGACAAAAACAAAAATCCTTCCTAGAACCTTAACAGATCATAGTCCAGTCTGGATTGAGATGAACCCAGGCAAGAGAGAAAGGAGATCATGGCGTATGAATGAGAACATCTTCAGATATGAAAAGTACATCAAGGAGCTTAAGGAACAAATTAAGGAATTTTTTCACATCAATTTGAATAAGGGTACACCTATTGAGATAGTTTGGGACGCTTGCAAGGCCTATATGAGGGGTGTACTGATACATATAAACTCTAGACATAAAAAAATTCGACAGAAGTCGAGATTGGATTTGGAGACGGAGATAAAGGATAAAGAGCAATTGCTTATTAGGAACCCGACTGATGAAAAGGTATTGTTAACTATAAAACTCTTGAAAGAACAATTCCAGATGTTGATGGCTGAACAAACAGCAACCAATCTCCAGTATGCCAAACATAATACTTTTTGCAATGCTAACAAGCCTGGCAGATGGTTGGCCTATACTTTGAGGAAACAACAAAATTCTCGTATGATAAATGCAATTGAATATAAAGGGAAACGAACATATCAGCAAAATTTAATACATCAAGCCTTTTTAACTTTTTACTCGAAATTGTACCAAGCTGACAAAGTTAAAGAAGGTCTTATCGATGAATATTTGCAGAAGAAGAGAGTTACAAAAATTTCTAGTACACAAAGCGATAGACTGGAGCGGCCTATAACATCGGAAGAGATTTCATACGCAATAAAACAATTGAAATTATCCAAAGTTCCTGGGACGGATGGTTTGACAGCAGTTTTTTATAAGACTTTGCAAGAGGAACTGATAGAGATTCTCAAAGACTTGTTTTGTAATATTCAACAGGGGGGAAAGATACCTCCCTCGTGGAAGACGGCTTTTATATCATTGATACCTAAAGAAGAAGACTCTGCTAAACCGGAGAATTTTAGACCAATATCTCTCCTGAACACGGACTATAAAATTTTTGCTAAAGTACTAGCCAACAGATTGATGCCAGTTATTCAAGATGTGATTCATGAAGACCAAGCTGGTTTTACAGAAGGCAGATACATGAAGGACAATGTTAGGCAACTCATAGACTTGTTGGAATATCTTGATGAAAAGAAACAGATCTCTGCGGTGCTGGTGTTTTTGGATGCGGAGAAAGCCTTTGATCGAGTCAACTGGGATTTTCTAAAAAAGATTTTGCACAAGATGAATTTTGGAGATCAGTTTATCAAAGCAATTTCGGCAATTTATCAAGAACAGACAGCACAGATTATTATTAATGGCAGCTTGACTACTAATTTTAATATACAGAAAGGGACAAGACAAGGCTGTCCATTATCTCCATTGTTGTTTATTTTGACGCTAGAGGTGCTGTTAAATGCTCTACGGGACTCGGACAAAATGAGTGGTATAGTTGTAAGGCAAACAGATTACAGAACAAAGGCATTTGCAGATGATCTGATTGTTACCCTAACACGACCATTGGAATCTATCATACAGATGAAAAACATTATAGAGGAATATGGTCTGGTTTCAGGTTTTAGCCTGAACCAGAAAAAGACTAAGATGATAGTCAAAAATATGTTGGAACCACAAAGGAAAGAGTTGGAAAGGGTGGCAGGCTTTGAAATAGCTACAAAGGTGAAATATCTAGGGGTCCAAGTTGCAGCATCTAATAAAAAACTTTTTCAAAATAACTATGAAGAACTTTGGTGTAAGATTCAAAAAGATCTTGATAAATGGAAAAAACTGCAACTTTCTCTGCTTGGTAGAATAGCAGCTGTTAAGATGAACGTTCTACCTAGATTTTTGTTTCTGTTTCAAATGATTCCGGTGCTTAAAAATGACAAATATCTGACGGACTGGCAAGCAGGTTTAAATAAATTTATTTGGAGTGGGAAAAGACCAAGAGTTAAATTTAAGATCATGCAAGATGTACGTGAACGTGGCGGCCTTAAAGTTCCAAATTTGCGTTTATATTATGAAGCAGCAGTATTGATACAAGTTGGAGATTGGATCGGAACAACCAAAAGAGAGATTTTGAATATAGAAGGCCATGATTTGCAATTTGGATGGCATGCATATTTATTTTATGAAGATAAGAGAGACAGTGTATTTAACAGGCATATTTTAAGGTATGCATTGCTGAGAGTTTGGAAGAAGCACCAGTTCCAATTGGATTACAAAATACCTTTGTGGTTGGATCTTGGGCATATTTTGCCAAAAATAAAGTCACTCGGGGGGTTGTTGTACAAAGAGATACTTTCTATTGATGGGGGCAGTTGGAGTTTGAAGTCTTGGAATACTCTGTTGGAAGATGGAGTTAATTTAACTTGGTTGCAGTATTTTCAACTTCAAGCGAGATGGAGAGAAGATCAGAAAACCGGATTAATGCTACATGAAGAGGATTTGGTGACTCAGATAAAACGTAAAGGACCGATGCATATTAAGCGATTGTACAATTTATTGTTGGAGAGAGATTCAGAAGGGGAATTAGTTAAAGACTGTATGATTAAATGGGCACAGAATTTTGATCAACCAGTAATGTTAGAAACATGGGAAAAGATTTGGGTCCAGAATGTTAAATTTACGCAAGTACAGAACCTAAGGGAAAATTTTTATAAAATGTTTTATAGATGGCATCTAGATCCTAAAAAATTATCACGTATGTATCCAAATGTTCAGCCTAAATGTTGGAGGTGTGATTGTTTGGATGCAACATATTTTCATATTTGGTGGACATGCAGGAAGTTGAAACCATTTTGGATTAAACTTTGGTGGGTGATGCAGAATATTTTGAAGAAGAAGTTAGAGTTCTCTCCTCAGTTTTTTCTGTTGGGAATAATCAAGGGTTTTTCAGTAAGCGATACTAGATTAATATTGTATATGATATCTGCAGCTAGATTACTGATAGGCCAATACTGGAAGAAAGACCAAGTGCCTACCATAGAGGAATGGATACTGAAGATGTCTAATTTGGCGGAGATGGCAAAAATTTCTGCATACCTAAAAGAAAGGACCCATGAAGCTTTTGTTAAGGAATGGAGGAAATGGGTTGATTATATGAAAGGGAAATACCAAAGCAAGAAATTTCAATTAGTGCTCAGTTGAATTAGAATTAGAATGTACTTAAGTAAATGTATGAATAGTTATATGGTTTATTATTATTATTAAACTGAAGAATCTATAATTGATGTATAGTTTAAGATTTATGGTTAGTCATATGGTTAATTAAGCTTAATCTAAGATGTTTAAGAATGTATTAAAAATTGTCTATCTTTGCTTTTTGATATTAAGTATCTATTTTTGAAGAAGTTTAATTAACTAAATTGTTTTAATCTAATTAATCTATATTTTTTAAATATGTGTAATGTTAGTGAAGTGTTAATGTTGAACTTCTTATTTAAAGGGATCTCGCCTTTAAAGAATGTTGAATATGCTAAGATTAATGTTTGTCAAATAGCGGAAGTCAAGGGAGGGGGGAGGGATAGAAGGGATAGGGTGGGGGGGGGATAGGGAGGGGGAAGGGGGGGGTTTTTATATTATAAAATGTAATGTAAAACTTTTTCAATAAAAAAAAAAAAAAAAAAAAGTATTCCAAATTCATATCACAACTTGCCTCCTTATTTAATAACTTTGAATTCCAATGTTAAGAAGACATTAGTCTAGACTCTACAAGGACACTCAGATTGCAATCACATATTGTGCTAACTCATCAAATTGTTGTTCTAATCTAAATACATACATAAATGCAAAATCATTCATTTATACAAAAAAATATCTCAGTTATAAAGCAAAAACTTTCAAAAATGAAAAAAGTCTTTTAATGAAGATTAAATGTTTACACAGCCAAGTTGTTCCATAAGAAATTAAATCCAGAAAAAAACAACCACAATAGGAAAATATTTTTTAAAAGTATATTGCCCTATGCCAGCTAGCACCTGGGTGGAAAATGGAATAGTGTTCTATTATTATTTTACGCACTAAGCTATTGGATAACTTTGGGCCAGTCTTGGGTCTAAGGAGAAAACAAAAGCAAACCATTCTGACAATGTTGGGTAGAAAACCACAGGGATTTTTCATGTGGCATCTAGACTGACTCAGCACACAAAGTTTTATAAGCATTTGTTTATTAAATTCTCTACTTTTCAAAATGTTTTTAAAAGTAACTTTTGATTTTATTTATGACAGAATACATATTTTATTTCCAAAATTCAAGTTCTGGATCTTAAGTTTAAACAATATTAACAAGGCTAATAACTAGATCTGTGCCACAAATCCAGGACAAGCTTTAGCTGAGCAGAATACGGTCTATTTAGCATTTCCCAAGCATAATTTGTTCAACAAAGTGAATTTCATATTGGCTGGAAGGGAAGTACAATCAATAAATGTGGAAGGCGGTAAATGAAGGAAGCTAGGCTATATTAAGAGTAAGGACAATTTAAGGCAACTCTTTGTATTTTAATCAGTTTTTATTTTAAAAATTAAGAATAAGTTAACCCCTAATCTTAAGAATACAAAACTGTTGATACACCTGGTTCCATTTTTCAAGAAATCCAATTAACAGAAATACAGAGCTCTCAAAAAAAAAAAAGAGAGAGACAAAGAGAGGGCCTCTACAAATAGAACTGAATTTGACTGTAAGTCAAAGATTAACTTGCTACACTATGAAATGAACTTAGAGAGGAAGCGAGGGAGGTTTTCAAAAGAAAATCATCATTTTTCTTGATTTCACTTCATCTTAGGCTTCAGCAGGAATATAGCTGGGTACATAAAATACACAAAAGAAAGTGTTAATCTGGCTAGAGAGTGCCTAACAGAGAAACTAAGGAGGTCTTTTAATAGTTACGTTTCACAAATGAAAATCTCTGAGGTTAAGAGTAGATTGATTGCATCGTTGTTGTTAGTATAAATATGCCTCAATCAACTTATCTCTTATATTTGAATATCAAGACTGCAAAAAATACCATTTCTGCACAAGATAATAGAATCACTCCATTTTAAGTTATTTTGATATAGTAGATTTTTATTAGCCTTTTATTAGATCCTTTTATTAGATTATAGTAGATTTTCCTTTAAAGAAATTCACTTTTCTCTTCAATTACATTCTCCTGATTAATGTACATGGCACTGTATTATATTACATCTTGCATCAGCCTTAAATCTGACTACTGTCATGATGATAAAAGAATTCAGTCCTGCTTCAAAAAAATTTTCAGGAATCAAGAGTAGCACTAGGTTAATAAATAAATGAACAAACAAAAAGAAGTCAAATGCAAACAATTAATTTCTACTTGAAGTAGAACGACAAGATATCAATATAATGCATCTCTATTTCAATGTTTTAACACAACAGATACGCTTTTCTAGTCACTAGGCAGATGATGAATCATAAAAATGCAATAAATAACTCAAGGCAAACGTAACTAGTCAGTAGCTGATGAAAAATAATTTTACCCTCTTTTTCCTTGTCGCCCCTTGATCCATTATTGTATCCTCCTCAAATATAAACTTTTCTGACCTTGGAGAGGAAAAAAAGGGGATAACCTTGGTTAACAAGCAGGTCAAAAACAATTCAGTCTGCAAATAAAGACTTCTTAAGCAAAGAATTTTTTTACAAATGTCACCTCTTTTCTTTTTTTCTTTTAAAGTTGATTTGAGCAAAAATTCTAATAGATCAATGACCACAGAAATTTTAAGCAGGTAATATACAGTAACCTTTTTTCACTATGACTACCTTGACAGGTGGCAGAGAAAGCAATCCATATTTACTTCAGTCCCTGTTGAGATGCAATCATTTTCCTTTCAAAGTAAACTTATATAAATGTGATTTGCTTGGCACTGGTAGCTAAAAAATATACTTCAAGAATTATAAATAAAAAATGGCTGAAAACATTCATACAGATGTAACCAGACCTATCACTTATATTTTGTAATATTATTTTTTAGTTACTCTTTTTATAGCATTCTATTAAAGCAGGGATCCCCTACCTGTGAGCCATGGCCCACTACCAGGATATGGTTTAGCGGTGTGGTCAAGCGGTGTGAGTGGCGGGCAATCCCAGTCACATGAACAGCGAGTGCCGCATTCACATCCCCACTCACTTGAATGGTGGGCATCACTGTTCGCAATCCCAGTAACGCAGGCGGAGGGTACTGACATCCGCAGCCCCACTCACATGACTGATGGCCATGTGCACCTACAGCTCACAAAACCATCCCATCTTCCTACCTCCCCCTCCCTTATCAGGCCACCAACCAAGAAAGGTTGGGGAACACTGTATTAGAGGGATAGGGAGAGCTTAGACAATTAATTACTTAATTTGCCAATTAAAAACATTGAATGAGGAATGTAAAAAAGGGGTCCTGAACTAGTCCATTCCCAACCCAAAATGTTGCAGATCTTTTGATCCATATACAGAATGAAACATGGCTATTTTGTACCAGATAGACTAAAATGTGATTGATCTGAATAATATATTGGAAGGAGGAGCAGGAAAAAGTCAAGACTAGAAAGGCACTAGCAAAATTGTGGGATGACAGGCTGGAAAGATATGTTAGGGAAGGTAAGTATGATATTGTCAACCCTGAAGCTGAACTGCCTGAAGCCATCTTGAGGTTTCAGTGCTGCCACACTGGAGCAAGGGATATGGAGGGGGGATTAGAGATAGCTGGAGCTGTGTAGTCAAAATAAAATACTTTCTCTTGGGAACCAAGGATGTGTTCTCACACCTGGCTGGAAGAAGGAGGAGTGATGTCAACAGACCAGCAGAAGCTGCATTTATTGGGCCGTGTGACTGATTGTTTGGGATTGAGGGGAAAACTTTTACTTTTAATTAGGTGAAAACCAAGGGACCCCTCAGAGTTGGTTTTCACCTGATATGTGCCAATATAATATTTCCAATAAAGCTATTCTTTGAGGAATTCACCTGCCTAAGAATTTTTGCTTGCAATGGATCTATTACTTGGAACCCTGATAGATATATTGGTAGAATATGTTGCACCAGAATTCTATTTCTTAGTACTGATTTCATTGCAGTAAAGAAGAAGGGCATACGTTATACATTGAGGCAGCAGAAAGGAAGAAGGGAAGAAAAACTAATTCAGTAGAACTTTCAGAAAACTGTATTTTGTTCCAGGTTAAAAATATATTTTCCTTTTTTTTGAAATTTTATTAGATGAAATTAGGAGAATATCCAGGGGCTTGGAGAGCATGGAGGGCAGAAGTACAGTACTTGCCTGCAGCCATGAAGCTTTAGAGAAAGATGTGGCTACTTTAAAGAGTTGTAGACAGTATTATGTTTGTTTTCACTTATGCTACAAAGCAACTTTTCTGAATTGTTTCTGAAAACCAAAGATTAACAGAATTCTTAACATGACTACATATGATTTTCAAATTCTTTTCCTTAATTCCATGTTCTCCTTTCCCCCATATGTCCTTCTTTCAACTTATCTGCGTTCTTATTTGTCTGTTCAGATACCCAGTAACCATAGGTAAGGCTTTTATAAAGTTGCACACATTGTCAGAGATTCAACTAACTGTTGCTTGGAAGAAAATTCTGGATTAAATTCCTGCATTTGGCAGGGAAGAGCAGATGGAGGGAAATAGTGCTCTCCTGTCCTCAAGAAAAACTACAGAAATGCATTTATTTCACCAAATTTTTAAATGTTACAATTAATTTTCCTATGTTTTATTACAAAAACTTCTGAATGGTTTGGAGGGACGACTGGTAATAAATCTAATTAATAAATAAATTAGTTTGGTTTGTTATCCTTTTCTGTCTTGTATTTTAATCATTGCTAGCTGCCTTAACTATTTACTTGAGCAAAAATGTCATGATTCATACTGAATAAAATATATATACAATTATCTGATAAATATGAAAGTAAACTATGCACACAGAAAATAAGTCTGCAAGAAAAAATTAAATCATAATATCTAAAAATTGTTTTTCTTCAGTTTTTATTTATAGTTTTTCATTATCTACTAAAGCAGGGATTTCAAATTTTCAGGCTCTTTGTTAAAAACAAAGTCCTCGAATTCCTGATCAAGAGATAAAATTTCTGAATGTCAGGTGATATTCCACCTGAATGTCCACCACTTTTGCAACATCCTAGAAAAAAAAATCTACAATCCAAACAATTATGATAGGAATTGCAATTTTTTTTTCTGAGCTCCATATGCAGAGAATTTTTTAAATTCTTTTAAACTTTTCTTAGGAAAAAAGAAACCTCCAAAGAGATTGGGAGGGGGGAACTCTCTGGAAGAGGCTAAAGAAAAAAAAAGACCTTATTGGAACTATTGTTCAACAATAGTTCAAATAAAGGGAGTATAATATACAGTAAAAGTGTTACTGTACGCTAACTTAGTCGTGATAAAGGTATTGTATGATTGAGCCCTTCCTTTTCCCATTGACTGCTACCAGTTATACTGTATGAACAAAGAATTTAGAAACACTTAACTACAGATAATTACTTTTCATAATCTATTACTCATGATATTTATTATTACTTTAAAGTAAACTAACATGAAATGATGAATGGATTGTATTAAGGTAAACTAATTCTCAATTAGCGCCCAAAATAAATTGTAGTAAACTCCAAATGAAATCAAACATTTTTAAAATGTTCTTAGCCACATGGCAGATGGAAAGATATGGTGCAGTTCACAAGCCCAGAATGAAGCTAAATTCTTTCCTATACTATAGCATTAATCATGATTTAGCTTAACCTTTAAATGTGCTATTTTATTACTACAGATAAATATGGCTATCTCAATATTTTATTTATCAAACTTAACTTATTTTTATCCAATATATTTTCTTATCAGTATGCATTTCATAATAATCCTCTGTTAATGTAAAGCCTTGAACAAATATATTTCTGCACATACAAATACATTTGTACATACAAATATATTTGTATTAATTATACAATTAATGACCAGAAAAAATATCCACTAACATACAATCTATTGAGCATTAATTCTAAAAAACTGTCCAATAACTGGACTTGAAAATATTTATAAAATGAAAGCAGGTATATTAAGTTTCTGAACTGCATTTCGTGATAACATTTATGATTGTCAAGGAGAAAACTCACCTCAATAAGTGCAGAACGACAATATTTTCTGTTTAGTTCAGCTACTTCCTCCAGTCAGAACATTTAAGCAAACCGCTGGCTTCTTTAGTGATTCTTGGCTAATAGCACTACATGGTATCAAACCAACAGAATTATGAAATAGTCATGAAAACACTTATATGAAAATACCATCACATGTTTTTTTAAATATAGCATAAAATCTCTTACTGAGGTTAAAAATGAATTATTTCATAGAATTTGGTTTCATGCTGCATTTAAAATATAATTATATTCATTTTCTTACACTATTTTTCACTTTCAGTACTCATTATAACCTTTCCTATGAAACACTAAAAAAAAGCTAAACATTGAATTATTTTTATTGTGAAAATATCCAGCATAGCAAAATTTATAAGTAACAAGGAAAAAAATGTTTCTGATTATAAACAAAAGTGTAGTTTGCTGTATTCTTGAATGAACATCATAGGCAGACTCCTTGAAAGCCAAAGCAGTGTACTCTCCAGGAAAAAAATTAATATTTTGACCTGAAATATTGAAAATACAATAATTTATGAGCATTTCAAATTACACTACACAAATTGTAAAATGCACAGGCAATTTAAAATGTTCATTCAACTATGAAAAGTGAACTAAAATGTCCAAAACTGGGCATTAGGAAAAGCAGTTAATTTATTTAATACTCTTAGAACAATCCATATAAGACATTGAGTTTTTACTAGGATGATAATAGAACTCTATCAAGTTGCTGATCCTGTTGCTAGGAATTTCTTCTTCAAATGATCACGGTCTACTGAATTCTAGAACCATTCCTTTATCTAGTTATAAAATTATATATCTGATATTCAGGTTTTGCTGATCTTTTAATGACAAACTTCCATCTTGATATATTATTATTTTGTAACCTTTTCTAAAATTTTCTGAGTATTTTTTTTAATAGCAAAAGACTTTAGTGCAAATGTAACATTTTACAATTATTAATCATTGTTAATATAGTATCTTAAATCACTGTACACGGCACCTAGCAAAGAGTTTTGAAGACCTTTGAAAATAAAGCTGTTATTAAATCCAGCAGTATAGTTTTAAATGTTGCTAATAGCATATTGTTCCTCAAATAACTTTTTAATATCATCCCGAAGTATTCTAAAAACTTACCTCCATTACCTTAGAAAAGAGAGGACAGAAACAGATCTCCTGAATAACAGTTGGGATTATCACACAGCTGCCCTAAGTCTTGTATTTCAGACTGTATTTGTATAATACACTCCTTTCTTGTCTTTCCTGTTCCTTGGTATTACCAAAGGCTATCAACCATCCTCCTCACCCTTTTTTATATCACTCTAAATATTTTATGGATTTCAGCAGTTCCTCATAATCCAGTACCAGCTTTCAGCAGATTTTTCCAATCACATCCTTAAATAAGTAAATCAAAATGTCTTCCTGCCTTTGGTTAGTCAAAAGTTGTTCTAAGAACCCCAACAGAGAGAATAAGAAGCTACTGTCTATTTGAATATACTATTTTTCATATTTCAACCTACAAATTTCTATAATCCTCTGGTTCTTCATCTGTTTTGTACCATTTTCATTTTGCAGATTATATCTTACAGTGAATTTACTTCAAAAAATATTATTTGCAAAGGGGTAAAAAATTAAAATTGCTATCAAAAAACATTCCCACTCACTGTAAGACTTTTTCCACCTTATATCAAAAGTACATTGCATGGTAGAGGTATCCCAGATCAGAAGCCGTGTTCTGTTGCACAACTTCTTTAAGACACAGAGCATTTTCCTTACGCAAAAGTATTCATGTGATAAATCCCAATGCATTGTGGTATTCTGGTAAGAAGTCTTCTATTAGCCTCAGCCAAAATCTTAGAAATTTTTCTTCCCCCAGTGAAAATCCTTTCCATCCAAGCCAGTGTTCCTATTAAATAAAGTAAATCTGCAAGCTAAAGTTATTTGGAAAGTAGTTCTATAATGTTTAGCCCCATCTAATTCACAACAGAAAAATATTTGACTGCATTGCACTGAAGCTTACCATAAATATACTAATTTGCCTTAAATAAATTTGATTGGTAATTCTACCTTGAATTTGCTTGGAGAGGAAAACACACACTACCAATGTGCTACTTAGTAAAACAAAATTGGACCACAAGCACACAAAGCATCAAATAATCCAATTCTGAACCCATACAGACTCAGTTCTGGAAACAATCACCCAATTCACTGTCACTTCCATAATATTTTTTTTATGTGTGATCCTTGTCACATACATTACTGATTTGCTCCTGAGTTCTTTTCAGTCTTTGTAATTCAGGTGTGTCAGTAACAATGCTGAAACCTCTTCCTTTGCTTTCTTCAAAGTCTCGCTTGTACTTGACCTATAAATAAGGAAAAGAGAGACAGGGCGAAATGTTATGAACTAATGTGCCTTCCAAAGAAGATCTGTCTCAAGTGAACAACTCAGATGGCCTTAGGATGACAAGTCATGGTAAGGCAAGGTGAGTTGGAGAAGGCTGGCATTAGCAAGAAAACAAGGAGAAGGACGTTAAAGCCAAGACTAACTAAAACAAAATATTGTATACAATGGGCTAAAAAGTATGTATATGGAATGGAGATCTATAAAGTAAAATTGAAAATCAGAGTAAAAAATAAGATAGAGAAAAATAGAAATTAGAGAATTTTTAGAAATAAGGAAAATATAGGTTAAGCCCCCTGCTTGCAAAGAAAACATTCTTATGTTTTTCTAATAATCCCAACTGAAGAAAATTGTTTTGCCTCTAGGCTGATTCTGTCCTTTTTCTTCCCCAAATAGGACTTGCATAGTCTCTTGCTATATAAATGCTGAGGAGGTAGAGAGGGTAGGTAGTTTTAAATTTCTGGGCATTTATATCTCGGAGGATGGACCATGAATGCTAACATGCTTGTGAAGAAGGCACAGAAGAGGCTGTACTTCCTGAGAATGCTCAGGAAGATAAATCTATTTCAGCATCTACTTCTGTGCTATAATCACAGCACCATTGAGAGTGTCCTGACATATGGCATTCTTGCATGGTATGGAAGCAGCTCTGTAGCAGACAAAAAAGCTCTACAGAGAACCATTAAAACTGCCCAGAATATCATCGGACTCCAGCTACCAGCCCTGGACATCTTCGAATCTCGCTGTTTGAGAAAGTTGCATAACATTCTCAGAGACTCTTCCCATCCTGCTTACAATCTTTTTGGACTGTTGCCTTCTGGCAGAAGATACAGAACAATTAAAACTCGGACCACACGTTTTCTGAATAGTTTAGCTCTCAGAGCTATAATTGCATTCAACAATGAATTAAAGGGCCACCATCAGTGAGCTGTTGGACAGTATTACTTGGTTTATTGTGTGGATGTTTGGGAGGTTTAGGGGTGGGGAATTGTGGTGGGTGGGAGTGCATTTGGGGATTATTATGTGTGTTGGACCTGGTCTTTGGGTGTTAAGTGAATTTCATTGAATGGGTATACTGTGTATACACATACGACAATAAAGTTATTTATTTATTTATTGCTGTCATGTTCCTCAAGTCATGTAATGGTGCTGGGCCTAGAAAAGACTGTCAAATACTGCATTAGGCCAACCAATGTCCAGTTAAATGCAAAAAGAAATAGATGACTGAGGATGCTATGCTGTGAACAAAATGATGTTAATGAAATAAATTAGCAGACATCTATAATATATACATGCATCCATATTAATATCAGTGCTTGCTTGAGCATGAATAAACAAGTTCAGTAAATGAAATGATCCACAAAACAGCAGAAAGAAAATTTTGGAGAAATCTATTGTTTTAAACTTCCTTTTTTCTCTGTATTCCAATATTATTTGGATACTATTTACAAACAGATTGACTTTTATCAGTTCTTCCTCTCTTCTCACAGATTTGGTGTTAGCTTTACACTAAGTGCTATCACTTTTTATCAACCATCTGGTGCCAGTGAACTCCTGGTGAGGAGCATTGAAAATAAAATACACCAAAACTATTTTATTTTAAAGAAGGCAAAAAGAAAAGGCAGTCATCAAAATGAAAAGAAATGTGATACAACAGAGATTGACAGACATTAAAAGAAAAAAGGGTGATGTTTCTTATATTTATGAGACTAAAATGACAGAACTTTAGTTCATGATTCAATAAAATTTGGATATAAAGAAATTTCCGTGGTTTTTGCAACTAAAAAGAAATAATCAATTTTAAAACAAACATTCATTCTCTTAAAGAAATAATATTACTAAACTAACAGAAATGATATGATTTGTATCTGTATCTCACAGCATGGCACAATTGACACAACATAATCCTATCACTTCCATGACGACATTATGAACCACATAAGAAGCATTTAATTTATTTATTTAAAAAATTTATGTGACCACCATATCACTGATATATAATTCTAGGCATCTAGCAATCTGATGATAGATAGATAGATAGATAGATAGATAGATAGATAGATAGATAGATAGATAGATGGATGGATGGATGGATGGATGGATGGATGGATGGATGGATGGATGGATGGATGGACGGACAGACAGACAGACAGACAGATTTCCATAAACATGGTTAAAAAATGCAAAAAAGAAAAAAAAGAAAACTGAGACAGCACATAACAAATTTACAAAACTCACATAGATATCAAGTCGTCTGACATCTCTGCCCTAGCATCCAGGAAAAATGCCATATCTTAGTGGCCTTTCTGAAGGCCAAAACATTATTATATCTTATAATAGATGCTTATGATACCAACAATCCATTACAGTAATGCAAATATGCATAGATGCCCCCTAAACTCAAATCCAATGTTTTTATCACATTAGAATGCTGAAATATAATAATTTTAAAAGAAAGTTACTTTCTCTATGTTATTTGGCTTAAAATAAATTGACAGATTTTTAATTACAAGATGTAGTAGATACTACTATGTTGCAACAAATGCTATCTAAAATAACTTGAGCAAAATGTAATGTATAATATTGTCCATATTCAACCTAGAAGTCAACTATCTTAGTGTGAAAAGTTATGCATCAACATATTGGATGTGTTTGGGATGAAAAAAATATGAGAAAAGTAAATATTATCTCCACCAGTTCATAATCAGGAGACGGTCCTAAACAATATGCATCTATAATAATTAAAATATAACCTAGACTCTTAACCTATATTTCTACAATCAAAAAAGTTTAAATTTCTTGTATATAACTGTGACTATGGAAAACCACATATGTTCACTGAACCATGTAAGTGATTAACTCATAAAGTGGCTAATCATTATAATCATACACAGGTACTAAAATTTAAAAAAATGAATATATTTGTTCTATATAATATACAGAAAATGTAGAAACAGCATTTAAAAGAAATAATCATTCTTATTTCTTTAGTAGTAAATCTTATTTTTCCACTTCAATTATATCATCTTTCCTACCCTTTTATATATTTTGTCCCTTTAGAGTTTTTGATGTCAAAAACACCACCTTGATTCACACTTCACTGTTTTCAAATTTCTATTTTCATATCAGGATTTCACATAACACCTGAATATTTTCACACCAGTGAATGTGTAAATTAAATGCTCTGGTCTTTCCATTAATCATATGACTCTCAGTGGACCAGTGACTCATCATTTACAACCCTGAAACCTAAATGCTAAATCAGAACTGCATGAAAGCATCAATTTCATAATACACTATGACTACCCTATCTGGGCTGCAAAAATCCAGATGATCAATATATGGCTGTGTGTGTGTGTGTGTGTGTGTGTGTGTGTGTGTGTGTGTGTGTGTGTGTATGTGTATGTATATGTATATGTATATGATGTATATGTATATGTATATGTATATGTATATGTATATGTATATGTATATGTATATGTATATGTATATGTATATGTATATGTATATGTATGACTGTCTGATGAGAGCAAATAAGCTTGAAATAGATCTATAACAGCCTCCCTTTATTTATATAGAATTACCAGCAAAAATATTAAAAACATAGAAAATAGCTTGTCGGCTATATTATACTGTCTGGATGGCCCATGAGATTGGGCTGAAAGGCAAAAATTGGAGATTTGTGATATCTCCTCCATTCGTGGTTATCCAGGATGACTTAACACAAAAAACATACAAATAAACTTACCTGGAAATGAGCTGGTAATCGGATAAGAGCCTGTGGCCTGAAGGTTAAATCAACTGCCTTGCAGGCATACGGCCCAGGTTCAAATCCCAGTAAGGGTATGACTGTCTGATGAGAGCAAATAAGCTTGAAATAGATCTATAACAGCCTCCCTTTATTTATATAGAATTACCAGCAAAAATATTAATATATATATATATATATATATATATATATATATATATATATATATATATATATATATATATATATATGGAGTTTTCCATATCCTTTCTATGCTATTAAGTGTTTATCTGGAATTTTATAAAATATAGAAAAATCCCTTCTAAAGAAGGGGTAATTAAACACTGATAAAAAGCCCCAAAAAATCATTCAGCTTTGATTGTGAATAAACATATGTGAATGTATTTTTACAGGAGCAAAAGAATATTTAGTTTAAGCTATTTTTTTAAGAAAATTACATTATGAATAGGAAAAAGAACAATGCAAATTTGACTCACATGTACATTCTCTTGTTGCCTTTAGTGAATATATGTAACCAGGTTGACTGGTTAATCATTTTATCTTACTTTATTCTATATTGCATGAATGCCTACTTATATTCATACAACATACTAGAATAAAGGGGATGGGGAATTATATATCTATTCTTCGTCTTGTAAAGAAGCCCATTGTTTTGGAGTATAAACAAAAATAATTACATGGACTAAAGAAATAACATAACAAAAATACAAAATTTAGATGATATTCAAATTAATTTAAAAGGTAATCCAGAAATAATTCTGCTTTTTCTTCAGTATTTTACTCATGACATGAATGGAGAGAAGAAGGAAATGGTTATTAAACTGGTTGTCATACAAATTTGGTAGGATAACTAATACCAAGATAACAATAAATTTGAAAATATCTTGTAAATAAGGCAGTTGATAGAATTCTTGCAGTCTATTAAATTGGTTGTTGTAAATAAGCAGTGGCAAATGATTATCTTGGCCACCCATTCAAATATAATATATATTACATATATAAACTATGCAATCATCAAAATAGCTAACCATTGTTGAAACTTATTTTTTTCAAACAATACATGAAAAGGTCAAAGTTTTGCAATGTCCAAGAAATCTGAAGGGTATGCTATTGTCTCCATAAATTCTGAGATTCTAAACCTTTTGTATGAAAATTGTGTTTGATGAGGGACTGGAATGATGTGGTGTCTCCACAATTAGCTAGAACATCTAGGAAGAAAATTAAATATTTAGATAAGGTAAATTATCAAAAATTTCTTCCTTTGATTTGATAGCTTTAGATAACATATGAAAAAAAATTGTAACTTTAGCAATTCAAGATGTTATCAGCCTCACCTACCAGGAAAATCAATGTTTCCTGGAATTAACTATCAGTTGATTTAAATTCTTAAATCCTGGTCAAGTAAGTTCTATTTTGCAGTAAGTAATGAGAAAGCTTCACAACAAGGGATTCAATAGATATTCTTCTTAATAAACAAATAATAATGAACAAAATATAATGAATAAAATGCACAAGTGAGACACATCTTTGATTTGCTAATATACATATTAAAATAAGAAAATAGAAACAAAGAATCCTTGCATTTGAGGTGTTTTTTTTTTAAAAAAGTCATCTTTCAATTAACCCTTCATGCCAATGGAAGTTAATAATCAGTAAACATTTAATTATTAAATAAGTAATCAGGGATCATTTTTAAAATGGTCCCTGATTATCCTTAATACATTTACAAAAAATAATGCAAAGATTACCTGACTTTGCAATTCACTTTGCTGTTTTAGTCGAATGTTTTCAGGTGTATCTGCCACTGTAGTAAAAGACTGCTTTGGATAGTGTCTGGAACAAAATAATAATAATTATAACAACAACAATAACAACTACCACTGACTGGTAACTTATTTGTTCTGAGCCTTGTTCTGGCTCATTACAATAATCTAAAGCATTCTGATGTGAAAATTTTTTCCTGGTACTCATTGTTCGTTTGGTATTCGACATATAAGCTAGAACTTGTCGATGTCAGTTGATTTGTGACTCACTACATTATTCCTTATGGGAAATTTTTTTTGGTACTCATTGCATCTCCCAGAGCCAATTAATGATAAGTACTGAGGTACCGCTAAAAACTCTTGACTAATCAACAATCAATTTTTAGGAATAAATACCCAAAGGACTCTCATTCCTTTACACATGCTGTCTCACGAGCATATCATAATTTTTCAAGATACCGTTCTCACTCAGTCTTACAAAGGAGCAATTTTTGGAAACAATTATATTATTCATTTAAATCACTTTAAAATATTAAATAATCGTTGCACTGTAGTATGTACTCAAACTATTTTATTTCAGGCATTCATTTGCTAATGTTGAGGCTAACCTATATACTACATCAAAAATGCAGATGATATCATGGCTTTTATTTTATTATTTTAAAAATACTGAAAGCTTTTACTTTTGGATAAGTGCAGAGTCCCAATGAGAGGGATTAGTTTTATACTTTGGTGCCCCCACTGTAGTGCCTATTCTCCCATTTTTCTAAATATATGTCCCTGGGGAGCAACATAAATGGTGTCCATGATCTGTATTGCAAACATAGCATAGGCCCATGATGGCGAACCTATGGCATGGGTGCCACAGGTGGCACACGGAGCCATATTGGTGGACACGTGAGTATTGCCCTAGCTCAGCTCCAGTGACATGTGCACACCAGCCAACTGATTTTCAGGCCTTCTGGTCCCACCAGAAGTCAGGAAACTGGCTGTTTCCAGCCTCCAGAAGACCTCCAGGGGGCAAAAGGCAAAAGGCTGATTTTGCCCTCCCCAGGCTCCTAGAAAGCCTCTGGAGCCTGGGGAGAGGGAAAAACAGGCCTACTGGGCCCACCGTGCCATCACATGCCAAAAGCAGGGGAAGTGTGTGGGGGGGGTCATGTGCTCATGCACAGGAGGGCAGGGCGCATTGAATTATGGATGTGGGCACAGGCATCCGCGACCCCCCATGCTCCCCCCACTTTTGGTACGCAATGGCAAAAAGGTTAGCCATCACTGGCATAGGCTGAAGTCCCTCTATTCCTCAAACTGAAACCTTAGTTCAGACCAGTTCAGTAGATCCCAGTACTTGTTCTAGACTTTTTTTAAAAAAAGAGAGGAGCCACAATCCTCTACCTTACTGGGCAAAGACTTAGCACTTTCAGAAGGCATTTAACTTATCCCCATTGGATAGTACAATCATAGTTTGCCGAAAGTTTATATCTATGGTTGTTTTTATTTTATTTTTATTTCAATCTTCCCTGTGGCATTCTGTAAACTACAGCAAACCTGTGGCATTTAGAAGCAGAAGAATTAAAGTAAATACATAGTAAAATAAATAAAGTTTTGGTCCACACAATGTTCTTAGACACCGTAATAATAAGCAAAATATTACATATGCATTAAGTTTGAAAGTATAAGAAGCAGAGAAAGAAAATAAAAAATTGTTAAAATGGAAGATAAATAATCAAAAGCAAAATTAAGGAGAAACTTAAAACCAAGGTAGGTGGATTTTTTTTTCCAGTCAATTGTTTCCAATTCTTTGAAACTGCTTGGACAAATCCCTGCAGCTTTCTTGGCAAGTTTTTTTTTTCAGAAGTGGTTTGCCATCGCCTCTTTCCTACCTAGAATAAGTGACTCTCCCATAAGTGACTCAAAGAAATCACTGAGAGTTCCCCAAGATTACCTAACTGGCTTTGTGCCTAAGGCAGGACTAGAATTCATGATCTCATGATTTCTAACCTAATGCTTTAATCGTTTCACCAAACTGACTCTCAAACCAAGAGATAGGTAGGAAAGAGAGACAGAGACAGACAGAGAGATGGAGAGAATTATATGTCTATAAACATGAAAATCTAAGAAGCAGTTTGCCTTCAGCAGCAATACAGTAATCAATATTGCTGCTACGTAGAACATGTAATACTGCCTGGAAAATAGTCTCCATGAAGTGATTTTCAATGTCTGGTTGAGTATATACAGTTCTGTCTTTTACTATCTTGATAGCTGTCTTTTTAAATGCAAACTCAGCCGCTTTATAAACTGATCACAAAGGGTTCATTCATATTCCACATTCTCAAAGGTCATCCTTATTAATGTTAATAAGGTCAGCACTTTTCCTTCGCATAAATAGGCAATGTGCTTAACAATAACGCACCATAAAGAAAATCATGCCTTTAGAACATTATTTTCAGTCTGAAATACTACTTTCCTCTCAAATACTGTTTATTATTACATTTAATTTAGTAATCTATGGGTGCCACACAGATCTTTGCTTTTACAAAGCTTGTAATCAGGAGATTTTATTTTATAAATTATCTTTAATTAAAGAGCTACCATTTAGATAATAGATAATACCATTTAGATAATATCCATTATAATGCTAAATCACAATTTGGTTTGCTTATTTCTACTCTAAACTGACATTTACTACAATCATTGTTGCTTATTTTCTAAGAGTTATATGAATATTCAACAATTTTATTAGAATTACATATATGTTCATATAATGAGAAGTTAATGTATATTTAGTCAATTTCCCTAATTTTGAAGGAGGTAAAAAAATAAGAAATTAATCATATAGAATATATTCAGACCAAATGCCAAAACAATCATCAGGTCAATATTTCTGGTGATGCAATACTAAACTGCACAGAGAGATAAGTTCCTTAGGCTAAGATATAATTTATGGAGCATAAGGTTCCTTCCACCTTGATATATTTCAGTGCTACAGTAGATAGAAATCAAAATTCTATGATTTGTTGTAGTTAAAAATATCCAAGATTACCATCATCTGTTGTCAGGCCTGTTGTCAGGCCTGAGGAGAAGACTGAAGGAAATTTAATAAATCTTTATATTTATTTATAATAAATTTTATATTTTATAGCAACTGCAATTTGCTGATCTACCTCTATGGGATATGTATATGACAACCCCCTTTTTAAAATTTTTGTCTCCAAGCTTTCTCAATCAATCATCACATATTTCTTGCAAGGAAATAACCCCATCTACATTAATACAATAGAAATGCAGGGTCTGGTGCAGACTAACAATAGAATTATTTACCATAAAAAATCACTTTGTTTAATTGAAGTTTGGACATTATTTCTGCTATCAGCCAATTCTGAGCAACATTAAGTACTTTTAAGATTTAACATTTTGTTAATTATCTCAGAGACTTAATTAGATAAGTTACAGTGACAAAAATCATAGTATTTAACTCTATTACTATGATTTGATAGTTTTCTATGTGCTTCAATAAAAAGTCCAGGAAACATAAATAGTCTCTGTTCCAAAGGGTTTCTTCTTCCTAATGTATCCCAAGTATTAAGTATAATACAGGTAGTCCTTGACTTACAACAATTCATTTAGTGACCGTTCAAAGTTACAATGGCACTTTAAAAAGTGACTTATGAGCATTTTTTACAGTTACAACCTTTACAGAATCCCCTTGATCATGTGATCAAAATTCAAAGGCTTTGTAATGGGTTCATATCATTGCTATGTCCCAAGGTCATGTTATCCCCTTTTGCGACCTTCTGACATGCAAAGTCAATGGGGAAGCCAGGTTCGTTTAACAACCGGATTACTAATTTATCAACTGCAATGATTCACTTAATAGGTGCAGCAAGAAAGGTCATAAAATGGGGCAAAATCCTCGTAAATTGAGGACTACCTGTATATTGGGTATGAAACAATGCAATTGGGTTGAAGCATTGATTAATTTACATTTATAATCATCTTACATTTAATCAGGCAGTCTACAGTATGCCAAATTCTAGTTCTTAATTCAGAAAGGCACAAAATTTTGCCTTATTTCAACTTTCATCAACACATTGCGTCTTCAAAATAGGCCAAATCAAACAATAGGCAGAGCAGAGATTTCAAGAATACAGTGTTATTTATGTAGGTTATAACAACTGAAATGTAATAATTTAAGCGTAATAACTACCCTCTTGTGCCAAGCAAAATTGAAGTGGTATTATTTGTAGTTTCTTGTTCACACTTTCACTTTTTCCGGATTAAGTTATGTAAGAATGAACAAAACCCAATTAGCAGTTCAAAACTTGGATAATATATGGGGCATTTGGGTGGCTATAATTTTCATCTGGAGGGCATAAAATTTTTTATAGTGGCCAGAAACTAACAAAGAGAAATGTGTAGCAATAAGAGAAGAAATACTGTAGACATGAGGAAGAGAAATAGTTGGGGAAGATTTTCACTCACAGGCACTATGCCATGAGCAGTTCTTCTGTGGTACCGTGTTTCCCAGAAAATAAGACCCTGTCTTATATTTTTTGAACCTCAAAATAAGTGCTTGGCCTTATTTTCGAGGAGGTCTTATTATTTTGAGGTGTGTGGAGTAAGACGAAGTTCCTCTTGCCATTTACCTGATTTCCAGCTCTGTCTTCCTAACGCTAACCAGAGGAAATGGCGGGGACCAGCTGCGCATGCATTTAAATATTTTCAGGGAGGGCTTATTTCTGGGGGAAGGCTTATTTTAGCACATGCACTCCAAAGCCTGATTGGTCTTATTATCAGGGGATGTCTTATTTTCAGGAAAAGAGCGTATCAAGCAAGCAGTGGCTAGGTACGACTATGTCCTCAAGGTAGGGCCGTAAAAGTATCTATGAACTCCTAGGTTTTACCCTATTAGAACAGATTAATGGTTAAAAGAGAGATTTGGAGGGGTGGAAAGATTGGTATAATCTACTGAGAAGTTGATTATTACAATGTGTCAACCTAGCATGAATTGAGTGAATTAGAAGACAATGGGAAATAATTTTTTGATGGTATTCACACAATAACCAACTTGGATTTGACTAATTAATGTTTATTAAATAAATCATATTCAATTGTGTTTTCACAACCAAAACTTAGAAATGTGACTGTATTGGATTCACCGATTGCTCTATAACGTCAGAAAACTAGAACTGATCTTTTTGTAGAGCACTCAGTGAACTTTTCAGTATCTTCTGCTGAATATTTGATGATTCTATAATTGACAAAGTAGCATCTTGACTCTAGGCAGTTTGAATTGATTCAGAATTTTTCTGTTAAATCTTATGTTGCAGAATTGGTGTGTACTGTGGATCTAATAAAGTAAACATTTGCAATCCAAATCTTTTTCAATAAAATTCCAATCTAAAGCTATGGGATTTAGATAAACAAACAAGATTTACCTCTTCAGTACTTAAGATCTTTGTGTGGCCTATATACAATAAATAAATACAGAAATTAAGCAATACAGAAATACAACTCAATTTTTATGAGTACCAAAAGCTGCTACTTTTTAGAAGGGCAATTGTATCTCTAATGCTCAATATAGCTATATAGTGCAAGCAAAAATGTAGGCAATTAGATTTCAAATGTCAACCTAACAGCATCCATAGTAATATTTGTCTTCTTCTAGTGATTAGTGTTATATTAACACTAATGCTTTGATTAAAAAAAGGAACAAGTCTTGGATGGAAACTAGAAGCACAGATGTTTGGTTCATGATCATTTGAGAGAATCATATAATTCTGACCTGGATGTTAAACATATATGAGACGTAAAGCTAAAAAGCTTGGTGAAAATTGATATTGCCGGGTACTGGACATAATGTGTTTTTTAAGTCAGAAATTCTCTTTGAAGTTCCAGTTTGAGATTATCTTTCTCCTGTGCTTTGAAGTTCATCATCAGAGTACATCAGATAGCAGAAAATATGTAAAATTAGTTTGGAAACAGGACAAATATACACAAGTTGTTTTGTGCATAATGCTAAAGCTGTAAAAACAATGGATCATAAAATAAACATTTAATTCAGATCCTAGAAAACCAGGGAGGAAGGTACAGTTCTGTAAAATTAAGTAAGCAAATGTGTCTTTTTAACTAAACTGAAAATTCAAACACTGCACTACGATGGCAGTTTCCCTTTAGTTAATTAAAATAGTGAGTTCAACTCTGAAAAGATGAAAGAACTGGCTGCAGAACAAAAGAGATCTGGCTAAGGAAGAAAATAATTACTTAAAGCTTCATAAAAAGAGAAAAGAAAAGAAAATGCAGGGAAAATTGATATAAAGTGAAATAAGAGAGCTGCAATACCATAGTGGGGAAATTAAAAGATTTTTCCCAATCTGATCAATGGCAACTTTTCATATACATGGAACACCAGCACAAACCATAATGTTTCAATGATAGTTTCTACTTTATTTCAAGTATAAGCTAACATTGAAACATTATGATTTGTGCTGCTGTTCCATATATATGGTGCCATTGATGAGATTGGGGGAAATCTTTTAATCCCCTGTCTCCGGGTCTTGCAGCCCTCTTATTTCATTTTAAGCACAACATCTTGAATCACTGATTAATTCAAAATTGAGAAACATGATGGATAATTTTCCAACAAAAACTAGATTCTATCTTAGGGATAAAAGCACCAGTGTTTCCTATCACTGCTACTACTACACACACACACACACACACACACACACACACACACACACACACACACACACACGCAAAAATGCAGAAGAGAAGGTATCAATGGCACTTGTAAGGGTTCATGAAAGCCCTTTCCAATAATGCTTTTTTATGTGCATTAGCTAGATCAGAAAAGCACGGCCTAATCCTGTTCATCCTCCACAACAAAATGGAGAAGTAACTGTTTTTCTATTCTTATGGCATGCTAGAAAAAAATATCTTCTTCTAATGTAGGGGAAGGAAGTCTATGGACTTGCAGCTAACTTCTTGCAATCTTCAGCATAATTTTAACCCACCCCCCCACCCCCAGCAGTTTAAAAAGAAAATTATTCCTACTGCCTGCGGATTGAAAAAGAAAGAAAGAAGAAAAGAAAGAATATCAAACAAAGAAGTGTGTTCTGCTTTCTCCCTCTGCCAACCCACCAATATGGCTTGTTTCACTCCTGCCTAGCAGACAGCCACTAAACACATTAACCTCCAAAAAATGGGGGAGGGGAATCCCTAACCTTGTTCTATCTAATTCATTAGCCTGCAAATAACAATAAAGAGCAATGATATGATAGTCTACAGAATAAAAACAGAACAATGTAGATTTGGCTCTGATCTACAGTCTAGGTTTGTAGTTGCAATATGACTTTGTTTAACTATGAGTTTATTAAACACAATTAGCTGGATTCACTCAAAATGATAAGCCATAAATCAGGGTTCATAAATTTAATAACTGTTCTAACATAAAAACAGTAAGGCAAAATCCAAATAAACCCATAATATGCCTGATTGCAACATGTGACCTTAGGTACAAATTTTCCAATATTTCTGCTTTATGCATTCTGAGAATCAGAATATGCACTGCGGAGCTTAATTCTTTACTGATGCAACAAGGTCTATACTAGTCAATCGAAGCAGACAAGATTTTAAGAGCGCATGATAGAATGACAATATCCCATAAACCTCAAAGAAATCCATAACCCAGAATTAAAAATTGAGTGGAGCTGATCAAAAAGAATGAATTTCCAGGTTGTGTACATTGACACATCTGGAAGAGATCAGATTTAGGATAAACATACATATATAGACATATGTACATACACAGCCAGCCAGGCTGCTGTTCATGCAAGAGAAAACATGATGCGCATGCACTCACATGCACTCACCTACCATTTCTGTGGCCCGGTTGCAAACAGCTCACAGGCCACTAATGGGCCACAACACAGAGGTTGGGGACCCCTGGCCTAGAGGAATATTAGCTTAACTGTTCTTTTCCCAATCATGAGAAAAGTTTCATATCTGCTCTTCCCTCATTGCTATTAGCCTTAAAAAGAACTTTACAAGCAACAAAAATGCCAATGTGCTTTCTAATAAAGCACTTGACATCACTTGCAACATAGCTTTAAGAAAGAGTTAGAATTAAAGGGCTATGCCAAAAGCTTCATAGAACAGAGGGAGCAAAACCCTAGCAGAACATGTTAACCACTAGTTTATTTCAAAGTTTAGACAAAGCCATCCTCCTCCATTTATTATAGACTGTGACTTGCTTTTTGAAAATAGCACTGTTGTTCTGAACCAGCTTTCGTGCCCAGGGGTACAGCAAAGACTTCACAAAAATATCAGCAGAATTACATTAGAGTGATGCGCACTCACACTCTAGCCTAGCCATAGCCTTTTCAAGAAAGAGTCACACTTTTTGAAACTTCACAACCCAGAATGGAATTAATATCAACATTCCATTAAATAATATTCTTTTCTCATTTATTTTCTCACCTTTCAAAAGGTCATCTTACAGCTTCCTACTTTCAAGATATGGCTGCTAGAAAAATATGGATTTTCTTTTATATTAAGAACCTCTAAATTTCAATTGTGCTTTCTTGGAGAATTTGCACACTCTGGCAATGATGTTTATTTTACCTATATTCCACTTCATCATATGATCTCAGAATGGCTAAAATAGCCCACCCACTCACTATGGCACCTGGAAACCTTTATTTTTATTCTAATCATAAAGAAGTATATTTACAGACAAAGAAATGTGAAAAAATAATTTATTGGGAACATACATCGAAGTAGGAATGGTGCCCACAAAATAGAGTAGAGTGGATTTATTGGCTGGTGATTTGAAAAGATAATTTATTAAAGTTGATTGATTATACTTCCCATACCACTAACTGTAAACCATGCATTGTGCTGGGAAATGGCAAAAAAGACAGAATGAATTTCCTACTCTCCAATGCAGCTTTCCTGATTTATGGACACCTAATTCCCCTTTCTTCCAAATCACATTTTTTAAAAACCATGGGGTTAAAAAGTCATAATAGATTTGGATCAGACATTAAGCCATATTGGATGGATTTATCCATAATTCTGAACCAAAAATAAATAAACTATATTATGGCTTAATATTATAAATACCTCAGACCAATGTGATAGTGTGCTCCATCCCAAAATCTAAAGCTAGTGCCACACTCATAGAGAATTGGTTATATTTTACTGGCATTTTATATATTCTCTCAAGTAGATGATCAAGCTGAAGATGCAGACCAGGGGTGAAATGCTCCTGGTTTGGACTGGATCGTCCGATCCGGTAGCGATGGCAGCGGGTGGTTCAGAGAATCAGTAGCAAAAATCCCCACCACCACCATGCCCAGCTGAGCTGCAGGAGACTTTTTTTTTTTACTTTTAAAAGCATTTTTTCTACAACCTCTTCCAACGAAAAAATGTTTTTAAAAGTAAAAAGTAAAAAAAAAAGCCTCTGATGATTGCACGGCTCAGCTGGGATAGTCAGAGGCTTTTCAAAGCATTTTTTTCTGCAACCTTTTATCACCGAAGAGGTGATAAAAATAATGCTTTGAAAAGTCTCTGATGATCCCAGCTGAGTTTCCAGATCGGCAGAGAGGTATTTTTTAAAAAGCCTCTCTGACGACCCCAGCTGAGTTTCCTCCATTTTTTCCTCCATTTTTTTTCAAAAAATGCTTTGAAAAGTTTTTTTTAAAAAAGAAGTTGGCCATGCCCACCCAGTCACATTACCCGACCACCACCAAACCACGCCCACAGAACCGGTAGTAACAAATTTTACACTTCACCCCTGATGCAGACAGACAAGTATCCAGCAAATGACTTTTCAAATGTTGAATTGATACATGCTTATAGTATAACAGTTTCTAACCATGCAAAGCTTTAAAGAGTATAGCAGGCAATATAGTCATTTCCCTTAGAAATTTCCCAAGATCATTTCCCAAGATCCATTCATAGAAATATAGGATCCTGCAAAGTAATAAACTTCTAGTATCATCTTTATTTTCTAGGTTTAATTTAGACTTCAATTAAAGGCATTCATAGGAATTCTATTTCTCCATGTCACAATTTCCACATCCTGGAAAAGGCATTTTAAAAACAATCTGCTGTCATTTTTACTTTCACCATCTTCAAAATACTGCCAACCCTGGCAGCTTATCTTCTATGGACAGATGGCAGAGAAATAAGCCAAGAAGTAGAATGAGATAAGTTTCCAACAATGAGAGAATGGGATACTCATGAAACCTGCAGAACTATCTACTTGCATTGCTTTGATTTCAACATACTTTAGCAAAAACCCAAGTCAGTTTTCAAACTTAACTGACATTACAAGATCAATCCATTTAAGTGCGGATTCTGACCTGGTATAAAGATGCTGTGTGGAAGTGCTCTCAAAAATTAAAAAATAACAAGTGACTACAGCCCAAATGCTTTGCTTAAAAGTACACTCATCGGATTAAAAGGAAAAAAAAGAAAGATTAATTGAAGAAAACATCCCTGGGGCTAATGGGCAAGGCTGAAAGCAGCCTCACTACCTTGTCTTCCAGTAAATGGATGTTTTATGAAAGGCTGTATTCATGACATCAGCTTTTAGATCATCCAACACCATGGCAGCTTTTTTATTTGACTTCTCAATTCCAAATAGTCTCATGGATCTAAATAGTTGCCTCCTTCTGTGTTAGAAACAATGTTCTGAACAAAATCTGGAAAACAACTGGGAAAAAGGTCAGAGCTTACAATATAGAATAAGAGCATCCTGGTGTACCAGTTAGTAACTTGATTGCTTCACATTTCACTAAGTGGAGCTTTTACTTATTCTACAAAGAAAGTTACCCACACAGGAAAGGCAATGAAAAAAAAAGGGAATATGAAAGGAGAGGGAGAGGCAGGAAAACCCAGCTCATCAATCACCTAACCATGAAACTTCACAGGCCTCTTTGCCAAACAAGGAGAGCCAGCTTGAAATTCCAAATATTAAGATAAAGACTCCCTGGAGTCAAGCTCAACTCCTAATGACTACTCAGGCACCTCCTTGTAGATATTTTTGGCACAATACGTAAGTGATTTGTTGTTGCCTTCTCCCAGGATGTTTTCTAAATAAATACTAACACTGTCTCACCCTGTTTAGCTTCTCAAAATTAGAAAGATCAACAGTTGCCACTTGCTGGGGTCCAAACCTCAAAAACATTGGTATAAAATGGCAGAGCAAGTCTGTTACAGCCAATAACTGAAGAATGTTTATTATATGAGATCAATTTGATGAACTCTTGAAGCATTTATTACTGTCTGTGATTTAATAAACAATCTACTTCTATTAAAAATCTTCTCTAATTACTTGGCTGGTTTTTCTGGAGCTTGTCTTCTTAGGTAGAGAAAATCTTTGCTTCATATGCTGCCAGAATTAGGATTGACAAGGCATAGATGATTATTAGAAAATAAAAACTTAATTCTTTTTGTTTCAATACAGAACTGAATATCAAGCAGGTCACACTTTTCACCAATTTCCACCATGTTTCCTTAATTTAGATGCTGGGGATAGTCCTCTGGAGAGAAAAAATATCTGTTTTGCTTGTTGCTATTCTCAGCAACATGAGCTTGGAAATCTGACAATGATGGAATGTGAAGAAGTGTGACCTTGTCAAACTTGGCAGTCTTATAACTCATTCTACTATGCATAGCTCTCTCTGACTTCATTTCCTTTCTAAAATATGCTGTTTTTTATATTTTCACAGGAACTGCATCGCATTCTTGTGGAGGAATTGAAGAGATTTGGAGATAAGTTCAGTGTTCCAAATTGGTTAAACAAGATTAAATTTGTCATGTGTAACTGCTATAAATAATAAAAATAATCAAAGGGCAAAACATCAATTCAATGAAAAAAAAAGCCAGCATGTCATCTTCTTTATCTGAAGACCTGGTATTATATAATGATATACTGTATCCTGACACATTTTTTAAAAAAACACATCTTTTGCTATGTAAAAAAGAAGAAAAGAACATATTATTTTATTAGGTTGAAATTACTCCTAAATGTCAATTCTTACACAATGAAACATCAACCTCTATTCTGCACAGAACAATTATCTGTATGCTATGCCTAAAAAACAGTTAATTACATCAGATATATTACACCCATTTCAGAATGGGCAGTAATAAACTTTTACCAATTTATGCATCATAGGAAACCCAGATTAAGACTGCAGCTTTGATATTTAACTATTTGGCATGCATACAGTATGTGCTTAGGCTTTTTACATAGGTTACAATTCAATTTTATCAGACATCTCTCTTAGTATAATGCCAGGTAATTCATTTTATCATTTCTCCTTCTGATGATACAGCAACAAAAATATTCTCATGATCCAATTTGTATGAACTAACAGTCTGGCTTCTAAGAGGCAAACTGTTAAAAAGAAAGAGAATATGATATTTTGGATACATCAATATTTCTGAACCAGGTATTAACAACCTGATACTCTCAAGCATATGAATGAGAGACAGTGAACATCAGACTCTTCAGAAGGGTTCTAGCAAGATCACAATCCTTCCAGTTTTCCATCAAAATTCATCAGCCATCTGATGTTTCTTTCAAAACCAGACAGTTTAAGTTGCGTGCTGACATGTCTACGTTTCATTATGGATTGATCAGTAACTAATGATTTTCCCAATCTTAATAACAATTATTATTTTGTAACTATTTTTAGAGATTTCAAGGACTGCACTCTAGGTCTTGTAGCTCAGTTGTAAATCACAGTACTGTTGGGGAAGGTTCAATGGGGGAATAATATCAGGGAATCTTCTGGAAAAAGAGTGTAGCATAACTTGTGCTCAAATGCAGTATTAAAAGATCCTAAATTGGCAAGTGGAAGGAAACTTGGTAAAAGCATTTATTTGGAAGACATTTGAAAGAACTCATTTTTTTTATTCAAAAGAAATGCAAATTACTGCCTTTCTGTCAGTAGATTCTCAATCTGGCTTGGCCAAGAATTTACATGAATGAGTTAATGCTAAAGGATACAGAACAAGGATTTTTTTTTAAGCATCATTGTTTCTTGGACTACCAAACTTCTTTCCTCATTGATGGATTTTCTATGGTAAGAAAAAAGACAGAAAAAGCAGATAGAAATAGCATTAAAAATTCCATAGAACTTCATAAATGAGGCATGGTGATGGCATAAAAAAAAAGCCTTCACTTAAAAAAACCTGGTAGGTGGAAACCCTGCAAGACGTAGTAGCAAAAGTGTACCAGATTGGAGATGACTGATGGGTATGTGATAGGATGTAAAAAAGGAAGCTAATTCTTGAATAGTGAAAGAATACTGAGTTATGAGTGCTTTATGAAAGAAACAGATCTATAAATCTTCTCACCTGAATTGAAAACTGTTATACATATATCATGCTTTAGCAAGTCACAACACTGCAGACTCTAAGCCACATAAGAGACTTCAACTAACAAATTGTTGAGGACAGTTCTTTAAACAATATAACTGGCAACTGATTTTTAAAAAATGGTAGCAGTAATAAGCTTGAAGGAATTCTCTTTTTTTCCCCTCTAACACAGTCTTTTGCAGCTGATAACTGCATTTTGTCACCTAAACTCCAATGAAAATAGGAGGTAGCACTTTGGGTCAATGAAGTATTGATAATCCTGCAGGCCAATGCTTGAAAACCTGATTTGATTTCCTCTTCCTACATGGATACATATGCACAAAAAATATATATTTATGTGTATAATTATTATACACATATATTTTATTATACACATATACAGGTAATTGGTAATTTTTGAGCCCAAAATTTCCGTTGCTAATCAAGACAGTTGTTAAGTAAGTTTTGCTCCATTTTACAATCTTTCTTCGCACATTTGTTAAATTAATCTTAACAGTTGTCAAGTTAGTAGCACAGCTGTTAAATGAATCTGGCTTCCCCTTGCTTCTCAGAAGTTCACAAAAAATGACCCAGGACATTGCAACCATCATAAATACATATCAGTTGCCAAATGTCAGAATTTTGATCAAGTGACCACTGGGATGCCGTAATTGTCCTAAATGTGAAAAATGGTCATAAAGTGCTGTTGTAAATTTGGACAGTCACTAAACGAATGGCTTTCAAGTCAAGGATTATTTGTACTCTAGTCAATGACTGGACAAGGTTAAGCCATATAAAATAGGTTACCAGGTAAAGAGAACAGAATTAGTCTTCCCCATCATCAACTTGTGATTCTTAACCAGAACTTAACCAGAATGGGGAGCATCACACCAGAAGCATTCGGATGGTGCCTTGCTCCCATACCTCCTGCTCACCCTGCTTTCCTGGGGATATGAGAGCGAGGGAACCTAGTCTCCGTCTGGTGTATTTGAATGACAGATCCGTGATGAATAAGGCCCTCCTCATACGAGACCTTATTGATGAGGAGGGTGCGTACCTGGCCTGTATCACGGAGACCTGGGTGGGGCAAGAGGGGGGAATCCCTCTCTCTGACTTATGCCCCCCAGGCTTTCGTGTCCTGCACCAGCCGCGATGCCAGGGAAGGGGCGGGGGGATGGCAGTGGTTGTCAGGGAGGGTCTGAGTCCTAAGGAGGTCACTGTCCCTCAGATAGGCGGGTGTGAGTCCCTTCTATTGAAGTGGGACCCTGGAGTTCAGTCGGGCTTGTTGGTCACATACCTATCTCCCAGCTATGTTGCCACAGCCCTGCCTGCACTGCTCGATGTCTTGACTGAAGTGGCACTTGAACTCCCCAGCCTTCTGGTTGTGGGAGATTTTAATCTGCCTTCGATCGGCGAGTCATCTGAGACAGTCTGGGAGTTCATGGCCTCCATGACAGCCATGGATCTGACTCAGGTTATTCAGGGCCCAACCCATAGGGGAGGACACACGCTCGACCTGGTTTTTCTCTCTGGGCAGTGGATAAATGATCATGGTAGGGGGGAACTTTCCATCACTCCCCTGTCATGGACTGACCATTCCCTCCTTAGACTGGACTTTCAATCTGCCAGCCCTTGCCGCATGGAGATAGAACCCATAAAATGGTTCCGCCCCAGGCGCCTGATGGACCCAGAAAGGTTCTTAAAGGAGCTTGGGACATTCCCCACCTCTCAATCCTGCAATTCAGCTGAAGCTCTAGTGGCATCCTGGGAATGGTCGGCTACTGACGCCTTAGACAGAATTGCACCTTTGCGGCCTCTAACCCGCCGCAGATCCCGGGTCTCTCCTTGGTTTTCCATGGAGCTCCGGGAAATGAAACGTTGGAAAAGACGTCTAGAGGAACGTTGGAGGTCCTCCCGATCTGAATCTGACCGAACACAGTTAAGAACCCATATTAGGTCTTATCTAGTCGCAATGGAAGTGACGAAACGAGATTACTTCACCGCCCTCATTTCTGCAGAAAACCGCCCAGCGGCCCTGTTTCATGTGACCCGTTCCCTCCTCAATCAGGGAGTGAAGGAAGACCCTTTACAGGGCAGAGCTGAGGATTTTGTACAGTTTCTGCCTGATAAAATCGCTCAGATCCGGATCGGATTGGACTCTGACTGGACAGAATCCAATCGGGAGACTAGGGTGGGTCTTGAGAACAATATCTGGATTGAGTTTGACCCTGTTTCTGTCAAGGAAGTGGGCAGGATTATGGGCAAACTTAGTTCCTCCACTTGCTTATTGGACCCTTGTCCCTCCTGGTTGGTTTCAGCTGCCAGGGAGGTGACTAGAGACTAGATCCAAGCAATTGTCAACGCTTCATTGAGAGAGGGGAACTTCCCCGCCTCTCTTAAGGAGGTGGTAGTTCGACCTCTCCTCAAGAAGCCTTCCCTGGATCCAGATTCACTTAATAACTATCGTCCCGTCTCCAACCTTCGCTTCATCGCAAAGGTTGTTGAGATTGTAGTGGCGCAACAGCTCCCACAGTTCCTGGAGGAAACGGAATACCTTGACCTGTACCAATCGGGCTTCCAACACGGACACAGCACGGAAATGGCATTGGTCGCTCTGGTGAATGATCTCTGGCGGGCTCGGGATGGTGGTTGGTCCTACTTGACCTCTCAGCGGCTTTTGATACCATCGACCATGGTATCCTACTTCAGCGACTTGAGGGATTGGGGGTGGGAGGCACTGTCTTACAGTGGTTCTCCTCCTACCTCTCGGGTCGCTTACAGTTTGTATGGGCAGGAGGGCAGAGATCCACCCCAAGGCCCCTAAATTGTGGGGTGCCTCAGGGGTCGGTTCTCTCCCCCCTACTCTTTAACATCTATATGAAGCCACTGGGTGAGATCATTCGTGGCTTTGGGGTGAGATATCATCAATATGCTGATGATACCCAATTATACATCTCCACCCCAGATCACCCCCGAGATGCCCTTTCCGTGATGTCCCGTTGCCTGGAGGCAGTACAGGCCTGGATGGGTAGAAACAGACTCAAACTCAATCCCTCCAAGACTGAATGGCTGTGGATGCCGGCATCTCGGATTTCAGAAGCCCCATCACTTTTGATGGATGGAGAAAAACTTGCCCCCGTTGATAGGGCTCACAACTTGGGTGTCCTCCTGGATGCTCGGTTGTCCCTAGAAGACCATCTAATGGCTGTGACCAGAGGGCCTTCTCACAGCTTCGCCTGGTGCACCAGTTGCGCCCTTTCCTGGACCGAGATGACCTTCGCACAGTCACTCATGCCCCGGTTACTTCCCGCTTGGATTACTGCAATTCCCTCTACATGGGCCTGCCCCTGAGATGCACCTGGAGACTCCAGCTGATCCAGAATGCAGCCGCACGGGTTGTTACAGGAGCCCCTCGTTACTCCCATATAACACCCCTCCTGCGTCAGCTGCACTGGTTACAAGTGGTTCTCCGGGTCCGCTTCAAGGTACTAGTTCTCACCTATAAGGCCCTACATGATTTAGGTCCAGGATATTTACAGGACCTCCTCCTGCCTGCTTCCCACCGTCCTGTTCGCTCACATAGGGCCGCTCTCCTCAGGGTCCCGACGGCGAGCCAATGTCATCTAGCGGTGCCCAGGGGTAGGGCATTCTCTGTGGGTGCTCCCACCCTCTGGAATGAATTACCTACCGAGCTCCGGAGGGCTCCTGATCTCCGCTCCTTTCGTTGGGAGCTGAAGACTTGGCTGTTCAAGCAAATAGGCTGATTCTGATTCTGGGTTTATTATTTATCATTAATTAGTTATTTGATTTAAAATGTGATTTTATTGTACATGTTTCTTAACTTGTGTTCGCTGCCCTGAGTCCTTCGGGAGAAGGGCGGCATATAATAAGGGATGCCCATGTAATAAATAAATAAATAAATTTTCATGAGTGACTACAGTAAAATGTCTCCAAATCTATCTCATAAATAAATTCAAATAGATTCCATGTCTAGTTGTCTTGATTTTTTTTTCCATGAAAAATAAAGGATCACAGCCAATGGTAGGCTGACAAATGTTTAACAACCAGTTTTCCTGGGTCTATTACTGCTACCATACAACACTGTTAGTTGCCAAACAACTAGCTGGTATACTAGGCCATGGGTGTAAACTTTGCCGCATCACGTTGCCATCATGTGACATATCAGGATGTTTTTCCCTTTGGGGAGCTGGGGTGGACATGGCCTGCACATGACACATCCGATCCATGGGCCACCAGTTTGACACCCTTGTGCATTGTGGCTCAGCTCTGCTCTCAATTGTCTTGCAAAATTCCAGGGAATATAACATTTTGCTCCTGTTAGCAACTCACATGGTCATCTTCTTGGAAAAATCCACTAAAGTTCAAGTCAGATACATGTAGTCCACATTTATTGATTGTCTCATTCATAACTACTTGCAGTTGCAATAGTTATGCAAACATAACTTTATAACCAATACTTACATTTACAATTTTTGCAAGTCTGCAGAGCAAAGGAAAAGGTGAAATAAGATCAAAAACACAGTCTTAATTTCACTTAACAAGTGTGCACAGTGATTAGAAATAAAATGTAAAAGATTTTGGCTATATGTCAAAATCAATCTAGAAATTGCCACTACACCTCAAAATTAATGGACAAAACCTTTCTATTAGGGATTTGCCACATTCATTGGAATTTTACATATTACTCTCATTGCTTTTGAAGCAGTAACCTTATTTAATATGGCATTATTAACAAATGCTACATTAATGGCATTGTTAACAAATGCCATTGCACAAAACAATTGTATTATTTTTTTACCAGTACATACATTAATTTTTAATTTCTACCACACTATTCCTCCACATTAGATTACAAATGTCAGATTACAAATTCAACACAACCCAGATCAAATTTTATTTAGTCAATAAGTCTTAACATTGTCATATCTGTCACTATTTCTGTTGAAATGTATTTAAAAAACAGAAATCAATCTGCCATAAATATGTCAACAGCTTTAGCAGTTTTCCAAAATGTAAGTAATAAATACATTATACTCAGAATGTTGTAGGTCAGAAGATCTGTAGTTTGTAGTCATTTGCAGACTGTGGGAAAATGGGAACCCCTAACTAAATTGAGTTAGCATCTAAACATTTGAAAGACATTTCCCTACAACTTTCCTTACAATAGAATGAATGCAAAATTGGCTCTGTCATGATGCAAAATAAAGCTGAATCACAAATGAATCACAGAAATGGTTTGTATGTTGTAAACAAACTGTAAACTGTTAATTCCTTTATTTTTCTGTCATAGAAGGAAACAAATTTGTACAATTTTTTGCTTCAACTGTTAAAATATCTCAATCAGACTTGGATAATATCCATGTTCAGTTATGTGAAAATGTCCTATTTCTTAATTGGATTAAGATAGAAAAACATTTCTCAAAGAAAATAAAAGAAAGATATAGTTATCATATAAACCATAGATTCCGTGTTTCAAAATCCACTACAATGCATCATATAATATGAATATAGTATGACATTTTTACCACAGTTAAGTGAATCACTGCAGTTAAGTTGGTAACATGGTTATTAAGTGAATCTAGCTTCCCAATTGACTTTACTTGCCAGGAGGTCACAAAATGTGATCACATGATCCTGGGACACTGCGACTATCATAAATATGAATCAGTTGCGAAGCATTTGATCATGTGACCATTGGGATGCTGCAATAGTTATAAGTATGAAAAATGGTCATAAGTTATTTTTTTCAGTCCCATTGTAACTTTGAATGGACCCTAAATGTCAAGGACTACCTGTATTACTAGCTATCTTTCTCACTGAAAGCCAATAACATTTGTTTTTTAACTCTCCTAATTTAAACGATGTACCATTATCTGATTATAAAAAAGTAAATAAACTGGTAATTTGAATGGAAAGATTTTTTTAATTTAATTACATTGAAAGTTGCATTATATGGGATGTGCTACTATTTATAAAACAAAAGCTGCATTATAAATAATCAGTGAATTGTACTTTGTTTGCAACTATACGATACAATATCATATTTAATTTCCTAAGAAATGAGCAGATAACCCTTGGTTTTACTACTAAAAATGTTGTTAGCTGTTTTAGTAACGGAAATTCCAGTTTGCAATTACAAAAATTGAAATACTTTTCACAAAATGCCAATACAATTTGTTAAGCTTTTAAAATAGAATTTACATAAGCAAGCAAAAAATGCAGATTAGTCCAACATATGGGTACTAAACTTAAATCTAATCAATGAATTCTGCTTTCAGCAATAGCATCTTTTTCCACTGACTCCATTGATCCACTGTGCTGATTCATAATGTACTCTGCTTAGTTTTGGCTTCCTATGTTGTGTCAGCTCAATGCTGTTTGTAAACCCACATCCATGCCTATTGTATCTAGCCTAGTATCTAGAACAAGGATTTTAAAAAAGACATATGGTTTTCTGTAAAATGAGGTCCTGATATATGAGATGGGCAGAGAAGAATTCAATTGAGAAATGTTAGGTCATTCTATATTTAATTTAACTGTTGTGGGTTCTACTTACTTTTACTACCGGTTCGCAACGGGAGTGCTTGCACTTCTGTGCATGCACAGATCACCCATGATGATGTCATGGCACGTGGGCGGAGCCTCCCACCAGTTTTACTACCGGTTCTATAGAACTGGACCAAACCGGGAGCAACCCACCACTGATTGTAACCAATGTAATCAGATTTGTCCTGGAATAATTCCATTTTGTAAAATGTTTTGAGAAACAATCATATTTCAGCAATAACTCAGCATTTTATTTTGATAACTAATCAATTTTACTATGTATTATAAAATAACTGATAATTTAAATCTATATGCTAAAATATGCTTTAGAGATCCAATCCTTTTCAAAGTTACAATTACCTAAACATACAATACCTTTCACTTTACTCTAGCCCAGTGATGGCGAACCTTTTTGACACTGAGTGCCGAAAAAGGAGTGCTCGTGCTTCGCGGGCGTGCATGTGCCTGGGCCGCAATCCAGAAGAGGAGCTGCCCAGGGTGCATGCGGGCACCCGAAAATGAACTTCCAGTTTCAGCTACTGAACTTCCAGTTTCAACCAGCTACTCTTCCGGGTTTCTGGCGTGCATGTGCATGCAACGATCAGCTGGCCAGTGCACATGCTCACGCAGGAAAACAGAAGACTTGCTCCTCTAGTTTCCAGCACTGCCGCATACAAAAAGTCCATCTGATTGTTGCACACACAAGCATGCCAAAAACCCAGAAGAGGAACAGGCTATGCCGCGTGTGCCAGGCAAGATGGCTCTGCGTGCCATTTCGGGGATGCTTGTCATCCGTTTGCCATCACAGTTTTAACCTATTAACAATCTTATGAAAATGACTAAGAAATCATCCATAGAAGTTCCAACCTATACACTTCAAAAATGTAATCAGCTCTGATAAGTATTTTGTTTCCATAGTAATTACATTTCAATAATTTTAGTATAAATCCAAGGTAAAAATCTTTGATAGTGATTATGATAAATAGGTAGAATTCCAAAGGATCCTACTGCCTACATAGCATTTATGCAATTAAATGTTCTAGAAATACTGAAAAAAATACTTTGCATGAAAGCCTTTTACAAATCTAAGAATAGTTCAAGAGTTTAATAGCTTCTGTTAAACAGTCAAGAAGAGATCTAATCAACTTCTTCCAGGCAGCTGGGAGATCTCTATAAATCCCAGCCACTAGTCACCATAATTAGTCAATAAACAGGCTGAGTCTTCCTCCGGACTGTATCAGTCACTTTCCCCTGTTCATTCTTTCTGTTCCTTCCAAATAATCCCGAAACCAAAGAGCTAAAATTATCCTAAGTAGAACCAACTTTAAAATCCTTCCAAGATCTTAATATTAATTAGTTATCCCATAATTTTTAATTTACTCCTATCATACCTTCAACTGGCCAGTTAACAAACAAAAACATGATGTTAAGGAATAGTTTATTATTGGTGAATACTCTCAGAAAATAGCCATAAAAGCCATCCATATGGTGACCATTTTATCACACATTTGATTTCAACCACTCCTGGCTTTTACATAGGGTAGAGGGGTAGCAAACAGACAAATGTTATGAACTAGAAAGAAGGAATGGAGCACCTGTAGGACATTTGAGGTCCTCTGCATTATCTACCTTAATTAAGTTAAATTAAATTAAATTTTTATTTCAAAAACCTGCAAAACTGGCATGACATGAAGTACTGTGCCGGTTCTAGCTTTAAATACACAAGAAAATTTTGGTGGTGACAGAAAAATTATTTGCATTTTTTATATTGCAGTAAATACTATTTATCTTTTTTTAAAAAATCATATTAGTGGTTCGCGGCCGTGGTGGGTTGCCCCTGGTTCGAACCAGTTCACAAGAACTGGTAGTAAAACTGATGGGAGGCTCAGCCCACTGATGCAGATGTCATCAGAGTTGATCTATGCATGCGCAGAAGATAAATAGAATCCACTCCCAGTCCACGGGATTTAAAATTATGAATTTAGTGGTCCCCGAGTTCCAAAAGATTGGTGACCCCTGCTCTAAACCAATGCTTTGTTTAGAAGGGAGTCCACCTGCTTATGAAAGAAGGCAAAAACTGGAGGGTAAAATGATTGCAAGGAATTTCCTAAATAGCTTGCTTCCTGGTAAATGATGCATTATTGTTAGCCATACTTTTTCAGATAGAAACCACAATGTGTTCTTAGTTTCAAAATTTGAATTGTTTTCCAAAATGGTCTACTCTACTTGTTATATACTGTAGATAGGGTACACAACTTGGATGTCCTCCTGGACTCATGGTTGAGTCTAGAAGATCATATAACGACCATGACCAGGGGGGCATTCGCCCAGATAAGTCTGATGTGTCAGTTGTGTCCCTACTTGGACCAAGGTGCCCTATGCACAGTTACTCATGCTCTAGTCACCTCACGTATTGACTACTGTAATACTCTCTACTTGGGACTGCCCTTGAGGGCCACTCGGAGGCTTCAGCTGGTGCAAAATGCAGCCACACGGGTTGTGATGGGAGAGTCCCGATACTCCCATGTTACACCCCTCCTGCACGACTTGCATTGCTTACCGGTTGCCCTCCAGGTGAGATTCAAGGTGCTGGTGACGACTTATAAAACCCTACATGGCTTAGGCCCAGGATATTTGACGGACCACCTGCAGCCGGCAACAACATCCCATCGCCTGGTTCGCGCCCATAGAGAGGGTCTGCTCAGGTGCCGTCAGCCAGACAGTGTTGGCTGGCGACCCCCAGGGGTAGAGCCTTCTCTGTGGGTGTGCCCACCCACTGGAATCAACTCCCCTTGGAGTTCTGATTGGCTCCTGACCTTTGCACCTTCAGATGCGAATTAAAAACTTGGTTATTCAAGTTCCCCGACCTGGACTGATAGGGTTTTAAGGGTTTTAAATTTTATTAGGTTTTAGATTTTAACTTTGTATTGTGGCTTGTATACTTTATTATTGTGAGCCACCCTGAGTCCATTGGGAGATAGGACAGCATATAAACCAAATAAAATAAATAAATAAAATAAAATATAAAGCAATGATGGGTACACAAGGACCTTCCTACTGCACAAGAAAAAAACTGTGACCTACAATCTATTTAACACTAGGTTTTCTTCTGGTATTTATTTCAGAAGATGGTGACAAATCTATCTTCTTAAGTGAATATCTAAATTTATTCCTAAATTTTATAATCATTCTTACTATTAAAATACTACCACATTCTGGCGCTCCATGGCTTAGGACCTGGGTATCTACGTGACCGCCTTCTGCCACCAATAGCCTCCCACCAACCAGTTCGCTCTCACAGAGAGGGACTCCTCAGGGTGCCGTCAGTCAAATTATGCTGACTGGTGACCCACAGAGAGAGGACCTTCTCTGTAAAGGCTCCTGCCCTTTGGAATGAATTGCCCTCGGAGATACGTAACATCCTCGATCTTCATGCTTTCCTCTGTGCCCTTAAGACCCTGATGTTCCAACAGGCGGGGCTCACCATTTAAATGATTTTTAATTAGATATTTTAATTTTGGGTTTTAATTCAATTGGGCCAAATTGTTTAATAATTTTAAATTTAAATTTTATAATGTTTGTGTGTTTGTGTTTTTACCTTGGCTGTACACTGCCCTGAGTCCTACGGGAGAAGGGCAGTATAGAAATATAATTAATAAATAAGTAAGTAAATAAATAAGTAAATAAATACAAAAAAATCTGCTATACTAAAAACATTGTTTCTTGTCCACTTAAGTCCTTTTGAAAAGAAACATTGGTTCCCTCTTTTGTAAGGAGATGGTCAAGTGCAGTTTAATGATAAGCAGCTGTAAGCTTTCCTCCTGGAGCGGTGTTTCCTCCTCAGCAAAACAATTTAGGTTGCAGGCTGCAATAACAGCATTAACTCACTGTATTTATTTTAAAAACAAGGTTTTCCTTTTTGTTCTTTTCAAAACTAATTACTTCTAAAATAAAACTGAAGGCATTATTTTGTAGGATCCTCCCTGTATTAAGGAGGATAAAACTTACATTGCTACTGCTTTTCTTTTAAGCAGGACAGCTTTGAGCATTCATTGTTATAAACATACTAACTTAATGGCTTGCTAGGAATTGCAAGGAAGCTAAAGAATTTCAGCATTCTTTGCTCCAAAATTCTTTAGGGCTATAATTCTTTAAGTAGAAGACATGTTTTCAGCACGGGCAACTGCTAGAGAGACTCATTTTCTTCCTAACCTCCAGGTCATTTTCTCCATTTTCTCACTGGATTAGGAAATGAAGCCTTATGTTTTTCTGCAAGTGTCAACTGGCAATGCCAAAGACTGCTGTGGATATTGGGGAGGGGTGGACTGGGAGTGTGGAGAAATGAACAGAATACCTTCTTTTTTTCCATGGGTTTTCAGAGTTTCATGAGAACCAGATGGTTTACCTCCCTCCCTTTTCATCCAGTTATCAGACCTGTGATGGAATTTCTTGCTGTGAGTGCAATGCTGATTCACACATACCTTCCTTATATAACTGAGCGGCTGATCATTGAATTTGCTAACTGCTGCAATTTCAGGAAATTTTAAAGGGGACAACTACTGCATTCCAGCGGTTTCATATGAGAAAGTCATGCTCAAGGAAGAAAAGTTTGAAAAGGGTCTCAGAAGCAAGTCAAACTAAGCACATGAATGGGCTCATGTATTCTTCTTCATCTCTGAAGATAATTATCCCTTGGGGGAGGGGGGGAAGAATTGCACTTCTAATTAGCTCTGAACTAATACTAACCAACCGATGAGACATCTCATTCCTTTCTTCTACTATCTATCCTTCACTGTCACTTTTGAGATATTACACCCAACTTTTGAAAACACATAAGTTGTATGAACATCTCTAAATGTATAATTAAGTAGATATCTAATAATTAGGAATATCTCTAAATGTATAATTAGGTACACAGTCATTATGAGGCAATACACGTAATGATTCATAATTGTGCAGTTGATAAACAATATATATGAACTGTTAATTGAACACAAGAATTACTGATATCCTCCTCAATTAACAGAAAACAATTTAATTTGATTTCATTCTGCAATTCTGAGCCTTGTGGTGTTTAATCCTAATAATAATGCTCAGTTTATAATTTTGAACAACTTGGCAAAGGTAGCATTATCAGGATATTTGAAAAATAATATAATGGCTTTTAAAGAGAGTGAGTTACCTAAACTTTTTAAGTTCTAGTCAACAGGGGAATATAATTTGGTCTACTTCAAAATGATTTAAAACTGCTTGAATGAAAACTCCTGAATTTATAATACATAACACTATTATTTTGTATTTTATAAATAGGATAACCAAAAAGTGCTTGTATATGTAAAGTGTATTGACAAGTATTTATTTTTCTGCAAAGACTTCCCATTTCTAATTAAACGTAGCAACATATTTTCCCCAAAATAAAGACTGGCCGTGCGCACCTTTCCAAGCCTCCTTTCTCATCACCAAACCTCTTGGCAAAGGCTTCAGCAACGAAAAAGGAGGCATGGAGGGCCGTGCATGTGTTTTTGGCCTTTCTCACTGCCAAACCGCTTGAGGATTGCGTCCCTATAGACTTTGGCAGCCCTTTGCAAAAAGCCTTTGCCACTAGGAACAGAGCTTCAGAAGGACATGGCCGCCCCCATCCCAAAGCTCCAGTTGTGCTGACAAAGGCTTTTTGCAAAGTCCGGCCAAAGCCTACAGGAACGCAATCTCCCTGCAGGCTTCAGCAAGGAAATGGCAAATGGAGGGAAGGCCTGAAAGATTGAAGCATTCCCTCCATTTGCAAACATCCAGGCTGCAATTTGCAGAGAATAGAGACCTAAAGTGCGAGATCATGCGAGATCAGTAGCACAAGATCTCGCATGATCTTGTGATACGTTAGGTCTCTGTTCTCTGCGAATGCACCAAAAGCCTGAAGCAATGAAGCAGGCAAAGAAACTGTGACAGAGAAGATATCTTCGCAAGGTGAGTCTCCACAGGCTCAGTTCTTGTGAAGGCCTGGGCAGGGGGGATAGATAGGATGAATGTTGCAGAGCCTCTGTGGTCATTTGTAAGGGAAAACAACTACTGTGGTGCTGCAACATTCGGGACTTATTCATAAACGCTAGCGGACACTCATTACATAACTTCGAACATTCACTAATTCACCAAGTTTCTAACTTGAGGATTACCTGTATACTGTATAAGTAGTCCTTGATTTACAATGACAGTTGGGTTAATAATTTCCATTGTTAAGCAAGGCATTGTTAAGTGACTCGCAACCAATTTAACATCCTTTTTGTCATAATTGTTAAGCAAATCACTGCAGTTATGTGAATCATGCAGTTGTTAAATGAATCCGGATTCTCTATTTGTTGGAAGCCATTGGGACAGTCACAAATAGTGATCACATGACTCTGAGATGCTGCAAATTCATATCAGTTGCCAAGCACCTGAATTTCAGTCACGTGACTATGGGGATGTTGGCAGTTGTAAGTGCAAGGATCAGTTATAAGTCATTTTTCCAATGCTATTGTAATTTCGAACAGCCACTAAACGAACAGTTGTAAGTCAGGGACTATCTATACATGATTTGACTCTCCAATTACCAATCTATTGTTCATTGCCTAATGCTATGTATGTAAATAATTTGAAGTAGAATACCAAATATTTCAATTTAATATCATTTTGAACTAAAAATATCCTGTTTTAAATATTTTAAATATTTGATATTATTGCTTCCGATATTAATACATGAAATTCATGCTTATGTGGAGACAATCCAGAAGCAGTACGGCGCTACTGGCTGGGAAAATGTTGGGCTCTGATGAACTCAGCAAAATCCAGCCAGACGAACCGTCACAGGAGGATCTTCGGACCGAAGCTGTCCTATAGGGACAGCAAAGAAAGAGAGGCAGCTCGGTGTCTAAAGAGGGACAGGCAAGTCCCTTGGATAGCCCAAGAAACACTCTCTCAGCTGGTGATGGGGGGGCAGCGATTAGAGTGAATCGCCATGAAGCCTGTAGCCTCTGAAGCAAGCGATGTGCAGGAGGGAAGATTTGGACAGGGTGCTGGTGTTGGGTGAGTGGCTGGCTAATCCACAGACAATAAAAAGAAAATTCTAAATATTTTCATCTACTAAACTATTACTAAAATTACCCCGGCATGGAAATTGCAGCTAAATAGTGGTGGAGGGAGATGGCGGATGGAAAGAGAAAATGAAAATGACAAGAAGAACATGAATAAAGAATTAAAAGTGATTGACAAATGGAAATGTAAATCTGGAACTTGGATTTAATTTGGTTGATATATAAAGGTGAAAGAAAATATGAAAACTGGATTTTTTCTCTTTTATGACTCAGCAAACATGGATGTGGATTACAAATAAAATGGCAATTCGTTAATTGGATGAGTGGAACTGTGGATTATAGAGAGACATCTGCAGGAGAAGGAAGACCATGACATGGAATTGTTTTACTTTCAAAACCTTGAACTTTTAAAAGATAACAGGCGAGAACTAAGAAGAATACGTTTTGCCTACAAGAGGGCAGACTTTGATGATTATAAAAGAAGGACCTTAATGCGATTTAAAATTGGAACAATTCAACCCGGAAAGAATAAAATGGTACAAGAACTTAATGAACTGATAAAAACGATGTGTTTGAAAATAAAAGAAATGATTATAAATTTGCAAGGAAAATCAAAATCTGAGGAGGCAAAGACAGAACTAGAATGCACTGAAAATGAAAAGGAAATGACTAACGAGAAACAAGAAAGAAAGATGGATAATGAAGAAGACAAAAGACAAAGACAAAGAGACTGACTATGGAAAATTAAACAATTGTAATATTAAATATGGACAAAAAGAAAAGAAACAAAGAAGGAAAAGAGGTGGAACAGGGAAAATACTAAAAACTTAAATGATTAAACTGAGATTAACAGTGGAAAGATAAGAAAGAGGGAAAAGAGATGGAAAATAATAAGAAATAAAGGACAAAATAAAAGATTCTATGATTTTAAAATACAAAGTAAGCATACTAGAATTAATGAAAAGACACAAAAAAAGAAAGAGAAAGGAGAAACAATAGGAAATATGGGGCAGAATAGGAGAGTGCAGAATTTTAAAATACAAAATAAAGGAAGAAAAAGGGAAAACAAAAGGAAAAGAAGGTGGAGGACAAGAAAAAATATTAAAAATATAAATGATTACTTTGGGGTTCACAGTGGAAATATAAGAAAGACAGAAAAGAGATGGGAAATAATGGGAAATAAAGGACCAAAATTTCACAATTTTAAGATACAAAATATTAATAATGAAAAGATATGAAAAAGGAAAACAAAAATAGAAACAAAGGGGAAATTGTAATACCGTATTTTCCGGCGTATAAGACGACTTTCTAACACACGAAAATCCTCTCAAAAGTCGGGGGTCATCTTATACGCCAGGTGTTGTTCTCCTGTAACCAGGCAGACCAGCCTGAAAGGCTCTAATGAGCCTTAAATGGCTCTGAGGAGCCAAGCTGAATTGCCTGCTGAGTTGCCGCTAATTTTTATTTATTTATTTACATGCCAGAGCCCTGTAAAAGGAAAAGTTTTTTCCTTTTACAGGGCACTGGCCATCCCAGCTGAGTTGCCTGATTAGCAGGCAACTCAGCTGGCATCGCCAGAGCTTGGATGGCCAGCGCCATGTAAAAGGAAAAACCTTTCCTTTTACATGGCTCTGGCGATCCCAGCTGCTAATTTTTGTCTGCTAATTGGTAGCAAAAATCCCCCCCCTCCAGCTTGCTTACCTTAGTTGCTAGCCGCAACACTTGCCTTGCTTCCTTGTCTGCAATCCATTGCATCAGCAAGCAACTGAATCTCCCTGTCTGCAATCAAGAAGGCAGGAAGTTGTGGACTTCAACTCCCAGAATAACTCAGCCAGCAAAGTAAAGCTGGCTGAAGAATTCTGGGAGTTGAAGTCTATAAGTCTTAAAGTTGCCAAGGTTGGAGACCCCTGTTCTATTGGGTAAGATTTTTTCCCCTTTGGGAACTTTAAAAGAAATAGTTAATTGGGGGTTTTTTAGTTGTTCTTTTTTAGACCTAGCCATTTAAAGACTAGATCTAAGTTTTAGGCTAGGAAGTTTTAAATTTAGCTTTCATATAAAAATAAAAATAAAATAAAATATTTGTGCAGCTTTCTGAGATTTAGTGTGTTTCTGTAGTGTTTCACTCTAACTACACAAATGCACAAAATCTCACAAAGTTGTATGTGGAATTTTGTGTGTGTAAAGTGTGAAAGTTGGGGTTTTGGGCTTTTTGTGGCTGTGTAAGGTTCCTGCTTGTTGCAGGGGCCATTTTGAGTCATCTTATACAGCAAGTATAGCCCAAACCCCATATTTTTACAGGAAAAATCGGGGGTCGTCTTATACGCCGAGTCGTCTTATACCCTGGAAAATACGGTAAATGTTACATGCTCAATAATTTTGGAGGTTTACAGAATGATAAGTTTTAACAACATGAACAAACCAGTTGAGGGAAACATAATATTTGGAATATATTTGAAACATAATTAAAAACAGAAAAGAAGACAAATTATGAATATTTTAAGAACAAATTAGATTGGGTAAAATGAGAAAGGATTAAGATGCGCTTTATGAATATATATTTGAATAAGTGGAAATATATTGTGGAAATAAAATATAAGTGGAAATAAAATGTTTTGAGAAATATATTTAATGATTGAAATTGAATGTAAAACTGAATGAAATTGAAATGATAACAATTATTTAAATGTTATACTAGTAAGAAGTAAAGCAGAAAAAATATATTGGTAAAAGTAAAAAAGATAAGAGATTAGAAAAGTGTCTGAGTAAAGATCAGAAGGAAAAAAGAGAATAAGATGAAATATATTGTTAATAATTAAAAAGATAAGGGATTGGAGCTGCCTGAACTCCACAATGAAAAACATTAAATTGAAAATGAATACAGCAATAGAGAGAGATGAAGGAATTGGAGGGGAGCAGGAAGGAAAGAGAGGGATGGAAGAGTAAGGAGGAAGAAGGGAAGGGAAAGCAGAGTAGGAGCGAAGGTAAGATAGGGAGGAAGAGAAGAGGAGAAGGAGAAGGGAAGGGTAAGTAGAGAACAGAAGAAGAAAGTGGGGAAAGAAAATTGGAAGGAGAAGAGGGAAGATGGAAGGAGAGGCTAGGTTTGAGAAGAAAGATTGCTGTACAATAAAAAAAGGAGACGTGGAAGGCAGCTCTGAACAAACAAATATAAATATATTAGGAAAAAGAATGAATTGTTAAAGAATAAAAGAGGACAAATACGTATAACTAGCAAAGTTAGAATTTAGGGATAAATGAAGAAGGTGTTTATATATGCAAGTATAGAAATACTGAGATATATTCCAAAAAAAAAGGAAAGAGGGGAAGTCGATATTGATAAAAATTGTAATTGAGTAAAATGTATTTGAATTTGACTAATTGTATAAGATAAGAAACGACCAATACTCTGTTCAAAAAAAAAAAAAGAAAGATGTGGGGGAAGGTAGGAGAGGAGAAAAGAAAAAAACAATAAAACTTGTTTAAAAAAAAGAAAATAAATCCATGCTTATGTGAAACCCATGATTCCTGTTCTAACAAGACACTTAGGTACTATCCTTATCAATGAGATCATTGTTAGGACAAAAATGAGTGTTTTAAGAATACAAACTCCCTGCCCACTTTCTCTAGAAAATGTCTAACAATCCATGAACCCTTAGAAGACTTCTGGAAAGATTTCACTATTTCACTAGAACTTTCCCCATTTGCCAGGAAGGCTGTGGGAAGAGTAACTTGGAATCAATCTGCTTGAGCAGTCTATTCTGCCTTGTCAATGAAAACTATAACGGGGAAGGTAACTTTTTCAGCCACTCTTTCTTGATAGTTCTTTTTATTGGAGGAATGATTATACGGAAACTAGGCAATTGGATATCAAGAATCTTTTCTGAATTGCAGCAAGATAGAATTATATTAAATATATAAATAAAATAATTTATTGAATTTATTGAAGCAGAAAGTGTGTAGCCAGATACACACTTTCTACTTCCCTGTTGCCAGTCTGGCTGCTCACCTTGTCCTGAGTGCTGGAATAGTTTCACCTTCCTTCCATTTCTTGACCATTGCAAATGCATCCTGCACAGCTATTTTCCAGCTGTAATTGAAAGCCTCTATTTCGGTAGCCTAGAACCGTGATGGCAAACCTATGGCACACATACCACAGGTGGCACGTGGAGCCATATCTGCGGGCACACAAGCCATTGCCCTAGCTCAGCTCCCCAGCTGATTTCAGCTAGCCCCGCCCACACCATCCCTCCCCTCCCAGGAGTCCCCACTCAGTCTGTTTTGAATGCCAGGTATGTACAGGGCTTGCGCGGAAGCTCTGGGAAGGCGTTTTTGGCCTCCAGAGGGCCTCTGGAGGGAGTGGGGGAGGCTGTTTTTGCCCTCCCTAAGCTCCAAGAAAGCTTCTGGAGACTGGGGAGGGCGAAAACTGAGCCTGCCAGGCCTATTGGAAGTCAGGAAACGGGCCATTTCCAGCCTCCAAAGGGTCTCTAGGAGGCAGGGGAGGCTGTTTTCACCCTGCCCAGGCTCCAAGAAAGCCTCTGGAGCCTGAGGGTGAAAAAGGGGGACTACTAGAAGTCTGGAAATGGGCTTCAGGGACGCCCGCTAGGCCCAAAACGGGGTGTGGGGGGTTCACGCATGCATTCGCAGGGGGGTGGGGCATGGGGAGGCATTGAATTATGGGTGTGGGCACACACACGCATGACCCCTTTGTGCTCCCCCTGCTTTTGGCACCTGACAGCAAAAAGGTTAGCCATTACTGGCCTAGAATATCAGTCACAAATGCTTTGTTTTGCTCTAGTAGTAGTTCTACCTGTATCTGACACACCATCCCTCTCCCAGCAGCTGGTCAATGGGTTGACTGCATGCTATGTTCTCTGTTGGTTGATAATTGCTGATTTGTTTTGAATAACTTGCAATTGATCCACTGAGGGACATTAAATCAATAAACTATTCACAACCATAGATGTTCATGCTCCATCCAACACTTTACATTTATTTTTTATTTAGTCATTAGATTTATGTCTTGCCCCTGCAGAGTAGGGATAGAAATGAAGGTAGTGTCCACAGTACACAATTCCTCACAATTTTTTTCACAACAACCACATGTGGTAGGTTGGGGGGGAGAGGGAGGGAGAGGGAGGGAGAGGGAGGGAGGGAGGGAGGGAGGGATAGGGGGAGAGATTATTTATCTATCTGGTTTCTGTGCTTAAGGCAGAGACTAGAACTCATGGATTAGCTCACACATTAACCACTAGACCAAAATGACTCCTTGCAACAATGGGCACTGCTTCAAGAGTTCAACAAGCTCCCCAGACTGCTTTCCCACCCGCACTGCCCACAAAAGTGTTTTTTAAACATCATTAAGTTACAATGTAAGAACTTTCTATTTTGCTTCAATGAAGCTGAACTATCTGTCTTCCTCTATTAAGTTTCTAAAGACCTATTGAGGAAGTCAGAACAAAAAGGTCTGGGTTATTACAAAGGAAATAGAATAATGTGAGAAAGGGAGGTGGGAGCTCCTCTGTGCACAAACCTCTGGCCTAGAAAAGAAAGGAGTCAAGGAAAAAGCCTTGGAAAGGAAAAAGGAAACAGACCAGTACACATTGGGCCAGTCAATGATCCTGCATTCCCTGTATGGTTAGGATGGGCAAGAAGCATGAAGACAACCAATCCTGGAGTTCCATAGTTCAGATTGAGCATCAGCCCAACCACATGACCAATCCACTGCAATCCAAACTGAAATTTCTCACGTTTGCCTCAGAGGCCACTGGGAGCCAGATAATAGATCAACAGCTTTTAGGCTGCACTGCAAAATTTACTTACCTGTTTCCATGAGATGACTGACAGAATAAAGTAAGCTTAGCATTGTGCATGGTTGTCTCTGTTTGAGGTTGCATTTCATATTACTTGACTGGGTCAATTTACTTCTTTCTGGTTGTTCCTTTAAATACAGTAAACCCTCTCTTTTCATACTGACCTAGCCATTGAAAGAGAGTTTTGAAAGAGAGTTATTGGGAAGCTATCTTATGATCATGGTAAAAATGCAATCAGAATGGCCAACAAAAGTTCTAGGAATTGCAAATATTCAACACATAACTAAATTACTTGGATTGGATGTTCATACTTTAGCAATTCCCATTACCTTCCCCAGTTAAAGTTTTTGTTGTGATAACCAAGAAATGTGGAAGTTGTATTTCTGAGTACAACAAGGTAAGTATCATAAAACTTTTACTTTCACTTATCAGATGATGCTGAAATAAAGAACATGGAATATGACAAAAGTTCCTTAAAAAATTCAAAATCATGCACACCGTTCTTTCATTTTGAATGGCTTAATAATGATATTGCCCAGCATGGGTTTTCACTGCTACCTTATTATGAAGCAAATCCAGACAGCTTAGTGCTGGTTCTTACTCTTAGTACTATAAGAAAAGGCCATTTCAGAAAATTATCTTCAAAAGTCAGTTCTTTTTATCAGTTTCAAAGTGTTAAGGCAATAATTAAAGCGGGCAGAATTAGGTTGCTAAGCAACCTATTAGCATCTAATACAGAAAAAAGGAACATGATGTATGTCTTCTCTGACACAACAATCTTACATATTGAATTAAGCAAGATCCAACCTTCTTATGCCACCATAGCAAAGTTCTATTGGCAAGGGAAGCAAAGGATTTCTATTGGGCTTCCATTTATTCTGTTTAGTTTTTAGAAAAAAACCAGCACAACCTGTCTGCCTTCCATTTATCATATCCTGTAAAGTTTGCCCTGGAGACCACCTTGCTTGTTAGTTTCACCTTCTTCTTAGATAGTTCACAAAGAGTCACAGATAAAATCCAACTTGTAGTGCTGCCCCCACCCACCATCACCCACCATCACTCATAGCTTGACTGGAGGCTTAAGTGCAACAGCCAGCATGGAAATTCCTCCTTGGCCTAAGGGAACTGTCATACAGGAATTTACTTTTATATCTTTTGCTCATACAAAGCCACTATCTATAAGCTGACTGGGTCACATCAATCAATTATCCATCACTGCATTCTATGCAAACATCCCTGAGAAATGCCTTTCTCCTTTGATATCTCTTTATAGCAAACAGTGAATCTGTCAATCTCCTCACAAATTGTGTGAGTAGAAGGCTACACACAATGTTTTTCTCATTATAAAGTTACAAGGATCAGATCATCCCATCTAAATGTTGGCCTCCTTTGGGATGATTGATTTATATACCAGTCTATCATCCCATGAATGCTTATATTTTTACAGGAAAATTCAATAATTAATTCTACACTGAAGAAATTATTGGAACTGACTGTATTTTTAATATCTTATTTAAGATAGATAGATAGACAGACAGAAAGACAGACAGATCCCTCAAAATCCATGCTTCTTCTTCTTCTTCAATTAAATCTTCTATTTGTTGACACTGCTATTGTTTAGACAAGGATACCCAATCCTCTTGGGCCTCCCTTCTTTTAGCAATTGTGAAAAAGATAAATTGTCAGAAAGACAAATCAGGAAGGACCATACTTGGCAGAGTCTGTCTCTCAACCAACAGTCACATAATTAAAATCTCCCATTACTTTAGCTATGTGCTTATTTGATAGATCTGTAATTTGGTTTCAAAAAGCCTCATTCATGCTTTCTCCTTGATTGAGAGAGTGATAGTAGTATAATAATACTTACCAATAATAGTATTACTTTTAAGGGTTCTTCTGTTTATTTTAATCCAATTGCTCACTACAGTACTGTCAAGCTCATTTATTTGGATTTTCAAGCAGAAATGTTTATTCTTAATATATAATGCAGCTCCTCTTATCTTTCTACTGAATAAATGGTACTCTTCAGTTGCTGTTTTCTACTGAATAAATGGTACTCTTCAGTTGCTGTTTCAATCCTGAGTGTCACTCTACTACCGTAGATGTATGCTAGATCATTTTTGTCCTTCTAAACTAAACATCTGAAGTTCTCGCTGATTTCCAATAATCTGAGCAGTAATATATAGATAAAGGAAGATGTGGACTTTATCAGGTATGTTTTTTATGAATTTATTTCTCATTGAGTAGCTTAAATTGACCCATCTTTTACACTAGATATGTTGTGCAAGCTCAATGAATTGTACTCACCTGGTCAAACCTGGATATTTGAACTATCTTTTTGTAATTCATGTCTGTGTACTTGATTCAATTGTCTAGCCAGAGCTGATGGAACCTCATTATCCTTATGGAGCCACAACACAGTTGAGAGCTTTTTTCCATTTAACAATATAGATCCAACTACCATCAGAATTATAACTAGTAATTACTGTTATAAATGTTATAGGCCATTCAGGTTACAGAGGCTCTGTATTTTAATTACTGAGTAATCTTAAATTGAATTATAGTGTGCTACTGTATTAATTTCCTAATGTTACATTTTATTATATTATAGTGTACCTAGTTATAGGCATATAAAAATACTTCCAGTACTAGACAAAATCAAGCATGGAGAACCTTGAAGGTTTCACAAAAATGGATTTTTTGAGGCAGTAGTACAGAAATAGTTGCCACTGCTTTCTTTCATGAAATGAACGTTGGATATCTGTATAGGTTGGGGGTTTTCAGTTTTTGAGGGCTTCTCCCATCCTAGATTTCATGGAGATTCTCCATCCAAGTATAAACTAGACCCAAACCTGTATAGCTTCAGAGTCAATCATCTGAATTAACCACGACCCAAATTATCCAAATAATGAACTTGTGAGATAGATCAGGCTGATAAAGAGCTGCAAAGTTATTAAATAAACTTGTATGAATAAAAATCAACTAGAATCTGGTTTCCTCCAGACCACATATAGCCCTTTAACTTGCTCTCCTCAGGAGCAACTGCTATAGCACATACAATTCTTCAGAATTGTAATATTTAAAGAGATTTGTTGTTGTGTCATGCAAATACCCTGATGATGTTGAGCTACAAGTAAGCATGGATGGCATTTGCCTAATTATAACATGATACACATTTTATTTTGATCCCATTGTGCTTTACTGTAAATGCCACTGACTGTACTATGACTCAGAATAGACAGTAAACAGCCTGATGCACATCCCAGAGCTCTTTAATACCATACCATTAAAAACAGAAGCAAAAATTTTAAAAATTCCACCAGAAAATGAAATGTTCAATAATAGTGAACCTCTCTTCCGGTGGCGCCTTCCTCGTTGGCGGCGGGCTCCTCCATGCCCGCCGGCGTCTCGCCGCGTATAGAGCCACCTCACAGCTGGCAGGCGGCTCGAACAACCTGCTCCTCAGCGTGAGGAGCAGGCAGAGCTTCTGGGGGTGAGGCTGGGCCCCCTGAGTCGCTCCAGGATCGTTTCGCTTGTCCTGGGGAGGGCTCAGAAGGATGGCCCCCTCCATACCTCCAGAGAAGCTCCGCGACGAGACTGTCCTCCGCTAATTAGTTAATTAGCGGAGCTAGACGCTGGAAGCAACACCACAGCGTCTATGGAGCAAGTTGAAAAAGAAAGAAGCAAAGATGAAGCAAGTATGGATTTTTTCTATTGATTTTTATTGATTTTTTGGAAGAGGAATGAGAGGAGGGGGGAAGGAGAGGAAGAGAAGTGAAAGTTTCTAAGAAAGTTTTCTAAGATGGCGATTGGACTTAATTGAAAAAATGCCAGAGCGATTGAAAATGGAGGCTTTCAAATGAATACCTTGCTATGGGAGAGTCACTTAAAGTAAGAAGAATTTTTCTTTTTCTTTTTCTGGATATTTTTCTTTAAAACAAGGATTAAAGTAACATATGGCAAAGTGAAGTAAAGTATAGTAAAGCCATTTAAAGTAAAATAAAGATGACTAAAGGAAGGGGGGGGCTCCCCCTTGAGCCAGCTGAAGAATAAAGCTGACATGATGCAATTGTCTGGATTGGCAGAAGGGGACTTAAAAGAACTTATAACAACTTCTTTACCGAGTGTAGTTGACAAAATTAAAAACTCACAGAAGAATCTTGTGGATTTGATTGCTGGAAAGCATGACCAATTAAGTCAAACTATTGTCAAAGTAATTTCAGATCTTTCAAATGTGGTGATTGAAATGGAGGAGAAAGTAACTGAAATTAGCAGTAAATTTGGCTCCCAGATTCAAGAAATACAAGAAAGGTTTGAGAAAGCTGAGATTTGTAATCAGACTATGCAGAATGATATTATCATGCTTCAAATTAAAATCATGGCCTCAGCAATCAGAGTAAGAGGTATTAAAGAAAACCAGAGAGATTTAAAAGCAACTATTGCAAAGGTTTTTGCTGAACTACTAGAGCTTGAGGATGAGATAATTCTTGGTTGTATAGAGAAAGTTTACAGAGTCAACTCACGAGTAGCCAAACAAAGGAATTTATCCAGAGATGTTGTTGTCTACTTTACTGATAAAAGGTTGAGAGATGACATCTTACAAAGGTCCTATTCTGCCAGAGTGCAAGTAGAAGGTGAACAAATTAATATTTTTAAAGAATTACCATCGAAGGTTTTAAAGAAAAGGAAAGAATTTGCTTTCTTAACTAAAGAATTGAAGAAAAGTAATATCCCATTTAGATGGGACTTACCAGCCGGCATAATTTTTAGATATCATGGCGTGAGATATTGCTTGAATACTATTGAAAAAGCGGAACATTTTTATAAAAATATTTTTAAGGGAGCTTCGAAAGACCTCAAGAATAAGAAACAAGAAAGAGAGTTTGTAAAAGGTAAACAGAAGGATAAGACTCAAAGAATGAATCAAAGAATGTTAAAAGAACAAGGAGTGCAATCTGGTTTCTCGGAGGATCTTACTATGGACTTTTCAGATGGGAAAATAGATCACACCAGTGAACCTAGTCTAGGAGCACCGGACCTTGAACTGCTGGAGCAAGATTTAAAAAATACTACAATTCAAGATGATCAGCAGCAGAGGTCCAACGCTTCGCAAGAAAAGGATGGTGATATCGAGCAGCAGGAACCAGACTTTAACGAGGAAATTCGAGAGGTAACTAATGAGTGTCGTAAAGTCCTTCATCAGATGCAGCTGTTATCAGAAAGCTTGGATAATTTTGGAAACTGGTCATAAAATTCCTAAAGTTTATACGGATTTGGATTTATGGATTATAAAGTCTTCATCCTGATTTGGAGTTTCTTTTTTTATTTTGAATTGGATTTAACATCTTGAGCAAGTTTAACAGAGAGCTGCAATGGTAGCAGCGTTCTGTGATTATCCTATCATAGTTTTTTTTTGGAACTTATCATCCAAGAGGAAAGAATGGAAATGAGAATATCTAACAACCAGAAGGAGTGAAAGGGTGGCAGGATTTGAAACAGCTTTGTAAGAACATCTGGGAATGCAGTTGCTAGGATTTTTTTTCTTTTCTTGATTTTTTTTTTGTCATAAAGGTTTGGCGGAGCTGCATTGGGTTTCTTTTTGTTGTAATAGAATACGTTAGTTTGAATGTCTCTACCTAGAGGAGTGAATATCTTCTGGTTGGATGCTATCTATATAGTAGCAGTGTTTTGTGATTACCCAATCATAGTTTTTTTTTGGAATTTATCATCCAAGAGGAAAGAATGGAAATGAAAATGTCTTACAACCAAGAGTGAATGACAAAGGGTGGCAGGATTTGAAACAGTTTTTATAAGAACATCTGGGAATGCAGTCTCTAGGATTTTTTTTTCCTTTTTCTTGGTTTTTTTTTTTTTTTTGCTCCTAAGGTTTGGTGGAGCTGCATTGGGTTTTTTCTTGCTGAAATAGAATACATTTGTTTGAATGATTCTACCTAGAGGGGCGAATATCTTCTTGGTTGGATGTTATCTATATAAAGTCACACGGGGGGTTTATGTGGAATGTCTTGTTTTACTGATGGGGGCAGATAGAAGATGAAGAGTATTGGAATTGGATACAGGTGAAGAAAGAAGATTTAACTTCAATCAGGAAGAAGAGAAGATTGTAATTCGAGTTATGGAAAATTATAACAATATATGTACAATTATATTATATTGTATACTTTATCTTTTTTTTCCTTTGAAGGGGGAATTTTTGGGTTTTTAAATTAGGGGGAGTAGTTCGGATTAAAATATGTGGCATTATTTAATATGAATAAGTAAGTTATATAATCTTGGAGTGATCGACTATGGTATATGATTAGTAATGTTAGTAATGTTATTTTTATTCTTCTTTTTTTCTGTCTTTAAATTGGGTTAAATATTATAATGGCTATTTTTTCTGGTGTTTTTTTTATTACAATACTGTTAAGCTCAGACAAATATCTATGCTTATGGGTTTTTCTTTGTATTATTTTATTTTATTTTATTCTATTATATATATTTTTTTTTTCAATTTTTTTTGATTCTTTTCTTTCTTTCTTTCCTCTTCCTCTTAACTTAGAACTGAAGATATAATAGTATTTGCTTTTCTTGTTGTTATAAATTCTTGTTGTTTTTCTTTCTTAAGAAATGTGTAGCGGAAGTCAGGGGTGGGTGGGAGAGGGACGGGGTGGGGTTGGGGGGCATGAGAGGGTGGGGGAGGGGGTAGGGGCGAAAAAAGGGGGGGAAATTTTTTTATTGTAAAACTTTTTCAATAAAAAAAAAAATAATAGTGAACCTCTAATAAATCTATGAAAAAAGATAAAACCAATACCTGACAATTAGTAAAGTAGGGGAGGATGAAAATTTGCAATCCATTCTCAAGCAAAATAATAATCATTTTTAAGCGGTACTATACTTTTTTCAAAAAATTTACGCTATCATATCTGTAACAAACTAATGTCACAACTGCAATATTTCAGCCAATTAACTCGTTCATAATTAAGATGTGTGTGCGTGTGCATGTGTGCATGTGTATTCGTTTACATCTTCACTTTTTCTTCCACTTCACTTTCAAACTAAAGAAATTACGTTTCAAGGAAAATAATCAACTGAGAAGAAAATGTTATTGAATTCTTAAGGTAGTGTGTGGGCTTTTTGCATTTATTTCAATCATAAAAGCATTGAAAAGCATATCAGAACCTTATTTCTTTATGATTCACCCACTATTCTATAGCAGCTGCTAACACCTCGTTTCTCACATTCCAATAAATAACCCAAAGGAGACAGATATCATTGCTACTAATTGCAATTAGACCAGAGCATGATCTGACCATGACAACAGGATGATAGAAACATCCTCCATCTCCAGAACATTCAACAACTTCTCAGAGATCACTTTTAGGTGATCCAGTGCCAATCCCAAAACTAGATCACACAACTCAAGGAATGGTTAATACACATGCAAAATCCCTAATTTGTTTATACAGCTGTTACGTATGAACATACGGAGCACCCATTTGCATGCCCGCCGCTGATTGGATAATCTAGCAGCGGGAAAAATAAACTGCTGTCAATGGCTGGCAAGACTGCCAGGGCTCTTTAAAAAGAGAGCTCCAGCAGCCTGCCTCTCTCTTGCTCCTGATAGCAGCTGGAAATAAGCGCTGAACCGACTACAGTGTCCTGCCTCTTCTATTCACACACCCTATCTAACCACAGCCCTGCCAAACAAATAGGCACATGTATCCCAATATTTCCAAGATGGTTTCTGGTTATAATCAAAGTCTTTTTCACAATCAGACCCACCTCCCCTCCCTAACCATAATATCAAGGCTGATGAAAAACCTAGTAACTGACTAGGACAATTCCCAACATGATGTCTTTGTTGCCAAAGCACAGCCAGGTTTCAGTCATGCATGCCTCATCCAACACTAAAAATAAAAGAAGATGGACTTATTGCAAACAGATCTGGCATTAATATCAGCATCTTGAGCCCAATAGTGCCAGCAATCCGATCACCCTCTTCCCAGAATAGGTTTAACAATCCAGAAATGGCTATTTCCACTAAATTGGAGGTTTCTTTCCCCGGAAAGACTTACCTAGCAATCCCTGCCAAGTCTCCCTTGGCCAAACACTTCAGGGATGAAACTGTCAGCCCCACCCTTTGGGAGCAGCTAACTCTCTCTATGCCTCAAACCTCCATCCCAACCAAAAGAACCCCCCCCCCCTTTCAATGCTAGACAGTTCCCTGCAATAGGAAGCACCCTGAAGCTGGCTTCAATTCACATTATTAAACTACTGTTTGGGTGCAAGCCATTTTCCCATTGAAAAGTGATCAAGCCTCATCAATCTTCTTCTGAAATCGTAAGCAAGCCTGGCAACATTCTGTTAGTTTCCCTTCTCTTGAGCTGAAAATAAAGTTCATGCAACTCGTTCGTTAAACATTTCTTTCACTTCACTTTTGTATAGAAAAAGCAAGAGGGAAGAAAGTGATTGAGGGATCAATGGCAGCTCACAGCAGGTTGGTAAATATCACTCCTTGCTCTCAGTATTTACATTTCTGAATGGACAAAAAGAGCAAAAAACATTCCTAACTCATTTATACACTGGTTTTGAGGATCACCAGTCACCAAAGTTGAGTAGCTTAGATATTGGGTTAAAACATGTTAGGTATTCTGAGTTGTTAATAATTTTTAAACAACGAATTCAGTGATGAATTTCATGGCATTCATAAGATTTAGCTGCTGTTGTGGTGAAAATGATGGGATTTTATTCTGGTTCAAAATTTTATGTAAATTAATTTGGGAATGTTTATACTGAAAACATGTTTGGGATGTTATAAATAAACAAAAGCTTCAGTGTAATTCTAAAATAAACACTGCATTATATTAAAAAACAGAATATATATAAAAGTAGATGGGAAATCAGTAATTCTATTTACAAAATATTATTGAAAAATACAAAAAGAAGTCCAGCCCAAGAGTGGAATATTTCTGTCACAACTAGGATGATCTATATTTACATACTAAAAATATTTCAGTCTGAATATTTTTCAACAAACGCTAAATGGCTAAACAGTATTCATTTTACAGAGAGTTCACATCCAAAATCTGAAGGAAATTAATTAGGCTTGCCCTTGAGTAAATTCTGGTAATCAGAAAATAATGAAATGCATGAAGACACAGAAATAGAAAAGGATTCCTTACTGAGATTATTTTTTAATGTGTAAAAATCACACCATGTGAGAAATATACCTAGAATCTGAATTTTGAGCTTTGTATCTTTTTTTCCCCTTCCTTTATACTAAATTTATAAATCAAACAAAATGTAGACTGTGCTGTTTTCATCAGCTATAAAGATGAGCTTGTTGTTTAGAAAAGTAAGTTTCTGAATATTTTATTTTTTAAAAAAACTGCAGTGAGGTAACAAAGCATGCAGTCCTGGGAACACCTACATTACCTACCTACTTCTAGTAAAAACAGTCTTTTAATGTTTTGAATCCAGTGGTGAGCTTGGCAGGTGATTAAGTGAACACTAACCTCAGAAACAAAAATACATGCACAGATCTCCTGCCCTTCTCTTGTTAAGTTATTCATTTCCTAAGAGAGGTTTTTTAAAAGGGGTGGGGTGGGGGAACTGATCCACAGGGAACCTTCATTGCTTTAGGCAACTTCAAGATCCTCACTTCCCAAACATGAAATAAATGCATCAAATGTATTCTACCTAAAAATGGCAGTTATCCAGTTTTCTGAAGCTATTATTCATTGTTGCCCCAAGCAAAGAGCAATTCTAAACAGACAATAACTGTTTGTGTTTCTTGCTTTTCCAAAAGCGTAAATGCCAACTTCCCATGGTGCATTCAAATCTTTCACTTCAAAGCAAAAGTAAGCTTAACAGAACAAAGCAGGATTTAAAGAAAAATGAAAGATGAAATTGGACTACTCATGGGATAAAATTAAAATTATTAAAAATATCTCAGTAGGATAGCTAGCTGGAATCACTGGATTTCTTTCTTAAACTCTTCGAGTTATTATTTACTTATTGCAATTACTTATAACCCACCTTTCAGGATTAAAATCCTGTCAAAACAACTTACAAAAAAAATACAATTGTTGTTGCTTGCTCTCCCGCCTCTTTCTTCAGGAATGTATACGTGCAAAACCAAAAGCCTCCAGAAAATTCCAGAACATTTTCTTCTTCCTCCTAGCAACATTAATTGAGCTGTTCCAGGAGTGTTCCAGTTGTTTTCAGGAAGCTCTCAGAACATTACATCTTGGATATAAAATGGTTTGAAAAATACCCTAGGCAATTGATGATAACCAAGAGAAAGTAAAACTCTTTTCACTGCAAGCCTAAAAGTTAGGAATTTCCTAGCCTCTTTAAACATTAGAAAGAGATTCAAATACTTTTCTTCTTCCATTGCCTCTTCAATTTCTAATTTACAGGTGGGTTTTGTTTCTACCAATAGTTGTGGCCTTTGGGCATAGCACTTTTTAAGTTAGGAAAAGCATTTTTTTAATCTAAATGCTATATTGTGTCTGAGCAACTTGCTAGAGATTATGACCCTTAAAACTAGAAGGAGAAACAGGAAGGATATAATCCTCATTTAATTTTATTTAAATTACATGCATGTAATAATGCTAATAAAATTTTAATTTCACAGCAAGTTTTTGAAAGAATCTCAACATTCAAACCTTTTAGTCAATTGAGAGGGGTCTACTTGAACCCTTGAGTAAAAGTATTCCTAAATAAGTGGACAAAATCTATCTCAACATGCTTCACTACAATAAAAACAGCCGTGCAAATTGTAATCATAAAATCTTTTTATTCACACAAGGTAACTGCATTTATTTTATTTTTTGTAATTTGATTTATATGCCACCCTTCTCCGGAGACTCAGGGCAGTTTACAATGCGTTAAGCATGGAACATTACAACAACTCCATCTTAAAAGGAAATGAGCCTTGGTGGCGCAACAGATTAAAGTGCTGTTAAGTAACATCAGCTGCCTGCAATTACTGCAAGTTCGAATCTCACCAGGCTCAAGGTTGACTCAGCCTTCCATCCTTTCGAGGTAGGTAAAATGAAGACCCGGAATGTGGGGGCAATAAGCTGACTTTGTATAAAAAAGAACACCGCTTGGGGGCAGGGGGCGAAAGCCCTACTAAGCAGGTATATTCAAAAGTATGAAGGCTATTGCTTAACGCATTGAAAGCTGCCCTGGTCTCCGGAGAAGGGCGCCATATAAATTGAACCAATAAATAAATAAATGTGATGGACTCCATTTACAGTTTACCTTTCAAAAATCTGCTTATCTCAGAGCTAACAGTAACACTTCAGTTACATAGTTTATCATCACAAATTAACTTGCTTAAAAAAAAAAAGTGTACAAGTTACCAAGCAACTATTTCCAAGAGCTCCTGTAATTGAAATTAAAATTCCAAAATAATATTATACAAACATTAAATTTAATGATGTTCATGAAAATGATCAGAAACATATTTTTAAAGCTAAATTATACCTAATCATTGCTGATCCACTTAGGTTAGTTAAAAATAGAAGATATTGTATATGTCAGGAAATCTTACATGTAGATATAGATGGCTCCTGATCCTAAAATAATATTTGCAACTCATTACTAAAACTGTGTCAACAGTTCAAGGTTCAATAAACAGAGTTTACTTATTTCCATTACAATTCACATTCAACTTTAAACACCAATGTTATCCAAAATATGAATTTAAGTTATAACATTACTATTGTTCAGTTATAATAACAAGCTTGTTATAATAACCTCAGATGATACCAGAAATGTATAACAAAATTACTATGGCCTGTCTCTGGATGGGGAAAAAAAATCTCATGAGACCTGGTCATCACCTTCCAAGCAAAGACCTGAAGATCTAAGAGGGCCTTCTGCCAGTATGATTAGGGCACACTTGGAATTTTAGTAAATATGAATGAAATCATTGTTCCCGATTTTTAAAGCAATCCAGAACCAACAGACATAGGGAAAGAGAATTAAGGAAAAGGAATAATATTTACTCCCAGCACCAATTTCCATGACTGTCAGTTAAAGTTTCGCAAATAGAAATATTGTATCCCAAAATCTGGAGTAGTTTTTTCAGTATTAAAAGCACAAATCAAATTATTAAAAATATTCTGAATGTATTTTCCTATGTTCTTGTTTTATACATTTTCTTAGGAATTGTAAATGATAATTGACAATACCATTTGTGGGGATTTAAAAACTGGGCTGATAGAGATTTTTTTCAGATTTTCCAATATAAGAGTTCTCATATTACAATTTGAAAAGGAACAGAATTATCACTATCCTCAACAGTATCTGCAAAAGGTTTAACCTTCTTTAAACAGGCCTGAGCATATTCTCAAGGCAAATTTCCAAGGAATAGCCATAAGGAAGAGTCTTCCGTTGAAAAAAAAAGTTGGTAATCCCTAGAGATTAATGTATAAATTTTATCAGCAACCTTTTTTCAATCCTAACCAAAGTCTTTATGCTCTAAACCAGTGTTTCTCAACCTTAGCAACTTTAAGATGTATGGATTTCAACTCCATAAATTAAAGTTCATACATCTCGAAGTTGCTAATGCTGAGAAACACTGTTCTAATCCAATAATTTTCATGTCAGTAATTCTGTATGAAAATGTTTAGAGGGTAGATAATAAGAAATAAGAAAAAATAAGAAAAAATCTTTCGAAGGGAAAAAAACTATTTTTTCATTTTAACCGTTCACAAAAATTCATTTCCCATTCAGCTTCACATGTACACTAGATAAGGACTACAGATATGAAAGAAATCTGTGTATCTTGCAAAATGTTGTAATAATTCCATTAAAATATATTCTTGGCCTGACATTTAATTACTCTATTTACTTTGCTTTCAAATGTAATAAAGACCAGTATTCATGTAGCAGCTTGCATTTCCAAGTTTATAGAGAACTATCCAAATTTTATTTTGAGAAGTAGCAAACATTTGCCAGTATTTTCTGCTTACAGAAGGAGGCAGAAAATCTTACTTCCAAATGTTTCTATTTATATTTCAATAATTGGCAGCATTAGGGCAATGCACATCCAGTTTACTCTTGTTTTAATAGTTTTATTTCTACTGTTTTTGCTTTCAAAAACAGATAGCTGTAACTTTATAATTTAATCCAGACAAATATTAAAGCTGTTCTGCAGAACTGGCATCAAACCAGCAGACCTATGTCAAAAATGGAATCATTGAAAGCTTAAAAGCATAACATCTTGTTCCATATAGTCTCCATTAGGCAAAGTTGATAAAAATTTCAGCAATTATTAAAAAATAGGTAATAATTTTTTAAATATAATTCAATATATTATAATTTAGAGCAGCAGACCCTGACACCCTTTCAGGAAGTTTGAAAAAAAATAAGTAAATGTTTAAATTTTTCAGTTTTAATTTCTAATACATTAAATATTGATAAATATAACCAACATTCTTTGGGATTTTCAATCATATTTCAGAATGCAATCCTGAGACCAAAATGTTGGATAATTGATGCTTTAAAGCAAGCTGTTAACTATTCATTTCATTTAAACACATGAAAAAAATTGTACTATGCTGACTGATGAAATGAATCTATTAGTAAAATTTTCAGACATCTTTCCACTATTGATATAGTTGTCATTCTTGATTGCATTGAGAGCCACATCAGAATTGCATTTGACATCAGGGGGGTGGGGGGGTATGGCTGGGGTTGGCGTGGCCAGCTCGACATCACTCATGTCAGAGGCACCTGTGGTGGCCAGGGCAGGGCTGGGAGGATTCATTGTCTCCAGTGGAGGAAGGCAAGACCAGAGAGAGCACCAAACCCTTGTCCTCCAGAGGAATCTTGCAGTCTGCTAGCGGCCAAGTCCTAAGGCAGGACTTCCCTCCCTCCCTCCCTTCTTCCTTCTCGTTTCTTCTTCCTTCTCTTTCCTTCTTTTTCCTTCCTTGCTCTCTTCCCATCTTCCCATCTTTTTCTTTGCCTTTCTTCTTTCCCTTTCTTCTTATCTGTCGCTTCTTGGATGCTCAAACGCAGAAAGGAAACATTTCTCCTTTTGTTTTGCTTTGCTTTTAGTTTGTTCTGCTAGCCCTCTGCCACCGAAAATGGAACCTGGAGCGGGGAGCATACTCCACCCCAGGACTGCAAACTGTCTAGGCCAAAAATGGAGTTGACAGAGGGCTTCAGAAAGCCATCTAGGCCAAAAATGGGGGCTGGGTGGCCGGGGGGGGCAAAATTAAGCACTTCACAGGCCGGATCTGGACCACAGGCCTTGATTTTTATACTACTGCACTATATGATCTTTCTTATCAATTCTTTATTTTAGTCACTGACTAGAAAATAAAAAATGAGTCCTTTACATTCTATAGATTTAATTCTGCTTTCTCATAACATACACATTTCTCAAGAATATATAATTCATTTATCTTTTTCCATAGAGTTTGCTATGTTAGCCTTTTGGAACAAAATAGTGTATTAACAAATATATGAAGAGATAAACTTATTGTTGAGAATGAAATTATCCATGCAAGTTTACTTCATAAAACATATGTTAGCTTTTAAACTGCCATGAAATGCTTTGAAATCTGTCTCTGGCACTCTAATTTTTTTTTAAATTCATAGTAATAGAAATACAGTACATGTTTCTATTTGACAATATGATGTCATCCTTTGTAATCCAAAATGTGGAACTCCCTTTTAGTCTAAGGCATTGTCATCTATAGGCTCTAGCTGTTTTTTGTCAACTGGCCCACTCTATTTGGATTATGTGCAATGTCAGAATGCTTATAAGAAATGGGAAGGTCCATGGGCACAAGAATATAACAGTACTGTTATTGGAATGACCTATCAATTAGACACCTCTAGCATTATCACTCTCACAGAGCCTGCTTCTCTGAAGGATTTAGAAAAAGGACAGAAAATTAAACATTTCTCTTCCATTCCTTTGAAATGCCAGCCTAAGCCTCATGCAATGGAGCATAATGGACCCAGCATTAACAGGCTAATGTTTTACTGATCAAGGTACTGTGCTTATCCATTACCCATCATCCAACAAATTAGGCTAGTGGCAACTCTGTTCTCTTCCTTTCTCTGAATTATAAAACAAAACAGCACTTGATTGAAAATACTAAGAAATTTCCAGGCTAGTAGCCAGACTTAGTCTTTCAACACACAGCTACCAACATCCATACTTAATGTTACGGCACATAGCAACCAAGCATAGCAAAGCAATTATGAATTTGTGAGCTTTTGAAGAACAAAAGGGTATTGAAAGATGGGCAGACTAACAACTGAGACCTAGAGAATATAAAGCTTCATGAAATACAGAAATGAACTTAAATCAAAGAGACTCAGATTCAATTCACAGTCCTGATGCTCAAGGCCTCTAGGGCCATGTCCAACGGGGCAAAAGGAACGTTTGCTTCATGCCTTCAATAAAGAAGTACATCAGTAGCAATAATGAACTCTATTACATTTTAGTATTTGAAATATTCAAGAAGATTCTTTTCAAGGTAATAACACTTATCAGATAAAATGTATTTCCGGGAACAACAGTCCCTTCAGAGTTCCAAGAACCCAGGGCATTCTATTTACTGAGTTACTGGCTTCAGCCGAACTACAAGTACTATCAATACATACTGGTTGCCAATGCCTAAATTTTGATCACACGACCATGGGAATTCTAGGATGGTTGTAAGTGTGAGAAAGGCTGCATTCTCTTTTTTTAGCTCATTGTAACTTCAAACAATCACTAAACTAATACTTATAAATTTAGGGCTATCTCTATTGTATTCCTAGGAAAACATATTTGGGATAAATTTATTGTCCATTAACATAGTTTCCACCACATGCTTTTTAGATGAGTTGAGACAACAGTATTCTCTGTATTCTCACGATAAAGCTCTTGATTCAAGGTTTACAGTACCAATTTTTGATGATTTAGCTTCATTGTTTCATTTCCTTTTCTTTAATCTGAAATGATAAATTAAGACAGCTGATTTTGTTTTCCTTGTTGTGGTTATCTTAATTTTTTTCTCCATATTATTTATTTATTTCCACTACTTGTGCAAAGGTTCTGGCAAACATGAAGAGATTTTTCTTGGAAGCAAGGGTAGTTGGCTCTCAGAAAAAGAGCTTTTTTTTCCTCAGATTTTTTTTGTCTGCATTTTTGTGCAATAAACAATCTTGTCTTCGTTGTATTCATTTTTCTGAAGCTTTCAGAAAAGGAGATATATTTTGATTACTAAGCAGACCAACGAATACTGAATGATTTCAATGCTTTAGTATCAAAAGATGAAAATGTTCCTTTAAAAAGGCATTGGATTTTAAACATTTTCTTCTCCAGAAGCAAGAGACAATATGGGGAAAGAAAGATAAATGGTTAAAATATCATGTGCATTTTCACTTCCTTCCAATTGAGTATTGCTCACTCCAACTGAAAACAATCCCAAAAATCTCAATTATTGCTTTTTCTTTCACTTTTCTCACCTAGAAAACTGAGGTGGCTGTGCATTTAGAGTTATACAAAAGAGTTTTGCATAACATAAATGCCTACATACTGACATACAGAAACACACAGGTATTTACAGGTACACCTAATGTCCCCTTTCCTTTTATCAGAAAGAGCCAAGAACAAGAATAAAAGAAAGGAGATGGGGTAAGAAGAATGGAAAGAGGACAGGGAATTAAATATTTATTCATTCATTCATTTACATTAAATATATACAGGTAATCCTCACTTAATGACCATTCATTCAGTGACTGTTTGAAGTTATGATAGCGCTGAACAAAGAAACTTACAACTGGTTCCAAGTTCTGGCTCCTGAGGTGCCCCCACAGTCATCTGAACAATCTTTGACCCACCAGCATTTACAAACACCCCTATTGCCAGCGCTGCCCCTTCCAACTAATTTTTGTTGTCAATCCTCCATAAAAGTCACTATCCTGATAATTTGTGAGGGAAGTACCATGGAAAGTCCCAGAGCTGGCAAATGAATGCTGTAGATAGGCGGATGTGTACTGCCTTGTGTGCCATCCCTGGCCAGGTCCTTCTTTTGTTGCACCAGGGAATTGTTTCGTGAGCCGACTAAGGTTTCCTTTCACAAAAGAATGACCTGGCCAGCAGATGAAAGAAGGACTGGCTGTATCAGCATAAAAGGATGCCCCAGCCAGTATGCAAAAAAAGGCCACATATGGAAGACCTTGACCAGTAGTGCTACACAGTACAATGGGCAAAAGAAAAGCTGGGTCAGGCCAGGAGGTGCAACTGCTGATGGCAGGTAGGCTGGGGCCAAAAAAAAAGAGATTGGGGAGGGGGAGATAGGAGAACAAAGACCCTTACCTTCTTCCAAGAATGAATTGGAACCAAGTGAGCCGTCACCTAATGACAGCAGGGAATCACGAAGCTGTGCACATTTTACATAATATTGCTTAGCGGTCCCAATGAGAGCCATTAACTGGAAACTAACTGCAATCATATGAAATTGGGGATGGCACTCACTGTCACAAGCAAATCACTCATTGCAATGTAGTGCTGTTATACTGTTACATTATAAATGGCTTAGCAGTTGACAGCACCTGGTTGTATATATGGAAAAAAAAGTTTGGTTAACAATTAGATGTGAGCAGGGGTGAAATGCTCCCGGTTCAGACCAGCTCGGGCAAGTTGGTAGCAATGGCGGCAGGCAGTTCGAAGAACCAGTAGCAAAAATCCCTCCCCCCTGCCCTCCAGCCTCCAGCTTGCTTACCTTCGCTCTTCGGACCAAATCCTAAACTGCTGGTTGCAACGCCTGCCTTGCTCCACTTGCTGAAATCCCTGCAATCCATTGCATCAGCGAACAACTGAATCTCCCTGCCTGCAATCAAGCTCATCGGTGAGCAGCTCTATCTGCCTGCCTGCCTTTTTTTTTACCCCCTCCTTTGGGAGCTTTAAAAAAATAGTTAATTGGAGGTTTTTTTAGTTCTTTTTTTAGACCTAGCCCTTTAAAGTTTAGGAAGTTTTAAATTTAGCTGCTTTTATATAAAAATAAAAATAAAATAAAATAATATTTGTGCAGCTTTCTGAGATTTTGTGTGTTTCTGTAGTCTTTCACTTTAACTACACAAACACACAAAATCTCACAAAGCTGTATGTGGAATTTTGTGTGTGTAAAGTGTGAAAGTTGTTTTTTGGGGCTTTTTGTGGCTGTGTGAGGTTCCTGCTTGTTGCAGGGGCCATTTTGGGTCTAGCACAGCTGCTTTTACATTGTGGGTGAGCCAGTTGTGTTGTGTTGTGTTTTGTAGGTTAAAAAAGGGCAAAGAAGTGACGTCAACTTGGCCATGCCCACCTGACCAACAAGCCACACCCATCCAGTCATCTGACCAACAAACCACGCCCACGAATTAAGCCATGCTCACAGAACTGGTAGTGAAAATTTTAGGATTTCACCCCTGGATGGGAGATCATGCAAGCCAAGTTGTAAACAGGACGGGAAGCTGAAAAAGCATTCTGGAAGAAACCAATGGCAAATGACTTTCATACTGCTGTGCAGAAAACTAAACTAATGTGTCCATGAAGTCAGCAAAGGTCAAGCTCAAAGGACACTTTATTTATAAAGACATAACTCAAAAGAGATTTTATTTGCATGTTCAGAAAATAGCACAGCTTGCACATATAGTGAATAGACCATTCTACTTTTTGCTACGTTAAATGAAAAACAACTGAAAGCTTAAAGAAACCGGACCTCTGTAATTTGGTAAAACTGCCTGTTACAGAAAAAGTTTAGTGTGCTGTTTTATTTTGTTTTAGTGCCTTGATGACACAGAAAAGATTCAGAAAATTATCAGGTATATCAGAAAGCTATAACTTCGAAAATTTAAAATGGTCCCTAATCCTTACCAGCAAAAATCAGTTTGAGATCCTATTTTGTGTAGATACAGTTAGTCCTTGACTTATGACCAATCACTCAGTAACCAAACTTATGGTGAACCTCCCCCACACCCAGGAATCCAACAGCCAACCCATCACAAAACTGCATTTCAAGCACTCACCAATCATTTCTTATTTACAAGATTACTTGTGCTCATACAGCCAGGAACTTTAAAAAAAGTTAATGCCATTCAAGCAAAGACTCTTTCCAAAGATGTATGAGCAGACTGTAGAATTTACAAAATGTACATTTTTATCTTTCAGTCCCTTCACTCAGAGTGTCAAATGTTCTCAAGTAAACTTTTACTTAAGAATCACATTTTCAGATCATGCCTAATTTAGTTTATTCTATCTTGATCTAGCATAAATCTTAAAATGTTTTTATTCCCCAAATCCGGAGCATTTACCCCAAAAAGAAAGCCAGTCATTTTGATGAGTAAACAATAAGGTAATACAAATATTTACTGAAAACAGATACAGGTAGTCCTTGACTTACAATCATTAGTTTAGTGAGTGTTCAAAGTTACACTGACAATGAAAAAAGTGACCGATGACCATATTTCACACTTATGACTGTTGCAGCATCCCCATGGTCACATGATCAAAATTCGGATGCTTGGCAATGGGCTCTTATTTATGACTATTGCAGTGTTCCAGTATCACAGGGATCCTCTTTTGTGACCTCACAAGCAAAATCAATTGGAAAGCCAGATTCACTTAACATCCATGTTACTAGCTTAACAGCTGCAGTGATTTACTGTGGCCAGAAAATGGGGCAAAGCTCAATTACCATCTTGCTTAGCAACAGAAATTTTGGGTTCGTGCTCATAAGTCAAGGACTATCTATAAGCAGTGGGATCTTAAGGTAATATAATTCAAATAAATGGAAGGCAGATTTCTAATACTAGCATTACAAATATGCTTTCAATCACTTGTTGAAAAGTCCAGAAAGCCGATCCATTATTGAGCAAATTGAAACTTGGATTATGATCAATCCATTAGATAATTCCATCTTTCAGGTATGTAATCGAAGTCTAAAAAAATATACTAGTGTATTAGTTTACATATGAGGAAAAGGCGTAATTACAATACTTAGGGATTCTGTTCCCTCTGTCCAAAATGGTAATATGTCTATACATTCCTGTCAGCTGAAGTGCAAGCAAAGACATCCATCTGGCCTAGAGGTGGAGCTCTTGCCTCATAATCAAGAGGTTGTGAGTTCAATCCTAGGTAAAGGCAGATGTAGTGTCTCCTACTTGGAGAGGGGATTGGGCTAGATGACCTGCAATGGGCCCTTCCAACTCTGTTCATTTGTTTTCTGTTATCATTTACCACTAAACTGCAGTCCTCCATGTACAATACAAACTTGTTTCTGATGCAGAATTTATTACATTCTGTCTGATCCTTGAAGATTCTGGCATGATTAGAATATATTTAGAATCTTTTGCCTTCTGGGCTGCTACCAGTATCTAAGGAGCTCTTGCACCAAATTCTACTAGCACCCCACAAAAACATTTTTGTTAATATTCAGAATTTATTCAATATATTTACATATCAAAAATTATAAAATAGTCTGTAGAGTCAGAATCCCCTAACAAGTGAAAAACACATTTGTGGAGTTTTTTGAAATGAACAAATTTCTTATTATTTTACTGCTACAGAAAAAACACAACAAAAAATCTATCCCACACTACACCAGGTTGGGATTTTTGTGTGGCTTCATAATTACTATCATCTTACTGCATTCCTAATTAAAGTGCCTAAAAAGCAGTCCTTATTCCCATGCTTCATTAAATCAATTTACTTCTGCTCCTTTAAAGTTTCATAATTAAGTTACGGGTTTTTGTTTATAACCTTATCTACCCAACTTTAAGTTCCATTTAATCTTAAAGCCATATGTAGATGTTGATGTGTTTTTATTTTTACATCTATTTGAAGCATTTTACCCTATTACATTAAAAGAAATGGGAGAATAATCAGGAGTTAGGTTCACCATATCCGGTTGCAAAACTCCACGTGACCAGCACATAGCAGAAATTCCCCAAAAAATCTGGAGTTTTGCACCTAGAAATCTGCTCTGAACCAGGTATTAAAGATTGATTTAAAAGTATTAAAAATCATATAAAGGATAATAAAGATGTGAAATATAACAGAAATTGAGCTCAAAAGGGAAATGAAAATAGTTTTGGCTACGTGTAGCAAAGATAGATTGCTGGGATAACATATCTGTTAACAGCTTTGACAAGTAACAATTCATTTTATAGGTTATGCCAATCTCATATTACTTTGGGACTGATTTCACTCATTCAACCTTAATCAGTGAATTGTTTTCTAAGCCTGTGTTATCTGGCATATTTTGATTAATATGTTAGTTTAAAAGTTAACATGATGTACTGTAGAATCAGCTTTTTATAAATCTACAAGATTTAATTTATTCCACTGGTATCAACAAATCTGCTCTAAATGTGACTAGGTCCAATCATAAATTCATAAGTCAGTTTTATATATTTATACTGTAGGTTTCTGTTTTTTACCAGAAACATTTAAGCTCTTGAACAATGACTTGTCCTCAAGTGAAAAAATGATAAATAATAATCAGCTAAACTGCTCTTATTTTTATTACATAGATTAAGCACATAAAATATGAAATTATTTACTTTTGAACTGTATGAGATATCTTTACATAACCATCTTTGCAAAAATTTGTTATGTTTATGCTCAATTTCAAATTTTGATGTAAAACTCTATTATTAAATTATTTGCAATAGCCTAGGCCTAGGGTAAGTGCCAAAAATGAAATTAAACCTATGAAGGTGTATTTACAAATCCCTTAAAGTTAGCAGAAGCTGAAGTTCACAAAGGCTGGCTGTTTCTGCACTCCATGGAATGAAATGAAATGGTGAAAAGATTATTTTCCATATTGTTCCTCTTCCTGAACCACACTTCAATGCAGGATAAGGATTGATTTTTAATGAGGATCATGTTCACAAGAGATATTGACTCAATTTGTCAGTTTCCCATTTGATGATCATGCTGTTCCAGATGGTGATATTTAAGTATTCCGAAATACCATTCACCTTTTTCTAATATAGTTAATATCAAACACACACAAACACACACACACGCACACACGCACACAAACAAGGCGAAGAGCCTTAAGGACACCCTTAATATAGCAACCAGTAATGCAAGTTCAACAATCTCATCTGCTCACAGGAGCCCAGGAGCAAACATCCCATGGGTAATTCAGATTCTATATACACATTTCTGAAAATGCTCACATTTGAAACAGCAATTTTATAAGAGGCTCATATCAGCCATATGAATAAGTAAAGCATTCGGTATTAAATATGTAAGTAACATGTGTATTAAAATCACTCTTCAAGCAAGGAGACACTTTGCTCTCTGCAATAATTAGAGTCTTAAAATCTAGAAATATAAGGAATATTAAAACCAAGTCCAATAAACAGTAAGAAATTCAAGCTACTACCTGAAAATTAATCATTTAGCCTTTGGTTTGGTAAAGAATTGTAAAACTTTTTCAGATGGTAGGTAGTATTTTAATGCCTAAAGATGCATCCGTTGTTATTATGGTTCATCATACAGTCAGACAAATGTTCAGACTGGATTTGGCATTTTTATCCACCTATTGAGCCTTTCCCAAGAATCTGGGATGTTGATGTTTGTCCCAAGACAGATGTTATATTTGATGGTATTAAAGGTATCATCACAGAATGTAAGCTGTTCCAAGTAAAGCTGCCTTTTATAACTGATGGTGATTTTGTCAATCACAGCCAGATTGATTTGTCACACAGCCAAATGTCTTCTTTAATTTTTAATCAGAATAGAGCTGGAAGGGACCTGGGAGGTCTTCTAGTCCAACCCCCTGTTCAAGCAAGAGACCCTATACCAGTGATAGCTAACCTCTTTGCCATCGCGTACCAAAAGGGGGGAACGCAGTGGGGTCACACGCATGCATGCCCACATCCATAATTCTATGCACCCCGTCCCCCCGTGCTCCCCCCGCTTTTGGCACAGGATGGCACAGTAGGCCCGCTTTTTGCTCTCCCCAGGCTCCAGAGCCTTTCTAGGAGCCTGGGGAGGGAAAAAATGGCCTTCCCCACCACCATCCCCAGAAGCTCTCCGGAGGCCAGAAACAGTGTGTTTCCTAATTTCTGGTGGGCCCAGAAGGCTGAAAATCAGCTGTGTGCCGGAGCTGAGCTTGTGTGCCCACCGATATGGCTCCATGTGCCACCTGTGGCACCCGGGCCATAGGTTCGCCATCATGGCCCTATACCATTTCAGACAAGTGGCTGTCCAGTCTTTTCTTAAAAACTTCCAGTGATGAAGTACCTAAAATTTCTAAAGGCAAGGTGTTCCTCTGATTAATTGTCCTCACTGGTAGGAAGTTTCTCCTTAATTTCAGGTTGCCTCTCTCCTTGATTAGTTTCCATCCATTGTTTCTTGTCCTGCTCCTGGTGCTTTGAAAAATAAGTTGCCCCCCCCCTCTTCTTTGTGGCAGCCCCTCAAATACCAGAACTCACTCCTAGTCCTGTCACTTCTAGTCCTCATCTCTAGACTGGTATACCCAATTCCTACAACTGTTCTTCATATGGTTTTGTCTCTAGGCCCTTAATCATCTTAGTTGCTCTTCTTTTCATTTTTTCCAAAGTCTCAACATCTTTTTTTGTAATGTGACCAAATCTAGATGTAGTATTCCAGGTCTGGTCTTACTAAGATTTTAGAAAGTGGAACTAATACTTCACATGATTTTGATTCTATGTCTCTATTTATACAAGCAAGGATTGCATTAGCTTTTTTGGCTGCTGCCGCACATTGCTGGCTCAAGCTTAAATGATCATCCACTAGGACATAGTTACTGTTTTTGAGCCAGATTTATAATATTTAGAATGGATTCGGTATTTTTATCCGCTTATCCAATCCTTTCTTATGGCCTGGGATAGCTAGATGTGTATGATGGATGCTATTAGAGAAGGGGTGTCATACTTGATTTCATTGAGGGCCACATCAGGGCTATGTTTGACCTCAGGGCACCGAGGTAGATGTGGCCAGCTCAACATCACTTTGTTGGAGCACTTGTGGTGGCCCGAGCGCTCTGCCAACGAAAACAGGCTCCCTGTTTCTGGCTGCAATTGCTTCTTGCAACCCTCTGCTAGTGAAAATGGAGCTCGGGAGAGCTGCGTACAGCCCTCCCAAGCTCCATTTTTGCTGACATAGGCCAGTCCTTCACTGTTTCCTGGGCAGTGCCGCAGGCCAGATCTAAGCACCTAGCGGGGCCTTGCGTTTGTCACCTCTGTATTAGAGGTATGATTGCAGAATGTAAGCTATTCCAAGTAAAGGTTTCTTTTGCAATTGACTGATGATTATTTCATTAATGTTGATGGTATTCAACTGCTATTCCAGGTGTTTTTGGATTCCATCTAAGTGCCTCTTGGTACTACCTTTGTTTTCTTTTTCTACAGTTATTCTATTTCTAGGTCTTTGTATTTTGTTATCTTCTCCAGTTCTTTCTCTTCTGTTCTGCTGCCTCCAGGTTCTGCTGTCTGCTATCCAGACTTCTTTGTCTTTCTTATCGACAACTCTTAAGTCTGGGATATTATGTGGCAGGTGCCTTTCCGAATTCTAAACTTTGAAAGAAATTTAATTTCTTCATTCTTCACTTTCTCTATTTTATGGGCCCACCAGTTCTTGCTTGCAGGCAAATGAAATTTCTTGCAGGTTTTTTTAAATTAATTTTATTTTACCAAAGAGAAGGCCAGTTGTAGAAAGGCATTCACTGCTTCTAGAAGTTGTGGGTGTTCCAACACTGGAGATTTTTAAGAAGACATTGGACAACCATTTGTCTGACATGGTGTAGGGCAGTAATGGCTAACCTTTTTGCCATTGCGTGTCAAAAGTGGGGGGAGCGTGGTGGGGTCACACACACACATGCCCACATCCATAATTCTATGCACCCCGCCCCCCATGCTCCCCCCGCTTTTGGCACAGGATGGCACAGTAGGCCCGTTTTTGCTCTCCCCAGGCTCCAGAGCCTTCCTAGGAACCTGGGGAGGGCAAAAATGGCCTTCCCCACCCCCCAGAGGCTCTCCGGAGGCCGGAAACAGTGTGTTTCCTGACTTCTGGTGGGCCCAGAAGGCATGAAAATCAGCTGGCTGGCCCACGCATGCATGCCAGACCTGAGCTCGCGTGCCACCGCGGAGGGACCCTGCTTGAGCAAGGTCCCTTCCAACTCTGTTATTCAACATTCATTCCCAACAACTCAGTTGCCTGTTGCCTCAATAGGAGTTAATGTTAGTGTCCTGCTATCATTAAAAGGAAAGGAAAGCAACCTAATTTTGTTTGACCAACAAGATGAAAAACAAAACCAGGTAAATAAATTACAAGCAGCAAAAGGCAACTTGCCCTTTTCAGGAATCAAAAGGGAACTCTGTTTTCTGAAAGGCAAACAAACACTATGCATACTAAACTAGATGTATTGGGCACACATCCCAAGTCAAACATTTTAATATTCCGTGTGTTCCAAAAGGAGCTTTGGGGAACCACAAGGAATAGATTTAAATGAAAGTGTTCCATTACCAGTATGCAAAAATGGATTTTAAAAATATCCAACATCCAATTAAGGAGTCCATTATCAAACTGAAAGCATTTAGGTTATACTGAAGGAAATAAAATGTTCATTGGAAAAATCACAATTTATTCCTGGAAAGTGCTTATTTTTAATCTATGTGGGCAGTATATTAGAACTGCTCCTAACATGATTGCATATGTATTTTGCATTGAATACATATTGCATTGGATCTAATTATATTAATTATTTTGGAGTTTAATGTATCTTAATGATTGAACATTTTATACAGTGCCTAAAAATTATTGCAGTTCACACAGTCATAATCCTTATACCATTCTGGACAAATAGTTGTCCAGTCTTTTTTTTTTAATCTACTCTCTCTTCCCTGAGACACTCTTCTGACATTCCTCAAACAAACTTGAGATATAAATGCAACTATACATACATACATACATACATACATATATAGTGTGTGTGTGTGTGTGTGTGTGTGTATCTATATGTGTGTGTGTGTGTATGTGTGTTTGTATATTGACTGGAAAGCCAGCAACCCAGGTTCAAGACCCAATTACCATGTGAAGGGTGAGTTCCTGTCCTTGCCCTAGCTCCTGCCAACTAGCAGTTCAAAAGCATGCAAATGTGAGAAGATAAATAGTTACCACTTTGCTGGGAAGGTAACAGCACTCCGTGACATCATGCTGGCAACATGGCCACGGAAATGTCTTCGGACAGCACTGGCTCAATGGCCTTGAAATGAAGATGGGCACCACTACTCCCATAGTCAGCAATGATTAGCAGAGCAAGACTCTGCAAGGACTCCTTTACCTTTTACCTACTTGAAAGGAAAAGTAGTTTTTCCCCAAAAATCTACCTTTAAACAAAATCATCCTGGACATACTAATAATATAGCAATATAGAAAATAGCAAATGATTTTAATTTTGTTTTAATTTATGGTATGTACTCAGTTTTCATAAAAATATTTCATATCTACTAACTTTTTGATAGTGTTGGCTCCAAAACCATGAGTGGAAACTCTTCATTGATTAAGAAATTTTATACAATTTCATTCTAATGGGGCCATTAAAAGTCTTGAGAATGATCTTGTATAAATTTTTGTATATACTGTAGTCAATCCTTCTGAGTTTGAAGGTCATCATTCTAAAGCAAAGTGTTTCTGCTTAAGTGAAAAACAGGCTTTCCTGTACACTAAAAAGACTTCATGCTAAAGAACTTCACAGAGATTGAACTAATACTAATTTGAGAAGTTGCCTTTTGATAATATATCTGTCAAAGCCAATGTCCATCCTGTCAGTAAATGCAAGGCAAAATCTTCGAGGAAAGTTTGACTGCTGGTAACTTCATTAATACATTCGTGTAGATCTTGACAACAATATGGAACTGGTTTGCCTTGCCCATTTTGTGGAATATTTTTTTTACTTTTCCAGCTAGCCTATAGTCCTGAGAGTTCTGATTACATCCCATTCAAGAAGTAATCGGGCTTTACTCTGCTTCTCTTTTTTTAAGTTCAAGTTCATCATCTAGGTTTTGCCACCTGAGCTAATGAGTATGTATGAGTACATTTCTTTAAGTTAACATTTTAACACTTACGCATTGCAGTAAGGCTTCTTCTCATATCCTTTGTAGTTATTCATATTTAGAGCCATTTTGCAGACCTCACAATGGAAACATCCCTTATGCCAGTACTGAAAGAAAATATGTATGGTTATAAGTGGTATCATTGCCAATATAGTATTTATGCAATGAGTGGAGGAGCTCCTTTTAAAATCTATTAGTTTTCAAGGCTATAACTGAGTAATTTTGGAATCGAGATTTAATGGTCTTACAAAATAGGGCTTTTAAATGTATATGATTTCAAAATGTTGCAAACCACCCTATTTCACAATGGATTGCCTGCTCATTCTGCTTGGACAGGATCCTAGAAATCTTCCCTTGATACTTCTCAGCTACAGAGAATTTACTTCAGCTGCTGATTTACAATTTACAAATGTCACTCATTCTCCTGGAGCATTTTCATTCCTGTTGCTGTTGACATAGGTAAAGGTAATGTTGTAAAACATTTTCAAGTATTTGGAGCATTCGTGAACTGAAGTCAACAAAGTCATAATGGACTGAAGTTTTGCTTCTAACAGACAATCAAATCCCGACTAATTGTTTTTTCACTGGCTCCTTCTGTGTTCTTGCTCCAATGTACCCACAGAAAGGAAAAATGTTTTGTGAAGGCCGGGATTAAATTGACCCAAATACCAGCATTTCCTTTTGCTTATTAAAACTTCATGTACAGTTTCTTGAAAGTGACCAAAGATATAAAGTCTCTTCCCAAAATAATAGTATGCCTTTAATCTTGTAACTATCAGTTCTTCATGTCTTTAATCAGCCTTCTTAAATATTGTCTACTAACTACAGTAGTCAAGCCCAGTGTGACGGACATCTTACTAAAAAAAATTTTTAAACATCACATTATCAGGCCCTTTACTACATCACATCTTTTTTTATAGCCTATCCCACATCATTATTATATGGAGTTTAACTTTAAGGGTTGTTTTTCTCCCTTACTCCAGAAAACATTGTCCCTGTTATTTTGAGTAACAGAAGGACATGAGATTAAAATACATAATTTCTCAAGGCCCATCCCCAAACAGAAAACATCAACGCCACCCACTTATGTGTGTATTCACAGAAACCCACCCTAATGCCGACCAAAAATCTGTTTATTCTTCCTTCTGCTGGAGGAGGGGGGAGCGGAGGCTTTTTTGTCACAGCCTCACTATTTGCGGTTTCCTTCAGACAATCGCACTTTTGTGATCCCCAGCGGGCTAGACAGAAATCATTTCGCCGAGAAGGGCAGGCTCCGGAGGTGATGCACTTCTTGCCCACTCGCGAAGCTTTGCCCACAGAAGCCGGCGGGCGGGCGGCGTTACGTAATAGCTCCTGCCGAAGAAGTCCCTTCTGCATTGCAGCGCTGAAGGCGAGGAAGCAGTTCGAGTCCCAGATGAGGGACTCACTTTTGGGACTTGGGGAGGTCGAAGGGGGGCAGTCCCACAGCGTTCACATGGAATAAGGTGGGGGGGGGGGGCGGCCTTGTCTCCTCACTCCCTCTGAAGCCTATCCAAACGAGCAGTTTGGGGGATGAGGGGCCTGAAGGAGACCCTCTGGAGCCTGACAGGGAAGATCAATTCCTTCGCCTCCTCCCGCAGGCAGGGTTAGCAATGCGTCAGCCGCAGGGTGACAAGTTCATTACTGAAGCCAGCGCCACTGCGATACTGGGTGGGGGAGGGGGCGCAGGGGCTACCCAGGCGACTTGCTCGTCTGCTTGCTCCGCCGCCTTCAGCGCTTCCGCTCATCCCCGATCCCGCCGCAGCCCAGTTCCCAAAAGCAGAGGGTAAAGCCAAGCCCGCGCCGTGCTTTTCAGCACCGGACTTCCTCTCGAGCCTCCTGGCCCGAAAGGCGCGCAGGCTTTTCTCTCTATCCATCCGCCCTTCCCGGAACCGCCGCGCAACCAAGAGGCTCAACCACCTTTTCCCTTCCCACCCTCCGGTTCTCTTTGGGGAGCTCGAAACCAACACTTCTGCCCGCGCATAAACTGCACGGCTGACATCGGGGGAAGCGGGGGGGGGAAGGGAGGGGAAGAGATGAAATGGCAGTGGCGGCAGCTGCCATGCAAGACAGGTGACAGGTGTCCGGTAGGAAAGGCTCTTCCCAACCTCCGCACATAATTGCAAATAACATTCCTTTTAAGTTCAATGTCGCCCACCCTAAAGAATGCTCCCCCGCAAAAAAGAAACGAGGGCCTCTAAAATGTCCCAGCTTGGAGTCCTTCTACTTCTGCACACGTACAATCTGAGACGATGCCGGAGGCAGTGGGAAGGGAACGAAGCCATCCCGAAGCAATTCCTCACCCATCCCTCCTCCCGCATGCCCGCTGGGTTCCCTTCCACCTTTCCCGGCCGCCCCTCGCCCCAAGCAGCAGCTGGCCCGGCCACCTGGCGCGCGCGCACCTTATCCAGGCAGTTGACTTTCTCGGTCGGGTAGACGACTTTGCCACAGCGGGCGCATTGAGGGTTCATGGTCAGCCTCCCCGCTAAGCGTCCAGGCGGAAAGAGCCGCCCAGGAGGTCAGGGGCATGCCTTGCCCGCCGCAAGCGAAGGTGACTTGCCGGGGGCAGCCTGCGGACTAAGTGGAAGGTCAGCGGCCAAGAATGCGCGGCTCTTCCAGCTGGCGGCGGCGGTGGCGGCTCGGCAGCATGTGCGAGCGAGTGGGAGGGGAACTTCTGCCTGGAGCCGCCTGCGCCAGCCTCCGCCTCGTGCCTGCGCGCTTGGCTCCCCCGCAAAGTGAGTTCCGCACTGAAGGGCCGGGCGCCTCCCTTATCCAGGCCTCCAAGTGAGGAGTCATGGGGCCTAACCTGGCAGGTAAGTGGGTGATAGCAAGAGAAGGTCTGCTTTTTTTAGATAAAGTTTTATTCTTGGGTGGGGGTGGCACCACATAAATACATTGTGAAAGGCATCAAAATGCAAAGTAAGCCATTCATTCTTTATTAAAAAATACAGTCATTTGTTCGCACTTCATGGTAGAAGCATGAAAAGTATTGGGATAACTGCTTACAATAGACATAATCATAAGTCAATAGACATAAGCCCCAAAATAAGGTATTGTATAGTATAGAAAGGCAAGGAAACAAATATGTAGTGGTGAAGGGATTGGATTGGCTCAGAGGAATCCGCTTTAAGGGCTCCTTTAGCCATGGGAGTTCATGGTGATTTTGGGCAAGTTTTCCCTCAGCTCGACCCAATATAGAGAGCAGTGGCGTGAGGAAAAATGGGAGGACTATAAATGCCTTCTTGAGCTGCTGAATGAAAGGTCGGGTATAAATCTACCCAAAAACACAGAAGTATCAGAATGAGCAAATCAGCATATAGTTCAAAATGATTGGGCAAATAAATTGTAAGTTTTAAATTGATGTTCAATCTGCGGAAGAATTGGAAGAAGTAAAGGGCATTGGTTAACCTACAAAAGCTAAGGTTTTTTTCCCAAGTAGCATGCAATTCTACACAAAGAGTATATTCACCTAATTCATGAACATGAGAAACATTCTATTCTGATTGGACTTTACAGTCTTTGTTAAGGCACCACTCTGGCTCCTATGCACCTGATTTTTTCAGCACAGAGACACAGCGAAACGCCCACAGAGTTTCAGCCCAAGCTTCTTCGAGATCTCATTCATTTGAAGCAATATGGACAACCCACATCTATGCAATCATTTGCAGATCCCAGGACTTCCAGGTCCATTTTACCAAAATGTCATCAAACAGCAGTAGCTGAATATCCTAGTAAATTTAAGCAGGAAAACAAATCAGTGCATTAATTTGTTGGATATGCTAAGTGCTGCTTAAACTGCACAAAGTGTTTTAAAATAGATCAAAAATATGCTGTCATATTTTTACGTGATATATTTGCGTCTGTGCTCTGCCTCCTGTGATCCCAGTCAGGGAAATGATTGCAGACTCCAGCTGATAACACTTAAACACAGGGAATATAATGAGACTTTTCAGGAACCTATAGCCTAAATAGCATGGAATCAAGACAGACCTCACTTTCACTGCTACCCATTGCCATGTAACTAAGTCCTGGGGTTGTTCACTGAATCTAAGTTTCCCCGATGACTTTGCATGTTGGAATCTGGCTGGGAAAGCTACAAATAAGGATCACATGACCCCAGGATGCTGCAACCTTTGTAAATGTATGTCATATGCCAAGCACCCTAATTTTGATCATTTGAGCACATAGTTGATGTGATGGTCATAACCAAGAGAACCAGTTGCAAAATTACATCGTTGTGATTTCTAATGGTCACTAAAAAAATGATCATAAACTGAAGACTGTAGAGAATTGTGTGTGTTTATATGCAACATGCCCTTTTTGTATAAGTTCCTAGTCTTTCTCACCAGATGCTGCTAAGTTAGTATATTGGACTTGGCTGTTGATTTATACTGTACCTCAGTAATATGAGCTGCATGGCGAACACTGGTGTATTACTTTTTATTCCCTGGGAATTGATCTGAAATAAATTTATGGCTTGAGGGTTTGCATTGTTTTAAAGATGTGCTGAGACCCAGAAATTCCTGCAGAAGTATAAAAGGTAGAAGACTTTGTCAACTACTATAGAGATTGCCTCTGCTCTTGGTGACTCCGTGGATGCATCCTTGCAGTTCCCTTAGCAACAGTGTGGAAATTGTGTATCACTGTTTCTTTTCCAGCCAAGGTTTTTTTGTTGTTTTTTTGTTGTTTTGTTTTTACTTCATAGTGTTTTATAGCTCTGGGATTAGTTTTCCAAGTATAGACTTTGCTTAGCTTTTAAGCCTTGATATGATTGGCCAGATGCTGAGATTGTACAGATACAAAGATAAAGATCTCATCAAGTTGAATTTATGTAATGATTTAATGGACATGGATTTTCATAGTAACAATATGGCCACTGCCATCCTTCTTCCAGGATTTTTTTTAATTTCCTGGTTTATAGTGATGAGATTTTCTGATTCTTGCATATATACAGACTGACTATGTTCAAAGCAACTTAGTGTTTCAAGATCAACCAAAGTTAGCTAGGTGCAAGTGTTCTTTTCTCTAATTCTCCCTCATTTTCCCACACCTCCATTCTTATCCTGCTGGCTACTCCACCATTTTATGACTATTCAACTTACTAGCATATCTTTTCCTGTGAAACAAAAAATCCAGCAAAAGGTTTCACCAATTGACTAAAGTACCTTCTTTGCAGGCAACACATTTTAGATTCCACTGGCATAACAAGTTTTCATCATGTGCAGTGACTGCTCAACCAGCAAACCTTAAAGATAAAATTGCTATGTTACATGAGACAGATATATTTCTTAATATGATAGCAGCAACCTTAATTATTAGTATTTGCTATGTGAGAACATTATTGTGAATACCACAGGTATAAATACTGTATTAGCGTTAAATCCTATTAGTCCGGCAGAAAGCATAAGGTTGTCCTGTTTAAATCATTTCCCAATTTTCCAAGTCACTGAAGCAATGGAGTTATTGTGTAGTGTGAAGATTAAATTGCCTGCTATATTTCCATTTGTGATAACGAAGAGACTGAATTGGTTGTACGTTATTTGCAAACTTCCTATTACATTGTTTCATCTTTTCTTCAAATCACTTGGAGTTATTAAAACGTCTAATGTTTCTAGTGCTGTTGTTGTTTTAATTACCGCAACCACTGAACTGAAATATTTTTGACCTAAGCATATTTATCGGGAAATAAGAGGACCTTCATTGAACTTCTGGGGTTTATTTTTTAGGTACCAAATATTTTTTCACTTGAACATCATGACATACCATGAAAATAAGATGTTTTTAATTCAGATGTGCTTGCAGTCTTTTTCATGTGTACTTTTTTATTTGCATTTGTTAATCATAGTGCAGTAATAAATTCAGCCTTACCAGCAAGTACAATTGCTGTTACCAGGGATCAGATGCAATGCTAGAACAAATGGCTTGCTATTAGTCATATCAATCAGCTGAGGTGAAAACTAAATAAAAATTAGTACTTTCTATTCCGTAATCACAAAAACTATGGGAAAGATAATGTCTCTTTCAAATTGTTCATGTCTGCATACTACATAAAGTGCCATATGATGTGGTTAACTTATTATTTTTGCCAAAAAGGACTTTGATCAAAGAAAGTGTAGAATATAGCCTATTATTTTTCAGTAACATATACAGAATACAATCATACTAGTTGATTCAGTTCTTTATCCCATAATTTAAATTAACTTAACTAGTGATCCAGCCTTCAAAAAAACGTTCATTCTGAGCTTACATTTATAAAGGAAAATATGTATTGTGGTTAGATGGTTAGTTTATCTTGTTTGGTGTAAAGTGATGTTTTCATTTTGTTTTTTTATCAGCAGATTTGCTTAGTCAAAGCATCACTAATTCCTTGAACTATGTACCAAAGATGGATTCCTTTAAAATGCCAGTGACATCTATTCATAGGACTATATATTTTGTTGCCTGCAACACTGATTTCTAGGAGTCCCTCACTGTCATTCTCACACACTTATACACAGACACACCTCACACAAAGTTGTTGAGATTGATATTCTAACAAGCCATCTGTCTGAGGGAACAGAAGTAATTGTCATAAACCAAAGGAAGCAAAAGAACCTAAATGTTAAGTGATAAGGCCGAGAAACAAACAAACAAGCAAGCCATCTCCAAGGCAGCACCATTTGTCCCACAGGCCAAAGACAGATGACTCTGTGGAAAAATGTAGATTGACAAATTGACCATTTCTGAAATACAGCAATACATTATAGCAGCTCTTCAGGAGTCTATGTGACAAGTCACTCGGAACAAGCAACAAAACTGAGAACAATTACAGAAACCACCAAAAGGCACTCAGTGGTCCAGATCATTGTCTCAGCTGAACTAGTAATCTGGATCTTCGGACTATCAAACATCAAGAGCGCTCTTTCTTGAACCCAGTGACATCTATAAGTATGGGTATGTTTTGGTCAACTTCATTCCATTTCTTTATGTCTGGAAGTGCTGGCAATGCTCAAAGGGTGGGTCTTTGATCATGGTGGTGTGTCCCATTACTTTGCAGATTTTTTTTGTACACCCACAAACACCCATGCTTCCATCTGCAAATTTCCCTATTGGTCAAGAAACACGACATTTGTATAGCCTTATGACTGAGTTCTTCAACCTGGGTGTCAAGCCCCACACACCAAGCAAAGTTAAGCAGCAAGAACCACACAGATTTCAGAAAGGCATCTTAAATGTGAAAACGTATGAAAATTGTAAATGTTGTTTCCCAGGCATACTTAAAACAAGCCAATTAAGGAAGAAAATAATTCCTTCCCACAGCCCCCCTGAGCTGAACTGCTTTTTACACCCATTGAACTCCTCCAACTGGTTCCCACAGTCTCTCACACTGCATTCCTCCAGAAGCAGTCCTGAAGGAAACGTTGGCAATAGTGAACTTTGGTCAGATTGCTAAATAACGATGGTGTGCCATCAAATTGCTATTGACTCTCAGCAATCACATTGACAGATTATCTTCAGAATGGTAGTGTGCCCAGCCCGGTCCTTCAGCTCTTCCAACATTGTTGTAATTGAGTCTTCACACTTTGCTACTGGCCATTCTTGATCCAAAATGCAACATCCCCCTTCTTGGTGGGTAAGAACTACTATTTACATGTTAGAGGCTCTATATTGACTAGCAATAAACTTTCAGGTACAAATTAAAGCTCTGTATAGCTTGGTCCTCTTGTACCTGCAGAATCATCAATTTTTAATAGATCATACTTGTACAGTGCACACATCTCAGGTTGGGATGGCAAAGATTCTTCCTGTGTACAAGATTGATGGAAAGAACAAGAACTTTTTTTTTATCAGCCCATGCAACAGTTTCCCACTTTAAGTTCATATTGTTTCATATCTCTGGGCCTATAAAAAGCCTTTAAAAAATAGCCATTCTTTAAGCTTTGTCATCAATACCCTTGTTACTTCTGTTATATTAGTTTATATTGATGTTATGAAACGTTTTCACAGTTTTATAGATTATATATTATATACTATCTGTGTCATTTTGTTTTTCTGCAATAATGTTATGTTATATATTACTATGGTAGTATGTGGAGTGTAAAGGTGTATAAATAAATAAATAAAACCTCCCAGAACTCCAGTAATTATCCATGCAAGATTGAAGTTCTGAGAATTGCAAGAGTGCACTTTTATGGGCTCCAGAACAGAGAAAGCTTATTTTAAAAAAATCTGCTAGAATTAATCACAGATCAGCAAGCACTCAAGTACTCTAAAAAAATCATGTTGAAATTTATAATTTGCTTTATTTAAAAATCACTGTAAAAACATAGTTCACCATCACACAAACAGAAAATGTGAAATAATTCAGGGAAAAGACTTGTTTTAAAGGAAAAATTATATGTAATATTGTTTAGCAATATCAATAGAAGCCAGCAGCAGGTATTTGGAGTTTAACCATGGCAGAAAGGCTGTTTAAAGCAAATATTATAATGTTTCAACTAATCATTGGCTCACCCTGATTTTACAAAACATTTATGAATTTATTTAAATGTACTGGCTCCCAAACTTCAATGGACTCAGACAGAGTCCAAAACTAAACATGACATTAAAAAACACCTAAAAATATAAAATCAACAGACAGCCCAGACTAATAATGAAATCTGCAAAACAAAACGGGCAATTAAACAAATAACAATCATAAACCTCAGGCCTGGGATCAAAGCCAGATTTTCAAAGCTCTGCTAGTTTCCCAAAGAGAGAGAGTGTGCCGTCTTTATCTCTGGGGTGTGCTGTTCAGAGAGTGGGAGCAACAAAAGAGATGGCACATTGTCTACATCCTACAAGATGGCAACTTTTATTGGATGGAACGTCGAGTGTACCAACTGTTGGAATCTATTGGGCTGTCAGAAGAATTTGTAAGGAGAATATGGTATGCTTGAAATATACCACTCAAGTACCCTTTAATACATTTTGTGTGCGTGTTTGTTTGTGTCTGTATGTGCATATATATTTATAAATAATATATTCTACATAATGGATATGTAGAACAGGGTGTTTATATGCATATACCTTCCTATCATTAACAGGACTTAGCTATTCCTTGCTGTGAAAAAAACTAGAGCATACTTGAGTATAATACTTTCTACTTCTTCCAGCAGAAAGTAATCTTTTGTAATATTTTAGCATATAAGCATACCTAGTAACTTCATGGTTTAAACTATGGCATGCAGTGTTTATTCAGAATCCTCCCAGTTCTTCCTCCTTTGAGAAGTTGTTTTGCTTAAAATGTCTTTCTAAAAATCATCTCTGCTTCAGTAATGCAAACAAATAATGCAGTGTGAAGCTTTCTAAATTCTGCCAAAGAATAACGTGAATTAAAGGTATCAAGGGAAACCAGTAGAAACAAGCATAAATAAAACAAAAAAATAAAATTTCCATTGTCCGTTTTAGGGACCTCATAAATATTTAGAAGAAGGACTTCAATTTGAAGTTGCATCTTTAAGGAAAGTCACACCCAAATTTATTTATTTATTTATTTATTTATTTATTTATTTATTTATTTATATTTTATTATATTTTTATACCGCCCTTCTCCCGAAGGACTCAGGGCAGTGTACAGCCATGTTAAAACAATAACAAGACAAAATAAAAATCATTTAAAATAATTCAATCATTTTTGGCCAAATTTAAAACTCCCAACTAAAAACCATTTTAAAACCATTTAAAACCCAATTAAAATCATTGTCCCATCAGACCAGCTTGCTAAATAATAGGATCTTCAGAGCATGACGGAAGGCGCAGAGGTCAGGGATCCTTCGTATATCTGGGGGCAATTCGTTCCATAGGCAGAAGCCCCCACAGAGAAGGCTCTCTCACTGGGGGTTGCCAGTCGACATTGTTTGGCTGATGGCACCCTGAGAAGGCCCTCTCTGTGGGAGTGTATTGGTCAGTGGGAGGCAATCGGTGGCAGAAGGCGGTCGTGTAATTATACAGGTCCTAAGCCAAGGAGCACTTTGAAGGTGGTGACCAGCACCTTGAAACACACCCGAAAGACCACCAGGAGCCAATGCAGCTCGTGCAAGAGAGATGTTACATGGGAGCGACGAGTCACCCCCATTATCACTCGTGCGGCCGCATTCTGGGCCAGTTGGAGCCTCCGGGTGCTCCTCAAGGGGAGCCTCATGTAGAGAGCATTACAATAGTCCAGTCGGGAAGTGACGAGGGCATGAGTGACCGTGCGCAAGGCACCCTGAAAACCTTTCTGGGACACAACCTCCCAGTTGTGTCCCAGAAAGGGACACAACTGGGAGATCAGGCGGACCTGATAAAAAGCCCCCCTGCCAAAACCGTCATATGATCGTCCAAAGACAACTGTGTGTCCAGGAGGATGCCCAAGTTGCAAGCCCTCTCTGAGGGGGGGGTAATATCTCATCCCCAATAGCCAGCGATGGTACTAGCTGGCTATACCGGGGCACCGGAAACCACAGCCACTCAGTCTTGGAGAGGTTGAATCTGAGCCTGTTCCTCCCCATCCAGATCCTCATGGCATCCAGGCAACCGGACATCATGTCAAGAGCATCATTGGGGTGGCCTGGGGTTGAAATGTACAACTACATGTCGTCAGCATACAGTTGACACTTCACCCCAAAGTCACAGATGATCTCACCCAGCGTCTTCATATAAATGTTGAACAGGAGGGGTGACAGGATTGACCCTTGCAGCACCCCACAAGTGAGGTGCCTCGAGGTCGACCTCTGTCCCCTGTCAACACAGACTGCATACTGTCAGAGAGGGAGCAGGACCACCGTAGCATGGTGCCCCCCACTCCCACACCCTCTAGTCGATGCAGCATGATACCATGATCAATGGTATCAAAAGCTACTGAGAGATCTAGGAGGACCAGGACAGAGGAGCAACTCCTGTCCCGAGCCCTCCAGAGATCATCAACCAATGCAATCCATGCCATTTCCGTACTGTATCCTGCCTTGAAGCCCAACTGGCACAGATCTAGATAGAGAGCTTCATCCAGGAATCGAGGAAGTTGTCGCACCACCACACTCTCAACAACCTTCACCGCAAAGCGGAGGTTGGAGACAGGACAATAATTAGCTAATACAGCCAGGTCCAGGGAAGGCTTCTTGAGGAGGGGCCTCACCACCGCCTCTTTCAAGGCAGATGGGAAGACACCCTCACTCAACAAAGCATTAATAATCTCCTGAAACCAGCTTCATGTGACCTCCCAGGAGGCCAGCACCAACTAGGAGGGACATGGGTCCAATAAACATGTGGTAGAGTTAAGCCTCCCCAAAATCCTGTCCACGTCCTTAGGAGTCACAGGGTCAGACTCCTCCCAGATAACACTCTCACCCCCATCATCCCATCCAAGGCTACCCAATCGGAGTCCAGGCCGTCCCAAATCTGAGTGATTTTATCATGCAGATATTGCACGAAATCCTCAGCTCTACCCTGCAAGGGATCCTCCCTCGCTCCCACCTGAAATAGAGAGCGGGTCACCCTAAACAGAGTGGCTGGGCAGTTCTCTGCAGACGCAATAAGAGTGGAAAAATAATTAGATTTCGCCACTCTTATTGCCACTAAGTAGGTCTTGATATAAGACCTCACCAGTGTTCGGTCAGATTCGATGCAGCTGGCCCTCCAATCGCTCTCTAGGCATCTTTTCCAGCGCTTCATCTCTCTCAGCTCCTCAGAGAACCAAGGATCTAATTGAGATAGGCAGCAAGTCAGAGGCCACAAGGGCACGACGTGGTCCAAAGCTCCAGCGACTGCCCTAGCCCAGAGTCCAAAGCTCCAGCCCGCCCAAATATTGGTCCAATTTGAGTGACTCATGACCTCTCTCTGATATTTTTGAATAGCAAACTAACGAAGTAAAGATGGGCTAAATAGGACATCATATATATCTGGTGCAGAAAAATATGGGTTCACCAATTCTATTTCGCAATCCCATTGCGAACCAGTAGTAAAGGTAAATAGAATCCACCCCTGGATAGGGCCCAAGGTTCAAGTCTGTCAAAATCCTTCTGAATCTTGAGTCTCTCTTCTATTTCCTCCAGTTAATTATGGAGATAATATCTTCACTTCAGCAAGTATATTGTTTTTGCATATGCTGTATTAAGAAGGTTAGGTTTAGGGAACTATGCCAAATAATGATGATTGAAAGACACTACATCTCTAGATCTTTTCTTCACCTTATCTTTACATTCTTGCCACAATTCCATTGGTAGAATCAGTTGAAAGACAATTTTAATGAAATCCTATAAAAAGTAATATAATACTTGACTGCACAGATTGCATATTCCAGACTTCTCCACACAACCCATTGGGCCAGAGAGTATCCCTTCTCTCTGTCCTTTCGCTCCTGTTGTATCACAGTACTAGGTTTATGACTTATGATTATTTTTCACACTTATGACTGTTGCAGCATCCTTATAGCCAAGTGATCAAAATTGGGAAACTTAGCAATTGGTTCATATTTATGACAGTTGCAGTGTTCCAGAGTCACCTTTTGTGACCTGATGAGGAAGGTCAATGAGAAACCGAGATTCACTTAAGAGCCTGGTTTAGCTCTGCAGACTAAGCACCGTAATTAACATCCAGCTGTCTGCAATTACACCAGTTCGAATCTCACCAGACTCAAGATTGACTCAGCCTTCCATCCTTTCTAAAGTAGGTAAATTGAGGTCCCAGTTTGTGGGGGCAATAAGCTGACTTTGTATAAAATATACAAAAGTATGAAGGCTATTGCTTAACACAATGTAAGCCGCCCTGAGTTTATATCGGAGAAGGTTGGCATATAAATCAAATTTTTAAAAAAACATGTTACTAAGTTAACATCTGTAGTGATTCACTTAACTGTAGCAAAAAAAAGGTCATAAAATAGGGCAAAACTTGCTTCTTGCTTAGTAATGGAAATTTTGGGCTTAGTCTATATATGTACTTACTTTAATTTTCTACAAGTCATTGAAGAAAATGGGTCCACAGAATAGTTTTATAACCCTAGCATTTGGAATGTTACTGCAATGACAGCTTACAAAGCTAAGTATGTCTAAGGATCTCAATATGGCCCTGATTGTATTCAACTACTCTAAATGGCTCATATTACAAGGCAAATAAAATTATAGGTTCTGATGAATTTTCTTCCTTTAAAAAAAAAAGACCCAGATTAGTCAGACTAAAAGTCTACCGACATATACATATTCTTTTTCTCTATTATAGGTTTATGCAGCCTTCTCTGGGCCTGGAGCTACACTGGACGCATGCCACATGTTGCATTTCAAAATATAGTAGGTGAATTGGATAAACAGCATTTATTTCACTGCTATTTCCATTGAGTTAAATAGATTAGATTTCTTTCCAGTCTTGAGTTTAATATTTTTCCTTTCATCTCTTTAAAAATGCCAATTTAAAAATAACTTCTGAAAGTCTCTGAAGGCCACAGTTGAAACTTTTTGGGGCCCTGCTTGAAATTTTCAGGAGCTTTAGGTTAAAACCTAGCTTTACATGAAGGACATGTTAACCTATTATCTCGGGGTGGGGGGGATCTGATTTTTCCTCCTATAGATGCTGTGAAGCATCTCTGAGTCACCTTTTTAAAGTGACTTTGTAAAATTTATATGATTTTTTTTCAAAAGTTAAGGTTCCTATTTATTTACAGGTAGTCTTCAAGTTACAACAGCAATGGGTACCAAAATTTCTGTCACTAAGCAATGCTATCATAAAGTGTGATAAAGTCACAATTTCTGATTACTTCAGTGTAATGTAAAGGTCAAGGTGATGGATTGGGACTTGCGAAGTTCAGCTTCAGATTTCTATGCAATTTCAGCCCTTCATAATCTAACCCGCTTGCAGAGTTGTTCTTCATACAATAAAGAATTGCACCAAATGCCATCTTGAATGCCTAGAACAGAACTGCACACACGCCTTCAGCTCAAGAACTGAGAGCCAAACTCCCAAATTGGATGGGAACAGGACACTGTGGCCCTGATTTCTGAGATGCTACTTTGAATTGCCTGTCAAGGATTAGCTCATTTTGCTCTTGAAAGTCTTCTAAAATGGTCCCATAAATCACCCAAAAAGATGGTTTCATCTCCTGAGAGATCCTCCTGGCTAAAAAGACTTAAAATTCAAAAGAATTACCATATATTCTCGTGTATAAACCAAGTTTTTCAGCACATTTTTTTATGCTGAAAAAGCACCCCTCATACTCGAGTGCGGGTGTTTTCCAATCTCTCCAGCTCATCTGTGGGCACCTCCTGCCTCCTGAAATAGTTCCAGTCAAAGTATAAACAGTAACACGAACACTTCCAATTTATTAAGGTTTTGAGTCCATTGTGTTGTCTACTTATACGGACAGAATGCCGTAACTGTTTATTTTTCCTGAAGAAAAGTCACTGAACAGTCAAATCACACTTGAAACACAAACAAGTGAAGCATTTATGTTCTTTGAAAACATACTGGAAGTTTAAAAAAAAATATTTTGGTTTATGTAATCTTGAACTGTTAGGCAACTGCAAATCAGTAAAGAGTATGATCAGTCAAATTGTTTTGTAAATGGCCTTCCTAAGCTGAAGAAACTTCTCAAGTGAATTAAAAAAAGAAGTAAAAAATAAAATGACACAGAAGGCATTCCATGAAAAGGTTTGGAATAAGGCTGAGTTTGTCTTGTTAACCTGGCACACAAACCTAGTGATCAGTGGCTGCATTTAAGAGAACCTGCTGGGAGGGACCTCTAAACTTCACAAGGGAGTGTCACTATGGAAACTAATCAAACGAACAAAAGTATGAAAGAGCAGACTTGGTAAAAACATCTGAGGGGGAGGAACAGCCCAGGGAACAAACTGTATATGTCAGAAGTGAATGAACTTGAGCTAAAAAGTCCAATACCCGGAGAGGTCTGGAGTCAGGTTTTGATAATTCCCAACAGCCATTAAAATAGATGAGTACCATTTATTTTTCAACTAAGGTCACATGGTGTTCATTTCTTAGGCAAACTGGAGCAGCTGGCACAGAACATGCTAGCTAGAGGCTAGATTTTTGGCAGAATGCTGTGTTCCTAATGCGCCATGTAAATAAAAAGCTTCAAACCAGCCACAAGTGTTTTTAAAGAGCATGAAAAAAATGTCCAAATTAAATAATAGCTACCTTTTAAGTTAAGAGTACATTTTTAGAAATTTTTCTTGTTGCAGATGGCTGATGCCGGTTTTTGATTCTGGAAGAACAATCACAAATGTTTCTATAAGAAGTAAACTAAGTAGTAAATCTGGTGTTATGTTGTTACTATTTTGAGCGGGAGATTCAAATACAGGAGTGTTTGTGATTGGTTAGCAGCCAGCACTGAAATGTATATAAAGAGTGCTGCTGTTTGTGTTCTTTTACTGAAGTCTCACTGTGAAATAAAGAGCTGTTGTCACTACCTTGCCTGTGCTGCTCGTTATTCCCCAGCCATTTCATTTGGCGACGAAGGTGGGATAGCACACAGGAGGGCAAACAAAAAGAGCTGACAAAGAAACCACGGTGTCCATAGGGACCAAAGACTGGCCGCGTACGTTCTGCCTAAGCCATTCGACCCTACACGGGAGAAGTGGGGTTCCTATATGATCCGTTTCGAATGCTCACTCGAAGCCAGCGACATGCAAGGGCTATCAGCAAACCGTAAACGAGCCCTGTTTCTCAGCCACTGTGGGCCAGACGTGTTTGAAATAGCCGAGTTGCTGTGCGAGCTTACCCCAGTGCAGACGGTTCCCTGGGACATCCTCCAGGCGAACCTCAAGGCCCACTACGCTCCCGCTCCCTCTAAATTCGTCCAGCACTACCAACTGAGACAACGGGTGCAGAAGGAGGGAGAACCGGTGACAGCGTATGTAGCAGCGCTTAGAAGAGCCGCGACACACTGACTATCGCGACCTGGATGATGCACTGCTTGAACAATTGATCTGTGGTGTCCGGGACACCAGGCTCCAGAGACGGCTACTCGCAAAGCCTGGGCTGACCCTCACCGGTGCCCTAGTCTAGGCTAGGGCACACGAGGCATCCACGAAGGCATCGGAAGCACTGCAGCATCCTCAGCCCGAGAAGAGTGATCCCAAAGCAGTTCCAGTCCACCGCGAGGAGGGTCAGACCAGCTCAGAAGACAAATCAGATGAGGATGTCTTTCAGACGGACAAAAAGAAAGGCGAGTCCAGCCGCCGCCGGGAGAACTGTCTGAGCTGCAGCGGACCGCATGAGAGACAATCCTGCAAGTACCGCAACGTCATTTGCAGGCGTTGCGACAAGAAGGGCCATCTAGCCCGAGTGTGCCGAGCTCAACTTCCGCATTTCACAAAGCCACATGATCAAACCAGCCATTCAGAGCCGCTATGTTCAAGGCGCCCAATCCAAGACAACGGCGCGAGGAAGCAGCGCGAAAATCAAAAACTTGAGACATACAGCACAAGAATCGGCCAAGCCAGCACGACCATAGAAGAGAAAGTCTTCACAATGGTGGAAATCAACGGAAAACCCTGCAGTATGGAGATCGACACCGGGTCTGCATTCTCCATCATGTCGTGGGCTACACTCAAGTCACTACTGCCGAACTACAAGAAAGCCCAGCTGTCGAGGCGAGTCCGCCTGCTAGATTACCAGGGGAACCAAGTTCCAGTAGAAGGCGTCGGCACAGTCACCATCTCCTATGGTGATTTCGAGAAGAAGCTGCCCCTGACCATCGTCAGCAAGCCACTACCAAGTCTCCTGGGTCTACAATGGTTCCGAGCCCTCGGCATGGGTTTTACGGGAGTACACAGCTTCAGCGGAGCGTCCATGAAGGAGCACATCCTGCACGAGTTCCGGGACATATTCGAGGACCACCTTGGCAAGTACGTGGGGACCCCAATTTCATTTAATTTGGACCCAGGGGTAGCACCAATTAGGCTTAAGGCAAGGCGAGTTCCATTCGCCTTAAAACCCAAAATCGATGCCGAGTTAGACAAATTAATTAGGCAAGGCATTCTAATTCCGGTGGACCACGCAACATGGGAAACCCCAATAATGACCCCGATCAAATCGGACGGGTCGATTAGGATACGCGCTGACTATAAATGTTCAATTAATAAGGCGTCACAGCAAAGCGCATATCCCGTTCCAATTGTCCACCATCTACTTCATTCCCTTGGCCCAGGGAAAATATTTGCGAAATTAGACCTTGCGCAAGTGTACCAGCAACTGCCGGTAGACGACGCCACGGCAGAAGCACAAACCATCGTAACACATAGAGGTGCATTCAAATGTACCTGACTACAGTTTGGGGTCAGCATCACCCCAGGGTTGTTCCAAAGTACCATGGAGTACCATGGAGCACCTATTACAAGGCCTCCCCGGAGTCGTCCCCTATTTTGACGACGTGCTAATCAGTGGACAAAACGAGACTCAATTAGCAAAATGAGTCAGACTAACTCTCTCCAGATTCAGAGAGGCCGGTCTCAAATTAAAACGATCAAAGTGCAAAATTGGGGTTCCCTCAGTGGAATTTTTAGGCTACAAAATTGATGGGACAGGGATTCACCCACGGAAAGCAAGGTAAGGGCCATCAGGAATGCCCCACACCCAAATCAAAAATGGAGCTGCAGGGCTTCCTAGGCCTCCTAAATTTTTACACAATGTTCCTCAAGGACAAAGTGACTGTTGCAGAGCCGCTACATAGACTTTTAGGGAAGAATGCCCCTTGGGTCTGGGGCAGGGCAGAAGCGGCTGTGTTCAACGCAGTAAAGAAACTCCTTTCTGAGGACAGCTTCCTCATACAGTACAACTCTGAACTGCCGCTAGTGTTAGTCTGTGACACCTCCCCGTTTGGCGTCAGTGCCATACTTAACCATAGACTGCTGAATGGCCTAGAAGCACCCATTGTGTACTACTCCCGAACTCTGTCAAGTGCGGAGCGCAATTATAGCCAGTTGGACAGGGAGGCCTTGGCAGCCATTGCTGGCATTAAAAAAATTCATGAATATTTATTTGGACGGTCATTTGACTTGGTGACTGACCACCAGCCGCTACTGGGCCTCCTAGCCTGCGACAGGCCCATCCCTGCCGCACTTTCCCCGCGGATGACCATGTGGTCAATTTTTTTGGCCGCCTATTCGTACCGTCTGCTTCACCGACCGGGCAAAGCCATGGGCCATGCTGATGCCCTCAGCCGATTCCCCTTGCCCGACATCCTGGACAATCCGACCCCTGAAGCCCCTGTACTGTTGCTGGACGCTGTGTCCCCAGGGCTCCTATCTTCAGCTGAGGTGGCCAAGGCTTCTGCCCATGACTCTGTCCTTCGGACTGTAATGGATTGGGTTTTGCGGGGTTGGCCTACAAAGGTTGACAGCGATGTGTTCCAACCATTCTGTACAAAACAAAATGAACTGTCTATGTTGGGGGGCTGTTTATTGTGGGGGGATCGTGTGGTAATACCAGATAGATTGAGACAAAGGATCCTGGAAATGTTGCATGATGGCCACCTGGCAATTGTTTGGATGAAGGGCCTTGCCCGTAGTTACGTTTGGTTGCCACACATGGACCAGGACATTTCTGAGTGGGTGGAAAAATGCAGGCCCTGCCTGGAGTCCCGACCTGACCCCCCGGTTGCCCCCATTAGGGAATGGGAAAAGCCTAAGGGGCCATGGGGGAGAATCCACATCGACTTTGCTGGGCCCTTTCACGGCCAGTCATTTCTAATCATTGTTGATGCCTTCTCCAAATGGCTAGAGATCAGCCTCATGCCATCAACTACTTCTGAGGCGTCATTAAAATCCTCCGATGCCTCTTTGCAACGCAAAGCCTACCAGACACTCTGATGTCCGACAACGGGCCTCAGTTTACTTCTGTTCAGTTCAAAAGCTACCTCACAGAACTAGGCATCCGACACGCTCTTTCTGCCCCCTTCCATCCTGCTTTGAACGGTCGGGCCGAACGGTTCGTTCAGACTGCCAAGGAAGCCTAGTCCCGCCTGCACACGGGCAACTGGCAAGCCAAGCTAGACCAGTTTCTAGCTATACAACATGCCACCCCATGCATTGTCACAGGGCGCAGCCCAGCCAAGCTCCTCATGGGTCGCAAGCTACGATACACCTTCAACCATTTACACCCCAACTATTTGGCTGACACTTTCAAGGGGATGGAAGAGGCTTACGACAGTTTCAAATTGGCACAGCTGTTTTTGCCAGGAACTATGCAAATGGTCCCCTATGGGTAGAGGGAACAGTCATTGGAATGTCAGGCCCCAAGTCATATACAATAGACATCGGCCAGGGTAAAATTTGGAGGCGACACATCGACCAATTACGCAAACGAATTGTCGGTGAAACCTTAGAAAACAATTTTAAAACAACCCCTAACTACTCAAGTCTTTTTGATAAGCTACCTCAAGCCCGAGTAAGCCAGAATACTTATCTGGCAACCCAGAGCTCCAGCGTTTTCCCAGCGAGCCGACCCTCCCAGCCAGGAGAAACCACACCTCCGAAGGGTTCCAGGAAGTTCCATTGGCGGAGCCAGGAGAGACAGGAGGTCCCTCTGACCGGCTCAACGCCCCGCCTGCAACTGAACTGCGCAGGTCAACCAGACTTAGGGCACGCCCTGGTCAACTGCATGATTTTGTTTGTAAATATGTAAATATCTGAACTAAGTGCATTCTGGGAGGGGAGGGGTGTTATGTTGTTACTATTTTGAGCGGGAGATTCAAATACAGGAGTGTTTGTGATTGGTTAGCAGCCAGCACTGAAATGTATATAAAGAGTGCTGCTGCTTGTGTTCTTTTGCTGAAGTCTCACCGTGAAATAAAGAGCTGTTGCCACTACCTTGCCTGTGCTGCTCGTTATTCCCCAGCCACTTCATTTGGATTATGACTAAACAAAAGCATTAGAAAAAACACTGCACAAAAGTCACATATCGATATTTATGTTTATCACATCTCTACAAATAATTTTATTTAGAGGACTTATCAGAGTTAATTGTAGATTTACAGTTTTGAAACTTGATTAAGTCTCCTTCAATTACAACTCAAATCCTAGTGACTCCATGCATTTAACAGTTTGGCTGGGTGACTTTGAGGCAATCGCTCTAAGCCCAACCCACCTCACAGATTTGTTGTGAGGAAAATAGGAGACAGGATAATTAGGTATTTTGTAAATATTTTTATTCCTTAAGAAGTCAGTTCTGAGCTGGGATGTGGGCGGAACCATTGTTTGAAATTAAGTTCTTTATTGCTTACCCAATAGCAATAGCAGCAAGCTGTTAGAAAGGCAAGCCACAAAATCCTCTCCTTCCAGCAGTTTGTATACATTACAATCAGCCCTCCTTTATGTAATAAAAAGCTGTCCTTGGAATATACACTTTATCTTACTTTCTTAGATAAGACATATGAAAATGAAAAAAAAGCCAACATCTTAAACAAAATGAGATGTAGTTGCTGAGTCTTAAGAATATAAATATTCTAATAAAATACTCTTTCTAAATATTCTAACCGTATATTCATTATGTTAAGTTGAGACAGACAGACAGACAGACCCAGATAACTCAAGAAGAAAAACAGGAGTCCTCTACAAACTAGTTTGTAAGGACAGTAACGGGTACTGTGTAGAACAGACAGGGAGAAGACTCGCAGATACATCCATGAGCACCAGTTAGTAATCAGAAACACAATGATAACTCCTCAATACCACAACACATGGACAGACTCAACTATAGTTTCAACTGGAAAACTCTGAGCATCTTAGACCAAGCTAAATCCAAAAACACTAGGGAATTCCTGAAAGCCTGGCACTCAGACGAATTAGCCTTCAGTAGACACATGCAGATTTAACACCTTTATACATATTCAAAAGAATAAAAAAAAACCTGAGTAAACAAAAAGACCAGATTCTCCACTGAACACTGAAATCCAGATATATAGAGATGAACAGCAAACAATTTTTCTCTATTTCAGTAGAGTACTGGTCTCTATCTTGCGCTCAACATCTTTTTTAAAACTTTTTTTAAAAATAGGGACACCATAATTCTGGATGTTCTGAGCCATGCCAAGTTCTGTCTAACATTCACATTTGCTGCTCTTCAAATGTCATTGCCTTTTAACTGCATGGTTTTTTTTGATATTACTATCAGAAGGATTTCAGAAGTGAAGTCCAACAAATGTTGAGATATTCCAACTGGAAAGATTAGTCTGTGGAACACACAATATACATTATTTCTAGCCTGAACAAGTGACTCTTACGTCTTCATCAAGCTTCTTTGTAAATTTTCCCACATTTATTCCATCTTTCTAATATTTGATATCCTACAAATGGATAGGATTATGTAAAGTTAAATGAAATTGAAATTGCAAGAGATCAACAAAATCAAAAGATCAAAACCAACTTGAGGATCTTCTATCAGCTTAAGCTTTTACGCAGGATTCCAAGTAACTTTTATTATAGAATATAGAGCAAATGAATAACATAACTGGAGGAGAATATAGGTGAACGCAGCCCTTGGACTTTTTTTTTTCAGGTCAGGAGCCATCTAGTAGAAATATGGCATAACTAACAGAGTCTCTTTGCTCCAGCTCACACCTACAGCAGGTACCAACTGCTAGTTGACATTCATTGATCTCAAAAAACAGCCGGTTCTGTATAGTACTTAGTTAGGAGATTATCCAGAAAACCCAGCATGCCAGAAGAGTATAGCAGTTCTATGCTATTGCCAAGGCAATAATATGGAGATTGTACTTGTACCGTTGACCTAGGAAGTTGATGAGATGCTAACATATTTGATACATTTTCAATTTCTATTGTTATTCAGGCCAACTTTACAATCAGGCACAGTGAGGCAGGCAGCCTCCTTAGGATTCTTGGTGTCATGAAATGATAGCAAATAATTTAGTTCCTTTTCTAGGGTGTTTTTCCTGGAGAAGTAATTGAGGAATACATTTTAGGCATATATAAAACAAACTGCTTTTGTACATTATATATTATGTCTGTCTCCCAAGTGGAGAAGCATTTAATGTTCTGGCTAAGAAGGAAAATGTTTTGGGCCAACCTTGCATCAACCTTACTTTGATGTTATTATAATACCAACTGCTGTCTTCAGATGTAAAAATCATAGCAAACATTTATCTTGGGATCCATCATCATAATAAATGAAATAATAAATAGAGAAAACAACAAGAGCCCATTTCTCTTTCTATGACATATTAATTTTTAATTAAAACCAGTCACTGCAGGTGGCAACCACTAGCAAACCTGGCTGACCTTAAAAAAAAAAGATGGTCACAAATTACGTCCATACTGTTGCCAAAAAGCTTAATATGAATGTGCCCATATAATCCATATAATCCCCTGAAATTAAATTTAACGGAAGGGAAACTTTACCTTAATTCAAAGTGAAAACTTCATTTGTGCAAGATTAAGAACTTTTGTGAAAGCTCTGTGAACTTTATGGAGTGAAATTATATAATCAGGAAGGACCATTTGATATGTTTAAAACAGCTTGCTCATATGAATCTAAAGGATAGAACTACATCGCACTGATCTTTAAAAACAAGAGTACTGCTTTTTGGTATCTATGAATTTACAATATTGAATACACTGTCTGCAATTCACATTTTTATAGCTAATCTTTAGTGTTCCTCATCTCTTGTATTCAAAAATTAGTATTATATCTATATTAGAATACTGTTAATAATACTATTCATACAGAATCAAATGAATTTGCTTTTGTCTAATATATTATAATTTTTTTTGCTAGATTGTATAACAAAGGATTTATTGTATTTGTATATATCTACTTTAAATAAAGAGCAACGATTAAATTTCCTAACAGGATGAAAACAAAAACAATAGCAAAAGTCTTTATTTTCATATATAAGTAACAGATCAAAGAAAGCATGACATGCCTAATACTCTCTCTGATTTGAGGTTTGTAAATGTAGTTTTACAGGAAATGCAACTTTTGAGCTTGGAGTGATGTTAAAAACAAAAGGGGGAAAAAACGAAGTATTTCTGTTGATTAGTGGCACCATCTGGTGGATGTAAGAACTCATTGACCAACAAAGAATCATAGAGTTGCAAAAAATTACTTTGGTGTGAGAAAATACGCCAGAGAATTGCTTCCAAATCTGATCAACACATTTATTTGCTAGGGTATCTGTTTTTCCACTCTTTACTTCCCCTCCATAAAAGATCCTGAATGGTCTAATTTGCAGGAATATTCTTCACACATCAACCTGCACTGAAAAGAATTTTATATTGTAATACATTCCTTTTACAGAACAGAAGAAAACAGATATTAGTGTTGAATTTTCAACTAAAATTAGAATTCGTAGAAATGTATGAATGATTTTGCAGCAACATTTTCTGGCTTATGTAAAAAATAAAGAAAAAAAGTAATTCTATCCACTCTGCAAAGATATATTGGTAGTCTTATTATGTATGCATTTCTATATATTTCCTAACAGTATGGGAAGACCGATGGATTAGACAGAGAAAAAAATTGAAATTTTAATTTTTAAACTTTTAATCTTCAAGTTAATTTGAAACATAAGGTATACATACTGAAAAATGTTTTATTGTATAATATTAAAATATAATATTTTCATATTTATATAAATGTTATATTTATAATGAAATATTTTATTAATATCAATGCTTATATAATTATTATATATTTACTGCAATAATTTGTGAGAAAATGTCTTTTTTTTTCTCTGACACTATATGACTCCATGAATAAAGATGGATTTTTTAAATTCAGTGACAAAATTCTATCATGGAACATTACAAATGTTACTACTGATATCAAAACACAAATGCACTACCGGTCATTTGAATTTCATTTTCTTGCTTCAACGTAGTCAAAAAAGACAGTGCAATTTCCCCCATCACCTAATATAACTATTTTCTTTCATAATAAAACAAGAAAACTAAAGTTCATCCTAAAGCTATTTCTCTCAGACACAACAAACAAATGAATTCACATAAACAAACCTCTCTTGTTTTGTTTCCTTTCCAGCACCTGGAAATGTATCCTGGAGTTATGCTTGCCTCAGGTTTGTCACCAGACATGACAGAATATGGGGTGACAGTTGTGATCTAAGAAGCCTCAAATAATTGCTCTGCTCTTCAATGACTAGATATGGGATCTTTTAGCTGAAACTGGGCATTAGAGAACAGGTAGGTGGTGGGTAATGTATCAGCCTTCCTGCTATTGGGCAAAATTTCTGCCTAAATTGTTGAATTCTACTGTCATGTCGGCAGTTGAATTCTCCAGCTGATAGTCCTTGGAGCTTCAATCTGTCTTCAGCTAATCTAGAACCAGACACAACTTCTGAAGTCATGATCTCTGTGGCAACTACAGATCTGCCTCAAATTAATTAGGGTCTAACATGCTAGGAATTGCACATTAGCTCTGTGTTTGTTGTTTTCTCCTACTGTTCTGACCTAGGCTTCCTGAGAGAGTAAAAAGCACACAATTAGTCCCAAAACCCTTCTTTTTATTTCAATGGCTGTGAATTATGTTCATTCACAGCCCATTATGAGTCACAAATAGTTCGTAAAGAGTCTGACAGAAGTCTGCCACAGTCCTTTAGGATAAGGCTGATAAGCACCTACCTTTATCTCCCTTGACATGCTGCCAAAGACATAATTGGCAATTAGCTTTGCAAGGCCACACAGAACACAAAGTCAAAACGGAGCTTCAAAATTTAAACTGACCAGAACAAACAAAGTTGCTTGCAAAGGCTCATGTGCCTTTGTTCCTCCTTTATGTCTTATGGGAGGGGCCATCTCCAAGCCCTACTCCCGAGTTGTCCTTTTTGTCTTAACTGTTCTTGCCTCCTGGCAGTTCTGCATATGCGCGCACTGGGAACAGGCTCACCCTGTTTTTCTGCCTCGCTGATGTCTGACTCTGGAGGCTCCAGAGACAGCACATAACTCCCAGATGGTCCTGTCCCCCTCTCTGCCTCCGATGCAGAGCCCTTGTCCGAGCCTTCCCCAGCCTCCAGGACTGGCCCATTTTCCTCCCCAATCTCTTCACTTTCTGACTCTGCTGCCAGCTCTGCAGGCCGCCGACGGACCACAACACTTACAATAATAGAGTTGGAAGAGAACATGGAGATTTTCTAGTCCAATTCTCTACTCAAGCAGGAGACCCTATACCATTTAAGCATCAGTAACATTTGTTCATCTTTATTGTCTCCTGCTGAGTCATTTTGTAATAGTTCAGTATATTAGGCAGTGGTGGGATTCAGCCAGTTCGCACCACTTTGGGAGAACCAAAGTTCTCCCAAAGTTAACTTTCTTAGCAGTTTAGCAAACTGGTTGTTGGAAGAAATCATTAGGGCAGAGAACCAGTTGTTAAATTACTTGAATCCCACCACTGATATTAGGTATTACTCAATGTACCACTAAAATTCTAATATCCCAATATCTGAAAACTCCAAATGTGCCAGTTATTAATGAAACTTAATCATTCCCAAAATTACACCTCCAAATCCCCTAAATTTATAATCCTTAAAAGCTATAGTTTGATATTTTATAATCTTTATGATTTTCCAATTTACACTTTCTTAAATTTTAAAGCCTTATTTAATTTTTCTTTCTTTCTATTTTTTTCTTTCACCTTTCTTCTTTTGTCTCATAGGATGTTCTATCAAATCGCATTAGTAATCCAAATCCAAATTGGCCCACCAGATTTCTTGAAATCTTCCAAATCCACCCTCCTGTGAATAATTTCAATAGTATTTTAATTATTTGTAGTCCAGTTTGTTATAAAAATCTTCAAAATGCTCACCAAGTATTTCCAAACATCCAACTCACTGTAATGAAGTCAAGGTCAGGTGGTCTTGCAGATGTTATTTACTTTCACTTCTATCCTTTATTTGTATTAAACAATTATCACAGTTCCCACGTTGCAGAAATCTTTCTTTCAGTAGATGGTTCCTCTGCTCCAAATTCCAACATTAAACAGTGTGTAAAAAACAGACTGACTGTCAATTGTCAAATTGAGAAGGGTTAAGAATAAAAATAGGAAAAACAGTTCCTCTCAAGTCACTTTTCTGATTGTTGTCAAATCTTTTCCAGGCTTTCTATATTTTAAAGCTTCCTTTAAACATTTCTTTTGCATTTGGGTCTTTGACCTTTCTCCATATATCCAATTGCCACCTTCTTAACATTTGCAGAATATTTTTAGGATTCTTTTACTGAGATAAAGTATCTAGAATCAAAGTTGGGAATTATCTCACCTAGTTTCAATGCTCTGCCCACAAATCGCTCCAGCACAGATCTTATTGTTCCAGTTGTCACAGCTTGTGACTTGCGAAAATGGCCATTATTCCTCCTGCCATTCAGAAGAGCTTTCTTCAGATCTAATGAGAAAATTGCTAATTCTTCTTGATTGACAAAGCACATCTCCTTTCTTCACCATCCTTCCAGGATGGCTTTGGCCCCAAGGGGTCTCCCAGCATGCAGATACCAGCTGGTTTGCATGGAGCTCGGTGGACCTCTGCTATTTCCAGCCATTCTTGCCGTGATGCCAACCAGTCTCCTAAATTGGTTCTCTCTTTGATTAGTTTCCATCCCTTGCTTCTTATCCTGCTTTCAGATGCTTTGGAAAATAGATTGACCCCTCCTTCTTTGTAGCAGCCATTTAGATATTGCACTACTGCTATCATGTCATCCCTAGTCTTTTTTTTTTATTAGACTAGAAATACTCAGTTCCTGCCATCATTCTTCATATGTTTTAGCCTCTGGTCCCCTGATCATCTTTGTTGCTCTTCTCTGCACTCTTTCTATAATCACATCTTTTTTATATTGTAGAGACCAAAACTGGATGTAATATTCCAACTGTGGTCTTACCAAGGCACTATAAAGTGATATTAACACTTCACATGATCTTGATTCTATCCCTCTATTAATGCAATTTTTTGGCAGCTGCAGCATACTGCTGGCTCATATTTAAGTGATTGTTCATTAGGACTCCAAGATCCCTCTCTGATGGAATAGTTGGCATGTGAACCGATATCAGATAGGAATGTCCAATCAGTCCTTTATCTCAGACAGTTTACCAGTCTCCCTCACATTTGCAAAGAGAGGAGACCTATTAGATTATTATGTGCCAGGCAACTGATGAACCTGGTAGAGCTGAACGGGAATCAGGGGTTTCCCTTGTGGAAACTTGTTGGCAGTTTATGTGAATCTTTGAAGCTGCTTAGAATAGACAGGTAACAGAGACTTTAGATCTGTTTTTATGCCTTTTACAGTAAATCAATCCCTAGGTAGTGCTTGGGGGAAGGCAAAGTTAGGATTTTTGGGAGGTGAAGTGCCTAGAACACTATTAGAGAAACAAGTAAAACTCCATTTCAGGAATTACATATAACAATAAGAGCATAAATCTATTTTTTCTGCTCTTATTGAATCTCTCAATATCTACCCAGGTACATTTTTAATCTCATGTTTTCTCTGAGAGTCATCTATGGGTCTACAATGAAAAATATTCTGGGCATTTACCAGATGAATTGACTTGGACTTACTGAAAGTTGGACTCTGACTTGGCAAAGAAAATGGACAGAATCCTGAAAATTGTTAATATGATGATTTTTTATTAGATCCCATCCTTATCCTTGCATGTTAATCCATTAACCCAGGGGTATCAAACTCAAGACCTGTGGGCCGAATGCAGCGCATGATTTGGTCGTATCCAGCCTGTGGAGCCACCCTGGAAAATGTAAGGGGTTGGACCGTGTCACTTCAGCCCAGTCTACATGTGTCATTTCGGCCTGGTCTACCCACATCGCTTCAGCCCAGTCTACCCAATGAGAACAGGAAACATCGGGCCAGCATGGCTTCAGCCCAGTCTACTCACATCACTTCAGCCCAGTCTACCGCATGTGAAGAGAAAACATCAGGCCAATGTGGCTTTGGCCTGTTCTTCCCAATGCAAAGAGGAAACATGCCAGCAGATTGAGGAGTGGCATCAAGCTGGCCATGCCCACCCAGCTGGCCACACCCACCCAGTCAGCCATGCTCAGTGAGTGGTGTCAAGCTGGCCACACCCACCCAGTCAGCCATGCCTGCCCAGCCCCCCAAGATCAACCACAGCCCTGATGTGGCCCTCAATGAAGTTGAGTTTGACACCCCTGCATTAACTGAATCCTTGCTGTGGTGTCAGTTCTTTTGGAAGAAAGGGATAGTCCTGTCAGCTTGAAGGAGGCAATGATACAACCCTTTCTCAAGGAGCCATTATTTAAATCCATTTCATCAAGTTTCAGACCAGGACTTAGCACTGAGTATCATTAGTTAGGCACCATCAACTACTAATAATACAATAATACCTACTGTACATATCTATCTCAAATTAACTATACTGCCAGTTAGATATTCCATGTCTGGAATCCATGAGGGCTTGGGTGAAGAGAAACAGACTGAAGCTCAATCCTGATAAAATCAAGTAGATGTGGTTATTTTGGTCCCTTGGATCTAGAATTCATTAATCTTTAGTCCCGATTTGAGTGATGTTATCCAACTTTGGACTGATATGATATTTTAACTTTTTCTGGCCCTTCTTAATAGTTAGCATTACTTTGGTTCTCTCACATGTCTACTATTGCAATGTGTCAGCGGTGAAATCCACTTACCTTCACTATTGGTTCAGGAACGGGAGCACGTGGGAGCGCACACACTACGTGTGCGCACACCTCTTCTGTGCATGCACAGAACCTTCTACGCATGCACAGAAGTAAAAAAATGGGATGTAATGACATCTCAGCATGTGGGCGGAGCCTCACACCACCAGCACTACCAGTTCGGCGAGCCAGATAGAACCAGGGGGATTTCACCGCTGCAATGTGTTCTACATAAATGAATGGAACTCTTCCTGAATTTATCAATCTCATTCATACATCCTCCTCCCCTTCTCCAGGGTTTATCAGATTTTCTTTCCCAGTTTCTGGTTTTGATATTTTTTCTCTTACTCCATTGATGTTCACCTGTTTTCTTTTGCCGCTCCTTTTGATAATCTCACCTTCGGTCATTTCTAATTACTGTATTTTCCTGCGTATAAGACTACTTTCTAACACACAAAAATCTTCTCAAAAGTCGGGGGTCGTCTTATACGCCGGGTCTCATTCTTCTGTAACCAGGCAGACCAGCCCATAAGGCTCTGACAAGCCTTAAATGGCTCTGAGGAGGGTCGTCTTATACGCCCAGTCGTCTTATACGCCGGAAAATACGGTACTTTTCTTAGTTCCTCAAACTCATCTAGCAGCAACTTCCCCTCTTCATGACATTTTACTTTAGGTAAACAAGGCTGACTTAAAAGCAACACGCTAATGTTTTTCTCCATTCTGAAAAATGATGTGGGCCCACATTAATAGCTGGATCAAGGAAAGAGAAGGTGGGACAGACTGACATCACAGATCTATTGTGTCTTGCTTTAAAAAACATTTTACAGAAATCCAATTCAGAGTGTCAACATTTTTGACAAGGATATTAAGAGGCTTTGTAAACTTGTATTATATTAATATACACTTGAGAAAAGTCACGATAAGTATGCCAGCAGCTCATCTTCATGTTCAAAGCTCTTTACATATAGCAATAGGCTTATATCCATGTTGGCTGCTGACACAAATTAAAACCTTGGAAAACTAATGTCCACTGTTGCAGAAGTTCCCCCCGTAAAATATGGATGGCAACTCGGTACAGGGCTGATGTGTCTTTTCAGGTGTCCATCTAGCCTGTTTCCACAGGCAGAATACTTAAATAAGGCTGCCCAGGCATAGGGAAGAAGGTGGAATGTGAAATTTGAACCCTCCCTACTCTATAATATCTAGTTTTTTCATGATGATAGCTTGGGACTCTGAGAAATGTAGAAGGGAATCCATTTTGCTTTGAAATTAATTGAAAACAAAAAATTAGGATTGCCAGTCACTTTGTGAAGGAGTTTGTATAGTATAAGTTCAATGTGATTCTCTGCCACAAAGATAAAATAAATGTGTGCGTAGTTTGCAACTCATACTTATTCCTCCCCAGAATATTTATAGACGATTTCTCCAAACAATGCTGTTCAAAGATTTGGAAAACCCTGTGGTCCTAAATTGATGGAGAGTTCTGGTGTGGAAGTCCAAGATACTTAGAGGACACAAGGTTAGAGAAATTTACAATATTCTATACTTTTAGTGCTGTGATTACTTTTAGTGCTGTGATTACTTTAAGTCTTTACTATTACTAGATGGTGAGAAGGGTTACAAGAAAACATATCCTCACAAATTCATTCTTTGATAAGTGCTTTGCATTTCCTTCTTTCTTATTTATCCAATCCTGACATCTGGCTTTTTCTTTGAGTTAATGATGAGATACTTCTTTCTTCCATGTCTCTTCAGAATCCGGAGAGATTTTAAAAAGTAAAATAAAATCCTAATTTATCCTTTAATGATTACATCAAAGACAACAATAAGGAAACATTTTCATGATATACTTTCCTGAATCTCCCAGATATTCCATGGAGCAAATCTCACTTTCATTTCAAAGGAAGCAGTGAACTTTAGCTACTGCAGGATTATCAACCTGCTTCCTTTAAGACTGACACTCGTGTTTTCATTTATTTATTTTTAGTGAAATAAAACTTTTATTAGATTTAGTTATTGAAGATAGTTTTAAAGAAGCCTATTCGAGAACCTTTAAGGCACTGCTGTGAAACTTTGGGAGGACCCAAAAATGCATATATCTTTTAAGGGACACATCAGTGACCACACTTCCAAAGAGTCAGAATCTAGATGAAGAAGTGGGTGGAGTCAAGCCCTAAAACTAGATTGGATTAATTTAATATTTATTTACATTTAATAAAATAGAATTAATAGAATGATTCAAACTTCTTTAATAATTTCCCCCTTCATCACTGTAGAACTGTGGCGTCAAGCTCCAATAGAATTTGAATTGTACATAACAATCTCTGATGGCCCTATATCGGGGATGCAAACCAATGGTGGGATTCAAATAATTTAACAACTAGTTCTCTGTCCTAATGATTTCTTCCAACAATCAGTTCACCAAACTGGTCAGAAAGTTAACAACCGGTTCTCCCGAAGTGGTGCGAACTGGCAGAATCCCACCACTGTGTCAAACTCTATTTCATTGAGGACCACATCAGGGTTGTGTTTGACCTTGGGGGCTGGGGTGGGCATGGCCAGGGTGAGTGTAGCCAGCTTGACATCACTCAGGGGCACCTATGGTTGCCCAAGTGCTCTGCCAGCTAAAACAGGATCGTGAGCTCACTTTTTGGTTGTGATAGCCTCCTGCAATCCTCTGGCAGTAAAAATGGAACTCAGGAGAGCTGCACACAGCTCTCAGGAGCTCCGTTTTCGGATGTGACAGCTTCCTGTTACACTCTGCCAGCCTTCACTGTTTCCAGGGCGGCCCTGCAGGCCAGATCTAAATACCCCATGGGACGAATCTGGCCCCCAGGTCTTGAGTGTGACATCCCTGACCTATATTAACTAGGAAAACTACATGTTTATATATTTATTTATTTATTTATTAATACATCCATGATTTTAATAATTACGTCCTACAAAGTTCATAAATCATAAACAGCAAAACTGGTTTAAGAGAATAAGAAGTGTATTTATATTTCATATTTCTAAACCACCCATCTCCTTCAAAGAGGGGTTGTTTTAAAATTGGGAGACATTCCTCAAGATCTTTATCTCCCACATAATCTGCTGTTGTCATAAAGATATTTCACAATTTAGACCTACATCTAGGTCAGTACTAAAGGAAAACTGAAATCTCAGTGTTAAGAATTATAACTCTTTCCTTCAGAGCAATACAAATCAATACATTCCTCATTAAAATAAGTCCAGACAATATTAGATAAATAATAACAATGAACATTTGTAATGTCTAACTTCACTTTGTGGGTAATGGATTGGGTGAATTTCTCCCTTAACAGTATTTCTGTGCTTTTTAATTTAAGATTGAGAAACAGCAGAGAAATTAAATTACTTCAATCAACATCATAGCTAGAACATTTCAGGAAAAACACAGAGGTCCAAGTGATCATCTGACCAATTAACATCCAAATTTCAGTACTGCTGTTAAAAACAAGCAGAAATCTAAACAGGATTTGTCCAAAAATCTTTTAATGTGTGGCTGTTGTTAGTATCCCAAAGTAATCAATAGATGCGCTATTCCTCTTTTCTATAATTTTCTTTGAGAATTTTGAAGGGAGAAAATAATGAAGCTTGGTTGTCTGAGTGAAGTACTTGGAATAAGCCATTTATTTTGACTATGGCTGTGTAATTGGGCATGTGCCAGTGGCTTGTATTCAAATGCAGAGGGAGGGGTGGATTAACTGGATTAGTCTCCGTCATCTGAGAGAGGACACAACTTGCTATGTTTGAAGTGTTTTGTAAAGGAGGACAGGACTAGTTTTGAAGTTTGCATTAATCTAATCTGTTTGAAAAGGCAGCTGCAATGAAACACCTGAACTCTTTGAAAAGTTGAACAATAGAAAACACTACAAAAGAATGTCTTAAAGTGAACTATCTGTAGTTACCTACATTAGCCTTTGTCAAACTACATTGAATAGCCAGCATTATCACTCTACTATATTTATTTATTTATTTATTTATTTATTTATTTATTTATTTATTTATTCAAATTTGTATACCGCCTTACTCCCAGACGGGACTCAGGGCGGTGAACAGCCAAAATAAGATACAGTAGCATATAAAAGTTAAAAATTGTTTAAAATAAATTAAATAAATTAGGCTAGGAAACAATTTAAAAATCCAATTGTATAAAATATTTTAAAACCCATTATAAAGAGGAGGTTTAAGCCAGACCAGCCTGTTCAAATAAGAACGTTTTTAAGGCACGGCGGAAAGTACGTAGGTCCTGTAACCTCCTTATCTCAGGGGGGAGCTCATTCCAGATGGCAGGTGCCCCCACAGAGAAGGCTCTCCCCCTGGGGGCCGCCAGTCGACGGCACCCTGAGGAGCCCCTCTCTATGGGAGCAGACTGTTCGGTGAGAGGCTGTTTGTGGCAGAAGGTGGTCCCGAAGATACCCTGGTCCTAAGCCATGGAGTGCTTTGAAGATGGTAACCAAAACCTTGAAGCGCACCCGGAAGACCACCGGGAGCCAGTGCAGCTTGCGCAGGAGGGAAGTCACATGGGAGCGCCACGTCGCTCCCATCACCACCCGCGCAGCCGCACATTTGGACCAATTGGAGCCTCTGGGTGCTCCTCAAGGGGAGCCCCATGTAGAGAGCATTACAGTAGTCCAGGTGTGAGGTGACGAGGGCATGAGTGACCGTGCATAACGAATCCCGATCCAGAAAGGGACGCAACTGGCGGATCAGGTGAACCTGATAAAAACTCCTCCCGGCCACGGCCATCATATGCCCTTCTAAGGACAGCTGTGAGTCCAGGAGGACGCCCAAGTTGCGAACCCCATCCATGGGAGCCAATGACTCGCCCCCAATAGTCAGAGATGGCGCCAGCTGACTATACCGGGATGTCGGAAACCACAGCCACTCGGTCTTGGAAGGGTTGAGCTTGAGTCTGTTCCTCCCCATCCAGATCCGTACGGCCTCCAGGCACTGGGACATCACTTCGAGGGCATCATTGGGGTAGTCTGTAGCTGTCTTCCATCCCATCCTACAGAATTAACTACAGAAACACAACTGGGTTTAATACGATTGGCAACTAAGAGGTTTGATAAATACAACCATGTAAATATAATGCTACTTATTGTATGACCTATTTGAACAGATTTACATAAAAGGATTTTTCTTTTAATCAACAATCTGGAAATACAATTTGTATAGTGGCTTCACCAATTCTTTTTTCAGCAGGTAGACACCACAAGTTACTGTGCTGAATGAACTTTTTTTTAAAAAAAAAAGAAGAAGAAGATAAAACTCATCAAATACAGGAGTTTGGTATCTTGGACAACAGATGGAACTGGAATACCTAGAGTGATTTTCTGTTTATTGTTTATCAAATTTGTATGGCTATCCATCCCAGTTAAAGTGGCTCTAGAAAGTGTATAATAAAACCATTTATTAAAATATTTTGTAAATCCCTAAATATAGATAAACAAAATTGTGAGTGGAAGATGTTTAAATACATACAGGAGATTCCCGGGCATGCTAAGGGAAAAAAAATACAGTTTGAAAGCTTTATGGAAGGCCGTAAGAGTCAGGGCTAACTTCATCTCAGGAGGCATGGTATTCTTGAGGGTGGAACACACTCACATCTTCTCTGTTTATACAAAAACATTAGGCGAAAGCAAGGGTGAAATCCAGGAGGTTCTGACAGGTTCTGTAGAACCGGTAGTGGAAATTTTGAGTAGTTTGGAGTAGTACCTCTAGCTGGCCCAGAGTGAGGAGGGAATGGCGATTTTGCAGTATCCTTCCCCTGCCATGCCCATGAAACCACACCACACCATGCCCACCACGCCACACCCAAAGAACTGGTAGTAAAAAAAATTGGATTTTACTACTGGGAGAAAGGGTATCCAAAATGGTTGTATATTTTTATATATATTTTTTTAATTCCACTCTTATATTTTTAAATAACTTCAAGTGCAAATATGATCACTCAATACTTAAAACTCCTTCCTCCTCCTATTTTACCCACAATAATAACTCTGTGAGATGAGCTGGGCTGAGGTAGAGTGACTGGGCCTAAGTCACCCAGCTGGTTTTGTATCTAAAGCATGACTAGAGCTCATCAATCTATCAGTGGCAGGTTGCTCCTGGTTCAGTCCGATTCTTGCAAACCAGTAGTAACGGCAACAGGATGCTCTACCCACCCACCCAGATCAGGGATGAAATGCTCCCAGTTCAGACCAGATCGGCCGATCTGGTAGCGATGGCAGCGGGTGATTCAGAGAACGGTAGGCAAAAATCTCTGCCCCCCCCCCATGCCCGGATGAGCCACGCAATCATCAGAGGCTTTTTTTAATTTTTAAAAGCATTTTTTCTACAACCTCTTCAGTCAAAAAAATGCTTTTAAAAGTAAAAAAAAAAGGCTCTGATGATCACACGGCTCTGCTAGGATTGCCAGAAGCTTTTAAAAGCATTTTTTCTATAACCCCTTCGGCCAAAGAGGTTGTAGAAAAAGTGTTTTTAAAAGCCTCTGACGATCCCAGCTAAGTTGCTTGATCATCAGAGGCTTTTAAAAGCATTTTTTTTACCTCTTCAGCCAAAGAGGTTATAGAAAAAATGTTTTAAAAAGAAAAAAAGTTGGCCACGCCCGCCCAGTCACATTACTCCCCAAGCCATGCCCACAGAAGCAGTAGTAACAAATTTTACATATCTGGCCCAGATGTCATCATGAATGATCTGCACATGCGCAGAAGCACATTCACATGCTCCTATTGCTAACCGGTAGCAGAGGTAAGTAGAACCCACCCCTGCAACCTATCCTTTTCTAGCCTGCTGCCTTAACCAATAAATTGAAAAGGATGTGCACAATGCTTTAAAGAAGGAAAGTTGCTTCTACCCTATCACCAACAGTAACAAAAGTTTATCAGATATGGCTTATGAATAAGGTTATACTCAGTGGTGAAATCCAAATTTTTTTACTACCGGTTCTGTGGGGTGTGGCTTGGTGGGTGTGGCAGGGAAAAGATACTGCAAAATCCCCATTCCCACCCCACTCCTGGAATAAGGATATTGGAAAGTCTCCATTCCCACCCCACTCTGGGGCCAGCCAGAGGTGGTATTTGCTGGTTCTCTGAACTACTCAAAATTTCCACTACTGGTTCTCCAGAACTGTCAGAACCTGCTGGATTTCACCCCTGGTTATGTCTTTGAAGCACACGTGTATTGTTCAGTTAGTTTAAAATAATAATAGCTGGATTATTGCCTGAGATTAAACATATCTAGACATTCCTTGAATCAAGGGTAAGGTTGAAAGCTGGAAGGGACCTTGGAGGTCTTCTAGTCCAACACCTTGCTTAAGCAAGAAATTCTACATCATTTTGTGGGAGGCTGGGTTATTACTTTGGTAGTGGAGCACTTGGTTGGTCTGGCTGATTCATCAAAAATGTCTGACCACTCAACCCAATACAGCACAACCAACACTAGCTGTAAAAAGAATAATGCTGCCATAAATCAGAAAACATCTGAAACCCACCAACAGGTTGTTACAATCCTATGGCATCAACGTAGCACAACATACAGTATAAAAACTGCCATTTCATAGGAGAAACAGGCAGAAGACTAACAGAATGCATCATGAACACTTAGAAGCACTCAGAAGACATGATGACAGCTCTTTAATTTCACAATACATGGACAGACTTTACCTTGGTTTCAACTGGGATTAATCCTTGATCAAGCCAAGTCCAAGAAAAAACACTAGAGAATTCCTGGAAGATTTAGCACTCAAACAAATCAGCCATCAATGGTACATAGACATAAACAGCACCTACATACTACACAAAAGAGGCTATCAATAAGCCAAAAAGGAAACAAAAAGACTGAAACATTTCCTCAGGAGCAATCAGTACCCAGATGAGCATAATTAATACCAAGATTAATATCAGAACAACAATCAAGAAGTAAACAATACCCAAATCAAGCAAGGACCAAACAAGCTATCATTTATTTGAGTGAGCAAACCCCACTCTCTTATGTTACCTTGTTTGGATAATGAAATCTCTCCCCAAAAAACAAACCAAGCTCAGAGAGCATCAAGGACCCTCAAAAAGAAAACCTTTGGAAAAACAGACAAAAAGTCTGCTAATTAAGAAATCACATTCAGCTGTGATATTTGATAGAAAACCTGAAAACCTGATAGAAACCCACGGTTAGCTCCAGATATTGCTGGATGTATTATGCACATGTATCTCAATTTCCTTATCTTGTGCAAAATTCAGAAATCATCTAATAGTTTTGGCAACCCAAGTGGAATTGAAATGAGACTACCAGAGTTCCTTTCCAGAATGTCTCTGGAAGACAACACACAAGATTTCAGATCTGCTTGTTTGCAGATCGAAATCTTCTGTAATGAAGACTTAAAGCTGGAGGCAAATGAGTGTTAGATCAGGACTGCAAACTTATGGCCCACGGGCCGGAGGCGTCATGCACTGGCCACATCCATGCCCAGTTTAGCGAAGGGGAAAAGTCGCGATACATCACATGATGACACTGTGACGACACGAGTTTTACAATCTTGGGTTAGATTCTTGAAATTGAAAAGTGTTGCCAATAGCTGAAGCTAAGTAGTTGATTTTGCCTTAACATTAAATATCACACTGATGTAAGAAATATTGGTATTAAAATCCTACACAAAGGGGCTGCAGTAGGATAGGGAAAGAGCAACATAGGAAATGCTACTATAATATCTTCTCAGAAGTTCTATTGATCCTGTTTCAAGGTAAGTCAAATCTAATAAGCACTTTTCTGAAAAATCAAAATACTCAGTCCACTTCTCTGCACTATGTATTCTGAGACAAAACAGCAGCCTCACTGCTGCTCAAAAGCCAGAACAATTTTTACAGCAGCATTACTCTTTTAAGAGTTAATGTAGTTAGATACTCATCCAAAATGATTGTGATTTGGAAAGATATTTCACAGGGCAAGAATGGTTTCTGAAGAATATAAAAGCTGTGTAGAATAAGCCATAAGAGCATATAATTTCTCCATAAGTGCTCAGTCAAAGATAGCTCAACACATTTCATTCTGTTAAAAATGGACAATGCATGTCAGCAGCAGGGAGCTGTTTTTAAGAGCTATGTTAAGATAATGATAGCATTTTAGAGCAGGAAAAGGTTAGGCTTAGGAGGTCTATGAAGATCTTGTAGCTGCCTAACATCTAACATTCAACATTTATTTATTTACTAATACAATTTTACATTCCATTTCAAATGTGAGATAAGTACAATAGAAGGCATTTAGGTGAAAGATTTATGAGATCTGAAGATAAGTGGAAATATAATGGAGGTATGTTTATATGTTCTAGGTGAACATTATCTCAGAATTACTGTATTTACTTTGATTTCTGGGGAATTAAGGAAACAAGTAAAGGAGTAGAAAAAATGCACAAAAATGTCAGATTGTTTGTCCTCTGCAGTAATCTTCTCAATCTAATGCTTTCCATATTAGATGAACTATAGTTTCCATTATCCTAGTCAGTATTCTTGCTTTCCCCTACAAAAACACAAACTACAGGAGGCCAGATTCTTCTCTGATGTAATCATTATTCCTCTAAATTGTTCAATCAAACAAAAGGCTACATTTAAATAAATGTAATGTTATACAATACTCTTGACAATCCCTATAGATACCATTTGTTACCCATTATTCTAATTTGTATCTAATGATAAAAACTGATCCTCCTGAATGGTTAATGAAACCCTTGCTTCCTTGTCTTATGAGCCAAATTGCAATTCTGGTAAATGTATTTCTGAAGCAGAGTTCTCCAACGTTCTTGAATAAGGACTGGTTTGCACTTTACTGTACCATGGTAAGCACTTCAACTTGATAAACACAATGATAAGCTGTTTCTTCCAAAAAAATTGGTAAACCCCTAATTATATGGTGGATTATAGGAAACTTTTAGCCATTCACAAAGATAGTCCTCCCCAGCTTGATGGGCAGCAGTTACAGTGGCCCTCAAATGTTATTTTTAAAGTTTAAGTCCAACACATCTGGAGGGCATGAGGTTGGAGAAAGTTGGTTAATAAATCTCTCTTCAAATTCCCCCCTTCCAAGCATCTCTCCAAGAGGAACAGCATCCCCATCTGGAGCATACCCCAGTGGCAGGTCAAGAGAAATCCCAGAAGAGGCTCAATAGGTTATTGAGTAACAATGGTGTATCAATGGCTTCATTGTTCCTCGCTTCCATTCATTCCATCTGTCATTCAGGGACAACCCTATCTCTCATCCTTACATTATTAAAAGGCATTCTCAAAAGATCTCTTTACAGCCTGCTAGAATTGTCTTTTCAGTATCCCCCAAAGAGATCCTAGACCTTTATCTTGCAAACATCTGAGCTGGTTTAGATAATTTGCAAAGAGTTACCTGTGTCTGGTCACTAGCCATGAAGGAAAATTGTGCTATTTTGGCAGCCTGTTCAGAAAAGAGGCCAGGTGTGGCATAAAAGTACATTTCCTTCTTGTCCTGAATTAAAGGCTAAATCCACTGTTTCTTTATTAACAAGTAGCTGATAAATCCTGGTAGTTTCTTGGGTACTTATTTGCTAGTAACAATTTTAATTAGTATTTTTTTTCATGTGTAGCCCTTCTTCCTTTTTTAAAAGAAAGTACGTTTTTTATTGGAGTAAGCTTTATTTTGCATCCATGTTACTGATTTTAATTGTACAGTTTTAAATATAGGAGGAGGAAATTTCTTTTTGAAGCCAATGGATTACTTTTCTTTCGGTCTTCAGTTGCCATTTCAAATCCACTTTATTTATTGACTTGAATGAGATTCCTGAGACAGTAACTGAATCATATGATTCATGATTTTTTTCTGGCAAGTTTTTCAAAATCTTCCAGTTCCTTCTTGCTTCCTCCTTTTTGCCCCAGTTTTAGTGCCATATATTATTAAGCTTATAATATTTAGTAGCACATATATTCATTTTTAATGGGGGGAGGAGCATATTCTCTTTTTCCTTCTTTCTTTTTTTCTTTTTTCTTTTTTCTTTTTTCTTTCTTCTTTCTTCTTTTTTTTTTTTGCATTTAGGATAATCATTTGTAAAAATAGTGTTGATTATTTTGTTCCCTCCCAATACCTCTTCTTGATTATTTTCTCTTTGCAGCTAGTTTCTCTAGAACTGTCTGTACAGGATTTAATTTCTAAATATATTGCAAAATGCTTTCTACCAAGAATCTACAAGACAGCTAATGCAATTCTCTTTTACCTATCACTGATCACAATGAACTTGTTAACTATGAACTCAGTCCCCTGAAAATTGCCTAGTGTTTACCTATTTAAAAACTTAAAATTATTGCTAGATAACTTGAAATGCCTAAGAATGCCAACTTTATTAAGATAAAGGATTGATTAAGGTGCTAAAAGTCAAGTTAGGAACTGAAAGATGTATTGATTTGATTTCTATAGATGAGGAAATAAATGTTTTCCTTTTACAGATTTTCTATACATTGTTCCTATAATTTCTTTCAGTAAATTCAAAGCAATGAATGAGCCTAGACGTGATGTAAAAGGTGCCTTAGGACTTAGAATGTATAAAAAATGAGTGCATAAAATATTTTTAACCTGTGCTACAAAGTTATGCCAGATTTCTTTTTTATTTTGGAAAAGGGGGAAAAATCATGATTAGCTGAATCACAGTGAGAAAAGTTATGAAGAAGATCATATTCTATGGGTAGGTGTTTAAAAAGCTTTGTAAATATTAGTAAGTAAAAAGTATGTCTAGACTTGCCATAAAGTGTGTGTGTGTGTGTGTGTGTGTATATACATACATACATACATACATACATACATACATATGTGTATATATGTATGTATGTATGTATAAAAATAGTAAACATATAAAGGTCTGCAATATAATTGTTGCTTGCATCAGATTCCTGACATTTATTAATTATTAACATGTTAACTTAATACTAATTGTAATTATTGTTTCTTTAATTAGCAATATTCTTAACAGCAAAATATGTGTAAGCAGACAACAATTAGATTTTGCCACTTGCTAGTCAGCCCATTGCTCAATCAATAATGCTATATTGCACTTGGGAGTTATTTGGAAGAGCAATCAATAATAAGGTATAAAATTCATTCCTACTTTAGCTAGCTTCCTCTGTCTTCATGTCCTTGCATATCATAAGGAAAGGGAACATCTATAGAACAAGAACTCATCCTCAAAAAAATTTTTCATATTACAAAATTCGGAACAAAATATACCAATGATTGGAAACGAGGAAAAGAAGTTGGAACAGAAAATATTGAGGATCTGTAGAACTGAAACTGGACAATACTCAGAAAAATATACAAATGAAGATAAGGGATATGTTTATAATATCAAAGTAACAATGTATGATGAATAGGAATTGTATATGTTGTTATATTAAAATATGTATGGAAATGACAAAGCCAGGAAGGTTGCACTGTGTCCAATGTTTCAATGTTTATTTAATAAAAATTTAATTAAAAAAAAAAGAACTCATCCTCAAGATTAATCTGAATAAAGCAATTCTCTCTCTGTATGTATTAGTTCCAGAACTAGTTTAGTTCCAGAACTAGTTCCAGAAATGCTAGTTTCTTGACAGTTCCTCCAATGGAAGCCAATGTTATAAAATTGGTTTCTACCTTATGAGAAGAAAGAGATTGTCTATCTATTTCTAGAATGAATCATGGAAATGATTGGAGTGGTAGCTAAATACACCAGAAAGTCACCAATTTCTTTTTCAAAGGTGTCCCTTGTTTTCCTTCTCTATATCACTTCACTCCCTTTTTTCTCCTTTTCAAGATCACAAAAAAAGGATGCTGGCAGATTTTCTGCCATCTAATAGTCATCTAGATTTTTTCACCCCAAATCTGGTACTCTAGAATAGAAATAACTACTGAATACTGTAGTCTAGCAGTATTCAGTAGTTATTTCTATTGTGTAAGATAAATTATAAAATGCATTCAGTTGTATGATACAAACCAGAGGTAGGTTCTACTTAACTTTACTACTGGTTCGCAGTGGGGCCGCACACAGGAGTTAAATGTAAAATTTGTTACTACCGGTTCTGTGGGCATGGCTTGGGGAAGGGGGTAATATGACTGGGTGGGCTTGGCCAACTTTTTTTTTTTTAACTTTTCAAAGCACTTTTTCTAATGCTTTGAAAAGCCTCTGCCGATCAGGCAACTCAGCTGGGATCATCAGAGAGGCTTTTTAAAAAATGCTTTGAAAAGCCTCTCTGCCGATTAGGCAACTCAGCTGGGATGGTCAGCGACTTTTCAAAGCATTTTTTTACCACCTCTTTGGCCAAGAGGTTGCAGGAAAAAAATGCTTTGAAAAGCCTCTGATGATCCCAGCTGAGTCACAGGATCATCAGAGACTTTTTTAAAAAAAAAACTTTTAAAAGCATTTTTTCATCGGAAGAGGTTGTAGAAAAAATGCTTTTAAAAGTAAAAAAAAAAGCCTCTGATAATCATGCGGCTCAGCTGGGCATGTGGGGGGTGGGCACAGGGATTTTTGCTACCAGTTTTCTGAACCACCCGCCGCCATTGCTACCGGATCGGGCAATCCAGTCCGAACTGGGAACATTTCACCCCTGGCTGCACGTGTGCAGAAGCTTCTGTGTATTTTGGTGACTTCAGGGTCAGTGGGCGGGGCCTCCCACCAGTTTTATTACCAGTTCTATAGAACCGGTGCAAACCGGAGGCAACCCACCACAGATACAAACTCATTAAATTAAAATAAATGTTGTTTTTTGTTCCAGCATCATCCAAAATTTAGACCTGTACCAGGTCAAGTATAGTCCACAATTCAAAAAATCTTGTGCTTTCCTGCATTATAACACTATTGCTTTATCTGGTTGCTTAATTAAAGTTCTAAATCTATTTGTTCAACTTGAAATCCCACTAAATTCAGTGTGGCTGCAGTACAGTATGATGGCCATGGCAGGTTTTGAAGCTAAAAGCAAAAAGTGCAAATGATCTCATAATAAATTTGGATTCCTTTCTATCTGTTACCTACAGTTCTTTTTAAAAAAAACAGGAATTACCAACATTCTAATCTAACTCCACAATTAGGGTCCACATGCACACACATACATACCATCTTTGGCACCTTGGGTGGGGAGAGAGAAGCTAAGTCCCTTAGAGTCTAGAATCAAAGGAAAAGCATACAATGTTGCTCAGGAATCCCTATGAAATTTCATTTCTGGTAAGGATGAAAAACTAGATGTTCCCAAGGAAGCAGAAGCAGTATTGCAGGGGAATTCATGATCAAAAATTTTTCTGGTCCAGATAAATGAGAGATTGTAAGATCACACACTTGCACTCCAGACAGCTGCTCTTTGTAAACAATGCAGAAACCAACCTTGGTTTCTGAAGAAACTTTTGTTTCTGCAGTTTTCTTACAAGGAGCAGCTGTCTGGAGTGCAAGTGTGTGATCTCTCATTATGGAGAGGCCTGGCTGACCAGAAAAATTTCTGATCGCCAGTCTCACTGTTTCTGCTTCCTTGGAGGCATCTAATTTGTCATGAATCCTCATCAGAAATGAAATTTAATGGGAATTCCTGACCAACCTTTTGCAGCCAGTGGAGTAGCTGGAAATCAAGGGATTTCCACCAAATTCACAGCTGCAATGTATCCTATACAAACATAAAGTTCTGCCAAGCCTCATTTCTCAAACACTTTTGGAAATTGCTCCTTAACTGCTTTTCAGTTATTAATAACCTTCCAATTTGTAGGTGTTATAACATGCACTGGGTGAGTTTTTTAACCCTTAGCAAACCAGGTTTTAAAGATAAATTTAAGGATATTTAAAAAGCACTTTTTTGGAATAAATAGATTGGAAAATTGATTCTGGAAACATATAAGTGGACTAAGAATCCTAATGGATTGAAATAAGATTTTGAAACTGATCAACAGAATCCTGTCTACATTCTCTTTGTATTCTTTTTTGTGCACTTTCCATTTTTTATTTTCTTTATTTTTTGTAGTTTGTATTAATGTAGTTTTATCTATACAATGTAATTTTTAATAAATTATTTAAAAATGACTCCCTGTTAAAACTGATTCTGCGAAGGGGAGATTTATAGAGTCATCATAAACATCTGGTTCAGTCTGCATTATCTTTTATTGACATTCACTTGGTTGCACAAGCCATACAGGCAAACCCTGGTAGGAAAAGCAGAAAAGCAACTCTGACCAATCAGGTTACAAAGAAAGACCTATTGGAAAAGAAGAGGAAAAACCTTTGTTTGGTTAAAACTTTCATGCAATGGGAGAAGAAACATTCAAGTCTTAGGATCAAGATACCTAAAGGCTACCTGTTGCTGTGGAGTAAACAGTATGAATAGAAAAACAAGACTGGGCTAAAACTCTGTTTTACCAAGGAAAGCTGTGCTGAATATTCAAGAGAACTTTATGAAGTTCTATTTGCTTGATTTATTGAAAAATAAATCAAGCAAATAAGGAGCAGACCAAAAGTGCTTTGCCAAGGACTGTGTCCAAGAAAAGATTGTCCGTAGAAAAGAGTAAGAAAATTACATTGAGTGTGGAATAAGCTTCTGATTGTTTTGGGGCTGACTTCAAAGTGGAAGTTGAGAGAGAAGGCCCTAAATAGATGGGGACCTGTTATTTCTACCATAATAGGCTGTCTTTAAAAAAGTATTTATCATCTGAGATTCACCTTTAGGGAGGCATTAAAAAGAAGAGGGCTTTGCTTGTTGGTGGCATCCAACAAGCAAACTCACAATCAAATTGGTTTGATTGTGAGTTTGATAATAGCTCTCATGTGGACAGATTCCCAATAAAGATATGAGAGAAGGGGGAAGAAAGAGAGAGAAAGAATTACAGGGATTCAAATACAGGGATTTATTTGGTGAGTTGTATTTTTAATCTGCTTTGCGGAAATTTTATGAAGAATATTTCTGGTGTTGTCTGGTCTTCAATTACATTTTATTTATCTAATAATATGCCACCCTGATTTTTCTCTTCTTAAATATATTGTTGTTTCAAAATATGGCCTAAAATCTGTAAAACAAATAAATAATCCACCAGGTAGGAGGTGTCTTTTCTTTCTCCCTCCTAGCAAACAAAGCAACAGTAGATGGGCAGCTATGATTAGGAAGTGATGAGGCACAGGATTTGTTCTGTCCACTGGTCTGGGAACACTACAAATAACGTCTGAGTGATGGGAGGCTTTTGATAATATTTGGTCGGAAGCAACATTACTGACAAGATGAGTGGAGGAAAAGTGGTATCAGAAAGCCTTAAAAGCATGCCTTACTATTGATCATTTAAATTCATTTTTAATATTCTTAGTTTTTACTTTGGTTAAACTCTCTAGAGACTTCAGTGTTTCTGGAGATTAAATGACTTTCCCAAAGAAGCACAGTATCGAAAATAATTATATGTCTAGCAATACCAAATGAACACTTAATCCTGCCTTCCTCTTAAAGTACAAAGTGTGCAATCTGATACATATTTACTCAGAAATAAATCTTACTGATTTCGGTTGGGCAATTCCTCCAAGCCAGTGTACAAGAGTATCAGATTTTCTTGGGATTAAGGCTCACTGGATTTGAAAGGTTTTATTTTTGTGTCTATGTATTTAGATTGGGTTGTAAGTCTAACAGTGAAAATCTGCTGAAAAGAAAATCTAATTGAATTCTCTTGGACTTTTTCCCAGAGAGTTGTGTAAAACTGCAAGAGAAATCTGAACATGTTTCCTTAGAGATGAGCGTGATTAAAATCACCAAAAAAATCTGCTTCCTAGACTATATGTTTTTAAAAACTTTTGTCTTTATTCCACCCAAAGACTTATGCTTGTATTCACAACAATCTTTCATAGTTTAAGAGCTTTTCACTAGCCGCAACATAAGCATGTTGCATGGCACCTCCTTTGTTCTACTATGTTCCATGCTGTTACCAGACCATTAGTGAGATAACTTTAAAGCAGTGGTGGGTTGCTCCCAGTTCAGTCTGATTCTATAGAACCGGTAGTAAAACTGGCGGGAGGCTCCGGCCATCCTCCACGATGTCATCATGGGTGATTAGCACATGATCCTGTTATGAACCAGTAGTAAAGGTAAGTAGAACCCACCCCTGCCTTAAAGCATCCTTGAGTATAGGAATATTAAAGTTTTCTCCTATAAATCTGTATCTCGCATCCTTACATTATTAAAAGGCATTCTCAAAAGATAGATTACCTATTCAAGAAAGGGTGGAAAGCTATTCCTATTGCTCAGCAATACAAGTTCCTTAATCTTAGCTAGAGTTGTCTATGTATTATGGTTTAGTCTATTATGCAAGTCAGTCAGTGTGCTTAAGTTTATGATTTGGTGTCTTTGGGGAGAATACAGGTATTTGTTTATTTATTTTTTTGGATTTGGCAGCTGCCCAAGAATAAAAAGGCTCTAGGCAGTTTACCATTTAAACATACAAAAACAATAGAGGAAAAAAATCTGAAGCATCAGGATTATTAAAGAAGAAGAAAAAAAGATCGAAGGGACTCCACAGCCACCTTATTCCAAAGCATAGAAGAATTCCTTTTTAAAGATTTCCAAACATCATTAGAGTGGGAGCTGCATGGATCTCTAGAGGGATATCATGACAAGAGAGGCATACTTCCTAATATGCTGGCTGGAGGAATTCTGGGAGTGGAGTCCAAACCTTAAGAGTTACCAAGTTTGAAAACTTAGTTTAACTAATGGGAAGACCTGAAGTATCCACTGTCCTATGTTAGTGGATGGACAGAAACCATAGGAGATAGGTGGTTCTTCAGATAACCTGGCCCTATGACATGAAGGTTAAAAATAAAGCCAGATTGCACCTGAAAGCTCATCAGTAACCATGCAGTTTGCACAGCAGTGGCATCACATGAGCATCCTAAAATATGGCCAACGCTGTCTGGGCTGCTACATGTTGGACCAGTTGTGATCTTTGAAGGCAGCCTCATGCACATCCATTTGCAATAATCCAAGATGATCCAGTACAACAAGTCAAGCTATGTATATTCTGAGAATTAGAAAATGAGCATCTCTCAGAAATTGATATAGCTCATATGGCTTTAATTCCATGTGCCTTGAAATATAGAAACATTTTAACAGTCAACTGATTAATAGCTGAATTCACACCTACTGCTGCTACTAAATCTTTTAGAGGGCAATTCTATCTTCCCGTTCTTAAACACAGGGAAAATCTTTAACATAATTTGCATTATAGGTGCTGCTTTTGATATATGGCTCTGGAAATACACCTGGCAATTGTGCGGTTCCACAGGGGGCTGAGAAGTAGGACCCAAGAAACATCCATCTCAGTTTTGAAAAGGGAGAGATGAATCCTAAAATAAATATAAACAAGTCCATTGAGAGCCAAAAAGAAAGTTGCAAATGTCAGTAACTTTTTTTTAACAGGAATCGAGGTTTTTGTCTTTTGCTCCTCTTTAAGAGAGAATAATCCCAGCCGGGGAAGGGCAAAAATAGAATTGAGCATAACAGCCAAACAAAACCTCACTTTATTTTTTTTTACCACTGCCCTCTCCCACAGACCACCAACTGAAACCCACGTCCTTCATCCTCCAGCCCTACACCCATCCCACCCCGCCTCATGTGGAGAGACTGTGGCTCCTACGATGAAAAGCACTCTGCACTTTCTCCGAGGCGCTCTTTCTTCGGAAGCGGCTTTGCAGCTCCTCTGAAGGAAAAAAAAAGATACCGAATAGGCAAATTCGAGCCCTGAAGTTGCTGGGTATCAGAACAAGAAAGCTTTAAAAATTAGCCGACCGTTGCAGGCAACGTAGCTGCTTGCTCCCGCCTGCTGATAGCTACGCCAGAAGGCAGCTGTTCCGAGTGCCAAAGGCAGCGGCGGCGGCGGCGGCGGCGACGACAACCTCTCTGGGATCAGCCCCGCGCGTCAGAAAAAAAGAGTTCCCTGAGATTCGGGGATTCCTGTGTGGAGCGGGAAGGGACCGATTGCTGTTCTGTTACCTAGCAAGTCCTAGATCAGACTGGGACACCCGAGCGCCCCAAGTCCGGCGCAGCACTGTTGAGAAGCGGCCGCCCGCGGGGACAGATTCCTCTTCTCAGGATCACCGGTTGGCGCGAATTCTAATGGATCACCGGGCGTGTTTTCATCTTCGACTGCACTCGGAGGAGGAGGACGACAGCAGCAGCTGCAAGCAGCCTAACACCAAAAACAAAACAAAACAAAAAAAAACCCTACTCTCCTGTACCCCACCGATTTTGGGGATCTACGGCTGTGGACCAGCCGATTTTTTTCCTTGGGAGAGACGTGGGGCAGAATTGTTACAGGAAGGTGCAGTTGGGTTTACCTCTGACTCTGACTGAACTTGAATAGTTAAGCGGGATCTGATGACTTGTATTTCGAAGGGAGACCACAAGGAAATCCTAGGTCGAAAAATAGGAAGTAGAAAAGTTCACTCTGCACTGTTCCTAACAACATCCCGTGAGCAAGTCCAAAGCAGCAAAGAAAAAAAATAAATCTCATTTGAGAAGAAACGCCTCATTCCGAACCGGTCCTTTCTGGTATCCTGAAAGAGACTGCTTTCAGACATTGGTCAAGGGCGGCGCCCCTCGGAAAGCAGGTATGGTACGGAAAGCAGGAGGAGAGGGGAAAAAATCACCTGGAGACAAACCAAATTAATTTGCCAAGTGCGAGGTGTTGACACGACATACCGAACTCTAAATTTATCGATCAGTGCTGATATTCCGGTATTCGGAACCCATGTCTCAGTTTGTGATTCGTTTACGGTTCAGGTTTGTGGGGCCCCAGGAAGCTAAATCTACTATAGTTCAGATACTTCGAAATGCACCGTGCCAATGGAAAAATAGGGGATCTGCCGGAATGTAAAAATGTCCAAGAATGCGGGCCAGTAGCCACCCCCATTACCCTTCAGAGAAATTGAACAACACCTCCCATCATCCTCAGCCTACCCTAAAATGTGATTTCTCATGGTACTGGGAGAGGTAGTCTAATAAGCAGGTAAAATGCTTCAGGTGCGCAAAATAATTCTCATGGATGTGGGGTTATTTTTCCCTGTTTTAAGCAAAAAATCAGCGATACATTATCCCAGTATTTCAACCTTAGCATATTTAAGAAATGTGGACTTCAATTCCCAGAATTCCTCAGCCAATATGTCCACACTTCTTAAAGTTGCTGAGATTGAGAAACAATGAATTAGTCTGTCATTTCTTAAAGAATAGCGCCTTATTGTATCTGCCATTATTGATTTAAATCCGGCTGAGGACCAAAAGAAGCAGCAGACTGAACCAGCGTAATAAAACGCACCAGAGCGGCGACAATATATGCAGACGCTGCGAATACTCAGAGATATGCGAATAGGAAAGGTGAGACACCGAATCCTTCCTATCGAAAAGGGACGGAGAGATTCCTTGAGGTGATCAGTACTGTAGATTAGTTTTATTGAACAAGATTTGCGGGAAAGGAAGGGAGCTTTTTAAAAAAGGAGAGAAAGAAAAAGAAATTAAAGGCAGCTGAGATTCTCCAGCTGCTCTACCTTAAAAGGCCTCCCCTTTAAGATAAAAAGGCTTTTTGCAACGAAACGTATCGCCCCTAAGAGGCGCTGCAGGTCCATATTTCCTGCTTGCAGCCTGTTCACCGCTCACACTTGGATAAAAAGCGAATCGGAATCCCAGTCACAAATCAAGAACATCCCGGCGTTGTCCAAGATTATATCATAGGGCCAAAAACTGAGGGCCGCAGCCGCGTTTCCTTTTGACCGTTGGCTGTGTGAACCAGCTTGCTGGAAAGCAAGGAAATAAAATGCGTAGACTTTGCTAAGGGGGGGGGGAACTTTGCACATCTATGTGGAAACTACGGGGACCCTAAATCACATCTGTAGTTTTGTTCCATTTGGTCTTTTTTTTTAAAACCACTTGTTAGGACCGCTTCCAAACTGGCTGACTAGGAATTCCAGGAGCTGTTCCCAAAGCATCTGGAAAGGAAGCGAAGCGAGCCTTCCTTCTGCGCGCACCCCCCTCTTCCGTTTAATCAAATTTGCGTGGTAAAGAATTCCTCGAACTAAATCCTCACCATTTTTCAGTCTATTTCCGCTGTACAGCGACTGAGGGAGGCTTCAAGAGAGTATAAAAAATAACCCCTGGTCGTTTTAAGTGTATCTTCCGTTTATTTCTTTAATAAAGAAAGCGCCGGCCGTTAACTGTAATCCACATGGAGTAAGAAGACTTGGAGTATTCGGAAAAGAGGAGCTTGGATTTGCCACATGCCTCACCTTTCTTCCAGTTTCTACCCGATCTTGCTCGCATACAGGTACTTTAAAAAAAAAGTTATTTATTTTTTTCCCATAAACATACCTTAAATGTACAATTTGCATACACGTACTTGAGGGAAAGTTCAGTCTCAAGAAATGAACAAATCTTCCCCAAAACATTTGCCCGGGGCATATCCAAGCAGAAGGAAATCTAGCCAGAGGAATGGGACTTAACTCCTATAAAAGGCTGCATAACATCCATGTCTGCCTATCTATTTATAGGTCTAGTTATTTCATACTAGATCCCATAGCCTTGCAGGATCGCAGAGCAGTAGGGCTTACTGCAGAGGGGGTATATGGGATCTCATTAATGCTCACTTCGATTGGTTGATTGATTGATTGAATACTAAATCCCATGGCCCAGCAGAATCACAGATTTAAGGACTTGACCTTCGAGTTTCTTTCCTTCAGTTCCTGCTGGGATGGTAATTGTTAGCCACTTTGTTGTCTTTTTAAAAAAGAGAGAAAATAAGTTGAGTTACAAGAATGTTTCCAGGGTAGCATTAAAAGAAAAAAAAGTTATGATGGCCGATGAAATCGTGCCTGGTTTTTGAGGCGCATCGCATAATTTGCTAGTCCCAAGTAGGAGACGCTCCAGAAATACCAAGACCATCATTTGAGAAAGAGGGGGGGAGGGGAGAGAGATCTTGGAAATCAGAGGGGTAAACCTCTTCGCTTTGGAGCAGCAAATCCACCGAGCTCTATATTCATCAATTGGGTTGAAAGCGCCCGTTCCTTTATTCAACTTCCACTACATACACTTGGCGCCGTTCCGAAGAGCTTATTACACCTCTTTTGCTCTCCAGTCAGCCCTATGGGAGCTGAAGTGTTAGGGTGGAGGGAAAGCAAAGGCAATGACTCCAGTTGGGAAAGGCGGCAATTCCCTTCAGGAATTTGCACAAAAAGGTCTATGGTGCTCGATACCTCCTGCTTTCTTCCCTGATAAAGCGCTGCGGGTTTCTCAGGAGCTGGGGGGCGGGGGGGGCAGGGCCGTTTCCCGTAGTTGGCGTCTTGCCTCTGCTTCCACTAACAGCATTTGAGCCGCAGCCCAGAGAGGAGGGGTAGAGGAACAGCCCCTTTTATGATCTCTCTTAGCCGGGAGCAGGAAACTCCCAACTTCTTGGGTCAGAGATCTTCCTCTCTTGAATGAAAATGGATTGGCAGGGGGACTGGGTGGGGCAGCTTTTGAAGCCTAGCTGAACTTTAGGATTGCGCAAACTGCAGGCTAGCAACCGCGGGAAATGGGGCAGGGTGCCTGCCCTTTACTGCCTTTCCCAGAGGAGTAGTCGCTATGTTTAGGGAAATGGGAGAAAGGGTAGGCGCAAATGAGGGCTCCAAGTGTGGTTTATGAGGGCCGATCCTGCAAGAGGGCAAATGTCCCCCTGGAAGTTCCCGACTAGAATCACTTGGTCTGGGGAAAAGAAGGAAAGAGTTCCTGGGATGGAAGGGTAAACCTGCCACCCTGAACAGGAGGAAGGCGTGGAAGAGGCCAGGAGGCTTTCGCCCGGCAGTCCCCAGGTGCAGTCCCCATTCAGAGCCCAAGACGAAATTCCTGGCCCGTCGGGCAAGTGAGCATCCCTAATTGGGGCCCAACCAGAAAGTCAATCCAACCACATCGCCGTCCCAGCTTCTCTTCGAGAGATGGAAGCAAGGTCCTTGCAGTAGCTCACAATCTCTGAACCCGAGAGCCTTTCCTTTCTCAGAGACTAGAAAGTCAAGATGCGCGACCTCAGAGCCGACTGTCCAGACAGCCAACTGGGAAGAGGAAGAGGGCGATTGCGGCCGTTTTTCCAAGGCTGCATAAAAGCATCTTAGTTTCTTCATTGATTCAGAGTATAATTACATGACTAGGGGCGGGGGGGGGGGAGGAAAGAAAGAGAAGATGATCAGATTCCATGTTCCTTGTTACGACCCCTCTTTCCCGGGGCAGGGAGATGGATTACTGAAAAAGAAAACAATCATTCTCCAAATAAATAAATAAAATTCTCCAAATGAGCATATTTGGGTTTCTCGCTGCCGGCGCTGGGTTCAAATTCTGAGCTAGGAAAGGGAGATACCCTGTGTTTTCCGAAGTGATTGTGTTTGTATTCACTCCCTACACGCCCCAGATTTGAATGGGTTCCCGGTGCAGTCTCCGCGTGTTCCGCAGGGAGCCCCATTGAATTCAACTGGTTTATTTCTCGTTCTTACTCCTGCACAGTAACTACTAATAGAGCCCTTCCAAGGTTGTCCTAAACCCAAATAAACATTATGAAACATCCCTCCCCATCCTTATGTCCTTGAGCAAGACTTGCTGCCGATATTCTGCCAAGAAAACTGGGGAAGGATCCAGCGAAGCTCTCCAGCTCCGAATGGTTCGTTGGGGGCACCAAGCCCCGGAATTGCGAAGCACAGAGCAGACCTAACGAAAGGCATTGGCCTCCGTCTTCCCCCCTGTTTCTAGCCCTGGAGTTCCGCGGTGGGAAAAGCGCAAACAAGCTCGGGAGGCACCTTTGCAGCTCCTCTTCCCCCGGGATGCCTAGATAACTCTCTGACCTTGCTACAAATTTTTTTTTCTTCACTCCCTTTTGTAATTGGCCAACCTCGGGGGCCGTTCTCGGGTCACCTAGGTACTTTCCTTATCAACTTAAATGGGTGCAGCTTTTCTTCCGATCCCCCAAATTCGCCAAGAGGCAAATTCCTCACAAGTGATGGAGATTCAGATAGAAAGATTTTTGTAGATTCGGGTAATCAAGATTTGGACCCATCAGCTGGGTGAAGGATCAAGGATTCTGCCATTCCTATTCATTGTTTGCCCAGCGCTTAATACCGGTATAGATTTTGCTTATCCAGAAGACGACAGATCCTTAGAGAATAATTGGGCATGTGATTGGGTTTTGGAACGATTCCCAGAAGTTTATCAAGGAAAGTTGGTTTTTTAGTTAGACGCCGGCACCACGAAATTTCGGCACCCCATCTCATGGGGTGTTTGCCTTTTAGGCCCTTCGTTCTTCCATCCCGAAGCAAACCCCACTTCTTCGATTCTCACTCGGTGGGAATGTGGGCCTTTCTTTTGCGCCTCGGTGTCCTACTACTTAGCCTGACCATTGAGCCTCAAGACTATTTGTCTGTTGGGCAGCGAAGAGGTGCGCTGCCTCCTCTTTCCTAGCAATGGATGGACTTTAGCGCTCCGGAGTGGAATATTACTAAAGATAAGCGCGTCGGACCATCAATCCCTCCGCGTCATAATTTATCCAGCACAAGGAGGAGATATTTATTTCCCGATGAAAGAAAGTCACACACACGCACACAAATACCCGCTGTTCCTGCCCCAACTTTCTGATGTGTCATTAGAAGAGGCTTCGGAAGAACCCTGCCCCGCCCCCCACCCCCAACCTAGCCGCCGCCGCCGCCGCCTTCGCTTGGCTGAGGATTGGCCGCGCGCTCATTTCGCACCACGCCTGCCCGTTGATGTTTGACCGAGATTGAAGTTGTATTTTAAAAAAAAAAACGGGAGTCCATTGCCCCATCCCCGCCACCCATAAAATAAACGGATAGTGGCCTTTTCAGGGTGGTGGCAGCCACCGTTTGGGCTGTGTCTTCCGCTCAAGGTCCTTCAAATTGTCCATTTACACAAGGACGGCGTATTTTAATGGTCGAAGCCACCAGAAGTGCAAGCAACAAATTTTCCTAGAATGATGGTGCCCCCCCGCCCCCCACTTACCCGGCCCTCCTGAGAGATTTGACCATCTTCATAATCCTTAGACGCCCCTTCCCTGAAATCTCAGGAGGTCCACCGATTCCACAAATCTACCGCTCCCTCTTTAGGCAACATTTCGAACACGGCTTACCGATTTTTTTCGGTAACCAAGGTAGAATTTTCTGTCATTGCAGCCGGCAGCTGAGAAAATGAATGCTTCCCGCCCATTTCCTCACTTGGCACCATCGTTTTAGAGATCCAGTTCCTATTTCAAATGCAATAAACCCAGCTGGTTTAATTATTGAAAGGGTTGAGCTTCCTAAATGGTCTTGTTCCGTTTCCAAAGCGAAGGTGTGCAGCATTTCAAGTCTTTCAGGCTTATGAGCAAAATGTAAAACCTTAGCCTGGCCAGTTTGCTCTTGAATCAAAGGTTTAAACGTAATGCCACGTTAAAGTAAGTCCTACGTTGTGCCAGTAATATGAGTGTAATTTCTGACTTTTGTACAAAATGGATGGATGGATGGAAGGAAGGAGGGAGGGAGGGAAGGAAGGATCTTGTTATTTAATATTTGATTGAATTTCCCCAAGGGAAGTTTGCAAGATCTCAAAGGAAGTTTGCAAACTAGTAAAATCTTGTTGATTTCAAATTTCTGAAGCAGGCTTCCTCTTTAGGCTCAGACACACACACACTTTCCAATCCTCAAAGCTCTTTTGTCTCTTCAGTTCACAAATGTCCAGAGTTTGTTGTTAGTTGCCATGTTCTATTAATTGGTCAGTAGGGGAGGAAGAAAGATCAGGAAACAATTTTCTTCTTTTCTTATCCTGAAGCAAATATTGGGATGACACATTGATTTCACTCTTAATCATTCTTTATTCTTGCCCATTCTTAATTGTTTGGTGCTTTCTTTAATAAGTGAAATAGCTTTCATGATAAGCAGTTTTCCTCCCTTTGGAAATTTTGAACTGCGAGGACAAGATCCAGTGTGAAATAATTCCCATCAGTTTAGAGGCAGGCAAGCTAAACATAGTGAGTAAAACATCAAGGGCATTCACTTTGGAGCTTTTTTATTATCAAACCGATCTCTCTGAAAGGTATTTACCTTTCACTTTGCTGATAATGGAGCCTGTTTATACACTCTAAAACTTCCACTGTGGAACTCTTGCAAGAATTGGATGAATTTTTGAAGCAGTCTCCAATTGGATGGAGATTGAAGCAGTCTTTTGGGGATCCTTTTAAACACAAATTTGTGGATTAATAGATCTACTTTGAAATGCAGTAAACCAGATTGTCTGCATTTTGGAATCTTCCTTTGAATGGCTTCTTGCTTTCTTCCTACTCCATCACCTCCCTCTGTAACACACACACACACACACACACAGAGAGAGAGAGAGAGAGAGAGAGAGAGAGAGAGAGAGAGAGAGAGAGAGAGAGAGAGAGAGAGAGAGAGAGAGAGAGAGAGAGAATTTCCTTGAGGACCTCAGGAACCATTTCAGTGTACTGAATGAAGGAATAACACTATTTAATATTTACAGCAATGCAAACTTTTATTTCAAGGTTTCATTTAGCCACAACAACTTGCCTCAACAATGTCATCTCTGCACATGTAATCAGTTTCTCTCATGTATTGACTCTGTGTAGATATCCTAAAGCATGATTTTGATTAACCCTAGCCTAGTTTCTTAAAGAAATCATGGTAGGCAGGTCTAGCTCATTAAGCCACAAAAGAGCAAACTACATTTTGGGTAAGCTTCTTGTGCAAGAGGGGCCTGTAAATTCAGCAGCATCAACATCCTTCTTCTCCCTCCTTTTTAACCCCATTAGAAGCCAACAGGGCAATAATAAGACTCAGAAGTAGTCCCATCACCTCCTTTCTCATTGGGACAGTGACAAATCTGGGACTAGGCCTTGCCTGCAGCTGGCTGGTCTGAAGACCTATCTCTCCCCAGCTTCTTTCCTAGGCCTCACTTTTGCCCCACTGGTCTGACTGAATTGCCCAGACAGGTTAAACACAAGGGGCATGGACCAGGCTGCCAGCCATATCTTTTCACACATGCCCTTCCTCCATTCTCCTGGGCTGAAAGAGACTGCAAAGAGGCAGTGAGAAAGTTCCATTCCCAACCACCCATCCCAGCTGAGACACTTCATCCAGGCCTGTGATAAGGAAACCTTGTATGGGAGATAAAAGGGAAGAGAAATAGAGAGAAAAATCTAAGAAGGATGAACTCCCCCAGCTGCAGCATCAAAGGAGTGAGCCATCTGGAGCCCAAGAAAAAGCTAGGCAAAATTTCCAGTTCCCTGCTCAGGTGGAGCCTTGGGGAAACTGGATCTCCAAAGGCACTTTTTTCCCCTTCTGCAAGGGGCATTTTCTTTCCAAGAGGGAAGCTTTACTTGCACATGCGAAGGGTTGTTCAGGTTGGCCCAGCTGTAATTGCTGCACTGCTACCTCTTCTGCCAAAAGCAGGCAGCTGGCAGCACCTCTTCCATTTGTTATTTTAAATTGAAAGATAAGGACTCATAGAGGGGAAAGAATGAGATAGAACAAGAGAAGAGGTGGCTGTTAATTAATTCTGTCTATAATCAGAAATTCAAGAATGACTTCAGTTCTCATAACTTTCTAACCAGTATGCCAAGAGCAACATATTATAAAAATTGTACCTGAACTAAACATATGAAGAGCAGCAGGTGCTCTAGCTGTGCTTTACACCAGGTAATTATAAAACCAATCCCATTATTTTCCATAGTCCCCCCCCCCCATATGTTGTGCTACAGTTTCCTTGCCAGTTTCTAATCTGGGGAAACAATGATAGTCTGCAGTGTAATATGAACAGAGAGTTCTGAGTTGGTGGAGCTTACCACAAAATAGAAATGCATTGGGAATGATTTCCTTGAATTCTCAGAAAACTTTATGCAGCTTTGTAAAGTATGCTGAGAACATTTTCTTCATAGATGGGGGAAATATGAGAATCTGATTGGCTTCATATGGTGAGTTGAATTCAGGCTAAGACTATATCCTTGACTTGGGTCAGCCTGATCCTTATTCATTAGTTGCTTGATTCTATCAGTGTTTGATTGTGCCACAACTGCTTTTGCCTTAAATAATTTGTTGTGACTCTGGGCAGCAAACAAGAAATTAAACCAGAAAACAACAGACCAACACAACTCAAAAACCATTCTTGATCTTAGACTCTGAAGAAGTGCTGGGATTACAAGGAATGAAGATCTGTTGAGTCAGAATGGAGTGATTTTTATGTAATATATTTAATACATATACATGTTTATAAATTTATATATTAACTTTAATATTGCAACTGTAATTTCCATGGGTACTGCATATATCCAAAGGGTAACGGATAAAATGTTATATGATCTATGATGGACACTCACTCAGGTTCAGTTCCTCAAGCACTAGCAAACATTAAAAAATAACAGGATGGTGGAATATTCTAAGTACCTAGATGAAGAGGTAGATAAAAGCACAGAAGGAGAAAGAGAAGAAGGAGAAGGAGAAGGAGAAGAAGAAGAAGAAGAAGAAGAAGAAGAAGAAATAATAACATTCAAGACTAAATTTTTAAACAAGAAAATTTGTCTTCATTAATCTGATAGTTTCTTATTGGTTACTTGCTGATTTAAAAATGTACTGTTTGCATATTCACACAGCAGAAAAAAATCCTTTCACAGTCTTGTTTACATTTAGGTTAGATGTTTTATTTATTTTAATCATTATAACTTTATGTATTGGTTAACTTTTTCCTGTTCATTTTTGTATTTTAAAAAAAGGAAAATCATTTAAGCCTGATTATCTTCAGTGTGCTTCACTTTTTAGTAGATACTAGATTGCATTAAATGTTAGTTATCTTTTTAAAGTGTTATTTTCTTTGTAGTATTCTTACAGTCAGGGCAGATTAAAGTGTAAATCTCCTGCTCTTTCATATATTAAATGTGTGTGCCTAAAAATGGAATAGTAAAGGATTGGTAAACCTTGCCCAGTGAGTAATTGTAGGAATACTTAACTACTTTTGGCCTCCCAATTGTTTCTCTGTCCAAATCTGCTGCTTTTCTTCTTATTCTGAAACCTCCATTAATAGATTGAGGATTCAATATGACTATACTAAAAAATTGGCCATAATGCTCTGTGCATATTCCAGAAGTTACATCAGAACTTGTGAATAGTGGCTAAGGCCATTTGTGGCTAGGCACAAAAAAATGTATGTTACAACTAGGATGTACTCTGTCTTTGGTTCCTATTCACTGAGAAAGACCAGTGGGCCTGAGCCTCTCAGAGACAGCTTGGAATGGAGAATTTGAATTGAATTGAATTAAACTGAAGGCTCTTGCTGTGTTCTCACCAAGAGTGTCCCACCAAGGGATTTTTTACCCCTTTTCTTAGAGTAGAGCGAATATGGCTGTTGTTTTTAAATTGGGGTTATATATTCCATGGGCGTTTATTTTTTAAAAATAATAAGAAATAATCTGATAGAAAGAAAAAAAAATAATCTGTCATGATCTTGTAACAAACTGCCCTGCAGATGAAAACATCTCTGATAAACATCCTAATATTTATTTTTCAGCCAAAATTCTTTTTTTTAAAAGAGAAAACATCACAGAAGCACAAACAATAAGCCTAGTTTTAGACACAACAGAAGAATCTTTCCAAATGTATAATGTCACTTTTGTTTGATTTATGCAAGTTGTTTCAGAAACTTGGACTATACTTGGAGGGAATTGAGAGGTAGATATGGCCCATCTTCAAGGTTGATGTGAACAACTGAACTACAGAACATTTCTGAATATGTAAATATGAGCCAAGAGAATCTTCAAAGGAAAAAGACACACAGAAAGAAGCCCACCCTCATGGAATGAGGACAGGGATTCTTGCCCAAGGTTACAAGCCTGGGAGAGCTGCAGAACTTCTGACACTGTCCCAGTGCACAATACAGCTTGCCAAAATAGCTCCTTGGTCTATCCATGGACCTTGTTCTTCTTGTCCAGAAGAACAAGGTCTATGAAACTGACCTTGTTCAGTTACATCAGTGAAGAAGATGAAACTGAACAATTAATTTCTATAGCCACCTAATCAGAAATTAAGTGCCAGGATAGTATTACTTCTGGCACTTTTTAGACAAATTATCCAAATAGTTGTAGAAGGACTCCCATGAGTTAACTGATAGACTGCAATCCATTTCTGCTCCCTTTGGCTTAGAGCTTCATTCCCCACTCATCTAAGTCTTCTGAAAGTTGAGAACAGGAAGCACCATGGAATCACCAGATGCTTTGCTCTACAACTCCCGATACTACTGACCTTGGTTATACTTAGATACTACTGACCTTGGTTATACTTACTGAGGCTTGTGGGACTTACGGTCCATATGAAGGTCATGAGGTTGCAATCCTCTGGGATAGAGTGATATAGTCAGCCCTGTGCAAATAACACCCAATGGATAGGAGAAAGGGGGGAGGGGAATGTTGGAGCAGGTCAAGTTCCATATTGTGAATCATAAAGTTTAGACATTGTTTCTCAAAGTTGGTAATTTTAAAATGTGTGGACTTCAAATTCCACAATTCCCGGCCATTTTAGATAGATGGATGGAAGGAAAGATATATAGACAGACAGATAATAACCTACAGCTGGAATCCTACATGGGAGTAGAATCTGCTAGATACTTTGGGGTGGAAATTAGGGACTTGACCCAGAGACAAATTTACATAAACTACGCCTGGATGGATAGATGCTAGTTTGGACCAACTGTCACTGAAACATCACTTTTGGTTTTTAATGTCCACAACTTATTTGAAAGCAAAGTAATTCCAGTAGAATTTTCTGAAGCCAAATATAGATTGGTTCCTCTATAATTTTATACCAGAATAAAATTTGCCTGCTTTACATTTATGTTACAAGATTATATAAAAATTGTAGATGAAGGACAGTTCCTTTTTGCTTAATCTTTGTAACATATGTTCTTTGTATTCTATTATGTACAGCTAAGAAGATAGTATTCAACACTTAGGTGAATATTTAAAGTAAGGCTACAGAAATCTTATGAAACATTAAATGTGTTAATTGGTATTTAAAGTACAACAGGATGTCTTGCCTGTTTTTAATTTCATACAGACATCTATATCAAACAACCTCCCCATGGAGATTAAGTGGGCTCTCACTAGGAACAGTTTCCACCATAAATTAAAAACCTATTTGTTTGCCCTGATCTTCTCTTGATTTCCTTTCTGTTTTTCCACCAGCTGGCCTACTACTGTTGTGTTATAGTTGTTATCTATATTTATATGATGTAACCTTTTTAATACAACTGTTTTAATACATAAATAGGGCCTGGTGGCTCAGCAGACTAAAACATTGTGATTAATTGTGATTAATACCAGCTGTCTGCAATTACTGTAAGTTCGAATCTCCCCAGGCTCAAGGTTGACTCAGCCTTCCATCCTTTCTAAGGTAGGTGAAAAGAGGATCCAGTTTGTGGGGGCAATAAGCTGACTTTGTATAAAATATACAAAAGTATGAAGGCTATTGGTTAACGCATTGTAAACCGCCCTGAGTCTTCGGAGAAGGGCAGCATATAAATCTAATTTAAAAAAAAAATAGATAGGCAGCATCTGGTGTGACATTGTTTCCTTCTTTGGATCTGAGAAAATTGGTTGTTGTTTTGTGTTTGCTGCATGTGGATGTACAGGCATTCTTGAAAGAATTATTGAATTGGAATAGTTTTTTTTTAAATCTTATTTTCAGAGATCCCATTGCTTTTTTTTTGCCTGGATAATTTACCTGAGTAAATTAGACTTTTAATATAAATGCACATCAACATTTCCTGAAGGCACTTCTGATCACTGCTTTCACTTTTTGACTGGAAGCAGTTTTCACAAACAGAAGGACACAGTGCCTTCGAGCATGAACAAAGTTCTTCCCATCTCAAGAGACTTATGCAACACATGAAATCAATGGAAGGTTTTCTTCCTAACCTAATTGCTATGTGGGGAGGATTTTGGGTACCACAGCATGCATAGAAAATAGGGTTAATACTTCCCTCCTAATTAACCTCTCATGGAAGCACCCCCTCTCACCCTCCCATATGGCAATTAAATTTAGAGAAATGTTTTGTGTTAGCACACGTGGAAGCCTTTTTTCCCTAATCTTGATTGCCACATGGGGAGATTGTCTAAGAATTGCAGCCTGTGGAGGAAAGAATGCTTAACCCTTCCGTCTCTGCAGTTCATTCTAAAAATGTTCTTTCCAGATGCCTAGCAATTTAGCTCTGGATGGGGGATTTCAGTTGGCACTAATGGAAATCCAGACTTCTGACAAATACAAGTGAGGGCCTATAAAATTAATTATGAGTTAAGACATTTGGGCAATGCTTAGAAACACTCAAATGTGGGAGTAAGCTCCACTGAACTCAATGGGAGTAATTTATGAGTCAACATTTGTAGGATTGCCTTGCAAATAGCTTCAGGTATTTCCATTCTACATTGTCTAGCCATCTTTGAGGTGGCATAAAGTAATGCCAGGATAACATTTGTTGACTCCTATACTTTATACCAGTTTGGAGGAACTGCCAGATGACCTTGTTCGGATTGTGAACTGGCCAGTTACAGTACATCTGTGCAGGTAAGATGTTTGATTTTCCTGCCCTTCCCTTTCAACACATCATCAGCTAAGGGGTAAAACATCCATCAATTGAACACTGCAGCTGGAATGGGAAAGTCTGGTTGTAGCATTCTGTCTGACTTTCCTGGGATGGTTGGCCTTCTTTCTTTTAAGTGAAATAGGAAAAAAAAGGACCCAGACCCAGGGAGAAAGGAGCAGATTGGACAACAAGCAAGATCCTAATGAAATAACTGCAGGTTGTCTGCCTCTCTTACTTAAGTGACAAGTGAAAAAAAAAGGAATCCATAAACTGGCAAATAACCAACATACTCCCAGTTTACCAACATCCCTTATTAATTTTGTAATGGACAGTGCAATAAGCAAAAGCAGGACTACTGACTGGAAATAAAAGCTAGATTTTTAAATACTATTAATGCAGAAAGGCTTAAAAACACATTTTCCCCTTTCTCAGATCTCTCTCCTTTCTTCTAGCTTGTTAAAAATAGAGAGAGGATGACATCCAAATGGGGCAGGATTGGGTGGGAAGTTGACAGATATGGGAAGAATTTGGGAAAGAAAGTGTTAATGGAAAGGGCAAAGGCTGGGAGAAAAATGGTTGCAGGAAGGCTAGCTAGTGACCAGAGGAATGGGAGGGGGGTATCCCTGTCTCCCAACACTCCAAAGATATACCTCCAGCCACATACCCCCAGCGAGTCACATGATCTCTCCTTCAAGATAATGAGTGACATACTTTACACACTTTGAAGCTACAGCAGGAGTGGTGTCTACTTAAGAAGTGGGGGAGCACCTATTATTTTAAACAGGACATCTCATGTGAAGTTAAGGATGCATCTATACTCATAGTCTGGGAGAAGGAAGAGATAATCAGTAAAGGCTAGAAAGAAATTGAATGTTTTCAGAGCATGATGGTGTTGGGTTAAAGTGCCCACAGGCAATAGGGTTCTCCATATATGCTGGTAACTAGTGTCCAGGATAACTTTTGCCATGCATAACTGGTTTTCTATGTTTATTTGTTGTGTTTCAGTATATGGCACTATTTATAGTCTAATCCTGAGAGGAAGGCTTCTGACAATAAATGTTGAGAAACAACAATTAAATACTTGAAATAAAAAGGTAATATATATCCAAACAGGGCATGGATATCATGAAAACTGATGTGGTTTGCCAAAATAGAAAACCATGGAGAGATACTCTGAGTACCGCTGTTGTGCATTAGTGAAAGCTGTATTTCCTTTTCTTATCTCTTTCCTTTAATTTATTTGGTTTATAATTTATTGTCCTTTGCATGCCATCATATAGGAAGTATTTACAAGAGGGCAAATATGAAATTTTTGCAGAGTGCAACTGATTTAGGAGGAAGGGATGTTCAAGAGACTAGCACCCAAGCCCGGAAAGAAAAACAGATAAGATCTCCACTGATGGCTCCCCTCACGCTGTTTCTACTCAGCCCTATACAGATAGTCCTCGACTTACAACTGTTCATTTAATGACCATTCAAAGCTACAACGGCACTGAAAAAAGTGACATGACCATTTCTCACACTTATGACTATTGCAGCATTCCCACAATCACATAATTTACATTTGGATGCTTGACAACTGACTCACATTTATGATGGTTGCCGTGTCCTGGGATCATGTGATCTCCCTTTTTTAACCTTCTGACAAGCAAAATCAATAGGAAACCATATTCACTTAGCAACTGTGTTACTAATTTAAGAACTGCAATGCTTCACTTAACAAATATGGCAAGAAAAGTCATAAATGGAGCAAAACTCAGTTAACAAATCTCTCAATTAGCAACATATGTTTTGGGCTCAATTGTGGTTATAAGTTGAGGACTATTTTTATTGCTGTGTGGATGAGTGGAAATCATTTATTTCTCTCTCTGTTTCTCAGATTTCTCCAAGGAGCAGCAGATTGGGGTTTATTTTAGGAGCCTGTGTAGCGTAGAGGGCTAATGCCTCCTACTAAAGGCAGCAATTAACACCAGCTGCCTGTAATTTCTCTGAGTTCAATCCCAGGCAGGCTCAAGGTCGACTCAGCCTTCCATCCTTTCTAAGGTGGGTAAATTGAGGACCCAGTTTGTGGGGGCAATAAGCTGACTTTGTATAAATATAAATATACAAAAGTATGAAGGCTATTGCTTAACGCATTGTAAGCCGTCCTGAGTCTCCGGAGAAGGGCGGCATATAAATCAAATTAAAAATAAAAAAAAATTTTTTTTAAAGATTAAGGCCAATTGTTTAATATGTTTTTTTAAATTCTTTTTCAAATTTTGAATTTGGATTTGTTTTACTGTTGGCTGTGCACTGCCCTGAGTCCTTCAGGAGAAGGGCAGTATAGAAATTAAATAAATAATAATAATTAAATAAATAATAATAAAAAGATGAATGTTTCTATTTTATTTTCACAACTTCTCAGTTTAAGATGAGAAGATTCTGGAGGCTGTTAAGTCTAAACAAAATGGTTAGGGAATTCCTGGATGTCCATTCATCTTAAAGATGCTAAGATTGAAAAATTCTGGCCTAGAAGTTTCATAATTAAACCAGAGGGGGTCAAATTAGGGTCACCCCATTCCTGACTACAATATATTAGATGATTTTAGATAATTCCCTGGAGCTGGAGCTGGCCATCCCAACTGATATTTCCTCAATGTAAGACAAAAAAACACTGAAACCATAAAGCAAAGGAAGGGATTGGTGGGGGGAAGTGAGAAGACAGGGACTAGATCAGACTTCACCAACCTTTTGGACCTCAGGGACCATTAAATTCATAATTTTAAATCCCTCAGATCACTAATATGATCTGCCTAATGACAGAGCTGTTGGGCGTGGGTAGATGGTCATGTGACTGGATGGGATGACCATAGGCTTCCAAGCAAAGGGAAGACCTGCAGGAGTGCAAGGCTCAGCTGGGCTGAGATGGTCAGCCAGTTCCAGGCCATGATGCAGTCCCACTGGAACAAGGCCCTCTGGCTCTTTGCCATCCGTGGCAGTTCCCTCCAGCCTTGGCCCAAAGCCCCACACCAGGAGGCTGAAGCAGACTCGAAGTTGGAATTTCTGTCCCCCTCTGATCCACACAAAAAAATCTGAACAGGGAGACTCTCTGCAGTAACACAAATGTTTAATGCACATACGGGGCTGTAGTTTGAGGATCCCTGATTTAGTGCAATATAAAAAATGCAAATAATTTTTCTGTGACCACCAGTGGTCCACAGACCACCAGTTGGTGACCCCTGGACTAGATGACAGTCCCCAGGCTGTTTTGAGGTACTTGGGGTCTGGGGCCAAGTGTTTTTTAATCACTATCTCTCTTTCTGTCTGCAGTCTCTGTGGATGTAATTTCCCCCTTTATACTGTAATTTTTGGTCCACTGATGTATGAAAACTATAAAAATAAGTACTGAAATTCTGATGATTATTCTAATCTTGAATGAGACATCAGTGCAATTTATCTTAGTATCCCAGAACAACTGACACCCCCCAAGACACACACCCCAAGGTTTGATGAAGTCCCCTCTCCTAATTGATAAGGTATTCTCGGATTAGGAAAAAGAAGACCCTCCAAGTCAGATCTCTTTTCTCAGGGATACCCTCCATTGGCCTTCTGGAGGATCCAAGCTATGAGGATACAGCGCCCCCCACCCCTGCAGCACTCAGCGGGAGCTGCCCAGTCCGCTGGGCTCAGAAGCAGCTGTTTGGCCCCAGCCAGAACAAAGGGCGAGCCCTATAGGAGAAAACTAGCAGAAGAAAAGAAAGCCTGCAATGATTCCCCTTCCTTAGGGGTGGAGATGGGGGGGGGGCAAGTCCCAGCACGTACGGTGGTCCCTCCAGCATCTGCCTTTCTAAGCACAAAGCGGCCACTTCTTCACCCTCTAGAAACAGAGGCCCGGATCTGGGTGGAATGGGGCCTGCCAACATCTCCTCCACCTCCCGCGCGGGAAGATTCTAAATACTTCCGAGATCGCAAAGAGAGATCTCGTTTGAAACAGAGAATCTGGGCAGAAAGAGTCACGTTGGGATCTCCGCCCCGCCACTACCCCCTTAGTATGGACATTGATTGTTACAAAATACTGAGTTTCCCTCAGCAAGGGCTTCCTTCCTCCCACATCCATGCCCCCACGCACCCACCCATCGGTCACTCAGCTTTTTCCAAGATCTACTGGCAACAAGGCAACCCAGGGGGAAAAATGGTCCTATGCACGATCTCAGTCAGGTCTTCTCGAAACTAACCGCCTCCAAGTTAGCCTGAATCTTTTTCCAAGCCCAGAACCTCTGCCGGAGATCTTTAGATCTGGAAGGGAACATTCTCATGTTGTAAACCAGATAGATTTCCAACCTATTCCGACACGATCCCACCGAAACTGAGAGGATTCAGCTCCAAGAAAGTCTCTTTGGAGTTTTACAGAGGCATATAGATTCACCCTAGGAGAGCAGAACTCTTCTTCCCCCTCCCCCCTTCATTTTGGTTGTGAAAATGCTTAATTCAAGATGCTTAAGTCACAGGACATGCAATCAACTGCGATTTTTTTACAAGGTCTTTCTTTCTAATTGAGTCCATTTAAAAAATAAGATGAACACATTCTCCAAGGTTAAACGTACTTTCTAACTAATTATGATGATTTGGGGGAAGAGGCCATCTTGTTCCCTCAGCCCCCCTCCCCAATTGCCCAAGGATTTAAATACAAAGTGGGCAAATCAAAAGTATTACTTAGCATTTGAAATGAATACATAAAATTATTATATCTGGGTGTTCCTGTTTATTGACATTAGTGGAAGAAAAAGAAATAGGCATTAGAGAAACCATTAAAATGGTTGGTGGTGGAGAGCAAAATTAATAGCATTTTCTATGCTCCTGAGAGTCTATGAAAGGTTCTGTGAGCTATGGATTGTTCTATCAAGAAAACCCGATAGATTTTAAGCATAGCTTAATTTTAAAATGGTAATTTCAGCATTTTAATGCTGTTATTTACTTTTTCTAGGAAAATGCTCTTTTCACTTGGAAAACCTCGGCAATGGGTTCTTTTCGAGGAAAAGTGAAGGGAGTTGAGTATAATTCAATGTGTTTCCTGCTATTTGCAGTAAAGTGATTGCTTTTCAGATGATCAGCACAAACAAGCCTAACAATCTCGCGATTTCATTTGAAAATCCCGGGCTTGTTTGCATGTCCCAAGCAAGGAGTTTATGGCACCCCAGCCCCCAGTCACCCCTTCTTTGGTGATCCTTCTTCCCGACCTTCTCTTTACTGGAATGGCGATTACTGCATCATCCTGCTTAGCCTGGCTGTTCAGAAGGAACATAGAAAAGAACTGGAACTGCAGCTCTTCATCGCCCTCCCCAAATTGTTCTTCCTTCCTGAAATCTTGCTATAAAATTGTTATTCACTCCCATTGACATAGATACATAAATCGATCATTCCAAGATACATAATTTAATCTATTCCAGATGATCTTTGGTGATTTTTGGAATTGCAATCTGTAAAAATTCGAAAAGCTTTCTTATGGCTTTTCTTTGAAATGGGTTTTAAAAAAATACAATCCAGAAATAACAGGAGGACATCAATTAACTAGGATGCCACTTAGAAGGCTTTAAAAACATCTCTGGAAAACCAAGAGCTTGGAGTCGGCAACGGTATCCATCTGTTTACTCCTCACTTTTTCCACAACAGGACCAGTCTCCCAGGGTATCGATCCGCCATTGAAATCTCACAATGGTTAGATATTCCGATTGCAACCATAGGAGTACAGATAGGTGGAACTGGGTAAAGCCTTGGAATCGCCTGGGAACCAACTGCCTCCCACAGTCTAAACATCAGCCCTTATCTTCCTTTTATTCAGCCGTTGCTGTGCAGGAAATGTGCCCGAGGATGAGAAGCCAAAACAACAGCTTCAACTCTGTGATTCCCCACCCCCACACCCTAGGTTTTCTAGTCACACTTTCTTTGACCATATAATTTTTTTTCAGCTTTATGCATCTTTCTAAAGCAACAGATCTGGGGGCCAGAGAGCAGGAGGAATCTAGCCTGCAGCCTCCCCCCTCACCACCACACACATAAACACACAAACATAGAGACATCTCTTCAGTCAAACTATTTATTTATTTATTTTAATTTTTATACCACCCTTCTCCCAAAGGACTCAGGGCGGTGTACAGCCAACAATAAAACACACCCATATACAAAATTTAAAAACAGTTTAAAAACATATTAAATAATTTGGTTCCAATGTCTTAAAAATAAACCAACAGTTAAAATTCATGATTAGGCCATCCCGGCTTGTTGGAATAAATACCTATGCTAGGTATCCAATCCCTTGTCTAGGAAGTCCCCTCAAAACTACCAGCCAAACTGGAAAGTCAGCAGCCATGCTGATTTTTAAAGGCATGAGAGCAGCCTGGTTTTCACCCAGAGCCACCAGTAATCACTGTCCTTCTTGTCTTTGCTGGAGAAGAGCACAGGGCATTGGCTGTAAAAATTGCACTTTTACAAGTGATTCTTTCAGAATGAGCAAGTTTGTCATTTAATTGTCCCTGAAAATGGGAGGGGAGAGAGAAGGGGGAGTGAGGTGGATGTTCAGCATTGCAGAGGAGTAATGCCTTTTCCCAGTGAATATAGATACATTACATGGGATAAATACAGGAAAGAATATGGTGTTACCTTGGGATTGTCTTAATTTTATTGTTTATCTTATCAGATATATAATTCAGTGGATGTTTGAGTGATAAATCATGAAGCTACCTTAAAGATGTCACAATGTTCCATCTGTTCTTTGGCTACATTGAGACAATAGAACAATCTCAATAAAATGGCATGTATTATAGAACCATCGAAGTATAGACTGATGAATTTTATTGTGATGTCCCCCCCCATTTTATTTTATAGTAATTTTTATTACTGTAGTATTTCTAAGCTGAGTTTGTAATTTTATGACATTCTTTTTGAATATTATCCCTTTTGATATAAGAAGAAAATGTAAACTGCTCAGAATCCCCCACGATTGGTCAGGCATATAAACCCCAGCAATTAAGGAAATAAATAGAATAATAGTCAACTGCATATAAATACTGATCATTTCAACATTGTTTAACGTTATACTATACTTTCCCCATGGGCCAGGTATAATCCAGAAGAAATGTTGCAGAAAATATATAGTATCTAATTCCCCCAAACCTGCAATTTTCAGTAGAAGCCACATATAAAAATCCCGATTGCCATTTCCCTTTGTAAGGAAATTCCTTCCATCCTAACCAAAGAGTTTAAAGATTAATTTTGATCAGGTTTAAGAGTAAAGTAAAGCAAAGACCTCTCCAGTCAGATGTCCTGCAAGAAGTAAGACAAAGGGGCATTTCAGGCCAGCCTCTAAATTGGCTTGTCAAGCAACCTTTGGAATGAGGAACTTCTTTTCTAGATCAGATTCTAATTTAGTTGGTTTCCTCAAGTCTTTGACTGAAAGTACATTTGTGTAGTTACTAGGCCCCAACTGATTCCCCCCAGATGATGAAATAGATTCTAGGATGGCTTGCTGTGCTGGTTCATCCTATGGATATTAGCTGTCCCTAATATGTGCTGAAGTACAGTTCCCTTTCAACAGGGCAGTAACAGGGTAGTGCCAGGAGATCCCTGATTGGTCTTCCAGGAGGAAAAATAGTCCTGCTTATTCAAAAGGCAATTAAGGCTTTTTAAAATGATCTGTACTGAGTTCTTATCTGAATAAATATATATATATTGCCAATGATTGAGAAAATGAAACACTCATACACTGCTTTTCCACCAAGTTCCTTCTAACCCTAACCTCCTAACACCCACTTCCCTTGGGGATCTTAGCTTTTCTGCTTCAAAAATCCATCATGTTCATATTTCTTAGATGGATATGGTGGGAGATGCTCAGTCCCAAGCGCCTTCTTGCTCCCTTTCTCAGCTTTACCACACATTTTTTTTCCCTGTGGAAGAAAAGTTAAAAATGAATATTTATCTGAAAGAGGTCAAGGTGCAGGTTCAAGAAATTAGGACAGGTTGGGTACCATTGGTTACTTGATACTAGGAGTACAGAGCTTTATATATACTTTATATAAAGTATAAAGATACTAGAAGTATATAGTCAAGTTTTTTCCTGTTCTTTAGTAGAACAATTATGTACAATATCAAAGCTTGTCCTTGTGCTAAAATACATCATAAGCCTTTTTAATATATAATCTGAGAATTTCCAGAGTTTGAGCTTTTAATTTTTGTGTATTTGAACTCTATTTCCAAGTTATACAACCTAGCCTGAAGCCATATTAATTCTCTTTTTCTTCTTTCTTCTTTCTTTTTCTTTTTTTTCTTTTTTCTTCCCTCTCTCTCTCTCTCTCTCTCTCTCTCTCTCTCTCTCTCTCTCTCTCTCTCTCTCTCTCTCTCTCTTTTTCTTTCTTTCCCTACTCATTCACTCTCTCATACACATCTACATTTACCTAGAAACAATGCCTGCTGCTTTCACTGGACCTTCTGCCTGAGAAAAAACTCCTGGGATTAAGGAGTGTAGGAAACAGGAAAACAGAAGATTCCCGACAATCCAAGGATTTTCTCGATTTTTGTCATTATGCATGCCAAGTGATCTAGCCTAGAGAGGCAACAGATAGACTTCATCTAGATTGTAAAATAAATATATAAATATTTGCCTTATTTATCTTAATCCTGAACACTTTTGTATCACTTAATCTGTAAAACTGCAAAAAAGGAATTGCCCCAAATTCGCTCCAGCATGCTGTGAATCTACAGAGCCAGATCAAACCTCTCAAATTTAGAGAGATGCTGCAGCCTTGCATGGATCTTTCTTTGGGATGGAGATTTTAAAAGAGAAGCCCAGTGTCGTTTTTTCCCCGTTTGCTTGGGCACAAAGCGGGGGTGGGGGTGGGGGTAAGCAGGACGAAGGAGATCGTTGTTTGAAATGCAAAAGGAAGCCGGGAGAGAGGGGAAATGTGAACTGACCCGAGCGATCGTTTAAATGGGATGGTTTATCTCAGCGTATCTCAGGCTTGCTTCTCAACTAGAGTTTAGGACGTTCTTCAGAATGTATCTTTAATGATGAAAATCAAATAGAATTTGATAGAAACATCCCAGTTTTTGCCAGGAAGAAATGGGAAATTAAACCTTAGAAGAAGAGGGGAGGGGAAATTGTAAATGTTGCGTCTTTCCATGATTTTGGAGGAAAAGGAGTGTGCTCACAAAACTCACCCTAGGATCATAAAGTTCTTTAAAGAGAAAGCCCTGTGGAGTTTAGCGCCCGGGCAGCGACTAACTACGATCGAAGAGTAAATAAATAAGGCTAGTGGTAGCGTGTTAATTATATTTCCTTCCGTTTTTTGTTCGCTTTGTTTTCGTGAAATCTGGGAATGTATCCTAGGCCTAACGCTTAAGGCTCGGAGGAGAAATGAGAAGCAGCCCGAAGCGAATCTCCTGCGGGGCCTGCATGTTATTGGCATCTCTCGAATCAGACAACTACGGGGGAAAAAAAACCCCAAAGAATATGCCTATTCACTTATATTCAAAGTCTCGGCTCTGGTATTTCCATCGCATCAAAAGTGCTGTTTATAATATACAGGCACACGTGCGCCGAGAATTTGGTATGTGATGTCGTAGCTCAGCTGCCGCTGCGCCAAACCAACTGCCCTTTCATTTTCCTTTGAAAACCAGAGAGAGTGAAAAGCTCTCGCTTTAGCAGCCGCGCCGCGTCTATCCACGGCCGGATCTCGTTGAAACTGCCGCTTTGGCCAGCGCTTGCCTGCAACCCGAGTCCAAATCCTACCCTGATGGGATCTTCCCCCACCCCAAATAAAAAGCCCTTTGAATTTTTAAAAACAAAAATAAACGACACATCGATTGTTAAAAAGAGTAATGGAAACAACTGAATGCTAAATCAATGCAATCACTTCCCATCGTAATGTTACAATGTGTTTTTCTCCCCTCTTTGGAGATTGGGCTCTGTTTTGCAGTCTCCAAAGGTGTTTACTAAGAATTGTATTTATCTACTTGATGGACATTAGTTTCATAAATGAAATTGGTACATTTTCGCCCTTTCTCCTCTAATACTTTTCTTCTCTTCTTCTTTAAAAGTAAGTTAATCTTTCTTTTAAAGAAAACCGAACTTCTGAAAAGGCTGCCACAGGCTGCAATCTTTATTTGTCTACATTTCTAGAGCTCGGGATTTGGAAAACATTTGAAGTGCGAAAGAATCCAAGTAGACTGTGGGATTGCTTTTGCAACCGTCAGCCTCCATTTCTCAAGGACATTTCCTGTATCAACCCGCCGGTATTGGCTTCGACATCTCCTCCGCTGCCTTTATCTTACAATGAGGAGGCGGCCCAGGGAATCTTTACATTTCGAGACAACTTCCCTTAAAGTAGAATATGTGTGTGTGTGTGTGTGTGTGTGTGTGTGTGTGTTGTGATAGCATTTGTCACATAGCCTTACTTGGCTCTGTTTTGTGAGCAAAAGTGGAAATATGTCTTAGCTTAAAAGAGTTGTTGCCATCTCAAAATGTTTTTTGTTGGAAAGATTACAAGAGTAGATAGATGTTCCTGTATCTTTTCTAGGAAGCCAAATCAAGGAATAGCCACAAAGAGTTGGGGAATTGGAAATAATGTATGCCCCCAGCATTCACCTGTGCATGTATGTATGTACATATATGTGTCAGATTCTAATCCTGTGTATAAGCCTGGGGGGGTGGGGTAATGCACCTTGGAGGAGGGAGCGGTCCCTACTACCTCCTTTCGGCCATGACCGATCCCTGCCTCAGCTCTTTAAAATAGGCAGCCATTTACTGCCTCTTATTGCCCCACTGACCAGGTTAGCTCATAAAGCTATTCACACGCCACAAAGGAGATTTTCTCAACAATTAACAAGAAACAACATAATAAAGCCATTGACAAAGGCCTAGCTATTTACTAGAAATTAGGCACTCTTTAAGAGACTAGTGCGTAATTTCACACACTTTACAGCTCCCCAGCGCATATTCCAACGACAGAGTAAACAACCTGGGTGCGGTTTTTGGCCGCCCGCTGTCGCCACCACCGTCCGGGGTGATTTCTTTCCTTACCCAACCTCCACCCTCCCCTCCCAATTCACACGCCCCGTCATCATTAAACTCGTTTTAAATAGCGGAATGGCTGAGGAGGGACTATGGCCTCTAAACAATAAAAAGACACCAAACTGATCCCTGGTATCTGATGGCCATCCCAGGCCTTTGCGTTTCTCACGACGGATCTGATAGGGCTAAAGCCAGCTGGGTGATGGCGTCCTTTGACCTGTGAGCCTGGTTTCTCCCCCACCCCCAACCCAGGGATCTAGCCGGACTTGCAGGATTTCGCCCCTGTGGAGAAAGGGCTGAGAGCCAGAAAAGAGGTCCCGGGCCGTTCTGCTCGCAGAGGCTGAGGCGAAAGGCTGCCAAAGGGTCGCCCTGCCTCTCCCCCAGCTGCCCTTTTTTTCTTTTGGAGTGGCCTCATCGGGACATCCTAGGCAGCTGCGTCCCTCTCGGCTTTCGCCGAAAGACGACCCTGCATTTTGAGACTCCCGGCGCTCTGCGGCTGGCCCGAGAAAAGGCACAAGGCCCGGGGAGTCTGGCGAAGGGCAAGTCTTGCGGGGAAGCTGGAAAGCTTGGAGGGCGGCGGCGGCGGCGGCGGCGACGGCCTCTGAGGAAGGAGACAAAAGGAGAAGAGCTTGCGGGAAGCTGAGGCGAGAGAGCCCGGGCCCAAGCAAGGCGAGGCCTCCAAGGAGGCGCTTAGGCCTTCCCCTCTAGCCTCTGAAAGGCCACCTTGAAGTGGGTCTCTGGACGACTCCTCCAAGAGGCCCTTCCGCTTCGCCTAATGAGCTGGTAACACATTCAGGCCGAGGGAGAAAGAAAAGGGGAAGAGAAAGGCCGGAGACACAAGGAGAGGCCAGCCGGGGCGAAGAAACGGCGCGAGGTCCTTTAAAAAAAAAAAAAAAAGCAGACAAGATGGCGACGCCACGGCTGTGAAACGGGGAGCCTCTTCTCCTTCGCCCCATCACCTCCACCCTTCCCAACTCCTGAGATGCACGCAGGGGCCTTGCCCCCTAGTGAAGCCGCGGAATGGGGGAGACCCATTTCCTGTTCCTTCCTGGCTCGGAAATCGACATGTGGGACTGTTCCTGAGTCGGCCGTCTCCCCTAATTCGCGGCCAATTCTACCGGCTCTCAACCCTTGCCCTCCCCTGTTTACAAACACAGCTGTTGCCGTAGCTTCGCAATGCACCCTAAAGCCACCAGCAGCGAGAGAAGGTGCAGGAAAAGGAAGGGGGAGGGGGGGAGGTGATCTCGGCATCTGGAAAGGACGGAGCGCCTTGTTTTTGAAACTGTCAATTCTCTCAACCCCTATTGTGAGAGCTTCATGCAAAACATCTCAGCCCTTTTAACGTTGGGCCTTGTGAGGCTGCCTCGGGTTGAAAAGGAAAGGAAGAGGAGGGGAGGGGGAAGAAGCAGGGCAAGGCAAATAATTATATCAGAATAGACACGCACAGAAATTACAACGTACCCTGCAATGCATGTGCATACACACACACACAAACACTTTAGTCGAATGTGAATCTAGGGGAAATGTATTTAGTCAACACAGGAATATATGCAATCTTTGTCAATTAAGAAAGCCAGCTGTTCTGTCCCTTAAATATCCCAACTCCATATGAATGATGGTGATGGTGGTGGTTGTTTTTGTTTTGTTTTGCAGAGCTGATCTACAGAATTTCTAGGAAAATATTTTATCAATGTTTGATGATTATAAAAGCAATTAAATTAGATAAAATCCTGCCTTTTGTCAGGCTGCTATGGGAAGGGGAATACTTCTACAATATCTGAAAATTTTTCTGCCACTCCAAATGGAGATGCAGTTGAATCATGAACTTTTCTTTCTTATCTTTCCCCTCTTTCTTTTTTTAACACAAGTGTCTTAACTGTAAAAAACCACAGTAAGCAAGCACTTCCTGTCTTGTATATGTGTTTCCCAAAGGCCACTTTTGATCTTAACTCATGTGTAAAATGAAAGGAGATATGATTTCAAGTGTCATCTTCTTACAAAAATCTGAATATTTTGGCAATAATAGCACAATCTATGTTTGGTAGATAGTGAGTATATACCCCTTCCCAATTTTGCTGCTATTGCCAAAATACTAAATTTTTTCTTGAAAGAGGAGACACAGACAAACACACACACACACACAATATATGAAGAGGATACATAAATCAGACTTTTTTTCCCTTTTTTACTTCCCAGTGGTGTTTAGAATAAACAAGAGATTTATTTAGTTTTTCATTTATTAAAATAACATTGCCTTTTCAGTTAAAATGATTGAGTTTCTAGAGGCTATCTCCTTTTCAAACCAGGAGTTGATGGCAAATGCCTGAAAATTATTTTCACATCCATCCCCTTTGAATACCAGATATATAAAGTCCTATTTGTTTGTGTGTGTTGAAGAATGAGTATATCATGTCTCAGTTACCTGGCATGGGAAGAATTTCTCTAGTGTGGGCTTCATTGGTGACACTTAGAGTATTTGTTAGACTGTTTTTATCAGTTTGGTTTAGCTCTAAGGATTGTATGCATGTATTCCTGCTTATCAATAATAGGGATGGGAGTTTCTGGTGGGTATATTGACATGTGGGAGTATTAAAATAAGAACATTTCACCTACATTCAAGCCTTGTTGAAAAATTAAGAATGTCTTCTGTGAATGCTAAGAAGGTCTTGGTTTCTGGAAAGGACAGGCAGACATTCCTCAGGTCATTAATTTGGGATGCACTCTATAAAATTCTCTGCTCCAAAGCAGACCAACAGAGGACTAGGGGTTGTTCAGCAGCAGGCAAGGAGTGTGTGGCTTTATGTTTTCCTCAGCATTCTTAATAGGACAAGAATATTTTGGACCTACAGGAACTGTTAGAATAGAACATGAAAACATCCAACTGGACTTAGGACCTCTCTTTTGCTTCTTACATTTATTTATTTTTTAAATGGTGACTCCTTACATTTATTTGTTTAAATAAAAAAGGCTGACCCTTTTTCCCCCCTTAAAACTAGGACTTTAAAAAAATCCCAAAATAAGCACAGAAGCAATTTGCCCCTAGACTCCCATCATCCAATATATGATTTAGTAGTTGAAGTGATCAGATGGATCAATATCTTTGATCCAAAGCTGTAAAAATCAATTAAAATAACATACAGTGAAGAATTATTTCAGCATTTGGGGTTTTCCTATGTCCTCGTATTTATCAGCCACTGACTTCAGTGGTCAAAAACAATGGAGGAAAAAATGCATAGATATATAGAAAGCAATAAAGAGGGAAGGAGAAGGGGATAAATGGATGTTTTGCCCACCAGATTGTCAGAAACGTAAAGGACTATAGTTACACATGTGAAAGTGACCTCTCTAGAATTTGGGAAGATTAAAGAGTGGGTGGTTTTTGTAGATTTATTTATTTATTTATTTATTTATTACTGCTTCATCAGTCCACTGGAAAAGGCAGTTTGAAAAGCTTAGCATTCTTTACCTTGCAACTTTTCAAAACTATAACCAGCAAATTAACACTGAAAACCCTAAAGTGAGATTATAACAACAGACCAATTTTAGTCTTATTTTATTTTCTAAAAATTAATCTCACATTTGAAAGTTAAGCTAGTTTAATTTGGTATAGTGGTTAAGATCCAGAAACCACAAGTTGTGAGTTTTAAGTCAGCTGGGGTGACTTTGGCCATTCTTTCTCAGCCCAACTCACCTTACAGGGTGATTGTTAAGTAGAAAATAGGAGGAAGGAAGGAGTATTCTCTGTCTTGAATTATTTATAAATAATAAAGGCAGGATAAAAATATCTTTAAAAACCAGCATGGAATGTTGACATTGCCTGCTCTTTTTAATGCAGAAACAAACAAACAAAAACCATCCTTCCATTTGTGAAAGCATTGCCTAGTGGGGAAAGCCTATCTGAGTTTATCTGGATGAAGGAATGGCAGGTCTTAGGACTGTATGTCTTTTGGCAGGTCTCTCTTCCCAAAGGAGTAAAAGGCCTTTTGCAAATCACTTAGGGGTTGCTGAAAAAGCAAAAGAAGAAAAGGAGGGATGTTCCAAACCAAAAGACGTTCATTCATTCCAGATTGGATGACACACATCTAGATACACATACATCCAGGGTAACATTTCTGCCAGAACACATTTGCATTCTCATCTCCTCTTTTTGAAAGCATCACATTTTAGCAAAGCAATTAAAACACATAACACAGCTCTGTAAATTAGAAATATAAGCTGGTAAGAGGGAGCCTGACTATGTAAGCAGGTGAAGGTATTTCTAAATGTATTTGGCTCTTGCACATAATTTGCAGAAAGAAAAATACTTTATCTTCCTACCTGGGTCTGTGTGCGATAGAGAAGAAATTATCTCAGTCTATTTGGAATATATAGAAAAAAAAAGAGATATAACCTAGGACAGAAACATCAAAATTGTAAATAATAATATATGCACCACATCTCCATAAGAAAAGTTGACTCTGATGCTCAGGATAAACAAAGGCTTGTTGCTTTTGTTGTTGTTGTTTTGCAATTGAAGATATATTTTCTTGGGGCTCCCTCTTAAAGGATATCCTTCAGCATTTTTAATTTAAAATAAAGATGTGCTCTCAAAATCTGATCAAGGAAAAAGAACCCAGGAAAAAGAACCTGATCCAAAGAACTGATTCAACAGCTTTTAGGGGGATGTAACTAACATTGTAAAAGTTCTTTTCTTATCCCACAGTTATAATATTTGATTACAGTTTTATAGGAACAACAATTATTCTCTAGAAGTATCTGTCCTTCCAACCAAAGCTTTACATTCTTCCCATGCATCCACTTCACAAAAGAATGAAAACAAGGATAATCCTGCAAGAAATATATGAACATTTTCTTTTTAAAACAGTGTTTTATTTGAAAATAAAGCTAAAGCATGCTTTTTCAAGAGTGCAAATTTCCATCATTTTGATTTACTGTTTCCATTATCACAACATCTAGAAGTCCGCTTGCTTCAATTATGACAAATTTTAAGTGCAAATATAGACAATTGCCTCTGATTGTCATGTGCAGTAAAAAATGGTCTTGCTACAAAGATAGGATGGTTGGGAAAACTGAAATTTCCAGGTATGTAAGAAAACAGTGTCACATCCTGGTTTCAGACACCTGAGTTTGGGTGATCACAGCAGCTAATGAAAACAAGGAATTTGGGGCTTCTGTTGTTGAATTAAAAATGGGGGAGAGGGTGATTGCATTTTCCTGCAATGGAAAGGGGGGGGGAGTATTATTTTGAGTTTTTTCAATCTGAGAGAGACACAGTCATGGATATTCCTTCATCTTTCCAATAAAACATAGCTTCAGTCTGCTCCACTGCAATCCTAATTCTTCTAAGACTACAGTCCTTATCAATCATTCAGGGGCTGGTGTGGGAAAGCGGTTTTCTAAATTAAACGTGCACAAGTCTGGTCTGTGATACAGGAGACTGAATACTGTAACCAAGATATGATATGTGGACATTCTGAACAATTCATTATAGGAAGGATTATAATGCTTCTCCCTTATTTTTTAAAAACTGACTTGTCCTGGATCATTTTATTTTTAATTTTAACAAGAATCCAACTAAATTTAACTGCTTCTATTGATTTTCAGCTGTGAAAGAAACAATTGTCCCAGCAATGATCTAGAAACATACACTCTATGCTAAATGTAGGCATGTTAGTTATTTTGATAGAAAGGGATGAGGTGAGGATTAAGAGGTGGGAGAATACTTAGAAGTTAAGAAGAAGCGCGCACCCCCCTCCCCACAAGTAAATGATAAAGTCCCTGTGCAACTTCTTGCTGAAGAAAATTGAATAAAATTGTACAGACTTCCATGTTCCAGATCTAGTGCATTACATATTAATGGCTCATTCAAATAATCTTTCAACTAATAAAATCCCAAACCCCAAGCATTTACTTGTAACAATTGAATTGAGGTACCAGGTGCATTATGAGCAATCTGAGACAGTAAAGTGTTCCAGCTTTGAGACAATCCACTGAGGTGTTTGTTTGTTTGCTTTTAATTAACTTGAGACTTTTGCTTGAAGTAGTCTGTGGAATGTTAGATCTCTCTCCCTTCATGCACACTATTACCCTCTTCCCCCCATGATCTGTTTTCATGGCAAAAAAAGTAATCCAATTTTTGCTGTCTTCTTCCCACCCCCCACCCCTCCCCCAATGACTGGGAGGGATAAATTAGAATTCCAAAAATCAAAATGCAAGCAGATGCGATAGAAGAAAAACCAGAATACTGAACTGTAGTGAAAAGAAGGTGTTGGGAAAGGGAGAGAATCAAAATGATATTAATTATAACTATTATTATTATTAGGATGAATTCAGAAACTCAAGCCATTCTCACATCAACCATAAAAGTAGACTTCCCATCCTAGCTTTTTCTTTAGTTCAGTTTCCTGAATTTGTGGCTGGGTGGAAGAGGTATTGGTGGCCCACCCAGCTGCCATTTCCAGATAGGATGGGCCTTGGGTGGTGGCTGGGCACTCTTGGTGGTGCTTAAGGTATAGGCTGGCATGAGATCTCCATCTGGGCCAACCACCAAGGAGGGAGGGCAGGGAAAATTGCCCATGAGACTGAAGGTCCTCTTGAGGGTGGAGGTGATATTGCTGGCCACCCTCTTGCGTCTGTTGAGAACACTTAAATCATCCAAGCTGCCTTCCTGAGCTTCTGGGAGTTTCCCTGGAGGTGGCCTGGGGTTGCGTGCGGATTTCAGATTTGGCTTGAGTGGTGCTGGGCTTGGTATGGTGGCTCGTTTGCCCAGCACCAAGGTGCGGTAGTTCTTCCTCACCCGGGCTCCAAATTTGTAATCCCCATCCTCAGGTTTGGCAGCAGAAGCAGGGCCTAAAGTGCATGCAGCAAGGGTCCGGCTCAGAGACGCTGGACACAGAGTGCTCTTGGGAGGGCTAGGACAGTCCTCTAGGCAGGTAGGATCTGCCTTAGCTGACAGCAGAAGAGTTCCAGGATGCTGGGTGGGGCCAGGCTGTGGTGATGACTGGCAGTCTGCCTCCATCTTGGTCTCCTGGTCACTCTCTTCCCATTTGAGTGGGATCTGTACTGGGAGAGCTCCATACTCAGCATTAGCACTGCTGTCCTCAACTTTGATCTGGGCAATGGGCACAAAAGAGAGGAGATGGGCATGGCTTTGGAGATCTGGACTTGCAACAGCAGCAGTTCTCTGGCAAGTGGTTGATCTCACATTGAACTGGGCATTTCCCAGAAGCTCCTTGGACAGGTGGGTTAGGGCAGCAGTGGTGCTGTCTGCACCAGTTGGAGAAAGAGGAGAAGGATGAGGGTGAGAGGCAAGGGCAGGCTGGCAGATCTGGCCCTCTCCGAAAAATCTTGCTTGGGGCAAAATGTAGTTTGGCTTTAAGCTAGGAGAAGAGTCACGGCAGGCTAACCAGGGGACCCCAGGCAGGTCAAGAGACTTTACCTCAGGCACGAGTGTGGAATGGTCCTCGCCAGTCAAGAGGGGTCTTCCCTCGTCGCCACCGGCTCCTTCCGTGGGCTGTTCCAGCAATCCTGAATACGCACTGCCAGCAGGATGAGTGGTGCAGTCCAAGCCCGGCTCAGATTTTGAAAACCAGCCAGCCGGGATCTTCCAGTCCTCAGGTTCTTCCGACGCTTCGCATTTGACGAACTGCGCTGGACCTGGAAGCTCCTCGTGGCCAGCAAAATGAGTTGGATGGGGCACGAGGCTGGCTGAAGTCTGGAGGGTGGGCGATTTGCAGAAGCTAGTGCGCCTGAAGCGGATACTCTGGACCGAGACGTGGCTGGACCCGGAGCTGGAATCAGATTCCGAGCTGGTCTCTTCTTCCTCTTCCTCTTCCTCCTCGTCTTCTTCCTCTTCTTCCTCGTCAGAACTGAGCTCACTGGACTCAGAAGCGCAGCTGCCTTCCTCCTCCTCTTCCTCAGAAGAACCGGAATTGCTGGTGCTGCTCAGGCTGGAGCAGAAATCGGAGTCGTTGTCTGCGTGATTCGAATAGGAGCTGGATTCCGAGTCACTACTGTAAGGATCCGGTAAAGCCGGAGCAGGCTGCGGGGTCAGAAAGCCGCGCAGTCCAGACAGCCTCTCTGCCACGGCGCTCCGAGCTGCTTTGCAAGCTCGGGGTAGGATCAACACACGCCGCCCGCACCCGGCAGAGAAACGCCTCTCGGTGCTCTTTTTCCGCTTCGTTCTGCAGCCCAGACCCAGAGATTTGCTTCTAGAGACTGCCGCCGCCGCCGCCGCCGCAGCCGCTGCCGCCGCCGCCGCCGCCGCCGCGATCTTAGGCTGAGTGGCAATGGCGGCCGAGGAATGGTAGTAGTAATGAGGATGCTTGGAGCAGAGCAGGCTCTGAAAACAAGCTGGTTCTGTGGCCAAAGAGACATAACCGGGTCCAAGCTGGGCCGTTTCATAGTTTACAGCCTCATTGCTAGGCGATCGGCCAAACCTTGGCAAACTACGCCTGGAGGATTTGCTCCAAAAATGAGGTAGATCCGAGGCCGGTAGGAAAGCTCCTGCTTGTGCAGCCGCCGCCGCGGCCGCCGCCTTGCGCCAAGCTGCTTTCTTTCTGCTGTTGGCTTGGGTTGTAGTCCCTTCTTTCAAGCTCGGGCAAAGTTTGCCGCCGTCTTTCCAAAAAGCCGGGTAGGGGTCGGGGCGCGGGGTCCCCTGACCAGGCTTGGCGCCTCCCCGACGCTTGGTTCTCAGCACCCGTTCGGTCTTGCACGAGGTATAAAGCGCCTCTACGTCCTCGCGGGAAATAAGGGTGCATTTGGCGGCGTGAAAAGCTATGGAGTTGATGGACTTGAGCTTCCGCAGTTCCTCCAGGTCGCATTGGTGCTTTTGGACTTTCAGGTGGTCCATGCGCTTGTGCACCGTGGTGCGCGGGATGTTCTTCAAAAGATCTGTGAAGACCTGCGAGAGGGGGAACATCTGTTTGCCCCGGATCATCAGGTAGCCCAGGCGTACGCCATCCACCTCTTCGAAACCTGACTTCAAATCTTCCATGGTGCGCCTTAAATTAAGCTTAGCATCTGAGTAGGGGAAGCGGAAAATGGATGGGCGACGGCCCGCCGTGCACCCCACAAGTTGGAACGGCGATCAGCAGCAGGAAGAAAAGGTGCGATGTCGGGCGGGTGGGGCGGCAGAGATAGAGAGAGGAAAAAAAGAAATCCACACACGAAAAGGCAGTTTTTTTAAAAAAAATCCTTAGCCAGATGCTGGATTTGGTCTCAAGGCATCCTACTGGATGGAAAAGAACAAAGCGTGTTATTCCTGATCAAACTTCGGAGGACTAAAAAAAATCAGAAGCGCAAGGCAGAAAGGAGGAGAAGTGGAAAGAGCCCTGGAGGGTGGAAATAAAAAAATCATGTCCTGGGGAGTGGGAGGGAATATATCAGTTTGGTGGCCCCGGCCTTTTTCGCGACGTAGCTGAGGAGGCAGGCTCACTACCTGTCCTTGGGCTGGTGGCTCTTCCCCCTGTCCAGCCCAGGATAATGGAATGTAAAGCCAGAGGGCTGCTGAAGGAGGCAGAAGAGCCACGCAGCCGTTCTTCCCGCCGCTGCTTTCGCTCCAAATCAAATGACAGAGTGAAGTGAGCTCGTCCGGAGACACCTTCATCAATTAATTCCCCTAAAGCCAGCGCTGATTGGACACTCCTGACAGGTGATGCAATAAAAATTGATATTCCACCCCCTTCGTACCCCCCTCCCCAATCTTTGGCTAATTAGCATACTCTTAGACTGCCACCTTCCCTCCCAAAGTAAATAATACTGTTAGTATATAAATCTTTCTATTAAAGAATCCAGAGGTTCTCAGCCAGCCCAAAGGCAGCTCGACGGCGCTTGGCTATTAAAGGAACGGTTTGGAATTGGATTACTGACACCGTTTTAGTTCTTTTTTCCTCTTTTTCTTCTTCTTTTCTTCTTCTTCTTCCTCCTCCTCCTTTCTTCTCTTCCTCCCTCCTTCCTCCTTCCTTCCCCCCTCTTTCTCCTTTTCCTCTTCCTCCTCCTTCCTTTTCCACCTTTCTCCTCCCTTTTTCCTTCTTCCTCTTTTCTTCTCCCTCCTCCTCCTCTCCTTTTTCACCTTTTCTTCTTCCTCCTCCTCGTCCTCCTCCTTCCCCTTCTCCTCTTCCTCTGTCTCGGTCTCCTTTTCCTCTCCTTTTCCTCCTCTTTTTTTCTTTTACAAAGCCCACCTCCACAAATAAATACCAATCTGAAAGCATCCAGCCATTTAGTATAATTAAAGAGGGGCTGTTTTTCCCACCAAGACACTGCAAGAGTTCTAGGGATGGAAAGATGACTGAGGTGTGTGTGTGTGTGTGTGTGTGTCCGAACAGCAGAGTAACCATTTTAAGTAATCATTTTAAAGGGGCGTTTATTCTGCCTAAAGAGTCAAAGGAGACTTGCTCGTCTGGCGGGTCCCTCCGCGGGCGTTAAAGTTTTCCCTTTGTTTTAAGAGCTGGGGCGTATTTGTTGTTATTTGGATTTCTCCTTTCTCTCCACCCACCCCCTCCGACTGAGAGAACGAGCATACTCACGTTCACTAGAGGTGCCTCTTCTTTCCTCCTTCTGGCTCCTCTCTGTTTCCCCCCCCCCCCACCCCTTTTCGTTCCCCCCCTCCAAGAGTTAAGTTGTTGCTCCCCTCCTAGGGTTTCTTTGGGGCAGTGCGCTTCTGTAGAGCTCCAGCTCCGTCATACTGTAACACTTTTCGATGAAATTCTGCCTGTGATATTGGAGGGAGGGGAAGCAGAGGGGGGAAGAGGAAGGGGGGGAGAGATCAGGACGTGGGCTCACGTCAGACCCGTAACAAAGCAGAGATAAGCTAGAACTGTATCCACTTTCCACAGTTTGCGAGGCGGCTTCTCAAGGTAGAGGCTTTGAGTTTCCGAGTCAGTGCCAGGATCGCCTGAGCGTTGATTGTTTGGCGAGTGTGTGTGTGTGTGTTATGTGTGTGTGTGTGTGTGTGTGTGTGTGTGTAGAGGGGGGAAATGGTAACAGATTCAAGAGAAGAACTTAGAGAAGGAAGATTGTAGTGGGTCAAAAGGATGCTTCTAGTTTACAGCTTCTAGCCTCAGTTGCCATTGCAGAACACTTCTACAGGTTCGATTCTGCCTTCCAGTCCCAGCGCTGTAATCTCACAGAACTCCTGTGTGGGGCTGTGGATTCGTCAGAGAGCAGACTACAGATTGAAATTGCTTTTCATGTCTCCCCTTGTAGCTCCTATTAGTGACCTCCCAATATTTAATATCTTAGTCTCAGGAAAAACTCACCAAAAACTTGCAGGATTGTTTCAGAGGTGTGCATTATTCTCCCCACACCACACACCAGCAGTGCCCTTTCACCTTTTCAAGAGTAAGGGCTCTTTCAATGTCAAATGTATGAAAAAAACAAAGAATAAAATGCATTCAGTCCAAAGGGAACAGCTCCTAGGTGTGGAATCAGGCCAATGGCTGGTCTTCCAATGGAAGTTCAGCCAATGGGCCTCAATCAGAATTCTCCAAAGCTTCTGGAAGATGGTGGATGGAGGCATCCATTGATTTTAAGCTCCCTTCTTGGCCAGATGCACAAATCAGGCCTCCCATAGCTCAGGGCCAGAATCAAAATGAAATACATCCTTCCTTTGCAGAAAAACCCATGGGGGGGTGGGTGGGGAGGAGAGAATAAATCCTCTCTTCTAATTCATGGTTCTGTTCCTCAGTCTCTCCCCTTGATATAGACCTGCAGGTACAGGAAAAGGGCTTCTTATTATACTGGCACTGCAATAAATAAATACACACAAACCCTATACACACATACACACATCACTGCTTTTCCCCATCTTTTTTTGTAATTAATTTTCATGGCCGTTTTGCATGAATACATCCTTTCACCTCTCTTTCCCCAAATATATGATTCCCCAAGAAGGCTGACTTTGTCTTTCTTTGCATATGCAAGGAGGCATCCGGAAATTAAGAGGGTCCTTTGAAAACCTAACTAAGCAGCCCTAGGTGACTGCTTGCTTTCCTTTGGCTTCTCAAGAGCTGCCTGAATTCCCAGCCTTTTCAGCAGAATCTAAAGGCAAAGGTAAACAATGAATGGGTGTATATTGCACAGCTCAAGTTGAGCTCCCCATCTTGTCTATAGACAGACTCCTCTTCCTCTCACCAAGGAGGCAGCTCCTCAGATTCTGGAGTTGCAAGCCTATTTTTTGAGGATAAGCAGCTATTTGGACTGTAAAAAAAATCATTGTAGCCGGGAGGGAGGAAGATCTTTTCTTCATATTTTTTTCTAGGATAGCAGAAGGCTCATTCTATTCCTCCTTCCTCTATTCCCTTTTGCTTTGAGGTTGATGATTCTGGAATCCTTGTAGATGAAGGTACAAAAGAAAGAAGCTGTGGCCCAAGGCTCAAAGTTCTCTCCTCTCTAGTAGCTGCATATTTGTTTCCCCATAAAGTTGAGTTCTGAAGGCTTGATTTGACCTGGTGCAGCTCAATTCCTTTGGGTTGCCATTGAACACAAGCCAAACCAAAATTCCCTTTACAGCTGTGAACTACTCAGGGATAAATGGGGTGTAGGAATCTCTTGTTCTTTCCCCCCATCTCTACCTCCTTCCCCCCTCACACACACACACACACACACACACACACACACACACACTTTTAAATTTGCCAGATTACTTGCACCCTTTAGAAAAGGTTGAAACTCTCAAAGGGTTTTGTTTGCTATAAGCACTGGCCTTAAAAGCATACCCTCTCGCACATGCATACAGTTATTAAGAATTGGTATGAATCCAAATTTCTTCCAAAGTACATTCTTATTTATTTTATATAAGTCATGGTCATAGCAGCCTCTCCACCCCCCACTGTGTGTGTGTGTGTGTGTGAGAGAGAGAGAGAGAGAGAGAGACAGACAGAGAGACAGAGAAACAGAGAGAGAAATGGGGAGGGGAGGGGATAAACAAATGAAGAAACAAATAAATACACAAGCGCAACTCAAGTCACAGGATTTGAGAAGGTGCCCAGCTCAGCCAATAGATTGGGTTTAAGTCTCTCACACAAGATTTTTTTAGGACTTTTGTTTCTTAAAACTTCCTCTTCTTGATTTTTTTTGGGGGGGTGAGGGGAGGAAGAAAGCTGCTGGTTTTCATGTGATCATCAAAACAAGATGCCCTCACAGGATCTTTCTGGCAGCATATTTGGAGGCAAGCTGGATTTATAAACAATAGCTCAGAGACCTCTAAGTGAGAAGAAAAGAAAAGAAAAGAAAAGAAAAGAAAAGAAAAGAAAAGAAAAGAAAAGAAAAGAAAAGAAAAGAAAAGAAAAGAAAAGAAAAGAAAAGAAAAGAAAAGAAATACTGGGGCTGTCCTAGGAATCATAGATCGCCTGCTGCAATCTGGGAGCTGCATTAGAATTCACATTATTCACATGAAAAAGCACCTCCTTTCCCCCACTTCCATATTTTCCCCAATATAAGAGAGACCATGTTCATTTTGTGCATGCATATGAGGGAGCCAGTGAAAAATTAAGGTGTTTATTTCCGGTCATTTCCAGAGAGACATTCTTAGAGGAAAAGCAATGCAGGCCCTTCCCTCCTCCCCCTCTGCTGGGTTATGATCTTTCAGCCCAGCTAAAGCAACATGCTCCAATTCTGGCTGTCTCGGGTTCCAGCCTTAAGCAGGCTCCCGCCTGAAGGATCTGCCTTCTAGCCGACCGTGACTGACTTCCAAGACCAGGAACCTTGTCCTCAGTTCTTCACCTTCCTATCACCAAAGTTCCTGGAAAGACCAGCATATTGGGATTTATTCCTGAATGCCCAGTAGTTCTTTGCCTAAATCCTAATGAAATCTTCTCAAAAGCTGGGCTAGTAACAAGGTTCACTTTAACTCCACTGAATTATGGGCGCTGCTGGGAAAGTACTTAAGGTGCTAAAGGCATGGAACTGGGCCTCCCGTTTCTTTGTGGAATAACAGGCTTACACTGTGTGGGGATCTGTGCAGGAGTAGAAAAGCTCCTAACTTTGAAGCATTTTGCAAACTGGGCTACTGTAATGGGGCACTGGCATTTTCAGCTCTTTTGAAAACCTTATTTCAAGAGAACCAAGGACCATCCTCTCAATTCCCATGAAAGGGTTTTCTGTTACAAATGAATGAAAATAAAAAAAAAACACAAAATGGCAAAGGTGAGCTTACCTGAATTGTGAGATGGGAAGACCTGTGATACAAGGTTCCCGACTAGCTTACATATATAGTAAGTAGACAGATGATCACTCAAATATGCTTCTTACTCATGCAGTAGATTTAATGGTATTTTTTAAAAAAACCTTAGTTCATATGTCATTTTGAAGCACTCTTGGAAGATGATAAAGCTAATTAGAAAATAATAGAGAAAAATAGTATCATTCTCCTAATGGTATAAATGAGCACTCCAATAATTCTTGTTTTGATATAAAAATATATTGGATTGTTGTGTGAATTTGAAGGACTGAGTGTGTTTCTATTTGAAACTGCCCCTTCAGATTGTACTTCGATATATTTTCACAGAATTATCAGGATGGTGTTAAAACAGCAGGACAATCCAAGCTGACCTCTTCTTTCTGGAAGAATTACCCAGAACCATTTATAGCCTTTTAAAGATTTACTTGTGAAATGCAACAGCACTTTAAACTTCTGTTTCTCCAAGTCCTTAAATTCACTCTATCTTGATACATTTTCACAGTACAATGCCCTCCTTCATGCAATGCTATTTTTTGTTTATTTATTCTGTATTATTATCTCTTTCTGCTTGATGTAGCTTAGTCTTCCAGAGCTATCTTGAATACGACTTTGTGTTTTGTGTGTATGTGGGAGCGAGTATGTTTGTACGAGTATGTTTCTATGTGTACACCAGAAGAAATAACAAAACATTTTCTAGTTCAAAATAGGTATTCACAGTAAGTACATATGCTGTACTTACTACCCTTAATAATATATCCAAACTAGTTAGGGTGATGGCATGTGAAGCATGAGACAATAATTAAAAGACTATGTGACTATAAATTAAAAGCCTCAATTGATTAAAAAAAACATAGCAAGCATAGGTACTTTTTAACACATTTCAAATACAACCATTAAAAAAGTAGTCTAAAAGCCATAACATTTTTGTAACATAATATAAGGCTCTTCGATTATTCCTTTGTAAACAAAGCCACATTTATCATGATGCTAAAGGCTGCTTTTCCCTTCAGCATTTCCCAAGTTTTAACTTCTCCCATGGAATATCTTTTCTACCTAACAGGTCCTAGAAAGAGAGGACCTTTTCCATTTTTAATTATTTCTTTCTCCCTAGAAATTTGGCTCATCTTTGTTTTTAAACTTAAAAAAGAGTTTTTGGGACACAAACCGTGTGCCATGTTGCCTACTGACCCATAATCAAAATGCAGTGACCTTCTACCCTTTTTTTGCCCCTTGACCCATCCCAAATTCAATGCAGCCTTTATAAATTTGCAAATCCTTGGATGTAAAGAGGATTTGGGGAGGCTTTGTTCTGCAAGGTTCCTAAAAGTGGGCATTTTTAATTAGACACAAAGGTGCAGTAAACAAAAAGAACAGGCTGGCGTTTCTTACATACAGGTGGGCAAAAGACTAGACTATATGGAAAAAAGAATATCCTAAGTTTCACCCTCCTCCCATCTTTATCCCCCACACTGGAAGACCACTGAAAATCAAGATACAAAAACTGAAGGGAGCAGCAAACGGCAATTACAAATGTAGGGGATCCAAAGGTTATAGATTTCACCAAATTACAGTGTAGTACAATTTACTTCCAAGGTGCAAGGAATGGCCAGACTTCTAACATTCTGTATTTCCTAGGTATCTGAGGTTCCTGATGACCTGTACCCAGAGGGAGGGAGGGAGGGAGGGAGGGAGGGGAAAAAGAAAGATTTAATCTGAAGCTAAAGGCTAATTCTTTTATCTCACTTGCTATGAGGCAGTTAAAAGGACACCATAATTACAATTTTGATAAAAGCAAGACAATGCCTGCCTATTTTGGCTTCATTCATAAGGAATGTTTACAATCTCAGAACATTTTGATGTCAATTAAATATTGGCCCAGAAAATCTCTTCATCTGTCCCACATATTTCTTGACTTGACTATTCCTATTATTATAGTTTTTGTTTTTTCCTTTTGGAGAACAGTCATTATTGGGGAAAGTGGAGAAGAAGAGTCATTAAGAAAAAACGCAGGACAAGCTATATGAGGGACAGGAAAAACATTGACAATATTATCCCTTCCATTTTTGAAAGTGTGATACTTATTTTATCAGTAGCACAGGCATAGAAATTAAAAAGGTTGGCAAGGAAATTAATATCTTCAGAGAAATAGTCCAAGTCAATGTCTGTGGGTTCTCAGTGAGGTTTTAAAATATGAGGATGAAAAGCAAGGTACACTCTATTCAGTCCCCAGATGAAGATGGAGGTTGGCAGTGAGTGCCTTCTTTTAATGTATCTGAGAGCTGCTGAAACCAAAGGAGGCTACAAATCCCTCTCATTTGTTCAGACATAAGGATCAATTCAAACAGCCACTGCATCAGCAAACCTCATCCTATTTAGATTAAAAGGTTTGTGCACTGAGACTGTAATACTGGGCCTTAAGCATAAAAGAAAATAGGTAGAAACCCTTGATAACAAGCTGACTTTGCTCAATTGACCATTGCATTAAATAGACACACTCTCATATTTTTTAAAACAGTAATCCTTTTTCTTTTGAACGTATTTTTTTGAGTGTCCTATGCAACTTAAAACTTTCTATCCAGGAACTCTACAACCAGATCATTTTATTTTTAAATCTCTTAGGTTTGCTATGTGGGTAGAAAACAGAACAGAATGTGGTGGTAGATTTCAAATGTGTGCTGTGCTTCTCTTTTAACCTAGTACTCACGAAGAATCAATAAAGTAAAAACTTTCCTTCTTTCCTTTTCTAGCATTTCCCTTACTGCATGCATGAGGAAAGCGGTTGAACCCCCTCCCCTGCAAACCCAAGAGCATTTGTGAGTAGGCTAGTCGAAGGCCCCCTTCTCTTTTGAAAGTTTAGACCTTCAATATCCTCGATTCTACTGGCAGAATTAGGATGGCCTTGGAGGGCCCTAAACGTGACCATTCACCAAGGAGGGGGGGGGGCTCCAGCTTGCAACAACGTGCTCGGCAACTTAATCTTGCACCAAAAAGAGAAGGGTGTGCAAAAGAAACTCTCCCAACATTTCTAATCTCTTTCCAAAGTGGATTGTATATTTACAGCTGATGGGAACGCCTGGATTTCGCAGCAAAAAAGAGAGAAGGTAAGTGTTAGTGATTATTGCTGCCAGTTCGGGGAGAAACAATGAAAGAACAAAGGGAATCACTTCCCCGGTGAAGCGTTTTACATTTCTTCCTCCATTTCTCCGCGAGAAGCAAGAACTGGGGGGGTAGGAGGTAGGGTTAAGAGGGGGGAAAGCGTAGAACGCTCCCAACTTTGTTGCTTTTAGAAACGGTGTAGCGAACGCCGTACAATATTTGAGGAATAAGGCGGCGGCGCGCGGATTTAAATGAAAACTTATCGGCGAAAAGACCCCACCAACTGCTGCCGTACGAAGAGAATAGCGGCGCCTCAAACCGAAGTTTATAATCCAGAGGTTTGGAGGCTGGGGACGCTCCCCCGGACTGTGCTAAGAGGCAACAGAGCAGCTCGTTCTTTGGGGCGAAGAGTACAGCATACTGAGGGTGACTGAGGACCAGGGGATAAGGAAGGGGTGGGCTGGGAGGCTTGAAATGTAAAGCAAATTCTGGGGCGAACAAGGGGCTACCCTCAGGAAACCTGCCCGAAACGGGAATTAAGTGAACAACAACAACAAAAAAGGAGACTTTTCTTTTTGTGGGGTACAACAACAGAGCTGTGAAGGGGAACAGAAAAAGCCGTGAGGCAGATGCGGGGGCACTACAAAAAAAAGAAAGAAAGAAAGAAAGAAAGAAAAAAAGATTTCTGTTCCTTGTACTACGTTGTCTCTGTGTGCATATCTGTGTGGGTATGTGTGTGCGCGTGTTTACGGGCAAAGAAGGGGAAAAGTAAATGGTGATGGTCGGTGGGAGGGAGAAAGAAAGAGAGCACCGCCTTGCAAGCTGAGGGAGGTCAGTGTCTCCAGCAATATCTCAGCCTCATATGCGAGACCGAAGTGCTGGCCCTCGTCCTGGCTCCTAGCTTGTACCGTGACGAGGGGAGCAGAGAAGAGCAAAGCCCCCATAATTGCAATTCTTGGTGGCATTGTCCGACAGACGCGTTGGGAGGAGGAGATTGTTGAGCTCAACTACTTCTTATACAAATGCAATGCACCACTGCCTGCTTGTCCCGCCGGGAAGGAGGGAGGGAGACATGCATGAATCTGGGAGCTGCATATGGAACACTGTGCAATACCAGCCCTGCCGCCACTGCCGCAGCTCTAATCTTCAACCCTCGCAGTTCTTCCATTCATTCAAGCACCCAGGCGCAAAGGGCGGGGCCTCCAGGCCGCTAACCTTTCACCTCCTGCCTGCCTCTCTCTGTCTCTCCCTCTCTCCCCACCCCCTCGGCGCTTCCTTTTGCCGCGCGGCCACTTGCTTACCCAGAATCCATTGCGCCGTGGGCGCACTCGTGCCGAGCTCGAGCCTCTCATAATCGCTCTCTCAATCCCGCCCTCTTCGCTCCCCCCCCCCGCTTCTTCCTTTTCGTGAGGTTTAGATTCTAAAGCTGCTGCGCCCTGCTCTGTCGCTGGGGGCAGCCGCTTGCAAGGAAGGCTCTGTTGAGCATCCCCGGAGAACCTTTCCATAGGTGATGATGATGATGGTAATAATAATAATAATGTTTCAAACACACAACTTGAAAACTATTTTGGGTCCAGCGAGGTTTATTCTCGCAGAGAGTCGGCGTGATAGGGTGCATGATTATAAGTAATTATTAAGGATAATTCCCGAGCGCAATAATTAATTGAATTTATTGAAATCAGTTAATACTTATAATAAACGGGGATTATTTTTAATAGCAACAACAGGATTGAAGAAATACGGGCGTTCCTTAAACTACAGAGAAGCAGATGAAACCAGCCCACGATGCTAGAAGGTAGTAGATTGGAAAAGGGAAAAGCAAGCGACCTGAAATATAGAAATGAGAGGCTGGAACTAAAAGCCCCCCCTCCCCCCCCCAAGATCCCAGGATCATAGTTGAAGGGTTGGTCCTTGGAAATGTGCGGCTTGTGATGAGTCAAGGCATTTCCTACTCAGCATTTCCTGGACCCTGGTCATCTCCCCTCCCCCTTTCCTCCAAAAGCCTTTGAAGCAAAGGTTTAGAACTCTTTGTTTCTGCTTTTCTTCTTCCTGACTGGAGAGGGGGAGCAGCAAAGCAGGTCAGTGGGTGACTGCTTCAGCATTTTAGCCCGTCTCTTCCCGCCTTAGAAAAAATGACACTCCTATATGACTCTTTAAAAAAAATCCTAGAATATTTTAAGGGTACAAAAGAAGACAAGAGACCGAGAACAACTGTAATTTAATTCTGTACCTCCAGTTAAAAGCAAATAAAAATGTTATCTGGTACCGCCTTGAATTACGAAAAATGACTTTTGGTTATTTATTTATTTTTAAAAAAACACTTCTTTGGGGTTCTGGGCATCAGACAACTTCTTTCCCTGCGTGCTTCAGTCACATGCGATCTTTTTAATTTGGGCAGACGATGCTCTTTCCCCAGCAGCTTCCGCGGGGTGTTTCTCCCCTTGCCTCTCACTTGTTTTCCCACCCTTTCAATCTTTGTGGAGGTTACTGAATAGCCCCGAAGTTGGGACGTTAAAATCACGTGCAACGGCAACCGCATCTGGAACATCTTCAGGTCATTGCCTGATTTATTTATTTATTTGCTTAAGTCTTTCAAACGTGGGAGCTTGTGAACAGGAACAAAGTGCAGTGCTCCGAGCATGTGGAGCTGAACTTTCAGAGGTCTGGAGACCCTGCAAGAGGAGGGGGAAGGAGAAGAGATACTTATGGAGCCATTCTCCAAAAATCAAGACTTCCCTTTTCTTTCTTTTGTCAGTAGGATCTAAATGGTGACCTTTTGCAACAGAACCTAAAGTTATTGCAAAGGCAGAAATTCTCCCTAACAACCAAGTGGAGTTATGTTCCATTTTAAATGGAAAACTGAAATGGGACAGGTTTTAACTTAGAAGCACTGGCACATTATGGAAAGGAGTGTAAAGGCATTACCTTAGGGCTTATTTAGCACATCCTTACTGCTGGCGCTATAATCAATACAAGCAAATCATGTAGAAAGAACAAAAAGATCCCTCCACCTTTAAGATGCAATAAAAGGCAGATGCTCTATGACTCTTCAAATCCCTTTAAATGTTTTGTCGAAGCTCTTGTCCACAGGCCAGCAGGGACATTTGGACCTGCTTGTTGCCTGTTGAATATGATTGACAAGTGTTTTCTTTACCAGACAAGAAATGCTTTTTTCCCCAATGTTAGTAGTGGCCTACTTATAGAGTTAGTATCTAAGATCAGAAAAGATACTTAACAAATTAATAGAATGCTATTGCTCTAAAGCGATTTGTGCAATAGGAAAATAAAAAATAAGATAGTATACGATAGAGCATTAATATTAGTCACTCTTATCTTCTCCCATATTACAGCATTTCAGCCCAATTTCTAATTAGTGCTAAATCTCCTTAACTTAAATTGATTATGCTTCTGATCATATATATATTATTTGAATGGATGCGAATTCCAAGTCTGATATCTACCGGCAAAGAATTTACTATCTGAGAATTACTCTGGTCATCCATAATTTATTTATTCTGAATCAATCTTATTTGATTATTTGGGCTTTGCAAATCAAACTTGCTGTCCTGATAACTGCTTGAAAATAAAGCACCAATATGTGAAATAACCAATTAAATGTGTTTAAGATTCAATATCCCTGATTGTATGAACAGCTTGAATTCATTTGGAATCATTTGGGCATTTTTCCTTGAAGAGTTCTCACCAACCTCAGTGGCCACTTCTCCCAAATAATCATGAAAGCATTTCAATGGCTTATGAAAGGTTGCCAACTAAATGTCCATAATGTCCTATAATTCACATGTATCAGACACAAGCACATTTAGAAATATGGATTTTCATTGCAATATAAGCAGCCCAGTTAACATCAAATAAATGTCAAAATATCTTGATAATGCTACCAATATCATTAACCTGAATTTTATAAATAAAGAGAATTGCTTACAAAAAAGTCACTTGATAAAACCACTATATTTCTTCCTTCAAAATGTAATAAACCCACTAAAAGTCAAAACATATTTCTAGTCCCAACTGTAAGAGTACTGAGTTGCACTTCAGAAAATAGATCTGTATTACACTCAATAACTGTTGTGGCTTTGGAAGTGGCAAGTTATACATCTAATGACTAGTAGTAAAAGTACCAAAACCTAAGTCCTATTGAACTCAGTGGGACTTATTTATAAGTGCCAGAACATTATTACTGAGCAAAAAGACTCTGTTAAAGAGGATTTATGAGCAGGATAATTTGAAGAGTAGCAACAGACCTCAAGCAGCACAAGTGTCTTCTTCAGAATAGGGGCCTGGTTCTAGTTCGGTTATGGGTTCACAAATCCTTCCTAGTGATTTGTAATGACTGGGGAATGCTGTTGCGCTTCCAGTGCTTGGATTTGTTTTGTTTAGTTCATGACTTTGCCTCCTGCTCAAGAGCCATTGGAGTGAGAGAATACTGCTACCGATGATAGTTTTTGACCAGCACAGAGCTGTAGGAAAATAAGGGTACAGTGGGGTTGAGAAGTGGGCAGAAGCATTGATTTTCCTGTAGGCAGCGCTAGTGCAGGGAGAAGATAAAAAGCAGGACCAGGGCAGGCCGGCAAGGCAGTGGCGGGTTTTCGCAGGAGCTTATGAAGCTGGTCCTAATTGGAACCCCGGACCTTAGGCAGGAAGAGAGAAGCTGAGCTGCTGCTGGCGAGCAGCCAAGTCCCATAATCCCATCCCCTTCCCTCCTCAAAGCCCTTTGCGTTGTACTTGATGAGAGAGGTTGAGCGTGAGCAGGTGAAAGAATGAATTCGCGGGTGTCACTTACAAAATGAGAGTCAACTGAGGGGCCTGCTTGTGCAGGACTAAGCTGGCTAGCGGGAGGGCTTAAAAGAAGAAACCGCGCCTCGAAGGGAACCTCGGCGAGGTGGCGGCTGGGCCTAGCTGCGCCGGGCAGCGAGAACCCGAGGGCTGGTCCCCACCGAAGGAGCCGCGAGGGGCGTCAAGAGTGCTGGGGTAGTTGGGGAGATGCCTGTTGGTCGTGGAGGAGAACGGGGGGGGGGCCGCGCGAGCGGGTCAGCGGATTCCCCAAGGCAGCAGCTGCGCCCGAATACCTCGGGGATCATTCAGGCAGGAAGTGCCGCTGGAAAGATCGCGCATAAGTTGGAAGCAGTCCGGCCGAGGCAGGAGAGTGGGTTGGGCCGTGCGAGGAGAGGAAGTGGAGCCGCCGAGCCTTTTCCTCCAGCCGCCCCATTGTTCGCGAGGAAGCCACCGCAGCTGTTGGCCGCCTTTGCACTTTTAGCCCAAGGTTCGCCTTGTCCTACCGCAACTGCGAGGGGGTTACACGAGCTTGATGCCAAAGCTAAGCTTCCGCAGGCGCCCAGTTGGGGAAACGGCGCGACTTTGTAACTCTCGTCCTGCGCAGCTCAGGAGTTTCCAGCAAGCAACCCTGATAAATAAGTAGGAGGGACTCCCTCTCTCTCCCCCCCCCACCTCCTCCTCTCTGCGTCTTTTATTTGGGACTTCTCTTTTACTTCTCTTCACCGAGGAAAGTTCCGTAAAGCTGTAGCTCACGTGGGATGGCGAAGACGAAGAACGCACCCGGGCGAGCGCTCGACTGATACAAAGGGAAACATCTGTTCGGTGGTGAATTTTTAGAACAAGACTTTCTGGCGGGGATGTGGGGGGCGGGGGAGGGAAAGAGGGAGCGGCAGGAAATAACACGAAAATAACTGAATGCTGAAATAATTAAAACAAAAAGAGGGGTTAAAATAAGGAACGGGATGGGGAAGGGCTTATTTTATAATTTCGGATTTCGCTTTGAATTCTTCCAGAAATAAAATTAATGTTTTTACATAAACGTCGATTAGTCTGTTCTGTTTAAAAGTAATTATATTCGAGAGAGGAACATTGTTTTTAATGAACATCCTTTATCGTGTGATATGAAGCTGAGATATATGAACAAAACAAAATAACTTGAGTAAGAAAAAGTCCAACAAGTGTCTTTCTTAAAACGAGGGGTTAAAGTTACTAAATTAAAGGGGTGGGAGTTGACAGGCCTCGTCTAGGCTGCCGTTAAAAACATGGTTGAGACATGCTGTACCTACTTTTTACAGCAAACAATCTTCGAGAGGAAAATAATGTGGACACTTTGAGAAAAAAGTACAGAAACAAGCTTGAGGTTCTCAGGAGAAAAAATAGTTTTTCTGCAATTCTGAAAGAAAACAGGATTCTATTAGTGAATTCTGTGAAACAAAACGTTTGCTAATTTTTCAGGACACAACACAGAATTATCCCTTTGTCTTTCCTTTTTCTTTGTAAGAATTTTGTTTTTGGGTTTTGAAAAAGAAAATGCAAATACATACTGTATGCTTTTGGGAAGCTTTAAGTTCTGAAAAATACTACAAAGTTTAAACTTTAAATGTTGAAATATCTACAGATAATTAAAGGGATTAGTTTAAACTAAAACCTGATTGTTTCCTCTCTTGATGATTCTCTTTATTTACTAATGATGAGAATTAGTTTTTGAAATATGCCTCTGAAGAAATCCTTTACTAAGTGTATAATTTTTACAGACTTGTATAAATAAATAGGCTTAAAAATAAATATATGTTATGGTAGAGAAAATGTTTGAAATATAAAGCAAACTTTGTGGCTCTTTTTCCTGCATGTTTCTTCTCTTACATTCCAAATAAATTTTTCTCATTGTCTTCTGGCCAAATGAGTCATTTAAAAGCAGAAAAAAGTAGCATTTTTAGTTTTGTTTTTTTAAAAAAAATATTTCAAGCCTTAAATGCCACAGTGAGACTGCCGAAAAGTGATCCAAGGCTTGTGTCTTTAATTCATTTGGAATGTTAAGCCCCCAAGACGCTCCTCGCCTATGTGGCCCTGTTAGCTTTTCTCTGGGTTAGTAGGCAATTTTAATGGTATAAAATGAATATGTGGAAATAACATTCCTGATGTATGCTTTAACAATTGTAAAATTGAGATATAAAAATAAACATTGTGAAATATTGTTTTTAAATGGAACTATTTATAATTCCATTCATGAATACAATTCCATTAACTGAAATTCCAGGTGTATTTTTGTGACTGGAAAATGGTAGTCCCTGTTTCATAAGAAAAAAATTTGTGTGTGCAAAAATCATCATTATTTAATTTGATTTATACATGGATGCTTCATATTGAAAACTCCTTTCATCTTTCAGCAAAGTAATTTTATGCTTTAAAATTAATCTAAAAGAATTTATAAACTGATCGTCAGTGATTGTGTAGAATCTAAAACACATTTTCAATAGAGTAAAAATATTACAGAGAAAAGGGGGAAGGGTGAATATGGGACAACTTACAACCCCCACCCTTGCAAAACAAATGAGTGACTTTATATAGAAGATATATGCAAATATCAAAAGTGTAGGAGGGAGGGAAGTTGAAAGATTGTTTTTAAAAGTATTGCAGGAGGAAGGAACACTTTCTAATTTTTCAGTGAACTTTTCTCACTAAGATCTGTATTTCACATTTAGATTAACCATTTCTTTACTATTTCTAAAGGCTATCATGGCATTAGTGAAATGCCATTTAGCATGTATTTTTAAACTTTAAAATAAAATACACTATAAACTATATTCTAGTATAGGACATGATGCATTATTCCAAAATTTAAAGCTTTAGACTCCTGCTGAAGAAAAGTTCATTCATATTGCTTTAAAGGAAAAGTTCTATAATTTATTTATTTATAAATTACATTTGAACATAAAGATTTTAATGCAAAACTACAATGCCTTTTCATAGATATATAAAAAATTACAGGGCAGAAGTAATAATTAAATACTAGAATTAATGTAATAGAAAGAGTACTTGAGAACAACTATTTCATCCACTGGTGCTTCTAGTTAAGTGGCATTTGCCAAAAGCCTCCTGAGGTGATAGAGCAATTTAAAACAATATAATGGATGCTTTAAAAACAATTTCCCAGTTAAATTAGTGTTTTAACTGGTATAGTTTAAGGGATTTTAACAGTCACAGTTTTAAATAAGTTTATACTTAACTTTAATAGAATAGCCAACTAACATGATTTTGTATGTACAAATAGGTTAAAGATAAAATGAAATTTAAGCTATATCAAGAACTTCCTGATAGGTTTGGTATTTTTTATATATATTTTTAATATAACTTCACCCAAATTCAAAATACATTTGCCTGGAATTAAGTTTAGCAAAATCAGATGGAAAGCAATCTAGCTTGAAGTATACTTATCAGAATCAACATGAAGTTTTCTTTAATGGCAGAATATGTATTTTAAAACTTGAGATAATTAATGATTCCATGCCTACATAGATTTCTTTTAGTTTCAATACAGCAATATCTAAAACATATTAATGTACATGGGTCATAACACAAGTGTCATACATTGTGTAGAACAGCTATTATATTTTCATTTTCTAGGATTAAACAAAGCATCATTAACTTTTATTTCTATTAATACTATTTTCAAGTTCAGTAAACATAAGGAAGACAAAGTGAATGTAATATATTTATATAAATACTAACAGAGCATCCATACTTTATAAACATGTTTCTACAAGCATTTTTGATAATATGTCTTGTGTTACATAGCTTCTCATAGCTTCTCATGCCCAGTAAACAATAAAAATAAATTTTACACTGATTTATTCTGAAGATCTTGGCAAAAGTTGTTAAGAAGGGCCTTAATGCAAAAACTCCCCAATTCCACACCACTAAAAAGAAACAAATTGTCCTGACACAAATTTTCTATTTTCTCTCATTCATTTTCTAATTATTTGTAGTACAAGGTGAAAAAGAAACAATGTTGCAAAAATATATATATTTGTTTTACTATTAATATTGCACAATATGTACTAAAATTGCTTCATATATATGTGAGAAAGATACATTGTAGGCTCTCTATTAATCAGAGGATGTGATGTTGATTCTATTGTAAGATAAACCACAAAGAAGGAAAAAATACTTTAATCAGATTTTAGTTAATAGTATTTGTTTTTTAAACATTAAAAAGGTAAATGGTCTTTTAATTTTACTTCACTGAACTTAATGGTTTCTTTCCTAATGCTCAGTCACTTTGAAAATAAAAGTAAATGGAAATATTGTTTTCCATAACATATATTTCTACGTGTATAACTTTAATGTTGTTAATAGCAATCTTATGCATGCCCAAGAATTTACATGGAATTCCTTGAAAGGTAGAGGATTTGCATATAAGCCAATACTTAAAATGATACAGAAGTACAGAAAGTATGCATATTTCATTTTAAGTTTTACACATTTTAAATGTTGCTTTTCTGTAGTTTATTTTTAAGAAAACAATTGCTTACAAATTATAAAATATAAAGTTGCAATAATTCTTTTTCCAGTATTAATATTCTTCTTAGTAAATCAATATAAAATGAATTTTTAGAAGCATGCCTCCATATTGCACTAGCATTTAGAACAACTGAATCTTTAAAAACACAATCTAACACTTCCAGTTCTAAAAATATAACTTCAAAGTAATTAACATTGATTTCAGTCAATCTTACTCCCAAGTACTGTGCTTAGAAGCGGGATGTAAAAGGTTTATACATTCATATCATATGGATGTTAATGGCTTGCTCTATGTACCTCTTTGTAATAAAGCCTTTCTGTTTTCTGTTTTGCATTTCAATGGTTCCCTCAAAATGTATTGTTTTCCAAAACCACCAAGTGACTTACCTACAACTTGCCATCAAGTTTCCTGCAGTTATAAACTAGTAATCATGGTCAGTTTACTTTCATCACTAAAGCTAAAATTAATAGCATCTTATTTAAAATAATATTGTACTTTATTAATGATAATATAGTGTCCTTTGATTTATACCCAGTGTTTTAACTGATTCTTAAATATCCCTTTGCTGTATATTAACAGTGACATGTATTTGAACTACATTTAAAACAAAAAAAAATTTAAAAAATTGTTTTTGTTTTGATATATATTACAGTTGACATCATACATTTTAGCAAGGATTAGATTTTAATTTAACTGATTGTCTTTGCAAAAAATGTGAGTTGTGACATTTAAAGACCTATGAAACTTACCAGTGTTTCTAATTTATTTTTAAATTAGAAAAGTACAGACTAATTTCTTACAATATTCCTTAGATTCACTGATTACAGTATATTTTTATCTTGGCAATGCTCACTGTTCAGGAACAAAGATTGCATTTCTTTTGTATTATTAATTCTGTAAGTTCCCAGTCATCATTATCCCTGATGGTCATTCTCTTTTGTGCCTCAAATCCCAGTTTCTTTAGCTCTCTTGTACATCTATCTATCCTTATTTTTTTCTGCAATTAGTCTTTGTAAATAGTCCCCTCTAGAAAAGAATGACTTGTTTAAGAACATTGTCCTGGTGACACTGGGGCTACTTTGTAGCAAAGTGATTGTTTTTGTGTTGATCTCAATTAAAAACCATAGTATATATGTGGATTTGATGTAGAAAAGAAATATAAATAAATTTAAAAAATCAGTTAATATTTAAAGTACCACAATATTTTAAGATTACAATCTCATTTGGACCATTATCTTGGTGTTAAATAATATCTTTCTAGAAATTAGGATTATGGAATTACTGTTCATATAAATACAGGAAGTAATGTTATGTAGTATATGTACTTGAAAATACTGTAGGACTTAATGTAGTAGGATTTACTTCTGAGTCAATATGCACAGGACTAGACTTCATATGGAAACATTTAGATGTAAATGGATTTAATCCCCCAGTCATGGAACTGGCAGTGCAATCCCATGCATAGTTTACCCAGAAATTTCTGCTAAATGGGACTTATTTTGTAGTAAGTGTGCATAATGTGCTTGTGTACATGCAAGCATATTAATAGGATCCCAGCAATCTAATATTTTAAAAAGATTTTATTGAAGTTGATGCTTCTCACTCATGATAATAAATACCACATATTTGTAATGTCCAAATAATTTTCTTTGAAGGACTAAAAGACCTTTTAAAAGAGTGCTATATAGTTTTAAGTATTATTTTTCATTTATAGAATTTTCTTCCTGCTCTGCATGCCTATGCACACATACACAAAAGTGATTTATAAGAAAATTATTATCTTGCAAGTTCAAAAAAAGGATTTCTGCTATGCATTATATTGGGGAATATTCAAATGACAAATTGCTATGTTAATCACTGTTCAGTAATGTTTTCTGTAGGAAATGACACTCATTGTTTTCCTTCCCTTGTCTTCAGTCATCTATTTAGAAACATTCACTTTAGACTTTCAAGGACAGCAAAACTTTAGCCAAGATACCCTACATGCAAAGTACAAGCTCTAATAGTGGGTGATCTGAGGAGGGTGGGGGTGGGGTGTAAAGAGGCCAGCACAGCTCTACTTTGTATAGCAGCTTTTTAAAAACTTACAATGTATGTTGTGATTATTTTGCAACTAAAAAATGGCAATCTATTTTATATATTTAGGGCAATGTTATAGGATGATACTTTAATTAATACTGTAACTAAAGTATCAGTAAATAAGTCAGGTTTGCAAAAACAAACATTGCCAAGTGATGCAGAAAATTGTCTTGCTTATCATTTAATGTGATGGTCAGATCAGTGGTATCTTGTGTTATTCTTTTCATCTTCCGTATAAAATTAGCAGCTTTGAAATAGCAGAAAAGTTGAAAGTAGTAAGCTTGAAATAGCGGAGAATGTAGAGTTGCAGCTCTTTGCTGAGCATGTTTTGATGTTCCATTAAATTCAAAGGGACTTATTCCAAACATATATTAATGATATTGTCATCCCACTCTAATCACTTCAGTTTTATGAGTAGCTACTGTTCATTTTTTAGTCATAACTGCTCATAACATATAAATGAAAAAAGATTTTTCTTTGCTGATTACCCTCAATTTCTCCTGATTTTTTATATATATAAACAAATCAACTATTTATTAAAAACTGAGAAAGATGCCCTTTCAAATTACCTTAGATAGCAAGAAAAGTCAGATTGTATCTAAGAGCCTGAGGCAGATTTGTTGGTTTTTCTCTTTTTTTGTTAGCAGTTTAAATGCATATTGATATGCTGTGATTTAGTGAAGCCAGGATGAAAATAATAAATATAATAGGGTCCTGCAAATTTAGGAAATATGAAGGACTTAAAATGAAGTAAAAAGCATCCAAATCAAGCTGAGTTGTTGGTAATTTAATTGATGTATATCCAGGTAGTTTTCCTGGAACAAATAAAAAATCGAAATGTGTAAATTCTGCAGATGAAGCAGAATAAAATAAATTTAAGATGACTATGAATGGGAAAGAGGTAAAAATAAATCTTGCTGGAATTCCTTAATGTTGCATCCTTAGTCTGACAAAGCATGTCATGCAGACATGATTAAGATTAAAGAGTACAATAGAATAAAGGAAAGCTTATGCCAGAATAAAATAAAAGCCATTGGACTCTTGTTCTTCATAAAATAAATGCAATACATTTCAAAATCAAAGCATTTTTAAATAAGCAGAATTTTGCAGATTTAATTGAGACCATGAAAAAAAGCCAGTTAATTCTTATTAAAGATATCTGAAATTATTGCCATTAGGAAAATATTATTAGGTCAGTGAAGAACCGAACCAGTGAGAACAATTATTATAAGCCTATTTTGAACTTTTAAAGTATGCCCCAGAATAAGAAATATGAGCTTTGCTTGTGCAAGGGTGCCTGCGATGACAAAAATAGAAAGCTGCGGCTGATCACATCTCTAGGGCTGGCCCCAGATGATAGCAACTGACCTAACCTTAGATTTGGTTGCCCGAAGCGCTCTCTCTACTGCGAGGAGTCTGAAATACACGGGGGGGAAAATGCAGCGCCGGTGTGAACGAGCCAAGGGCCAGGAATCCATCAGCTCCGTTGGCCCCAAGAATCACAACGGCCTAAGGGGGGAAGTGAGATGAATGAAAACACACGCGCGCGCGCAACATTCCTTCCCCTCCCCCGCATCTCTCGGGAGCAGAGCGTGGTGTCATCTTTGTATGGCAGCCAAGAAACGTAAAAAAAAAAAATGAATGCGTCTTGTCCAGGCCTAGTCCCTCCACACAGCATGACTTCCTCAGACAAGAGGGAGGGAGGCTGTGCATTCCTCCCTCCCTTCTTTCCCTCCCCGCGCACGCTCCGAATGTGCATCCGTAGGAAACGGCAAAAAAAAAAAAAGAAAAAAAAAGAGGAAGGCTCGTGGGCATCGCGCGCGCGACACGGGAGTTAAGGTCGCTCGCGCTCTACGGACGGCCCATGATTCTCGCGTGGAGGGAGGAAGAGCGGGGAGGAGGAGAAAGAGAAGACCGGGGAGTGAAAAGGCCCTCGGTTCTGCGGCCGCTGGCGCGTAGTCGGGCCTTCTCTGAGGAAGGTTTGCACTGCGCCTGCGTGGAGCGGGCCTTGCTGTCTCGCTTTATTGCCTCACTTCGTGGACTGCAGGGTTTTTTCCGCGACGCTGGCCCGTAACTTCAGACTCGTTCCTGTTGCCTGAGCTGAAAGACTGACGGATAGTGGCCCGGCCGAGCCAGCTCACGGGAGGAATTTCAAAGAAGCTTCTTCATCGCTGGTTTTTTTTTTCCCTCGCCTCCCCGCCGCCAGCAGCACCACTGCCGCTTCCAGCGGCCATGGGTCCGACATCCCTGTTATGGAGGCGGTACTGGCGGCGGCGGTGGCTGAGTGACTGAAAACCGAGTGCTGTGGGGGAGAAGGCAGCGGAGGCCACGGGGGTCTCCCTGGCGGTGTGTGGTGTCGTGCTGACGGTGTTTTTAACCCTTAGATGGTCTCTAGCGAGCCGTTGTTGCTGCCTGTGTCACTGGAGGGCGAGTTCTCCAATAGCATGAAGGAGATGATCGGCGGCTGCTGCGTGTGCTCCGACGAGAGGGGCTGGGCCGAAAATCCACTGGTTTACTGCGACGGGCATGGCTGCAATGTCGCAGTGCATCAAGGTGAGTGAGAGGGCCCGCCTCGGCCAACCCCGTTCCGCCGCCCATTTACACGGGCAAGCTGCTTCCTGCGGCCTTCCCTTCCTCCTTCGCCCTCGCAACCAACCCTTCAGCGTCATCTTAGCCCCGATTGCCCTTTCGGAGTATGTGTGCCTATGCACGTCATTCGCTCTCCCCACCCGATAGCAAAGATCGAGTGGCTGCCTGCTCTCAAACCCAGGCATTGTTTTAGGATTATTATTATTTTTAAACAACAACAACAACAAAGGTAGGACGCTGTGTGTTGTGCAACAGTTGGGAAAGGCTTGCTTTCCTTCTGTTCGGGAATTGCACGAGTCAGTTGCGCGTGTCGTCTTAGGTCGCTACTTCCTTATCCTGCATGTGCCTGCCCCTTCCTCCGCCCTCTGGTTAGAAAACAGGCAGGGTGGGAAAGGGCTGGGTCGTTAGCAAAACAGTCCACGAATGCAGAGTTCGGCGTAGGGGAAGACCGACGTGCAATTTTCGGTCTCTGCCTCCTAAATTGGAATCCGCTTGCACGCCCAGAGAAAGCTTGCTGCTTCCCTCACGCAGACTTCTCTCCTTAAACGAGACGTGGAACTAGGTAAAGTATTTGTCTAAGGGAGAGTTAGATATCATGTGACATCTCCCCCCTCGTTCCCCCTCTTGCTCTTCCACGCTTGCCAAACTGTCATTAAGTTGGATCGGGTCGGCTGGATAGGAAGACTTCCTGTTTGTGGTAGGAGCTTGATGGAGGAAGGGAGAAAAAGGGGCGCTGTAGAATTACTTAGCCTTTGATGATAGATTTGTTTGGATTACTGGAGGGAGTGCAATTGGCTGGTGCCCAGCTGTGTTGCTGTTTTGCTGGCTATAATGAGCACAGTGTGCATCTGTCTGTATCTTGGTGTTCTTGTTTCTTTTACTTTTGGAAGAAGTTGGGGTCACTTATAACTGTATATCACAGCACAAAAGGTATAAGGGATTTAGTTATTCTAAAAACACTTGTTAGAACTTTTGACAGGATCTCTTTCTTCCTGCAAACAAAATGTTTACATTTTTAGTTCTGTATGTATGTATATGTACTCCTTTTATCAGGTTTGCTAAATTTTAACAGCAGTTGCTAAATAGCAATTTAAATTCATATATTTCATATAATTTTCTGGGAGAAAAGAGAAACATTAAGACAAATTTTCCAAATAAATGATGTAGAATATTTTTTTCAAAACTGCTATATGTACTCTTGATAATTGTTGTATTCAACAGGGTTGAAGAATTGATACTGAAATTTCAGTCCTTATTAATTTTCCAAAAGCCTATATATTTTTAATAGCATGGCATTTCATGGTAGGAAATGAGGAAATGGTGACCTTATATAAATGTGGTGTAGATATGTTTCTTACTCCACCTGAATGAAAATTAAATAGCTTTATCCAAAAACATATTGCTGGGGATTTTCTCAATATTGAGTAATATGAGAAGAATATATTGCATATTTTATAAATATCAATATTTGATACAAATGGTTAGGATTGATGTTTTTCTCCTATAGAGATTCATTTCATTGTATTTTCTTAATATGTTTATAGTTAACTTGCAATATGTATCATATTTGAGATGTAATCCAACCATGGGAACTACAGAATAAATAAGCAGAAAATACAATGAGAATGATATTCTTTTACAGCATGCTATAATTCGATTTTTATCTGCTTCAATCATTTTTTGCCTATAACAATATTTTGTGCTGAAAAATAAATTTATATACTATGGTTTTTCAAAATAAATCCAATTAATTTAATTGCAAATAGTTTGTATCCTTAGAAAATAGTCTGAAGTGTTTGCTCAATTGATTCATAGTTTGGTTTCAAAAATATTCTCATGATTTACAGAAAGATTCAAGATTTTTCTAATGAGAATTAAATTGAATTCAATGTGAGAATGCATATTAAAAATTCCTTATGAAGTAGCTCTTCAGAGAGATTTTTTTGAGAAAGTTCATTTTAAGAATCAATGATTCCTGTAGCAGGAATTAATTACTTAACAGAATTAATGGGTGAAGGAAAGAATTTTGTCATTGATGAGTAGTTATCCTTCTTTTGATATTCTAGTCTTCCATTGTAGGAAAATTAAAGAAATTTGAAATGGAAGAAAGTTAATGTAAGTCTGCAGAAATATTGTGGAATGACTGGCAAAGAAAGAAATTCAGAACAGTCTGCCTATGCTATAGACTATAGTATGGCTGTGGGATGTCTGTTGCCTATAAGATGATGATGATGATGATGATGATGATTTTTATTGGTTCGATTTATATGCCGCCCTTCTCCAGAGACTCAGGGCGGATTACAATGCGTTAAGCAATAGCCTTCATACTTTCGTATATACCTGCTTAGTAGGGCTTTTGCCCCTCCCCCCAGCGGTGTTCTTTTTTATACAAAGTCAGCTTATTGCCCCCACAATCTGGGGCCTCATTTTACCTACCTAGGAAGGATGGAAGGCTGAGTCAACCTTGAAATCTGAAATCTGAAATCCTCACAATTACATTAAATTTTTTTTTAATATTCAGAAATTAAAACAAGCAGAATTCTTTCTCCTATCATATCTTATGACATTTTGCTTGAATTTCCAAGTATATTTTGTGACATACAATTTTGGGTAGTTTTGATTGACTGGAGAATGCTGGAGTTTGGAGGAATTGCTTAATTGCCTTTACTTGCCTATTCACAACAGTATCCAAAAAAGAACTGGTAGTTATCTAGTCTCTATTTGAACACATCTGGTGAAAAAGAATCCATTAACCTATTTGGATAATTAGATCCATTATCAAACTGCCTTTCCTGTTTGAATTCCCCCCACCCTTAACATTTAGTAGAATTATGCCCTTCTATAACTTAAATCTATTATTCCAAATCTGTACTCTGGTATGAAATAAAACAAATCTTAACTTTCTCTATGTAACATCTTTTTGGTATTTTAGGAATGCTATTAGCACCCCTCAGCTGGCTTTCTCATGGTGAACTTACCCAAGTCCTTCAGTCTTTCTTCATAGAACATTTTCTATTCCCCTGATCATTCTTGTTGCTTTCTGGATTTGTTTCAATTTTTATAAATATTTAAAGTGGTGTGCCCAGAACAGTACAAGTTCTTTAAGTAGTACCTGTGCAAAGCAGAACACAATGGAATGATTATTTGTTGTGATTCAGAAATGATATTCTTGTTGGTGCAGCCTAAAGTTGCATTATATCTTTTTTGCAACCATATCCCACAGCTGGCTTATATTCAATTTGCAATTAAGCACTTTATCAAGTACTTTCTCGCATGTACCATGCCAGATAGTCTCTATTCAGTACTTGTGCAGATAATCTTTTTTTCTAAGTGATGAAATTTGCTTTTGTTTCTGTTAATTCTCATTATTTTACATTCAACCAATATCTCTAACTTGTCAAGATTATTATTTTTTCTGTGTTGTGTCCAAGTGCTGTGGATACACTATCCAATTTGCTAAGGAATCATTGAGTGCTTTGTTGAGTACAATTTTTGAGTCAGCTTTGTATCCCTTTTAATTATATGCCATCCAGCCCATGCTTTGAGAATGGGGCAGCTGTAATATATCTGATTAATAATAATCATCATCATGCTTTGGTTGCTCATCAGCATGTCACGTGTTATTTTATCTAATGATTTGCTGAAAATATGATATATTATGTTCACAGAATTCCCATAATCTATTAAGGAAGTTGCCCAGTCTACATTTCTATATTTATGTATTTGTCTTTGATAATTTTTACATAGATTTCAAAAATCTTATGAAATAATCTTTTTACAATAATTTTAAAACTTTTTCCAAATGTTTCCAATAAACAGATATTGAACTCAGATGTGATATTAGATCTACATCAGTTTTCTATATCTTTTTTTTCCTTTTGATGATGGGCAGCATTTTCTGCTTTTCAGGCATTTGGCATTTTGTCAATTCTTTAGGATTTCGCGAAAATAATAACTAGCATATTTTGCTGACTATAAAACACTCCAAAATATAAGATGCACCTAGCTTTTGGAGAGGAAAACAAGGGGGAAAAAAATCTGCCTCTGCCTCCCAGCAACTTACCTCCTTGCAGCAAACAGCAGACAGCCTGGTGAGCTTCAGCACAACCTCATTTAGCACAAGCAGCTGATTGGCAGTTGGATTGGCCTCCTGGAATATAGCCTATCAGCTGTTCCAGGCTGCAGGAATCACCACCGTCCGTCGCTGCAGCCACCTATTGCTGCCTACAGGTGCTCCATTTTCACCCTCCGTGCATCCTGTTTTTGGCCTCTGCGTGTCATGTTTTTGGCCCATTCCAGGTAGTGGGGATCGCCGCCGCCTATTTCTCCAAAAAATGGGAAGCGTAGAGGCCACAAAGGAGGCGTATGGAGGCAGTGATTGATGGCAGTAGCGATGGATGGCAACGGGTGGTGGTGATCCCTGCAGCCTTGAACACCTGATAGGCGGTATTCCGGGAGGTCGATCCAACTGCCAATCAGTTGCTTATGCTAAATTAGGCTGTGCTGAAGCTGACCAGGCTGTTTACCGCAAGAAGGTAAATTGCTAGGAAGCAGAGGCAGAAGGGTGGGGGCTGTTGAAGGGGTTGTAAAAAATGCTTTTAAAAGCCTCTGATGATCCCAGCTGAGCCGTGTGATCATCAGAATGGTTTTTTTAACTTTTAAAAGCATTTTTTGGCAGAAGAGATTGTAGAAAAAATGCTTTTAAAAATAAAAAAAGTGCCTCTGATGATTGCGTGGCTAAGCTGGGCATGGGGGAGCAGGGATTTTTGCTACCGGTTCTCCAAACCACCCATCGCCATCACCACTGGATTGGGTGATCCGGTCCAAACCAGGAGCATTTCACCCCTGATGCACAGACATTTCCATCTACTTTTTTTTGGGGGGGGGGGAGTGCATTTTATACACCGAAAAATACGTTCTGCCAAAACTTCAGTTAGTATCTTAAGTATGATAGGATAGGATTCATAGCATCCTTCTCTGACTCAGTTTATTCTTTTGTTTTCTGACTCCAATTCCATAGAACAATTCCTGACTACTTGTCTGTAAGTTTCCTTTGTAACTTGGACCACTTCCTACTTTATGTATCCAGTTTTGATTTTCATATATTCAATAAAGATGTTGATTTCTAAAGGCAACACTAGAGATACAAGCACTTTAACTTCTTTGTGCAATCCAGGTCGTTGTTGTGTCTGATGTTATTTTATTATTTGTACTTATAAAAAGCAGACTTGCTCAACTTACTGATTTTATTTTCATATCAATCTGCCTCTAAGACCATCACTTTTCTTATAGATAAAGAAAAGGGTAGTTAGAAATGAAAATACAGTAATATAAAGTTTATATATAACTGTACAAGTTATGTAAACTTTATTTAGTGATAAATCCAAATGAATTCACTCCAACTTAATTTTCAAATGAATATGCATTTGATGCCAAGTGATAAATTAAAACTGCTATATTATCTATACAGTCGTATCTTGATACTCTTATTATAATAGACTTATATTAATTAGACTTATTATAATAGACTTATTATAATCACAAGACTTCCTATCGTTGTGAGAGGGCGATGATGTTCTGATGTTTTTAGCATATTGTCTTCTCTTTAACATCTTTTCCTCCCTTATTTAATCTACCTGTTTTTAACCATCTCTAACACCCTTTAGAAGAAAATGATCTTTCATCACTCTCAGCTTGTGCTATTCTTGAATGTATTTAACTGCGGAGCTCCTTGCACTGCGAGACTCCCTCCTCTCGCAGGTTTGGCCCTCTCAACTATCGAGGCCCATCCTTGATGATGGGTTTTGGAACCCTGAGAGGTGGTATGCTAAAAAACGGAAGCTATGGGGTTTTTAAAATAAATTTTTAGATCCAATTTTAAGGGGATCTGGGAGGAAGGTGGTTTTTAATAACAAAAATGAGACTGGGGGGTCTCTTAAGGTTCCATAGCCATGCCATTCTGACAGTCCCAATGAGTTGGCGGGGTTGGGAGTCGTGGGGGATGCTCAGAGGAGGCTGGGACATTCTATACCTGTGATGGTGGGAAGGGGCAGAAGAAATCAAAGTAGGAGTGGGGAGCATCACACCAGAAGCATTTGGATGGTGGCTTGCTCCCATACCTCCTGTTCACCCTGCTTTCCTGGGGATATGAGAGCGAGGGAACCTGGTCTCCGTCTGGTGTATGTGAATGCCAGGTCCGTGATGAATAAGGTTCTCCTCATATGAGACCTTATTGATTAGGAGGATGCGGACCTGGCCTGTATCACAGAGACCTGGTTGGGCCAAGAGGGGGGAATCCCTCTCTCTGACTTATGCCCCCCAGGCTTTCATGTCCTGCACCAGCCACGACACCAGGGAAGGGGCGGGGTGGTGGTGGCAGTGGTTGTCAGGGAGGGTCTGAGTCCTAGGGAGGTCACTGTCCCTCAGATAGGCGGGTGTGAGTCTCTTCTATTGAAGTGGGACCCTGGAGTTCAGTCGGGCTTGTTGGTCACATACCTATCTCCCAGCTATGTTGCCACAGCCCTGCCTGCACTGCTCGATGTCTTGACTAAAGTGGCACTTGAACTCCCCAGCCTTCTAGTTGTGGGAGATTTTAATTTGCCTTCGATCGGCGAGTCATCTGAGACAGTCCGGGAGTTCATGGCCTCCATGACAGCCATGGACCTGACTCAGGTTATTCAGGACCCAACTTATAGGGGAGGACACACACTCGACCTGGTTTTTCTCTCTGGGCAGTGGATAAATGGTCATGGTAGGGGGAATTTCCATCACTCCCCTGTCATGGACTGACCATTCCCTCCTTAGACTGGACTTTCAATCTGCCAGCCCTTGCCGCATGGAGATGGAACCCATAAAATGGTTCCGCCCCAGGCGCCTGATGGACCCAGAAAGGTTCTTGAAGGACATTTCCCACCTCTCAATCCTGTAATTCAGCTGAGGCTCTAGTGGCATCCTGGGAATGGTCGACTACTGATGCCTTAGACAGAATTGCACTTTTGCGGCCTCTAACCTGCCGCAGATCCCGGGTCTCTCCTTGGTTTTCCATGGAGCTCCGGGAAATGAAACGTCGGAAAAGACGCCTAGAGGAACGTTGGAGGTCCTCCCGATCTGAATCTGACCAAACACAGCTAAGAATCCATATTAGGTCTTATCTAGTGGCAATGGAAGCGACGAAACGAGATTACTTCGCCGCCCTCATTGCATCTACAGAAAACGGCCCAGCGGCCCTGTTTCGTGTGACCCACTCCCTCCTCAATCAGGGAGTGAGGGAAGACCCTTTACAGGGCAGAGCTGAGGATTTTGTACAGTTTCTGCATGATAAAATTGCTCAGATCCGGATCGGATTGGACTCTGACTGGACAGAATCCAATCGGGAGACTAGGGTGGGTCTTGAGAATAATATCTGGATTGAGTTTGACTCTGTTTCTGTCAAGGAAGTGGACAGGATTATGGGCAAACTTAGTTCCTCCACTTGCTTATTGGGCCCTTGTCCCTCCTGGTTGGTTTCGGCTGCCAGGGAGGTGACTAGAGACTAGATCCAGGCAATTGTCAATGCTTCGTTGAGAGAGGGGAACTTCCCCGCCTCTCTTAAGGAGGCGGTAGTTCGACCTCTCCTCAAGAAGCCTTCCCTGGATCCAGATTCACTTAATAACTATCGTCCCGTCTCCAACCTTCGCTTCATCGCGAAGGTTGTTGAGACTATAGTGGCGCAACAGCTCCCACAGTTCCTGGAGGAAATGGAATACTTTGACCCGTACCAATTGGGCTTCCGACGCGGACACAGCACGGAAACGGCATTGGTCGCTCTAGTGAATGATCTCTGGCGGGCTCGGGATGGTGGTGGTTCCTCCATCCTGGTCCTACTTGACCTCTCAGCAGCTTTTGATACCATCGACCATGGTATCCTACTGCAGCGACTTGAGGGGTTGGGGGTGGGAGGCACAGTCTTACAATGGTTCTCCTCCTACCTCTCGGGTCGCTTACAGTTTGTATGGGCAGGAGGGCAGAGATCCACCCTGAGGCCCCTAAATTGTGGGGTGCCTCAGGGGTCGGTTCTCTCCCCCCTACTCTTTAACATCTATATGAAGCTACTGGGTGAGATCATTCGTGGCTTTGGGGTGAGATATCATCAATATGCTGATGATACCCAATTATACATCTCCACCCCAGACCACCCCAGAGATGCCCTTTCTGTGATGTCCCGTTGCCTGGAGGCGGTACAGGCCTGGTTGGGTAAAAACAGACTCAAACTCAATCCCTCCAAGACTGAGTGGCTGTGGATGCCGGCATCTCGGATTTCAGAAGCCCCATCACTTTTGATGGATGGAGAAAAACTTGGCCCTGTTGATAGGGCTCGCAACTTGGGTGTCCTCCTGGATGCTCGGTTGTCCCTAGAAGACCATCTAACGGCTGTGACCAGGGGGGCCTTCTCACAGCTTCGCCTGGTGCGCCAGTTGCGCCCTTTCCTGGACCGAGATGACCTTCGCACAGTCACTCATGCCCTCGTTACTTCCTGCTTGGATTACTCAATTCCCTCTACGTGGGCCTGCCCCTGAGATGCACCCGGAGACTCCAGCTGATCCAGAATGCAGCCGCACGGGTTGTTACAGGAGCCCCTCGTTACTCCCATATAACACCCCTCCTGCTTCAGCTGCACTGGTTACCAGTGGTTCTCTGAGTCCGCTTCAAGGTACTAGTTCTCACCTATAAGGCCCTACATGATTTAGGTCCAGGATATTTACAGGACCTTCTCCTGCCTGCTTCCCACCGTCCTGTTCGCTCACATAGGCCTGCTCTCCTCAGGGTCCCGACGGTGAGCCAATGTCATCTTGCGGTGCCCAGGGGTAGGGCATTCTCTGTGGGTGCTCCCACCCTCTGGAATGAATTACGTACCGAGCTCCGGACGGCTCCTGATCTCCGCTCCTTTCGTTGGGAGCTGAAGACTTGGCTGTTCAAGCAAATAGGCTGACTCTGATTCTGGGTTTATTATTTATCATTAATTAGTTATTTGATTTAAAGTGCAATTTTATTGTACATGTTTCTTAACTTGTGTTCGCCGCCCTGAGTCCTTCGGGAGAAGGGCGGCATATAAAATACATGTAATTAATAAATAAATAAATAAATACTCAATTGCTTTGAAACTCATCAGATTTAGTACTCAACACATTTTGATGCAAACATTTAGTCCTGCAACTAATAATTTGTTCGGTATTCAATGCACAGACTAGACCTATTGTCACCTGCGTTGTGACTCACTACTTTATTCCTTTTGGGAAAAATGCTTGGTATACGTTTTTTTTTTTGATACTCTTTGTGCCTCCCAGAATCAATTAATGATTAGTACCAAGGTATCATCGTTATAACTAAACCGTATATTTTTAGTCACATCACAGTTACCATGCTTTATGAGTTAGTTGGATTTTATGCTGTACAATCGTCATGGACCAGATGTTCCATAATCTTCAATCACTACTGTGATTTCTATACTCAGTTATACCAGTGGCACATGAATTTCAGAGCATTTATAAACATGCATGTATACATACATATGTATGTAACTTCAATTTAAAACATACAACTAAAAGATTGGTGTGTATCCAAACCTAAAAGGAATAAATAGAATTGGCAGATGTTACTTTCATAATAAAATCTGATAAAGTATATATGGGATAACTTGTTTCCTAATCCTGGGAATAGCATTCTGTGGTAGCACCAAAACATTGATTAGTTTTATTATAGTACACTTATTAGTTTTATTATAGTTTTATTATAGTACACTTATTAATGGAACTTACAGTATTATAATGCTGATGGAAGTCTAAGTAACTAGTTGGAAGGTAAAAGACATGTAGGAATATAGGTTTGTTAGATTTGATTGTTGTACAACGTTATGGGATGAATATATACAAGACACTTTGAAGAATAATAAGCAATACTGTTTTATAGATTATCAGAAACATAAGCATAATAATACTAGTAGACAAAGATGATGGTAAAGCTACAATTGAGAATAGTATCATATATAACTTGAAGACCTGGAAATGAATACATCTGCTTTTTCTTCCTCTGCTTTTTGTACCAGATTGCTTGATTAAAAATAAATTTTTAATCCATTATTAGCCTTATAATGGTTTGTTCTGTCCATTCAAATTTTTGTCTCCATTTTAGCTCCACAATATTCTTGTGACTTTCCACATATTCTTTTCTTATTCTCACTCTTAGTTTCGTTTGGTAGTTAAGGCATTAGACCAGAAGACAGTGAGTTAGGCATAAAGCCAATTGGGTGACTTTTAGCCAATCACTTTCTCTCAGCCCTAGGAAGAAGGCAGTGGCAAAGCACTTCTGAAAAACTTTGCCAAATTAACAGCAATTTCTGAGAATTGGAGACACTTCAACAGAAAAAAACCCCCAATCCCTAGGACTGTGATAGTGAACCTATGGCAGGCATGCCAGAGGTGGCACGCAGTGCCCTTTCTGATGGCATGGGAACTGTTGCCCCAGTTCAGCTCTGCCACGCATGCATGCATGCTTCCCACTGACCCGCTGGTCTTCGGGTCTCTTCTGCTCATGCGCACGGGGTGGGGCATGTGTGGGGACCGCACATGCATGTGTGGGGCCGGGCATGTGTAGAGGGCGAGTGCACAGGGGCAGAGTATGTGCACATGCGTGAGAGTGGCACAAGTGCACGCATTGCATTTTGAGGGTTCAGGCATGCTTTGGGCACTCAGTCTGGAAAAGGTTAGCCATCACTGCCTTGGGAAAATACTAGATTAGAGGAAAGGTTATTAGGTTATATGCTTTGATAGATCTAAAAATGATGCCCTTTGTTGGGAGAATCCTTAGTTTAGCAATTTAAGATAAGTTAAAGATGAGGATTTGATTTAAACAATTTTTTTAGTTAGAATTCGTTATATGGTATCTATTAACACGCTCTGCTAAAAAAAAGGACAGATCAAATTGACTTTCTAGGGCAAAAACATCAAAATAATTTTCAAGGTAAAACACCTTGTATTAGTGTACATAGAATAATTGTAACATTTTAAATAGAATTAACAAGAGGTTTCTAAATATATATTTACTATTTATTAATTAGTTGCCTTCCTCATTATTTATATATAAATAAATTACATTGCAGGTAATTTAATTCAATGATATATTTTGGGTACAGGTCAGTAATATATTTGCATATATTGGTTTTTGTCCCCAAAACAGCATGCTACGGAATTGTGCAAGTACCCACTGGACCCTGGTTTTGTAGAAAATGTGAATCTCAGGAAAGAGCAGCCAGAGTGGTAAGTCTGAATTAGTCAGTATAATTTACAACTTCTTTATAACTATTTCTACTGGCCGATATATATGCATACTGAAAATGAATTATATTTATCAGGGAATGATCAGTCAATAATGGGAGTAAGTAAGTTTCAAAAAGTAAGCATTCTATTTTTATATTTTTTTGCTTGGATATTTTAATTAGTTCTAGTTTAAATTTCAAAGTATAGAAAACCAGATAGGGCACCCGTTTTTACTTTAAACAATATATTATATATTCCATGACTACATTCCTTCCTACCGCCATTCCCCCACCTACCCCTTCAGAGGGGAAAGATGACCTGTGAGTAAAAGTGCAATTTTCTTTTTCTTTTGAATTTCTGCTATAAATTGAAAAATAATCTAGATGCCAAAATTTTCTACTAGCATCTTAAAAACATGGGAGGCTGCTTCTTCAGCATCTATTAGTTTCTGATTTTTGCATCAAAACTGAAACTATTATAAATATAATAGACGTCTAAGAGTGGCAAATCAGTCCTAGATTTTGTTTATTTTCATTACTGTAATTGACACATGGATACTTGGAAGTAAAAATCGCAGCTCCAAAAGATAATTTCTATAAGTATTGTCAATGCATTCTGACAATTTATTATTAGAAGTGGTATAAAAAAGAAAACTAATTGTGATTGGAAATACACATGAAATCTTAAACTATTTTCTTTTATACTATTTTTTTGAAACAGGCAAAGATGATCCACTGTAGTGATAGATCAGGATCTGTAACTTCAAAATTATAGCACTGAATTATGTTTGTAAAAAGCTAACAAAATTTTAAAGATGCGTGCACTTGTACATCATGCTAAACCATAACTTAATATAGCAAACACAAATAGAATCTCAGCAGGTCTTCTATTCTGTTCTAGTTTTCCCTTCTTTAGTGTATTAATGGGAGAAATAATTGTCTTTTTCTTTATGCAAATTGAGTGTTAAAGTAGGTCAGTTTCAAACTTCTGAAACTGGTTTTTGTAATAATGTTAGTTAAATATAAACTATAATTCTGAAGTAACTTACATAGCTAAGTGTAAGCTGTTTTCTGATCTGCAGTATTTCACAATTCAATGCTGCATAGATGCATTGGTTCTTTAGTTTCTAAGTTACATAATTACATTACTGAGAATTGGGTTACTATTATATTGGGATTACAGCAAATTGGGAAAGGTTACTTTAGTGCATAATATAAGATACAGTTATAAATATTAGGTTATATTATAGGATTTACTGTCTATTTTCTAGATTTAAATTTCCTGTGCATAAGAACAGAGCTCATTCTTTATTATCTCTGTCTACTGTATAGTAGGTTTCTGTAACATTCTCATTGTCTTTTATAAACCTGAAGGAATACTTAGCCTATTAGTGGCAATATATTAGGACATTAACTGATTTATTTTATTTATCAGATTTATTTAATAAGAAATAAATGAAGATGCAATGAAGCTTAAGAATTCAGTTCAGTTCTGTTGCAGTTAATTGCTATTTTTTATATTTGTTACTGTATTTATATGGGTGGCTAAGTGTTGTAATTTTTTCAATTATTTGATGTTTTGATGGACTTGATATTTGCTACATCTAGATGCAGCTTAGCACATTGTTTTCTTGTGAGTCAGTTAAGTTCTTTGGTGGCACACATTTTAGGGTGTGTATATGATATGGTGTGGCAGTATATCCTGCATACTGCATTGCTTTGCTTTAGATGAAATGTAGCATGAATTCTTCTTACTCAGGAAACAGATGAAACAATAGGTTGGGTTCACACATCATGTTATGCTATGCTTTATTTCACTGTGGGCAAGATTGATTGGGATGTTAGAGCTCAATTCCTGTTCCTTTGGGGACAGTATGGTTGCGGTTAGCAATATGGACATTGAAACAGAGCTGAAATATGGATCTGTATGATCTATATGTATGGTGATGCTGAATACTGCATTCTTTATGGTTTTTCTGCTTTTCAAAAGCTCTTTGCTAAAAAAGAGATGAAACATTTATGGAAATGTAGATGGTTTACTAAATCAAGCAATTTTCAGAGAAAGGACAGTAATAATGATTTGGAATGCATGTATGCCTCTCAGGTTTTTTTTTTTAAATGCATCACTCTTTTATTTCATATAGTTGGATATTTGGGTAGCAGATACAATAAATACAGATTTTTGTCTGAGCCTTGGCTTTTATCCATGATTAGAAAAAGAACTTTATTTAAATGTGGTATAATATCTAATATCTAGTTACTTTAATCCATTTTGATCATTTTTGTAAAGCTTTTGAAAGGATCCTCAACAGGACTTGGGTCAAGGTAACTATTTTTGTAATGGTTTTGTCCATTCCCACACTAATATTTGTTCTACTTCATTTTCTAAGAATAAATTAGAACTGTAAATGTAAACATCCTTATACAGATTAATTTCAGTACCTGAAATATTGCACAATTTTGCAAGGAGGAATGCTGAATTAGCTCCATTCTGACCTTTTTTGTTTTTTGACTGCCATCATTTTCATTTAGATAGTCTTTGGTCAAAAAGTACTTGTAAATATTAATCTATTTTGCTTGTAACTAGTTCTTGATTTAATTTTTATATACAGTGTATATAAAAATACACTGTACATCCCAAGTGTCAAATTTGCCATGTCACGTTGCCATCACGTGACGTATTACAACATTTTTCCCTTTGCGGAACTGGGGTGGGTGTGGCCTGTGTGTGACGGATCCAGCCCGCTGGCTGTCAGTTTAACACCCCTCGTGTACATGGTTTGCTGTTCCATGTTTTTATTATGTGTATTATTGTTCATACAGTTATGCAGAATCCTGCTCAGAACCTTCTAGAGCTCATGTGTAGCTTGGTGGCAAGTCCATCCCACAAATATGTCACTCAACAAGGTATGGCTCCTGCCAATCTTTTTGATTGCTTTAATAATCACAGTATTTGCATATTTATGCTTGAAGTTATTATTTCTCTACTTTGCATAAATTCTTCCTTTTAAAAACTTTTTTTCTTAAATTTTTTAAAATTATCTTCAAAACTCCATAGATACATTCATCAGAACAGGATATCCTTCTACTGCAAGCTTTCAGTATCATGACTCTCAGGGACTCATTTACTTGTTAGTATTGTTAGGCATTTATTAAATAGGCTCATCAAAATCATTCTTTTAGTTTGTGAGTCTCTCTTTGAACTTCCTGAAACAAGCAGTAAGGGTAGTAGAATTCTATCATAACTCCTTTGTTCTTCTTTATGCCTCCCACCATATCTCCAAAACTGCCTGACAGCTTCCTTGTCTGAGAGATCTGCTGATTTCCACGTCCTGTAGAAGACACTTAATGTCTGTGTTGCACTATTGTTGGCTCCAAAAAATTCCTCTTTGAGATTCAAAACTTTCTAAGAGGCCTACCCTGCCTATTCCACCCAGAATCAAAATAAAAAAAATCTGGAACTACACAAATCAGAGCCCTCTTAACCTCTGGAGTCCAAAGCTTGTTGGAACAGCTAGGTCTTTAATGCTTTAATAAAGAGTAATAGGGTCAAACTATCTGAAACTCCCAAGGGAGTGCTGTTTCATAAGGCAGGCAGTATGATAGGATTATCTTTCTCCATAAAGTTATTTCCTTCCAAAATCAGTCTTAATCTTCCACCTGAATTAGAACATTATATTGCCACATTTTGCCAATCACTCAAGTTTTTGGATGTTTACAATGCTCTCATATTTTACCTGGAGTACAAGATATTTGTTTGCTGGAAGCAAATTTTATTTCTGTTTTTTCTGTGGCATTTAAAGGCCATAGATAATTTATCCCTTAGCATTCTCCAAATGAAGGTGGCGATCATGTTTTGTTATGAGTTAGTAAAACAGACATGCCTCTTTTTACTTGTGCTCACTTTTCAAAACTTGTGGTAGCATTATCATTATTCCCCTATGGCAATTCCATAGTGAACTTATGCTAGGTAGCCACATGTGTCCAGTCTTCCCCTTTTCATATCCTTCTATAGACTGGACCTTTTTTCCTAAGGAGTTGCAAGGTTTGGAAGGGCTATTCCTGTTGTGGCAAGACTCTCTTCCAGGTAAGAAGTTGTTACTAATCCATGTGCGTGAATCTCACAGACAATAGTGCAAAACTGCTTAGCAAAAGCTTAGCTATCACTTCAGTGCTTTGATTGGTTGTCTATGAATTTACACAGCCCACCCTATTACACCACTAGGTGTCAGATGACTATTGTTTCTTTGGTTCTGCTGCATTTGTTTTAGCAACTCAAGGGACTTGGTAGAAACTTTAGTTTAAGATATTTCCAATTGAGACTTTGTAGAGGTTCACAAGCCTTGAATGTGAAATTATAAAAATCATTTAAAGAATGATTGTAATTAGAGGATTGTAAGTAATTCATAGCCACCTGAAGTACTGTCTCATGGAAAAATAAATCTTTGTTTAATAATATAGTATGTGAAAAGATAAACTCTTTTCACATACTAGGAAGGAATAGGAAATACAACAGGGTCTTGACAATATTTGTATAAATCTCTACTATGTGGGATGATTGCACTTTGCAAACAATTTACAGTTTGAGTAAATGTATGTATATATTTAGTTTAAAATGCAGGTAATCCTCATTTAGTGACTATAACTGGGCCTGGCAGCTTGCTTATAAAGTGAACTGAAATTGCCACTATTCGTGATGTTATTTAAACTTTCCTTTGCTTTGCACTCCAAGGTCATAAATATGAAAATCAGTTGTAAAATTACTTTTTCATCGTCGTAACTGCAGATGGTCATTGTATGAGCAGTTAATAAATGAGGACTGTGTGATAAACTACAAAAAGTAACCACAGTTATACAAACTGAAAGTAAAAACCTGGAGTCTCAGACATTCTGTTAGAATGCCCTGATTAACCATCCATAGGCTCTCCTGCACTATATCCCAGTGCATGTGAGAAAGAAATTCCTTCAGCAGAGGATCTGTACCAAGTGGAAGTCTGAGTCTTGTATTTGGGGCTAGAATTCTAGATCAGTGTAATCATATTTCTCTCTTGAAACAAAAGTAATTAGCATATTTTAACAACACAAAGTTCAGCTTTGTGTTGTTAAAATAAGATTTATAGGATTATCCTCACATTTTAAACTAGCAGGTATATTTAGCTTTCCAAGATTATCATAGAACGTTCTTCCATCAAATAGTTGCTGTTATGAGTATGATTAGTTAAGCTGGATTACATTAATTTTATTAAGATTCAATATAGGTGATATACATGAAAATGGAAATTTAAAATAAATGCAAATTTAATTTAATTATTCAGTACTTTTTATCTAGTCTTCCAAGATTTTTTCTTTTTCAAACCTAATCGTAAGCATTTTAAAACTTCTGGATCATCTCATAAGACCTTCTTTACTGCTCTTCCATATGTCAGTTTCTCCACTTTCTGTTAATTAATACGACTTTTCTTTTTTCATTTACTTTTTGGGTCACATAGCTTCCTTTTCCTATAATATTGTACTACCTACACTAGACTTGCCGAACTTCTAGAGAGTAAAAAGCCATATTGAGAAATTAAAAATAATCACAGGCCACAAAGGAATACCTGGAATGCCAATCAGCTCTTTGGCAGCTAGTAGCACAGTGATAGGGAGGGTGCTGGTAATGTTGATGAGCCTTGGCAGTATTGAGATGCTCAGTAGTGTGTCTTGGAGGGTCCTTGCAATGGAAACATTGGACACGGGATTTAACGAATTTCAGAAAATTCCAGCAGACTGCACAAAGCTATTTGGCTGACAGATCCTGTGTTGTGCAGACTTGCTCCAAAGTCTTGTCATTGATGCTGTAGTGTGATTCCCAAATGCCACATACCTGGCACACCAAAGAGTCAAGAATCATGTGCATTTCAAAAAAACCCTCTTTAATGCTAGTTTGAGAAAAAAGAGTAAATTCACAGACTCCTAGTAAGTTAATTAAAGATGGAGTCTTTTTCAGATGTTCACTTTGCCTGGCCCTTATATGTTGGTGTGTTACCTTTTTTCACCTAAACTGTACTTGTCTTCCTTCACTTTCTTTTGAGTCTCTCACAGCATTCCCTTTTACTGGGCAATGGTAATAAAGTTTGACCTTTCCTTTTTCTCTTTGAAATATGCCTGGCCAAGTGGAAAAAATGAAAATGAAATAAATATTAGGTGTCAGTAAGTGCAAAGAAAAATGTCTGTGGCTGAAGTGCACCTGAAATAATCATTATCTACAATTTACCCTGTGGAGGGTTCTTCCCCATTGCGGATATAATGAATTATTCCTTTGATCGCTTCCAGCGTGCATTAGTGTGATTGGCTGAAAAAGATTGGAATTTTAGATTTGAGGGAAATAGATTTGGGGACAATTAGTATAAAATATGAAGATACTGTGTTTTATTTAGTTTTTAAAATTATCTTTAAAAATATCCAAAATGAAGAGATATAAATATCTAAGAGATCTCAAAATGCTTTACACCGGTGTCTTCACTGAAGTTTTTCTCATGCAGAAGTATCTGCAGTAATCTGTCTCATGTTGGAGTTGGATACACACAGAACTCAAGAACTCAAGATTTAAGAAGTTTTTCTCATCTCCCATGGATCAGTGTAAATTTATATGGAACTAGTAATAATAATGGGAAAATACGGAGCTCTGATTAAGGCAAAGGAAGTTTTTTAATGCATGAAAAATTATCCTACTAATGTCTTTCCTTAACTGGAAAAACTAAATTACAAATTAAAGATATTTCATACATTATGTTTTTCTTTTTCTTTTGCTGTTCATAATTGTGTTTATTTTCCTTTAGAAATGTGAGTTGTGCCCTCACAAAGATGGTGCTTTAAAGAGGACTGATGGTGGGGGTAAGTATTTAAAAACTTTTCTTCCAAATTCTTTGCTTATGAAATTACATTTTATTTAACTGCTTACCTCTTTTTCTTTCTGGACATATATAAACATGTCTAGAAGTGAAACATTTTGAATGGAATATGTAATGCTTGGCTTGATTGTTCTGTTATTCTATCTGAATGTTATTTTAGTTCCTTTATATTTAAGGTTTTAACCATTTATAACGTAGTCAGAATCACTTTTGTGAGTTGCACAGCTATATAAATCAAATTAAAAAAGAAATAATACAATTAACTGGTATTATGAGTGGTAAAAGCTTTTAGGTTACAGTCTACATTTTTCGAGACAGTAAAAATCTCTTAAATTTTTGTATACCATTTATTGTATTTGGTAATGTAAATGTTCATCAGTATAACATATGTTTAATTTTACATATGGGCATGAATCTGAGAAAATCATTTTCTTCCTTAATCTTCTTACACATGGTAAATAAGGGAATAGTATTAGAGGGCTGTATATAAATTGTACTCTGAATTGATGCAGAAATTCTTAGTGAACTTTATAATTCCATCTGAAGCTTTAATTTACTGCTCTCAAGTTGCATATGTAAAATGAGGTGCAAGTATTCAACGATACAGTAATGTAAAACTACTTTAAAATTATTATCTTCCACTTCTGCTTTGGCGAATTGTGGAAAGAGATGAAAATCTTTCTTTTCCTACAAACTGATCCTTACAAATGAAAATAAATTCAGGTTTGCTTTTTAAATATAAATTTCATAACAAAGCATTTAATTCTGCATTCTAGTCTTAACTTTCCATTTAAAAATCCACAGCATACTTAGTAATTACAACTACTTCAGTATAAAAATAGCAATGCTAATTTAAAGCCAAACATAATAAACTATGTAGCAATTCTGTAAAACAATAGAAATGTAAATCAGGCTCTGATGTTTCTAAACCCTGGTAGAATAGTAGTTTTGTTTAATATCTGAAATAAGGAAGGAGGGAGTGTAATCACCATAAAGAGGAAACTAATAGTTGCAGTGCCACTGCTGAGAAGGCCTTACCATGTAACCAAATACTGTATCTAGTACAGAGCAAATACTTAAAGTAGCGAAGAATTTTTAAGTGGTTCCCTTTGCAAAAATTGGACTTTTAGCATTTCCTAATTTAAATTAATCTGAATTTATAATCCTAGCAGGCTTATAAAACATAATTTTGCTAACTTGTTGAATGCAGAATTCCAGTTTCCTTACTTCAGATTTTTCTTGTCATGGCTTGTCATACACCTGTTCCAGAACATTTTTTGATAAAATGTACAAAAGTCAATTAAGATTAAAGTAATAATTTTGGTTTTGTGTATGATTTACATATGTATGCACACAAGTGTATGTTTGAGGGATACACACACACACACACACATACACCCTCTCTTGGCACATATATGCATATGATATCTTTACAATGTTTAGCTCCTAGGTTTGTAATTATACTGCTTTGCTTTAGTGGTTATAATACAGAACTTGTAAGTTTTTAATTTTATTATTTAAGACTTCAAAATGTACTTTATTAGAAGAAGTCAAACCTTTTCATAATTATTCTTTTGTTTAGTGATTTATTAGCATGATACTTTTTCATGAATTCGAATATGGATTAAAGGTTGGATGTTTACACAAATTCTCTTTGAATAAAAGATGGATGGTGTTTTTTAATGGTGCTTTTAATAATTTTCACTTAAAATTTGCTGTTTGTGTGTGCAATGTTACTACTCCATGAATGAATCCTTTAGTTAATGCTTGAGTGGATGCTGTGATGAATGTTGTAATTGTAACCAGTTATAATGGAAGAATACAAGCACCAAGTTTCCTGATAATTAAGATGACTTTCCCTCTGGATGCTATGATGCAGTAGATTTTTTGCAATGGTTTCTGCTGCTCTACTGGAACGCTGGTTGATTTCTAGAAAGCACTTAAGGATAAAGACATATGATGGTCATGGAGAAGACGTAACAATAATCTGATGTCTTCTGCAAGCTTTGGTTTATAATTACCTTGATCCTTGTGTACCTATCATAATCTAGACATGATATGAACTGTAAGCTGAAATAAAAAGGATAACATTTTAGAAGTTTGCTTTAGAAAATGTACTTTTGTGAATATTCCGATATGTTAGATACTGTGTAAAAGTGAGAACTCTTGATATGGAATGGTAAAATAAAAGTTGAGGTAAGTCAAGCTGAGCATAGGTTTAAATCTATGTTAAGGGTTATTTTTTTGAGATAATAGTGAATACATTTATTATTACAATTCTATCCTACTTCCAAAGTGTTTAGAAAGTAAAAACAAAGTATCTTCCATCATGTTTCTCACAGGAAAGATGGTGATAGTTATTTTATGATAACAGGGGAATCTAGCTGAGTGGATTCTATCAAGAATATGATTACTTTCTGCCCTTTCCAGGAAATTTTGCCATGGACCAATTGATGGTAATGATCCTCTTGGGCAAGGAAAGCAGGTCCATCCAAAGAATTTTGTATGTTAATGAGTAAAGTTATATGGTGATTATAATCTGCCTTTCTTGTTCTCTTACTCCTTTTTTTTAAAACCACCTTTTATCTGTCCAATGCCATCTAGTGGAGCTTTAGTGAGCTGCAGATAATGTGTACAACCTATCTAACTTGATGTTTACTTTTGAGATTTTTCTAGAGATATACTCATTTATTAGTGTGTTTTCCATAATTTATATGGATAGTATTTTATGCTATATGCTCTATATATCTCCTGGAAGATACATATTTGCCATATATGGCTGCACACAGATTTTAAAATAAATATATCTATCAAACGTGCATTATTTATTCATGTTAATAATTTTGTATTATTAGAAGAGATACTCTAATCCTTAAGAAATATCTTCAGAAGTCTCTTCTTAATCATGCATGGCTAAACATGAAAATCATTCCTAGCTTTTCCTAGATGTCCCAAAGGTGTTTTTTCAAGAGGCAACTGGACTTTCTGGTTTTTCTTTGAAGACGTTTCACTTCTCATCCAAGAGGCTTCTTCAGCTCTAGGGTTTTTTTGCCAGGAAAAAAAATTAACAACAAAATTGTTACAAATTGTTTTATGTGTTTTGAATTTAGTTTAGATTAAAATCTTGAAAAATTGTAAACTATCCTAAAGATAAAAGACAGAGATATAGTATGCAGAATTGCCAAATATGAAGGCAAAGGGTGCATCTTGATGATTTGTTTGTAATTGTTCTTGGACTGTGGTGACTTTTCACCCTTTTGTGTGCTTAGTTACAATCCTTCCACTTTCAATAAATTGTTTCACTTAATCTTGTAGTATTGCATAATTATTTTTCATCTGAGGAACTAGCAAAAGCATCTTAATCTTTTTTTATATAACATTTCACTCTAATTTAAAATCCAAAAGGTTTCTGTAGTTGATAATATATAGCCAGATTTCATCAACAAATAATCACCATGTACATGTTGGTTTGTTAGTCTTGTTCCAACTTGCATATTTCAAGTGCCTTTTCTTGTTTAACTATCCTCAGTTATGGCAATTTAAAGACAAAATTATTAATCATATAGCATGTTTTCCTTTTTATAAACATGTTTTCCTTTTATGTAATTTAGAGACTCCACTGTAAGGGAAACTTATAAATTAATTGTAAGGGGAAGTTGTCTCCCCCCCTCCCCCCCGCGGTGTATGTGTGTGTTTTTAATTTCTTTGGAAGCCTACAGTATACACAGTGAAGTTCTTTAGTTTTATTAAATGTAAAGGCTTTGTTGGGATTGAAATCTACTCCAATTGGATGATGATCAGGAATGCTGTAGAACAGCATTCTTTGTTAGATTTATAGCAGGATTTTTGAAAAGCATCTGCTTAGTTGAAAGTCAACTTAATGCAATAGTTTTGTTGTCATTTTTTAAGATTTGACTGGGGATCTCCTTGCTTATAAAGAACGTCACACCTAGCTTTTGAGTCACTATTTTTCTAACCCTGAGTTCCCTTAAATCTACATTATATTTTTATTTATAAAAACTCTAGTGCAAAAATTAGGATGCTAAACTCTTATCCTTAGAATATATACTGTATATATATGGGTTTTCTATCGGAGCAACCTGGTCTACTCAAATATGGGAAGGAGGATACTGCTTTCTTTTCACCTTTCAGGAGCCCTCAGGCAGTTGCTTTCACAACAAACTATTTTGTGTTAAATTTATATTTACTGACAAAGAAATAAAGGGAGACGAGTATAGATCTATTTCAAGCTATTTAGCTCTCATCAGATAGCCATACCCTTCTGGGATTCGAACCTGGGATAGCTTGAAATAGATCTATACTAATCTCCCTTTATTTCTTTGTCAGTAAATATAAATGTGTCTGTCTGTCTGTCTGTCTGTCTGTCTGTCTGTCTGTCTATCTATCTATCTATCTATCTATCTATCTATCTATCTATCTATCTATCTATCTATCTATCTATCTATCTATCTATCTATTCATTCTAAGGATAACAGTTTAGTATCCTAATTTTGCATTAGGATTTTTATAAATAAAAGTATAATGTAGATTTAAGGGAACTCAGGGTTAGAAAATATTTAATAAAAAGTCTCCATGTTGAGTTTCAAGAGGCTAGGTTTGCCATATAGTAGGTTTTGATATAAATAAACTAATGTAAACTTATTTTGAAAAAGATTCCTATTTTCAAAAGTAACATTTTAAATGTTGGGAGATCTGTAACTTTGTAACTTTATTGTTTACATACAGTGGGACAAAAAATATTTAGTCAGCCACCAATTGTGCAAGTTCTCCCACTTAAAAAGATGAGAGAGGCCTGTAATTGACATCATAGGTAGACCTCAACTATGAGAGACAAAATGAGAAAACAAATCCAAACAATCACATTGTTTGATTTGGAAAGAATTTATTTGCAAATTATGGTGGAAAATACGTATTTCGTCACCTACAAACAAGCAAGTTTGGAGGAGAGAAAATACTGAGTTGCATCCAAAGAACACCATACCTACTGTGAAACATGGGGGTGGCATCATCATGCTTTGGGGCTGTTTCTCTGCAAAGGGACCAGGACGATTGATCTGTGTACAGGAAAGAATGAATGGGGCCATGTATCGTAAGATTTTGAGTGCAAACCTCCTTCCATTAGCAAGGGCATTGAAGATGAAACGTGGCTGGGTCTTTCAGCATGACAATGATCCCAAACACACTGCCTGGGCAACGAAGAAGTGACTTCGTAAGAAGCATTTCAAGGTCCTGGAGTGGCCTAGCCAGTCTCTAGATCTCAACCCCGTAGAAAACTTTTGGAGGGAGTTGAAAGTCTGTGTTGCCCAGTGACAGCCCCAAAACATCACTGCTCTAGAGGAGATCTACATGGAGGAATGGGCCAACATACTAGCAACAGTGTGTGCCAACCTTGTGAAGACTTACAGACAACGTTTGACCTCTGTCATTGCCAACAAAGGATATATAATAAAGTATTGAGATGAACTTTTGATATTGACAAAATACATATTTTCCACCATAATTTGCAAATAAATTCTTTTGAAATCAGACAATCTGATTGTCTGGATTTGTTTTTTCATTTTGTCTCTCATAGTTGAGGTCTACCTATGATGTCAATTACAGGCCTCTCTCATCTTTTTAAGTGGGAGAACTTGCACAATTGGTGGCTGACTAAATACTTTTTTGCCCCACTGCATTCAACATAGGCATTCACCTTGTCTATGAATAAAATTGGATTTAGCCTGTAAGTCTTTCTGTGAAGATTTATAAACAAAGTAAAACTTCCCATCTTTGGACATGCAGGAAAAAATGGTTATTTTGATAGGCTGTATAGCTTTAAACATTATTCTTGGAACTGTTCGTAAATACACCATTGCACATTTAAACATAACGGTAGCACTCTTTCTTAAAGCCTAAAAGATCTACTGTGAAACCATGAAATAGTGATGTACAATGTAGAATTGATCAGTGTTTTTCAAAATCTGTTTCTTTGGTACATGAAATAACATTATTACTTTTGGATAGTAGAACAATCTGTCTCAAGTGTGTTATTTGTCACGTGTGGTATTGCTCAGTATCAAGCCTTTTGGTAGTGTGAGGGTGGAGCTCAGGGAAGTTTTACAGTTTGACTGTGGGAATGTGTTTTGTTGAATGGATGATCAATAAATGCATTACTGTGTCTGTGTGGTGGTACGGTTCAAATGATTAGTGACATAACAAAATGATCTGTCCTTAACTCCCTCTATCATACTTGCATCATAAAAACTACATAAGTTCTCCAGAAAAAGTAGTTTTGATAAGAATACTTACGGTAAATTCTCAAGAAGAAAGTATTTTGACACATACCTTCTTATACAGCTAGCCAGTTGCTTGGTTTCTTTGCCAGTAGCAGTCCTAATAAGATTGAGATTAGCTTCATTCTTTCCACTACCCAGACTGTTGGGGTTAATGGTCTACAGCATGAATTGATTAAGTGGATTTCATTTGTACCTTGTCTTCTTCAGATATTCCTATTAGACTTTATGACTAGATTGTAATGATTAATCAAAACCAAGCTACAACTTGGGAGACTATAAGTTCTAGTCCTGTTTTAGTCATGAAGCCATCTGGGTGACCTTGCGTCGGTCACTCTCTTTCTAAATTGTTTGAATGAATATTGAATAGAATTAGCTGGACTGCAATCTGCAATTTGATATTCTTTTAAAATAGCTATAAATATTCAGAGTGATAAAGCATACTAATCAACATTAGCTGATACATTTCAATATCAATGATTTCAGAATTGCTTTTAATATTTCTTATAATCTGCAAAACATAAGAAAGGATCACAATTAACTAATTTTAGATTAATTTAAAGCTCTATCCTGCAAGATCCTATATTTATTTATTTATTCATTTATTTAATTAATTACTTTTATGCCATCCATCACTACCAAGCAACTCTGCATGGCTTACACCACCATAAATAAAGGAAACTTTTTTTAGTATTAAAACATTAGACATTAAAAATTAAAATCTTAAAACTAATGCTAAAATGGATAAAAAGAACCAATGTGAGTAGAGAAGGGATCTTCTGTTAATCTATTAGCCGCCTCCTTCTTCTGGGATCCAAGCAAGTTGGCAAAGCCAGGTTTTCAGGTTTTTTGAGAAGAGTAAGAGGGTGCAGGCAGATTTCACTTCAAGGGGATGATATTCCAAGGGCTCTTCTAACCGGGACTGCAATCTGCTCTTCAAGCAGGAATCATGAGTCTAGAAGGACCCCCAATTGACACTTGGTATGTCTGGGGAAGTGCAATATATTAAACTCCTGGTTTCTGAGGCTCCATGTATCCAAAGTCACTTAGTCTTACCAAGGTTCAGCTAAAGCTTGTGGTTCCCCATTGAGGCCCCCACAGCCTCTAGGCACCATGAGAGGGCAGCACCAATAACACTTGTGTCATCGTAAATGGAGGCACAAAGTTGAGTATCATTGGTATACTGACGATATCTTATCCCATGGTATTGGTTGATCCCACCCAATGGCTTCATGTAGATCTTAAAAAGAGTAGAGAGAACACTGAGCTCTGTGGCATGCCACAAAGAACAGCCACAGACTAGATCTCTCACTCTTTATTTGTTAATATGGCTGGATATAGGACTCTGGTGATCAAATACACTGAGATTTAGCATAGAGAAAAATATCAGCATATTTAGCAATTCTTTAAATGTTTAAATATTTTTGTTAGACTAGATGCATAAGATCAGTATAAATATAATGATTGGATAAAAACGATGTGCATTTAGCAAATGCTGATGAAAAGATAGTACTTTAAAAAAGATGTGAAGAGTGGTAACGTGGTTCCTTGGGAGAAAAGCAGCAGGAGTTACTTTCAGAAGTGATTTGCAACCTTCCCTGCCTATTTCCCCACTGAGTTTGCTTGTGGGAAGCTGGCAGGAAAAGTAATAAATGATGATCACATGACTATGGAGGTGCTGCACCAGCCAGAACTGTGAAGATCAGTTGTAAGTAGCACTCATTCATTGCTGTTGCAACTTCAGCATAATTGTTAACTGAGAACTACTTGGAAAATTGTGAAAAATGTTTAATTGACAAGTGAAAAGAAGTGTACATAGATAGTTTTATTATTATTCAAGAACATGACTGATTTACCTTTTGGTCTCTTAGCAGAAAAAAAACATTTTCTATTGTTGAAAAAGGGTGGGATACATTAATGCAGGTCCTTGTTGTAAATGGTTATGATTTTTTAAGAAAATAAAAATTGTATCAGTGACTTTTCTGGAACCTCAAAGTTATCTATTACATTCTCTATACCTTCCATGCTATATACTGATTGTTCAGTTGTTGAGAGACTATAATTATTCTGAGCTTTGGTAAACTTAATTTGAATTTTACTTTACTTTATAATTTTATAATTTTCTGTTAGAAACAGTAGCTTTGTGCTCTTAGTAAGTAGCAGGATATTTTAACTACCTTTATCTTTATCATCATTGGTTAACATCAAAAGGTGCCTTAAAACATTTCTCATATAAAGCTAAATTTCTATAAAAATCTTTCTTACAACAGACTGAGTATATTATATGAATGTTTTATATTGCAGTAGATGTTTTTCCATTTCTCTATTAAATGATACACAACTAAAAAATTATGATAAAATGATGGGGAAAACTGACAATATATGATCACACTGAAATCATATATTGCGGACCGGCGAGGTGGTAGAGAGAGAGAGGGGATGGTTCCGCATGAGCAATGGGCATGCGCGCCCACTACTCGTGCAGATGGAGTACACGTGCATGCACTTGCCCGCTGCTTTAGGCAGCCTGGTACTGAATAGCTCATGGCCTGATAGTGGGCTTGGGATTTGGGAATCCTGGATATATTGTACATTTAGATGTGTTTTATGTCAAACAAGTATTTATAGTTCCACTTATTATACTGAAATTATTAAGCAGCCCTTTAATTTTCTTTAAAATTAGTCAAATGGAAAACATATAATATTGGTTTCACTATTTTATGGAACTTTCCTTACATTTTCCAAATTTCTTAGTTAAGGAAGGTTTTCACTTAAAAGTCTAAAGTCTGAGGAGATAATTTCTATTCCATCTACCATTAATAAACTATAGTTTTCCAGAGCGCTGCATCTCCACTCCATGCATGGGATCAATCCTCCACTCTGACAGCAACTGAGAGAAACTGAAGAGTTAATTAACACTCACACTGTGCCCTGGCCACGCCCTCCTTACCCAAACATCCCCAGTCTTTCTCTCAGTTGCTGACAGACTGAGGTGTATTTTTGCTGTGCTCTGATAGTTAGTGGGTGTAGGTCATTTTATTTATTTTTGAGTAGTTTTTCTTGCTGGTTCGCGTGGAGAGCTTTTTTGTCTGCCTTCCCTGCCTGCCTGTCAGCTGGCTTGCCAGTAGCGTGCCTGGGGCGACCCAGGCTGTTCCGAGCCCTCGCGCCTTTTGAGCGCCCAGCAGCTGGATTCCGACCCTACGGGGCGGTTCCAGCCGACTTGCCGCCAGTGGAGTGGGCGCTGAGCGGTTCGCCGCTTATCCCCTCCATCTGACTCGCTGTGGTTCGCATAGCTCTCCATTTAGCTAGGAGGCGGCGGCGGCGGGAGAACTAGATTGCCGCTGCGGAGGAGCGGTCCCGGCAGGCTCCCGCGGGTGGTGCCAGCTACGTGGAACCGATCAACCTTGGAACGGATTGCCGGCTGTGAGTTGCTGTGGGGGCGCTATCCCACCCGTTTAACCAGACTGGGGGCCTGATTGTTGGAATATCATCGGCTTGTCCCCTCGTAGATCCTGGGCCTTTTGTAGCCTTAGCCCCACGCTGCACTGGGGCAGGCTCACTGATAGTCCGACGGCCGCCATTTTGGGCCTCCCATACTGTGCCCACCATTTTGGTCACCTCTTAGGCCTCAGGTGGAGCTGCTCCCGGCCCCCTCCTATCTTGGTGGGAGGGGCAGTTGTGAGTGCCTCATTTATCAGACAAGGAGAAGGCCCTATTTCCACCCTACTTCGTTGGAAGGGGGCTATTGTTTCAGCAGGAGCCTGATTGACTCCCATCTTGCAGAGCTGCTGCAAAAGGTGGGGGGGGAGTGTATTATCAGCCATCCTCTATTCCTATTGTATATAGTTATAGCCTTTTGTCATTAAATTAAAAAAAAACCTTGTATATCTCTCTAATACATTGGTATAGTATATATATATACCCTCTTACCTTTTTTTGGCGATGGCTGATTCCTCCCTCTCATCCGACCTGGAACAGAAGGCCAGCCCTCCCAGGTCGCTCAAGGCTGCAAGAAAGAAAGGGGACAAGTGTTCAGCTGCTGTTAGTTGCTCCTCCCATTGCTCCAGGTCATCTCTGCAGCTGACAAGGATGCTCTTAGGCGCCATAAGGCCTTTGAGTGTCAATATGAGAAAGCAAAGAGGGCAGTTGATAACTCTGCTTCTCATGTTGGGCCGGCTGGTCCTATGCCTCAAAGATCTATCCCCTTGGCCTTATCTAAAGGGGTGTTGTAATCACTGCCTAATGTGTCAGCTGCAGGTCTGCTCCATGGCTTGCCGCCTCGCAAAGTAGCCCCTTCTGCGACGTTTACACCTACAGCTGCAGGACTTCGGCCTGAGGAGCAGCCAGCGGGAGGTCCACAAATGGACCTACAAGCCATGCTTTCCGCTGCCTTGGCCTCTATTATGGCAGCGGGAGCGCAACAAGCAGCCCAAGGAGTTCCAGCTGTCCCTGTGCAGTCCGCCCCTCAAACTTCGACGTTCCGCCGGGCACACTCGCCTCGCAGACACGAGTCGGACTCTTCTCTTGATTCTGAACCACCAGAGGATTATCCCAAAGATCTCAAATTTTCGGAGGATGAGGGACTGCAGCCTGACGCCCCAACTTTCGCGGGTCTTTTCAGGCCTGCGTTGTTCAAGTCACTCCTCCACAAGGCGCGCTTGACTACCAATTTGGGCTCAGTGGGGGCGCAACTATCCACTGCCTCGGTGGAAGCTGGCCCACATGACGCCTTATTTAAACAAGCTAAACAGGAGAAGTACTTTGTGCCTTGCCCTCAACTGTTTTGTGGACATTCTCCAAGCTCCTTGGGGCCTGGGTCTTCTACAGCCCCAACAATCTGGACAAGAAACTTTCCTGTCTGATCCGGCGTTGGAGTCGCTCCTAGAGTTACCTATTGTTGATTCTCCGGTGGCGAGCCTCACGTCTCACACCATAGTCTCAGCGGATCCTCTGGATGATCTCAAGGCGGAGGACAGACACACCGAATTGGCCTTTCGGAAGGCTCACCAAGCGGGGGCTTGGATCATCAAGACTGTGACAGCCATGTCCTTCTTTAACCGGGCTTCGCTAATTTGGCTGCGGCAGTTGCAGGAGAGGATTCCTCCTGAAGAGACCCGCCTGCACCAGGACGTTAATAAAATTATTGCAGCCACCGAATATTCTGCAGATGCATCAGTGAACTCTATTAAGTTCGCTTCTCGGGCCATGGCGTCTTCCATCACCTCTTGGTGCTTTTTTTGGTTGCGACCATGGAAGGCTGAGGTGAAATCAAAATGGAAGCTGGCGGCGGCAGCTTACAAGGCCCCCTACTCGTGGAGGACAAGGACAAGGGGAAGGTCCTCCCTTCAAATTCCAGAAGGCAGGAAAGGCGCTTTACGCCTTACTCTCAGAGACACTCCTTTTGGCCGTACGCTGGGGCAGGTGGCTCGTCTTCCTTCAGGCAGCAGACCGATTCTCTGACAGATAAGCTTTTCGTGACCACAGCAGACAGCAGACTTCCTCCAAGCGTCCATTTCGTGGCTACGGCAACAAACCCTATCGGCGGGGCAAATGACTCACCGCCGTCCGGTCCCCATTGGAGGTCGACTACGGGACTTCTGTCATCAGTGGGAGGCCTCAACGTCGGACAAGTGGGTGCTTCGCACCGTGAGTGAGGGTCTATTGATTGAGTTTATAGACCACCCACCAAGCCCTTTCATCAGTTGTCCAGTACCTTGCTTGGCCGAGCCCCGGCGCCTGATGTCAGAGGAGGTCTCACACTTGCTGGACATCAGGGCGATAGAGCCGGTTCCATTGGACCAACTGGGGACCGGATTTTACTCAATGCTCTTCCTAGTCCCCAAAAGTTCGGGGGGGGGGGGTGTCAGAGAAATCCTCAATTTGAAAGATCTAAATCGGGCGGTCCGCTACCGTCGCTTCAGAATGCACTCGCTACAGTCGATTTTGTCTGTTGTGCGTTGGGGGGATCTCATGCAGTCGGTGGATTTGTGCGAAGCTTACCTCCATGTGCCTGTATATCCCTCTCATTGTCGCTTCCTGAGGTTTGAGTATGCGGGCAGGCACTATCAATACTGTGCCATGCCATTTGGACTTTCCTCAGCACCAAGAACTTTCACCACGTTGGTGGCAGCGGTTGTGGCAACCCTCAGCCCAATTCCAGTGAGGCTTTTGTGCTACTTGGATGACATCCTGGTTCTGTCGTCCACCAGAGCTCAAGCGACACGGGACATGGCCCTGGTACTGTCGGCATTCAGGGCACACGGCTTCACGGTGAATCTGGACAAGAGTTCCTTTGTCCCTTCCACTTCGATTCTACATCTGGGTTCTGTGATAAACTCCTCCTCAGGCCAGATGTATCTATATTGCCTGAAAGGAGGAGGAACCTAAGAACTCTGTTGGACCAGGTTGTAGCTTAAAGGTCAGTTCCTCTTTTGACTCTGTCTCAATTGCTCGGGAAGCTGGTCTTTTGTTTCCACATAGTGCCGTGGGCTCGCAGACATTCTCGCCCCCTGCAATGGCTTCTCTTGCCTTTCCAGCGGAAGGGGATAGCGACCTCCTCCAGGCAGATCAAGATCCCACCCCAGGTCCGATTATCGCTGAGATGGTGGAAGTCCCCAGTACTTTGAAAGGGCTGTCACTTCCTCGTCCAAAATCGTTTGGTCCTGACCACCGATGCCAGCCTGCAGGGTTGGGGAGCCCACCTGGAGAATCAGGTAGTGCAGGGCCGGTGGTCCCAGATGGAACAGCATCACAACATCAACTTGCTCGAGCTGAGGGCAATCCGCCTAGCTCTGCTTCAATTTGCGACGAGGGTCCATGGACGTCATTTGTTGATCCTCACGGACAATATATTCGCCAAAGCCCATGTGAATCGCGAGGGGGGCACGAAGTTGCTGGAGTCAGAGAAATTATTTTGTTGGGTGGAGCGTCACCTCCTGTCAGTGCGGGCAGACTACATCTCCAGCTCGGCCAATATTCAAGCAGACTGGCTGAACAGGGAGCAGATCAATCCAGCAGAATGGCAGCTCCATCCAAGACTGTTCCAAGAGTTGTCGCTCCGGTTCGGCGCTCCGGTGGTCGATCTGTTCGCGAGTCCAGTCAATGCCCAGCTGCCCTGGTTCATCTGCAGGTATCCGTCCCCTCGTGCAGAAAACACGCACTGAGGTGCCCGTGGCCATCGGGAAGGCTGTACGCTTTTCCTCCTGTCAACCTCATTCCGAGGGTGATATGGAAGATGATAGAGGAGAGGGCTGATCTATTGCTGGTGGCTCCGCATTGGCCCAGGAGGCCCTGGTTCACCGACCTCGTGGAGTTTTCGGTGACTGGTCCGTGGGTGATCCCTCAGCATCGCATAGTGCTACGACAAGGTGCCATCTGCCACCCAGAGCCCCAGTGGCTTCAGTTGGCCGTGTGGCATTTGAGCGGGTGCTCCTGAAGAAGGGCCGCTTATCGGACGATGTGATTGGCACGATGCAAGCAGCTTGGAGGCCTTCCACAACGTGGATTTATGAGGCTACCTGGAAGGCAATCTGTGGGTGGTGTTCGGTGCACCACGTTGACCTGACTTCAGCTGTTGTACAAGATGTCCTTGATTTTCTTTAAGCAGGGCTGGCCAGAGGTTTAGCCCCGACTACGTTGAGACGACAAGTTGCTGCTCTTTTGACGGTCATTTCGTTTCCCCCTTACCAGTCCATTTCTCACCATCCTTGGGTGCGGGAGTTTTTACATGGGGCCACAAACTTGAGGCCCCCGGTAGTGCATAGATACCCCTCTTGGGACCTGTCTCTTGTGTTGCAGGCTCTTACTGGTCCTCCGTTTGAGCCACTTGGGTCTGTATCATTGAAGTTCCTTTCTTTAAAGGTGGCATTTCTCCTGGCTATTACTTCCACCAGGAGAATTTCAGAGCTAGCGGCTCTTTCTGTTCAGAAGGACCTTTGTATTTTCCATTCCAACATGGTGGTGCTTAGACTTGACCTGGCGTTTGCCCCGAAGGTGAATACCTGGTTTCACTGAGCGCAGGAAATAGTGTTGCCGGACTTCTGTCCCCCTCCTCAACATCACCGTGAGGTTCTGTGGCATACGTTGGATGTCTGCAGGGCGCTGCGACGTTATATCCGCAGGACAGCGTCTTTCCGCAAGACGGAGGTCCTACTCGTCTCGTTTCATCCGGTGTCCATGGATCAGAAGGTGTCCTCGACCACGGTGGGTTGGTGGATCAAGGCCTGCATCTCTTTGGCCTATGAGCGTCAGGCCTGTCCTTCTCCTGCCCGGATTTTACCTCATTCAACGAGAAGTGTGGCCACGTTGGCGGCGTGGACGACCCAGGCCTCTGTGTTGGACATTTACCCGGCGGCCACTTGGACATCTTTGTCTCCTTTCATAAGACATTATAGGATTGACTCCTTTGCTTCTGCGGAGGCTTCCTTTGGGAGGTGTGTATTGCAGAGTGTTGTTGCAGATTCCTCTGGGAGCAGTCCGTTACCCGCCCAGGGGATTTAAGCTTGGGTATATCCTATGCATGGAGTGGAGACGGAGTGCTCTGGAAAACGGATGTTGTCTTACCTGAACGTCCATTTTTGGAGCGCTGCGGATACACTCCATTCCTTCCTTTTGGTTTGGCGGCCTGCCTGCTTGTGGTTATGGTTGTTGTTTTTGTTTCTTAATAAAGTTGTTGTTTGTTACATCTGCTGCGCCTTCGTTCAAGACTGGGGATGTTTGGGTAAGGAGGGCGTGGCCAGGGCACAGTGTGAGTGTTAATTAACTCTTTAGTTTTTCTCAGTTGCTGTCAGAGTGGATGATTGATCCCATGCATGGAGTGTATCCGCAGCGCTCCGAAAATGGACGTTTAGGTAAGACAACGTCCGTTTTAACTGACCTCCAACATTTTTATTAGACTTTCACAGGAGACCATGTTGAGCAGATGAACCTGTTCAGCATAACATCAGGAAAGTCAATGTTATGCTCTAATAAAATATGCACAATTCTGCTTGATAGAAATTTATGATAGGAAGTGCTCTCTGTTGTCAAGTCTGAGGTAAATGGATGGTTACTTTCTTCAAAGTATGTTTGAAGTCATTTTGACTGGTATTTTTGTATATTAAGAGCCAGTTTGGTCAAATGGTTATGACACCAGGCTAGAAAGCAGGAGACTGAGTTCAAGTCCTGCCTTAGTCACCAAAGCCAGCTAGGTGACTTCAGATCAGTTGCTGTCTCAGCCTAGCTCACCTCACAGGATTGAGGGGAAATGCTAATGAGTACTGTCCCCTAGAATCAAACACAATTAGGCAAGAAAAACCTTTACCTTTATCTTTACAAATAAACAAAAAATAATTACATTTCTGATTATATAGTGGCCACTTCTACTTATCCATTGCAGCTTGTAATACCTTTTTAACATGTCTAATTGAATTATAGCCACTGAAAATAACTTGGAAGTCATATAGGTAAAGTCATATAGGTAATGAAGCATATATTTTGATTACTTGCACTTTGTCACCTACCTCCAAATGATCAGAAGCCCCCTTTCCAGCTTTTTGATGACTTCTTACTTGCTACTTTCCCATAGAATAGCCTTAAGTTGTTATTTGTCTCTGAAAAGTATTGAAACAAAATATTTTTGTCTATAAATATATAATAAATATATAATGGGTTTTATATATTTTTGTTTACCTTAAAAAGGTTCTATAATATTTGGCTACTGACTTATTAAAATCTATGGGGAATTTTGCCAGGAAAGGGAATTTGTGCTACAGCTGCCAAAAAAGTCAACAGTCCTAGGCTGCATTTACAGTATAATTTTAATACTGTGTAAGACCACAGTATTGGAATATTGCAGCTGGTATTGGTCACCACAATATAAAAAAGATGTTGAGACTCTAGAAGGAGTGCAGAGAAGAACAACCAAGATGATTAGGAAACTGGAGGCTAAAACATATGAAAAACATTTCCGGAGTTGGATATGTGTAATTTAATGAAAAAAAGGACTAGGGATGATGTGAATAGCAGTGTTCCAATATCTAAGGTGCTGCCATAAAGAAGAGAGGGTCTTTTTTATGGGATCTTATTCTTCTATTCTAAGCACAGAAAGGAGGACAAGAAACAATGGATGGAAATTAATCAAAGAGAGAACCAATCTAGAACTAAGAAATTTCCTGATAGTTAGAATTCAATTCAATTCAATTCAATTCAATTCAATTCAATTCAATTCAATTCAATTCAATTCAATTCAATTCAATTCAATTCAATTCAATTCAATTCAATTCAATTCAATTCAATTCAATTCAATTCAATTCAATTCAAACCTTTATTGTCAATGCACAACTTGTGTACAATGAAATTGAATGAGCCTCCTTTGGTGCAGCCCACCCAAGAACACAAATACATCTCAATAAATCAATAAATAATAAAGAAATCCCTAAACCCAAATAAATTAGTACACATTTCCACATACATACATATATAATATTATATTACATGTTGCATGTTATACTGGCACTGTAAGTATCACATTAAGTCTGATTGTGGTGTTATGTTGTGTTTAAAAGTTGACCTGGCATTACACAACATCAGCCGTAGACTCAGGGACTGAGGCTCTGAACAACCTGGGAAACGAGCAATGCATTGGGGGTCGGAGTGTGCAATCGCACGTAAACATCGAGTGCGCACTCCCGAGACATAATATGGCCCCCTGCTGCCGTCATATCTGCCCCTCTCACTTACTATACTAATGCCCATCGTTTCATCCCCCTGCATCCTAGTCAGATCTCTGTCCCCTTCCTCCCCGCCGTGATCATCAGACCCATTACCCCATTCAGTGGATTTATGGATCCCTCCAGATCCATTCCCACAATCCCTCCCAGGACCCCTTAAATTAGAATTTAAAAATTTATCTAAAAAACTCCAAAGCCGTCAATTTTTTGCAAACCACCTCTTGGGGTTCCAAAACCCATCCTTAAGGGCTGCCCTCGATAATTGTGAGGGCCATACATGTGAGAGGGGGAATCTTGCAGCGCAAGGAGCTCCGCAGTTGAATACATCGAAATTAGGGGCGAGTTGAAGGAGATGAAGGACCATTTTCTTCTAAGAGTGTAAGAGATGTTTAAGACAGGTAATATAAATAGGGAGGGAATAGATGTTAAAGGAAGACCAGTATGTTACAAATGTCAACCAGTATAATGTCAACCATTATAACCAGTAAGTTATAATGTCTGTTCCAAGCATGATGTATCAACTTCCTGTCTTTGGTTGCTGTGCCACACCTAATTTTGTTTACTGAGCTTGTTGTTCTCTATTGTCAAACATCCAAAATACTCTTTCTTTCTTCTTTCTTAAAATCATCTGGGACAGAATAGGAATCTCCAAAACCCATAAATCTAATGCTAATTTCAAATAATCCAAGGTAAAAAGCCATTTAGAATGTTTCTTTTCCAAACAGAAAGAGAAATCTCTTCAATCCACTTTCCTGCTTAGTCACTGCAGACTCCATGGCTATTTTGTAGCCATCCATCTGTCTATCTTCATTAGCTTCAATAACTTTCAAAGGCATTAGCTCCCAAAAAAACATTTCTCCAATCCACTCCAAATAAAAGCAAGGTCAATTTCCAAGATTATTAATGCCAGTTCTTCCAAATCAGATTTACTAAGACAAAGTCTATTTCGGGTCTTCATCTCTATTTTTTTATTTCAATCTTAAAGCCCCGCCACTCAGCAGCCGCTGTTTAGCGTTTGGGGTCTTATTTTTTAAAAAAATCCAAATAAATGTGTAGTCTTGCCTGGGTTGGTGCCACTCACCCAGCTTCAAGATACTTGCTTTTTCTTCTTCTTCCTCCAGAACAAACTTTGTTCCTGGTTGCTGTGGTTTCGGGACAGCTGCCATGGCTGTTGTTCCACTGCCGCTGACGTGAAGGGAAAGCCTCCGGCCCCGAGGAACCTACCCGTTCGTCTCGGCTGCCCAAGTGGTCCCTTCTTGTCCCCCTGTCCCTGCAAGACAGGGGAGGTCCAAAGACCTGTCGGCGGCAGCTTAGCAGACAGGGTTTTGGCAGGGCTCCACGGAGCTCTCCACTTCCCCGTCTGTGTCTCTGCCGCACCAGCCGGAAGTCGGGATTGTCAGAGGCTTTTAAAAGCATTTTTTCTACAACATTTTCTGCTGAAGAGGTTGTAGAAAAAATGTTTTTAAAAGAAAAAAAAAGCCTCTGACAGTCAGGTGGGATTGTCAAAGCCTTTTAAAAGCATTTTTCTACAACCTCTTCGGCCAAAGAGGTTGTAGAAAAAATGCTTTTAAAAGTTAAAAAAAAAAGTTGGTCACTCCCACCCAGTCACATTACCCCCCCCCCCCCACCAAGCCATGCCCACAGAACAGGTAGTAACAAATTTTACATTTCACCACTGGTGCAGAGTTTCTTCTGAGGCATTTTTATAATAAAGAATCTGGGACCTCAAGATATTTTAATGTTTCTTGCTGTTTCCTGCAAAGGCTGCAGTGTGCATTTTTACTTTTGGGTTGATATATATGAAATATATCAGCCATGTGCTGTCATAAACCAGGAGATGATAGACCAATGTATGACAATTATATATAATGCAATCTGCTCTCAAAATCCTAAAACTGAATGAAGAAAATACAAATGAGTAAAAAAATCCTTATATTTGTTCACTTAGGAATATATTCCCAAACTACATATTTGATTCGTAATCAGGTGTGAGTGAGGGAGGTCCTGCCTTATTTAAAAAATAGAATTCTCAGTATACAGGTCTAATGTTTATGTTTGGAGATTTCTGAGAATTTATGACAAATAGTTGTTAATGCTCACCAAGCTGGAAAAGTTTACAAATCTATTTCTAAAGTTTTGGATTCTACCAGTCCACTCTCAGAAGATTATATACAAATGGAAACAATTCAGCACTGCTGTTATCCTCTTTAGGAATGGTTGACCAATCAACATCATACCAAGAGCAAGATGTTTAATACTCTAGTGGGTCTCAGAGAGGTCCAGGCTAATATCCGAGGAACCGAAGGCCTTTCTTGCATTGGTGAATATTACTGTTCATGACAGAACCATCGGGAGAAACTGAACAATAGTGGTATGCCTGGCAAGGTTGCAAGAAGACAGTAGCTATTCTCCAAAAAGAAAATTGCTACCAGTCTGCAGTTTGCAAAAGACTACATGGATAAGCCAGGAGGCCATTGGAAGAATGTTCTGTGACGAATGACACTGAAATATAATTTTTTTTGGCTTGAATTAAAAATGTTATATTTGGCTGAAAGGAAAAACATTGCATTCCAGTATCAGAATTTTATCCTATTTATGAAATATGCTGGTGGCAGTAATGATTTGTGCCTGGCTCTGGACCAGGATGATCTGACAATATTGATGGAACTATGAATTTTGAATTGTACTAGCAATTTCTATAGGAAAATGTTAAAGTTGTTCATGAACTGAAGCTCAAAGGAATGCAGCAAGACAATTCTGCAAAACAAGTTGTACAACAAAGGAAGCAGAAGATATTTAATGTTTTGGAATGGCCATGTCAAAATCCTGACCTTAAGCATTTAGAAATATTGTGGAGGGGCCTGAAGTGGGCAATTCAAGCAAGCCTGCTAACATCCCTGATTTGAAGCTGTTGGGAATGGGCTAAATTCCTCCAAGATGATGTATAGTACTAATCACAGTTAGTGGATACATTTAGTTGCAGTTATTGCTGCATACCAGTTACTGAAAGCAAAGATTCACATCCTTTTATCACTCATATATAGCTATGGATAATTTTCCATAATAAATTACTGAATAGGTATGTTTTTGACTCATGTTTTTTAAAAAATGATTTTCTTTATCTAGTTTTAGAATGTGGAGAAAAGATCACGTTGTAGGTCATAGTTTTGCAGAAATATTAAAGATATTAAAAATTTGAAAGGATTGGCCACCACTGCATAAGCTGGATGTTATAGATACAGAAATAATGTAAGCATTTTTTTCATTTAGTGTAGTACAATTTCTTAAATTAGGCTATAGAAAGCTGGGTTTTCCATTTATATTACAAGGGCTTCTTTGTTAAAGATAATTGAATGCAATATAACACAAATTTAGAATCTTTGGAGATGTGGCATATTATTGAAGCTGTATTCTAATTTCATGTGTCAAACTTTCTTCAACGAAGGTATTGGTTGATTTCTTCAGGAAAAATTGATAGGTCAAGGAAGCTCAAAGAGAAGTAATATACTTGTGGTTGGCTTTTGCTTATTTTTTTTACATTGGAATAAAATGCAGCTCTTCATAAAATATTGCTTATCACAAAGGGAATATCATGATGGTATAATGTCACAAAGCAAACAGCAGTCACTGGATAACCTTATTTGCAAGGGGTTATGCAATGACATAATCATCACAATTCAGTTCAGATTAGAGTTCTTACAAAAGCTCTTAAAGAAGATAAAAACCAAACACATGACATCCATTTTTTATTTAATTTGGTTGTGAGAATATTATCTTGCATTTTATATAATTCTAAAGTACAATTACTCTTATATAGTAAGGTGGCTAATGAAATGAGTGCATCCCAGCTTTTTGGTAGAGATGTTGATTGTGTGACTAGTGATCTTCGTTTTATATCTTAAATTATCTCCATAATTGTTAATATTTTATAGTAATTCATGTTAAAAGAATTTTATATAAGACAGTCATTGGTCTTTAAACATTCTATCTTTTGAAAAAATGAAAATGGCATTTTCTAGAATTTCATTATAGAAGTAAGATTAAGATTTGGAGTAATTAGCATGAATTAGCAAAACTTTTGCTAATTAGGAATTCAAGGAATATTTTTTACTAAAAGGGATAATTTGTGGCAGCAAAGAATGGTAGATAAAGGAAGCACTTAGAACATGGAATATGTAAAGTTGTTTCCATCATTCCATCATACTTGTTATATCCTTCTAATATGTAAAGTTTTCTATTCAGGGAAATATTAGAATATATATTTAGTAGGAGTGGACCTTTATTTTTTGTGAAATAATGCTGTTGCTTTTTGAAATTCCCACAATTTTGTTATTTTTTTATTTTAGGAAATTATTACATCAAACTGCCAGGGAAATTCCTCATATGAAGCAATTCAGGACATAATATAGGAAGTTTATAAATTAGCAAAGTTGTAGACTAAGATACGGATACAAAGAGACAATGCCAGATGTTTACACTTTTTTTATTCTAAATAACTATCTAGGAATGTAGTACTGTCTTTTATAGAAAGGCCCGTATGGAAATAGGTTTTTATTTTAAAAGGCCTTTGTGTTTCCTTATTATGATAGATGTTTCAGTTTCTGCAATATATAAATAAAACATAAGCTCATTGATTATAATGATAATTAATAAAAGAGTTAATAAAGTATGAGACCGTAGTTTTTGTTGTCTAATCATCATTTTCATTGTTTAAAAGTTAGTCTTGCTGCTCTGTGAAGAATCTTATAATCTTATCCTGTCTGTATATGTTATGTGCTAAATAATGAATATTAAATAATTAAAATTACATGCAAATCATATGGAAGCTTCTTGATATGAATTTATTATATTTGTATTGTCAAAAATGTTAAGAATAAAATTAAATTAACTTTTTATAGGTTGGGCTCATGTGGTTTGTGCTCTGTACATTCCCGAGGTGCAGTTTGCAAATGTTTCTACAATGGAACCTATCGTGTTGCAGTCTGTTCCTCATGATCGTTATAATAAGGTATAATTAAATTATGACTTTCTTTCTTTATATAACATTGTTATTTTAAATATTTTAGAATTTATAAAAATACTTTTGTGAACTCTTGCACTTCGCTTTTTTATTGAAATGAGTAAATTAGAAAAAATTATTCTAATAATAACAGATTGTAATTTGTAGCATGAAGCGATTTTTGTTTAGTTAATATTTCAGCATAGCCTGAAATATTTTATTTAAATAGATTTCCAAAATAAATAAAAAGTATTTTGTAATGTTTTCAGTGTTATTAGTAATAATTGTTCTTAGTACTGTTATAAGTAAATGAAGGTTATTAGAAATTCTAGTTGAGAGCAGATTGTCAGCTTGGTCATTTACATTTAATATAATTATATATTTTGTTTCTTACAAAAGTCAAACTTCTTCGGTCATTGGTTTTGTCATTGAGAAGGTCAATGTGATATTAGCAGTTCTCTTCTCTCCTAATATTATAAAATACAGGTTTCTATTTGTTATTAAATTAACCAAGCATATTGATAAATACCTAGATAAATTGCAGGTTTGTTCCTTTTTTTTTGCTATTTACCAAAAAGTAATGTATAATCAGGTTTATTTTACTGGTATGTAAAGAGTTTCCAGTTGTAAAATTTTTCAAAACTAAAATAAGGCTATGGTCTCCTCTTTAGATAAGTTTAAAAATGTTACAATGTAAATGTCATCAAATGATGGTGGTTGAAATTAATAATTAGGCCTCATTTTTTAAAACACCTGGAACAAAATATTTTTAAAAGTGTATAGGTAGCCCTTACAACTGGTCACATAACAGTTGTTTGGAGTTATAGTGGCCTTGGAAAGTGTGCTGGATATAAAAGTCATTTAGATTCACTCCCAACTGGAACCTGTCAATGATGTTGGTCCATATGAGATGCCCGAGGAACAGTCTTACCCAGTTATCTGAGAACAGTTCAATCCTGCTAGACTTGATGAAATGGGCAGGGTCCTCACTGCTGTCACTGCAATCACCTGTCAATTAGTTTCTTGTCCGTTTTGATTGGTGAAAGCTTTCAGGATAGTGATTGCCAGGTGGGTTCAGGTAATTATTAATTCCTCACTGCTGAAGGAGATTTTCCCAGGGTTTTTTAAAAGTGACACTAGGTTTGCGCCTTCCTAAAAGAAATCCATCTCTTGAGCTCACCTACCTGGACAGTTTTCATCCAGTTTCTAACCTTTATTTCCTAGGGAAGGCGGTAGAGAAGGTGGTTGCTTGGCAGTTTCAGAGGGCCCTGGATGAAGCTGATTATCTGGACCCCTTCCAGTAACGATCTAGGCCCGGTTATGGGATAGAAACAGCATTGGTCACACTTGCTGATGATGTTTAGTGAGAGCAGGATGGGGGTGGTGGTGCAATCATACTTACTGTCCTTGTTGGTTCAGCAGCCTTCAGTACCATCAGGTATCCTTTTGGGCTGTCTGGGGTTTGGGGCTAGACCATACAGACCTGTAATAGTTTGGTTTCTTTCTCCGAAGCTGGTCCCAATTGGTTAGGTTGAGAGTGAGAGATCCAGGCCCACTCCTTTATGGGATGTTGCAGGGCTCAGTAATCTTTCCATTCTTTTTAAACATTATATCAAGCCCCTGGTGATTTGTCACCATGGATTGAAGTATCATCAATGCGCAGATGATAGTCAACTCTGTATTTCCACCCATGTTGTCCCAAATGATGCTATTGCTGCCCTCCTGTGTTGCCTGGAGCCTGTGAGAGTCTGGATGGGGGACAACATACTTTGACTGATGTAGTCTAAATGTAGACTAATGTATATAAAGTTGTATTATATTTTTTGCAGCCATGTTCCACTGCTGGTGCATATTAAATTTACAGTCAACTGTTTGGAGTACTGTGACCACCCCATATGTCCTCAGTGCTATTTGGTAGTTGAATTTAATAGTTGTTTGCTAATTTTTCATTTTTATGTTAAATATAATACTGTTACTCCCAGCTAATTTGACTAATCTTTATATCTTTCAATATTTTTGGTTTTTGTGGTTTAAGCTGTGCAAACCAATTTTGTATCAATCATATGCAGTATTTGATAAGAATTCCTTTCATTTAAACAAAAGTGTTCCTTACATGGCTGTATTTCTTACTGGTGTCCAGTTTTGATTTTAATACATTAATGACTGTTCCTTGAATAGTGTTTTTTTAGATGACTATATTTCAACTTAATTGTCATATTATCAAGCTCACACTCAATCACCTAACTAATCTCCGAATTGTGTGATGGGTAGGATATACATTTAATAAATAAATAAAATAAATAAATAAAATAAAATAAAATAAATAAATAAATAAATAAAAATATAAAAAAAATTAACAAATATTCCTCAAATAGGAATTCATGAGGATCTTTTGGAGAATTGCAAAAAATTTTAAGGTTTCAAATGCAAGTGTTGCTCCAGACAGAGTGGCAGTATAGTCTACCAGGATTATGCTGAAGCAATGGCAGCATAGAAGTTTCCTCATTTGTCAAAAGGGAAAGAGCAAGAAGAAGACATCCCAAGATAATCAGAACTAGAACATCACCTCAGTTTTTGGGCTGGCAGTAATGTGTTCTCATCAACAGCATACTTAAGTGGCCTGGCTTCATGCTTTAAGACCTATTCTGCTTCTTTCTTGATTAAGGGAATCAGGAGTGAAAGTTCCTGCGTTTTAGTTTCTCCCTATTCATACATCTATAATTTTGATTAACAAACAAGACACTGTGTAAAATCACCCTCTTTCTTTTCCAAAATAATAATAATAAAAAAAAAAATGAACAGAAGAGAAACTCAGTATTTCAAGTGGTATCCCCCCAACTTTGGTGCATGAAAGTTATGAGTAGTGGTCCTATCTTCTGAAAGAGTTAGCCAGAATAGCTTAGAATCTTCCTGTGCGAGGGGTTTATCAAAGATGGACTGATCTGTTATAGCAAAGTGAAAACTGCAGTAGACTTTTTGGGGCCCCCGTGGTTCTAAAGAGGCAGAAAGATGCAACTACCTGATCAATTAGTCCTGTTAAATAAGTGAAGTGAGGACTGGGAAAGAATCTTACTGTACACTTGTTACATTTTTGCCTCACTATCAAAAGGCTTAGGAATTTGACTACAAATTATTCAGCAGTGTAGGGCGCAAAAGTAAATGTGGGTTGGTTTTTTTTTTTTTTTGGATCTCAGATTTTCCTTTGAAATATGGTTTGCTTATCTTAGCAGACAACCTTAGATTAATTTGACAGTATTAGTTTACATTTTCCAGCACGTTTAGGAATGGCCAGGTTGGCTGGGATTACTCCAGTGACTTTTGAAGGATCACAATTCTAGATTAAAATGTATTATTAAAAGTAAATAACATTGTGACAGAGGGAATATTGAAAACATAGGAGTAGATTAAAAATACCTTCAAAATGGAGAAAAGAAAGCAATTGCTAATATGGTATAGGGATTAACTACTGGATTTAGTTGGGGAGACATGGGTTTATTACTTTAAAATAAGAGGAGGAAGGAGTATTAATGTATGCTTGCCACCTTGAATTCTTTTTTTTTATAATAAAGTAATAAAAATAGGATTTAAAATCTAATCTGATATTAATTCAGCAAATCTACAATAAAAACTAATAATTATCCCCTTTAATATCCATTGTGGCACCATTAGTTGCCCAATGGCTCACTATAAAACAATTCTTTTTAGAGCATTCTAAAGACCTTCAAGAAGATTGTCACCTAAATTCTTGGGAATATGGTATTCTGTAGGAATAAACTGTGTTGCCTTCCTTCCTTCCTAGTATGACACGGAAAATTTCTTAGTCAGGAATCACTCTTTGAATGTGTTGATTCTCATATATGTAAGGTAGTTGCAGATACTTTGGTGCTAAATCATATAGGACTTTACAGTTGATAGCTGGCACTTTGAATTGTTCTTGGGAGCCAGTGAAGCATCTCAAGTGCTGCTGTCATCTAAGTCTAATGGCTGTGTAGTAGGTTGCTGTGTTCTGAACCAATTTCAGCTTCTGAGTAATTCTAAAAGACTGTGCAAACAACATCACTATAAGCCATTCTAAAAATGATAAGGACATGGATGACTGTTGCCACAGCTTTCTACTCCAGTTAAACACAGGTTGGGCAAAAGCCCCCTTCAGCTATGAATCTGGAATGAACCTCATATTGTAGATGTCCTCCTTCAGGATGCTTGTTAACCTGTCCAGGCTAGCAACGGAATCAACAAGAATCTTTCTTATTTTTGAATAAACATGACCTACATCATGCCAGAATTTCAATTTTGTTTCTTCCCATCCAATTCCTCATAGTTTTTAGATCTATATGTAGCAGGTATTATCAGCATTTTGATGGCACCTTATCCAAAATCTGACCTAGCAATTTCAGTGTGGTTGTTAGGAGTGAAAGAGACAAAGCTGCAAAGGAGTCACTGCTAGAATGAACTTGTTTCCCTTCAACTGAAACTGCTCACTTAAATGAGAGCACAATCACTGAAGCATAGTGCCCCTCCCCCAATTCTCAGAAGCATACCAGAAGGTTAGCATGGTTGATTTGCACTGAAAGCAGGTAAGAGATCTAAAAGGATCAAGAGGAACACCCTCCCCCACATCCACATCCTAACAAAAGCCTAGATCGAAGGAATGCTGTTTCTTCCCCATATCTGTCCCCAACACAGTTTGGAAAGAATCCAGATGATCCATTTAATTTAGTGACAGAAGTTATAATGGCAATATAATAAAGGTTAGACAAGACTAGACTAGACGACATTAGTTCTCCAAATTTGCTGGATTCAAAGAAGGCTTTTTGAGGAGATATGCCACACTTTTCCTGTGCGGTAGGATCACTTCTCTTGTCTAGAGAAGTTTCCATTCAGCTATGGAGAATTACTGTCTTTCTGTCCTAGTGCAGCCTATCTCACAGGTTGATGACATGAGGATTTTTTAAAAAAAAAATTCCCACATTAGTTGCCCCCAGCTCTAGAGAAAAAGTTTGATAAAAAATCTGAGAAATTAATCAGAACAAATCAAATAGCAGGTCAGAACTCAAGAATAGTTTTTTCCCAGCATTTTTAGTGGTACAATTATTGCTTCCAGAGAATGGATTTGGTGCAAATTAGATGAGTAAGGTCTATCTCTAAAATGAAAAAAAAAATGGTTTGTTTGTTTTTGAATTAGTGTAATAAGTAAACTATAATTGATATTTTAATGCCATGTGTGAGTAGTTCAACAAATACAGTTTAAAATCTAATGTCTATATAGGAATGGTAATTGCTTCAGTATTTTCTGCATATAGATTAGCCCAATGACATTAGGGGTATTTTTCAAACAGAAGAAAATTCCCCACCAGAAATGACACTTATTTTCTATAGTTACTAGAAATATCTGAATTTAAACTTTTTATTGTCTAATATATTGGAACTACAATTTTGTTGCTGGCACCAACATTCCTTTTCCAGAAAAGAAATAAAAACTTATAAATGCAAATTTACAAGGTCAGAACTTAATTACCAGTAGTTAATTAGAACCCTCCCTGACTTTAATTCTGAAATCTTTTATTATCAGGCACACAAAATTTGGTTGAAAATGCATACATGGTCAGAAAATGGTATGATGATAATTGGTTGCATAGTCAGCCAGATGTTGAGATTGGATTTGGCATTGTTATCTACCTATCATGTCCTTCCCAAAGACCTGGAATATGTAGATGATATTGTTTAATGGTATTAAAGTTAAACAGGATGTAAACTGTTCAAAGTAAAGCTGCCTTTTACAATAGATTGATGGTGATTTTGTCAATGGCATTGGTATTCAAATATTATTATTACGGTTCATCACACTGTCAACCAGAAGTTCTGACTGTATTTAGCACTAACAAGGTAACTGCTAAATGAAGAGTAGCTGTCACATGCTGCCATAAGGAAGTATTGACATTGTAATATATAGAAATGACGTTGAGAGACAAGGGAAAGGGATGTTGCCTAGGAAACAGTCCAACAACGGAGGTAGTTACTGCTAGTGGCATAATAGTCATATAACGAAACCTAGGAAAAACTCGCCCTTATTGATCAGACAGTAAAGGGGAGAGAGTTGTACTTTCAGACTTGCAAGATTCTGTTAAATAAAATAGTATTAACTCATCTACTTGCATTTTCTGTTTCATTTACTTGGAGTGACAGACAGATACAAAGGATGTTCCTAATTTGTATCTGTTACTCCCAGAGGATATGTAATACCCGTGTCTCCCCAAAAACAAGACCAGGTATTTTCTTTTGGGCCCAAAAAATATGCACTTATTCCCTTCCCCCTCATATATGAGAGGCCTACTTCTTCTGCTTGCTTGCAGCAGGGCAGGAGGCTTCCATGAGACAGGAGGGATGGAGCTGCCCCACCACCTCACACTGGCTTATCTCAGTGCCCCCACAGCCAGACCATCCATGCCCCGACACCTGCCTCGCCTCATGGCGGGTCTCCTGCTCTGTTGCGGCCACAAGCAAGCAGAAGAAGTGGGCCAGCAGCCACATGGGCTCCTGCATATGGGTGTTGGTTCTGCTGCCGTGAGGCAGATGTTGGGGCATGGATTGCCTAGCTGTGGGGGCACTGAGGTAAGCCAGTGTGGGGCACATGGGCTAGCTCCACTTCCTTCACCTCATGGCCGCAGCACCATATGCAATCAAACTGAATGGGCGGGCTGTTGGCTTCCCAGGCTCTTAAGTAGGACTTATTTGGGGCAGAGGAGGCTTAGGGCTTATATTTTTAATAATAAATAAATATTAGACTCACACGTAAAATACGCTAGAGCTTATTTTTGGGATAGGGCTTATTTTGAGGGAAACAGGGTTATAGATGATAGATTATAAGTAACCAAACATGTGACCCAGAACTAATTCAGTGTGCTATTAGCTAGATTACCTATATTCTTATATACCTATAAACACAATATAACAATTTATAAATAAAATAGGGGCTGGAAAGTTCATAATTAAATGGGGCAATCATTGAGACATTGTGTGACCACCCCCAATTTCCTGACTTTTTATCATGCTCCTTAAGTAAATCATCCCTGATTGTTAAGTGTGACATCACAAGACTGCCAGTTGTGACTGTCTGCTTACTTCTCTGTTGACTTTGCTTGTTGGATGTTGCCTGGGATGGTTGCAGATGATGATTACATGGACTTCAGGACACTGCAACTATTGTAAATATGATCCAGTTGGTAAGATCCAGGATCATGATCATGTGACTGTGGAGATGCTGTGATAGCCATAAGTGCAAGAACAGTTGTAAGTCACTTTTTCAGTGCCATTGTAATTTGAAATCGTTACCAAACAAATGGTGTTAAGTAAGGACTATCTGATTATGGTTGTTAATTTTTGGGAGGCCTGCTGCAATCTGTTAGTGTGTGTGCTCAGGTGCTGAAAATTCTCCTTCCTGAAATCCAAGATTTTTCTGGATTTGAGTGAGGAAAAAAAAAGCTCCTTGTGCCAGGTCTCTCCCACCTGCCTAAGGCACCTCTTGTTCCTTAGTTTACTAACTCTCCCTAGTCTTTCTACTCTGGACTGTAAATTCTGCCATGACTGAAAACTTGAATTTCAGAACAGACTTTTTCAGCCAGCCCCAAAGATGAGGACTCCCTCTAGGGGCTTGTTTAAACACCTTGTATTACAGACACTGTGCCAAAATCCTTTAATTGTCTCTGGGGACTTTAAAAGATTTGTCTCCAAAATCCAAGTTGGACTTTGGAACAGATTCTTCATAGCATGGGTATTTGCAGTCAGCTCCTAGAGACAAAAGAACTCCCTCTCATTTCTTTCTCCCACTTACTGACTTTCTGGGCAAGCCAGCAGGGAAGATTGCAAATAATGATAATTTAATTGTAGTCTGGTTGACAACTAGTCATAAGTGCAAATGAGTTGCCTAATATCCAGATTGCAATTACGTTACTATGGGGGCATTGCAAGGCCATAACACCAGGCAAGAGTTTTAAAATCCTTCATCAGTGCCAACATAATTGTAAACAATCATGGAACAAATGGTTGCTAACCAAGGAGTATCTGTATTCAATTAATTCTGAATATGAAAGCTAGAAAAGAAAAAGAGCATACTTGCTGTTGAAAATTACTGCATTGAATCAACTCTATTAAGTCAGATGAATGGCATAGAATTTTAATTTTACCTGTGTTTCCCTGAAAATAAGACCCTGTCTTATATTTTTTTGAACCTTGAAATAAACACTTGGCCTTATTGCCATGCGCTCAAAAGCCCAATTGGGCTTATTATTAGCGGATGTTTTATTTTGGAGGAAACGGGGTAGAAAAATATAACTATCATGTTACTGGTCACTGCTAATAGTTTGCCACAGTCTAGACTTAGTAAAACTTTCTCATCAAAGCATGCAACAAGGAAGAATATAGATGCAGAGCTAATACAACTTGTGCAATGTGATTTAAGCTACATTATAAACATGTAAAGTGATATACTGTACACAGTATATTCACTAGGAATTTAGTACTTGTAAGTGGATAATATTTTTAGAAGGTATCTAGAAAATACCCTGTTTTATAGGTGCAAAAATTAACATTTTCTTCTTTGAGTTAATAATACAAGAAAGTTAAATTCTGATTTGAACAGCATAGAAGAAGCAATGATAATTAGTTTAAGGGGCTGAGAAAAGAGGTTAAATATAAGAATTCATTTTCATGGCAACTATTCATAATAGTTTATGATAATGTCTAAAATTATTACTAATTACTTGGAATTTTAGGCTTTATTATTAGCCTTTTAATAAAAATATTAGCATTTTAGCATGACCTCATGTCTTCCTTTTGGTTTTAAGAAACCATATTTTCTTTTTAGCCAAACCCATTATTTTTTTTTAATTTGTATATGCGAACACTAGCCTATTCATAACACTATCTATAAACCAAACAACAGGGAACTTATTTTGGAGTCCCTGAGTGTTGCAGGTATCAAAGAAATAATCTTAAATGGGGAAAGGGAAAATACAGCAATTTTTAAGGTTGTCTGTATTTTCTCACTTCTAATCAGTGTCTTTTATTGTTGCTTTTTGATGTATCAAATATACTGAATGTATGTATCATTTGTTTCTGTGTCCTACAATTTTTTTAATCCCCCCTTTACTTTGTCTGAAGTATTTACACTATTGGGATGGAAGGAAAAAAAAGCCACTTTGCAAAGTGAGTGTCTTCAAGAAATAGGTTCTTATTAGCTTCATACCAACTTGAGTGTTTGAGTTTTAAAGGTAACACTAAGAGTTGGTAACAATACAGGTAGCCCTTGATTAACAGCCATTTGTTTAGTGATGGTTTGAAGTTACAACAGTATTGAAAAATGTGACATATGACTGTTTTCACACTTAACAACCATTGCAGCATTCCCATGGTCACGTGATCAAAATTTGGATGCTTGGCAACTGACTCATATGTATGATGGTTGCAGTGTCCCAGGTCATGTGATCAGCTTTTGTGATCTTCTGACAATCAAAGTGAGAGGAGAAGCCCGATTCGCTTTACAATTGTTATACTAACTTAGCAACTGAGTGAGTCACTTAATAACTGTAGCAAGAAAGGTTGCAGAATGTGACAAAACTTACTTAACAACTGTCTCAAACACAAATTTGGACTCAACTGTGGCTATAAATAAAAGACTACCTGTAATAAGAGATGGCTATTGCCCTCATGCCTTAGTTATGGATCACTCCATAGAGGTCTGATGGTCTTTTGTGATAAATAGGATGCTATATTATTGGTCTAATCGAAAAAAATATTATGTTCCTATTATGTTCTCCAGTTTTAGATGTCTCTGAGTATGTTACCATTTTATTTCAGAAAGCTACAATCCATTTTTTGCATACCTTGGGTACTCATCGGTCTACTGTATTACATGCATTTTGTGTACAGTGGAACTGCCTCTATGCATCTTAGCTACTTTTGCATTACATTGAGTTTAAAGTATGTAATTTAGGAAATACAGGCAATCCCCAGGTTATGAGCGTTTCCTTAGTTTGAAGTTACATGATTAGCACCCTGTAGTGTTTACAGACAAGTCACGAAACTATGAATGTTGCGGCACCGTGGCAGTTGTTTGCCCGTATGAACAACCACAGAGGTTCTACAATAGTTATCCTGTCTATTCTCCACTCTGAACTTTCCTGGTCAAAACGGAGCTTTGGAGGTGCGGTCCCCTCTGACACTCTTGTTTTGGTCTGTGCAGGCCTTACCCGATACTTTGCAGGCTAAAACAGAGGTTTGGAAGGGTGAGCCTGCCCCTTCAAAGCTCCATTTTGGCTAGCAAATTCCCAGATGAGCCTGCACACACCAAAATGCAGCTGTGGAGGGGAGTGCATGGCTGAGAGACTGAAGAGGAGACAGCTTATTAGATCTTCACACGGTAAGTGACCCAGCACAGCAGGTTGAGGGGGAGGGGAAGCATGAGGTATTTAAGAGCATCGGGGAGGTCTTAGGTGGTCTTAAGCAGGTGGCTTGTTCCATCACTAGATTTAGATTAGATTTAGATTTATTGGATTTATATACCGCCCTACTCCCGAAGGACTCAGGGTGGTGTACAGCCAACAATAAAAATACATGTATACAAAATTTAAAACCCAACTAAAATCAAATTAAATAAATTTGGCCCGGACAGAATTAAAATACCCCACATAGTTTAAAACAGATTAAAATTTAACGCTAAAAAAGAAGAGAGGTTAGGCCAGGCCCGCCTGGTGAAATGAAAAGGTCTTAAGAGCACGGCGGAAGGTGCGCAGATCTGGGATCCTCCGTATCTCCGGGGGGAGCTCATTCCAGATAGTAGGTGCCTCCACAGAGAAAGTTCTCCCCCTGGGGGCCGCCAGTCGACATTGTTTTGCTGACGGCACCCGGAGGAGCCCCTCTCTATGAGAGCATACCGGCCGGTGGGAGGCTATTGGTGGTAGTAGGCGGTCCTGCAAGTACCCAGGTCCTAAGCCATGGAGCGCTTTGAAGGTGGTAACCAAAACCTTGAAGCTCACCCGGAAGACCACCAGGAGCCAGTGTAGCTCGTGCCGGAGAGGTGTCACATGGGAATGCCATGTCGCTCCCATTACCACCCGCGCGGCCGTACTCTGCGCCAGTTGGAGCCTCAGGGTGCTCCTCAAGGGGAGCCCCATGTAGAGAGCGTTACAGTAGTCTAGACAGGAAGTGGCAAAGGCGTGAGTGACCATGAGTAAGAAGTCCCGATCCAGAAAGGGACGTAACTGGCGGATCAGGCGAACCTGATAGAAAATCCTGACGGCCATGCCTTTCTAAGGACAGCCATGAGTCCAGGAGGATGCCCAAGTTCCGAACACTCTCCGTGGGGGCCAGTGATTCGCCCCCAATAGTCGGTGATGGTGCCAACTGACTATATCGGGACGTCGGAAACCAAAGCCGTTCGGTCTTGGATGGGTTGAGCCTGAGCCTGTTCCTCCCCATCCAGGTCCGCACGGCCTCCAGGCACTGGGACATCACTTCAAGGGCATCGTTGGGGTGGTCTGGGGTGGAGATGTACAGCTGGGTGTCATCAGCGTACTGGTGGTACTTCACCCCGAAACCACGGATGATCTCACCCAGCGGTTTCATATAAATGTTGAACAGGAGAGGCGAGAGGACCGATCCTTGTGGCACCCCACATATAAGGGGCCTCGAGGTCGACCTCTACCCCCTTGCCAACACAGACTGCAACTGGTCGGAGAGATAGGAGGAGAACCACTGCAACACTGTGCCTCCCACCCCCATCTCTACCAACCGGTGCAGCATGATACCATGGTCGATGGTATCAAAAGCCACTGAGAGATCTAACAGGACCAGGACAGAGGAGCACCCCCGGTCCCAAGCCCTCCAGAGATCATCTACCAATGCAACCAATGCCATTTCCGTGCTGTACCCGGGCCTGAAGCCCGACTGGAACGGATCTAGATACATCGTTTCATCCAAGTGCTGGGGGAACTGTTTCGCAAGCATGCTCTCAACAACCTTCGCCACAAAGCGATAATTTATGATAATTTACCAACATTGCTGGGTCCAGGGAAGGCTTCTTGAGGAGAGGCCTCACTACCGCCTCTTTCAAGTCGGCAGGGAAGACACCCTCCCCCAATGAAGCCTTTATAATCCCCTGGAGCCAGCCTCGTGTCACTTCCCGGGAAGCCAGCACTAACCAGGAAGGACACGGGTCCAATAAACACGTCGCGTTCAGTCCACCCAGGATCCTGTCCACGTCCTCAGGGGTCACAGGATCAAACTCATCCCAGATAACATTCTCAAGACCTGCCCCGATACTTTCCCCCGAGACCACCCAGTCGGAGTCCAGATCTTCCCGAATCTGAGTGATTTTGTCATGCAGATATTGAACAAAATCCTCGGCTCTACCCTCCAAGGGGTCCTCCCGCGCTTCCTGATGGAGCAGGGAGCGGGTCACCCTAAACAGGGCGGCCGGGCGATTATCTGATGACGCAATAAGAGCAGCAAAATAGCTACATTTTGCTGCTTTTATCGCCACTAGGTAAGTCCTAATATGAGATTCAGAAAGACTGGCCCTCCAACTACTCTCTAGGCGTCTTTTCCAGCGCTTCAACTCCCTCAGCTCCTCAGTAAACCAAGGAGCCAAGTGAGATCGGCGCCGGGTGAGAGGCCGCAAAGGCACGACCCAATCCAGAGCTCCAGCGGTCCCCTATCCCAGACGGCCACTAGGTCTCCGGTCGAGGCGTGTGCCAGAGCTTCAGGAAATGGCCCAAGCTCCATCTGGAACCTATCAGGTTCCATCAGGCGCCTGGGGCAGAACCATCTTACCGACTCCACCTCCCTGCGACAGTGTGTTGCGGTCCGAAAGTCGAAACGAAGGAGAGAGTGATCTGACCATGACAAGGGTTCAATGACTATATCCCCTATATCAAGATCTCTCAGCCACTATCCAGAGACAAAAACCAGGTCCAGTGTGTTTCCCCCCGTGTGGGTAGGGCCATGAATTAACTGGGTGAGGTCCATACTGTCATGGAAGCCATGAACTCCCGGGCCACCTCAGACGTCTCCCCCACGGACGGCAAGTTGAAATCCCCCATGACCATAAGCCTGGGAGTATCAACCGCCACCACGGCGATGACGCCGAGAAGCTCGGGCAGGGCTGCTGCCACGTGGCAGGGAGCCAGGTATGTGATCAGCAAACCCATCTGAACCCCATGACCCCATTTCACAAGGAGGGATTCACAGCCGGCCGTCTGAGGAACAGTGGCCTCCCTCGGTTTCAGACCTTCTCTAATAATAACTGCAACCCCCCCCCCCGCCCCTCCTCTGTGGCCTCGGCTGATGGAATGCTTGGAAGCCCGGCGGGCACATTTCAATGAGGGACACGCCCACCTCATGGCCCAACCAGGTCTCTGTAACACCTGCCAGGTCTGCACCCCCCTCCTGAACAAGCTCACAGATGAGGGGGGCTTTATTTACTGTGGACCTGGCATTGCACAGCATCAGCCGAAGGCCCGGGCCCTGAGGGTCTATGCAACCTAGGGAGTGGGAGGAGCCTTGGGGGCCGGAGCATGCCACCGCTTGTAGATAGCGGGCGCGCGCTCCCCTAACACGATGTGGCCCCCTGCTCCCGCCATATCTACCCCTCCCACCTACAGTACTGATGTTTAGAACATTATCCAGATGCGCTCTAACCCCCTCCTTGACCCCGGGTCCCACACTTCCCCTCCCACATTTTACGGCCTGACCCGGCCCTCCCCTTGGTGGGTTATCCCCCATACCCACTATCCCACCCTCCCCCCTCCCGGAACCCCTTAAAAGTTTAGATAAAATTTTCATAAAACACCCCTCAACTCCCTCTTTGTGACATGCCATCTCTCTGGGTTCCAAAACCCGTCATCGAGGTAGGCCCTCGATAACGTGGAGGGCCAGACCGAGAAGGGGGAGTCTTGCAGCGCAAGAAGTTCAACGGTAGAGTACATTCGTAAACGGAAGAGATGAAGATGACTTCTGGCAAAGTTCAGAGAGTCTAACTGTCCGGAGGACGAAAGGCAGCAACCTTAAAGATGTGGGTGTCCACTGGCCTCCCACGACAGTGTAGAGAGTCGTTGTGCCATTTCGGCAAATCCAGGAGGTGTTTCTTCCAAGCATCCTCTCACTAGATCCCCCATGGCCCTCCCCACCCTGAAAAACAGTGCATTCACTTAGTGAATGCGTGGGTGAAAGGAGGGAGTGATCGCGTTCAAGATTCGGGATTCACTCCCACAAATACTCAGATTATGAATGGAATGGGTAGGCTCAATTGCATTTGTAACGTGAGGACTACCTGTATTTGTATATGCTCCAAGGAACTTAATTATCATATTTTTCAGAGTATAAGATGCATCTTAGTTTTTGGGGAGAAAAATAAGAAAAAAGCTGATTGGTGGGTGGATTGGCCTCCCAGAATACCCCCAATCAGCTATTTCCAGAGGTGAATTTTAGCAACAGGTTCGTTAGTTGTGAGCTCTGTGCCAAACTTTTTTTCTGCCCTTGAAATCCTCCAAAACAGAGCTTCAGAAAAAAAGGCTTTTTTTCTGAAGCTTCTTTCAGAGGCTTTTATTCTGAAGGACTATCTGTACTGTGTTGAATCTCCTTTCTTTGCTATTGGTATGTAGATTAACCTCTTCCATTCTCCAGCGCGCTGCTTGGAGAATGCATGGGTTATTCTTAGTCTGTTGGCCAGAGACATACTGAAAGTTTTTTAAAATCTTGTTGACTCCGCCTCCCTTGCTTGGTTGAGGTTCAGTTTTATTCACTCAGTCAGGCCACAGAGACTGGTTTTTTGACTCCCTACCATTCCCACGTTATTTCTTTTGGATTCTTCAACCTCAAATTTGGCCAAATTTATTTCTAACAGGAGCTGCATAATTTTGTGGATTGAGGAGGTTGGAATGTCTGACCTACCCCTCCTCTACTGCCGGCGGTAAGTAAGCCGTTCCTGGGGTTCCAGGCCGACTACCACTGCCAGGGATCCTTCAGGCAGCGATACAGAGCTCTGCCCTTACCTGGTCATCTCCGTTTTTCAGTGAAATTACGGTGAGTGTGCTGGTTCCCCAGCTTGCTGGCACAACCGCTGCCACCTCCCTTTTAGCTCCAAGGACTTTCTGGTGGTTTAGGAGTCACTGCCCGGGGCTCCCTTTACTTCATTTATTGCTGAAGCTTCGCCGTGCTACGAAAACTATTGAGTGTTCACGTGCTTTTCCGGCTTGCTGTGAGGACCATGGAGACACAGGACACTGTTTTTCCTGCCCGCTGCCATTTTGTTTCTCAACTGATAGCCACAGCGACACTGAGGATCACTTTATCTTTGAGCTGAGGAATTTGCCATGTTTTTGAGCCGCATGGCCACAGATGTCCCTTCCTTTGGGGGCAACTAGCAAAGCGGCGCTTGGGGGATAGGATTCTACTCCCGCACCATCCTTGTGTCTCAATTCTGGTAGGACTGTGCTTGGCACGTATCACTTGGCCTTGCTCTCTCGGTGTGTTCTTTGGACACTTTGCTATAGCGCTGGAATTGCCTTTGTGTACCTTCCTTGAGCTGGAACATGTTGGGGGTTACCTGGGGGCTCATCTTTGTTGCTGACCTGCACACCCCCCAACATCACCAACAACAAAAAAGCCCTTAAGATCTGTGTGTTTAATCTGACAAATCACCTTTGGACTTACCACGGTCAGTCTGTGCTATGGCGGACTTGGAGCTTTCTTCAGACTGGAGCAGGCCTATAGCCCACCTAAGGTTCAGAAGTGTGCCAAGTCTGCGCGCACTGGAGCACACAAGGGCACAAGACACGCTGCAGCCGTTGCCAAGCTCCCATCCTCCTGGGGCTACACCAACTCTTTAGCTGCTGCCAAGGATGCGGATAGGCATCATCAGGTTTTTTTTTTAATTTTTTTTATTTATTTTTTATTTTTTTTATATTTTTTTTTAATTTGATTTATATGCCGCCCTTCTCCGGAGACTCAGGGCGGCTTACAATGCGTTAAGCAATATGTCTTGGAAAAACAATTTAGCCTGGCTCAACAGAAGACCCAAACTTCGGACCATCATGGGCCCGCTCACCTGGTTCTACAAGATCCAGATGCTAGTGGGGTTTTTTTTGCAATTTTTTTTTATTTTTCCCCAAACTTAAACATAAAATATAATTTTCAAGAGCAAAGTCTCGATCTGGTCATACATGTTTACCATGCTTACAATCCTTTAACAAACTCCATTCACAACATCTTTTAGAATAAAAAATTCAAAACTTAACAGAACCAATTTTAACATCAATTCTAACGTCGTCATCTAAACAAATCCATTATATCAATACAAGTTAATTTCAATTTCACTTTCCCTCATTTTTATATCTATATATCAATCTTAGTCATATATTGTTCTTCTTCATCTTATATCTTTTACAATCCATATCCAAATAATTTTTGATAATACTCTAACCTCATATTCTAAGTGTTTACCTTACAATTTTATCACCATTAATCTTAATTTCAAATCAGTACAACTCCATTTTTATTACACTTTATAAAACAAAATTCTATCTAGTTTTTAATCCTTTGACCCTTATTCTCAAAACTTAATATCTAGCTTTATCAATTTATCTTGATTTCTTTACAAATTACACAGGTTTATCACAAAAACATGTTTTATTTAGTGTAATTTCCAACATATTTTCTACCATACCTCCCTCTATTATTTGGCTGTCTTCCAACGTATTCTGTTTGGCTGATTCTCAGCATAGTCCCCTCTAAAAACACCAACTCTTTAATTAATTTCAATATCATCTCCTCCACACCAACCACCATTATTGGCTGATTTCCAGCATATTATATTTGGCTGATTTCTAGCATAATCTCATCCTAAACTCTCTCCATTGTTTGGCTGATTTCCAGCATAATCCCCTTCAACTCTCCTCCTATTTGCTTGGCTGCTTTTCAGCATTTTATGGGATGATTTCCAGCTTTTTATAGGCTGATTTCCAGCATATTGTGTTTGGCTGATTTCCAGCATAGTTTCCTCCCACACTCCCATATTTACTAGGTTGATTTACAGCATTTCAGATTAATTTCCAACATATTTCCTCCGAGTCTCAAACTCTTATCTAGTTGGTATCCATCCCACTTATTTTAATTTCCTTTTAAGATATAATTATCTATTTTATATCATTTTCCCATCATACTCTTTCAATTTAAATCTCAATATATTTCATAATAATCATCATTTCCAGCATATATTACATTAATTCACAATTTATCACTAGTATCTATGTATCCTATATTTTGTTCAAGAAATCCTTATTCAACAATTTAACATTTGTTTGCACATTAGAATTAAAGCATATTACATCAAACAATAAATTTTCTTAAAGTTGTCCCATCTCAAAATATACTCTTCTTTATTATTTTTAATCCCCTATATATCATCCTCTATTTTAATTGCCATCTCTAATTTTGTATTTTTATTACTCCAAAAACCTTCCTGTTTTTATCCAAAAATCATATATACATTTAGGCTTTTAAACTTTACATTTCAGTTAATTACATTTAAATTTATCCACTTTATTTCTTCCTTTTATTCCTTTTCCTATTTGTCCATAAATGTTCCATTTCAAAGTTCATCTGTTCAAGTTGAGAAATTCTGTATGTCCCTTTAAAACTTTTGTAGTGTCTGTTCCAAGCATGATGTATCAACTTCCTGTCTTTGGTTGCTGCGCCACACCTAAATTTAGTTTCTTGAGCTTGTTGTTCTACATTGTTAAACATCCAAAATATTCTTTCTTTCTTCTTTCTTAAAATCATCTGGAACAGAATAGGAATCTCCAAAATCCATGTGTCTAATGTAAATTTCAAATAATCCAAAGTAAAAAGCTATTTAAAATGTTTCTTTTCCAAACAGAAAGAGAAATCTCTTTAATCCACTTTCCTGCTTAATCACTGCAGACTCCATGGCTATTTTGTAGTCATCCATCTGTCTATCTTCATTAGCTTCATTTACTTGCAGAGGCGTTAGCTCCCAAAGAAACATTTCTCCAACCCACTCCAATTAAAGGCAAAGTCAATTTTCAAAATTATTAATGCCAATTCTTCCAAGTCAAATTTACAGAAACAAAGTCTAATTCGGGTCTTTTTCCATTCCCCCCGCCCCAGATGCCAATGCTGATCCTTGGCTCATTGCTGCCCATTCCCTGGAGGAGTCTTCCACAGCTGTTACCATGTGATCTTCGGAAAGTGGGGGATCTCACTCAAATCAGGCTTCCCGGTCTACCTGCCCTAGTATTCAAGCAATTTTCCAACCGCTGGTGCTCCAATCCACCCCAGAGGCGACCTGTACCCCCACAGCCGCTGGCCTCTGCACTGGGAAAGGATTACATCCAACCTTGTCTTCTGACATCCAGGTTTAAGTGTCACAGCTTTCCCAGATTTTGACATCTGGACAATATCACAGCATTTCATTTAATTCCCAGCCTCCTCCTCCTCATTCTCAGGCCCAACCATCAGGTATATCCAATCCTGATGACTATTATCACTATGACTCTGCCCATAGCGAGGATTCCTGGTTGGACAATGATGATTACAAGGACATGGAATTTTCTGACGATGAAAGCATGCTGCCTGATAAACCATATTTCTGGGTCTCTTTAGGCCCTCTCTCTTTAAGTCCCTATTGCATAAAGCCATTGTAACAACTCAGTTGGCTGCTTCAAAAGGCCAACAGGACCAACAGGAGGTCTCTCATTTGCATGACACAGTGTTCATAGTGCCCAAGGTGGAACAGGAATTTCTACCATGTGCTCAATTCTTCACTGAGATGGTCCAATGGCCTTGGGGCCAACCAGGTTCCCTAGTGGAACCTAATGGCCATGACAAACGATTATATTGTTCTGCTCCAATTCTTCAAGATTTGCTTCAGTTACTGATGATGGATGCACCAGTGACCAGCTTGACTTCTTCCGCTATCCTGTCCATCCATCCAACATTGTGGATGGCCTTTGGATAGAAGACCGTAAAGCTGAATTCGCAAGACTCCCCAAGTGACGCCCTGGGCCATCAGGGCAGCTACTTCAGCCTCTTTCTTTAATCGCGCATCCCTGATCTGGTTGGTCAATTTCAAGAGAGGCTTCCTCTGGATGATACGCAGTTGCACCAAGACATCAATAAACTGGTGGCAGCCACTGAGTACTTGACCGACGCGTCACTGAATGGTGCAAAATTTTCTCTCTCAACCTGGCTTCCACAATTACATCTCGTCGCCTCCTTTGACTATGCCATTGGAGGGCGGATATGAAATCCAAGTGGTGCCTTACATCGGCACTGTACAAGGGCTCCCATCTTTTCAGAGAAGCATTGGACTCTATATTATTGGAGGATAAAGACAAATGCAAAGTTATGCCTTCTTCATACAGACGGGCTGATCGCCGGTATTCCCCATACCCGCAGAGGCAGCCCTTTCGCACTGAGACCGGACCTAGTGGGTCCCAACTATACAGAATCTATTCCCAAGGGTTCGACCGAACCTCGGACAGGTCTACCTTTAGGGACAGAGGTAGGCGCCAACCCCCCGCAAAGTGTCCATTCAGAGGTAATGGCAACTGGCTCTTCAGGTGTGGCAAGTGACTGTCAATTAATCTATCCCATCACTGACTGTATCCATCACTTCCTTCACCAATGTAAACTGTCCACAATAGATGCATGGGTCCTCCAAACTATGCGGCTGGGCCTCACTTTGGAATTCTCCTCCAACCCTCCCTCCCGTTTCATACAGTGCTCGGTCTCGGCCAATCCAAACAAACGATACTTGATGGACGCAGAGATCCGACACCTCCTGGAGATCTGCGCCATAGAGTCGGTTCTCACAGAACACCATGGGACCGGTTTCTACTTAGTCTTTTTCCTTGTTCCCGAGAATTCTGGAGGCTGGAGGGGGATCTTGGATCTCAAAGAACTGAACAAGTTTATTATATACTACCAATTCAAAATGCAGCCCCTCAAATCGATCTTGGGTTGCATAAGGCAGGCAGATTTGATGACTTTTGTAGACCTCAAGGAAGCTTACCTTCACGTTCCAATTCAGTCGTCTCATCGAAGGTTCCTGGGATTTATCTATGCGAATCATCATTTTCAATACCGGGCCATGCCATTCGGTCTTTCATTGGCCCCCAGGACCTTCATGAAACTTCTAGCAGCAGTGGCTGCCACCCTCAGACAGGTTCCCATCAGGGTTCTTTGCTACTTGAACGACATACTCATTCTCTCGTCGTCCCACACTTAGGCTACGCAAGCCCTGATCACTTTGTGCAGCACCTTGTCGCTACATGGTTATCCTGAATCTGGAGAAAAGTCATCTGTAGCCTATCACCTGGATCCTCCGTCTGGGTGCAGTGATAGATTCCTTCAAAGGTCAAGTGTTCTTCTTTCCGGAGTGTCGTCTCAGCATCAAGCCCTTGGTATCTCACATTCTTTTCTTCAGCTCGGTTACCCTACTCCTCCTGTTGCAGTTGCTCGGGAAAATGATCTTGGGCATTGCAATAGTCCCCTGGGTGCAGTTCTGTCCCTTACAATGGTACCTGTTACGGTATCAGAAGTCCCGCCACAACAACTCTCAGGTCACAATTCTTCTCCCGAAGTTGGTCCATTTGTCTTTCTGTTGGTGGACATCAGCAGCCATGACACAGGGATGTCTCTTCCAAGAGCCACAACAAGTCAACGTACCCACGGATGTGAGCTTGTTAGGTTGGGGTGCCCACCTTCTCTCCTGAGTGGTTCAGGGTCGTTGGTCGTTGGTGGAGCTTCAGAATGATATCAACTGGTTGGAGCTGCAGGAAGTCCACCTTGCCCTTCGTCACTTCCGATCAGAGGTGACAGGCTACCACATGCTTGTCTTAACAGACAACTTAATGACAAAAACACATGTGAACTGCAAGGGCGGAACTCAGTCCAAACCACTCATGGACGAGTCTGTGAAGATGCTATCCTGGGCGGAGAGACACACTCTTTCTCTCACAGCACAACACATCTCTGGGTCAACCAATACCCAGGCGGATTGGCTAAGCAGGACTCAGATAAATTCTTCGGAGTGGCGCCTTCATCTGGCTCTTTTCCTCAAGCAGTCATACCGATTTGGGCATCCAATTCTGGACCTCTTTGCACACCCGACCAACATGCAACTCCTTCACTTCTTTTCCCAGTTCCCCTGCCCAGAGGCAGAAGGAGTCGACACTCTTCAGTGTCTCTGGCCACCAGGGCTGTTCTATGTCTTCCCACTCCTCCCAAGAGTGATTCGCAAGGTCCTAACGGAGAAAGCAGACTTCCTCCTGATCACTCCCTTTTGGCTGCGGTGACCGTGGCATGTGAACTTGGTGAGTTTGTCAGTCGCCCAACCCTGGAGGATTCCACAGGACCGGATCTCTCTCAGCCAGGGGTCATACTGCATCCAGAGCCTCAATGGCTACAGTTGACCGTCTGGCACTTGAGAGGATCCTCCTGAAGAAGGACTATCTCTCAGGGCGGGTGATCTCAACCATACAAGCTTTCAGATGCGCCTCTACAAATAGGATCTACAACACCACCTGGAGATCCTTTTGTTTCTGGTGCACACGAGTGCACATTGACCCTACCTTGGCTTCAGGGTCCAACATGCTTGAATTCCTCCAGGATGGGTTGGACAAGGGGCTTGCCTCGAACACGCTTTACAGGCAAGTGTCAGCCTTACACACAGTTCTGCAGAATATGGACACACATCCACTTACCCACGACCCGAAGATTCGTAGCTTTCTTAGAGGTGCTGCCAACCTCCAATCCCCTGTTGTCCACTGCTATCCAACTTGGGACCTTTCTCTGGTTCTCCAGGTGCTCATGTCACCTGCCTTCAAACCTTCGGGGTCTATCAGTCTTCGGCTACTCAAAGTTGCCTTTCTAGTAGCAATCACGTCTGCAAGATGGGTGTCCGAGATTGCTGCCCTGTCAGTTAGAAAGACCTCTGTATCTTCCATTCAAACAGAGTGGTCCTGAAGATAGACCCTTGCCCTTCGTTGGTACATTAAATGGACTGCGCATTTCCAGAAATCTGAGGCGCTCTTTGTCTCTTCCCTTCTTGTGTCACTGGGCAAGAAGGTCTCTTCATCTACAATTGGCCGCTGGCGAAAGGCGTGTATTTGTAAAACATACGCTCTCAAGTACAAGCCACTGCTGGGGAGAATTTTGCCACACTCGACAAGGAGTGCCTCTACCACAATGGCTTGGGCCACCCAGGCTTCCGTGACTGACACCTGCAGGTCAGCCACTTGGACTTCACTGACGCCGATCATCCGCCATTATAAAAATGAATCCTTTGCCTCGGCTGAGGCGTCCTTTGGACGATATGTGCTACAATCGGTTCACTCTGCTTTGGCCATCCAGGAGCACTCAGCCTTCTTTCCTACTTAGTACTTGTTTGGGTATATCCAAAACTTTTGGATTCTCCAAGCAGAGAACGGACCCAGGCCAGTTTCTGCTCTTCTATTCCGGATGGCCTTGTTTTTTCCTGACATTCTACCTGTATCCTCCTTCGTGAACAAAATTGAGCCTCAACCAGGCAAGGGAGGCGGAGTCAACAAGATTTAAAGAAACATTCACTCAGTCTCTGGCCGACAGACTAAGAATAACCCATGTTTTTGGATTCTCCAGCAGCGTGCATAGAAGATGTTCAGGTAAGACAATGTCCTATCTGTTGGTTATTGTGTCATTCTACAGATTTGTTAACATAGTTTGGTTACAACCTTTACTGATTCTTCTTTTGTTGCTTGTCATATTATTTTAGATAAAAGCCTTTCAGAGGCTTTTTTTTCTGAAGCTTCTTTCATAGGCTTCTTTCAGCCTCTGAAATCTCCTTTGCGAGGCTGGGTGGGGCTACATTTGGAGTATAAGACGCACCCAAATTTTCACCCTCTTTTTGGGGTGGGGAAAAGATGCATCTTATACTCCGAAAAATAAAGTACATCTTCATCTTTTACTACAATACATTTGAATAGTTACTTGCAAGTTCATAAGGGTAGGCTTGCAACTATCTGAATTCATCTTGTGATATTTGAAAAACTTCCTTATAAATCAGATTTTTTATATTAGAAAAGTAGTTACAAGTGTTTGTTTACATTTCATAATTCAATAAAAATAGATATAGATTAGTCAAATGCTATCAAGAAGAATGGAAAGATAATGCATTTGACAAATATCTAATTATGAGTTACAATGGAAATGTATTTTGAAGAAAAAAATTATGCTGCCTAGTACAATCAGCATTTATTGTTCATATAATGAAACAATTAAATGAGATATATATTATTGAGAGTTCCAATATTTGAACAGTACTTTCAAATAGCCTGTTATCATTTTAGAGGATCTTTGAAATTTTCATTTTTAAATTATTTACATAAGCTACAAATTTATTTATGTTTAATTTATTTGCTATCTCTCTTGTTGTGGGACTCCTCTAGGTGGCTTACAATAATAATAAAGGAAGAAAATGAAAGGAGTTTAAACAGAATAGAAATTAAATAATAGAACAATAAAATAAACAGTGAAAAAGAACTCAATAAGAATACGTCAATATGATAACCAAGAAGATGGATGGTTGGGAGACCAGAGTGCAAAGTGGGGGGGAGGGGGAGTGGAATCTGCCATCAATCCAGCAGCCACCTCTAGTTTGGAACTCCACCATTTGGTCCCCAGGCCACCCAGCAGAGCTAAGATTTTACGCTCTTGTGGAAGGAGGAGGTCATATTTCCTTAGATCTTTTCCAAAGGGCAGGCACTGCAGCTGAGAAGGCTCTTCTAGTTTCTGATAGTCAGAGACTGAAGAGAAGTAAGCCCTTTCTATTTGCATGAGAAAGATGGGTTTAGTGGGCCAAGACAGTTCATCAGGACCTATACCATTAAGGGCTTTAAAGGTCAGAACAATACTTAGAACTACACTAAGAAGCAGACCAAATAAATAAATAAAGCACCAGTTTTTATACCTAATAAAACTTTTTTCCCTCCAAACAGAAAATTCATCTGATGAGCTTACCTGATGAGCTACAAATATTTTCTACTATTATCTGATGAGCTTTAGACATTATATGTAGGCATTATAAGGTTCTTTTCATGTTCCATCATTGCATTAATGTAGTGTAGCATAAGAATAAGTCTGAAGTATAAAGGTTTCTTGTGCACTTATGCACAAGGCAGAAGCTTTACTTGAGATAATAACTCTAAAAACTATAAAATATCAAGTACTTTATGGAATTGATTTTCCAGAATGTAACCTTTTCTGTGATTTTGGGAGATTTATTTAGGTTGTTTGAAAGTGGAGTCAATATACAATATATTACATATTGCTGAAGTTTTTATGGAAAAAAGTTTTAAATATTTAGAATTGACCTCATTTGTGCTTCTGTATTTGAAATCACATACACACCTCTGTCTTTGTGCATGATCTTTGCCTTTTTGGAATACTTCCATATTACTAAAATTAAAAGGTTAGCAATTATTTGATGACACACAAATTACAAAATACAAAAGTTAGGAAACTTATACCTCTTATTTTACTAATATTAATAGTATCAGTTATGACTTCCTGGGCAGAATTTTTTGTGTGTTACATTTGTTCCTGCTGTAATATAATATTTATTCATCTGCTGTTAAGAATAGAATAGAATAGAACTGAACAGAACAGAACAGAATAGAAAATAGAATAGAATAGCAGAGCACAGCACAGCACAGCACAGCACAGCACAGCACATCACTGCACTGCACATCACTGCACTGCACTGCACTGCACTGCACTACACTACACTACACTACACTACACTACACTACACTACACTACACTACACTACACTACACTACACTACACTACAGCAGTTCCCAAGCTTTTCAGCTTTTGCCCATCCCGGTGCACACATGTCCATTTGTACGAGTAGTGCAAGTGCTCATTCTCCACTTGTGAGAATAGTACATATAGAAGTGGAGGGTGCTTGTATTCGTGCGCAAAGCTCTACTTGCGTGAGCTACAGAAACTTGCACTCACCCATGAAGCTCCATTCGTGTGAGCAGAGTGCACTCGTACAGGTAGCTCCATTCACATGAATGAAGCTTCATGCATCAGCATAAGTTCCCTCCACTTGCATGAGTGGAGCTTTGCCCACACGTGTAAGATTCCTTTGCTCGTGCAGGTGGAGCTTCACACAGATGCAAAATCTGGCCTGCCACTTGCACAAGTGGAGCTTCACGCACAGGCAATTGTCCATTTTTCCTGTGGTGTGGTTTCAAATAGGCCACAGTCCAAAAGTGGACCATTACCTGGAGGCTGGAGACCCATGCTGTGCTGTGCCGTGCTATGCTTTATTTGGTCAAGTGTGATTAGACACACAAAGAATTTGTCTCTGATGCAGAAGCTCTCAGCGTACATGGTAAAACAACAGAGTAATAATATAATGATGATAACAAAAAGTTCAACAAATAGTTAGGACTGCAGAAAAAATAATTGTAATCAGCTTGCCTTCCATTGAGGGCTTGTATATTGCATGGGTCAGAAAGAGAGATAAGAAAGTGTCTACAGACATCCTGGGAATAAATTGTTTCAACTCCTTCCAAGTAATAGAAAAGATGAGAAGGATAATAATAATATAGCCATATTACAGGGGTATTTATGCATATATGTGGGAATTAGGAGTTCAGCAGAATGATGGCATGAAAGAAAAAAAAAATCTGTCTGTGTGTAGTTGTTTTGGCATGCAGTGTTCTGCAACAGTGTCCCAAGGAGAGGAGTTGAAACAATTTATTCCCAGGATGTCTGTAGACACTTTCTTATCTCTCTTTCTGACCCATGCAATATACAAGCCCTCAATGGAAGGCAAGCTGATTACAATTATTTTTTCTGCAGTCCTAACTATTTGTTGAAGTCTGTACCTCTCCTGTTTGGTTGCTGTACCATACAGTTATAGAAATATAAATGACAAACTCAATACATCCTCTGTAGAAATATATCAACAGGTTCTGGGGCAGTCTGAACTTTCTGATTTGATGTAGGAAGAATATTCGTTGTTGTGCCTTTTTAATGGTGGTTTTAATATTAGGTATCCATTCCAAATTCTGGGAAATTATACAACGCCAAAATCTGAAGCATTCTACTGTTGATGCTGTGTTATCTAATATAGTAAGATACGATAGAATAGGAGGGCTCCTCCTAAAATTCACCCTCATTTAGACAGTTTTAAACATGTTCAGCTCCAGATTGTTCAGGCTGCACCACAGGGCCAGTTGTTCAACTTGTCTATATTCAGACTCATCACTGTCTCAGATGAGACCAATGACTCTTTTATCATCTGCAAACTTCAATACTTTAACAGAGGGATCCTTAGAGATGCAGTCATTGGTACAGATAGAAAAGAGTAAGGGATAGGGTGCACAGCCTGAATGGTTCAGATATTCAATGTGATTTTCTTTAGCTTCATCCGTTGCTTTATATCTGTTAGAAAGCTTGTAATCCACCTACAAGTAGGGCAGGCATAGCTAGATGAATCAGTTTGAAGTGAAGAATTTCTGGAATGATGGTATTGAATGCTGAGATGAAGCCTATAAAAAGGACTTGTACACAAGTCCCTGGAGATTCAAGATGATGCAAAGTATAGTGTAGTGCCACATTGACAACATTATCTGCCAATCTATTTGCATGGTAGGAAAACTGCAAGGGTGTAACAGTGGATCCATAAGGATTTTCAACTGGGCCAGCATTAACTTTTCAAGGTTTTCATAACTACAGATGTCAGAACAACCAGTCTGGGATTCTAGAACTATATCATTTAAGTGTGGAAATCTACTATACAATCAAGTAAATGCATGTATTTGCTAGTGCTATGTGTGGTCAGTAGTAGAAACAGTTTACTGCATGGAGATCTGTTCCCAACTGGGAACTCTTACAGAATATTCCGATGGAGCTTGCGTTCAGTGTAAAATAACATATCTGAAAACAGAAGAATTGTTCAGTGTTTACTCTTTTGTTGTCAAGTTTTACCCTGCTTAAAGCAAATTGCATACTAATTACAATATTATTTTTTCCCCATAGACATGTTATATATGTGAAGAGCAAGGCAGAGAAAGCAAAGCAGCCTCAGGTGCTTGCATGACCTGTAATAAACATGGATGTCGTCAAGCTTTCCATGTAACATGGTAAGTAAACAGAAAAGACAATCCTTTTTTTCTGTGCTTTCTTTGTTACCTAGATAAATTTATGCATTTATATGTTGCTACAAGTCACCAGAGTTATTCAGACAAGTTATGTATAATAGATGTAATTTACTGTTGCAATATCTCAGGAAATTTTCTTTTTTTATTTATTCTCCAAATGTTGATTGCTAAAGTTCCTTTTATATCATATAGATATTTTATTGATTAGTTTTACGTCATAATTGGTCCAAATTAAAAGGTCAGTTAATAGCCGAATTTTGAAATTTTGTTAAGCATCTATGTTTCGTAGATGACCCTTCCTGTTTTTCTTTGTTTTTGTTTTGCTTTTTTCAGTGCACAGTTTGCAGGACTTCTTTGTGAAGAAGAAGGTAACGGTGCAGACAATGTCCAATACTGTGGTTATTGTAAATACCATTTCAGTAAACTGGTAAGAACTTGTTGAATTCAGAACTGCATTTCCTACATTTCACAAATACATAATTTTACTATTAGGCTGATTGAACTTAAACAAAGTAGTGATTAAAATTTAATCTTGTGAACTGTTAAATGTGAATTTTAATAGTCATACAAAGTTCAGTGCATTATAATATTTAAAGATTGGAGTTTCATTCTCCAATTTTATATAACAGAGAGTTAGGTTTACATTTTGGGAATAACCTGAAGAATATCCATAATTTTGGCCAAAATATATTTGAACAAATATCACCCAGATATTCCTTGCTTCTTTGCTGTTGTGTAAATGTAGCTTAATATTTGCTTTATATAAAAAAGTTAATCTAGTCTCTGATCCTAATGTTTGTACCTAGTAATTGAAGATATATTTTAATACAAATCCTATTTGAAATACATTTCCAACAGTAGCTGTCCCACATTTATAATTATATAATTCATTAAAAATTTGTCTCTTCCAGTTTGTAAATTTCAATTTACTTTTAATTTATGATCTTTTATTTTGGAGATATTTATTCTGAAATCTGAGATATTGGGGATTTTCCTCAAAAATCTGACCATACTGGGATTTTTGTTTTTCGGATTAACATTGTGTATATCTTGTGTCAGATTCTATATAGCATTAAGGCTTGAAGAGAGAACTGTTATTTTGTGATTGACTAATAGTATTTGTTTTATAAATCTGTCTGATCTGGATTTACAAGTATCCAGAGAATTGTTTTTTTGCTTAAAATATTTTATTTTGCTTTTCTTAGTTTTTCTGCCTTAGAATTATTGTTAATGTCTTGATTGTGGAGGTAATCTTACTGTCTTACTGAATTTCTATTTGTAGCATTTTTGAGTGTAAATATTTATGATAGATTTCATAAGTTAATGAACATTGACTTTTCTGAGAGTACAAAACAATTTTCAGATAACATTATTGTTACAGATTTTATAAATTGGGATCAGTCATAGGTCTAATTCCTTTTTTTTCTGGTTGTGTCCTACATTTTAAAATGAGAGATATACCTATATTTGCTTCTATAGTGGTACCTTGGTATTCAATTGCTTTGAAACTCATCAAACTTGATACTCAACACAATTGATATGAAAATTTTGTCCTGGTACTCATCATTTGTTTGGTACTCAATCACAAATTAGAATTTGTTGGTGTTGGCTGCTTTGTTACTCATTACATTATTCCTTATGGGAAAAATTTGTTTGGTACTCTTCATTTTTGATACTCATCGTGCCTCCCAGAACCAATTAACAATGAGTACTGAGATATCACTGTACTTTCAGATTCTCTAATTTGTACTTTTTTCAAATAATATTTAAATTGTCATGATGGATTCCTTTGACTTTGATATTCATTGTTTTATTCTACCCTTGCTGTGAAAATGTAAAATCTATTTTTAATATGGAATTGGAATGGATTTGGATCTTAGAATGAAATTTTATAAGCATTATATATAGAACTCATGGATTTCTGTTGTATACACAGGTTCTTTTTACTGCAATAGTAAATTAAAAGTTTAAATAATTTGGTATTTGTTATCCCTGGTTTTGAACCTTCCAACATTTCTAATATTTATACATATTGCATCTTTTTTCTCCTACAGCATCCTTTATTTCTAGGTCCGTGGTTAATTTTTCTTTCTGAAATTCATTTTATGCCACTGTCATCCCTCTGATAAACTTTTTGTTTCCTTAGTTTGGATTTTGTTCTCATATGCCTTGCTGGCAAAAGGTATTTGTTTCAGTTTATATTTCGATCAAACATTTAATACATTTCATTTAGTTACTCTCCTTATCCAATTTGATTGTCATTAACTCTTTAAACTTTGTGCATAAATATTGATTATATTCAGTGGTGGGTTGCTGCCAGTTGTAACAACCGCCTGGAACCGAAAATGTGAGTGTGCACACGGCATCGAAAAGGCATTCAATGCCTTCCGCGCCTGCACATGGCATTGAAAAACTGGTGATTATATAGGACATAATAGCACCAGGGCAGGTGGGTGGGGCTAGCCACTGGTTGGAACTACTGGTTTGCCCAAACCGGTCCAAACCGGCAGTAGCCCACCACTGATTATATTCTATCAAGTTGGTATCAACTTTTAGTAATCACATAGACAGACTTTCTGCTAGAATCAGGTGATATAGCTAGATGATCTTCTCCCAACATGGACCTTCAGATCTTCCAGTAGTGCATCAGTTGCCATTGTAAATGAATCCATCTACCTTAGTAGCAGTCACCTCTTCTGCTCTTTCCTTCTAACTTTCTCATTATAGATTTATCAAGAGACTAGCCTTCACATATTGTGTCCAAAATTTAATAATTTGGTCATTAATGCAATGAATGGAAACTCTAGATTGATATGTTCTATGTTCCCCTGTTTTTGTCTCCATAGTATTCTCAGGCTTCAATATCAATATTCAAGAGCTTCAGTGCTCTTTCTATTCTGCTTCATCAGAATCCAATTTATGCTTCCATAGAGTGTCAAGGGAAGACGATTTCTAGCAAACCGTTGCTAGGTAGAGATTTGTCATGGTATCTGTATATCTTTTCCATGACCTTCATTGTTATCCTACCATGTATTGTCTGGCTCTATACAGTTGTTTTGAGATCTGGATGACAGTCCCATTTGCAGAGAAACTTAGCTATATGTACATAATCCAATACACATAATCATAAGTATATGATTACACATGACAAAACAATCTTACAAATAGCAGTTGATCTGTATTTTCCTACATGAATGTGATAGTCAGTAATTCAAAGATTAAGATGACCCAATTACTTTACATTATGCATGTTTCTTTAAACATATATGCAATACCATACATTATAAACTAACTTGCATGAGTATTAATAATAGGGTCTTATATACTGTACCTTATTTATTGAAGCTAGATGTTGAGTATATTTTCAATATATATTAAGGCAGTTTAATTTCAAAATTAGAGTTGTGATTTTAAAAGTAAAGAGAGAAATATCAATAAATTGTGCTCTTGCTATGGCACAACTCTGATAATTGAAAATGCAACTGATTGGGAAGCACAAACAATAAATGTCGAGGAGCACAGAGAAAAAAATTGGACTAAGATTAAGATTTATTTCAGTGAATTATTTCTGGTATATAAAGGATATTAGTTTTCAGTTTATTGTCTTTAAAAACCTCAAAATGTTTTCTTCATATTGTTTGCGCATATATATAGCATCTGTTTCGGCACAGAGTTCCATTTGGAAAATTCTTGAGTAGAAATAAGTTTTGGTAAGTCCCATATTGAAAAAGTATCTCAATCTTTTTTTAACAAAGGACATACACAAAAGCAAAACCAAAAAGCATAAATTTCTTCCTTTTGACCATAGCAGAAACATTCATCTCAACCAATCTATTTATCAAATATTGCTTTGATTTAATTTGATTTTATTTCCTGTCCTTCATCTCTATCATTTTTTTCTACTTGGTATTATACCTTTGGTTATTTCTTTGGATGAATTGATGCATATGATTTTTTAAAATGTACTACAAGTTCAACAGTTCTGGATACATTGCTTTTACTGCTGAGTATTTGTTTTGTCTGCTGTTGAGAATGTGTAATTTTCAAAAATTTACCAATCAAAGCTATCCATTGCATCATTGAGCTCTCTTTCTTTTTGAATATTGCTTCACATAACTGTTCCTCCTATAATCAACACAATTCACTGTTTGTCTCAGATCATCCAGGCTTAAAAACTACCAATCTGGTACTTATCACATTTTCTTTGATATGGAGCAATATTAAATAATCACAAATCTTATTTTAGAGCCAGCTCCAGCTTTGAACTTTCTGTTCTGGATTTTTTTTTTAATTGAAAAAGTTTTACAATACAATTTCATCATTCCCCCCCCCCTATTTTCCCCCCTCCCACCCAGCCCCCCTTCCCTTCCCTCCCCCCCTTCCCTCCCTTGGCTTCCCTCACAAAAAAAAATATTGTTCTTATATGTCTATCAACATTAAACAAAAGTATAGGTGAAATCCAAATAACAAATATTTTAACATTAAATGCTAACAATTCTTTATATAGAGTAAAATTATTCTATCAAATATATGCTTACAGTAAAACATGTATATAAGCTTATCAAATATTTTTAACATTAAAATTTTTCTAGATAACAATATAGTAGATATATATAAAATAAAATCATTCTATCAAATATATGCTGTATTAATGATTTAAACATATCAAATATTTTTAACATTAAAACTTTTCTACATATCATTATAGTAAATATAGTAAAACTAATTATCAGTCAAATACTAATTGATACTTCTTAGTTTCATATTTATTCTGCACATAATCCACCCATTTCTTCCACTCCCTAACAAAAGCTTCTTGGGTCCTATCTTTTAAATATGCAGAAATCTTTGCCATTTCTGCAAAATTAGCCATCTTCAGTGTCCATTCTTCTATAGTAGGTACACTATCTTTTTTCCAATATTGTCCAATCAGTAATCTGTCTGCAGTAATCATGTATAAAATCAATCTCGTTTCACTCGGTGAGCAATCCTTAACTATACCCAACAAAAACAATTGCGGAGAAAATTGAAACTTCTTTTTTAGAAAATTCTGCATAACCCACCAGAGTTTAATCCAAAAAGCTTTCACTTTTCTACAAGTCCACCAAATATGAAAGTATGTAGCATCCAAACAATCACACCTCCAACATTTAGGTTGAACATTTGGATACATACATGACAATTTCTTGGGGTCTAAATGCCATCTATAAAACATTTTATAAAAATTTTCCCGTAAATTCTGTGCTTGAGTAAATTTAACATTCTGGACCCAAATCTTTTCCCATGTTTCCAACATAACTGGTTCTGCAAAATTTTGTGCCCACTTTATCATACAATCTTTAATTAATTCGCTCTCTGAATCTCTTTCTAACAATAAATTATAAACCCTTTTAATATGCATTGGCCCTTTCCATTTTATCTGTGTCACCAAATCTTCTTCATGCAGCATTAAACCAATTTTTTGATCTTCTCTCCATCTCGATTGAAGTTGAGAATACTGCAACCAAGTTAAATTAGTCCCTTCTTCCAACAGTTTTCAAAGGTTTCAAACTCCAGCTGCCCCCATCATTGAAAAGCATCTCTTTGTATAAAATCCCCCCGAGTGACTTTATATTCCGTATAATATGCCCAAGATCCAACCACAAAGGTATTTTATAATCCAATTTAAGCTGGTGCTTCTTCCAGACTCTCATCAGAGCATGTCTTAGTATATGACTTTTAAATTGTCCAACTTATTTTCATAAAATAAGTATGCATGCCAACCAAAGTCCAAATCATGGCCTTCTATATTCAAAATTTCAGTCTTTGTTGTTCCAAACCAATCACTCACTTGTGTCAACACTGCTGCTTCATAGTATAAACGTAAGTTTGGAACTTTAAGGCCACCTTTTCACGAACATCTTGCATTAGTTTGAATTTAACTCTTGGTTTTTTCTCATTCCAGATAAATTTATTTAGTCCTGATTGCCATTCGGCCAAGATTTTATCACTTTTAAGCACCGGAATCGTTTGAAACGGAAACAGAAATCTAGGTAGAACGTTCATCTTAACTGCTGCTATTCTGCCAAGTAAAGATAGTTGCAGTTTTTTACAAATTTCCAAATCTTTTTGAATCTTACGCCACAGAACTTCATAGTTGTTTTGAAAAAGTTTTATATTAGAAGCTGCAACCTGGACTCCTAGATATTTCACCTTTGAAACTATTTCAAAACCTGCCAACCTTTCCAGTTCACTCTTTTCTGGTTTAGTCTAAATCCTGAAACCAGACCATATTCTTCTATAATGTTTTTCATCTGGATGATTGATTCCAAAGGTCGTGTTAGGGTAACAACCAGATCATCTGCAAATGCCCTCGTCCTGTATTCCATTCAAATTATTCGAATCCCGTATTGACAACAAGACTTCTAAGGTTAGAATAAACAACAGTGGGGATAACGGACAACCTTGTCTTGTTCCTTTTTGTATATTAAAATTAGTTATTAAACTCCCATTAATAACAATTTGTGCTGTCTGTTCTTGATAAATTGCTGAAATCGCCTGTATAAACTGATCCCCAAAGTCCATTTTAAACAAAGTCTTTTTTAGAAAATCCCAGTTAACTCGATCAAAGGCCTTTTCCGCATCCAGAAACATCAGCACTGCAGAGATCTGTTTACTTTTCTCAAGATATTCCAATAAGTCTATGAGTTGCCTCACATTATCCTTCATGTATCTGCCTTCTATAAATCCTGTTCTGGATTTTTTAATAAGATTATTCACATTGACATTATGATAGAAATACCAATAGTCCTCTGGGTCTCCAAACTCTACAAATACCCTAGGTTAATGCTTTTTATTCATCATATTTATGAAAGTGAAGATAAGCTGTTATTTTGTTAGATAGCAGGAACTGTAGAAAGTAATGTGAAAAGGAAATGGTCATTTCCATAATTGGTTACCAACATTGCTACTGGAATAGCTTTAACCATGGTGCATCAAGAAAATACTTCCCTAGTGGCTGGTTCTGTGGTATGGATTTAAATGGAATGTAAGTAACTTCCTTTAGTTGAAGTAATAAAATATAGATGATTTTAGGACATACTTCTAATAATGTATAAATTATTTGGTTCATTTTGAAACGAAAATTTGCAAAAGTTCACATGTGCTTCATTTCTGACGTAATGGAATTTTCTGTGGGAAAAAAAGTGCTTTAAAAGATCACTTTTCAGGTTGCTTCTTTTAACTGATGTCATAGAAGGACTTTATTCAACTGGACATAAATGGGCAAGATACATAGAGGGTATTTGTCACTGAATTTCACCTTCGTTTTGAAAAAAAACACACTGATTAGGATGTCTAGAAACTCAGTGAAGGAGAATCCAGAATGTTATCATCCACAATGAGCAACTCATTTTTATTCACCACTAATTCTTCAATTTTAGTTTATAACAGTCACATTGATAGCAACCATAATTAGTAAATTGCAGAACTGTCCAATTTGTAGACTTTATTGGATATGATTCTGTCTGCTATATTTGCAGTTCTGGTTGCAGCAGTAGTACACATTAGACTTTTCTAGACGAGCTTTCTAGTGAAGGAAACGTTTGTCTTTTTATTAGTGCCAGTGGTTTGATTTAATTAATAATTAATGAATATTTATAATACTGACTTGTCCCTTACATTGCTTATAGGCTTGTTCCAGTATTAATATCCTTGATATCATCTATTATACTTTTCTTCTAGTGTCACTTTGATACAGTCATGTGAAAAAGAAAGTATATTCTTTTTGAGTTCTGTGGTTTCATGTATTAGGATATAATAAAAAGCATCTGGTCCTTAGCAGTTCTTAATTGTAGATAAGTACAAATGAACTTATCTCAAATGAACAATAACACTATGTCATCATTTATTTTACAAAAAGAAAGTCAAAGTGAAGAAGCCACGTGTGAAACTAAGTACACCTTACGATTTAGTCAACCATCTTTTAGCAGCAATTACTTCAATTACCGTATTTTCCGGCGTATAAGACGACTTTCTAACACACAAAAATCTTCTCAAAAGTTGGGGGTCGTCTTATACGCCGGGTGTCGGTCTCTGATCTGTCCCCCCCCCTTCAGAGACCCACAAAAACACAGCCAGCCGAGGGTTAATAATCACTTGGCACACTCCGCAGTTCTTATCTCAACCTTGGCAGCGATATGCACACCGTCTGCCAAGGACTTTATTGGTTTACACAAACAAGAAAATCTCCTACGTAGCTTTGCCGTTCATCTAGCTTCCAAGACTACGAGGTTGCTCCGTTTGTTTAGCTTTGTTCGTCACGAACTTCGTGACCCACCGTACTGTCTTATATACATATGCTTCTGGGTGTGGTCCAGTGAGTCATTGATCCCGTGACTCCAATCCAATGACTCAGGATTTTCTCATACGTCGCAGCTGCAGTACCCTTTTCTCTCGCCTTCTTTGGCGTGCGTCCAGGAATGACGTCTCTCCCTCACTCTCATCTGAGACACCTGTTTCCCCACTACTTGGCTCTCTTTCAGCTGGCACCTGAGCCGGTGCCAGAGGGGGAGGGCTGGGAGATCTGGCTGGCTCCTCTTCCTCCTGCTCAGAGCTGCCTTCCTCCAAAGGGATAGGCTCAGAGGACGGGGCCACAACAGTCTCCTGTAACCAGGCAGCCCAGCCTGAAAGGCTTTGACAAGCCTTAAATGGCTCTAAGGAGCCAAGCTGAATTGCCTGCTGAGTTGCCGCTAATCAGCTGAGTTACATGCAAGCCCCCTGTAAAAGGGAAAAACTTTCCTTTTACACAACGCTGGCCATCCCAGCTGAGATTAGCAGGCAACTCAGCTGCGATCGCCAGAGCTTGGATGGCCAAGCGCTGTGTAAAAGGGAAAAACTTTCTTTTTACACAACGCTGGCCATCCCAGCTGAGAATTAGCAGGCAATTAGCTGGGATCACCAGAGCTTGGATGGCCAAGTGCTGTGTAAAAGGGAAAAACTTTTCTTTTACACAACGCTGGCCATCCCAGCTGAGATTAGCAGGCAACTCAGCTGCGATCGCCAGAGCTTGGATGGCCAAGCGCTGTGTAAAAGGGAAAAACTTTCCTTTTACATAAGGCTGGCCATCCCAGCTGAGATTAGCAGGCAACTAGCTGGGATCACCAGAGCTTGGATGGCCAAGCGCTGTGTAAAAGGGAAAAACTTTTCTTACACAACGCTGGCCATCCCAGCTGCTAATTTTTGCCTGCTAATTGCTCCGTAGCAAAAATCCCCCCCCCCACCTCCAGCTTGCTTACCTTAGCTGCTAGCCGCAACGCTTGCCTTGCCTTGCCTGCAATCCATTGCATCAGCAAGCAACTAAATCTCCCTGCCTGCTTGATTGCAGGCAGGGAGATTTAGTTGCTTGCTGATGCAAGCAACTTGTGGACTTCAACTCCCAGAATTACTCAGCCAGCAAAGCAAAGCTGGCTGAGGAATTCTGGGAGTTGAAGTCTACAAGTCTGCCAAGATTGGAGACCCCTGTTCTATTGGGTAAGTTTTTTTCCCCCTTTGGGAGCTTTAAAAAAATAGTTAATTGGGGGGTTTTTTAGTTGTTCTTTTTTAGACCTAGCCATTTAAAGGCTAGGTCTAAGTTTTAGGCTAGGAAGTTTTAAATTTAGCTTTCATAAAAATAAAAATAAATAAAAATAAAATGTGTGCAACTTTCTGAGATTTAATGTGTTTCTGTAGTGGTTCACTCTAACTACAGAAACACACAAAATCTCACAAAGCTGTATGTGGAATTTTGTGTGTGTAAACCCACAATGTAAAAGTTGTTTTTTTGGGCTTTTTGTGGCTGTGTGAGGTTCCTGTTTATTGCAGGGGCCATTTTGGGTCTAGCACAGCTGCTTTTACATTGTGGGTGAGCCAGCTGATGTTTTTAAATTTTTATTTGGTGTGCGTTGGAAGAGGGGTCGTCTTATACAGCAAGTATAGCCCAAACCCTATATTTTTACAGGAAAAGTTGGGGGTCGTCTTATACGCCCAGTCGTCTTATACGCCGGAAAATACGGTACTTCAATTGTTTTCTGTATAACTTTTATCAGTCTCTCACATCATTGTGGAGGAATTTTGGTTCACTCTTCTTTACAACTTTGCTTCAGTTCATTGAGATTTGTGGGCATTTGTTTATGCAGAATTTTCTTGAGTTCCCAGCATAGCATTTCAGTTGGGTTGAAGTCTGGACTTTGACTGACCCATTCAAAACACCTTGATTCTTTTCTTTTTCAGTTATTTTGTTTATTTATTTATTAATTAGTTAGATTTATATGCTGCCCTTCTCCGGAGACTCAGGGCACCTTACAATGCATTAAGCAATAGCCTCCATACTTTTGTATATGCCTGCTTAGTAGGGCTTTTGGCCCCCCAAGCGGTGTTCTTTTTTATACAAAGTCAGTTTATTGCCCCCACAATCTGGGTCCTCATTTTACCTACCTCGAAAGGATGGAAGGCTGAGTCAACCTTGAGCCTGGTGAGATTTGAACTTGCAATATTTGCGGACAGTTGGCAACTAAGTGCTACTTTAACAGCACTTAGTCCACTGCGCCAACAGGCTCTTCTCTGTTGTTGATTTGCTGGTGTGCTTGGGATCATTGTCCTGTTACAAGATCCAAAGTCAGCCAAGCTTTAGCTGTCAGACACATGGCCTCACATTTTACTCTAGAATACTTTGATATATAGAGGAGTTCATAGTCAACTCAATGACTGCAAGGGGCCCAGATTCTATGGTTGCAAAACAAGCTAAATCATCCCTTCACCACTGTGCTTGATGGTATGAGATGTGTCTGCTGATATGCTATGTTGGATTTTCATCAAACGTGGCACTGTGCGTTATGGACAAACATCCCCACTTAGATCTCATCTGACCAAAGGATAATGTTGCAGAAGTTTAGTGATTTATTCAGATGCAACTTTACAAACCTAATCCATGCTGCCATGTTCTTTTTTGTAGAGAAGAGGCATTCTCCTGGCAACTCTTTGAAACAAATCATACTTATTAAGTCTTTTATAATGTCATGAAATTTAACATTTAAGATGCTAATTGAGTTTTATAGAGTCTGATATGTAATTCTTGGATTTTTTTGTAATTTCTCTGATCATTGTATGGTCTGGGCCTGGGCTGAATTTTCTGGGATGTTCATTCCTGGGAAGATCGGCAACTGTCTTGAATGTTTTCCATTATTCTAATGTGAATGATGTTCCTCACTATATAGAATGACGGACTGACTGAAAGAGAAAAATCCATTTAGGCAAGATATATGTCTTAACTACTGCAATTCTACCTAATAATGATAATTGTAGACCTTTCCATACTTCCAGCATTTCTTTAGTTTGACCCAGTAGTTTCTGGTAGTTGTCTTCTTTAATCGTCGAGCATTTGGATGAAAGCCAAATTCCTAAGTATTTTAGTCTTTTAACTATCTGAATCCCTAGTTCTTCCTCTAACTGCACTTTTTGATTTTTCATCATATTCTTAATTAGGATCTTGGTTCTATCTTTATTTAATTTAAATCCTGCTACTTTCCCATAAGCCTCCAACTCCTGGAGCAAGATTGGTCCCGATTCCAAAGGTTCTTCCAAGGCAATATCAAATCGTCCGCAAAGGCTTGGAGCTTAAACTCTTCCCCTCTGATTCTTAGTCCTCTAATTCCTTGATTCCTTTTGACCTCATTCAATAATAACTCTAGGGTTAAGATAAATAAAAGTGGAGATAATGGGCATCCCTGTCTAGTACCTTTACTTATATCAATTTTTTCAGATTCCTCCCCATAAATAAGTATTTTTGCTGTCTGTTTTGTGTATACTGTCCGGGTCGCCCTGATAAATCTTTCCCCGAATTCCATTTCGCTCAATTGTGCAAAGAGAAAATTCCAGCTCACTCTGTCAAAGGCTTTTTGTGCATCCACGGAGACCAGGGCCACCTGTTTATCAGAATTACACTTATAATATTCTAATATATTCAGTATAGTTCTCACATTATCTTTCAATTGTCTATGAGGTAGGAAGCCATTCTGGTCTCTGTGGATGTACTCATTCAAAAAAATTTTTAGTCTCTGCTAAAATCTCGGAAAATAATTTATAATCGGAATTAAGCAGGGAGATCGGCCTGTAATTTTTGATCAGAAGCAGATCAGTGCCTTCCTTTGGAATTAATGTAATATACGCTTCGGACCAGGAGGGTGGCATTTGACCAAAGACCAGAACCCCATTAAACACTTCAGTCAAAAATTCCCCCAAAGTCTCAAAGAGGGCCTTGTAAATTTCTACTAGAAGACCATCCGTACTGGGGTATTTTCCTCCTTTTGTTCCTTTAATACTAACTCCACTTCCTTCAAGGTAATCTCTGCATTCAATATTTCTTTCATTGGGAATGGGACCTTTCGGGAGTCCGTTGTAGCCAAATAGTCCCTAATCTCCTGGTCCTGTTCATCTCCAGCTGTATACAAGGCAGCAAAATATTCTTGTACTATTTTTCCTTTCCCTTCCTTATCCCAGACACATCTTCCCATTTGGTCCTTCAGGCAAACTATCCTATTTCTCTCCTGTTGCTTCTTCAGTCTATAAGTAAGCCATTTTCCCGTTTTATTTGCATGTTCAAAGTGCCTTTGTTTTGCCCATCTAATTTTAGTAGCCAATTCTTCCTGATCTAATAAATTTAACTGGTGTCGGGTTATTTTCTTCTCCTCAACTAGTTTTATATTCCCTGGGTCTGCTTGCAATCTCGCTTCCACTTTCTCCAATTCACCCATCAGTTTACTCTGTTTCAGTCTCTGGGTCTTCCCCTTTCCAATTATATGGCATGATACTACTCCCCTGATCACCACCTTTGCCGTATCCCAAATAATCTGGGGACTAGTGTCTTCCTTCCTATTGACCTTAAAGAAAAAAGCCATCTCCTCGTTTAGCTTTTGAAGTAGATCATTGTCTTTTAATACTCCTACATCCATCTTCCAACTCCTTATTCTGCGGACTCCTCTCCATAACATTTTTTTTAATTTTAAAAACAAACCTTTAAACCTTTATTAAGACTTTAAAAAAACATTTAAAATATACAAATTTCTTAGTCAAACCAAAAAAAACCCCCCCAAAAAACAAAAGACAAATTTACATATACTATACTCAACTTCATATATTGACTAATTTCTATTTTTTTTAATATACATATACATATATACATACACACAGTAATTTATTCCTACTATATCCATCTGACAGTGCTATTTTTAATTGCGTTAATTTCTTCTAGATTCCATCTTTACTCATTTTTCCCCTTCCTCTGATTTGTCCACTGGTGCCATTTATTCCATATTATATAATAATTTGAGTCCTCCTTATCTTTTAATTGTAAAGTTAATTTGTCCATTTCTGTGCATGAAAATATTTTCTAAATTACTTCCTGTTCTGTTGGCAAGCGATCACTTTTCCACAATTGCACTAACGATAACAGCCACCGTGATTATATGTAAAATTAAATACTTAATATCTTTTCTAATATTCCCTTTAATCATGCCTAGTAGGAAAACCTCAGGTTCTAGTTCAATTTTGTATTTCGTTATTTCTGTTATCCACGTTTTTATTTTACTCCAAAATTTCTTAACTACTGGGCAGAGCCACCAAACATGATAGAAAGTCCCCTGTGTTTTTTACACTTCCAACAAGTTGGATTTACATTTGGATACATTTTGGCTAGTCTTGCAGGAGCCAGATACCACCGATATCACATTTTATAATGATTTTCTTTATACGCTACCGATTTTGTCGGTTTCCCATATAATTGTTTCCCATGCCCTTTCCCATTCCTCTAATTATATATTATGCCCTATATTCCTCGCCCACGCTATCATCTGACCCATAACCAATTCTTTCCCCAAATCGTATTCCAATAAATATTTGTAGATTTTTTAGATTAATTTCGCTTCTTTAGATTCTAGTAATTTATCCAATTGATTTTGTTTTAGGTCAATTCTTTCTTCCTCTTGGTCTTTTTTATATCTTATCTTTATTTGTGAATAGGGCCACCAATCGATTATTATTCCTTGGTCATTAAGTTCTTCTCTTGTTTTCAGTTGTCCCTGTACATCTAATATTTCTCTGTATCTTAGAATTTATGCTTTGTTAGTGTATTAGGGTGGGTTATTGCTTCTATTGTTGATAGCCAACTGGGGATTTTCATATAGTGTTTGGATTTAATCTGTTGCCATGTATTTATTAAAGATTTTCTGATGGTATGGTTGTTGAAATGTTTGTATGTTTTATTTCCAGGGTTCCATATAAAGGCATGCCATCCCTTCATTAAGTCATGTCCTTCCAGATTCAAAAGTCTTTGATTATCTAAAGTTATCCATTCCTTGATCCATGTTAAACTTGTTGCCTTATAATATTTTTCCCATGCTGGGAACCCAAATCCACCTCTCTTTTCATCATCTTGTAATATATTTAATTTTATTCTTGATTTTTTCTCCTCCCACACAAATTTTGTAGTTATTTTATCCAGATTAGTAAAAAATTTCTTATCTAATTTTATTGGAATCGTTTGGAATAGATAAAGGAGTCTTGGAAGTATATTCGATTTTATCCCCGCTATTCTCCCCAACAAGGTTAAATTTAATTTTCCCTATTTATTTAAATCTTCTTTTATTTTCTGTACTAAAGGTTCATAATTATTTTCTTTTATTGTCACGGTTTTGGCTGTCAAATTTATCCCTAAGTATTTTACTTTTTAAATTGCCTGTAATCCTGAGTCTTTTGATAATTTAGCTACTTGTTTTACTGTCATATTTTTCGTCAACATTTTCGTCTTTTCTTTATTAATTTTTAATCTTGCTACTTTTCCAAATTTCTCGATCTCTTCTATTAATTTCGGGGTTGTTTCTATTGGGTTTTCTATGAAGAAGACAAGGTCGTCCGCGAAAGCTTGGACCTTGTATTCTTCTTTTTTAATCTTTAGTCCTTGTATTTCCTCATTTGCCCTAATTCTAATTAACAGATTTTCTAAGGTTAAGATCTATTCCAAAGAATTTTGTTTGATCCCCATTTACCAGGATGCATGCCTTTTGATTCTGATATATTGATGCTATCATTTTTGTAAATTTATCTCCAAAGTTCATATTTTGGATCTGGTGGATCATAAATTTCCAATTTACTTGATCGAAAGTTTTCTGTGCATCCAGAAAGATCAGGGCTTCTCTTAATTCCCCTATGGCAATCTCCTTATTTAATAGGTCCTTTTCTTCCTCCGGTAACATTTTCAATCCTCTCTTTTAAATATTGTTCAATTTCCTCCTCTGTTACTATTTCTTTTTCATAAAGTTTTTGATAATATTGAGCTATTATCTCCTTTTTCTTCTCTAGACTATGTTGAATCTTTCCCTCTTTATCCTGTATTTTCTGAATTGTTCTTTTTTCTCTTTCTTTCCGGAGCCTATATGCCATCCATCTCCCTGACTTGTTTGCATTTTCAAAATAATTCTGCCTTATGTATTTTAATGATCTTGCATATTTCTCTTGTTCTAGTATATTCATTTTATGTTTTGCTGCTATCCAATTTATTCTTATTTGTTCATCCCCTGGGTTCCTTTGTAATTTACCTTCCCAATTTTGTATTTCTTCTTGTAGTTTATTATATTCTTTCTCTCTCTCTTTTCTTCTTTTTACATTGTAAGCTATTGTGAGTCCTCTTACATATGCTTTAGTTATATCCCATAGATTTTGTAGGGAGGTTTGTTGTTTTGTATTTTCCTTATAAAAGAATTCTAACTCTTTTTCCATATATTTCTTATATTCTTTTTCTTTTAGTACCTGTGTATTCATTGTCCATCTATTCTTTTTCCTTTGTTGCCCCTTCCACGTTATCATTATTGGGTTGTGATCTGCCCAGTTATTTGGTAATATTTGTACATTTTCTATTTCCGTCATTAATGCATTGGTTACCCATGCCATGTCTAACCTTGACCAGGACCTGTGTGGATTCGAATAGTATGTAAAGCCTTCAGTTTCAGGATTATGAAATCTCCAACTATCTGTCGTATTTAATTCTTCCACCATATCCATAAACGTTTTGGGCAATAGGTTTTTCTTATTTTTATTTTTCCGACTGCTTTTGTAATCTATTCTTACATCAGAAATGGCATTAAGATCTCTAATTAAACATACATTTTCCATTTTTTGATCAATAATTTCCTGATGTACTTTTTTGTAGAATTCTGATTGCCGACTGTTTGGGGCATATACTACTTCCAATAATATATTTTTAAAATCCAATTTTAACCCTATCATCACTATTCTATCTTCCAGGTCTACATATCTTACGTCACTATCTATTCCTTCCTTGATGTACACCAACACTCCTCTTTTTTTCTCTTCTGCCAATGATGAATATAATTTACCTAATTTTTTGTATAGTGCATATTTTATATCTTGTTTTTTTATGTGTACCTCTTGGAGGCACACAATATCTGGTTTTTGTTTCACAATTTTTTAAAAAATTTGGTGTCTTGGATGGTGAATTGAGGCCATTCACATTCAACGATAAGATTTTTAGACTGTTCCATTTTTTACTGATTCTCTTGTTGTTTCTTCTTTGCTTCTTCCTGTTCTCTCCCCCCCACCCCTTGTTTGCATTCCCTCTTCTTCCTGGATCTCTTCTTCATCTTCTCTTTCTCCTTGTTGTAGGGTTCCTTCACGTTCTTGCCTCTGTTTCCCTTTGGTGTTCCGTCCTCCCTCTTCTCTACTGCCATTTGCCCATCAGTGCCCATCATTTAGTCATATAGTTCTCTTGCTTTACTTTGGGTGTCTATTTTTATTTTCGTTCCCTCCCGTTACTAGCATTCCTTCTGGCGTTATCCATCTAAAGAGTATATGTTTTTTGTTTAGCAACGTGGCCAGAAACCAATAATCTTTATGTAAGTCTCTTATTCTTTTTGGAATTTGTTTCAAAGTAATTCTCTCTTTATTCCTATAAGACATGGGTTCATCCTTTGTTATCTTGTAGACAGTATCCCTCACCTTCCATCTCACAAATCTGATATGTACCTCTCGCGGGAGTCTGTTGTGTCTAGCCTAATTAGTGTGGACCCGATATACTTCATCTAATTCATTTATTATTTCCTCTCTTTCTCTTTCGAGGGCTATTGCTATCATCTCTGCCATTATCATTGTTAGGTCTTCTTCTCTGTCCTCCACCACATTTTGAAAACGCAAATAAAATGCCACTTTTTCCATTTCCAATTGCGCCACTGTGTTCTCCATTTCCTTATTAAGTCCCATCATTTTTGTATCTAGGGCTCCCAGCTTTTCTTCTGTCAATTCAGTTTTTTGTTCTATTGCTTTTATCCTTTGATCGTTCTTTTTAATGATTTCTTGTAGCAAATCTATTTTCCCATCTATTTTCCCATCTATCTTCTGAATGTCGTTTTTAATCTCTCTCTTTACTTCGTCCATGTCTTTTCTTGATTCCTCATGGTTCCTGGTCATACATTCTTGCATTTTGACCATAGTTTCCTGTATTGTTATAAGCGTGGCCTGCATTGTTGGCATGTTTGGTGTTGTAGGCTGCTTCTGTGCTGGAACATTCCTTCCAGAGTCTTCTGTATCGCTGGGGAGGCCAATGTTCCCATCAGTACTGATGTTTTTTTCTTCCCTGTCTTCAGAGTTGTTGTAGTGGTGCTAGTCATCTCTTTCAATATTCTGTATTGTTCCACCAGTATTTTGTCAATTTTCTCCCAATTCACCATCCAAGTTCCTTATAAATTATTTCTTTCCTTTTCTCTAATATAGTTCAATTTCCTATTTTCCCCCCCAAATTACAAAATTTCTTTAATCTCCCCCTCCCAAAAAAAGGCTACTGTCAATTAAGTTCTTAGTCAATCACTCACTTAATCAATTAATTAGCTCTATAAGCTACTTAATAAGATATATAAATATAAATATAGTTAATACACTCGGATAATCAAGAAAAAAAATTAATTAATCAATCAGTTCTTATTCCTTAATACTAAAATATCTTATTATTAATTATTATTAATATTAATTATAAATCTCTACTTATGCCATAAAATTTAAAAGTTTGTGTAAATTTACAAAACAGATAGAAAAAGTAGGTAAAAGATAAATGTCACTATAATTAATAAGTTGGAATAAGTACTATTAATAATACCTTTATATCTAAATAACAAAGGCTGAAAAACAGGAAACAAAGTCAATCAATATATTTACAATGTTCTGTAGATCTTGCTTGTTATGTTTTAAACAGAGAAAAAATGTTTGTTTTTTGTATTGCCAGTCTTTTCCAAGTTCAATATGGCGATCTTAAAACTGCACACAGTCACCTATATGCACTTCTCTTTTTTGCCAAACTGCCTCTTTCCTTCCATTGGAGCAGCTAAAGAGAAGTTACAGATATTGTCCAATCTTCTTTTGATCCTTTTATTTAAGTCTGCTTTTTCTCCACCTTTAGTGTTCAGTTATTTTAATGTTTTTAATCTCCTCTATTTCTCTCTATTCCGTCCTCTTCTGTCTTGCTCACCTCTTCACTTGTCGCCCGTTTGCACTTTGAGCTTTCATTTCACTCGCTGCCCCTCTGGAAAAATTGTCTCTGCTCTTTTCACGGTTGCACCAAAATAATCCAACTCAGCTTTCCTACTTTCTGCTCGATCTCAAAGTTCTCACACTGTACTCACTCCTCTGCTCTCGAAGATCTCAATCGGAGCGTCAGGTCTCTGGGCCAGCTGCACACACCGCACCGCTGGTTTCTTCTAAGCCTGGATTAAAGGATCTTCTTGGTACAGCGGGGGATCGCACCTCTCCCCGCCTCCTCCGAAGTTCCCCCTCTTTATTGCTGGTCTCTCCGGGACCAGTCTTTGCTGAAACAGCACCAAAAAGACTTAGAAACCTGACACTGGAAAGAGCGATTCTTTCCATGCCGCCAAGACCCTACGTCCCTGCCGGAAGTTTCTCCATAACATTTTCAACAGCCTATGGTCTGCCCAGTCGTTAACCTCAATTGCCGCATCTAATACCTGGTCACATAATCCTACAGTTATCCAGGCCATATCTAATCTGGACCAGGAATGGTGTCTGGGGGAGAAATAAGTACCCTGTTTCTTTCCCGGATTTCTGTCCCTCCATATGTCTCTCATCCCTGTTATTTCTCTAATCTATTTACAAACTTTTGGCAAAAGCTTCCTCCTCTTTTTCCCAGCTTTACCTCTCTCTGGTATATAATCCAAATTTGGATCTACTACCGCATTAAAGTCCCCGAGCAAACAAATATTGGCATAGTTTACCTCTAATAACTTCTGATATAATTTCCCGTAAAAGTTTACTTGGCATCCATTTGGGGCATAGCTTCCAATCAACAAACATTTCCTTTGGTCCATTGTTATTTCTATCATCAGGACTCTACCTTTTTTTCCGGCATAAATTAATTTAGGTTCTAAGTGTCCCTTTACATATATCACTACTACCTTCTTTTTCTGATCTGCCAGGGAGGTATACAAATTTCCCAGTCTTTTATTCTCCAGTATAGCTTTCTGGTTTCCTTTTACGTGAACCTCCTGTAGACATATCATATCATAATTTCCTTTTGCCAATCGGTTGAACACTCTCTTTCTCTTACATGGGTTATTTAAACCATTAATATTAGCTGAAAAAAAGGATACCCCACTTCTCCTTTTACCATCCTCCTTACTACTTACTTATTGCTTGATCTCTGTTTTCTTTCTAGACTGTAGGGTTTTCCTCGGGGAAAGAGGTTCTTTCCTTCCACCGGCTCCTTCCCTCTCTCTTTCTCCCCTTTTCATCTGTTCGTTCCTTAAATTCTTCATCTTCCTGTAGGTCTTCTAAGCTTTCACTTTCCACTTCCCCCTCAGTCTCCAAGTCATTTGCCTTAAAGTTTCGTTCATAGAACTCTCGTGCAGTTTTAATCCTCTTGTCTCGTAAAGTTATCAATAAACCTTCCGGTATCAACCATCTATATAGAATTGCATTTTTCCTTAACTGCAACGTCAGAAATTGGTATCTTCGCTGCTGTTCTCTAACTTTCCTAGGGGTTTGCTTTAAAATCATAATTTTTTGTCCTTTATATGATATCACCTGGTCCCTTGCCTTCCTATAAACTTCCTCCCGTATGTCCTTCTTACAAAATAGAATATGAATTTCTTGAGGCAAATTATGTCGTTTTGCATATCTCGTAAATACTCTATAGGCCTTGTCAATGTCTTTCATTATTAATCTTTTTCCAGGATTTCAATTAAGATACTTCCAACTACTTCTCTCACACATTCTTCTTTATCTTGAACCACGTTCTGCATTCTTAGGAAAAAGGAGGAGCATTCTATCTATAAGAAGATTATTTCTTCTTCCATAGTCCTCGTAGTACGGCCTGCTCACGTTCCAATCCCGCCAAGCGTTCTTCATATCTGTTGGTATGGACTTCCACTTCATGAAGTCTTCCCTCTTGTTTCACCATTACCTGTCGCACTTCTGTCAATTGTTCATTTAATATTTTAATGTCTCCCCGCAACACTCCCATTTCACTTCTCAAATTCATCATTAAGTCCTCAAAATTAAGTCCTCCTCGGGTTTTCCGAGGAGCTGAGAGAGATGAAGCACCAGAAAAGACGCCTAGAGAGCGATTGGAGGGCCAGTCGCACTGAATCTGACCGGACACTGGTAAGAGCTCATATTAAGACTTACCTAGTGGCAATAAGAGTGGCGAAACGTAATCATTTCTCCGCTCTTATTGCATCAGCATATAATCGCCCAGCCGCCCTGTTTAGGGTGACCTGCTCCCTCCTACAGTTGGGAGCGCGGGAGGATCTCTTGCAGGGGAGAGCTGAGGAATTTGTGCAATAGCTGCATGATAAAGTCGCTCAGATTCGGGACGGTCTGGACTCCAATTGGGTAGTTCCGGATGGGATGATGGGAGTGGATCTTGAGAATGTTATCTGGGATGAGTTTGACACGGTAACTCCCGAGGACGTGGACAGGATTCTAGGGAGGCTGAACGCTAGCTACCACATGTTTATTGGACCCATGTCCCTCTTGGCTGGTACTGGCCTCCCGGAAGGTTACACAAGGCTGGCTCCAGGGCATTATTAATGCTTCTCTGAGTGAGGGTGTCTTCCCGGCCACCTTGAAAGAGGCGGTGGTGAGGCCCCTCCTCAAGAAGCCTTCCCTGGACCTGGGTATATTAGGTAACTATCGTCCGGTCTCCAACCTTCGCTTCACAGCGAAGGTTGTTGAGAGTGTGGTGGCGCAACAGCTCCCTTGTTACCTGGATGAAGCTGTCTATCTGGATCCATGCCAGTCGGGTTTCAGGGCGGGTTACAGCACGGAAACGGCATTGATCGCGTTGGTTGATGATCTCTGGAGGGCTCGGGACAGAGGATCTTCCTCGGTCCAGGTCCTTCTTGATCTCTCGGCGGCTTTTGATACCATTGATCATGGTATCATGCTGCATTGGTTAGGGGGTTTGGGAGTGGGAGGCACTGTTATGCGGTGGTTCTCCTCCTTTCTCACTGACCGTACGCAGTCTGTGTTGGCAGGGGGGCAGAGGTCGACCTCGAGACACCTCACGTGGGGTGCCACAGGGGTCTGTCCTCTCACCCCTCCTGTTCAACATTTATGTGAAGCCGCTGGGTGAGATCATCCGTGGTTTCGGGGTGAAGTGTCAACTGTATGCTGACGACATGCAGTTGTACATTTCTACCCCGGATCATCCCAATGATGCCCTTGCCGTGATGTCCCGCTGCCTGGAAGCCGTACAGATCTGGATGGGGAGGAACAGGCTCAGACTCAATCCCCCCAAGACAGAGTGGCTGTGGCTATTGGGGATGAGATCTTGCCCCCCTCAGAGAGGGCTCGCAACTTGGGCATCCTCCTGGATGCACGACTGTCTTTAGATGATCATATGATGGCCATGGCCAGGGGGGCTTTTTATCAGGTCCGCCTGATTGCCCAGTTGCGTCCCTTTCTGGATCGGGACGCCCTACGCACAGTCACTCATGCTCTCGTCACTTCCCGTTTGGACTACTGTAATGCTCTCTACATGGGGCTCCCCTTGAGGAGACTTCACTGGTCCAGAATGCGGCCGCGCGAGTGGTTATGGGAGCGACTCGTCGCTCCCGGATAACTCTCCTCTTGCGCAAGCTGCACTGGCTTCTGGTGGTCTTCCGGGTGCGTTTCAAGGTGTTACTTACCATCTTCAAAGCGCTCCGTGGCTTAGGACCGCGATATTTACAGGACCGTCTTCTGCCAATGAATACCTCCCACCGCCCGATACGCTCTCACAGAGAGGGCCTCCTCAGAGTGCCGTCTGTCAGACAAGCCGACGGGCGGCCCCCAGAGTGAGAGCATTCTCTGTGGGAGCCCCAGCCCTATGGAATGAACTACCCCCGGATATAAGAAAGATTCCTGACCTCCGTGCCTTCCGACGAGCCCTGAAGACCCTACTATTTCATCAAGCCAGTCTGACTTAAATTTTTGTTAATTTTAATAGGGACTTTTAGGGGTTTTAAATTTTACGGCCAAATAGTTTAATTATTTTATTAGTTTTAATTTTTATACGTGATTGTTTTAATATGGCTGTAAACTGCCCTGAGTCCCCTCGGGGAGAAGGGCGGTATATAAATGCTAATAAAAAAAAATTCTTCATTACTAATAATTTTTGCCATTTCTCTAAATCAATCCCACAGCCAAAATTTTCCCCCCATGCATTGTTTCTTTAACTTCCAATTTTACCTCTAATAAATAACCATACAATTTTTAAATTACATAATCATCAGAACCCATTAAAATCTTGTCTAGCTTATTCAAGACATTATAGAAACCTTCTTGTTTAGAATCTTCTTCATATCTAGAATGTATTTGCAAATAAGAAAAACATCCATCTTAAAACCATTAATCCATTAATTCACTATATCTAACAATTTGTTCTCTTTTAAATATTACTGAATATGAAAATGCTTCAATCGTTGATATCCAGACTGAAATTTTCAAATAGTGTTGTTTTTTAATCCTCTCCCAATTTAATAACAAAGCCTCACGTATATGGTATCTTCTAAAATACTGCTGTATTTTTGTTCCTATATACCATAAAAAAGCATGCCACCTCATCAACAAATCATGACCTTCTAAATTCAATAATCTATCATTTCTTAATGTTACCCATTCTTTAATCCACAACAAACTTGTTGCTTGGTAATAAACCAATTACCAAAATCCCCTCTCATTCTAGCATCTTGTAACAACTTTAATTTTATCCTCGCCTTCTTTCCCTGCCAAATATATTTTAACACCATTTTATTCAATTCTTCAAAGAAATCTTTTCCCAATAATTGGAATTGTCTGAAACAGGTATAAAATTCTAGGCAAAATATTCATCTTAATAGTTGATATCCTTCCAGTCAAGGAAAGCTGTAAATTTTCTCACTTCATCAAGTCTGTCCCTATCTGTTGTTTAAGTTTATTATAATTATTTTCTTTAAGCGTGCTGCATCTTGCTGTTAAATATATCCCCAGATATTTGACTTTATTTATAATCTGCATTTTTAATATATCCGCCAATTCTTCTTTTGGTTTACCAACATATTTTTGGTCAGAATCTTCATTTTATCTTTGTTGATTTTCAAACCAGTTACTTTCCCAAACTCTCCAGTTTTGTCTATCAGTGTAGTTATTGATGTTAATGGATCTTCAAAGATAAAGAACAGATCATCTGCGAAAGCTTGCAATTTATATTCTTCTTTTCGAATTTTCATTCCTTTTATGTCTTTTTCTTCTCTTATACTTCTATTTAGCACTTCTAAGGTTAATATAAACAACACGGGACAGTGGACAACCTTGTCTAGTACCTTTTTTTATCTCAATAGAGTCTGTCAATTCTTCATTTGTTATTACTTTTGCCGTTCGTTTATAATATATAGCTTCTATTGCTTGAATAAATTTTCTGCCAAAGCCCATCTGTTCCATTTGCAGCAACATAATACGCCGATTTACATTATCAAAAGCTTTCTGTGTGTTTAAAAATATCAAAGCCATTTGTTTTTCAGGATGGGCTTCATAGTATTCCAAAGTGTCCAGAATTATTCTCATATTGTCTCTAATTTGTCTTTTTGGCAGAAACCCATTTTGGTCTGAATGTATAAAGTTATTTAAATATCTTTTGCGTCTTTCCATCAATATTGAAGCAAAAATTTTATAATCTGAATTTAGCAGGGATATAGGTCTATAATTTTTGATTTGTTGTGGGTCTGTATCCCCCTTCAGAATCAATGTAATATATGCCTCAGACCATGACTTGGGTATTTCTTTCTCTGTCATCACTTCATTCATAACTTCTAGGAGTGGGAGGATCAAAGATTCCTTCAATGTCCTATAATATTCCGCTGGCAAACCATTTGGCTCTGGTGCTTTTCCATTCTTTTGTTTCTTAATTGCTTCAGTGAGTTTCATCATTGTTACGTTTCCCTCTAGCATCTCCTCAATATCTTTAGAAATCCTGGGTAAATTTGCATTTTGAAGATATTGTATCACATTTTCCTCCTCTATCTTTTCTTTCTGATACAATTTCTATAGTAGTCCTGTATAATTTTTTTCTTCTCTTTATTTCCAAATTTACTTTGTCCTTGGTCATCAATTAGTTGTATTATTTTTCTTGATTCTCTCTCTTTTTTCAATTTATATGCTAACCATCTTCCTGGTTTATTAGCATTCTCAAAGTAGTTCTGTTTAGTGCTTCTAATTTTTTGAGCTAGTTCTTCTTTCTCCAATAAGTCCATTTTATGTTTTATTGTATCCATTTTCACTTTAACGTCTTTTTTATGTGAACATTTCTGAAGCTCTTTTTCAAATCTCTTATAATCCTCTTCCAATATTTTGTATGCTTGTCTTTTCTTCGCATTTCTCTTCCTTGTATAGTCCATTATCAAACCTCTAACGTAGGCCTTCATCGTATCCCAAAGATTTTGTGTTGAAGTATCTTCTTTCCTATTCTTCTTGAAAAAGAATGCCAATTCTCTCTTCATTTTCTGTGCAAAGTCCTTTTCTTTTAATATAGTATTATTTAAAGTCCATCTAAATCTTCTCCTTTGTCCTTTCCATTTCACTGTCACTGGATTATGATCTGCCCAGGTATTTGCTTCTATCAATTTGTTCTATGTTTAAGGTCAATTCCATTGTTGTCCATATCATATCTAATCTAGACCAAGATTAATGTCTGTCAGAATAAAAAGTATATTGTCTATTTTTTCCATTTCTATCTCTCCATGCATCTTTCAAGTTTATTTCCTCAGTCATCTTAAAAAAAGATTTCGGTAGTATCTTTTTACTATGTCTTATTGTTTTATGTGCTTTATAGTCCAAGTCTCCATCCACTATACCATTAAAATCTCCCATCATACATATATGATCATATTCCAATTCAATTATTTTCATGTGCAATTTTCTATAAAAGTCACTTTGATTATTATTTGGAGCATATATTGCTACTAAAAGAATTTTCATGTTGTTATCCATTATCTCCACCATCAGAATTCTTCCTTCTTTATCTGCATATATTTGTTCAGCTGGTATTTGTTTCTAATATATAAAACCACTCCTCTTTTTTTACATTGTGGCAATGATCTGAAGATTTTCTCTAGTTTTGAATGTACCTATAACTGTTCATGTTGCTTTTTAATATGTACTTCTTGTAGGCAAATTATATCAAATTTTAATTTCCCTAATTTGTGAAATATCTTTCTTTTAACAATTGAATTAAGTCCGTTTATGTTTATTGAAATCAATTTTCTCTCTTCCATATTAATACTTTATATGCGGGCTTTACTGCTGTAGTTGATCTTAATTCACACTGTTCTTTGTGTTCCACAATCCCTTCTACTGCACTTTCTGCTTTTTCAATCATTGCTAGTTGTTCTTCTTGGAATTCTACTGGCACTACTGTCATTTGAAATTCCATTTTCTTCTCTTTAAAAAATTCTGCATGAAATGCTTTCACTTTGTCTATTGTATCTATTCTGTATCTTTGAAGTTTCCATGTTAACACTAATCCCTCTGGTACTAGCCATCTGTAGTTCACTCCTTTTTGAAGTAATATTTTAGTCAAAAATCGATATTCTCTCCTCATCTCTCTCACTTTTCTTTGTATTTGCTTCAAAAGCACAATTTCTCCTTATACTTCAATGTATTTTCTCTGTGCTATTTGTGCTTTGATTGATTTCTGCAGTATTTGTGCTTTCATTGATTTCTTAATAAATCTTATATGCACCTCTCCCGGTAACTTGTTAGGCATTGCATATCTAGTATAGACCCGATATATCTCATTCACACCATTATCTTCTCCTTAGTAATTTTTAGTGCTTCAGCCAACATTCCTATCATTATTTCTGCCAAGTACTCTCCTTTCTCTTCTTCCACATTTTGAAATCTGAGATAAAATTCTGATTTGTCCATCTCCCATCCAATTAAACCACTACTGTCACGTTCAGCTTCTCCCAATCTGTACTTCTGTTCTTCTTCTGAAGCTGTCCCAACTTCAGCAGCTACTATGGCTGCCACCTCGCTGCCAGAAAAAGGGCTTCTTCTGGATCAGTCAGTGACTTTGCAGTGTTCCTGGGATTGTCAGGATTTGCCTTCAACTATCTGTGAGGTCTGAAAAGACTGTGAGGTCCAAAAAAGACCGTCCAGCAGCGGGGCTTTTGGTGGCGATCCTGGAAACTAGGAATCCTCAGTTCGTTCCATCATGACGTCACCTCTCCCACCTCCACCCTGGGTAGGCCTGTTTTTTTGCTCTCCCCAGGCTCCAGAGCCTTTCTAGGAGCCTAGGGAGGATGAAAACGGCCTTCCCCAGCCCCCCAGATGCCTTCTGGAGACCGGAAATGGACTGTTTCCCAACTTCCGGTCCCACCATTTTAAAGTTACTTTCTCAGCATGGCTGACTTCCTATCCATAGTTCCATAGTTATTCCCCTCTTCCTATTGCAGCTCATTGAGTACTAAGCAAACAGTACACTGAGTACAGGGAAAACATTTTTGCATAAAAATGTGTCTAGTATCAAATTTAACGGATTTTGAAGCAGTTGAGTAATACTGTAGTTATTTTCCAGTAATTGTGTACTATGTGCACATTCAGAAATTAAGCAGGGAAAGAAGGAAATATCACTTTAAAGCTTGTGCTCTGAATGTGAGAACATGTCTCCTGCCAAACTCACTTCAGCTTCAAAACAATGCTATCTGGAGATGTAAAAGCTGTATTTCCAGAGAAACATTTGATGAGCTAAAATTATATGTAAATAACTTTCTCATGTCTATTTCTCCGGATATCTTGATGTGGAGATTATTAAATTGTAAAATGGTGCAAAGTTAATTTCAGTTAAAAAGGCCTCTTCCTTATATATTATATTATATTATATTATAATATAATATAATATAATATAATATAATATAATATAATATAATATAATATAATATAATATAATATAATATAATATAATATAATATAATATAATATAATATAATATAATATAATATAATAATATAATATAATATAATATAATATAATATAATATAATATAATATAATATAATATAATATAATAATATAATATAATATAATATAATATAATATAATATAATAATATAATATAATATAATATAATATAATTAATATAATATAATATAATATAATATAATATAATATAATATAATATAATATAATATAATATAATATAATATAATTAATAATATAATATAATATAATATAAATTAATATAATAATATAATATAATATAATATAATATAATATAATATAATATAATATAATATAATATAATATAATATAATATAATATAATAAAATGTTTAACAATTAAAGAAGTGGAAACACTTATTGTGACTTTCAGTTTTATGAACAGATAATCTACATCAGAGGTCCCCAATACCAGTCTACGGTCTGGTGGGAACCAGGCTGCACAGTCAGTGGTGAACATGTGAAGCTTTTTTTGCACATACACAGTATTAAGTTGTGTGCATGAAAACCTCCCCTCTCCCCTCTCATTGCCATTCTGTGGAACCAAAATGGTTAGGGACCACTGGATCTACATGTTGGCATTTTATTTGGAATTATTGATACTGTACATGTTATTATTTATTTATTTATTTATTTATTAAATTTCTATACCGCCCTTCTCCTGGCGGACCCAGGGCAGTGTACAGCCAATTAAAACCAGTACATAAACAATTAAAACCATCCTAAAATCAATATAAGTTAAGGCTGAAGGCATAAGAACCAACTAAAAACTCTAAAAAGTTTAAAATTTAAAAAATGTATAAAAATATTTAAAAAAGAAGGGATCAGGCAAGTCCGGCGAGTTGAAAAAAGTGCGTCTTTAGAGCCCGACGAAAAGTCCGGAGGTCAGCAATAGTCCTCAGTTCTGGAGGCAGATCGTTCCAGAGGGTGGGGGCTACCACAGAGAACGCTCTCCCCCTGGGGGTCGCCAGCCAGCATTGTCTGGCTGACGGCACCCTGAGGAGGCCCTCTCTGTGGGAGCGAACCGGTCGGTGGGAGGCAATTGGTGGCAGAAGGCGGTCCCGTAAGTACCCTGGTCCTAAGCCATGGAGCGCTTTAAAGGTCATTACCAACACCTTGAAACGCACCCGGAAATCAACCGGCAGCCAATGCAGCTCACGCAGGAGGGGTGTCACGTGGGAGCGCCCTGTCGCTCCCATAATCCCCCACGCGGCCGCATTCTGCACCAGCTGAAGCCTCCGGGTGCATCCCAAGGGGAGCCCCATGTAGAGAGCATTACAGTAGTCCAGGCGAGACGTGACGAGTGCCTGAGTGACTGTGCGTAGGGAGTCCCGATCTAGAAAGGGCCGCAACTGGCGTATCAGGCGAACCTGATAAAAAGCCCCCCTGGCCACGGCTGTCGTATGATCCTCTAAAGACAGCCGTGAATCCAGGAGGACGCCCAAGTTGCGCACCCTTTCCGTGGGGGCCAATGATTCGCCCCCAATAACCAACGATGGAGTCAGTTGGCTATATCGGGACGCCGGTAGCCACAGCCACTCGGTCTTGGAGGGGTTGAGTCGAAGCCTGTTTCTCCCCATCCAGACCCGCACAGCTTCAAGGCACTGGGACATCACCTCCACGGCATCATTGGGGTGGTCTGGGGTGGAAATGTACAGCTGAGTGTCATCAGCGTACTGATGGAATTCCACCCCAAAACCACGGATGATCTCACCCAGCGGCTTTACATAAATGTTGAACAGAAGGGGCGAGAGGACCGACCCTTGTGGCACCCCACACACTAGGCGCCTCGGGGTTGACCGCTGCCCCCCTGTCAACACAGATTGCGACCGGTCGGAGAGGTAGGAGGAGAACCACCGAAGGACGGTGCCCCCCATCCCCAATCCCTCCAACTGGCGCAACATGATACCATGGTCGATGGTATCAAAAGCCGCTGAGAGGTCTAACAGCACCAGGATAGAGGAGTACCCCCTACCCCGGGCCCTCCAGAGATCATCCACCAACGCGACCAATGCCGTTTCGGTGCTGTAACCAGACCTGAAGCCGGACTGGAGCGGGTCTAAATAGACAGCTTCATCCAGGTACCGGGGGAGCTGCCACGCCACCACACTCTCAACAACCTTCACTAAAAAGGGAAGGTTGGAGACTGGACGATAATTTGCCAAAACAGCTGGGTCCAAGGAGGGCTTCTTGAGGAGGGGCCTCACCACCGCCTCCTTCAAGGCGGTCGGTAGGGCACCCTCACTCAGAGAAGCATTTATAATCTCCTGGAGCCAGCCTCGTGTAACCTCCCGGGAGGCCAGCACCAACCAGGAGGGACACGGGTCCAATAAACATGTGGTAGCGTTCAATCTCCCCAGGATCCTGTCCACGTCCTCGGGAGCCACAGGATCGAACTCGGCCCAGATAACACTCTCAAGACCGGGCTCAGTCACCTCGCCCGAACCAACCCAGTCGGCGGCCAACTCATCCCGAATCTGAGTTATTTTATCATCCAGATATTGCACAAAATCCTCAGCACGTCCCTGCAAGGGATCCTCCCGCGCTCCCAGATGAAGGAGGGAGCGGGTCACCCTAAACAGGGCGGCTGGGCGATTATCTGATGACGCAATAAGGGCGGCGAAATAATTAGATTTCGCCGCTTTTATTGCCACTAAGTAAGTCTTAATATAAGCTCTTACTAGTGTCAAGTCAGAATCGGAGCGACTGGCCCTCCAACCGCTCTCTAGGCGTCTTTTCCGGCGCTTCATCTCCCTCAGCTCCTCGGTGAACCAAGGAGATAAGTGAGTTCGGCGCCGGGTCAGAGGCCGCAAAGGCACGACACGGTCCAAGGCCCCACCGGCCGCCCTATCCCAGGCAGCCACCAGGTCCTCAGCCGAGTCGCGTGTCAGTGTCTCAGGAAATGGCCCAAGCTCCGTCTGGAACCTATCAGGATCCATCAGGCGCCTGGGGCGGAACCACCTAATAGGTTCCGCCTCCCTGCGGTGGGGTGCAGCGGTCAGAAAGTCGAGTCGGAGGAGCGAGTGGTCAGTCCATGACAAGGGTTCCACGCCTATATCCCCAGTGTCAAGACCACCCAACCACTGACCAGAGACAAAAACTAGGTCCAGGGTGTGTCCACCAACGTGAGTCGGGCCCTGAATTACCTGGGTCAGGTCCATGGCCGTCATGGAAGCCATGAACTCCCGAGCCATCTCAGATGCTTCACCGATAGATGGCAGGTTGAAATCCCCCATGACTATAAGCCTGGGAGTAGCAACCGCCACCTCGGCTATAACATTGAGATTAAATTGTGTTTGTGGGTATCCTAGATTAGTGATGGCAAACCTTTTTGGCACCAAGTGCCAAAAAAGTCACATAGAAATGTCGTGCATGTGCTCATCGAGGCTACACTCCAAAAAAGCCAAACTTCCAGGTTCTAGTGTGCATGCACGCCTGACGATCAGCTGGCTGGTGGCATGCACAGGCCAGTTTTTGGCACTGCTGAGTGAGCAAAGGGATTGTGCTCTGGAAAAGCCGAATGTCCGGGTTCTGGCATGCATGCACACCCGACAATCAGCTGCGTGATGTGCATGCATGCAGCACACCCGACAATCAGCTGCGTGATGTGCATGCATGCAGCAGTTTTCAGCATTGCCACGCACACAAAGAACAGCTGATCATTGCGCGTGCATGTGTGCCAGAAACCCAGACGACAAACAGGCAAGACTGCGTGTGCCGGGCGACATGGCTTCTTGTGCCACCTTGGGCATACGTGCCATAGGTTTGCCATCACGGCCCTAGATGTTACAAGCATGTAGAAACTCTGGTTATAAATGCTGCACAAAGAATAAAAACCAAACAGAAATAAGAGTCTGCCTGTTGTTGTGTTTAAGCTTCATAAGCTACTACTATTTCATATAATTGAGTCTTGATAGATGCTGATTCATAGATTGCAATTGCATGACCACTTTTGCTTCAATTTTGGTCATCTTACTCTCTTCAGTTTTTTTACCAGTCAGTGTTAATTAGAGGATACATGGAAATTATTAGTCCAGTACAAATTCATTAAGCTATAAAATGATAGCCTTACACATAAAAGTTGAACTATGATAGTAGTGCATCAATACATAGCAAAATAAAATTATAATTTTATATTATTTTAATCAAGTTATATATAAAAAATTTTTGGCTTTCAGTTATTCTTTGCATAGTCTTGTTTAGACCATTATGTTTGGAGTAATGTAGCTGTCAGGCTTAAATTAGATAGCTTTTATCTATATTCACTCCATGAATATATATATATATTATCTTTTTAGAAAAAGAGCAAACGGGAATTTAATAGGTCATACAATCAAAGTTTAAGTAATTGTTCCTCTCACTGTCAGGATAAGCACCATGAGAAGGAGAAAAAAGTAAGTGGGTCTGTTACCTAACACATCTACTTTATCATTTTAGCACCTTCAAAAGTTTCATCAGGAAGCAATAAATGTGTAAAGGTCTTTGGTTTAAACAATGTGTGAAACAGTTACATTAGCACTAGGCGTGTTGATTAAGAAATAATGAGAATTAGTGAAGCAGCTCTCCTTTTCATTCTTTAAATTTAATTTTAATAGTGTTCTCATTTCAGATTTGTGTTCTCATTTGTGTCAACAAATTGAACAAAACTGGAGCAAGATTTCTTGTATATAGTTGATTTCTTGTAAAAAAAATTGAGAACTTTTTCATTTCAGTATTGAGGAGGAAAGTAATTAGTAGTATATTTTTCACAGTGTACCTTACACTTTATAACAATCTTTTTTATACCTATTTTACTTCTTAGTTGAAAAAAGCAAAGTGAACATTATTGACTGATCTTTAGTGGTACTAGCATTCTTTTTCCAGTGTGCTGCTCCCACAATCCATAGGTGGGGAACAGTCATCCAATCCTGACAGCCACTGAGCGAAAAATTTTCTTCTTTGTGCTGTGACCACGCCTACAAGTCCCATGGTCCTTCAGTCTTTTTTCACTCAGTCGCTGACAGGACTGTAGTGGGTTTCATGCTGTTAAAAAGATTGCGAATGTATAGTTGCTAGTAGGTTTTTTCTTTTATTTTTGAATATTTCTATTTTTCTCGTGGGAGAGCAAAGACTTCTGATTGCTGCTGAGGCTTGGGAAGCAGACCTAGGGCTCCAGGCTGCCCCTCGCCTCTCCTGTCACCTCAGGGGGTGATTCAGGCCGCAGCCTCGGCATTCTGACCCTTCAGGGTGGAGCCAATTGCTTGTTTTAGCCGCTGGTGCCGAGGGGAAGCTGCTGGTGAGCTGGCTAGATTCCCCGCACCTGTTCCCTGCTCTCATTAGTTTAAGGCAGCTCTGGAGCTTCGTAGGGGATCCTACAGGCACTGAGGTGACTCAGCGCTCCGAGCAGCCTCGTTGCGAGACGCCACAGCGCTTATCATTCCGATCTCTTCAAGATCATCAACGGAACTTGCGGCCGCCATTTTGGGGCCATTTACCTCATTGTGGCCGCCATTTTGGAAGCTGGCAGGGCAGGCCTGGCAACAACGGCCACCATTTTGACTGCAGCTTCACAGCGGCCGCCATTTTGACTACTGGTTGGGAGGCCTGGCAACGACGGCCGCCATTTTGATTACACCATTCATTGCGGCCGCCATTTTGAAGAGGCCTAGCACAACCGGACACCTTTTGAATAGCTGCAGCCGTCCTTTCTGGAATCGGAGGTGTGCCATCCCTCCTGCCACCTATTCTGAGGCCTGAGGACAGCGATCAGCGCCACACTACAGCTAAGTGGGCTGCCTTTTTCATTGAGGGTTCTCAATTTCTTCCCCAATTTGTGACTGATTGCATTGCAGCAGCAGGGGGTTCAGAGAGCCCAGCTTTGGGACTCTGTAATTGTACTGTGAGCAGGCTATTCACTAGGGATCTCATGGCAGACTCATCTTTGTCATCTGACCTGGAACAGGAGGTATCGCCGCCCAGATTCCCCAAGGCCCATAAACAGCGAACGGGGAAGCGGGCTGGGTCTTCTAGCTGAAACCCCAGGCATTCCAAGACTGATAAAGATGCCTTGAGGCGCCATAAGGTATTAGAAAGACACTATGACAAGGCCAAGAGGGCCGTTCAGGCTTCACTGGTGCTGGGGGAGAATACTGCACAACCAGCCAGTGAGGGGATGTCTTCTATGCCCCCTCCCTTACCACAGAACCAACCGCCTAAAAGGGGGGCTCCCTCTGGCTTGGCTAAGGGGGTATCTGTGTCATTGCCTGATGTCTCATCTGTTGGCGTCAGTCCAGCCCCATTATCGCAACGTAACATGCCTGAAGCCACCTTCACGCCCACAGCAGTGGGCCTTCGAGCAGTTGATGGCACCTTTATGGGAGGGCAATTCAACTTCCCAAATTTGTTGTCTTCGGCGCTGTCTTCCATTCTGGCAGCAGGTATGCAGCAGACCATGCTTCCACAACAACAGATTCTGCTCCCTCAGCTGCCTGCTCCAAAGCACTCTTCTACCAGAATCCGCTCGCCGAACCGTCGTGACCAGGAGTCATCTGCTGAATCTGACCAAGGGGAAGACTTCCCCGAGGACGTGGCTCTATCCGAAGACGAGGGCCTCACTCCAGACACTCCTGTCTTTACTGGACTTTTTAAACCATCAATGTTTAAGTCCCTCCTTCACAAGGCCCGCCTAACCACGAATCTAGGGAAAGAAAAATCGGCAACGATTGGGACCTACTGCGGGACCTCACGATTCCCTGTTCAATCCATCTAAACTGGACAAGGATTTTATCCCTTGTCCCCAACTTTTTTCTGAGGTGATCTGATCTCCCTGGGTTCAATCGGGTACTCTTAAAGCGCCCAGTAACCTTGACAAAAAACTATACTGTGTAGCCCCAGAGCTTGAGAACCTGCTGTCTTTGCCTTTGATAGACGCGCCAGTAGCCAATCTGTCGACCTCCTCATCTATGTCGACTGATGTGTTGGAGTATGCGGGATACCATTACCAATACTGTGCCATGCCCTTTGGTCTCTTGTCCGCCCCCAGGACATTCACCAAGCTAGTGGCAGTGGTGGCCGCATCTTTACGCACCCTTCGAGTCAGGGTACTCTGTTACCTGGACGATATCCTTGTCCTGTCGTCGTCCCCTACACTCGCTGGCCGAGACCTAGCCCAAGTGATAGACTATTTTCAGCTCCATGGTTTTACTATCAACCTGCCCAAAAGTCAATTGACTCTGGCCACGAGCATCCTTCACCTCAGGGCGATAATAGACTCCGCAAAAGGACAAGTTTATCTGTCTCCCAACAGGGTTCAAAGCATCCAGGAATCTATCTCCCAGATTCTCAATCACAGGTCCACCTCCCTCCTGTCCCTGTCTCAATTATTGGGAAAGATGGTGTCGTCCTTCAACATTGTATCCTGGGCCAGACACCATTAGTGTCTTCAGTGGCATCTCCTTCCTTATCAACGGGCAGACCGCAGTACATCGTCCCGCAAGATCATCCCTCCTCCACAGATCGGGCTTTCTCTCAAATGGTGGCTGTCCCCGGCGATAAATCAGGGTTGTCATTTCCTCGAGATGGACCGTCTGGTTCTCATGTCGGACGCCAGTTTACACGGGGTGCGCACCTTTCACATCAGGTAGCGCAAGGCCAGTGGTCGCCAGAGGAAAAATTGAAGAGCATCAATCTTCTGGAATTGAGAGCGATTCGATTGGCTCCTCTCCATTTCCAGTCGACTCTGGAGGGAGCCCACGTGTTGGTCCGGACGGACAACACTTCCGCGAAAGCTCACATCAACCGCGAGGGAGGAACACGGTTGAACGTTGAAATCGTTGATGTTGGAGTCGGGGAGACTGTTCTGGTGGGCGGAGCATCATCTATTGTCCATCGTAGCGGACCACACATAGTGGACAACACCTGTGCGGACTGGCTCAGCAGGGAACGGATCGACCCTGCCTAGTGGCAACTTTATCCGAGCCTGTTTTAAGAACTCACGGGTCGTTTCGGGCTGCCGAGCGTGGATTTGTTCGTGAGCCATCTGAATGCACAGCTTCCTCGGTTTGTAACCAGGTATCCCCATAATCTGGCGGAGGACTACGACGCCCTAAGATGTTGCTGGCCGTCGGGACTGCTGTATGCCTTCCCTCCCTTCCCTCTCATACCCAAAGTCATTCGAAAACTGGTGTCAGAAAATGCAGAACTTCTTCTGGTGGCTCCCAATTGGCCAAGAAGACAATGGTATACAGATTTGGTCGCACTATTGGCATCTCGTCCATGGGAGATTCCTCCACAGTGATACTCTCTGTGTCAGGGAGCCATCCTTCATCCGGAGCCCCAGTGGTTGCGCCTAACCGTCTGGCATTTGAGAGATCCATCCTGTGGGGGGATCGACTGTCCGACAAGATGATTGATACCATTCAGGGGTCCAGACAGCCTTCTACTTCTAGAATCTATTAGGCGTCTTGGAGGGCATTCTGTGTTTGGTGTGCGGACCGATCATTCGACCTTACGTCCGCTGATGTTCCTATTGTTCTGGAGTTCCTGCAGGCGGGGTTGAGAAAGGGCCTCGCTCCCTCAACCTTGCGCAGATAAGTGGCTGCTTTGTCTACTGTATTGTCTTGCCCCCCTTATAAGTCACTATCGCACCATCCATTGATCAGTAGTTTCCTTCATGGGCAACTAATTTGTGTCCTCCAACTGTGCACCAATATCCGTCCTGGGATCTTTCCTTTGTATTACAAGCCCTCACGGAACCACCCTTTGAGCCGTTAGGTTCCATCGCACTTAAGTACATGTTTAAAGTGGCATTCCTTCTAACCATTACCTTGGCTCGGAGAGTATCGGAATTGTCTGCATTATCAGTTAGGAAGGATCTCTGTATTTTCCACAAGAACACTGTAGTTTTACGACTAGATCCATCTTTTACTCCAAAGGTGAATTCTCTTTTCTACAGGGCTCAGGAGCTGGTTTTACCAGACTTTTGTCCAGCTCCCAAACATCACCTTGAGCGGAGGTGGCACAGATTGGACGTGAGAAGGGCTCTGAAACATTATATCCGATGCACAGAGTCTTTCTGATGGACGGAAGCCTTGTTGGTATCGTTTCATCCAGCTTCTATGGGATTGTGGCACCTGCCACAGTAGGGCGGAGGATCAAGGCCTGTATCTCCACAGCATATGAACTTAAGGCAAAACCGTTACCAGGCAAGATTCTCCCGCATTCAACATGCAGTGCTGCTTCTTCGGCTGCTTGAGTGACACAGGCTTCAGTCCTTGATATTTGTAGGGCTGCGACATGGACTTCGATTACACCGTTTATCCGGCAGTATAAAATAGATTCTTATGCTTCTGCTGAAGCCTCTTTTGGCCAGAGAGTTTTGCAGTCTGTTATTGTAGATTCTGGTTCAGGGAGCAGTCAGCCTCCTGCCCAGGGTCTGTGAACTTGGGTATCTCCCATCTATGGATTGTGGGAGCAGCACACCGGAAAACGGACGTTGGCTTACCTAATGTCCCTTTTAGGTGTGCTGCAACCACAATCCATTCCCTCCCTTTAGGCTTCCTGCTCCGGAGCTGGGGTGCTGGGTTGTGATTAATGTTTGTTATAGAGTTATGTTTTTGATAGGTGGCCGCGCCTTCGTGACAAAGACTGAAGGACCATGGGACTTGTAGGCGTGGTCACAGCACGAAGAAGAAAATTTTTCACTCAGTGGCTGTCAGGATTGGATGACTGTTCCCCACCTATGGATTGTGGTCGCAGCACACCTAAAAGGGATGTTCAGGTAAGCCAACATCCGTTTTGTATTGCAATTCTAGAATGTTATCCGTCATGTGAAAATTTATAATATTTCAGTAGATTGTAAAAATAAAGAAACCACTAAATCATCATTATATTCCTATTAACTTATTTTTCTTATACTTTGATTTTAGATTGCTTAGGGAAGAAGATTGATTCTGTGTTAATAAGTGAGCGCTTGCAAATTTTTGGCTAATATTACGAAATCTACAATTGCTTAAAATATATTTTTCTATTGTATAAGATTAAAGCATTAGATCTTTATAACATAATTCAGGCCTCCATAGAATGGCATTTGTGAGATATTCATTTTACTGATGAGAGAACTTGGCTTTTCAGACCAAGTTTAGCAATATTGATTAATGTTCATGAAGACATAAACTGATTTGATTCTTTTATCAGTTTTTTAAAATAATATTCTCTTATCACATTTTTCTGAGAATAGTCTGTTTTTTCATAAAATAAATAATATATTTATTGCATTGTCAGTCAATTTCAGTAGTTCTTAGTTTTATTAGTTGCATGTAGTTATTAAAGAAAAAGTAGTAAAATAAATTGGCCATACCCTTGCTGTAGGTAGAACTTCTTAAACAAAAAACAGTGGCTTGAACAATTCTGCATTAGTTTTGCATAGGTTTAATTTGGAACTAATAAGGTAGATGCTTCCAGTATCTAATAGATAGCAATATTATTTATATCCCTGAGCATACTAAAATTGATTGATCTTAATTTAAACAGCAATAAAAATATTTGTTGTGTCTTATTTTTTGTTACGTCTCTTGTGCTTGTCAACTTTGGTTAGTACTGGATCCATTTCTGGACAAAAAGAATTATTTTCCGCTGACCAATAATCACACAGTTAAATGTACAGTTAATCCTCAATTTATAACAGTTTGCTTAGTGACTGAGCAAAGTTACAACAGCACTGAAAAAAGTGACTTTTTTACACTTACAACTGTTGCAGTATGATTTGTATTCATGATTTGTATTCGGATGCTTGACAACTGATTCACATTTATGATGGTTGCAGTATTCTGGGATCATGTGATCAGCTTTTGCAACCTTCTGACAAGCAAACTCAATGAGGAAGCCACATTCACTTAAGCACCATGTGACTAATTTAACAAGTGCAGTGATTCACTTAACAAAGGTGGCAAGAAAAGTCGTAAAATGGGGCAAAACTCAGAACAAATTCTCATTTACCGTTAAATTTGGGGCTCAGTTGTAGCAGTAAGTTGAGAAGACTACCTGTATGTGATCCTTATGACAGCTACTCTTACATTTAAGTTGAAAACAGCAGTTCATGAAGAGCATGATGGCCAGGTCCTGTGATGCTCTCCAAGTGCACTGGCTGCTAGTGAGACAAGTCTATACCAATGACTGCACATCAAGGGAACTCTCTGTTAAAGTTCTGTAGTTTACAGACAATACAATGATCATTAGCCTCATTCAAGATATACTTCTATAACTGTCTGGTTGGGTACAGCAACCAAACAGGACAGGTGTAGACTTCAATGGATAATTAAGACTGCAGAATAATTAGAACAAGTCTGTCTTCCATAGAATACCTGCATATTGTGTAGATCAGAAAGAGGCTGAGAAGATACCTGCAGATTCCTCACATCCTGGGCATAAACTGTTTCAATTCCTTCCCTTGTGCCAATGCTTTATTTATTTTATGCCAAGACACACAGGGATAAATTTTCCTTTGTGCCATCATGATGCTGAACACCTAATTCTCACAGTTCCGTTAAATGTCTATATATTATCCTATATAGCGTAGCTGCATATTATTACTTATCCTTATTATTACACAGTATTTACTTCCCTTTTTAAAATTGGAATTATTATTATTCTTTGTGTTGTTTTGCATGTACATTGAATGCTTCTGTACTGGAGACAATTTTTTTACGTGTCTAATCACACTTGACCAAATAAAGTATGCAATTCATTTCAATTCAGTTCAGATTTTATTCTTATAACATAGGACTGAGATGGACTAGCTTCATGGTTTTTCAACTTGGTATCTTCTCATAGATTGGACTAAATGTATTTGTACATTTGCCACTTAATAAGGTAATTCTTATTTACTGACTACCTCATTTAATGTCCACTCAAAAGTTAAAATGATGCAAAAAATACCACTGAGGACTCTGTTAGAGAGTTAGATATCAACAGAAGGGTCCTTGGAGGTCTTCTAGTCCAACCCCCTGCTCAAGCAGGAAACCCTATACTTGTGATGGCGAACTTATGGTACACGTGCCAGAGGTGGCACCTAGCGTGCTCTCTGATGGCACATGCGCTGTTGCCCTAGTTCAACTGTGCTGTGAAAGTGTGTGCGCCTCCTGCTGGCGAGCTGGTCTTCATGTCTCTGTCAAGAATGTGCAGGGGTGGGGTGAGTGTGGGGGTGGCCTGCATGCATGTGCAATGGGCAGGGAGCATGCAGGGGCTGCACGTACATTGTATTTTTGGGGTTCGGGTGCATTTTGGGCACTTGGTCTGGAAAAAGTTAGCCATCTTCAGACAAATGGTTGTCCAATCTCTTCTTAAATATTTCCAGAGTTGGAGCATCCACAACTTCTGGAGAGAAGTCATTTCTCCTTAATTCTAGATTGGCTCTCTCCTTGATTAGTTTCCATCTGTTGTTTCTTGACCTGTCCTTTGGAGAATAGGCTGATCCCCTCTTTTTTGTGGCAGTCCCTTAGCAGTTGAAAGACTACTGTTACGTCACCCTAGTCCTTTTTATTAAACTAGATACCAATTCCTTTAATCATTCTTCATATATTTTAGCCTCCACTCCTCTAATCATCTTATTTGCTCTTCTCTGCATTCTTTCTAAAGTCTCAGCATCTTTTTTACATAGTGGTAACCAAAAGTAGACGCAGTATTCCAAATGTGGTCTTACAAAGGCATTATAAAGTGTTAGTAACAATTCACATGATCTTGATTCCATCCCTCTGTTAATGGAACCTGGGACTGTGTTGGCTTTTCTAGCAGCTGCAGCCCACTTCTGGCTCATATTTAAGTACCGTATTTTTCACACTATAAGACACACTCTCCCCTCCCCCCAAAGTGGGTGGAAATATCTGTGCATTTTATAGAGTGAATGTTGCCTAAGCCCTGCCCACCCACCAGACCCCACCCTTCGACTGTTTTCAGCCTTCATGCACCCTGTTTTAGGCCTCTGTGTGCCCCATTTTCAGCCTCTGTGCATCCCATTTTTGGCCCATTCCAGGTGGCTGGGATTGCCACTGGGCATCACCAGTGCCTATTGCTGCTGCTTGCTGCTTAGTGAAGCTGCTTATCCTGGCCATTCACCACTGGCGATAGGTGGCAGTGATAGGCAGCGGCAGCACCCACCGCTACCTGGAATAGGCCAAAAATGGGGCACGGGGAGGCTGGAAACAGTGGCAGGTTGCTACCGGTTTGCCCTGATTTGGATGAACTGGTGGTGGGAGGTTCCCCCCTCCTGCCCGGACATCATCAAATACGGTCTGCATGTGTGCAGAAGTGGTGCATGCACAAGCGAACCAGGAGCAAAGATAAGTGAAACCCCCACTGCCTGGAAACTGGGCATGTGGAGGCCAAAAACGGAGCATACGGAGGCAGTATTTTGGGAAGCTGAACCAACCTCCAATCAGCTGCTCATTCTAAATCAGCCTGTGATAACGTGCTGAAGTTGACCAGGCTATTTGCTGCAAGGACACTAGCCAGATGAATACCAATAGAAGCTGGGAGGCAGAGACAGATTTTTTTTCTTGTTTTTCTCTCCAAAAGCTAAGTGTGTTTTATTGTCCGGAGCATCTTATAGACCAAAAAATACGGTAATTGTCCACTATGACTTCCAAGATGCCTCTCTCAGTTACTGCTGTTGAGCCAGGTGCCACCTATTCTATACCTGTGCATTTGGTTTCTCTTGCTTAAAAGTAGAACTTTAGTTTTGTCACCATTGAATTTTATTTTGTTAGATAGGGCTCAGTGTTCAAGTTTTCCAAGATCCTTCTCTATCTTGAGCCTGTCTTCTGGAGTGTTGCCTCATGCCTAGTATCATCTGCAAATTTGATCAGTTCCCCTTTTATCGCCTCATCTAAAACATAGATGAAGATATTGAAGAATACAGGCCTAAGACACAGCCTTGGGGTATCCCATGGCATGCTTTCCTCCATATAGATGCAGGTTCATTAAGAACTGCACATTGAATGTAGTTGGTTAACCAGTTATGAATCCAACTGGTAGTGATGCTGTCTAACTCACATTTTTTTCTCTTATCAAATAGTAGGTTGTGGTCTACTGTATCAAATGCCTTACTGAAGTACAAGTAAATTATATTCACAGCATTTCAGTGGTCTACTAATTTTTACACTCTGTCAAAGAATGCAGTAAGATATGTTTTGCATGACCTGTTTTTGACAAACCTATTCAGGCTTCAGGTTATGACTTAGTTTGCTTCTAGGCATTTTTGAATTCATTAATTATTTTTGTCACTAAGATTTGTCTAAATGGTTCTAGAATATGTATAATCTATGGACTTTATGTACTTTAGTTCCCAGTTTGTAGCCCTAGAAGTCTTGCAAGATATTTTGAGAAAATACAGGTTGTATTTCAGGTAACTTTGGTGACATGCTCATTGTACCACATAACAGTATTTGACTAGGAAACCTAGCTGCCTGCAACTGCTGTCACCTACTGGAATTATAAAGTATCTGTAGTGGGTAGCAGATACCTAACCTGCCTGCCTGCCTGCCTCCCTCCCTTCTTTTGTTTCTCACAACTTATACAGTGAGTCACATATGTTTACTGTACTCAGTTCAGCCAAATGAGCTTTAGTATATCTTTTGTAGTAGTTTTCAAGCCACATAACATATCCAAAATAAACATGTTAAAAAATATGGCCTTTCAAACATGCATTAGATGGGCTCTTCCAGTGGTGAATTGTAAAATTTGTTACTACCAGTTCTGTGGGCGTGGCTTGGTGGTGGTGGGGTAATGTGACTGGGTGGGCGCGGCCGACTTTTTTTTTTTACTTTTAAAAGCATTTTTTCTACAACCTTAAGAGGTTGTAGAAAAAAATGCCTTTAAAAGCCTCTGACAATCAGGCAACTCAGCTGGGATCGTCAGAGGCTTTTAAAAGCATTTTTTTCCTATAACCTCTTTGGCCGAAGGGTTTGCAGAAAAAAATGCTTTTAAAAGCCTCTGATGATCCCAGCTGAGCTACGCGATCATCAGAGGCTTTTTTTTTTACTTTTAAAAGCATTTTTTTGGCCGAAGAGGTTATAGAAAAAATGCTTTTAAAAGTTAAAAAAAAGCCTCTGATGATCACACGGCTCAGCTGGGTATGGGGGGGGGCAGGGATGTTTGCCACTGGGTCTCCGAACCACCCGCCGCCATCGCTACCGGATTGGCAATCCGAACCAGGGGCATTTCACCCCTGGGCTGTTCTGTGGTTAAAGTTTTTAATCAGTAATAAAAAAAATCAGATTAATGTATAATTAAGTTTGAAATCTAACTTTGTGCTTCATATGAAGTTACAGATTATGTAGTTTAAGCTTTAGTTTAGTTGGTAACATTTGTGCAATTTTAAGGGAGCAATTTAAGAGAGAGAATTATAGAAAACAATCTTTCTACTTTTTCTTTTAGCCATTACCTTTCTCTCTCCCTTCCCAATTCTCCCTTGTGCTGTTTAGAGAGTCCATTGAGTGAGATATTCCTCATCTGATAGGCCTCTGACTGAGTAAGAAATTTGACTAAAACACCTCTTTCGGTTTAGCCCCCAGTTCCTTACTCAGTCTGAGCCTTTGAGACTTGTTTTTCTGGAGCTCCAGTCATTGGATTCTCTAAATTGGAAAAGGATTTTTTCTGCGCTAGAATTTCATTTTATTGGAGAGGGATCGAGCAGAGAAGGAGGATTCAGGAGCTGGGATATTGTTTTGCCAAACAGAGCATCAACTGTTGAGCATTTGCCTCGGCGGCGGTTCAAATCGGCTTTTAAAACCCAGCGTTTAATTGTGAGATGCTGGAGGGCGGGTGAGAGGCTGTGTTGCCAATCTCGTGTCGGTTTTAGCTTTATTACTGTGGGGTTGGTGTGTGAGTCAGAGCCTAGGTTGCTGATTGTTGTTTTGCTGCTGATTATGCGAGGAGAAGGGTACGTGGGAGGCTGTGTTGCTCAGCCTCGTGCTGTGAAATGGAGAAAAGCCTCATGGTGCCGGGGCTCAGCTCTTCCCTGAATTGCCTCACATTGATTCCAATGGCTGTTTGTTTTTTGATGTGTGTGGGACTGTACCGTCGGTCCTGAGCCATTCAATCTGTTTTTGAGTTAGCTGCTGCCTGATTGTGACCGTGTTCGGGTTTCCTTCCACCTCGATGCCTTTATCTAATTTTAGAGTGGAACTGTGTCGCCGGTTCCCTCTCAATGATGGATTTTGGAATCCCGAGAGGTGGCATCGAAGGCAGCAGAATATTAGGGGTTTTTAAGAGGGTCTTTTTACTTGCTGTTTTAGGGGTAGGAGGTAGGGTGATATTTGTATGTCCAGGTTGGGTTTGGCCAGCCCAGCCCATTGGGGGTGCGGGGTTGGATGTCAGGGAGGGGGCTGGATTCCATACGAACGAGGGCTGCTCAATTAGAACAGTAGGAGGGGCAGATATGGCGGTAGCAGGGGGCCATATCATGTTGTGGGAGTGCGCACTTGCTATTTGCGAGCGATTGTGCACTCCGGTCCCCAATGTGTTTCTCGTTCCCTGAGTTGTACAGATCCTTAAGGCCCGGGCCTTTGGCTGATGTTGTGCAATGCCAGTGGTCACAGCCTGGCTTGATAACCAATCCTAGCGGTCTGGACAAGAAGTTGTACTCCGTTGAACAGGAATTTGATGATCTTTTGAGGATCTTTTGAGGATCCCTGTCATTGATCCTCCTATGGCCAGCCTGACCTCCCCCAGCATTCTTCCATCTGATGTGGCAGGTCTTCGCACTGAGGACAAATGAGCTGAAATATCTACACGTAAGACTCATCTTGCCTCTGCATTGGCCATTAAATCAGCTACAGCCACTTCCTTTTTCGCCAGGACATCCCTCATCTGGCTCCGGCAAATGCAAGCTAGAGCATCTCCCGAGGATGCCCGTCTGCACCAAGATATTAACAAGTTAATTGCTGCCACTGAATATATGGCAGACGCAACACTCAACTCTGCCAAGTTCGCCTCCCGCTCCATGGCTTCCAACATTGCCTCATGTTGCCTGCTCTGGCTCCGTCACTGGCAAGTGGACATGAAGACCAAGTGGCACCTGGCAACAGCCCTCTTCAAAGAGGGGTCTTTGTTTGGAGAGGCCTTGGATCCGGTGTTAGTGGAAGGTAAGGACAAGAGGAAAGTCCTCCCCTTTTCTTCCAGATGCTACGACAGGCAATCTTCCTTTCCCTATCACAGGCAGTCCTTTCGTTCCACTGAACAGGGGTTTCAGAACCTGCAACTTGCATGACAATTCGGCCATACCTCAGACAGACCCCAAGAGCGACAATCCTGCAGAGATCACACCTGTCAGTCTCAGGGCAGATGCCATTTCTGGGGATCTGGGTTTTGGCCCTATCGCAGAAAATGGGACCGTTCCCCTAGGACATCTGGCGTGCCACTACTACAGTTGCATGGGCCATTCAGACGGTGTCCATTGGGATCACCTTGGAATTTGTTTCTTCTCCCCCACGTCGTTTTAACCAATGTTCTATCTCTTCTGACCCTACCAAGAGGACCTCGATGGAAGCTGAGATTCTACATCTTCTATCCATTTGGGCCATTGAACCGGTTCTTCCAGAACACCAGGGCTCTGGGTTCTATTCTATTTTGTTTCTAGTTCAGAAAAAGTCGGGGGGGTTATAGGGCCATTTTGGACTTGAAGTGCCTGAACGTTCACATTTGTTATAGGTGTTTTAAAATGCACTCCCTACATTCCATCCTGAGTGGCATCAGATTGGGAGATTTTTTTGTTTTCTATTGATCTACAGGAGGCCTATTTACATGTCCCCATTAGGCTCTCCCACAGGAGGTTTCTCAGATTTCGTTTCGGGCAAGCCCATTATCAATAAAGGGCCATGCCCTTTGGTCTTTTCTCCGCCCCCTGTATTTTCATTAAATTGCTAGACATGGTGGCGGCTCATTTATGCTCCTTCCCGATCAGGCTGCAATGCTATCTGGACGATATTCTTATTCAGTCTTCCTCATTCCAACAGGCCCGCAAGGATGTTCAACTGACCATTGAGGCTCTCCAACAACACGGCTTCACCGTAAATTGGGAAAAGAGCCAATCGAGCCCATCCACTGATTTGGTCCATCTGGGGGCCCGCAATGATATGAGGTCAGGTCATGTCTTCCTTTCACAGTGTCATCACAACATCATTCTACGCATTCTACGCATGCCCAAGATGGCGACCATACCTTGGGCGTCCTAGGAAGAGGGGCGTTATGGCTGGCTTTTAGCAGGTCCCTGGGGGCTGCAGTCCATCGGCAGCCCCCTGCCCAGCCAGCGGAATATGCAGCCAGCACGCTGGTGGGCTTGTTGCCCGCCAGCGTGCGCCAGAAGATGCTGAAGACCCCCGCCGCCTCCATCGCCTAGAACAGCTGAGAGGCGCGATGGAGGATGGCGGCGCGGTGCTGCGCGGCCGGGGGGGGCGGCGAAGACGAGTGTGAGCGGCGAGGGACGAGCGGCAGCTGCAGTAAGAGGGCAGCCATGCCTGGAAGATCTCCGCCGTTCCCCCCCCCCCGCTCTTTGAGACAGCTGAGAGGCGCCGCGGAAGATGGCGGCGCGGCGGGGGGGGCGGCGAAGATGAATTTGAACGGCGAGGGGCGAGCGGCAGCTGCAGCAAGAGGGCAGCCGTGGCAAAGCCCTTGGAACCTTTTTGGAGGGTCCCGCCGCCCTTAAACAGCTGGGCAGCGCTGCGGAGTCCGTTATTTTGCCTGGAAGATCCCCGCCGTTCCCCCCCCCCCCGCTTTTTGGGATAGCTGAGAGGCGCCGCGGAAGATGGCGGCGCGGCGGGGAGGGGTGGTGAAGATAGCGTGGCATGAAGGTGGCCAGCGAACGATGGCAGCGATGAGACCGGGGGGTTAACCACTCTAGCGGGTCCCCAGCAGCCAGCGGGCTTATGGCCCTATTAGAGGCTGTTGAGGGTCCCCTTTCCCTCTATCTCGCTTGGCCTCTGCTGGCCCTTAAACCTGCCCGCCTTTTTATTATCAGCCCGCCACCCCCAGAGTGGTGCTTCGGACCTTTCTGACGTGATTACCAGCTTTTGGCGTTTCCATCTGCATCTTATTACTCCGCTGGCTGGTTATGAGATGACAGGCCAGCGCACGGGAGGACTGTGGAACCGGTTGTTACCATCTATCTGAGGGGGTGCCACACCCACAGGACAAATTCGCCAGGCCACGGTGGGAGAGTGGCCTTGGACTTTCCAACGTACTTTTACCTGTGCCGGTTGAACCACTGTGAGAGGGTGGCTTGGACATTCCCCCTCAGGGACAGAATGCAGAGTCCCCGGGTCGCTACCGTGAGAGGGTAGCGGCGTCCCTCTCCTGATTGCCCTGGTCCTGCATGAGGACATCTGGAATTATGGACCTATGCCATGCCCCATTTTCCTGCCTTATTTGTTGGATGCTTTCAAGGTCCGCGCTTCTTGCCCTGCGAGATTCCCCCCTCTCGCGGGTTTGGCCCTCCACGTTATCGAGGGCCTACCTTAATGACGGGTCTTGGGACCCCGAGAGGTGGCATGCTGCGAAACGGGGATTGAGGGGTTTTTTAACTGTTCTCTTAAGGGGTGTTTTAGGGGGTTCTGGGGTGGGCGAGGGTGTGGGTTTGGGGGGAAACCCGGAGGGGAAAGGGACAGGCCTGGCAGTCTGTGATGCCACGGGAGGTGTAGTTGCTGGAGGCAAAAGGGCTCCGATCGAGCCCTCTGTTGAGGGTGGGGTGATTCCTACGTTATGTGGGAGGGGCAGATATGGCGAGAGCAGGGGACCATATCGTGTGGTGGGGGCACGCACTCGCTGTCTTCGAGCGATTGCTTGCCCCGGTCCCCTGAGCTATTCCCGTTCCCCCGGTTGTTCAGAGTCTCAGGACCCGAGGCTCCGGCTGCTGTTATGCAACGCGAGGTCCGTTGTAAATAAGGCCCCCCTCATATGTGATCTTCTCCAAGAGGGGGGTGCGGACCTGGCTGGTATCACCGAGACCTGGTTGGGCCACGAGGGGGGAGCCCCCCTTGTGGAGATGTGCCCACCGGGTTTCCTTGCATTTCACCAGCCGAGAGCCCAGGGCAGGGGTGGGGGAGTAGCGGTCGTGATTAAGGAAGGTCTGGGTCCGAGGGAGGCCACTGTACCTCAGATAGCCGGGTGTGAGTCCATCTATGTGAGGTGGGGCCCTGGTGGGCAGATGGGTTTGTTAGTCACGTACCTGGCTCCCTGCCACGTGGCAACAACCCTGCCCGAGCTTCTCAATGTTATAGCCGAAGTGGCGGTTGTTACTCCCAGGCTTATAGTCATGGGGGATTTCAACCTGCCATCTATCGGTGAGGCATCTGAGTTGGCTCGGGAGTTCATGGCTTCCATGACGGCCATGGACCTGACCCAGGTAATTCAGGGCCCGACTCACGTTGGTGGACACACCCTGGACCTAGTTTTTATCTCTGGTCAGTGGTTGGGTGGTCTTGATACTGGGGATATAGGCGTGGAACCCTTGTCATGGACTGACCACTCGCTCCTCCGACTCGACTTTCTGACCGCTGCACCCCACCGCAGGGAGGCGGAACCTGTTAGGTGGTTCCGCCCCAGGCGCCTGATGGATCCTGATAGGTTCCAGACGGAGCTTGGGCCATTTCCTGAGACACTGGCACGCGACTCGGCTGAGGACCTGGTGGCTGCCTGGGATAGGGCAGCCGGTGGGGCCTTGGACCGTGTCGTGCCTTTGCGGCCTCTGACCCGGCGCCGAACTCACTTATCTCCTTGGTTCACCGAGGAGCTGAGGGAGATGAAGCGCCGGAAAAGACGCCTAGAGAGCGGTTGGAGGGCCAGTCGCTCCGAGTCTGACTTGACACTAGTAAGAGCTTATATTAAGACTTACTTAGTGGCAATAAAAGCGGCGAAATCTAATTATTTCGCCGCCCTTATTGCGTCATCAGATAATCGCCCAGCCGCCCTGTTTAGGGTGACCCGCTCCCTCCTCCATCTGGGAGCGCGGGAGGATCCCTTGCAGGGACGTGCTGAGGATTTTGTGCAATATCTGGATGATAAAATAACTCAGATCCGGGACGAGTTGGCCGCCGACTGGGTTGGTTCGGGCGAGGTGACTGAGCCCGGTCTTGAGAGTGTTATCTGGGCTGAGTTCGATCCTGTGGCTCCCGAGGACGTGGACAGGATCCTGGGGAGATTGAATGCCACCACATGTTGTTTCGGGGGGGGATTTCCTCTGACCAGCCTGGTCCCTCCCATACATAGGGACGGGGATCTTTGGTATGTCCCATGATGGCTGCTGTCTCCACCCACAATGGAGAAGGGACATTGATCCTACCTGATACGCATCTTCTTGTTGGGTGGAGACAGCAGCCATACCCTCCCGTTTTCCAGTCTGGTCTATATTCCTTTTATTCTATGTTCTTCTTCTTCCACACGCCGAGCCTGTCTTCTTGTCTTCGCCAAAAGCTGGGTCTTCCCAGTAACAAGGACGGGACTTAACAGTTTGACAGGCTCAGTCTAGCAACATGAACAGATGACCACAACCCATGATGGCTGCCTCTGATTCCGAGGGTTGTACGGAAGATTTTGGAGGAGCGGGCAGAGGTCATCCTGATTGTTCCCTTATGGCCCTGGCAAGCCTGGTTCGTGGATCTCAAGGGTCTTTCAATTGCTCCTTCCTGGAGGATTCCCGGACCAAGTTTCTCTGCTTCAGGTGGCAGACCCTCAGTGGCTTCAGCTAGCCGTTTGGCTATTGACACGAGAACATTTTTCAGAAGAGGTGATATCCATTCTCCTTGCTTCCCGTAGAAGTTCCACCATTTGCATCTACGAGGCCATCTGGTCCGCATTTCGTCACTGGTGTGTCTCATCGCACATTGATCCCACACGAGCCTCCATTCCACAAGTCTTGCAGTTTCTCCAGGTGGGCCTCAAAGTGGGACCGGCAGTCAATACCCTTAGACAGCAGGTCGCAGCCTTGTCTACAATTCTCTCCTGTAAGGGTACAGGTCTCTGTCCCTTCATCCCCATGTCAGGTGTTTCTTGCGGGGAGTGGCCAATTTGCGTCCACCCGTTCTTCACAGATATCCTTCCTGGGACCTGTGCCTTGTTCTGCAAGTTCTTATGGAGGCGCCTTTCGAACCATTGTCCAGTGTCAGTTTAAAATTTCTGTCCTTCAAAGTCACCTTCCTGGTGGTTATCACTTCAGCTCACTGTGTTTCCGAACTGGCTGCACTTTCCATATGCAGGGATCTGTGTACCTTCCATTCGGATCGAGTTGTCTTACGATTGGACCTCACCTTTCTCCCAAAAATCAATACCTGCTTCCACAGATCACAGGACATTTTTCTTCCGGACTTTGTATCGCTGGCATACATTGGATGTTCGTCGAACACTCAATAAGTACATCTCCCGGACAGCCTCCTTCCGCAAGTCGGAATTTTTGTTTCTTTCGTTTCAACCTACCTCACTTGGCTCCAAGTTTTCTTCATCCACCATTGGATCAAGGCCTGCATCACTCTGGCTTATGAACATCGGAACAAACAACTTCCTGGTCGTGTTATAGCTCATTCAAACCCTAGTGCCACAACCACCACGGCCTGGGCGATGCAGGCCCCTCTCCTTGAGATATGCCGAGCGGCTACCTGGGTGTCACCAAATTCTTTTATTCATCATTACAAGTTGGACAAATTTGCTTCAGCTGTTGCCTTTGGTCGTAGGATTCTTCAGCGCGTCCTCCCTGTGGAGGGCAGTTCTATCTCCTCTGTTTCTTCCCAACCTGGGGATATTTAGCTTGGGTATATCCTGCTCAATGGCCTTTCTAAACAGCGCAAGGGAGAATGAGCATTGGACTTACCTGAAAGTTCTTTCTCCTTGCACTGTGTGAGAGTCCATACCCGCCCTTGTTGTGTTTTATTGGGTTCCTTTTTGTTCTGTTTCGCTCAGGGTGTCAGTTTCTTTGGACTTCATGCTGAACTGGGGCTAAACTGGAAGAGGAGGTGTGTTTAGTCAAATTTCTTATTCAGTCAGAGGCCTATTGGATGAGGAATATCCTACTCAATGGACTCTCACACAGCGCAAGGAGAAAGAACCTTCAGGTAACTCCAATGTTCATTCAGTGGAGATACTTGGCTACATTTGGATAGAAGAAGATAGGGAGGGATAGGGAGAGGGTGGAAGGGGAGGGAAGGAGAGAATGTGTGTGTGTGTGTGTGTGAGAGAGAGAGAATTTTATTTCGTTAACACTACAGTTTTTTTTAAATTTTAAATTATATGGATACTTGTTCAAAAGAAATAAACCAATGTTAATGGTTTCCTTTTGTGGTGGTGTCATCCTGTACAAAACTGTATCTGCTGTACATAATTTATTCATAAAGACAGTATTTACTTTTCAATCGTTGAAAGCTGTTGTTTATTGTTTACTTACATGTTTCAGGTTATTGTTAAAACGTGTGCCACTCCTTTTTAATAGAACACAGCCTGCTTTCATCTGCATAGAAGTCTTCCTGGCAAGTCTTTTCTGAAAGCTCTCTATTTCAGTTCGGAACATGACATAGTATCTGAGCTCCTCAACAAAAGTGCTAATTTGAAAAAAATGTTAACATCTGCCTAGACATTAGAGATAAATAAATGTTTTGGATTGTGAGGGATTCCTTCTCAAGTTGTTTCTTCACAGTATTGTATATTTTTAAAAATCTTTGGAAATTCAGGTTTTTGTTGGCAAAGTATGTGTTGCCTCTTGGTAGTTTTTTTTCACTCCCAAATTCCATTCCCATTACAAAAGGTTTCTCAGTCTTCCTTGGGAAGAGTTTAAAAACTATAAGCAATTGCCTACTGCAAAGTTTATTTCCAAGAGAGTCCATTATAGTCTCTCTCATATGTTGAAGAATATGTTTTTCCCGGTACCCATCATAGCTGACAAATGCATCCAGGGCTTTCTGTCATCTGATTCCCAGGTTTCTGTGTTTAAGAATGCTAGACGGATATTCAAGAGCTTACATATATCAATTCTGGACTGAAAGAGGTATGGGGGAGGTCTGAAAGAGGTATAGGGGAGGGTTTTCATGGCTCAGTGAATAGCAAAAAGTTTGAAATATGTGAGGTTACATGAGGTTGAAATGAGAATGAGATTACCCTGTTATGGATGTGTAAAGAGACAGTTTCTAATATACCATTCACTACTGTATAGAGAAGATCATAAGCTTGTGAGGAAATAAAATCTTGAATGTTCTGTAACAAATTGCTAGAAAACCAACCAGAGTATTTGCATTATGGAGAGTAAGATTCTTCTGCCAGGGAAGGGGAAGTGTTTATGCCCATGTAAATGAGCAGTTAACCACCAAAGCAGATATCCTTTTAGAATTAATTCTTACTTTCTTGACAACCAAGGCCCCAGTTCTGACTTTCACAATAATATTAATCAAAGTACCAGTAGTATATGGAATTATATTCATATATACACCATAATTTTTGCAAGAGTCCCTACCAGTGCATCCATATCTATGCATTCTGTTTTGGAACATTTAGAAGGGATTTCATGAGGGTAGGTCTCCTTGCAAATGACTGTATTTTGATTGAGCTTAAAAGAGCTTAGAAAGACATAAGTGCCTGGCAAGTTCTCAGATAGAATGAATGTTTTGGACTCAGTCATTTTTTCAGAAGCTCATTGCTGGGATAGATAGAAGAGAATGTTAATGAAACAATGAACATATGGGAGGCAAAGGAGCAGCCGCCATATGTTCATTGTTTTGGTATGGGCTCCATACAGTATCTGAGAGACCATTCTGCTAATATATAGTCTCAGTCCTAAGAGAATTCTTTTGAAAGGTGCAAATATGAAAAGATTCCTGAAAATTAATGCTTTGGAGAACTGTATTCTCTGTGGTATAAAAGTACATAGGTTATAAAAGTAAATGGATTACCTCCCCCCCCCACTCAAACCATGATTTATCCTAGATTTGAGCAAGTGTCTCACAGTCCATAATTAATGAATAAGCTACTCAACTCGACCAATAGCCAGCTAGGTTCTACCTTTGAATATCCTCTCCTTTTATTGAGCAAACTGGGATCATTGAAAGGAGTGCAGGTGACTATATGTTACAGATTATTGTATCTATACAAATAGTTATGGTAACAGTATTTTTAGTTTAGTAACAGTCTCAATTGTTATTAAAGATTAAAAAAAATCCTCTCTGGAAATGCAAACATAGAAATAATGAGCCTGTGTAGCGTAGAGGGCTAATGCCTCCTACTAAAGGCAGCAATTAACACCAGCTGCCTGTAATTTCTCTGAGTTCAATCCTCGCCAGGCTCAAGGTCGACTCAGCCTTCCATCCTTTCTAAGGTAGGTCAATTGAGGACCCAGTTTGTTGGGGGCAATAAGCTGACTTTGTATAAATATACAAAAGTATGAAGGCTATTGCTTAACACATTGTAAGCCGCCCTGAGTCTCCGGAGAAGGGCGGCATATAAATCAAATTAAAAAAAAAATAGAATATGTAGTGTCACTAACTGTGGTAGAATTACTAGTTTTAATAGATTAGAGCAGGGATCCCAAACCTAAGGGCTGTGGCACATTACTGGGCTGTGGCCTGTTGGCCACTGGGCTGCATGAGTGGCTGGCCAGTATGTGTGTGCAGATGCACCTCCTATTCATGCTAGCATTGCTGCGAGCGTCACGTGGGTGCTAATGTCGCATGGGCGCTGGTGGTGTCACGAGTGTATCACAGGCGCTAGCATTGCTGTGTGTCTCACGCAGGCGCTAGCATCGTCATGAAGGTCACACAGGCACATTTACACATGGCATGCAGAAATGTGCCTGCTCCTTCCCACCCTCCAGGCTGCCAACCCAGAAAGGTTGGGGAACTCTGGATTAGAGGAATGCTGTGTATATAGTGTATCTGGATCTCACCAAATTCTTTGATGGATTATCTCATGAAATTCTCAATAAAAAGATAAAATGGGATCGTAATCTTAGATTAACTCAAAATTGGCTGAGTAACAAGAGCCAAAGGGTATTAATTAATGGCTCCATTTCAATGAAGGAAGTATCTAGTAGATCACACAGAGATTTGTCTAGGCCTGGTGCTTTTCAATATCAGTATTGGACCAAGGGTACCTATCAGGTTTGCAGAAGGCTCTGCGTTTCTTGTCAATTGTAAATTAAATATGAACCAGTAGTTTAATTGTTAAAAAAACAAATACTATATTATGAAAGATCTGGTTAGGTTAAGCTTATCAATAAATGAAGAGGAAATACCTGAAGGGCTGTAATATCTGAAATATGTCACATAAAAGAGGGAGTGGATTAACACTCTATTGACCACAATGAAGGAACAGAAGCAATGCATTAAAACATTAGTGACATAGTTTCATGTTACATGTCAGCAGGAATATTTTGACACTGATGAACTGTCAGCCTATGGAACAGGCTGCCAAATGAAATGATAAATTCTTTTACTAAGATTTCATATAGGTTGGATGGTTATCTTTCAGATATCCTCTAATGGATTCTTCACTGATCAAAAAGTTGGACAAATTTATCTCTATGGCTCTTTGCAATTCTATGATTCTGTGAAATAGTTATTTGATCTGATATATTTTGTATCTCCAAAATGGAGCTATAGTTGAATTCAAAATTACAATGGAAATGGAAAATTAAGGACACATTTAAGAATCAATCTTAATCTCTTAATCTCAAATATTCTACTAAAGCATGACCTACTAAATTGGGTGGGCAGCTATGGTCCCTTTATGATCTGTGATCTGCCAAGCTTAATGTCATTCTTGTAGCATTCTAGAAATATAATACTTGCTTAATCAAATTTCATAAAAATCTGTTAGTTTTCCAGCTTTTAGCAGGACCAAAAGATGGGTAATATCACAGAAAACCAATAACTTCATTACAGTTAGTATTGACTCCACAGAGGAAAGTCAGGTTTCAGTTTCCTGCTTGTCTCATTCATTCCATAAAATAATGCCAGCTTGCTAACTCTGTTTTCACCATCACTTTCCTAAAGAGAAAATGAATTTTCTAATGGAATATTTCTTTGAATGCTGTAAATATATTTTTGTTGGCTATAGAAAAAGGGTGCAGGTGGTGATGGAAACCATTTTCATCAGCAGGCTTTATTCAGAACTACATGGCACCTGTGTGTAGATAGCAGTGCTGGGTTGCCCTTGATTCACACCTGTTCTATAGAACCAGGAGTAAAACTGGTGGGAGGCCCTGTCCACCAACTCCAACATCATCAAAACGCTTCCCGTGCAGCCCTGCTGCGAACCAGTAGTAAAGGTAAGTAGAATCCACCCCTGGTAGATAGGTGTGCTTCTGATAACAGAGTGGTCATTCTGAGTGCAAATGGATAGTTGTGGGAATGATAAACATATGCTGCCTAAGAGATTGCCCCAGAAACAGGATATCAGTATGTGCTATGCATATCCTTAAAGTTGTAATACTCTGAGTCATGTTATTCTTAGGTATTGAGAACATGCCCGAAAATACTGCCACTGTACGTGCTCTGATACATGGTTCTTCAGGCTTAGACAAAGCTGATTCATGATTCAGGTGTCTTTTGGACCCCTCAGGCTGCAATCATTTAACTAGTAATTTAAGGATCATAAATCCAGTAGGCATGGTCATAAATATACTCTTGATTTCAAAGAGAACAGAGTTCTCCAACCAGTAGCTTGAGTTCACAGGGCAAAGTCCTGTTTGTTGTCAGTGTAGGTGAGATTATGGTTTCCAAGAAGATTTCACAGTTAAAGCTAAATACTGAATTTACATTATTTGATCTAAATTTTAAAATGTGGCTGTAATGGAGAATTGTTCCAAAACAATTCAGATGGGACGTTGCATCATTGAAACTCTCCATTTGAATATAGATCTATCTTTATTTTTAGTACCAGGCTGCTACCATGTAGACAGGTCTATGCCAGGTGTTTTTCTATCTCTGTGCTTCCTGGCCTCTAACTCTACAAGATAATTTTAGTATTTCCATAGGTTGGGTTCTTCAGATTTTGGTTCAAGATTTGACTTAAAGGCCTCTGGTTACTTTACCACTGGTCAGGATTCTTATCAGATTCACTGATTTCCTCATCTTGAAAGTCTACTTCTCTGAGAATGCCTCCTTAACAAAGGACATAATGTGTTTGGAAAATGATATTTTTTTAATTGTCCTCTGGTGGAAGACTTCGATATCTATAACAATATGTATTTGCAGTTGTGACTAGATAAATACTGTGACATATCTCAATGAGTTTTTCTAGTAAAGCTTTCTTGATATGGAATGTAGTATGATGCTTTTCAAATAGAAGACGAATACAGTTATGATGCTTATCTCTGCAGTTGCTTAACCATGGAAAATTCTATGATTTATGTTTGACTATTACTACCACTTTCCTCATACTTATGTGGGATATGTACTTCCAGATGTCATGAATAGTTCTCTTTTGTATCCTTGGCTGATTATTTCAATACTTCTACTAGTTCCAATGAAAGCTTTCCCCTGAATTTTAAATTTAACAGCCAGAAAATATATACTTAAATTACATCTTCGGTTTTCATGATATTATTAGTTATGGTTTATAATATTTGTTATAGCAACAATACTGTTTTTGATGCATTTGTAGAATGGAGCAATCTTGATTGATTGTAATACTTGATTCTTATCCTTAAGGGAACCTCAGCTTTCTTTCTCAGCAGGGCACTAATATATAAGTATGGGGTAATTCATAATTAATTTCTTTTAAAAATATCCTTATGACTAAATAGCTGCAGACTTCCAAGTATAGGCATTGTCTGTAAGGGAATAAGATGTTTGGAGGAAAAACTGTAGGCATGATGAGAAATAAATATCCCTTTTCCATCTATAGTTTTTGCTGTGTAATTCTTCCATGAATCTTCATAGAAATCAATAATTATGCAAACAGTGCTTTCCATGGAGGAAAAGATTTAAAGGCTTTTGGATATTCATTGAAGGAGAGATATTTATTTTGTTTGGCTATTAGCATTTTGAGATATATTTGGAAGAGCTACAGATATTTCTATATCAAGTTTTTGAGATTGAATAATTTAAATAAATATGGAGATTACTATATGTACTCATTTGAGATTGATACATGTTTTATTCTAATTGTGAAAATAGTTGTGAAATTTATTTTGTTTATGCTGTTGAGAAAAAATCATTTTGAAATTCTTCTTATGGTACCAGTGATGATCAATATCCTCTTAGTTATTTGTCTTTATATCAATTAGTTGGAGCTGCCCCAGATTTCTAGCATCATCCTTACTTCCAAGAATGCTGTCTGTGCCATTTGGGCATTATTAGAAAATAGAAATGGTGGATAGTTGCAATGTGGTGCTTTAAGAATGCCTGGAATCATCCAGAAAAATAATAAAACCATGTTGGGATGAGGGAGGGCATTCTGCAACTCTAGAATAATTTTGATTGTGACTAGTTTCATCAGATTTCCTCCCAGGCAATGGCTTTATCTCCAGAAATTCTAAAATGAAACATAGAAATATATTGGGGAAAGGTTTTTGTAATATTATGTTTAACCGTATCTACTATATTGTCTGAGTTCTTCAGGTTTTCTCTTCCCTTTTTTTGAAACATGCAATGCGTAAATACTAGAGTTGGTACCTATTTCAATATGATTTGATTCTGATGAAGAGATCTTAGATAAGGAATATTTTTAGCCTTTATAAAGCATTCTGTTAAATAACCTTTAGATTTACAACATTCAGGTGTTTAGCAGGATAGGGAAAAATGTTTCCGGAAAGAAGAAAAAAATGATGGAAAGAATGTATTATTTGTAGCTATACTTATATGATAATATTATTTATTCATTGGATCCTTTGCTAGTTATTTTTCATGGTACATATTTTTAGACTGCAACTTAATTTATTAAGTCTTTTAAAAAGTAAACCTTCCAGGCCTGGAAATAAGGCCTAGTGAAGTTGATTGAAATCTTGAGCTCCATTTGAATTTTGATAAACATGCAGACTTACTATTATTTAGCAGACTTTTAGTGAATTAAATATATAAGTAATATTAAATAGAAAATGTAATATTTTCAAATTGTATTTTCCGATGAAACTGGCCAGTAGGAGGGGGGCAAACTAAAGAACAGGTTATACCTCCCATGCCTTGGGGCCCGGTTATCTAAGGGACTGACTGTTGTTGGTCACATCTACCTGACCCATCAAAGCGGGGAGGCAGGGAATGTTTTGGGTCTCATCCCCAAGGGAGATATACTGGTGGGACCCAGAAGAAAGGCTGCCTCCGTAGTGGCTCCCTCTTTCTGGAACATCATTCCCTCAGAGATTAGAATGGTCCCCACTCTAATACTCTTCCAGAAGCCGCTGAAGATCTGGTTCTACCAGCGGGCCTGGGGAACCCAGAGCAGGATGGAGCCCATTAAATGGCTTGTGTAATCTGCTGTCATCGGGGTGGGGGTGGGGTGGGGGTGATTTCATTATATTATACTATATTAATTTATTTAATTCTTTTTATTAGTTTTCTTTTTTAAATGTGGTTTTATATTCTGCAAGCCTCCTTGAGTCGCCATGGGCAAATAGGAGGCAATATAAATTCAGTCAATCAATCAATCAATCAATCAATAACACACAGTCTATGTAGCAAACTGTTTCTCAACTGCTAATGGCTACTGTTATTACTCAGATTATACAGGTAGTCCTCAATTTACAACAGTTTATTTAGTGACCATTCAAAGTTACTATGTCACTGAAAAAAATGACTTATGACTTACAACTTTGGCAGCATCCCCATGATCATGCAAGCAGAATTCAGATGCTTGGCAATTGGTTCATATCTTTTGCTATCTCCTGATAAGCAAAGTCAACTGGGAAGCCAGATTCCCTTAACAAACAGGTTACTAACTTACCAACTTCAGTAATTCACTTAACTGTGGCAAGAAAGGTCATAAACAGGGTAGAAATTCACTTAACAAATGTCACACTTAACAACAAAAATTTTGGGCTCAACTTTGGTTGACGACTTATATTATGAACATTTAATAATTCTTTGAGCTTTTAAAACAAGCACCCACATGGACACACACACAGTTCATATAGCTATATTTGGTAAAATTTTGTAAAAGTAAAGTGCAGGTTTCTAGTCTGGAATCATCTAGCAGTATTATCAGGTAATCAAATTGTTTGTAGTCATTACCTGTTGTGAGTGATATAAAATTCAATGTTAGATAGCCAAAGATTCTAAACTAAAGTAATAGCATGGAACTAATATAAATTGCAAATAAAAGATGTGTAGGATACAGAAGGTTTTTGACTTACAACAGTTCGTTTAGTGACTATTCAAATGTACAATGGCACTGAAAAAAGTGACATGACCATTTTTCACACTTACGAACTTTGCAGCATTCCTGTGGTCACCTGATCAAAATCCAGATGCTTGGCAACTGACTCATATTTATGACAGTTGCAGGGTCCTGGGTTCATGTGATCCCCTTTTGCAACCTTCTGACAAAGTCAATAGGGAAGTCAGATTCACTTAATAATCAGGTTACTAACTGATCAACTCCAGTGATCACTTAACAACTGAGGTAAGAAAGGTCATAAAAAGGGGCAAGACTTGCTTAACAAATATCTCACTAAACAACAGAAATTATGGCCTCCGTTGTGGTCATAAGTCAAGGACTGCCTGTACTAAGCAAAAAAAAAAAGTATATTTTTGTTTTATAATACCCAGCTTTGGGAAGAAAAGACCAAGTTTGGAAGAAAATAGACCTCATTAATAGTTTTGCTTGTACTGAACATTATTAAATAAAGTATTTATTGTGTATATATCATAAATTTTCAGTTAATGTTAGAACAGTAATTTATTAATATAGGTAGTCCTTACAATCATTCTTTTAGTGAGTATTTGAAGTTAAAATAGCACTGAAAAAAAGACTTACAAGTTTAAGCTGTGTACTTAAAACTAGCTCAGTATTCCCATGGTCACACAATCAAAATTAGGTATCTAGAAACCTTCATGTATTTATGATGGTGGAAGCACTCTGGAGTCCTGTGATTGCAATCTATAACTATCCCAGCGAGTTTCTGATAAACAATGTCACTGGGAGACTTAATGACTGCATGATTATTCAATAATTGCAGTGATTCACTTAACAACCATGGAAAAAAGGTCATAAAATCTGATGCAATTCACTTAGCAATCACCTTGCTTAGCAGTGGAGATTCAGATCCCAATTATGGCCCAAAATTAAGGACCACTTGTTTTTAAAATGCAAATAATTCTCTGATGTTGCTTTTACCTTTAATTCTTTTCTAGAAATATAAAGAAAAGGAAAAGCATAGACAAAAACATAAGAAGCAAACAGATTCTTCACCATCCTTGGTTCCTTCCCTTACTGTAACTACAGAGAAAGTAAGTGAATATTTCTTGCAATATTTCTTGAAATGATGTCTATATTTTTTATATTTATGAGATGAGGATTTCAGTAGTTTTCAAACTTTATTATAGATCTCTTTTGATAATAAATAGTGATTTGTATTAAAAAATTTTGATAGACGTTTGTGATAAAATAAACTTGATTTTTAAAATGTTAATTGTTTACAAGAATAAAGTCATTTTTATTTCAGTTGGATCTTTCCACAGAAGAACTATTCCTAGAACAACTGAAATTAAAATAGAAATTAAATTAATAATAAGGTGCAGAAGCACCTTTGAACTAAAATTGTTTAATTTTAGTTTATATTTAGAGATTTAAGTTTTCCAGTAAATTAACTCTGTTATGACTGTTACATGTGACATCTAAGCCATAATTTAAACTTGAAAAAAATCATTTATTAGTCTTTTTCCTCATTCTACTAAATAAATAATGTCTATAATCTAGTTTTATGTTTCCAAATGTAAAGTACTGAAAATTAAACACCTGCTAATATTTAAGTACAACTTTTGTGAAAGACTAAGTAATAATCTTGGCATTTAAGGATAGTCTTGTATAATAAAATTTAAAATTTATTTTTATTTATTAATTTTTATTTATTAAATTTCAATTAAAAAATTAATAAAAATTTTAATATTTTTAATTTGTCTGTAATAACTATTTTACTGTTTAATTGATTGGAATGTATGTGGAAGAAAACCAAGGGATTATATTAAATCGATAGTATTATATTTTTCTAATACAGATTTTTAGTTTTGTGGAAGATGTACCTTTTTATTTCAGTGGTTTATTTCAAATTTTTAAAGCATGTTTCAGTTTTTACAGAATAACTGCATACTCATGTTTTCCCCAAAAATACAACCTACCCCGAAAACAAGCCCTAGCCCGATTTTCATGCCTGTGCCTAAAGTAGGCCCTATCCCCAAAATAAGGCCTAATTAAGTCCTGCTCACCTTCTGGTTGTACTAGGATGAGGTGTGGCGCAGCTGTAAAAATCAAGCTGGGGTGGGTAGAGGATGAAATGAGTTGGGGATGGAGGATGAAATGAAGTTGGGGGTAGAGGATGAAACAAGGTGATGGGTTGAAATACAGTGGTGGTGGTGGATAGAAGACAAAATGAGGCGGGATGTGTGGAACTGTCCCTAGCAACCCACACCAGCTTTCCTGAGGGCCCTGCAGCCAGGACAAAATGTCCTGACAATTGCCTGGTCTTGTGACAGTGGCTTCAAAACTCCCATTCAGGACTCCATATGGCTGCTGGCCCGCTTCTCCTTGCTTGCTACTGCAATGGAGCAGAAGGCTAAGCGATGCACATGGGGTCCTAGATGGAGCTGTTGGAACTGCCGCAAGACGAATTAGTTGTCAGGATGTTGATGGCCTGGTCAAAGTAAAAATATACTATAATTTTTAATACTAGAACTAATGAGTAATAGTTCCCCTTTAAGTCTTAAAGCCATGTCATTCTAACATTATATTTTCTGTTGTTCATACTTTTATCCACCATGCCTTTTGCAGTTCTATACTTCTATAAAATCACAAATATTTATTTTCATATTTCAGTTTTGATGACATTTGGTGTTTAGATCTTGTGAAATTTCCAGTGTTTTTATATAGCTTGGCAGCCAGGCCACCCACACCCTAACAATTGCTTGTGGCAGCAACACCAGCAACTATGTGCAGCAGGAGCCAATGTGGATGCTGGCCTACTTCTTCTTATGGCTCCAGCACGGCACTGGAGTAGGAGGTCAAGTAATGGATAGATGCTTTGGCCACGAGACAGGAGGATGGAGTTTCCTCATATGCTCCATACCAGCTTACCTCAGGGCCCCTGCAGGTAGGCCATCCACATTTGGCTGCTGGCCCACTTCTGCTTGCTTGAGGCCAGAATGGAGCAGGAGGCTGAGTGATGCACCAATGCCACCATCACAGGATGAGGTGGGTGTTAGGGAATGGATGGCCCGGCTGCAGGGGCTCTGAAGTAAACAGGTGTAGGATACATGGGGAAGCTCCTCACCCCTCACCTTGTGGTATTTGGGAACTGTGCTGGTGCCAGAAGAAGTGGGCTGGTGGCCACATGGGGTCTTGCTGGATGGGGCTGCCAGAGGTTCTGCAGAGAGGTGAAGCAGGTGTCAGGATGTGGATGGGCTGACTGACTGCAGGGCCCCTGAGGTAAGCCGGTGTGGAGCATATAGAGCAGCTCTACACCCCCACCTCGCAACACCGGCACTCAAAAGAAATAAGACATCCCAAAAAATAAGCCCTAGTGCTTATTTTGGAGCCCAAAAGAAAATAAGACTGGGTTTTATTTTCGGTAGCTGCTACATACTCCGAGTAGCAAAAATTATAAAAAATACCAACAATTTTGCACGGTATATATTTTTATTATTACCAGAATAATAATATATCTAGTTAAGCAATGCTATTTGTTTAATTGTAACTAATCCTAATGACCTGGTAAGTTATATACTTTCTTTGAAAATGTGCATATCAGTAACAGGTTTGGAAATGAGCAATCAGGATTAAAGTAATATGGAATACTGGTAGTTCACAACTTGATTAACAGCTGTTCACAGTCACAAAGGGCTTGGGACAAATGCTTTACAGCTCATAAAGCACTTCCAGCTGTTGTAAAAGTCATGATTCTACCAGTCACAAGATTGTATTTCAGTGCTTGGCAACCTATTTGTATTTATAATTGGTTGCCAACTTTCTTGTGATCATATCACCATTTCCAATCTCTTCTGGCTACTTTAGAAAGTGAGTGGGAAAACTGATAGAGAAGATTGCAAATGGATTGGATGTTAGATTTGAGGTCTTTCCCTCCAGTATGTTACAGTGAAAAAAAGCTACAGTGAATCTGGCTGTAGATTATAATATCTCCCCTCACAGATATCTGGGATGCTTCAAAGTCCATTTTTATTTTATATGGATTGTTGTCATAATTGATTGGGGTTTTAATTTTTTTTTGAAATTCTAATAAATAGAATTGTTGCAATTTATTTCACAAAACAGATTAATTAATACTTTTATATAGATTAAATTTAAATTTATATGGCATCCATCTCACTGATATAGTGGTTGTCTTACAAATTGATTAAAAGATAAATATAAAAACAGTTAAAAGTAATAAGACTTAAGTAAGAACTAAAACCAAAGAAATGGATGGCACGGGGACAGGGTCTTATCCCATCAGGTACCTCTAGCAAAGGGCATCCCTTCTCCATCGGGACTGCAAGCCAGTCAGCAAAATCAGTTTTTAAGCCCCTTCTGGAAGGCCATTTTGATGAAGATCATTTTTATCTTTGAATGGCATTTTAGGGGTAAATTCTAAAAACTGATTAGGACAAAAACACAATTCCATTCGAAGTTGCTGAAGGGGAAGTAATTGCAGAGGAACATTTCCAACTCGTTTATACATATGTGTTTATACATATGTGAGAGCATATGTATACGTATATGTTCAGAGAGCTTTTCCAATTCTTGCTTACACTTGTAAAATTTTATCAGCTTAATATTACATATAATTTGGCCTGTTTGCTTTAGCAATTGCAATCCTGAAAGCTAGTGTTCAACTATTATTTTTTTTGAAAAAAAATCATCTTGATTGTTGCTAAAGGGGAAAAAAGTAAAATTAATTTTAGATTAATTTGTTAAATTCAGATGGTAATAAGTTTCATCGATGTGCTGTGAGATGACATTGTGCAGATACAATCATGATATTTTGTAACACTATATTTTCTGAATTAAGTCAGAGTCATTTTAAAATTAAATGTTTTTTTCAGGGTAGATATTTGTGCTCTATCTTATATATACTTTTATTTGTAAAGCTAAGGTGATGAACTCTATTTGCCACTGTGCTGAATATATTAAAATAATGCAATTTTCTTTATTTTCTCTTTAGTCAGAATATCAAATTAATAATAGTAGAGATTTAATACACAGCAGTTAAAAACAGCAGAAAAGCAGGAAATGAAACTTTTTTGGGTTATATCATTGAGTTACATTGGAGAAGTTTTCAGAATCTTTCAATAAAGAGTGAAAGAATGTAATTAAATAGGAGCTGCTTTTATAGGTACTGTGGAGAGCCAGTTAAGTATAATTTAAGGGCAGGTATATATCTACACTGCCACTGATTGCTGCAAAGTTTTATGTCAGTTCCTTGTGGTCTAACTGTCTCTCTCAACTTCCCTTTTCTCAATTCAATACTGTTAAGACTTACACAAGCACTACCAACAGCTCTATGACAGGGTCATTGAAGAGACTGGAAGATACCACAGCTCGTTTTACAAATGCAAATTTCCAGGAAGTCTCTGCACATGCTTCAAGTGGCAAAGATGTTTCAGAGGCCAGAGGTTCAGAGAGCAAAGGGAAGAAGTCAGGAGGTCATAATTCAGGTCAAAGGGGAAGAAAGCCTGGTGCTGCCAGGACTCCTGGAACTGCAGTATCAGCAGCTTGTACTTTTCAACAAGGTATTATTGAAGGGTACTCTATTGCTTTCTTCAGTGCCAAGTGGAATTTAGATTAAAAATAATAAATTTAGATGAAATATATTTTTCATATTTAGTATGTGAAGAATATAAGTAGCTTCAGAATTTCCCTTGAGAAGCTAGCAGCAGCAAAATTTCAGCACATGCTCAGTATCTTACATGGCATTATCTAGAAGTAATTTTCCTGACAAATAACTGTGAAAACCTATACTTTATTAATATAAGAATTATATTTTATACTAATTTAGGGGAGATAAAGTATTTTTGAGAAACAATATATCAAAGAAAGCACTGCATGTTTTTATCAAGAATTAGTTGAATATATAATAGTACTGAGAAGAATATTTTCCCATATAAATTGAATTATTTGCTTTTCTTGGAATGATTTTATAGTTGAAAAAGGTATTTCCTTATTGGAATATTTCCTATTATCTTTACTGTAATATATTACATATAATGGATTGTTTCATTTGCAAATTCTGAAATCTGGAGTATTATTCTTCCCTTTTGATTTAAAAATATGTTTGTAATCAATAAAAAACATTTTTCAGATCAGGATTCCTCTTAATTGCCCAATCTAGATATTATGAGAAAGTGTGGTAAGAGTTAAGTAAGTTTAGTAAGAAAAAGGGGGAGATAATTTTTTTAGAGGGGAGAAAATTACCTGTTTATTTTGCTCCTAATCTTTGTACTGCCTACAAAGGGCATATCAGGGACATATTATAAGAACAAGTTACTGCTTGTTTTAGCTTTCCCAGGATTATTTTAATTTCTTTCTTACATATTTTTCTCCCCAAAGAACCAGCAGTTGGAGAGATGTAATTTTTATTTTTATTTTATTTGTCTAATTCATATAAATGGCATTCTCAGAGAACAACTGACTCTGGTTGGTTTACCATAAATTAATTTGAAGGTGATTTTGTTGGTTGCTAGCTTAAAAAATAATACATTAAAAGCCACGGTGGTGTGGTGGTTAGAATGCAGTACTGCAGGCCACTTCTGCTGATCACCTGCTGCCAGAAGTTTGGCAGTTAGGGTCTCACCGGCTCAAGGTTGACTAAGCCTTCCATCCTTCTGAGGTCAGTAAAATGAGGACCCAAAATATGCTGACTCTGTAAACTGCTTAGAAAGAACTGGAAAGCACTGTGAAGTGGTATATAAGTCTAAGTCCTATTGCTATTGCTATATTAGCAGTAATATTAAGTAGAGCTTTAATGACTAGTTAGAAAACCTGCCAAGAAAGTTTTCTAAATTGTAATTTTTTTTAAAAAAACTGCTGCTGTAAACCATGAATATATGTAATTACCGAGTTGGTTAATTCTGGAAAACAGAAAAAGCTACATGCATGTCCAGAATTTCCTGAATAACTCAAAATTCATAATGGCAATAAAATTTTCTTTTAATACTATACTTACATATTTGCTGATAGAGTAAACATTTGTTTTCAACAATCAACACTTCTCTCCATCTCTTTTCTCCAGGAAGTTTCTTGGGAACTCCAAACAGTACAAAGTCATCCTCTGGAAGTTCTGTTCAATCTCCCCAGGATTTTTTGAGCTTTACAGACTCAGATCTACGTAATGACAGCTATACTCATTCTCAGCAAACTTTGTCAGCCAAAGATGTATATAAAGGAGAGATTGGAAGTCAGGAAGGTGGTTTGAATTGCTTTACTTCCTTAATTAATCTTCCTTCAACCTCAACTGTTTCCTCCCAGCCTACTATTTTTGACAGTTCACCTGGAGAATTAGGTAGTTCACACCTTACTCCAACAGGATACAAACGTGCTCAGTCATCTGGGATAGAAGACGAAACCATAAAGGAAAAGAAACGAAAAGGAAATAAGCAATGTAAGCATGGGCCTGGTCGGCCCAAAGGAAATAAAAGTCAGGAGAATATTTCTCATCTATCAGTTTGCTCAGCCTCCCCAACATCATCAGTAGCATCTGCTGCAGGAAGCATAACAAGCTCTAATCTGCAGAAGTCTCCAACATTGCTCAGAAATGGAAGTCTACAAAGTCTCAGTGTGGGTTCCTCTCCTATTGGTTCAGGTAGGCATTTAGTATTATTTTAGAAGATAAATGTTTTAATTTAGTTTTACTTCAAAGTAATAATACCTTTGGTGTTTGATTCCACTCTGTTTTAAGTTACATTTTCTCGAAAGTTGCCTTTTTATAAATATTTAAAGGCTAAATGAGATTTTTTTTCAAGTTTTTATCTTTATTGCTGTTTACCACGTGATACATTTACTTGACATCTGTTATCCTAGTTTATTAGAGGTGAGCACTGCTTCAGTTTCAATGGGACAAACATGCTTTGGAAACCCACAATGCATCTGCAACAATCCTATAATCTGTTTCTAGAATTGAGATCCTTGGACAGGGGTTGGCAACCTATGGCTCCAGAGCTGCATGTGGCTCTTCTAATCCTCTGCTGTGGCTCTCTCCTTTCATACTTCTGCTGCAGAGAAGCGGCCAACACCGCTGCTATTGGCACCTCCATAGCCTGCCCACTGCTCTTGCAGCGCCATGCACAGCACAATGAAATTTAGTGTGTTTCACAATGGTGAAGACGGGATCCCCTCCTCCTGGAGCCCTTTATGATGCGGAGCCACAATGTGACGATGCTCCACTTGCCCCTGGCAGTGGCTGCCTTGGCGGCGCAGGCCAGTTTTGAGGCAGAGAGCAGGCTATGTGTCTCTCCGAGCGACCAAGGCGCGTACAGTACCAACAAAGGTCGGAAGTAGCCTCCCGCCATTTCCTGCTGCAGTAGGTTGGGCAGTTAAAGAGAGAGAGAGAGAGAGAGAGAGAGAGAGAGAGAGAGAGAGAGAGAGAGAGAGAGAAAGGCGAACAACACATCCGAGGCTGGGTGTGGCAAGAGGTGGCTGGAAGGGGAGGGGTGAGGTGTGGCCTGTTGTGGCAAATAAATTAACAACCAGTTCTCTGCCCTAATGACTAGCTGGGTAGGCATGGCTGGGGCAGGTCACTTGACTGAATGGGAGTGAGTGATGTTGAGTTGATTACACCCCGCCAGTCATACACATAAATAATTGTTAAATTATTGGCTCTTATAAATAATTGATGTTTTATTTTCTGTGGGAAATGGATCCAAATGGCTCTTTGAGTGTTTAAGGTTGCCGACCCCTGTCCTAGGAAGACAAACTGTTTCAAAGATAATTTGATAATTGGAACATTTGGTAATGAGAGAGCAATCTGTTTCTGAAATAGAAATTTTTGTACACCTCTGTATACCTCTGGAGTGGCTCAGTGGCTCAGCAATTAAGATGCTGGGCTTGTTGGCTGGAGAGATGTGAACGCTACTCTACAGGTGAACTTCTGTTCCTGCCCCAGCTCTTGCCAACTTAGCAGTTCGAAAGCATGCAAATGCGAATAGATAAATAAGTCCCATTTCAGTGGGAAGGTAACAGCGGTCTGTGAGGTCATGTTGGCCACGTTACCATGGAAATGTCTTTAGACAGTTCTGTGTCAATAGCTTTGAAATGGAGATGAGCATCACCTCCTATATTGGCAATGACTAGCAGAGTAAAATTCTCAGGGACTCTATATAACTTGGTTTGTTTTCTATAAAAGCTATTTAAGAATGACTGAAAAGGGGGAAAACTTTTAAGTGACTATTTACATTCTACTGAAGAGAAAAAACATAGCTAAATTAATAATAAGATCCCAAACTTGTTCAATATTTTTGTTGCATTTTTAATCATACACAGGAGTGAATTATTAAAGTTAATTTAATTAAGTGCTCCTATCCATTCAATCTTACATTTCATATATAGGTAGTCCTCCACTTATGATTGGTTTCTTAGCAGCCATTCAAAGTTATGACGACCCCTCCCCCCCAAAAAAACCCTATTTATTACTCAGTTTCAAAATTACATCTTGATGCAGTGCCCCTACGGTTGGCCCTTATGACCAATTGTAGGGTTGTTACAGTGCCCCCTTCCCCTACTTATTTCCCCCACCCATCCTCAGGTTTCCCATAGCCTTGGGCCTGCTTTCCAGGCAGGAAAAGATTATGCTTTTGAGTGGCTGCATTTAAAATATTTAGAATTCTGAATGTTTTTTGGATGTAGTATGTGAAAGACATCTAATTATGTGTCATTTATTTTATATTTCTCTTAAAAATATTTCAGCTTATCTCATTTTAATTTTTAAAATAATTATTTGACATACTTTCTTGAAAGCAGATTGTGCATCTATTTCAGATACGATTTTTACATATAAAAGTTTAGAAGAGCATTTTTAAAGGAAAAAAGTACCGAGTAATTGCAATAGGCAATAGCTGTTTGAATTTCTTTCTGATGCTACTGAAATTGTCGGTATAATGTAATTGGAAAAGCAAGAGTCTTTGTTTTGAAGCACACCATTTCCTTTTCTCTAGAAGAGGGCAGTCAACAGTATTGTGGTGTGACTTTTTAATGTCACTATCCTTCCTGAATGTGCTATTTCTTCCTTAAAATTGCAACTGTTTCTCTAGTGGATGTAGCTTAGTTTTTTTTTTAAAGAATGACTTAAATATCCCATGCCTTTATGTTTGAGTTGTTTCAAATTATTATTTGAATATTATTATTTTTCCAGTTATTTTAGCTATTACTCAAATATGTAAAATATTTCTGCTCATGGTTAATTTCAGGAAATCACTCTTTCCTATTCTTCCTTAACAATTTTTGAGCACAGAAAGTTTTTTCAGAAAAATGCTTGTCATATTTATGTCTGTTACACTACCATTTTTCTTTATTTCCTCAGAATGTTCAGTTACCTGCACTTTAGTTGCTTACAGTGAAGGAATTCAAATTTATTATCTGAAATAATCTCTTCACAAACCTAAAAAAACCTGTTAACAGCAATATTTACAATTAAAATGTCTTGAAAACAATGGATAAATGCCATAATAGTGTTCACAATATAATTTATTTATACTTTTCAGGCATAAAGAATTATTTTTCTTTCAGAAATCTTACATACAAACATATAGCTGTGGTGGTGCAGTGGTTAGAATGCAGTACTGCAGGCTACTACTGACTGACTGCAATTTGGCAGTTCAAATCTCACCAAGCTCAAGGTTGACTCAGCCTTCCATCCTTCCGAGGTCGGTAAAATTGGGACTCAGATTGTTTGGGGCAATATGCTGACTCTGTAAACCCCTTAGAGAGAGCTGTAAAGCACTGTGAAGCGGGATTGCTAGGCATGGATATGGTATATACATCCAAAATTGCATCAAAACCCCACTTACTATTAGAGATGCATTTTCAATTTTAATACATTCTAGGAAAGTAATCCAGTTTACTGTTCTTTGATGGCTTTATTTTTTAGCAAATATAGACATTTTCAGAAACTGCAGCTCATGTCAGTGAAAGCATGAAAATTGACTGGGAATATTTATCTAATATCTTGTTTCTGAAGGTTGCAGATGTACTTTTTTTTAACAACTTTTTGAATTGATTTGACTGAACGACTGGCTAAAAATCATATAGTGATTTCTGTGGATGAGCAGATTTAACATGGGCTTCTGTGGTTCCATTCTATCTTTTTAACCATTGCCCCACTCAACTGTAATACTAATATCAATATTAAAATAATTTCTTTTATTCTCCATTGTGGATGGAGACAGCAGCCAGGCTTGGATGCATTCATCCAATCAGATTGGTGGACTGAGTCTGTCAAAGTTGCTAAGTCCCGACTTTGTTGCTATGGACTTCCAGCTTTTGACTCAGTCCGTCAGACTGGATAGTTGTGTGGGCTTGTGTCTCTGGCATTTTTTTGCCTTTCTACTGATTTCTTTCCTCTAATTCCTTTTCCTTTGGATTGCTGTATTGGATTTGACTTTGGACTGTTATTTGACTTTGATTTGTGAATGCCCTTTGGCTTGGTTGTGGATTCTCTGTCTCAGCAGCTGACCTGTGCTAGCTGCTGAGGGACATTTCAGCCCCTTTTATTTTACTGTTAGTTTAATCGTTGCCAGCCTTGATCACCATTTGGAACGCTTGTGGAGCCTTGCGCTCCCTTAAGGGGCTGTTTCCTTATTTCGTGCTCCCAATTACCAGTGGAGTTCGAGTGGAGCTTCGCACTCCCTTGAGAGAGTGTTGGGTGTCCATTTTGCACATTTTACAACTTCGGCCGCCATTTGCTTGCCTCAGGAGATTGGCGCGCTCTCACTTTGTCAGCAGAGTTTTCGCGCCCCTTGCCTTTGTGATTGGACTCTGAGCACTTTCGCAATATTCTCCTCCCCGGTTGTGGTCCTCGCTTTGGAAGCTTGTGCTCCAATCTGCATTTAATAACAGGCTTTCTGGACATTTGTGGAGCTTCGTGCTCCCGTAACGATGCCCTTCGCGGCCACCATTTTCTTGCTGCCAAAACCAATTCAAATATTGTAAAGGGTTTGCTGGGCAGTTACTGGAGCTTCGCGCTCCTGTTTCTTCGCCCACAGCAGCCGCCAATTTCTTGCCCGCCGGTACCTTGTTAAGCAGGGTGCTTTGGACATTGGCCTCCAGGCTGCGGCCTGTGCCTGATATTGTTGCCGCCCAGACCCATCTTTGGCAGGACAGCTAACTGATTGTCCTACAGGCTTTCGCCTGTGCCAGAACGGTTTGGTAGCCCTTTTCCACCTTTCCTTGGGCTATTTGTGTATTGGCCTCCTGGCTTTGGTTTGTGCCATCATTGTTATTGCCCGAGTCTTTTCTGGAATTTCCATGTTGGCCTCTTTGGCTTTCAGCTGCTGCACCACGTTGAAATCTTGTGGGCTGCATCCCTTTATTGGACATTTGCCTAACTTACCGACTGCTGGTTACAGTTGTCTCATCTTACACCTGCAGTGCTTATAGTCATGCCTAAGGTAAGTTTAAATCTAAGCATGGCCGGAAGGCCGGGGAGGAATGCCTGTCTACTTCTAATGCGCCAACATCTTCCGAGTTGGCCCGGAAATAGGGCACATCAGCTCTAGTTTCTACCAATCGCTCAGTGAATTCTCATCATAGACAGCACAAACAGTCTAAAGATGAGAAACGCAGGCACAAAACACTCCAAAAGATTTGCGACAAGGCTTCGGCTCAGTCTGCAGACCTCCCCAAAAACAAGGACCGGGCTGTATCTCCTAGACCGGTTGCTTCTCCTGGGGCTCTGGCACCATCAATCACCTTGGACCAAATGTCCCTTCAGGACTGTCCTGTTCATATTCCAACTGTGGAATTATCAGGTTCTGCTGTGTCAACGGAGCCTTTGCCTGTCTCAGCACCTCTGTGCGGCCCTGATACTGTCTTGGATCCACATCCGCTTTCGGCTCCAGACTCCATGAGGGTCAGTCCTCCTCACCTGCCAGTGTGCCCTCAACCTTTGGGTCTGGAACAGGTGCAGCAGATGATCGCCTTTGCTATCCAACAGACTTTGGTGGCAGGATATCGATCTACCGGCAGGAGCTCTTCTGTATCAGTTTCACCAGAGAGGGGCTACCAAGAGGACGCCTTCTCAGCTGGAGACCCTGCATCGCCTATATCTTCTACTGACAGCCATTCTAATTTCACATCAGAGGATGTTCGAGAGCCTGATCTTTCAGAAGATGAGGGTCTTCCCCCCCGAACAACCTCCGTTTACAGGCTTATTCCCTCCTGCATTGTTCAAGTTGCTCTTATTCAAGGCAGTCAATACTGGCCAGCTGAGCTCCAACCCCTCCAACGCGGATGCGACGACATCACAGGGCAATCTTAATCCAGTTTTCGCTGAACCCACTAGGCCAGTTGACTCTATTCCAGTGCCTCCATTGTTCATCGATGTGGTTCGGAAGCAATGGTCTTCGCCCAGTTCTGCACCAGTTCCGTCCTCAACTGACCGCAAGTATTTCAATGTGGCTCCTGATTTGTCATCTCTTCTCCAGGTTCCATCCGTGGATACTCCTTCTGCTAAATGCCACTATGTCAGGAGACCCAGAGGAGGGTCTGCGGCCGGAAGACCGTTGCTCCAATCAGGTGCTCCAGTGTGCTCACCTAGGTCCTGCCTGGGCTATTCATTCGGCGATGACAGCTTCCTTTTTTAATAGAACGACTTTGCTTTGGTTATGCCAATTGTAAGAGAAACTCTCACCTGAAGATGCGAGACGCAGACAGGACCTGAATAAGATCATTGCGGCTGTACAATTTTCGGTGGATCCCACCCTCAATGCCTCTCGTTTTGCCGCAAGATCCCTGGCTTCTTCCTTGGCTGTTTGCCGGCTTCTATGGCTCCATCATTGGCAGGCGGACACTCGTCACAAATGGCACTTAGCGTCAGTTCCTTTTGCGGTATCCAAATTGTTTGGGGAACCTTTGGAGGCCTTTTTAATTGAAACTAATAACAAACAAAAGATTTTACCCACCACATTCCGAAGATCCGAACCCCATTTTCTGCCTTATTCCCAGCGACCACAGTATCGTGGTTCTGGGTGTGTGTGTGTTAGTTTGTCCCGTTTTAGGGGTTTGTTTAATCAGAGGCACCAGAGTGTTCTGGACAGGCCTACCCGAGGTATACCCTTTTTGAGTAAGCATCCTTTTCATGGGGGAGGAGGCCGTTCATTCTGATGCTGTTGTTGACTGCACTTCTAACCTTTCCACCGGCAGTCGTTTGGGGTTCTTCGCTAACCTTTGGGATGTGACCACTTCAGATAAGTGGGTCCAAAGTATTAGATTCGGATTGTCAATAGAGTTTCTCTCCGCCTCTCCGCAGTTCTTCATTTCCTGCCCTATTTCTCGAAATTCGGTCAAGCATCAACTTACGGATTTGGCTGTACAGCACCTGCTGTCTATCCAGGCTATTCAACCTGTGCCTGTTGATCAGATCGGTCAGGGGTTTTATTCCCAGGTGTTTTTAGTTCCGAAGTCTTCGGGGGTGGGAGGGTGGAGACCGATTCTAGATTTAAAACGTCTGAACCACTATGTGGTTTATAGAAAATTTAAAATGTAGTCTTTACGTACCATTCTTGGCGGCGTTCGGAGGGGCGACCTCCTCACATCCACTGACCTCACAGAGGCCTATTTACATATTCCAGAATACCCTTCTCAGGTTTCTTAGGTTCAGTTATGCGGGGGCCCATTATCAATACCAGGCTTTGCCCTTTGGGCTTTCCTCTGCTCCCCATAGTTTCACCAAAGTGTTAGCAGCCTTAGCGGCTTCTCTTAGATTCCAATTTATTTGTATCCAGAGTTATCTAGATGACATTCTGCTTTTATCACCCTCTGTTCAGCAGCCCTTAAGGACTTGCAGATCACCATTTGCACACTCTCTTCTCACAGAGGTTTTCCGTTAACGTGGAGAAGAGTTATCTGGTTCCTACTACCCGTTTGCAACACTTGGGGGTGGTTATTGATACTCTGGAAGAGAGGGTGTATTTATCGCAGGATCGCCAAGACAGTCTTAGGGCCCTGGTGGTTAAGATTCAACGGGAGCAAAGGGCTTCTCCCTTTCTTTTGTCACAACATATCAACTGGCAGGGGGGCACCAGGTCCAGGACACTTCTGTTGGAGTTGGGACTCTGGGCGGAGTTCCACCTGGCCTCACGAGTGGAGCACATCTCGGGGGTGCCCAGTGCAAGGGCGGATTCGCTAAGTTGCAAACAGATCGATCATGCAGAATGGCGTCTGCCCTTTTCCAAGACATAACACATCACTTCGGCACCCCAGAGGTCGTTTTGTTTGTGACCCGGACAAACACTCAGCTCCCGCATTTTGTGGCACATTTTCCAACTCCTCAGGCGGAAGCTGTGGATGCTCTTCGCATCAGTTGGCCTCCTGGCCTGATGTATTCATTCCCGCCAATCGCGCTTATTCCCAGAGTCATACGGAAGATAATTCTGAAGCAAGCCGAGGTCATCTTCATTGCCCCCAATTGGCCTTGGAGAGCTGGTTTGCGGATTTGCTGACTTTCTCAGTTTCCCCTCCCTGGAGGCTTCCACTGCACATCGACTCACTCAGCCAAGGAGAGATTGTCCACCCAGATCCCCAGTGGCTTTGGCTGACCACTTGGCGGTTGAGTGGGATACATTGCAAAGTATCAACATCCCCTCTTCTGTAATTAGGACCATCTAAGCATTCCGGAGGCTGTCTACAGACCGTACTTATTCTGCTGTGTGGCGAGCATTCTGCTCCTGATGTGACCAGTCAAACATTTTCCCTCTCCAGGCATCCATGGTTGATGTTCTCGTTTCCTACAGGATGGTCTTTCCAGAGGACTCTCCCCTAATACACTCCACTGGCAGGTGGCCACTCTTTCTGCAGTCCTGGTTAATGGGTCTATTCCATCCTTGTCATACCACTTGCTCATTCTCAAGTTTCTAAAAGGGGCCACTAACTTGTGTCCTCCTGTGTTGCACAGGTATCCTACCTGGGACTTGTCTCTTGTACTTAATTCGCTTACAAGTGCCCTGTACTAGCCTTTCATTCGGCCAGTTTGAGACTCTTATCATGTAAAGTCTCCTTTTTGATTTGCAGTTACATCTGTGAGACGAATTTCTGAAATCGCAGCTCTCTCTGTGCGAGAGGACTTATGTGTATTCCATACTGATCGTGTAGTACTGCGACTTGATCTATCTTTGTTCCAAAGATAAACACCCCTTTCATCGTTTGCAGGAGCTTATCCTTCCTGATTTCTGTCCTCGTCCTTCCCATCCGCTAGAACGGCGTTGGCTCAAACTGGATGTCCGCAGAGCCTTGTGTATCTACATCAAGAGAACCGCCGCTTTCTGCAAGATGGAATCTCTCTTTGTGTCCTTTCTTCCTGTTTCCTTAGGTAACAAGGTCACCTCGTCGACGCTTGGCTGGTGGATCCGACAGACTATTGCTTCTGCTTATGATTTACAATCTCTGCCTAGACCTTCTACTTTGACAGCTCACTCTACTCGCAGTGCTGCAACTTCCACGGCATGGGCCACACAAGCTTCTTTGCTGGAGTTCTGCAGGGTGGTGACCTGGACTTCTCCTTCTCCTTTTACACACCACTACAAACTGGATAAGTTTGGGTCTGCTGAAGCCACCTTTGGGCACAAAATGTTACAGTCGGCTCATGAGGAAGGGGAGTCGTCAACCTAGACTGATCTTAAGGGTACTTAAGGGACAATGAATTTTGGTATATTCCAAGCCTGGCTGCTGTCTCCACCCACAATGGAGAAGGGGCGTTGGTCCTATCTGAGATGCACCTTCTCGTTGGGTGGAGGCAGCAGCCAGCCCCACTCTCTTCAGTCTGGGGGGAGGTGTTTTCTTTGTCCCTGACCTTTCTGTTTTGCCCACACATCGTGTCTGTTTTTCCGTCTTCGCCAAAAGCTGAAGACCATAGCAACAAAGGCGGGACTTAGCAACTTTGAGAGACTCAGTCAAACAATCTGATTGGATGAATGCATCCAAGCCTGCTGCTGTCTCCACCCAATGAGAAGGTGCATCTCAGGTAGGACCAATGCCCCTTCTATTCAAGTAGTGGCTTTTATTTTTAATATCTATATCTTTTGGGATACAATTTAGGAAGCTTTTTTATCATTACAAGTTCCTTTCTGTATAGTAAGGAACTATCCACTGTCTAATTCAAATCTACTCTTTCTCAAAAGCTTTCTACCAAGTAGCTTTTTTGCCATTGGCATTTAAAGAACTTACTGATTGTAGTAATCAAGCAGTTAATCTTTACATCTTTATTGTGCTAGAATTTATTTTATAGTTTTTTTTTTATCATCAGGAACCGTTATGGATTTGACAGATCAAAACATATGTATAAACTTAAAATGTTACATTTTTGTTGAATGCTTCCTAAGAAAACAAAAAATTAGGACTGTCTGGAAATCAATCATTTCTGGACATCTGGAAATGATTTACCATAGACAGCATTTGTGGTACCTCATTTGCAAGATAGCAATCAGCTATTAACTATTAAAAATTGTTTAATGTTTCCAAGAAAGAAAAAAAGTGGTTCATATAGAAAAAAATAAGTTTAAATTTAGATGATTTATGATACTGTAGAGTATCTACTATGGATAATTATTGATAGGAGCATTTGAAATAATATATATAAGAGCAAAAAAGTGCCAGATCTCCAGCAATTTGAGGAAGTTTTATAGAAGAAATATTTATGTAAATAAAAGAAAAATACATATATGAAGCAGTAACATCATGTATTTTTCACTTGAATAATTTATATTTTCTAAGAATCTGCAAAACATACACATAGACCGTATCTCAAATTTTAGTGTCAGGTACTTCTTTTTCAATATGGCTGCCAAATTTATTTCACATTTGCTTTTCCGCAGACTGCATTCTAATACAAGACAACTCATGGTTAAACTGTGGAGTCCTTAGTTTTCTCTGAGCTTTGTTGTTTGCTTTTAGATGTTTCATTACCCAATTAGGTAGCATCATCAGTGCCAGCAAGAGTAAGGTTTCCTCCCTATTTATATAAAGTAGCTTACTCTGCCATTTTTGGTGGGAGCATTGTTTTTTTCTTGGTAGTTCCCTGATTAGGGTATTGTTTTCTATTTGATTGTTTGTCTAATGTTAAGCCCCATATATGAGCTTGTGGTTATACAAATGTTGTAAAATTGGCACGATTTAATATTTGAACTACCTTTGTTAATGATCAGTTTATAGTGAGGCAGTGTTTTCATTAAGCATAGCAGCTGCATTTAAGAAATTAGAGCTATAATAATTAAAATAGCTGTGAAAAGGAGAAAGAATTGTGATTGTTATTTATTTAGAAAATTTATATGGCTGCTTAACTCACTCACATTGATTCTAGGGAACCAGCATACCTAAAATCCCAAAACAAAAACTCCACTGCTCTGGCAATAAAAATCAAACCAACCACTTGATGGACTTTGTACCACTCTGGGGTCTCCAGACCACTGGCAAAACCATGTCTTCAGTGCCTTTCAAAAGAGTGTCAAGGTGGGGGACCAGTCTTATTTCCACAGGGATGATGTTCCACAGGGATCAAGCCACCATGGAGAAGTATTTTTTCTTACCAGATGAACCTCCTTAAAGCAAGGACCCCATAACATATACATGTTTCCCTTCTTTAGTGGATCAGGTACATGTAGTTGGGAAAAGACAGTCTTTCAAATAACATGGTTCTAAAAGAGAAGTGGTTGTGTTCATAGTGCCCAGGATCATGTCCACTTTCTCAAGAGCAACAGATTGTTGCTGATGACATATTGACATTGAAGCCTATATAGACAGGCAGCATGTCATTATTTAAGACACATGAAAAAACATTTTTCAGTCTGCATATACAGATGCAGAAAGCTTTTAATAGCCCAGCTAAAAGTAGAATGATGATTAGTGACAATACCATGTCTTAAAAAGCTAATCTATATTTGTAAACTAGATTGTTAAGTAGCCAATGTGTAGATTAGGATGTTGAACCAAGTTTAAGTTTAGGTTTAGGTTTTATTGCATTTATATACTGCCCTTCTCCTGATTGGGACTCAGGGCGGTTTACAAGCCATATTAAAACAATCACATATAAAAATTAAAACTAATAAAATAATTAAACTATTTGGCCATAAAATTTAAAAGCCTATTAAAAACCCTTTTAAAAATTTAAAACCCTGTAGTCAGACCAGCTTGATGAAACAGCAGAGTCTTCAGGGCTTGTCGGAAGGCACAGCGGTCAGGAATCTTTCTTATATCCGGGGGTAGTTCATTCCATAGGTAAGGATGATTGAGATTCAAACTCACCTACATGGAAACGCACTGTGGGATGTTTGGACCAGTCACTATCTCAGCCCAATTTACTTTAGAAGAACATTTTTGTGGGGAAAAATATATAGTAGCTTACTTGTTGTTCCCAAACAAAAGGAATATATAAACAATTTAAGAAAAAAATCAAATACACATATTATTGAATGGAAAGTGGATAATCCATCAAATTGTATATTAATATTATCACTTCATTCACAATTAAGCCATGTGATTACCTTAAATGTACTAGGATATTCTTAAAATATCAATATTAAATAGGTCAATGACTACTTACAATATATATGTATGTATGTATGTATGTATGTATGTATGTATGTATGTTTTTTTGTGTTGAGTCATCCTGGATTACCACGAATGGAGGAGGAGATATCACAAATCTCCAATTTTTTTGCCTTTCAGCCCAATCTCATGGGCCGTCCAGACAGTATAATATAGCCGACAAACTATTTTCTATGTTTTTTTAATATTTTTGCTGATAATTCTATAAATAAAGGGAGGCTGTTATATATATATTAGACACACACACACACACACACACACAGAGTTACAAAAAGGGGTAAAATACATATAATTTCCAATTGGCTATCATTATAAGTACAGCTATAAAAAACTATTGTAAAATAGCAGCAAAAAGTGATATTTTTATTAATTACATTTATATTCCATGTATGTGTTATTTTTCTGAAATGCAGTTTTACTATCAATTTTTATTTTCTTAATTCAAGTTTCTTTGTAGTATATGGTGATTACTTCTTGGAATATCTATGTATTAATTACATCCAAAAAATGCCCCTTCAGCATTTCTGATTGAAGATCTGTCTGTTTTCTTGATTACCTGTATTTGAAATCAATCCATTGTATGGATTCATTTAGTGAAGATCTTGAAAAGTTTTCATGGCTGACTGGGCAAGTTTAATATAAGTTACTTTTCTACTTTAGATATAGGTTTCTGCATTCTATGCTGCTGGATTAGCAACCTATAGTAGGTTTTTTTTTTACTTCTTATTGGACTGGACATTGTTGTTTCAGTTATGTTTATTGTTTGATTGTGAATTAGTTAGAATTTTAGGTCTTTTTTGTAATTAACCATTCTTAGAAAATCTGAGAAACTGTTATATCACATTCTAGCAGGCCTTTCACTTTTCAGAAAGGGCACCCACATTGCCTGGAAAAACTAATTGTTGGCTTATCTAAGCAACAATTAGCACAATCTGGCTGTGATCCAGTTTTGTGAACACCTAGACATGTTTGCACATGCGTTTATTCAAACATGTATTAGGTAAAATATCAATTTTAGTACTTGTACTTGAGCAAGTAACTGTATTTTAATTGGCAACCAAAGTTAAGTATAATGTCTTATTTATATCAATATATTGATAGAAACAAAGGGATGCCTAAATTTGGAGCAAGAGTAAATTCAGAAAGTTAAATTTGGTATCCTGTCACAGTAGATCTGATTTATATCCAATTAATTTAACTCAATTTAAATACAATTGAAGTCTCAGTTGAATGATTTAAGATATTCATTCATTAGGATTCTGTAATTTTTTCTAGTAAAAATGTATTTTTGTTGTTTGATGTAGTCTGAACATTACTCTGCAATACTCAAGAGAAAGATGTTCACCCTTAAGATGTGTGTGTGCCCATTATTTATCAAATTAATTCTAATTAAAAATTGAAAATTATTGCACATTTATTAATTCATTAGGAGCTAAAGCAACTCCACTTCAGTAATGCCATTTTTCAACATTTTGAAAAACACTTTTAGCAGATAATGTCAGGAAAACAATTCACTAGCTTTAAATATATTTAATAAGAAAGGTGACTGCCTTGCCTTAATTAAAAATGGATGTGCTTGGTTTTGATTGCTGAATTTACATAATTTCCAGTAATTCACTCATTATTTTTTTAAAAAAAAAATACCATCATCAAAGATATATCTTGGCTGAATATCCTAATTGTTCTGAAATTTATTGTAAATGATGTCACAGGTACTGTTTTGATGGAGGTCTATGTGATACTTGATTCTTTCCCATCAAGGATTGTTACTAAAGTTTGTCTCCTGTTATTTATTTATTTATTTATTTTATTTGGCTTATATGCTGCCCTATCTCCCAATGGACTCAGGGCAGCTCACAGTGATAAAATACACAAGCCATAATACAAAATTAAATCTAAAACCTAATAAAAATTTAAAATTTAAAACCTTTAAAATCCCATCAGTCCAGGTCGGGGAACTTGAAGAACCAAGTTTTCAATTCGCAGCAGAAGGTGCGAAGGTCAGGCACCAACCGGAGCTCCAAGGGGAGTTGATTCCAGAGGGTGGGCACACCCACAGAGAAGGCTCTATCCCTGGGGGTCACCAGCCAACACTGTCTAGCTGACAGCACCCTGAGCAGGCCCTCTCTGTGAGCAGGAACCGGGCGATGGGGTGTCGTTGCTGGCTGCAGGTGGTCTGCCAAATATCCTGGGCCTAAGCCATGTAGGGCTTTAGAGGTCATCACCAGCACCTTGAATTTCACCCGGAGGGCAACCGGTAACCAATTCAAACCGTGCAGGAGGGGTGTAACATGGGAGTATCGGGACTCTCCCATCACAACCCGCGCGGCTGCATTTTATACCAGCTGAAGCCTCCAAATGGCCCTCAGGGGCAGCCCCATGTAGAGAGTGTTACAGTAGTCAATACATGAGGTGACTCGTGCATGAGTAACTGTGCATAGGGCATCTCAGTCTAGGTAGGGACGCAACTAGTACACCAGATGTATCTGGGCGAATGCCCCCCTGGTCACGGTTGTTATATGATCTTCTAGATTCAACCGTGAATCCAGGAGGACACCCAAGTTGTGTACCCTGTCTACAGGGGGTAAAACGTCACCCCTTATAGCCAGCGATGGAATCTCTCCTATGAACCGAGATGCCGGTACCGACAGCCACTCAGTCTTGGCTGGGTTGAGTCGAAGTCTGTTTCTACCCATCCAGACCTGTACCTTTTCCAGGCACTGACCCATCATGTTGAGGGCATTACTGGGTTGGTTTGGGGTAGATATGAAAAGTGGAGTATCAGTATACTGATGATATCTCACCCCAAAACCACGGATGATCTCCCCTAGTGGTTTCATATAAATGTTGAACAGACCCCGGGGCACCCCACAAGTGAAGGGTCTCAAGGTCGATCTCTGCCCTCCTGCCAACACTGCTTGCATTCGACCTGAGAGGTAGGAGGAGAACCACCATAAAACTGTGCCTCCCACTCCCAGCCCTCGAAGCGACGCAGCAAGATACTGTGGTCAACAGTATCAAAAGCAGCCGAAAGATCCAATAGGATCAGAACAGAGGAATAGCCTCTGTCCCGAGCCCTCCAGAGATCATCCACCAGCGTGACCAATGCTGTCTCTGTGCTGTACCCAGGCCTGAAACCCGATTGGTACGGGTCAAGGTAATCTGCTTCATCCAGGACCAGCAGGAGCTGATGCGCCATCACATTCTCAACAACCTTCGCTAAGAAGCGGAGGTTGGAGACTAGACGAAAATGACTTAGAACAGCTGGATCCAAGGCCAGCTTCTTGAGAAAGGGCCTCACCACCGCTTCCTTCAAGGCAGTCGGGAAGTTTCCCTCCCTCAAAGAAGCCATTATCACCACCTGGATCCAGCCACATGTCACCTCCCGGGCTGAATTAACCAGCCAGGAGGGACACGGATCCAGCACACAGGTGGCCGCACTCAGCTTCCCCATGATCCTGTCCACTTCCTTTGGGGTATCAGAGTCAAACTCTTCCCAAAGCACAAGACCCACTGTCTCCTCACTGTCTGACTCTGTCCAGTCAGAGTCCAAGCTGTCCCAAATCTGAGCAATTTTGTCCAACAGGTGCTGACCAAACTCCTCGGCTCGTCCCTGCAAAGACTCTTCCCTCGCCCTCTAATTCAAGCTCTCTACATGGGGCTCCCCTTGAGGAGCTTCCGGAGGCTCCACTGGCACAGAGTGTGGCCGCGCGGGTGGTAATGGGAGCAACATGGCATTCCCATGTGACACCTCTCCTGCGCGAGCTGCACTGGTTCCCGGTGGTCTTCCGGGTGCGCTTCAAGGTTTTGGTTACCACCTTCAAAGCGCTCCATGGCTTAGGACCGGGATATTTACAGGACCGTCTTCTGCCAATGAATACCTCCCACCGCCTGATACGCTCTCACAGAGAGGGCCTCCTCAGAGTGCCGTCTGTCAGACAATGCCGACAGGCAGCCTCCAGGGGGAGAGCATTCTCTGTGGGAGCCCCAGCCCTATGGAATGAACTACCCCCGGATATAAGAAAGATTCCTGACTTCCGTGCCTTCCGACGAGCCCTGAAGACCCTACTATTTCATCAAGCCGGTCTGACTTAAATTAGTGTTAATTTTAATAGGGGTTTTTAGGGGTTTTAAATTTTACGGCCAAATAGTTTAATTATTTTATTAGTTTTAATTTTTATACGTGATTGTTTTAATATGGCTGTAAACTGCCCTGAGTCCCCTCGGGGAGAAGGGCGGTATATAAATGCAATAAAACTAAAACTAAACTAAACTTCAAAGCGCTCCATGGCTTAGGACCTGGGTACTTGCAGGACCACCTACTACCACCAATAGCCTCCCACCGGCCAGTGCGCTCTCATAGAGAGGGGCTCCTCCAGGTGCCGTCAGCCAAACAGTGTTGGCTGGCGACCCCCAGGGGGAGAGCTTTCTCTGTGGGGGCACCTACTCTCTGGAATGAGCTCCCCCGGAGATACGGAGGATCGCGGATCTGCGCACCTTCTGCCGCGCTCTTAAGACCTTTCTATTTCACCAGGCGGGCCTGGCCTAACCTCTCTTCTTTTAGCGTTGAATTTTAATTTGTTTTAAATTGTGTGGGGTGTTTTAATTCCATCTGGGCCAAATTTATTTAATTTGATTTAATTTGAGTTTTAAATTTTGTATATATGTATTTTTATTGTTGGCTGTTTACCGCCCTGAGTCCTCCGGGAGGAGGGCGGTATATAAATCTAATAAATCTAAATCTAAATCGGAGCGGGACACCCTGAACAGGGCAGTTTGTTTTATAACCATGACATTCGTAACTAATCCAATCATCAGCCTAATTCTGATGGAAACTAAAGCACCACACAATTGGATCAAAAAGCATAATTGAAAGTGTTAGGAAATCTGTAGGACATTTTTGCTTTCTCCATTTAAATTTGGCCATTTAAATAACAGTAAGGAAAACTTAGCTTTACACCTAATCACTGTTTGGTATATATGTCCATTTTACAAACCTTTGCAATGAATTTTGATATAGAGAGGCTATTTTGATTGCTCTTTCTTTTGAGCTTAAGAATTAGGTATGCATTATGGATCAACTGATCAGACAGAGAGGTTCCCATGAGATAGCTAACAGAATTAACCCTGTGTAACTGTCTGTAATTATACTTCCTCTCCCGATGGATAGTTGCCTAGGTCAACTGAGCTTTCCTTGAGGTGTCCAACAAAAATGCCAGTATAAATTTTGGCCCTGATATTCATCTATTCCATCAGACATTTTGTTGGAAGGTTTGATGTGTCCTCCACATTCCACACTTTCTTCATATCTTCTCATACAAATTGATTATTGTGAAATACTTTATAACATCTACTATACTAACTTTTTTTTGCAGCAAAATAGTATTCCATGTGTACACTATTAATTTGAGAATTCCTTCACTTCTGAGCTATGCTACACACAGCTATTCCTGTAAGATAGAGAATTAGTTTGCAGTTTTGGGGCTGATACACAAGATCTTTCAGTGTTATTTAATAATATTTATAGATTGCTGCTATCATAATTAGTAGATGTTGATGTTAATGAAAAATTAGATATGGGAGACAGCCATCAGAATTTGGATAGAGTCACCCAAAGAAAAGAAATAGATGTAAACATTCCACATTTTTATTTTTTCAGAATTATTGACTGATTACATTAACAGAAGTGAAATAGTAAATATGGTTGCTGATTTAATCATAATGAAATAATGGAACAACTGTATGTTTGTGAACTGTATAAATGTTCAGAAGAAACAGTTTGTAAGAAAGAAAGAGTATAACAATGTAAAACTGTTTATAACCTGATGATCAGGCATGCAATCTTAAATTTCTTGTAATTATGCTATATTTGAACAAGGAGCTTTTGGTTAGTTTCCTTGCACCATTTGCATTTTGCATAGTTTCCTGTTTTATAGAAAATTGATTTCCATATACAATCTCTTTTACTGTCTACTGACATGATTAGTTTGAATCAATAAACTGTGCCTTCAGGATCAGAAATGTACTTTGTTTTGTGTTCCCTTTTTATTTCAGTTTCAGATTTATTTAATTCCAAAGAAATCCCATCATCAATGTATAACATTTTTTCCGAATAGTTTCCTGAACACTTTATAGCAGGGCAAAGCTTTAGTTTAGAATAGTCATCCAGTCTTTCTCCCTCCCACCCAAAAGCTTGTTATAATTGTTTATTGTTTTTAAATAAATTGCTTAGGGGCATGATGTTTTTTAGCTCCAATTTCTGTAACAATTTAGTTCATATGTGTTTTTCTCTTTCTTTTAACAGGCATTTATAGCAGTAATGAAGTAGCAGTATCTTTTCCAAATGTAGTCTCTGGCTCAGGATCTAGCACTCCTGTTTCCAGTTCACATTTACCTCAACAGTCTTCTAGTCATGTGCAGCAAGTGGGAACTTTGTCTTCTACACCTTCTGTAACTACAGCTGTTGCTACAACTCAAGTAGGTTGTTAAAAGTTTTTGATGGTCAATATTGGTGTGATAAATGGGGCATACTGGCATTTTGCATATCCTTTTTCAGACATGTATCTAAAGAAAGAATAAACTGTACATGTATCTTTGTTTCTTTTAGTATGTTATGGAAAAAACCAAACTAACTTCTAATTTTTCCATTTTTGACTAATTCCACAAATGGATTTAATGTTCAAAATCTGCACACTATAAAGTTAGGTATTTTTTAAAAATAGATTTTATGTTTTAGTATTCTATTTGTTCTTCTGCTAGCTCTATCTTCTTAGCAGTTATGGTCAATGCCAAGATTCATTCATTATATTAAACTAAATTTGTTTGCTTGGTTGTGACTTAACATGGTATGTTAGCCCAGTCAATTGAGAATCTGTATTTAACAGACTGTATGGTTACAAATATAATGTAAGTGTTTACATTATATTTGTAAACCCAGCTAATGAATATATTTGAAAATCTTTAGTGAAGTGTAGTTAGTAATTACTATTAATTACTTAGAGTCTTACTTTGGCATATCTAATGGGCATAATAATTTGATGAATGTATCTTTAAATTTATAAACAGATTTGAAAGCCAGTGAAGTTGCTATGATTTTTTTTAATGTAATCACTTGCTGAATAATATATTACAATTGTAGCAGAAATGCTGTAATGTGATATGAAAACTAGTATATTAATCATAACAGTAAGAGTATAAAGGCAAACTAACAAATATTTATAAATATATAAATACAGCTATATAAATACCTGAGTTAGTAGTAAACAAACTATTTCTTTATTTAAACTATTTTACTACATGAATATTTTTACTTGTAGAAATTATTCATGATCTCTTTCAAAAAATAATGAAGACAACTCATGCTTAATTATAATAGCTTCTTTAGTTGTTCACCTATAGACCTAATAAAGCTAAATTGCATCTTGTTTTATTTCAGGAAAGTTTCATTTCAGGAAAGTTCCTTACTACATTAACCTTTTAACGATTAAAAATTAGGTGAAAAGCTTTGATCTTTTGTCATCATAATTATTCCAGGAGTCATTTTTATAAATGAGGAATTCTCAAAAGGCAAAATTCTTTGTTTTAAACATAAAATATCCTACTAGGTTACTAGAATTGAAAGAAACTTTTGAACTTCAACATTCAAATGAAATGCTATACTTAATCGTTCAAAATAAGTCCCATTGATTACAGTAGAGTCTCTGGTAAATCTGCATAGCATTAAAGTCTGTTAATACTTTAAGAACCTTTCATAAAGTCCAGCTTTACAGGTGAGATACATTGAAATATTTACTGAAGCTTTCGTTTAATGCCCATGGTAAGTAGTGTCATCATTAAAACAAAACTCTGCAATAATTTATTTTTAAGTAAAAATATAATTTCTTCAGGCATAAGTTTTCTTTCTAAGAAACAAAGTATTGAGAAAGCATTTTAACTAATTTTTCAATTACATGGGTAGTCCTCAACTTAAAACAGTTCATTTAGTGCCAATTCAAGGTTACAACAGCAGTGAAAAAAATGACTTATCACTGTTTTTCACACTTATGGCCATTGCAACATCCCAATGGTCATGTGATCAGAATTCAGATGCTTGGCAACTGACTCATATTTATAATGGTTGTAGGGTCCAAGATTATGTGATCCCCTTTTACAGCCTTCTCAGCAAAGTCAATGGGAACCCAGATTCATGTAATTGTGTTACTAATTTAACAACTGCAGTGATTCACTTAACAACTGTGGCAAGAAAGGTCGTAAATTGGGGCTCAATTGTCATGACTAGTTGCATATGTGATTATATAATAGTTTCAATTGTATGTTTCTACTTTTGAATTCACTCTAGTATTCTCTATGCACACATACATTTACTGTAATTGCTTTGAATATCTGGAATTTAGTTAGATGATGTCATATATCGATAGCTTGTATTTTTATTACTTATGTGCTAAATTGGATAAATAAATTTTAAGAAAAGCATTAGTATCTTTTTAATCTCATTATTCCAAAGAAAGAGAATAATAAATGGCACATATTGCATAATAATTGCTCATTATTTGTTCCTTTAATGCTTCTGAAAAAGTGGATGTTAGATTTTTGACACGTTGTTTGTGTAATGCTAATGGTGTAATCTCTAGTACATTTACCTGAAAATAAACTCCATAGAAAAGCAAACAGGATTGCATTGTAAGTAATGAATGTTAACATATTAGCATGTTTATTGCTATAGTTTAGTTTTACAATTAATATCTTAAATATTTAGTTTATTTTTCTGTTCTAACTCCTTTTCCACACATTTATTCCTAAAATGAAAGTGTTATATCCCATTTTATATAAGTTAATATTGCGTGGCTTTGCCTTCTCTTTTATCTTCAGTGTCACTTTTTTATTCTTTTTTTTATTGAAAAAGTTTTACAATACAAATTTTATCATTTCTCCCCCCCCACTTCCCCCCTACCTGCCCTTCCCCCCCAAATCCCCTTCACCCCCCAGTCCCACACCCGCCCCCCCTTGACTTCCGCTACGAATTTTAAAAAAGTAACCTTGCTTATATTAAACTAAAGAAAATAAAGTGAAACTTTTAATATTATAGTAAAAAGACTAATAATAAAAATATTTACCTCATTTATCAACCATTAATACTCAATTATCCATCAATACTACACTTTTAATCTTTAAACCCCACTACAAAATGTTAACATTTCTCTAATCTAATATTAATTACCTAAATCAATCCCCCTAAATAAAATCTATAACATCCATATCAAATAATTTTCTGTATCAAGCAATCAATTTTTGATCTTTTTCTTCACCTTGATTAAAATTAAGTACTGTATTTTCCGGCGTATAAGACGACTGGGCGTATAAGACGACTCCTGACTTTTCTTGTAAAAATATAGGGTTTGGGCTATACTTGCTGTATAAGACGACCTCTCTTCCAACACACACCAAATAAAAATTAAAAAACATCAACTGGCTCACCCACAATGTAAAAGCAGCTGTGCTAGACCCAAAATGGCCCCTGCAACAAGCAGGAACCTCACACAGCCACAAAAAGCCCAAAAAAACAACTTTCACACTTTACACACACAAAATTCCACATACAGCTTTGTGAGATTTTGTGCTTTTGTGTAGTTAGAATGAAACACTACAGAAGCACACAAAATCTCAGAAAGCTGCACAAATTTTATTTTATTTTATTTTTATTATTTTTATATTTTTATTTTTATTTATTTTTATTTTTATTTTTATTTTTATTTTTATTTTTATTTTTATTTTTATTTTTATTTTTATTTTTATTTTTATTTTTATTTTTATTTTTATTTTTATTTTTATTTTTATTTTTATTTTTATTTTTATTTTTATTTTTATTTTTATTTTTATTTTTATTTTTATTTTTATTTTTATTTTTATTTTTATTTTTATTTTTATTTTTATTTTTATTTTTATTTTTATTTTTATATGAAAGCTAAATTTAAAACTTCCTAGCCTAAAACTTAGACCTCTCCTTTAAATGGCTAGGTCTAAAAAAGAACAACTAAAAACCCCCCCAATTAACTATTTTTTTTAAAACTCCCAAAGGGGAAAAAAAACTTACCCAATAGAACAGGGGTCTCCAACCTTGGCAACTTTAAGACTTGTAGACTTCAACTCCCAGAATTCCTCAGCCAGCTTTGCTTTGCTGGCTGAGTAATTCTGGGAGTTAAAGTCCACAACTCCCTGCCTGTTTGATTGCAGGCAGGGAGATTTAGTTGCTTGCTGATGCAATGGATTGCAGGCAAGGCAAGGCAAGCGTTGTGGCTAGCAGCTAAGGTAAGCAAGCTGGAGGGGGGGGGATTTTTGCTACGTACCAATTAGCAGGCAAAAATTAGCAGCTGGGATGGCCAGCGTTGTATAAAAGGAAAGTTTTTCCCTTTTACACAGCGCTTGGCCATCCAAGCTGTGGCGATCCCAGCTGAGTTGCTGCTAATCAGGCAACTCAGCTGGGATGGCCAGCGTTGTGTAAAAGGAAAGTTTTTCCCTTTTACACCGGGCTTGCATGTATCTCAGCTGATTACTAGCAACTCAGCAGGCAATTCAGCTTGGCTCTTTAGAGCCATTTAAGGCTTGTCAAAGCCTTTCGGGCTGGTCTGCCTGGTTACAGGAGACCGACACCCGGCGTATAAGACGACCCCCGACTTTTGAGAAGATTTTTTTGTGTTAGAAAGTCGTCTTATACGCCGGAAAATACAGTACATTCCGAATACCTCCCTCAACAAAAAAACCATCAGTCATTTCTCTAAACTAATATTAATAATTATTTACGTAAATCAGACCCTCTTAATATATACTAATAAAAAATATAACAATTATATCTAGCAATTTTCTATCTTAATAATCCAAATTTTAATCTTCTCTTCATAAATATAGTATCCAACATATTTTTATAAGCTTCATATTCTTTCAAAATATATAACAATTATATCAAATAATTTTCTATCTCAGTAACCAAATTTTTGTCTTCTCTTCATCTTCATCTTGATTGAAGTTGATAAAATGTCTTCTAGCATAATTTTTATAAACTACTTCTTATTCCAGCTGCCCCCATCAGAAACAAACATCTCTTCATATATAAATCCTCCCGAGTGACTTTATGTTTATAAAATCCAACCACAAAGGTATCTTGTAATCCTCTTGGTAGAGCATTCAACCTGGCTCCAACTATATCAGTTAAAAGAAAAACAAATGCAGCTCATACAAACTGCACTCCCAGATGTTCCTTTAAAACTCTTTCAAATCCTGCCAACCTTTCCACCTCCTTCCTTCGGGTTTCCGAGATGTTTTCATCTTCATTTTCTTCATCTAGACAATTGGTTCCAAAAAAATTATAATAGGGTAACCACAGATCCTCTGCATATGTTGCAGTGATCTGTTAACCTTTTTCAAAATGTCAAATCCAACTCAGGATGAATTTTATAAAAAAAAATTAATCCATTTTCATGTATAAATCAGGTATAACAATGATTATCTTTTAAACTATTTCAAATAATAAAATATCTGCCATCCTTTCTGTAATGAGTTCCATCTATTCATAAATATCCATTAGGTTTCACGAATCGATTCAATCATCAGACGCAGTATCCGTTGCACATCAGTTTCAGTGGTTTTCAGGTTATTTCCTCCCTTAACTTCTGTTTTCTGTTGCTTATCATCCTCATGCTTTTCCACTTGTGGAATACTGGGCCTCTGCTGTTTCACTAATATTTGTTTCTCATCTCGAATTATATGTTTATCTTTCAATTCTTGTTTCAACAGTTCAAGGTCCAGCTCCTCATATCTTGAATCTCTGAGATGCTTTACTTTCAAATCTGGAGAGTCCATAATAAAATCATCTGAAAAACCACCTAATACTCCTTTTTCTTCTGACACACTTTGGTTATTTTGATTTTCTAATTCCATCTGCATACATTGTTCCTCAGTCTCACTTTTAGACTCTTTGTCATTAATGTCTTCTTCTGTAGTTGATAACATAGAAGAGGATGAAAATATGGGGGCTCCCTTAAGAATATTATTATAAAAATGTTCTGCTTTTTCAATAGTATTTAAGCAATATCTCACATCTTGATATCTCAAAATTACACCAACTGGTACATCCCATCTGAATGGAATCTTGCTTCTCTTCAATTCCTTCACCAGAAATCCAAAATCTTTTCTGTATCTTAAAATCCTGGATGGTAACTCTTTATAAACACTAATTTGTATACCTTCTACTTTCAATGTAGCAGAATAAGACTTTTGCAGAATATCATTTCATAATCTTCTATCAGTAAAATATACAACAACATCTCTGGGCAGATTCCTTTGTCTAGCCACACGTGAGTTAACCCTATAGACTTTTTCAATACAACCAAGAATTTGATCATCTTCCAAGTTTAATAATGCCGCTAATGCCTTAGCACAAAGTGTTCTTAAATTTTCTCTAGTAGTCTCTCTTATACCTCTTAATCTTAAAGCAGATTCCATAGCTTTAAATTGAAGCATTATCACATCATTTTCAATTTTCTGATTTTTGGCATCAGCTTCAGAAAATTTTTCCTCTGTGTCTTTCATCTTGGAATCAAGCTTGATACTAATTTCAGCCACTTTCTTCCCCATTTCCATCACCACATTTGAAAGATCAGAAACTAGTAATAATTTGATTCAGTTTATCATATTTTCCCTGTACCAGTTCCTCAAGATGCTTCTGTGAGTTTTCTATCTTGTCAACAACACTTCCCAAAGACCTAGTTATAAAATATTTTAAGTCCTCATTTGCAGTTCCCTGCAACTGCATTTGAATATTTTCAACTTTTTCCTTTGTCTGGCTTGTAAGGGAGCCCCCCCCCCCCTGATTTTTGTTTAGGAGTCATACTTCACAAGGTTTTAACTTTTCTCCAAAAAACAAAGAAGTTCTATTTAAATCAGTTTTGCTTCTTTTTAAAATCCAGCTAGAATGTTTCTTTTAAATACTTCAGCGCAGGCTTAGCTCTCACTTTCACTTTCCACTCCCCATTTTCTCAAACATTTTCCGAGCACAGCCAGTCGCCTTTTCCAGGACATTTTCTCAAGTCTCTTTTTTTTCTAAAAATTAGTAAAAAAACAATACTTGCATTTTTTCCTTTTTAGTTAGTCCAAGTTTCACCAGGTTATTTGCATGCCGTAAATTTCAGTCGTTCTAGTGGTGTTGCTCACGACGTCTGGCTCTGCTGCTGCGAGCAGAGATTCCTCGCTGAGCGGAGCTTCTCTGGGGTGAATAGGGAGCCATCACCCTGAGCCCTCCCCAGGACAAAAAAAAAGTCTTGGGGGTATCTCAGGGGGCTCTACCAAACCCCCAGTTGCTCTACCCGCTCTTCCGTTTGAAGAGCGGGTTTTCCGAGCCGCCTGCCAGCTCAAAGGCGGCTCTTTACGCGTGGCGAGGCCAGCAGTCATGGAGCGACCGTCCGACAACGACGGAGGCGCCATCGGAAGTGACTTTTTTATTCTTAAAATATATTTCATTTGTTGCATATTAGATAGCTTTCCTTTCCTTTTTGAAAAAGAGAACGCTACCAATGTTGTTGAATAAATTATATTGTGCTGTTTATATACTGTGATTTATTTTTATATTTTCCATATTTAAGCTATGTCTTTCACACATTCTTTTAATTCTTAGAGTTCCATTCTTCCTAAGGTGAAGAGGAAAAGTTCAAATAAGCATACTATGTATATAAGCTGTTTGCATTAAATTGTTTAATTTAAGTTGCAATTTGCAATTGTTTGACTCCGGACATGTTCTTTTTCCAAGACATGCTGTTTCATTTTCCCTTCCCCAATAATAAATCAACACTCCATGGTTACTGAACATTGTTAAACTTCACTGGACTATTTTCAGATATTTTCTAAAAGCCTTTTTTGATTTTTCTGGAAACCTTAGTATTTCCTTGATTGTGATAATATTTTTGTACTCCGCTGGGTTGTTTGACTATATGAGGACCAGTAAATGAAACAAACTTGCTGCTGAAAGATGTGACTGTAGAATTATTATCATAATTATCTGTAATATTTTTCAGTAATTTATTTCTAAGTAAATACCTGTAAAATATGTTCAAGTCTGTTTATATTATGTGGAACTATCACCCATCCGAGGCATACAGTTTTGTTTATTTCCATAGTTTCCCCCCTTTTTAACCTATTTATATAGTAATTTCTTTTTCCCCCTTTTTGAGTCTGTTTCTGTAGAATTCAAATTATGTGAAGTCGTGCCTTCCTGCTTTTTAAAAAATAGCAATAGCAATAGCATGTAGACTTACATACTGGTTCACAGTGCTTTACAGATATCTCTAAGCGGTTTACAGAGTCAGAATATTACCCCCAACAATCTGGGTCTTCATTTCACCTATCTTGAAAGGATGGAAGGCTGAGTTAACATTGAGCCAATGAGGATTGAATTCCCGACAATGCACTGAATTAGCCTGAAATACTGCATTGTAACCACTGCACCACTATGGCTCCTCCAATTAATACTAATTGTTTTTTTTTAGCAGAGCCCTTTTTTCCATCAGAATAAATCCAGATATTTTTTTTAAATTAAAAAACTGGCTTCAATGTGAATTATTTGAGACCATTTATTTAAAAGTGGGTTGGGAAATGACCATCTCTCATCTATAATTTTGGATCCAGGCATAGTCTCAAATAAAGTATATGGAATTCCTATATCTACATTCCAGGAATTACATTATTACATTACCGGAGAAGAAATTGTAATTAGCAGTCATGTATTATCACAGAGGTTTATTATTCTGGAATGCAGCAAGAAGTTAAATCCAAATTTATCAGAAAGGCTAGAATGTCTAACTGTTTACATAGCTGTAAAGGCACTGAATTCATGGGGATTTACTTCTCAGTAGATAATTAACACTGCAACAGGAAAGCATCTCTTCGGAGAACAATATTCACAGATTAATCACAGTGGATATTTACAATATTTGGATAACAATTCTGTTTTTCAAATGTTAAGTATAATGAGACATAAGGCAAACATGGTCTTAGTATTTTTCCTGAAAATAGGAATGGACTAACAGTACTACTGTATGTAACTTATATTGGAATGTTAACTATCCACAGCAATTCTATGCACAAATTATGTATAGAGAATTGTGGGAGAATTGTTATATCAAGACCTGAACTTTTTTGTTTTTTGAAAAGTGATATTGTATTTGTAACATTCCAGAGTGACCCCTGCTGGCAGGTAGTATTAAAACAGTGATATCTAATTAAATTTTCCTTTCTGTTAACACAAGGTTTCCTAAATGATCACATATTTACTGATGTCAACAGTAACTTACGTTTATATTTCTGTGTAAACTTATCCAGCAAATAGTAAAATGTTTCTATGATCACCTTTATTTAAAATGTAATTTCATAATGTCTCATTTGAATATCTGTTACTAGGTAAAATTAAGCAAAATGTCTTTTTTGAGTTCATCATTTTGACTATAGATTCTGTAGCGTAGAATTAACAACCAAAAAGGAAATTTCAAAGAAACTTGTGAGTCCAATGTAAGAAGAAAAGAAAAGAATCATAGCTACTTGTGATAATGATCCTTGGTTCAGTTAAAATGTTTGCTGCTCAATAATCTGATTTCAATAACATACGCCTCCTTATAAATATAATTCAGTAACTCTGCTAAAGAGTTGTGTAATCTTTTGCACACCACTGCATGCTGAGACAGCTGCATCAGGGCTTCAGTCCGCCAGTAAATGGTTTCTGCCTTCAAGCTGAAGCTTATTTAGTCGGGCTTATCTGATGCTGCTGTAGCAACCATCAGTCTCCAGGCAACTGAGGCACATTGACCTCTCTGATGAACTGAGAGAAGCACTACTTCAGTTTAGCTTCCTAAGACAATTACTGATGGTGAATTTATATATATGTTCATAAATCTGTGTGTAGATACACACATACAGTTCATAACACATTATGCACATATGCGACTGTATTCTCTGAAAGGATGCTAAGGTAATAAATTTAAGAACACCTTAAGCTAGCACAAAATCTTTTATAGAATAAAAGTCTGGTTAATCTTTAAGTAATGTGCAATTATATTCATATTTTATATTTTTTCATATTTTTAAAGAAAATTTTAAAAGGTTTTGTTTTAAAAGTTGTCTAGTAAAATTACAACATGTTCAAGACCAGGTAAAAAACAATAACTCTGCTGAGATTTAGAGTTCTTCCATGTAATTAAAAACTGTTTGCCCTTAATTTTATGTTCTATCCTTCTATAGAGGACAATGATAGATATTCATTTCTTTACACATGGTGTTACTATCTTGGCTTTTAACTGTTAAGTATTAATATTTTTGTTTTAAAATCAATATGAATGCATTTAATTTGACAGGGATTTTATAGTATCAGATAGTTTATATTTCTTATATTCGGCTATGCACATTAAAAATATCTATTGCATAAAACGTGCCTGACAAAAATATGTCTAAGCAATTTTGTGTTTTTAAAAAAATGATGTAGTCCTTTTAAGTTCAAATGAGGCTTCAAAAGTACTGAAATAGAATGTAATCGCTTGTCAGTTTATTTCAGTTGCATCTTTATTTCAATTGCATCTAATATTCTTGAAAATTAGTAATAAAAATGAACAATACAATTTGAAATTATGTCCTTCCTCTAGATCTGCTGATTTGGGTGGTTGCCATGGGCCCTCTAAAGGTGGAAAGACACATCTGTCTTGGCAGCCTGTAATGTGTCGTCAGAAAATTCTATGGTGTAGATTTATGACTAGCAGAGTTTCCCTTGGTAATAGACTTTGAAATGTGGCATTCCAGGGTCAGGAAGTTGGAGGTGGTCCTATATCTGATAGAGTGGCATAGGTATTTAATTAAATCCATGGGGAAAGAAAAGGGGGAAAAATCCCTGGAGAAGAAAAAAAAACTAGATCCACCCTAACACCTGGGGTTAATTTTATAAATGGCAGATGAATAGTCACTTAATCCTTCCCATCCTCACACCCACACAAATTACTCTTAGGAATGCTTTTTTTGAACAAATAACTTACTCTAATGTAAACCCTCAAATATGCTAAGTGTAGTTTTTAAAAAAAAATCTGAGGAAAAAATAGCCTTATGTTTCCGATTAAGTGAGAAATTTCATAAATGATTGCTATAGAATTTCTGGGATATTTTATATTATTCTGTGTATCTTTTGGATCATTGATGTGTCTGTTCTAAGTGCTGAAAAAAGTTAGCACTGCTGGGCTCCTTTTATCATCTTTTTATTTCTGCTGGAGAGACAAGCCATTTCTGAAAATAAAATTGTGCAATGCATTCTGATTTTGAATCTCAGTATCCAGGTTAGTGAATCCAGTACTTATATGGCTATTCAAAATTTGACTCTGGTGAGCGAAAGTTTCTTCTGGAGTTTGATAATGAGCAGTGTTGCAGGAGCTCCTTCATGACTTGCATTATATTATGTTTCTTAGTTTACCTTGGTCATCTTTATATTCCATATTTGTATTTTGTTGATCAGAAGATTTGGCTGGCACTTGAGTCACTTTGCTACTGCAAATTTTGCTCATATAAAAAAATATGTTTAATTAAAATGAAATATAATGCTTTGATTCCCCTTGCAAACTTTTATTTTTTGCAAACCTGTCCAATTCTTCATTAAACTAGATGCTTGTACTATGTCCTTATCTAAATGCTTGGCACTTAACTAAACCAAGATGCTTGTACAGTAGATAGCAGACACACAACTACTAATGAAACTGTGCTGCCAGCATCTGTATACAGCAACTTGTATTTCTGCTGGTGTAATGTTAAATACAAATTCTAGTAATTGGCAAATATTTTCTTTTTCATAAATATTTATATTGTCCTGTTGTTTATAAATATTAGTTCCTGTTTTTCTTAAGTTAAATATTGAGAGCATATCAGAATTTTGTTAAATTAATAAATTAATAAATGCACATTCAAAAAATTAGTAAAATTAACTTTTGAATAAATTCATACAAATAGAATGCATTGATGAATCTAAAAAAATATACTTGTAACTCTTAAGAAAGAACGTTTATAGGGATAACTTATTTCCAAGTTGAAGCAAGCAGATAAAATTGTTTTTTACTTCATTTTTAAATATGTTCCTCTGTTCTTTAACAGTGACAACAAAAACTACTTCTCAAGAAGAGTATTGATTAGATATAAACTGATTATGAAGCAACCCTGGAATTGGTGGCCCAGTCATTTCTTATACAATTAAATCCCTCCTTCTTCTTTATGGAAATTCAACTGTGGGCATTTTAGCATTAGCCTAAACAATGGGTTTGAATATGTTAAGCCCCTAACAATTAGAGAGAAGTTTGGGGCATTGAATAATGTGGAATGATGCAATTGAATCTGACAGCTTTAACAGTCAGCCCTCTCATGGGACTTCAAAGTTGTTCACACTTGGTTTCATCTCTCATCACATGCTGAGTATTAAAACCTTACTGGAAGGTGTCTTAAACTTAAATGAGGTGTATATCAGAAAATATTTAGTATCTTAAAAGTTGAGATGACTGAGAGTTTGTGCTTTTTAAAAACATATTATAAGATTCAGTAATATACAGCAGAGCAATTTTTCTATCAGCGCTTTTGTTTAAAAGTAAATTTTGAAATGCAATGTACAGCTCAGCAGAACTTTTTTTCCCCTACCGTCAAGTCATTTCTGATCCTAGTGTCTGCCTAGACTAATCCACACAATTGCATTGCCAAAATGTTCGGAAGTAGTTTGTCATTACCTTCTTCTTAGGGCTAACATGGAATGACTGGCCTAAAGTCACCTAGCTGACTTAGTGCCTAAAGAAAGACTAGAACTCTCAGTCTCCCAGCACACTCAGATTGGTGAATTGTTTGGTGAAGTTGTGCAAAGTCTTTGTGTTTCAGTATCAGCAGATCAGATGCATTACATATATTGCAATGTATTTAGTAAATTAATTTACATATGTATATCAAAATGTCAGTGTTTTTCTATTTTATTATTTAAATGTAGGTAATGAAGGCAAAATTTTCAGCCTGTTCAATACAAGCATTAAAATAATATTTATATGATTTGTTACTGTGTTCCAGTGCTACATTTTTGTAATCAAAGGATTTTGGGAGTATATAGATATATACACAAAAAACAGACAGGCACACAGACAAATATATATACAAATAGACACATAAGCACACACACACAACCAGTTTATTTTAATTTCAATGTTATAATTTTAGTAGTATATTTCAGTTCTTAATGATTTTCATTAAATTGACCCAAGTCGAATAAGATGTATCATACTTCTAAAAGTACTAAAAGTTATGCCTTGATTTGACCTTTTTCATATTATTCAAATTATTCTACATTTTTAATAAATACTTTTTAATGAAGTCGAAATACATTGTAAATGGTTCTTTTTTACTTTTAAATAATACCAAAATTGAATATTTATCTCAATATGTGAAATTGTTATACTATGTAGCTTAGAGAGCTAAATCCCCTCTTTTAACCTTTTAAAAAAAAATAATAAAAACTGTTTTTTTTATGGCACTGTTGTAGTTACATAACCAATTTTTAAATTTTTATCCCAGTGCAAATATTGCATTATAAATATAATGCATAGCTAATGATAGAAGAAACCAGTGATATTCTATCATGATCAGAGAATGCTACTGCCTTAGTATTAGGTTTAATGTTTTTCTTACATTTGGGGAAACAATCAGAAATGAAAGTTGGCATTTTCCACAGCTTTTATTTAAATAGCACAATTATTCTGTTAAAACAATAGTGTCTTATTTACCTTTTAATCTTACTTATTAACCTTTTATCTGCCACAGTAACTAAAAGGACAATAAGTAAATTAATAACTTTATAAAATCCTTCCTTTCATGAACTTTCATCTGAAAAATGATTTGTTTACATGAAGGAATGTATAAATGAATTGAACATTTTTCATAATCTTTAGTAACAAAAAAAACCCTGCTGATTTTGTTCATGTAGTTGCTTGTTCACTGTTTGATGGCTCTAATCTAAAAACAAATAACTATCGTACCCAGCATATTTACGTGAATAAGTTGTTACATAAGATGTGATGAACATGTTTTTGTTTCGTATAACCATTTGATATATGCAGAATTATAGAAAGTTTCATTGGACGTTTATAGGTTTCAGGTGCTCAAATTCACACTATTTCTGTTGAAATTACATGTTTGTAAACCTGCTTCAGCTTTTAAAAAGTTGGGACACAGGATGTTCTGTGTAGGTACTAGGGACGTCTCTAATTTATATGATCTCACTTCTCCTTTTAAGTGTTAATTTTTTATACTGTTGTATATCTTGCTTGTGAGAATTGAATTATGTTTAATTATTCATTAATCATGCGGGATTTATGAATGAATAGATACTATGCAATGGGAAAAATACTTTTCTTTGGATCTGGCTAGTGGCATGCCCCAAAACAACAATGAAAACATCAGTCTTTTCAAATGAATTTTCACAATCTCCTCCCATCCTAATTTTCATGTGCTAGATCTCATATTTGTCTTGTTTTGGGAAAGGGAAAACTAGAAAGAGATAAAGGGCTAACTTTTCTTTCTCATTGTCGTTGGAAAAATGTTTCTTGGCACAACTGTTTAAAAAATTGTCTTGGTTGAGGATAAAACCTGCCAGTGAGTTCTTTATTCTCACTTCTTAATAGGAAAATGTTTAAGAAGTAGTTCCTAGAGGTTTATACGCAAGGTTTATCAATTATCACTTTAAAAGTTGGTTTCAGGAATGAAAGACCAGGTCCAGAGGTGAAGGTTCAGTTAAGCTGATTTATTGCTAAAAGCTTATTCACAGGAATTGTCTCAACTAATAGTTAGTACCTGGCTAGAGTTAGATCAGGGTCAATGGCATTCAAGGAGAGTTGTACTTAGTTCTTTTGGGTCTAAATAAGGGTTCTAGGTTGATCCCTCTTTTCACTCAGCTTTCAGGTTCTGCCATTCCTTCTTCTATATTTGTTAAGTATGGAGTGTTGGCAGATCCTAATGGCAGAGTACCATGCTTCTAGAAGAACAGAATTGTGTTTCTGGTAGTTGCACTTGTGCAATTTTAACAATTATTTTGAAGCATTTAAAGTTTTGTTGATCACAAAGGTGGAATTATGATTCCTTTTTTTTCCTGAACCCACTAGTCTATTAAGTACAGTACTTAGCATACTATTTAAATACTGCCTCCTTTGTTTAATGGGAATTACTTTGTAGTAAGTGTTCTTAACTGTTTTGGATTGTATTTGGTCTAGTAACTTGTTTGTAAAGCAAATGTGTGTTCTTTTCAAATTTCAAATTGAAATTGCTTATAATTTCAATCATTTTAATGATCTCTGTATCAAAGCTGTAAGATGATATATTTTTTAGAAATTCTGTTCTGAAAAATAATATTATGTCTGGCCATTACACGTCTGAATTAAGTTTTCAAATGCCATAAGTTAATTGAGAGTAATGTAGTCAAAAGATGTTTTTAATACAGTGGATTAAACAAAGATTTTGCCAGACTTAGAACTGGGCAGAACTCAGTTTATCTTCTTGAGGTTTCAACTTCTCTTGCTTGACTGAAGTCCCATTAGAAAAATTGAGAATTGTTGTTAGCAGGATGGATGGATGGATGGATGGATGGATGGATGGATGGATGGATGGATGGATGGATGGATGGATGGATGGATGGATTGTGTACCAGTAAGTCAAGCTGACTATCTGCCAAAAATCTATTCCTTATTATAGGTTCAGGGCTGTGATTTTGGTGAGACCTTTATTATATAGAAAATATACCTGGAAGTAGAGCTGCTTTTCTTTTATGGGGAAAAATAAGCTTTCTTGTGCATAAAAAAATAGGAAGTTGCTAAGCAATAAGCAGGTTGTCCTGATGACAGAGTACAACTAAGGAAATACGACTCAGGGGTACAACTGAAATGGGACCTTTTGACCCCATTGCATTTTGTGAAGTAAGGAACAGGAGCATTTGTGAGACATCTGTTGTCTACCTGCCCTTATTTTGTAAATGGTTTTAAAAGATTAAACAATTAGTGTAAGCACATGGACATCAATAAGCAAAATCTTTATATTCCCAGTGTGATTTAGAAATGTGAGTAATTCTTTGTGTCAGCAATATTTTGAAAATATAATTCATGGTTCATTTTAATTTCACTATAAAGAAAATCCTACAAATGCATTTTTACTGTGCTTTTAAACTTCTATCAACAAGGTACTTGATAATTTTATTGGATTGACTAGATCAATTTTTAATTTAATATGTTAAATATATCTTTTAAGATTTTCCTTTGCATATTTCAAATTTCAATAATTCTGTGTTTTGGCAGGCATTACCTGGATCTTCCCTCGGCCTTCCTCCCTCACATGTCTATGGCAATAGGTTAAATTCTAACTCGACAATGGCATCACATACCACACAAGCTGAAAACATTCAGTTAGGCAAGTTAAAAAATGTTTTAATGGTATATGTATTTCTAAAAAAAACATTTTTTATTGATTTGCATGCTCAACTGCTAGCTGCATTTTACACACAAATAATGTTTTACACCACAGAGTATGTGAAATGTAAATGTTTAAGCAGAGCAATGAGCAGGCAGGAATGCAACAATGTCTCTTGTGTGATTGATGTGTTCAGTTGCTTTAGTTCTTTGCAATGAAAGTAGCATTGGGTTTTTGTTGTGAATCGTTTAAATCTTTATTTGCATAATTTATGGAATTACATGATCTCCGAGCTGGTATAACTGAGATCCTGTTACATAAATTCACCAGTAACAGAATGGATACTAGTTGGTCTTTTTCATAGTACTAGTTTTTTAAAAAATTAATGAGCTTCTGGATTTGCTTTGTTTCATTCTATCTTTAAGGATTTGTTGACATGTCCTAATAGTCATGCCTATCTGGGGGAAGGGAATGAGTTTAGCAGTTTACCAAGAATGGATCAGTCATGTCTTGCCCTCTAAAAGGCCAAGGGTCATTTGCTGCAGAATAGGGGGAGGGCTGCCTTGAAAGGGGCAGATAGGGTTATTTTATTGAGAGGCCATAGGGAAAAATAACCCTTTTGAGTCATGCCATGCAAGACATTTCAGTATATTTGACAAAATGTTTTTTAAAAAATCTTTTCATCTCTTATTGTTTTTTCTTTTTACATAAAATTGGAAATTACTAAATACTTATTCTTGCTTAAATAGGAAAGAAACATTTTCTAGTATTTGTTGCTAAAATTTTGTTGCTAAAAAGTTACTGATAGAAGTGACTGTGTGGAGTATGGTTTGTGAATTTTCCTGGGATGCAAAGTGTTAAAAAATACAAAGCCTGAGGATTTGCTGTGATAAGCATACAGATTAGCTGTCCGCAGCTGTGATTCATTACTTTCACTGCAGAAATTAAAAGTGGCTGAGGGGAGGGTACTAGAAATACAAACCATGCTTGTGTGCTGTAAAACTGAAAGCAAAGAAAAGACTAAGGCTAATCCATGGCCTGCTTCACCCACAGAAATTTGTACGGAGAATACTTTATCCATTGCAGTTAGCAGCTTTAAAGTAGTAGTCCTCTCTGATATTGCTACTGGAATAATTGCTAATAATGAAGGGCATCTTGAAATGAGCTCAGTCTGCGACATTTTAAAATCTTAGTTCAAAAAGAGTCACTTTTGGCTGTGAAATATTTGCTGTGCAGATCAAGATCTTGGAGACAATAGCCGGAGCCTGGTTGGAAGGGGAGGTTCACCCAAAGGAAGTATTTCACCACGGTAAGCAAAATCTACAATCATTTAAGGAGAAAAAATATTTTTAAACTACATAAACTTTTATAAGGTGCCCTATTTAAGTTGAATAAAATTATTTAGATATGTTTAGTTGGAGTAAGAAAATATTTTAGATTACTTTGAATTCACAGGGATATCTAACATAATAAATCTATGTCTTTTTCTCATGCATAGAAATTACTGAAGAATTAGGTACATTTTTTACATCTGGTCTCGCTTATATAGTTAATTTTACAGAAAAGCAATTATCAAGTGGATGCTATCATAAATATTAAATGCAAATATTTGTATCTTTTTGGAGTGTAACCACACTGAAAAAAGGGAAGAATCTTGTATAGGCAGTGAAATCAATATTTTTAAAAATTTAAAACAACCAGGATTCAATCAGCAGTTGATAGGTCACTAGCATAAAACCATAGTACTACACAGTTTGAGTGTGGAAGATTTTCTAATTATTATTGGGTAGCATTTTAAGTGTTTCACTTTAATGTATGATTGGTAGTACACATTTCTACTATAGCCTGCAAATACTTAATGCGTGGGTAATAAACTTTAAAAAAAATGTCAGTATGGCACTTTTGCTTATGAATTGCTATATCATGGATAAAGTGTGTGTTAGTGATCTGTGGCCAGATTTTCAAGAACCTGGAGATCTCAAAGACTGACTGAAAAATATATCCACTCTGCAAATTAGGCCAATAGTCATCTTAGGAACAAAACCTTTAAAATCTTTTGAAGCTGAGTGTGATTGAGTTCTAATTAAGTGATGTAGAAATATACCTCTATTTACTGAAATATAAAGTTATATAAGAAAGCAGATCTCTTTTTTTTAAATGGTTTAGTTTGAATGGCTTTTATACATAATTATTTGTAAGGTTCCAGTCCCCAGTAACTCATTTAAAATTAAAGTAAATTGAGAATGTAGTATTTCTTTGTTCTTCATGCTCCTTTTAAAAATTGTTAAATCTTAATTTTAATGTAAACCCTGTGAATAATGTTTAAGACAGTTAACTTTTTATTTCAGCTTTTTTAAGAAGGATTTTGCCCACTGTTTTAAGGCTACTAAGTAGATAAGAGAATTAAGGAATCAGAATCAAGACATAATACTGAGAAAAATTATTTTGTTGTCCTTTGGATTTTGTCAATTATAATAAAATATGCATGGATTGAAATAGCATAGAACTGCCAAATTTATACACAATGCTAGCATTAATATAAGCATACTACTTAATAAACATGTATATTGATATATGGAGGAAGAATTTAGAAGATTCACAGTACTATATAATGTATGTAAAGATTTTCATTCCTCAAATGAGGCAAAAATAATCTAAGATAAAAATACATGTGTCAGAAAGGTACATATTAAATATAGCAGAGTCCTCTTCATTTTAATCATATTCACCTACTTTTAATATAAAAGATGTCAGAATTATATCTAGTAGTGACCTTCAGTGAATCTAGTACCAAAAATCAAGCAAAGGCTCAGACTGTTTTTCAGAGGAATTATTCAAGAAATACGTAGGTATGAGTGATTTGTTCTCTGTTATTTTTTCTTTATACATACACATAGCCAAGTATCCAAGATTTTTTAATTTTACTGCAATCTCTTATACATCTATGGCTATATAAGTATTTCCATAAAGTTTATACCAGTGTTCAGCAATGCATTCAGGGCAACAAATCATATTGTATAGCAGTACTGCTTGAAGAATACAATACCTTTTGAAAATATGTCAGTAATTTGCTAGTCATGGGCTAGTAAAATCAATAAATATTTTTATCTTAATTTAATAATTGTATAATTCAATACAGTATATTATATCATCCTAGATATGGATGATGTGGTTGATTAACCATATGGAAGAGCAATTTACTGTTGGGTGAATTCTGATATTAAAGAGAAGAATAATTGCTTAACACTATAATTTGAGTGCATGCCAAAACAACAACAACAACAACAACAACAACTGGTGAAGGGTTATGATCTATTTGAAATTTTAATCCTAAAAACTAAAAAGAATGGTTCCTTTTAATAGCAGAAATAATTCTGGTACAAATACTACAACATTAAATCATGATTAAGTACATTTGTATAATATATTAATATAATTTATTCATTATTCCATCTCTACCTTCACCAATTGCTTGGTATATACCTTCTATTGTGTAAAAAAACCTGGAGTGCTCTGTGTGTGTGTGTGTGTGTGTGTGTGTGTGTGTGTGTGTGTGTGTGTGTGTGTGTGTGTGTGTGTATTAATATGTGTATTTTCAATGACAACTGGGAACATGGGAAAATAATGTTATATATTTTTACAGTGAAGCAAGAGAATTACAATTCACCAACAGAAAAGGGTTGCTAAATTTATTTAATTTCAAAATACTTACGTACAAGTTCTGTGATTTCATTATTTTGATACATCATGCTGCTGTAATGATATTTCTAAACACAGATATAAAATGCTTCACATTTGACATTTTAGTTGAAGTCATTGTCATCAAATAATTTGTAATGTTGGTTTGTATGCATTTTAGGATATAAAACTTTCCAAATTGTTAAGGCCTCTGTAAATTAAATGTTGGCCATGATTTCCTAAATTAGTGTACTGGCTACATAAATATTTAATACTTTCCTGCACATCATTATGACTACTGTTCCACTTCAAAAGGGCTTTTTCTGTTGTTAATTGTGAATTCAATTATATAGTGACGTCAGATGAAATCTTACCAAAAATATTCATTTTAAGTGAAGGTATCTGGGGCATGATAGCTGTTTTTTGTTATATCTTCTGTAGATATTTAATTGGAAGAGACAGTTTTGCTCTTTGTGCCACAGGGCTGAGCATTTTATCAAGGTACTTATTTGGTCTGATATTTTCTAAGTGTATTATAATTAATTTCATTATATATGTACATATTTCTCATTATGTTTATGTGTTATTAAAATATCTTGAAAATTAGTGCGCTTTCAGTTATTTATGTCATATTAAATTAGTTCACCTAAATAATTGAAGTTTTGATTTTAGTGCAAAACTCTCCTAAAAGAATTGGCATGCGGGAACTTCATCATTAAACTATTTGGTGTTGAGACCTATAGGTATCTTAAGGAGTATTGATTAAAAGAGTTAAGAATAGCAAAGAAAACTGATATGTGTATGTTGTATATATCTCCTCTCCCTTTGTTCTTTTAGTGTAATTCATAACCTTTCTACAGGTCTCCTGTAAGCAATTTACAGATTCGTTATGATCAATCTGGAAATAGCAGTGTAGAACATTTGCCTCCAACACCATCTACTATAGAACAACTTTTGGAGAGGCAGTGGAGTGAGGGACAGCAGTTCTTGCTAGAACAAGGAACTCCCAGTGATAGTAAGTTTTTCATCCTGTCCTGGTTAATTTTTTGATTGCTGTTAACGATATGCATTGATGGCCTTACTATGTAATCTAATATCCATCAGAAAAGTATTGATATTTGTAAATTTTATATGTGAAAGATGATCATCATTCCTGGAATGTGTTTCCATATGTTAAAATGTGATTCTAATCATCTGTTTCATTCCTGGTATGTAAAGACATGCCTAAAACATTAGTCATTTACTTTAATTTTGCTGCAGAATTATTCTGAAGTGGGAGGATGGTGATAAGAAAGAATTTGATAATGAAAGATGAGATCATAAATTTATTTTGAAAATACGTAATTAAAGCTTGTCTGAATCTTTAATGACTAGTGATATTCTGATTAAATATGCATATAAATGCATTAAATATTTGAATTGTTTTAAAATTATTTTTCTATTTTACAAAAAGTTTCTTTAGTATGTTTTCTTGATTACCGATCATGAGTGAAGTGCCATCTAGAGGTATGCATGCACGTGTATGTGTGTGTGTACTTTGTGTGTTTTTATGAATGGTATCCTGACAAAAATGCTAATTGTGAGGAAATTCATGCAGGGATAATCCTTTAAACATGATAGCTGGAGGACAGGTTTAGCTAAGTCTTATTGCATCTCATTTGGGCACACTGAGAGTTCCTTTGTATATTCTTGAAGAGGAGGGATAAAAAGCTAAATCCTTGGGAAATGACCAGATGTGCCTGCACTGCTATACTTGTGTCTGAACTAGGCCTAAAGGTCATGTTAAACAAATACAATTTAAAATTTTAAAAGCAGCTTTTATGATGCTATAATGGCTAAACTGTTTTTATGTGCCAACTGAGGAAAGTTCCAAATTTTATCCAAAATTCAAATTTCAGAATGGAAGTGACTGAGGATGTACTTTATTTCCAGGAAGAAGGCAATGGCTGCAGGAGCCTTAATGATCCCTGCTGGGTCCTCTTTAAATGGACATTGGAAACAGCTGGATTCTGTTGATTTAAATGCAATAAAAAGTTCTCATTGATTACAGAAATTCTGTGGGGGGTTTTTTTTACATCAGCAATTGTCTTGAGGTTATAATGATTCATTGGTTTATTTTATTTTCTGATACTATATTGTTATTATTTGTTAATAGAAGGGATATTTTCTCCCAGCCTTTTTTTTTTAAATCTCCATTTCAAATTGAACAAAGTAGAAAACATACGTACAATGTGTTCACAAACTTTGGAAGGGCAAATGATTGCCTGTGCTTCAAAGACACTGGACTGAAGCTTTGAACTGTTAAATATCTCCACACGAAATTTTAAAAAAGGGAGGAATCTTAGGCTATATATTTGTGGATGAACAGATCTGGTGCACACATCTGGTCTGTCTGTCTTATGTAGAAATAACACAATTTAATTCTCATCATGGCTAATTTCAAGGAACTTTGAAATATTTTCTATCTCTTCAATATTTTATATAGACATAATTTACATTACAAAGAAATATTCTCCAGCAATTTATTAGCAAACAACTACAATAATGTACCTATCTAATTGCATATACAGAATGATGCACAAACAATTTTTAACTGCAACTTTCAGGGTTTTAAAATGTTTTTGTTTAGTTTTAGGCATGCTGAAATCTTTACACCAGCTTCAAGTTGAAAATCGCCACTTAGAAGAACAGATTAAAAATCTAACTGCTAAAAAGGAGCGCCTCCAGCTCTTAAATGCCCAGCTTTCAGTTCCTTTCCCAACAATAACAACCAACCCAAGTCCTTCTCATCAAATGCCTACATTTTCAGCACAGACTGGTAAGTAGAGAAAAGTAGGTCTCTCTTTTAAATTGAGTTTTACAACAATTTCTAAAAGGTTTGTAAGCTCTTACCTAAATAAATGATGAATATTATCTCTGTGGGAAAAATAATTTTATTATTCCTCTCTTCTATAAATGTCTTCCAAAATGAATAAAGCCTGAGAACATTTTCAAAGAGAAAGGCACATGCATATTAGATATGTTTAAACTTTTGAGGATGACCCAAAGGGAAATTGACTTAAATTATCAGTTTATGTATCTTGATGATGTCAAAAATCATTCATGGGTAATAGGATTTCCCCCTAAATATTATAAAAACTGCAGTTCAAATAACAGCTTTCTTTTTAACTTTGTCTTCCAGCTGTGATTGAATCCATTATCAGCAATAAAAATTGTGGACATAAATAGCTTGATTTATTAGTTTCAAAGTTTAGATTTTATTAAATATCTTCACATAATTTCTGCATCAGAAAGCCTAAGACCTTATTAAAATTGTTTTTCAATTGTCACTCTAGCTGTTAGCTCTGATTCTCTAAACAGCAGCAAAAGCCCTAACATGGGAAGCAGTTTTCTACCTGACAACTCCCTCCCTGTATTAAATCAGGTACTGTTTTTTAATAGCTTTTACATATCTCATTAGTTAATACTAATTTTCTATTATTTTGCTGTTTTGTGAAGTTTGATACAGCTGAGTCTTTGTATTTTTATTAGGAAATACATTCCAGTGGACAAAGCACTAGCAGTTCCTCTGCTCTTTCTACTCCACCACCTGCTGGGCAAAGTCCAGCTCAGCAAGGCCCAGGAGTTGGAGGAGTTCAACAGGTCAATGGTGTGACGGTGGGGGCGCTTGCCAGTGGAATGCAAACTGTAACATCCAACATTCCCACAGTGGGTGGAATAATTGGAACTCTGCCAGGTAACCAGCTGGCAATCAATGGAATCGTTGGGGCTTTAAATGGAGTAATTCAGACTTCTGCTACAATATCACAGAATCCTTCTCCTCTAGCTCACACAGCTGTGCCACCAAATGCAGTGCATCCTCTGCCAACCACACTCAGTAACAGGTAAATTATTTTGCCAAATAGATATGTAAACAGGTATATTTGGATATAATATTCTTAATGATGAAAGTATTTGCTTACAGGTTTTTGTCTCTCTTATGTCCATCCTGTATTACACAAGTAATTTACCAAAGTATGTTTGGATTTGGTGGCATATAAGTTCAATCCATCCATCCATCCATCCATCCATCCATCCATCCATCCATCCATCCATCCATCCATCCATATATACATACATTCCGAACTGCATTCTCTATTCTTCCTTCCTATCACATTGTTCATATTTTACCTTAGAATGTTTATGAGAATACAAAATTAGTGATATATGTGTGGAAAAAGAGAAAAGTCAAACTATTTCCTGAAACAATTTAGCAATTTGGCCTCAATCGCTGCATGCATTAATGTTGTGCAAATTAAGCACCATAAAGGCATAATAAAACAGTCTACAGCAGAAAATCAAAGCAGATGCTCCACAGAATGATGACCATCATCAAAAATTTTTTGTCTCATGTAGGTCCTAGGTTCTTAAATTTAAGTTTGAGACACCCCCAAGACACATGATTGCATCTTAAGCTTTGCAGCTGGCTCGTATTTACATCTCACTGCATCTTTCTAGGATCTCGACCACAATTTGCAACATATTTTGCCATTTTTCAGCAGAAATTTGAAAGCCCATGCTGGATTCACTTTATGACCGCATGTTTTGCTTAACAACTGTGGTGATTATCTTTACAACTGTCATAAAAAGGTCATAAAACCAAATCTGATCATCAATCCTTCAACGTACAACCATAAAGATTTATGACTGAAATTCTGTACTCCAGTATGGTAGTAAATTGAGGACTAGATGTAGTGCAGGTAGTTTTCCTGCAGTACAGGAATTTAAAATTCCCTATATTTTTAAAATATGTAAAGAGGCATTTGTGGCTCTCATCATTGCTTCTTCAGAATAGCTCAGCATGCCACTGAAAATGTGGATGAGATTTTCAATATTTGTATGATTAAATACACCAGTTATTTTGTTAGCATATCAATGATATTAAGTACTTTGCTAGTTCAGTTGTACTTATTTTCTAATGTTATATCCGTTAATGTTGTATAAGTAAACTTTTAAGATAAAAATTGAGCACATGGTTAGAGAAATTCATGATCGGCTTAGGCACATAAATCTCTGTATATTTTAATTTTAAATTGTTTAGTTTTTCAGAAAGTAGGATATAGAAATGATTCAAGCGTGTTTTCTCAGTAAAATGCACTTTGTTATTTCATAGAACCTCTGGACTTGGATTTCTTCCTGACCAGCAGAGACAACTGTTGCTGCATCAACAACAGCAACAATTTCACCACTTACTAAATACTCAACAATTCACATCAGTAAGCATTTCTATTTTATCATTATATTTTCAATGTTCAGGAATAAGTGTTGGTGCTTAGATATTACAGCCTGCCTTTGAATGTTCATGGATAAACCAGAGGTCTGCAATTAAAAAAAAAACAACAGGAAAGAATGAGATTAAAAAAAACATAGACCTTATGACTACCTTAAAAGATTTGACATGTCTTCGCTTATTGCATCAAAAAATAAAAGAGCAATAAGATAAGTACACACTATTAACTAGAGAGCCAATTTGCTCTAGTGGCTAGGGCACCAGGCTATAAAGTGGGAGACCACGAGTTCAAGTCCTGCCTTAACCATGAAAGCCAACAAGGTAACACTTTCTCATCCCAATAATAATTTATAGGGTTGTTATAGGAAAAATAAGAGGCGGAAGATATGTTGGATATGTGCACTGCCTTGAGTTATTTGTAAAAACAATAAATTCAGGATATATATCTGCCTGCAGAGAGTCCCATTCAGACCTGTCTAGGACTTTCAGACTTGTTTGATTGGAGGCTCCTAGACATAAATTCCCATTGATTCCCTTCAATCTGTTTTCTGTCATCGCAACTTTAACATTTTTGTTCTTCTGCTTTACTGAAAGCATTTCATTCCTTATTTTTAATTTTTTTAAATGTCTTTTTAGCATTTCTTCAAAAATTGTTAGAATTTTTCATCAGGACATGTTTTTTTCTCTCAGATATCCAACCTTGAGCCTTATAGACTATTTCACAAGTGCTGGTGTTTATGAGAACAAATGGGCATGAATTGGACTTTTTTGCCTTGGTGAAATAGATTTCCATTATCTCTTCCATGCATTTACTAAGTAGTCTTGTTGTCTCCCAAACTGCCTTGTGATCATCTCATTTTTCCAAAGGTTGATTGAACTCTCCATAATCTGGAGGGATTATGCAGATCTCTATTGCACCACCATTAATATATCTTATTAAAAATTCAGAACTTTTTCAGTGGTTTCAGATTTCAGTCAGGGCTATAGGAAAAAGCTTTTATTTCCTGCCTTCTTGAATTATCCTTCTATTGCTCCTGCTGTTGCTGAATTTAATTTATACTGTCCAGTCCTTACCAATTTTTGTTCAAGCACATGATTTGATCTCAGAAACATATATTTAGGTCCCTCTAAAAACCTACTTTTGCAGAACTGTACTCCTACCTATTGGGAAAGTCAAAACCAACATTTCCCCTTATTGAGAAAAACCATTTAACTCAAACTTGATCACCTCATGCCTATTCTGTTTCTGAAGGACATATCTCCAAATTCTTCGGCTCCATGCTTTTCCATTCTTCTATGACATATAATTTCTTACCAAGTTTTTCATAATCACAATTATTGTACCTGTATTTCCTGGAATAGTTCAAGATGTACTAAGGCAAAACTTTGCAAGTATTGATTAATTCCAGTTTCTTATCAAATTCCATCACTTCATATTTGTAGATTTGTAATATATATAGCTTTTGCATGTGTTGCATTCTCACTTTCAGAACTTTCCTCTTCAGAAATGTTCCTTCAAGGTAGATCTCACATCTGAATTTAAATTGGTGTGATTTCGTGTCCAGCACTATCTTATCCTAGACAGAGAAACTTGCATCTGCTGAAATCATTTGGCCACATTTTTGGTCCACTGTCATTGCTAAGATGACATCATGTTCATTCATTCCCTATCAGAGCTTATGCTAATCATTTTCAACTTGGTGATTATTCCTCTGATTCATCCTTAATCTAGATCTTAAAAGCCACCTCACTGGAATACTTTTGAAAATGTATTTAGATTCTTAGCATTTCCAGTAAGTGCCTTCAGAGAAGAGCCATTACCCATTTTGTCTAAAAAGAGAGAATTTCATTTGTGCATCCTTGTAATGTCTGTTCTATAGTGCTTATAACTGAGAGTTTAAAAGAGGGAAGGATGAATTCCCAGTGAACACTGTTGCCCTCAAGAAACAAAATGAAATATCACTAAAAATAGTACAGATGTTGCCTTAAAATATGGCAGCTGCCATTTTGACCAATTTAATTTTTGAATCTTGTTGGCTGCAGAGGACAATGTGGTATAATGTTTAACGGATTGAATTAATGTTTTGCTGGTTGTCTGATCCTTCCCCATGCAAATGAGATAGAAAGCTAACTACAATTTTCCTATAGAAAGGACTTTATGATCAAGAAAATACATCATATTATATTTTGAATTCAAGTTTACTCAATCTTGCCTAGTTGTTCATTTCTTGATCTAAATCAAGGAGGAACCTGTTACCCAGTGCATGTTTCTAAAGGACAAATTTCATCATCCCGAATTACTGGGTATGCTAGCTAGTTGGGAAACTAAAGTTAGGAAATATTTCAGTAAATGTTGAAAGGCCACACCACTCATTTTCTAAATCTTGAATCCAAAAAGGATGAATAGGTACAAAGAAAAATCATTTGCATTGTTCAGAATTTCTCTAAAAGAGGAGGATAGACATACCCAAGTCTTCGAGTGTCTATGGAGATTCTCAGGCATTCAGGTCGTGGTTATCCCAAAGATGCTTTTCCAAAAGGCAACTGGACTTCCTTTTTTTCCCCTTTGAAAATGTTTCACTTTTCACTCAAGAAGCATCTTCAGTTCTGAAGAATGAACTGAATTGCCTTTTGAAAGATCACTTTTGGGACACAACTCTTTGAGAAAAGCTATTAGATCTGTAATTCCTCAGTAAGATCTTGGTTTTCCAAAAACAGGTTTGCTTATATCTTATCTCACCAGTATTTTGATTTTTGACATAGCATATTCATCAGTTGTAATTTGAATGTTTGCATTGGTTATGTATCACTAGAAGACAGCTGGCATAATCTTTCTTGCCCTGCCCTTTCAACTTTTTCTCTTTTTGTTTTATAGTTCACAGGATGAGTGAGAGGTTTGCTGCTTGTTTTCATTCCCTTTTTGTGGCTGTTACATTTGTTCTCTCATAATTGTCTGCTTAGAATGAGATTTCGTTCTTACAATAACCTTGTAAGAGATTATGATTTGGGGCCAGTGAACTTCTTAGTTGGTCATGAATTTGAATCTGAATATTCTGTATCCAAGCTCAACCATGTATAATCTCTGATTAGGCATGAAATCCTTCTGCAATGAGGAGCTTTCAGAAGAATATTTTTAGCTTTCTTCCTTGGAATAATGAAATAATATTATCACTTTTTTGTACTCCAAACTATAAAAAATGACTCCTCAGGATACAATGAGAGAGCTATAAATCCTGTCTGAGTGAGAACCATTTGAAAGTTTAGTTTTCATCCATGTTTAACTACTTGCATGAAAAATAAAGTAATCTATAAGGTAATAACTACAATGTGCCTCCACTATTGTACTAAAGGAACAGCATCAGGCTCTTCTGTATCAACTAGTGCAACAACATCAACCTGAAGTACAGCAACTGCAGCTTTCAGGAGCTACACAGATTCCCATTAATAACTTGCTGGCAGTCTCTCAGGCATCTCCACTTCACACAGCTGCTACTAACCCATTCCTTGCAGTTCATGGGGATAATGCAGCTCCAAAAGTCTCTGTAAGTATATAGAGATTGGGTTTGTAATAAAAAGAAAAAAATATTCCTGTTTATAGGAGAACTGCAGCTTGTATTATCACAGCTATTTTGATAGCTGGTCCCTGAATGAACCAAGTAGCTCTAATTGTTCTCTCTCTCTGCTATCTGGTAAAGCTGACAAAAGCTGGCTTTTCACTACAATGAAAATTAGCATAAAACTTTCCAAGTTCCTAATTATAGTTCAGTATTTTTGACTTCTAGGATATTGTAGGCCTCCATCTTCAGAAAGCAGAGCGTCTGTAGTTATATTGTTGGTGATCTGTGCTGGCTTCATACCAGTAGTTGCAGCTTTGACTAGCAACAAGTTTCTAAACCTCACTCAAGCAGCTAGAATCTGGTCAGAAAGCTAAAATGTATATACATTCTATATTTTTTAAAAAGTTCATTTACTTCTCTGGTTTTAACCATTGGCAAGTGGCATGGGAACTACTTTTTCTTCTAGTGGACAGTTTTAAAACCATGTTAATTCTAGCACAATGTTCCATTGTATAAACTATCATTACATGAAGTGTGATTTGCATACATAAATTTAATGATACCAAATATGGTTTCAGTGAAAGGACCCACCTCTGGAATATCTAGTAAAACAATAAAGAGAATTGTGACCATTAATTAAATATGCCTCACATATATGCATGAATGGCCAGAATTTTGAATTGGAGGGAAGAGTGGCTTGAAAGGTAGTCTTGTATCTCAGTTCTTTTTTTCCCTTAGCTACTAACCACTGTTCTGAAATAAGATCTGTCCAGTAATTACTTTTAAATTCCCTAATCAGCCAACAGTATTTACTGAACTGATATTTTAGTTATAGTTAATTTAAGGAAGTGTGAGAATTAAGGATCGTACAAAAGTTTTAAAGAGTTTTTTTGTTAAATTGTTTTGAACTTCCTATTCTCCCCCATTTGCTGCTTTTCTATTTCAATAATAGGCCAAGTGAATGTAGAACTTTTTCTTGGCTATTCAGAACAGGATATGTCCCAACCTTCCTTTTTAACATTATTTCCCATTTTGTATACCGTTAGTATGGCAAAAGCAGAAGCTGGCTGAATCGAGGAGCAGGATAAGAGGTTTCTAGCTGGAGATGGGGTGACCTCTCCACTCCCTCTCCACTCCCTCCCCAGGATTGAGTGTACTCAATGCAGATAAAATTCCCTCTCACTCAACAGTGGGGAACAAAAAGGAAGGACCACATGCAGCTTTCTGTTCCCATTTGGACTTGCAGAAAAGAGAACAATTAGCAGATGGAGATTTACCTTGGCAGCAGCTTTGGAGGCCAAGCACTCCTCAGTTCAAAGTATCAGTTGTAGTATTGGTTCTGAGCCTTAGAAAGTATTGCCAGATATGGGTACATGGGTGAGACTAAACAAGTGCAATCCTTTAAACTTTCTTTGCTGTGCTGATATATTCTGGCTAGCTGTCTAAATTGTTTATTACAAAAACACTGGCAATTTTAGCAGTTGTAAAACAGTATATTTCTTTTTTTTCCTCCAGAGGCTTAGTGATAAAAGTGGATCCCTTGCACCGGAAAAAAATTAACACTTGGAAGTGTATGTAAAATTGCAAATCCTGCTGATAGCACTTCATCTGGCTGTGAGTTGCACTCTCTCTCTGCAGGTATGATGAGACACATCAATGAGCTAACTGCACACTGGAAAAGTGAATCTACCTGAAGATGTTTATTGTAAAATTTGACCTTGTTGCTTTGTGTTGCACTGAAACTGAACTGTTTCTATCAAATTGCCTGGAAGTTTGGATTTCAGATTAGAGCATTGTCAGTTCAGTCAACTGATTGGAATTCAGTTGCTGACTTTACACAAACTATAGTGCTAAAAATTAGATGTTTAGTTCCATCACTTCTTTGAAGAAAGCAAAGAAAATATGAAATTTTTGCCAATGACATGGTGGTTTGTCATCAGTGTTTTAGAAGCACCATTTTTTCTTCAGAAAAGAACCAGATTTTAAGTCATTTATTTTGTCTTACTAGTTTTTAAAATGTTTTTCTAGAATGAAAACATTTAAGAAATGACAAGTAATATTTAATTTTGAGATGGATTTTTCAAGATCACTGGAAAAACATCTGTTGAAAGTCATAGAACTCCTACCAGATGAGAAAGGTAACTCCTATTCTGGTAGTATTTAATGTAACCCAAGTGCCTGTTGCTTCCCTCTGCTGGGTTAGGGATGGCTTTAGACAGCTGGGCATGCACTAAAATGAGATAAAAAAGCCGCAAGCATATTCAACTTTGCACCAGCAGCCTTCCTTTCTGATCTGCCTTTATTAGAAGTGTTTGTCACTATTGATAGCTCAGGCAAATTGTTACCTGGGTTGCTTTCCACTAATAAATTACCAAAAAAGAAAAAAGAAAAGAAAAAGAAAAAGGGGGGGGGGGACCCATTGCTGTGAAATGTTAATGGATGAAAGAGACATATTTCACTTTGAAGAGTTAATTTCATGGTATGACTATGCAGTAAAACAGGAAATAGTTTTAATTTGAGAGTTAAACCACTAATTTGAATCTGTGTGAGTTATTAGTGGAAAATACTCAAGTATACTTAGACCTTCACTGTGTACTTAATTGGAAGAACCTATTGTTTCTGCAATATTGTTCGGTTAAACATTGCACAGTTCTTACCTCATTTCTGTAAATAAGTTTTTGTGACTGTTTTGTATTGTGAAGAATTCATAAAATGTGGATATTTTGATTTGTAAAATTTCTAACTGGTAGTTTTAATTGAAAGGTAAGAATAATTTATTTTTATATATTAATGGCAAGTTTTCAAGTCACAAATCACTTTTGTAGATAAATTTACTAAAGTAAATCAGTGTGGTTTAATATATTTAAACCACTTGTTTAATATTCTGTAATAATTTGTATAAATGTTGTTTTACCTAGATGTAAAATTGCCAATTTATATAAAGATATGTACAAAGCTTTGGTTAATAAATTTTAATATTGTTTATGGCTGTAAATTGCAATACATGATACAGACTTCATCAGAGGAATGCATTAATCACCGTGTCTAAGCCAAGTCCTATTACAAGCATGCTTTTAATGCATACTGAGAGAGTCCAAATCATGTTGTTTTAAATGGAATTTAAACAGGCCTATTCTAATGTGGATACTCTAACAAAAATATATAGCCAGAATGGAAAGTCCAGTTCCTGCTGCAGCAGAAAGTGCCTTGACACGAGTTATCTTTCTTGAGAAAAAGGTCATTTTACAATGTTTGATATCCTTTCATCTATAAAAAAAATTGTGTATTAGTTATAAGGAAAAATGTGCTGCCACACACCACTATATCATCATAAAGAAAACAGGCACAATTGGCTTTTTAAATTTTGAGAAAAATAAGGTTTTAGCACTTTAAAAAAATTGACATTCTCATTCTACCATGGCATTAGTATGAAATGTGTAGAGTTTTTAGGCTGAAAGCAATAGTTTTCTCCCTTACATATTTTCCAATCCTTCCCGCAAGGCTGAAAACTTGAGGATTCTTCCGGTATAGTAGAATTATTCTTATTTGGAATGAAGACTTGCCTTCAACATGAGCACCAGCCACCAGCAGACAGAGCTTGGACTATACAAATGCAAATATTTTTTTATTTTTACTCATATTTCACAACTGGAATATATATTTTAAGTTGTGGCTGCTTCTATATATAAAGTGTAGGAATGCCTGAAATGTCACACATAGTCTGATATCTAATGGGATTATATCTTGGGTTAATATACCTGCCATTGGGGGGGGGGGGGGCGGATCCACTTTTGATGAATTACTGACTTAGACTGATCATTCTTTTGTTCTTCAATTGAGGTTTCCAACTGTTGTTATTTTTTTAAATTAAGTTATTTCTCAATTATTAATGCTGTCCAGCTGTGCTCTGTGTGGAAAGAAACATGGGCAACTTTTCCTACCTGAAACTGACTTACAGGTTTGAGGCAGCAAGGTCGGTTATGGGGGCTGCAGTCAAGGATTAACTGGAGGACCAATTGTTATAATGTAAAGCAATAGATAGAATTTTCTATATTGAACATTATGGTCTGAAGATAAATATTAATAAGATCCACAGTGAAGGCAAATAGAATGAAATTAGAAATTCAGTTCCCATTTGTTGGCTCTCCATAAATCACCAAAGAAGCAGTAGCAATAGCACTCAGACTTATATACTGCTTCACAGTGCTTCACAGCTGTCCCTAAGCGGTCCTCATTTTACCGATCTCAGAAGGATGGAAGGATGAGTCAACCTTGAGCCGATCAGGTACAACAGAATCAAACTCCTGGCAATGTGAGCAGTTAGCCTGCAATAGTGTATTCCAACCACTGCGCTATCATGCTCTGGCATATACAAAATTTGTTGACTAAGAATGGAGCTTTTGTGGAATGTTCTATTTCAGAATTGACTAAAATTTTCACTTCCCTACCTCTGCATGTTCCATTGGAATAGGATGAATGTAATGCCAATGTTATATGATAATAAAACAGAAAGTGTAATATTCTTAGGGCATGAGTGGTTATTAACGAAAACTGAAATGTAAGATACTTAGAAGACACAATGTTTCCCATCCTGCAATATGATTTTATATTAAAAGACATTTGCTCAGTTGTTCCAATATGTCAATAATCATATCCAATATCAATAATGATATTTCTTAAATACCAGTTAGTGGCAAACTCCCCTCCTGTACAAAAATACATTGATTGTATTAAAAAAATTCAAACTGAAGGTGTAAAATTTACAGATTTTTACTAAGGCACATGACATACTGAAATACTGAGGTACAAAAATACAAGTCACTGCATATGATGTTTAATGTATCCCATTTTGATGAATAATATTCTTCAAAATGTTCAGCTTTTGGCCATTTTTTTCTTTTGAATAAGTTCAACCAACAGTTTGTATCTAGTCATACATTCTTCCTGTAGAAAAAGAAGAAAACATGGAGTATTAATGTGTAATATTCATTTTTAAAAGCATTATAGACAATTTATACTAGGCAGGAGAGAAAGGGAAAACATTTTCTGAGAATTATGGGAAAAAAGTAGTATCTATTATTACCACAATCACTATGTTGTACACAGCTAGTCCTCAACTAACAGTCACCTAACAGCCATTTGAAGTTATGGTGCCCCTTCCTCCTGAAAGCTGCTCTGCTCTGGCCTGATGTTATGGCTGCTGAAATTCATTGATTCATCCTTACTACCCACTGTAGGGATGCTGCACCACCTCCTGCCTATCTTCCTCCTGCCTGGATCCCTGTAAACATTTCCTCCCTCAATGGCTCCCCCTTAGCCTTTTGACTTGATTTCCACCCTACCAAGCCCCATGCGCTCCTCACTTTTTAAAGAGTTCTGAAGCCTTCCATAGTGATGGAACAGGTTGCTTTGTCTCTCGGCTGCTTGGTGTGCTCCTCTCTGGGCCACATGGTGGCAACCTGGAAATGGCCAGCATTTTGCTCCTGTCCACTTGTGGATGAGGACAAAATGGCATGTGAGATATATTGTTCCATTTTGCTGCCTTATCAAGGTTGGACAGCACTATGGAAAGTTTCTGAAAGCTGCAGAAAGATTCTGCAGCATTGTGCAAACCACATTACGGTAACAAAACAGTGGTTTGTCCCATGACTACATGGCATTCTGGAAGAAGCACCCATATTTCCAGGGCCAAATTGCATTCTGGTATTGTAAATTGCAGCCACTTCTGGAATCGTGCCATATGGCCTTGCAATGAAGTCTTCCAGCACTCTGGAAGACTTTGGAGCTCATCAAAAGGTAAGTGAGGAGAAGGGTGTTTGGCATAGTGGGGTGGGAATTAGGCCTAAAGCTTGGGGAGACCTAAGGGGCATGGGGAAAAGCCTGTGGAAACCTAAGGAGCAGGAAACAGGTGGGCCTGGGTTTGTTAGGCCTATAAGGGCCTTTCCCACCTGAGGCACTCTAAGCTCCACCTGACCTGTAAGTTTGTTTAAAACTGCATTAGGGAGAGCAGGAATGGGAAGATCCCTGGACTACTGTAACACTCTCTATGGGGCTCCCTTTGAAGAGCACTTGGAGGCTCCAACTGGTCCAGAATATGGCCGCGCGGGTGATTATGGGAGCCACTCGGCACACCCATATATCAACTCTCCTGTGCGAGCTGCACTGGCTCACTGTGGTCTTCTGGGTGCGATTCAAGATGCTGGTTACCATCTTCAAAGTGCTTCATGGCTTAGGACCCGGATACTTACGAGATCGCCTTCTGCCACCGATGGCCTCCCGACCAAAACGCTCCCACAGAGAGGGACTCCTCAGGGTGCCGTCGGTCAAACAATGTTGACTGGCGATCCCCAGGGGAAGAGCCTTCTTTGTGGGGGCACCCACCCTCTGGAATGAACTGCCCCCCGGGATACATATGATTCCCCACCTATGTACCTTTTGCCGTGCCCTTAAGACCTTACTATTCCAACAGGCTGGGCTGGCTTAATAAGGATTTGTAACGGGTGCTTTAATCTTTGAGTTTTAATTTGGGGCCAAATTATTTAATAAGTTTTTAAATTGTTTTTAAAAATTTGTGTTATATGTTGTTTTATTGTGGTGGTATAAAAATTCAATAAAAAATAAATAAAAAATAAATAAGATCAAGTGAGACACAGTATTTGTGTCATCACAACAAGAAGCCATAATGGACAGGCTCCATTACAGCTATATCTTGAGGATTACCTACATTCACTAGGCAGCTTCCAATATTAAATCTTCCTCCGCTATTGAATTACTCAGCTACTGAAGATTTTCCATTCCAAGGACCCTGCAAATAACTGCATCCTTTTGTAAATGTCCCAAAAATGGGAGCTGACTTTGTCAGGCAAAGTATTCCATATGAGAACACTGCTAATGAGAAGGCCGTCTTGCAAGCCTCTGTGCACTCAAGCTCTTATGAGCCAGTACCTGCAGCATCCCTGGCTAGTTCAGGTCAAGTTGGCATATTCTATATGGATCAGACAGCTCCAAAGATAACATAGGACAGAGGTGTCAAACTCAGAGCTGGTATGTGGGGCAGCCCTGGAAACAGCAGACTGGCCTGCAATGCTTCTGCCACCACAGGCGTCCGACACGAGTGATGTCAAGCTGGCCACACCCACCCTGGCCCCCCAAGGTCAAACCCAACCCTGACGTGGCCCTCAATGAAATTTAATTTGACACCCCTGATATAGGGTTTTTATACGTATATCCCACTATCTTGAATTGGGCTTGGAATGGGCAACCAGTGCTACCCTCAAAGAATAGACATATCAGTTATTAAACCTGTTCAGACTTGGGTTGACTTCAAGGGCTTTCCTGTGTAAAATGAATTGTTGAAGTCTAACTGTGAGTTAATAAGCCTGATTAATTGCCAGTATTTATATAAGGTTGCAATTGTTAAACTAGTGGGACCCAGACAAAGTTTCTCCTGGTGCTCTGGAGATCAGGACGTTAAATTGCATACCTGCTTCTTCTAGAGTAGTGCCATCAAAGTCAACAGTTGAGCTGTCTATGGATCCATAAGAGTTTTGCCCTTACAATGAATGTGTCTTGCTGGGATTCAGAAAGCATGGGCTTCAATTCATCCACTCCCTCCTACCCTAACCATGGGTACAGCACAGAAACGGCATTGGTCGCATTGGTTGATGATCTCTGGAGGGCTCGGGACAGGGGTTGCTTCTCTCAGTCAAGCAATGTTGACTGGCGGCCCCCAGGGGGAGAGCCTTCTCTGTGGGTGCACCCGCCCTCTGGAACGAGCTACCCCCAGGGATACGACTGATCTCAGACCTCCATACTTTCTGCGAGGCCCTGAAGACCTTTCTATTTCAGCAAGCCGGGCTTGCTTAAAAAGATTTTAATGGGTGAATTTTAGTGAAGGGTTTTAAATTGGGGAAGCCAAAATTGATTTAATCATGTTTTAAACTATCTTAACTTTATATTGTATGTATTTTAATCTTTGGCTGTTCACCGCCCTGAGTCCTTCAGGAGAAGGGCGGTATACAAATTTATTGAATTGAATGAATTGAATTGAATTGAATTGAATTGAATTGAATTGAATTGAACTGAACTGAACTGAACTGAACTGAACTGAACTGAACTGAATTCCAAGCATCAGTTCAAGATACTGGAATCTCTAGTGCCACAAAAATTCTAAGCCTATTTTTCCAGCAGACGTTGATTGCTAAAAGTCCCTGTTCACTGCATATAGAAACATATTTGTACCATTTTTTCCAATGTACATTTGCTGCTGCCCAGAATATATAATTAAAATATTCTCAAAATTCACAAGCCTGACCAAGCAGCAAGCAGCTTTTTGCTTGTAACAATTATAGTTCTACTACACTTCAGGAAATAGTTTGAACAAAGTTCCATCTGCTTTGTACACCTCTAACAAAAGCAACTACTTCTAATATAGTTAAACATAATGTGTATCTCACTAAAAAAATATTCAGCTTGATAGCCAAGGCAGATTTAAATCCCCCTTTCTAGCCATATCCTTTTCAACATTATCTTTCATATATCCTGGACAATGCGACAAGCAAAGATATAATTAATCAGTTCCTGTCACCTGGTATTCATTATATAATACATTTGACAACTACTTACTGACTAATTGTGGTACAGCCACTAATATTAAGACTACTGAATAACATAAAATCTGGCGAAGGTTTTTACTTACTCTTCAATTTTCCATCTTTGGCCATGTATACAAAGCCTCTACAAAACCTCTGAAATTATTTTGTTAAGATTGCTTATCTCAAAATGCTCACCTTCTTTAAATTAAATTTACAATCATGTAATATTTCCATTAATAAACTATTTAATTAATTGTTTGGACTGGTCTTTTGCTCTAGTTCCTTTATTGCCTTCCATGCTTTGATAATTAAAAACATTAAATTATCAGCAAGATCGGGGAGGGGGGGAGAAAGAGAGACAGAACATCATTTCCCACCTTACTTTGTTATTTTCCTATTGAATATTCAATGTCTGGGAAAAATGAGCAAATACAGGAAGTAATGTTTCAATTAACTAATTGAAAGTATCTGCTCCCATATCTATCTACAAAGTTTCAGTCAAGAATACACTGGAGAACTAAGTTTTGTTAGATTGCACTCAAGATTGCACTCAAGCCTTGGAAAATCCTACACTGAGAGTAGCAAGGAATGTAAATGGAAAGAAATCGATCATTACCCACAGGTAGTTTTCTAGCAACTGCTTGAAAACTGAAGAACATGCTCTCCTCCCTCAGATAAACCTTTTGACATAATCAAGGAGGCTATTCATTCATTTGAAGCCTCTTTTAAAATCCTGGTCCTTTAAAACTTTGCTGGAACAGGTTACATGACAGACTAGGAATACAAGAAATATTTTCCAGGATTGTGATTTCATTATCTCACCAGTATCCTGTATATAAGACTATGCAACATTTATTTGGTGTTCTAAACACAATATCTAACTACTTTCTGCATATTAAGTCAACACAGTTGAATTAGTTTCTATTATTCTTTCAAAGGTAGGTGACGGAGAACATTAAAAGGGCAGGCTATTGTTTGTTAGAAATACAAACAAAAACCTTGTTTACCATTATCTTTAAAAATACTCTGTAATTGCATTAAATTTAAGACAGTTAATCTTCTAAAACTAATTTTACAAGAAAAATTAATACAATATTACCCAACCCCAAATCTATGGCTTCACCTTGCTTTTTCCTGGAACACACTTGGCAATCTTATCCCAACGTTCCAGCGTTCCCTTTGGATACTGTTGCAAAGCCAGCTCTAGAAGCTTCTGTTGATTCTGAGTCCACAAGTCATCTGAACTGCGACACCTCTCTTTTTTCCTGGTCTCATCATCACTATATTCCTCTGGTTCTGCAGTGTCAAAGTCCTTCTGGCGCTTCCCTCTACATTTGTCCTCTGTTGTCTCTTTTGTCCCTGGGAATATTATTTCAGCAGCCTTTGGTATTGTTTTCCGCTTGCGATGTCGGGCTTCATTTAACCCAGTCTCTTGTTCATCTGTTGTGATCTTATTTATTGTTTCTGGATCATAACTGTACTTTGTTTTTTCCTCCTGGCCATCTTCTTTATCCCGTTGAGTGATTATAAGATCAGGTAAGTTAATATTGGCCTTGCTGGATCTTGAGCTTTGAGCCAAAGTTTTCAACTCTGAGAATTTAATAGTACCTATTGAAAAATAGCACACATCAGGTTAACATATAATAAGAGAGAAGATGGGGAGAACCAATATTCCAAACCAATTTTTGTTTAAAGTATGCTTCATGAGTGTGTTGAATCAGCCTTGAAAATATCTGACACCTGCATTCAAAAATCAGATTTGAAAAACATAATAGATTAAATCCAGATTTAGTCAAATGTAAGTCTGATTCCAAGCTAATAAAGTCAGGCTTTCATTTTTACTTGTATGTTTCCATGGTAGTCACACTTAGTTTAAACAATCCAGAAATAGCATCAATTAGGTACGATGTTAAGAGGTCTTCCGTTATATTCTAGCTCTTTTGTTAACATGCACTCCTCTATGCACTGATACACTGAAATGAATGAACTGCAGTGCTCCCATTGAAAAGGAAGAATAATGCACTGCCACGGTGTTTAATCAATGGTACCCTTAGTTATTTTAATTCATCTTTTGGTTCTCTGGAACAGATGTCACATATTTTTGTTTTCTTTACACTGCTGACAATTTGAGGCAGAGTTTCACATTATCCACTTAATGAAGGCATATATGCATAGAAGCTCCTTTTCTGCCTGTTATTTGTTTCCAAAAGAAGCAGCCAGTATGCTTAGTAATGGCTTAGTAATACCTAGGACCACCTTTTGTCCACCACTATTCTAGCCAATACAGATATTTACTCTCTGGCTTCTACAATCTTTTAAGTAGAACTCAGAACTTCTGGAGGTTGCCACATTCCCATGACTGTAGAGGAGAACTCCACAACCGCCTAAAAGCTTTGGGTTTTTTTAATGAATTACTAAAAATGATACAATTAAAAATATTAAATACTTAAGAGGCAAGCAGTCATTGCTTCAATTCATTTTAACTATAACTGAAACAAAATTAATATAGGTTTGAGCCTCAATTCACCAGATTTTGGAGGATTATCTGGTACTCTGGTCAAAGGCCAAGTGTAACCATCACATTAGAAAAAGAATCATTTTCTAAATCAAGAACCTCTGCCTTCTTTCTCTCCAAATATGTTAATTCGATTTACTGCTGTGGAGAATTCCTCATCCTGATAGCAAAGACAAGGAAGCTTCAGTCGCTATAAAACACTATAAAATGAAAAGCATGTTTTACTTATCTTGCCATTAGTTGAGACATGAACATTCAAGACTGCACCAACAAAAGACTAGATTCTATGGTTCTTGTTCTTAAAACTCCTGGCTAAGAAAGTTCAACTCCAGTTATCTCAGATTTAGGAAGGCAACTCTTCCTAGTTTACAGCACAATAGGTGGGCAGAGTGCCAAGAAATTGAGGCCCATTATATTTTATTTTATTTTGCAAAGAACACTGAATTAAGATATTAGCTGAAGACATGATTTTCAGTATATTTTTGGTATATGCTTAGCCACAGAAGTGGAAACAATTGAAATATTATGTGTTGCAACTCTGTTGTGGAGGATTGCACAGAGCCATCAGGAGAATTTGGGGATCATTTTTAAATGCTGTTTTGGGAGTAAGAATGAAAATAAGAAGTCTTTGGGAAATTATCATCCCTACTCTTATTTCCATAATCTTCCTATGTGGAAGTGGATTTTTTGGAAGTGCGGTAAATCCAGAGTAGGAATAGTATTGAATTAAATTCTTAAATTTCTAAACCCATCCTCTGAGGACAAAACTGCCATGAAAACAGTGATTTCAGTTTCTTTTTGGGTGGCACATTGTTGCTAGAACAGGTAACAACAGGCAGTATCTAGGAGGCAAACTAGTTTGCAAATTAGTTGGCCTGGCTAGGTGGCTCAATGGCTAAGACGCTGAGCTTGTTGATCAGAAAGGTGGGCAGTTCAGCGGTTCGAATCCCTAGTATAGGTCTTCCTGCATGAGTAGGGGAGTTGGACTAGATGACCTCCAAGGTCCCTTGCACTCTGTTGTTTTACTGTTTTAGTCACATCTCCATGCTTATTTCTAAATGAGCTTCTATTTATGGACCCACCAAAACATTGGCCATTTGACCATCAAAATTTTGCCAATCTTGAAGAGTTACAATACAGCCTGTACATTATAGCATCCTAAACTTGTTCTTCAGCAAAGAAGATCCCTACAAATTAATATACAACCCAAAGGGAGGGGAGGCATGCAACTGAAAATTCATGAGGAATGAAGAGGGAAAAAAAGCAAGTCCGGCTATTAACCTTTAAAGGCAAATAAATACATTTTCTTTAACCATTGTGAAATATATAGCAATATATATTTCTTTATCAGCGAAATATAAATTTGGTATAAAATGGTTTGTTGTGAATGCAACTGCTTTAGAGCTCCTGGATTGGAGAGCTCTGGAACTTTAAATTTTTAAATAATTAAAATTTTATTTAACTAAACTTTCGTCAGCCACCTGCTGACATCATCAGAGTATTAAACTACCATTGCAGAGATCTCTGCCTTTATATGCCATTAATCAATTTGGCCCTTGCAAGTGTAATAGGCCCTTCCAGCCGTCTCCCACTTGTAATCAGCTGTGTTGTTTTTGCATGGATGATGGAGGCTTAATTCCTACTGTTAATTGTGCAAGCAATTTCGTAGGGGAAATGGCTAAGCGGTTACAGACCAGAGTACATGAACACGAACTGGCTGTCCGACGCAAGGAACAGCGCTCCCAGATCTGGATGCATATGAAGGAGCACAAGCACACATTTGATTTTCAAGAAGCTGAGGTTATTGCCCATGATAAGACTAAAGAAGCCTGGTTCTCCAATAATAATTCCATCAATAGGCATATCGAACTGCCACTGGCCTACCAGGCTTTGAGACACCAGGAAAGACCCTGCAGGATGAGCAGAGATGGCTTTCCATCAGTGATCAGACTGTAATAGAAAGGATTAATGAGAAACAAACCTGGCCGATCACGAGGTCACGGACAAGGCAGCAAATTGCAATGGCTGACAGGCTAATATCATCCCCCACTGATAAGCAAGCTAGGAGGGAGGAAACAGTAGGAATTAAGCCTCCATCCAGCATGACAACAGCAAACATAACACAGCTGATTACAAGTGGGAGACAGATAGAAGGGCCTATTACACTTGCAAGGGCCAAATTGATTAATGGCATATAAAGGCAGAGATCTCTGTAATGGTAGTTTAATACTCTGATGATGTCATAGATCGCTGACGAAAGCTTAATTAAATACAAATTTAATTATTTTAAAATTTTAAATTCCGGAGCTCGCAGGATGTCTGCTTCTTTCTTTTATATACATACATACATACATACATACATACATACATACATACGTGTGTATATACACACACACACACACACACACACGCACATATATACTATCATATATCTATCTATCTATCTATCTATCTATCTATCTATCTATCTATCTATCTATCTATCTATCTATCTATCTATCTATCATCTATATTTGCTGATAAACAAATAAAGGGAGACTAGTATAGATCTATTTCAAGCTATTTAGCTCTCATCAGCTAGCCATACCCTTACTCGGATTCGAACTTGTCCTATAAATCTAGTAGGTACATTAGACATTACCTGGAGCACTTGAAACTGAATCTTTAAGCTGCTTGGCTTTCATTGTAACCTGTTTAGGAAGAAAGAGAAGTCATTTGCTTTTCAATGGTTTTGGTAAGAGTGCTTAAAACAGACATTGGCTTACCTGAAAGTCCTTTTTCGGTTTGCTGCGGGATAATCCACACGTGGGTTATCTCTCATCTATTTGCCAGAGACTGAGTGTAGATTTTTTCTTCTTGTTGACCACGACCTTCTACTCGCTGACCTTCAGTTTTTTCACAAAGATGTAGTCATCCAGTGTGTCTAAAAGGAAGCAGAAGGAACCCATCCTGGGGTCCAATTAGGAAGCCTAGCGAGTGGGTTGGATTATCCTGCAGTGCATCGAAAACGGACATTCAGGTAAGTCAACGTCCATTTTCCAGTGCACTGCTTGGATAATCCAAGCGTGGGATGTACCCAAGCTCAAGGTAGCTGGGCAGGAGGCTGACTGATCCTCGGGCCCTGGGTGGAATGCACAGTCTGCAATACCCACTCAGCTGACACGTAACTATCTAATTTGTAAGGTCGTATAAATGGTGATAATGAGGACCAAGTGGCCGCTCTACAGATGTCGCTGATGGAAGTTTGTGTTGTCCACGCCACCGTCGTGCCCGCACTACAAGTCGAATGGGCTATAATCATCCAGGTGAGGGCTTGGCCCTGAGTTCATATGCTTTCGCAATAGACGTCTTCAACCAATGGCCTACCGTAGAGGACGAAACCTTCTGCCCATTGACGAGGGGTGAAACGACACAAAAAGAGCTTCAGTTCGTCGAAAGGAAACAGTCTGTTTAATGTATCTGTGGAGGACCCTCCTGACGTCCAAGGTGTGCTATCTTTCTTCCAGCGGATAGTTGGGAGCTGGACAGTAATCAGGCAAAATGAGCTCCTGAGCATGGTGAAACCAGGAGTTCACCTTGGGCAGAAAGAAGGAATCCATCTGCAGAACATTCTGTTTGAATGGAATATATAGAGATCCCCTCGTACAGAGAGAGCCACCAGTTCAGATATCCCCCTGGGCTCGGAAATTGAGAGAAATTGACCACCTTGTTAGACCCTGTTGCCATGGCCTTTGAGATCACCTTAGCAAACAAACTATCTATGTCCAGTGACAAACGAGTACACTGCCCCTCCCCTAAGCGAAGGCCCGCAGCTGTTGGGTGAAAGTTACTTCTGGCCCCAAACGTCTGGTAGGAGGTGCCACGTGCAACTCAGATGCTGTAACATCTGGAACTGGCAACATCATGAGGATCCCCAAAGGGATACTGTTGCTGCTGTCCAGTACCATGTGATGACCAACCCTGTAGGTGGTCTGCCATCAGTTGAGGCAAAGAAATTGATTTCTCAGATAAAACTGCTTCAGTGGTAGAAGCAACCTGGACCCTGGGCCTTCTTTTGAGCTTTATCTAATTACCTTTCCAAGGCCTTATGACGCCTCTTCGTGTCTTTGTCCCAAACATGAGGACCCAGTTTGTTGGGGGCAATAAGCTGACTTTGTATAAATATAAATATACAAAAGTATGAAGACTATTGCTTAACGCACTGTAAGCCGCCCTGAGTCTCCGGAGAAGGGTGGCATATAAATCAAATTTAAAAAAAAACCATCAGTCAGACTTTTTGGATGGCAGAGGAGTTGAAGGTCTACTCTTGCCCTAGTGGTATGCTTAGAAGACTTAATACCAGGATTATGTGCCCTGTGGGCTCTGGGGGGACTATCAGTTGGTCAATATCTGAGGACAGGTCAGGATCCGCCACGAGTCAACAATCTGCCTTGGCAACAGCAATCAGTTTAAAAGCAAAACCTTAGTACTGAAAGATAGACCAGAAGACAGAATTGGCTGCCTAGCGTCATTGGAGGTAAAAAAAAAAATTCCAAGGGAAAATTGGTGCAATAGCCAATTAGTCCTCCCAGCGCTGCTGCTGCTCGCCGAGCTGAAACTGTCTGGCAACCGTTAGTCTGTTAACACCACCGCTGCCCTTCGCAGCTGTAATTCGGCATGAGAGCAGCCACCCTGCTTTCCCAGTGCCTGCCTGAATGGCAGTCCGTGACCACAAAGAGCAGGATCTGAAACGACCTCAGTGCTGCTTTGCTGGGTCCACTCACAGTTGGCAGGAGAGTCAATAAGACCCTCCACGTGCCGCTGCGGGAGAATCAAGCTGAGGAAATTGGCGCAAGAACGCAATTGTTCTCCCAGCGCTACAAAGCCTCACAAGTCTTTGGAGTTTGCCATGGTGGACCGGGCAGTGACTCCAAAGCTGCTTACTGGATTGGAGCTGTAAGGTGGTGGCAGTTGTACAGGCGGACTGGGAAACCAGCTCACCCATCAGCAGCAAGTCCAGTGAGGAAGCAATTACTCGCTGTCCAGGGGATCCTGGATGGGCAGAACTCCGGGCATTACAAATGTAGTCCTGGGTGGTGGCAGTTGGCCTGGAGCCCCAGGGATGACCAGCGCACCGCCGGCAGTGGAGGGGACTGTATTCAGCCTAAGGCTGTATTGGCTGACAACTCCTCAATCACAAAGTTTTTCTTCAGTTCCACTATTGGAAAATCCAAGTTGGAATATCTACTCTATCTAATTGTCAGAGCAATGATACACACGTCTCTCTAGCTAGACTGAGTGAAAAAAACGGAAGTTCAGCCAAGGCATGGTCAAAAAGAAGAAAAAATCTACACTCAATCTCTGGCAAATAGATGAGAGATAACCCATGCATGGATTATCCAAGCAGCGCACTAGTTCTGTTTGAAAACTATCAGTAACAGGCATCCATGGTGAGGGGACAAATGATCAAATGTGTGTCATGACATAAACGGTTCCTTTTGCACTTGCATTGTGATACTACAGTTGCTCTGGATACTCATGTCAACATACTTTCAGATTTGGATGATTGATGTCACCCTTGTAAGGATAGTCCAGCAGGATGCATACCCACAAGTAGACCTCTATCTTTATTATGAAATTACATTAAAACAACATCCTCTCCACTCTTACTTTTATGGTCAAGAAAGCCCTTTCTGAGATGTTTATCACCACTTCATTTTTTCATTAGTGAACTCAAGCTGCCTTTTATCTGATTATTTCCAGACTGCAGTTCCTCCTCCTATCTTCCAAATTCTTTCCCACATACCATTACAAACACTGTATACTAAATTTGATGGATCCCTGTACATTAAGGAGACATACGCTTATGGCTAGCAAAAACCCATAATGTAATTGAAATGCTTCAGGAAAGAGCTAAAATCAACCCTTGATAGTTTTTAAATAAAGGTGTTATCATTGGTGTAGAACTAAATAACCATCCTGGGAATTGAACTGTTTATTCATAAAGTTTCAAATGCAGCCCTCAAGATTTGAATCCAGCCAGTTTCTGATTTCTTACAATTTCTGCAACAGAAGTGAGGAAATTGGTTTTTCAGATGATGCCTTTATATCCATGAGATAGATCTGCTGGGGTTAATAGGAATTGGTGTCTAATAGCAATTGGAACATCACAGTTCTAGACAATAAATTATTTGACAGATTATTCTTTGTCCTAATACATTTTTTGATTAGTGAATCTCTTTAGCCAGCAGGTGGTTGGAAGAATTCTGGGAGTCAAAGTCCGTACATCTTAAAATTGCCAAGTTTGAAAAATACTGTTCTTCATATTTTTATACTTAGCTAGAGAGATCAGCACAGAAGAAACTGCTCTCATCCATCATTTGTAAGGTCACTACTAGAAAATAGAGTCAAAAATGTTCTCCCTTATGCCCACTCCAATTGTAAAGCATTTCCTGTCTCTAACATAGCATCCAACAGCAATGTTACACTGTCTAAAACTATTGTCAAGCAGCTGATATAATATGAGGACCAGATTGCTCCATTTTAGAACTCTTCTTGTGCCTTGGAGCCTTGTAAATGCTCATTCGCTGAATTAGAAGTTCTGGAATCCATCATCAATATTCACTCAGCTTGGGACTGAAGAGACTTTCAGCAATAGTTATAAAACACAGAGCACATGGGCAGGTAAAGTCTGGCGAGTTTGGCATGTGAGTACAGAATTGAACTTGAGCCTCACAAATAGATGGTTTAGTAGTTTGGATTATGGATTATGAAGTAGACTAAAAGAACCACTCAGCCATGAAACTCCAGTCACTCCTTTTTAGCCTTTGAGGGTTGTCATAAGAATAAAAGTAATGCAGTGTAGGTGGGAAGCAGAAGTAAAAAGTAAATATAATTCCTTGCAATAGATCAATAAACTACATTACGTATTCTCATATGTTCAAGAGAAGCTTACATTTTCATTTGTTCTATTCCTGACACAATCCACGTTAGGCCTCTAAACTTGCTTTTCAAAAATGAAAACACTTATCTTTTGCAAGCCATAGTATCTTGCATTGGGTCCTTTTTTAAAATGACAGATGTATCTTTAAATTACTTTGCTTTTCTTCAATACAATCAATATATCCATCTCTCTTTAGGGATCCCTTGGCTAGGAAAAGCTCCCTAAAGTCACAAAGTAATCCATCTAAGTATGTTTAATATAAATCCTGGACTGTTTGAATGTTAACACCTTTCCTCCACAAAATAACTACAAAAACTAACTGATAATGTTTTTCTCCCTGTAACCTTCAAATTCAATGAGAGATAGAGGTTTCTCAAGCTCCTCTGTGAAAATGGGACACTATTATAACTGCACCCACTTTGGCTTAGAGCAGCAGGCACTAGCTAATTAGAAAAATGTGTTTCTGTCTATCCACCTGCTTATTTTTTTATGGCTTACTTGGGCCTTTTCCACACAGAAAGCAAATCCCGCATCCGTCTGCTATTCCAATTTGAATACAAGAGATTAGTGACAACAGAGACTACAGAATCAGTTTATCTCCTCCCAGGTGAGTAAATGATATTATTTCATGAGGATGGAATTCTTTGCTGTCACTTCTGAAAACCTGCAGTTAATAACCACATTAAAGTCTATGTTTTTTGCAGACTGGTCTATTTTATTTTCACTATTTTTATTTCCTTTTAAGTTTCTAAAAATAATGACCTGGATCCAGAAACACATTCCTTTATTCATAAAGCACTTCCATCCCACTTTACTTTCAGCAGCAGTTGTGTGCCTCTACTCCAGAAGAGCCTACAACCTTTAATGTCTAGAAAGCCAAGAGAAACAGCAGGGCTTCCATCAGCAGAAAAAGACTACCATGCAGGCATAAAATCCTGCACATAGAACTCAAAAGCTTTGTGTGCACCAATATATACTATCATACAATATATACTTATATACTATATAAGATTATAACATACCTATTCCCCCCTGTTTGATCTTCCTTTCAAAATTGCAGTGCAATTTGTTGTAGAAATTCATTTTACAAAAAATGTTTGGAAAATTAAGTAATACTTCAAATTACCCACCTGAAAAAAGTAACAAAAATAAAGACAGGATTTTGTCATTATTTTTGTTAATTTTGTTGTTATAGGTAATCCTCAGGTTATAACCATTCAGCGACTGTTCAAACTTACAATGGCACTGAACAAGAGGTATGTAAGACCAGTCCTCAAAATTCCAGCCGTTGCAGCATGTGATTGTGATCCAGGTACCCAGTGCCTGGCTCATGATTACATCATTACAATGAATCTCTGAAGACCTATGCAAGGGTTCTTTTTGTAGACTTCAGATCAGTATTCAATACCATCATTCCAGATATTCTTCTAACTAAACTAAATCAGCTAGCCGTGCCTGATCACACTTTTAAGTGGATTATAAACTTTTGAACAGTGATGAAATAGCAGGTGAAGCCAGGCAAAATCACATCAGATACTTACTTGTACAATTAGTATAGGGCCCCCCAAGGCTGTGTGCTCTCTCCACTTCTCTCTATATACCTATGACTTCATTTCAAAGAATCCCTCTGTTAAAGTTCTGAAGTTTGCAGATGATACAAAGTGATTGGTCTCATTCGAGACAATGAAACTGGAATCTGCATGCAGACGGGAGGTTGAACAACTAACTAGCCTTGTGGTGTAACCAGAACAATCTTGAATGAAACATGCTCAAAACTTTACAAATGAGAGTATTTTAGGAGAAACCCTCCTATACTACCACCTCTTACAATATTAGACAACACAACATTAACAGTAGAGACCTTAAAGTTTCTAGGTCCTATATCTCAAGATTTAAAAAAAGATACCTAACATTAAAAACATCATCAAAAGACCACAATAAAGAATGTTCTTCCTGAGCCAACTCAGAAAGCTCAGACTACCCAAGGAGTTGCTGATAAAGAATTCTAAGAGGAATTACTGAGTCTGTCATCTGCACTTTTATAACTGTCTGGTTTGGCACTGCAACTAAACAAGACAGACATAGACTTAAATGGATAATTAAAACTGCAGAAAAAACAATTGCTACCAACCTGCCTTCCATTTAGGACCTGTATACTGCAGGAGCTAGAAAGAGGGCTGTGAAAATATCTACAGACCCCTCACACCCCGGATATAAACTGTTTCAACTTCTACCTTCAAAATGACACTATAGGGCCGTGATGGCGAACCTATGGCACAGGTGCCACAGGTAGCACATGGAGCCATATTGGTGAGCATGCAAGCTCAGCTCCGACACGCATGCGTGTGCCAGCCAGCTGATTTTCGGGCCTTCTGGGCCCACCAGAAGTCAGGAAACACACTGTTTCTTGCCTCTGGGGGGATGGGGAAAGCTGTTTTTGCCCTCCCCAGGCTCCTAGAAAGACTCTGGAGCCTGGGGAGAGCAAAAACCAGGCCTACCGGGCCCACCGGGCCATCACGTGCCAAAAGTGGGGTGGGGGGAAATGGGGGGTGCGGTGCATAGAATTATGGATGTGGGCATGTGTGCGTGTAACCCCACCACACTCCCCCCGCTTTTGGCACGCAATGGCAAAAAGGTTAGTCATCACTACTATAGGGCATTGCATAGCAGAACTGGACACAAAGAGAGGTTTTTTCTCTCATGCCATCTCTCTGCTAAACAACTAATTCCCACAACATTGTCAAACTATCTAGTAAGGCTGCATTACTATTATTCTTCTCATCTTTCCTATCACCTATCTTTTATCTTTTATAACTTTGTTGCTTGTATCTTATGATTTATATTATTTTATTTAGTATCCTAGTATTATTTATATTGATTGCTTATTTAGTACTCTATGACTATCACTAACAGTTGTACCTTATGATTTATGATGAATGAATGTATTTTTACAATGACTATGTTCATGATTTATCAGTTATAACTTGTATGTACACTGAGAGCTTATGCACTGGAGACAAATTCCTTGTGTATCCAATCATACTTGGCCAATAAAGAATTCTATTGTTCTGTTTTGTTCCTATTACTATCTATTTATTCTACTGTATTTATTCCATTCCATTCCTATTCCATTCCATTCCATTCCATTCTATTGCTAACTCTTATTTTTCCCACAACAACCACCCCTTAAGTTGGTTTGGTCTAAAAAAGCATCTGACTCAAAGTCATCCTAGTCTCCCAGTGTGGCCTGAAAATCACAGCTCTCCTGCGTGAGCTGCACTGGCTCCCAGTGGTCTTCCGGGTGCGCTTCAAGGTATTGGTTCTCATCTTTAAAGCGCTCCATGGCTTAGGGCCTGGGTATTTACGAGACCACCTTCTGCTGCTGATAACCTCCCATCGGCCAATACGCTCTCACAGAGAGGGACTCCTCAGGGTGCTGTCGGTCAGGCAATGTCAACTAGCGATCCCCAGGGGAAGAGCCTTCTCTGTGGGGGCACCCGCCCTCTGGAACAAACTACCCCCAGGAATACGACTGATCCCAGACCTCCGTACTTTCCGCAAGGCCCTAAAGACATTTCTATTTCAGCAAGCCGGGCTGGCTTAAAAAGATTTTAATGGGTTGATTTTAGTGAGGGGTTTTAAATTTAGGGGAGCCAAAATTGATTTAATTATGTTTTAGATTATTTTAACTTTCATACTGCATGTATTTTAATTTTTGGCTGTTCATCACCCTGAGTCCGTCAGGAGAAGGGCGGTATACAAATTTAATAAATGAATTAATTAATTAATGACAGCTTCCAAAGTTTTAGGCTAGCACCTTACAAGAACTATAACAAACTATTTGAATTGATAGACTAAATATGTAAGTCCATACATGTGAATGATGTCATCTGTTTCCCAAGCAGTATACAGCCATTACTGAATGTGTCATTCTACCAAAAATCTAGATTAATCACAAAACTATTCAGTGCTACTACATCTTGCTAAGTGATTACCACATCTAAGATGTGACTGCCTAGCAGCTGGCCATGACTGAACCCTTAGGCAGAAAACAGTGCACCATACTGGAATTCTTAGAAGAGAAGCAACAGTAGAGTATCTTAGAAGAGTATCAAATTGATGCAAAGGGTTTTAACTTCAAGTCGTTGATGGTATAATTGTTAAGAATAGTAGACAATTCTGACAGCTATGAAACTCATTGAGTAATTTTGGCCAATCATTTTCTTTTCACTTAACTTCCTTTCAGAGGATAAAATTTGGAAGAAGTACAATATCATCTTGTATGTCATAGGAGAGCAGATAATAAATGAACAAATAAACACATCAGAGTCACCATTATCTAAGCCTTAACTTTCCTGTAAAAGATCTCCCAAAGGTGAATCACAACTACCTGTTTTTGCAAATAAACCAAATCAGCAGGGATAGTAGTCAGAACTCTGAGCTACACTGGGGGAAGAGGGAATGTGACTGGCGAACCGGTACACATGCACAAACATGCACAGCTTGATGTGTGCAAATTGAATTGCATGTGTGTGTGGATGCCTACCGGCCCACCTTTGGTGGAAGTTGGCCCACCTCATGTGAGATCTGGTTCCAAATAGGCCATGGCCCACGGGCCATGGATTAGGGACCCGTGGACTAGAGCATATGAAATATAAGAAATAAGCCCCATAAGTACATGCAAACTACATCTTAGCTCACCATCTCTATCTACCCTGAAAACAGAAGCACACAGATTGCTTGAAAGCCACCTATATGACTAAGCTTTCCTTCTATAGCTTCTCTGACCAATTTACCCATCTGAACACATTTCATGCTTTCCTTGGCTTACTTAAAAAAATTATAGCTGAAATTAGTATCCCAAAATAATATGGAAGAATTTTTGGTTTCCAATCGTGCACTAAAAAGTTCAGAAGATGATAGACCCATTTGCAGTGTGTTCCAATGCCGATTTAGGCAGCCATGAGAATATATATTTTGGATAGCATCAATGCACAGTCTAGCATTACAAATCTATGGAAGTCTTGAGGAAAAAATAGAACTTGTCCTATCAAAAATCTGGAAGAAATGATTATTGATTAATTGAACCGAGGATAACTTACCTTTCCCTGTATGTGTGTATGAATGGAGAGAGCTTGTTCAATTATTTCTTCAAATAGTAAAAGGAAGGTTTGAGAGCTCCAAATTCAACAAGGGGGGAAATGGACCAAAAACAGATATGTAGAAATAGACATGGAATATCAGTTCAGCTAACTAGATTAGGTAGCAGGAACCCTCATTAAAGAAAACTGAATTAAATCCCTTTCATAACTGAAACATCTAGAAAGACATGGGGGAGGGAGGAAACCAATCTAACAAGAAAAGTAATCTACTAAAGGTTGCATTTTCTTTTCATTTTTAAATAAAAACAAGGTCCCATTATTCTGATTGGTTTAAGAAAATCTTTGCTTGTTTGGGGTCAAAATAAAACTAAGTTGTTTACAATGTAGCAGTTCTTACAGTCACACAGACATGGCAAAGTTGGGGCTTAAGCAGATTTAAGCTGATGTTGCTTCATTCCATAAAATTGTTGTATAAATAATTTTAGGCCAATATTTAAGCAGTCGTGCTTAATATGGCACATCAAGAAGAGACTAAAAGCCACTTTTTCATAATTAATGCTTTTAGCACATTTCAAAAATATAATTGAGGCAATAGAATTTATAATATTTACATTTTAAAAGAAAACATGGCTAAAATGATGGGAAAAGAGAAATGTCAATACAAGGTTTCCAGTCAGGTCACTGTGACCAATCATCACATTATTTTATTGCTTACATTTTCATAGCCTTGACTTTTCATAGCCAACTTTTTAATCATGAGTGGGCATTATCTTGTTATATTACCTGGAAGTCCTGCCTAACAGACCCCAAGGACATGAGCAAAGTATTTTCTAAATTATTTTTTTTCCCACTTGCAAGCCTGACTTTTCGTGGGTGGGGGGGGGAGATTAGGAATAATAGCAACTATCAAACAACTTAAAAATGGAAAATTTGCAGATTCTAACCAAGTCAATGTGGAGGTGCTCAAGGTAAGATAATTGTAGCAGTCAAATATATTCACAGGTTATCCTCAATATTATGGAAAGAACAGGTCGTGCTTAATTGGACCCTGCTGATATTGTTCTTGTGGGGGGGGGAGATTAGGAATAATAGCAACTATCAAACAACTTAAAAATGGAAAATTTGCAGATCCTAACCAAGTCAATGTGGAGGTGCTCAAGGTAAGATAATTGTAGCAGTCAAATATATTCACAGGTTATCCTCAATATTATGGAAAGAACAGGTCGTGCTTAATTGGACCCTGCTGATATTGTTCTTGTATTTAAAATGGACGTTGGTCTTACCTGATATGTCCGTTCTCTACAAGGATGAAACGGCAGTCAGGCACGGGAAGGGACTCGTAGGCACAGCACAGGACTGAGTCTGCATCAATCCTGAATAGCTCCGCCCTCTGCCTCCATTATCCAGTGTTTCGGCGAGGATAAGAATGTAGACTGATGTGTCTTCCTGCAATAAGAATTAGCAAACCACCCACCCCACCAACCAGGCCTCTCCATGGGGTGGGGCTGACTGCTGTTTCATCCTTGTAGAGAACAGACGTATCAGGTAAGACCAACATCCATTCTCCTACTCATCAGAAATGGCAGTCAGGCATGGGACATACCACAGCTTCTTGTCCCGCAGGTGGGTAGGAGAGGCCTCAACAGCAAACTGGAAGGACTGCCTGCAGGACACGCCGACCAAAAGCAGCATCCAACGAGGTGAAGGAATCCGCCCTGTAGTGCCGGATGAAGGGCATAAGACTGGTCCAAGTGGCTGTCCTGCAGACTTCCTCCAATGAGGCCTGAGTAGACCAGGATGCCAATGTGGCGGCACTCCTGGTTGAGTGGGCAATGATGCCCTGAGGAACAGGTAATGTTGATGCTGGTAGGCAGTACAAATCGTAGCATGAATCCATCAGCCCAACATAGGGGCCGTGGCTTTGATCCCAATAGACGTAGGTTGAAACGAAATGAAAAGAGACTCTGTCTTTCCGTCTTGCGCTTTATGTAAATCTTCAATGCGCGATGGACGTCCAAGGTGTGCCACGACTGCTCCAAACGGTGCACCAGAGACGGACAAAAGTTCAGGAGAACGATGTCCTGTGCCCGATGGAAAAGGGAGTTCACTTTCGGAATGAACCCAGGGTCAAGATGGAGCACCACCCGGTCCTGGTGGAAAATGCAGAGGTCCGCACTGGTGGAAAGGGCCGCGAGCTCCAAAATGCGATGCGCCGACGTGATCACCATGAGGAACGCGACTTTAAATGATAGAAAATGAAGGGAAACAAGGCGAAGAGGTTCAAAGGGAGATGCCATAAGGGCAGTGAGAATCTTGTTAAGGTCCCATGAAGGGAACTGGTGAACAGTAGGCGGCCGCAGGTTGGATGCTCCACGTAAAAAACGTTGTATAACAGGATGCTTGGAGACCGAGGTAGAAGAACTGCATGTAAGCACAGACAAAATGGCCATAACCTGTCGATGTGGGGTGTTGGGGGCCAAACCTAAGTCGAATCCTTCTTGGAGAAAGGTTAAGACGTGGATGATCGAGGCCGAAAAAGGAGAAATAGATGCCCGACGGCACCAAGCTACAAAGGAAGCCCAGGTAGCATTATAGATTTGTTAGTAGACGGGTGATGCAAAGCCTGAATCATGGAGAGGAACTTTCCATGATTCCACTCTCAGGAACTTTAGCCCCTTTTAACAGCTGCTGCTCAATAGCCAAACGGTCAAGTGATACCATGTGGGATCCGGATGCCGTATATTCCCCTGCATGAGATGATCCAATCGTTGGGAATGGACCAGGGAAGAGCGAGAGGGACATTAAGTCCACATACCAATGCCTCCGAGGCCAGTGAGGAGCTACTAGAACCAATTCCTCCCGTTCCTCCAGTAGTTTCTGTAGTACCCTAGGAAGCATATGGAGGGAATGCATATAAAAGTTCGGGCGGCCAGGGGGCGCAGAGTGCATCCGCATTTGGGTCCAGATACCTGGAAAAAATACCTCGGGATGAGATGATTCAAGGCCGAAGCAAATAAGTCGACCGATGGTTGGCCAAAGCGGGAGACAATCTCTTCAAAGATGCTGGGTGGGAGGCTCCACTCCGCATTGTCCATCTGTTGGCAGCTGAGGGCGTCTGCTTGCGAATTTGCCACCCCTGAAATATGGTCCGCGTGAATTGAATTAAGGTGAGATTTGGCCCATTGTCCCAACAACGTAGCCTCCCCATCAGTCTACAAGAATGGGAACCACCCATCTTGTTTATATGAGCTTTAGCAGTCACGTTGTCCGTGAGGACAAGCACATCGTGGTTAACAAGCGAACTTTGAAAATGAAGAAGAGCCAAATGGATGGCTCTTAATTCTAAAAGGTTAATGTTGAGAAGCCTCACAGATCTTGCGCTAGGTGCGGACCCAAGTGGGCTCCACTGCCGGAGAGACTGGCGTCCATAGTCTGGAGGACCCTCTTTGGTTCCCGGAAGGAGAAGCCCGGGATAAGGCCGGGGATATCCACCAACGGAGGGAGTTGATCAAGGCAGGAGGAAGAGACGCCACATTCCGGCCTGTGTTGGAGCCAACCTTCTGGTAAGGCAGCAGGAACCATTGTAATTCCCTGCTGTGGAGGCGAGACCAGGGAACAATGGCAAAGGTCAAGATCATTTTGCCTAGTAGACATGAGAGAGAGAGGACCAAAGAGGATCAATGCGTGATACACCGTTGTGCTAGAGCGTGGAGGCTAGACTGGCGATCCAGGGAAAGGGAGATTGTCATTGCAACCGTGTTAATAACCACCCCCAGATGTTGAAGACAAGTTGTGGGAGTAAGGTGACTTTTAGCCCAGTTCACAGAAAACCCATGATCCTCAAGTAACCAAATAGTGGTAGTTCATCCTGGTGAGCAGAACCCAGGGAGGTAGACTGAATTAAAATGTCATCCAAATAAAACTGGAGTCTAACAGGGAAGGAGCGATTTCGCTCCTTTCTATTTCGAGGATGAAATCGAAAGCTTTGACAGAATGTGTGCAACCAGAGCTGCCATAATCTTGGAAAAAACACAAGGGGCCGAGGAAAGGCCAAAGGAAAGGGCCAAATATTGATAGTGTGCCCCCTGGTAATGAAAATGAAGAAACTGATGGAAAGAGGGGTGGATAGGAACATGTAAATAGGCTTCTGTCAAATCAATGGAAGAAAGAAAATCCCCCGGTCGAATAGAATCAAGGATGGAAGAAAGGGTGTTCATCTTGAACTGGCGGTAAATTACGTACCGGTTCAAGGATTTTAGATCAAGGATGGGGCGCCACCCCCCACCCCCCCCGAGGACTTTCGAAAAAGAAATAACCGGGAATAAAACCCTTGGCCGCATTGTTCAGCCGGCACCGGCTGAATGGCATTGATAGGGACCAGATGACTGATGGCCTAAGCCATAAGGGTTCTCCTAACAGGGTCCTGAGAAACTGAACAAGATAGAAAAACAGAGGGAGGGGAAGCTCAGAACTCAATAGCAAGACCATGACAGATGATGTCCCTAACCCATAGATTTGACGTAGTAAGGGCCCACTGGGCTGCAAAGAGGCCCAGCCGACCCCCAATGGGAGCGGCATCGGCCGACTCATTTGGACCTGCAGAAGGACTTGCCCCTCCCCCCCCGAAAGGGACGCTGGAGGAAAAATGGTTAGTCTGCCTGACTTGAGAATCTGGTGCCTGAGCTCTGGGCTGGAATGACCGTTGGAATCGGGATTGATAAGCGGTGTCCGAAGTCCGAAAGGGCTGAAGCCTAGGATATGGGGCATAAGAGGCCTCGCTCCGGCGAGACACCGAAGGGAAAATCTTCCGACGATCCCTGGTCTCGATGAGAAGAGGCTCCAGTAGGGGGCCAAATAGAGAGTCCGGTGAATAAGACAACAAAGCTAATTGCCATTTGCTCCAAGCATCCGCCTGCCAGTGGTGGAGCCATAGGAGCCGTCGAGAAGTGATCATGGATCCAATGGTTTTAGCTGCAAAACGGGCAAAATTTAGAGTGGCATCTGCAGAATATTCCAAGGATGCAGCAATTTTATTGAGATCTTGATGGGAGTGCGAATCCAATGGCAGTAGTCTCTCCTGCAGCTGTTTGATCCACAGGAGAGCCACGCGGTTGAAAATAGATGCTCATGTGGCTGTACGGACAACCCAAGCTGCGGCCTGATGAGCTTTAATTAAAGTTTTCTCTGTCCATTTATCCTCAGGTCGAAGGAGGTCCTCCGGAGGGCCCATAACCTGTGAAGAGGAAGCCAGAGTTGCTATCGGTCTGTCCACAGTAGGAACCTGCAGAAGGGTGGAAAGTGCAGGAGCCGATGGATAGATGCGTTTATCTAGGCCATTGGGAGCTGGCCCAGCCCCAGGCAGAGACCACTGCCTGAGAATAACATCGGTAAAGAGTTTCAGGGCCGGAATTGCCTCTTGTTGTACTGCTGGCTCCACAAACAAGGACGAAATAGGGTAAGAACCTGGTGCAGCCAGAGACCCTGAGGATGAAGGATCGCCTAAGCGGGTAATAGCAAGTGCCTTAAAGAGGAGGGAGTGGAATAGTTGGGGCTGAAAAAGGCCTATAAAGGCCAGCTGGTCCGGGGCCAAGCCCTCATTATCTGAAAGGTCCACATTCCTAGACTCCTCCTCTTCAGAGCCAGAGCCTTCCTCTGCTTGATCAGAGACATAATCCTCAACCTCAGAGACGAGATCCCTACAGTTAGAATGAGCCTGCTGGGGCAGTGCCAATTGAGAAGCTAGAGGGAGTAGATACTGCTGAAGACCCTGAGCCAACCCCTGTTGGATAGCTCTAGCGTTGGTAGTCTCCAAGGAAACCTGAAGAGCAGAGCCCTGAATAGATGGTTCGGCCTGAGGAAGGGCTTGCGAGGGAGCCACCGTTTCCTGGGTTTGTGGCCCCAAACCTGTAGACCTCGCAATCTCTAAGTCGGGAAGAGTTTGGAAAAGGGGCTCACTGCCAGGTGGGAGGATCAGGCCACATGAGGCCGGGTGATCTGGGGATAAGTCTCTCCCAGGCGGAGTGGGAGGTGGTACATTAGCCTGAGGAACAATAGTGGGCGAAGTCAAAATGACTGCCTGGTACTGACTTTGTGCCTTGCTGATAACTTTCTCCAGAGCCTTATGTCGACGGGACTCTTCCCTAGACTGGCCCAGCACCCTGGCTGATTTAGAAACAGTGCAAGAGAGCTTCACGGGAGGAAAAACCCCAGATAAACCTTCCCTGGGTCAGAGGGGTGTCTGTGGTGGTTTGAGGAGGATTTCGCCACTGGGCGTGGTTGCTGCGTGGTGTCCGCCATTACAAAATGGGCGCCAGAGGGAATTGCTCAAACTATAAACACCCCCGCCAGGCCAAATTAGGTCTGTGTCAGCTGAAACGCTGCCTCCGCTGAGAGAAGCAGATGCTAGGCAGAGACAGGAATCCCCAGAGGCAGTCTGCAAAGTGCGACTAAAAAGTCCGACACTAAATTGCCAGGAAGAACCGCTAGCCGCAGTGGCTAGAAAGGTGGTTAATCAGTGCCGTAAGCAGGGCTCTGAGTTAGCAGTCAATCAGCGCTGTGTCAGGCTGCTAAGCAAATGCTGTTAAAACGCAGCAGGAAGCTGAGGGGGAACCGGGTTCCAAGTTTACCCCTCCAGGAGCTGCTAGCCGGCAGTCCGACGTTGTCTTGCGGCCTTCAGCAGTATTGGGTAAGGACCCTTCACACCGGCAACAATTAACGAGCACACAGAAGAAATTCAGTCGAAGTCCAATTTAAAGACAGACAAAAGTTCAAATCCAGAGAATGAGCAAGAAATATCAAACTGCAGTCAGGAGCACAGGAAGACACGATCGTCCAGTTCATGACCATGTCGAAACACTGGATAATGGAGGCAGAGGGTGGAGCTATTCAAATTGATGCAGACTCGGTCCTTGCTGTGCCTACAAGTCCCTTCCCATGCCTGACTGCTGTTTCTGACGAGTAGGAGAAAGATACAGGTTATGATGTGAAAACTATCACAGAATCACTCTTCCAATCAGAAAGGTCACTGTGCATATTTTCAAAACATGATTACCGTCAATGCAAAAATTCCACATCCAGGAAAAACAATGTGATTTTAGATCAGGCCGTGATCAGATTTTAAATGACAAGCAAACATTTAAAGAGTAGATAGCTAGATAGCTAGATAGCTAGATAGCTAGATAGCTGATAGCTGATAGATAGATAGATAGATAGATAGATAGATAGATAGATAGATAGATAGATAGATAGATAGATAGATAGATAGATGATAGATAGATAGATAGATAATTTTATTTCTATACTGCCCCTCTCCCATAAAAGCACAATACAAACAACATAATTTAAATTTAAAAATTATTAAAATTATTACAGTTTCGGCCGAAATTAGTTAAAACCCAAAAATTTAAAAAACTCCAAATTTAAAAATCAATTATAAAGGTAGCCCTGCCTGTCGGAAGAGCAGGGTCTTGAGGGCAAAGCGAAATACTCAGAGGTCAGAGATCGTGCGTATTTCCAGGGGCAGTTCGTTCCAAAGGGCAGGGGCTCCCACAGAGAAGGCTCTCCCCATGGGTGTTGCCAGCCGACATAATTTGGCTGACAGCACCCTGAGGAGTCTCTGTGGGAGCGTACAGACAGCCTTGGTGGGAGGCTGTCGGTGGCAGAAGGCGGTCTCGTAGGTATCCGGGTCCTGAGCCATGGAGCGCTTTGAAGGTGGTAACCAACACTTTGAATCGCACCCAGAAGACCACTGGGAGCCAGTGCAGTTCACGCAGGAGAGGTGTTACATGGGCGCAATGGGTTGCACCCATAATCACCCGCACAGCCGCATTCTGGACCAGTTGGAGCCTCTGAGTGCTCTTCAAGGGGAGCCCCATGTAGAGAGTATTACAGTAGTCCAGCTGGGAGGTAACAAGGGCGTAAATGACCGTGCGCAAGGCATAGTATACATACTATGCAAAAAATGGCTGCTGTGTTTATTGATTTTAGAATTGCCTTTGACAGAATCTACAAAAACATACAGAATTATTTTGGTAATCAGTATACCTAAACAATCATCCAAGTCATTGCTGTCTTTTATGATGATATCCTTTGCAAGGTTGAAGTATATAGCGAGAATACCATTACCTTCATGGTCAAAACCGAAGTGAGATAAAGATGTATACTATTACCAATTGTTCAGTGTAGTGACAAATTAAGTGATGGAGAAAACCTTGGTTGGGCATTTAGGAGTTGAATGTGACATAAATAAGCTTAACTCGCAGATGGACCATTAAACCAATGACATTGTTTTCATATAGAAATCAGAACTGTAGGTATGGAAGCTATTAGATGTCATAAACAAAAGAGCCAATAAGCTCTTAGACAAATTATTATTCACATTATGGATAAATTCAAAAAAGATCAAGGACACGCAATTGAAATCACACAAATTAACTTTACCTTAAAAGCTGAGCAACTGAGCAGATGGATTAGTTAAAATATCTAGGTGCTTTGATCCCTGCTGCTGAATCAAGTAATGTGTAGCCCCACAGCAAGATAGGGAGCAAATAAATTTAACAAATAAATAGACATCAGCGTGAACACAAAAGATTTGAATACAGGTAATCCTTGATTTATGACCATAACTGAGCTTAGAATTTACATAGTTAAGCAAGGTGGTTGGTAAGTGAATCACACCCAATTTTACCATTTTTTTGCCATCTTTAAACAAATCACTGCAGTTGTTAAGTGAATCATGCGATTTTTAAGGGACGATAGCTTTCCAGATTGACTTTTCTTGCTGGCTGTCAGCTGTGTAATTCCAATCATTAGACACACATCAGGAATAGTGGACTGGACTCAAGCATAACTAAAAGCAATGGGTAGGGAGACCATAAAAATAATGACAATGAATCATGCCCTTCATCCTTGCAGAGACATTGACAGATTCTACCTACCAAGGCAAATAGGTAGGCGTGGAATTGCAACTACATCACTTCATGGCTAGTACATTAAAAACAATAGCAGGAAAGGAAATAATAACAAGACCTGGTAATGGCTAAGAGCAGGAACATTAAAGAAAGAGACCGAGGGACTAATTCTGGCTGTACAAGACCAAGCCTTAAGACAAATACAAAGTCATAGAAAATTAGAAAGTCAAATTGTTTTGGGACTTTAGAATTCAAACAGACAGATACCTGCTACATAATACTCCAGTCTTAACAATTATCAGTAAGAAAGACAAAAATCTGGATAATGGATGTGGCAGTACCTGGTGACAGCAGAAGAAAAGAGAAAGAACTGGAGAAGATAACAAAATACAAAGACCTAGAAATAGAAATAAAACGACTGGGGCAAAAACAAACAAAGGTAGTACCAATAATAATAGGTACCTTTTGTGCAATTCAAAACAACTGGAGCACCACCTGAACACCATTGGCCTTGACAAATTCACTGTCAGTCAATTGCAAAAGGCAGCTGTCAATTCACAAAGCTTTCCTGACCTGCTTTACTGGGAACAGCTTCCATCCTGCAACGATAATGCCATCAAGCATCCATAACTACCTATTCTAGATCCTTAGTAAGGACTCACTAGGTAGACAAAAATGCCAAACAAGTCTAAACATCTCGCTGACTGTGCAATGAATAACAGTAGCAGCAGCAGGAACAAGAGCTGATGCACAAACTGAAGAGAAACAACTAGAAAAAATAATGAAATATCACGATCTACAAACAGAAGTTGACTGATTGTGGAGGAAAAAAATAATGGTTATACCAAAAACAGGAGCCCTTGGAGCAATACCCAAAGGGTTGACTAAATACATGGAAATTTTGAACTTATCAGACCTCAATATTCTGACTTTGCAAAAAATCACCTTCCTCAGAACTGCCTATATACTCAGACATTACTTCAACAGCTCTTAGGTTCTTGGTTAGGACTTGAACTGTTAAGTTTTAACCAGTCCCAGATTGTGAATCAAATTGAAGATTAAATCTTGAATAATAATGAAAGCACTGCAAAAGTGACAAGAATGGAAAATGTTCACATAATGACAGAAATGGTGCAAAAACAAGCAAAGAAGATAAAACACTGGAATAACCCTGGTTTGGATCAGCTGCATGGATTCTGGTGGAAATCACTAACAAGTTTGAATGCAAGTTAGCAAACCAGATGATTCAGGTTCTGGAAACACCAGAAAAGTGAAAAATGGCTAACAACAAGGAGAACTTTTTTGATTCAGAAGGATGCAGAAAAGAGAAATAAACCTGAAAATTGCAGGCCAATAACTTGCCTGCCTACAACATACATTATTGCAAACCAAATTTATAAATATTTGGAAAATAAGGATTTGCTGCTTGTAGAACAGAACAGAAAGGGTGCTGCAAACATTCAAGAGGAGCCAAAGACCAATTGATGATTGATAAACTGGTTTTGAAGAATTCAAAGAAAAGATGAACACATCTGTTCATGACCTGGATTGATTATAAGAAAGCATTTGATTCTGTTCCACACAGCTGGACTGAGAAATACTTAGACATTTTTGGAATTAGCAGCAATATCCAGAAATTCCCTGAAGCTATGGCAAATGAAGTTGATGGCGTGTGGAGAAGAACTTGGTAGTTGAAATCAAACGAGGAATCTTCCAAGGTGACTCATTATCACCTTTATTTATACTTTTGATAGTGGAGCGTCTTATAATGCAAAAAATACGGTAAATAAAACAAGAACTGAAAATCTTGAGATCAAAGCTGAACAGAGGAAATATCATAAAAGCAATTAACATCTGGGCAGTGCCTGTAATATGATACTCAACTGGAATAATTGATTGGACTGAGAAGTTGATAATTTGGATCGAAAGACAAGAAAACTAGTGGCAATGCACCCAAAAAATGATACTAATCGATCAAGGAAAACACGGCTTAAATGACTACACAAAGAAAGCAAAAGAGCCTCTGCTGAAGGAGGTGAGCAAGGGAAACCTCTTGAAAACAACAAGATTGAAAGCAGAATATTGAAAAGAAATAATTGAGCATTGAATTCCTAACTGGAAAAAGAAGGCTTTGCACAGTCAATATACAAAGCTAACATGATATCTACAACTGTTTTCATTTGAAAACCAGGCCTCTGCCTGGTTTTCCTCTGCCTCAGGAAGAACAAAGCCCTCTAACTAAAGAAGTAAAAGAATTGAAACAAAGAATGACTGAGTACCTAGAACAGCAAAAAAAGAAAAAAGAAAACATCAGAACAAGGTTCTACAAATAGAAATAGAACAAAAAAGCAAGCAAAAGTAGTACCAATTGTAATAGGTGCCTTGGGTGTAATTCAAAACAACTGTAGCACCATTTGAATACCATTAGCATTGACAAATTTGCCATCAGTCAATTGCAAAAGGCAGCTTTACTGAGAACAGCTGTGACGATAATACTATCAAATATTCAGATCTGCCTGTCCCAGGTCCTTGGTAAGGACTCAATAGGTAGACAAAAATGCCAAACCCAGTCTGAACATCTTGCTGATTGTGCAATGAATAACAATAACACCACCTTACTCAGAAATGCCTATATACTTAGATGTTGCCTTAACAGCTTAGATCTTTGGTTAGCATTTAAAGTGTTATGTTTTTACAGTCCCAGACTGTGAATCAAATTGAGGATTAAATCTTAAATAATAATAATAGTAATAATTCCCCAGTGGGGCATTACTTTGATGTGGTTGTGGGGCTTGTGTGTCCTGAGGAAGATGAGAATGTAGCATGGATTGACTTCAAAAAGGCATTCAATGCCAGAAAAATCTCATCAGAGGAGTCAGATAAAGATGGCCTCTCCCATAAAAAATATGGTGAGGTGTAAATTTCAGTAAGCCATACCAGCTCAGATGTCACCCTGGTTAACAAGGTCTGCACTAGATATTGTAACTCCTGGATATCTAATGAAAAATGGGCTACGGGACTGTTGGCTGAGCAACTAGGGCCAGCAGCTGCAGAACTATTGGAAAAAACAGCGTCTGAGAGACACTTTGTACAGAATGCCACAAGGAGACATTAGTTTGGGCTAAAGGCACAGGTAAGATTAAAGAAAGTAAGTGCATGCTGGGGTAGGGAGAACATGTGGCTAGGGGTTGTGGTATTTAGCTGAGTCTGCCATGGGCACAAATCAGAGATCTGATTTAGTTATTAACTGCTTGTCTTCTACAAAAATCTTTTTTTTCATTTTTGCAGGTCTAGCTTCCATATGGAGTAAAACAACGTAATAAAAATAAAATAAAAATAAAAAGTAGAAAACTAGCCTGTCAGGAAAGATGTGTGTCTCTGTTGGAGAACAGTCTGCAGATGACCAGGCTGAGCCTGAGGAAGGGTTCAAATGCGTCATCAGTCTTGATGTCCCTTTGTTCCCACAAAAGATCTACCACATTTTTCGGAGTATAAGACGCTCCAGACTATAAGATGCACCTATCTTTTTGGGGGGAGGAAAACAAGAAGAAAAAACCTGCCTCTGCCTCCTAGCAATTTGCCTCTTTGCATCAAACAACAAACAGCCTACCTTAGTTTCATTTTTGTTTTCAGCAAAGCCTGATTAGCACAAGGAAAAAAAATCTGCCTCCCAGCAATTTGCCTCCTTGCAGGAAACAGCGGAGGCCTGCACAGCAACAGGCAATAGCAATCCCTACAGCCTGAAACAGCTAAGGGTCGGGAGGCCAATCCAACTGACAATCAACTGGTTGTGCTAATCAGGCTGTGCTGAAAGGAGCTATTTGCTGGAAGGAGGTAAATTGCTGGCTGTGCTGAAGCTGAAATGGGTTATTTACTGTTAGCTACAAGGAAGTAAATTGCTGGGAGTCAGAGACCAATGGGTGGGGGCCGGCGGATGGGCGGGGCTACATTCGGTGTATAAGACGCACCCAAATTTTCACCCTTTTTAAGGGGGGGTGGAGTGTGTCTTATACTACAAAAAATACAGTTATGTCCAGCCCACCTTGAATTCTATTGACTCTTATCTACCATTAATTTGCTTTGACTGTTAGTAGTTCAGATTCTTGTAGCAAGCTTAAGCTTGCAATAAATCTTTATATTCATTTGAATTTCCTGGATTTCCTGATTTCCCATGTTTGACAGTCATTCTTCTGTGATTCTGCCTAGCTCTTGGAAATGAGAAACAGATGCAGCTCAGGTGGAACCAAGCTACATTGAAATAAACAGAGCTTCTTTCTTTGCATTTTCCTAGTGCAGTATTTCAATTGTTATTAATAATCAGAAATGCCATATGCCAGCAAGTGCCAAACAGCCACTGACAAGCACCCTCGTTCACTTCCCTTATCAGTTTGGATTCAAAGCATCTGAATATAATCCTATTCCTTTTCTTAGGAACACAAACTTTTTAAAAAGTCCCTATTAAAATAAGCACTCTTTTATCTTCATAATCTGGCAAATTAGCTATTTTTACATCACCATATATACAGACCTCAGTCTATGGCAAGCACCTCAAGTTCTAATTAATGTCTGCCACCTGTCTAAATACTATTAGCTAATGAGGTTTCTTTTTTTCCCTCTCTGATGCTTTTTTATTTCTTTTAAGGTCTACGCAGAAATATAATCTTTATTTAAGTCCGACAAATGTTCTCTTCCAGCAATGAGAGTTTAGCACAAAGACTAAAACCAGCATTGTTTTTTTGGTTATCAGGTTACAGTAGCTTAAGTCTCTAAGCACTAGGATCTCCATATAGCTGATCAGTTACAGCTGTTAATTGTGGAGTGGGGAGACCAGCTGACATCTGTTTCTTGCCCAGTTACCTAATGGTTCATTTCCAGGTCTTAAAAAGGTAGTATCCTTCATCCAAAGACAATGTCCAACTCTACCAAGATCTGCCCTCTATCCTGCTTGTCTTGTGCTGGTTTGTTCATACAATGCAAATTTGAGTGAACTCACATCTGCCACTGATCGACCCAATTCGTGAGCAATCTTTTCCCATCGACCAGGCGTCCCCCCTGGGAACTTAACCATACTTCTTGTCAGTTGGCTAAGGTCCTCTTCCATCCATTCAGGGGCCTGTAAAATATTTGTAAAACATTTAGTATACCAAGAAACTTGAAGGGTTTTATAGTAATTAAAAACACCAAACATGCATCTTAAGTAAAGCAGTCCAATAAAATCTGTTAAGCAATAAGAACATTTTTTACAGCTTTTTAATGGCACCTACTTGTAGAAGACACAACTTATCTGATTTATATAATAGATGTTGCACACCTATGTTGAAGGCCAAGCCTATCTACTTAACAAAATAATTCTATCTTTTTATGGGTATCAATGCAGGGAGAAAAATAAAATTAAAAAGGCCCATGTTAAAAAATATTTTTCATGGATGCATGTTTTAACTTACAGGCATTATAAAAAAAGCATAGAGAATATATTCCTTGGGGAAGTATATTTAGAAATGATGAACCAGGCCCTTATTTGACAAAATAGATATATCTGTTAAGTTATAAATCGCGCTGGCAAAAAAGGGATTTTGAGAGATTGTGAATAATGTGTTAAAAACAGCCAAGCCTGTATAGCTCCTAAGCATGGTGCACTCATTAGGGAGTGTAGAATATGCACCCATGAACTTCCAGGCACTTACTTACATGTCACACCCATTGTGAACAATTTCTTCCTTTTTGAATCCTTTCTCCAAGCAAAAGAAGCTGTATGAAAAAACCTTCACAAGCACCCAAAGAGCAATTTCCACTGTCCTTTCCTATCAAAACACCATCTGGATCAGGCTTCCTCTGCACTGATACAGGCAGTGAGCAACAGCTTCCCATTTCTCTTTTATTTCTAAAAGGAACCTTTTATGACAAATACCTCCCCCTAATCACTATTTCTGATAATGAACAGGCAGGCATCAAGCAGTTTGCATTACAGAGCCATCAGTGCTAAACAACAGTCAGAGGTGAATGACCCCTGGGACCATCTCCACAGCTACAGCAAAGCTTCTGCCTGACACTAATCCTGCCTGTCATTCTCCCACTGTGCTCGAACTGCACTGACGTCCGCCTGCTGCACTGCAAGCAGAAACGGGGCCCTCCCTGACTTTTTACTGTCTCCCCCAATCAATGGCTCCAGCGTGCTCTTTTCACCATGTCCAAATGGCAGCTTCACTCATCGTCAGAGGGCCTTGCCCCTTGTTTAAAGGGGCTCCCCAAAGGCACTCCCATTTGCATTCATTTGCAAAGCAAACTACTCTTATTCACTTTGTTCAGGGCGATCAGGAATGCTCCCTGAAGCAGAGAAATTGGCACAAATATACAGCCTGCTGCTTAAAAAACAGTAAATAACAGCCAATAATTGGAAGGATTTTTTTCAGTCATCTTTCTCTTGTGTCCATGCCTGTCTTTGTCCACCCAACGCCAAAATCAAATCTACCTGGATTATTGTACCATTATCAGTGATCAAAATAGAACGCAGGAACACAAAATAGATGAAGACATGCACTGCCATAACCTAACATAGAAAATCCAATTTTCAGCAAAACAACACCCATACACGCACAAAGTGGCATTGGTTTGGCCTATAAAAAGGAGGAGCTACTTTCCATTAGACAGTAATCATAGCCTTCAGTAAGAAGGTTCTACTAACCAGTTTCCCCAAAGCATTACTTATGTGAGGTAAAATTGACCATCCAAGTAGCAGAATATCAAATGCACACAACTGGAAACCCTTTGCGGTATCTGCATGCCATACATCAAATGGGGTTCTGAAGATCCTGTTGCCTCAAATCAGTTCAATAATATTTAAAGATAACGTATTTAGAAGTTGTTATTAATTATCAGAAGAGAAACTGAAAGGTTGGAGATTCTTCTGCATGAAATGGAGACAGCCTATGATGTCCACTCTGAGATATCAGCAACTGATTTGCTACCGACACCTAGAATGGCATTGTATAGTATAGTCAACAGATATTCAGGCTCTTTTGAAAATCCAAAAAGTTTTGAACCTTGGGTAGAATGATACAACAGGAAAGGGGAATGATTCCCCAAATTGTCTTTAATATATCCATTGATCCATTGGGGATTGCACAAACTGTAATAATTTTAAATATGGTTTTAATGGGGTTTTAACTTATTTTGTGATTTGTATTATCAATCGTTGTTGTAAGCCGCCCTGAATCCTTCGGGAGAATGGCAGCATATAAATTGCAAAAATAAATAAATAAATAAATAAATAAATAAATAAATAAATAAATAAATAAATAAATAAATAAATAAATAAATAAATAAATAAATAAATAAATAAATAAATAAATAAATAAATAAATATAAGCATTTGCACAAAGGTAGTCTTTGACTTACTACAATTGAGCCTAATGTTGCTAAGCGAAACATTTGTTCAGTAAATTTTGCCACATTCTACTATCTTTCTTGCCATAGTTGTTAAGTGAATGTCTATGGTTGTTAAGTTAGTAACACAGTTGATAAGTGTCTCTGCTTTCCCCATTGACTTTGTTTGTCAGAAGGTCACACAAAAGGCAATCACATGACACTGGGACACTGAAGCCATCCATAAATATGAGTCAGTATCCAAATTTTCCAAATTTTGCATCCAAATTTTGATCACGTGACCATGAAGATGCTGCAATGGTTGTAAATTTGAAAAAGAGTTATAAATCATTTTTTTCAGTACCACTGTAATTTCTAACAGTCACTAAATGAACTTGCAAATCGACGACTGTCTGTACATGTTTTGATATATATACAGACATACATATTTATATATACACTCATCCATACCCCTTCATACATGTACGGTAAATACTCATAATTTTATTTTAAAATCCTCACTTTCAGATTCTCAGTGCATATATTTATCAGTCACAAAAGGTTGTCTATTATTAAGACCTGCCTCTTTTTCAACCTAAAGGTGTTATCTTTATTTATTACTCTTTATTTATTATTTGTATTTCTATGCTGCCCACTCTCCGAGGACTCTGGGCGGCTTACAACAATCGACACTATACTAAATAGCATATTGCCCTCAACAATCTGGGTCCTCATTTTACCCACCTCGGAAGGATGGAAGGCTGAGTCAACCTTGAGACCTATGAGATTTGATTTGCTGATCTGCTAAACTAGCAGTCAGCTGAAGTAGCTGCAGTACAGCATCACTGCTCATGGTTAACTACACTAGAGGCCTTATAGATGTACTGAGCTTAGACAGAAACTTCATTATCAAATAGTCTGATGCATTGTGCAGTTGTTTATTTAGTTTGAGTGAGACATTTAAATAATTTTATGTTTATCAACATTGATGTTTTAGAAATCATAGTTAATTTCTGATATACACTTATTTTTATCTCTAAAGGTTTAAGTTATCTAAACATTAGAATGCTAATAATTTCTAGTCAATATTGTATAAACATCACTGTAGCCAACTAACACAATGTAGTATGTTTTATAATAATACAATAAAATAAATGATAAGATAAAAAGATTTATTGTGGGTACAATTTTTACACATCTGAGCCACGGGCCAGTTAAAGCATCTGGTTACTGGTTACATTTACAAAGCGATTGCTATGAAAATCTTGTGCAAAAAGAAAATAATTAGGCAACCTGGCTTCTTTTTTCTAGTGCTACATTGTATCTCTGCTTTTTGAGCAGCAAGAGGCTGCATTTTCAATAAAGTAAATTTTTAATTTAATATTTGGTTTTATAAAAGATCTTTATTTTCCAATTAAGTCTTTCCATGCATACTAGATTCCTATTTAATTATTTTTAGTCAGAATAATAGGCAGTCTGGAGAGAAATGTCTATGAAATAGATAAAATTTGCAATTTTCCTTTAAAACTTTTGAAAGAGTAAAAGAAATTTATGAATATCAACATAAACTGAAAGCATTAGCTTAATAAGCTAAAAGAATTAGACTACAGCCAGCTTTGCAGGATATCTGATCCTTTACATGGACAGTAGACATATAGTCTGGAGAATTTCACACAGATCTGAGAAGCCACTCTTTGAATGCCTAGGTAAAATTTAGATGCCAACAGCAGATAAGGACCCATTATAATTAGAATGCTACTAAAAGCATAATTGAGCTTTTCTCTCCAGAAGTCAGATTGTTCTTAGAAATATCCACAACTGATACTATGGGAAACATTTCAAATATTAATCTATAGCATCCATCCTTAAGCAAGAGTCCAGAAGTTTCTCTATCAGAATTTCTCCCTTCTCAGAGAAGTTTAGATACCTAAAATGCAAAAACACAAACAATTTTATGTTAGAAATCAGCCCTCCACAATCCTTGTTTGTTGGTGAAGAGCCACAGCTTTGTTCTTCTTTTTTTTTTAAAGGTTTGCTGAATTTACAGCTCTTAGGCAACAGTTAATTGGGCTTTTAGATGCAGCAGAACCTCCTACAATTCAACTGCTACAATCATCTAGGAGGGTGGCCACAGTGTGAATTTATTTTCCTGCTCCGAAGCCAATACTATGAGAGTTAAATGAATGCATATGCATAAGCCTTTATCACTTCAAACTACGTTTGTCCAATATTACCCAAAACCTGGCCAGAACTCATTTCTATGGTAAAGTAATAGAAAATGCCACATAGCGAGGGGACAGCTGTTGTATCTACACAAGCATCCAGATTTTACATCAGAAAAGCTGTGCTTTGGGATTAAGTCCCCACATTGAATGCTGTGCAGTCAAAAAGAAAAGCCAGAAACAAGAGGCCCTATTTTAACACAAAAATTAAAAGGGATTTGTGCAGTTCATAAATATTCGTATGATTTGGTGAAAGAACAGGAGGTGGTTACCATATTACATTTCAATAATGTATATCAGCTTCTATTAGCTTATTATGTTTATTGCTGTTTTAAGCAAATGTTATTATATATAATATTTTTTCCTCGGGTGGTTCTAATTTGTAATAATTAAAAGTAATTAAAACATAGTGCTTATTTACATGAACATGCACATGGATTTTATTGACCCAGTCAACAAGTCTACCTGAATTTTTAGTGTTCTATCATTCATTTTCATTCAGAAAATTCTATTGCTCTTGATTTAAAATTATTTTAGTTTCACATCATTCAGCATATTTGAAGTTAGCAGTCTCTTCAATTAGAAAGGTATGGATTGTTTAGAGTAAAAGCCTACGATTGTTATAAAATTCCTGCTATTAATTATTTGTTTACTTATTAGGAAAAAGAAACTTTGATTTTTGATTAATGGTAGTTCTTTAAGAACTTCCCCATAGTCTATCATGGTGTTTTCAAACTTGCCAACTTTTAAGCTATATGAATTCAAGTCTCAGAGTTCCCCAACCAACACTGGGGACTCAGAGAACTTTGACTGAGAGAACTGTGGGAAGTATGTGAAGTACACATATATTAAAGTTGCCAAAAACACTCACTAGTGCATTTATCTGTGTCCTTCAGCACTGTAATGGCAATTAAATAAGCAAAGGCCAATATAATAAAACTGAGCTCTGAGCAAGTCATGGATACCCATACTTGACAGAGAGAATGGACAGCTGCAGTTCTTTCTGTGCAATTCCAGCTGAATTTCCCATGATACTTTGGCCTCGCTCATGAATCCATAATCTATCTACCTGAAGAAGAAAAGCGGGGGGGGGGGGAGATAGAAAATCAGAGAAAAGAAGATGGCTTCCTTTATTTTTTCTAAAGATATTAAAGTCTGAAATAGAAGTAGCATGGGGTAGCTTTCTGAGATAGGTATGTTAATGATACTCATTCCATAGCAAAGTTAGCATTATTAATTGTTCTGAAAGTACTGTTGCACGTCAATAGTGTCCTTTAAAACAGGAAATTCAGAGAAATATAGTACACAGTATTTGAGAGAAGTACTTTGCAACATTCACATAATCTTTTAATGATGTTTCTGTTAATTGTCTGGTGACCCTGCACCTGTTGAATGTCTGTCTCAACCATCTCTCCCAGCTTCAAGATGACCTAAAAGATTAAGGCCAACTAACCCTGAACTATGAAATAATCATAATACATGTAAGAGAATAAAGTCTTTACAATCCATAATCTTGATTTACATTTTAATCTCCTAGGTTTTTAAAAACTAATTGAAATTGTGATCATTTTACAATATCACCTTAAAAATAAAAGTTTTTTTAAAATTACTCAGCATGGCATCCAGTTAATAACAGCATAAAGATCAAATTAAAATGAGCAATAATTTATACTGTCTCACAAGATCAAAGTAAAGATAAAAAATGCTCTAAATTCTCTTGGTGTCATCAGCCGCTAACTGCCCACAAGTCTGAAAAAGCCCCAAAGTTTAGTTTGTTTGGAAAAATATGACATTTATACCCATTTCTTCATTAAACATAGGACTAAAGTGAGCTCAGGATATCAGGGCTGAATCCAAGAGGGCATCCAAGCTATAAATCCCAAGTTCAGATTGATCTTATGCAGGTTAAGTCTGAATTGCTTTTTCAGTTGAAAAGAGAAATCCCCATCTTGTCCAGATTAAACTAGTCAAAATCTTTGAAAATGTGTGGAGGGAAGAGTTAGGAATACTATTGTTATTAAGGATTTTTTAAGAGCCTGGTGGCACAGGAGACTAAGTGCTGTTAAAGTAGCACTTAGTTGCCAGCTGCCTGCAATTACTGCAAGTTCAAATCTCACCAGGCTCAAGGTTGACTCAGCCTTCCATCCTTGCAAGGTAGGTAAAATGAGGACCTGGATTGTGGGGATAATAAGATGACTTTGTATAAAAAAGAACACTGCTTGAGGGGGGCTGAAAGCCCTACTAACAGGTATATATAAAAGTATGAAGGCTGTTGCTTAACGCATTGTAAGCCACCCTGAGTCTCCGGAGAAGACTCCAGCAGCATATAAATCAAATAAATAAATAAATAAATAAATAAATAAATAAATAAGTAAGTAAGTAAGTAAGTAAGTAAGTAAGTAAGTAAGTAAGTAAGTAAGTAAGTAAGTAAATAAATAAATAAATAAATAATAGTTAGTTAGTTGGTTAGTTAGTTAGTTAGTTAGTTAGTTCCTGGCAGCTTGTAAGAGATTTGAATGTTATTTTGCTTGGTATGAATACTTTTTATGTTATGCTTTTCAATGTATTTGGTTCAGCTAATAAGAAAGCTTAAAATTCTTTCTTACTGGAGTGTTTGTTCATTGCCTCTGGATACAAAAGAATTAGTTTTCTGGGCACCTGTGATTGCCCTGACACTTGGTGAAACATAATTAGCCACAAAGGTTGGATCCAGTGACAATGCCCTCTGGGAAAGAAAATCGGCAAGGTGATAGTGATAGAGAGTTATATCTCTGGTTGACCCAGAGTTGCTGTCTGGGGTCAGAGGCTCAAATATTAAACCAGATGATCTCACCAGAGTCATGACAGCATGAGTTGGCACAATTTGAGGATTCAACTTCCAATGCAATATTTAAATGTATATAATTACTAGGAGCAGCAAAAATCAGTGGGTGAACGAGGATGGGTCTTTTTCATTGTGCTCCAGAACATCTGGGACTAGTCAGAAAAAGGTACATCAGCAAGATGAAGAAACTATCGCTTATAAAGATTAGCAATCTCTTTTTTGAGAGTGGGACTAGAACATGTCCAAAATTGGGAGGGAATCAGCAGAGGAATTAACTGTAACTATGGCTGTTTGGTTTGCAAAATCAAAGCATCATAAACAGGCAAAGAAAAGATGCATACCCAACCTTGCATATGTCATATGTGAGATTCTGATAATGAGGAATCCAGTTTAAAGAACTGGGAAGGAGCCTCCAATTTCCTGATAGAAATGACACGGTGCCTGGGAATTTTATACAGTAAAAACTGGTGGATTATTGTATTTTTGTTGTCTTTAGGAATGCATTTAGGGGCATTTTAAACAAAGGAATAAAAGAAATGAAGTTTGATATGCTCTTGCTTTGAGAGCTTTAAAACATAATTCAATATCTGCATTTGGAACTCCTTGCCATTGCAAAGGGTGTGGCAAATTTGTTGACCTAGTTTACTAAAAACCTATGAAAGTAAACTGCTTCTAAATGTGGCCAAGACTTGTTATTTATAGCCAATGTTCCTCCTCCCAAAACTGACAAATAAAACAATGTAGTTTTGCAAAACTTGTGGAAAAGGTGGCCAAAATAAGGTGACTAGGAGACTACAGTTGATTATTAAATTAGCCATTCATTAGGCAAACTGAAACATGCAGAAATAATTTGAACACAAGAGCTGAAAGCATCCCTGTGCATGGAAATCCCATAGGTATTTCAGAACCCACAGCTTTCATTGGGGATGGGGGTGGACAGGGTTAGTTCCCTGGAAGTAGCATAACAGGAGTCTTAAAGAAATTATTTTAAGATGTTAACTTTATGAGGTGGGGAGAGGTTTGCTTTCTACTCTAGTGTAAAAATGACAGCAATAAATGGGTTGGACTTTTAAGGCCCTTATCATCAAAACATCTGAATTTGGAGTCTTTTTGTAAATGTATTTTCCTGAAGCTGTTAGTGTTAGGAAAAGATGATTCTTCCTTTTGAGGAGACCTAGACAAAGTGTGCTTGTTGCTACTGCTTAACTGTTATGCAGCTCCCAAGAATGCTTTGCATTCCACTTTTTATTAGCAATCCCACTCCCCTCCCTTGCAAGCAGAGTCCATTACTGGCTCTAATATGAATTGCTGGAAGAGAGAGAGAAGGAAAAAAAAAGGGAGGAGAGACCAAGTCTAGAGGAAAGGAAAGTTAAATTGCAGGTGTCGTTGTTTATAGCAGTAACAAGAAGAAATCAGGAAAGTAAAAGTACTGTAAGAATAAAGGGGGGGGGAGAGAAAGAAGCCCAATGATGAGGAGGAAAGCTAAAAGTATTTTCAAGGAAACAGAGGAAGGTTCTCACTGAAGACAATGAATGCAAGGATTTCAGAAAGAAAGAATGGTGGTGACCTCATGTGTTTTAGCTTTTAAACTCAACATAGATTATAAGACATTTTTTGGATTTTATTTGTACCTCAACATGGCATATGATGAACAAAAGTGAAAAGAAAATATATTTTTGGCAATGTTTGATAGAGCCTCCATGGGCTGGTATAGTCTGTCTGAAAAAAATTAAAACAGGTTTTGTCTGGGGAAGCAATTCAAGCACTGAATATGCATTAATTTTCTTCTTTCCAGCTTTGTAAATTTTGATTCTGGAAAGTTATTGGGGGAATAAAATAGTACTATTTTTTTTTTTTTTGCAGTCGGGTTGTATGATGTCTTTATCTAAACAGAAAATGCAATGAATTGTTCCAAGGCTGCTTGCCTTGGAAGCAGCCTTGGAACTGCAGATACAACTGTAATTATATTAATCTTTGAATATTTATCTCTACTGCAAAAATATTCAGCTAATCTCTAAACACATTTGCTCACCTAAGAGCGGGCAGTTAATTCTAATGGTCCACAGATCAAACACTAGCAAAAAATTTGAAGTGTCCTATGGTCAAGAACCTCACACTATGGTTGGCAAGGTAAAGAATATACTCCTTCATTGGTTGTTTGAAATTGAAAAGAAGATGCTTTAAGTGAGGCTATATTTTAGTTTAATAAGCAATTTCTTTATACATTCCAGAATAAGAGAATCTTTTAAAACTGCCAGTCACAGATGTACAAATTGGTTCTCAGCAAAAGAAGTGACCTATAGTATTCTGATCACAGCTATTCAAAGTGCAGAAGTCTGGTAAAATCAATTGCTGGCAATTTTCTGTGCACCACAACAGATCAAGGGAATCAACCCAGTCACAGTTAAAATAGTCACCCAATATAGGGATGGATAAATGACTCCTAACAAGAAAGAGGAGGTCAAAGTCAGCGCAAGCCTCTACTCTGGAGAAATGGAAAGCTTATTTACAATTAAAAAGTATACTAACTTTATCATCATTAAGGACTGAACAGATGGTAGTTTGGGGACTAGTCATATTTTGGGGGAAAAGGTTAATAATGAGTTCTGAAGGGTCGCACTAACAAAAGTCAAATGATTGGGAGATGCAGTTGGTAAACTGTCTTTGCCTTCCCCTTTGAAATGGTTTGAATGTCCCCTGAAGCCTCCATTTGGTTTAATGTACAAATGCATTTGAAAAGCAATTGGGGTCCTTGGTGCTGGCTAAGTTTGGTTGGTTTTTTGCCAATATTTCATTACCCAATTATGTAACATCATTGGTGCTTGTTTGCACAAGAGCAGGAGTGTCAAACTCGCGGTGTAATAGTGGTGTCACATAATGTATTGGGACTTTTTTTCCCTTCACTAAATCAGGTGTGGGTGTGAAAAAATGCAGATTAATCCTCACAGCTGGTCCGCCACCAATTTAGAACTTTCCTCTGAAATGTTGAAAGTATTCATCACAGGGATCATACAAAAGAATCTCACCACTGATAAAAAATGTTAAAAATATTGACTCAATTAGAACTTCTCTAGCTGATTTAATCAACCAGTATAGATATAGATCAAGTATCCTCACATTGCTGTTGACATACCTTCTGAGTAAAAACCAAAAAGATGACACACTGAATCCATGTTTTTGCATACGTTTCAACTGTAAATCTGAAGTTAATCTGAACAAAAATTTATATTCAATAACTAATTTAAAACTTTTTCCTCTTTCAATTGCTCTTTATATCAATATCGAAATAATTTTTTTCAGTTTTGCTGAAAGTGAAATTTCCAAGAGATTTAAAAGTTTAATAGCTGGTGAATAACACAGGAATCTAGGAAAGGTCAATTATATCAGAATTTGCAAAGGTTAACTAATCCTTAAGCATTCTCTCTGAGTATCTCTACCAAAATGACATTCAGAACCAAGTTGAATTAGAACAGATAAAAAACATTTTATCTGGAAAATGTTTACTAAATTGGTCACAATGGTAGAAAGTCATCTACCAGCCCTTCACAGTTAAACTTTAGCAATCCCCAGATTACTTACTCAGATGGGGGGAAAAACCCAATGTTGTCAGAAAAATGAAATCTCTTGCAAAGTATTTTTTATTTATTTCACTGAATTTCTTTAAGAATCCAATATATCACTCAGTCAGATAATTTTTCAAGAGAACATATTAGTAAATTTCTGGATCAGCATTTATTTAATTTGGACATCTTCTAAGTGGTATCAACAAAACAAATACCACTCACAGTCACAAGACATGCACATTGTTGATAATTATCATGGTTGATCACAGTCAGCCAAATGTTTAGATGGGATTTGATATTTGTGCCTACGGAATCCTTCCAAGGATATGGGGACGCAGATGTTGTTTAATTTGTTGTTTAGGATGCCATTGTTGATGATGATGAGGAGGATGCTTTTAAAGAAAAAAATAATAAATCTGGAAATTTTGCAAGAAGCTAGGGGCATAGTGCTATTAAAAGGTGAACTAATTTACATTAGATATGTATACAGTAACTAAACATAGTGTGTGACCATATCCTGATTTTATTATTTTTAGACATTTATCCTTTTATTACTTTATTAATAATTCAAGGCAGTGAACACACCTAATATTCCTTCCTCCTCCTATTTTCCCCACAATAACAGTCCTGTGAAGTTGATTGGGCTGAAAGAGCAACTGGCCCAAAGTCACCCAGTCTGCTTTCATGCCTGAGGCAGAACTAAAACTCACAGACTCTTGGTTTCTAGATCAGCGCCTTAACCTCTGCTGGCTAACCAATTAAAGACTAATCAAATTAAAAGACTAAGACTAATTAAAACAACTACGAAAAAAGGAATTAATAAATAAGGCTTTTTAACATGTTTTTCTTCCCTATCATGCAAAAAAAAAAAGAGTTAAAGCTCCAATATATTAAACTTTTGATTAAGTATACAAGTAAAGACAATGGAAGTTCTGTGCAAAACACCAAAATCCAAATAGTTATATCTATTCAAGGTATACTTGTATCTTCTTTAAACTAATGCTTTGAAATGCAGCAAGAGTTAAGAGCAGAAATATAGTCCAGAAATCCAATTTTCTCCATTTTTGTCCTTGAGTTAAAGGCATTATAAGAATATTCCATGTGTTACTTGATTGGACAAGATGAGATACATATACACAAATTCTCCGCAAGCATCCACAGGAGAGGCAAGTGGGAGCTCTATGTGCAGAAGCTTTTAAGCAAATAGAACCTTTTGACAATGAAGGATGCTTGTCTGCATGAATATCTCCACTGGGTTTCCATTAACACTTAATCCTAATCCATAATTAACGCAGTACAATTGATATATTCATATACCTTGCTATAAGTGCTATATTTAAACTAATAAAAGCTGAATCACAGTTTAATGTGATGTTCGATTCACTCAACATGCAAAGAGTTCTGGCTTTTTCACCTAGGAAAAAGTGCCTGAGCCACCTGATAGTTTTGGTTGCTTCTTGTTACAAACTCATTCAATTTGCTTCTTGTTAAACAAATTCATTTATAACACAGATCCTATGAAAATGGCAGGTGCTTGGCAATGGACTCATTACACTCGTTAATATTTGAGTACCTGATCCCCCTGAATTTGTTTTAAAAACAACTGAATTCTGTCATTTTCCCCCTATGTATTTAGCCTATAGTTATGGCAAATATTTTTTGTCAAAAACTCAAAAAATTGATTCGTCTAGTGTCTATGCCTCTGTCTGTCTGTCTCTCTCTCTCTCTCTCTCTCTCTCTCTCTCACACACACACACAAAACTGAACAAAAAACCCAATTCTTTATCTTCCCCCATCCTAAGGCTATCCTAAATAGCAGCATTCACTGACATTGCCAAAATTGGGTTTGAAGCAGAGGCCCAGACCTTGATTTCAGCCCTAGTCCTTTCACTGCCAATCTATAAAGCCACTTTGCACCATTATTCAAGATGCATAAACCTTGGGGACCAGCACTGTTGCCTGCAGAGCCTGGTGCTTTCAAGGATCTGCCGTGGTACTCTTTCTGTGGCCTGTTCCAGGTCACATAAGGCCTTCATTTTCAAAGCAGCTTTGAAAAATGTTCTTCCACAGCCTCTGTAGCTTCCAAACCTTATGGAAGCAAACCCTGTACTTGTGCAATTTTCAGAGGCTCCTGAAATCATGCAAGAGCTCACCCACTCCTACATGGCCTCTAGCCTCCAATAATTGAGCTTGGATAGCTCAGCAGACTAATGCATTGTGCATTGTGATTAAGTCCAGCTGTCTGCAATTACTGTAAGTTCAAATCTCACCAGGCTCCAGGTTGACTCACCCTTCCATCCTTTCTAGGGTAGGTGAAATGAGGACCCAGTTTGTGGGGGCAATAAGCTGATTTTGTATAAAATATAAAAAAGTATGAGGCTACTGCTTAACGCATTGTAAGCCGCCCTGAGTCTCCGGAGAAGGGCGGCATATAAATCAATTTTTTTTAAAAAAATCACATGATAACAAGCATGATTTTGAGAATAGTTCTGTTGGTGGCATGCCATCATTCACCATCATTGGATTAATTTTTCCCCTCCACTGCTGTTGTTTTAATTTATTGTAATTTACTCACATTCTGCTTTTTCTTTTAGGATTTTTTGGGCAATACTGGGAATATCCATGGGTGAAATGTGATGTATGATTATTTGACCTGAAATCTGAATCCAGTTTTCAGTACCAAAACAATTTTATATACTGGTACATCTTAACTGTAGATTCAGCTGCACCCATGTTAAATATAATGGCTCTTTAAAAAGTCGGACCTACCTTTTGAAATAAGGTAGACCACAACAGATGGAAAATTGGGATTACCACCATTTAAACCAAATAAATTGGTTTACTAGTTTAGCTTATTTAAGAATGTGGCTCTCCAGAATGATTTATTGTCTTGCCCTATATAAGGTCTCACTCTCTGAAAGCATATTTAAAGAAATGACACAGGTCTTTAATGTATTTGATCATATTAATCAACAACTTTATTTTGTTAACTTCTAAATCAACAACTTTAACAACAAAGCTCAACTGTTACACAGTGATCTACAACATGATAACTTTTGCATTATATTAGTACAATTTAACAATCATTTTTATAAAAATACTAGGAATAGAACAGAGCTGTTAATCTAACAAGCCCTGTATGCAGAACAAATTAAATTGCCTTTTCTTAGAAATAGAAGGAAAAAGAGATGAAGCCTATGAATCATGACAAGAAAAAGAAGAGAGATTACTACAACATAACAAAATTCATCCAGCTCTAGTCAGAGGAAGGATTATTGCTTTCTCTGTCACTCAAACCATTTCCCAGCCACCACCACCCCCTCAACAGATCCCCTGAACACCTCAACCATCAAATGACAGAAAAAGAACACTGCTGAATAAAAATTCCCCATTCAGTCATCTTTGATGTAGCTTGGGACAACAAACATGATTGATATGAACAGATTCTGTGAAGAATATTCTGCTTTTTTTTCATCTATTAAAACAGACATTACCATCACATTTTACTTTGAGGTTATTATTAGCTAGTCCAATTAATAACATATCAATTCTGACATTCCTATCTCCTGAGTATCATCACCAGGTCTCTAGATGGACCATAATTAAGATGATTATTTCTGATCTTTCCTGTTTCTGCAAACTTGACAATATTGACTAGATTAATTTACAGTAAGTGTTTTCAACTGCATAAAATAAAACCACATTTTCACCAATTACAACTGTTTAAAATATTGATGCTCAATTCATTGACAACGTTACTTAGATCTACTATACTCACAATTCTATTTACATTAGATTAATTTTATGATACATTTTATATTGCTGGAGCTCATATAGAGCATTTTACTTTCTTCCAAAACTAAGGACAGATTTCATTGGCAATATTGAGACAAAAGAAGAAGCTTTTGAATCACTGTTTTCATTTAATATAAAATATAAAAATGGAATAGCACCATCTTTAAAATAAACAATCTTAGAACCATAATTTCCTTTTTGCAATCCTAAAACAATTTCTAATCACAATGGAAATGAAGTCTCCTGTGATGAACTATATTGTAAATGCTAAAATATACTTAGCCAACTTTGGATGTCAATATCCAAGTTGGACTTTCAGTATTTCTTCATGTTCTCTAATGATCATCTGAATTAGTGCAGCCTAGATACGGTAGTCCCACCAGCAGCAATATTATTAGTCATATTATTATTTCTATTCTGTACCAGCTACAACAGGTACAGAATGCACTGGTGTGGACAGTTCTGAAGGCCCCATGGAAGGCACATGTGATACTGTTGTTACATGAGTTGCACACATTGCCAGTTTGCTTCCAGGTCCAATTTAAGGTGTTGGCCACTACCTTTGAAGTCCTGTATAGCATGGAATCAGTATTCGTGGACCAACCTTACTCCAGGCTACCCATCATCTTGGTTTTTAATTTTAATTTTTAACTTTTTATAAAATTGCTTTTTTCACTTTCTAACTTTTATTATAGTGTAAGTTGCCTAGAGTCACTGTATCAGTGAGATGGGCAGCATAGAAATCCAATAATATTATTTCTTCCCATATAATTTATACAAGGTATTACTATAGAGAAAGAATCATAGTGCCTTCAAAGAGGTTTTGACTTATGATTGTGAACAATACAAAATATTTGAGTGAGCAAATGTCAGAAAAAGTATGAATGCTTCATCTGGATTTCAGCATATATACAAAATTAAAACTAATCTGCTAATCTTTTAACCACAGAGGTTAAGATCCAAATTTACTTGGAGTAAATAAGCAATTCGTGGAATAGTTGTCTTCAATGAAAATATCATTTGTGTGCATAAATGAAAAGTTAAAATTTTCATTTTCAAATAAAGCAGCTTCCAAAAAATGTGTCTATATTTGCATTCAGCAATACAAATGAAAAAAAAAATCAATTGGTCTGTGCATCAGGATCATCATCTTATGATGAAAAATTGTCAAGAAGAAAACAGCATCACAATTAACTGTAATTCATAAAGACCTAAGTCTCTTTTATGGAAAAAAATTAAAATGCAATTTTTAATTGAAAGGCCAATGCAATTTGTGGCAACTTAGAAGAAAACATTAACTTATTTCTTTTCTGATTAGGACAATTGTATATAAATCAATTCAGTAAAGAACAGAAGTTCTCTGCATAAAATTTCTTTATAAAGCACCAAGGCATGTAGAATTTCACTGGCAAAATCATTAGTTGTGAGGAGACTAAGGCAAATGATATGTTTTCAAAATACAAATGTTTTGGTTAATGAAACCATTTCTTTATCTGTAATGTTAATTTCTATCTTTTGATTAAACATCATTTTGCTTTGGTAGGATTAAGCAGTTTAAGCACATGATGCACATAATACTAGATTATTTACTAGGTATATTTAATTCACACTGTTTATGTACCACAAATTACATACACTCCTTTTTCTTCTCAAGGCACATTAAAATATATTAAAACTACAAAATGGCAATAATTGCATTTCCCACCAAAAAAAAAACAAACCAAGAGGAAAGCTATATGGCTCTTCATTCCCTTAAAATGCTGAGTAGCACCATGCTCAATTACCCATCCATAATTTGAAAGTGTTTATTTTATTTTGATTATTAAATTTATTTCTGTCCTTCTAATTTCAAAGTGACTCTGGGTGACTGACAGTATTGAAAGCAATCATAAATATTTATAAAACAATAAAAATGGAAATCAAAGGTAAAAGGTATGGTTAAAAAAATAGGGAGGAAGGGGACAGGATGCGCAGGAGGGTTGGTGGGATTGCCTTTTAATTCATCAACTACCTCCAGTGTGATGTTCCCCCAGTGGGGCTCCAAGCCATATGGCAGTGCCAGGTCTTCAGGCTCTACAGAAGGTTAGAAGAGTGGGATCTTATCTCTTTAGGGAGATTACCTTAGGGAGTAAAACGTTCCAAAGATCAGGAGCCAAGGCAAAGATGGCCCTTATCCTAGACACTGTCAGCTGAAATTTACTGAACCACAGTATGGTTCTATAAAAGCAAAAAGCTTCTGATTTCACTTATAATATTGGTAATACTCTTTTCTGTTGTATCATTTCATTATTTATTTTACATGTTGATTTGCATTAGAGATGGTTAGTAAGTTTTCAAGAAACCTCCTTTAAAAGTTATGCATGAACAAATTTAATCTCTCTTGTACAATGCAAACTACATCAATTCTGCTACAACTTATAACTTTTAATATTCTTCCTTTCTTCTTTCCTTCTTTCCTTTTCTTCCCCTCCCCTTCTATGATGCATTTCATCATTCATAAACATTCAAGAAATTTGTTTACCTTCCTTACCAGAACTGTTTGTCCTGCTTATTTATATACATACATGTAATTCAATATTAATCAACTAAATACTATTAATAAACTATGTACTCATCAATGATTAAACAAATAAACACAACAAATGTTTTTCTTTTATTTATTATTTCCTTCATATTTATAAGATATTAACAGTCTCAATGATAATTATACCACAATTGCTAGCATAGTTTCCAAGACTAAATCCTCCTTCCCATTTCAGTCTGATCACCTGCATCTAGTTTAACTGTAACATAGTCTGCATCAAACTGGTGCCTGCCAGATAGGTTACACCCAGTTATTATGCTTTTATGCAATCACCCATAGCAAAACAAAAAGAAGTTGGTGGAGAAACTAAAGAGAAACTTGATTTTCTAAGAAAATAGTGTAGTTGGCCAAGGAAAAAAATAAATATACCATGGAATGTAATTGTTAGAATTGTTAGAATGCTCACACACTATAAGAATGCAATCTCTAGTCAAAATTTGTTCAGATGACTAAACCATACTATAGGGTTGTTGGTGGTTTTTAAAAAAGGGGGGGGGGAAGCTGAACTGCTTCTAGGAAAGGAATAAAAAAGTGATAAATAGTATGTAATTTATATTAATGAAGTATTAAAGAAACCAGATTCCATTAATTAGAATTAGCTTGTGATTCTAGTCATTACATTCCCTACATCTTTTGTTAAATTTTGAGCAATTATTTAACTCACCAATTATATCCAGGTGAAATTTAGAAATCTTCATATAAATACTAAGTCCAATAAAGTATGCATTTATAGTATACAAAAAGATACACATCTAGAACATGTTGGATTTTTTTCTCAATTTTCTAAAATATTTAATTGCTAACCCTACTGACTGAAACTAAATTTCTTATAGTTTACTTATGTTTAAGTTGGGTTAGGCTACTTTTAAGTATAAAAAAACTGTCAGAATAGGAAGCTGGTTAAAGGAAGCAAAGTCACTGTTCCTCTCCATTCTGCATTGATCAGACCATACTTAGAATATTGTATTCAGTTCTGGGCACCACATTTTAAAAAGAAACTAATGTACAGGAGTGTATTCAGAGGAACATGGAAAAAAGATTAAGAATGGAGAATACCATAGGGAGGTATGAAAGGCTGTCATGTAGAACCTTGGGCAAAACTTTTTAGAGTCATTCCAAAACACAGGATGAGATACTGTGGATTTAAATTCAAATCTCCAGACCAAACATATTACATGTTAAGACACTGAAAGCAATAACAGAAGAATTAATGGATCTACTCTCATTAATCTTTGAGAATGACTTGGATGCAGAGGTGAAATCCATGAGGTTCTGGGGAAACCGGTAACAGAAATTTTGAACAGTTCATAGAATTAGTAGTGGAAATTTTGAGTAGTTCACAAAACCGGCAAATACCACGTCTGGCTGGCCCAGAGTGGCGTGAGAATGGAGATTTTGCAATATCCTTCCCCCAGGAGTGAGGAGAGAATGGGGATTTTGCAGCATCCTTCCCCTGCAGTGGGGTGGTAATGGAGATTTTGTAGTACCCTTCCCTTGCCATGCCCACCAAGCCACACCATGCCCACCAAACCGGTAGTAAAAAAAATTGGATTTCACCACTGCTTGGATGGGAGAGTTGAAGAGGCACTTCTCAGATCTTCAGGTGATACAAAACTGAGGGCCATGGCAACATTTAAAATCAATATGTCTTAAATTTGGACTTCTAAATCCAAGACATCCCCAGCCAGCAAACGTCCCAGTAGGAGTTGAAGTCTGTCTATTTAACATTGTCAGGTTTGATGAACAGAGTTTTAAATGAATGACCAAAGTTTCAAAAAGATCTGGGCAGGCATGGCCAGTGGCTGAAATAATTAGCATGGCATTTAATAGGGAGAAATGTGGAATTCTGCGTTTGGATAGGAAAAATGAAAGGCACAAGTATAGCACCAAATAACCTGGCTTGACAGTAATACATGGGGAAAGGATCTGAGTATCCTTGTCACCTTCACATTAAACATGAGCCAGCAATGTGATACAGCTGCTAAAATAGCAGTCCTATCTTCAGATACATGGACAGGAGTAGAGAGTCTGATTTACAGATGCAATTAATTTAGTCCACTCTAGTCAATATTATTCAGAGTACTATGCCCAGAAATGGCAGGACAGTTCAAAAAAGGTTAAGGATAAACTGAGGTGACTTCAGATGAGGGCTCTCAAGATAGTGATTGGTCTGGAAACCAAGTCCTATAAGGAACAGTTCATGGATGGATAGGTGTGTGTGTGTGTGTGTGTGTGTGTGTGTGTGTGTGTGTGTGTGTGTGTTTAGCCTTCAGGAAAAATGATTAAGGGAAGATATGATAGCAATCTTCAAATAACTGAAGAACTATCCCTTAGAAGAAATGAGCTCATTCGCCCTTGCCCCACTAAAAAAAAGGAGTTTCAGGCCAGATCCCAGAGTACTTCCTGGCTGCATAGGCTGATCAGCCAGTGAAACAGATTGTCATACATCATGTGATGTAATAGGTCTTCAAACAAAGTTTGAATGACTATCTGTCATAGATACTCTAGAGCAGTGATTCTCAATCTTTTCTTCACTACGGATCCCTTTTAAATACCTTTTGTGGTCACAGACCATGGCTGTGGGTCCCAGGACAAATTTAAATCATAACATTGCTTCAAGCTTTTGCAAATCTACTGTGATGACATTACATGCCCCAGGGGTTCATGGACCACAAAATTAAAAGATTCAGAACTGCTCTTATTTCATGAAAATACAATTATAATTGTAGATGGGTTTATTTTGCTCCAGCCTAAGATAATATTTGTTCATAAACGGATCACTTCTGGTTGAGATGAAAGAATGCACACAAACACCAGCTTTTCTGATCTAACAGATCAGAGAATTTTAAAAGTAGCTTCTGAAGTCACATTAAGGAGACATCTTACCATAGAGAGTGGTTAAGGACAGCCGAGAAGGTTATAGGAAGCTTGCTTCCTGTTGTGCTTAGAGCTCAAAGCATTGCCAGAGACTCTACACGCCCACTTCACATCTGTTTCTGTTGCTCTTCTCTGGGGAGCAGGGAGGAGGTTTCAAAGTATTTCTAGCAGGACTACCAGATTCTGTAACATCTTTGTTCCCTATGCCATCCGTCTGTATACATTCAAACTAGACTGTGTTGTTTCTGTGTGTCATATAAAATATGTGGGTATATACATAATTTTGCATTTATTTATTTACTTTGTCATGTTTATGTAATGTATACTGGAGATGGTATATTTTGTTGCATATAGCTTTAAGAGCCACATGCAACAAAATTTCATTTTAATGTACAACGATTAGTGTACATTCAAAGTGACAATAAAGTTATTCTATCTATCTATCTATCTATCTATCTATCTATCTATCTATCTATCTATCTATCTACCTACCTACCTACCTACCTACCTACCTACCTACCTACCTACCTACCTACCTATCTAAAAGATGGAAGCTTACATACACAAGCCAAGAATCTGAAATGTAGCTTCAAATTTTAAATATCTTAATGCTTCTTTAAACATGATGCTTTATTTTCATTTCTTTTTTTAAAAAAAACAGCATATCTTTTTTACAGCATAGGATACAGGCCACTTAGATTTTCTGTTGTCTTTATGTTACTTACCATTTCACTCAGTCTTAAGCTAATTAAGAAACACGAATGATGGTTACGTTATTACTGGATTCAAATGTGGTTGCTTAGCTATTTCCATAAAAGAACAACTGCTGTGTTGAGATCTTATGATATTATGCTTTGGTCATCATTTTGTAGTATTTTGAAACAAATGTATTGGTCAGATTACTGCACTGGTTTCCATCAACCATAAGAGACTGAATACAATGATAGAAGTATCTTTTAATTAGTTAAAATAATTCAAATGGTTTACATAAACTTACAATGCAAAGATTTTGCCCAGTTAGATTTTTTTCTCACCAGTTTTCCATTTAACAATAAATTTATTTTATTTAAAAAGATGGTTCAAATGACTTCTTTCGATATATTTGGCTAAGAATTACAGCCATGAAATTTTCCATGTGAGAAAAAACAATACATAATCTTTTAAAAGTTCATCATGTTTAGAAATACCTTAATGAAACTCTCCAAGTATATCAATGGTCATCAAGAAGACCCAGATAACATATCATAATCCTCAGAAAGGTGTATGGCTCATTAATAGTTTTTAAATTTTGAAAAGTGTGAAGTTTTTTCATGTATTGGTAACTGGTAATGTGCTCTAAAAATCCAAGATAATAGTCAGATTCATTTCCTCAATGTGTGATAAATTAACTGCTTCCAATCATGGTTGCCTTATTGTGCATGTATAGGGTAGATTTAGACACCTAGAATTCACTTGTCTTTTATCTTTTAGAAATGTTCATTTTTCTAATGACAAACGAATGATTCACTCTACACATTTCCACTTCTTAGCACTTCAGCTTGGACTCATGAATTTTTACAGGGGCAGGATTAACATGCTAGATATAAAATAGCATGTATTTGGTAGCAACTTACAATATAACACGTATGGTAGCAAAGTACAATAGAAACAACTTTAACTTTTGCATTGTCTTGAAGTATATCTTTACTCAGTCTTTTTCTGATATATCAAGATAATTAGAAAAATAAATACAAGGAAATTAGAATTTATGTACGATAAATCCAGGGTTTAAAGGACTGAACCCTAACTCTTTTCAGGTTTTTTTTTTCAAACTTCTCATCTGCATAAGACAACAAGGAAGATGACCAAAACAAAGTGCAGAATTAGCACAGCTGTTCTAATAATGTATTTATTCTACAAAAAATAGTGGGATCAGACATATAATTATAAATATTAAATGTATCTTAAATAATTCAGCCCTGACCTGCTATATGAGAGACACTTTGCCTTCATCAGATTTGATAGCCATTATTTTGACTGCTTACTCAAATATAACCTACAAGTATTAGAATATACTGGTAAATACATCAATGTATAATTCCTTGCCAGGTTTTCATTCTTCTTTATCCTATTAGAACAAATATTTACTTACCTTTTTTTTAAGTGATTTGTTCCTGTCTTCCAACCAATCATCCATCTGGTCCTCAATTTCTTCAATAGAAGTCCCATGATCATATGATGGGATATATGCATTTGTTTCAGCCACAGTATACACAGGAAATTCAGATTTTGGTTTCTTGACTTTAGGTTTCTTTTCCTCTGTGAAAAATAAGAAGGAATTTAAATGACAAATTTAGGAAAAACATGCTTACGGTACCGATTACCCTCAAATATTCTTCTTAAGAAAAAAGAGCTATTTGAGATTAGCAAATTTACACTCTGAATTTTAGGTATTTTTTTACTTCATTAATCAAAGTATTGTGTTCCTTCAGAAATGAATTTCAGTATCACTGGAATTATGATAGCACACTTTTGTTTCAAAAAAAGTTTGGCAAGAAAAATAATTAGAGACCCTGTACTGTCACAGAAGTAATGACAAGCGACAGGAGTTTCAATCTAGAAATTAGTATACTAATAAAAGGAGTGATAACCCCCATAAGCTTCATGTGTGTTAAGAGATTACAGTGAAAATAAAAATTATTCTGGATGGCCACATATTACAAACACACTATTCATGTTGCATTTACCGTATTTTCCGGCGTATAAGATGACTTTCTAACACATGAAAATCTTCTCAAAAGTCAGGGGTCGTCTTATATGCCGGATGTCGTTATTCTGTAATCAGGCAGACCAGCCCGAAAGGATCTGACGAGTCTTAAATGGCTCTAATGATCCCAGCTGAGGTGCTTGCTAATCAGGCAACTCAGCTTGGATCGCCAGAACCATGTAAAAGGAAAAAACTTTTTCCCTTTTATACGGCTCTGGCGAGCAAAGCTCTGACCATCCCAGCTGAGTTGCGTGCTAATCAGGCAACTCAGCTTGGATCGCCAGAGCCGTGTAAATGGCTCTGGCAATCCAAGCTCTGACGATTTTTGCTAATCGGTAGCAAAAATCGCCCGCCCCCAGCTTGTTTACCTTAGTTGCTAGTTGCAATACTTGCCTTGCTTCGCTTGCCTCCAATCCATTGCATCAGCAAGCAACTGAATCTCCCTGCCTGCACTCAAGCAGGCAGGGAGTTGTGGACTTCAAGTCCCAGAATTTCTCAGCCAGCAAAGCAAAGCTGGCTGAGGAATTCTGGGAGTTGAAGTCTACAAGTCTTAAGGTTGCCAAGGTTGGAGACCCCTGTTCTATTGGGTAAGGTTTTTTCCCCTTTGGGAGCTTTAAAAAATAGTTAATTGGGAGGTTTTTTAGTTGTTCTTTTTTAGACCTAGCCATTTAAAGTTTAGGAAGTTTTAGATTTAGCTTTCATATAAAAATAAAAATAAAATAATATTTGTGCAGCTTTCTGAGATTTAGTGTGTTTCTGTAGTGTTTCACTCTAATTACACAAACACACAAAATCTCACAAAGCTGTATGTGGAATTTTGTATGTGTAAAGTGTGAAAGTTAGGTTTTTGGGCTTTTTGTGGCTGTGTGAGGTTCTTGCTTGTTGCAGGAGCTATTTTGAGTCTAACACAGCTGCTTTTACATTGTGGGTGAGCCAGTTGATGTTTTTTAATTTTTATTTGGTGTGCGTTGGAAGAGGGGTAGTCTTATATGGCGAGTATAGCCCAAACCCTGTATTTTAACAGGAAAAGTCGGGGGTCATCTTATACGCTCAGTCGTCTTATACTCCGGAAAATACGGTAATCGTTGAAATATAGGTTTTCCATAAGGTGAAGATCAGAAAAAATCAGAAGCTAACTATTTCAGCCTATAAAATTTAAATCATGCACAATCTGAAATATGGGGCTAAGACTAAAGCATTTTTCACATTATAATTATAATTCATATTTATCTTACAATGCAAGAAAAAAACTAAAAATGGCAAATGTTTTCCACTTTATGTACTTAAAATATTTCTTCTATAGAATTGTTCCTTGCAAACTCAGTTCTTAATGTGTACTAGAACAGTATACAGTATAATACAAAATAATTGAAACAATTTAAAAAAAATTAAAATCATAAGCTCTTTCAAGTTTTTAGAAAGATGCCCACTTAGATTTCTTTTTTTAAAATTTATAAACTTTATTAACAAATAATAAAATCACAGAAACTACATATAATAAACATGACAAAAAACAAAAAGAGAAAAAAATGTTACATTAAAACATTATATATATTCACTCCTTTGAAGCATTGGTTCGTAGTGATATATCTATTTACACAATATTACATAATTCCCATAGATCTTAACACACTGGTTTATTCTAACCTCTTTAACCTCGTCTATCTTCATCTTACTAAGACAACTTTTTGTACTAGATATCTTTGTAAGTTAAGGACATCATAACTATGTGGTGAATTACAGTTCTACTATTCCTCTAACTATTTTCTACTTGTGTTTTTTCTCTAGTAACCCTGAGCCAGTGGTACCATTTGTCCCAAATTTTATAGAATTCAGTATCCTCTTTTTCCTTTAATTCTTTGGTTAATCTGTCCATTTCCTCACATTGAATTATCTTATCTTTTATCTCGTCCTCCAATGGGATTTTTTCAGATTTCCAATTACTAACATAGGTTATCCGTGCCACCGTTAGGATATGTATTAACAGATACTTTATTTCTTTGGGGTAAGATTTGGTAAAGATTCCTAATAAAAAGGTTTCAGGTCTTTTATCAATTTGTAAGTTGGTAATTTGTTCTAACCATTTCTTGATGTTGGACCAGAATTTCTTAGCCGCCGGACACGTCCACCACAGGTGGTAAAATGTGCCTTGTGGATTCTTGCACTTCCAACACTCCGAACTAATTTTCGAGTTAATTTTGGCCAGCCTAGATGGCGACATATGCCACCTGTAGAACATTTTTAGCTGATTTTCCTTGTATGCCGCAGCCAAGGTTATTTTTGTGTTTGTTTTCCAGAATTCCTCCCATTTTTCCAATTCTATTGAGTATTAAAATTCTGCATCCATTTAATCACTGTATGTTTGACTATTTCCTCTTCTATCTTAACAAATATTTATAAGTTTTACTAATTAGTTTCTCTCCTGAGTCTAGCAAAATGGTGTCTAATTCCTGCTTTGCTTTACATATCTGATATTTTTTTATATATTCTTTGTGTTTGGATTGTATCTGTGTAAAAGTCCACCAGTCAATTTCCTTGTTTAGCTCTGCTTCCAATTGCTGTTTAGATTTGAGTTTTCCTTGGTGATCAATTAGCTCTTTATATCTGATTATATGTTTAGGGTCTAATAAGTTTGGATGTTTCAAGGCTTCTAAGGGTGAGAACCATAATGGAATCTTAGTGTATTGTTGTTTTTTGATTTTCAGCCATATTAGTAATAAAGCATACCTAATTGTATGCCTTTTAAAGTACATATGAGACTTATATTTTTCTTCCCATAAGAAGGAATGCCAGCCCGCTTGCAGATCGTGACCTTCAATGGATAATATCCTATTATTGGTTAATTCCATCCATTCCTTGATCCATACTATTCCTGCTGCTTGGTAATAAAGTTCCCACTCCGGGAGTGCTGTTCCTCCTCTTTCCTTGGCATCTTGCAGCAATTTGAGTTTTATTCTGGGTCTTTTTCCCTGCCAAATAAATTTGGACATGGTCTTGTTTAAGTCCACAAAAAAAATTCCCCTAAATTAATTGGAGCCATCTGAAATAAATACAACAATTTTGGTAATATATTCATTTTTATAATAAACATTCTACCCGTAAGTGAAATTTGCAATCTTTTTCAATTATCCAAATCTTTTTTTAACTGTGTAATTAGTTTATCGTAATTATTTTCTTTTATGGAGGAAGTTCTTGATGATAGCCAAATGCCTAACTCTTTAACTTTGTTAATCACTTGAATTTGGACATTATTTTCCAATTCAGTCTGCTTAGTTTTGTCAAATTTTTAACTAGTAATTTAGACTTATTTCTATTTATCTTTAACCCTGCCACCTCTCCATAATCTTCTATCTTTTCAAAAAGTTTTGGTAATGATTCTAAAGGCTCTTCTACTATAAGAATTAAGTCGTCGGCAAAGGCCTGGGTTTTATACTCTTCTTGTCTCACTTTTAGTCCTTTTATCTCTTGAGCCTCCCTAATTTTTTTTAACAGAGTCTCCAACAATAGAATATATAATAAAGGGGATAGTGGACACCCTTGTCTAACCCTTTTTGTTATATTAATTTGGTCGGTCATCTCCTCGTTCCCAATTATCTTCGCTGTTTGTTTGGTGTACAATTTCTCTATAATATTTTCCAATTTTAGTCCGAGATGCATATGTTTTAACTGTTGTTTTAAGAATTCCCAATTTAAATTATCAAAGCCTTTCTGGGCATCAAGGAAAACCAGCGCCGATTGTTTCTCTGGGTGGGCTTCGTAATATTCAAGCGTGTTTAATATTATTCTCATATTATTCCTAATTTGGCGGCCAGGCAAAAATCCATTCTGGTCCGAGTGTATGTAGTCATTCAATACTTTTTAAAGTCTTTCTGCTAAGATAATGGCGAAAACTTTGTAGTCAGTGTTTAGTAGAGATATCAGTCTGTAGTTCTGAATTTGTTGAGGATCCGTGTCTTCTTTGTGAATAATGGTAATTATAGCTTCTGTCCAGGTCTGTGGAATTTTCAAGTTTTGTAGGGCTTCATTAAATACCTCTAACATATTTTCTCCTATTATTCCTTGTATTAACTTATATAATTCCTCAGGGAGACCATCCGGTCCCGGGGTTTTATTATTTTTAAGTTTCTTGAATGCAGTTTCCAGTTCCAACAAAGTTATTGGTTTGTTTAAAGCTTCTCTTTGATCATCTGTACAGCTTCTCTTTGATCATCTGTAATCCGTTCTATGAATTTACTGTTTTATCTTTTCTGGATCTACGTCTTCTTGTTTGTATAATTCTGTATAAAATGTCTGAACAATTTCTTTCTTCTCTTTCCTGCTATAATAAATTTCTCCTTTTATGTCTCTAAGTTGATATATCATTCTTTTATCTCTATTCTTTTTCAATTTATAGGCCAGCCATCTTCCCGTTTTATTCGCGAATTCAAAATAGTTTTGCTTGGCCATCTTTCTTTTCTGTGCTAATTCTTTTTGGTTCAACAAATTTAAATTATGTTTTATTTCTTTCCATTTCTCTTTTATAATTTTATTTTGGGGATAACGTTGAAGTTGGAGTTCTATATTTTTTAGATCTTCCTGGAGATCATTTAGTTGTTTCTTTTTCTCCTTGTTCTTTCTCCCTGTATAGGCTATAATCAGACCTCTAATAAATGCTTTGGCAGTGTCCCAAGTATTCTGAATGGAGGTATCCTCTTTCTGGTTTATTTTAAAAAACCAACCTAGCTCTTTCTCTAGCATCTCTTTAAAATCCGATTGTTTGCAAATTCTTTGGTTCATTGTCCATCGTTTAAATCTTTTCACTCCTCTCCAAGACACCAGTATAGGGTTGTGATCTGCCCATTGATTCACTTCTATATCTATTTTTTCCACCCCGTTTCTAATACTTGTGGTCATCCATGCCATATCAATCCTAGACCAGGATTGGTGGGGGTGGGAATAGAAAGTGAATTGATATTGGTCATCATGGGTCTCCCTCCACACGTCTCTTAAGTTTAGTTCCTTAGCCATTTCAAAGAATTCTTTGGGAAGAGTCTCTTTTTTCCTTTTATTCTTTTTTACAGTTTTGTAATCTTTTTTCACATCCACTATTGCGTTGTAATCGCCAATTAAACAAACATCTTCGTAGTCCATCTCAACTATCTTACTGTGTATGCCTTTAAAAAAGTCCTGTTGATTTTGATTCGGGGCCTAGATTACTACCAACAATATTTTCCTTTTTTCCAATATTAGTTCAATCATTACTATTCTGCCATCTTCATCAGCATATATTAATTTCGAGAGAATCCAATCTTTCACATATACCATCACTCCTTTATTCTTTTTATTGGTCAAAGAAGTATATAATTTTCCTAGTTTAGGATTTTCTAAGATCTTTTGATATCTTTTTTTATATGTACTTCCTGAAAACACGTCACATCCCTCCTACTTTTCATAATTTAGAAAAAAATTTGGGTTCTTTTTTTTGTGTGTGTGTGTACATTCAAACCATTTATGTTAACAGAAAAAAGTTTCAGGGCCTCTTCCATTTTCTACTGTAGCTGTTTTTTCGTATTCCTTGTCTCCATCCGTGTTTTCATCTTTGCCCCTTCCTTCTCCTCTCTGTCTTTGTCCTGTCTTATCTTCCCTTCTTTCTCTATAGATGGTTCTGATAGAGTTTCTTCTTGACTCCTACTTTCTAGTTCCTCTTTACTGTCTTGACCTTCCTCCTGATTAAAATGTGCCTCGTGGAACTCTCTTGCTTTCTCTAGTGTCTCTAATTTGTATTTTTTCCCTTCCCAAGTTACCAAAACTCCTTCTGGCGTTAACCATCTAAAAGCTATTTTATGTCTATTCAACTGATTTGTTAAAAACTGGTACTGTTGCCTTTGACTCCTAATTCTTCGGGGTATCTGTTTTAAAATAATGATTTCTTTGCCCTTATAGGGTTGTTGCCCTTAGTCACTGCGTGAGGATCTTCTTCTCTTGCGATCACTATAAATCTGCATATGCCCTCCTCTCGTAAATCGCCGCCACCAGTTGTTCTCTCCGATCGCGCTCCTTCCCCTCCATTTTCCTTCTCCTCTCCTCGGAACTGGGAATCTCCTCACCATGCTGTCACTCGATCCACTTTTCTATCCTTGTCTTCGCTCTAGACGGCCACCATCGCTCCTATCCGCCCTGCAAGCGAACTTTCTCCTCGATAGATTCGGGGGGTTTGTCCCACTTCCTTTGCAATGCTAGCGCGGCGTCCAGAGGCTTTGGCACTTCCCCTCTTTTTTCCCAAACTCTACAGGATCGAAAAAGCCCTTAAAGAGCTTCTATCAAAGGATATTGGGGTTCCAGAGACGGCAGCGGCCATTTCTCCCTCCCCCCTTTCATGATGACGTCACCACCGGAAGTCTTTGCCCACTTAGATTTCTAATTGAAATATATTTCTGTTGAAGTAATGAATAAGGCCTATCATGAAAATGAATTAAGACTGGGATTTTGGTTGGTAAAGATACCTTCCATATAACTTCTCAAGAACATGCTGAGAATGTTCAACTACAATTTAGTATTATGTGCTCAAATCTAAGTTTTGATCACTCCTTTTTCTTCATTCCTCTTCAGCAATCCAATATTAATTGGATACTGTATTATGCTTAAATAAAATTTAAACAATAATGATTTTAAAAATTATTTAATGGAAAAATAATTCATTTAACTAGTTCATAGTTAATCTCCATCAATCTCCTGGTTCCAATGGCTGGCAGAAGAGTCAAGTCTTCATAGCCTTTTTAAAAGCAAAGATGGTTGGAATTATTTATATTTTGGGCAGAGACCAAAGATAGGTAGGTATAAGTTGGGTGAGAGTCAGTGAGTGTGTTGGTTCCACTCCGCTGGTGAGAACTGGGGTGAGTGGCTCCCTGCTTGGTGGGTGAGAGCAATTGTGCAGGGTGCTGTTTGTGCATTGAGTCAATGTATTGTGAGTGTGTTAGGGAATAATGGGGTGCTGGATGTGACCTCTCTGTGGAAGTGAGGAAGGGGTGGTGTGGGCTTGAGGGCACTGAAAGCAAGTGCTTTAGTGCCTGTTGGGCTCTCTTTCCCCCTGTTTGTCAATTGGAGGAGGTTCCCCTTTTATACCGAGGAAGATTAATGGGAGATGGAATGGTTTGCAGGGAAGGCAGTCTATTTCAGTGGGGTCGGGTAACAGAAAATATGCGATGCAAGGAGGGCACTCATGGGCAATGCAACCGCGGTGTTTAGAACCAGTTTCATTTTCTGCCCCCTTGTATCCCACCTCATTTACCTAGTCAGCAGATCTATGGTGGTTCTGGTCTTAGGCTGCTTTTAATTGTCAGATCAGCCTGATTTGATTTCTGAAGAGAAAGCTGATCTAGCTTGTATAACTGAGACTTGGCTGGGCCCAGAGGAAGGTGTTTCCATCTTAGAAACATGCCCAATGGGTTATTGAGCATGGCATCAGCTTAGAGCTCAGGACCGGGGAGGGGGTGTGCCTGTTGTTATCAGGGATTCTCTGGCAGCCTTGGGGGCATGGCTTCACAACTGCTCAGCTATAAAACCCTTTTATTTAGGTTGGGCTCAAGGAATCAGGTGGGATTGCTGCTGCTATACCACCCTCCCTGCTGCGTGGCAGCTTTTCTACCTGGGCTCCTGGACCTCACCGCAAGTTGGCAATTGAGTTCCTCAGGTTTATAGTTCTGGGGTACTTCAATCTGCCATCTCTGGTGGTGGGGTCAGATGCAGCCCAGGGTTTCATGGAAAACAGGACTTCCATGGGCCTGTCCCAGATTATCCAGGGCCTGACTAGGAATAGTGGTCACATACCCGATTTGGTGTTCTTGTCAGGGCAGTGCCTATGTGACATGGAATTGGTGGAATTTGGTCCCCCGGTCATAGTCAAAACACAGTTTGGTGGCAATTAGTTTCTCAGCCGAATTCTTAGTCACTATTTGGAATAGAAAGGTGACTGAGGCTCTGGATAGGATTATGCCCCTGTGACGTCTCCTCACTCATAGACCTCTCTGTCCTCTGTGGTAGACAGAGAACTGAGTGGGATGAAACAGATGAAGAGTGTCAGTATATAAAGTTTCACAAATTGAAATAGATATGGTAATAGGTCAGCCAATGAGGACTGTTTGGTGACCTAGATGGCTCGGAGCCTGGGCGTGGCTTAGGTTCGATCTGTATATATATATATGAATGCTTCTGTGATTATTGATTCTGTACTTCTGGATTCTGAGTTCTGGTTCTGGCTTCTGCTGTATGGTATTGTATATAAAAAAGTTTCTTAAATAAATCAATCCTGCTGAATTATTTACTTGTGTGCTGATTGGATTGCTGTAAACCCTAACAAAGAGATGTCTAGAGCACTGCTGACAGAAGACAAGGGACAAACTCGATCGAACATGAATAAGAGCTTAAGGGCAATTCATGCAGTGAAATGTAAATACTTCTCTGCACTAATTGCGTCTGCAGATAACTGACCAGCAAATCTCTTTAAAGTGAACCATCTCCTCCTGGGGAAGGAGGAAACCGAAGCCCACCTGAGGGTGCAAGCTAAGGAATTTGCGAATTTTCTGAAAGGCAAAATCACTGGACTTTGTTCCCAGTTAGATGCCAGCATAGTTGCTGATCTAGTGGGTGCCCCTGAGACAGGTTCTTGCCCTGTTATCTGGGAACAGTTTGACTCTGTTGCTCCTGAGGAAGTGGACAGGATCCTAGGGAATATGCATGCAGGCATCTGTGTTTTAGAGCCATGTCCCTCCTGGCTTGTGAAAGATTCTGGGGAGGTGAAAAGTGGGTGGCAGTGATTATTGCTTCCCTACAGGAAGGGGTAGTCCCTTGCACTTTAAGGAGACTGTAGTCCGCCCTCTTTTCAAGACACGATCGCTGGATTCCACCCTGTTAAGTGGATAATTTTCAACCTGTCTCCAATCTTCTCTTTTTGGGGAAGGTTGTTGAGAAGGGGTTGTGCGGCAGTTCCAGAGGTTTCTGGATGAAATGGATTATCTAGACCCCTACCAGTCAGGATTCAGGCTTGGATGTGGGACAGAAAAGGTATTGGTTGTGTTATCTATGGTGGGAGCAGGATGGGAGTAGTGCATCTATCCTTGCTCTACTTTACCTCTTAGTGGCTTTGATACAATTGACCACAGTATCCTTCTGGAGCAGCTTCAGGGGTTGGAAGTGGGGGGCTCTGTGCTATCTTGGTTCACTTCCTTCTTCTGTAGTCTCTCTCACTCACTGTTAATAGGAAGCAAGGGATCCACTGCTTTGTGGGGTCTCGCAGGGATCAGTACTCTCTCCACTCCTATTCAACAGACACATGAAGCTGTTGGACGAGATCATCTGTCACCATGATCTGACATATCATCCATATGCTAATGATACCTAGCTGTATATCTCAGCCCATGGTGAGTTAAGTGATGCCATGATCTTCCTTTCACAATATCTGGAGGCTGTTAAGGGTTGGATGGGGAGCAACAGATTGAAAATGAACCTTGGGAAGACTGGGCGGCTTTGGGTTTGGGGTTCTTTGGCCCATGGAGAATTACCACATTTGGTCTTAGGTGAGATGGCATGCCCCAAATAGACCCTGTGTATAATCTGGGGGTTCTTCTGGACTCTTGACTCCTGCTCAAAGAGCAGGTGGTAGTTGTGGCCAGGAGGACCTTTGTACAACTGTGGGTTGTGAGCCAGTTATGCCCTTTCCTGGATCACCAATCCCTACTCATGGTCACTCATGCCCTTGTCACTTCCCATTTTGACCATTACAATACACTCTAAATGGGGCTACTCCTGAAAAATATCCGAAAGCTCCATATGGTTTTGTGCAGACCTCGGTGTACATATGTATCACCTCTTCGGTGAGAACTGCATTGGTTGTTTGCTTCCAGAGGCAATTCAAGGTGCTGGTTGTCACCTTTAAAACTCTTCATGACTTGGGACCAAGTTATCTGAGAGACCACGCCCACTAGAGCAGGGAGGCAAGGAATGTTGCAGGTCCCGTCTCCTAAGGAGATACATCAGGCAGGACCCAGAAGAAGAGCCTTCTCAGTGGTGGCTCATCCCTCCAGGAATTAGATTGTCCCCCAATCTAACTCTTTTGGAAGCCCTGAAGATGTGATTTTACCAGCGGACTTGAGGAACCATTACATGGCTAGTATGAATGTGTGCTTCCACCAAGGTAGAATGTGAGGTTGTCATTGTTATTATTTTCTTTTATATTGGGCTTTTATGTCATGTAAGTCGCCTCAGATGTAAGCCGTCTCACAATGTGCGAGTAGGCAGTAATATAAATTTTCTTAATAAAACATAAATAAGATAGATACCATGACAGAGAAAGCTCAACAGAAGGGACCTAGAGCACATCCACTTTGCTAGAATTAATAGGTGGGCAACAGGGAAATAAATTCTGTAATAATCTGGTCACAACATACGTAGGGATCTAAAGACAACATCTACCTTAATTTGTACTTGGAAGCCCATTAGCAGCCAATGCAACACTAGTAACAGCAGTGTTATGTGAGTGTATCGTGGCACAGGTAGTAATCAACTTACAACAGTCCATTTAATGACCATTCAGTTTTAGCAGCACAGGAAAAAGTGACTTATGACTGTTTTTCACACCTATGACTGTTGCAACATGGTCACATGATCAAAGTTCAGACACTGGGCAACTGATTTATATTTATGAGGTTGTAGTGTCCCAGGGTCCTAGGATTACCTTTTATTACCTTCTAACAAGCAAAGTCAAGGGGGAAGCCAGATTCATTTAACAATGTTTTACTAACTTAATAACTGCAGTGATTCACTTAACATCTGTGGCAACAAAGCTGGTAAAATAGGGCAAAATTCCTTTAACAACTACTGTATCTTGCTTAGCAACAGAAACTTTGGGATAAATTGTGATCATAAATTGATGACTACCTGTATAACCCAAATTGCACCTGAAAGCTTCTGAGTGCTTTTCAAGCACAGGGCCACATAAAGAATGTGGCAATAATCTAATCGGGAGATGAGCAAGACGTAAGTGACCATCTTTGGAGTCTCCCGATCCAGGAATTTAGTTCAAATAGAAAAAAAGCAATAATAAATGATTCAGAAATTATGGCTTGAAATTGCCTAGTTTTTTTTTAATTATATTGGAGGCTAAATACGGTTCATCTGATTCAAAATTACAGGTTCCACAACATTAAGAGAAATATTTTAGATCTCTTCACAAGGAAAGAGGAGCATGATTCATTTTCTATCTATTAAGCTCTATTTTATTTTTGAGACCAAATAGACTTTCTGGAGCACTCCACTAAAAGGACATCCTATCTGATATCCTTCAGATCCTTTGACTACAATTCCCATAATTCCTTAGCATTATCAATGCCAACTAAGGTCAAGAAAAGCAGAAGTCCAAAACAACTGGAGGTCAGCAGGTTGCTTATCACTACCCTTCCACACATCAAAACATGGATCACCAGAAAGTTTTATGGATAACAGAAATCTTGATTGTTAATAGATGAGGTTTCACATTTTACACACCAATGCTCTCTTAAGAACCCCTAACTTTTTCCCAGATAAAAAAGCTGCATTTTATTTCTATGAAGTACTGTGATATGTGCAGTTTATAGTGAAATCAAAATCTGTCTTCCATTTTACTGTTGGATAATCCTAATTCAGCAAGAACTACCACCTGAAGCAGCATGCATTACGCAGATATACTTTGGGATGGTCAGAAAGGTGGATCAAAATGTAATTAAATCAGACAACCACTTTAGTAGTAATTTATGTATTTACTAATTCAGGCAAAGCTATTATTAACCCAGTTAATCCTCCCTAAAATTTCACTGCGGTCCCATTGCTGCCCAGACTCTTTGGAATACCTATACATCCATACAAAGATTCTTCTAGTAGCCTTGAAATTATGGCTTCCAAAAAACAATGGAAATATGTTTTTTCTTTGGGGATGATTATTCTGTGTTTCCTATATGACTGGTAGCTGACTACCAGTCAACATAATCTCATTTTGTTTATGGTTTTCATTATTTTGCTGTTTTGATTTGTAAACCCATCTAGAAATGTAGCAATATAAAAATACTTGAAATTAATTAATAGCCTGAGCCCCTATTTTCCATTCTATAAAACAAAATAAATAAATATAAACCCAGCTGGGGTTAGATAGAAGTTGTATAAAGATAAAAGATAGCCATAATGAAATAAATTCATACTGGGGTTTGCTAACATAGCATGTATATGACTGGAAACAGATAAATTCACTGGCGTAGTAGATAAATTTTGGGGACTATGAGCACATTTGGCATTTTCAGAACATATACTGTGTTTCTTCAAAAAGAAGGCCGGATCTTATTTTCTTTTGACCCCCGAAAAAACTGTTTAGCCTTTCTTTTTGGAGGGTTCTAAATACTGACTCACCTTGCTGCAGTGGCATCAACAGCCCCATCCAGCAGGAGCTTGCCATCACTCGCACGCATAGCCCCGGCCTCTTGTATAGGCTGCAGATGCCTTCTGGCAGGCATCTGAAGGCGACGTGGAGGCCAGGGTGATGCATGCGAATAACGGCAAGCTGCCACAGAAGAAATGGGTCAGCAGCATGCTCTTGCTGGACGGGGCTGTCGGAGAAGGCAAGGCAGGTGTCGGGGTGTGTGAGGCCTGGTAAGTAGGACAGGTCCACTCCCCCATCCCCACCCTAGCTTATTTTTTACTTGTGTGCCTCGCCCCATCCCCTGGGCCCCGGGGTTGGTGGGGTCTTAATTAGGTGTAATTTGGGGAGGGCTTAATTTGATTGCATGCACTCAAAAAAATGATAGGGCTTCTTTTCAAGGTGTGCCATTTTTTTGGAGAAACACAGTAGCAGGTATAAGTGTTTTTTTATCAGGACAACCTGGTCTACCCAAATATAGAGATGGAGAATACTGCTTCCGCTTTTGTCTTTCAGCCCCAATCCAGAATCCTACTCAGGCAGTTGCTTTTGCGACAAACTATTTTTTGTGTGTGTGTTATTGTTGGTAAATACAAATTTTACATATGGCAGGTGTACTTACAAAGTAGCTGCTATGGGAAACTGCTTATTTACTAAAATGTCTAATCAGAAAAAAATCCATTTGCCAGAGCATAAATTAGCCTCAGATAATATTCTCTATTATCCTTAAAAAAAACACTCTGGTGCTCAAGCATGGCTGAAAAATCTACAATGATATAATCTAGTGCTCTGTTCTGCAAATTTCCAGATTTGTATTTTATAAGAGATTGTTGTTGTTTTTCAGTTGCTAAATTGTGTCAAAGAGGCAATAATACCTGAAAAATAATATTGCTAAGCATTTTATGATGCATAACAATTACAGAATAGATAAAATGAGGAAAAGGAGAAATAACATTCATAATTTTTATACATAGCAAGCAGTTTACATATTGCAATTAAATAAAGGTGAAACAGAAAAATTGCAAAGGTTCTACTTCAAATTATCAAAGAACCACATCTTTTGTGAGTAAGTTACACATAGCAACATTTTCAGGAAGTTCATATCATTTTGAGCAAATTTTATAGTGCTTAGTAGTCAAATCAATTTGGAACTATTATAAAGTTTATCAGAATTTTTTCCCAGGAAAGCACAAAACTAAGTGATTACTATTTCTTCAAGACATTATATAAAGTCATATCTTTTGGAATTGTTAATATATTTGTGCTGTTTTATCCAACCTTATTTCTTACCTGATTAATTGATTTGAATATAATAAGACAACAGGAATTCAGAAGTAATTTTGGGAATTTCATATTGCAGTTAATCTGATCCTTAGTAAACCCATTTTCTGCACAGATGGAATCTGACTCCATCTATAGAATTAGATTTCAGTTAGACTCCATCTGTGTAGAAAATGGGACATGCTGAGATAGGTGGAAAACCCACCCACCCCCCTGCCTCCCACACATACCATTTTAGAAAGAATAAATGCAATAAAACTGCACTAAAAAAAAAACTCACTCTGAAGTGTTTCCAGTTCAGCTCTTGCCGAAGCCTCTTCTTTCTCTTTTATTTTTGTTTCTTTATATTCTACGTAGAGTTGCCTAGCCTCCTTTAAGAAAAAGCAATGATATTAGCATTTCAGAGAGACCAACTTTGAAAGGCATAATGTTAAAGTTTTACATTTTATTTCAAGCCTGGCAATTATTTTCTTAAAAAAAATTAAAGAGTGAGATTTCTTAATAACAATGCAGCATAATGAAAACAAATTCTAAAGATGTATTTTAGCAACAAGATACTGTGGTCCTATTTAATGAATGAAATGGTTTAATTGTAGATTTGAAATGCAACATTGCCCACTAGTTTTTACAGTATGCAAGATGTCCTATCAATTATCATTTCAAGAAATCATCCCAGCAAAGTTCTTTGGTTGGCTGGAAATTAAAAGCACAGATCAGTCAAGCCACTCACACTTGCAACTGTAAGTAAATTCAGCAAAAACTATATATCAAACTGATATATCTGATGCATTTAGGATGAATATCTGACTAAAAGAAACCTTTCTGTTTAGAATGATGAAGGTTTTCATAGTGCTTGTTTTACTGCTAATATATCACAACAGCCCAAATGCCTCAGCCATTTAGCACTCTAATGGCCAGTTTTATATTTCTCTACTGTGAGTAGAAAATTATATTAAGGTTTCGTTTAAGAGACAAAGAATAGAGGGAAAAAAAGAAAGAAAAAATTATTCATTCCACTCCCCCCAACACACACACCAATGCATATACCCAGCTTTTAGTTTCAGCTGCAGTGAAGGAAGATAGCCTAGGACAGTGATGGGTAACCTTTTCCGGACCTAGTGACCAAAGCGTGCACATGCACCTGTGCCTTCAAAATGCAATGCATGTGCAGGCCCCACATGCACCCCGCCCCACATGCATGCACGTTTCCTGTGCATGCATCCCACTCCTATGCATGCATGCACGGCCGTGTCGCCCCACCTGCCCATGCACCCATGGGGCCCTGCACGCACCCACCCATATATGCACACAGGCCCCCCCCACCCCCCTGCCTCCCGCTCATGCGTGATGCCCAATGACCAGCAGCTGCTGGAAAGCGCACACGCATGCACGGCAAAGCTGAACTGGAGAGGGCTATGTGTGCCACCCGTGCCATAGGTTCGCTATCACGTGCCGAGGGCATTTGGGAGGGTAAATCCAATAGCAAAAACAAGCTTATACACAAATGACAAAGGTTAATACATCCATTTAAAATCAATAAGCAGTAAGAAAGAGATAATTCTATCCTTGCAGACTGAGGCTTTCCTGCAACAGGTTATAAAATGGGATTTCCTATCATGGTTACAACAGAACATTTAAATCATATGGAGATACTTGATACAAATCATCTCTTCACAAACAAAACCAGGGTAAATTAAGTACAATCCAAAAAATAACATTGTATTAAGTTTGTTATTTGAGATAACAAGCTTAATGTTTGCTGTTTATATTTCCCAAATAAGACAAATTCAGCTATTTAGATGTATTAGCACAGTCTGTTATATAGCACTACTTTTCTGAATTGCCCAATTTCAAACAAGAATATTTGGATACAATCTGGAGCCTTAATTCATGTTATCAAATTACCAAAACATGATCAGAAATCAGTTTCCACAATGAGGTTTAGAGATTATATCCAAAGCACAAAACCAATAAGGCATGGATGCTTTGCTTTTGAGTTCAGGTTAGAAAGAGTTAATTGGCATTTAACTTTAACCCTTCTGACACTGAAAGCCAATATTTGATGCTAAATTCTGGAACAGAATCTATTACTGCTTATGTGACCTCTAAACATCAGACTCCAAGGGGTATCTGTCAATCTCAGTAGTGTGTCAATCATGGAGCAACTGGAAGTGAGGCTCAGATGAAAATGAGAGAATAGAAGAGAAAAACAAAGTTTTCAATAATCAGAATTGGTAAAAAATTATGAATTGTTTGGGATTAATTGAAATTAAGGCAGCATAGCCTTCTCCAATTCAAAGAGACACTTGTTCGGCAGGCTGAGGCAAAGAGGCAGTCCCAGAACAAAATCTGGGGGCTGGAAAGGGGACAGAATGTATCTGCCCTCAGTGTGGAAGGGATTGCCATTCTCGAATTGGCCTTTTTATTTATTTATTTATTATTTATTTATTATTTATTATTTAAATTTATATACCACGCTTCTCCTTGCGGACTCAGGGCGGTGAACAGCCAAATAAAAACCAAGTACACAAAAGTTAAAATTTCATAAAAAGAACAAATATAAATTAGCCAATAATTAAAACGGATTAATTTAAAAAAGATAGTAAACTCTAAAAATACTAAAATATTTAACAGGAATCAGGCTAAGCCGGCAAGCTGAAAAAAGTATTTTTTTAAAGCCCGCCGAAAAGTCGGGAGGTCGGAAATTGTTCTTAACTCTGGAGGAAGATCGTTCCAGAGGATAGGAGCTGCCACAGAGAAGGCTCTCCCCCTGGGGGTCGCCAGCCAGCATTGTCTGGCTGACAGCATCCTGAGGAGGCCCTCTCTGTGGGAGTGAACCAGCCGGTGGGAGGCAATTGGTGGCTTTTAGTCACACTAGATGCTGTTTTAGGACCTCTTTCCAGAGCACAAATACCACAGTCTTTTGAGACTGAAGGATGCCCATGTGAATTGAAATTAAAAGAAGCAGGACAGAAAAATGATACTTTTGAACTTTAATATTGGAGAAGATTCCTGGCAATACATTGAAGCCAAGAAAACAAATAGATCATTAAATAAATCAACCTAGAGACACAATTAACCAGGCTCATACTCTGAATACATGTGAGAATGTACCAGTACTTGTCAAAAAATACATGTAATGCTGGGGAAAGCGGAAGGTAAGAAAAAGTTTTCTACTTCTATATTGAGAACTAGTCTGGTCTAAGGGTTAAAGGCACCAGGCTAGAAACTGGGAGACTGTAAGTTCTAGTCGCGCCTTAGGCATGAATGTCAGCAGGGTGACTTTGATATTCTATTTTAGCTCAACCCATCTCTCAGAGCTGTTGTGGAACAATAGGAGGAGGAAGGAATATTAGGTGTGCTCACCATCTTAATTTATATAAATAATATAATAATAATTTATAAATAAATTATACAATAAATAAATAATCAACAATACTAAAATGCTAAGAATCAACACTGACTTGGCACATACAGTGTATCACAGAAGTGAGTATACCCCCTCACATTTTGTAAATATTTAAGTGTATCTTTTCATGTGACAACACTGAAGAAATGACACTTGGTTTCAATGTAAAGTAGTGAGTATACAGCTTGTATAACAGTGTAAATGTGCCGTCCCCTCAAAATAACACACAGCCATTAATATCTAAACTGATGACAACAAAAGAGTACATCCCTACGTGATAATGTCAAATAGATCCAAGTAGCCGTTTTCCCTCCCTGGTGTCATGTGACTCGTTAGTAGTACAAGGTCGCAAGTGTGAAGGGGGAGCAGGTGTGTTAAATTTGGTATTATCGCTCTCACTCTCTCATACTTGTTACTGGAAGTTCAACATGGCACCTCATGGCAATGAACTCTCTAAGGATCTGAAAAAACGAATTGTTGCTCCATATAAAGATGGCCTGGGCTATAAGAAGATTGCCAAGACCCTGAAACTGAGCTGCAGCTCTGTAGCCAAGACCATACAACAGTTTAGGTTCCACTCAGAACAGGCCTCGCCATATGGTAGACCAAAGAAGTTGAGTGTGCCTGTGCTCAGCATCATATCCAGAAGTTGGCTTTTGGAAATAGAGGTATGAGTGCTGCCAGCACTGCTGCAGAGGTTGAAGGAGTGGGGGGTCAGCCTGTCAATGCTCAGCCCATATGCCACACACTGCATCAAATTGGTCTGCAGGGCTGTCATCCCAGAAGGAAGCCTCTTCTAAAGGTGATGCACAAGAAAGCCCGCAAACAGTTTGCTGCAGAGAAGCAGACTAAGGACATGGATTTCTGAAAGCATGTCCTGTGGTCGGATGAGACCAAGATACACTTATTTGGTTCAGATGATGTCAAGTGTGTGTGGCTGTAATTAAATGAGGAGTACAAAGACAAGTGTATCTTGCCTAACGTCAAACATGGTGGTAGGAATGTCATGGTCTGAAGCTGCATGAGTGCTGCCAGCACTGAAGAGCTACAGTTCATTGAGGGAACCATGAATGCCAACATGTACTGTGACATACTGAGGCAGAGCATGATCCCTCCCTTCGGAGATTGGACCCCAGGGCTGTATTCCAACATGATAAAGACCCCAAACACACCTCCAAAATGACCACTGTCTTGGTAAAAGAAGCTGGGTAAAGGTTTAGTTTAGTTTACTTTATTGTCTTTGCACATGGTACAATGAAATGGACGTTGGCTTCCCTTTTCTGGGCGCTACATACACTATCCATGAATGGATTAAATCCTTCAGCCTTTGGCAATAACTGAGTGAGAGCTAATTTCCCTTTCCTGCTGCCAAACCACACCCCCAAACCCATGAATCCCCAATCTGAAACAAAGGGGCAGCAAACTACAAACTGCCAAGTAAAACAATCATAACTTTATTAAGAACCAACTTCAATAACGAGGAACAACAACCAGGCAGGAAGCCAAAGTACAAGGGAGGGTATGGATTGTGTACGCAGTGCCCAGAAAAGGAATGTTCAGGTAAGCCAATGTCCATTTTCCTGTGCACTGCTCCTACTATCCATGAATGGGATATACCCAAGCTCAAACCCCATGGGCGGGAAGCTGACTGCCTCCAGTGTCCTCCTCTGCCATGATACTTTGGAGTACCCTGAGGCCAAAGGATGCCTCTGCCGAATTATAAGCGTCAGTCTTGTAGTGGCGAATGAACGGTGACAACGATGACCAGGTTGCCGCTCTGCAAATATCTGCTACAGATGCCTGTGTTGCCCAGGCTGCCATAGTGGCCACACTATGGGTGGAATGTGGCAGGATCCTGCCAGGCAGCGACCTGGAGTTCAAGTCATACACTAAAGTGATACAGGCCTTAATCCATCTGCTAACCGTGGAAACAATACTAGGAGCACTTCTGTAAGGCGAAATGAAGCAGTCCTACGAATATAATGGCAGAGGGCGTGATGAACATCGAGGGTACGCCATCGCTTCTGTGGTCGCAAGGAGATGGGCAGAAATCCAGCAAGATGAGCTCCTGGGCATGGTGAAACCAGGAATTCACCTTGGGAAGGAAGGGTCCAGGCAGAGAATCATCGTGGTGTCTCTAAAGATACAACGGTCCTTTCAAATAGAAAGAGTCGCCAGTTCTAAGACTATCCTAGCCGAGATGATAGCCAGGAGGAAGGTCACCTTAAAGGACAATTACTTGAGAGCGACCGACCCCAAAAGTTCAAATGAGGAGGGGTACATTAAGGCCCGCAACACAAGAGGAAGATCCCATGACGGATAACAGTGCACTATGGGGGGGGGCACAAATTTGTGGCACCATGCAGAAAGCCCTTGATGAATGGGTGGTGCGACAGTAACTGGTAGAGTGCACAAGTAATGACCGTTGACAAGGCCACTATCTGACATCTTAGAGTAGAGGGGGTCAGTCTGTTGTCTAATTCAGTCTGCAGAAATTCAAGGATGTCCTGTACCACCGCAGCTGTAGGATCTATATGGTGGCGGGAACACCAGTGGCAGAATGCCCGCCACAAGGCCTCATAAATGCGAGCCATTGAGGGCCGCCTGGCCGCCTGGATGGTACTGACACTCTATCTGACAAATTGCCCTTCTATACAATGACCTACTCAAATGCCAGATGGCCAATTGAAGCCATTGAGGCTCTGAATGACTGACCGCCCCCTGGCACAGAACTACCTGGTATGGTAGAATCACCCATGGTTGGTCTACGGATAAAGCCACGAGGTCTGCATACCACATTCTTCGAGGCCAGTTGGGAGCCACCAGCAGTAGGTTGGCCTTCTCGACCAGCAACTTCCGAATGAGACGTGGTAGGAGTGGAATCAGTGGGAAGGCGTATAAGAGACTGCTGGGCCACTTGCAACGAAGAGCATCGTGATCCTCCGCCTGAGGTATTGGGTAACGAGACACGAAACGAGACAACTGGGTGTTGGCTGGAGCCGCAAACAGATCTACCTCTGGAGTCCCGAACCGAGAGGAGACTTCCCAAAGTAGGCGGGGATGGAGTTGCCACTCCGCTGGAGCTATCAGTTCCCGACTGAGCCAGTCCACTCTGACATTGGTCGATCCCGAGATATGATCTGCCTTGATCGAGAGCAGATGCCTCTCCACCCAACTGAACAGGGCCTCGGACTCGAACAAAAGAGCTCGAGACCTCGTGCCCCCCTCTCTGTTCATGTGTGCCTTGGCTGAGATGTGGTCCATCAGGATCAAAACATGCTGGCCTTGTACTGCGGCTTGAAATTGGAGTAAGGCCAGTCTGATCACCCGGAGCTCCAGGAGATTGATGCTGCTGTGTCATTCGCACCGTGACCACTGGCCCTGTGCCACTAGGTTGTGAAGGTGTGCCCCCCACCCTCGAAGGCCTGCGTCTGTGGCGAGAATCAATCTGTCCAGGTCTAGCAAGGGAGACGTCCACCAACTGAGGGAGAGACGGACTTGGGAAGGTAGGAACACTTCGTGTTTCGAGTTGGCCTTGCCCGTCTGTTGGAAAGGGAGTAGAAACCATTGGAGAGACCGCAAGTATCTGTGTGCCCATGGTACGATGCCGAAGCAGGAAACCATCTTTCCGAGTAGGCATGATTGTTGAAGTAAGGGTACTCTTCCCCTTGCCAAGACCTGCTGGATCAGATCTCGGATTCTCTGGACTCTTTCTGGGGACAGGAATACCTGGCCATTGACCAAATCTATCACCGCCCCCAAGTAAAGGAGCCGGGTAGAAGGCTGCAGATGGCTTTTCTCAAAGTTGATCGTGAAGCGTGATCTTGAAAAGTTTTCAGGAACAGCTCCATGTCCCTGACCGTCTGGTCGTGTGACGAGAGGACCAAAATGTCAAGGTAACAGAGAACTCGAACTGGAATGGCTCGGAGTGTGGCCGCCACCACCGCTACCAACTTGGTAAAGCTGCAGGGTGCTGATGAGAGCCTGAACGGCATTGCACGGTACTAGAAGTGCTGACCCGCGTACTCGAACCTCAGGTACTATTGGTGCTTGGGGTGAATGGGCACGTGTAAATAGGCTTCTCGCAAGTCAACTGACTGAAGAAGGTCTCCATGTCTCACCCCCGCTAGTATCGACCAGAGGGAATGCATTTTGAACCTGCGGTACTGGACTATCCGATTCAGCTGTTTTAGGTTTAAAATGCCCCTCCAACCCCCAGAATTATTGGGTATGAGGAAGAGGACTGAGTAAAAACCAGAACCGTGTTGGTTCGGTGGTACCGGTTCTATGGCCCTGATTTCCAAGAGGTTGGTGATCTCATGTGACTTTAGGAGATTGAGTTCTTTGGAAAGTGGGGCTGGGCAGCGCAAGAAGCGATGGGGGAATTCAATGGAGAGTCCTGATGAAGTCGTACACTTTACCCACAACTCCGAGGTTGACCGGGCCCATTGCTGGTGGAAGAGGTGGAGTCTCCCGCCAATGGTGCCTGCGGCTCAGGTGTCACTTCCCCCTCCTGGTGGTTTTGAAACCGGCTCCACGAAAAGACTGTTTGGACTGATGGGTTCGGCTGCGGTCTTGGAACTGTTGTGTGTCTTGATGCCAATTGCCACTCTGATATTGGGAGCGCTGTGAGGAGGGCCCCTTGGGCCCTGAGTTAAGACGAAAGAGCTGCTAGTGAGTATATGGTGTGTATCTGCGCTCCTGGCGACAGTAAGATGATGGGACTATCTTCCTTTTGTCCTTGTCCTCGATCAGGACGGGTTCTAAAGTCTGGAGCTTTATACATGGCTCCGGCCAGCTTCCATTTTGCCTTAAGGTTGGTTTTCCAGGGGTGTAGCCAAAACAGCCTTCTAGCTGTGATGGTAGAGGCAAGAGCACTCGAGACAAATTTTGCCGAATTTAGAGAAGCATTCGGGGGATATTCAGTGGCAACTACAATTTTGTTTATGTCTTGATGTAGCATGGTGTCCTTGGGAGGAAGCCTTTCCTGCAGCTGCCGTAGCCAAATGAGGGATGCCCTGTTGAAAAAGGACGTAGCTGTTGCTGATCTAATCGTCCAAGCCACCACCTGATGTGACTTGCGAAAGGCCCACTCTGCCCTTTTATCCTCAGCCTTGAGGCCATCCAAGGCATCTGTGGAAATCATCGAGGTAGTGGACAGGGTTTCTACCGGATGGTCAACCGATGGAAAGGCCAATAGGTCCTCCAGTTCAGGGGCAGAGCAGTACAGCTTCTTGTCCAAACTGTTGGGCATCGTTAGGGAGGCCGGCTGACCCCGGGGGTTCTGGAATCATCCTCGAACAGTTGTGGGCAGGGAATACAGTCTTTTTCCAGTTTAGAGGATTTGAAGAGCGTGTCGTGGGGCCCCATGGTCGTATGAGTGGATGTCCCGACCGCCCCAGGCACTACCAAATTAGTCATGAGATGAGCCTTCTGGAGGAGTGACTTGAACAAAGCCGGGCGGAACAGATCAATCAAGCTGACCAATGCCAGAGTATCGGGCATTGACCCCTCATCCTCTGAGAACTCAATATCCACGGGCCCCTCCTCTGCTTGATCTGAGTCTTCAGATGAAGATGCATGAACTTGAGACGGCTGAAGTTGAGACTGCTGCTGCTGTTGCATCCCCTGGGCTGCCAATGGTTGTAAAGGAGCCTGTGCAGCCTGCTGCAATCCTGCAGCCAGTAGTGATGATAATGCAGATGAAAACATAGACTAAAAGTCCAGCTGAGTTGCCAGCAAGGGCCCCTCTGGTGCTCGTAAGCCTGCCGCCTTGGTTTAAAGGTCGCCTCCGCCACACGGTGATGTAGGCGTGATGAACCGGTGATGGAGACATCCGGCAAAGAAAGGGAAACTCCTTTTGTACAGAGTAACGGGTGGTCCGACTTGGTTGGGTCAGGGGTCACTGGGATCAAAGACAATTCAGCTAAGCTTGTAATTCCGGGGTCTGCCTCCCCTGAATCAAAAGTGGGCTTTTGAAGGATCAGTCTCCATGGCTGGTGTTGCAACCGCTGCCTTCTGAGCTTTGGCGCACTGGCGCTCCAGCGCCTTATGGCATCTTAAGGCGTCTTTATCCTGTATGGGCGGCACCTTGTCTGTACGGGCTTTGCAGCTGGAATGCTCAGTCTGCTTCCCAGAGTGCTTTTTGGCAGATTTGGCCACCTTGCGAGGTGGACTTGTCTCCAGTTCCAAGTCAGAGGAGAGTGGAGAGTATGACATGGTTGCCCAACCTCAGCTGTGAGCAGTCCCCTGGGTATCTGTTGCCTTGGGCCTGAGGCAGAGTGTACTGCCTGTAAGCTGTAAGGCCGAAGGTTCCCAAACTGCCTTTTATAGCAAAAGCTCCCCGCTCAGGAGCTTTCCCCAAGATCCAGGATCAAGCAGGCTGCTGACTGCCGGCTAGGAAGGAGCCGGCCACAATGAGGTGCCCAAAATGGCGGCCCAAAGATCCACCAAGATGGCAGGCACACATGGCACAAGATTCAAAGGGTCTAGAGAAGCTGCGGTCTCACAATGGCAGCCCAAAGGTCCTACCAAATGCCACGCACAGCCCGTATGGCAGGAAGGGGCTCCTCACAACAAAGGGGGGGTCGAATTGCCTCACCGCTGATCCGCAGACTGATCGCCGCACTCCCTCCGCACTTTCTAAATCTCTGCTGCCCCCTGACGAAACGGGCGAGAAACCATGATGGCGGGGATGGCCGCCGATGTCCAGCACACCCACTGCAGCGATGACCGCTGAGTCCAGCACACCCACTGCAGTGATGAAGATGAAGCCGGGCCCGTCCTGAGGGGAACGGAGACCGGCGATGATTAGAAAGAAAGGCCACCAAGCGCTGAAGCGTGGGCAGCCTGGAGCTCCAAGCCTGCCGCTCAGCTGACAGACAATCCTCCTATTCTCCGCTCCGAAAGCAGCAACCAGGTAAAAAGGTTACAATCAAAAATAAACAAAAAGCCTATGCGAACCCCAAGAAAAGGGAAAAACTTTGGAAATAGATCCATGAGCTCTGAAAAAACACTTCAGTATTTGCCAACAACTGAGTTAAGACTGGGGATTCATAGAACTGGGGGCGTGGCTTGGCAGTAGGAAAGGGAAATTAGCTCTCACTCAGTTATTGCCAAAGGCTGAAGGATTTAACCCACACAGGAAAATTAAATGCTGTCTTCAGTGTACATTATAACTATAAAAATAAAAACACAAACATAAACCCTTTACATTCTATATAATTGAAACTGAAAACCCGATATTGCACTATACTGTAGAATTCAATATGGTTATTGCCCTAAGATAGAAGCTGTTTTTCAGCCTATTTGTCTTTGTTTTTATTATACTGTACCATCTGCCAGATGGTTATAGTTCAAAAAAAAGGGTGCCCAGGATGAGATAGATCTTTAAGAATGTTTTGAACTTTTTTAAGGCAGCAGGAGCTATAAAGCTCTTCCAAAGAGCGGAGAGGGCAACCAATGATTCTCTGGGCAATGACGTTGACCCTCTGGAGTGCTGTCCTATCTGCTACTCTGCAATTTGCAAACCATACACAGATGCAGTAAATTAAAATATTCTCTATGGTGCAGTGGTAGAAGGCCACCAGCAGTTTTTCATTCAGTAGTTGTTTCCTGAGAAGTCTCAGATAGTATAATCTCTGCTGGGCCCTTTTGACCAGTGCTGCAATATGAGTACAATATGAGTGGGGCATCCTAAAATAGAAGGTGGAGGTGCACAAGGTCTCTAACATTCACCAGCTCCGTGATGTTGTTATGGAGGAGTGGAAGAGGACTCCGGTGGCAACCTGTGAAGTTCTGGTGAACTCTATGCCCAAGAGGGCTAAGGCAGTGCTGAAAAATAATGGTGGCCACAGAAAATATTGACACTTTGGGCCCCATTATCACTTGGGATGTGATAATTGGACATTATCACTTAGGGATGTACTCACTTTTGTTGCCACCAATTTAGACATTAATGGCTGTGGGTTGCGTTATTTTGAGGGGACAGCAGATTTACACTGTTATACAAGCTGTATACTCACTACTTTACATTGTAGCCAAATGTCATTTCTTCAGTGTTGTCACATGAAAAGGTAGGTATACTTAAATATTTACAAAATATGAGGGGGTGCACTCACTTCTGTGATATACTGTATTTCACAACAATACAGTAAATAAACCGAAAATCTTATAATTGAACTTGATTCTTAGTGACTTTAATGGACATGTCTGTGTCTAATCCTCCTCCTCATTATCACTATTCCATATCAATTTACTGCAAACTATCTCTTCATTGAAAGTTATGGGTTATAATCATGCAGGTCTGAAGCGGGGTGGTGGTGTATTGTGTGGGTGTGTATATATATGAAAAAAAAATCTGGATGAAAATCTTCATAAAGAGATTCAGCTTCCATATAAAGGCTGAGAATCTAAATGAAACTAAAACTAAAAACTAAAACTGCTGCTGACTGGCCACATGTATCTCCCATATTAATGAATTAATGAAGCTATAGAATTGATCAGCATCAAATTAATAAATCATTAAAATTATTACCACTTTACAGTTTACTTGAATGTCAAATAAAGATGTGCTAATATGATTTTTAATCAGTGAAAAAAATATAAGAGAAAAGCCTTTCTTTCCTAATTATTTAATTCATATGAAACAATACAGAGAAAAATGTTTAAGAATCAAAGAACATAGATGATAGGCAGATAGATACAGACAGAAAGACACACATAGACAGATAGATATAATTTAGAACAGGGGATCCCAACCTGTAGGCTGCGGTCTACTAGTGGACTGTGAGGGGTTTGCAACTGGGCTGTGGAAATGGAGCACACTCCCCATTTAAATGAACAGCAGGCTTGTGTGCTCACCACTTACACAAATGGAGCTGTGCTCACACTTGCCGGCCGCTCACACGGAACCATCCCTCTCCCCCCCCCCAATCCACAAAGCTGGAAACCTTGGGAAATTCTGATTTAGAACCTCTCAAGCGCCAAAATATTTTACTTTTGCATGCATGCATATTTAAGATAAACACTACCAAGCAATAATCCAGAAACTGGAATGAGTGACAAGAAAGCAGTCTAGTGTTCTCCTATGTCTCCTATTCATTTCAGTAATGTACTAGTACCCATGGTAAGTATTATTTACATGTTTTCCAATTCATAACTTCAAAAACTTCATTTATTTTTATGTTAATTAATTATATAAAATTACTGTCCTGCCATTCTAATGTATATGCCTCTTTCAAGGTTTATTGTTTCATCTGTGTATGCTAAAATAAGAAACATAGCAATGCTTTTCCAGAAATTCAAAGAAAAGTGAATGAAAGTTTGTGGTTCACAAATGAAAGGTACAGGAAGATGCAAGAATAGCTGAAGAAAGAGAAAACTTTCTCCCTACAAAGGAAACAATGCAGCACTACAATACAAAAAATACCCATCTTAAAAACACTGATTGATGCAAGGAAGCCATTCTATCAACATACATTTTACAGAGCTTCTTTTCACTCTTTAGGATAAGATAATATGAATTTTACTTTTAGTAGTTGTATTTTACTTTAGCTTTGTAACTTATTGCTCTTTCAACTATCTTTTTCTTTTTTTTAATGAGATTTATATGCCGCCTTATCTCCAGCCGGACTCAGGGCAGCTCACTACAGTAAAAAACATCTAATGAAAAAGTTAAAAAGAAATTAAATCCAAATCTAATAATTTAACAGTTAAAAGTGCAATTTAGACTAACAAGTTAAAAAATTAAAACCCCATCAGTCCAGGACAGCCGACACTGTCTGGCCGACAGCACCATGAGGAGGCCCTCTCTGTGGGAACACACCGGGCGATGGGCAGCTGTTGCTGGCTGCAGATGGCCCCCCAAATATCCCAGGCCTAAGCCATATAGGGCCTTATAGGTAATTACCAGCACCTTGAATTTTACCCGGAGGGCAACCAGCAACCAATGCAAGTCGCGTAGGAGAGGTTTAAAATGGGAGTATCGAGATACTCCCATCACAACCTGCGCGGCCACATTCTGCACCAACTGAAGCCTCTGAGTGGTCTTCAAGGGCAGCCCCATGTAGAGGGCATTGCAGTAGTCAATACGGGAGGTGACAAGCGCATGAGTAACCGTGCATAGGGCATCTAGGTCCAAATAGGGGTGCAACTGGCGCATCAGGCGAACCTGGGCAAATGCCCCCCTGGTTACGGCTGTTACATGATCTTCCAAGTTTAGCCGCAAGTCCAGGACACCCAAGTTGCATACCCTGTCTACAGGGGGCTCACCTCATCCCCTATGACCAAAGATGGAATCTCTTGATCAGACCGAGACGCCAATACCCACAGCCACTCGGTCTTAGTAGGGTTGAGCCGAAGCCTGTTCCTCCCCATCCAGATCCGCACCGCTTCCAGGCACCGGGACATCATGTCGAGGGCATCGCTGGGTTGGTTTGGGGCAGATACAAAAAGCTGGGTATCTTCAGCATACTGATGATACCTCACCCCAAAACCCTGGATGATCTCACCCAGTGGCTTCATATAGATGTTGAACAAAAGAAGAGAGAGGACCGACCCCTGGGGCACCCCACAAGTGAAGGACTTCAGAGCCAACCTCTGTCCCCAGCCAACACCACCTGCGAACATTCCGAGAGGTAGGAGGAGAACCACCATAAAGCAGTGCCTCCCACTCCCAACCCCTCGAGGCGCCGCAGCAAGATACCATGGTCGATGGTATCGAAAGCCACCAAGAGATCTAATAGGACCAGGACAGAGGAGTAACCTCTGTCTCTGGCCCTCCAGAGATCATCCACCAGCATGACCAATTCCATCTCTGTACTGTACTCAGGCCTGAAACCCGATTGGTATGGATTCAGGTACTCCGCTTCATCCAGGGCCAATGGGAGTTGACGTGCCACCACGCTCTCAACAACATTTGCCACAAAGAGAAGGTTGGAGAAAGGACTAAAGCTGTTTAAAATAGCTGGGTCTCAAGCAGGTTTCTTGAGGAGGGGCCTCACCACCACCTCTTTCAAGGCGATAGGGAAGCTTCCCTCACCCAAGGATGCATTAATCACTGCCTGGATCCAGCCTCGTGTAACCTCCCTAGCCGAATAAACGAGCCAGGAGGGACACAGGTCCAATACACATGTGGCAGCACTCAGCTTACCCATGATCCTGTCCACTTCTTCTAGAGTAACAGGGTCAAACTCCTTCCAAATAACACGACCGGTCGTCTCCCCCTGTCTGACCCTGCCCAGTCAGAGTCCAGACCGGCCCGGATCTGAGCAATCTTTTCCAGCAGATGTTGACTAAACTCCTCGGCCCAGCCCCACAGAGGGTTATCCCCTGCTCTCCGATTCAAGAGGGAGCGAGACACCCTAAACAGGTCCATAGCATCTGCTGGACAATTATCCACGGATGCGATGAGGGCAGAGAAATAAGAACGCTTCACTGCCTCCATCATCACAAGATAAAACCTTGTAAAAGATCTTAGTTGTGCACAGCTTGAATCGAAACGACTGGATCTCCAACAGCTCTCCAACAGCTCTACGGTGCTTCAACTCCCGGAGCTCCTCAGTAAACCAAGGGGCCAACTGGGATCTGCACTGGGTCAGAGGCTGCAAAGGGACGACATGGTTGAGAGCCCCGGTGGCCGCCATTTCCCAGGCCTCCACAGGGTCTTAACCAGGGCGTGGGAAAGGGAGGCAGGCATCATCCCAAGCTCCATTTGAAACCTATCAGGGTCCATCAGGCACCTAGGGCGGAAACAGTTGGTTGGTCCCGCATTCCAGCAGCGAGGAGTGGCATAGTGGATAATGATCGGTCCATGAAATGGGATAAATGACTGGTATTCCCCCACCGAACTCATCACGCCACTGTCCCGAGATAAAAACTAGATCGGGCGTGTGTCCCCCCCCCATGAGTCTGGCCCTGATTTATCTGAGTCAAATCCATGGCCACCATGGAGGCCATGAACTCCCAGGTTGCCCCCGACAGCCCACCCAGGGAAGGCAGATTAAAGTCCCCCAGAACAAAAAGTCTGGAAAACTCAACCACCAACCCCAATATAACGTCAAGCAGCCTGGGCAGGGTCACTGATATGCAGCTAGGAGAAAGGTACGCAATCAGCAGGCCCAACTGCCCTCGAGGGCCCCATCTCATGAGGAGGGACTCGCACCTGTCTATCTAGGGGATAGTGACCTCCCGCGGACACAGGGCCTCCTTAATAACAACTGTCACTCCCCGCCCCTACCCTGGGCCCGCTGCTGGTGTAGTACCTGGAAACCTGGCGGACAAAGTTCAGTCAGAGGGACACCTCCCTCTGAGCCCAACCAAGTCTCCATAATGCAAGCCAGGTCCGCATTTTCCTCCTCGATCAATTCACAGATGAGGGGAGCTTTGTTAACCATAGACCTGGCATTAAAATAAACCAGCCTGAGCTCAGGGGCCTGCTCTCCCAAAACCCCAGGGAAATGGATGGAACCAAGAGGGTCAGAGCATGTCACTGCTTGGAGACAGCGGGGGTGTGCTCCCAGATTCCGAAATGGCCTTCTGCTCATCCACCTGCCACCATTCCCAATCGCCCTGGGGATAAAAGCCCGCATCCCCTCCCTTGGAGCCCCGGGGGACCCCAACCCTGCCATGATCTTCCAATGGCCTGGACTGCAATTGACCCAGTGGAGCCCCCCCCCCAGCAACCAACCGGATATCACAACCCACCCCACTCCCCCGTCGTCTAAAAAATCTAATTAGAAAAGAATACAAAGAAAGCCTTTTACAACCTATAAGTCTTAGAGGTCTTTGCGTTAGGCAAATAAGCTATTTGCTATACTATTCTTTGCTAATAGTATCACTTCAGAATCATCAAATTCTCTCCAGGATCTATAGTTCTGTTTTTAGTAGAACTTCCTCACAAATATATGCCATAGATGTTATGGAACCTTGAAGATTTCAGAATGGTGAGCAATAATATTAATACACATTAACATAATATAAAAGGTTAACTGCATTGAAAGATCTGATGAAAATATGATATTTAAAAATATCAGGAACTATAAATCAATCTTATAACTCTCTATATAGCTTTCAAAATAAACTGCTTTCATTTTGTTAAAATTTGCTTCCTTCTCTAAGAAATAAAACAAAAATCAATTCCCTTTTTATTGCAAGATTTTGGATTCTTTAAAGACAGACATATTTCATTCAACACTGGATAAGTGCTGAGCTTCCTTGACATATCTTTACACATGTCAGGAGAATTCTCATTTACCATGGTCAAAACAAGATTTGATATAGAGCAGCTTTTCCATTTCTATATCATTCTGCCAGCACAAGATTTTAGTGGCACCTAATATTTCATTAAGAAGACAATTTAAAGCAAGAAAAGACTACTCTCTCTTCAGAACAAAAATCTTGCAGAGATTGTATCCAGGATTCCTTAGCAATTCCTGAAAATGAAAACTGGTGGTACGTGAGGTATAAATGCTGAGAAAAAGCTACATTTTGGAAAACTGAGTGGAAACATAATGCTTCCGTAGTATACAATACCATGTTAGTAGTTAAATGTACGAGAAAGCTACTAAAATACTAAAATGTATGTGAAAGCTACTAAAATACTACTAAAAAGCTACTAAAAATCAACAGCTTTTTAGCACCAGATCCAGGATCAGAGAGTAAGTTTTCCTATTTAGATTGGCTAACAAAATGCTTCAGTAGTTATATGTACTAGAGTTGACTGTCCTGTTTGAGGCACCTGTGCAGTTTTATTAAGTAATTAATCACAATAGGAAGACTTGGCATGATTCCAGGATACAACAAGCTATCCAAATAATTCAGAGAGAATATGACACATGCAAGTTGAATAATACATTGCAGAACAGGGACTGTAGGAACATCCATGCCTTTGCAATGAATTCCTGTTTCTAGAGACCATGATTTAATAAATTGTTCTGTCCAGAATCAACATCCTAGATTTAATTCTTCAAAAACTTTCTTTAACATAAAGCACTCAGCTGTTGGGGATGAAAGATAAATGTCCAACACTACCAACAGGTTACAAATTTCATTCATGGTAGGTTCATTCGCAGAGGACCTTTAACCATATGGTCGATCTTTTTGCTTAGTATGATATGCAAATTCATCACTGTGGCTTGTTCAATAAAACATGCTTTAAAAAACTGACTTAGTATTACATCTGAATGACAAGAGATATATCTGTGCTAAGCAGGTTATTTCAAAAAGAAAAAAAAATGTCCTGACATCAGAATTCTGTTTAGAAATGGCACATGGAAGTATGTACAAAACCAAGCTTTGGCTGGGGACATTTGGTAATATTCACATCAGCTCTCCTCACTTCAAAAATCCATCTTAATCTACTTCCTCCCATCATCCAAAAAATAATTAAAAATAAAGCTCTCAAAAATATTGTGCTTTGAAACTGAGCACCATTTTTCTTCTAACCCTAGAGAACAGCTGGCATAGCAAAGAAAAGGAAAATGACAACAACAGCTAACCTGTGGACATGCATACAAAACAGTTTTCTGAAGTAAAGAACCACCTTAATTATTTTAAGTGCCTTCATGTATTAGAGTTAAGGGAAAGGAACAGAAGGGACAGGAGTAATAGAAAATATTCAGATGGATAAATGACAAACATATGTGAATAGCAGTTTTGCAACATGATTTGTGTAAATACATATTTAGTCAGTCTATTTAACAGCTAATATCAGTAGATATTAAAAAGATACAGGCTGGGATCAAAAGATACCCCCATCTAAATAGACAGGCCTTCTGCTCATAATCAGAGAGTATATATTTTCAAATCCAGCTTTGGCCCGAGACTTGTTTTCGTCTACATCTTCAAAAAATAAGATGGGATACAATAGTGCTAATCAGGGAAAGATGATGGAAACAGAAACTGCACTAGAAAACAAATTTAATTGGAGGACAAGGAAAAAGTGCAAATTCTTGATTTCAAGAGTGAAGAATTGTCTCTATTGTTATCTAATATAATATATGTAATTCTTTAAAAGTTTAAAGAAATAAAATACCTTTGTATTCCATTTCTGAAGCACCACCACTACCACAACCCCACGTTTTAATGAGGCATTGATTCAGACAGAATAAATAACTCTGTGATGCTGTAACTTGTGCAGGGGTAGGAGTGACTCCAAAAACATATTCTGATTTACCAAATGTAATATATTTAATATTTGGAAAATGTATATTGCCACCTGCTTGCTCACAGTGGCTCAAGGTGGCTTACAGGAAATAAAAACACAATATAAAAAAATTAAAATAATATAAAATAAACATAATAACATAATAACTCCACAGACTCATAACAGCAATCTAATGGGTTCCATCCTGCTCTGGGTTCCCTAGGCCCCTGGGCAGAACCATGTCTTCAGGACCTTCAGGAAAGACTGTTAGAGTGTGGCTAAGTCTAATTTCCAGAGAGATGAATTCCAGAGGGAGGCAGCCACCACAGAGAAGGCCCTTCTTCAGGGTCCCACCAGATGTATCTCCTTTGGGGACAGGACATTCCTTACTGCCCCACTCTAATGGGTTGGGGGCATGTGAATGGCAAGAAACAGTCCCTCAAATAATCTAGTCGCAAGCCATGAAGGACTTTAAAAGGGGACAACCAGCACCTTGAATTGCACCCAAAACAAATCAGAAATCAATCCAGCTCCCACAGGAGAGGTGATACATATGCACACCAATGACTATACAAAACCATATGGGTCACTGCAATTTTCACCAACTGAAGCTTCTGGATACTTTACAAGGGCAGCCCCCTGTAGAGGGTGTTGCAATAGTGAAGACGGGAGATGACTACGGCATGAATAACCATGAGTAGGAATAGTTGGTCCAGGAAAGGGTGTAATTGGCTCACAACCCGCAGTTGCGCAACAGTCCTCCTGGCCATGACTGCTCTTTGAGCTGGAGTTGCAATTCCAGGAAAAGCCCCAGATTACACACTGGGTCTATTTGTGGTTGTGCCATCCCATCCAAGACTAAAGCTGGCAATTCTCCATGAACAAAAGAACTCCAAACCCAGAGCCACTCAGTCTGGCCAGGGTTCAGTTTCAACCCATTACTCCCCATCCAGCTCCTAATAGCCTCCAGGCACTGTGAGAGGGAGATCATGGCATCACTTAATTCACCATGGGTACAACTAGTATCATCAGCATACGGATATTTCAGACCATGGTGACAGATGAATCTTATCCAACATAGATGTTGAATAGGAGTGGAGAGAGTACCAATCCCGCTGGGACCCCGTAAAACAATGAGCAAAGGCTGGATCTCTCATCTCCTATTAACACAAAATGAGAGCAGCCATAGAGGAAAGAAGTGAACCAGGATAGCACAAAGCCTCCCACTCCCAACCCCTAAAGTTGCTCCAGGAGGAAACCATGATCGATGGCATCAAAAGCCGTCAAGAGGTCAAGTAGAGAAAGGATGGATGCACTATATCAATCCCACTAGAGATCATCAAAAAGCACCACCATGCCATTTCTATCCCATATCCAGGTCTGAATCCTGATTGGTGGGAGTCTAGATAATTTGTTTCATCCAGAAACCTCTGGAGCTGCCGCGCAACCATCTTCTCAACCACCTTCCCCCAAAAGAGAAGATTGGAGTCAGGTCTGAAATTATCCAACAGGGTGGAATCCAACAATGGCTTCTTGAAAATAGGGCAGCCATAGCCTCCTTAAAGTGCTGGAGCACTACCTCCTCATGTAAAAAAGCATTAATCAACTGCCGAAGTCCACCTGCATGTCACCTCCCAAGAAGCTTTCACAAGTCAGGAGGGACATGGGTCCTGCCCACTTCCTCAGGAACAACAGGGTCAAACTGTTCCTAGATAACCAGGCAAGCACCTGCCACCTGGGTCTCCACCGGACCAGCACCACACTGGCATCTAACTAGGAACAAAGTTGAGCAATTTTGTCTTCCAAAAAATCCACAAATTCCTCAGCACACCCCTTCAGGTGGACCTCAGTCTTCTCCTTCCCCAAGTGGAAATGACACACCTTAAAGCAGGTCACTAGTCGATTATCTGTAGAGGCAATTAGTGTGGAGAGTTATTTACACTTCGCCACATGAATTGCTAGAAAGTAGGTCTTAATAACAGCTCTTACCCATGCTTGATTGAGTTCATCCCTTGTCTTCTGCCAGATCTTACATTCTTTTCAAAGAAAGACAAATCCTCTAATCTTAATAGAAAGAGCACTTTATAACAAGTCTGGAGCAGCTGCCGTGTCCCTGTTCCTAGAGGGCAAAAATTCTATAATCCAGCCTTCCCCAACACTATGCTTTTTTCTAATCTTTTGGCATTCCAATTACATAATTTCCATTCATCATGGCTGGGAGTTCCCATCCCAGCATATCTGGAGGACTTCATGTTCAGTAAGGCAGTCTTACATTGTTTTTAAGATATCCAGCAAAAGTTTGGTTTGTCAAATATCAATAGTTTAAACTTCAAATTAGCAGAGAAGCTCCACAACCTAGGCCTTCTCCAGTTTTTGGACTTCAATTCCACAATTCTCAACAAGACTATGATTGCTGAGTATTGTGGATTTTTACTGGATATACAAAAGAAGCTGAATGAAGTTTAAAATTAAAGGAAATGTAAGTAATAAACCAAGAGAATGATCTGGTGATTTTTTAAAATAGATAATCTTTGTTTAATGACCATTCATTCAGCAACTGTTCCAAGTTATGGAGATGCTAAACAAATGGTACTTATGTCCAATCCTTAAAGTTATGGCTCCCAGCAGGTGACCAAAATTTGGATGCTTGGCAATCAGCATACAATGACAACCAAAGTTATCAACTTTCCCCAGCTGTCTATTTATCCGCTACCCCATACACACAGAGATCTCTATCCTGTTGGCCACCCTGCACAGGGATACTCCTCAGCTGGGACTGAAGTATAGGTCTGGGGCTTTCAGCAGTCTCAGCCAGCTACCCCTGTACCCAAGACCTCTACTTTTATCTCAACATTGCTGCCAAGGAGTGCTATCTCAAGCCCTGCATGTAGTCAGACATTATAGCACCACAGCACAAAGACTCACCAGCACATTGTCCTGTGCTCCATAGGCCTGTCACACCCAACTTATCTCTTTCATCTTTATCCTGCTGCTGCTGAGGCATATCTGACCTGGACCTATGTGAAATAGCTACTGGCTATACCAGCCTTCTTCTGAAGGCCTTCTGCACCCTTCTCCAAATAGCATGTGCTGCTTTTGGAATGGTTTTGAGGCTGTTTTCCAAATAGTATAGCTTTAAACATTTAAAGATCCTTGAAATAATGTAAATAGATAAGAGAGACAAAAAGGCCAAACTAATTATTGAATTTATTTTACCTAGATTTAATTTTGATTGTTTTGTCTTTCCACTTATGTAGCAGAACTCTCAATGCCTCCCATGTTTATAGATATAGGAATGATTGAAGTTCCATTTTTAGCAACATCAAAATATTTCTTCAATCAAATTAGAATGGCATTACAAGCAAGGAGTATAAAAATGAGGACAACTTAGAAAAACACAAATACACAAAAACAGCAGCAGTACGATGTTTTGATTATTACCTGAAATAACTGAGGCAATGCTTTTACCGTTGTGTAGAACCATATTCCCACTTTACATGGAAGTAGATCCCGCCACTGTGGTTTTTCTACCAGTCTATAGAAAACACAGTTAAAAAAACAAAAATTACTAGTGGTGCTTTTAAATGTTCAAAGTAAATAACAGTCTATCATGGGAATATGTAGGTAGTTTCATTCAATGTGTAGCTACAAAGACATATATTTCTTAAGATTGGTTTTGCCAATTAGGCTTATTTGTATCTTTCCAAATAAAGTCTTCAGCTTTTTCTGATGGTTGCAGAAAGACAGGGAGGGATATTAAGTATCACCAGACCAGTTTCAAGTGTTGACAACCAGTTATGAAGACTGTACTACAAGCAAGCCAATACATAAAAATTAATGTCATTTGCCATTCACTGAAGCATTACTTAGTGATGTCATAAGAATGGAGGATGGGAAGAATGGTTTCTGCTCTTTTACCCTGCATTGATTCAGTTCATGTTCCTGCTGTGTGAATTATTTAAGCCTTTTATTTCCTTCTATAATTCAACAAAAGAAAAGATGGTATCTTCTGGAGCATTCTGAATGTCACTATTTCCTCCCTCATGGTTTGTTAGCTTCAAAAGTGAAGATGGAAGTAAAATTTTTACTAATCTTTTACTTTTAAAGCCAAACTCTTTCAGACAAAACTCAGACTAAAGTAATGAGAGGATCATAGCAAAAGATCAGGTATTATGTAACACCACTGAACATCAGCCTTTCCTTAATTCTTCACCTGAAATTAAAAGAAAACGTAAATTAATGGTTTCTTTATTAAAGTTCTATATAGACTTCAGTGCACCCTGAAAATTATTCCAAAATGTGTATTCATTTCTTTATACTTTCAAAATTCATTTCTATCAATTAACATCTATAATTTCAGCACTTTTAAAAAAATAAAATATAACTTTTCAAAGATTCCTTTCAAAAAAAAAACATTTCCAAATCTTATTTTCAGTGCCTGTTATTTCAAAAACTATTGTGTTCCTCTTCTATGGAAGGAGCATTCTTCCAGAAGTATTTCCTAAGTCCCCACCTTTCACTCTTCTCTACACCAAGTTTCACTTCATCACTATTCTTTCCTCCAGACCTTTTCTTCTTCTCCTTCTTTTTTCTACTAAGCAGCTCATCCTAAGCAAGAAAAGAAGAAAAGAAAGAAAGAAGGGTTCTACAATTGTTAGGAAAACTCTGCAAATAAAAGTAAAAATAAAATAGGACAGGGGCTGCTAATTATTTTAAAGAAATCATTAACAATGTGTTTCCGTGATAGTCACTCTTTAAAACACAGCTTCCCAAACTTTTTTCTTCATTACGTAAAACCACTTTTCAGAAAGTCCTTTTTACCCAAAGTAGATAAAACTCTTTAAGTAAATTTAAATGCTCCTGTTGCAATTGGATGTGTTCATGTGTCATTACCCAAAGAAAAATCACTTTTATCCAACTTTGTGTAATTTACCCAAGTTTGGGTAGGACTTTCTTAAACACACATGATCTCCAACAGTCAGGTATGTTACATTCACATTAATCAAACTGACCCTTTTTTACAGTTTTAACTTATCCTTTTCATTCAAAATTGTAATAATGTGGTTCTGAAAATATTTTAAAAATATAGGTGGCTTAACTCCTGAAGAGTGCTAAAAATGCTAAACTAAATTCAAACATAAATAAGAATGTTCTTTTTTTTCTGGTAATTAGGAAGGAATCAGCATTTAAAACATTTCTTTACTTCTGTCATTTTCCATTTGAACCATGGACTATTTATCATCTTTGAAAGACATTTCAATTTGTGGGTGTAGAGGAGATCCTCCATTAAGAGTAGCATATTTTTTTTAAAAAAGGGGGGGGAGGGAGAAAGGAGAAAAAAAGAAAGGAAAAAAGTTAAAACTTATACTAAATATCAAGGAAAGGAATTTAGCTTGAATTGTTTTTTCAACTCTGCTTCCTCTGAGATCTTCAGATCTTGATATTAGAATGAAAACTAAAATATTTATGTACTTCAAAACGATTTTAACCATTTAAAAAACTTCTAGAGGAAGGAGAGAGAAAATACTCTTTTCTTTTCTTTTCTTTTCTTTTCTTTTCTTTTTACGGCTATTATTGTCAGCATGCAATCTGAAAGGCTAATTCAGACAAGAGCCTGTATATCTGCATGTATAAAAGGCAGAGCATGATCAAGATTCCCGAGCTGTGCCAAGACATTTTGCTGCTTGAAGCAATAAACAAGATGGTGAGAGAGACAGCCTTGAAGCTGACTGGACAGAGAGCAGAATCTAATTTTCAGCATTGTCCTATCATCAATGTCCTCCACTACACTAATGGAGTATTGCATTTATAGCCCTCTCGGCTGTCTCTTCCAATCCTCACTATTCCATCCCCCATTTCCTGGTTGAAGCTACCTGTTCCTCTCTTTGCCTCCTAACAGATTAACTATTAACAGTGTTAATAATGAGACATTAATGCTTAATTCAGAAACGCTGAACAATTCTTGATGATTTTAGAGCAAGCTTCTTACCAGTTGTTTTTCCAGGTAGATAGACCAAACCACGGCATAATGTCCTACTGTGAGGATAATGAACAGAAGTAATGCCAATTCTTCATTGCTCATTTTCCTCACTCGCCTGTAATAAAATACAGGCTGTCGCCAATCTGGTAGCCCATTGATCAGAATATCATCATACCTAGGGCAGTAAAAATAAACAAACAAGCTCTCATAATGCATTTAAAATTAACCTATTTCCTTCTTTTTTAATGAGACAGATATGGCTATTTTGTTTCACTCATCAGATGTTTTGTTTTTAACAGCAAACTCCTACAATTATATAGCTTGTCGACATTTAATCTGGGTTCCTAGGATAAAATTTCGAACCAGACTGAAATGGAAATGTTTACCACCGATTACTTTAAAAATGGTGACTCTACTGTTCTTACAGCTCCCCCAATTGATTCACTGAAGAAGTGTTTTTTCTCAACAATAAGCCACATGTGTTCAGCCTACCTGCCAATCAAGGGTCATGTTCTGAGAATAAAAGAATTACAAAAGGATGATTGTAAGTGGAAAGGCAAAGACCATCAAAATCATTTATTGCCTATAACTCCTTATTTATAGCCATATGTAGAAGTAGCCTTAAGTCTCCAAAACATATTTAGTTTTTTAAAACTTTGATTAGTGGAAACTAATTTAGGAATGACTAGTAATTTAATTGTAAACATTTAAAAAAAGAACTATCATTTTAAAAATATAAAAAAGAATAACTTTAGCTTGGTAAGAATTTTCATTTTAAAGGCTGAATTTGCATTAGTTCACATTAAAAAATAATATGCATAATTTTTTAATATTTATTCTTACTAGGATTTTAAATGGATGATTTAAACACCCGCCAGACAATATTAATTTCTTAAATGCATAAAAATAATTTTCTCTGAAAAAAACAGACAAGCCTATTATTGAAAACAGTTCAAATGGAGACATATTATATGCTCAAATTAATCCTAAATAGAGTACAGCTCATTGAATATTCTAATCACACTATTTCCAGTATTAAATCTGCACTAAAGGACTAATTTGGTGCAACACATTGACCAAAATATTTTAATTAAAAATATTCTGAGTTAGTCGCAGGCCTAATTACAGGAATAGCAATAGGGCCTATATTGTCATGCAGGTCAGTAGGACTCAGTAGTAGGTTTTTCTCAAGTAAATTGACCGATCCAGGAATAATAGTGCAGCTGCTAAACTGCCAGTCTTGACATGTAAATCAATTTAAATGCAACAACTGCAGTAGCTACTTTGACAGTTATTAAATTGATACCTTGGAGATATCTTAACAGAGAAAGTCAAACTTTTAAAATATATTTTTATTTTAAAAAAATCAAATCAAATCTTCATTGAATACCCAGCTCATACTATTCATCAAGCAAAATGCATTTTATTTCTATAGTTAAATGTTAATAAAACTACCTTATGTTAGTTGGTATCTATAAGATTTAAAAAAACAGAACAAAATATAGCTTTATAAATTCATTTATAAAGCTAAATTTTAGCCAATACTATTCCTAAAAGGCTTAAACTACAATACTAAACACACCAGCAATTTCCACAGCATTCAATGGATTTGATTTCAAGTAAACCTGCATAAGTTTTCACCAAAAGATCTTTTTCTTCCAAAAATAAAGAGAATCTCATTACTTGTTGAGATTCAAACATCTTAAAATGTTAAATGGGTTTTTAAAAACAGTTAAATATTTTTAGATTATATCAAGTCTAAAATTGAAACACATTTAACAAAAATTAGTATAATTTGCATATCAATTAGAAATTTCAGATTAAAATGACAGAAATTAAACCAAAATAGAAGTTTATTCCTATACATCTAACAAATATAGTTCACTAATAAGCAAGAAATCAGTACCGTTATTTTTCAAAAACTGCACAATTCACAACTCGTGTATTTTTAAAATTTGTATGCCATTCTTCAAGCCAAGTTTTTCAAAAACAGATTTCAAATTAAAATTACAAATAAAAAACAATAATCATAGTAATTATACCTCTTAAAACACATTTAATATATTTCCAGATTTGATGCAAGAAAATCTCACATGCTAAAATACACTAAACACTAAGTATTTACCAAGCTCTATCTGCTATTTTGAACAAAAGTCTCCAAGGATTTAGTTCCAGAATCAATGGTCTATTGATTTTACTATCAATGAACATTATGGCTCACATGACAGGCCATTTTAAGGGAAGATAGCTTCTATTATATCCCACTTTTTAGAATATATACTGTCAAAAAATAAATCACTGAGTTCTGTTGCAATTCAGAACTATATTTAAAAATTAAGCTGTCTGCTTAATTTTTAGGATTACATATAAACAATGATCCTTAGTTAGTCAGAATGCTTTGATAATTTTAATCTTGTTTTTCACATTTAGGAAATTAGATAATTAGGAAGTATACAGACAATTCATTACAGCCCTTGTTTGCAGAAATCAATCTATCACATAGAATGAATCTTCAAAGACATGCAGGAGAATGAAGCACATAAGCAGATTGTCAAGCAGTTTTTCTGTTCTCTCCATTTGCCCATTCTCCTAATTTCCTCATTTCAAATTATGAATTACATAAAGAGAAAATAATTAACTATATTCATAACTAATAAAGGTCAGAATAAGATTCCCCCAAATTCCCCCTAAAGTATTGCTTCAAACTAGAGATTTATTTTGCAAAAGATGCAGTTACTAAACAAAAAATTTGTTTTCACTTATTTAGATGGCTCAAGGCTACTATAGTGTAATTGGCTGTCACATATGAAAACCCAGAGCTATAGTCCCTACTTTTTAATTAAAATTGTGACAAGACTAGAAGTGAAAACTATCACCAAATATCTTCAACATCATTTTGTATTGTTTTGTCTTCCATTTGTTTTGGGGAGAATGGGGGGAGAGGGAGAGGGAGAGAAAGGAGAGAGAAAGAAAGAGAGGGAGGGAGGGAGGGAGAGAGGGAGGGAGGGAGGGAGAATGAATGTAAATGAGTTTCAGAACACTTCTATGTTTTCCATATGGTAGTTGCAAAAACCTATTTCATTACAAAAAAGTGCTAGGATATACAAAACTGGTGTTGGAACAATTATTTTGGTGCTCCACCAATTATTTTGGTCACAATAATTTTAAAAAGCTATTGATGAATTGAAAGGAACGCTGTGAAAAAGTTATCAAAAAGATGTTGTTCTAATAATTAAAGTTTTTAAATAAATAACAAGTTTGGATTATATTTTTTAAAATTTGTCTAATGAAAGGGAAATAATTTGTTGGATATCAATTTAATTTCATCTACATATTAAAGCTAGACAGCAAGTTACAACAAATGTACATTCTAACTTGGCAACTAAAGTAACTATCTTTAAAGTAATTCCTAACAATCCATATATAATAGAGATCATGGAAATTTTAAATATTATTTTACCTGCTGTTCACTCATCTACCATGTGCAGTAGGATATTAAACTTTTGGGCATTGTGCAAAAATTTCCAAACTACTGTTTATCTTCCTCCAACTTCAGAATGCAGATCGTTTGACATGTAAACAATTCAAAGGGGAATTCAAAAGTTCAGCCTTTGTACGGCTTCTCTTTCACATGCTCTGGAACCAAAGGTTCAAATTTCTTGTGAATTGGGAACAGGGTTCTGAACAAACAGATTTAGAACCAGAAATTCAAGCTTTTTTAAAAATTCTGGTACATATTTCAGATATGCTATCTTCGTTTACAACAATGATATTCAATAGGTAAGCAACATTTTAAATGATGGTTACCACATATAAGATAAATGGAACAGCTGCACCCTGAGCAAAATATTTGCTTGATGGCAAAAAAGAAGGCTGAAAATTGAAATAGCTGAAGATTTTGATCCAAATAATATGTTCAAACTTTAATATTATTATGACCAACAAATCTGAAGGAAATTAATTAAACAAATGCATTGTGCAACTGGCAAAAATATACTTTTAAGAGGGAAAAAGCGTTTTAAAAGCACTGGTAGTCTCTTGATTAGCTGTTATTTAAGGAAGATAAATATCCTGCATATTGTAATCAACACCAGCAGTTTTTCAACTGAATCAGTGAACCAATAGTCAAAAATTCCTGCAGGCAAATACCTGGGGAAAGATTTCTCATAGAAGAATGAATGTTTTGTTTGTTGCTTTTAAGAGGAAACACCTGCTGCTACTGCATATTCCTAGCATCATGGAAGAGATCATCATAAGAGATTCTGAGGCATTTAAAGTATCATAAAATTTAATTTTTGTTTAATTGTAAATCATTCTTAAACATGGGCAGAGATTGGACTCCTGTAATGCCACACATTTCTAACATAATTTTAGTAAGTGCATTAAAAAGAGTACAATGTGTAAATATTTACATGAAACTTCTAAATAATAATATCCATGGCCAGCAACTACAAAAGGCAATCCCTTGACATTCCATCTGTATTAAAGTAAGAAGGCTGAAAATTTTAGACTCTAAATCTTTAGTATCACTTAGATTAAAGAACAGTATGCATATAAAATAAACACTACAAAAAAGCAAAAACGATGCACGCATGTGTGTATGTGGCAAGAAGTTGCATTTAAAGTAGCTCGTACCTTTGCAACCATTTGACACAAGACACTGACCCCCCATTGTTTAACTTCCTAAACTTCCTTGATCTATGACTCCAAGCTGAAAGAGTGCAGTAGGAGGCAGGGTAAAAACCATACACAAAATCACCAAAACTCCTCTGAACACTGTTCCTTGGCTCTTTCAACACAGAGGATTATCTGAAAGTAGATAATCTCTACTATGAGACCTGGAGTCATGCCAAGGCGTCTACAAAGCCAAGAACCCCTAGAGAACATTCAGTACCTCTGCTCAGAATATTGAAAACCTAGAGATATTCCAAATAGATCTCCTATCCTGGTAGTAAGCCTTTTCTTCCTTCCCCCAAAATATTTGGGTCACCAATAGTTAAACTGAGCATCTTAACAAACCGTGTAAGTCCTGATTCTTATTCTACAAGAATTGAGAAAAGCAAATCAAGCATAAGTGATTGCCTGATTATGTTCTTTTCTCATGGAGAGTAAAAATATTTACTGTGTTTGCCCATTAAAGAAATTACTGAGTAACGCAAAAACAATTGAAAGCTAAGTATACTCATTGTTCCTAAGTCTATTCATTTTGATAACATAGGTGTGGGAGAGAGAAAACCCTGAAGATGGCAGGGGGAATTGTTCTGAGGACTAAATTAACAATCAGAAAAGTAACAGTTAAACAAGAATATGTTAGTAATTGAAAAACACAAATATATTTTGTGAGCAATTATAGAAACCTCTGTTCCCTAAGAGAAAATTTAGCAAGTTAGAAATGTATGTAACAATCATACATAAATCATAATCCTTGCAAGAAGCGCTGAAATTCTGGCTCATGTTAGTGACTACATAGGTTGAAAATATTGCTTTGAGATATATTCAAGATAAACTCACCTATGCCTTCTCTCTTCATCCTTTAAAACCTCATATATGGCCACCAACTAGAATAAAAGGTACTTTTATGTTCAAAAACTCTGCACTGAAAAACCAGAGAGTTTTCCTGTAAAATTGCAAAAATGCTGGACTATCTTTCTTAAAAAGTGAACAAAGAACAATACAAATAATTTCTTGAAAATATTTAAAACTCTCAAACATTTCTACCAATATTCCATCTTTGGCAGTTCTAAATATTTTTTCTCCACAATTAAGGTAATATTAGTTTAATTGTTATTTAGCCTAAAATAAAAATATTTTAAAACATTTTAAAACATTTTATTGGTTCACTAATATAAAATCTACCAACAGATTCCATGTGAAGTAGTGAGGAAAAAATATTTCAACATAACTAGAGCTCAATTTTAATGTACAAGTAAACCAAATCTTCTGCAAACATTTGCTTTCCATTTCCTAAAATATAGCTTGTGACTTTGTTCTAACAAAAGAAAGATCCCTTAATGTCTAACTCCCAAATTTAAGAATTGTCATCTAAAGAGGTTCTATTTTATTCAATGTTCCTTTCATTTTTTTGTTTTGTTTCATCTGAACCCTGTTTTAAATATTTAGGAAAAAAGTAAAGCTTAAATGCTTCCAAAATCCTGAATTTGTTTCTAAATATAATACCATAGTCATAATGAGGTACATTTTTCATATTTTTAATGATCACTTAAAATTTAATAGTACTTTTCACTTACTTGTCTAAACTGGGTTTCAGCATTTTCATCTTTATTCTTGTCTGGATGTAAGATCAGTGAAAGCTTGCGATAAGCTTTCCTAATATCTGCTGATGGAGCATCCTACAAAACACAAAGCAAACTTTGTAAGAAATGAATTTCCAGAACCTTGTTAAGATCGGAGAAGGCAGTCAACCAAGCGCAGGGACCTGAGGCAATGTAATTTGAGCAATCATTCTTTATAACCAGGATATGCAGCCAGTTAGGCCCAAAAGACTGAACAATCGGTCAATCTAATTTTGTTCTCCTTTAACTTGTTTCAGTATCATGTGCTCATTACAAGAAGACAGTATTGCCAGGATACTTTCAAACACATGTTTTCTTAAAATGTGCAAATAAATCTTCAGTGGCAATTAAGAGATCAAGTGGATAAATTAAAATTAATATATCTGCCTATCTTGAAAAATATTATCTTTTATTCAGGAGTTTTCTTATTTCTATAAATTGCACTACTGACTAAAGCTGTGGTTTTATTACTAAATTTATATCCCTTTAATTTCTTTCAAACAACCACTGACACTGCATGCTGCATAAGAGGACTTGTAAGGAGTGCCAGCTTCATTTTCAAAAGAAACAGAAATACAAGCAAAAGCAATTCCTCAAATTGCAGTTCAATTGCAATTTATTTTATTCTTTAATCTTGAAAAGGCCAATTAATTACATTTGGGGGGAAATCTCAATACTTCTTTTCTAAAAAATGCACAGAATGATGTGTATGAATCTAATTCCTAGTGCTTTTCTTAAGAGACATTGTTCCTGTTGCCTTCCACAACTGAACAAAATACCATTTGATGTACTATTGAGGGAAAAGATTATTTAATAGTCATTGTGTCTAAGATATTCAAAGATATAGTATTCTGAGTAATATGCAGAACCACCACATCGGTTTAGGTCAATATTTCTAATTGGTGAGTCCTTGACGAATAGGTGGTATTTGGGGATCTCAAGCACAAAAGATGTTTGTGGAGATTCTCAGTCATCCAGATCATTATTGTCTCTAAGGTGCTTTTTCAAAAGGCAACTTAATCTATGTTTTTTCCTTGAGGAAAAAGATGTTTTGCTTCTCATCCAAGAAACTTTATCAGTGAATCATGAACTGATGAAGCTTCTTGGATGAGTTGTGAAATGTCTTCTTCCTCAAGGAAAAAAACATAATCCAATTGCCTTTTGAAAAAGCACCTTTGAGACAAGCCCAAAAGATACCTGGGGCAGGATCAAAAAAGTCAAGAATTAAGGATTTGATTTTAGAAATGTTTTATTTAAGTTGAAGTCAATATGCTCAATGTATTCTCAATGTATATGAGCTGAACATTTTCTAAAATATAATATATATGCACAAACGTACTATAATCAGTCAAAGCAGAAAGAGCCTCTAAAACTGTAAACCAAAATTAAGGCAATTAAAGCAGCACTGTAATTAGTCTGTCAAACCTTCCAATACAAAGCAATGTTTACTTTACAGATTTATAGCTTAGTATAAAATATTTGAGGCCAGAAGGAAATAATAAATTGGGGTTTATTCTGTATGAGAGAATGTCTGACTATATAGCATACATACATTGAGAAGCTACATCCAATAATCATATATATGCCATGAAAACAAATCTTTGAAAAAGGTATATGATTTATACACCTGCAGATTTCATTTATGCAGCTCCTAATCTGAAGTGTTTTTCATATAGGAAGTGTGCAATGTCTAAATCATTTTTGACTAATTAATGGAGAGAATGAGTACCAAAACCTTTTAGATAAAGAAAAACGTATCCAAAATTCAAACAGAATTTCTAGCTCCAATAGCTAAGTAACAAAAATTTACTGAAAATCTAGATTCATTTATGAAGGCACTTGTGTTCTCACTAAAAATCAAATTCCATGCAAATCATCTACCAATATCTACCAATATAGCTTTTAAAGAGGTTTATGCGCTTCTAGAAACTAGTATAAATGATGAGACTAAAAGACATTTACAACCTATCTTTATGACAACTGTCTATAATGTAATTCCAATTTATGCCTATTTGTAGAAGACTTTGGCTTCTCTCATTCAAATGTTCAAACAGTAATAACACTAAGAAAAACTGTAAAAAAAAAGAAGAAAAGAAACAAAGTTAGTTCACTTTAATATTCAATCATGTTTGTATGAAGTGAAAATTGACCTTATTTATAGAAAGCCGACTTGTAATATATGTAAATAAAGTAATTTAAAGGATAAGAATTTACTTCTTCACATACTGCTTTGGCAAGATGTCTCACTAACACAATTTCATTATGTTTGGACTTGGCTATGAGAAGTTGAGTTAGCCAAGGCAATATTGACCATGACTTTGCAGTCAATTACACTATGACAAATTGCATTCAGCATCTGTCACTTAATTGTGATTAAATCCTAAGAGAATGAGGAAGGAGGTGGGAAGGTAGGAGTGAGGGTAAACTAGGGAAGATGCATGTTTAGTACTCAGTCATGTTTTGATTAACATTAATGCTTGTGTAGACCAAACTCTGTAAAATTCCAATGTTGTAATATTTAATTGCTTTTCTCATGTATCTTATTACTGCTAAACATACATAATCTGTTTCCATATCACAGTCAGCACTGTACAGGTTTTTATCATTTCAACCATTTAATATTTTCTGCCTATCCAAAAGGCTAAAGTAAACCTAATTTGGATTAACAGCGTCTGACAAGTGAAAATAAATCAAAACACTTTTTACAAGGGAATTTTCACCCAAACATATTCATCAGAACTACAGCTTTTCTTGCTCCAAGAAAACTATTTTTATTTTAAATCTTGACAAAGTAGATAATTCTTCATCCTCTATTTTTTTGTAAATTTCAACTTTTACAATCCCTTTCTTAAAATTTCAGCAATCCTACCAATTTTCCCATCTTACTATTTTCCAAATAGAGGGTACAGTTCCCATCCACCCTTCTAACATTTGTGATTTAGAATTTTTGTCATTCAGAATCCAAAAAATATTAATTTTATTTATTTGAATTTATAAACCATCCAATTCCAATAGACTACTTCTTTTATCATAGCAGTTGCATTGGGTGCCAATAATTTTGTATTTTCAAAACCTAGAAAAGTTACTGAACTTGATATTACTCCTAGTCAACTATCTACTGTAAAATAATAATCACAAAATGGGCCTTGATTAAAAATAATTCTGTGCTTCTTTTCTGCAAAATTAGAACAGAAAATAAATAACTGCAATATCGTGCTTTACCATTACTGAATAAATAGGCAAAAATTCTCCTATTCATATAAGTTTAAAAATCACCAGAATTAGACAAACTGAAAATAAAAGCCAACCATGACAGAGATATTATTATTCTGATATTTTTCAGTTAATTAGAATGGGGATGGAGCTGATCAAGTAGTTGGTCCAACTGTGTTGCTGCTGCCATGGAAGGGTGGCTACATCTGGTTGTTATGCTGTAGATTTTTAAAGTTGTAAACCACCAGAATCACCTGCATATGGGTTACATGACCATATTAATTTGTTTAATAAATAAATACATTCATATTAAGAATTCAATTAATGTTCATGCTGAGCTAGCACTAGGTCCTTCATTTGTTTATTATTTTTCTATTATTAAGAAATTAACGCCTACTGTTATAAATCCAAACCAGACCATTCTCGGTCCATTACAAACTTGATTCTTTTCTACATTTAATAAGTATACTGGATGTAGTACCAAATCCAGCCCTTAAACCATAGTCTCTCATTCTGTACCTTTATTTTTGTCTAATGAAGAACTGTGAATGGAAATGTTAAGAGTATCACTTTAACTTAATCAATGCAATCAGAGTTTGTATCCTCAGCACATGTTCAGTATATTACTTGTATTTTCAACTGGTAGATTATAGGCACAGCATCTTGACTTGCAAAACTGCTTTTAAATTAGAGTTCCTAGTTTGCACAAAATAGTGGGATCATTCTCACAATAAACTGAGCTTTGCTAGTATTTATGGTATATTGCCTCAAACATGCTAAAGTTGGCCAAAAAGTATGAGTTCTTTATGAAAAAGTATTAGAAGTTAATTTCTTATCACAATTAATGGAAAGTAGATACCAGGAAATACATTGTTGAAGCAGTTTAGAACATAGCTAATATGTTATAGTATGCCACAGAAGAGTATGGAATTATACTAATGGGCATTATTAAAAATATGTTTTATGGAATGATAAAAGAGGCCATCAATAAGAAAGATGCACATAAAAATTGCTAAAAAATGACAGTAAAATATTGTATGACTATAGAGACAAAAAGACTCTATATTGTAAAGAATATTGTCAAAGACCCCAATGAATAGCTAAGAACAAAGGAAGCAGAGATAATACAGAACTATCTTGACTGAAAGAAAAATAGCTTTGGAAGTGAAGAAGACTAAACTATGTCCACAGAATGGACATAAAAATAAAGAAGGGAAACTAAAGAGATGGAATGTTAGAAGGAATATTTTAGAAATTAGTATAGGGACGATGGTAATTGTAGAGGATTATAGATCTGAAAATTAATGGTATTGAAGACCAAAACAGTAATGTTTGATGGAAAAAATGGAACAAATTATTTCAAGATTACTTCATGTGCCTTCAAGAATGTTGGTAAAATGGACTGATCTGTTGAAAAGAATAACTACCGGTATTTACTGGAAAAATAGAAAATTTGTAAGAGTTTGAAATTTATAAGAGTATTCTTTTGCCCATTTTGCTATAAAGATGAGAAATATGTCAGAAGAAACATAAAAAGTTGAGCACTATTGGAATGAAGTAATTAAGAAACATGGTTAGCAAAATAGAAAGAGATAGGGAAAAACAATGGATGTTGAACTAAAATGAAAATAAAAGTGTGATCTTTTGAAACAAGTCAGTTCAGGTAGTTTGGAAAAAGAGGAGCAAAATGTAAAAGAAGTACATGAAAGGATTAGTTCAGAGGAAGGGGTACTTTATTTATTAAATTTATATGCCATCCATCTCTGTTGAAGCAACTCTAGGTGGCATACTGCAAGAGCTGTGGTTGCATGGAGCTAATATGGTCCTCAAAAAGAAAAAGGACAGAAGTTTAAAGGGAAAGGGGAAACATAAAGGAATGTATAGATGTAACAGAATAGAGAACAATATGGTTAGAAATAAATGAAGAAAAATTATACAGAAACCGTATTTCCTTTTGTCTCATCCTCACTGAGGAAGCAACATTTTCTTCCTCAAGAAAAAACAATCCAATTGCCTTTTGAAAACATACCTTTCACTATGACCTGGATGAATGAGAATATCCACAGACACAATTCCTTTTCTTATCTCATGCCTTATCTTCTTGTCTTACTTTTCTACACTCTGTATAATGTTACTTACACCATAAGAGAACAATAGGGTAAGCATTCATATTTACAGGCAGTCCATGACTTATATCCATTCATTCACAACCATTTGAAGTTACTAATAAAGGAGAATATTCATAGCTCAAGGATTGAAATGCAAATGTTTCATTACCCAAACTAGCACTGATATTACCTAGTTTGGGTTATGAAACATCTGTAAGAAAACAACCAAGCTCAGAGTACCAAGGACCCCCCCCATTTGAAATTACAGTGACATTGAATGGTAATTAAGATGGTCTTTGTATTCCTCTCGCACTCACTTTACAACCATATCACTTAATGGTGGAATTTTCAAGACCAATTCCATTTTAATATTGAAGATTACTTGTAATTACTTTATATAAGTAATTACAAAATTCAATCCCCCCCTCTCTTTCTATCCTCCCTTTTTTTATCATTTGCTTCATCCATCCTCAAAAGAGGGAATTTACATCAAGCACCAAAATTTATTATTCTTCATTTTGGTGGCATGCATTAAAACAAACTGCAGAACATGGGAGAATAATGGAATAAACAGACTTTCTATTAAGGATCACACATTCAATTGATTCCAATTAAAAATTACTCATTACTATTCCTCCCAACACAAAACTGATTAGAAAGTCATCTAGGATTTTTCTAAAAAAATAACAAATGCAAAATTTCCATATATCATTGATAGCTTTTTTATACAAAATTCATTTCTTCATACAATCCCTGTGTCTAATAATTATATGAAACATACGTTCTACTTTTAAAAAAGGATCCAGAAGACCAAGCAAATTACTGGATTACTCTAAACATATTGTTCTGCATTAGTTATAAATATTAGTATGAATTTTGCAGGAAGCAAAATAGTTATCTCATGATCTGTCAATGTCTAATTCTCTTTCCTTCTTTTTTAGCTGTTCCCAATCCAACTTTATAGATAAGGATTTGGGCAGAACTCAAGCCAGAAAATACAAGAGCACCATGGGTATTTAGTATGCCAGCAGCAATACAGAGTTTATTACAGAGGTAAAATTCCAACCAAGATTTTCTTATCTGCAGCTTAGTCTCTTAGCATTCAATGCCTTTTCCCACTTGTATCTTACCACAGCACAAACATACTGCGACAATTTCTCTGGTGGTATAACATTGCCTTCATATTAACTTCCATTAATGTCTCAAGCTGTTTAAAGTTGTCCTTATTAATACATAAAATACTTTTCTTCTTTAAACAGGCTACAAGTTATATGATGGTTGCAAAGGACGTATTTTATGGTCATATAATCTGTATCACAATCAGATTCCTAGATTGTAGGATCAGACTGGCATCTACTTCTACTTCAAGGTGATGTGGGCATGGCTCCTCCACCCCACTGTCTTCCATGGACATCCTGGTTTTTTGCGCAACTGGAGAGTTATTTCTTTCAAACTGCATCCTCCTCTATCCACTAGATCTTTGCCCCATACATTAGTGGTGGAAGGCATTACATGGCAAACTAGAAAACAGAAGAATGTTGTCTCTGATGCTTCCACTCTCCCTGACAGCTGTTGTTCAGGTAGCTCTTCAGTACAATTTAAATGCTATTCAAAAATGGAACATTTGAAATTACTAATAACTGGATTCTTTTTGAGTGCTTCCTCACAAAACGCCTGTATGAAACCTGAACAAAATTTGGGAGATTTAAACATGCTTGCCTAAGCATCTGTTAAAACTTCTTCTACCCTCAGCCTCAAGGATAGTAATTGGTGAAATCTGCCAGCTGAAGTTTGATGAGAAGAAAAATCAATGGATGTATCAAATGAATACCAGTGGATCTGTTGTGTATAGTGTCCTGTACAGGACCCCATAAACAAGAATAGTTCTAGTTTAAAATATCATGTCTAAAACAGAGTAGGCATCACCAGTAGAGATAGCAAATTTTATGCAAATATTGCTTTCTGTTGGCTTAAGAACTAGTGGAACATACTAACTCAAGCATGAAGAGCATAAAAACACTAAATTTGCAGATGTTCCTTTCATGGGTTTTATTTTGCTTAAAAAATTAGTGGGAGGGAATATAAATATGAACATAAAGGTCATGCTCACAAAGGATTTCATCTGCATTCTGGAGGAGATAAGCTGACACTGCACCCCATGCAGGTGACAGTTTATTCCACTTCATTAGATACCTAAATGTCTCTTCATCAGGATTCATAAAACAGCACTGTTTCTTTTCCTGAAAAATTCCCCAATGCACAGAATTAAGACATTAGAATTGTTAAAGAAGTTACCAAAATCTTTGAGCTATAGGTACAGCCAAATAGCATTGCAATGTTTTATTACACCATTTTTTTTAGAAGTAGCCCTGCTCTGACACAGTGGTGTGTTGGAGATTTGCTTTAGTTTTTGTGGCAATAATTTTTTTTCAGCAAATTAATGGTAAGACTATTATTGGGTCATCTAATTCTGCTCCATCTTTTTCATTCTGTTGAAACGTAATGCACTCTTTAAAAACACAATTTCCAATTATCCTTTGAAATTTTCTTTATAGAAAAGCAGTCTATATATTATAATTCTGTATCTTTGGAACCAATTTTCAATATATTGCACAAATATATTTTTAAAAATTAGCATATCCTGCTTTTTCCTTTACTACAACTTAGTAAGGAATATTTCGTAGCCATAAATCTATCCACTGAACAAGTAATTCTGTGATCTTTTTCTATAGCATGTGACACATTTGAAGAAAACAGCTTAATAGCTAAAGTTCAATATTGTCTATTTCCAGGAAAGGCACTGATATAAAATGCATATCTAAGGGGCATGTGGAAAGTACTGAGAAGAAAATTAATTTTAGGAATGAATAATCTGCAGTACAAATGTATGGAATTCTTATTCCAAATGGCCTCTTATGTTAGTTTAAATTAAATTGTTTTATTTAATTCTTCATATACTATAAACTAGAAATGGGAGTTTATTCAGGTATATTGATATGCTATCCACACAGATGAGGGGTTTTGTTTGTTTGTTTCTTTGTTTCCAGCAGCCCCGTCATCTGGGCATTAATTCAGTTCCTTCCGTAATGGAAAACATTACAGAAGGAGAAGGAGCAAACAATCTACAGTTAAATCTAGATAGTAGAAAAAGATCAATGGGCTGACAGGCTATGAAATCTGGCAGAATATTACACCAGTTTCATTACAGCAAAGGATTTTTCACCAGGATTCCATCATTTAAGTAATTATAAGTATGGATCTAACACTAGAAAACCAGACTCCTCTTAAGTTTCTTTACAGGCCACTCAAGAAGTAACTACTATAAATGGGACCTGAAAATCATTTATACATTTATTGCTTAAATAAATGTACCTTATAAGGTGACAGAAATAAATTTTCATCAAGTTGTCTTCTAAGATCCCTTCCCTGTACACCAAAGTCTAAACTTCTCTATTTTCCAAATCAGTCTTTCAAGACGACTTTTAATATTCATCCAAAGGCTGAAGACATATGGATACTTTCAATAGTTTAAAAATGCCAATGCAACATCTCTGGGGAAAAAAAGGGGTGTACTAAAACAAGAAAAAAAATATTTGCTGCCAAATTATGTTTGCTTCAGGATCCATCCAGAAATTTATTTTTAAATTTATTGAATGACTGCAACAAAATTTCTGCTGCTGAAAAAGCTATAAGGAAGTTGATTGGGTAACAAAAGATGCACAATATTGTAACATACACACTAATATGATTACAAATGCCAGAAGGCTTTCTTGAAAGCTATTAGCAAAAACCAGAGATCACAACTATGGGGTTGTATCTTCAACTGTTAATGGCAGATACACATGAAATGTTCTTCTGAAAAAATTCATGCCTCTCTGATCATCATCAGTGAGATCAGTTGTTAACCTACCCAGTACTTCCAAATAATTTATTATTAGAGCCTTTTGCCTTGGATTGCTGGCTGTACCCTAAGGCAACATCAATCATTTTCTCCATTAAGACCAACCTCATATCATTAAATATGATGGTTATTTACCGTTTTGCTTTTTTATCAGGATAATTAAATGGTTTAATTTTTTTTCAAGATTTTTGCAGCAGCCACAGTGAATTTCTATAGAACCCCTGGCATTAGCACAGCACACATAAATTTGACTTTTTTTCATTGCTTTTTGTCACCAAAAGATCCACAAAACTTATCTTTTAAAAATCTGATAATATAATTTATTTTTAGTTTTGGTAACAGTTTGTGCCTATTTGTGTTTTGACTCCATTATTTGAAGAGCCTTTTTCCCATATATATTTTTCTTTGCATGGTTTTGTGCAGATCATTTTCAAGCAGAAGATTAAACTATCAGAACAATGCTTACTGAGGAAACAGCACTTTCAATGCCAGTCCTTAAGAAAGAAAAAAGGATGACAAAAACAATAACAGGACAAAGAAAATAAAATGGTACAGAAATAAGAAATTGAACTTAATTCAAAATTGTAAAATGCCAATCCATTTTTGATGAAACCAAAATTAAAACAATCAATTAATAAAAAATACATTTTCATCTTTTTTCTAAAATACCACTGAAGTATATCTTTCTTTTGATTTTCTAACTTCAATATAAATTATGGAAGCCTTTAGAACTAGTTCATTTGAAAATTTAATTGTCTCTATACTATTAATTTTACATGCATTTTCCTTCCTATCTAAACCTTTCAGATTTTTTCGCTTGAGACTATTTATACTGGAGAACAAGCAATAGATCTAGAGACATTTTCACTGCATATTGCAGACTTATTTTCTGTACACAAAGAAAGGAAAAATAACTTTGAATGAACTTGTTGTAAAATTCATTTTAAGGCTGAAAAGCAGCTTTCCCTTTAGAAAGTGCTGAAGCTCCATCTAGAGGTGTTCTTTTTCATTAATTTTACTTGCAGGATCATCTACAATTAAGGATAATATAAAAGTGTCAGAAACTTCCTTTGTTATCGCCACATTTTGTAATCCATAAAAGAATCTTGCCTGAACTTTTCCTACCAACTTTAGCTCCTTCACTGCCATCAAGTGGTAAGAAGTCAAAACTGATTCTTTAAAAATTAATCTCTTTATATACAGTATAACAACACAAGTAGAGATACAATGCCTTGGGAGTAAAGTTGAATGACTCAGTAGTTCAAAAAGTTCTACTTAGCTGTCTTTAAATTGCATATTGAAAATAAAATCACTAACCTCAAATATTAATTTTAGTTTCTTTAAAATCACAATCCAACTGATAGAGGTCATTCTTTTCTTTGCATCCATGTTGAACACAATATGTATTCCAATGTTTTATCTTGCTTACAAATGAAACTAGACTGATATTTAATATCCAACAAAGATATAAAGAAGATTCAGTGTAGGTTAATAAAAGCTTGTTACATTGGAGCTTATGATGTAGCAAATAATTCTAACTTCACATTGATGCTAATGGTTTTTTTCCTGGTTTTTAAATGTATCCATTTTCAAAGGAATGCACTCACAAATGTTATATGCAAACAAGAGGTCTCAACAAGACAAAACAGCCTTATTTGTAAGTCTGAATGCACATCACTTACTATGTATTTTCCTCTTTTTTTTTTACCATATAGATCAATTAGAAATTCAATTAACAGCACCTTTAAATGGAAAGAACATACTTTCCACTCTTTTCCATTCTAAGCACTCAACTAAATTGGAAAGACTAGGTACATATCACCTTAGGAAGGAAATTCTATCGAATCAGAGCAACTTATAAAGGCCCTCTCTCATGAGGCTAATCAAACAGAAAGCAGGGACCATTCAAAAAGAGCCTTCATTGTATGCTAACGAGTACTGCTAATCATTGCCAAGAAGAATGCAGAAAGGAAAAACTCGTATAAAGTTATGTTTTCTTTTTTAAAGTAGAAAAAACAGCATGCAATTAAACAGAGAAAGTCTTGAAAATTTTGCACTTTATGTAGAAAGTGAATACCAACTTTTTTTTCTTGTTCTCTCACAATATCAGAATCTGAAACTAATGCAATGACACTACATGAAATTCAGTTTAGATCAAAGGAAGGATTTCCTGATATGGGAGATAGAGATATATTCATTTATCTAATATTTACTATGAAATATCTTATTTTATTTTACTTATCTATATATCAAATTATTGTATTTTAACTCCAATTTCATTTTAAATTGTTTTTATAGGACTTTATTAGTAATTTGTGTTTGGAACTCTGTATTTTGATATGGCCTATGGATCTAATCAATAAGCTAAACTAAACTAAACTAATATATAATATTACTGCCAGTATCTGTGAGTATCTTTATATTCTGTTTATAATGCTTCCAAAGGCATGATTGGTCACCATGGAAAATAGGACATCAAAATCCTTGGCATTATCCTTGGCATTATCAAGCACAATTATTCTTATGTCATGTTGGATTTTATTAAAACAGCATCTTCAGGCTGCTATTTCCATGATGGAAATTATGTTGCCACCAATAGAAAATAGAATTGCACCTTGACTAGTCTGGCAACTTCACCATATTTTTTTGGTGAAATCCACTATTGTTGCATAGCATAACTGGAAAAAAATCTGAGTAATTAATATGTTTAACAGTGTTCAGGTTAGAGGCTGAGAGACTTCAAGTTCTATTAATGTCATTGATGCTCTTGAACAAATTCACTCATCATTTAGCTTCTCTACTTCCATTTCTAAAATAATGACTTCTCTCCCATCAGTCTTTTCCAAGAATAAAATTTGTAGCATAAAAGAGAAAAAGCAGTGGAGTAAAGGTTTATATTCACCCAGCATTAATTTTCCTGTAGAAAAATGACTTTCCAGTAATTAAAAAAAAAAAAAAGCAGCACTTTCATTCTTAAGAAGGCCTCACCTGGATCAGCGATCAACAGCTGTTGCTTCTTAAATGTGCTTCAGATTACTTTTTAAACCATACCATTTAATATAGTAGTATAGTTCATGATATATTTTGCCAATAAAGTAAAACTTGTTCTTTGCTTCGGGCAGTCCTGCCTAAAAGCAGCAGATGGAGAAAAATCCATCCCTGTGCACATCTCCCTAATTTATGGCATCAGGATCCATAAAGCAAATTTTTAAAAGCTATCTCCCCACTCCCAATTTTGGTAGAAAATGTTCATTGTGTAGTATTTGAAAACTGTATTTACTGAAACCCAGCTTTATCTACAATTACTTCTATTTGGTTTTAAAAAATAGCAAGGAAATGGAATAAGCTATAATCCACGATCCATTGCTAGCCCCCAAAAAGGAAGGAGGTGAACTTTTTTGTGCTAATAATGAAATATAGTGACTCCTAATTTTTTTAATTTTTTTAAAAAAAAATGATCCAAGCAGATTGTCAACTCAAGCAAGCATCTTTTTCAAGTTGGACCAGTGTATGTTTCCCATGTCTTGTGAACATGAAACAAGCTCTAATAATACAAGGGTGGAATTAGAGGATTCATGCAGCCAGTTGCTAGGCAACTACTCATACGTGTACCAATACCACTGCCTTTCGTCAAAACCCCAAAGCACTGGTTTTTTCACACATTTAATTGGAGGAATTCACAGACACAGAATGTGATAATCCTACCAATCGTGGTAAGCACTGGTTAAATGCATGAAGCTATTTTGTTTTTAGTAATTCCACACAAGACAAGCTGATTTAAATAAATAACAGCAACATAATAGGCTGCTTTGTTTCTAGAATCAATGATAGATATGAAAATCACAATTGTATCTTGGTATTCATCTTTCTCAGTATCTAAAAGCAGGTACATTACAATATTGGACTGAAGCAGTTACCAACTTGCTTTGGAAAAGGCTCTTTGACAAATTCTCACTGAAAGTCTGTCTGGACTAAAAACAGTTGGTAAAAAAGCAGCACAAACTTATCTGGCGTTTTAAAAATCAATTCTGCTAAATCAACAAGCATGTACCAAGATGCTCTAGTCTTCAATGTTGTGCCAATTCCTATTAAAAAAAATGTACAAGTCTATGCAGAATAGAGGAAAAATATGTTTACAAGTATCAGCCTTGTTAAAAATTTTGTGCATCTTCTGACCTTATACTTTCTGAACATTGGAGGGGGAAAAAGGTAGACCAGCATTTCATTGTGAGACATTTAGCAGTTTGGGTTTCAGTCATTATAATAAGTCCAGGATGAGGTAGAGAACCATATCATAAAATATTCATCTGTATTGCAAATGCTGATTTCTAAATATATAATAATAAAACATTTACCACAATGTACGAAAGTACTATTAAGCTTCTTAAATCAAAAAAGCATCAATGGGAATGATAGGTATTGAAGAATTTAAGAGATCAATCAGTTTTCATGAATTTGGAATGCAAAAAGGGGGGGGGACCCTATTGAAGTTTTTATACACTAGTCCAGACATTGAGAATTAAAATTTCATGCAAAGTAATTTAGTAGGAGGCTTGAGAAATTTTACAATTACAATAATTGTTTCTTCAGTCTGGTTCTATTGAAAGCTATTCAGTATACTCAAGAACAGTTCAATTCCTGCTGTCTGAGCAATCACAATAAGAGTGTGAAAAACCAAGAAGGTCTGAATTTTTTTTCTGCATAGAAATAAACTCTTCTTTGAGTCAAGTTTAATTTCTGCTAAGTTATTTGGACACGGATGAAGCAGCAATATGAAAGTGGTTTAAGTGCTGCCTTCTTCCAGAATATTTTCTGATTTCCCAATTTAATCTGCAACTCTTGTCATTCCAAATGCCAATTCTATGATCAATGAAACAAGCTACTTAGCTCAGTCAGGAATTATTATTTATATAAAATTCAAGATTATTTTTTTACATTTACTGGTCAGAAGTGATTTTTACAAGTTAAAATGTCCTTTATAAAGACATTTTTCTTCAGAATAAGTCTGATTTAGATATTCTGTTACCTGTCAAGAATTGCTTAGGACAGGATCAAAAACATCATTTTTTAATTATAGTTCCCAACATCCTTGATCATTTTAACTAACTCATGGTAATGAATATTGGGAACTAAATTTCCCAATCCTTGTGTTCCATTCAGGATATCTGAGAGCACTGACTCATCCAGGAACACCTCTTTTTTCCCAAAAGGTTCTATGCCTCTCAGGTTTCTTTATTACAATTTTTAAAAATGAGCCTCCACCCAATCATCCTGCATAGCAACTCTGGTGAGAGTATGTTGGGGAGAGTATATCTATCTTTGCTTTCCTTGACCTCTCAGCAGCCTTTGATACCATTGACCATGGTATGAGATTTGTGGTTGGGTGGCACAGTCTCAAAGTCAGTCCCAACTGGTGTTGATAGAGTAAGAGATCCAGTTCATGGTCACTCTTTTATGGCATGTTGCAAGGCTCAGTATTCTCCCCACTCCTTTTTAATATCTGCATTAAGTCACTGGATGAGATCATCTGCTACCATGGAATAAATTAACATCAGTACGCTGATTATCTCAACTTTAAATCCCTGATGACCCAAGAGATGCTGTTGCTGCCTTCTCACAATGCCTGTGGGATTCTGGATGGGGGGCAACAAGCTTTGGATGAACCTTTGTATGATTGAAGGCTTTGAGCACATGGGGCTTTGAGATCTAGGAATTTAACATCTTTAGTTCTGGATGGAGTTGTATTGCTCCAAACGGGTCTAGTACATAAATTGGGGATTCTCCTGGGCTTGTGACTCTTGCTCAAAGAGCAGATAGCAGTCATGGCTAGGAAAACTTTTACAAAACTTCGTGTCATGCTCCAGTTGTTCTCTTTTCTGGATCAGGAATCCCTGTGCTCAGTCACTCAAGTCCTGGCCATCTGACCCCTAGACTACTCAAATATGCTTTATATGCAGCTACTCTTGAAGAGTATTGGGAAGCTACAACTGGCACAGAATGCAGCTACATGGACAGTTCTTGGGGCCCCTAGAATGATCCACATTACACCACTATGGCATGAGCCGCACAGATTGCCAGTTTACTTCCAGGCCCAATTGAAAGTTTTCAATACCTTTCCCTTCATGGCATGCGTTCAGATTACCTGAGGAACTATCTCACTGCAGAGGGGCATGCTATGGAACCTGTCAAGGATTTCCGGCTGGTAGGGTCCAGGAGGAGAACTTTTTTTGCCATGGCTCCCGCCCTCTGGACAATTATGTTTCCCAAGCTAAAATCTGTATCCACCCTTTTGGTTTTCCAAAAGAGTCTGAAAACCTGGCCTGGGGCCGCAATGGGAGCATGTCATTCTGGAAGTGGTTAATGAACTAAGAAAAGACCTCACCTCCTCCCTGTATTCATCTTGCTCCTTCCCATCTTGCTCCTTCCCATCTTGCTCCTTCCCATCTTTGCTAACTTTTAATTAATTTTAGTGTTATCTTTTATTGTTTAATGTTTCATGTGATTGCTTTTATTAAATGCAAGCTGCCTAGAGTTGCTGCTAGGTGGAAAAGGAATGTATGTCCTTCCTGCTATCCAAATGATACGTTTTTAAAATTCTACATGGCATGAACCCAAGATAGCAGTACTTCGACATAGGATCTGTATTATAAACAGTATCACACTACCATTAATATTAAAATATTGCTTGTGAGTTGTGTTTGGCACTCTCCTGCTCTTTTATGTTTTTTTGATTAATCATTTTGTTTTGAATGTTATTTATATTTATACAATTTTCTCTTATAAGCCACTCAGAATCACATAGGTAAGATGAGAAACTATACAGATTGAACTAAATAAATAAAATGGAACTATACTGAACAAAAATTAGAAAAGGTTATTGAAAAGTTGTTGTAAATGCAGGCCATATTGATTCCCAAAGGTATTTAAATCCATCCACCTGAATCTTTTACTGAGTACTTTTCGTCACCATGTCATGTGTGAATTGGTGGTCACATAAATCACTTAAATCAATAAATAAATCTCACTGCATGAACAAAGCACATCTATTTCTAAACCTGAAGAAAATTGTACAGCAATGTCCATACAAATTCATATTGGACTCCGTGTCCCCAGTTACAAAGATTTATGGTCATTTAATTGTACAATATAGTAAGGAAACTGACATGTTTAAAGAAATTTTAAGGACATTTTCAAAATTAGAAACTGAGCAATTCAACAAAATGCAAAACGAGATAAATGAAGACTTCAACTGAACCCTGGTAACACTTAGTGGCTGTGAGTTGGTCCTGCTATATACAGGAGTTTATCATCTTTGGACATGGATGGGATTGTGCTATCCTAGAGAGACTGTAACGTGGAAGTCATTTTAGACTCATGGTTCCTGCTTGAAAAGCTGGTGGTAACTGTGACTAGGAGGGCCTCTGCCCATTTCCCTGTAGTGCACCAGTTACATCCTTCCTGGACAGGAAGGCCTTCTATTTGATCACTCATTCTCTGGTTATCTCCTGATTGGACTATTGCAATGTGCTCTACATGAGGCTACTCTTGAAAAGTATCTGGAAGCTTCAGCTGGTGCAGAATGCAGCCACACAAGCCATATTGGGTGCCCAAAGAAGGGCATGTATAACACTTTACATGAGGGATACAGAGGCCCACACAATCGTGGGACTGGCTAGCCCCAGGAGAACTCTCCCTCATAAACATTTTCCATTATTTTCTTTGTAATGATAAAATATAACAAATTTAAAGTAGTAAAACCAATTACTGAACCATTAAAAAAGTTCCTGGATAGAAATGGGAAAGAGAATAAATGCCGGTTGTGTTTGAATTCATTTTGGATTAAGTTTAGTGGTTATCTGTCAAGAATGCCAGTTCCATACTAATACTTCAAACTATAAAATTCATTTAAAGAAAAAACCTCCTAATTTAAATGCCATGTTTCCCCAAAAATAAGACCCTGTCTTATATTTTTTTGAATCCTGAAATAAGTGCTTCGGCTTATTGCCACATGCTCAAAAGCCCAATTGGGCTTATTATCAGGGTATTTTTTATTTTGGGGAAAACAGGGTAATAGGAAGTGGCAGTTTTCACAAATTGGCATAGTGTTTGGATGAAGCTTTTCCTATCTCCTCTAAGAAATATCAATATAATCTATTTCAGAGCAGTAAACCCAAACTTCAACACTACTTTGTTAATCCTTACTCCTTTAACTTTTAGTTTCACCTCCAACTAATCAGGTCGAAAGCTTTCACATATGCTATGTGTTTATTTATATCCAGTTTTCAGTATATGGTAACCTGTAGTCAAAATAAACAAAATAGCAGCAGAATATCAAATCAAAAATAAGATCAATGAAACCATATCCAAACAATCAGCAATACTTGCACTACGTATGAAAGCCAGGTATGAAAATAAAAAATAATAATAATTAAATCTGATATCAAGGATTTCAAAACACAAGGCAACTTTGAATAAGAAATTCTACATAAATACAAAACAGGATGACAGGAAAAATATTACCCCGTTTCCCCCAAAATAAGACATCCCCTGATAATAAGCCCAATCAGGCTTTTGAGCACATGGCAATAAGGCCAAGCACTTATCTCAGGGTTCAAAAAAATGTAAGACAGGGTCTTATTTGCAAGGAAACACGGTATGTCCAAGTCTCATTTGATAGTTCTGGAGACCAGCCTTTGAAGTTGTTCTCAGTGGATGGGCAGGTTATAAACTTAAGCCACTAACAAGCTTGATCCACAGAGCAATATTATTAATACCGGTATAACTGATATTATACCGGTATTAATATAATTAATAGTATTTCCCTCCCCCTTTGGTAATAGTGAGCAGAGTCATTCAAGAACAAGGGTATCAACCTTGTTTATATTTTACATGACTATGTTATTGTACTTCATTATACTCTGCAAACTGAAGAAACCCCAGGGATGTATAAATAAAATTGTGCGATAATATATGAAAGACATCAGTGGAGACAACTACACTTTAACATGTATATAGAAATGACAAAACTGGTATAGGCAGTCCTCGATTCACAACAGTTCGTTTAGTGATCATTCAAAGTTACAACGGCACTGAAAAAAGTGACTTATTACTATTTTTCAGTTATGAACAGTTGCAGCATCCCCATGATCACGTGATCAAAATTCAGATGCTTGACAACCAGTTCATATTTATGACTGTTACTGTATCCCAAGGTCATGTGATCATCTTTTGCAACTTTCTGAAAAGCAAAGTCAATAGGGAAGCCAGAGCCACTTAACAACCAGGTTATTAACTTATGAACTACAGTGATTCATTTAACAATTGTAACAAGTAAGGTCATAACATGGGACAATATTCACTTAGCGAATGTCTTATTTAACAACAAAAATGTTGGCCTCAATTGTGGTCGTAACTCAAAGTCAATACTGTACTTGGTCACAGTATTCAAGAAAAAGTGATAACGCTGCGTTTAGCAATACCAGCAATACCACTGAAAGTTTGAATAGCAAGAAATCAATCAAACCAGATTATACAGAATATCAGAAGAAGCAGGATACAGTGAATGGAAACGTAAAGAGGAAAAAAACCAGGATGTCTATCTACTAAAACACTGGCCTTCTTCAAGCCAGCACCTTTCAATACTGTTCAGCTACAGGGTAGCGTGAGCTACGAAAAGTTACAGAAGACTTATTGTTGAGCCTGTTAAAAAGCAACTTTAAAGATCCCACTCTCCGTTACAAGAAATCCCAAGTCTGTGATTTAAGACAGACATTGCAGGCCATGTCCCGCGGAGAAGTCCCCGCGAAGAAGCCCCAAAACCCGCTTTGGTCTCTGTGGTGCCTCTAGGCGCCCCGGGATTCGAAGGAACTTCCAAGCCCAGCCTAAAGCCACGAATAGCCCAGACGCGCTTCTCTCTTCACCTGCTCAACGCCGAGGAAAGCATAGAAGTTTTGCGGGACTTCCTCCACGAGGTCGAAGAGCTCCAAGTCGCCGCTCTCCCAAGCGAAGGCGAGTGGTACGAGCAAACCAAGCGCCAGCAGCTGCGGCCAACGCAACCCCGTCCAGGGGCGCGCGCGGCAGCCCGGAGCACCCTGAGAATTCTCCCGCATCTCCGCTCCTAGGCTGAGTTTAACCCAGAACAGCTGCTACTGCTGCGCCGCAGCTCCACAACACAACCCGGCAGACGTGGCCAGAAAGGAGACTGCCTTACTATTACGCATGCTCCGCTCGCCACGCCGGTTCCGCTCCTCCCTCCGTGAGTCCCACGAGGGAGAACCAGGACGGGGCCCGGCCAATGGGCGATCGCAATAAGGTGCGTCATGAAGCTGAACAACCACAAGACTAGGGAAGAGGCCTGCAAAGAGGCTGTAGTTTGGCTGCTCAGGCTGGGAGAAAAGGAAAGGGTTAGAGTTTGGACAAAAGGAAGGGGCTGGGACGCTGTTTGGAAGTGAGGCCTCCTCCGGGGTGGTAAACTAAACAGATCCCGTAGCGAAGGGTCCATCTACTGCAAGTCGCATAACTTCCTGGGTTCCCTGTTACACCTGCACATACTCGAGCCTGGAAAACCTCTGGATAACCATTTCATGCATCCGATGAAGTTCAAGAAAGCTTATGATTTTAAATAATCTGTTAGTCTGAAATATGCTACCAAACAGATGAGGACTTCAGAGAAGTAATGTGGCAAACCCCTGGAATGCTGCTGGAGAAGGATTTATCTCAAGCCTGACCCAACTTTGGTAAGAGCTTCAGCTACACAGTGACAATTTAAAAGGCAAAAATAAATATTTTGCTCTCCCGATTGCATCACTGAGTGCTATCCAGGAACCTTTTATAAGGTGATTTGGTGAAGATCTTCACCAAAACCATATGAAAGTCTGCTGTAAAAAATGTTTTGCCACATTAGGTGAGCAGAGTCACTCAGAATCCAGATGAGCTAACCTCCAACTTTGGCTACCAATAAGATGGTATCATGTTGAGCCTATTGGACACAGCCTTTTGCAATGTGGATTGTATTCCTGGATCCTTGACTCCATGATTGATTAAAGCCATCTGTGAGATGAGAGGAGGTTGGATTTGAGCAATTCTGAAGTCAACAATTCTGGTAAACTTTAAGAATTTATACACTATTTTTATCTAAAATTCTGGAAGTCCTCAGTTAACAACCACTCATTCAGTGACCATTTGAAATTATGACTACTGAACAAGAGATGGTTATGACAAGTTTTGGAAGTTTGGGCCATCCTAGCACTCTTTGGTCAAATGGTCATATAATAGCAATCTGGCCACTTGGCAACCAGCAACTAGCTGCAATGTCTTGCAATCTTATGATCTCTATTTGTGACCTTCCCTATTGGCTTGCCACAAGCAAAATCAAACTGGCAGGAAAGGTTTCAAATTGGTTGGGTAAGTCTGTGTACCTTCCGGGAGCTTTGTTGTGCTTACACCATGCCACTACAACCACTCATGATATTCTCCACAGCCATCTGTGTACCTTCATTCACCCTCCCCACAACAGCAGCCATCCCAAGACCCGCTTCATTTACGACTTCCCCTGCGCACATCCTCTCCCACCCAACAACAACCACTTCAAACTCCACCATAGGTGTGTAGCATCTTCCTGGCCACTGTACACACCCTCACTCCCTCTCCCACCAGCAGTAGCCACCAGCCTGTTGGTCTGCTTGTAAGGTAACTGAGGCTTGCAACTTCATTTTGGTTTCACTACTAATTTTGATTTTAGAAACTGGCAGGAGTTTTCAAAGATGCACATATAACACTGGCAATGGGAACTATAGGAATTGTGGTCATGTGACAATTCAGATTACAACCACATCATTTAGCAATAGAAATTACAATTTTAACTACAGTGTAATTATGTTCAATATTAGGAATCAAACCTAATAAATGTCTACCTTTTGTGACCAAAGAAATTAGTGTTTACAGTTTTCCCAACCTGCTTCCAACAAGCAAAATCAATGAGAAATCCAGCAAGGCAGGTTACAAGTCACTCCAATAAGTCACTCATACCCTCTCCCACTCAGCAACAACTACCTTTAACTTGCTGCATCTATGGACAGCTGGCATCCATTCACATACTTTCCCTTATTCAGAGGCAACCCTGCTCTCACACCGCAATTCACCAGTCATCCAGCACTCTCCTCACTGAACACTAACCACATACCTGCCCACCAGCTTGGATATGAATTACCTTCCCACTAGTTTTGCTTTTTGGAAGCCAATAGGAAGCCTAATGGAGATTCTTAGCGGCTCATGATCCTTGCTTAACTATGACAAACAGGAATGCTAGGACTTCCTTTGTTAAGCAATGCGACTGTAGGAGATGACCAGGCTGAGCCCAAGGGAGAGGTCAAATGTGTCATCAGTCATGAGTCCCTGCACACCCACAAGAGATCTAAGTCCACCCCTTTTTGAATCTTTCTTAACACCTGCTAATTTCCTTGACCGTTAGTAGTTCAGATTGTTGTAGACAGCTTAAACTTGCAATAAATCTTTATACTCATTTAAACTGCCTGAATCTCCTGATTTCCCTGGTACTTGACATTACTAACCTTCATCAAAAGTTTTCAGAAGCTCCAGAATACCCTGGCCATGATCTCAGATCCCAACACTGCAGCAATAGCAATCAAGCAGACCTCCAGTCTATCAGCAGATGCCAAGACAGCATTGAAAACAAAAGCAGGAATCTTGCAGCCAATTTTCAACAAATGTTGCAGCAAATATAGATCTGGACTCAACAAGGCATTCCTCTGAAACCACAACCACCTGCTCCGCCCATTCAGGCACAACTGCCTATTCCTGCTGCACTCATCCCCAAGTCTCCTAGCTGCCTTCCACAAAGATTCACTGGTGAGCCTGATAAGATGAGAACATCCCTAGTGCGATTTGTTCATCAGCACCCAACCTTGGAAATATCCAACAAACAGATCAAGAGTCTCCTTCATCCTCACTTTTTTAATCAACTTTGTTGCCAAATGGGCACTTTCGCTGAATTATCAATACCATCCTGGATAGCTAACCAAATTTTCTCACTAGATTTAAAGAGTATGTTGGAGATTCTATTCAGATAGAAATTGCTGAACAACATATTTTCCAATTCTCCCAGGGCAACAACTCAGTGATAATATACATTGAAGATTTCAAGCTCATTGCAGCAGATCTGGATTGGAATGAGCCAGCTTTAAGAGAACAATTCAAGAAGGAGCTCAACAAGGCCATAATCATAGAACTGATACAGCATGGTATTCTCGAAGGTCTACAAGACTTCTACTAGCCACTATAGCAACTGAGTCTTGATTTGCAGAACTTAAAAGCATTTTTGGCAGCCCCAGTTAACTGCTTCCAAAGCTGGCTTCCCATGTCATTACCTCTAGCTTCCCTGCTTTTTGGATTTGGACACTAAAGAGCCAATGCAAATTGGAGCAGCCAGAAAAGCCCTAAGTCTAGGAGCAAAGATACAGAGAAGTGGCTCTGTGTTTCTACTGATGAGAGCTTGGCCACATGATCAAAAATTGCCCTACTAAACTTCCCAAGAAAGGCAACTGACAGACTAACAATATCTCCACTACTCACCACTTGGACAAGTCCCAAGGCCAGAGAAATGCCTTCCCTCCATGAGCTCATTGGGGGGGGGGGAAGCGCACCCAAGTACAATCACAACTCAATTACCTCCAAACTCAGGTATACCATAAATAAAATTTGATTCTATCCTGACACTTCCCAGTGGTCAGGAAACCACCATCCCTGTTTTGATAGATTCTGGTTTAACCTTGACTTCACAAGTCTAGCCACATCCAGAAACTTAAGATCCCTACAGTTTCGATGAAGTCTCCATTGCCAGTGATAACTATTGATGGCCAGATTTTAAAAGCAGGCCCCATTATTCATGCCTCAGTGCCTTTGAAGTTAACAGTAAATCAGCAGTCTGAAGAGCTAGAGCCCTCTTCGTAGCTGAACACATTGATCTTTCACTAGTGCTGGGAACCGCTTGGTTACAACATCACGACCACACTATTAGGTGGAAAGACTAATCTATTGCCTTTGAAAATCTTGAATGCCTTTCTCATTGCAATCGACCCTCCACTGTTCCTCACCAGCCCTTCCTAAAGGTTCACAGAGAGATTCCCAAGCTGCCACGTAAATACGCAGACTTTGCTGATGTTTTCAGGGAGGAGGAAGCCAGGGCCCTCCATCCACATATAGACTGCAATTGCACCATAAATCTGGTCCCTGGTGCCAAAATTCACACCAAAAAACAATACCAAATGTTTACTGAGATAGTCTTCCACTTACAACAGTTCATTTAATGACCATTCAAAGTTATAAAGGCATTGAAAAAAGTGAGTTTTTCTCACAACCATTGCAGCATCCTCATGATCACATGATCAAAATTCAGATGCTTAGAAGCTGGTTCATATTTATGACAGTTGCAGGTCACCTTTTGTGACCTGACAAAGTCAATGGAGAAACCAGATTCATTTAACAATCATGTTATTGGACTTCCGGCTGGCACCACAGCACATTGTGGACCGTCATTTTTAGACCACCAGTCCCGAGTCTTTGTGATGCCGTTTTGACAGCGTAAAACGGCTGTCTGACAGTTTCGGAATCTCTCATTCGGGAGAAGAAGGAGAGGAGAGCAGTTGGGGGGGTGGTAGAGCAGTCCAAAAAGCCCCTTGGAGTGACTCTAGGGGCTGGAAGGATTTGCTCCCTGTTCAGCCCGACAAAACTCCGAAGCCGGGACAACTCTGCTTAGGCAGAGCCAGACGCAGCGACCACCTCTGCACTCAATAAGAAGATTAAAAGAACTCAAAAAGCAGACGGAGCAGAAACAGGCAAGAAAGTATCAATACCTAACTCCAAGTTACTTTGTTTCTAATGGCATTCAAGTGAGTGGAAGTTTTCTTAATGGTGTCTTTGCTGTAACAACGAAAGTGAAACTTAGTAGTGAAAGTCTCGGCTGAGGCTCTGTGTATATTGGACTTATTGAAGCTGCTGGAAATAGAGAAGCAGACTGAGGAAACTAATCTGTTTTAAATAGGAGAAATTTTTTTATCAATTTTAAAGTCCTTGAAAATTGTTTTTGAGACTCTTTACTTGCAAAAGGGGGAGAAGAGGAAAAAAAAGAATTTTAAGAAAGAAGGAATAAAAATGGCTTCCAAGCAAACTAAACCAGTAATTCCAAAAGTAGGAGGGGGTTCTCCTATAGTGTCAGTTGTGACACAGAAGGCTAAACTTCCTGTAGACTCAAAAAGTCAAGAAACCCCTATTAAAGATCTTAAAGAATTTATAACAGAAGCTATGAATAATCAAACAGCAATGATAGAAGAGAATAGAAATAAAATAGAAGAGAAATTTGAGGAAGAAATAAAGAAAATTAAGGATGTTGTTACAAAAAAGCATGATGAAATAAGAGATGATATTTTATTAGCAGTATCTGGTTTGTCTCAACATCTGATCCAGTTGGATGAAAGAGTGGAAGAAATCAATGAGGCTAATTTAAACCTGGAAGCCAAAATGGGTGATGTGATGACTAAAACTGAAAGCTTGGAAAACGAGGTGACTGTGATTCAATATAGATCTATGGAGTTTGCCCTGAGATTGAGAGGAATGAAGGATAATGGTCGGGAGAACTTTAGAGACAGATGTGCAGAGGCTACAGCAGCAATTATTGGAGCAAGGAAAGAGGATGTGGTTCACCAGATTGATAAAGCATATAGAGTCAACTCTTGGGTGGCAAAACAGAGGCAATTGCCAAGAGATGTGGTGATTTATTTTATTGATAGGAGGATTAGAAATGATATCCTACAAGCTTCCTATTAAAACAAAATCCAGATGTTTGGACAAGACATTCAGATCCTGAAAGGGAGTCCTCCTAAAATGTTAAGAGATAGAAAGGACTTTGGTTTTTTGGTTGAGGAGCTGAGAAGGCAACAATTAATGTACAGATGGGATGCACCAATAGGTCTAATAGTTACCTATGGTGGAGAGAGATACCGCTTGAATACAGTCTGGAAAGCCAAAGATTTTTACTTTAATGTTTTGAAGGCTGGACATTCATCCCCACCCAAGGAGGGTAAAAAAAAAAAAGAGATACCTCAACAGGAGAAAAATGGAAAACAGATAACTTATGCTGACGTAGCAGCTGGAGGAAAAGTGCAAGAAGATCTTCCTTTTTCATTGAAGAATATAGAAGGGCCAGTGTTTGAGAAAGACGAACCAAAGGAGCAGCGCATGACACGAGCAACCTTTAAACAACTACAACAATAACAACAAAAACAACAATTACAAGTTCAACAAGTTCAAGATTTAACTCAAGAAGTTCAAGAATCTCAAAAAACAGAAGCTGTAGGAAGGGCAAGGCCGAAGACTAAATGCAAGAAGATCTTCAACGAATCGTCTTAACGCTTCAAGGTGTCAAGGATGGCAACTAAGTTCCTCTCTTGGAATGTCAGTGGTTTAAATTCACCACAAAAAGGAAGAAAATATTTCATTATTTGAAACAATTTAAAAATGATGTTATTTGTCTACAAGAAACACACATCAAACTATCAGATCAAAAATATTTAATAAACTCAAGATTAGGGACTCATTTTGTGGCTTCTGCTCCAGAGAAGAAGAATGGAATTGTTATTTACATAAAGAAAGGATTAATGGCTAATTTAATTGAGGCAGATGTGTATGGAAGATATATAGCAATAGAACTATTAACTCAAAATGGCAAGATGCTTTTAATTGGGATATATGCTCCAAACCAACAAGATAATTTTTATAAACATTTACATTCTAAAATAATACACTGGAATTATAAATCATTTATTTTAATGGGTGATTGGAATGGAGTGATAGATACGTTGAAGGATAAGAAGAGTACATCTAAAGTTTCTATATGTGCAAAATTACCCAAAGGCTTTTTTGATATAATGGAAGATCTAGAACTGAGAGATATTTGGAGAGAGTGGAATGTGGACGAAAAAGATTTTACTTTTTTTTCTGATAGACACCAATCTTTTTCCAGGATTGACTTTATATTAATTACAAATGATTTCCTCCCTAGTGTAAAGAAGACGAAGATATGTCCTAGGATTTTAGCTGATCACAGTCCGGTGTGGTTGGAATTGGAACAGGAAAGAGGAGAAAGAATGAAAATTTATTTAGATATGAAGATAATGTGAATGAGCTTAAAAAACTAATGAAAGAATTTTTTATTAATAATATGGATAAGGGTACCTCTATGGAAATGGTATGGGACGCAAGTAAGGCTTATTTGAGGGGAGTTTTGATATATATGAATAAGAAATATAAATTAAAGCAAACAAAGATGCGGAAAGAGATGGAGAAGGAAATAAAAAAGAAAGAACAATTATTAATATGTAATCCAGGAGATATAAAAGTAAAAGAAGCAATAAACATATTGCGAGGGCAATTTAATATGCTAATGGCGGATCAGGTAGCAACAACTCTGCAATATGCAAAACATAATACTTTTTGTTACGCCAACAAACCAGGTAGATGGCTGGCTTATACATTAAGGAAGAAATAAAAATCACGTGTTATTAGCAAGATTGAATTTAGAGGTAAAGAAATATATCAACAAAATATGATTAAAAAAGCTTTTTTAGAGTATTACACAAAATTATATGCAAGAGACTCAATACAAGATTTAGATATTGATAGATATTTAAAGGAGAATAGTAGCCTTGAATTAACAATGGAACAAAGGGAAGGTTTGAACCAACCTATAACCTCTGAAGAGATTGGTTTAGCAATTAAGCAGTTAAAATTAGGTAAAACGCCAGGAACAGATGGATTGACAGCTGTTTACTATAAGAACTTACAGACTGAAATGATTGAACCACTTAGATTATTATTTTGTAGGATTCAAGCGGGGGGGGGGGGAATTCCACCCTCCTGGAAAACAGCTTTTGATTGATTCCAAAAGATGAACAGAACGCTAAACCAGAAAATTTCAGACCAATTTCACTCTTGAATACTGATTATAAATTTTTTGCTAAGGTATTGGCAAATAGATTAATGCCAGTTATGCAACAATTCATAATGATCAATCAGGATTTATAAAAGATAGACAAATGAAATATAATATAAGACAAGTTAAATATTTACTGGAATATTTGGAAAAAAATAATCAAATATCTGCAGCGTTTTTCTTTTTGGATGCAGAGAAGGCATTTGATCAATTGAATTGGCAATTCTTGTTTAAAATTATTGACAAGATGCAATTTGGAGGTCAGTTTGTACAATCAATTAGAGCAATATATCAAGAACAATCAGCACAAATAATTGTTAATGGAGGCCTAACAGATTGTTTTAAGATTGAGAAGGGAACAAGGCAGGGTTGTCCTTTATCGCCATTGCTATTTATTTTATCTTTAGAAGTTTTGTTAAATAAAATACGTGAATCGGATAAATTGAAAGGAATTGTAATTAGACAACAGGACTATAGATTAAGGGCTTTTGCAGATGACTTGGTTGTTATTTTGACTCAACTTATAAAAGCAGCCCCATATATGTTGGATATATTGGAACAATATGGCAAGGTTTCTGGATTTAAAGTAAATCAACATAAAACTAAGATTATAGTTAAAAATATGACTGTATTGCAAAGAGAAGAGTTAGGAAGAATAACGGGATTTGAAATAGCTAAAAAGGTTAAATATTTGGGAATATATGTTGTAGCTTCAAACACAAAGTTACTATGAAGTTCTTTGGCAAAAAGTGCAGAGGGTTATGGAAAATTGGAAAAAATTGCAATTATCTTTATTGGAAAGAATAGCAGCAATAAAAATGAATGTATTACCTAAGTTCTTATTTTTGTTTCAAATGATACAAGTCCTTAAGAAAGATGAGAACTTGAAAGAATGGCAGAAAGGAGTTAATACTTTTATTTGGTCTGGGGAAAAAACCTAGAGTAAAATTAAAAATTATACAGGATGTTCGTGAGAGAGGGAGTTTGAAAATGACTAATCTAAGGTTGTATTATGAAGCATCTGTGTTAGTGCAAATTAGTGATTGGTTTAACTTAACTGATACTTGGTTTCAATATGGTCAACTTCAAACTAGATGGAGGGAAGATCAAAAAATTGGTTTTATGCAAAGTGAGGAAAATTTGGTAAAACAGATTAGAGACCAGAGTCAAATGCACATTAAAAGATTGTATAATGCTTTATTGGAAATAGATTCGGAAACAGAACTGGTTAAAGATTGTATGATTAAATGGGCACAAAATTTTCAGGAACCAATAATGATGGAAACATGGGAAAAGATTTGGGTTAGAAATGTTAAATTTACGCAAGCGCAAAATATAAGGGAAAATTTTTATAAAATGTTTTATAGATGGCATTTAAATCCCAAGAAATTGTCATGTATGTACCCAATTATGCAACCTAAATGTTGGAGATGTGATTGCGATGATGCAACATATTATCATATATGATGGACTTGTAAGAAGATCAAAGCATTTTGGATAAAAGTTTGGTGGGTAATTCAAAATGTTCTGAAAAAAAGATTGAAATTTACTCCACAATTGTTTTTATTGGGTATAATAACTGATTGTACAATACTAGAGACTAAATTGATTTTAAACTTTATATCAGCAGCCAGGCTGTTGGTAGCCCAATATTGGAAGAAAGACTCTGTGCCTACTACAGAAGAATGGACATTGAAAATAACAAACTTAGCTGAAATGGTGAAGATCTCAGCATATTTGAAGGATCATACTCAAGAGAAATATATTTCGGAGTGGAAAAAATGGATAGACTATGTTCAGAATAAGTACCAGATGAGAAGATATCAAATTGCGTATGCATGAGTGTAACAATAATTTAGATTATCTATAAGGGAGTTAAGGTTTCTTTTGGGGGGGTTGTTAGTTTATGGATGGTTAGGTTAATTTAGTTTATGATTGTTTTTCTTTTTGTCTGTAATACCCTGTATTCTGCTCTGGGAAGTCAGGGAGGGGGAAGGGAGGAGGAGAGGAGGGGGAGGTAAAGGGGGGTGGGGGAGAAAAATATTATTCTTTGTAAAACTTTTCAATAAAAAAAACCAATCATGTTATTTAACAACTGCAATGATTCACTTAACAACTATGGCAAGAAAGATCATAAAATGGGGCAAAACACACTTAACAGATACTTCATTTAGTAACATAAATTTTGGGAACTATTGTGGTCATAACTTGTACAGAATTAGTAACTTTAAAACAATATTTGGACTCTAATTTGCAAAAGATGCTACCAGCTTTCTGCCTTGGCTCTCACTTTTTTCATACCCAAGAAGTAAGATCCCAGTGGGCCTAATAGGTACAGTACATTTAAAGCCTTGTAATCGCAGTAAGAAACCATTATCCACTGCTGTTAATTCCAGACCTATTAAATACGCTGCAGAAAGCCAGCATTTTTCTGAGACTGGACCTCTGCAATGTTTACAACCTTATTCGAATCAAATAAGGCCATGAATATTTAACCTCCTTTGACACCAGATATGCAAATTTGAATACATAGTTCTGCCTTTTAGTCTATGTAATGCCCCGGCCATATTTTCCAGATTCATGAATCAAATCTTTGCAAATTTAAAAGATAAATTTGTTGTCCTATAATTAGATACCTTAAATTTCCTTGATTTGGTTGTGTCATCGTCCAGATATGGGCTGCTTCAGTCGGGTCTCCTACTGGCTGAGTCATAGTTTTTTGACCATGCCCCTTGCTCCTCCCTTTCAGGCTCAATTTCGACTCAATCAGCCTGAGAGAAACATCTGCAGATCTGGCTCTCAGCCCAGGTCTGTTTAATTACAATTAAAATTTGTAAGTTTTTTAACCATTTAATTTACTTTATTTTTCCTTTAATTTTATTTTTAACTTTAACTTGTATTTCTTTCAAGGATACCGGTCTACTAGACTAGTTAATTTTTTTTGTAGCCTACCAGTTTACCCTGTACTGGAACATCCTGGTCTACCAGGCTTCTATTTGCTCTGGTGGTGGCCATTTTGGAAGCCCCATTCACACGTCTTTTAAAACCTTTTAAAACTTTTTTTCCTTTGGTGGGGCTTTTCAGCCCTATACCACCAACGAAAGCGCATGGGACTTAAACCTCTATATCACCAAAGTTTTCAAGTGATTCTCTGGGAAAGAGCCCAGAATAACTTAATTCGGCCGCCGCCCGGACCGACAATCAGCTGTAGGGCTGCCCTTTAAAGTGCCATGGCATTTTGGAGAGCAAATAATTGCCACTTTGCCACCAACGAGTTTATAGGAGGTTTTTACTAAGTTTATGGCCTCAATCCTCCTATACCACCAATGGACTTTCTGTAGAAAGAAAGTTGTAGGGTTTCCCTGCTCTCTCCAGGTGGCAATATTACAGCCTTGGATTTGGTGGCTGTGAAGGCACTCAACAGGGCTGTTTCTAGGGCCACCTGGATAGTCACTTATAGAGCAGCGTATATCCTGCTCAATGGCTGCCTGGCAGCCATTGAGCTAAACGCCAGAGACTCCGCCATTTTACTTCATCCCATAGGGCAAAAGTGAAGTTAAATCTTTCCAGTCGACATGTTTGTCGCAGTGAGTATACCATGGATTGTTCTTCCCAAGGGGAGAGAAATACCATGTCTCCAGGAAAGAAAAATACTTGCAAATGCAAGCATCTTTCTAAAGTGGAAGAAAAAGATCTGGAAAGGAGATATAAGGCTTTAGAGAAGGTTTTAGAGAAGCAAATTACCAAGCAAGGAACCTTCTCCTTCCCCCTCTAATCCCCCTCCCTGTTGTTAAAGTTCACCAGGTCTGGTCTTCGGAAGGTGAGGGTGGAGTTTTCTACAGGAAGAATAAGACACTCTTCAAAATGCATTTGCAAGCCAGTTAATTACTCCTGCATCTCCTGACTCTGGCAGACATGTGGCACCAGTTCATTCTGCAAGGGAGTCCCCCTTGCCAGAACAAAACCCAGAGGACCCTTTTAAAAATCTGCCTGAAGGCTTAAAAAATTTGGTTGATCAGGCCATTGCCTCCAGAGTGGCAGATGTCTTGCAAGGCCATCATTCTGGCTCAATAATTTGTGAACAATCTACTCATGTTAGGGCCTCTCCTGCCGTTAGCCTTACTGGCTCTCATTTTCCTGCATCTTCTAGAGCTAGTGAAAGCTTTGCCTTGGAGGAGGAACTCCATTCTGATTTATCAGATGATGAGGGCGTGATTCAAGATCAACCTGCCTTTACAGGTTTATTTCCTCCAAACAAATTCAAGTCTCTTTTACATAAAGCATGCATTACTGCTGCTCCTAAAGAAGATGATTATATTAAAGAATGCAGGAAGCTCGCCAAGGTCATAAAAAAGACACCTTTTCTGAGCCTACTCCTGAACAGTCCTTTGTTCCAATCCATCAACTATCATAGACGTGGTTGAGAAACAATGGTCTAATCCTGCAACCATGTCCTCTGCCCTTAGTTCAGATAAGAAATATTATACATGCCATAGAGGAGGTTCCCCAAAGTCAATGGAAGCAAGGGTTTTATCCTGTTTGTGGCTTCAAAACGGTCGGGGGGGATGGAGGGCAATACTGGATTTAAAGTCTCTCAATTCTTACATAGTGTATAGCAGATTCAAAATGTGTTCTAAACTCGATCCTTCAGGGGATTCGTCCCAACAATTTTCTAGTTTCCATTGGTCTCATAGAGACTTACCTTCACATTCCCATTCTACCAAAGCATCGGCAGTATCTCCGATTAAGCTACGTAGGAAAACATCTACAGTACCGAGCCCTTTCCTTCAGACTGGCATCGGCCTTGAGGGTCTTCACAAAGGTCGTAGCAGCGGTCGTAGCAGCTCACCTGAGGCAACAACCGGTAAGGCTCCAGGCTTACGTGGACGATATTTTGATTCTAGCTCATTCTCACAACCAAGTCTTACATGATCTAAACATCATAATTCAGAGCTTAAATGATCATGGGTTCCTGGTCAACTACAAAAAGAGCCAATTAGTACCATCCACAGACTTGTCCACCTCAGCACCATTATAGATACACATCAAGGTGCAGTCTACCTGTCCTTGGAACGATGAGCCGACATCAAAGACATGATAGCTCACATTCACAGAAACCCTTCTGTTCCTTTGGCCACCTTGTTCAAAGATCTAGACAAGATGATCTGCATTCAAAAGATTCCCTGGGCACGCCTTCACACCCGGCACTTGCAGTGGTTCCTACTTCCTTTTCAAAGTAAGCGTCAAGCTCACACCAAGGCCACTGTCAGAGTCCTACTCTCAGTCAGGCAATTGCTACACTGATAGACATCGCCGTCTCTAGACAAGGAAGGTCTCAGCATGGACCAGAACAGACTTACCCTCACAACAGACGCCAGTCTACACAGCTGGGGAACTCATCTCGATTCGCATGTGGCTCAGGATCATTGGTCATCATCAGGTCTGACCAACCCTATAAATTGGCTAGAGCTGAAGGCCATCCACCTAACTTTCACTTAATTTCACCAGTTTGTACAAAATCATCATGTTCTGGTGTTGACAGGCAACCTAGCTGTAAAAGCACATGTCAGTCGTCACATGACTCGCTCAAGACGTCTCATGGAGGAATTCTTTCATCTAGGTAAGTGGGCCAAGCAACATCTCCTCTCCATCTGAGCAGATCACATAGCAGGGACAGTGAACATTCAAGGAGATTTCCTCAGCAGGACCAAGATAGACAATGTCAAGTGGCAGCTCCATCCGGACATTTTTCAAGCGATATGCAACAGATTTGGGTTTCTGAACATAGACCTCTTTGCAACAAATCTGACCACTCAACTTCCTCACTTCTTCTCGAGGGTCCCGACTCCGGGGACGGAAGGGATCAATGCTCTCTGACTCACATGGCCACCCGGTCTTTACTATGCCTTCCCACCACTGCCTCTAATCCAAGTTCTGCTTCGGAAGGTGGTCGCTGACAGGGCAAAAATAATCCTCGTAGCTAGTTTGAGGATCTGGTCAATCTCTTCATATTGCAACATTGGAGGATTCCATCAGACCAGATCATCCTGCAGCAAGGAGTCTTGATCCATCTAGAACCTCAGTGGCTCCAACTGACTGCCTGGCACTTGAAAGGGTCTTCCTAAGACAGGACATATATTCAGATAGGGTGATTCCTACTGTACAGGCTTGTAGATGCAGGTCCACAGTTGGATCTTACAATATCATCTGGCTAGCCTTTGTAAAATGGTGTAGGCCCTGCCAGGTCAGCCCTCTTTCAGCCTACCCTCCCCAGTCCTAGAATTCTTGCAGGACGGCTTGGCCCACAGTACACTTAAAAAGCACATGGCTTCACTGTCTATCGCCTTATCCAGTCCCTCTGACCAGCCACTCACTCAACACCCAGTTATAAAAAAATTCCTAAGAAGAGTCAGGCTCTTATGGCCTTCCTCAATTTGTAGATATCCCATTTGGGATTTACCTAGAGTCCTTGACGCCTTAATTGAAACTCACTTTGAGCCCCTTCACATTGTCCATCATTTCCTCACTCTTAAAGTAGCCTACCTCGTGGCCATAACATCAGCTCGCCGTACTTCAGAGCTGGCAGCTCTCTCTGTCAGAGAAAATCTCTGTATCTTCAGACCTGACACTGTAATCTTAAAACTGGATCCCTCTTTTATTCCCAAAGTTAATTCCTTCTTTCATAGGACTCAGGACATCTTTCTCCCAATTTTTGTCCTCGACCTTCCCATAGCTTGGAGTGAGAGTGGCACACCTTAGATGTGCGGAGGGCTCTGAAAATATACATTAAACAAACTGCCCCTTTCAGAAAATCTGAGACGTTGTTTGTTTCCTTTTTGCCAAGTTCCCTAGGACTTAAGGTTTCCTCTGCAAATTTTGGTCATTGTATCAGAGCATGCATTGCCTCAGCATATCAGGCCCAGGCGGTCCCTCTTCCTGGTGGCTTTACTGCTCACTCCACATGGAGTGCGGCTACATCAGTGGCCTGGGCAACTCAGGCTTCCCTCAGGGAGATCTGCAGGGCAATCACCTGGTTCATCCCCTTGCCATTCGTTAGACAGTTCAAGTTAGATATCTTTGCTTCTGCGAAAACGTCATTTGACAGGAGGTTTTTCAACAGGTGCATCGAATAGGGGTCTCTCCAGGCTCTTGGTCATCCTGCCCTTAGGACTGCCAAAACTTGGGTATGTCCCATATCTGGACAATGACACAACCAAATCAAGGAAATTGGGCATTGGTCTTACCTTGAATGCCAGATTTCTTGATAGATAGTTGTGTCATTGTCCAGCCCCTCCCTCTGTCTCAAGGCCTGTACCTTGTTTTTAATGTTTATTTTCCAGTTGTTCCGTTGGACCAATTTTCTTTCTCTGATGGTGGTAGTTCCTGTTGGAGATTTTCCTTGCGGCCTTCTTTGCCAAAACTGAGCCTGAAAGGGAGGAGCAAGGGGCGTGGTCAAAAAACTATGACTCAGCCAGTAGCAGACCCGACTGAAGCAGCCCATATCTGGACGATGACACAACTATCAAGAAATCTGGCATTCAAGGTAAGACCAATGCCCATCTACTCTGAGAATGAGAATGAGCGCACAGTCCTCAGTAGACTAAGAGATAACCACCTCTTTGCCAATCCTGATCGGCAGAGACTTTTCAAAGCATTTTTTTGCATTTGCAGAAAAAATGCTTTGAAAAGTTAAAGTAAAAAAAAAAGTTGGCCATGCCCATCCAGTCACATTACACCATCATCCCCCACTAAGCCACGGCCACAGAACCGGTAGTAACAAATTTTACATTTCATCCCTGCCCAGAACACAATTATGTTATTTTTAATAAAAAAAACCCTTGCCATTAAATCAGCATTCCAACACTGGAAAAACTTCCTAGAAGGCATTTCTTTTCTTATAGAGATCAACACTAACCACAAAATCTACACATCCTGCAAAAATCCAAGACACTTTCAATCAGATGGAACCAATTGGTTTCATATTTTGATTGTTACATTGTCCCAGTGTTCTGCCCCAGCAAAGAACACAGCACACACAAACTCTATACAAAGTTTATTTTACTCAAATAACTTAGTCTTTATCATTCAAAGGCTGTTAATGAACTGTCTTAACAGCCTACCAGAATTTTAAGATAAGGTAATCACAGTCTTACTAGAGTTGGCAGAAAGCCCAGAAGCAATTTTGCAGACACGAAGGAGAGTGAACTAAAGTTGTTCTCTACAGCTTGTTGCAAGCGGCATTCCTTCTTAAATAGGCTAAGGGAGTGGCCAATTAGCCCCAAGTCTTACTCTCAAGGAGACCTCCTTCTAAGAAGCTACTCCCGCCTTTTGGCAGCTCTGCATGCCCGTGCTTTGAGAAGAGGCTCCTCCTCTTCATCCTCTTCACTTAAAGGAGCTTCTGGAGATTCTGAAGGCCCTGGCTGAATCCCTGTCTCTGGCACCACATCTTCTCCAACCTCCTCACTGTCTGACTCGAGCGCCAGCTGCACAGGTTGCTGGCGCAGCACCACACCAGTCTCCTTATTGTCAGAATCAGCTACAATCTCCACAGGCTGCTGATGGACCACAACACCCAGGCTCCAAGAACTTAATGCCAGATGTGCTCTCTTGCAAACCATAATATTCCCTTGTTCAACAGATTCCAAAACCAAAAAAATCCTACAATCTTTCAATTTGCAGCTTCACCAATCACTACCAACCAATGGGAGGTTGGGAGCTGGTCAGTTGCACCAGGACTTAGTTACAAGGATAAAGACGCAGCAACAACTAGATTGCTTCCCACAGGCGAGGATAGATGACCTCAAGGAGACCCCCAGCAGGTGCTGTAATCCTGTTTACCATGGAGGGAGGTGCCCTGAAACACACAGACAGAATAATAGTTTCCCCCTCTCTCCCATGCAGGGAAGCAGTACTGCAGCTTTGCCATGATAATCAAATGAGGAGCCTGAGTAGTGTAGAGGGCTAATGCCTCCTACTAAAGGCAGCAATTAACATCCAGCTGCCTTCAATTTCTGCGAGTTCAATCCTAGCCAGGCTCAAGGTAGACTCAGCCTTCCATCCTTTCTAAGGTGGGTAAATTGAGGACCCAGTTTGTGGGGGCAATAAACTGACTTTGTAAAAATATACAAAAGTATGAAGGCTATTGCTTAACGCATTGTAAGCTGCCCTGAGTCTCCGGAGAAGGGCGGCATATAAATCAATTTTTTAAAAAAATGGCTGGGCATGGCAGCATGTTCAAAATCCTGCACAGAACATTAAGGAACTTTTGGTGGCCTATGATGGCTAGAGACATCAAAGAATATGCAGTCTCTTGCCACACATGCAAGAGAGACAAATCCCTCTATCAAAAGCCTACAGCCACTGCCTACACGCACACCCCAATCTTTTTCATACAATCTCTGTGGCTTTCATTACTGATTTACCCTCTATCCAAAACTTCACTACCGTACTAGTGGTGGTAGATTTTTTTCACCAAGATGGCCCATTTCATCCCCTGCAAGAGGTTGCCCAATGTCAAAGACGCAGACTAATCTTTTCTTTTTTTGCTACCATGGTATGTTCTCAGCACTCTTATCAGAGCGAGGTGCACAATTCCAATCTAGATTTTGGAAAGCATTTTTCCAGCTATTAAATATTCTCAGTCATTTACTCTGCCATGAATGGGGAGGATAAAACTAACCAACTCCTTCAACAGTACTTGAGGTGCTACTGCACCTACAGCAAAGAGAACTGGCCATCATTACTGCCATTCACATAATTTTCTTACAACAATTCACTGCACTCATCAACTTCAATGATCTCATTTCAAATCATGTCTGGAACAACATAAGATATTGCCAAACCACCCTACACTGGACTCCACTGTTCCAGGGGCAGTTGACTTTTTACAAGAACAACTTGCAGCCCAAGATCTTTCAAAATAGTAACTTGACCAAGCAAAACAGGCTTACAAGATGTCCATCGACAGGAGTGCCCACCCATAGTACCAGTAAAAGACAAAGTTTGGCTCTTCACTGGGTTCTTCAAAACCTTCCAAGAAGCTAGATGCTAAATTTGTGGGCCCAACAAATCAATCCTGAGGCTTTCCAACTCCAATTACCCTTTCAATAAAAGTACATCCAGTATTTCACTGAGTATTACTTTCCAAAGATGCCCCCCAAGCACAATAAGGTCACAGCAACACACTCTGCCACCAGTCATAGTAAAGAAAGAACGTCATAAATATGAGGTGGAAGAAATCTTAGACTCTAGGAAAAAGGCAAAGGCATCCAATACTTGATTCGTTGGAAAAGCTACCCAGTTGCAGATTATTCCTGAGAAAATGCACATTATGTTCATGCCCCTGATTTAATTTCTTAGTTTCACTGTCCTACAAGAACTCAGCCTTTGAAGTCACAATACAGGAAGGGAAAGCATCATAGAAGAACCTGTAGAAGAGGAGGTGGCCAAGATGGAGGGGTGGGTAATGTAGGAGATGACCAAACTGAGCCCAAGGGAGGGTCAAGTCTTGAGACAGTATGCATCTACAAGAAATCTAAGTCCAGCTCATCCTGAATGTCTTTCTTAATTCCTGCTAATTTCCGTTGATCATTAATAGCTCAGATTCTTGTAGAGAGTTTAAGCTTGCAGTGAATTTTTATACTCATTTAAACTGCCTGAATTTCCTGATTTTTCCAGTGCTTGACAGTGGACATGTGACATTGCACTTTATAATGCATTGTTTAGCAACAGAAATTCTGGTCCCAATTAGTGTTGTTAATTACCTATAATACGAATGTCATAAATAAAAAACTGGCCAATATAAACCACCATCTGCAGTTAAAAGTGGCACACTCACAAAGTGATTCAAACCATACTAAAATTAATGTTTCCAACTTTATTATTAAATGAAAAACAATTTCTGCATACTGTAAATGTTGCCAATACATCAGGGCATGTTTTCTTAGTTCCCTTTCTCTCTAGTTTTTTTCTCTACTGGAAATTATTCTTCCTTTGTTGCTTTTCCACTCACATATAATTGAAACATATCACTCTTTTTAATCAAGTTCATAACTTATTTTTATAAAAAATAAAATTATTGGGAAATGTATATGCTTATTTTGCTGCAAAACCTCGTGCTTAACTAACAATAGATAGCACATCTTTTATATATCAGCCACTCTCAAGAAAAACAATACAATATTTATAATAGAACCCTGACTATGCCATAATATGCCTTTAATTTTTAAGCTGTTCTGAAATGATAAAGGATATACTACAGATAATATTCATCTATGAAGCACTTCTGTTCATTAAAGTGAATGTTTATAAAATTGTTATTAGAGCCCTCACTTTTATGAGCCTAGAAGGTACTGGTTAAAGCCTAGCTTAAAGAAGAAAAAACAAACAAATCATTCATTCTTTCTTTTTTTTTGGTACAATATATTCAAATTTTATCTCACACTTAATGCAACGAGTATGCATGTTTGAATTGGAGATAAGTACCTGTAATAATATTTCTGGGAATCAAAACTGACACAGGTTAGCTTAGACATGTCACTTTTGTCCCTTCATTATTACAGGACATTATTATTACAGGACTATTAGGGAACCTAGGCTTACATCTTAAAAATATCTTGTCGTAAACAAGTGTGAAATGATTTGCCTCTATTTTGGACTTTCAATTCATAACTCCTTAAGGAGACTTTAAAAAGCCTAAGATTTTCTAGCCCAGATTTTTTTAAAATCTTGAACACATCCATAGGATCTATTATATGGTAATCAATTTTTCTTCTAAAGACATTAGATCAAAGCTTCAGTGTATGGGTAGGATCCTATCATAACCATGGGTCCCATCAACAAGATGTATTTAGCACTCCTATAACAATATGAAGAATGTACTGTTTTGCCTGGCGCAGACATCATAATGGAACATGAAGAAAAATGGCACAATATATGTAGGTTAAAAAAATGAAAATAGTTTAACATGGATGAGCTATTTTAGACTTGGAGAACACAATTTTATAAATAAACCACCAGTCTTGCTTCCAGAGAAGATGGTAATTTTTTAGATTAGGTATCGGTATTCTCCATCAGATCCTACGGTATTTTCTTTCTGATAAGCATTAATTTACTATTCAAGTTGCTATTATTGTAACCAGAAACAGGTAATTATTTTGTGTTTTGTTTATTGGAGAAAGTTTATTTTATTTATCTGAATGGCACCCCATCATCATTTTCTCCTTCTAAACCATGGGTGTCAAACTTTCTGCATCACGATGACGTATCATAATATATGTTGCCTTTGCAGAGCTGGGGTGGGTGTGACCTGCGTGTGACGCATCTATCCCTCAGGCCACTAGTTTTGACACTCCTGTTCTAAACTGAGTTTATCAGATAGTACACAACATGATGGCTATTCTAACCAAGAGAACAAATAAAAGCGATTAAAGGCATTGTTAATGCCGAGTATCAGTTTGATTGTAGCTAAAAACAGAATATCTCAGTTGAAAGAGCATGGGAAGGCAGTGGATACATCTAAAATTGATTGACTAAAGGCTGTGAACATTCTTCATGACCAAACAGTTCAAGTCTCATTCTCACTGGAACAGTTTATGGGTGTTTAGAATTCGAAAAGACACTGAGAAAGGCCAGCTGCTTCTCTTTATAAAAGCTCTGAGATGAGAAGGTTTGTATAAAGATTATCAGATAAATATTGAGTGGCTTCTTGAGAAGACTTCTCATTTTTGTACAACTATTATGCCTCATCCCCACTTATTGTGAAGTTCCTTAGATTTGCCTTGAGAAATAAAATTTTTACAGAAAGTAATAAAATAGTTGAATGGGGAGGAGATAAAAGTCTCATGCTTTTCATTACCACAGCAAGGAAAATAGATATACAGAGAAAGATGATCAACACAATAAATGTTATTTTTGAGAGAAGAATCTTCCAAATTTTATCAGATTTCCAGTTGTCTTTGTTTTAAACATTTTTAAAAGCACTCAGAAGTCATTTCGTAAGAATGAAAGTTAAAATAAGTTATATCCCTTTAAACGTCCATTGAAAGAAGATGATTTTTTAAACTATCAGATTTTGCTATTATGCTTGCTTATGTTCAAGTTATTACATTTATTTATCGCTACCTTTTTTATATATAGATATTACATTACAAGCATTTTGCTTGTAATATCTATATATTTGGAGTACAGAAAAGTTTACAGGTTTCAGGTTCTTTTACAGTTTTATTCTGTATTCCCTTTATTTCCTTTCCCTCTTTCTTTGCTTTTCCTTCCCCCACCTTTAAATATATCTTCATTACTAGGTGTGTGTGTTTCTTTTTTTTGATTGATTGTATGCCATCAAGTCATTGTTGACTCTTAGCAACCACATGAATAGATTTTCTGCATGATAATTTGCCCCTAACCTGATGAATCAGGCCTTCCATTGATGCACTCCTGGCCACTGTAGCTTAGTTCATCTATCTTGCTGCTACTCATCCTCTTCTCTTTCCTGACGCCTTTCCAAGAATTAGAGCTTTTTTCAGAGATCTGGGTCTTCACGTGATGTGTGTGCTTCTCTCTCTCTTTTGCTCTCTTTCCCTTCCCATTCATTCATTCCTAAACAGGGCAAAGGGCCTACTATATTTTATAGATCTATTTTCTTGCTATTTCCAACAGGATGTTAAGGCTTTAAAAGACATTTGGTCATAGAGATTACAGTTTATTATTGAAGCTGTTGAACACCCGGATAAGGCAAGATTTACACTAACATTAAAAACTTCTAACAACACCATTTGAATCAATGCTTTGCTCAAAGTTAACATCAACAAGATGTAACAGCCACAACCTATTTGGATTCTCTAAAAGGTTTAATAAGGGGTATTTTTGAAGTTTTTAAGATGAATTGCTTCTTCACCCACTAAATCTATAGTATGGCTGTCAAACTCCAGGCCCGTGGGCCAGATGCATCACGTGCTGACCACGCCCATGCCTGCTTTAGCGAAGAGGAAAAAAGTCTCGATACGTCACGTGATGCTGTCGTGACAACATGAGTTTGACACCCCTGACCTATAGGAAGTAATTCTATGATCTTTGCTTCATTATAAGTAGTCCTCAGGTGGTTATAAGCAATTGAGAGCAAAATTTTCATTACTAAGCAATGCAATTGAAAAGTGTGATGTCATATGATTACAATCATATTGTACAAGCAACTACAATTTCAGCAGTTCCAATTTCCATCCTAACTCCAGGAATGTGCTGGTTATTAAGTAGGAAGAGGTAAGAGTTCCAGGCAAGTAGGCTGGTGAGTGAGTGGACAGGTGACTCAGGAGTGCCATAGGTAGGCACCCTAGAGCAGTGATGGCTAACCTTTTTGCCATCGCATGCCAAAAGGGGGGGGTGTCGCATGTTCGTGTGTCCACATTCATAATTCAATGCCCCCCGCGCTCCCCCCGCTTTTAGCACATTATGGCAAAAAGGTTGTCGGTGGGCTCTGCAGGCCTGTTTTTCACCCTCCCCAAGCCCCAGAGTCTGTCTTGGAGCCTGGGGAGGGCAAAAACGGCCTTCCCCACCCACCCCGGGCCCACTGGAATTTGGTCCATTTCCCAAATTCCAGTGGGCCCGGAAGGACCGAAAATCAGCAGGAGCTGAGCTAGGACAATGCTTGCGTGCCCACAGATATGGCTCCATGTGCCACCTGTGGAACGTGTGCCAAAGGTACGCCATGGGCACGATGTGTGGGTACCATGGTTGGGGTTGCAGTGTCCAAATGCTGTAGAGAATACCATAGGCAGACAGAACAGCATGGGCAGGCGAAAAAGTGGCAGAGCAATTTCTGACTTCCTACCTGCTTCCCCATTCACTTGGCTGGTAGGAAGGAAATCAGAAATTGTGATCATGTAACTACAGCTCAATGCAATGTTGTAATTGTGATCCAGGCACTTAAATACCCACATTAGATTCATGTAACTATGGAGATGCTCTGATGACCAGAACTCTTGAGTAATCCTAAACTGCAAGCAATTCTACACTGAAGTTATTTTGTGCTCTAAGTAATTCTATGCTCCTTCATTACAGACAGTTCTCGGGTTATGGTGCAATTAGGCCAGATGACCACATTGCTTAGTAGTGGCAACCTGACAATCCAAGTTGCTATTATAACCTCAGAACTGTGCAGCTCATTAAATGAAAAGAGGCAGTGGTGAAATGTAAAATTTGTTACTACCGGTTCTGTGGGCGTGGCTGGGGGGGTAATGTGACTGGGTGGGCGTGGCCCCCTCTTTTTTTTTTAACTTATAAAAGCATTTTTTCTACAACCTCTTCAGCCAAAGAGGTTGTAGAAAAGATGCTTTTAAAAGGCTCTGACGATCCCAGCTAAGCCGCACAATCATCAGAGGCTTTTTTTTTACCTTTAAAAGCATTTTTTCGGCAGAAAAGGTTGTAGAAAAAATGCTTTTAAAAGTAAAAAAAAAAGGCTCAGATGATTGCACAACTCAACTGGGCATGGGGGAGGGGTGCATGGATTTTTGCTATGGGTTCTCCGTATCACCTGCCGACATTGCTACCAGATCGAGCAATCCAGTCCGAACCGGGAGCATTTCACCCCTGGGAAGAGGAGAATCTCAGGTAAGAAGCTAGTGGGTGCTGTGGAAAAGCAAAGGGTTGCTTCAGGCAAGAATGGTAAAAACAGGTACCCCAAAGTACAGGCAAGCCAAAAAGAATTGGGAGCAACTTCCTGCCAACTTCCCTTAAGGAAATACTCCAATTCCTCTCTTTAATTGTCAAAGTCAATCTATTCATTTCTGCACAATCCAATATTTTCTTAATTATTTCTCCCTCTGTAGGGATTTTCTCTGATTACCATCTTTGCACAAATTCTATCCTCGCTGCAGTTGTAACATTCATAATCAAATATATATTTTCCTTACTAAATTTCTCTGGTAAGATACCCAATAGGAACAATTTACCTGTACATTTATTGTGAAGATGCATAAAAACCCACTATATGCAAATAATTCATCCTGGAGAAAATCTCTATGGTTGTTAAATCTGTACTAATTTGATAATGCATTCTTTTTCTTTTTATGAGCTTATAATCACCTGATTCAGGATGGAATCAAATGTATGCTGGCTGGATGCCCTTCTTGACACCTATGTGGAGTTCACAGCAGATACTTTCTCTTCGCGACCTGATAGAGAAACCTCTGTCACTGCCTAGGATTGAACTGTCAACCTTCTGACTGGGACAGAAGCATTTTCATCTCTACCGCATTTCTCCCACTGTACTAATTTGATGGCATATAATCAATCAAAATATGCAGATGACATATTATGGCTAGACCAGAATTACCGTATTTTCCAGCACATAAGACGACTGGGCGTATAAGACGACCCCCAACTTTTCCTGTAAAAATATAGGGTTTGGGCTATACTTGCTGTATAAGATGACCCCTCTTCCAACGTACACCAAATAAAAATTAAAAAACATCAACTGGCTCACTCACAATGTAAAAGCAGCTGCGCTAGACCCAAAATGGCCCTGCAATAAGCAGGAACCTCACACAGCCACAAAAAGCCCAAAAAAACAACTTTTACATTGTGGGTTTACACACACATACAGCTTTGTGAGATTTTGTGTGTTTGTGTAGTTAGAGTGAAACACTACAGAAACACACTAAATCTCAGAAAGTTGCACAAATTTTATTTTTATTTTTATTTATTTATTTTTATTTTTATTTTTATTTATTTTTTTTATTTTTTTTTAATTTTTATATGAAAGCTAAATTTAAAACTTCCTAGCCTAAAACTTGGACCTAGCCTTTAAATGGCTAGGTCTAAAAAAGAACAACTAAACCCCTCTCCAATTAACTATTTTTTTTAAAGCTCCCAAAGGGGAAAAAAAACTTACCCAATAGAACAGGGGTCTCCAACCTTGACAACTTTAAGACTTGTAGACTTCAACTCCCAGAATTCCTCAGCCAGCTTTGCTTTGCTGGCTGAGTAATTCTGGGAGTTGAAGTCCACAACTCCCTGCCTGCTTGATTGCAGGCAGGGAGATTTAGTTGCTTGCTGATGCAATGGATTGCAGGCAAGGCAAGGCAAGCGTTGCGGCTAGCAGCTAAGGTAAGCAAGCTGGAGGGGCGGGGATTTTTGCTACGTACCAATTAGCAGGCAAAAATTAGCAGCTGGGATGGCCAGCGTTGTGTAAAAGGAAAGTTTTTCCCTTTTACAGGGGGCTTGTGTGTAACTCAGCTGATTAGTGGCAACTCAGCAGGCAATTCAGCTTGGCTCCTTAGAGCCATTTAAAGCTCGTCAAAGCCTTTCGGGCTGGTCTGCCTGGTTACAGGAGACCGACACCCGGCGTATAAGACGACCCCCAACTTTTGAGAAGATTTTTGTGTGTTAGAAAGTCATCTTATATGCCGGAAAATACGGTATTTATTTCTCAATTCATTTAATTAATATGAATTTTGAATTCTTCCTGATTATTATATAAATGAGTAAATTAGAGTTGATATGTACTGGTCTTATGAATAATTTAAACCATTTTAAGAATTGGGTTCTAGATTATGTTCTAATTTTCTTATTTATCTTGGTAAAATAAATCCCGTGAAACTTCACTAATTAGTAAATTTGAACATATTCCTTGTTTTGATGCAAATGAATGAAGATCTAGACAAAATGATTTTATTATATCTTTATAGTTTTATTTTTGTTTTTCTTTGCACAGGCTCTACTAGGATTGGAGAAACTTAGAAATTTTGTTAACAAAAATACCTTTAGTATTTGGGCTAAGATTATTAACTATTACAATTATTTTGAGCGAGAATTTTTAATTTTTAATTTTTAACCTGCGTATCACTCAGGGTCAGTGCTGTGAGACAGTTTACAGTTTACACAGACACACACAGACACAGACACAGAGAGAGAGAGAGAGAGAATATACACACACACAAACTTTGGGGTTCAATTCATATACATGTGGATTCTTTATATGCGGATTCTATATAATTATTTTAAATTATTTTTTTCAGTATTAGATCAAATCACTCAATTTTGTCAGCAGCCAGATCATAAACAAATATGTGCAAGATGCAATATAAAATACTCCAAAGCTAAAAATATGAAATAGATTTACCTTAAATGGACAGTTGAAAAAAAGGCAATCGTTTTCTTCTCTAATTGTCCAAGCCACTGTATGATGGTCACTGTAAGCACACATATAACTGGATTGGGAAGCAACGTACAGTATTAGGCAATATTAGAAGAACCATAAAATTTGATTGATAAGAAAGAACTATACATTCTTACAGAATACATATTTTATTGACTGAAATTCTCAGAGCTGCAAAGTCTTTTACAACATAGCAATATTGTACCTTGCCAGTGTGAAGGCAGTAATCGGAAATTGTTATTTTGAAAAATAATTTGTTTTGAATATTTGATTCTCCAGTGTAGCTGCAGAATAGTCCAGGAATGGGTTGCCACAGACTGATCTGCCCAGAGACTTGAGTCATAATTCTTTAGACGTTTTTTGAACTACGGCTGTAGTTTTTTTCAATCCTGAACTATTTCTAACTCAGGTCTCCAACTTCCTTCTGTAGGGATGGCTTTTTCAGCTACACAGCTTTCCATCACGCATGCTGGCTAATTCAACTTAGCTGACAAAGCTGCCACCGTTTTCAGGCCCCCACTACATCAGAGAGGGGCCTGCTTCCTTGTAGTGGAAGGAGCAGATCAGCAAGCCATTAACTAATTCAGCTGTCTACATTCTCTGCTGCTGCCGCGTGTGTCAAAGGTAGCTGGGCTTAGCTTGGAGTGGTGCCTCTCCTGCTTGCTTTGGGAGAGGATCAGCGACTGACAGGCTAAATCAAACAGATGATGCATAGCTGTCGCCATTTTGCAGCCGCTGCAGCATGTCTCAGAGTGCACCAAGACTCTTCTTGGAGCAGTGCTTCTATGAATTGCTGAGAGAGCGAATCGGCAACCGGCCAGCCAAATTCAATAGCCGATGCTCAGCTGTCACCGTTTTCACCACAGCCATGGTGCGCCCTTTTTAGGGCACCCAGAATTGACTTTGCTGCCAATCTCTGAAGAGTCAGGTTTGCAAGTGGCGCATGGAGCCCCTGCGTTTGGGCTGTCAGTCCCTGGTCTTCCAGGGTGAAGAGGCGGCGTTGGGTACTGGCTACCCCTAGGTTCCCCTAGGAATGCTGCCCCTGAGAAACAGGCCACTCATCCTGCTTGCGAGTGTGCTGACTAGCCCAGAGTTTCTCTGGATTACAGTGGACAACGGTGAATGGCGTCTTCACCCAAAGATCTTCTGAGTCATTTGCGACAGGTTCGGACATCCGACTGTCAATCTCTTTGGACTTCCTACAGGAAGGTTTGGACAAGGGGTTGTCACACAGTACCACTCAGCGGCAGGTAGCAGCCTTATCTACTGTTCTCTCTGGCAGTGACCAGGACCCTCTCGCATGCCAACCTGTCATCTAAGATTCATTCATGGGGTGACTAACCTGCAACCACCTACCATCCACAGATATCCCATTTGGGATTTGCCCAAGGTTTTGCAAGCACTCACAGTGCTTCCCTTTGAGCCTCTGTGGACAGTGAGCCTCAGATACTTGACTTTTAAAGTAGCCTTCCTGGTGGCTGTTACATCTGCAAGGCGTATTTCCAAGATGGCAGCACTGTCAGGCAGGATTGATCTCTGCATTTTTCATCCAGATAGGGTGATCCTAAGACTCGATCCCTTCTTCATCCCAAAGGTAAACTTCTGATTCCACCGGGCCCAGGAGGTCATATTGCCAAACTTTTGTCCAGGGCCATCCAATGGCCTGGAGAGAAGGTAGCATACCTTGAATGTAAGGAGGGCCCTCCAGATCTATATTAAAAGAACCATGTCCACCAGGAAATCTGAGGCACTATTCATATCTTTCCAGCCTACCTCATTTGGCATCAAGGTGTCCCCTTCAACAATTGGTCGTTGGATAAAGGTGTGTACCATCAAAACGTACAAGGTGCAGGTGATTCTGGCACCTAGACAGATAACTCCACACTCAACTAGAAGTGCAGCTACCACTACTGTGTGGTCTAAGCAGGCCTCCCTAAAGGAGATTTATAGGGCGGCCACCTGGTCTACATCTTTGCCTTTTATCAGGCATTAAAAGTTGGATGACTTTGCGTCCGTGGAGGCATCTTTTGGCAGGAGGGTTTTACAACAGGTGCATTTGGCCTTGGGGGGTACAGACCCAACAACAGCCAGGCTTCGGTATGTCCCATTCCTGGACTATTCCACAGCTACATTGGAAAATGGGCATTGGTCTTACCTGAATGCCTTTTCTCAGTGGCTGCGGAATAGTCCAGCCCCACCCTAAGGACCATAGGCTCTGGAGCCAGATGTCACTAATGTTCTTGGAAAGCCTCTCTTTCAGCTGCGCTATCGTCGAAAAACTGGGCCCAACAGAGAGGCAAGAGGGCGTGTCTAAAGAATTATGACTCAGTCTCTGGGCAGATCAGACTGTAGCAACCCATTCCTGGATTATTCCGCAGCCACTGAGAAAACACATTCAGGTAAGACTAATGCCCCTTCTATCTATTTTAAAGTAATTTGAAATCGGGTACATTCAATTGATGAACTATATCCCTTATTTTTTTTTCTTAAGATTGGCTCTAGCATTTGGCAAATCTAAGCTTAAATCAAGAGTAAAAAAGAAAAAAAAGAAAATACCCATTCAATTAGAATGTTACCTACAAAAAGCATTTATTATTATTATTATTATTATTAATAATAATAATAATAATAATTATTATTATTATTATTTATTAGATTTATATACCGCCCTTCTCCTTACGGACTCAGGGCGGTGCACAGCCAATTTAAAAAACAAATACACAAAAGTTAAAAAATATCGTAAAAGAACAAATATAAATAGCCGTAGATTAAAACTAGTTCAATTAAAAGATAATAAACTCTAAAAGTGATAAAATATTTACAGGAATCAGGCTAAGCCGGCAAGCTGAAAAAGATGAGTTTTTAAAGCCCGCCGGAAAGTCAGGAGGTCAGAAATTGTTCTTAACTCTGGAGGCAGATCATTCCAGAGGGTAGGTGCTGCCACAGAGAAGGCTCTCCCCCTGGGGGTCGCCAGCCGGCATTGTCTGGCTGACGGCACCCTGAGGAGGCCCTCTCTGTGGGAGCGAACCGGCCGGTGGGAAAGCAATTGGTGGCAGAAGGCGGTCCCGTAAGTACCCTGGCCCTAAGCCATGGAGCGCTTTAAAGGTGATAACCAACACCTTGAAACGCACCCGGAAGTCCCGGCAACCAATGCAGCTCATGCAGGAAAGGTGTCACGTGGGAGTGCCCCGTCGCTCCCATAATCCCCTGCGCGGCCGCATTCTGCACCAGTTGGAGCCTCCGGGTGCACCCCAAGGGGAGCCCCATGTAGAGAGCATTGCAGTAGTCCAGGCGGGAAGTGACGAGAGCCTGAGTGACTGTGCATAGGGAGTCCAGATCTAGAAAGAGCCGCAGCTGGCGTATCAGGCGAACCTGATAGAAAGCCCCCCTGGCCACGGCTGTCGTGTGATCCTCTAAAGACAGCCGTGAATCCAGAAGGACGCCCAAGTTGCGAACCCTTTCCGTGGGGGCCAATGATTCGCCCCCAATAACTAGCGATGGAGTCAGCTGGCTATATCGGGACGCCGGCAGCCACAGCCACTCGGTCTTGGAGGGGTTGAGTCAAAGCCTGTTTCTCCCCATCCAGACCCGCACGGCTTCAAGGCACTGGAACATCACTTCCACGGCATCGTTGGGGTGGTCTGGGGTGGAAATGTACAGCTGAGTGTCATCAGCGTACTGATGGAACTCCACCCCAAAACCACGGATGATCTCACCCAGCGGCTTTACATAAATGTTGAACAGGAGGGGCGAGAGGACCAACCCTTGTGGCACCCCACATATCAGGCACCTCGGGGTCGACCGCTGCCCCCCTGTCAACACGGATTTGCGACCGGTCGGAGAGGTAGGAGGAGAACCACCGCAGGACGGTGCCCCCCACCCCCAGTCCCTCCAACCGGCACAACATGATACCATGGTCGATGGTATCAAAAGCCGCTGAGAGGTCTAACAGCACCAGGATAGAGGAGTACCCCCTACCCCGGGCCCTCCAGAGATCATCCACCAACGCGACCAATGCCATTTCGGTGCTGTATCCAGAGTTGAAGCCGGACTGGAGCGGGTCTAAATAGACAGCTTCATCCAGGTATCGGGGCGGCTGCTGCGCAACCACACTCTCAACAACCTTCGCTAAAAAGGGAAGGTTGGAGACAGGACGGTAATTAGCCAAAACAGCTGGGTCCAGGGAGGGCTTCTTGAGGAGGGGCCTCACCACCGCCTCCTTCAAGGCGGTCGGTAGGGCACCCTCACTCAAAGAAGCGTTTATAATCTCCTGGAGCCAGCCTCGTGTAACCTCCCGGGAGGCCAGCACCACGGGTCCAATAAACATGTGGTTGCGTTCAGCCGTCCCAGAATCCTGTCCACGTCCTCGGGAGCCACAGGATCGAACTCAGCCCAGATAACACTCTCAAGACCTGCCTCAGTCCCCCTGCCTGAACTAGCCCAGTCAGCGGCCAGATCGTCCCGAATCTGAGTTATTTTATCATCCAGATATTGAACAAAATCCTCAGCACGTCCCTGTAAGGGATCGTCCCGCGCTCCCGAATGGAGGAGGGAGCGGGTCACCCTAAACAGGGCGGCTGGGTGATTATCTGATGACACGATAAGAGCGGCAAAGTAATTAGACTTAGCCGCTTTTATCGCTACTATGTAAGTCTTAATATGAGCTCTTACTAATGTCAAGTCAGATTCAGAGTGACTGGCCCTCCAACCGCTCTCCAGGCATCTTTTCCAGTGCTTCATCTCCCTCAGTTCCTCGATAAACCAAGGGGCTAAGCGGGTTCGGTGCCGGGTCAGAGGCCGCAAAGGCACGACATGGTCCAAGGCCCCACTGGCTGCCCTATCCCAGGCAGCCACCAGGTCCTCAGCCGAGTCGCGTGTCAGTGTCTCAGGAAATGGCCCAAGCTCCGTCTGAAACCTATCAGGATCCATCAGGTGCCTGGGGCGGAACCACCTAGTCGGTTCCGCCTCCCTGCGGTGAGGTGCAGCGGTCAGAAAGTCAAGTCGAAGGAGCGAGTGGTCAGTCCATGACAAGGGTTCAACACCTATATCCCCAATATCAAGACCACTCAACCACTGCCCAGAGACAAAAACTAAATCCAGGGTGTGTCCACCAATGTGAGTCGGGCCCTGAATTACCTGGGTCAGGTCCATGGCCGTCATGGAAGCCATGAACTCCCGAGCTATCTCAGATGTTTCACTGATAGATGGCAGATTGAAATCCCCCATGACCATAAGCCTGGGGGTGTCAATCGCCACATCGGCTACAACATTGAGAAGCTCGGGCAGGGTCGTTGCCACGTGGCAGGGAGCCAGGTACGTGACCAACAAACCCATCCGCCCACCAGGACCCCACCTCACAAAGATGGACTCACACCCGGCTATCTGAGGTACAGTGGCCTCCCTCGGATCCAGACTTTTGTTAATAATGACCGCTACTCCCCCACCCCTACCCTGAGCTCTCGGCTGGTGAAATGCAAGGAAACCTGGTGGGCACATCTCCGCGAGGGGAACCCCACCCTCGTGGCCCAACCAGGTATCTGTAATACCAGCCAGGTCCGCACCCCCCTCTTGAAGAAGGTCACATATGAGGGGGGCCTTATTTATAACGGACCTGGCATTGCATAAAAGACTATATCAATATTAGGCGAGTCAAATCCAATGCACTATAGAGCTAAATTCAGTTTTAACCAACAGTTAAAATTACAATTTAGTAGAAGGGGGATGGCTTTAAAGGGTAGGAAGAAGAGCCACTTCAAAGCAACAGTCAAATAAGATGAGCTTGAACAGGGGGCAAGAAAATAACTTGAGAAAGTGTCTTAGATAAACCCCTCCTTAGTTCACACAAAGATAAAGGTTTTGTAAGGTATTCTTATTATAGCTGTTACAATAAAAGAGGTACCAACTTACATGGCATTGGTTTCTCAGTCTAGTCTACCTTGTAGAAATGACAAATTTAGGTCTTACAGCTTTCAGTGTCCAACCTTATGTCATAATATAATTAAAGAAGACCAGACTGCTTTTAAGGATTAAAATTTAAGACTGTTCTAAAGCATTAATTCAAAAACCAAAGTGAACCATAACCCATATTCTAATCCTTATGACTTCTTCTAGAGCTTTCTCTTTGAAAAGTTCAATTGTCACTTAACATAAAATACTATACAATCTAATCAGTGGTGGGTTGCTCCCGGTTCGCACCAGATTGCAAGAACTGGTAGTAAAAAAATTTAATAGTTCAGAGAACCAGTAATAAAATTGGTTGGCCACACCCCCGAACCGGTTCCCGGCCAGTCGCTGTTCCCTTACCCCGCCCACTCCCAATCTATTGCTGCCTCCTGAGTTCCAGCTTATGGCTAGAGGGAAAAAAACTGTTTAAATTCTTGCTGCGGGGCTTCAAAGGGCCGCCCTACAGCTGATCAGTGTTAAAAGAAAACAAATGAGTAGACCAGTGCCTGCAAAAATAGAAAAAGCAGCCCCTTTCAGCTTCAGCATAGTTTAATTGCCACAAATTGATTAGATTGGTCTCCCAACTCTCATCTGATTTGCTCTCAGCTGTTTTGCGCAGGGGTCATTTGCTAGGTGCAAACAGTGCTAGAGCAGTTTTTTTTCCTCTAGCTATGCTGAAAAAGCGAAACTGAAAGTAAAGCAGGGTTTTTGCTGCAACATGACAAAATGAGGCAGAGAGAGATTTCTTTTTTTTTTTCCTCGCCAAAAGAGGTAGGTGCAAAACTGCAAACAATGGGAAATTTAGGGCAAAAGACAAGAGTTCAAGATTTTAAAACACAAAAGAAAAAAAGCTCTATTTAACTAGGGAATTGTAATAATTGAGATACTATTAATTGTATATTGTGTTGAAAGCAGAAATGGTTAAGTTGTGGTTTGGAGGAATATATGGGGGAAATTATTTGGTTTGTTATTATTGGTAAATATAATTAATTGATTTGTAAGAAATTGGATTGCATGGAAATAATTGGAATATTCATGTTCATATTGATTAATATACAAAAAAGATAGTTATATAACTAATTGATTTATATTCAAATGTTCAATTTGTATTAAGCAACTGTAATATTACATAATTAACCAATGTGAGGATGGATATAAAAATAGATGACAATGGGAAAGGGTATAATATAGAATAGAAGGGAAAAATTGAATTTGATTAAGATTAGAGATGAGGATGAAGGGTAATATTGTTTTTTTAAAAAAATAGATGAGGAATAAATATGCAAAAGGGAAATATAGAAATTATAAATTTAACTGAAATGACTAAACACTGTTTAAATTTGTGAACTGGCCAAATACTCTGTTCAAAGAAAATACATTGTATGTGTGTTTCTAATTATTGCTATTTATTCATATTTGTTCTCTTTTATTCTTTAAAGTTTAACAATTCATTCTTTATCTTAATATCTTTATATTTGTTTGGGGTTGGCTTTCTTCCCTTTCATCTTTTTTTATTGTATAGCAATCTTTCTCCTCAAACCTACCACCTCTCTTTTTTCTTTCCTTCTTACTTTCTTACTTTCTCTTCCCCCCCCCTCTTCTTCTCCCTACTTCCTCTTCCTTTCTCTTTCTCCTCCTCTCTTCCTCCCTCTCTTACCCTCACTCCTACTCTAATTTCCCTTCCCTTCCTTCATCCCTCTCTATTGCTGTATCCTTTTATGCAAATGGACTATTCAGAGGGCTGAAAAAGTTATTTTTGACTGGTCCTCGCATTTTTGACCAGTCCTCGAACTTACGATTGTCCTCACATTTTACGTTTTTGCCCTATCTTGTCACCATGGTGAAGAGAAGCAGTTGTGCAATGAGTGACACTGTTGTTAAAAATGCTGCAATGGGCATAAATGATGACCGGTCATAAGTGCGAAGACCGGTCAAAAGTGCGAGGACCTGTAAGAAATCACTTTTTTCAGCCCTCTGAGTAGTCCTTTTGTGCACATGGACTACTCAGAGGGCTGAAAAAGTTATTTTTGACTGGTCCTTGCATTTTTGACCAGTCCTCGAACTTACAACTGTCCTCACATTTTACGTTTTTTGTCTTATTTTATCACCATGGTGAAGAGAAGTAGTTGTGAAATGAGTGACATGGTTGTTAAGAATGCTGCACGGGCATAAATGTGAGGATGGTCATAAATGTGAGGACCAGTCAAAAGTGCGAGGACCTTTCAGAAATGACTTTTTTCAGCCCTCTGAGTAGTCCCTATACATATAGCCATGGCCACCCAGTCACATGACCTCTAAGCCATGCCCACAAAATAAGCCATGCCCACAGAACCAATAGTAAAAAAAATTAGAACCCCTGAATCTAATAATTATGAGGGGATGAATGATTAATACATAGATCATGTAGGACATCAACCATCTAGTTGGATGCAGGTTATCTTCAGAGCAGATTTAAAAAGAGTTGGTGCTTCTGTCTCTGGTCATGACTTCCATCTTGATTTTTTATTGAACCCTCACCACTTCCACTCCTCCCACAAAGTTATTCCTGGAGGTATGAGTTCCTTTTCCTAACATAAGGAAACACAGCTGGGAACAGAGAGTTAGGTGCTACTAGGATTTTCACCTCATTCATCTTAGACAAGAAGGGCTGTTTAATGTATGAATTTGTTTCAAAAATAAGTGCCAGGCTGGTATACTCATACTGTTTATATTTTCCATGCATTTCTCCCCTTTAATTCCTTTATTCAGTGGTGACAGCAATATTGTTCAATCTTGACAAGAAAAATATGATGGTTGGCAAACTGTGCCACCTTTAGGTTTTTAAGGAAGTTGCCAGAGCCGACTTTGAAAACAATTCTGACTAAACCGCATTATACATACTATGCAATATACGGCTAGGAAGCTTTTTACTCTGAATAATACAACTCTGATAGGGCATTTGATTGCACAAATTAACCAGTGACAGGACTCTAATTTTGACCATGTTTTCTTTCTCATAAAAATTAGATAAGACATACTTATCTAGTTCTAGTAAATGTTATTTTTCCTTTGCAGATTTCAGACTTTTAACAAATATAGCGTCATTGTGTTATGATGGCCCAAACCTGTTGCTCCTGTTGACTTTATTTCAGTAATTTGGTTTTTATGTGTATCCAGCTTCCCAGAGCATGATGCCAGTTATTTATCGCTAAATTTCACAAATACTTCCATGTAGACTTCACAGATATTTGCAGTTTTTTAAAATATCATTTGACCACAAGGGGGCAAGGGGAAGTTTCTCTCAGCTCAGCATAACCTCATAACAATATTTACATTGTTTTTTGTCTTAACATGGATAATGAAGTAGAATCAATGTTGTCACAATTGTAGCTTTTCCTTAATATTGTTATAGCATTTTTAATTAATATTGTTATTGTCCGTTTGATACTCTTTTATTTTCTTGTGAGCTTTCCCGAAATATTAGCAAACTTTTAGAAAACTTTTATTAAACGTTTTATAAATAGGAAGAGCCTTGGTGGTGCAGCAGATTAAAGTGGTGTTAAGTGACACCAGCTGCCCGCAATTACTGCAGTTTCGAATCTCACCAGACTCAAGGTTGACTCAGCCTTCCATCCTTTCGAGGTAGGTAAAATGAGGACCCGGATTGTGGGGGCAATAAGCTGACTTGTATAAAAAAAGAACACTGCTTAGGGGGGCTGAAAGCCCTACTAAGCAAGTATATACGAAAGTATGAAGGCTATTGCTTAACGCCTTGTAAGCCGCCCTGACTCTCTGGAGAAGGGCGGCATATAAATCTAATTTTAAAAAAAAAAGACCCCAAGCCATTTGGCAGAGCCAGATTTTCAGGTCCTTTTGGAAGACCAAAAGAATGGGATAGATCTCACTTCAAGGGGCATAATGTTTCAAAAGGCAGGAGCCCCTGCAGAAAAGGCTCTTCTCTTGAAACCTGCCACTTGACCCTTGGCCAACAGGATCTGCAGTATACCCCTTCTACCAGAGTGAATGAGATGGGCCAAAATTCTTGGGGTTTTGTTCCATATCTCATGCCTTTATTTTCTTTGACTTACTGCCTTGTATTCCCTTTTTAGTTTTTCCTAATGATGCTTGTGTCAAGAGAGAACAATGTGTTGTATATTTAGATAGTATATACATCTATAGATAGCCCTTGAGTTACAACTATTCATTTAAGGAAAAAGTGATTTACAACCTGTCCTCGAAATTACTACTGTTGCACTATCCCAAGATCACCTGGTTGAAATTCAAGTGTTTGGCAACTGGCTTTCATTTATCATTGTTGCAGTGTCTTGTGATCATGTGGTCATGATTTGCAACTAATCCAGCTGATTTCCCAGCTGTCAATTGGGGAAGTTGGATGTATTTAATGATCTACTTAATGAAATAATAAAAATAGTTGTAAAATTGGATGTATTCATATGATGACTCATTTAATGACTGCATTAAATGTGACCAAAATTCTAGTCCCAGTTGTGATTGTAAGTTGAGGACTACTTGTATTCCCTCACGTATTTTCTCCTTTTTGTCACATTAAATGTTTCAGTTTATAACTTATGGAGAGGCTCTGGAGCCCAAACTGAAAGTGACAGAATGACACAAAATTGTGAGTTTCTATTCAAAATAGCTCAGGGGTGTCAAACTGGCGGCCTGGCGGCCAGATGTATCACACAGAGATCATGCCCATCTCAGCTCTGCAAAGGGAAAAACATCACAAAACATCACATGACAGCAATGTGACGCCGCGAGTTTGACACCCGTGAATCACTAAAACGTACAGTATATTAACTACTACTGTTGTTGTGACCTGCCCCTCTTGTTAATGTAGATGATTGTTGATCCAGCTATCATTACTGCTAACATGATTATAAATGGTTACATTAATAAAGAACTAATCAAACACAATTTCCTTAGATAATTTTCAAGACAGAAAAAAAATAAAAATGTAAAAACAGAGAAACTTCCACAAGTGGGACCCTTTGTATCTGGAAATTTATAATCTTTGATTTTTTTTTTATTGAAAAGTTTTACAAACAAAGAATAATATTCCCATCCCCCCTCACCCCCCTTCCCTTCCTCCTCCCTCCCCCCCTCCCCAACTTCCCAGAGCAGAATACAGGGTGTTAAAAAAAAGAAAAACAATCATAAACTAAATTAAACTAACCATCCATAAAGTAACAACCCCTCCCCAAAAAGACCTTAACTCCCTTATAAGTAACCCAAACTATCTTTACACTCATTCATACGCAATTTGATATCTTCTTGTCTGGTACTTGTTTTGAACATAGTCTATCCATTTCTTCCACTCCAAAATATATCTCTCCTGCGTATGATCCTTCAAGTATGCTGAGATCTTCACCATTTCAGCTAAGTTTGTTATTTTCAATGTCCATTCTTCTATAGTAGGCACAGAGTCTTTCTTCCAATATTGGGCTACCAGCAGCCTAGCTGCTGATATAAAGTTTAAAATCAATTTAGTCTCTAGTACTGTACAATCAGTTATTATACCCAATAAGAACAATTGTGGAGTAAATTTCAATCTTTTTTTCAGAACATTTTGAATTACCCACCAAACTTTTTATCCAAAATGCTTTGATCTTCTTACAAGTCCACCATATATGATAATAAGTTGCATCATCACAACCACATCTCCAACATTTGGGTTGCATATTTGGGTACATATATGACAATTTCTTGGGATCTAAATGCCATCTATAAAACATTTTATAAAAGTTTTCCCTTATATTCAAATAATGAAATATTTTCTTCCTCTTCTGTGGTGAATTTAAACCATTGACATTCCAAGAAAGGAACTTAGTTGCCATCCTTGGCACCTTGAAGCGCTAAGAGCATTCGCTGAAGATCTTCTTGCATCTTACTCTTCGGCTTTGCCCCTCTCGCTGCTTCTGTTTTTTGAGGTTCTTGCACTTCTTGAATTAACTCTTGGACTTGTTGTGCTTTTGGTTGTTGTTTTTGTTGTTGTTGTTGTAATTGTTTAAAAGTTGCTCACATCATGCGCTGCTCCTTTGGTTCCTCTGTCTCAAACACTGGCCCTTCTATGCTCTTCAATGGAAAAGGAAGATCTTCTTGCACTTTTCCTCCAGCTGCCACATCAGCATAAGTTATCTGTTTTCCATTTTTCTCCTGTTGAGGTATCTCTTTTTCTTTTTTACCCTCCTTGGGTGGGGATGAATGTCCAGCCTTCAAAACATTAAAGTAAAAATCTTTGGCTTTCCAGACTGTATTCAAGCGGTATCTCTCTCCACCATAGGTAACTATTAGACCTATTGGTGCATCCCATCTGTACATTAATTGTTGCCTTCTCAGCTCCTCAACCAAAAAACCAAAGTCCTTTTTATCTCTTAACATTTTAGGAGGACTCTCTTTCAGGATCTGAATGTCTTATCCAAACATCTGGATTTTGTTTTAATAGGAAGCCTGTAGGATATCATTTCTAATCCTCCTATCAATAAAATAAATCACCACATCTCTTGGCAATTGCCTGTTTTGCCACCCAAGAGTTGACTCTATATGCTTTATCAATCTGGTGAACCACATCCTCTTTCCTTGCTCCAATAATTGCTGCTGTAGCCTCTGCACATCTGTCTCTTAAGTTCTCCCGACCATTCTCCTTCATTCCTCTCGGTCTCAGAGCAAACTCCATAGATCTGTATTGAATCATAGTCACCTCATTTTCCAATCTCTCAGTTTTAGTCATTACATCACCCATTTTAGCTTCTAGGTTTAAATTAGACTCATTGATTTCTTCCACTCTCTCATCCAACTGAATAAGATGTTTAGACAAGCCAGATACTGCTAGTATAATATCATCTTGTATTTCATCATACTTTTTTGTAACAACATCCTTAATTTCCTTTATTTCTCCCTCAAATTTGTCCAATTTCTCTTCTATTTCTATTCTCTTCTATCATTGCTGTTGATTGTTCATAGCTTCAGTTGGAATTACTGGCTTAATTTGCTTGGAAGCCATTTTTGTTCCTTCTTTCTTAAAAATCTTTTTTCCTCTTCTCCCCCCTTTACAAGTACAGGGTCTCAAAAAAACAATTTTCAGGGGCTTTAAAAATTGGTAAAACTTTTTTTTCCTTTTCTCCTCAGTCTGTTTCTTTAATTCTCTTTCCAGCAACTTCAATCAGTTCAATACACAAAAGCCTCAGCCGAGACCTTCATTACTAACTTTCACTTTCGTTGTTACAGCAAAGACACCATTAAGTAAAAACTCAACTCACTTGAATCCCATTAGAAACAAAGTAACTTGGAGTTAGGTATTGATTCTTTTTTGCCTGTGCGCCTGTTTTTTCTCCATCTGCTTTTTTGAATTCTTTTAATCTTCGCATTGAGTGCAGAAGCAGTCGCTGCGTCTAGCTCTGCCTTAGCAGAGACGTCCCAGCTTTGGAACTTCGTCGGGCTGAACAGGGAGCTGATCCTTCCAGCCCCTGGAGTCACTCCAGGGGGCTTTTTGGACTGCTCTACCCCCCCCCCCGACTGCTCTACTCTCCTTCTTCTCCCGAAGGAGAGATTTCGAAGCCATTAGACAGCCGTTTTACGCTGTCAAAACAGCTTCACAAAGGCTTGGGACTGGCGGTCTGAAAATGACTTTCCACAACACGCTGCGGTGCCAGCCAGAACTCCAGGAAATTTATAATCTTTGATTTTTGATGGGGTTGCACCATCAGCCAATGCATAATATCTGCTGAAGAGCAGCCATGGTTTTTGCTTAACTTCATATTGTGCATCAGTTATGCCCAGGCCTGGATAGGGAGACTTTCTGCTCTATCACTCATGCCCTGGTCATTTCCTATTCAGATTACTGTAATGTACTCTATATGGGGCTATCATAGAAAAGTATCCAGGAGTCTCAGCTGGTACAGAATGCATCTGGGCACAAAAAAAAAAAAGCACATGACACCTCTGCTATGCAACCTACATTAGGCTTTAGTCTATTTCTCGGTCCATTCCAATATGTTCATTATGACCTATAAAGCCCTATATGGCATAGGGCCAGGTTATTTTACTTCAGCCCATTTCAGACAGGCAGGGAAGGCATATTGCAGATCCCATCAGCCAAAGAATTCTGACTGATGGGGTTCAGGAAAAAAGCCATCTCTGCAGTTGTCCTCCTTTCAGAAGTGAGGCAGGCCCCCATCTCTTGACTTTCCAGAAATCATTTCCAGGCATGAAAACATGGCTCTGTAGCCTTACTTGGAGCATAGACAGCACACACAGCCATGGGGTTGGCTGGTTCATCCCCTAAAAACTGTCCCCTGGTTTTTTAATTAATGTTTAACATTGCCTGCCTCCTTTAAATTTTATAAATCTTTTAATGTTTTTAATATTTCATTATACATCTCCCAAAGTCCCTCTGTGAGGGAGATGGGAGACTTTAAACTTGGATAAATAAAAATAATATTCTCTAAACTGCCTCTTACTTGAAAGAGCTCGCCCTCCAAACTGGTTTCTTTAGTAGTAGAGTAGCATGTTTTAAAAATGAAATCTTCCCAATGAGAAAGGGTGACTCAGTTTTTCTAAAATGTTAACCAGGAAACAAAATTTTGTTTCCTTCTCTCCTTCAGGCCAACTCAAAATTGAAGCCTATATAGCTTTGTAATAAACAGTGGCCACCAGCCAATAAGAGGCTACGCACTCATTGCTTGTAATATGAGCTCTGTTCCTAAGAGACTAAAAAGACTTGTACAACAGCTGTCTTGTTTTAGTTACTTATTTCCAGAGTTTTTATAACAATCTCAGTTACTTTCAATTTCTATCAGAAATGTAATCTTGTGCTTGACTGACTCCAAATGCTGATTTTTTTTACACCATGTGATGGATTTATATAATGAAACCATCTTTTATTTGCATTTCATTGCTTGTCTGTTTCTTCTTGTTTGTATCTTTCCCAGCATCAGTTTTTTGCCAACTATGAAAAATTTAGCACAAAAAAGTGCTGAACACCCTGTACTCCAAGAACCTAATAATCTATTTCTTCAACTGAACCAAATGGGTGTCTCTAATATTTAATTTGTAAAAGCAGAGATGGCAAAAATAAAGCACATTTCAAAACTATACCCTTTGCCTTGAGGGCCCTGACCTATAAAACCATATCAATAAGAGATTCTGCCGTCGTCTTCTTCTTCTTCTTCTTCTTCTTCTTCTTCTTCTTCTTCTTCTTCTTCTTCTTCTTCTTCTTCTTCTTCTTCTTCTTCTTCTTCTTCTTCTTCTTCTTCTTCTTCTTCTTCTTCTTCTCCTCCTCCTCCTCCTCCTCCTCCTCCTCCTCCTCCTCCTCCTCCTTCTCCTTCATTTATTTATTTATTTATTTATTTATTTGTTTGTTTGTTTATTTGTTTATTATCTTTGCTACAGATTAGAGCATGAAAAATATCTCCGATGAAACTAGAACTCACAGTCTTCTAGTTTCTAGCCTAGTACCTTAATAATGAATGGGGTGATGATGGTGGTATTCAGATGGTTCACAAATATCAATTGTTCGTGATATTTGATAATAAGCCTACATGCTATATAAGAGAGAAACTCTGAAAGACTGCATCAACTTGGTAAGGTTTTGCCAAATCTAATACGATAAAAAGCCTGGTTACTGAGCAGCATTAAGAAATATTTTTAAAAACATGTTTTTCTTTTTTAGAAAATGGAAATGGTGTCAAAAGGAAGGACTCCAACAACAGAAACATCATAAAGAGAGGACTAAAAAGAAGAAAAAACTGAAGGAAAAAAGCAAGAAAAAAGCAAGAAATATTTTAAACTTGACAATTTAAATAATCTTCTTTTTCTTCTGTTCAGTTGTATCTACTTCTCAGAGTCTGAACTGCTGGAAATGTCTCAGCAGTTTTCTTAGCAAGGTTTTTCAGAAATATCTCCTTCCTAGGGCTAAGTGATTGGCCCAAGATCAACCAGCTGGCTTTGTGCTCATAGCAGGACTACAACTCATGGTCTTCTAGTTTCTAACTTAATACCATAACCACTAACCAAACTAGCTCTCAAACACTATTTACAAACCCCTAAACTAATAGGGGGAAGTTGAATAGCTATCCAAAAAAGGATATAGAAAAAAACAGACTGAAACTTTTGCATTAATGTGATTGGTTGATAACTTTTGACCCTATGGAAATATTCAGTTTGGAGACTTGATTCAAACAGTTGAATTAATAAAGAAGACCATTGTGAAAATGGCACTCTTCTTGAAAACAATATTTACAGCTATTTAGAGGATTGGACACCAACAGTTATAACCCCAGTTTTTTAATCAGAATCTATAAGAATCTACATAATTACAAGCTATTAGCAGTAAGATACTTATCACGCTTAGAAGGAACCCGCCTCTTGCAGGAACAACAGCAGGAACATATCATTGTTCTGAATGTTCCCTCTAAGTGCTGGGGTAAGATGAGGAGGATGAGAGGATTTAATGAAGATGTTGGAAGTTTAACTTCAGTGCCAGGTTTTTAATGTTTATGCTTTTAATAGGTTTATGTTATGCTGTTTTTACTGTTGTTGTTTAATTGTTGGTTGGGAGTTGCCCAGAGTTCAGAATAAGATGGCCAACTATATAAATGTTTTCAATAAATGAATAAAATAAAGTAGATAGGTTTCTAAACACCTAGCGATCACCCCGGACCATGTTTTCTTTGAAGCATCTAGAAAATATATATTTAAAAATTGAAGTTCATAGATCAACTTTAGGTCCTTGCTTGCACCCTCTTCAGTCCCATTTAATTTGAGAATTTAATATAAAAAGAGTGTGTACAAATCTTTCTGCTGGATTTTAAAAGGACAGATATAAAATACATTCATCATCTAGGTGACACTAATATACAGTACCTTCTGTCTAATCCAGTGTCCACACTTCTGTAACTCGAAGTTGTGATCAGAGATTATACCCGATATTTCTGAACATCAAAAAGACCAAGTTCATAATTACTGCAAGGAATGAAAACATCAAAATAGAAATTGAGAGTAAAGAGATAGAATGTGTGGAAAAATTCACTTTCCTAGGATTGCAGATCATTCAAAACAATGAATACAGCCCAGAAATGTAAAGTTGGATTGCATTGGGTTACACAGCAATGATGAACATGAGCAGAATATGGAAAAGCAAGGATATCAGCCTGGCAACCAAATGTGGGTTAGTCCCCTGTATTGTATTCCCCACAGACATCTATAGTTGTTAAAATTGCACTTAAAAAAAACAAGACAGGAAGAAAATCGAATTGTTTGAGAGATGATCCTGGAGAAGACTGCTGTGTATTCCTGGGACAGCAAGGATTAACAAACAAATACTGAAGTGCATAACACCATACATGTCACTGGAAGGCAAAATTTAAAAAAAAACAAACCTGCACCTCTCTTATTTTGGCTATGTTGCATGGACGAGTACATTATGCTTGGAGGAAGCAGTGGTGAAATCCAATTTTTTTTACTACCAGTTCTGTGGGCATAGCTTGGTAGGCACAGTGTGGTTTTGTGGGCGTGGCTTTGTGGGCATGGGAAGGGAAGGATACTGCAAAATCTCCATCCCCACCCCACTCCTGGGGGAAAGATATTGCAAAATCTCCATTCCCATCCCAATCTGAGGGCAGCTGGTATTTGCCAGTTCTCCAAACTACTCAAAATTTTCACTACTGGTTCTCTAAACTGCTCACAATTTCCGCTACCGGTTCTCCAGAACCTGCTGGATTTCACCAGTGAGAAGAAGCAATTATGCTTGGAAGAATTAGGGTAAAGGAAACCAGGCCACCCAAAATCATGATGGTTGGACAACATCAAAGCCAGAACCTAGAATAACTCAAAGAAGTAGTGCAAGATAAGAAGACATAGAGAGATCTGGCCATAGAATTGCCAAAAGTGAGAGACAATTGAAAAGATAACATTGACATCATCACTTTGATATTTAAATTTCCCTTTCTTCCTTACAATCCATCATTCAGTCTGATATCTTTGCTTTCTTTTCCTTTGCTACTTTGAAAATCTTGCCACATAAAGATTTGAAAATCTTTTTCTGAAAGTTTTAAATTCAATGAAATTCTTATTTTTTAAATATTTTCTGACATGATACTATGTGTGATTGTTGCGTATGCACAGAAAACCCCGTTTTCTCTGGCAGAGCACTCAGACCTCCACAGGCGCCCCCAACATGAGTGACATCGAGGTGGCCATGCCCCCCGTGGCCCCCCCGAGGTCAAACACAACTCTGATGCAGCCCTCAATGAAATCAAGTTTGACACCCCTGTACTATAGTGTCTCCTAGCCCCACAAATATCTATGTATAGCCATACTAAAATGTGTGTTCCAGGGCACATTCTGCTGTTGTACTTGTGTATCAGCTCTTAAGCGGTAAGCCAGACCACAAAATAGACTCCGAAAGTAATACTGGAGCTATATTATTGATGCAGGGTATAATAACACAATCATAAAAATCTGAGTGTGTTTTTTATTCCTTTTTTCTTATACCCTAGGACATTAAGGGAGTGCAAGTATAAGTTTCTTTGTAACATTTTTCTTTGTTGTCAAGTTTACCAAATGTACGTTTTGTTTGATTTATAAATTCATTTTAATCAAAACCAGTGTAGAACAAAACAATTAACAAATTTTAAAACTAGAGGAGTAAGATATGACTAAGAGTGCCTCTGCATACTTTATACAAAGTCATCTATGTAACTCTAGCTTGTGCCACAAGTATGAGCAAAAATTATGTTATAATGTCATAGTGCACATTTTATCACTTAGCTCCTCCTGTGGTCACTTATAGCTGGACCTCTCCTAGTTATTTTCAACCACTGGGTTGCCATCTAAGGCAATAGATAACAAAGCCTAACAAATTGTACACCCCTTGCAGCAGTTATTCATTGGTGTTGGAATAAAGAGATGACACAGGCAACTATTGGGCTAATACTTCTTCAATACTAGTAACAACCAAGGAGAAATTAAAGCCTAAAACCTGTCTCACTCATGGGCTGGGAACAAGACAATGTCACTGTTGAGGAGACATGGCAGGAGAAAAAAAGATTTTGCCAAGGCTTGTACTGTATTAAGAAAAAATAGTATCATTGTCTTAGTTTTGTGCCAATAGAACAATCTCAAACTGTGATGAGATTGATGAATGAATATTCTACCCAGTAGGGTGAAGAAATGTGAAATAGGTGATATTGTGACATATCAGGATTAGACAATTAATACTCTTTCCCAGCAGGCTTCTAGAAGCTGGAAAAACTAGTTCTCCCTAGTCTTCATTAATCATGAAATAGCAATTTCATTGTATGTAAATGCACATCTTCAAGAGTGCATTCCCCCAAGTACAGTGGGGCAAAAAAGTATTTAGTTAGCCACCGATTGTGCAAGTTCTCCCACTTAAAAAGATGAGAGAGGGTTATAATTGATATCATAGGTAGGCCTCAACTATGAGAGACAAAATGAGAAAATAAATCCAGACAATCACATTGTCTGATTTGGAAATAATCTATTTGCAAATTATGGTGGAAAATAAGTATTTGGTCACCTACAAACAAGCAAGATTTCTGGCTTTCACAGACCTGTAACTTCTTCTTTAAGAGGCTCCTCTGTTCTCCACTCATTACCTGTATTAATGACTCCTATTTGAACTTGTTATCAGTATAAAAGACACCTGTCCACAACCTCAAACAGTCACACTCCAAACTCCACTGTGGTGAAGACCAAAGAGCTGTCGAAGGACACCAGAAACAAAATTGTAGACCTGCACCAGGCTGGGACAACTGAATCTGCAATAGGCAAGCAGCTTGGTGAAGAAATCAACTATGGGAGCAATAATTAGAAAGTGGAAGACATACAAGACCACTGATAATCTTCCTCGATCTGGGGCTCCACGCAAGATCTCACTCTGTGGAGTCAAAATGATCACAAGAACGGTGAGCAAAAATCCCAAAACCACACAGGGGGACCTAGTGAATGACCTGCAGAGAGCTGGGATCAATGTAACAAAGGCTACCATCAGTAACACACTACGCTGCCAGAGACTCAGATCCTGCAGTAGCAGACGTGTCCCCCTGCTTAAGCCAGTACATGTCCGGGCCCATCTGAACTTTGCTAGAGAGCATTTGGATGATACAGAAGAGGATTGGGAGAATGTCATATGGTCAGATGAACCCAAAGTAGAACTGTTCGGTAGAAACACAACTCATCGTGTTTGGAGGAGAGAGAATGCTGAGTTGCATCCAAAGAACACCATACCTACTGTGAAGCATGGGACTGGCAACATCATGCTTTGGGGCTGTTCTCTGTAAAGGGACTAGGACGACTGATCTGTGTACAGGAAAGAATGAATAGGACCATGTATCATGAGATTTTGAGTGCAAACCTCCTTCCATCAGTAAGGGCATTGAAGATGAAACGTGGCTGGGTCTTTCAGCATGACAGTGATCCCAAACACATCGCCCGGGCAATGAAGGAGTGACTTCGTAAAAAGCATTTCAAGGTCCTGGAGTGGCCTAGCCAGTCTCCAGATCTCAACCCCATAGAAAACATTTGGAGGGAGTTGAAGTCCGTATTGCCCAGCGACAGCCCCAAAACATCACTGCTCTGGAGGAGATCTGCATGGAGGAATGGGCCAACAAAGCAGCAACAGTGTGTGCCAACCTTGTGAAGACTTACAGAAAACATTTGACCTCCGTCATTGCCAACAAAGGATATATAACAAAGTATTGAGATGAACTTTTGATATTGACCAAATACTTATTTTCCACCATAATTTGCAAATCAATTCTTTCCAAATCAGACAATGTGATTGTCTGGATTTGTTTTCTCATTTTGTCTCTCATAATTGAAGTCTATCTATGATGTCAATTACAGGCCTCTCTCATCTTTTTAAGTGGGAGAACTTGCACAATTGGTGGCTGACTAAATACTTTTTTGCCCCACTGTATATCTTACTGGTCTTTTTTTTTTTTGGACAATATTAAGACCTTCCCATCAGTGGGAGCATTGTGACCTACTATTAGACAGTAATTGTTGTGCAATGATGAAAATTGGAAGAGAGTTTCAAATTCATCAGTAATAAGGGTTTATTTGTAATACATAAATAAGATAATTATGTTTTTAGACAATCCTTGTCAAATTCTTAATCTCTATGTTAATTCTTAATATGTATGACATTACCAGTAACAAATAATTATTCTGGTAATAATTCTGGTAAACTAACAATAGCTACTTATATCCTGTTTCCGAAAATAATGAGTAAAAGGTTAAAAGCCTCTTAGTCTGCCTTCCTTCCTTCCTTCCTTCCTTCCTTCCTTCCTTCTTCCTTCCTTCCTTCCTTCCTTCCTTCCTTCCTTCCTTCCTTCCTTCCTTCCTTCCTTCCTTCCTTTCTTTCTTTCTGTTATATTCATATAACAGAATATAACATTAACTGTTGGTTTTATTTTTAATACTCATACCACTGCTTCTTGCTGGGAGATTCGTATGACTCCGGCAGTTAGAATGTGTAGACTATTTAGCCATTACAAAATCACATTCCCTGGGATAAGCCTCTTGGGGATGTGCACCACAAGGAGACTAGTCTACATTGCACCCCTTAGTCAGTCTTGATTCTTTATTATTTCAATAAAATGTTAATGTAGGGCTTGGGGATAGTTGTTTTGTTTTGCAGCAATATAATGTACAATTGCTTTATTTCCAATCTAGCAATGGGATTTAATTCATAGTTTAGGTTAGCATCAGATGTTAAAGCAACATCCTCTGAATGTAAATTTGGGGGGAAACATTAATATAAACTCCATCTTGTATTAGCATAAGGAAAATGTAATGTACAGTTAGAATTTGAACACTATAAGTGTATCACTCCAGAAGGTGAAACATTTTTATATCATTTGTCTTATTACTTTCTAACCTAATATAAAATTTATTCTCTTTATTTAAATACATATTCTTGGATAATATTATTTTTAAGATTATTCTATCGGCATACATAAAAAAACATATTAAAGATAAAAAGTACAGTAACTAATGTTGACTCACAATAAAAACACACAGATTTGTGATTAGCAAACATAATAATCAGATGTTCCAGATAGCAGTGAAATGTGTAGATCCCAGATACTTATACTCAGATATACTAGTAAACTAGTTGTGGTAAACTGGAAGTACCGTAAGTTGTTCCATAAGCAAGGATTCTCTTTTGCCATATGATGGTCATGAAGACATTGACACATCCTGCTAAATGGTTGAAATTACCAGTGAAACCCTCTTACAGCAAGGGCCTCTACTTCTCCAATCCTTTAATCTCTCTTTTTATTGACTTCCAATCCTTTAATCTCTTTTATTTACTATTTAAGATATTTCCAACCAATTTCATTCAGCAAAATAAATGCACCAAATTCTAGGAGCAGAGACCAGTTCCTAATGATTAGTGAAGCTCAATGTTCTAAAATCATTTCCAATTCAAAGATCCCATTTAGGGGTAATGATGGGGGCTCAGGATTAATTGCTAGTTCCGAGAGCTGATAGCCTTAGGCAAACCCTCAGGCTATTAACACTTGCAGGTCATATTATACCCAAAGGAAAAGCACTAGAGTCAAGTTCATTGTTCCTCTTACAGATTCTTGAAGAAGAAAGAGATACCAAAATGTTTATACCCTTTTTTTCTCACCTTCAGTTTCCTAAGGATATTGGAAGACTGTTAGCAATCCTGTATATTTTACCACAGAAGCAGAGATTAAAGACATATGTTCTTCTTATATCTGATATAATAGATACGGTAAATGGGATTTTTAACAATGCATTGGCAGAGTAGCCATCTGAGCTTCTCAACAACAGAGAAAATAATTTAGCCATGCAAAACAGGAGAGAAAGTATTTTTTTTCCTGTAAAAGTCATATTGTCCTATTCAACCTTTCCCAGAATAAGCTGTCAGATACATTATGCATGATGTACACAACTCTTAACCATTGATGGGAGACATAATTAACACATTTGTAAAGCACCAGTTTGGACATTTATTGTTATTCATTTCTCCCTTCCTGCCATCATGATTCAAGGTAGGATCTTGTTATTTTTTAATAAACTCTACTGAAATTGGAAATGAGTTAGTTTTGATTATCTAGCTTACTAAAATAATTATTTGAGATACTGTTTACATACACTTATCACCTATATGCTTTCTCAGTTATTTTAAATTTTGTTCAGTCACTAAGTCATATTTGATTCTTTGTAAACCCATTGACCATAGTATGCCAGTCCCACTATCCTCCACTGTCACCTGGAGTTTGCCCAAATTTGCATTCATTGGGTCAATGACACTGTTTGACCATCTCATCCTCTGCCATCCCCTTCTCCTTTTTTCCAACATTAGAATCTTTTCCAATGAGTCTTCTCATTTGATGGCCAAGATATTTGAACTTCAGCTTCAGTATCTGTCTTTCCAAAGAACAGTCAAGGTTTATTTCCTTTAAGGTTGACTAATTTTGCAGTCCAAGGGAATCTCAACACCAAAATTTGAAAGCATTTAAAACAGATACTCATAAATGCAAAAACACACACATATTCCCTTTTCAATTTTATGTGTTGTCTGTGTCTTTCTCAATCTCGGGTCTTACACCAGACGACTGGGAGTTTGAGGGTCCTTCACAGGATTTTAGCTGTTCCTAGTACTGCACTCTTCTGGACAGAGAGCTCTGATGTCGATGCTGGGATGGAGCCATTCTCCCAGTTTAGGAGGCACATCTACAGTGCTCCTACCAGTGATGGGTTGCTACCGGTTCACCCCGGTTCGGGTGAATTGGTAGCAGTGGTGGCGGTAGGCTCTGCTTACCCGCCTGGACAAATATGGTCTGTGCATGTGCAAAAGCTTCTGTGCATGCGCAAATGGGACGCACGAGCGAGCGAACTGGTAGCAAAGGTAAGTAAATCCCAACCCTGGCTCCTATCACTAGTAAGGCTAGTTTGGCCTTTACTTTCCACATCTTCTCAGTTCCCCCTTCAAGACCTGGTATTTCTCCAGTTTCTTTTTCTTCCTAATGTTGTTGTCACTTGACACTTTTACTTTTAATTTGCTTTATACTTGTGGCATTTGCTTAATGACTACCACAAAAGAAATATTGTAAAATCACATGATGACCCTCTTTATGACTATCACAATTTATTATCATAATGGGTAACCTTCATTACATTATAGGCCTTTATATGTGTAATACTTACACACAAATGAAAGCAAACATATGTGTCCCAGGATAGTGTTGCAGGATACAATCTTGGTCAGTCACCGAGACCAGGAGTTTAAGTTTTTGGATTTGTGCTGGAGCCCATCCTCAGGAATTTCTCTGTAACATGCATGCCTTTGGCTTTTTCATATGTGGTGTGTGTGTGTGTGTGTGTGTGTGTGTGTGTGTGTGTGTGTGTGTTTTCTGAGGTTTTCGTGGATGTTTGTATGTAGGTCTTTGGTTATTCTGGTCTTCTCCCATGTAAAATTGGAAGTGTCTTGGCGATGTTTCAACGAAGTCTCATTCGTCATCTTTAGGCTGGTGTTTTCGGCTTCGTGCTCCTAGAAGCACAAAGCTGAAAACCCCAGCCTGAAAATGACGAATGAGACTTCATCGAAACGTCGCCAAGACACTTCCAATTTTATGCAGGAGAAGACCCGAATAACCAAAGACCTACATATACATATACATATACATATACATATACATATACATATACATATACATATACATATACATATACATATACATATACATATACATATACATATACATATACATATACATATACATATACATATACATATACATATACATGTGTGTGTGCGTGCATGCGTGTGTGTGTGTGTGTGGTTCTTGGTTGTGTATGGCTTTTTTGTTGATTGGAGTGTTGATGAAGTAATTGGTGATACTTGCACACACTCACACACAAACACATACACACACTCTTAAGGACAATTTCTGTAGTATCCATTTTGTTTATAGGTAGAAAAGCCTAGGAATTAACTAATTTTGTTGTATACATAATGTATAACGACAATAAAAGCATTAATTACTGAGTAAACATGCTTCTGATTTAGCTGCCAATGATGTTTCTTACTTCATCCATTTTAGAAGAATGGTGTGCATAAAGAAATCTACCTGTGAAGGGGAGAACTTCATTCCATTAAAGATGTGTATGCCCCATAATGGGGCTGTAAAAATACACATATTCAGAAAATGGCACCAAAAGGGAACAGAAAATTGAACTCTTATTTCCACCTACTGGTCATTCAGATCTGTGCAGCCCATTATGGGAGCCCTTGTATTTGCTAATGATTCAAATTTCTTTCTGACAGAAAAAAAAAAAGCTTGTCTTACTGGATTGTGATTATACACGTTGTCTATCCCATCTCACTCCAAGGATTGAATCAAGAACTGATAATTATCTTTTTTTGGAGTTGAGGAGGCAATTGTGAATTTCCAGTCAAAGGCCAGGCCTAAAACTGCATAAAACGAAGCCCTGATCAGAAATCAGAAAGATTTAAAGATTTTAAAAGTACAAAAATATAGAACAAAAAGATTATAAAATGGAAAGCTGATGAATAGCAAAAAGAAAGAAAAAGAAAGGTATCTAAAATAGCAGCTTTCATTCTTCTTTGTAGTAGTTACAAACACAGCAATTGCTTTCTCCAATCTCCCATATTAGATATCATAGTTCCCTTCTTCCCAAGAAGCTAAATATTTGGAAGATTCCTCTCCATAACACCAGTTAATAATCTCCTTTTTGAACAATCCATAATTCAGATTTTTATCAGTTCTCTAAAATTATTCTCATGGGAAGGCCTGAAGAGTTTACATGGAATGCTATAAAATGTCTCCCTTTAATGTAATATATTTGTCCTACTCAGCTTGCTAAAAAAATATACATAATATGTATACAGTAAACATATGTCTATTTCAGGAAGCTGTCCTTTATTTAATTTTATTTAATTACTTATTTTCTTGGGCTTGCTCTTTAATTTTTTTTTTGTGAAGCGAAGTTATAAGCAACTAAAAAAATATTCTATGAACTTCTTCCAGATTTGCCCATTTTTCAAGTGTTTATTTTTTTCTAAGAAAATATGGTCACTGTACGTATCTATGGACAACACTTAAAAATGGAAAGAATAGATATATTTTTATTTTTCCTCTTCCTACCCAACATTCTTCCTCAATTTTGCTATAAATGACCAACACAACCAACTCTCTGAGACTGAGAAGAAAAGAAAAGATTGTAAACTACTCACACACAAAAAAATCCTAAAACAGCTTTCAATATTTTTTGTAACCTAATACAGATACAGATCTCTTATCAGGCTTATTTTTAAAAATATATTGGAATTGGAGTTGAAAACAAAATTTATGAAATGTTCCAAACATTCTCAATTGGTTTTTAAAAGTACAAATGCATTAAAAATAATAAAACAATCATAAGCACAAGGTAATCTGTAAGTAAACACATTTGGAGAGAAATAAGAAAAGTAAAACATGTACACCATAGAGTTAATTTATACATAGAAACACAAACTCATGCACATTTTAGCCATACCAACTAATGAGCAAAATGAACATAGTTACAATAGCTCTTACAGAGAATTGACTGCTTTTTGTTAATTGACTAAAAGGATTTGCAAATGCTGAATGGAAATCTTTGGCATCAATATTTAATAAAGGACTGTAATAAGATGCTAATCATTTTATAAGATTAAGTAGATAGATGTGAGAAGATTATTTAGTGCACAACTGCTGATTCCCAGAAAGTGCTAATTAAATTCTGAACTAACAAACCAAAATTAAAGAACAGGTTCAAATTGAAGGGGAAAAACAGTCCTGGTTTATTACCCAAATAGGCTTTTTGTTATGTATTTGTATGCTTGAGGAAAGAAAAATAGAAAGTTGAAGAGAGTCTAATCCATAATCCTAGTCATTACTGAATATCTGAATAACAATACACTCCAACACAGTAAAAGAGTATCTCACCAATCCTAATTTAATGCTTTCCAAAGCACTAAGGATTTTGAGTTTATTATTGTTAGTTGCACAAATATTTAGACTGGAATTAGAATTTTTGTTCATCTATCAAGCCCTTCCTTGCGATGTGCAAATGTTGAGTAGAACTCTGAATTCTAGTCCCATCTTAGATACATGACAACTGGCTAGGTGACTTTGGGTGAGTTACTGTCTTTCAGACCAATTCATCTTGCAGGGTTGTTGCTGTGGGAAAATAGGAGGAGAAAGTAGTATTGGATATGTTCATCACCTTTTTAATTATTTTATTATAAATAAAAATAATTATTTTTATTTATAAAAATAATGAAGATGGAATTTTAAAAAATCAGTACAATATTAATTAAAAATGAAATACAGAAAAAAATGTCAAAAACCAATCAATTAAAAATGTAAAATACAGACAGCAATTAGGATAGCTGTTGAAATTAAGGACATGTTTGTGCACGTATACATCTCTTCAATTTCCTAAAAACTATTGCAAATTTGTATTGAACCATGGTATATAATATGTATCACCATAGAACATAACTATTTTCATACCCCAACTGAGTCAATCCTAGCAAAATGTGGTACAGTCAGTAGGACATTCTTTCCAACTGAAAAAACTGAGTAGCCATTGATATTAAAAAGGCATTTCCTTAAATAGCCTGTCCCAAATTATTTAGATTTTTATGCATCATTGAGTTACTAAAGGTGTGATAAATATATAATGAATAAAATTTTAAAAATCAGACAAAACAGCTCCATTACTAACTGTCAGATAATATAGGTATCTTTGTAAATAGGTAGAGAGCTCACTGAATAACTGAAATGCAAACTTCTGCACTAGCTTTAATCATCAAATCACCCTTCTTTATCCTATATGAGGAAAACTCATATAGAGCATGCTACAAAGATCAAAAATTTTATTCTGTGTGTAGTTTTCAGTGAAGCAATCTGATCTAGCCTCCTTGATAAATCTGCATTTTGTAGTACATTAACTCTTTTTGTCACCTCTTAACAGTCTCCAAGTTTTGTTACTATTGTTTACCAAACAATGTCTACTACCACCAAAATACTCAAATCTCAAAAAACTACTTCTTGATTCTGGAAAGTTTACTTTCAAAAAACTACTAGGCTGTCATCAATATAGTCAAAACAATATACTCCAGAATTAGAGCAAAAAAATTTTAGTGTTCCTTGGAAACTTCTTTTCCCAGAATGGTAAATTTTGCATATCTCAAGTTTGTAATCTCATTCTCAATTCAAAAGGCATACCAATTTATTCTCTGAGATAAAGATAAAAGGTCTTTAGAAAGATATTATTAAAGAAAAATGTATTTAGAAATGTAAATATATGCTATGATAATACTGTATAGTTTAGAATATGGGTTTACAATTGGGAATCTGATTTTATTTAATCTGAGACTAATACTGAAATATGACAGAATAAATTTATGAATAAATGCATGGAAAATTGGCATGAAAGAAAATTGACATATTCATTCATTAACGATACTGTAATAAGAAAATATGTATTTAGTGGAACTAAAGAGGTTTAGATCCAGACTTGATGTAATTTATAAATTGCTGTTAGAAATCTCAGACCCATTTCCACATTTTCTATCAGTAAAGTCCCAATGATTTCAATGGAAATTTCAATTAGTCCCTAGAAAAGGTTCCTTACTGTCCAGTGTGAACCTAAACTACAATTTACCTACAGGTATGGCACAAAATCATTATGGGTAATTTAACAAAATGTAATAGTGTCAGGATATTAATTTTAAATAGCTATTTATAATATGGTGCTTGGAGCATACTTGGCTAGAGGCAATATGCTCCTGTGCATTGTGAAATTATTAATTCTCATTAAACTATAATGTTCTATCTTGGAGGAGGAGAACTAATTAACAGTTCTTTGCTTAAATTAAGTTTTGCTGCTTTTGATCAGTCCAGTTAATTTCCTACTTAGTTGAGCCAAATAAACTATATCTAGCTATAGCAGTGCAACATATATTCTGTGCAGTGTGCACTTAACAAATAAATGTTATAACCAAAATTCCTTTCCTATGGAATCAACTCCCAGGAAAAATATGATCACATTCCTCATGGTTAGTATTTAGAAAATTCTTGAAATTTTGGCTATTTAAGAAGGCATTTGGGGACTGAGATCTGGAGAATGTATGCCTTTAGGATATATGCAAGTTCATGCTGCTGTTTAGTTGATTTTATGGGTGATTTCATTTAGTGATCACAATTGGGACAGACAACTCAATTATTAAGCAAAGCAGCTGTTAAATGAAACTATAAATGTGCTTATAATCTTACGACACTTTGCTTACAAAAGGCATAAATGTGAAGATTGGTCACAAAGTTATTTTGTCATCAGTGACTCTATAACAACAGTCACAGTGGTGGGATTCAAAATTTTTTACTACTGGTCCTGTGGGCATGGCTTGGTGGGTGTGGCTTGGTGGGCGTGACATGGCGGGCATGGCAGGGGAAGGATACTGAAAATCTCCATTCCCAGTCCACCCCAAGGGAAGGATATTATAAAATCTCCATTCCCTCCCCACTCCAGGGGAAGGTTACTGCAAAATCCCCATTTCCTCCCAACCAGCTGGGACCCCAGAGGCAGAGAATAGATGGGGGTAGGGCCAGTCACAGGTGGTATTTACCGGTTCTCTGAACTACTCAAAATTTCTACTACCAATTCTCCAGAAATGGTCAGAACCTGCTGAATACCACCTCTGGACAGTCACTACATGAGGCAGCCACTAAACAAAGACTACCTGTATTCAACTGAAGTATTATAGTTTTGTACAATTTATCATAAATCAATATCATAAAGCTAAGACTTTATGATATACAAGTGGTCTTTGATTTATGACCATAAATGGAATCAGAATTTCCATTACTACATAAAACAGTTGTTAAGTGAATTGCATCCAATTTTACAACCTTTCTTGTCACAGTTGTTAAGCAAATCACTGTGGGTGTTAGATGAATCATGCAATCATTAAGCAAATCCAGTTTCTCCTGTTGACTTTTCTTTTGGAAGCTAGGTGGAAAGAGGTCAAAAGTTGATCATGTAACTCTAGGCCACTGCAACCATTCTAAATACATGTCTATTACCAAGTGCTAGATTTTCATCCTGTGACCATAGGGGATGCTGCAACATTCATAATCATGAGGTCTGGTCATAAGTCAACTTTTTCAGTGTCATTATAACTTCAAATTATCCCTAAATGAATAATTGTATATGGAAGACTACCTGCATTTTCTTTTTTACTGAAGAGGATCTAAGTGCTTGTGATAAATAAATAAGTAATTCTCACTTAATCCCACAGTTGCTGTTCCTGAAGAGATCATATCAATGCAACTTCTTTATTGACTAGTATATGGGCAGGTATGCCTTATGCCAATAATTTTTTCAGGATTGTTTTGCAGTGAGATTTTATTCTTCCAACCATACAAGGCAGGTTGAATTGGAAGCCATTTTCCCACATTTAATTTAAATATACCTATTCCTTTCCAGGGATGAGCTCTAAAAATGAAAAGTTCGATTTCACAGGATAGATGGTACTTATGGCCAGCAACCAGGACATCACTTGGCTGTCCATCAAGACTTCTCCAATGTTGTAGAACCTATTGCCTTCTAAAATATTGGGACATCCTCAAATTCCTACCCAGCCATCTGGGGAAATCTAGAATTCTCGAAACAGTTGCAACACATTTTAAGGGCAATCAGTTGGAGTAAAGAGGGCTTTATTAAAAGCAATATATGGAGGAGATCTTTTCTGCTAGATACCATAGAGAGCTGCTAAGAGCAGATCATGGACTATTGGACAGTTTTGGAATATGCATTCCAAATAGTGGTACCTAGTTAATTAGTTCCAGGAGGCACAAGAAGTACTAAAAACTACAAGTGCCAAACAAACCACGTGACTCACTATGTGACTCTTTGTTTCGGCTGGGAATAACTTTCAATCTGTGCATTTTCCTATGTCAGGGGCCTTCCCAGCATGGACAATTTCCTTTCCACCCTCTGTAGCTATCTCCCTCTTCCTTTTGTAGCTGTCTTCCTGGCATGGATGACTTCCTGTATATTCTCCAAGGCAGTCCTCTTTTCCCATCATAGTCAAGTACCAAACAAACAATGCATAAAGGGACAATTTCACATCAAAATGCATTGAGTACCAAAAGTTGTATTTTGAAGCAGTACTGAGGTACCACTGCATGGTAATTATGGCATTCATGTGCCCTGATAAGTTTTTTTTTAATTGAAAGAAAATTATAATCTAGGTCGAAGACTCAGCTGGGGAGTCCTATAGTACTATATTGACTAAATCAATCAAAAACAGAAGTGCTTAGTTCCATTTCTCCTTAACAGCAGCCTGTCAGCCACCAATGGCCTTTCCACCTTTGTGATTAATTATGACACAAACATTGCCTCGTAACATCTTTTTGTTCAATGCTTCCATGAATGGCCTTCATTTTACCATCAACTCCAGACAGAGGCATTACTAAGTCATCCTTAAATGTATCCATGTAAAAGAAGTCTTTTTTCCCATAGTCCAAAACTGTCCAATAGTGTATAACATCTGTTAGACTTTGTTACCCATTACTTGGGAGGAACATCAGATGAATGGCTATGCCTGGGAACAGAGGCAATAAGATAGGATAGGAACTGGCAATGTGAATAGCAAATGTAATGCTACAATTGTTTCATGTTCAGTTAAGAATGGCTAGAGAGCACTTTAATTCAGCAGCAATGAAAAGCACACTATTGGATTAGTCCTACACACAATAATATTCCTATGGTCCTACTTAAAAATGCTGAAAAATCATTACTATGCTCTATTGTTCCTCTCGTTATAGCCTTCAACAGAAGCAATAGAACAACAGCTATTCAAAACTGGAATTCTCCGTGCTCAGTACAAGAATCTTATAAAAGGTGATTATACAGTAGCTATCCACCTACCATATCAGCATAATATATCACTTTTCTATACTCCAGGACTTTTTATTATTAGAAAGTTTTTCCAGTTATTAACCAAAATATGCTTTTTTTCCATTCTATTTCTAGCCTCTGTTCAACTTTCTGCCTATTATAATAATTTTTAAAAATCATGACTTTACTTAAAATAAAATCTATGTCAACTAATAGCACTGGCATTACACAGCCAATTCCAGATAAAACCCAGGGTGATTTGATCAAAAACCTGTCAATTATCTCAATAGAAAATATGCAAATGATTTTCAGAATATAGCTGTAACTATATATTCAAAAATTATATCATGTTAAATTCAGAGAGAGTTTTTTTAGAATAAATAATTAGGATTGGCCAAGCTTTTTTTTACTTGACTGAATGTGTATATCCTTAGCAGTTGGGTATGAATCAATAGTTTTAATTTAGAATGTGTTACAATTAAGTGATATATTTGAATCAAATGTAAATGCTTGCTCAACATGTCATCTTTTAAAATGTTATTATTTAGTATAATGTGTATGCTTAACTATTGAAATAATTAGTTAAAAATAAAAATACTAGTATTAATACCAGTATTATAAAATATCAATTAATTTGTAACTATTTATTTTGATAAAACACATAAGTAATAGCAAACCAAACATATACTACTTTTTATGAGGTTTAAATGAGACTACTTAGCCACAAAGAAAATACCGACAAAAAACTCTCATTAAGCCGTTGAGCAGATGACTTAATTTTTTTTAGTCTTTTTTACTTTTGTGTGTAACACAATATGAACACAAATTATGAGTAAAATGCTCTTATAATTAACATGTCACCTTTTCAGAATAATCGTGAAGAGTTAAGAGTAAAACAGAACCAAGAAATAGGTACCTTATGTAAACAGATTTTTAAAACTGACATGATCAGTACTGTAGCTGCTTGGAAAAAATCAGGGCTATAAGTACTGAATTCCTGATATACTATAATAATAAATAAAATTGCTTTAGCAGTTTTTAGTACCAAGGGACTTTGGTACAGCAATAACAGCTGTGATATCAAATATACAAGAAAAAAGCATTTTTGTTCATGCATTGATTTACTGTAAATATCAGGTGAAATTTAATAGCTATTTTCTTTTCCAAAAATTCTGGATGGCTGAAAAATCAAGAAAAGGAATAAAAAATATTTACTTGAAAAATTTTTTAAAAGGGAATTATTTCCTCCCTTCCAACAGCAGCTGAGCCTTTTAAGTATGTATGCAATAAAAAACTGGAAGTGTGCCAATTGATAAAATTATCTAATAAAAAATAAGAAGTTCAGTCCACAAGCCAATCAAGACCAAGAACTTGGATTTCTGCCAAAATAATCTCACTGATTTCAACCAAACTATAAATCAAAATTACATACATTTGAAACATTTATGGCTCAAAAGTTTAATAAACTTAAAGGCTGGAAGATGAATTAATTTGTGAAAACTCTGGTGTAATGACAAATATTTCCAGCTCCCTTATCAATATTCTCAATATTCTCAGCTCCCTTATCAATAAGATCAAGAGGGCATAGTTCTGACAGTCTGCACTGTTAGTATAGCCCATTCAAGAATTCTTATATACAAATAAGATCCAAGACCATTCGCTAAGTAGCTATTCCATCCATTATGGGCCAAAGCACTTCTGTGTATATATGCGCCCTTATGTGTGTGGAGAGGAAAGCATGTGAACTGTCTTACACAATGCCTTATATGGGCTAGTCAATGATATATGTCACATTGTATCATACTGTTATAAAAGTATATGTAGTATATACATGTATATGTATTACAACATTTCCATGTTGTAGTAATTTTCAACTTGGCATCTCCTTTTTCTTCTATTATGCTTAAGAGTAGCCATGATAACACAGAAAAGACATTTTTTTAAAAAGTTATTCTGTCTGGCCCAGAACTTTAATGCCTTCCTTATGAGGAAACTGTCAATATATTATTGTTTTCTGGTTTTTTTAGTTCATAGGATGGGCTTTCATGAATTCAGCTTAACCCAATGATGAAGAGAATTCCCTCATTCATGATCTTTGAATTCCATTGAAAATGTTTATATGTTTACCGTAAATACAGATACTCTGGCTTATCTTTAGCTTCTCTTATTTGCTTCTATTAGAATAGATTGCTACAGATGGCTCCAGTTTGGCAAAGGAATGAAGCAAGGCTGTACACTCTCTCCATCCTATATGCTGAATATAGATTAAGGGGCTTGGACTGGAAAAAGATAAACATGATGATTTTAAAATTGGAGAAAGAAACACGGATATCCTACACTATGCTAATAATACTACTCTGGCAGCTAAAATGCAAGTTATTTACAACGTCTTGTAATAAAAGTCAAGAAGCACAGTGAAAAATGGGACTAATCTTAAATATAAAATAGCCCAGACAAAAGATAACTGAGGGGGGTTATAATAAGTACAGTGATATATTTTAGAATGACACTGAGGATAGTGAAGTACTGCATTTGGATATTTTCCCCTAACTTTCCATAAGAATCTCTTCCTATAATTTAAATCCATTATAGGTAGTTCTCAACTTAGGACCATAATTTAGCCCAAAAGTTCTGTTGCTAAGTGTGACATTTGTTAAGTGAATTTTGTCCCATTTTACAAGTTTTCTGACACATTTGTGAATCATGGCAGTTATTAAGTTAGAAACATGGTTGCTAAGTGAATCTGGCTTCCCCATTGACTTTGCTTGTCAGAAGATTGCAAATGGTGGTCACATGACCCTGAGACAATTGTCATAAATATGAACCAGTTGCCAAGCACCTGAATTTTGTTCACATGACCATGGGGATGCTGTACTAATCTTAAGTGCGAAAAAAGGTCATGTCACTTTTTTTTAGTACCATTGTAACTTTGAGCAGTAATTAAACGAACTGTTGTAAATCAATGACTCCCTGTATTTCATTTCTTGTATTCTGGAATATGAGAGAACTTGTCCTGGCATTCTACACGACCTTTTATTTGTTATTTGGAGAGTGTTATTATAACCCCCCTCAGTCATCTTTTCTGAAATATGCAGGATCAGCTTTCCTCCTTTGTTAATTTCTCTGTCTCTAAGCTCTAGTTTTGTTTGTCAAAGTCTTCCTAAAGGTTGAAAGAGTACCTGCTTTGTGTGTTGCATTTCTCAGATTATTCAAGGAAGGCTGGAAAAGTTGAAAAATATCTGGAAAAGAACTATTAATCCATCTGGTCAAAATTGGATTAGATAAAGTAAGTTCTAAAGCCTTTCTAGAATACAAACTCTCTGGCCAAACTCTCAATTTTTGGAGGGGGATGAAGTAGTAAAGACTGAAATTTGTATCTTGCACCTTGCAGTAGTTTTTAAAAGAACCATTTTATCCCTTAAAGATTCTAGATTCATAAAAATTAGGCTTTCTCCATTGGGATACACATTAAAGAGCAATGCAGGTGCTTTAAATCAGGGGTCCCCAGTCCCTGGTCTGTGGCCTGGTGCTGGGCCATGGCCTATTAGGAACTAGGTTGCACAAGCAACAGGTGAGCAGGCAAATTGCATTTGTGTAAGCGACACATATGCACACTATCCCCACTCCCTTCTCCATTGCCACCACTGCTGGTCTGCAGATTCTGAAAGGTTAAGGGACCACAGCTTTAAATAACCACTCTTTTTTAAAAAACCATCAAATTCTAAAATGATGCCACTGAACTCCTCTAGACAGCTCTGGGTTTGGCTTCCAGGCCTAAAAAGAATACTTTTCCCTAAGTTAGATAGATTTGGTTCAGTATAAAGCATCCACCTTCTATAACATGAATTACAAATTGCAGATGTTTTCTTCACAATTCATCAGTCTGGAGAAAAAAAATCTAGTATGGAAGAAACGTAGTATTCTTGGTGTGACTCAAATGCACAGCAGATGCTAGGGAAGTCTTAATAAACCTCACATTATGATCTGGTGGTTGCATTAACAACTGCTACACTCTCATCTTCCTGGAACGAAGAGGTCAGAAGCCTTTTATTCAACTGTAAAATGTTAATCTATACTCAATAAAAGGGCAAATGTATTTCACAGGCATAAGAGTTAATTATCCGGCATTGTCTTGAGAACAAGTGGCAGTTCATGTAAGTATAATAGATACATGTAAATCAACACACAGTTCTCACAAAGGGGGGGGGGGGAAGCATTAAAGAACTATTTGCATAACATACTCCTTCATCTGAATAGATGCATTGTATAGATTAAAAGATTATGACAAAGAAACACATTGACTTTAAACCAGAGATATTTCTATTAGAGATTTTACCAGAAATGTATAACAAAGAACTGAGATATTTAATTGTGAATGTTTTAACAGTGGCTAGAATTGTTTTTGCTGAAAATTGGAAAGGCGAGAAGATACCTACTGATGATGAAGGACTGTGCTGAAATGAGTAAATTATGGACTGTGCTGAAATGAGTAAATTGATATTTGAAATTAGAGAACAGGAAGATAAACAATATTATTTGATTTGGAACTTGTTCTACTAATGGCTAGATAATAAAACATGGAGGTGGAATATAAAATATGAAATTAATGTAATGATAAAGTATATAAAGTGTTTTCTTATGGGAGTTAAGCCTTTGTTAAATAATGGCTAAATGAGTATAATAATATATAAGGGATATATAAAACTGTTAAATAAGAGAAATTAAATAATTGGTAATTTTGGATATGGGATTGTGCACAAAAGAATTTTAACCGATTGACACACTGGTTGTGATTTTATTTGAATGATGGTGGCTTTATGTTTTTTTTTTTTTTTAAATTTCAAAAAAAAGGTGAAAAGTAAAAGTAAACATGGTAAGATAGTCGTTGTTAGATAGGAATTGTCAAGATGACCCTTTAAAGTATAAAACAACTTGGAAAATGACTTAGGAGAAAAAAAGGGAGTCGGGAGGTCTTCTTAGGCATTTTGCACTCTTTGAACTCAATCCAATTGGGAAGGATCTAAGAGGCCACACTTGCAACCACTTTTTATTTTTCTTCATGATATCTCCAATAAACCTTTGATTTTATGGGAAAAAAAGAGATTATGTTTTCTTAACAAGCTAACATCTCTGGCTAATCCTATTCTTTATGTGAACCAGACACAGTAAAACATTGCTGCACCTATATAAAATTATACCGGTCTCCAAAATCTGAGTTCAAATTTATCTCTTTAGGCTATTTTTTTTCTTTAAGGGTTAAACTGATACAGTCGTGAGGAAGTTTTGTAACATGCACTTTGTTACTTAGAATGGCTCAAAAAAAAAAATTGCTAGTAGAATACTCCTTCCAGCATAGATCTTCTATAGCCAAAACAAGACCGTCCACTTTTAAGAAAGAAATATTGCCAGATATTTGAGGTGGAGTCATCAAAGCTTGGATAAGTAGCTGAAACTTTTTGGGAGATGGGAAAATGGAAGTGAATAGAACAAACAAAATACCCAAAATATCACAATGAAAATTGAGCATGATATGAAACATTAACTAACCTAATGGGTTGCAGATAGAATGGCTGAAAATGCAATATTCTAGGAAAGGAATGTATCTTAGAAGAGAATAAGGTTGATTGAAGTTTGTCACACAATGAATGCTGCTTTTCCTATCTACCAATTTGCTAAGCTCTGTTAGTAAGATTTTAGCAGCAGATATTGGAAACTGGTGATTATTTTTTCTGTCATTATACCTATTTTAGGTCTTACATTATTATTTTCATCATTTCCTCATTCAAAATAATAAGAAGTTATGTTGTCAGGTTTCAGTAATCATGGTCAATGAGGAATCCAAGGGCAAGAAAAATGGAGAATGGGTTGCTCAACTTTGCTATAGAGACTTTTCTACAACTGTTTTTAAGTGTTCTTTCATTGTGCTGTTTCATAGAAGAACAGCAGGCTGCTTTGATGATGTATTAGGAACAGCTATACCATTATTGTGTTGTAAATCTTTCTTGCAATTCACACTTGTATGCTCTGTATACAGGTGTGTGTTCATATATGTGGATATGTATAACCAAAATAAAATCAAAGAAACTCATTGGGAAACCATAGATTTATGTGGTGGATATGGTAATGATCAGGCACTCACTTGTCATTAGGATCTAGTAATTTTACCAGATGTTCAGCAAAAGGAGAACATCTCTTTTTTGTCTTCATATCATCCATCCAGCATTACATAGTCTTAAAATTAAATGTTTTTTGGCATGAGTGGACTTTTTTTCACAAATATTTCCCAGGCAAAGAGGCAAATTATTCACATCAATGATTTGTGAATTATTTACTCAGCTCCCTTATCAATAAAATCAAGCACAGCTCTGACAGTCTGCACTGTTGCTAGCAATTGGCTTCAGTTCAGCTCCTCCAGATCCATGATCACTGTATTCTGTAGATCACATGATTTATTGTATGTTTCTATGGTGAATTTTATAAAGTATATTGTGATTTACTACTATTACAGCTAAGGCTTGCACTGGAAGTAGTATATTCTGGCTCTTCAAGGTCTCTCCCTGGAAATTTCTGAAATTTTGAAATAAAATTAATTATCTATATGTGCAGAATTCTTTAATGTAAAACAATAAATCTCTGCTCAAAGGATTATACAGTTCTTCACTGGTAAACCACAAAAGCATTTTCAAACTTCCCCAGTTTCAAAAAGCTGGCCTCATGGTTCTTATGCAAAACAGAATTTTGAAAAAATAAAGCATGTAAATTTCATGAATGAGCTGCAATTATGACATAGTTGCATTCATTAGTGGTATTATCTCCTTTTTCCTTAGCACCAAATCTTCATAAACAAATATTGCTAGCTGCTTTTTACTAATTTATAATCATTGGAAATTCATAGCAAAGGCATTGATGCTAGGAATGGTTAGTAGAACAAGAAGAAGGGGCAAGTAAAGAACATGCTGGCTTGATAACATCAAATCTGATACAAAGTTGAACATCCAATTATTGAAAGAAGCTGGGCTGGATGGGGATAGTATGGAGAGCAGTTGCAATGGTTAAAACATCAACAATAATTGATCTGTCCCCCCCCTTCAGAGACCCACAAAAACACAGCCAGCCAAGGGTTAAGAATCACTTGGCACACTCCGCAGTTCTTATCTCAACCTTGGCAGCGATATGCACACCGTCTGCCAAGGACTTTATTAGTTTACACAAACAAGAAAATCACCTACGTAGCTTTGCCGTTCATCTAGCTTCCAAGACTACGAGGTTGCTCCGTTTGTTTAGCTTTGTTCGTCACAAACTTCTTGACCCACCGTACTGTCTTATATAGATAGGCTTTGGGTGTGGTCCAGTGAGTCATTGATCCTGTGACTCCAATCCAGTGACTGTCTATTTCCTCATACGCCGCAGCTGCAGTAACCTTTTCTCTCGCCTTCTTTGTCGTGCGTCCAGGAATGACGTCTCTCCCTCACTCTCATCTGAGACACCTGTTTCCCCACTACTTGGCTCTCTTTCAGCTGGCACCTGAGACGGTGCCAGAGGGGGGGGGGCTGGGAGATCTGGCTGGCTCCTCTTCCTCCTGCTCAGAGCTTCCTTCCTCCAATGGGATAGGCTCAGAGGACGGGGCCACAACAATAATCAACATTGTTTATTGGGAAGATACACTGTAAACCGTAGCTTGTTGAATAAGCAATAATTGACTAGGTTCACATATAATGCTTAGACAAAAACATGAGTTAATATATCATTACGTTGGGTCTATGCAGTATGTTTAGACTACAATTAGAAAGTCATATGAATTAGATCCCAAACAACATGAAAGTCAACACAAGAACATTTCAGATCAGGAAGGGGGTAAGACAGGGATGCCCCCTATCTCCGTTATTATTTATCTTGGCATTAGAAGCCTTGTTATGAAAAATTAGGAAAAACGAGGAGATTAAAGGACTGAAGATTAGGAAGGAGGTTTATAAAACACAAGCATTTGCAGACGACGTGGCCTTAATATTAGAAGATCCATTAGAATCTGGATCAAAAGTATTAGAGGAACTGGACAAATATGGAGTAGTGGCAGGTTTTAAATTGACCAAAACTAAAATATTAACTAAGAATGTAACTGAGACACAGAAACAGGAGATAGAAGGAATGCTGGGGTTACAGGTTGACAAGAAAATAAAATACCTCGGAATTTGGATAACTGCAAGGTGCTCATCCCTGAAAGATGATAATTATACCCCCCTACTTCAAAAAATAAAACAAGATCTGAACAGATGGAAGAGAATCAAATTGTCACTTATAGGTAAGATAGCCGCGATCAAAATGAACATCCTCCCCAAAATTCTATTCTTATACCAGAATATACCAGTGAATTTGGACAAAAAAATTTTCTTAGAACTAAATAAAAACATTAGGGAATTTGTATGGGAGGGCAAAAAGTCGAGGATTTCACTTAAAGTGCTACAGGGGAAAAGAAATATGGGAGGATTTGGTCTCCCGGATTGGGAAACATATTTTAGGGCCGCCAAATTAGTATGGATAAGGGAATGGGCCACTTTGGAAAATAAAAGAATTTTAGCGTTAGAAGGTCACGATTTACAGAAAGAGTGGCACTCATACTTATGGGACATAGATACAAAAAAAAGAACACATTTCTGTAGACATAAAATTAGAGACTCACTAATACAAACGTGGATTGAAATCAGACAGAGATATTACAATAAAGTTCCAAAATGGCTCTCTACTATCGAGGCCTTGATCCACCCAAACAGATGGGGGATGGAGAAAATATGTAGCTATAATGATATTTTAGATGGAGGAGGAAACCTTAAATCAAATGAAGATCTGAGAGACCAAGGTATAAATTTAGATTGGTGGACATATTTACAAATAAAGTCAAGATTCCAGAAAGACAAGGAAGAATACGGTGTAGAATCAGGATACAATGGGTTGGATAAAATTTTGATGGGAAGCGAAAAAAAAGTACTAGCTAAATTTTATAACTATTTATTAGATCAAGATAGACCTGAGGTTATAGCCAAAAATCAACTGAGTGTGTGGGAAAAAAATATTGGATATAATTTAAATTTTTATGATTGGGAAGAGGCATGGAACAAAAATTATAAGTTGACTAGAGCCGCATCATATAAAGAGAATCACTATAAAATGCTCCATAGGTGGTACTTAGCGCCTGCTAGACTTATCAAAGATGTTCCCTAATATGTCCCCGAATTGTTGGAAATGTGGCCACGGTCAGGGCACCTTCTTTCACATGTGGTGGACGTGCCCCGAAGCGAAAAAATATTGGACCATAATTGGGAGATGGTTACAGGAAATAATTAGAGAAGAAGTAGAGTTGATACCAGAATTATTTCTCCTGGGAATAGCGAAGAAGAGACTTGGAAAAACAAAGACCCACTTAACGATACATATAACTACAGCTGCCAGGTTGGCCTATGCCCAATATTGGAAGGAAAAAACCCTGCCACCAGAAGAACTTGTACTTAGGAAGGTATTAGAGTGTGCAGAGATGAGCAAATTAACTTATGAATTAAATAATGATGAAAACTCAGAGTACTATACTGTGTGGGAAAGGTGGTACGAATGGATGAATGAAAACCAAAAAACAGGAGTAAAAGGTGTGTTAAATAAATAATAACAAATGGTAAAAGTGACACCAAGCAATTTTATGTATATATGCATAAACACTGCGTATCCGATGTAAATAGAAATGAAAACTTTTTGTATCTATAAAAAATTAATAAAGTATAATTAAAAAAAAAGAAAGTCAACACTGTATTTAGAGTTAACATGACACTAAACTTTCTGCAGCTCTTGTGATCGAAGACACCTGGGTCAAGGTCAACGTCTGCTGCACACATGAAAAACAAAAAGCAGCTCATAGTTTAACAACTTAAATAAAGAGAGCGAAGCAATGCCATTCTTATGAACAAATTTAACATGCCTTAATAGAGTCTGCCTCATTATTCTGAGCTAACAAAAATGTGGTACTCTCTAACTGTTAATTTTCTGTATTGCTTTCTGCCTTTCTTCTGATGGTCCTTATAACCTGGTTGCCTTTCCATGGAGCAGTTCCATGGACTGCTGCCCAGATTAGTTGAGGGCAAGACCTTTGGTCTGATTACAAACCTTCCTGAGAAACCCTTTGGCCTCCATGACCAGGGGCACAGGAACTGCATGCCAGAGCAAGAAAGAGCAGAAATTCTTTCAGGAGAATTTCTAATATAATTGATACCCAGCTTGTCTACAATATTGATTGGGGTGATTTTTAAACATCCTTTCTGGGGTTTTGTTTTAAATTTTTAGCAGAATAGTGATTGTACTGAAGATACTTTGCAACTAGGCATTTCATTGTATTGTATGCTGTTATCTGCATTTGCGCTGCATACTGCTTTCAGCAGAAAACTCAAGTTAATAACATTCTAACAATAACAATAATTATTTGGGCCTCCAAAAATATTAGAGGTTATTATGATTTACCGTGTTCTCACAATATAGGTGTTGTAATTTCCTGCTACCCAGCACCTCCCTGATGGCTGGAAATTATTACTTAGTTAGGTACTAGTTTATCAATGTATATATCACTTCTTCTGTCAGGAAAAAGATATGTCAAAGCAGTAACCCTAGGAATGTGTGCATTTGTCCAGATCTCCATCTCCACAATTTTCTTGGCCATCTTACTTTCAATAAAAATGAATTCTGGTTGTTAATTTGAAGCAACAATTCCATATACCTAGGTGATTATAGATTTTACCTCTTATCTTGTTCATTGTCCCTGACTGTTATAGGCATTTCCCCACTATTGAGTTAAGCATTACCCATCTTCCCTTGAATTGGCAGAAAGCCTACTGACATGAAATGTATCTTCCCTTTGCTGAGCCATCTTCCATGTCTATTTCTATTCCTGTCTGTTTCAAGTCATTACAATCACCTAGCTTCTCTTCAAAGAACAAGTAATACCCTGTTTCTCCCAAAATAAGACATCCCCTGATAATAAGCCCAATCAGGCTTTCGAGCACATGGCAATAACGCCAAGCGCTTACTTCAGGGTTAAAAAAAAATAAGACAGGGTCTTGACAGGATCAAGGAGCCTGGATAGCTCAGCAGACTAATGCATTGTAATTTAACTCCAGCTGTCTGCCATTAGTAAGTTTGAATCTCACCAGGCTCCAGGTTGACTCGGCCTTCCATCCTTTCTAAGGTAGGTAAATTGAGGACCCAGTTTGTGGGGGCAATAAGCTGACTTTGTAAAAATATACAAAAGTATGAAGGCTATTGCTTAACGCATTGTAAGCCGCCCTGAGTCTCCGGAGAAGGACGGCATATAAAAAAGACTGCCCTGGCATTAGAATAATGAGGAAATATTACCAGTAGTACAGCTACATATGACTTAAGGCTATCTCACCCCAAGTGTTGTGAAATTGTTGGAGGCAATGTTATAGGGCTTGGCAGAAATAATATGTTGCAATATGTTTGTGATGAGGTGTAGTGTAAATATGGAAAGGTGATTGGTGGCTGAATAGTTTGTTCTGAGAGAGAAACTGAAGTAGCAACTCCTATTTACCAAAGTCATCATCATAAGATTTTCTTGGGTGACCCCCACCCCTGCATACTTTCCATATTGAAGATTCTAATAATATAGCAGAGACTACTAGTTTGCTTACATAGTTTTGCTCTCTATATGATCACGTAGGATTACTCTTGTTCACTGTCTCTTCATAAATTATCAACATGATCACTTCATTCTACCTGAGGGTAAATCAGTCCTGACTATTTTTATATGTTTTCTATATAGTGCAGTTGCAACAACATTCACCAACACACACACACACAAATTCATTCCAGTATGCATTGCGTAGTAACATTGAAAATAATATCTACACCAAATCAAGCAACATGTTCCAGAACAGAAAGATCTTTTCAAGGGGCTAGAAGGCAGAATGACAAAAACCATATGATTTTCTTGAAGAAAAGATCCTGTCACCCAAATCTGTGCACTTAATTGTGCAAAGGAGATATTGAAGACTTCAGAAATAGCTATATTTCCATGGAAAGAAGATATCGTAATATTATCTTGCAAGTGGAAATTGTATGGATCTGCAAATAGATACCAAAATAGAATACTTTTTATGGGACGGGAAACATATTGCAATGTGAAAATGTATTAAAAATATTTATGTTACTGTGTTTCCTCGAAAATAAGACGCTCTCATATATTTTTTTGAATCTTGAAATAAGCGCTTGGCCTTATTGTCATGGGCTCAAAAGCCCAATTGGGCTTATTATCAGAGGATATCTTATTTTGGGGGAAAGGGTATTTGTACTAAAATTTTAAAATTGTTTTCTGAATATTTTAATACTAGTAATAATATTTCAGAATCACTTAATTCTATTTATTATTGATAGTCAAACCTAATGAATTAACATAATAAAAGTAAAAAGACAATCAAGAGACATTAGTATCCAAAAAAATTTGAATCTCATTCTAGCTCAAATTAAAGACGTTTTTCAATATTTCAAAGGTTGGATTATTAAATGTATGTGATTAAATAACTTCATATTGTTAAGAAAATATTCCATAAATACAGAAATCTGGGGAAGATATGCGTTGAATCTTCTGAGGTGCTTTTGACTTCAAATATTTTACTTTCTCAGCCTTTTTACTATTTTCATATTTTATACTGTTGCAGATGTTGAATTTCTGATATGAAGCTGTCTTTCCTTATTCTATTTTTTTTGCCATAATAGTTCTATTTCATTTTTTATTTTATTGCTTTATAAGAATTACATAATTTATATTTGAAATATTTTGTATTGAAGGACAGATTGTAAGTATATCTAACATTTATTTATTTAGCGTATGGCTGGTCACACACAATATTAAAACACTTTATTTTTACAGATTAAAAACAATTAAAACAATAAAAAAGCAGTAAGAAAACCTTAAAGAAAAACAGAAATAACATTCCAAAGTTTAATGTTGAGTTTGGAGATCCAGTCAGTAGCTGCCGTTGTTACGCAGAGGAAGTCCCTAGAATCTCCTGGATACCTTCTGTTAGGGCATTCCCTCACTATATGCTGGATAGCTATATGCTGGGAGGCAAAATTACTCGTATCCGTGGCAATCCTTAAGTCACACGTGCCTCCTGGGTGGTGCTAAATGAGTAACAGACAGACTGTAGCCAGACATCCGCGAGGATCTCCTGGCTTCACACACAACCCCACAGTCCTTTTAAGGACCTTTTAAGTTCCAAAACATATCTAACAAAACAAATAAAATTCATTTTTGTTGCTATTAGTACATGATTGGCAAATGATTAATGTTTGACACTCATGGTTTTTCTTAATTCTAATTAAATTTACAGATGCTACAAAACTAGGTAGGATAGCTAACAAACAAAAAAATTTAACTATTTTGAAAGGTTATAGAAATGGAATGAAAAAAAATAAAAACAAATGCAAAATTCTCCATTTTTTCTTATTGGAAGAGATAAAACATCTGTCCCCCAATAAAAATAAATATTTTTTCATGCTCAAAAAGCGGGCAGATGAAATAAACCCAATAAAGTTGTTTGATTACCAAACCATAGCAATCAGCAGCAGCTGATTATCTTGAGAAATTGCATAACTAATGGTTAAGTTCTCTTCACTAGTTTTACTCTTAGTCTAGTAGCCATATTGATGCTGCACTTTTAATTTCCCAGAAATACTTGAAGGACTTCACTACTTCAGCAATCCCTAAGGCTCTCCAATATTATTACTGCTGCCAGGTAAGTCCTCCAGAGCTGCTAATGGGAGAGTAGGCCCACTAGCTGTGTCTAAAAATACTTAAGTGTCAAAGCCAGAATTGGACACGCCCACAGCTTTCTTAGAACATTATACAAATAATTTGACAATTCTATGTGAAAACATACACCAGAGTCTTGTTTTGTACCCAGGAAGTCCAAAGTTCAATTAGGTTTGCAGTGATTTGATGATGGCTAGGGATTGCCTCTCTAAATAAGACATCTGAAAGCTGCTGCTAACACAGATCATTTACTTTGTATAATATTCAAAATTATAAAAACTGATAGTATTAAATTTGGCTTTTAACTATTTTCTTTTGTACAAATAATCACCAACATACTTTTATATCTTAAGGAGCCTGAAACAATAAAAGAATGAAACTACAGCTACCCAAAATAAAATTTTCTATATTCATTTTATTAAATGCTTAATTATTATTAGTTAAATGCCCACATTAACCTTTTCACTGTTGACACCCAGGATAACAAACATGCCTAAACTCCTGCCTATTTTTCCGATATCAACATTAAATATTCCCATTATATTTAGATTATATTAACAACACTAATATTTATTAACATTTTAATCAACAGTTGAAGTAAAAACATTAAATGCTGAAAGACCCTTGGCTCATATAAGGAGCAGTGAAGTTTTCTTGAATTTACTAATAGATGTTTTTCCAGCAGTGGTAGAGGCAATAAAATGTAATTGCCTAATAAATATTCCATATCTTACAGTGATATTTGATATTAAAGTATAAGAGCCAAATCAGGATTAAAAAATAAAGACAGAAAGGAAAATATGGAAATATCTGTAATTGAAATATAGAATGCCTTAATTGACATTTCTAAGAGATAAAACATAGGTTTGAAATGGTCATGCTATGTTTATATTTTTTTAGTTAAGAAATCTATATATTCTCCTCCTTCTCCTCCTCCTTTACCACTTTGGGTGTCAAGGGAGATACAAAGTTCTGGCTCTTGCTCTTCTGATGGCCTCAACCATTGTTAACTGATGTTGTTGGTAACAGAACAAAATAAGGATTGGGTGAACTATGAAAGCCTTGTGCTGCAGCAGCCATAAAGGCCTTCCTAAAATGGCATGGCTAAAGGGACTCGGGTGAAGTTGCAACAGCTCCAGCAAGCCTGCAGTGGATAATATATTGCTACCAAAATTATAATGACATTCAAACAGACTGCTCTATATATACTGGAAGCAAAATTAAATTGTCACTTGCTTAGCTGCCTATTAGAAGATTTGTTTAATATTGTGGGGGAAAAGTTTTTAAATAAAATTTGGAATATATACAAGGTCACTTACCATAGTTCATGTTTCACTACCATATTTCCTAGTAATTAGTCTCAAGTAATTATAACCTTTCTAGATTCATTAATAATAATCTCAACTTTCTTTGTGTCTTTTTACATGTTGTATAACATAAGGAAGTAATTGATAATGTTATCACTGTGAAGGGCTGAATTAAGAGAATTTAAAAGTTAATCTATATAAGCACTCCTGAAGGTAGTTACATTTTAGAAATTATTTGCAATATTTCGTATGTCGTATTTTGGGCCTTCATTATTCAGTTCTTAACAATGAATGTAGAGATTTAAAAACTATAAATTCATAATATCTTCACTTCTATAGTTTTATGTATCGGCTGGCTCATTTTAGGTATTGTTGGTGAAGGCACAGCTTCATATTTGGGTTAAAATAGACAAATATTTAGTAGCCTATGCATGTACTTAAGAAATCTAATCATTTGGGTGTAATAACCAAGAAGAATAAAACCTCATATTGCATGCACAGATTTAGATGCTCACTAGAAGCATTCACAAGTAAAATCAGGATTGCAATAGTATCTTCTCAGTAAAAGTTAACATTGGGAGGTAGTTTCCAATTGACATTAAAATTTGCTATTCCCGCTTAAAATTTAGAATTACCATAGTTGGTTGTTGCAGATAATACCTACCTAACATAATGGTTTTCTAAGTATGATCCAAGAAAACATAATTCTAAAGATTTTTTTTAAAAAAAGCCCTCCTCTGCCTTATTTCAGATACCTACTGTATCTATGGAAATTTTGCACTTCTATTCTCTTTTAAAAGCTAGCGTTGACATTTAACACACCTAGTGAAAACAAAACATCTGTTTTCTTAAAAAGTATATAGATGATCCCAAGGGATGCTTTGCAATTTTAGCAAGGGCAACAATAGTTGGGCCTAAGTGCTGGGTCTCCTGACACTCTTGAGACACTCCCTCCCCTAGTTTCCATAGAGATGGTAGGAGCCACAAAGAGCTCCAGTCCTATTACTGGCTAGGAGGGGGCTCAATTTGTATGCATGAGCCCTGCTGGGAATGAAAAAAAATACAAAAGGAGGACAGGAGAGAGAACAGAAAGGGGGAGGATAAAAAGAGATTGGTTATAAGGAGAGAGAGAGAGGGAGGGAGGGAGAGAGAGAGAGAGAAAGAGAAGCAATATGTTTAAAAACAAAGGAGAGATACAGTGATGAGGTAGAGAAAGAAAAAGAAGAAAAGAGAAAGGGATTGAGAAAAGAGAGAATGAATTCATCTCCCCTAATACAGTATCTCTTGTCATTCACTGACAGGAAATGCTGTCCCCACAAGAGCTAATTCACAGGCACTGGAAATAGGAACAGCAGGGGTGCCTCCATCACATGACCTCCTCAGCAAAATCCAGAAAAAAAGGCATAAAAGGGAAGGCTGAGAAGTGAGTAAAAACACCGGAAATGAATGACACTGATTGGCTTATGATTAAAATGATTTGGAAAGATTGATAGTTAAATGAGAAGGCAATAATAAAATCCTAGATCTGTTGCTGACTGGTGAACCTGCCAGTTGAAAGCCAGGTAGAGCAATACATGTACACACACATTCACCATGCTAACATTTTGGGGTCTCAGTGGCTTAGAAGTGGGGCTAGTTTCCTTTAGCACATAGGAATTGACCCATATTCTAGGGGGATTTGAAACCGATCTATTCTTCATTATCATATTCATCAACCCAGTTAACTTCACAAATATAGATGGAATAAATACCCTTTCCTTTCAAGATATCATTATTATTTAATGATAATAAATCTGTTAGCCTCTAGCACTTATAGAGCACCTTTTAAATGTTCAAAGCGTTCTTCGTATATTATTCCAGCAGTTGAACTGTGCAGATTGGTATTATTTACTGGCAAATTGCATATTAAGCAACTTAATGTCATGGATAGTGGGATAATTTTGATTTCAAATACTTTGGGCATAACTGTTTTTATTTAACTTGGTAAAGAATAAAATCTATTGCAAAAAGCAAAAAGCAAAATAGATTATGTAAGCAGATTGAAAAGTGCCCAAAACCAAAGAGTTAAATGTTAAAATTAAATTTTCCTTCCTTCCTTCCTTCCTCCTCTTTCTTTCTTTCTTTCCTTCCTTCTCTTTCTTTCACATTCAAGTCAGTGTGACTTTTGGTACTTGCCTGGACAAGCTCCTCAGTATTCTCGGGATTTTAGAAGTGGTCTGCCATTGCCTTCTTTCTAATGATGAGAGATAGGGTTGAGAGAAAGTGATTACTCCAAGATCATCCAGCTGGCTTTGTGCTCAAAGTGAGACTTCAACTAATGCTCTTCTGGTTTTCTAATTTTAACCACTACCCCAAACTGACTCTCAATTTTAATCTATTCAATTATAAATTCACTTTTTTCTAGATTCCTGCAATCCCATTCAAACACAAAGTAGTCCTGTCATCCAGACTTGTCATAACTAGGCTATTGCTATATAATGTATTTTATTGATTTTAATTCCAGCCAATTTGCTATCATTGCAGATCATTCCTAAATCTAAGAATTCATTGTTGCAATTTTTAATTATAATAGTTGGGTGATCTGGTCTTTCTTCAGAAGCTAAGGAGTATCAGGCCTGGTGGTTCTGGTGGTTCTTGGCTGAGAAATGAGAATACCAGAGGTTTAGAATAATGGAATCTTGAGAGGGGTTAAGATAATTATTGTGCCACAAGTCTTTTCCATTGCACTTACCAAAAAGGGATGGAATGTGTAGTACAGTGATTTAAGGTGTTATTAAAGTTAGAAAACAAGCATTCCACTCTGAATAACGCTAGAAGAGTAAATAAAGGGTTCTTTATTTATGTAAAGTTAAAACATTGTTTTAGATATCAAAACTTCCTACTGTTGAAATCAACAGAACCGCCATTGAGTTTAAGATAATTGGATTATTTCCTCAGGATAAGAAAAAAAAGAAACCTCAAGCTATTACAGACAAACTGATTCAGAAGTTAAGGCATAACTCCTTTAACATTCAATTTTAAAATGTCTCCTATGGTATACATGTACTTTTTCAGTTAATACTTAAAAATAACTTAACAACTCTGAATTAATTATATCTAAATCCAACCTAATATTTAAAAGTAGTTTTGTCTGAGTAACTCTGCATGCATAGGCATGTTTGGTGTGGGGATGGGTATGTGCGCGTGCACACACATGGACAAACACTAAGTACAATTTCTGAGCTCATCATAAAAAGGTTATTTTACAAAATAAACCTTTCTCCAAACACACTGGGCATTCACTCTCATCATTCCTACCTGTACAGACCTAGTGGGAATCAATGCCCAACATATATGTGGAATATTAGGTTGGATAAGGCTAAGGACTGCAATTTGAAATGAATTAGAACAATTGCTATTGATTATAGGAAATTTTTGATGGGTGACATTTGTTGATCATGGAAAAAAGGTAATTATTGCCATGCCTGAAAACAATTATTTTCTATGCTTGAAAACAATACATCTGAGATCAGCATACTCAAGGAAAAATTGTGTCAGTATACCAATTTGATTAAGCTTCCGGTTGGCAGGTGATGGCCATTTCTGGAGGCAAAAGGGCTGGATTAAATCGCCCAGGCCTCCAGGGCTCTCCTAATGCTCCAAGATTAAATATGATAGTAAAGAAGGAAAATAATCTACATAACTGTACTATGTGTTTTCTAAATTAATCCAAAATAAGAAAAAGTGAAATTATCTAAGCTCTTAGGTAATTGGGCTTGATAATTCTATTTTATATATATACATAGAATAGTTGAAAAGAAGCAATACAAGGAAATTACTCCTTCCGTCCTTCCTTCCTTCCTTCCTTCCTAAATAATTTATATATGTAAAAAACAACTTAGTTTTCAAAGGTTCTTTGAATGCAATTCTTCGCTTAAAGCTTTGTTTTGTATTTCTATCTCAAACCATTTCCATAAACAAGCTATCTAGAAAATTGGTTGAGTTTAGTTCATCTTAATATATTCTTCCTCCCCTCCTTTCTCTTACCAGAGCATTCAGGCTGCAACCTTTCAGTACAACTTCTTTTTTTTTAATGACTGTGTGTGGCAAGAAAGGTTTTTCTTCTGGCTGTCAATTTGCAGATATTAAACCCTTACATTTACAGAGGAACCAATATATTCCAAACTGCCTTTCATAATTCATTTCCACAGATGTAAAAATAGAATGAGGCTAAATTGTAGTTTTTCATTTATTTATTTATTTTGAACCCAAGTTATCTATGCCTGACTTGAAATCATTATTTTAAAACTGTTTTCGGAAAGTATTCTAACAAGGAATTTCAATCTTTATTCTCTGACAAATGTTTTACAGAAAGTAATTGGCACTGCTCTTTTTGGCCTAATGATATTAAACTTCAAAATATCTTGGATTTTCAACAACAGATGGCATTTCACCAAATTCTGAACTTGGCAATGTATAAAACCTTAATACTTGATCTTTCTATAGATTTCAAAGGGGCCTTCCATCCACACTGAATCTTAAAACATTGTTACAACTGAGCTCTTTGCAGTCAAGCTCATGTTCTCTAAATGGCCTTATCAGTTTGTTCTCTAAGTACAAAGCACTATTTGTTATTTCTGAATTGAAACTTTAAATATAAAAACAAAGGAGTTTTCATATGCAGATTCTAATTGCTAGAATTTCAAGTACATTGTTCTTGTTTCTTGGTTTTTAATTTACACACCATTGCAAGCTGAGTTGAATTTATTAAGAACATTAGTTACAAAATATGCAGATGTCCAGGAGCACACAATTCTTCATCCATAAGAAGTAAGAAATGTAACTATCTTGTATTAACTGAGAACTTGCATAGATTTTCACCGGTACTTTCTAGTTTTCACAAATTACACATATGACTTCCTAGATAACTGTGTAATTGGCCTTTATAATATCTAAATAAAAACATTTTTTGTTTCAGATCGAACGTTTCAACCTGGATCTCTAGGGTTATGTCTAGATTGAAAGTACCATGTTCCCTAAGCATGGTTTAATAAAAATGCAGACCAAAATTTTGCACGGATAACAAGCAACTTAGTAATATTTGAACAAATATAAACTTTAATTTCTATTATGGTCTTGTGGTGGTAGGAGGAATGCTCTGCATCAAATCTGAAATTCAAGCATCTGCAACTCAAATTTAAAAGAAATTTATAATTTCTAACATTATATAAGATAGTGACTTCTAATTAGATAAAAATTAGAGGGAAAATCACTTTATAGCTATATTTTAACAACATCACAATCCTAATTTAAGGTGGTTTATTTGTGGTTCAGTGTTATGTAAATTTAACCAGAGACATTCGTTTATTCTCAGATTACCACATAATCCTGAGCACTGGCTTAATTCAGTGAATCATGGTTAAGTAAACCAAGTGTTAAAATGTTTCACAGGTATGACTCATTCTAAAATGGCTTTTATTCTTAGGTGTCCACTCTGTGGCTGTATAGAAATGAAAATAGATCATATCATGACCAACAATTGTAGAGTGAGAGAAAATTCATATTATAATTCTTGATAATATTCATTTAGACTACAATACTTAATTTGAAGAACTGCATTGCTCTTTTCAATCATTACACTTTGCTAACTGAATCTTTCAAATAACGAAATAGCAGCATTCCAAAATTAGCAGATCCTGCTTGCTGTTAGAGAAACTGTTTATCATAAACTCCCAGATTTTTTTCATAGGATTCACTATTATATTAACAATATTTATTAAATTGAGTAGGATAATGAATGTTGCAGTAAATGCTGGTTCCCTGCTTTGTGAGCTTCTCTCAAACATTTGGCAGTCCTGAAAGAAAATAATACTCAAATGTTATTAGTTCAATTTAGAGATACTGAATTGAAAACCCAGTTATTTGTATTGTATTGTATTTCTGAAAAGAGCTCTACCAGGCCTTTGCTTTGCTTTGTTTTGCCATGACTTTTCCTACAAAGTGCAAACCATGTGGTACCATAACAATGCATGGAAATAGTTTTATTTTTTATTTTCCTAATGTTTTGTTAAATGTTTGGTTAGGACTTTAATTATTAAGTTTTCATCTGACTTTGAATTTTGTTGTATATTACATACACTGTAAAAATAATACATTTAATAATATTAAATAACATTCGCTTCATCCTAAATTCCTGGGAAGGACTGGATAAATGGACAAAGTGCAAAATCTAAATATCTGGCTGACTGTACCACCAATCATATCAATGTGTTTCATGGAACAATCCTCTGGCGTCTAAAATATTTCCCTTCCCTTCTTTTTATGGATGGAGAGGATATTTGATTAAACCGCTTGCGTTGATACCGGCCTGCTTCCACCCGTTCCAGCAGGAGACAGGATAAATTCTGGCCCATCTCTCCGGGGATCCGCGGGACATATAAGCGCGTGACTGGCGACTAGCGCTGATCCATCGCCAGTTGGAAGTTGTTCCTGGCTTTCCGAGTCCGAGCGATAAGTTCCTTTGAATAAGGCTCGGACCTTTGGAGAGAAACAGATCCCACTGCCCGCACCCAGCTTCCCTAGTGACTCTTCCGATCGAATTAAGCCTGAGTCGCTCTTTCGCTGGGGTGCTCTCCTCTGCCTCGCTGTCGCTGCCTGCTTCGGGAACCCCTGATGTTCGGTCACGGTCCTCTAGGGTCCTTCTGAGGCCGGAGAAAAAGGAAGAATGGCTGCGCCGTTTCAGCGGGGAGGATTGGCAGAGAGAAACTGCCTTCTTCCCAAAGTCCTTACCCCTTTCTCGCCTTCTGCTTCCTTCTCATTTCTTCCTTCCTTCTCCTTTCCACAGTCTTTCATTTTTCTTCTCTTCCTTCTGCTTTTCATTCCTCTTTTCTACATTTTTTGCATCTGTCTTCTTCCCATTCTTCCTTTCCCTTCCTTCTTTCTTTTTCTTTTTCCTTTCCCCTATCTGGTTTCCCCTTTCCTTCATTCCCTTTTTTCAGTATTTTTCTTTCCCATTTCCCTTTTTCCTCCTTTTCTCCTCCATCCTACTTTTTCTGCTTTTCTATTCCCTTCCTTTGTTCCTCTTTTTTATCTCTTCCTCCCTCTCTTCTCCTTTTCTATACTTTTTTCCTGCTTTTCACTTTCCTTCCTTCTTTCTTCCCATTTCCTTTCCTTTCCTTTTTTCTTTCTTTCCTTTTCTTCCTGGAAAGGGAAATCTAGAAAGAGAAGAAGGCAGATGTGGAAGATGGAGAGGTGTCTAATGCTGGGGGTTACTAAGAGGAATAAGCCCTTGTTGGTCAGCAACCTTCCAACCTGTCTTAAGTCACCCATTCCTCCCAAGCCCACACCCAGTTTTTGGGAACTAGAACTCAATATCTCTTTTAGTTCACAACTTTAACAATAAAGTAAGTGTGTGTGTGTGAGAGAGAGGGGGTAGGAGAGGGGGAGAGAGAGAGAGAGAGAGAGAGAGAGAGAGAGAGAGAGAGAGAGAGAGAGAGAGAGAGAGAGAGAGAGAGAGAGAGAGAAATAATATAACTAAGAAGAAGCCTCAAGCTTAGATCAGCTTCCCCTCAGAGCTTTTCAATGGGTTAACCTACAATTCCCATCATATGCAGCTGTTTCCATCCAGAAGACATCAAATTAGGCAAAGCTGATTAAGGTTGCTTAAACTGAAGTTGTTTAGGATCTTAAGCACACTTCAGAACAGTATAGAGAACGAATGCCTCTTTTATGAATGACTGCTGTACAATCTTCATCCCTTGCATCCTTGCCCAGTGTAAGAATTTGCAAGGATGGTATTTCTGAGTCAGAGAATCAGGAAGCAGAGAAGTTCAAGTCTTTTGAGATTTTGGTTTGGAGATCCAAGAGAGCTGAAAGAAGAGGTCAGGAGAGGGTGAATTCTGGGTGTGTGTCTAGCTACAAGTGGAACTTTGGAAAATGTGATGAGGGATAACAATGGAAATGAATCAAGGGACACAAGAAGCAAAGACTTTGAAGATTAAGTCTCATGCTTACAAGTACCTTTTAAACATTATTTCAGTATTTAATATTAGGCTTCTCTATGTCCATGTCCTCTAATGCTACACATCCTCCAGAAAAATTTGAGTATAATCCTGTCAAAGACCAGCATTTTCTCTCCAAAGTCAGTCAATCAAGAAAGGAGAACACTTCAGCAGCTCACTGTTTTGCACAATTTCTCTAAAGTGCCACATTCTTTGCAGGCATTTCTTAGAGTCTTAAAATAAAACCATAGTCCTGTATAAAATAGGGATGAAATCTCTGCTATCAAAATAAAAATGAAAAAGAATTTCATTCAAAAGGATTTTTCATTTATTTTTAGGTTTTAATAGTTCTTAGAAAATACATGTTTAGGCTTGATTCTTACATTACATTACATTTAAAAATGCAGTGCACTTGAGCGTAACATATTTTAATTGAGCATGCCTTTAGGAATTCAGAAAGGACACAGCATTTTATGAATAGGAGGGATAATATAGATCAAATTAGGCATTTGAGTGAGTCCTCTCCAACTGGTGTTTGACTTCAGAAAGCTTATCTCAGCCTCCTCTCATGATCAGGCACCTGTTCCATTCCTGCAATTTAGAAGCAAGAGAGTCTACTTATATGTCACAACAAGTGGCTTTTACCTAAAAAGTAAAGGGGGGGGGGAATAAATACTTCTGAGAGGAACCACTCTGCCTTCTTAGACCCATTCATGTAATTTTCTTGCCAACAATACAAAGCAACAATACAAAGTGCTTTAATAATAGGGCATTATTAAATAGTGCTTTTTAAGAATTTGTTATCTACTAATCAAAGTTTACTGTTTTGATCCTAGATCAGTTTGGTTGAGCCAACTGAGATGAGCAAGAAATATTACCATCATTATGACAGGTATATTTGAGGCAGTTAACACAGTTTTGCAGACCATTTGCCATTAAATGTATAAATTCTATAAAGTTACAGTACTGTATAGATTTTTGAAAGCATAGTATATCTTCTTTCTGGGCAGATTCTGCAAACATGAAGCCATCTTGTACAGATTGAAATATTTAAAAAAGATTCTGAGCCAAAGTTTTCGTTTTTAACTTATAAAGCATTTAAGATTTTTCCCCTCCCAACTAAAATGTATTTTTGTTACAGGGAGGTTTCTATTTGAAAGACAGGACCTGATTTGACATAGCAAAAGAAAAAGGTGCGGAGGGAGAGCGGGGTTGCGTGGGTAATCTTGAATGCCAGAAACCTTTTTGGAAGAGCAGCTGAGTTTTTTAAAGATTGGGAATTATGAATTCGATGTCGGCAAGAAATCCATTATCTCCTCTCTTACAATCGGGTACAGTTATAAAAATTGGATGGAAGAGTGGATTGGGCTCGGAAGGCAATTTATGACAGAGGAGGATTCGCGGATCCCCCGCACTTTTTACAAGGGAAAGAGGACGGGGAAAAAGCTAGGCAAATTCGGTGGAAAGATTCCTCTTTCCCAGGACGTTCAGCAACTCTGCGGCGGGAACGAAGGGAGATGTCTGCAACCGGGCGGGCCCTGAAAAGTAATTCAACTCCAGGGCGCAAAGTGCAGCCAGATCCAAGCTTATTCCGGCAGACAAACTAGGAGGAGGGGGGAGGGGAGGAGAAGGGAACACACAACTAAAAGCCAAGTACAATTTTGGATCTGCCTTCCTCTCGATGCTGTTACATAATTGTTTCTCTTGTTGGCATCTGTCCCGGCGTTGACTTCCCACCCGCCAAGTTTTTTTTTTATTTTTAATAAAGAGAGAAGTAGTATGACGCAAGAGGGCCACCGGGAGTGGGGTGGGGGATCTGTAACTGATTATTTGCCTGGGCACTGCTGCTCGACTCAAGTTTCTCGCAGGAACCTCGGCCGCTGCTGTTGTCTTTCGCAATGCCCAGCTCCACCGCCCTGCTGGAAGGAGGCGAATAAATCTGCCTGAGGCCGCAGCCCTCTCGCCTGCGAGGCTGTTGCCAGAGTCAAAAGAAGAGGCGACGGCTACTGAGAAGAGCCCCTCCCTTACTGGGGAGAAAGGGGCTGGGGGAAAGCGCTGCAATTCTGAGACCAGAGAGAGGAGCTGCGAAGGGGGGATTTGCAGTGAGAAGGCTGCTCGCTCTGGTCAGGCAAGAATAGGGAGGCTTCGGCACCCGAATCCCCCTTGCGGGCCTCCTCTTGGAAGGACTGCTGCGGCTGGAAAAGTGACGAGAGTCAACAGTGCAGACGTAACTTATCCTGCTTCTTGGGCAGAGGGGCTCTTGCTATAAAGCATTTTGCAAAGAGCACGTGGGTGTTGCAAGGAAGAAGGCGAGGCACGGAAAGGGGGTTGAACAGAATCACCCTTTAAATCACTGCAGAGCGGATTGTATAATATGTCTGCACCGTGCGGTTTTTATTTCACGCACGTTTTCAATAAACGGAGTGTAGTTTTGTGTGTTTGATGCACTCAAATCAATCCCCTTAGTCGATAAAACAGAGGCTCTTTTTCATGGTTCTGCACATGAAAACAGTGGGAATCGTCCCTGGGTGGGCTCGAACCACCAACCTTTCGGTTAACAGCCGAACGCGCTAACCGATTGCGCCACAGAGACTACTGCATTATTAAGGTTCAAAAAGTTTGCTGATAGAATGACAACATCTCCCCCTCCCTCTTAAAAAAGTCCCGTGGGTATATTCATTGTGAAATATTCATTTATCATAGATGAATTCAGCCATTTTTACCCGTTACACTGCATTCACTATTTAAATAAATGAATTAAAAGAAACATGCTTAAAACCAGCCGTGTGATCGGGTTTCAAGATGAAAAGTATCTTTTTGTGTTAAAACACAAAGTACAGTCTACTTAGTTCAGAAAAACATCCAAAGAAAACAAAGTCAGGGAATCACTTTAATCGTGCACGGAGAAGTGCACATGCTATAAAAATTCTATACAATGTAAGATTGTTATTTGGTTTGTTATTTGAAATGTATGTCTTTATGTATAATGTCTTGTAGGTAGTGTAAGCATTCAGGTCTGAGCACATTTGTTTATTTTGAAGTTGCTTGAGATGATCAACATCTTGTTGACTGAGCTTCAGAAATGATGACATTATCTTTTCAGTAACAAACTTTTAATTATATGAAATACAATTTTATTTCTAAAGTCTTATTTTCTGTATTTCTTAACACCGCCTCCAGGCCCAGAGTGGGGATCTTGCAGCAGGCCTTCCTTTTTTTGCCTCTATCTGTTAGGGAAAGGGATATATTATTTAACCTATTATTTAGACTGAATGAAATCCCTACCAGTTTGCTTTCTCTGTAACTTTTTCCTTGGGAAATCAAAAGGAGTGGAGTTTGACTCAAAAAAAAATTCTAAAATTTATCCTCTAAAATATATCCACTCTGAAAATGTTTCTAAAATCTTTAAAGTTTTGTGGGAGGTTACCCTTTTTAATACAAATCATGAATTCTGTTGGGAAAATCTTACAACTATTTTACTTCTGGACCTTCCCGCTAAAATCAAGTCCCCCATATGTATCTCTCCGTATGTTCAGTCATGCAAGTTTTTATTTAGCGAAGCTTGCAAAATACCATGTTAGATTTTCTTTCTTTTAATTATCATTGTTTACACTTTTAAAGTTCTTTTCTAATGGTGTATTTATAGTTAGAATGTATTTATAGCGTATTTATATGTAATGAAAGTGAAATTGGAAGTTTTTTTTTTTACAAAAGACATATTCTTGGGTTCTGAAAAACAGCAAAATTGGTTCCAAATGTAATTTGTATTCAATATTCCTGATATTATTAATATTATGCCTACTACCAAAAGATGTGCCTGCAATCAATTCTTTTTAAGAAGCTTTAGACAGCTTTTTAAAAAAATATTTGATGCAAGTAGGGTATAAGTTTGAGTTTAAATATACAAGGACACTCACTGATCATTGTTGCTTGCTCTGCATTAGTTGTGCTTCTCATTGGTTCATGCAGAGCACATATGATCTAGACAAAAGGCACACACTGATTAACAATGCATTTCTTGATTTTCCAGCAAATTCTACCATTTAACCTCACTGTTTCCTATGACACTATCTCAGTTCTCTGCGCTCAAAAGCAACTGTTCTCTAGAGCCCTTTCTTACCAAATACAGTTCTTAACCATTTTAATTTGTTTTAATGATTGAATATGTTGATTGTTTGTGTTTTAATTGTATACACTATCAAGTATCACAAGCAAGTGAAATGGGTAGCTATATAAATTCAATCAATCAATAGGGCAGAAAAGTGACCACAGGTTTTGCTTTAAAAGGTCCACAGGTTTTGCTTTAAAAGGTCTTTAAAAAGCTAGAAATCTGGCGATTACAGCTGTAGGAGAAATTGACTCCCTTCCATAGATGTTCATGTATCAAGAGGAGAAATAAAAATCTGCAAGTGTTTTTTGTTTTTGTTTTACACAGTTACAAATGAGCTCAGATTTCATTCCTCAGTATGCATACATCTGTTTATTTCTTCCATTAATTCCCCAAAACTGAACATAAACAATGCCACATCTTTAATACAGTAAATACACTTTTCATGAAGTACTGTGTACAGTGAGTCCCAATTACATTATTCATCTGTAATATTACAATATTCTCTTAATTCATAATTAAAAAGTAAAGTGTATTTTAGTGGATCAAAAAGCTGTATGTTTTCTTGCTTTATCAAGATGGATGATATGGAAAAATAATAAAAAAAGAAGTATCTTAACATTTCACATGGTGTTACAGTGAAACGGTGAGTATAAATAGATACTTGTAGGTAGATTTGAAATTAATTTACACAACATCTACACAAAATAGCTAATCCAGCACAGCCCCTAGGACACTGATGGCTAACCTTTTCTGGACCAAGTACCGAAAGGACGCATGTGCATGTGCAAATGCGCATGCATACACCAGAACCCCCAAAATGCAATGTGTATGCGGCTCCCTCATGCGCCCTGCCCCCATGCATATGCATGTGGCCCCTGCATGCGCCTCGCCCCGTGAAGGCTCTTGAGCCCCTGTGCAGGCTCTTGTGCCCCCATGCATACGTCCCAAAGAGACATGAAGATCAGCTGGCTGGCAGGAGGCACAAGTGCATGTGCAGTGGAATAGAACTGGGGCGACGGCTCATGTGCCATCAGGGTGCTGTGTGCTACATCTGGCATCATGGCCCTAGGAAGTGCTTGAATTCAAATGTAATATTGGACTTAGATTTTTACAACATTAAAATCCTGCAGGTAAATTTGTAGATCCTGAAATAGTTGTACATATAAATAGCCTACCCATATTTCGCCACAATTCCACTCTCATCCATTTCTGTAACTTTATTTCTAAAACATTTGGGGTACAAAATAGAATCAGATTTGGAAAGGACCACTTAAGACAAATGACTGCAACATCCTGTTCAGGATAAAAATTCAAACTGAAGCATCCCTGATAGATAGCTGGTTTGCCTCTCCTTGAACATTTGCAGTGATGAAGAGCCTACCAGCTCTCTGGGTAATTGGCTCTTTTGTTTGATTAACATAAAATTGGATTATTCCTTCCTCTAAAATAATACTTTTATACCATTTCCTGCATTCTGAGAGGATAGGGAAGAGGTCATAACTTTCTTTTGTGTGACACTCCTTCAGGTATTTTTTTTATAAACCATCATATATCCTGTCAGTCACCTTTTTCAAGCCTAAATATACCAGTTCCTACAAAAATATTTCTAGTAAGGCATAGTTTCCAATCTCCTTATCGCTCTATCCTGCACCGATTCTTATTTTATGGGTTTTCCTTAACAGCTGGGGTTCAGAACTGGACAAAGTATTTAAAGAGGATCTGTTCAGAAGCCAGTGGAATTATATTTTTTAGAAATTAAGGAAAAATGCATTTTTGGTAATCAGCTTGTGATAAGCTACAATTCCAAAACCTTTTCATACATTTGGTTTCATTGTTTAAAGTGAATAATTTTGTATTTTTCTCTGTTAAACTTCTGGTAATTTCATTCTTTTAATCAAGATAATTTTGATTTTAATTTCTCCTAGAGCAGTGATGACTAACCTTTTCCAGACTGAGTGCCCAAAGCGGACACGCGCCTGAACCCCCAAAATGCAATGCACGTGTGGCCCCCACACATACACCCGTGCATGCGCAGCAGAGACCTGAAGACCAGCTGGCCAGCAGGAGGCATGCATGCATGTGGAGTGGAGATGAACTGGGGCGACGGCTCACGTGCCATCAGGGAGGGCGTTGAGTGTCACCTCTGGCATGCGTGCCACAGGTTCGCCACCATGGTCCTAGAGTGTTAAGTAACTGCAAACTACATTTTTACCATCTATAAAAAGTATTATATTTTTTCATTAATAAAAACATTAAACAGAATTAGAATCAGAACTCAACAATTATGAGATAATTTTATATATATATATATTTGTCTTGGTTATTCGGGTCTTCTCCCGCATAAAATTGGAAGTGTCTAGGCAACATTTCGACCAAGTCTCATTCATCATCTTCAGGCTGGTGTTCTCGGCTTCGTGCTTCCAGGAGCACCTTGCTAAAGGCCTTCATCGCCCTTCTGAACAACAGCAGAGTTGGGTCCATCTGGATCTTGAGCAGACTTGGGCATTTTGTGCCCCCCAGGGCCACATCTGGCTCTTTGGCTATGACTGTTTGAGATCAGTTGGAAATTAGAATATATGTAAGTGTATGCCCTGCAATTGTATTGCTTTTATTTTGAAGGCAATTGCTTTTCTTTTTAGTTTACGCATGTATGTGCGTGCCTATGCAACTTCACAGCCCTATCGGTTCATCCTTTGCCAAGAGCCCCAGTTTCTTACGTGACCCCTTGGGAAAATTAATTCTTCACCACTGATCTTGAGAGAAATTTCTGCAGTCCTGAGAAATGGCATTGTTTAATCCAAAGAACCTGGAACAATTCCATTGGCCACACTCCAATGGTCATTGAGTGCATTTTGCGCAAATACTTTCAGTTTCTGACAAAAATGTTTCACAAAAAATAATGGTTCACTTAATGACTGTGATGCTCATTTAATGATGGTATTATTTGCTTAATGATCACTACAAAAAAAGTTGTAAATTTGGGTGTAGTCACATGAGGATCAGTTATGACTTTCTGAAATTTTTTTAAAATTAGATTTATATGCCTCCATTCTCCGAAGACTCAGGGCGGTTTACAATGCGTTAAGCAATAGCCTTCATACTTTTGTATATTTTATACAAAGTCAGCTTATTGCCCTCACAAAATGGGTCCTCAATTTACCTACCTTAGAAAGGATGGAAGGCTGAGTCAACCTTAAGCCTGGTGAGATTCAAACTGGTGTAATTGCAGACAGCTGGATGTTAATAACAGGCTTTAGTCTGCTTTTAGCCTGTTGAACTATCCAGGCTCTTTATTGTACAATTTGTACAAAACTCTTTACAATTATTGTAAAAATGTCATAATTAAGACAGAAATGGGGAGCCTGTGATTCCAGATGTTGTTCAGTTACAATTTACATGTCAGGTGGAGATCCTGGGCATTCAACAACAAATGGAGGGCTTCCAAGGATGCTTTTTCAAAAGGCACCTGGAGTTTCTTTTTCATTGAAGGTATTTTGCTTCTCATCCAAGAAGCTTCTTTAGTTCTGACTGAATGGTGGAGAATGGGAGGATTTCTATTTCTTATAATCTGGTCATTTGCACTGTCTCTGAGAGTTGTTGGGATCACTTGAATGTTTAGCTGTGCCTTCGGAGTCACCTGAGTAGTGCAAATGGGGTGTGGAACCTTTTTTTGGAACTCCTGAAAGGTCTGTGTTGTAAACAGGAGATATGTGGTGTTGTATCCCTCCCCCTCTGTTAAGAGACAGCTGTTCATTTTTAACATAGATGGCCTTTTTGACCCCTCTTAATCTTCTCATCGTTCCTATCACCCATCTCCTCCCACTTACGACTGTAATCTTGTTGCTGGTATCCTTAAGATTTATATTGACTGTTTTCCTATGACTATCATTAAGTGTTGTACCTTATGATTCTTGACGAATGTATCTTTTCTTTTTGTACACCGAGACTGTATGTACCAAGACAAATTCCTTGTGTGTCCAATCATACATGGCTAATAAAGAATTCTATTCTATTCTATTCTATTCTATTCTATTCTATTCTATTCTATTCTATTCTATTCTATTCTATTCTATTCTATTCTATTCTATTCTATTCTATTCTTCTATTCTATTCTATTCTCTTCTTGCAAACCAGAAGTCCTTTCTATCCAGAATGTGGACTTGGCTGTCTTCAAAATCATGATCTTTATCTTTCAAATGCTGATGGATGCTGGATGGGTTTGTTCTCTGCACTTCAAATGCATGTTGTGCCATGCTTTTAAAGTGGTAGTTTTATTTCTCCAATGTACAGATCTTCACAGGTAACACTGCACTGTACTGCACATATCACATTTCTCGGTTTATGTTTGGGTGTTTTATATCCTTAAGGTGGACAAGCTTCTGCCTTAATGTATTGTATGTGTATATGAATGTTGTGTTGCTTGAAAATCCTCCATGACCTGGATAACTGAAATTTTCTATAGACAAATTGAGGGCTTCATACTGAACAACCCTGCTTCACAAAATATGTTGTCCCCCCTTTTTTTATCTACCTTTATTTTCCAACCTGTGCACTGACAATGCCTTTACAATATTACTAGATTTTTACAATCTAGTACATTTTAAAGTGTTTATATGAAATGCTAGACCAACCTTCAAAACACATATTTGAATAATATTTGTACTACTGCCATGTTGACAGTCGAGCCAATATGGCCAAACCTTTTGGACATTGTGTCTAGAAAGACTAGAACTCTAATGTATAGCTAGAGATCGATAATGTGCTTCAATATTTTCATCCTGAAATAAGCATTATGCGAAATGTAGAAATGCTTAGACATGAGTAAGACCTGCTGATTTTATTTACAACAATATCCAGCCTCAATATTTTCTGAGTGAGTATTGAGATAATGTATCAGGAGTAAAACCTCCTTAACAATAACTTTAAGAATAGTAAATTAATAAAAAGACAAATGAATACTTTTAGACAAAGCAAACACATAGAATACTCATATTATGTTGGCAGAAAAAAACAACTACCAGTCATTTCCTGTTTCCTTGCCTTACGTTTCCATTTGATCTGAGAAAAATTTTCTATCAGGGGACCTACTTAGCTTTTTTTTATCATCTCATTGACAACTTTTAATAATAGTTGATACTTATTTTAAAACAGAATACATTAGGCTCCTGATGGTAAGCAAATATCACATACACAGGTTCAAACTATATATAACAGCAAACTATACCCACTTTTCATACAAATGAGACTCTGTAAGTGAGAGGGCCTAAACATGGAACCAGAATCCAATGGCTCTGGAGGCCTGGATTTGACAAATGCCTTCAGATGTTACGTTTTTATTTATTTAATCTTGTTTTCCCATCTCTTATTTCTGCTCTCTTTTCTCTAAAACCAGATCATAACATTGATATAGTTTACATTTCAATTTAACCGTATGTACATTTTATATACTTCTATTTAATAGTCAGCCCACTTTAATTAACTGCATTTATTTCTGTAGTCACATTTCTTTAGACTGGGAACAATAATGGGAACAGAACTACAAGAATTTTAAGCAAGATTTTTAAATTTCATTCTATTCATTCTATTGAGATATTTGAAATGGGAATTCAGTTTTTAATATTTGTTTCATATGGGTGAGAATAATTTCCAGAACTATTGAGCTTTATGGTATTGCTACCAAATATTAAAAAATGGGAACATGTTCATTATATCTTATGCAATTTTTGAAAATAAATTATCTATTTTACCAATCAGAAGTGAGTAATAAAACATATTGTTTTTTTCTGAATATAATGTTCAGAGTAAGTTTAATGTTCTTCCATTGAAATTTCTTTTGCATCCCTATTGCTGTATTTAAGTTTTGTTTCAATATAGTGGGGGCATAATGGCTCAACAGTTAGAGGCTGAACTGGAAAGCTGACAGCCAAGTTCAAGATCCGAATGCTGTACCATGGGATGAGTCCCCTTACTTGCCCCAACTCCTGCCCACCTCGCAGTTCAAAAGCATACAAATCCAAGTATAAAGGTAAATAAATAGGTACCACTTTAGTGGAAGGTAATTGTTCTTTGGGTCATGTCATGTTGGCCATATGACCATGGAAATATCTGACAATGCTGGCTCCCTCAGCTAAGAAATGGAGATGAGCAACTTGCCTAGCATCAGATATGACTGGACAGGGAAATCTTTACCTTTTCTTCTTCTTCTTCATGTTCCCTATCCGTCATCGGAAGTTGGTGATCATGTTGGCAATCCTATTTTTGTCAACAGCCATATGAAAAAGTGCTGCTTAGTTTTGTCCAAACCAGTCCCTTAGATTTTGAAGCCATGATGTTCTTCTTCTGCCTGGGCCTCGTTTGGCTTCAATCTTTCCCTGGAGGATTAAATGAAGGATACCGTATTTTTCTGGGTGTTGCATTACATGTCCAAAATATTCTAACTTTTGCCTTTTAATGGCTTTGATTATTTCCCTTTGCTTTCCCAGGCGGCTTATCACCTCCTCATTTGTGATTTTATTAACCCAATTTATAACAGTCATCTGTAAATCCACATTTCAAATGCTTATAGTTTCTTCAAGAGGTTTTCTGTCAGCAACCAACTCTCTACTCCATAGAGCAGGATAGAAAAGATGTAACATCTGACAAGCCAGATTTTCAGTTTTAGGCTTATCTTGTGATTGCAGAAAACCTTTTTCATTTTGAAGAATGCTTTCCCAGCTTTCATGTAAATTAAAACCAAGGTACATCATCCTTTCAACTTTTTCTAATGGTATTACTTCTGAATTTATCAGTGGTAAATTAATGGGTTGTTTGCTGATGACCATGATCTTCGTTTTTGAGGTGTTAAGCTTCAAGCCATATTTTTCAGTTATTTCTGAGTCTCTGTTGATGAGGAGCTGAAAGTCTTTATGCTTACTGGCAAGCAGAACTGTATCATCAGCATATCTTAAATTGTTGATCTGAACACTATTTACTTAGAGGCCAGCATCAATGTTTTCCAGTGCTTCATTGAAAATTGACTCAGAGTAGATATTAAATAACAACAGAGACAGAATACAGCCCTGTCTGACTCCTCTTCGTATTTCTGCATCATCTGAGTATTTTTGGCCTAGTCTCACATTTTCTATCTGATGCCAATATAGATCTTTCAGAAGTCTTTATCATCTAGTCCCACTTGTTTCAGGATTTGTAATAGTTTGCTGTGTCTTATTTTATCAAATGCTTTTTCAAAATCGATGAAGCACATGTAAACCCTGTGATTGATATCTCTACAGCGCTGTACAAGAACTTGAATGTTGAATAGAGCATCTCATGTACCAAGATTGGTACATCTTGATACCAGTCTTGGTACATAGAGCATCTCATGTACCAAGATTGTTTCTGAAACCATATTGTGTGTTACTTAGACACTCCTCAATTTTGTTGTATATTCTTGTGTGAATTATTCTCAGGGATCTTTTCAGAGCATGACTTTATCTTTTACTAATCAATATATTACATCAAACTTTATGCCCATTATCATTGATTTCTCTTCCATGCCAAGTTGGACTCATGGATATTAAGTTCTGCAGCTCATCAATGCTTTGCTCAATTGAAGCTTTGGCAACTCTCTAAAATACAGAAGATATAAAAGTAAAGGTAAGGGTTCCCCTTGCACACATGTGCTAGTCATTCCCAACTCTAGGGGGCAGTGCTCATCTCCATTTCAAAGCCAAAGAGCCAGCGCTGTCCATAGAAGTCTCCGTGGTCATGTGGCTGGCATGGCTAAATGCCAAAGGCACATGGAATGCTGTTACCTTCTCACCAAAGGTGGTCCCTATTTTTCTATTTGCATTTTTTACGTGCTTTCAAACTGCTACATTGGCAGAAGCTGGGACAAGTAATGGGAGCTCACCCCATTACATGGCACTAGCGATTCAAACCACCGAACTGCTGCCCTTTTGATCAACAAGCTCAGCATCTTAGCCACTGAGCTACCACGTCCCTTATACAGAAGATATAGACTAGTTTTAATCATACTCCTGATCCATGCGCATAAGGACAGTATCAGACAGATTGGTATTTTGGCCAATATATTACATACACAACCATATAAATATTTAAATCTTGACCCCTTGGACAGTTTTTTTGTATATTGCTATTGTTTTTAATGCAATATTATTGTTTAAACTTTTTAAAGTCACACAGACTTATTTTGGAGTTGGCTAGTCTAGCAATTTAATAAGTAAGTGGTGTATTGTTGTAGTTCAACAGAATTCCACAGAAAATGATCATAAGTTTCTACTAGCTTTTCTTGGAAAAATGCTGAGGTTCAATGAGAATCTCAAAGTCACAGTGCAGTAGAATAATTTTGGGATGGTCTGAAAAATCTAAAGAGAGTTTGTTCTGGTTACTTCTTGGATGGAATATTTCCCAACTCTCTCCCCCCAAAATTCAAGGCTGTCAGCTAGATTTGGACATCTCAGAAGAATGATTTGGTGTTTTATCATGGCTGTACACTGCCCTGAGTCCTTCGGGAGAAGGGCAGTATATAAATCTAATAAACTAAACTAAACTAAACTAAACTAAACTAAACTAAACTAAACTAAACTAAACTAAACTAAACTAAACTAAACTAAACTAAACTAAACTAAGAAGGAAATCATAAGGTAATCCTGTAGTGTTTTCAAGAAAACTAGATAGATGATTCCACAAAGTTATTGGAAATCAAGAACTGTATAGTGATTTTACCTTGTAGCTCAGCGGTCACCAACTAGTGGTCTATGGACCACTGGTAGTCTGTGAGAAAATTTTGTTGGTCTGCAGAAAAATTATTTGCATTTTTAATATTGCATTAAATCCAGGTCCTCAATCTAAGGAGTAAGTGCAAAAAGAAGTGCTTGCTTGCTCCTGATGTTTTTCCATTTGTAAGGAAGCTTTCATGAAGGCAAGTCTGGCTTCCTGTGCTGCTTGCTAAAAACCTCACCAGTACTGCTGTGCACACAGCTTGTGCATGTGTGTGTGTGTCTTTTTGCTCCTGGTCTTTCGCAGCAGCCTGTGCCTGCTGTCTCATCCCCAGCCAGCTGAACCAAAGTTGGGGAATTCACCCCTTCAATCCATCCCTGCCTTCATTCCTCTTTTCTTTGGAGGCCAACCTGAAGGAGCCTCAAGTCATTCAAAAGGTCTTTTAAAGCCTCTCTCTCTCTCTCTGTGTGTGTGTGTGTGTGTGTGTGTGTGTGTGTGTGTATCTTTGTTCCTGGTCTTTGCAGCAGCCCATGCCCGACATCCACACACACACACAAAAGCTATGCGCACAGCAGTACTGGTGAGATTTTTAGTGCAGGAAGCCAGATTTGCCTTCACAAGGTACGAAAGCTTCCTTACAAATGGAAAACCGCCAGGAGCATTTTTCCACGTGGAGAGGAGGAGGAGGAAGAAGACGAGGGTGACAATCCCGGGTGCGTGAAACAAGGTGTGAAAATCTGCAACAGAAAGCTCGGGATGAGTGAAAAGGGGGAGCATGAGAAATTTGTTTCTCTCTCTCTCCACCCCCCAGTTATCTCCCAGACTGGGTGGCTGAAGTAGAAAGGCTTGCAATCTTTGGGGCTAGAAGGCGTTGGATCTGGCTTGGCGAGGGGAGTCAGGCTGGTCAGGTGCTGATCATTGGGAACTTGTTTTTACTTTTTAAAGCATTTTTTACTAGTTAAAAATGCTTTAAAAAGTTTTTTAAAAGGGCCACACCCACCCAGTCACATGACCACCACCAAGCCACGCCCCCAAGCCATGCACACTGAACTGGTGGCAAAAAAAATCAGATTTCATCTCTGGGTGAACCTATGGCACGCGGAGGTGGCACACGGAGCCATATCTGTGGGAACGCTCGCATTGCCCTAGCTCAGGTCCAGCGTGCATGTGTGCATTGGCCAGCTGATTTTTGGGCCTTCCTGGCCCATCGGACATTGGGAAACAAGCCATTTCTGACCTCCAGAGGGCCTCCAGGATTTGGGGAATGCAGTTTTCACCCTCCCCAGGTTCCTAGAAAGCCTCTGGAGCTTGGGGAGCGCGACAAATGGGCCTACTGGGCCCACCAGTAACCTTTTTGCCATTGCATGCCAAAAGCAGGGGGAACATGGGGGGGGGGTTGTGTGCGCATGTCCAGGAGGATTTTAGTGTGGGTCAGAGAGGCATTGAATTATAGGTGTGGGCATGTGCACAACCCCTGACCTCCCCCTGCTTTTCGCACAAGATGGCAAAAAGATTAGCCATCATTGCCCTATATTAACAAATATTTACTGTGTCTTTCCTGCTTCATTCTTCAAAATTACCATACTCTATATCAATGTGGTCCCATTTGAAAAAAATAAAACTAAGAAAGATATTAGCAGTTTTTGGGGTTTTTTTCCCAATGCGACCAGGGGAAAGTCTGCATGTATGATTTAAAAGAAGTCAAAATAGCAGATGCAATGGTGGGATCCTGGCCTTTAAAAAAAAAATTGCAGACTTTCCTATTAATGGAAAGTCAGGACTGTCTTTTCCCAATCTGAGGAAGGTATCAGAACCCTAAAACTGACCTGAGGTCTGTGTGGCTATCTTCAATCTCCAAGGAAAATATCAGGCTATGAAAGAGTTTGCATAGCCCTGGTCAATACCTGTAAAATTACATTTTGCCTATGTGCCAGGATTCTCAGATTATAAAGGCAACAATGTATGAATGCAATGGAAATCAGTTACAGAAGAGTAAGTAACCAGTTTTCCACAGGGGGGGAGGTGGGGAGGTAAGAAAAGGGATGTGTAATCTTCCCCTCTATTATTTGTCCATTCAGCATTTCCTTTCCAACCTCTTTGTCAACTCAGAGAAGAAAAATTACCAGGAAGTATCAATTTTTTTGGAGTAAAAGACGCCCCAAAGTATAAGATGCACATTAGTTTTTTGGGAAGAAAAACAAGAAAAAATTCTGTCTCTGGCTACCAGCATCCATCCGTATTCATCTGGCTAGCGTCCTTGCAGCAAATAGCAAACAGCCTGGTTAGCTTCAGCATATTAGTGCAGCCTGATTAAGCATGAGCAGCTGATTGGGGGGTGGATCAGCCACCCAGAATATCCCCAATCAGCTGTTCCAGGCTGCAGGGATTGCCACAGACCATTACCACCTCTGTGCCTCGAGTTTTGGGCCTCTGACAGCTCCATTTTATTTTTTTTTAAATAATCTTTATTTACATTTATAGTTAAAAAAGACAACAACACATCAAACAAATAACAAAACAAGACAAGATAGAGAACATAAATACATATAGATAATACCTTAGTGATCTAATATTTAGTACAAACCTATACAATAAATTCATACTACATTCCAGAGGAGACAAAATGACCTATTTTAAATTTTTAAATCAATCAGGTCTATCCGACCTCACTTTAGGTATATAATAAAATATTTTCAATAGATATAATGCCTATTTATATTCTTCTAATTTGGATTCGAAGTTCTTTTCAATAGCCAAGTATACCACTTTTCCCAGGATAAACATGTTTGTGTTTGGTCTCTTATCTTTCAGTTTTTTGGTTAATCTATCTGCTTCTGCACAATCCAAGTTCTTCTTTCTTATTGCTTCATCAGATGGGGTGTTTTTATCTTTCCAGAATTGAGCAAATGTTATTCTCGCTGCAGTAATGATATGTAATATGAGGTAGCACTAATCTTTTTTTAAATTTTCTGGTTGATCGCCGCTTCCGTGTATCACATTTTCAGTCTCTGTGTATTGTGGTTTTCGGCCTCCACATGCCCCGTTTTGGGTCTCTGCGCGTCATGTTTTTGGCCAGTTCCAGGCAGTGGGGTTCACTGCCACCACTGCTGCCAATCTCCTCTGGCTGGAACTGGCCAAAAATGTGATGCATAGAGGCTACAAATGGGGCATATGAAGGCCAAAAACTCAGCATACAGAGACCAAAAATGTGATACACAGAGGTTGAGATCAGTGACAATATGCTGTGGTAATCCCCGCAGCCTGGAATGCGTCTAAAATGGAGCATTCGGAGGCCGAAAACATGATGCGTGGAGGCAGCTATGGGTGGCAATGTGCTGTGGCGATCCCTGCAGCCAGGAACAGGTCTAAAATGGAGCATTTGGAGGCTAAAAATGTGATGCATAGAGACAGTGATCAGCGGCGATGTGCTTTGGTGATCCCTGCAACCTGGAATGGGTCTAAAATGGAGTGTTTGGAGGCTGAAAACACAATGCACGGAGGCATTGTTCTCCAATATGATGCTTTCCTCCACTCCTAGGTCACAGCTTTGCTTTCACTGATCTCCATAATCATGCTTTCCTCCACTCCTAAATTCATTTATTTAACTAATTCATAACATTTATCTCTTATTCAGTTGTTTAGCTCCAAATTACTTCAGAATGTATTACAATATTGTTTTCCAATCTATTCTCCTCCATATCTCTTACCAATTTAAGGTAAAACTATATTTCAATAAATATCTTATCTCCTATTCTCTCTTAAGTGTTCTCCCATTCCATGCTTATTTCTTATTTTCAATAGGAAACATTTTGAAACCTTTTACGATCAATTTTTTATAGTTCTTAATTCTATAAATAACTCTTTTTGACATCAAATGCCTTTAAAGGTAAACATTTTCTTCCAAATTATTAAATCTGTAGGGAGTGCTAGTTAAAAATTCAAAGTTTAAAAAGGCATCCAAAAATCATGTTTTTCGTCAATCATTTATTCTCTTATTTCTTAATCAAATTGTTTATATATTTATATGAGAATAATAATAGAAAAAAGGAGAGAGTAAAGCAATAAAAATAATTACAATAAAAGAAATACAAAAAATAAGGCAACACTAAAAAGGAAAAGGAAAAAGGAAGAAAGTAGAAATATAACAAAAGAAATTGAATGGATTAAAAAAGAAAATAGAGAGGGGAAAAGGAACAAAGAGAAAGATACTAAAAGAAAGAAATAGAGAGAGAGCATAGAGAAGAAGAAGAAGAAAGCATCTCCTAGCATTATTCAACCACCCAGAAACCATTACATTCATTTAAATCAAAATATAATATTTTGTTGTCTTGTTACATAATATATTCCATTATTCCTTTCTCCTGTCTGTCCAAATATGTATCTTTTCCATTTCAATGTCATCAAAGTTATAAGTTCTACAAAGTTAATTCTGAAGCTATTCCATATATGGTATCATCATGTCCTTCTATTGCCACACCCTTCTTTTATTGCCACGTTTATTAGTTCAGTTTTCATTGTTCCATTTAATTTCTTCTTTCTTTCTAATCTTCAATAAGTCCTCCAATGAACAGATTATGTATCCTAAATCAAGTTCTCTGAGTCTTTTCCTCAAAATAGTCAAGTTTAAATAACAAGCAACAAAGTTTCTCTTTTCAAGTATCAAGCAGCCTGGAATTTACACTTTCACTTTTCAGCTGGCAACCATTTTATCTCTCTCCATTTGTCTTTTCCCTTTGCTTTTGAAGACATAATTATTTCCTCTTCTCCTTCCTATCTCTCAAACATAGTCCAATCTCATTTATCCACCAAAAAATAAAGAAAAAATTTATCCAGATCTGTAGTCAGACATTTCCAAAAAGTCAGTAATTTATGTTATCCACTAACAAGTCTTTTGTCTTTGTGCCCCAATAGTTCTCAACCACTGTTAAGGCTGGGGCTGACTAATTGTAATTCAGTGTTTGTGGGCAGTTCCTGCCTGGGTTGATGTCCACTCACCCAGCATGCAAACTCCTGGCTCCTCCTCTTCTCTTCCTGTGCATTCTTGTATCCCAGTTGCTGTGGTCTCGGGCAGTCGCCATGGCCACCATTCCACTGCCGCCAGCACAGCGGGCAAGTCTCCGGCCCCGAGGAACCTGCCCATTCCTCTCGGCCATCCAAAGGGTCCCTCTCTATCCCCCTGCCCCTACAGGACAGGGTAGGTCCAAAGACCTACCGGCGGGGGCTTGGCAGATGAGGTTTTCGCAGAGCTCTGAAGAGCCTGCTAATTCCGTCTGTATCTCCACAGCACCAACCGGAAGTCCATCCCAGGAATCTATTTTTAAAGAAGTCAGTAGTGCTATTGTCACCAGATTAATTGGCAATAAAGTTGGCTTTTGTACTTTTTTAATTAGCGAAGTGAAAAAATTTGTGAAATCCAAGTTTTAAGAGTCCTATTCTTTTTTGCAATTTAGGGACTAATTTAAAAAAAATTTATATTGCTCAAGATGTTATCTGAGGGATTGTTATAAACAGAAACATAAGTGTACAATGCCATGCTACTAGCCTTCTTCTTTTGAACTTCCCTAAACCACCTACTCCATCAAAATATACTTATTAGGTTTATATATGACAACCATAACAAGGATATTATATACTTCTCGGATTGTCTGAACTGGGTGTCAGTTCACTTGCGCCCTGCAGCCATGGCAGGGTCAGGAGTGTGCATGCGAGTGGAGAGACCCTTCTCAAGTGAGTGGCTGCCTGCCCCACATGCACCTTTGCTACACTTTGGCCGAGCCCGCTGGCTCACTTGAGGAGGGACTCCCCGCTTGTACGCACACTCTTGGCCATGCCACATCTGGCCAGGGGGTCATGAGAGGAGAAAGAGGATCGCCTGAAGGAAAGCCTCTGCTGCCCTTTCCACTTGTTCCTCAGCCAGCCCAGATTCCTAAAAAGAAGAAAGAAAAACAGTAGTGAAGAGCCCCAATGAGAGCTTGCTGGGCTTTCTGAGAGAGTGAGAAGAGACACAAACACAGACACACACAGACAGAGAGATACACAGAGAGAGAGAGAGAGACATACAGAGAGAGAGAGAGAGAGAAAAGGAGAGAGAGGGGAAGGGGAATGGGGAGACAGAGAGAGAGAGACATAGATATAGAGAGAGGGAGAGAGAGAGAGAGGGGAGGAGAGGGAAAGGGGGAGAGACAGTGGTGAAATTCAGCCAGGTCTATCTGGCTTGGGTGAACCAGTAGCAGCGGCTGTGGGAGGCTCTACCCACTAACACGGACATTATGATGTTGCTTTTTGGTGATGATTTTAAGCCTCTGAGCGTGCACAGAAGGCTTTGCGAATGCGCAGATGACGGCATACGCAGGTGAAGTGATCACACAAGCACAGCATGCACACATTTGCAAAGCAGTAAGGAAGGTAAGGGAATTTCACTCCTGGGGAGAGAGAGAGATACAGAGAGGGGGGGAAGAGGGGGAAAGAGATATAGGGAGATACAGGGAGAAGGGAAGAGGGAGGGAGAGGGAGAGGGGGAGAGATGGAGAAGGTGGGAGAGTGGGAGAGAGATACAGAGAGAGGGGGAGAGAGAGATACAAAGAGTGGGGGAGAGGGGAAGACAGAGAGGGAGAGGGGAAGAGAGGGATATAGAGAGGGGAGAGAGAGGGGGGAAAATAGGGAGTGGGGGAGAGACAGTTACAGAGAGAGATACAGGGAGAGGGGAAGAGAGAGAGAGATACAGAGAGAGGGGAGAGAGAGAAAAGGTTTTTGTGGTTCTTGGTTCTCTGACCTAATGACTAGCTGGGTAGGCATGGCTAGGGGGGTGTCATGTGACTGGAAGTGAGTGACGTTGAATTGGCCATGCATGCCCACCCAGGTTTTGTGACTGCCAGTGTTTTTTTTTTCTGAGGGAAACGGGTCCAAATGGCTCTTTGAGTGTTTAAGGTTGCAGACCCCTGGTGTGAATTTTTCAATGGAAGAATGGGAGAATCTGCTTCTACAATAACTTCCTATTTTAAAAGCAAAACTGAATTTTGGAGCCAGTTTTAGATTATAATCTAAAGCAAGAACTAATGCTGCATTCAAAATGTGATCTTGTGTATTGAATCAATATTTCAATTTTATGGATATTTAAATCAGAATATATATTTTGGTAATATTGGCTGAATTTACTCCCATTTACAATGGCAAATTTCATTTGATTTATATTGAGTTAACCATGTTTTCATGTTCATTTTTAATTTGACTGATTATTCATAACTAATTAATTATATTTTAAAAAATTAGTATTTCAATGGCACTTCAAATAATATTATTTATTTGAATTATATTCCTTTATTCTTTTTTCATCTATCTCTTGCATTTGTTTATGACTTTCTTTAAATGTTTGTTAAAGAGAAAATGAAAAAATAAGAGAAACAAATAGGCATGCCTGGAATCTGTAAAACTAAGAAAAAGGGAAGGATCTAATAAATCTTTGGTTTAAAATTATGCATGGGTCTAAAACCCTTTTTTAAGCCTTGTTGCTTAAAATTGAATTATGAATGAACATAGATTGTAAATTTGAAATTAGGAAAGAATAGAATAGAATAGAATAGAATAGAATAGAATAGAATAGAATAGAATAGAATAGAATAGAATAGAATAGAATAGAATAGAATAGAATAGAATAGAATAGAATAGAATAGAATAGAATAGAATTCTTTATTGGCCAAATGTGATTGTACACACAAGAAGTTTGTCTTGGTGCATATGCTCTCAGAGTACATAAAAGATACATATTAATATATTAGTATCAAATTAGTGATAATTCAGATTGGAATGGGTATGAGAGACAATCTGCACAAATATTTCTACCTCATCAAATGTATCCTTATTTTAAGTACCGTATTTTTCAGCGTATAAGACGACTTTCTAACACAAAAAAATCTTCTCAAAAGTCGGGGGTCGTCTTATACCCCGGGTGTCGGTCTCCTATAACCAGGCAGACGAGCCCGAAAGGCTTTGACGAGCCTTAAATGGCTCTAAGGAGCCAAGCTGAATTGCATGCTGAATTGCCGCTAATCAGCTGAGTTACACGCAAGCCTCCTGTAAAAGGGGAAAACTTTCCTTTTACACAACGCTGGCCATCCCAGCTGCTAATTTTTGCCTGCTAATTGGTACGTAGCAAAAATCCCCCCCACCTCCAGCTTGCTTACCTTAGCTGCTAGCCGCAACGCTTGCCTTGCCTTGCCTGCAATCCATTGCATCAGCAAGCAACTAAATCTCCCTGCCTGCAATCAAGCAGGCAGGGAGTTGTGGACTTCAACTCCCAGAATTACTCAGCCAGCAAAGTAAAGCTGGCTGAGGAATTCTGGGAGTTGAAGTCTACAAGTCTTAAAGTTGCCAAAGTTGCAGACCCCTGTTCTATTGGGTAAGTTTTTTTTCCCCTTTGGGAGCTTTAAAAAAAATAGTTAATTGGGGAGGGGTTTAGTTGTTCTTTTTTAGACCTAGCCATTTAAAGGCTAGGTCTAAGTTTTATGCTAGGAAGTTTTAAATTTAGCTTTCATATAAAAATAATAAAAATAAATAAAAATAAAAATAAAAATAAAAATAAAATTTGTGCAACTTTCTGAGATTTAGTGTGTTTCTGTAGTGTTTCACTCTAACTATACAAACACACAAAATCTCACAAAGCTGTATGTGTGTGTAAACCCACAATGTAAAAGTTGTTTTTTTGGGCTTTTTGTGGCTGTGTGAGGTTCCTGCTTATTGCAGGGCCATTTTGGGTCTAGCACAGCTGCTTTTACATTGTGGGTGAGCCAGTTGATGTTTTTTAATTTTTATTTGGTGTGCGTTGGAAGAGGGGTAGTCTTATATGGCGAGTATAGCCCAAACCCTATATTTTTACAGGAAAAGTTGGGGGTCGTCTTATACGCCCAGTTGTCTTATACGCTGGAAAATACGGTAGTCTATGTTTGCAGTGGGGGCTAAACTTTTGGTAAGCAAGTGATTATAAAGAAAAAATAGAATGCATTCTTCTTGCTAAATCATTCAAAACAAGGTGCTCTCATCTCAGTCCACTTGGAGAAGAGGCTACAATCAGAGGTGGAATTCAGCTGGTTCTGACCGGTTCTTGCAAACCAGTAGCAGAAATTTTGAGTAGTTTGGAGAACCAGCAAATACCACCTCTGACTAGCTCTGCTCTGATCTATTGGCTGCCTCCCGAGTCCCAGCTAATTGAGTCCCAGCTGATTGGCTGGGTCTTCTTTTGTTGTCCTGCACAGGAGAACGAGCTGGAAAGTGGGTTGGGGGATGGGGAGGGCATTCCCCTGGAGTGGGGTGGAAATGGAGATTTTACAGTATCTTTCCCCTGCTATGCCCACTAAACCACGGCCATCAAGTCACGCCATGCCACGCCACGCCACACCCACCAAGTCATGCCCACAGAACCAGTAGTAAAAAATTGAATCCCACCACTGGCTATGATTCTGTATCATACCTGTGGTTCAATTAAATTAGTGAAACTTATTTCTGAATAGGCAGAGGTGAGAATTCACCTGGAAATCTCATCCATTGGCATAAAGGAAGAGATCATTATTTGTGATGCCATTAGATCATATAGTGATGGTGTAGGATTTTTTGAACATATTATATGCCTTTTTAAACACTGCATTTTTTATTGAGAAGAATGAATATCATGGAAATATAATGCAGCATTTATATTTTTTTCTGTTTCCTTTCAATTAGCCCACAATTGCTTATGAAATATATTGAAGGTAGTCTTAATTCAGTTTATCACTTAAGAGGTCATTGAAAGTAAAGATAGTATAAAGCCAAGCAATACTAGTGGAAAAAAATTGAAACTTAAAACATATAGGCTGCAAATAAATAATGGTTCCTATATCATTTATCTTTGTGATACATCAGAGTAAGAACTATAAATGCATTCTTAAGTTTTAACGGTAGAATAAATTTAGAGGAACATACTAGATCTATCATTTCTTGGCTGCAAAATTATATGGCAGCAAATTATTAGACCTTTCTCTATTCCTGGTCTCCATCTTGTAACCATCCAAATTTTTGCACTCCTTAAATGGAAGCTCAACTGTAAACCCGATTAAAACTTGAGATGTTAAATACAAATGTACGAGAAAGGATTTACAGTATTTGAACAAGACTCAGATCCAGAAAGCAAAATCAGTGCTTTTCAAAAGAAGTCCAAAGAAGGAAAAACTTTTATTCTCAGTTCACAGCAGAGCACAAATATTAATTTGCATGCTTTTGAATGAGAGAGCTATGCTTCAAGAATAAAAACATAAATTCTGATTCAACAACATTATTCAATTGTTCATTCTGTCAAGCTCCAGCACAGAGAGGTAACGGATCAGGGCTATTTTATCAGTCTGATTGCCAACTTAATATGAATCTTCCTTTTCCTAAGGCAAAGATGTAGAAACTGAAATTCAAATTAAATTGGAGGGAAACCCTACAGACTCTTCCAAAATTATATCAAATTTTACTATCACACTAATTATATAAAATTTAGCTGTGGGAAGGGTTGATCTTGTTTTAGGAACAAATGCAACCAACAAGTCATTGGGCATGTTGGAACAAGAGTGTCAGTTTAGTATTTATTCTGATTCCTTTCTGTCTTTGCCTTGGGATACACTGTGCCATCTCCAAGAACCCTGTACCATCCGCTCTCATTTCTTTCCTCCACAAAGAAAGAAATGAGGGTTGTTTTAATGTGTACAGCCGATTTTCAGGCCCCTCTCTGTTTTCATCTGAATCTGGAATTCTGAAACCGGAATAGCAGAATAACAACAGAATAATGGAGGTGGAAGGCATCTTGGAGGTCTTTTAGTCCACCCCTCTGTTCAAGCAGGAAAATCTATATCATTTCAGACAAATGGCTGTCCAGTCTCTTCTTAAAAGCATCCAGTGATCTTTCTCAGGGCAAGCCATTCCACTGGTTAATTGTTTTCCCTGATAACAAAATCTCTCCTTAGTTCTAAGTTGTTTCCTTGTTTAGTTTCCACCCATTGTTTCTTGCCTTGCCTTCTGATGCTTTGGAAAATAGTTGATCCCCTCTTCTTTGTGACAACCCCTCAAATATTGGAACACTGCTGTTGTGTCACTCCTAGTATTCTTTTCACTAGACTAGACATACTCAATTCCTGCAACCGTTCTTCATATGTTTTAGTCTCCAGGCCTCTAATAATCTTTTTTGTTCTTGTTTGCACTCTTTCCAGAGCCTCAACATCTTTTTTATTGTGGTGACCAAAATTGGATGCAGTATTCCAGGTGTGGTCTTATTAGGGCTTCATAAAGCAGTACTAATATTTCATGTCATCTTGATTCTATCCCTCTGTTAATTCAGCCTAGGATTGTATTGGCTTGTATTGGCTTGTATTGGCTTACATACTGTTGACTCATATTTAAGTAATTGTCCATCAGGACTCCAAGATCCCTCTCACAGTTACTGCTATTGAGCCAAGTTTCACCTAATCTGTACCTGCACAATTGCTTTTTCTTGCCTAACTGTAGAGCCTTAATTTTTCTCTCCACTGAATTTCATTTTGTTAGAAAGGGCCTATTGTCGAGAGCTATTTGGATCTTGAGCCTATCTTCTGAGATATTGGCTATTCCTGCCAACTTAGTGTCATTTGCAAGTTTTATGAGTTCCCCTTCTATTCCCTCACCTAAATCATTTATGAAGATATTGAAGAGTACTGGGCCTAAAACAGAACTTTGGAATATCCCACTTCTTACTTCTTTCAATGTAAATGTAGTACCATTAAAAACTACTTGTTGAGTGTGGTTTGTCAGCCAGTTACAAATAGAGGTGGTATTGCTCTCTATCCCACACTTTCCTAGTTTACTAAGAAGTAGGTTGTGGTCTACTTTTTCAAATGCCTTCTGAAATCCAAGTATACTATGTCCACAGCGTAGAGGGTGCTGGTCCACCCTCTAATTACCTCCTCTACCTTTTGAATGACAAAGTTGTCAGCTAGGTAGGTCAGGAGCCTTTTGGATCTCCACTTGATACTTTGTCTCCCAGTTGATGTCTTTAGTTGACTTTGACTAAAGCCACCCATTACTACTGTGGTATGTTTCTTACATATATTTAACTAATTAGCAAAAAGTTCATCTATTTTTTTCTGCTTGATTGAATGGCCTGTAGTATACACCTATGAGAATGCCATTCTTTTTTCCTTTGATATTTACCCATATGCACTGTAGGAGGCCTTCATGTTTGGTCTGTGCATCTCTATAGAGATGTAATGATTGCTTACATATAATGCAATTCCATCTCCTTTTTTGTTAGGTTTGTTTCTTTTGAACAGTCTGTATTTTTCCATCGGTATATTCCAGTCATCAGTTTTGTCCCACCAAAGTTTCAGTTATGGCAAGTATATCATACCTGCTCTCTTGTACTAGTACTGCAAGTTTACTCTGTTTATTCCCCAAACTTTGAGTGTTAGTGTATAGGCATCTAAATCCTTTATGGATGGCCCTATATGCTTCCCACATCTCCTACTTTGCATCTGAGTTTTTCTTCCTTCCCATTTTTCCCTACCTTGTTTAGCTGGTTGTTTTGGGGTTTATGCTTGGAACTAGGTCCTAAAGATTGATCACCCACCCCCTCAATTTTAGTTTAAAGCCCTTCTGATAAGTTGAACCAATCATTTTCTAAATACATTCTTTCCAGTTCTTGTAGGTACAGCTTATCCCTTGTCAGAAACCCTTCATATAGGTAATGCAGACCACAATCTAGGAATCCGAAGTTCTCTTGGTGACATCAACCCTTAAGCCAGTGGTTTCTAAAATCCTTTGGTCCCTCATAGGATGCTGACCTTTTGTTGAAAGTACAGATGAAAACACAATTTGAGTTCCTAACTCCTTAATTTTCTTACCAAGCTGTTCATAGTCTCTCAATACTATTTTTAGATTTGTGGTTTGATTATTTTAATAAGGTTTTTGTAGCTACATCTTTTGATTTTTGCTCCAGGGAAACAACACACCTACCTAGATTGAATGTCTGGTCCACAGACTACTGATTCTGTCCCATAAGAACTGAATCTCCTATCACCAACACTTGCTTTTTTTCCCTAGGGAAGTTTGGGTCATCGCAGGAGCTCTTTTCTAGAAACATTCAATGATGCCTCTTTTCTAGGTGTCTGCATTCTTTCTTCCAGGGGGAGGTTATAAAATTGATTGTAGTTCCAGTGGGGCTGCACTGGAGTGGGCTAAATTAGACTGTAAAGGCATTGCTCTTGGTTGTTGTTTTGTTCCATGGGTGACATGTTTCCATCATTTTCTCTAAAAGTTCGTATACAGAGTTGTTGTTTTTTTGAAGTTGTTTCTTCTTATGTTCAATTTGGATAAAGTCTTCTTGCTTAGGGTGGATGAAAATGTTTACATCAGAATCTAATTCTACAAGGCTGTACTGTTCTTTTATTTCAAGTTCTAAGCAAGGACAGAATAAAAAGGATGAAGATAGAATCCATTTCAAAGTCAATCATTATAAGAATGGCTAACCTTTTGGGATTTGGGATCTGAAAATTGGGATATGAATTTGCTTTTTCATTTCCTTTTTATGTATATCTGTGCCTGCTGTTTTAAACAGTTGAGTCTATAGGGCAGGCACTGTCTTGTTTTTACTAGCAAGATGCATAGAAGCCAATCTGAGAGTAAAGAGTGGGATAAAAATGCTTCTAATTTAGTAACAGGCATTCTTACCTAGTTCTGTCATAGAATATTCCCAATCTTTATCTAGGCATACTTCTATCATTGTTGTGTTTGTGTGTTTTGAAATGACAAAATATAACAGACGTTTATGCTGCAGTCACAGAGATTGTTCTAAATATGTTTTATTTTTAATGAGAATTGGCAGATACCATAAAATTCAGAAATGTATTCGAAATCAATATGTACAATAGCATTTAAATATATTCAAATACAAATTGTTTTATTACATTATAAAATTAAGATTAAAAACTTGATATCCACTTTTCTGTATAGGAAATGCTGTTGTGCCAAACATTCCAGGGGAAAACAAAGAAATGGGAAAATCTCATTTGTATCTTCATCTTTTGAAGAAGAGATCTGTAGCTCCTATAATATTTTATCTGAGGTCCCACAAGATGGGAACCAAGTTGCCTTTATCCAGATTTAAAAATTTATATTGAATTACTGAATAGTAATATATTTCTCTTTCACTTGGAGTGTAGCTTGAAAAAACATATATTAAACAAAGGAAGTAAACAGAAAAGAAAAAATATCTCATAAGTAAAACAGTATTTGATTTAAAGATATATTTTGTTGGCAACCTAATCTCTTTGTATAAAGATGCAGGGAACATTAACACTGATAGTTTTCAGCTATTTCCCCTGCTCCAAGTTTGGATTAGCATAAGAAACTGCAGAATGTAAGATCATGCTCCTGTGCTTTAGAATTCTGTGTGTAAAAGAGACAGCATGTATATGCTTCAAAGAGCCTTCAACATTTGGTTTTCCTTTCTAAATGCTTTGCCATTTTAATGGCAAAGATGGATGCCAGGGGCTTACCAGCTTACCAGGTGGCCTACTAAAGGCTCATATTCAATTGTAAAGAACAACGGGAAAGGAAAAAGAGCTAGAGGAGAAAGATGAAAGGAATGTTGAGTCTTGCAGAATAGGGTCTTCCAGAAAATCAATATTGGAAAATCAGGAGGAGACTCACTGAACTTTAAACATCTTAAAAGTGTCAGCTGCGCTGAGATCATTTTGAGGGAAGATTGCAATGCATGTGAAAATATGTATAAATCATAACCACTATCACCCAACAATATATTGTATATGAATCTTTTCAACTATTGAAGAGGGATTGAAGGGATCTCAAGGGATATAGGAATTACAAACTAGAATTTAAGGATTGTTAAATATTTTTAATAGTAAGACGTTTGACAGTGGAACCAATTAACCAGAGAAGTAATGGGCTCCCATTCATTGGATATCTTCAAACATAAAAAAATATAAAAGATATTTTTTCTTCCATTCAATCATGTCCAATTCTGCCAGGCCTGCAGTTTTTTGCTACGTTTTTTTCAGAAATCGTTTAGTATTACCTTCTTCTTAGAGTTCAGAGAAAACAACCAGTGCTAGCCCAAGATCATCCAGTTGGTTTTGTCCCTAAGGAATTAGGGACCATCTTCTTAGTTTCTAGTTTAATGCCTTAACCACTACCCTGTTTTCCCCAAAATAAGACATCCCCTGATAATAAGCCCAATCAGGTTTTTGAATGCATGGCAATAAGGCCAAGTGCTTATTTCAGGGTTTAAAAAAATATAAGACAGGGTCTTATTTTTGGGGAAATATGGTACACTAAACTGGTTTTCAACAGATATATGACACTAACAGTTAATAAAATACTAGTCAATTATTAGAGAAAAGTGGGATGACCACACTTCCGGGTTTTCCCACAAGTATGGCAACATTGAGAAGTTACTTACCGTATTTTCTGGCGTATAAGACGACTTTCTAACACACAAAAATCTTCTCAAAAGTTGGGGGTCGTCTTATATGCCAGGTGTCGGTCTCCTGTAACCAGGCAGACCAGCCCGAAAGGCTTTGATGAGCCTTAAATGGCTCTAAGGAGCCAAGCTGAATTGCCTGCTGAGTTGTTGCTAATCAGCTGAATTACACACAAGCCCCGTAAAAGGGAAAAACTTTCCTTTTACACAACGCTGGCCATCCCAGCTGAGATTAGCAGGCAACTCAGCTGGGATTGCCAGAGCTTGGATGGCCAAGCACTGTGTAAAAGGGAAAAACTTTCCTTTTACACAACGCTGGCCATCCCAGCTGCTAATTTTTGCCTGCTAATTGATACGTAGCAAAAATCCCCCCCCTCCAGCTTGCTTACCTTAGCTGCTAGCCACAACGCTTGCCTTGCCTTGCCTGCAATCCATTGCATCAGCAAGCAACTAAATCTCCCTGCATGCAATCAAGCAGGCAGAGAGTTGTGGACTTCAACTCCCAGAATTACTCAGCCAGCAAAGTAAAGCTGGCTGAGGAATTCTGGGAGTTGAAGTCTACAAGTCTTAAAGTTGCCAAGGTTGGAGACCCCTGTTCTATTGGGTAAGTTTTTTTCCCCTTTGGGAGCTTTAAAAAAAATAGTTAATTGGGGAGGGGTTTAGTTGTTCTTTTTTAGACCTAGCCATTTAAAGGCTAGGTCTAAGTTTTAGGCTAGGAAGTTTTAAATTTAGCTTTCATATAAAAACAACAACAACAACAACAACAACAACAACAACAATAATAATAATAAATAAAAATAAATAAAAATAAAAATAAAATTTGTGCAACTTTCTGAGATTTAGTGTGTTTCTGTAGTGTTTCATTCTAACTACACAAACACACAAAATCTCACAAAACTGTATGTGTGTGTAAACCCACAATGTAAAAGTTGTTTTTTGGGGCTTTTTGTGGCTGGGTGAGGTTTGTGCTTATTGCAGGGCCATTTTGGGTCTAGCACAGCTGCTTTTACATTGTGGGTGAGCCAGTTGATGTTTTTTAATTTTTATTTGGTGTGCGTTGGAAGAGGGGTCATCTTATACAGCAAGTATAGCCCAAACCCTATATTTTTACAGGAAAAGTTGGGGGTCATCTTATACGCCCAGTCATCTTATACGCCAGAAAATACGGTAATTTAGTTGGCCCAAAACCAGTGGTGGGCTGCTACCAGGTTCGCCCCGGATTGGGCGAACTGGTAGCAGCAGTGGTGGGAGGCTCCTCCCACCTGCACGGATGCTTCTGCACATGCGCAGAAGTATTGCGTGCGTATGCAATGCAAGCGTGCACGAGCACATCCACGAGCGCACTAGTAGTGACGGGCTTTGAAACCTGCCCCTGCCCAAAACACAGCACATACCAGATGGACTTTATAAAGCATGTTATTAAGGCTGAAGACTCTCAACAGCTAAACCTACTTTCAATCCAGAAACATAGAGTACTGGCTAAATTCTGTATTGAGAATTGGGTGAATCCAGTGTATTGTGTTGAAGACAAAATATTGGATGCGGGGCATACAGTACTCCTGTGAGTTTAACCTAAAGGTGAAAAAAATACCAAAGAAGAAGAGTGGGAGATACATAATTTGTGTGTGTGTGTGTGTGTGTTCTCTTCAAACACAGAGAGGGTTTTTTTTGCTTCAGATGTAAAAAGAGTTAAGGGAATCTTTTGTTCAACCATTACAGGCTTAGACAGCAAAGCTTGTGTGAGAATACAGGAAAATAATATCAAAGCCTGAAGGCCAAAATTAGCAAGGTTTGGTTCATCACCTGAAGACCTGACAGCCAAAGAGCAAGTGTTATGGCACCTGTAATGCAAAACATCTGAAAGGCACCTAGCTGCCTATCCTGAGCTACTGTTGGCTAATCTTCCCAGATGTTTTTGGTCATCCTGGGTGGAAATTCTAAGAGCTATGCTCACAAATCATTTGAAGGATACCAGATTGAGGAAAGCTGCTTTGACATGGTTAAATTATGAAAAATGAATTATCTATGCAACACATTACTTACATTTGCAGCTTTATATGACATCTATTGTTGCAGATCAATTCCTGGCAGCTTTAAATTATAATAATCCAAACATTTCTCAGAATTTATTCAGGTCCATGTCATTGTTTAATGAAAACATTAATGATTCAAAGTGTTTTCTGATGATAGTCCAGTTCTTACACTTCTAACATGTTTGTCTTTAGAGAACATTTTCAACAGGACTGTTTCTTTTACAAGATGGTATATTAAAAAGCACATTAGTTGTCAGTCAAAATTCTGATGCTAGAGCAGAATGTTTCCATGAATGCACAAAAGGAATTGTTTATTTAGTTATCCTCATCAACTCTCTATTATTAAGATAGTATTAGAGGCAGAATTCTATAAATAGATACAACTACTAAAAAAACATGGGACATTTTATCTGAAATATGAAAAAATAAAGATGGAGTTTAAATGAAACTGATCTGTGCAATAATGCATGAAAATTAATATGAACTCTTTTTTCTCTCTCTCTCTTTCTCCCTCTCTTTGTTTTGTATGCTGGGAAAATATAATCCACTTGTAATTAAGAAGATGAGGAGGAACTAATGCTTAAAATATAATTATCATTTAAAAACTCTTCCTTCTGCATTAAAACAAAACATCTTAACATTGCTTTTCGTATTAAACATATAAATTGTGTAACAGTGTTATTTGAACCAACTGTACCACATTGTTTTATAGAATCAGGAAATTAATACAGTCTTCAAAAGTAGAGTACCATAATAACTTACACTAACATGCCTGCAGAATGAGAAAAGATAAATTTGTCAAGTAAAATGCAGATGATCCAAGAAAAATCAAACATGAAAAAGTAATGCTGGAGATCTCTCTCTCCTGTTTTTTGTTTTGTTTTTTAATAAATTGGCATCATCACCGCAATTCTGTGGGAAGAAGGGGATTGGAGACTCTGCTGCTCATATTTTTTTCCCCTGAATCTGTAATAATCCTAACTTTTTCCAAAAAAGAACAATAGCCTCTTTTCCAACATTTTCTTTTATCTCTATGAAAATTTCCATGTAATACACATGCCAAGCAGGCAAATAAGATTAATCTCAGCTAAACAAAAAAGTTAAATCACCTCCCTTTTCCAGTTAAATATTCTTCTTAAAGAATCAAACCAAAATTACATTTTAAAAATCAGTTTTTTAAAAAGATTGAATGAAAGGAATCATAGAGTGACTCACTTTTTGTTTTTAAATCAGAAATCTCAATGCTAAGAATGACTTGTCAGAACATGTTAAAGAGCTAGGTAAGAGTGAGAATAGAAACATTGGGCTGAGCTTTAGATAGCTACCATATTGCAGCTGTAAAATAAATTTACCAAATAATCAGCTGTTGACAATTTAGAACAATATTTTTCAAACTTACCAATTTTTAAGATGTATGCAGTTCAACTCTCAGAATTCCCCAGCCAGCATGCTAACTGGAAAATTTTGGGAGTTGATGTCCAAGATTCTTAAAATAGCCAATTTTGAAAAATGCTGATTTAGAACGCTAGATATATATAAATGTATGTTTCCTGCTTTCTAGCGAAAATAAATCGTGCAGCACAGCTGATCATCAGAAATACCGGTTCATCTGAACCGGTAGCATTTTTTTACTACCAGTTTTCCCGAACTGGTAGCTTTTATTACTACCGGTTCGGGAAAACTGGTCCGAAACGGTAGCATTTAACCCCTGGTTCTAAGCAATCTTAGCTTTTGGCCCTCACTTTCCATATCCTCTGTAGTTCCTCCTTCAGCCCCTATTACTTCTACAGATTCTCACACTACTTTCTGATGTTGCTATCATCAGTATTTATACATGTGTGTGCAAAATAGAGATGGAAAAGAGAGAAAAAGAGATATTGTAAAAAAGCAGCTCCCAAAGTTCTTAACAGAAGTTACAGGTACATTTATACATTTTATATTTTACCCTTTCTCTCTAACATTACAACATAATTTCTTTCTTTCGATAATCTACCCTTTCTAATATCAAACCCATAAATCTCAAGTTCATTTTTTAAAGCAAAAAGTCCATTAGGCATTTCCAGTTACTAATAAATGCAGTTATTGTCCTTTCTCTACTCAAAAAGTCAATTTTTCCATCTCTACTAATGTTGTCATCTTCAGCAATTCCTCTGTTGTGGGTATTTCAGAGGCTAAACAATTGGTTTCTATTGTAAAGTATCCTCTCCTTTTCATAATGCTGCCTTCATTGTTAACTTGCAGGAAGATTCTTGTTAAACTGGATTTTGGCCTCTGGAATGTTCTCCTTCCTTTTCAGGAGACACTTATGCTGGTATATTTAAATATCCTCAGAGTTGTGCAGCACTTTTACTTTCAAAGGCCAAAAGATGATTTGTGATGTACAAGAACAATAAAACCTCTTCTTCTGCGATCACACAGCAACTAAGGAAAATAACAGTGAGATCTCTGCAAAAGGCAAAGCTTAATATGAGAAAATTTAAACAACAAATAAATAAGGAAATAGCTAAGGAAACAGCATCTTTTGTCAGTTCAAGAGGTTGCTACCACTCCATTCTTCAAGCAGACTGAGCTCTGCACACAACTTGAATTATTTGACATTACATTCAATCCCAGCTCCTTCCCCCTGCAGTTGCAAAGTTTTGTCCCAGCTGGGAATTTTTATTTGTAAACAGGAATTGTTGCTGCTGTAATAATCCACAGTATTATGTTTAACTGCTCTGTCAGCACAGCCACACAGGAGGACATGGCTAGTTTCCAGTTCCTGCACTTCTAATGAACTGACAGGTTGCCAGAACATGGCAAGAGTACAAAATCAGAAGCAATACATTAGGAGACTTGCTATCACAATGAGCAGATGACAAACTCGCAGGTTGGGGTTTGTTTGTTTTTTACAGGGAGATTTTTATTTTAGGGAAAAATTGAGGAGATGGAGTTGAAACATTCCAAGAATTGGGTAAAATATGTATGGGGGGGGGGGGGGGAATGATTACAAGTAGTCCTCAATTTACAACCAAAATTGGAACCAGAATTTCCATTGCTAAGATAGGCAATTATTAAGTGAATCACACCTAATTTTACATCCATTTTGTCATGGTTGTTAAGCAAATCAATGCAGGTGGAAATTAGGAAGATTATAATAAGGTACCACTCTGGGTCTCACCTGTATAATCCAGAGAAAAAATTGATTTATAAAGATATATTAGATTCGAATGGGAAGTTAAAAACAAAATTGGCATTTCAGGAACAAAGAGTGAACTTAGACTGGTGGATATACATGCAAATTAGTAGTAAGTATATGAGAGATAGGCAGAGGCTCAGGATTAGCCAAAAGGTGCAGACTTTGGATAGGATTTTACTGCGGGTGGATGAAAAGATGTTAACCAAGTGCTATAAATTCTTTATGGCTATGGAGGTAGCTGAGGAAGGTGTGAAGACTTCGGTTCATGCCTGGGAGAAAAATCTGGGTCATTCAATAGAGCCTAAGAGGTGGAACAAAATCTGGAACAAAATCTGGACTAAAAATATTAAACTAACCCAGTCAATAGCATATAAAGAAAACATATATAAAATGGCAAATCGATGGCATTTACCGCTGGCCAGCCTCACCAAAATGTTCCCTGGAACACCCTCAGTCTGTTGGAAATATGGTGTTAAAGAGGGCACATACTTCCACCAATGGTGGACCTGTCGAGAGGCAATGAAATTTTGGAAGAATATTCAGAAATGGTTTAATGAGATGTTGGGGCAGCGTATACAACTGCGCCCTGAGGTATTTTTATTAGTGATAAGACCCAAAAATATAAACAAAATGACATGTTACCTGTTGCTACATATAACAATAGCTGCAAGATTGGCAGGGGCCCAATATTGGAAGATGGATGTCAGCCCACCCAAACAAGTAGTAATACAAAAGATAACGAACTGTGCGGAATCAGATTAGCTTACTATGATACTGAAAGGACAAGGGGACACAAACTATTATATATCTTGGAGTCAATGGTACAATTGGATGTCAAACGGAGCGTCAAACTGATGTATATGGTAACATGTTATTTGTATATATAATAGATTTTTCTTGGCTATCCTATGTTTGTAATGGGACAATTTTACTTCCTTCTTGCGCTGTGATGTAGACCACTATAGATTTAATGTTTGTTTGATGCATAAGATAAAATAAAAAAAAATGCAGGTCATCATGCGGTCATTAAGCAAATCTGACTTGGCTTGTGAGAAGCCAGCTGAAAAATTACAAATGGTGATCACATGTTCCTGGGACACTGCAACCATAGTAAACACATGCCAGTTGCCAAGCATCCAAATTGTGATCATAGGGGTGCTACAAGGGGTCATTTCATGTCAATTTTTGCAATGTTGCTAAATATTGCTAAACAAATGGCTATAAGTTCTACTACCTACCTATAGCAGTTCTCCCCAAGCATTACGGACTCTTAGCAGACTAGGACCTGGAGCATCATAGAATTGTAATCGTCAAAACGATCTGCTTAAGTCCTGCTCCATTTCTAAGGGCCTTAGAAAACTTGGAATATAAAAAGGTTGGCTCAGTCATGTAAAAATTGGTTATCTGCCTTTGGTTCTTTCATCCCCTGGTTGCTAGTTATAAGCTTTTTGCATATACATGTACATGTACAATCCACTAGTTTCTAGGCTTTTTTTCTGGAGCCAGCAAACACTCTGCTGTCCATTGGGAGACTCTCCCAATGGGCAACAGAGTGTTTGCTGGCTGCCAGAAAAAAAGCCTAGAAACTAAGTCTCCCAATGGGCAGGAAGATTCTATGGCGATCATGTGAAGTTGTTATTGGTATTCATGCTATGTTAATAATGTGCTAATATTTATTTTGTTCTACAGATTAATATAATTTGATCATAAATCAGTGTTCAGTGAAATTAGAATCCAGGAATGATGAATTAGTAGAAATCCCAGAAATTCAAAAAAGAACACAGTTGATAAAACATCACAGATAGCTATATTAGATAGTTGTTCATTTACCAGAGGTTTTTTCCCCTCCAATCCATCAGAGCATTCCTAAAGAATTAAGAAGTCCAGATAAATTGTTAAGATTTTATCCTTTTTTATTGTCATTACTTCAATGCTTTTTCCAAAATTTGATATTTAAAGTGCATCTTTTTTACTGGGAATTTAGCAATCCTTTGTATAATTTTTTAGAATAAATTACTGAACAGTGCTCAGTGTGACTTTTCTTTGATGCTACCTCAAAACGTATTCTAACACAGTCGCTATGTTTGATCTATAGGATCTAAATATTCTGGAAATAGTACAGATGAGATTATAATCCCCATGAGCCTGTTCAAAAGCACCAAAATGATGGCTTCGAGCTTTGAGGTTAGAAAAGACTACCATATATAGCCATGAAAATCTAAATCATAGAAAAATCAATCCAGAATTCTTACCCCATGCACAAATGATCAGACTGAAATTATCATATTTTGGCTTTTTTTTTAAGTCAGTAATGCCAGGAAACATGAAATGAAGAAAAGAAAGGGGAAAAAAGCAACTAGGAATAAAATGCTAGACCGTATTACAGATGGGAACATTGTCAGAAGGTAAGTATTGAGGGAAGATTATCTTGGAGACAGTCTATTTATGCTGTCAGTAATAGGCAATACAAACTTGGTAACAGATAATCAAGAACTGGGATTGGGTAAGAGCCAGATAAATGCTCCTGAAAATTTATAAGCCAGACTCTTTCTGTGTAGGCTAACCAATCTCACAAGCTGATTTGATATTCTTTTGTTCTACGAAATCTGTAGAATTGGGTTGGACTGAAGCAGTTCATGTGTTGAAATAGGACTGGGGAGAGCCAAGCTGTTTCACTCTCAGCCAAGACCTTTGGTCAATCAGTCTCAGCCTTTATCTTTTAGGTTTAATTATCAGGAAGAAATGTGGGAAGAGTCTTGAACTCCTACAGGAGTATCAAAACCCATTTTTTTATTTCCAGATTTAAATGGTGAACAAAAAATAGTTGTTGGTTCCAAAAGGCATGTATGCTTAAAGCTGAACTAAATAGTGTATTATTTCACTATTAAAGTTTAACATGAAGTCATAACAAAATAGCTAAGTGATCACTGAAGTTTTGCCTTTCAAAATGTTGTATTCGGCATTATACACACAGGTGTAACTATTTGAAAGCTTGGAGAGGTGGTGCTGATCGGTTTAAATCTGGAGGCCAGGAACGCAAATACCGGCATTCAATCCTTTCCTGCTCCAGCTGAATATATCAAACCGATCCATGTTTTCAAAGTTCACCTCTGCATGGCAACAGCGAGGAAAAAAAAAAGAAAAAGATGGAAGTTGCAAAGCTGCAAGGGGAGCGGAGAGAAAAGAAGCATAAAGAAAGAAAAACGCTGGCCTTGCCCATTCTTGGCTCTAGCCTCGCCCCTCCTGCCACGTGTCCCCAGGCTGATCAGATCCTAAACTCCGCCCTTCCCCGCTTTTCTTGGCAGAAGAAAAGTAGTGTGAAACACAAGCGCTTTGGCTATTTTAGTTGAAAGTGGCATGTGTCAAAAAATAAAGTGAGCAACCAAAATTGAAAATTATTCCATCTTTTTTAGGTAAGCAGATTCTGGGATAATGCTAGGGGTTCACAGTTCAGGTCCCAATGACCGATTTATCTAACGTAGGAAATGCGTTTCCTATCCTATTTGCAGCGATTTTTGTTTGCTGCTCGAAACAAAGGATTGACCACCACGTGGCTCGGAAGCACCAAGCAAAAGTTTCACTTCCTTCTCTTGCCTCTTTTACGCCCCTCAGGGTTTTTCAGCCAGGCCTGATCAGAAGCAGATCTAAAACGAAAGACCAAGGACCTTCGCTAACACGTGTAGGGTCGGCTGATCGAGGAAGAAAACCAATTACCTTTAACCAGCAAGGCTGATTCTGAATAAGGCACGGGAGGACCCCAGCAGGATAAACAGAAATGAAACATCTGCAAGTGAACAACTAGGGTTACAGAGCGCCAAGGACTCCGGCAGGAAAAGCAAGAGCCATCGATTGCTGCAGGAACAAAGGGGAACTAAGAGCTGCACCCGCCTTTATCCTAAATCGTACCTTTCCAATCTTACTAGACTAAGATCAGTTTAACAAATTCAAGCTTTAGGAGTGAATAAATCTAGGCGCATTAATACTACCTTTCTTCTCTCATGCAAATTGGGCAGAGACAGCTTTATTCCGCCCGTCCCGTTAGTAGTCAGCGTGCCTTGGCTTGCCTCACCTTTCCACTCGCCCCAGCTCAGCCTCCGCCTCCTGCACCCCGCGCTGATGCATTTCCCGGGTCCCCTTTGTCTCTCTTGCCTTTGTTCTTTGCACACTCTCGCCTGCCTACGTAGTTCTTTGGCTTGTTGTTTTTTTTTTCCTCCTCCTGCCCTTGCGCTCAGTTAAAGGAAATACAAGCTTTTTCACCCTCACTTCCAACGATCCGTCCTTTCCCATCTTTTGGGAGCTCGATGCCTCTGCAGGTTTGTTAGGCTTGAGGTTTCTCTCCGCCCATTCGCAACAGAATTACTGCCGATACTGGCTTTTTGGAAAAGTACGGAGTTCGCAAAGCAGACCTCAGAAATGGCCTTAGCCAGAGCATCTCTGCTATCTAGGGCATTGTTTCTTTTCCTTTGGAGCCATTTCAGCTACACCCCCGAGGCGTTTGTTCCTTAGTTTCCAACACGTGTGAAAACGAGAACTCCTACGGCAGTTCTGCTTCCATATGGCCGAATTTAAGTACATAAAAGGCGAATTCATGGATCAAGGGCAATTCACCATCGATTCGTTATTTTGGAAGCTGCGAAGTTAGGCATTAGGTAAGCTAGTTCCCACAAGTAATATGAGCAGGTGGATTTTTAGAAGACAGGAAAAAAAGCTGAATTTAGCATTATTACAACCCCAGGCTCTGTCCTTTAGGGCAGTGAGCATTGGTGGTTCTGTAGACAAATGAACGGTTTTGAGAAAATTGCAAATAACTTTTGTTTTGTTCTAGCACCAAAGAATCGTTTTTTGAATAGCTTAGTTCCTGAGTAACCAATATATAAAGACTGAAAATGTGTGAAGTAATAATCAGCTCTATCTAAACACAACACAAATTTGGAAAATGAATATAAGATACAGAATTTATGGTTCATGTTCCACAATAAAATTGCTTTACACTTTACTTTCATGACTGCAAGTAGCAAACATACTAAAAGTTGTTTCAAACTCTATAAATAAAAATGTTATGTGTACAAGACATTTGTGCAACAAAATAATAGTTCCACATGCAGATGTTATTTGGATCAAAGTCAATCTACATACTGGATTTCACCCCCATGAGGCAGTCCATTATATGCAGTTGTTGTTCTAATTAACAATCTGGGTACCATATGCATGCATTGGAGTAGCACCATTTCAATGCCTCCAGCAGCTGAAGACTAACTTAATTTGACTTTTAAAAAACAACCTTCCTTTATCAAGGATACTTGCTAAAATTCTCAGTGCATCTCATACAATGGAAGGAGAAATAAAACATTTGGGAAGGGCAATACTAATTAGACTATTAATAGAAAGTATACAGTAGAATGTGCAGAAATTTGAATAAAGCATGGCCTTACTAGAAAAATTAACTCCTAACTTTATTTCCCAATATAGTTAGGTCAAAAACAGGGCCTAAATAGGATGCCTTTAGTGTTTTTCAAACTTGACAACTTTAAAACATGTGGATTTTAGCTTTTATGATGACTGGGAATTCTGGGAATTGAAATCCACACATCTTAAAGTGGCCAAGATTGAAGAACACTGTTTTAGAGCAAAACTGACTTAAGCCTAAGGAACAGCTGCTAAGCAGGGAGATTTCAAAACTCATTTTTCTGCTAATTTATTTTGGCCTAGGGAAAAAAATCATACATCGTGCATATGAAAACATCCCCTCTGTAAATCCAAAGTCTAACATTTCCTAATGATACAAATATCAGGAAATCAAAAGACTTGACATCCTGGGCCTCAGTATTGTATCCCTTGGAGATACTTATCAAAGATTTTGCCAATCTCACAAACTCTATATAGAAGCCATCTCAGCTGACAGTAGACACTTGTTTTAGGAGTTCATGAGAGACAGTTTCTGTCCCTGGACCTGAAAAGGACCAAATCCCCAAATCTTTCTGCTGGTTCTCACATCTGAATGTTATGGGCAGTTCCATAAAATAGCTGTGTTGGTATGTAAACCACATATAAATACTTCAAATTGGCATTCACAGCAAAGGTTACTGGCTTCAAAATGATCAATGTGACTTAGATATTGGAAGCCGCTCCCTATTTTAGTACCCTTCACTTGTTTTGCATGCATCCACCAGTCATATTACCTTTGCTGTGTGTGCTCCTGCCAGAAAGAAATCTACTGACATCTTATCCCACCATTTTTTTCCAGTTTCCCAGAATGCTGCCAACTGACTTACTTTAACCTTTTCTGGATTGTAATTCCCCAGTTTGTTTTCTCAGAATGCCTCACAGATCTGTGGGAATGGGTATTTTCATATTTTTGGAAGTATAAATTATATCTGAGGGTTGGTCTGAAGCATGCTAACTGCCTTTTAAAAACAATAAAGTTCAAAATAAAAATGATTTGAGATAAAAAATCTGGTAATAGTGGTGGTGATGATCATGGGAACACATTGAAGATCCAAGACTCAGAAAGCAAAGTTTAGGTCATAAACCACATATTATTTAATCCTGCCATGTCTTGCTTTCATCTATATCTAATCATTTTTTGTGCCATCTAAGCTTGCAGTGGTTCTCACATATCTTTTTTTCCAAAGCTAATTGTTCATTTTACTAAATTATTTGCCAGGCTGTATTTGTATGGCAATAAAAGAAGGTACAGGGTGATCAGATCTACCATACTATATTTAAAATTAACTACTGTACAAAAGGAATATCAGATCATATGCAACGTAACCTAAGAAGAACCCTTTTTTATCAGATCAACATGCTGTTCCCAATGGTGGTCCATAATAGCAATCCAAGAATAGATCTTGAGAACAATAAGTAAAGCTTTGAGGCCAATTTGAAAAAAGAAGAAGCAATCAGTCTAAAATGAATTAAAATCCTAAAGGATCAAACAGAGCTGCATGTCACATTTTTATTTTTACATGCAATTTATAATATACCTTTCAGTAACATCAGTTGAGCAAAATTATTGCCTATTGGACTGCAGCTTCATTAGAGATTCAAAGAACCATGCACCTACATCTACACAAACAGTTTTAACAATATTTAACGTAGCAAAAAGGGGAGGGAAGCTTGAAATTCAAGGAAAATTTAAACATATCTCTGGGAACATCAAGGCTTTTGAATAGGCCTAACACTGCACAAGAAAAATCTGTGGGCTTTTATCTATTCTTTCTGTGTGTGTACTATACTAACATTGCCTCCAGAGTAATAGTAATAGTAAATAATAACAAATACATCAAGGCTTTTCAATTCATTAAAAGTTGATTTTTCAGGACATGTAATTTCTGAGTGTGTCTCTGTGTGTGTATCGGTTCATTTTTTCATGCATAGGTGTTCTCTTTATAAAGATTGGCTCTATCAAGCTACATCTGGTCCTGGTTAAGGTTTTAAAGTGGGAACCAGCACTACTGAAATTAGAGTCCACAGCCAAACTGAAGTTAATAGAATAAAATGTCATAAATTATTTTACTACTTTTTCAGTGAACCACCTAATTGTATTGCTAATATTTTGCCTAGGACTACTTTTAGCAATTATTATTTATCAAATGTTTTATATATTTACTAATTTATACACAACCTTTCTTAACCTGAATTCAAACCCAATGTATCTTACAATTAGAATTCAATAACTTAAATTCAACTTCAGTGTTGCAAATGAAACAGTTTCTTTTATTCTCAGAAAACTTGAAATCTAGCACTGGAGCCTACTAGCAAGACAGAACAGAAAAATGCAACTCTTTCTCCTTTCCTGCCTTTTCCTTCATCCAGCAACTTTTTCAATTTTTTCCTATTGCAGATTTCCGGAGGCACCAAAAGATGGGAAAACTTTACCAAAAGAACTCACCTGGAGAGATTTCCCCACTAATGAAGTCAGAATAGTTAAAAAAGCAAATAAACTCAAATGACTATTCTGCATAAAGGTTTCCATTGTAATAATATAGATTTGGCTGATTCTCTGACATTTGAACAATTGCAAATATATATTGTGGCAGAAATATCTTAAAAGTAACTTTCTTTTAAAAAGCTATTTGGGAGATGAAAATATTAAAAAATAAAGTCATATCTCTCTCCTCCCTCCCCCTCTCTTTATATACACACACATACATACACATACATTTTTGTAGTTTACATTGTATTGTAATGTATTGGAAAAGTTATTATAAAGAAATACATTTAAATGGTCATCTTCCTTTTTTTCAAAATCAGGCAAAGAAATAATTATTTAAATAACTATTTGAATTATTCAAAGAACTATTCAAGCATACTCATTTTGGAAAGCACATTAGTGAAGCTGCTAGTTGGTCAGTTTTTCATAGTTCCATATGGAAATAGAGAAACAAATGCTTTTTAAAAATCCTGAAGATTTTACTTCAGGAAAATCCATGTTTCACAGCACAGAGAAATATTTAGTTAAGTCAGGATAGTTTTTTTGAAAATAAGCAGACTCTGGAAAACACTGTACTACACCAATTAAAAATTGTCGCTCAACACCAATTTTTAAAAAGTGGAAATTTCCACAGTACTTTCCCTCCTATTATATGTAGTATTTTTTTTAAAAATGCCCAACCTACCGGTAATTCCAAAAAGTAAAAAAAAATTAAACATGAACTTGCTATCTTATGTTTTGTACTATTGATCTTAATGAGCTTGACAATTGTAATGCATTATAATAATTGCAGTATATTGATTAGCATAATTTTGACAAGTAACCAATCAGGAAGTTCTTATTGCTTTATATTTGGTTTATACTATACTGCTTTATAAATGTCCATCTTTCTTACAGAAATATAAGCAAGTGTACAATTAATATTCTCAAAAAAATTCATATCTTAATATTTCCACCACCATTAATGATTTGCATTTTAGGAATTATGCCTAGCAGACATCTGTGCACTGTGAAGCAAGCTTGGTATAAAATGAAATATAGACAATAATATATAACAGGATGATGTGTTTACTTCATATTCCTTGTCGGTTGTTTTATTTAATAATAACCAATTATACAAGATTATGTTTTATGATTGGTATGAAATTGTTAAAGTGAATCATTTCAAAAATGTGGAAACTAGGTTCCAAATCAGCAGTTTACTTTTATATGAAAACTACAGTATTCTAAAAATAACCCACTATTATTATTGTGCAAGGTATGGTATTGGTTCTCTAATACTGTAATATATAGTACCAATAATGCACAGATTTGCATTTTTTCATTTTTCTAATTGTGTCAAACAAAAACGAGACAAAGGCAAAACACATACATGCACTTATTTTGTAGAGATGTGTGAATTATTTCAAGAACAATTCAATTTAACCTCTTCCATCAAAATTCAGGTATTTACTGATAGATGAAATATACCTAAAACTGAGCTTATCTATTTGGGTTGTTATTCGATATGTGGTTTTGAGATTAAAGTCCTTTGCTACAACCTTTCTCAATGTCCCAGATACGTTGGGATCAGAATTATTGAGAATTCGTAGTCTTTATATTTATAATTTAGGTTACAGGTCACTGGCACAGGCATAAATATTTGATTATAAGTATTGATTTGCTGTTGATATAAACAGTTTGACATTATACACACTCAAATATGATCACTTTAAAATATTGACATCCATAGAAAGGCAAGCTGCAAAATAAATAAATATAGTTATTAAGTTCAGTAAAATAAAATTAGGAAGTTCAATAAAAATCTTTTACAAGGATTTTTACTAATTATACACTCGCTTATTGGCTGCAATAAAAGTACTAATAAAAACATAGCTTCATTTACTGCATTGCAGATCCTCCATTCTGTGACTTAATCAAAAGTTAATTAGAAGCAGAGTTAAGAAAACAATGTTTCTGTTTGTTATATAAGCGCAAACTCTTTTACCAGCTTGGCCTTATGCTAAATCACATTGTAGCACCATGACAAACCTATATTTTAAACATGATGCTTTCCTCCTTTTGAGGTTCCTCGGCCTTTCCCCCTTCTTTTTAGTTGTTGCCCGTTTATCTCCAAGAAACTAAAGAGATGTGGAAGCTTTTTATTCTAACCAGCAGAAGGCAGAATAACTTTATACCTATCAATCTAAATTATACATATATATGAATTCATGATACTGTCTTGAAACAATTTTATGAAAATGTTCACTTCCCTCAAAAACTCAACATATACAGAATAATTGCACATGGAGGGAATTCTTAATTATAGTGACATTTAAGAACTGTGATTAGACAGAGCTAATTCAGAGTCATACTTGTTTGCAAATAAAAATGGGCAACCATTATGCTCACTATTCTAAATGTATTGAAATATGCTCAGATTATCTTGCCAAATATGTAAGAGAAAAATTTATGAGTGGATAATTAGTAGATGTGTGTGTTTACTTGAAATTTAACATTTATATAAAGCAGAAGTCTTTACATCTTTATTTTTTTTTTTCTCATCCTGATCAAAGTTTAGAGGGCTTTGTAGGCCTCACTGGGACTTTTCTGTAAATTCAGATATTCTCGGAATTTTTTTTCTTTTAAGAAATGCTACCTATGAATTACAAAGCTGAGGGGACAGAGAAAAAAAGCCAGATATGCAACTTAATAAACAATGATTTTTAAAACTATTGATTAATTGTGTCCCATTAAGGAGTTTTCAACTCCTAGTGACTTTATAAGCAAATATTTCTTTTGATCTCACCAAAATTAGTTCTCCCATGAATTTTAAATCATTACCAATAAATATGATTCTGCATATTTATATTTTTTTGATTTCTATGGATCTTCAAATTGTTACCTTGAGGATAAGACAAAACAGGGAATTTTTTTCCAAATAGTTTCAGCTCTTTTGTTGTTCCTGTATGGAAAATCTCCTGACAAATCAAATTTTCTTTTAGTCTTGAAGGTACATTTGTATTCATAGAAACTTTCTGTTGCAAAAATGATTTTATCTGTTTTGATATCTCACTGCAAAATGAGGCCTAAATATTTACAGGTATACCTAATTTTACTAATAGTTTAGTTGTGTTGAATTTTAGTCACAATTGAATAAAATAACCCAGCTATTTTATTTTTGTTAATTCTTTACTTATTCTGCTTATTATCTGACATTAATTTTTTAAGCAAAAAAGGATGCATTATTTGCAATGTAATGTAATTACGTTGTTAAGCTCTGAAAATAACTTTGACATTTCTGAAACCCACAATGGTCCAATGAGTTTTGTTACTAGTTTTTGTTAAAAAGAATATACCTAAAATAGCTAGAAAGAAGTTTTTAGAAAAAGAACAAATTCAAGAATACATACCACCTCTTCCAATGTATTTTATCCCTATTCAAGAAAGTAATCAGATCTATATGTAGTTTCCTTAACTAAGAGAAAATAAAGTGTGGGGTCATTGCTTGTAAATAAGGAAAACCTTATGTATGTCTTTTCTCTATTGATGGGACATAAAGTAATTATTATATTATAAGAAATTAGATGAAGTGGAATAGAGGTGTTAATTATTTTGAAAATATTATGAAATATTTAAGTGATTAGTCTAATTGTGTCTAACTCATAAAAGGACATAAAGAATTAAACTCAATAAAAATAATTAGAAACGTAATATATTGTTTCTAAATGTCTAGTTGTAGTGATTCATTGTTCATTTATTCAAAATAAAAAAAAACAGAAGCAAGATTTTTGGTTCATGTCTTACATTTTATATTTGGGGGGCGGGGGGGGGGAACTGCTATTCCTGCCAAATTATTTTGGTAAAGGAAGAAGTTTTCTATCTTATGCATGTGTTTTAAAGGAAAAAGAATGCATTTGACTCATTTTATTTGTTCATAGGTGGTGGATTGTGTTTCTGTCTTTGTTTAGCTGAGCTTCAAGTGATTTGCAGAGTGACATCCTTTTCTTTTTACAATACAAAGTGAGAGAAAGAATTTTCTAGCCAAAAAAAATCAGACTTCAGAGTACTCCATCAGTCAATTCAAGCCTTTTAAAACATCACTAATAGTGGAATCTTTCATTAAGTCTCCTCAGAAAGAAATCAAATTTAGTTAAAAATGGTCTTTCTTTCAAATACTATAAGATAGCAATTATTTTGCCAAAATTAACTCCTCCAATTCTTTCCCATAGATTAGAATTACACATAAGAAGTAAGTCTTTCAGAGACATTTATTTTAATTTATAAGCTTTATTGCTATTACTTTGGGGGAAATTGTACTTCAACATTTAGATATGTCCCATTAATATCTATATTCAGTTTTAACTACATTGTTTTCTCAGAGTGTGAAAATTGCTCTACTTTATTTGGCTAATTTGTTCACAAACCATACATTATTTAATTTGTTTTATCCTGCAACAGGCCCACCCAACTAGGAAAGCACACATATACACACACATGCTGTCCTATATTACATTTTATTAAACTACAAACAAACCTAAATTGAGATGTTAGGTCTCACAATAGTTGAGAATGATGCGCTATATTAATTTTGTATAGTATCTGTTTCGCTCTAAACATCTCTGATTTATAGTTGCAAGTTTCCTATCCTTTTTTTCCCCCCATACATGGGTACATTTGTACAGAATTACAGAGTCTGAAATATTTGGACTATTCTTTTCTTCTATTTCTTTCTGATATAAAAAAGTAAAACTTGGCAGCATCAATAGGTTTGTGGTTTCAAAGTCCTTCTGTACTCAACTTTCATTTTGATGACAACAAAGTATCAAAATAAAAATATTACCTCAATGTGTACAAGTGGTATTTTTTGCTTCGTGAAATTATAATTAACAAAGCATTATGTTGTATGCACCAAAAGTTTAATTCACAGGAGATAAAGTCCCAGATGTTGGAGTTGAGAGCTGTTCCTCTTTGGATAAACTATTATGAATAGGACATTCTCCATGATTATTATTGTCTCTTTGGTGCAGAGATCATTAGCAAAAAGAGATGGGAATCTAAGATTTAGTGTAAGCCATTAAAAGATGCAGAGAAAAGCAAATACATGTTCTGTAGAGGGTCCCTAATTTTTCTAAAAAATTATGACCTTTGAAATCTGCTAATTCTTCATGGTTTATTGAAAAATAATTTTGTGTGTGTGAATTTCTATGCTGATGTATGACTATTAGACTGTCTTCATAGTGCATAACCTGTAATATATATATCTGTAAGAAGTAGCTCTCACACCTAACCCATTAAACATGTAAAAAATACAATTTCCATTTTCTAATTGAGCAGTTATAGTCTCTCTGATATTTATGATTAGTTTCTTTAAGAATCTGTATAAAAATGATAAAATTTCAGAGGCTGCACAGCAAGGAGACTAATCTGTTGAAAGAAAACCCTAATAACCTGTCAACAGTCACTGACAAGTGAAAAAATGATGGCAGCAAATACTATAAAAACAGGTCAATTTACAGTAAAATAGTAGCTGCTATTGATTTGCTGATTATTGATTTTAATAATTATGTCCTAAGTGGAATATGAAACTTTGGTGAATTTCTTATTTGTGAACATTCTTTGTACATGTAATTTTTCTGACAATCCTTGGTCACTTCTATAGTCAGACTTCCAACTGTGTTAAGTCAGTTGCGTTTTTCTTTCAGAAATGTATTTCTATTGCAATTATAAAAATAAGGGTGCTTATACGTTTGCAAGATTAGAATCCTTCATAGTATGTCTTATAGGTCAAAGAACTTCAAGTGGGAAAAAATTAAAAAGTTAACAAAAAATCCCATACTGCATCTATTTTTGAGACACATAAATATAATGTGGTTTACACGTTGTATTTAGAAATAAACATCTTGGGCAGGATAAATGGGCATCAGGGTCTAGCTAAACAAACAATGAATATTTTTTAACTTAAAAAATGCTTAACATTTTTTCTCCAATACCTTTAATCAAATTAAAATATTTTTCTCCAATAGCTTTGATCTAATTATAATCTAAGATAATGTAATAAAAATGTTATTTTGTTAACATAACAGATCAAATATGTCAGCTTGCTTTCCTGCTTGCCAATGCTTCTTGGTGAGATAAAAATCATTCTAAAAGATTATTTTTAAAATGTTGAATGTATAATAATTGTACCTTTTATTCAAACCATTTTATCTTTTAAAAATACTTTGCATTGTCTCCAAGATAAATTACAAAGCACCCTTACATGTTTTATAAACTTGATTTCAAGGTAAATGTACGTATGATAGCAATCTAATATGTAATCCATGTGTACTAAGGCTTGATTGATTTGCATGTAGAATAAACTACATCATAAGGAACATACTTTATATCAAAAAGTATCAATCTAAACAGAATTGTTGAACAAACATCATCTCTGATAATTTGAAAAAAAAATCCATTGAATTATACTTATTTTATTATTGACTTCCTTCCAAAAGCTCTGAACCTCAAAACTACTTTAAGATGTTTTATTAGAAATGATCTGGTGCAACATTTCTTAAACAGTGTTTCATGGTCCTCCTGGCCTGGAACAAGCTGAGAAGGTTCTATGAATTGGTCCTGCTCATACCATTATTTCCTTCACAATACCTTTACAATATGGATTTTTAGAATTCACTATAATAAAGAGGCTCAGTGCTGCACCAGCTGTAGGATTCTCTTTAACCAAATCTATTCCAGACAATGAGTAAAAATATCATCCTAAATAACCTCAGACATTCTTATTCTTAAGCATTAAATGTAAGAAAAGAAAGTGGTATTATAAATGATGCTGTATTTCAGTCAATATTTCTTTCAAATTGCCCCTTCTTGTTTCTTTAAACAGCTTCATTCTATTTATGGAGAGATAGAAAATGAGACAAATGTGTTTATGGTCCATAATCTCAAAAGAGTCAAGATTAGCATGAACATATTCTATTCAATCCATACATAAGATAATAGTATGTACTCTAGTATTCACTTTTTCCTGCTCTTGAAATTCCTTTTTCTCACCTGGTCTCTTTTACTTAACAATACTTTTATTCTTTAAGAATCAAAGCTACCCTTCCAAAAATTAAAAATGAAATTAAAATTGTTATGTTTATTATGGTCTCTGTATTTCTAGGCCACTTACAAAAAACCCAAATTTAACCTAAAGAAAACATTAATTGATAAATTAAAAATAATGAGTTCAGATTAAAAATTAAAATTCTGGGAAAATAAATCAGTAATTGCTTGTGTTGCAATTATATCAATTGCGTATATACATATACATCAATTATATATGTAAGCATTTCAGATTTTATATTGCACTACAACTTGAAAGGCAAATATCATCTCCAAAGTTAAGGATCATTTTAAATATTTTTGTAATGTTAATTTGGGAAAAATATCATTATGGCTAACTATAATAGGGAGAGAATTCACACTGTTTGCATAATATCAAAGAATTATAATTCTAAATCCTGCAATTATAATTATGAATATGTGTGTATATTAAAAATTGCAGTGTTCTTCCTATAAAAAGGAGTAGAAAAGTAGTTTATAAAAAGGATTTTATTTTCTTTATAATTTCAAAACTCAATTTTAAAGATTGAGAACACTTAAAAAGTTGCTTGTTTTTAAATATTAAAGCAATGCCATGTACATATAAATAAAATCATTAAGTCAGTGGGTTAAAAGTTTATGGAATCACTGACTCATCAATTGACCCAGTTGTTTGAGAATCAGGTTTAATAGATCCTCTTTTCCTCTGAATGAATAAGAACCAAAAGCCCAAATCAGTATTGTATCTAAAATGAGTATCAGGAATTGCTGCTGACTGATAACTTCTCTTTTAACCCACTAGTCCCATTTAAACTTTATCAATAACAATACAAAAATTTAAATACAAATCTCCCCAGAGATGAAAAAAAATGAAATTCAAAATTGAATACAAAAAATCCCTGCCATTAATTATGCTTAGAAAGTCAGATCCTATTTACTAAAATTATTAACAACCAAAGAATCAAAACAGTCATTTTAAAAACTCCAGATATGTGCTACGCCACACTATTTAATCAGTTCATGCTATGCAGTATTTTCAATAGAAACTCATGGATTCTGTTTTATAATTACCCTGAGGAAAACAGGCTGCAAACTGATAGTTAATTTTAAATAATAATAAATGCAGCCATTATCTATTTTTATTCCCTTAGGCTTGTCTGAAAGAAACTTAGGATGTGAAACAGTCTTATTAAGTTTTTGAAGTAGCATTAAATATTTTGTTATGGGGGATTTCCATGTGGTAGTCATAATGTAAGGAGGGCTTGTGGTTTTCCTTTTGTAGGCAGAGCAATACGTGAAACAAAAGAGACAGTATGCATTGTAGAAACTAGTCACAATATTGGTAAAATAATGCAAATACAACAAAAGGTCTTTGAATCCCAGAAAGTTAAATCAACACATCTAAAGGAAATTTTGCTTGAGCAAAACATGGGGTTTGTGATTTATTTATGATGGGAATTGGCAGGTATACCTATGAAATTTTAAACATACATACATACATACACACACACACACACAGACAGACTGACAGATATATTTCATGCATCACTATAAATTTGAATGGTACATTAACCACAGCTGCATTAGGATTTGGAATGCAAGATGAGTTACCTGTTGCCATGGGAACATCCTAATCATGGTGGAATCCATGATCCCTTCAAAACTAATGAAACATTTATCGCTAAATGAACTAAGTAGAAGTTCCATTAAATGGAACAGGGTTGACTCCCCAAAACAGCCTGAATTATTTTGTATAGCAATATGTGTTCAGCGCCCTTGCCATCTGTTTATAACAGGCCTACTATAAATATGAATAAACAAATAACAAGTATCAAATGATACCTGAGGTTTGTATAAGATAAAAAAAAAGAAATAATGATGAATTCACACATCCACAAGAAAATAGCAGATATTGCTATTTGTAACTCAATTTCTTTATTTACCAGTAGGCTTCTACCAAGTTAGTTTAGTTATTTAGAACAACCACAACCAAAAATGTTTTCTTTAACTCAAGTTCTGTCATGGACATATTGGTATAGTTTTCTTGTAGGTATTTTGCCACCGCCCTCTTCACTTCACCTTCCTAGTAAAGCCTACAATCAAGGAATTTCCTTGGCCACCCCTCCAAATATCAGTCAGGACACTCTGCTCTTCATGATTGGCTAAATGCTGAAAAATCAACAAACGGAGTGGTCATACAAATAAAAAAATCCACTTTGAAATTTACAGTGACTTAAGGGGAATTGCGTTAGCAGTCCACATCCACTTACTCAAACCCTAGTAAGAAACAAGTAATATTCTATCTTTAATGTGATTCTTAATTTGATTTTTAATGTTTTATTAAAAAAATACAATATTTTACTAACCATCTTTGCAACCAAGATGGTTCATAAAAAATAATCAAACATAACTGTCAACTTGCCTTAATGTTTTCATAATTATATGTTCAACTCAACTAAATTAGTCGTAATAGTTTAATTAGGAGTACAGCTCCAAAAAATAGGTAGGTAGGTAGGTAGGTAGGTAGGTAGGTAAGTAGATAGATAGATAGATAGATAGATAGATAGATAGATAGATAGATAGATAGATAGATAGATAAATAGACAGACAGACAGACACACACAGACAGACAGATAGATTTGAACATAAATCTTACTCTCTCGATTCTCAAGCATACTTCTTACTGTGTTAAGTTCATTGATTATATGAATTAAATAACTTTTGTCTGTAAATCTAAATGCAAATATGAAGCAGGATACAATCATAGAATGATATCTTTATTAAAAATCAGTAAAGTTTCATATTTACAGAGTATGAGTGAACTCAAGAAAATTATGTACTGTATGCAAAAATGCCTTGCCCTTTACCTTAATGTTCTACATGAAATTAAATCTCAAATGCTGCAATCTATTAGACAATGATAAATGATAGCAAAAATATTTGTATTATTCAGAGAAAAGAAAATAAGGAAATACCATTTGTAAGGGATCTGTAGGTTATGACATCCTGCCAGCATATAAGGGAGACTAAAAAATATTGTATAAATAATAACAGCTAGACGCAATAGAATGAAAGGAGATATTTAACGACAGTTATCGTTTTTAATTTGCAATGTCTTTTGAGGTGTAGGATATATTTTACCGTTCTGAACGTATAAAATTACCCGTAAATTCAGCTCCTAAATTGCATAACGGAAAACAAAAGGCCTGTTGCGTGCTTGGAGGAACCTATTCAGCCTTCAGAGCTACTGCGAGCCACGCTGTTTGAATCATTTTCCGGGCCGATTCCATATAAGAATCGAAACCACGGTTTCGATCCTCCTCATCTATTGCATCGCAACCACGATCCTTTAAAAGGTTGAAATGTAAGATATGTAGCCAGACAAGTCGTTTGCACCAAGAAGAAAAGGAAGATGGCTGACCTTGTATTTGAGATAGGAAATACACTATCGAAGAGCTTAATGGAAACGGGCAGATGGGATCGCAGGGAAAGGGATTAGGGTTTAGTATATGTAGCCCACAAGCCAGGAAGCAGAGCCGGGGTCACCCATCCGGATCTGCAACAAACAGCCGCCGCCACCGCTTTCCTTCGGCTGCAGGATCAGCTGAGCGCGGCTATCACGTGGGCGGCGTGTCGAAGGTCACAGCTCAGCTCACAATGGAGCTTTCGGAGCCTGTGCAAAGCGGTTTACAGATCCTGGCTGATCCGGGTAGCTTCTCGCTCCGAGCTTTCCAGGCTCTGCTCCAGGCTGCCTTCCAGAGCTTGCTCAGTGGACAGGCCGAGGAGACCCTTTTCGGTGAGTGCTAAATCCCGGGCCCGACCTTTCGTCCGCCGGCAAGGAAGAGAGCTGCTCGCTGAAAGGGGACTTGGGCTCTTGTCGAGGGAAGCGTGGCGGCGGCGGCGGCTGCACGGCTGGTCGGTTTTGCTTCGGCGTTGCTCTATAGCTAGTCCTGACGTCTGGCTGCTTCGTTGCGGCAGCCACAGCCGTTTCCCGTCAAATGCAGGAAGTCTCCCCCGCGCTGAGCCGGGCTCAGATGGTGCGCTGCGCCCTCTCCCTCCTTTTGTTTCTTTCGGGGTTTTGCAGCTCTCGTTGCTGATTTCCTCCATTTCCCTGCGGTTGTCACTTCCTTGCAAAATGCAAGAGTGCCTCTCGCTTATTGATGGCCTAAAAGCGAAGGTAAAGCCTCTCGAAAGCAGACCGAGAGATGGTGCCATTTGGAGATCGTTTCCTTCGCCTTTCTTGGCGTTCGTGCTCAGCTGGTTTCCACCGTTTTGTTTTTAATTTTCCTGCTCCGGCGAGGCATTCCCAGTACATTTGATAGTCGGGAGTAATTTTTGCAAAAGTCAAAGCAGCAAGCGGGTATACTTGAGGAAAGCACCGAGTTGGGTTTGGGACCTGGATCCCGCAGGTTTTGTTGTGATCATGTGATACTGTGATATTATTCTTTCCAATTGTTCAGTGGCAGTCATAAATGAATAGTTCTTAATCTCGCACTGAAAAGCGCAGCTTATTTGTTTTGATGCTTTTGTTTCTCGATTTTTTGTTTGTTTCAAATTGAAACTTCAAATTGAAATTCTCCGGCGATTGGGCTTCGTCAGCTGCTTTGCCAAACTGCGCGGTTTGTTGAGACTAGGCCGGCCGTCTCTCGCAAGAGAAAAACGGCTCTAGTTCTGCGGAGCTGGGGCTGAATACGCACGGCCTCCGATAGGTGCTTGTTTGAATTGCAACTTTGGAAAAGCAGTTCGGATTTCTTAAATGGGACGCGGCGAAAGAAAGGAAAGGAAAAATCAGAAAAGTTGAGCTGTGAAGGGGGAGGATTAGAGTCACGGTATTCTGAGCACTATGGTTAGAAAAGCGAAATTACACACTTAACTCCCTCTAGCACTCAGAAACAAATAATTCCACACTGTTATCTAGACTTCGAGAAGTCTCTTCCTTAGCTGGCAAAATGCTTTTTTACTCTTACTCTCCTCCTGAGCAAGAAGATCGCAATTTTCCAAAAATATAAGTGTCTACTGACATTCATCAATCTTCCCAAATTCTGTTTGCCAGAATGTAAGGAATGGATAGTAATGAGTGGGAAAATACAGGAGACACTACTGGGGTAATAACTGAGTTCCTTTCCTTTCTTCTGTACTTTCTAGCTATTTGGGGGAAAATCGAGATCTAGTTGTTACTAGAAATAACTAATACCATGTTTCAGATCTTGAGGAAACTATTCACATTTGAAATGAAAGGGACCTCAAATTCCAATATTTTAATTCCTTATGAAGGGAGATCTATGAAAAGAAATCCTTCTCCCAATATTGTGTTTAGAATGGTAACTGTAAATTTTATCAATATAATAGCTTTCTGTTTGCTCAGCTGCTATAATTGCATGGAGCATATATATGTGTATATTATGGGATATTCTATCTATCTATCTATCTATCTATCTATCTATTTATCTATCTATCTATCTATCTATCTATCTATCTATCTATCTATCTATCTATCTATCCATCCTCCTCCTGAAATATGTCATCAACCATTCATTTATTTTTAGATTACCCAGATTTGAAAAATATTGACCCAGCAATATTAAAATACTGCCATGCAGCAACTACCACTTGTATAATAGAAGCTGGAAAGCAAAGAGCTGACCAATCTATTATAAGGTATCCTAAACTCTTCAACTTTAAAAAGTGTTTGACATATACTAGATTTATTGGTTAACACATCTTACTTTTCCTTTTAGTACCTACCTGGAAGACTGTAAACTTGACAGAGAAAGAATTGAAAAATTTTGCACTGAATATCAGGTTTTCAAACAAATTTTATCCTTTTTAATACCATCTATTAAGTTTTGTGTAATCTATAGTAGTTTATATGCTCTATTTTTATCTTTTTCCTTTTTGTAGAAACATAAGGATACCTTGGAAATCATATTGGGAAGGTATGTCCAAGGAAGTTATAGTGATCATCCAGCTTTCAAATGTATCTTAAAAATAATGAATGTATTCACAAGTTATCTAATCAGGGTAACTTAATCCATGAAATCACAATTAATAAATTGCTCTTACAGATCTTTGTTACCTATAAAATCCCACAACAGTTTTGTGGTTCAACATATCTTAGCCTAATAGATATTCATTATGTTTTCAGTATAGGCAGATGTCCACTACATATAACTGATGTTTGTTGGCGTTTGGAATATCAAATAAAGGTAATTTAAATAAAGTGTGTATCAATTTCTTTTTTTTCTATTTACTTCGTAAACTTACTTTTTTCTTTCTGTCTTATCACTTTAGACTAATCAACTTCATAAAAATTATCGCCCTGCCTATTTGATGACCTTAAAAGTAGAGGTATTACATCAATCCAGAAATTCAAATACTAGTAGATTATGATTGTTTTAATTTTTGACACTTATTACGAACTAATGTTTGGGATTTTGTTATTTTAGAATAATGATTCAAGATCTCATCAGGACATTAATTTTAGTTGTTCTATGGAGCAATTGCAGGTATTTATTCCTCACTTTTTTGTGTACTGATATTGAGTAATACCAGACCTTATAAAAGTCTAAAAAATATATAATACTTCAGTGTGTCTCATCTTTCAAAATATAAAATGCTACAGAAATACTAGTTTTTCTACTTTTTCAATATGAGAGTTCAACTTGATTTATATTAAGTGTCTGCACCACACAAAAATACTATTTTTAGCAGAATGGGTGGAACCTCTTTCAAATGTGTTAAATTAGATGAACTTCATTTCCTATGTTATATACTTGAATGGATAATATAATATAATATGAGCATGGAATTTGACTTATTTGGCTTTATTTAAATTACATTGATATCTGAGTCCCCATTATCTACAACTAATTTACTCTAAAATCAAAGCAACTAATCTGAGAATAATAAAACAACCTGATGCATTAGGAGTAAATGTATTAGTTAGCTAATAAACATTAATAACAAAAAAAAGGAATAAATTAGTCAAAACCAGAGAAATTAAGAAATAAGCAACTGTCTACAATTTCATATTGTTTCAAAATTTGTGTATGTGTGTGTAGGTAAACACACACACACATATCACATATTTCATATGTTTCAATGGGTTGTATTAGATATATTGAGGATTACAGGCTCAGAAAATTGTTGAGATTGTTTATTTCTTTATATTCTATTAAACTAGGAATTTATATTGTTCTCTCTTATTTGATAAATAAGAAAAAACAATTTTAGTTAGGCATTTATCAACCTATCTATCCCAATTTAAACTCCTTTATTTTGTATGTGATAAAGCACATTCATGATATATTCTGATAAAGACATTTCAGTATTTCTTAAAAATATCAATGGCAAAAAATGCATTCTTAAATCATTGGAAATTTTGATATAAAGAAAACTTCTAATATTGCATAGAATTAGTTATTTACAGCAAAATGTTTTTCTCAAAATATTCTATATTTTAGGATTTAGTGGGAAAGTTAAAAGATGCAGCTAAAAGTCTAGAAAGAACAACTCAACTATAATTACAGACTTGGCAATCAACTGGATTGAAGAAGAAAAGAAAATGCTTGCTTCTTTGGCTATACAATGATATTTTTTTCTTAGTTTTATTTAATGGATCTGTGATATATGTTTGATCAAACAGAAATGGACTTTTTACTTTCTATATAACATTACAAGTTTGTGTGCAATAAAACTGTTGAGCTTGTTTAACTGTAACATATCTTTTTAGATAGCTATACACTTTAAATATCTGCTTGTGTTTCAGTTTTGCCCTTTGTAAAAAATACCTTTGATTTTGCCATTTTTATGTTGTCATCTAATAAATGAGAATATAAATCTAATTTGTGTGTTTTATCTGATTATAATGATGAGTTGGGAGGGTTGGATTCCCAGCAGTTACATTATTCCAAGAAGACTTGCTCAACAATACCCATGTTAAAGAGGTATACAGGTCTGGGTTTATAGTCATTCTACTGTAATAAAGTTATCGCCTTGCTTGCACCTCATTTGGTGAAGGCCAGTTCCTGCTGTTTCTCCCCCCCCCCCTTTTTTTGATGGAGTTATTTACATGAAAAATTGAGAAAATCCATTCATTCATCTCCTTTAACTTGGATTGACTTATTAAATATTCAATCATTTCTGTAAATAGAAAATTGTTAGAGTGTTCTGAATTGCAGCAATTGAGTGACTATGAATAGAATATGACCAATCTTGTCTCCATGGTTCTGTTCTTCCCAAAACAAAAAATCTTATCCCCAAGTCACAGTGTGGGTTGAACTTATTAATTATACACCTAGCCAAGAAGAGAGGCAACAATGTTAGTCTGGTGTATTTGGAGAGGGGGATGCACAAAGACTTAGTTCTCATTATCCCTCCATCTTCTAAGTGCTTTTTGCTATGTGGAGAGGATGGGAAATCTAAATGAGACAGAGTTGTAAGAATTATCCCAATAACTTTAAGGATGCAGAGGCAAGGGAATTTAAATTTGTTCTATGGTGCCACCAAGTTAGAAAATCTCCCTATATACATTGGTTCTAACTCTTTGGTCTACAAAATATGTTCTGAGATACAAAATGTGGCTTGCAAGGGGTAGAAGGAAACTCAGCATCCTAGCTCTGATTCTGTTACTTTTTAACAACAACAATTCTGCCACATAAAAGTTGCTTGCTTAAAGATCTTGAATAACTGCAGTTGTCTCACTAATTCACCATAGTGAGAAAAGTATGATCCTCCTCCTCTTCATAGCCATGAGGGTGTGCAAGCAACAGAATGCCTTAGCTTAAACTTTCCAGCTCTGGGCATTAGCCACTTTTGAAAGTTTAAAGTCCAGAGCATCTGGAGAGAACTACATCTGCAGCACAGTAGCAAGAAGGTCTTCATATTTTGTACTCTCTAACAGGAATTTTTTGATGGGAAAAACAAAGTGGGTTTTTTAAAAAAAACTTGGGTCATCTGAAAGCATAAAATAGTCTGGGAATAATGGATTTTCTTTCAGTAAATATTTTGCTCAGTATCACCATTCTCTTTTCTGGTTCATATTTTGCTAGACAGCTTTCCATAAATTGTTGCCTTCCAACTGTATTTTATATCTAGCCGCCTATATGTTTGCAGGGAATGATGGAGATTGAAATTCCAACACATTTGAGAGAGAGTGACAAGTCAAAGACTATTAAGGAAAGATTTTTTCTGGTTAATTGTGATCAAGGGAGGACCAGGTCCTTATGGTGGTCCCAGTTAGATTCCATTCAGAGTGCTAAACCAGTCCCAAATTAAGATACTTCCCTCCCCAACCTAAACACAGACAGGGAAAGTCTATAAAAGTGGTGGGACCTACTTTTCCATTTGACTGCTGCACATGTTGTTCTGAAGTTGAAAGTTAATCAAATCTTGGATTGAACAGAATTGTACAATGAAATCTACAGCATGATCCTGACCCGGATTTCCTTCTCTGGTGGACGTTTGGCACAATGTGAAATAATGCTTTCCAGGAATATTTTCTTTCCCCTTCCATCATTTTCCTGAAGATGAATATAAGGATATTTTTTAACCACTGTCTTTAGTTTCCCCGATTTTTGCAGGATCTGAGAGTGACAATATTGTATCCAAATTAACACATTCATATGGATCAAATTGTCAGGGGATAGTGAAAAAGCCGTATTTCATTAGAGTTGGACATGATAGTTTTAATATCAAATGTTGATAGCAGAATGATATCAGGATGCTTGCCAGGCATGGAGGAACAAGGCAGTTTATTAACTTCAGAGTGAGTTTGATAGCTAATCTTTCAGAAAAGTAGATTAATCCTAGGGCTCTCCAATACAGTTCTTTGTCATCTGGTCATTTTCTGATTTCCTTCCTATAGTAACATTCCACCCTTCATCTACCCAGGAACCTACAATATGCATCCCATGAAGATCTTCCAAGATGGAAGAAAATGATGTCAGTCAGGAGCCCCAACAATTTCGAATGGTGGCACCTTTGAATTGTCAATTGAAAGTTGCCCAAAATGAAGGAAATACTATTTTTCTAGGAAAGGGAATGCCTACCGAATCATAAGGTTGCTTGCTTCTCAAAAAGTGGTCAATAGTGTTAACAAGGTAGTCCTTCAATCTTGGGTAGAAGAAGCTGAAAGCTCTTGAGGAGTTCGGAAAGCTTCTAGCTGGTTCTTATGGACACAAAAGGACAAATAGACCAGCTAGACTGTGCTGCCCCTAAGTACTCTCAAAATTGGTGCCTCTGCTTAGATTCTACTATGTGCAAAAAGAGAAAAGGAAATGTAACAGCACAAAACGTTTGTGACAAAGAATGCGTGTCAGACAGTCAGGGATCCCGAAGCTGGGCTTTGTGAAGTGTCGCAATTGTGTGAGATGAAATTGCGAAGATGTGTAGAGAGGTGTGAGAAATTTGGAAGACCGACCTACCTAAGTCTTCTAGAATCAGCTGTACACGACGCCAGGTGCCAGAGTTGTGCGGTGAATTAAATCTATACACTGAAGGCAGGCGGGAAGTGAGAAGGCGTGTCCAAAAGCAGGAAAAAATTTACCGAGAAAATGTGTGTTAGAGCACCTTCAGGGGCTGGATGGGGCATGCGAGGGTGTGTGTGGGGGAGTAGATATGGGAGTATGTTATCTGTGCAAAGGATTTCAACACAACAAAGTGGGGGGGGGGTAAAAAGAGTGAGGTTTTTTTGAGGGGATGAAATAAAACGCTAGATCTTATTAGCTGAACAAAATCCGTAGTCCTCGTTCGTGGCACTTGGAGAAGGGGCAAAAAACGGAGGATGGAAGAGGGATGAAGTAGTATGCGAGAGAAGGGGAAAGAAAACTAGAGGGAAAACGAGACTGGGTTTGGACTTTTGGGAGGAGGGGGAGAAAATCCGCTCCCAGAAGAAGATAGATGTGTGGAGAAGGGAGAGTTTGGTTCTGTCAAAGTAGCTCGAATCCCTCTCGCGTGAAAAGGTTATGTGATTTAGTAGGAAAAGAAAGGACTCGGAGATCTTGGACCAGGTAAAGGACTTGGCGAAGGGAGGCGTAGTGCTGAGCTGTGCCAGGAGAGAAGGGGATCTGCGCCGTGGCTGGAGAAGTCGCGCGCACCTGGGAATCCGCGGCCGGATGCCAAAGCGGGAAAATCCGCTCTAACGGAAAAGGAGTGAAGGTGGAAGGTCCGAGATGACGCTCGGGGTTGACGGTTTCAGCTGCCGGTTACCAGCCCAACTTCTGTAATACCACTTGGACCGCCTTTCTAACATTTCTGAGGTGTCTTAACACTGAGTTGCCCAGGAAGACGTGGGAGGTGGAGGAAGAATGCTCGACCGAGGTCGGTATTGTGGGATAGTCTAGGTGAGGGCGAGAGCAAACAGTAGGTCTGGGGGCAAAGGAGAGGCTCTGGGGAAAGGCGCCGAGGTGCAAACTGGAGTGCTACACAATACTGTTAAAATGGTGGGCAACCTTTTTCATGTGTGTGTGTGTATGTGTGTGTGTGTGTGTGTGTGGCGCGCGAGTCGGGGTGTGTGTGTGTGTGTGTGTGTGTGTGTGTGTGCCTGTGTGTGTGTGTGCGCGCGCGCGCCGCGAAGGGGAGGCAGGCTGTAGGAGAAAGGATCAGAACAGCTTCAGTAGCAGAGGCTCGGGGTGGAGAGACTGAAGCCAAAGGTCTGTCTGTGGTTGCCGTCACTTTATTACGCCTTTGAAAGAAGGGGGTGGAGGTACGTTTTTGTATGAAAGGGCAGATCTGGCCCAGAACAAGAGAGGAAAGAGGGCAAACGGAGATCTCTGCGTGCCCTTGTTTAAGCGAGAAAGGGATTGCTCGCGCGAGGTGACAGGGCGTGTAAAATCGGGAGAGAGAAATGAGCGCCCTGTGTGTGTGTGTGTGTGTGTGTGTGTGTGTGTGTGTGTGTGTGGACCGCGGGGTAGGTGTGCAAGCTGGAAGCGGGGGGGGGGGGGAGAGGAAAGGAATAAGGCATTGTGCGCGCGTGAGTGAGTGCGCGAGGCGGGGGGGGGAGAGGAAGAGCGGGAGGAGGTGGAACAGGCAGCCGCGTGAGTGCCGCGGAAAAAAAGGAGGACTAGCGAAGTATGTGCGCGCGCGCGTGTCTGGAGGGGGGGAGAGGCGGAAGAGCAGGCGGAGGGCAGGGAGAGGGGGAGGGGAGGGCGGCGCATGAGGGGGGGGAGAGGAGGCGTCCGAGTCGCGGGATTGGGTCACAGGGAGGCTGTCGGCTCCGACTGCACCGACACTAATTCCCAGGCCACCCTTAAGGAATGAGGAGTCCCACGTGACGCTGGCGGGGCGGGCGAACTCTGAGCCATTTTGGTTACGGTGTCAGTTTCCACAGTGCGCCTTCATTGCTGCGTTCCCTCCACCACCACCACCACCACCACTACCTCCCCCCGCCTGCTCCTTCCACTGCAACAACTCTGATACAATTCAAATATTTCTATAATTATTACTATTATTATTTTTACAAAGAGGAAAGTGGAGAGAGAAAAAGAGCTCTCTGGAAGGCAGGAGAGGGAAAACACAAGACCGGGGCGGAGGGGGACCGATAGACGGAGCCGAGAGGAGGGCTTGGAAGCCGGAGAGAGACAATGGGCTGGTGGTGGTGGTGGAGGAAGAGTGGCAGTCCAGACGGGCCGGAAATAATTTAAGAGCCCAGCACTGGAGCTACGCGTTTTAAAGAAGGAGAGAGCAGCCAGCCAGGAGTAGGGAGGGTGGGAGAGCGAGGTGGGGGGAAAAAAAGAAGAGAGAGAGAAAAGGAGACGCGGGAAGGAAGAGGAGGGGAAAGGCAAGCAGGCTCGGAGCGAGTCCGAAGGAGAACCGTCCGGCTGTTTCGGGAACTAAAAGGAGCTCGGCGCGGCGGCGGCACCAGCGACGGCGGCAGCATATACGCTGATTGCAACTGACAGCGCCTGCAGTTCGTTTCAAGATGGCCGCTTGGCTCACATTCATTTTCTGCTGAACGACTTTTAACTTTCATTGTCTTTTCCCGGCAGCTTTGGTCGCTCCCCGGCAGCGTCTTCCCGCGGGTAGGTGTGCAGGGGCGCGCTTTCTAGCCGAGGTCGGAGGGTGATGGGGACTTGGCGACGGGTTTTGGGGAGGGGGGGGGTTGAAAGGCTGCGTGGGGGAGCTCCGGTGTCCCCGTGCTCTCCGTATGGGAAAAGCGCTGACAGTCTCGGCTCCAGCCACAGGCACACGCATACGGTTCGCCCCTCGCGCGCGCGCGCCCGGAGCGGCGGCAGTAGCAATCCAGGCGCTTGGTTTCATTCCGCAACCAACGCTTGCAAATTTTCGTTCCCGTTCCACCGGAGCTAGGTCGTAGAGCCCTCCTGGATGCACAGCCCTGAAGGAGGATGTTTGTATTTTCGGTTGGTACTGGCCATTCAAGTCCAGCCCTCTTTGTTTATAGGCAGATTTCGATTGAAGAGCGACACTTCGTGCAATCTTGAGCTCCCTGGGTCACGGGATGGCGATCGCCTGCGAAACAAACGGGTCGGCGGGGGGTTCAAAAGCCACTTAGCGCTCCCATTTTATAGGGATGAGTTCCACGGGGGGTCGCGGTCTTGATGGAGGGTTCGCTGAGCTGTTGGAGGTCTCCGGAGAAATGTTATTAACTTAAGTTCGGCCAACACTTGTGTGGCATGAGATGGCTTGGTAAAATGGCGGTTCTCTCTTAGCGTGCCCTTTCGCATTTGTGCTTAAAATGCTGAAGTTTCTCCTGGGCTTTGGAAGAGAGGAGAGGAGGCTGACGCTGGAAATCTAGCTTTGATGAGAGAAGTTACCCTGTGTTTAATTCTCGAAGTTCTTATATCCAGATTGCACATTCGGGATAATTGAGGGAGCTGTGTTAATAGAATTTGCAAGCACTCCGTCTACAGCTTTCTATCCGTCTGCAGATTTCGCCTCTCCTTCATATATCTTATCCTTCCAAGTTGAATAAGGGAAAGTTAACCGAAACATCTTCTTAGCCCAGATGTGATGGTTTTGGTCTTGGCTCTAAGGGTGCCTGGGTGGGAAACTTGGTTTGTGTAAAATCTCGCGGCCTTGACAAAGTAGACCCTGCTACATCTCAGCTTGTTTTGTTGTTTTAATGCCTGGTGGGAAATAACTCGGGGGCATCTAATCCAATCTTCTCTCCCTGCAAGTAACCTTTCTCTCCAAATGGAGAGTTAACCATATGATCCACAGCCACCCTCCGCTTGAGTTTTTGTTAGCCTCCCACTATTCAACACTTGTTTGTTTCAAATGGTCTTTCTTGATATTCCAAAAATATAACTTTGAGGTGTAGGGAAAAGACTGGGTATTTCTCTGCTCTGGTCGCTGTAAATGAGAACTCATCTTTTAATACTATAGTTGTTTGGTGCTGTGCCTCCTCACTGTATTCAGTCTAGCCAGAAAGAAACTGGCTTCTGCCTTTGAGGGGACTAGTTGGAGAGGTCTATTCCCTGGATGAAGAGGTTTAGCTGGAGAGAATATGGGTTATACTAACCATACCTATTTCTTTCTTGGCTGGGATTCCATGGATCCACACTTTTGAGTGAGTCATTCATGCTTCAGGGTTCATCTTTAAAACTGGAAACCTAATGACAATTCAAAGCATAGTGGACCAGATTACAGATCTGCCCCTGCAAACCAGGTTTTTTTAGGTAGACACCTCAAGTATCTAAAGCCTATTAATTTCTAAAACATCCATCCACTTAACTATCCATAATTTTCAAAGTTGACCATGTAAAGCGGCCAAGCTTCAGCTGGCAATGATAACAAGTTTTATCTCTCCCTGTTTTCCTGGTGGAATACATGCCTAGGAAGAGGGGTGGGCCGAAAATAAAATATCTAGTGTTAAAGGTTATTGTGTCTTGGCCACAGAAAGGTATACCATTACTATGAGGAGGTGGGTGACTTCAGGGAGAGAACACGAGGCAATAACAGCCCCTACTCCATCCCAAAGTTAGTACTTTGGGTAACGAGATGCCTGTTTTGTTTATGAGTGTATATCAATGGGTGCATGGGAGTTGCTGACATCTTTCACTGATCCCTAGCTTTGATTCAAGACTGTTAGTTTAAGAATTCAGTTGATGCCTCTGGCGAGATCCTGGAGGAGGGGGCTAACTTAGGTAATAAATAATAAGCTTTGAGTAACAAAGCTTCACGCTTGATTTGAGTTTTCTTCTACTTGGGCAGAGGCTCTGTTTCTCTGAAATGAAACATGTGTTTGTATCTTCTGACGAATTGAGTTGCCTCCTTCTGTGCCTCACTGCTTAGGAAAGAATTTAAGTTCTCTAAATTGCTCGACCCTTTCTAATCTACCTTTTAGTTAAAATATCCTGGATTTACTGCATCTTAATTTGAACAGATGTGTTTTATCACGATGTGGTAGTGATGAGGACTTTAATTATCTGCTAAAGGGGTTGGGGTGGAGAAATATATTCTTTATTCATATCCTGAAAACTGCTCTGGAACCAGAAGGAGAGGCCAGGCGTGGGGGTTCCGGTTTTCCTTGCCAACATCCAGTTCTCAGGCTAAGGTTATCGAACCTCTCCTTCTCCTTCTACTCCAAATTTGTATACCTTTTGCTTCCCTCCCCCGCCCCACTCCTCAAACGATAAAAATAGCAATTTCCTCCGCGCAGCAGTGGCATCGTTTCTTCTCTGTTTTTCCTTCCTTCCCTTTTTTTTCCCATCTGGGGAAGGGGTATATAGAACAAATGAAGTTTTGCTAATTGGTTTGGTGGCGAGCGATCCTAGTTGTACTCTCCACCCCTCTCCTACCTACCCTCGAACTTTTGGAACATTGGACAGAAAAATAGGGGCTGTTTCGGAAGCGTCCGAACATTTTGCCCCGATTGCTGTGTGTTTAGTTTCTCTGAACACATAGCACAACAGGTAGATCCACGACTGCGGGAATGGAGCCTGTTCTTTCGGCTGAGCATAACCTCCCCACTTCCTTCCCTCCCACCGTAATTTTTTCCTTGCCGGGCGGTGGAGCGACATGCCCCGCGTTAGGATTTCCTCAGAGTTGCTTTGCTCTCTTCACTTCCCGGCTGCAGCCCGAGAGCCACGGGTACATTGCAGCATTCCTAGGATCTGCGGCCGGGCAAGCTTGGACTGCCAGAGCGGGATGTCCACGGGTGCCCGATGGGTGTGCTAGGACTCTCTTGAATCCGAGCCGGGTATATGGAAAAGGCTGCCGCTCCTTTAAGTCTCTACCAACCCGAAAGGGGCCAACATTTAACTCTGTGCCTTGGCGATCCAAGAGAATATAAGGTTGTATCGCGCTGTGGACAGGAGTCGGGAGGCGAAGAAAGGAGAAGGGAAAGAAACAGTGACCACTTTTTTGCCCATGGCCGACGTGGATGGAGGCCCCGAGAGAAACCGAAAGCCCCTGGAGGAGCCTCTTGCTTTCGGCCTGGCATCGACCCCAGAGCTGACTCGAGCCGCCCTCGAGGCCTCCTACTGTCAGCCCCGCTTTTGGCGTCCTCGCTTTCTCTCCCTGAGACGCTTCCTCCCGCCCAACTGGACTACTCCGACAGGAATTTTGGCCCCGCCAGCAACACCCGACCAGGATCCTTCTCTCCGGATTTCATCCCTGGCCACGATCCCGGTTCCTTTCCACAGCGGTACCCCCAGCCCGTCCTTCTCACTCCCCCCTCCGCGTCCTCTGCTTGATCCCTACCCCCAGGGGCAGCAGTTGTTGCCCTAAGAGAGGATTAGTTTTTTTTCCGCGCCGAGCCTCCAAACCTGCCCTCCTCTTCCTTGCGCGCCCACCCACCCCCACCCCCACCCCCGTTTCCTCTCGAAGCCACCTCTTCCCAGCCTGGCCTCTCCCCGCCCCTTCTCCCCTGGTGCGCTCCGGGTGGTGGCAGAATGCCAAGTGTAAGTTGCTATAGCAACCCCCTCGCTAGAATGGTTCCGAAGGCGGCTCGGTCCCGAGCCTCTTGGGTTGGCGGCGGCGACGCGCTAACAGCCGTACCAGTTCCTGGTCCCGGCTTGATCTTATCCTGCCTGCTGCTACCCGCCTGCCAGCCCTTGTTCCGAGGTGCGGGCTCCAATCGCGCCAGTCAGCCACCCCTCCTTCTTCCTTCGCCGCCGTCGCTTCAACCGCGGCCGCCACCCCCCCCCCCCCACCACCACTCTTCTGGCCGGAAATGCCCAGAGCAACGTCCGCGCCTGCACTAGGATCACTTCCCCACCTCCCGCTTGTCCCGTTCTACCCTCTGCAAATTCCGATCTGCGGTTTTCCGGTAGCGCGGGGGTGGGGTGGGGGGAGGCCCGTGGATCGTACTCCGAGGAGGGCTTCCTCCGCCCGTCCCAGGCAACTCCCCTTCTGAATATCGCTGCGCAGGGCTAGGGGCAGGTGGTCGCTGGACAGAGCGGTCTGGGAGGAACCTCCCCCCCCCCACTGCCCCTTCCATGCGCTAAGGCTCTTCGCTCGGCGCCTTCGCACCTCCTTTTTCTCGCCGGAACCTGATTGTTTGTATTCCCCGAGAGGAGGCCACTTTTAGCTGCGGAGAAGTGAGGGAATCGTGTTGGGCCGCGCCTCCGAAGTTCCCCCACGGAATTTAAAGCGCTCCTCTTTATTTGTACATCTTTTAGAGTCTCCTAGGATTGAACCAAAATGCATCGCACCACCCGCATCAAAATTACGGAGCTCAACCCCCATCTCATGTGTGTGATTTGCGGAGGATATTTCATTGATGCTACCACGATCATCGAGTGCCTGCACTCCTGTAAGTCCTGCTTGGTTGCTTCTCGGGGAAAGGGACCTGCTACCAGCCAGCCCTCCCGTCCCTTGGTCCTGGTGGAGCAAGGCTTGCTCCGGAAGACCAAATTCCTTCATTGACCATATGGCCCTTTGTTGCCGAGAAACAGCTAACTTTGTTTAGGGTCTGGGTTAGAAATAACAGCTGAAAACCATGCCTTGATTCTGCTTTGTAACCTTATTTCTGCATAATTCTGTATATTTTTTCCTCTTGCAGTCTGTAAGACTTGTATTGTACATTACTTGGAGACCAGCAAGTATTGTCCCATTTGTGATGTCCAAGTTCACAAAACTAGGCCTCTTTTGAACATAAGGTAGGAAAAACAACAACTAAATACTTTATGTCATAGTTATGGGTTTTCATATATTATATTTCTTTGGGTGCAACTTCCTTGCCAATGTAAATTTTAAAAAAAAGTTCAGGAAACATAACTGTACTATTTCCATAAGTCTTGCATTTCAATTAGTCATTTTTTCTTCTTTTTCTACATTAGAAGCCCATCTTTATTCCCCTTATCTTTTTTTCTACTTACAATTGCATTTGTTCTCATTGTCAGTGTGTATATTAATTTCCTATATTTTTTCAGTATTGATCTTTATAAATGTAAAGTATTGATAAAGAAATGCAAAAGTTAAATTATTTCTAGAAATCTTTATTTAATTGCATATCATTGGCTCTCTTTATGTTTACATCTTTTTATTAAATGCCTACATTTTTATAATGGTGACAGTCTAATTTGATAACTATCTACCAAAGCAAAAAATATAGGTAAATTAATAGCATAGATTTAAAAACTTATATAAGACAATTCAAATCTGGTTAAAAGTTTAAAAAATTATCAACTAAGTTGTTTTTGGTTCTGGAAAGTTGTAAATATTAACATTAGATTTTATATTCCAGATCTGATAAAACTCTCCAGGACATTGTATACAAGTTAGTACCAGGTCTTTTTAAAAGTAAGTAAGCAATTAGATTGAACAGTCAATTCAGTAATAGAATGTGTAAAGAGATGAATAACAAAAATGTGTTTTTTTCTCAGATGAAATGAAAAGAAGAAGAGATTTTTATGCTGCTCATCCATCTGCTGATGGTAAAAAAATAGATTCTGAGTTTACAATTTTATAAAAAAATTACTTTTAAGCAGAAGCTGAGTTTGTAAAATTTATGTACAATTTCAGTGCTCTTGCACAGCAAATAAATATTTTTATACATTCAAAAATTTTAAATTTATTTACATAAATAATTTTAGTAGTAACACATACATCTTATGACATGTTTTCTTTACTCTTTCTGATTTGGATTTTAAAATGTAATTTATTGTGAACATTTCTATGCAGTTGCCAATGGCTCCAATGAAGACAGAGGGGAAGTTGCAGATGAAGACAAAAGGATTATAACAGATGATGAAATAATAAGCTTATCCATTGAGTTCTTTGACCAAAATAGGTAAGTTATAAAAGCAGAATCTTATCTTTGTTAGTACATTCATAGTACATTTTTTCCCTTTACTACTATAGTATATCTCCTTTTTTTAGATCTGAACGGAAAGGAAGCAAAGAGAAGGAGAAAGCCAAAGAGGAGGTAAGTAGATAGTTGGTTCCTTGACACTTTTATTTCTTTTTCAGAAAATAAAACCATATTAGTTTTTGTTTCCTTAAGTACTAGAGTCAGTTATTCTGCAGAGTGTGAGCATAACTTCTTAGTAATTGTAATTCAAGGGCATTTAAAAGGCTGATAAAAATAACTTTTATATTAGAAAACGTCCTCCTACTTTCCTCCCTTAGTTAGCATATGCATTTTAAAGAATAAAATTTGTATGAATTAAACTCTAAAAGAAAAATCTGATGAGCATGTATTCTGCTTTTTACTTCATTGATTTTGGATCACCAGTGAACATTTAGTTTTCATGCTGCTAGTTTTAACCATGTTTCCATCTCTTTCTATCTACTATATTGGAATGAACATTAGTATCAGATTTTGAATGTTGTCTCAACCAAATGCCCCTCCCAGGCCAACAACAAAAGATATTTACGCTGTCCTGCAGCAATGACTGTAATGCATTTAAGGAAGTTTCTCCGGAGCAAAATGGACATACCCAATGCTTTTCAGGTACTTTTGACCTAGAGACAGTGAAGGGGAAGAAGTGTCATAAAACAGTTTTAGCTAAAAACATTGTTTAAACTTTAATTCTGTTGGAAAGGATTGCTTTTGGAATTAAACAGCAACAAAGACCCACAGGAATGGATTTCAGAGGGCCTCTCTGAATCATTCTACTCTAAGTCTGATATAAAGGCAGATATCTTCTCAACTAAGTCAATGTATTTCTGAATTTCAGATAAAATGTGTGATGTTTGATTAAAGTAGTACAGTATATGCCACATTGCAGTTGTATGGTCTTTCACACCTCCATGCTATGTTAAATGAAGTGTAATTTCATTTCTTTGCTTAGATTGATGTCATGTATGAAGAAGAGCCTTTGAAGGACTACTACACACTAATGGATATAGCCTACATTTACACTTGGAGAAGGGTAAATATATTGAGAGTCCTTCCAAGTCTTGGTCACTTGAGCCAGAGGGGCGGGAAACAAAAATAAACTCTCTAACAAGGGTTTTCTTTCTGACTTTCTTCGGCAGAACGGCCCCCTCCCTTTAAAGTACCGTGTGCGACAAACCTGCAAGAGAATGAAAATAGGGGGCCAGCAGCGAGACGGCTTACACAACAGTGGGGATCTGGAAAGTGACTCTGGCAGTGAAAAAGCTGGCAGCCCCATGGGAGATGCTCCTTCCACATCATCCTGCGTGCTTAGCCCCAGCACTCCAGTGCAATCTCCCCACCCCCAGTTTCCCCACATCTCTAGCACTATGAATGGAACCAGCAGCAGCCCAAGTCGTAACCACCATGCCTCCTTTACCAACAGAACCCGGAAAGCATCCATCAATGGTTGTTCTACGACTTCTTCTGGCTGACTGACATAAACTCTCCTTTCTGACTCTGAAGACTGGATGCCGAGGTTATGGCTTATTTTCTGCCCCAGTCTCTGTGTCTCTATCATATCACACCATTAAGCTTTATAGTTGCAAATTCCACATGTGTCTATGCCTGGTGGTTAATAAGAAAGGAATAAAGATCGGGAATTAAATGGGAGGACAAGAGATGGACCTTTTTTTATATTAAACAACCACCACAACAAACTGTTTCTTAAGGACTAGCAACATGGAAAAACAAAGGATAACAATCCAAATATCTGAGGAGGGTTTTTTCCGGACTGCCCATTATTGTTCCGTTTCTTAATTTGGAATCTGAAAATTGATTCCTACCACAAATGAAAGTTTTGTAAATCCAGATTAATTTCCTATATATCTTTTAGATTATGAACTATGGTTCTGCTGTTTGGGGAATCTCATTGAAAGCAAGTGATTTTTTTCCCCTTCTCCACCTCGAAATGCATAAATGCCAGACTGAATATGCATAAAAAGATGCGTATATGTAGCCACACCACTGTGAATAACAATGTATTTGCTTTATTAGCCATTTTGATTTATAGTTTGTATCCACAACTTCTGTGCAGCACCGAAATCATTGAAAGATCAGAAAACAACAGAAAAAAAAAGTGGTATAGAAGAGAAGAAGGACATTCTATGTTCAGATTTATACCTGTATACCTAAAAACGGGTATTGCCTTTTGTTTTACTGGCTGGCTTAAGAAAAAAGAAATCAAGAAAGAAAACAAGATCTTTTTGTAAGGTTTTGATGGCATTATGAATTTGTGGAAGAACGCCATATTAGTGTGTGACAAAATAGGAAGCAGTATTGTATGATATATTTATAAAGAAAATATTGTGTTTCTTGCAGTATCAATGAAGGTGGCTAAGTCCCCATTGGCTCAGCCCTGACAGATGCTTTGCGGGAGAGGTGTAGGGGGAGCCCTGCTAAAATAGCCACCAGGTCTTTGCCATGAAAGCAGGAGAAGGAGTTTCCTTCTCCACTAACTTGGAAGCAATTGACAATATCAAAAAGACTTCTGGGGCCTTGTCTGCCTCCCAGGATTTTTAAATTTACCCAATGTACGGTAATTAATTGTCTCCAAGGCCAAGGAAGTGAGGCATTGGACAAAATGGAGGAACATAGGAACAACTTGATTTTATTCTTGATTTTATTCTTTTTATAGGGGAAAGTATTGGAATATGTGGTTATTTTTCCCCCCCAGAAACAAAAAGCACAGGAATGCATATAAGAAGCCATAAAGTATGCAGGAACCTTTTTCATTCATTCTTTCTAAAGAAATCAGATAATTCAGATGAAGGCTTTTTAACTAAATTTGTTTTAATATATATATGTATGTGTATGGTACAGTACTAACTTGGTTAAGGATTAACAGGTACAAATGAGTTGCCTGGAAGCCTTTCTGCAAAATAGTTTTCTGAAGGTATCAGGTTTTTTGAGGGGGGTGGGAAAGGAAGGCTTGAAATTGTAAGTCTCTTGAATCTCCAATATCTTCCAGTTTGTGCTTTGCTTTGGTTAAAATGTATGTGTGGTATGTACGTTCATGTGCCCGTTCTTCACTCATCAGTTACATATTTGTGACCGTGTTTATCTTATATGCCTATTGTCTCATGTTTGTACAGGGATAGTATTTTGTTGTCTCCAGTCTGCAAAAAGAAAAAGGAAAAAAAAAGCACAATTCTATGCTTTGTCTTGCTTACACTCATTAAATCATTACTTTTACATATAGCTGCTGATTTCTTGTAATGTAAACTTTCAGATTCCTCTCTCTTCACCTGGTAATAGAAATCAAGAACTATATAGATACAGTACATATGATTTAGAATTTCATAGGATGGCTCTGCTTTATTAAAGTCAGTTTATTAATTAAAGACCATATTTATTTTCACAGAAGACCAAATGAAAGTAGCCCATGAGAAGAGGGTGATGCATGTACTGTATTCTCTTCCATGCGAAGAAATAAACCTTGATGATTGAAGTGTGTGTGTACACATATACATACATACAGACAGAAATGGATTGACCAAGGAAAATAAAGTGATTTTAAGTCTTTCCCACATAACCCAAATAACATCTACATAGTCTTATATAGTAAATTACTGAAACAATCCATTTAAATATGTATCTTTGTAGTTTTGACCATATTCCTTTCTGTACCCTTATTAATGAAAAGGATTTTGGTTTGTCACTGCAAGTAAGACCTTTCCCCCCAGTTATGTATTACTGTTGGAAAATTCTCAATTATTTTAAGGGGAAAATAATACAAAGATTATATAAATACATAATTGAGACTAAACTATTGGTCTTTACAGTCTTCTTGCTTTTAAGATTAGCACATAACCAAATGCTGAATCTCAAAGTATTAGGACAAAAAAATTAAACAGCTAAAAGTCAAACCTTGTCATAAAAAAAACCAGTGGTGGTAATATTTAAAATTTCTTTGTAAAATATAACTACTGCAACCTGCATCCATATTACAAATATTTCTGAAAGTGAATACGATCTAAGCTAAATGTGTTTCTGTCACATGCATTTAATATTACAGCTTGAATGTGTACTCTTTGCAACAAAACTGCTAATCATGATGTAATTTACACTAATTTGAATGTAAATTACAAGATATGATGATTGTTTAATCATGTTCTGTGGAATAATTTACAACTGGCAGGATCTGATCAAAAAGTCAAGCCATAAGCCTTGATTTAAAAAAAAACAACCACAATGCTCTGGCTGACAGATCACTTGAAAGTCTTCCAAAGAAGAAAATGAGTGCTTTTGTACACATGTAAAATGCTTTTCCCTTATTATAGCCAAAACCACTGCCAAACTTTGAGATAAACTAAAAATCTTTAGTAGAAAGTTAGGGGCCTAAAAATCAGCAAGAGATCTTGTCAAGAGGAAGTTAGTCTTGTCAGTTTCCCCAAGTATTCTTTCATCTTAGTTCCCAGTCTGTAAAATGGAAAGAAAGCTGAAAGATGGCATATTTACAGTGGAACTGCCAAGAAGTGGGGAGGGGTGGTGGAGAGACCGAGAGACACATACAGAGAGACAGACAGAGACACAGAAAGAAGGAATTGATATATTTCAAATTTCAGTGGTAAATGAAGCATATTTTGAAATTCTTAGGACTAGGACTCCTTGGCTAGGGAATCCACCACTTCTCATCGATCTGGATACTTATCTAAATAAACGCTCCATTCCTGGTGGACTTCACTCTCTTCTCCCTAAACGAAAACAATCGTCTGTTTGGAGAGACACAAGACTTTGATTCTCCCTAGCCTCTACCTGAACCTGTTCAGCCGTCCATTACTCTGGGAAAGTTATGATATAATCAAACATGCTGAAAGTTGGAGCGGTTTTCTTCCGACAAAAGCTTTTTACCTAGTAAATCGAAATAATTTCACCCTTAAGTATGCTTATATTCCACGGTTTAATTCTTTCCGCCCCTTTCTGTCGCTTGATTTTCTTTTATCTGGTTTTTCAGTTGGAAGGGAATTATTTTTGGTTCAGTTAAAACCTAATTCACCCAGGTACTCTCAAGCACCAAGGGAGACCTCTTCTCTCTGATCTCCGCTGCCCAGCGCTATTCAGCAAAGATCTGTGCGATCACATTCGGTTGAAAAAATGCGAGAGAGTGAGAGAGAAAATTGTGAAGGGAAAAAAGGAGTAGAGAAAAGAATAAATAAGAAGGGAAAGGCAAGGCAAGGCAAGGAAAGGAAAGGAAAGACAAGGAACTAGAAACAATGAAGCAAGTAAAGGAAAACGTTACTTAAGTAAAGGAAAACGTGAAGTAAAGGAAAACGTTAAAAAAAATAAGGGAGAACAATGGAAGTGGAAAGAAAGAAAATGACTGCATAGAACATCCTTTACAAACACATAATAAAGCTCAAGCTAAATGTGTCTATTTTATGTTCTGAGTGCCCTGCCAAACTGAAACTCGGTTAATTGGCTAAACAATGTTTCAGTTAAAAGATAGCCTCTGAATTGGATGGGAATTGTTCTCCTATGAACGTACAGCAAGCATCCTGGGGGCCTGCAGAGAAGACAATCTCTGCCCCCTGAGCCGCAGAAGTCTGGGGTCCCCCTCCCCCGCTCTTTTTTGGAGCCAAAAACCATCGGGGGCATAAACGCCCTCCTGAACAGGGAGAGCAACATGCTTTTACTTTTGCAGCGACCTACGACATTCTCTTAGCCTGCATCCTCAGGAAACGACGAACCCAGACCTTCCGTGTTTATCCGAACTCAGCCCACCCAGTAAAGTATAGATCTTTATTCGAATTTGCACAATTAGCTAAGCTGTGGAAACTCATCGTTTAACATGTTCTGGGAATTGGCTTGACGGGATCGTTGAACAAGACATCTCCCTCCTCAACCAACCGCGCGGTTGATTTGTTTCCTCCTGAATCCTTATGCAAAAGCAGCAATCGTGCTTCAATTAGCTGGGATAGGAACTGGTTGAACTCAGTTCGCCCGCCAAACTTTCCTATCCTGGAAAGCCGCCCTGCTTGCTGTCCTAGCTCTGGATTCAGTTCATGCCGGAGAAGCAAGTCCTGCAAACCTCAGCCTCTCTGATGGGTGGGAAGGAAGGAGCAAAAACCAGGGGGAATTGGACAAGCAACTCCCGGGGCTGCGGAGGAGCTTCAAGCTGGTGCTGATCGCTGGCGGCCGGCTGGCCGCCCGGCCTTTCCTTCTTTCGGCAGAAAAGGCAGCGCTTCCTCGTCGGCGGGACTCCCAGCAGCCGCCCCCTCGACTCGCTTTGCCTGGTCCGCCACAGAAAGTACAAGGAGCCATCTTGCGCCTGCGCAATGCGCCGCCTGCCTGCCTGCGCGGCCCTATCCTCCAGCCGTCAAATTAGAAAGTGGTAGAAAGTATTGGGAGCCGTGGTTGGGGGAAAGGCTGGGGTCGGTAAAAGAGAAAAGTGGCCGATGCGGAGGGGGAGAGGGGCGGAGGTGACCTGATAAATTTTTTGCCCTCCCGAAATTGTGCCTTCTTGTTTCTCTTTAATCCAAATGGAGGAATTTTAAACCATAAGTGAACCCGGATTCTACGGCTCCGACAAAAAGCACCGCAAAAGATATCAAAATTCACAAAGAGAAATAAAAGTTCCATTAGTTACAGATTGACAACTCCTAGGAAGGAACCGCAAAAGATAAAAGTTCACCGTCGTCGAAATTAGTCTCTTCGACCTGATTGCATCTAAACACGGGATAGCAGACTGCCCCAAATCTCCCTTGGAAACTATTTCGGCGGGAGGTGCTGCTTGCCCTTCCGGCCATAAGTCCAGCCAATTTGCAGTGCAATTGGGCTCATCCCACCACACCTCATTCACAAAACTGCGGGTCCTTCTGATCCTGGGAGCTGAGCCTTTGGGAAGCTGGATCTCTCCTTCGCTGAAGCTCCTCAGATTGGGGGAGGCCATTTCTTTTGGGGACCAAAGAAGGCGCCATTCGAAACTAAGAGAAATATGATTTTATTTGCCCTGGAAATTGACTTTTGTCCTTTATGTCTTTAATCCAGCAATTAGAAGTGCCCTTTCACACTGCTTTTATTGTTTCTCCCCGTCCCCTTTCCAAAGGATGGTGATTGCAGGACCATGTAACTTTAATGCTTTTTAAATCCCTCATTGACTGGTAAATTTAAAAATGAGAAACCTTCTCTTGCCTCGCTAAATTTTAGAGCTGGATGAAAATTTGGATGCGCAATCCTTCAATTACACTTCGATTGCAACAAATTTAAAGGAAACTAAGAGGTTTTTGTTCTGCCTGTGTTCGATGGATCACTACTTTCAATAATAATTCCACCCATTGTCTCTTGAGTTAATGACGTTTAAATGCAATGGGATTAAAATAATACATTCTACTATACCGTAGGACATATCCTTCTGAAGTGAGGCACTTTTCATTTGCACTCTTGTCTAGAGAATAAAACTCAACGATGTAATTCTGCAGCTCCAAAACTAAACATGAGGTTTATATATTCTAAAAGGAAAGAGAAGATAAATGGGAGAACCTTGGTTGTCTCTGACCTCTCATTTCAACAAGCTACAAATATTCTTTTCTATAGGGAAGAGAAAGGATACCCCTCTTTCTCCAGCAACTAACCATATTCTAAATCCTTTAGAGAGTTATTTTCAAGATGGAATTATGGAATCCTGATTAGTATATGAAACGTGGTTTCTTTTTCCAACTATTGATGTTTAGAAGTCTGGGAGAGGAAACTCGCAATATTGCTCCCTTCTTGGAAGGGAAGAAGAGGAGCATGAGTGAACATTTCTGTGGCTTTATGGACCGACTCCTTAGAAGTTTACAATCCAGCCAAATGCTAGAAAAATCTCTTCTCCACATATTTGTATATAAACCATCCTTATTTTCTTAGCACCAAGCCTTCAAAGTGATGGTGTTGGCTGCCAGTTCTGGGACTCAAGACCTGTAGAAAACATCCCCTTAAGCTTGGATAGCATGGCAGGTAGAGATTTATGTGGACAATTCTTCGGGCAAATGGGAAACCCTGTTGCATTTCTTCTGCATTTCTGCAGCACTTGAGAGCACAGGAATCGAAGGCAAGAGTAAGAAGAATTACACAGCAAGTCTTGAATAAACTTGCAAGGGATTAAAAAAAAAGTTGAAGACTGTGTCACAGTCTTCCCAAGTCGCATGAATGCACAGCTAAATATATCTTTCTGGTACTCCAAGCAGACCCAGAAGCTTAAACTACCTCATAAACAGTTGTGAAAATGATCCGGACAGCAATGATGAATAAATTTCAGTTCAAGTTATTCACAGATAGATTATGATGAGAAAGTCTATTCACTGGTTGTTGGTTCAAACATGATTAAAATATAATCAGGGCTTGTTGAGTTTGGCTTCACCAGTCTGGTGAACTCAAGATATTGCCATCTATAAACTAGTTTTATCATTCTGTGCATTGTGAATTGAGGTACCATGAATTGTTCATAATGATTTATGATTTACCCATTGCAGGAAACCAGTTATGATTTATTAATAAATTGGGATTCAAGTAATGCCTTAGCATAGTCTTTCTTCCATTACCCCATAGAACTGCTTTGAGGATAAAATGTGGGTGGGGGTGAAAAATCATGCATATCCCAACCTGGGGAAAAGTCAGGTTGGGATATAAAGAATTGCAATCAGCTTTAGATATAATTCCTAATGTCGGATTGGAGGGAGGACTTTTTTTTTCTTTCCTGTCAAATTCAATAAAAGACCCTTTTAATTCTGCTGGGATGATTCTGCTTTGAAGCTGCAACCAGGCCCAGGTACTAGAGAATTTCCCAGGATAAATTCCTTGGTCAAGCTGAAAAGGAGGAATGGGGTATTCAACCATTTGATTTTTTTTTGAAGAGTAATTCCATTGGATCCAGCAGGTCTTACTTCTGAGTTTAGAAATGGTCAAAACCAGCATCTCTTCCTTTTTCTACAATTTTTATCAAATTTATAGATCCCTTTGTTACATTTTTAGCAGTGATCCTCTAGCACTAGAATAACTTTTTAAAGAAACTTCTTAAAAACGAAACGACGTTTGATGGCATAAAGCTACATATTACCTTAAGTACACCTAAAGAAAAATGGTGTACAAGATTTGAAATAAATCACTCAGCACAGTTATAGGCCATTTATGATTAATATATTGTGGGACCGTGGATAAAGGCTATTTATAGAAGGCTGACTTCAAGCATGTAAAATAAAATATAAATGAAACTGAACGTTTCAGGTTATATTTCCGGATTCTGAATGTTGACTGGAGTGTTATTCAGCTGATTCTTATATCTCCTTAAAGACCATTTGGATTCACCGGGGCCTTAAGGAGCTGTAAATCCTTCATTTTACATTCCACAAGTTTTGACGCACCAGGAAAATGGAGTTTGGGAGGGGGAAAAAGCAAATGCAAAAATCGTCTGTTAAAAACGTAATTCTTAAAATGACCAATTGCTTAATCATATATTATTATAAACACCGACAAAATTATCACAAAATTAATACAGTCGGATTCCAAGTCTCTCTTCACTATCTGCTAATGCAAGAGAGAAAGAAGATGGATGTCAAAAAAAGATATTGTAAATAAGTTTTAAACATCAGTAACAACAAATGGGTGCATATGTTTAGGTAAGTGCCCAAAGGATGGATCGCCTTAAAGACTGCCTTCTCGCAACTTCTCCCTGCCGCTGTTGGTAAACAGAAAACAGAAGGGAGTCCAGATTCACGATGCGATCCTAGCCAACCCACGATTCAGATACGAATCCGAATTTTCCATTGCCGCCAGCCAGTGGGAGCTCTTTAGCGGCGGCCAATTTGCTCCCAGAGCAAAGGCTGAAAGAGTACAGAAGCAACGGCGCCCGGCGCTTCCTCCCTCGACTTTCTGCCATCTTGGCTGCCATTGTCTCTCCGCCGAACGCTTCTGATGAAGAAGAGCCACCGCTCGGTGCCCCGCCGGGCCCGAGAGGGATACCAGACCACGTCGAGAGCTCCGCCCTTTCGGGTTCTCGCCGATTTGGGTGTTGCTGTTGGTTGCTAGGAGCAACAGCAGCTGAGCGGCGGTATGCGGGTCCCGGACTCCTGACCTCCAGTACCAAGGCTTCTCTCTCTCTCTCTCTCTCCCTCCCTCCCTCCTCTTACCCGTCACCCATCTCCAGCAAGCCAGAGAGCGAATTCTTGGAGGAAGGGGGAACAGGTGCGGCTCTAGGTATGTGTGAGGTAGAGCAATGGACATACACCCCTCCTTTTTTCCCCTTCCCCCCTCTGCTAAGGTAGGGCGACAGAGCCTGACATTGGTTAATCGACAAATCACAAAGGGGGGGGGGGAGGTGGACGAAGGGATGCTTGACCATGCGGACTGGCTTCTGATAGGATTTGTGGATCGAGATCTACCGCCCGCTTTCCAAGTATCAGGTGCTGTATACCTCCAGCCGTTACTCTCTACGGTGAGGATCGTCCACCTACTCGGTGGATAATTTGCCATTTCTCCGGTCAGTGGATAACAACCTCCCCCCCCCCGCCCCGGATTCCCTCTCTCCTGCCATGCCAAGAGGCCAGCCAGCAGCTTCTATTGGCAGCTTCTCCTTCAGTGCTCGTGGAAGAAGTAAATCTCCAGAGGGCTAAGGGCACTTCTGGATGCCAACTTTAAACCTCTTGCTAGTTTTTTTTTTTAAGAAAAGGAGAAAGAGGGCACTTCACATTCACTTCAAAGAGAGCGGGGCGTCTGAGGGGAAGAGAAACACTTGTGTGTGTCAGGAAGAGGACAGTTTTCCTGCTTCCCCGCCTCTCATGGAAGCGTAGGGTTTGTAGAAAATCCCGTTTTGGGGGATGTCTTCCAACTGCGTTGCAAGATGCAAAGTTAAGTCCGACTGATGAAGAAAACCTTAAGTCCGGGACAAAGTTTGCAGGTCAGGAGAGCTCTTCCTTTAGAGGGAGCGCAGAGCCTAGGCTGGCCAACAAGAGCCCTTCAAAAAAGCGGGCTTCGAAGGGGGACCGAGGGGCTTGCCTTACCGAGGGGTTATTTACAGTATTAAAAACTCGCAGCTTTTTGGCATCAATTTCCGCTCAGGAATAAATTCAAGAAGGATTATCTATATGTCGGAAGAGTCCACACCGACTTGAAGGCATATAATCAATCAATCAATGGCCTCACTGAGAAGGAAATTAAAGATGGTATCTATGTAACATTTATAAAGACTCCTCTCCACACCACCACCCCTGCGTCTCCAGGTTTTAAAAAATATCATCACATTATTTAATATTAATGTTTCTGTTGCCATTGATAACCTGAAATCTATTGTACCATTCCCTGCCTTGCAACGTTAGACTGAAATTCTAAGAGTCAGCTCTAAGAAGTAATGCACAGAGATAATGTTGTTATTTACTTTTGAATAAAGATGCTGAGATTTCATTTATATTCAGTTTGATGTTCACATCTCCACTGAATGCAGAGGAGATTCCCAGTCTATTTTGGAGGACATGTGAATAAGAGGTGCAGCCAAGAAATTTATACTCCGTTGGAGAAGGAGAGCATGCATATTACTCAAAGTTAAAAAATAATTAGAATAATCTAGCACAATCCATAATTGAGAACTCATTCAACCCAGTAACATCCCATGGTTTTTTCCTATTTCCAGAAAAAAAATGAAAAGGAGGATGGTTGGAGCACTGATGAAGTTCCATTAGCCCTATTATGCCCATACAGACCAAGAATTGAGGCAGTCTGTAATTACTGCTGCAGTACCTCACTTAGCACTCTCAGGATAGACCCGTGGGACCCTTTTGCCCCAAAGTTTTACCCAAGTGCAGTAATTGGTTTATGTGGAATTTTATTGATAGAGTCCTTGATTCTCTACTTCTTGAATTGATCAAACTTTGGAAGTGTTGCCTACTTCGCTGAAAGGCAGGTTGAAAGTCCGGGTGTCCAACATCTGGCTACCCAAGCGAGTTGATAGAAGGTGGACAAGCAGCTGAGTGTGGGTGTGGGTGTGGGAATTCAAGAGGCATCAAGTAGCAGAGTTCATGGCCTGCCCCCATCCATCTTTGCAGCTTTGGTTCCCTTGGATTTATTTGGCAGAGTTGATTGGGATGTGTGTGTTAATCTGGGCTGGATTCTAATACAAGATTTTAGTATCCAGCAATTCTTCTCAAACTGTCCTCCTCTGATCAGGTAAATTATATACCTGGAAGAAAATTTCAGCCCAGGGGAAATGGACACCCTTGTTTTGTCTTTAACAGGCTTTGAATCTAATACGGTCATATCCCTTAAGAATCCACACTGCAGCTTAACTAGTTCAACTAGATTTGCATCCAGGAGTCTGGGAATTCTGAAGCTAAAGTCCATATGAAACAAATACTTAATTATTTTCAGGAGTCCCATCTTGAGTCATTAGTTTGGTCACCTAACTCTGGGACTGGATGACTATAATAGGGTTGAGGATACCTGCTAAACTTTGCTTGCCTGACAACCTGTAATGCATGGTTTTAGAGGTTGCATGAAGATGCAAACCATAGTTTATCCATACAATGCTGTTTTCACCAACCCATATTCTGAGAACACCCTTGTTCTTGTCTGTAAAAAAGTTGATGGGTCTTTTCTTCCAGGTAGACTGTTTGCCATCCAACAAGCAAAATTCTTCTGAGTCAGTTCCAGGCTACATTAGCAGGAAACTGGTGCTCTCTTCCAAGAACCCTTTCCCTGTCCCTCTTCCTAGCCATTGCATTTGACAGTCTTATCTCCAATAGTAGCTAAATTTAACAGATTTAATATCCTGTCTTTGGATAGTGTTGGAATAAGGAGGGGGCGGGGGGAACTGCTTTTGTACTAGAATGGCTAAAATCTTGAGGCTACCTCCCTTATAGGTTGGGGAAGAGATGAAGGGAACATTATGGGGATAGTGACATTAAATTAAAGGTTGTCAGGAGATGCTTGTTCAATCACAAACCCAATTAGCTGGGTTCACACAATAAGATGCAAATGGGAAAAACACTGGTGGGAGATCATTCTCAAATTAAATTGAAACCAGTGTGTTGTAGTAATTAAGGTATTGTACTATGCCAGGGACATGCAAATTCAGTTCACTCTTAGCCATAGGATCAGTCTTGGTGACTTTGAGACAATTGCTCTCCTTTCTCAACCCTATCTAGTCCACAGAATTGTGGTGGTGATAGGAAAAAATAGGGGAGGGAAATGCAATCGGTTGCCTCATTCTCTTGGGGAAAAAACAATGACATTATTTGTTTGATGCATTTAAAGAAATATAAAATGGATGAATAAATTCTGCAGACAAAATAATCTCCAAGGGTATATGCTTAAAAACAAGTGGTATATCAAAGACATGATGGCGCAGAAATGTCCAGCAAGATCAGCTCTACCATTTCCAGATCATGCCAATACTTTTTTAGATTTCAAACACAAAGAAATGGAAATACTTCAGCCACTGGTCAAAGTAGGGAAGATGAGCTTGATGGAAATATGTGAGGACTTTCCCCAGACAAAAAGAATATAACTTTTTTTAAGCCCGGAGGAACAAATGGCATTTGGAAGCATCTCAAGCAGACATCACCCTAATTTGCTGGAGTATAAGATGGAGGAGAACTGTAATAAATTATGGCTTCAATTTACTGATATATATCTAAATATTTGTCTTCTATGATTTGGTTCTTCTCTTTTTTGTCTTTAATAATTTTGTGCATTTTTGTGTATTAATTTATTTAGATAATTTAAAAAGCTATAAAAAGAGAGAAACAGCCAAATCAGTCTTGCATGATTATTACCCACTTCTAATAGTTTTAGGATTCTGGCGAGGTCAGGTCTCCCTAGTGGGACAGCAGCCAGATGCTTCTTAAACTTGGCTTGGAGATAATGCTGGATGCTCATATATGTTCACCCTTACCCCACTTCCTTCCTTCCAAGGCTTCTAAGCCTCATGTGGAAGAGGTTAAGGCTGAAAATAAAATGGGAGCCCATTCTTTTAAGTGCTAAAATTAAATTAAAATAGGCTTGAAGTCAATATTCATTTCTTCCGCCTAAGTGATTTTTGTCTCCTTGACTTCTATTGCCAGGATCCGGGATTATGGCTACGTCCCTAAACATCCTATCCCTGCCTAACATTTAAATTTTATTTGGCAACCAGGTGTTTGCTTTGAATAGTAGTATGTATGTATGTATGTATGGAGGTAGTATGAGATAGACAGAAAGGAGCATTTTTCCTAATGTTGGAAATGAGATTTGGGTGCCAATGTACTAAAACGTAAACATGTCGGTTCACCCAGTTGAGAGATCTGCGTTTTTCAAACATTTCAGGCCAGTCGGATCTGCTTCAAATGGTCTACTCTAGACTCTAGCTAATTCACTTTCCCTCCCACTTCATTTTAGGACATGAGACAGGGCTGGGAGTGCAGCACTTCATCGGTTTATGTACGGAAGAAAGGATTGGCAGCAGAGAAACAAGTTTTTGTTGTTTCCCAAGAGAAGGGGCGGAGAAGAGAAAACGTATTACTGCCTCATCTCACCAGACAGCTACTCCTGACTGAATTTGCTTGCGGAAAAGTTATGCGAACTTCCAAACTTGAAAGTTCTTTGGTTGTCTCAAAACAGCAGCTGAAGCAAAGAGTAAACAAGCCCTTCCTGTTTCTAAATTTTTCGGAGAGGTCTCCGGCCAACCTTTGGCAATTGACTGGGGGCGCTTCTCCCTGTGCTGCCAAGCAAAACGCCCCGAAGTTAGTGGGACTTTTTTTCGGAGAAAAACTGGCTTAAGACTGGCCCAGCAAGGCGCCAGGTAAAAGTTGAACTCTTCGGATCCGATTCTACCCATTGCCTTTCGGTACGATGTAGGGACATCATATTCAACCGAATCTCACTAGCGTGTGACCTTGGCAGACGCTGAACTGCTTTGGTTCACCCAAAGAATTCCTGCGTTTCGCAAAGGCTTTGCGGAGTCTTGGCTAGAATTCAGATACCATATACCAAAACGGATCATGAGTCTCTCTGGATCTCTAAATTTAACATGTATGGCTAAATACAGAAAGCCTGATACCCACATATAAGTTTAGTGTAAGTAAGCAGCTCGGGGCATATAACACATTAAGGCATTCTTACCTAATCTTGTTTTATTAATCAGCTGTCATGAGCTCAGTCCGCTCAATAACAAACCTCTGATTACAAACCGAAATAACTGAGTTCACACAAGGTAAGCTATAAAACTGCTGCGCAGACTCTGTAAACAGAGTGGGAGAGAAAGAAATTCATAAATTCATTCATTCTAAGCCAGTTTCTCCCCGTTCATCATCTGCGCCAGGAAACAGAATTTCATATTTAAATGTGGTTTTGATTCAGTATTTTGATCTTCAATTAGCGGTAGTGATTGAATTCGTGTATCTGGCAATGATCGCACTGCTTTCGTCAAAACAGAGGAGAAGCAGTTGATCACACCAGAAACCGAAAGTAAACAGGGCGTAAGGCTGCTCGCGGGCCAAGCTTGTGATACTTAATCCTTCCCTTGCATCTCAAGAACTGCCGAACCGAAGCGGTATCCCAGATTAAAACCAGATTCACCTAAGACTAAAACCAGACTGACCTAAACGGAGCTTGGGGGGGGGGGGGGCTCTGAGACTGCTCAATAGTCCTTCCGAAACTGATGGCTCACCGCCAGGTCCGGAAACGATTTGGCAGTCGGCGTATGTCTTAAACAGCGAACCGAAAACCCAATTAAAACGACGGATTTGGATGTAAACCAGTCCGCCCGGAGTTCAGGAGGATTGAATAAACTCAAAGCCTAAGAAAGAAGTCCCTTATTCAGCTTCACATCTCTTTATGCCTTTATTCTGGGAGTGCTAATCCTGGAAGTACTGGCTTTAATTACTTGCCATTAGGCTAAAATACGACATCAATATATGTTCAATAAGAATCATCGTTTTCTTCTTGTCTCCCCTTCTGACTCCAAGATTTTATTTTTTTGCCTCATGAAGAATTTTTAAGAACTGGAAAACTTGCACTAACTTTATAAACTTCTGTAGGCCCAATAAATGTTGCCTTAATTTAGATTCTGGAATCCCCCCACTACATGACTCCTCTTGGATTTTTTTTAAACATTTGAAAAGTAATCTCGCTTAAACTCCTGATTTCTTTCTGACATTTTTAAACTATGGATTCCAGATAGAACTATTAGTCATGATTGTGCTGGTCACACTTTTAAATCCTGATGTTTTCCACAAAGAGAATATCTGGAATTGATGTCCTTCAGTTGGAAAAATATTATTCAGTTTTACTGTTATTTTTGTCATTAGCAAACAGTCCAACTTCTGTTTCAAAATGGATACCATCAGATTCTATGCCCCTCTCCTAAAATTAATCTCTCAAAACTGAGGAGAAAGGCTTCAGAATCAAAATACAAACCAGGTCAAGTCAAAGCATATTATAGTCTCATTATAGTTAATGACTGTTCCTCATTAGATTAAATTTTCATTCACTGAATAAAACCTTAGTTAATAGGAAGCTCCATGCTTTGTCTTCCTAGATGTAAATAGCACACTGATATTAAAAGTTGTACCCCCTAGTCAACATTGATATCCAGTGGTTATCTAGACAAATTCCTGCAGGGTTTTTTTGAGAAGATTTCAGAAGTGGTTTGTTATTGGCATCTTCTGAGGGAAAGTTACTGGTCCAGCTGGCTTTGTGCCTACAGTGGGATTAGAACTCATGGTCTCTTGGTTTCCAGCCTGATAACTTAGTCAAATTTCTGAGTAAATGAATAAAAATGAAGATACCATCATCATATAAATATTAAGAAAATACAGGGTGAACATTGAGAAATTCTCTACATGTCTAACAACCATGAATTTGCAAACACTGTTAATTTTATTTACTCAGCAGGTATCCAAATCTCAAGATTTCATTCTATAAATTAAATATATCTTCTCTTTATGTAATTAGGCAAGCAAATTACTTCTAAGGAACCCAGTTATGATTAACTCTGAAAAGTAAACTTTAACTGAAAAAAAGTAAGCCTGCTCCCCAGGCAGAGTTTTACCACTACAGTTTTTAGAACAAAGAATGCAATTAAGCTATCAAGTGGCATAGCTTTTTACCTGGAAGAAGCCAATTCATCTGTGTAAGGATGAGGTTCAAATGTATTGTGTGTGTGTGTAAAAATTTCCTTGTAAATAAAAACACAGTATGTCCAGGAGAAAGCTTAACTCTGACAGTCTAGTTTTATATATGAAAAAAATTTCTATATGTAATAATACTTTTTGCTATTACATCAATAAGTATATTTCATAATTTGGAAAAAGAATAACAGGTGAACTTACTGTCATTGCTTTCTTGTCCACTTACATCAAATTCCATTCATTTCCAAGACAGTTGCCAAAGGGAAAGGACAATGATTTTTTTTTCTGCAGCAGTGGCCTTTTTTCCCCCTTGTGAGACTTATTTTGACCATTTCCTTTGGGGGGAGTGCCTCACTGCTTGAAAGAGAAACATTTGCCAGGGATCACTGCCCTCTTTGGCTGCCCAAGAATCAGAGTTACTAAGCATCCTAATGCGCAATTCTCTTCCTAAGCACTCTTTACAAGTATAAAGCATTTTATTTGCAACTAACAGATCATGGCCTGTATGCAGAAATCACATCTCTTTTACACTGCTGTTAGAAATTTTAAAAAGTAAAAATAAGCAGATTTCTTCCATAAGTTATACTCAAGCAGTTATAAACTTTTTATTTTTAAAAATCAGAGCTTATAGTTTTGATGTTAGGAGATGTGTGTGTGCATGCAAATGCTTTATAATGTAATGCACAGACGATAGTCAGGTATATCTAGCATTCAGTCTAATTGACAACAAATGTAAATATAACTGTACAAATTTTTGCCAAAAATCATGTTAGACTAAAATGTGTCTGATTAACCAATGGCTCAGTGTACAGTGTTCCCAAAAAGAACACACCCAAACATTTTACTAAACACCAATTTTTTTTAATTTAATAGATGAGTGCCATTATCTTCAAAGAGGCAAATTGAGTTTAGAGTTGCAACTTAATAAATCCTTTCATTTCACTGCATTGAAATTAATGGTTTACTTTTGAGCCTGGGGAGATCTATTATGCATTTTATTAAAACTTCAAAATTTCTCACCAGGAGCCAGATAGACAAAAAACATGCACTGTACATGGACGAATTCTGGAGTCACAAGATATATCCTGAGAATCAGAACAGACAAGTGTTCAGATATCCATAAAGAGTCTTCTGCTCCAATAATATCTTATTTTCAGCATTTATTTGGGAAAGTGGGGGAAGAGTAATTTTGCTGATTTTCAAAATAATCATAGAACCTAATCCATTGTGAATCTACTGGAAATATTTTCCTTCCTCTCAGGAGGGCAAAACTGTCTAGGGACCCAAGGGCTTGCCATACTTCCACCCACCCCATACACTTGGAAACAAGTAGCTTAAGCAGGAAAAAAAGAGTTGTTTGTCAAACCAGAGAGCATCTGCATTAGATTATTCAAATTCTGGTTTCAGCACAAGAGAAGACCAACTCTATGATTGCAGGGGAACACTAGAGTTTTGAGGGAGTCTGGGTGGTAATGAAAAGTGAATGTGAGGAAGAGGCCTCATTACTTAGACCATGGGTTCTACACATACAGGTAGTTGTCCCCAATGAGCAATCTTAGCATAGAATGAAGTGTAGTTTTAACTGGTCCTCCAGGAGAAATAGGGCATGGCTAACAAATTAGATTGGCCCTGCTAGAGCAGTTGAGAAATTCTTGGATTTAAGATTAATTAACTTCTCACAGCTGAGAACACATTAATTTGGAGACTAACTTGGTTGAATCCATTGGAGCCATGCGTACAAGAAACCTCCATTTTAATTGTACAGCAGTTCTCAAATAATGGCATGTGACCTTATTGAAATAATTGATCATTGGGGAGTGTGCTGTAGGTTTATCTTTATGGGATCTTTGTATTTTACCTGATGGCTCAGGTGGGGGTAGACTGTTCTCAGCGGGAGTTGTTACTTAGAATCAGAGATATTACTCAGAAGTAAGAATATTTCCAACCAGATTAACTGAAAATCAGTTTGCCACTAATACTATGGTGCCTATTATGAAATGTCCTTCTGTGCAAAATAGAAGTTCTTGTATAATATTGCATTACGAGTCCAAACATTCCCCTAAGATGCTTATTCTTTTGGTTAAGCCTATTGTATGAATATTTGTCCTACAAATTGTATTTTACAATTTATTGCAATAGTAAGATATTTAATTTTCTTTTCATGCCTTTCATTTCTTCAGTTTATGATTTTTTATTTAGTGTTCTGCATAACGCTGCTCTCCCTGAAACAAAACACAGTAACGTGCAAAGTAGCCTGATGGAGATGTAGGTGCATGCATGCGAAAAGTGAAATTACTCACTGGTGCTTTAGGAAGCAAACTACACAGTTCAATATATTAACCCAGTGTCTGCGGGTGTGGGCGCAAATGGACACGCCTTTTCAACTGCAACCGGGAAAAAAAAGCAATACGCATAAAAAAGAAATCAGAGAGGCTTCGTCCTTTGGCTTAGCGTAAAAATAAATAACTAAAAACATTCTAAGCTCGCGGTCGCTCGGGACTTTAGCAGCGCAGCGCCGTACACCGAGGGAAGCGAAAGTTAACAACAAAGCTGCGCATGCGCACTGCTCGTCACAGATAATGCGGCGTGACGTTATACACTAGTCTTGCGGCTGAGGGCCTTTAAATTTGTTACTATGCTGCGTCACTGCTGATTCCTTAGCCGCAGAAAGGAAAAGGCTTTGGAGGAGACAGCTGCAAAGGTTATTTTGTTCTGTTTGCTTCAAATTCTCCTTTCTGTGGCTATTTCGAGTCAAGGGCGGCGGGTAGCGGCGCTTTTCTCTGGCCACTAAATAAGCAGAGAGAGTCCGCGGCGCATGGCTGGAACTGCGCATCGTGCCCAAATTGCGCACTTTTATTGCTACCTCCGAAATCCTAGGCAGGCTTCCCCAGGGAACCCCGAACTTGAATTTCTGCCACGTAGATGTGCACACGAACTGCACGGTGACCTGGTGATGCTTTGATCTTTCGTGGGGTGGGGTGGGGGTGTCTTCTTTCCCAGACCCTGAGCCTCAGCGATCACAGCACGCCGCCCATCGCCTCTTTCGCTGCGTCCCCAGAAAGTCCCAGCCTTTTGAAAACTTCGCTCGTAGGGCTAGAGGCCGCCCCGGTTTTGACTTCTGTCGGCCCACTTGGCAGAAAATTACAGGTTGCTCGGAGACTGTGGCTTGGAAAGTCTGGTGGCCAACAGCGAATAGTTCAGTTGGAATAGGCAGTTCGTCGGCCGCCGGTTCAACGCCGGGAAAAGTCAAGTGCATTGATTTAGAGTTGTAGTTGCGCTATTGCGCAGACTTGAGTTTTACTCACATGCAAAGCCTTGCCTGACCTTCTTGAGTGCTGTTGCGTTGCAGGCCTTATGTCTGGTTAACTCTGTATAAGATTGGTACTTTAATGCAGCATCCCTAATGAGAAAAGAACTTCCCACTTTGTCCTCCTCCTTTTCCTGGGAATATTTCACCCTTAGTCTGGCCCTGGCATATTATAATTCTCCTGTGCCAAAGACACAACACAATATTTCTCTTTAAGGAGCAAAAGAAATCATTACCGTTACCAAGAGATCGAGGAGAAAAGGGACTCCTTGGTGTTCCATAAAGAAGGATGGAAAATATGTAGGATCTGCACTAATTCATCTGGGCTGGGTTTGTATATTGCACTGAGCCATAAGGTAGTTGATTTGACTTCCTTATGCATTCAGCCAGCATGGGTTATGTAACATTAAGAAAACCAAGATGCTCTAGGTCTAGGCCATGGGAGCCCAATCAGTATCCCTTTCATTTTTGTACATTCACTGGGGATGGAAATAAAGGTTGACCCATTATTTTAATTTAAATATATTTAAGAAGGCTTAATGTACATGTGAAATGCTAACTAAATTTTCATATACCTGTTGTAAGGAAAAAGAGGAGACCAGGTTTTTTCCTTTCCTGATGGGCAAAATGGGTCTTACGTCCAACCACAGGATCTCCCACTGTTGGATTTTAATTTAGTGGAAACCTACTAGCACATGGACTACTTAAGAGTGAAATATACTGATGATATACTTGACAAGAGACAGCTCTAAATTTAATTGTTTTGGTGGGGAATGATAAAAGTCCCCAGCTCTGAAATCCTATAGTGTCTGATGTCAGATTAGAATAACTTCAAGACTTTCAGCTATATTGGATTATAAATCCACAATCCAGATGAACTGGATAAAAAGAGTCTTATTCAATTCATCCTTATACTGTTTTTATAATTAGAAGGAAAAACTGGCATAGTGAAGTGGTTAAAATGTTTGACTTTTTCCAGAGACACTGAGGATCAAGTCTGCCTTGTCCCAATGGTTCTCACCAATATGTTCAGAGACTGGTATAAAGGATTTAAACAGGAGTGGAATCCTTATGTGCATTATATCCAAGATGCAAGTATAACACATGATAATTAACAATTTGAATAAGCAAATGACAAAGTGGAAGAGGTGCATATCTCCAAACTTAGTTCATCTTCAACTGGAATATGTCAGCCTCATTTGAACATTCTGAGAGGCATCTATTAGTTTGACTGGAATGATGTCTATGGAGTTTGAAGATTATAAGCATTAATAAATGTTTCATGATTGATTCTTAGTTTAGACAGGCTTGTTCCAGCCGTGAATTGCTTTCTGCCAATGCCTGTTTAACCTGCCTATGAGACCTTTTCTTTCAGCTGCTTGGCCAAACCCAGTTGTTGCCACAAAGAACCTGTGAAGGTCCTTTTGGAAGTAGCATCATGGACATGTGACCTTTGCTTGTGATAAAAAATGCATGGCAAGACATATGGTAACCTTGTGTTACAGGAATTAAGTCCCAAACATAAAAAATCACCCTCAATGGGACTCTTTTTCTGTGGGTTGTTGTTGGCCAATTAAATTCAGCCACAATTTTAAATCTTTCCCTAAGAAAAATACCCTTACTAGTACTATTGGTAATTGGGAGATAATAGAAGGATGGGGGAAAGGATAATGAAAAGCAATTTTTGAACATATGTTTTAAACATGTTAATTTGTCTGAGTGTTCTGACCTGGTGTCTTCCAGTGTAACTGGCATTTGCTAGGAATGGGAATTAAAAAGCACAGATCTGTAGATAAACTCTGAAGATTTTTGGTAGCTTCAGGAAGAGTAATTTGGGATGAGGGGAATTTAGATTACCCCATTCTATTCTTTCTTGAAGAGTCAGATCCTAACCCTGCTCAACCAATTTCCCCAGACCTCTGAGTCTTGAGTTAAGAACCCCACAGATTCTGTCCTGTTAGAGAACAGCTCACTTGATTGGCAGAAATTCTAACCTGGGAAATAAGTTCACATTACAGTGGGACAGTTATGGTCACTGAGCATTTTCTCTCAACACCAGGAATTCTGAAAACTGTGATGAAGTTCTTGGCTGATTCCTGGTTTGTGTATGATTGGGAGCCAAGGAAATTTGCAAGTTATATACACTGTTGTTAGTGCACAATGTAAAAGGAATCTTGGTTTTTGTTTTTTTACTAAACCAGAAGAAAAACTAATCTATGGGATTTCAGCTGTTGACTAAAGCAAAAGGAAAAATTCTTCATTTATTATTAGGGTTTATTGGCTTCAAAGGCAATATGGCGAGAAAGTGACAGTTTGAGAAATCTCCCCTTCTAGAGTCTACTGGTAACATTGGAAAAAGAATCCAAGTGCCTATTTATCTCTACTCAAAATATATTTGTAAATATCTCCATATATATTACTAATAGAGGGTGATGTTTGACCTTCCTTTACTAGGAAGAGTGTAGGAAGACAGATGTGTTAGCTTGTGGTAACCAAAATCTGACTAAATGATGCTATTCAACTTGGTTACAGTATTATTCACTAAACACTAGAAGGGATGCTGAGAATTAAGGATTTCTTATTGGGAGGAGGGAGAAGGGGCATAGAGAATAAGTTTTAAAAAATCCTGCTACTTTGTAGAATAATAACTTACCAAAGCTAAGTGCAAGGAGGGTGGGTCATGCTAAACTAGCATAGTATACTGGCAGAAGTGTTGAATAGGAGTGGGTGATTTGTGGCCAGTCACTCTCAGTCCAAGTGACTTTTTGGGGTGTTATGAGAACTTCATTTGAGAAAAAGCAGCTGCTGGAAGAAAGGGAAGGTATAAACCTAACGAACAAAAGCACATTTGTAACTTGACAATTAAAAATTTAAGGGTAGTTAAATCTCAGCTGAGCTGAACGCGATTATAGAGTGCAATTAGAAGTAGCGCAGGTCGAGCACTCTTGGTCTTGGGAATCGTGCCTTAGGAAATATAATATAAGCGAAGACGGAACATCGACCAGATGATACAAACGGCTGTTTTTTCATCAAATTCTCGCGTGGAAGAATTATTTGCCCAAACGATCCGCAAGATATTGCTCCTTTAAAACGTCTGCTTTGAGAGAAGTGGAATCAGTTGGAAGAGAAAAGCTACTTAATTGTCAAGACCACAATCAGAGGAATGCTTGACGCACTTTTGAATGGAATGGAGCCTTTCAGCAGAACAAAGCTTGCCTTCTCCAGGACTTACCCCGAAAAAAGATGGGTGAACATTCAAGGAGCAGAATTATTGCCCTCACCCTGTCTTGTCCACGGGGTCGTGATTGGTCGGGCACGACTTCGCAACTAACAACAACCCTGTCTTGAGCCTCGTCTTAAGAAGGGAGCGCGGCTAGCAAGGCGTGCGCGCGGCGTCTCCAACCAGCCTCGGAGGATTCGGGGCGGCCGCTGCCGTTGCATCAAGTCTCCATCGCCCCGCGTGCGTCTCTCCGACGGGGCCCGGCCCTAAGCGCAGCCGACGGGCAGAACTGGTGCGCGGTGTCGCGATGTCACAATGAGGCGCAGGCCGCAGCCTCTCTCCCGCCCCTTTGATGGCGCCTGCTTCCGTTTGGTTACCAAGGAGAAGGATACACACCGCAGCCCAAACTGAAAAGGCTCCGAGGACGAGGAGAGCGTTGCTAACTGCAGGAGCCTTGTAGAAGTTTGGCCCGGGGCCGCTGCCCACATTTCAGGGGAGAAGAGGCGTAGGGAAAGAACGCGGCGAAAAGATCCTGAAAACATCGCGAAAGCCGGCACCCCAAACCATACTTGAGGGAACTCTCAGCAAGAAGGATGAGTCAGAGGCAGGTCCTGCAAGGTATTTAAATACGGAGCGTTTGTGGGTTGGACTCCCTGATTTCACAGTTGTTGTTGTTTTCAAGTGAGTTGAGTTATAGTGCCCTGAAAAGTGTGTGTGTATGTTTGGGTGTGTGTTGGATGTGCACTGTGTACGCGTGTGAGTGTAAGATACTTCAGAGGTGTGCCATTTGTTTCCATGCCAGGTTGTATCCTGGATGGTTGCCCTCGAAGAGATCAGGGAGACAAAAGCTAAAGTTGATTTTATTAAATTATACTCAGTATTATAACTCTCCAATCATCTTTCATTTCTGAGGAATTGATTCTTTGGGGCTACTCTTCCACTCCTAGCACATTAAAAATTATAATTTGAGAGCAAATTATAGAGGCCTCTAAGAGGCATTTTTCTAGATTTTATAGTCCTCACCCAAAGGTTTTAAATAGAATATGTTATATGACATGATATAGGATGTAATAATATTCATTTATATATGTGTGAATACATGTTTTCATATATTTATTATGTGCCATCATTGACTCCTAGCCACTGTATAGTTAAGCCTTCTCCAGGATTATCTATGTCCATTGATAGCAGTATTCGAATATTTGAGAGTGCCACAAAAGAAAATCTATTTTCCAAAGCACCAGAAGGCAAGACAAGAAACAATGGATGGAAACTAACCTAGGAGAGAAGCAACCTAGAACTAAGGAGAAACTTCCTATCAGTGAGAACAAGTAACGAGTGGAACAGCTTGCCTTCAGAAGTTGTAGGCTCTCCATCACTGGAGGCTTTTAAGAAGAGACTGGACAGTAGCTTGTCTGAAATGGTAAAGGATTAGATCCCTTCCAACTCTATTATTCAAACCTGGTGCTATAGATCTTCCAACAGTGCATACACATTGCTGCTGTAATTGAGTCTGTTCACCTTTCTACTGGTTATTCTCTTTCCTTCCATCTTTCTTAGTAGTATGGGCTTCTCAGAAGAAGTAAGTACTGCATAATAGGTCAAGGATATGATTGGAACATGATCATATGGGTCTAAATGAAAACTGATAGAACAAATTGAACCAGAAGTTTCATTGATTGATTTGTTTTGTCTTTTGGTTGTCATGTGATGATTTGTTTCTCCAAAACAAGTTCTGCCCTGATTCTTTGAAGTACAATATTTCTTCAATTGATTGTCACAGGGAAAACTATTACCTGCCTGGTTTTACTTTTTGTAGGTTTTGTAGGTTGTGACATCTGAATATCTTTTCCAAAAGCTCCAATGCAATCTTACCAAGTCTACAGTGTTATTTTTTCTTTGCTGATTTCTTTATTGTTTACAGATCCTAAAAGGTAGAAGCTATTCAGTGATTAATTGTCACTTCTAAGTGGCTGTTGTTCTTGTTGCCTCTAATTTGATCTTCATTATATTTAATTTCAGTTTTTACTGTGCTCCTTGACTTCCATTACTGGAGCTTATTATTTAAGCACATTTTTTACTGTGTTCCTTGACTTCCATTACTGGAACTTATTATTTTAGAGAACATATACTTAATTATATAAAGCAAATACTACATCTTGTTTCTTCTTGCCCACTCCCATGCTATCATTTATTTTAAGGTGTCACTTCCTTTTTTATGCAACATTTAATCTTCTGAAATTTATCATTCTTTTTCATGCATAGATACATAGGAAGATACATGTCTTTTTTCGTGGATGTGCTTCCAAAGTTGTTTGTATGGAACAGTGTTGCTGAAATGTACTTACTCTATTTTCTTTCTTGTTTGCAGTCTTTGAGCAATATCAAAGAGCCCGAACACAATTTGTCCAGACAGTTGCAGAACTTGCTACTAGGCCCCAAAACATAGAGACACTCCAGAATGCAGGTAAACAAATAGAAACAAGACTATCAAAATGTTTTTCCCCCTTTATTTTCATTACAAGCTTCTTAGTACTTTTGAATCCTGTATCTTTATATATACATATGATAGCAAAAAAGGCTAAAAATAAGAAATATATTTATATATTAAAATTCCCTTGTATATTTGCTTTCTAAAACTACACAAATAAATTGTTAAAGATAATATGGATCAATTTTAGACAATGAAAGAGAGAATAGAAATGAGCAGCAATTCACTGTTTAGCGCTCAGACTTTTTGATAGAAGTAACTGACATTGGAAAGCACAGAAATATAATCTGGTTAGATTTAATAATATGTTAAAGGTTGAGCTAATTCTATATTAGCATTTTTATATATCTCTACCGGTAGTTTCTTTAAATGTCAATTACTCAATTACTATTTTGAATATTTTTAAAATTAGATTAGCAATATTATATTTTTGGTTGTACTTTACATAACTTCTAGGCATATTTTATCAATGATATATTTAGATGTAAAAAAAAATTCAAACTGTGGCAAAATTATTAGCCCCAGAAATGATGCATCACATTGAAACACCTAACACCATATTTGTTTAGGGATTCTATCAAGTGCACAATATAATAATTAAAAATGGAACTTCCTTCAAAGTTATAATTTTTTTTAAAAAAGATTAAGTTATTATTTTTAATTATATATGTTAGATGTAAGTCCTATACTTTGTTTTTAAAATTTATGGAAAATCTATGGATTTATTTTAATATTGCTATTCTCAATTTCAATCATGAAGATATTAAAAAAGAGTAAGTTCTGGTGAGGATATGCAGGATATATATATATATATTTCAAAAGTACATTTTGTGATATTGGGAAAATGACTTTTTCTTATTATTATTTTTGTATCCCTTCTGGTAGATCAGACTTAACAAGTGAAGTTGTGTTGTAACACATATCAGCTCTGCTAAAGAACTATTGAAGAATAATTGCATTTTATCAAGCCCTGTTCCTTAAGAGAATAAACTTAACAAGAGTCTGAATATGGAAATGCTAGGGAGAAGGAAAATAATATAGCAGGCTGTTCTTTGAAAAAAAAATCTGAGTTAATTTTAACAGATTGCATGCAAGATTGGCCTAATGATCAGTTCTTCAGTATTTTTAGTAGTATTGTATGTCACTTTTTATTTATTTCTACAAAGAAATCACCCTAATTACAAAGGTTCTTTTAATATGGAATTTCATTTCACACTTATACTGAAGCAGCTTGTATGCATTTAATTTTTTAGACAGAAAAATATAGGCCTAGCAGCAAAAATCTTAGTTATAGAAACAAGGCATGGATAACGTAATTCTTTTAACAATATAAGAACGATGTAAAATATCTAAAGCAGTAACAGTTCTCTTTTATCAAAAAGTGCTCTGGAGTGGGGGAAAATACTTGTTCATATTAACAGAATTCACTTTAAAATTGCAAATATAGAACCAGACTAAATTGCATATGAGTTGCGTTAGAAGCAATTGGATCTTTATAGATAAACTTTCATGTTGACTTCTGTTTGATCTAGTTCTAAGCCTGTTCATGTCTACTCAGATGCAAAACCTTCTGATTTCAATGTGGTAAATTCTTAGGTAAGTGGCAAAGGATTTCAATCATTCTGGATACGATCCAGAGCACTATAAATCTTATTTATAAAATTTAGTACTGTGTATTCTTATGTTCTTGTGACACGGTGGTATCAGTACAGACATTGAATTAAGAATATTAATCCTTTTACTGCTTCTATTAAAAAGTATCAATTTTCATTGCCTTATCATATATCTGAGTTGAATCACTACAAATCTGTTATCTAGATAGCTCCCATTGCTCCATAAATCATAGTACTGATCAGTAATTTTATACATTTTTTAAAAGAAATTTTTAAACGAAATTTATACTGAACTAGAATAAAGAATTCCAATGATCTAATATATATATATATATATATGTATATGTATATGTATATGTATATGTATATGTATATGTATATGTATATGTATATGTATATGTATATGTATATGTATATGTATATGTATATGTATATATATATACATATTCTTCATTGTATTGGATTAAGTCACATAGATCCTGTATGTTGAAAGTATGTGAAGAATTCAATAAATCCTTTCAATACTATACAGTATTTAGGATTTTTTTTTTTTTGGTCATGAAACAAACTTCAATAAATTGCAAAAGTTATCATTGTTGATCTTGAGGGATGATGGCCCTCATTCATTATGTGTAAGTGATAACTTCCATTGTGGCAATTATTTTCTTCTGGGGCTGGAAATCACATATTTTTTTAAACTTCTCATCCTTATGGCTGGAAAGTATAAAAACCATTGTAATAATGATTTTCAGCCCCTGATTCAAGATTGAAGAATTGCAGTTTTGGATACTTGAGTACCTGTAGGAGAAGAAGACACAGATCCTGAAGTAGGAGTCTGAAGAGCTTCTGACCAGAATTTTTAGGTGTCTGAAAATGCTCCAAGTCCAACCCACTTTGAATTCTGTTGACTCTTATCTAGCACCAGTTTAGTGCTGACTGTTAATTAACTAGATTCCTAGTTTAGGCTTATGCAATAAATCTTCCAATCTTAATTGGAACCAAGTCTTTCTGCCTGACAGTGCCTAGCACCACACAAAATAACTTGTTACAAAGGATTCTAGATTGGCTCAGAGCAAAGCACCAAGACTGATTAGAATAGAACAGAACATAAATTTGAGGTAATGGAAATAATTGATTATAAGCGGCTCACTATTGCGGTGCCATTAAGACGAGACTAAATGGTGCAAAAAGCTAGGTAGATTGGCATCATTTTATGGAGGGTCTCCTCTAAGTGACCGTCAGGCTCATGGTGCAGAAATTCAGAGACAGCAGGAGGGTGGATGGCTAAAGTATAGGTAGTTCTTGTATAATTACCACAATTGGGGCTAGCAACATGGTCATTAAGGGAAATGGTCACTTACTGAAATTGTGACTATATTTATGATCTTATTTCAGCTTTCCTTTGCTTTACAGGCCTGTGAAGATCATAAATATACAGATTGGTTGCAACATTTTCCACCACCAAATGGTCATTAAATAAGGCTCATATTTAATGACCATTTGATACTATCCCTATAAAGATATACTCATTAAATGAGTACTATCTTTATAGGGATGAGCAGGCAAGCCAACCATAAAGCTGTTAAAATAATTCAGCACCAAAGCAAAGAAAAGAAAGAACTAAAGCCAACTTTGTGTGGGGTTTCAGTGTAGCAGCTTTTTCAAATAGAGGCTATTTATGTGAAGGGAATATTAATTTATCAGTCTTTCAGGAGGCTGATTGATTGATATCTTTGCGGCAGTAAATAAATATTGCTCCTGAATTGTCATAAAACAAACACAGAAATGTTCAGCTGACTAGCTAGAGGATATGCAGTCTTGTGGATACAGAGGTAGAAAATGCATGAAATTCCCCAGTCCCACTCACATGCTCATGACAGAAACTAGTGTTTGATTTTCCATCTAAGAGAGAGAGAGATTATGCCACCAATTCCCACCTTGACATTACCACAGGTTACATTCTATGTGGGAGCAGCACAGCCAGTCTCCTTGCTGAGGAGGAGGCTCCTAGGAGGCTCCTAGGCTTGCGGCTTTGCTTTTTCAATAAGTATGCTTACCCGCCATCTCAAAGATAGGCAGAAAGCTGTTCCTCACAGCCATATTTATTTAAGAAAATGTAAATGGCCCCTCTGTCACTGTCAGTGACTCTGGACAACTTACAAAAATAAAAAACCCAATATACAAACAATAAAAAAAATATTCCTCTCCCCCCCCATCCCACCTTAATATTCTTTCCTTCCATTTTAAGAATGCAGCTGCAGGGCTCTGAATTCATAACTAAGCTCTATATATAGGTGGTGGAAAGATGTGGGCAAGGGAAGCTTTTTCTTAGATAGAGCCTGGTGGCGCAGTGGACTAAGTGCTGTTAAAGTTGCACTTAGTTGCTAGCTGCCTGCAATTATTGCAAGTTCAAATCTCACCAGGCTCAAGGTTGATTTAGCTTTCCATCCTTTCAGGGTAGGTAAAATGAGGACCCGGATTGTGGGGGCAATAAGCTGACTTTGTATAAAAAAGAACACCACATGGGGGGGGGGGCAAAAGCCCTACTAAGCAGGTATATACCAAAGTATGAAGGTTATTACTTAACGCATTGTAAGCTGCCCTGAGTGTCTGGAGAAGGGCGGCATATAAATCAAATAAATAAATAAATAAATAAATAAATAGATGAAAGCATTTCTGAAATTTTAGCAGGGAATTTGTCCATCACATTTTTTATTTCTGCCTGGCTGTGATTTATGTATTAAGTCTGTTGTTGCATTTACTATTTTTTAACCTTTGACTCATAAGAATGTATTTTGTGTGATAGTTTACCTCTGGTGGTTTGCTCTCAGTATGTATGATTATGGACAGATGGTGGCCAGATTGGATAGAATGCTTTTGGAATAGGTTAATAATTCCTTTTGAACTGTTCAACATTGTTTTGCTAGTATGAGTCAGAGATTTCAGAAGCCTCCAACTGTAGAAACCCCAGTATCGGAGGGATACTGTATATTAAATCGTGGTAGCATAAGATCACTGAAGGTTGAGCTGATGGCTATAGTTGGGATGGAGAGGCTTACTCTCTTTTTAATTCAGCTCACTCCAGGTATTGTTTATTTTTGCTCTTTCCTGTTTCTTCATTTTAACTCAAACTAATTGATCTTTAGGCCCAATATTAGTTTTTTTTCACAAACTTGGATCAGAGCTGTGACACCCCCCCCCCCCAAATATTGGGTTTTCACATTAAGTTATTAGTCATTTTATTTATTTTTGATAGTTTTCTTGTGTGACTCTCATGGCTTTTCCTAAGCCCAGGCAATTGTAGCATATTATTATACTATAGTTATATAAATTATATTGAGTGTAATCTGTGATCAAGGTTGTTTTTTTTTTTAACTCTAGATGACCTTAACCTAGATTTTGAACTATTAAATGGTAGAGTAATTAAGTTTTTCCCTTGCTATAACACTGTTTTCAAATGCAGTATTGTACTGTCTGCCATAGGAAGAAATAGCAGACTTACTTACCTGGTAGAAAATAAAATTAGACCACCAAGGGCATCATTGGGATAGGAGAAGTTCAGGATCAGAAGGAAGAAGTAATTTTTCATCTTTTTTTTATTCTTTAAGATTCAGAGAATCACTAACTTCAGAGTTTTTATAATTGCAATTAAAAAGGATTGCTAAAGCACTGCTAGTAGCAGCTCTAATCTTTAGGAATAAAATAGAGGTTTATCATCTCAGTAACAAGGAAGTTTTACCTCTTAAATTGCTTTAAATTATATTCTTAAGGAAAGTTTGTAAAGTTATAAAGCATATGCAGATAAGAGCAATTAAAAAATTGAAATACGTTTTCAAAGATCTCAGGTTTTTGAGTGTTGTATATTATGTGATAGAGATTTCAGTGACCATAAATATGTAAGCGCCCCAATATGTCCTTTGTATGTAGACTTTTATACTTTGCACTACTCCTTGAAAATAATGAAAATGAATATGATATGATTAGTTTATATACTATTTCTGTTACTAAATAACTCTACATTGAAGTTTTATGATTTGACATTTTAATTTTTAATGTATAGAATATCTACAACTAAAAATCTAAGAATATGTTTGCATAATGTGTTAAACTTTTAGCAATGCTTTTTTTGTTTGTGACTTATTGTACTTTATTGTATAATTCAGACTTTCATGGAATGACAGAAAATAGGATTGACTGATTGATTGATAGATACATTCATTCATTCAATTTGTAAAGCTGCCCATCTCAAACCAGTGATTCTCAGTGGCAAACAATCATAAAAACAATTAAAACAAATATATAAAAAATTAATAGTTAATTGAATAAAACACATTTTAGATTAGGGGTGGGTGTATCATGTAAACACATCCTTCTTTAGCTATCATATTAAAAATATTTTATTTTTATTTTTGGTTGAATTATAAGTACCAAAAAATGAACTGAAAAGAGTCCTAGGATTATTTTCAGAAATAAGCTCCGCTAACATGAAATAATTGAGGAAGGCTACATATTTTTTAATTAGATTTTTAGTTTCACCTTTATTATTTCATAGGTAAGTCAGATTGACAAACGTAATACTTCTTCCTCTTATTTTTCCCACAACAACCCTGTGAGATGGGTTAGGTTATGAGTGAGTGACTGACCCAAAATCACCCAGCTGGCTTTTATACCTAAGGTGGGACTTGATCACAGTCTCCTGGTTTCTAAACCATCACTTTAAACATTACACAAAACTAACACTTTTAATAAAAGTAACTAAAAAAAATTAGAATTGTGTATTTCCGTTGCTTGTACATCATGTACATCACGTCATGAAATGACATGAGTCAAATTTGTGGTTGCAATTTATAATACGATGGTCAAATCTAACATATGTGCAATCATTTCAAAAGATGTGGAGTTGGACAAACCCAAATGACAGATATGTCCCTCCTGTGGAAATCTGACAACTTTTACAATACATCTGAGACACAGTAGTGGACATGGAATATTATAAGAGGGTTTTCAGAAGTCATCAGTGAGAGGGATGTGAAATGGCTAATCAGAGGATTCTAATAATTGTTTTAAAATGCATTCATGACCACAAAATATGTAGTGTTAATTAGACAATGGGGATTTCAGTGATCTAGGGCTTTTGTAATACAAAAGTCCCATGTTACTTTGTAGGACGCAAAATTGAAACATATCACTGTTTTGTTTCTGATACCGGTAGTAAGATACCAGATATTTACAAACTGGATAAAGGAGTCATGGTTTTCAGCTTCTAGTATTAAAAAAAGAATCTGCTTTGGTAAATAAAACAGCCTTATTTAGCTTTTATGGCGATTGAGTTTGATAGATCTTATCTCCAAGTGTTTGATATTTTAAGAAATAGCAAAATAGTGAATTTCACATATGTTGTGAAAGTATATTCTTTTTCCTGAATCTCCTGCAAATCAACATAGTTGTTCCTCTGACATTAACCCAAAAGAAAGTTTTTTCTTTCTGAAAGACATTTCCAAATAAAACCCATGTCTAATTTTTACAGTAGAGCTGCATATTGGAAATAATTTTTCTTCTTGATAGATAGTGATGTATGATGCATTTTAATTATGATGATTGAATAGGTTGCATGGATGCATCTATCAAGTTTATTTTTATTTTATTATATATTGCTAACGTGTGTGTATATGGCAGGCGGTAGAATAATATTACTCTAATAACGTATAATAAGTAATAGCATTAGAGCACCAGTTTGAACTAGTGGCTAAAAATCAGGAGACTGTGAATTCTAGTCCCACCTTAGGGATAAAGCTGGCTGTGTAAATTTGGCCAGTTACAACACTCTCAGCCAACTCAACTCATAGGGTTGTTGTGGAGAAAATAAGAGGAGAAGGAATATTTGGTATGATTGCTGCCTTAAGTTATTTATAAAAATAATAAAAGTGAGATAAGAATATCTTTAAAAAATTAAAGCATTATATTATATTATATATTATATTATGGCAGAGGAAAAAAATGACTAAAAGCCAAATAACAGCAAGGGGAAAGGAGAAAGAATATAAAGTAAATAAAACTAAAGAAAACATTTAGGGGAGTGTTGCTTTTGCAGCCAGTTGGCAGTGACAGGGGTTTTGCATGATGTCTGGAATAAGGCAAGGCTGAAAGTGGGAAGTAACTCTCCTTGAGTGAATGGAAGGAAGATCCATCCTGTACACTTGTTCTTTCTCTACATATAAATCATTTTCTCAGTTTGACAGGATTTTTTTAATAAACGTAAGCAAAAGTAGCTGAAAGCTGCACTGATTAATTTAAATAGTGTCAGTGAGTTTCGCTTAGCTCCTGATCATGCTGCCTAAACATTTCTGACTCTTATGCAGAGTGTCTATCATTGTCTGGTTTTGACTCAGCATAAATAGAGTGAAAGATACTATCCTTAGAGAGCTATCACTTCACTTCATAAATATAAACAAATTTTTTGTACCCCAAACTTAATAGATTGCAAAAGCTGTTTCCTGATACCTCATTACATATCATATATGTAAGATTTTAAATCCAACTGAAATTTCTTTTGCGTTTTCTTACCATTTTTGTATATATTTCAATATCATTAAATTTCCTTTGCCTTTAAAGAATTTCTGTTTTAAAAATGCTATTTATATCATAATGATAATCTAGTGAGTGCCATTCCCTATATTACTGTAAGTCTGCCCACTTAATGATGTACTTTTTAGTGGTTAAACTCTCATTAAACTAACTAATATAATTATACTTGATTGACGTCTATCATAATTTTTTTTGGAATAATAAAAATGATTGTGATGTTTTTTATCAGTTACTTTAAAAAAAACTTTTATCTTTTTGCGGATTTCAGTTATTTTTGTTTTCAAAATACAAAATTGAACTAATTCTAAGGTTTAATCATTTTTTGATTTTACTAAATTTCTTGCTTGTGTTTTCCCATTGTTTTTTAATTCTGTTACCTTTGTATTGCATTGGAAATGTTGACCTGTATATTTTTATTTGCTTTTGGCTTTTTAGTTCTATGGCATGTATAGAAAACTTTTTAAAGCTGAAAATAAAAAAACTGTACTTAAAAGTGGGCAATCTCAAAAGACAACTTGGAAGAAGCTGGGTGTGAGTGAAATAAACATTCTCCTTCTGACTGTGCTGTGCTGGATGCTTTAGCCACAAATTCAATTAAAGTGAGATTCTGCATGTAGCAGATTATATATATTAGCAAGTCTAATTGTCCTTCTTTTTCATAAGTAATTCCAACCATGTTACAAGTTACTGGAGAATGATTAGTTAGTTATTGTTGCCGAGAATGTGATTCATAGGAAGTGATTAGATTTAGCTCAACTCTTTTTAGAAATGAATCACTGACCACTGAAAGATTGCAAGCAGTATACCCTGTATGTTTCCATTGAAAAAGTAATTTATTGGCTTAAAGATGTCCAAAAGTTTAATCAACTTGGAAGAACTTGGCATAGGCCATGTTTATTTTTAATTGTTTGTTCAGGGCTGTGTGTATTCAGTGCTAAAAAAATAAATAACATATCAAACTTCTTTACATTTGTGCAAGAGAATCTAGAAAATTATGATCTTTATGCAGATGAAATACAGTTGCATATATATTTTTGTATGTTTTCCCCATATTTCTTAGAGTGTTTAAACTAGGTTTAATGAAAAGAAGCAGCAATAATGGTATATATTAGTGTAGTTTACAGATATAAATTATAATTAGATATAATCTTTCTGGGATTAATAAACTGCTGTCTCCAAATAAAATTACTATTTATAATTAACAGTAGCAGAAATATTTAGAGTGAAAAGCATTAAGAAAAGCTATATTGGAATAGGATTGACTGTTTCTATTGGAGTAAAATTCAATAGAAGCAGCAGTTCCTTTCAGTCCTATGTCCTTTCTGCAAATGAACATAAAAATGTGTAGTTTTATTTATAGGGTAATACATAGATGCAGTTTAATTGTGAGATCAGATAACAAGATTAACATAAAGTCAATGCAAATGTGTTTAATATTTTTAAAAAGTATAAAAATTGTGTCTGCCATTGTTATCACCATTTTCTTTCCCACATCTTTAATAACCCTGAAGAGAGTAAAATGATTTTACAATGCAATAAACCCATCATCTCAGGAAGTTGGGCCACTTCTCTCTTTGTCTTCTAAGAAATAGCACTGTTGCCCCCAAAAGTCTTTCAGAATCATGAGTGCTAGAAATCCATGCTTGTCCATCACTGAAAGTCCCTGTTCCAAGCAGTATCTTCTGGGATTTGGAATAGGGCAGCTTTAAAAAGTATGTGGAGACTTCTGTTTTTCCTAACTCTTTGAATTCAAACCTGCTTTATCCCATTGGATCATTTTGTTCTTTTTACTTGATTGCTGTTTTTATATTTATATTTGGCATCATATAGACCTAGGGATATTTTAGTGTCCCAGTACTATCCTGGAGATAAAAAAAATCAAATTGTGTTATGGGTAATATACAACTTTCAGATGTTCATAAGATTATGTTTTGTATTTCAAAAATAACATTTCTTCTTCTTCCGCTAATTATTATGTGGGTTTTCTCTTATTATTCAGGTGTAATGGCTCTGTTGAGACCACTCCTATTGGATGTGGTTCCAAATATTCAACAGACAGCTGCTTTGGCCCTTGGGAGACTTGCCAATTACAACGATGATCTAGCAGAAGCTGTAGTTAAAGGCGATATTCTTCCGCAGCTTGTGTATTCACTGGCTGAACAAAATGTAAGACATAAACACAGTCTTAAGTATTTTTTTCTCTGCCAGAGTTAAACCTTCTGTCCTGATTAGCTTTTTAATCGTTCTTTAGATGTATGTGTTCTCATTGCTCACCACAGATAGTTTCTTGATAGAAAGTATTTATTATGATGATTTAGTTAAATCATTTTAGAAGTCTATTTAATTACTAAAAGCATGTTATTTGTAATTTTATTATTGGACTATTATATTGGTAATGATATGAAAATGTTTGCTCTATTAATGAGATTATTATCAGAATAATATTAATTTTAATTTATTATTATTATTATTACTACTACTACTACTATTATTATTATTATTATTATTATTATTCTCTATTAATAAGATTATTATCAGAAGAGCCTGGTAGTGCAGTAGACTAAGTGCTGTTAAAGTAGCACTTAGTTGCCAGCTGCCTGCAATTACTGCAAGTTCAAATCTCACCAGGCTCAAGGTTGACTCAGCCTTCCATCCTTTTGAAGTAGGTAAAACGAGGACCCAGATTATGGGGGCAATAAGTGACTTTGTATAAAAAGAACATCGCTTTGGGGGGTGGGGTGAAAGCCCTACTAAGTAGCTATATACAAAAGTATGAAGGCTATTGTTTAATGCATTGTAAGCAGCCCTGAGTCTTCGGAGAAGGGCAGCATATAAATCAAACTAATAAATAAATGAATTAGAAATATTGTGTAATTAATTGGCTACAATAAGTTGTAAACCATGTATAAAGCTTGCATTGTAACATATATAAGTAACATAAATAATGAGTCTACAAGGCATGAAAACCTAAATAAGGTATTGAAATAATGAATATAATGTGTTTATGTGTTATATACCTATTTTTATTTATTTATTTTAGTTTGTCAAAAATGTATGAGAAAACAGGTATAAGTATAAACCTGGACATGAACACAGGAAATAAGTATGAATAAATGGGGACAGTAGGATAGAGATGGTAGGCAGGTTGGTGGACTTATGCCCGCCCCCTTACAGACCACTTAGGAATGGGGTGAGGTCCATGATAGACAGTTTAAGGTTAAAGTTTTAGGGCATCTTATTATGTACAGTAATATCTTATTCTTATATAATAATATTTATTATATGATTATAATAATTATATTCTTATTATGTACAGTAATATAATAAATAATAATCTCTGCTCCTCTATACCATAAAACCCTGAATGGTACTCAACTTCTTAGGGCTAGCTTTGCCTTCTATTGCCATATTTGGGAAGTTATCTGGCCACTTCTTTGTAAAAGGTAGGTTGGTAGAAAAAAGGCATTAGGGACCTTTGCTGAACAATTGTTTCTCCATGGGCTTTACCTCAAAGAAGGATATGAAAAGCCATGGATTTTTCTACTATGTGGTTCATGATCAATTCATCTACTCTCTTCCCATATCAACCATCTTGCCTTTCTTGGCATACAGCAAAGGTGTAAAACTGCTTTCTTTCTTTCTTTCTTTCTTTCTTTCTTTCTTTCTTTCTTTCTTTCTTTCTTTCTTTCTTTCTTTCTTTCTTTCTTTCTTTCTTTCTTTCTCTCTCCTTCCTTCCTTCCTTCCTTCCTTCCTTCCTTCCTTCCTTCCTTCCTTCCTTCCTTCCTTCCTTTCTTTCTTTCTGGAATATGTGCAGTTTATCATGCTGGGAGAAAAAAGTTATGGTATTGGTTTTTTAAAAAGATAACTTACACCTAGCCACCAGTTCATTCCTCAAATCTTCAGAAACCTTTTTGTACCACATTTGCAACACTCAGTATTCCCCCTCAGCCAGCCAGCCAATATTACTTCCAGCTGACAAATAGAGAAATGCAAACATTGGCATCCAGATAACACCCATCTTTTGGGCCTTGTTAACTTTGTTGATCTTATTTTCATGTTCAGGAAAAAAAGGATAATTTTAAAAAATAAAATGATGGTATGTTGACTTCAGCAGAAAGAATTAAGCAGATGGAATGAAGTACGAATACCTAACAATGGGAAATTGCCTGCCTTTCAGCTTCAGAATTAATTCTGCAAAATCTAGTTCCATGTAGCAGAACTGCTAAAAGGTTCCATGATAAGACCATGGGAGCAGCTCCAAATCTTGATTACATTTGCTTTCAGTAGAGAAGTATTGCTCCAAATGGAAGAATAACTTCTTTTTGGAATTAAGAATACAAAGAATTATGCCTTACTTGAATGCTATGAATCCTGTTCCTCCTACTATTTTAGTACTGTTTGGTTTTGGTTTTATAATAATCTAGGTGTTTGATTTTGAGTTTTCCATCTCTGCATTTTCCTTTGTTTAAGAATTTTCATCCTTGTCCTGGGTTATTATAAAATTCTTAATTGCTGTCTTCAGTTTGCTATTTAGATTAGTGATTCTGTAGAATGATAATAACTAAGACTGAAAACACAAATTTAAAAATTCATGTTAAGCCAACTATTCTTGTTCTGGTGGAAACAGTATTTGTATGAAAAAGATAGAATCTAGCAAAGGGATTTGTATGGGATTTATCTTACTAAAGATAAATTTGTCTTACTAAAGATTAGAAATTAGAAACTGAGAAAATGTTGTTATGTATACTGTCACATGATATAAGTTACTATAATTACTATATGTAAAGGTTAGAAGTTGAAAGACTACTACTATGTATGCTTATATAGTAAAGGGTAAGAGATGATGGATAGATACGTAACGCTTCTCAATATGGGAATTGTTGTATTAGGGGTTAGAAAAAAAAGGTAGAAAGTAGAAACTGGGAAAACATTTCTACTTTGTTTCCCCCAAAATAAGACATCCCCTGATAATAAGCCCAATCGGGCTTTTGAGTGCATGGTAATAAGGCCAAACGCTTATTTCAGGGCTCAAAAAAATATAAGACAGGGTCTTATTTTCGGGGAAACACGTTATACAATGTATATGTAAATCTTAGACGTTGAATGGTTATTATCATGTTTACCTAAACAGTATTATTATTATTGTTGTTATTAGTATTTTGCATAAAGTAAATTGACCCAGACAATGTACTGTTCAGTAAGCACTCATATATGTTAAAGAAAAAACCATAAATACATCATTAAAAAAAAAGAAAAAAGGGCAAAAGACAAACAAAAATATATATGAAAGAATCAGGACTTTGTATTCATGCCATTTGTTCTGAAGCATCTTAAGTATAAGACACTATTTGTGTATTATATTTTAGACTTTAAATATTTAGAATAATAAGAAATATGATATATTAGGAATTTAGCTTCTCATGCACCAGTGAAATGAATAGAGACCACATAGGTTAACATTTCAGATTTCACTCATCGATATTTCAAAAAAATATGACCATCTGCTTAAAACATAATTATCTAGAAGTAAGAATTTGCATGCTTCTTGCACACATATAAGCACATGTTATTATTGGTCTGTAATTATTGTTCTTTCAGCAGAAATCAAATATAACAAAAATACAAATATTGTATTTTTTTGCTTCTAAGCCCCAGTTTTTTAAACCATTCCTTGAAGATTTTTCTATTATTGTTTGAAATTTAGATGCTTGTTTAGGTCAAATTTATGTCATAAACAAATGCCATTTCCTAGTTTCATTTTAACTGTTAACTGGATTATAATTTTTCCAAGACTGTTACCTCTCAGTTGTGCAGTATTGAATTTCATCTGCATAATTCTCAGTCAGAATAATTTTTGGATTTGCTGACTGAAAGTTAGAAGACTTGGGGATTATTAAATTTGAGAGCAACTAGGTCTGGAAAGACTAGTCAAGTGAATTCATTGTTATCTTTATCTTTTTAGTATAGATGCATTTTGGTGATTCAACATTTTAAATCTACCATGTACATTTCCAATCGAATGCAGAGATAGCTAAGCATATTTTTTTTATTCACTTTTTTGTCCACTGGCCTATCCTTTTGCATGGTGAAGCTGATGCCTCCTCTCCGCCCCCCCAATATACAGTTGCTTGCAAAAGTTAAGCAGCCCTAGTCAAATTAGATATTTTAGTGGAACTTCAAATGAACAGAAGTTGGTACAAAGTTAAATATGTCATCTCTCTGAAAATTCAAATGCATATTAACTATATGAGCTTCAGAATAAGAAAAAATGCATATATTATGGCAGATATAGAAGTTTGAATACACTTTCACTTACTCCACTGCAACTACTATGTTGGCAAAAACAAAGTAGCTAATTTTTTCTTTATAATCAGTTAGGAATTTTTCTATTCTTGCTTTATAACATTTCCTTGCAGCATTCTTCTAGCCAGAAATCCTTCATCACATGAAAGGCAGACCTGTGATAATCTATGCTTTACTTCACATACTATAAATCCATCAGAAATTACTAAGAAAAATGTGATATGATCAAAGAAGATTCTCCTTGGATAAATTAATTGCAATGCTTAAACTATCGGCACATAAAAGCCAAGAATGAAGGATGGGAAAAGTTTTACTTAGGTATTATGGAAAGCTAGATGATGTCCATCCATCACTTTTGAAAACAAAAGTTGAAAAGATTCTTTAAGACCATTGAACCAGCCCCTGTTCTATGCAGAATTCCAAATTAAAACAAGCACAACAAATTACTTTTTATTGATGCAGTGAATGGGAGCCCTCTCTGGATGATTGATTCTACTTTTCAACTCTTCTTACTATTAGGAAGTTTTTCCTAACATTTAACAGGATACTTTGTTTCTTCTGACTGAAGTGCATTATTTATAATCATGCATTATTGGACGTTAGATAACAGGGATTGGTCTTTTGGCTGTTATCCCTCCAGATTTATTTTCTTACAATTCCCACAATTTTTCTTTGGAAGACAATCTCCTTTACCTTGATTGTGGTGTTCCATTCTCTGAACTCATATAAATGCTGCAGGAATAAGATTTCATTCCTAGTCTTGATAATTTTCTCCTATATTATGACAAAGTCTAGCTGCTCTTTTAAGAACACACATTGAAGAAAAAAGATCCTATAACCTTAATATCTAATGTAAATGAGACAAAATACTTCTCTTTATTATTTTAGTGTGTGTATACCAGGTAACAAAGACACTGATTCATGTATTAGTAACTTCATGTGTTGAATATTGAATTGCTGGGTTATATCATTCAATGTGGATCTGTTCTTTTGTACAGAAGCTACAGTTTATGCAAAATGTAGTGGCAAAATTATTCTGTAGTACATATGTATAATACCAATTTTGAAATACTTGCTCTGGCAATTTGCTGCCAAAGGTTTAAGGCTTTGTTATTATTGTATAAAAAATAACTTTGGATCAGGATTCCTGAGAGAGTGACATTATTTCATGGACATCTGCTTGATCATTACAAATATCAGAGGCCTTCCTGATTACATTTGTTCTGCAGACTTTTTTTTATACAGAAAGCTTTTTGTTGTTGTTGTGATTCATTCACTGGAACACTCTCCCCTTCAACAAAAAACCCACTGCTGACTTTGCTGCTGTTTAGGCACATTATACAAAACATTTTTACGTAATGAAAAATCAAAGGGTGATTTTTATATTTGAATTGGATTTTTATATTTTGAGTTTACATTGTTTTCATATCAAATGTATTTTTAATTTTATACACCATGGGAAATCATTGCATAACAGGTGGTATCTAGGTAGGTTAAATGAATTTATTTATTTATTTATTTTTCAAATTTGGATACTGCCCTTCTTATATAGAGATTTAGTTGCTTTATTTCTTTCAGTCATAAGACTTCCTGGTTAAATAATTGCAATTTATTCTAATCTTTTTTCTACTTCTGTAGCGTTTTTATAAGAAAGCGGCCGCATTTGTATTACGTGCAGTTGGAAAGCATTCTCCTCAGCTTGCCCAGGCAATAGTGGATTGCGGAGCTCTGGATACACTGGTAATTTGCTTAGAAGATTTTGATCCTGGGGTGAAGGAAGCTGCATCCTGGGCCCTTGGTTATATAGCAAGACATAATTCAGGTAAGAGACTTCTTAACATTTTAGGATGCATCAAGTATTTACATCATGAAACCGAACACAGAAAAGAGATAATGGGTCTTGCCGCCTATATGAGCAAATAGACATGGATAGCATGTATCAGATTTAAGAAAAGCAAATGGAACATAATGACTGTGTAGGAAGATGTGCTTGGTTCAAATTTAGCCTCTTTCTAAAAAGGAGAATAATGCTGCTAGCTTTACGATATTGTTGTAAAAACTGCTAGAAAAATATATTGAAAAAGTGGCATGAAATAATGTTGGATTACTGGCAAAATTAAAAAATATGCAGTTGAAATTTCACCCTTTCTTCTATTCCTCTTGTTTGTAATGTTCATACATTTTACTTTCTGTAAACAAAGATATAAGAATGAGAATGGAACTGCCTCTCCTCTTTGTAATTCTAGCATCAATATAAATGCTAATTAAGATTATAATTTCTTGACCAGTACTGCTGTAATGTAGACATTAAAATAACTGGTTGATTTTTAAGGGAGGAGTAACTATGTATTTTTGTTCTGCATTTCAATTTACAGCATAATTCCTAATAGTTACCAAATATTCTTAAGGAAAGCATTGTCAGGAGACTTAGATTAGTCTATTTAATACTTCTAATTTTCTTGTTAAGTGTACTTATGCACTTAGAAACCAGGAAGGGTAATATAATTTGGGAAAAAGGGGTACATTTTAAATAATACTTTTCAGCTCTTCTATATTATTAATGACAAGCTTTTATTTGAAAAAAATATTTAAACAAACAAGTGACAAATCAATGAGTTTCTTTTTGTAAAAAAAAGAGGAGGATTTATTTAGGACAAATAAAATATTGATTTACAAAACCCCCCAAAGAGATATGGAATAGATTTCTATCTTGTACATCATTCTAGTTTATAAATGGCAAAGACTGGAAGACAGAGTAAAATACTTGTTACAATGAATTTGTAAATTACCAGAACATGCTTCTAGACAGAAATGTTTCTTCTCCCATCATGAAGCAATTGTAGATTCAGACACGCAGAGAACCTGTGACCATGGAAACAGTAATACAAAGTGCACAAAATTGACCACACAGCAGATCAGAGGAATACTTCTTTCCTTATCACAATAGTCCTTGATTTTAAATTATATCAAAAGGGGCATAGGAAATCACTAAACATTTCCTTGAAGTGTCCCAATTAACAATGGACAGTTAGTGTGCAGATGACACAGGTAACTAATAAAAAAGCTAACTGAAAGCTAATCAGTACAGCTACCAGCACTGTTAACTTCTTAGGGAATAAGGCACATCTTGAAGTTCAAAGGAAGACAGCCACCATGGGGGTTAAATAGTTTCCATATACATCTGGATTCTAGGCCGACTGAGTAATTCCTAACTCCTTGACCTATCTGATCTTGATTTAGCAGGCAATATGGAAACTGAATTGAAGAGGGCCATATAAATAAAACAAGGCAGGATACATTAACAATATGTTACCGTGTGTTCCCAGTCTCTAATCAAGGCTATAAATCATCCTGGAACAAAAGTCACAATAGGTGATTCAGAGATTGAAGATGGGCAAATTAATGTTAGGGAAGAAAAAAAAATTCTTATTCTTACCACTTTGAAGCTTTTAATGTTCTTTTACATGAATTTTAATGTCTAATGACCTATGATATATTAAAATGATAATAAATGGGTAAAACTAAGATTTTTTAGGAATAGGAGTTATAAAATATTTTAAGGTGTGTTAGATTTATTCTAGTATTTGTGCTTTTTTATTTGCAATTATTTTGGAAATTATTTGTGTTTTGGTGATTTGCTATTGCAGAATCTAGGGACTAAAAAAACAAAATCAAATATTGGATTTTTGTCAATTTTATCATGAACTTTGTTTTTAATGGTTTGTTTGCTTTGCTTATTGTTGTGAGCTGCCCTGAGTCCTGTGGAGATAGAGCGTCATATAAGTCCAATTAAATAAATAAATAAATAAAACCAGTTTAAGAAACCAGAGATAGTTTAAACCAGAGTTTTTTAAACCTTTGATTTCTCATTGTAATTAGACATCATGTTAATCATATTTTTATTCAAAAACCATCTTGAATACATGGAAAGAGGAGATCTAAAGAACTCTTAAAATGTTACTATAAGTTTTTTTTAAAAAAGCAACAGCAATTAATCTCTCTGAAGTTCTTAAAGCAAATTCTGTTGACAATTAGTTTATGATCTTTTAGTTTTAAAAAAAAGATTTTTCAACTTCTTTATAGTAGTATAGTTACTTTACAGTTATAATTTTATCTTCTGTTAAAAATATGAGATTAGTTGCTAAGAACTTGTGGAGGGGAGCTTTTTATTAAAATGGCTTTACTTTTTTGCTGAAATTTCTTTCAGCCCATTTGGATAGTATTTCAGTATTAACTTTTAAAATGGATTATAAAAGGAATTTTGGATATATTTCCTTTTACTGAGGCTTATACATTTAAATAAATTATATGCCTATTGCTATATCAGGTATATTTACCAAGGGAAAATACTTTATTACACACACCTTTATACACACACCTTTATACACACCTGCAGTACACAAATAGCTTTTATGATAAATAGCATAGTATTTAGATATGTGACAGAATTTCATATTGGGAATAAAGTAGGGTGAAATTGTAAATGGAGCAGAGATTTAGATCATGGCAAAAATGTATTACAACATAACAATATTTATAAATATAATATCAATTTGCATTTCAATTATATAAGTTGAGGAGCAAATTTTATCATAGGTAAAAAAAAAATTTTTACCTTAGCACACTATATGAAGGTTAATAAATATATACAATATAGTACATGAGTAAGTAGGTAAATGGAGAATCAGTTTGTGGGCATTAACCTCCCCTTTAAGAAAATTCTGCAGAAAGCTTTGATTGATGAACTGTAAATGCAAAATCAAAGTTGGGCCCTTGAATTACGAGAGCTATTTGTTGCCATGGCAATGCAAGGCAGGTTAAATGTTAAAGATAAGAGACTGTGCATAACAAGGGGAAGACCTAACAAAACCTTATTTAAGAACCTATAATAGCCCATTTGAAATTAATTTGTGCTCATTTTTCATCATCATCTGCAAAAATAGCCCATGTCCTTATCCTTGTGTTTGCTATCCAGTAATTTTTTTACTTTACTACTGAAGTTTAATGATAAATATGTTGGAAGAAGGATAATGAGTATTTAGTATAATAGAGTCTGTATCAATTATTGCGGATTTTTATGTTAAGATACAACTAACTGGCCATAGTGGCTTAATGTATCTGTCTGTTGCAGTGATTTAATGTAGGAAAAGATTTAGTTTACTGATAAAAAGGTACTATTAAAATGCATGTTGGTGTTCAGAATTAGCAACTTATGTCTTTGAATTAATGGTGAAAATATCATTTTTAATGAAATTAAAAATCAGTGTAATTTAGGCCTGTTATTTTCTACTTCATGTATGAATAGGACAAAGAATCTGTGGTCCAAATCAGATTTGTGGGAGAAGGGGACACATTTAGGTATTTTGGCTTTTCTTTATTGTTAGCAGTGCAAAAGCTGCTTGCTTATTAATCAGTACGTAATGGTTGGAGCTTAAACAGCTGATAGCTGCTTACTTTTTAAAAATGCACACATGTGTGCACATACACAGGGTAGCAAGCCATTTCAGTCTAACATACCTCAAATGAGTACATGTAAATGGAGGTCCATCTATTGACCTGTATTCTTTTCAGCTGAGGACTGGTCTATATGGTTTATGAAACTTGAAGAGCTGATTTGAAATGCAGATGTCCAGAGACTAGAGTCCACCCTCCCTTCTCTCTCTCTCTCTCTCTCTCCTGCTGTATCTGTCAAGGTGAAAAATGGCTTGTACAAGGGTCAGTCACCCATATTCGCTTAATTACTTTCATTGGACCAACAGAACTGTCACAGGCTGTGGTGGATGCTGGAGCTATTCCTCTCTTAGTCCTATGTATCCAAGAGCCAGAGATTGCTTTGAGAAGGATTGCTGCTTCAGCACTGAGTGATGTTTCAAAGCATTCTCCAGAGTTAGCGCAGACTGTCGTTGATGCTGGGGCCATTGCTCACTTGGCACAGATGATCCTCAACCCTGATGCCAAATTAAAGGTACTCTCAAACTAATTTTCCTCTTTTCCAACTGAGAATGTGATTCTATATTGGAAAAACTATATTAATCTTCAATGAACTTTTTTCAAAAATATGAAATGCTAAATTGGAGTGGTAACAAAAGAGAAATCTGATTGCTTGATGTGATTGTTATAGTATTTATGGGATAATAGTAGCTGGTGGATAAGAAACAGTGCATTTAATATGGTGATTATTTGGATTCTCAGCAATGAGAGACAGTTTTGTAGCAGATCTTCAAGAGCTTTTCTGAATTTTACAAAATTTGTTCTAATGAATTCAGTATGTGTAATTTACAAAGTGTTAAACATTTTGCCATTTTTTTGGCTTTTAAAATGATAATGCTATACACTACAACATTTTGTTTTGGACACTCAATTTATTTCAGTGACATGCACCTTTGAATAAGTCAGCTAAGTGTCATACAGTAGATACAAGCCTCTAGATTTTTTTAATATGCTCTGGGGGGACCTTTAGTTTATAGAAAATTATGCACAATAACCATGGTTAGTATCTAAAATTATATAAATTCTTTTTGTCCTCAGTACACTGGTAGTTTTCTTTTGGGGAGGGGGGGCTGTTAACATTCAGTTATTTTTTTTCCCACAAAAAGCAACAGGTTTATAAAATATTTATTTCAAACATTATAAGCTAACTAGCAATAGTTGATGATAATCTAGCTGTATGGTATGTCCTAATAAAAAGAAACAATGTTTTAATGCATTTTAAAAGAAAGCAATAAATAGCATGTGTTGGCTTCTGTTTTGAATTGCTAGATAACTAATTATAATTTATTTATTTAAAAGAATTATGTAGCTGTCCATGTATGGTGAATATATATATATATTGCCTATTGGAAATTATGTTTTTATTTTTATCATTTTTTTTGTTTTGAAATTATATATTTTGATGGGCTTATGCCTTCACAGTTTGAAAGGGAGTTTTCTGCCTCTTTTTGATTGCTTTGTCTGTATACCCAATAACCATTTATAAAACACTCATTCCTGTTTACCAGCGTCAGGTGCTGTCAGCTCTTAGCCAGATAGCAAAGCACTCTGTGGATCTGGCAGAAATGGTGGTTGAAGCAGAAATTTTTCCTGTTGTACTCACGTGCCTGAAGGATTCTGATGAATATGTCAAGAAAAATGCTGCAACTCTAATTAGAGAGATAGCAAGACATACTCCTGAGGTAAACCATGTGAATATAAACAAGGTCATGATGTTTGCATATAAGTGAATGTTTAAATGTGTATGTGTGCATGCCTATGAGTATTCAAACACATATCTACAAATGACAGATATAGATATGCACAAAATCTTCAGTATTGTTCTATAATTATGCAAAGCCTCTATTGTTTTTGGTATAAATAAAAAAAATCTTTGTTGCTGTTTTGGAGCAAGCATAGAATACAAATACGTAAAAAAAATTAAAATTAGCAAGTTCAGCTTTTTTATTGGTGAAAATTAATTAATGTCAGATATATTTAATGGTTCAGCCATATGGGATACAAAGTAATAATGAACTATAAAGCATCCCTAGGCTGCAATTCAGTGAACAAAATGAAGAGATTCCTGTATATTTAACAGGATGGGTGGTTCTGCTAGGTGGATTTCTCTTGAACAGGGCAAAAACAGTAGATTTTTAAAAAGAATTGCCTTAGTAAGATGGTGATTGTTGGGGTGTCTTGAAAATGCCTCCTGTGATCTGAATCAGAAATCTTTAAATAATGGCCATACTGCTGAGCAGATCCAAATAGGGGATAACCTATGGACTGTGAGGATTGAGAAAATAGGAAGTAGTAAAAAGAAGAAAGAATATTGACAAAGTAGAAATTATTAGAAGAAATTATTATACATTTTCACAAAATGTATTTTAATAAATTATGCATCCCATAACTATTTCTTGCCAACTCTGAAATAACTGGTTTCCTGGTATCAGTAAATCAGAAGATACTTTACTCTACAAACCTCTAACAGTTTGCGAGGTTATTTCCTAGGAAATAACCACAGAAATAACCAACTCAGCCCAAGGGCTTATATTGGGTTGAAAGAATGAAGTGTACTGGGGAGTGTAAATTCTCCCCTCCCCCTTCGGGTGATTCGAGGACACTTAACAGCTCACCGGGATCTCATTATAAGGAGCTTTTTATTAATTTAAGACACAAAATCTCGCACCGAAATTCAATATCCTCATTATCTCAGGTACTTCAGGGCTTGAGGGAAAAGTCCCCTACCCCTTGCCGCCCCGTGCTGTGGAGGAGATATTGCGAGTCGAATGGGAATGAAAGGCGAAGGAGGTAGAAAGATTTGGGGAATCGCCGCTGCCGTCTAAACTTCCTTTGTGCCACAGAGCCCGGACTCCACAGGAGTCCTTGCTGTGCGTCTAAAAGCCCTGGCATTTGAAACTGCGGTGGTGGGGGAAGGGACCGGCCGAATTGCAGTCTCGCTCGTTCTGGCTGTGGGCTTCGATGCCAGACTTTTTCGCTCTCCCCAGCCCTCTGCTGGGAGGCGCTATTTTGATCTGGAGGGAATCCTGTTGATAACTTGCTTGTCAAAGGATCGCCGCTCATCCTAAAGCCAGTTAGCTGGCAAAACCTCTGTCACGCGCAGCATAAATTATCCATCTGCAGTGACTGACTTGCTAGATGTTATTGGAAAGTGGAGAGATGTCACTACAAAGACAGCTAATTGGTAAGAATTATGAAATATTCAGACCATAATATAGCCCTTAAGATATAGCCAGAATATTTGTTTGGCTGGTTGATGTTTAGCCTAGAAAATAGCCATTATTTTTAAATGCCCAATAAATCATTCCAATAATATATATTCACTGGAATAGCTATAAAAAATAAGAACAGTCGAAGTGACACTGATCAAATTTGTACTAAAAGGCTTTTACTACAAGGCTTGAGATTTTTTTAAAAACAAAGTTTGATGCCAAAACCACCTTGACACCAGCATCTGGCACAATTGGATGTATTCTAGAACATTCCTCATTGCTAATGATGCTCCATCTTGTTTAAACAAACTGCCACACTCTGAAGATAATTGCTTGATATTTGGATGCAACTGCCTTTTTTATTTTCACCAAATGCCTTGAATCCCACTCCTTGACTGGTATTCCACTTAAGAGCGCTGAGCTATGCATCATTGCCCACTTCTGCATCTTCTTTTGCGGTGATCCTGCATATTCTATACTAATAAATTTGCCCCAGGGTGAGAGGACAAGGGAAGGGGCTACCCTAGAGAGAGAAGTCTAAATTACAGCCTTATCCTCAAGAAGGACTTTTCCTATGACATCTTGTAATCCAGAAACAGGCCTCTGATGTGGTCTTTAGTTTACACATTGGCATGCTTAGAGATGCATACCGGTACTAGCATTAGAAAATTGTGCCCATATAAATATATTCTCAGAGTATTAACATGCAATGTTGAACACTACATATATTTCCAAAAATAGAGCAGAGATGATTTCCTCCATGCTTTAATATATACACACAATGGGACTTATGTGCAATATATTAAGTATTTTATACAGAATTGCAGTAGGAAAGCTATGTTTTAATGAGTTTTATTTCTTGGCTTTAGGGAATGATTGCTGGAAGCATGTTAGTTATCTAAAACCTTTGATTGTTTCTAGCTTTTTTCAGATATACCTCAATTAAGTCCTGATCTATCAATTCTTGGCCCAAATAGTTTCAGAAATGTAGAAAACTTTTCCATTCAACTGCACTGGTTTACTTAGTCTCTGTGGATCAAAATGCTGGATTTAATTGGTTTTTGATATTATCCATTGTAACTTTCTTTATGGCATAAGACAACTTTCCTCTGTCTCTGCAATGTTATACTTTCTCTGTAGTTGATGAAAGTGCAAGCCATAGTAAGTTTCTTAGACTTGAAAATGCCAGAAGACATTTAGTTGATTCTTAGTTGAAACCAGTCATTTGTTTACACCGAATTGATATGTTCCATTTCTTAGTAGTGCTTATTTATTTTCATTTATTTAAATTCTATCTCTCATTCCAACTCATCAGAACAAACAAGATGGTTAGCAACATTCCAAATGATAAAAAAATAAAGACTTAATTAAAATAAGTTAAATACTCTTGGGGGCATATTAAGTAGATAACTATGCATTACATTCTTTTTTCTAATTTGTGTATCTCATTGAACATTTATTCAACATGTAATAGTTTAGGGAAAAAAAACATGTAATGATATAGTTTGGTAGTCATGTGAAATGATAGCATCTCCTGACTCTATTTGTTTTCAGCTTTCACAACTTATCGTAAATGCTGGAGGAGTAGCTGCCATCATTGACTGCATTGGTAGCTGCAAAGGAAATGTTAGACTCCCAGGTATTATGATGTTGGGCTACGTAGCTGCTCACTCGGAAAACCTGGCCATGGCAGTGATTATCTCTAAGGTTAGTTTCTGGGTCTTCCAATGTTAAAATCAGAATGCTGTTTATAGAAGTTGGCTCGAGTGCATATGATTATTTTTACAGATCAGGGACAAAACATTAGCCAAAGGCAGAGAATAAATATGTTTATAAGAAGGATTTTTGTGATGTTAACAGCCATCCTTGGGTCAATTGCTCAGTCTATCCTGTCTTAAAGGGTTGCCTTGAGAATAAATAGGAAAGGCAAAGAAATATATTTTCCTTTGAAGGGAAGGTAGGCCATATTTTTCTATACCCACTTGTTTTTATAAGCTAATAAGTATGGCAATTCACATAACCTGTTATAGAAATATTGACAAAAGTGTGTGCTGTTTAGTTTCGTGAAATCTGAAATGTTGGATTTTCAAAATATTGTTTGCTTGTAAGCTATATTGTCTTTAAAATATTTATGTATGAAAAAGTTATTTGTATATAAAACACACACATGCACACAGAGTTTTGATCCCATTAAAATTTCCCATTGATCCCACTGTGTGTCCAATCACCCTTGGCCAATAAAAAATTCTATTCTGTTCTATTCTAATCTATTCCAGTCTATTCTAGTCTAGTCTAGTCTAGCCTAGCCTAGTCTAGTCTAGTCTATTCCTATTCTAATTTGGGTCACTACGGTATTGACATAATAGTATAACCCAGGTACATTTAAACATATGTATCTATGTCCCATTGATTAACAGCACTACGAATTACACATGTATTTCTCATACTGACTGAAATCAAAGGGATATTAAAGCAACAATATATTATGTTTAGTTGGTTTATCAATAGTCTGTTATTTTTCTTTAAAACATTCCACATACATACCCAGAGATGTTTAGTGAACAGAGATTATGAAGGAAACAGTATGTAAATTGCTAGTATGTGTCTTATTCAAGGTAGCTTTTTATATTACCAAAACAAAAATACCAATTATTTTATAAAATTGTACAATCAGTTAGATGCCTTGTTTCTTGTTCTTGAAATGGAGGGAAATAGCAGAATTTTGGGCCTGGTTCATTTTAAAAACAATTATGAATTAGTTTGCTAGCTGACAAGAGTTTTAGCATTTTCATGAGATGCTGATTGACTTGCATTTTCCAAATAGCAAAAAGAAGACTACCAATAGTTTATTAAAATAAATATTTGATGTCTAGCTTTAATTGCTTTTAAAATGAGAATATATAAATTAGCTATCTTCTGTTGCATCGGAGTGTGAGTTTTGTTTCTATTGTGATATTTTTTAGATACAGAATTATATTCAGCACTAAAAAAACCCAAACCTAGTCCATCTGAAAAAAAGAACATGCTCTTCTGAAACCTTCTTGAATGTATAAGCCATAAAGTAGGCTCTAAAAAATTTGAACATCATTTGATTTTTCTATGCTTGTGTATTTGAGCAGGGCAAACATTTAAATGAGGTTTTGTATGTGAGTTTTTTTCAGCTTCCAAGAGGCTTTAGATAGTCCTAATATGAAATTTAAATACTTTGTGTGCATTACAGATACAGATATACTGTTTCTCTCTCTTAATTCATAAAATGTTTATTAGTGGATGTAAAATCCATTAATTTATGAGTATGTTTATGAGTAGGCAGAAAGTATCATAATTATAAAATTGGCAGGACCATAAGGCAATTTGACTTGATGAAAGTTCCAGTCTATTCCATAAGTTTCAGTGTGCATGTGAATAATAACTTACTAGTGATATTTAAATGTATTGTGTGCAGTGAACAAAATAGAGAACCAAATATATAATTATTCCTACATGTTGGAGGAAAAAGCAAATGGAAGGAAATTTGCAGCTATCTCATATATTAAGTGTGCACCTTACATGCCTTTCAGTGAATCTCAAGACAGCGCCATACTGAAATGAATGGAAGTTGAAGCTTGGTTGCTTTCCAGAAAACCTGGGAAGGAAATTTGAAACTTTGGACTTTCAGCCCTGATAAAAAAGCTGGCATTATTTTTCCTTTGAGTGTTGTTTGTGGCATCTGCTCCCTGAAACATTTTTGACAACAATAAAAGTGTCAGCTCTTAATGTTCATGTCTCAATAAGCTAGCAGATTTAGTATTTTAGTGAAGCTTACATTTGTAGTGTTCAGTAATGATAAGATTGCACTAATTGATCCTAAATAACAACCGAACAAATCAAAAAAATGATTTTTTGGAGCATCTGTAAAAATTATCATACTAGTAAGTAATGAAAAATTGATAGAACACAGAGTTGAAACAATCAAAAGGTTAAAATATTACGGGATTTCCAAAGACAGACTGATAGTCTCAGTTCATAACACTCCAGATACAACTATGGTTGTAAAGAAGAAAGCGTGGATAATTAATGTGGCAATACCATGGGATAGTAAAAGATAAGGCAGCGGTGGCCAGGAGGGCCTTTACGCAACTGTGGGTTGTGCGCCACTTATGCCCTTTCCTGGACCATCAGTCCCTACTCATAGTCACTCATGCCCTAGCCATTTCCCATCTTGACTATTGCAACATGCTCTACATGGGGCTGCCCTTGAAGAGCATCCAGAAGCTCCAGTTGGTGCAAAATGCAGCGGCCCACAGTGTGCACATGTATCACCTCTCCTGCAGGACCTGCATTGGTTGCCGATTTGCTTCCAAGTACAATTCAAGGTGCTGGTTGTCACCTTTAAAGCCCTTCATGGCTTGTCTCTTGCTAGTCACATCTACCTGACCCATCAGAGCAGGAAGGCAGGGAATGTTGCAGGTCCCATCCCTGAGGAAGATACACCTGGTGGGACCCAGAAGAAGGGCCTTCTCCGTGGTGATTCCCTCTCTCTGGAACATCATTCCCCCAGAGATTATAATGGCCCCCAAAGGGCTCCGCGATCCTCACCACCGCTGGAACCGAAGGGCTGCTGAGTGCTCTCTATTGGCGCCGAAAAGCCCCACGGAGCAAAGGCGGCAGTTTTAAACGGCCGCTCCGCGATCCTCGCCACTGCTGCCAAAGCGGAGCTGCTGGGCGCGCGCCGATATTTACGATTGGCGAGAGGTGCCTTCGGCGAGCAGAGAAAAACCCTGCCGCCGGAAGAAAAGCCGCCCGAAAAAGCGCCCAGCAGAGAGAAGCCTCAACTCAAGAGGAGGCTTCCTAGGTGGAATCGGGCGTGAACCCTTCGCACCGATTGAGGAGAGGAAGGACCTCGATCCTTGAGACCATAAAGGTCCCGGCGGAATCGGGCATGAACCCTTCTCGCCGGTAGCACCTCCTAGGTCAGCAAGAAACAGGCGATTAACAGAGAAACTAATCTCACTAAATGCTAAAGGCAGAGCAAGGCTAAGTCCGTCCGATCTGGCTCAGATCGAGTCAGAAAGCTGGGAAGCAGCAGCAGGAGGAGGAGCTTCTCAATTCCTGACTCGATCTACGCCGGATTGGGCACACTACCCGCACGTGACCGCTGTCCCCTGAGGTCCCCAGAAAGGGCGTTCAGGTAAGACAACGCCCATTCCAGAAGACCTGGTTCTGCCAGTTGGCCTGGAGAACCAAGAGCGAGATGGAGCCCATTAAATTGCTCATGTGATCTGCTGTCATTGGGGTGGGAGGTGGGAGGTTGGGGGGTGATTTTATTATATTGTACTACATTAATTTATTTGATTCTTTTTGTTAGTTTTTATTGTTTTAAATGAGATTTTTTTATTCTGTAAGCCACCTTGAGTTGCCATGGGTGAATAGATGGCAATGTAAATTCAATAAATAAATAAATAAGACAAAGAATTGGAGAAGTATAAAGATCTGAAAGCTGAAGTTGAAATATTATGGCATAAACTGGTTGTGGTGGTTCCTATAGTTATCAGCATATGGGATACTATATCAAAAAGTCTTAATACTTACAAAAAATTTGTACATTGACAAAATTTCCATATGTCAATTGCAAAAGGCCACGTTGCTTGGATACACATATATACTACAGCAATACATTATGATATACTAGCTTCTTGGGAAGAATTTGGTGTGTATGAAGACGATTAAGATAAGATAAAGAAGTGACAACTGTGACTTCATATTGAATTAAGATGATAATAGTAATATAATTGCAAAAGGCAGCTCCACTAGGAACAGCTTACATCTTGTGATGATACCTTTAACATCTTAAATAACAACATCCATGTTTTTGGAACTCAATTGGTGGATAAAAATGCCAAATTCAATCTAAACATCTGGGTGACTATGTGATAAACTATAATTTATTAAATTTGTATCTGTAGAGTATATGCATTGCAGACTATTCAAATATTTTGGGCTGAGAAATACATATATAGAAGGAACAGTTATGAACAGACAAGATGCATTTTGTATTAGCACTGCCATTCTTGCCTCATCCCAGCACCCTGCCATTTGTACACAATATTCCAAATCTGGCTTAGTTTCATAGTGCTTTATGCTTTTGTTTAACATCACAGGGAGTTCCACAGCTAGCTATCTGCTTGTCAGAAGAGCCAGAAGATCATATTAAGGCTGCAGCTGCTTGGTCACTGGGACAGATTGGGAGACATACTCCAGAACATGCCCGTGCTGTTGCTGTAGCCAGCGTCCTACCTGTATTGCTTTCCCTGTATATGGCAACTGAAAGTTCAGAAGATCTTCAGGTCAAAGTAAATGAGCTCCGTCATTTTTACTGTTGTTAAATTTAATCAAGCAGTGAGGCTCTGACCCATTCAATTAAGGTGTAGCTGCCAAGCTGCATGTATATATTGATTCATTCAGGAATGTAAATAAATTTTTAGATGCGTTGATTTCTATACATTATAACTTGCCTTTCAGTTCCTTCAGATATAATATAGCTAATAATTAGATAAAATAAAGAAAAATAATCCTCACAAGGATTAAAACCAATTATTATTTAAAAGAAACAATATAAAATCAGTGTAAATATTTTAAATATATATTAATGCCAGGTTGTGATACAGAAGTATTTTTGAGTATGATGATACCCATACTGGAAGGAATGGGCTAACTAGATTTTCCTAGAGGTTACTATGTAGTGAAATGCGGAACAACTTTTGGAATATGGAAGTATTTGAATAGGTTTTTAGGGAGCAATAGAGGAATCACTTTTGAAAAACCTGGTTTATTATTTGGAGAATGCATCTTGATTAGCAGGAAGAATGCAACTTGAGAATCTAGCTTTATATCTCTAAAAAAATCTAGTTTTATCACTATACTTTTTGAAACTTTACATTGGAGCCACACATATGAAAACCTAACTGATGATATGAGTTGGCTTTATTTTGCTAGGAATAAATATGTGTGTATGAATGAGGATATTAGTGACCATGGAATTAATGATAAATCATGCATGCATACTTCATATAGAATTGGAAAGGGTATTAAAGGAGAACTTATGTTCTACTGTAGTTATGCCACAATACCTGTATTCCCATTAAACAATGGGAGGCTCAGGTATCGAATTCCATAGGTTCTGCTTTAAACTGAGTGAACTCACTGGATTATTTAATGTGGTATTGTTGATGCCACTGGCAACTGGTCTCCAGGATTTCAAGCCAACCGTTTCAGGCCTCTGGGACCTAATGCATCCAATGCTAATGCTAAATCATAGTCCTTATCCAGTTCCTTTTCCTGCCTCCTGACATGGCTTTCAAACCCTGGGAAGAGAAGAAGTACTTCTGAAAGACCTCAGAGCTTTATGGGGATTTCTGTGCAAAACCTATGTAAGAATTGTTGCTGTTGTTTATCTCAGCTTTTAAATGTAATGTTTAATTTTAGTGAGTTTTAACTCTGCTATTTTTGTTATATTTTGTATACGGTAGGTTTTATGAAAGTTTAATATTTTTAATTATTAAGACATCCTGCTAGTCTGATTATATATGTCAGAAGATTTTATACTTTTAGAAAATCAAAACAGTTTTATAAGCCTGAAATGCTGTTGCTTCTCTTTAAGATTTGACGAAAGGTAGGTTGAATAATAATATAAGTGAGTAACCCATAGTTGTTTTCAAGCTCCCCCAGCAACTCTTTGTAGTACCAGTCTTTGGAAATATCACTAAAAATTTGACAGTTAAATGGTTGAATGTCACAATTTGGAGGAATTTCTTCATGATTATGTAGGAAGAGTTAATAATGGAATAGTAATGGCTCACTGCACAGGGTTTTCCTGCTCCTGTTTTCTTAGATTTCTTAAAAATACCAGCTAGGGGGTGAAATATTTTAATCATGATTGTTTTTGTGATCTCATTGCATTGCTGTCCCATGACCTTCCTGAAGATTAGGAGAATGAGTTGTAGTCCCTGAAGTGTTGGAAATGTCCCTCCTATATTTTCCTGCAAATAACTCATTTAATATTGGTATTAAGATAATTAGTACCAATGTATGGGAGAAGAGATGTCAGTTAGAAACTACAATGAATGGTACTGTTAAGTTGCAGAGGTTAAATAATTAGTACAAGTTATTTGCCATTTTTGGAAATAAAATAAATATCAAACTGCACTTTATAAGTACATTTCACACAGTGCTTAATTTAAAAAAAAAATTGTATGATAATATTCTATTTTAGAATTACAGAGAAGCAAGACCCATTGGACTTGGAATTCTTTTTATATGTTATCTAACCCAGCATTATCTTTTCTGACTGGCAGCTTCTTCCCAGAATCTTTATAATTTATGTCCTTATGGGATACCAAACAACAGTATCTCCTACTGAAAATCTGTGGTCCAATTTCTATGTTACTACAAGTTATTTCCAGATTTAGAGTGAGGACATATATTTGTAGAGCACAAAATGTGGGTTTAAAACCACATGTGGTTTTTAGACATGAACTATTTTCCTCCAATTTATGAGGTTTTTAGTCCAGTTGATATGTAATTTGGAATGAGATGAACCTTCAGTTAGTAGAGATGACTTCTAGTTGAAATCAAGTGCTTCTGTGTGTAAGAATAAATTCCTTTCAGTGAAAACTAGAACTAACAAAGTTGAGTTGTGGTAATTTTCTGCTTGCAAATATTTCTTTTTAAATTTGTTAAAAACTTCAACAAATGTAATCACCCCATCTTCATTTGAAATGAAGGATCCTGTCATCTCATTCTGATTTTTGTGTGGACCAGCCATAATCAAAACAGCCAGGGAAGAAGATACATGGAAATAGCTCCCCCCAGTGCTCAGTGACCTGTCAATTGGGCCTTCTTTCCAAGAAAAACACAGTTAAGATCAGTGTTGGTATTTACTATTTCTGTTGCAAGGGATATGACATCATACTGAATGAGTCATGGAAAGTTTTGAGGCCTCCTCAGACTTTTGCTTCCTTTTGTTGAGAGTACCTAGTATATAATATTCAAATCAATGTATATGGAAGTGTGCAAGTCAGAGAGTGACACATGAAAAATAATAAAAAATGTAAATTACATTTCTCACTTTAGAAACATTCAAAGCTACATAAACTTTAAGAATCCATATGTTTGCTTTCCTCTCCCTCTATGCATGAAGGTGTTTCTGTATGAGAGTTGATTTTATTAATTTTCTAGACTATGGAACATACTGTTTCTCAGTTATCCCGCTAAAGTCATAATTGAAGCCAATTGTAAAATATTTATTTCAATGTTTTATTCTCATAGTCTGTAACATGCTGAGAAGTGTTCCTTGAAATGTATCTGTGCAGAGGAGGCTCAAGCTGATGACATTTGGTGTAGATTGGGAGCAAGCTTTGTTAGCCAAAGTACAGAGGAAGTTTCCCCAGTTCTCATGGTATAGGTAGCATAGTGCTATACGACCTGCTAAAGTTGTACGGTTCAGATATTCTACTTTTCTCCAGATGCTCTTCAGAACCCTCTTCAGAACGTATATTTCAAGGCAGAGAGGGCTAGAGCCTTTGGGACCAGATCAGTTCAGAATTAAAGTCTGAGTGGCATAGGAGACTAATGCCTCCTACTAAGGCAGTAGTTAACATCCAGCTGCCTGTAATTCTGTGAGTTCAATCCTAGCCAGGCTCAAGGTTGACTCAGCCTTCCATCCTTTCTAAGGTGGATAAATTGAGGACCCAGTTTGTGGGGGCAATAAGCTGACTTTGTATAAATATACAAAAGTATGAAGGCTATTGCTTAATGCATTGTAAGCCGCCCTGAGTCTCCGGAGAAGGGCGGCATATAAATCAAATTTTTTAAAAAAACTTGCTTTGCAGAGCCATATGGAGATCTCATAGAAGTCAGACCCTCTCCCAACCATCTCTTAGTACCACTGGCATAATTTGCTTTACAAACCATTGCCCTGCTTCACTTCATTGCAGCACATGAAGTAGACAATGGAAAGAGAAACTGTTCAATGATGGGTTGAACCCTCTTTGCTTTGGTAAATTGCTGTCAACTCCTAGAACTAATGGATCATCACTGGGAGAATATATATCTGCCAAAATATCATAGCTGAAAATAGAAATCTTTGTAATATTCTATCTAAATCAGTGGTGGGATTCAAAATTTTTTACTAGCAATTCTGTGGGTATGATTTGGTGGGTGTGGCTTGGTGGGCATGGCAGGGGAAGGATACTGCAAAATCTCCATTCCCACCCCATACTAGGGGAAGGATACTGCAAAATCCCCATTCCGACTCCACTCCTGGGGAAAAGATATTGCAAAATTTCCATTCCCACCCCACTCTGGGGCCAGTCAGAGGTGGTAGTTACCAGTTTTCCAAACTACTCAAAATTTCCGCTGTTGGTTCTTCAGAACCTGTCAGAACCTGCTGAATTTCACCCCTGATCCAAATCCTGTTACCATATGTTGCTCATTGCTAGTATCTTTATGAAGCTGCTCCCTTGGCCACTGTACCCTGGGTTTGTGTTTTTTTTTGTAGCTTCACTATATATGAGAAAAGTATTTGATAGAGAAGTAACTGTAAATGTCCTGCAATATGTCAGTAATTCAAGATATTTGCAGAAGATGGAAATGGTTTTTCATATATTGCCTTAATCCTTTGGGCCCCATAACCATCATATAGTTTGGGGAATTTGGTTTAGTTTGGTATATGAGATCAGCTATTATGTTTTATAATTCATATTTGTGGCTTATTTAAACTAGCCTTATATGGTTTATTTGATTACTGTAGTTAAGCAAATATGTAAGTTTAGTCATTAAATGAAATGTGACAAAGTATTTCTGATCTCTAAGGAACAACAATCTTTATCGGGGGAGACTGTAGTAGTAGTCCTAAGACATTCTATGTGTGCACCTATCAGTATTCCAACAGAAAGCAGTTTTCATATTCCATCTATCTAGTTTGCCCCATTTATTTATTTATTTATTTATTTAATTAATTTGTATACTGCCCTTCTCCCGAAGGACTCAGGGCGGTGCACAGCCAACTATAAAACAAACCCAATACAAAATTTAAATGCAATTTTTAAACATATTAAACAATTTGGCCCTAATCGTTAAAAAATAAACCCCAATTAAAAATCATGTTTAGGCCAGCCCAGCTTGTTGGAACAATAGCGTCTTGAGGGCATGACGAAAGGTGCGTAGGTCAGGGATCATCTGTATCTCCGGAGGCAATTCATTCCAGAGGCAGGTGTCCCCACAGAGATGGCTCTCCCCCTGGTGGCCGCCAGTCAACACTGTTTGACTGACGGCACCCTGAGGAGTCTCTCTCTCTGGGAGCGTATAGGCCAATGGGAGGCTATTGGCAGCAAAAGGCAGTCTCGTAAGTACCCGGGTCCTAAGCCGTGGAGCCCTTTAAAGATGGTCACCACCACCTTGAATCGCACCCGGAAGACCACCGGAAGCCAGTGCAGCTCACACAGGAAGGGTGTTACATGGGTGCGCCGAGTCGCTCCCATAATTGCCTGTGCGGCTGCATTCTGAACCAGTTGGAGCCTCTGAGTGCTCTTCAAGGGGACCCCCATGTAGAGAGCATTACAGTAGTCCAGACAGGAAGTGACAAGGGCATGAGTGACCATGCGCAAGGAGTCCTGGTCCAGAAAGGGGCGCAACTGGTGAATCAGGCGAACCTGATTAAAAAGCCCCCCTGGCCACAGCTGTCACATGCTCTTCTAGCAACAGCTGCGCATCCAGGAAGTCACCCAAGTTGCGGGCCCTCTCTGTGGGGGCCAAGGTCTCACCCACAATAGTCAGCGTTGGAGCCAGCTGGCTATACCGGGACACCGGAAACCACAGCCATCTAGTCTTGGAGGGGTTGAGTCTGAGCCTGTTTCTCCCCATCCAGATCCACACGACCTCCAGACACTGGGCCATCATGTCAAGTGCATCATTGGAATGGTCCGGGGTGGAGATGTTTTAGTGTTTGTGCTAGTGTAAAAGTTACTTTGATTTAGAATTCCAACTTCTGGCAGCAAAAATGTTGATTCTCTGGGCCAAGTACTAGGATCCTGGGTAGAATAGATTCCCTCCCCTCCTCTAATTTAGACACTTGAATTTTGGGAAGTGAACTAATGATCATGCCCACATTTCTTCTTTTAAAGCCTCACCTCTCCCGATATACAGCTCATAACCAATTTTCCAGGGATAAGCTAGAAGATGGGGACTCTTCTTTTGAAATTAGACATGGAAGGAGCTGTAAAGAGCAGAAGCAGAGAGAGTGGCACTGGGGAAGAGACAGAGGAAAGAGAGAGAGAGAGGGAGGGGGAGAGGGTGGGGGAGAGAGAGAGAGAGAGAGAAAGAGAGAGATATCTTTTTGTAGCAGGCATATGGAATAGAATGATATGAACCTGTCCTATTTACATAATACCACACAGACTGCTGCTTATATTATGGCCTGGAAATTGTTTTGCACCAACTGCTAAAAGGAATCTATGAAACTCTAATGTTGAATTAGATCTTTGAGGTAGGTCTGTGTGCACATATGTACTCTGACAGTTATGATCTAGGACTCAACTGGGAATTTTTTTTTTGTATAAGTGAATACTCATAAATTTTAGCACTTGTCAAATTTCAAATGTTGGCCAGTCTATTTCCTTTATGTCCATGTGATCTAATAGTTCAGTAAGTATAATCTTCAAGTTTAAACAAATGGTAAATATTTTTGAACTACATAAAAGGGTTAGAGTTAGAGTTAGAACATGAGTAGGTCTCCCTTTGTCTTTCTTTGGTATTGGAACGCTAGGAACCAAAAAAATTGGTTCCTAGCTTAACAATAGAAAGAGTATTTGAACTTCTAAATTCACCAGAACTACAAAATGAAACCCACATAATCCAAAATAAAAGTAGGGTTATTACGATTGGCATTAAAAAAATCCATTAATGCACATTTATGTTTATTATAATGCTACCTTCCAATGTAATTTTTAAACATTTGCAAGAAGTATGTTTCAAGTATTGCGCTTTGAAAATACCGTAGTTATCAGCTTTTTGCCTTGTAAAAATAATGCAAGTTTAGTTTTATAAGAGGCTATTTAATGATGTCTTACTGAGGACGTTTTGTATTTTGATAGGCTAAGAAAGCCTTGAAGAATATTTTACAGAAGTGTACTCATCTGTCAGCTCTTGAGCCCTTGCTACATGATGCTCCCCCCAATATCCTGAAACATATAGTTGGCCAGTTCAGCAAGGTAAGAATCAGTCCAAGATTGATATTCCTTCTTAAGAAAGATGGCAGCCATCAGAAGAAAACTTCCTGGACTACTGGTATTTGGTTTGTATGGTTCCATTTTTGCCATTTCCCTTTTTTAGTTGGGATTCTTCAGAGACTGCTTTGGGGGAGGGGGAAGGTTTCAGTAACTGTTTAACTAGCTGTTCCTAAATTCAGTGCCTCTGTCTGCCCTAGATCAGAAAGTTCAGAGTTAAAGCATCCTGTTTTGTAGATTAAGCAAGAGTAGCCATACTATTTATATTGGCCTAAAAATCTCAAAAACAACAGTTCAGGGCTACAAAAGAACTACCTGTATTTGGCTTGAATGGACATAGCTATCAAGGACCAGGTTTTGGATTCAGTTTGTAATTGATAACAGGCCAGAATCCCTGCTAAAAAGCTCTCTGTTTTATCAGCAAGTTTGTTAATTAGACTCTATGTCTTTAAACCTAAGAAGGAATAGAATGCCAGCAGACTCACCCTTTCTGATAGATTGCAAATCTCATCACTCAGGACCACTCTGATTGCTCTGTGATTGTTTGCTTTGTAAGCCATCCCACCTGGATAGTCTCAGAGTGTTTAATAGAGAATAATAATAATAATAATAATAATAATAATAATAATAATAATAATAATAATAATAATAATAATAATAATAATAATAATAATAATAGTAAAGCATGAAAACTAAGCTACCTTTTTGCTTTTTATCATAGAGAATTGACAATGCTTTTAAAGAAAAGTATTTCCATTTATTTATTTATTAGCCCTATTACACTAAAGTATCTCAATGGTTTAGAATAAAACATATGAAAACTAACCTGACTATGAGTAATGCATATCTGTTTTTATAAGGACAATTCATCCTATTGCATCTCCCAGCTCTGGTTGACTCTGACCACAGAATATCTTAAAGTGGGTCGATTTTATTGGTTTATTTAGGTTTGTGTGTTTCTAATTCAGCAGAAAGTTGAGTTGGAATGAACATTAGAATTCATTGAAGTCCTGCTTTTGTAGCTTTACATCAGGGGTGGACCATTTTTTATTGGGGGCGGGAGGAAATTCCTTCTACTCACCAGTCTGTGTTGATGGAAGGTTCTCAGCTGAATTGGTCCTGCTGCTAAATATTATCGGTTGACACCAATGTCAAATGTTAGAAATAATCATAGAAAGCAAAACAAATTTAAAAAATATCCCATGTGTTTTTAAGATTTTATCAAGAAAATTATAGTATGATTAGATCCAGTGAATAAACTAATGTATATGTTAAGCAGACAGAAATAATTATGAATAGGGAATCCTAATTCCTGATATTTCAAAGCTGTTAGATTCAGTTTAAATGATACCAGGTTCAAAAATAAAATCTTTGGAATTAGGTACAGTGTATTTCCATGCATAAGACTGAAATAGCCCTGTTTCTTTATTGCTAGAAATGTGAAAATAGCACAATATTTGTCAGATAAGCATTATTGGCCATCTCGTTATTATAGTATTAACTTTAGATTTTATATTCATATTGCAAACTGAACTAAATACTGTAAGTTCCTCCACAGTGCTGTTTGAGTACAGAACAGCCCCTAAAGTGTTATGAATTACTATATGAAGGATAACCTGTTTCAGAGCATTCAGATATTCACCCAGTAACTCAATAAATCTGCTCTGTCTGGCATTTCTGGTAAATTTATATAGCTGCCCATTTTACATAAGACTGAGTAACATACAAAATTAAAAACATAAAATAGCAATAGCAATAGCCATAGCCATAGCATTGAGGCTTATATACACCCCAAGGTGCTTTACAACATTCTTTGGACAGTTTACAATGAAGAAGCATTATTTGCATGTTGACTCCAATACTCTGGGTCCTCGTTTTACCAATCTCAGAAGGACAGAAGGTTGAATCAACCTTAAGCCCCAGCAGGACCGAACTCCAGGCTATGGGCAGAGTTTTGCCTACAATATTGCACTTTAACCACTATGTCATAATACAAGATAATGAACACATAACAAAAATAAATAAATAAAACCTATTAAAAATGTCAGTAGGAGTACACTCAACTTCCCTAGCAATACCCACATTACAGGATCTTCAGGCAAGATAGCAAAGATACTTTCAAATTCTTCTGAAAGGCCAGCAAGATAGGAGCTAGTCTGCCCTCTAGGGGAATGATGATCCAAAGGGCAGATGCCCCAGCAGAAAAGAGGTGCTATCAAGTGACATTTCTTCATGGATGGGACCTGCAACAAAGTGCAAAATGCTCGTATTGCCAGATAGGACAGACACAGTACTTCCACTCATCATGAACTGTGGTTGCATCCTTGACTCTTCTTGAGATATTTCTTTTGTAGAGGTGGGTCAGTTGGCAGTATAGTCTCAGCTTTTAACTTTGTGTATGAACTAAATATTCATTGGCAAATGGATGTGTCCCTTAGCTATTATGACCTTACCTGTTGCTTTCTATGGGGGCCTGACCAGTGGTGGGATTCAAGTAATTTAACAACCAGTTCTCTGCCCTAATGATTTCTTCCAACAACCAATTTGCCAAACTGTTCAGAAAGTTAACAACTGGTTCTCCCTAAGTGGTGCAAACTGGCTGAATCCCACCACTGGGCCTGACCCACTTTTGATGTTCTTAGATTGCTTGTTTTGTGTGGAGCACAGAAAAGATGGACAAGTTGCTTTCCTGTAACTCTAGTTCTGTGAATTGTCATCTGTGCGCTTTTATTATCTGTCCTTAAACAAGATCTGATGAGTATTATTGGTGTTTGTGAGTGACAACTGTGTGAGCTCAAGAAATTGAAAGAGTACTACCTCTTGATATATGTCATTTTCAGGAATAGATGATTAGTCAAAAAACTCACAATATGTTGCAGATGAGCAACATATTTTTCTCCTTTGTATATTCTTTTTTGGCAACAATGCTCACGTCCTCATTTGTTAATTGAGACTTGAATGAAAAACATTTGCTAAATTATGCTCGCTCTTTTGCATCTTAGCTTCATATTAATATTAAGCTTCAAAGGAAATAAGAACCTTTGAGTAGGAAAATTGAATTCTTGAATTTGTTTTCTTTAAATAGGTTCTGCCACATGATTCCAAAGCCCGACGTCTTTTTGTAACAAGTGGTGGTCTTAAAAAGGTTCAGGAGATAAAAGCAGAAGCTGGCTCACTACTTCAAGAGTATATCAACACAATTAATAATTGTTATCCAGAAGAAATAGTCAGGTAAGCCTGCAAATTAATTAATTAATTTCACATATGCTATATTTAAACAATTATAGTTTAGATTCTTTAGTTAACTTTCTAATAATGGCATTTTATTAGGCATCACTGTAACAGTTGCATGGTTAATACTGTACAAGCATTCATTGGTTCTGGGAATATGAATTATTATTTATTCTGGAATATACAAAACTTGGAATATGTTAATTTCTATGGGCAGATTTCACTTCTGTCCCTGGGGATCTTTAGAAGTAGTTCTTCAGTAAGAAGTACAAAATGCCTTATCCAAAGAATAATTTTTAAAATAATTTTAATTCATTTAGTTTTTTTAATTTATTGATTGCTCATTTTACCACAGAATAACTCTGGGTGACTTACAATATTAAAAACATAAAAGTATATAAATAAAATTCTTCAAAAATACAAAGTACAATAAACATGCTAAAACATGAGTGAGGAGGGAGATGAGACCTGTTATTAATATATGTAAAATGATATATGCATAACAACAAATTTGGAGACTGACCAAATTTATTACTGAACTATTCAATAAAATGTATTTCTTTATTACCATCCACCTATTAAATTCAATCTAGGTAATGCACTTTATGTATGTACTGTATGTCACATGGCATCACTATAAACATATGGTTATGTAATCTGAAGCAGTCCTTAACAAGAAATGCTGAAATGATAAATGATTTTAGTATGGTGCCCACTAAAATAGAAACGTTCAAGAATTCAGTACTAGAAGACAGCATGGGATTGGCCCCAGAAAATATGCTAAGATGGTTGATATTTCTACTTGGAAAAGTACAAATAATATAGGAAATGGTTTATAACTTCTAGATGGTAGCTGGCCAGCTAGTGATCTCAAGGTAGCCGCTGACTATCAAAATAATTTTGGATAAAGTAAACCCATTAAGAGGATAAATGCTTGTCTTTGTAGTTCCACATTGTCATATAGCTTATCTTAGTTTGTCAAAATCTAAGCCCTATCCTTTCATCCTGCCCTCCGAGCCCTGCTTTCAGGTATATCGAAATGAATTGGTTGTAAATGGCCTCTGTATAGTAGTTAAAAATATAGTTGCATGCCCAGCACTGCTAATTCTATGTCATACATATGTACATATGTACTCCCTCTACTGGTCAACTGCATTTTCCATAAAGTGATGCTCCACTTGTAAAATTATTTTAATGCATGTTTCATAAAAGCTCCTTGGTTGCTACCCCTTGAAAACACATACCATAGTTAGAGATGTTGTTACCTAAACTTGAGAGCAAGAAGTTTAAGGTCAACTTTTTCTGACTGATGTCAACTAGGTACACTAATATTACAACTCCTGGAATTTCCAATCAACATAAGTGTGGTAATTTTAATGTATTTTGAAGGGTTAAGATGAGAAAAACCATATTAGACTGAGTATCAGTATACTTCATCAGGTGCTTTTCTTTTTTTAAAAAAAATCCATGGTTTGAATTCATGGATTTTAATCAGAAGTAATCCTGATTATTTAAGTAGCAAGTAATACAGTCAGGTCTCTAATATACTGCAATATAATTATTCAAGTCCTCTAATTTTCAGAATTCCAAAGAACATTATAGCACTCACTGTCATAGTAAAATGAACATATTCCATATCAGCAGATGTAGGTCTGATTATTTTATTATTTTAATGTTTCCAATTGATTTTAGTTACATTTAGCAATGAAGACTTTATTCATCTACACATTAGTATTGGGTTTAACTACTCTCTTCTTCACTAAAAGGATTACTGCCTGATTTGCACATTTTATTTATTTGATTTAGGCACCATCTCTGATTTGAAATATAAAATAAATAGTTTCTCCCCTAATTTTTACTATCTCCCGACATTTTCTTTTTTTAAAAGCTGGAGGCTGCTTTTAAATCTGACCTTTGTATTGGGATCTGAGGAAAGATGGGACTTTTATTCTTTGATTGCCTATCCAAGAAGCTATACAGCAGTGATGGCTAATCTTTTTGTCATCGCGTGCCAAAAGCGGGGGGGGGGGGATTGCAGGGGGGTCATGCGTGCGCGTGCCCACAGCCATAATTCAATGCGCCCCGCCCCCTGTGCATGCACACATGACCCCCCCCCCCCTTCACTCCTTCTGCTTTTGGCATGCGATGGCATGGTGGACCAGGTAAGCCTGTTTTTCGCCCTCCCCAGACTCCAGAGGCTTTTTTGGAACCTGGGGAGGGTGAAAATGGCCCGCTTTCTGACTTTGTTGGGACCAAAAGGCCCAAAAATCAGCTGGCCATCACGCGCTTGCACACTGGAGTTGAGCTAAGGCAACGCTCTTGTGCCCACAGATATGGCTCCATGTGTCACCTGTGGCACGCGTGCCATAAATTCGCCATCACAGCTATAGAGCGACAGCAATTAATCATTCAAGTAAAATTTTGAAAGAATTCCAGCAGTGCTAAAGAAATGTTGTGTGGAGAAATTTTTGCAAAATAAAATAGTATTTTATTTTGCAATCTTATAATCAAGTAAGGAAAATCTCCCCACCAACATACAGAGACTGAGTTTTACAGCAAGGGTCAAAGATTTCTTCCCGGATGTGTATTTCTAATTAAATGACAAAGTACCTCTTAAAAATGAGTGAGATTGTTAAGAATCATTTATTGTAGTTTATAAGATATTCCCATTTGGGTTTCCTAAATTAAACCCTGAATTTTCCTTGTTAAATTACAACAGGAAAAACAGGATTTGGATAGATACAGGGTTTAGGTACAGAGTTCAGTTTAAAATACAATTAGATGCTAAGAGTGCAAAGCTCCTTTCCTGTGATTCCTCTTTCAAAGTACTGCTGTTAAATTGCAGCCACCAAGCCTACTACACAAAATGGGCAGAGGTTGAACAAATATTTTGATATTTGCTTTACTTCTAATCTAATCTGATAACAAATATGCTTGGAGCATGCACATTTTTTTCCTGTGGGTTTGGAGGGAAATTACCCTTTATGAAACAAGCATTCTAGTCTTCTAACCTAATTTTTATTTCCTAAATGCAATCTGAATTATACACTTCTACTGATTTTAAGTATGCTTAATTTTTTGCTGGATTGCAGCTTCAGTATTTAACATGGCAATTTTTAAATAAAATAATATTTATTTCTCTTTCAGATATTACTCCCCTGGATATTCTGAAGCACTTCTGGAAAGGGTAGAAAATTATCACCCAGTTCTATAAATTTTTCATCTTTATAAGAAAGAGAGGAAGAAAATCCTCTTTTTCTTATCTTTGTTTTCAGTGGCAAGCAAATATAGTTTGGCCAAGACTGGTGTGGGAAATATTTAACCTTCTGTTATGTTACCAATCAATTATGACAACAGGAAGACATACCCTTTCCACCTTTGATCCACAGTTGACTTCTGGAACTCATGCTAAGAACAAAGACTGTCATATGCCTATTTTAAGAGAACTGTGTTTCTCTTAAACCTTTGCAAGTCCAAGTACAGGGAAGCCAGGACTCTTTCTTGATATACCTAAGATTTGCTAAATAGCTTGCACCATCGAATTCTTCTTTGAGGGAGAATTACAACATTATCCAGTAAGCACCAGAGTTGTACAATTGTTGTTCTTTTTGCTAAGGCTTGTGGTTCAGTCTAAGCAGAAATTACCTATTATTCTTGTACTTCCACTTTCTTGATTATCTCCCCACTATTGTCTCTCCCCTAGTACTTGCAGTAAACCAATGGATGTTTGACCTTTTAAGAACCAAGCTTTTGTTGTACTGTTTCATTTATCATTTCTAGGAGTGGCTTTTAAGAGAACTGGTATTTAGGAAACGAACTATTTGTAAGGATTGGAAAGCTATTGTGAAGTAGAAATGGGAAAAAAAATAAGCATGGTACTGAATCTTGCTTAAAAAGATATGAATACACATCTTTTCTCAGCATTTATAAGGCAGGATAGTTCCCCTTTTTAAACACATTTCAACAACCTCTCCATTAAGCAACATAGCACCATATAACAGAAAAATAGAACTCAGTATTCATTGTCAAATGCAAATAATATTTGTTTTGTGAAGCCAACATTTTTTTCCTTTAGTCCTTGTTTCAAGCCTAAATTTCCATGATATATAAAGGTTAAAAGGTTCAGTATTTAAGAAACGGAACTTAGCTCTTCAGGGGCTGCATATAAATAATATTACAAAATGAATGCACCTTGGGTTTCTTACTTGTCTCACAAGCTGAATGTCAGTTGGCTTCTTTACTTATATATATATATATATATATATATATATATATATATATATATATATATATATATATATATATATATATTACATATGTTTTATATATGTTTTTGTAGATTTTCATGGGTAGAGGTACGTAAATCTTGGCGTATTTGGGTCTTTTCCCGTGTAAGATTGAGAGTATCTTGGCCAAGATACTCTCAATCATACACAGGAAAAGACCCAAATACGCCAAGACTTGCATGTGTGTGTGTGTGTGTGTGTGTGTGTAGGTCTTTGGTTATTTGGGTTTTCTTCTGCATAAAATTGGAAGTGTCTGCGTAAAATTGGAAATCTCATTCATCATCTTAAGGCTGGTATTTTCGGCTTTGTGCTCAAATCCCCCTACAACTCAGACTAACCCGAGCACAACCAAGCCCCCACCTAAACAGAATACATCCCCAGCCAATCAGAGCACAGCCAAGCCCCCAACCAATAAGAACACACCTCCACCCAATCAGAACACAACCAATATCCCACCCAATCAGTTCACACCCCCACTGGCAGTTAAAAGGAAGAAACAGCTGTGATCACACATTGCTCCTAGAAGCATGAAGCTGAAAACAGCAGCCTGAAGATGCTTATAAGCACTCATCAGTTAGCCACACCCTCATCCCATGTATCCTTCCTGTAAAGGTACAGTATTTGTTTTCTTTCCTTTTCGTAGGCTTTATGTGTACTTCTCTTTAGCCAGGTTCTTCCTACGTAAACCAAGATTTTTATGCAACCTTAGTTCAGTGAACTCCCATTCACTAGTTTCTAGGCTTTATCAGACATCAAAACAGCATTTTGCTGTCTATTGTGAGAATTAAGGGAGACTAAGATAGATCTATTTCTGACTTATTTGTCAGAACAAAACCTGGCTAGTGAATAGGAGTTCACTGAACTATGGCTGTATAAAAATCTTGGTTTATGTAGGAAGAACCTGGCTAAAGAGAAATACACATAAAACCTACCAAAAAGAAAGAACACACACACACACACACACACACACACACACACCATCAGGCAATGAAGAGCATCCCAAATAGCAACATATTCTGTTACTTCTGAGAAAACACAGTGCTTCAGGGAGATTCTAATGACAGAAAGCCATGTGAATTGGATCAACCCAAAAAGAATGTATGTTTAAGGGCTTTATCACTGACCTCATATTTTAAATATCCTGTGTGGTGGGGGAGTTTAATTTTCCACTCTCAATCATAATCTCAGCTCTTCTGTTTCCTTCTGACAATTACATTCTATCTTATAAAACTTGGTATGTTAATAAGTGCCTGATAGTTGGGAAGATTGCAAGGGAAAAGGAGGAAGAAGAAGGAAATAGTCAGTATTATGCTAGGAACCAAAAACAAAACCTCCATCAGAAACATCTAAAAATAAATTTTTTGGCCTTACTATCAATTGACTCCTTATCTCCCTCCATGGGACAGCACCTTATACTTTGGCTTGCAAAAAACTACCTTGATGAATGAGTTGTAGTGATTACTAATGAGCATCATTAAATTGCTCCAAGATTTGATTAGGTTGTACTGTGGCTTAATTGCTTTTGAGGTGTGTGGCCATTTGACATAAATGTATTTTCCCAATAGTTCTTCAACATACCTAAAAAAGAATAACATAATCAGAGCACAGACTGTGTGCATCTCTCCTTTATAGAAATGTCATCAAAACCTCTAAGAATTGTGCATGGTCTCTTGGAAGGGCAACTGCAGGCTATGAAGTAGGTATAGCCTCAACCTCCAGATAAATTTCACTTCCTTTCTCGCAGTATATTTTTGTCATTGTTTTTGACAAAGTAAGTGTTAAATGTACTTGATTTATATCACCTTCCTCTCAAAGTCATCAAATCTTGAAAGTCATCCTGAAAAAAAATCACAAACCGAAAATATTAGGCTGGTGCAATCCAGCAGCATCACCATATTATTATAGGATTACTATAGGATTTATTTTTTATTTTACTGGATTAAATGTTAGCAATTTCTTATGCAATTTTTTAGGAAGCTTGCATTCTCTGTTTTACTTTTATAAAGCAAAGGAAGCCTAACCATGAATCTTAGCCATAGTGCCAAAATTCACTGTATTGTATATAAAAATGGTTTCATATATTTCTTTTAAATAATACAGAAATAATATTGGTCTTGGCAAAATGAAGCACATGCTGCAGTCAGCCCTATAATTTGGGTTACTGTGAATGCCAATTAGGCTATTAGTATTGTGTAACATTTGTGTATGCTTAGGAAAGAAACAAATTAGGGGATTCATGAAAGGAGCAAAACGTATCCTTGAGAGAAAAGGATGCACCCAATTTTCTGTGATTACTCCCCTTAACTAGTGATATCCTGGCCTAAACATAGTCTGATCTGGCATTTCTTGCTAGCTAAGTTACTTTGGTCAATACACCAGTCTAAAAATGTATGTAGCATAAAGATATTACAATGTAAATATTTCGGCTTTCCAACTATTGATTTACAAAATGAGGTTAAATAACAAAATGCAGAATATAGTAAAACTATAGTAAAGATCTTGTTTAAACATGTTTACCTTTTGTTAGCTCCTAGAACAGCATTTAGTAACACAATGTTAGTAATAAAATACTCTGTTTGAAGAAGAGATTGACATTTTTCTTCTGCATCAAAGAGTTTAGCTGTATCAAATCAAATAGATGTTTCTATAGTAGTTTAAGGTTGTGTGTAACAAAATGGCTAACCAGCAGCCTGTGGGAAGAAGTTAAGTTTGTTCCTCTCATAAGGTGATTGATCTACAGTTGTAGTTTTATGGGAAGAGGCTCATTTCCTGTTTGTGAAGAAGTCACAAATGGAGATAACATTCTCAGTTTATTGAAACTTGTAATTTAGTGATCTTTCTAAATTGTGCTATAACTCATTGGTCCCTTTCAGACAAATATGCTACTATTCTTAATACAGTATGTGCCAACTGTATTACAGTTAATTTATTTAAAGCACATGCTGGCTCTATTGAGCACAGTTAATTCTTAAAACCTATTGAGTAATCATGCAATGATTTTGTATTGAAATTGCATTTGTACCATGAGTACACGTGGTGATTTTCAATGATTCGGTTCACTGAAGTAAAGATCTCTGTACACAGAGATGCACCTCTCTTTTTTTCATCACTGTGACTGTCTTCAAATTAGGGAATCAACTTCAGAGCATCCCTACTTGTTAAGAACTTGAATAATTGCTAAGAATGACTTCTCAAAACCACGATATGCAACAAACAGAAGACATTCATTTTCAAAATTGAAATGAGCATAGCAAATGTAATTGAGTCAGAGATGCTTACTGTCAATTTTGATTGCTCTTACTTGGCCCACATGAACACACAAGAACAGAAGCAACCTATGGCTTTTGCTGCTTTCAGAAATGAATAAGATATCAGCTTGTTCTCTTATGTGAGAACCAACCAGATAATCTGTTAAATTTTTATACAATAACACATCCCAATATACCTAGAGGCTGCTAAAGGAGATACTTCAAGTTTTTTGGTATAGAGCTTTCTATGGTGACACCTTACAGGTGCTTACACTGCTGATTTGAGATTATTGCTTATTTTGCCAAAGGACTCTGTCCATGTGCACACAAACATACACATATCTGCTTATAATTTTTTTAAAAAAATAGAATTCAGGAATATGTAAGAGAATAGCCTACCATATAAAATGCATAAATGATTTCAGACTAGTTATGAAATAATGAAGAATGTTGGAGATTAAATATATAAATTGGATGTCCTCCAGTGGATGAAGTCAAAGTCTTCTGGAGAGAAAGAACTACCATGTGAATTAGACCCCTAAATAATATTGAGCGGGCTTTGACTTACAATAAAAGCAACATTGCATGTTTCCAATTAGCTCTCTGGTTTTCCAAAATCAAATTTATTGGCCAGGCTGCATTACATAATGCACATAATATATAAATATTATATATTTATAATAAATATAGAGCCAGTTTGGTGTAGGGGATGAAGGACTCTGTCTAGAAACTGGAAGACTGAGTTCTAGTTAATCCATAGGCATAAAGGCAACTGGGTGATTTTGGATCAATTACATATCTCAAACCCTAGGAAACCAAAGACTTCTGAAATCTTGCCCAGAAAATGGCAGGCCCTTTCCAGGCAGTTGTCAAGATTGACTTAAAAAATCCTACATATTTCTATTTCTCTATCACCATATTTACACATACACACATACAAAACACTGTTATATTGGCTGGCCAGTGAATTTGGCTTTGAAACACACACACACACACACACACACACACACACACACACACACACACACCCCTCTGTGTATATAAATAATATTTGGTTGCATAAAATTAAGGATCATAAATGCATTGCATGTAAAACTATTTAACAATAAATGTGAAGATTCTCATAACCTGTTTGTTTTTTAAATACCTACCATTGTTTCTGGATCATAAGCAGTTTAAGCCAAATGCTAAGGATGGGGTACTTCCAATCCTCTAGCTATTGAATTATGGTGCTCCGAATCTTTCACTATTGGACACCTTGGCAGTGTTGCTGAGAAATGAAATTGAGTGACACTTGGAAAGCAGTCAGTCACCAACCCTGATGACAAAGTGAACTTTGGTAGCTTTTTTTCTACTAATATGAACTCCTTACATTATTGTAAAGTACATTAGTGCACCTCTTCTCTTTCAAACAAAGTGTCAAAAGAAAATAAGAGGAATGGAAGGGATAGCTTCTTTAACAGGCAGAAACCCCTCCAAAAAGTATCTGATCACCAAAGCTTTTCATTTTTAGGTGATGAGATTTCCATTCATTTTCTACATTATACTCATCAATGTTGTCTGTTTACTGCCTCCACCCACCCCATTATGCTCATGCAATTCACAGATAATTTGTAGGAAAAAAACCTTATTAAATAAACAGGATAGGTGGCATATTAAGCATTTTTAATGCTTTCCTTCAAAATAATAACAGCATTCATTCTTTACAAAATTTATTTCTGATTGCACAAATGCAATAGCACAAATGATATAGTCCCAAAAGAATAAAAAATATACTCTTATCTTGCAAATTGTCAATTAGTCAACAAAATTAAGTACAACTGTTCAGTAGAGAAAAAGACTTTCTTCCAATGTAACTGCAAGCACGCAACTGTTGAGAAAAGGACTCAGTTCTGCAATGGTTAAACTGCTTGAATGCTGAAAAAAACCCCCAGTGTTTATTCAGTAAAGCACTGCTTTCTTGACAGCAGCAATTTATATGTTAGTTGACTGGATTTTCAGAAAAGGCTGTGGAAAACACACTGGCTGCTCCATATCATTTGGGCACACTAATTCTAAAAAATACAAGTTTCTCAAGTTGAAATAGGACATAATTTTACAAGAAAAGGCAACATGGCTGTTTTATCTTTTGGGAATCCTGGTGCTGCTTCTTGATAACATTGGCCAAAATAAATCCCAACGAAGAAGTTTTTAAGAGAGTCCTTCACATTATTTCAGATTCTATTTGTTTCTATGGTATGTCAGTCTTTCTTTCTTTTTGATCCTTATGCCTTCCTTTCATTTCCTGAACATGAGTACTTAGCTCCCCACTCTAAATGCTTAGCATGAACCACCCTGATCTGTATCATGACATCATTGTGCAAATGAAATACGGTAAACTGTAATTCGTAACATTTACAATAAGGATGTGATGCACATAGCATCATTTGCCCCTCCTTAGTAGATATCCATGCTCCATAACTGCTGCAAGCCTACAAGAATTCCAGGAAAGCATTTGGAAGAATAATGTGGTGATGCAGTGGGAGATGCTAAAATGAATGAGAAAATTGTAACAGTAGGAACTATTTGAAGGCCAATAGGAAGCAGCCAGGTACTATAAATCTCTGTTGATTCCTTCGTTCCTGGAAACAGGTGCAAGTGGTAAATAAGGGTAAGACTGGTTGGTAGAAGGGAGAGGGTCGTACTGCCATTGACAGGCAGAAAGATTTGGTTAGAACAGTGATAGAGCATAAGGAATGAACAGTCCCTTCACCAATGAATCAGTTTGCTTTTTTTCTGCAAAGGACAAAGAAAACAACAGACATCCTCAGAAAAAAAGAACTGTGTCCCTACATTATAAGTATCTTACATTTTCAGATTTCAATTTCTTCCTATCCGTCTTGGAGCTTTACAAAGATGTGTAAGAAGCTTGGAAAGCACATTTCCTTCTGTATTTAATAGCTGGCATTTCCTCAACGTATTCTTTTCCAAATGCCGATCTCTTGGCATGCATCCCTTTCCGGATGGCTCCCTCTTTGATATTTCCCATTTGTTTACTTTTCAGCTAGCTGAAAAGACAGACACAAAAGAGCTTTCCATTCTTCTAGGCAAGAGCTGTTGCTTCAGAGATCGGACCTGAAGATGGAGCTCCTGGGACTTCTTTGAAGAGCTAATTATTACATGGGTGGGAGGCATTTTCTCCCTGTCACCATCACCCTCCCCCACCTACAGCAGAAATAATGGCAATGTCTCCCTAGGTGCTACTGCAATAGTAACAGAGTGTGTGTGTGTAAACAAGTGGGGGGAAGGCAAGATGTTGGCTTTAAAGTTTCAGTTGTGACCTGTCCCCTTTTCATATATCTTCTTTGAATCAGGGGTGGGGTTTTCATCATGGAGTCATGGCTACCATTTTGCCTTTTTGGAGCCCTTTTAAGTGTATTATCATAAAAGATACAACAGTATTTATCAAAATTGGCAACTTTAAGATGAAGACTCCCAGAATGCCCAAGCAGCTAGATAGGGAATTCTGGAACTTGAAATCCATCCATCTTACAATTGCCAAGTTTGAGAAACACTAATTTTGTATACAGAAAGCTAGAGTTAAAGTTGGAGTAGAATCAAGCTCAGACTGACTACTTTTTTTTTTGAATAATAAATTCCAAAATGTCTATGTCAGGCTAATAATGAAATGGCTGCAGCTGTGTTTGCAACTAAATTTGCATTTGTAATTAAAAGATAAGAGGATTTCTGCTGATCAAAGCAGTTTGTTAAATCTCAATATATTTTGCAAGATGAGAAATTGCTACAGTCTGAAAAGCAAACACTTTTGAATTCAGAGAGTTGTATGTATCAAATAAGTTAGGCGGTGCACTGGAAACTGCTGCCCTCAGACTGTAAGAATGATCAGATTTGTAGTCTAACATAACTGGAGGTCTTCAGGCTGCCCTAAGGTAATAAAATAGCAATGCAGTGTACCATTTCAATTTGGGGGAGGAGGGGACTCTGCAGGATGGACAGTTGGATATGATTAATAATCTAGATCAAATGAAACCATTTAGAATCATTTGGTATTTCTTTAATAAACCAAACCATCCACCAAGCTGTTCATCCCCACAATTATTCACAATTCAGAAAAGTCACAGCTGACTGTGTAAACTTCTTCCAAGTGGCAGACAATATTTCAGTAGGAATTTTAGCAGACGACTTAATAGATCTTTGCTCAGCTTGAAAAATTGAAGCAAGTTTGAACCTGGCTAGTAGACCTCCATGAAAACCCAGGAAAAGAAGACTGAAAAGTTGAGAAAAAAACACGAATCCACTTTTGTATTTCAGTCAACAAACATGAATATACAGTTTTGATGAATTGAGATGGCCTCTGCTTAAGGTCTGACCAAAAAAAAAATTCAGTGCCATAAAGGAGCAAAATAAGTGCACTTGGACCAATGTAATTGACTGGCTCTATTTCACAGTAAGGAAAAAAGAAACAGCAGACACATCCTCTGCATTCATACCTGAAAGTCAGATCCATTTAGCTCGGCTGTAATTATTGCTGAATGTACAATTCCTCTAGCAACACATCCTGCAGCAAAAGGAGCTTGAAGAAAACAAGAACTGCATATTTAAATGAAACTACCTAAAATTATTATTCCGCATATTTATTTAATATATAAAAAGTGTAGCTTGCTCCTTCCCTTAATCTGTCTGGGTGGTTATAAAATGAATAATAAAATCTAATTAAAGCATAGATTTATTAAGAATATAACCATGAAATCTAAAATAGGGCTCCCCAACCTCTGGCCTGTGGCCTACTAGTTGGCTGTAAGCTATTTGCAACAATGCCGCAGAAATGTGTGTGTGTATGTCAGAGGTCGGTTTCAGCAGGTTCTGACCAGTTCTGGAGAACCGGTAGTAAAAATTCTGACTGACCACGTCCCTCCATCTATTCTCTGCCTCCCAAGTCCCAGCTGATTGGGAGGAAATTTGTTTATTTACTTATTTATTTTGTCACATTTCTATGCCGCCCAACTCCCAAGGGACTCTGGGTTGCTTACAACAAAGAGTAAAACAATGCGAACAATCGCATAAAAAATGTTAAAAAGAAAAACATTAAAACATTAAAAACTTTTTAAACATTAAAAACATTAAAACACATGCGCTCCTATTCATGGCCGGGTCTCGCAAGATCATTATAATGAGATCAATGGCCCCAGGCCTGCCGGAAGAGCCAGGTCTTCACCGCTTTGTGGAAGGCCAATAGGGTGGGGGCAGTTAGAACCTCAGGAGATAATCGGTTCCAGAGAGCTGGGGCAGCCACAGAGAAGGCCCTCTCCTGCAGGCCCACCAGCCGACATTGTTTACCTGACGGGACCCAGAGGAGACTGACTCTGTGGGATCTTACCGGTCACTGGGAGCTATGTGGTAGAAGGCGGTCTCGGAGATAGCCTGGCCCTAAGTCATATAGGGCTTTAAAGGTAATGACCAATACTCGGAGACCAATAGGGAGCCAGTGCAGCTCACACTGGCTCCCTATTTGGGATTTTGCAGTAACCTTCCCCTGGATTGGAGTGGGAATGTCACGCCCACTAAGCCACGCCCATCAAGCCATGCCATGCCCATCAAGCCACACCCACAGAACTGGTAGTAAAAAATTTTGAAACCCACCACTAGTGTGTGTATGTGTGCACACACACATTTGCTTCATTTGCGTGTGTGGCAGGCACGTGTGCACTCCATTTGCACAAACTGAGCTGCATGTATGCTCTTGCCAGCCACTCCTGAGGAACCATCCCTTCTCCCCCACTGCCAGCCAGTCCGCAAAGCTAGAAAGATGGAGAACTCTGATCTAAAACACTAATAGTGCAGAGTGAATAAGTCTATTTTTCACCCTTTCCTAAATAATAATGTGGCCTTCTCCCTTATCATTTGTTCCATAATTTAGCTGGTTCTCACCACACCCTAAACCACAATGAGTAGGTTTTTTTCTTGGAAGTTAGGGAGACTTATGTCACTCTATGTGACATTTTCCATCTGTCTCTTGCTGGCAGGGCTTAGAGGGGTGACAAACTAGCAGCATCATGTTGTCATCATGTGATGTACCACAACTTTTCTCCCTTTGCTAAAACGGGGGGTAGTGTGGCCAGTGCGTGATGCATCCAGCCTGCGGGCAAAGAGTTTGACACCCCTGGCTTACAGCATATTTTAACCCTATCTATCACCACATCTACTTTATAAAGAGGGCCCAATAGAAGGAATCATGATTGGTCAGCTGCCTTCCAAGATAATTCATGATTCCTTCTATTGGGAATCATGATTGGTTGTTGGGAACAACAACAGCAAAACTAAACAATTTTCCTGTAAAGGTGTAAAAAACCCTTCCATGCTTCTGATAATAAAGTAGAATTTAACATGTGGAATTTTTGTTACAATTTCTTTTGAGCTACCAGATCACTTGATGTTTTCTATAAACAGAGAATTGAACATGTGCTTCTGATTTGTATGTCCATTTAGGATAAACTGGGGAAATTATAAATATCTCCATTGTCCCACCCTCCCTGCTCTCACTTTTCAAAGCAGACAAGCCTGCAGATAGATTTTGTTTCAAACTGAGGAACCCTTTTTAAAAAATCAGCGAAATATAAGACTCTTTCCTTTGGTTATTTACGCCTGCAGAAAGAGGGGAAGGAACCGTGGAAGGACCTGCAAACAACACAAAATATGTGGGTGTGGGTATTGATTGACTAATCATTTACAGCTTTATTCACAACTCCTCCACAGTTTCTAATGTTTCATAAATAACAATAATGACTGAGAACTATTTTAGTTTCCAAGTTTGCATCTCTGTTGGATTCAGTCACTCTTCTAGGCATATTAAAAAGGTTCGGCTCAATACTTCCTCAATCTCATGCCCTTGAGATCTGCTGGACCCACTATCCCGTAGTCCATAATAATAATGGGAAATATAATATGAAGGATTGTTGTTGTTGTTAGTTGCAAAGTTGTGTCCGACCCATCACGACCCTATGGACAACGTTCCCCCAGTCTTCCTGTCCTCTACCATCCTCTGGAGTCCATTTAAACTCATGCCTACTGGTTCAGTGATTCCATCCAGCCACCTCATTCTCTGTCATCCCATTCCTTTTTTGCCCTCAATATTTCCCAGCATTAGGCTCTTCTCCAGTGAGTCCTTCCTTCTCATTAAGTGGCCAAAATATTTGAGTTTCGTTTTCAGGATCTGGCCTTCTAAAGAGCAGTCAGGGTCGAACTCCTCTAGGAATGACTGGTTTGATCACCTGATATGGAGGATACCCAGTAGGAAAGAGTTATTTATTGTCTCAGCTCTACTGGAGGCAAACAGCTTGGCTGGAAGGGAATGGAGAGACAAAATGCAATTACATACTTCTAGGATCATGGGTGGAGTTCACCTGAAATGCGGATTTCTAGCCTTGAGGTCAGTCACTTGCAATTCCTCAACAATCCAATGAAATCCATAACAGTCTTCCTTTCTCCATTGTATCTCATCAGCTGTTCTCTCCTCTATAATCACACACATCCTCCATCCTTTGTGCTCATCCCCTCCCCTGATAGTTTATCTTAAGGGATAATTTACTGAATAATGGACACAAATATCTGTTGAGGCTTATTAAGGATGGAGGACTGAAGAAAACCAACTTTAATTTTTCATCAAATTTCAAATCTATCTCTCTCCACCCCTCTCTCCCTCCCTCCACTCATCTCTCTCTCTCTCTCTCCTCAAGTTAGGATGTTGCTCCATTGTTGCCTCACTCCCAAATCGCACTGCAAAAAGTAAAGAAATGAATGAATGAATGAAGGCTTACAAATAACTGTCACCACAAAGTGAGTATCCATGAAGCCTTCTCTTTACAAACCACATTCCCATACCCCAACTCCAGATTTTGTTCCATTTTTAGAACAAATGGAGTGGAGAAATCAGAGAAAATACAAAGATTTTGGATAGTAAGAAATGTCACTAGTTGTCTCTTTATAGTCATAATTTCCACACAGGTTGAGACTGTGGCCCTTCTATGCAGTACAAGACTGATGATAGTTCTGTTCTTTAAAACACAGGTGTAATGTTCTTTAAAAAGGAAAGTCGAGACCTATATATTCTGTGCCAGAGATGACAATGGGGAAGCCAAGTCTGTCCAGTCTCTTGTCCAATCTCTTCTGCATCCAAGCCAAAATAGCCATGGACACCCCATTAAGGTCATGCTTGCAGCAGTTTTAAAATGCTGCTGGGAACTAAGAAGATCCCAGTAACTGTAGCATCAATCACATAGTGTATAAAATGTGCTAGTCTATTTTCATGGCCAAAATTTGCTGAAGAAGAGAAACGGAAATTATATAGCCTGTCTCCCTCATGCACAGGCCATGCTTTACAGTATATTTTATATTCTGAAAACATCTGGTCATAAAACAAGTAAACAAGGGACACATTATGACAATAAATTGTCCAGTAGTTCTTTTCTCATCCAAGAATTAGATTCTGCTAAGAATAGTGTAGCAAAGAAAGCTCCTAGTGGATTTTCTTTCAAATAAAGCTGGAAGGCTAAAACTTTCTTAATTTAGTGAACTGTCCTTCCTTTTCTTCACCTTTCTTCCACATGTAACCAGTTCAGTAGTTGGTTGCTCCTGGTTCTGTCTGGTTCTTCCGAACCGATAGTAAAAGCAGCAGGAGGCTCCGCCCACCTGCCCAGATATCATAAGATATGATCTATGCATGCTCAGAAGCTTCTGTGCATGTGCAGAAGCGTATGTGAGCAAGCGAGTGCACATGCACGCTCCTATTGAGAACCAGTAGTAAATAGAACCCAGTCCTGGACCAGTTGGAGAAACAAACATTAACAATTCTAAGAATAAAAATTTCCAACAGATACTGTCTTGATTTTCTCTGCCCAAAGAGGCTGTCAAAGTCCAACAACATGTCCATGCATGAAAAGTGGTAACAGGAGAAAATGAGAGATTTCTAGGAGTGGGTGAACAGGCCTTGTGCCACAGGACTGTTACAGCAGCCAGGAAGGCCATCCTGGGTCACCCTGAAACAACCTGGCTAAAGGGACATGGGTGAAGTTGCAAGCTTGGAATGAATAATATATTGCTATAGAAATTACAAAGAGATACAAATGGATTGAGCCAAAGGGAAAGGATCCATGGCAGTGCTAAAGGACAAAGAATCAGAGCAGAAAAGTACAAAATAGGAACCTTGAACATAATCAGCTTGGGAAATAAACCAGATAAAATTTTAGTAATATTGAAAAGATGAAAAATATTTCTGATCTTTCTAATTTAAGAGTAAGGGGGATTTAGAAAGTTCAGAAAGAATAGTTGTTTATTTACTCAGGAGGGGACACAACAAAGAATGGAACTGACTTCTTCATACATCCAGACCACCCATCTTTGTTACTGGTTCAGAACTGGGAGCGTGCACGCACATGCGCTCACTTTGCTCATGCATGGTGCTTCTGTGCAAGTGCAGAGCATCTGTGATGATGTGGGTGCCTGGAGCCTTCCACTGCCGCCACGACTGGTTCGTCTGAACCGGGGTGAACCAGTAGAAACCCACTACATAGCAGAAAGTACACTAGGTTATCAACAACTATTCTGACAAAATGAATAGTTTTGAGATTAAAGAGAGGAGAACAAATGGAAACTTATGTACAATTATATGCCCATGCAATCATAACTACACAGAAGAGCAAAAAGATGAGTTCTTCGACAAACCATAGAACAGATAGAGAAGTAAGAGCTGAGGTATGGCAGTAGTTAGAGTGCAGTACGGCAGGCTACTTCAGATGATTGGTAGCTGCAGTTCAGCAGTTCGGCTGTAAAAGCACTATGAAGCAGTATATAAGTCTAAATGCTACTGCTGTTGCTAAGTGGAAGTTAATAGTATGCTGTACATAATGGCAGATTACAACAGTAGAGTGGGTAGTAACAGAAGAGGGTAGTTTATTGATCCACATGCCACTAAGAATGGTGAAAGGAACAAGAATGGGCAGAGGATACTGGATTTATATATCCAATACTGTCTTTTTATCATTAACACATTTTTGAACACACAATGCTATACATAATATAAATGAAATGATATCACCATTAAAAGTCAAATTCATTTCATACTAATAAGAATAAAAAGAAGATTCAGCAAAAGCAATCCCAAATGGACTAGGCTTCACTGACCATAAGATTTTAGAGTTAACAGCAAGGGATGACAAATCTAACATTAGCAGAAAAAGACCACATAAAAACCAGGAATCAAGATAGCAACAAGCAGAAGAAGTAACAGAATAGTTGCAAAAAAAGGCGGAGGCATCATTCAAACAACTATCAGAAGAGGTGGGAAATGTGGAAGACAAATGGAAAAATTACAGAACTACTCTGCTTAACTTTGCAGAAGAATTATGCAGAGAAAAGAAGAGTGGGGGGAAAAATCAAAATGGGACCAAACACACTGCATGGAGGTGTGAAAAGGTTAAAGAACAGATAAAGTTGAAAAAAGAATTATACAAATGTTGGATTAAATCAGGAAAGAAGACTATATAAACTACAGATTGCAATGCAGAGATACCAACAGGTTAGTCAAAAAAGCAAAACAAGAATCCTGTGGTTATTCTGGAAAATCATTAGCAGATAATGAAAGAACAGCCTGCAGAACGTTTTTCAAAGTTGTCAAAAGTATAGGGAAAAGAGAAGAGAATTATAACCCTACAAAAATAATCAATGCCAAGGACAGAAGACCACTTATAGCACCATCAGGAGTAATAGAAAGGTGGAAACATTTTAAAATACTCTTCAACCCTCTAGGAGAGTGTCACAAGGCAACCGAGCAAGATTACATAACAACAGTGTTAAAACCAGAAATAATGATGGAAGAAGTAGCAAGAATTGATAAAAGGCACCTGAGCACAAAGCACCAGGAATAGATGGGCTACCAACAAAAATAATTCAAGCAGCAGGGGAAAGCAGCATCAGATGGTTACACAGAATCTTTAATGCAGCATGGACACAGCTAATAGCTGATTGGCAACAGGCAATAATCAACTATGGAAAAACAAAGGGAGTGGACAAGAATGCACACAATGTTGAGGCATCCCACTCTTGAACCATGTAGGGAAAATTTATGCCAAGATAATAGAAACAAGGTTAAGACTAGTTAGAGAACCACAATTAAAAGAAAAACAGATGGGTTTTAGAAATTTTTATGCTTAAGCAACTAATAGAAAAGAATATGGGGTAGAATAAGAATCTCCTTGTAGTTTTTATAGGCCGAGAAGAAAGCATTTGACAGACAGGAAAATACCATGGCAAACAATGGCCCAAGTAAACATTTTATTGGATTATATAAAACCTTATACAATGATTGCAGAAGTGTTTAGAACACCGGAACTCTTCATTGTACCGTACAATGAGTAAAACACGGAGGTGTATTATTACCACCATTATTTATCACCTACATTGACACCACAACCACCTGAAGCCCAGGAATAGAACTAATATCAATGAAATATTCTTTGGTGATGATCAGGCACTGATGTCACATAAAGCTAAGTAACTGCAACATATCCTATTTCCCCCCAAATAAGACATCCCCTGATAATAAGCCCAATCGGGCTTTTGAGCGCATGGCAATAAGGCCAAGTGCTTATTTCAGGGTTCAAAAAAAAATAAGACAGGGTCTTATTTTTGGGGAAACACAGTACATCTTCTGTCCATGAACCAAGAACGCAAGATAAATAATGTAGTATTAAAAAAAAGAAAATAGAAGTATGGACAATTGGTTAAAAAAAATACACTAAATATAGTAATAGAGAGGACAAGTACAAAGTAAGTATAAAATTCAAATATTTAGGAATGACATTCACTGGAGATGGGAAAAATGGACAAACAGATTTAACATATGATGCAGTATGACTAACCAAGTATTGGGACAGCTAACTCCAGTTCTATTAGACAAGACAGTGTAATCAGCACAAAGAAGTATCTCATGCAAAGTATATTCATCTCTCCCTTTTGTTACCAGTCCAAATATGGACACTTGCAATAAAACATAGGAAAAAGTTAGTCACCATGGAAGTGAGATGTTTGAGGTAAACTGCTAGAGTGACCAGAAGGAATAAAATAAAAAATGAAACCATAAGAGACAGAATTGGGATAGAACCAGTGGTGGGATTCACCTAGTCTGCACCACTTTGGAAGAACCGATTGTTAACTTTCAGAACAGTTTGGCAAATTGATTTTTGGAAGAAATCATTAGAGCAGAGAACCTGTTGTTAAATTACTTGAATCCCACCACTGGATAGAACCAATCCTACACTACATACAAAAGCAGCAACTTAAATAGTTTGCTAACCTGGAGAGAATGTCTTGGGATTCTATACCATACAAGACAACAAAAAGAGAACATGGCCAAAGAAAGTATACCTAGAAGTAGATGGAAAGGCAACATCGAAGACACACTACAACAACATCAAATGACAATGGTTGAGGCCTCCAGAAGTACAAGAACCAGAACTTTGTATTTTTCTCCACACTGAAAGTGGCAAAAGAGGAAGTTGAAGAAGGAGGAGGAGGAAGAGGAGCCAGGGGATTACAATTCTGTAAAGAGTTTACAGATTATTAATATAGATCTTTTAAAAAAGGTATAGATAATCTTGAGTTGAATTCAACTCTTGCTGGCTCAGTCTAGGAGTTTTCTTGGAGCATTTTGGAGAATTGTCATTGCCTGCTTGTAGGATACTATTTGATTTTCCAATCAGCCTTGGGAATCCCATATAATGCAAATGGAATAGTATTCCATCTAAATACTAACCAGGATTAACCTTACTTAGTTTTGAAAAACTATCTGCTGAGGCCTCCTATAATCCTAGGTCAAAAAGTTCAGCTCTGCTCCTTTTGAAAATATCATTCCTACTTCCTCACAGCTGTGAAGACTTTTTCACAAATAAACTCAAAAAGTAGCAATCAACCAACCAAAAATAAAATAAAATAAATAAAAATAGCCCTCCATTTTCTAAAATGCTGTGACATTCTGTTATGTTTGCTACAACAGGCAAGGAGGGTGTCCCAAGCTGTTATCAATAAGAGTGGTTGCCTGCAGTTCAATGAACCAAACTATTTTTTTCATTATGTTGAGTGTTTAATTTCAGATTGAGGTCAGCTCAAGCCAGCACTAAAGAAGCAAGATGAAGAAAGGAAAACCTCATTGATATTTTGTCATTTTTTAAACCAGTGGTCATTAATGTATCAGATTTCAGTTGAAATTCTTTATCTTATTTTATTTTGGAAATCTATTTTATATTGTCCAGAATTGCAATATTTAGATTATGCAGCCATATACATGAAATAAATTAAAAAAAACATTTTGTTCAAGGGATAATGCAAGAATAACACTGGCCTGGATGGCTATCCATCATGTGTTTTGGTAGATTAATCTGCTGTCCTTCCTTACACAAAATGCCATTCTAGCTTAAAACATTCAGTTTAAAGAGTAAAAATGAGAAGGAAGGGAGACTATAATTACCCAACAATAATTAATATATAAATACAGTACTTTAGAATCCTAAATTCCAAATAACATCATTGTATTTTTATTTAAATTAACTAAAATTATAATAATGATTTCTGAATTGATATGCATGAATACGTAGGTCTTTATAAGTTCCATGAATGTTCTATAGAACTCTGACTTTGAGAAATACATATTGATGCCCACGCAACTAGTCTCGGTTGTAGAATGTTACAGTGGAATTCACCAATATATGCTGCATGTCAACATTTTCATGCTGCCTGGGCATCCCTGGGCAAATCAGAATTCACTGTAGTGGATGAAAGACATGTGCCTGCTAGCTCTGGGGACCGGTCCACCATTCATGCTACTATCCTACTCAAGGAATCAGTTTTGTAGAACTAGTTCCGGTTAATTACAAAACTGAGTCATTGCTGAAGTGAGCTATGTTTGCTTTTTGGTCTTGCCACTGCCCTATCTTCATTAATTTCTGCATCTGACCAGGATTAATATGAAAAAGCAGCACAGCCTTGTGAACTGTGAAATGCAAGCAAGACTGAAAATTAAAATATGCAAATCTAAAATGACATGCAAATCTCCTAGCTTAGGAACACAAAAGGCAGAGTGGGCTATGCAATGGCTGAAAGGCTAGAAAAAGAAGAGAGTCTGTGCTGTTGCCCCATTATTCTGACAGGAGAGAATCAGGTTTCCTTGAAGAGATTTCTGAATATATATTCCTACTGCATGCTGTTTGATTTTGATAATGAATTCAGGAATTCAGTCATAATATCCCTCTCCCGAACCCTAGTGTTCGGGAGAGGTTTATTAGTTCTTAAAAATGCGTTATGCCATGACAGTAGTGTGTCATTAAAATTGTCAGCTTTTGCAATAATGCCAACATTGGAAGCAATGGAATGTTTCCCCCAACCCCCCAGATCTTCTCTATCCTCTTGATCTGTATTAGCACAGCATGAGTGCTTATGCATATGTGTGAATGTGACCATACCTACTTATATATTTGTATGTATCTGTGGGTGTCCACATAAGTCTGTCTTATCCATCTGCCTCATATCTATTTATCTGCTCCCCCTTCTCTTTTTTTTATATTCACAATCATACCAGAAATGCATTTGAGATGGAGGGATTATGAGATACTATAAGGAATAAGCAAAGTTACTTGGTCCAGCTTGCATATAAGCACTGACCAAATGGATATCAAATTCTCTCCAACAGGCCTCTCTTGCTCTATGCGTTCGTGAGATCCCTGAAGGAATGTCAGCCAAAGCCAATTAAAACAAACAGCACTCATGTGAGGGGCAGATCAAAGCTAAAGCTGCAAGGACAATAGAAGTGTTCCTCACAGGTGGCACAAGCAATTAATGGTCATTCCCTCTGAAAGAGAAGTTCCTTTCACACATATGTGCTGTTTGTCACTGACAAATTATTTGGGCAGAGACAGAGTCCCCAGAAATAAACAAAAACCAGAATTGAGAACAGGATGGTGGACAGTACTTTTTTGTTTTTAAAGTCCCAACAGGAAAAGAGAAGAATGGACAAATGGATGGATATATGGATGGATGGATGAACAGATGAATGGACGGATAGGAGGAAGGAAGGGAAGGAAGGGGAGAGGGAGGGAATGAGGAAAAAGCAGAAGATTTTTTTATGATATTTTAGAAATGTAATGTAGGTTAAAAACTTGTGCTAGAGGCTGAGAGCACCTTGGTAAATTGCTAAGAAAACCTTGAAATCTTCAGGAGTTTGTTTGCATTATAGCATGCTGACAGGAGAGATGTATCTATACAGGCTTAGTTAAAAGCTGCACAACTGGGCTTTTTTCGGTCACTGCTTTAAATCTTAATGCAAGGTCACATATACATGGCCATATTTTTTTAGAGTAATTATAACACTGTTGATGTTTTCCCAGTGTTATTAGCTACTGCCAGTAAAAGGTCAGCTCTGTTTATATGGGCAGGAGTTATTAACAGTAGTAGCTGAAGTAGAGAAGCATGTTTTTGCCAACTGAGTTCAGGGTAAAAGAACATCAGTCTTGATAACTTTACATACACAACCTGTGTCACCGATGTTTTGTGTAAACTTTCTGACAGCCTGATCCTACTTCTGGCTTGGCAAACTGGTACTTAACGTTTCAATTGACTTAACACTGGAAAGCGAAAGGATCTTAAAATACAATGGAGTTCCATGTTCCCCCATGTCCCAAGTTTGCTTTACAGAGCCACAACATTATCAGAAGAACCCTTTTCTGAGGTTCTTTCTACAATATCCTACAATGTACTACGATATTCTACAATGTGGACAATATTGTATTGTCCACATATCTTATGTGTGTGTATACACAAACACACACACACACTCACACACACACGTAAGATATGTGGACAATACAATACAGGAGATAATATATTAAATTAGTATAAAACCATCATAAAATTACCCTAATATAAGAATTGTAATGGGATATATATTATAATTTGATAAGGAAGCTAACTATCTCACTGCTTTTGGTGTGACTGCAGTGGTGTCATTCCAGGTGAAATCTCATGAGGGGACATTCTTGAACTACCCTGTTTCCCCAAAAATAAAACCCAACCAGAAAATAAGCCCTAATGCGTCCTTTGGAGCAAAAATTAATATAAGAATCGGTCTTATTTTCGGGGAAACACAGTATATGTGTTATAATTGTTCCAATGCACTACAGTGGCAGTGCAGACTCTCAGCCATTCCCCACTTTAAAAGAGAGTTGCTAGTTCAGGCATGGCCTGTCCTGATTCTATTCATGTGGCTCCATATTATTTGGGGCCATTGTATTACTGGAAGTCGTTTTGTTGGATCTATGTGATCTGTTTGATTGTGGTTATTAAAAGTCACCTATCTTATTCACCATTCTTTACCTCCTAGATTATAATACTGTGATATGTTATTCTAAATTGGTTTCCTAGACTTAAGCCTGGTGAGAGGTAAAGAGTCTATTTTATGTATTGGAAAAGATCACTAGAGTTGATGGCAAAGTATACTAATGATTGGCCCATTATATGCAATTTTTAGGTTTGTGCTTTCCTTTTCCATAATTTGGTTGTATTTGGGTTAGGGCATAGTCCCCACTTCTCATTATATTGAGTTGGTGACCTCAGATTCTTAGTAAGAATGTATTCTGCTTCCTCAAAATCCTTGGTTTGGCTAGCTATTACCATGTTGCTGGTAAAGCAAACATTTTTAGAATTTGTGGTAAATTTCTAATTACATAGTGATGGTTATCTTCCAGTATGCAGAGCACAACATGCTGTATAGAGGATCTGTTGGCCTGTAACAAGGCTCTTGGATACAGTGACTTAAACTGTGAATCAGGCAATTTTCTTTAGGTGTTTGTGCATGTTTTCACTATTAGAAATATTATCCCCATATTGTGGCCTGGTTTACATATGAAGCCAGGATATGATATCCTGAAACAGACTTTATTGAACAGCCCATGACTGGCTCACTTATACAACATAGTTACGTCATAAGCCATGGTTAGCCAGTGTTACACTTAGCCATAATATGGCCTGTTTGACTTTGGTTTAGTGTAAGATTAACTTTGTATGAAGCATCACCGAGAACAATTTAAAGCAGTATTGACTTGTGGACTATCTTGGAAGAATAGAAGAACTAATTAAATATAAAAAGTAATAATGTGGTCTTTTTATTTCTATAATGACATGCTAGGGCAGCTTTCCCCGAAATTTGTACTTCCAGGTAGTATTGGCCTATCATTTCCATAATTCTCTTGTTAGTATCTTCCTGTGTTTAGATAGGTAATTCTACTAATCTCCTATAAAACATACAGAATACGGATAGAACATGTTCACTGTCAGTAACTTTAGCTGAAACCAATAGAGGGAGCTGTGCACAATAATTAGGAAAAAGGAAAAAAAGAAATGTTGAAAAACCAGAAAAAAGTGTGCATTGCCATGAAAAAATAAATCTAGTATTTTTATATACATGCTCCTGATGTTAGTGAATGGGATATCATATTTTCCACCCCTCATTTCTGTTTTGAATTTAGTTTTTTTAAAAATGAATTTTAGATACTTAATTGCTGAATATTGAAAGTGGGCCAACTCCAGAAGGGAGTTGCTGTGGCCTTTGAAAATTTTCTAAATTGGAACAATATTGGTCTGTTACTCCATTTTTTCAAATATTATTCTATCTAACTGCTTATGTAAACTTCAACAGTTTCTTTGTACAAAACAATCTTTGTTTTCAGTATTCCCCATGAATTAGTTTTTGCAATATTGAAAAGATTGGACTCTGTGTATATGTGTATATGAGAATTTGAACATTTATGTTTTCTAAAAAAGTAGAATATAAAATGCATAGTCAGACACTAAGACAGATACAGTAGTTCCTTAAAAAAGGGGGCTGCACTCATAAAATAAGATTCCTCTTTGGGATCTTATTTTACTAGGTTGAAAATCTTTATTTTTATCTCTTTCTTGCAACCAGTTTGTGGGTTTCAAAGCTTTACTATGAGAAGAAGGCAAATGTGGTACAGGCAAAATATGTCTGGTTCAGATCCAAACTCCAGTATCTTCTCTCATAAGAGCACTCATAAAATGGTTTGGATCAAGGCAATATTAATATTAATAATAAAATAACTATTAATCTTCTCATCATTCCTATCACCTATCTCCTTCCACTAATGATTGTATGACTGTAACTTTGTTGCTTGTATCCTTACAATATTGACTGTTTTGTAATATGATTTGATTGCTTATTTGTACCTTATGACTGTCATTAAGTGTTGTACTTTATGATTCTTGACGAATGTATCCTTTCTTTTATGTACACTGAGAGCGTATGCACCAAGACAAATTTCTTGTGTGTCCAATCACACTTGGCCAATAAAATTCTATTCTGTTCTGTTCTATATCCAGATTGTTAGCTAAAGACAACATGAAGGCATGTGATGCCAAAGATAGGGTTGCATTTTTTTTTGCTCCTTCCTTGTGCCTTCCTGAGTCAGTTACCTTCTAATGCCAACATGTGAGGCTTTACCTTCTGACCTTGTAATTAAACAAAGCAATTTCAGAGGTCTGAAAGAATGGAGGACAAAGCAGATAGTTTTGGTCATCTTTGCTATCTTTTATTCTTTATTTTTATTTTTTAAAAAAACTCTTTACTTGTGAGCCATCCAGAGTCATTGGGAGTTGGGTAAACAAACAAGCAAACGATTTTTGCCCAGCATCATCCATTAGTTGTTTCATTCAGACTTTTGAAATATATTGTACTATGATTAATATTGTTTTAATATGATAGGCACCCATTCCAAAACGATGACACCAAAATGCTGAGATGCATGAATACATGCTCCATCAATACATACATGAATACATGCTCCATTCTTTGGTATTTGTGTTGGAGAGTTACAGTTATGTAAGAGGTTCTGAATAGATATTTTGTGAACGGCACTTATATTTAGCTGTAGTGTTTTATTCTCTGGTTTTCGTCTCAATTTTAAAACAATTATTATATTATTGTTGTCATTTAATTGCATTTGATGTTATGACATGTTTTAATTGTGTTACTTTATAGGTAGAATGCTGCTTAGAAAGAAATTTTTGTAGAGCAATTTATCATCCAAATTCAGCAAAAATCTATCTAGATTTGCTCAAAATAACAGTTAAGGTTTCAATGAGGTCTGCTGCCAACTACATTTGTGGTTTCGATAAATAAAATTAATAGCGAAATATGCCAAATTTCCAAAAAAAGTTTTTATCTAATTAGTTTGCTCAGGGCATATTTTTCAATTTTAAGACATGCTAATGAAGAAACAAAAAAGGAGTTACCATCAAAATATTATGTGCAAATCTTTTTCATATGGTAACTATCATATATAACTGATAGAGAAAGTTCAAGGAAAAAAATGGCTTCATTTAAAGATAACACAAGAAATGCATTGCATTCTTAATAGAACTGGGAGATAAATTAACATTTCTTTTCAATCAGAAATGAGAAAGAATTTAATTAAGTTAAATAGGTAATGTTTCTTTGTTCCAAAGCAAAACAAGAAAAGACAACAAAACAGCTTTTTGATTCAGAAAACTGAGATAGCCAAACCCATTTGGGGGGGGGGGAGGAAATATTAAAAGAGATACAAATGAAAAAATGTACTTAAGCCAATTCTGTCAAAGTTGTGGGAGGAACCTTGTGATGTATGTGTAGAGGTAATATTCCACTTTGTGCTATAGTATAGCAAAGCCATTTAGGGAGCATCTGTTCCTGAATATTACAAATGATAAGTTAAATGCCTTAATAATTCTGGTGGACCAAAGGATGCAAAATCCATAAAATTCAATTATATAGCAAAATAACTTTAGACTGGCTACCACAAAGACAAATAGCTGGGACCATCATTTGTTGTCATATATTTTGTTAAAAATGTAATAGTTTGTAAACGTGTATGCATTTGGAGAGCACCAGGTTAGAGAATGGAACAGACATAAAATCATTTGTTCTTAAGGCTATGAACTATGAAGGCACCACTGGAACTACTCTACAAATAATGTGTGTCCATGTGTGTCCTTAATTCATGGCTATTTTATATGTCAGAAATGCTGTTGATTCCATTCTATATACAGACCGCTTTCAAAACAGTTATTCTGTGTCTAGGAATGCACATGAATTCTCAAATGTGTCCATCAGATCAAAATGATTGGGAATGACAAATATGTTTTAATATATTTGAAGAATAATATTGAATCCTGTGGATGCCAAAATGCTTGCAGGTACCTCAATCATTTCCACAACTCTATGACTCTGATTTCGACCAGTTTATGGCAGCCTAAAGTTTTAGCTTGTCTACGTCTATGTTTGGGCCTCTGAGCTCAATGAAATTGATTCACTATTAAGTATGGTAAGTGTCTTTTGTTGGCAGCACTTTTGAACCATGATTTCAAAAAGTTAAGCAGGTTTGAACCTACTAAAATACCACTAGGAAATTTAAGATTTAAAAAAATACTTTTATAAAATTATTTTTATTTAAATAATTGTTTAGATTACTTCACTCATAAATTGGGACTCTATAGGCTGCATTTGGAAGTAAAAAAATATATATAGAAAAAAAGAGTAGCAACTCTCTTTGATATATTCCATATGCCATGAAAATCTCATAGATGGTGACCAGGACCTTGAATCTTCTTCCATTATTGGAAGGAAAATCCATCTGGTTCAGTTCCAAGCTGGGAGAAAGACGCTAGAAATAAAATGGAGGCTGGAGGCTGATAAGAAAGAAGGTCCATTTATTGATGAACAGAACCACCGGGGTTTATGGTTCTGGGTCAGCTGAATAAATGGTTGAATGAGTGGATGGATCTTTATAGGTTTCTGTGACTTTGAAATTTGAACTGTTCTGAGGGTGGTGCAATGAAGGGGCTTGTGTACTGAAAGGGTATTGGGCAATTCCTATTGTGGCTAATGGCTTTCGTCCTATGTTGGATCTTGGGTGAGGGGCTGCTTTCTAATCCTATGATTCTGCCTTTGATAACTGTCAAACATTGCTGCACGGAGTTTTGAAATATCCTACCTTAAATGGGCTTCTGCCGGCAGTATTTGCTTTGTTTATGAATAGAGCCATCTAGATAGTTGTCTTCCTCTTTCAATAAGCTCTTTATTTCCTAAGTGCTGGTATCTGCTATGGGCTATTAAGAAAGACTGGGGGCTGCTTTCTGCCTCTAAAAATATGTTTCTCCATTTCTCTTTTAGGGAAATATAATATTCTGCCTTTTTTAATATTTTCCAAAATAGTTCATTCTTCAGGGATGGGGTGGGCTTCCCACAGCATACTGTGACAAGTTCATCATGCCAATATTGCAACATTCTGACTCTGCTCTAACATGCAAGTGGACTTCAGGGGAAGATCCAGACAACTTCCAAATTGTTCTTCAGGAGAAGCTCCAGATACAGGAGGCTTTACAGTTATCTGCATTGTGAATGGCTGAAGTTCATCCCAGTCCAGGAACAGGAGGATTTCTATGAAATCACATTGATTCTTTCTTGGGTTTCAAGGAAGTTTTCCTTTTAAATGCTGTAGGATTTAAATAGAAATTCTGTCTCACTATATCTATGAATAAATTAACACTGAACTTTGTAGGATTTACTTGACAAGTACAGAGTTGCATAGCTTATTTTTCTTCCTAATTAAGTCTGAAGTCCTAAAGTTGACATAAGCCAGACAAAATAATGCACTGTACTACATCATGACAAATTGTTTTTTAAATGGGATAGGTTTCAAAGAAGCATCCTGTTTCAGTATGGAGAAATCTGCTGTTCAGAGAGAAATGAGGGTTTGTGCAAATTTTGGGAGTATTTCTTAGTTGCATTTATGCTGGGTGGGGGGAGGGAAGGGAGTTGGAGAACACTGCACATTGCTTGCATGAAAATAATCTCACGGATATACATTACTTGGTATTCTAGCTACTCAGTGATTGTTTGTGCTAAAAGAAAAAAGGAAAACATTTTATTTTTATTTTATTGTATCTGTCTGTATCTTGCAGACATTCACAGTCAGTACTAAATCGGTAGTTTAACTTCCATCTCTTTTTTTACTTTCCAGGACAATAAGTCACTACATTAATTGATATATTTGATAAAGATCTTTTAAATGATAGATTTCATTCAATGAATTAAGCACACTGATTTGTCTTCTTGCATGATATACAAGCAGAAAAGTCCAGGGGGGGTTGCAGCCATGATTGCACAACTGAAACTTGTCCTTTTGAAAACACATTTTATAGTCACTGTAGCCATCATAACTCTCTGGAGCAGGGGTGAAATTCAACTGGTTCTATCCGGCTTGAGCAACCGTTAGTAGCAGCTGCGGGTGGTTCCGCCCATCTGCGCAGATGTCATGACGTCGCTTTTTTGTGATGATTTTAAGCCTCTGCGCATGCGCAGAAGGCTTTGTGCATGCACGGTTACTGCCATGATGCGCGCACATTTGCAAATTGGTAGGGAAGTTAAGTGAATTTCACCCCTGCTCTGGACCCTTTCTTCAGACACTTTGTATACAAGTTGCTTCTATATCGTGTTATAAATTCCATCCACAGCTGAGAAGGAATATTATAATTTGCAATATGTTACTGATGAATCAGTTTTTAAAGTATAAATAAAATAAAGCAGATCTTCAAATATTATTAAAAGAGAGCATATTTTCAAATATTAAAAGCACTTCTAAGCTGCTAATATACCATATAAATGTTTTAATGTAGACCAGAAAGTCTAGAGAGCCTCAGATAGCTCAACAGGCTAAGTAGCCTGTTATTAACATTCAGCTGTCTGCAATTATTGCAAGTTCGAGGCTCAAAGTTGACTCAGCCTTCCATCCTTTCTAAGGTAGGTAAATTGAGGACCCAGTTTGTGGGGGCAATAAGCTGATTTTGTATAAAAAATATACAAAAGTATGAAGGCTATTGCTTAACGTATTGTAAGCCGCCCTGAGTCTCCGCAGAAGGGCGGCATATAAAGCTAATTTTTTTTAAAAAAGTGAAGAAATAGTTTCTAACTGAATTTGCACCACACTCTAAATCATAATCTGATAGGTTTTTAATTTAATACCAATATCTAAATTCAACCTTTGTGATTTGTAAGATATAATTTGTAATTCAACATAGTGTGGGAGTAGAGATTCAATGGTTTATCCAACAAGCTAAGGTTAAAAACCATGGTTTATCATTTGTAAATCTAGCCATTCTAATAAATTATAAATATGAAAATTATAGCTGAGCTTTGTTTTCAAAATCTGGCATTGAACCTGGCCAAGGACCACTTAATAAATAAATTCATGGCTGAGTGGGTATGTACAAATATATTTTATTTACTTTATTTATCACTCTGCTGCCAAAATCTCATATGCATCTATCTTCTAATATGAGACATACTGCGTCTCTGGAAAATAATTGTAATTACAGCTATGCTTGGAACATTAAAAACATGAGATATATGGCATTTTTGTCATAATACAAGCATGAATTCCTTTTCCCTTTTCTTTTCAGCATCAGCCTAATGCTTCTGAAAATTTATAATGAATTAAACATACAGTATATAAGATTACCAGATTCTCCTCTTTAGTGTTAGGTTAATAAAGATACAATGCTTTCAAATACGGCAGATCCATTTGGTATTAATACTAGCTAATTGGCAAACTTAGAAATAATTTATCTTTGGATCATCCTATTTTATGCACTTTTTCACATTAGAAATTTTGTATCTGGGGTCTTAAAGGAGTAAGGACATTATCAATATTTCTTCTCTATTTGGAATGGCTTTAAATACTTATTTGGATACAAGGTATATAGGGCAAGGATAAAAAGGGAAATACTAAACCAGTCAATTTGTTACATTCTTGAATAGGAAAAAATACTGAATTGCAAGACAAGGGGGTATCAAAGGTCAGTCTAACTTCCTCTGAAATCAATACAAGTGCTGTATTGATTCTTCTAATGGAAATTAAGATTGGACCAAAATCATTAAAAACACTCTGAAAAGCCAGGACATACGTTGGTCAAAGCTGGCTGCAATATTAACCAGAACAAAGCAAGGATGATGGACATAAGCATTTCCTATAACATATATACAATTTTTATCCATATGATTTGCACCCCCATTGATCCAGCTAATCAATGTAAAAGAAAGCTGATAAAAATAGTGTTGATATTATTAGTATTAAAACAGTTTCTCTATATCCCTCTCTAATATACTTCTTGTTTTACAGTATGTTATGTCTTCCATCTGTAAGTACATAGAAAGATAAAATATCTTAGCAGATTTAATGATTGAAATTATGGAGAAATTGAAGAAAACATTTTCTAAAGACTCAGAGTAATTTTAAACAGTAAACGGCAATCTTTACAATAAATATTGATTATTGATCTCAATTATATGAGCATCTAGATATTTAAATGTAAGCAGCTAGTCTTCTGAATGGAATAAAAATTTGTCCAGGACAAGATGCACATGTTTATCAAAATTCTGATGAAGAGAACTTTGAAAAATAAAGCCAGCAATTAGTCTCCTAAAAAATTCATATACTATTTTATTATTTTTCCTTCATTTGCTAGGATTGTTTTCAGTTCTATATTCCAGAGCAAAGAAACAGCATTTATTTTGTTTATATCCCACCTTTATTAGGTTCAAGGCAGTGAGAACACATCCACCAACACACCTATTTTCCCCACAGCAACCACCATGTAAGGAGAATTGGGAGAATGAGTGGACCAAACTGGCTTTGATGGCTAAGGAGGGACTTGAACTCATGATGTTTCTTTTTCTAGCCTGATACCTTAACCACTAGACCAAACTGGCTCACAGTCATCACAATAATGATATCAATTGATATGTGCACAGAGAGCAAAAACTTTTTGGACATGAGATTTGAGTAAAAGCAATGGGCAAAACAGGAACAAGAGCTAACCTCCTAGTCTGACATTCTGCAAATCAGCTGTTCTTGACACCCATTGTCTTGCTTTTAAGAGAGCCAAAATGTCTACAAGTGAGGTAAATTAGATTTAAAAAGAAGAAACTTACAAACACAGTTTTTTTTCTTTTTTTGGTATTTTAACCTAGTTAAATTTGCTTTGCTTATCTACTTTCTTATTAAAACACACTCACACACACACACACACACACACACCCCTCTGTATGTGTGTGCATACAAAAATATAATGGATACCTGATTGGAAGCTGACATCACGGCAAAACGGATGGGAGATTCTGGGGCTCCAAGATCCTTGCCGATAGCACCACTGCTGGACGGTCCATTTTGGACCCCACAGTCTAGCTTTGTCTGTGGCAGTGAAGGGCACATCCTGTCAATCCCAGGGACACCGCAAAGTCCCTAGTTGATCCAGGAAAGCCCTTTTTCCCACAGCGGGGTAGCAGCCATTGTGGCTGCCGAGGCTGGGGCAGCTCCAGGAAGAAGAAAGAGATACATTGTAGCCATAACAAAGAGACTGAACTTCTAGACTGATATGTGTGTAAGGAGAACATCTGAGGAAGTTGAACTATCTGTATTGTTTACACAGGTGTTCTTATTAGACTTATCTGAAGTATGAATCTAGGAATATTATAGAAAGATATTTTTTTTGGGGGGGGCAGCTATTTTCATTTTTTTTTAATTTGTGGCTTGACTAAGAGATAACTGTCCATATGCTTTCTGGGTACAAATGAGTTTGATGGATTTTGTCTGGGTACAAAAGATACTTCTTTTTGAGATTTTTATATAACCGAATTGGATTAAGGCACTTAAGAGCTTGAAGATTTATTGCTGACTTTTGAATTTGGATTTTTATATTTCCTTATTTTTTTAATTTTGGCTGGCTTGTTCTTTTCTTGTCCCTTTTTTCCTTCTTTTCTTTTCTTTCTTTCTTTCTTTCTTTTTACACCTAATGGATTACGGTTTGGAAGAACTTGAGAACTTTATTTATTTATTTTATTGTTATATTTGGCATTTTTTTTCTCTTTTTTTAAAATTATTTTTTGGCTTGGCTCTGCCTGACCACTGAATAAAATGAGTAGAAAAGTTGTGACAGTGGGAGCTGCTGCAATCATGCCTTCTTCATCTCCATCTGGAGGACAACATACCATTCAGACGATGCTTCAACAAGAGAAAGAGAAAGAGAAAGATACATCGATACAAATGATTCTTCACACAATCCAAAGGATGAAACAACAACTACTTAAGACAGATGAAAAAGTGGTCAGCATCCAGTAAACAATGTCGAAATGTGAAGAAAGATTGCAAAAATTAGAGAAAAAGGATGATCAAAAAGAGGAAAAAATGAAAGATATAGATAATAGACTGGGAGAGGTTGAGCGAGAAAAGAGTGGCTTAATTGGATGGGAAATGGATAAAGCAGAATTTTACCTTAGATTTCAAAATGTGGAAGAAGAAAAGGGAGAAAATTTGGCTGATATTATGATTGAGATGCTGGCTGATGTTTTAGAAACTACCAAAGAGAAGATGATGGATGGTGTGGATGAGATATATCCAGTCTACACTAGATATGCAATGCATAATAAGCTGCCACGAGAAGTACATATAAGATTTACTAAGAAATCGATTAAAGCACAAATTCTCAGGTGGTCAGAGAAAAAACCTTGAAATACAAGGAGAAAGAAGTGGTGGTTTTGAAATAAATACCAAGAAAAGTGAGAGAGATGAGAAGCGAATACCAATTCTTGACCGAAATATTAAGCCAAAAAGGAATCAACTACAGATGGCTGATATCAGATGAGTTAATCTTAACGTGGCAATTTCAAAGATATAGGTTGGATACAATTGATAAAGCGAGAGCCTTCCATGAAGAATTTCTTAAAGAAAAGGAAGTGGAAATGGAAACGGAAACCCAAGCTATAGTAGTGCCATTAAAATTTACAGAAGAGGAATTCACAATGATTGAATCAGCAGAAGGTGTCGAAGATGGGATTGTGGAATACAAGGAACAATGTGAAGTAAGATCAACTAGAGCAACAAAACCTATATATAAAGTATGAATATGGAAGAAACAAAATTAATTTTAATAAATATAAATGGATTTAACTTGGTAGTGAAAAGGAGAAAGGTGTTTCATAAATTAGAGAAATTAAAATTTGACATAATTTGTCTACAAGAAGTACACATGAAAAAGCAACACAAACAAAATTACCTTGGATTCCCAAAGATATTGAGATGTTGGAGGGGAGCATAACAATGATGGAATTAACAGAAGCAATCAAGAAGCAAAAGAATGGAAAGGCACCAGGGCCAGATGGTTTACCTGTTGAATACTGTAGAACACTACAAGAATCTTTAAATCTCCCATTATTGGACTTTATGAATGAAGTGATGACAAGGAAGAAAATACCCAAATCATGGACTGAGGCGTATATCACATTGATCCATAAGATACAGACCCATAACAAATCAAAAATTACAGGCCTATATCCCTACTAAATTCAGACTATAAAATCTTTGCTTCAACATTGGCAGAAAGGCTTAAGAAATATTTGAATAATTTCATACATACAAATCAAAATGGATTTCTCCCAAAAAGACAAATTAGAGACAATATAAGAATAATTCTGGACACTTTAAAATATTATGAAGCTCATCCTGAAAAGCAGATGGCCTTGATATTCTTAGATGCACAAAAAGCTTTTGACAATATAAATTTGCGATTCATGATGCTCCAAATGGAAGAGATGGGCTTCGGCAGGAAATTTATTCAGGCAATTGAAGCTATATATTTTAAGCAGGCGGCAAAAGTAATGATAAATGGAGAATTGACTGATTCTATTGAGATAGAAAAAGGTACTAGACAAGGATGCCGGTTGTCTCCACTGTTGTTTATATTGACTTTAGAAGTTTTAAACAGAAATATTAGAGAAGAAAAAGAGATAAAAGGTATGAAAATTCAAAAAGAAGAATATAAACTACAAGCCTTTGCAGATATTATTGAAGAACCATTAATAACAATAAACAAATTGATAGAAAATATTGGAGAGTTTGGGAAAGTAGCTTGAAAATTAATAAAGATAAAATGAAGATAACTAAAAATATGCACTTAAAGAAAATAATTATAACAAGCTCAAGCAACAGAAAGGACAAGATTTGATGAAATGGGGAAATGTGCAGCTATCTTTGATTGGAAGGATCTCAAATATCAAGATGAATATTTTGCCTAGAATTTTAGTTTATTTAGTTTAGTTTATTTGGATTTATATACCGCCCTTCTCCTTGCGGACTCAGGGCGGTGTACAGCCAATTAAGAACAACATATAAACATACACAAGTTAAAATTTCTTAAAATAATAATATAAATGGCCATAAAATTTAAAAATTAACATATTTAAAATACAACTCTAAAAATACTAAAATGTTATAGGGATCAGGCTAGGCCGGCGAGCTGAAAGAGATGGGTTTTTAAAGCCCGCCGAAAGGTTGGGAGGTCAGAGATTATTCTTAACTCTGGAGGCAGATCATTCCAGAGGGTGGGTGCTGCCACAGAGAAGGCTCTCCCCCTGGGGGTCGCCAGTCGGCATTGTCTGGCTGACGGCACCCTGAGGAGGCCCACTCTGTGGGAGCGAACCGGCCGGTGGGAGGCAATTGGCGGCAGAAGGCGGTCCCGTAAGTACCCTGGCCCTAAGCCATGGAGCGCTTTAAAGGTGATTACCAACACCTTGAAACGCACCCGAAAGTCCACCGGCAGCCAATGCAGCTCGCGCAGGAGAGGTGTCACGTGGGAGCGTCCCGTCGCTCCCATAATCCCCCGCGCGGCCGCATTCTGCACCAGTTGGAGCCTCCGGGTGCACCCCAAGGGGAGCCCCATGTAGAGAGCATTACAGTAGTCCAGACGGGAAGTGACAAGAGCATGAGTGACCGTGCGTAGGGAGTCCCGATCTAGAAAGGGTCGCAGCTGGCGAATCAGGCGGACCTGATAAAAAGCCCCCCTGGCCACGGCCGTCATATGATCCTCTAAAGACAGCCGTGAGTCCAGGAGGACGCCCAAGTTGCGAACCCTTTCCGTGGGGGCCAATGACTCGCCCCCAATAACCAGCGATGGAGTCAGCTGGCTATATCGGGACGCCGGCAGCCACAGCCACTCGGTCTTGGAGGGGTTGAGTCGAAGCCTGTTTCTCCCCATCCAGACCCGCACAGCTTCAAGGCACTGGGACATCACTTCCACGGCATCGTTGGGGTGGTCTGGGGTGGAAATGTACAGCTGAGTATCATCAGCGTACTGATGGAACTCCACCCCAAAACCACGGATGATCTCACCCAGCGGCTTTACATAAATGTTGAACAGGAGGGGCGAGAGGACCGACCCTTGCGGCACCCCACATACCAGGCGCCTCGGGGTCGACCGCTGCCCCCCTGTCAACACAGATTGCGACCGGTTGGAGAGGTAGGAGGAGAACCACCGTAAGACGGTGCCCCCCACCCCCAGTCCCTCCAACTGGCGCAATATGATACCATGGTCGATGGTATCAAAAGCCGCTGAGAGGTCTAACAGCACCAGGATAGAGGAGTACCCCCTACCCCGGGCCCTCCAGAGATCATCCACCAACGCGACCAATGCCGTTTCGGTGCTGTACCCAGACCTGAAGCCGGACTGGAGCGGGTCTAAATAGACGGCTTCATCCAGGTATCGGGGGAGCTGCCACGCCACCACACTCTCAACAACCTTCGCCAGGAAGGGAAGGTTGGAGACAGGACGGTAGTTTGCTAAAACAGCTGGGTCCAGGGAGGGCTTCTTGAGGAGGGGCCTCACCACCGCCTCTTTCAAGGCAGGCGGAAGGACACCCTCACTCAAAGAAGCGTTTATAATCTCCTGGAGCCAGCCTCGTGTAACCTCCCGGGAGGCCAGCACCAACCAGGAGGGACACGGGTCCAGTAAACATGTGGTTGCGTTCAGTCTTCCCAGAATCCTGTCCACGTCCTCGGGAGCCACAGGATCGAACTCAGCCCAGATAACACTCTCAAGACCTGGCTCAGTCACCCCGCCTGAACCCACCCAGTCGGCGGCCAGGTCGTCCCGAATCTGAGTTATTTTATCATCCAGATATTGAACAAAATCCTCAGCACGTCCCTGTAAGGGATCCTCCCGCGCTCCCGAATGGAGGAGGGAGCGGGTCATCCTAAACAGGGCGGCTGGGCGATTATCTGATGACGCGATAAGAGCGGCAAAGTAATTAGACTTGGCCGTTTTTATCGCCACTAAGTAAGTCTTAATATGAGCTCTTACTAGTGTCAAGTCAGATTCGGAGCGGCTGGCCCTCCAACCACTCTCTAGGCGTCTTTTCCGGCGCTTCATCTCCCTCAGCTCCTCGGTGAACCAAGGAGCTAAGTTGGTTCGGCACCGGGTCAGAGGCCGCAAAGGCACGACACGGTCCAAGGCCCCACCGGCCGCTCTATTCCAGGCAGCCACCAGGTCCTCGGCCGAGTCGTGTGTCAGTGTCTCAGGGAATGGCCCAAGCTCCGTCTGGAACCTATCAGGATCCATCAGGCGCCTGGGGCGGAACCATCTGGTCGGTTCCGCCTCCCTGCGGTGGGGTACAGCGGTCAGAAAGTCGAGCCGAAGGAGCGAGTGGTCAGTCCATGACAAGGGTTCTAAGCCTATATCCCCAATATCAAGACCACTCAACCACTGTCCAGAGACAAAAACTAGGTCCAGGGTGTGTCCACCAATGTGAGTTGGGCCCTGAATTACCTGGGTCAGGTCCATGGCCGTCATGGAAGCCATGAACTCCCGAGCTATCTCAGATGTTTCGCCGATAGATGGCAGATTGAAATCCCCCATGACCATAAGCCTGGGGGTGCCAATCACCACATCGGCTACAACATTGAGGAGCTCGGGCAGGGTCGTTGCCACGTGGCAGGGAGCCAGGTACGTGACTAACAAACCCATCTGCCCACCAGGACCCCACCTCACGAAGATGGACTCACACCCGGCTATCTGAGGAACAGTGGCCTCCCTCGGATCCAGACCTTCCTTAATAATGACCGCCACTCCCCCACCCCTGCCCTGAGCTCTCGGCTGGTGAAATGCAAGGAAACCTGGCGGGCACATCTCCACGAGGGGAACCCCACCCTCGCGGCCCAACCAGGTCTCAGTAATACCAGCCAGGTCCGCACCCCCCTCTTGAAGAAGGTCACAGATGAGGGGGGCCTTATTTACAACGGACCTGGCATTGCATAACAGCAACCGGAGCCTCGGGTCCTGAGACTCCGAACAACCTGGGGAACGGGAATAGCTCCGGGGACCGGGGCATGCAACCGCTCGAAGACAGCGAGTGCGTGCCCCCTTCACATGATACGGTCCCCCGCTCACGCCATATCTGCCCCTCCCACACAATGTTTCTATAGCCCAACCCTCGACAGGGGGCTCTCTAGGAGCCCTCTTACCTCCAGAGTCTACACCCTCCGTAACACCCAATACCGAGAATTTTGTACTTATTCTAGACAATTCCAATCAAGTTGGGTAAGGATTTTTTTGTAGATTTGAATAAAATGATGTTGAAATATATTTGGCAGGGAAAGAAGGTGATGATAAAATTAAAGTTATTACAAGATGCTAAAATGACGGGTGGCTTCGGCCTGCCTAATTTTGAACTTTATTATCAAGCAGCAAGTTTAATATGGATTAAAGAATGGGTAACTTTGAGAAACACCAGATTATTGAATTTGGAGGGACATGATTTGTTGATGGGATGGCATGCCTTTTTATGGTATAAAGGAACAAAAATACAGGGGTACTTTAGAAGGCACCAGATACTAGAAGCTTTGTTGTTGAATTGGGAAAAGGTCAAAAAACATTATTATTTGAATATTACAGTTTGGGTATCAACAATTGAAGCTTTTTCATATTCGGTAATTTTTAAAAGGGAACAAATTGTTAGATATAATGAATTATTGGATGAAAAGGGTAAACTTAAAGCAAGAACTAGAAGATGAGGGATGTAAAATGGATTGGTTTTCATATATGCAAATATGCTCTAGATATGAAGATCTCAAACAAGGTTTTTATAATGCTTTGACTAATTTAGATAAGATTTTAATGGGTTCTGATGCTCATGTAATTAAAAAGCTATATGGGTATTTGTTAGAGATAGAATTGGAAGAAGAACAAGTTAAAGAATCAATGATAACATGAGAGAAAAATTTTGATCATGGTATTGATTTAGAGAAATAGCAAAAATTATGGTCACATAACTATAAAATAAGAATGTCTACAGCATATAAAGAGAATTTGTATAAGATGTTTTACAGTTGACATCTACCCCCGACAAGGATAGACAGAATGTTCAAGAATAAATCGGAGAAATGATTGAAGTGTCATCAGACTCCAGGATCTTAGTGTACCATATGTGGTGGAATTGCGCAGAAGCTAAGAGATATTGGACTAAGATACACACATGGTTGGAAAAAATGACAGAGACATATTGACTTTAAACCAGAGATATTTTTACTAGGGATATTAAAAAGACATATAATAAAGAATTGCAATATTTAATTGTGAATGTTATAACAGTGGCTAGAATTGTAATTGCTAAAAACTGGAAAGGAGAAAAGATACCTACAGATGAAGAAGTTATTAAAAAAATGATGGACTGTGCTGAAATGAGTAAATTGGCATTTGAAATCAGAGAACAGGAAGATAAACAATATTATTTGAAATGGGATTTTTTTTTATCAATGGATAATAAAATATGGAGATAAATATGAAATATGAAGTGGAAGTTGAGATAAAATAAGTGAAATATTTCTTTAAGAAAATAAGCTTTGGTCATATATTAGTTTAGTTTAGTTTATTAGATTTGTATACTGCCCTTCTCCCGAAGGGCTCAGGGAGGTGCACGGCCATAATAAAACACAAAATCATACAAAAATTAAAACCCAGTTAAAAGAATTAAACAAAAGGCCTTGTCTATTAAAACCCCCAATTTAAAAATATCCGATATATTTTGAATATATATCATATATTAATATTTTGAAGATGGGATTTAGTTTTATTTTTGTTTTAAAATAAAAAATTGTTTTTGCAAAAAATATAAATATAATGGATATCTTACTATTCAGCTCAAGACTGAAATCTTTAATGTACAAAAATATTTCGATGTAATTTGCTGCAGCGTTTCTCCCTCTAATCTCAGTTCTGGATAAAAAAGCCAAATAATCTTATTATGCTTGTGATACTGACAATGCTAAATTGTAGTTAATATTGATATTGGAAAATCGGCTTAGGTCAGGTAAGGTTGGTTCACCCTAAGGACGAGGGCATAAGACGATTTCAAAGGATCTGAGCTGATCTCCAGTTCTTGATACCTTCATCATACATAAATTCATTCATAATTGCTCTGAACGTTTTTCCGCATCGCAGCAAATCCATAACAGGAGCAGGAGAGGGTGACAGCGCGCACCAAGTAAAGCGCGGATTCCGTTTTGGCAGCCCGACCAGTTTCAGCAGTCCCTTCCTTACGCTCCCACAAAAGAGTCATCCGGCGAGCAGCAGCCCCTCGGCCTGGACTCTCAGCGGTGGCTTTTCAGCCAAGGGAAGGAGTTACGCACACGCGCACGCACACGCACACACACACCCCGTTCTTTCTCCCTTCCTTCCACGTGCCATTGGAACACGTGGCGGGAACTCCCGGAGAGGTTGCTTCTTTGCTCCCAGTGGTCGGCAGCAGCCCGCCCAAAACCTACAGCAGTCGCTTTGGGGGCGGGGAGGAGGATAATGTGCTGCTTGGCAGACCATCCTCTGTTGCCCTCGTGCGGAACAGGAACGAAGGGAAGGGCGCGGCTAGACAGGCTACAGGGAGTTGTGTTTGAAAGTCCAGAAACGTCAAAGGGGGAGGGAGGACAGTCGGTCAGCGGCGGTCTTGATATAAAATAGCCCTTTCCAATAGGGTTAATTACCGTCTGGCAGATATTCTTTTCCATTTGTGGTAAAACCATAAACATTCAAGCTGAACTGAGAGCTCAAAAAAAGTGTAACATACTGAAAGATTTCTATGTATTTGTGGTAAAAATAAAGCCACCTTAAGCTGTGCTGAATTAGCTGATAAAGATACAGGGACATCTTTGTAGTTTTCTTAGCAATATTACAGTAGTAAAGAAATGTTATTCTCTCTCTCTCTCTCTCTCTTCCTCCCTTCCTCTAATCATCTATCACCATCTATCCAATTGATATGGCTGTCCATCTCAACAAGTGACTGAATGGCAAACAATTAAAATAAAAATAAGTATAAAACATTACAGCGATTAAAATACACACTGGCTGAGCAACGTTAACCCAAATCACTAGCATAACTAAAAATTGCTTTCTTTCAACTATTTTTTTAAAAAAGTTGCTTAATTATATAGCTGTGGGATGTCCTCTGACTGTTATCCAGATTTGATAGGCCAAACTTTCACAGAAGTTAGCCAAAATCAACGAGCAGCTGCTAATGGCATAATTTTAAATTTTAATTAAAACTATGATGATCCATGCTCTCTATTACCAAGATGGAAAACAAGTAATGGGCAATACTAACAACTGATAATCAACTAGTAAAAATGGACAGAGGGGAAGAATCTCTCACTCTTGTCTTGTGCCAAAATATAACCTATATGCTTATGTACAGCGTAATTCAGAAGCCTCAGAAGCACATTTTAGGAAGGATCTTGGCGAATTAGAACATGTAGAGCAGAATAAGCAAAATTATAAGAGAAAAACTATGGAGGAACATCAAGAGGTATGAAGTATGTTTAGTCCAGAAGACTGCAAAAAAGACTTGATAAATGACCAAGTATCTGAAGCTTATAGAATTGCTCAGAATTATTCCACAAGTGAGGACAAGAATCAGTGGTTTAAATTTCAAGGAAATCAAAGTTGGAAAAAATACCCTACTAATAAGAGCTCTGGAAAAGTGGATCAGACTCCAGGGGAGATTCTGGGGTTTCCTTCACTGCAGGGGTTTAAACAGATGTTGAAAGGCCATCTCTTCTGGATGGTGTGATAGTAGACATCTGCTCTGGTGGGGAATTTGATTAGATAATCTCTTAAATCCAAAGCTTATATTTAATAATTATATCTTTCTACAATTCCCAAGATTCCCAGTCACAGAACTTTTATCTGACTGGAATAATGCACTGTGTATGTATCTTTTGTTAGGTGCCTATTGTAGCTTACAGAGGGCAACACACCATCTTCATTTTGGTGTGCTGTTAAGATTCAGATAAGTCCCTTTAAGTCTGCAATATGCATTTTTCCACATTTGCTGAACTACCAGTTATTAAAACAGCTACTAACTATAGTAGTTGCACCAAAGAGCACTATTTTGCTCTACATATATTATCATCTTAATTAAAGTTGTATTTAGGAAGAAAGTTACTTCAAAATAGTGTTCAATCTGAAGAATTTCAGCCCAATTCTTTATTATTATTATTTTTCCTCACCCAGATGTTGGGCCAGGCTGATGCACCCATTTCTTCTCAGCTATAAAGCTTCCAGTTTTGAAGCACCTGTATGCGTTGTTGTTAACACAACTTGTTAGAAAATAACTCCTACCTCCCTGGGGATTTGTTCATCTGCAAGCAATGTCCTTTACTTGGCAGCTGTAATACTTAGATTTAGAGATTACAAGTGATTTCTCTTAAAGTTCAGCTGATAATATTCAGGGATGATGAATATAAAGTAGAAAATAACCAGATGTGCAGGAAAAGTGTGTTCTATTTTTGGGCCTAGGTTCACCTTTTAGTTTACTTAGTAATGACTAGATCCATCTGGAAGCAATGGAATGAATTACAATAGAGAACTTCAATATGAAGAATTAGTGCCAGATGTTTGAATGGACAATGTCAGTTGTTTTGGGGAACTTGTTTTGTTTCTGGTGCATTGAAACCAATGCAATTACAATGAGATGTAATTCAATTGGCAAGGAAGTACAGTTCTGCCATCAGGAAAATGAGTTCGTCCCCACATATTGCCAGCTGTGCCCAGATACCTAATTCTTGATGTATGATTTTTCTAAAGCATGTTTAACTGATTACATCATGCTGATTACATGCTGAATTAATGCATATTGTATTAGGTTTGGTGTAGGAAAAAATGTACAAGGCTAGAAAGGTTTCAGTTTTTTTCACCTTGTATTTTAAAATCAAAGATTGTGTGTAAACTATGAGCTGTAAACTCTTAAGTGCTTTTTAAACTTGACAACTTTAAGATGTATGGATTTCAATATGCTGGCTGGAGAATTCTAGCAGTTGAAGTCCACACAACTTAAAGTTGCCAAGTTTAAAAAATACGGTTTTAAACCAAATAGGGTAAACTTGCAGCACAATGCTTCTGGTGTTCTCTCCAAAAGTTCTTTTTTGAAGCACTATTTATTTATTTATTATTTATTAATTAAATTTATATACCGCCCTACTCCCAGAGGGACTCTGGGCGGTGAACAGCCAAAATAAAATACCATTTTCATACAAAAGTTAAAAGCTATTAAAATAAATTAAATAATTAAGGCTCAAAAAATTTAAAACATCTAATTTGTATAAACATTTTTTTAAAACCCAATTTAAAAGGAGAGTTAGGCCAGACCAGCCTGTTGAAATAGAAACGTTTTTAGGGCGCGGCGGAAAGTGCGTAAGTCTTGAATCCTCCTTATCTCTGGGGGGAGTTCATTCCATATGGCAGGTGCCCCCACAGAGAAGTCAACACTGTTTGGCCGAGGTCACCCTGAGGAGCCCCTCTCTATGGGAGCGGACTGGTCGGTGAGAGGCTATTGGTGGCAGAAGGCGGTCTCGTAAGTACCCTGGTCCTAAGCCATGGAGCGCTCTAAAGGTGGTAACCAAAACCTTGAAGCGCACCCGGAAGACCACCGGGAGCCAGTGCAGCTCGCACAGGAGGGAGGTCACATGGGAGTGCCACGTCGCTCCCATCACCACCCGCGCGGCCGCATTCTGGACCAGTTGGAGCCTCTGGGTGCTCCTCAAGGGGAGCCCCATGTAGAGAGCATTGCAGTAGTCCAGGCGTGAGGTGACAAGAGCATGAGTGACCGTGTGTAACGAGTCCCAATCCAGAAAGGGACGCAACTGGCGAATCAGGCGAACCTGATAAAAAGTCCTCCTAGCCATGGCCATTATATGCCCTTCTAAAGACAGCCGTGAGTCCAGGAGGACACCCAAGTTGCGAACCCCATCTGTGGGGGCCAATGACTCGCCCCCAATAGTCAGTGATGGCGCCAACTGACTATATTGGGATGTCGGAAACCACAGCCACTCGGTCTTGGATGGGTTGAGCCTGAGTCTGTTCCTCCCCATCCAGATCCTACTTTGGAAGATGGGTGGATTTAAGAATGGAAAAGTCAGCAGTATTCTGATTTGCTGCTTGACTTGCTGAATTTTTTCCTCTGTAGTCCTTAGCTAGGTCTGGTCATTTTTTCTTTTCTCTTGCCTTGTCTTGTCCTATTTCTTCTTCTACATGTCCTGTTCAGTTTTGAGAGCATTATCCTGCTGATGGACAGACATCTAGGTCCTATCCAAAGGGTTTTGTACAGTTTTTATTTATTTATTACATTTATACCGATGGCCATGTGATTAAAATTCTGGTGCTTGGTAACTGACATGAATTTACAATACATGCATCATTCAGGTGTCTATTAAATATATATTAGAACAGTGGTTCCCAACCTTTCCAGATTGGCCTATGCATTTGCGTGCAAGAAACTCCAAGCTATTTTATGCCCTCCACTTGTGCGAGTGAAGCTTTGTGCATGTGCATTTGCCCATCTCTTCCACAGACTGGTTTTGAATAGGCCGCAGCCTGGTAGCCTGATTGAGGACTCCTGTATTAGAAGACCCATGAGCATCTTTTATGTAAGCTAAAGAAACATAGTCTCATTAATTTTTTCCCCAAGACTCTTCACTATGTTGGTAGCCCTTCTTTGAACTTGTTCAGGTCTATGACATGCCTTTTCAACTGAGGTAATCAGGATGGACACAGGAAACATATTGCAAGTAAAGCCTGATCAGGTCAGAGTAGAGAAGAATCAAAGTTATGCAAATCATTATTAAGTGATATATATCTTACCTGAAACTGTAATGTATAGAGAGATTAAATTACATTACAAAGTCTTACTTAAGCAATGCGGTGCCTTTTCAAGCTTGGAAGGATAATTCTATATCATAATCAGCACACTAATTTAAGACAAATATGATTTCTATTTTTAATGGGTATAATTGGATTGATTTTGGTTGTGATTAAAAAATTTGATGACAGAGATAGATGATATATCTAACAATATAGCCTCCTGTATTCTTGACACCAGAGATTCTCCATGACTGATCACAGGATCAAGCTACAAATGACACAAATACTTTTCTAAAGTATGCTTTAAATTAATGTCTTTATGTTGACAAGGAAATAATAATCGGGCTTTGTTCCAGAACATGCGGTGATTCAGGTTATGGTTTCTTGCCAATGTTCTGTCAAAAATTACTTCCTACTCCTTTCCCAGAAGTGATTTGATCTCTTCAGAAGTCATTTATTGTCAATGTAAAGGTGGTCAATGTAAAGGTTATCATACAATGTTTGATAAGAACCTGGCCTCTGGTCATAATTCTGATCACAAGCATGTTCCACATATTGACTTTACAGCTTTTTCTCCAAAATAAAAATCAATATGTCATTCTGGTTGTAATTCTCTTGCAATTCTTTTTTTCTTCCAGAGTATGTTTTAATTAAAATCATTCTTTCTTTTTCTTTCTCTATCTGGAATATTTCTAGAGCAGAAGGGGGGAATCTGTGGCCCAACCATAATTTGGGGTTTGACAAAAGCACACCACCCAAATTCACATGCATTCTGAGTTGCTCTCCTTCCAGATTTCTCTTAACAAACACACATTTTCAGTTATTTCTTCAATGATGTCACCGCTGTGAAGCCACAAAGCCCTCTCAGAATTAGACATTCTTATTTATTAATAGTAGCATTTATTATGTAACAGCCATCTTAGAATGATGGATTTTGTAATCTGGACACTAATACCTTCTATTTATAATCCTCTTGTGCTTTCTCACTATTTCTTTCTATACCATCACAAGATATGGTAAGAAACCATATACCATTAAGGAGGAACAGAGAAATTACCTATTGGTGACTAATAATGCTAAGAGTCCTTCATTAGAAGTATCCCTGTTATTTTCATTTACTAAAAAGGTTTATTGGCTTGAATAGTTTGGCAGAAAGTGGGGCAGAAAGAAATAAAACATGGTAGGAAAATAGAAATATAAAATCCAGCTGTTAAAATAAAAATGGTTTCCATCCTGGGTAAGGTATTCTTTTATGCCTTAAATTGGTCTAGTAAAGTTTATCTTGCTATAGGGATTTACTCCCTGTATATGCACTTTGAAGGCTGAGGTAAGGCTTTGATGCAAAATAGGTAATATATCATATATCAGACATGGCCAGATTCCCCTCCCTTTTTTTGCATGGCAAAAAAAAAGGGGGGGCGGGGGTGAGGAGCATAGAGGAAATCTCTTTTTGGTTTTACATTACAAAACTATCATTTTTAGCTTTTGATAAAATGAGGAATGCAGGTAGACCTCAGCCTGCACCTGTATTCTAAAGCCCTCAGAAGTGATGGGAAAAGGCATTTACTCATTAATATGTAGTCTCAGCATTGATTCATGGGGCTGAAAAGCAGAGATTCACATTGCTGATGGAAGCAGGTGTTTGCGCTCATTTAAAATAACAATGTTTTGTGTTGTTGAACATTTCTGCTGTTTAATGCATGGATGCTGCATCACAGTACATTGCACATTGGATTTTGAAATGTGACAATACACATCACTAGGTCTCTTCCAACATGGCTGAGAAGCCACAGTATGCCATGCTGTCCTCCAGACAAATGAAATCTAATGGTGGGCTCTGAGCAATACATAAGATTGACATTATTATCTTGAAGCATAAACAAAATCCAAGGAGCAGAAAGTTGTTTACATGTTCACAAACACATTGACAATCTAACATGAGGTTAGGCTGACTGATACATAATAGCTAGTGGCAATCTCGACCCAAAGTCAGTCTTAACGGTCAGACTGAGAGCATCTCACCATTAATAGAATGACACTTCCCTTATACAATACTTAGGTTATTCCCGTATTTCATTTTTTTCTTTAAAATTAGGATATTTATTTCAAAGGGAGCAGCAAACTGTTGGAATATTTTCATCAAATTAACCTGCCTGGATTTTAATTTATCTTTTTTTTTTAATTTGGAGGTTATGTTTCATGACTGTTTTGTGTTTGTGCATGCATATATGTAAAAACACCGACATCCACAATGCTCTGATAAATTGTTATAAATTTAGAACTTCAGATGAAGCATCTGAAACAAGAGGCTTAACATTTCAAAACAAAAATTATCAGCTTGATCTGAGTAGCATCATTGTTTATTTTTCTTTGCTCTTCTAAATTGTTATAACATTTCAGCTCATTTTGAACAAGAGGAACCTGATTAATATGTAGATATCTAATTTTAGAGTGGAACAATCAGAATTTGGAGGGGAAAAAAGCAAGACACTAATATTCTCCCCTTCTCTCTACCTCCATTTTCTCCAAATTGCTTTATTAATTTCTTTCTCCCTGAAGCATTTAAAAAGTTTCTCATAGGAGGGAAAGGCCAGCAAGGGACTAATAAACAACTTTGTCAAGCATGCTTCCTGTGCTGTTTGTCCCTTCTCTTTACAGTACTAAAAGGAGTTTTAAAATGAACATACATGCAGTCTAATTTTGTACAACTATAATCTATTTTCTCAAACTCAACAGTGTTTTGACATTTTCCTAAAAAGAAAAGGTAGCTTAAAAATCCCGCAATATTTTGGTTAGTTTTTTTTGATATTTTTAAAAGACATTGTTAAGGTTTTGAGCCAGTCAGTCCCAGACACATATTTTGAAATTTCATGAACGTATCCTTAAATGTTTTATTTTGCTCTTGATATCAAATACGAATGTAGGATTTCTGACAGTTACCTGATTTTCCTTTAACTATGACAGAGAATCGTATTTGCATTTTCAAGAGCTATTCCACTGAAATGAATTTGGAACCATTTGCACATCAATACTTTAAAGTGCTTTCTTGCCAGGAGAAAAGGTGATCATGTTAACAGCTGCGTTTCTTTTGTTTATCTCCATCACAGAATTTTAAACAACATTGTACACATTGTAAAGTATTCCACGCCCTGCTTCATTGGTTCAATGTTTGCATGATAATTTACCAGAAAGACTATTTTCCTATTTTCAACTGAAGACCTATTGCTGAATTCAACTGTATCCTTTTGTCTAACTGATTACTTTTTGAAAAAGCCACTCCTTTGCTGTAAAACTGCCATTCTGCAAGTAAGCAAAATGGCTTGTGTGCTCCTGTTTCATCCTTATTCAAATACATGATTCAAGTCAATAAAGGATCAAAGCAGTGGTGAAATGCAGCTGGTTCTATCCGGTTCGGGTGAGCCGGTAGTGCCGTCAGTGGGAAGCTCCATCCACCTGCCCGGACGTCATCACGTCCATTTTTAACCCTCTGCGCATGCACAGAAGGCTCTGCGCATGCATGGAGGAGGCGCATGCGCTCACATTTGCAAACTGGTAGCGAAGGTAAGTGGATTTCATCCCTGGATCAAAGTCTTGCTGTGATCAAATAGAAGTCCAAGTAGCTAGAATGACTAAAAAAAAAAAGATTTATCACTTGAGCCTTAGCAGCAGAGGCCATATTTCAGGTAAAAAGAATACAGTAGGACTTCTCATATTACACACAACAATACAGCAAAGCTAAAAGAGATGTTTATGATTAGTAGAATAAATGTTTCGCTGAGAAAGTAGTATCATATATTGATTATAAAGTTCAAATAGCAATATAAGAAGCTTTTTTATAGCAAGCTATTGATGTGGATAGCCACAGTCCAGGATGCAAGCACAGATGTTAATTCCTATCATTGTTTAATCTGAGAGGGCAGACGTTGAATCTGAGACTTTTTATACATTTTTATTCTTACTATTTTTCTGGGTTTTTCTTGGTTTTATGCCTTACAGTTGCTGCATAGATAATAGGTGAGAAGCCAAGCAGCTTTAAAATCAAATCAGTGGACAAATATAATAATTTTGACTCATTTGTTTAAAACTGGGTTTTCTTAATCTAGTTTTAAAACTTGCGTGGAGAACAGATTACAATTTAGGTCCTATTTATGTAGAAATACTGGTAGTTAAAAAGGGTTCACAAACTTTTAAGTACACTATAGATGGAAGACTTCTTCACCTGTAATGACTTTTTCCTTCAACAGTCACCATAAGATAATTTCTACCATCACTGGGATCAACTAAATCATCGTAATACAGGAAGATATGGCTTCTTGGTAAGTCATGGCTGACTGAAGACATTTCTGCAAACATGATGAAAATTAAAGCAGGTAGACTGGTCTTTCAGAACTTCTCCTGAAAAAGATAGGATATTGTCCATAAGTACTCTATACATGAGGGGGAGGAGCTTAAAACAATAGTCTCTGTGGAACTGAGTAACAGAGGATGGAATCTCCTTCTCAGCTCTGGTAGAGACTTTAACAAGGACACTAAACCAGCTCCATCCATTTTCCGAACATTTCTGAAAATGATCTATTTAACTATTGCACAAATATTTGCGACCTTCAAATGCTGAGTTTAATTTAACATAGTGAATTTCATGTTTTTCTTTGATATGCCTTTGAATTTTAAATAGACATTTAAGAGTTTAAAAACATAATTGACAAAAAACAAACAAAAAATTTTGATTTAATAAAAATGGAAAAGGAGACCAGATGAAGCTGCACTTTTGTTGTAAGATTTGAAAAGCAATTCCATACCGGTAATTAAATAATACCCCCACAGGAAACAACTGAAATGAAATTAAATCTATACTGCTAGTCCTCAACTTATATCCATTTGTTCAGTGACCATTCACAGTTATGGCAGTGCTAAACAGAAGAACTTGTAATCGGGCCTTGAAGAAATAGCTGTTGCAAAAAGCCTTTATCACAATTTGGGTGTATTGCAGGCAACTTACACTTAAACATCATATTATGGCAGCTTATGCTGGAGAATTTTTCTTTCTCTTGCATGTTTTTTAGTTTCTTACTTTTATCTTTTAGATCAGCGTGTATTTGTTTTTAGTAAATCTATTAAAAATGTCAGTAAATACATTATTTAAAAAGTTAACACATGAAGATGTAAAAACACTTTTTTTCAGATAGATAAAAGATGGCAAGATCAGGGCCACATCTCAGGTAATGCATGCTCATATTGTCTTATACAACAAATTGGCTTATCTTGCTCAGTACTTTCCACATATTCTTTGCCCATTCTGGATACTCTCCAGATGTGTGGACTCCAGCTCCCAGAACTCTCCTGGCTCTGAAATTCTAATAATTTAAGGTTGTACAGCAGCATGGTGCCTAGGCTGGATAGGACTCTTCTATTCAGAATATCAGTTCAAGAAATAGGTAGGATCCCTCTGAATCATTTGTAAGCAACTGTGGATGAACTAGGAATATTTACAGACCAAGGATAGATTGTATCATCTGGTTACAGACGGAATCCAAATTATTTTACTTGCAAATAGCTAATGGTCGCATTCAGTCAGTCATGGTTTGCTTGTGTTTTGTTAAAGAAACTATAATGGCTTTAGACATCAAGCCAGAAGCCTAAGTAACCTTATATTAAGTATACTAGACAACTTGTGATCCAGGGATGAAATGCTCCCAGTTCAGACCGGATCGCCCAATCTGGTAGTGATGGCGGCGGGTGGTTCAGAGAACCGGTAGCAAAAATCCCTGCCCAACCCCACGCTCAGCTGAGTTGCATGATCATCAGCTTTTTTTTTACTTTTAAAAACATTTTTCTACCACCTCTAATAAAAAAAATGCTTTTAAAAGTAAAAAAAAAAAGCCTGATTGCATGACTCAGCTGGGAACCTCAGAGGCTTTTCAAAGCATTTTTTAAAAAAGCCTCTCTGACATCCCAGCTGAGTTGCCTGATCACCAGAGGCTTTTCAAAGCATTATAAAAAAATGCTTTGAAAAGTTAAAAAAAAAAGTTGGCCATGCCCACCCAGTCATATTACCCCCCCCCCCCAAAACCGGTAGTAACACATTTTACAATTCACCCCTGCTGTGATCCCTTTGGTCATAGTTTCAGAGACATTTCCTTACCAGGTTCCTCAATGCCTCAACAGTGACAAAACTTTTTAAAGTACTTCCTTTGCTGAAAAAGCTGGAATATATTCAGAGATGCCTTGAAAATAGCCCAGGTTGAACTGTACAACAAACAGCAGTACAGGAAGTGTTTTACATTTTTATTGTATTTTAGGATACTTATGTCACAAAATGTTTTATAAAAGTTGTGAAATTTCAATTCCATAATAGTCACGGCTTCCAGATTTTGTACACATTCTGTAAATTAGCCCATCTGAACTACTTAGATTCAAAAACTGTTGTCCATTGATGTCCTGTTTTGCCCAATTAAATGTTACAGAGAGAAATTCAGTAGTGTGTATGTCTGTTTGTGCACATCACTGAGCCTCAGCCCTTCTGTAATCACTGTGTTAATTTATATTGTAGAGTATATGTTCTTATAAAGCTACTGTCAGGTTCCGGCTTACTCCAGTAAAGAAAACAATTCCAACAAGCTTGCTGTGATGAGCCTTTATATAGCCCTCCAACAAACACTCATGAAAATGAAAACATTGTCAGCTGTTTGCTCTGTGCTCCCCACCACCTTGTAAAGGTTCCCGCTTCCCTTCTCAGCTCCACCCCATGGCTCTGCCCTCCCAACCACCCCTGCCTGCAGCCTCGTGTCAACCAGCAATAGTGGTTTGCCATTTCCAATTTCCTGTGGCCTTGTCAGCAATGTCATTTGCATATTGCACTGAATGTCAGCTGGTCTCCTCCAAACGATGATTGGCAGAAGAAATGGCTGTGTTCTGTTTCATCATGGGTCTGTGGCATTTCACAGCCTACCGAGATGGTATTGGGGTTTTAGGGATGATTCCGGTCTCATCTGTGGCTGGAATGCAGCAACTACATTGGTGTGGGGCTCTGGGTGGCTTTTCCTGTGGCTGGTTCTCCCCCCACCCCTTGAATGTCAGCCCGGCGGGATATAAGGAATGACAGCTACATTCCTTATCAATTTGATCAGCTAAAGTTGGTGATTGCCAAATCGACTACTTCAAAATATTTGTCAAAGATATGGTCAGATGAGACCCTTGAGTCTTGAGCTATCAGGAGCTGTCAATTCTTCCAATGAGCACTGGACCTCCAAGTAACCTTGATCTACTCAATGGGGCAATTAGATTCTGCATTATGATAAATTCTATTTAAAGGGGAGTATTTTTCTCCCTTATCCTGTGATTTATGAGAAAGTACTGCCTCCTAGAATGAAGACTTGTCTTTTAGCAATTCATAAGCTGAAAAGCACAGCAATCTGTGGGCAATTTTTTAAAAAATAATTAGATTTATATGCCGCCCTTCTCTGGAGACTCAGGGCGTCTTACAATGCGTTAAGCAATAGCCTTCATACTTTTGTATATTTTACAAAGTCAGCTTATTTGTTGCATCGCTGACAGGATCTGTTTTATGTCATATCAGCCTGCTGGAGCATCTCACTTGTGTGGCAGAAACTAATGTGTTACCAAACCATCTCTGCATTTTATCAGCTTCAGTACATGTATTTCCCCAAGAAGAGATTTTATTCCTCTAGGATTTAAAGATTTAGGATTATACTATTTTAAACCTGCTTTTAATGGCCATTTTACTTTACTTCATGTACGAATGTTTGCTTTTAGTCTAGTTTATTTTGTTATTGGTTGATTTAAGCATGAACACCTTGGAAATAATTTCCCGATAAATGCATAGAAAGAAATAACAGGGCTTGGATTTGGATGTTATAGAAATTCAATAACTAAACACATACTAAAACTTTCTTTGCATGTATTAAGAATCCAAGCTATCTTTTAGACTTTTCTTTGCCTTGGACTACTCTGCCAAAATCTCTTTCTAAATAAAAGAACAAACAAACAAAAAATGAGTCCATGAGAGTTTTCCAGTTTGCAGGGGGTTTTTTTTCTAGAGAAAAAACAAGGAATTGTAGCACAAGAATGGCTGAATCTTCCAGCACCATCAGTCACCATGGCTAAAAGCATGAATGTTACATAGTTAATAAACATCTGTTGGGCCTCATTCTTGATTGCTGTTCTGTTGCAGGTAGCTAACACTGGTGTCCAGTTATATTGCTACCAACCCTCAAAATTCCATCCAATCGTTAAGATTCCCATTTAGAACTATTTTACCCATTTTGAAAGCCATATACACTACTGCTAAATTTATCCAGTACTGTATGCATTGTAGGAAATAGTATTTTCTTCTATGCTATTACTGATCTTTCTTGACTATTTAAAGACATTCTCAGGTAATATATTTTTCTTAATCAAATGGAGAAATTGGTGTTTTAAAATCAAAGAAAATCACGTATGCAGAGGAACTGCATTTTTTAAATGTGTGGCTTAAAACATAATTAAATTAAGAGGCCTGTGGTAATTATAATGAATTTCTGACTTTTAAGTGACAAATTCATTATCTTCATAACACATGGGCTAATTTGAAAAGTCAGAGATAGAAACATGTGGCTGATACCATTGTCATAGTCATAGTAACAAAGTCTCAGTGCTCTGAGCTGCAGGTCTACTACAGAAAACCACACACACAAGAGGGGATCTATATTTGGAATGTAATACACCAGGTTGTTTTTTTTTAGATGATCATATAGCACCCATGTCACCTGGCTGCAAGAACATGTTAACTTCTATCATTTCTCGTTTTGATGATATCCATGGGGAATATAGGAAAAGCACAACAGTTTATCCTATGGAGTCAGTAGCAACTATTAGGAAAATGCAAAGACTACAAATATGGGGACAACTTATTGATTAGTCATTGCAGAAAAAAACCCAATACTACTGGAATTATTCTGTTCCATCCCCATTTTTCTTGATCTGTTGTTCTTGATGTGTGAAGTAAGCTTTAAATGAAGGAGGAAATATGGGAGACAAGGAAAAATGAATAAAAATAGGACTAAAAAACCAAGCATCCAAGTGGGACTACATTTTATGCAAATGTATGGCATTTCATAAATGATTGTGATTCAAAAGAAAAATAGAATAAGTTACATGTGTGTTTTATATACAGTTACTGTTACTGTTAGAGCCTTGATCAGAATTTCATCTTCTGCTTTGGGGCAGACTTTGGTTTCATTTCATGTATTTAGAAGGGAGACTGCTTTAGATATCTTATCAATACCCCTTTCTGGTGTGTATGTTTCAATTTGGGGGATTTTAATGAGTATTTTCTAGTATTTTTTTAAACAAACTTTTTCAATCTTAGCTGTACATATTTATTATGCTTTATAAACTCATTTGGATCAACCAAGCTATTTTAGCAGAATTGCATTGTGCAGCTAAACCTTTATATGCACATTTTCATAATGACACATAATTCCATTACCACAGAAAACTATTTTCCCTTCTTCATAGTAAGTTACCTTCAAGTTCCATTCGCCAACAAAGTGGAGGGCCTTAAAAATCTTCTCTCAATTTGCCATCATGAACTTCGAATAGTCCTCACTTTCAAGTTGGCATAAATATTATGGTGTACCATAAAATACATTTAATATCAAAGGAAAGATATTCCATCAACTGTATATCAATGAGAATTTGAGCTATTATGGCTATTATAAACGTCCGAAGGATACAAATACAAGGAGAGACAATGTTTCCTAGCAAATCAAAAATGCTTTATTTTATAAAGCTTTACTCATATCTAGAGTGTATTTTTAGAGATAGGTGATACAATGTGAAACTTCCTCACCTCTCCAAACAGTTTAACAGATAATGAATGGCAAAGACAATTACAGACATAAAAGGTTGCTGAACTTATTTGATTAAAATACACATGGTAAATGGCCATAATGGAATTGTTACTCTTCAATGTAACATGGTCTCCCGGAAATATTCTTGCAGTCTCATTAAACTTAGAAGCCACTATGTATTGTAAGAAATATAACATTCATATGATATTGGAGATCAGGAGTTTTCCATATATGAGAGAAGGAATAAAAAACTGAAGCCAGTTATCAACTTAATACAGAAAAATACAGAGATGTACACACACATTACAGTACTATTAACATCACCAGGAGGATCAAATGGTGGTACAATTTAGAACCAATCTGGATTCTAGAAGGAGACTAAAGGGACATCTAGAGACAGGCATACTAGGATCGTAAGAAATATCTAGCTATGCCTGTACAGTAATATTCCTAGCATATTCTATTATCCAAATATATCTCATTCCTGTCTTCTAATAATTGTGCTACATTGAATAAATGTTAAAAGTAATAATAAACCTGGCTCACATATTTTCACGGTTGCTAAAAGAAGGTATCCTAGGGTCTATCATTCAGTTAGATCTACTGTAGAACATATCGCTCAAGTTTGAAATTTCAGATTCCTTTTCAGAATTGTTAAACTTAAAAATACATGGAATCAAGTCAGAATGATATATTCTCCTGTAAATGACCCATCTGGTGAACTAAAAATTTGTGTCAATTATGTAATTAATAATACACATATCAATATATGGATTCCCACCATGGTTGAATATTAATTAACAAAATGTTTTAAAAGAACCGTCTTAAGAGTCCCAAGAAATTATGAACTTCAAATCCAGTAACCCTTGTAACTTGAATCTAAATTTTAAAGAGTGGTGAGATTTGCAATGAGCTGTTTGATAGTAATGGTATATTAACATCTGCTAGCTTAGGTTTCTATATAAGGAATGTTACTACAGCGAAAATTATTCTCTTTAATTGAACAAAAAGCTCATCTTTGTAAAAAGTCACCATGTGACAATTTGTAAATAGTAACATGTGAAAGAAACCAATCTAATTCACAATAAATCTGCCCATAAGAGAAAGGGAAATAAATAGCAGACAACACTAAAAATGGAACTGGTTGCTCTATCATGGATAGACACGGCTCTCAATAAATCAGAATGCAGAAGCTTGAATTTAAACACACACATATTTTTCCATATTGTATTCAGAATAGTAAAATATACTGCAATTTATTGACTCATTAGACATCTCTAACATAATTGAAGGGTGCACTTAAATTTGGATGGATATTGCCAGTGTCAGTTCCAAGATTAGAATTTAAACTGCAGTGGTCAGTGTGGGATGGGGTAATTTACTGGTTGAATCCACCCAAATATTAAGCCATAAAATATGCTTTACAAACATTAAAGTGGGTTCATAAAGTCAAACAATTACATTTTGTCTTAGCATAATGCATAAACCATGTTTTTGCAATCAGACAAAGGGAATATTAAAGCTATCTACCAGGAGTCTGCTTACATCCAAAGAAATTATTGTAACCATGCTGTAGCACAAACATACTCTCTGTGTGCAGCTCTTTAAAACAGCCATGCATTTTCCTGGGATCAAAAGGCAGATACAGAATGATGCTATTTTCATTCTCCAAAGTACTTTTGCTGAGGATTTCCAAATTACATAGGACATATTGTCCATTCTATATACAGAACAATTATTGTTTAAAGAACATCAAGACTTATTCAAAAAAAATAAACACTGGGAATTTTAGCAAAAATAATTGAAATATTAAATGGGGACCTGCATGTTATGACTGATGAAATTTAAGACAAAGAAACTGGGACAGAAGAATACAGGTAAGAATAGGAAAACTATCAATAATAATAGGCACTTAACAAAATAACTTAATGAGTTATTTTGGGAGTGTCTAGTTAATAGTATCTCCAAAGCAGTGCTATTGCAATTTACAGCCATGGGGTATTCAAGAGGATCTAATCTGAAACTCTTTCAAACTAAGTCCTCCGACATTCCATATGGTGTTTTGAGGATGGAGACTTCATTAAACAAAAAACCGGCTGGAAAATTAAATGAAACAGTATTCAATTAGAAAAACAAAGGATTAACCATTTTGGAAGTCACCTGATGGATGACCCATAGTGTTAAACCATTAATTGGTTCAATCATATCTGAACATCTGCAAGAAATCATTAGGAAAATAGAGCTCAATCTAGAACAACAGGATTCCTGGAATAGGTTAACCAAACTGAGCAGTACAAAAGGAAAGAAGGCTACATTTCTTTGTAACAACAATAGGGCAGAAGATAAGAATTCCATTATAGATGGCATTCTGAGTGAAAAATACAGTGAAACGTGGAAGAAATTAGAAAAAGAAGGGTTAAGTGCCCTGGTTATATAATGACAAAGCAATATAATAGATAAATATACCCAAATGTTTAAAAAAGAGAGTGTGGTAAAAGCTAAAATATAAGCTCCTAAGAAACAATATGACCCATGGCTATCAGCTTATAGGAACTATTAAGAATGCCATGCATTTAAAAAAGAGCAATAACCATATTTATAGGTTATATACACATTTAAACCTTTAATTTAGTTTTGCTAGTTATGAAGGACATTGTTTTATCTTATTGATAAAAGGAGACACTCGACTAGAGAACTGGGGATAAGTATAATAATTAACCAGTCAGGTACAAATTGGCCTGGAGAAACGCTTGACTGTATAACAAATGAAACAGAACGAACATTCTTTTTTTTAGGGGAATGATGCTTTCACAATACCTATCCTGCCTTTTTAAAAATATAGGAGAAAAATAATAAAAGGGGGAAAACTGAAAGACATGCCGTGTTTGTCATGGAGAGAGATAAGAAACAAAATGCAGGTAATATTTGGAAATATGAACTATGGTTCTTGGAGCACCATATTCTCCAAGAGCTGCATCACACTTTATGCGACATATTAGGAGCTAGATTGTGAGTTGAGATCCAGTTGGGCATTCAGAATTTTTAAAGGATGAAATGGATACTGTACCTTAAACCTTGCAGACTGCCCTTGAAACTGCAATAGTGGACAAAAAAAATGCAATTAAATAAAAGGATCCAATATTTTTGGCTCCATTTTTTGCACATTGACCTTAAGAAAATGTGCAGATCTTATTTTTGTATATTAATTTAAGAAGGAATATGAAAAGGAACTAGTAGTAGGAGCATTTGTCATTCTAGAGAACTACATCTATCATTTTAGTCTACACTGAAGCACAAAGCAGCATAAAGCCCATAATGTCAGGGAGCCTTATTTGAAGAGCCTAGGATTATATAGAATAATATAAATGAGAAAATACAATCTGTAATGCAATAAAAATTAGTTAAATTTATTAATAATCCTGAAAAGTCACTCATGGTAGTAGCATTTATGGTGACTGGTCACCCAATTACATTACATATCCAATTGAACCAGTAGAAATTCAGCTAATAAGAGAGGTACCGCTTCATTTAGTGACCACGTATCAATTGAGACGTAGCTGGTCTATAAAACAGCAACAATATCTTCTCTGTGGAAATTTGGAGTTCATTTATAAAGAATAAAACCTTTAAAGGCATGAATGTTATAAAAACAAATTGGAGCCCAAGCAATATGTTCAAAGGAGTTTCTAAAATAGATGTGATATTTAGGAATAATACATATGTACACTCTATCCCTTCAAATCAATTATTAACCACTGTTCATTTTATCCTAACTCAAAATTTTTGCCGTGTTACCTAAAACTGAAGGATGCGATTTTGAGTATCATGTGCATGAATGGATTATTAAAACCTAAAACAGTACTTTATATTTTGAAACACCAAATAAAACTAGAATTGTTAAGGAAATGCATATATTATTCAGATGTGCCACAGCTGACATATATTAAAATATTGAAAGCAGCAACATTATGCAATAAAAATCAACCAATTGTAGACATTTATATCAAAGGAAAAGAACAACATAGCTGGTGTGAGGCAAATGCAGTTACTGATATTTATATGGCTTGTTGGGAAGTACCCCGAGCAGTGAGATGAGACAGCAGGATTTTCGTTGGTATTTTAAAGGGGGGAAAAAAAGCTTTATGCCCAAATATACCATGAATCCTGGAGCAGTTGAATGTTGTCTACACTGGCAGATCCCAGTGATCTCCAGAGGATCAGCCAGGAGTCTATTCCAGATATCTTTACAGATTCTAGCAAGATAATCCAACACTTTTAGCATATATATTATGTACATTAATACTAGGTTCCCCCCAATTCTAATTAGCTCCTTATTTACTAAATTCCTATTGGATGGTTTAGAAGGCCTGTGTAATTTGCTTTTGCATCAACACACAAACACACATCTAGCTTTAAAATGTCCTCAATTCTTTTCTAGACCAAATACGAGGCGTCAGGAGGAAGAATAGGATTAGTTATTTTTTAAAAAACCTATCAATTTTTGAAGCATTATTATGGGGGGGGGGGGGAAAGAAAACCTACTGAGAGATATTTTAAAAAGGTAATAAGACCTTTTAAAAAAATAACCCACAGTTATTAACAGAGATGATATTGCTCCTGACCACAAAAGATTGCAAGACCAGTTGTTATTTTACTAGAATTTTCTAGTTAACGTTACATGTACTGAAATTGTAGCTGTATTGTCATTATATTAATAGAGAAGGCAATCTGGCACTCCAGGGATAAAATTATAAATTGCAGGGTGTTATTTCTTCTTAAAAATTGCCTATGAATGTCTATTTAAACAAAGAATTTTAAAAGGCACATTGTTTTTGCACAGGTCATACATACAGAATATAATTAAGCATCTCTAATTCTGTCCTTTTCAAAACCTCCAAAAATAAAAAACCAGCAGATTGTAGGGAACAGCAGAGTTTTAGGCAATCATTTAAACAATATAATTTAGAGAGACACAAAGCTAAATTAATATAATTAAAATAGCATTTAAAATACTTCAAAACAGTCTGTCACTGTTGTAAAAAAAAGATTCTATCACAAGGGTGAATAAAATATATGCTCTGATACATTACTGCATGTTACAATTCAAGAAATTACTTTATCTGTACTGCAAAGTAACTTTACATGTAAACTTCAGATTCTCTAACAAACTCAAGAGCATCCCTGTTTTCCTTTCAATGTAAACAATAAAATATAGGGCTTAGAAAAGAATATTTTAATAAAATATTTTAAAAACAGCACATGTAAGCATTTAATGTCTTCTTTTGATCTCTTACAGATGAGCAAACCTTTCTATATCTTTGTTCATGTGGGAAAAATGCCATTATTGCCCCTAACGATTAATTTTTCTAAAAAGCATATTTGATTTTCTTTATACTATACTCAGTTTCTATATGATAAACATACAATGCAAAATCTCCATGTTACAAGACAATTAAACAGTCTATATTTTTCCCACCCTGATCCTCAAAATGAGTTTTGCCCTTGGCAAATACGCAGAATGATTATGGCATCAGAATTTAATAAAACAAGAGCCAAACTTCTGTGTTGCTGGAAGACTCTTTCCTGTTGCAATGGGCTTACTTAATAATATAGGTTTTAAAAAACTGCCAAGAGGAAAAGCTTCCAGCAAACGGGGATTATTCTTAAGGAGTGCAAACATGCAGGGTTGTTAAGTGTAACATTCACAATAAGGTCAGAGTCATAATTACCACCAATATTATCTTGCATCTTTCAGTTCAAATTTTAAACTGATCCACAGTTTATAGCTTTGATTCCAATATTGTAGGTCCCAACATGCACATAAATTTTCCTTCCCTTTCCACAATATCTTTTTTCCATTCATTCTATTTCAGCTAATATCCACAGAGAGGTGTTGTTGCAATGCACATTGAGTAGGAGCTGATCTATTTTAGTTATTATTAGTTAATTTATATCCATTTTTGCACACTCATACACACATACAATCTCACACACACATACGTGTCAGAAATAGCTAAAACTATGCTGGGCATAATCAGGCAGCTGTAAAAGCAAATATTTCACCCCAGTAAGTCATCTTTGCCAGCAGATGTAAATGGGTGGGGTGGGGTGGGGGCTGCCTTCTGCAAGATAGAATGAGTTCTTTTTAAAAGAAGCTTTCGTAAAGACCCCTTACACACTTGTAGCAATTTGCTGCTTCTTCCAGACCTTATACTGTCCAAAAGAGCATTAGGTTACGTTAAGATGTTGGCAATAAAGTCCAAGAACCGTTTTGAATACTGTTCAGGATTAACTGTTGAAATCTCTGCACCAGCCTGTAAAACCAGAAGATGATGATGATGAGACACAAATTAAATTTAAAAGTTTAGGGCATCTTACATCTGTATTTCCCAATCTGGTGTTGTTCATTTATCCTCAGCTATTCCAATTCCCAGGTTAGGATAGGAGAAGTTTGTGTAAATATACTTTCCTTTGTGCCCAAAGGCTGCACAATCTACCCAATTTTATTTTTCAGAGGCTATTTTTTTTAAATGAAAAACTAGCATGCATCTCAAACATACTCTTTATTTCAAAGAATGCTTTGAATGCCATTAACCTTAAGACATTCATTGAAAATAAAAATAATAAGGAATAGCAAATAGCAAATAGTTGACTTGTTAGGAAGAGTGTTTATCTAGGGGAGAGGAAAGGAAGGTGGGGAGGGGAAGAAGGAAGGGAAAGGATGGGAGAAGAGGGGAGAGATGAAAGGAGGATGCTGAGGCAGAACCTCCTCAGAAACTCTTATTAGAGAAAATACCAGAGAAATTGAAGGAAGCAAATAATCATTCAAGATCTATCTATTCCAAACTTTTATCTTAATTCTACTGTAATTGCATTTTTATATGAATAAGATGTTAACTCTCATATAAGAAGTTATACCCATTTACAATATATGGAGTTTGATTTGGTACTGGATTACAAAAAGTATATTCTGGTGCCCTGAAGAAGGCAGGATGAAAATAGTATCAATAAACTTTGTGGGGACTTAAATTACGTAATTTACCTTTTAATAAAACCCAAATCTCCACACTCTCCGTATGGATTATAGCCCACCCTTTGAGAGAAATCTTCAACATGTTTTCAAAAGTTGGGGTGATTCTTTTAACCAATGAAAACTGCATTGTCTATTCTGCAAGGAAGATTTTACCTTACAGATCTTCAAACTATTTCCAGAAATTATTTAGGGTTTATAATAGCCTAGTTATAGGAGTCTCATAAGTAAAAGAGAAAATCCCTTCAGAAGGAAATGTAATTTGAAAATGGTTCATTCTCACTCAATAACAAATTTCCAAAATTAACTGAGCCATATTTGCATGACTGCTTTGTGAGACAAAGTGATACTATCTCTCACATCTGATCTCTCCTCATTGTAGACAGGCCTTCAGATATAGAGACCCAGGGGAATGTAAGCAACTTTATTTGAAAGCCCTTTAATGGTCCAACCCCTGAAAATCCTTGATAGGACACTGTCGGAGTGGAGGCCTACTCACCCCATGTTTCACAGTTTTTGCAGCATGGGCAGCTTTCTTTTTGGCGTCGTAATGAGTAAGAATGTCAATAATAGCCATGAAGTATACCTCTTTTCTAGCTGCATCTGTGGGGAAGGGAATGGGGAAAAGATGGGGAAATAAAATTAAACGGTACCTAGGGAGATTGTTAAATAAACAAATATAAATTGGGATAATTGCTTCAACAAATTCACACTTTGAATTTGAACCCACATTATCAGTCTGAACAAAAGTTCCTCAAGTCAGACAATAGAGAGAATTGTGATGATATGTTACTGGGTTGGGAGATGAGTTCAAATATAATACATTTTATTAAACCTCTCTCTTAAAATCAGATGTACCTGGCTATAAAAAGCAGATAGAATTCAGCACTTTTTATTGTATTCTATTTATTTGATTTATATAGCCACACATCTCACATATGTGACTCTAGGCGGCGTATAAGATAACCTTAACTTTAACCTTAAATTGCAAGAAAATCTGTCCACATTCCACCAATAAATGTTTAGATTGCACTGGTTTGATAGAAGACAGCTAAGATATGAATTCCTAAAAGTTTAAAATAAGAGAAGATAGTCCTGACTGAAAAGTATATCAAGATGATAAGGTACCAGAAGGAACAATCTGAGAAATATTTAGAGGGGTTAGGTATGTTTAGTCTGAAGAAAAGTCTGCAGGGATATAGGACAGCTGTCTTCATCTATCTGAAGGGCTGTCAAGTACAAGATGGAAGAATTGTTTAGAGCTGTTCCAGAAGACAGGAAAAGAAACAGTGGATTTTCAAGTTTGCTGGACATCTGGAGAAATTTCCTAACACGAAAAGATATTCAACATGGAGAAGACTATTCAGGATGTAGGGAACTCTTCTTGGCTGGAGATGTTTAAACAGAAGCTGGATGGCCATATTTACAGATGCTGCAATAGTGGATCCATACATTGGATGGACGTTATTCTAAATGACTTCAATAATCCCCCCTGCCTCCAATTTTGTAGATCAAGCATGCATTTTGAATAATGTGATTGGAATGAATTACTAATATCATACATATATATATATATATTGTATTTTACAGAGCTTACATAAAGAGAAATATGTATTTATTTGTTGATTTGAGCCAATGTTTTTCTCCAAGAAACAATCTCCTGATGTTTTCTTGGCAAGATTTTGGAAGTGACTTGCCTTTGCTTGCTTTCTAGAGCTGTGAAAGACTGGTTGGCACTGCTTTACCCTGGCTATATGCCTAAAGTAGGACTAAAACTCACAATCTGCTGGTTTCTAATCTGGTGCCTTATCTACTACTCCAAAATAGTAGATGGCTCCTAAGTTAATGCATATATAATGGTTTCAGTATTTGAAATGCTAAACACTATGGAGCCAATTTTTTTTTTTTAAAAAGGCAATTCTTCAAAGAGAGTTCTTTTGTTAGTCAACTTCCTTTAAAAGATGGTTTGAAATTCTTTATTTTGTTAAAAATTATCACATTTATGAGGGCTTCAGTTCTGACCCATCTGCAAAGAAAATGATTGGGACTGAAAGAAGTTGGAGTACATGTTTAAGCAGTGTCAGAGACTAGGAATGTGAAGATTGGGTGTACATATGATGTACCATATTTCTGACTCCTGTCTTAATTTGCAGAACTCTTTTGAATTCTACAATTAATCTGTAATCATAATTGGAAGAAAGCTTCAATGAAGTTAAATAGATTGCTTCCAATTAGACTTACATGACTGTCACAAATACACCGGAGCAAAGATTTAATGAAAAACAGAAAGATGCTCTTTATTTTGCTTTAATATACAACACTTGGGTTAAATCTGCCAATTTTGAAATGCTATATGAACACAGATCAAGAGAGCAACACAAACTCTTTTACATTATCATTTAGAACAATTTTTTAAAAGAACAATTTTCTAAAGAAACAAAAATAGAAAAAATTGTTCTAAACAATGATAATAGAAATAGGTTTGTGTTAATCTGAAATATGGAACTTTTCTGCTGAAAAGACTGAAAATTTTGGGAAATATGCCAAAGCAATGACTTGCTTTTTCATTCTATCCACCCACACTAGTAGCTGTGGTTTATTTGACAATATTGAAAACAGTATTGTTTAGTAAATAAATTTTCTAAGTAAAATAAATGTACTTCCCCTGGGGTACTAACTAAGTATTTCTTAACTTTTCCACTTCCTTCAGCTGCTGAAAATAATTCTATTTGCCTTCAAATATGGAGGTTTATGATGGAATAACTAAATCACATTATTATGGTCATGAACTGTAGATTTTATGTGCTTGTATTTTATTTTTATTTTATTTTATTGTGTTTTATAGTTTTATTGTATTTATTATTTTATTGATTTGTCCAGTCAGCCAGCTGTTCAGACTGGATTTGGCATTTTTGTCTATCTATTGAGTCCTACCCTTGGATAGGCAGATGTGGATATTTGATGGTATTAGAGGTATTGTTGCAGAATATAAGCTATTCTGTATAAAGCTGCCTTTTGTAATTGACTGATGATGAATTTGTCAATGCTGATGGTGCTCAAGTGGTGCTCTAGATCAACAGTCCACAACTTCTTTGGCACCAGGAACTGATTTTGTAAAAGACCATTTTTCCATGGACCAGTGAGGACAGTTTTGGTTTTGATTTTTCTCACTCACTCTCTGCACACCTCCATCTGTATGGTCCAATTCCTAACAGGCCACGGACCAATACTAGTCTGTAGTCCAGGGATTGGGAACCCCTGTTCTTAGAAATTGCACCTAAGGTTCCAATTACTATTGATGCTATCTTTACTTTCTTTTGTCCCAAGTGATTCTATTCTATTTGCAGATCTTTGCATTTTCTGATTTTCTTCAGTTTTTTTCTCTTCTCTTCTGTTTCATCCAGGTACAACCCCATCCACTATCCAAACTTTTTTGTCTTTCTTATTGATAATTGTAAAGTCTGAGATATTATGTGTCAGGTGCCTGTTTGTTTGAATTCTAAAGTTCCAGAGCACTTTAGCTGTTTTATTTTCTGTCTATTATTGTTATTATTATTATTATTATACATTTTATTGTACCTTAATGTATTATTGTGTTCTCACTTGGAGATACACAGTGTGATATGTAATTGAAATATATAAATATAAAGCTAAATTGCTGTACTCTGTGCCACAGACTTTCTATAATTTTGTATACTGTTAACTTAGTTTCAACTTAGTTAACTTAGTGTTTAACTACTAGGGCTAAGGAGACTTCATAAAGCATATTTTTGATCAAAACTCAGATTCCACAGGAACCCTAATGCCTTTCACATCTAAGAATTTATAGCAAAGCCACTTACTTTCATGGCATTTTATACCATAAACATCAATGGTTGGATCAAATTCTCCTGGGGCTAAAGGCTGCAAACTGTTCAGTGTATTTCCTGGGCTATCTGGAGGTGTTCCAACTGGGTGAGTCCCATCACTTTCTCCTTCCTCTTCCTCATTCTCTTCACATTCTACTTCCTCTTGCTCGGCTCGTTCAACATCATGAATTCCAACCAGCAAGCTGTAATCCATGAGTTTTAATTGAGCAAGGAACTACACAGCAATAACAGGAAAAAAAGGAATCCATTATCAATCAGAAAACGATACCTTTACTACATTAAATGTTATTTTGTACTAGCATAGAGTTGTTCAAGTGAAAATAAAGTGGGGTTTAATGAAAGATGCAAAAAGTATTTCAAGAATGTACAGATAAAGTTAAAGCAGTTGAATATTATGTCTGGCCAAACCTGTAGGATTTCTGTTCCCACAATCCATATTTGGCAATGTTGAAGTCTCCACCACAGGTAGTCCTCAAGATTATGTCCATAATGGATCTGCCCATTACAGTCGCATGTCTCAATGACTGTTAGGTGAAATATCTCATCTAATGACCCCCCCCCCCACAATCTTTGTTTTTCCCAATGTACCATTAAATGAATGCCTGGGCCATTAAGTAAAGAATTGGGTGCCACAGAGGTGCAAGAGGCCATTGGAAGCCTAGTACAGACACAGATCCACATGCCCTGGCCCTCTCAAGGCCTCCTTCATCCCCTGTCCTGTGCTCTACTCCCAACCCTTGGGTCTCCACAGGCCTTTTCACACTCCCATCAGGTCAGGTGGGCCTTAGGTCTAATTCCCACCTGACCAGGACTAGCACCTTCCTCCTACTCACTTATCCTTTGAAAGCTCTGAGGCCTTCCAGAATATTGGAATGGATTACTTCTTTGTCTGACCATGTGGTACAGTTCTGGAAGTGTCACCATTTTGTCCTAGATACAAAATGGCAACCATGTTTGGATCATTGCCATACAGTCTGGAAACAAACTGCTTCATTTTGTTCTCTGAATGAGATCTGCACAGTTCAGAAGCTTCTGTACAAATCTCGTTAAGGGTTAAGCAATAGGGGTTAACAAAATGAAGCAGTTTGTCTGAGGGTTATTATTTTGTCGCTGCCCACAAGTGGGTAGGACAAAATGGCAGCTGTCTTTGGATCACCTCTGCACAACCCAGGGACATGTGGCCAGCTCTCTTTCCCCAACATGAGGTCCAGAAAGATCCAAAAGATAAGTGTGATGGGTGATGGACATGTGAGGAACAGGCCCAAGCACTGTGGCATTATGGCAGAGTGAGATGGGGAACAGAGGCAGAGGGCACTGCAGCATCCCTGTGGTCAATTTTAATGGTGAATGACCACAGGAGCACTGTAACCTTTGTAACTTTGAAATAGAGATTATGTAATTTGGGAATGTCTGTTGTAATTGAACATTCGTTAAGTGACCTGTCGTATCTGAAGAACTGCTGGTATACCAAAGCCCCATATTTCAGTTCATTTTGGTAGCAGGTGCAAGTGAAGTAAGTTGGATATGTGACAGACACAATTCTTTGCTGCAGCCCTAATCCGACTTTGATTCCTTCCCTTCCATATCAGCTACCTGTTAAAAGTACCAGCCACAGAAGGTCACAGGAAAAAATATCAGGCTTACTTGGGCCCTGAAAGTCAATCCTGAAAGAAAGACTGGAACAGTATCATATTTACTTCCTCTCCAGCTTTCTAAGAGAAATGTTGATATACAAGCTATCTATATATTAAGGAAATGAAAGCATATTGATTAGTTAGAGCACATCAGAATGCAAGCAGAAAACTAAATGAATAATCAGACAGCTCCATAAAATGCATCTCCTCCCATAAAAAGAAACAACACTATGATTTTGAGATTTATTGCTCAACTCAGACTTCCCATAATTCCCAGCTTTCATCACAAATTGGCAAGGCATTATAGGAATTGAAGTCTAACACACCAGGACCATACCAGATTGAGAAAAATCTCTAAAAAATAAAATATATAGTCAGTGTGAAAAATAAAATGCATTTAAACTGAAATGTAATTGATGGGAAAGCACAATCTTTTGCAGGAGCAAAGTTACTGATCTATCTAATTCTCAGAAAACATTTTTTTAAAAAATATGGTGAATATAAAATAAATTCTATGATGCATTTCTAACTTTTCTTTATCAACTTGAGAATCTAAACTTATAGTAATTGCTTATATACTAATATAATATTTCTATAGGGATTTTAAGGAATAGCAACAGCACTTAGACATATATACAGCTTCACAGTGCTTAACAGCCCTCTCTAAGTGGTTTACAGAGTTAGCACATTGTCTCCAACAATCTGGGTTCTCATTTTACCAACCTCGGAAGGATGGAAGGCTGAGTCAACCTCGAGCTGCTCAGAATCGAACTCCTGAATCGTGAGTTAGCCTGCAGTACTGCATTCTAACCACTGCACCACCACAGCTTTTGTATGCTTGAATGCTGCGCTAATCACCAAAAGTCTAATTATATGGCTGATCCTTTAAGAACCCACTAGATTTAAACAGTGGAAAGAGAATTTGATCCATATTTCACAGGCACATCACCAAATATTCATAGTGCAGATTAACAATCCAAAGTAAAATGCCAGGAATATTCAGGTATTTAAGAATAGAAGAGCCAGAATTATTATTTCATAGTGATAACATCTTAGAACTTTACATCTTTTCATAAGGGAGGAATCATTTTATATTTCAGGGAACAGAGCAGGATTTAAACCAAAATGATCAATCTTGGTTTGAGATCTGAAGCTTCTGACCAAAGGCAGGGCTTTATTGTTTATTATCAGCTTGTTTTAAATCAATATGATGAATCATAGACAGTGCAGACAGCAAAGGTCCTTCAGCTTCATCCCTGTCACTCTTGGTCATGAACGATGTGCCAACTTTTTGGTATTAATTCTGTCTTTCCTGATTCGTTGCATAGTTTTAATATTCATGAAAGCAGGCTGCCTTTTTCTTGTTTTCATTAACCCACAATATTGTGGCTGCTTTTAATGAACACCAGAGAGGGATGCTGTCCGCAAAGCAAGTCCAAAGCAATTTTTCAAGGAATACACATATATTGAATGTATCTTTACAGGAACATATTGAAATATTTCAGTTAACAGCCATATCAGTTAGGTGGTACAACTGTATAAGTGTTTCTGGCAAAGATAGTGCCTTTGTCTAGAATTCTTACCTCAACATCTTTTTTAAGCTTTTCAAGGAACATCTTTTTGTTGGCTTCATTAATGTAAATTTTTTGACCATCATTAATGAAGTCATTGTCTTTAAATGTTGGCAGTTCTTTGGCCTAAGACAGACAAATAAACAAAAGTCATTTCAAAACAATGAAGGAACAGAACAATGAAATGTCAATTGTCTGAACAGAGCATAACTAATCATGCACAGACATCAAAATGCAAAACAGCCACCAGGGGGCATTATAGAGCTACAGCACCAGAATATAGTGTACCTTTTTCAAACATAAGATAAAAACAAATACATTAGCATATTATTTTCTTCTTTCATTAACACAGCCCTTGTGTGTTTTCACTTGCTTACATTACTAAGCTACAAAACATTCTGATCTATAAAATCAATGTTTGATATATTTCTCTATTCATTAATTAAAATATAGCTGACAGTTTAAACATCAAATCCTGTTTTGCATGGCAGGAACTAGCAAAAAAAATGTTCCAAATACATCATTGATAAAATATTCTGCAAGAAACAAACCAGGCAGGATGCACTGCTAAAATGTGTGCTATCCCAGAAGTTCAGATCTGAGACTTAAGTTATCCCCAATTTACCATGATAAGAAGATGCAACAAAAATTAATGAAAGATTGAAAGTGAGGAGTTGTTAAACTGATTTTATGCCTTGCTTAGGGATCATAAAATAATATGACCACTAAGCAGGACAATATTATTTATTTTAGAATTATTCATAAAATAATTGTATCATTTTTTTTGTACATAGTTTTGTGGAAAAAAGCTGTACTATAGGCAAAGACAATTAAAAATAAGAGTGATGTAATTATGAATAAAAACATTAGGGGAATATTGTGAATGATAAATGACATAAAAAATATTTGTTTTTGAATTACTTATGACAACTTATCAAAAGATGGCCACAATGCTAAATCCAACCTGACCAAACTACTGATTATGAAGAATCTGTGATTAGCAAAAAGCTATTGTCATCAAAACTTTAATCTGAATTTTTACCCTAAGAAAAGACTTGCACTTGATGGCCTAACTGCTTGTTCTAATTCTATGATTGCATTAAACATATTTTAATATTTACTAGTGTACATTTCATGCAATACAAGAAGCAAAGCATAGGGGAAAAAGCTGTGGAAATATATCCTCTAAGTAAGAGCTAATATTTGGTACAACAGAAAAGATAAAGGACCCAAGACACAGTTGTATATATTAGAGCACAAGTCCCTCACTAGCAAGAAATTCAATCATCAGCCATAAATAACTGTATACTATAACTACAGTCATCTATGTCACACTATAGATCTCCTAGGAGAGAAAGAGAACCACAAAACGCTCCAGATTACTCATGCATAATCTATATACACCACTATAAAAATTACCTAAACAGAATCAAAGCATTGGCTGTCAGAATCTGATGATTGTGGAAGCCTATCACTCTTCTCTAAACCAAGAAGTGGTTATGTTCAAATATATGTTTTGATAAAGTTATTATTATCACTGTCAAACTGTCACAATGAAAAGAAAACCCCCATTATGTTCAGAAGTAACTCAGTTGGTAATGATTTCCCACAATCATTTGCACAGCCTCTGGACAGCCTCACGATAGGAAATTGATTTGGGGTTTCTATTTTAACAAGCAGGTGATCACTTTTGGATTCAGTTTAACTGGTTCTTCCACAATACTCAACTCAGCCTTCTCCAATGTGGTATACTGTTGGAACCACAATCCAGGTTACATTAGATGAGAATTCAAAAAATTGTGATCTGGAAGCAATCAGATTGGAGAAAGACTATTCTAGGTCAATATTAATGAAGAATTCAGAAGATTTAGACACTTTTTTAAAAAAATTGATTTATATGCTGCCCTTCTACGAAGACTCAGGGCGGCTTACAATGCGTTAAGCAATAGCCTTCATACTTTTATATATTTTATACAAGGTCAGCTTATTGCCCCCACAAACTGGGTCCTCATTTCACCTACCTTAGAAAGGATGGAAGGCTGAGTCAACCTTGAGCCTGGTGAGATTCGAACTTACAGTAATTGCAGACAGCTGGTGTTAATCACAATGCTTTTAGTCTGCTGAGCCACCAGGCCCTTGCTCTTGACAAGCATTACTGTAAAAACAGGACCTCCCCATATTAAATTGAAATGTGGTTTTTTTTAATTTACAGCTTCTGAATTCTAGTACTTTTGCCTAAACCACTGACTTGTTTCAGATCTATAAACAGTTTTAAATAATTTTTTCCCATTCTCAACATTATCATGACTGTTTTCATTGACAATAATTGGAATAATTTATACTTCATTTTTCAGCAGGTTAGTAGTACAGCTTAGAAAAAAAATTAAAGTTATAGTCTCACGAAATACATAAGATTTGATTAAAGTAAAATCATACTGGATGCAGTCTGCCACCAAGAAAAAGCCTCACATGGGTTTGGTTTTAAATTGAGATCAGTCTTATACTGGTTAAGTAGGTGTAGAATTGCACCTAAGAAAGTTGCCAAGAATAATACTCCACAACTAACATAAATTTGCCCTTTCTTACAAGTTGAAGGCAGATGACTAAATATATAAATACAACTTGCCACACCTTTTCTTTGTCACTAGCTTCTCTTGCTACTGTTGAGCCCTGAAAGAAAAACACAGCACATTTTGTCACTAGAACAATACTGAATAACACAGTTATAGAAATGTTTTCACCATCAACTCGTTCTAGTCACTCAAACTTACTGTATTGTATTATGAACAAATATAAAATTCAAACATACTGCATTAAAATATAACAAGAAAAGAAATTTCTCTTCGTGGAGATTTGGATTTTCCTGGTCCTATTACTATTTTCTTCTACTAACTCTAAGCATCTGGAATCCATTAGCTACTACCATGTCAGCCATAACCATTCTTCAACAGAGGAAGTGTCCCCTGGTTAGCGATGCTCTGGTAAAAGTCACACATAATTATTATAAACTATTACATGCATTAACCTGTTTCTATAGATATATCTTAAACTTCAGCCTGTTCAAACATGAGAGTTTTAGTGGTTTTCCTTATACCTCTGGAAGGAATTTAAAGTACTGGTATTAATAAAACGGTTGTCACCTTGTTTTACAATCTGCACAGATGTGTCCATTGTGTAAGCATGTATCTACCCCCCAACTATCCCACTTTCTAGATTGTAATTCACTTGCAAAATGATATACAATATAGTGTATATACAGTATAGTGTGTTATTAATGATATACAGCATAATGTATATACAGTATAGTGTGTTATTAAAAAAAAATTAAGTGTACATTTTATAAAATGAATCCAAAATGTTAGAGAGCAATTAACCAGTCAAATGTGTCAAACATTTTAAAATATTGATATTAGAGGATAGTGCAATTTAATATTTTATAATAATTCAAAATAAAGAATTATAGGTATGAAAATTAAAATAGTAACACATCTACCAAATGTTATACCATTATATTTTACTCTTATACCAGCTACCAAAAGCAGATGGGGGGGGGCACCTAGCTCTCATTTAATATTGTCACAAGCAGCATCATAATACAGTTCAAAAGGTAAACTGCCATTTTCCTGCTAGCATTTTTGGAGTACAGGTAGTCCTTAGTTAACAATAGCAATTGGGATGAGAACTATCCAATGCAATCATAAAGCATGATGTCAAGCCCTTCCAAAGCACCTCAAGGCCCATGTGATTTGGAGAATGGCATACGCTGTATTGGGAAGAGAGCCTAGTGTGCCCAGCCTAGGGGCAGATTGAACGTGCCTTGTCAGCAGAGGGAGGAAGATGGTGAAAGCATGTGGGTACCACAGGGGCTTTGTACTATGGCTAGCCATGGCTTAATCCCATGGGGATTGAGAGAAAACACTCCTCAGTGATGATGGCAGTGCCGGCAGTGCCAGGGCTGAGGTAGAAGCCCAGGGGTGAAGCTGTCAGCTCATACCACTAAAGGCCCGGGCCTCTACTTTAGTCCCACTACTGCCAGAACAGCCAAAAGGGCAGAAATGGGAGGGAGATTGGCAGGTGGGATGAACTAGTCATAAATGCAGACTGACTAACACACCTCTGAGTGTTGATTATGTGACTGCAGGGTCTCTGCAATGGATGTAACTTCGGATTCTGGGCCTAAGTATCATTTGTTCAGTGCTATCATAACTTCAAAGAGTTTCTGAGTGAACAGTCATTAATCAAGGAACAACTGTGGTCAAATAATAAAGAGCATGAGGGTATGCAGAAAAGATGCAGGTAAGGAAGGAAGAGTGTGTGAGCGCTAAGGATGGGGAAAGTGAGCAACGACATGAAAGTAGTTGGGGAAAGTGAGCAATGGTGTGAAAGTGGCTGGTGTGGCACGAGTGGAAAAGGGCTGGAAAAGGGTGTGTGGGTGGGGGACACTTACCCCTTCCCTGCTGGCTTCCCCACTGACATTCTAGGTAAGTAATAGGGAGAGATACAAATGGTGACCATATGATCTCAGGTACTACAATTGGTTGTAAGTGTAAGGGCAAACCAGTTGCCAATCACCCAGATAGCAATCATGACCACAGGGGTGCTGGGACAGCTGGAACTCTTTGAGGACTGATCGTAACCAACATTTGTTCAGTGCCATTGTAACTTTGAACGGTTGTTGTAGGATAAGGACTACCTGTGTATCCTAGTTTTCCTCTGGGAACTTTCACTAGTAAATTCTAGGCCACATCTAATGAAATGGCTTTGATTTCCACTTGAATAATATTTATAGGTCCAGGAGCTAAAATATTTTTGTTTCTTAAAACTGTTACTCATTCATGGTTAATGGAGGGACAGAAATTTTACTGAAGTGAGAAAATGGCACACTTTCGCATCCAAGGATGTGAAATAAACGATAGTGACTTTTTGAACACCCAGGTAAATTGTTAATTATTACATTTTTAAAAGAATGTTGATAAATAAAATATTGATAATTTACATTCTAGAAACTATCACATTCTATAGTCTGCAGTTATAGTAGTCTCTCTTAGCAAATCTGAGAATCTTTTAAAAAAATTATATAGGAAAACACAATATTTTCTGCTGCTAATACAGCACGTATTAACTGCTTAAAATAAAGTACTGTGAAGGCTAGTTGACCAGTCAATCAAGCTCATGTGTAATTTTTTTTTCTTAGCCATCTCACTTCCTAACCCTAAGCCTAAGGAAATGAAGCAGGATATGGCAAACCAATTTGAACCAATCAGACTTCAAATAACAACTGCATAATCACCTCTTTATCCACTCAGAGGAAGTAAGATCAACGAAGCTTACTTCCTGGTAAATGGATATAGGACTGCCATTTAAAATATATTTAATAGAGGTGACAAAAATAGAAACGGCTTAGTATGGCTGTTTAGTCATTTGCTAAAATAGTTTCAATATTAAATGAAGCAGGGTACTACTTTAATCTATTGCAGTACTTCTATTCATTATGGAAAAAAATATCTGTGTGCAGAACACAGCTGCCTACAAAATGCATTAAGGATGAAATAGTCTCTTCAACTATTTTTTTAACCTTTCAAATGGGTTTGATTGAAAGCATTAACACTTAGCTACTTTAGCTAGCATTTCTCTGCCTAGTCACTTTACAACACACATTATGTTATTTTCATAAAAGGTTTTGTTGGATAAGCTGCAAATGTTATTTTAATAAACACATCTCAAAAATATCATTTGTTGAAATGTTTTAATGCACCGTAATTACTAGCTTTAAAGTACTTAATAGAACTGTCCCTCCCTTCCTCCCTTCCTTCCTCCCTTCCTTCCTCCCTTCCTTCCTTCCTTCCTTCCTTGACTATTAACAGAATTACTGTAATGCCATAGGAAAAGAACGTGCTTACCTTTAAATCATATTTTCTATAAACAGATAAACGATGGCTGAATACATTTCTTGTAACAACCATGTACACTTCAATTCCATCAACAGTAAGCCGGTACATGCCCAAAAATTGTGGAAGTAGTGTGTTTCCATGACATTCCACTATAAACTACAATGACATTTTTAAAAAAAGGAATATTAGATGTTATTACATATTTTTTCTTATATAATACCTAAAGTGACCTCAAACAAGAGAAGTAAATTACTATGAAAAATTACATTATCAAGAAATAGTTAAAATAAAAAGTTTTTGAAGTATCTACATCCTTTAATTACTGATGGCATTTGCATGATGAAGATTGCACAGAATTAAACATTCATTAAGGCTGTGACAGGTGAACATGCAAAATCCTTAATTTTATTTGAATGTGTTTCCATTTCCATAAACGTTTGAAATCTACATAAATTTTCAAACTAACAATTTTCTTCTCTACTATTTTGCACCCCAAATCTGTACCTCATGATTAAACAGTTTTCTTGAAGCAGGCAGAAACTATGTACTTTCATTTCTAAGATTTCAGCATTCCCTCACAAAAAAAGAGGTCCTCCTTGGAGCCTGGCACTTGCAGGTATATGAGAGCTCTATACATATATACCATGTTTCCCGAAAATAAGACCCTGTCTTATACTTTTTTGAACCCTGAAATAAGTGCTTGGCCTTATTGCTATGCCCTCAAAAGCCTGATTGCATTTATTATCAGAGGATGTCTTATTTTAAAGGAAACAGGGTACATACAAACATACATACATACTGTATGTGTGTATAGAGAGAATATATCACTGGTGGGTTGCTACAGAGCGAACTGGTAGCGGTGGGATTGGGCAAACCGGTAGCGGTGGCTTTGCCCACCTGCCTGGCAGAGTGCGCCCATGAGTGAAACGGTAGTTGGGCGCATGAGTGACAGGATATGTGCTTGTATGTAGATCTTTGGTTATTTGGGTTTTCTCCCGAATAAGAAGTGTAAGTGCACACATTGAAGAACACAAGAACTCACTCCGAAAAGAGGAACCAACTTCTTCCCTGGTCCAACACCTTAAAGCCACAGGACCAGAAAAGACCAGAACTATTGCCAAAACTGAAAACTTTAACAACAGAATAATCAGAGAAGCCATTGAGATAGAAAAGGCCCACACAGCATGAATAAACGAGATGATACCTCCCACCTACCAGCCATTTGGAAACCTGCCCTTATTGACAAATGAGTCCTTAACACGAGGAATGACACCAGATCCACACTCACGAGGGCCACATAGAATGTCACCACCACACATCCATGTGGAAAGCAGACTCAAACCTACACCAATGATGTGCCACGACCACGGACCAGAAGCCAGACCGCAACTGCATCATTAGCCACTTTAAACCCCTCGAATCCATACATGAAGCAGACTGACACCCACCATGAAGATGTGGCACGAACACGAAGCCGAACAACAGCAATGCAGCTCACCAGCTCAAATCCCCCTGCAACTCAGACTAACTCGAGCACAACCAAGCCCCTACCCAAACAGAACACACCCCCAGCCAATCAGAGTACAGCCAACCACCATCCAATCAGAGCACAGTCAAGCCCCCAACCAATAAGAACACACCTCCACCCAATCAGAACACAGCCAAGCTCCCACCCAATCAGTTTACACCCCCACTAGCAGTTAAAAGGAAGAAACAGCTGCGATCACACATTGCTCCTAGAAGCACGAAGCCGAAAACATCAGCCTGAAGATGACAAATGAGACTTTGTTGAAACGTCGCCAAGACACTTCCAATTTTACGCGGGAGAAAACCCGAATAACCAAAGACCTACGTGTGTGTGTGTGTGTGTGTGTGTGTGTGTAGGTTCTCTTCCTGGATGTCTTAGTCTACAGGAAATCCAATGGTTCCCTAGGACACACCATCTACCAGAAGAAAACACACACAAACCGTTATCTGCACGCACTCTCACATCACCACACAGGACAGATTAACTCTGTAGCCAAGACACTCATCTCCAGAACTAAACACTTAGCTGACGAACAACACCTAAAAACCAAACTACACACTCTCACCAATGTACTAACATCCAATGGATTATATGTATCAATGGCACCTGTTTGAACTTATTATCAGTATAAAGGACACCTATCCAGAACTTCAAACAGTCACACTCCAAACTCCACTATGGTGAAGACCAAAGAGCTGTTGAAGGATACCAGAAACATAATTGTAGACCTGCACCAGGCTGGGAAGACTGAATCTGCAATAGGCAAGCAGCTTGGTGTGAAATCAACTGTGGGAGCAATAATTAGAAAATGGAAAACATACAAGACCACTAATAATGATCACAAGAATGGTGAGCAAAAATCCCAGAACCACATGGGGGGACCTAGTGAATGACCTGCAGAGAGCTGGGACCAACGTAACAAAGGCTACCATCAGTAACACACTACGCCGCCAGGGGCTCAGATCCTGCAGTGCCAGACGTATCCCCCTGCTTAAGCCAGTACATGTCCGGGCCCTTCTGAAGTTTGCTAGAGAGCATTTGGATGATCCAGAAGAGGATTGGGAGAATGTCATATGGTCAGATGAAACTAAAGTAGAACTGTTTAGCAGAAACACAACTCATGTTTGGAGGAGAGAGCACATACCTACTATGAAGCATGGGGATGGCACCATCATGCTTTGGGGCTGCTTCTCTGCAAAGGGACCAGGACGACTGATCCGTGTACAGGAAAGAATGAATGGGGCCATGATTGTGAGATTTTGAGTGCAAACCTCCTTCTATCAGCAAGGGCATTGAAGATGAAACATGGCTGGATGACAATCATCCCAAACATACCGCCTGGGCAACGAAGGAGTGGCTTCGTAAGAAGCATTTCATGGTCCTGGAGTGGCCTAGCCAGTCTCCAGATCTCAACCCCATAGAAAACCTTTGGAGGGAGTTGAAAGTCTGTATTGCCCAGCAACAGCCCCAAAACATCACTGCTCTAGAGGAGATCTGCATGGAGGAATGGGCCAACATATCAGCAACAGTGTGCCAACCTTGTGAAGACTTACAGAAAACGTTTGACTTCTGTCATTGCCAACAAAGGATATATAATAAAGTATTGAGATGAACTTTTGATATTGATCAAATACTTATTTTCCACCATAATTTGCAAATAAATTCTTTCCAAATCAGACAATGTGATTGTCTGGATTTGTTTTCTCATTTTGTCTCTCATAATTGAGGTCTACCTATGATGTCAATTACAGGCCTCTCTCATCTTTCTAAGTGGGAGAACTTGCACAATTGGTGGCTGACTAAATACTTTTTTGCCCCACTGTACACACACACACACACACACACACACACACACACACACACACACCTCTCTCTCTCTCTCTCTCTCTCTCCCTCCCCTCAAGAAAGAGTATCAAAACCGACGAGATACTAGCTGCAAAGCATCCTATGTTGTGTCATCAACAACACAGCAGCTTTTCGAGTCCTCAATACTTCATGGCATTGCTGGAGAATGGGAACATCCTTAGTTACAAGGATTATCCTATTAACATTGGATACTCAGTAGGTATCTCAACTTTTCATACACATTTATATAAAATAAAAAATTATAGCTATCCAGCAATTTTAGTGCTATGGAAATGTACTAAATATATGAATAACTGATATTATTTGGTTTTCTGTTATTCAAAATTTTTTATAAAGCTAATATTTTATTTTCAGGAGAACATATTCTTAAAATGAAATTACTAAAGTACAGAAGAAAAACACCTACTTCTGCATTAATAATAAAATGTGGATGTCTTGACATTATATGAATTAATTTTTAGAAATAATTATCATAATAAATACAATGTATCTGAAGGCAATCCCAATTTTGAATCATTGTCTTCTTAATTCAGGATAATCACAAAATAAGAATGGAAGCACAGGAAGGAATAAGCTTCAGGAGGTATAGAAAAAATTGAAGTATTCAAACATAATAAAATGTTTGATGTAATAAATTAAGTAAGGTTTGTCAGGTACGATGAACCAGAACCATTACTTGCATTGACCAAAGCAGTTTCTTAATGTTGATCAGCTATTTACAAGAATCTCAATTTCCTTTGAAAATGGCAGGTAAAGGCATCAAGTCTGGCTTCCTTTATTTCTTCCCACAGAGTAATTCCATGCTGGAATGACTTTTTACTGCCCTCTCTCCTTTAGCCTGAGATTCCAACGTATTTTAGGGCTCACATAAAACTACACTGCTGCTAATAAATTGTGGCTTTTGATTAATTTTATAAGCATGAGAATGACGCTAAATAAATTTGGCCTGATGACATTTTCTGTGGTTTGTAAGTGCATTATAAGCAGATCTATCTATCAGTAATAAAGTACAGATGCAGATTTTAATTCAGTAGATTAATTTGCTCTCCTGATTATCTCATGAGACTAAGACTAGTAGGCAAGGCCACTTAAACACCAATTCTTCCTTCTTGTAATGAATTTAGTAGCAGTGATTAAGTAGAGAATAATCCTTTCTATTATACCCAAATGAAGCTTCCATTTTGTATTCTTATGCAGCAGTAAGACTCTAAGACAACTGAACTTTATAGCTCAATGAATATAACAACTTTTAAATCAAACATTTTTCAGATTAGATTTCACATTTTCAATATTCGTCTTTTTTTTTCTAACCAAGGCTACACTTTGAAATTACTGAAATATTAAATTTTCAACTGTGAAGCTACTGTGTACTCTTTCACCAATACTTTGAACAAAGAACATAAATGCAATTTAAAACATGAACCGAGAATCAACTAAATTGGGGCTAATTAAACTAAAGCTAAATTGCAAGCATAGGTTAGAATACTGCTTATTTTAGTTCATCTTATCAAATATATTTAGTTCATCTTATCAATTATAGTGCATCTTCTCAAATACAATCTGGCAGCCATTTCTTATTTGTAATGTGTTTTTTTTTGGTGGGGAAAATCTTATTAGCTTATTAAGGAAGCTTACGTTCTTCATTTATTCTATATTGATACAGAGCTCTCAATTTGTCATCTTTTTGTTAATTTTGATTTCTTTAAATGAGATTGCAATTATTTTACTTAGAAAACATATAATCTATTCCATTATTTAGAAAACAGCACATGTCAAAATCTGTTTTACACTAATGGAAGAAAAGTAAACTTGATGTGGCTGTTGAAAATAAGTAAATTTTGCCAAATTGATTACTTTAGCTAAAGTATCTCTCCTATGTTCACTGTGGATGGAGAAAAAAACATAAAGCATTCTAGTAGGATTAGCTAAGTAAATATTATTAGGTGTGGTAACACCACTACAGTGCTATAGCTACTGGACGAAAAGGCTGTTTCACAAAAAGTGGTCAATATCCCAAGATCGTTTCATAGTAGCGAAATCTATCACTATCATCTGAAATTGTACAAAAAGCCACTTGAAACTTCTTTGTAATGAAAAAGCCAGGCTTTATCTGCATTTGCTTTTAATTTATAACATCATTGTTTTTATATTATTTGTATCACCATTGATACAGTACAATAACTTATCATCTTGCCAGCCATTGTCACTGCTGATCAAATCTTTACTTTATAACAATAATTGTCTCCACTGACTTTGTTCACTATATTCTCTGGGATTTTGATCACTTCAATAAATTCCAATTTAATTGTGGACAGAATGAATAGTTTTGTCAAAAGAAATGAATTTTTCATTTGGATTCAAAATTTAAAGTATATTCTAGAATTTTGCAAATTCATACAGAATGAATAAAAATCAAATTATAGAAAACTGAAATGTGTATCTGAATTTTTATTCCCACAGTCTAAAATCCTGGCCTATAATACTTCATGTGAGAATAACACTTAAAAAATAGAACTGGTTAAGATTCTGTCAGTTTTAGAAGAGAATTCTACAGCAAGGGCCTGGAGCAGTTCTTTCACATTCGTACTAATCATTGGTACAATTTAATTAGACCATTTTCTAATTAGCTTTGAGAAAACTTTTTCACAAACTTTTAGACTATCAACTATGAAGATATTTAAAGGTGTTATTATTCAGAAGTTGTAAAAATCTGAATCATTTTGGTTCTGTCATAGGATAAATTAAAATAAACTTCCAATTTCATTATCTAGACCAGGAGTGTCAAACTTAATTTCATCAGGGTTCTGCTTGACTTCGGGCACCGGGTGGGCATGGCCAACTTGACACCACTTATGTCAGGGTACCTGGGGCTAGGGGGGTCCTCATGCATGCCAGTGAAAACAGAGCTCCGTTTTTACTGGCAGAGGCACTGCGAGCCGGTCCTTTGCTGTTTCCAGGACAGCCTCTGTGGGCCAGATCTAAACACCCCATGTGCAGGCTGGATCCGGCACATGGACCTTGAATTTGACACACCTGATCTAGACCAGGGGTGCCCAAGCCCCGGGCCAACTACAGGGCTGTGGCATGTTTGAAACCAAGCTGCAGGAGAAATGGGCAAGTATGCATGCATGAAGCTCCAATTGCACGAGCGGAAGGTGTTTCTGCTAATGGAGCTATATGAGCGAGCACAAGCATCTTCTGCTCAAGTGTCCTGTTCGCGCAAGTGGAGCTTTGCACATGAGCACAAATACCCTCCATTCATATCTAAAGCTTCATTTGTGCATTTGGAAGGCATATGCGTGCCACTCGCACAAATAAAACTATGTATGTATGTATGCGTGCTCCTGCCACTCACACACTCCCTGCACCAGGTCGGGCTGCCAAGCTGAAAAGGTTGGGACTGCCGATCTAGACAGTGGTGGCCATGCCTTTTGTCATCTGAGTCCATAGATGGCATCAGACTTATGATGTGCAAAATCGGCTGTTTTAGGAAAGTCCAAGCCTTATATGATACAAAGAGGAAATATTTATTTCTTTTTTCATCCTTAATTAGAAACATATCCTTCCTAATCATGGCTAATTGGCTCTTCTGCATTACTTCTTTTTGGATATGCTTATAGGTAGTTGCTTTCTTACAACTAGTCGCTTAAAACCATTTGAATTTGTCATAGACTTAAAAAAAGGTTCCTGAAACCATTCCCAAATTACATAAGCACATTTTGATACTTGGCAATCAGCTTCCATTTATGACAGGTTGTAGCATTAACCACAATTTGCAATATTTTTTTTTTGCTGATTTCTAATGCACCAAATATAGTCAGCTAAAATGCAGAAATCTATAAATTTAATTTCCAGTACAGGGTTTGAACCCAATACAATAACAACTGACTATCTGGATGTGAAAAGTCCTGATGAAGGATGAAATACAGCATGGGTGTCAAACTCGATTTCATTAAGGGCCACATCAGGGTTTGTTTTTGACCTTGGGAGGCCGGGTGGGCATGGTCGGGGTGGATGTGGCCAGCTCGATGTCACCCATCCCCCCAGCTCCACCACAGGTACCTCTGACATGAGTGACATCAAGCTGCCACACCATGCCCCGGGGTTGGGGACCCCTGGTGTAGATGAGAGGTATCAAATTCAAGGTCCATAGCCTGGATCCTGCCATGGGGTGCTTAGATTTGGTCCTGGAAAAGGTGAAAGGACCAGCCTGCAGTGCCTCCGCCAGCAAAAACAGAGTTAATGAGGGTTGCATGTTGCCCTCCTGAGCTCCATTTTTTTTGGCAGAGGACTGCAGGGGGCCATTATGGCCAAAAACAGAGCCTAGGAGAGCCACGGATGGCCCTCCTAAACTCCATTTTCGCTGGCAGAGGCAGTGTGGACCAGTCCTTTGCTGTTTCCAGGGCAGCCTTGTGGGCCAGATCTAACCACCCTGAGGGCTGGATGTGGCCCGTGGGCCTTGAGTTTGACACCCCTGAAATACAATGTCACCTGATGTTTACTGTATCTACTCATAAACCTAATTCCATTTGCAAGTTTTGGATTATATCTCACATCCTCACCCAGTCTGCCCAAAGTCAATATGTGAAGGTTTTATTCTTGGGCTAATCAGATAATTGTCAAGATAATTTTTCTTCCTTCCAAACCTTTCATATGTTCTAATAACAGAAGAATGCATAGATTTCTATTTTAATGAGGTAATTTTGACAAATGCTTGCTAAGAAACTCAGATATCTTTTCAACTACTATACAAGAAGCCAACATAAGTAAATAAATGCATAACTATTATTTTATTCAGCATAGATTCATTTTAATACAGAATAAGATTAAAATTTTAACAAAACTTCTAGATGATTTTAAAGGATTGTTTTTAAAACCATGGGTGTTACAATATACAACAAATGATAAATTCAAGAAAATAAATCTAAGTTGCAATACCCATTTCCTAATTTAATCAATGAAGTGCAATTGCAACTATCTCATTCTCAAAGCAAATAATGAATTACCTGGTGGTATTTCTTCAGTATATTGTGCATTTCTGCTACATCTTCACTTGTTATAGTTTTGATGACATATCTTTTGTCGTAAGAGCTGTGGAATCGGGCACCACTCCGAGCTTGAGAATCATTAGCAAGTGGACAACTTCTTGTCAGAGAATTCTGTCATATTAATTAAAGATGGTATCAGAATTAGAAATTAATGTAATTAATTGATAAAATGTCTAACTGGACTTGCGATACTCAAACATTACTTGGATTATATCAGAAACATCTTGCAAAAAGATCAGAGTCAAAAATCAATTAATAGTGTTGTGACATTTGTAAATAGATTTATGATGCTTCTAAAGAAAACAGGGTAATTAAATAGTAGGAGAAACAGAAAGAAAACATTTTATTAACTGTAACTTGATGGTATACTGCTGCTGAGAAAGAATGTTTTCAGTAGAAAAGAGCTTAGAGAGGGAAGGAAAATTTCCAAAAGCATAAAGTTTCCAATATCTGTCTCATATTTTGATACTTCTGCAGGTTCATTTTGAAGAGGAATATCTTGGAGCCAATCTACTTTGACCATATAATAAAGGATTGCACACTGAAACAAATGGCTCAAGAGTGAATATATTGGTGGGTATAATGTGCTCAAAATATACCATTTATTTTAGTTCAAATTTAATTTAAATTGAGCGTCCTTTGTCTTGATCTTCATGCTTAAAAGTTAGGAGAAGAGAAGCAGTTTGTATTTGTAATTGGAACTAAAATCAAACTTTTTTCTGAATTGTTTTTCAATTTCACACCACTTATACAGTTTAATACAAAGAATTAATACCTATGTGAGAAAAAAAGAGGAATACACAAGAAACATGCTAGTCTGTCATCCAGCAGCCTGCTAACAATAATTAGAAGCCTATCCCTCTTCATACATACAATACAAGCTGAAATTTAATATTTTTTCTTCTGTAAACAGAAAAAGCAATTGATAGATGAGCAAATGCATAGGGTTTCTGTAAGACAAAAGTTTTCATATAAATATAATATAGTTCTAGGCACTTAAATTGCTTGATTAAAGTGCCTTTGAAATGGTGCTTATCTCAGTTCTCATCTTAGTGTATTCTGAAAATTACTATGAAATTAGAGCAAACTGCATTCAGATATCCGTCCGTCCATCATCCACCCACCCACCCACCCATCATCAATCTCCAAGATACAATGCCATTTTGAAGGAATAAAGGTGCATAAAAAGCTTCCTTGCATTACAACATGGATCCAAGAATGTCAGTTCAGGTTTCTGAGCAGAATTTAAAATGCAGGTCATTTCATTAAAGCTGATATCTTCATTAAAGGTTATGTTAGTTTATATTTGGGTAAATATTCAAAATGGTATAACTGAGTAAAGCTACAGAAATATATCATAGACCAGAAGTCACCAATCGGTGGTCCGTGGACCACTGGTAGTCTGCAAGAAAATTTTGGTGGTCTGCAGTGCACCCAAGCTGCTCCGGAATGCCCAATGGCCAGTCCTGTGACTGGAGCTCTGGAATATGGGACTGTCCAGGCAACTCATGGTGAGGCTGGAAATCACCGCTGTAGAGGGAGCTATGTGCAACTTGCAACTTTGCAGGAGGAGCAACCTTCAAGGAGTAGCGCAGCCCTCACCAGCTGGAATGAGGTAATGATGCAAGGTGTGTGTGTGGCAGCATAGGCGGGCTGAAGCAATGGGTGTCAACAACCCGAGGCTCTTTCTTCCCCCTGCTGTGGCTTCCTGTTGGCTGAACCCACCACTGGCTATCCCAGCCCCTTGCCCTCCCAGTCATTCTTTGCCTGATCTGAGAAGGGAAGGGCGGGGGATGGAGATTCACTTCCATGTTTCAGACCAGGAGCGAAGCTTCATCTGTTGCTGTTGAGATATGTGACTTCCTGTCAGCCCTGAGACACTGGCTGGCCTGGCCGTTTCTCTCCGCTGCTGCTGTTGGCGCCTGCCTGCTGCTCTTGCAGTTCAGTTAAATTTAGTGTGCTTCACAATGGGGGGGGGGGGAGTAGGTTGTGAATCCAGCACCAACAAAGGCCAAAGAAGTATCCACAAGACCAGAGAGCACCTGAGAATGAGAGAGAAAGATAGGGGGAAAGAGATGAGAAAGAAAGAGGGAAGATAGATAATGGGGGAGAGAGAGATGAGAGGGAGGGAGGGAGAGAGAGAGATGGGGAGAGAAGAGACAGAAAGAACGGGGGAGAGAGAAAAAGAAAGAGGGAGAGAGATGAGAGATGGGGAGAGAGATGAGAGATGGGGAGAGAGATGAGAGAAAAGACAGAGAGGGGGAAGAGAGAGAGAGAGAAAGAGAGAGGGGTAGAGATGAGACAGAAAGAGGGGGGAGAGAAAAAGAGAGGGGGAGAGAGAAAAATGAGAACGAGAGGGGAGAGAGAGAAAGAGAGGGGTGAGAGAGAGAGAAAGTGGGGAGAGATGAGAGAAAGAGAGAGAGAGAGAAAGAGAAAGTGGGAGAAAGAGAGTGCCTGGAGGACCCCATCCTGTCATTTAGAGTCCACGTGCTTTAGCAAGTGGCCTGCTGGAGTCATATTAGTGGTCTGGTGGATTTAAAATTATGAATTTACGTGTCTCCGAGGCCTGAAAGGTTGGTCATAGACAATGAATTGTAAAAAAAAATCTTTAGAAACACCAGCAGAATCTTAAATAGAAGAACCATTCAGTAGAAACTCTGTAGCAGAACAGAAACGTAGGTAATATTTTAAGGCGGAGAGCATATTTGGGATTTTAAGAACATGTCACAAAAATTCTCATAAAATTCCAATGAGTTTATTCTTCACCCTCTAAAACTTATAAAGTGTTCTCTTCTATTCCAAAGTAATTCTATCTTTTATTTTAGGGATATGGCCATACTTTCAAACAATTCTGAACCCTGGCCATTCACTAATTTTATTGTTTAAAAATGCTCATGTATTTATGTACAGCCCAAAGGTAATCTTGTAAATAAATTGATGAAACTTGCTTTGCAGCTTGTCCACTCCATCCATTTCTTTAAAAAAAGTGATATCTAGTAGGAAGGTAAGTCCTATGTTGCCAAGGCAGCATTTATAGCAGATTTTATGGGAATTATGTTGTTGGTAAATATTACTGATTTAAATATCTTGGCTTCTATCACATATATTGTCAATGAACCTTTTTGAACATTAAGATAATATTCCAGTTTCCAATTCATTTTCAACAGCAGAGGCAAAATATCTTGGCTTTGGGTTTTTTGTTAAAGCCATTTAATTCCTTCTTGAAGTTCTAAAGGCATTAAGCAATATCCTATATAACCTCTGGGCTGTAAGATCTGATGCTTTTGTGTTTTAATTTTTAGATTTAATGCAGCTTTTAAAAAATATTGTACTTCAATTTTTATATAAACTGATCTGGACTTTTAAAATGTGGAATTATTCTAGATTTCATGTATCTACAACATTTTTATATAAAATAACTTCCCAAAGCTCACTTCGGCTTTTGTTAATATATATTGGAACTGAAGATGAACAGATTTGTGGCACCACTCTTTTAAAGCAGAGATGGAGCACTTATCCAATTCCATGTTCTGGCTCAGAAAGCCAGAATATCTCAGAAAGATGTTTTGGGAAGATTTTCTCTCCTTGAGGCAGCAGTTATTCAATGTACTGTATAGAAGGAAGCAGCTGCTTTCTTGTTTCCTCTTGCTATTGTACAGGGAAGCAGTTTTCTTCTACCCCTTTCCTCATTTAGGTAGTATGGAAAACAGAACTGAGATGAGGATTGACTTTCAGGAAGAAAGATTTTTTATAGATTAATAAAATCCACTGTATTCAAAATTGCATTCTTGATAACAATTCCATTTTCTATGTCTTCAAAACAAAAAACAAAAAACAGGAAACCACTTTTTTGTCTAAAAGTCCATGTTTCTGCCTCCAAAATAACAGAAGTACTAAACAACATCAGCAAGAGCATATATCATTAAATCATGCTCATCAAAGTGTGATTATGTCAACATTAACCATTAACTTAATGCAACAGTCCCCTAGCTTGGCATCCGGACATGGCCTGGCGTGTACACAGCTCCATTTTTGCGTGTGGTGCATACACACACATCCTTCTTGTTCAAATGGCAGATACTTGTGCTTGTATGCAAGCTCAACTCGCGTGAGCGGAGGGCATTTGAGCAGAGAGTGCTTGTGCTCATGCACAAAGCTCTGTTTGTGTGGAGGACACTCACGCGTGTAACTTCATTCATGCAAATGGAGTTTCGCACACGAGTGCACAAATGGAGCTTTGTGCACGACCACAAGCTCCCTCTACTTGGCGAGTGGAGTTTCACATGCAAGCCCAAGCACCCTCCGTTTCCACAAGTGAAGCTTCACACACATGCACTTACTTGCTCACCACTTGTGCAAGTGCAGCTTTGCGCATGTAGTGGCTTGCCTATTTCTCCTGTGACCCAGTTTCAAACAGGCCGCGCAGCCTGGGGGTTGGGGACCCCTGCTCTAATTAAATGGTATCTGTGGCACAAAGAAATGACTTTGAGTAAAACAATATTTAATATTTGAGTTGATTTCCCCGCCCAATAATTAAATTAAGCAGTATTTTATCTTGAGAATTCCAACCAGTTTTTAATCACAAGTTTATTATTTTTTCTAGTATCTTTTGTACTCTATCTTTAAAGCAGTAAATTCTTTTGTCTCCAATTAATCTATTCAAAAATTTATTGTCTGGATTGCTGGTCTCTTTTTACATTAATATGCTCCATTTTATTCAGAATAGAATTATTGCTCAATCATAGTCTTTCAGATCTGCTTTCTTCCACCTGCATATTATTGGCTGGGTTGCTGGAAGTTGTTGTCAGACCCATGTGACAATCTCCACTGGAGATTGGAGAAATACTATTTTAGTTATCACATAAATAGACACACATGATTTAAAGTCCATCTATCAATAAACATTTGCTACACCAGCTGTCAAAAGGAGTCATTCAGAGGTTCTCTTCACCTTGTGAGGGAACATTAAACAGGAAAAAACATTCTGTATTAAGCAACTTCAAACTGAAAGATAAAATGTGCACAGTTTTTTAAAAATATATATAATTATTTCTGCTGCAGAGTTTGACATTTGGTGTCAACAAATATCACCTTTAGTAACTTCTAACACTTATTAAATATATTATGTACTTTGATGCTTAGATATCTGAATAACATAATTGATTTAAACATCCCATTGTGGCAAAAATCTAAAGGCTGCCAACTTTGCCAGATTCCTCAAAGTTTTCTTGTCAGTCTGAAATCCAGAATAGACACATAGAATAGTCTGAAATCCAGAATAGACACATTGCTAATCAAAACCTCAGTTTTTCCAGATAAATAAAACTACCTTTATTCTTCTTCTTCCAATATTTGGTATATGAGTCCCACTGGTTACATGACCGGAATATAGTTCAAGAGGGCTGAGATTTTAGGTGTGTAAGATAAAAGATGCAATTAAAAGGAAATACATGTGAATGAATAAACCTGAGTCATTCTGTCATGGTACCCTGACTGATAAATTATTTTGGCACTTCAGAAATCCCCACAGGCAATATTCCCTCGGTATAAAAATACAATTAAAAAATTTACTAACAATTTGCTACTTTCCTGAGACATCCCAAACCAGCTGGCTAAGAAGCTGTCTCATGTAGACAAAGACATATGGAATATTCACTAGAACAGGACAAATCAGAATTTGGCAGCAGGTTTGGTAAGCCTCAGAGTTTATAAAATGGGATGAAATTTATTACAATTAACATTTCTGTAAGTTCTGTAGGGAAAGCTGCAAATGCCTTCCATTATTACCTACAATATATTCGCTAGGAAATGGGAATTATAAGAAGGAAAGTATTTCCCAATCCTCCCTTTTCAGGAAGTTTACCAGGAGCCAAAGTAAAAATCTGTTGTTACCGTAAAATCTGGGATCCTAACTCTTGAATAGAAAGAGTTCAAGAATTATTGTTTGCAAAATTTCTCAAGTTAGGAAGCCATCACACAATTGCACATTGGTTTGGCTGTATCCTGAAATTAAACAGAAATGTCCCAAAGGAACTGTTTACTAATCTTAATGATAAAAAGCTTATTCTGATTAAAAAAATAATTAGGAAGGAAGTTTAAATTACTGATATATTTTTAATGATGTTGAACAGTGAACTTGGAAATAAACCTGGGTCCTTGCTCCAAGTAGATCCTGCTTGTCTTTTAATGAGTTTGGCTCCAGGCTACTTTTATCGTTATTTATAGAGTTCCATTACATTTCTTTCCTCTCTGTGAGATTATATCATTCTTTATTTCTGCACTGGAATTAGACTTTTTGGAATATAATATACAAACATAACAGAGTAATGGCGATTCGACAGGAAACATCGCGGTGAGACAGTTGGGAATTAGCGGGCTCCGATGATCCTTGCGAAATTCCGAGCTGACAAAGCACTGTCAGGGGGTGTTCGGACTGGATCTGTCCTGTAGGGATGGAGAAGAAGAAGAGGCACCTTGGATGACCAAGAGAAATAGGCAAGCTCCTCGGAGGTCGGAGGAAACTCTTCGAATCGGCAGCAGGGCAGCAGCCATAAAGCTGGGGCAACCGGACTAAGTTTTGAGCAGGAGCGATGATTTGGATGAAGCCCTGGTACTGGGTGAGTGATTGTCAGATCACAGATAAAAAAGAAATATTTCTAAATTGTTAAAAGGTGCCCCAGCAAAGAAACAGCAGCTAATAGGCATGGGAGAAATTTAATAGAGAGAGAAGAACAAAGCGGATTTTAAAGTGTTAAAGCCCGAAATGGAACTTGATTTTTGGATTAGAATGTGAGTGGAGATAATTAAATTATTAGAAGAAGAAACCCGAAATAGCTGTGAAGAGGACTGGAAATAACTTTAAAAATTTTGACCATTGAAAGAAGAACAAAGAAAAATTAAAACTAAAGCCCTGTAACAGAAGTCTTTTAATTGGATTTGGAACTGGATTTTAAATTGGATTTTGGAGAATAAAAAATTAAGAAGAAGAAAATAGAACTTGGCAAATATTGGCAACGTGGATTTAATAAAATGGATATTTTCTTAGTTTGCTGATTGGAATTGTGGAGACAGACATCTACAAGCAGAAAAAACATTGCAACGGTGAACTTGTATTTTGGGGAAAAAAACTTTTTAAAGTGTTAAGAGTGGTGGGAACTTTTGAGGAGGATTTGTTTTCTTTTAAGCTGTTTGATCTCGACAACCAAAGAAGGGGGATTATAATAAAACCTAAAACTGGAACAATGACAACTCAGAAACAACAAAATGGCACAGGAACTAATTGAAATGATTAAAATAATGCGTATATCATTTAAATTGGAATTAAATGAAATGATTATAATGATGCATGGAAAACCTAAGCCTGATGAATTAGGGACTGTGTTAGGACATACCCAAGTGGATAAAGGAACTATGAATGAGAAGCAAGAAATTAACACTGAAGATAAAGACATTGATTATGAAAAATCAAATGATCATGTGGGGAGTAACAATGAAAAAAAGAGAGGCGCTAGGAGAAAATTAATTGGAAAAAGGAAACAAAGGGAAGAAAAGGAAAGGGGAAAAGATTAGGAACAAAGGTGAATTTTAAAGATTACATTGGGATTAACAATGACAAAAATAGAGAGGGTGGAAAGAGAAAAGAAGAGAAAGAAGAGGGGAAGAGACAAAACACAAAAAATTCAAATGATTACACTGGGATCAACAGTGGGAAAATAAGAAAGGCGAAAAGGGGAAAAAGGAGCAGAGCAGATGGAAATACAGGGCAAATTAGGAGAATAAAGGATTTTAAAATTAGGAGAAAACAGGGAAAAATAAGAAAATGAGAAAAGGGAGAAAGTAGTTAATGGAAAGGAAAAGGGAAAATATGTTTTATATTTAGAACTATAAATGAATTTAAGTAAGATCTATAATTATAAATGAACTGTAGTAAATTTAATATATGTGATTGTAGTATTTGGAATGTCTTTAATTGTAATAATGGAATTCAGCTAAAGCATTTGAAATTGTATTGTGAAAAGGATGAATGGACTATTAAATAAGAAGAAAAGGGAAAGGGGAAAGATGAAAATTGACTGTTTACTGCTTAACATGAACAGAGACACTGTTAGCAATAGCAGAAATTAACTTTTAAGAGGGGGAAATATTACTGATTATGATTATGGTTTATTATGAAGAGGTGTAAATAGTATATACATTTGAAAAAGCAATGGAAAATTGGGTTTATTTAAAAAAAACAATTGGAATTCAGAAATATAAATGAATGACTTTAATGTTATATACTTAAATGAATTGTAGTAATATATTTGATTGTAGTATTTGGATAAGCTGATAAAAGAAAGAAATGGAAAACAGGGAAGGAAATGGGTTATATATGTAAAATTGTATGAATATTAATATCTATAATTAGAATAATGGAATCTAGGGAAAATATTTGAAATTATATTATGTTATGAAAAGGGAGCAATGGGAAATTTTTTGAATAAGATGATTTAGAGTTAGGGTTAGGTTTTAGAAAAATGATTGACTTTAAATTAAAGGGTTTCAATTTGGAAAAAGTAATTGGGGGGGGGTGGGCAAAAGAAAAACTGACCAAGATTAGGGCGAATGGTAATATTGGTTATATACCAGAAGAAACAGAAGAAAAATAAAACAAAAAATTAGAGAGAAAGAATATTATGGCAAAAAATGAAATATATAAATTATGTTAGAGAAAACTAAAAGCTGTATCTATTTTGGCTTGGCCAAACATCTGTTCAGAAAAAATGTATTATTTGTTTGTGTGTGTTTGTGTTGAAAAAAAAAATTTCTAAAAAAAATCAATATAATGGCAAAAGCAAAGCAACTTAGAAGTTGAAATTTGGACCATATTAATTTGGTGTGAGAGTTAAATTGGTGAGCTAAATCTGAGGAGATCCAGGGTCAAGCCAAACATGGACTCCTTCAGTGATCTTGGAACCTAAACTCATAGGATTGTTGTGGAAAAACCCTGGAGAAGTAGTCCTGTCCTGTCCTCTTGAACTAATTGTGTATAACTAGACGAGAAATCTAGCACATAAAGAAGTAAGGATGGGATAGTGTCAGTTCACATAATGATTCTAATGCTGGTTCTTTCATGTCTCAGAGTAATAGAGGTAGAAAACATGTCAATCACTGTTTCAGTGAAATGGTATCCTTTTCTTCACATTAAGTAAGTACCAACTTTTTTATGATAAAGTAGAGCGAACCCAGCAATCCCAGGCACCATTTCTGAGGCCAAGACTGCATCATAAGGGACCATCTTAACTTAAATGAACTTAAGTTTTAAAAAAATCATACATAATATCTTTTTTGTACCTTTTTAATGTACAGAAAATAAAGTTATCTTGACCATACAAAAGGGAAAATTATTACTGATATGAACATATTTAAAGAAGTTATCTTCTACGTTAAAGGAAGTTACCAATATGTAATGATATGGGGTAGGGGAATTGATGAAATTCGTAAGCCTTTTTCTGATTAGGTAATTGGACCACTGTAAAACAACACATAAGCTTAAGAGACAAGACAGTACTGCTGTAACCTAGGAGCCAATCTACTTATAGGCATGTAATAAAATTCTGAAGGTTTCCAGAATTTTAAGTACACAAATACTGTATTTGCCTCTGATCATTTAACTAACAATATGTCTTTTAAGCAAACTTTGGTTGCAAATGTCACAATATATTTACACAGGTCAATAAAAAGATTACTCTTAGTGCAGATAGACAATCATGAAGACTATTTGTAGAAGGTGATAAAATATTAACTGACCTTAAAGTTTCAATCAAACCAAGCAGAAATCTCATAACAAATGGATACGAGCACTTCTTGTTAGATTTACTATAATAGTTATAAAGCTGAAAGTCCAATTTTTCAGATTTAAAAATGTAAAATATAATCAAATTGCAGCTGATCTAAAATGCTGTGATCTATGAAAGTAAAACTACTGTTATGATTACAGAGTTACTTGGGAGTTGGGCAGCATAGAAATATTATTACTTAAATTACATTAAATTAAATATGACTCAAGCTCTGGGTTGACTGAATAGATAGGACTTAATCCAACTAGAAAAAGGACTCGGTGGCTCAGTGGCTAAGACGCTGAGCTTGTGGATTGAAAGGTCGGCAGTTCAGTGATTCAAATCCCTAGTGCTGTGTAATGGGGGGAGCTCCTGTTACTAGTCCCAGCTTCTGCCAACTTAGCAGTTTGAAAGCATGTAAAAAATGCAAATAGAAAAAATAGAGACCACCTTTGGTAGGACTGTTACAGCATTCTGTGCACCTTTGGCATTTAGTCATGCTGGCCACATGACCACGGAGACGTCTTCGGACAGCACTGGCTCTTCAGCTTTGAAATGGAGATGAGCACCGCCCCTTAGAGTCGGGAATGACTAGCACATATGTGCAAGGAGAAACCTTTACCTTTACCTTTTAATCCAACTAGGACAGGGGTCTGCAACCTTAAACACTCAAAGAGCCATTTGGACCCATTTTTCCCAGAAAACACCAGGAGCCACAAAACCCTTCCTGGGCCTGACTATTTCTTGAACAGTCACAATAACTAGCATATAACTAGTTGAATTAAATGTTCTGTTTTCTTCTGAAACTTTTGTTTGCTTGGATTTATCCATGGTTGGTCTACCGGGGGTTAGAAAGCTCAATAAATCATATTCCAGCTGATGTCGCACATTGGCGGCTGGGACACATATTTTGATTGACAAGGAGCCGCAGCAGAGGAGTGAAAGAGCCACATGTGGCTCCAGTGCCACAGGTTGCTGACCCCTAAACTAGGAAGAAATAAAAGGAAGAAAAAAGAAATAATAGAAGCACTATTGCTAGAACTTCCTTTTTTAAAAAGGTAAGCAACTAATATACCAAGCAAAGTGGAGAAATAGCTGTCCTGGTTACTTCTTTCACCTGACTGATAGGCAGCATTGAGTCTAGGAGTATCCCCAACTTGTGGATTTGCTCCTTTAGGAGTGAGCTGCAATTACCACAAAGATGAAGAGAGAGACAGCCAAATATTTTCTGAGAAAATAACAACGGAGTCTTATGAGATCCGTTTTCAACCTGTGTCCTATCTATTCAAATTCTTATAATCCCTAGACGCTGAAAGCTGTTGAGAGATCATAAGAAGACCAGCAGGAGCACACTCTCCACACCTATGTGCCTTCTCAGTTCATCCGCTAATGACCAATACAATTCCATCCCATGCCCACATCTGAACCCTGATTTAAAAGCATCCAAATAACTTGCTTCTTCTACAGTCCTTTGCAGCTTACAATTTCTTTCTACCACCTTCTGTCAAAGAGAAATCTGGACACTATCTGGATTCTAAGAAAGGCCTTTTCGGGAAGGGGGTGTATGATACCTCCTCTTTGAAGGCAACTGGTACTACAGCATACCTTCTTCTAACAAAAAGCTGACAATCTCTCTGTAATCCAACTACAAACCAAATTCTCCTGCGGAAGAATTCAGTATACATACATCAAAATTTGGCTGAACTTAAACATTATTACTGTTGAAATATTGTCCAGAACTCTCAGCACTTTGCTTCCACTTAAAATAACATGGAAGAGGAATGGATCAACCTTAACAAGGGTAACAGGAATGATGCAACAAGGGCAAAGAAGTAATATTCGCCACTCTGATCATCATGTTATAAGCACAAACATGAGTCTGTTTTCAGCCATTTATAGGACATAACCAATAAGTGGCTTGTTATGTGAATTATTATCTAAACTTCCAAGGCATCAACACAACTCAAGTACTTATTTTCTTGTGCTTGTGTGACTAGTGCTTGAGATTGACAAAAGATGCAGCTTCTTGAAGGAACAACAAACACAATGAGCATGCTCATGTCTTATCCAGAACGGTTTCAGATCAGAATTATTGCAGTTTACTAAAGTTCTTTTTAAAAAAAACAGGAAAAAAAGTATTTAGGGCAGCTTCTATGGCAGTAATGGCTAACCTTTTCTGGACCAAGAGGACAAAGTACGCATGCACACATGCGAATGCAAGTGTGCATGGCCAAAGCCCAAAATGCAATGTGTGTGTTGCTTCCGTACATGTGTGCTGCCCCCTGCACATGGGTGTGCGGTCTCCCTGCACACACCCCGCCCCCTGCACATACACGGCAGTGACCCAACAAACATCTGGCTGGCGGGAGGTGTGTGTGTGCATGCATGGCGATGCTGAACTGGGGCGACGGCTCACATGCCCACCTGTGGCACATGTGCCGTAAATTCACCATCATGGTTCTATGGGATTACCTGTCAATTCTTAGATAAGACATATTTAAGTTTAATTTCGTCAAGCACTTTATATATTATATTTTTATTAATTAGCCCATTACTACAATTATCAAGATCAAACAGCTTATTTAGCTGTTAATACTTACTTTCAATTGATAATCTACAACAGTGCACGGCCTTATTAAGATCAAACAAAATGATCTATACCTTTACAAATAATCATTCAATAACAATAATCAAGACATTATTTGTTGACAGATGCATAATAAGACCCAAAGACTAATGTATTCCAAGTCCTATTACTTCTACGGGAAAACAAGGACAAATGAAAACAGAGACAACAGCTGGAGCAATTGGCCTAAACAGGAAAAGGAAAGTAATTTAGTAATACTTTCCTTTTCTTGTTTAGAGAGGAAGAAAGTGAAAATCTTCCAGAATGAAGGATTAAGCAACCTTTAACCAAGACTGCATTTGACACTTTAGAGTGCCAGTAATAAGTGGCAAAATTATGTGAAGTGGGTAAGGCTGACACTTTTAATTTGTTGAGGAAGAATCTGTATTTTTTTAAAAAATAATGTGAATTTACCATATTTTTTGGAGTATAAGACATTCCGGAGTATAAGATGCACCTTATTTTGGGGGGAGGAAAATAAGAAAAAAAAGTTCTACCTCTGCCTACCAGCATCCATCAATATTCATATGGCTAGCATCCTTGCAGCAAACAGCAAACAGCCTGGTCAGCTTCAGCACATTAACCTGATTCAGCATGAGCAGCTGATTGGTGGGTGGATCGCCTTCCGGAATACCCCCAATCAGTTGTTCCCAGACGTGAACTTTAGCAACAGGTTTGCTGGTTGTGTGCGCGCACGTGTCTCATTGGGGCAGATACGCAGCTTAAAAAATGCAACTGATCATCGCAGGGTGCCCCAATGAGTACAGCAGGGGAAGCATAGAATCTGTCTGGCAAGGCAGCAGCTGTTCCAGGTTGCGATTTTGGCCTCTGCGCCTTGCTTTTTCACCTCCAAAAACTCCATTTATGAGGCTGCCTTTGCAAAGAGAAGCTCTTTTGCAAACCGAGCTTTTGAAGGCTGTTTCAGAGGCTCTCTATTTGGGAGGCTGCATTTTCAGCCTCCAAAAGCTCCATTTGAGAGGACGTGCGGAGGCTGAAGAGTGGGGACCGGCGGATGGGCGGGGCTACATTCGGTGGATAAGATGCACCCAAATTTTCATCCTCTTTTGCCGGGAGAGGGAGGGGAAGTGTGTCTTATACTCTGAAAAATATGATACTTTCATTTTTAGGGAGGGGGAGGATCCCAGCTCAAAAACTGGAAAACCCCACCACTACTTTTTGACAAAGGGGAATTCCAGAGACTGTCCATGGAAGACATGTGATTTACGCATGAACTAAGCAAACACTGAATCAAATAGAAACCATTGCAGACTAGGAGAAAAAGAATACTGAGAAACAGATAGGCCAAGTGTTAGCATAAAAGACACTGAAAAGCAGATAAAATTATGAGAAAAATAATCCTGATGGCTCCAGTCTACTAAATTTGAATGTGAGACAATAACTCCAAATAGCAATATAGTAAGTTAATTAATATTCAGGATCATTTTTAAAAATAACATCATATATTCCTCATTAATTTACATAATTCCTGCTTATTCTGGTTTTTCAGACAGATAGGATAAATGTCCTATGTAATGGAGAATATGTGCTATGTTAATACATTCTCAGTAAAAAGATTGGTTAAACGAAAGCAATGGCAACTTTTCTCCTTTGAAATCTATCTGCACCATAGGTGTTTAGGGATTAGCATTAAACTCCAAGAGAGCAGGAAGGATTTAAAGGTCAATTTAATTAGCTTCTTCTAATCTCCAATCTTTTCTACTTCTCACTGGTATTATATTAATATCATTAAATTATAATTCTTAATTTTCAGAAAATGAAAATATTTTTATGCAAGCACATAATCTATTTAATCTATGCTGGCTTGTATGCTAACAGTTGATATTAAAAGGGCTTTCAATAAAACTAAAGTTTTTTTTAAAAAAAACAGAGGTCAAACATAAAAATAGGAATGAATAAATTTTTAAGCTGAAATTATTAAGCCAAATAATATCTGAAGGGGAAGAGGGTAATTTGAAATGAAACTGCCATGGCATAGCAATTCCATAGGCAGTGTAGAATATATATGTGTGCGTGTTTGTGTTTGTGTGTGTGTATGTATATGTATATGCATGTATATAAAAACTAGCTAGATGTCTAGTTTTACAATGCTCTGTATTACTTAATTGCCTTACTACAGCTTCACTACACATTTCCAAACCCAAAATATGAATCTGATATTTTAAGGGACATGTGCATAATTTTTGTCATGTAAATCATTATCTATGGTCTTTGAGAGGCGTAACAAAAAAGCAAGCAGGATCTCCTGGAGTTGTAAATTGATTAATCCTCTAGAAAGATAAAATGAAGGCACTAAATCTGAAAGAATGTGGAATATTTTTTTTTAAATCTAGGTTTCTCCAATTCCAAGCTGAAGTACCACTGCAACTCAAGGAGATTTCAGACAGCACTGCTGTTGGCCAACCAAGGAATTCTGAAATGTATCACTACAACTGTGCAATAACAAGAGTAGAGTAGAGTAGGGTAGGGTAGGGTAGGGTAGGGTAGGGTAGGGTGGAGTTGAGTACAATTGTGCAATATTAGAGAAGAGTCGCTACAATCACTAAAACTGCACAATGATAGAATAGTGTAGTGTAGTACATAAGAAAGTAGACTAGAATAGCGTAGAGTAGAACTGTGCAATAATACAGAACAGTCACTACAATCACTATAACTGAGCAATAAAAGAGTAGTGTAGGATAGGGTAGAGTAGAGTAGAGTAGAGCAGAATAGGGTAATAGAGTAGGGTAAGTAACTAAGTAACCCTCTATAGGCAGTCCTCGATTTATGACCACAATTGGGACTAAAATTTTCATTGCTAATCATTGCTAATAATTGTTATGTGAGTTTTTCTCCATTTTACAACCTTTTTGCCTTAGCTGTTAGCAGTAAGTGAATCACTGCTGTTGTTGTGAATTGTATGGTCATTAAGCGAATCTGGCTGCCCCTATTGACTTGTTGGAAGCCAGATAGAAAGGTTACAAATGGTAATCACATGACCCCAGAGCAGTGCAACAGTCATAAACAACTACTGGTACCAGTTACCAATTGCTCAAATTTTGAGCATATGACCGTGGGAATGCTACAATAGTCGCAATAGCAATAGCAATAGCATTTAGACTTACATACTGTTTCACAGTGCTTTACAGCCCTCTCTAAGCAGTTTATAGAGTCAGCATGTTGCCCCCCACAATCCGGGTCCTCATTTTACCAACCTCGGAAGGATGGAAGGCTGAGTCAATTTTAAGTGTGAAAACCAGTTGTAAAGTAACTTTTTCAGTTGTAACTTTGTAACTTGCCGTTGTACTTTGAATGTTCATTAAATGAATGGTTCTGAGGACTATCTATATAATACTATCCTTTTCAATTTGCTTCTTTCCTGATAATTCCCATCACTGTCATCATCCCTAAGGAATGGCTGTTGAAGAAACTAAGTGGCACTACATTCCTGAAAAACTGCAGGGAGCCAAATTCAGGGGTACATGGCTAGGAAAGGGATAATATAATAAAACTAGAATTGATCCTGGGTTGTTGTTGTTTTTTGGAAGATTTAAAAATGCCGAGAAGCAGTTTAACACACTTGACTTGCAAAATATGCCGAGAATGTGGCCTTTTTAACCCTTTCCTCCCATGAACAAATTTGTTGTTTAGGACTTGAAAGGGAATTGCATTCTTGACTTTGAGAGATTAAAAAAATATAATAAAAAATCCAGAAGGTAGAATTATCAATACTATTAAAAAAGTTGAAGAATGACTCTAAATACTGAGATTACAAATGTAGATTGCCAGGCAAAGCAACTTGTTTCCAAATAATACATTATTTGTAAGCACACTGATTACATCCAGGAAGCCTTTTGCTTGAGAAAGGTCAAAGTCTTGTGCTAATGACTGTCCTAGTTTTATGACAGTGCTCTGACAGCTATTGATTAGGTTCCTCAGTAGTCTGAAAATACATTAATCAGCTCAAATCAAAATCGTGTAGCCTTTTCAGTTCATGTAAACATTTGAATAATTAACAGTTTGCAACACTTTCAGAAAATATATGGATAGAAAACTCAAGAATGCTACTTCAAGTATTTGTGATTTACAAATAAACAGAATAAAACTAGGCATGACCTACTTACAACAGATGTCCTTATATAGAAATTAAAAGTGACAATTTGCAGAATTTAAACTATTAAAAAGGAAGTATAAGTTAAAAATATCAGTAGCAGCACTATTCTGCATTTTGTCACTATAAAGTTTCAAGTATTTCAGCAAAATTAATTTCCGGTTGAGGGTAACGGCCACAAATTATCATTGAACTGCAATTTAGGAATCCATCATGTCTGGAAAAACTTATCAAGAATTATGTATTGATATTCCAAAGACATCTGGGGAAAGCAGTTGTTTCAATTACCGTACATTGACATGGATTATTAAGCAACCTGAGAAATCTGCCATTTTGCTCATGTTTGCCCTGCATTGTTCTGTGCTAAAAGCATAGTTGACAATTAAATTAGGTTTGGTATTTCCAAGCCACAGTTACTCAAGTATTTAAAATCAGAGTTATCATAAAAAATAGGTATAGAGAAAACTTGAGTGGTAAACCCACCTAGCTCAAAAGCAAAAAGTTCTGGTGTCTCTGTTTGAAGTAACTGGTGATCAGAAAGGCACTGGGTCAAACTGAACAGCAGTAAAGATATAAAGAAAACATCATAAATTCAATTCACTACGTTTGTATAGAAGAGTTACCTAAGATAGTATGTTGTTGGAGATTTCATAGAGATAATTATTGATACCACTCACTCACTCACTCACTCACTGACTGAGTGACAGATAAAAGTCCACCCCTGTTCTGTTCGTGCTCTTGCTTTTAACCTTTAATTGTTAATTTTTAACATTTTTGTATTTACGCTTTTATACTATTATAAACTGCCCAGAGTCACTAAAAAAAATGAGATGGGCAGCATATAAACAAATAAACAATGCTTTTTTAAAACACATGCTTTTACAATGCCCTATATATTTACTGTACTACATTTTGGGAGAAAATAGGCTATAGATAGTCCACAACGTGTGACCACAATTGAGAGTGGAATTTTGGTGGTTGAGCAATGAATGTGGTTGTTAAAGAAATCATCAATCATTTTTATCGTAGTCGTTAAGCAAATCATATGATTGTTAAATGAATCTGGCTGCCGTCACTAACTTTGCTTGTTGGAAGCTGGATGGGAGATTGCAAATTGCAATCATGTAACTGGTTGGCACTGCAACTGGTTATAAACATAAGTCAATTGTCAAGCCCCCAAATCACAATCATGTGATCAGATGGGTGGTGCGATGGTCATAATTTCAAAGACAGTTTTTAAATCACTTCCTTCAGTGCCATCGTAATAGAACCATAGTTATATTAATGGTGATAAGTGGAGGACTGTCTGTATACAAATGTGACTATGTGACAAAAGATAAAATTTTCAGAGGATAATACTCTCTCTAATTCCATGGTATATGGAATTAATTGGACAATGTAAATGGATTCCCAATGCCCTTACTATGGCAAAAAGACTGATACTGCAACACTGAGAAGATAAATGCATGCCCCTGTTTATTCAATGGATCGAAGATTTCATTATATTGGCCACCTACTTACAGGTTGCCTATATACCTATACTTCATATGGATTATCATAACGAATTATGTGACTCATTTATACAAAGTAAGGTTGAAAAAGCATGATAGTTACATAAATGTATTAGAATTATATATACATTTTTGCATAATAATTGCATTTGCTATACAGAAATGAAATTGTTTACTATTATAACAATATTTCATACTTTGTTTCTTTTTTTGGGATATACCCAAGCTAAATATCCCTGGGGGGGGGGGAGAAAAACAGGAGGCGGTGAGGTTCCCGGTGGGAGGACTTGCTGAAGGACTCTGTGACAGAAGGCGGCCTAATAAAGGACGTTAGGGAGATCCATGTGGCAGCCCTGCAAATCTCAAGGAGAGATGCTTGGGTGGCCCAGGCAGCGGTGGTGACAGCACTGCATGTAGAATGTGCCGTAATGCGTGCAGGGAGCGTTTTGTTCTTATGCTCGAGGCCAATGTTATGCACGCCTTAAGCCAGTGGGAGATAGTAGAAGAGGATTCTTTTGAGCCGAGTGAAGTGGGCTGGAATGATACGAACAAGGATTCCATCTTATGGAAGGACGCTGTCCTGTTAATATATCTCTTGAGGGCTCAACGTACATCCTAGGAGTGCCAACGTTGTTTGATGGGATGAACAGGGTTAGGGCAGAAGTTGGGTAAAACAATTTCCTGGGCTCTATGAAACCAGGTGTTGAATTTTGGAAGGAAAATAGGGTCCAGTCGGAGAGTCACACGATCAGGATGGAAAATGCACAGGTCCCCTCTTATGGAGAGGGCCGCCAGCTCACCAACATGACGAGTGGAAGTGACTGCAATAAGGAAGGCCACCTTGAAGGTGAGGAACTTCAGGCTGGTAGAAGACAGTGGTTTGAAAGGGGAATCCATTAGGGCCTGAAGTACAAGGCTGAGGTCCCACGATGGAAATCTGTGAACTGTGGGGGGATAGAGATTGGATGTTCCCTGAAGAAAACCGGGGACACACAGGTGATGTGATAATGAACCATGGTCCTTGCAGGGAATTATTGTCGCCAAGGCCGAGATCTGTTGTCTCAGGGTATTGACCGTGAGACCAGCCTTGAGGCCCACCTGGAGGAAGTCCAGTACGTGAGCAATGGAAGCATGAGTGGGTTCAATGTTGGAGGAAGCGCACCAACGACAAAAGGAGGACCAGGTGGCATCATATATCCAGGTTGTGGATTTTCTGTGGGAGGCGAGCAGAGTGGAAATCACCTTGGAAGAAAAACGTTCTTTCCTCAGGGTCTCCTGCTCAATGGCCAGGTGGCTAACTGGAACCACTGGGGTTCTGGATGATGGACCGCTCCTTGAATGAGAGATATCTGATCCGGTGGAATCTTCCATGGCCTGTCCCTCAAAAGTTTCTTGAGATCTGCGAACCAGGGATGACAAGGCTAATACGGGGTGATGAGGATGACTTCTGTCTCTTCTTCCAGGATCTTCCGCATGACCTAAGGAATAAGAGGTATTGGAGGGAAGGCGTAGAGGAGTCCTGGCGGCCATTTGCAGTGGAGGGCGTTGGTCCTATCCATCCCTGGGTTCCAATACCTGGAAAAAAATCAAGGAACCTGGGTGTTGGTCGGAGTGGCAAAGAGATCCATTTGTGGTTGGTCAAAGCAGAGGACAAGTTGATAGAAGAGATCTGGAAGCAGTTGCCACTCTGCCGGGTCTATGTCTATCCTGCTCAGCCAGTTTGCCTGAAAATTGGAGGAACTCTCAATGTGTTCTGCCTGTAGGGAGAGGAGGTGTCTCTCTGCCCAGGCTCCCAACACTGCGACCTCGTTCATGAGGACCCTGGACCATGTCCCGCCCTGACGATTCACGTGGGCTTTCGTAGTAATGTTGTCCATCCTGAGGAGCACATGCTTCTTTTTTATTTTGATTTATATGCCGTCCTTCTCTGGAGACTCAGTGCGGCTTACAAGGTTTTAAGCAATAGCCTTTATACTTTTGTATATTTTATACAAAGTCAGCTTATTGCCCCCACAAACCGGGTCCTCATTTTACCTACCTTAGAAAGGATGGAAAGCTGAGTCAACCTTGAGCCTGATCAGAATTGAATTCACAGTAATTGCAGGCAGCTGGAAGCTAAATACTACCTTTAACAGTAGCATTAGTCTGCTGTGTCACTCAGGCTCCTTGTTGATTGGAGAGCTGGCGATGGAAGTGCCATAGAGCTAGGTGGGCCGCCCATAGTTCCAGCCAGTTGGTGTCATGTTGAAGCTCCTCTGGCGTCCAACGACCCTGGGAGATCTGGCTGTTGAAGTGAGCGCCCCAGCTGAAGAGGCTGGCATCTGTGGCCAGAATTAAGCATGGGGGATTGAGAACGGAGGACCCTTTTTCTAGAGCTGTGGATGTCCACCAGGAGAGAGACAAGAGGACTGTCTGTGGAACCCTGATCCGGGAGTTAGAATTGCTGATGCCCTCTTTTTGACTGGGAAGAAGCCGCCACTAGAGTGGACAGGAATGGAGTCTCACCCAAGGAACGATTGAAAGGCAGGAGATCATCTGACCCAACAGCTGGGAGAGCAGAAGAAATGGAGTTCTGTGGAGTGATCTGACCTGAGCAACTGTGGCCCTGATGTTGTGTTGGCATTCCTGTGACAGGAATACGAGACCAGCCTTTGTGTCTATGTGAGCTCCAAGATGAACAAGATCGGTGGACGGAATCAGTTGGCTCTTCTCCCAATTCACAGTGAACCCATGGAGTTGCAGAGGTGAGATAGTCACCTGAAGATCCGCATGAGCCTGTTGAAATCATGAAGACTGGATAAGTATGTCGTCTAGATAGCACTGTAATCTGATGGGTGAAGCTCTCAAATGAGCCACCACTACATCGAGGAGCTTAGTAAAAATACGGGGGACAGAGGAAGCCAAAGGGAAGGACCCTGTATTGGAAGAGCCCTCCCTCCCCCTAGCAAAATCTGAGGAACCGTCTGTGGTATGGCCTAATTGGGAGGTGCAGATAGGCCTCCCGGAGGTCTATGGATGACAGATAGTCACCAATTCTAATGCCTCCCAGGATAGAACGTAGTGAATGCATTTTGAAACACCTATATTTAATATGGCATTTCAAGTCCAAAATGGCTCTATTACTCCCCGATTTCTTCTGAACTAAGAATAGAATAGAGTAAAAACCAGCTCCCTGATGTTCTGGAGGAACCAGTTCAATAGCTCTGATTGATAAGAGATGCTGAATTTCGGCCTCCATTGAAGACCTCTTGATAGGATCTGAAGAAACAGAGCACTTGATAAATTTGGATTGGGGCTGACTGTTGAGGTCTCTGAATTGTTGCCTGTCCTGAATTCTGTTGGACAGAGGGTTGAACGAACATGAAGGGGCCACTAACAGGAACCCTGGCTCTGTTGATCGAAAGGACTGCCTACAGTAAGGAAGGCAGAGGGTCTGTCTGGTCGTCTAGACGAATAAGGGAGGATCTTTTTCTTGTCCCTACCTTCAACCAGTATGGGGTCTAATGCTTCACTAAAAAGATTTCCACCCTTGAAAGGAGCCGCTGAAAGACCCCACTTTGTCCTCATGTCTGCTTGCCAATGATGTAGCCAGAAGAGGTGGCAGAATTAAGGGTGGCATCAACCTTGTATTCCGTGGTGGCAATGGCCTTGTTGATATCTTGGTTCAGACGCGTGTCCTCAGGGGACTCTCTGCTTTGCATTTGGCAAAGCCAAATGAGGGATGTACATGCATAGGAGGCTTCAGTGGATGACGTGAGAGCCCAAGTGGTAGCCTGGTGAGTCTTGCGAGTAAAAGTTTCTGCTCGTCTATCCTCTGCACATAAACCCTCAGCAGCATCTGATGGCAGGATGCTGGAAGAAGTAAGGCTGGCCATTGGGGCATCAATCTAAGGTAGCTCCTCGAATTCCTGTTTGGTGGAATACAGCTTTTTGTCTAGTCCACTTGGGGTGGAAATGGAGCCGGGTAGGGCCCATTGACGCTGCACTGTGTCCAGAAACAGCTTAGGTGAAGAGACGACTTCCTGTTCTGCTACAGCCTCTGTGAAGAGACGAGATGTCAGCATTTCACACTGCCCTTACTCCAATGCTGACATAAGAAGAAGTAGCGGAGGCATCTGGAAAGAGACATTTGACCCTTCACCTACTTATTTTCACTGGAGAGAATATCACCTAGGAGATGGGATGGGAAGGGGGAAATTCCTTTGAGGGGAGCAGTAGATTAGGGGCAGAGTAATGGGGAAGATGGCCAATGAGTATAGAGGAGTGGGGAAAGGAACAGGAGGGTTTGCCTGAGGAAGTCAGACTTGAGTCAGAGATAGAATGTACGTGCTTAATAAATTAGAGTTTTTTTCAAAGACTTTGTTTGAAATGCAATTTATTCAAGACGACTTCGAAATCTGACATGAGTATTGGAGTCCTGATGCTCAGAGGTCATCTTTGTTCCAGTGGTGGAAATACCCATGTTTGCGGTGACTCTGGCCTTGTGCAGCAGGTTCTTGAAGAGTTCATGTTTGAATAGACCTAAGGAATGGGGCTTATCAGAAGAAGACTCCTCCTCGTCAGAAAGGTTATAGTCAAAGGATTCCTCCTCATCAATGGTGGACTGGTCGCCGTGCTGAGAACAGGATGGAGACCTAGTGGCGGAGGGCACCTCACTGTCTAGATGGGAAGATGCCCTGGAAGGGGACTGTGATTGAACAGGAACAGAAGAAGGTGCCAAGATTCCTCTTTGGGTGAGAGCAGTATCAATGCTTCTAGCCACCATCTGAGCGATAAGATCGCACATCTGCCGAGGAATGGAAGAAGAAGATCCTTCCTCTGGAGGAAGACCAGCAGATTTAGGAGTGAAAGTGGCAGGAGCTAGAGAAATACCAGATTGAGACTGAATAGGTGGAGAGGCATCAGATCCCTCAGTGAAGACATCTCTAACAATGGACTGAGCAGTAGATCTGTTGGGAGACCAAGATACAGTATCCTGATGAGGTTGAGGAGAGATGGACTGCTCCTGCGGTGGAGAAAGTTGAATAGGCATTGTGGAGAGTGGGGGGTGTACGATGACTTCCGCTTGCCTCTTCGCCCTGTCAAATTGTTATCTAGGGCCAAATGCCTTCGTTTGGTATCCCTCTCTGTAGCCGCAGAAGTGGAAGGGACAGGCTGAGGAGTTGGTCTCTTAGAAGAATGCTTGCTTTTGGAGCTTTCTTCCTGATGAGAAGGTGATTTGGAGCTCTTTTTAGAGCGGGTACGATTAGCCATTCTGGAGAGAATGTCTGAAATAATATAAGGCCTTATTAGAGAAAAAACATTGCCTTAATTCTGAATAAATGATGAAGAACACCATACAGAGTCCAAGGGGGGATTAAATATGGTATATCCCTTGTGTTAACAGGCCTCAAGGTAGGAGAACCCCCTCCCCAAGGCAAACAAAATGGCGCTGGAATGACTCCACAGTTTAGGCAATTCAAAATGGTGGCCGCTAATTAAGAGCCTGAGGAACCGGCTCTACTCGCTTAAATGGTCAGCGATCTAGAATGAATTCAGAGGCAAGTAGCCAACAATACACCAAATAGGGCTGCAATCAGCTCCGGAGTAGAAGAAATCGCCCAGTTTGAGCTCAATTAATGCTGCCGCGATTATGGGACTAACGGGATAGTTCCTGTGGATGGTGGCTCTGGCGTGTGTGTGAGAGCTGGATTCCGTTGAAATGGAGCCTCTTTTCTATCCCCACTGCGCAAGGACCGACAGAACAGCCCTCCCTGCACACCCCCAACAACTCACAGTTAACGGTGTAAAAACGGTGAAATCTGAAGCTGGCGAGTGTTCCAACTTGCTGATGAAGAGAAACCGTGGTTCAGCTGAACTGCAGTAAGAGCACGCTGCTATACAATCCCTGAACTGTCACTAGTTAACTAAAATAGAAACTAGTCAGAAAAGGAAGAATTTTAAGAGAAAGGTTAGGTTTAGAGTCCAGTAATGGAGCGAAAGGAAAAATACAAGTCTCTTGGATCAGACTGAGCAAAGAACTGGGATAAACAGAAAGAGGAGCCATGTTTATTCAAATTTTTACTCAGTCTCGGACCAATTGGACAGGATATAGCCCATTCAATGGATTCTCTAAACAGCGCAAGGGAGAAACTTCATGTTTTCTGTTTTCTTTTTCTGTTATTATTTTAAAAGCATTTTTAAAAAAGATTTAATATAAAAGCAACATTGTAAATTCAGTTCACATGAATTACCTTCTCTCTCAGATTATAAATGAAATTTCCGTTGTCTACAACAAATGACATTGTGTGTAACAAATGAAATCTCACTATTCTATCTCCTCCAGGAAGTTTTCCAACCATGAGATTTGAGGATGAAAGAAAAATCCAGAGGTAAGGAACCAATGTTTGTTGCATAGATTAAATGTACATAGGAGTGCAACCTTTTTTTAAATGACCCAGTCTGAAGTATGTGCAAACAGACACTCCATCAGTCTTCAAAGATACTTAAGAATCTAGTTTAAGCAAAAGGACTGCAAAAGGAAATGCAAAACTAGGTGGGTTATTTCAGGGGTGAAATGTAAAAATGTTTGCTACCGGTTCTGTAGGCATGGCTTGATGGCTATGTGATCTGGTGGGTGTGGCCAACTTGATGTCATTCACTGTTAGAGCCAGGAGCTGCACATTTTGAAGGACATTCTGCCCTTCTGAAGCCCCCAATCCTTTTGAGTTTCCCTCCGCCACCCAAGCGAACATCGGAGCCTTCTCTTGCCCCTCTCCATCCGGGAGGGCCATGCATCCCCTCCCCAATCCTCTGTACAAACCGCCCGACCCGTTTCTGCAGAGCCCCCCCCATGAAGGGCAATCTAAAGAGGGGAGAGGGATGCTGCAGAAACGGCAGTCTTCCACCCGTGCCTCCCATGCTGGCTCCGCATGGCTTGGGGTTCCAAAGTAGCCCACTGAATATCCCACCCAACCATCTGCCTCCCAGTGCTTCTTTGGGAGCTTGGCCCGCAGAGTCCAGCACTCCTAGGGAAGGAGGCTCAGCCATTGTGTATTTGAGAAGGGTGGAAGCTGCCGACGGGGTGGTAGCCCCCCGCACAGGGAGTGGGCCAGGCCCAGCCACACTGTGCAGCCCGCAGCACTTTCCCTTCGGCCTGGGCAGTGGCAGGGGCGGATGCAGCTCCAGCCAAGGCCACCCTGGCTGAGCGATCACCACGCTCTGCAGCAACAGGCATGCCGGGGGCGCCTTGCCTGCCTTCATTGCCTCATGTGCTACACACAGAAGGGGCCATCATTGCCATTCTCACCACACTCCCATCTGGCCTGGCTGCAGAGTGCAGATGTCTACCTGCCCGAAGCAACCCTGTCACCATTTGCTTTCATTTCGCGGCAGAAGGAAGAAAGCAAAACGCTGCTGCCTTTCGCTTTCTTCCTTCTCCCACCGCGAAATGAAAATGAACACCAGTGGGGTTGCTTCAAGCAGGTGGACGTCTGCACTCTGCAGCCAGGCGGGATGGGATGGTGGTGAGAGCCATGGCGATGGTTCCTTCAACACGCAGTGCATGGAGGCGATGAAAGCTGGCAAGGTGGCCCCAGCACGCCTGTTGCTGCGGAGGCGCGGTGATCGCTCAGTCAGGGCGGCCTTGGCTAGGGCTGCATCTGTCCTTGCTGTGGCCTAGGCCAAAGGGAAAGCACAGTGGGTTCTGTGGTGGCGCAGGCGGGCGGCAATGGCAGAGCTTGCTTGGGCTCTCCCGCCATCCTGGAACTAAGCCGTGCTGGAGAGGTCTCCTGTGCGGCCATAGTCCAATAGGGGCATGTGTGTATGCGTATGAGGAAAAGAGGCAACAATGAAGACCTGTCCCCTGGGAGAGGACCGCAGAGGGACACGTCACATGGCTGTTGCTCTCGCCGCTACTACTTTTGCTGTTGGCTACTCGGCGCTGTTAAAGTCAATCTTGAAGAGCTGGAAGATGTTTCTTTAGATCGTTGACATGCCCAACAATGAGTTTGGCAACGATCTAAGGAAACATGTTCCAGCTCTTCAAGATTGACTTTAAGAACACTGAGAAATCGACAGCAAAAGTAGTGGCAATGGGTTCAACAGGTGTGTGTGTGTCCCCCTCCACAAGGACTTGGAGGCAGATACCGCTTCTCTGAGGAAAAGAGGAGGCAGCAAAGCCCTGGCTGCCATCACGGAGAGGAGGACCGTGGGGACACACACACACACACACACACACACACACACACACGCCCCTGTTGCCCCCGCTGCCACTACTTTCCTGCGGGCGCTCTTAAAGTTGATCTTGAAGAGCTGAAACATGTTTCCTTAGGTCGCTGATAGTCACCACAATGAGTTTGGCAGCATGAAAGGCAGGCAAGCATGGCAGGGCTATGGGCCTTGGACCGATTTGGTGGTGTGGCCAGCCAGCGATTGCCACCGGTTCAGCAAACCAGCCCCAATCTCCGCTACCAGTCCTCCCGAACTGGTCCATACTGGTAGCATTTCACCCCTGGGTTATTTGCATTTATCTTTAGATAACATCTCCAAAAAGATACCATTACCACATATTTTTTATTTGATCACAACTCCCAATGTATTTGTAAAGACAATTATAAACACAGTATGACATAGTAATTATCAGATGATATTAGCTAACAATGAAACTAGAGGAAGGGGCAATCCCACTGGTAATTTAAGAATTGCAGAGCAAAAGGAGAAAGAGTCTTCTCTAAAATGCAGAAAGGGAGGGAGGGAGGGAAAGTGTAAATCACCACATTTTAGTTTCATACCACAAGTTCACTTCTAACATATTTGAGAATACTCTGAAATTTACTTCAAAATTCTATGTTTTAATCATACCACTTCCACAATTGAGAGGGACACAATGCCTTCAAATGCTTGAGGCCGACACATTGCACAGCAGAACGGCTTCTTACCCATGATTTGTTATATGCACTACTTACCTATGACTTATTATATGCACTTCTCATTAGAACCATAAGGGCTTAGTGAAATACAGAAAGGAAATTTAGAAAACAAACACACCCATTAAATAATCTTGTATGTCTCACAATTACCAGCTGAGTTTACACCTGAACATTTGCAGAGATCTACCTTTCATTCCATCTACCTTTCTCCCAGCAGAGAACCTAATCAGACATCTCCCAAACATTAAGCCTTATTTAACATGATAACCAGCTTACCTGAAAGTCTTGATCATCAATTCCAAACCTCTCTCGCAAATTACGAAAAACCATTGGACAATATTCTTTGAATTTGAAATGGCTTGGCATGTTTTCTCTGAAAAAGAGATTTGATATTCAGTAAGGAATTGTATATAGAGGTAACTTGTATATAGAGGTAACTTTAACTTGCAACTATTTGTTTATTGGCCATTTGATGATATGATGGTGCTGAAAGAATTATTTACAATTGGTTCTCACACTTGTGAATATCACAGCATTCCTGGGGTCACATAATCAGAATCCTGATCCTGCCAATTGGCATGTATTTAGGATAGCTGCAGTATCTCAGGGACACATGGTTACCTATTCCAACTTTTCCAGCTGGCTTCCAACAAACTCAATGGGGGAAACTCATTTGCTTAATGATTGTAGCAAAAAAGGTGGCAAATTAGGCAGGACTCAGTTGACGACTGCATTATTTAATGATGAAAGTTCTATTCATCTGTGTGTACCTCTAATCAAATCAATGTTTATTTTTCACACACCAGTCTCCAGAGCGTGGCTTGATTCATTTGCTGAAAACTAATTTAAAGTTAGTTAGTTAGTTAGTTAGTTTATTAAATTTGTATACCGCCCTTCTCCTATTGGACTCAGGGCGGTGCACAGCCAGGAATAAAAAACACTTCAATACAAAATTTAAAATTTGTAAAAAGAATTAAACAATTTTTGGCCCAGAAAATTTAAAAAACCCATAGGCAATTTAAAATTTAAAGCCCATAGATAATTAAAAACTAAAAGGGGGGGGGGGTTACGCCAGTCCAGCTTGACAACATAAAAAAGTTTTTAGGGCATGGTGAAAAGTCTGGAGATCAGGTATCATACGGATCCCAGGGGGCAAATCATTCCAGAGGGCTGGTGCTGCCACAGAGAATGCTCTCCCCCTGAGCGTTGCCAGTCGACATTGCCTGGCTGACGGCACCCTGAGGAGTCCCTCTCTGTGGGAGCGTACTGGCCGGTGGGAGGCTATCGGTAGCAGAAGGCGGACCCGCAAGTACCCAGGCCCTATGCCATGGAGCGCTTTAAAGGTGGTAACCAACACCCCGAAGCGCACCCGAAGACCACTGGAAGCTAATGCAGCTCACGCAGGAGAGGTGTCACGTGGGAGCGCCCCCTTGTTCCCATAATCCCCCGCACAGCCCCATTCTGCACCAGTTGGAGCCTCCGGGTGCACCTCAAGGGGAGCCCCATGTAGAGAGTGTTACAGTAGTCCAGGTGGGAAATGACGAGTGCCTGAGTGACTGTGCGTAAGGAGTCCCGATCCAGATAGGGACGCAACTGGCATATCAGGCGAGCCTGATAAAAAGCCCCCCTGGCCACGGCCGTCATATGCTCCTCTAAAGACAGCCGTGCATCCAGGAGGACGCCCAAGTTGCGAGCCCTATCCGTGGGGGCCAATGACTCGCCCCCAATAGCCAGTGATGGCGTCAACTGGCCATATCGGGATGCCGGAAGCCACAGCCACTCGGTCTTGGAGGGGTTGAGTCGGAGCCTGTTGTTCCCCATCCAGATCCGCACGGCTTCCAGGCACCGGGACATCATTTCCAAGGCATTGTTGGGATGGCCTGGGGTGGAGATGTACAGCTGAGTATCATCAGCGTACTGATGGAACTCCACCCCAAAGCCCCGGATAATCTCACCCAGTGGCTTCACATAAATGTTGAACAGAAGGGGTGAGAGGATCGACCCTTGCGGCACCCCGCAAACGAGGCGCCTCAGGGTTGACCTCTGCCCCCCTGCCAACACCGACTGCAACCTGTCGGAGAGATAGGAGGAGAACCACCACAAAATGGTGCCTCCCACTCCCAACCCCGCCAGCCGGCACAGCATGATACCATGGTCGATGGTATCAAAAGCTGCTGAGAGATCTAACAGGACCAGGATAGAGGAGCAACCCCTATCCCAAGCCCTCCAGAGATCATCCACCAATGCGACCAATGCAGTTTCCATGCTGTACCCAGGCCTGAAGCTGGACTGGAGCAGATCCAAGTAGACAGCTTCATCTAGGTACCCAGGAAGCTGACGCGCCACCACACCCTCAACAACCTTTGCCAAAAAGGGAAGGTTGGAGACTGGACGATAATTAGCCAAACAGCCGGGTCCAGAGAAGCCTTCTTGAGGAGGGGGCCTCACCACCACCTCTTTCAAGGCAACTGGCAAGATACCCTCACTCAAAGAAGCGTTAATAATCCTCTGGAGCCAGCCTCGTGTAACCTCCTGGGAGACCAGTACCAACCAGGAGGGACACGGGTCCAATAAACATGTGGTCGCGTTCAGCCGTCCCAGTATCCTGTCCACGTCTTCGGGAGCAACAGGATCAAACTCCTCCCAAATGACATCCTCAAGACCGGCCTCCGTCATCCCACCTGTATCTCCCCAGTCGGAGACCAGGCCGTCCCGAATCTGAGTGATTTTATCGTGCAGATACTGGACAAAATCCTCAGCGTGACCCTGCAATAAGTTAACAATATTTCATACCATTCTTTTAGAAGATCACATGACACAATCAGGGGTGAGCTGCTGGGTGTTTGGGAGACCCTCTAGCTAGGATTCTGTGTAGTTCAGAGAACCTCCAAATCCCATTCCTGGCTGGCCCCGCCAATCCTGCCCCTCCCCTCCCAGGAGTCCCCACATGGCTTGTTTTGGATGCAGGTAAGTGCGAGGCGCGCACGGAGGCTCAGTGAGGTCCAAAAACGGGCTTACCGGAAGTTTGGAAAAGCCAGAAATGGGCATATTTTCGGCCTCCAGAGGGCCTCCGGAGCTTGGAGAGGCCATTTTCGCCCTCCCGGAGGCTCAATAAAAGCCTCTGGAACCTGAGGAAGGCAAAAACGCCCCCCCCCCACTGTGGTGCAGGAGGCCGACTAGGTCATGCCCACCCAGGGAGAGAATCCCTTGCTAAAATTTTTGAAGCCCACCCCTGGACACAATTCAATAATCAACTTATCCTTTCTGCTCCCACCAAAATTTGGTATTCTGTCAAGTGATCCCCTTCCACAGAGCCTTTAAGAATATACAGCTCCAGGCAATGGCCGTCTGTCTGACCCCTAAATTGGCCTAATTAAATTTTGAATCCTTATATTCTCTTATGTACAAAGGTTCCTGTAAGGCAGAGTCCCTAACCTCCAGCCACTGTCCACTACCGGGCCTCTCTCCCCTTGCACCATCAAACCGGAAATGTTTCGGATTGTTGCTCTAAGGTTGTGATGGTGAATCTATGGCACGTGTACCAGAAGTGGCACACAGAGCTGTCTCTATGGGCACATGAGCCATTGCCCATTGCTCTTCTGGGTTCTGATGCACCAGCCAGCTGGTCTTCACACATGAGGGAGCACCAGAAACCGGAAGAGCAGCCACCCAGTGTGGATGCATTCCCCGCAAAGATGATCTTCCAGTTTCCTTCCTGGCTTTCCGATTTCTGGTGTGCATGAACGCGTGAAGACCAGCTGGCCAGTGTGCATGCCCGCTCCAGAAATTAGAAGATCATCTTCCTGGTGCGTGCATGTGCACTGGGTGGCTGTTCTTCCGGTTTCTGATGTGCGCATGTGCACTGGCCAACTGGTCTTTGTTCACGCATGCATGCCAGAAACCACAAGACCAGGTGCCCAGAAACCAGAAGATTATCTTTCCGGCGCGTGCATATGCACTGGATGGCTGCTATTCTGGTTTCTGCCACACGCACACACGCATGCTCCCGTTATGCCACTCGGTGCTGAAAAGGTTCACCAACACTGCTCTAAGGTATTCTCCTCATCCTTGAGTTTAAATCTCCATTAATTATTATTGATACTGCTAGCCATTTATCTGAGAATAAAATTCTTTATATGTACCCAAGTGGCATTGATCTGAATGTGTTATAAAAGGAAGAATGCAAATGTTAAAAAACAAAATTTTAACTTGATTGGGAGAAAGCAGAGACCAGTACCATGGTTTCAAGTAAGACACACTTAAATTGCAAAGCTCTGCTGACTAAAGTCATAATACACCCCTGGGTCTCCCTCCTGCATTACTAGGGTTGGCAAAATAGAGTTGACCCGGTAGCTATCCAGTTCCAACTCTGATATAGCCCAAGATTCTTAAAGAAAAATGTAAAATTGTGATAGATAATGAAAGAAAGGTTGGTCTTTTGATGGTGCAAACCAGCCAGGAATATTCCAAGTTAACGAGGAAAATGCATCATCACTCAAGAACAGTCAAATGGCTTGATTTTTATTTTGGCAGGCCAATGACCTGAGATTGTTGTGTTGAACTGAAGAACTGGCTGGAAGCAACCAGGCTTCCTCTAAACATTGGCTTATCTCATGCAAATTCTGTAACTATTCCAGGGAATCTTGCTCTGAGAAAATGAAATTAGTACAGTCCAATAGATTTTATATTGTAGGGTCTTCAGCAATACTGCATGAAGGCTTGGTAGTTCTTGCTATATTCTGCTCTGTACAATTGAATTGGCAAGAGGTCTGCCTCTAGCCCCTTGCTTGTTACTTATTGACCCAATTGCATGTCTTGGTGTGTTTGAGAACTCCTCAGCTAAAATGGAGCCCTGGCAAGCCCAAGAATCCCTACTGGTTTATAAGGATCTGTGGAGCTATGGATTGGGGGATAATATCCAGCCATTCCATTCTCCACTGAGGGGAGACAGTAGCCATAGTCAGAGAAACAAGGCCTATCAAAGGAGCTAAAAGTATTGATAAGCCCAGCTTCAGTTATATCTGGAGAGTGTTCATTTAGTAAATCTGATTCCCATGGTCTTGCTTTATCAAATCTGAGGGTGGTGCAGTGGCTGCCTCAGAGGCATCCGGGAACTGACTTCAGATGATTGTTTGATATAGTTGACATAGAGAATTGAATAGAGATTAATCTTTTTGTCACAAAGGACTCCATGGATAAGATTTGAATGTGCTTTCATCTTAAATAATGGGATGGGATGGTAGATTGTTTGAAAGGTTGAAGAATCCACTTACGGTTTAAGACACTTGGGAGTTATTCAACAACACACAGATCTATCTGGCTGTTTTGGCTATGAAGAAGTTGGCCTAGAGAAATTACTACTGCTCTCCTAGAATTCCAGGTCTGCTATTTTAGCTATTAAAAACCCCGCTGAGAATGATTTATTATGTCCGCTATAAACAGTTTGAACTAGAAATATTCTTCTGTTGCAGCTGGGGAGCTTCAACATGTGTGAAGCCCATTCTCTTCCATTTTGTCAAGTTTTACAGTGATATTAGAGTAAACATTTGGGTACTGTAACATTTTCTCAGATTATTTTACGTTTAATTAGTTGTTCTTTAACAGCATACATGCCTTAGATAACAAGGTTAGATGGACCAATTGTATCAGCCTTGATAGGCATGAAAAGTTCAGTTTCATGCTTTTGAACATAAGGCTCTACATTATATTTCAGCATTTCCTCTTTTATAACTCAGAGATGCTCGAATATTAAGATCACAATTTGAGTTGTGAACAGGTATTGAGTTTGCCATGAACTCTACCAAATTTTCTCAGGGAGCCTTATTTTGGTTTTTGTTTTTAAGCTTGTTTTATTTCCCCTGAGACTAGTCACAATGAGAGTCCATGAGGGAGTCCTGATTCCCATTTAGTTCTTCCCTAACAGATAAGGAATGCTGTTGTCTAACAGCTGTTGTTTTTCTATTTCTGTTTGAAGATCCCGTTCTAAGACATCAGATTTGTTTGAAATAAAAGGAACATTTGTTTACTTAAAAGATCTTTTTCTTGTAAAATGTTCTTTTATCTGTGGTTGTTTCGCTGATTTCTTTTTCCCATATCATTCAAGTCTACAATAAGTCCTTTATCTGCCCCTTTGCCTTCACATTCATCTCATATGAACAGTGTAACTTGAATTAAAGAGAAAGTCCCGTTAAAAATTGCTAAAAACTAATAATACAGTTGAATGGGAAGGGGCTATAAGAAATCTGTGTCCTTCAGTCCCAATTATGGTTGTAAGTTGAAGACTATCAACTTATGGTTGTAAGTTGAAGACTATCAACGTGTTGGTGAACCTTTTTGGCACTAAGTACTTGCATGCGCCGGGAAGATGATCTTCCAGTTTCCAGACCATGCATGCACACTGGCCAGCTTGCCTTTTGCGTGTGCATGCATGCGTGCCAGAAACAAGAAAATCATCTTCCCAGGGCACGCATCTGCACTGGGTGGCTCCTGCACGCATGAAGACCAGCTGGTCGGTATACCGGAATCTGGAATCCAGAAGAGCAACAGACGACAGATCTATAGTGATTAACATATAGCCATATTCTTTCATATCTTTCAGATCAAGGATACACCAAGCACAATTGTAATTATTATTACTTAGAAGCTTTAAAATTGCTGTGTCCCAAAGACCTTTGTACTACAATTCGAAATGTCACATTTTGCTCAATTTGATGACAATTTTCAGTCAGGCAAAAATGGATTATTCTCAGAGATCTGTACAAAGGAGTGTCAGGTGATATGGAGACATTACTGGAAGAATTGGAATAAATTGTTATGCAGGTGGAGATCTCTTCTTTTCAAGAGTCAATAGAATCAGACAAAATGAATTCTAAATATTCAGTGGCATAAATTAACACAAAATTTCAAAACTTTAAGAGCACAAAGAACTGGAATACAGAATACTCAGAATGATTCGCAATCACATTATTAAAGCAAACATCTCTTTTTTAAAGCTTACATGAGTATCTGTTTCAAAGAGGTCCAGTGCTCACACTGTAATATGTTCCAAAACATTTATTTGAATGTTTATTATTTGAATGTTTATTATTATTTATTATTCTTGAAGTGTGAACAGTCCTATTATGCATTTCTGCTCTGCTAGTCAAGCAATTCTCCATAAATGGCAGAATCTGCATCTAACTTCAGAAAAATATTTTCTTCCATTCCATAGATATAAGTCTCTGATATAACTTGCAGGATTCAGCTCTAATCAGTCTTTCAGCTTTTATTACTGCAACACTAGTCCAATATTAATATATATAACACTGAATTGTTCTCAATAGAATATTCCACTTGTGCAGTTCCAATTCTAATAATTGTGTGCATATGGAATACATCATCCCTGTGTTTCTATTTCCTAAATATTTCCAAACGTAACCTGTATTTGATTTAGCAAATCCTCAATACTTTCTTGTTAAGTAATAGATAATTTGCTAATTTGCTAATTTGACTTAGCAAATCTTCAATAGGTATAACAATTTTTACATTAGTCAGAACTTTCCAAACTACAGAATTACCAAACATTAACAGCAGTTTACCTCTACCTCTTAGAATATTTTAAAATGAATTAATAGCACCCTTTTAAACTCATGTAAACATCAAGTCCAAACTATAGAACTATACTGAGAAGTACTAATAGTTGTTGCATACTAATGGAGACTCTCTTAGACCAGAGCTGAAATTCTGTGGAAATTTAGCTTGGAAGCAACCTTTTAGAGAAGTGATAACTTTCTAGGACAGTGATGGCTAATCTTTTCTGGATTGAGAGCCAAAAGCATATGGCCCAACCCCGAAAATACAATATATGCGCACCACCCATGCATGGGCCCCACATATGCCACATCCCTGTCCATGCGCGTACAGGCCCCTGCATGTACTGCACCCCTGTGCACACAGGCAGAGACCCAACGACCAGCTGGCCAGTGGGAGGCGTGCATGCATGCACGGCGGAGCTCAATTGGGGCGATGCACCAGTGATGCACAGAGAGGGTATTGCATGCCACCTGTTGCACACGAGCTATAGGTTCGCCATCACGGTTCTAGGACATCAGGCCTAGAAAAGAGGGTAGGTACATTGCTTCCTTCACCTCTTTGAAATTCCTCCTAAACCACCTTTCAATTTCTTTTGGGATCCAAGTAGAAAAAAATATAATGAAAAACTAACTCCACAATAGAACTGATGTTCTTAGCCTATTTTTAAAAACCTAGCTCAGAGAATCAAAATTAAGTAAAAATGTATTTATTTCAATTGAAAAATATAAAACAAAACAGAAGTTGGCCCAACTTACTTATTGAAAAGGTGGTTGTCCACTTTTATCTTTGAATATGCTTTGAAGTCATCTGGCATCAGCATAATAGGGATTTGAACGTGGCTCAGTTCATTGATCTACAAAGAAGACAAAAAGGAAATAAAAAGAAGAATTGAAATATGAGAAGAAATTAATTTCTTCCTGCCTCAGTTGGGAAACATGAAGACCTCCAGATGTTGACTTTCTAACCATCATGAATACTAGTCATATTTTACAGAACACACAATTCATGAAAACCTTCATCTTAAAACAAACCAATTACAGAGAATATGTGAAAATTATTCTACAGTTGATATGCTAGAACTATAAACTGTAAGAGATTTATCTCAGTTTAGAAATCAGATTTTCCAAAAATTACTGCAGAAGTTAACACAAGGAAAGTGTGGAGTATTAGTATTACATTTATTAGCATATTTTTTCATGTCTGAATTAAATTTGAATTTGTTGTGTTCATCTATGGCTGTTTAATATACCATTTAGTATTTTCTTCTAATAATAAAATTCCCTCCACATACACAATGCTTTTTTTCAGCAATTATTAAATTACAGATAGCATTACTTACTACAGGGAGACAACATAGAATTTAAAACAATGGAGACAGGCACAGCAAGGCAATCTCTTGACTTGTCTTTGTTCTCAGGCAATGTTCAAAAGCAATGCCTCTTTAATTTAAGAATATCAAACAGAAAATAGAAAAAGAATCAATTGTTTCCAGATTTTGGTGACTGGCTTCAAGGAATCAGCCACTATTGAGGCTTTCTGTGCCAAAAGGAAAAAATGGTTTAGCATCATCTGCTAACTCACAGAATCAAATAGCATGAAAACAATAGTTAACTTGTGTAATAACAGTGACACAAATTAAAATGAAAAATAAGACCCTCACATTTTTGCAAGGAAAAGGCTTATACAATATAATAAAACAAAATCCATGCTTTTCCTAGTGGAAAGTTGTTTTATAAAAACATAAAGAAGAACCATTGTTCAAGTTAAAAAACAAAACATCTAGAGCTCATAACATGCAGTTAGTTCCTGTGATCTTGAAATTAAACCATCAGGTAGCATCTGAAAGGCTTTTGCTAAAACCTTAGATAGCTGCCAATGACTCACACCATATAAAGCAATTTAAAGCTGTCTAAAATCTGGTCTGTAATATCTTGGATGTATCTGAATGATTACTTGTGATAAATGAACCTTTTGCTAGTCAGATAACTAAGGTATGTAGGAAGCATGCTCCAATAACAATGGGGGATTATTAAAGGAAAAAAAATAGACCTATCAGCCTGACCTCAATACCAGGGAAGATTCTGGAAAAGATAATCAAGCAATGAATCAGCGAGTAGGGCTTGGAGATGATTGGTCCCTCCCATAGGACTTAAAAGAGGAGCAAAGACATGTGGGCCCTTGCAGGAAGCAACATTGTTAATTCTGTTCAGTTTGAAGTCTGAAGCTCTGTTTGATTCTGGACTCCATGTGGCTTTGCCAATTAGATCTTTGGCAGCATGTCAAGGGAGATAAAGGTGGGTGATTATCAGCTTTGTCCCGAAGGACTCTTCACAACTATTTGGGATTCATCTGAGAATGAACAGAATTCACAGCCATTGAAATTAAAGAGATTTTTGGGACTACTCATGTGTTTTACTGACTAAGGAAGCCTAGGTCAGAACATCCATCCACTCGGTCAGAGACATGAAGGAAAATGGTTCTCTGGGTAGTTTGGCCATGGGGACAAAGTCCATGCCACTGGTGACCTTGAAGGGAGTTAACCCTGTGCTGCTATGCATGGCATTGTTGTAAGCCACTTCTGCAAATGGCAAAAGGTCCGCCAAGTTCTCTTGTTGGCAATCTACATAGCATCTTATATATTGCTTCACCATTGTATTCGCTTGTTCCACAGCTCCATTCGTACTCGGATGGAAGGCCGAACTAAGTCCTTGTGTTGATCCGACCGATCTCAGGAACTCCCTCCAAAACTTAACAGCAAATTGGACCCCTCAATCTGAGATTGCCCTGCAAGATATCCCGGGCAGTTGGTAAATCTGTTTAATAAACATCTGTGCCAGCTTCTTGGCTGAGGACAATCCCGAGAAAGCAGTGAAGTGGAAAATAAGTCTTGCTTGGAAAATAAGTCAATCACTGTCCAAATCACCGTATTTCCCCCACTCTCTGGGAGTTTGATTATAAAGTCAATTGCAATTTCCTCCCAAGGTTGGCTGGGGTAGCTACTTGCTAGAGGAGCCCAGAAGGTTTCCCTGGTTTCATCTTCATAGCTGCACAGGTGGCACAGCTTTTAACTTAATCTTCCACATCAGCTTTCATCTTTGGCTACCAAAACTTCTCCTGGCCAGGTGCAGAGTTTCAAAAACCCAAAATGGCCAGCCGATCATGGCTGCACTGTAGTACTTCCAGCCTCAAGCTGGCAGGGGTCTAGTTGGATCCCTTCCAAGCCAGCCCATCCCTCATGGTTAAGATAGCTTTATTATCTGTGAGCCATGGGTCAGTTGGGAGCACTGCTTTCAGTTTGTCCTGTCCAGAATCAGGTGGTTGTCTGGCTTGTACCCTGGTGGTGACTTGTGCGGCTTGTTGTGAAGGGGGATGATGGTGTGGATGACCTGCGGCTATCGAATGGTGGTTTTCTCTATAAGGTGTCAGCTAGCATATTTTTCCCCGCTGGGATGTACTTCAGTTCTAACTTAAATCGCCTAAAGTATTGTGACCAATGAATTTGTTTGGGAGATAGTTTTCTGGGGTTTTTAAGGGCTTTAAGGTATTTGTGATCAGTCCAGACCTTGAAAGGCACTTTACCCCCTTCAAGAAAATGTTTCCAGGAGAAGAGGGTCCTGTGTAGGCTTCCTTCTCCCAAACAGTCCACCTCCTCTCGGTGTCAGTGAACTTCTTGGACACATAGGTGCAGGGCAGGAGCTACCCTTGTGGGTCCTTCTGTAGGACCGTGGCCCCACCATGCTACATCGCTAGCATCTGCTTGGACGATGAACTGTCTCTCTGGATCCGGGTGTTGTAGGATCGGCTCTTCGGCAAAGAGCCACTTTAATTTTTCTTTTTTTAAAATGTATTTTTAAATAAAAATGTCAAATAATGCGTGAACAGTGTGGCACCTGGGTGTCATACATTTTAATACAAATAAAACTAATCAAGTTAATCATAATCCTAACTTTCAATCCGTTTATATATTTCTAATAATACATACTTATATAAAGTTAGTCTATCATTGTTCATTTATTCCACATTTTCTTATTACTTTTATTTTATGATATAAAAATATATACACTAATATTCCCCCTTTTCTTATTTCTATCACTTATTCTAGCTTTTAATCATATCACCCTTTGTTAAGAGACTTTTTCTTCCTTTCTTATCTAACTTCTAATTATGTCACCTACTTAAAAAAAGAAAAGAAGAAAAAGGAGAAGAGAGAGAGAGGAAAAGGAAAAGAAACTCAGAACAACAACAGAAAGAAAAAATCATCCATCTATAATTTCTTGCCTGCTTCAATACTTTAATTGCTATGCTTTAAAAGATAGGGGAAAAAAGAGTGAATCAAAACAACAATATAAAAAGAAAAAAATCATTATTCATAGTCCCTTGCCGGCTTCAATACTTTAATTGCTATGCTTTTTTTTTTACTAGCCTCCCAAATTCCTGTTTTAAATCTTTACCTGCTTCTTGGATGTTTAATCTAAATATTCCTCCCACCTCGACCCACTTCCACTGCCTAATTTCTAACATTTCTATCCAGGTCCCAACCATATCTTCCCCACTCTCTTAATATATTTTCCCTCTGATTTTAATTCATCAATCATTATTATTTTCATTGTTGCCTCCCCTTTGTCTTCCTCCTTCTTCATTCCTTCTGTTGACTCCTCTTTTCCCGGGCGTCTTGATCTTTACTTATCATTCCCTCATATGGTATTTTCCATTTTTTCCATAATCTCCTTAAATCCTTTCTCAATGACGTCTCTTGTATTTTGAAAAAGTAAGGCCATGCCGCCCAATGATACCACTCCAAATGCATGACAGGATGTCCTTGACTCTCAGAGAAAGGAATGTTATTATGGCTGGATATCTCCCCTACTCCATACAATCCCCCCTCCCAGTTTCCCACAGGACTAAATGTGGCAGACCTGAAGATAGCAATAGCTTCATAGTGCTTTACAGCCCTCTCCAAGCAGTTTACAGAATCAGCATATTGCCCCCAATAATCTGGGTCCTCATTTTACTGACCTCAGAAGGATGGAAGGCTGAGTCAACCTTGATCCAATGTAAAAGATGGCATCCTTGTTTATAACCGCATGCTTGCTGTGAATTATGAGATTTGGAATCTCCACATAACTACAAGCAATCCATACCTGAATTCCCAATTTGAAAAGATTTTACGTTGTTTAAAAGTGGTGATATTGTCCTATTTAACATAAAAATATCAAACCTGAAAATTCTCCATTAAAATCTTGTCAATTGGGGCTTCACCTGTCATTCAAGTAACTTCCGGGATCCTGAAAGGCAAAGAAATATCCTTTCCCTTTTTTATACATAATGGTAACCTCACTTGATAAAACTTTGAAAATCCACTTCAACAAAGCATAAAGTGAGAATTGATATTTCTGGATAGCTGTATTCATATCAAAATGAATCTGTAAATTAAAGTCTTCTTCAATTTGATCTCAAGTTACTGCTGTCTCCATGATTACGGCTATGATAATTTTCATGGCAGTAGTACAGAAGTTTGACCTTTTCTGCTTACCAATTATATATGTCTGATTTTTCCTGGTTTTCACTATTTAAGTACTAAACAGGGCTAACTCTGTTTAAGGGTAATTAACATTAACCATTAGCTAAAAATCCACACCAAGTCAATTAACAGCATTAAAAAAAGAATCTAGACACATCTAATTCCTATTGTTTTCTGCCTTAGTGAACCTACCACACTGAGAGAAGTTTCAATATGTCATTATCATTTTGCTATGCCTTCCTCAGTAAAATGTATTTCCGGAAATACTCCAATCTCATTGTTTGACTTCCCTACTATCATAAAATGGACACACTGCTACTATGGCAAAATAACCCAGCACTATTCATACTGGCACACTTCCATTGTACTATTTCCTTTTTTTTTTTTGAGGGGAAAGTTTGTCCATCAGGCAAAAACCAAGATGTACGGCATCAATCTTACAACATATAATTGAGATTTTTTTTTCCTGTCCGAGAGAAGAGATGCTACCGCTCCTGCTTACGTACATACAAATTCTCTTCCTCTCTACATCACCACTGATTAACTATTCTCCTCATGCCCATCATGTATTAAAATAGTACTGTGGGGACTGTTTTCAGAAAATGCCTAACTTGACTCTACTGGCCTGTCACCTCCCACCAAGAGAAACAATTTTCTATCTCTCCTCATCTAGGCCACTCAGAACAACAACACTTGGCGGCAGCTCCAAGGCTGAGCCAGAGGTAGAGGCCTGGGTCTCAACTTCAATTTCACCACTGCCATGCATGGGTCTTGGGAAATAACACAATGGCCCCCATGGCCCGGTAGTCCCCAAGATCTATCACACACTGCTTACCTTCAGGCAGTGTTCTGTTTGTGTTGACAGCCTCCTAAAGCCTACCTAAGGCTTCTCTGAGTCACATAAGGCCTTTGTTCTTGAAGTAGTTTTGGAGAATGCTTTTTCTGAGATCTCTAAAGCCTCCAAGAACTGCATGAGAATAGCCCTCTTTGCAACTTCTAGAGGCCGTGCAAGAGCACAACCCATTATCACACAACCTCCGCAGCTTTTGAAAATCATGTAAGATTAGGGTCTACTTTCAATAGTTGTTGGGTGTTGGTGAATAATAATGTGTTACCCAAAATGTCACATGATGTCATGGATTCACCATTACTGTCTTATGGTAATTAGAACCAGTTAAGAAAACTTCGCTCTGAATCTGTTTGATATGAAGCAATGTTGACCAATCAGTTGGAATTGTTTGTGATGTGTATATGTGTGCTTTTGAGTCAATGCTGATGACTGCCTGGGCTAGTCACTGCAATTTACTTGGCGAAGTTTTTCAGATGCAGTTTGCCATTTTTTTCTTCCTAGGACTGAGAGCTCAATGTTACCTTATTGGCTTTGTGGCTATGCCAGGACTGGGACTCATACTCTCTCAATTTCTAATCTGGTACATTAACCACTACACCAAACTGGCTCTCACTTTTGCAGCTAAACTTTTAAAAAGGCTAACATTAGAATCGTTAAAAGGGGAGAAAGGGGAAGACAAGAATACAATTGAATCTGATATGAGAAAAAAATCTATGATGCTGCCAAATGATATAAAACAGAATAGTACTATACTTCCTGTGAATTTCAAAATTTGTTCTAGGAATTATTTTGCAATAATTGTCACAGCTCTAGAGAAGTATTTTTCAAACTCAACAATTATAAGATGCCTGGACATTGACTCTCAGATTTCCTTAGTCCACACATCTTAAGAGTCACCAAGTTTGAAAAATACTACTCTATAACAACCCAAAATTTGCTGCATATGAGTACTCCTCCTATATTTCCTTCTGCTTATTAAAAATAATTATTATTTTTATATATGGCATGAAAAATGGAAAAGATCTCAGACATCAAATAGATCTTTTCATACTATTATACAAAAAATAATGTTTATGTGGTTTCAATGACCAAATGAAACAACTAATATAGGAACATACTCATCATTTTAAAAAGAAGTAAGATTATTCCAATCTTAACAGAATAACAGAGTTGGAAGGGACCTTGGAGATCTTCTAGTCCAAATCTTAATCTAAACATTATAACTGGGAAAAAAGGAAGACTCCAAAATGATCCTTAAGAAAGATGATAACTACAAAATATTATATCTGGATAACTGAAAAACAACATCACAGGGTTTCTTATCTACAACATTTAATCTGTGCAGTCAATTGAACTAGTCATTGCAGGGGTGTTTTTTGGTGTGTGTTTTTTTTTTTTTTTTGTAACACATACTCTTCCAGATTTTAAAAGTTCGGTCCTGGTCTAAATATTGAAACTACCATTAGTCTGATCAACATTTTTTATATGGTTGCATATGTCTAGTTTAATGAAAATAAGAACTAGGGGTGACATGATAGCAGTGTTCCAATAGCTCAGGGGCTGCCACAAACAAGAGGGAGTCAAGCTATTCTCTAAAGCACCCGAGGGCAGGACAAGAAGCAATGGATGGAAACTAATAAAGGAGAGAAGCAACTCTCCTTTATTAGGATAAATTTCCTGACCGTTAGAAAAATTAATCAGTGGAACAACTTGCCTCCAGAAGTTGTGAATGCTCCAACACTGGAAGTTTTTAAGAGGAAATTGAATAACCACTTGTCTGAAGTGGTGTAGGGTTTCCTGCCAGAGAAGGGTGTTGGACTAGAAGACCTCCAAGATCCCTTCCAACTCTGTTGTTCTGTTCTGTTCTGTTCTGTTCTGTTCTGTTCTGTTCTATTTCTATTCTATTTCTATTCTATTCTCTTCCTAATGCTCAGTTTCTTAGATATTCTGGTACATATTAAAAAACATCTTTTTTTAAGTGAGAAAAGAACTTTTTCTATTTCATCTCAGCTTTTATGAAGTAGTTAAAACCCCCTTTAGAAAGGCAAGTTTCTTTAATTATCATGAAACTAGAATGCAAAATTAAATAAACAGAGCAATTTTCATTTCCCTCATTTCCCTTTTTTATGAGCTACAAGATATGTACACTACTTTTGCCATAATCAGTCATAACATTTTCAGTTCATTCCACTAAAGAACCCAGACATCTGAAAATTCCTTTTTTATTCCAACTAAATATTTTTATCTTCCAAATGTATCAATATCAGTAGATTCTGATCAGTAGATTCTTAGAATTAAACATTCTAAGATAGTTTCTCATCAGTTAAGACTGCAATATTTAGTCTTGAAAGCATTTTATAGCCTATTTCCATGATGGTGGACCTATGTCACACATGCCACAGGTGGCACGCAGCACCCTCCCTATGGGCACATGAGCCATCGCCCCAGTCCAGTTCCCTCGTGCATGTGTGCACCAGTGGTGGATTGCCCCTGGTTTGGACTGGTTCTACGGAACCAGTAGTAAAACCGGCGGGAGGCTCTGTCCACCAACCCCAATGTCATCAGGAAGCTTCTGCACATAAGCTTCTGCACATGCGTGTTAGCCCCATTGCGAACCGGTAGTAAAGGTAAGTGAACCCATCCCTGGTGTGCACGCCTCCCGCCAGCCAGCTGGTCATTAAGTCTCTACCGTACATGCACATGGGGTGGGGCATGCAGGGGGGCCACAAAATGGAAGTGATGATCATAAGGAAAGCCCATGACTCCATGCTTTTAAAAAGTGGATAGCCTTAATTAAAAGCTGCTTTCAGACACAAATCAGTTTGTCTTGAACTGGAAATGCTACTGCATATAAAGAACTATGTGGGAAGTTGTACAAAGGAAGAATTTTTCCATGTCTTTTGGTGATAAACCAGTTTCAGAAGAGATGAAGGTCAGTATAAAAGATCACTAAATGATGTTTCTTATCCTTAAAAATAAATTCAGTTTATAATAAAACTGTGTTCATTACTCTACCCTCAAAAATTTCCCACGAGAAGATATTATTCAGAAACTTCTCTGCATCTAATATCTCATACTCCCCACTTCATTAAATATCAACCCAAATTAAAATATGAAGGCCTTGGCACTAAAAGTGTTTAAACCAAAATATTTAACATTTCAGGAACATCTAGTAAACATTTCTTGCTTTGATGTTTATTATTACCCCAGAGAACAGATTAAGTGTTCCACTGAGAGCTGTCATAGTAGCATGCAAGCATGAAGACACAAATGCTGTTTATCTAATTGTTGGAAACTCTTTAGGGTGCCTAACTAAAAATGGCAAATTCCTGTATTTCGCTTCAATGCTTATTCTTTCCATCAAGTTTTGAGGTGGACTGGAATTCTCTTGCCCCTGACAAACAGCTTGTGCCTAAACAATTTAACTGCCACTAAAAGCTCAAGAATGGGCAATGGATGACAAATAAAGACCCCATTTACTATTTTATAGCTTCTCAAGTTATCCCAAAGTGCAAATTGAATGTTCAGTATCATTCCTATTGGAGATGAAACTGAGAGAGCGGCTCTCAATCCACTCATTTAAAAAAAAAGAAAAGAAAAACTACATCAAAATTGATTTCAGTTAAAAACCAGCTTGAGTTACCTTCCAGAAACATAAAAGTACAAAGTATATGAAGTTGAGGATACACACAGAACTTTAAAAGATAAGGAAACTAGAGGAATTTCCTGAGTTAACTGTTGCTTGATTTCCATGCCAAATCATAAGGAACAATCATAATGGAGAAAGTACAATGTATTTATGCAAAAGAAACAAGGTTTGCTCAACTTTAACATGATGTGTTTGAGTATCAGGTTACCCTGTACCCTGACAAGACAAACTTTTACCAAACAGCTGTTATAGCTAACTACTTGGATTTAATGGAACAAATCCAAATACTATTAAGTCTTTGAAAAAGATTCAAAGCTATAACTTTTGAAAGCTGAAATTCTATATTTAAATAAATTTACCTTCCAAGTAATAGCCCAGCTTTTCCCTATTGATTTTCGTATTGGAAAATCGGACAGATGGGATGCATCCGTAGTGGTGCAGTGGTTAGAGTGCAGTACTGCAGGCTACTTCTGTTGATGCCTGCAATTTGGCAGTTCAGATGTCACTAGGCTCAAGGTTGACTCAGCCTTCCATCCTTCTGAGGTGGGTAAAATGAGGACCCAGATGGTTGGGAGCGATATACTTACTCTGTAAACTGCTTAGAGAGGGCTGTAAAGCACTGTAAAGTGATATGAAAGTCTAAGTGCTATTACTATTCCTATCCAAGACCAAGAAACCAATTTGGGGATTTAACTTGCATAGCACACAGGGATAAAATATTATATGCTTAGTTTAGCACATTGCATCAACCTAATAATTATAGCTTGCCAACTTCCATTTATAGCTTAGCATTCTATATCAGTATTTCCCAAACTTTTGACATATGTGTACCCCTTCTATAATTGCTGAGTAACGCTGAGTACCCCTCATAAAAACATATGCTTTAATAAAAATCAAAATATATTGATTATATATATCTAATCAAAATCAGTGGAACTTACTAAAGCACGATAACAGGCGCCCGGAAGTAACTATTAAAGAAGTAAGTTGTCTCTATAACGAAGTGCAGTATATTCACACCGTGTCACTGCTCACAAGACTGTCTAACCGTTAGATAACACTGCAATTCTCCGGCTTTCAAACAGCTCCGAGGCTCAACATTAACTGTTAAATGTTCCCGCAGTTTAAAAATGGCCGAACCAGAGCTACACGAAGGATGCGCAGAAGTTCCTGCCATAATGAGTTGTGATACGATGTATGATGGCCCCAGTTCCCGTGTGAAAACTGCGATACGCGCCTATTTCTTTCTTTGTTCTGTGGCCGCAGCTAAGCACGGTGCAGTGGATATTCTCACGTAATCCCCACTAAACTCCGGTGCAACGCGTACCCCCACCAAACTCTTTCTGTACCCCTGGAGGTAGGCGTACCACACTTTGGGAAACACTGTTCTATATGAATGCAGGAAACTATACCTTACTTAAAACATGATTAAGTAAACCATTAATCTAATCTCATATTTAGGTATAATATGTTATATGAAGGCAGTCTAAATAGCACATTTCTAACTGCACATTTCTATTAAAACTATCTACATAATTTGTAATCTACAAAATCCAACACAATGTTATTTAGTAGTATAGTATGATTCTTAAAAGAAAGCTAATTAAGGCACCAGGTTAGAAACTGGGAGACTATAAATTGTAGTCTAGTCTTAGGCACAAAGCCAGCTGGGTGATGTTGGACCAGTTCTTCTCCCTCAGCCTTAGGAAGTAGCAAGGCCAAATCATTTCTGAAATTTTCCCAAGAAAACTGCAGAGATCTGTCCAGGCAGTTGCCAGGAATCTATGTTGATTGAAGGCACCTAAAACAAACAAACCCAACAATTTATTCTGTTGGTCATGTATGCATTCATCTCTTTTTTAAATAAATTTGGTTTCTGGCTGTAAATAAAATAAAATAGAATAAATTAAACCAAATTTATTAAAAAAGAGATGAATGCATACATAACCAGCAGAATAAATTTAAACTATGTGGAATCAAATAAGATATACTGTATGATAAATCCAGATAGTAACTAATAAAAAAGTGATAAGCAAGGTGGCTGATATTAGAAAATAACCATTTTAGTCCCCCAAAGAGTGCTAATCTATCTGGAACAAGTTTAAGCCGATTGACTTCTGATGGCAATTATAACGGAGCAGAACACAGAAATGTATATAGTGGTTTATGTGGAAATATTTCCTGGAAGAATTATATATTCTTGAACTAGGTCAAGTCCCCACATCAAGTAAAAAATAGGTGCAGTAATGATTTAATCTGCCTAGGTAGTACCAAAGGAGATGAGCTATTACGATAGTCCTTTTATAGTTGTTCATTTTTTATTATGCCAGAAGTGTGGTCTACTTAGTGGATCCATACTTTTGGTTGGTAGAACAACTACAGAAGACACATGATACAACCAACATTTTCAGAGGGATAAAGTTCACAAAGGAAGAAGAAATCAACCACACATATCCTTCTTAGGTATCCTCATCACCAGAGGAAATGATGGCAAATAAGAAACATCTATAGAAAAACAATGCACATTAACCAAGGGCTCCATAACCAACCCAACCTCAGACAACATTATTCAGATGCACTGCAACAACCCAGAAAACCCCAAAAAGAAAAAAGACCACATATATAACATCTTTGAACAAAATGGATATCTACGGACCTTTATCAAAAAGGGCCTGACCACTCAATCCACTTTAGTAAAATCAATGTATGAAACAGATAACACCATCATACATCAAAACCATTTTAGAAATAACCAATGGACTATTGCAATCATACAGCATCACGATAGCACCCAAACCAATCAAAGCCCTCAAAACATCTTAAGTAAATCACAAGACTCAGCCCAAGAAGAAAAAAAAAAGGAGGCATCTACAACATGCAGTTTGAGAACTGTAGTAAACACTATGTAGGATAAACAGGGAAAAGATTTGCATAGTGCAGCCATGAACATTAACTAGCAATTAAAAACATGAATCCCACCACACAAGCAAAGATTCAGCCATTGTTTCAACTGGGAAACTGTGAACCTCCTATATCAAGCTAGATTTAAAAAGAAAAGAAAAAAAGCTAAGGAATTCCTAGAGGCTTGGCATTCAGACAAATCAGCCATCAATAAAACACATAAAGATAAACTAAATTTATATACCATTCAAAAGAGACCAACCCCCCCCCTTCCATTTTTTAATGATAAATGGTTTGTTGCAGTCAGTCAGATGTTCAGACTGGATTGTGCATTTTTATCCACTTTTTGAGTCCTTCTCAAGGACCTGGGATAAGAAGATGAGGATTTGATGTTGTTATAGGCATTGTCACAAGGTGTAAGCTGTTCCAAGTAAAACTGCCTTTTGCAATTGACTGGTAATGAATTTGTCAATGCTGTTGGTGTTCAAATGTTTGCGGGATGCTCCCAAGGTATCTATGACTATTGGTACTAGTTTTGCTTTCTTTTGCCACTGTTGTCCTATTTCTGTTTGCAGGTCTTTGAATCTTGTTATCTTCTCTAGTTCTTTCTCTTCTGTTCTGCTGTCTCCTGGTACCATGTCCACTACCCAGATTTTGTGTGTGTGTGTGTGTGTGTGTGCTTTTCTTAGCTAAATGGCTAAATCTGGGGTGCTAGCAATAGCAATAGCACTTAGACATAGCAATAGCACTTATGTACTGCTTTACAATGCTTTGCAGCCCTCTCTAAGTTTACAGAATCAGCATATTGCTCCCAACAATCTGGGTCCTCATTTTATCAACCTCAGAAGGATGAAAGATTGAATCAACCTTGAGCCGGTCAGAATCAAATTCCTGGCAGTGAGCAGTGAGTTAGCTTACAATACTGCATTCTAACTATTGCGTCACCATGGCTCCTTGTATTGTTGTGTGTTGTGTGATGTTATGTGGCAAGTCCCTGTCTGTCCCAGAGCACTTTAGCTTCTTAATTTTCTATTACTTTTTCTATTTTATGGTCCCACCAGTTCTTGATTGCAGGCAAATGATATTTCTTGCAGATCTTCTAATGCACCATTGTTGCTACATTATCATGATGTGGTTTACAGTAAGTCTGTGCAATTTCTTCCAGCAGATAACCAGGTGGTTCACTGTTTCTTCAGCTTCTTTGCAGAGGCAATAGTTGCTGTCTGTTGCTGTTTTCTCAATTCTGGCTTTGTATGTGTCTATTCTTAAGGGTTGCTCTTATGCAGCCAGAATTAGCTCTTGTCTCTTTTTCAATTTTTGTGCTCTTAGGCATTGCCAGATTTTGTTATTATCTACTTCCTCCACTATTTTTTAAATGTATTGGCTTTGTCTTGCGTGCCCCTTTTTTGTTGTTCATTTGCGTTTTTTTGCAGGCCAAGTTTGGTCTCTCCAATACTCAATAAGTTTTTCTAGTATAGTAGCTTTAGTGCATCTTCTTCACTATCCTTCAGATATTTTTCCAATGCCTTTTTTTCTTCTTCAATTGTCTAACTTGCAACATAATGCCCACATATTTTCTTTGGTAAGTAGAGTCAGTCAACACTGCTGCACAGATGAAGGACATAATTCATTGTCATTACTTTTCTGGTGTTCCTATCTAGATTTTTCAATTCTACTTTTTGGCCAATCTGCTACTGTTTATCCATAAAAAAATTAATAAACAAACAAACAAATCTGAGTATGATTATCTTGAACTATTTAAACTTTGGGTTATCACTGTAATACATCATGTCTATTAAGTTTCCAGACCTTAATTTTTCCTGCAATGCAATTTTTTTATACATACAGGAAATGCACAATTCTAGAAAGTAAGTTTTTATATTTCCTTCATAATTCTTTTTAATATTTTATGATTTAATATTTGAAAATTGCATTTCTGTAGCTCAGCCTTGCCTACTTTAAGTTGTAGTACAGATAGTTCTCAACTTACAATTACAATTGAACACCAGATTTATTTGCTGAGAGACATTTGTTAAGTGACTTTTGCTCCATTTTGTAACCTTTCTTGCCACACTTGTTAAGTGAACCACTGAAGTTGTTAAGTTAGTAACATGGTTGTTAAATGAAACTGGTTTCCTCATTGACTTTGCTTGTCAGAAGGCTGCAAAGGGTGGTCACATGACCTCAGAACACTGCAAATGTTATAAATATGAGTCAGTTGCCAAGCATCTGAATTTTGATTATGTGACCATCAGGATGCTACAAAGGTCATAAGTGTGAAAAACGATCATAAGTCACTTTTTTCAGTGCTGTTGTAACTTCGAACACTCACTAACCAAATTTTTTGTCAACAAATTGTTGTATGTGATTTACTTGTATTGGTTTCCAAAGGAAAGTGTCTATGGAGAGTCTCAGTCATCCAGACTTGGATTTCTCATCCAAGAAACTTCAGACTGAAACTTCAGTCAGAGTTGAAGAAGCTTCTTGGATGAGAAGCGAAATGTCTTCAAAGAAAAACCAGAAAGTCCAGTTCTTTCTTGAAAAAGCACCCTTGGGTTTCCAAAGGAAATGCATCAACATGAAACTTAAGCAACATTTGCAACCATGACTAAATAATTAGAATTCAGTATATTTCAATTTAATGTAAGAATGACCAACTTAATAATCTATTTTGATGGGTGTTGTAAAAGTTACATTTGCTTTCACATCTGAAAGGTATTGTATCAGAGAATTCTGAATTACAACTATTCCTACAAACTATTAGGATGAAATAGATGTTCTTCTCAAATAAGTTTGGCATTAGACACAAAGGGAGAAAAGTTATTCCTCTGAAGTACTTGAAGATGCTTTTAATTTATCCTATACAACACAGAGGAAGGTGGTGTAGATTTTGCTGCCATCCATTCTAGATGGTTTTTTCTTTTTTTGTAGGACAATTCATAGTCAAAAAATCAATACATTTATGCTTCAGGAATAAGGTTTATTGTTTTAACATTACAGAATGGTTGATAGTTCTTGAAGTCTTACTAAGAAGAATGGGTCTGGTTTGTACAAAAGAATCAGGATTTAGAAACATTCCATTCAGATATGAGTCACGACTGAGGGAAGACATCTCAACAAACAAGCATAGACAACAACCACTATGAATAATGAAAGTGTGGTCCTTTGACTGGTCCTTCAAAGGTTTCTGAAAAAGCAAAGAATAGAAGATTGCCCACAAATGCTGTAAATGGCAGCAGACTTCCATAGGTTTGAGCACCAAGAGCCAAGAGGGACACCTTTGTTTTCAATAATAGTTGAGTCTTTATAAGGCACTAAACCAGCCGAACTCATTTTCCAATCACATTCAGAAATCTTCAATTTAACCATTTTATTGCTAATTAGAGGCCTTCAAAACAGTGACTTTAATTTTACATCTGGTGAGTTTTACCTTAAATTTTTGGATTTAACAAATTTTAAACAGATTTAAGAATTTAAAATTATATAATTGACAGAAGGCACACATACACACAAATTTTGGTATAAGAAAGTTTTAAATGGAGCTGTAAGATTTGAAAAAAAATATAATTAAATAATGTATTCATGGGAAATGACTGAAATGGAAGTCAACTCACATTAGAAACTGCGGCTTGATGAAAATGGAAAACAACACTAGAGTGAACTAAAGGATCAAGTAGAAATGGCTAAACTAAAACTTTTGGCTATAAATGACTAAATGGCTATAACTTTTTCTTATCTTGAAGAGTTTTTGAAAGATAGACTTAAATATTGATAATTAATATCTCAAAAGGGATACAAATTTCAATGAATAAATGTTTAGAATATAAAAACAACTTCAAGAAATTTTTTATCTGATATGATATGGACATTAGACTTCTTAAACCATGAAAGACAAAATTGAAATTACTAATAGGAATACAATGAACAAATATAGAAAAGGATGTTTCATTTGTAACAGTAAATGAGAGTGAACGTGTATGTCAGGCACAAGCAACCAGAGTTGCTTGTAAATAATTAAGGTAAAAATTGTATTGACTTCTATCTCTGTTACAAGAATTTTCCTAGACTGCTTGCCTTCCCCTGGGAATGATCAAATAATGGCTTCATGAATCTTGGGGGGAAGTCAAGCTTATGTGTTTTGCGGCTGTGCAAGGACTCTAAGCTAGATCTCATTCCTTCTTGCCCACCTGGTAGTTTTCAATGGTATATTAGCTTATTGTCATTGTGATGAAGCTGAAAACTATTTTATCATCTTTGTTCCTTATTCTACTTTTTCATTTTTCTGTACCTTCTGAACTTTTGTTTGTATATACTAATTTATCTTTATTATGTTTATTAATATCAGGCCAAAGAAACCAAGAAGAATATGAGTAGTTACTTTAAAGTAGCTTCTTTATTCATATCCGCCCACAGGCAGAAACCTTCCCAGACTAAATAATTTATCGGTATAAACTATTTCATATACTCTGCAAACTACTTTAGGGGAGGAATGCCTTTGCCCTTTTCCTATCAAAGGTTCCAAGCTATGTTGTGTCTTTGCTCCCTGGGAATTATCCCCTCCCTCGTGATTCTGGATTATATACCACCATAATTAAAAATTTCAATAAAATCATTTATAAAAATGATTTAGAATATTCAGATGGCCTATTCAGATGCCCATATATCTGATGTCATGTAATTGCATTAATTATGGGAAATATTTAATATAAGCTATTAATCCAAGCTATATTATCAACTACAAAATCAGACTGCTTAACCTGAAATAATTTATCTCTAAAGTCAAGAATTCTTATTTCATTAAAAACTGACCACAGAACTACAAAAATATTCTTAAATTTTGTGGCAGAATATTGACTAGTCTTTTGGGTTTCCTTTGAAAATCTAGTACTGATATTATTCAGAAGAATCTTTACCATTGATTTTGATTTTTTTTTATGAACCCACATATAAACTTTTAGAATTTAGCTCAAGGAGGCATTTTTATTTATCATTGGACAATTGGATCTGGAATGCAAAAGTCCAGATGGCCACTAGATGGCAGTTAAGAACTGTCACATGATGCTTCATTGGATTTTTTTTTTCCAGCCGAAATGTGATAGTAATTTCCTAGACAAGTACAGCAATCTAATAAAATATGTACACACAAAAGCTAATCTGTATTTTAAAAACTCAAAAACATTTAAATAGCCATTGAATGAGTCAGTATTAATTACTTTAGGATACTGTGTGTTTACTTATGTTAGCCCAGCAGCTGTTGTAGATTTTGTAACTGTAATTTCATACTGGGCTGTATTATGTTACTTTATCTCAAATTATCGGGAGTAGATATTGAAGATGCAGGAAATCAGCAGAAAATGTACTGTTATTTTTAAAGTAAATAATTCACTTGCCTTTTTTTTAGCCACCAACCACAGTCAATATTCAGTTTTCAATCACTGACTATAATAAAGTATTTTCCCTGTATTCAATACTTTAGGAGAATTCAGACCCAAATTGCATAGAATGATATGCCTATAACTGACATTTAAATACTGTCCTTAATGCATTATGTGTCCTAGCTTGATGTGAAACCTCACACAAAAAACATGGGAAGGGAGGGATAATACCTAATTATGCAGAAGCTAATGTATGCAATACTAAACAATTGTTGGCTTGATTTTGTAGAAGTCATGTTTAGAGTTGTCAGCAAACTCACTTCTTGCCAACAAATATCTAAGAGCTCTGTCAAAAATCTCTCATCAAAAACACATGGATACATTTAAGTAATTTCATACTAAAAGGACAAGTCATCTAAAAGATAAGTAAAAAGTAAGAATAGGTGGTCAGTTCTCATACTGTTATGGAGGGGAAATCCCAAATACTTCTAAAATTTGCTTTTTCATTTGTTTATTTGAAGTGAGATGCAAATAATTTGACAGAGATGAAACATTTAGGATAACACAAAATAATTGGTGATTATTTATGGACTTTCCAGCATGAGAAAATATTAAGTAAAGAATAGGGTTGAAAAATCTACAAACCACATTAGGTATTAGTATCTACAATACCAAAAATCTCTACATCAATGAGCTATTGGTGACAGAGCAAAAAATAAAACTCAGGACTGTATAAAGCAGCAATATAAAAAAGGGTAATACACCAAACAAAAAAGAGAATAACACTATCATAAACTTTGCGCAACTCTGTAATCAAATGCGCAAGATGTTTAGGCTTTGGCTGCTATCAATTCTAGTTGAGGGCAAGATTTACAGGAGCTATTGTCTGAAAATGTAGAATTGTTGAGAAAATAATTATTTGCCAAATGAATAAACTACTTTGAACAGCTGAATTTAACTGAAGGTAAAATGAGATTTAACTCTCACACCTTTTTTTCTCATTAAAGGTAATTATTGATAGTGAAACCAGTAAAATGTATCTTTTAAAGTTTACCTTTATAGTTATATTTTTACAATTCAACATATACTAAATATGTTCTAAAACTGTTTTCTGAATTATGAGTTGAGTTTCTTTTCACTTATTTAAATTCAAAACTGAAGATGCTATATAAAATATATTTTTCCCAAATGTACCAGGTTTCTCACCACTGTACTAACTTTCTGGAAACCTCTCAATAAAATTTTAATTCACCCATATCCTATATCATGATAATCTACTATAACAACTTTTTGTTCTTGTAGAATATTGTTACCACATAATAAGCAACTTATGACATTACTATTACAGACATATGTTTATACAAACAATTATCAGAAGCCATCCTCCAGATTTGCTCTCTTCTCTTGAAAATATAACAAATATAGCTTTAATGGGAAGTTTTCATGCAGATTTCCTCCTTTTTCATAAAAAAAGTCTTGTTAGAAATTTCAGCAAAGCACAGGGCAAATTAATATTCATGTAACTTCAATGGAAAATAAAATTCTGCTTATGCAATGAAAGGTTAATGTTATCCTACTTTTTATTTCTCTAAATCCTCTATTTGTATTTCAAGAAGAAAGTAAGAAAATGATTCTACTCTATTTTAGAATCAGAGACTGAATTAGCTAACTTCCTCAAAACTTCCATATTCATGTGTGGTATGAGCAAATAAGTGCACATATACATGCATCTCTGCTCAAGGAAGATCATCCATTGTAGTTTTATGTGTAGCATTGTCAGATTAGTCGCAAAACCACTAGTTGGCTACCAGTTTAGCCTGCAGCAGTGTTTCTTAACCTTGGCCTTTTTATGAGGTGTGGACTTAAGTTGCAGAATTCTCCAGCCAGCCATGTTGGATGAGGAATTCTGGGAGCTGAGGTCCACATCTCTTGAAAAGACCAAGATTGAAAAACAGTGGCCTAGAGATCGTGAAGTCATAACTATATGAGATGTGAAAGTTGCCATTTTCCTCAAGGAAGTTTTATGTTTCAAGCAGCACTTTTGTATGAAAGTTAATCATGCCCAAGCATTTTCTATAAAAGCATTCAATGAATTTATCTGTACTCATATTTACAGCAGGACATGGGTCCAGCTTTCCAGGAAAAAGAAGACTGTGAATTAACCAGATTTTAGAATAATCATGCAAATCCCAAATATAGCTTCTGCTGAAACATGTGGCAGCTAATATATGTGGACATACGCATTATGCAATAAAGCAAATTCTCATTATATTAAACTCAGACAATACTACTAAGGGGGGGGGAAGCACATGATTTGTGCTCTATTAGCTATTGCTTTAAGCAGCTTTTTTTCTTTTAATGAGATGTTAATTCTTGTGCTGAATAAAAAAGGAAGCAAATTTCAAAAGTTCACAAGAACTAGCCCGCCATAATCTTTAGAACCAATCTTCGCTAGCACTCTGAACAAAACCCTGCATATTTGATCTATGAGCACACACGCGCATGCACACACACACACACACACACACACACAGCTGCAGTATTACTTCCCTTAACCAGGTGAATGTAATTCTCATAAAATTACAATGAGACACTTTCTATACCATCGGCATTGTCTTGTTTCTAACATCTTAGATCACAAATGTTTCATCATTACCAAAATCATGTTATCTTCAATAGTATTTTTCTTCTGTCAAACTACATTTTACATTTCTTTTCTCCCTGGTCTGACTAGCATAATACTGCATAGTTAAATGAACTGTTATTCCCAGCTGAGAAACAGGACACTGCAGTAGTCCAAGGCAGCACATTGCCATCACCTTCTCTACCATAGCTACCCTACCATATTTTATCCCAGACATTGCTTACTGCTCTGCTTTCAACTACATTATCCACTGAATGTACTAGGGATTAGAATGAAAAAAGTTTTCCAATTCCTCTGCACTATTTTATTGATGGCCTTTTAAACAATACTATGGAAAATACATGTGGAGGGTACCAAAACCATTAGACAAATAGAGATTCAATTATGTTGCTGTCTATCAACAATCACAACAAACATGCATACAGTGACATGTGCTCTGGGTTTGTACCCCCCCTCCCCATGTCCTCTGGGTGAAGATACCAGGAAATTGCATAAAAATAGTTATTTGTCCAACCAAGCTAATGTCTGTCTAGCATTATGAAGAGTCATCTTTGGGTGCTCATAGGCAAACACTAAAGGAAATATTTTAGCAGCTGATATTTAGCCCTTGCTTGAAGCAGAATTACTTATCTTACCAAAATACTGACAGTATCATAGGCACTGAAGGCTTTGCAAAGATGCAGCCACATATAAGAATAGAAAAACAATGGGAAGCTGCACACCCACAGCTGTTGACATCCCAAAGGAAACACGGCACTGCATTAGTGGATCCAAGAGGTTATCTATCCTCCTGCAGGAGAGCATCTCTTTCCCGGAATGAAATTTTGTATCCTCTTTCAACCAACTACACCGATCCAGTTATAGAGCACCGCTACTTCTGAATTCCTGCAGCTTAGTCTAAATCCGAGGTGTGAAAGAGCAAGATGGCCCTGCAAGATTGGGGGGGAGGGAGTTGCAGTCACAGGGCAGCAGCAATTGATTAGAAGATGAAGCTACATCAACCTCCCACCCCCACCCCTTTCTTATGCCAGAAGGGAAATTGAGGCAGGCGACAACACACTTGCAAAATCGAAGGGAATCCTTCTCCCTACCTGCTGATCTCCACAGACGCGGTACTATAGTTCCCATCGTGCTTAGCCGCCACCTAGCAGGGGCTGATGGACTGCCTGCAGCCCGTTGCGCCAGGAGGGCGCTGGGCTGGAGGGGAAACTGCAACCAGGCGAGCCTTTCCCGCCCCCCGGAGTCGTCTGCGCGGCAGCGGCGTCTCTTACCGAATGGTTCACTCCCCACATGAGGACGCTGAGCAGCGGATCGCTGGCCCGGAAGAGCTTGACTTTCTGGGCCACGAAGTGCTTCTTCTTGGTCTTGGTCTTACTCGCCATAACGGACACGATATTACCCGGGGCCGCCATGGGAGCCGCCGAGGAGCAACCCAGGAGGAAGAGGAGAAAGAGGACGGCGAGGGTCAGTGCCCCGGAGCCGCCAACGGGCAGGGGAGGGAAAGGAAGAGACGGCGGGAAAGGAGGGGCCAGTAAAACCAAGCAGCCCTGCTGGCTGGCTGGTTCTCGGGCAGCACGTCGGGCGCTAGCGCGGCTGCGGCAGGAGCGAAGCGGCGGGTTAGTCCCTGGCACGGCTTCTGCTACTGCTGCAGCTGCTGCCCCCGCAGGGCGATACCAAGAGCATCCTAGCCCGGACGCTCCCGCCGCTCGCTGGAAGGGCCTGCGTTCTCTCCTCCCCTCGCAGGCCCCGCCTTCCAGCCTCTGGCGGGGAAGGAGGGAGGGACGGCGCCGTTCGTACCGCCCCCTCCCTCTCCCGGCCTTCTCTGTATCTCAGCGCCCCGCCTCCCTCCCCCAAGAAGACGCATCGCTCTCAGCGCGGAGTTGTAAGGCTAGAGCCAGCCGACACGCGTGTCTCGTCCGTGAGAGCATGCGCAGCGGTTCAGGGCGTGCGCGGCAGGAAAAGTGAAGTCTTCGCTGCATTCTCTTTGCCCAACGTTGGATCTCGCTTTCTCTTCCCTCTTGTTGGGGGTAGGGGATGCAGGATAGTAGATGAGTGACGACTTTCATCATCACAGCCAACAGTGAAGGGATTTCTTCTTTTCTTTTCTTTTCTTTTCTTTTCTTTTCTTTTCTTTTCTTTTCTTTTCTTTTCTTTTCTTTTCTTTTCTTTTTCTTTCTTTTCTTTTTTGTGGCCAGATAGTCAAGTAAACAATGGGTTAAGGCTGCAATCCTAAATCCAATTCCTGGGAAGAAATATTATAAAAAATATAGGCTTCAGATAATACTGCTAACCTATAATCATTTGAAATTGGGGTACAGTGTGAAGCCAACAATTATGGTTCATGCAGTAATCTATAATTTATAATAGAGTTTCTCAGCCTTGACAACTTGAAAGTGCGAAGACTTCCAACTCCCAGAATTCTCCATTCAGCAGGCTACCCCCAGTAATATTGATGTACAGCTATTCATGTACAAAAACTCAGTCAATTGGGATTAGTTCAATATACCATACTTAATCCAGACTTTAGCACAATTTCCAAGCACAGCCCAAATAAATTCATACAGTGTATCATGACTGGTCCCCCTCAAAATCTCACTGCATTCTTCTTCGTGATGAGGGAGCGAACTACATGGGATGTAGCAATATACCGTGTAGACAAATCGCAGGCCTTAAAATTTGTGGAACTATTTACCTGGTAGCATCATGGACACAGATGTGGTAACAGAAGCAGAATAATTCATAAGAGCAATGTCTTCCAACAATGTTGTCTCAGAAAGTTCTTCGTATCTCGTATCGGGCCCAAGTCACAAATGAGGAAATTCTACAAAGAAGCAACTCCTGAAGACACTCTTGAGATAGTGACAGAAAGCAGAACATGCTTTGCTGGACATGTGTTCCACATGAATGAACAGTGTCCAGCAAAGACTGCAATCAATTGGATACCTCCAGATGGTTGGAGAAAAAGAGGAAAGCTAAAGAAAATCTGTTGCCAAACCTTTCAGTAAGATCTGAAAAACATCAGCCTTAAATGGACGGATGAGATGGTAATTGTAGTCTGAAAATTGTGGAATCTGCTTGTAGTCCAATGTGCTTGGCGCAGGATGCAATTATGATAATCATAATTGGCATATAATGATTGCACCATTGTTATCTGATTCAACAAATGTTACAAAAAATCATTGTAAGCACTTCTTTAAAACTATCAATGAAAACTGTGTTCAGCCATGGTGGTGGTCATAACCATGGTTTACAAGTCGCATTAATGAAATTTATGTCTGACATTGAGTTAAAACCAAGGAAACAACATTTGAACTACAATATATGTACATATATGTGGATTGCAGTTGGACACTGAGCTTGGCAGCTGGAAAGTTGGCAGCTGGGGTTCTAGACCTGAGTGTTGCACAACAGGTGAGTTCCCTTTATTTGCTCCAGCTTCTGCCCACTTAACAGTTTGAAAGCATGTACATATATACATGAACTATGTATTGGTTCCAGAAAGCACCATGCTGCTCAAATAATAAATGTGGCATTTACTTAACTGCATTAACAATTGTCACTGTAGACTATTGGTGTCTCCCATTTTAGCACAGTACTGCATTACTAAATCATTTTTATTGAATTACTTTGGTTACAGTGTAAGTACTTTTTACTAGCACTGTATTCAAGTCTGATCCAAATTAAACTAGTGGTACTGGTATCATGAACCTGCCGGTCATGCATACACCAATTAACCATTATGACATTGTTTTTAGGTAATTCTATGGAGGATCTTCTTCCATTTCTCATTTCAGAGTGTCTTAGTGTTATTATGCTGTAACCTCATCAATCTTGACAATTTCTAAATTGATACTTGTTTTAACTATGGATGTATAGATAGTAGTCATTTATAATCACAATTGGGACTGGAATTTCCATTGCTAAGCAAAGCAGTTGTTAAGTGAGTCATGCCTGATTTTATAATCTTTTTTGCCACAGTTGTTAAGCAAATCACTGCAGTTGTTAAGTGAATCATGGTCATTAAGGTTCCCGCATTGCCTTTACTTATTTCAAGCCAGCTGGGAAGGTCACAAATGCTGATCATGTGATCCAGGGATTCTGCAAGTATCATAATTACATGTCATTGGTTAGTGCCTGAATTTTGATCACATATGTATGAGGATCTATTGTAAGTCATACTATTTTTGGTGTCTTTATCACTTTGAATGGTTGCTAAGTATAAGTCAGGAATTACTGCATGCACATGAAACTGAATTGCAGATAATTATTTTAAATAGGCATGGTTATATTTGGTTTCTCTTAGTTGCTAGTAAGTGTTTACTGATTTTATTGGATGGATGTGTTTATCTAGCTTGGACTTATATCTTGTCAAAATTAAAAAAATAAATACGGTAGCCATTATTATTATTACTATAAACTTTTATTAATTAAACATGAAACTCATTCAACTGAACATTTAAAAATGTATCACAAATATTATTGACTGGCACTGATAATTGATATGAGTTGCTGCCAGCATCCTAGGTATTATTATTATTATTATCTTTTATTCATTAAATATGAAACTCAGTCAGCGGAACATTTAAAAATGTGTCACAAATACCATTGACGGGTGCTAATGATTGATACGGGTTACTGCAGCATCTTAGGTATCAACCAAGAATCTTCTTAAAATATATGATGTTCCAAGTAGCACAGTTTTTTGTAGTTCTGCTGGTGTTATTGCAGGAAGCTGCAATTTCTTGATGTGTTTTGTAAAATTCTTGGACATGGTACCAAGTGCTCCGCTGACAATGGGTATCACTGTTACATATTTCATCCGTGGCCAGGTCATGATATTTCATGATTTTTTCCAGTTCTTTTTCTTTGACTCTGTCATCTCTTGGTACAGTGATATCAACAAACTGTACACTTCGGCCAGTGGTGAAATCTAAAATTTGTTACTACTGGTTCTGTGGGCGTGGCTTGGTGGGGGGGTAATGTGACTGGGTGGGCATGGCCATTTTTTTTTAAACTTTTAAAACCATTTTTTCTACAACCTCTTCGGCAAAGAGGTTGTAAAAAAATGCTTTCAAAAGGCTTTAAGATCCCAGCTGAATTGCCTAATTGGCAGAGGCTTTTTAAAAAAGCCTCTGCTGATCAGGCAACTCAGCTTGGATCGTCAGAGGCATTTAAAAGAAAAAAAAAGATTTCTACAGGTATGAAATCCAGGCTTTAGTTACTAATATTCCTTCTTAATGTATTCCTCAGAAGCTAAACTTAACAGTTTCTTCATTTTATTTCCCCACTCCCCAAAACTTGGTTGGACAGTATTATGAATCCTTTTTGACAAATAAGGCACCATTTCTGTAAGATAAAATGTCTACTATATCCCTAGGCCCACTCTGATGCCTGTAAAGTGAAGAATATATTGTACCATTATGGGAATGGCTTGGGATTATTTGTATTCAAATATGGAGCTAAATCATAGTTATTTTAGGCTATGTAGAATATAGGGCTAATAGAGTGATAGGCTAATGCAAACCATGGTTCACCATGCTGGTTGAGACAACATTTTATTCGCCACTTTAAGTTATTCATAAAAATAATAAGGGCAAGATATAAATAAGTAAACAAACAGGCAAATCTAATAACTAAGTCAAAATAAGGTACTGTATTCATGCCTTTAATCCTCTGTCAGTTATAAAATTTGTCTTTTTCAGACTACCTTAGAAGGATAGCCTACTCTGTACAGTTAACATTGGATTGAAATAACCCCTAAAGTTAAATTTTAATATATTATTAGCCCTTATAACCTTGTAATGGTTTCTAGAACTAAGAAGGACCAAATATATTTATATCTATATAAATATATATATGAGTCTGCTAAATACTGCTGCTGCTGCTGATATTTGCTTCTGCATAATTTTTTTTTTTTGTGGTTTCCTCCATTCCATGCCTTCCTAGATTTGCAGATGAAGTTGCTGCCAACTTCCTTTGCAAGCCAGTAACAGGTCAGCTCTCAACATTTGCAAACTGCAGAGGAAGTACTGTACATTTTTGCTGTGGAAGAAACTGTGAGTCAATGCAATTAGCAGCTCTTTGATGTTATTTGTGTTACCTGCTGCCTTTGACAGGAGGGTAATAAATACCCAACTGCACGTGTGCTTTTCCAGCAGTTAAGCCCAACTGAATTCAGTGAGATGTACACTGAGAATAATATGTATATTTACTAAGAATAATGTATATTTTCAACTCACTGGGCTAGTTAAGATCTAACCAAGATCTAACCTCTTATTATGGAAATAAACTTCAAAAAACATATAAATTCCATCCAAAGAAGTTACTTGTTTTTTTTTAAATCATTTTTTATCAAGATTCTTCTACATCTTAAGCCTATCTTCTGGAGCATTGGTTATTCTTGCCAGGTTGGTATCATCTGCAGATTTGATGAGTTCCCTCTCTACCCCCTCATCTAAATCATTGAGGAAGGTATTGAAGAGTACTGGGCCTAAGACAGAGCCTTGGTGTATCCCACTTTATATTTCCTTGCATGTAAGTGCAATTCCATTAAGGACTACACATTGAGTGTGGATGGTCAGCCAGTTAGGAATCCATATGATGGTGATACTATATAACCCACATTTTTCTATCTTGTCAAGCAGTAAGTTATAGTCTACTTTATCAAATGCCTTACTGAAATCCAAGTTATATCCACAGCATTTCTCTTTTTCTCTGATAAAGCCCAGATAAAAATGGTTTTGGCTTTTGAATCATCCTGCTGAAGTAGATAATATGAGTAAAAAAAAATACTAATCAATGTTATGGAATATAAACTAGAATGACCCTATTATCACCTAATGCAACATTTAGATCCAATCTCAGAACATATTTTGTGTAATATGTAAACCTAACCAATTTAACAGATAACAGTAACAGAGTTGGAAGGGACATTGGAGGTCATCTAGTTGAACCCCCTGCCCACGCAGGAGACCTATACTAGGGATTTGAACCGCCGAACTGCCAACCTTTCTGAATGACAAGCTAGTGTCTTAGCCACTGAGTCATCTAGCCAGGTAGGTGTGTCTTATGCTACAAATTATGGCTTAGAATAGAGGTAATCCTCAATTTACAACCATTTGTTTAGTGACCATTGAAGTTACAACAGCACTGAATAAAATGACTTACGACCATTTTTCACACTTACGACAGTTGCAGCATTCTCATGGTTATGTAATCAAAATTTGGATGCTTGGCAACTGGCATATAACAACCATGTTACTAGCTTAACAGATGCAGTGATTTACTTAATATCTATGATAAAAATGGTCAAAAAATGGGGCAAAACACAGTTAACAACTGTCTTATTTAGTAAAAGAAATTCCAGTCATAAATTAAGGACTACCTTCATTGTGTGAACTTACTTTTATCTCCATTAATTTTTTTTGGATCTCTCGAAATGCTGAAAATTTGTAATGTGACTTGTTCCTTCAACACCAGAGCATTATTGGCCAAGGAATTTGTCTTGGTATACATAAACATACATTCATCAAGAATCATAAGGTACAACACTTAATGACAGTCATAGGGAACAAATAAGCAATCAAATCATATTAGGAAACAGTCAATATAAATCTTAAGAATACCAGCAACAAGGTTACAGTCATACAGTCATAAGTAGAAGGGTGATAGGAACGATGAGAAGATTAATAGTAATGCCGGCCTAGTAACTAGTTTGATAATGTTGAGGGAATTATTTGTTTAGCAGAGTGATGGCGTTCGGGAAAAAACTGTTCTTGTGTCTAGTTGTTCTGGTGTGAGTGTTCTATAGCGTCATTTTGAGGCTAGGAGTCGAAACAGTTGTAAATCCAGGATGCGAGGGGTCTGTAAATATTTTCACAGACCTCTTTTTGACTCGTGCAGTATACAGGTCCTCAATGGAAGGCAGGTTGGTAGTAATTGTTTTTTCTGCAGTTCTAATTATCCTCTTAAGTCTGTGTCTGTCTTGTTGGGTTGCAGAACCAAACCAGACAGTTATAGAGGTGCAGATGACAGGCTCAATAATTCCTCTGTAGAACTGTATCAGCAGCTCCTTGGACAGCTTGAACTTTCTGAGTTAGCGTAGAAAGAACATTCTTTGTTGTACTTTTTTGATGACGAAATTAGCATTTCAATATTATATCTACATTTATTATATATTAAAAATATTGAAATAGCTAAAGTTACCTTTATTATTTTCAAGGTTCATTTCCAATTTCCAAGTGCAGGCTCTTCCCAAGTATTATGTGTGCCATTTATTTGATAGAAAAGATCAATTAACTGGGAGATTTAACATCCGGGACATAATTTTATTTATTTATTTTTTACCTTTAAGTTAGTGGTGTCTCGTGGTGTCTGCCTGGAGAAGTCACTGCATTTTTCTTGTACTGTCTTTTTCCTAAGACTGAAAGAGAAGGACTGGCCCAAGGTCACTTAGTTGGCTTCATGCCTAAGGCAAAATTTATAGTTTCACAGTTTCTGTCCTGATGTTTTAACCACTGCACCAAACTGGGTGTCAGATACATTGTAATTTTAAGCCTTAGGGAGAAAAAAATCTTCACTTTTTTACAGTTCATTCTCAATTCATTGAGAAAGTTGTTGCTTTTATTTTTTCCCCAAAAGGAAAATAATATTTCAACGGAATTCTCATAAGCTGCCTGTAGGTGTCTTGCATTTACTTAAATTTTGAAGTGACCCAAGCTTTGTGAAGGTATATTTTCTTTCTTTATACAATCTTTTCTCCTGTGGGTCACAATGGTCCTGAGTTGTCTACGGTACAACTACATTTAAGCCCAGCATATTGTGTAAACCCAATTATGTGATTAGTTTACAATTCCATGTGTTATGTGTGAATTTAGAAGAGTAGACTGTGAAAATCCTGGGTACACGATGAACTTTTCAGATGTAACAGCCTGTCTGGTCTGCTCTGGTACAGAGCATGGGGAAGAGGAAGTACTCAGAATATTTTGACCAGTCAGAAGATGGCAAGATAAGAACTGGAAGGAGGCAACAGGAAGCAGCAAAAAACAGACCCAGAACTGGAAGCCATAGAAGAAGAAACTGGAACTGAAAAGGCTGCATGGGAAAATAGTAAAGCAAGTGTGTTTTGTTCACCTCTTTACACCTACTGTGTATCAAAGAAACTGCCAGCATAGTTACACATTCTGTGAACACAAAGAGGCACCATCAGCCAAAACATATGAGTCATTTCACAAAAATACCTATAATAGCATGTACTCCAGCAAATCCTCAAGTGCTTAACACATCCATTCAGCTCTCTACATGGTTAAGTTTTGAGTAGTTTTTTTAAAGAAAAAGAAAAGCCAGAATTTTTAAAAAAGTGCTGCAGTTTACTGCTTTGGTAATTGACTATAAACCTTCCTGTGTAGTCTGAAATAGTGGCTTTGTCTAAGAGAAATGGACTTTCCTGTCTTAGTTGTTGTATGTCATCTTTTATTTTTACCCAGAGGTAATGTATCACTTACTGGGAGTGTTGTATTTTTGTTCTTTGAGGGAGATTGTCGATTCAGAAATGTAAAATGTGAACTATAAATAAATAAATAATAAAAATAAATAACATGTTTTATTCCCTTCAAATATAATTTGATTATTTTGAAGATTATCTTGACAATTATTAGATGGCAGCATATAGCAAAACCTTATTTATTATTGCCATCTGGTGGATAGCAGGACATTTGCAGTCTAAATCTGATAGATTTATTACTGAAACAATCCAGTAATTTTCATCCTTAGCTGAGATCATCAAGTAATTATTGTTATTTTTTATTATCAGGCAGAGGATTCTGATTCAATGACATTGGGAATACTAATTCATTATGATTTCTTTTGATTAATTCCTCTCATTTATTTGCTTTTGAAAATAGGTCCCATATTTAAAAGTCATGTCTCCAGCACAGTAATAAAAAAAAAAGGCAAACAGATGAAGGGTGTTTTGACTCAGTGAATAGCAAAGCAGCATTGAGAGTTATATTGATCAAATGGCACAACAAAATAGCTAGAATTCCCAAAGGTGGTTATAAAATGGATGGATATGTAGTCATGTTTTAAATAAATAAATAAATCATTTTTTATGATCTTGGAAGAAATAGCTATTTAGCTATAACAAAGATTTTTTCTTCCACAAACAATAAAAATTTAATTATCTGAATCTCCATTTAGTAGACCTTTTTTTGAAGCAATCCAGATTAAAATAGATAATACCCAGTGGTGGGATTCAAATAATTTAACAACCTGTTCTCTGCCTTAATGATTTCTTCCAACAACCAGTTCACTAACTGCTCAGAAAGTTAACAACCTGTTCTCCCGAAGTGGTGCGAACCCGCTGAATCCCACCACTGATAATACCGGTAATGCAAACAAGTTAAATTGGAACCTAGATTTAATAGATATTCAGCTCTAATGGGCACCGTACCCTCTAGTCTATTATATCAAGTTTTTTTCCGCAAAGTTTGCAGCCATGAGTAATTTTGTAAGATTTGCTGCCACAGATTATTTTAAAATAAACTATCTAGATAAAGCTCTGATATCATAATAGTTATTACCAGACAAGTAAAATAATTTGCAGAGAAGGGCAACTTTATTCATAATACAATGACCTTCCTATCTACAAACCCATGGAGAAGCAAAAAAAAAAAATAGTTCAGACTTCAAAACATATTCTAGCACAAAAAGATCCATTATTAGCATTATTAATTTATAAAGCAACTCCTAACCACGCTGCTAAGAAGATCCTAAAACAAGCCACAACTGCAGCAAACACACTTGTGTTCTGACTTGATTTCAAGTTTTAAAAGCAAAATAAATTACATATTTCTCCTTGATAATTAGTGTGGAGTGCATGCTTTGCCACAACTGCACCTTGGGTCACAAGTGTAAATTAGGTGACCAGAAAGAATAGCCAGCAATTAAGCAAGAACAGGCACCACAATCATTTATTGCCAAGACCAAGAGAGGAATAATGAAGAGAAGAGAAAGTCTCATGGGAATGTCTAGAGCCACCTGTAGTGGCAATATGGTCTAATGCCGTGATGCCGAACCTATGGCATGTGTGCCGGAAGTGGCAGGTAGAGCCATCTCTCTGGGCATGTGAGCCATTGCTCATTGCTCTTCCGGGTTCTCGTGTAGCGGCTAGGTGGTCTTCATGTGCGCGGGACCACCGGAAACCAGAAGAGCAGCTGCCTGGTGCGAATGTGCGCCCCAGGAAGATGATCTTCCAGTTTCTGGCACATACATGTGCACCAGCCAGCTGGTCTTTGCACATGCATGCGTGCCAGGAACCGCAAAACCAGGTCCCCGGGAACCAGAAGATCATCTTCCTCGCATGGACATGCGCACCAGATGGCTGCCCTTCCGGTTTCCGGCACATGCACACATGCATGCTCCCGTTTCGTCACTCGGTGCCCAAAAGGTTCACCAACACTGATCTAGTGGCTAAGGTACTAGTTACTAGTCTAGAATCTAGGAAACTGTGAATTCTAGTCCCACCTTAAGCATGAAAACCGGCTGAGTGACCTTGGGCCAATCACTCTCTCTCAACCAACTCACCTTACGGTGTTGATGTTGTGGGAAAAAATAGGAGAAAGGATTATGTATGTTCACACCTTGAGTTATTTATAAAAATAATAAAGTTGGAATAAAATAAATCTGTAACTCTGAGTGCTTTAATCAAAATAATATTACACCACTCTGCTCCATGGTGATATGCATATGATATCACAATGCAAATGAAAAGGGATGTTGCTTTCCTCAGACTTAATGGTTTGATGTCCTCTTTACTCCACCATCTTCTGGATGCTGCAGTCCTTATATTTACAGAGATCTCCAGAAAGAAGTTCAAGTGAAATACATTTACCAAGAACCAAAATTCTAACAGCTGCAACATTTAACCAAATGTTCCTTGTCTTCAGATGTGGAAAGTGTGACTTCTAGCAGCTAAGTGAAATGAATACATGCATATTTTAGAGGTTAAGTAAAATTAATAATTTTTATTGGGAAGAATAATCTTTAAATGCTATGAGAGAAATTTGTATATTTATTTCAAGGTATGAAACTGAAATTTAAAAGTTGTTTAATGTGGCTTTTGGATCATATAAAACTTTCTGATTCAATGGTAGGGAAATATTATAGAATAACAGAGTTGGAAGGGACCTTGGAGGTCCTATAGTCCAACCCCCTGCTCAAGCAGGAAACCTTATACCATTTCAGACAAATGGTTAGCCAATTTCTTCTTAAAAACTTCCAGTGTTTGAGCATCCATAACTTTTGGAGGCAAGACGTACCACAGATTATTTGTTCTAGTATAATATCTATGTATATTATATAAATAAACTAGTATAATGAAGTGTGATTTTAATGAAAAGATAAATAGAAGATAATAATTTAAATGACAAGGAAAAATCCAGAAGAAGAGAAGCAGGAATCAATAGGAGATTACCATTTCCACCAGGAATAGCAAATGAAAGGCTATAAAACAATTTACATATTCTTATTCTGAAAAAAAAACAAGGTTGTACAGTTGTTGGCAGTATCTTGGTATATAAGAAACAAATAGTAACAAGCTCCTGTTGTGCAAATAAAATTCTCTTTTGTATATATAATCATTACTTTACAAAGTGAGCACTACGTATGACTATCACTAAGTGTTGTATCTTATGATTCTTGAATGTATTTTTTTTCTTTTATGTATACTGGGAGTGTATGCACCAAAGACAAATTCCCTTGGCCAATAAAGAATTCTATTCAATTCTATAATGAATCACTGAATCAAAGCTGTATGTAACAAAAGGAACTATGATATCTAGCCAAAGTAAGTTTTTTAAACATTTGTGCCAGGCATAGATTTTAAAGACAAGCACAAGTATCTTGTAGCAAAGATATCAAAGATTTTCATTTCATTTATAATACAGATTTTTATTATACCGTAGCTGAGGTGAAACTGGTTGGTTGTTTTATTTCAGAAATTAGGTAATAAACATCTGCCTGCTTGTTAAGATCTACTGAGCTTAAACAGTCTATGAAAACAAATGAATACCATGCCACAAGAAATTAAATAAGTTATTCCTTTCTATCTCTCTGTTTGGATTTTTTTTAGGAGGGAATAGATTTCCCCCTGAAAGTGGCCCAGTGCCTGTGATGTCTGCAACAAGCCATGATGATGTTTATGATGGCATGATCACACAATTGCCCCATTACATATTTCTGCCTCATATCTGATGCAAATTGTTATGTCCTTATAAGGACATCCGCCTGGGATTGGCTGAAGATCCTTTCGGCGGGAGTTTTGAATCCCTGTCAGTGGGCGGTGCGTCTGCCGGAGCAAATATAAGGAGAGCTCCGGCAGCACACAGCAGTTCAGTTCTCGTTGAATAAACGCTTGTTCTTGAACTCAGCTGGTCACTCTTCTTTCCTGCGCCGATCTAACACTGGCGACGAAGGACTAGAGAAGAATCCCCGCGTGGCACGATCGCCTTAACGAGCTGAAGTCACTCGACGCGGCCTGAAGAATGGCAACGCCGCAAGCGCCGTTCGCCTCGTTGGCTCCTTTCAACCCCAGCCGGGAGAAATGGAGCTCCTATATGATCCGTTTCCGCCAATTCCTCCGGGGAAACGGCTACACCAATATCGACGACGAGAGGAAGAGGGCTCTTTTCCTCGCTCACTGCGGCACCGATGTTCTGGAGCTCGCCGTCAATCTCGTCGCACCCAGGGACATTGAAGTCATGTCCTGGGTGGATCTACAGGCTGCCTTGCAAGACCATTATGCACCAACGGGCACCCCCATTTCCAACCGATTCACTTTCCGCCAAAGGAACCAGATGGAAGGCGAATCCCTCAAAGACTTTGTTGCGGCATTGCGACAAATCGCAGCTAACTGCGAATTTGAAAATGTTGACAATGCCTTAAGAGACGGGATCGTCTTCGGAATGAGCGATGCCAACCTCCAGAAAAAGTTCATGAGTAGGAAGCGCCTGTCCCTGAAGGACGTCCTCGAAGAGGCCACGGCTGCAGAGACCTCTGAGACCGCCGCCGCTGCGATGCGCCAGTCCCGTGGGATCCATAAGATCCACAAGCCGGCGTCGGAGTCGTCCGATGAATCTGCCACACCAACCGATTCCGAGGGAGAATCGACCGTTTTGAAAGTTTCCCGCCCATCTAGGCGGGAAATTCAAAAAGATGGCCGCCGCGCAGCCCAATGCGGCAGTTGCAAGGGACTCCATCCACGCCAATCTTGCCGCTGGCGCGATGCAACCTGCAGACGCTGCCTAAAGAAGGGGCACATCGCCGAGGCATGCAGAGCCTCTGATCCAGTTCCGGACTCGATTAAGCCCCGCACTCAAGAAAATCGCCGCGATACCCAGAGACCATCCAAACGGTCCTCGAACCAGCAAAACCGCGACGAACGCAATGACTCCCAGGGCGGCGCTGTACACCAAACTACCATCGGACTCACCAGTAACTCCAATGCCACAAAATTCCATGTGACACTGTTGGCAGAAGGGTTGCCGTGCACGATGGAAGTCGACTCAGGCTCCGTCTACTCTATTATCGACTGGCACCAGATTAAGAAGCTGAAGCCGGCACTTCGCAAGCGCCACCTTCAACCCCTTCACTCTCAGCTGGTGGATTTTGGCGGGAATCCCATCGGCGTTCTCGGAAGAACCAACCTCCACATCGCCTTCAAGCTATTCCAAGGCCAGCTTCCAATAACAGTCGTGGAGCACAGCCGTCCGACCCTGCTGGGCGTGGAGTGGTTCGAGCCGTTGGGGCTTTCTATTGGAGGCATCCACCAGATTAGCTCAGGGGAACTCGACGCACTCATCGGAGAGTTCCAAGAAGTCTTCGATGGTAAGTTAGGGACCTTTACAGGGAAACCCATTTCTTTCAATCTGGACAAGGGGGTTACCCCTATTCGGCTTAAGCCCCGCCGGGTTCCATTTGCCTTAAGGGCTAAGGTAGATGCTCAGCTAGATAAGCTGATAGCCCAAGGCATACTGGAACCCATCGATCATGCTTCATGGGAGACTCCCATTGTGACCCCCATGAAGCAGGATGGATCTGTGCGCATCTGCGCCGACTACAAAGTGACCATCAATAAAGCGTTACCGCAGAGCGCATACCCTGTGCCGGTGGTGCAACACTTGCTGCACTCACTCGGCAAGGGCCAAATTTTTGCCAAACTGGACCTGGCCCAGGCTTACCAGCAACTGCCAGTTGATCGGGAAACGGCGGAGGCTCAGACAATTGTCACCCATAGAGGCGCGTTTAAGTGCAACCGCCTCCAGTTTGGGGTCAGTGCAGCCCCAGGCATTTTCCAATCTATGATGGAACGCCTTCTCCAAGGCGTTCCAGGGGTGGTGCCTTACTTCGATGATGTACTGATCTCTGGTGAATCTAAGGCCCAACTCTTTGACCGACTGAGACTCGTTTTACGACGGTTTCAGGAGAAGGGCCTGAGGGTCAGGAGGGACAAGTGCATCATCGGGGTACAGGAAGTCGAGTTCCTGGGCTATCTCATTGATAGTTCTGGCATCCGCCCCACTAAATCAAAAGTTAAGGCTATCCATGAAGCTCCCAGCCCCAAAAACAAAGCGGAGCTTCAGGCTTTCCTTGGATTGCTTAACTTTTACGCAATTTTCCTCCAGCAGAAAGCCACAGTTGCTGAGCCGCTCCACCGCTTGCTGGCAAAGGCGGCTCCCTGGAGGTGGGGACGCGAGGAAGAAACTGCTTTTCGAGCCGTGAAAGATCTGCTGACCTCCGACAGCGTGCTCATTCAATATAATGAGACGTTGCCCATCAGACTGACCTGTGATGCTTCACCCTACGGCGTGGGCGCTGTCCTCAGCCACGAACTGCCTACCGGCTGTACAGCCCCCATTGCCTACTTTTCTAAGACTATGTCCACTACAGAACGCAACTATAGCCAACTGGACAAAGAGGCATTGGCTATTGTTGCGGGGGTGAAGCGCTTCCACGAATACCTCTATGGCCGGTGTTTCACCATCGTCACCGATCACAAGCCGCTGTTGGGCCTTCTCGCCGGAGACAAGCAAACACCAGCCTTCATGTCCCCACGCATGACGCGTTGGGCCATTTTCCTCGCCGGCTACTCCTACAGCCTCGTCCATCAACCCGGTAAAGCCATCGCGAACGCCGACGCACTCAGCCGATGCCCATCCGCCGAGACCGTGGAGGATCCCGCTCCCACCATCGAACTGCTGCACATTGACAATGACAGCAACTGTCCAGTAACATCTGCCGACGTCGCAACGCACACGCGGGCTGACCCCATCCTTCGCCAAGTCCAGGCTTGGGTCTTAAGAGGCTGGCCGACCCGAAATGTCAGCAGCGACTTCCTGCCGTTCAGCCGAAAGCGAGAGGAGCTGTCCACAATGCGCGGCTGTTTGCTATGGGGAGACAGGGTGCTGATTCCCGGCTCGTTACAAAAACGGACTCTGGCCGCTTTACATAAAGGACACCCGGGCATTGTCCGGATGAAAGCACTGGCACGGAGCTACGTCTGGTGGCCAACCATGGACAAAGACATTGAACAATGGGTCGCCAGGTGTACTCCGTGCCAAGAAGTCAGACCTGCACCCCCTCAATCCGACCCGACGCCATGGGAAACCCCCAGCTCTCCCTGGTCGCGCATTCACATTGACTTTGCTGGCCCCATTCATGGGCACCATCTCCTCATCGTGGTGGATGCCTACTCCAAATGGCTGGAAGTCGTCCCCATGGCATCGACCACAACGGAAGCCACGATCCGAGCCCTCCGACGTCTGTTTGCCACCCATGGACTCCCTGACGTCTTAGTCTCAGACAACGGACCTCAACTTACGTCCGTGCCCATGGAGACCTTTCTCGCAGGTCTGGGCATCCGCCATGCCCTCTCTGCCCCTTACAGACCGGCTGGCAATGGACAGGCTGAACGGATGGTGAGGCTCACAAAGGAGTCTCTCGCCAAGATGGGACCTGGGGATTGGCAGGAGCGCATTGACACCTTCCTGCTGACACAACACATCACACCCCACTCTGCCACCCGGAAATGCCCTGCCGAACTGTTGATGGGCAGGCGACTCCGGTCACCCCTGGATAGACTGCACCCGCAATACACTTCGGAGGTTCCTGCATCTGCCAGCCGTCAACTTCGCCAATTTTCTATCGGCGACGCCGTGTTCGCTTTAAACTTCCACGGCTCGCCAAAATGGCTTAAAGCTACAGTACACAGCACAACCGGCCCCAAATCCTACCGAGTTGAGCTGGAAGACGGACAGATCGTGAGACGTCATCTCGACCAGCTCCGCAAAAGGTGGAGGGAAGTGGGTGAAAACCAGCCGGACGAGGTAGGCCTAAACCACCCCGACGAGGTAGGCCTAAACCACCCCGACGAGGTAGGCCTAAACCACCCCGACGAGGTAGGCCTAACACACCCCGACGAGGTAGGCCTAAACCAACCTTGTGAGGTAGGCCCCGACCTCCCCGACGGAGCAGGCCAACACCACCCTGGCGAAGTAGGACGACCCCACCCAGACGAGGGAGGCCGCCAACAGACAAGAAAGACAAGCACCTTGGCGCCAAATTCAACTGCAGATGCAAACAGCCAAGTAGACCGGGGACAACCCAGCAGGGGAAGCCAACAGCAGCCCCGCGAAGTGGTAACCCGACAGCCCGGAGACGGGGACCTCCAGCCAACTCCTCAGAAGACCCCGCAACAACCCACCGACCGCGCAGAAGACCAACCCTGCGAGGAAGGCCACCACCACCCCAGCAGGGTAGGCCAACACCAACCCGGCATGGCCGAACAACCCGGCGTCCCGCCAACAACGAAATCACCTCCAGCCAACCAGCCGTACCGAGAGGGCTCACACCACCCCTGCAAGGTAGGCCTACGCCACCCCGACAGGGTCGAACCGCCACCCGGGTCATCCACCAACCACCCCGGGAGTAAGCCGGACTCAACCAGGGGACCCCCAGGGTTAGCCCAGCCACCTCCGCCGAACTCGCACCCAGACCCAGACCGACGCGACTCGAGCCCAGCAGGGAACCGAGGGAAACCCAGGGACCTACCGAGGCTCAGGAGTTCCGGACCGGTCCACCGCAGAGAGCCACAACGGCGATCTCAGGATCCGTGCAGGAACGAGGGAGACCAGCATCCACAGCAGGCGGAGGTCCGAGACCCGGCCGGAGGTTCGGGAACTGAGCCCGCGTCCTCTACGGCCAGATCCAGCCCGGCACCGGAGCTGGAGCCCGGAGCAGAGCGGACACCTCCCGTCCATGTCAGTGCCCATCCGAACTGTGAACTGCGCAGGTCTACGCGGGCACGTAGACGTCCTGTTTATCTTAGCGATTACCTCCCTGATGGACTGACTAAGAACTAGGGGGGAGGAGTGTTATGTCCTTATAAGGACATCCGCCTGGGATTGGCTGAAGATCCTTTCGGCGGGAGTTTTGAATCCCTGTCAGTGGGCGGTGCGTCTGCCGGAGCAAATATAAGGAGAGCTCCGGCAGCACACAGCAGTTCAGTTCTCGTTGAATAAACGCTTGTTCTTGAACTCAGCTGGTCACTCTTCTTTCCTGCGCCGATCTAACACAAATATATAAGTTGCAGAATTTGTGTAACAATTTTATTATTCTCTTGAGCTCTTCTCACTAATGAAACCACTACTCATACCTACGCCTATAGGCAGATTGTATCCAGACCATCATTGGTTCAGATAGGTCTTGTGCTGAATTATTTTTTTTCTGTTTAGTTTAAAAGTTTAGAAATCATATAATAATATAATATAATATAATTTGAAATTCAAATATATGGCTCAGTGCACAAGTATGCAACTTATCTAAGTGTTGTCTGGTGGGAAGAAATGGGACATAGATCTTGCATGGCTCTTCCCTTGTGCTCTACAGAGATTTACTCTTATAGCTGTTATATCTGTTGCAAAATATTCACCAGATCAGATTTGTCAAACTCAATTCCATTGAGGGCTGCATCAGGGCTGTGTTCAACCTCAGGAGGCCAGGGTGGGCATGGCCAAGATGGGCGTCACCAGCTCAACATCACTCATGTCAGGGGTGCCTGTGGTGGCCCAAGTGTTCTGCTAGCGAGAATGGGCTCCTGAGCTCCATTTTTGGCTGTGACAGCCTCCTGCACCCTCTGCCAGGGAAAACGGAGCTCGGGAGAGCCACATGCTGCCCTCCGGAGCTCAATTTTTGCTGGCAAGGGCACCGCAGGCCGGGGCACTGTTTCCAGGGCAGCCTTGTGAGCCAGATCTAAGGATCCTGTGGGCCAGATCCAGCCGCCAGGCCTTTAGTTTAACACCCCTGACCTAGGATGTTGGGTGGAATACTTGTTAGCTTATGTTACATCATTGGTGAACTGCTCATCAATGAGTATCTAACTTTAAAGTTTTGTTATTGTTGCAGATGACTTGAAACAATTTGGGACCAACTTACTTGACCAATCACCTACATAATCACCAACTTTTTGTATGGAGATCTTCAGGCATAGGCCTTTCAATGGTGGCACTTCATTCTAGAATGGTCTTCTTCCTGAAAGTCCCTCTGGAAACATATTTTGGGCACCAGTTAAAAAACCATTTCTTTTACAAGCCTTCCTTGTATGGTGGGGCTTAGTTTCTCATTTTTAAAAATTATTTCATTTATATGGTTTTAATCTATTATTTGTGTTTTGTATCATGATTGTTTGTACCTGCTTTGAAAATACTAATCATCATCGTTGTCAGCAGGGGTGTATTCACTTACCTTCATTACCGGTTCGCAAATGTGTACGCACTCGCTCGCATGCTCGCTCCGTGCTTGTGCAGAGCATTTTGCGTATGCGCAGAGGGTAAAAAATGGGAAGTGATGACATCTGGGTGGGTGGGCGGGGCCTCCTGCAACCGCCGCTACCAGTTTGCCCAAATCAGATAGAACCAGCTGAATACCACCACTGCTTGTCAGCCATTCAGTCACATCAGACCTTTGGCCACTCCATGGATCAACAGTCTTCATGTCCCTCTGTCTTGCAGTGGCTCCTTCAGATCCACTATTGTCATCCCAGTGTCATCCATTATAGTGTCCAGCCAACAGATACTAGGGTGGCTCCTTCTCCTTTGTCACTCTCCCAGCATAACTGATTTTTTGAGTGAGTCAGCTCTCATGACATGATCAAAGTATGATCTCCTCTGGTTAGAGATCTTAACTTCAAGTGATATTTTTGGTGGTATTTGGTCTAAGATTTCTTTGTTTGTCATTTTTGCAATCCATGGGATGCATAACAGCACAGTAGTGGGTTTCAATTTTGGCTGCTACCGGTTCGCTCATGGGCATGTGCACACTTGTGCTCGCATGTGACGTTTCTGTGCATGTGTAGAAGCTTCTGCGCATGCACAGAGACGTCCGAGCGGGTACGCAGAGCCTCCCACTGCCACTACTGGTTCAGTCGATCTGGGGCGAATCCATCACTGCTCCAGCACCACATTTCAAAGGCATCCACATTTCTCCTATCTGTTTTTTTCAGAATCCAAATTTCACAGGCATAAGTAGCAATTGAAAAATTGGGAGTATAATCTTGTGGAATTGTCATGTTGTAAGATTTTTTTTTTGATACATATTGCCATTATTGTATCACTAATTGTTCAAAAACTTTCTATGGTTCTGCCCACTTGTTTATGCAGTATGAAACCCATTTCTCTACCAGAGTAATATATGATGTGGCCCATAGGTGGGATTCACTTATCTTCCCTACCAGTTCTCAAATGTGAGCACGCATGCATGCATCTCCTCTGCGAATCTGCATGGCCTTCCATGCATGCTCTTTGCTTGCGCATTATGTCCGGGCAGGTGGGTGGAACCTCCCTTGGTCGCTACTACTGGTTCGACAAAACTAGAAAGAACTATCTGAATCCCACTTCCGATATGGCCATCAGATTAAAGAAGCCACAACCGGTCCAATGAACTTAATTGATAGCAATAGTGAATAGCACTTCGGCTTATATACCGCTTCATAGTGTTTTATAGCTCTCTCTAAGACGTTTACAGAGTTAGAATATTGCCCCAACAATATGGGTCCTCATTTTACCAACCTTGGAAGAATAGAATTCAAACTTGAGCTGGTCAGGATCAAACTGCAGGTGAGCAGAATTAGCCTGCAATACTGCATTCTAACCACTGTGCCATCATGGCTGAAATAACGACTAGTATATCAGTGTTCAGCCTATTCATTTCATTCTTAACAATGTTCAGCTTTCCTAGATACCATTTATATTCCATGTTCCTAATTTGAAGATCTTTGAACAGCAGAAAGACCTTTTTTCACTAGGAACTATGTCAATGGCTGCGGGAGTATTAGAATTTACCCCATTCTCATCATGGATGCTCCTGCTACCTTGATAGTCCCTTTGCTCTTCCTCTGTAGCTTTATTGGTACTTCCCCGGCAGGGGGATTCATTGCTCGGTACCATAACTTCCACATTTTTGAGTCAATTCATAACATATTTTGGTAGTAAAAACTGGAGTAGATTGCCTGGTCTTTCTCCTGGCCAGAACCATATTGATCAGTAGAACTGGTTTATACTGTTCATTCCACCATCACAGTGAGGTACAGTTGGGCTTTGACAGTGGGGAACTAATAATCAGAAGTGGTATAATATAAAAAATTTGAAAAAACCTGCCCTATCTACTTGATAGTTCTGCAGGGTAATTGTTAAAGTTTGTAAGTGGTCCTCAACCTATCTATTTTATGTCTCTGGCCTACTGTGTTTAAAAGTTCACCTATTGCAGCTTATTCAACTAACCATAATAAAAACCATGAAGCATGACCCAGTTTAATGGTAATATTTAATTTTTGTTCTGTTTCATATGTAGTAGAGATTCTCAGTCATCCAGTTCATAGTTGTCCCAAAGTGCTTTTTTCAGGAGGCAACTAGACTTCCTTGTTTTTTCTTTGAAGACGTTTCACTTCTTATCCAAAAAGCTTCCTCAGCTCTGACTGGATAGAAGGGAATGGAAGGATTTATACTCCTTCCTTCTGTTTCATATCATTCAGTCCAGTTTTTTCCACCTTGACAGCTTCCAGATTGACAACATTTCATCCTTTGTCCTAAAATTCATCTTCTGCTCTGCTCCTTTCTGCCTTCTTTTTACAGGTCCCTAATCTGTTTCTTCAATCTAGTAAGACTTCTAAAACATACTGTAAATATTTGTTTATTTTTACCTCCGTTTTATTATATATTTCCCCTCCAATGGAAACAGGCATTTGAGTTTTCATAAATGGGTGGATAATAGGTGCTATTTTTGTGTAAAGCATTTTGTATGCTGGGGACAATGAAACCCCTTCCAGGCTAATTAAACCACAACTGAAAATAATAGAACAAAGCTCATAATTTACTGCTGGATTTTGAATAATGTACATAGAATAGGATACTATGAGATGAGTTAATGTCATAATGCTCAGTGGACAGGCAAAACAACCTGGACTCTTGTGGCTTCTTAAAGTTATAACATTTAACAGAACAGAACAACAAAATAACAGGTTGGAAGGGACTTTGTAGGTCATCTAGTCTAACCCTCCCCCAAAGCAAGAGACTGTACTGGCAGTCCAGTCTCTTCTTGAAAGCTTCCAGAAATGAAACTCTCACAACTTCTGAAGGCAAGCTGTTCCATTGGTTGATTGTTTTTCCTTAGTTCTAGGTTGAATCTCTCCTTGATCAGTTTCCATCCATTATTCCTTGTCTGGCCTTCAGGTGCTTTAGAAAACAGTTTGACCCCCTGCTTTCTCTGACCACCCATTAAATATTGGAACACTGCTATCATGTCTCCCCTGGTCCTTCTCTTCACTAGACTAGCCATGCCCAGTTCCTGTAACCGTTCTTCATATGTTTTAGCCTCCAGTCCCCTAATCATCTTTGTTGCTCTTCTCTGCACTCGTTTTAGAGTCTCCATATCTTCTTATAGCGTGGTGACCAAAACTAATGCAGTATTCTAGGTATGGTCTTACCAAGGCTATTTATTTATTGCTCCATAAATCTATGAGGACTTTATATTGCTAGATATATGGTGATTTTTGTAACTAGGACATGCTGGGTGAAGGATTATATAATAAAGTAGGTCAAAGAGTTGTAACACAGGTGGAACATGAATCTTAGACTTTGCCTTCCAAAGAAGCGTCACCACCATTTCATGGCAGGTATCATCATGGTTTTTTGCTTGCTTCATCTCCAGTAGTTCCAGACAGAAACACAGAATCAGCAGCTGGGAAGAAACCTGGATAGCATAAAGTCAAGCTATCTTTTCAGGTGATCTTTGTATGGTGGAGAGCCACCAATATGGGACAGAAATATCCATCAGATTATCAAGAAAATTCTTAAGTATCTTCTTGAAATTATCCAGATCCATCAGGTATCTCAGGCAGACCATCATAATGGGTCCATTGCCATGACAGAGATCCAGGGAATCTCCAGTTTGGCTAGCATCAGATCTCAATAGAGCAAAAGGACATTTGTCAATGTCAAATTCAAATCAAATTTGATCCAAGATCCAGCATGTGTTTGCTTTTTGAAGCTATAAGCTTGTAAACAAGTTCTTGGGTACCTTAGAAGCAATAAAATCACAAGATTACCCAGACTTCTCTCCCAGGAGATAGAAGTCTGGGAACAAAAGCCACAGGGATACCAGCACTAGCCCTGAGATGACATCCAGTTGTGCAGAGCCATTGCCAAGCAGCAGGACAATTGTTACACAATAGCAGTCTTAACTTGACATCATATATATAGACACTCAAAACCTATGACAGTAATCCCCCATCTCTAGCTTTGGTATTGGAGCTACTGCAGAGCCTGAAACTCAAGAGAACAGTCCATGTCTCTGCCAGCCAGAACTTATGGTATAGAACATTTCTCATCTATTCTGTGGTTTAATTCTGTCTTACTGTGCATTGGCTAGTTTTTACCAGGAATAGTCTGAGTCAAAGGCCCCCTGAGATTCACCTTCTAGTAATTAGATTAAAAGAAGGAGCTTGTTTATGAATGAGTGGATTTCCTTCTTTTATAAGAGTCTACCCGGAATTCCCTATCTGTCTCTATGTGAGCCACCTATATCTGTGTCCCTGATATTTTTCCCAATCCCAAATACCCTTGACATTTATCCACTTAAAATGTTGGCTTAGTGTTTGCATGAAAGCTTACACATTTTGTTTTGTAAACTATGATTAAATATGTTGTGCAAACTCAGAAGTTATTCAGCAAAGCAAGTTTAAATAGACCACAGAATACCACATGAATATTCTATGTGTTCATGAATCAATAGCTCACATCAGAACAGGATTTTAGACCATCGAAGTGTTGGTGTTCAGAAGATTTTAAAACTCACCTGATGGTAAAACAGATGTTCACATCTTAGTGATCTCGAATCTTATTCAACTGTATCTTAATTAACTTGAGAAGATCACACGTAGTCCCCAGTGTACAGAATGGGTTATAGAAAACAGCAGCTATTGTTTATTCCAACATGGAAAATCAAATACTGGTTCTCATGTGAGGAAAGCAACATCTACTGTTTATCAGTTAGTTGACTAGGGAGAAGCATCTAAATTCAGCAGGACTTAGAACAAACATGCACAAGAACAGATTCCAATACTTATGTATTTGTTTTCACTCATACCTATACTTTTTTGCTCGCCTGAACACAGGCAAAAGAGAGGTAGCCAAAAATGAAATGTGTTTTAAAGGATTACATATTATGTTACCATTAAAGACTGGAATTTAAGTCCATAATCAACCATGGAATCTTATCAGTCTAGGCTACTTGCTACCTTTCAGACTAATTTACTGCACTAGATTGCCAGGAAAATATAATTGGAGAGATTCTATTACATTGCATTGAAGAGGAAAGAAAAAGTAGACATCTATTATTTATTATTATTTATTTATTAGTTCAATTTATATGCCACCTTTCTCCAGAGACTCAGGGCGGCTTACAATGCATTAAGCAATAGCCTTCATACTTTTGTATATACCTCCCCCCCCCCGAGCGGTGTTCTTTTTTATACAAAGCCATCTTATTGCCCCCACAATCCGGCTCCTCATTTTACCTACCTCAGAAGGATGGAAGGCTGAGTCAACCTTGAGCCTGGTGAGAATCGAACTTGCAGTTATTGCAGGCAGCTGGTGCTAGTTAACAGCACTTTAATCTGCTGCGCCACCAAGGCTCTATTAAAAAGAAATTCATTTAAATGTTTTAATTATATTAATGAAAATGCATAAACTGATTTTTTAAAAGAAAACATGGGAAATAATATTCATTACACTGAATACATTAGAAAATAGAAATAGATAATTATATTAGAAAAACGGAATATGAGAGATTCTTCTGTTTTGAAAAAAAATGTTCTAAGGGAATTAATTAAAAAGATTATCTTGGCCACATTGAATTTTCCTGAGGATAAACATTATGTAGGTTAGCTTTGCTTCTCGTACTGTTTCTTAAAAACAGAAAAACAAGCTTGTACTTCAGCATAGGCTCTGAAAAGGAAATATCTGATTCATCATTTCCATGTAATTGTTGTCACTCTCACAGAATTCTGAATAGTTAATAATGCAGAAATGATGAATTGGCAGATACTGTAATAAAAAGCATTCTTTTAATTTAAAAAAACATCCAGCAGTTCATTTCTAGTGAACCATTCAAAATAGACATACCTCTAGCAAAGCAATTCTATGCATATTTTCTCAAGAGAAAGACCACATGCATAAAAAAGATTGCCTAATATTTTGAAATCATATTTGATGGTTATTTTATATATACAGATTTTCCTCCTGAACAACCTGAAACAGATCGCCAGTATATGAAATATATTCCAAGGTAATTCTTTTTGCAGTCAGGGGTAGGAAAACCTTAACTTCATCAAAGCTTTGGTGGTGCAGCAGACTAAACTGCTGTTAAGTAGCACTTAGCTGCCAGCTGCCTGCAATTACTGCAAGTTCGAATCTCACCAGGCTCAAGGTTGACTCAGCCTTCCATCCTTCCAAGGTAGGTAAAATGAGGACCCAGATTGTGGGGGCAATGAGCTGACTTTGTATAAAAAAGAACACCGCTTGAGGGGGGGGGGCGGGGCAAAAGCCTACTAAGCAGGTATATACAAAAGTATGAAGGCTATTGCTTAACACATTGTAAGCTGCCCTGAGTTTCCAGAGAAGGGCGGCATATAAATCAAACCAACAAATAAATAAATAAATAAATAAATAAATAAATAATAAAAATAAAGGCAGTATAGATACAGATACAAGCAATCCCATCACCATCACCACCAATTTAGCTTAAATGTTGTTTTTTCATTTGGTTTAAGGAACTTGGAACTTTTTCCCCATTGGGATGAGAATTCTCAGTCTGCAAGGCTTAAGGCACTCATCTTGCTTCTTACCTCTCATTCAAAAATCTGCCTCTTGCTATGACGTCATAATGTCACAGCCATGGCTTCTCCTTTCTTCAGACAAAGTGCAACATCTAAAAAAAAAAAAAGGTTCCTCACCACTGCAAAATTTGCTTATTTTTGTACTGCAGCCTTAAAATCTAGAAGTGAATTTTTCAGTTTCTGTAAAGAATGAGGACAACATTAGCAGAGATAGACTATCATTATAGCAGTAGATACTTTGAAGGCCAACCATGGCAGCTTTCTCAGTTTTCAACCTGAGCATTTCAATCCCAATTTTCTCTGAATGCAATGAGTAGGATGCTGTCTTCTGTGCTTCCTTAAACATGGGTGTTGTCCTTAGTAATGGTTGAGAAACAAGTCCTATTACCAATATGCAAGTAAGATACAACTGTCACTCCATTTGACTTAGCTTTGAAGGAAAAGAATCTCTTTGTCTCAGGCAGGATAACCCTGGTCTTGTTAAATAAGTAAAATCTTGTGTCCCTGTCGTCCCCAGCCCTCCCGTTCTTAATCATATCATAAGTGAGGAGTTCTTGTTGCTCTCTGAGCTTGGATGTGTTCCTGCATATGTTTCAATAAGTGCACTGATAATGTTACTTAGTTTGGGTAATAATATGTCTGTCGGAAAATGGCCAAGCTCAGAGAGTACTAAAGACTCCTCATTTCAATCCTGAATCATTCCCCTTTATTCATGACATAATCATCCCTTGGCAGCATCATTTCCCTCATGTCCTCGTGATATTTCCTTATCTTGTCCTTAGTTTGTGAACAAGATGAATATAGACTGTAATAGTAAAAAAAAGAGAGCATTTTTTCTGATATGTTGACACCATCCAAGGACAACTTCAATACATATCTCATTTGTTACCTTAGACATGGTAATCAGCAGTGGGTCTGATCAGGGATATACTTTGGGAGTGTTGGAAACACAGGCACATATCTATTCCCCTGTCCTCTGCAGCTGCTGTCTCTCTCAGCCTTTATTTATTTTATTTTATTTTATGTTTTTGATCAGTAAGTGGTTCTAGGCAGTGAACAATATACAAAAATTAAAATTGTTGAATGCTGTCTACAGCTTTTTTGTGAGGCGCATGGTCATTCTTTTTCCATTCAATCATAATCAATTCTCAGGGATTGCCTAGACAAGCCCCTGCAGTTTTCTTGGTAAGGTTCTTCAGAAGTGCTTTGCTATTGCCTCCTTCCTAGGACAGAGAGAGAGAGACTGGCTGAGGAAGGCCAGTCCCAATTGATAGTCTAATGAAACCAGGAGATGGGTCCTTTCACATTCGGAGAGCCTAAATCAGATCTTTACAGCCTTACAAAAGGCAAGCAGTTGTGACTATCCTAAACTCCAGAAGGAGAATGTTCTGCATGGCAGGCATTATGGTAGAAATACTGTACCAACTGGTATTTCTTAGCCAGTTGGACCTAGATTATGGTCATCCTGCCAGACCAGACAGATAGGCATCTAGGGAGAGTGCCTCAGGTATTGTTCTGCCCATTAGTACTCTTGTTTTGGATTTCTTCCAGTTCCTCCCCATCTAGTACACCAACATCTCTCCAAGTTTTCAACAAGATATAGAAGAGGAGAACATACAGTAGCTTTACTAATTTGATTTTGGGAAGAATAGGCATATCTGAACTTACTTGTTATGAAGTAAGAGAGATAGTTGCCTGCATTTACTGTATTTAGTTTAATTTTCTTGGATTTTTGGGACTTGGCTATTTGCAAATAGTGGCAGGTTGGCCTCCATCTTCTCTGGAACTATATCTGCTCTAGTAACTCATATGATTGGGAAGAGAACAAATCAGAAGCCAGACAGAATCCTGAATTTAGGCCTTACTCATTCCAGATGCCATGCTCCAATTCATGGCTGTTTTCTTGCCTGTATAGCCACCCAGAATCACATGTTTGAGTTGAGCAACCTCTAAATCTTAAATTTAAATAAATACATAAGTGCACATTTTGAAAAAAGATGGCAATGAAGCTCAAATAAAGGATTCATTATCCCTGTAATGTAGTTTATGAACTGAATAGTAACTTATAATAATAGTTCTCAGATGAGGAAAAGTACTGTATGTACTTAATATAGATTGTGAATTAATCCAATGACTGGAAAATGGGGCCGGAGTTTTACTCCCAGGTGAATCACTGTGCAGGTTTTTGAATTACACTTGAGATGTTGACAATAGTCTCGCTGCTGACAACAGATGCAGGTTTAATACTGTTTTCCTCAAGTTGTTATTCAGTTTCATTCCAGAGATGTCCCTTTATGTATTTTATCTGACTAGACAACAACCCCAAGCTTATAGCCAATTTCTGTATACTTCAGGAAGTCCTTGATTTACAACCATACGTTCAGCAACTCTTCAATGTTAAAACAGCACTGAAAAAAGTGACTTATGAGTTGTCTTACAACACTTACAACTGTTACAGATTCTCATGGTCATATGACAAAATTCAAGCACTCGGCAACTGGCACCATCTCAGAGTCATATGATCACCATTTGTGACTTCCCATAAAGTCAATGAGGAAAACCAGATTTTACTTAGCAACCACATGATTCACTTAACAACTGTGGCAAAAATGGTTGTAAAATCAGGTTGAGTGCACTTAACAGCTGCCTTGCTTAGCAAGGGAAATTCTTGTGCCAGCTGGGGTTGTAAATCGAGGAATATTTATAATACTACAGATTGTCTGAACAGATTCAGATGAATGTGGCACAGGCAAGTTCAGCATAACCTTTTGGGAACAACTACTGTATGACATATTTATGTGAGCAACTATTAAAATCAGTTCTAATGTGGAATATTCAAACACACTATTCCTGGAACATACCAAGTAAATTAAATAGTAGGTAGGTAGAGAGGTTAAGTAAATAGATTCTTTGTTATAGTCAGTGACCAGTCCATAAAACGTGGCATAGATAAAACTAATATTCATTATTTAATTAAATGATATTTGATTTCCCCCCCCCCCGGATTACAGAAATCCAAACAGTTTGTTTTAGCGCTGTCTCTCCTAACAAGGATCACTGTGCACCTGTAACACACTTGTATATTTTACTTGTTTGAAAGGGGAGTCATACCAGTGATGAAATCCAATTTTTTTTACTACTGGTTCTATAGGTGTGGCTTGGTGGGCATGGCTTAGGGGGTGTGGTAGGGGAAGGATACTGCAAAATCTCCATTCCCACCCCATTCCAGGGGAAGGATACTGCAAAATCCCCATTCCTTCCCTACTCCTGGGGGAAGGATATTGCAAAATCCCCATTCCCACCCCACTACCGGTTCTCCAGAACCTGTCAGAACCTGCTGGGTTTCACCCTGAGTCATATTATTAACAAGTGGCAGGTTTTGCTGTGGACATCATTGTAAGGAGCATAGTAGGTTGTCCATAATAGGTGCTTCACGCCTACAGCTTTGTGTTGGGGTTTTGCATAAAGTTGTGCCTGGAGAAAATAAGATATTTCTCCAGGAACTTTTTTTTCCCAATCAATGTTACTGGCACATCAAGGATTGATATAAATTCATATCATAATGCAAATTCTGTAAAACAACTGCAATTGCATATGTATTTAAAATTGGAAATGATTATATTACTACTGAGATAAATTTAAAATGTACTATACATGGGAACTATTTTTCCCATTTATTAAAATAACTTCTGGCTTCAGTTCTCCCTTTCAGCTTAGTTAAGGTAATCTGTCCATTTGTTAGAATGATTTATTTTATTTTCATTTTGTTAAATACATTGCTACAAGACAAACATAGTTTTAATTACTCCTGCACAAACCTTCTGGCATTTATAATTTTATCTGTCTTACTTTTGCACATAACTGGGCTAGCCCAACAAATATGGCTGATTATTTATATTTGGGAGAAGAAATATTTAATTATTTTAGCAAAACAAACAGAATATAAATGCTGTAGAAATATTTTATATGAATATTGGTTTCAAAATTACTGCTATAGAGAACTGTTGAAAAAATATTGAAAAGGCAAATCTAATTCTAAAATTAGATTTGTCACTGCTACCGGCTCGGGAGAACTGGGCCGAACAGGGAGGAACCCACCACTGACAGGAACTGACAGGAACCAAGAATCAGGGATCAGGGATCCTGGATAGAAGCAATAGGGTATGAGTACAACCCCAGAAGTTGTACTGAAAATTCTGAGGATTAGGAGCCGGGAATCAGTATCCTTGGTTTTCTAGCTGGATCTTGTCTTGCAAATGTATTAATCTCTAACGGATTACAAAGAAATACAATACCAACCTAATCCAAAGGGAGACACCCCCCATGGATTGGAGGGGTTTAAAGTGGCTAATGATGCAGCTGCGGTCTGGCTTCTAGTCCTTGGTCGCGCCTCATCATTAGTGTGGGTTTGAGTCTGCTTTCTGTGTGGATGTGTGGTGACATCCTGTGTGCCTCTCATGAGTGTGGGCTCACGAGAGCCACACTCAAGAAAAACTCAAACAAGAAGCCAAACAACAGCAACACAGCTCACCAGCTCAAATTCCCCTGCAACTCAGACTAAACCGAGCACAACCAAGCCCCCACCCAAACAGAACACACCCCCAGCCAATCAGAGTACAACCAACTCGCCTTCCAATCAGAGCACAGCCAAGCCCCCAAGCAATCAGAACACAGCCAAGCTCCCACCCAATCAGCTCACACTCCCACTAGCAGTTAAAAGGAAGAAACAGCAGTGATCTCACATTGCTCCTGGAAGCACGAAGCCGAGAACACCAGCCTGAAGATGACAAATGAGACTTCGTCGAAACGTCACCAAGACACATCCAATTCTACGCGGGAGAACACCCGAATAACCAAAGACCTACGTGTGTGTGTGTGTGTGTGTGTGTGTAAGTCTTGGCGTATTTGGGTCTTTTCCTGTGTAAGATTGAGAGTATCTCATTTCTCTGGAAAATTTCTCTGGAAAAATCCTGATATTTTTGCTTAATAGTTTGTTCATTTCCCTTTAACTTATGGTTTGGTTCAGGGGTGGGATTCAAATAATTTTAACTACTGGTTCTCTGTCCTAATAACTGGCTGGGTAGGCATGGCTGGGTGCTCATATGATTGGATGGGTGTGGCCAACTCAACATCACTCATGTCAAGGGACGCCTCACTCAGACTCTCTTCACCATGCCTGGCCCCTCCCCTCCCAGCCACTCCTTGTAATGCCCAGGCACTCACCTCGCCAGACCGAATAGTTTTCAAATAAAAAGAATGCTCACCTTGTACAAATTTATTTATTATTTATTTATTTATTTTATTTCTCTACTGCCCTTCTCCCGCAGGACTCAGGACAATGCACAGCCAAGATAAAAACAAAAACAAATATCATAAAATTAAAAATTAAAATTATTAAACAATTTGGCCCAGTTAAATTAAAAACCCAGAATTAAAATACCTACTGTATTTTCCTGCGTATAAGACTACTTTCTAACACACAAAAATCTTTTCAAAAGTCGGGGGTCGTCTTATACGCCAGGTCTCATTCTCCTGTAACCAGGCAGACCAGCCCATAAGGCTCTTGACGAGCCTTAAATGGCTCTGAGGAGGGTTATCTTATACACCCAGTCATCTTATACGCCGGAAAATACGGTAATTAAAATAGTTTAAACGCTCAGCCCCCGCCTGTTGGAAGGAACAGCAGGGTCTTGAGGGCATGGCAGAAGACACAAAGGTCGGGGATATTAGGTATCTCCGGGGGCAATTCATTCCAAAGGGCTAGAGCCCTCACAGAGAAGGCCCTCCCCCTGGGGGTCGCCAGTTGGCATAATTTGACTGAGGGCACCCTGAGGAGTCCCTCTCTGTGAGAGGTAACTGGTCGGTGGGAGGCTATTGGTGGCAGAAGGCAGTCTCGTAGATACTCAGGTCCTAAGCCATGGAGCGCTTTAAAGGTGGTGACCAACACCTTGAATTGCACCCGGAGCCAGTGCAGCTTGCGTAGGAGAGGTGTTACATGGGCGCAACAAGGTGTGCCCATATTCACCCACGCAGCCACATTCTGGACCAGTTGGAGCCTCCAACTGCTCTTCAAGGGGAGCCCCATGTAGAGAGCATTACAATAGCCCAGACGGGAGGTGACGAGGGCATGAGTGACTGTGCGTAGAGTGTTCCGGTCCAGAAAGGGACGCAACTGGTGGAACAGGAGAACCTGATAAAAGGTCCCCCTGGCCACAGCCGTCATATGGTCTTCTAAAGACAGCTGTGAATCCAGGAGGACACCCAGATTGCGAGCCCTCTCTGTGGGGGGCAAAGTCTCATCTCCAATAGTCAGAGATGGCACCAGCTGACTATATCAGGATGCCGGAAGCCATAGCCACTCCGTCTTGGAGGGGTTGAGCTTGAGCTTATTTCTCCCCATCCAGATCCGTACGGCCTCCAGGCAGTGGGACATCATGTTAAGGGCATCATTGGGGTGGCCTGGGGTGGAGATGTACAGCAGTGTATCTTCAGGTACTGATGGACCCTCACCCCAAAACCATGGATGATCTCACCCAGCGGCTTCACATAAATGTTGAACAGAAGGGGTGAGAGGATTACCCTTGCAGCACTCCACAAATAAGGCACCTCGAGGTCAACCTCTGCCGCCCTGCCAACACAAACTGCGAACAGCCGGAGAGGAAAGAGAACCACTGCAGCATGGTGCCCCCTATTCCTAACCCCTCCAACCGGTGCAGCATGATACCATGGTTGATAGTATTAAAAGCCGCTGAGAGATCTAATAGGACCAGAACAGAGGAATAACCCCTGTACTGAGCCCTCCAGAGATCATCAACCAACGCAACCAATGCCGTTTCCATGCTGTATCCCGGCCTGAAGCCCGACTGGTACGGATCCAGATAGACAGCTTCATCCAGGTACTGGGACAGTTGTCGCACCACCACACTCTCAACAACCTTTGCAACAAAGCGGAGATTGGAGACTGGATGATAATTTGCTAATACAGCCAAGTCCAGGGAAGGCTTCTTGAGGAGGGGACTCACCACCGCCTCTTTCAAGGCAGCGGGAAAGGCACCCTCACTCAGGAAAGCATTTATAATTCCCTGGAGCCAGCCTCGTGTAACGTCCCAGGAGGCCAGCACCAACCAGAAGGGACACGGGTTCAATAAACGTGGCAGCGCTAAGCCTACCTAGAATCCTGTCCACGTCCTCAGGAACCACAGAGTCAAACTCTTCCCAGATAATACTCTCAGGACCTACTCCCGTCTCCTCCCCTGGACCTACCCAGTCGGAGTCTAGACCTTCCCAAATCTGAGCAACTTTATCATGCAGGAATTACACAAAATCCTCAGCCCTACACTGAAAGTGATCTTACCACACTCCCACCTGGAGTAGGGAGCGGGTCGTCCTAAGCAAAGCAGCTAGGTGGTTCTCTGAAGATGTGATAAGAGCGGAAAAATAACTAGACTTATTGCCACTAGGTAGGTCTTGATGTAAGATCTCACCAGTGTTTGGTCAGATTCGGATCGGCTAGTCCTCCAATCACTCTCCAGGAGTCTTTTCCGCCACTTCATCTCTCTCAGCTCCTCAGAGAACCAAGGAGCCAGTTGAGATCGGCATCAGGTTAGAGGCCACAAAGGCACAATGCAAAAAGGGACGCAACTGGGAAATTAGGCGAACCTGATAAAAAGCCCCATATCAGTTTGGAAGTGCACACGCATGCACAGAAGGTAAAGAACAGATTACTTCCAGGTTAAAACCAGGAAGTAATGACATCCAGGTGGGCGGGCGGAGCTTTGCTCCACCATCGCTACCGGATCACCAAAATACCCGCCACAGTGATTACTGGCTCGCCCGATTTGGTCCGAACCAGGAGCATTTCACCCAATTCAAATCTAAAATTAATCCTTCAGTCCGCTTTAAGTAGTCCAGGGGATTGTTCAAGATCTCTTTAAATTCTCTTTATAAATTCAATCATGTATCATAACATTCAGGAGTCATTTAATTAGACTTTCCTTGTTCTCACATTTAAATCTCCAATAAAATAGATGCTTATAACTCAGTAAATATCTTCACAATCCTCCAGATAAGTATTGTTTATTCCATATCTGAAATCTTGCCAGGCTTGTAAATATATGTTGTATTTCCTTTCATCAGCAGGTGATGCTCTCAGCTTAAATTTCAATGTTATTGTGAGACTAACCAGTTCAATCCATTTTGATTTTGATTCAATTTATAAAAGCAGGGTTAACTTTTTAAGTAAACAGTTCCAGCAGCTATTTAAGGAAACAACGCCTTCCCAATTTCAAAATCCAATTTTCTGTATTTTTAAAGAGTGATCCTTTCTTTCTAATCTAGTATTTTTCTCAAAATGTTCACTTGTTCCTTAACAAGTAGCTCTGAGCAAATAGTTCTCCTGGATTTTTCCTTTTGGGGTTTGATTTTGAGTAAAAAGGAATCCTCTCACCCAGTTCTAGACACTGTTCACTAACTCCGTTCCAACACTGGTCTTAGCTGTTTCTCGGCTGTCCCAGCTTCATGGGAGTCAACTTTGGGTTGCCTCTTTTCCTCATCATGGCTGAGAGGGAAAAGAAAGCACCGAGTCAGGCAGGAGATATGTGGCTCTCACGACCTCACAGGGCACTCCTCTTTGCTTCACCGCCCCTACAGTGTGGCTTTGGCTCCTTTTGGAGCCCACCAACGGGAAGAACTTGACTCAGGAGAGTGGAGATCTGCTCTCCGTGATCGATCCTGCCACGTCATCAGCTGAAAGGTGTCTTTCCTGATTTCTAAGTGATAATGTGTACTAGGAAGATTTGATCATTTAAGCGGTAAATAATAGCCAGTGGATTATCAAAAATGACTTCCTCTTTTGTTTTTAGCAGCAGTGTTACATCAGAGAAAATCCTAAAATTGGCTTTAAAAATTACCAATGTTTGGACTTCCTGTGGCTCCGCGATTTGCCGATGGAGCTCCTATCTGGAGCTCCAGCCCCGAAATCTGTTAAAGCTACTAGAACAGCGCAAATTGGCTGTCTAGCGGCAAAAAATCTCCCCCTGGGCAAAGAGGGGAGAGAAGAGCAGAAGGGGTTAGGTAGAGCCCCCTAAAATCCCCAGACTTTCTTTTTTTTAAGCCTGGGGGTTGGAGGACGAGGGCTCCCTTGAAACCTCTCAGTGCTCCGGATTAGGGACGTGTCTGCCTACTGGCAGAACGGGGCATCGCGACCACACCAGCAGCATAGGAATGAAGATTTGAAGAATTTTCTTTTAAAAGATTTTAAGGAAACTAAATTCTGGATGCTGGCAGAGTGAAATCGGGACAGCAGAATTTGAAGAGGCAAGTACAAGCTTTAACTCCATGTGAAAAGAGAAAGGGAAGATGGCATTAAAAATGAAACTTACTAGTGAAAGTGCTTGTCAGCCCCTGTTACATTGTTAAAATCATTGGTTTATTCTATAAGAAATAGACTTAAAGGTGAAGTGGAAGAGAAGATTGTGATAGGGATTTTAACTAACATAAATTTCTGAAGATAGTGGAAAATAATTGGACTTTGACTTGATAGCTGAATAAATATAAAACAAAAATTGAAATATGGCTGCTACCAAGGAAAGAGGGGGTGAATCAGCAAATACACGAATTGTGACTTTAAAGGATTTGCAAGACAGTTTGGATTTCATTATTTTGGACATAAGGGACACAGTTAAAAATACTATCCAGGAGTGGAAGTTGGAACGTCGTAAGGATTTGCTGGCTGTGAAAGAGGAAGAAATCATACAGTCAAATGTCATTTTGGAGAACAAAGAAGAAGCAGTCAGAGAAATGGAGTCTAGCATTCTGGAAACAACCACTTGGAGAACATTTTAAAAATCCACTACTGCAGATTGTTAAATACTATGGAAAGTTTTGTTTTTATGGACAGATTTTGAAAGAGGATTGGATTTTTAAGAGACATCAGATGCAACTTCAATTTAAAAATTTTCTGACAATAAAAAGAGGGGGACAAATATTGTTTCAAAAATTTTCAAAAATAAAAACAGGGAGACAAGCCTCGCTCAATAAGAAGAAAGTATTATTCAAAAAGAAGGATTGGAAGAAATATAGAAAGAAAGGGAAAAAGAAAAAGTATGATGGATTTTTTTGAAAGTTATATTTGGAAAATTAAGGATGTTTGACATAACTATTCATTTTTTAAAAAAGGATAATTTTTTTTTTAGAAGTATTGCATTACTGAAATGATTAACTAAAAATCTAAGTGATATTTTATTGAAAGTTTTGGAATTAATATAGAACCCCTGGGGTTATATTTTGTTGATTTCTTAATGAAGTTAAAGGTTTATTAAGAGGTTTAAAAGTTTAAAATGATATAATAAAACTGTTTAAAAGGTTTATATATAGAAATTTTAAGGTTTTAGATGATATGACAGAATTCTTTAAAGGTTTATATGTATTGAGGGGTAAGGATTAATTAAGATTTTGGATGTTTGATAGAACTGTTTAATTAAAAAGGATAATTTTTTTTAGAGGTATTATGTTACTGAAATGATTAATTAAAAATCTAAGTGATATTTTATTGAAAGCTTTGAAATTAATATAGAACCCCTAGGGTTATATTTTGTTGATATTTTAATGAAGTTAAAGGTTTATTAAGAGGTCTTAGTTTAAAATGATATCATAGAATTTTTTTCAAAGGTTTGTATGTAGAAATTTTAATGTTTTAAATGATACAACAGAATTCTCCAAAGGCTTATATGTATTGAGGCATAAGGATTAATTATAACTGGATAATTTTTAAAAATTTATTGTAATTTTAAAGTTTATACGTGATGAAAGGGTTACATAAGAGGATATTTAGATTAATTGTATTATGTTGTTTTAAGGATAGATATGGGAGAATTTACAAATGTAATGTTGAGGAAAGTCAAATAGGGGAGTCAAGGACTGTGTGGAAATTTATTTTTTGGAATTTATAATAAGGCAGTAAATGTTAGCTTAGGTTTGTTAGATGTGATATCCTGTTTTTGCTCTGGGAAGTCGGGGGGTTGGGAGGGAGGGTAAGGAGGGGAGGGGGGGAATTTCTATTAAATGTATACTTGTTTGTATGTTGATATAGTTGATTATGAAAATAAAAAACTTTTTATATAAAAAAAATACCAATGTTTTAAATAAAATGAAATTTTACAAAACTGACAAGTACTGCTAAGATTTTAGTATTCTTGCCCAAGATTTCTGTATTCTCAGATGAAATTGCATGAGCTCTAAAGGATAAGTTCTTCAGTGTCTTGAGAAATTTAGGAGAAATATCCCAATTGTGGTGCCAAACTGTATGATGGTACTGAATCTGAAGAATATATTTATTTTTCCAACCAGATCTGTAATTTCTGAATTCTAAACTTTGTGGCAAAAACTGTTGTTCAACATGTCAGCCATAATCAGTCAGCCATAAATTATTAATTGGGCCTGTGTTCTTAGTGTGAACATATTGTGCCTCATAATAATAGTGTAACAGCAGAGTAGCTATGTGGAATCAGTATTATTGATAAATAGAAAAGAACATTCATTTCTAATTACATGTTAAATGCTCAACAACAATCTGGAAGACTCTGTTACAGCTAACCTGCAGGGGAATTTCTGACGCAAGTTCTGGGTGTTTTGTGACATTACATGCACATAAAGAAAGGGATAGAGCTTGTATCACAACAGCATGACATTAATTTCATGGTTTTGAGGACTTTTACAGAGGAATCTACTTGCAGAATTGTACAGCTATAAACCTTGTACCTTGATAACTTGAAGCTTAAGATCTTTAAGTCACAGAAGCCAACATAATGGATTAGTATGTTTCATTTACTGCAGAGCAACTATTAGAAAGTTGGTTGACGAGAACCAGGTGCAAATGTTTATTCAATCATAAAGTCAGTTGATGATACTGGATCAGTGGCTGGTTAGTTTCACACCCAGGCTCTAAGATGTTTTGTTTTGGCTTAATATGTTGTGTGACTATATATGAATGTCATGAAATAACCTTTGATTTTGAGATCACTTGTATGCTAGATAGCATGCTAATAACAAAATAACTATTATTCTGATTAAGTTGGAGAAATTTCTTTGTCACTATCAAATGTGCCACAAAAGGGTACCATTTTCAACTTTTGATTGATCATATTACCATGTTGAATTACTTCTAGTGGCTCACTTCTAGTGAAGCAGTGATCTTATCTTTTGACTGCTCTGTTGCATACTTGGTATCAGCAAAACAAACTAAATTATCGGCCAGTGGTATCTTGTATTTAGTTACTCTTGGCCTAAAATTTAGAAGATAGAGAGAACAAAAATATTTCCTTTGCTTGCATGAAAACTGGGCAGAAAATTATTCTTGTTGAATCTATTATTAAATTATAATTATATTATTTAATTATAATTATATGGTTCCTTGTACAGTCAGCCAGATGTTCAGACTGCACTTAGGATATTTGTCTACCTATCAGGCTCTTTCAAAGGACTTGGGGTAGGCAAAAGTGAATATTTGATGATATTATAGATATTGTTGAAATATGTAGTGGATAAAGCTGCCTTTTCCAACTGACGGTGAATTTGTCAATGCCGATGGTGTTCACATGATGTTCCAATTGTTTGGGGATTACACAAGGTACCTATTATTATTGGTACTACCCTTGCTTTCTTTTGCCAGATAGTTCTATTTCTATTTGTATTTTGTAATCTTCTCCATTTCTTCTCCAGATATTGCCACATTCACTATCCAGACTTTTTTTGTATTTCTTATAGATGATTTTTAAGTCTGGAGTGTTATATGGCAGGTATCTTGTCTGTTTGAATTCTAAAGTTCCAGAGAAATTTAGTTTCTATAAATTTTATTTTCTATAACTTCCTCTATTTTAAGGTCCCACCAGTTCTTACTTGTAAGAAAACGTTATTTCTTGCAGATGTACCATTGTTGCTGCATTACTTATAGTCAGTTGTTAGAATCTTCTTGCAGCAGCTAATCAGGTAGTCCATTGTTTCTTTAGCTTCTTTGCAGAGGCAGTACTTGCTATATGTTGCTGTTTTTTTCAGTTCTGACTTTGAATGCATTTCTTCTTAATACTTGGTCTTCTTAATACTTGGTCAGAATTAGCCCCTTCATCTTTCTTCAACTTTCCTGCTCTTAGCCATTGTTAGGTCTTGTTATTATCTATTTTCCCTGCTATTTTTGTAATGTACTGGCCATGTAATGCTTTGTCTTACCATGTCTCCATTCTGTTTTTATTTGGCCTTTCTTATAGGCCAGGGGTGTCAAACTCAGTGTCATTGAGGGCCACATCAGGGTTATGTTTGACCACAGAAGGCCGGGGTGAGTGTGGCCGGGATGGGCATGGCCAGCTTGACATCACTCATGTTGGGGGTGCCTGTGGCCTGAGCCTCTGCCAAAGAAAATGGACTCCCAAGTTCCATTCTTGGCTGGGATGGCCTCTTGCAATCCTCTGCCAGCAAAAATGGAGCTCAGGAGGGCTGCATTTTCACTGGCAAAGGCACTGTGAGCCGGTCTTTCATTATTTCCAGGGCTTCCCGATGGGCTGGATCTAAGTACCTTGCAATCCGATCTGGCCCTCAGGCCTTGAGTTTGACACTCCTGTTGTAGGCCGGTTTGGTCTCTTCAGTAATCAGTAAGCCTTCTTAGTATACTGGCTTTAGCACATTTTCTTCATTGTCTTTCAGGTATTCTTCCAATGCCCCATTTTCTTCTTCAACCATCTGATATATTTGCAACATTCCATACCCACACTATTTTCCTTGGTAGAGTCTGTCAATGTCACTGGGAGAATGAAGGGCATGATTCATTGTCATTATTTTTCTGGTCTTCCTATCTACAGCTTTTAGTTCTGCTTGAATCCAGTCCCTATTCTAGTTGTATATCTAATAATTGGAATTGTTCAGGTGTTGATTGCCTTGATGGTATTTCCTTCAGTAAGTTTGGATTTTAAAATCTTCTTCACTCTTTTGATGTATTCACTTGTAACCTTGATTTCAGTGTACTTGATATTGTCAACTTGAAGGATGCATAGGAATTTTTAGTGATCATTTTCAGTCATACTCTTGATGTAATTTTCATAGGGTATCTTGAGTTCTTCAGTTTTCATTATTTTTCCCTGTTTGATGATGAGCATGGTACATTTGTCCAGTCAAAACTCCATTGCAGTGTTTTGGTTGCATGTACAGACAGTGTTGAGCAACAATTCTATTTCAGAGAATGTTTTTCCATACAACTTAAGATTGTCCATGTAAAGGAGATGGGATAGTCTGGCTGATGTTTTTGATGTCTGATAGCCATAGCCTGGGTTATCTTTGTAATACCTTTTTTTCCCCAGCCTGCAAGGAAAGGGTAGATAGCTGTTACCAAATGTCTGAAAGTCTTGGGAGCGGGTTTTGAAATTGGCCTTGGGCCACAGCTTACAAAGGTTTTTCATTTTCCTTTATATGATCTTGCAGCTGATTTATTTTGATGCTTTGCATTTATAGATTTTGCATGCTACTTTCCTCTGGATTCGTTAGAGTCCAAAATGAAAAGCCATGTTTTCCTCTATGAACTTCAATGAGAAGTACAGTGGGTGGGACAAGATGTTTATTTTGAGTATCAACTCTGTTTCCATAATTTCTTGATTCTAAGGAAGCAGTGATAACTCCTGTTTCAAATGGCACATTTCTTTTAATTATGTGCTTTAAATATTATGCTCTTTTCTGGCTGTATTCTAATTGGGGAGGGATTGTTTTGATTAATATGTTGCCAACTGGCAAGTGGAATAGCTTAAAATAAGCTTTGAAATAGCTTAAAACAGAAAGAAAACCAGAACAAATTATTATTTAGTTGAAAGAGCAGGGAATAAGTAGTGGGAAATGAATATACTGAAGGTTCTGCTCTCTGTGAATCATATATGAGACATTTTCTCTGTGATGAGCAAATGCCAAAGGCACAAATTTATCAACAACATTTAGATATAGTCATATTTTAAGCAACTACTCTGGAATGAAATGAGATTCTTTATTCATTTATTCAGTAGATTTTTTTTGTTTTATTTTCAATTGGCTATTTTATGAAACATTTTTCTTTTGTGAAACAAAGAGGCAATGAGAGAGATTTTCATGTAAGACATTTAAACAGGTAAAAAAAGACTATATAATTCCCTAGTAGTAATATATATTAGAAAAGAAAATAGAGATGAACAACAGGCCTACAACTACGACGCAAGCTTCCCCAAATACATAATATATAGACCACCAGAATGAGAATGATCAACCAACAAATTCTCTCTGCCAAGACCATTTTATTATCTACATCTTGCGCCTATGTTTTCAAAACTCTTATGTTCAAGGAATTTTGACTTTTTCTCCTTGCTTGTCTGGCAATTGGTCATTCTTTAGATCATAAACTATTACCAGTTATATGATATTTTCCACACAGAGGTGTCCACAATGTCATTTAGGTAGTTTAATATTGCCCTGTTTATCCCTTTGTAGTCTGGTACATTGGCACCTTGTCAAGCAATAATGATGTATTTTATTTGCCAATCAATATTTGCTGGACTCGTATTGTTTTAGAATAATGGCCAACCTGTTTGGAATTAGGCAGCCCATTTATAACAACTTCATTGATCAATTGGTTATGTATCATCAAATCATTACTGACTAGCAATATGGAAAGATTTTGTCCATGTTGATTTGTCCATAACCTGTTGTATCTTCCAAGAGCACCCCTGTTACCACTGTACTAAGAACAAGTGCATGGAGGTCATTCTTTTTAAAGTGTCCAGTTACCATGCAAGTTTCCATGCTTTGTTGAATAGACCATTAACATCAGAAACTGAGAGTAGCATACTATAATGGAAAAAACAGTTTCCATTAACAAGTTAGCACTCTGGTGATCCCTATAATCAGTTATAAGTTCTATAAATAAAATAGGGAAGAGGCATTAACTTATTCATAAATCTCTCTCCAGATTTTCCTAGTTGATTTTTGTACCTTTTGATCTAAGTAGGAAACAAAAGAATGTTCAGTTCTTTTCTAGATAGTCCTTAAGTTATGATTGTAATGAATCCTGCCCACTATGGGTGTATGTTGTAACAGTTGGAAAATGGATCACGTGACTGACCCAATTATGATGGGTTTTGCAATGGTCATTAAGTGGTTTTAAGTGCAAATACCACAATAGTTAAGGGAACACCACAGTTGTTGTCAGACTCTTAAATACAATCACAATCACTCCACGCACACGCACACGCAGACACATGTTTCTAGTTTTTCTTTCACTTTCCTCCCCCCCCCCCCAATTACTTGCATAGGGATTATTCTTTATACCATTTATGTTGTTTGTATTTTTTGTCAGGGATTGCACCAGTGAGGCTAAAACCAATTTCGTTGTATACATGGTGCTCAATGACAATAAAGGCTATAGTACTCTTCCTTCCACTTTTTCTTCCTCCCTTCCTCCTCCTCTTCCCTCTTGTTCTCCTTCCTTCCTTACTTTTCTTTCTGCTCCTGCATTTTGCTAAGGAAAAGGTAACAGGTCACAGCTGAAGTATTTACATATTGCCTTCTGAGTTATAGTATTACACGTTATGGAGTTGTACAATTTGCTGTGATTAACTGTTCCTTACTTCACTTTCCGTTCTTCTGGCTTTCTTTACAGTGATAATAAACAGGACATCAGCTTGCTAATATTGGGAATGCAAGGGAAGAGATACACCGTTTCACTGTTTTCCTTTTTCCCCTACAGTATTATTCCCCGTTCGCCCCGCCTGTTCCTCGGGTGGCTAACAGTCAAGCTGTGTGAATGGTGTTTCAGAATGGGAAGGAAGAAATAATTCTTCCAGTAAATTGAGAATGCATTAGGAAATAACAGTGGATCATGTTTCCAATTCACAATGCCTAAGCTGTGACACAGGCGGGAGGGGGAGGGGGGGGAGGGAAACGACACATCGGATTGTCCAGAAAAGGAATGCCAGCATGAGCAACTTCAACCAATTCAGCCCTTGGGACTAACTACGCATGCGCTAGCAATTACACAATGAAAGCGTAGACGTATATAAAAACTTAGTGAGCACCTCTTGGAACTCGAGCGCGGTTGGCGATTTGAGGGACTCGTCTTCGTAATTATTTTGACAGCGGATAGGCCTTGATCTTTCCTAGCCAAGCATGTCAGATCTACCTATTTTTCCGACTCAGATGAAGATCTATGAAATAGAGCGATCGTATTTAGTCGCTATCAGACTACATTCCGAAGCAACGTCTCTCCTATTAAGAACTTTTGGCCTTGATTCGTTGAAGCGCAATATAATCCGTTCAGGCCTTTCCAAGCCTAACATAGTGCAGTTATTTAATTACCCATATTTGGAAACAAATTACTGATTACGATCCTACGAACTTTAAAAAAAAATATGAAAGCTTTGAATGTGAACTGTTCTGCCTCGAGACCGGTGTTTTCGAACCTGGCACTTTATGATGTCCACCCATCTTAAACGCTGCCAAATCGAAAAACCGCTGCTCTTTTGTGTATAAAATGTAACCAGCGTATATTCAAGCAATATAATTGAACTGAGAAATACATAAAAGAGATTGTGGAGGGGTGGGGAAGTTTATCTAGCCATCTGTCTTTCAAATCTGAATTGCTCGTTTAATGTGCTTCGTATGACACTTTATTATTATTCCACTCCTCAGAGAGGGAAGAATATGAACTTGGAAACTCTAACTCTATATGAGTCTAATGAATAGAAGTCTATGATCTATGACGGTAAAGTTGTGCCCCCTGGCGAAACTCTATTCTGTAGTTCAAAGCTTTAGAAACTGCTGTTACGCATGCGCCTTAAGGGAAGCGTAACCTAGCGACAAGCAGAGCGTTCTCAAAAGCACGAGACCAGCATTGGGAAGCCGTGGGAACGTGTGTATCGTCCTAGTCGCTCAGATACAGATCTTCCTGTGTGACTGACTGAAACATTCTGGGGACGGTCTGAGTTGAAAAGTCATCTGAAGGAAGGAAAGCCTTTCGGTAATGCGAAAGATGTGCGCGGTGGTCTGCATAAGCTTTAGTTAAGATTTCTTCGTTTTATAATCTGTTAAATACATTTTAGAGAAACCTTTGTATTTCATTATACAACTAATAAAGTAAGCACGTAAATAAATTGTAAGCAAAAGAAATCCTCCCATTATATTTTGTCTCCCAGTATTGTCTGTTCTCAGAAAATAATTATTTCACTGTATGCTGTCTCTTTCCTATTCCGCTGTGCAAAAGAAACTAAAAACAGCTGCCCTAAAACACTGAAAAACAAATACTGAAAGTATATTCAAAGGCTGTATGCGGAGGAAAAGAACGTCCTAAAAATGCATTTACCGTTAAGCTCTTTTTTTTTTTACTAAGATCATTTTTTTAACAATGCATTTCAATGCTGAAGTTCTGATGACTAAATTTTATTTAATGTTTTTACAGTGTTTATGTTTCTGTCGATTAATGTGAGCAATCATCATATGAGATAGGAAGCTATGTAAGTCAAAGATTATAATAGAAAAAGAAAAATATCAAATTTTCTTTCAGGTTTTTAGGCATGTTTATACAGTGGTGCTTATAGGTTTTTGAATTTTCAATATTTTGAAAATGGTCAAAATGACCCAAAATGTAATCAAACTTTTTTCTGCTTTAACTGTCTTTTGGTCATATGATTTATGGCATGTTATGCCTACTTTCTCTTAAGATTCAGTTCATGGAGAGATGCCCTAACTTTTCTGTAAAATTTGTTTGTAAAATTAAGAAATTTGGAGTTTTAATCTTTGGGTTTTTAATTATTCTGGCTGAAATTGTTTAATAATTTTAATAATTTCAAATTTAAATTATGATGTTTATATATTTTGTGTTTTTACTTGGCTGTACACCACCCCAAGCCCTTCGGAAGAAGGGTGATACAGAAATATAACCATCATCATCATCCACACTTCCATCAATATTGGTAAACCATCCTAATCTAGAAGCAGCAGGCTCAAACCATGATTTGCCACGACTATGTTTCACAGATGGAATAAAACTCTTATGGTGGAATGCAGTGTGTGCCTGTAAGCAAATATAACACTTTTCACAAAGTTTTGTTTTGGTCTTATTTGTCCAGAGAACATTTTTGCAAGAGCCTTTTGGCTTATCTGCTTAATTTTTTGCAAACTATAGATGGACAGCAATGTTTTTTGGAGTATAGCGGCTTTCTCTTTTCAGCCTACAGTTTTCGCTACTGTTCAGTGTACTTTCGATGGTGATTTTCATAAAACTGGCACTCATCAATGCAAAAGAGACCTTTAGTTCCTTAGATATTATCCTCAGGCTCTTTGAGACTTCCTGGACTTTATGCTTTGTGATTGATATGATTTTGGTTGGTTGACCACTCTTGGGAAGGAAAACAGTGTTAAATTGTCTCCATTTGTATCCCATCTGTCTAACAGTTGGACTGGTAGAGTTTAAATTCTTTAAAACTGGTTTTGTCACCTTTTCCGCCAATTAAGGTCCTTAGAAATCTCCTTGGTACAAACCATGATACACTTTCACATTCCTGTGTTGTGAAGATTGGAGTTTGAGAGTAGATATCTACAATTCTGTTCTTTAAAGAAGGTAGGACTTCCCATACTCAGAACTGATTGTTGTCCCATTGATTGAAAATACCTGATTCTAATTTCTTGTTCAAATAAACTGATAATCTTAGATTTACTTTTGTCATACTGAAGTATGTAGTTTTGGATCATTTTCTCAATAGATCAATGAACAAGTATATTTTTGAATAGAATATGGCTCCTTTCCAAGATGGGGCTGAACAGTAAGGAGTTTTTTCTCTCTTGCCGACATTCTGCTGATTTTGCTGCCAAAGCTGTTTTTCTGGCAGTGCTGCTCCCTGGATTTAGGAATGACCAAGACAGCTTTTGGATGGTCATGGATCCACCTGGAAAGGAGACTCTTGAAGATTTCAGTTCCCTATGGGAATGGTTAGAAAGTCACTGGTCACCCATCTTCCTCTCGGAAATTCATTTTCTTAAGCATTTCTGGGTTTTAACTTCACTTTTTGTTTTGCTCTGTTTTTTATCTTTAAAAGTTGACTGGATAGTTGAATGCTGATTTATTTTAACCCCCTGTTGGACTCTAGCTGTTCTTTTTTTCTTTCTTCCTTTGATTTATGTTGTTTTAAATAACTCAGTTTTCCATAAGGAAACGTGTTCTTGGGTGGTGAAAGTGTTTTCATTTGATTTACATTAATATTGGACTCTGACCACAGGACTTCCTACTGATTTATGTAGGAAAAACCTGGCATAAAGAATGATGCACATAAAGACCTACGAAAATAAAATAAAATAAAATAAATATTTAACTGTTACAGGGCAGAGTCATGAAATGGGGGTGTGGCTGACCGATGAAGGCAAATAAGCCAGAAATAGATCTAGCTCAATCTCTCCTAAATCTCCAAACAGACAGCAAAATGCTGCTTTGATGTCTGAGAAAGCCTAGAAATTAGTGAATGAGATTTCACTGAACTATGGCTGTGAAACATCTTGATTTACGTAGGAAAAGCCTGGCATAAAGAATGATGCACATAAAGACCTACGAAAATAAAATTATATCTATCTATCTATCTATCTATCTATCTATCTATCTATCTATCTATCTATCTTTGGTTATTCGCGTCTTCTCCCGCGTAAAATTGGAAGTGTCTTGGCGACGTTTCGACAAAGTCTCATTCGTCATCTTCAGGCTGGTGTTCTTGGCTTCGTGCTTCCACTGCACGAAGGATGCCCTTCATCCTTGCAGTGACCTAGACAAACTCTAGCTACCAAGGAAAATAGGTGGGTGTAGGATGTTGCAAATATATCAGATGGTTGAAGAAGAAAAAGGGGCATTGGAAGAATATCTGAAAGACAGTGAAGAAGATGCGCTAAAGCTAGAATACCAGGAAGACTTATTGACTACTGAAGAGACTGGCTGGCCTACAAGAATGACTAAATGAAGAACAGAATGGAGGCATGAAAAGACAAAGTATTACATGGCCAATACATTACAAAAATAGCTAGGGAAACAGATAATAACAAGACCTGGTAATGGCTAAGAAAAGGAAAGTTGAAAAAAGAGATCAAGGGGCTAATTCTGGCTGAATTCAGCAACAGACAGCAAGTTCTGCCTCTTCAAAGAAGTTGAAGAAACAATTGACTACCTGATTGTCTGCTGCAAGATTGCACAGAGTGATTATAAGCAATGGCATGACAAAATAGCAATGGTGCATTGGAAGATCTGCAAGAAATATCATTTTCCTGCAAGCAAGAACTGGTCAGACCATAAAATAGAGAAAGTCATAAAAAATAAAGAAACTAAATTGCTGTGGGAGTTTATAATTCAAACAAACAGGTACCTATCATATAACACCCCTGACTTAACAACTGTTGGTAAGAAGGACAAAAAAAGGATATGGAAGTATCTGGAGACAGCAGAATAGAAAAGAAAGAAATGGAGAAGAAAAGAAAATACAAAGATCTGCAAACAACTGTGATAAAAAATAGAAAAATAGTATCAATAGTCATAGATGGGTGCAATTCCAGAACAACTGGAGCATCACTTGAACAGCATTAGCATTGATAAATTCACCATAGGTCAACTACAAAAGATGGCTTTACTCAAAACAGCTTACATCCTGCAAAGATATGTGAAATATCATCAAACATCCACATCTGCCTATCCCAGGTCTTTGGAAAGGATTTGATAGGTAGACAAAAATGCCAAATCCAATCTGAACATGTACCTGCCTGTGTGAAGAATAATAATATTAAAAGTGAGCAACCTGTAGAAAGGGGAATAAGACGTAATAAATGGATAAATAATATTACAACCACACACTATAGGTTAATATGCATAAACATTAGTAATCACTAATCACTAGTGTTTTGTCAACTGCAAAAATTTGGTGTTCAGCAGAGTGATGGCATGAGAGAAAAAACTCTCTGTGTCTAGTTGTCATGGCATATAATACTCTGTATTGCCAACCTAAGGGTCTAAGAAGTTGAAACACTTTGTACCTAAGATGTGAGGGGTCTGTAGATACCTTGTCAGCCCACCTCTGGCCCTCACAATAAATAGTTCTCCTGTGGAAGGAAAGCTAGTTGCAGTGATTCTTTCATTAGTCTTGACTATCCGTAGCAATCTGTACCTGTCCTGTTTGATTGCTATACCAAACCACACAACAGCACAAATGATAAATTCAGTAATTTCTCTATAAAACTATCAGCAGCTCCTGGAGCAGTTTGAACTTCCTGAGTTGATGCAGGAAGAATATTATTTGCTGTGCTGTTTTAATGATGGTTCTGATATTAACAGACCATTTCAGTTTTTGGAAGATTATGGAACCCCTGAACTTGAAGGACTGTATTACTGAAATCCTATTGTTGAATATAGGAAGAGGGGGATAAAATAGAAAGTCTTCCCTAAAACGCATTATTACTATACTGTAATATCTACTGAGACAGAGTATCAATTTGAATTCATTGAGGGCTGCATCAGGGTTGTGTTTGATCTTGTGGGGGCTAGGTGGTATGGGTATGGCCAGCTCTATGTCACTCATGTCAGGGACAACTGTTGGCCCGGGTGGGGCTAGGTAATGCATTGTGTCTAGCCTACCTGCCTCCTTCCCTCCTTCCTTCCTTCGTTTTCTTCTTTTTCCTTCCCTCTTCATTCTCCTTTCTTCTTACTTCTCCTCTTTCCTTTTTTTTCCTTCCTTGCTATCTTTCCTCCCCCCCCCCCCCCCACTTTCTCCTTTCCTGTCCCTTGAATGCTCAAATGCAAAAGGGGAAACATTTCTCCTTTTGTTTTGCTTTGCTTTTAGTTTGTTTTGCTAGTCCTGTGCCAGCGAAAATAAAGCCTGGGTGGGGTGGGGGGGGGCACATTGGTAGAGGCACCGTTGCTGTTTCCAGGGCAGCCCTGCGGGCCAGATCTAAGTACCCCATGGACTGCATCCAGCCTTGAGTTTGACACCCCTGTAGTATGGCATTTGCTAATAGTCCTGCTTTCACTGTTTGTGTTAATATTATACTTTTCCTGCAGTGAAATACTTATCTCTTTCACCTTATATAATTTCACATTTAAAACAACAAATCAAGATTTCTTGCATTCATATATCATGGAAATGAGACTATCACAAATTGTACTGTATGAACCCAGGCATTCCTGTTTTGTAAATTATGGATTATAATTTATAATTATGTACAAACCATGTCATTAAATTTTATTTCACAAAATGGGGGTAACTACAATATGTGATCCTATCCAATAAATGGTTACATGAACGTGGCTCAATTTTGCTTACATTATAACTGAAATGAAACTGAAGCTGAAATTGTTTTGTTGTTTTGGTTGGCATCTTAAATTTCTTTTTTTAAAATATGTATGTTTACCTCTTTCTGCCAAAATAACAGACAGCAAGAAATAGATAAAGCCTTTGTCTCTCTAAGAACATTTAGCAGCATAATGAGTTTGGGTTTAAAGAACAGCAACTTAGCCAATACTGTGTGGTGAAAGGAGGATACTGACTTATGTAGGAGGATTTCAAGGGATTAAGAAAGTAATGCCTTTCTGAAGTGTACATTTTCCCAGTTCATAATAAATCAGTTGAGGTCAGCATAGCTAGAGTTTCATGCTGTCAACATTATCCCTTGAGACTTTGAAAGAGATCCCCAAGGACAGGGGTTAAAATTGGATGCACATATTAGCAGTGCAGACTAAAGCACAAGAATCTACACCACTAATGCAGAGATGCCACATTTGTCAAATGCTATTTTTCAATGCGAGTTAATTTATGTGAGTGATAAATATGAAACGAATGCAAATAACAAAACTATCAAATAAAGCATATATAGCTGTTTTATGCTAAACTCATTATAGACTGACTCAGCAATATTCATGTTTTTGAAACTTCAGATCATGAAGAGATTTTCTGAACTTATCATCAGAAATACTGGGAAAGATTTAACCAATGGTCTAAAATAAGGATAAAAAATGTTTTGTTCACTTGTCAAAATATTCTGTTTCTTAGGAAGAACTTTGATTTAATAGTTTTGTCTGAATATGTTCTTGTACATTGAATACCATATATAAATATATGTTTTGAGGGAGTATCCATGAGCATATGTATGTCTATAAAATGTCATTAACATTTTAGCATTTTATACAACAGATATATATAATCTCAAATCCCAAATCTGCATACACTTGTCAGAAATTTTAGAATGTAGTTCCCGGATAACAACAAAAGAGAAAATTATTAAATATCCAGGGAGTGATCAAACGCAAAAATAAGCCAACACTAATTTTTTCTCAGATCACACCTACTTTTTCAGTGCAACCTTGACATGCCAATAAAAGACTGAGCACAAGGGGTGCTCAGAGAGCGGTTGTATCCCTTTTACAGAACAATATCATATGGTATTCCTTAATGGATTATCATCAAAGTTAGATTATGAGGAGAAAATAGAGAAGAGAAGGAAGGATAGCTTGAATAACTAATAGAATTTTTGTGTAATAATTCTCATTACGTCATTGCCAATGCCTAATCAGTTAGTGTTGCCAACTCATCTCCATATCAAGACCCTAAAGTATCCTCTTCAGTATGTATCACTGTTTTTCATACTCTCTGTCATTTTGGTAATTAATATAGGCTAGTGAATGAAGAATTGGTTGGTCCATTCTTTGTTGGTTAGCAGATACCGTCATAGATCAAGAGGTCCTTTCACAAAATGAGGGTCCTTGTCACTGAAGGTACATGTGAACATAAAGCATTTTATTTATTGGAAGGTGAAAGAGAAGTCTTGCAAAAATCTTGGGCCACCCAAAGTTTTTTCACCATTTATTCTTCAGTAATACCACTTGGATCTAGGGTCTAAAGGCCTTTTTTGAAATGCAGGTTATGATTGTGGCTGGGCTTTTGGTTTGTTGTATGATAGTTCCCCGTTGTTGTTTTTTTTAAATTTTATTTAATTAATTAGCTAAAGAATCTTTTAAAAGTTGGGAATGCTTGGCAGAAACTGAAGAACATATGTGACTATCCTACATTTTGATCCCAGTCCATTTTCATATTTTTGATAAAAATTTGATAGGCTTATATTTTATTTTGTGACTGATTGCTTCGTATTTATTTTCTTTATTTCTTTATTTCTTCTTGGTTTTTTCTCTGTACTTTATAAACCCTTCATATCTCCTAAATCTTTAGGAGATATATTTTATTGTTTTGAGAATTGGGTCCACTAAGCTCCTCCTGTAATAATTAGGACAAAACAGGAAAGCTTCCTAGATTCACTTTGGATAATGAGATGGGCAGCATATAAATGTACTAAATAAATAAAAGCATACAAGAGAGATCTAAAACAAAATATTTGCAGGTCTTAAGTGATTTATTGGTATTAAATTTATAATGGTAGGTTGTCTGACATCCTATTTATGTAAAAGAGAAATCCTTAACAAAATAGTCTTTTTAGTTTTTAAACCAGATAAGCTGACAGATGAATCGTCTACTCGGTACAAGTAACCTCCTAGCCCCTTTTTGTCCCACTAGAAGTTTTATTCCATCAGCATTCCACTGTAAAGGTTGAACAAGAATATTTCAATTTTCTACTAATTTTTGATCGAAATAAATCAAGAATATCATCTTTTAAGTCACGGGTGTCAAACTGGCCATGTCACGTTGCTGTCAGGTGACGTATCGTAATGTTTTTTTCCTTTACTGAGCTGGGGTGGGCATGGTCTGGGTGTGACACATCTGACCCATGGGCTGCCAGTTTGACACCCATATTTTAACTTATCAGATAGATTTAACATACATAAAATCTATCAAAACACAATTATTTTAATCTTTTTATGACAGGGTTATATCAACCTTTACCTTATTATATTGACATGTCTTTAACTGACTGAATAGTGAAAATATAATTTATTCAGGATTGGGTTCTTAGATTTCACTTTAGGAACAAACTTGAGATTTTTAGGCTATTCATAATATGAAGCCAATATTTTTATATTATTTATTTATATTATTTATAGCCCAGTTTTTAAAAAAATAAAAAACAGCATTAAGACTGCTTCTTCCCTTTCCCCCCTGCCAAGGGCATTTGTCAATGGAAAATCAAATATTTAATTAAAATTTTGTTTTAAAGATATATATAAATTAAAAGTTTAAAAAAAGAAAATGAACAATACTGATCAGATACAAATTTTAAAGTATATAGAGAAAGGAGGGGAAACTAATGTAATGTAATAAATTATATGTGAAGAGGTACCTGATCTTGAATAATCAGTGAATATACAGTATCATATGGCTAATACTGTATATTCTAATACATCATGAACAAGCTAGACTGTTACAGACTGCTATGTTGCGCCGGTTGGAGGGATTGGGGGTGGGGGGGCACCGTCTTGTGGTGGTTCTCCTCCTATCTCTCCGACCAGTCATAATCTGTGTTGACAGGGGGGCAGCGGTGGAGTGCTGTGTGATGCCACAAGGGTCGGTCCTCTCGCCCCTCCTGTTCAACTTTTATGTGAAGCCACTGGGTGAGATCATCCGTGGTTTTGGGGTGGAGTTCCATCAGTATGCTGATGATACTCAGTGTACATCTCCACCCCAGACCATCCCAATGATGACTTGGAAGTGATGTCCCAGTGCCTGGAAGCTGTGTGGGTATGGATGGGGAGAAACAGGCTTCGACTCAATCCCTCCAGGACCAAGTGGCTGTGGCTGCCGGCGTCCCATTATAGCCAGCTGGCGCCATCGCTGGTCATTGGGGGCAAATCATTGGCCCCCACCAAAAGGGCCCGCAACTTGGGCGTCCTCCTGGATGCACGGCTGTCTTTAGAAGACCACATGACGGCTGTGGCCAGGTGGACTTTTTATCAGGTTCGCCTGATATGGCAGTTGCGCCCCTTTCTAGATCAGGACTCCTTACGCACGGTCACTAAACACTCATCACTTCTCGTCTGGACTATTGTAATGCTCTCTACATGGGGCTCCCCTTGGGATGCACCCGGAGGCTCCAACTGATGCAAAATGCAGCCGCACTTATTATGGGAGCGACGGGGCGCTCCCACGTAACACCTTTCCTGCGCGAGCTGCATTGGCTTCTGGTGGACTTCCGGGTGTGCTTCAAGATGTTGGTGACCACCTTTAAAGTGCTCCATGTCTTAGGGCCGGGATGCTTACGGGACCGCCTTCTGCCACCAATTGCCTCCCACCGGCCAGTTCGCTCCCACAGAGAGGGCCTCCTCAGGATATCGTCAGCCAGACAATCGTACCCTCTGGAATGATCTACCCCCAGAGATACGAATGATCCCAGACCTCCGGACTTTTCGTCGGGCCCTAAAAACTTACTTTTTTCAGTTAGCCGGGCTGGCCTGATTCCATGTTGGTTTTAAAGTTTGATACTGATTTTAATTGAAATGTTTTAAATTATGGGCCAAATTTTATTTAATTACTTTTTAAATTATTTTAACTTTTGTCTACAAATGTTTTTTACTTTGCCTGAGTCCGAAAGGAGAAAGGCGGTATATAAATTTAATAAAAGATAAAGATAAAGATATTTCATGCCTGATTTCTTGGGACCTATAAACATATTCGATTAGCACAATTAAAATCATTAAGAGGAAAAAGAAAACTACAAATAATAAAGAACACATTTTCAGTTATATTGAACAATTACTGTAAATAATATGTAGACTTTATGTCAGGTTAAAATATGAACTCAGATTTGGGATGTGGCACAATTTCATGTATAAAATTATAGTTTACAAATTTTCTTTTACATAAGTTATTCTAGGCATTGAAGCATGCTCATCTATTCCTCCAGAGGAGACTACAAATCTGCTCAAATAAAGAGTTTATAAAAACCTTGCAGCATTTAATATAAATTTAACAAATTAAATAAATGGCAAATAAATAAACAATGTCAGTTTAATGTATTATGAAGACCTGTATGGTTAGTGAAATTTAATAAAAATATCTCAGGCTAAATTTGGATTTCAAATTTCAAAATACATTCTATTCTATAGTGAATTAATATCTAGTGCTAATGAGTTTTGCAATGCTGCCACCACTTATGGGAAAAAGATTTAAAGAGTTTATTGTATTTTCAGAATTTCAAGGGGCAGGAGTTATTTGTTTTAGCAATCATGATTAGAATACTGTACCAGCAGCAAAATATCACATGCCAGTTCCCCCTATGTGTAATACTTGAGGTAAATATCAGATTCATTTTCAAAAGCCATCTCTATAACTGTATTCAAATTTTACATTCATTTATTTATACACTCTTTGGCTTGTTCAAGTTCATTAATACATTACAAATTGTATCCAGTAGTTGTTGAATGACATAACTTAAAAGATGTTCCAATTCAGTCAATTTTTTTCTAAATTTCTCCATTTCCTTAATTTTCTCATTACATGTTATTTATTGGTCAATATTGGAATCAACTGAGTGTGAAGGAGAAGTATGTAGCAAAAGACAATTTCCTTCTATTAATTATTAATTAATTAATTAATTAATGAGCTATCCATAAAATTGTGCAGTCTAAATAGATTGTTTCTCCATTGAGCAAATTTCTTAGTTTTCCCTTGAGCATTAAAATAGATATTAAGCAAGCAAAAGACACTAAGCAAGCAAAAGAGAAGTCTAAACTTACTGATTATTCTAAATATTCAATAAATTGCTTAATGTTAAAAATTGTAGTTTCATGAAGAAATTGTCTTTTTGTGTATATCAATTGAAATCTATCTATGTAGCTCCTATAGAAGGTCTTCCCTACCTCTTAAAATAATGAAATCATAAGGAAACATAATTTACTCTGAAATCCATGTTAGTCAATTTATATTTTGGTGTTGCTAGCCCAATTTGTTCTTTGAATCAAGTTCCTGAATTTAATCCTTGGCCTTTTGTTAGACCATTTATAATTCATCACTTGTCTGTGCTCAAACCTGGTCTCTTTTATATTGTATTAATGTTGTAAAATGATTGTGCAGTCGTGATTACGGATTCATCTTTTTTTAACTGTTTTTTAGATGCTGTCAAACAGAGTATTTAATAAACTGAAGCTTTTTAATGTGACTTTCCAATGCTAGCCTTAATATATTGATAGAAAATGCATATGCTAAGGTATATGTTGACAGCAAACCTAGCTATGTTTAAGGCAATCCTGGACTTGAAAGTACTGAAGGAATGCTGTAATGGATATTGAGGATTAGTATTAATTACTTCTAAGGATTTTTTCCTATTCTGTAATTTTTGAGACCTAATGAGAACACTTAATAGCTGTGATTATATTTCAGTGATTCAAGTATAAAGTGTATGGATAGCAACATTCTGGTTGTGCTTTTGCAATAGGAACTAGGATGATTTTTTTTCCTTCCAAAGATAAATTAACAGGAAGAGACAAGTGAGACAGATATACTTTAGAGTAAGTTTTCTCTGGGATGAGAAAGAAGCAGATTTATTTTGGTTTTTGAAAGAAACTTCTTTCTTGATTGTTGTATATCTGATAGAAAAGGATTTTTTGATTAATTCGTAATTCTATATAATCTAAAAGATTATATATTATATACAAACATACAAACATTAAATCCTTCAGTACTATAAATTTTTCAGTGACTTCTTTGTAAGGAAACTGAACTGTTCTCATTCCTAATAATAGATTAAAATATAGTGAATAAGAATAAGTTGAGTAATATTATAGATCTTAGCAGCTCCTACAATTCAAATTTAACTGAGTAATAAGATAAAACCAGCTAGCTAGTCAATGACACTTGTTATTATTTTGCCAAATAATTTGCCATATTCCTGAAAAGGATTGAAAGCAATCAAAGATCCTAAAGGCAGAACTATTAATCAATCCTGGGGAAAGGAGATATTGGCTTCCTAAGTGATCAGAGCAATATATAACAGCTCAGTAGCTCATGTTACATCCTTATTTTACTGTCTGTTCTTCAGAGGAGATAACTTCCCTCAGAACTGACCTCTGATTCCTTGTGTAAATTAAGTTGCATATGTGTATTGCTTTCACTTTTAAGTTTGCTAACTGCAGTTCCTAGAGCTTTAGAATTTTTCTCCCATCTATGATATTTCTTTTCAGAAATTGATGAAAGATAAGGAAAGTAGTAGTTCTGTATTTCAGTTGGTCATCCACCTAACATAGGAAGATTTTCTTTTCTTTTCTTTTTTTACTTCAGGCACTTCCCTCTTAGGCTGCCTCTGATTAAACAAATTATTCACTAGTTCTTTTGGATTCTCTGATTTAAATAAAGAGTTAGCAGGTGAATAGTATATCATATTTAGGTTTATCTTATCTGGATTGCAAGACAAAAACAAAAAATACAGATGTCTGCTAGTTGTTAGTAAGGAGTTAAGAATTTTCTGTATTGTTTTGCTGCCAACTTGTGGTCAAAAAGGCTGGAAAATGCTGGGCTACATTGAGGGACGCCCTAATGAATGGACAGTGGCACTTTTTTCTTGGTAGTGGTTATTTGTTGTTAACAATTAACATATACACAAATACATTAAATGGCAATAAGAAGTTACAATTGTCTGAATTTCTTTATTTCCATCTAGTGGTCACATGAATTTCTGTAGCTGCCGACAGTGCTGAGGGTTTTCTGATATTGTTAGATCTGCTGGCAGTTTTTGAGAACCTTGGTAGCCAAGCCCTTAGAGGCAGGCAAATTCAGGGAACAAGAACTAATTTCCTTTCTGTAAAAATCATTATGGCTAGTAGGGTAAAGTATGGAATATTGAAAGTTTGCTAAAGCTATTTTCCAGATCAATTTATAGCAATAGCACTTAGACTTCTATACCACTTCATGGTGCTTTGTAGCTCTCCCTAAGCTGTTTACAGAGTCAGCATATTGTCCCCTATAATTAAGTGAGAGTCACTTTCTCATGCTCCCCCCATTTAGGGTGAGGCATCCCTTTTGCAAAACTCCTGTTTCCTCGCTGTGTTCCCAGGACCTTTTAGACATTCCTTTCAGCAGCAGCAGTGGATGCCATAAGGATTGGTGCTTTTGGAGTGATTGTTTAGAATTCTCCTATGACAAACTCCTAGATGTTTATCAGACATGAAGAAGATGATAAAGCTCAATTCAAGGAGGTAGTCGGAATTAAGTCTTGAAGTTCAGTGACAAGAAAAACAACACTGATCAAATTTTTAAGAGTTGGCACGTGCTTGCCTGGCATCATCAATCAGCTGCTTGGTACCGAGTTGCATGATACTGGTGGCAAATACTACTCTGTGGTTGTCAGCAATTTCTTCTTATGGATTTGGTAAGGAATGATAAGATTTGATTGGGAATGATAAGCTTCAATATGGCAATATACCCATTTGCTGGAGCAAATGGATGCCATGAGGAAACAGCAATGGGAACAGAATCAACATCAATGGCCATGTTGGATGCTAGCTACTGCAGAGTTCATCAGCATGAACAGTGGCCATCTTGCTTTCTTTGTGTTGTACCATTAGAAGTGAATTTTCACCTGCCTGCTCCCACTACTGTCAGTGCTTTCTTTTATTTATGTCTATAGTACCAGATGAAATTGGGCCCGCAGGATGTATGTTTAATGGCTTTAAAGGACAGTGGTTGGTTCTCTTGGACTGGAGATGACAAGAATGTTTCTTGTTCTTCATTTGGGTGTGAGGCACTGGGGGCCAGCAAAAGAAATACCTGCAATGATGTTGAATCATGAAAGGCAAATGTAATCAAATAAAGGTAAAGGCCTCTATTAATAATTATACCATGGTAAGAGCTATAAAACAAAAAACAAACAAAAAAGCAACCCAACCGAGAGGTATTTTTTCCATTGTTATTTTATGGACAAATTGCATTTTACAGTCCATCGGCCACATCTGACCCTTTAACTGTCCCTTTCTGGCCTTCGTCCATTGGGTGGAGATGGTGACAGTAAAGAGAGTGGCAGCCTTCTACAACAGTCCCAGTTTCTCATGTGACCCCTTGGGAAAATTAACTGCCCACTCCTGATTTAAGATAAGCCATTTCCCCTATGGAGATTTGGGCCGGAAGATCATTTGAAGGATTATTGTGAAGATCTTTTGAAGTATCCATTGAATAAAACCTCTTGCATTCACTCAGAGCTGGGACTGTAGTTGTGTAGTTCCTGTTGAATTAGCTAGCTTATAGCCTTCTCATGAAACTCTGGAAAGTGTTTGAATATGTTGGTCTTAGAAAGTGAAAAGGATCATGGGAACTATGAATTGAAGTACCTGTCTGTAAAATCCATTCCTTTGGTGGTTGATCAAGAGGTGATGTGTGATGAGATACAGGTGATGGTGTATTCATCCTTGACTGAGGAGGCTATGGTTTGAACCCTTCTCAAAAGCCATCCTTGGCTCCAATGATTTGGACAATTTACAATCCAATTCTAACCTTCCCTTTTTTTGGATAAGGCTATAGATAAAGTGGTCAAACAGTTTTAGACAGCTTGGCGGGAAACCAATTAATTGAATCATTGGGTTTTAGGCCTAGGCAGAAAAAAGATATTGATCATGGCTGTGAATAATTCACAGCAGGAAAGTAATTGACATGGTATATTTTTTACTTTCCTCCTATGTTTAATATCTGTTTAATGAGGCTGCTGGGTCATCCATTGGCATGAATTAAAATATTCATCTCTAACTAAACAGTATCAACACTGAGTGGCTATTAATTTTGAAGCCATGTGGATCTGGGGATTTTCCATCTATTGTTCTGTATGGAATTCACTCGCTTCCCTAAAGAGACCCTAAAGTCTCTTCACCCTAAAGTGAACAATGTGGTGTCCTTGATGGCTGACAACAATTGCTTGAAGAATAAGTGAAAATCATGGCCTCAACAGCTTTCACACAAATCTTGTGCACAAGTTTCACCCATTGCTGGATTGGAAGTCATATTTATAATAACACATACCTACAATATATTCTACAGGAGCCAAGGTGGCACAGTGGTTAGCGTGCAGTACTGCAGGCTACTTCTGCTGGCCTGTCGGCTGCCTACAATTTGGCAGTTCAAATCTCATAGGGCTCAAGGTTGACTCAGACTTCCCTCCTTCTGAAGTGGGTAAAATGAGGATCCAAATTGTTGGGGATAGTATGCTGACTCTGTAAAACCGCTTAGAGAGGCCTGTAGAGCACTTTAAAGCAGTATATAAGTCTAAGTGCTATTGCTATTGCTGCATGGAATTATCTCTGAAGACTTCAGAAAGCAGCAGCATAAATAATTATGTTTATATTTGGTATGCATATGTAACACTGCTACTTCATGAGTTACAGTTGCCTGTAGGCTTCTGCATGCTATTCAATATTATGGTTATTATCTTCAAAGCACTTCTTGATAAAGATCTTTTTTGTTAATATTTGCAGGACTGTTTATTTCCTGCCTACCTGATAAAAACTGATAGGACTGGCATCTTTTAGGCCTTGTCTTTCAAACAATCTTGTCTTATGGGACTCAGGAGATATGTATTCTGTATTTATTTATTAAATTTATATGCTGCCCATCTCAATCATTGCAGTGACTCTAGAAAGCTTACAAAATGATAAAAAGAAAGAATACAAAACAATTAAAATTAAGATTAGAAAAGATTAGAAACCAAGAGGTGATGTGAGATGAAAATATTTTCTTGAGCCTGTCAGCCAGTCCCAGCGTAGAGTATACCTACAATTTTTTTCAATTTGTGTATAAATTTGCATGATTAGGAGAGAAGGTTTTACTCTAGTATAAAATGTCCACGTTTAACTTACCAGTATGTTATGTCAGAATTTGGAAATGAAAGTAAATATTATAAAGTAGGAAAATAGGATGAATGGGGGAAGGAAGCAAGGGAATTTATTAAGATCATCAGTAAAGGCACTGCAGTTATAAGTAAAATCAAAAGCTCATTCATCTCATTGCTTTTGCAATGATTTAATATATTAATGTTTGCTCTACAGATATAAATGCATCTAATAGTTATTAAATTTGAAAGTTTGGGGGAAATACTTTGTATGATTTAGCTGTGAAGCATATTTAGAAAGAATATGAGTCAATCTTCTAAACAAAATTATGAGGTAAAAAAATGATTTTCTAGCACTACCAATCATCTTATCTTTTATAAACAAAATGTCTAATCAGTTCATGTTGATGTGTTAGATGCTTATTAAATTCATACATAAATGGGAGCAAAAGTAATATTCAGTAATCCAGTAATTATATCCGGTAATATCACACTACTAACCAGAGCATACAAAACTTGCTAGACCAATTCTCGAATACAGCTCATCTGTATGGAACCCACACTGCATATTGGACATTCATACAATCAAATGTGTCCAAAAATATTCCACAAGAAGAGTCCTCCACTCCTCTGTTCGCAACAATACCTTATGCCACCAGACTTGAAATTCTGGGCCTAGAAAACTTAGAACTACGCCACCTTCGGTATGACCTAAGTGTAGCTCATAAAATTACCTGCTACAATGTCCTTCCTGTCAATGACTACTTCAGCTTCAACCACAACAATACACGAGCACACAATAGATACAAACTTAAAGTGAACTGCTCCAAACTCGATTGCAGAAAATATGACTTCAGCAACAGAGTGGTCAATGCCTGGAATACACTACCTGACTCTGTGGTTTCATCCCAACCCCAACCCCCCAAATTTTAACCTAAAGCTGTCTACTGTTGACCTCACCCCATTCCTAAGAGGTCTGTAAGGGTGTACCTAAGAGCATCAGTGTGCCTACCGTTCCTGTCCTAATGTTTCCTCTGTTTGTATCTATTTTATGTATTCAATTCATATTTATACTTATATATATCACCTAATATGTTCTTGACAAATAAATCAAATAAATTAAAAAAATAAAGATTGGCAGTCTGGAGAATCAGTTCCTACTCTTAGAGTTATATAAATCCATATTTTGCAGAAGTAGAATGTTTATTTTTTCACATCTGGTTGATAATTTATGAGTATCCAAATTCAGGAAATTATAATTATCTATCTATGGGCAAATACAAAGTTAAAATTGTTGTTGTTATTTTAATCACTGCTATGCCAAAACACACCATGAAAAGTCAGTCAGTCTTTCTTTATTTTGGTCAATGACCAGCATAGATGCCCTGAAGTAGCATACCAAACTTCTAAGTGATAGCTTTGTAGTTGTAAGAAACAGACTCAGAGAGTCTCAGGCCACATTAAATGTTTTGCAGAAGTCTATGTATCATAATTATCAGGATGTTTGCCTCTTAAGCTTTGCCTGGGGTGTGATTTCCAAATATTAATATTCATGTGCTACATTGATGCTAAAAGTGCAGGTAAGTTTCTGTGAATTCACATAGGCCTGTAATTAAACATGAATATTTACAGAAATAAATCTAATAATGAAAGCAACATAAGAAAAATATAATAAGCACAACCCGTTTAGACATGGTCAGAGGAAGTAGTAGCTCTGACTTCTCTAGAAAGCTAAATAGGATCAGACCTGATTATTATTTGAAATTGAGATCCCCAGAAAATTGCTGGACTGTAGATTAGATTGGAAAGTTTATTTAAAAAAAAAATCCTAGAAGAGAGCAGTTGCAAACATTTCCATAATATTATTCACCCTGAACTGAGTTCAACTCAAGAGACATGGATTAATGTTTAGTGAGTGGAGTTTGAAATGGTACACTCTGAGTTTTTTAAAATACGTATAAAATACCCAATGCTATTTTTTAACTTGAATGAACAGATCTTGTTAATCTAGGAATTTTTCACTTCTTTATAGGAACATTTTTATATAGGATATGAATTTGATTAAAAATATAAAATGTACTCACTGACTATCCCTCCTGTTCTGTTTGTTTTTAGAATGGGTAAAAAGATAAAAAAGGAAGTTGAGCCTCCTCCAAAGGATGTGGTAAGTTTATAAAGCAATACTCATAAAAAATGTTTCACAATTACAATCTCCAGTTCTGCTCTTCTTTAGTCTTTTACTCCTACTTACTTCCCTTTAGTTTCTAAAAATATCATATAAACATAATCATATTCCCTCTACGTGGTGTTTAAAGAGCAGGGAGAAATACATACTGATTCATGAAGAATATTGTATTCTGTCTGTAAAGCAGGGCATCAAGTTGTGGAAGCCCAGTCTTCCATATTATTTTGTCTTTTAAGAGAAATAACTGTCCACAAAATACTTCTTTTTCTGTTGTCATAATCTATATTTTTACCATCCATTGCCCAGCTGCTGATTTATGGGAGGTGTGATTTGTTTTCTGTATTCTTTTCAGTATAAATTTGATATGTTCTAGAAGAGGAGCTTAACAGGTTTGTTGCCTGTGTAGGTTTTGTAAGGATGTTGTGTTGCTAGTTTTGCTAAATTGTTAGGATTAACAGTAGAAGATATTGTTTCTTTGCTACAAATATTCTCCTTTATTGATACTTGCTCTTTATAGAGCTCCCTTCTAGTATTCATTGAATGAATGAAGATTTAAATATTCTCACTTCATCTGTAGAGATTTATTAGGGATTTCCTCACTTACCTAATGCTTTGCCTGTAAGTTTATCTTGTATTGTGTCTTGCAATAAAAGGATTTTCCTGGTTTTTCTCCTTGAAGAATAGTAACTGGTAGTTCATCATTTTTGTCTGAATTGTAGGCTAGCTGTTCAGTTCCACTCAGCTCTGAGTTTCATGGCCATATTTCAAACCCCAATGTGGCTACATTGAACTATTTAGTTGGCATCCAAGAAGAAAAAAAAGTGAGGTGTGGATACAAAAGAAAAACAAAATCTTAACTAGAGACGGAGTTTTACTCCAAATATGCCAGGCTTTTAATATTTCCCTACTCAAGATTTTCAGATGTTGTTGTCTTCCATTTTTAGAATTCCTTTGTTTTCCCATTGCTGTTGTGGCATCACACAGAGGAGCATCAATGGGTCAATTCCTCCTCCCTAGTTACCTCAGAGTGGAACCAGCTGTTGAGGAAGAAATTGAACCAGTGTAAAACAGCGTGACTGATCCCTAGATTCAGAAAATACTTCCATTTAGGTTCTGACAAAGGTGATTCATGAGATTTTTTTTTCTTTTTACAACCCTATAGAACCTTAATTTGGGGTAGAGTCAGGTCGATTGGGTGGAGCTGAGCTTTTAAAGGCCAGATGACCTTCCTGATGGCCATGTGGAGTTAGCAGCAGATATTTTTTCCTTTGGATCATAGAAGATGATCTGCCACTACTTAGGATTGAACTCTCAACTTTCCAAATCAGAGGCGAGCAGTTTCATCACTAGGCCACCACACTGCTCATAATTAGCAAAAATGAGTCATGCTATTATGAACCATAATCTACCATTCTTTTTCATTATGGGTTGATTTATGTTTGTCAGCTTCATACAGTGAGAAGAGAATGATTGGCTATTGCAAGTTCTTTCCGGTATACAAATAATCAGATTGACATAAAGCATTGGAAACTTGGACAGTTGGTTATTCTTATTGCCCTTCAATACCGGACAGGACTAAAGCTTACAAAGAAAGCTTATAAAGAAAAAGGAATTGCACAATTATAAATGCTTTCAACTATTTTAGAAATTAATACCTTACTACTAAATCTATAATATAGCTTATTTATCTATTTTCTATAAGCTGTATTCTATATTCTCTAAAATCCAGTTTTGCTGTATTTTCATAATTATTATATCCCAAATATATTTATTTATTGTTGGCCTCTATATTTCTTTTGTCTTCAATCCTATACATAGGATTGAAGACAAAGTAAGACTAGTAAGAAGTGATTTGACTGTTGCAAAATGCCTCAAGACCCAAATCAAAATCCATCGGCTGTGAGACAAACTCAAGGTGTACATTAGTTGGGATCGAGATAAATGCAATTAAAGGCTAAATCCCAATAAATATAGTCTCTGGATCATATAATAGGTCTACTATATTCTGTATCTGTCAGATCCAAACCTTGAGTTTTGTATCCAATTCTGGGCACATTGGATACAAATTGAAACAGGTCTAGAGAAAGGCACTGACGATAATTGAGGGACTGAAGCTAATTCTAGCAAGGACATAGCAAGAAAACTAGGGAGGTTTTGCCCTGAGGTAAGACAACTGAAGGTATATAACACAGAATTAGGTCAAATCCTATTTTCTGTTGTCCCATTGTACGGAATAATGGTCATAAATGCACAAAGGCAGTACTTCCTATCAGTAAGAGCGATTCAACAAAGGAGTCAACTACCAAAGGAGAGTGTGAGCTTTCCTTTCCTAGATATAGTTAAGTGATAGCTCCACAGCCATTTGTTGGGGTTGCTTAATTTGGATTTCTGCACTGAACAGGGGGTTGGACCTGGTGGCCTAAATAGCTCTTCAGCTCTAATGCACTATGATTCACTTATGTAGCATATCTGAACTTTATATCATTAAAAAAAAGAAAAGAAAATTGTATAGCCTGTTCAGCCTATCCATCTGATTCCATTATTTCTTAAGTTGTCTTTGAGGCTATTATTACTGGTACAAATAGGAGTTTTCAAACGAAAACTTCTGAGAATTTCTGTCATCTCAGTTGTCATGCTTGATATCCTTTTCCCCACTTGATAGGAATGTTCTTTTTGAGTTGATCTGATCAGTGTGGTCCATGGATTCCACATGAAAGTGCACTGCAGGGTTTTGTAATACAATTGCATTTTTCCTGTACTATTTCTTTTCCTTTCTTCTTCAGACTTTTTGCATCCCTAGTAACCTGTTTTTAGTATACTGATCAGGGCTCTTCACTGAATCATGTACAATGCTGTTATCTTTGGCTTTTCTGACCCTTTTATGTAGGATGCAGGGAATTACTTGAGTAAAATATATTACGATGTATTTCAGTAAAAATTGTCTATGTACATTGTATTTCATAATTGAATTTTTTATGTTTGATCAAAACTGTAAGTGCTTTCTTGCTAGGTTTGTTGCCTATAGCCAGATCAGCAACAAATGTTGCTTCCTTTAAAAACTCATTGATCTCAAAATCTTAGAATTAATGTCACAGAGTCCATTTGATTGCCATCTCTTTTTTTAGAATTACTGATTGCTGTATATCATTACAATTTCCAAAACTCTATTATATGTGCTCAGTGGATTTCCTATGAGTATGAGAAAGAGGCTGTTTGCAGGAAATTTCTAAGCTAAATGCTGAATTAGTGGAATTTGAATTCCCTTTTTCAAGTATAATTATTGTTCATCTCCTATTCATCCATATTTTAGAGGTAGGGTATCTGTGGCCAAGGCCAATCACATTTCAATAGCCCACTGCAAACATGCATTTCAGACTTCTGTTTCCAAAATCACCTTGCATGGAGAATAAAGGAAAGGAAAATGGAACCTTCTTATAAGCCATTAAATTGCCATTAAAGTTACAAACAATTGAATCCTTCCTGTTAGATATTTTTATAAGTATAATATATGTAAATATATTATTATATATTGTAATTTCAAAAGATATATTTAATGGTTGCCTGATATTTATCAGTAAATACCTATGGCACTGAACTTTATAATACTGACTTATATTAATATCCTTACTATTTGATCTAGTTTGATCCTTTGTCAGTTGAAAGCAAAAAAGCTGCAACAGTGGTATTGATGCTTAGTTCCCCTGAAGAGGAAGTGCTATATAAAGGATGTGAAGCTCTGTATAAATTTGCATTAAAAGGTTTGTTGTTCTTTTATCATGTTCCACCTGTTTATTAATGAGTACTAAATACTTATATGAATCTTCCTATTTCTGTTTAATATTTATGTGCCAGCACTATGCAAGACATTATATAGAGTTACATAGAGTAACATAAAACTGTAAGTTATGGGAGTGTCTGACATATAAGCAACTTCTTCCAGATAAAAGAACAGCAAGGAAAATCGAATCAGATTATTATGGTTGGTTGCACATTGAGCCGGATATTTAGACTGAATCTGGCATTTTTATCCATCTATTGTGTCCTTCTTAAGAATCTGGGAGAGGTAGATATTTGTTTGTTAGCTTATGTCCCACATTATTTTTATAAATAAAACATTTCTAATTGTGAACATAATTAGAACATATCTAATACTCTTTCCTCATTTTCCCCACAAAAATAACTCTGTGGGATGCACTGGGCTGAGAGAGAGTGACTGGCTCAAAGTCACCCAGCTGGCTTTCCTTCCTAAGGTGGGATTTATGGTTTCCCTATTTCTATCCTAGTGGCTTAACAACTAAAGCAGATTGTCCCTCTATATTGTTATTTGATGGTGTTAAAACTATTATTCCAAGACATAAGCTATTACCAAGTAAAACCAAGTAAAAAATATTATAGTTTTTCATGCAGTCAGCTAGATGTTTAGACCATTTTTGTCCACCTATTGACTTAGAACAGGGAGATGCTATTGAATAATGGTGTTAAACATATTATTGCATGGCATAAGCTTTCCAAGTAAAGAAGTGCCTTTGCAATTGACTGATTATTTTTTGTACCCAAGTAACCTATTATTATTGGTATTATCTTTCTTTTTTTTTGCTCTGTTTCTTTTTGCAAATTTTTGCATTTTGTGATTTTCTCCAGTTCTTTTTATTCTGCTGTCTCTAGCTACTGAACATCCACTCTCCAGACTATTTTGTCTTTTTTTATTGACAATTGTTAAAAGTAGAGCGTTACATGGCAGATATTTGTCTGTTTGAATTTGAAAATCTCAGAGCACTTTAGCTTCTTCATTTTCTATTGCTTTTGTCTATTTTGTGGTCCCAGTAGTGTTATGTTGTTGCTGTTTAGAGCGGGAATTTCAAATCAGGGGTTGTTTCTGATTGGTCGCTGGCCAGCAGCCGAAGTGTATATAAGAAAGGCTGCTGCCAGCATTGAGTTGCTGAAGTCTCACCATACAATAAAGAGCTGTTGTCACTAGCCTGTCTGTGCTGCTTCGTTATTGCCCAGCCACTTCATTTGGCGACGAAGGTGAGATAACACACACAAGGCTCCAAAAAGAGCTTGCGATTTGAGACGGTGCCCACCGGGACCGCAGACCTCAGCCATGGCCGTGTACGTGCCACCGACTCCCTTCGATCCAACAAGGGAAAAATGGGGGTCTTACATGACCCGGTTTGAGTGCTCACTCGAGGCGAGCGATATGCACGGGCTCTCAGCAAACCGTAAACGAGCCCTGTTCTTGAGCCATTGTGGACCCGACGTCTTCGAAATGGCTGAATCGCTGTGTGAACCAACTCCAGTACAAACGGTACTATGGGACACACTCCAAGCGACTCTCAGGGCGCACTATGCCCCCGCACCCTCCAAATTCGTCCAGCGATACCAACTACGGCAAAGAATACAGAAAAAAGGGGAGCCGGTGACTGCCTATGTAGCAGCGCTCCGCAGGGCCGCAACCCACTGCGACTACCGCGACCTGGACGACGCGCTGCTTGAGCAGTTGATCTGCGGCGTACGAGACACCCGGCTTCAGAGAAGGTTGCTCGCAAAGCCGGGGCTGACTCTCGCCAGTGCCTTAGACAAGGCTAGCGCACATGAAGCTTCAACAAAGGCGTCGGAAGCTTTACAGCGTCCTCAGCCTGAGAAAAGTGGGTCTAAAGCGGTCCCAGTTCACCGCGAGGAGACCAGAACAAGTTCGGAAGAAGAGTCGGACGAGGACGTCTTCCGAACTGACAAAAAGAAAGGCGAAACAAGCCACCGTAAAGAGAGTTGCCTGAGCTGCGGTGGCCAGCATGAAAGACAGCACTGCAAATATCGCGAGGCCATTTGCAGACGTTGTGAGAAGAGAGGCCACTTAGCGCGAGTGTGCCAGGCGCAACTTCCGCATTTCCCGAGGTCACGTGAGTCGACCAGCCAATCAGAGCCACCGCCACGTTCGAAACAGCCAATCCAACACAAGGGCGCCGAAAAACGCCACGAAATTCAAACCTACAGCACGAGAGTCGGCCAAGCCAGCACAGCAACCGAAGAGAAAGTCTTCACCACCGTCAAAATCAATGGCAAACCCTGCAGCATGGAGATCGACACCGGATCAGCACTCTCCATCATGTCATGGGCTATGCTACAGTCCCTGCTACCGGGTTACCGAAAAAGCCAGCTCTCAAAACAACGCGTCCGTCTGCTAGACTACCAGGGGAACCGCGTTCCAGTAGAAGGCGTCGACACTTTCACCATTTCCTACGGCGAGTTCAAAGAAAAGCTTCCACTAACCATCGTGAGAGATCCACTACCCAGCCTCCTAGGTCTACGCTGGTTCCAAGCCCTCAGAATGGGTTTCATGGGGGTCCACAGCCTCAACGGATCATCATTGAAGGAGCAAGTCCTGCACGAATTCTGGGACGTTTTTGAAGACAGCTTGGGCAAGTACGTGGGGACCCCAATCTCGTTTAGCTTAGACCCAGGGGTTGCCCCAATTAGACTTAAAGCAAGGAGAGTCCCTTTCGTGCTGAAACCAAAGATCGATGCAGAGCTTGATAAGCTAATTAGCCAGGGCATTTTAGTGCCATTTGACCACGCGAGATGGGAGACCCTGATAGTGACCCCACTTAAAGCCGATGGATCCATAAGAATATGCGCTGACTACAAATGTTCCATCAACAAGGCCTTGCAGCAAAGTGCTTATCCAGTCCCTGTAGTTCACCATTTGCTGCACTCCCTAGGTTCAGGGAAAATATTTGCAAAACTAGACCTCGCGCAAGCCTATCAACAGCTGCCGGTAGACGACGCTACAGCAGAAGCGCAAACGATAGTGACTCATAGAGGGGCGTTTAAATGTACGAGATTACAATTCGATGTCAGCATAGCCCAGGGCCTATTTCAGTGCACAATGGAGCGCCTCCTACAAGGCCTCCCCGGAGTCATCCTGTATTTCATGATGTCCTAATTAGTGACCAAAACGAAAAGCAACTGGCAGAACGAATCAGGTCAACACTAACGAGATTCCAGGAAGCCAGATTAAAATTTAAGAAATCGAAATGCAAGATTGGGGTCCCATCCGTAGAGTTTCTGGGCTACAAGATCGATCGGTCGGGAATCCACCCCACCGAGAGCAAAGTAAGGGCTATTAAGACTGCCCCCACACCCAAAACCAAGACTGAACTACAGGCGTTCTTGGGCCTCCTGAACTTTTATACAATGTTTTTAAAAGACACGGTAGCCGAACCCCTACACAGACTATTGGGAAAAAACGTTCCATGGGCTTGGGGAAAAAGAGAAGCGGCAGCTTTTAACGCTGTAAAAAAGCTTCTCTCCGAGGATAGCTTCCTAATGCAATATAGCTCTGAACTACCGCTGGTCTTAGTTTGCGACGCTTCTCCATTTGGTGTTGGCACCGTGCTCAGCCATAGACTTCTGAATGGCCTAGAGGCGCCAATAGCTTACTACTCCTGGACTCTGTCATGCGCAGAGCGCAATTACAGTCAACTTGATAGGGAAGCCCTAGCCGCCATTGCAGGGGTTAAAAAGTTCCATGAATACCTTTTTGGCTGTTCTTTCGACCTAGTTACTGACCACCAACCCCTGCTGGGACTCCTTGCTGGGGCAGGCCCACCCCTGCCGCTTTGTCGCCAAGAATGACTAGATGGTCCATTTTTTTGGCCGCATATTCTTACAAATTCATTCATCGCCCTGGAAAGGCAATGGGCCATGCAGACGCTCTCAGCCGGTGCCCCCTGCCTGACATTTTAGACAACCCGACTCCCAATCCTTTTACTGGACGCTGTGCCGCCAGGCCCCCTATCTTCAGCTGAGGTGGCCAAGGCTTCTAAGAGAGACTCGACCATTCGAACTGTGATGGGCTGGGTCCTACGAGGCTGGCCTACTCAAATTGACTCTACTGTGTATAAATCTTATTGTACAAAGAAAAACGAACTGTCAATGTTGGGGGGATGTTTACTGTGGGGTGATCGGGTTGTTGTGCCTGAATGCTTACACTCTAGAGTTTGGAAATGTTGCATGTGGGTCACCCGGGCATGGTTAGAATGAAGGGCCTTGCCCGTAGTTATGTGTGGTGGCCACAGTTAGATCAGGACATCGCTGAGTGGGTGGGGAAGTGCAGGCCCTGCCAGGAGCCACGTCCAGATCCCCCGGTCACCCCAGTCAGGGAGTGGGAAAAACCCAAGGGCCCATGGGGAAGACTCCATATAGATTTCGCTGGGCCATTCCATGGCCAATCATTCCTGATTGTGGTAGATGCCTTTTCAAAATGGCTTGAAGTTTTCCTAATGCCTTCAACCACGTCGGAGGCTGTAATTAGAGTCCCCTGCCGCCTTTTCGCCATGCATGGCCTTCCAGACACATTGGTCTCGGACAATGGGCCGCAATTCACCTCAGTCCAATTTGAGAGTTACCTTGCCGAGCTGGGCATCCGGCATGCCCTATCGGCCCCCTTTCATCCGGCCTCTAATGGTCAGGCCAAACGATTTGTTAGAAGTACTAAAGAAGCCTTGTCCAGGTTAGATTCCGGGGACTGGCAGGCTAAGATTGACCAATTCTTGGCAGTACAGCATGCCATTCCGTGCACGGCCACTGGCCAAAGTCTGGCCGAACTCCTAATGGGCCGTAAGCTGAGGTGTGTTCTGGATCGATTGCATCCGAACTATTCTAAGGATAATTTTAAGGGGGAAGAGGGAGGCCTAGACAATTCCCCATTGGCACTACAGTCTATGCTCGGAATTATGCCACAGGTCCCCTGTGGGTAGAGGGCATTATAACAGGAATTTCTGGGCCAAAGTCTTACACGGTTGATATTGGTCAAGGGAGAATTTGGAGGCGTCACATTGATCAGCTAAGACGTAGATTAGTCAGCGAATGTATTGAGACTGAATGCAAACCAGGCCCTAATACAAAGGTCCTTCCAACACAGCTACCTCAAACCCGAGTGAGCCGGAGTACTTATCTGGCAAGCCGGGATTCCAGCACTGCCTCAGCGAGCCACTCTTCCCAGCCGGAGAAGGTCACACCTCCGAGAGAATCCCGGAGGTTCCATTGGCGGAGCCAGGAGAGACGGGAGGTCCCTCTGACCGGCTCAACGCCACACCTGCAACTGAACTGCGCAGGTCGACTAGGACTAAGTCACGCCCAGCGCACCTGCGCGACTACATATGCAAAAATGTAAATAGTTTTAGTAATGTGCATTCTGGGAGGGGAGGGGTATTATGTTGTTGCTGTTTAGAGCGGGAATTTCAAATCAGGGGTTGTTTCTGATTGGTTGCTGGCCAGCAGCCGAAGTGTATATAAGAAAGGCTGCTGCCAGCATTGAGTTGCTGAAGTCTCACCATACAATAAAGAGCTGTTGTCACTAGCCTGTCTGTGCTGCTTCGTTATTGCCCAGCCACTTCAAGTAGTTTTTGCTTGCAGGTAAATGGTATTTCTTGCAGATATTTCAGTGCACAATTGTTGCTACTTTGTCATGCTATTTGTTTGTAATTAGTCTATGTAATCTTCTTGCAGCAACTAACTAGGTGGTGCACTGTTTCTTCAGCTTATTATTAATTATGATTATTCATGCATATTATTATCATCTATGTGCCTTGGCTAGTTACTGCTGGATCATTGCAGAGAAAAAAATGTGACCTTGACAGACACATATATCATTTTTCTGTTTCAGGGTAGTTCATCCTTTAAAATTAGTATTTTTCTTATTCTACAGTTACTACTACTATTGATACAGTAAATCTTCATTTTCAGGGTTGTAGCAGACAAAATCTGTCTTTACTACCATTCTGTCCATGTATAAAATCCCATATGTGTTTTACACTTACAGAAAATGCATTTAATATATAAAAGACTTGTGTAAAATGTATTCAGGTTTAATAAGATTTTTTTTGTTTTGTTTTATGGACACTTTTCCCCATTGGTCTGTTAAATCAAAAGCTTACTGTGTTGTTATTATAATTGTTATTGGGGAATTTGAATTTAAATGTAATTAACAATTGCTTTTTAGGTGAAGAAAACAAGCTGACACTTCTTGAACTTGGAGCATTAGAACCTTTATTTAAATTAGTTACACATGAAGATCCCACTGTTCGCAGAAATGCTACCATGGTAGTCGGAATCATGGCATCTCATAGTAAGAGTTCCCTTTAGAAACATAGGCAGTATTATGCATTGTGAAACTGTTAACGCATATTAAACTGATGTAAACTATGAAATTGTTGTATGTCTAATGTTTCTGTTAAACAACGCTAAAAATAATTAATTGAGTTTAACAAACTTAACTTTGAGCTGTTCTATTATAATATTGGAATAATCTTTGTTCTGAAAAGAGAAAAAATGTAAAGAAGGTGTATGGAGAGAACAAAAGTGTACAAGACCTGAGGAATTTACTATCAAGTAAGTTGAGCGTGCAACTTCTTCAGTGTAAGAGCCCTGGCCTGTAGGAGCCCTGTTACGAGCTTCATTCCAAGAAGTGGGCATAGCCAAGTTGAGAAACTAGGCAAGAGCAGGGTGAAATCTGAACTTTATTTGGGGTAAGCTTTAATTTAATTACAACTGAAAGTAATAAGTTGCTTATTTCCTTGTATTTATTAATGTTGTAAAAAGCTAGCAGCAATATTTGACAATCTGTCAAAACAATCAAGCTTCCAGGACAGAAGTGGCACTAAGCTGCCATCAAAGATTTTGCTAATCAGGAATATCTTCACTCCAGGCTGAGGTTTACCAGCACTGGATTTTACATGATGGTATCACTATTATGTTCATGTACAAATATGTAGCAGAGCCAGGAGAACAGCAGGAAGTGTACACATAGTGAGGACATACAAAAATGTTATGTCAGCTTTAAAATATGATTTGATGAAAAATATGGATTTTCAATACAATATATTGAGTGTTATTATAAATAGGATGATATATGCTGAACAAAAACTACATTGATTATTTTAAATAAATGCATAATCTATTCAAATTGCTATTTAAAGGGGCATCAGTAAATTTTGCCAAAATTAGTCATTGGCCTTCATTCTTTGATGAAATATGTCTCATGCTTGGCAAACAAAAGATACATAATTCTGTTTTGGAAATTATTTGCTTTTTAGTTTTACTGATTTCATGAAATACATTTTTTCCTGTCAACTGTAAATGAAACATAGTCTATTTCTGTTGTTCTTCCAGACCAAGTCTTTAATGCATCTTCTCTACAGGATGAAACAATAGTATTATGTCTGCATTATTAGTCATAACAGCATACTGTATTCCTTCAATTAATAGAATATATTGCTTTATGTCCTTCATTATAGATGATGTGAAGAAATCACTACGGCAGCTTGATGTCACAAGTGCATTCATAGCTCGCCTGGCACCAGAAGGTAACTTGCAGCATCTCTTTGGTAAATTCTTGCTTATCTTATTTGCTGGGAAGGTGAAAAAATTCTAAGTAGCAGCTTCAGCCGTATGATTGATGCCCCTCTTATGCCACAACACACATTAAAAAACATAGGGCTTCAATCATATAGTGTCTGTCCTTCAAGATAGTCCAGACAAGAAGCACCAACTGCCTATTGTATATACAACTAAAATTCTTGTGCTGTAACCTTTAACTGGGCAAAACAGTGCATCATAAGCAATTATGTTTGAATCAAGATACTCAAATGGGCTAACCTACAGAATGCATCCAAAACTAGGATCCGTGACTCCCATGGGATTGTAATTCAGTAAATTTGTGGTCATTTCTGTGTTACCACATTGTTGTGCCACCAGCCAGATTTTCAGTAGATCAGTTCTGTATTAGCCCTCTGAAGGCCAGGTAGATTGTCCATACTCCCAGCATCTGGAGATCAAGTAAATCAGTCCTGCCTTAAAGTCAGGGTGGACCAGTCTCACCACAGGCAATTTGGCAGGAAGTCAGAAGTTGCAACCACTCCCATTGGTTTTTTGGTTTTTTTTGCCCTTGGCCATTTTTAAAAAAGTTTTTTGGATTTTTATTTTTATAATATACATCAACATCAATGCATGAACAGTGCAGTATCTGGGTATCATTCACATTGGAACAAATGTCGATAATAATATTAATGATTATATCAATCAAACTTTTGAAATCCTAGTATTAATATACATATTTATTTTAAAGCAGTTATTCAATATTTCAAAGTTCCATTTTAATGCCAATCACAATATTATTTGTGATTGTGATTATTTTTACTAGTATTGTTCTCTTTCAACCTCTAATCTTTCCCTCTAGTTATTGCTTTTATTCTATTGTATGAAAAATATATGTGCTAATATTCCCCCTATTTCTTATTTCTGCCTCTATTCTGGCTTCTAGTCAGGCCACCATTACTAATCCTAGTGTTAATACACTTGTTTATATTAAGATATAGTCCTTTATTATTTAATTATTCATTGTTTCAATGTGCAGTTCTAGTGCCAAGCCATATTATTTAAACATACTTAATAATACCATAAGGGACATGATGGCTTAATGGGTAAGACACTGACCTTGTTGATCAAAAGGTCGGCAGTTCAGCGGTTCGAATCCCTAGTGCTGGGTAACAGGGTGAGCTCCTGTTACTTGTCCCAGCTTCTGCCAACCTAGCAGTTTGAAAGCACATAAAAAATACAAGTAGAAAAATAGGGACCCCTGGGAAGGTAACAGCATTCCGTGCACCTTTGGCGTTGAGTCATGTCGGCCACATGACCATGGAGACCTCTTCAGACAGTGCTGGCTCTTCAGCTTTGAAACGAATATGAGCACCTAGAGTCGGGAACGACTAGCACATATATGCAAGGGGAACCTTTACCTTTTACCTTTTTAATAATACCATCTTTCAATCTCTAATCTTCCCATCTAGATATTACTTTATATGAGAGTGTGTATTCTTATTTCTACCTCTATTCTAGTTTTTAGTCAGGTCATCATTATATTAAAAAAAAGAGAGAGAAAAAATCCTTTCTATCCCTCATCTCTTGTCTGCTTTAATACTTAATTCTTATTCATTTTTTAGCTTGCCTCCCATACTCCTCTCTTGGATCCTTGTCTGCATCTAAATCTGTAGTTTCACTGTTCAGTCTAAACATTTCTCCCTTCTCTATCCTTCTAAGCTGTCAGGCCTCCAAAGTATCTATCTAGGCCCCTGTGTCCCTTTCAAAAGTACCTTCCTGCTTATCCACTTCTATTTTTAAATCTCTTAAAGTAGTTTTCCCTTGGTTTATTTCATCAATCATTATTATCTTAATAAAGCAAATAAAGCAATAATAATCTTCTCCTTTTCATCTTCTAGTTTTATTTGCTGATCTGTCTGTTCTGTCTTTGGTCTTCATTCATTATCAGTTGCAGAGTGTTTTCTGTTTTCCCATTTATGCCCTACAGGCTTTATCTCCCTGTAATTCTTTGTCAAAGTGTCCTTAATGCTTTGGCACATCAGTGCCATTTCTTTTGAAATTTCACTTATTTCTCCCTGATGGAGCATCTTGTCTTATTTTAGTAAGTCCCACTCTTACAATAGTCCAAAAACAATATATTCAAGCCTAATGTTGCTCCTCAGAAAGTACAATGCTTTTAGTTCTTTCCAGGATTATTCAATCAGTTCCATTTAGATAGTCCAGGAAGCTTTCCAAAAATCAGAAATCACTTAACTTTGCTTAAGAGTCTTCCTTATTCCCACAGTTGAGTCTCCAGTAATCATAAAGTAGATAAATTATAGAACAGTACATATCAACACAGTCCAAATGAGTATTGTTTATTTCTTTTATCAGAAACTTTCCCAGGCTTGTAGGGCTACGGTATATTTTTCATTCATCAGTAGGTGGCACTCTCATCTTAGGTTTCAATTGTATTTAATCCAATTTTAATTCAATTTTTAGAAGCTAAGTTAATTATTCAAGTAGATAGTTCCAGCATTTTAAGATGCCTTTCCAAAACAATGCCTACCCAGTCTGAAAATCCAATTTTCTATGTTTTTAAAAAATGTTTAGCTTTTCTCCCATTAGTTCCTTTCTTTCAGGTCTAAAATTTTTCTCTGTATAATTGTTCCCCGCTTTAACAAACAGTTCTAAGAGTCTCTTTTCCTGGATTTCCCCCTCCCCCCCCTCCATTTTAAAGTTGGGATCTAAATAAAAAAGGAATCTTCTGACCCAGCTCCAGTCACTGTCCATCTACACTGCTCCTGCACTTTCTTTGTTGCAATGGCTGTCCCAGTTTCACAGCAGCCATGATGGCTGCCTCTTCTTGCCTTTCCTCCTGTCTCACAAGGCCATTTCCACATACTCATGATCATGGCTTTACTTTTCAAGTTATTTTTTGATTTGTTTCTCAATTTCTGTTCCTACAATTGAATGACTATCAGAAGCTTACCTAAAATATAAAATCAACATAACTTACATGGTATAAGAGTCTATAAAAATAATTACCACTGGGCATAACTACAAAAATGAAAATAGAAACTTCCCGTTCCCTTTTGCAATGTATTTTTGTAGGACAGTAATCTTTTGGATAATTTAAAATAAATATATGCTCCCATTTATTTTTCAAATCTTGAAAATAATTAATTATGGTCTGGTTTTAATTGAGTATATCAACATTTTGCTTATAAAATGTGCATATTTGTTACTGGATAATATTTGATCATTGTCATTTTAAAATATCTTGTAGAAGATGTTGTCATCCATGAGTTTGCTAGCCTTTGTCTCGTACATATGTCGGTTGATTATAACAGTAAAGTACAAATATTTGAGCAAGGTGGACTAGAGCCTCTTATCCGACTGCTAGGAAGTCCTGATCCTGATGTTAAGAAGAATTGTGTGGAATGCATCTATAATCTAGTGCAGGTGATGATTTCCTTCCATTTTTCATTAGAAAGTAATGTCTTCTTCTATAAATGAATCTGATATTAGATGCTGATTTGTGTTCAATCCACATTTTATTTACCCAACTTTTCCTGCCATTTTATTTTTAAATGCATCCTCCTCCTCATATCTCCTCATACTGATATGAGCTGGTTTGCTTGATGAATTCCCCCTGCCACAGCTGATGTCATTATTTTAATCCATTAGACTGCTGATTGTAAGTAAGTTAGGAGGAAAATAAGAGGGCTTATAAGAAACATTGAGAAACATTCATGTTTTTGTTTCCCATCCTTGGTAAAATATGATTAAGGCTATCAGTATGCCCACAGATCTGAATTTGCTCACAAAAGTTTTACTGCTTTCAGCTGACAAGAACTGGATGTCAGATGTCTCTTGAATGAATTAGGGTGATTTACTAAATGGCAAGTCTCATTGATTCTGATTAAATTTGTTAATTAAATGTGTTTAGTATAAGTTGGAACATGCTCCATTTAAATGTCTATAAAAGAAATAATTTCCAGTAGAAGAATGCATAAAACCTATTGTCTTTTCATTGTCTGGAATAATGTTTAAGTTCTATAAAAGGCTACAAAAATGTCCATTTATGACTATTTGGAATAAGAAGTATTATTTTTGCATTATGCTTGCCTAATGCATAATGATTTTGCACCTTTTAAACTCTTAGTAAATGATTTTGACAGCTTCTTTTCAGAAGGGGGGAAGGTTATTGTAATTGGTTACTTTCACAATCAGTGTTAATGTCATCAAATGTTGGTTAGCAAAAGAATAGTAAATTGGTAGAAGAGTTCTTTTCAAAGTCTAATAGCCCAATCTACAATCCAGTGAAGCTGAAACAGTGGGACTTAAGTTACTTTAGCTCTCCTGATTTAAATGGTACCAAATTGGCTTAAATCCAAGTGCTCCAATTGAACAGGGTTGTGGACCAAGTTATAAGTGAATCAACTCTGTAATGAATTCAATTCACAGTTCAATCTTTTCTAGGGCACCAGAGCATGTCTTTATTCTGAATCACATTTTGCTGTTTCCATTCTTTGGCTATCTATCCTTATTGTAAGGTATATCAGGACAACTGCACCTGGTGCTTGTTTAAACTGATAAGTGAATTGTAGAGAAAAATGCACAGAAAAAAATGGCTTTTTAAAACTTATAGTAGTACGATACTATCCAGTAACTTTTACTATTTTAATGTTGCACAATCAGAAAAAATTTAAAGTTTAGCAAGGCAGTTTAAAAACATTTAGCTATTTTAAAAAACAAGAAAGTAGAGATATGAAAATACATACAAATATGAAATGGTCAAGCTGCATTTCTTTTATTCCTCTTGTGTCAATACTGTATATTACAAATTTTCTCTGGTAAAGTTTATCATGGATGAATTATTAGTAAGCTAAACATTTCTGAGTTTTGTTCTGTATAATATATAATTTGTGACACATGGAACTCAATATTTGATCTGTTGGAGAAATGTCTTTAAACTGTATTTGAACTAACTTCAAATTTTGTAACAGTCATAATTATATTGTGCTTTATATTGTTTTTCCTCTAATCATATTATTTTTATTTGATATTTAAATATAGGATTTTCAAAGTCGTGCTGCAGTACGCGAATTAAATGTAATTCCTCCTTTGTTGGAACTTCTGAAATCTGACTACCCAGTTATTCAGTTGTTAGCACTCAAAACTTTAGGTGCCATTACCATTGATAGAGAAACAAGAGTGATGCTAAGAGAAAATCAAGGATTAGATCATCTTTTCAAGATACTGGAAACTAAGGTATCCTTGAAGACATCAAAGATTTGAATTTTAGTCAGTTAATCAATTCAAACTGGAGAAATCGCATGTGAAAAAAATGCAGTACTTAATATGAACGTTAAAAAAATTGTTCTATACGTGAAGAAATATATCTTTAATGACAATACTTTTATTAAAAGGAAAGTTTGGGGGTTTTTTCTTGGTTAATTAAAGAAGACTTTTGAGTTCAATAATATATTTTATTTGTTTAATTGATTAAAGTAATATTGTCAGCTAAACTAATTATAAATTGAATGAAATAGATGTAATCAGATTTTCTTCACTAAAATGAAGCACTAAAATGCTTTTCTTCACAGCACTAAAATGAGTGCTTTCTTATGGAATAATGTTCTCTTGGCTTCTTCAGATTAGAGGGCACCTCTAGAATGAACAGTATTTGCATACATCATTAGATCCATACATTTTGAATATCTTCTTAATTTGAGGATTGTTTAGCGTAATATTTTATACAATTTTATTTGATTGATTTGTATATTACACAAAATCACCATATAATTTATTTGTGAATATATGAGATTCATTAGAATTATATAGGAATTTATCAGCAAACCATGATTTGACCTAATCGTATATGCAGATGTTTGTTTGTTTATTCATGTCAGAGGCATCACAATTAAAACAAGGCATATTATATGTCATAAATATTTAAAATATAAAATACAAGATTAAAATATGCACAAATTAAACAGATCTTGGCCAGAAAACATTAATTGAAAGTTAATTCTCCAAGCTTGTAGGTTGGTTTCTGGACATTTTGTTACCAGCCTAGGTAACATCTTCAGTGGAGTTTAGGGGATGTCAGTGTTAGTGTTCTTCTGTTTAAAAGGGCTTCAGGTATGGGTGTGTCAAGTGACAATCTTGAGTCACTTGAGTCAGCTGTGAGTCATCAGTGAGAGTTTTGTGATGTGTCTTGTGATAGGGAGGTTACATCAGATCAGGATCATTGGGAGGTGAACTGTTGGTGGGGAGAGTTGCATGGGTTGGTTGAGGTCAGTGCTGTCTCTGGTTAGCTGTGCAGTTGATTTGGATTCTGAGGGGTTTCGCAGACAATCAATATGTCTGTTGATGGAATTGCTTGTGTAATATGACAGGCTTTGATGAACCTATGAGCGTGGCGGGTGATAGTGTGACTGATTATTTTTGCTCCAATCGAACTGGTGTTGTTTGCTATCAGTGTGGGTAGAGATTAAGGATTTGCGATTGTGGTATTTGACTGCCAGCTAATGTTTGTGGATCCTGGTTTTTGATTGATGTGATGTTGTCCCACATAGAATTGGTTGCAATGGTTGCAGTTGATTTTGTAGATTATATTGTTTCTTTCATCATTCTGTATCTTGTCGTTGGTCCTGGATAATTCCTGGCGGACTGTGCCTGTGGTTTTGTGGGCTATTGCTATTCCTAGAGTTTGGAGGATTCTGGCTGTCATTTCCAACACCCTTTTTGTGTATGGTAGGGTTAATTTGTGCATGAGGGTTGGCGCTGTGGTGTTCAGTGGCTTGGTTGCTATGTGTTGGAATATGAAGTTTTTTGGATAGCTGTTACAGAGAAAAACTTCAAGCAGCTGTTTCCCATATGCTTTTCTTAGTGTTGTGGTGCTGCAGTGTGTCCTGGCCCTTCTGAAGAGGGTCTCACACAGCTTCTTTTGTGTGCGGTAGCGTGGTTGTTTGCAAAGCTAAGTATCTGGTTCGTGTACATGGGTTTGCAGAAGACAATGGGTCTCAGTTCTCTGTTGTCTAGTCTCCTTATGTTGATGTCATGAAATGGAAGTCTACTGTCTCTTCATCGCGTGTGAATTTGATTCCAGGGAATATATTATTGAGTAGGTAGTTTATTTCTTCAATTTGGGAGCTTTTGATGATGATGAAGGTATCATCTACATAGCGTGTCCAGAATTTTGGTTGAATGGTTGGTTAGAGCTATGGATTCAGGTTGTTGCATAACTACTTCTGCTTTTAGGCCTGATATGGGTGATCATAATGGGGTACCATGTACTTTCTTATAGATTTTCCCATTGAACATGAAATATCTGTTGGCATAGATCCAGGAGTTTCATGATGTTTTCTGTGGACATGAAGTGTTCTGTAGTGGTATCATTTTTGTGAGTGTGGTGTTTAATGAGTAGGTGGTGTATGGTTTGTTTAGCCAGGTTGATGTCAATCTAGGTCTGTGATAGCAAATCTATGGCCACACGAGCCATTGCTCAGTTCAGCATCCATCATATATGGATGCCTCCTGCCAACCAGCTGGTCTTCAGATCTTTGCCACACATGTGTGGGGAATGGGGCATGTGCAGGAGGGCATGCATGTGCATGGGTGGAGTGCATGTGGTGGGCGGGCTGCATGCACAGGGGCTGCACACGCATTGCATTTTGGGGTTCTGGCACACACACACATATTCACATACACACACACTTTGGGCACTCAGTCCAGAAAAGGTTAATCATGCCTGATCTGATGTCAAAGGAATTCTTCCTTGTTGATCTTGGTGTATTTGATACATTGGAGAAATTGTTCTGGCGAGTGTATTGAGTGGGTTGAGTCATTGAACAAGTATCTGAGTTTCCTCTGCAGGATTTTGCTAGTTTGTACATCAGTGTTCCAGGTAGAGACACAATTGGGCCTAAGGGGATTCCCTTCTTGTGTATTTTAGGGAGTCTGTAGAACCTTGTGGTTTCATGTGCTTTCTCTCTAGAGGTGTTAGCTGTTTTTCTTTTCCCATTTTTCTTAGTGTGTATTTTATTTTGTTTTCCAACTATTTTATTGGATTATTAATTGTGTTCTGTCAGACCACCCTGAGGTTCACAAGTATACACTAAACAGGGTACAAAGGATTTAGGGTTATTACTTGTTGTACCTTTTCAGTGATGGTTCTAATGTTAGGTGCCCATTTCAAGTCCAGGGAGATGATAGAACCCAAAAGCCTCAAGGATTCTACTGATGCTAGTGCTGTGAAATATAATGAGTGGTAGAAGGCCTTCTCCTAACATCATTCTCATCTCTATAGTTTTAAGCATCTTCAGCTCCATATTGTTCTGGCTACAAAAAAGTAATGGAAACAAGGTGGCAAAGAAGGGAGTTAGACATATCGGGGAGGGGGTTAAATTTTTATTAGTCAGCCACTTCCAGTACGGAGGTGAGGATTGAAAGATGATTATCAACACTTTCGGCACCTGGAAGCAGACTGGCAATCAACGCAGCTTGCGAAGCTGCGTTGCATGGGTAGCATGGCTAACTCAAGGGCCCTAAGAACTACCTGTGCCACCACACACTGCACCAGCTGTGCCTTCTGAACACTTTTCAAATTTTGGGAGAACTTGTCAAATGATTTTCTGCAATTAAGGTGTTCTGTCACAGCATATTAATTTATGAGACCAGTGTTTTTATATATGTAAATAATGACAGCTGCATATGGGAATATGGCATACCAAAATATATGGGTCAGAAAATAGTTTTAAACACTCTTACAATGTAAATACTTGCCTCTTTTTAACTTATAGGAATTTAATGATCTACATGTAGAAGCTCTTGGAGTTGTGGCAAATTGTCTTGAGGATGTGGATACTATGCAACTGATCCAAGAGACAGGGGGTCTCAGAAAGTTACTGGCCTTTACTGAAGTTTCCACTCTAACTGAGTTTCAGAAGAATGCCGCAAAAGCTATTGCTAAAGCAGCCGCTGATCGTACGTCATTACAGAAATTCCTATGTCATGAGAAAAGCCTTTAGAATATATGAATGTCTAGTTAATGGTTCCTTTTTATGATTAGATGCCATTATTAAAACTTAACAATTTGATCCAAGTCTCCTAAAATAAGGAGCCTGTGATGTCATATCCTACATCTTATTAGCTCTACAATGCAGTGATATACATTTTGATAAGACTGCAGGCATATTCTGTCATCCCAGGTTAGCACAAGATAGTTTTGCTAACTGAGGTTACCATTCTGTAGATCAGGGAGAAATGATACAATACCCAAATGATGGATAAGATATTCTGATACCTACTAAGGAAGATTCTTTCAATTTCTCTCCTTGGAGTCAAAACTCATAAGGCATCAAACCAGTTGTCTTAGAGAACTATCTTGCTAATAGTAAGGTGGGTGCTCTCTTCTATTAAAGATTCAGTGTCTTTAACTAAGCAAGTTAATTAAGTTGCTTTTATATTTGAATATTATGGAATAAACCACAGGGTCACCATGTCAAATGTTATAATGCACTGCATGTAGATAGAATATATGTAAATGACAGATATACAGAATATAAGAACACCGTCACTCTGCTAAACAAATAATTCCCTCAAAATTGTCAAACTAGTTAATAAGTCTGCATTACTATTAATCTTCTCATTGTTTATCACCCATCTCCTTCCACTTATGACTGTATGACTGTAACCTTGTTGCTGGTATCCTTAAGATTTATATTGACTGTTTCCCTATGACTATCATTAACGAATGTATCTTTTATGTACTCCGAGAGCGTATTCACCAAGACAAATTCCTTGTGTGTCCAATCACACTTGGCCAATAATGAATTCTATTCTATTCTATTCATAGACAAATACTACAAATAATACAAAGACATTCCCGTTCCTTCCACCCCTCTTCCCTCCCTGCTTTTTTTACAACATAGTCACATAATGGGCTTACTTCAGAATAAACAAATTTAGAAGATATGGCCCATCTTGAATATATCTTAAATCAAACCACCGAGTTTTCTTATAAATCTTCTATCTCCCTGTACACAAACAGGCACACAGACAGTTCATATAAAATGCTGTAGCATACACTTATTTTTTTTTACATTGTTGTACATTCATATGTTTGCACTGTAATGAGGACATGTGGATAAAAAAACTTCCCACAAATAAATCATTTGTTATTGAATGAAACAATCCATCCCAAGATACAGAATTTGTTTCTGAATTTTCTCAAAGGAAATATTTTTCCTTCACAAAATTGATTCTTTATCATCATCATTATCTAATTGGAATAAATTAAGATAACACATATTTTCTTTTTAAGATATGACTTGTCTCAAAATATCTCAAAGATATTTTGTTAAGTCCCCAGGGAATTAACCTCTTCCTTTATTCTTTTGTAATGATCCATTTTGTAATTCTTTGTTTATATGACCAGTTCACTGCTCCTGAATCCACCATGGAATTCTGAAGCAAGCAGGCTGGGCGGAAGTAGCTTGCACTCAGCATGACAATGCTGTTTAAATGTCTCAGAGTGGCATCTATATTGTGATTTGTCAAGCTGCAGTTGAAGCACAGCAGTGCCATATAGCAAAATGTAATAATATAGAGAATAATGTACTTCTTATTGTCTGTAATAAGATTCTTAGTCTCTCAAGGGACTCTGATGACATAAGCTGTGACAGACTTAGACAGTTCTTATTTCAACCATCTCTTAGTTATTAGTTATTTCTAGCACCTCTCACATTATTATTTTAATTTATGTATATTTGTTGTACATAATTTCTAATGCAGGAAACCTTCTTGTCCTGTAAATTTTATTTCTTTTTCTCTGCTGCCTCCTCTGTTGGATAGCTAAGTTGGATTGTAGATTTATTTTTAGAAACTAATCATAATCTAATTAAAGCTGATATTAATGGGACAATATATGTTTATTATTTTATTTTACTAGTTTATTTCTGGGAAATATCACTATCGACATAGATCTTCAACCTGATACATATTTTAGTTTCAGTTTTTAACCACAAAAGTGGGGAATAAAGAAGCTAATTACATAAAAGTATTTTTTGAAGCATAGTCTCAGAATTTACTATATAATAAATGAATTCAAGAAAGTAGTCAATTTAACATATAATATGTCACCCTGGCTGAGTTCTGAAAGAAAAGAAAAAGCAATAAATTATCCTCCCCTTTTACAAATATATGTATTTGTGTGTGTATGTATGTGTATACAAAATATACATGCAAAATATATACTATTTTTTCGTATATAAGATGCTCCAGAGTATAAGATGTAGCTAGCTTTTGGGGAGGAAAACAAGAAAAAAACTCTGCCTCCCTCTTCCAGCAATTTGCCTCCTTGCAGCAAAAATCCTGATCAGCTTCAGCACAGCCTGATTTAGCATGGGCAGCTGATTGATGATTGGATCTGCCTCGCAGAATACTTCCAATCAGCTATTCCAGGCTGTGTGGATCGCCACTACCCATCGGGGCTGGAGCCGCCCATCACAGCCACCACCTATCACCACCTCCATGTGCCCCATTTTCGGCCTCTGTACATCCCATTTTTGGCCTCCATGCATCCCATTTTCAGCTTCCACACATTCAATTTTTGACCTCCGCACGTCCTGTTTTTGGCCCGTTCCAGGTGGTGCGGATTGCCGCTGCTGCCACCTATCCCTGCCGCCTGGAACAGGCCAAAAACAGGATTCACAGAGGCTGAAAATGGGGCACTCAGAGGCCAAAAATGGGGTGCACGGAGGCAGCAGTAGGTGGTGGCTGTGATGGGCAGCGCCAGCCCCGATGGGCAGTGGCGATCCCCACAGCCTGGAATAGTTGATTGGAGGTATTCCAGGAGGCAGATCCAACCATCAATCTCACTGTTCATGCTAAATCAGGCTGTGCTGAAGCTGACCAGGATGTTTGCTGCAAGGTGTTGTGGTTTGCCAGCAGCCTGCGGAGCTGGCAGCAGATTCAGACAGCGATGAGGCTGAGGAAGAACATGGACCAGTCCTGGAGGCTGGGGAAGGCCCGGATGAGGACTCTGCATCAGAGGCAGAGATGGGGCCAGGGCCATCGAGGAGTGATGTGCATGTTGAGGGTATAACTTCCCTCTGCACAGTAGGCAACAGACTGGACAGCAAAGAGATAGGTTGCTGGGTAAACACACAGATACTCTCAGACTCTGAATAGTGAAAAATGAAAAACAGTTTTTAATCTTAGTGAAAAAACAAAACTTGGTTTCTCAAAAACAAGATCTTCGAATAATTACTTTCCAACACAAAACATAGTTTGCTTACAGTTCTCTTCAGTTCTCTTTAGTCACACACAGTCCGTCTTCAGGAAACCAATAATCAAAAGCAGAAGCAGGAGCTCCCGGGCTTCCTGTCTACTTTTATGGCTGCCTGCTAATAGTACAGCCAATTAGTCATCTTATATCATTTAAAGCCATAAACATAGTTTTTCAATTTATTAATTACTCAACCGTGGGATGAATATCCAACAGCACAGACTCTGGAGCCTCCAGAGGCTGATAGTAGAGAAGTAGAAGAACAGGAGGAGCCTGTTTATAGTGTATGTTTGAGAAGAGCTGCCAGAAGGCAAGAGCAGCAAAGAGGACAACTAGGGAGTAAGGCCAAGAGATGATTGGCCCCTTCCATAAGGCTTAAAAGGCCAGCAGCAGCTCTTGGGCTCTTTGTTGGAAAACAATGTTGATGATCTTGCTGCCCTTATCTCTTGTCGGCATCTTCTGCTTTTGAACTTTTGCCAAGAGAAGCTTTTGGCAGTTTGCCTAATTATACCAAGATTGGTGATTAGACTGAAGAATTTGTGTTATGAAGAGTTTATTTTAATTTAGTTTGGACTATGCTGAGAATGAGTTAATTCTCAGCTGTTCTAATAAAGTCTGTTTTGGAACTGTTTACGTCAATTACTACCTACTTGGGCCTGGGTCACAAAACAAGGAGGCAAATTGCTGGGAGGCAGAGGCCGAATGGTGGGGGCCAGCAGGTGGGCAGGGCTTTAGCAACATTCACTGTATAAGACGCTCAGACATTTCCACCTGTGGGTGGGAGGGGGGGGGGTAGTGTGTCTTAGAGTCCAAAAAATACGCTATATTTTCATATATGCATATGAAATATATATACTGTCCACAAACAGTTTCCAGTCTCTTATGTAGTTCTCTACTCCATTATCCCTAATCAAAGCACTTAATTTCACCATCTCTGCTAATTTAGTCAATTTCAAAATCCATTCTTCAATAGTCTGCATCTCTTTTTCTTTCCAGTATTTGGCAAGTACAATCCTTGCAGCCATCAGCATGTGAAGGATTGAACCCCAAATTGTTTTTCAATTGGCTTTTCCATAAAAGAAAAGCTTCAGGTTTTATTAATATTTGTATTGTAAATATTTTTGCATTGTCATTGTTATATTTATCCAGTATGTTTTTATATATTTGCAAGACATATGATAAAATGAATCTGGATTTTGACTACATTTCCAGCACTTTTTAGAAATCCCCTTATACATTTTCGCTAGTCTATCTGGGGACAATTACCAATGATATATCATTTTATATAAGTTTTCTTTGAAACTAGAAACCTAATGTAAATTTTAGTTCCTTCATCCATGCATTCTCCCATTTATCTAGCATTATATCCAAAAATATTTGCCCATTTTATAATCTACTCTTTAATATATTCATCTTCTAGATTCATCTTAAGTAGCATTTTATGTACTTTAGAATCAAATGGCCATCTCCAAAATATAAATTAACACCCAATTCAGATTTAGTACCTGTGAAAACAATTTTTTATCAAGTTTAAATCTTTCAAAAATTCTATAATAATTAAACCAATCACAAGCAAATCCTTCATTTACTCGTTGTTCTCTTGTCTTTATCTTAAATCCCTCTTTTTCAAATATCAATAAGTCTCGATATATCATTCATTTACATTCCAAAATCATCTCTGTTCTATGTAGTACTTCATGAGGTGATAGGCAAAGTGACACCTTATCAGCTAATCATTTTTTATATTTCCACCATACAAGTGCAATTGATGCCTAATAACATGAATCTGAAAGCCAGGATTAACTTTTACTTTGTCATATCAAAAATAGGCATGCCACCCAAATCTCAAATCAAAATCTTTGAGGTTTAATAGCCTTGAATTTTTTAAAGTTATCCAATCTTTTAAACATACCAGATAACTAGCATCATAATATCATCTAAGATCTGACAAACCAGACCTCCTCTATCTTTAGAATTTTGTAGCAGATTATATTTGTTGTTTTTTATTTTGCAAAATAAATTTAGATATATCTTTCTTCCATTGTTTGAAAGTAGAATCACTAATCAATATCAGTATAGTATGAAATAGAAATAATATTCTAGGTAGTATATTCATTTTACTTACTGAAATTCTTCCTATTAATGACAAATCTAATTTTTGGATCTATTTAGATCCAATTTTATCTCCTTCCATATTTTACTGTAATAAAGCTTAGAATTTTCTTCAGTAATAGTCATCCCCAAGTACTATACCTTTTTCATGACTTCAAAGACAATTCTAAATTCCAATTTCTTCAGATCTTCCACCTTTATGTTCTTAGTCAGTACTGTTGTCTTTATTCATTTATTCTTAAACCTCCCATTTCTCCAAAAAAAATAATCTTCCTTGTAACATATTAAATGTTCTCTAATGAGTCTTGCACAATCAAAGCAAATGCCAAATTGTCAGCAAATGCATATAATTTGTAATTATGCACTTTTATTTGTAGTCCTTTTGCTCTGTTATCTGGTCTAATATCTCTATTTAACATTCCAACAGTAGAATAAATAATGAAAATAAAGAACACTCCTGTCTTGTTCCCTTCTGGATTTCAACTGGTTTTGTAAAGTCTCCATTCAGGTTATAGAGAGCTGATGCAAAACAAGCAGGCCCATTGATGTTCTATAGATGTAGATACTTAGGAGGGATTTTGGTTTTCTCGACTATGTTAGGTCTATTTTAGGACTTATTCTACAGTTATCATGTATTTTCTCCCTCAAAATGGAGGGAATATAATGTCAATTTTCAGGGGTTGTGGTAGAAGAAGGCTTCAGGAATTACAGCAAAAGAAAAGTGATGAGTGATGATATTGCTTAACGCATTGTAAGCCGCCCTGAGTCTCCGGAGAAGGGCGGCATATAAATCAAATTTAAAAAAAATGAGGCCTCATTCAGACCTTGGATCTCAGGTTTGTGAACAAGCAAGACGATGCTGCTGTTGTAAAGCCTACTAGATGCCATCTATTCATGCAGTCAAGAGGACTTGGTCTCACATTCTGAGAAATCTGACATAGTTGCACAAAGCAAAGAATGGGTTTTAAGAAATGCTGTTCTGTTCTGTCCGCTGCAGGGAGGTGGACCAGACTAGATGGTTCAGCCCCAGGCACCTGATGGATCCTGATAGGTTCCAGAAGGAGCTTGGGCCATTTCCTGAGGCTCTGACTCACGGCTCAGCTGAAGAGCTGGTGGCCACCTGGGATAGGGTGGCCGCTGGTGCTTTGGACCGAGTCATGCCTTTGCGGCCTCTGACCCGTCGCCGAGTTTTCCTGGCTCCTTGGTTCTCTGAGGAGCTGAGGGAGATGAAGCACCGGAAAAGATGCCTGGAGAGCGGTTGGAGGACCAGCCGTTCCGAATCTGACCAAACACTAGTGAGGTCTCATATTAAGACCTACCTAGTGGCGATAAAAGCGGCAAAATTTAAGTATTTTTCTGCTCTTATTGCATCTGCAGATAACCGCCCAGCCGCCCTGTTTAGGGTGACCCGCTCCCTTCTTCATCTGGGAGAGCAGGAGGATCCCTTGCAGGGTCATGCTGAGGATTTTGTGCACTATCTGCATGATAAAATCACTCAGATTCGGGAAGGCTTGGCCTCTGACTGGGTAGATACAGGCGGGATGATGGAGGCAGGTCTTGAGAATGTCATTTGGGAGGAGTTTGACCCTGTGGCTCCCGAGGACGTGGACAGGATTCTGGGAGGGCTGAACGCGACCACATGTTTATTGGACCCGTGTCCCTCCTGGTTGGTGTTGGTTTTCCGGTAGGTTACGCGAGGCTGGCTCCAGGGGATTATTAATGCTTCTTTGAGTGAGGATGTCTTGCCTCCCGCCTTGAAAGAGGCAGTAGTGAGGCTCCTCCTCAAGAAGCCCTCCCTGGGTCTGGCTGTTTTGGCTAACTATCGTCCTGTCTCCAACCTTCGCTTTGTGATGAAGGTTGTTGAGAGTGTGGTGGCGCGACAGCTTCTGCAGTACCTGGAGGAAGCTGTCTATCTAGATCCAGGTCTATCTGTGCCTGGGCACAGCATGGAAACGGCATTGGTCGCATTGGTGGATGATCTCTGGAGGGCTCGGGATAGGGGTTGTTCCTCTATCCTAGTCCTGTTAGATCTCTCAGCGGCTTTTGATACCATCGACCATGGTATCATGCTGCGCCAGTTGGAGGGGTTGGGGGTGGGGGGCACCGTTTTATGGTGGTTCTCCTCCTATCTCTCTGACCGGTCGCAGTCAGTGTTGGCAGTGCAGGTCTGGATAGGGAGAAACAGGCTCCGACTCAACCCTTCCAGGACTGAGTGGCTGTGGCTTCCGGCATTCCAATATAGCCAGCTGGTGCCATCAGTGGCTATTGGGGTGAGTTATTGGCCCCCACGGAGAGGGCTCGCAACTTGGGCATCCTCCTGGCCGCACGGCTGTCTTTAGAAGAGTATATGACGGCCATGGCCAGGGGGGCTTTTTATCAGGTCCATCTGATTTTCCAGTTGCATCCCGTTCTGGATCGGGACTCCTTATGCATGGTCACTCAGGCACTCGTCACTTCTCGCCTGGACTACTGCAACACTCTCTACATGGGGCTCCCCTTGAGGAGCACCCAGAGGCTCCAACTGGTGCAGAATGCGGCCGCACGGGGGATTATGGGAGCGACGGGGCGCTCCCATGTGGCACCCCTCCTGTGCAAGCTGCATTGGCTCCCGGTGGTCTTCCAGGTGTGCTTCAAGGTTTTGGTTACCACCTTTAGAGCGCTCCATGGCTTAGGGCCTGGGTACTTACGGGACCGCCTTCTGCCACTGATAGCCTCCCACCGGTCAGTACACTCCCACAGAGAGGAACTCCTCAGGGTGCCATCAGCCAGACAATGTTGGCTGGCGATCCCCAGGGGCCTTCTCTGTGGCAGCAGCTGCCCTCTGGAACGACCTGCCCCCGGAGATACGTAGGATCCCTGATCTCCGGGCTTTTTGCCGTGTCCTTAAAACTTTTTTATTTCATCAAGCCGGGCTGGCTTGACCCCCCCCCCTTAGGTATTTTTAGATATTTTAATCATACATTGGTTTTAATAGGGGTGTTTTTAAATTTTATTGGGCCAAATTCTTGTTTAATTTCTTTTAAATATTTTTAAATTTTGTATGTGATGTTTTTACCTTTGGCTGTTCACCACCCTGAGTCCAGTAGAAGGGCGGTATAAAAATCGAATTAATAAATAAGTAAGTAAGTAAGTAAGTAAATAAATAAATAAATACTCCATCTTTAGATAATGAGTCCACAAGGAGAAGGGCGGTATATAAATTTAATAAAATAAATATATAAATTTAACAAATAAAATAAATAATACTAAATGAAATTGGCTTATTTAAACAGTTGGGGTTTTCTTGTTCTTTCTGTGGAGAATAACTGGGGAGCTGATTTCTGAACCTCATGTTGCCTTCTTGTTAGGCATATACTCTTACACCATTTAATGCACTCTCCAGCCATTTTTCAGTCAGCAATGTTATGATGATTTTATAAAATGGCTACCATAGTGTGCATGACCACTAAAATAAATACACTGATTTAGTAGAAGGCGAAAAGGATGAGATTGCTCCCCATTCTCCTAACTTTGTAGGCTGCTGTTTATTTCCTCAAAGTAAATGTTTCAGGTACTTTTATAGTATAGTATTTAGTTAAAAGAATCTAAAAATAAAATCAGTTGAAATCTAAAGCTCACTAGGCATCATGGGGGAAGAAAGAAAGTTAAAATGATGGTTGCAGCTCTGTGATGAAAGCCACTATCTTGACTTCTATCATAACTTCCTATTAACAACTGCAGACAATACTTTGGAGAATCAGGGTTTATTTTATCAGGCCAGAATATAATCAGTAATAATGTATAAAAACAATAGAAGCCTCCAGGTAGTAATTCTTAATACAAGGATAAATTAATTACTCTGAGAATGAATTTGAATTAATTCAGAGTGCTTTTGGCTATATATTGAATAAAACTATTAAACAAGTATCCATTTTTATTTGTTGTACATTGAAGAGTAATTGTCATCCTATATTGTTATTGTCATACTATAGCAATTGTTAGTATTAGTATTACTTTTACTAAGTGGTATCCAGCAAGTTTTACTAATTTGATAAATAGTTCATTCTATATTCAACTGGATGTAATCTTTGGGAGAATTTCGGTCTTATTCCATGGAAACAATATTGTGCTATCATCTTAATGTCACTACATTTTTTTAGTTTTTCTGTGGTTTTAATTTTCTTTTAATCCTATTATCTTATTTTATTAAGATTGAGAAAGGTTCAGCTTATTTCCTTTTGTTCAAATTTCAGAATCAAAGCAATGAATATTTCAAATATCCTTTTATCATGACTGTTCTGTACAAGAAAAACGAGAATATAATATATACTTTTGTTCCAGATATCAAGAAACATGCAGTTTAACTTGCTATATCAAAATCAAATGATTGAAGAATGGAGAATCCTCTAGAGACCACTTCTAGGGATTACACACAAGTTTGGCAAGCATCAAGCCAGAGGCAAAGTCCATTATGAGTCAAGCCAATCTGTAATCCCAATTAATGCCCCCTCTAGCGTGCTTGCTGTTGAATATGGCTGCTGTGGCAAACCTTATTTCTGCTTTCTTTTGTTCAGTAGTCTTACGTAAAACAAACCCCCACAAAATTCCCTATAAAGCTGCATAGAAGTAAAATTATCTGAGCATGTGAAATAGATAGGCATCTAATGAAAAATATATTGATTTCTTATTATAATGTATGAAATAAATATTTTAAACTAAAGATAAGATTTCTTTTAAGAATGCAATTTTTTCCATTCCAGAATTAATCTATTAGTTCATATTGCCAAACTGTGAAGTTAATATGTCCCCACAAGCATCCATTAAAGATTGCCCTGGGGAGGGACAGAGAAATTTGAGATATGCCATCATAGGTTAAGTAATAAAGGAACAAATGAGAACAAAACCATTGAGATGTCCTGATAATTCAATTGAACTATAAATTAAAACAATGCATCAATAATTTAAAAGACCCCAAAGTATACTTACCACCAATAATGGCCTGTTTTGTGTCTTTCTCACCAAAATAACATTTCAGTCATGATAAAAAGATTTTAAGAGCTACTTGTCCGTACTATATTTTGAAAATGGAATAATGCCATCAGAATCAATTGGATAATTATTTTACACAAAAAGTATTCTTCCTATAGCTTAAATATATTAAATGCAATAAATATTTATTTCATTTAACAATTATGGTTTTTATTTTGATTTAGCAATGAATTTTAATTCCAAATTAATAATATATGATATTTACATTTTTATTTTAAAATGTTAAACTTTAATTTTCAGTCACTTCTCAGAAGAAAAGTAGATAATGCTTCAGGATATTTGTATGCTCAAATTAAATGAAGTAGTATTGATATAGAAAAATCTGCATTTCTCATAATAACTTGCATTCTAGAATATTTTTTAGGTTATGTTTCCCATTCTTCACAAACTAAGTTAAAAGCAATAATGCCTTTCTAGGTATTAGCTAGAATACATAACATTAACAGTAGCATTGAATTATTCACATTCTAACAGTATATGATATGGGTGGGATAGAGAGCAGGCAATCTTTGCAATTTATTCATCACTTTAGAAAGAATTGTGGGTGGCAAACCCACTCATTCTGATCCTGAATGAGTACAGAAAGAAGAATGTACCAGTATAATAATGTCAAAGTATACTATATTCACATAAATGCTTAGCATCAGGTGATGGAACTGTGCACATTAACAACCTTTTTATTTCTTTCTGTTAGTCTGGACTTGCATGGAGAGTAAAGGGATTCGAGAAAGAGGAATAAAACACTTTTTTAACCACTCTTCCATTGTATCTAGCCTGTGCATTAATTTGATTAGCACTGCAACTGTCAAATACACAGTATCTCTACTGGAAGAATGACCTTTTAATTTCCATACACATGGCTCCTATTAGCACTAATTGAGTGGAAGCATTGTAACCTAGTGAGAATAGATCTGAGGGCTACAGATTCATGTTTTGTTTAAAGTGGACATACTCTTTAATATTACAAACCCAATTACTTAAAGCTTCTGATTAGAAATATAGATTTCTTTCTCATAAAGATTACTTTGTTTCTGCAATCTTCACCATGCTTGAATTTGTTTAAAGGCTGATACTTTAACAGCCTGATATATTAATGTTAATATTTGTTGGCAACAATATCTGCATAGAAATGGATATTTTGCTTTCTTTCTACCCATGTACCATCTTATTTAACTGAAGGTTGGTATCTATGGTGACTTATTGTTTTTCTTTATAAACAGCCGAAAACAGAAAAATCCTGAATGAACAAGAAGTTGAAAAATGTCTTATCACTCTTTTGGGAACGGATAATGAAGGAACCAAAATAGCTGCTTCTCAAGCCATCTCTGCTATGTGTGAGAATTTAGCTAGTAAACAAACCACTGGAGCTCTAGGTAAATAGTTATGGTGACAATGGAATTATAATCCAGAAGAAAATATTTACCAATTTACAATGTTTCCGTAGTTAATTTAAAACTGCCTATATACATTTCCCCTCTCTTAGGAATTCCCCAGCTCGTTCAGTTGCTAAGCAGCGAAAATGAAGAGGTAAAGGAAGCTGCTGCTACAGCTCTGGTTAATCTAACAACCGCCCATCCTGCCAATGTAAGGTAAGCTCAGCATGAATAGAGGATGGTTAGACACTTTAATCAGGAAATATATTTTTCCATTTTTCTAGTTTATACAAATGATAGGAAATTTGGCCCAGTGCTTTGTTACTTTTATTTCATTTCACATGTCATCTCTGCGCCATTTAACTAAGCATGACTGCATGCTTCTTTTTTATTATTAGTGTATTAATAAAATATAACTATAATTACTTGGTATTACGATTTTAGTTTGTGTCTGGGAGTGTTTTTCTCATGAAAATTTGCAGACTTGTATATTTGGAAAGTTTGAAAAGCTAAGCACAAAAATAAAAAAAAAGGATTCCCTAGAAATGTTTACATTTTGCTAAAGATGGGTTACTTTGGAATCTCCCTATTCTATAACAGCCATGAATATGTATAGATATTGTTTTAACGCTAACCAAATTTTAAATGTCAACAGTCTAATCCAATAGAGTTTAGATTCATCAAAGGGCATTAAAGAGCATGAGGTTAAGAATATTTGCTAAATAGAAGTGGATCCAGCTTACTGAAAATATCTAATATTTGCCCAAGGGGGGGAGGAATGTTATTAATATCTTCTGTCATCAAGGAAATTTGGCTGTAGTGCAGATATTTATTACATAGACTGAATTTTATTAGGAACCTACCAGTGTTGTATATGATGAATATACTTCTGTAAATTTATCTTTGTAAAATGCACTTAAGAAATTAGGTTCAATCTTATCTTACTTGTTTTTTCCAAAATTTGAAGCTTCTCTAATTACACTTTGTGACCTTTTTCACTATTCTCTATGAAATGAAAATAAGGGAAATTTTAAGATTCTTCTGATTGATTAAATGTAATCAGAATTTTTGACTGGCAATTGGACAATGTTATAAGAAAACAAATAATTAAAGATTGGACAATTAATTTCTTTTAGGTACATTGCTTTATCTTGCTGTAATTGGCATATATTTGTGGGCTCAAGCAGGAAACATAATGAAGGCAGGTCAGCATATAGATATTTTTTTCTTCAATTTACAATATTACAGTCAAATGACCAAGTAATCAAACTTTTAAAGGATATAAGGTAGTCAAATTTGCAAAAGGCTTTTTAGACTTTTGCAAATGGTAAATAAAATGGAAAAGACTACTGGCTCATACAGCCTTAATGTATTCAGTACATTTTATGTCACAAATTATTCACTCAATTCTAATAGCCACTGACATTAACTTAACATGTTGAATAACTAGTTGAAATATTATTCATTTTTTGTAGACATTGTCTACTCATCCATTCTCTGGAAAAATGAAATAGATATTCTCTGATAATCCTTTCTTATAATTCAGTTGTGGCCAGCTTTTCAACTAGCCTTGTGCCTCTAGGGCCCAGCCTTTCTAGAATTGCTCTTCTCTTCCTTACAGTTAGAAACTGTAAATGTGATTGATACAACCTTTTGAGGATTTACCTATGAAAGCTATTCTCTAGACAGTCAATCCACATAATTTCTTTTTCTTTTGTAATCTCATTTGAGAAAGGAATAAATTTGGTGCTTAGCTCCAGTGATTTCTAATTACTAAAATATTTTTATATAGTAATTTTATTAAAGATTAGAATTACAACAATAAAAACTAATAGAATCTAAAGGAATCAAATATTAAAAAGAAAAAATAGAAGGTGCAGCAAGAAAGAAAAAAGGAAAAAATAAAATGAAGAAGAAATAAAAGAAATATAATAAAAGAAAAGAAATAGAAAAGTAACTTTCCCCCTACATCACAAGCATAAATAATTTACTAAGTTATCACCTTTTCTTAAATAACAACAAATATTATTTCCATATCCTATCTTTACCTATAATTCATAAAACAATTCTGATGTCAGCACCCTGATCAAATAAGCTAATGTTATATCCTTTCCTTTTATGTCTAACATTCTTAGTCTTTAGTCCCTTCAAATAATAACTTAGAACTTGATTTCTTTTCATATTTTCTTTGTCTCTTCTCACAAAACTATTCAAAACGTTAACAAACCTGTAAATCCATTATAGAATACTGTCTTAGTTTGCTGTTTGTGTATCCCTTTTAATGATTAAGATATTAACCCATTTCTTTTGTATGTCCAATGAATCAACTTTTTCCACATCATTCTTGTAACCTGTCATTTTAAAATCCATTTAGTTTAAATCCTGTCAGATAAAACATTCTTCTTGACACCTTTTAAACATAGTCTACTTATTAATAGAGGACCCTTAAAATTAATTTCTGGGTCCAGTGTTCAAAAATGTCCTTCAATATATTAAAACATTTTGCTTCATTCTCTAACTGAAAATAAAATTTGAGGGTTCTCCTTTAATTGTAATATTTAGTTCCCTTTAATGTCCAATTTTTTTAAAAAAAATTCCCCAAAAAAATTCAAATGGGAAGGATTCTTTATAATTATTTCCAAAAATCTTATTTCAAGTTTATCTGGACCATTACTTGTTTATCACTTTCTAAAATCAAAGTTTTAATCTCTCTTTTGAGGAAAAAAAGTTCTTAAACTTGTAAATAGTTAAATAAATAAATAAAACTTGTAAGTAAAGTTAAACTTTATTACATTAAGGATTTAAGAAAATTCAATGGAGCTATAAAACTTTCAGTCCAATAACTTGTACATCCTTAGAACAGTTGGCAAAGCAATTTCCAAAAGTGATTAGAAAAGGAAGTATGCTAACATTATTCTTTCAAAGACTTTGATGTGTTTTGAGCAAGATGGTTATTTCCTCTAACCAGCTGGAGATTGCTATCTTTTAGGGAGGAGTAGCTTTCTGGAACACTTGTTGATAATCTCGAATCCTCTCCTTGTCTGGAAAGGAATCATTAAATATTTAGTCTACTTGATGGGCCTTTATTCCACCACGTTCATCAGCTCCGCTTTTTACAGAGCCACCATCATTTCTTCCCTGAAAATCACATTTCTTCCCTGAAAATCACTAATTACTAGAATCTTGATGTCAGGAATATTTTATCATTTTAAATCTAGAACATTCTACATGCTCCATGATCTAAAAGGGTATGAAATTGTTTTTAAAGCCATATCTAGCATAATTTGTAGATGCCAGTTTTTAATTTTAAAAACTACTCTCCTCTACCACAGAGGTAAAAGCAAGTTAATGTGATTAACATTTTTAATTTGTCAGCTAACATGCTGACAGTAATTTTACCCAAACTCCTGAGGCCAGAATTATTGTATGTTCATTTAGTGCATTAAATGTAAAATGATTCATTTTTCATTTGGAAATGTGTTGCTGTATAAGAATGAGCAAAGAGTTATAAAAGCACTCCAAATCAGTCAGTCAATCAATCAACCAAGCAAGCAAGCCATTCTTTACTTTAAAAATTAAGATTTCTCTGTTGCATTCAGCTTTATAACAGGTGTTGTCTTGTTTATTGTATTTGATAAAGTATTTATTATCAATTTCATCCAAACATTCTGGGTAACTCACAAAGTCAAAGCAGCCAATAAAATAAAGCAAGAGCAATAAAAACAGCTGTCTGTCAGAACAGCTAAAAAGTAAAGCAAATTAACCAATTTAAAACCAGCTGTAAAATTAACAATAAAAATAGAAATAAAAATAAACATACTGAAGATAATAGTAACCCAGCAAATATTATTTTCAATGCATTGCCTTAGCTGCTTTTCTGAATGCTGACCAAGAGAGAGACAGTGATAGGCCATTTCCTAACAATTGAATTAGGAAATAATCAAAATCATGTGTGGTGTTCAAAGTAGGCTCTGATCAGTGATTAAGTGGGCAACATTCTCTTCATGGCTTGGTATCTAATTTATAACTTTACTGCCATCTATTGGCCATTGTACAATTTCCTCCTGAAAACATTATTTGAGATAATTGATATATTCATTTCTACAGCTATAGAATACACATCAGACATAAATTGCTAAATGTAAGATGTAGTTGCCTTATCAATCTTGTTTTAGGTGAAGCTTCTTGTCATTGTAAATAGCTGTTATACAAAGAAGATTAGAGGAACAATCTATGCAACAGTTGGAAACTTCATATTTGATATAATTTCTTGGAAATCAAAGACAATTGATTTAGGATATCAGATTATCAGAAGCATAAAATGGTCTGACAAATTGTTATTCCTCATGAGGAATGAAGTTTATGTGGTGTTTAGATTGAATAAAATCACTATTTCTCCTTCTCCTTCTCCTTCTCCTTCTCCTTCTCCTTCTCCTTCTCCTTCTCCTTCTCCTTCTCCCCTTCTCCACTTCCATCTCCACCTCCGCTTCAGTTTAATTTTCTTGAACCAAAACAAAAGAAAAACAGTTGGAATGCTCCAGTGGTGAAATCCAATTTTTTTTACTACTGGTTCTGTGGGCGTGGCTTGGTGGACATGGTGTGGCTTGGTGGGTGTAGCAGGGAAAGGATATTGAAAAATCTCCATTCCCTCCCCCCTCTGGGGCCAACCAGAGATGGTATTTGCCAGTTCTCCGAACTACTCAAAATTTCTGCTCTCAGTTCTCTGAACTGCTCAAAATTTCCACTACCAGTTCTCCAAACATGTCAGATACTGCTGGATTTCATACCTGGAATGCTCCCCAAGTGACACTACATTCAAAGAGCAGGTATTTCTGCTCACTGGAAAGATCACAAATATAACTGGAAATTTTTAGTAGTGTTGTAGGTATAGTTTCCAAATGCAATCTCCAAAGAACAATTTCAGATCTTCTCTCTATATCACAAATATGTGTTGGTAATCTTGGTAATATAAAGTATGCGTATAAGAAGATGTATTGGATGTGTTCACCACCTTGAATTATTTGAAAAAAATAAATAAAACCAGGATCCAAATAAACAAACAAAGAAACACATTATGGATATCTTTATTGTTGAAACACACTAATATTAAATATTACTTGAAATATTATTTCAAGAATAATACTTAGGAATTTACATGGAATAATATTTATGCAAATAACTTGACATTTTTCTATATTATTTGCCTAATTTATAAATGCTTCATTGGAACCTTTTCTCATAATTATCCTTCAATAGAGTAATACTTAAAATTCTTAATATGACATAACAGTGACCCCTAGTGACAGCCTATAGAATTCATTAATACCTGTTAGAAATATCAGAAACATTTATTTCTGCAAAAAGAAAGCTCTTTCTGAGCTCTCCAGAATACAGTAAGTCCCATGTGTGGGATTACAAAAGGGTCACATGGAAAAAAATGTCTTTCCAACGTGCCCTCAAAACATGCTTATTTCAGCAGGCCAGGCTGGCCTAGCTCTTCCCTTTTTAATTGCTTTTTAAATTTGTTTTATAAATTGGGGTGTTTTAAATTTGTTTGGGCCAGAATATTTAATGTATTTTAAATGTTTTTTAACGTTTGTACTACATGTATTTTATCTTTTTGGCTGTTCACTGCCCTGAGTCCTTCAGGAGTAGGGCGGTATATAAATTTAATAAAAGTAAAGTAAAGTATTAGTGTATCAACATGTGGCTCCTGAAGCCCTATGGCTATCAGTTAATATCATAAATTAGTTACTATTTTCAACGTTCAATCTGAAAAATATTTTCCACTTTAAATAGACATAACAGAAGGACATTTGCTACTTCCTACTTATTTTAAATTTCTATTGCTTGAATAGATGAAATCAAGGAAGTTGCCTTCTCTGCAGCCTAAATACTGACTTTGTGAAAAAAACTTAAAACTTACTTAGGTACCGGTATTTTTTGTTCTTGGTCTCTCTATAATCTATGAAAGAAAATTCTATTAGGATATTAAAAGTTACTAGTTCATTGGATTCTTTAAAAGAATTCTTATGTTCACAATTGTATTTGCTTCTGTGCTTTATTTAATTGACTCTTTCATAGTAAATTTCCACTTTGAGATTTTGACTAGACTGCTTCACTAGATTGTAGATCTGGCTGCATTCAGTTCAGTTTATTGTACAGAAAATATAAATCACATCAAATTCAGTGAAACCAATTCTGACAATATGTGGCATAAAATATATGCAAATAAATAGGTTTTGCGATGGAATCCACTTCATTGCATGTATCGTGGATAACACTATACAATGATACATTGGATCAAATAATAAGATTAGAATGCAAAAAGTAAGAACTGTTGATGAATAGAAAGTTGGAAAGCCAGATTTCATTGTGCTTAGCAGATAGTTGAATTTATAGGAAAGGGGCTGCCACCACGTCAAATTTGAAGAACATCTTCAAGACCTATTCATATTCTCAAGCCTTTCCCTGAATGAGATATCATCTTTCAAGTCTGGATTTAATTGTAACTGAATCAGATTTTAATACTATTGGGGCTGAATGTTTTAACTAACGGAGTTAGGAAGTTTCATTATTTTTTCTTATATTTTCATTGAAAATGTTTTAGTTTTATTGACATTTTATTGTTGTCTTTTCACTATGCACGATTTAATTACCGTAAGTCGCCTGGGGAAGAGTAATATAACTTTGCGGTTATTTCCTTTCCCATTTCCTAGTGCTGTTGCTGAAGCTGAAGCCATTGAACCGCTAATTAGTGTTCTGAGCTGTAAAAGAGACGGTGCCGTGGCTAGTGCTGCCTCTGTTCTCACAAACTTAGCCATGCAGGAGCCATTACGTCTCACCATCCAAAGCCATGGTTTTATGACTGCCATTGTAGAACCACTGAATTCCACTAACAGTATTGTGCAGAGCAGAGCAGCTCTTGCTGTGGCTGCTATGGGCTGTGATACTGAGGCCAGAACTGAGGTAAGGCACATGTCTGTCCTCTATATTAGGAAAAACAAATCCTCGCATTTTTCATATCACATAGCTTTCTTGGATCAGCATATTTTGCTGTATTTCTAGGTAAAGGTCAAAGTTTTGGTTCTCTAATATTGTATCTCTAATACCTGGTTGTGTAAAATTGTCAGTTTCAATAAACAATTTGCAATGCTTATATTCATGCTAGTTACCTTCTGGCTTCTCAGCCAGATTTGAAAAATTTCAAAAGACAAGTGGGTTAGAAATTGAACTGCGAAACAGAAAAAAGTATCTAGGTAAAGTCAGCTTTCGTTTAGCTATATAGTATATATAAATCCTAAGGATAAATTTTATCCTTGTTATAATTCATGGTGAAAAAAATGATGGGTGTAATCAACACAAATGACATAATTGTTTTGTTATAAAGTTCATATTTTTCATGTAAAAAAATACCCAGACATCAGGCTTTCCATTTAGAATTGTGATAAAATCATAGGACTGTGGAAAGCATTTTGAAGATGCATTTTGTAAAGCTTATTGTATAACAAAAATTTTTGGTTGGCTGCTTCGCTTGGAAGTCTGAGGGCTGCTTCAAAGCTATTCTCCAGCTGTCTATTCATGTGTATGGATGCACAGATAGTACTTCTACTGAGATTGCCAGCAATGCAAACCAGCTACAGACATGGCTGTTTTAAGATTTTAAGGAGGGATGTTTTCCCCCACACAACCTTCTTTGAATGCTTTGCAAAGCCCTGTCAAGTAATATAAAGCGAAACCTTACTCTACTAGTCAGTTTAAGGCTATTTGCATATATTTGACCTCAGGGATTGGCAATAGGGCAACTTTATTAGCTCTCCAAACCCAAAATTTATAATTTTTAATTTTAAATTGGTCAACATCTAATGCAATTGCTATGTTCTAGTTGATACATTTACTCACAGATCCAACTGCTTGACAATAAGCATGCAAATTTGTTATTACAAGTTGTGTCTAACTAATTTGAAAAAGCTTCAATAACATTTCTTATTGGTGGATAGATGAAGTTTCAGATTGTAGGAAAGGTACTACTTTACTGCGATACATTCTTGTTAGACTTCCTTCCACGGGAGAGCCAGTTACCTCTTTCTTTCTGATGTTTCCCACTCACATGCTTCTCCCTCAAGGAATGTTTCTGCACCATTTTTTTGAAAGTTAACAGCTACATCCATCAGTTCTTTCGCTGCTTGTTCAGAAACAGAAAGTGAATAGGAATCGGTAAGGGAGAGCAATAGCAGGAAGTAGGAAAGTCCAGTAATTAGCAGCTTCAGCAGTTGCCAGCTTTCCAGACAATTTGTTGATTTACATATAGGTTAGTGACTACTTTGGGCAGTGACCATTCATAGATACCATGGTGATAAAAAAGTAACATTATGACCTTTGTGGGCAAAACAAAGGAAAGCTAAATCAAGATCATAAACTCAGTCACAATTTCACTTGGAGACTGCTTTGCTTAATAAAATAAAATTTCCAATCTCAATTGCGGTTGAGACCAAATAATTTTATAACATTTGGTCTCATTAGTAGGTACTTCAAACTTATTTTAGTCCTTGTGGAAAAAGCCAAGTCCTTCTATTTCTCTTTGGAGAATTTACCTTACCTTGGCTAGAAAGGAAATCTCTAGTGCTATTTCACTGTAAGTATAGCCTTAATTATTCAGTCCTAATTGATTAAGTATTCTTGGCAGCAATTTTGCTCCTTAGGTTGAGTGCAGTCCTTGCCAACCTACTGATATTTATATATAACAAGCCTGTCCTATTGTTCTGGCAAAGGAGGCCTGCTGAGTATCTTGTCAGTCAAGGAGCTCTTAACAGGATTCAAGCGAAGAACTTTCTCTGCTGTAGCACCAAACCTCTGGAACATCCTATCCCCCAGGATGAACTTTGCCCCTCCCTTCCTTTCTTCTAAAGGGCCTGAAGACCTGGCTCTGCTGATTGGCCTGGGGATCCAATAAGGGAGCATAATATCCCTGAAGGTGGCTGCTGGACTAATAAGCTGATCCCATCTCTCCCTTGCACTTCCTACTCCCTCTCCACCCATCTTCTTTTAATTTCATATTATTGCATCTCCATTGTTTATTTGTTTCTTTGCTATTGTTATATTTACATTTTTATCATTTTTTTCCAATTGTATTGTTTTGTTATTGTTGAGTAGTCCCATAGCGAGATGACCAGCAAATAAATTTTAACAAACAAACGTTGTCTTTCAGTTACGAAATTCTGGTGGACTTGAACCTCTTGTTAAACTTCTGCATTCTAAGAATGATGAAGTCCGAAGAAATGCATGTTGGGCTGTTATGGTTTGTGCAAGTGATGAATTAACAGCAGCTGAAATGACCAGGCTGGGGTGAGTTGAGATGCCAAAGTAGTAGTGTCAATGGTGCTGAGATCAGATCCTTATTTTAATGCTGACTTATATCCATTTTGTCTCCAAGTTGTATTATAATGTATCCATATTTAGGGGTAACCAGGCACAACATGTTATATCAGATATTCCATTTCATCACCCATCCCACAACAGGCACATCTTCATTTTTGCCACAGTCCCTTTTCTGAAAGAAGCCTGATGATAGTTTTGTGCCTGAGGGTGTGTTTTTCATAATATAAAGTATGTTTTTTTATTTTTAAAAAAATATTGTTATTTATTATAACTATATTTTTAATGCTGCCTTTTTGTATCTTTACTCGAGTTAACGTTGGCCTTTTAATTTTTGTATTGTTAGATTTTGTATTTCATCTGTTTTATTATAGGATAATTGGAACACACTAATAAACACTTTTTTGTAGGTATCATATAAATAATGAATCCTCTTGGCACATGAATTCAGTAAAGTAATAAAAATTGTGGACCAACACATCAGGATAGCATCAGTTTAAGGGATGTAAGCTGGGGATGAAGGTTCAATTGCTTAAATACAAGTAAATATTGTTGGAGAGAATTAGATAATGGCAAAAAGGGATTAGTCATGTATTAGATTTACACATAGATCATAAACAGCACTGACAGAACCAGTGAGCTTGCCTTACTTCCAGCTGGTATCCCCAATAAAATATTCCCAAATATCTTGAGATTAGGATATCTAATGCAAGTTCAATGAGAACTTTTGGGATATGAGCAAAATTTTGATATTTTACACAAGACTGCTGGTTTTGTGATTTTGCTACCTTTTGACTACTTTGACTATCATGTAAATTTACTCGTCTCTTGTCCTATCTGTTTTATTTTGTGAGAATGGTCTTCAGAGAACTGGAGAAGGCTGGTCGATACAGTTGTGAAATCAGATGTATTTCAGTACTGTATAAATTGTTTGTAAAAGATTACAGTATAATAGGAGAAATATTATAATTAATTGGAACAATATTTTTGGTAATTTTTTTCTTTTGTTTTGTTTCTTTGCTAAAGTGCTTTAGATATTCTTGATGAAATTAACCTCTCTATTGGTCGCAAAAATAACTTCAGTGAAGCAGCATTGGAAAAGATACTTGATCACAATCTTCCACAAAAATATAGTCAAATGGGGTTTTTAGCATCAACTAACATAATTTTGGATGGATTCTATGACTATGGGCAGGTAAACTTGCTTTAAGTATACATTAAGAATCTTTACAGAACTGCTGCATATCAAAAAAAGATCATTAGTTAACATCACCAGTACAGAGGAGATCACAGCAAGAAAAGACTTCCCATTTATGAAAGTGCATTGCACTTCCCACTATCTGGGTCATATGAGGATAAATGCTAAACTGTCATTTATTATCACAAGTATAAATAGGACTGAGGTTTATTTGCTCTTGTCTTAACTATAAGTATAGATACAAAGAAGCTTTTTAATACTTGACTTTGTTACACTTTTCTCAGTTGGATTTTTAAAAATATTAATGTATATGTTACTTTATTTTTTAAAGATTAAAAAATTTCAGAAATAATTTTATTACTATTGCTTATTTTATAATTTGATTATATAATATGGTGTTTTTATTTTTTTGCTGAAAGATGAACATGAGTTTGAATCCATACACTCATCAGTGTATACTTTATTGCTGATGTTTATAAAAATACTAATTTTGTAACATGTCTAAAGGAACAAAAGATCATTCAAAACAGGAACAACAGTAAAATAATAAATATTTTAACAGGTTTTTTTTTAATAATTTAATGCTATTCATGCAAATAGTTCAAGTTAAAAAGTTCAAAACCAGTTTAATACGGTAATATCTGTTTTATTATGATGTACAATAATAAAATTGGTCATTTAAAAGAAACTTAAAAACTGGCTTTGAATAGATATTTGTTATGTAAAACTATGATTTAAAACAACATCTTGTCAGATGACAAATAAACCAATAATAAACTTGTTTTATTTGTTTCTTTAATAAACTAATAAGCTTGTTTAAATCAAAAATCTTAGTTTGTATATAACTGTAAATCTTCATATTCTAAAATGAAGCTGAATTTCATTTCAGGCATTTTATTCATGAACATTATTCCTATGTGCTTAACACTAAATTAATATTAATACTACTAATATAGTATTAGCAAGAGTTCCCAATAACATTTGCAAACTTTCTAGAGATGGCAATTTATATCATATACCTTATTGAAATTTTCTTATAGGTGAAACCTGGTGAAAAACTATTGTCACTGGAGGAACTCTGTGCTCAGGAGCTTAATGATCATCGTGCTATCATTTTAATAAATGCTAAACTATCAGAACTGTGAGTCTACTAATAAGGTTATTATAGAGACTTTAATAACTGACTTCATCCGAAGCCAGCCAATCCAGTTCTTCAAGGTTTCAGGCAAAGGTTTTCCATTGTTAATGAAATATCCTGGAATGTCTTGCTCCAAATAACCTTCTCTTTCCACTAAGAGATTTACATGTCTGTATTTATTCCTTATTCTAAAGGCAGTGTTTATAGTAAGTCACATTAATCTTACAACATCTCTTTCAAGTGATGGGTGGAGAGCTAATGAGTTCACACAAGAAACTTTATAGCTCAGGGGTGTCAAACCCATGACAAGTTGTCCTAACATGATGTATCGCAACTTCCTCCCCTTCGCTAAAATGGGGGTGGGCGTGGCCAGCGTGTAACGCATCTGGCCCGCAGGCCATGAATTTGACACCTCTGTTATAGCTGATCAGCAAGTTAAACCCTGCTCAAAGCTATTCCAATAGGCCATTAAAGAGCAGAGTTCCATTAACACCGAGTTTTTAATATTTCTTTTCATAAACGTAAATTTTTGAGATTCAGCTTTTAAAAATATGCATTAATATTAATCTAACCATGATGGTGCAGTGATTTGAATGCAGTATTGCCGGCTAATTCTGCTGGCAGCAGTTTGGCAGTTCATGTCTCACAAGCTCAAGGTTGACTCAGCCTTCCCTCTTTACGAGGTTGGTAAAATGAGGATCCAGATTGTTGGGGGCAATATGTGAATTCTGTAAATCGCTTAGAGACAGCTGTAAAGCACTATGAAGTAGTATATAAGTAAGTGCTATTTAAAGCAATCTTATCTGTGGTAGGGGGAAAGAATGCACAAACTGGACTGCATTAAATCCTGAGTATTCATATTTCCAGTTCTCTACACAGCTTATTACTTTCACTCAACACCAGTGTGTAAGGAGAATCATTTGTGTGACTGCCTTAAGAAATGTTCATTTTCTCAAATTTCATAAATTAGGTTGAAACATCCATATCAACAGAAGGTAATACCCATACAAAAATAGGATTTAAGAACACACAAAAGAAGTAGAAGTGATAGAAGGAAACTGAGCTCACACCACATAAATATACATATATAGGGAGAAATTGTCTCTATGTACATAAAATGAAATAACAAATTATTTCTTAATCTCATATATATTTTCCACTCTAAAATCTCATTGCTCAGTCATAACTTCTATAACTAAGATGCTATATTTAATACCTAGAGAAACAACCTGTTTGAATTTTCTTAGGCTAAACTCAGCAGCACTGAAAAAGAATTAAATTTTCAGATGTTTTATTCTGAGCAATATGCAGAATAAATATCTAATATGATAACATCCTTTCTGTTTCAGTGAACACCCAGCAATTTCCATAGCAGTTGAGGAAAAGCCACAAGAGATCATAGCATCTCGAATGGGGGTGTCTGCCAGCAGTATCAGGAAATCTAGCAGAAATAAGTAAGTAAATTTTTGTAACTGCTCTTTTATCTTTCATGAATTGTACATTTAAAAATGTATAAATTAGATTTCTTTTTAGAAAAATAAAACCACTTTCTTTATCAGAGTTTGAAATAAGAATGATGATCTAAAATAAGAAAGCTATTGAAATACAGATTCTCAAATTTTAAAATCTCGTGGCACCTTTTAGACACCAATTTAACTTTATGTAGTATCATTCATACCTATCCATCACTGTGGCATCAGGAATAAGCTATTTCGCCACACTGGTTAAGACAAATTCCATTATGATACGAAGTTCCTGCATGAAACTCCTTTTGAGGCTTTAAGTAATTGATAAACAAGAGTTTATGCAATATTTTCTATTTGTTCTGATTTTATCTGGCAAGATGTGTTTTCTAGTAAAAGCTACATCTAGGTAGTCCTTGATTTACAACCACAATTGAACCCAAAATTTCCATTGCTAAGCAAGACTTAAGTGAGTTTTGGTCCATTTTACAACCTTTCTTGCCACAGTTGTTAAGTGAATCATCGCAGTTGTTCAATTAATAACACTTTTTTAAAATGAATCTGGCTTCCTCATTGATTTTGTTTGTCAAAAGGTCGCAAAAGGTGATCAGATGATGCCAAAACACTGCAACTGTCATAAATACATGCTGGTTACCAACCATTCAAATTTTGGTCATGTGACCATGGGGATGCGTCAATCATTAAAAGTTTGAAAAATGGTCTTGTGCCGTTTTTCAGTGCCATTGAAACTTTGAATGGTCACTAAATGAATGATTGTAAGCCAAGGACTACCTGTACTATATTGTATTCTGTGTCCAGAAAATAACTGAAAACATTAATAACACTAGAAAATTTTCCAGACTCAAAAAATTATCCAGAGTGTTATCTACATATAGAAGCTGGAAAATTCATTAATTCGTAAGTGGTAGTAAGCAGAGGAAACCTTCTTGGTGGTAACCAAAGCAGACATGGGAACTAGCAATTCACATCATGTTTTATATGTTTTAATTAGCAACTAAGGTCAATATTACACAGCATTAACACCAATGGATTCTTGATACCTGCAGCTCCCCCTACTCTGATTTCAACTGCAATCAAGATAGCCCTTGTGTCTTTTGTATAATCATTTAAGACACAAAACAAGTTTTATATATAATAATATAAATATGCTAAAAGGATATATGTGACTTTATCAATAGTCACATATATTTCCTGATTCAAACATGAATGAAATACATTTACCATTGTTAAATTACCGTATTTTTCCGAGTATAAAATACACTTCCGCCCCCCCAAAAGAGGGTGAAAATTTCGATGCGTCTTATACACTGAATGTAACCCCACCTACTCGCCAAATGCAGCCTCCCAAACGGAGAGCCTCTCAAACAGCCTCCAAAAGGTCCGTTTGAGAGGCTGCCTTTGCAAACGAAGCTTTTGGAGGCTGCAAAAACAGAGAACTTCTCAAGCAGAATTTTTTCCCCTTTATTTTCCTCCCCCCAAAATAAAGCGTGTCTTATACTCAGAAAAATATGGTATATATGTGTATATCTATCTCTAAACAAAGGCACCCAATAATTTACGTTTGTAATTTATATTTTATTACTGTATCTCTAGTGAGTGGCTGCTTTTTTTTCTTTTGCCTCTATAAGGCTAGCTTGATATTGCATAGTACAGTAGACTATATTGCTATACTCAGTCCTATGCAGAATTTTTCCCCAAGAAAATACCCTATCAGATTCAGTGGGTCTTTATGGATATTTACCTTAGAAGACTCAAAAATTAACTTCAAACTTATTTTAATGTGATCAAAAGTCAACTAACTTATTTTGATACAATTGGTGTAATTAAGGATATATTCTTTGCTACTGCTTTTGCTAAAAAAAAGAAACAAACTAGGAGACAAAGAGGACAGAGTAGCATGTAGTATCTATTTATTTTATCCAAATAAAATAGATTAGCCTTTCTGCCCCTGCACTTGAAAGCATCCTTCTGTATCTCAGACACAGCAGTTCATGTGACACAATTGTCTGGATAAGATGATTAGGAAAGATCCAAGTCTCTCTCTCTCTCCCCGCCCCCCATATACACAAAAATGGGAGAAGAATTTGTGTTCTGTCAAAGCACTGTTGTGAAGCTATATCCACCTCTCTCAAGGATAGTTGCACCATGGATTCTTTGGGGTGATGTATGTTTCCCCCATCAGCCATGTTTGAAAATGCAAAAACATTTATTCCAGTCTAGAAAACAATGGGAATGCACATATTGCATGAAGCCATGGTTTATATTTAACAAATTACAGTTGTCTGCTTTCACCTAAGACATTAAACTATAAATCATCTGTTCAAACCACAATCACTGGATTCATTCAAAATGGCTCAACTTCATTGTTGAATTCTCCATTGGCTTCCATAATGGTGCTACTTGATAAAAAATATGTAAATTGCCTTAAAAATGTGCCTTAAAAGCAGCTATTTTTGAGGTACCTACTGATTGTAAATATGACTGAACTGACTTAAATAATTTTAAAATTAATTGCCTAGTCAAGTAGTTATAAAACATGAAAGCAAGCAAAAGTTAAATTAATATGGAATATAAGTTTTTAGTACTGCATTCCATTGGAGTGCAAGGAAAGGATTCTTCCACAGAAAATTATTTTCCCTATTGGTTTTGCTTGGAAGGCCCCCCAAGGATTCTTAATAATGCTTCCCTTCTCCTCTCAGTTCGTTAAGAATTCCTATGCCTTACAGAAATGAAGAGATATTGGCAATTATTTTGTAATTTTGATAGTTCATTGGATGAAAAACCAGACTCTCCAGGACGGTCTTCTTCAATCAGTAAAGGAAGCTCTAGAGAGAAAGGATCAAGGTATTGGTATTCTTGTTTCAAGCTTGAGGGTAAAGAGTTTGGCCCAAGGGCCTACATTCTAAAAACAAACTCAAGGAAGCAAAGTTGATTAGCGTAGTATTGCTTTCCACTACCAGATATAACATACAATTCAAACAGTCTCTTTGTAGCCTGGCAGTTATATTTTGTACAACGTCACAATTCTGCCTTTTCTTGTTCATATCAATATGAAGCCCTTTTCTACTTAAATAGATAAATGAACTTAGAAAACATTATTAATTATAGCAAACAGCCCATCCATGTTAGTCAGACTGAGCTTCAGCCAATACTTTTTTCTTAGATTTCCTTGTACATTCATCATGTCACAGGATGTAATTGAAATGTTCCACTTCTGAATATTCTCAGAGCTTTTTTTTTTCAGTATCAAATTATCCAGTATCCACTAAATTTTATGTGACCAAAACAATCTAGCATGGAAAAATAGCATTCAACTGGATCTATCCTCCTTATACTCTGAGTTTTCTTCAGATCATATACATTTTTCTTATATAACTCTTTTTTTTCAGGTCTCAAATTGTTTAGAAATAGTGCTGAGAATTCGGACCCTTTGTTAAGTGCTTAAAAGTTTAACATTGTAAAGATACTGCAAGGCACTTAAATAAAACTAACGCCATGTTAACTTGTGCATGGCAATCTCTGATGATTCAATTCAGATAAACCTAGCAATTCCAAACAACAATGAAATATGTGTTTCAAAATGTTTTAAATGGGTAACTGTAACATAGTTTTACAATACCAGTCTACTTCATTTAGTGTATAGTAGATTGGTGGTTTTGTATTTCCAGCAGTTTATTAGTAGCCATGCAGGTAAAAGCTCTCAGAGTGACGCTAAGAAAAGCACAAATAACACATAATAAAATAACTTCAGTAAAGAACTGACTAAATAATTACAGAGATAATGCTGTTTAAGAACAGAATATTTTAGCAGCAGAAAAAAATTAAAAGCTCTAAATTAATGTTCAAAAATTCATATTTGTTAGTGAGAAAAACATAGAATAAGAACTAGGCAGACATTTTTAGAAAGATATTTTGTGGCTATAAGGTTACTGCTGAAAAGACCCATTTCTGAGTTGCCATTAGTCATAATTTCAGAATAAGGTTGCAAATTATGACCTTCGGCCTCAGGTAAAATATATCATAAGAAGCACTTTTTCAGCCTTTTTCAGAGCTATATTGCACATCCAGGATGGGCATAGATATAAATTGACCATGTGCTCATGATTTTAGAGCAACTTGCTTTCCTTTGATTCATTGAATAAGCTTTATTGATTCTCTCTTGTTGCATTTATATTTTTGTTTGCTGCTTTTTTGTGTGCATACTTGCTTGCTTTTTCCTGTCTTTTCAGATTTTTTTAAAAAAGGTTCTTTCTATTCACTAGAACTTTATTGTCCTTAAATAATCTGATTTATGCAGGTTCCAGTTCCACCATTATCATAAAAACGTTATAGAGGTAACTACTTAAGTTTGCCAGAACCAAACAAACAATTACCAGTGGGGGTGATTTCTTTATGTATTATAAATTATCTGTGGCATTTTTTCAACCTGAATTTTCTCACAAAAATGTGCATATTCTAATATGTGCATTGAAAGCTTGCCAAATATGTAGTATAAGAAACTCCTGGGTCATAATTATAATGGAAGTTAACTGAAAAAGTTAACATATCCCATGTTAGTGACACCTACACTATTGATTGGTAGGAAATATATGGTAGGAAATATAAATATTTTATGACAATTAGCTAAAATCTTTGAAATTCTGGGGTTACTTCTTTATAAAAAAATATTAATTTGAACATGAAGTTAGAAGAGAGATAATTGAAAAGTGCTGGAAAATTCTAATACTTCTTGTGCTATGTACCTTGGAGAAAAATCTCATGATTCTTTTTTCTGAATGAGCCTCTATCCTTTCTATGCTGATTAAAATAAAAGCATAGATATTTATAATAATCAGTGTTACCTTTTTACAAAAGGAAGGGGAAGGGGAAAAAAGAAGAAGAAAAACCAAAAGAAGAGGAGTTGGAAGCAGTCATTCCTAAAGTAGTTGAAACCCCAGGAAAAGCTTTATGGATCCCCCCTTTTGATCCCATCTTGTATGATTATATTACTGAGATTTCCAGAACAATTCTGCCACTACCAACCAGCAAAGAGCAAGTGATAGCTCTTGCACAGTGAGTATGTCAAATGCATGTGTTAGCAATACAAAGGGAATCTTTCAAACAATTTATTTAGACTGTCTACTGGTTAGAATTTCCGTTTTATTCTATTTTGAATACTTTCCACAAATACGATATGACTGTTAATTTGTTGGGAGATAATTTAGGGTAAGTTTGTAGGAATTATATAGAGATAGAACATTATTTAAATTGATTTTCAAAGTGACTTATATATAAAAGGAGTAAAGCAAATAAAACCTGTTGAAAGCAGGAGTACCAAAGTGGATTTCTTCGGGGGCTGGATCAGCATTGTAGTTCTCCACGGACCAACCGGAGGGGGAGATGGGATGGACGCCTCTTGCAGCATCCTGCTGGTGAAAATGTGGTGCCTCTGGCTGCCAAATTACGGTATGGGGGGGCACATGCCAACCCCCGTGCCCCATTTTGGCTGCCAGAGGCACTGTGGACCAGTCCTTTGCTATTTCCAGGCTGGCCCCATATGCCAGATTTAAGCACCCCGCTTGACACCCCTAATTTAAAGAGTTTCAGAGAAAAAGAGGGTTATATCGAACCACGACTGAAGAATTAAAATAATAAAGCTGCAAACCTTTCTCCAAAATTTCATCCCACCTTTTTCTTTGCCTCTTCTTTCTGTCTCCCTCTTTCCTCTACACTCCTGATGCAAACTTTTCCCCTATTTCTCTCTGCTGTCTCTGCCCCAAATTGCATACATAAATTAGACCATCCCCAGACTAATGCATAATCAAAACATGACTATGTTTGTTCTGCCAAGATAGTCTTTAATTCTGTCACCTAAAAAGTTTATCTAGGAAGCAAGAGATGAGAAATCACAGATATTCCATCCTAATCAAGTGTGCACACTTGATGATGTCAACATTCCATCCTCTCAATAATGGAATTCTTAGCAGCTTTGCAATTGAAAAATACATTTCCCTTTGTTTAAATATCTGTCTCACTTGCTCAAAATTTGTCCATGAATTAACTTACTTAGATTTCCCACCTCTCAATCCCAAAAAGTATCAAAATCTCTATCTTTCTATTGTTCACAGCTCCTCTTTCTTGCAAAGCAGGCATCCAAGGATCATTGAGTAAAGTTTGCCCACTTCTCCTCAGTGTTGTGTTCCTTCCTTTGGCAAAAAATCCATCAGAATATTAGGCCCAAAGTGTGAAATCTCCATCAGTTCAAGGACCATTCCAGATTTAGTATAGTATGTTAAAGATTGCACTCAAGCACTAAGTAGACAATGCTCATTGGGCCAAAGGCATTCATAGGAGCTAGTAGTCTTCAGTCATAACCATGCAGTTGAAGTCCTGCCTCTTTTTTACATGCGCTACACACACACACACACACACACACACACACACACAGGGGACATGTAAAAATAATGGTCAGGCTTTCAGTCAGGTAGCTATGGTTGTCATCTTGGGGTCCATGTGCAGTTTGAGTAGTTTAAAAAAGGCTTACGACATTCTTTTTATCCTTTAAATGTCTCCAATTCTAAAAATACCAAAAAAAAAAGTTCAGATGTTTGGCTCTGAATATTCAGGGGACAGCCCATGAGGTCTGCAGAAGGAATGCTGACAGACCACATGGAGCTTCTGGATTCCAGTTTGTGCTTCATTTTCTTCATTAAAATCCATTCTGCTCCTAACAGGTATTCACTTGTGGAATAGTCTTGCTATGCCAAACTAGGCTTGCTAATTATTAAAGATCCCTATTGACAACCTATCTTGGAATACCAGTTTGACAGCTCTGACCAGTTTCTGCTGTCCACTTGGAGCCAAAAGTTGTCTTTCTCACTTTACTGCAGCAAACTATACAAATCATGATTGAGTAAATTTAGGGCAACAAGGGCATTTAAATAGCTTTTTTCTCATAGGTGGTTCAATAAGGAATATTTGAACAAAGTGTGCTACTTGCCAACCAACCCAATAACTGTTATTTTATTAACCTTTAGATATTAAACATAGAATATTTAAAAAAATAACCTGTACTGCTTAGTTTGCATGATCTAACAGACAGACAATATTTTCATCTATCACTAAATCTTCAGCATACACCTACAACAACAGACTGTAATGGATATAATGTTCTTTTATTTGCCAGACACACTATTACCATTGTGTCTTGAGAATCCAGACTAGCATTGAAACTGAGTCTATGTGACTAAATTGGCATAGCTGAAACAAAGAAGTACATGTTTAAATTGCATGCTTTTCTTCTTAGACAATCAAGATGAGAAAGGTGAGAAATAGGACAAACAGAACTGAGAGCCAGTGAAACATAGTGGCAAGCTTAAGAAATGCTTCCCATCCTTAGGCTGCTGAATGATAGCATTTAATTCCTAATGCCCCCAATCCTTAATCATGCTAGGTGGAGAAGATGGAAGTCTGACATGTCCTTGCAGCAAATAGCAAACAGCCAGGTCAGCTTCAGCACATTATTGCAGCCTGATTCAGCATGAGCAGCTGATTGGCAGGTGGAATACCCCCAATCAGCTGTTCCAAGCTGCAGGGATTACCACAGACCACCACCACTTCCGTGCCTCACGTTTTTGGTTACATTTGGTGTATAAGATGCACCCAGATTTTCACCCTCTTTTAGGTGGGAAAAAGTGTCTTATATTCCGAAAAATATGGTAAGTGCTGAAAACATGTATGTCACAGATTAGAACACAAAAACATTCTCAGATAATCTGTGAACAATTAAAAGTTGCACATCTTCTATTAATTATTAATCTAATCCTTTCACTTTATTTCAATCTGAACGGACTATTATTTGTATAGTATTGTTTCATTGTATAGTATTGTAAGAGTATTGTTTCAAAGTTGTGGAAACCACAACCTATCCTCATAAATCCAAAGGATGGAGTCCTTTGGAACAGGCATGTCCAACCTATGGCCCACAAGTTGTGTGTAACCCTAGACAGCTAGTAATGTGGCCCCACAAGACCATAAACTTTTAATATTATTATGTGATTTATATACATTTATTATATATTTTGTATGTGGCCCAAGACAATTCTTTTCACTCAGCGCAGCCCAGGCAAGCCAAAAGATTGGATACCCATCCTTTATAACATCAAATTGTCTTGCTAGATCACATCAATATTTATGTTATCCTAGAATCTATTGCCATTAAATAATTGCCTCCAGTGGCACACAAATAAATTATGAGCCGTGAAAGGATCCAGCACAAACTCTATGCAAATGGTTATGAAGAAGCAGAATTATTCTTTGCCAATTAACTAGTATGACAAGAAAATAGATTTAATTTACCTTGTTTGATTTGAAAACAGATTTGTTGCAGATAGGTTGGGTGGTCCGATTGAAAGAGATAATCTACATGAATTCAGCTGGGAGCTTCATATAAGTGAAATTGAATATGAGCTTAAATGCAATGTGGTACCTATTGGGAAGATCGAGAAAGGGACCTTCTATCACAGAGCTTTGCTTTTCAAGGTAAAACAAATTAACTGTGTAGCTCAGAGGTGTCAAACTCAATTTCATTGAGGGCCGCATCACTGTTGTGTTTGACTTTGGGGAACTGGGGTGGATGGGCATGGCCAGGGGGCATGGCCGGCTCGGCGTCACTTGTTGAAGTTTCTTTTTCAACCACAATGGCTCCCGCTGCCCTCTGCCAGCAAAAACAGAGCTCGGTAAGGCAGTGTGTGGCCCGCCCGGGCTCCATTTTTGACCATGGCAGCCTCCTGCAACTCTCTGTCAGCAAAAATGGAGATCCCTGAGCTCCATTTTCACTGGCAGTGGTACCGCAGGCCGGTCCTTCACTATTTCCAGGGCAGCCCCACAGGCCAGATCTAAGTAGCCTGTGGGCCATATCCAGCCTGTGGGCCTTAAGTTTAATATCACTGGTGTAACTAAACAAATGTGCTACTCTATGTTGCATACGTTTAGTTTTAATGAATATGGAATATATGCTACTATTCCATCAGATTCAGCATTAAGTATTGTAATATTCAGATTACAGTATTCTATTTTTTCCATGTGAATAATATTTTTGCTCATACTTGGTATTGATTTCCAATCAAGAGATATGCATTTTTCTACTGTACACTGCTTTATAAGCTCCATTTAAAATCTTTACTGGACTTGTAGGCAAAGCAAATACAACGCAACACTGAAAATAAACAGAAAAAGCCCTATCCATGAAAAGGCATGCACTCCTTTGACTCAAAATCAGGAGCACATTTTATGTCAGAAAAAAAAAATTATGGGAAGACTAGACATACTTTCTTAATCTTATTTTGTTTTCTGTAATATGGAAATAACAATACTGACCAAATCTATAGAGTAAGGCTTGATAGTAGATTGATAAAGATATCTAAATGTCAAAAAATGGCACTGAATAAATGCTATACATGTTTGATGAAAAGGAAGTAATAAATGCTATCAGAATGCTGAAAAATAGCAGGCAATAGCAAAACAAAGTTTTCTTACAGCAATTTCCTGCTGAAGTAAAAGAACAGCTGTCAGAATTTCTTGTGCATCAGTACTATTATCTGTTGGCAAGTTGTAACATTAGAGGCATTGCTTTTAAGTTAATCCTTGTATGGATAAATGTATAAAAAATACCATTATTAGAGGTATTTGAAGATTTAAATATATATGTACTTTGTAATGCAGTTGATTCCAAGTTGTTGACTAAGAATACTAAGAATCCAAGTAATTTTCATTGAATGATACAGTGAGGAATATAATTTGAAAAATAACATGTCAAAAACAAGTCCATTGTGTTTTGCAGAGATAATAAACTCTATAATCTTTCCATCTGCAATCATTATTCCAGTGAATTCTCAGAAGAAGAAATGAGAATATGTCTTCTGTGTAGATTGACTGAAACCAACTGCTGTTTGGCTCCTTACTGACCCCAATAATTCTTCTTTAAATAATATTCAATTGGCTTCTTCTCCTTTTTCTCTTTTAACCATTAGCATACCAAATTATAAAGCATTATCATCAATGATGTGTCTCTTTGGCTGTAATGAGAAATTTAGGGTTGCAGTGGTCCTTCAGATTTTTCCACCCTATATCTTGTAACTCTACCAGAATTGCAATCACAAACATAACAAAACTAAAGTGTATTCTTATTCTTATTTTCATAGGTTCTGGCAGACAGAATTGCTATTAATTGCAGTTTATATCGTGGTGAATATAATAGAGGGTGGAATGAGGTGAACTTGGTTGATGATTCTCCTTTGGGAATACCTGGACTTCTGCTTCCCCCTCAAGTATTTATTGTGGATCTCATGTTTCAGCCAGGTTATCTCATGAAAGAAGAAAGTCCAGAGGCAGATCGTTATCGACGGATTTGATTATTTTTTTCTCAACTTTATGTATGTATGTATTTGCTTATTAGCATAAAGCAGTTTGCTTTATTAAAATCCTACAGATAGGACTTATTTTCCAAGATGGGACTCTGTTCCCGGGATTTGGAGAGAGGTTCTGGGGGAGACAAAGTTGATTATATTTGTATTTTACATTTTAAAAAAGACGTTGAATAAATAAAAAAGAATTTTATAAGTTAAAACTGCAGAGAAGCAAATTATTGTTCAAATTTACAAAGCAAAATGAGTGATGAGAGTTACTGCAAAATGCTGTAGTGGTTCTCCATTTTCTAAAAAAATTTAAAAAAAACTTAACATTTGGATGGCTGTAGATTACATTGAACTATTTTGGATACCTGGTGGGATAATGATGGAAAATAATATTTTCTTTCAAGAGGAGGAGTTTTTTGATGGGAATTTGGATTTTTTTTCTTCTACATTAAGCCTGTTTTAGAATGCATAGCTGTTAAATATTTTTCAACTCAAAATGACAGGAAACTGGATCGCTATCATCAAATTTTAATGTAGGAGCAACAACAAAAGAAAGATGGGATTGTCCCACACCATTTTACAGCTGTGTAGAGTTGGGAATTAGAACCATATGGTCTGTAGGGCTTCACCATAAGGGATTCAGGGAGTCCCTGGACTCCAGCTAAAGGCTATATAAAAAAAAATTCTGCCCAAGTTAAACCAAAAGAACTCAGAAAATGAAATTAATAAACTTTGATTTCCCCTTTTTTCAGAATTACCATAAGACACCAACAATTAAATTAGCAAATATTCCTACCCAGCCCAAGTGGTAATGATCAGTACTGCACTCCCATGAGCCTTCCAGCTGACTTTGCAATGCCACTTGGTATGCCTGCAAGTAGGGACAATCAAGGCACCCACACTGTCCTGATACATACAGTTCCCTGCTGGCATCAAATCATCCGACAGAAATGAGTGCAGAAGCACAGAGAACAAATAGAATGCTTTCTGAATGTACTTTCATACTCATTAGCTTGTCAATTACTGACACTGCTTTTTCATGCTTTTGTTTTGGCAAACATGGTTACAGTGTACAAGTACAGGAGTGCATTATTTGTGTTTGGATGGAACAAAGAGGTGGACATTGACCCTAAATAAAAATGCAGGGGGTATTGGGAGATGACATGATCTCCGTGCATTTGTGAGTGTCCTCGAGAATGGGAATCTGATCAGAACAATGGGTGATGGAATGAGGTTTTATAAATATATTAAAAAAAAGGTTTAATTACAGGTAATATACTATAGAATTGGCAAAACTTAGCAGATAGCTGAGTCAAAGTGCATGTGCTCTATACGTGTGAGCCTAAGAAGAAAGGCAGAAGGAAGTAACTTCAGATTTGTAGTTTCTAAGACAAACATCAGCCAAAGTAATAGACTAATGGCAAGACAGTCTCTGAGCCCCTTTAGATGCTCAATGATGCTACACAGGCAAGTGAGGGCATGCCAAGATATCCTTTACCAGGTTTTTGCTCATGGAGCAGTGAGGCCCTTCCTTGAATAGGAAATTGGCAATAACCCACACAATATCACCATCCTATTATAAAAGGGGCTGTTGATAAATTAGGGTCCCATAACATTTACTTAGCAGAGGCTGCATCAGTTGCCCAAAAATCCTCAAATGCAACTTAAAGTACTTATGAAACCTCACATGGCCTAGGGTTTGGATACTTATAGAACCATTTTCCATATTGTACAAAAAAAAGAGGAAAAGATGATCAAATAAATTTAACATATACTGTAGATCCATCCTGCCTGGATGCTGAAAAAAAAGAAAAAGCAGTCAATTCTCTTCCCCTTTTATACACACACACATACACAAACACACACATACGTGTGTATACACACACACATCATATATTCATACATATATAAAATGAAAAAAGAAACTACAGGTTAAGTTAAACATTACATTAATCTTCAAATTTCTCTCAAGCTTATCTGTTATTGTATTTAAGATTTTTTTTTCTTTTTTCTTTTGTTAGTATTGAATGTATGCTTTTGTTTTGTTAGTTTTTCTGTTTTCTATGTTACTTTTTATGATAAAACAATAAGCACTATTTTTAAAAAATGACCACATTGATCCATTTGGTAGGGTCACCATATCAAATCTGTATAATGAATCTCTGGGGCAAAGGTGTGGAAATCATAGGTAATAATGTTCAGTTGCTTGTCCCTTAGTTTGGAAAGTTAAGTGAACACCCTTACTGCTAGCCTTCCAGAAACTTGTTTAAGGCATCAGAGGATTGAGGGCAGGGGTGAAATCCAGCAGGTTCTGACAGGTTCTGGAGAACCGGTAGCGGAAATTTTGAGTAGTTCAGAAAACCGGCGAATACCACCTTTGGCTGGCCCCAGAGTGGGGTGGGAATGGAGATTTTGCAGTATCCTTCCCCTGCCACGCCCACCAAGCCACATCACGCCCACCAGGCCACACCCACAGAACTGGTAGTAAAAATATTTGGATTTCACCACTGATTGAGGGATGGCTCTATTGCTTTTTTGTATTTTGCACATAATTTATATTATTATAATGTATATATTATGATTTTAACAGATATAAAGATTATGTAATATAAAAATACACAAATGCAGTAGACAATGTTGGCTATGGCTTAAGGCACTGGCTTATTATACATAGACACTGCCCAATGATAGCTCTTGATAGCCAGGAATCCAGCTTACATTTTAACATGATTGCATATTATATTTTTTCATAATCTTCCATCTGATGGGCAATATTATTATGCAAAGAGATGAAATTCAATATTACTAAGACATAAGTTTATTTATTTTGTATATGATAAGAACATGACAAAAGAAAAATAAACATATACAGACAATCCACTTAATATATAAAACTTCTATGGGGGATATGGTAGTGGTCTCATAATTGGATATCCAATTTAGCTAAAAAGGAGATCACTCTGATGTTGTTTCATGCAGATCTTCTAGGGCAGATGTCTCCAACTTTGGCAACTTTAAGCCAGCTGGGGAATTCTGGGAGTTGAAGTCTGCCAGGCTTAAAGTTGCCAAAGTTGGAGACATCCATTCTAGGTAACCAGAGAATGCATGTCATGGGCAATCTTGCACAATATGTTTAATAGTTTCATATCAGCACCACAATTGCAACGAAGGAAATCTTTCCATACCCACGGATAGAGGGCAAAGGCACTTCTTCCTATGTCACATCTAATTCTGTTCAATTTCATCCAGACAGAGCGAGGCAGATTAAAACCAGGTGGTTGGTAGAGGGATCACTAATGGTCAAGCCACAAGAAAGTACCATGGACCATTCCTCTCTCCAGGCATTCTTGGGGTTAAACTGGATAGATGTTAAATGAGTAGTGATTTTCCATGCTGGCCTATGGGATTTCAATCTTGTGACAGAGCCTACATTTATTATCCTAGAAAAGAGAGAGTTATTAAGTGCGTGGAGTGTGCTCCATTAACACACTTCCGTTAAGAGAGAAATGCAATGCTGTAATTAACACCAACTAATTAGTGGTAGCAGGATAGATAAAGATTTGTAAGGAATTGAGTTACCTATCAGCAAAGTTTGGCTGCCATCATGTAGATCATGTAGGTTTGAAAAATATGCCTACATTATAAATCTACTAAAACTGAAATGAAATTTCAAGCTTCGGCAAGTTCATTTGATATGCCTTGGTATTTTCTAGCTGGTCTTCATACCTGGAAACATTTTCTGCTCTCAGCTTGACTTCCGTAATGGAATCTTCTAAACCAGGGATATACAATTTACTCTGGTTGTTTTAGGGAGAGACACTCCAAGAAGTATTGATTAAAACCAGGACTTGATTCATTTTATCGGCACAGAGAGGCCCTCCCCTTGGGTGTCACTAGCCAACATAATTTGGCCGATGGCACCCTGAGGAGACCCTCTCTGTGGGAGTGGACTGGCCGGTGGGATGCTACTAGTGGCAGAAGACGGTCTCGAAGGTACACAGGGCCAATGCCATGAAGTGCTTTAAAGGTGGTAATCATATGACCCAGTGGTGAAATGTAAAATTTGTTACTACTACTATTTGTTCTGTGGGCGTGGCTTGGTGGGAGAGGTAATGTGACTGTGTGGGCGTGGCCAACTTTTTTTTTTACTTTTTTTTACTTTTAAAAGCAAGTTTTTCGGCTGAAGAGGTTGTAAAAAATGCTTTTAAAAGGCTCTGACGATCCCAGCTGAGCCGCACGATCATAAGAGGCTTTTTTTTTTAACTTTTAAAAGCATTTTTTTGGCCGAAGAAAAGATGCTTTTAAAAGTTAAAAAAAAAGCCTCTGATGATTGCGCGGCTCAGCTGGCCATGGGGGGGGGGCAGGGATTTTTGCTACCAGTTCTCCAAACCACCCACCATCGCTACCAGATCGGGCGATCCAGTCCGAACCAGGAACATTTCACCCCTGATATGACCCCAGGACACTACAAACTGTCATAAATATGAGTCAGTTGCCAAACATCTGAATATTTATCATGTGACTATGGGGATGTGAAAAATGGTTATAAGTCACTTTTTTCAGGATTGTTGTAACTTTGGTCACTAAATGAACTGTTATAAATTGACGGCTATCTCAACTTTTGTAGTGTCTTTGGACATAATAGTCATCCTTTTTTGGAGTGGAAGAGGTTAATATCACCCTGATGTTTCTCCAAATTATGTACATCTGATCTCAATATTTGCTTTATAGATATGAGTAACCATGACCATAAATATGTTTATTATGAATATGTAAAAATTCAAAAGAAGTGCTTTTGAAGTGTAAAAGTGCAAAGGAAGCATCTTTTTTCACCCTGTTAAAGCAACAAGAGTCAAATCCTGCAGAGGCAATTAGAAACAGTTTCTGTAACAGCTACATAAGCCTTCATAAGACAACAGTTGCTTTAATAGCACTATCAATAGCACTTAGAGAGGGCTGTAAAGCACTGTGAAGTGGTATATAAGTTTAAATGCTAGTGTTATTACTAGACTTACATACCACTTCACAGTGATTTACTGCTCTCTCTAAGTGGTTTATAGAGTCAGCATATTGCCCCCAACAACCTGGGTTCTTGTTTTACCGACCTCGGAAGGACGGAAAACCGAGTCAACCCTGAGCCTGTGAGAGTCGATCTGCCAAATTGCAGGCAGCTGGCAATCAGCAGAAGTAACCTGCAGTACTGCATTTTAACCACTGCACCACTATGGCTCCTAAAATGATTCAAATAGGATGCTTCACTCATCTATCTTTCCATTGCAATGTAATTCTTTTGGATGCTTTGTTCTGATGGGACTCTCTAACTAGAGTTTTCACAAACCGTTCTATCAGTCCCTGAAGCACTATAAGCAATACAGGTAGTCCTTGACTTACAACAGTTCATTTAGTGACCGTTCAAAATTACTACACTGAAAAAAATGACTTATGATCATTTTACACACTTTTGACTGTTGCCGCATCCCCATAGACATATGATTTACATTCAAATTCTTGACAACTGTCTCACATTATGATGGTTGCAGTGTCCCGGAATCATGTGATCACCTTTTGTGACCTTCTGACAACCAAAATCAATGAGGAAACCAGATTCACTTAATAACCATGTTACTAATTTAACAACTGCAGCGATTCACTTAACAAATGTGGCAAGAAAAGTTGTAAACAACAAACTCAATTTAACAAATTTCTGACTTAGCAACATACATTTTGGGCTCAATTGTGGTCGTAAGTTGAGAACTACCAGTATTCTAAAGCATGTTCAAAATTAAATTGCAAAGACTTGTTCTTTGTAGTCTTTGTGCACTTTCTAAAGTATATATCATTTTATTATTGAGGGTAATTAAACATTCTGCTCTTTTCCTGCTTAAGAATGGCACTTCTATATAATTTCAAAAGTAGAGCTTTTATTATCATTAATTCTATGGGCTTAAAGCTCCGGGAAGAAAGATCAAAAAATCATTTAATCACTACTCCATTTTGAGCTCTTATCTCTCAAAATAAGAAAACATAGTACAGTAGAACCTCTGGTCATGACCATAATTTGTTCCCTAACTTTGGTCACAACCCATTTCATCATGACCCGACCAACAGACAAACAACAGGAAATTTGGCACTTACAAAAAAAGTGGCATGGAAAGGAAAATTGACTGTGGCCAAGTTTGATTGCCACCTGAGTATCCAGATTCAAAAAATTTGTGAATTTTTTGGTTGGAACCTGATTTGGTCATGGCCAGAAGTGTTCATGGCCAGAGGTTCTACTGTATGAGATCAAATATACAGAGTGAATTCTGGAGCGGGGTGAAAACTTCAGGTAGATGTTCTCTAAGAGTATAGATAATTTATCAGTTAAAATTATTGCAAGAATTCATTATCTGTACACTATTTTGATTTCCTCAAACTTGTTTCTATACCATTGGGCCATTAGTTGAAACCCAAAATCAACAGAAAAGTGGGACATAAATGCACATACTCATATATTGTGGTCCAGTCTTCCCTTATGCTTGATTGTCCAAAGCCATTTAAAATGAAATACTTAATTGAAAATCATTTAGATTTAGACTTCAGAAATTTTCTAGAAAGGAATTGCCAAATCTAATCTTAAAAGTGGTTAGAGGGATTCCTGTAAAGATAACCAGGCTGAGCCGAGGGCAGGATCAAATGCATCATCTGGCCTACACCCCCAGAAAAGACTTACCTAAATCTTACCCCACCCTGAAGTCCATTAACTCTTATCTGATGCAATTTGTTAGTTTATCAGATTTTTGTATATAGGTTGCATGAAATTAACTCACAGTGGTTTGAATTCTATATTGGCTCCTGATTTCATGCTTGTGACAATGCCTAGATTTCCCTTAACGTGGAACATCTCGGTAATGATCTTCAATTTCTATCATTTTTCATCAATTAACCATGATGTCAGGGGACAATTCTATTGGAAACTTGCCAGAGATACTTTATCTATTAATACTTACACTCCAAGTATTGGAGTTTCCTTTGGAAACTGCCTTATTTGGTTCTGACTGATTAGTATTTAATATACATTGTTTGATAATGCATACAGAAATGCAAAAGAAACAATATATGATAAGAAAATCTAACATATTTGAATATAGCATGAAATGTATGTTCTCTGAAACTGCTCTTTAGATTCATCAATGTTTCAAATAAAGAATTTCGGAAGAAAGAAGAGCAATGGGATGATGAATATATGAACCTGAATCAAGTCATGCCAAACAGCTATTATTCTGTTTAATCAAACAATATTATTTAATCAAACAATATTACTTTAAAAAATTTGAAAAGCTTAACCCACTAATATTGCCCTTCCCTTTGTAGATAAGAAAAAACATGCCCAAAGGAAAAAAGCATTGCTGCAAGAGTTGGACCTTTACTAATAAATTAGGAATAACATTAGAAAATATGCAGGACTTCAGACTACAATTACCATGTATGACATGAAAGCAGAGTATGGGAAAAATTCCAGGTCAATTTGTTGTCTGCAAGAAACTGGATCTTTTAACAAGGAAGTCAAGCTGTCATAGAAGTGAGTCATTTAGCTCTGATTAGTACATGAAACATGGCATAAGCCTGCCCTTAAATCATTTATATTTTACTCTTTTATGATGCTGTTGTGAATTACCTCTTTCTGCATCTGTAATTAGAGGACGTAACAGATGGCCTGGGCTTAATTCAGGGTGATAAATCTATTCAAATAATCTACAGAGAAGCTCCTGTGGACAAATAGTTCTCTGTTCACTGCGTGGTTTAGGGTTTGAGCTCAATTTTTTTGGAAAGGATAATTCCACAATAGCCTGGGGAAGTGTTTTTGGAACTCAAAGAGGCTTAGTAGATTGTTTTTAAGAAAGTGAGGTTCTTTCCAGAATTAGTAAAACATCTTGAAGAAAACTGTTCTCTTATTGGAAATGTGCTGTTAACTATGTTTGTTTTCATCTTTTGTGAAATTGGCAATTTACTTATTTGTTTTAGGAGCAATTAAGCATCTAATCAACTTTCTAATGTGAAAAAGCAAAGCAGGAGTACTTGGATGAGAAGTCTAAAAAATTCCAGGGCTATGAGTTCTATTGGGAAGGAATTAATAAAATTAATAAAATCCCAAGAACAAAACTGTGGTATACTACTCCTTACTATTGCCAAGATAACTAGATGAACATATCCATGAAGTCATGAAGACTGAACTTGACACAAAGCAGATGTTTACCTTTTTAATATATAAAGTATATTGGACCAAATCAAGGATTTCCAAACTTTTTCCACACAGCATCTTGAGGGTATTAGAGACCATTTTCCCACTGACTACTTTTGAAATTTTTGGGATATTTCTTTTGAAAAATAAAAAAGGCATGGTTCTCAAGACACTTGGTTCTTTTTTTTTTTTTTTGAACAAGTTTTATTAGGTTTTTCTTTTACATGCCTATTTTATGAACAGCGTATTGACCGGGTCACATCTTATACAACGTATAACATAGTTATATATTAATTTTTATAATCCATTCCAATCTTCTTTTTTGTCTTTTCAATTTCTGCCATGATATTCTTTTTCCCTACTTTTTTATCTTACCTTAATCTCTTCTTAATACATAATATATAAACAATATCACCATCTGCCCTTCAAATCCTAATTTCTTAGTATTATTTCAATTATCTTATTTCTCCATTTATAAAGTATATTTCTCAAACTATCCATCACATTTTTAACTATAAATGTACTTCATCTTATTCAATTTTTACATTGAAATCCTTTAACTTAATTGACCTCCCACATCTTATCTTAATCTCTTCTAACTACATAAGCAATATCACTATCTGCCCTTAATTCCTAATTTCATATTATATCATCATTTTATTTCATCATTTTCAACATATTATTTTAAAGTCCCCATCACACTTTTTTACATTTCAATTTTATCTCTTAATTTCAGTTATTTTCATAATTGAACCAAGTTACCACTTCATATTTCATCTTCTGTTCATTTTACAATACACAATATACATCATATTTGCTTTTTACATTCACAATTACTAATATTAATACAGTTCTCTTAGATCTACTAATATATGCCTTGTTTCCCTTCCTCCTTTCCGTTATTCTTTCCCTTTTAACTGTTTTCTCTTGGTCTCTCCAGAATTCCACTTCTTAATAATTTTCTCCCTTCGCCCCATTCTCTTATCCTCTTCTTTTTCTTTTTTCTTTTATATTTATTATCTTTTCTCCTGAATCCTTTCTCTAACTTTTGAGTCTATTACTCGCATAATTCACCCCCAATTTTTACTGAATCTTTTCCCATTTCCTTCTCTTCCCTTTGATTGTTTCTTTTTTGGAAAATATTTCCCCCTATCCATTCTTTTTTTGCCACTGTAAATCCCAGTGTAATCATCTAATTTTTTTACCTTCAATTCCTTTACCTTCAATATTATTTTCTTGCTTCTAATTTATATTCTCTTTTTCCTGTTCAGTGTGTTCTAACAAGTTTCTAACTTTTATCGCCCTTTATTGATTCACACACATTTTAAGCATCTCAATTAATTTCTCACACATCCAAGACTCCATATTGTCAATTTAAAAAAATATTGGTATTTTAACTTATGTTTAATTAAGATTTAAGTCCATATAGTCTCTTTTTTATTTCCAGATGATATCCAATACAAATATTTGTCCAATTTAAAGCTTTATTGTTTTCCACCTCCTATAGAAGTCAAAGCCAAGCAGTTTAAGTAGAAACAAATACTCCTTAAAATTTCTCACAGCTCTTATAGTGATCAAGCTCACTGTTGTTATTCTTTCAAGTTAAGCCGGTCATTATAGTGCTCTCTTTCCACCAGCAGATGTCTCTCTACAATTCACAATTCTCAGAACAAGGAAGTATTCAACTTGCAAAAGTATTTTAAATCCACATAGAAAATATTATTTTTAATTTTTCCAAGTTCAGTTTTAAATCCAGATATAAAATTTCCTTTCTTTGGCTTTAATATTTTAACCTCCTCTTTGTTCTTCTTTCAGATTTCAAAACTGTCAAAATTATTTCAAATCCTCATTATAAAATACTTTCCCAAGGGTTTCTTTGTCTTGTATTAGTTTTAATTTCTCCAAATCCAATTTTAAATCCAAATATAAAGTTTTCTTTTCTGGGCTTTAGTACTTTCACTTCCTCTTTGTTCTTCTCCCTCCATTAAAATACCCAAGTGCCAATTAGCGGCTCGTTTCCTCGCCAGGACACCTTTTTTTTTTAAAAAAAAATCCCTTTTTTACCTATGAGTTGGCCAATCACTCACCTAGTACCAGTACTCCATTCAAACACTGCTTCTGCACTAAATTTTATTCCAGTTGCCCCATCTTTAATGCGGTCGTTTTTAATGGCCACCACCCTTGCTGCCCGTTTGAAGAGCTGCCTCCGACCTTTCGAGGAACTTGCAAATTCCTCTTGGTCTTCCAAGGTGCTTCTCCTTCTTCACTGTCCTTACAGGACGGTTCTGGTCCGAAGTCCCCCTGACAACAGTTTGTCTGGCTGGACTTTCCCGAGGCTCGTCAGAGTCCACTATTTTCCAACCACGATGCTTCCTTTTTCTCCATGGCACTCAGTTCTGTCTGTGTGATAAAAATGCAGAACATTCACAGTCCTGCTTATAGCAGCTTTATTTGGACAGTGAAATGATCAGACTTGGTTTGGTGAGTAGCAGTTCTATACCACTGCCAATAGACAAAACTGAGCATAAAATACTGAGGAATGAAATGGTTACAACCAGTTGACAACAAACCTCAGCTATTGTTCTGTCCTTCTGGGCTAGTTTCTTACGTCTATTCACTACCATGTTTCAGTGCAATTTCTGACCATTGCTATTTCTCTCCTGACACAAGTAATTGGAAATATCCAACAGACCTTCCAGTGAAATTGCTATTATATGGTTAAAGTATTTTTGCCCATTGCTTATTTTTAAAAATTGACCCACATGCAGTGCTGCTGCTGTATCTCAATAATAAAAAATCCTGGAAATTCAGCTGTTTTTCGTCCCACCAAGACAAGATATATATTTATCATAAAATAATCTTTGCCAGTCAGTAGATCCATTATACAGCATAATATTTATTCTGTTTTGTTACCAAAAAAAATCCAACTATCCTTTAAGTAACATGTTTTTTTCAGGTTCCATATGAACTTCCAGCAAAGTTCAGAATTCATGATTGGAGAGGTCCCTATCTACTCAAGCAATTTTTATGAGGCACAAGACAGCATATGGTGTAGGTCAGTGATGGTGAACCTTTTCGGCACCAAATGCCCAAACTCGAATGCGTATGTACGCACCGGAAACCCGAAGACCTGTGTGCATGGGCACACCGGCCAGCTGGTCTTTAGGTTTCTGGAGTGCACATTGTGCCGAGCAGCTGATCTTCATGTGCGTGGTAGCACTGGAAACTCTGAAGACCAGCTGGTTGGCGTGCGCACCGTCACCAGTTGCTCTTCTGGTTTCTGGCACATGCATGCATATTGACCAGCTGGTCTTCATGCATACCGGAAACCCGAAGACCAGCTGGCGACGGCACACATGCCCACAGAGAGGGCTCCATGTGCCACCTCTGGCATGCATATCATAGGTTTGCCACCATGGGTTTAGGTCATTCCATTCATTCTTCAATTGCAAAGCTCTCCTTGTTCTAAGCCAGTCATTTTGAATCTGAGAAAAACTGATATTTGTGTAGATGTGATTCATTGATGCCTCTGCATCAGTAGTGGGTTTCACTTACCTTTGCTGCCGTTTTGGAACTATGAGCATGCACATGTGTGAGTGATTGCTTCACTTGTGTGTGGTGCTTCTGTGCATGCGCAGAACCTTCTGCACATGTGCAGAGAGCATCCATGATGACGACTGGGAGGTGAGCAGAACATCCCACCACCGCTGCTGCCAGTTTGCCCAAACCGGGACGAACTGGTAGAAACCCACCACTGCTCCGCATATTCACAGCCTATCAACCAGCCAGAACATATTTCCTACCTCAGCTTCCCATCTTCCTACCTTTATTGCCAGTCAGATGATTTGTGAAACCAATTCAGTAGTTCTGAATTGGTTTGATGATGTTACAAGCAAGCAAGTAACAACCTGAGTACTGATATACAGAAAATTGACATAAGCAGATCTCAAGTGCCATTACAGACTGTGAATCCATATATACTAACTTAAGTCGAACATTGTTCTTGTACAAATAACCAGAACAGAAAATCATAAATTCAAAAACATGAGTATTTTAAAATGTGATTCCATTTAGTCACCTCCAGCCCCTTAGTTCTCAAAAGATTTCTAATGCACAACATCCTTTACGAACAGTTTTGTGATAAAAGTGCTTATATTATTACCTTAATTAACAGTACATAACAGAATTTGAATAATAAGTATTTAATTTTTTTTGGTATAAATTCTAATTCAAAAAGATTTTTTAAAAATGAAGAGGGTGGAAAGAAATGAATGTAACTGTAGTCATTACTTTACTCCTTCCATGCTCTTAAAAATGAAAAGAAGCACTAGTCTAATTCCTACAATTGCAGGAAATTTGAGAAGCAGTACATTAAACTCTCACTTTCCCCTGACATCTTTTTTTATTAGTAAGATCCTAACGTACGGTACTTGATCAGTTTTCAGTAAAATAATTGCTGTATGTAGGTCCCTTTGTTAATCGGTTTATATTTTTAAGCAATTATATTGATCTAAAGATTGTGACAATATATTAACATCCTGATTTTGAAAGATGCATGAAAATGACTATCCATCCATTCTTTGCCTTTCCATCTAATAATTCATACACATTTCCTGTTGTTTCCTGTATTGCTAAACCAGTGTCTTTCTGCAGTAACTGTTGGAAACAATATCAGTTCACCTTTCTGTTATACTATATACTATTAACATCAGTGCACTATCCATAAGTAACAGCATGTTCCCTCTGAATCCTGAAGCTAACATATTTAATCATTAATCAAATTTAGTACAGAGCCTTTTCCGCTGCATAGTTTCCATGAACTTTGACTCAAGAATAGACAGCAATTAATGACTCTTATAATTTGATCTCCAGAATGCCCTCAGCATCCCCTGAACTTAGCACCTATTCTCAGCACACAAATAATTTATGTCAAGTGCTAACTGACGTAGTTACACTAAATTTCCTTTTTTTAAAGATAGGTTAAAACATTAAATGTGGAAATGTCTGGATAAAAGCTATGCTCATAATTCACTTTTCATACAATGGAGTTCTACAGTATAAGATATGGTTACTGATGCTTTTATTTTAAAAATATATTAGCAGTGGTTCTCAATATACTTAATAATATTGAGCAATGTGAAATGTGGCTGAAAAAAAGTAACTGATATGTAAATAGGATGTTATGACGCACTTACCTGCTGCAGAATCCTGTCTGAAATTATGGATCTGCCACGTGATTGGCCTACAAAATCACAAATTCCTCATTTGGGACAAAGCCTTGTTCTGAATATTTTCAAGAAAAAAAGCTTTAAAATGTCAATTCTGGTGATCTAGTTTATTTCAAAATACAAAGTGTTTGTGAATAAATAATACTGTATGGTTAAGTCAAAATAATTGTGGGTGATAGAAACATACAGACTGGCTCAATATTCCAAGAAATGCTTTGTGTGCCAAACGATTCAGATTGAACCCTGGCCTCCTCACACTTAAGATTTTTAGGATCAAATTACTTAAAGCATCAGATCCTTATGACCAGCGGACTCTCAAATAAGTATTTCTCCCCCAAATGAGCATTCTCATTCCTCAAATGGGTATTTTTACAGGTTATTTAATAAAGGAAAGAATATTTTCCCTTGTAAGAGTTTGCAATCTTCTGCCAACTGCTACTTCAAACCAGGGAGCCCCTAATCATTATTCCTCTTCCTCTGCACAATAGGATTAGTAGTGTAATAAATTCCAAAGGGGGGCACACTGCACTGGATAAAATAAATCCGTTTTGTTTTCAGAGGTCAGATAACCTGGAAAATCCAATGCAATCCCTGCAGAAAACATCAGCATGCGTTCTTTTCCACTAAAAAGAAAAAAATAAAACCGGATAAAAACAGGCCTTTCCATTCCGCAGCTCTGCAAAGCGAAGATAAATTAACAACCTATCTATTCAGTCTAGAATAGCGCTGTTGGCTGGGGGATTCTGGGAGTTGAAGTCCACCCATCTTCAAGCTTCCAAGGTTGAGAAACACTGATCTAGAGTAAAGCATCAGGATTAACAAGGGAAGCAAGAGGGGGGTTCTGATTATATAGGCTCGTGAACGTCTGAAAAGAAGGTCCCCAACATGTGGCGGTCGGCGAGGGCTAGCGTAAACCACAAGGCATTTCTAAACTGGAAGTGGACGGCAGGGAGAAGCAGAGACCTCCTCGCCAATCGCTGAAAATTTAGGAAGCCTTGGCCCCCTCTTCTTGGGGATAAGAGATTAAGGAAGGCGAAGCGAGCGAAAGAGAGAGAGCATGCAGGGCGCAGCCTGAGGGCGAGCGGGACGGTCTCCTGCGCCTCAGCTGCCTTTTGCTTGGCCATCTCAGAGACCTCAGCATCCGCGTGAGACTCCGCAAGCTTTCGTCTTCACCTTGACCCCTGTCTGCCGGCGTTGAGGAATCTAGAATGGCTCATACCGACGCTCAGTGGAATTGACTGTGTTCGGCTACGTCGAGCCAAATGGGGCGGAACGACGGACAAGAAAAACGAGTTAGCAGCCGTGGCGCCTTGCCTGGCCTGGAACCAAGCAGACACGTCGGATTCCCCCCCCCCTTCGTGCCTGGTTCCCCGACCAACTTTTACGAAGACCGCAGTAAACTCTGACTCTTTGGCTGGGCGTTCGCCTATCGGAACTCGATCTCCAGCTCGAAAATTTGCTGGCAAATTGACCTCGTGGCAGATGCGCTGCAGCGTGATAAATAAGCATAGTAGAATTTATTGGCCTCTAGGTGGTAGCACAACCTTTAAGCAAAGTCAAAGATGGTCGCAGATAGTTAATCCGTTTTAAAATCTCAGGCGGATAGACTAATTTTTTTCCCCACCTCAGCAATTTAAAGATACGTGGACTTCAATTCCCATAATTCCCTAGTCAGCCTACACATTCAACTCCAGTTCTAGAAGTAAAAGTACACACATCTTTAAGTTGGTAACAATAGAGAAAGACTGCACAGATAGACCTTGATTTATAACCACAGTTGGGACCAAAGCTTCCACCACTAAGTAAGGGGTCATTAAATGAGCTGTGCCCAATTGACTTTGTTTGTTAGAAGCCAGCCGGAAGAATCACAATGGCAATTGATAAAGATTGACTCAGTTTTCCATCCTTCTGAGATCGGTATTGTTGAGGGCAATATGTTGATGTTATAAACTGCCCAGACAGTCCTGCAACACACTATAGGGCATGATGTAAGTCTAAGTGCTGTTGCTACCTAGGTGCTATTGCTATGCCAAATGCCTGAATCACAATCATGTGACCATGGAGCTGATGCATCTGGTGGAAGCGCAGGGAGCTTCAGAAGTAACATTTTTCAGCATTGCATGTAACTTTGAATCGCCACTAAATGAATGGTCGTAAGTCAAGAACTATCTGTAGCCTATCTTGGACAGTTAAAAAAGGAACATTTCCAACAGAAACAAGTAAAATTACTTTTGTGTTATTTCAAAAAGACATACATGGATTTGTCCCTGATGTCACCAAGACCAGTTCGTTCTCACAGGGAGGAACTACTCTGGGTACCGTCAGTCAAATTGTGCCGACTGGCGACTCCCAGGGGGAGGGCCTTCTCTGTAAGGGCTCCAATCCTTTGGAATGAACTGCCCCCTGAAACATCCCTAATCTCCGTGCTTTCCGCTGTGCCCTCAAGACCCTGATGTTCAATCAGGCGGGGCTAAACATGTTAACTGGAAATGATTAAAATATTATCTAATTCTGGGTTTTATTTAATTTGAGCTAAACTATGTTATAATTTTAATTATCAATTTTATGATGTTTATGTATCTTTTATTTTTTCTTGACTGTACACCACCTTGAGTCCTGCGGGAGAAAGGCGGTATAGAAATATAATAAACAAACAAACAAACAAACAAACAAACAAACTAAGCTTCATTTGAAGGAGACATTTCTTTTTATAGGTACCCATGTAATTGTCTGTAGAAATTCTCAGTCATCCAGGTCATGGTTGTCCCAAAGGTGCTTTTTCAGGAGGCAACTGGAGGGGGAAAAATTGCAGACTACACAAACCAGGAATACTACTCAGGTGACACTGAGGACACAGTTAAACCTCCAAGTGCCTCAAAGACTATCGAAAAGGATGCAGATTACCAGCTGTCTGCAAGGAATATAAATCCTTCCACTCCTCCCTATTCTGTCAAAGATGGAGAAATTTCCTGGATGAGAAGCGAAATGTCTTCAAAAGAAAAAACAACGAACTCCAGTTGCCTCCTGTAATCACACCTTTGGGATACCCATGTAATTGTGGTTTTAAATTCCAAATTCTGATGAGGGAAGCATGGAGCGATGACACCTTGCTCCCCTCATCAGAATTTGGAATTTAAAACCACAGTTAAATGGATTGTAACACATGGCTCTGTGCTTCAGTCAATATCTGAGGGCAAAGCTGAATATAAGCAATGAACACAGAATATCCTAAATATAATAGTTTGGAATTTTTACATATAAGATCTCCAATGCAAGGGATGCAACAGTTTTATTGGCAAGTATGGACAACCTTACAAATGTAAGAAGCTGCCTTCTACTGTGTTAATCTATAGTCAAATCCTATCAACACTAACACTACAATCATAGCTAGACATACCAAGATTGAGCCCAAGACTTTGCGTGCCATGTTGTTAAATTATGGCCTGGGACTTTCTGAGGCCAGTAAACCAATGCTGGTTTATACATTTATAAAACTGCTTCATACATTCATAGTTAGTTCTTCTTTAATTGCCACAGTTGGGATCAGCAAAGTTGAGGGATTTTTATGCCCTTTTGTTCAGACTTCTCCCCATCCAAAGCTTAAGGATAAGAGTGAAAATGGCTGAAGCTCATGTTAGCTGCATCTTCTTTCAATAGCCATGGATGTTCTCACATGTGAACTTGATGGGCATTTGGCTTTGCAAAATGTTTGCTAACATTCATGTTTGCAGCTTTTTAATGGAATATGTTTAACAAACATATTGGGATGTACCGCCATGTATGATACCATACCGTGCCCTTCAATGGTCACTGACAATTTGAATTGTCACTTCAAATTTATGTATTACTTTGGCACTTCTATATTAGGATTTCACATCACCAAGTTGGATTCCCAGGACACATTCAATCAGATCAGATAAAAGCAAATGGATTATTTTTGTGCAGACAGTGTTTTTGACCTGTGAGATATGTTAGATTGAAAGATAGCATTAGAGCCATGCTGATGGATCGGTGCTGTTAGATATGGGGAAAGCTTTTTAAAATTTGACTTTCTAGTTTTAAAAAATGCAGAAAGCACCTGCATTAAAATGGAACTACAGCAGTTTGCAAAGATGATTTAAATTTTCTTTGTCTGGATTAATGAATTCATACTATGGTTGCTGCATAAAGATGGACAATCATTGTATACTATTTTTCTAGTACAGGGACTTTAATATTTGAAGGGAAAAACTAATATTATTTTCTTGCTTTGTCACTAATAGCCGATCTCTCTAGATGGCCTGATAGCATCCAAGTAAGTTATTATACCTTGCTGTCTATAGTATAGATTTTAAAATAGATAAGGTTTCTCAGCCTTGGCAATTTTAAGATGTGTGAACTTCAGCTCCCAGAATTTCCCAGCCAACAAGGTAGCTGGCAAATTCTGAAGTTCACATCTTATAGTTGTCTAGGTTGAGAAACATTAAAGTACAGTACTCTTCCTCTTAAGGCCACATTTGGGACCAGAATTTCTATTGCTAAGCAAGTCAGTTATTAAATGAGTCATGCCTGATTTTACAACCTTTTTTTTGCCACAGTTGTTAAGTGAATCACAGGTTAAGTGAATTGTGCAATCTTTAAGGAATCAAGCTTCACTAATTAACTTTGCTTGTCAAAACACGCTGGAAAAGATGGAAGTGGAGATCACATGACCCCCACTGCAACAGTTATAAATACATGTTGGCTGCCAAGCACCCAAATTTTGACTATGTGACATTGTGGGTGTTGTGACAGTCATAAGTGCAAGGACCAGTCATGAGTCAATTTTTCAGTGTCATTGTAACTGAATGGCTGTACCTTGAGGAACATGATGCATCTAGGCCAGTCCTCCCCTGCATGGTATACACCCGAATCTATTGTACTACAATTCCTGTTACTTCCAGCTGATGCATATCATACTAGGTATAAGTGATGAAAGTTATTGTCTAATATATCTGGAAGAAGGAAAACTGATTTTGACTTTAGGCAAATCCAAATTCTATCAAGATTAACTTACTAATGTGCTTCTAGACTGGAATCAAGGCTCATAATAAGGACCCATATTCTTTTTGTTGCAATAAAGTTGATATACATCAGTCAACAATGGTTTTATTGCTAAACTAAATCAATGAAATACTTACTGAAATAACTGAAGTGGTCCCTATATCTGTAGTTTATTGCACATTACTGTAGTCATAACCAAGGATTATAGATGTATGAAATATGACCCTTATTTTTTACTGATAGCAAATCATATGTTTTTAATGGAATGTTCATACTAAAACCATTTTTTTTTCAAATTGTCCCTGCTGTGTGTAAGATAACATACGAGAAGAGATCAAAGCAAATGACATATTGGAATGATGATAGGTATTAAAGCATTAACTAATGCAAATGCCAAACACTGTGAATGTTCTGGTAAACTGTTTCAAAGAAAATAGAAATATGAATGATGCCATTTTGGTGGCAGTGAAGGTTTTCCTGTGAGAAAAATTTAAGCATTTTAACATAAATGATACAGACACTTTTGGTGTAGAATCAGGCCAAAATTGTCAAGGGATTTTAATTGTAGGTATAAAGGGGAGATCATAAATTTGCAGATAATACCAAGCTGGTGGATTTTTTAACACATTGGAAGAGACTGAAGATTCAGAAGGATCTTGACAGACTTGAACACTGGGCCATAGCTAAAAAGGTTATCTTGTGGTAAGATGGGCAGTTAATTGTTTTTCAAATAAATAAACTAGATGCAGTTCAGAGAAAAGTAAGAACCCATAATTAGGCAGGGAAATCCAAATACATAGGTACAGCATAGATGGTACCTGGCTCAGCAGTAGCTGAGAGGCATCATGTGAAAGGCATCTAGGTACTCTAATGGACCACCATTTGAATATGTGTCAGCAGAGTGCTGCAGCTACCAAAAACCAATGCACTTGTAGGCTGTATCATCTGAGAAATACCATTAAGATTATGAGAAATACCACTTTATACTGCATATAAATCGTATGATAAATGGTTAAGAGAACTAGGTAGGTCTAGCCTAATGAAGAAATATAATAGCTGTTTACTCGTACTCAAGGGGCTGTCATAGAGAAAAGGTAGTTGACTTATTCTCCAAAGCATCTGAGTGTAGGACAAGAAGCAATGGGTGGAAGTTCATCAAAGAAATCCTATCTAAAAACTAAAGAGAAATTTCCTGACAAGAGAAAAATTAATACAACAGCTTGCCTTTCAGAGCAATGGGTGCTCCATCCCTGGGGGTTTTCAAGAAAATATTGGACAACTATTTGTCTGGAATTGGTATAAGAACTCCCTCCCTATGTAGTGACTGGACTAGAAAACCTCAGATCACTTCCAGTTTTATGATTTGATTTGCCTCTATTCCAGGCAAAGTTGAGAACTTAGTGGATAAAGGAAATATTCATTCAAATCCACGGGTAAAATAAATGGAGGAAGGGAAGCTGTTTGTATTGTTTCTAACCCAACAATGCTTTTCACAGCAGCAGTAAGGAATTTCCACTAACTCTGTTTAAAAGATGATAATTTGGGGGAAATGTGTCTGCCCCATTCATAAATAAAAGCACCGAGGATTTAATCCCTGTTATTTGCTTTAAATGCCCTTCAAGCTGTATCTCCTTGCTCTGAATAGGGTTTTTTTTAATCACTCTCCCAATATTGGAACTGAAGTTGGCTTGGAGAGAATAGCCATGGAACAATATTTTGTTAACTCACAGTTACTAAAAAAAAAAGTATGCCTGTCTTTGTGTTTAAGTGAGAAACACATGTATCCGCTGCTGGCGGTGGTTGTATTTTTATTTGTAGTTTGTTCTTTGACATAAGGGCACCAATTCAGCATGTAATCCAATCAAAGTTGCCATGGTACTGTGCTTATTCACCAGGACAAATCCAATTGCTTTCTGCTGCAGTTTCTTCTGAATAATCAGAGGATTCTCTAAAGTTCATTGGGCTCAGTGTGATATTGAAGAATAGACTAAATCTCTCCCCGTAAAGCCAATGGGACTTCCCAAAACTTTTTATTTTAAAATTTGGAAATAGAAATGGATTGTTAATTGATTGGAAAACATTTTCACACATCTATCTGTTTGAAAGAAAAGCCTCCTCCCTCCCCTTTCAATGTAAGAATAAACTGGTCAGATTTTAACAGTGTAATCACAATTGTTACTTACCGCTAGATGACACTGTAGAGCAGTGATTCCAAAATGCTTCCAAAAGAGCTGGACAAAATTCTTGTGTAAAATACATTAAAAGTATTTGTCCATTACACCAAGATAATGATACATGTGAACAATCCAGAATAAAAACTTTAATTTGCTTCTTAATGTTATGAGAAAGGAATATTCTGTTTACTTAAATCTTTCATTTGAAGTAATCAGAAAACTATTGCTTATCTTTTAGTCTACCTGGTACAAGTAATTAAGTAAATATCTATTGATGAGTACCAAAAAGTACAGTCAGCTAAGCTAATGTTTCCCAATGCCAGCAACTTTAAGATGCGTGGACTTCAACTCCCAAGAAGCCACCATCCAGCTTCTCTTGATGTCTTGCTGAGGTTGAAAAGTACTGAGCTAATGTAAGATTTAGAAACAAGTTAAATCCAATTTATTGATTGGAAATAATATTTACTGATTCATTGTGTGCTGGAATTGTGCTTATTTAGCCTTTTTATTAAAAAAAAAGTCTCTGAATGTTACCCAGCACAATAAACTGTTGTGATACTAAAGAAGCACATACAGATCACTTGTTACAGGAGTTTTTATTTATTTTTATTTATTAAATTTTTACTCCACCCTTATTATTATTTTTTTGTTTTAAAAGTTTTTTATTTTGAAAACATTAAAAACAAGATACAAACATGCAATTATATACATATTACTTTTCCCTACAGCTATTTCGAAGTGATCCTTTCTTACTATTTACATCTATTTACATTTTAACTTTATCTTATTCAATAATTTATTTTCCATCATTCTTTCTTTTGTCTAGATTGTACTTCGATCTTCAACATTTTTTCTCCTCTCTCTCCTTTATTCCTCTTTCTCATTTTTCCTATTCTCCAACCATTCATACCACCTACAGCATACTTTGTAATATTCTGTATACTCTTTCTCCTTGATTTCTTTTGTTAATTTGTCCATCTCTGCACACTCTTAAGATTTTCCTAATTAAATCTTCTTCTGATGGTAAGTTTTCCTTCTTCGAATTTTGTGCATAGACTATGGGGGCTGCTGTCAGTATACATAATATTAAATATTTCCTTTGTATAGTTTTCTATGGAAATCCCTAGTAGAAATTGCTCGGGTTCTCCCTTTATTGAATTCTGAATTATTTCCTCTATCCACTTTTTAACTTTCGCCCAGAATTTCTTTGCCACTGGGCAGGTCCACCAAAGTTGTTAATAACCCTTATTATTTTTATACATAACTCAGGACAGGTGAACATATCTAGTACCCCTTCCTCCTCCTATTTCCCCTACAACAAGAACCCTATCAGATGGATTGGAGAGACTGACTGGACCAAAGTCATCCAGCTGGTTTTTCATGCCTAAAATAGGATTAGAAATCACAATCTCCCGATCTTTGGCTAGCAGTTTACCCACTAGACCAAACTGCTTTTTTAAAAACTTTTTTATTTGTCTGTCTGTTTAGCTATCTATCATTTACCTATCTTACTTTGTGGACTGCAGAAGAAGTGGAAGTGAGTTCAATATCAAACAAACCATTATGAGAGAGGAGGTTATGATTCTTTTCTGTGATTCATTTTATAAGCCTAATCAGCTCTCTCTAGCTTATTTTTTTCTAAAATAGGAGGGAATAGATTAAGTAGTCAAGTTCCTCCTTGATCTGTATTAACACCATTAATGTTTAGTTTTCTGTTCTAAATTAGCTCAAAAATCAAGCATGATTCCAACACATAATTACAGCCCTTTTCCCCCAGAAGTCTGGGATGCATGAAATAAAAAAAAAAACAACTTTAGTATCTATTTACTAGGATCAAATGACATCAGAGTTATTTGTAAACAAGTACTTTTGCAGGTATTAAAAAAGTTGGAATGATGTTTAAATATAATTGATGCATTTCACCTGGGAACTATCTTTTTGGCTGCATCTCTTCATTTGCATAATTTTAATTCTTTGAAAGTGCTGTTACCATATTTTGAAATGAATCCTTGTGTACAAACTTCTGAAAAAAATCTTGGACTGCATAATCATAGTGAAAAAAGCCCTGAAGAAACAATGGAGCACCTGGTTCACTGCTGCAAGAAGATTGCAAAGTCTGACTATAAACAACAGGATAACAAAGTAGCAACAATGGGGCATTGGGAGACCCACAAGAAATACAATTTGCTTGCCATAAAATAGAAAAATTAATAGAAAACTAAAAAGTTTTCTATTAAAAAAATTAATAGAAAACTAAAAAGCTAAAATGCTCTGCATATGGTACTAGGTAGTAGTACCATAAATTCAGTGGAACTTAATTGAAGTTAATATGCCTATGGTCTAATTACTTAAAATTGGAAAGAGGAATATCAATATTATAAAAATGAAGGCAAATTTAATAATCTTCCCTATGGTTTTACCTAGAATCAGAGGAAGCATATTTCCAAATGTACTTAATTTAACAATGAGATTCAAAGATGGAACATGATTTTCTTGTTGGCTTCATATTTGAAATTTATTATAAAAGTGGTTTCCTTAAGCAAAAAAAAAATAATGCTAAAGGAAAGCTCCTTTTTTTCAACTAAAAATCATTCCATAGAAGATAAGGAATATTCCCATTTCATTTCTAATATATTTAGAGGCTGAGAAATATTGAAATTCTCATGGAATTGATAGTGTTCATGGGAAATGCTATTAGTTATATGCCAATTGCTTGCTTAATTGGCCCCATTGGCTATGAAATCCGTTTGTATAATTTATGCAGATATGTTTTAATTCAAGAAGCTAAAGCTGCAGTAAAATCTCTTCTTTTGCACTGTGATGCCCATCTGGGCCATGTGTTCAGCGATAGTCTCAAGCCATCTGGGCAGAAATTCTGCATCAAAAGTGTTTCATTAACATTTAAACCAATCTCAAGCCAGTCAGGATTATATTTTATGAATTGATAGTGCTCTAATGCTTAGTTCTCTTTTACTCCATAGGGTTACCTTGAAAATAAATTGAGAACCTGGTGCCAGCTTTTAATGTGTCTGCTTCTCGCGCATATATTGCATCTAATGAATTAGCATGAATACAGCCAATGCCAAGCTATTGATGCAAATTACGTTGTATTTAATCCATGCTCGAATACAGTCCTTTGATGTAGCTGGTTTCCTGTAGATTGCTGGGAGTCTTCTATATGCAACACAGCTCTCCTTCACCTAGGCATGTTTCCATTGAATCCAATGGAAACGCAGGATATTATTTGCAAAAGAGTTGCTTTTGTTGATAATTACCTTCTCACCATTAGGTACAATAGTTCATTGCATAGAAATAAAATGCATAAATCCAAAACTCAAATGCAGGTGTCTTTTGTAGTCATCTTAAATATGGTTCAAAAAGATGTAAATAGAATTTTAGAAGAATAACTCCTTGTTAGGAGAAACACTACTTTTTATAGTATACAAAAAGGATATGTTTGAGGTATGAGGATACACAATGCTTTCATTTTAAGAGCAACTGAGCCTCACAAACATGTAAACGATGTGAAATTTCACTTCTGTCACAAGCAGTGAATCACATTGTCTTTCGCTGCCTGTGATCATAAACATGGTGCAAAATATTGGAGAATGCCACACAGGTTTTCAGATTTAAGTTCCAGTATATATTCAATTGCCTTTGATTGCTGATGGAAAACTCATTGAAGTTGGAATGGGAAATCTACAGTTCATATCCTTGGCTGGGTTTGTGTATGGACTTAAGTTATAATATTGGAATTTGGTTTAGTATGCTTCATGAATCTAGCAAATGTAGTTTACAATCTATGGGTGATAATTTAGGTTTTCGAATAAACCAGGAACTGCCACATATTTAATGAGCCATGGTTAGTACAGAATGAGCAACTGGCTATAACAGGGCTAGAGGCAAATTCTAAAATCAATTTTTTAATGCCTTGACACTCTCTCTCTGGCTGTGCTGCCAAATTGGGTGAGAAAGAACACTTAAAAACAGGACTTGGGGCCTAAAACATGCTTGTTTAAAATATACAAAAGGCTCTCCTGACTCAAATAAAAAACGTCAGTAGCTCAGTGGGCACATTGCATGCTCCTCTACACACTTCTCGCTCAATGGAGTACATGAACCCTACCAATGTGATAAGCAGCAATGGCCAACCTATCAGGGAAAAAAAGATAGTATAAAAACATAAGAGTCTTTGCAGAGAATCACCAAATGTTTGGTTGGCTGGTTTACTGCGAATGTTTCAGATTGGAAAATTGGTGATTATTCCCTGTGGATTATTTTATTTCTTTTCTCCTTATATCATTTGAATGACATGCAGAACTGAACTGAAAAGTTCTGAGTACTCTCAGAGGAAGAAAATATATAAAACATTGTGGACACATTTCCATAAGAGGCTAAAGACCAGGCTCTGCCAGGTAGCTTGGAACTCCAATGGGGGAGCATTGGTGGTAAAGGAGCATTGGTGGTAAAGGTAAACAGTGAAGTCATGAATAGATTGGAAGTCACGGCCATTGAAATTTAACATTTTAGCTGGAAGATGAGATTGATGCAAAACCCCTGTGTGTTTAATGAAAGGGTATTGCTGAAGAACAGCACCTGTTATGGTACCTCAGCTTTGAATCTCCCTTATCCTTATATAATTGATACCAGATTCAATTAATACCAGTTTCAACATCAGATATAAACTTTTCTGTTAACACCATCTGTTTTTCTGTTCATTCATATGACAAAACTACCTGCATAAAAGTCTCATAAAACAGATTAAATTCTAGGACTCCTGAAAATAGAAGACTGAACTACAATCTAGCTGTTCTTGTGGCATGATATAATGCAATGCTTGACTTTTATTAAGTTAGTAAAAATTCTGTTAATAATAAAAAATAAAAACTGGCATTAAATGTTTTTATAAGAATACAATTTTGCAGTAAATATATTTGCTTTAGTTTTATCTACATATTTGCTTTAATTTTATCTACACATTTGCTTTAATTTTATCTACACATTTGCTGTACTTTTACCTATAAGGTTCCTATAAGGATAAACTATTACAAGATGTTTGAAAGAATTGAAAAGATATATATTGGTGTTAATATATATCAGTTGATATACATAAGATGTTTATACCTTAGATATTTTCCAAAGTACAAATCAACCTTCCCAAAATACATCAAATGTAAATCACCAACATGGGAGCTTTGCAGACAGGCTGGAACCAAACTAGGACATTTGTTAAGAATTTCTACCAGATTCTCCAAGTTGTGTAGAAATGTACAGTGTTAACATAGGAAATCTGAAGTACAGCAGGGTAACTGAGCAGGGTAACTGAGGTTTCACATAAAGCTCAACAGGAAGAGTGTTGAAGAATTGACACAAGATGGCACCAGAGAATAGGTTTAGCCTTAGACAACATTGTCACCTTTTTGTAGTAGAGTAATGGAGTACCTACAATAGGACTATACAAATAAATCACACTCCAGATTTATTTGTACAAATTTTAAATTACAAATCAATTTGATAAATCAAATCCACAGATAAATTTGATTCAGAAATTTGAATAATCCAGAGCAATTTGGTATGAATGTGTGCATTTTAAGTATGCAGATTGCCCCAGCTGCAACTGGTTCCTCCCAAAAATTTGATCTGAAGACTTTTTAAAATTGATACATTTAAGTCAAACAGAACTAATTTAGATAGCCTACAGTAAATTGTTCCTAGCCACTTTGATTTTAGAAACTGGGTAAAGATATTGTCTTGTACAAATTGCCCAAAAGATAATCTGAGGAGAAAGGAATCAAGCCATCCAAGCTACTTCAAAGAAGCAAAATAGAATTATTTGCTTCTAGTTCTTGTCTCTTAAATCACTGCATAAATTTCAATCAATGAAATCAAACTCAGATGATGGTTGAATAGAAATTAAAAAATTTTCTCCGTTAGATTTCTATCTCATCTTTCCTCAAATAACTTAAAAGTACTTTACATGTGATTCCTTTATTTTATTTCTGTAAAGTGGGATGAGAGAGACTGGTCCAAAGTCACTCAATGAATCTCCATGATTAAGGGTGAAATGATACCTCCAGTGGTGGGATTCAGCCAGTTTGCACCACTTTGGGAGAACTGGTTGTTAACTTTCTGAGCAGCTTGGCAAACTGGTTGTTGGAAGAAATAATTAGGGCAGATAACCGGTTGTTAAATTACTTGAATCCCACCACTAGATACCTTCCAGGGCTGATTTTTTTTTTTATTCCCCTCTGAAGCTGTCAGAATCTGTTGTCAGTCATTGGCTGAGTTGATATGCCAGGTTAAAACATTTTTAAAAAAGAATCATGATTTGCTCTTAAATAATCTGCTCCATAAATCATAATTTACAAGCCTTAATGACTGTGTCAATACATCATGCTAACCCAGGTCAAGCAAATCACTTTTTAGCCTAGCATGTTGTGTGAATCTAGCTAGTATAAACAATTCTGAGCAAGTAAAGAACAGCATTCTTACCAGGGATTGCAAACAATAGTAGAACTCTTGTGCCCTAATAATGATAATTAAAATGCTATAGATGTGTTAGTAAAGGTTCAGTGTATCATGGTAAATTAACAAAGATATAATTTTCTGTGGTGCAAAGGAAATTCGTTCATAATACCAACTGCTTAAAGGACATAAAAAAGAACCACATTTAGCAATTTGAGTAGCCAAATGACCTGTAAAAGATGTAAACATTTAAGAATTATCAAACTGCAAGACTGGCACCATATAAATTTAATAAATAAATAAATGCAGCTGCTGAATGGGATGCTGTTCTGATCATCAGCTTCAGAACATTTTATTACCATTATCTTTTCATGGTTATAGGTTTCAGTGACTGATCAGTTCTTGGGAATAATTGCAGGAATAATCAACGATATAGATTCTTCACTGCAACAAACAGATTCTTCACCGCAGTTAAAAAGCTCTTGTATTTCTACTCTAAAATAGAAGACAGTTCTGATGATTTATAATTTATATTTCGCTTTCTACTACAAAATTAGGGGAGTCAAACTAAAAGTTTCTACAGATAGTGACTATCTAGTGCCTCAGATAGTGACTATTCACTGTTACAATGTGATAAAAAGGTAACTTTGCATCCAGTCTTCATATTTACAATCTTCCCTGGTCTGTAAAACAAAGGAAAGCAGATTACAAAGCACAGTTGTAGTTTCATTTAGTGACAGTTTCACATAATGACCAAGTTGCTGGATCCAATTGTAGTCACTAAAGGAGAATTACCCATGCTAACTTTTTTATTCTTATGAAGTCTGGCATTAAATTGAGCCAAGAAATAGTGGCATGTCCAAAGACTCTCTGCAACTGATTGAGAACCAATTTATCATTTAACCACTATAGATCTCACATTAAAAAAATCTTATGATTAGCTTATTAGTCTAAAGACCAGTCCACATGTTCTTTGACAATAAGAACATCATCTGGACTATAGCTCAATTAGTAATTTGTCTTATTCTAATTCTTGTTTATAAATTTGAATCTACATTAGTCCTGGCATCAATTCCAATCTGAATCAAATTGTCTCCTTTGCCCATATCAAATAGTTTAAAAAAATAAACCTGTTTGCTATTTCTTTAAATGCATATTCTCTAAGTATATTTAATCTCTTAAACATTTCAACTACAAAATATGAAATACCAGTTTGAAAAGCGAAGAAGATTGCACTCTTGACTCAATCTTGGGTGGATGTAGTATACAACTTTTTCCAGTGGGAACCACTTACCCTTAGGATCATTTGATTGCATGATGCCAAACTACCATGGCAGCATTCCAAGAGGGAAGGGAGACTCAGTGTGAGAAATACACAGCAGAGGGATAATAAATTAGGACACAAGCTGTACAGCCCTGCGCAGCATCCACGGTGCACTAGCAGCATACAAAGAGGACTAGATTCACACCCCTTTCCTGCAGCTTCGTATGCCAGCTCAGAAGGCTCACTCCAGTATCAGAGGCCTGTTGCTACATGAGCAGGTGCAGCCCCACCCAAACAACAGCATGAGAGGACAAAAGAGAACCAATCAGCATTAAATCCACCATAGTGCTACTCATCCTAGCAATCAGAGACAGGTGGCATTGGGTAATTCCTGCTCTCCTCAAAGCCCTTGGTAAGCATATTGATAGAGCTGTGAGATGACTGTCAGTATGTTGTAGCAAGATGACATGTATATCGAAGAGAAAATCACCTACCTGTGGCATGGGAAATCCACTTCCTCTGGAAAATAGCATAAATCCACCCAGCCAAGACATAACCTCTATATCCTGCTCTCACACACTCACCCATATGCTGTGTTGAAGATTAGTTTTGGACTTGGAACAATTTTAGCTCTCAATGCATTCTAACTAAATAGCTGTTTATGAAAAGGAAGGGCCATATTATGTGCAGTATAGCTGATTTGGAAATACAGTACATTCATTCCATTAATTCAATATCTTCCCTAGGCTACTGTAGGAAGTTAGTGTAATGAACGATAGGCAAACTTTACATTCCTTTGTAGTCTGCCCTAAGTCTCATTGCAGAAAAGATAGCAGCCAATCTTCAGCATCCCTGTGAATGGTGATTCTGAACTATACAGCACTTTTAAATGTTCAAAGTAACTGACATAATTTGCATTTGCTCACTAGAGGCAAATTGCTGCAAAGGAGAGCAGTACTTATTTGGAATTATTTTCTATATCCAATATTAGAGAGTATTGACTTAGAATAAAAATATTTGTGTGCTAACAGATCTCTCTCTCATATATCTTATATGGCATTTGAATTAATTACATTTCTCACAGACCAGGTTTATCAATAATATAGTAGTCAATAACCTGTAGCTGTGATGGCAAACCTAGGGCATCCGTGCCACAGGTGACATGCAGAGCCCTTCTGTGGGCATGTCAGCCATCACCTCAGCCCAGCTTCACTGCACATGCACACACGCCTCCCACTGGCCAGCTGGTCTTCAGGTCTCTGCCACGCATGCATGGGGAGACAGGGCGCATGTGAGGGGGGTGCACGCATACAGGTGGGGCGCAAGCATGGGGTGCTCCCATCCTGTGTGCCCTCAGCAACCCATTTTGGGCCTGGAAGGCCTCCTGCACCAACCTAGAAACCAAAACGGGGCATGGGGTGATGCACGAGAATGTGCGGGAGGGGTGCATGCGCAGGGGGCTCTCACTTTGCATGTTGGGGTTTGGGCACACGTGTGTGCATTTGTGTGTGCACGTGCACGCTTTGGGCACTCGGCACCAAAAATGTTAAACATCACTGACCTAGAGAATTGCTACAAATTTTGCTTCATTTCCTATCCCATTCCAGCAATCAAAAAGGGTCGTTTGATTCACAGCTCTGGCTAATTCAACATGTTATGTACATAATTGCTTAATGCAGTAGTTCATTTTAAGGTTTAGCACCACACACACACACACACACACACACACACAGAGGTAAACTCAGCCACTGTGGTTGCAAACAGTAAGTTCTGGCCTTGCATAATCTATGAACCCTGGCAATTGTGGTTTGTTTAATAAACCATAATTCAGGGAATCGTAATGCAATGTTTCCTCAGCTACTCCGTCCCTTTTGCCAAATTATATGTTGGTCATCAAAAGCAAGTGATACATTGTGTTTATTGTGAGCCCTCAATTTATAGCCATTTCATTTAACAACCATTCAAAGTGGCACTGAGAAAAAAAGTGACTTATGACTGCTCTTCACATTTATGACCATCAGAGCATCCCTACAGTAACATTACCAAAATTCAGGTGCTTGGCAACTGGCATATATTTACAAGAGTTGCATTGTCCCAGGATCATATGATTGCCATTTGCAGTCTTCCCAACCAGCTTCCAACAAGCAAAGTCTTGGGGAAAGCTGGGCTTACTTAATAAAACATAATTCACTTAACAACTCCAGTGATTCCCTTGACTGTGACAGAAAAAAGAAAATCAGGCCTCACTTAACAATTACCTTGCTTAGCAATGAAAATTCTGATCCCAATTACCTGCATATAATATATATAGTCTTTTCCTTGTTTACCAGTCTCGTTAAATGCTCAGCTCCATCCAGTTAGCCCAACTGCATCCCAAATTAAGGGATTACAGAGTCATAAAAGGGAGTGGTTTTTTTTAGTGATTTGATTGATTTTTGTTATCAACTTGATACCTACATAGGCATTTATTATCTATTGATGTGGTCTGCACAATGCAAAATGATGCCTTCGACGATAGATCAATCCTCTTTTTCCAGCATCTCCCTAGTACAAGTAGTTAGTCCTCTACATGAGAAATTTGTTAAGTGAAATTTATCCCATTTTACTACTTTTTTGCCACATTTTTAAAGTGAATCACTGCAGTTGTTAAATGAGTGACACAGTTGTTAAATGAATGTGGTTTCCCCATTTTTGCTTTGCTTGTCAGAAGTCTGCAAAAGGGTATCCCATGACCTTGGGACACATAACGATCATAAATACCAGTCAGTTGCCAAGCATCTGAATTTTAATCATATGACTATGGGGATGCTGCAATGGTCATTAGTGTGAAAAACAGTCATGTCACTTTCTTCAGTCCCCTTGTAATTTCAAATGGACACTAGTGAACTGTTGTAGGTCGAGGACTACCTGAATATCCCTGTTGTCCAAAATAAGGGCTGTTGCTTTAGATGAGAATCTGGGATAACCCCATATATACTCTGAGTATACATTCCCAATGGTCTTTTCTCAGTCCTCTCAGGATGAGGCAGCACAGAAAGACTTGGAGTCGTTGGTTTGAAGGCAGTTATTTCTAATTAGGTGTACATAAGGTTGTGTAAAAATGTAGATAAGGTGGTTCAAAAATAATGAGGCAGATCTTTATAATTGAGCTACTTAGAAGATTCTTGAGTCCCTCTTTTTACAAGTGTGCATATGGCTGCAATATAAACTTTTTATTTAGCCATGTATAACATTTGACATCTAAGGATACACTTCTCCTGGCCACCTGTAGCAATGAGGGGTTGGTTTCCTGGGTGATGGTCCGATTTTAGTTTAAGACCTCTAGCATTGGACTTGAAAGGGCAGGTATCCTACTGCAGTTCTTAAAATCTGCATGCTTTCTCACCTGTGGAGCAGTGGTGGGATTTAGCCAGTTGGCACCACTTCGGGAGAACTGATTGTTACCTTTCTGAGCAGTTTGGCAAACTGGTTCTTGGAAGAAATCATTAGGGCAGAGAACCGGTTGTTAAATTACTTGAATCCCACCACTGCTGTGGGGGGGTTTCCCCTTCTGCCCTACCACTCAAAATCTCACGCCTTTCTTTTCTTTCTAGTTTCAGAGATTTTTTGCTTAAGAGTTTGGACTTCACGGTTGTTGTTGTTGTTGCTGGTCTTGCAGAATGATGGCGGAAAGAAAAACTTACCAATTAAAATCTGAAACCGAGGCTGAGAAACAGCCCGCTCAGTTTTCCCACCCCCCGAGCCGCCGGGATGTGTGTCCCTATGGTCTGTTGTGCCGGGAGCTTTGGCTCGGTTCTCCGAGCGCAGGTTGTTTCTCAACCGAGCCTCACTCTCTTTACAAGTCTGCCTCTCCCCCCCGCCCCACCCCCAAAACACACGCACACAGGTTTTGTTTGGTTTTGTTGACTCGCCATTGATCTTTGACGCCTTTCTGGGTTCCTTTTGAAACTGCCTCCTTTTTTGCAGCTCATTGTGCGCTCAAATTTAGCACCATCCCTCTTTATGGAAATCCAGGCGAGCCCTTTGGTCTTGGGGAGCAGGTGCCTACGGGTTTGCGAAGCCAACTCTTGGTCCAATTTACAAGACGACACTGTAAAAAGTCGCCTCCCCCCATTGCTCCTCTTTACCTCCCGGGCTCGTGTGAAATCCAGTAGCTAACAAAAGTGGGACTGAGCGGCGGGCGGTGGGGAGGGGGAGCTTCTGAATAGCTAAAGACCTGCTTTCAAGCCCCCGTGCCCGTCTGGGATGACTTTGTCTTCTTTCTTAAAAGCCGGGTTTGGGTGGTGCGAAGCGCGGGGCGGGGGAGCGAGAGAAGATGGCGAAAAGGGCAAAAGTACAAAAAGATACCTGTTTGCCTTGTAAGGCGCCTGGAAATCACCCGTGAGCAACCATATATAATTTGATTTGCTAGACAATCTGCAGAGCGATTGCCCATCATTTATAATGTTCATTGAGTATTTTGCTTAATTGTGTCTCTTTTTGTAAAGGAAGCGCAGCCCCCCTCCCGGCTGCAAAGCGCGCAAGTGGCCAGATTCCCATGGACTGGCCCGGTCTGCAGCTTTGCAGGCTTTCCCAAGCGCTCTGGGCGGGAGGGAAGTCTTAATAGCCTTAGGCCGGCTGGAGGAAGCAGGCGGGGCGAGAAGGGGCGGGGCGGAGCAGTACGGGGGGACACAGCAAGCGAGTCAGGCGGAGGGGGAGAAAGAAGGTTCCCAAAGAAACGAACGTTGCTCTCTCGCCTTTGCCTCTCCTGCCTCGCCACCCGCAACTTTTGCAGGTGCTGCTTAATACCCTTTGAAGTTACAAGCCGCTTACAGGTCCTCCGAGCAGTGTGGTGGCCACTAGCTTTCCTACCGCACAGAGAAAGCGAGCGGAGGATTCATCTTTGCCAAAGGAGAAGCCCCTTTTGGCGGAGGGGAGGCGGAGCTAAAGCACTCGGGTCAGGGGCGAGTGGGATGTCCGCGTCTCGGCGCGCCCTCTTGTCCTGGCCTAGGTGAAACAGGTGGCGCGTGTGCCGGGATGTTCAGTTGGATGAAAAACCCAGTTGCCGCGGCTCCGAGAAGCGAATCCACCTACACACTCCGCTGCTCCAGGAGACAAATGTCGGTCTCGGAATTCACTCCCCCCGCCACCCCCACAACAGAGACCATCTTTCCCCGATCACTCTCCAGGAAGAACTGGTTCTGCTTCTGGGGCAAGGGGAACCGCAGGGTACTCCTCTGTTGCTCCGCTGTTTAATCTTTGCTGCTGGAGGCAACTCAGGATCTCTCGGGAGGATTAGTTACCTCTCTCTGTTTATCGCCCTGCAAGAAGCTGTTACTTTGGGGGACAGAGGAACTTCCACTCTTCCCCCGCCTCGCCCCCCACTCCCAACGCTAAAAGGAGAAAAAAATACTGCGATTTGGTTAAGCACCTGAGGGTTCACACCAGTTGTGCCACTGTGCCAGGTGCTAAGGGAGACTCAGCAGGTGGCTAATATCTACCACCCAGACACGGGCTTGGGGGCTAAATAGGGACCTGGCTAAGAGTCCGAATTGGAAGAAAGGGCGACTTCTACTGTATTGCTGTCTTCTGTGGTCGAGCTTCATTGGAAACAGTCTTGACATTTTTATCTCACTCCGTATGCCTTATTGGCATAGGTAAAAAAAATAAAGAAACTTTCTAATGCAGTATTTTCCAATCTTGGAAATTTTAAGAAGTCTGGACTCAACTCCCAGAATTCCCCAGGGACACATGCTAGATGGAGAATTCCGAGTGTTGAAATCTACACCTGTTAAAATTGCCAAGGTTTAAAAACGGTCCTTTATTAAACCCCAACAGTGGGGAAAGGAGCACCCGTAGGTACTGGAAAAAAAATATGATGGAGGGCAGTGTGGTCCATGTTCCTCCTGTTTTTCTCGGAGCTTCCACCATGCCTTCGTGACCGCCACATTGACTTTTTTGCCCACAACAAGCCTCTGGGCGAAACTTGGTTCTCTTTCCCGGATAATCCTGCTCCATTGGATTCTCCATCGATTCAAGACCCTCCTTAGCCTTGAGGCTTTCTTATCCAACTGGAAGCGCCTCGTAGACCTTTGGGGCGAGGGACGCCTCGGGCTCCCAACGAGCTCTCCCGGTTTCTTGGGTGTCCTGGGGACAGGCGGGAGGAGTGGCCGCATTGCAGCGCTTCCTCCGGGCAGGAAGAAAGAGACAAAGGTGACTGCCATCCTGAATATTCTTACTGAGGATATTTTCGTTGCTAAACCTGCTTTTCACCACGCGTTCACCTTTTCAGCAAAACCTCCCAAGCGTTGTTTGACGGGAGACCGCAGAGAAGTGCCAGCGCCTCTGTAGCTGGAGGGAGAAGGTGGTCGGCTGAATGGTTGGTTTTGTTAATTGTCACCCTACACCCGTCTACCTCCTCTTTTTCGCTCCCTCCCCTTATTTGATTTGCCTTTGCGTCGTCGCCGGGAAATCGATGACGATCCATTTGTTATAGCCTAACACCGGTTCTATGACGAGCGGGGGAGGCCCCTCTGCCCTCGGGCTGCCTTCGCCTCCAAGCGCACAAGTGGCGGGATTCCCATGGAATCGGCCTGCTCTGCAGCTTGGTATAGGGGCGGGGCGGTAGCGGGGACAGGAGACACCCTGACCTCATCTTGAAAGACCTTGAAAGGAGGTGCGTTATGGTGAATTACCAGCCGGGCTTTGCTCAGGTACCAGCAACTCGCTGCGCCGGGTTGCAGGTGCGCCGTCGCGCTTTCGCATTCGCAATGGGCTTTTTTGTCCCTCAGAGGCGAGGCCGTTGCGTTCGTGATTCCATTAGCGCCGCTTGCCTGGAGCACCGTTCTGCTCTGGAGAGGGAAAGAGGCTGAAGCAGAGGGGAAGCTGTTTAGTCAGGGTCCCTGTCCTCAGCTCCCTCCACTCACAAAGCTTCAGGGTTGTGCGCAAAGGATGCGCTTCCCCAGCTTCCGTCTCCAAGCTCTTTCAGAAGGTATACAAGGCCGAGCACTAGGACCGAGAAGTCGTTTATCTGAGGAATAATTCAGCAAAACAAAAGCGTGACAAGTTTTGTATTCATTGACTTCAATAAATATCCCGGTTCATCAACAATATAAGTGCTTCTGTAACAGGAAGAAGCAGGGCAGCCTTTCAGATTGTCTTACTCAGAGTCACTTCCAAAATCAGCCAAGATGATTTTACATAGGGAGTCTTTAGAGAAGGGAGGCAGAATGGAAACATCATATCAATGTGCCATTATGTCACAATTGCCCCTTGCCTAATTGCCCAGCACATCTACCCACAGCAAAACACCACAACAAAACACCACTTGGGATGATCTGAATGGTTTTTACTTCTAAAGAATGTTTGTTTCTTTGCTTATAAGAAAAACAAAGAGGACCACATGTCCTCTCTTGTAGAAGGCCTTTGATGGGGACTGAAGTTTGTAAGCAATATGCCCCTGAAACAGTAACAAATGCCTTATCACATAGGTTTACACAGATCACTTCGTTGGATATTATTCCATTTCTTTTCAGCAGCGTAGTTGGGAACATTTTAGTATCGTGGACAGAGAAATCCTTTTAAAATGTGTATTGTTTCATTGATTTGGAAGGCAGCCTGCTTGTATCTGGAGGCCATTGTGCTGTTATATATTGATCAGATCCTGAATTTGCTGGGAGCTCTCCCTGATAGCACCACTGCCTCCTCATCTATAAAAGCTAACCATTTTTAGGTTTAAAAAAAAAACTTTTAGGCACACTTGGTTGGGATTATATAAAATTGAGATTCTTCTGAGAAGCAGCACTTAGCTGCAAAGCTGGTATTTTTTTTTCCATTGCAAAGGATTGTTCTCAAAACTTAATAATTGACAGACTGACTATGAAGGTCCAATTTAGCTGTTATGGCTAATCATTGATTCTCTATGAATCTGTCCAATCTGCATGAATTTAAAAACCACCTAAAATGTAAATTTTGCAACTTATGTATTATGTTAAAACCTTTTTGTTCTAGCCATCCTAAAGTGTACTGAATTGAAGTTTAGATATTTTGTTTTATGCATTTCATTACGGATTTTTTAATGTGTGCCCATGTCATTGATCTTCAAAACCCATGAGAGCTAGTACAACCACACAGATCTGTAGGCAATACACAAGCACTCAAAGCCTAGTATTAACTGCTCACCACTCCAACTGTCCTACTTCTACTATTTCTCCTCTTACAGTTCCTCCAATTATTACTTCTTATGAATCCTACTGCTGGAGAACAGTATCTGCTTTAATTTTGTTCACACATTTCCTTCTCTGACTCGCACACACATCAGCAGCCCCATACCCTTATCCTCTCAGATTTGATGGCAAATAATTGCTGTGCTGACAAGGGAGAGAGCTTAAAGGGACAAGAGGACAGCAGCAGAGGTGCTGCCTATTTTTAAACAGCCTATCCTCTCACAATTTCTTTACAAATACTTATTACTGATCTGCAGAGAGGAAGGAAAAAATAGTTATCTTCTGAATCAGCTGAATGTTTGGAAGTAAGGGATACTATATAAATCCTCTGTGCAGCAACCTAAAAGAAAGGTCAAGGTATTCTCTAAGAGAGAAAGAGTGGAAGGGAAAGAAAAAAAGAAAGAGAAAACAAGAAAGCCACATATTTTTTTTTTGAGCAGTCAACAATAAATTTGCAAAGGTCTGTACTGTACTGTACTGTACTAAGGATACTTGCAATATCAGTACTTTTTATAAAGAAGTAGTAGCTAGGTGTCTCAAATCAAAATATGCTAAAGTAAAACTAAGGCAAAAATATATGTTGATTAAATTCAATTTTTGATTATTTTCCTTTTAAATTAGTAATAGTGGCCAACCTGATTCTTTGTCTAAGTGGACATTTCCAAATAGAATCCAACAGGTTTTTCCCTCTAGATATTAAGCATTATGAAGCATTGCAGAAGCTATGCACACTGCAACATTATATCATTTTTACCTGAGAGTAAATCCCTAGAATGGATAGGGATTTAGGTCTAGCATTTTAAGCAAGGATACCTTTAACTAACTTTAGAGAGAGTTAGTTTCACCAGGCGTTGCATCTTGAATTCTTAAATCACTTGTAGGAGTAGGGATTATTTGATTGCACCTACTATTCTAGATCAAATAAGCCACAAGTAATCCTGTTGTCCAATTCTAAAAGAATGAAAGTCATTATGTTTGGAAAAGAGCAAAAGTAAAGAGAACAATTACAGTACTTCTAACAAAATTTAAGATTAATTCTAAGTGATGTAATAGGCAAGAAATCAGTTGAAGAAAATATTGAGGTAAATGTGTGGCACTAATAGTTTTCTGTTGCTTAATATTGACAACATTTATGGCACTTCTAAAATCATTCCAGCACTTCAGCCTATGCATGTTTAATAAGCTGGAAATAAATTCTGCTGAGTTAAGCAGAACTTTTAGATTGTATGAATAGGATTCTGTGCAGACCAACTCTACCCATAGGAGTTAGGAGCATTTGGTTTAATATACTTTATTCTTAAGGTTATTTGTACCTTCAAATCAGTGTTGACTCTTGGCAATTGCCTGGACTGGTCCCTGTTATTCTGGGAATATTCTTTTTAGCAATAACTCCCTTTGCTTTCCTCCTGGGTTTAGAGAGACTGACTGGCCCAAGTGACGGTTGGTTTTGTGCCTAAGGCAAGATTAGAACACTTGGCCACCTAAGTTGTAGCCTGGTCTTATGAGAATCCCATCCCATGGGATGCATGTAGTCCTTCTCATTACTCTTCGTATGCTGGCAGGAAACTGAAGCTGACCTCTAGCATATACCCAGTGAAGCCACTATACAGTAATACTTACTTTGGTATAAATCACATTTACCTGGTCTTTTCTTTAGATCAGAGGATTTATATTGATGTTTCTACCACAGACTGAAAGTTTATGAAGTATGTTGAAATCTATTCACATTTACTTCCAAGTCTCAGTTAGAAATATCACTTGAATCTGTCTGTAAAGTTATCTAAACGAATAACCCTGACCAAATCTTGAAGTGCTGTAATGACCTATATAATTTAAAGATATATGGGGTCTGTCTTGGTTCATTTTAGTGGAATATAACGAGGGAGTAAAAACCAAAGTATTCCCTTCATCAGTGGAATTGAGCTATACTGTGGCTTACAGAATTTAAGTACAATGTGTGAATTCATTCAATCAACTTGTATTGACTTTAAAATTGTAGCAATGCTTGCAGCAGAGTAGGAAATGAGAAGGGTTTTTCTCCTCCATTTTTATGAAATGTGAATGGGCAACTCCAAACAAAATCTTCCATCAACCAACCTTTCTCCAATACTGATTTCTGCCAGATTCTATTTTCTTATAATAATACCCTTTACTGTCCATTTAGTTAATTCAAAATCCCTAACTAACATCTTGCAGTTACAACTTATTGCTACAACTTACAATAGAAATCTTAATTCTGCCAGCTCTATAAACAAAAAGAACTGATTCTGAAAATGAGAATGTTAGTAAGTCCAAAGTGGCAGTGGTGGTGGGCCATTCAGATCTCATCTGTACTCAAGTTCAAGATTGGTCTAATAAGATGATAAGATTAATAAGATAAGGCAGCCTTTATTGTCATTTTTTACTGTGAGCACACTGGTCCACATTAAAAATGAAATGTTGTGGCCTACTCACAAAAGAAAGTATATATTTTACCCATATCCATACATAATACACATATAAAATTGGTCTAGTTGAAAACACCCAGTGTTGTCTGCCTTCAGAAGAGAGAGCACAGTGCTGCTCTATCTTTACACTAGGAAAAAAAACCAATACCAAAGTATGATGAATGACCAAGCTTCAAAGACCTCCGCAAGCTGAGATAACTGGAAAACAAAATCCAGAAAAACAGCCTGGTGCTGAACAAAGGTTTAATTCTCAGAATGTCTCAGGGCTGGACTCATTCCATTCCCAAAAGAGAGGAAATCAAAATCATGGTGAAATGAAAGTGTTTTTGAATTGGTAGGTGGCAAAGATCCATTGATTGCTCTACAATGATTACCAGTGGACACTTTGGGGCTGCTTCTGGGGTTCAGTATGCTTAAGGAAGACTTGAAGATCTGCTCCTCCTTTGAGAGCTGATATGAGCACAATTTACAGCATTGCATTACTTTTTGAGCATCTATTATGTTATATACAATACACTTGCTAAGACTCCTGTTTTGCCTATGTCACCTTGGCTTGCATGAAACAGCTGTAATTAATTATGTGTCATTAATTTGTGAAGGAATTGCACAAGAGTCAAGCTAGCCTAGAAACCTTATATTTGGTCCATGGATTATTTCAAATGCTACAGCACTCCATCCATATGCCAAAAATGCCTTGCTTGTTTTTGTAGTTAGACATTTTTGGAGACTTCTAGGAAGATGGGTGAAACTCTTCAATGTTTTAAACCTAAAATCTGCTGGTTCAGTATGAAATAGTATTAAATGTTTCCAGACCAAATAACTATATTTGCCTAAGTGAATTCCATATTCATGAAAAAGATTATGTTGAAGTAGGTAGTAGTGATGGTAGCCATAAACTCTTGAGATTTTCTAATCTATTTGGTCATTAATACTCTTCAACTCTCCCATCACATGCATATTGCATATGATTTGGTGAAACTGTATTTTTAATTGTAGTGATACAATTCAGAATAAAGAGTATAGGCATGCAATAGAAAAGAGCCATGCTCCTGAGCAAATATATTTAGAAAGTAAACATATTTCGCCAGTAAAGAAAAGCAGACCCTTCATCCCTCCCTTCCATTTCTTTCATTCTTTGTTATATATATTTTTCTTCAAGAGAGTGGTCTCCTTTCATGAGAAGATCCTTTCATTTTATCACAAGAATCTTTTGTCTCAAAGGATTGAGCTGAGAGAAGGTGACTTGCCAAAGGTTTTTCAGGGCGTTTCTGTGGTTGAGGATGGATTTGAATTGTGGTCTTCCAGAAGTTATCCCAACTATAGACCTACTATAGACTATAGACTACTATAGACCTACCACTGGGCAGGCAAAATGAAGCATCCATCTTTGGCATGCTGGCTTTGCAAGGAAGTCCTAACAATTTCAGAAACTTGTCTTGGGCATCGCAGCAGCTCTTTACCAACACCAGTCTTGATCTTGGCCTCAGGTAGAAATGTCTTTTTGCACCAGCATGAGAAGAAGAGAAAGGAAAAGTGAAAGACCTTCAAGTTAGAAAGATGAGTTATGATTTGTTGCAAGTACCATCAGTATGGGACATTTTAATGACCACCAGGGCAGTTCTCTCATTTGAGAATCCCACAACATCCTAATCAGAGATGCTGAATCATAGCTTGTTGTTGAAGACAAAATGGAAATACGGTGTACAGACAACAATATATTGAAATAACTTTGGTTCATATAGCAAGGGACATCAGCTTAAATATTCTGCTTAATGAGCTGTACAAACATACAAAGAATGTGTTTGAGTTTTACACTGAACTCAGTTGGAAAACACTGAGTTCAGTTGATGCGTTCAGTACACCCACCTGATTTTAGTTAGCAGATGATTTGCCTTTTCCACAAGCTTAGGACTGAGTCTTCATATTCTATTGTTGTGGCTCTTCAAGGCTGCTATCTGCTATCACTATCACAACAGGTGGCAAAACTCAAGGATATGGCCCTGACTCTTTCAATGTGGAATAGCAGACTTTTGAAGCCAGTGAGATAGCAAGGACAGATGATGGGGAGGAAACTTAAATGTTTCATCAAGAGAAAGTGATTTTGGAAAAGTATCGCCATCTACTAAATAGTGAAAATCTAGAATAAACTTTCAGATTAATCCTATGTGTTTCTTCCTTTTGACGATCTAATTACTTTTCTAATCAGTCTTAGCCTGACAATGGTTGAGCAGGAGAAAGCAAGATAAATAATACTAAAAAGCTCATGAAAACGGGAATTTGGATAGGACATAATGTTAGACTGGAATGATTAAGTCTTCTCCACTCCCCAGGCCGATTCTAGTTGCACTATCTTCCGCGCCTATACACAGGGCAGAACGAGATTGGGATAGTAGAAAAGTCTGAAGACAGGTTGGTTTCACCAACTTCGGCGAGAGTTCCTTCGTGGCACTCCAAGGGGCTTGGGTCCCTTCAGAGCAGGGCTCTCCAACCTTGGCAACTTTAAACCTGGCAGACTTCAACGCCCAGAAAGTTGGATGCGGGATTCTGGGAGTTGAAGTCCGCCAGGCTTAAAGTTGCCAAGGTTGGAGACCCCTGCTCCAGGGGTAGCTGGACCCCTGCTCCAGTTGGTAGCTGTACCAACGCGTTAATATGTCTGCTGACAAGTAGAAGGAAACCAGCGAATGAGGACACCAAAAGAGCGCATACTCTGCTCTCGCTCCCCTTCAGAAACAGCCTAGGTGTACACTCACCCCTCCCACTGCCCCTTGACCATGGGAGGTCCTCCACTGAGCCCTGATTGGCTGGCGATGTTGGTTAATGGCACGCGCCTGCGGTTGTTCTTATAAGAATCCTCGCGTGCCGGCCCTCAGTTCCTATAAGCCTGCAGCTTCCGTCGGGGAGAGAGAACGCGCGCAAATACGCAGAAGGGAACTCTAGCAAATCGCAGCGCCGCAGGAGCCAAAGAACGGAGGCGGGGGGCAGAGAAAGAAAAAGCAGCGCCTGGCCCACAACTGGCTTCCCCTGACGCCTTTTCCGAGCCACATTCTTGCAGATCCGACATGGAATCGGTACTCCTGGAACACTTTCCTGCTGGGCTGGACTCTTTCTCCTCAGAATCTTATTTCGACGATGAGGAATTTTTCACCGATCAGTCTTCCCGCGACCCCCTGGAAGGTGACGAACTCCTGGAGGCCGAGGTGGGCTTCCTGAGCCCGCCGTTCCACGAGTGTTACCGCAGCGACGGGGCTGGCGGTAGCGCAGGATCCGAAAATGTGCCCGAAGGCTCTCTGTGCTGTGAAGCGGATCCAGGAAACCTCTCGATGCCCTTTTCCTCGCCGTCGCCGTCCAGTTTCACCTATGAGTGCTGCGGACTGGTGGCATCGCCCAGAGGCAGCCTCAAGGCTTTGAGTGCAGCGGCGGCGGCGGCGGCGGCAGCGCGGAGAAGGCGGCGGGTGCGCTCTGAGGCTGAGTTGCAGCAACTGAGGCAGGCGGCCAATGTGCGCGAGCGGCGGCGGATGCAGTCCATCAACGACGCTTTCGAAGGGCTGCGCTCTCATATCCCCACGCTGCCCTACGAGAAGCGCCTCTCCAAGGTGGACACGCTGCGCCTGGCCATCGGCTACATCAACTTTCTCAGCGAGCTGGTCCAGTCCGACTTACCTTTGCGCAGCGCGGGCAGCCAGAGCCCATGCCAGCCCAAGAAGGTTATCATCTGCCACCGGGGCACAAGTAAGTGCAAGATGAGCTTCCAGTCCCGGTCAGCCGCGCTCCAAATGAAAAAAGAGGGGAGACTCCTTGGCTACAGTAGCTTCGGTGCAGCTGTAGAAACCTTGCAGACGACCGTCTTCAAGGTCAGGCGCCCCGCTTTCCCTAAATTCACTCCCCTCTCCCGGGCAGTGAGAGATCGTCGCAGCCAGAAACCTTGCTTTGAAACTCCCTAACTTGGCGCACAAAATGGGTACCCAATAGCACTCCATTGGCGCCCGGATTTTCTCATGGACGTGTTTGTCCGTGGCTGCTATCCACAAGTGTGTGCACGAGCAGACACGGAAACTTTATCCTCTCCTTTGTTTGCTAAGGATCCCACTATTTTGCATGGGTCTGTAGATTGTTTGCATCCAAATCGCTGCACCACTGATAGAGTACTATTCTTGAAACCCAGCAATACACATAGTATTCTTAATGTCTGCATGCAGTCAAAAGGAGTCGAGATCCAAATTAGGGTGCTCCCTAGATAGCCTCTGCAGAAGCCCTCGCCCATTGGGAAAGGCTGAATAGTGTGCTACCTCTGTTTATCCACCTTAATGCCCTCCAGATTTTGGTTTTCCAAATACCCAGCCATCATGGCTGTAACAGAGATTAGTCCAACATATCTGAAGGGCAGCCAGAAACCATAGCTATTCTTTAGCTATGGAGAGAAGCTGCTTTCTCCCAAATATCATGCTGGGTTAATGCAAGTGTTAACTTCCTTTAAAAAAAATTGATAGACTATCCAAAAGCTAGATTAAGGGATGGTGAGTTTAAGACTATATTATCTACTCAGCAAATGATGCCACAGTTAGCTGAGTCCCTATCACAGGTGTGACAGAAAGTGGGAAGTTAGTTACTTATTTGGAAATTTTATATTGCCGCTGTACTCATTCGTGGTATGTTTATTCCAGTCTGTGTATGGTAAGAATGTTCAGTCTAATGCTTTTCCTTTGTTTATCTTGCTTCCAGGATCACCTTCTCCAAGTGACCCAGATTATGGACTTCCTCCTCTTGCTGGGCATTCACTCTCCTGGACTGATGAAAAACAACTAAAGGAACAAAACATTATTAGAACTGCTAAAGTCTGGACTCCAGAAGACCCCAGAAAGTTAAACAGTAAATCATCTGTGAACAACATTGAAAATGAGCCCCCATTTGATTTCACATCATAACATGAGAACATTATTATATTAAAATATCAATATTTTTTCCAGCATATAGTTGTTTGAATTCTTTGGTCCTGAGCTTGGTTGTTTTCTTGCAGATATTTCATTACCTGATTAGGTAGCAATGTGAACCTGCAAGCAAGCAACCGAATTTAGCACAAAGAACTCCAATCCTGAGCTACCTATACGGCTATTTTATTGGAACAGTTTTGCTTAACAATACATGTTTTCAAAAGTACTTTACAATACAAAAAGTGTTCTAAGGCAATCACTTTTTTCCTATTTATTATGTACACCTGGGGGAATGGAGCTATCTTTTTTGAATGTATAATTTATATAATTTATCCTAATGTTAAAATATGCAATACTTGTAGATTCATTCACCAGCACCTTTGCAAAAAAAATTTCGTTAGAAAGAAAAATGTTTCCCAAGAAATGTGAACATAATATATTACCACTTATTGAATATGTTAATTATATTAAAATATTAGTAAACTTTGATTAAAATGAGTTTATTTGGAGAAGGATCTGTTCTCAGGTAGAACTTTAGATTAAATTGTTTATAAAATATTGGAAATTTCTGCAGATCCAGGAGATGTCTTGATGCAGGATTCAGCAAATAGTGTCCTAATAAATTTATTCACCTAATAAAATTGTTATTTAAAGACCATCCCTCTTATTGGATTCTGTGCTGCAAAATCTTAATCCTATATTACTGTATGGAGAAACCCAGTGCCTTCCAGATGCATAAGGATTATAGTTCCCAGAATCCCTAGTTAAGTTAACTGGCAACTAAGGAACTTTTAATCACATATCCTGACTGCTTTTCAACACTGTAGCTTTCTTAGGAAATTTTTATATCTGAAAAGCTCTCAGGGTTACATTTGGTATTAAGATGTAGGAATGAGAAGTGTTTTAAAAACTGGTTTCTACGTTGAAATGTTCCAATAAGCTTTTCACTTCAAAAATAAGTCATGGGTGGTACAAAGTTGGGTAACATCCAATGGATAAAGTTGTAATCCAGGTTTGTTGGTTCACTAAAGGATATTTCTCTGTGTAAGAAAGTTTCCTTATAGCAGCAACCCATTTTATCAATTTCATTAATATTGCTTAGCTAACACTTCTAATGGGTTTGTAAAATCACTGGAGGCTTAGGATGAGAAGTATTTAATTGGTTCACTTATCATTATCTAGCACTTGTCTGAGCTCAGAAACTAATCAGGTTCTGCCATGGTTAATAATACTTGAAAACCAGCATATCTGTAGTGTGGTAATGCAACAAGTTTATTAGAAGAGGAGGAGTTTTGCTTCACTGGACGACTTTGTAAAACTGTGTTTTGAGGATCTCCAATTTATAGACTGCTAGAGGATAACAAAAGGCTGAGCTACATGAAGCTCTTTTAAGGGTTTTTTTTTTGCAATTATCTCTTGGAAGCATTAATATAATATTGGTGTCTCAATTAAGTCTGCAGAGGGGTGCAAGCAGTATTTTTCCTTGACAAATTTGGTGAGAATGTGTCTTTTTCATTATTTATTTATTCCACTTGATTATTTTAGAGAAAGTGTCTTTAATATAGTCCCTTTTCATCTTTCCATTCTATGAATTTATTATTTTTAAAAGTTATTTTTATTATTGTGATGATTCTGCATATCCACATATGTTCATGGAAAGGAGAAAGAAACGCCATGTCTTTTTAAGAATTTCACATGATTTTCTTCAAAGGTTTGTGTTAGGTTTTATGAATCAGACAGTTAAAAATAAGGCTACACCTATTGCTAAAAATATAATTGCAAACAGCAGCAGCAGCAGCAACACCTTCAACATTTTCAGAAGCAGGTGAAAAACTGGCCACTGTACCACTGGGGACTTGAGTCCCTGTGGCCAGATTCAACCTTTTCCAAAAGTAAATGTACCAGGCAGCTGCTTATAGGATTCGCTGTAAGCTTCATCTTACCAGTGTATAATTTAGTTATAAAGGCAAACTACCTTACAACATTGTTAGTGAGATCTCTTAAAGGCACAGGAAAACATGACAAGCAAAATATTTTTCAGCCCTAATTTATCTGCTACATTTCCTACCCCAAATTCCATCACTGTGTGTGTGTGTGTGTGTGTGTGTGTGTGTGTGTGTAGAGTGGTGTATGGGAGAATTGTAGGGGGATTGCTTCTGAAAAGTAATCCTGGCATGGATTATATATCGTCCGAAAATTACCCCCACCCCCCGCCCCGCAAACAGGACATCCACATTTGAGACCACGACCCAGCATTGAATGGAAACCTAGTCTGCGAAGTGGATCGATGTAGCGAGGAGGCTAAATTGAGTGCGGCCCAGTGGGAGTTCCCAGGGTCGGAGGTGTGTAGTTTAGAGGAAGTCCCACACCCCATGGCGAGGGCCGCGAAGGCAGCGGGGACTTCTGGCTGCCCTGAGGCTGCTTCAGCCGCTTCTGCTTCCGCGGCTGGCCAAGGCCGCAGGTGCGGATTTTCCCATGTTAGACTCCATGGATCGGCGGGAGAAGCCCAGCTGCCTAGCCCGGGTCTAGTATGTCTGATCCGGCGCTGTTCTTGCTGCTCCTACCCGGGGGAGGGGAGAGGCAGGCGGATGGGAACCGCGGTCAGTCTTCGGAGCCCCAAAACAGCTAATGACCCCTCGCTATGCCGGCACTTTCGGAGAGCAACAGGAACGCATCACCCGCTCGGGTAGGCTAATTGCATTAACCTAGATAGGCTGGCAAACTGGCCCATGTCTCCCGTCTGGCACCATCCCTTCAAAAGGGCAATTAGCCAGATTTCAGTTCCCTTGCCCTCCGTTGGCAATCTCGGGCGGCGGGAAGAGGAGCAGGGCCGCCCCCGCTCTCCCCACCCCTCCCCCCCCAGCAGGAAAGGGAGCAGGAGAAATCCACCGGCAACATAATTAAACTGTCGAGAGCCGCGAAGAGAGAACGGGCAGCGAAAGCGGAGGGTTGAATAGCCCAGATACAATTCGATGGTCCGGTATTAGGCTCTCATTAAACACAGAAAGGCTCCCTAGCACAAACGCTTCCAGGAGGCATGTAATTTCATTACGCTCATTAGAAAGTCAAATGGTCGCTAGATTCGAACGCCTTGAGACTAAAGGGGCGGAAGGGCCCGTTGCTCTATGGCCTGGGGTGCGTGCATGTGTGGTATTTGCTGAGGCCGTGGCTTGTTTGCACCATCCTAACGTGGTTACGGGACGTCCTCTTTTCGAGAGGCATCACTTGCGGGTGCGAGGAGGTGAGCGCGCGTGAAGGAGTGCGTGCGTGCGTTTTGTCATTCAGGGATGGTCTCACAGCACCCTTAAGTCTAGCGCGGATCAAGCAGAAGAGCCGGCTGCTCAGGGAAAAACACAGAGTCTATGTCATGTGACTCTGCTGTTTGACTTGACAAGTCCCTTTAATAACGGTCTTCAAATCATCTCCTAAGTCTTTCTCCGCAGCCACTCCCTATAGTTGCAGCGAATCTTTCAAAGGCCAGAAAAATAATTTAAAAGGTGCTTCCACACACATATACATAAATGAATGGACACACGTGTAATCCACATGCTAAGTGAAATCAATCTCTCCCCCAAGACCCGCGTCAAAGTGCTATTTAAGGCAGGCGCGGGAATTGTAAAATAAAATTAAAACACACACACACAGACACACACACACCTCCCAACCCAATGAAGCAGCAATAGTCGCCCTCGCGCGCCCGCGCGTGTCTGTGTATAATATTGTTTGGCACTGGAAGGAAGCAGCGTGTGGGCTTCCATGACTGACAGCTATTCAAACCTTTGAAATCAGAGTTTTCTCTTACTCTCCTTCTCTCCCGCTCACCAAACAAGATAATCAAGAGCGACAATAAAGAGATTCATAGATAAGCTCCTCCCCTTGGGGGTTGTGCGTTTGCATTCAAATAAATAATGCTCTCCCACCTTCCCCAACAGTCTGATCGGAAGTCCACAGCATGCATTGTTGTGGTTCCGGGAAGGGCTGAAAGATCAAACTAAATAATTTCCCCCTACCTATAAAATATCCCAGTATTTGAAGATTTTAAAAGAACTTTACAGTGTTCTGATGGAAAAATACGTAGTTCCTGAAGTTTTCTTCAGAACTTTTACTGCTAATATTGGAATTGGCCAATGAGCTTGAAAAGAGCAACCCGCAATTTTGGCAAAGATCTAAACTATTCTTCACTTTTCAGGTTGAAAAAGATGTCCATCCATTCAGTAGACACTATAGGATCAAAGTTGGCTGCTCTATGCACAATTTCCCAATGGGCTAAGATGCAGCTCCTGAGATTTATGTCTGTAAAACAGACCGAGGCTGCTGCTGCAGTACCAGCAAATGATGCAACAGTTACTAAGATTCTGATTTTCTTTCTACTTCTATTAATCAGACGATCCTTGCCTTTGAAATCAATAGCATTTGTGATACCCCTGCCAGCGAAGGAAGATGGACTCTTGGACTGGACAAAGCCAGAACTAGAAATCCCATTAAAACCTCAAGACATCAATCTCTTTCAGCTCCAAGTGCAGGAAAAATATGAGAAAAGAAGCTGCTTTTTCTGAAAAGCAAAGGCAGGGTAGGGTGAAAAAGAAACTGCCCCTAATGGAGACTGAGAACCTGCCCCTTTGGGATTCCCAGGCTTTCTAATCTGCCAATATTGGGATTAAAGCCTTGTAATATATGGGGTGTGAAACCTCAGCTAGGCATGAACTCATCCCATTTCCATTAAGGTCTCTTTTGCGGTGGCATCGGGAACCAGCTGCCAGGATGAACAAACACCAGTTGAGGGTCCCCGCTAAATCTCCTCTCACCCTCTCTCTCTCTCTCTCTTTTTTGTCTCCCTCTCTCTCCCCTCCCATGAAGCCTGTGGGAATGGACCCACACTCATTCCACAACAAATTGCATTTTCTAGATCTGGAAGCCTCGGCAGGCAATGATTCCCACGACGGGATGTGGGGTCTGGCCAACAGGTGCTCGGACTTGGCTGAGGAAGATAGGAGGACTCCGAGATGGGAAAAGGCTTTGCTGCCAGCAGAATAAGGCTTCCCGGGTGCCTCTTGCTTTTTACATGGCGTGGAAGCTGGAGACAATCAAAATGATATCTTTATTGCTAGGTTCATGTCCTGGGCTATAACATATCAATCCCTGTCGAGTTTCTCTCGGATGCACCTGGTATTTCAAACTTGTTCTTTTTGTGTTTCTGGGTGCTGGGCTGCAGCTGCCTAAAGCAAGCAAAGAGATTGAGAGAGGCCCTTACAATGTCTCCAAGACGTGTTGGCATGGTTTGCTTGTCTTTAATGTACCATTAAGCATTGTCTTGACACAATATGGGAACTGTAAAGCATGACATGTGTTATAATAAAACGCATTTTCAATGATACACTTGCAGTTTAAGAGCTGAGATGCAAGCAAACAAACAGGCCCTAGTCTCGGTTTTTTGTTTGGGTTTTTGTTTTTTTGTTTTTGTCTCCTTTTGCTAAGCCTTCAACTGGCAATTAAACTTAAGACCACTACTTTCCCCTCTTCTATCAGCCAATTAAATTTTATGTCTTCTAATTTTTCACACAGAAAAAAAAAGTCTCCATGCTGGCCTCTAAAGACATTGATTTTCTTGCTATCACCTGGCGTTCAGACCTTAGTTCCATTTATCAAGAAGCGTTGCATAAAGTGACTCTGTTACCATAAGGCTCTCACAATCCTGGCCCATTGTTTTCCCTTGTTAATAACTCATTACCAGGATTTAACAAATCCACCATTACATATGTTTTGTGTCTCCATATTTTGATCCGTACGATTAAGCAGATGTTACGATTGAAAATTGAAAAGTCCAAGGCTACTCTAGGCTGAAAGAACGAGGGCAGCCTCAAACAACAAGCTAACAATGACATTCAGAAGATCTTCAGAAAAACATTTACGACCAATAAACAGACTCCAACCTGCTCCATTTCAACCATTGTGTGCTGGAGGGAATAATTAAGTTTAATAGGGAATAGGTCTGCGGGGTTTTCAATGCCAAGATCACAGGTGCGGGGTGGCACGCTGAATGATTCGCCTGATTTTGCCAAGCTCAAGGGCTCTTCTCTGGGACTTGCGAGCAGGGAGAAAACATTGTCATTTCTTTTAATTCGCAGCATTACTTTTAAGGCGAACAAAAGAAGGCGGAGGGAGGGGGGGAAATGAGGGCTGGAGCGGTGAATGAGGCGCGCGCGGCTGCAGTAGAGAAGAGCTGCCTTCTCAGCCGAGCGCGCAGCCAGTCTGGTGCGCAGGGGCCTTTCTGGGTCTCCTAAAAGCTTCGCTCCTCGCCTCCCCCTCAGCTGCCCCCGGTCTCAGTTCGTCATTATCAGGAGCAGGACAACCTCCAAAGGCCTCAGTCAGATCGCTTAGTGCTTTGAGTCCAACTCTCGAGTGCTAGGCGCCTTTCTGAGCCGCTTGGCCAAACTCTCCTCACTCTCTGAGGCGAGCGGCTGGGACGATCCCCGGCTGGAGACGCACATGCGTCTTGCTTCTCTCCCAAAAACTCGGGGCCCGGGGGAGCCGGCAAGAAGCCGCCTCGCGAGGCCCCGGGAAGGGGAAGGTGTCCTCTGCCGGAACTTTAAGTCCCCTCTCCTTGCTGCTGAAGGTCTGTTCTGCTGGAAAGAGGCAGCCAAGAAACGGTATCCGCCTGCTTGGCATCGTTGCGCATGGAGGTCTCCAAGAAGGGTCCCGTTATCACGGGCCTGCCTGAGGCCTGAACGAGGGGGACAGAGGTGTACTAGTGGCTGCGGACAGCCCGAGGGAGCCGCAAAGGGGAGAACGCCACCTTCATGTCGGAACCACTTCTTAGGCGGTTGATACAGAGAGAAGAACTGGATCTTCCTGACCAAAAAAAATTAGGCGCTCGCCCACAATTCTTGGCAAGTTTGTTCCGCCGTAGCTTAGGTTAGAGATATCCAGGAACATGGTGGTTCCCCTTTTTGAGATTCAGCCTAGTTTCCGGAGCCCAGGAAAGCTCTCCCAGCCTCCGGGCTTATTCGCCGTTCTGACCTTCCCCCGGATTTCCTTCCCTCGCACCTGCTCTGAAGACAACTTGTTGCGCTTAGCGCCTGTCACGATGCCAGAGATCTGTGTTCCTGCTCAGAGGCTTCCCAAAACTGGCCGAGCTCGCCACGCCGAGGCAAAGAAACAAACCAACCCACCTTTTTTGGGAAATGGCCCTCGAGAGACTTTCCTGTCTTAAGGCAAACGGGTGACTTTTGATATGTCCGGTCCCCCAGTGTCTGCGGGCCTTGGCCATTTCTTAGACTTCTGTCCAACCCATTAGCGCGAGGAGCAGAGCATTAGCGGGAGCAGAGAAGCTCCTGTTGGTTAGGCCAGAAAGGAGGGCAAGAGGAGTCGAAACTGCACCCCAGTCCTGCCGCCCGAACACGCTCCCGCCCTCGCGCAAAGCCACCCTTCTGCCCTGTCCAGTCTTTTGTGCTGGTTAAGGCTGGCGCACACGGTAGGAATCAATCGGGACACCGGCAGATTATTAAATACTTCCCAATCGGCCTGATTCACTCTGGGAGGTTTAGGCCATCCTCCATTTCCGCAGCGTATTTTCAAAGAGGGAAAGGGGAAAAGGGGGAAATGGTGCCTTTGTCCTTCTCGACGAGTGCAGCCACAGGTAAAGCGCTCAGACACCGGCGAAGAAATGGAGGACTAGTTTTCCCTGGGGAGCGAGCGTGTCTCCTTTGTAAATCGAACCCTGGCCAAGGGGTACTTCAGTTAGCAACAGCCCGTTTCCACGTTGGTGCAAACTATTTGGGACTTTGTCAAAGTTTGTTTTGTGGAAGGCAGCTCCTTTAGCTAGAGGCTCAATGGGTACCCACTAGAATGCGTAGAAAGCGCCCCCCCCCTTTCACAGTTCTTTTCAGGAAAAACGTGAATAGTTGTTGTCAAAGTGGACGAGGCTGAAAAAAAGGGGTCCAAAAAGAAAAGGGGGAAAAAGCCTTGAAAAGTCTTGGAAATGGGTAGGTTTTGCAGGTGTAGAATGAAGCTAATAACCATGCACAGTATGCGCTCCCCCAGTGTGGAGAGTGTGACAGGGACAGCTGGCTCCGTTTTCCTTGTGAAAACCCCCCCTTGGTGGACCATACACAACGACAGTGACCTTTCGGCAGGGGAACCAGAGCCGACCCTTTGACTGAATTAGTCACAAAGACGTCTTGCTATGACTTTTGTTCCTCGCCACAGCCAAGAAATATTGCGTTAAATATGAGAAGGATTGTCTCCAGCTTTCTTGTGCTCCTTCAGGAAATATGGCCAGACTGATTTAAGGGGGCTCGTTTCTCTTCGCCGCGGCCTTTCATTCCTCTCCCTGCTACCTCCCCCCCCCTCCCCGACCTGGGGATGAGGAGGTGCGCTTTTTACAGCGTGTCTCCTTCCAAAGAGGAACGCTGACTCTGGGTGTAACAGTGGCGAATTTATCAATCTTTTCAGGATCTGACAATACTTGGAAATACATCATTGTCACTGGGGTGGTTTGATAGATTAGCTGGAGGCGCCGAGCCTTTCCAAGGTCAAGTTGAAGATTCTCATTTGGTGTTTAACTGAAGTTTTTTGAAGGGCTAGACAATGGCTGCCTGTTAACTTGCCCCTTATTCTGGAGAGGAATCCCCTTAAATTCTCTTTTTTACTGATATCACTTGGGGACAAACAGAAATATGATTTTCGTATTCTTGGGAGGGGATTTTTTGGGGGAGGTCTTTTATGCTTTTCCATAAAAGCAGATGATAATTAATTACACAAAATTTATAAAGAGCCGAGAAAGGATCGTGGGGACGATAAAGCACTGCCCGCTTTATCTTCCTTCGTTTCTCAATGAACATTTAGCGGTTTTCTCTCATTCGTGTTTTAATGCTTTCGCTTTTTCCACGAGTTGGAAACCCCAAAGGGTTTATTTGTGGCAGGCTTCCTTAAAAAACAAAAACAAAAAAACCTAGCCTTGAACCTGTTGTCAAAGTCCCTTTGAACTTCCCTTCGCTGGGCTTAATATTTTCTTTTGCCTCTTTACAGATGTCTGCGCTTGTCTGGGTTGCACCCGCCGTTTCCTCTCCCTTTCGCTCTGAGATGATTGATATTTGTTATTCAATCCAACTTTTATTTACCTTGCAAAAAAAAAATGTTGGAGGGTTCCGATGTGATAAATTGCAGATATGCAAATCACATTGAATAGTCTTGTAAGTGTGTCTCGCTAAAGCTGAATGAGGCCTTGCAAGCCGGTCTGTGCGCACTCAGGACCCCAGGGAGCTGATCAAAGCACCCATTCTCTTTCATCCCCGTTATTCTCTTCCAAACTATTTCGATACAATATGTTTCCATGATGCCCTTAATGGGCTTGGGACACAGAACTCATTACAACCTAGCTAGTTTTGCGGATCTCTTTGTTCAGAGGCAGAAAGTTGGAGGGAGGGAGGGAGGGAGAGAGAGAGAGAGGGAGTGAGAGAAGGAGAGAGGGAGAGAAAGAGGGAGGGGGGGAGAAGGGAAGGGGGAGAGAAAGACGCTTTGCTAGCTGCCAGCTTTCTAAAATGCTAAAGCATGTGTCATTTTTCACTGGATCTCTTCTTCATATCTTCAAAAGAAAAACTATGAAGCCAGCCTGCCTTTTCTAGCATTAATTTTACTGCTGCCCAGACATTTCTCTGCAAGATAAGTTTTCTGGTTTTGCAAGACAACTTATTTTTTTTAACCATGAATGCATTTTTGTCAATATGGAGGAAATGAAAAAGAATTGTGCTATTTCTATTATTCACCTCCTTATTTAAATATTGGGATCATAGAAATCTGTAAATTGGTATAATATTGCAGACATATTACACCAAAATTATTCCTGAAAGTAGTTTCACATAAAGTTTATTTCAGAAACAGAATTTGGATGAAAATGAAAAACTTGGTTAAAAATTTTCAGCAATTCCAAACCATCCTTCCCCAAATTTGTTACAGTGCTCAAATTTCAATAGGGATGATTGCATCAGATTACAATAGGGATGTCAGGAAGGAAGTTTTGGTCCATAAATGCAATTTTGTTCTTGATATAGTGGTAAAGCAACACATAATTTGCAAATATGAGGCCAAGATGATAAAACTCAGATTTTCAGTTCAACTGACACCTATTCAACCATAATCTTTTCAATGGGTGAATTCAGCATAAAAGTCTTGCAGAAGTCCCATCAGCTACTAGCCCACGAAAATGAAATAGAAAATTTTAGCTCTCTGTCTCCATCTAGTGGTTGCTTGGATTTCTGCGACTCAGATGTGATAGCTCTAAAAGCAAAGGTGATTCACACAAATGTGAGTAGGACTTTCCAAGAGTATAAACTGATCTTAAGTAGATTTAAAAGAAAGCCTGAAAAGCAGGAAGTTAATCTATACCGGAGTTTTTGCAGCTTAATGTTGCAGGGTCTCATGACTGGCAATTCATATTAGATTTGAGAAACGAAAAAGAGAAGAGGCTGCAGAAGAGAGAAAGAAGGGAAGGCTTCAGTTTCTTCCTCTCACTCACGCTCTCACTTGGATTGCCCATCTTTTGGAGAAGGACTTTGAAAGTTTGGATTTAATGCTGAGCAAAGTCAGAGTCTGGGTGTCCTTTGATGGCCCTGCAGCGGAACAAACCACATGTTTGGGCAGCTTTGCTGCTGGTGGCTCTCAAAGGAAGCTCATCATCTCTATTTCTCTGATAGGAACTGCGAGGAGCTAGTGCATTTGTTTCTGGGTTGATTTGTTGATGGAAAATGGCTGGCAGCCAGTTCTGGGAACGATTCCAGCCCTGACTCCGATTAACCCTCTCTGGTGAAACTCTGCTGGAAACCAACTCACCAGCCATTGCCATTAATCTACTTACTAATTAAGCCAATTCATTTCTAAAGGAGGAAAAATGCCTTTCTTTGGCCCAAGTAATGGGAGGAAATTTGAAAGAAGCGCCAAACTGTGTAACTGTAATTCAGGCAGGGGAATTGCTAAAACAAGCTTGTTGATATATAGCAGGAGGTTGAAACCAAGTTTCTAGGGCAACAATCCTTTGGAAATGCCTCTGGCACACAGAGTAAAAGGAGCTGAACTGAAGCCTGAAGAACGGTAGGGGCTTGCAAAGAACCATTGTGTGAAAAGGGTGTGGGGGAAACACTGTCACCCCCCAACCGAGTTTCTGCTCATTTCACTCTTGCATCCTGTCTGGTTGCCATCAGCTTCATTCTAATTGGGTAATCACAAAGAATTTGGAGCTTCAAGCCCAAACAAGACAAACATTTTGTGATCTTGGTGCAACGAGGCTAGGAGTACAAAATCAATGGCCAATTAGTGCCCAAGAGGCCCAAGAGACAGTCACTTACCCAAATACCTTTGTTTTGTTCAGCAACTTTTACCCCCTCATCTTTCACTTGTATTTGTAAGCATGTAGTTATAGCTCAAAATCATAAGGCATCCTTGAACTTCATTGTCATTTTGCAAGCTTAAGAGTATAGTATAAGAAATCTTTAGGTTGGAAAGAAGTGCCCAACCAAATTATGGCACGCTTTGGGTGGAGGTTAAATACTAAAACCAGTTTTCTCCAAGCTGTTATCCTTGGGATGTGCTGAGAAGAGAATATCACCTGCAGAATAATCAATCATTACCAGAATCTCCAGCTGGAAATTCTGGAAGCTTAACTCCTAACGAATCTAAAGATCAACAGGTTGAGTAAATCTGACCTACAAGCCTAAAATCAGTTAGAAAGTCTGTATCAGTTGTTCTTTCCAAGGTTCGCTAAAGCAACACAAAAGGCAGCAGAAAAACAAACCCTGAATGAGTTCACCTGACACATTAATCAAAATGAAACCCTATTATGCTTTAGCATATTGCCTGAATCTGTTGTAGATTACACAGCGCAATGTGGATTAATACGGCCTGTGAATCTAAGCCCCACATTGTAAAAATAAATATGTCAGGAGCAATATTGTGTCCTTCATGCTGAATCTTGGATCCCCTCAACAATCATGTTTTAAGCTAATATATCTTGAAAAGGGTATTTAAAACAGATTGGACAAAACTATTTTATCTTCAAAGTTCTCTAGTTTGTCCTATTTAAAATGACAGCTATTTAAGTAAAAAGTCATTTTATTTTGGATGGATTGACAGAACAGATTTGATTTTACATTCCACAAAGTCTGCATTCTTAGAAATCAAGCTCAGTTTAACCACTATTTTTTTATTGCATTTTAATGGTAAGTCTTTTGCAGAATAATAATTGAGAGAGATATGGCCCTGAGTTTCTTTATTTAAAGCGTTTATTTATTTTTGAAGCAGGAAAAACACTCCAGTGCTCCTTAACAGTAAGAAGCAGTGCCCCAGAAATATCTTGACTCACTTCTACCATTGTGACATTTGGGGAGAAAATGCTCAAGCACTCTCGGGAGCAATGGCTTCTCATCTGGCCAATTTGTTTTGTGTTCCTTCTAAGCTTTAGAAAAACTGAAAGCATTCAACCTTTTTGGTGCAGACAATTGTTCCAGATAAGGCACAGGACTCCAACCCACATCAGTGTCCAGTAGACACAAGAGGTGAAGGCAGTAACCTTGATTGTTCAACCCCTTCCTCATCTGCAGAAGAAAAAAAGAAAGAAAGATGAGAATCATTTGAATGTGTAATCTAACCCAGGTCTGTTGGATAGGAACAAGGTAAAATGGTATCTTGCTTGGCTGATGGATTACAGAAAGGTATGTGTATCGCTGTAGCATGTAATGAAAAATCTAGCCTGTGTAATGAAGTTATTTTTCAGTGTATCATGTGGGCCAGAAAATTGGGGTATGTCATCAAAGTATAGACTATGCTTGCATGCTTTCTTTGATTTGGGTTTAATGTATTTGTGAATCCAGCTAATTAAGTTTTAAACCATGCTTCATGGCTTGCATTTGATTATGGTTAATTATAAACAGTGGCTTGCTAAATCATGGCTTTGTGTTACAATATAAGGAATCATACTTTGGTTGTTGGGGCCACATCAACCATTATCACTAAAAATTATCTTGTCCTGATTAAAATCTAACTGCTGCATTAAATTTATTGTTGGCCAATGTAGGAAAAAGAGACTATTAAATTCCCAAGGAGGCTAACTATGGAAAATGCTAACTATGGTAAATGCTTTGTAGTCTAAATGACTACAAAGCATTTGCCAACATAGTAACATTTGGATTGCAAAATAGTCTCTTATGGTTTGAAAAGTCAGCAACATATACAATGGGAGCTAATTTCACTTTTATGCAATATGTCTGGTCTGTAAGCTAAGACTGAAGATTTCTGGGATGGAAAATGTCCCCCTCATCAGTATATTCAATAGTCTGTAAATGGCAGAGGTATCCAACCTTGGCAACTTTAAGCCTGGAGGACTTCATCTCCAGGCTTAAAGCTTTGCTGGCTGGGGAATTCTGGGAGTTGAAGTCCTCCAGGCCTAAAGTTGCCAAGGTTGGAGACCCTGGTCTATGGTATTCTCTAGTATAACCATGGTACAATCTGTCCCATTTCTAAACATTCAAGAACAGTATCAGTTTGGTTTGAGTTTTATGCGACGTCATTAAAAACAGGCCACAATTCTATCCACACACTTTTAGGAGAAAGCTTGCTGGATATTGTTAAAAATTGCTTGTGCATCTATAGAACATTTGCTTTTGTTTGCATGACACATGGGAATAAAAATGACTCCATAACATTTTAATCTAATGTGTGGGATAGACCAGACCTATGTGGTTATATCATGGCTCTCTGTGTTGTATAAACTCAGAATCTTGGCTCAAGTGAATATAACTAAGGTTTGCAAACAAAAACCCAACAATCCACATAAAATACACAACCTGTCAAATTAATTACTACGAAAGGTTTTTCTGAGTGCTATTTTTGGAACAATGAATACAAATGTTTTTGAGTAGTTTAGAAAGAAGGAGAAATGGTTTCACTGAATAACTAGTTATAAACAATGGCTTTGGATTTATGTAAATTCTAAAATTATTTGGATTCTAAAACATAACACCCACCCACCTACACACACACACACATAAATTCACTGCTCAGATCTGCATTGGCTTCCTGTAAATATGCCATAGGTATCTACTATATTTTTTTTCACTTTGAAACCTATTAGTAGTCTATCCATTTCTTGTACTTACTTGTCTACTGGCAGACTGGCAAACAAAACTTGAATCTTTGGTTAGCATTTTAGAATCGAATAACAGAGTTGGAAGGGATCTTGGAGGTCTTTTAGTCCAACCCTCTGCTTAGGCAGGAAACTCTACACTACTTCAGACAAATGGTTAGCCAACATCTTCTTAAAAACTTCCATTGGTGGACCATTCACAATTTCTGCAGGCAAGTTGTTCCACTGATTAATTGTTCTGACTGTCAGGAAATTTCTCCTTAGTTCTAAGTTGCTTCTCTCCTTGATTAGCTATAATTAGCATTATTTTTCTAATGCAAAGTTTATGGTTTTAATAGCTTTAAAGCATGCAGTACTAACTAATACAATTCTAATAGTGTAGTTCTATCCTGCTGTGTTAATTTATCGTAAAGGGAAGTGGGAGGAGAGGAAGGCAGACAACCCGTCCCAAATTCAGCCAATGAAATTTTTTATTAAGTATAATTTAGGGACTTCTACAAAATCCAGCACTTTCATTCGTTATAGCCTACTACTTCTTACCCTGAAATACAGTTTCCTGAATTGGAGAACCTTTAAGAGATGGGGAGAAGATGGACATTAAGTAAAATAATCCATAAGACATTGTGGCTAAAAAACTTTGGTTGCAATCTTATATCCAGTTTTCTGACAGTAAATCTATTTGAGTTCATTGGGGCTTATTTTGGAATAGAAATCTATAAGATTGTTTTTCCTCCTTTATACATCCCTCTGGAAGTTTCACTGGGCTTTAGAACATCTGAGTAGATGCACATAAGATCATGGTATAACTCTGAACAAGGTTCACATGTAAGAAAAGGAATTAGGTCCATTTTTGGGTGAAATCCCTTAATTTAGTGGGTCTTTCCATACCTGCCATGTGATCAGATGTGCTACAACATCTATACATAGTATAGGGAATGCAAGGTTTTTTTTTTTAAAGCCATCCTTGAAAAGAGGTGAAGTGGTTTTCAACAACAGACTACTTGTCTGTAGAACACAGTGAAATTAGGGAGTCTGTCTTTTACTAACAAGCTTCCTGTACTGCTAAGAGTTTTGTGAAAGACAGAAGTTCAGCAGGTGCAGCCTCCCCCCCCACCCCATGCCCCTCCTGGCTGGGAAAAATTACACTTGTTGAACTTCTGCCAGATGCAGCTGTTCAAGGCACAGAAACTTCTGTCAGGACAAAACGGTGGCATCTCCATTGTAGATCCCTATTAGCTGAGAATTCTCAGGCAGAGGCGAATACCACCAAAATAGGCTCGGATGCTCTCCTTTCATAGGCAGCATTCATTTACATGTGAGCTTCTATTCCAGCTGCTGTGCAAACGTCTTATTGTTCACACACAGGTTGCTCTTGTGTGGAAAGTGACGTCTTCAAGCTTAGCAGTTAATCAGGTGACGTCACCAATGCAGCTTTTAGTGAAATACTGCTGTCCTGTTCAAAACCTTCCGAAGTTTGGGAAGCAGGTGCGCAGACATCTGTGAGAGAGTTTCTATAAATAACTACTCCTCATTTTCACTGCAAGTAGTGACAGCAAACCTCTAATTCTTTGGCAGGAAAAGCAGACAGGAAAAGTCAGCCAAGTGTCCAGTTCAAAGAGTCATAATGCACTTCTAATTAAATATTGCTCGTCCCTTTCTATCTGGAACATCAGTCCTCTGTTCTGGAAATTTTAGAATATACATCCACTTGAAAATTAGGTTTTACAGAGAGAGGGAGGGAGAGAGTGAGTGAGTGAGTGAGTGAGTGAGAGCGGGGGAGGAAAGAGAGAGCACCAAATTTAAAGCTTCAATGCATTTCAACTGAAATTTACAAATGTAAAATTATTCATATAGGGACCTCCAATGCAATGGATTAGTTTTATATTGTCTGAATATTTTAAAAAGCTTTTATGCAAAAAAAATCTGGGAAAGAATAGAGAGGAGATGGTAATTGAAAAATAAAATAAAAAATCCATCTAATTGTAACCAATTATCATTTGCAAATACTACAAAATTAAACAGAAATGCATTTAAATATCTATCTATAAACTATCTCTAGCTAAGAAAATATGAGTTTTATGTTGATCTGGAGCACTACTAGCACAGAGACAATTATCATTAAAAGAAAAGTTCAAACAAGGGCTTTGCAAAACCAGCATAAAAATTGATATCCCAGATGTTTGGATGTCAACATGAAATTGAGTGTGACAACGAGAGGATAAGAGTTAACACAAAGAAGAAAAGTTAGCTTCTTTCTTTTCTTCAAGCCTATCTCAGGTTTCATAGTAAAAATTGGATGCAAGTATCCTAAAAAAGACTAATGACATTTCACAGGTAATGCAATTTAGAAAGAAACACTTCCATGTTTTCTTTTCCAACAATGTGCATTTTTGTAAACTGCTATAAATTGCAATTCAAAAGCCCTGATCTTCCCATCCCCAATCATTTTTTATACTGATCAAATGAATGCAGATACTCTCATTTGGGAGGGGCAACATGACATTTCACTTGGCAGTTCTAAACGGGTCACGGACCTTTCACAGACCCTAAGGCAGTGGGAGGGAGCGCTTTACGAAACCGTGTAACCAAATCAAACCAATGGTTACCCCCTTTCAATTCCACTGGAGTGGCTTGCACAATGCTTATTCACATAGCAGCAGAGGAACTGAAAGGATGGTCATCCAATGGAAATGTCTTTTCCTTTGTTTGATCTTAACAGAGCTTCAAAATAGTAGAAAACCATTACATCTAGCAACAACAAAAACCGCACACAAACCCAGTACACATCTTTGAGAAGGTGGATACATTAGCGAGGGTAGCTCTGAGCTTCAGTGCTTAAAAACAGCTATGCAGGCTATATGGAATTGAATATGGACATTTATGGGAGATGTTGCTTTGTTTGAAGCCATGAACACAAAGACACAACATGGCTGCCCTGGAGATGACCTATTGCTTTCAAGTTGCTTGAGCACATCAGAATTTTCATTGTTAAGGTTGATTAATTGAAACTGATAAGTTACCATGAATAAAGATTGTTTTTCTGTTTAATGTGGTGGGCCTGATTTGGTAAATGCTTCATTCATGTAGCCTTGCAGTGCAGCATATGGGCAAGATTCATTCAGTATCACAAACATACAGAATTTATTATGCTTGTATGGTCACAGCGAAAAGGCCTTTCTAGTTTAATGTCAAAGTCTGAATGAAAAATTCCATTTAAAGTGTCACTAGTAATGTTGCATCTGAGTTTTGTCCTTCAGACTGGCTCTTTAGTTTCAAATTCAAAAATCGTACATTAAAAAGTTAAATTCAAAAACAAAGTAGATGAGAGAGGTAAGGAGACATCGGCTTTCTTTCAAAACAGACAAGCAATTTATCTGAAATGTTTGTAGACACCTATGACAAAGGCACATGTTATGGTCTGGTGCCGCCCTATGTCACACACTGCTGATAAAGTTATCACCATAATGTTTCAATAAGATACTGTCACCCCAGTTCTAAGGATCTGACATTCCTGTGTCTTTTTGCTGGAAGAAAAAGTCAAGTTTACATAATAAATGTGTTCTTTTAGAAAGAGAAAATCAGAAACCAAAGGTCTATAAATTATTTTACTGCAACAGTACTGTCACGACTGGGCAAATATTGTATATTCTTTGAAGTTCAGCTAGTTTAATTAGTTCCTTTAACAATTAAAAGGTATTCGACTTAAAAAATAAACTAGCCAGCCAGTGATTGCATCACTGATACAAAATAATAAAATTAAATTAAAATTGGTTTAGACTCAAATGAAATTAAGTCATTTTGGGACTGGGCAGTATGTATATTTGTAACAACAAGAAACACAATTGTTCTTATCATCTTAGAAAAGCTACTGTCAATGTTTATGGACTCATTGCTGGAAGTACTGTATTTTCTTAGCAGATGGTGAACTGATATGGTTAACAATGCAGAAAGCAGGCTTTTGGCTCTGTGTTGACTTGCACCCTTTTGTGACCTCAAACGTTTGAAGCCAAAAATGAGCATTTTTTTCTATTGCATTTTCAGGTTTGAGACGTTTCTCACACTGGCCAACCAGATAGTTCTGAGATGTTGACAAGCAGGAAATAGAGCCATACCCTTCACTGGCTATTGTTCTTTTTGCAATTTGAATTTGGAACCATTTCTCCACCCCAACCCTGAGATACCATTCAATCTTCAAAACTACAAGACCCCTGAGTGATCTGTCCTACATAAACAGCTTTAAAAATTTTCCAGGTTAGTGGAGATGACTCAGTTCACCAGTAATAATTTCGACAGATTAATTATGCACTGTGTGATGGTGAATTTTCTTTTGTTCATTCTAAATGTCTTTCCCAATAGGTGACTTCTGGTTCTTAGGCTTGAGAAAAGGAGGAAACTTGGTTGCATCTATTTTTTCCATGGCCTGATGACACCAGGATAACCATGGCAGATCTGAAGAAGATGGTGAGACAGAGTTGATCCATAGAACAGCCAAAGATCAGACATGACTGAATGGCTGATGACGATGACAGCATGGTTTGATATATCTTGACCATTTTCCTCTTGCCCCTCTTTTTTCTAAACCAAGGGTCTGCAACCTTAAACACTCAAAGAGCCATTTAGACCTGCTCCCTACAGAAAAGAAAACACTGGGAGCCACAAAACCCTTCCCGTGCCTGACTATTTCCTGAGAGGTCACAGAACTAGCATATCTAGTTGAAATAAATGTTCTGTTTTCTTCTGAAACTTTTTTTCTTCTTGGATTTATCCATGGTTAGCCTACCAGGAGATGAAAAGCTCAATAAATAGCGTGCTGATGGGTGTCACACACTGACGGTCGTGACACATATTTTGAGTGATAGGGAGCTGCAGCAGAGGGGTGGAAGAGACACATGCAGCTCCAGAGCCGCTGGTTGCTGACCCCTATTCTAAATAAGTCCTGTATGTTTTAATCACTTCTTCTATAGAAGGTACTTAACATCTTCAGCTGTTTTGCTTGCCTTTTCCTGGACTTTTTCATCTTTACTATGCCTTTTTTCAAACATGCCGATCAGACATATACTGTATATGATATTCCAGGTACAGTAAATGTTATATATTTGTAGGAAGGCATTATAATGATGGCAATATTATTTTCAATTCCTTTCCTAATGATCCTTACCATGAAATTTTCATCAGTGCTGCCCTCTGATTCAATACCTTGATATTAAGCTATCTTCTTTGACCCAAGATAATTTCCCTTTAGCTACAGTTTAGGTTTAATAATTTTTGAGGTTAAATTATGGGAATTATTTTGCACCTATGTAATTGAACTACATTTTAATTTATAAAGAAGTAGAAAAGCACCAGATGCAGATCCCTGAAGAGTTTATTTCCCTTCATTGAAATAAAAGTTTATTTCTACTTTTTGTTTTCTCTTTTTGAAACAACAGTCCAGCTCATTATCAATTTTTAAAGAAAAAGTATCAAAAACTTATAGCCTGCTTGATGAGACCACTTGCCTATTAAATCCAACATCCTTTTTCAGAAAATTGGAACTTCTTTATCTGGGCAGAAAAGGCAGAAAATAATATTCCTTTCTCACTGTGGCTTTAAAGCAACTCCAAGGTCATGCTCTTTTCTTTGATCAAAGGAGCAGTACAGATAGTCCGCGACTTACGACCACAAAAATTTCCATTGCTAAGCAAGGCAGATGTTAAATTAGTCAGGCCCCATTTTATGACTTTTTTAAATGGTTGATAAGCATGAAGTTGTTAAGTGAATCATATTATTGTTAAGTGAATACGGCTTTCCCCATTGACTTTGCTTGTCAGAAGCTCCTTAAGAAGCTTCTTAGAGTGAAGAAATGACAGTCCCAGGACCTAGGATTCTACAACCATCATACATACATGCCAAGTGACAAACACCTGAAGTTTGATCGCATGACTATGGGAATGCCAAAAGGTCATAACTGTGAAACTGGTCATAAGTCATTTTTTGTGCCACTGTAACTTTGAACAGTCATTAAACAAATGGTTGTAAGTTGAGGATAACCTGTTATACACCTGACAAATGGTTTGTAGATCCATAGTTTCATCTCTCATATTTTATTTATATTTATATTTAAACCAGTCATTGGTTTAATGACCATTCGAAGTTATGCCGCAGCTGAAAAAAGTAATATATGACTGGTCCTTGCAATTACGACCATCACAGTATCCTCATAGTTATGTGATCAAAATTCTGGCTCTTGACAATGGCCATGTATGTACAATGGCTGCAACATCCTGGTGTCATATGATTGCCATTTGTGACCTTGCCAGGGAGTTTCTGACAAGCAATGCCAATGGGGGAAGCGGATTCGCTTTATAACTATGTGATTTAATTATTTATTTATTTTTAAATTTGTACCACCCTTCTCCCTGAGGACTCAGGGCGGTGAACAGCCAAGTAAAAACATAAACTACAAACATTAAAACACAATTAAAAAAGATATATATAAATTTGGCCCCATTATTAAAAATTATAACAAACAATTGAAAACATTTAAAAAGGTGTTAGGCCAGCCTGGCTTGCTGGAAAAAGAAGGTTTTAAGGGCACGACGGAAGGCACCGAGGCCTTGGATTCTTCTTATCTCTGGGGGCAGCTGATTCCAGAGGGTAGGTGCCCCCACAGAGAAGGCCCTCCCCCTGGGGGTCACCAGCCTGCATTATTTGGCTGATGGCACCCCGAGGAGGCCCTCTCTGTGGGAGTGCACAGGTCAATGGGAGGCTGTTGATGACAGCAGGCGGTCTCGAAGATAACTAGGTCCTATGCCATGGAGCTCTTTAAAGGTGATAATCAACACTTGAAGCGCACCAGGAAGATCACTGGGAACCAGTGCAGCTCACGCAGGAGAGGTGTTGTATGGGAGCGCCATGCGGCTCCCATGACTACCTGCGCGGCCGCATTCTGGACCAGTTGGAGCGTCCGGGTACTCTTCAAAGGGAGCCCCATGTAGAGAGCATTGCAGTAGTCCAGGCGAGAGGTGACGAGGGCATGAGTGACTGTGCACAGGGAATCCCGATCAAGAAAGGGCCGCAACTGGCGGATCAGGTGAACCTGATCAAAAGTCCCCCTGGCAACAGCCGTCAGATGTTCCTCCAAGGACAGCTACATATCCAGGATTCCCAGATTGTGAGCCTTCTCTGAGGGGACCAAAGACTCGCCCCCAATAGTCAGTGATGGAGTCAACTGACTATATTGGGATGCTGGGAACCACAGCCACTCAGACTTGGAAGGGTTGAGCCTGACCCTGTGTCTCCCCATCCAGATCCGCACAGCCTCCAGCCACCGGGACATCACTTCAAGGGCATCGTTGGGGTGGCCTGGGGTGGAGATGTACAGCTGGTTGTCATCAGCGTACTGATGGTACTTCACCCCAAAACCACGGATGATCTTGCCCAGCGGCTTTACATAAATATTGAACAGAAGGGGCGAGAGGACAGACCCTTGAGGCACTCCACATATAAGAGGCCTTGAGGTCGACCCCTGCTCTCCTGCCAACACAAACTGCGACCGGTCCAAGAGAAAGGAGGAGAACCACCGTAACATGGTGCCCCCCATTCCCAACTCTTCTAACCAGTGCAGCATGATACCATGGTTGATGGTATCAAAAGCCGCTGAGAGATCTAACAGGGCCAGAACAGAGAAGCAACCCCTGTCCTGAGCTCTCCAGAGATCGTCTACCAATACGACCAATGCCGTTTCCATGCTGTGCCCGGGCCTGAAACCCAACTGAAATGGATCGAGATAAGACATTTCCTCCAGGTACTGCGGAAATTGTTGTGTGACCACACTCTAGACAACCTTCACCACAAAGCGAAGGTTGGAGACCGGACGATAGTTGGCTAATACTGCTGGGTTCAGGGAGGACTTCTTGAGGAGAGGCCTCACCACCGCCTCTTTCAAGGCTGTGAGGAAGTAACCCTCACTCAGCGAAGTGTTAATAATTCCCTGGAGCCAGCCTCGTGTAACCTCCCAGGAAGCCAGTACTAACCAGAAGGGACACGGATCCAGTAAACATGTGGCCGCACTAAGTTTCCCCAGAATCCTGTCCATGTCATCAGGGGTCACAGAGTCAAACTCTTCCTAGATAACATTCTCAAGACTATTGCTCGCCACCCTGCCCAAATCTACCCAGTCAGAGTCCAAATCCTCCTGGATCTGAGCGATTTTGTCATACAGATATTGTCCGAAATCCTTGGCCCTTCCTTCCAGGGGGTCCTTCAGCTCCCGGGTGGAGCAGGGAGCGGGTCATCCTGAACAGGGCGGCCAGATGACTCTCTGATGACGCAATAAGAGTGGAAAAGTAATTAAACTTTGTCGCTTTTATTGCCACTAAGTAGGTCTTAATATGTGATCTTACCAGTGTTCGGTCAGATTCAGCGAGACTGGCCCCCCAACTGCTCTCTAAGCGTCTTTTCCGGCATTTCATCTCCCTCAGCTCCTCAGTGAATCAAGGAGCCACGAGGGATCAACACCGGGTCAGAGGCCGCAAAGGCACGACTCGATCCAAGGCCCCACCAGCCGCCCGATCCCAGGCAGCCACCAGGTTCTCAGCCGAGTTGTGTGCCAGATTTTCAGGAAATGGCCCAAGCTCCATCTGGAACCTATCAGGATCCATCAGGTGCCTGGGGCGGACTCACCTAATTGGCTCCGCCTCCCTGTGGTGAGGTGTAGCGGTTCGAAGGTCCAGATGAAGGAGTGAGTGACCTGACCATGACAAGGGTTTCATGTCTATATCCCCTATAATAAGACCATTGAACCACTGGCCAGAGACAAAAATCAAGTCCCTGTGAGTGCGGCCATAACTGGGTCAGGTCCATGGCCATCATGGAAGCCATGAACTCCCGAGCCATCTCTGACATTTCACCAACGGATGGCAAGTTGAAATTACCCATGACCATAAGCCTGGGTGTATCAACTGCCACAGTGGCTATCATGTCGAGTAGCTCAGGCAGGGCCATTGCCACATGGCAGGGAGCCAGGTATGTAAGCAGCAAGCCCATCTGAACCCCATGACCATATCTCACAAAGAGGGACTCATATCCGGCAATCTGTGACACAGTGGTCTCCTTCGGACCAAGACCTTCTTTAATAATAACTGCCACCCCTCGCCCCTCCCCTGGGCCCTCGGTTGATGGAATACTCTGAAGCCTGGTGGGCACAACTCAACCAGAGGGACCCCTCCCTCCGGGCCCAACCAGGTCTCCGTAATACCTGCCAGGTCCACTCCCCCCTCTTGAATAAGATCGTAAATGAGGAGGGCCTTATTTACCATGGACCTGGCATTGCACAGCATCAGCTGGAGGCCCAGGCCCCGAGTAACTGTGCCACCTAGTATCCGAGAGGAACCTTGGGGACCGGGGCATGCAATTGCTCTCAAATAGTGAGTGTGCACCCCCGACACATGATATGGTCCCCTGCTCCCACCATATCTGCCCCTCCCATCCACCATGCCAATGGTACATCCCTCATTAAGATAGCCTGCCTTCCCCTCCCCAATTCCTCGTCCTGCACCCTCCAAACCGTTGCCCCGTGCCGGGCTCGGCCCCGACCTTGGTGGATCATCCCCCTTGGTCGCCCTTCCAGTTCCCCCCATCCCCCTTGGTCGCCCTCCCAGTTCCCCTTAAAAAATTATTAAAAGCCCTAATTAAAAAACCCCTCAATCCCTGCTTTAACACATGCCACCTCTCGGAGCTCCAAAGCCCGTCCTTAAGATAGGCCTTCGATAAAGTGGAAGGCCATTGTTATGAGAGGGGGGCATCTCGCAGCGCGAGCAGATCCGCTGAGGTGTAAGCCATATAAGTATGACGAGGTAAGGGAGAGTAACTCTGGGTGTCAGCGATAGTCCTAGAGGTGTGAGATAGCAATACGGTTGGATCTGGAGCCTCTCACTCTCTCACAGAGATGGGGTGACCAGGTCAGATAGCTGCAGTGCAAGCAAATGGCCACAGCCGCTCTCTCACAGCAGCTGGATGACATAAAGCCAACAGAGTTAAGCTCTTTTCCTGCAGATGGAGCAGCAGCCATTGTCCAGGACTCTGTTTCTTCTTCCAAACCTGCAATCTCCCTTCCCCCACGCCCAGGCCAGAAGGCGGTAAACGGGAGGCAAGGCGTGGGGGAATTCCTTTTTAGATTCTTTTAAGAACCATGGCAAATATAAATATTTAGAAATAAGACAGGATATCTATTTGTATCCCACCTTATTTCTACAAATAACTCAAGGCAGTGAACATAACCAATTCATCTTCCTCCTCCTATTTTCCCCACAACAGCAATCCTGTGAGTGAGTTGAATTGAGAGACAGAGGGACTGGTTCAAAGTCACCCAGCCAATTTTTCAATGCTAAGGTACATCTGGAACTCACCATCTCCTCATTTCTGGCCTGGTAAGATAAACCATTCTTCTCTTCTGGCTATTTTAGCAGGGGATTATGGATCTGAAATTCAACAATCTTGAGGCAGTGGTGAAATCCAAATTTTTTTACTACTGGTTCTGTGTGTGTGGCTTGGTGGACGTGGTGTGGCTTGGTGGGCGTGGCTTGGTGGGCGTGGCAGGGGAAGGATACTGCAAAATCTCTCTTCCCACCCCACTCCAGGGTAGGCATACTGCAAAATCTCCATTCCCACCCACTCCAAGGGAAACATACTGCAAAATCCCGATGCCCACCCCACTCTGTGGCCAGCTAGAGGTAGTATTTGCCAGTTCTCCAAACTACTCAAAATTTCTGCTACCGGTTCTTCAGAACCTGCTGGATTTCACCCCTGTCTGAAGGGTACCTTAATTGAGAAGATTAATCTAAACAATATTAATTGGTAATTCATATTTATTATAGTTCATTAATCAAGTCAACTCATTCTCTTGGTTGCAATGGGAAAGTGTTATAACTAATGATGAACTTTTCATAGGTAATCCCAAATCTTAAAAGTATTTAATTATGACAGGATCATAGGTAATTTTTCCCATTCCATAATTTTGAAATTTTTATTCTGATGAAATTCTCTACTGACTTGAACAGAAGATCTAATATTACATAATGACAAATCTAAATGTTGTATTTCAAAGAGTTTTAATTAATAAATGAGATACAGGGTTTAAATTTATTTTACAAAAAGTCCTGACTTCCCCTAGCTTTTAAATCTGATCTTTTTGACTTGTTTGGGCTGAAAAAGAAAAAGAAGCAAACAATGCAATCTATCAAAATAACTTGAGCTGCTTCTGTGCATCAGATAGTTTTGTTTAAGCTTTCTCTTTTTGACAAACTATGCAAAGAGTTGGTATTCCTTGGCAGTTTTATCTTAGGGGTTCGTGTCTTTCTTACTCATTAAGACTGTTTCTAAAGATAACAAAGAGCAAATACTGCCTGGCTACCAGACTGTGAGAAAAATCTTCTTGAGTCCGGAAAAGTAAACATGGGATTTTCTTTTCACAGGGTTAAAAGCTTGGATGTTGCCACTATCTATTTTATCACTGATTGAGAAGAGATAACAAAGTTCTCCAAAGCAAAGCAGAAAATGATGATGAGGCAATTGATCTTCCCTGAGTTGCTACTACAGTTTACATAGTTGTCTAGGACTAATCACATAGATCAAAATGATAGTTGTCGCCTATTAGGTTAAACCAATGTTTTAAAACCATGATTTATTCAATAAACCACAGTTAGATGGATTCACATCACTTTAAATTGTAACAATGATTTGTAAGTCACAATAGCCACATTCACATAACACATTAAATCAAAACCAATAGATTCATATTATGACTTAGTTTATTATATGAACTTACACATGGCTTACCTTTAAATAAGTAAGAAGAGGGGATGGATCATATAGCTTTTGGATCAAGCATATGTTTGGCATTCAGAAGTTATCAGAGGAATCTCCTGATTTCTTTCTAGTTCAGTGTTTCTCTATGTGAAGATGTGTAGCTCTCAAATCCCAGAATTCCTGAAACAACATACTGGCTGGGGAATTCTGGGAGTTGAAGGCTATTTCAAGTTGCCAAATCTGAGAAACATTGCTCTAGTTAAAAGAATCAGATGATATAAAAGATGTCCTTTTGCTAGACAGACCAGACTTGGTCAGGTGGATAAAAGTTGCTCATATTCCTAATGGGACTTCAGTAAATATTCATGTGATTTGTCTACATGCTTATTTGTTACAATTAAGCCTATTCGAACCAAATAGAATAGAATAACAGAGTTGGAAGGGATCTTGGAGGTCTTCTAGTCCAACCCCCTGCCCAGGCAGGAAACTCTACACCACTTCAGACAAATGGTTATCCAACATCTTAAAAATTTCCAGTGTTGGACCATTCACAATTTCTGCAGGCAAGTTGTTCCACTGATTAATTGTTCTAACTGTCAGGAAATTTCTCCTTAGTTCTAAGTTGCTTCTCTCCTTAATTACTTTCCACCCATTGCTTCTTGTTCTACTCTCAGGTGGTTTGGAGAATAGTTTGATTCCTTCTTCTTTGTGACAACCTCTGAGATATTGGAACACTGCTATCATGTTTCCCCTAGTCCTTTATTCTTTATTCTGGTTGATTTTTCCTGGGCTAGGAAACCAAGTGGGACCAGATTCGATTAGCAGTCAGATGGTAGACCATGGTTTATAAGCCAAGACTAAGAATATATCATCTGGTTTAGGGACTGTGCTATTTTTAGTAATACCAAGGTATACGAATTTCATCTATAAGATTTTCTTCAAACAGCAAAATAACTTTGCTTGGATTGAATATTTTACACTTAGAGCAGAGAAGAATATATTGATTGGTGTTCTGCCTTAGAGAATGTCTATTTTGAATCTGAATTGTTGCTCAGTCCTACTAACAAAGACACTAGGTTTATTAAAGTTTTGGAAGTTCACAAATATGATTAGCCAGTATCACTCACTATCTGTGCAGAATGTTCACTGTTGGAAGCCCTTGTGATAGTATCTATTGAAATAAGCTAATACGTCTGTAGTGAAACTCCCTTCCCTCAGCCTAGGGAGGATTGCAACCTCACAAGACTGAATATTTCTAGCTCTTGTAGCCAGTTCTGTGTAATATAAACAACAATACAGAAGAGTGTCTTGAAAAATAAAATTTAACTGCTTTTGATGGTATATGAAATAAACAACAGAATTATGGGCATTGTTTTTAAACTGAGGAATCTGTTTACATTATAATCATCAAGAAAATAAATATAAATCTGTAAGATTTAAAAGTAACCAAGATAATTGATGCCACATGAAATGAGAAGAAGAACACTTGCCATATGTTAAAGAAGAATTACTTGCCTTGTGTTAAAGCGTTGGGTACTGCAGTTGTAATTGGACTGTTATCATCACTTTGTTCTTCATCACCTGACTCAACATCTATCTCAGTAGTTATCTCCGGCTGAAATTAAATATTTTGTTATTAAAAAGTCTTATACAATTAAATTACAGACACTTTAAAGACAATCAGTGCAATATTATGGTTGATTGATATGATAATGTTAATGCATATTATAACATTTGAGGATTGATAAATTGTGGAAATTTTGAGCAAAATAAATATATAAGTGGAACAGAGAAAATACAGTTCTTGACATTGCAACTTTAATATATATTTTAAACATTCTGACTGAGTTAATTTATCTTGAAGAAAGCGTGGCTTGTTCTGTTTTGGGTGAATCCAGCCACTAAGATTTGCAAAGCATGATTTATTACCATTGCAGCTTGGTTAATGGACCACAATTAAACAACCCGTGCCTTAGGACAATAGGTGAATCCAGTCATTCAAAAATAAGTGATGCTAACACAAAGCAGGATTAATCAGACTTTCAGAGTTCTTGGGCAAAAATAGAATTTTGAGTCCATGTTGCAGGTACTTTCCCAGGCTGGAGGCTGAAGACAGGTTTGCTAATTAATAAAATGGATGTCAAAAAGGGTATGACATCTTACAAAGCATTGATTTAATTTATTTTCCTTTCTAGTACTTGTTTCAAAGAAAATTCCCACCTTGTAGCCTTAAACTATATATATAAAACTATATAAAATGATTGATTTCCTATTTTATGGGGAGATTCTTCATTTTTGTAAATTCGGGACCCAATGATTATTGAATGAGCAGACGGCCATTTCATCTTAGTATTGTGCTATCGTCCGAATTTTCCACAACACACTTATGATTCTTTCAATCCTTGTAAACCACTCAGAGGCACTGCAGTGAGATAGATAGCTCTATAGATTGTTAAAGCAAATAAACAAATAAGAAGCACCAGCTTCAGAATGCATGTGGACCAATGATTTTCACTATCAGCATCTCATATGAATAATTTTCCACTTACAGCCATTTGTTTAGCAATTATTCAAAATTACGACACTAAAAAAAATTGACTTATGACTAGTCGTCACAATCATTGTGGCATCTTCATAGTCATATGATAAAATTTAGGTGCTTGGCCTGAATTTACAATTGTATTTAAAATAGCTGCAGCATCCTGGGGTCACGAGTCAGCCATTTGTGACCTTCCCATCCGGCTTCCAACAAGCAAGGTCAATGGGGAAAGCTGGATTTTTTAACAACTTTAGTGAATCATTTAACAACTGTAGCAAAAACAGTTGTAAAATCAAATGCAACTCATTTAACAACAATCCTATTTAACAATGGACATTCTGGTCCCAATAATGTCTATAAGTCAAGGACTACCTCTCTATATATTAAAAACCAAATAGCAAGATTATTCTGAAGATATTTAACTCAGTTCAGAATTGATTGTATCTCTAACTTGGAGAACTATATGGCAAATAGGGATTGTGACACCGTCCCGGGGGGGGGGGCAAGGAGGGTTAGGGTTAGGGTTAGGGTTAGGGTTAGGGTTAGGGTTAGTGACATCATGGCAGGCTCTGCCCATTTGCTATATGCATCGTAATGCCATGAGATTGTTTTCTTAATTCTGACAAAAGCTACAAGTAATTCACAGCCTAGATTGTGAATTTGCAATACTTTACCATCACTTTTGAGCATGCTAGTAATCTTCCGGGCCCTGACTGAGTGGCAGGAAAGTTAGCAGCACTAGCAACAAAATTATTAGCCATATGTTAAATTACACACCAGAGGTGAATACTGCATATACAAACTACTTGAGAGCCAACGGCGTTTATGTGGAGGATTCTGAACTCGATTCTGGATGTGTATAGGCAAAGATTTCTGAAAAATAAAACATAATTCAAACGATTCAGTGGCCAATGAAAACTCATGCCCTAATTCATACACTATCCTAGCATTTTCAAAATTATTACTAAAAATGAAATTATAGAAAAGTTTGAAATGTGGATTTATGAAGGAATCATTGTTGGCACTGGTGTTCATATTAAGAACAACTGCCATTAAAAGACAAATGAAAGATAATGTTCATACGCCAAACCAGAAGGACAAGATTAAACAGATTAAACAGATTAACAGAGTTGGAGGGGACCTTATAGGTCATCCAGTCCAGCAGGTGACTCTACACCCATGATGGCGAACCTATGACATTGTGTGATCTAGAGCTCCTAATTCACAAAATAGGTCACAACTTGCAAGAGATAGTATTACATCCATGCAGGACATGATACACAGAAGCATGCCTCAAAACAAAGAACACCTCAAACGAAAGGTCAAATTTGCTCTCTCCCCCCCCCCCCCCCAAACTAGGCTTCATGCTAATATCAGAAGAGCCACATAAATCAGAAAGCAGGTCCCTTCCGTACTCTGAATTTCAAATAATATCATGTGCTTTTAGATTTAAAGAAAAAAAATTACGGAACACGGGTACCAATTATACCTACCCTTTCATTTAGTAATGGGCGTCGGAATTTCACTGATTGCTGCAGAGATTGTCTGAGATACATCTCATTCTTAATAGCATGCAGGCTAGAAATAAATGGAAAGAATCCAATTTTTCAATTAATTAAATGACTGCCCCTTTGCAGCTTTATTTTTTATCAGAGTAGGGTTGAAACTGAAAGTTTTATAGAAGTTCCCCAAGACATTGCACCCCTCAACTCAGTGTGCAAAAACAGTTAACTTTGCTGCTTAACAAGCAAAAAACTTTGAATTCCAGCCTAACTCATAGCAAATTGGACAAATGCTACCACAAGCTATTTTTAAATATTATAACAAAATATCCTTTGCCTTTACAGTCTGGAATGTTGAATCTCTCCTCTCCCCCCTCCCCCCCCCATATTTGGAGGTAGCAATATTTGCCTCCTCTTAAGCTTTGGCACTTCAACTGTTCTCAGGGATTTCTCAAGAACAGAAGGATTTAACTGGACTATCAGCTAGTTGTTTCAGGACGGAGGATGGATTTCACTTGGTCCTGAAAATTTAAACTTAGTGAGAAAAATATTTCCAGACCATGTTTATATCAATTTCAAACTTCAATCCTGCGCTTTGCAATTTCCTGGTTGAATACAAAGAGTTTCTTTGTTAGAAACGTCAGAAACAAAATGGGAATTAAATAGTTTTCTTTGTTAGCTGTTAGCATTTTGCCTTTTCTATTAGGCAGTTTGTGTGACTATTTTAACTTTTATTTTAAATATATTTAACAAAGACCTTTTGACCAGTCTTAGCATTCTTAGCCAACCTCAGCTTATTCTGAACTTTCGTTTTTCTGACACCAGATTTACAATTCTGGGCTACCTGTCTGTATTTTGCTTTGTGATCTGGCAATCTTCCCATTTCCTGTATGTGTTCTGCTTTGTTTTCATGTCTTTAGCAAGTTTTTTGCATAGCCATATTGGCTTCCTTTCATATTTTTTCTCGTCACTGAAATTTCTTTCAATTTTGCTTTTCAGATTTCCTTCTTTAGGAGTTCCCATGGATACTGAGCATCTTTTCCTATTGGTTTCTCCTGCCATAAGATCTAGCTTTCAATTTTTAAAGTTGAGTAAAACCCACTGTCGTCGTCATCATCATCATGATCATCACAACAACAACAACAACTTTATTGTCATTGTATGTGTATACACAGTATACCCATACAACAAAATTCACTTAACACCCAAAGACCAGGTCCAGTACACCTAACAATCCCCAAACACACTCCCACCCACCACAATTCCCCCCCCCACAATTCCCCCCCCCAACCCACCCAAACATCCACACAACAGACCAAGTAATGCTGTCCAACAGCTCACTTGATGGTGGCCCTTTAGTTCATTGTTGAGTGCAATTATAGCTCTGGGTTAAAAACTATTCAGAAAATGTATGATCTGAGTTTTAATTGTTCTGTATCTTCTGCTAGAAGGCAACAGTCCAAAAAGATTGTAAGCAGGAAGGGAGGAGTTTCTGAGAATGTTATGCAACTTTCTCAAGCAGCGAGATTTGAAGATGTTGTCCAGGGCTGGTAGCTGGAGTCCGATGATATTCTGGGCAATTTTAATGATTCTTTGTAGAGCTTTTCTGTCCACTACAGAGCTGCTCCCATACCATGCAAGAATGCTGTATGTCAGGACACTCTTAATGGTGCTACGATAGTAGGACAGAAGTATTTGCTGAGATAGACTTATCTTCCTGAGCATTGTCAGTTAGTACAGCCTCTTCTGTGCCTTCTTCACAATCATGTTAACACTCATAGTCCATGAGAGGTCCTTTTGAGATATAAATGCCCAGAAATTTAAAACTACCAACCTTCTCCACCTCTTCATCTTTTTTGTACAATGGTAAATGTACATCTCTCTTCCTCCTGAAGTCAATTATAAGTTCTTTGGTGTTTTTTTTGGTGTTAAGTGTAAGATTATTTTCTTTACACCACAATGTCAGCCCTTGTTCTTTATTTCTATAAGAAGACTCATTGTTCTTATTAATGAGTCCCACCACTGTCGTGTAATCCGCACATTTAATAATTGCATTGGTGTTATACAATGGGGTGCAGTCATGTGTGTACAAGGAATAAAGGAAAGGGCTTAGCACACAATCCTGGGGGGGCTCCCGTGCTTAGTATCAGAGTAGAGGAATGGTGAGATCCCATCCTTACTGACTGTGGCCTATCTGTCAGAAAATTCTTTATCCACAAACAAATTTAGTCTTCAAGACTAAATAGCATATTTTGACCATGGAGTTCTTGGTGCTCTCTGAGCTTGATTGTTTGCTTGCAGATGTTTCATTACCATCAATCATTATGGTTGCATCTGTTCATGCATTGTACAAACATCTAACAGAAGGATAATTTGCACATACCAATAACCATACCCAACCACCAACATCCTCAGATAAATTCCTGATTGCTCATTCATTTAGCTCCTACTTGGAGCCTGATATTGCTCTTTCAGTCTCTGCTTACTCAATAAGGAGTCATTCACCTAGACAAATAGCAGCTCCCAAGATGCAGTTCTTGTAATTATCCACTATTTAGGAAATGGGGGAAAAATGAGATTTTCATACTTCATTCTCAACACAAAATTCCTCAGAGTTTCTCTGACTTCTCAGAGAAGATGACTCTATTTTTTACTCAGAGTCTGACTCTATTTTTCTCCTCAGGCAAATTCCTTTTAGCTTTCTTTCTTCAGTATTTCAATGAAGGACAAAGTGCATTTTGAAATCATAGTGTTTTCTCGACCTACTAATTTTAACTGTGGTTTAGGTAATGCACACAAAGGTTTATATAATTTGCTTATAGGATTCTGGACTAATTCTAGTTGCGTATGTATTTTACCAACAATTTCAAATGTCCAAAGAGGTTTTGTCATTACTATGTATGAGTGTTGTACTTTGCAGGCTAAGGGTTATGGGTGAAATAGGCCACAATGATGGGTTCAACAAAGCATACAACAAAGCAAACACATAAGGCTTAGTATGATGTGTTAATACAATCGAATAGATATTATTAGTCACATAATACCTTCTCCTTAGAATATCAAACTTTAATTTCCAAGATTGATTCAACTCACTTAATTCCTTCTGAAGTCTGAAAAAAAGAAAAGAGGGTCATTTATATATTTTTTAAATATGACATGATTGTCTTATACATACATCCTTGTGCACTTACCTTTGTACCTGCAATCTTGCTTGCTCTTCAGCTTTCTTAAGCCTTTTTATTTCATTGTATAGTGCTTTTCTGTCAGCCGCCGTTACCTTTTCAAATATAATTTGCAACACAGACACACAGACACACACACACGAACTATGTATTAATTATGGATGTATGGAAAATGCGGAACACACAGTTGTAACAGTTGGGCAGAGAGATAAATATTTATTCATTCAAGATTATCAGTATATATTAACATATATATGTATATGTGTGTATATATATATATGTATATATGTATTTGTCTACGTAAGTTTTCATGGGTATATATGTGTGTACAGGTAATATCTCGGGTTTCTTCCCATGTAATTGTAAACATATCTTTAGAAGGATAGTAGCGACGTTTCAATGAAATCACATTCATCATCTTCTGGCTGATGTTCTCAGTGCTTCCACCCAATCAAAATACAACTACGTCATCAGCCAATCAGAATAAAACAACACTGTCAACCAATCAGAATACACCTTTGCCTCTTTTCATAGAATAACGTCAGTTAAGATCACACAGTTTGCCCATAAGCACCAAACCAAGAACATCAGCCAGAAGATGATGAATGTGATTTCATCGAAACGTCGCTACTATCCTTCTAAAGATATGTTTACAATTACACGGGAAGAAACCCGAGATATTACCTGTACACATATATATGTATGTACACACACACACACACACACACACACACACACACACACACACAATGTATCTCCATGGTCAAATTCCCTTATAATTGGGGCCACTATACGTAGTCCTCGATTTACATCAGTTCATTTAGTGACTATTCAAAGTTACTACAGTGTTGAAAAAAGTGCCTTATGATCATTTTTCCCACTTACGACTATTGCAGGATCTCCATGGTCACATGATTAAAATTCAGACTCATATTTATGATGGTTGCAGTGTCCCGAGGTCCTGTGATCACCTCGTTTGAACTTCTGACAAGCAAAATCAATGGGGAAGTCAGATTCGCTTACCAACCATGTTACTAACTTAGCAACTGCAGTGATTCACTTAACAACCATGGCAAGAAAAGTCATAAAATGGGGCAAAATTGCCTTAGCAAACGTCTCTTCCAAAACAGATTTTTTTTAAAAAAATTGAGTTATATGCTGCCCTTCTCCGGAGACTCAGGGCGGCTTACAATGCGTTAAGTACTAGCCTTCATACTTTTGTATAATTATACAAAGTCAGCTTATTGCCCCCACAAATTTTGGGCTTAATTCTGCTTGTAAATTGAGGACTACCTGTAGTAAAAAGCTTACTTACCATACACCACATTAAAACTACTGAATGTAATTATTAACCAAAAATAAGCAGCAGCTGAGAAGGCTATGGGTTATACAAAAGCCTTGGAAAGCAGTATGTACTTATAGTATATACAGCAGGTTTATTCAGAGGCCTACATCTTGTTTAAAAATCTAAAACTGTTATTGTTATTTCTAGATAAAAAAGATGACATATAAAAACAGTTCAAATACTATTGAAAAAGGTAGTGATTTGTGAATGATGTCCGTTGTCCACAAATGGCAGTAACTAAGGATATCTGCCAGATCTTACTATCTTCATCAAAAAGACCCTCTCCTAAGTTTCTGCAGTGTCATTGACAAAAAAGATGGGGCTTAGAGACTTAATACTGTTTTTGTTATTAGGCCCTGCTTCCCTAGTGGAGGGGGGACACAGTGGCTAAGTGGCTAAAACACTGAGCTTGTTGATCGAAAGGTCGACAGTTCAACAGTTTGAATCCTTGGTGCCACGTAATGGGGTGAGCTCCCGTTACCTGTCCCAGCTTCTGCCAACCTAGCAGTTCAAAAGCAAGTAAAAAAATGCAAGTAGAGAAATAGGGATCACCTTCGGTGGGAAGGTAGCAGTGTTCTGTGCACCTTTGGCATTTAGCATGCTAGCAATATGACCACAGAAACATCTTCGGACAGCTCTGAGTCTTCGGCTTTGAAACGGAGATGAGCACTGCCCCCTAGAGTGAGGAACGACTAGTACATATGTGCGATGGGAACCTTTACCTTACTCTAGTGGAGAACATTGCTTCCAACTTCCACAGTCTCTGGTCATGCTAACTGTTGTTAAAGCTGTAGAAGTCTAGGGGTCATTAGCTGCTCCACTCATAACCTACTGGTACAGTGGCCAGTAATTTGAATTCTAACTAAAAAGAGTTTATATTTTTGTTCATTTGCTGGCCTGGTTTGAAGATAGAGAAAGAGGGCTTAGCATAATTGACTGAGTTAAATATATTCTTCATTGTTATCCTGTCCATTTCTTCCTTTGTTCTCAGTAATTATCCAACAAAACTTCAGTTATGTCCAAGCAGGACATTACAGTTGACTAAAACAATTTCTATTTCTGGCTTATTTCAGTATGGAAAAGCAGTTTGGTACTTGACATAATGGGAAATTCTGATTAATTGAAAACTGTGACAAGGAAGGAAAAGTTATTGAATAGAGAATGGACCATAAATGAAACAAACAAACAAACAAACATGATTACAGAGTTTCTACATGTTGTTGCTTATTAAACTGATTAATACATCCTTATGAAACCAATAAATCTTAACCTAATCTCACTTTTTGGTTTTTTGTCCAGAGAAAAAATGCATCTTTTCTAGAATAGTTTTCTCAATTTGAACACCTAATGAGAAATCCTAGTGGAATGTAGTGTGGAACATGCCACCTGTCAAGATAAACCCAAGGAAAATTCAAAAATTCCTTGCTCCCTCTTCGTTTTGCCCTTTTGTTACAAAGGTCTTTTGAGAAAAGTTATGAGGACATTCCTGCAGGTGAGGATGAAGATGTGATTTGGGGATCAGGGTTGTCTTAACTTAGAAAAACAGCTCAATACCTCATCCGAAATTTCACCTGTCCCATCTCCTTTGGTGGCTGCTTCTTTGGTGCCTGCTTCTTTGGCAGCTGCATCTTTTGTGGTTGTGTCTTTGGTGGTTACTGCTTTAAGAAGTGCCTCTTTACTAGTTGTCTCTTTGACAGTTTTCCCTTTCAAGCTTTTTTTCCGGCCCTTTTTCACTGTTCCATCCAGATCTGAGACTTTCTATAAAATACAATTAATAATCCTTCCATTTAAGACATGGAAGTTTTTTGTAAGATAGCTCTCAGGCATTAAGCCCTGATAGAAATCTCATTTCAAAGCTTGGCTAGTTGTGTGCGTGTGTGGGTGGGTGGGAGTGGGGAGTGGGGAGTGGATCTTGTTTAGCATCTCAAATATCCTCCCAAGGGAAACTCACCTGCTCTCACCTTTATTCATCCTTTGATGGCTGTTTCAGAGAACTTCTTTCAGATTCCTGCTTCTTAGGGTTTAGGGGTATAAATATCAGAAATGAATAAAACATAATAATAACAAGCTTTGGAAGGTTGAATTTGGAAGGCAATTTATAAGGTAATTGAGCTGTCTAGTCCAGTCACAGCATTGTCAAAGTAACAAAATCAGATTTAAAAACAGCAATAAATAGCTGGTGCACACCTAGGATGAAAAAGGCAAGTCAGATAAGGAAACTAATGTGGGCGGAAGAACACAATGGGCTAAAACTATTTTATAATCTTCACTCCACAGGACAAATCTGATTTTTTAAGTGCCTATGATACTCCTCTGTTGTAGATGAAATGCATTTGAGATGAGATGAGCTTTATACACAGGATGCTCACTGCAGGCTTTGGAAAACAAAGCAACAATAGAAATGAATATGGCCCTTTAGTGGGGGAAAAGTTAGTTATTTCTGCCTTAAACTATTAAATATGTCAACAGAATTTTATTGCTGTAGTATATTATTTTCAGTCATGTGTATATACTAACTTTAAGCCAGAGCAATGGTCTTTTACAGATTATAAAGTTGAATTTTTAAAACCAAGGTCTGTTAAAGAAAGCATTCTGAGTTTCTAAAAAATTACTCTACGTTTCTACGTTGGTGTCTTTGATTCTCAATATATCTGCAAGGTACAGTATCTCGTCTGGTTCCAATCAGAGCTATGTAATAGTTTTAAAATACACAAACAATTAGGAAGTTAAATGCGGTCAAATGAGGTGCTAACTTTTAGAATAAGATGAAATATAGCAATAGCTATAGCACTTAGACTTATATATTGCTTCACAGTGCTTCACAGCCCTCTCTAAGTGGTTTACAGAGTCAGCATATTGCCAAGACTGTGGGTCCTCATTTTAGCAACCTTGGAAGGATAGAAGGCTGAATCAACCTTGAGCCTGGTGAGATTTGAACTGTCAAATTGCAGGCAGCCTGCAGTCAGCAGGAGTAGCCTGCAGTACTGCATTCTAACCACTGCACCACTGTGGCTTTTAAAAATGGTCCTATAAAAAGGCGGCTCTATAAAAATGCTTCTGCATCCTAGGTAATCTAAGAGGCATTCTCGGCAAATAGAAATGATGGATTGCCTGTATTATATTGCGATTGCTGCCAAAGAATAGTAAGTGGTTCAAAGATTATGAAACAAAGATGGATGGAATATATAGGAAGTCCTTGATTTACAACCACAATTGAGTCCAAAATTTCCATTGCTAAGCAGGGCAGTGGTCAAGTGAGTTTTGCCCCTTTCTGCAACCTTTCTTGCCATAGTTGTTAAGTGAACCATTGCAATTGTTAAGTTAATCACATGGTTATGAAGTGAACCTGTCTTCCTCCATTAACTTTGTTTGTCAGAAGGTTGCAAAAGGTGATCATATGACCCCAGGACAGTGCAGTCATTGAAAACATGCAAGTTGCCAAGCATCTGAATTTTAATTATGTGACCATGCCATGCTGCAACTGTTGTTAAGTATGAAAAAATACATGTCACTTTTTTCAGGGCTGTTTTAATTTTACAACTAAATGAATGGTTGTAAATTGAGGACTACCTGTACTAAAATTCTGGACAGTAGAGAAATCAGCATTCAAGATAACTTAAAAAAATATTTGCTGATCATATGAGCCTCCAGTACTAGAAGGTGATGTTGAATCAACATTCTGGTCACTACCAAGTTGGAAGTTTACAAAATTGATGGAAAAAACTACACAAATATGGAAGCAACAAAAGAAGACCCAGAAAGATTCTAACAAAATTATATCGGAAATTTGGAGAATACAGTGGCCAACAAAATAGTAAAGGTAAGTCTATGTACCAATATCAAGAAAGGAGAGCTACAGAGTATTCAATCAATTAGATTGAATTGTAATTTTCAAAATAATGTTAGCAAAATAATGATTATGTAGGCTAGAGAGCTACATAGAAAGAGAGAGATGCCAAATGTTCATATTTGCTTTAGAAAGGTTCAGCGAACAAGAAACATTATAGATGATCTGTGCTGGATAATTGAGAAAGCCAAAGAATACTAAAAAGAAGTTTGTATGTCCTTCATTGATTATAGAAAAGACTTCAACTGCATCAACCTGTGGAAAGTGTGTAAGAAAATGGCAATCCCAGAACATCATATTTCCTTGTGTGAAACCTAAAGACTAGACAGGAAATCGCCGCCTGGATTCCTGCCTTTCACAATATGGCAAAATAGGCTGCTCCAGGTTGGCAAACAGCAAGACAAGGCTATATATTCTCTCTTAATTTTTTTTTTCAATCTATATGATGAATATATAGGAAAGAAGCTGAACTGGAAAATCAGTGTGCTTTAAAACTGCAAGATGAAACACTAATATAAATTGCTCTATGAAAATGTCTTTGTATATTAGTAGTTTGGGCTGGTAGTTAATGTTGTTGATTTGTGCTCTGAGCTTGGTGATTTGGTTACAAACAGTGCGCTTTGGATGCTTGTCTGGGGGAGCACTGGCCTTTAAATACCTTTCTGAGTCCTGATCTGATTTTTGGTAATGCTATGATCTCATTCCTACTCCTTCTCTCATTAGACTTGACAATCTCAGTTCCTTTAACTCTTCATTATATGATTTAGCCACCAGTATCTTTATTTCTAGAGTCTTAACATCTTTTTTGTGTGGTGCTGACCAAAGCTGGATGCAGTATTCCAAGTGTGATATCTCACCAGGGCAATATAAAGTGGTAATAACACTTCATGTGGCCTTGATATCATCCTTTTGTTAACGCAGTTTAGGATTGCATTGGCTTGTTTGGCAGCTGCAGCACACTGCTGGCTCATACTTGTTCACTAGGACCCCTAGACTTTCTCAAAATTATTGCTCTTGAACCAGGTACCATCTGCTCTATACCTGTTACTTTGGTTTTCCTTGAATAAATGTAAAATTTTGCCTTTTAGTATTGACTATTAACAGCAACATTCCAATATATGTCACACTTGGTAGGATAGCAACCAAGAAAATATATTTAGATGTCACAATGTGCCTATACCTGCAGAGACCAAAACCGAATAGTTCTCTATAATTCTATATGGAGAAAAGTTGGACTTTGAAGAAATAGGATATTGATGCTTTTGAACTTTGATGTTGGAGAAATCCCTGGGAAGAGATGGATAGCCAAGAAATAAACAAATATAGAAAAATCAGTCTGGAGTTTTCATTTAAGGTCCAAATGACCGGCTCAAGGATCATACTTTGGATATAACTGAGTTCTCTTGAGAAGTCTATGAGAGCCAGTTTGGTCTAATGGCTAAGCATCAGGCTAGAAAAGGTAACCTTGGACCAGTCACTCTCTCTCAGCCCAATTTACCTCATAGGATTGTTGCTGTGGGGAAAATGGGAGGAGAAATGTGCATTGGTTATGTTTGCTACTTGCAGGTTTTTTTATAAAAATAATATAGGTGGGATACATATAAACAAACAAACAAAGCTGGGAAATATACATAGTAGGAAAGAGAAGGGGATGACCAGCATCAAGATGGATAGATTTGATTGCAGGAGCAATGGGTGCACTGTTGGAAGATTAGAAGGGCCTAATTTGAGGACAAATCATCCTGAAAGAGGTCTATCTATGTAGTCATTGAGAGTCAATACCAATTTGATTGCACATAATAAATCAATTAATAAAACAGTTTCCCTTTGTGAAGAACTGTTCAACAACTATATTTCCTGATTGATCTACACTGTTCAACAGCTAAACAAATATATTACACAACTCTAGTAATATATATGCAAGCATCAGGCAGCTCAAGAACTTGTGCTGATTAAAACTATTAAACTTACTTTGCTTTTTATTTTTTAATACAAAATATTTTTTCTTGTACAAATACTGCTCAGATATATACAAATATAAGGTGTAAGGAACCTTTTGAAATCCTGACAGGTGCCCACTACTGTATCTACCCATAATTCCAGCTACTTCACTAAATCTGTGTTAGAAGACAAATATTGAACGAAGCGTACATATGTTTAACCACAATTATATTCTATTTTCTCTTATGCTGCTTCATGAACTTCATTGCACAGTTTCCAGTATGCCTCTGAATAACAGCCCAAAGTATCCAGATAATTCTGTTTACTAACCTTCTCACATAAAAAGCTGTACTGCAAAAATCAGGGCAGCTAATAGAAGACAGCAAAGAGTTAGTTTTCTGTATGGTGTTTTTTTTTTTTTGGCCATTTATTGGCTGTTTGGATTTTTGCATCCTAGAGCTGGTAGTCTAGGCAGTGTTCAATTACACATATTAAGTGAATTAGGAATTGGTGTGGGCTGTGATGGGACAGTGGGTTTTGGGATTATTGTTTTGTTAAAGAGAAAAAACACTTCATTTATTTGCTGGTTTAAAGCATTTATCTAGCTCAGAGTCTTCAAACTTGGCAGCTTTAGACTTGTGGACTTCAACTCCCAGAATTCTCCAGCTAGCTATCCTGGGATTCAGAACGATCTTTGAAGATCTGTCTTTCAAATATATAAATACAGGACTGTCGTATGATGAATTAAAATGAAGTAAACAAGGAAGGTGGACTGGAAGAAAGTATTATTCCTACCTTTAAAATACATCTCTTTCAAAGAAAAATTATTTTTATATAGAAAGAAATTCACTTGACAATCTGATTCTTTCTAGGTTTGCTGTATCAATAACAAAATTTTTCCCAATTTAAAATAAGTCTTTTAGTCCCATTTCAAGGCATTCCCTTCCCATGCTTAAGTCCAAAAAGTCCACTCACAATGATTTTAAACCACATCAAACTCGAAGCTAAGTGTACCTTCTGGTAAGTCGGAGCCTGGAGCTGTAACTCTTAGTTGATGCTACAAAATGATTTACTAGAAATGCATGTTTAACGGAATAATGACACTGATATGTTAGTTACTGAGTTATCCTCTTAAAAATAGCAAACACAAACATCTTGATAACGCATTACTTCTTTTATCTGAAAACAAATCACAGATATTTCAAAACTATTTACCACATTATAATTAATTGATCATATTTCTCTCCTTTCTTTTGGGAACTGCTTTCCAGTCCAGATAATCTCAGCATGTGTGACTTTCCCACTACATGTCACACTTTTACAAATATAGGTTTGATTAATAAAGGAAAACAAATTCCTCTTGCAGCCAATGCAGCATCAAAGGAGCAGGTGAGTTATACATGGATTTAGACATTAACTTCTGAGCACTTGCTTGCTGTGTGCCTTTATTTGAAGTTTGAGAAAGATATAGGATAACAGTAGCCTTTAGTCAAACACAGTTTTATCAAACTCCATATTAAGAATATCTTTAGGAAGGAATACAAAAACAATCCTTTATTATATAAAGCACATACTGACTCATCCATATATTGGAACATGTTGCATGAAAAAATGTTAAAGAACCATAAAGAAGATTTTGTAATAAAGTGATTAGTTGCCAGTATTTGGTCTTTTAAAACTTGCTTAGAATATGGCCATTGCACAAAGTGTTTTATGAAGTCTTGCTAGAGTTCCAGGTGCAAAACCATATAAACTGAACTTTTAAATATACTAATAATTTTTTGAGAAGCAACTGAAAACAAATATGGAGCAAGGCATGTTTTGTGAAACTTTGTTTCCCAATGTCTTCAATCATCATGTTCAATCCTCAGTGAACAGCTTCCATGTTCTGCTTTCAGGGGTTTTTTCTATAGTTATTTTTAAACAAATTATAAAGCATGTGGTTCATTTGATCTCATCGTTTTCCTCCTCTATGTAGGTAGGACTAGTTTATTATTTACATCTAACGTATATCTTCCATGTAAGAATATATATTTATATATTAATATTTATGTATCCTTGTGCAATTATTTCTAAAATCTTGGGTGTAGCTATTAGCTAAATGGATTTTAATGTTCTTAATCAGACTTGTGAATATCAAACAAAGGCAGTCTGTTAGCTCCATGTCTTAGCAGTGGAAATGTTTGACTGGCCACAGCTGGAAACAACACTGGGCTAGACAAAACCTTTGGCCTCTTTTGGTAAGATCCTTCATCTATTGTTAGCACAGAATATTGTTTAAGGGTTTCTTCAGGTAACCTATGCAATCACTACTATGTTCCATTATATTTGACTAAGGAGCTGAAATGTACTTAATTCAAAAACAGCAAAATAAAATGTTAAATATGGAAAGTGGTCCTTGACTTACAACCATTTGCTTAATGACTGTTTAAAATCATAATGGCTTCGGAAAAAAGGGCTTCCAACCTGTCTTTGCATTTACAACCAATGTACCACTCCCATGGTAATGTGATTACAATTTGGATACTTGACGACTGGCTTCTTCTTAACAATAGTGTCCTAAAAATACTTGGTCATGATTTGTAATCTTTTTTTAAACTGATTTCTGGTAAAATTGAGAAAATTGAATTTGCTTAACAACAGCATGACTCAATGACCAGGTGATTTGCTTAACAATCATTCTTAAAATTGTTGTAACATTGGATCCAACATTGATTTACAGCTGCAATTATTTACAATGGAAATTTTGATCTCACTTGTGGTCATAAATTGAGGACTACCATTACAATAAAATAAAATGCATTCATAGTCAATAGACTAAATTACCTTTGCTAGTGGTTGAGCTCCAGTTTCTTTTAACTTTGGATGAACATCTTGAGCTTCTTTTATTTCCTTAAAAATAAAGATAAAATAGAACTGAACATAACTGCAATAACAAATGTGGTGATGAAATGTGATGATGAATGTAGTAGTACTAGAAGGGAAATGTTTATTTTCTTTGATTTACAATCAAACTAATGTATAGAACCAAGTTCCAATATAATGTTCTCACATGTGACTTTTCCTGCACTTATAAAGAATTAAGGACAAAAGTAGTTTACAAAAATATTTAACCAATGGATGTTATAAGACATATTTCAGCATCTTCTTAAAAACTACAAATTAATTCATCTTGTGTTAATTATTCTAGCAAATGTTGCTAAATTAGCAACATCAATATAACAAACTAATATTTACTATTTTTAATCAACATGTTTTTAATCAACATGATCTTTTTTTACCATGAAGGATTTTAGTTTATCATTACATTTCTGATGATTCTGTTATAGTAAGATGTTATTGACTGAGCTCTTTTAAACTTGCTAGCTGAAAGAATTGCAAACATATCAGATTGAAGGAAATTAAAATGAATATTTAAAATCAAGGGCAGATAAAATGATTCCTTCTCCTCCTCCTTTTCCTTCCTATCAAAATAATCCCCAATCCTTCAAACTTCCATAAGATAGTTTTTACTATAATTCTATTCCCTGTAGTGATTACTATTCACAAGGCAATGTTGAGGAAACAGCTTCATAGTTATTTTCTTTTTGTAGAGTATTACGCGGCAATTAGACATCTCATTTTGAGCAGATAAATAATTTTCTAACTTGAATCAGGGAGTAATTTCTAAAAAAACTGCTGTGTAAAATGCTGACTGGATATTGTCTATAACTGGAATATGACTTTCTGTTGTTATAAAACTGCAATTCCCAGCATTCCTCATTTAGCCATCCATCCACCCAGATCACAGTTCAATGATTCCAATGTTCATTGGTTCCTCAACATTGTTGACCATAATGCAATATAAAAAATTTTCATTGTTCTGGAAAGAATAGATTATTTTAAAAACAAAATGGCAGCATATTGGCCATTTATAAAAATAAACATAAAACAAACAGAGTATCTTTCAATCATTCCTCTATGCTGCAACAGCTTTTGTCCTCTTGTCCAAAGATCCTTGTCCTCCTTTTTTTTAATAATGAAAGAATAAGGTTTGATCTTCTGCTCAGGAACCTACACAGTGCTGAGCTTAACAAAATAGAATAAACAAACCAGCTGTAACTAGGCACAGAATGTAACTGCAAAAAGGAAATGAATATTTAACAGGTTTGGTTTGCTCTTCATAACATCTTATACTCTGAACAGCCACATTATTTGGCAAATTTTTAAAAAGTGAATCAAGATACGTTGGATTTTAATGTATTTTATAAACAATATGACATTTAATCTGCTGTAACAAAAACATGTTGGCATTAGCCATCATGAAACTAAGTTGTTATAAGTTAGGAGGAGATAGAAAGAATAAAAAAGAAATTACAAAACATAATTGGAACCATCAGGAATATTAATTTTTAAGCAACACTGAACTGGAGGTAGTGTGGCAAACTGTGAAAAGTTTATAGAGATGATTTTTTTATTTATGTAATGGTAAATAGTGAAAGTAATTCCTGTAGCCAAAGGAAAAAGAATATTTCTGAGATCACTATGTATTCACATTCATTTTCATATAGCTCAGAAAAAAACATAAAATCACAGAAGAGCTGTCATGGTGCAGTGGTTAGAATGCAGTATTGCAGGCTAATTCTGTCAACTGCCAGAGTTTTGATCTTCATGGCTCAAGGTTGACCTAGCCTTCCATCCTTCTGAGGTCAGTAAAATGAGGACCCAGATTGTTGGTGACAATATACTTACTCTGTAAACTGCTTGGAGAGGGCTATAAAGCATTGTGAAGTGGTATATAAGTCTAAGTGCTATTGCTATTGCTATAAAGCACATGCAAAATAATCTCTCTCTCTCTATATACTCTTCACAATAGACACTATACTAAGCTGTTTTGAAAGTTCCAGTTTTCAAAAGCAATACACATCTCTCCCAAATATATAGCAATATTACTATTTAAATTGATGATGGGAGTCTGCTAGCATAAAATTAGTCAAGTTAATATGCAAATTGAAGCATGATTTTTGAATTAATAAATGTTAACGAGGAAATCTGAAGAGTGAAATATCGGGCATAACATTTGTACAGATATTGTAGCAACAGTCTGTTTTCCAGGTTTAGGAAAGACAGATTGGAAACAAAAAAGATTTAAAAGTTTAATTGTTTTGAAGTGAATCTTACCTGAGCCTTTGCTTGCATTTTTTCCTTTTCTCTGTCAAATTCTGCCTTCAGTAAGTCATAAGCATTTGTTAGCTAATTAAAAAAAAAAATTATGGAGCTTTAGAGGAAAGTTTTTTTAAAAAAATAGATATTTTGGAAGTTGTCTGGAAATATGTGCATTGAAAAATTATATTCAACTTATCAAATTAAAGAAAACTTGGACTATTAATTTTTTAAATTCTCCAGCTCTTCAGTTCAGAATATTGACAGGGAGTAGAACAGTATTTGCTATTAGTCAGAACTAGTCCATCAACACCAGATAAAATTCTGGGTTGCAGGGCTGTCAAACTTGCGGCCCACGGACCAAATGCATCACACGCTGGCCAAGCCCACGCCCACTTTAGTGAAGGGGAAAAAAAGTCCCAATATGTCATGTGACACCACTGTGACCCCCCACAAATTTGACACCCCTGCTCTACTGCCATCAGATTACTTGGATCCAATGGAAAATGAAAAAGATGGAAAAGATTCTTGTTGAATCTTCCAATCTTTTTGGCTGCCTAAATTTATCCAGCTCTATATTATACATGCATTGATCTGAATGATAACAATCTGAATGACACAATCTCTCTCTCTCTGAACATTTTGGGAGAAGCCACATTATAGTGGTAATATATCTCCTTTTTAAAAAAGGGACACATTTCTGTCCAGGACATTTACAGTCAACCAAGCTTCAAGAAGACATTAATGTGAACAAATTCTTACTTGAGACATTAAAGAACATAAATATCAATTTCCTTGTCCATTTCCCTTCCTTGTCCTCATACATAATTCTAAACCTGAATTATTCTTACATACTGGTTTTAAAGATGAGGCTTAAAATATATCTGATTTTTTTGATTCCTTCAGCAGTGAAATTATCAAAATAAACTTTAAGAAGGAAATGAAAGCCATCCTCAACAGAATGACTGTTAGACTCCACAAACCCAACTTTCCTCCCCTCCCCCTTTTTTATCATTGAAACATTTTCTTGCAATTTAATTAATCCCACTTAAATACTACTATGTCCAAAGTGAAAAGCATGGACGTCCAGCCTTTTGGCTTGCCTGGGTTGCATTGAATGAAGAGGAATTGTCTTGGGCTATATATAATATAGTTCATGTATATAATGTATAGTTAATGTATATATGGTGGGTTTCAAAATTTTTTACTACTGGTTCTGTGGGCGTGGCTTGGTGGGTGTGGTGTGGCTTGGTGGATGTGGCAAGGGAAGGATACTGTAAAATCTCCATTCCCACCCCACTCCAGGGGAAGGTTACTGCAAAATCCTCATTTCCACCCAGTCAGCTGGGACATGGAAGACAGAGAATAGATGGGGGAGGGGCCAGTCAGAATTTTTACTACTGGTTCTCCAAACTTCTCAAAATTTCCACTACCGGTTCTCCAGAAGTGGTCAGAACCTGCTGAAACCCACCTCTGATATAATCTCATAATCATGTTAAAGTTTATGATCTTGTGGGGCTGCACTATTAGCTGTCCATAAGCCGTGGTTTGGACACACCTGATCTAAAGCAACAAAGAAAAGTCCTTTACATTGGGGTGGGTTTCAAAACCCATCGCTACCGGTTCGCTCATAGGCACTTGCACATGTGACACTTCTGCACATGCGCAGAAGCATCCGGGTAGGTGGGTGGAGCCTCCTTACGCTGCTGCTACCGGTTCGCCCGATCCAGAGCAAACTGGTAGCAACCCACTATTGCTTTATATCCTTTCACCCATTACTAACTTGGAAGTTTTAAAAAGCGTTTGCTTAATTTTATTTACTAACTTCTATTCTTGACTACTTAGAAAATTCCTCTAATGCAGCGGTCCCCAACCTTTCCAGCTCTGCAGATTGGCAGCAGTAGCAGGGACGGGGATGGTTTTGCATGCACACCTGCCACTTATGCAAATGGAGCTTTCCCACGCTTGTCTATCACTTGTGCGGCCCAGTTCTTAACGGGCTGTGGACCGGTACAACATCACAGATCAGGGGTTGTGGACCCGTGCTCTAATGTATATAAATAATATTTATGATTATGAATAATGAATGATTATTGTTATTTTTATCAACGATTCCATTCTGTTTCCAAAAATTCAATCAGATGAAATATATGGAATAGCACCAAACTTGGCAAATCAGGAGCATCATATTACTTTCATTTATATTATTTGGTATTTCATTCTGCTTTTCCATCCTGCATCTAATACAGATTAACTTCAGGATGCAAGATTTCCACAGAAATCCTATATTTTGAAAACAACTTATAAAAAGTAACAAGCTTGGAACAATAGAATGGTAGTGATCATCTTTTAAATATTTTTTTAGTGAATTCCTAGACTCCTGCATCTATTGTAGAAGTTAATCAATTACAGACATAAATAAGTAAAGGATATAGTACCTTTTCCATTGTCTTCAAATCTTTTTCAATTTTGTTCTGCAAAAGTTTTATTTCGTTATCTGAAAGAAGCAAAGGTAAGGCAGGGATAAAGCACACCATGAAATTACATGGCTATTTGAATAGATTCATATTGTGCACTGCAGGTCAGTCAGGTGCTTGGTAGATGAAGGCAGTGGGCAGACTGGTGACCTTCACAACTGCCCTTGACCTTCACAGAATTCTGTCTGCTGTTCAGCTGGCTGGTTAGAGAGAGGCAGATTAAGAAATAAGTTCAAGAGCCAAGTGTGTCTGAGCACCCTTCGCTTTTCATTAATATTCATTTGTGCCGTTAGTCACAGCTGATACAAAATGCTTTAGCAGGTGGTTCTAAATATTGTGAGAGATATGGGCAAATAATCAGAGATGACAAAAATGTTGGCTTTGTGCTCATTTATATTCCCATGCAATAGTATCATATTTCTGTACTTTGTTTTTGCTACATGTGCGTCATTGCTCTTTGTTATTATTTGTAAGTCATTAAATCTGGTTTTGATATGGACTTAATTGTTCTAAAACCTCTTAATTTCTAGGAAGCAGAAATGATGCATGATTGCGAATTTCTAATTTTCCACTTTTCAATGTGCTGCAAGGAGAAGAAAACCTATGGTATATACACATATGTATATATCACATTAATAGACATTTCCCTAAATTTCTTCATTTATTATTTAGTAGAAGTTGTCTTATTAGAAGTGGAAATATTATTAATCTATAAATAATCAACATTTTGACATTCATAGATAACATACCTTCTTTCTACCAGAATAAAAACCAGAAAATAAGCACATATTCAATATCAATTAACTCCACTAAGTCTATCAAAGTTCAAGACCAATTCAAATTACAGAGCAAATTGGAAAAAAATGAACAATTGCTGGTTAGACACTATTCTGCCATTTAATTTTCTCACTACTTCTCTTTCTCTTTTCCTGCATGTGCTTTATTTGATTTACAAGTAAAATTTACCTAAGTTAGTCTGTTCTTTCACTCCCTGTTTCACAGTTTCTTGAAGCTGTGTGTTTTTTTCAGTCAGGCTAATTATTTGCTCTCTCAACTCTCGCATCTGTTGCCGATGCCACTCCACATCAACGTATCCTTCACGTTGAAGCTGAAAGATTAAGAAGCCATCTATTTCTAAAGCAAGAGGCATAAAAGAACAACAAAATGTAAATCTGATGCTGGGATGGGTGGGGGACGGACACACAATGGTTATACAATGCCGCTATCATAAAAATTTCTGAATCCTGTCATGTAAGTTATAATATGAATGGAAGGAAAATCTAGGAGACGAAGTAGAACTTGCCGAAGAAAAGCTTTGGTCCCGCTCATACAAAGACGGAAACATGTGGGGATGTATTATTGACAGGCATAATACATATCATACTGTTTGTTTGCCCTCATCATTCAGGCCAATTTATTGTGGAAGCTGCATCCCAAAGGCAGCTGGGGCCTATCCAGTCCACCCACCCTTATCTCTCGGTTTAGAAGGGCCGTCTGTAACTAGGCAGGCCAGGGAAACCATAGGCAGACAGCTCCAGGGGGCTGCAATGTGCAGGGCTAAGGAGAGGGAGGGGGTGGCTTGTTGTCTTTTGTGCCATTTCTCAGTGACAGGGCTGCCATTGCAGTGACGAGTACATCACATGTCAAAATTGGAGAAATTTCCAGGCTGGGAGCCACATGAAGTCCGTCAGGCAGTCTTACGGCAATATAGTTGGCTTTTTGCTCCGTGCTGAAGCCACCCAGAACCAATTCATATTCTCAGCTTTAGAGCAGTTTTGCATGCACATCACACATAGGCTATTGGGTTTGGAGTTGTTGTTTTTTTAAAAAAAAAATGCCATTGAAGGTTTTGGGTAAATCTCCATGCAAGCAGTGATAACCTCGTAGGAAAGTTTCGGGACAGCATACAACAAAAGACTTTAAAGTTATACTTTTAGTAAAGCAAACTCATTTACATTTTTATTATGCATGGCCTTTGTTAAAATCTGGCCACATTCATTATGGAAAAGACTTTGTATGCATCCAAGCTTATTGGGAGAACTACTCTTTCTTCTTGTCTGCTTCAAAGCTATTTAGAACATTTGCATATATTGTTAAATGGCTGTTGAGATTTTACTGCTGCATATTTCTTTTAATGAAAGGGGAAGGGGAGGGAGGGAAAAAGATGTTGAAACAAGTTTTAAAAAATCACCCTGAAACCTAACAGTAAATAGCTCAATTATTTAAAGATGGGGTATTATTAATTTTTAAAGATAATTATTAAATAATTATTTTCTAGATCATCTGGAGATAGAAAGAAAAATGAGTACTATGATACTGACAGTTTAGTAAACTGAAATGCTATATAGAATATATTTATAGCGAAATACACCCTAGATTTAGATATGTTCAAATATCAACTTGTATATATTATTCTGTATTGACTTATTCCTTCCAATTAGGCATCTGAGAATGATAAAGAGTTCATAAGGCTCATGTTTTTGCATAGTATCTTTCAGTTCCACAACATTTTAATGTGTGTTACACTCTTTCTTTTCCTGATGAAAATTTTCACAGTTTATTGGGCACTGTCACCCACTTTGGCTTGTTTGGGTTGGTCTACCAAATCTAGGCATTCTCCAAGATCCATACTTATGTTTAAAGTCATACGAACTGGCACATGCTTTTGATACAATAATAGATAAAGCTTCAGATATCTGGTTTTCTTCCATGTTCACATCGTTAAGCAATGTCTGCAGGATGGTAAATTGGTTTGCTAACTATGTTTGGAATTGTTTTTTATGTCCTGGTTCGCCTCTTGTGACTACTATAGCTTTGCTGATGGTACTATCTGTCATTTTATGCATTGGAGTTTAAAATGAATCATTGGTCAGATTAAGTAGCATAATGATTGGCCCTGCAATCAACACCTTGCGTCTTTGAGGGATGATGAAGCTTAAAATAATAAAATATGTCAAACTTCAGAGGAGGGAATTGTAGGAGATTTTGAGGTGCCAACTTAAAGCCTCTAATACATCTTTCCAGAGAGAGAGAAAAAAAGATAGCAATATTGTGCCAAATTAGACAACTACCTGACTACAAAAAATTTTCAGGAAAATTATATTGTCAGCTTAGCCACAGAACATTTAGAAGGCCAGAGTTCAGATAAACTGGGAAAAGTGACGTGGGGGCAAGATAAATTTTAGGAAAGAAAAAGAAAGCGATTCTTAGAAAAAAAACAATTACCCCATTAGTTTTGTAGTTCTGTCCCATGACTCATAGTTATACCCTAATGGCCTCATTGGCTTCACTAGGCATATAATGTGTTACATCCTATTAAATAACTGATTTCGCTATCCAATCACATGTACATTCTAATTTGCATAAATCTCAAGAGAAAAATGTTACCCACTTCTCTTTAGAACTATCTTTGTCTCTGCCAGTAAATAAATGCTGTTGCTGTTGCTGCTGCTATTACTACCACTACTACTACTACTACTACTACTTCTCCTATTACTAGAGAAAGTAATAGAAAACAAAGAGGCCAAAGTGCTCTGAGACTTTAGAATTTAAACAGGCAGGCAGCTGCTGCGTAAGAAGCCAGACTTAACAGTTATTGATAAGAAAGACAAAAAAGTCCAGGTAGTGGATGACAGTACTGGAGACAGCAGAATAGAAGAGTAAGAACTAGAGAAGATTTAAAAAAAAATACAAAGACCTGCAAATAGGACAAGTGTGGCAAAAGAAAGCAAACCTACCAATAGTCATAGATGCCTTGGGTGCAATTCCAAAACAACTGGAACACTACTTGACCACTGTTGGCATTGACAAATTCACCATCAATCAATTGCAAAAGGCAGCATTAATTGGAATGTAATGTAACTTGAAATTTCTCTCTATACTAATGACTGCATCTCAAAGGATCCCTCTGTTGAAGAACTGAAGTTTTCAGATGATAGAACAGTCATTAGTCTCTTTTGAGATGGTGATGAATCTGCATACAGAGATTGAACCCTGTGCTGCAGCTGGAACAATCTGGAACTGAACTCACTTAAAACTGTAGATATGATAGTGGATTTTAGGAAGAGTCCTCCTATTCTATTATCTCTTACAATATTAGATAACACAGTATCAACAATAGAGAACTTCCAACTCCATTACTGTTGTTGTTATAATCTGCCAGAAAGCTCAGACTGCCCAAGGAGCTGTTGGAACAGTACTATAGAGGAATAATTGAGTCTGTCATTCATACCTCTATAATTATCTGGTTTGGCACAACAACTTTAACAGATAGTTAGGACAGCAGAAAAAATAATTGCAACTAGTCTGCCTTCCATTAAGGACCTGTATATTGCCCGGGGCAGAAGGAGGGCTGAGAAAATATTTACAGACTCCTGACATCCTGGACATAAACTGTTTCAACTCTTCCTTTCAGGACACCGCTATAGGGCATTGGATGCCAAAACAACTGGACACAGGGACAATCCCCCCCCCAATGCCATCACTCTCCTGAACACTTAATCACCCCAGCACTGTCTTATGCGTAAGGATATTTACACATGTTATGATCTGTCCCCCTCTACACACACCCACAAAAACACAGCCAGTCGAGGGTTAAAGAAGCACTTGGCACACACCACAGTCCTTATCTCCAACTTGGCAGTGATATTCACACCGTCTGCCAAGTGCTTTAATTGTTCACAGAAAGAAAATCACATACGTAGCTTTGCCAAAATCTGTTCTTTTAGCAGCTTCAGGCTACAATGACTACCAGATTGAGTTTTGTTCATCACAGGGATCACTGACCACCACCCTCTCTTATATAGTCTCTGGGGTGTGATCCAGTGACTCATTGATCCTGTGACTCAAGTCCAGTGACTCAGGTCTATTCCCTCGCACGCCTCCTCAGCTGCTGCAAGCGCTTATCTCGCCTTCGTTGACGTGCGTCCAGGAATGACGTCTCTCCCTCACTCTCATCTGAGACACCTGTTTCCCCACTACTTTGCTCTCTTTCAGCTGGCACCTGAGCCGGTGCCAGAGGGGGGGGGGGGGCTGGGAGATCTGGCTGGCTCCTCTTCCTCATGCTCAGAGCTTCCTTCCTCCAATGGGATAGGCTCAGAGGACAGGGCCACAACATGTTTATCCTTCTCATCTTTTCTACTACCTTCTCCTATCAGAATCTTATGAATAGATTATTTTGTTGTTTGTATTGTACACTGAGAGTTTATGCATCAGACTCGACTTCCTTGTGTGTTCAATCACATTTGGACAATAAAGTACATTCTATTCTATATTCTATTCTAATAACTTACATCCTGTGATGTTACCTCTAACACTCTAACACATCCATAACTACCTATTCCAGATCCTTGGCAAGGGTTCAATAGGCAGAAAAAAAGGCCAAATCCAGTCTGAACCACTGACTGACTGTGCGACAGACCACAATAATAAGGACCATTAACAATAATAAATAAATAGATTGCAAAGAAAACAAAAACACAAACTAGATAAGAAGACCCTTATATGTCTGATTAGTTCTTCTAGTTGATTTGAACATTTCAATTTATTGAAATGTAATTTATTTTATAAAGGCAATCATTTTTATTCATTGTCCTATTTATGTTTGCTATTGTAAAAAGCAGAAAGAGAAAAAAGGACTCTTTCAATGGAAATCTACAGTAATAAACACTTCAGTACAAGTAGTCCTCGACTTAGAACCATAATTAAACCTAAAATTTCTGTTGCTAAGTGAGATAGTTGTTAAGTGAATTTTGCCCCACATTATGACCTTTTTCGCCGCAGTTGTTAAATGAATCACTGCAGTTAAGTTAGTAACATGGTTGTTAAGTGAATCTGGCTTCTTCATTGCCTGTTTGATGGAGGATCATAAAAGGAGATCATGTGGTCCCAGAACACTGCAACTGGCATAAATATGAATTAGTTGCAAGGCATCTGAATTTTGATCATGTGACTGTGGAGATGCTGTAATTGTTTTAAATGTGAAAAAAGGTCATATGTCATGTTTTCAGCGCAGTTGTAACTTTGAACACTCATTAAATGAATGGTTATAAATGGAGGAATATCTGTTAACCTTATTATGGATAATCCCCTTACAAACCATTATTAACGAATAGTTCCATACTGAGCTTTTAAATAGATGAAATAAATACAACATTTTTGTTACCAAGAGAATTATCAAAATACTAAAAAATTCTCAAGGGAAAGGGTGGACAATGTTGCCCTGATTTGGTTGTAGTCCCGGGATCCCATTCATGTCCATCTATATATTACTAAAATTCTCACTGATAATTTTTAATGGGATGAAATGATAAATCACCTGGCAACAATTTTTGAACTAAGATACCAAGGTGAACTAATTCACAAAAGGGCCAAAATCTGGGACCCAAACCTCCTGAAGAAGTGAAATTTGGGAAACCTGTATCTGCTCAGTGCTATTTGCTTCTAGGCTGAGACTATGGTCATGTGATTTTCATTTTCAGTGTTCTGTGACAGTTTCCCAGGCAGTCTCACAATCCTTTGCTCCCTTTCCCACCCAGCAGCAGTTATTTATCTGCCAGCTGGGAGGGGAAGAGAAAGGAATAATGATGTCAAAATGGTGAAATGTGAATCATAATATCACAGTGCAAGCTCTTTTGTTTTATACTTCACTTGATTAATATCACTTAATTATGTTTGGAGAAGAGCTTGTATTGTGTTGGTGCAATATACTTTTCTTCATTTGTTTCCTTTCCTCTCAGCAGATGCTTATAATCCCATTTGCAGCCTCCAGCAGACCCCAAGTTGGTTCAGGCAAATTAGTAGCAAAATAGCATTTCTGCTCAACATTAAAAAAAAGAAAAGAAAGAAAAACCCATAAGAGCCTCAATAGTCTCCAGTAAAAATCTGCCTCTAGATATTCATAAATATAAAGCAGTGATTAGTTTACATTCTCTTTGATGTTCTTCCACCAGATGTGGTTACAAAGGAAACCCCAGTTTCAAATCAACAGTATTATGATTTAATACAGGGGCTCCCAATCTCTGGGCCATGACTCACTACTGGGTGGGGGCCTATTCAGAACTGGGCCATATGAGAAGTGGACCAATGCACATGCATGTGAGCGGTGGCCCACTGCTCACAAGTACAATTGCACATGAATGTGTGTTCCAGTCCATTGCTTACATGGTTCAGTTCCCCTCTCACTTTTCCAGCTGGGCTGCCAAACCACAAAGGTTTGGGACCGCCAATTTTAATAGGCTTAATAGTTAGCATCTTAGCTGAGACACCAGGAACCACCTTTAGCTGAAAAAAAAATACGTAGGTTGCATCATAATAACAACAACACAAAATTCACAAGAGTGAATTTTCAAGTGAATGGGAATAAATTACTTTAAAATTCAAGCAAGCCTATTTGAATGCAGACATTGAACCCAATTAAGCTGCATTGCAGCTTTATATTTTAATCCATGGATAGGCTGTGATTTTTTGCATGATTCAAGTTCAACACTAGTTCCCCCACCTATTAAACATAAGAACTGTTAAGAAAACAAATTGTGTCTTATGATAAATATATTTTCCAAATCCAAATCTGGGAGCCTATGGCCATCAGCAAGCAGTTCCAGAAAAGGGTTCCAGCTTACCAAAAGCAGATAGTAAATCAGACAATTTGAAAGTTGAAAGCGCTTAATACATGCACCTTTTGCATTTATTAAAGCATAGATTTCATTTTGCAATTTACCATTGTAGAATAATTGGCTTGGTTTGGTGTATCTCACTCTCTGTGTTTTTACAGCAGAATTGCCTTTATGAAATTTAATGAATTATTAAAAACTATTTAATAAATTAATAATAATTGTAAAATATGATTATAATTTTTTTATTATTTAATATATGCTCTTGCTTTCCATCAAAACTGACGAGTAATAATGCCTACTAATAATAAAAGCAAAAAACTATTAATTTAAACAAGTTATTTTAACCTCAACCAAAATAGAGAAAGTCAACATTTACCCTAATAGCTTTACAATTGTTAAGTGAATCACTGCAGTTGTTAAGTTAGTAACAAAGTTGTTAAGTGAATCTGGCTTCCCCATTGACTGCTTGTCAGAAAAACATAAAAGAGAATCATATGACTCTGGGATACCGCATCCGTCACAAATATGAGTTAGTTGCCAAGCAGATAAATTTTATGTGAATGTGGGGATACTGCTTTGATCGTTAAGTCACATTTTTCAATGCCATTGTAACTTTCCACTGTCACTAAATGAACTGTTGTAAGTCAAGGACTATCTGTATTAATACCTTTAGATTCAGATCCAATCCCACTCTTAATCATTTTATATCACTACAACTCCTTCCCTTAGGAATTCATTGTAATGTTATATAGGAAATTTTCTTCATTTTATTTCAATAACAATCCTATGAGGTATCTACAAAAGTATGAAGGCTATTGCTTAACGCATTGTAAGCCGCCCTGAGTCTCCGGAGAAGGGCGGCATATAAATCAAACCAATAAACAAACAAACAAATAAATCTTAGGCTGAAGGGAAGTGACTGGCTTAAAGTCACTGAATCGATGTCCGTATGGCTGAGTGTGGACTTAAATGTTGATCTAACCCCTACTTCCTGTTGACTAGCTCCCACTAGTGGCTCTAAAATAAAATGTTATGTTGTATCTGGAAAGCTATCGCCAACTTTTGTATTGTAGCACAAAACTCATATGTAAATTATTCTCAAGAAACATGATTTTCGACTGCAATGCTCCTTTGCAGAATCAGCATGTTTATGGCCTTTTAGCATCAATATAGAACTGTGTCCCTTTAAAAAAAAGTTAAATCTTGTGTGGTCTTTCTTAGACAACTGAATGCAGAGGGGAGCTCTCTGTGATGTCTCTCCTTGTTAAGATTTCCTATATACTGCTAATTCGCAAAACCAAGAGAGGTACACATGGATAAAGATAAGAGTTGGATCCTAAAACCTTTGCATACATTAATAATATTTGGGCCAATTCAGGCCAGTGATCTGTCATTTTGAATATAGCAAGTTAAAAGCCGTTCAACTTTAGGAAAGAAAAGTGCTGGAATTGTTTCTCATCACTGCTTCTAGTATCCAAGTTCCTCTTTAGAAAGTGAAACCTTTCACTCTCTTATAACCTTCATATATCAATATGTGCCACACTGCTGATTTTATCCCAATGTTTTCTGCCTCAGAAAAATCTATACAGAAATTAAAATGGATGAGGGTAAATTGGACTGCAAAATCAAACTAGATTTTGCACAAAAATCCCATTAAGAGGAACGACAGCTTCTGTAGCCTTTTGTAATATTTTTGTTTCTTCTTTCTAAGGAAAAATCTGCATATAAGCATGTTAGTATGATTAGATCCACAAGAGGGGGCTGTTGTACAGGTTTATTATTCAAGGAACAGCAATAAGGATATAGCATTTTACTTGATTTAATTTAATTTAAATAAGCAAACATAATTTGTTAACAAGAACACATAATATACAGAATTATACAGGTAGTCCTTGACTTGTGACTATTTCCCTAATGAGTATCTGACGTTAGAACATAAAAACAAAAACAAAAACTAACTTATGACTTGTAACAACTACTGCATCAACCCCTGCAGGTCATTTTGGGTGCTTGGCAATTGGTTACCATTTGCAACTGGTTGCAGTCTCCTACAATTATATGATATCATTTTGCAAATTTTGTTGCCATTTTCTGGAAAAAATGCCTGTTGGACAAGCTGGATTCAGGCTTACAGTGTGATTAACAACCACATGATTTGCTTAACGACCATTCATTATTATGAGTGGCTCCATGGAGCTCAGGGAAATGAAGCGCCGGAAAAGATGCCTGGAGGGTGGTTGGAGGTCCTCTCGGGCTGAATCCGACCAAACACAGTTAAGAACCTTTATTAGGTCTTACCTTGTGGCAATAGAAGCAGCGAAACGCCAATATTTCGCCGCTCTTATTGCATCTGCAGAAAACAGCCCAGCCGCCCTGTTTAGGGTAACCCGCTCCCTTCTAAACCAGGGAGTGAGGGAGGACCCCTTGCAGGGTCGTGCTGAGGATTTTGCTCAGTTTCTGCAAGATAAAATCGCTCGGTTCCGGACCGAGTTGAACTCCGACTGGACAGAATCCACTGAGGAGACTGGGGCTAGTCTTGGTGAAATTTTCTGGGAGGAGTTTGAGCCTGTTTCATTGGATGAAGTGGACAGGATTATGGATCGGCTGGGGGCCTCCATGTGTGTTCTGGACCCGTGTCCCTCCTGGCTCGTTTCTGCAGCCAGAGAGGTGACTGGAGACTGGATCCAGGCAGTTGTCAACGCTTCGTTGAGGGAGGGTTTTGTCCCCGCCTTGTTAAAAGAGGCGGTGGTACGACCCCTCCTTAAGAAGCCTAACCTGGATCCGGACTCACTTAACAACTATCGTCCTGTCTCCAACCTTCGCTTTTTAGTGAAGGTTGTTAAGACCGTGGTGGCACAGCAATTCCCTCATTTCCTGGAGGAAACGGACTACCTTGAGCCTTACCAATCTGGCTTCAGGCGTGGCTACAGCATGGAAATAGCATTGGTCGCCCTAGTGAATGATCTCTGGCGGGCCCGTGATGGGGGTTGTTCCTCCATCCTGGTCCTTCTTGACCTCTCAGCAGCTTTCGATACCATCGACCATGGTATCCTACTGCAGCAACTCAGGGGGTTGGGGATAGGAGGCACTGTGTTCTCCTCCTACCTCTCGGGCCGCTCGCAGTATGTACTGGCAGGGGGTCAGGGATCCTCCCAGAGGCCTCTCACTTGTGGGGTGCCTCAGGGATCGGTTCTCTCCCCCTTGCTCTTTAACATCTATATGAAGCCACTGGGTGAGATCATTTGTGGCTTCGGAGTAAGGTATCACCAATATGCAGATGATACCCAGCTTTACATCTCTACCCCGGGCCACCCTGGGGATGCCCTTTCCGTGATGTCCCATTGCTTGGAGGCAGTGTGGATTTGGATGGGTAAGAACAGGCTCAGATTGAACCCCTCCAAGACGGAGTGGCTGTGGGTGCTGGCATCTCGGGATCCTGAGATACCATCTCTAGTGATCGGTGGGGAGACTATCACCCCATCCGATAGGTTTCGCATTCTGGGTGTCCTCCTGGATTCTCGGCTATCGTTGAATGACCATCTGATGGCCGTAACCAGGGGGGCCTTCGCGCAAGTACATCTTATACACCAGTTGCGCCCTTTTTTGGACCGAGATGCCCTCACCATGATCACCCATGCCCTGGTTACTTCTCGGTTGGATTACTGTAATGCCCTCTACATGGGGCTGCCCTTGGGACATATCGGGAGACTCCAGTTAGTCCAGAATGCGGCTGCGCGGGTAGTTACGGGGGCTTCTCGTTACTCCTGTGTTACACCTCTCCTGTGCGGGCTGCACTGGCTACCGGTTGTTCTTCGGGTTCGTTTCAAGGTGCTGGTTTTAACCTATAAAGCCCTACGTGGCTTATGCCCGGGGTACTTACAGGACCACCTCCTGCCTTCCTCCCACCGTCCAGTGCGCTCCCATAGAGTGGGCCTCCTCCGGGTGCCGTCAGCCAAGTAATGTCGGCTGGCAGCCCCCAGGGGGAGGGCTTTCTCTGTCGGAGCTCCGACCCTCTGGAATAATCTTCCCACTGACCTCAGGACGGCCCCCGACCTCCTCTCCATTTGCCGGGGATTAAAGACATGGCTGTTTAAAGAATATTACAATCGTGGGCTTATATAGTTTTTAGAATGATTTTATGGATTTTAATGCATTTTAATGTGTTTATTGTGATTTGTATTATGATTGTTTTTGTGAGCCGCCCTGAGTCCTCGGGGAGAATGGCGGCATATAAATCACATAAATAAATAATCAAAATTCTGAGCTCAGTTGTGATCATAAGTCGAGGATTCTCTGTAATGTTAGAAAGGGTCATTCCAGCCACTAAGCCCAATTCCTTAATCAATGTTCTTTTGCTAAGTTTTGGAGTCTGGTAATGGTTTGGAGATTTTACAATGACTTTGGCCACTGACCATGGTTTACTTGTTTTAAAGTGGTAATTTATATTTTATATGCTTGTAATTAATTTTAAACTTGTTTTACTGGATTTTGTATAAACTGTTAAAAATTATCTCAATACTATTTTTTCTTCTATAATTTGTAGGCTAGGATCCATTGGCCCGCTACTTCAGTGGTAAGATTCAAATTTTTTTACTACCTGTTCTGTGGGCGTGGCTTGGTGGGCATGGTGTGGCTTGGTGGATGTGGCAGTGGAAGGATACTGCAAAATCTCCATTCCCTCACCACTCCTGGGGGAAGGGTACTGCAAAATCTCCATTCCCACCCCATTCTGGGGCCAGCCAGAGGTGGTATTTGCCGGTTCCCCAAACTACTCAAAATTTCCACTACCGGTTCTCTAGAACCTGTCAGAACCTGCTGAATTTCACCCCTGCTCTAGTTATAGAAGTTAAGACACAGTCTCAGTGTCTAAGTTCAGGAACCTCTAATTCTTCCTTCCACTCATCTCTTACCATCTACATATCAAATTGACTTATTGAAATTAACATAGGTAGTCCTCAACATATGACTACAATTGAGCCCAAATTCTGTTGCTAAGTGAAACATTTGTTAAAATGGAGTTTTGTTCCATTTTACAATCTTTCTTGTCATAGTTGTTAAGTGAATCACTGCAGTTTTAAGTTAGTAACATGGTTTTTAAGGAAATCTGGATTTTCCATTGATTTTGCTTGTCAGAAGATTGTAAAAACTGATTACATAACCCTGAGACACTGCAACCAGGGATGAAATCCACCAGGGGGGAAATCCACCAGGGGTGAAACCCAGCAGGTTCTGACAGGTTCTGGAGAATCGGTAGCGGAAATTTTGAGTAGTTCGGAGAACCAGCAAATACCACCTGTGGCTGGCCCCAGAGTGGGGTGGGAATGGAGATTTTGCAATATCCTTCCCCTACCACACCCACCAAGCCACACCATGCCCACCAAGCCATGTCCACAGAACCAGTAGTAAAAAAATTTGGATTTCACCACTGTAATCGTCATAAATATGAGTCAGTTGCCAAGTGTCTATATTTTGATCATGGGGTCATGGGATGCCACAGTGCTCATAAGTGTGAAAAATGATCAAAAGTTACTTTTTATAGTGCTGTTGCAACTTTGAACAGTCATTAAATAAATTGACTCAAGATCTTGTTGTAACTCAAGATCTACCTGTAGTAGGGTTTTATTTAGTTTTTAAAAGATTTAATCAACTGTTTTGTATTTTGGATATTTGAGAAGCTGAAAATGTTACTGATCCAAACAATGTTGTTAATAGAGGTTTCTAGTTGTAAATATTGCTATTGGGTTACATCTGGTAGAGCTGCAGAAGCTTCTTGGATGAGAAGCAAAGTATCTTCAAAGAAAAACCAGAAAGTCCAGGTGCCTCTTGAAAAAAGCACCTGTGGGACTACCATTTCCTGGATGACTGAGAATCTCCATAGATATCTGGTAGATGGTAATTGTCTCTTAACACATATATTGTTTCTTATCATCATCTATCAAATGATCCAAAGTCAATCTGAGGTTTCATCCATTTTTTTCATATCACCATCTTTTTTCCAATTTTTAATGTTGGATTTCCCCATAAAGTCAATATGGCATGGGAAAACGAAACAAGCTTTTACAAAATATTACATTCCATAGCTTTCTAATTGATATAATTGTTTCCAAAAATACTGTACTAGAGTTCTATTGTATTTAGATCCTGTCTATTTAGAACATTGTCTATTAAACCAAAGGTACTACCTATGTGCATATCAAGGCTGTCCATGTCTCAAAATTAATATCAGTTATTAGCTTCCAGCTTTTAATATTTGACAATAGATACGTTTGAAAACAAATCTCCTGTTTCAGAAAACCAAATCTTCCCTAATTGATGATTGCATTTCCTATAAAAAGTATTCTCAGAATCAAAGAACATCATACAAAATTTCAAAACTAAGATTTTATTTTCTGAAAATATTTTCCAGATGTTTGAATTTGAACAGGAATTTTTCTTGGAGTATAAATTAATTTGGGAAAAATCTTGGCTTTTTAATCAAGATCAAGACTAGTATTGCTTTCTTTTTTTGAAAAAAATGACAAAATTTACATTGATTGCTATTTATTTATTTATTTATTTATTTATTTATTAAATTTATTTATTAAATTTATATACCTCCCTTCTCCCCCACGGGACTCAAGGCGGTGAACAGCCGAAATTTAAAATAGCATACAATATAAAAGTTAAAATAACTAAAAATAAATTAAATTAATCGGCCTCCCAATTTAAAACTCCAGGGCTATACAAATTAAAAACTAATAATTTGTTATTATCTCTTCAATTTTTTAACTTTCAAGATTGTTTTAATGCTATCTCTGTGTCTTAAGCTTTCTGCTATTTCATCCAGTTTGGTGTCACTTCTATTTACTCTGTGCTCCTAGTTATTTATTAAAAAATGGCACAGATGACCTTATTTCATTCTGTACCTCCAAAATAGATAAGTTAATGGTTATTTGAAGATACACAAAAGATCCAGGCTAAGCCAAGATGAGCTCAATCTAATGACCTAGTGTAAGAGAGAGAGGAGGGGAGGGAGGGAGAGGGGGAGGGAACTCCTGCAACAAAATTGGAAAAAAAGATTTTATTTGAAGGCAGATTTATCGTTGATGGATTGCATCAGACCTGCTGAACCACAAGCTTCAATGAAGCAGATCCTACAGCTGGCCTAATTTCTTAAATGGCTATGAAAAACAACATACCTTTTCATCTCTCATGTCTTTCTCTTCCTGTAACAGCGCTGTTAAATATTCAATTTTATCTGCTTGTTCATCAATGATTCTCCTTAACTTATCTATTTTTGCAGCTGATAAATCTGCTTTACATTGTTCATCCACTTGTGCATATTTCTGCCAAAACAAAAGGAGGAATAGTAAGAGATCCCATTGCACTTAGTTGTCCAGTAACACATGAGTAGCTTCAGGACGCATATGGTTTATGAATGTGTTTTTCCATTCTTTTTGGTCTGATCAACCAAAAGACATGGTGGCTCACTGGCTAAAATGCTGGGCTTGTTGAATAAAAGGCCAGCGGTTCAGCGGTTCAAATCCCTAGTGCCGTGTAACGGGGTAAGCTCCCATTACAGCTTCTGCCAACCTAGCAAGTTTGAAAGGACGTAAAAAAAGTGCAAGTAGAAAAATAGGGACCAATTTGGTGGGAAGATAACAGTGTTTCATGTGCCATGCCAGTCACATGACAGCAGAGACGTCTTTGGTTAGCACTGGCTCTTCGGTTTTGAAATGAAGATGAGTACCGCTCCCTAGAGTCGGGAACAATTAGCACAATATGTGCGAGGGGAACCTTTACCTTTACCTTAAAGAAAAAGAATAAGAGCTTTTGTATTTATTTTAATTATGAGATGGCCAAGGAAGCCAGGGAGAGGTCTGATATTTTATGACACAGCAGTTTGTTCCCACCAACTTCCCATACTTTAATTAACCCACAAGATAAAACATGAAGAAATTATTTCCCTGGGGTGGAGGTGTTCAGATTAGGAAATGGTGGCAAGCACTGCAAAAGAGAGGAAAAATATTTATTTATTTAATAAATTTATCTAGTGCCCATCAAATTGAACATGACTCTGAGCCACGTACTACTAACAATTAAAAGAATGTCTCAGCAGTAAAATATAAATAAAAGCAATAATGCAGGAGGTGAACATACATCTAAACCCAATATGACCATCATGTAGATTCCCCCATGGGAAATACTGCTGCTGGAAAAGCCACATTTTCACATTTTCTATTAGCCTTCCAGAAGAAATAGAGATAGAATAGAAATAGAGCTAACTCCCCCTCCTGAGTGAGCATAATGTTTCAGAGGGCAGAAGCCACAACAGAAAAAACCACACTGTTTTGGTCCCATCAGATAACTCTTTAGCAAACAGGACATGCAACACACCCCTCCTGCTGGCTTTGATGGGATAGGCAGATGGTGTTCCCTCATATAGCCTGACCCCAAGCCATGTAGGGCTTCAAAAGTCAAAACTAGTGCTTTGAATTGCACCTGGAAGCAAACGAACAGCCAATGCAGCTCATGGAACAGAATATAATGAGTGCCAATCCTAGAGGCACACCTAACTTAACATATAAGGGGGAAAATGCAGTGGCTGTACTTCCACCTTACAACAGTTAAACCCCAAACCAGGGGCTGGTGGGGCAGCAAACTAAAGCGTTGTGATTAACACCAGCTGTCTGCAATTACTGTAAATTCGAATCTCCCCAGGCTCAAGGTTGACTCAGCCTTCCTCCTTTCTAAGGTAGGTAAATTGAGGACCCAGTTTGTGGGGGCAATAAGCTGACTTTGTGTAAATATACAAAGGTATGAAGGCTATTGCTTAACACATTGTAAGCCGCCCAGAGTCTCCAGAGAAGGGCGACATATAAATCAAATTTAAAAAAAAAACCATCACCAATTTAACAGCTACATTTGGGATAAATAGGATTGGGCCAGCACTGAATGTCACAGTGGCCTGCTGGATGAGTCAGTGAAACTGTCAAATATAAATTAGAATATGAGAGCACCTTTCACTTTTAGCCGTCAATGTGGAAGGCTTGCAGATTACAATTCAGCATGTAATGAACAACTACCAGTATTTATAGCCATTGACAGTATTAGCTTCCATAAACTAATACAATCCTCTTTGAAACCATTTAGAGTTTCTGTCATTACTATGCATATCTAATCTCTTTGAGTGTATTTCAGTAGATAGAGTGGCAAAGTTTAGATGGGATTCAGGAAGCCAATGTATTCCAGTAGTCCTGTTACTTTTATGTAAAAATTGCTTTACATAATGACTGAGCAGAATTACAACATCTTCACAAGAGAACCTCATATGTTTCCACATTGGTTCTTTAGAATAGATTTTCAGATTGTTTTACTTGTGTGTTATTTTATCAATTCAGGTTCTTGGTCAGAAAGTTAAAGTTTGCTTCAGATACCAAATTTAATGTAGTAAATAGAAGTAACCTATATCCCTCTACTTTTTTTAATTTCAATTTTACATGGCCTGACTCTAAGTGACTCTGGCCAATTCACAAACACAGAAAAATAGCAATAAAAGAATAGTACAATAAAGGCAAAGATTGAAAAAAGATAGTAAAACCAGCTAATAATGAGAAACATACTATTTATAAAAACTTTCAACCACTCTAATAAAAATTCAGAGCAAAGAACATTTATTGTATTAGATGCCTCAAGTAAACACAATAGCAAGAATCAAAAACTCACTGAATAGTTCATTTTAAGAATAGCAAGTGCATCACTTAATTGTTGTTGGTAGCTATATCGTGTTTTTATTTCTTTCTGTAATTAAAAAAGAAAGGATTCATATTTGTATGAATTATTAAATTAATAGTAATAACAAACTGAAAAAGTAGGTTACAATGCAAACAAGTAATCCCCATTGTAGAAAAATGTTTTTATCAATTTTCTCTTTTTAAATGTTTTTTATTTATTTTTTTAATATTGAAGCATGGAGCTACTGAACAGTGTGATCCATAAGTCAGTTTGTCAGGCGCTGTCTGCTTCAGAGTTCTTGTCAAACCCTTGGAGTGCACACCATAAGAATTTTAATCTAGCGTAACTGGATGTCTCCTGATTAAGGAAGCATTACTGAATTTGATGGATCTGACTCCTAATATTGTTGAGACTTATAATTGCTACACCTGCTGGCTGCCAGTCTTGAAAAGCCTGAGTTATGAGCTCTTGTGCAGAATAATCAACAAAAGAAAATTATGAAATATAAACATTCTTTTTCCACATACAGTTTGAATGGAACATGCTTCTCTGCTGTGTAGCAAGTTAGTGGGTTTGTTTGGGCATGGAAGAACAACTGAAGAAGAAATAATAGTCTTCAGCTTATGATCACAACTAAGCCCAAATTTTTTGTTGCTAAGCGTGATAGTTATTAAGTGATTTTTGCCTCATTTTACGACCTTTCTTGCCACAATTGTTAAGAGAATGACTCAATTGCTAAGTTAGTAACATGGCTTCCTCACTGACTTGCTCATCAGAAGGTCACAAAAGATGATCACATGACCCTGGGACCCTGCAACTCTTATAAATATCAACCCGTTGTCAAGTATCTCAATTTTGATCATGTGACCATGGTGCAATGGTTGTTAAGTGTGAAAAATGCTCATAAGTCACCTTTTTCAGTGCTGCTGTAACTTCAAACAGTCATTTAAACAAAATATTGTAAGTTGAGGACTATCTGTATGGTCCATCGTGAGACAAGGAATTAGTTTTGAAAGCACAAAGGACCTTAATGCAGCTCCAATGCCACTTAAAAGTCAGCCCGCTGCCTGAATTTTAGGAATTTTACAACACTAAATCTTTCGGTCACCATGATGTAAAAAAGATGTTGAGACTCTAGAAAGAGTGCAAAGAAGAACAACAAAGATGATTAAGGGACTGGAGGCTAAAACAAATGAAGAATGGTTGTTGGAATTGGGTATGCCTAGTTTAATAACAAGAAGGACTAGGAGTTACATGATAGCACTGTTCTGATATCTCAGGGGTTGCCACAAAAAAGAAGGAGTTAAGCTATGCTCGAAAGCACCTGAAGGCAGGACAAGAAGCAATGGATGGAAACTAATCAAGGAGAGAGGCAACTTAGAACTAAGGAGAAATTTCCTGACAATTAGAACAACTAACCAGTGGAACAACTTGCCTCCAGAAGTTGTGAATTCTCCAACACTGGACATTTTGAAGAAGAGATTGGACAACCATTTGTCCAAAATGATATATGGTTTCCTGTCTCAGCAGGAGATTGTATTAGAAGATCTCCAAGGTCCCTTCCAACTCCTATTCTATTCTATTCTATTCTATTCTATTCTATTCTATTCTATTCTATTCTATTCTATTCTATTCTATTCTATTCTATTCTATTCTATTCTATTCTTCTGCTTTATTGTCTTCATCTTCTCCTTCTCTTCTTCCTCCTCCTTAAATAAAAGTTCTGAAGAATTAAAATAGTTGCACTCACTTTTATATAAATTTGATTGTTTTTTTGTAATTACGTAGTTATTCTTTTATGAGCTATTTATAGAAAACAAAATGAAGATGAAGGACGTTAACTTGTACCTGCTTATAAAGTTTCTCAATGTCTTCCAGTCGGTCACTTATCTCTAGCCAGAGTTTGGTTGAATATTCCTGTATTTTTTCCTCATACTGCATTTTCAGAATATTTTTATACATTGCAAAGTCATCACAGAGAGAGTATGTAAACTAAAAATTCAAAAAAAGACAAATGTTACATAAATCCATAATTTCTTTTGGAACTGTTGTGATTACAAATGGTGGATACTGCCTATGATGGATTTTTTTTAGTTTGGTTTCACTTTCTGTCTCAAGGTTTTGTGGGTAGTTGAAAATAAAGAAGAAATAATAAGAAACCTGATCAGAAATGTAAATGTTAATATCAGTGAAGCAAAGATCTTTGCAAATATTGAAGTATAATGATGACTATAGACATATGAATACAGATTTTATATCAGAATTAGCCTTCATATAAACAAGGACAATTAATCACATAGACTGCAACAATTCAACTCAATGCAATTCAATGAACTCTCTAACTTCAAACCGGAGGCTGATAATAAAACAAAGCAGGGTAAAAAAGCACAATAAAGATAAAAAGAGAATATCTGAAAAATGGTAATTAAAATTACCTCTAGTAAAGTTCTTGTCATTGCTGTAGACTGTTTCAGATCTCCTACTTCACTTATCTCAGTTTGAGTGGCATGATCAGAGATGACAAAACCTATTTTTAGGTCCTCTGAAATACAAGGCCTGCAGATTTTTAAAATAAAAAAAGTAGTTACTTTAGCAGCAGAAAAGCTTTGCCTAATAGAAATTAGCATTTTAATTTACAAAATGATCAATTTCTGGTTTAGTTATATATCTTCAGTGTTATAAACATTACTGGGATGGAATTAATGCCCATATATTTTGAAGCAAGCCTATTTATAGTTCCTTGGTTTTCAACTTGAATACAATGCTTTTGGGCAATTGATTTTGTACTTTGTTTTTATTATCCTGCAGTAGAATGTTATAATTCTCTCATTTGGAAGATGATACAGCTTGGAACTATGAAATGTAAAGAGCCGTTTACACAGTCAGAATTTTTATTCTTGATAGTACTTGAAGTGGCTTGCCACTTCATTTTTTTCCTATTTTTTTTTTTTAAGTTTCCAAATCTAGCCTCTGGGGTTTCCTAAACATTTTGGCCAAATGTTAACCAGCTCTAATTATCTTTTTGAAATTAGCCCAGTTTGGATGTGTGCTGCCACCTGATGGGCATTATATAGAGAAACAGATACAAAGTTGTCTGAAGGAAATTCCAGATTTAATTCAGTGCATTTCTTAAAACTGCAGATGATAATGGAAAATTTGCACTTGAAATCTAGATGACTGCATCCAGTACAGTTTGCCCATCTGACCTATGAACGTGTAACTGTCTGACCAGGTAATTTACATAATGCTGTGTTCAATGCAAACCCAGAACGGGTACTGCAAAATCCCCATTCTGTCCCCACACCACTAACCTGCTCTGGGAAGGAATCAAACTCCCCCCTCTTCATTTCCCCAAATAAAATATTACTCATAAGAAAAGTCTCCCAGAAAAGCAAGGAAAAATCAAGTTGCTAACAAAGGAACCTGCCTGAGGTTCATTCCTGCCAGCTGCATAAAGGAAACTTTGTAAGAAGAAAACAGCTACCAGTGCTTAGAGATAATAGAAAGTGGAAGTCAGAAGTTCGGCTCCATTTCCAGCAGGCAGAAAACTCATTCAAGACAGGATATTTCACAATGCAATTCGCCCAAACCTTTTTAGAAACACAAAGCCCATGTTGCACAAACCCCAAAATTTCAAAAACACAGAACCATATAAGAATCCCTCCTCTTATCCAGTTTGTTGTTTAGCTGACCCAGGAATGAACTGCTGAATGTCACTTCGCTTCTGCAAGTAAAAATCTCCTTCCAGCAGCTGCTTGGCTTGTCAATTTAAAGCAATTTAAAGGTGTCCTGATTTTTGTTTTTTTCTTCTTTTTTGCCAAGCGATCTCCCAGCTGAAAAGTGAGCCGTGATTTTTTCCTTCTAGCCAATCAGATGGGAGACTGGGAGGCAGCAAATAGATTGGGGGCGGACCAGTCAGAGGTGGTGTTTACCGGTTCTCCAAACTACTCAAAATTCCCACTACCGTTTCGCAAGAACCGGTCAGAACCGGCTGAAACCCACCTCTGAAACAGAGATTAAAGATGTAACAAATAATTCAGCAAAGAACAGCAACAAAAAACAGGGATGCACGATAAACCCCAAAACTTAAATTTAATTCCTTTCAGTCAGGCTCAGCCCACAGCTCTTCCCCAATTGTATAAGACCCATGTACTCAACATACCTATCTCACAATACCCAAGAGAAACTCTTTCCTCTTATAAACTAGAGTCCCATTGTTTATGCATCTCTAGCCTATCCTACATAATGTTCTCTGAACCCCATCCCCTTAGTCTTTCTCTTTCTGGTTGTGTCCATACAACATGTTTTTCTAGGTGTAATTACTACAGTTTATTCATTTCAGTTTTCTGGGTTCCAGTGAATGAATGAATCAATCTAAACTGAGGAGCTAGGATTGACCAACGTAATAGACCAAAATGTGGTTGATTAATTCATAGTTGTGAGATTTGTAAACATAGATTCTATGTACGTAGCCAACCAGCCCACTTAGATATGTCAATGTGTCATCTTCAGAACTCCAATATTTTCTGTTTGATGTCATATCTATCCATTGGCTGATTTTTCAAAAGCAGATCATACAACCAAGCCAATATATAATAAATATTCTAATTCCAGCATATTTGGAGTTCTACTTAGACATAATAAGCCCTTATCAAAGAAGAACACTAATTACTTATCTAAGCCTCGGTGTAAGACAACATGTATATTACACATACAGGTTTTAAAATACAATATAGCCATGACAAGTTTTCTTTCTTTCAGTCTATGATATGAGAGCCATCATATACTGTGGTTAAAATTCTTACATTCTATTAAACAATTTGAGTGAAATAGTTGACTGCTATCCCATGAGGTGATCCACAGATCTGCCTCCTTTTTTCCTTTTTAAAGGAAAAAACCTAAATCTGGAGAGATTCTATCTATTGTGGCCAGGGGAAAACCTGTCCTTTTCAACTATTTGTGAGGGTTGGAATCTCTGGTGGTGTTCTGAATCCTGATTCTTAGTTAGCTGAATGATTAATTAGTCTTGGTTTACAATTCTTGTCTCTTTCCATGCAGAGTTTATGGCTCAGCCATAAAAATAAGTAATTTCTGCATGTTATGATTTGTGTGTGTGTAAGAGAGAGAGGTGGGGGGGGAGAGAGACTACAGCATGTAGAGTAGGGGTGTCAAACCTCTGGCGTCACATTGTCATCACATGACGTATCTCAACTTTTTTCCTCTGCGCTAAACCAGGGATGGGCGTGGCCAGTGCATGATGCATTGGGCCCACACGTTGCGAGTTTGACACTTCTGATGTAGAGAATACGCAGTAAACTTTTTGGTAGCCTTAGTATAGAAGACTTTTAGATGAAAATATGCCTCATTTTGTAGCCATAAAGTCACACTACAAAATGTGGGGAAAGCTAGGATAATATCTAAAATTAAATTTAGTTCAGATTGATTGAATGTGGTTTATATTGGCTTCTTGTGTACTTACTAGGTTCCACCTTCAGTTATATTAGACTTTTCAAGTTGATAGACTTAGAGAGACTTTTGAGGGCCATATGTTGGCTGACACTCGATTAAATAATTTAACTATTTTGTACCTTCAAGTAGTTCTCCAAAGAGTCTGCACTCTAAGCTAACTGCATATACATGATTCATCATATTGACATTTTCAGCCTATAACAACATAAAACACTCTTCAGACGTATTTAGGAGAGGTTTGTTGCTTCCTTAATGCCCATTGTCAATTTATTTGACAAGCCAGTTATTTTCTTTAGCAAGGTCTTGTGGGGACAGCTTGTAATGACTAGATATCTTGAAGGTGGAAACTATCCAAAGATTCCCTGGCTTTGGCAGTTTTGACAAACAGATGCTCACAGTGACTGCTGAGTCTTCTGACCATCAAATCAGACTGAGTCAACATGTACGTCACCCGGGCTAAACTTAGCTCATTCAGAAAGGGAACTCTTAATGCAAAACTATATTAAGAAACATGATAATGCCATTCTTAAAATGTCTTAAAATGACTCCTTGCCGTAATCGCTCCTAGTTTGCGTTATACAAGTGACTCCCTGTGCATGAATTTGTGCCATATTTCAAACTCTTCCAATGGGAACATGAAAATAGTCACTTGCAGGACAATGGTGGGTTTCAAATTTTTTTACCACCGGTTCTGTGGGCATGGCTTGGTGGGCGTGGCATGGCTTGGTGGGTGTGGCTTGTAAAATCTCCATTTCCTGCCGATCAGCTGGGACTTGGGAGGCAGAGAATAGATGGGGGCGGGGCCAGTCAGAGGTGGTATTTACTGGTTCTCCGAACTACTCAAAATTTCTGCTACCAGTTCTCCACAACTGGTCAGAACCTGCTGAAACCCACCTCTGTTGCAGGAGCAGGGAGGATAAAGACCTTTCCTGGTTCCGAATGTGACCCCAGAGATACAACTGAATTTTAAAGGTCCATATGGACAGGGTGGCCTATGAATGTTGTATTGCCGATAAATAAATAAGCCAACCATCAACCATCTGTGTGAGTTATTTCTCACACTATTGGGAATAATATAATAGTCAAAATATTCTTCAAAGCACCTGAGGGTAGAACAAGAAGCAATGGGTGGAAACTAATCAAGGAGAGAAGCAATTTAGAACTAAGAAGAAATTTCGTGACAGTTAGAACAATTAATAAGTGGAATAACTTGGCTGCAGAAATTGTGAATGCTCCAGCACTGGAAATTTTTAAGAAAATGTTGGATAACCATTTGTCTGAAATGGTGTAGGTTTTCCTGCCTGGGCAGGGGGTTGGACTAGAAGACCTCCAAGGTCCCTTTCAACTATTCTATTCTATTCTATTCTATTCTATTCTATTCTATTCTATTCTATTCTATTCTATTCTATTCTATTCTATTCTAAACAGTATGCAGACAGCCCCTTATTCATAAAGAGGCAAGCTTCTAGTCCTCTACAAATCTCTAAAAACTGGAAGAGGTGAAAAAGAGTTGCATATACTGTACATCTCGTTCAGAAATAAAGTATTAATAGAAATTCTCATGCTGCAACCATAATCTTCCTTGTAATAAATGCTACTAAAGAAAGTTTTTAGAGACTTGTTCCATGAATTAATTATTAACTGTAGGCAGACTGGCATCATTCTCAACTGGACACAATACCCAATTGGACAAGCTAAGTGTAGTATATTTTTATCTACATTTTCAGCACTGGTGGGCAAAGCTAATGACCCAATGCCATTTGCTTGTTCACAGAAGCTTTTTACTATCAGACTTGCTGGGAACAGATAATGTAGTTAAGCATTCTATTCTCACAAGAACCAAGTAAAAACCCTTTGGGCAGCTCCAAAACAGGACATGAATATAAGAATTCTGTCCTTCTTTCTAGCAACTGACACTCAATGATGTGTAGCTTTTCTAGCATCTTTTAGTCAACATTTCAGTGAAGTAACAAGTTTTGTATTATTTTAGTGACATCTGGTCTAGGGATTTAGGAGTATATCACAGGACAGGGGATGTTCAATGATATATTTGCTTTGATTTTGCGAGTTTTTAAGCCATCAGGGCTACCAGGGATCTGATCCAGTGATGGGATTCAGCCAGTTCGCATCACTTCGGGAGAACCGGTTGTTAACTTTCTGAGCAGTTTGGCAAACTGGTTGTTGGAAGAAATCATTAGGGCAGAGAACCGGTTGTTAAATTACTTGAATCCTACCACTGATCTGATCTAAACCTATTTGAATATAATCCACATTGGTCCTGACACTGTGATAATTTATTTCACAGATCAGAAGCCCCCAATCTTTTGTAAGTGGGGAGAGGGGGCTTGCCCCTTCACAATGTCCTACCTGTCAACGACTACTTCAGTTTCAACCACAACAATACACAAGCAAATAATAGATACAAACTCAAGGTAAACCGCTCCAAACTCGATTGCAGAAAATATGACTTCAGTAACAGAGTGGTCAATGCCTGGAATACCCTACCTGACTCTGTGGTTTCTTCCTCAAACCCCCAAAACTTTAACCTTAGACTGTCTACTGTTGACCTCACCCATTCCTAAGAGGTCAGTAAGGGACGTGCATAAGTGCACCAGTGTGCCTACCGTTCCTGTCCTAATATTCCTTTTTACTCTTAAATCTTTTCATGTATTCAAATTATGTTTATACTTTTACCTGTTATCTTATATATGCTTGAGAAATAAAAAAATATGCCCATACGAGACATAAAGTGTTACAAAGCACTGATTTACCAGAATATTATCTGCTTCTTCCTATAGTATCCCCAGTGTAGGGTATTGTCTATTACCTTTACTTGACTTTGTTTTCTTTTTGGCTAAGGAGCAAGATTCCAGATCAAACATTTTTGTTTATTCCCCCCCCCCGAATATTCTAAGTGGGACACATTTACCGTATTTTCTGGCGTATAAGATGACTTTCTAACACACAAAAATCTTCTCAAAAGTTGGGGGTCGTCTTATACGCCGGGTGTCAGTCTCCTGTAACCAGGCAGACCAGTCCGAAAGGCTTTGACGAGCCTTAAATGGCTCTAAGGAGCCAAGCTGAATTGCCTGCTGAGTTGCCGCTAATCAGCTGAGTTACACACAAGCCCCGTGTAAAAAGGAAAAACTTTCCTTTTATACAACGCTGGCTACCCCAGCTGCTAATTTTTGCCTGCTAATTGATACGTAGCAAAAATCGCACCCCCCACCCCACCCAGCTTGCTTACCTTAGCTGCTAGCCGCAACGCTTGCCTTGCCTTGCCTGCAATCCATTGCATCAATAAGCAACTAAATCTCCCTGCCTGCAATCAAGCAGGCAGGGAGTTGTGGATTTCAACTTCCAGAATTACTCAGCCAGCAAAGCAAAGGTGGCTGAGGAATTCTGGGAGTTGAAGTCTACAAGTCTTAAAGTTGCCAAGGTTGGAGACCCTTATTCTATTGGGTAAGTTTTTTTTCCCCTTTGGGAGCTTTAAAAAAATAGTTAATTGGGGGGGTTTTTTAGTTGTTCTTTTTTAGACCTAGCCATTTAAAGGCTAGGTCTAAGTTTTAGGCTAGGAAGTTTTAAATTTAACTTTCATATAAAAATAAAAATAAAAATAAAAATAAAAATAAAATAATATTTGTGCAGCTTTCTGAGATTTAGTGTGTTTCTGTAGAGTTTCACTCTAACTACACAAACGCACAAAATCTCACAAAGCTGCATGTGGAATTTTGTGTGTGTAAAGTGTGAAAGTTGTTTTTTTGGGGCTTTTTGTGACTGTGTGAGGTTCCTGCTTGTTGCAGGGGCCATTTTGGGTCTAGCACAGCTGCTTTTACATTGTGGGTGAGCCAGTTGATGTTTTTTAATTTTTATTTGGTGTGCGTTGGAAGAGGGGTCGTCTTATACAGCAAGTATAGCCCAAACCCTATATTTTTACAGGAAAAGTCAGGGGTCGTCTTATACGCCGGAAAATACGGTATTTTTAATTCTAAGGCTCATGTAAAATAAAAATGCAGGAAAATAAAAAGCTGTTTCAAGCAAAATCAAAGTATTTTTCAACTAACCTGTTCTTTTTAATTTGAAAGGCCTTCCCTGTATTCCAACCCTTATTAATTCATCTTTTAAAAGGGAAATGCAAAAATTTCAATTCAGAGAGCTTACATATCCCAGGATGTGGCTTTCAATTACATGTATACCATTGCCTCCTGATCATCTTTAAAAGAATAATCTTTCCACCCTTGGAAGTGAACTATTTTAAAATAATAGCAATTAAAAGCAAAACAATATCTAAAAGCATCTATGGCAGTGGTGAAATCCAAATTTTTTTACTACCAGTTCTGTGGGTGTAGTTTGGTGAGCGTGGTGTGGTGTGGTGTGGCTTGGTGTGGCTTGGTGGGTGTAGCAGGGAAAGGATACTGCATTCTCCATTCCCACCCCACTCTGTGGCCAGCCAGAGGTGGTATTTGCCGGTTCTCTGAAATACTCAAAATTTCCACTACCGGTTCTCCAAACATCTCAAAATTTCTGCTACCAATTCTCCAGAACCTGTCAGAACCTGCTGGATTTCACCCCTGATCTATGGATATTCTAGTCATCCAGGTCATCTCAAAAGTGCTTTTTCAAGAGGCAACTGAACTTTGTTTTTTCTTGAAGATGTTTCTTTTTTCATCCGGTCATTAGTCTTGACTAGATGGTGGTAGGGATGAAAGGATCACCTCACGGTGAGAAATCTTTCTGACAGAGCTTCCTCAAACAGAAAAGAATGTTTTATCCAAAGGACTGGATTTTGCAGACTAGAACACTAGAACAGCTACAAATCATAGATCTAATTATAACTACAGAGTCAGCTATCAGGAACAATAAACTGGCAGAACCAGAACCAGAACAACTAAGGATATTAAAGGTATCTTCAGCCAGGTTTGGGTTTCACATATTGTTGCCACTATTTTGCTGCACGCGTGCAATGTGCCAAGCCTTCAGCATGCTTGCTGTTCATGCACATTCTGCACATCCACCCAACCTTCTGCATATGCTCTTTGCTCACACTCATCCACGCCTTCCGTGCATGCACCCGCCCTTGAAAACGTGGCTAAATAGGACGGCATTACATCCGGGTGGGAGGGCAGGCCCACCTGCAGTCGCCGCTACCGGTTCACCCAAATCAGTGCGAACCGGCTGAATACATTTCTTTCGGCAGTCCTCACCAATGTCTAAACACCTCCCTCCAACCTCACAATTCAAGAAAGGATAGCAGTGATATTCCTAGGAAGATCTCCAAACATTATCATATTGTCAGTTGATAAAGGAAAATACAGTTATTCTGAAGACAGATGATTGTAATGCCAAGGTGAACAGTTTTCTGAAGGACACTGCTATATATGAAACTTTGAAGAGAAATACTACCAGCAGTTATAAGAAAAAGGTCATCAATTTCCTGCAACCACTACTGAAAGACAATGCTATTGACAAACTACAATACTATTGTACTGAGGCTATCCTGGGGAAGCCACTCCATTTATATATGGATCCCCCCAAATCCATAAAGAGGGAACATTCACCATAAAGAGGGAACATTCAACTTCATCACCGACAACATCTAGCCACCTTATTGGCTCCTCTGGTCAGCACAATCATTTGTCAGCAAAGTTTGGAAACTAAAGCTAGATCCAGATGAGACTATGTTTCTTATGATGTAACTTCACTGTTTACTTGCAATCCAACAACTGAAACTGTCACAGTAGTGAAGAAATAACTGCTACAAGACAGGACATTAGGCAATAGAACCAACCCAGATCACCTATGTGCCATGTTGGACCTCTGCTTGACCACTACCCATTTTAAATACAATGAAAATTTCTACAGACAAAAACATACCTGAGCCATAGTTTCACCTGTGTCCGCCACTGTGGCCAATTTCTAGAGAAGCTCTAAGCTCCTTCACAGGAATTCTACCCATTCACTGGTATACAGTAGGTACCGTGTTTCCCCCAAAATAAAACTGGGTCTTATTTTTTTTTATACTAAAAGAACCATTAGTTTTGGGGAATATCTTGTTTTGTAGCCACCTGCCCATTCCCTCCCACCATTTGCTTGCCCACAGCCGCAACCACTTAAAGTATTTCCCAGAGTAGATGCACTTTTTGCCCAGATAAACCCCCAACGGCTCTCAGAGAGAGTGCTATCAACAAGATGATTACAAAGAAATATAATCCTTTCATCTTCCCTTTCATCAGTCAGAACTGATGAAACTTCTTGGATGAGAAGTGAAACATCTTCAAGGAAAAATAAAGTCTAACTTCCTTTTGAAAAAAGCATCTCTGAGACAATATATAAAAAAATGTAAAAATAGTCCTATCTCCCCTAGGACATGTACTTCCTAGCTTCATTCATTTTGTGGAATCTAATGCAATTGGGCTGCCTTTTCCAAACCCAATTCTATCTGCCTCTGGGTTGCTTGCATAACAGTAATATTCATCTCCATTATTTAATAGCAGAAATTTGATTTACTTCTTAAGTTGTTACACAGGGCCCAACTACGCAATGTATATAACTGTTCTAATATGGACAATGATGTAATAGCACACAGTAACTGTATACTTTCAGTAAAGTATTAAATATTTCTGGGTATATAGGGCATATACTGCATGGTTACCCATGATAACTAAAAGCTCTATTTAAAAATGACTACTGTCCTTCGGAAGGATGATGATATGAAAGTTAAGAATGAGGTCATGTTCTGATGACTCCATTACACACATGTAATTTGTAGGTGCATTATTTCTAAATGAATTGTCACTATCACCTAAGTTATCTCATCAGGTTTTTACCCAGATAATTTGAATACATTAGAGCTGTATTATTTCTGATGACAGTTTCAATTAATTACTCTAGGTAATTAATGAAGATTTTTCACCAAGTTTGACCTTGGGCTTTATTCTGCTTTAGCTTTGCTGTTTCCACTATCACTCCTGCTTTTTTGGTTTCGTGTTTTGGGCTTTTATACTGTCATTATATGATTATTGTTTAAAGCCATTGTTGGCATATACCCACATGAGGAGGCTGGATGTTTTAAATTTAAAAAAGATAAACTTGTTTGAAATGAAGTGTGTCTATATACTTCCCATCTGAAGAAGTCTTGAGTATCTAACCATACCTCATGCCTCCACCAGATGTTCTCCCTCCCTTTTATTCTTGTACTTTATTATGAATCCTCCCAAAATGCTCCCTTGTAGCTGGTTCAGCATTTTACCGGTAGTCATTTTCCAGTTCCTCTAAACCACAAGGCAGAGTTAAAAGTTCTAGGATGTTTGGTGAGAGGGTCAGCTTCTGGGTTGATAACAGGGTAGAAGTCTGCTCAATGGTATTAAGATCTTTAAATTCTTTGGAGTGGTAGGCAGAAACAGGAAGTGTATGGGCTTTGGCCATCTTTCTTCCTCTTCTTGAGTCTTGGAAAGAACATTAGCAAGGAACCAATCATGGGTTACCATGGCAGCAATGTGGACATTCTGTATTTACAGAAATACTTCATTTCTTCTATTCCTCCTCGAACAAAAATGTAATTCTAGCTAGAGAAGACTGCTGGAATGAACGTTGAGGAGAGGAAGTTTTGACTGACCTTCACCTTCAGATCAGCTTTCCACTAGAAATGGAAATACATAACCAATTTAGTTATTTGTTTGATTGGGGAAAGACAACAGAAAACTAACTAAAGATGGCTTAACTCCTTTCTCTGACAAGAACTACATTCTCTAGCCAGTAAGGTGCACAGTGGAAGTTAGGCTGGATGTTGAAATGGAGTAGAAGCTATTTTACTGACCTACCGTCAGTAAAACACCACTGTCAGATTTATTATTTTTCCAACTTGGATACTCAGCTGTGTGGATTTGAGCTATCAGAATTTTCCAGGTGTCTTGGCTATTGTAGATTGACTTCTCCAGCATCCCAGGAGCTCTAACTAAAGTTTTTCCATTGGCTGAACAAACAATTACAGCTCTGAGTGACGGCACTGAAGATTAGGTTTTCTAAGGAAACTCAGTGTAAGAAATCAGAGGATTGATGAAGAATTGGAAGCTGAGGTTGCAATTATTCTGTGTTCGATTGTGAAATACTAGGCATCACACACCCATCCAAATCTCTTGGTTCAAAGGTAAGCAAACTGTAAACCATTTTTTGATGGCTTCTTATATCCCTCTGCCAATGCAGCTGAATGGGGCATGATTGCTCAAAGTCAGAGATGTGGTTTCCTGTTATTCTCAATTGGGACATGAGTGGAAACTGTAATTTGCTTTTTCTCTCTATGATTATAAAACTATAACACCTTAAAAGAGACTTACTGTATTTTTCGGAGTATAAGACGCACCCTTTTCTTCCCCTAAAAGGGATGAAAATTTAAGTACGTCTTATACATCAAATGTAGCCCTGCCCAGCCACTAGACCCCACCCTTTGGCCTCTGCCTCCCAGCAGTTACCTCCTTTCAACAAGCAGCAAGATGAAATAGCTCATTTCAGCCTCAGCACAGCCTAATTAGCACAAGTTTATTGGATCGGCCTCCTGACTCTCAGCTGTTTTGCTCTCAGCTGTTTTCCACAGGGGTCTGCTGCTTCCTGCAAGGAGGTAAATTGCTGGAGCAGATTTTTTTTTCTTGTGCTAATCAAGCTATGCTGAAAACGAAAATGAAATAAAGCAGGCTGTTTGCTGTTTGCTGCAATGAGCAAAATTGCTGGGAGGCAGAGGCAGATTTCTTTTTCTTGTTTTCCTCGCCCAAAAAGGTAGATGCATCTTATAGTCTGGTGCATCTTATACTCTGAAAAATATAGTAATAGTTTCTTAATCACTCTCAACAAAATAAGAAAAAAGGGGACATTCCCAATATATCTGTGTATGATTATCCCTGCCTATGTGTCCTATCCCTAGTCCAATCCAGCCCCTCCCCTCAGTTTCAATATAAAATGCAACCTTGGTCATCAACAAAATCCCCAATTCAGCTGGTGATGAATTTGTATATTGGAACTAGGTAGCATTATAACTAGCACTCTCATGCTGCTTCTAAAAATCACATATTTGTTCTCCAGCCCATTCAAAGGATGTTAGGATACAGGCAATGATAAAGTCTCCTTCAAGTTGCACTTGTTGTTTCATAGACTTTGTAAGATCATGTATTTTTGCCAAAAATACCAAAGAAGTTTCTCTCTGACGTCTCTCTATTTTTTACTTTCCTAGTTTAGCCTATCCTCTTATTAGACTCTGTCAGGTTGCCTAGGTGGACCACATAGGAAACATGACAGATGAGTTGATTCTACTTTATTGTGAGGCTACATTACCAGAATCTTGCAAGTCTGAAAGTACAAATCCTCTGTCTTCTTTTTTTATAGCCTGAGAACTCAGGGTAAATCCATTCTGAGTCTTTCTCCATCCATTATGAAGCTGCAGGCTACGACCTTTCTTAACCTAAGGCAGCATTTCCCCACCTTATCTCTCCTGTCATTTCCACATACCATTACTGCTTCCCTGATTGTCTTCTATCCAGTCTAGTTTGACCCTGCTTAGTTCTTCCACATCATAGAATAACTAGAATAACTAAGTTGGAAGGGACCTTGGAGATCTTTTAGTTTAGCCTCCTGCTTGAGCAGGAGGCCCTATACCTGTGATAGCGAACCTATGGTACACATTCTAGAAGTGGCACACAGAGCCATCTCTCTGGGCATGCCAGCCATTGCCCATTGCTCTTCTGGGTCCCAGTGTGCACATGACCAGCTGGTCTTTGCATGTACATGCGTGCCAGAAACTAGAAGACCAGGTGACCAGTGCGCATATGCACGCTGGAAACTGGAAGCTCAGCTTCCTGGCACGTGCATGCATGCCAGGGAACTGTGTTTCCAGTTTCCGGTGCTCCTGTGCGTGCAATGCTGGAGAGCTGTTCTTCTGGTTTCTGTTGCTCCCTCCCACGTGCGTGTTCGCGTGCTCCGGTTTTAGCAGTTGGTGCCAAAAAGGTTCACCAACACTCCCCTATACAATTTCAGACAGATGGCTGTGCAGTTTCTTTTTAAAAGCTTCCAATGATGGATCACCTACAACTTCTGAAGACAAGCTGTTCTACTGGTTAATTGTCCTCACTGATAGGAAATTTCTCCTTAGTTCTCCTTCTCTCCTTGGTTAGTTTCCATCCATTGTTTCTTTTCTTACCTTCTGGTGTTTTGGAAAATAGACATGGTCTCCTATGAGTTGCTACCAGGATAGAAAAGTCTAGTTCAATAAATATTGGAGGTGTAAAGGGAGACACTGATGAAAGAACACAAAAGCCATTAACTGGTAAAAGAGACTGTAAATGAAATCTCAGTCCTGAAATAGTAAGCATAAGAAAAAGATTTAGAGTAACTTCACCTTGATTATGCACAGTATATGTAGATTTCAATTTAATCAACCACAATTGGGACCAGACTTTTCACTGCTAAGCAAGGCAGTTGTTAGGTGAGTTGCATCTGCTTTTTCAACCTTTTTTTTGCAACAGTTGTTAAATATGGATATGGCGAGCAGGGGACCATATCGTGTGGTGGGGACACGCACTCGCTGTCTTCGAGCGATTGCTTGCCCCGGTCCCCTGACCCATTCCCGTTCCCCGGGTTGTCTAGAGTCTCAGGACCCGAGGCTCTGGTTGCTGTTGTGCAATGCGAGGTCCGTGGTAAATAAGGCCCCCCTCATATGTGATCCTCTTCAAGAGGGGTGTGTGGACCTGGCTGGTATTACCGAGACCTGGCTGGGCCACGAGGGGGGGTTCCCCTCGTGGAGATGTGCCCACCAGGTTTCCTTGCATTCCACCAGCCGAGAGCCCAGGGCAGGGGTGGGGGAGTAGCGGTTATTATTAAGGAAGGTCTGGGTCCGAGGGAGGCCACTGTACCTCAGATAGCCGGGTGTGAGTCCATCTATGTGAGGTGGGGCCCTGGTGGGCAGATGGGTCTGTTAGTCACGTACCTGGCTCCCTGCCACGTGGCAACAACCCTGCCCGCGCTTCTCAATGTTATAGCCGAGGTGGCGGTTGATACTCCCGGGCTTATAGTCATGGGGGATTTCAACCTGCCATCTATCGGTGAAACATCTGAGTTGGCTCGGGAGTTCATGGCTTCCATGACGGCCATGGACCTGACCCAGGTAATTCAGGGCCCGACTCACGTTGGTGGACACACCCTGGACCTAGTTTTTGTCTCTGGTCAGTGGTTGAGTGGTCTTGATACTGGGGATATAGGCGTGGAACCCTTGTCATGGACTGACCACTCGCTCCTCCGACTCGACTTTCTGACCGCTGCACCCCACCGCAGGGAGGCGGAACCAATTAGGTGGTTCCGCCCCAGGCGCCTGATGGATCCTGATAGGTTCCAGACGGAGCTTGGGCCATTTCCTGAGACACTGACACGCGACTCGGCTGAGGACCTGGTGGCTGCCTGGGATAGGGCGGCCGGCGGGGCCTTGGACCGTGTCGTGCCTTTGTAGCCTCTGACCCGGCGCCGAACTCACTTATCTCCTTGGTTTACCGAGGAGCTGAGGGAGATGAAGCGCTGGAAAAGACACCTAGAGAGCGGTTGGAGGGCCAGTCGCTCTGATTCTGACTTGACACTAGTAAGAGCTCATATTAAGACTTACTTAGTGGCAATAAAAGTGGTGAAATCTAATTATTTCGCCGCTCTTATTGCGTCATCAGATAATCGCCCAGCCGCCCTGTTTAGGGTGACCCGCTCCCTCCTCCATCTGGGAGCGTGGGAGGATCCCTTGCAGGGACGAGCTGAGGATTTTGTTCAATATCTGGATGATAAAATAACTCAGATTCGGGATGATTTGGCCGCCGACTGGGTTGATTCGGGCGAGGTGACTGAGCCCGGTCTTGAGAGTGTTATCTGGGTTGAGTTCGATCCTGTGGCTCCCGAGGACGTGGACAGGATCCTGGGAAGACTGAACGCTACCACATGTTTATTGGACCCGTGTCCCTCCTGGTTGGTGCTGGCCTCCCGGGAGGTTACACGAGGCTGGCTCCAGGAGATCATAAACGCTTCTTTGAGTGAGGGTGCCCTACCGGCCGCTTTGAAGGAGGCGGTGGTGAGGCCCCTCCTCAAGAAGCCCTCCCTGGACCCAGCTGTTTTGGCAAATTACCGTCCAGTCTCCAACCTTCCCTTTCTAGCGAAGGTTGTTGAGAGTGTGGTGGCGTGGCAGCTCCCCCAGTACCTGGATGAAGCTGTCTATTTAGACCCGCTCCAGTCCGGCTTCAGGTCTGGTTACAGCACCGAAACGGCATTGGTCGCGTTGGTGGATGATCTCTGGAGGGGCCGGGGTAGGGGGTACTCCTCTATCCTGGTGCTGTTAGACCTCTCAGCGGCTTTTGATACCATCGACCATGGTATCATGTTGCGCCGGTTGGAGGGATTGGGGGTGGGGGGCACCATCCTGCAGTGGTTCTCCTCCTACCTCTCCAACCGGTCGCAATCTGTGTTGACAGGGGGGCAGCGGTCGACCCCGAGGCGCCTAGTGTGTGGGGTGCCACAAGGGTCAGTCCTCTCGCCCCTTCTGTTCAACATTTATGTAAAGCCACTGGGTGAGATCATCCGTGGTTTTGGGGTGGAATTCCATCAGTACGCTGATGACACTCAGCTGTACATTTCCACCCCAGACCACCCCAATGATGCCGTGGAAGTGATGTCCCAGTGCCTTGAAGCTGTGCGGGTCTGGATGGGGAGAAACAGGCTTCGACTCAACCCCTCCAAGACCGAGTCGCTGTGGCTGCCGGCATCCCGATATAGCCAACTGACTCCATCATTGGTTATTGGGGGCGAATCATTGGCCCCCACGGAAAGGGTGCGCAACTTGGGCGTCCTCCTGGACCCACGGCTGTCTTTAGAGGATCATACGACGGCCGTGGCCAGGGGGGCTTTCTATCAGGTTCGCCTGATACGCCAGTTGCGGCCCTTTCTAGATCGGGACTCCCTACGCACAGTCACTCAGGCGCTCGTCACATCTCGCTTGGACTACTGTAATGCTCTCTACATGGGGCTCCCCTTGGGATGCACCCGGAGGCTTCAGCTGGTGCAGAATGCGGCCGCGCGGGGGATTATGGGAGCGACAGGGCGCTCCCATGTGACACCTCTCCTGCGTGAGCTGCATTGGTTGCCGGTTGACTTCCGGGTGCGTTTCAAGGTGTTGGTAATCACCTTTAAAGCGCTCCATGGCTTAGGACCAGGGTACTTACGGGACCGCCTTCTGCCACCAATTGCCTCCCACCGACTGGTTCGCTCCCACAGAGAGGGCCTCCTCAGGGTGCCGTCAGCCAGACAATGCCGGCTGGCGACCCCCAGGGGGAGAGCGTTCTCTGTGGTAGCCCCCACCCTCTGGAACGATCTTCCTCCAGAACTGAGAACAATTGCTGACCTCCGGACTTTTCGTCGGGCCCTGAAGACGCATCTTTTTCAACTCGCCGGACTTGCCTGATCCCCTCCATTTTTAAATATTTTTAAACATTTTTAAATTTTAACTTTTTAGAGTTTTTAGTCGGTTTTATATTTCAGCCTAATGTATATTGGTTTTAGTATGTTTTTTAAAGTTTGTGTACTGGTTTTTTAATTGGCTGTTCACCGCCCTGGGTCCGCCAGGAGAAGGGCGGTATAGAAATTTAATAAATAAATAAATAAATAAATAAATAAATAAATAAATAAATAAATAAATAAATAAATAAATAAAATGAATAATTGCAGTTGTTAAGTGAATCATTGGTCATTAAGTCAATCCAGTTTTTCCCATTGACTTTGCTGGTTGGAAATTTGCAGTGGCCAGGCTGCAAATGGAATTCACATGCCTCAGGACACTGTAGCCATTATAAATACATGCCAGTTGACAGACATCCAAATTTTGATTGTGACCATGGGAACAGACTGCAACAGTTGTAAGCGTGTGGACTGGTCCTAAATACTTTTTTCAGTGCTGCCGTAATTTTGAACAGTCACTGAATGAATGGCTATAAGTCAAGGGCTACCTATGTAGCTGAGAGCAGAGAGGAAAATGGCAAGCTTTGAAAATTCTATTATTAACTCTACAAAAATAGAGTTCCAAATTGCTTCAGGAGTTTCTTTTCTGAATCCCTGAAGGGCAGACAGAAAAAAGGGGATTATTGTACAGTGTGCTGAACAAAATCCTCTTGATTCTACTCCATAGATTGTACCACTGTAAGGTCCTATAACCAAGGAGTTCTGGCAATGTAGTTTAGTCCCGAAATTTGCTGGTCATATTCTATTTTCATAATTATTTATGAATAGAGCAATCTGGAAAGTTCTTAAGTGAAAATAGCTTACTCAGTAATATGCTATTCTAATTCTTGATTATAATGACCAGGTTATGGTGAAATGAACCATTTTCCTGTACAATCAAGACTGTCATTTACGATGGACATGCTTTTTTTAAAAAGCATAATATAAAACTATATTATTGCTATTTATGAATATAAATATGTTAGACTTGTTTGTAAATATATTACTTCATTGTTTAAAAGCTCTGTTTGCTGACTCTGAAAATAGAATGTATACAGAGTACTTGATGAAGAACATCCAAAATACTATTTATTATAGGAATATTTTTATAGTACGCAATTGGACACATTTTTACTAAAGGTCTTATTTTACTGTTCCAGTATAGACACTTATCTGCCTAGGCAATTGAGAAATTGTATAATAAGGAAGATAATTTTACATTTGACCTTTGTTTACTCTGAAGGCGCTTCAACTATATTCAGTTCAGTTTATGCTCAAGTAAATATTTTAGGACTGTTAGAATTTCAGCCTATCAAGTTATATGTATGCTTTCTCCTAAATAATTTGGTTGACAATTGCACTCTATGCCTACAGTCTTAAACACATATTAGAAGTAAGCCATACTGAATACCAGGAGACTTTTCATCTCACTAAATCTGTGGGAATTTCATTCCAAGACTTTCTAATAATTTGGCTTTTGATATATGTTTAGGATTATAATTTATGTTTACAGTTTACTAAATCAAACACTATCAATGAATATGAGTGTAGAATTTCATTTTTTCTAAAAGAAATCATGAACTAGAAATAATATGGATTAAGAAATAAAACATCTATCATCTATCTATCTATCTATCTATCTATCTATCTATCTATCTATCTATCTATCTATCTATCTATCTATCTATCTATCCATCCATCCATCTCTCCATCCATCCATCCATCCATCCATCCATCCATCCATCCATCCATCCATCCATCCATCCATCCATCCATCATCTATTTATCCATCCCCCATGCATCTCTTTCTAATCATCTCTCTTTCCCTCTCATATCTTGAACAAGAGAGAAAGAGAAAACCTCTGTATTGTTTATATTTAGAAACCATTTTATTTGTATACACATTTATAGAATGATCGTATTTCTCACTTCTACTTACCACCATTCACCAACCTTTATACAAAGGCTACTAGGTGCTATCTTGGCGAGGCTTTCTTATGTGATGATTAATGGATATATTGTCAGCACAGCTCCTTCAATATGTTATCTGACAAGTGTGAAATGATAGCACAGAACTAAAAGCAATTATTTTTAGTGGGCAGAGAAGTTACCGCAGCAGAGTTCCAGTAAATTCCAAAAGTTTAACTAAGGGCTAAAGTAGGCAGTGACGTAAAATATCTGTTATCAGATTTCAGTTTAAATGCTTTAAAAAGAACTATCGGTAGTTTCACCTTTAAAGCATCATCACCATGTGAAAAGGAGTATACTCTTTCTCTCTAAACTATTCCCTGGTAAAACACCCTCTCCCTGAAATTACTGTGTCTCCTCTCCATTAAATTACTGTGTCTCCTATGTTTTTAGTGCTAATAGTTAATAAATTGGCAAAATTTATAGACTCACAAAATACTTATCTTTTCCTCCTAGCTAAACTAGTAATATTTTTGGAGGAGAGAAATGATTGCAAAGAAGGGACTTAATATGTACCTTATCATAGTATTTGAAAACAACATTCAAATGGCCCATTCTTTAATTTGAGCTGTATGTTGTTTGGCCCTTAACCTTTCCTAATAAAAGCAAGTGTTTAATGTGGTTTACCATCCACATTTATTATTAATGTACTTTTAATTTCAATGGTCTAAAAGATATTATTTATTTCAGTTCAATTTCTCCTGCTCTCACATTACAGAAGGACAAGCTAACTACACTAGCTAAAATGGCTTTTCCCCAATAATTAAAGCATTTCTTCTTCCATTGTAACCCATCACTTTGTTTTTAGTGCTAATAGTTAATAAATTCTCTGCTAGCTCTGCAATAGTTAACCAACAGGATGCACAGAAAAGGGAAATTTGTTTATATAGATAATTCTTAGATTATGATCAGTCATTTAGTGACCATTCAAAGTTGACAATACCGAATGAATCATACTTATGACTGTATCGCTTAGTGACAGAAATTCTGGTCCCAATTGCCATTGTAACTAAAAACTGTATATAAATACTCTGTTTCATCCATGCAACTCACTTCCATTTTTTTTTTTACATGGGTCAGACAAATATTGAAATTGAACTCTAATCTATGCTGCAAATTAGTGGCCACTTGAATGTTTTCAGGCACGATGTCCTTAGCCTTAATAATATTGATTACTTGTGCCTATATTAAAAACAAAACAAAACAGTACATTCTTCCAAGTCATCCTCATTGAGCTCAGCGGGAGCTTACTTTTGAGTACGAATGCAGTAATTATGGATTTTTTTAAAAAAAATAGGCACAAGTAACCAGGATTACTAAGGGTAAGGACATAATGCCTGAAAACATTCAGGTGGCCACTAGACTGCAGCACAACTAGAGTTCCATTTCTCACTGCTAATCTGGAGATTTTTGAAAGCCAGCACTAACAGTATGGGTTCTATCGATCTAAATAAAATCTTTTGCTGTTATTGAAATTAATAAGTCTGAGGCGTGTTATAAACTCAGGATTTTACAAAGGAAGTCAGCATGTTATTTTTTTAAATTAAATTTCCACAAGTAATAAAATATAGAAAATGACTAGATAAAAGGAATATGATGTGTTGGTAAACTCAGTGAAGTAATAATTACGGCAATTATGTGTTTGACTTGTGTTGTTCTTGTTACTTAGTACCAGCAAATATCCTTGATTTTAATATCCTTTGTGATATAGACCAGTATTTTTAAATCTTAGTAAATGTGGACTACAATTCCCAGAATTCCCCAGCCCAACATGGGTATCATAAGATGTCCTGGAAAAAAAAGAGAATAGCTTGTTGCTAAAAAAAAAAAAGCATTACCCTTTAGGTCAGGACACTTTGTTGTATGTCATTTTGTTACCATAGTACTTGTCTCATAATCTCTTCGTCTATCCTTTAATATCACCCTTTCCTAGTCTGAGAAGCCGTTTATGCAGGAATTGACCTTGATGGCCACTCGAATATTACACATGTCCAACCTGCTAAACTGAAGATAAATGTCAAGTTCACAATAAAAAGATTAATCTTGGCAGAGGTGATTAATGTCTAACTCTTTTTTTGTGCGAAGGGAAAATACATGTTTGGAGCTTTCTTTTCTTCTACTTAGTAATAAAAATATTGTGAAATATTGTAATGATACAAAACATCCCTACACTTTAACCACACTTTTTGTAAAAGAGCTTTTTCAATAAAAACCTGCCCCTATAATTTTTCTTGGAGAAAGAGATGATAAAATTAAGATTATGCCTTACAAAGTCATAAGGTAGTGTCTTTGGATTTGGCTCAGTATGTTTGTGAATTTGGTAATTGTGGGCTTGCAGATATTTTATCTTTTTTAACTGGGGAACTCATTTTGATAGTATATTGCAGGCACTATGGCTACCAGGAGTGTGTTTATGGCTTGCCTGCTCACAGAACGGCTGTCATTGTGGTGTGCTGGTGGAAATTAGCAAGTAAATTAGATAGGCACCCCAAGGCCACCAGGTGAGGCACACCTAGGTCACTCCTCCAAGGGGACCACCCTGAAAACTTTGGGTCTGAAGATTTAGTGATAAGTGAAAGTAACATATTATTATGTCTTCAAATCATAGTTAAAACAAATATTGACTTCAATCAACTCAGCCATTAGTTTGTAATATGAGGTACTATTGCTTCTACTGTGACTGCTACTTATTATACAGTTGATATGTACAAGGTATTTACAAAATACAATGAAACCTCCACTACAAGGTTTGTTAATAGATAACAGATGTAAAAACTCAGATAGGAAGATGAAAGTGAGAAAAAAGTTTTTTAAACAGGAGAGCAAATAAAGTATATTGTTTCTTGTCTAGCTGCAGATTCAATTTGTTACATTTGTTAGTGACAGAAAAGCAATCTTAATGCAGGCTGACATCACTGGATATGAATGTTTTGCCACTGGCTTTGTACACAGTGCTGGTTTAATTCCCATATAATCTATGCAGCTCTCTAAATTCTACCCATGAATCAGTTCTTACTATGCCTGTAGTGGAAACATAATTGTAGGATACATGTTTTCTTGATTAGCAAGATTAAACTATACTTAAGTATAAGTATGTAGTGATGTTTTCTTTTGTAATTCCAACAGAAGAGTAATTTTTTTTTGCATAAATTGTGGAGTGGGAGAAAAAAACTGACATACACAAAGATAGCAGTTTTCATACAAAAACTTTAATTTTGCACTTTCTGCTAAATATAACTACTTATTGCTACTACTTGGCAAACATACTTAAAAATTGTAAGCCTGTTTCTTTAAATAACAAGTTTGCTTCTATCTTGCCTGATGTGCTGTGATGTCACTGTCGCTCATTCTGAAAGTATTGCTTTCCTAGAGATGCCAAGCCTGCCAGGCTAGTTGCTAGGATACAAGGGAATGTTACGGATTACTTTTACACTGAATCATTCAGACGGATTACTTGGGAGAGAACATAATGTCATAGCACATTGTCAGTGAAGTCACATCAAGAATTACTTCACATTCTTTAAATATGTTGTTTTCTAATCGTGAAAATTTTATAGAAAAAAAGTAGTGTTTTATTTCGTGTTACAGATACTAATAACTTTCAATAAAGTTATGAACTTTGAAATAGTACCAAAAATTGGGAAGAAGGCACAATGTAAGTATTACACAATACTGAGAAACACTGATGGTTAGCATTCCAAAGCATAGATTTCAAAGCCATCAGCTGGTCATGAAAAAATGATTACAGAGTTTATGTGGTATTTATGACATGAAGGTAACTGGAATTGTTACATTGCTATGCCTAAATCAACTAATATTTAAATGAAGAATAAAGTATTTGCTCTTAACTTTTGATTTAACATCTTAATGCAGTGCTTTTTCAACCTTGGCAACTTTAAGATGGGCAGATTTCAACTTCCAGCAAGCCAGGCTGGGGAATTCTGGGAGTTGAAGTCTGCCATCTTAAAGTTGCCAAGATTGAGAAACGCAGTGGAATAAAAAATAGTCACATGATCCAGTCCCATGTCATCTCACAAAATAGGGGAATGAAGGGAAAGGGAAAGGACAGAGTTCTTCATTTCTGTAGACTCTAGTACTTTACTTTCATTTTGCCACAGCAAAAGATGGCATGTACTAGGAATGGAGAGCAAGTACTATGTGGTGAGCAAGAATATCGTTACAGTGCATCTGATGCCCCTCAACATTCTTTCTGTTTGCATGCTTCCTGTTGCATTCTTTCCTTATGTTACTGCCTTAGAGCATTAAAAGATCAGATGCCTGAGAAAAGAGATACAGTCAGCCATGTTCCCCCTTGCACTTAACTATGGTACTGTGGGAAGGAAAATCCATCTAGTTCAGTTCCAAGCTGGGAGAAAGGCCCTGGAAACAACATGGAAGCTGATTGGAAAGAAAATTTAATGATGAAGAAGAGCCAACAGCAGTATGGTACCATACCTCCAGTCTTCCTCCACTCCTCCATTCCTCTACTAGCAATTGATGTTAGCTTATCCCCTATTTGATACTATCCAAAGTAGCCTCAATATCTTTAAAATCTGTTAGGTTTTGTCACCCTGGAAGAAACTCTGGAACTGACAGCAACTGGGAAAAGAGGGAGAGGAATCAAAATAGCGATCTGCAATGAGGACATGAATCTTTATACTGGTAGTTTTGTTCCAACTTGAGAATGGATGGAGAACATTGTAGCCCACTTGTAGAAAAAGGCCAAGAGATTATTACAACAAATTGACAGAAAAAATATACATGCAACTATTTAAACAATAATTGAGATTACTAAAATTAATAATCATGATAAAGGAAGAAGAAAAGCCTGGAAAATTATATGTTTTGCTTTGTGTACATGTGCCTGCTCTGAAGATACAGCTTAGGAACATTAATTTCTATGATCTTGATGTGTCCTTTGAAATCAACAGGATTATTCACATGGATTGACTGTGATACTTTAAAGATGCATTTGTTCTTCTTAGCTGTGTTCCTAGTATTTAAAATTTCAGGACATTAATACCTATAGATTTTTGGGACAAGAGAGAGAACAAAAATAATTATCCTACAACATGGCAAAAAATCTTCAAAAAGAAATTGTTATACATTTAGATTTACATTTACATTTAGATTAGTTGAGACAAGAACAAGGTTTTTGAAAAATGGTTAGCCAGTTTGGAATGAAGTCAAACATGCTATCTTTATATCTCTTTGCAGTATTGGTTCCTCACTCCCCCGACCCCCCGCCACAAAGCAAGATGGCAGTACCTAGCTGAACATAGCTGATGCCTCCAAATCAAGCAGAGTACTCTAGATAGTACTTGAATAAAAAATCATAAAAGAAAAAGGACTGAGGACTTCCCCCAAGATGGCTGCTGAACAGTATGAATGTTTTCCTGCCGACAATTTGCTGATTTTGCTGCCAGAGCTGGTTCTTTAGAAGTGCAGCTCCCTGGATTGGGAGCATTTAGGAATAACCCAGATGACTTTTGGATGGCAATGGACCCATCTAGGAAGGGGAGCCTTGAAGATTCCAATTCTCTTTGGGAGCGACTGAAAAATAGGATATCCATCTTCCTTTCAGCATTTCATTTTCTAATGGTGCCTGGATAACTTTCACTTTTTGAATTTACTGCTTTATTTTGCTTTTTGTCTCTAAAAGTTGACCAGCTGGTTAAATGCTGACCTACTTTAACTCCTTGCTGGATTTTATGTTTTTTTTCCCTGTTCCTTTTGATTTATGTTATTTTGAATAATTTTTGCTTTTCTGTATGGAAATGCTAAGCATCCTTGGAAGGTGAAGTGTTTTTATTTGATTTACATCATATTAGACTTTCACAATAGGGTTTTTTGTACTTTACTAACTTGCAAAATATTTGGAGTTTATTTTTTTAATTTTTCTTTTAACTTTGGATCGACATATCTGGAAAATATCTTCCCTATTCCTTTGATTTATTTCTTCACTTTACATTAATGTTTTTTTGTTTCCTGGCTAACTTACAGAGAACAACAACAGACTGAATTAAAATGAACAGACTGGCTGAAAAAAAACCATTTGGTTTTTTGCAATTGAATGCTTCTTTTAAAAAATGATGAAATGATAATGACAGTGGAAAATATACAGAGGCATGTTGTTCTGAAATTAGATTCACAAAAGGAATGTGATTTGGAACCAGTTAATTTGTTAAAAAGAAATTGGGATTCTACAGTCCTAAAATTAACTGAGTTGATGGCATACATTTTTTTGAAGTTCAAATCCGCAGTCTTTTACAACAGAAATTATACTGAGTGGAGAAGTAAATTAGCTTTCCCCAGGAGGATTGAAGGAGATGAGGGAATGGATTTATCACACTGAATTGGTAATCAATTTTCTCTGGATTTTTTTGGGAAGATAGACCAATTCTGAATTTATTATATATAATCAGACAGCAATTGATAAGAAATTGATGAAGAAACAAACATGGATATTTGATCCAGGACAAATTACTGTTAATCTTTGGGATTACTTGGGATAGATAAGATGTCATGGAAAGATTTCTATGAGTTATTTACAGTAACAGTTTGCTAACATAGGAGTATATCTTGTTATTATTATTATTGTTCTTGCTGTTAACTATTTTGTCATCAATATTGTATATAGATGACAGGTTAGCAATTTGCAAATGGACTTGGTAGTTTAAAATCTTTTGGGCTTGTTTTGCAAAGGGTGAGAAATTAATTTTATGATAATGTATTAGTCAGTATTGGGGGATAATATGTTTATAAGTGTTAGATTTTTTTCTTAATGTACTTTTTTGATGTCTTACTTGTTTTGTGTTGGAAGTTAAATCCAATCTGTGTCTTATTCCAAGCCAGGAGAGAAATGCAGGGTGAAGAAAAATTTGAGGCAGGTTCCAGTTGGAAAGGAAGTTTATTGGCCCAGTAACATCAGTGATAGCAGCAAGTACTTCTGGGGTTGCCAGAATGCCTATGGCCCCCATGAACTGAAAATTCTTGGTGTTTCAATCCTAACACAGAAGAATATTTTCAGGTTGCAGCAAAATATGCAAATCATTAGTATATGAAAGCCTACTTGGTATTTGAATGAGATATTAGATATGCACATTTCAGAAAATGGGTGGGGCTAGACTTAAAATACAGTTTGCTTTGGTTCAAAATTAAAATGCTTTCAGAGTAATTTTAAAATTAGAAATATTATTACAAGGTATTTAGCTGCAATTTGGGATCATATTCAATATGTTGAAAAACTACTAATTGTGCTTTTTTGCTGAAATTGCTGAGAAGGGGCAGCTTTGTAATATATTTTAATGCCTTAAGTTAAAATCTGATTAATTCTTATTGAAGAATTCCATTGAACTTTGGATTTTTCAATAACATAATGGACAGTGTTATTCTATAAAAAAATAAATATCAATTTGGATTATCTGATCAATTTGAACCTCCTGGAATTTAATTAGGGCATCAGTTGGAAACCTGACACACTAGAGGTTTGGAAGCAAATATTGAACAGCCATTTGTATTAATGATATCAGGATTTATATTTGGGATTGGACTAGAATTCCAAGATCCTTTCCAATTCTTGGATTTTATGATAAGAGGTATAATGTTAGATTTCACTTCACTTTTTGAACTAAAAGTTCACAAATTGCATGTTAATATATACCAATATACTTACACCAATATCTAGTTCTAATTGACAATTAGGAGGTATAAATATGCAATAAGTAAAGAAAATAATTGGTCTTTTGATTTTTGTTACAACAGAATCAGAACGTATGGCAGTATTTTTGACTATTATTAGATAAATATCCGTTTATATATCACTATATTAAAAACTGTAAACTTGATTCATGAAGAAAGAAACAGTTAATCCTGCTATGAATAATTGACAATGGAACCTAACTTTTTTACTTTCACTCCCATATAATCACAGGAGCAGGGGTTCTTTCTAAAAGATAAGCAGGTAACAATTTGTAGTCAATTTGTAATCAAAATGCTTGTGCATAGCAAGATAGATAGATAGATAGATAGATAGATAGATAGATAGATAGATAGAAAGATAGATAGATAGATAGATAGATAGATAGATAGATAGATAGATAGATAGATAGATAGATAGATAGATAGATAGATAGATAGATAAAGATAAAAAGTGTCCTTCATGAATCAGGGACTTCTAGATGTTTTGTTTTTTTCAAAAAGGAAGATAAAAAGTGACCTTTAAGTGGAGATGAACTACTGGTGACCTTGTGGCCAAGGATAGGCATTTTCCTTGATAAAAATGTTTAAAGGATTTGGTGTGCAGCTGTGGTTCCTTCTGAATTGTTTTTCAACTTCTTAGCTAAATAACATTAATACCTTCTCATAGCTTCCCATCAAAGTATTTATTATGACTCAGCTTTTAAACTCTAACAAGCTCAATCAAATTCAGTGTAATTCCATCTGATCAGGCACAGCACCACAGATATATTAAGCAGCTATATTGAGCTAAATTTTTCACCTTCCAGGGAATTATAGGGATACAGTATTTTTCAGACTATAAAATGCTCTGGACTATAAGACGCACCTAGCTTTTGGGAAGGAAAACAAGAAAAAAAATCTGCCTCTGCCTCCCAGCAATTTGCCTCCTTGCAGCAAACAGCCTGGTCAGCTTCAGCACATCCTCGTTTAGCACAAGCAGCTGATTGGCAGTTGGATCTGCCTCCTGGAATATTGTCTATCAGTTGTTCCAGGCTGCAGGGATCAGAGCCGCCTATTGCCGCCTCCACATGCCCCAATTTTGGGCTCTGCGTGTCCCATTTTCAGTCTCTGCACACTCCATCACTGCCACCTATTCCAGCTGCCTGGAATGGGGTGGCAGTGGCGATAGACGGCAGTGGTGATGGGCGATAGGCTGCAGCGATGGGTGGTGACAATCCCCACAGGCTGGAACAGTTGATAGGCAGTATTCCGGGAGGCAGATCCAACCGCCAATCAGCTTCTCATGCTAAATCAGGCTGTGCTGAAGATGACCAGGCTGTTTGCTGCAAGGAAGCAAATTGCTGGGAGGCAGAAGCCAAAGGGTGGGGGCCAGTGAGTAGGTGGGGCTTTGGCAACATTCACTCTATAAGATGCAGACATTTCCACCCACTTTTTTGGGGGGATGGGGGAAGTGCATTTTATACACCAAAAAATATAGTATATATTTCTATTAGGGATATATTTACCCCTAAAATATATGTAAAACACATTACCATTTCCTGCATAATTTTGTGCGGGGGATAGAAATGTCTCTATATTAATATTGTTGGGAAAATACGGATTAAATTGACAAATGTAAACTACTTCCTTAGTTTTGCTGCTCAACCAAGAGCCTAAATTGCAAAGTCAAAGGAAAGCAGCACTTGTAATTCACCATCAACACATCCCTAGTTTATTACATATAACCTATTTGAATTTTCTGGAATCTTGGGTGCTGTTTGTTTGCAGATGTTTCATTCCAGACTTCTATAGGTAACATCTTCAGTGCTAATAAGGAGTGGGGTTTGCTCCTGTTTTTATATATTTGTTGGTCCAGTCCATGTTGGTGGAGAGCTTGTTTTTACCTTGATAGTTCCTCTATTAGGCTACTTGATTGCTTGACTGAGTTGGTAGTTCTTTGATTAGGGTATTGTTTATTGCTTATGTTAATTCTGGTATTCCCTGTTTATCTAAGTATTGATTGCAGGGAAGGTGTTCTGGAATTTTTGTTTCCTTTTTAACTTTTTTAATTCTCTTTCGAATCCATGTGTAAATGTGATTTATCTGTATGTACCTATTAATGGCTGATGGGTCTGTTGGTTTACTTAAGATGTTTTGAAATTGTGGGTTTCAGTGATGTATAATTGCTTGTTGCCTATATTGTATAGGCAGTTTATCTCTTTTATTTGGTGTTCTGCCGTGTGTTTGTGCTCGTCTGAATAATGTTCTTACACAGCTCCTTTTGGGGAAAGATGGATTATTACTTTGGAAATGAAACTCTTGGTTGGTTTTCAATAGACTTATTTCAAAGATGCCATTTCCTTTGTTGATGTGGATAGCTAGGTAGGTTAGGGTTACTTTCTTCTTCCTTGTGAATGTTATTCCTTTAAAGATGTCGTTATCATGTTCTTTTTTTATTATTATGACAAAAATATTGTCTACATACCAGATTCATACTTTTGATTGTATGTATGCAAGTACTATAGTTTCTAGACATTGCATTACAGTCTCTGCTACGACTCCTGAAGGTAGTGATCCCATGGGTGTTCCTCTGATTTGTTAGCATATTTGTTTATCGACTTGAAAGTAGGTAGTAAGGCAGAGGTTGATGAAATCTGTGATACTGGGCATTTTGATTTTAGTATATGTGGTTAGATCTGGTATGTTGTCCAGTACTACTGCCATGAACCGCACATTTCATTAGTTCTGGGTCTATAGATGTAAAGAGTGTTGTGATGTTTAATGAATCCAAATGAAATATCTGAATTTGCTAAAAAAAAACCTCCTCTCAAGATTAATCTATAAAGCAATATTCTGCCCCCCCCCCCCCGCTGTAAAAGACTAGGTAGGTATTCATCTTAAATGTATATAGATGCAGCAGAGTTTCAGCCAAACAGCAATGTTAAAGGGCAAACAGTGCACAAAGATTAAAACATGCACCTGTGGAAGCTTTAAATCTAAGCAACTGGGGAGAAAATTTATTTGGTATTCTGCAATTCCCTCCAACAGGTATCCAATACCATTTACTTCTCTCTCTCTCTCTTTCTCTCTCTCTTACACACACACACACACACACACTTCTTTTAACTGGCAACTGCGTTAAAAAAAGTAAAACACAATAGCACAAGACACGGCCGAAGGGCAGTATAATTTTTTTCTGCATTCCTTCGGCATTGTACATATGCTCAGAGGCACTTTCTCACTGTATTTAAGACGGCCTTCCTAACTCTGTGGCCGTCGCCACCTGACTTTTCGTGCCTGACTATTATCCACCGGTGGACTCTCCTCTTTCTTCGCTCCTTGCTGTTACTGCAACTTCCTCGTGGCGTTAAAAACGAAACCCTGGGACTCCAAAACAAGTAATTTCTATTGCCGCCCCTCCCCCCTCTTTCCTGAGGCGGCACAGACAGCGAACCAAGTGTGTGCGCGCGCGCGCGCTCGCTTGTGCGTTTTTGCGGCTAACGTCCTTGGCCAACCGGCTGTGGCAGGAGGGGAACTCGGCCAACCTCTGCCGGAAGCCTTGTCAAACGCCCCAGCAGGGGACGTGGCTGGGGAGCGACCGCTCAGCTCCGCGCCAAGCCCCTCCCATCTTGGCGACGTGTGTCTCGCAACGTGCTGAAGGGTGGGAAGTAAACAAGGCCCGGCCTTCCCTGGCCGCTCCCCCTCTGCCGGGCCTCCAGTACCTTCCAGGAGGGCCTAGGCCTGCGAAAGGGAGGAGGGAGCCGCCCAGAGCTGTGGCGCAGCAGGAATTCCCGCTTCGGCGCGGCCCGAGGAAAACGGGAGGGCGAAGGGAGGGGGCGCTGTTTCTGCGGACCTGCCTCCCCCCTCGCGTCAGGAACTGAGGAGGGGGCGGAAGCGGTCTCAGGACGCCGGGGGGCGGGGATGCCCGAGGCTATTTTTACTCGCTCGCCTCATCTTTTCTGGCTACTTGCACGGAGGGGCGGCGGCAAAGCAGCGGCCGCAGTGGTTGCTCCCTAGCCCGGCCCCTGCAGCCTTCCTGGGTTGCTGTGAGCGCCGCCACCGCAACAGCCTATAAAGGGCCGAGGATGCAGCTCTACAGCACTATCGTCACTCATTATCCGGCCGCGGCAGCAGCAGCGGCGGCGGGGGGAAGTGGCGCATCCAGCGGGCCGGGAGTCGTGTTCAAAGTCTCGCCGGAGCCCGCGGGACAAAGCCCGGTTGGAATTGAGAGCGACGTCGGAGGTGGCGGAGGAGGGACCGCGAGTGCCGTCACAGCAGGAGCAGCCAACACCATGCCCGCCTTCTCTTGCCTGGAACTGCTGCCTTCGGCGGGGCCCGTCCAGAGGAAGCCGCAGACGCCGCAGCAGCCGCAACCGCAGGTCTTCGGCTCCGTGGCTCAAATGACCCGCCGCCGGCAGATTGAGAGAGTCGTGCCCATCCAACTGGTGCCGCACTCGGAGTCCGTCGGAGCGGTGGGGGAGCTGGACCCACAGGCGGCTCCCAATGCCCACCCGTGGCTGCTGCTGGAGAGCAGTGGGGGCGAAGTTGCGGCCGCCGCCCAGCCAACCTTGCAGCCGGAGCTCAGCAATCACGGGCTCCGCTTCAACGAGCATTGCCAGGCCTTGCAAGCGGCGGCAGCAGCCGGCTCCTACTCGGGAATTGCAGCTGAATCTCAGCCCGCCACCACATTGAAAGTTGCCGAGGAGGCGAGCCCCAGCCAGTTGCGTCAGACGGAACGGAGCGAGAAGCTGGCGTTGTATCTGGCCGAGGTGGAGAAGCAAGATAAGTACCTGCGGCATAAAGGCCGCTACCGCTTCCATATCATTCCCGACGGCAACTGTTTGTACCGGGCCGTCTGCAAAGCCATCAATGGGGACCAGCGGCTGCATGGGGATCTTCGGGAGCAGACTGTGCACTACATCGCCGACCATCTGGAGCACTTCGCACCCATCATTGAAGGCGACGTGGGGGAGTTCCTGATCAACGCGGCCCAGGACGGTGCCTGGGCCGGCTACCCTGAGCTCCTGGCCATGGGGCAAATGCTGAATGTTAATATCCACCTCACTACTGGAGGCAGATCCGAGAGCCCGACTGTCTCCACTATGACCCACTACCTGGGCCCTGAGGATCCCAGCCGAGCCAGCATTTGGTTGAGCTGGCTTAGCAATGGCCACTATGATGCTGTGTTAGATCGCCAGTGTCCCAATCCAGAATATGAAGAGTGGTGCAGGAAGACTCAGGTGCAGCGCAGGAGGGATGAGGAGCTGGCCAAAACCATGGCAGTGTCCTTGTCTAAGATGTACATTGAGCAGAATGCCTGTTCCTGAGATAGGCATTGCGTCCCTTACCTGCTGTTCTGGTGCCTTAATTGTTCTCCATTTCTTTCTCTAGCAGTTGTAATTCTTACATGGAGCAAAAACCTGAAGAGAAGGAAGGGAGAGAGAGATTTATAATGAATGCTTATCTATAGATTATCAAATACTAGTTATTTTCCTATCTTTCATTTTGTGTATATAATGTTTCTTTTATTTCCATACACTCTGTTCTTTAAGAGAGGATTTTCTTTTTTTCTTTTTGCACTTTTTCTAGTCTGTTCACCGCCAAAATAAAATGTAATTTCATTCTTTCTTTGCCTATAGATTTTTTTCTGGCCTATATGGCTGATAGCATAACAGTTATTTTATGTTAATATCTGACACATTCACAGTATCATTCTTTCAATGAAAAATTGTATTGCTTTTTAGCAAAGGTGGAGAGCAATTGGGCTTCTATGTTCAGTTAGCTGGTTTTCAATTTATTTGATTGATCTTTTTTGTTTGTTAATCACACATAAACAATGTGGTTTAAAAAAACTTGCAGAGACAGAAAGATACTTTAAAAGTAGTCTTGCTCTTTTTAGGAGTATAAATGCCTCCTGTCTGCCCTTGGTAGTCCATCAGCAGGTTTATCACATTCTTTTGTTTCTAATTGGCTTAAGATGGTATTATGTACAAATATATTTATACTAAGTTTGTATGGTTTGCTGGGTCAAACATCCAAGGTAGAAGCCACCCTCTTCAATTTTGAATGAACTGAAATGGTTGGATATATTTATTAAATGGAGTTTGTACTTTTTTATCTTGTGACTTTGGAATTTATACTGTATTTGTATAATAGCAATATTCTTAGCATTCTGGAATAAATGTATAGTTTTGCTTGGATCTCTGACACATGTCTGTGTGGGTGAAAACATCTGTCTTAAACTTGGGGTTTCTAGCTAGGCTGCAGAAAGAAAGTGAAAGCTGTTCGCAAAGCCTGATTTTTTCTTGGTACTTTGGCACTAGACTTGCTACTGGATCCACATCAGGAATAGTGAATAGGAAAGGGCACCTGCGAGTCAAGTGTAATGAATGTAGATGTTGGAGTATCTCCATGATTTTTATCCTGTTGTTTCTGCTTTTTGAATAGTGGGGAAGGGTTGAGAAGTCAAGTCTTTATATGGACCATTTAATATATAACCTAGATCCAAGGTCATAAACTGGTTAGAAGATAACATTACTCTTACAAATGTTCATGGAAAGTGAGGAACCATATTTTTGGTGAAGGCAGTGGTGCAAAATCAGCACAACTGGAATTTTTTACTTCTGGGAGAAAAGTATTCACACAATTAAACAGAATTCAATTTTTCTGAATCTTAATTTTAGTGTGTTTTCCATTTCAAAGTAATGTATTAATTATTATTATTATAGGACCTGTAAGGGGGAAGCGGGAACAGAATGGACTGCTTATTGGGGCTAAGTTAGTTACCTAATAATATAGTTGGAAGAGAAATTGGGACCACAAAGTGGTAAAGATGTAATTTTTTCGCTACAGGCCCGAAGACTTCCTACCATTCAGCCCTAAAAGCAACAGTTTACATATTTAATAGAACTTTTCATGGTGCTTAGAATTACAATATTATGCTGTAATATTATGCTGGCAGCATACATAGAAATCAGATTTATTAAAATCAATCAAACATATTCAATAAGCATGGACAGGTAAGAACATGTTATATACTAATCAAGAATTCCAGTTACAACAAATCCTGTTGTGTGCTAATCAAATTGCAGAAACCACATTTTACAGGAAGTGTCATATTTGTGGAATTAACTTGGCATCAGGCTGTTCTGAATCAAATCCTATAAACTGATGTCCTAAAAATGAGCAGAATTTGCCTAAGAATATGGAAGTGGAGACTGCTTTTTCTTCTAGCAGTAGAAAGGGGTTCCTCTGTGAAGCCAATCATAAAATGAGGGTTTTGCCACGTAAGAGATTTTCAAGTCTGCTTCTTTGCAATATTAATGAAAGCTGCTCCAATCTTGTCCAGGGTTGCAAGATTGTGGAAGAATAACAAAGCTCTCACTTTATATTGGATGAAGGATACAGAATTTGGCTCCCGAGTTCATTCTGATTAACATCAATTTATCAACCAGACTAGTCCTGCTTGGAAGTGGGAATCACCAGCGGAAACCATGATTTGGATAATGAAGTGTCATTTTGTAACTATCCACCCACAAAATAGGTGTGTGCTCTGTCCCTGTTCTTGGCAAAGGAATATTTATTACTTTTATAAACATGAATCCATTTATTTAAAAGCTGCAGATATAAACATAGCTTTTAAAGAAGAATTTTAAAAAACCTTTGTGGTGGGAGGCTGTTATCTTTAGGAAAAGGCAGAAGAAAAAAAATGAAGAGATATGAGTGTCAAAGTTAAATGTCCTTGGAGTCACGTTTTCTGATAACTCATTTACTATAAGGCCTGGATAAGAGCTGGTTTGGCCATTGGACACAAAGTTAAGCTGAAAATTTCAGGGATAATGTGTTTCATTTTTTTTCTTAGCACTGAAACCCAACAAATTATTTTAATGCTACATTTAAGAAAAAGGGAGTGGTGCCATGTGAATTTTCCATCTAAGTGTCTTGAACTATGCTTTGATTTTCTTTCACCTTAGATTCTGTTTGATGCTAACTTCATTTCAAAATTGCATTTTTCATAATTCCTATGGTCATTGTGACTGCAAATTCTGGGAATTCCCAACACATTTGTAGGACACCAAATTAAGGAGTACTGATCTAGGCCATCAAATGAGTTAATAGAAAACTTTAAAGCATTATACATTCAAAGGTCTGATTTTCCACACTGACTAGTTGCTGTGGGAAATGATGTATTCTCTATCAGAGTGACGAGTCCATGGAACATAAAAGATCTGGTTGAAGCTGAAAGCTGGGCAAGCCTGACATTCTGTCACATGGTAGCCCACCAGAAGCACTAACTCTCAATATTTTATTTAATACACGTTCATTATATAGTACATATTTGCTGACCAACAGTCAATAATGAAGAAAATGCTCCCCTATCTTCCAAAGTTCCCCACAAGAGGTTTAGGACTAGTAAAGAAGTTCTTTTCCCCACATGCATAGCTGCACTTCAAAATTCTCATATCCTCAGTATATACACACAAAGATGTGTGCATATCATCTACACAATGACTGACTTAGGATGTCTTAAATTATGTCAATCATTTCAAGGAATGAGTAACATTAAATACTTATTTCCTGTATCCTTTTTGGGGGTGGGGTCATCTTTTCATAAATTGCAAGGTATTATAAAAATCCACTGTGCAAAAACATGTTAAGGTAGTTCTCGACTTACAACAGTTAGTAACAATTCAAAGGTACATCAGTGAAAAAAGTGTGACCCTTTTCACACTTAACGACTGTTGCAATTTCTCCATGATCACATGATCAAAATTCAGAGACTTGGCAACTGACTCATATTTATGATGGTTGTAGTGTCCCAGGTCATGTGATCACCTTTAATGACCTGACAAGCAAAGTCAATGGAGAAGCCGATTCAGTTAACAACTGTATTATCAATTTAACAAGTGTAATGATTCACTTAACATCTATGTCAAGAAAGCTGTAAAATGGGCCCAAACTATCTGCAATAATTCTTTGTCCTAATTGGGCTGGTTTGTACTTTCTCTTTTTTAAAAGTATTTATTTATTTATTTTAAAATACGCTGGTTACTACCTTTTTGCGTGGGACTGCTATTTCAACTGAATGAGGGTCTACAATTAAAATGCATTTGCAATTCCTGAATAAATTTCAAAGTTTTTCTGTTTTATCAAAAAAAGAAAAAAGAAAAAAAAAGAAAAACACTATAATTTGAGCACAAGTGAGAAGAAGCTATTATTTTCTTTAATAACCTGGATGTACAGTGTCTATGGTTTTTGATTCATAATGATGTAGTTTGAATGGGATAACAAGGTACTGTGAATGTACTCTGAGCCTACCATTATAAAAGCACCAGAAGCTGGTAAAAAAAAAAAAAGCAATTCTCCAGTCAGCAAAAAGGAGAAAAAGATTGTTGGCTGCATAACTTTATCAACACTAACCACTGAAATCTTGTGAGCAATTTTCAAGCCCTCTTGTTAAAAAGTCTAGGGCTAAAGCACGAGGCTAGAAAGCAGAACACTGAGTTCAAGTGCACTTCAGCCATCAAAGAAAGCTGGGTGAGCTTGAGCCAGTCACTCTCGCTCAACCCAAATCACTTCACGGGTTTGTTGTTGTGGTTACAATAGGAGGAAGGTGTATTAGATATGTTTTCTGCCTTGAGTTATTTGTAAAAGTAATAAAAGTGGGATACAAATAAAAAAACTCATTTAAACTGTTATCTTCTTTTATTTAACTAAATGTTGTGGGAGCAGTGATCCAATAGATGAAGAAATGAAATACTTCCTTTTACCATAAAAATGCTGCTACCTGTTCATTTCAGCAAAATGAGTGGCTATAACAATATTTCACTTAGTGAATGTTCAAAGTTACAAAAAAGCAATTTATGACCATTTTTCACACGTACAACTGTAGCCACATCCCCATGATCATATGATCAAATTTGAGATGCTTGGCAAGTGACTCATATTTCTGGCAGTTGCAGTGTCCAGGATCACGTGATCACCTTTTGTGATCTTCTGACAAACCGAGTCAATGGGGGAGCTAGATTCACTTACCAGTACTAACTTAACAACTGCAGTGATTAACTTTACAACTATGGCAAGAAAAGTGGTAAAATGGGGCAAAACTCACTTAACAAATGTCTCATTTTACATTCTGAGCTCAATTGTGGTTGTAATCTTAATCATTCATTTAAAAGTTATTAACAAGTCTTGAGGAAATGCCTGGTAATGGGAAAAACAGATGTCAATTTGGAAGGAAGACTAGCAGAGCATTTCCAAAACTGGATACCAAATTGTAATTTTTAACGTAACACTAAAATGATGTTAGAATGTTAAAAAAAACCCAATAACCAGAAGAAGGTATTTTAATGACAAACAGTTTCAATAACTTTGGCAAACAAACTTCATGGATGTAATTATATGGAGTCAACTCAAGGGGCAGTTTTGTATGTTAGGCGAAATTATTAAATGCTAACAACTGATTTTTTTATTAATCAGTTTGATTTAAAATTAACTATAAAATTAAATCCAACTATGGTACCTTTTATTTTGTGGATGTGGAGAGTTGGACATAACTTAGTGACTGAAGAAGAGCAACTATTTTTTTGTTTTTGCCCAGCTTAGTATGAGCCCTATCTCTGGCAGGCTAGCGCAAGATCAAAGATACTTGTACCTCCTGTGTTCAGGGTTTCTCCAGATAAATGTTTTGGAACAATTAACTCCAGCTCGGGCAAGGATATCTAAAGAATTTCAAGGAAAGCAAAAGCATCTGTAGGGCAGCCTTTCTGATGTTTGCATCCTTCTCTCCCCTTCTTTTCCTTTTAAGCTAATACTAATGCAGCTTGCTTCATTGAATCTGGTTGTTTTTTAATGCTATGTTCACGTTCTTTAAGTTTTCAATCCATTCAGAAGAATGTATCTGAAATTTACTTTTTAATCTCCTTTTGCTTATGCAACATAAGAGATTGCATACTATTTTTTTGTCCAGCATGGCAGGTAGAACTTAAATGAAAAGCAAAAGCACACTTAAATACCTGAAGCATTTTCTTCCAGAACGATGGCATGGCATAACAATTATATTCTTGATATGGTTGCTACCTGTTTTTGTAACTGACTCATCCGCACCCTGAACTTCAGCAGATAGTTTTTATTTACAGTTCTTACAGGCTTTGCTTCATCAAATACTTAGCATGCCTTTCTTGGGCAAGTAATATTTATGTAAGAACTGGTCCTAATGCTTGAGCAAATAATGTGGTGATTTTCTATTTATTATCCTGTGTTCCTATTAAAATGATTTTCTTTGTCGAGGAGTTTTCTTTTAACTAGAGAATCTGGCAAAAATTTAAATCCCTTTTACCCAGTGTTGCATTAATAAATTCTACAGTCTCTCCTTCTCTCATCATTATTTTTTATTTATTTACCTAATTTATATGGCTGCCTATTTCATATAATGACTCGAGGTGCCAAAACATCCTCATCATTCACCCCTTCATGCTAGCTCAATGTTTAGGGGAAAAGTCAGGTCTTCATAATCTTCTGGAAGGCTAAAAGGCAGAGGTCCCATTGATCTCTGGTGGGAGGCTGTTCCAAAGGACTGGGGAGCCACTGAGAAGGCATGGCTTCAAGATCCCATCAAATGGTAACATTTAAAGAAGAAGACCTGGAGCATATCCATCCTATGTAACCTAGTGGGATGGAAGATATCATCAAGCAGAGATGGTCTTGTGACATATAGGGATTTAAAGATGATAACCAGCACCTTGAACTAAACGCAGAAAGCCCAGTGCAGCTCTGGCAGCAGGTGTTATTGAGTGGGGCACCCAAAACTCTGTGTTCACTATATTCTAGACCAATCGCAGTTTTCAGATGGCCATGTAGATCACCTTACAGTAATTCAAACAGGAGGTGACTGTGAGTAAGGCTTCCCAGTTCAGGAATGGATGCAATTGGTACATCAGATAGATTATTTTAACCAGTTACCTTGATCAGCAAGTTTGGCCTAGCGGTTAAGGCACCAGGTTAGAAAGCAGGCCATTGTGACTTCAAGTTCTGCCTTAGTCATGAAAGCCAGTTGGATGACTTTGGTCCACTCACTTTTCTCAGCCCAACCCATTTGATAATGTTGTGGTACAGAAAATTGGATATATTTACTTGTTTGTGCAATGTATCAAGTATGCTGAAGTAGGAAGTAACATTCTGTTCGTTGACTGGTTAAAGTAATGTTCTATTGTGATTGGTTAAGCCGCATGACAGCTGGCTTTATAAGAGCTGTCAGGCAGAGTTCTAAGCAGTTTCAGTTACAGCTGTGGCAGTTAGCCAGCCGTTGTTAATAAACGGTTAATTACATGATCTTCGCATTGTCCATCGTCTTTGATCCAGCCAATACATTTCAACTGGCAACGAGGATCAACTGGTCGATCTACCAGTCATAGTAATCAGAAAACAAGGGTGATTTAAACTGAAGAAGCAAAACGTGAGTCAGTTAGGAAAAAAAAAAGGAGAAGAGATGGCATCCGCACAGACCTTTCCTCCTTTTAATCACAGTGCAGAGATGTGGGAGGCTTATTTAGCACGTTTTGAATGTTTCTTAATTGCAAATGATTATACAAAGCTGACACCTGAGCGCAAACACACTTATTTCTTAAGTTTCTGCGGTACTGAAATGTTTGATACTGCAATGACATTAATGGCCCCATAATCTGTACATTCGGGAACATGGGAAGACTTTATAAATTTAAAAAAAAAAACATTACACACCAGTCCCCTCAAGAATAGTCCGCCACCAACACTTTTACCATCGTGATCAGGCCCCTGGAGAGACTATTAATATGTTGCAGCTCTGAGGAGGGTGGCCAGGCATTGTGAATTCCTTGATTTAGAAAATTATCTCCTCAATAGACTTGTCAGTGGGGTCAGGGACCAAAGTCTTAAAAGGCGTCTGATTGCGAATCACAAACTCACATTTCAAATGGCATTGGATGGGGCATGTGCTGCAGAACTGGCAGCATTGTCATTAGCCGAGTAGCCCCGTGGATATACTCCACCTAAGATGGAAAAAGACTCATCGTCTGTAAATGAGACAAATGAGAATCTGTCAGATTCTGATGGTGACTTTGAAGTGTGCCGCCCTTGTCAAGAGTCTTGGCCAAAGCCCCCTAAGGGTAAGCCCAGGGAAAGGAAAGACCCCGCTGGCCCGTGGTCCCACCTTCATATAGACTTTGCGGGACCATTTCATGGTCAAAATGTTTTAGTGGTGGTTGACACACACTCTAAATGGGTTGAACTGATACTTATGCACTCAACATCCTCAGAGGCCGTCATAAAGGCCCTTCGTACACTATTCTCAACCCACAGGTTACCCGACTTATTGGTGTCTGATAATGGGCCCCAATTAACTTCTTCCACATTTGAGTTGTTCCTTGCCCAATTAGGTATCAGGCATGCACTTATCTCTCCTTACCACCAGGCCAGTAATGGCCTTGCAGAAAGGGCTGTGAGATCCTCAAAGGAGGCATTAGGCCGCATGGGACCAGGGAAATGGCATGACCATATAGCGGAGTATATGTTGGTGCAACACACCACCCCTTGTCAGATTACCAATCAGAGTCCGGCAGAATTATTGATGTGTCGCTAGCTGCGTACAATTCTCGATATTACGCCCCCATTACGCCCCTGCCAAGCCTTTGAATTCAAGTAGGACATCTAAACCTTTTGGTGTGGCTGATAAAGTGTATGCCAGAAATTATGGGAGTCAGCAGTTATGGCTACCAGGTAAGGTGGTGGATATTACAGGTCCATGCTCATATAAGGTTGATATGGGACAAGTCAAGGTTTGGAGACGTCACCAAGGCCAGCTACAGGTCAGATGGGATACTGAACACGATATAACAGAAAGAGACAACTAGGCAGGAGAAAGTTTCAGCCAGGGATTAAGGGGCATACCAGAAGCTGAGAAGCTATCAGACGCTGAGCAGCAGATTTTGAGCCGACAGATTACTTCGGACAATACAAACCCCGAGGGAGAAATTGAAACACAGGTCGAAAGCAGTAACATACCTGTAGTTATTAGAACTGATGGGGAAAGTAATTCCTTGCAAGAGTCTATGAATGAGGCAGGACTAAGAAGTTCGATCAGAAGCCGGCGCCGACTGGCATACCTCCAAGAATACGCATGCGCCAACCAGGTGGAAAGGGGTGCAATGTATTAAGCATGCTGAAGTAGGAAGTAACATTCTGTTCGTTGATTGGTTAAAATAACATTCTTTTGTGATTGGTTAAGCCACCTGACAGCTGGCTTTATAAGAGCTGTCAGGCAGAATTCTAAGCAGTTTCAGTTATAGCTGTGGCAGTTAGCCCAGCTGTTGTTAATAAACGGTTAATTACATGATCTTCGCATTGTCCATCGTCTGTCCAGCCAATACATTTCAGTTTGTTTGTTTATATTACCTGTTTCATAACCACCCATCTACCTCAGAGAGGGGTTCTGATGGTTTACAATGTAATTATTATATATACAACATATAAAATTAATATTAAAATATTAAAATAAATTTATAATTTTTTAAAAAAATTATAAAACATGACATAAAATTTTAAAAAGGTAAAAGTTTTTGAGATGAACATTTAGGTAAAGGTAGAGGTAACATTTCCCCTCACACATGCGTGCTAGTCATTCCCAACTCTAGGGGGTGGTGGTGCTCATCTCTGTTTAAAAGCCGAAGAGCCAGCACTGTCCGAAGACGTCTCTGTGGTTGTGTGGCCAGCATGGGTAAATGCCAAAGGCTCACCGAACACTGTTACCTTCCTACCAAAGGTGGTCCCTATTTTTCTATTTGCATTTTTTTGTGTGCTTTCGAACTACTAGGTCGGCAGAAGGGGGAACAAGTAATGGGAGCTCATCCCATTATGCGGCACTAGGGATTCGAATCTCTGAACTACCGACCTTTCGATCGACAAGCTCAGCATCTTAGCCACTTAGCCACCACATTCCTCGATGAGCATTTAGCAATAGTTAATATAGATGAGTGGGTGGGTGGGGGTTCTCATGGGCCGGCCAACCCCACATTGCATGATTGCATGTACCCTCCCCGCAAGGTTGCACAACCAATTTTCAATCCCTTTGCAGAAGGCCAGGAGAATAGGGGCACACATCATATTTGGGAGCAAGATATTCCATAATTCTAGGATAATGGCAGAGAGGACTATTTTCCTAGACACTGCCAGTCAAAATTCTTTGATTGACAGGATCTACAGCACACCTTCCCTGGCTGATCAAGTGATGTAATGATGTAATGGAGAGAAGCTGGTTCTTTAGCTAACCTAGCCCTATGACATGTAGAGATTTATAGGTGATAACTAATATTTTGAATTGGACCAGAAGCAAACTGGCACTAGTTCAGTTTATAGATCAAAGGCATTATATGTGCTCTTCTTTGGGTTATCCAATATGGCTCATGCAGCTGAATTCTGCACCAGCTGAAACTTCCAAATATTTTTCAAGGATAATCTCATGTAGAACACATTACAATAGTCTAAACAGGAGATGAACAGGGCATGAGTGACCAAGTGGAGAACTTTCTGGATGAGGAGGGGACATAACTGCTGCACACACAACATGGAGTTCATAAAAGGCTCTCCTGTTATGACTGCCCATTGCTCTTCAAGCAAGAGCTGTGAGCCCATGAGGACTCCACGTTAGCACCAGGTCTGTCTGGGGTAGTGCAACCCATCCAGAACTGAAGATGATAAACTCCTGGATACAGCGGGGCCAAACCACAGCCACTCCATCATACCAAGGTTCAGTTGAAGTGTGTTGTTTTCCACCCAGACTCTAAAGCCGCTTGGCATTATGAAAGAATGTCCACTGCATCACTCACTTCACCTGGGATGGATATATATATCTGAGTATCATCAGCATATTGATAATACCAAATCCCATGGTGATGGGTGATTTCACCACCACTTTTGTGAGGATGTTAAAAAGCAGAGAGAGCATCAAACCTGTTGGCATTGCACAGAAGAGGGGCTGTAAGTTGGACCTCTCATTCCTAATTGGGTCCAGCTTTAGAAGAAGGAAGTGAACCAGAACAAAACCGTGCTACCAGTCCCCAACTCTCTAAATTGGCCCCCAAAATACTATGGTCAATGGTATCAAAAGCCTCTGAAAGAGCAAGGAGAGTAAATATGGAGGTAGCACACCCCCTGTCAGCCTTGGAAGCCATATTAGGCCAGAAGCTTCAATGCTGTCACCTCCTCATGTATGGCAAAGTAGGAGGGGGGATTTAGGAGAGGGGAGTTAGTAGACATAATAGTGTTCTTACTATCGGTCAAGGTCAGGGTGAGCCAGCATCTGGAGAAGGAGTGGTCAGGGGCTGGCTTGAGGTGGAATGGACGATGATTGGAGCATGTGACTGAAAGGGGAGAAAGGGGATGGTTTGGGGAGCTTTCTATTATTGAAGGAAAGCCTGGGTTTTTCAGATTTGGGATTTTTCAGATGTGCCAGTTTACCTACTGCTAGTAAAGAAAACTTTGGAAAATGCCTGTTTCAGTGTCTTTACTGGGAGTTGGAGGTGTTCTGGAATGCTGACATTCCACTCCTGCCAGAGATCATCCATGAACATGACCAATGCAATTTTGGTTCCATGTCAAGGCCTGAAACTTCCAAGGTCCTCTGGAGTTGCAACACCATCAACTTCTCAATCACCTTTCCTAGAAAGTGGTTAGTGGAAGACTGGGCAAAAATTGGCCAACATAATAGGATCCAGTAATGTCTTCTTCAATAAGGACCATACTAGTGCCTCTTTAAAGGAAGCCGGAAACACTCCCTTCAACAAGGATGAATGTACCATTGGTTGGATCCACCTACCTGCCACCTCCGGGGCAGCTTTAGTCAGCCAGGAGAGGGCATGGATCTAAATTGTAGATGATGGTGTTTGCAGTGTGCAGGATCCTAACCACTTCCTCACATCCAACAGAATCAAACCATTCCCAGATGATTAGCTAAGTCTGTTCTCTGAGCATCTCCATAGGACACCTGAAGTAGAACCGTTCTGTCTGAAGTTATTGGATGGCCAGAAATCATGGAGATAGATGTTCTCTCAAATAACCTGGCTCTGCATTATGAAGAGCTTTATAAATACTAAGTTGGACCTTGACTTGCACATAGAAGCTTATCATCAACTACTAAAGCATTTCATAGAGTAGTGGGTACATAAATATATCAAGGCACATCCAACCTTGTTCATGCTGATACATTCTGGATTAATTGTAACTCCCAAGTGGACTTCAAAGTTGCCCCACAGAGAGTGTACTGCAGTAATCCAAACATGAAGTGAGTAGAGCATGAGTAATTGTCTGAGATGTTTCCTGGTCCCAGAACAGGAATAACAGGTGTACCAGATGAAGCTGTGCAAAACTGATCTTGGCCATAATTGCTACCTATTCTTTAAGCAGGAACTGTGAATCCAAGACAATCCCCAGATTTTACCAGTCTTGAATGAAAGACTGCAACCCTATGCAAATCTAAAGATAATAAATCATCAGATGGAGGGGCTAAAAAAAGTGCAGCCATTTGGTCTTGGTAGGATTGATCTGTCTTTCAGACATTAGGATAAGAAATTGACTGCATACTGTTCTGAAACCTGACTGAAACAGATCCAGAAAATTCACTGTCCACTTCATTGGCAGTCACAAATTCATATTTATCAGATAATCCCATAGAACTGTGCTCCAAGCACTTCAAGTAGATATGATCCAGTTAAAATTCATCCATCCATCCATCCATCCATCCATCCACTCACTCCATCAATTCATCAACTTTAAATAGAAGATCCCGCATTGTCAGTTCCACCAAGTAGAATTGATCAGAAAATTGATACAGAAAGGCTATAACTACTTCAGTTGAGACTGACTGTAATAACAAAGTCTTGCAAATATGATTGTATCATATCGCCTCTTCCTTCTTCTACTATATTGAATTAGGGAAGTATTTGCCTCAGTTGCTTTTGATTGTTTTCAACACTGTGAACTTAAAATATATTTTAGCCTTTTTTGCTTAGGTAACAGTTCCTGCATATTTCCATCAAGATTATCTTTCTTATTTTTTACCCACTTCTAGTTAGCTGCATTAACAATTCACATCTCAACAATCATCTCTACTCTTCCCTGGGTTGAGGCAAAACCCTAACCTAGGCAGCAAAGTTCCAAAAGGAGAATATCCTGTTCTCAATTGTACATGCATTATATCCGTTTCCATACATCTCATTAAAAGTCACAAGCTTCCATAACATCCAACTTCATCAGATAGAAGGGACATGAATTTTAACTGTGTTCGAGCTCCAATGGTTAACACAGAAGATCTTAAATCAATGAGATGTTCACAGTTATAGTTGAAGAACTTTGTATATTTTTAGTTAACACCTCTCTTTCCCATTAACAGCATGCTGTTATTCCTCTAATGAAATGCATAATTGAAAAATTCATGCAATAACAGACCAATAGCTGTGCTGAAGGAAGACCCAAAGCCTGCTAATAGGTTACATAAGCTTTGACTCATGACAGCAAATTGTATAGGCAACACAATGTTGGGTTTTTATTGATAGTGGACCGAAAGCCATTTTTCAAAGTATGAGAATAACTGTATCAGAAGTATGTCAGTAGGCTAGGAGAAATGATGAAGAATGCCCATCCTGGAGAACTGATAAAGCAAGTGTCAGCTCTCTTTGAATGAATATGCTGCTTCTCTGCCCAAAAAAAAATGAACAGATTGCATCCTTTTATTTCATGTTTTTCCCCATCCACTATTCCATTTTTTTTCTTTTATTGTACTCTGCTGAGAAAACTCTTGAAATTGTTTTGCATTACTGAATATGTATTTCCACATAACACTATCCAATTCAATACTTCAATTTTCAGATAGCAGCAAAATGCAATTGTTAGCACAATTTGGCAGTTTGGGAGAAAGACATATGGACAATGAAAAACTGTTATATAATTAACATGCATTTATTGTGCATAGTAATGACCGTACACATGGAAAGTTGTGGGGTGTTTCTATTGCAGGTTTTTAATTTAATCTGGCAAAAGCTTTTCCAAAACAAAGTTTCAATGATCAATAGGGGTGTTTGCTGGCTACATGTGTGCGTGTGTCAAAAACATTAGGAGGGCAACTGAGACTTTGTGACCAACCTTTGAGATGCATGTCTGTGGATATTCTCAGTTATCCAGGTCATAGTTGTCTCAAAGGTGATTTTTTTTCCAAAGGCAACTGGACTGGCTTTTTTCCTTGAAGAAGAAGAAAATATTTTTCTTCTCATCCAAGAAGTTTCATCCGTTCTGATGATAGAGAGATGAAAGGATAAAGTACTGACAGTTGAGACTGAATGAGTTGGGAGGGGGGAGAATGGAAGTATAGGTTCTAATAGGATGGAGGGAATGGAATGGTTGTATTTCTTTTCAGTCATCTGATCGTTAACACTCTCTGAGAGCTGTTGAGGCAAATTGGGGGTTTACCTGTGCCCCCAATGGGCGCACATTAGAGATTGACATGCACATTACATTTTAAATAAGGATTGAGGCTTTGATTACACAGTGCTGACTCTCATCTTGACTTTTAGACCTCTCCCATAAATATTCCTGCAATGACACATTAAAGAACATTTTTAATGAATGTAATTTTAATTGATCCCTACACACCCCATTTATCCAACATTGAGACTCGTTGTCTGGTGTGACTTCAGAATAGGTGTCCTGAGAGGCATTTGCAGGTATTTGCATCAGTTTTGTCAAAATTTTGATGCAAGCAGTACCTTTTCTGCATAAATATTTGACATCTGTTGGAGAGGAACAGAACTTGCATTGCTATAACGTAATGCTTGACCTTCCTGTAGGTTCCTTTGACATTTTAGAACTTGCCCTTTGAGCACATTAAACCAGATATTGTACTTTGTGTGTTAATTTCTGCATCTGGGCTAAAGGAAAGCAAGAGGTTGACAATTTTCCATTTCTATCAGTGCTTGCTTTTGATAATAACATTTTACTTAAAGTGGATCACAGCTGACTTACAAGGACTTTTGTATACTTATTTGATACTTTTTGTTGTACAGAGTGAATATAATTCCTAGTAATTGGCTCTAATGATTTAAGTGCCGAGATTTGGAGGACATGTGGTTGAGAAATTTGGGTCAGCTTGTTGGACTCCCAAAAGGGTGTCCTGCATTTGTATCTTATATGAATAAGACATACTATTTATTTTTGACAAATCAGTAATCTCATGATATCTAGAATTCCAGGAAGATCCAGATGGTCCAGAATGCGGCCGCATAGGTGATTATGGATGCGACTCAATGCTCCCATGTAATACTGTTCCTGTGTGAGCTGCACTGGCTCCCAGTGGTCTTCCGGGTGCGAGTCAAGGTGTTGGTTGCCACCTTTAAAGCGCTCCATGGCATAGGACCTGGATATTTACGAGACTGCCTTTTGCCTCCGATAGCCTCCCACCGACCAGTACACTCCCACAGAAAGGGTCTCCTCAGGGTGCCGTCGGTTAGACAGTGTCGACTGGTGACCCGCAGGGGTAGAGCCTTCTCTGTGGGGGCACCTGCCCTCTGGAATGCCCCCAGAAATTCATCGGATTTCTGACCTCCTTACCTTTCACCGCGCCCTTAAAATGCTATTATTTCATCAAGCAGGACTGGCCTAAAATTTTATTAATGGATTATTTTATTTTAGATGATTGGCCAAATTATTTAATAATTTTAAATTGTTTTTAACTTTTATATTGTTGGTTTTTATTTTGGCTGTACACTGCCCCGAATCCTTCAGGAGAAGGGTGGTATAAAAATTTAATAAATAAAATAATAAATAAAAGGCGATTCTGGAGACTTCACTTAAGATCAGTCATGCACCTTCAGGGCTTAATCACCCTTTTCTAACTGGGCCATTCTCCTGATGTAGAATCTTAGCAATGGCCATTGTTGGGAATTCTAGGAAGTAAAGTCCTTCTTGTGAAGAATATCAAGATTAAGAGAAGGCTGGCCCAGAACAAGTGGCAGTAGAAGGGGAATTGGTTAAATATTTGTTATCCAACTTAACAATGAAGTAATTGGTGTGAAAAACCTTTAGGTCCCACTTCTTGTTGCTAATATTGGAGTGGTGGTGCATCACTGTAAATAGCAGAGATACATAATATCATTTTCCAGAAAGCTAATTTGGGGTAGCACAGGGAACAAAGTTGTATTCTGTCAAAAAAGAGCCCGCTTTGAAATTTCTGGAACTTTATATAATTTAACCCAAATTGTAGGATTGTTGAGAGGAAAAAGTAAACTAATGGAAAGAGGAATACACAGTACGAGGATCAAGGAGATGGAAAAATAATCTCAATAATATTATTGAAAAGCAAGAACAATTAAACCCAATATGTGCTTAAAACATGAGAGGCAGTCTGAATGACAATCTCAGCATTCTTAACCATTGGCCATGCTGGTCATGCATGCACCTAGCAAAATTTACAAAACTTTTGCAATGTCACTGTTGAATTTTTAAGAGAATGTATTCCAATCATGTTGAATTTATAGAAGAAATAATAGTGATGCCTAATCCTTTTATACATTGGCAAATGATGCCAGCTCTTCTGTAAAGAAACGGCTTGAAAATATTCAATGTCATCTAAAAATTCAAAAAGCCAGTGGGCAGACTTGACAGCAAGTATATATCAAAGAATATAGTCTGTCAATCAGTAATATTCAGGTAAATATTAGTTTATTGTGTAATATGTAATAGAAAGTTGGACAAAGCCATAAAATATTGATAGTTATAAATATAGTTATATGCTACAGAAAAAAAAAGTTCTAGAAATGATTTCTTAAACAAATCGAGTATTTTGTTCAGGTAAAAATCAAAGTTCTATTTCTTATTCACTGGTTATTTTTCATGTGTAGTCATACTTATATTTATTTCATAAAAGCAATATGAACCAGCCAGGCATTTGTAATATCCAAAGGCTATTGTGTATCTCAGATCTGCCTCAGAGAAACCATAACTTAAAGAAAATGTTCCAGAGACTTGGCAATTAACAACATTTTTTTAAAAAAAGTAAGATTATATGGAAAATGACACTAAATACAATTTTACAATCTAAATAATTTAGATCATATGACTATCTGTTTTTTCATTCATATGATTTTGTGCCAGCTAGTGGTATTGAATGAAACATGATTTCATTTACAAATGTATTGTATCATTGTACTTCATAAAGAGATATCCAAGCAGGGGGTTTATAGTGGTATGAATGGGATGTGCATATAAAATCAAGAAGGTGGCTACAAAATATCAGATTAAAGCCATGGCTTTTATATGTGTTACAATGTACATAAAAAGTGATTTGATTGTATGTTTCTGTCTTCTACTTTTTTGAATACCCCAAGAAGGAGTCAATGGCAAATGGAAACTTCAAAAAAACCTTGCCAAGACAACTGCAGAATCTAATCTTAGGCAGTTGCCAGAAGTCACTAGCTTGAAGACATCAAAGCAAGCAAGCAAGCAAACATGCCCCCCAGGCGCTATGCTGGCTAAACGTCCTGGTCACTGGTTCCTTCACTATCCCCTTTTGGAACCAGATGATATAGTTTTCTGAAAGACGACAAATTTGTATTGACTCAGCAAGGAGAGGAAAAGGTTATCTCTTTAAAAGAATCAAAGTAAATAATACAACTATGGACCAAAACCCTGCCCTTATCTACTGGGCAGGTGCAAAAGAGAGGGACTATGACCTGTATTGGCATATATAATTTTGGCTCCTTTAATTTCCCCCATGACGATATCCCTGTCCCTTTACCTTTGGGGACCACTTAGCTAAGATACCCAACTCCTAGCCACACTGAATAGGGATGTAGGAGTTGGATATCCATTTGGCTGAAGGTTATACTTTTCTCTTAACCACTTCTTTACTAGTCAACAGTACCAAGACTATTATTTTTATTTCAGACTGTGCCAATAAAAATTGAAAAGACCTATTTTCAATATCTCAATAAGATAATGAAATATATATGGCAAGGGAAAAAGGCAAGAATAAGCGTAAGAATGATGCAAGATATGAGATTGAGAGGTGGATTTGGTTTACCAAATTGGGAACTATACTACCAGGCAGCAACACTGACATGGTTAAAGGAATGGGTGGAGCTAAGAAATATAAGCTTGTTAACATTGGAAGGTTATGATTTACAACAGGGATGGCAAGCTTTTTTGTGGAATGGTAGAAATAAGATGCATACATATTTTCATAGACACTATGTAAGAAATGCATTCTTATTGGTTTGGGAGAAAGTAAGAAATACTATGTAAAAATACCAACATGGTTATTGACTATGGAAGCCTTAATACACCCAAATGTTTTCAATTTTGGAAATATTGTTAGATATAAGGACTTACTAACAGACAAGGGAGAATTGAAAGGGAAACAGGAACTAGAAGAATAGGGGATTGAGACAGACTGGTATATGTATATGCAGATACAAACAAGATATGAGAAAGATGCTAAATTATATTGTTTTTATATAGAAAAGACTGAGTTGGATAGAATACTCATGGGAACAGATGATAATTTAATTTTAAAAAATTTATACTTTTTTGCTTAGTATTGAATTAGAGGAGGAGCAAGTAAAAGGAACAATGATAGCTTGGGGAAGAAACTTTGGATAATTAATTGATTTGGAAAAATGGCAACAACTATGGGAAAAGAATTTTAAATTAATGATGTCCACTGCATTTAAGGAAAATCAATATAGAATGTTTTATAGATGGCATATGCCATTTAAGAAACTAGCAAAAATGTTTAAAGAAAAATCATCTAAATGTTGGAAGTGTCATCAATTATCAGGATCATATTATCTATCATATGTGGTGGACATGTCCGGAAGCTAAAAACTATTGGATTAAAATTAAGACTTGATTGGAGGAAATGATACATCAAAGTACTGAATTTAAACCAGAGCTGTTCCTATTGGGTATCCTACCTGAAAAAAATTAGCAAGGAAAATGTTTATTTGATAATACATGTAGTAACAGCTGCAAGGATTGTCTATGCACAAAATTGGAAAGTGGAGAAAATAGCTTTGGAAGAAGTACCATATTTTCTGGCATATAAAACGACTGGGCATATAAGACAACCCCCAACTTTTCCTGTTAAAATATAGGGTTTGGGCTATACTCGCCTTATAAGACTACACCTCTTCAACGCACACCAAATAAAAATTAAAAAACATCAACTGGCTCACCCACAATGTAAAAGCAGCTGTGCTAGACCCAAAATGGCCCTCGCAACAAGCAGGAACCTCACACAGCCACAAAAAGCCCCCCCCCCAAAAAAACAACTTCACACTTTACATACACAAAATTCCACATACAGCTTTCTGAGATTTTGTGTGTTTGTGTAGTTAGAGTGAAACACTACAGAAACACACTAAATCTCAGAAAGCTGCACAAATATTATTTTATTTTTATTTTTATATGAAAGCTAAATGTAAAACTTCCTAAACTTTAAATGGTTGTTTTCTAAAAAAGAATAAATTAAAAAAAACCAATTAACTATTTTTTTTATTGAAAAAGTTTTACAATAAAAAAATTTTTCCCCCTTTTTTCACCCCTACCCCCGCCCCCACCCTCCCATCCCCCCCAACCTCCCCCCAACCCCACCCCCTCTCTCCCCATCCCACCCCTGACTTCCGCTACACATTTCTTAAGAAAGAAAAACAACAAAAATTTATAACAACAGGAAAAGCAAATACTATTATATATTCAGTTCTAAGTTAAGAGGAAGAGAAAAGAAAGAAAGAAAAGAATTAAAAAAAATAAATAAAATAAAATAAAATAATACAAAGAAAAGCCCATAAGCATAGATATTTGTCTAAAATTAACAATATTGTAATAAAAAAAAACACCAGAAAAAATAGCCATTATAATATTTAACCCAATTTAAAGACAGAAAAAAAAGAAAAATAAAAGAAGAAAAGAACTATTTTTTTTAAAGCTCCCAAAGGGGAAAAATCTTTACCCTATAGAACAGGGGTCTCCAACCTTGGCAACCTTAAGAGTTGTAGACTTCAACTCCCAGAATTCCTCAGCCAGTTTTACTTTGCTGGTTGAGGAATTCTGGGAGTTGAAGTCCACAACTCCCTGCCTGCTTGATTGCAGGCAGGGAGATTCAGTTTCTTGCTGATGCAATGGATTGCAGGCAAGTGAAGCAAGGCAAGCATTGTGACTAACAGCTAAGGTAAGCAAGCTGGGGGTGGGGGGATTTTTGCTACCGATTAGAAAAAATGGCCAGAGCTTGGATCGCCAGAGCCATTTAAAAGGAAAAAAGTTTTTTCCTTTTACATGGCTCTGGCGATCCAAGCTGAGTTGCCTGATTAGCACTCAATTCAGCTGGGATGGTCAGAGCTTGGCTCGTCAGAGCCTTTTGGGCTGGTCTACCTGGTTACAGGATAAAGACACCCGGCGTATAAGATGACCCCCCCAACTTTTGAAAAGATTTTCATGTGTTAGAAAATTGTTTTATATGCCAGAAAATACAGTAATTAAAAAAAAATTAGATTGTGCAGAAATGAATACATTAACTTTGATGATTAAGGATAGAGGAGACTCAGAATATTTTAAAATATGGAATGATTATTGGTTGGAGAAGTGATATAAATGATTAATTATATAAATGTATAAATATGTGATGAGTAGAATATTATGTTAGTGATGAATTGGTATTATGGATTGGATAAGGACCAAGATAGAAGAAATGACAACTATACAGAAGAATAAAGAACTTTGGAAGATAACACCGAGATGTCATAGGGAAGAGAAAACTGATGGATTAAATGTTTGTTTGTTTAAAAAATAAAAAAAACTTTTTTAAAAAACCAATAATTTTTAATAGTCTTCTTTAATCTTCACTGTCTAAACTCTAAGTAAAACTCTTATTTGTGACAATGTTTTATTATTTCTTAGATTGCTTGTAGATTCAGATCCATAATAGAAGCCACTCTTAAATAACTGCATTCTTTCTATTGCAATGTAATGGTACATGGGAATGATTTAGGGAGAGTTGCTGTGTAGAAAATGATCAGGTAAAGAAAGGTATACCCTGCAGCTGCATAATGAGGGGAGAAAGATACTTAGAAAAGAACCTCCATAACTTTTCATGCTGTAAAAGAGACAGTGGGAGATTTGTACTATCAGACTTGCAAAGTTCTGTTCATGTAGCTCTATAATAAAGTAGAATTAACTTATGTGCTTGTACCTGGAAAGACTGACATCAATCTTACAAGTCTGATACTACAAATTTCCCACCTCTTCTAGCATGTCACCCATTATTGATGAAACATTTACCAGATGTGTCATTGCAGAAGAAATGGGATGGGATCTGTCTTTAGAATTATGCATGAGATTCTCCAGTTTTTTTGCTTCTTTTCTCATTTATGCAGCTCTCAGTTAAAATATGTATAGAAATGTAGGAGGAGGAGTCAGGGTTGAAATAGTCCCAGTGAGAAAGGAACATAACCTGCTACAACTATTCAATAGAAAGTGACTAGTTGCTGGGCAACCTCATCTCTTACCTTAAAGAGGACAGGCAGGGATGCCATTGAAAGTAACAAATATTAGGAAACTGGCAAAAAGGAAAAAAACCAGGAAAAACAGTTTAAAATACGGTATATCGATATTTTCTTGGATACTGCAATGACAAAAAGCAATGCTGCTGCATAAAAGGATACAGATATCTAGTGACACTATTTAAAATGTCATTAAAATAAAATTGTACTATAGGGCCTCCTCTTCTCTCCAAACAAAATAGTTGAAAAATTGGAGCGGAATTGATGCTAAAAATAGAGGTGATGGTGGGAGGTGAATGGTACTGAAGGAACCCTGCAGACAAAACACTTATGGGGCGGGGTGGGGATACAATGCTTGGAGGGTAATTGAAGTTGAATGAATAGAGTGATTGGGTTGCCCACATGCCAACATTCCAAAACAAAATTCTGGCTGTACCCACAAAAGGACACTTGACCTTGCTTTCAAGATTATAAATGACAAAATGAGGTATTTATGCATTTTTGCAGAGAATTGCAGAATGGAACATTGTTACTTTAACAAAGGGATGGAGAATTCTTCTCCTATACAAGTATATTATAGATGACTTCAGGCTGTTTCAACCATGTGCTTATGAAACAATTTTATCTTAGGAATTCACAGGTTCCTTTCCCATCATATATTTTAAGGTTCCATTATAATCTGCCGTTCCTAGGATTCAAGAGCTAAAATATACTGTGATGATGATCAGGTCGAATAAACTTATTCATTTCCCTGCTCAGGGCAGGTTGCAACTGCAGCATCATTGATAGATGATCTTAAGGCTCCTTCTTTAATGCCATCCCTAAAGACTGGAGTTTATTCCAACATCCATCTGCTGACAACGTTAGGGATTTATTCAAATATCTCACATTTCTTTTTCGATTATTTTTACTCTTTGGCTATAGAACTGCTCTCTAGCATAGGCTTCCATGACTAACTAGGAAGACCAGAATTTTGTGCTAATCACTAACACAAAATTCTTGTCTAGTTTCAAATCCTTTTTGGCATAAATATTCACTGAAATGAATATCAAATAGGTAACTTAAAGGCCTATAAAATAGACTTTTGATTACTTGTAATTGTTAATTGTTAAGTTTTATTAATAAACTTGACTATGCTGATTTTTAGTTTTTGATTCAGTTAGGGAGTGAATTATTAAAATATTTTTAACTAGATAATCATGATTTTTTTTTGACAAGAATTGGGAGTACAACAATAGCATCCTGCTGGTGGCTCAGCAGACTAAAGCATTTTGATTAACACCAGCTGTCTGCAATTACTGTAAGTTCGAATCTCACCAGGCTCAAGGTTGTCTCAGCCTTCCATCTTTCTAAGGTAGGTAAAATGAGGACCCAGTTTGTGGGGGCAATAAGCTGACTTTGTATAAATATACAAAAGTATGAAGGCTACTGCTTAATGCATTGTAAGCCGTTCTGAGTCTCCGGAGAAGGGCAGCATATAAATTAATTTTTTTAAAAAAAATATTGGATTCCATTATATAAACTGGTGTTCTTTGTCTCTTTTGTATTGCAAGCAAGGGTCTTCTTATCTGGGAAAGCTTATCTATATCTCATAAGATGTTGACAATGTTTTGATGTTGAGGATACTCAACAGCAAATATCCTGTTGACCAGCAAGTATCTAAATTCAGATAACAGTATAACAGTGGCAGCTCAGCCACATTTAACTAAAGCAGGAATCATCAGTAGATACCTCCTAATGTATATATTTAGCAAAACAAACCATTTTCTTAATATATCCAGTTTTCAGTGTTTATCAATTTGGGAATAACATTAAATTTCTCTACTTATCTTTTCAGAAACAATTTGCTAAGATAAAAGCACATGATTTTCTTTGAAGTATCTAAATGATAATTGCATGTGTATAAAGTAAAGGTCTCTAATCTTTACAATTACCTCACATACCCAGCATTTTCTTGACATTTGAAGTATTTCCTTTGTATTTCTTATGCTAAATAAAGTAATGAAGCATTCCAACCCCAACATCCTCCAGTTTATTTAAACAAATGTTATGAATAAAATTTAATGTATTTTATGTTCTCCAATCACACAGGCTTTAATCCATAAAAATACACATCTGTAAATAGGACAGTATATAATTTATGTGAATTGAACAGACAAGAATGTATGCTTACTTTAGGGCCAAATGGATGCTGCTTTAGAGATTTTATGTTTTCTATCATCCTCATGCTTACTGACACTGCAAAGAACATCATATATGCTAATATCAATTTCAGATCTTGGATTACCAAAATACTCTACTTAAAGGGAAATCTTATGTAAGAAAAATGGAGTAGAGTGTCATGATATTTTTAGAAATTTGCTTTTCAGAAGTATCCAAAAAGATTGATCTCAAAACATATAAGTGTATGAATTTTCTCCCTCCTTTCCCAAAGATTGTAAGCAACTGATTGCATTGTCTTCATAGTTGGTTACATATATATATCAGTGGTGAGTTGCTCCTGGTTCTGTCTGGTTCTTGAGAATCGGTAGTATAAATGGCAGGAGGCTCCACACACACACCATATCATAGACCATCATAATTGATGATCTGCGCATGCACAGAGGCTTCTGTGCATGCACAGAAGCTTGCACGCTCCCGTTGTGAACCGATAGTAAAGGTAAGTAGAACTCATCCCTGATATATATATGTTCTTCATGCCATTCTTGTGAATGGCAGTCTACTAGCTCCTTCCTCTCTTCCTCCTGGAAGCTTTTTAAAATTGCTGTCCTCTTGTGATTTGATATCTTGTGATACCATTTCAATAGGAAATTGATACTTAAATATCAAAGTATTTAAGTGAGATTAGAATTCACATTTTCTTTTGTTTTATCTTTTTTTGGCCACTTGTGCATTTGATATTTAAGTATCTTTAAGGACTCCCTTTGCTTTACAAAGTGAATGAGAGAATCAAACATTTAAATTTGACTCTTAATTGTGAAGTGCTCCAAACATTGGGATACAGACTCCAGAACATCTTTAGAAATAGACACCAGTTATTTTAAGGTTACAGAAGAGGATAGTTGTTAAGTAACAATTAACTGCATTTAATTAACCCTCATCTGATTTAAAACACAACTTTCTATTCAACTTCATGCAGGTTGCTCACTTTCAGGACACACAGCCTAGTATGCTACTCAAAGGTAAAACATGATTCTGAGTTCCCAATATACAGAAAATCAGAAAATGAAAATAATTAGAAAGATTTTGAACAATGCATTTAAAAAATAAAGAGCGGGTACATGCAAGCATTTCATATTGCCTCGTTGGTAATAACACGATTGAAAGCGACATAGAACATAGGGTATAGTGAGAATGTTAAACATGTGACATATGCGGAAACCAGCCCATGACAAACCTTACACCCACAGAAGGCACAGATTGATGTACAGTTATTTCTGCACACACAAAGGAGGCTTCAATCGATTGATGGCAATCACTTCGGCAAAGCGCAGAAAACGAGAGTTCCTGTAGCGCAGCAAAATTTTGAATGCAGTGTTTGAATTGATTTGATGTTCCATAGCTAGTATATGTTTCATAATAGCAGAAGAAGACATTTAATGGCCGTGGTTTGCTGTTGGATTACTCAGTACGGTCTGACCCATTTCGGAAAGTGCTCCTTCATTCTGAAAGCCAGGCATCTATCAGTTCTGCCAATGTAATTGTCTCCGCAATTACAAGCAAATTGATAAATACAATGGGTTTTGGCACTGATAGATTGTGCTTCCTTGATTGACGGTAGCGGTAGTCTCTTGGGTTTGATGCAGTACATAAAGTTTGGCATACTGAAAGTTGTTTCAGTTAAGGTGTTTAAATGTCGGGTCATCAGGCATGCTATTTGATTCCTTAAATGGCAGCTCAATAAATGCTTTCTTTTTACTGACAGTCGAAACTGTTGGTTTTGGGTCTCTTGTTTTGCTGTACCTGTCAATGAAGCAGCTTGGGTAACTGTTTGAATGAAGATTTTGGGTTAAAAATTCCACTTCTTTTTTTAAATAGTGCATATTCGATGTGCTCGTGTAAACAGTGTCTGTACCAGCGCACGTTTATGCTTGATTGGTGTGAAGTGTCAATGTTCCAACTAACTTTTCATTGCAGTTCAGAACGTTGAGACAAAGTCCATCAAAGTAAGATTTTATTAGAGAAGTCATATTGGCACATCTGGGGAAAACCCGAATCTGAAATCCTGTGTTTTCCCCCACCCACTCTAAAACTCACACCCTGCCCTGTCCAGTGACATTCACATCACATGGCCCAATCAATCTCCTGTCTCAGCTGCTGCCAAACTTTGTCCACTCCCTTCCAGGTGCCAGCAGCTGACCTTGATCTCAAATGAAAGAATGTTGCCATGATTTACTCCCTACTCTCCTGTTCCCACTGTGGCAGCTCTGTAAAGTCTGACCAAAGACGGATCCAGGGCTGATAGGCTGCCTCCTTGCAAGCAATGAGAATGTCCTGAAAAGAGACAAGTGACAGGGGATTAGGGACTAGGGTCTAAACTCTCTCTAACCACCTCCCCTCTCCCCTTTTGGCTTATCAGGGAATTTTTCTTGAAACTGCTTCACCAATCAATCCACTTTCATATCCCAGTTTTTCACTCAAGTGGCCTCAGACAAAGGGTACCCCTTCCAAGATTAAATACTGTAAACGACCCCCGTGCATTCTAGAGTCCAATATTTTCTTCAGTTCATAGTGTGTTTCCCCTTGTACTACAATTGGCCTGGGAGCTGGCTGATCTCTTGGACTTACCTGCAATCTAGGTGCTAGTTTCAGCAAGCTGCTATGAAACACCCGATGCACCTTCCCTAACAAGCGAGGAAGGTTAAGCTGTACCGTTACTGGATTTATTATTTTCACTGTGGGGAACAGTCCTAGGAATTTTGGACCTAGTTTCTTGGTAGGTAATCTTAGCCTAAGGTACTTAGTGGACAGATAGATCTGGTCTCCCACTTTAAAGGTGTCGACTCGCCAGTTGCATCCCTTTCTGGATTGGGTCTCCTTACACACAGTCACTCAGGCACTCGTCACTTCCCTCCTGGACTACTGTAATGCTCTTTACATGGGGCTCCCCTTGAGGAGCACCCGGAGGCTCCAACTGGTGCAGAATGCAGCTGTGCAGGGGATTATGGGAGCAACAGGGTGCTCCCATGTGACACCTCTCCTGCGCGAGCTGCATTGGCTTCCAGTGGTCTTCTGGGTGCACTTCAAGGTGTTGGTTACTACCTTTAAAGCGCTCTATAGCATAGGGCCTGGGTACTTGTGGGACTGCCTTCTGCCGCCGATAGCCTCCCACCGGCCAGTATGCCCCCACAGAGAGAGACTCCTCAGAGTGCCGTCAGCCAGGCAATGTTGGCTGGAGACCCCCAGGATGAGAGCCTTCTTTGTGGCAGCACTTGCCTTCTGGAACAACCTGCCCCTGGAGATACGGAGATACCAGACCTCTGGGCTTTTCGCCGTGCCCTAAAAACTCTTTTGTTTCACCAAGCTGGGCTGGCGTAACCCCCCCCCCCCACCCTTGGATATTTTAAATTGTAATGTGGATTGTTTTAAATTTTGCGCCAAATTTATATAATTCTTTTAATAATTTTAAATTTTGTATTGGAATGTTTTTTATTCTTGGCTGTGCACTGCCCTGAGTCCAGTAGGAGAAGGGTGGTATACAAATTTAAATAAATAAATAAATAATAAATAAATAAACTTGCAAAGCATCCCTGACCTGCTTTTGAGTTACCATAGCCAAGGGGGATGAGAAAGCGAATTTTGCAGCTGCATTAAGGACCTGGTATCTCAGTCAAAACAAGGCACATTCCAACCAATACGCCGAGGTCATTTCAATGGAAACCCACAGTGGTTAAAGGGGAGTGACTTTGATAATGTGCAAAATTGCTTCATTGGTGAATGTGACTGATGACACATATTGGGGGGAGGGGAAAACAGGGTCAGAGGCAAAGCACGAATTAACTAAGGTCAAAGTTGGCTCCACCTGGTCTGTGCCAGCATGAAGCTCCTAATAAATAACTGGGTTTCTTTTGAAGCTTGGCTTGAGGCTCATGATTTAATTAGGGCATCTGTTGGAACCCTGACAGGGAGCCAACTCTCCCAAAACTAATAAAAATGACTGGGATTCCTGAGCCCCGGACCCTCCATCTGCTCCCTGAGGATAGAGTGTGTGAAATCACCTGAGGTGCATGAAGAGAAACTCAGTTACCGTGACAGAAGGCAGATTATCCAAAGAGAGCCTGCTCCAGGCGAGCATGAGTAGGGTAGAACTTGCCCCCACCCAGGGGAACTCCAGGAACCAGCATCCCAACCAGAGCCAAATTGCAGCCCCTCTGGACATCAAAGCTGAGAGGCCCATCACAGTGACTGAAAGAAGAAAAGATGAGTATTAGTGGAAAAAAGCTCCTAAAGTGGCTGAGGCTGAACTCCCCCAGTCCTAGGCTCGCCTGGGCAAGCTAGGAAGAATGGAATGGATGATAGACTGGGAATGTGCTAAACTCTCCAAAACTTGGGGGGATCTGTAGAACAGCTGAGGGAGAAATTTGAAAGAATCACCCTTTGCAATGTGGGGCCATTGTGCCGTCCAAAAGAGAGGGGGTTACAGCTGAGCCCTTTGAAGCAATGAGAAGCAGATAGGAATGCAACCCCCCTTCTCCACTACCCAGAGGGAGAATGAGCCCAAGGTTGCTGCCAGTGGTCCCACCACATAACAGGCAAGCTGCCTCAGGGAGGTGGTCCCTCCCCTCCCTCCGAATCAGAGTCAAAAAAACCAAACACATTAAGCACAGAATCATGACATGGCAAGGGAGGAACAGGGCTGAAAAAACTGCCACGATTCAGGGGGAAATTTGATGGGGATTCAAATCAACCGGCTCTTCCTTGACTCTGCTAGAGTCCACCTAGAGGGCTATGGCCACCTCTACCCATTGCCCAGAGCCATGGTGGATACCGTCACCGGTGGGGCTAGAGGGAGAAGCAAAGGAATGGCTAGCAGCCCTCCATAAGAGGAGAGCCCCCCAACTGCAAGTCATTGACGATTTCTTTCAAGAGCTGGAAGCCAGATTTGAGGAGGTTGAGGAGGATTCGTACCCAGAGAATGAGCTCTGAAACCTAAAGCAGAGGGGGCGACCCATTAAGGAACACAACCATGAATCCAGAAAATTCGTGGGGAAGCTACCCACATTGCCAGAATGACTATTAGTTTGTTTTTTTCAGAATGAGCTTGGACAAGCAAATTGCCCAGGTAATCTTCTATCGGGACATTCCAAACTGACTCTCTGAGTGGTTCCAACTGGCCATAAAAGTTGACTGCGAATTGCATGCAAATGACATGTGGAAGCAACCAGACACCAAGGAGTTGGAAGCTTGAAAAGTTCAAATACTGGCCAGACTATGTCAACTTCTTATACACTGTACTTTTGATAGAACCGTCACTCCTTCGGATGATCAGTATATCTAGGAAGGGCAACTGTTCATCAACTTCATACTCAATGATAACTTTCAGGTTGGGATGACAGCTGTTTAAGTGATACACAAAGTCTTCAATAGTCTGTCTTGATGGACAAAAGATCAACATAGCATCCACAAAGAATCTATAATATGACAATCAGGATATATGACCAGTCGATAGTGATTCAATCATATGCATTAAAAAGTCCATTAGGATTGGGCCCAGAGGGCTTCCCATGGCAACTCCATCAATCTGCTGGTAGGACTTGTCCAAGGAAACAGAAATGAACATTTTATGTGCAGAGTAGCATTGTTTGTTTTAAAATGTCTATTGGTATAGGAATTGGTGCCTGGATTCCACTAAGCTGCATGTATAATTGATCATTTTATGAAGTGGAATATTCGTAAAAAGGGACTGAATGTCCATCGAGCACATGATATTGTTTTGTACATTAGGGACATTCAACTCATTGGCAAGCTCAAACGAATAGTGTTGTTTTGATTAGCTTCTCTCTTACAGGCACCAGGATGTCATGGACCCACTGCACAACTCGATAGTAAGCAGAGCTCAACATAGCTAAAATGGGTCTGATGGGCATTCCAGGCTTATGCATTTTTGGGAGTCCCTAGAGTTGTGGCATCATGGATCCATTAGGTTTTAACTTATTATAGGTCTTCTCAACAATAATTTTCGACAGAAGCATCATCTTGAAATGTCGACATATTTTCCTTCCGTCATGCTGATACTTTTGGGTTTATCAATTTTTTGGAACTTTGTTGGATCATTCAAGATTGAGGAAACTTTCAGTTTGTATGTTTCTTTGCCTAATACAACAGTTCCAGAGCCTTTGTCAGATTTTAGTATGACCACAACTTTCGACGTTAGTTTACACAGTGCTTGTAAATGTTTTATTGAAAGTGCACATTTATCATTAATAGGCGCTAACAAAAACCTATAGGCGATGTCAGTGAGCTTAATTTTCAGACGGTTGTAGTGGTTTGTATTTTTGGGTTGCAGTTCAGATAATTGGTCGAAAAGGTTCTCAATGTATCTTTGATCAACCTTCTCTGGCTTTACTTTATAGCCAATGGCAGATTAAGGCTCACTGGAGCTCTAAGCATTGACAAATCTTGGTGCCCCCCTCCTTTCAATGAAGAACCAATCTTCATTGGGGTTTTGTTTCTTTCTCAACTTTGTGATGCCCTCTTTGGGCCTGGTGCCCTAAGCATATGCTTAATCTGCTTAATGGTTAATACACTACTGTTTATAGCCAAAGCCATATGCCAGTGCTCCATTTGTAATGAATTCAAGATCACTGAAGAGCAATTAAGTACATATTTACTGGGATACACTAGCATAGGATCATTTTGGTTTTGTTAGCAGTTCAGACTTCAGTTCAGTTAGTAGATACAGATTTCAATGGGTAGTTAGGACTGCAGACAAAAACAATTGCAACCAGCCTGCCTTTCATTGAGAATCTGTATAATGCAGGAACCAGAAAGAGGGCTGAGAAAATACCTACAGACCCCTTACATCTTGGACCTAATCTATTTCGACTTCTCCCCTCAGGAAAACCACCATAGAGCATTACATGCGAAAACCATCAGGCATAAGGATAGTTTTTTCCCTGTGCCAACACTCTGCTTAACAGTTAATTCCAACAGCATTATCTCATTTTTCATCTTTTCTCATCTTCTCATCTTTCCTATTATTTTCTTCTATTGGTTTCCTGTGATATATCAACAGTGGTGGATTGCTACCAGTTCTCCCCAGTTTTTGAGAACCGGTAGTGGAAATTTTGAGTAGTTCAAAGAACCTGCAAATACCACCTCTGCCTGGCCCCTCATTGCCTCCCGAATCCCAGTGGATCAGCTAGAAGGAAAAAAATCAGGGCTCACTTGACAAAGAAAAGAAAAAAAAACCCAAGACACCTTAGCTTTAAATTGAGAATCCAAGAAGCCTCCAAATTGATCAATTAGAACTGATCTGCTCCTTGTAAACAGCTTGGTGGTGATAGATTGGCAATTGAGGCCAAACTGCCTGAAAGCAGTTTCCGAAGTTCTTGGTGTTTAAATTCTTGCTGTGGCACTTCAAAGGGCCGTTCTACAGTTGATCATCATTAAAAGGCAGTGTGGTGGTAGACCAGTGTGCTCCAAAAACAAATGGGTAGATCGGTACAGCTCTGCAAGCAGTTAAAAGCCTGGTAGACCAGTACTTCTGCTAAATCCTAAAGAATTGTTTGTCACATGACCATCAAACCATGCCCTCAAAATAAGCCATGCCCACAGAACTGGTAGTAAAAAATTTTAGAACCTACCCCTGTATATCAACTGTTGTTTATAACTTATGATTAATGATTGTAAGTATGATTATGACCTATTTCTTGCTGTTTATAGGTACACTTTAAGCTTATGCACTGGGGACAAATTCTTTTTGTGTCCAATAACATCTGGTTAATAAAGAATGCTATTCTGTTCTGTTCTGTTCTGTTCTTTATTCTATTAATTTTTATGGTTTTTGCAAGACTATTTGCAGTGCAAATGAAAAAAGCTAAAAAGTTATTTTTTATAGTTCAATGTGTTTTGCTTCTATTATTTATTTGTTATTTTCTATCAGCAAAAATATAACAACCAATATTTTGTACAAAATCATTTTTCTTGAAAAAATATTTTAATGATTAAATTACATTTGAATAGGGTTACATGGCAAATGAAGTAATAAACTATGTTTATAAACCCCAGTAGTTTGTGTAAGAAAAAGCAAAATAAGCAGATCACATTGTTGGTGAGGATATGAGATATAAGATATTATTGAAAAATTTCCTATTCCAAGAACTGCTACAATCAGATAGAATTCATATATATTCTTAAACAACTCCCATGATGAGCCCCTTAAGCATCAAAATGTATTACTAAACCACTGTTACGATATTGTTTGAATTAGCAAAAGGTTTGCTAAATTATTAGCCAATAAATTTATTACCCAATAAAGGTACAGTACACAAAATTACTGTAATTATTCCCCCTTTACTAAATGGAATTTAATCAAAGCAGTGAGAAAATGGCTTTAGGTTTTTTTAAAACAAAAGAACAGGACTTTAATTGCTAAGAGGAAATCATTAAACAAAATCAGCTCCTCGAGTATAGGAAGCATTCCTAATTATACATTCTTTATGAACAAAACATTTGAATAGAAATATATTTCATTGGATGCTGCTGCATTGCATCAGATAATTGTCTAGAGATTTTAGCTCCATTTGGAATCATTTGAGGACATAAAAGCGCCACACCAAATTTTAGTATCTTCCTCATTTGAAGCTCTTGAAATGTTCATTTTATGCAACCTGATCAATGGAAGCCTTCAATTGTGGTAGAGTAATTCATATCAAGCCCCAAAGCCCCTTGATTATGTGATTATTTTGCTTGAGTATTTTGCTTTCTGGTTTTCATTTTTTTGTAAAAAGAAATCTGAAATGGGAATTATAAGAGGTACCTTTAAAAACATAGGAAATAACAATTAAAAATGGGTTTATGTTTTAGGCTCAATATATGATTTTATTATGCTCTGGACATCTTTGGGATAAAGATATGGGAAGACACATTCATTTAAATAAATTAATAAAAGGAGTTCTCCAAATGAATGAATTTGGGCAGGAGAACACATTTCTGATTGAATTTAATTATAAATGAAATGTGCTTATAAAATTAATTGAAGAAATTTTCTAATTCTTATTTAGGTGATAGTGTTAATACTACTTCGTGATGTTTTAAACCTTGTATAGAAATTTTGCTCATTCCAGTTATTTATGTAGACTTAACTTGCTTTTAGTCACTAATTAGCATAATAATGGTGTAAGTTGATTTAGGACTTAAGAACTAATTTCTCTCCACAAGTAAAAAATGCTTTCTTTCGCAAATATTGTTGATGATAATAATGTGGAAGACATTACAACTTTAGCATGTCATTTGCCCAGACATTTTTCTTGTTAAAATCAAGTCACCGGTTAGTTCTAATGCTGAGCTCCTATCTTACTTTATAGTTTAGGATCTGTCTATGGACATTCTCATTCATCCGAAATCGCAAAAATGCTTTTATTTTATACCATGGTGCTCTGGTGCCCCAGTGGTTAGAGTGCAGTATTGCAGGCAAACTGTCCACAGCCTGGATTTTGATCCTGATGGGGCTCAAGGTTGGCTTAGTCTCCATCCTTCCAAGGTTGGCAAAATGAGGACCCAGATTGCTGGGCAAAATATGCTGACATTGTAAACTGAATAGAGAATGCTGTTAAGTGCTATGGGGCAGTATATAAGTCTAAGTGCTATTGCTATTATAGGTCTTCTGATTTTTCTTTAAGATATTTCACTTCTCATGCAAGAAATAAAAGCCTATTTTAGAATCTGTTAAAAATAACCTGACAAGCAATCAGCCTTGCCCATGATCTTGCTAAAAATCCATTTTTCTATAAAGTTTCTCATTTAAGCTACTTTCCTGAGGAGCCTCTATCTGTTGATATAAATGTGAACTGCACTAAAATGTTTCAATATGAAGCACTCTTCAGTGTTATAGGCATCTACCTATACTTTCATGAAAATTTCTGTCCTAAGAAGTCTGGGAAATTTCACCCATTACATCTAAAAAATTTAAGTAATGAATTTTAGCAATTTCAAAATGTTGGCCATAAAAAAAGTGTCAGTGTTTTTATTTTTATTTAATTTTGGTTCCAAGTATTCATTTCAGGACACTGCATTGCTGATGTAGATTCTAAGTGTGTCCTACATCTAAAAGTACAGATTTCCTTCTTCATACCTAATACTAAAATACAACAAAGCTGTTTTTGCTTTTAATTGTTGCATTTATGATGACTGGCTCCTGGTGGTCTTCTGGGTGCGCTTCAAGGTGTTGATTCTCACCTTTAAAGCGCTCCATGGCAGAGATCTGGGATATTTGCGAGACCGCCTGCTGCTACCAATAACTTCCCACCGGCCAACATGCTCACACAGAGAGGGTCTCCTCAGGGTGCCATCAGCCAAGCAATGTCGGCTGGCGGCCCCCAGGGGGAGAGCCTTCTCTGTGTGAGCACCCAACCTGTGGAATGAGCTACCTCCTGGGATACAATTGATTCCGGACCTCCACGCTTTCTGAAAGGCCCTGAAGACCTATCTCTTTCAACAAGCCGACCTAGCATAAATGGTTTTAATGGTTTTTTTTTAATTTTTAAATTTAATCGATGTTGGATTTTAAATTGGGATCTTTTGATTGTGCAGATTTGGATTTTAAATTGGTAATGCTATTATTTAATCTATGTTAGTTTGTCTTAACTTTTGTACTATATGTGTTTTAAATTTGACTGTTCACCGCCCTGAGTCCCCCTGGGGAGAAGGGCGGTATATAAATTGAATTAAAAATAAATAAATGATTCGAATGGATATACATATTTTTCCCTTTCATGGATCACTGCCTTGTCATGGCAATGGTGCTTGCACAGTGTAATGAAGCTATGAGCTATGCTGTGCAGGGCCACCCAAGATGGACAGGTCATAGCAGAGAGTTCTGACAAAACATGATCCACTGGAGAAGGAAATGGCAACCGACTCCAGTATCTTTGCTATGAAAACCTCATGGACAGTACCAAAAGGCAAAAAGATATGATGCCAGAAGATGAGCCCCTCAGGTCAGAAGGTGTCTAATATGCTACTGAGGGAAGAGCACAGTTCTAGTACTAGTAGCGCAGAAAGAGTGAAGCGACTAGGTCAAAGCCTAAGGGACACTCAGCTGTGGATGTATCTGGTAATGAAAGGAAAGTTGATGCTGTAAAGATCTATACTCCATAGGAACCTGGAATGTAAGATCCATGAATCAAGGCAAGCTGAATGTGGTCAGACAAGAGATGACATGATTGAACATCCACACCTTAGGAATCAGCAAACTAAAATGGACAGGAATGGATGAATTTAATTCAGAGGAACATCAGGTATACTACTGCAGGCAAGAATCCCTCAGAAGCAATGGAGTAACTTTCATAGTCAATTAAAGAATAGGAAAAGCAGTACTGGGATACAATACCCAAAATGACAAAATGATCTCAGTTCAAATCTAAGGCAAACCATTCAACATCACAGTAGTCCAGGTCTATGCCTCAACCACTGGTGTTGAAGAGGCTGAAGTAGACCTGTTCTATGAAGATCTACAACACCTTCTAGAATTACCGTATTTTTCGGAGTATAAGATATACCGGAATATAAGATGCACCTATCTTTTTTGGTGAGCAAAAGAAGAAAAAGAAATCTGCCTCTGCCTCTGCCTCTTGAGAAATTTTGCCTCATTGCAGCAAACAGCAAACAGCCTGCTTTACTTTCATTATTGTTTTCAGCATAGCTTGATTAGCACAAGGAAAAAAACATCTGCTCCAGGAATTTACCTGTTTGCAGCAAGCAGCAGAACCCTGTGCAAAACAGCTGAGAGCAAATCAGCTGAGAGTCAGGAGGCCGATCCAATCAACTTGTGCTAATTAGGCTGTGCTGAAGCTGAGAGGAGCTGTTTTTTCTTGCTGTTTGCTTGCAAGGAGGTAACTGTTACGAGGCAAAGGCCAAAGGGTGGGGGCCAGTAGGTGGGTGGGGCTACATTCAGTGTATAAAACGCACCTAAATTTTTACCCCCTTTTAGGAAAAAGGTGTGTCTTATACTCCGAAAAATATGGTAACACCAAAAAATGGTGTCCTTATCATCATGGGGGATTGGAATGCTAAAATAGGAAGTCAAAAGATAACTGGAATAAGAGGCAAGTTTGGTCTTGGAGTACAAAATGAGGCGGGTCACAGACAGGAAGAATTTTGTCAAGAGAATACAATGGTCATAGCAAACACTGTTTTCCAATAACCCGAGACGTCTTTACAAATGGACGTCACCAGGTGATCAACACAGAAATCAGATTGACTATGTGCTCTGCAGCCAAAGATGGAGAAGCTCTATACACTCAGTAAAAACAAGACCAGGAGCTGTGGCTCAGATCATGAGCTTCTTGTAGCAAAATTCAGGCTTAAATTGAAGAAAGTAGTGAAAAGCACAAGGCCATTCAGGTACGAACTGAAACATATCCCTGATGAATATACAGTAGAGGCAGTGGTCGGATTCAAATTTTTTAACAACTGGTTCTGTGGGCGTGGCTTATTTGGGTAGGTGTGGCTTGGAGGATATGTGACTGGTGGGCGTGGCTAGCTGATCATGTGACCGGGTGGCAGTGGTTATGTGTATAGGGATTACTCAAAGGGCTGAAAAAAATAATTTCTGACCGGTCCTCCCACTTTTGACTGGTCCCCACACTTATGACTATCCTCACAATTATGCCCATTGCAGCATTCTTAACAACCATGTGACTCATTTCACAACTGCTTCTCTTCATCATGGTGACAAGATAGGGCAAAAAACGTAAAACTTGAGGACAGTCATAAGTGTGAGGACTGGTCAAAAGTGTGAGGACTGGTCAAAAGTGTGAGGACTGGTCAAAAGTGTGAGGACCAGTCAAAAATAAGTTTTTCAGCCCTCTGAGTAGTCCTTATGTAGATAGGGACTACAGAGAAGGCAGAAAAAAGTGATTTCTGACAGTTCCTCACACTTATGACTGGTCATAATTTATGCCCATTGTAGCATTCTTAACAACCGTATCACTCATTTCACAACTGCAGTGCTTCATGTGACTGGATGGGCATGGCCAGGTGGTCATGTGGCATCGCTTCTTTGCCCTAATGACAGTTTGCGGCAATGGTCATAAGTGTGAAAAACGGTCATAAGTTATTTTTTCCAATGCCATTGTAACTGTTGCAAGTCAAGGATTACCTGTACAAAAATACAAAAAGCTTCTTTGCTTGCAAAAAGCTGCCCTAAATACCAATCATTAGATTAGAAATACATGCAAACTGGAGTTACAAATCAGGGAGGGTGCCAGAGCAGCTTGAGGAATTAAAATAGTTAAAATAGTTAAACTATCAGTAGCCAACTCTTGCTCATAAAGTGAAACCCTTTAGCAGCGGGGCCATTTAAGCTCTCCAGAATGAAGCAAAGGAGCAAACAGAGTATCTGCTGCTTGTTAAACCAATTACCGAACAAATAGACACAGAACTAGTCAGATTTCTAAAGCTGTTTCTTTTCAGGAGCAGAGATTAACATTTTTCCTTCCAAACAAAGCTGAATAGGGAAAATTACCCCAACACTAAACACAGGATTAAGGTTCCACCACAGGATCACCAAGCACAAAATTAAACTTCACCAAAAACCAGTTTTAGACCAAAAATCAGAAAGGGTATGTAAACTCATGTTTGAATGTCAATCTTTCTAGCTAGCCAAGAAGCCTTGCTGAATGTCACTCATCTTGGTTCCTTGCCATTAAAAGCTTCTGCTTCGTTATTCAATTATTTCTTCAAAGTGCTGATCATTGCACCCTGGCTGGAAGAACTCCAACAGGGGAGTATTTCCTCCCAACTGCGGTGTAAGAAGCTTAAAACAACCCTTACCCTTTAAGAAAGTCAAGCAAAAAAAAAAACCAAAAACTTCGAGAACCTCCGGAACCGGAAGTGACAGTAAGTCTAGGCATACTGCTGGAGAAGCAGTTTCGGTAAGCAGGGCAATAAAGATTAGGCTAGGAAACAACACCAAATGTTGTAAATCCTTACAGGATTAACTCTGTAAAGTGGAAAAAAAACAAAAGGAGATTTCTTTTAACAATCGGTTCTCTGAACTGCTTAACTGCTTAACTACTTAACAACCGGTTCTACTGAACTGGTGTGAATCAGTAGAATTCCACCACTGAGTAGAGATGACAAACAGATTTAAGGAATTAGATCTGATAAACAGAGTGCCTGAAGAACTATGGACAGAGGTTTGCAACATTGTACAAAAGGTAGGAACTGAAACCATCCCAAAGAAAAAGAAATGCAAGAAAGCAAAATGGCTGTTTGAGGAAGCTTTGCAAATAGCTGAGGAAAGAAGGGAAGTGAAAGGCAAGGGAGAAAGAGAAAGATACACCCAATTAAATACAGAATTCCAGAGAATAGCTAGAAGAGATAAGAATGCCTTCTTAAATGAATAGTGCAAAGAAACAGAAAAAAACAATAGAATAGGGAGGACCAGAGATATTTTCAAGAAAATTGGAGATATGAAGGGAATGTTTCATGCAAAGATGGGCATGATAAAGGACCATAATGGCAGGGTCCTAACAGAGGTGGAAGAGATTAAGAAGAGGTGGCAAACTATAAAAGAAGGAGCTTAACATCCCTGATAACCACGATGGGGTGGCCACTGACCTCGAGCCAGACATCCTGGAATGAGAAGTCAAATGGGCCTTAGGAAGTCTGAGCAACAACAAAGCTAGTAGAGGTGACAGTATTCCAACTGAGCTTTTCAAAATCTTAAAAAACGATGCAGTAAAAGTGCTACACTCAATTTACCAGCAAATTTGAAAAACTCAGCAGTGGCCACAGGATTGGAAAAGGTCAGGTTACATTCCAATTCCAAAGAAGGGCAATGTCAAATGCTCAAACTACCGCACCATTGCACTCATTTCACATGCTAGCAAAGTGATGCTCAAAATCCTACAAGCTAGGGTCCAGCAGTATGTGGACCAAGAACTTCCAGAAGTGCAGGCAGGATTTAGAAGAGGCAGAGGAACTACAGATCACTTTGCAAACATACCCTGGATCGTGGAGAAAGCTAGGAAAGCTAGAAAGCTCCAGAAAAACATCTACTTCTGCTTCATTGACTATGTTAAAGCCTTTGATTGTGTGGATCGCAACAAATTGTGGCAAGTTCTCAAAGAGATGGGAGTACCAGATCATCTTATTTGTCTCTTGAGAAACCTATATGCAGGTCAAGAAGCAACAGTGAGAACTAGATACAGAATCACTGATTGGTTCATAATTGAGAAAGGAGTTCAACAAGACTGTATACTGTCGCCCTGCCTATTTAAAGGCAGGGCTAGATGAATCACAAGTTGGAATTAAGATTGCAGGGAGAAATATCAACAACCTCAGATATGCAGATGATACCAGTGATGGGTTCCTTCCCGTTCAGCCCAGTTCTCCTGAGCCAGTAGCGGTGACAATATGACATCATCAAACCGGTTCTGCCTCACCCCCCGCCCTGGTGTTATTCTTACCTTTTATTTGGTTCCATCACCAATCTATTGCTGCCTCCTGAATCCCAGCTGAGGCTAGAGGGAAAAAAACTGTTTAAACTCTTGCCCTGGGGCTTCAAAGGGCCGCCCTACAGCTGATCAGTGGTAAAAGAAAATAAATGAGTAGACCAGTGCCTGCAAAAATACATGAGTAGATCAGTGCCTGCAAAAATAAATGGGTAGATCAGTGCCTGCAAAAATAAATGGGTAGACCAGTGCCTGCAAAAAATAAATGGGTAGATAGGTACAGCTCTGCAAGCAGTTAAAAGCTTGGTAGACCAGTACCTCTGCTAAATGCTAAATAATTGTCACATGACCATCAAGCCACGCCTACAAAATAAGCCACGCGCACAGAGCTGGTAGTAAAAATTTTTAGAATCCACCCCTGGATGATACCACTCTAATGACAGAAAGCAAAGAGGAATTAAAGGGTCTCTTGATAAGGGTGAAGGTGGAGAGTGCAAAAGTTGGCTTATAATTCAACATTAAGAAAACTAAGATCATGGCTTCAGGCCATCTGAATTCCTGGCAAATAGATGGAGACAAAATGGAGCTAGTGACAGATTTTATTTTCCTGGACCCCGAGATCACTGCACAAGGGGACTACAGCCAAAAAATTAAATGCTTGCTCCTGCGGAGGAAAGCTATGATAAAGTTAGGCAGCACACTAAAAAGCATAGACATCACCCTGCCAACAAAAGTAGTCAAAGTTGTGGTTTTCCCAGTTGCAATGTGTGGTTGTGAAAGTTGGACCATAAGGAAGGCTGAGTGTCAAAGAATTAAAGCCTTTGAACTATAGTGCTGGAGAAGACTCCTGCAAATCCCTTGGACTGCAAGGAGATCAAACCAGTCAGTCCTCGAGGAGATCAATTCTGACTGCTCTTTAGAGGGCCAGATCCTGAAGATGAAACTGAAATACTTTGGCCTTAATGAGAAAGAAGGACTCACTGGAGAAGAGCCTAATGCTGGGAATGATTGAGGGCAAAAGAAGAAAGGGACAGCAGAGAATGAGGTGTTGACTGAAGCAATCGACGTGAGCTTAAATGGTCTCTGGGAGATGGTAGAGGACAGGAAGGCCCGGAGGAAAGTTATCCATGGGCTCGCAATGGGTTGGACACGACTTTGCAACTAACAACAACAACATATTTTTAAACAAATGAGCAGCATTCTGATTTAGAAGAATAGTGGATAGTATTTAGATGTTGGGAAAGAACTCTGGATAAAAAGAAATAAGAGGCAGCATATTCTCTGGAAGAAATGTTTATGGGAGTCATCCTTAATTAGAGGACTGAAGGAGCATATTTGTTTAGGGAAACAAAGATGAAAACATATAAAGAATGGTTGGAGGAACTGGGTATGTCTAGTTTAATGAAAAGAATTAGGGGGGATATGATTGCAGTGTTCCGATATCTAAGGAGCTACCACAAAGAAGAAGGGATCAACCTATTCTCCAAGGTACCTGAAGGCAGAACAAGGAGCAATGGATGGAAACTAATCAAGGAGAGAGCCAACCTAGAACTAAGAGGAAATTTTCTGAGAGTTAGTTAATCAGTGGAATGACTTGCCTCCAGAAGTTGTGGGTGCTTCAACTCTGAAGGTTTTTAAGAAGAGATTGGACAACTATTCGTCTGAAATAGTATATGGTTTCCTGTTTGAGCAGGAGGTTGGACTAGAAAACCTCCACGGTCCCTTCCTACTCTTCCAACTTGTCTGTTATTTTGATTTTTGGATGCATAATTCTTACTTTTTTATGCATAAATTCCTAAGAAATGGCTATCCAGACTCCGTTTAAACACCTCCAGTGAAGACAGTGTGTTCCTTTATTGAATAACTTGAATTGTTTTCATCTGATATTTATTCCATTATAGTTGAAATCTATCCTTTTCCTATCTTCTAAACAATTCTGATGATATCAGCTGTTCAAGCACCTGCACCTATCACATCTTCCCACTGTCTTATTTTTTCTCTAGGTTAATCATTCTGATTGTCTTCAACTATTCCTCATCAGTTTTGCCTTGCAGGTTCCTTATCTTCCTTCTAGGAAAGACATATTGCACTTTGTCAACGTCCTTCCTAAAATATGGTTCCCAATACGAGGTATACTATTCTAGATACATTATCTAACACAGAGTGAAAAGGAATGATGGTGCTTGGTTATGACATATATACTTCTCTCCAGAGGTGGTATTACACCGGTTCGTGCCGGTTTGGATGAACCAGTAGCAGCGCCTGTGGGTGCCTACCTACCCACCCGCCTGGACATAATGTCATCCTTTTTAGCCATGTTTTTGAGGCCAGATGCATGCGCGGAAGGCACAAGCCTTCCTTCCTTCCTTCCTTCCTTCCTTCCTTCCTTCCTTCCTTCCTTCCTTCCTTCCTTCCTTCCTTCCTTCCTTCCTTCCTTCCTTCCTTCCCTCCTTCCCTCCCTTCCCTTCCCTTCCCTTCCCTTCCCTTCCCTTCCCTTCTCTTTTCTCTTTTCTTTTCTTTTCTTTTCTTTTCTTTAGGTGCATTTCCTTGCTTTAGGTGCATATTTAGCTAGTGACTCTTCAAGACATAAGATCCTTTTTATATGTATGCTTAGATGGTTCCCTCTCAAATTTTACTTGTGTTTTTTTTTAAATTTTTCCTACCAAAATATACTGTAAGTATGCTGCATTTGTATTTTTGGAGAAGAAGAAGACTTCGTTTTATTTTTCCTTTTTCTCTAACCACGTGCATCAATAACCTAGTATTTTGTCATTTATTATTCAGATTCTATTCCTAACAAAATATTATCTGAGGAAATACAGGAGAGCCCCATGTCTCCTGATTCCCCTTTATCCTTCCTGTGACTCAAACAATTACTATTGCCAATCTTAACATTTTTAATATTGATCTTTAGATGTTTGCTGATCAAATGGAAGGACATAAGAGAAGAGGTCAGCTTACTGATTGCCTTTCTGCTACTGAAACAGAAATGTCAAATTATAAAAATGTCTTGAGCTCAATCAAATGTTTATTAGTGGGTTGAATGTTCTTTTTAATTAAGCAAAATATTTACTTAGCCTTGGAAGAGGGATGCACTTTGAAATCAGAATAGAACTATGACCTTATCCCAACATTTTAATGTGATCATTTTTCTATAAAGCAAAATGTCTCATGCAGGTCAAAACATAATTTCAGAATGCATCTTCAACAAATAATAGACTATTTTCAAAAGCTTGTATTTTATTTTTACCTAAATATGCAAACTTAAAAATATTTTTTTAATATGAAAATTTGTTTTAAACTGCAGAACAGATGCTGGTTATGTTCAGAACAAACGTCAGAGAGATATCCACACAAAACAAAATCAAGGTTGGATGGAAATAATCCAGGGTCAATCTAATTATTTCCAATAGTTTGCAGTGCTCCAGAGGACACTGTAATATTAGAACAGCGTGGAAATCTAATGTTACTTTCTGTTTTTCTGGACCCAACAATCAACTCTGTGCTTTCCCATTTTTTCTACTTTCCAAAAATGCTGATTTGGCATCATCATTAGGTTTTATCTTCTTTGCATTTATTACCTTCTTTACCATTAGTACTTTTTTTTTTTTGGGTGCTAAACATGAACCATGATCAAATCTATTTGCATTCTGGGAAATCAAATGAGTTCTGCTTCAGGAAGAAAGTGTCAATGTGTCAGACTTCTAGTCTCCAGAGTGCATAGATTTTATGGCGAAAGAGGTCTACTTCCTTTGGTATGGCAGAAACATACCAAATTGATTCGTCAGTCTAAAATTATTTCTGGCCATAAGAGAGGGCAGAGAAGGCGTGATATGTCTCAGATTCTCAATATCTTCTAGGGTACCCCTCACTCCCTCTACTCTCATGCCAAATTTAAGGCTGTTTCAAAATGAGTTTTCCAATAGTGGAAAGAGCCAGGGTCACAAGCTATCAGGAAAATGAAATAGAGAAGTTAACATCAACAGTTTTTCTTTGAGAATTGAATTATTGCTAATCTCAAAGTAGGGAAACCGAAGCATTCATCTGATCTTTCTTCTTTCTTCAATTACAGATTTTTATTTTTAAAAATAATATCTAATGCTTATTTTTATTGTAGTTTCTTGTGAGACACATTTTTCCTATATTTTTAATAGAGAGACATTTCTGTTGCATATCAAAGCAATAAGAACTCACAATAAGAACAATCATTCTTGAAATATATCACTATAATAAATAGAGAATAGTATAAGGTATGGTGATAAACTAGTAGGAGAAAATATGAATTTCCTCTTTTCATTGCTCCAACAAATCACTATGAGTTTTAAGGCCAGGTCTCCCCAGTTTGGACACCTCCAGAGGTGTGGATTTCAATTTCCAGAACTCCCCAACTAGCATAGCCAAATCAGAGAAATCCACACATTTAGAGAGTACCTAACCTGGAGAAGACTGTTCTGAATATTCAGAATAGTTCCTGCCCTGTTTTAATAGCTTTAGATTCATTCCAGCCAACCACATAATCTCAGAAAACCCTTTCTGTGTATGGCAGTCCTTCATTTTCCGGGTTTTATGAGTTATGATCTAACACTTAAGTAGCCAAAATATTACCCATCGATAACAATGTGGTATGATGCTCTCATGACTTCTCATTTGGACTACTGCCATACTCTCTACATGAAGATGCTTGAAGAGCATCTGGAAGCTTCAGATGTTACAGAATGCAGCTGCATGTGTCATAAATGGTGCTTGTTATTTGGTACATGTTAACACCACTGCATTGGGGGCTGCATTGGTTGCGAGAGTGTTTCTGGATGTAATTCAAGGTGCTGGTTATTACTTTTAAAGGTCTTCATGACTTGGAGCTGGGTTACCTCAGGATTCTCCTCTTCTAATCAGAGGTGGGTTTCAGCAGGTTCTGACCAGTTCTGGAGAACCAGTAGCGGAAATTTTGAGTATGCCCACAGAACTGATACTAAAAAAAATTGAAACCCACCACTGCTTCTAATATTTCTGTCTTTACACAGGCTAGGCACATTCCAAGTCCCACCAGCCAAGAAATGTCAGTTGGTGGGAACCAGGAAGCATTCCTTTTCTGCCATAGCACCTGCCCACACAACATCTTCCTCCTGAAATTACAATGGTCCAGACTCTAGCCCTTTGGAAGGCCTTGAAGCCCTGGCTATGTGCTTGTCTTTGGTCCTAAGTCTATAAAGAGCCTTTTTTTCCTGCTAATTTGATATCAACAAATTTATAATATCAATAGAAGCGAATATTTGTAGGGTTGAACAAGTTGAGCTTAGCTATTTATTTGCAGACATTTTATAACCAAACCTGGTAATATCATCAGTGCTCCTGAGCAGCACCTCTTAGATTACATGTAGTTCTATTTGTATTTAATTTAATTTAATTTTTTGTATTGGGTTTAAAATGTGTTGTTTTTGTAATTAATTACCTCCCAGAAGCACTGGTTTGAGATGGCAGGTATATAGATTGAATAAATAAATAAATAAATAAACAAATAAACAAACAAACAAACAAATAAATAAATAAAATGAAATTATCAATTTTAATCCAATCCAAAGATTTTAAAAAGTATACATCTATTTAAAAACCTCAAAGAAAGCAACCTTTCATTTTCCCTTAAAATATCTGGAATTTATCAGATCCATCTTTTATGAGTCACTTAAAACTAAGATCTACTTCAATCACTCCTCAAACTGCTAGAAAAAGACAATTGGAACTGAAAAAAAAAGGGGGGGGGAAGAATGTTTAGACTGGATTGTAGGAGCACAAATTAGATTCTGTTATAGTTGTCTATAAATTATAAAATTTAACACTTTAAAAAGATTACAACAAGCCACCAATCTTAAATCCCCTACTGCCATGAGAGGGCAGTGGGAGCAAAATGACTTGTACCTGTGATGGACTCTCCCTCAACGGGACTTTAGATTGCTGGGACGTAACCTCAGTCATGGTTTATACGGAATGTATTCGTCGGAAGAACTCCTCAAACTGCGAGATTCCCCCCTCTCGCAGGTTTGGCCCTCCGCCTTATCGAGGGCCTATCTTGATGACGGACTTTGGAGTCTGGAGAGATGGCATGCTGCTAAAAGAGGGCTATGGGGTTTTTTAGAGAAATTTTTAAATAAGACTTTAAAGGTTTCAGGGAGCAGGGTGGGATGTGTGGGTCTGGGGGAGAACCCACAGGGGAGGGTATTTGGGCCAGCAAAGGAGCGTGGCTTAGGGGGTGCAGGTCCTAGAGTCGAGAAGGGGGTTAGAGCTTGCAATACAGATGGCTATGACATCATGAATGTAGGTGGGAGGGGCAGATATGGCAGGAGTAGGGGGCCATATCGCGTAATGGGAGTGCGTCCTCGCTGGTTGCAAGTGGTGGCATGCTCCGGCCCCCAAAGCTCCCCTCGTTCCCCAGGTTGTCCGGACCCTTGGGGCCCAGGCCTTCGACTGATGCTGTGCAATGCCAGGTCCATGGTAAATAAAGCCCCCCTCATTTGCGATCTTATTCAGGAGGGGGGTGCGGACCTGGTGGGTATTATGGTGACCTGGTTGGGCCAGGAGGGGGGAGCCCCCCTTGTTGATATGTGCCCACTCAGTTTCCATGCATTTCATCAGCCAAGGCCACAGGGGAGGGGTGGGGGTGTGGCGGTTGTCATTAACGAGGGTCTTAGTCCAAGGGAGGCCACTGTTCCTCAGATGGCCGGATGTGAGTCTCTCTTTGTGAAATGGGGTCATACAGTGCAGTTGGGCTTGCTAGTCACGTATCTGGCTCTCTGCCACGTGGCAGTGGCCCTGCCTGAACTACTTGATGTTATAGCCGCAGTGGCGGTTGATACCCCCAGGCTTATGGTCATGGGGAATTTTAATCTGCCATCGGTCGGCAAAACGTCTGAGGTGGCTCGGGAGTTCATGGCTTCCATGACGGCCATGGACCTGACCCAGTTAATTTATGGCCCTACTCACATGGGGGCAAACACACTGGACCTGGTTTTTGTCTCTGGACAGTGGTTGAGTGATCTCGAGATAGGGGATATAGCGATAGAACCCTTGTCATGGTCAGATCACTCCCTCCTTCGCCTAGATCTTCAAACCGCCACACCCCACTGCAGGAAGGCGGAACCGATGAGATGGTTCCACCCCAGGCGCCTGATGGATCCTGATAGGTTCCAGACAGAGCTTGGGCCATTTCCTGAGGCTCTGGCACACAGCACGGCTGAGGACTTAGTAGCCGCCTGGGATAGGGCGGCTGCTGGAGCTTTGGACCGCGTCATGCCTTTGCGGCCTCTGACCCGGTACCGATCTCACCTGGCTCCTTGGTATACTGAGGAGCTGAGGGAGATGAAGCACCGGAAAAGATGCCTAGAGAGCAGTTGGAGGGCTAGTCATTCTGAATCCGACCGGACACTAGTAAGATCTCATATGAAGAATTACCTAGTGGCGATAAAAGCGGAGAAGAGAAATTACTTTTCCGCTCTTATTGCATCATCAGATAATTGCCCAGCCGCCCTGTTTAGGGTGATCCGCTCCCTGCTCCAACAGGGGGTGCGAGAGGACCCCTTGGAGGGTAGAGCTGAGGACTTTGTACAATATCTGTATGACAAAATCGCTCAGATTCGGGAACAACTGGACTCTAACTGGGTAGATTCAGGGGAGATGACGGGGGCAGGTCTTGAGAATATTATATGCGAAGAGTTTGATTCTGTGACTCCCGAGAGCATGGACAGAATACTGAGCAGACTGAGCGCGGCCACATTGTTATTGGACCCGTGTCCCTCCTGGTTGGTTTTGGCCTCCCGGGAGGTTACACGAGGCTGGCTCCAGGGGATTATAAATGCCTCCTTGAGTGAGGGTGTCTTCCCTGCCGCCTTGAAAGAAACAGTGGTGAGGCCCCTCCTCAAGAAGCCTTCCCTGGACCCGGCAATGTTGGTAAATTACCATTCTGTCTCCAATCTTCGCTTTGTTGTGAAGATTGTTGAGAGTGTGGTTGCGCAGCAGCTGCCTCAGTACCTGAATGAATTGACCTATCTAGATCTGTTCCAGTTGGGCTTCAGACCCGGGTACAGCACGGAGACGGCATTGGTCGCATTGGTGGATGATCTCTGGAGGGCTCGGGACAGGGGCTGTTCCTCTGTCCTGGTCCTATTAGACCTCTCAGTGGCTTTTGATACCATCAATCATGGTGTTGTGGCCCCGTCCTCTGAGCCTATCCCTTTGGAGGAAGGCAGCAGGAGGAAGAGGAGCCAGCCAGATCTCCCAGCCCTCCCCCTCTGGCACCGGCTCAGGTGCCAGCTGAAAGAGAGCCAAGTAGTGGGGAAACAGGTATCTCAGATGAGAGTGAGGGAGAGACGTCATTCCTGGACGCACGCCAAAGAAGGCGAGAGAAAAGGGTACTGCAGCTGCGACGTATGAGAAAATCCTGAGTCATTGGATTGGAGTCACGGGATCAATGACTCACTGGACCACACCCAGAAGCATATGTATATAAGACAGTACGGTGGGTCACGAAGTTTGTGATGAACAAAGCTAAACAAACGGAGCAACCTCGTAGTCTTGGAAGCTAGATGAACGGCAAAGCTATGTAGGAGATTTTCTTGTTTGTGTAAACCAATAAAGTCCTTGGCAGACGGTGTGCATATCGCTGCCAAGGTTGAGATAAGAACTGCGGAGTGTGCCAAGTGATTATTAACCCTCGGCTGGCTGTGTTTTTGTGGGTCTCTGAAGGGGGGGGACAGATCATCTTGTTCGTCACCTAAAACTCCATCGTTAACCCACGATGGACCAACAGCTGCAGCAGCAGGTACAGCAGATGCTGGAGGCCAATCAACTTCTGCAACAGCAAGTAGCACAGCTAACTGCACAACTTGCTTTGGGAAATGCTCCTGTAGCAGCTCCACCTGCTCCCCTTCCCCGTCCAAGATGCCCAGTGAACATGCCAGATAAGTTTTCTGGACAGCAGGAAATGTTCCCGGCCTTCTTGGGACAGTGCCAGCTGTACATGGCAATGCGGCCGGAGGATTTTCCGGATGACCGGGTTCGGGTGGCTTTTATTATCAGCTCCCTCTCTGGCACTGCCGCCCGATGGGCCACGCCCCTGTTGCTGCAAGACAGCCCCTTGCTTCTGGACTATCAGGGCTTTTTGCAACACCTGCGCACCATGTTTGAGGACCCCCTCCGGGTGCAGACGGCAGCGAGGCGCATCAAAGACCTCTGCCAAGGCAAGCGCCCCCTGCAGGACTATATTGCGGAGTTCCGATTGCTAGGCCAGGATTCGGCCTGGAATGAGGCAGCACTGATGGATGCCTTCCAGGACGGCCTCTGCGATGAGATGCAGGACGAGCTGGTTCGGGTGGAGGCGCCACAGACCCTGGACGCGCTGGTGACCCAATGCCTGCGCATCGATGCCCGCCTACAACGGCGACGGCCCCGTAGGGCTCTTCCGGAACCACCAACAGTGCCGGCACCCCCGCGTTTCGTACCAACAGCGCCCCGGACCGTACCGCGTTTGGTGGCGACGGCTGAGGAGCCCATGGAGCTCGGAGCAGCCAGACCTCAACTGACGGCCCAGGAGCGGATGCGGAGACGCCAAGGGGGGTTGTGCCTCTATTGCGGCGAGGCTGGACATTTCGCCGCCTCGTGTCCCCGGAAGCGGAGTGGATCGTTCAAGTCTGTTCCGGAGCCTCGGCGTGACCAGCCAGGAAACGGGTCAGGCCTGGCTTAGGGGAAACTCTGGGTCAGGCAGGTGACCATGCCCCGCCGGAGGCGGCGGCTGTGGACTGTGAGCCCCCTTGGCACCTGATTTTGAACACCTGGGTGTTGTTGGCTAACCGGTCGGAGGGGCTCCAGGCGCACGCGCTGGTGGACTCGGGGGCCACCACGAACTTTATGGACCAGGCCTTTGTGGCCCATTACAAGGTTCCCTTGGTTCCAGTGGACCCTCCGTTGAGGGTCGAAACTATTGATGGGCGGGAACTTGTGGCGGGGCCCATCAACTTTGCTACTCAGCCCTTGCGCCTTGCCATTGGGAACCATGAGGAGGCGATCCAGTTTTATGTGACGGTGGACCTGCACTTCCCCTTGGTCCTGGGGATGGCCTGGCTTCGGGCGCACGACCCTCAGGTGGCGTGGTCGAGAAATGCCATCTCGTTCCCCAGCCTGCAGTGTGTCGACCACCTTCGCCACACCTGTGCCGGCCAGGATGTCGCTGCCCCGAACGTCTCCTTGCCTCCGGAGCTGACATCCTTCGCCGACGTGTTCAGCGAGAAGGAGGCGGATCGCTTGCCCCCGCACCGACCCTACGACTGCGCGGTGGACTTGATGCCCAACGCGTCCCTGCCCTCGGGACGCCTGTACTCCATGTCGGAGCCCGAGCTGGCCGCCTTACGGGACTTTCTGGACAAGAACCTGGCCCGTGGGTTCATCCGGCCTTCGACCTCCCCGCTCTCGGCCCCAGTCCTCTTCGTGAAAAAGAAGACGGGGGACTTGCGCCTGTGTTGCGACTACCGGCGCTTGAATGCCATCACGGTACGGAATCGCTATCCCCTGCCGCTGATTCCGGAGCTGATGGAGAGGTTGCGGGAGGCTTCGATTTTCACCAAGCTCGACCTCCGGGGAGCCTACAACCTGGTGCGGATGCGAGAGGGGGACGAGTGGAAGACGGCATTTGGCACCCGATACGGACACTTTGAATATACCGTCATGCCGTTCGGGTTGACCAACGCCCCAGCGGTCTTCCAGCACTTGATGAACGACGTGTTCCGGGACATGCTGGATCGGTTCGTGGTGATCTACCTGGATGATATTTTGATCTATTCCCGGACCCCGGAGAGTCACCTCCAGCATGTTGCCAGGTCCTGCAGCGCCTGCGGGAGCACCAGCTCTATGCGAAGTTGGAGAAATGTTACTTCTTCCAGACTTCCATAGAGTTCCTCGGGCACATCATCACCCCCGAGGGCATCGCGATGGACCCACACAAGGTGGCGGCCTTGCGCAGTTGGGAACCCCCGCATCGGGTGAAGGATGTCCAGCGTCTGTTGGGATTCGCCAACTACTACCGGACCTTCATCCCGGGCTTTGCCACCCTGACCGTGCCGTTGACCCAGCTCCTTCGGAAGAAGGTTCCATTCCAGTGGGGGCCCCCGCAGCAGCAGGCCTTCGAGGTTCTCAAGCAGGCCTTTGTCATGGAGCCGGTCCTGAAGCACCCCGATCCACACCGTCCGTTCGTGGTTGAGACAGACGCGTCCAATGTGGCGATTGGAGCGGTGCTGCTACAGGCTCCGGTGGATGGCGGCACTCTTTTTCCCTGCGCTTACTACTCCCGGAAACTCACTCCTTCCGAGCGCAACTACACCATCTGGGAAAAGGAGTTGCTGGCTATCAAGGCCGCGTTCGAGGCTTGGCGACATCACCTCGAGGGGGCCCGACACCAGGTGGAGGTGCGGACGGACCATCGGAACCTGGAGCACCTCACCACGGCCAGGAATTTGAACCAGCGGCAGATCCGGTGGTCGTTGTTTTTCGCCCGGTTCAACTTCCACGTCACATACATTCCAAGCCACCTCAACCAGAGGGCGGACGCGCTATCCCGTAAGCCGGAATACTTTTGCCCCAAGGACTCCCTTTCCCCCCAGACGGTGCTGCCAGCGGACTCCTTGGCCGCGGTCCAGGAACCAGTGGACCTGCGGACTCAGGTGCTGGAAGCGCAGCGACGGGACGACTCGTCGCAGCAGCGGAGAGCGGACGTCGGCCCCGCGTCCCCATGGACCGTGGAGGAGGGCTTGCTCAGGCACCGGGGTCGGCTGTACGTGCCCACAAGTCCGCTCCGAGCCCTTGTCATGAACCACTGCCATGACAACCCCGCGGCGGGGCACTTCGGCTTCTTTAAGACCTTGAACCTAGTGACACGGACTTTTTGGTGGCCTCGGGTACGGCACGATGTGCACGCCTACGTGACGTCCTGTGTGCCATGCCGACAGGCCAAAGCCGCGTCCGGCCCCCCTCCTGGACTCCTCCAGCCGCTGCCAACACCGGAGAGACCGTGGGGAGCCATCTCCATGGACTTCCTGACTGACCTGCCCCTGTCCGCTACATTCACGACCGTCCTCGTGGTGGTGGATGCGCTCACGAAGATGGCACATTTCATCCCGTGCCGCGGCCTGCCCTCGGCTCGTACCACGGCTCGCCTGTTCCTGCAACACATCTTCCGCCTCCACGGCCTGCCGGACCGGGTGGTTTCGGATCGCGGGGCCCAGTTCACGGCCCGCTTCTGGAAAAGCCTGATGGCTGCGCTGGAGGTGCAGGTGTGCCTGTCGTCGTCACACCATCCGGAGACTGACGGGGGCACGGAGAAGGTCATTGGCATACTGGAGCAGTACCTCCGCTGTTTTGTCAACCAACAGCAGGACAACTGGGCCGAGTACCTTCCCCTGGCGGAGTTCGCTTTTAACAACTCCCAACATACCTCCACCCAGATGACACCGTTCCATGCCAACGTCGGGTACCATCCACGGTTTTTTCCGTTGACCATCATGGACTCCCCTGTTCCTGAGACCCGGGACTTCCTCTCGGAGCTGCAGGCGGTGCAGCAACTGGTGCGGCGGCAGCTGATCCGGGCGAAAGAGGACTATAAACGGTTCGCCGATCGCGGCCGCCGGGCGACGCCACCGCTGGAAGTTGGAGATCGGGTTTGGCTGTCCACGAAACACCTCCCCACGGACCAGCCGGTGAGGAAACTGGCCCACCGCTTTATCGGTCCCTTCCCCATCGAGGCGGTCATCAACCCGGTGGCCTATCGGTTGACTCTACCCCGCTCCATGCGGCTCCACCCCGTTTTTCATCGGTCCCTCCTGGTCCCTGAGACTCCCACTAGCCGTCTCCGCCGCCCGCCGCCGCCTGCCCCCCCAGCCGCAGCCGACGAGGACGACGCCTCGACGTATGAGGTGGACAGTATTCGGGACTCCCGTTGGCTGAAGGGGCGCTTCCAATACCTCATCGCTTGGAAAGGGTACGGGGCCGAGGATTTCACCTGGGTGGACGCATCTGCCGTTCAGGCCCCTGACCTGGTGCGGGCTTTCCACGAACAGTTTCCGTCCCGACCCCATCCCGACCGTCAGACCCGGGGAAAGGGCCCTGCGGTGGGGGATAGTGTTGTGGCCCCGTCCTCTGAGCCTATCCCTTTGGAGGAAGGCAGCTCTGAGCAGGAGGAAGAGGAGCCAGCCAGATCTCCCAGCCCTCCCCCTCTGGCACCGGCTCAGGTGCCAGCTGAAAGAGAGCCAAGTAGTGGGGAAACAGGTGTCTCAGATGAGAGTGAGGGAGAGACGTCATTCCTGGACGCACGCCAAAGAAGGCGAGAGAAAAGGGTACTGCAGCTGCGACGTATGAGAAAATCCTGAGTCATTGGATTGGAGTCACGGGATCAATGACTCACTGGACCACACCCAGAAGCATATGTATATAAGACAGTATGGTGGGTCACGAAGTTCGTGATGAACAAAGCTAAACAAACGGAGCAACCTCGTAGTCTTGGAAGCTAGATGAACGGCAAAGCTACGTAGGAGATTTTCTTGTTTGTGTAAACCAATAAAGTCCTTGGCAGACGGTGTGCATATCACTGCCAAGGTTGAGATAAGAACTGCGGAGTGTGCCAAGTGATTATTAACCCTCGGCTGGCTGTGTTTTTGTGGGTCTCTGAAGGGGGGGGACAGATCACATGGTATCATGCTGCGCCGGTTGGAAGGGTTAGGGGTAGGGGGCACCGTTTTACGGTGGTTCTCCTCCTTTCTCTCTGACCGGTCGCAGTCCGTGTTGACAGGGGGGAAGATGTCGACCCTGAGGCCCCTTGTATGTGGGGTGCCGCAGGGATTGGTCCTCTCGCCCTTCTGTTCAACATTTATGTGAAGCTGCTGGTTTTGGGGTGAAGTACCATCAGAACGCTGATGACACTCAGCTGTACCCCAGACCACCCCATTGATGCCCTCAAAGTGATGTCCTGGTGCCTGGAGGCCATACGGATCTGGATGGGGAGAAACAGACTCAGGCTCAACCCATCCAAGACCGAGTGGCTGTGGTTTCCGACGTCCCGATATAGTCAGTTGGCGCCATCTCTGACTATTGGGGGCAAGTCATTGGCCCCCATGGATGGGGTTCGCAACTTGGGCATCCTCCTGGATTCATGGCTGTCTTTAGAAGGGCATATGATGGCCGTGGCCGGGAGGGCATTTTATCAGGTTCGCCTGATTCGCCAGTTGCGTCCCTTTCTGGATCTGGACTCGTTATGCACAGTCACTCATGCCCTTGTCACCTCACGCCTGGTCTACTGCAATGCTCTCTACATGGGGCTCCCCTTGAGGAGCACCCGGAGGCTCCAACTGGTCCAGAATGTGGCTGCGCGGGTGGTGATGGGAGCGACCTGGTGCTCCATGTGACCCCCCTACTGCGCAAGCTGCACTGGCTCCCAGTGGTCTTCTGGGTGTGCTTCAAGGTTTTGGTTACCACCTTTAGAGCGCTCCATGGCTTAGGACCAGGGTACTTACAAGACCGCCTTCTGCCACCGGAAGCCTCTCACCGACCAGTCCGCTCCCATAGGGAGGAGCTCCTCAGGGTGCCGTCGGCCAAACAGTGTCGACTGGCGGCCCTCAGGAGGAGAGCCTTCTCTGTGGGGGCACCTGCCATCTGGAATGAACTCCCCCAGAGATACGGAGGATTCAGGACTTACGCACTTTCCACCGCGCCCTAAAAACGCTTCTATTCCAACAGGTGGGTCTGGCCTGACTCTCCCTTTTAAATTGGGTTTAAATTGGGTTTTTAAATGTTTATATAAATTGAATGGTTTTAAATTTTTCGAGCCTAAATTTAATCTTTTTTAATAGTTTTTAACTTTTGTATGTAAATTGTATTTTATTTTGGCTGTTCACCGCCCTGAGTCCCTCTGAGAGTAGGGCGGTATACAAATTTGATTAATAAATAAATAAATAAATGATAAGGCCGATAATGCTATTACTACTACTACTACATTATATGCCAGCGTCCTCCCAGTGATTCTGAGATTCCCAGACGGCAAAACTTCATTAATCAAAAATAGGATAAATATATCTATTGGATGTTCATTTATGATGAGAGTAATGATTTATCACAAATGTTGCCATATGCCTTGCTTTGCAACAGCCCTTTGTCATAAGAAAATCATCTGCCTGAGACAGGATGATTCATAAATCAAAAGCAAAAACTTGTGATTTGTCTTGTCTCACAAATCTGAGAGTATCTGTGACCTTACTGTGGTCTGGGGTAAGAATGATGGTGTAATATTAACTAATGATTTTGCTTTTTGTAATTCTTTAGATTTATTCTACAAAATAAATCGTTGGAAGAGTTATTGTTTGGTATGAATGTCACACTATATTAATTTAAACCATCTATAAAATAGAATAGAATATACTGTTTGATTTTACACTAGGGCTGCTTTCTGTTAGACATAAGAACTTGGACTGTAATTTTTTTAAATTGAAGGATCAAACCACACAAAATGAGAGAAATTTGCAAGTAGTTCTCCCAATTTATCAGAGCAGAAGAGTTTTCTGTTCTTTTTAAGAATAAACCTAATGGATCAGACCAAAGAACTATTTGTGTTAGCATCATAATTGCAATAACTTCCATCCACTGTACATACCTAGGAAACCCATGAACATGATGCAAAAGCAATAGCTAATCCTTTATATTCATGCAACTGTGATTGAATCACCTAATATGTTAATATAAAGGTTCCATAAGGGCCACTGACATTCATGCTCTATGCATTTTGTTAATCTCTCAGGTTTATCTCCTTTTTTATTGTTGTGGATATTGTTTCAGTATATGGAAGAAAAGAAAAACATCTGGGATTAATAGAAGCTGTAAAATAATTCTAAAGAACATAATGTTATAAAATAATACTTTTGTAGATAAATACATATCAGAATCTTTTCCTAGAATTGGTCCAGGAAGGAATATACATGAATTGATGCAATACTAGCTCTATGACGCCAATTATTATCAGCAGTGTCCATGAGAAAGAGCCAAGAACTGTTTTTCCTAGAGGTCATGTTCTTCCTTAATATGACCTATTATAATAGATTTTTTTGCATCCTATTATACTCAAGGATGACACCCACTGGAGAGGATGAACATCTGTTCAGATGCATCTGCTACAAAGCAGATTAGAGGTTTCCTTGCAACCAGAACTGGTTTTAGATATGAAAGCACAGATTTCTCAGTGATTCTTCAAAAGAAGATGGAAAAAAGATAGTCTCAACACATTTGTTTTTATTAAACCAGACAAAGGAATTTGCCTCAATCACTGTTATTCTACAGCAGTGTCAGAATTAATAGCTTTAAAATGTACTTTTTATGCTTCAGCAGTTTCTCAGACTCCTGATTAATCATTCACCCATAAAGCAACTCTTCACCATGAATTCTGTGTTTTTTTGATTTCCTCCACCTCCCCAAATAGATTGCATTGTCATTTATGACTGCTTTTTCTTAACTGTAACATTCATGCATGAATATATGTTGTTGCAACATTTATAGAACGACTTCTAACTGAAAAGAGCTATTCTCAAGGTTGCAGACAAAGATTTAAAAGATGCATACAAAAGAAAAACAAGCAAACAAACAAACAAGTTCAGAGACCACCAAAATCTCCACTGTTCAACTCTGAGCCACATATATCCTCTATTTTGTACATCTTTCCAGTAAGTCTGTCACATGTGATAAAATGTTGCTTTTCTTTTTTTGGTATTTCCAACATTTATTACTGTATGATTTATTTTTCTTGAAGATTATTGATGGAATTGTGTAGCATCTGTAAAACATTTTGTACCAATTGTCTTTTAACCTGTACCTTGGATTTTATGGATTTGGTCCATAATTCTTCCCATTGTTGTGTTGTGACGGTTTCTTTAAAGTTTTATATCCATCAATCTATATACTACTAAATCTCTGGTGTCTATTTGTAATCTTTAGTTGGGTGAATTTGGAAAATATAAAGCAACAATTATTGAGCTGAATTGAAATGGGCTAACTTACAGAATGCCAGGATCCATCATTCCTGAAGAATGAAATTTGAGAAAGATGTGGCCACTTCAGTGTCATCATGTCATCCACCTATATTTCCTAGAGATACAGAGTTGTATGGCACAAGTGAAGATGGGAGGATCATAATTCTACCCTCTTTCTACCTTCCTTTGAGCTCTGTGCCCAGTTGGCTGGTAGCAAGGCCTAAGGGCGAGCAACCATTGGCGCCTTTGAAATCAAGGCCAAAATTTGAAATCTCTTAATGGTGGTGGCCAGTTAGGAGTGGAGGAGCCTGCTAGCCAGGTAGGGCTGACTGGAGGGCATACTAAGTCAGCAGGCAACACTTCCTCTCAAAAGGGAAGAGATATTTGGGGACATCCCAGAATGGAGGGGAAGGGGATTTAGTTTTCCTCATAGTTCATGGCTTCTGTTGTTCCCCCTCCCTCCAACAAAGGGACCTGAGGGTCATGAGGGGAAGGGAAATGGCACAACCTATATTATATATGAAAAAAAGATGACCCAACATGCTTTTAAAGAAAAATCTTGTGTTTGTCTGTTTGTAACCTTCAGTTGAGTGAAATGGCATATCACAATATAACAATTTTTAAATAAACCTATCTCAAATAGGCTAACTTATAGAATAAGAGCTCTATCCTTATTGAAGGCACTGAGGAATGTGGTTAAGGAAATATCTCTGAAAGGATGACCTAATGGTTAGCTCATTTTAATAGATTGTCTAATATATATTTAAAATTAAATTTAAGATTTAAGTCCATTGTTACTTTAGCTCTCAGAATGTCTTTTACTATACAATATGTCCTTAAATGGGGACTATATGTCCTTATCTTTAAATGGGGGAAAGGGAAGCATCAGGAAATTTCACTTCTAGATAAAGCATTGAAATGCAATCACTCACTCTGCATTTTCTAAAAATGCTAATCTAGGCCATGGAAGCATTCAAATAAATAATGGTAACAGAGGCTGGAACTCTACTTTGCAGCTCATCCGTTGTTGTTTTTTAATTAAATTTTTGCTTTCATTATTTTTCATACATCAAAATTGGATGTCTATAGCTCTGATTGCCAATCTCTGGCTCAAATGCAGATAAATTGTAGAACAAATGTAGAAGTTAACCTGATCTCACCTTTCTATTTCCCTTTTGTTTTTTATTTCAACCCACACAAATTCAGTCTCCTCAATCTTTCTATTCATAAAAGTTGTACTGATGAAAATTGTACTGTTCTGGTAAAAGTTTTGGAAAAAGGCTTTAAAAGCAATAGATGAGTTGTGTTTTAAATGAAGTCTGTCATGATGATTGCATGTTTTATTTATACAATTATGATCTCATATGACTTGACAAACAGGATACTGCTTAAACTGCTTATAAAGTAACATGGTGGGCTATCTTTGCAATTTGGTATTTGGCAACTAAGAACATTTCTCATACACTTAATCCAAAACTTCTGAAAAATGTTTGAATTGGTTTTGGTTGTTCTGGTATGTAAGGGAAGAAAGGTGTATAGATCCTAAGACTCCTTGGTAGTATTAATATATTTTATAGTGTTAAATACAAAAGTAAAAAATAATTAATTGTACTTATACTCTTGTTAATATAATGATGCTAACTTAATCTTGAAGTAGATAATCAAATCCCTTAAGTATATAAGTGAACTATAGCTAAAGTAAAGCAAGTAAAATAAGATTTACTTACAGTATTCATCATTCCTACTGAGCATTTCTAAAGTATACAATAAAATCATTAAAACACTGGTTCTTATAATAAGGGATTGCTAGCTATTACAATAGAAATAGCAAAACTAAATTAATTAAAATAGATTGGTATGGTCTAGGTGGATTTATAAAGTTTAATGCACTTTGTATTTTGATTGTCATGTACAACAATCAAAATAGAAAATTTTAATTTTTTTAATTTTAAAAAGGTTTTGATTCAAGTAAAAACCTAAAGGTAAAGATAAACGTAAAGGTCCGCCTTGCACATATGTGCTAGTTGTTCCCGACCCTAGGGGTGGTGCTCATCTCCATTTCAAAGCTGAAGAGCCAGCGCTGTTGGAAAACGTCTCCGTGATCATGTCACCGACATGACTAAATGCCAAAGGCGCACAGAACGCTGTAACCTTCCCACCATAGATGGTCTCTATTTTTCTAGTTGCATTTTCTTACGTGCTTTTGAACTGCTAAGTTGGCAGAAGCTGGGACAAGTAACAGAAGCTAACCCTGTTACGCAGCACTTGGGAGTGCGAACTTTGCTCTGGACTAGATATATTACAGAAAGATCATGATGATTTTTAAGATCTATTCTTGAATACAGAATAGCTCAAAATTGAGAAATTTTTTAGTGACATGGAATTGGAAAGAATCTGTAGAAAACAAAGATTTTAAAGAAGTGTGTGTGTGTGTGTGTGTGTGTGTGTGTGTGTGTGTGTGTGTGTGTGAGAGAGAGAGAGAGAGAGAGAGAGAGAGAGAGAGAGAAATGTTTAGATAGCAATCTGACGTTCTCTTTCAGAATTTCACATTAACTTTGCTTTAGCTCCCTCCCCTGGACATACATTGTATAATATTTTGGATTTAATTATATTGCCTGGAGCAAAGTTGGGGGAAAATAAGAAGTGATTTCATTCACTTGTTCAAAAAATTCTGGTTCCCCAAGCATTTCCAGCTCCTCTTATCTCCTGGAAATATCTAAACTAGACCTTGTCCCTAAAAGAGTTCCATTTCTAGAGACATTGTGTTTGATTAAGCAATAGCAAAATAACAGGAATGAGCACTGGGTCTGAGATGGATACCAGACATCATGAATGTCTTCACAGGGAATATTCATGGCCAAACGATTTTTAATTCAGGAGATCCATAGTTGTATTTCCTAGCTACTACTATGTTGGTCATTAACCTCAGCACTCTGCTTCCCCTTTGTTCTTTATTTCAACCCACACAAATTCAGTCTCTTCTAATTTTCTATTCAAGAAAAGTGATGAAAATTGTACCATTCTTGTAAGGTTTTGGCAAAAAATGTGGGAAGAGCAATAGTTGGGTTTGTTTCTTAAATGAAACCTCTCATGATGAACCTCTCAGGGTACTTACGGGACCGCCTTCTGCTGCCAATAGCCTCCCACCGGCCGGTGCGCTCCCACAGAGAGGGTCTCCTCAGGGTGCCGTCAGCTAGACAATGTCGGCTGGCGACCCCCAGGGGGAGGGCTTTCTCTGTGGCAGCCCCTACCCTCTGGAACGATCTGCCTCCAGAACTGAGAACAATTGCTGATCTCCGGACCTTTCGTTGGGCCCTAAAAACTCATCTCTTTCAGCTTCCTGGTCTTGCCTGACCCCGCTGAATTTTTAAGATTGTACTAGAGGGTTGGGTATTTTAATTATTCAGTGGTTTTAATTTTAGCCATAGTTATATGTTTTTTAAGAAATTTTAACTTTTGTATACTGTTTTTTATTCGGCTGTCCACCGCCCTGAGTCCGCAAGGAGAACGGCGGTATACAAATCTAATAAATAATAATAATAATAATAATAATAATAATAATAATAATAATAATAATAATAATAATATATTTTATTTGTACAATTGTGACCTCTTATGACTTCACAAACAAGGTATTGCTTAAGATGCTAATAAAGCAGCTTATTGGGCTATCTTTATAGAGGGTCTTTTGGAAACCAAGAGATGATTTTTTTTCATGGACTAAATGCCAAACTTTATTTTGTTTTTAGAAGTTGTTTTGAATTGGATCACACTTGTTATGGTATGTAAGAGAAAAAAGGTGTTTAGATCTAAAAACGTCTTGGTACTATTAATATATTATATAATACTAAATACTGAAGTAAAAATCATTAACTTGTACTTAAATATTCAAACTCTTTTCAATATAAGATGCTAAACTTAATCCTGAAGTAATCAAATCTCTTAAGAATATAATGGACTACAGGTAGAGTCCAGGAAGATTTATTCATTCATCAATTTTACTAAGCATTTCTAAAGTACCCAATAAAATAATTAAAGCATTGGTTCTTGTAATAAGAGATTGCCACTCAACACAATGGAAGGCCCTCCGTCAGTGGCTGCATTTGACTCTCTTTGACTTCATAAAATGCTTAAAAATGTTTTTTTTTAGTCAGATCTTTTAGGGGTCAATGGTTTTATTGCTTACATTTAAATAGTGTGGCTATTTCTCTAATTTAAATTATCTTTTGGGACATGAGCATCATTTCTTTGCTTATATTTTAATGCTACAAATTATAAATATTTTCCTGACTGTTCAGCAGTTGTCTTAAAGGTTCATTCAGACTTGAGAAAAATACAGTTTAGATAAGCATTCAGCTGGTCCTTGACTTAAGATGGCAGTTGAGACTGGAATTTCCATTGCTAAGATATTGTAAAGTGCGACAACATCACTTAACAATAGCAAACCCTGCTATCCCAGTTGTCATTGTTCATTGAAATCCACAGTTGCTAGGTAAGTGGTAGGAAATCGCAAGTCCCAGCTTGCCAGATAGGCAATGTATCTGCTGCCAGATGGAGAGGGGAACAAGGGTATGTGGAGGATTAGGGAACAATTGGAGAGGGTGTGGGACAGGGAGGATGCATGAAGATACAAGAAGGTGTGTGAGAGCTGCTATATGGAGCAAGGAGGATGCATGAGGGTGTGAGAGACGAGGATGTGTGAAGGTACAAAGGGATGCTTGAGGTGTGCCACATGGGAAAGTGCACAAAGCACAAGAGGGTACTCAAGAGGAATATGGGAGGTGCATGAGAAGTGCCATAGGGGGTTGGGGAGTTTGCATTGAAGTGCACATTTCTGGGGAACCCAGCAAGGGAGGTTACAAATGGCAATCACATGATTGGGTGCTGACAATTGGTTGTAAGAGTGAATGGGTTGCCAAGCATCCAGATCACCATCATATGAATGTGAAGATGCTGGAATAGTCAGAACAAATGTGAAGAACTTGGAAAACCAGTCATAAACATCATTTATTCAATGGTACAGTAATTTCAAAAAATTGCTGAATGATTGGTCCTATGTCAAAGATTACCTATAATTCAATGTATATTAGTGTAAAAATACAGATAGTCCTGGACTTACCACAGTTCATTTGAAGTTATAACCGCACCAAAAAAAAAGTGATTTATTACCGTTTTCCACACTTATGACCATGGCAGCATCCCCGTGGTCATTAATTAAATTCAGATGCTTGGCAACTGACTTATATATATGACGGTTGCAGAGTCTTGGGGTCATGCAACCACCTTTTGTGATTTCTGACAAGCAGAGTTAACGGGGAAGCCAGATTCACATAAAAATCTTGTTACTAACGCAACAATTGCAGTATTCACTTAACACCTGTTGCAAGAAAGGTAATAACAACAGAAATGTTGGTCATAAGATGAGACCATCTGTATAACCCTAAATACACATTGATGTGTCTAAGGAATTAGCTGATAATTATAGAATGTTCCTTGGAGATATGGTAGGTTACTCAATTAAATAATCCAGAGGCATCTGCTGTGAAAAGAATCTAGTCTATAAAGAGGATCAATGGGAAAAAACCAAATTTGTTAATATCAAATGTTGTGTACATCTATAGAGCATAAACAATTGGAATATTATGTGCTGTTTTGGATACTGTCTTTCAAAACCTATATTCTGATTTTCCTTAAAAATTGTTAATGCTATTCTGCATTGTTATCTACTAATTGTTATCTACTAATTTCTTTTCTATGTATCTCATAATGAATGCAAACAACATTATATGAAATAGAAAATGGAAGCAAGAAATCAAAGGTGATAAATTATAATCAAGAGAAGGTATGACAAAACATTTGGTTCATGGTCTACTTTAAATGCTGTAGTCTTAGGAGTTCAGGTGAGTGTCTTTTCTGAGGCTACCTTCCAGAGAAGCGTGTAATATCTGATGCAAACTCAATTCATTCATCAACACTCATAGTCATTTTCATCTCACCTTTTTCCCTTACGTAATCTTTTTTCCATGCAGTATATAACTCAAGAAAACGAACATAACAATATGGAGGCCCAGAAGTTTGGCTGCTGCTGCTGAATGTCAGGTTGGTTAACAACAAGACTTATCTCATTTGTGTCATCACTGGGGAAGAGCAAGCCAATCTAGCGCACATCACCAAGACCTGGCTTACTCCAGAGTCTCCCTTTCGGAGATCCGTTCAGACTGGTTTAAGATTTTGCAGTAGTCAAGACAGGGTGGCAGTTACTTTCTGGGAATCTCCCTAAGTCCCTGGTTGTGAGTCTTGTTTCTGAAGCTAGGCTTGTGCAATCAGTTGGGCTTGTTGTTCTGTACTGCTTCCCTGCTGTGCAGCAACCTCCCTGCCTAAACTGCTAGAGCCCATCTCACAGTTGGCACTGGAATTTACCAGGCTTATAGTCCTGTGGGAATTCAATTTGCCATCCTTGGACTTGGCCTCAGAAGCAGCCTGGGAGTTCATGGCCTCCGTGGTTGCTGTGGTCCTATCCTAGGTCATCCATAGCTGCTCTCGGAATAGTGGTCATAGTCTGGAGTTTTTTTTAAGAGCAATGGCAATGTAATCTTGTAGGGAATGTGTCTTTAGCCTTTCTGTCATGGTCAGATCATGCCCTGGTCTTCTTGACATTCTCTTATGCTGTCCCCATCCACATGAAGATTCGACCCACATGAGCTGTTCATCCCCAATGATTGATGTACTCAAATGGGTTCCAAAGAGATCTAGGAGATACCTTAGAGCCTTTGCTGCATGGTCCTGCTGAAACTCTGATCATGACCTGGAATAAAAGGGTGGTGGAAGCTTTGAACAGGATTGCTTCTCATGTGGCCTCTTTTGGCTCATAGTTCCAAGAGCTTCCCGTGCTTCATGGAGAAACTGGGCGTCCTGAAAACTTTACCCATCCTTTCTTTTCCAATTAAAAGGTACTAGAACAAACGTTAATTATCATTAAAAATATGGGTCCATGCTAGTCTTTGGCTGGTTCTTCTCTGCCACATTAGCTGGGTTTGGATAACATATACTACATATCATCTGAACAATATTTTGAGTATGCATTACCAAGTAATGCAAAGATATTTCATATGGAGCTGATTAGTTGTTAGAAAGGAACAGTTGAAGGACATGTTTTATTAACGCTGTTTCTTATGAGAAATCCCAAATAGTGTCATTGCAAAGGACAGATGAATTCTGCCTCATATGTGTACACTCAGAAGTGTTATATTCTTCTTTCCAAACAAGTATTTAGGGAGACTACAAAGCAGCTTGCTAGTCTAATGGCAGTCTCTGTGCATGACTACAAATCAAATTGTTGAAAATCAATAGGGCAACACTATGCTCTCTAAATTGTAATATATTTGCTTTCAACCTACAAAAAGAGGGTGAATATAGCTAATCCACATATTTATATGAACTTGGTTGAATATAGGTAGTCTTCATCGTATGATCACTGTTGGCCTGAAATCTTGGTTGTTGAGTGAAGATGCCATTAAATGACACAACAAATGAATAATTTGTTTAAGGACCACAATCACAACTCTCCCGGTTGTTATCATTAAGGAGCTCAGGCCTCACAGGTATGCTGGAGTGGGGAAAGGGCATGGGCTTACCACCATGCCTGAGAGGTCTGGGCCCTTTCTTAGTCCCATCATGCCTAGGCTCATTTATCCTTCTATTGCTCTGAGCTGCTTTCTACCAAGACTCCCTTGCTCCATCCTGCAAGTGGGCCCCATTCTCACAATCGTTCGGAAGCTCTTTCTCCAAATCATGCAATTTAAAAAGCGGTTTTCTGAACAATTGGAAGAACTATGACATCTACTGTTAGACTCGAGGTCCCTTCCTCCAGCACACCAAGCGATTTCCCCTTGGCATGCCAGAGGAACAGATTTCAAACCTGGAAAAAAGCAAATGAATGCCATTCTTTTGAAATGTTTGGAATGTTGCCTTTTGCCAGAAATTTCTCCTCTGGAGGCTTAGGGAGTGGCTCAAAATGATGATTTTCTTAGGGGTTTTCCAAAACCTGCATTATGAGCCTTTCCCAGTAGAATAGGAAAATGCTGGCAAAGACCATTCTTCTGAATAAGTCTGGCATCCATTAGCATCTTTGCCAGATTTGAGATCCATTCCTCCAGGGTGTGTGAAGATTCTGCTTTCTGCCCAGGCAGGAGGGGAAATTTCTCATTGTATTGGAATGGACGTCAAATGCCATGTCCCCACTGCTTGCTACCAATTTTGTCATTGACTTTCTGGGAAAGCCAACAGAGAAGATTTGAAATGATGATCACACGGTTATAAGGCACTTGGTAACTGATCATAAATGCAAACAGATTGCCAACTGCCAATCAGGCAACCAAGGGAGGCCAGAGCAACATTTAACAATGGCCAGAAGTAAAACAACCATTTTGAATCTGTTGTGACAGCAACTGGTTGTTAAACAACCAGTCGAGGAGATTTGTGCCCATTTCATGTATCTATAATTAAATTTGAAAAATCTGTTCTAACAAAATAAGTTGAAATTAGTTTTAGCCATCTAGTATTGACTGTGTCTAAATAACGTATCTATATTACAATACAATTACAATCTACAATAATAATATCATTATATTATTGTATTATAAACCCACTCCACAAAAGACATTATAATAGCTTACAAGCATAAATCTTATAATTGCTTCACTATGGCTTTTCCCCAGAATTTTCTTACACATTGACTCCAAAATATATGGTTAATAATCCAGTTTAGAGTTGAGGTAATATAGGGGTTCACATTCCAGTTTAACCATAGATTTATTGCATGGCCCTAAAATGTTATTTTCACTTTGAATAAAATTTTCTTGTTGATAATATGATGGAAATCAAGCTTTCTTCTACTTGAAGACACTCTCAGTTTGAAGGGCTGCTTAAGCCAATCTCAATTTAAAGATAAACCTTAAAAGAGATAACAAGGGGTGAGATATGGTTACAAACTTCTTCACAAGTGTGAAATTAGTGCATTTTTACTGAGATTGTAACTATAGTATCTAACTTCGCATGCATACAAATTTCTATCTGTACATATTATCCAGACTATGTTCTCTTTTTTTGTTAAAAGTTTCATTTCTAGCAAAACTAACTGATTACTTAGAAGAGGGACTTAATTTGAATCTGATTGCCAAAGATTGTCTGCCTGATCAGGTAAATCTCGCATATGACCAGATGAGCTAATTCTACTTTATTGTTAGACTACATTAACAGAAACTTACAAGTGTGAAAGGACAGTTCTCTTACTATCTCCTTTATAGTCTGAGATGTTAGGGAGGGCCTCTTCTGAGCTCCTTGCTCTGCCCACCATGTAGCTGCAGACTATGCTGTCTCTCATCTGACTACTTCCTGGGCAGCGTCCCTTTCCTCCAACCCCCGAGGTCTTTCTCACATTCCATTACATAGACTGCAGCAACAATACTATTGCTGAAAAGAATTAACAACTCAATCTGTACAGAATCCAGAATTCTAATTATTTCTGGAGTAATATTGGTAGGATCTGCCCCCTAACACATGCTCTTGTATTCATGCGGCCAATTATCCTTTGGTAACCTCCTTCAAAACCCAGTATGAGCTACTAATCTGTGCTGTAAATTGTGTTATGCTACTTATGAAATTAATGTTCACATTATCGTTTTCACATAAGGATGAATCAAGCTGAGGAATCAGTTCTCTCACATAACAAATTCCTTTGCTTAAAAAGTCATTATGTTTCAATCGTGAGAGCCTATAGCCTGAAAAATATTTTATTTCATAATAAGAGGTGAAGAACTCCAGTGTGTGTGTGTGTGTGTGTGTGTGTGTGTGTGTGTGTGTGTGTGTGGGCTGATATATAAATATATTTCTGACTTGTAATTTATTTTGACTTTTCCAGACTCTTCAGATAAAAATAAATTGCCTGGAAATGAAGTTCAAAAAAACTAAGTGACAGGCTACTTGATACATCTTGGCATAATTGAAAATACCTTTATGTGGTGCACTTTCACATTGGAAAATACACTTTTTTGTGTCGCATTGCTTCATCCATCAAGTAACAAGGATTACCTTATGGCAGGCAATAATACCATGATAACTAGATTATATCCAGCTCAAACGGAATTATTTATAGAACAAAATAATAGAGGTGGAAGGGACCTTGGAGGTCTTCTAATCCAACCACCTGCTCGAGAAGGAGATCCTATACCATTTCAGACAAATGGCAGTTCAGTCTCTTCTTAAAAGTCTCCAATGATGGGGCACCCACAACTTCTGAAGGCAAGGCATTCCAGTGATTAATTGTTCTCACTGATAGAAAATTTCTCCTTAGTTTTAGGTTGCTTCTCTCTTTGATTAGTTTCTATCCATTGTTTCTTGTCTTGCCTTCTGGTACCTTGGAGAATAGGTTGATTCCCTCATCTTTGTTATAGCCTCTCAAATATTGGAATATTGCTATCATGCCTCCTAGGTTTTTTTTTCTCACTAGACTGGACATACCCAATTCCTGCAACCATTCTTCATGGGTTTTAGCCGCCAGCCCCCTAATCATCCTTGTTACTCTTCTCTGCACTCTTTCCAGTGTTTCAACATCTTTTTAATATGGTGACCAAAACTGGATACACTGTTTTAAGTATGGTTTAACTAAGGCTTTGTAAATAGTTGAATATTGAAATATTGAAATATTAATACTTGAATAATCTTGATTATATCCTATTAATGCAGCCTAGGATTGCCTAGGATTTGGCTGTTTTGGCTGTTGGCTCATATTTAAGTCTATTAGGATGCCAAGATCCCTCTCACGATTATTAGTATTGAGCCAAGTTTCACTCAATCTATACCTTTACGAACGGTTTTTCTTGCCTAAGTGTAAAAGTTTACTTTATCAACATGGAATTTCATTTTGTTAGATAGGACTTAGTGTTTAAACCTGCATCTTCAGCCTGTCTTCTAGAGTATTGGCTATTCATCGATGAGTTGCCCTTCTATTTCCTCATGTAAATCATTTATAAGACGTTGAAGAGTAATGGGCCTAAAACTGAATCCTGGGGTACCCTATTGCCCACCTCCCTCTATGTGGCTGTAACTCCGTTAAGGACTACACATTGAGTTTGATTTCTCAGCCAGTTATAGGAGTTTTAAGGGAAGACTTTAATTCTTCAAATAATTCATATTGAAATAAACTATATTAAACATAAATTTCCTTCTTGTTAATAGTGTTTATTCACTATTATTTGTACATTTGAGTGATATGGAAGACATACCTATTAGATAATCTATTACAAGTAACTGAGACTTTGAATTATAAATTAATATGTAATTATGGTAAATAATTGTACATTAAAATATAAGACATAAATATTTTAAATGAAATTACACTATACAAACATTTTTAGATACCTTCTCCAGAATGATTTCAAATAAGTATTTTATAATAATTTGTTTATTATGTATCATTAAGTCAGTGTTGGTTCTTAGTGATGACATAGATTTTCTCTGTGATGATCTCTTTCTAACCTGGTTTATGATAGTTACGGTAGTTCATATTGACAGTTAGAACAATTAATCAGTGGAACAACTTGTCTCTAGAAGTTGGAGGTTCACTGGAAGTTTTTAAGAAGAGATTGGACAATTGCATGCCTGAAATGGTTTAGGACAGTCATCGTGAACTTTTTCGGCACCAAGTGCCCAAACCGGAACATGTGTGTGTGCATACATGCTCGCGCATCAGAAACCCGAAGACGAAGTGGCCAGTGTGCATGCTGGTCTTTGGGTTTCCAGTGCTCCGGCATGCACGAAGATCAGCTGGCCAGTGAGCATGCGTGTGCCAGAAACCAAAGGAGCAGCTGGAGCATGTGCCTGCAGAGAGGGCTCTGCATACCACCTCTGGCACACGTGCCATAGGTTCGTCATCACGGGTTTAGGGTTTTCTACCTGAGCAGGGGGGTTGGATTAGAAACCCTCCAAGGTCCCTTCCAACCGTGTTACTCTGGTCGTTATGGCCAGGTGGATCCCTGGTAAAAATTACTATTTCCTGCTCCCATGCATTGATACCTTTTCATTACCTTTACAGGTAGTACTTGACTTATGATCCCAATTAAACTTGGAATTTTGATCATAAGTTATGGTTATAAATTGAGTCACAATGTGACCTGATTCAATTTTATGACCATTTTCATGATGGTTGTTAAGTAATTCACTGTGGTTGTTAAGGAAATCACTTGGTCATAAGTCCACATTCAGCTTATCCAATGCCATTTTAAATTCTGCAGTTAAAGATAATTTGTTCTATGAAAAATTGAGTTGGATTTTTCTCTTATGGTGTTCTTTGTTCTGTCATTTCTTAACAGACATATTTTTGCTGAAATTTCTTCTATTTTTTTAATGATAAACAGTGGCTTTAGTAAGACTAGGTGTGTCACCTGTCTATTTTCCTGGAGCCTTCTTATAAAAATGGAGGCCCCTACAGGCTTGCAACAATAGTACCTGTTCCAGAATAGCACATGGTTGCCATTAGGCAATCTGTAGGATAGCCAAAACTTGCGTTGCATTGGCCAGGTCCCTCTCTTTAAAAAAAAAAAGGTAAGTTTGGTGGTGCTGCTGGGCCCTGGAACTGGCTGAGGTGCTCGCTGAGTCCTGCAAGTCCCTTGGGTGGCTGATTGGGAAAGCAGGCTGACGTCTAGCTTCTGTAACAGCCCTACATGCTCCCCATAGCTCTGCTGCCAGGCTTTAGGTTCTCTTGGATGGCTGAGTGGCTGGACTGGGAGAGGCCAAGACCTATGGATACTCGGCGGAATGGGTGGGTAAAGATGGGGGCCCACTGCAGCATCCCTGTATTGCAGCGACTGTATCTTTGAAAATAGGTCATAAGTATCTTTGGTGGTCTGTTGTAACTTTGAATGGCTGCTAAGCAACTGGTCATAAGTTGAGGACTACCTATACCTCACTTAGAGAAGCAATACAGTAAAACAAACTTCAAATGGTCTAACAATGAATTATTAGATAGCCGAACCTATGAGAAAGAGTCCTATGCTAATTTACAAATGCAAAATTAAAAACTAGCTTCTAAAAATATGTTCTGAACTTTTTATTTACACTGAAGACACTGAGGAATGGCTCCTTATTACCTTTGTGGAGTGAGGTAGTTTTGCTGTCTCTGATCACCTGGATTTCTGGTATGGTTGAGAGGCTTGGCAGACTTGATTAGTAAGATTTCTCCCTTCTGCTTTCACTGACAGATCTCAATTGTGTCAGAGATGTGGCTTGAGGAATATTCTCTATGTTCATTGTCAGAGGCAGATGAAGCTGCATGGCATAATGAGATACAGAACCACAGAGATAGGCAAGCCACAGAGGAAGAACCTGGCACAGAGAATGGCACTGGTAACGTTAAAAACTCTCTCCCTATCATTCTTATTTTGAAAGTAATATTTGAAGCCAGTTCCTTTAAGTATTAGCGTCATACCCATTCACTTATTGTCTAGAGATTAAAGCTGTTCTAATCATGTCAAATTTAAAACAAAGGCTAGTATTGAACAGGGACAAAGTATCAGTGAACAATAATGCATAAGGATTAAAGCTTGCAGCTGGTGACATTGAAGACCCTGAACTGAGAAAATGGACAAAGACAATGGTTAAGTTAGACATGTCAGCCCTAAAGAGCTTTGTAATGGAAAGATTTTCTAAAGCATTAAAATGATTTCCATATTGATTCACATTAGCTTCTCTTTAGTTCCCTTCCCTGGACATACATTATACAATGTTCTGAGTTTAATTACATTGCTGGAGCAAAGTTTGGGGGAAAATAAGAGGTGGCTCCTTTCAATTTGTTCAATTGAGTATCTCCAGATCCTTTTATCTACTGGAAACATTTCAATTAGGCCTTCTCTCCTAAAATGCTTTTATTTCCAGAGATGTCATATTTAACTAAATAAAGCAATAGCAAAATAACAGAAATAAGCACTGGATCCCAGTGAGGTATCAGACATCATGAATCTCTTCACAGGGAATATTTATGGCCAAATAATCTATAATTCAGGAGATCTAGAGCTGTTAATTCCTAAATACTGAAAAAAATAATCTAGGGTTATGCCCTAAGAAGAGTTTGTTACCTCTTTTCCTCAGCTTCAAGTCAAATAACTAAACCCTACTTGCAGTTGAATTTTGATGGCTTTTTGAATCCAGTTGAATTTAGTAGGATTAGGTATGTTTTTGTTGCAATAGATATGTAGATAGCCTCTAGAGGCAATTTAATTGATAGAATTAACATGGGGAAACAATATCTCCCATGCGCTGAAATTGGCTCATCCATATGCTTTTATTAAAAGAATAATACATTTCCTGTGTCGCTTATAGGATGCTAGCTGGATACTTGTGTTTCGCTACGAAACCATATGATCTGGCTTGATAAGTTGACACATATCTGGAGAAATAAAGGCTGCTGCTGAGGTCCCGCCATGATATTCCCTATCCTGTGGTAGACCTGCCCCTCAACTTTGAATTTTGGCATAAAATATCCCCCCTTCACCTCACTGGCTCCAAAAGACGTCATTTGGAAGCATCTGTTGTACTTCCGGGCAGCGGAAAGGCAGTGCTCTGCCATTGGATGCTAGTGGGTGAGAAGGCTGTATAAGGGTTCAGGGTAGGACTCAAGGGGAGGGAGCTGGACTGTATCACCACTGCAGCACATTGCAGGAGTCTCATCCTGCCACTTCAGGGCATGGCACCAGGCACAGAGTAACTGAGGTCCAAGATCAACAACCTTTTTCCTGGAGTAATCAATTTGGGGTCCATATTTAAAACCAGACAAATACTTATTAGTCCAAGGCATTGATCTTATTTGTAATATCTTTTCATTGTATATACCTGTTGCTACCTGATTAATGTAGCAGTTATTAGATGTATACTTTTTTAACAGCCTCTCTATTGACTTCTGGATGACTTTGATGATACTTTTGTGCAGCTTCCCTTACTTGTGCTATCCTAATTGCATCTGTAAATCTTTTCCTGCATTCCGCCCCCCCCCTTTCCTTTTAACTGGTATTACAGGAGAAGGAACATATTCATCTGAGGAGGTCAGTGTAAGAAGTGACTTGGGGCTGGGACACTATGCAGGAGAAATTCGGTTCACAATCCGTTGACTCAGTGGTGGTCGGTGATTGTAACTCATAAGGGAATATCTCTCCCACTGCCGTGAGTTCGGAAGCAGTTCCATAGGTGGAAGGCATAGACAGTTTGTTGATGTAGCGATGTTTAGTACTGTAAGGAGCCCTGGACCACTCCTGAGTGAAGGAGTGGAACATCTGCCAGTTTGAACTGAAGTAATGGAATGTGAGGTAACTGGCAGTTGGGACAGAATTCTTTTCAGATGGGGAGAGGTTAATATAAGGCAATTGGCAATTGGAACAGAGTCTTTTTAGGTGGGGAAGAGAAGTACAATGTCTAGCTCCTTAGCATCATAGTGTGTTAATATAATACTATATATGAAATACTAATGATTTGATGGTCATTTCAAAAAAATCCTTTCTTAGCGAGCACCTAGAAGCCAAGATGAACATACGTGCCAAATTTCAGGTTTGTAAGCTTTACTGTTCTGCAGATTTCGTGATGAGTGAGTGGTATTTGGCTTTTATATAGAGAGATTGAAAAATAATTTAGGACTCCCGGTATCCCATCATTTGAAAAATAAATAATTAAAACAAAACAGGAAAATGAAAACTGCTAAAGAGGGATGGGCAACCTGGTGCTATTCAGAAACCTTGGATGATGTCTCTCATTGGTAATTTTATTGATTTGTTTATGTTTTAAATTTATATGTTACCTATCTCACTCTTGGAGCAACATTTGCTAGTTTAGTTGTTCTACATCACTATTCTTACTGTATCATTTTATAAGATTTTAAAAACTTTTTTTGTGAGATTCATCAGGTTTCCTTTTTATTGTTCAAAGTCAGGATATAAATGATATCTTGATTTTATTCTGTTCTACTCTACTCTACTCTACTCTACTCTACTCTACTCTACTCTACTCTACTCTACTCTACTCTTCTATTCTATTCTATTCTATTCTATTCTATTCTATTCTATTCTATTCTATTCTATTCTATTCTATTCTATTCTTTATAGAATAATAAACAAAATTTTGACATCCACAGCATAAGCAGCAGTTATCACCAGCTAATAGAAAAATTAACTGTCTTCTTTCATATTACTAAACACTGGGCAGCATTCTGAAGTTGATTACTGCAATGGATTAAACATCAGTTTCCATAAGCCAGAGACTTAAAATTAATCACTTCTGGATCCCACTTTTGAATAGTTATTACTAAATGTTATTATACTATAAATACCCATAATACTGTAAAACATTTTTAAAAACCCCAAAGGAATATAAATTTCTAGAGCGACATTCATATTTCTAGACACAAACATGTAAGTATTACTAAATAAATACCATTTTATAAATATTTAGATAATTACAATAGATATTTAAGGACGACGAAAGTAATTATTCATATTAGCTGAATGTTACATGTAGCATTCTTCAATAATTGACCAAATATTGAAAGTAATATTCCTTCATCCTGGAAAAAGAAAAAAGAGAAGAAAAGGGAATTAATACATTATGGGCCATTACAATTGCAATCCTATATATATATATATATATATATATATATATATATATATATATATATATATATATATATATATATATATATATATATATATATATATATATATATATATATATATATATATTCTGAGGTTTTCGCGGGTGTTTGTATGTAGGTCTTTGGTTATTCGGGTCTTCTCCCGCGTAGAATTGGAAGTATCTTGGCGACGTTTCGACAAAGTCTCATTTGTCATCTTCAGGCTGGTGTTCTCGGCTTCATGCTTCCAGGAGCAATGTGAGGTTGCAGCTGACCCTTCCTTTTAACTGCTGGTGGGGGTGGGAGCTGATTGGGTGGGAGCTTGGCTGTGTTCTGATTGGGTGGAGGTGTGTTCTGATTGGTTAGGGGCTTGGCTGTGCTCTGATTGGATGGGGGGTTGGTTGTGCTCTGATTGGCTGGGGGTGTGTTCTGTTTGGGTGGGGGCTTAGTTGTGCTCGGCTTAGTCTGAGTTGCAGGGGGATTTGAGCTGGTGAGCTGCGTTGTTGTTGTTTGGCTTCGTGTTTGTGGTCGTGAGAGCTTTTCATGGAGGGTGTTGGTCTGGCTCATGTATGGATTGGAGGGGTTAAAAGTGGCTAATGATGCAGCTACGGTCTGGCTTCTGGTCCTTGGTGGTGCCTCATTATCAGTGTGGGTTTGAGTCTGCTTTCTACGTGGATGTGTGGTGGTGACATCCTGTGTGGCTCTTGTGAGTGTGGGTCTGGTGTCATTCATCGTGTTAGAAAATACGCCCACACAGCATGAACAAACGAGACGATACCTCCCACCTGCCAGCCATTTGGAAACCCGCCCTTATTGACAAACGAGTCCCTAACACGATGAATGACACCAGACCCCAGACACACCAGACACATAACTTGCAGGTGAATCTGCACGCAGCTCCACTTGTACAAGCATGTGTGCCACTTGCCTGTCACTTCTGCTTAACTATTCCTTCTCCCTCGTCCTCCTCCTCCCACCAGTCCACAAAGCTGGAAAGGTTGAGGATTGCTGCTGCAGAGATATGCATGATTGCTTTCTCAGTGTGAGTATTCTAATTTAAGAAGTGATAAATCTATGTGAAGTTCTTTATGGGTTCTAAATTATTTTCTGCTAAATAATGACTAGAAATTGTAGATCTAATTCTTAATTAATTGCTGTGATCAATTTCTGTGTGAAGCTACAAAAAGGATTAGGAGCTGTACACAGTCCACTTTTGCCTTGAATCTTAGTTTTTTTATAGTAGGCCATTATTCAGTTATCTGTTTTCTCATCAGCTTCATACTCCTTAGTTATTTTTATTTTTCCCACAGATGTAACTGGCATCCAAAACAACCTCTCTGAACTTTCATTCTTTGTTCTAACTGATTCTCAGAATACTATTATCCTTTTCCAGGTAGTATAATTTTAATTTGTCACATTCACTCAAGACTGGCAAATGATTTCTACACATTGCAAAATTCGAACAGACTTACCAATTTAAATTACAGCTAAGCAATGTTTCCTCTAAAACACTTGTGTAATACTTTAATGATTTGGGGAAAGGGGAACATGTGTGATCCAAAGAATGGAATGAAGATTTATAAGAGAAGAAAGACCACCAACATTATGAATTATTTCTGACTACAATTTTTCTCCTGAGTCTATTGAGGGACTTTTGTGTAGAGATATTGGGCTTATGTAAATTTATCCTACATAAACTGTCCTGCCCCTATAATTAGATTGGCAGAATTAATTGTCCCTCAACCTTAATTAAAACAAAGTAAATAAATTATCCTAACTAGACATGAAAAATAGCACAGAACAGAATCACAGCAGTAACAGAAATAAAAGAGTTGGAGGGGACTTTGCAGGTCTTCTAGACTATGTGTATCAAACACATGACATCATGTTGCTATCATGTGACGTATCACAACATTTTTCCCCTTCACAGAGCTGGGGTGGGCCTGGCCTGCGCATGACGCCTCCGGCCTGTGGGCTGCCGGTTTGACATCCTTGCTCTAGATCAATCCCCTGCTCAAGCAGGAAACCTATACCATTCCAGACAAGTGGCTGTCCAGTTGCCTCCAGTGATGGAGCACCTACAACTTCTGAAGGCAAGCTATTTCACTGGTTAATTTTTCTCACTTTTAGGAAATTTCTCCTAGGTTGCTTCTCTCCTTGATTAGTTTCCATCCACTGTTTCTTGCCTTGCCTCCTGGTGCCTTGGAAAATAGGCTGACTCCCTCTTCTTTGTGAGAGCCCCATAAATATTGCTGTCATGTCACCCCAGTCCTTCTTTTCTCTAACTCAAAGAAACAAAATTCCTGAAACTTTTCTTCATATGTGTTAGCCTCAAAGTCCCTAATCATCTTTATTGCTCTTTCCAGAGTTTCAGCATCTTTTTTCTAATGTGACCAAAACTGGATACTGTATTCCAAGTATGATCTTACAAGGGCTTTATAAAGCAGCACTAATACTTCACATGATTTTGGTTCTATCCCTCTGGCTTTTTTGGCTGCTGTCATATACTGTTGGCTCATGTTGACATGATTATCCATTAGGGTTCTAAGATTCATTTCATAATTAGTGCTATTGAGCCAAGTTTCACCCAGTCTATACCTGTACTTTGGGTTTTCTAGTCAAAGTGTAAAATCTTACTTTTCTCTATAATAAATTTCATTTTGTTAGACAGGGACCAGTCTTCAAATCTGTTGAAATCTATCTGGATCTTGAGCCTATCTTCTGGGTGTTGGCTATTCCTGCCACTTTAACATCACCTACAAATTTGATGAGTTTCCCCTCTATTCCTCTTTCTAAATTGTTTCTGAAGATGTTGAAGAATACTTTAGAATACTAAAACGGAACCTTGGGTTACCCCACTACTTCTCTCCTTCCATGTAGATGTAGTCCCATTGAGGACTACAGGTTGAACGCGATTTATCAGATCCATCTGATGGCGATGCTATGTATCCCACTTTTTTTTTTTTAGCTTACCAAGAAGTAGACAAAGTAGACCACAGTCTACTTCTTGGTAAACTAAAAATGTCAAGCCCTACTATGTCCACTGCATTTTGCTGGTCCTCTAGTTTAGTCACTTTGTCAAAGAATGAAATATTATGTGGCATAATCTGTTTTTGACAAATCCATGTTGGCTTTTGGTTATAACTTTGCTTGCTTCTAGGTGTTTGCAGATCAGTTGCTTATCTTTTCCAACCTCTACCCAAGTATTTATGTCAGGCTGATTGGCCTGTAGTTTCCCGGATATATTTTTTCTCCTTTTTTTGAACCTGGAACCACATCAGCTCTTTTCCAGTCCTCTGATATTTCCCTGATGCTCCAGGATCTTTGAAAGATATGATTCAATGGTTCTGAGATCACATTCACCAGTTCCTTCAGAATTCTGGGATGTAATCCATCAAGTCCCAGTGACTTGAACTCATCTAGAGCCAAGTGTTCTCTTACCACTTTTTTTTTTTTTTGCTTATTTTAATTTGTATTCCTAGCCTGTCTTTTACGGTTATGTTTTTGGTATGTTGAGCTGTGTTATCTTTTTGTGAAGACAGATGCAAAGAATGAAGTAAGTAGCTCTGCTTTCTCTCTACTGCCCATTACTTCCTTGGCATTTCTCTCAGTGAACTGATTGTTTCCTTGACTTTTTTCTTTTTTCTATGCTGAAAGAAATCTTTAAAAAAAATTTCATAGTCTTACTTACTTTAAATCTAACAAACATATAATACAAAATTGCCTTACACTCCTCCGTGTTATTCCTGGTTATTTGTGAATTAACAAGGTGCTATAAAACCAAGAATATAGGAGAAAAGGAACACACGGTGAAGATCTCTGTAACTCTCCTTTTTAGATTTACATTCTCCACTTGAACTCTCCCCTCCTGCCCTGCCCTGCCCTCCACTTCTGTTCTTTCTTTTGCCATAGAATGCAAACCGTATCTCACAAAGAATATAACTATTTTGTAAGCTTCATACCTCCATTGGATCCCGAGGCACAATGGAAAAACCATGTCCACAGAGTCTTCTGAAAGGCCAGAATAATCAGAGTCAAATTACGGAAAGCTACTCAATTGTTTTTGTACCAACATGGTCCAGTGTGTCCAGTCTAAATATTTGGAAACAGCCCTATCCCTTAAAAGATCTGATTGGAAATGGAAGTATTTTCTCTTCTTGTGACTGGTACTGCTCCATGCTGGAGGTTAAATTTGTGCTAACTGCTCTTTTACAAGGTGGGTCAATTGAGCGCTTGCTTAGACTATATCTAATGCCTTCCAGATATGTTGGGCTACAATTTTAAGTTCCTAACTAACATGAATTTATTGCATACATATGATGAAGTAGTATAGAAAGCACACAGCTGAGAAGGCGGGCCTAATGAAATGTTAGTGGTAATAATGAATTAGCAAAGCTTTTCCTAATAAGCTGTTTTCTTTTCCCTAGCCTATTCAGAAAACAGCCAGGGCAATTCTTGAAGATTCTCATCAGCATCTACCCCCAGCATTTGTTTTGTTTATCTATGGACACTGAAGACAGTGAGATATGTCTACTTTCATTTTTCAAAATGCCTTTCTTTCTTTTATCACCAATATGCTGCAATTACTGGGGATGAAAAATGATTGTTTATAAACTGTTTTATTTATCTATCAATTTTTTAAAAACTGCCCATTTTCCTCATAGAGGGACCCAGGAGATAGATACCGTGTTTTCCTGAAAATAAGATCCTGTCTTATATTTTTTTGAACCCTGAAATAAGAGCTTGGCCTTATTGCCATGCACTCAAAAGCCCAGTTGGGCTTATTATCAGGGGATGTCTTATTTTGAGGGAAACAGGGTATATGTGTGTGTGTGTGTATGTGTGTGTGTGTATCAGTGGTGGGTTCCAATCAGTGTTACCACCTGTTCTCTTCGTGCACGCTATTACGCTTCATGGCTGAGGGAAAGAGCCATGCTCACTCCAACAAACAACTTAGCCAACACCATATCAACAACTTTCTGCTGGAGAAACTGTTCACTGAGCAATATGAAGTATGCATACTCTCAATCCACCAGGCTTACCACCTCATGTCCTCTACCTCAAGGTTGGCGCTCCAATCATGATGTTATGCAATTTAATCCTTCTGAAACTGTGCAATGACACCAGGCTTCAGGTGAAGACTCTGTACAAACACATAATCGAAGCCACGATTTTCACAGGCGTCAATCAGGGAGAAACTGTTTTCCTACTCCGAATTCCTCTGATCTCATCAGACTACCATTTTGAGTTCTCCACAGTAATTTTTTGCAGCTTCCCTTACTTGTGTTTTCCTAATCGCATCTGTAAATCTTTTCCTTTGTTTTTTCCCTCTTTTCCCTTTAACTGGTGTTACAGTAGAAAGAACAGATTTGTCTGAACAGAGGAGGTCAATGTAAGAAGTGATTTGGGGCTGGGATATTATGTAGGAGAAATTCGGTTCACAATCGGTTGGCTCACTGGTGGTCGGTGATTGAAACTCATAAGAGAATATTTCTCCTGCTGCCTTGAGTTTGGAAGCAGTTCCAAAGGTGAAAGGCGCAGACATTTTGGTGAGGTAGCAACGTTTAGTACTAAGCAGCCCCAGACTGCTCCTGAGTAAAGGAGTGCAACATCTGCCAGTTTGAACTGAGGTAACGGAATGTGAGGCAACTGGCAATTGGAACAGAGTTCTTTTCAGGTGGGAAGGTAGAGTAGAATGTCTAGCTCCTTAGCATCAGAGCGTGTTAATATAAGGCAACTGGCAGTTTGAACAGAGTTCTTTCTTCAATACTCTAGCTGAAAATGTAAGACTTACCTTTCTCCTTAATTTTCCTCTTTTGATTCATATCTTCCTTGCTGATTTCTTTGTAACAGCTCCATCTTTTCCTTTCCTAGCAGAAACCTCATCCTATCTTTTCAGCTACATTGCTAAATGCTTTTGCCACATTTGCACACACTATTCCGCCCCCCCCCTCTTCTGCCCCTGGTTGATCTATAGATACTTATTGAACTAAGCTAACAAAAAGAAGGGAGAAGGAGGAGGAGGAGGCCCAATCAAGTATAAAACTAATAAAATAACATCAAGCATAATAAGAATTGAATTTTAAATGTTTTTCTTTTTCAAATTTCTAAGGTGCATGTGTGTGTATGTACTTCACTTTCTCATTTACTCCATACTCCTTTTTTGGGATATCTCTATCCTTCCTCCTCTTCTTTTTAAATATTTTTAACTTACAAAATATGTATTCTAAAGTATTAAATCCTGAAACAGCTTCCCTTTTTTATGTTACCCTAATTCTCAAATGAATCTTCATGGAATTTGAGTTTTCTAAATCTCAAGGGATTTTTCTAAGAATGCCTCTTTAGCATTCCTTAGCCCACAAAGTTGGACAAGGAGTGAAACTGATATGTGTGTGTAAGGTTATTTTGAACTTTATATCTTATTCCAGGATGAGCAATCCAAATGGCCAAACACCACAAAATCCTGACATCACAAGTTAAAGATGGGGCAAACCTCCTCACAAAATTCCTGCAGCCTTACCCCATCGGTTCTCAGAATGTAGAACCCATTGGGAAGTCACCCTCCAGATGACTTCACAATGAACTCTATGAAGTGCTATCTAACAGTCTAGACTGGCTTTGCAACTACCTCAAGTTTAAGACCAATTCTACATTTAAGCAAAAGAACATAACCCTCTTAAAGTGGGAAAGAGCTCTGCAAAACCCCTTGGTCTCAGAAAGGTTTCAGGTACATAGGCAAAGCTGATATCCCTTTCTGCACATTCCCACCACATATGCTGGTAAGGATCAGAAGAACGAACCGCGAAAACATTAGAGGCTAAACTATAAATAAAATTGTTTTCTGTCTCTTTCTCTATAATTAATTAGGAAGGCTTAATTATATGCTCCCATCAAATACATGTTACTATCTATTCTGATAGTTCAGTATTTTTATTAAATAAAGTAGAAAGAGTTGCTTTGTAAGATTTTCTCTCTAAGATTCATTCATTCATTCATTCATTCATTCATTCATTCATTCATTCATTCATTCATTCGTTTGTTCAATCTTTCATTCCCCCTTTATTATTAGGCAACAAATATATCAAACATACCTTTCTCCTTTTCCCCCCAGAACAACAATGTTTTCTTTAAGATCCAGTTGCCTGGCCCCTTGCAATTGGAATATTATTATAGTTTGCTGCACCATCAACCAAATGTTTAGACTGCATGTGGCATTTTTGTCGACCTACTGAGTCCATCCCAAGGATCTGGCTGATGTTGATGTTTGGTGTTAAAGCAGGAGTGAAATGCTACCATTTGGACCTGTTCAGGTGAACTGGCAGTAATAAAAACTACTGGTTCGGGTGAACTGGTAATACAAAAATACCAGCAGTTTGGACGAACCGGTATTTCCGATGATCAGCTGTGCCGCGTGATTTACTTAGATCCAGCATATGAACACGTCAGAAACTGGAACATTCGAATGACCAATCAACAACAGAGCCAACCAGTTCCTCAGCTGTGAATTATAATGTTAAACTAATGGCCAGTCGCACAACCAACTGATCACACTAGCACACAAGACATATATAAGTGAAAAAGGAATAGAACAAGACATTTCTACCGAAGTCCTGCTGCTGATATTACCTAGCCTGGTAACAAAATGTTCTGGAGCTAATGGCAGGTTTGGAGAGCAAAACATTGCCAGAATCTTTTTCTCAGGTCTCAACATCTTTTTGTATCATGGTGAACAGAACTAGATGCAATATTCCAAGTGTGGTCTCAGCTGAGCAATATAAAGTGGTACTATCACTTCACATGATTTTGAAACTATTCCTCTGTTGATGCAACCTATGTCTGCATTAGCTTTTTGGCAGCAACAGCAGACTACTGACTCATTCTTAAGTGGTGTCTACAAGGACTCCACTTAGATCCCTCTCACAGTTGCTACTGTAGAACCAGGTATTACCTGTATTATACCTGTGCATTTATTTTTTCTTGTCTGTGTGTAGGACCTTACTTTTCTCACTATTGAATTGCATTTTGTTGAACATGGTCCATTGTTCAAATCTGTCAAAATCCTTTTGAATATTGAGTCTGTCTTCTAAAGTATTAGCTATTCCCTCTGAGTTTGATGTCACCTGCAAATTTGATAGGTTTCCCTATGTTCTCTCATCTGGCTCATTTCTGAAGAGGTTGAAGCATACAGGCCTAAGTCAGAACTTGAGGTGCCACACTGCCTGATTCCCTCCATTCAGATGTAGGTCCATTGAGGATTACATATTGAGTGTGGTTGGTCAGTCAATTGCAAACATATCTGGTGGTGATACTGTTTATCCCACATTTTTCTATCTTATCAAGAAGAAGGCTGTGGTCTACTTTGTCAAAGCCTTACTGAAATCTAAACTAGGTCCACACCATTTCCCTTGTCTATAATTTGGTCACTTCATCAAAATGTTTTTCAGTGTTCTCCAATCCAGTGTAGCCTTTGATTTACAACATAGTATCTGGTACATCTCTTAAGATAGCAGAACTTCAGCACTCCTCTTTTAAAACCTAAATGGCTTGAGATCAATTGTACAAAGAGGGAGAGAGATATTTTGAGTACACACACATAAGTAGGTGAATGCTTTCAATCCTTACTGTCCAGAACTAGCTCAAATCCTTTTTTCCCTGAAGTGAAAGACTAATTCTGTCTCCTTTCCATAGCCATTTGTCTAGAATCACATAGGCTCTCATGTTTTGAGTAGGGGGTTGGACTAGAACAGGTCCCCTTTGAGGTCCCTTCCAATCCTATCAGTCTATGTTCTAAAAAGAAATCAAATATACTGAATGGAACTTTGGTAGAGCCCTGAGAGCCACACAGAACCCCTCACTACTGCTTCTCATAATTTTTCACAGAAAACAGACCTTTTACACTGTTTAATTCTTCTTCTGTTTTCTTTGCAGTTCCTATTTTCAGGGCAAGGCTATCTTCAAGACCGCCTTCTACCACATAACTCCCAATGACCAGTAAGATCCCACAGAGTTGGTCTCCTCCGGGTCCCGTCAGATAAACAATGCCAGCTGGTGGGCCCTCAGGGGAGGGCCTTCTCTGTCGCTGCCCCAGCTCTCTGAAACCAGTTACCTCCTGAGGTCCAGACCATCCCCACCCTATTGGCCTTCTGAAAAGCGGTGAAGACCTGGCTTTTCCGGCAGGCCTGGGGCCGTTGATCTCGCTCTTGCGATCCAGCGAGATCTGGCCATGAATGGTGTGAATGAGTTTTAATGTTTTTAATGTTTTTAATTCTTAAATGTTTTTTATAATGATTTTAAATGCATTGTGAGCCGCCCTGAGTCTTCGGAGAGGCGTGGCATACAAATTGAATTAATAAATAAATAATAATAATAAATAAATGTCCTTGCCAATTAAAGCAAGTAATGCCACATGAGAAGGTTTATTTGGTACAACTGTCTTTTAACACTTCATTAATTATTTTATGGGGATGGCTTTAATTTTCTGTTTTGGTACTTCATACAGTCTACACTTCTTAAAATCCCTGTTCTGTTTTGTTTTAAAAAAGCACAGCTTGCATTGACTTTTATTTATAGCAATTATTTTTATCCTATTATGAAGCTCTGCTTTAATTTATTGTAAGCAACTCATCTCTCCTTTACATTCAGGACAGGCATAGTTTTAGTCATAATAACTTTCTTAAACTCATTTGAACTTGATAAGCCAACTTTGAATTTTTTAAAGTAACCCCCACCCTTTTTTTGACAAGTCATCAAGAATCCATAGATCTTTTATCTTTTAAAAATTATAAAAATCTTTCTAGAATGTACTCATGTGATAATATTTTTGACAATGCTCAGCTAGGTTTCAGAACTGTTGAAGCTTTACAAAGAAAAATGATTCAATAGCATGCCAGTAAATAGTGAGATTACCTTAGTTTTCCTAATTTGTATAGTTATCTCTTCTTGGTTTAATGCTATTTAAAAGTGACAGAATTAACACTGTCTGAAACAGTAACAGTCAACCATTTAATTGGGAATTATTTTATTCAGATTCGATCTTTTCTTCATTTAATAAGCAATCACCTCCTACCCCATTTATTTATTGTATAAATCAAGTATATCCTTATAAAATATCTTTTTCTCAACAAATGTTCTTCTGGACATGAATATGAATGCTTAATAATAAGCTTCCATAATTGTATTTTATTTTATTTTATTACTATTTTTTCTAAAAAATAATGTTGGTTGGCTGCATTGTTAATACTTGGAATAATTTTTAAAATTGTAACTATTTTAGTAGCTAGAAGGCAATAGTCTTCTTTCTCTATAAATTTTCTACTTTGAAAGAATTTAAATATATAGCTTATTACTAATCAGACTACATGCAAAATCATGAGCCATCTTGATGCTCTAAGGCTTTTGTGTAATTCCCAAAGACGGGATTAAAGTTACTCATCACAAGGAAAGAACATATATCTATTCATGGATATCTTAAGTGATTAGAGAAGGGGACCATTTGCTAAAAAGTCTGTGAATGTTTACATAATCCAAATTATCCAGAGCTACCTGGGATTTTAACAAGGAATACATATAATTTGCATTTCAAAAGAGGAGGAGATTAAATGCCAAGATAGTCAGCTAGCAGAAGCTTGGTTGCTGCTCTTGTGAATATTAGATAAAGTATCAATTTAATTACCAATAATCAAGAATTGATTATTATTGATAATCAATTATTGATAAGCAATTGATTATTGCTCAGCAAAGAAGAGTTCCTAAGTATACCTTAAAAGCCCTGTTTTGAAGTGTTGTCTACCCTGGAACAAGGCAGGAAAGTTAGTTTGGAAGAAAGAACAAGAAGACAGTTTGGCTTCTTAAAAGAAAACAATACAGTATTGCCAGTTTTAGATGGAATAACTAAGTAAAGTTATAGAAAACACAATTTACACATTAAACAATACCAGTCAGAGTTGGACTGTGTTTCAGATTAAATTTCAAAAGGGTGCTTCAAAGAATGAGGGGAGAAGGTGCCAATATAGCAGCTGCAGCTTTTCCTGGGTTTCCTAGAAGCTGTGGAGGTCACCTAGGATCCTGGGAAAAGATGCAGATGTTTTTGAAAAGTTGCAGTCAGGGGCTGTTTGCAACTCTCAATAGGCTGTCTTCTCCTTTTTTTCCTAACAGACAATCTGCATCTAGACAATATTACCATTTCATTTATTTTGTTGGTGAGGGAGTTCCTTTGAAGTTTACCTCACTTTATAAACCCTTTGATATGCAACTTACTTGACAGCACCTAACTGATCTGGGTTGATCTCAAAAATCCTGGTTAGGATCTGGATCAGAGGAAACCCAGTTGTCTAGGTTAGGTTTCTCAAACTTAGCAATGCATGCACCTCAATTCCCCAAGAATGGGGGAGGCTAGGGAATTCTGGGAGTTTAAGTCTACACATCTTAAAATAGCCAAGTTTGAGAAATACTGATTTAGAACATGATTTCACAAAGAGGACTAGACTTTATGAGCTACATATCACCATTTATGATTGCAACTTAATATGTTGATTGTTACCTTCTCTCTTTTTTTGACAAGTTTTATTTCCCCCCCATACACACCCACATATGTTTTGAAATAGAGTATTGACCATACCATATTATATATAATTCATCATATCCAAATATATTTTATTTAGTTACAGTTTCTGCCAAAGTATTCTTTTTCCATATTTGTTAATCAAATCTTAATTTTTCTATTCTTATTTTTCTAAACAGTATCTTCTTTTATCCTCGAATACTATTTTTTCTATTCTTAATCATATACATTCTCCTTAATTTTATTTTTTATTAATTAAATCTTTATCTTAATATATTTAAATGTGTTTGGGGATGCCTTTCTTCCATTTCATCTTTTTTGTTTTACAGCAATCTTTCTTCTCTTTCTCTTCCTCTCCCTTCTTTTGTCCTTCCTACCTTCTTCCTTCCTCTCCTATTCCTTCTCTACTTTCCCTTCCTTTCCTCCTCTCCTCCTTTCCTCCCCATCTAATTTTCCCTCCTATTCTCATTCCCCTTTCCTTTCTTCCTCTCCTCTTCCCTTTCTTCTGTTTTTCTCTCTCCTTCTCCCTTCCTTCAATCTCCCTACTCCTCCTTCTAACTCTCTCTATTGCTGTATTCATTTTCAATTCAGTGTTTTTTTCCCCTATGGTGTCCAGGCATCGCCGTTTTTCTTTCCCTTTATTGCATATGTTCCTCAAAATATTTTAAAATTCTTAACATTATGTTTCAACTTGTTTCATTTTACCTTAAAATCTTTCAACTTAATTAACTTTCCACCTCTAATTTCTATTTCAATAGTTATTTTTCTCTTTTCCTAATATTTCAATTACTTCTTAATATTTTAACATATAGACCATTTCTATATCTCTTAATCTACATCAAAAGTTTTGATCAAGCTGGCAATTTACAATGTAACATTTACCCTTTCAGAGTAGAGGTTATACTAGAAAATCGTTGACCTAATAGCCATTGTTTCAGAGATATTTATTTACCTAACAAATGTGAATCCTTGTGCACCCTTCCCAACTCTCCCTGCACTTTCCTTACACATTCATGCACTCCCATGCATCCCTATTCACACTTCTCAACCTGCAGCTTATTCCAATGCAATCTTCGTAACCTTCATGGCACCTTGCATACATCCTGGGTGCAACCCTCTGAATCAGAAATGAAGCATGGGGTGCAGCATTGTAGGAAGTGTGGGAAGTAGGTGAAAGGGGCAGCATAGGTTGGGGAATGTACCTTGGGGTGAAGTATGGATCAGGGAGAGTGCATGAAGTATGGTCCAGGTTGGGAAGGGTGTGCAAGAGGTACCATGTGGATTGGGGAGGTGTGCAAAGGTCCATAAAAAGTGTGGTGTACTTCAATGTTTTTTCTCTTGCAATCTGCAGTATTTGTGTTTTAATTGATTTCTTGGTGAATCTTATATGGACTTCTCATGGTAACTTGTTTCGCATTGCATACCTTGTATAGACTCGAAATATCTCATCTGTGCCATCCATCATCTTTTCTTCGGTAATTTCTAATGCTTCTGCTAAAATTTCTATCATTTTTCTGCCTGGTTTTCACCCTTTTCTTCTTCTATATTTTGAAATCTGAGATAAAATTCTGATCTGTCCATCTCCCATCCCACTAATCCACTCTTATCTCATTCAACCTCATCCAGTCTCTGGATGTCTCTGATTTTTTTAACCCTTTGCTCTTCCTTTTCCTCAATTTTTTGGAGTCTATCTTCATAGTTGATCATCATTTGCTGTATGTTCTCACTTTCTTATCTGTTTTCTCTGTTCTTTGTTCAATATTCCCTACTCTTGTTTGTATATTTTGAATTCCTTGCCAAATCATCTGTAGTGTTGCCTCCTTTTGCTTCTCTCATTTCCTTCTCCTTATCCTGTTGTAGCATCGTCTGTATTAATCGCTGTCCTCCAGATGGTGATGAAGAGGGTGTTGAAGAGCCAATAGCCGTTGCTTTTCTACTCATTCTGTGAAGTAGTTGCAAAAGCTTTAAACAAATAAAAAATTCTTCAGGTTCTTCTATACCTTAATCCATTTATGGATGGAGCAAATATTACCCCAAATATCAACGATAAGAAAAAGCCAAAAAAAAAAAAAGAAAAGAAAAGAAAAAGAAAAGCAATGAAAAGCAAAGAAACAATCTTCAGGCTCTTGTATGCCTTAATCCAATTCAATTCAATAAAAAATAATGACCACCTTGACAATCTCCACTCCAAAAAAGAGAGGAAAAAAATAAAAAGAACGCCAAAAGAGAAAACAGAAAAAAGAGAAGCACTAGAAAGTTCTATGTATGTATAAAAAAGTTAAAAATTAAAAAAGAAAAATTAAAGTTCCTCCATCAACTCACAGTCCAATTAAAAATACCTATACAGGGGAAGGATGGAGAAACTACCACATACAAAAGAAAGAGAGAGAGAAAGAGAGAGAAAAGAAGCCTTTCTGTCCAAATAAAAATCACTTCTGTATGAAATCCAAGAGTTCTTTTATTAGGTCTCAAATAGTATTTACAGTTCTGTTTTAGAGTCACTGCAAATTTCTTCTTATTCAATCTCAGGCTCCTGCCTCTGATAGTTCCCAGGAGAACACCTGAATAAACAATCCTGCAAACAGTTTTAATGTCCTTTTGATATTCTCCCCACTATCTTATCTATGAATAGGCTCAGAGTCTTTGAATTGTAACACAATTGTTACTTCTTAAGCCAAAGAAAAAGAAACAAAATTTCCAATCTGCTAGATGGTAGTGTTACTTATTCTTTTCACTTTCCCCTACTATATTCAATACACAATAAAATAAAAATAGCCAAAGAGAAAAAAAAATAAAGAAAAATAGAGTGAGAGAGAATTTACACTAAAAAGGCACTAAAAGTTTAAAAATTAAATAAATAAATCGGAAATCTGCAGTCCAATCCAGACCCTGGATCAATCAGTAGACCCTGGCATTGACAGAATCTCATCAAGACGGTGAGGTCCAAAAAGAACCATCCAGTGGTGGGGATATCGATGGTGATCCTGGAGCCCCAGGATCTTTGGTCGTGCTGTCACGACATCAGCTCCGCTTCCCCTACAAGGAAAAAGAAATCGTGGTTCTGAAGCAAATACTAAGAAGAGTGAGGGAATTGAGGAGCGAATATCAATTCCTGACTAAAATACTACTTCAAAAAGGTGTGAATTACAGATGGCTGATACCAGAAGGATTAGTTCTTACATGGCAACAGCAAAAATATAGAATAGATTCAATTGATTTTATGCATTTTATGCATAATTTTTCAGTGAGAAAGAAATGAGACAATAAAGGCAGAACCACTGATTCAACTCCAAAAGGAAGACTTGATTGAAAAAGCAGAAGGAACAGTAGGGGGCATTGTGGAATACAAAGAACAATGTGAACTGAGATCTATTAGAGCAATAAACCCTTCATGTAAAATATGAATGTGGAAGAGAAAAAATTGATTACAATAAACATAAATGGGCTCAATTTAGCCATCAAAAGAAGAAAGGTATTCCATAAATTAGAGAAATTAAAGTTTGATATAATCTGCTTGCAAGAAGTGCATATTAAAAAGCAACAAGGGCCTAGTGGCTCAGCAGACTAAAAGCATTGTGATTAACACCAGCTATCTGCAATTACTGTAAGTTCGAATCTCACCAGGCTCAAGGTTGACTCAGCCTTCCATTATTTCTAAGGTAGGTAAATTGAGGACCCAGTTTGTGGGGGCAATAAGCTGACTTTGTATAAATATACAAAAGTATGAAGGCTATTGCTTAATGCATTGTAAACCTCCCTGAGTCTCCAGAGAAGGGCAGCATATAAATCAAATTAAAAAAAAAACAGATATTGGTACAGCCAAAATTAGGGAAATTTTTTACTTCATTGCCACAATGTAAGAAAAGGGGAGTTGTCTTATACATTAGAAACACAATTCCAGCGGAGCAAATATTTGCAGATGATGATGGAAGAACTTTGATGGTGGAAATAATAGACAATAACATGAAAATACTTTTAATAGCAATATATGCTCCAAATAACAATCAAAAAGATTCCTACAGAAAGCTACAAATGAAAATAATTGAATAAGACTATGATAATATTTGTATGATGTATGATTTTAATGGTATAGTAGATGAGAAATTAGACTACAATACACACAAGACAATAAAGCACAGTAGAAAGACTCTTCCAAAATCCATTTTTAAAATGATAGAGGAAACAAATTTAAAAGATGCATGGAGAGAAAGAAATGCAAAAAATAGACAATATACTTTTTACTCCGGCAGACATTCATCATGGTCTAGAATAGATATGATATGGAAGACAATGGAATTGACTTCTAATATAGAAGAAATTGAAATAGAAGCAAATACCTGGGCAAATTACAACCCAGTGACAGTGAAATGGAAAAGACAACGGAAAAGATCTAGATGGACTTTAAATAACAAGGTATTAAAAGAAAAGGACTTTGTACAGAAAATGGAGAAAGAATTGGTTTTCTTTTTAAAAGAAAATAGAAAAGATGCAAAATCTTTGGGATACAATGAAAGCTTATACCAGAGATCTGATAATAGACTATAGAAGGAAAAGAAATATTAAGAAAAGACAAGCCTATAAAACACTAGAAATTGATTACAAGAAACTCAAAAAAGAATTTCAGAAATCTTCACAAAAGGATATCAAAATAAAAATGGATACAACTAAACATAAAATAGGATTAATAGAAAAAGAAGACTTAGCACAAAAAAAAAATAGAAGTGCTAAACAGAACTATTTTGAAGATGCTAACAAACCAGGTAGATGGTTAACATATAAATTGAAAAATGAGAGAGAATCAAGGAAAATAACACAGCTAATAGATGACCAAGGACAAATTAGATTTGGGAATAAAGAGAAGAAAGAAATTATACAAGATTATTATAGAAAACTGTACGAACAAGAAAATATAGAGGAGGAAAATGTCAAATGATACTTGCAAAAGGAGAATTTACCCCAGATTTCAATGAAGAGTTTACCCAGATTTCAATGAAGACATTGAAATGATGTTAGAAGGAAATATAACAATAATGGAACTAACTGAAGCACTTAAAAAACAAAAGAATGGGAAGGCACCAGGCGCGGATGGACTGCCAGCAGAATATTACAAGATATTACAGGAATTGTTGGATCTTCCATTGTTAGAAGTTATGAATGAAGCTATGTTAAAGATGAAAATACCCAAGTCATGATCAGAAGCATACATTACACTTGTTCCAAACTTCCCACATTCAGGAGCTCCATACAGTCAGGAGCTCCATATTCTGACACAGAACAGAAGCACATTCTGACTTTCACAGAATCTCACAGAAGCCAGGAACTGCACAAAAGCACATTCTGCCTTTCTGAAGCCCCCAAAGCTTTGAATTTCCCTCTGGCTTGACTGCCCAGGCGAACCTCAGAGCCTTCTCTTTCCCTTCTCTTCATCCTGGAGGGCCATGCATCCCCCCCACCAATCCTCCGTACAAACCACCCACCCCGTTTCTGCAAAGGCAGAACCTCCCCCTTGCAGGGTGATCCAAAGAGAGGAGGAGGATGCTGCTGAAAAAGCAATCTTCCACCTGGGCCTCCTCCTGCAGCCAAACATGCCCAGCCTTGTTTGCCCTTTCCTCAAATGGGCTGTGCATGGGGTGCTTGGAGAGAGAGAGACAGCAAAACAACTCTCCAACCTCTGTTTGTGTGTGTGTGTGTGTGTGTGTGTGTGAAGGAGGGAGGGAGGGAGCGATCTGAAGCCAAGGCACCCAAACTTCTGGCAGCGGCAGGGGCAGCTTCTGAGCAGCCAGCTCCACCTGACCTACTCCCTGAGTCTCTCCTTTCTCCTCACCTCCACCTCCACCCCCACCCCACTCAAGCAGTGGCTTCCCTGCTCAGCCCCAACAAGCTATGCATCCATGGTGCCCGCACCAGCATCCCAAGAGAAGCAGAGAAGATCATCGCTTGCAAGCAGACAAGCAGAGTAGCAAGCGTACACTGTGTTGTGGGAAAATGAGAGGTCCTGTTGTCCCGCAGAGCCTGCCGTTGCTTGAGAGATGTGGGGGTGGGGGAGGAGAACGATGAGACTCAGGGAGTAGGTCAGGTGGAGCTGGCTGACTCAGGGCTGCTCATGAGCCATCCCGCCTCTGCCAGAAGTTTGGGTGCCTCGGTTTCAGATCGCTCCCTCCCTCCCTCCCTCCGTCTCTCTCACACAAACAAAAAACAGAGGTTGGAGAGCTCTCTTATTTGCTCTCTCTCTAAGCGCCCCATTCACAGTCCATTTGAGGAAAGGGCACGCACGGCTGGACGCGTTTGACTGCAGAAGGAAGTGCAGCGCAATAGGATTGTTTTGTTCACCGAGGTAGTATTTTGGGTGCAGCTCACAACTATAATGAATATGTCCACCTGCCCTCCCGAAGCACCACCGCGGCAAACAAAACAACCCCATTGCTATGGATACATAGCTTGTTGGGGCTGAGCAGGGAAGCTGCTGCTTGAGTTGGGGGGAGGGCGAGTAAGCTGCTAGCTCCTTCCCTGCAGCCCTGCCATGCTTGCCTACCTTCCACGTGGGTCTCTGCTTCCCTGCCTTCGCAAGCTGACCACCGGAATGCCAGGAAGGCAGCATGGAAGGCAGGCAAACATGGCAGTACTGCAGGCCATGGACCGGTTTGGGGGCAAGGACAGCCAGCCATTGCTCCCAGTTTGGCGAACTAGCCTCAATCTCCACTATCTACTCGTCCGAGCCGGTCCGAACCGGGAGCATTTCACCCCTGGAGTATCAGCAATCATGATCAAGTTTATACTTTCTGCTGGCTTCCCCACTGAGTTGTGGGAACTGCCAGGGAATGTTGGAAATGATGGTCATGTGACCACGGTTAACTTCAGCAGCAAGACAGCGCTGATATTCCTTGATTTACAACCACAATTCAGTCCAAAATTTCTATTGCAAAGTGAAACATTTGTTAAATGAGTTTTACCCCATTTTACGACTTTTCTTGCTACAGCTGTTAAGTGAATCATTGCAGTTGTCAATTTAGTAACATGGTTATTAAATCTGGCTTCCCCATTGATTTTATTTGCCAGATGATTGCAGAGGTGAAAATATGATACCAGGACATAGCATCATAAATATGAGTCAGTTACCAAGTGCCTGAATTTTCATCACTTATTCATGGGGATGGTGCAATAGTTATAATGGTGAAAAATGGTCATAAGCAGTGGTGGTTTGCCCCCGGATTGGACCGATTCGCAAGAACTGGTAGTTAAACCAGCGGGAGACTCCGCCCACCACCCCAGATGTTGTCATAGGTGATCTGTGCATGCACAGAAGCTTTCCATTGCAAACTGGTAGCAAAGGTAAGTAGAACCCACCCCTGGTCATAAGTCACTTTTTTCAGTGCTGTTGTAACTGAATGGTCACTAAATGAACAGTTGTAAGTCGAGGACTTACCTGTACTGTAGTAGCTACAACATTCCTAAATTTCATTCCTACAGGTATAGTTGGTCCATTTAAGTACCTTGTTCAAAAAGTGTTTCCCTACGATCTAAGATTTTGCCCAATGAAAAAAAGACAAAGATTAATAGTAGTATATTACAACCTGAGACCCCTTGTGTCAACATGTTGGTGAGATTTCCTTACCAGATTCCTCAATACATTCAACAATGATAAAGCTTCTGATGAAAAGTTTTTAAAAATTCAGGGAGATATGTAGATGATGTGAAAATAGCCCATGTTGAACTGTATAACACAACCACACATCAGGAGTTCACCACCAAAAATGTTTTATGACATTTTGTATAATATAATTTTTGTGTCATAAAATATTGATATAATTTACCAGCTTTCATTTCTATAGGAGTCATTTTGAAAACATTCTGTAAATTAGTCCATCTATCTTAATTCAAAAGATTTTGCTTCATGATACATCATTCCATTCAGTTAAAGATTGCAGATACAAGAACTTTAGTAGTATATAAACAAATTATCTGATTCAATAGTTCTCTAAAATGAATGTTTCTTTGATTTGTACACATCATGCAGTTGGGCATTATGCAAATTACTGACCTTTATTTAAAAACAAAACAAAGCAAAATATGATGAACTTTACTCTTGCAAAAATTAAATTGGAGGTTTCTGATGTGAGAGGTCATTTTTAATTAAATAAATGGCACAAAGCTTATTTCAAATATTAAACAGATTTTATCTTCCCACATAATTACAGTTACACTAATACAACCATTCTACTTTATTTGTTTTAGAAACAAAACATATTTAATCTGCATGTATTACTTTTAACTGGAAAATTATAATCCAACATAAAAGAAAAATTACAGGTTATGTTCTCCTTTGTATTAGGCAAACATTGCAACAAATGTCTAATGTAGCTATTAACTTCCAATGTATATTAGTTCCACTCTGATAAAATAAACCAGCATGATCTGAAAAAAGATAAAAATACCCTCATCTGATATGTTTTGATGCCTAATCATCTATTTGGTTGTCTTGTCCTTTAAGATAAAAATACACATCTGCAAAAATACCAACTCTTAACTGCGAAGTGACATACAAAGCCTTGTTATGCTCTATTATAGGATAGGAAAAAGAGGAATGCTCTAAACATACCATGGAATAGAAGTTTATTATTTATAGACAACTGTGCAAAGCAGATAACAATATGATTGGCATTATTAATAATTAACCTCCACAAAAATGCAGAACCGCTGATCTTAAGAGATAAATCATAGTAGATGTGATTTTCAAACTATTCAAAGAACAAGAGTAAACATTTAATGCTAAGTGTCAGGACCCAGGTTTCAGGAGTTACATTTTGAATCCGAATCTGAGGAAGTTGCTACAGTTGAACTTGTGAATGTTAGCTTCTGGAGACACCAATCCCACACTAACATGGGGCTGATCAGAAACAGGCATCACCTGAAATCTGAAGCAGTCAAATGAGGATGATGTAACTTGTGGCGAGTAGACCAGAGACCAGAGCAAAGATATTCTGTTAGGCTCTTTGCCAAGTAAATGACTAAATGTCTTGATTAGAAACAGCTGGCTGCAGCCTGATATAAGCGGCAGCCCTGGCCTATGTTCCCCTTTGCTGGCAACAGTGTCTGGCTTCTGTGATGTTCTCGTGAATCCTGTTTGTGAAGAAACCTTCAATTCTGAATATTGTGAACTAGAATTTAGGAACTGTACACATAGTCCTTGCTTAAGAATCATTTTTTCAGCAACCATTTGTCATTACGATGACACTGAAATATTGCTTGTTATAGTCACACTGCCCTGAATTGATTGATTTGGTTTTGATTCTAAGTGCAACATAAATTTAGTCATTGTGGTTTATAACCTCTGATTTATGACAGCAATAGAAATGAACTAAACTGCTAAGGATTGTTCAACAAGCTGCTTCAGATAATGTGTGGACTTTGCAAAGAAATTATCACACATATTCTTCCACTATTTTCAAGTTTTTGGTATATGTAAGAGAAATTATTTAAAGGAACGGAGTAGAGCGAAAGAGGATTTTCACATTTTGGGGAGAGGCCTTATTTGTTCTTTCAGTTCATTCAAGATGTACCCATCTTCTAAGATAGTGACAGATTCTTAGGAACGGTCAATTGGGAGATGATCTTGGCCACAGATGAGTGACTGGGAAGGGTGCCAAGGGAGAAAAGAAACAAGTATCAAAAGAATGAGAAGTTCCAAGTCTGGCTCTCCCACCATAAGAAATTTTCTACTAGGCAAAGGGTAGAAAGATGGGGATGCCTACAACGGGCACAGCTCAGCCTGAGAAGCCTCAGGACACTCACTGCACAGTCTAACCCAACACGCACTGTCATTAGTCAGGAGACCCCTGAGATTGATTGAATATAACTGAAAGATACCCCATACAAACCCTCCTATTTCTGGAATACTTCTGAGTGCATAACCTGCACATCCATGCAGCTCTCAGTGTCATCAGTTGCTGGGCAGCATCTTCTATTCTTACAAGGTATTACTGCAGCAATGAAAAAAAATGAGTTGAATGACCACAAATGTTTCACAGGATGTAAATTGGAGTCCTTAGGAGAGGCCAGAGATGGACTGAGCTGTATAATTAGCATGAATGTACATGAGCGGATGAGTATTTGTTTTTGTATCTTTTAGGTAGGTGGATAGCTCCTTTGAACAGGAGTTCAAAGTCTCATTCAAGTAGAATTTAACCTTTGATAATTTCAGAGACACCTCTACACAGTTTCCGTGATGCAGATATGATTTGCCAATGACTTATGTGAGGTTTTCCAAATTCCTGGAACCTTGGGATTTCTATGTAGTCTCCTATTTAAGTTCTAACCTGATTCAGTCTTGCTTACTTTTAAAAGCAAGGTGCTTTCTACTCTAACTTGATACTTGTTCACTCTAACTTGTTCACTCTACTTCAGTGCCCTTTTCTTCTTTCGAACCACTATGGGCCTTTAAATTTAGCTGGTAGAACAGTGATTTTTTTAACTGTGAGAAAGTTTCACTAATATGATTTTGTTCCTTTTATATAATCCATTTAAGGAATTCTGGTTACTGGGTGGATTGAAAATATAACAAACAAGTAGCCATCCTGAACAGAGATTTATAGCATATTGATCTTTATGCTGCTTCTCCTTTGTGTTTCACTAGAAAGTCATTTCATTATTTAAAAATTCAATTCAAACAAATCATTCCTTCATAAATATTCTTTGTGCTTTTTCTGTATATGTGAACTTTCGCCCCAAACAAAATAATCATTCCTCATTTAGAATAGATTGCAATTAAAATTTGTTAATACCAGGATTTGCTTTAGTTATTGTGCTGATAATTTTAAGTATCTATACATTTAAATTATAGTTAGTACTTAAGTCATTAGCAAGTTCTGCAACCTTATTCTTTGAACTACCACAAAAGAAAGAAGATAAGATTATTTAATATTTATCAGCACCAAATTGCATCATCCTAGTGGAATTCTCATTAATATAGTGATATTACACCATGTAATTTTGTAAGTGTAAATTAACCTTTCCAAGTCCTTCACACTGTAGTTTAATCAGATTCATATCCCAGAATCCCCAATCAGCATCCTTGAAGTAAGCTCTTCTAATGATTTACATGAAACTACAAGTTGATCAGAACATTCTTCCCTATTTTCTGACTGCTGTTGTAATGCATGTCCTTTCTTTCTCACAGGAATTTAAAAAAATATTTTGTGTTTTTGTGAATGAGCTATTTCAATGTACTTTCCCTTCATATGCTATTAAGATCCATTTTCTGACATAAAGATTCTGATTTTTGTTAAACATTAGTTCAGAGAGAAAAATGTTTATATGCATGAATGTGACAGCACAGGGTTCAGGGTTCAGATAGCTTGACGGGCTAGATAGCCTGTTATTAACACCCAGCTGTCTGCAATTATGCGAGTGAGGCTCAAGATTGACTCAGCCTTCCATCCTTTCTAAGGTAGGTTAATTGAGGACCCAGTTTGTGGGGGCAATAAGCTGACTTTATAAATATACAAAAAGTATGAAGGCTATTGCTTAACACATTGTAAGCCGCCCTGAGTCTCCGGAGAAGGGCGGCATATAAATCTAATTAAAAAAAAAAAAAGGTCAATCCAAGGAAAGGCTGAAGAGAAAAATTTTATGTACTGATCCTAAATTTTGAGCCCCCAAAACGGAACATCAAGATGACTTAAAAAAAGAATTACTAAGACACATGGGAAAGCTAATTACTGTAAAACTAAATGTTTCTCTCAAACATAAGGATTATTAGGTATATTCTCTACTTGAAGTTATTTATAAAAAATAATAAGGGTGCAATAAAAATAAATAAAATAATCTTCCTGACAGACATTGTTAGAACATTTATGTTAAGTGGTCTGGAGGAAAGTGTTCTGTTTTGAAGAAGACCATAGAAATGTGACTATTTATCAGATGAAACTAAAATGTTTTGTCTTGCCATGTTCTGTCTTGCCATCTGGATTTTTGCCATCTGGATCAGGTAGCTCTAGATTTGAACCTCCCTGGTCCAAGTCTAATGTCTTAACAAAGAGTCCTTAAACACTGTGCTACTGCAACCGCTGCGCAAGGAATCTGCACAAAGTCCACCACCTGCCTTCCTGTATCAAATATTTTAAGTGGGTTGGGGGTAGGCAAAATATAATTATAATTTTTTAATGATTACATTTTAATCTAGATTGTACAGTATTTATAAATCTTAGTGGGCTTGCATAGGCAAAGTTGGGAGCAAAACCAAAAGTGAGTTTTGACAGCATTCAAGTATTGCCTACACAAGCTTTATTGGATTAAAGGAAAAGATTGTGTTCCCTCTCAAAATTGCTCAGGGCTATCTCTGGCATACTATCTCTTAACTGCTACAATATACTCAAAACCAAAGAAAAGTAAGCAAACTCTGCCAAGTTAAAAGCAAGAAAGGGGAGCACATTGGCATGAAGTTCAGTTTATGTTGAGGGCTACTGCACCACTGCTTTTCCAGCTAGATTGCTTGGCATGGGTCATACTGGTTCTATCTTGCTTCAGTTGTTCTAATGCAATGTTTCTCAACTTTGGCAACTTGAAGATGCTTGAACTTCAACTTCCAGAATTCCTGCTTTAATGTTTCCTGGGAATGATGTCTTTGCTGATTTATTCTGCAATACCAATGTCCACAATACAGTCACAAATAAAATATTGTGCAATACCTAGGCTGATGAGGATGAAAAAAACAACCACAATCCTATTTCTGCCTGATTGTTATTTACAAATCAGTAGGATAATTGCAGCATTTCATAGAACTTCCTTTGTTCTGGAAAGATTAAAGAATGATGAGACAGCTGTCCCAAACTTTTACATTTTCACTGTGTCTCATTTGTCTGATGAATAAATATTATTCCATTTTTTGTTAGTGCTTTTCTACCTTGTCTTTTAAGAATGTTTTGCAAACATAAGAAGGTTTTAAATTGCAGTATTAACATTGTAGAATAGTGTAAGCAGATTTGCAGCCCAAAAATATTAACAAGGTTCTTACTTGTCAAAAACTTTTTGAAAATAGAACCTAAAGTGGATTGTACTGAAGTTATACACAATTGTTTCTTGAGCAGTGACATTTTATTGTCTATAAAAGATTGGAGACAATGTTCACAGGATATAAATAAGCTTTAGATACTGAATTCAAAAGTACATTTAAAGTGTCATACATAAAAGAAAATTTTGATCAAAGCATCTTGTCAAAGGTGACATACAAATTAGATAGATAGATAGATAGATAGATAGATAGATAGATAGCTAGCTAGCTAGCTAGCTAGCTAGATAGATAGATAGATAGATAGATAGATAGATAGATAGATAGATGCCTTCATTTTTTAAACTCACATTCTGGGAACATTTCTGCAGTGTATTATAATTTGTTATACTGTATATGTAAACAGATAGTAGTTAAGCCACAAGTCTAGAAACCTGCCCAGCTGGGTGACTTTGAGCCAGAGATTTCGCTCAGACCTAGGAGGGAGGCTATGACAAACAACTTCTTGGTGCTAGAAGAAGCACCAAGAAGTGCCCAACTTCATACTGCATATATAGTACTTCTTACTTCCTATTCTGGACATCTTCAGAGGCAAACAACACATTATGTATTTGTATCGGATGGCATGAAGCAATTGCATAATTTTTTTGACCAAAAATGTCATGGCTTGGCCCAGAGGTCATTGTCTGTTATGTTTGTTATGCTAGCCTCTAGAGCAACCCTAACTTCTTGCCTTAGGCATCCATTGGATGTCAAATATATCATTGAAATTACTGTCATCTAGATTGTCCAAATTTTTGCAGCTCCAATCTGGTAACTCTATGAAGTCCCAATTTACAAACTATTATTTGCATGCTGTCATTTTCAAATTGAAAGAAAGCAGCTTCAGTCAATATAAAGTTTATGTTTTAATCTCTGTTTTGCCCGTAGAAGCATTGATTTTGGGGGGGTATTTACTCCTTGTTATAAGCATAATAGATTGTAGTGTAATTGTCCAATATAGTTAGAGCTATATATAATTGAGCCAGTTCAGATAAAAATGCATTTAATTGCTATACTTTGTTTTAATATTTGCAAACAAATGTGTCTTTTTTGCTGGATTATGTAGAAATGTCCTCTAAAGGCAAATAACAACTCCAAAAATATAAGACACCAAATCACAGAACAAATAATTTGACATCATTGCTTCTTTCTTCTGCTGCTGTTCATTTTCTAGATTGGCTTCCAAATTCATTTCTATACAATTGACTGCTAAATGAGCACAGTTTTCACTGATGTATGATTTGAATCCCAAGCAAGACCTTAGAATCATCAAATGAAGCCAACAAAACAGCATTCTTACTTATTTCATTTTAAAGAACAGTATGCAATTTAATGCTGCCTCAACTAATAAATATTTAATACATGTGTCCAGTTTCTTCATTTTCCTACTTTCTATCCATGCTGAATGATCAGATGAATATATTTTTGCTGTATACTTCCTCCATTGACTTCTCCATTAATGCTTTAAAGTTTGAAATTTGGGGACAGTCCATTCATGCACTGCTTCACATATTGCACTAAGCCCTGGCTTCTAAGGTTATGGTTTATTGAATGAACCACAAGGTCTGAAAACAATCTATTAAAAAAAAAGCAAGGCAAACCATGTTATGGGTTAGCATAATATTATTTATTTATTTATTTATTTATTTATTTATTACATGTATTTATATGCCGCCCTTCTCCCGAAGGACTCAGGGCGGCGAACACAAGTTAGAAACATGTACAATAAAATCACATTTTAAATCAAATAACTAATTAATGATAAATAATAAACCCAGAATCAGAGTCAGCCTATTTGCTTGAACAGCCAAGTCTTCAGCTCCCGACGAAAGGAGCAGAGATCAGGAGCTGTCCGGAGCTCAGTAGATAATTCATTCCAGAGGGTGGGAGCACCCACAGAGAATGCCCTACCCCTGGGCACCGCTAGATGACATTGGCTCGCCATCGGGACCCTGAGGAGAGCGGCCCTATGTGAGCAAACAGGACGGTGGGAAGCAGGCAGGAGAAGGTCCTGTAAATAACCTGGACCTAAATCATGTAGGGCCTTATAGGTGAGAACTAGGACCTTGAAGCCACTGGTAACCACTGGTAACCAGTGCAGCTGACGCAGGAAGGGTGTTATATGGGAGTAACGAGGGGCTCCTGTAAGAACCCGTACGGCTGCATTCTGGATCAGCTGGAGTCTCCGGGTGCATCTCAGGGGCAGGTAGAGGGAATTGCAGTAATCCAAGCGGGAAGTAATCAGGGCATGAATGACTGTGCGAAGGTCATCTCGGTCCAGGAAAGGGTGCAACTGGCACACCAGCCGAAGCTGTGAGAAGGCCCCCCTGGTCACAGCTGTTAGATGTTCTTCTAGGGACAACCGAGCATCCAGGAGAACACCCAAGTTGCGAGCCCTATCAACAGGGGCAAGTTTTTCTCCATCCATCAAAAGTGATGGGGCTTCTGAAATCCGAGATGCCGGCATCCACAGCCACTCAGTCTTGGAGGGATTGAGTTTGAGTCTGTTTCTACCCATCCAGACCCGTACTGCCTCCAGGCAACGGGACATCACGGAAAGGGCATTTCTGGGGTGGTCTGGGGTGGAGATGTATAATTAGGTATCATCAGCATATTGATGATATCTCACCCCAAAGCCACGAATGATCTCACCCAGTGGCTTCATATAGATGTTAAAGAGTAGGGGGGAGAGAACCGACCCCTGAGGCACCCCACAATTTAGGGGCTTCGGGGTGGATCTCTGCCCTCCTGCCCATACAAACTGTAAGTGACCCGAGAGATAGGAAGAGAACCACTGTAAGACAGTGCCTCCCACCCCCAACCCCTCAAGTCGCTGCAGTAGGATACTATGATCGATGGTATCAAAAGCCGCTGAGAGGTCAAATAGGACCAGGATGGAGGAACAACTACCATCTCAAGTCCGCCAGAGATCATTCACCAGAGCGACCAATGCCGTTTCCATGCTGTGTGCGCGTCGAAAGCCCGATTGGTACGGGTCAAGGTATTCCGTTTCCTCCAGGAACTGTGGGAGCTGTTGTGCCACTACAGTCTCAACAACCTTCACGATGAAGCGAAGGTTGGAGACGGGATGATAGTTATTAAGTGAATCTGGATCCAGGGAAGGCTTCTTGAGGAGAGGTCGAACTACTGCCTCCTTAAGAGAGGCAGGGAAGTTCCCCTCTCTCAACGAAGCGTTGACAATTGCCTGGATCCAGTCTCTAGTCACCTCCCTGGCAGCTGAAACCAACCAGGAGGGACCAGGGTCCAATAAGCAAGTGGAGGAACTAAGTTTGCCCATAACCCTGTCCACTTCCTTGACAGAAACAGGGTCAAACACAATCCAGATATTGTTCTCAAGACCCACACTAGTCTCCCAATTGGATTCTGTCCAGTCAGAATCCAATCCGATCCAGATTTGAGCGATTTTATCATGCAGAAACTGTACAAAATCCTCAGCTCTGCCTTGTAAAGGGTCTTCCCTCACTCCCTGATTGAGGAGGGAGCGGGTCACACGAAACAAGGCCGCTGGGCAGTTTTCTGCAGATGCAATGAGGGCGGCGAAATAATCTCGTTTCATCGCTTCCATTGCCACTAGATAAGACCTAATATGGGTTCTTAACTGTGTTCGGTCAGATTCAGATCAGGAGGACCTCCAACATTCCTCTAGGCGTCTTTTCCGATGTTTCATTTCCTGGAGCTCCATGGAAAACCAAGGAGAGACCCGGGATCTGCGGCGAGTTAGAGGCCGCAAAGGTGCAATTCTGTCTAAGGTGTCAGTATCCAACCGTTCCCAGGATGCCACTAGAGCCTCAGCTGAATTGCAGGATTGAGAGGTGGGGAATGTCCCAAGCTCCTTTAAGAACCTTTCTGGGTCCATCAGACACCTGGGGTGGAACCATTTTATGGGTTCCATCTCCATGCGGCAAGACCTGGCAGATTGAAAGTCCAGTCTAAGGAGGGAATGGTCAGTCCATGACAGGGGAGTGATGGAAATTCCCCCCTACCATGACCATTTATCCACTGCCCAGAGAGAAAAACCAGGTCGAGCGTGTGTCCTCCCCTATGAGTTGGGCCCTGAATAACCTGAGTCAGGTCCATGGCTGTCATGGAGGCCATGAACTCCTGGACTGTCTCAGATGACTCACCTATCGAAGGCAGATTAAAATCTCCCACAACCAGAAGGCTGGAGAATTTAAGTGCCATTTCAGTCAAGACATCGAGCAGTGCAGGCAGGGCTGTGGCAACATAGCTGGGAGATAGGTATGTGACTAACAAGCCCGACTGAACTCCAGGGTCCCACTTCAATAGAAGAGACTCACACCCGCCTATCTGAGGGACCGTGACCTCCTTAGGACTCAGACCCTCCCTTACAACCACTGCCATCCCCCCACCCCTTCCCTGGCATCGCGGCTGGTGCAGGACACGAAAACCTGGGGGGGGCATAAGTCAGAGAGAGGGATTCCCCCCTCTTGCCCCAACCAGGTCTCCATGATACAGGCCAGGTCCACACCCTCCTCATCAATAATGTCTTGTATGGGGAGGGCCTTATTCATCACAGACCTGGCATTCCAATACATCAGACGGAGACCAGGTTCCCTCGCTCTCATATCCCCAGGAAAGCAGGGTGAGCAGGAGGTATGGGAGCAAGCCACCATCCGAATGCTTCTGGTGTGATGCTCCCCACTCCTACTTTGATTTCTTCTGCCCCTTCCCACCATCACAGGTATAGAATGTCCCACCCTCCTCTGAGCATCCCCCACGACTCCCAACCCCCCCCCCAACCTGTCGGGACTGTCAGCATGGCATGGCTGCTGAACCTTAAGAGACCCCCCAGTCTCATTTTTGTTATTAAAAACCACCCTCCTCCCAGATCCCCTTAAAATTGGATCTAAAAATTTATTTTAAAAACCCCATAGCTTCTGTTTTTTAGCATACCACCTCTCAGGGTTCCAAAACCCATCATCAAGGGCAGCCCTCGATAGTTGAGAGGGCCAAACCTGCAAGAGGGGGGAGTCTCGCAGTGCAAGGAGCTCCACAGTTGAATACATTCAAAAATAGCAACGAGCTGAGAGTGATGAAGGATCATTTTCTTCTAAAGAGTGTTAGAGATGCTTAAAAACAGGTAGATTAAATAAGGGAGGAAAAGATGTTAAAGAGAAGACAATATGCTAAAAACATCAGAACATCATCGCCCTCTCACAACGATGGGAAGTCTTGTGATTATAATAAGTCTATTCAATGGTATAGAATATAAGTATAAGGATATAAGAAATGCTCTGATAAATCAGATCAAGTATTCATCTATTCCAGTATATTCCTTATTATAAAGGAAGAAATGAAGCTACTGGAATTCCAGCAACAAGGTAAATTTCAAGCATACCATTAATATTCCCTAAGACAGTATTGAATAAAGTTCTTCTACAGTTTATTATTATTATGGTCCATTGCACACTGAGGCAGATGTTTAGAATGGATTTGACATGTTTATCTACCTATCAAGTCCTTCTCAAGGAACTATGGTAGGTAGATGTATTGTTAAATTATCATCACAGAATATAAACTATTCCAGGTAAAGCTAATTTTGCAATTGACTGCTGGGGATTTTGTCAATACTGATAGTACTCCAGATGTTTTGGGATTACACCCAAGGTACATAACATTATTGGTACCATCCTTGCTTTCTTTTACAGTCCTTCTATTTGCAGATCTTCGTATTTTATGATCTTCTCCAGTTCTTTCTCTTCTATTCTGTCTGCAGGCATTGCCATGCCCACTATCCAGACTTTTTTTATGGTATTATGGTACAATTATTGGTCTAGGTTAGATGCTTGTCTGCTATTATTTTTCAACTCTTTCTATGAACCAGTAACGTAAGCAATCTTTTCCCTAACACTGAAGGAACTGTAAATGTCTGTTTATAAACCATCTCTTAAACCCTTATCAGTCCAGTGACATAATCTCCTCCCCCCATTCAAATCCTTCTCTTCTTCTTCCCTTCTACTTGCTGAATTTATTCCCATTTCCTCCCTTCTCTGATAAAACCCACAATTCCTACTGCAGGATTTAGTATACTTCTATATGTCTCCTCTTATCATGCAATCTCTCTTGTTGTTGGGGCTTTCATTGTATGGATACTGTTTTGTCTCTAAGAATTTAGTTTGCCCTTTTTGCACCTTCTCCAGCATTCCTGGCATTTTAGTTATTAGCAAAGCTGTCTGATCTGTGCTCTAAAGATGACATACTGTTTTAATTTTCAATAGATTAGGCAGCCTCGGTAAGACCAAGCTGTTTATATGGCTAATTGAATTCTCAATATATGCTAATATGCTTGCTGGCTGTAATGCTTCCAGAATCAATACACATGCTTAACTGTAGTCAGTCCTTGTCCAGAATTGGGTTGGTCTCTCCTGTGTAGTTGTGGCCTTGTTCACACAGCATGATATACAACCTGCTGTCTTGGAATGCTTGGACACTAAAAATGAATTGCTTCCTCTTCTAAGACCAAGAAAATAATAATCCTGAGCATCCACAGAAGAAGGGCGAAAAAGGTCAAGTGACAAAATATGCATCACGATGTTATGACATGAACTCTACCCCTTTCGAAGTTGTGTGCCATGCCATGTGATACAAAAACAGAAGGGTGGAACATGCATCATTTTTGCATAATTGTGGTTAATAATGAATGTCTATGATGATAGGTTAAATCTATGAACTTTGGGAGAGGAAGCACCATGTATATCATGGGCAGCAGATAAATGGTATTAGTTCTGTTTGAACATAAAACTTTGAGAAAGAGGTGAGGGAAGGAACTTGTTAGCTTGCAATTAAGAGCTTGTCCAGAAATTTTGTTTCTATGAAACAGAATCAATTGTTACATTCTCCAAGAATAAAATTTGTATTCAGTTGTAGGGAGTTCTGATTAACATATATTTTATTTGTATTCTTTATGTGAAACCAAGGCCTTTCTGCTCTCTTTTTAAAGATAAAGTGCTAAGGCTTAGCCAGTCCACAATTCTCAATACCTGAATTATTTTGCAAACTATGCAAGAAACTTCCTTAAACATCTCTGGTCTTCCTTAACATCTGTAGCACAAGCCAATCAAAATAAATGCCCCAAAATTCAGAGGCATCCTAATGTGCACTAGATATCAATAAGTTGAATATTATTTGTGCTAGTGTGCTATTGCTTATAGAAATACATCATTTAAAAATGTAGAGTCATTACCATCCTTTAAAAGAAGCCTTCTCATCTTGTGTTTAAAGAAATAATGGAATAGGTTGGAGTTAATTCAGCACTGTTGAAAACAATTACACTTGCACAGCTGATGGCATTGGCATTGTGCTGAGAAATTAAGCTGGATCAGGCTTGGTCAGTACTTGGATGGATTAAACTGGGAAGTTTCAGCCCTCCCCCCCCCCCCGCTCTCACACACATCCGAAAGTAGTAAAGGGATTTCAATTATATACAATGCAAAGAAAATTGTATGCAATGTTCATGCTGTCATCAGGAACTGCACTCAAAGACTTCATTAACTTTAGACAGAAATAGCCTATGACAAGTGTGGTATGGAGGAAGGCACAATGGTTATTTATTTGTATGCTTGGAAAACAATAAGAAAAACAGTTAAAATTCCTATGGTGGTTACTTACAGCCAATTATCACCAAAATCTGATATTAATATTAATTTAACTAACTTGCAGAATGCAATGAAGGGCGAGGCTTCAAGAACATATGAAAATATGTTTCAAAGAGTCAAGCTATCCTTAAGAATGCTTGCCATTTGTTTGGCTTCTGAAGCCAGAAATAGCAAGAACGGTGAGGCATTAATGCCTAGGTGGCACAGAGTTTCCAGACTTAACTCTAAAGAAGACCGGGCTGAGCTAGGGGTCTTTTAAATTAAAAATAATTTTGCTACCAGCCAAGTACATGGGGGGGGGGGATTCAGAATTTCCTGAAGAAGGTCCTTAATGTCCTGTTGAATATGTACATTGCCAGACATTCGCAATCCATGTAATCCAGGCTGTGCTCAATTTAGATCTTGAGACTTGGCTGACTGCTCTATCTATGAACAATTGGTGTTTTGAACCTTTGGTGTTGTTCCCAGTGCCTTTCTGAGCCATACTCATGTTATTGTAGCTTGGTGGCCATGCTCCTGATAGGATTTTCCATATTGTGGGGAGACAAGTTATTGGGCAGTAGTTGGACGGTGCTGTTTCCTTGTAAGAGAGTCTTTCACAATCAAAGCTATCCTTCCTTGTGTTAGTCAATCTGAGTCAGAGCCTGCTGGTAGCAGCTGGTTTATATGTGCTGTAGGGGGTTCATGCACAACTGCTTGTTTCTTTAGCCACTGAATCATGTCTAAGAGAGAGAGAGAGAGAAAGAGGGAGGAGAGAGACAGATTTTAAAATGCTTTATAGAAAAAACAGAGCATTATTTAGTGATGTTTTAGAAATAAGAAAAAGGTGTTAGTTAAATCTACTCATAGGTCCATACAAAGAAAGCTTTGTAAATAATTGCAGAAAACAATTTCTCTTCTAGTAATTGAAAGATATGATAGACATTTCATATTTTCTCTGATTAAAGCAGGGGTGAAAATCAGCAGGTTCTAAAAGGTTCTGGAAAACTGATAGCAGAAATTTTGAGTAGTTTGGAGAACTGGCAACCACCACCTCTAGCAGACCCCAGAATGAGTTGGGAATGGAGATTTTGCAATATCCTTCTCCCAGGAGTGGGGTGGGAATGGAAATTTTACAATATCCTTCCCCTGCCACACACACCAAGCCATACCCACAGAACTGTTAGGGAAATTTTTTGAATTTCACCCCTGGATTAAAGCAAAGACACATTCAGTGCTTATCTCAATATATAAACAGAATTACTTCTTGCCTGCTGGAAGAGAAAAGATAGAAACAGATTTAAAAAAGACTGGGCAGGGTTTTGATTGTGAAAAGAGCATCTTGACTGTTTTGATCTCTCCTCTATGGAACTCTCTAAGAGTAGCCACCGAGAACATCAGTCTCCATGCCTTGTTCCATTTTATTAAGGGGATGTTGTGCAGATCTTAGTTGTTCTGCGCAGGTAGTACAGTATTTGCTGGAGGTTTCTAAGACATCTGGGCTCCAAGACACATAGGGCTTTATAGGTGATAAATTGGAAACAAACCACTAATAAATGAAGCTCTCGGGCAATGGTGCTATGTGACAATGATGTGATTATCCAGCAAGCATAAGAGTAGGTAGTTATGTACCAGCTAAGGTTCTGGGTGGTTTTATGTCTCAGTGTAATGAGTGGTCCTTAGTAGTGAGCAAGATGGATAAATTTCCATCTTGGAATAAAGCAGCTCTTTGTGATGTGAACTTCACCTTAAAAAAACAAAAATAAAATCAAATTCTACTGGAATTAGTGTCCACAAGTTTTCCCCTTGTTGTGTGGCTGTAAGGTATCCATGACATCAAATACAAAGCTCCCATTATCTCAAATGCAGCAAAATTGCTGTTCTAAGTTCACTTATTACATACATTTAATGCTTTAAAAAGCTTTGTCAGGATGCTAACACCTACACATCACCACCTGCTGTCTAGAAAAGTGTACTGTTTACTGAAGTAAGCATTTCTTTGAATCAAAACAGGTTGGTTTACAATCTTAAAACATACTAGGCAATCAAAATCTAGGCAATCAAAAAAATTGCCTAGATTGACGGTCATCTTTGTTATTGCTTTCTGAGAATAGTTAATTTGTGTATTAACCACTACATCATGACATTGCCTAAACCTATGGCAGATAATAGATCTATCAACAAGATAATTGCCTCTGGTGATTCTTTGGCATGATTCACCAGGATTCTTACAGTAGGTAAGACTGCCCATTCCATACAACTAACTTATACCTGAAATAAACCTGGCTACCTCAGATATGGTAGTGGATATTGCCCTTTGCCAATGTTAAAACAAGAATTAACTTCTAAATCAGAAAACTTTAAGAGGAAGTGGTGGTGGTGGTGGTGATGCTGCTGCTAGATTGTGTTATTCTCAATGGCACAACTGTTTTGTTCTGTCTTTGGAGTACAATCTTCAGAAAAATTTCCTACCTGCTTTTATTTTAAACTAACTTTGAAAAGTAGTTTATAGGATTGTATGGTTTCAGCGGGTACTTTCAGACCATAGATGAGTACAGTGTGCTGATATAATTTATTTGACTTTGGTTGTTGGATCAAACTTTGAACTGCTTACCCAGATCTCTTACACAACATGAAGGGCAGAAATTTACAGATGGAACAACTATATTTTTATAAATTAATAGCTTCCTGCTTCCAACTAGACATCAGAAGAGAGCTCAGGATAAGCTATGGCAATGGTCACCAACCTTTCCAGTTTGGCTGCCTGGCTTGGTGCAGAGGGGTGTGTGAGTGGCAGGCATACGTGTGCATGCACAGTTCCATTTGTGCAAGGGGCAGCTGCGGGTGGGCACGCGCACCCTCTCCACGTGCAAATGGAGCTTTCTGCATGAATGGAGGGTGGTTGCATTCCTGTGCAAAACTCCACTTCTTCAAGTGGCAAGTACTTGCACTCACACATGAAATTCCGCTCACATGAGCCGAGGCCACTCACACATGAAGCTCCATTCATGTGAAGGGAGCTCTGCAAAGGAGCACAAGGACCCTCTGCTTGTGTGAATGGAGTTTTGTCCATATATCCTGCAGTTTTGAATAGGCCACAGTGCTGGTTTTCAACAGGCCATGGCCTGGTAGTGGGCCATAGGCCCAGGACTGGGGACTCCTGAGGTATGGGATGCAAAGGAAAACTTTTATCCTAATCTAGCAATATCTAGGGTTTTAAATCCACAATATGGCCACCACTGATTGGTTTAGATATGTCATGCCGCTTTTGTTTCAGAATTATCAGAGATCCCATGAAGGTTGTATTCCTACAAAGTCTCCAGGGCGGATACATTATTTTGTCTTGATTGCCCACATGTTGAGTAACATGTTATTTCAAGGTTTTTGCAGAATTCAATAAAAGCAGATATCAAAAGTTGAATCATGGACTACCACAAGGATCAGTGCTATCCCCTCCTGTTTTTAACTTATTCACTCATGATCTGCCTTAAACTGTTTCTCAGAAATCTATTTATGCTGATGATATCAATCTCACAACTTCAATGATGCAGAGAACATCCTTTCTCAAAATCTCCAGAAGTTGGATAACTACTTCAAAAAATGGCATCCCAACCAAGCCTAACAAAAACAGAAGTAGCCACATTATACCTCAGCAATAGGTTCGTAAATTACCAGCCTTCAGTAAAGTTCTGAAACTGCATTTCATAATTTAATACCTCTCAAACTACCCGTGGGTAATATTGTACAGATCACTAACCTTCCCACAACATCTGGAAAAAACAGCTGTAAAATTGAAACGCTGCACTAATTTATTGAAGAGACTGTTTTGAAATCCTGAGGTGCTGATGCTAACACCCTACAAACAATAGCCTTGGATTTGCTTTATTCCACAGCTAAATATTGTGCCAATGGCTTAACAGTATCCAGGCCCAAATGCTTGATGACTAAGACCACCAGACAGTGTGTATCATCTCTGGCACATTGCATCCCCCTCTTATGCATTGGTTACCAGTACTTAGCAATATCATACATTCAACATTAGAAAACAACAAGCTCTCATTTGGTATGATCAAGGATGCTGAACAAGGCCTTTCCTATTCACCAAGATAATGTATAATCCATCACAAGACTGAAAATCTGTAGGCCAGCAAGGAAAACTGCTTTTCACTTAACATCTACTTAGTTTAACCTCAAGAATGCCTGGAGAGAGGATAATCCAAGGTACCTTCTTGTGGCTTGATCATTAGAGATCCCTCTAACAAACCACCTGGTTTTAATTTTGCCTTGCTCTGTCTGGATGTAATTCTGAAATTGAACAGAATTACATGTGATACTGAAAGAACTGTCTCTTCTCTGGGGATGGTAAATTTTACTTTGTTACGATTGTGGTATTGATATGCAAACTATTAAACATATTGTGCAACATTGCCTATGATGTATGTTCTCTGATTCCATAGAAGATCTACACCAAGCAACATCAGTGTCAGGCCTGGAAGCCATCTTTTGCATTGGGTCTTTCATTGGGGGTGTTACTTGGAACCCTGACATTCAGCAGCAATTACCTAGAAAACTGAATTGGATATCCAGTTATGAGGCCATTGCCATACCTTCATAGAAGTTTTATATATAATTATGTGGATTGTATTTATATGTTTACTTCTCTTCCATTGCTTCTCTTCTGTCATGTTCTCATCATACACTAAATAAATAAATAATCAATAGTATCTAGATTTACAGCCTTACTATGGCTATCATTGATTGGGTTACATATGTCATGTAAACATATCTAAGGTGAGGTTGGCAACTTTGTTTCAGAATTATCAGAGATCCAGTGAAGGTTGTATTCATACAAAGTCTCCAGGGTTAGATGAAGGAAGGTGCTGAAGGAACTAGTGAATGTAATCACAGAACCATCTTTGGTACTCTGAGAGCAGCAGCAGAATTAGTTTCAGAAGATTGGTGGAGAGCAAATGTTATCCCAGTCTTAAAGAAAAGAATCTGGGAAACAATAGACCCTTGACATCTATGTTGAAGCAGCTTTGAATAATTATCAAGCAGCTTGTTTGTGAGTGCTTTGATATGCATACTGCAATTAAAAAGAGTGGAATGGGTTTGTTACAAATAAATTGGTTCAGACTAAATCTACTTGTTTGACAACTTTATCAGAGTTAGTTTAATAGATCAGAAGAATGCTTTAGACAGTGTATCAGGACCTCATCAAACTCTTCAAGAGCAATTCATGATACACTTCTTAATAACATGATAGAATATGGATACAACTACAGTAGTGTATGTACGATTTTTTCCATCCTTTTTTGGCATGCATGCAATGTTGCAATACATTATAAAATTAGGGGTGGGTCTTATATCATGATGCTTTTTGCTCAACATAGATATTAATGAATTTACAGTTGGCTGAATGACTATACCCATGAATGTTCACTCATGACTCCAGTTCAACTGAGGTGGAATGTTACGGGGCTCTGACCTGGTCCCTATGCTGTTCAAGATCTTTATTAGACTTAGCTGGGGGATTTTAACTTGCAGATAACATAAAACTGGGCAAGGAAGCTAAGCCTTTAGATAATAGAAAATTTAGATCCATATAAACTTGAATAGTAGTCTGGTGTGAATAAAACAGATTTTAACAGAAAATAAATGGTAAAATCCTGCATCTTCATAGGAAAAATATAAAGCACAAATATAGTATAGGGGAAATCTGGTTTGTTAATAATACATGTGAATGAGGCTTGAGTGATCTTGTTGACCATACAGGTATTCCTCGACCTGTGACTGCAATTGGGGCGGATTTTGGGTTGTTGCGGTCTTATGTCAAGGTATCAACATGATTGGATACAATTTCATGACATTTATGTGGTGATTGTTAAGTGAATCATGTGGTCATTAGATGAACCCATTCTTCATAATAGCCTATTTTTGAAAAAAAAACTGGCAGAACACATTACAAATCATGTGACCATAAGTTGCTATAACCATGGATCGTAAATGCAAGTAGGTTACCAAGTGCCTGAAATGTGATCACATGATCATGGGAACGGACAGCAGTCATAACTGTGAGGATGGGCGTCCTCACAGTTTTTTTGGCCTATTGTAACTTCAAACTGTTGTTAAATGACAAGTCTAAGTCAAGGACTACCTGAATGAGAAACAGATCTTGATATATAGAAAAGATAATGAGTATATTCAAATATCTCCAAATATCTGAAAGGCTGTCACTCAGAAGAAATGCATTCTCTTTGCCCCAGAGGACAGGATTAGAAACAATGAAGTAAAATGACAAGGAAGCAGATGGAGGCTAGCCATTAGGTGGAACTCCTTGATTTTAGGAGCTGCCAGCCAGTGGAATAGGTTGCAGATGAAATGGTGAGTTTTCCTTTGCGAGAAACCTTCGGGAGCTAGATCATCCTATATCAGATTCTTGTGAATCCTGTATTGAGAGGAGAGTAATTCGATGTCCTCTAAGATTCTTTTAATTCTATAATTCTATGATACTTTTTAAAATTTAGATTTGTGCAAAACACAACATACTAAACTATAATCAAACCATATGCATTTAATCACAAATCAAGCACATTTTAGTCTACTTTACAATACAATATGAAAGCCTGTTTGCTATAGTGGTTAAGGTGCTGGGCCAAAAACGAGGAGTTGTGACTTCTAGTCTCATTTTAAACTGCCTGGTGACTTTCAGTCAATTACTCTTGTCTCAACTCACCTCATGGGTTGTTGTTGTGGGGAAAATAGGAGGAAGGAGTATTATGCTTGTTATCCTGAATTACTTATAAAGGTGGGATAATTTTTTTTTAAAAAAAAGACAATCTTGGGCCACTCACTTTCTCTCAGTCCTAGGAAAAAGACAGCGAACGTTTTGGACAAACAAACAGAGATAAGTTCAGATGGTTGCCAGGAATCAACACTGACTCAAAGGTAGCAAAAGATAAAAAAAGCAGAAATGTCATTTAACTATCATTGGATAAATTGCTTGCTGTGAACTACAAGCATGCTTACTTCCCCTGAATGATGGTATTGTTCTGAAGGAAGACAGAGATCACTGATTATTAGAGTCTTATTTCTTGCTTTCAGATTGGTACAACCAGTACTATAAATCCAACTCCATTAAGAGGTAAATTAGTTCAAAATAGTAGATTAGCAAAACCTCACAGAACGTCATTCTTAGCTTTCTGGCAAGAATTTAGAATCATGAAAACTTTATGCTGCGTGCAGTCTCTTTCCACTCTTCTTAAATGCCAAGGTTGCAAGCCTAAGCACAATTAGGCAGCATTAATTAACTTTAGCTTCACCAAAGTCAGTGAATGTTACTTCTGACTAAACATGCTTAGATTGCAGAGTATTACTACACTTCTATAGGCGCTTACTAGATCTTATGACAAGATGAACCACAAAATAGCCATGTTAGCCTAATTATTGTGCAAAGTCAGCTTGTGTGGTTTATTTATGGTTGTGCATCTCATGCAAATACAGAAAATGGGATCAATTGGGCAAACCATGGTTAAGCAGGGATAAGTTTGAAAGAACAGCCAAAAATCTCAGGGTACATATGCATGATGTACTAAGGCACATTATGTTAGTGTTTTGAATGTTTTATTGCAGTTTGAAAAATAACATTAAACAATGATTTAGTATGATCTATGCATTCAGCAACACCAATGCTGATACCAGCCGGAGTGTAGAACAACTTGAAGTAATGCAAGATCAGAAGATATGGAGAGACATGGCCCATAGAATTGCCAGGAGTGAGACAAGATTAAATGGATAACATTATCATCATCTTGCATTTAGCTTTAATTTAGAACAAACATGAGTCCAAATAATTTGAAAGTACTCTGGCTACAATTCCCCAGGTTTTCCATTATAATTTCTTTCTCATCAGAAGTATTGTCATTAGATTTGTTTCTATCTATTCCTTCTACATACCTTTAGAGATAGAACATTCAGTCCTAGCAATATCACTTTTCTGTTTTAAACAGCACCTGATACTGTGGTGAGTAAATAATTATGTAGTTAAAAGAAGATGAAACGAAGTCTACTGGGATATGGCAGCAGTGCTTGGAGTTGTTGATTTAGGATCACAATCTAATAATACCAAAAAACCTTCCTGTTGTGGCTAAAATGTGGATTTTCAAGGTTCTCTGGGGATTATACTTGAGAATAGAACATAAGGCAATATTCTGCCCTGAGATCATGCTCATGTTCAGAAATTTTAGTGTGATGAATAAGCCAACTCTGAGATAAGTAAATACCACTTGACTGTAATCTTCTGGCAAGCATATACAAGGAGAGTCCTTCTGAATAGCATCGCCCAGCTGAAAGTCACTTTTGAGTTGTGCATGATTTGTAGCAACTTTATTGACTTTGTCCTTGCAGTTTTCTTAGCAGCAATATAGAAATGGCTTATTGCTGTCTTTTGGGATAATTTTGATCTCCATCTAGACTACAGTGCTGAGATTTCCGGATGAAAGAGGTGTTTTCAGAAGAGGATAAAAAAAAAAAGTCAAGATGAAAGCTATAAGTGAACTTTCAATTGCACTCTTGGGACCATCATCTTGACTTTTCTGCCCTATTCTGTAGATGCTCCCACTCAGTAACCTCCTATCGAAGTACTGAGCAGGCTAGATTCTGCTTCATTTTTGAGCCGGAGCAGATCACAAGGAGACAAGAGGAATAGGTTATGTCGAATTGAAAAACAAATCGGAGTATACCTCAGGACAGATCGAAGATAGCACTCTTGCTACAATTGTCCTTTAATTTAGGCTTCAGTCCATCAATCAACGCCGACATGCACATCCGACACTGCACAGCTGAGTTTAAGCCACTCAGAGGGTTACAGTATTCAGCGCTAGAATGTCCTCAGGCAAGAGGAGATGCTGGATCAGCCATTCAGCCGCTTCGGTTGCCGCTTCGCCAGGAGGCAGCTAGTTGGAACATTGTGTAACTCGGCCTAGGTGGTTAGCTTTTGGATCAGAACTTGGCACTTAGATCAAGTGAGTAAGCCGTGATATAGTTAACGCCGGATGATGGGTTACGAGCAGAAAGTTATTCCAGGGCTTAGATGTATCCTCGGGGAGATTCTTGTAAATACTTGTAAGTAGAATGTGAATTTTTACTTATACTCCGCCACCCCGCTTGTCGGCTTGCAGGAGCACCTCTCTAACCGGGCACTGTAGCGAACGAGATGGTGGGTTCCTCCAGCCGGCTTCTCCTCGTCCTTTTTAACTTGAGAAATCCTTCCAAATGCCTGGAGTACCCTTGCCTCTGCTAAAAACCGCTAAGGCACCCGAGAGATTTACTCCCGGGTAACCACGGGTCGGCATTGGGTCACACTAGTCTCCGGAGGCTGGCGACTAAGGTGACGCAATGCCTGCAATCCCGCGGAGAGGAGAAGAGCGCGGAGGCAGCGGCGGCGGCGGCGGCGGCAGCGGGAGGGCTGAGTGAAGGGCGCCCTGGAAAAGCGAACGCAGGCTCCCCGCGCGAGGCCCCGCCCCTGCCGGCCGAGCCGTGGGCTGCACCGTCTTTGCTGCTCGGCAGAGCTCTGCACCGCTACTCCCGCTCGCGCGCTGCCTGCAGGTGAATTGAAAGTCGTTGGCGGGGCGGGAAGGACACAGCCGCTTTTCCTTCTCCTGCAGCATAGCCCTGACAACTGCCGCTGCCGGGACAAGCGACGGGTGTGTAGCCCCTCCGTCCGCGCGCTCCTGCACAGTCACCGGGGCAGTAGCGTTCGTGGTGTCGCTGCGAGGCGAGACTGTGCTGTCCCGGTTGCAAGGAGCTGTCCACCGATCCGGTGAGAGGGAGGAACTCAGCTGGCCGGGCATGTCTGCAGCAAGAGGCTTCTCGCTAGCCAGAGACCTCGACGGGGTGGGAAGAACTGGGAGCCTTAAGCGCGCAAGTAAGTAACCCGGAAAGTTCAACGTAGGCCCGGCTTTTTCGGAGTCGGAGGAAGTGCGGGAGACGAGGGAGAAAGGGAACGGTCAGAAATGGATAAGCGGGCAGTGTAATTTCTTTGCAAAGATCTTGTCGCTGGACTTTAATTATCTCTTCTTTCTCGGCGATTGTGCTGAATCAAGGGGAGCACTCTTTCTCATGGCCAGATGCACTCTTTTCCTCCTGTTTATATTTTTGATGGGAATTCGAATGATCCCAGCGCCGATAAGCTTTCTGGTCCCAAGTGTGGAACTTGTCGGCTCAGGATCAGGGAAAATCTGGTTTGAGGTTCTGAGGTTTTGAATCTTTCATTTTGCTTTTTTCTTGGCATACTATGAACGCAAGACGAGTTCGTTTGTGTATGTGTTTGTATAGAGGCACTGCAGAATTGTGGAAGATAGGGTTTAGGGAGGGGGCTGAAGTGCTATTAATGTCACTAGTGGGTGTGGAAGGGGATTGAATAGAGGACAAGAATTTTCTCGAGTAGAGCAGGGAAATTGAGGCTGCAGGCTTATAGGCACAAATGGAAGTACCTGTAAATTTCACTTAAATAGTCTGATTTACTTTAAATCCTGAGCAGACAACTGGTAGGCTGGCTGCCTTTGCCCTGTTGTGGTCCACACTGATTCATGGGTTTGCTGGGCATGTGGAGGAACTGAGAAGACCCCCTTTGCTGCATTCAGTGCCATTGACACAGGTATCTTGTGAGTTTAAAGCAGTATTTCTCAACCTTGGCAACTTTAAGGTATCTGGACTTAAACTCCCAGAATTCCCCAGCCAGCATGTTGAAGTGAAAGGAATGAACATTAGTGGGAATTGGTTTTGCAGACGATTGTTCTGTTTTTTTCAGTTCCAAGGAAAGTATTTATCCATTTTGACACTGACTCTGAAAATGCAGAAGATCAGTGAAAAAGGCATGGAAAAGAAAAGGGTCAGCTTTTTGGAGAGGTTGGATCCCAAAGTTTGGAGAAGCAAGTATGTGTCACTGTAGAAAGTATGTTAGACTATGGTAATCAAAATGAGAAGGAATCTTTTCCAACTAACAAATATTACTAAAAGGCATACACTTTGGTAAACGCCAAATCACACGAAAAGAAATGATCCTACTAGATTCCTTCTGATTTAAATATGTGTCAATGTCACCAACAAATCAATTGGATTGCAAGACTTTGGTCTTTGCATCTCTCATTTGAAAGATTCAGTGCTGCCCATTTCTGAAACATGAGAATCTGTCATGCAGCCTTTCTAGCCTGTGTATTCTCCCAAAGATTCACTTCCCATAGTTCTCAGCCATTATAGGTTCTGCAGTTATGGCTATTGGCTAGTGCATCTGGAGGTCACCAAACTGAAGCAGGCTGATTTTGAAGGCTGTAACTTATCCCAGGATTGACAGCACTTCATTTCCTATCATTTATCTTCTTTCTCGATCTCTGCTCACCTTTATATCCTCTCAGCAATCTGCAAGGGGAGTCTGATTTGAGAGCTGGTGACCTTGGGATTTTCCCCTGGTTTTAGGATAGGTGCCTTTTTCCCAAGACTGCAGTGCTTTGCTTTGAGCAGAGTTCAAGCAATCTAGACCTCTGGATTTGTATAGACAAATTCTGTTCCCCTTTAAAAATCAACCTCTGGATTTTAGTAGTGAGTGCCCTTTTGTAATGGTACCATTATTGACCCAACTTGTTTCACCTGGGCAAACTTCATTGCTTGTTATTTCCAGCTGTGAATACAGGGCACAAAACACCGCTGTCTTTTGCCCCATGGATAGGTGCTGAGTTCTGCAGAAGGAGTTCCAGCTGCAGTTTGCAAAGACAAATAGTCTTCTGGACTTGCTTCTTACCGATGCACAGGAATCATTGTTTGAGTGATGGGAGAGATCACTTTTGGTTCTTGGCATCCTTTTTTTTTGGAAAGAAAGGTAATCTGCGTATTCTTGAGATTAGTGCTGTTTTAATTAACTCAACCATAATAATGATTGAGTGCATGGTAGATCAGGGTTTATTTATTTATGGGAAAGAATTTAAAGATACAAGGAAAATTCCATTCCCTTTGTACTGTTTGGTGTGTGCTTTTTTGGTCTTTAATAAGTTACAGCTATTACATTACATTATAGAGGATTTTACATTTCTTCATCACAGTTGGATAGTTCTACAGTCATAAATACTTTATAGTGCAAAATTGTCTTTTTATTATGAAATGTGCAAAGCACAGAGACAGACTCTCTTTAAATTGGAGATGCCATTGAAAAACCCAATCTAATGCTAATCAGGCAAAGGTGCTTGGTCAGCTCTGGATGTATTTACACAAATACAGTGCTTCCTGTGGACATGCATTCTTTTTAAATGTTTCAATCTTTTTGCATACACTAGCTTGCATTTTTAAAGAAAACATGCATTTTTCTTTTTTTCTCCAATAATTCCCTTGTCCATCCCATATAGCAATAGCAATAACACTTAGACTTATATATACATTCACAGTGCTTTACAGCCTGCTCTAAGCAGTTTACAGAATCACGTATTGCCACCAACAATCTGGGTCCTCACTTTACCGACCTCGGAAGGATGGAGGGCTGAGTCAACCTTGAGCCAGTGACATTCGAACTGCCGAACTGCTGGCTATTGGCAATCAGAAGAAGTACCCCGTAATACTGCATTCTTATCCCTGTGCTACCATGGCTCATATGGTGACCATCAGGTCCTCAGAGATATATTTTTGGTGATCACAAATAGTTTCTGAGATTAAGACACCAAATTATCCTTTTGTGAACTTAGATATATTCATAAATGAAATATTTGAGTGATGATAGTCCATGCAACAACTCTGAGGGATTGAGCAGTATTCTTTTTCTTGTTTATTTCATTTGTGCTGCTTTTTCTTTAGTTGCTCAAAGATTCATATATGTGAATTTCTCTTTAATTAACAAAACCCTTATGAGTAGGAGGGATTGTAAATTACTTGCCCAAAATTGCTTCTGAATCCTGAATTTATTGAAGATGTGAATTACGGGTCCTTGGTCCTAACCTGACATTTTAACTATTGCATTGCATTTTATTATCATTGTTACTAAAATGGAAATGTGTGTGTAAGCATTGTAGAAAGGGAAAGCTGTAGCTAAAACTATTTAAGAGGCCTACAATTAGAGGTATCTTGCTTTAAAAGCTAATGGCTACTGGCTCTGAAATCTAAATGTAGCTTCTTCCATTATGAAAGTAAGTAGCTTGGATTTTTCACACTATTACTGGGAATTTTAATTAATTGAAGATACTGAAAATTCTGTTAGGGTTTGTCCTCTGAGAATAAAGTTTCATTGGGGAAAAATAGCAATTAAAACAATTAGGGAAAACGGTTTATTTTGTTAGTAATTGGGAAATGGTCATGTCCCAAAATTATTCCTGCTTGGAATTTTAAAAGCCCTTATATTTATTAATATATCAGTGACTAACATAAATATTTTGCAGTTTTGTTTTTAAAAGAAACTATTCTAGCATAAATATTTCAAGGAGTGATGATTGGAGATTGTACTGGATTTGCTGATAGTTGTGATGGAGTTGAATTTTGTTTCTTTAAAAATTCATCTGTTGCCTTTCTATTAAAAGATATATTTATTTTCACTAAAACGTGACAGTGAAATCTAGATAGCAGCTTGAAACAGGGCAATAAAATCAGTGGTGTAAGTAGTCCCTTCTAAACAGTAGGATGGGCTTTTTCACAAGTGAATACTGGTAATCTTTGATTTATGACTGTAATGGAGCCCGCCATTGCGGCTGCAAGCCGTGATGGTCATTAAGCAAGGTATCCATGTGATCACCTTCCCTGTTACAGTCATTACGAAACCATGCAGGTTGTTAAGTGGAACACAGAGTACCTCAGGAATAGCGGAATGCCCCGAGAGGCTTAGCACAGGCTCAGACTCACACTACGGCAGCTTCTCACATATGGTTGGCCCCAGGCCTCCCAGGGCCTTCTCTACTTGGTGAGGCATCTTATGATCTACTTATCTTCCTTCCTACAAGGAGGCTGTGTAGCATGGTCTTGGAAGTGGGTGGTATTTTGGGAAGTGGTGAAGGAAGGCCACACTGCGAAGCAGCTGCTTCCCAAAGGAGATTTACGGAAAAGGTAAGTGACTGAGTGGTGATGGGTTGGGGAGGTGGGCATAGGACATAGCAGGGTGGGAAGCAGGCCCAAAGCCTGTGGGGACCCAGTGGGGTGGAATGGGAGGAGAAGATAAGTGGGAGAGCCACCATAACATCCCTGTGGTCTGTCATAAGAGTAACAGATTTCCAAGTGCCCGAATTTTGTTCACGTGGCTGTGGGAACTGTGTACTCACACTGCAGTAGCTATAACTTTGGACAGGAGTCATTAGTTAGCACATTCATAATTTCAAATGGTTGCTGAACAAACTATCGGAAGGTAAGGGTAACCTGTACTGTACCATTCCTTTTAGCTTTCTGTCCTTTTATCTAGCATCCTGTCTACATCCTGGATAGCTCTGCAATGATTAATGTCCTATTGGCATTTTTTCTACTACTACTAGCTCTGAAAGGAGAGTTCTGAGAACAGACTGGAACTAACTTTCCATCTAAAAGTCATCTCCCTCTTCATAAGTTTTCAAAGAGCCTGAATTGGCTTGACCAATTTCAATGTGGAGGACAGAAGAAGCAAAATACTAGTTCTCCTACATCTGCAGCCCTGTAACAGTAATCTGAAGAAGCTGACATTGAAAACAGACTTCAGGAATGAATCCTCCATCACTTCTCTTGATTTTTAGTCATATTAGAGTCTAAGATTTCAGAAAAAGCCATAAACTGTTTTAAAAGCTGGCATCCATATCTGGTAGGATGGTCTTGTCATCTTCAGAGTGTCACTGTGACAACTCTAAAGTTTTTGTTTGTTGGTTTATTTATCTCTGGCTTTTGAGCAGAAGACCTTTTCTTGAATGGCAGCTTTTGTAATGAGATTATGGACAATTTCAAACAGGAGCATCAATTTCTTGAGCCAGCAAAAAAATACGTTGGCATAAATTGTGCTGCTGCATTGCTAATTTCTAGTTTGCAATACTAATGAGGCTGGTGAAAAGGTTTTCTTTACATAGCTGTTGCATGCCAAGCTACGGAAAAACTTAATTTCCTCCTCAACCTCCTTGTGGGAAAATGACTTCATCTATTTCCTAATGCGGGCTGGGATAAGGTTGGGCAGATGCAGCTGTTGTAGTTAATCCTTCAACAACAGATGTGGTCTCCTAGCTAACATCATTGATGCATGGGTGCAAGGGATGAGGTAGATGGGAATATTGGTGCTTGGCACAAAGTTTCTCTCACCTCTGTGACTTATCAGTCAGGCTATTTGTGAACACGAGTCTATTGCTCTTCTACAAAATCACCAAATCTATGTCTGAAAATAGCTGAGTCAACAGATCATGCAAAAAAGATGGGAGGAAACAGTAATAAGCAAACTCTGCTTCTATCAGAAGTGTGGTGACTCAGTGACTGTGGTGTGGTGGCTTAAAGATGCTGGAGAAGATCTGTGCTCCAGTGGTTTGAGTCCTTAGCACTATGTGATGGGAGAGCTAGACTATGAAAGCATGCTACATGCAAGTAGATAAATAGGTACCACTTTAGTGGGGAAAATAACAATGCTTTGTGTGGAGGTATGAATCCAACTGGTGCCAGACTTGCCCAAAAGCGATACCTGAATGTGGGGTGACATCTGTGGAGGAAAAAGCCCCAGGTGATGCTGTAGAATGCCTTTACCCATTCTGAGTGTGGAGCTAATTCACCCCCTCTGGTGTACATCTAGATAGTGTGTGAACGTGAACCAAATCAACTAGCAGTCTTAGGCAGCCAAACAACTACTCAGTTTTAACATTGTAATCTCCTGGCTAATGTACCATCAATCAATACACCTGCCTCCATCATTGACTGGTGCTGGGGTGTCAATGAGTGACCAACAATTTCAATTCTGACCTCATGGTAAGAAAAACCCAGAGGCAGATGTGAATTGCAGTGGAAAATATGAAATTGTTTCTGGTTCCCATGGTACCTAATGCCATCAAAGCAGCAATAGAGGAAGCAATATATATATTGCCCCATTCTTCAAATAATCAAAATAATAAAGTATAATTATGTGACACATTGTCAGCAGAAGGACACAACCATTGGAGTTGAGTGGCTAATAAATTTGAATAAATAAATAAGCTGGCAGAATCTGGCCATCTTTCCCTGTTTAAACTGTCCATCTAGGCAGCACAGGACAAGTGCTCTTTAAAAACAAGCCCTTACTGTTCTTTCAAATAACACTAAACTCATGTTTATAAGCTCCCTGTGTAAGATTTGACAAGTATTGATGAAGTATTATATGGGTAGATTGAAACTTCCATTGCCAAGTGATATGATTGTTAAAAAACTGCAGATGGCAAACACATGGACCTAGAATGCTGCAACCATTGTAAATGCATGCCAATTGCCAAGTGCCCAAATTGTGATCACATGACTGCAGAGATGCTATAACAGTCTTAAGTGTGATGACCCATCATAAATGCCTCTTTTCAGTGCTGTCATAACTTTGAACGCTGTCGAATGAATAGTCGTAAATCAAGAATCATCTGTAATAGATTGATTAAGAATGCTGTAAGGAGGTTGAAGACAACTGACTTTCTTATTGTCATTATCGCTCTGTGTGTTTGGAAGTGTCTTATTATGTATGTATGTATGTCACTCTCAACCATGCTTTGTTTAATTATGGTTGCTGAATTAACCCACTTTTGGATTTTAAAAATATATTTGATGTATAGCCTGCCTTGCTATTCCAGTGACTAATAAAGTTTAAAAATTTAATAAAATTCTAAACTATTAACTATAAAATAAATATTAGATTTGAGAAATAGAACGTTGGCAAAAGAGTATTTGCAGATTTCCCAAATATGGAATGACAAATCTTGAGAGGGATACCTTCTATGGTACAAATAGTTCTTACTTATGGCCATTTTTAAAAGATTGTCTGAAGTTACAACATGCTGAAAAATGTGACTTATGACTGGCCCTTAGGAGCATCACAGCATCCCCATGATCACATGATTGAAAATTGTGTACTAAATTTGCTATTACTATTGCTATTACTTGGCAACGAGTATGTATTTAATGACAGTTGCAGCATCCCGGGATCACATGATCACGATTTCCATTCCCTAGGGGTCTTAAAACAAGCCAAGTCAAGGGGGGTAAGCCAGATTTGCAGTGATTTGCTTTATCGCAGCAATAAAGGTAATCGGGTGCTTCTCACGTTATGGCTGCATTTCTTAGAGATGGAAATTCCAGTCCCAGTTGTGATTGTAATCTGTGAACTACCTGTGTGAAAGCAACCTGGAAAAAGCTACTAGCCTCATGGCAGAATTGCCATTGGAATCCTTCACATCCAAATACTAACTGGATGTGACCTCTGACTTTTGATGATCTTATGGGATTTTCTTATAAAAAAATGCAGTGTTCAGTATGTTGAATGAGAAGACTTAAAAAAGGCAAGGAGGGAAGAAGAAACATGGGGAGGAGGCTGAATGTAACACAAAGTCAAATTGTTGCATCTCTATCTCCTCAGATCCACCTCTGCTTCCCTTGGCCTGATAAACAATTACTATGGACTACTATAGATTGTCTTTAAGATCCTCTGTAACTGTTGTGAATGAAAATCAATATGAGCCATATAGTATTATGTTGCACTAAATTTTTGGTATGTTCAGTTACTCTGTTTCAGATGTATGTATTCTGATTCTGAAGAATACCATGAGTGGAATCTCATTATATAAATGGGTTGGCCTATGATTTTCTGGGAGTTTCCTGGCTTTTGGCAGGATAGTAAAAAATCCTTATATTTTAAATTTGTAATATTCCAAACTTAAGACTCTAAAGTACTATAGCAGTAATATTGATGAAAAAAATGTTTCACGGATTTATGAGTTTATCGTTAAATATCAGCAGCTTTGTCCAGGGAATCTTAGATATTACAAGAAATATGTTTGTGGGACACATGCTGTTTGTGGCTTACAGTCTGTTGATTATTCTTTGTGGAATGTACAATTTTACAGTTACATTGATTTATTTATCATAACCCACAAAGCAAACTTTAATTCCTGCACAATTACATGTGTAGGATAAACATACATTATTGTTTTGGTGTAAAACAAAACTGAAAAATTTATACTGAGGCATTTTTAGAGCTCCTGAAATTTCTACCACAGCAACATTAGGTTTGGTATGATATACTGTATTACTTTTCTGTATATTTTCAACTGATTGTTTAAAAGCCTATCGCTGCATCAATGCATAAATAAGCTTCTGTGGTATATATTACTGTCATAAAGAAATACGCTGATTTAATCTTTGCAGTGTGAGTTCTAAATTGCTCTTCTAATTTTCTTTCCACTAGATTGACTGCTTTGTGTTCAGGCTAGACTTGAAATGTGATGCAGCTATTTTAAAAAAAGGGGGAGGGGGAGGGGAGTCTTAATAGTTTTTAGCATATGTTTTGGGAGACTTTATATAGATGTGTGTGTTTTATGGGTATTTCTCTCTACAGCTTTGTATTCTCTGGAATAGGAAGTATTTGTGCGAAAGGAATTTCCATACTCTTGTTCCAGAGTATGTATCTTCAATTTGTTTGCTGTCTGTGGTATCAAACTCAAGTTTTATACTTCTCAGGACTGTAGCTGTAATTTTTAAACAAGGTAGCCGGAAAGGACAAATGCATCAAACATGGCATTTGATGGAGGAATTCTTAAGGATGATGCAGGGACTCTCTAAACTTCCTCTTAATTGTCAAAGAGTGTACTTGTTACTTATTAAGTTGCTAAGGCCACTTCTGACTGTAAGGAAGGACATTCAATATAATTGTATTGTGTGAAGCAAAACACTGATTGCTCATTCAAGGGCCCCAGCCTATAAAAATTGTCCAATCATGTGGAACAGCATTTACAATCAATTCTGCAAATCACATGAATGTAGGTAGTAGAATTAGGAATAAAAATTCCCTCACTTTTCTCATCATTTTAGTAGTCTGCTGTAGACCTTTGGCCAGTCTCTTTCCATTATCATCCATTAACCACAGGTGTCATGTTTTTGTTTGCAAGCAAAAAATGTGACAATTATAGTATCCTTGCAGTGGACAATGTTACTTAGAAAAACTGGTGAACTTTAGTACTCATTTTCGTTTATGTGTAAAGTGGGAATCAATGCATAGTTCTAAGGTCAAACTAAACTGTTTTCCTAGAAAATATGTATATAGTATATGATACATATATGAATCATATACTAAATTGTATGAAGAGAAAGAAGCTAAATTGCTTTCCATAGGTTTCATAGTTTACCACATTTGAACTCAGTATGATAGTTCTGCCCCCTTCATGGATTACTGCCTTGTTGTGGCGAAGGGGCTTGCATAGCTCAAAGAAGCTATGAGCTATGCCATACAAGGCCACCCAAGACAGACAGCTCATAACAGGGGGTTCTGCCAAAACGTGATCCACTGGAGAAGGAAATGGCAACCCACTCCAGTATCTTTGCCATGAAAACCCCATGGACAGTACCATGGGGTTTTCAGAATGCTGGAAGATGATGCTGGAAGATGAGTCCCTCAGGTTGGAAGGTGTCCAATATGCTACTGGGGGAAGAGCAGTACTAGTAGCGCAGAAAGAGTGAAGCGACTGGGTCAAAGCCTAAAGGACACTCAGCTGTGGATATATCTGGTGGTGAAAGGAAAGTCCGATGCTGTAAAGATCTATATTCCATAGGAACCTGGAATGTAAGATCCATGAATCAAGGCAAACTGGATGTGGTCAGACAAGAGATGACAAGATTGAACATCGACATCTTAGGAATCAGCAAACTAAAATGGAAAGGAATGGGTGAATTTAATTCAGATGAACATCAGGTATACTACTGCGGGCAAGAATCCCTCAGAAGAAATGGAGTAGCCTTCATAGTCAATAAAAGAATAGGAAAAGCAGTACTGGGATACAATCCTTAAAATGACAGACAGATTTCTGTTCAAATCCAAGGCAAACCACTCAACATCACAGTAGTTCAAGTCTATACCTCAATCACTGGTGCTGAAGAGGCTGAAGTTGACCGGTTCTATGAAGACCTACAACACCCTCTAGAATTAACATCAAAAAATGATGTCCTTATCATGGGGGATTGGAATACTGAAGTAGGAAGTCAAAAGATAACTAGAATAACAGGCAAGTTTGGTCTTGGAGTACAAAATGATGCAGGGCACAGACTAGTAGAATTTGTCAAGAGAATACAATGGTCATAGCAAACACTGTTTTCCAATAACCCAAGAAACTTCTCTACAAATGGATATCACCAGACAATCAACACAGAAATCAGATTGACTATGTGTTCTGCAACCAAAGATGGAGAAACTCTATACACTCAGTAAAAACAAGACCAGGAGCTGATTGTGGCTCAGATCATGAGCTTCTTGTGACAAAATTTAGGCTTAAATTGAAGAAAGTAGTGAAAAGCACAAGGGCATTCAGATATGAACTAAATCATATCCCTGATGAATATACAGTAGAGGTGACAAATAGATTTAAGGAATTAGATCTGATAGACAGAGTGCCTGAAGAACTATGGACGGAGGTTTGCAACATTGTACAAGAGGTAGCTACTGAAACCATGCCAAAGAAAAAGAAATGCAAGAAAGCATGAGGAAGCTTTGCAAATAGCTGAGGGAAGAAGGGAAGTGAAAGGCAAGGGAGAAAGAGAAAGATACACCCAAGTAAATGCAGAATTCCAGAGAATAGCTAGAAGAGATAAGAATGCCTTCTTAAATGAACAGTTCAAAGAAATAAAAAAAAAACAATAGAATAGGGAGGACCAAAGATATCTTCAAGAAAATTGGAGATATGAAGGGAACGTTTCATGCAAAGATTGAGTCATGTCATCATCTTTTACAACTTTCTAACAAGTAAAGTCAATGGGGAAGTCGGACTCACTTAACAACTGTATTACTAACTTAACTGCAATGATTCACTTAATAAATGTGGCAAGAAAGGTCAAAAAATGGGGCAAAACCCACTTAACAAATTTCTCGCTTAGCAACAAAAATGTTGGGCTCAATTGAAAGCAATTAGGTTGTCTTGCAAGCACCAGAGCTTTTGTTCTTCAGAATTACTGACTCATTTCCTTGCTTATTAGTATGCAGTCTTTATCATCAAGAAATTCAATTGCTATCATCATTAATTTTAATTATTTATTTGGTCATTGTTCTTTTTTTTTGCTTGCCAAATGTTTTGCCTATCAGTGAGTTTCCTGCAACAATTAATTATATTCAGATATAGTATTTGAGTTATCTCACACTCCCCCCTCTTAAATGAATTAGGGTTAAGATGATAGATTAAAGGTTGATAATTACTTCTGTGGGTTTATGTACCTACATTATACTATAATCACAAGGATATTGCACTAATTGATTACCTCTGTGTTGGGCAAAAAAAAATGTCCCAAAGATGCTTTTTCTGGAAGTAACTGGGCTTTGTTCGTTTTTCTTTGAAGACATTTCACTTCTTATCCAAGAAGCTTCTTCACCTCTGACAGGATAGTGAGGGTTTATTCCCCACTATCCTGTCAGAGCTGAAGAAGCTTCTTGAATGAGAAGTGAAACGTCTTCAAAGAAAAACCAATAAAGCCCAGTTGCTTCCAGAAAAAGCACCTTTGGGACAACCATGACATGGATGACTGAGAATCTCTACAGATTTTTACTGAGAAAAAGGAACAAGAGTCATTTTTAAAATTAATTGCAGGTGGATTTTAACTTTATATCACCTCTCTGATCATATTGAATTGCCACTGTACATGGTACTTTGTGAGCATATATATTTCACACAGATACGAAGAAGTTATTGCCATTTTTATTTATTTGTTTTTGTTTTGTGGTTAAATCCAAGGTTTCCTTTCTACAAATAAAAGGCCTATTTCAGATAAGTGTTTTCTGATTTAGCTCTAAAAATATGTGTCTGGCAACATTAATTAAAGACAGTAATTGACTTATAACTCCCCTATTTTCCCGAAAATAAGACATCCCCTGATAATAAGCCCAATCGGGCTTTTGAGCACATGGAAATAAGGACAAGTGCTTATTTCAGGGTTTAAAAAAATATAAGACAGGGTCTTATTTTCGGGGAATCACAGTACTTGTTTAGTGATCTTTTCAAAGTACACCAGCACTGAAAAAAGTGAGTTATGCTCCTTGCATTACTGATCATTGTAACATGCCAACAGTCATATAATCAAAAATATATGCAACCAGTTGGTATTTACAATAGTTCCAGTGTCTTGGGATCATGTGATATGGAACTTTCCTAGTTGGCTTCTGACAAGTGTGGGGGTGGGAGCAACATTCATTTAACAACTTTTAGATTCACTTAACGGTCATGGCAAAAGTTGTAACATTGAGCACAACTCACTTAACAATAGCATTGCTTAGCAGTGGAAGTTCCAGTCCCAACTGTGGTCATTCGTTGAGGGTTATGTATATTTCGTTCATAATTTCTCACCAATAGCTGAACTGAATAGAACATTAATTTTGTATTTGCACCTTTTAGAATTCTGTGTAGCCATCCAATAAATACATTATGTATTACTATAAATAACATAACAACATGCATATTAAGCAAAACAGGTTGTAAAAATATACCCACCAAAATGCATGTGAAATCTTTTATGCCCTTAAAGCAGTTGCACACTAATATAATATGAGAGAAATTAATGTAAGATTAAAGAAGTAAAAACTGAGTGGAAAAATGAAATTGAGAATTTTATCTACTTTTCTTAGAGTAAAAAGTTTTAATTAACTGAAAGAGCCTTGCTACTGTGTGTATAGAATTATGTAGATATGTTTGAACTATAAATGCCAGCTGTCACTTTGATAACACCTGGTATAACATGGACAACATGCAATCTTTTGATCAAAATGCTTAATAATGTAGCATGAGCAATAACTCTTACTTATATATTATCCCACAGCACTTTCTGGGTGGTTTATAACAGAGTTCCCCAACCTTTCTGGGTTGGTGGCCTGGAGCAAGAGGTGGAGGGGGGAAAGAGGGAATGATTTTGTAGGATGGGCAGGTACATGTATGGGGATGAGAGTGCCTGTGACATTCATGGCGATGCTTGCACGAATGGGGCCTCAAGTGACTAGAATGAGGCTTGCACGAGTGGGGCTGCAATCGCCTGCGACAAGGCTTGCATGAGTAGGACCACAGGTATTGTGACCTAGGCTTACTGAGTCATTGAAACACACGAGTAGTCCCAAAAACCTCTTTTATTGCAATAGCTGTGAATTGCTGCCATTCACAGCGGAGTCCCAATTAGTTGCAAAAAGTCCTTCAGGAGAAGTCCTTCGGGATAATCATCAACTTTTATCTCCCTTGACATGCTGCCAAAGACTTATTTGGCAAAGCTACATGGAATCCAGAATCAAACGGAGATGCTGACTGAGAACAGAATTAACAATGTTGCTTTCCTGCAAAGGCCCCACGTGCCTTTGCTCCTCTTTTACGCCTTATGGAAGGGCCAATCATCTCCATGCCTTACTCCTGGGGTTGTTCCTTTTGTTTTAACTATTCTTGCCTTCTGGCAGCTCTGCACATGTGCGCACTAGGAACAAGCTCATCCTGTTCCTCTGCCTCTCTACTGTCTGACTCTGGGGGCTCAGGAGTCTGCACATAACTCACAAATGGCCCTGACCCAGGGGTGAAATGCTCCCAGTTCGGACTGGATCACCCGATCCGGTAGCGATGGTGGCAGGTGGTTCAGAGAACCGGTAGCAAAACTCTCTGCCCTCCCCATTGCCCAGTTGAGCCGCACGATCATCAGAGGCTTTTTTTTTTTTACTTTTAAAAGCATTTTTCTATAACCTCTTCGGCTGAAAAAATACTTTTAAAAGTAAAAAAAAAGCCTCTGATTTGGCAAACCAGCACAGCTAATCTTTTACCTTTTTGCAAGCTATTGGAACGGTGAGAAAAAAACAAAACCATGTTAAGATGATTTGTAATGACGTAAATGGTGGCTTCTTGTGAGAATGGATTATTTGTTTTTGCCTTTTCAAAAGTCTTGAATAATTGCTACTTGCATGGAGAACTTTGACATTTCCTAAAAGGGGAAGATCCCCACAGCAGGCTCCATATATTGGACTAGAAGACCAGGACTGGATGTTTCTGAGAAATTTTTGTGAGTACATTTCTTGATTCCAAAGTATTACTACATAGAATTTTCCAGTTGGAATGATTCATGGAGAGAGACAGACAAAAATAGCCAGCCATGTGTCACAATCCAAAACATTTTTTTGAATTACATTTAACATTTAACAAAAAAGAAATGAGGTGAATAATTTCCTCTGGTAACAATATTTTGGCAGATTTATTATGAAGAGAAAGGTCAAAAGAGAAGTTACATGGTATATAATTATCATATTTGTCTACTCTCTGAGGATTTATCCTAAATATTTTGGGGTACTGGATAAGAAAAGTAAGACAGGCTCAATGAAGTGCTTCATATAGTATGATAAGTTAGCCTTTGTCAACCTGCATATCCAGAGGCCAGTCTGGTTTACCAATATTTGAGATTGCATTGTTTCCTTTCTCCTCTTCTGGTATAAGCTTAAGGAGGACTTAGTTAACCCTTCTCATTTTATTGTCCAAGCCAGCAAATTATTAAATGCAAATGATTTATGAATCAAGCTTATTCCAACAAGTCATTGCTAACAATGCTTGAATTTGTTTTCTTATTGATCCTTCCCTTTTTGCCCTTGAAGAGATTTTTCTGGTTCCAAGAATCAAGAAAGACATGCAGAATAATTTATTTTATTATACTTCACCTATATACAAAATCCTGGCACACACACACAAAACATTTGAGTACCTGCAGATATATTCTGGAAATAGCTATGGTGAAACTGTTTTAACCCTCTACTTGTGGACCAGACTTTCCAAGCTTTGTTGCATCTTTGTCCTATGGAAAGCAGCCCCTTCTTTCTGGGAATCCAATTACTTCAAACTTCTTCCAAAAGAGGCTAGTGTTCTTCGTTCACCACAAATACATTCACAGTTCAGATTTCAGACAACCTAAATAGCTGGTTGAGACAGAAGAAAGTTTTCTGCATGGAGAAAACAAGGGAAAGCATGAAGACCTGAGATTTAGGATGGCATCCAGTGATGATAATTACATATATCAGTGACAAATAACACAGTGGCAAATGGACCATGCTCAACTGTGATTTGTATAACAATCCAAGTATTCAGTGGTATGTTTGTCCTGTTTGCTTTCACAGAAGCTTAATTTTGTAAATGCATGGTTCTTTATTAACCTTCCTTGGGTTCACTTTTATGATTGAGCAGAGCAGAAGGCTCAGCAGAAAAAGGGTGAGAGCCAAGGGCAACATCAGCTGTCAAGATCATGAGCAGGAGTCTGAGTTGAAAGGAGATAAGAGTCTTCCTTTTTGAACTACTGATTCACCCATAAAAGAGGTGAGCCTGAATTTAAGATGATCCTCCATAATGGAAGATTACACCTATCTATCTATCTATCTATCTATCTATCTATCTATCTATCTATCTATCTATCTATCTATCTATCTATCTATCTATCTATCTATCTATCTATCTATCTATCTATGAGTTTTCCTTCTGCCCTCTAGTGCTATTACCTCATTATTAAGGAAGATGACTCTTGTAATTTAAAGGTAAGTATGCTTGAGTGGGGGTAAATGTAGCTTTCATTTGAGCAAATTCAATACTTTTAATGCTATTTTTGTTGATTTTTCTAGTTCTGAATCCAATTCAATATTGCAACCATATCTCTTCTTTCTCTTTTTATTCCTCCTCTTTCTTTTTCCTGTATAGTTTACTTAAAATGTGTAAATGTATCGATTCTTCTATGATAGTTTTACATGAAATGAAGTTTGTTAGCTTTGTTCTTGATTGCTAATATTAGTATAATTGCTTGTTTATGTTAAAGAATGTAGTAATGTTATTTTTAAAAAGCCAGCAGCAAAATAATAACTCTTCCCTTAATATTCCCATGTCATATACTCGCACATCTACACTTCTACAATTTGCCACATCCATCAACTCTTAAGTCAGTGTGTCCAACAGGAAGGGATGGTGAGAGTTGTAGTGCAGCACATCAGTAGGGTAAAATGTTGCACATCCCTAATCTGACATTTAAACAGTGAATGTAACAATTCAGCCTCAAACCCCTTTGCAAGGGGGACTTCTCCCAATTCTCACCAAATTACTTCCTTATAATAGCTGTAAAGTAAAATATGGAAGCGCCATGTGTCACATCCTCAGTAACTGCTTAAAGGAAATGCAAGATATATAAGTAATAAATAATAACCCTCTTTCCCAGTATTTCTGTAGCTCTGGTATTAGTTGCATAAGTTACAGTATTTCCTACTGATGCACTGAATAGCATTGTGTTGGTTGAAAACACCTATCATGCACAGCCATTGTGTTGCCTTAACAGGATGGGAATTGTTACCAAACAAGTAGTTGCTCAAAACAAATTTTCCTGGACATTATATGGTTGTGGCCTCATTACTCTGTATTGTAAATTGAGTGCTGTTTCCATATGCAAAGTTATTGAGCCAGAGAGGAATGTTCAGGAAACAAAATAATGTGCATGCTATCTCCTGTTCTGTTGCTTGCCCGTGTGTGTGTGAGAGAGGGGGGAGGGAGGAAGAAGGAGATTTGGCTGACAATGGGGAGATCTTTGCTTCCATATTTCATTTGCTTTTTTGATGTGCTAAAAAGGCTGAAGAGATGTGTCAAGAACATTAAGGTTAAGCTTGATTGAGCGTGCATCAGATGTACAAGGGTAGGATATGGGATAAAACCAGTATGAAGGCTATTGCTTAATGCCTTGTAAGCCACCCTGAGTCTCCGGAGAAGGGCGGCATATAAATCTAATTTTAAAAAAAATATTGAAGAGAAGCTGGTTTTATCTTTTTCTCCCTCATTGGTTTTGATAACTTCTGTATTAAGTAGGAATAATCCTAGAGGAAATAGTTGATGCATATATCTCATCTGAATGGAAAAGCAGATTTTTTTTAATTTTAAAAAATCTTACAGAGAAACTTGATTTATATGAACTAATAGGAAAGATAAAAATTACTTGATGATTTAAAAAATAAAACATGATTATTAAATTAATATTTTGAGGAAGGCAAATACCTAATATTCTTATATATAAGAGAAAGGCTATTAGAAGAAAATCAGAGACAATGCAAATGCAATGGAGTGTTCATTCTTTATGTAATTATGCAATATGTTCCTCATCCCATAAAGATACTTAGGAGCTCCTTTTATTATGGCCCAGTAACAATATAAAATCAGAAAACCTGAATAAACAGTTCACAGAAATTTAGAATCTCCCCAATAGCATTTTAGTTTTCCTTTTCCCCTTAACTTTGACTTATCTCTGAGTTAGTGGTTAGCTTTAAATAACAATTAAAACTGATTTTTAAAAAAATGTTGAGCTGTGTAAAAAGGCATGTACCTAATTTGGTTTATGCTGAAATAAATGGATTCAAAGGTAGAAATAACCTTCAGTGATATTGGTGTAAAGAATTAAAGTTAGCAGCATTTTGCCTTTGTTACCTAGATTCTGCAAACGTTGATTAAATACATCATCTGTGTAGAATGATAATGAAATTAAAATCCAAGATAACTGAATAAGTGCCAAATTGGGGTAAGTGGAAAAGAACAAGACATGTAGACAAAAGGCAGTTTCCTTCTTTCCTTGTTATGCTGCTGCACTATTAGGTTTTTACCAATATATGACATTGGCTATGTCATTGCTTTCTTTAATTTTAATCCCATATTTGAATTTTATTGCATAGCCCTTGCTTTTCTGTTGGTTGGTTGATCTTGAGAAGTTATACGGGTTGGTTAATGTTTTTGTGGAAGATAACCAGGTAATGCTAAGATGAAAGCTAGACAGCAAATTTGGAAAAAAAAAATCAGAAAAAAAGAAGGGAGAAAATGTTGGTATTGTTTTTTTAATTCTATTTTTATTTTATTCAAAAACAACTAAATTTCAAATACAAATCTCCAAAAGCCTTTTTTAAAAAAAAACCAAACATGAATAAACAGAAACAAGATGAATTTAATAAATGAAGATGTTTAAAAAGTGCATTTCACACACACACACACACACACACACACACAAACATATTATCTCCCCCCCCCCTTGGTGAATACTGATGAATATATTACAATTAACTTCCCACCTCTTGTGAAACAGCCACCCAAAATTTTAAACTACTAAATCTATTTGCAATTTATTAGCCTGACATCTATATATTATACTAATGACCAAATAATTAACAGGAAGAACAACAATAATAAGGTAAGATTAAAGTTTCAAAACTCTTTAACAAACTGTTATTGTAATCAACTCATAGAAAATTTACCATGGCATCTTACCTAGTCCAAATCATCTGAAAAGATAACAGTGATTTGACTTGAATCAAATATCCATATTTCTTTTTTAATACCATCTCAAATCAATTGTTTTCTACTTAAATATAATAAGTCCAGACTTCAAATTTTCTCAATCTTCCCCAAAAAATCCAGAAGGAATTGTTTTGCAAATAATGTGATAAATCCACTCCCAATCTCATTTAATCGTTTTAGGGAAAGCCAGTTTATCACTTCCCAACTCAGTAAGGTTTCTGCTATTGTAAAAGAATGCAGGCTTGAACTTCGGAGAAGTGTGTAGGATTGACTCATTTAGTTCTATCCTTGTGAATTCTGTAAAGTTAGTCCTTGAGTTAAGAATGTAACTTAACATTGTTCATTCCATTTGTATCTCAAGGATTCATGGGAATGAATCTCGTACCTTGAATGAGATCACTCCCTGCTTTCGTTCACACATTCGCTAATTGAATCTCAGGGTGGGGAAGGCCATGGGAGGCCTAGTGATGGAATGGGCCCAAGGCACAGGTGAAATCCAGCCAGTTCTCACCAGTTTGCCCAAACCATTAGTAAATTGCTTAGGCAGTTTGGAGAACTGGTTAAAAATAAAGTGCAAGAGAGGTTCTCTCTCTCTCTCTCTCTCTCTCTCTCTCTCTCTCTCTCTCTCTCTCTCTCTCTCTCTCCCCACTCCCTCCCTGCCTTCCTCCCTTCAGTTAATAGCTCCACTTAACAGTTGCAGAGGGATGCAGCTGATACATGCTGAATCAAGTCAATAAACAATAGAAACTGAACAGGATTAGGGCAGGGAAACCCATCAATCACTCATCTAAGGATGGGATTAACCTCTTCCCCTCAGGAAGAAGGACAAGATTACATACATTTTCATTATAAAGAGTATTAAGTAACTCTTCTGTGATTAACTGATACTCCTTGGAGTTTTCCAAGACCTTTTATAGCTGCTGCAGTGTTGGCTACTTCTTGTTTCTTCCTGGGGGAAAAGATACAGGAGGGGACAATGATGCAGCTTGATCATACAGACTGTGAATTTAATGCATGTGTGGTCCAGCCATCTGTATTGCTTCTGTGAAGCACCCACTTTAGAACATAGAGAACATAGAATAATAGAACTGGAAGGGTTAATGGCTTTTGGCAGCACGCCCAGGTTTTCAATTAGCCTGAGCAGCTGTTCTTAGTTTCCCTCTCAGCTGCTGCGTTTGCCTTGGGGTTGACTTTTTTAAAAAGGGGGAATGGCTGTTTTAAGTTTTCTACATTATTTTAGTGGTTCCTGTCACTATCCTTTTGGGAGATACTTCTCTCATTCTTTTTGAAAGCCTCTAGTGATGGATCACCCACAATTTTTGAAGGCAATCTATTCCATGGTTGGTCTCACCCTTAGGAAATCTCTCCTTAGTCCTAGGTTGCTTCTCTCTTTGGTTAGTTCCTATCCATTGTTTCTTGTTGCCTTTTGGTGCTTTGGAAAATAAATTGACTCCCTCATTTTTGTAGGAGCCCCTCAAATTTCCTGACAGAACAATTAATCAGTGGAACAACCTGCCTCCAGAAGTTGTAAATGCTCCAACACTGGAAGGTTTTAAGAAGAGATTGGATAATCATTTGTGGTGTAGGGTTTCCTGCCTAAGCAGGGGGTTGGACTAGAAGACCTCCAAGGTCCTTTTCAACTCTGTTATTCTATTCTATTCTATTCTATTCTATTCTATTCTATTCTATTCTATTCTATTCTATTCTATTCTATTCTATTCTATTCTATTCTATTCTATTCTATTCTATTCTATTCTATTCTATTCTATTCTACTCTACTCTACTCTACTCTACTCTACTCTACTCTACTCTACTCTACTCTACTCTACTCTACTCTAAATATTGGAGTGGTGCTATTTTATTGTGAGTTGGACTAAGGAGAAATTTCCTAAGGTTGAGACCAATCAAATTGGCCATGTCCACCCAGTCACATGGCCCATTTCCTGCAGAAAACACCAGGAACCACAAAATCTGGGCAGGTGTGCTATGGGGGGTTCATGTTACTGGGTGGGAGTAACATTGAGTTGGCCATGCCCATCCACCCAGTCACATGACCACTAAGCCACACCCACCAAGCCACGCCCACAGAACCAGTAGGGAAAAATTTTGAATTTTTCCCCTGCCCAAGGCCTCCCCAACCCATTAAAATATCTCATGCTTTCCACTCCCTGCCATGCTGGACTCACCTTGCAAAGATCTGTCTCCTCTCTGCTGCAATTTCTTTGCTTTGAGGGAGAGAAGAGTCAATAGAAGCTCCTGGGTGTGAAAACTATTTGCTGCACCTGTCTCCTACTCAGAGACTTGATGGAAACTGGACACTTCATCTGCATGCAATTAGGGCCTTTGAAAATGGAGGGATTTGCTCCCTCTTGAAACACCCCATAGGCACCTATGAGGCCTTTGATTTGCTCCTTTTTGAAACACCCCCTAGATGCAGGTGACAGGCATGGCAAACACTTTTCACTCTGAGGATGAAAGTTTCTGGGGTCTGTGATCTCGCGAGATTTCAGGGACCCAGTCTCTGCAAAAGAGACTGTCTGAACTCGCATGATATTACAGCACCCAGGAGCTTCCATCAGCTTTCTTCTCCCTCAAAAGCAAAGTAACCGCGGCAGAGAAGAGACAGATCTTGTAAGGTAAGTGAGTCCAGCCTGAAAGGGTGGGAGGGGAAAACAGTTGTGAGGGAGTGGGGACGGGAGCGGGAGGGAATATAGTAATGTTGCAGACCTCTGCAGTCGTTTATAAGGTGTGTGCTGCAACAATTGCAATTTTGGGACTTACTTGTAAACATTAGGGGGTGCTTATCTCATAACTTCAAACGGGCGCTAAATGATCACTTGGGATTAGCTGTATTTCTTTCCAGTGAAACTACTGCTTTCAGATCACATTCCTTTTGTCAGTCTAATTTATCTACGGCTAGATACATCGGAATATTTTCCACAACCATTATTCATCCAACTTTTTAAAAAAGCTTTCATATACAGTAAGTATTGCATATTATCAATTTTTTTTTCAAATGTCAGCCACATTTGTCTGTAATCTGATACATTGTTGCTCTGGGTAACTTGACAATGATAGATAAGAAAACTGTAGCCAGAGAACACTAGTATTTGATTTAATCCTTACAAGTGATTTGGGCCATTTTTTCTTTCTCAGCCCATTTTACTCCCTGGGCTGTTAAATGGAATCATTGGAGGAAGAAGTGCTACATGTATCACTTTCAACTGGAAGAAAGGGTGATAAAAAAAATCTAATGAAAAAGAATCCAAACTCAGTTCATTCTTAAAATTAAACCAGTTTTATCTAGTGATTAAGGAACCAGATTAGAAATCAGGAGACTATGAGTTCTAGTCCTGATTTGTATATGAAAACTGGCTGGAAGGGTCATAGCAAGACTGGCGGGAAATTAGCGGGCTCCAATGAGCCTGGCGAAAATCCAGCCTAATCAACTTCTTAGGGTGTTGTGTGGAAACTAGGACGAGGAAGGTGTATTAGGTATGTCTTGTCATTTTGAGTTCTTAATACAAAAATAGGATAAAAGCAAAGTATAACTTGATTGTAGAATGAGGAATGACTAACAGCAGATATACTGGATATACTGGACATGAGTGTCAGTTAAATGCACATGTTTCATGACTCATCATGCTAATTGTATCAAATATTTGATACAAATAATTGTATCAAAAAAATTGGATCCTGATAGGTTCCAGATGGAGCTTGGGCCATTTCCTGAGACCTTGGCTCATGACTCGGCTGCACTTTCCGACATGCCCTGAAGACCTTTCTGTTTCAACAAGCAGGGCTAGCATAAATTCTATGCCAAGGTCTTAGTAGATACACCAAGTCGACTCAATTTATTATTTACTGTTTATAATATGTAAATGAAATCTTAATCTGTTCACCGCCCTGAGTCCTTTGGGAGAAGGGTGGTATAGAAAATAAATAAATAAATAAATAAATATGTGATGACATCAAAGATGTGGATGATGTCATCAAGGCTTCTATGGCGTTGGTAATCCTGAGTTAGGCTTTTTTAGTTTGCTTTGTGTCAGATTAATTCATGATATAGGTGGCTTCAGTTAGTTGCCTTTGCTATTGCAGATTTTAAATTAACTATATTCATGTTTTGAAAGTGACATTTTGGGATGAGACTATCAAGGATACCTGTTGATGTTAGACATGTGTTTGGCAGAATACTTTCCCAAGAAGCTCCAGCTCAAATTATATGCAGCTGTTAGCCTAGACAATCACAGATAATCTTTTCTCTTTGCATTTGTAAAGAATGTAGATTTCATAAGAATTGCCAATAGAAATCTTTTATATTAATAAGTTAACAATTCCCCTTTTATGTTAACAAACTGTTAAAATAATCCTAACCAATTAGCCATCGATAATCCTGTTTATAGAATCTGAATCAATTTATTTTTTAAAAAGTTTGTTAAAATTTTTATTTTTTTATTTTAAAGTTTTAATTTTTTTTTTTTTACAAAATGAAAACAATAGAAAATATAAAGAAAAAAGAAAATAAAGCAAGAGAAAAAAAAACTTAAGGCAAGAAATGATAGGAAAGAAGAAGAAAAAGCAGGGGTGAAATCCAGCAGGTTCTGATAGGTTCTGAAGAACCGCTAGCAGAAATTTTGAGCAGTTCGGAGAACCAGTAAATACCACGTCTGGCTGGCCCCAGAGTGCAGTGGGAATGGAGATTTTGCAATATCCTTCTCCCAGGAGTGGGGAGGAAATGGGGATTTTGCAGTATCCTTCCCCTGGAGTGGGGTGTGAATGGAGATTTTGCAGTATCCTTCCCCTGCCATGCCCACCAAGCCACATTCATAGAACCGGCAGTAAAAAAAATTGGATTTTATTACTGAGAAAAAGGTTATGAAAAAGTGGCTTCTGGTTGTCTTTTATCCTCTCTAAAATCAATTTATCTTTTAATCTGAAGCCATACCTTGACTTCAGTGCTTACCATGCTTACTTCTATCTACCATATTTTTCAGACTATAAGATGCACCAAGATTTCGAAGTGGTAAGTAAGAAAAAAAAGTTTTTGCCCTCCCTGGTCCCCAGGAGCACTCTGCAGGCCTACCAAAGCCTCTGCGTGCTCCATTTTTTGCAAAAACGGGTCATGCAGGGCGGGATTTTAGGAGGCCAAAAATGGCTGTATTCAGTGTATAAGACGCACCAACATTTCTATCCTCTTTTATGGAAGGAAAAAGTATGCCTTATACTCCAAAAAGTACGGTATTTCCTACAAACGCATCTTCATTTTTGGAAGGGTTTTTGATTTGGCTATGGTTTTGTCTGTTGCTCCCAATATTACACTATAACAGTAATATATGTAACTATGGCACTAATTTTAATTAGTAGCTTTTAGTAGCTGAAAGATGGAAAAGGCCCTTAAAACCATGATATATGGCACTAAGATCTTAGCTTGACCACCTGTATTTATCATATCAAACTATGTCTGCTTTCTAAACCAAATTTCTAAGATCTATTGAAGAGCAGCGTATAACCAAATGTTCTTCTTTAGCACAGAGGTTATTGCTCTTAAGGCACTCCTGGTCCCCACAGCCTTCAGACTGTATCTAGTAACTCTTACTGATAGGATATCTCAAACAACCAAGAGATGGAAATGGGAATTGGACCCAAGAGATGGAAATGGGAATTGGAAGGTTAGGGTTAGGGTTAGGGTTAGGGTTTGTAATAGAGTATTTGGCTGGTTCACAAATTTAAACAGTGTTTAGTCATTTCAATTAAATTTACAATTTCTATGTTTCCTTTTTCCATATTTATTCCTCATCTATTTTTTTTTAAAAAGCCAATATTACCCTTCATCCTCATCTCTAATCTTAATCAAATTCAATTTTTCCCTTCTATTTTTATATCCATCTTCACATTGGTTAATTATTTAATATTGCAATTGTTTAATACAAATTCAACATTTTTATATAAATCAATTAGTTATAACTATCTTTTTTGTATATTAATCAATATGAACATGAATATTCCAATTATTTCTATGCAATCCAATTTCTTACAAATCAATTAATTATATTTACCAATAATAATAAACCAAATAATTTTCCCCATATATTCCTCCAAACCATAACTTAACCATTTCTGCTTTTAACACAATAACAATTAATAGCATCTCAGTTATTACAATTCCCTAGTTAAATAGACCTTTTTTCTTTTTGTGTTTTAAAATCTTGAACTTTCCTCTTTTGCCCTAAATTTCCCATTGTTTGCACCTACCTTTTTTGTGAGCAAAACGAAAAGGAAATCTCTCTCCCTGCCTCATTTTGTCAGGTTGCAACAGAGCCTGCTTTACTTTCAGTTTCGTTTTAGCTAGGGAAAAAAAAATCTGCTCCAGCATTCTTTGCAGCAAGCAAAGAGCTTGCAAAACAAGAGCTTGCAAAAAAGCCTGCGCAAAACAGCTGAGAGCAAATCAGCTGAGAATTGGAGGCCGATCTAATCAACTTGTGCTAATTAGCCTATGTTGAAGCTGAATGGGGATGTTTTTTTCTTGCTGTTTGTTTGCAAGGAGGTAACTGCTGGGAGGCAGAGGCCAAAGGGTGGGGCCAGAGGGTGGGCAGGGCTATAAGACGCACCTAAATTTTCAGCCCCTTTTGGGGGGTAAAAAAGTGCATTTTATACTCCGAAAAATACGGTAACTATTCCAAGTAACCTTTGTGATATTGTGAGAGATCTGATCAGCTTGACTGACAGAATATACCCCAACATTCATCAGGTTGGGGTGGAATGCACTTCATGGCTGAGGGAAAGATCTATTCTCATTCCAACAAATGACTCAGCCAACAGCATCAGTAACTTTCTGCTGGAGAAGCTGTCCACTGAGCGTATGAAGTGTGAATCTGTGGACTCGGTAATGGAGGTCAAGGATGATGTACATTACTCTGTGGAGTTCTTGCACATTCTGAACCCACCAAGATTACCATCTCCTGTCCTCTACCTCAAGGTTGGTGCTCCAATCATGGTGTTATGCAATCTAATCCCTCCAAAAGTGCGCAATGGCACCAGGCTTCAGGTGAAGACTCTGTACGAACACTTAATTGAAGCCGAGATTTTCACAGGTGTCAATCAGGGAGAAATTGTTTTCATACCCCAAATTCCTCTGATCCCATCAGACTACCACTTTGAGTAGTTGCCTGTACTCCACAGTACTTTTTTACAGCTTCCCTTACTTGTGTTTTCCTAATTGCATCTGTAAATCTTTTCTTGTGTTTTTCCCTTCTTTTTCCTTTTAACTGGTGTTACAGTAGAAGGAACAGATTTGTCTAAACAGAAGAGGTCAGTGTAAGAAATCCCAGTGATTTGGGGATTCGGTTCATAATCTGTTGGTTCAGTGGTGGTCAGTGATTGAAACTCATAAGGGAATATCTCTCCTACCACCTTGAGTTTGGAAGCAGTTCCATAGGTGGAAGGCATAGACATTTTGGTGAGGTAGCGACGTTTAGTACTGTAAGCAGCCCCAGACTGCTCCTGAGTAAAGGAATGGAACGTCTGCCAATTTGAACTGAGGTAATGGAATGTGAGGCAACTGGCAGTTGGGACAGAGTTCCTTTCAGGTGGGGAGAGAGAGTAGAACATTTAACTCCTTAGCATCAGAGTGTGTTAATATAAGGCAACTGGCAGCTGGGACAGAGTTCCTTTCAGGTGGGAAGGGGGTGTAAAATGTCTAACTCCTTAGCATCAGAGTATGTGAACATAATATTGTTTATGAAATACTAATGATCTGATGGTCATTTTGAAAAATCCATCCTTAGTGAGCACTTAGAAGCCAAGAGGAACATATGTGCCAAATTTCAAGTTTATAGGCTTTACAGTTCTGGAGATTTTGTGATGACTGAGTGGTATTTGGCTTTTATATATATAGATTCATTTGATGCATTTGTGTTATTTTTTTATTCCCATATTTAAATTACATGGAATTGAATATCTTGGTTGTTTCTATTTCTTAATTCCATATTTATTGTAATTCCATTTTATTTTTTTGCAAAAGGCACCTGTCCATGTCATTCATTTCAAAATGTCTAATTTTTACAAACTATTTGGAATTCATTCAGAAATGGCTCACCTCCCCTTGAAATGATAGATCTTTTTAAAATGTTATTCAAAACCATAATATGAAAGCTTGCCATGATAGAGCTGTTGATTAGCGCCTCAAGCTTGTTTGTGTCCTTTATTTCCTGTTGTTGAATATGACAGTAAGACAGGTAAAAGGTGTATTAAAAATGGTAATTTGAATAGGAAATTGCATCTTCAGTCCTTTAACACTCTCAACCCACCTCCTGTTCCTTAATTGGCAGGATATTGTGATTTTTTACTTTTTGTTTTTGCAAAAAAATGTAATAATTCCTAATTTTAAATAGCTTGGTTTTAAAATTAAATGGTCTATGCGAGTATACAGCTTTTAAATTCAAACTAGAGCTTTCATTGCTATATCAATATGAGAGCAAAAACACGTTTTTTTAAAAAAATATTGAATAATTACTTTGTTATTTTTATTTCAAACCTGCCCTGGACATATCAAACAGGTTTTACATTATTGCTCTTCTAAAACTCTTAAGAGATTTATTGGATTGAGAAATGGTACATATATTCTCCCTGGTCATGCAGTACTTTAACCATTATACTTTGGATATTATTTTAGGTCATCTGTAGGATTTTTTTAAAAATAAAATGTAACAATCCAGCAAAGGTCATTTCAGGAGTTTTTCTATTTTATAGTTGGAACTCACATTTCTTTCCTGCCTGTCTCCAATTTTAAGTCTCCCAAAATCCCAATTGGCAAGCTGCTGCACTGTTGTGATCTCCCATCACTCATCCTGCCTTGATGTCAGAATTATAAAGCAAGCAGACTTTATGGAAAGTCAGGTGAGTATTAAAACATGTCACATGTATGAAAACTAACATTTACCAAAAAGGGTCTTACAAGACGGATGACCTTTCCTTCACCATTATGGAAATGTAGATCTTAGCACGAATAGGTATGAGAGTAGAATGCCAAGTATTTGGAGTCTGTCCATCTTTAAATAGGAGTTGGCAATTATATATGACTTCCTTATAGCAGAGACCTCTCAGGACTCTGAATTCTCCAGAATCAATTGATGCTGAATTGCAATGTTGCTATGTTTGGTTTTATAATTCTAAACCAAAAGATCACATACAACACTAAAATAAGTGATAAAAATAGTTTGAAGAACAACAGACTTTAAAGTAGCAAGGTGTAATCTGGTTTAAAATTGCTACTGAAGATGGAGATGTGATTTCTTCAAATATCTAGTGCGATTGTCTTGAGCTTTACTTTTTGTTACTAAATAGACATCATTACAAGAAGATTGGAAGGGAGCCAATATAATCATATTTTAATAAAAGCAAATCAAAGATTGCCAAATATTGGAGATCTATTAACTTTATTTAACCGGCCTTTTAACTGAAGTGGTCAATTAATATATATTTTTTCTTTTTCTAGTTAAACTGTGTCCTTTTTTTTGTCTCTATATGAGAGCTTCTCTCATATAAATACCTCAATACATTATGACCATATTTCATACAATGTTCCATATCTGTGTCTATAAGCAACTTGTCCATAAATCATAAAGAACATTAAGTCTTCAAACGATTGAGAAATTGGGGCCATACATTTATCTAACAATTTATCATTCTAATATTGAAGTCAGCAATAAGAACAGGATAGGTAATCCATTTGTGTTGTCCAGCCATCGATTTCCATGTAATAGATATATAGTTCAAAATAATATGGATATTAAAAAGTATTAACCCCTGTCCAAATAAATAAATAAATAAATAATGATCTTGTTTACAATTGGATAGGAAAACACGAGTACATCTGAGACTTGTAGACCAGTTGGAATAGTTGAAGAATCATTCCATAACAAGGCAATTGCAAATTACTTTTGCACTGTTGCCAATAACAAGAAATGGTCTATGTCAGAGGTCTTCAAACTTGGCAGCTTGAAGACTTGTGGACTTCAACTCCCAGAATTCTCCAGCCAGCATATCTTGGGGACTCCTGGTCTATGTAGTCAGCTAAAATATAAAATATAGACCCATTAATTAAGGCAGAATAAGGAATTTCAGAGAAAGCATTAACTTCAGTGTAAAACACAGGCCTAAGCAATAATTTTCCTGAATTCTGGTGGAATATCAAATAATGTATAACTTAATGTAGCTGGAATCCAAAACATTTTGACAAAAAACCATTATAGCACATCATTTGAAAGGTGTTCTTTGTTTTTTCAATCCCATCCTACTTTTTAAGCTATTCTCAATATAAATATGTTATGTTTCAATTGAGAATTCCTCTATGTATTGTATAGGTTTCCATAAAATACAGAATATTTTGGGGAAGTATTAGATTCTTTGTTGATTGACTGAAATAGAAAGTCATTCTTTTCCAAAGCACAAATCACAGACTTGTCTGTAACAACATTTGTGAAATGAAAGGCAGAGGATTAGAATTTCAGCAGGTGAACTATTTCCTATTAAATTCAATTAGTCTTTCAAAATTTTAAAGAAGATCATCTTGTAATTTCATTTAAGTTTCCAATTGCTTTTCTCTCAGCTGGCTTTTTTATTGGTGGTGGTGGTGAGGGTGATGATAATGAATGAGCTTTCAGGTGTCTGATTATAAAGCCATTTCTTGAATTCTTATCAATATGGGAACCAGCCAGGTGAAATGCTCTCAGTTCGGACTGGATCATCTGATCTGGTAGCGATGGCGGTGGGTGGTTTGGAGAACTGATAGCAGAAATTCCTGCCCTCCCCCCTGCCCAGCTGAGCCGCACAATCATCAGACGCTTTCCCACCCCCCTACAAATACTTTTAAAAGTTTAAAAAAAAGCCTCTGATGATCGCACGGCTCAGCTGGGATCATCAGAGCATTTTAAAAGCATTTTTTAACAACCTCTTTGATCGAAGAGGTTGCAGAAAAAAATGCTTTTAAAAGTAAAAAAAAAAAGAGTTGGCCACGCCCACCCAGTCACATTATCCCCCACCAAGCCACGCCCACAGAACCAGTAGTAACAAATTTTACATTTCACCACTGGAACCAGCCCTTAGAACGGGATGACACATTCTTCAATCAGTTGTTAATTTATGACAGAGTAAAGATGGAACACTGAAATAAATGGACATTTCATATTAAAGATAAGAATAAATACCTGTAAGTAATATTTAAATGATCAGTAAAAGTGCTGTCTTATAGCTCAGTTGTCATGGGAATGTAATGGTTTCAAGAGGAACAATACAACCATCTTATAGGTGCTGAAAACTAGCATAGATAGTCTGGATGAGGAGGAATGGACATGTTTCCATCCTATTTACCTGCTTTCAAGTGTTAAGCATTATCCCAGAAGTAGAAAGATACTACATCTGTTGATTTTTCAACTAATTGCTGTTTATAATATGGGATTTTAAAGAGTGTTTAATGTTAACTTGTGTTTATTGAACAATCCAAATTTAAACAATGGCTTGCTTAGAATGTGCTGCATGTTCTACTACTATAACCAGTAAATGACTGAAAATGCAAAAGTATGTTCCTGTTTTGTTCCTTGGAGCTTAAGTTGATAATAGAGAGAGGAGGTGGCGAACTAGATAATTTATGTCACTCCAAACAAATGGAATGATATCCAAAAATGCTGAACAGAAATTTGTACAGTGAGTACAGCTGCATCCAGGCACTATGAGAAGCCAAAAAAACAAGCAGCTATCTGGATTTCTTGCTCCTCTTCTCTCCCCACCTCCTGCCATTCAACAATCATTTCATTGAAAGTGAAATGAAGTCTACAAAGGGATCATAGTGACTGAAGAACAGGGGCTAAATGTTCTTTAAATAGATTCCCCACACAGAGAGGAGCAATTTTTACTGTGTCTCATCTTACTCAAGACCTCTTTGTAAGATTTCATTGAACTAAGGTTGACTTGGTTCGTGCACACTATAAAAAAGATCAGGAAACTGTTCTTTCTGACCTATGCTTTAAAATAAAAAGATGCTCTATCACATATTTGCTTTTTTCTATATTGTTTGCTAAAATCCAGTAATCCCAGTATACTTATCGTTGCGTTGCTGTTATTCACATTGCTCTTCCTATCCTTGGTATTTGCTCTTTCTCTGGGTAGGGCTTTGTTTTTGAGCAATTCTGCTCTCTGCACACCAACTTCATTACCAATGCAAATAGACCCTAATTTTGTAACGCAGAGTTAAATTCCTTCCCCTGTATTTTAGAGTACAACAGGATTGGCTTAGTTATCTATTGTATTTTATTTTAAAACGTTTGTTTATGCGTTTGCACACTCTTCATATTCAGCAATTCCAGAATGTAGCTACTCAAAGGACCAATTTAAACACGCTCCCCTCCACCGCTTCAGTGTTTGAACTTCTGATCACTTGTGCAATACAGTGTGCTCTTCAGTCTGCTTGCTATGCTTTTGCTTTATTCTGCATCCTTTATTTTTCTCTAATAATTTGGATTGCATGTAACATGCATTTCAACCAAATGGATTTTTCTAGTGAGAGTAATCTGAAAAATTATAAAAACTCCTTAGATCTGGAACTGTTGGGGAATTGAAGGTAGAAAGCAACGGATTTTCTCCCCTCTCCCAACTACTTTATACAGTGATCAAATTGCATAACTATAAATAATTGCATTATACTTTAGATTTTACATTGATATCCATCTGAAATGGTAACATAAGATCTTGTTTCTCTTGTAGTTACAAGTAGTCTTCTCCTTACAGCTAGTCCCTTAGCAACTGTTTGAAGTTATGGCAGACCTATTGGGGAATAGTTACAACCTGGATTTGAAGTTTGACACACAGCCACATGAATGCATGTCGGGTGCTCAACAGCTGACATGCATTTGCAAGCATTCGTAGCATTCTATGGTCACATGATCACTTTTTATGACAATTTTGCTGAAAACGGGCATTTCAATTTTTGGCAAAACTGCACTCATATTGAGCCATTGATTAACTTAATGATTGCCGCTAAAGGGTCATGAAATTGGGCCAGTGACATAGCTGACCTGATTTATGATTTACAACTTACAGCTGTGATGGACTGGCTCCATTATGGTTGCAAGTCAAGGAGTTTCTATAATACTACATGCTGCCCTGTGCCATTTATTTAAAGTGTAAAATCCTAATAATTAATACATGGTGTCTTTCAAACTCTGCCTGCCTGTTGGAGAGTAGGATAGGAATTAATTCAGAGACAAATGGAACTGAGATGCAAATTAAAGTGAAATGTATTACTATTTTCTAAGGATTACAGTAAAGAATAATCCATTTGTGTTCAGGTTGTGTTCAACATATTGTCCCTCTTATTTAGTATAATCTGAATATTCCTCTCACTAACAATGTTGTCTCAAAACCCTGAAAAGAACCTCCTCATTTCTTATCTAAGAAGAATAAATGCCAGTCCATTATGCTTCAGGTTTCATCTGTTAACATGCCTTTAGCTTTAACATTTTCAATGTTGAGAATGTTTTAAGGGGGGGGGGAGTTGTCATGGCGGTTCATTCTGCCCTAGGTCTATGACAATTTGCTACAGCCAACTCGCCACAGGACAACTCGTTGCCAGACAAAATATCAAAGAAATAATATCAAAGAAATAATATCAAAGAAATAATATCAAAGAAATGGTGGAAGAGAATCATTAAAGAAAGGATGCAAAAGGAGGAACAGAATGAAATGTGAATTGAAACCCCATCCCTTTTGTACATGGTGATATATGCCATATGTCAGCCCTTTGAAATAATCCAGACAAGAAGCCAAAACCGTTAGTACTAACACTAATATGTAGTACACCTAAATGTGGCGCACTGAAAAAAGGATGAGGCTTTTGTCATGCCCTGACCATTTTGCCCTTTTTAGACTACCCATGGACACCCCTATTCAGGAAGAAGTTGCAGTGTAGATTTTGACCAAGTTTATTTGGAAAGAATTAAAAATTGAAGTAGCAAGATCAGCAGTTTCGTTTCTGACATTTTTTTAATATTGGAAGGGCATTGATTAGCTAACATACATCTTTGTATTTATTGCTGCCTTGTTTTATAGCTGGTGTTATGTTTCTGACTTATTTTTATCATCTCCAGCTTCAGAAGTCTTCAACAAAGTGGTTTGGAACTGAGCAGAATGATTTTTTTAAATTTGAGAATTAGGGTGCCTTGTTTGGAAATATTGTGTTACTGAGATATAGAAGTAATCCTCGATTTATGCACATTTATTTAATGACCATTATGACAACACTGGAAAAAGTGATTTATGATCAGTCTTCATACTTAGGACTGTTGTAGTGTCCCCACAGTTACATGATCAAAATTCAGGTATATTCTGGCAACCAGTATATATTTATGACAGTTGCAGCATTCCAATCCATTATGTGATTGCCATTTGCGACCTTCCTAGGGCGTTTAAAGCAAGCAAAGACAATGGGGTCAGCCACCTTCTTCTTAATGACCACATGATTCACTTAACAACTGCTGCAAAAAAGGTTGTAAGATCAGATGTTACTCACTCAACCACCCCATTGTTTAATAATGGAAGTTCTTGTCTCAATTGTGAGTTGTAAGTTAAGGGCTACCTGTAACACCTAAGAGAAAAAGTTGTGCATCTCATACAGGACATATTTGCAGCATTCCCACCATGCCAGCTGCTCAGGAAACCAACACCTGGAGAATTCTGGGAATTGAAGTCCACACACCTTAAAGTTGCTAAAGCTGAGAAATACTGTTTTAGGATTAGGATAAGGTAGTGTTAACCCTGTCTAAATTTGCTCTCACTGAGATATTAGTGTACCAGTGAGCGTGAGCTAGTGCAAAAGCAAGCAAAATTAACCCTTTGTTTTATAGCTTGCAGTCACAAGGTTTGAATATGATCAGTGCCACTGAAAATCCAAATTGTGCTTCTGAACACTAAATCTCAATTTGAACCTTTAGTTTGAGCATAAAAGAACACAGCGTCTGAAACTTCTTGGAGATTGAGAGGTTTTAAATGAAAAATAATATTAACCTCCAGCTGTGCTGGAAGACCAAGTTGTTCCCACTTATTTCCCTCTTATTGGTCACAGGGAGAGGTAAAAGCAAATTTTACACATGGCTGGTGACCCCTTCCTGTAACTCATTTCTCAAAGATCTGGCAGAAGCTGCTCTTTGGCAAATATTCCTCTGCTCCTTAATAAAATTGGGACACTTTTGAAGAAAGCTTGAGTAGTGATTTTAGGAAGGTGACATGAGATTTTCATCTCTCCTCATTTATGCTGTTAACCCATACTTCTGAGGAATATTTTTTTAAAAAGTATTTCAAGTGTTTAGCTGTTGTAAAGTTTGTGGCAGTTGTTTGTATTCCTTGGGTCTTTGTTTTGACATCAGGATAAAAAGCATCAGTAGATACGTTATGTTAACAGATATTAGAATTTGATTTGTGGAACAATTCTATATTGCTGTCATGGTAGCTTGCAAAATCTAGTGAGCTTAGCAGATGTAAGAAGAAAAAGCAAAGAAGCTAAGCAGTATTAGAACGGGTTTGTACTTCAGTGGAAAATCATCATGTTTTGGTCTGTAGGCTAGATTGGAAAGTCAGAAAGCATACTGGAAGAAGATGCACATTACTGCCAAGAAAGTGACATTGGCATACAAACTTGATAAATAGACAGTTGCTATCTATCAAGAGTCAGCTGCAGTTGTTAAAAACTGAGAGTACTTGCTTATACTTTCAGAATTACGACATTTTAGTTCCATTGTAGTATGAGAGGCTTTTCTAGCCTGCTTTCTGCATCACATCTTCCACACTTAATTCTCATTCTCTGGGCCATATATGATGACATCTATAACCGTAAAATGTAATTTATCTGTGAGATATGGTTAATATTGTGAGAGTAATTCTGTAATGTAATGCTGCTTCTAGATAGCCTAGTGAAAGATTGGAATGGTTTCTCTTTGCTTTAGAGGACAGGTTGTGTTTGGAAACAAATTAAGTATTAAATGGAAAAATTACATTGGAGCAGTGCCCAGATTCTCAAGCCTAGCTGCCAATAAACTAATAATTGGGTATCCTCTACTGCAAGATTTTTAATTCAAATCATTTTGGGGAGACCCGGATCATCCATTTGAGAAGTCGTAGCTACAAATATGTGATTAAATCCCTCTGTTTATGAGGATCATTTGCATACCACTTAAAAAGTGGTAGGTGATTATGCCTTCATGGTTACCATCCTCACTTTTTTTTAAAATTTGATTTATATGCCGTCCTTCTCTGGAGATTCAGGGCGGCTTACAATGCATTAAGCAATAGCCTTCATACTTTTGTATATATTTTATACAAAGTCAGCTTATTGCCCCCACAAACTGGGTCCTCAATTTACCCACCTTAGAAAGGATGGAAGGCTGAGTCGACCTTGAGCCTGGCTAGGATTGAACTCGCAGAATTACAGGCAGCTGGATGTTAATTGCTGCCTTTAGTAGGAGGCATTAGCCCCCTATGCTAGTCAGGCTCAGTATTATTGCCCCTCTTGTCATTTTATACCTTAGTTAATATTTATTTTACCCGAGAAGATAAATTTTTGGATGAATTTTATCAAAAGATTTAGAGATTTTTCTCTAAATCTCTTCTCAGGCATGAATTTATACAGACCTCAGTATTATTGAGTATTATTAGCTTGAAGTTTGACTGTATTCTGATGGGGCTGACAGAATGGAAGAGAGTGCTCATATCTATATAGTACTAAAACTCTTTAACTAGATGTAACAGTACATTCATAGGGCACTAGGTTTTGAACCAAACGGGTTAACTTAGAGAATGCATCCAAAATCTGGGCCCATGATTCTTGAGAGAATGAAATTTGGGAAAGTTGTGGCTGCTTCAGTGCTACTGGTTTATGCTATGCTGTTGCTGCAGTCATGTGATCTTAATTTTCAGTGTTCCGTGACAGTTTCCAAGCCAATCTCACAATCCCTTGCTTCCTCCCTCATATTTTTTTTATCTGGTTCGCCTGATTCGCCAGTTGCATCCCTTTCTGGATCGGGACTCGTTAAGTATGGTCACTCATGCTCTTGTACTCCGCCTGGACTACTGCAATGCTCTCTACATGGGGCTCCCCTTGGGGAGCACCCGGAGGCTCCAACTGGTCCAGAATGCGGCTGCACGAGCGGTTATGGGAGCGACGTGGCGCTCCCATGTGGCTCCCCTCTTGCGCGAGCTGCACTGGCTCCCAATGGTCTTCCGGGTGCGCTTCAAGATTCTGGTTACCACCTTTAGAGCGCTCCATGGCATAGGACCGGGGTATTTATGAGATCGCCTTCTGCCACCAGTAACCTCTCACCGACCAGTACGCTCCCATTGAGAGGGGCTTCTCAGGGTGCCATCGGTCAAACAATGTCGGCTGGTGGCCCCCAGGGGGAGAGCCTTCTCTATGGGGGCACCTACCATTTGGAACGAGCTCCCACCAGAATTATGGAGGATCCTGGATCTGCGCACTTTCCGCCGTGCCCTTAAAACCTTCTTATTTAAACAGGCAGGCCTGGCCTAATCTTCCCCTTTTAAACTGTTTCAAATCTATTCTAAATTGGGTGTTTTAAATTATTAGGCCAAAATATTTATTATATTCTAAATGTTTTTAACATTATATTATATGCACTTCATCTGACTGTTTACCGCCCTGAGTCCTTCGGGAGTAGGGCGGTATATAAATTTAATTAATTAATTAATTAAATAAATAGCCCCACATGGCAGTAGTCACTTACCTATTTGTTGGGGATGGAACGGGAGAGAGGAAGGAAGGAAAGATTCCCAATATTCCCTACCAGATTGCAACAAGGAATAAGAAAACTCTATTTTTCTGTTTCAATAAGAAAATATCTCTTTTATGATCACCTAACAGGGATTTGGCTGTCTAATAAATTTGTTTTTGTTTTAAGTAATATATGAATGCATATATGAACAAACTCTCTACATAGAGTTTTATTAACTAAAATGATACATTTGTAATTTTTAAAACAAAAAACAAATATATTTCACTGACAAAGTCGTTCATGCTCCCCACTAAAATGTGATTTCATTTGTATAGTTTTGATGGGTTAAGTGAACCCATATTGCTTTATAAACTGTATGTGGCTTCAAGCTGAATGTCTAACAGGTTTCTATCATAGCTTCTTCAACAAATTATGTGTTTAAAACTTGCCTTTATAAAACTATAGTGCTTTAGCTGAGGAACTCCAGTAAGGAATTTTGAAAGCTAGAGTCTGAAAACATCAGGCAGAAATTAAGGAATTAAGTAAATCTGTAGGTTTCTATATATGCCTCTTGCAACTCTACTATTTCTTCACCGTGCAAGAGCTTTACTTACTGTGTTTGATCACCCCTACTCGTTGCTTACTGAGGCTATTTTTAATCAAAAGTAATTCTTAATTTTATGTAGTGCTCCATATCATATGTATCTCTGTACTACTAATAAAAAGTGCATCTTTTGCAGCCCAAGGGCCACCATATCATGCAGAAAAAGTTTGCATCAGGAGAGCAGAAGGAGCCTCCGGTTTTTCAGAACAATTGAAAAATCTTTAGCAAAAGCCATGACAGATATTGCTTATTGTATTGCCATTCAAGCACAAAGCAAAACCTTTATAATATAGACTTACATTAAGGGGCTGTTAGAGACAAAAGGGGGTCAGTCTGTTCTCCAAAGCAAAGGAGGACAAGATAAGAAGTAATGGATGAAAGATTATTAAAGAGAGATCCACCTTAGTTCTCCAATTTAGGAGAACTTTCCTGACAATGAGAACAATTAATCAGTGGAACAGCTTGCCTCCCGAAGTTGTGGGTGCTCCATCAGTGGAGGTTTTTAAGAGGAGATTGGACAACCATTTGTCCTGAATAGTATAGGGCCTCCTATTTGAGCAGGGGCTTGGACTAGGAGATCTCCAAGGTCCCTTCCAACTCTGTTACATCCTTGCCCAATTCCTGATTGGCAGAATATTAGCTATGTACATATCTTATTGCTTGTTAGATTTACATTTGCAATTTTCCCAGGGGCTCAAGGAAGCAACATAGCACTTCCTCCTCTAAATTTCCCCCACAGTAATGATCCTCAGGGACGATGATTGGCTCAAATCACAAGTAAAGTCAACAGTTGAAGGGGAGGTTGAATCTAGATCTCTCCAGTTGCTGTGTGCAATGCAACTACCTTTCACCTTGCAGATGTCACAGGTTGTGTCTGAAACAAGATCCTTTAATAATTATTCCTCATGTTCTGTATTCCTGCTTAAATGTGTCCTGTGTGCAGAAAAGTAGTACAGTAAGCCATTAAAATTAATGACACTGAATAGAAGCATAGCATTATTTCTTTCTGAACTGGATTTCACAACTTTTTTGATCCCTTCGTTAAAAATAAACACAGATCTTTTTATTTGTCTAAGTTTCTTACTCCTATTATCTATAATTAATAGCTCCAACTTTGGCTACAGTTCTGCTGAATAATGGTTCAACGATCAGGCTTCGTGACTCCTAACTGAAGCCAAGTCCTACAGCGACAGCACATGCAGAAATAAAAAATTCATTGAATAGACACATAAATCCATAATTGCTTGACCAGATGATGAATTGAACTTTAAGTCTTCTAACAGCTACATTTTATTATCTACCTGAACCAGCTGTTACATTATTACAGAAGTCAGATTCGTTCTGGAGAATCTAAATAAATATTAAATTTTTTAAATTACTAAAAAAAAAAGTTCTCCAATTTTGGAAATGTACTCTTTTATATACTAAATAAGAAAGGCATTAGTAACATTCTACAGGTTGTCAAAAATAGGAATGTCATGAATTATCTTCAAGGTTCTTAGTAGGATTGAGTTATTATTTTAGTTCTGGATGATGTTTTATCAAGTAGGCTTTTATGAATTAAAAACTGATCATTTTAAACTTCTATAATATATTTCTATGGTCATTTCTAAGGGTATATAAATATAACATTTTTAGATATATGGAAGGTTTTTTATTTTAAAAGTATTTAATTAAGGACACGGGTTGTATATAAAGCAAAATGCAATTACTTAAAAAAAATTCAACTCTGTTGAAATATTATCTTTCAAATAGGGAATTTAATTCTGGATTGTTTATCTATACCCAGTGGGTTAATTTTGGATATTAATGAATATGTTTTACTCAGTACAATGTGTCACTAATACTCAGGTGAATGAGAAATAATTGCTAAAATATATGGAACAAATACCGGCGTGGAAATTCTGGAACTTAGCCCAGAAAATGACAGTGTATGTTTTTGATGAAGAAGAATTTCAAAGGTACATTGTAAAGCTATCTGCATGGGATTGAGCTAAAGGATCACATGAATACAGTAGGAGTGTGCCAGGGGAGCACCTGTTCAGTTGCATCTCCAGTTGCACAAGCCGTGAGCGAGCACATGCACGTGTGCTCCATTTGTGTGAGTGGCAGGCACATGTGCATGCCGCTTGTGCAAATGGAGCTGCACCTGTGCACGTGCCGGTTGCTCAAACAGAATTTTCCTCTCCCGTCCCCCTCTGGTCTGGAAAGCCAGAAAGATCAGGAAACTCTGGACTATGCACCTGAAGTGAATTGTACAGCATTTCACCCTGAACTTACACTTGTGGGGACAGTGGTGGGTTTCAATTTTTTTTACTACCAGTTCTGTGGGTGTGACTTGGTGGGCGTGCCACGGCTTGGTGGGCGTGGCTTGGTGTGGCAGCGGACGGATATGGTAAAATCTCCATTCCCACCCTATTCCAGGGGAAGGATACTGCGAAACCCCCATTTCCTCCCAATCAGGTGGGGCTTGGGAGGCAGAGAATAGATGGGGGCGGGGCCAGTCAGAGGTGGTATTTACCGATTCTCCGAAGTACTCAAAATTTCCACTACCAGTTCTCCCGAACTGGTCAGAACCTGCTAAAACCCACCTCTATGTGGGGAGCATCTTAAACTAGTGTTTTTCAAACTTAGTAATTTTAAGATGTATGGGCTTCAATTCCCAAAATTCCCCAGGCATTGCTAGCTGGGGAATTTTGAGAGTTGAAATCCACACACCATAAAGCTGTCAAGTTTGAAAAACACTGCTTTAAAGCAACAGTGCCCATTCTGGAAGTGCATAAAGTTGCAGTGGGCAGCTCCTTTCAGCTGTTTTAAAGTGTTGCAGACAAATAGTAATTCATGCTGCAAAGCATCTTTTGCAGACTGAACCAAAAGCACTGTATGGCACTAGAATTTGCTGTTTTTAACCATGGCTACCTATGTCTACACAGAGGAACCTTACCATGTTTTGTGCTTAAAAAGAGCTATATTTTAACTAGGTTTAGAGCCTTGTAAAATTAAATTACAATACAGCTAGTAGCTTGGTTGATGGGTATTTTAATTGTTCTTAAATCAGGATGTTTTGTTATGGTGCTTGGTTGCTGTTTATATTCATGTATGGTATATGTTTTAATATTGCATGCAATTTTTTTTGGGTGGGGGGGGGGAGTTACATTTATTTATTTAAAATTTGTATTGCTGCCAGTCTTACTTATGATTCATTTAGCTAACACTAAATGAAAGTAGTATTTTACTCAATAATATACACATAAAAATACAGCTGAGGTAAAGAACCACTACACAAATCAGCCATTTTGTAACCTATACAAACCTATACACACCTATACAAAGACAACCATTTCATGGGCTTAGAGTAAACACATATCTTATTCTCCAGGCTCAGCAGCAGAACTAACTTGTTTCGGGGCTGTATATTGTCCAGAGTCACGTTATTTGAGTTGGGTAGCCCTATATATCTACTAAACAAAAACTTGGGGAATAGTGGCCTTCATATGTTAATGAAATTACATTCTTGCCTTCTTAATCATTGGCCGCCCTGGAGGATTTGAATTGATATGTGACAACCAGCAGAGTATTGAAGGTTTCCCCCCTCATTTCTACCTTTAATATGCTTTTTCTGACCAATATCCATTAATCACAATGAGTCTTGCGAAAAATGTGAACTCTTTTTGCAAATAACATAAACTCCTGATGACTCCGGGAGTGATGCACCTCTTGGAACTGTCTTAGCAACAATATTAATAGTTGCTTGCCATAGTTATTTTCGGGATAACTTTTTTCAGCTTCCCAGTTCCTCTTGCTGCCTCCCATTGAAGTATGAACTAGGCCTTACCTGTTTATCTTCAGAGCTCAGACCTAGTGAGTCAGGTGATGTCACTTGCAGACACTTATCTGTGAGTAAACCTGCTTAAGATGCAAGCCCTACATGATGCTTAATTTTTTTTGGAGGGGGGGGGGAACTATCGTTAGGCAAGAATTCACCATCCAGAATTTTTCTGGGGTTATAGCCTTGCTCGTCACAATCCAGGCTGGCATTTTGGCTGCCTCAGACAAACCCAATTGGCATATTTATGGTTTATATTCAGGGAGCATCCTGAATATAAAAGATACCATATTTTAGCAAGCCTTGGGAACCTGGTTTACACATAATGCAAAATGTAAACCATGATTTAGAAATGACATTGGCTAAGTTCACATATTACATAAGCCAAAACTGAGTTCATCTTGTTACGGTAATGAAGTTTGTGAACACTGCTATGGAGTTACTGCTTTCAAGCTTAACCCAAGCAGGTATTGGAGGATCAAAGTAGACTTCATTCATCCTGATCACTGCAGAGCTTTGTGTGGGATGTGGTGGGAAAAATTAAAAATATGTCATTGTAAAAATAAGGAGAATATCTCATCAGGCATAAGTAGGAAGCGAAAAAATTACAAGCAGATTTTTTTAGTAGGAGTTAAACCGGGCAATAAAAATAAGAACACAGTTCTCATGCATTTTTGAATTTTTACATATTAGACATGCAATTTCCATTTTCCTTCTTAATAGAATTATACTTGAGGGATGGGAATCTAGTTGGGCAGGAACAATTTTCCCTTGATCCGTGTCCAGTCGCTTGGCTGTTATCTTGTGTTCCCCTTTTCATGTAATCTCTATTGCCCTTTTGTCCTCTATTCTGTTCTTTCCTGCATGGCAAGCAGTCAGTCACCAGCTCTCTGTTGTACTGTTTCCCAGGTACCTGGCGCCAAGCTGGGGAAGGATGTTTATTCAGTGCCATAGCGGAACCTCCTATTAAGTAGATTGCAATATTCTGAGACATTCTAGGAGTGAATTGATTGTTCCTATATCTGATTGCATTGTAGTGACATCTACAGGAGATCCAGAGTATTGGTGGTTTAAATGTCATCTTTAGTAAATTGCAGTACCTGTATTAGAGCCAAACAAAAATTGAATAGAGCCAAACAAAAATACAAACAATGAAAGCCAGCTAGGAATCTTTAGCCACTCATTCTCTCTCAGCCAAGCTCACCTCACAGGATTATTGTTATGGGGAAATAGGAGGAGGAAAGAGCATTATGTATGTTTAAAGCCTTGAATTATTTATAAAAACACCAATACTCTGCACTGGCTCCCTATTGGTCTCTGGTCACAATTCAAGGTGTTGGTTATTACTGTTAAAGCCCTACATGGCTGAAGGCCAGGGTATCTTCGAGATCGCCTTCTACCGCATAACTCCCAATGACCGGTAAGATTTTATTTATTTTATTTATTTATTTAATATTATTTGTATGCCACCCTATCTCCGTAGGACTCAGGGCGGCTCACAACAAATAAAAACAAACCCAATAAAATGTAAAATACATAAATATGCACCAGCTGAAGCCTCCGAGTGATCCTCAAGGGCAGCCCCAGGTAGAGAGCATTACAGTAGTCAAGATGGGAGGTGACTAGTGCATGAGTAACTGTGCATAGAGCATCTCAATCCAAATAGGGGCGCACAGAGTTGGTCTCCTCCGGGTCCTGTAAGCTAAACAATGCCGGCTGGCGGGCCCACGGGGGAGGGCCTCCTCTGTGGGTGCCCCAGCTCTCTGGTACCAGTTACCTCCTGAGGTCCGGACCATCCCCACCCTATTGGTCTTCCGAAAAGCAGTGAAGACCTGGCTTTTCCGGCAGGCCTGGGGCCGTTGATCTTGCTCTTGCGATCCGGCGAGATCCAGCCATGAATAGTGTGAATGAGTTTTAATGTTTTTAATGTTTTTAATTCTTAAATGTTTTTTATAATGATTTTAAATGCATTGTGAGCCACCCTGAGTCTTCGGAGAGGGGTGGCATACAAATTGAATTAATAAATAATAATAAATAATAAACTAGAGTTAAATTTTGATTTTTCAATGCTGATATCACCAGCAGGGTCCTAGAATTCCCTCCTTGTTTCTCTCATCTTGATTATCACTGGGAGAAGAAAAAAGAAAAAAGCAAGATAATTTCTCTAAATTTAGGTGTAGCATATATATAGAAAGTATCATGGTGAGGTTAAAATAAAAATTAACATTAAAAAGAGAGAAACCATATGCCAATTTAAAACATGCTGATTGAATCAGAATTTTAAAGAAATGAATGTAATTTACAATCATTTAATTATAAGTTGATGAATAAAGTTATTCTTTCTGTAATTTTACATTATACATCTAGATTTATACATTGCTGTATCAAAATAAAAATATTGTCAAAATATTTGCAACTCTTCCAAACTGATACCAAACATGCTTGTATTTTGAGGATTTTAAATATTTTATTCATTTATTCAACATTTTGAACTGCCAATCTAATAGAATGTAATCAGAATGTAATTTTCCATCTTTGTGGTGCATCTAATTTCATGATTAAAATTGTGCCTGTTAAACAAATAATAGTACTGTATACTTTTTTTGATTTTGTCATTAAAAAAATTAGTGTTAAACTAAAGGTTACATGCATTCATGTGTAGGGAGCCAGTTTGGTCTAGTGATTAAGGCACCAGATTAGAAAACAGGAGATTGTGAGTTTGAGTTTCACTTTAGCCTTGAAAGACAGCTGATGACCTTGGACCAGCTCCTCTTTCTCTCAGGGTCATTGTTATACAGAAGAGAGGAGGAAGAAAGTGTATTGAATATGTTTGCCACTTTGAGTTACTTGTAAAATTAATAAAAGGTGAGATAAAAACAAACAAAAATAAAATATGTAACTTTCTGCATTTTTTAAAAAAAGTTATCTAGAGGACAACCCAAATACTTTGTACAATTCATTTTGTCCTCAGCTTCTCCCCCCCCCCTATAAGAACAAGAAAGCTGCTCCCTATAACTTTCTCCTGTAGTGAAAACAGCAGCTAAGCAGAATACATGTTTGCAGTGATGTGTGCTTTAGAAAACGATATAATAATCATCTCAATGTCTGTTCAAGATCACCATTTACTACAACTGCTTTGCACCTTATTTGGTAGATTAATGAATATTGCTGTAAACACTTTATTATTTCCTAAAATGATTTGTACCCAGACAACACACTGTTCAATTGAAAATTGAATTTTTGTATGTTAAAAAAATAAATGAAAACTTATTATTAAAAAAAAGATAGGATAAAAATCAAATAAATATCCAGTTTCAAAAAAAAAAAAAGAAAAAGAATTTGTGGAAAACTTCATTTTGTCAAAAATATTTTCAAGTTATGATACACTTAAAATTGAAAACATTTTGTCTCAACAATGTGGATGCAAAAATACACCAGGGAGAATTTGACTCAGTACTTATTGCTCTGAATTGATAATGGCCAAATCTGGGACAAGACTGATGCTGTCAAGTTCATTTTAGTTGCTTTTTACTCTTCTGGACCATTTAGTACGTTTAATTTAATTTCTACTGCCAGCTGAAGAGAAGCATTTTATTTTGTGTGACACAAAAATGGTTTGCTTTGGTTGTCTTGGGAGTGAAAAAGTCTCCATTACTTAGACTGTCTACGAATATATATGTTATTGAGTGAATGGCCAGTGTTAAGTTACAATGACAATTGACACACAGCAAGATGTCTTCGAGGATGACCTTCCCCAATCTGGTGATCTTTAAATGTGTGAACCCTCACTTCTTACAATCTCTAGAAAAACACATTTGAAAGACACCAAAATAGAAAAAGATTTGAGATTTGAACCTCAACCACTGACGTCAACCATGAAAAAAGCAAACTGGCAAGAACCTAAACAATCACTTAAATTCCACATCTTATACAAAAACTAGTGGCATATTTTATTTTTAATATCTTATCCACACTAGAAAGCCAGTTCGGAACATATTTCTTTCTGATACTGAACTTGAGAAATTGCTGCAATAACTCTGCTCAGCCTACTACCTTAATTAATTTTCTCAGTTGTCAAAATGTCATGGGTTGCCAATACAGCCTGCTTTCTCAACTTCCTGTATTATAAATAAATTACAAATAATTGAGTCAACAGCAAAAAATATATATTTCACAAATCTCCTTGGGGATTGCCCTGCACATTTGACTGAAATATAGCCATGGCATTTATTATCTTACACTGAAGCCTTTTCTTTGGGGAGGATCTGACAACTGAGGTACAGCACTTGCATTTGTGAGAAGAGATTGTCTATTTAGGGAGCTAGAATCTGGATGATTACCAGATGGCAGCAAGAATTAAAACCTTATTTACAATATGCTATCAGTTGGATTCTTGCAACCCAAGTCTAATAACTCTAAGGTGTTCCATTGGCACAACACTTTCATAAAGCAATGAAGCAAAGACAACTATTTACAGTGGAAAACTCTTATTGTCATCAGGTTGATGGCTAGCAAGTTATGAATAATTCTCCATTATGGGTGGAGACAGCAGTTAGGGATGGATTGTACTCATCTGTTCAGTTGATGGACTGAGTCTGTCATAGTTGTTAAGTCCTGCCCTGTTGCTAGGGGCTTTCAGCTTTTGACTCAGTCCGTCAGTATGGACAGACGTGTGGACTGTTTCTCTTGCCATTTTTGGCATTCTTATTATCTTCTCCACTCTACTGCTTGACCTACTGGATTTGACCTGGACTGTTATTTGATTTATGATTTCTGACTTTTGCCGGTACAGTAAGGATGGTTGCCACAGCCTGTAAAAGCCCTGAAGGGATTTGGTTTCTACTGGTGCCTTCCACCTGTCCAATTGCGGCACTGTCAACTTGGACCTGCTTGTCAGTGGCCATTTTGTTGCCTTTACCAAGGCTACATTCCTTGGGTGGCCATTTTGTGTGTTGTGGCCTGCTTTATCACAAGTGCACCCCTCCCACAGGATTAGTCATGCCAAAGGCCTTGTCTAAATCAAAGCATGGCCAGAAGGTTGGAATTACTGAGCAGTTGACTCCCTGCTCAGAAGATCCTGCTTCCAAGGTGGCTCAGGGTTCTGACCCTTCGAGCAGGGCTTCCGGTGACAAGGACTCGGGGTCTCATCATAAGTCCGCAAAGCATTCTGTCTCTTCTCGAGTGGAATATGCTGGGATAGGATGCTCAAAAAGATTTGTGACAGGGCTAGTGGGCATCTATTTACGGCCCCCAAAGATATAGGTTGTTCTCCTACAAAGGACACCAATGCGGGAGCTTCACAGGTGCAGTCTGACAAGTTTCTCTTCAGGATTGCCCGGTGATCATTCAACCCGACAATCTAGGGTCCACAGAAGGGGCTTTTGCACCTGCTATGTTCCTGGCTCCTTCTGGAGTCGCTCCCATCCAGCTTCCCGCAGAGGATCATGGCCAGGTTCATGACTTTTTATCACTGGAACAGATCCAACATATTATTGCCACGGTTGTTCAACAGTCACTATCGGCCCAATTTCTGCCTCCAGGCAAGGTGGCTTCTGTGAGGTCTTAGTGTTCCTACGTCCCTGGATGAAGCTTGTCAAGAGGACTCTCTGTCTATTGAGGTGCCAGATTCACCGGCCCCCTTCAATGTGAGCCACCCATCTTCTCTTGCCGAGATTGACTCTCAGGAACCAGACCTGTCAGAGAACGAAGGTCTTTCCCCAGATCAACCCACTTTCCTCAGGCCATTTTCAAGTCCTTGTTATTCAAGGCCATTAATATGGCCCAACTGAGTGCCAGTCCTCCTGTAACAACTCCTTCTTCTCAAGGAGCTCTAAACCACCTGTTTGCGGAGCCTTCAAAACTGGTGGACTCCATTCCAATTCCACCACCGTTTCTGGACATAGTCAAAAAGCAGGGTACCTTGCCCAGGTGGGCTCTGGTCCCAACAGCAACAGACTGAAAATTTTTTAATGTGGTGCCTGACCTGACATCGCTTCTCCAAGTGTCGAGCATTGATGCACCAGTGGCGGCTTTGCTACCTAATGCTTCCATTCCTGGGGATCCGGATGAAGGACTATGTCCTGAGGAGTGTAGGTTGGACCAGGTCCTGCAGAGAGTGCACCAGGGAGTGGCATGGGCAATTCGATCTGCATCTACCGCTTCCTTTTTCAACCAGACAACTTTACTATGGTTGTGTCAGTTGCAAGAGAAACTGGATTCTGAAGACACCAGGGTGAAACAGGATTTAAACAAGATCATTGCAGCAGTCCAGTTTTCAGCAGACGCTACCCTCAATGTTGCCTGTTTTGCTGCTAAATCCCTTGCTTCCTCCATGATGACATGTTGTTTGGTCTGGCTCCACCATTGGCAGGCAGATGCCAGGCATAAGTGGCATTTAGTGTCGGTTCCCTTTATGGGACTAAATTGTTTGGGGATCCCCTGGACTCTTTCCTTATTGAGACCAAGGATAAGAGGCAAGTTCTGCCTACTGCATATTGTAGTGGGGAGTCCCATTTGCTACCATATCCCCCTCACCCCCAGTTTTGGGATTATGATGGGGCTGGCACTTCTTCTGTTTCTAGGTCGCACAGGAGCTTCAAGCCCAGGTAGCGGGGTGCACAGGACAGGGCTTCTAAAAATAGACCATTTTTTAATAAATGGCCCTTTCATGGGGGAGGGGGTCATTCGCTCCAATGCCGTCACTAGCTGCTTTTCAGATCCTCCCATTGGTGGCAGATTGGCCCTCTTTGCTGACCTTTGGGAGAGAACTACATCTGATAGATGGGTCCAGGCTACCATACGATCGGGATTGGCCATAGAATTCCTTTTCCCTCCCTGATGTTTTTTGTGCGCTGTCCAATTTCTCATAAAAGCGATAGACGGGTCCTTATGGATTCAGCGGTGCAGCATCTCCTCTCAATCAGGGCTATCCAAAAAGTACCTGATGATCAAAGGGGAGTGGGATTTTATTCCTGGGTTTTTCTTGTACCAAAGTCATTGGGGTGGGGTGGGGTGGAGACCTATTCTGGACCTTAAATGTTTGAACCATTATGTGGTATACCGTCAGTTCAAAATGCAGTTTTTGCATTCCATTCTCAACAGCACTAGGAAGGGCAACCTCCTTTCTTCTATAAACCTCACTGAGGCTTACCTTCAAATTCCTATCCTTCCCTCTCACAGGAAGTTTCTTAAGTTCTATTATGCAGGGTCCCATTATCAATATAGGGCTTTGCCCTTTGGGCTTTTCTCCACTCCCCGTAGTTTTACTAAGGCTTTGGCTGCTTCCCTCAGGGCTACGTCCATTCTTTTCCAGTGTTATTTGGACAATATTTTGATATTTGTCTTCTACTCCCCAGCAAGCTTCAAAGGACGTCCAATGGACCGTTCATGCCCTTGCTTCTCATGGCTTCTCCATTAATGTAGAGAAGAGTCATCTAACTCCTGCCACCCGTCTGCTTCATTTGGGAGCATTGATTGACTCTGTGGAGGGGAAGGTTTATTTATCTTAGGAGTGTCAGGATAGTTTGATGGCCCATGTTCCAAGGTTCCATGTTCCAAGTGTTTCCCTTGTTACTTTTGCAGCTCCTGGGCAAAATGATTTCTGCCATTTCAATTGTTCCCTGTGCCCAGTTACATTCTAGAGACCTCCAATAGTTTCTTTTACCGTTCAGAAGGCAGGCAGAGGCACGTCATCCATAAAGGTTCCTGTCCCCAAGGAGGTACTCAGATCCCTCAGATGGTGGCAGTCTCCAGCCATCACCAAAAGTTGCCAATTCTATGAGCCCCAGAGATTGGTGGTAACGACAGATGTCAGCCTTTATGCCTGGGGTGCACATTGTCAGGGACAGGTAGCACAGGGCAGGTGGAACACCAGCGAAAGCCTTCGGAACATCAATTGGCTGGAGTTGCGGGCAGTATTTCTAGCCCTCTGTGCATTTCAATGCCTCCTTTCCAGCTCCCAGGTACTCATACTCACAGACAATGTGGCGGCGAAGGCGCACATCAATCGCCTGGGGGGCACGAGATCCAAGTCCTGTGTTGGAGGCCAAGAGGTTGGGACTTTGGGCAGAGCGGCACCTTTGCTTTTTAAAGGCAGAGCACATCTCTGGGGTGTCCAGTGTGCAGGCAGACTGGCTGAGTCGATGGGATATCGACCACACGGAGTGGTGCCTGCACCTGGAGATGTTCAGGGACCTGATGGCTCATTTTGGCACTCCGGAGGTCAACCTGTTCGCAACACAAGAGAACACCCAACTTCTTCATTTCTACACATGGTTACCATCACCTCAGGTGGAAGCCACTGATGCTCTTCAGTCCCCGTGGCCACTGGGACTTCTCTATGCCTTTCCGCCAATTTCCCTCCTTCCGAGGGTGATATGCAAGCTATTGCAGGAACGAGCGGAGATCGTTCTTCTGGCCCCTCATTGGCTGAGATGGCTGTGGTTTGCAGACCTCGTTTCGTTGTTGGTGGCTCCAGCCTGGGAGATCCCCCAGGGTGTAGATTCTCTCAGTCAGGAGGCAGTGCTCCACCCGGATCCTCAGTGGCTCCGGTTGACTGCCTGGTGGTTGAGTGGCACGCCCTAGGCAAAGCCAACATCCTTTCTGACGTTATTCAAACCATTCAAGAATCATGGAGATCTACAGACAGCATTTATTGGCGGGCCTTTTGTGATTGGTGTGACTGTAAAGGGGTTTCAACCCTTCAAGCCTCAATTGTCCATGTTCTGGTTATTCTCCAGGATGGGCTCAACAATGGCCTTTTGCCCAATACACTTCGGAGGCAGGTGGTGGTGATATCAACAGTCCTCACTTTTGGGTCCCTGACTTCCTTGACTCAACACCCTCTTATTCATAGATTCCTGTGGGGTGCCACTAACTTATGTCCTCTTGTGCTGCACAGGTACCCCACCTGGGACCTATCTGTTGTTCTGAATTCCCTTACGGGTCCCCCCTATGAGCCCTTACGGATGCTAGCCTCAGGCTTTTATCATGTAAGGTCGCCTTCTTAGTGGCTATCACTTCTGTGAGATGAATCTCAGAGATTGCCGCACTGTCCATGCTCAGTGACCTCTGCGTATTCCACACAGATCGAATGGTTCTTTGTCTTGACCCTACCTTTGTTCCTAAGATCAATACTCCTTTTCATCGTATGCAGGAACTTACCCTTCCTGACTTCTGCCTTTGCCTGTACACCCCCTTGAACAGCGGTGGCATATGTTGGACATCCAGAGGGCTCTCTGGGTATACCTAAAGAGAACTGCTGACTTCTGCAGGATGGAGTCTTTGTTTGTGTCATTTCTCCCAGCCTCTTTAGGTATCAGGGTGACTTTGACTATCAGACGATGGATCCAGCAGACGGTCACTAAGGCATATGAACTGCATGCCTTGCCGAGACCTGCTCACCTGACTGCACATTCGACCCTCAGTGCAACAACATCAATGGCTTGGGCCACTCAGGTGTCTTTGCTGGAGATTTGCAGGGTGGCAACTTGGAACTTCTTCCTCGCCCTTTGTTGAGCACTACAAGTTGGACAAGTTTGCCTCAGCTGAGGCGGCGTTTGGACGTAGAGTGCTACAAAGGGTTCATACTGGCGGGGGAGGGAGCCTTCGGATCAGACAGGGCCTGCCCGTATCTAGGGACAATGAACTTTGGTAGGTCCCATGCCTTGCTGCTGTCTCCACCCACAATGGAGAAGGGGCATTGGTCCTACCTGAGACACACCTTCTTGTTGGGTGGAGACAGCAGCCAGCCCCACTCTCTGTGAGTCTGGTCCTTTCTCTGCCAACTCTATTTTTTGTCTCCCACACGTTGAGTCTATTTTTTTCATCTTTGCCAAAAGCTGGAAGCCCCTAGTAACGGGGGTGGGACTTAACAACTATGACAGAATCAGTCCATCAATCTGAACAGATGAGTACAACCCATGTCTGGCTGCTGTCTCCACCCAACGAGAGGGTGCATCTCAGGTAGGACCAACGCTTCTTTTCCTTGGTTTATCTTGGTTTATCTTCTCAATTGCATTTTGATACCAGATTTGATGGTCACAGCTTCATTGGCAAAATATTTTCTCCTCCTCCAAAATATCATATAAAAAATATTTCCTTCCATCCCAAATTAAAGTTTATAGAATAAAAAGAAGAAAAGAAAACATTAGGACAGAGACAGTAGGCACACTGGTGCACTTATGCACGCCCCTTAGAGACCTCTTAGGAATGGGATGAGGTCTACAGTAGACAGCCTAAGGTTAAAACTTTGGGGATTTGGGGAAGAAACCAGAGTTAGGTAGTGCATTTCAGGCATCGATCACTCTTGCCGAAGTCGTATTTTCTGCTGTCTAGTTTGGATTGGTTTACCATGAATGCCTGTATCTATTGTGTGCTCTTTTACTGTTTTGGTTGAAGCTGAAATATTCATTGGCTGGTAGGACATTAGAGCAGATGATTTTATGTACTATGCTTAGGTCAGACCAAAGATGGCGAAGTTCTAAGTTGTCTAAGATTTCAAGTCTGGTGGCATAAGGTATTTTGTTGCGAGCAGAGGAGTTGAGGACTCTTCTTGTGAAATATCTCTGGAATTGTTTGATTGTATTAATGTCCAAGATGCAGTGTGCGGGTTCCAGACAGATGACCTGTATTCAAGAATTGGTCTGGCAAAAGTTTTGTATGCCCTAGTTTGCAGTTCAATATTACTGGAGAAGAAACTATGCAAGATTAGATTAACAACTCTTAATGCTTTTTTAGCAATGCTGTTACAGTGAGCTCTGGCACTTAGGTCATTCGAGATGAGTACTCCAAGGTCAGAGTGAGAGTCATCTGTTAGGTTGTATCCATCCAGCTTGTATTTTGTGTTCTGATTTTTTTTTTTTTGCCAATGTGTAAGACAGAGCATTTGTTGGTTGAGATTTGGAATTGCCAACTGTTTGACCATTCTGACACATAGTCGAGGTCTTTTTGTAGAGTAGCAGCATTGTCAGTGCTGTTGAATAGTTTTACATCATCCACAAAGAGAATGCAGTTGCTTATAATATGATTGCAAAGGTCATTTATATAAGGTACTGTATAAAGAGTGTGGGTCCTAAAGTACTGCCTTGGGAGACACTGCTGTTAACAGGTTCTCCTTTTCTTTGGAACATTCATGTAGCTTTGTGTAATAGAAAAACACTGCCCTGATTTATGCAAACCCATAGTGTTTGGTTTGGTTTTAACTTAATAATGATGTATAAATTATGGTTCATATACAGGTAGTCCTTGAGTTACGAATGTAATGGACCCTGCCCATTCCATTCATAACCCAAGGATTCGTAGGAGTGAACTGAGTAATTTGAATGCAATCACTCCCTCCTTTCGCCCATGCATTCACTAATCAAATGCACAGCTCGTTAAGTGCACATTAGGTAACTCAAGATGGGGAAGGCCATGGGGGTGGGGGTTAGTGATGGAATAGGCCATCTACTTCAGAGCACCCAAGGCCTCCTCTGACCCACTTGCCGTATGAAGATCTGCCTCCTCTCCAGCCTCTTTGTTTCTTTGCTTGCTTCCTCCTTTCTCATTGGCAAAGCGCTTGATCAAGTCTTTGGTGATGAAAAATGAAGTGAGGAGGGCAGTGCACACTCTTCTGGGCTTCCTTTCTCCCCGCCAAACCGCTTGAGGATTATGTCTCTTTAGGTTTCAGCAGCTCTTTGCAAAAAGCCTTTGCCAGGAGGAACAGACCTTCGGAGAGACATGTCCACCCCTCCCAAGCTCCGCTGGTGCCAACAAAGGCTTTTTGCAAAGGACAGCCAAAGCCTTCAGGGACGCAAGAAAACAGCAAACAGACTGAAGGACCAAAGGCTTCCCTCTGTTTGCAAACACCAAGGCCTCAATTTGCAGATAATAGAAGCCTAAAGTATGAAACCATGCAAGATCAGTAGCATGAGATCTTGCGCTACTGATCTTGCATGATCTCGCAGTATTTTAGGCCTCTGTTCTCTGTGAATGCACTAAAAGCCTGAAGTAATGAAGCAAGCAAAGATCCTGGGAGAGAGGAGATCCTCACATGATAAGTGAGTTTCCACAGGCTCAGTTCTTGTGGAAACCGGGGGGGCGGGGGTGGTGGTGGTTGGAATAGACAGGGCAAATGTTGCTGAGCCTCTGCGGTCGTTCATATGGGTGAACAACTGCCATGGTGTAATTTGTAATTTCTGGACTTGTTCATAAATCCTAGAGGAACTTTTTTTTATTAATTTTTTTATTTTCAAAACAAAACAAAACAAAACAAATCACAATATAAAAACCATTATCTTTCCATACAATCAACGACAGTGTAACAATTGGTGATATTTTTTGTGCTCCTCCTCTCTTCAATTTATCACTAAACATGCTAACTTATTTTCAAAAAGTTTCAACATCATTTATCATAATTATTTCCAATTCTTATTCTCTATCCATTGATAAAATAAATCCCATATCAAATAATATTTTCTATCTTCCTGTTCTCTTATTTCAAATGTCAATTTGCTCATTTCTGCACAATCTATCATTTTCTTTATAATTTCTTCATCGTTAGGTAACTTTTCTCCTTTCCAGTTTTTAGTAAATACAATTCTGGCTGCTGTCAAAAGATTTACAATTAAATACGAACTTCTTTATTATATATCTCAGGTACGATTCCTAATAAAAATATCTCTGGTTTAAAATCAATATGTCTCTTTATCCTTTTTTCCAACCACGTGTGTATCTTAGTCCAATATCTCCTTGCTTTTACGTATATCCACCACATCTGGTAGTAGGATCCTGGGGTCTGATGACATTTCCAACATTTCTCTGATTTATTCTGGAACATTCTGGCTATTCTCGACGGGGGTAAATGCCACCTGTAAAACATCTTATACAAATTCTCCTTATATGCTGTAGACATCGTCATTTTATAATTATGTGACCACAATTTTTGCCATTTCTCTAAATCAATACCATAACCAAAATTCTTCCCCCATGCTATCATTGATTCTTTAACTTGTTCTTCTCTAGAGGAACTTTTTATCATGGAACTTTGAACATTCAGTAAGGGAATGTTCAGAACTCGGGGATTACCTGTCTGGGTAGATGGCATAGCATGTGAATCCAGTTGGTTGTGATTTATTCAATAAATCTTAGTCAAATAGTAGCTTGTTTTTAAAAATGTGTAGTTAAAAATGTAGTTGTCACTCCTTCACACACATAAACAAGCATATTGTACACATTGTCCCTCTTTATTTTATCCCATTTTCAGTGAGATAAATGTTTGTTGCTTATATGGATCGTTTTATGCCTCTTGTCTGTTCATGTTACTTTCCATCCCCCATCCCTTCATTGGCTGCCATTTGTTTGATCAAATCCCATTGAAGCTGCTCTGTTGTTCTGCTTTGTCTTGCCTCTGCCTACAATCTCTTTTGCTCTGCAGCAGGTGTTCTTTCTGTCCATTTATTTTTTCCCTTCCTTCTGTTGCTCAGGAACTCACACTCTTTCCCCCCAGATTTTAAAGAGATCCTTTAATCTCTGCTACCTCCCTTTTTCTCCCTGTCTTCATATGATTGCTTTATGAATTGCATGCTACCCAAGGCTGTCCATTCTTTTCCATATAATTATTGCCTAGTGCCTATTTGTTGAGACACTTGCATAAATTTTGTCAGTTCTTAAAGAGAATGATTGCATTCTTGGTGTATTTCCATGCATCCCATCATGGCCTGAGAAGACTTGTGAATTCCTAGCAGAGTAACGGATTTCATTCTAGGAAGCCCAACCAAATTTGCAGTAAGCGGGTTGAGTTTGGCATGCTGCTTCTACACCTACAAGGGATACAGGAGATATTCTACTGCAGCCAAATTCAGTATGCTGTTAATATGTTTTGGGTAGTCTAATTTTTGTACAGCATGATATTTATTTACTCTTTATTATTTTTACAGGTCTAATTTTTGTACAGCATCTTATGATTTATTTATTCTTTATTATTTTTGACAGGTAGTCCTCAATTTATGATCATAATGGAACCTGCCCATTACAGTCGTAAGTCATGACAGTCATAAAGTGGGTTACCCATATCACTGACCCAATGTTATGTGGCAGTTATTAAGTGAATCACTATGATTGTTGAACAAATATGTGGTAATTAAATGAATGTTGTGATTGTTAAATACATCTGTTGTTCACTATGAAGCGTTTTTGTTGATAATTTGAAGCAAATGACTGTTTTGGCAAAAAAAGTCACAAATCACAGTCACATGACCCTGTGGCACCGCAAATGGCTTTAAAAACAGACTGGTTGCTAAGCACCTGAAATGTGGTCATGTGATAGCTGGGTGTGTGTGTGTGCTGGCCATGAGAACTTCAAGACTGAATCATAAGTACCTTGGGGGGGGTGTGATTGATCGTGAGGACTATCTTTACAAATAACTCATAATGGCAAACATACGTAATAGCCCTACTTGCTCCTATTTTCCCTACCATCATTCTGTGAGATGGGTTGGAAGAGAGAGCAAATGACTGGCCAAAAGTCACCCAGCCTGCTTTCATGCCTAAGGCAGGATTAGAACTCACAGTTTCCCATTTTCTAGCCTAGTGCCTTAACCACTAAATCAAATTGGTTCTTTGACCAGGAGAGAGTAACCAATCCTGTGAATTGTCCTTAAACAGACTTTCTCTGGCCTTTTTTTCCTCGGAAAAATCTTTAAGATGGGCATGCCAAGGCAAGCAGCAACTTTCTGCTAATATTTATTACAAATATCTTCTAGTTTCCTGAAACTGTCCTCTGATTTCCTTCTTAGGAAGTAGCTTTTGTTTTACTATTTCCATCTCCAGGCTGCTTGAAGAAGTTCAGATTTCTTAGTTTTAACCCGTGCATGCAGACAGTGTAAGGTAGAGTAGTTCAAAATGAAGTAGCTTCCTTTGGCACCTGATACCTCATAACATAAAATTAAATAACTGGGCTAGCTGTACACCATGTATGTGTAACTTGGCATGTAACACAATTCTCTGAATGCTGCTACTTTTAAAAAAATTCACATCTTTTTAAATTGCAGTTCAATGGTTGAATAAATGCAAATTACCTTTCTACCAGTTTTCTGCTTATAGACTATCAGCAATGCTACAAGCAAATTGTTTCTGTTGAAAACATGGACTTTCAACTAATAGCTGTACTCAGAATTGCAATCTTACTGTCTTGGCCTGCTAAGTCTAGCAATTGCCCTTTCATTCATTCCTAGGCCTGTTTTGCACTTACTTTGTAATTCTACATGAGACTGTCAAGCTTGGGTTGCTCAGGTGATTAAGTAAAACAAATTAAGTGGGTTCAGGCTGCCCTTCTAAGCTCAGTCATCTAGAAGTTTTGTATAGTGCAGATTGGGTAGGCAATCAATTTTTGTGAGTCTGGAAAGGAAAAAACAACAACAAAACACATCCTTGCTGTTTGCTATGTACCGAGCAGTTATCTTGTATTTCTCAAACATTAAAGGTAGGAAACCAATTTTCTCTTCTGTGTTTTGAAATTAACTTGGCCTTTTGTCAAAAAACATAGCATTCTGTACAGCCAGGTTTCTAAAATAAGAAAGATGAGCAGAACATTTGTAGCTTGTCACATGGATTGATGTTAGATGGGATCAGATTGTAATGAGAGCTGATAATAACTCTTGTTCAGTTCTTATTAGTCTTATAAGAAATGTTATTTAATCTTTGTGAAAAGTTTCCTGGAATTTCTCTGGGTTTTATTCTTTATCCTTATTGTGCCAGCCTAATCTTTCAGATCTTAGGAGAGGCAACATCTCAGAGAAGTAGTTATACAAACAAGGGCCTTCTTGTGAAGTTCTTGTGTTCTCTGAGTTTAGTTGTTTACTTGCAGGCAACAGCATCAGCATCAACATGTGGGGTTTGCTCCGTGTTTATATACGGTAGCTTGATTGTTTATCTAATGTTAATCCCTGCTTATCTGGGTGTAGACTGCTAGAAAGCATGTGTTCTTGTTTTTTTGTTTCCAACCTAGCCTATTTATTGACATTTTTGAATATTGTATAAGTGTGATTTATCTCTATTGTCTATTGATGGCTGATTTGTCTGAGTGCCAAGCTTCCAGAAATTCCTTAGCATTTTTAGATTGTAGAGCTTTTTAGAGCTTAGCCTGGGATCCATTTGGTTTCCTAGTTAAAACTATGATTGGATGTGCCGTGCTTTTCTTGGTTATGGGCTCTAGAGATGCATCAGACATTTGCAGTAGTTCATTTTCATAATTTTCTTAATGTGGATCTGGGAGAGAGAGATTTGGGGCAACCATAAGAAAACAATTAAAATGCAGGATTTCTTTTTCTGAACAGGTATCTTAATTCAGTTAATTCACTAAAATGCATTTAACTGGCTTGCATAAAAGACAGTCCAGGAAAGTGCAACCCATCCTTAGTCAATGATGGTAAGTCACCAGACCCTGGGTAGGATGTGGGGAGGCAAAAACCCAAAGTCACTCTGTCTTGCCAGGGTTGAGCCAATGTCAGTCCATCCCATCCAGTCCACTTACAACCTTCAGGCATTTAAATAACTAGTCAAAAGGAGAACCATCACAGAACATTCCTTTCCTACCTCCCAGATCCAATCCAGAAAGACAACATAGTCAATGATATTGAAAGTCCCTGAGAGATCCAGGAGAGCCACAACAATTGTCTGACTCCCATTGTGAATCTTGCAGAGTTGACAGGCATGATCAACACTGTCTTAATAATACCTTGGCCTGAACCCAAATTGAAAAGGCTCCAAATAATCTGCATCATTTTATTCCAATCACCATCTCAGCAATCTGAGCAAGATTGGAGCCTGGGCAAAAGTTATCTAAAACAGCTGGGTTCAAGGCATGTGGCACTACCCCTTTCCACAAAGAGGTATTAATCACCAATTGGACCCAACCACAGGCTATTTCCAGGGAGCTTTAACCAACCAGGAAAGTATGGGTCCAAACCACAGGTAGCCAAGCTTACATCCATGAGGATCCTGTCAACTTGCTGAAGATCAAGCAAGTTGAATTCCTCCCAGAGAACAGGTCTTAGGCATATCTTTGTAACCTCCCAAGGATGCGCCCCAGCCATTGTCAAAGCAAAGTCCCCCACTGCACTCTGTAGTGCCTGCCTACAGCCCTCTCAGCCCGCCTGTGCTCTGTAGCTTTTGCATGTGATCTCTGCTGACTTGCACGTGGCCCCTGCCTACTTGCCCACAGGCTGCACTGACCTGCCTCTTAACCAGGAGTGAAATCCAGCCGGTTCTATCTGGTTCAGGCAAACCGGTAGCTGCAACTGTGGGAGGCTCCGCCCACCCATGTGGATATCATGACATTGCTTTTTTACAACATTTAACCTCTGTGCTGGCTGAGGAATTTTGGGAGTTGAAGTCTTAAAGTTGCCAAGGTTGGAGACCCCTCCTCTAAACTGTAGGCCTTAGTTTACAAGCCATATCTGTGCTTTTTATAATAACCAGAGAAAGGATCTGATTATTTAATTGCCATGTGAATCTAGATGAGCAGCCATCAGATCTGGGTTGTAAGTACCTTATTTGGGAGTAGTTGTAATTTTGAGTGGTTGCTAAATAACTGATCCTAAGTAAAGGACTACCTGTAAACTTTTTGCAATGAAGAAAAGAATTAATATAGCAAAAAGAGCATCCAAGTTTGTTTGATAAAGCAAATATATTTGCTCTTCAATTTTTCAGTATCAGAGTGTGATGTTATACTGTTGCTCACCAGATATATCTTACCTGTATTTACCTCCCCAGATATACAGTATTCAGCTCTTAGTAGCATTGACATTGGCAAAGGAGTGTGGAATTATAGTCCAGAATATTGGGGACCCAGAGAGGAGTCCATGAGTTTGATTTCTCTGCTTAATTTTGCAGCATCATTTGGTTGCTGATTTGGACTTCAATAATTCACATGAATGCAAATGACAGAAAAGAATTATAAAAACTACATCTAATGTTGGGACAGACTTTTTCAGCCCAGATCTAATGGCCCTGCACAGATACTCAACAAGTTTTAGTGCTAATGACTGCCTATGCACAACATACTACGTTTTTATTTTTTTTAAGTGTAGTTAGTGTTGTTTATTTGATGCTCTCAGGCCATTTGATTAATCAATGGCTTGGAAAAATTGTTACTTCAGCAACCTCTCTTGATCAGGGACGATGAAACAGAAAAATGATTATTTTTTTTTATTTGAAGGTTTCTCATATGCCTTTTTGTTTACACCACTTGAAATTCAGAAGAGTGAATTTAATCAGATGATTCTAATTACCTTAAAATAAAATTGCTTCTGCGACAGAAGCTTTTAGCATTACACACAAAAAACAAACAGTAATGAATTTTGAAGCAGCAATTAATGTAAAGGTTGAAGTCCATCAAAAGTGTATGAAAGAAGGAAAGAAAATGAAAGAACAAAGTTGTCAAAATTCTTTTTTTTCTCACTGATCTACATTAAGTAATGTAATATTTCAGTTTTTTTCTTTTTAATACATTTACAGACATTTCTAAAATTCTGTTTTCCCTTTGTCAATATGGAGTACTGAATGCAGATTAACGAGGGAAAAAAATGAATTTCAATGGCCGTAGAAGGCTGCAGCATAACAAAATTGACCAAAGTGAAGGAGACCTGAATACTTTCTGAATGTACTGTACATGTATGTTAAATGCTTTTTTTCTAACCAATCTTGAATTCTAAGCTTAGCAGAGCATCAACCTATGAATCCTACTTAGCAGAGCAACAATCTATTAATCCTACTTTCCCAGTCAATTTTTATTTCATTTTTGACCCTTACCTACAAAGATCTTGATAGAATTCCTACCTTTTTTTTTCTTTTGAGAAAAGAAGGCAGAAAGTTAAGAATACAGCTGGCAGATACTCAGGAAAGCAACCAGACCCTCAAGGCTTCTGAAAAACCTAACAGTGTTATGGGCAACCTAGGCTTGGGTATCATGGAATTCCAAAGGGCAGACATCATAATAGAAAAGGCATAGTTCTTGGAATCTACTAGATTGGGGTGACAAACTCAAGGCCTGGGGCCCGGATCTGGCCAGCGAGATGCTTAAATTTGGCATGTGGGGCCAGCCTGCAGGGCCTCTGCTAGCAAAAACAGGGCGTGGGAGGACCGCAAGAGGACCCCGCCTGCTCCTTTTTGGCCGGCAAAATGCTGCAGGAGGCCATCCAGGCCAACAATGGGGCACAGGGGATCTCACACAGCCCCTGTGCCCCATTTTGGCTGGCAGGGTACTGTAGGAGGCCATCCTGGCAAAAAACAGGATGTGGGAGGCTGTGTATAGACCCCTCGTATCCTGTTTTGACTGGCAGGGTGCTGCAAGACATGTCTGTTCCATCTCCTCCCCCTGCTGCACCCTGACCGGCACACAGAGGAAAACTACAATGCTGATCCAGCCCTAAAAGAAATCCAGTTTGCCCCCACCCCCAGTACTAGATAGTGAGGATATTGGACGTGCCCTTCCTGCCAGACCTAATGGGCTGAGTAGAAACTATTGAAGAAAAGAATCCTTCAAACACTCTACTCCCATGCCACAAAAAGTTTTAAATTGTGGTCAGAAACATGTTGTGAAGCAAAGATGAAATATTAGCATACTGAGTCATATTCATATTTGCTTGCACCACCACATTCTGGATCAATTGCAGTTTCCAGATGTTCTTCAAGCACAACTTTAAATAGAGCACATTGCAGTAGTCCACTCGGTAGCTGACCGAAACATGACTGACTATGCATTAGCTTTGATTAATATTGAAAGCCACTGAAGAAGAGAGATGTAAAAGTAGAAGTAAGTGATTTAAACAATTTTGAAGTTCGCTCTAATGTTGCTTAATCTATTTTGTATCTAGATTGAATATTTTATGTGGATTGACTCAGTTCAGGACCTCAGTCTAAAAATGGGCAGAATCAGAATCCATTTGTGGAATAATGTCAGGGCAAAAAATAAAAAGCCCCCAAGTGTATGGACCAAGCAGGCTACCCTTTTCACTAAGTTATGCTTTTGGCTTTGCATATGTATGATCATACCAGTGGTGAAATTCTCTGCGGATTGCCACTGGTTCATTGCCTGTGCATGTGTGGTGTGCACCAAATGTGTGCTGTGTGCACACATGTGCAGTGCACGCCAAAAGCACACTGCGTGTGTATGCAGAAAAACACACGTTGCATGGAAAAGGGAGGCATGGAAACATAGGTAGAACAGTGAGGGGGGAAACAGCTGTGCTGTGCAATTTAGCTTCTCTAGAAATCAGGATTTCCTGCTTTCTAGCAAATATAAACCACACAGCACAGCTGAGCGTCGGAAATACCAGTTCAGAGGAAACAGTAGTTTTTTTAAAACTACCGGTTCGCCTGAACTGGTAGCTTTTTAATTCCCTGTTCACCTGAACCGGTAGCTTTTTTTAATTACCAGTTCAACCAAATCGGTAGCTTTTATCACTACCGGTTCGCCCAAACTGGTGCAAACTGGTAGCATTGCACCCATGATAGCATTATACCCATGTGTCCTCTGGTCCAACAGCAGTTTGAGTAATTCAGATATGTGTTATTCCCCCAATCATGGTTAAATGAATCATAGTATGTGAATCCAATTACTATGTACTGGGATTTGAATGGTTAGTCTTTTCTATGTTTTGTTTATTCTCCCAGCTTCCGTTCATTATTTGCAGATGATGCTTCATTATTTTTCCTGTGGTGAATATCTGTTTTGTTGATGTAAGCTTAGCTTTCACACAGTAGATGTGGAAGGTAGCAAACTCTTGTCTTGGAAAGCTGTTTTGTACCTTTTCTATTTGTATGCTGTGGTATTGTGCAAATACTCATTTTCTCTACATGAAGTTAATTGCAAAAGAAAAACAAACCGATTTGCAAGCTTTTTTTCTATGTCTATTCAGAAGCTGAAAGACTGTTGCTTAAAAGGGTGAACACATATGGTTTTAAAAAACAAAATGTTCGCATGACAATTTTCTGACTCAATAAAAAGATTAAGCTTCATTGGAGGCAGCATTTTCCACTAGAGTTGAAGATTTATTTATTTATTTTGTTTAGAACGAAAATGTCCCTTAAACTTATTTTTTTTTGTTAAAACAAAAACTGTCTTTCTCTGTAATTAAAACCAGAATAACTCTACAATGTCAGTGTTACATACATTGATGTGGCCTGTACAATTACTTATTTCTAAAAGTTTTGTTTTGTTTTTTAATAGACTGATGAAACTTCATAATTGCAACATTTGAAAGGAATTAGTTAACAATAAGGTGCCGGTATAATTAGTACTGTAGTTTTTGAAGAATACCATTGGGTGTAATAAACCTTTTTCCATCTACTTGATACATGATTGATAATCATTACATCATTACATAACTTCCTAGTCTAGATTTTAATTTATATTTAAATTTATTTGCCATGTGTTCGATAGACTATTTAGCTATAGTCACTGCTTTTATCTTTCTGTGGAAGGATTTTTCTTCTATTTGAACTCTCAATTATTTTTCTTCTTGAAAATGACATTCTTTTTATATTTGTGCAAACTGTATTATTTTAGCACATGATGTCCCCAAATATCCAATATTTTGCAGGACTCTTTTTTAATGTGCTAATGTTCCTGTGTTTCTGGAGCACGTGTCTCTCAGGGCATACTCTCAACATAACAAATAAAAGAGGGTATGGTGAACAAATAAGAGAGTAATAGTGTGAAATTGTATGTGCTTTCATAAGTCTCAGTTAAGTACCTTAAATTATTTTAAAAACATCTTTTATTGTACCTCAGGCCATGTGCCTAATAATGTGTTGTAAAGGATAAATTCAGTTTTAATGAATTTAGGATGGACTGAGCCATGTTTCTTTTTCTCATGATGTTTACCAAGGCTTAGCTAATCTTGATCTTGCAGTCACAGAGTCTGAGCTAAAGTTGTAATCCACCTATAAACTTTCTGGTGAACATTATAAACCTCTTGTCCTCAGTCCTTACTCTGAAATTATGTTAATGAATTTGAATTCATTACAGGTGTTTATAACAATAAATGGGAAGGTAAGGACTGCTCACCTCTGCACAACAATGCATGCAAAGAATAAAATGAGGGAATTCAGATGGATTGAAATTGGATATTTTTAGTGAGAAATCATACTGTTTGCTATTTAGGGCATAAAAAAACAGAGAAGGAGCATTGTTGCTTTCATAGTCAGGAAGATTAAAGCAAAGGCAGAACTTGAGTATAATGCAGTCAGTGACAAAATAATGTCAGTTACACTTTATGGATGTCCCTTTAATATGACAGTGTCCTAAATTCATGTTCCAACCATTAATGCAGAAGAAGAGTTTGTTGAGTTTTGAGTTCAAGTTCAATTGGAAATGAAACATGTGACTTAGAGGTCTGCTTTGTGACTGGAGACTAAAATGCCAGAGTTGGAATAATAAGAGGAAGGGGAGGCCAGAAAGGGGGAAAAAGAAGTAACACAGGCTTAAGCCCAAGAAGGTGTTTTGACTACTCAAGAAGAATTGTTGCAACTTTTGGAGGATGTTCATCTACTGGATTTATTTGAAAAAATGGAAGACCCTAAAGAACAAAGACAAACTCAAGCTGCAACCGAACACAAGGAACAAGAATTAAAGAAACAACAAAGTCAGATGATAACTCAAGAAATAGTAGCTACAAATATGGAAGCTGTGGGAGGAGCTAGACCGAAATTCCATGAAGAATTCTAGTTGGTTCTCCAGAAGCTTTCAGGAGCCAAAGATGGCAAATAGATTTCTGACCTGGAATGTTAACAGATTAAACTCACCATAAAATAGAAAGAAGATATTTCACTATTTGAAACAATTTAAAAATGATGTAATTTGTTTGCAAGAGACACACCTAAGAACAACTGATCAAAAATATTTGATAAATGCTAGATTGGGAACACATTTTGTAGCAGCCGTGCCTGAGAAGAAAAACGGAATAGTTATATGTATAAGATTAATTGAAGCAGGCACACAAGGAACATACATAGCAATTGAACTATTAATAGAAGGGAAGAAAGTACTTTTAATGGGAATATATGCACCCAATCAACAACAAGAAAAATTTTACAAACTTTTGCATACAAAGCTAGTACAAATGGATTATAAATCATGCATAATGATGGGTGACTGGAATGGGGTACTGGATACCAAGAAGGATAAAAAGACACTTTTGCAAAATTCCCAAACACGGGCTAAATTGCCCAAATATTTTTTTGACATGGTGGATGATATGGAGTTGAGAGATATATGGCGTGAACAAAATTTTGATGAACAAGATTTTACATTTTTTTCTGATAGGCACCAATCTTTTTCTAGAATTGATTTTATTCTAATTACAAATGATTTTCTTTCTAGGGTAAAGAAAACAAAGATTTGTCCAAGAATGTTAACAGATCATAATCCGGTATGGATGGAATTAGATTCTGGAGAAGGACCTAGGAGGTCCTAGAGATTAAATGAGAATTTATTTCGATATGGCAAATGTGAATGAATGTAAAAAGTTAATGAAGGAATTTTTTGAATTAAATATGCATAAAGGCACACCTATAGAAATGGTTTGGGATGCAAGTAAAGCATATATGAGAGGAGTTTTAATAAACTTATATGATGCATATAGGCATAAATGGGAAGAAACAGAGAGAATTGGAAGAGGAAATAAAAAAGAAAGAACAGGCATTAGTAGGTAAACCAGATGATAAGAATATAAAAGAAGCTATTACAATACTGCGAGGAAAGTTTAATATGCTGATGTCAGATCAAGTAGCAACGAATTTGCAGTATGCTAGACATAATGCTTTTTGTAATGCAAACAAACCTGGCAGGTGGTTAGCATATATGTTAAGCAAAAAACAAAAATCTCGTACAACAGAAAAAATGGAGTATAAAGGCAAAGAGGTATACCAACAGAATATGATCAAAAAAGCATTTCTAGATTTTTACACAACATTGTATGCTGGTGATAACATGCAAGATTTTGATATAGATAGATTTCTGCAGAAGGAGAATATCTCTATAATTACTGATGAGCAAAGGGAAAGATTGAATTTATTGATAACTATTGAGAAAATTCTCCTGGCAATTAAACAATTGAAAAGTGGAAAGGCCCCTGGAACAGATGGATTGACAGCAGCATATTATAAAAATCTTCAACTAGAAATGGTGGAACCATTTAAGGAATTGTTTGTTAAAATACAAAGGGGAGGAGAGGCAACACCATCTTGGAGAACAGTTTTTATTTCTTTGATTCTGAAAGAAGATCAAGATCATAGCCAGCCTAAAAATTATAGCCCTATATCATTACTTAACATAGATTATAAGATCTTTGTAAAAATTTTAGCAAATAGATTAATGTCAGTTATGCAACAAGAGATTCACAATGATCAAACTGGTTTTATACAAGGGAGACAAATGAAAAGTAATGTAAGACAAGTTGTTAATATACTGGAATATTTGGGGAAGAACAACCAGGTCCCTGCAGTGCTCATGTTTTTGTATGCAGAGAAAGTGTTTGATCGATTGAATTGGCTTTTTTTAGAGAAGGTAATTCAAAAGATGCAGCTGGGAGAGTATTTTATAAAATCAATTACAGCAATATATCAGAAACAAACAGCACAAATAATAGTTAATGATAGTTTAACAAAAATATTTAAAATTGAAAAAGGAACAAGACAAGGGTGTCACTTGTCTCCACTATTGTTTATTTTGAAGCTGGAAGTATTGTTGAATAAAATACGTGGTGCAGTTAATATACAGGGTATTAAGATTAGGCAATAGGACTACAGATTACGAGCATTTGCAGATGACTTGGTTGTAACTTTAACCCAACCAGTAAATTCAGCTATAGGTTTAATGGACGTAGTTAAGCGATATGGTCACGTATCAGGATTTAAAATAAATGTAGAGAAAACAAAGATGATAACTAAGAATATGACTACAAATCAAAAAGAAGAATTGGAAAGAGTAACAGGGTGCAAGATAGTGAAGAAGGTTAAGTACTTAGGAGTCTATATTGCAATATCAAATGGGAAACTATACAAGTATAATTATGAAGTGTTATGGCATAAAATACAGACAGAGATGGATAAATGGAAAAAATTACAATTATCTTTGTTGGGAAGAATAGCAGCAGTTAAAATGAATGTTTTGCCTAAATTTTTATTCCTTTTCCAAATGATACCAATACTTGAAAAAGATGCAAATTTGGAAGAATGGCAGAAAGGCATTAATAAGTTTGTCTGGGCTGGGAAGAGATCGAGAGTTAAATTAAAAATAATGCAGGATATATGTGAAAGAGGAGGTTTGAAAATGCCCAATCTAAAATTGTACTATAAAGCAGTAGCTTTATTGGCAAGTAGTGATTGGATTAATTTAACAGAAGAAAGAATATTGAATATTGAGGGGCACGATTTGATATATGGTTGGCATGCTTATTTAGTTTATGATAAGAAAGTGGACAGGACTTTTAAAAGCCATATATTAAGGAATGCTCTTTTGCGGGTCTGGAAAAAATATCAATATAACTGAATGATAAGATACCCATGTGGGTAGTGTCCAGACATGCGATAGAGAATATAAGTATAGAACAAAGACAGGATATAATTACATACAAAGAACTTTTGATTATAGAAAGGAATGTATTATAGTTAAAGCCTCTGAATATACTAAGAGAGGAAAGGGTAATCCAAACATGGTTTCAGTATGTACAACTACAGAACAGATGGAAAAAAGATCAGAAAATTGGTATTACACAAAATGAAGAATATTTGATAAAACAGATTAGAGATCAGAGGCCAATGCATATAAAAAGGTTATCTAATGTATTGATAGAAATTGATTTGGAGACTGAGTTACTTAAAGACTGTATGATAAAATGGGCACAAAATTTTGAAGAGCCAATAATGATGGAAACTTGGGAAACGATTTGGGTAAGAAATGTAAAATTTACACAAGCTCAAAATCTGAGAGAGAATTTTTATAAAATGTTTTATAGATGGCATCTGGAACCGAAAAAAATTAGCTTGTATGAATTCGAATTTACAACCTAAATGTTGGAGATGTGATTGTGTTGATGCTACTTACTTTCTTGTTTAGTGGACCTGTAAAAAAGTTAAAGCATTTTGGATAAAAATATGGTGGATTATTCAAAATATTCTTTAAAACGGATAAAATTTACTCCACAGCTGTTTTTGTTAGGTATTATAAAAGACTTTTTATATGGTTATAGAAACTAAATTGATTTTGAACTTAACAACTGCAGCAAGACTTTTGGTGGCGCAGTACTGGAAGAAGGAAGATCTACCATCTATTGAAGAACGGACATTAAAAGTAGTAAATTTAGCAGAGATGGCGAAAATTTCAGCTAAAAGATCATTCAAATGAAAAATGTATGTTGGAATGGAAAAGATGGATAGAGTAAGGCAAATATCGGACTAAATATTCAAGGCAAATACTTAAGGCAAATATCGGACTAAAAAATTACAAATAGCTTATGAATAAAGAATGAATAAAGAGAGTTTATAAAGTACTTAAAGTTAGGTTAGTAAAAGGGAGTTAAAAGCTCAAGAGGGTGATAAGAGACTATAATTAGTTTATATTAGTTTAGAATTGTTAAATGTTATACCCTGTATTTTGCTCTGGGAAGTGGGGTGGGTGGGTGGATGGGAGGTTGGGGAGGGGAAGGTGGCAAGGGGTGGAGGGAGGGGGAAGGGGAAATGTATGTAAAAAATTTTCTTAAAATTTTCAATAAAAAAAATTATGAATGAGCTGAACAGGAAATATTTTTTAGGTCTAGACATTTATGATCTTTATGAATCTAGGCATTTCTTATTAATATCTACTTAAGGAGAGTATTTATATTTTTGCAGGTACAACAATCATATAGAATGTGTTTCACTTCCATTAATATTTTGGATCCTGTGATTAGGAAGATATGTTAGCAGCATGTCAAATTGTTGATCAACTATCTTCCATAACGAAGGTGGGGGATTTTTTCTACATTTTTTCCTCTGTGACTTGTAGACAAACCCAACCCATTTTTTGAAATTAGGTCTTTCTTTTTTGGCTTCTTTACCATCATATATAGCAAAATTGGTGATGTTTTTTTACATGGATGAGTAGAGTTGATTCCCGTTATCTAATTAAATAAAATATCTAATTTTTTCCAACATTCCATTGAGTTGGAATGAAAAAAAAAGAATAACTCTTGTGAAACAGAACATGAAGATATTGTAAGATTTGGCTATGATAATATATTTTACCATCTTTTGACAAAATATATGATTATGTATCTGTTTGTATATATTGTGCAATATATCTGCTGCTTGTAACATTATCGATTCCTGACCTATTCTCTTAAATTTAATATTAGATATATTCGAATAGGTGGTTGTTGCTTCAAAAATTTAATAAAGTGGATCTCAGTCATAAAAATAAATGCCATGAGCTTTCTTTAATATGTCAAAGTTTTTTTAAAAAAATATTTTCTTAATACCTTATTTCTCTCTAAGCAAATAACAATACATAACAAATTATCTCTGTTGTTGGTTTGGTCTCATCAGTTTTCTAATGATATGTTTAGTTAAAATTCATAATTATATTCCACATGAACTCCGATGTTATATTTGTATTTTGCTTTATTAACTATATTAGGGAGATAAAAATGTGTTATGGAAGATCTGAGACAGAACGAGGATTCCAATGAGTCTAGAAGAATATTACCCAGATGGGGACTTTGGCAAACATAAGCTGCTTTTTACCATCTGTTTAATTTTTTGCAACAAAGATACATTAAGACAACTGTAGATTAGGCAAGAATTAGAAAATATAATTTCCCTATAGTCAATCCAACTCAACTCTCTGACTATATAAATGTGGATTTCCAAATGTACTTTATATATTGTTATTTGTATGTATGTGCATATACAAAGACACTGTAATTAATTTTGCTTTAGAAATCAAATATTTGTGATGTGCAAAATGTCTGTATCTTTAGATAATTTAATAATCCCATGCCATTTTTACTTCCGGATTAGATATTATTTCTGCACGGTTTGGATATATTTACAGTTTCTGTCCTCAGTGCTGGTAACCCAACTGTTATTTCAAGAAGATAGACTTTTGCCTTCACCTCAACCAATTAGAAGGCAGCCAGTTATCTGGATGCTTGAAAAGCTTACTTTGGCAAATTTTGGCATGAGTTAATTAATCCACAAATTCAGAATGAATATTGGGATCAGAACAGAAGTAATTTTGTAAATCATTGAACTTCTGAGCTTGAGACATAGCAAATGCATTAATACATGCATATTTGAGGATCATAACTGTTTCAAGAGTGTATGGTTGTTTGTTTTTTAAAAAAAGGTGTTTTGAAATGTGATACGCAATCTTTAGCTTGCATATCATATAGTTAAATCTTAGCTTAATGTTGTTGTATATATTCCACCATTATGAACTGTGTGCGTGAGCATATGTAGGAAATCTATCTTCTCCTTTGCCTGAGGAAACTCTGGGCTTTATCCTCATCATGCTTTTAAAGAATACATGTTAATAAAACAGTATTGCAAGAACCTGGTTACATATTTTTTAAAGAATCATTTAACCTAACTAGGTGGTTCAGTGACTAAGATGCTAAGATGTCAATCAGAAAGATCAGCAGTTCGGCAGTTCAAATCCATAGCACATGTCTCCTGCATAAGCAGGGGGTTGGACTAGATGACCTCCAAGGTCCCTTCCAACTCTGTTACTGTTACTGTTATACTTGTTAGATTTATATTTCAACTTTTTTTAGAAGAAGAAGATGGTAGCCGATTTTTTTTAAAAAAAGCCCTTTCATTTTACCTTCACAGCAATTCCTTCATAAAATATTGCATGGCTCAAGATTGCCTGCTGAACTTCCATGGCTTATGATATTACTAATCCAATAAGGTCCAAACTAGTCCATTACTGTGCAGTAATATATGATTTGAACAATGAAGTATTGAATGGAGAGTGGTTGCTGTGAGTAGGAACTACGAAGCATGGGAAAATGTGCAGGTGTCATGGGCAAAGGAGATGCCCTTGGCAGGTGCTATGGCGCAGGAAGGAACAAAAAAGCAGTGAGAGTGGCTTACAACCTCCTGCCGGCTTCCCCATCCACTTTGCTTGTGGGAAGCCAGCAAGGAGCATCGTAAATCATGATTATGTGACTGCAGCATGCTGCAACATTGTAATTGCAAGCAACTGAGCCTGGATCAGCATCATGTGCCCACAGGGATGCTATGATGGCCAGAGCTGTGTGGACTAATTATAAGTCTCCCTCAGTTTAACACCACTGCAACTATGACCAGTCAGTGATTGAGCAACGTAACTTAAGGTCTATTTGTACAAAGTTATCAGTTATTCAGAACTCTGCCCTATGGAAGATAATTTATTTTAAAAATTAGGGATGATGCTGAAATCATGCATGTATCAAGTTTAAATCTTAGATGGTCATGGGAGAGAGAGAGAGCGCGCGCGAGCGTGCCTCAGAAAGTATAAGTTAAATGTATTTTCAGGAACAGAATAGCCTCAAAGGTGGGATAAGCTATCTAAGTATGTTAGTAAGAGAGATACATTTGAACTCACAGATTTTGGAAATACTAAAAAAAAAAGCAATCATCAAAAGACACAGAAGTAATAATAATATCTACCTGAGGGAGCCAGCTGAAACTTTTAACATTTACAATTCTTTACAATTGAAGTATTTCATACATTCTGCATGTTTCTATTATTGAATATCACTTAATAATAGAATGGGCTATAACATTCTTCAATGTGTATAAGAATCAATTAAAGCAATATTTTTCATTTTTGGCTAATTTATGGTTTTCAACTTCCAGAATTCTTGGTTGGCTGAGAAATTCTGGAAGTTGAGTTGCCAAGTTTGAAAAACACTGAATTAAATTAATTTTTTTTCCTGCCATCTCTTTTTAAATGACTCAGCTTGCTCACTAGAGTGCAGCAGAGTGCATTAATCAACTTCGCCAACTTTATAGGGACCAAAGAGCAAACTGTATTAGCCAAATTATTTTTGTTAGCTCTTTGACCAGAGCTTCGAGTGACTAGAGATCATGTTTTGAGCAGCAAAATGCTATCATGATAATTTTGATTATTTGATTATTATTTATACCATCATCTTTAATACAACTTCCATTGCAATGAGCAGGAGTGTAGCCTTACTTTGTCAGGTTATATGGAGGTGGCCTTCTTGTCAGTTAAGCTATCAATATATTTAGAATTCCATTTATTTTCACTCCTAGAGTAAATTTTATTTGTATGTAAATTGTCTCAATTGTGCTAATGTGTAGTTTTAATTTCCTCATGGGGAAATTCAGCTCTTTTTCAAAAGCCAGCCAATGTGTTTTAGAAATTAAGAATGTAATAAAAAACTAGGTAGAAGAGTCAATTTGTTATAACCAGGTTAGAAACCAGGGGATCATGACTTCTAGTCATGCATGAGGCAGAAAGCCAGTTAGTGCCTTGACCCAGTCCTTCTCTCTCAGCTCTAAGAAGGAAGCAACATCATCTGAAATCTTCCCAAGAAAACTTATAGGTCCTAGCCCAGACGATTGCCAGAACTCAACCCTGATTTGAAGGTACCCCTCAAAACCCCAAGATATTCTTGTTTGATCAATTATGGTGGGTGGGATGCCATTCTCCATGGAAAACCTTTGTTAAAGTTGGATATTATTGCATGGTTTGGATTTTTATTTCATGATGAAGAGTTTTGCTATCTAATACAAAGCAGCAGTTGAGACCTTGCTGAAGCACAGGAGGGAAAAAAATATTAGAATCTGGACATAGTTTACTCTTTATAATTATTTATCTACAATTATTCAGAATGCTGTATGAGGCCAAGACCTGAATTCCATTTTGTGAACATTAAATATAATTATTCTTCAGTTATGGATGTTGATTGTTCTATGAAAAACTTAAATAGAGGGGCTCCACATGGGATCTCAGTTTCTTCATTTCTGATGTGGACAAAGGAGAAGTTCAGCAGAACCAGGAGATAATGGTCTGCATGCTTTTCTTAGAGGGCAGCCTCTTGAAACATATGCTGAATGCTCCAGCCTCTAGAAACTAAATGAAGGAGATGGTGATTTAACAAAGTGGGGATAACACTTATAACTGACTTTGAGTAGTTTTTGTTATGAAGAATATTTTAAGAATGAAGGTGAGACTCTAAATAAATTAAGTCCAGGCATAGCCTTTTTTTGTAAATTGCAGCAGGCTAATCTATTTTTTTAATTGTGTGTATCATAATTAATTGCTTTGTCAACATAGCATGAATCACTTTCCATAAACAAGATGCCTTTTGTAGTGTACCAGTGCACTCCAACTGACAAACTGCATAGGTTGCAGTATTGGGATTTGATACTGATTGGAATAAAATGACTAGCCCCACGACCAATCTCTCAGATGTCCCACCTCCTTTTAATTACCTAAGGAATAAGTGTCTATATATGAAGGAGGAGCAGACCTGTTCTGGCCCTGCAATTTGCATAAATTGCTCACAGAAAGGAATAGCAACATTGATGGCTGGAGTGATTCTTTTAGGGTGGAATGACCTGTTATCCTTGCGAGGTAATTCAGACAAGCACATCCAGAAACACTAGCCCTAAATTTATTGTAAGATTGCATTAACAGAATCTTGTAAGTCTGAAAGTACATCTCTCCCCCTCACTTTGACAGTCCAAAAAACAAGGAAGGGTCCCTTGAGATGTTTGCCACATCCCCATTCATTCTGCAGACTCAGCTGCTGCTTATCTAATCTGCAGCTCTTCCTCCTTTCTCCCAAGGTCATTTCCACATACCAAATGATCGACAAAATCAGAAATAGGTTTCAAAGATGGTTGGCCCTTAGAGAGCAACAATTTTTTTTATTCCTCTGCTGCCATCTAGTGGTGAGCACATGTCTCTCTTCTGCAGCTCAATTCTGCCTGCTGCTGTAGATAAATGCTGACTCCCCCCGTCCTTTTCCAAAACTTTAAGGCAGCCTAAAGAGCACTGGACCAAACAACATGGGTTATATGACAGAGAAAAGAGGAAGAATTTGCAACCAAAACGGGAGTAAAATAATGCATCTTGGAATAATATGCAGCTTAGCAGACATGATATCAGCTTTGAATGCCAGACAACCCGAGAGGGCAAAGCAGCCTCACTCCTCTAGTAGAAAAACTGAGAGTGTAGAGCCAGCCACAGCTGGTAAAGCATTTTCCTTCATACACAGCCTCCCCATCAGCGCAGAAGACTTCAGTAGGAGTTCAAAACAGGAGTCGACAGCAACAAAAGCCAATTGACTTCAATGTCTACGAAGATTCTCAGTCCTCCAGGTCATGGTTGTCCCAAAGATGTTTTCTTTCAAAAGGCAACTGGACTTTTTTTGTTTTGTTTGAAGACATTTCACTTCTCATCCAAGAATGTTCATCAGTTCTGACGGAGTGGTGGACAATGGAAGGATTTATATTTTTTTACAGTCATTAGTCCTCTTTCCGAGAATCATTGAGGCCAGGGCAGCTTACGCATTGTAAGCCGCCCTGAGTCTCTGGAGAACGGCAGCATATAAATCGAACCAATAGCAATAGCAGTAGCAGTAGCAATAGCAATAGCAATAGCAATAATTTGGAGAGCCCAGTTAATTTCAAAGTGGCCTCAGTGACTCTCAGAAAGTGAGCTAATGGCTACATAACTGCAAGGAATATAAATCCTTCCATTCTCCACCATTCAATCAGAACTGAATCTTCTTGGAAGAGAAACGAAACATCTTCAAGCAAAGCAAGGAAGTCTAGTTGCCTTTTGAAAGAAAGCACCTTTGGGACAACTGACTTGAATGTAGTTAAATGGTAGCTAAAAACTTTGTTAAAATCTTAGGGAACAAAAAAGAACAGAACTATTTACAGGACTTTTAGAAGTTTAGAACTTAGATAAACATGATGGCATAGTCTAAGGTATTCATGGTGTGGAGTACAGGTTTAGTGATAAATGTTATGTTATTAAGCTTTTTATGCCATGTAGCAGATAACAGTTTCTTTGCTGCTGGTCTGTTTCCCAAGAGTCCTCTCATAGGCAATAACCAATGTTTACTTTTGTAATATTGGAGGCCTCACCAAATTTTTTGAATTTGGAGGTTTCAAACTAGCCAAGAACCCTGACTTGACTACACATGCCATTGTGTTGACACAGTGCTAAGCTCTAATGCAGCAGTTTGATTTTCATTTTTATGATGTGTGAAAGCAGCTATTGTTGCTTGTAAACCGTTGTTCATGATAGGCCAGTGATGGCTAACCTTTTCCGGACCGAATCCAAAGCATGCACATGCCTGAACCCCCAAAATGCAATGCATGCCTAACTCCCATGCATGTGCCCCCATGCATGTGTGCATGGCCCCCTGCATGTGCTCCACCCCTGCGCATGTATGGCAGAGACCTGAAGACCAGCTGGCCGGTGGGAGGCATGCACAGCGGAGCTGAACTGGGGCGATAGCTCATGTCCCATCAGAGAGGGCTCTGGGTGCCATCTCTGGCACGCGTGCCATAGGTTTGCCATCACGGTGATAGACTCTGCCTAGAGAAGACAACAATGTTCAAAGCTAATCATAGTTTAGAATGTTGGATAGAACCAGACAATGAAATGCTTTGATCCACATCAATTCAATTTTGAAATGTTAAAGAAACAGGACGGAAAAGTGTCATAATTGTTCTGTTGGTGATACTTTAGCATGCCTAACAATAGTAGAAATGTGAAGTAAATTATTGTATTTGGTTAATAAATGAAGGCATTCATGTACAGTGTGGTAATAAGTTGACTAACAAATTAACAAAGAGCAAAACTAACAGAAACTGAGGAAATAAACACTCTCAAATTTATCCACAAAATGCTTGCTGAGAGCTAATTTCTGTATATCCAATCCTTAATTTTGTCTAAAATTTAGATTTGTTTACTCTTATTCTCATTAAAAACACAATATGGACTTTTAACCATAGCCGCAACCATGCCAAAATTTTTAACAGACAGTTTTACTTATTATGGGAACTGACATTCCCTCTGTTGATCAATAGTTTAAGCTAAGCAGAAATTATTTCTGAAATTCTGCTTAAGAACATGTGAATTATGTAATGATTAAACTTTAGTTTTGTGTGTAATAAATATCATTTGCTGCAGATTTACTTCTTAAGTTCATATATTGAAATAAGCATTTCTTTTAATTTATATGCCGTATCAACTCAATCTTTCCCTAACAATAAACTTTATCATAGTTTGCAACTTTTGCATATACTATTGCTAAAATGAAATTTACGAAGCTCTTGCATTTAATCAAGTCATTTAATCCAGCAAATGATTATAATAATGTTATACTTCCTAGTACTTCCCAACCAAATATAGTATATTTAATTCCTGCTCCCCAAATTGCTGCATTTTTGATAGTGCCATTGTTTCTCCTATCAATTCTCCTCCTAGAGTGTTACATTATTTACTAAATACTTTGATTTCATATTTGAAGTTTTTAATTTAAAGGGGGGAATGAAGTCAATAGTTCTTTTAGGTTGAAATCCCTACACCCAAATATATTTCATCTGCTTTTTTGTAAAAAAAATAGTATCCTGTTCTGAGTTTGTAGATATCTTCCCTTTGATTCTTCTTGAATAAAATAAAATTTCACACAAGAGTAATTTGATTGTAAGATATGCAGCTATATAAATAGAATGAATGAATGAATGAAGTTTTAGAAATGTATAGAGTTCCTGGTTGCTAATTTGAGTGAAACAGCTGATTTCCTTAAAATTATTTCTTTCTCTCCATCTATTCTGGAGAAATAGAAAGAGATTCCCCCCCCCTAAAAAATCTGTTAACATCTCTATAATTTTATAAATCTCAAATTACTTCAATTGAAGAAAAATGTTCAGATTATTATAGAAATTCACAGTATGACTAAGATAGAAATAGGAATATTTCCATATTTTCATCCTGTACTCATATTATTAAATAGTAGCACAGTGTCATTATATTACTCATAGTAACATTCAGTTATCATTAGTAATGTTGCTGCTTCTATCTGCAATCAATATAATAAAGAGGTTTAATTGCAATAACTCAGGTTTTATGTTTTTCCCTTTCGCAAACTGTCCAGTAACACCCACTATGCCCTGTGACATCTCTTCTGACTTGTTACAACTCTCAGGATCTCATCTGAGCTTTTCCCTATAACTACTATTTGAATTTTTTAATAGATTGCATGCTGTGGATTGAATCAGGCGCTTTATGCGTGCCAAACAGATTTTATACTCCCGAGCTGTGACTATTTCCTCTGATTCTGGAACACTAGAAAACACTTCAGATACAGGCTGGTATTTCACGTAGCAGGCATAAAAATAGTTTCTGCATTTAGATTTCCAAAATAGGCGTTATCAACTTCTGCCTTGTGTTGTGCAGGAAAGACATTATTCAGACTGATGGAGCATAACATGTAAAAGATAGTTTATAGCTATTCTCTAAAAATAGGTACCTAACCTAACAAATTATTTTAAAATATGAAAATTAAATACATAACAGTCACTTCTTATGACCTCAGTGGCAAAGTAAAATAGATGGCATTACACATCCAGCTAAAATATGTTCATAAATTGTGATGGAAATAAGCTATCCATTTATCTTTATCCATGGAATGGAAAATTCAGCAACCTTACTGTGACATAGGTTTTTTTTTAAAACAGAAGAGCCCATGAGCAATGTTTAACCTGACTTAGTAGATGTCTGGGTTTATTCCAGTTGAAAACTAGTGCTTAATATCAAAGGCACATTTATCAACTGTTATATTCTTCCCCAGTATATAAAATTCAACAATCTCTAACCATAGTTTCTAACAGTTTCTAATCATCTTTCTGCCAATGGCTCCTAAGGAGTAGTAAATGTACCTATAATGGGCAATTTTAAAGGCTTCTCTCCACTTAATTAAATTATCAGCTCAATCTGGTGGCTTCTTGTGATCTATTTGATGACCAGAAGTCAGTGAAAAGCCATAGTAGTATCATTTGTGCTGAGTTTCATGACCTTGGGTAAGTCTGCATTCAGACTGTCAGCATCTAGTTCTGTTGTGCAGAATTGCAAAACTTCTTTAATTGCCGGCTAACCTGTAGTATAGGGTCATCATATGTGAGCTACAAAATTCCAAACAAATACTAATTATAGAGTTGCTAGTGTCCACTATTTGAGCGGACAGTCCACTTTTTTCACATTATATTCACTATTTTTTTTCACAAAATAATGGACATTTTTTTATTCAAAAGCTTTATGATGAAATGGTACGTAATCTAAAGCTGTACAGTCTAAGAGAATAAGGATAGGAGAATCGCTTTTGTCTTTTTTTCATAAGTTAGAATGAGACAAAGATTGAATATCCATTGAACGCTAAGTTGTTTCAATCTAATTGATCGCAATAATCCTCCAACTTTAGAAGAAAAGACGAACTTCTGGTTATTATCACCATGGCGAGAAGAACTTCCACCCAACACTCTCTTCGATGAAATTTCTGCCTTAGAAGAAGTTTATGTTCTGCAGGGCGATTCATCCCTTGATAAGTGGACATACTTTTTCAAGAAAGAGCCAACTCCGAGTTTACTGAAACTGTTCCAGTATTGTGCATCAATTTCAGTATCAATTGTGCATCAATTTCAGTATTGTGCATCAATTTCAGTATCAAATGCAAATGTTGAACGAATTTTCAGCGTCATGGGAAATTTGTGGACTGACGAATGTAACTGACTGCTTGTACCATCAGTTTGAAGTGAACTTTGTATATTTTTTAATATTTCTCAATGTTGTACTGAAATTAAAGAATTATTCCTTAAACACAAAGAATTGATCAAAGCTGCACAGTCAAATAAAAAATACACACTACAGCAAAGTAAAATGTAATTTAATATTTTACATATTATTATAATATATTTGATGTTTTGAATTTTAAGTACAGTTTTGAAGTGATTATTTTAATACGTGTCAAAATGTTTGTAAGAAAATATATAATTTACTTGTAAATTTTTTTTATTTTTTTACTACCTAACCCCACCCCCACCCCCCGCTTGTTCGCTATTTTTTGGAAGCAGACCTGGCAACCCTAACTAATTAGCAGTACACAGACATTTTGGTGCCATCCAGCATTTGTGCAGCCTATATTTTGGAGATAAGAAGAACCCACCAAGATGGACATGTGTTATGCAGTATTTAAGGGGCAGAATTGAGAGATGATGTGTATAGCTGTTCTTATCAGAATAGTAAGAATAATAACACCTGTCAATTGCAAAAGGCCACACCACTTGAATATAAACATATACTACACTAGTACATTACAACATACTAGGTTTTTGGGATGAACTCAGTACATATGAAGACCAATGCCAGCCAAAGAACAGGTAGCTGTGACTTCACACATTGTTGTGAACATGGAATAATAACATTCTAAACAATGATTATGCAATAATCACAATACTTTATGGCTGAAACTATCACTAAAAACACAAGTATAACCCAGATTGCAGGGTCATAGGAAATCCAGAATCACTGAAATTGAAAAAACTTTCAGATTGGTTCACTAAATCAGCAAAGGATACTTGATGTAAAAGTCAGAAAGGTCCAGGAACAGAGTAAAGGGCATCAGTTGTCAATACATTCATAATGAATATATTGACAACTGCCTATCTAATGGGTGTTGTGGCATCATCTCCACTACAGCTACCAATGCATAGAAGGCTGTGCAAAAATTCGGCCATTACAAAAGGCAGATTGTTTTAAAAAAAAAAATTCTCTCTTGGACCTCTGAGCTGATTATCTGTCCAAACAGCAGATGGAGGCAAAGGCGCGGAAGAAGGCAAGTGATCTAGCCCACTGATTCTCTGATTCTTTCCTGTGCCATGTCCGGATTGCCTGCTTTCTCCCCTGCTCATGCCTCTGCCTGCTGCCAGTGCCACCACATGAAGCCAATCCTCCCTCGGCTGGCCATTGCTTCGGCCCACCGATTCTCGGCTTTCCTGTGGTCCATGCAGCATGTCCAGATTGCATGCTCCCCCTACCTCTGCTTCTGCCTGCTGCTTGGCCAGGTAATCAACTCACCTGTGTTGCATGTGCTTCAGCTGCTACTGGACATTGTCAACCCGTGCGTGCTCACCACTTCCTGTCCTGGCCATGCCCAGTCCCCTTCACTAGGGCTTATTTTTGGGGTAGGGTTTATATTAGGTGCCCACTTAAAATCAGGCTCGGGCTTATTTTGGGGTAGGTCTTATTTTTGGGGAAACACAGTACTGTTTATGCTTTTACATGCTGCTTTTTTGTGGGAATGGGAGGAGATGCACTTGTGCATCTGTCTCTTTTTAACTTCAGAACAATGCTGTGAGGTAGGTTAAGTTGATAAATGAACAGCCCAGAATAAGCATTATGGGTGAAATAGGATACTAGGCCACCTCCTATGTCCCACTCCAACATCTGAATCCTGACACTCCAGCAGAATCCCAAAACATCTAGTAAAAGAAAAAATATTCTGAGCATTGCTGCAACTAACTTAGTAGTTTTATAAAAGTGTTAGGTGCGTTCAGTCGTTTGTTGAGTTTTTTCCTTTGAAAGGCAGGACAACATGTTTTGGAGACTTTATATTGATTTTTACAGCTAGTTGCTATGGGAACAGGAAGGGAAGGGAGTTGCTGCTATTATAGCATATTATGATCAAGAGAGATCTGTTTAGCCATCTTAGGAAAAAGGTTGGTGGCAGGTCTGATGGAGGTAATCTTATACTCAATCATTTTTTCTTTAGATTTTTTTTGTAAGGCAAAATACAGAAATACAAGATTAGTTATACAGTTAAGAAACATCTACATACAGTATAATGGTTAAATATATTAAAGAGGAAAAAGAAAAATAATAAAAAAGATCTACATAATATTCCCATGTATCGCAGCATTAATCCAATCCTGAAGCCTGTCAAAGCTTGTTATTAAAACTAGAGCATATCAAACTATGTTGCTTCATTTTCTGATTTTTAGAATACAGGCATAGCTTGTTATATTGCCATTCACTTTACTGTGCTTTGCAGATAATGTGTGTATTTTGGGGTTTTTTTTTACAAATTAAAGTCTCAAAGGTCCTGTTTCAAAAGGGAAATGACTTTCTTTGTTTTTCTTTGAAGACATTTAGCTTCTCATCCAAGAAGCTTCTTCAATTCTGACTGAATGATTCTGACTCTGATTCAGAATTGAAGAAGCTTCTTGGATGAGTCTTTTGAAAAAACACCTTTGGGTTCGCCAGGAGCTGGGTGACTGAGACTCACCATAGACATTTAGAAATTAAAGGTTTGTGCCAATCCTACACTGAGAAAGTTTATGAACACCAGTTTTTCCAACAGAATTTGCTCACTTTGTGTATTTGTGTCACATTTTGGTAATTATTACAATATTTCAAATATTTTCATATGATGATTTGCATATTTTTAGCAAAATTTAGTATTTTCAGTTAAGCTATGTACATTCAGCTTTTTTAGACATAGTACTATTGTACATTTAATAACCACTGCAGGGTGAAATTCTACCAGTTCAGACCGGTTCAGGTGAACCGCTAGAGATTATGGGCATCAGTTCGCCAAACCGGTAGTAATTACCCCTCCTTGGGCCCACCTTGCCTGGCCATTCACTGCTTACCTCTTCTGGCCGCTCAATATTCCAAGAATCCAATGTTAAATGCAGCATAGAGAATGCTAACTTTTCTCCCTCCATTCAGAACGGAGCTCCTGCAGCCTGTACTTTTTAAGGTAGTCCCCAGGAGGGAGGGGGATGAGGGGTGAGCAGCTGGAATGGAGCTGTTTTCATGGAAGGCAGGAAAATAGGGAAGGGGATTTTCCTGCCTGTCATCCATTCCTCAATCTCAGGAAAGAGAGGGAAGGATGGTAGGCAGGAATATTTCCCTTCCCATTTTCCTGCCATTCGCGACAAGAAGTGGCTGGGAGGGGAGGGGCCAGTGAGGAGCCCCTCGATATGAGTGATGTCAAAACCGCTGGAAAACCAAAGCACTTGTATAACTTGCTTTATTGCAATATTCACTATATTGCGGTGGTCTGGAGTTAAGCCCACAATATCTCTGGGGTATACAAAGATTTTTCAAAGGTAGATATTAAATTCATATCTCTAATATTTTTCTTCATATCAGGAAGATGTTGCTTTCCATTTAAATAAGATTATCCTCTTTGTTTAGATTCTGGTTTGGTGGAACCAATGTTTTCATAAAATAACATTTATATTTTAGAAATATAATTTAATTTCATCTTATTGGCGGGGCTAGATGAATCAAAAGTTGGAATTAAGATTGCCGGGAGAAATATCAACAACCTCAGATATGCAGATGATACCACTCTAATGACAGAAAGCAAAGAGGAATTAAAGAGTCTCTTGATGTGGGTGAAGGAGGAGAGTGCAAAAGTTGGCTTAAAACTCAACATTAAGAAAACGAAGATCATGGCATCCAGCCCTCTCAATTCATGGCAAATAGATGGAGAAAAAATGGAGGTAGTGACAGATTTTATTTTCTTGGGCTCCAAGATCACTGCAGATGGGGACTGCAGCCAAGAAATTATAAGACACTTGCTCCTGGGGAGGAAAGCTATGGCATACTAAAAAGCAGAGACATCACTCTGCCAACAAAAGTGCATATAGTCAAGGCTATGATTTTCCCAGTTGCAAAGTATGGCTGTGAAAGTTGGACCATAAGAAAGGCTGTGTGTCAAAGAAGTGAGGCCTTTGAACTATGGTGCTGGAGAAGACTCCTGTGAGTCCCTTGGACTGCAAGGCGAACAAACAAGTCAGTCCTAGAGGAGATCAACCCTGACTGCTCCTTAAGAAGGCCAGATCCTGAAGATGAAACTGAAATACTTTGACCTAATGAGAAGGAAGGACTCACTGGAGAAGAGCCTAATGCTAGGAAAGATTGAGGGGAAAAGAAGAAGAAGGCGACAGAGAACGAGGTGGCTGGAAGGAGTTACTGAACCAGTAGGCATGGACTCCAGAGGATGGTAGAGGACAGGAAGGCCTGGAGGAATGTTGTCCATGAGTTTCCGATGGATCGGACATAACTTCGCAACTAACAACAACAAAATTTAATGTCACATTTACATCTTTAATTATTATATTTGTTTTTAAAATTACATTTACATGTATTGTTTTTTTGAAATAGTACCAAAATTATATTTGGATAAGACTAAACTTTATACCCTCTAAAATTTGAGCTCTCAAATTTCTTACAACTCCAGCCAAAAATATCTGAGGTTCAGCTTTTCTAAAACATATTTGGAGTGGTCAGATTCTGTAGATACAAAATAATATGTTCTGATGTATTATTTATGATTTAAAGAGTCTGAGGTTCCATCTATCTCTGAGGCTGCTAAAACATCTGGGCTCAAACATCTGTTTTGTCGTTGCATGTTTCAGTTGTACATATTGCTGGATTGAATCATACTCAGAATGCAATCACTTAAGGTCTTTAAAATAACCCTTATAAATCAATTGGTTTAAGGTATTTATCCCTTGTTTTTGACCTAAGAACATCTTTCCTACTGACTTAAAATTTGGATTATTTCCTTTTAAAAAAATTATTTATTCTTTTATCACTAAAGATAGAATACAAAACAAAGAAAAGGAAAGGGGAAAACCCCCCAGATTAACAAACATCCAAACTAACAATGAAAAAGAAATCCATATATACAAAAAAAGAAGAAAAAACCCAAATATCAAACACATCTAACATTAAACAAGAAAAAATCCACTCCGGCTGAATGCTGAAAGATACATAAAACATCTAGTATGTTCCCCTCCCCTTATATAATGGATCTACAAATATTTATAAACTTCCCCATCTATATTTAACAAAAATGCTATATTACATAAACAAAATAGGATTATTTGCTAGCCTCAGCTTTATGTTATTCAGAATCAGAACTTAATCATTTATGCATTAATATCAAGTATAGTAGCTGCAAATGAGGAATTTTGTTATATACCCAAAAACATGCAAGATTTTGGAGAGGTTACACTCTTAACACTTAAATAAGTCTAAAGAGAGTATTTTTTTAGTTTTCTTTCTTTCTTTCTTTCTTTCTTTTTCTTTCTTTCTTTCTTTCTTTCTTTCTTTCTTTCTTTCTTTCTTTCTTTCTTTCTTTCTTTCTTTCTTTTTCTTTCTTTCTTTCTTTCGAAACTGCCTTTCTCCTCCTTAGAGAAAAAATTCATTGCAGAAGAATAGAAATAGTAAAATAAAAACCTGAGGGTAAAATTGAAAACCTGATAGGTTAAATGTATCTTCACTGTAAGGCCACCTCAATTTGGCCAAAAATGTTTTAATTTTTTTGTTTTATTCATTTAAAAAAAATTCTTATCAGTCTATATCAGTATACCTAACTAACAGGTATTAGCATTGAAAACCCTCTTAAAATATACATTAGTTTCAATGTAATATTCATTTTAATTACATTGAACTTATTCCAGAGACTTAACACTACAGTGGAAGTGTTAAACACTGAGCTATTACTTTGGAAAATGTATCTAAACATTTAGATCTATAAATTCAACATATTCTGATATATTTGAAGAAAAATAAAAACCCAGTATTTTATAGCATCTGTAAAAATTATATATTATAATTTTCTGCAGTAATTGTATAAATTGTAGATCCCAAAGGCTACACTATTTTTTCAATTATTTTGGATAAACCATATTGCTATACATCCTTAATAAACTAGCTACTAATAATGATCTAAAATGTCATTGGATACTATAGTATCAAGCACCATTATATCTGAAGATTCAGGACTAGACTAGAATAAGAAAACCATTTGGGATGAATTTGACCATAAGGTAAAGATAACCAGATTGTAATTCAAGATGGTGGAACCCACAATTTCTTTGAATACATTGCATACATTTAATTTGAACCACATCAAAAATCATTTCAGTATGTAACAGCATTAGAATAGCTGGTTCTAATAAAATATAATTCATTAGATGAATATTTTCAGATGCTTTTTTTATAAATATGGGCTGAGATGAATGAATTATAAATGTTATATTCTATAATCTTCTGGCCAATGTTTTGTTAATAATTTATCATCCTCATTACAAAATAATCTTAATTAGGATTAATTTAAGTCCCATTGTTTAACTGTGGTTAAAAACATGGCACTTAAATTAATCTTAATTAAGATTATTGTGTAATGGTTAACTGTTTTAACTGTGGTTAAACAGTAAAACTATGAAGTTTTGGACTGAGAAGGCAAAGCTAAAGCTTCAGGCTCGCGCAAACCAGATAGTTTTTGAAGCTATGAACTCACTGATACTGTGAATCATGCATTAGCTTTTGTGACAACGTTTGTGATGACTAAAAGCTTGCATATATACAGTAACAATAAAAATTGGTTCACAGCTAAGCTCAAGCAGGTACATCGTCCCAAAGAGGAAGCCTACAAGAGGGGAGACAGAATGCTGTACAATCAGGTCAGGAATGTATTAACAAGGAAGATTAAAGTAGCAAAGAGAAGCTACTCTGAAAAGCTGAGAAAACAGCTCTCAGCAAATGTGTAGAAAAGCCTGAATAATGTCATTGGCTACAGCAGCTTTCCCTCCCTTACTGACGGGAATTGGCAACTGGCAAATGACCTGAATGCATTCTACTCAGTAGTGGATTCCTCCCGGTTTGGGCCAGTTCTGCTGAGCCGGTAGCAGTGACGACAGGATGTCACCAAACCGGTTCTGGCTCCCCGTCTCCCCCGCATTATTCTGACCTTTTATTTGGCGCCACCCCAATATGTTGCTGCCTCCTGAATCCCAGCTGATGGCTAGAGGGAAAAAAAACCTGTTTAAACTCTTGCCCTGGGGCTTCAAAGGGCCACCCTACAGCTGATCAGTGGTAAAAGAAAATAAATGAGTAGACCAGTGCCTGCAAAAATACATGCGTCTGCAAAAATACCAGTGTCTGCAAAAATAAAAGGGTAGATCAGTATCTGCAAAAATAAATGGGTAAACCGGTACAGCTCTGCAAGCACTTAAAAGCCTGGTAGACCAGTACCTCTGCTAAATCCTAAAGAATGATCACATCACCATCAAGCCACACCCACAAAATAAGCCATGCTCACAGAACCAGTAGTAAAAACAATTTAGAACCCACCCCTGGTTCTACTGTAGGTTTGAGAGGAGATCACTGTCAAGTATCTCTACTCTACACCAACAATTACCAAATCTCCTACACTTGACTCTGTCTCTTTGAGCTCCCCACTTCTGGTGATTGTAGAAAAAGAGGTGTAAGGTCTATTTCATAGACAAAAGATCGGAAAAGTACCAGGCCTAGACAGAGTAATTCCTTCTTGATTGCAGGCAAGATCAACTGGCCCTCATTTTCACCCACATCTTTAATAAATCACTGGAAATGTGCTATGTTCCTTCTTGCTTCAAATGCTATCTATTATCATCTCATCCTGGTGCCCAAGAAACTCTCCATCAATGAGCTGAATGACTACAGACTGATTGCTCTGACATCCGTAGTTATGAAAACCTTTTAAAAGGTTAGTGCTGGCCTACCTGAAAACAATCACAGATCCACTGCTAGACCCCTTGCAGTTAGCTGCTGCGCAAATAGATCGGCAGATGATACTGTTAATATGGCACTGCTGCATTATATCTTACAATATCTTGAATCCCCAATGACCCAAGCAAGGGTCCTTTTTGTGGACTTTAGCTCGTCATTCAATACCATTATTCCAGAAATTCTTCATTCTAAACTGACTCAGGTAGCTGTGTCTGTCCACACTTGTAGGTGGATTATAAACTTTCTGACAGATAGAAAGCAGCAGGTGAAGTTAGGTAAACTCACAACAAATACCTGTTCAATAAGCACAGGTGTCGTTCCCCCCCCCCCAGGCTGCATGCTCACTCCATTACTTTTTTCTCTATATACCAATGACTGCATCCCCAAGGATCTCTCTGTTAAAGTACTGAAATTTTCAAATGATACAAGCATTAGTCTTATTTGAGACGGTGATAAGTCTGCATACAAATGGGAGATTGTACAACCGGCTTTGTGGTGCAGCTGGAATAATCTGGAGCTGAACCTGCTTAAAACTAGAAATGAAATTGGAATTTAGGAGGAGCCTTTCTACCACCTCTTATTATATTAGACAATGGAGTATCAATAGTAGAAGCCTTCAAATTTCTGGGTTCTGTAATCTCCCAGGGTTTGAAATGGACAACAAACATTAGAACCTTCATTAAAAAGGCACAACAAAGAATGTTCTTCCTGCATCAACTTTAGACTACCCCAGGAGTTGTTGATAAATTGTACAGAGGAATTATTGAGCTTATCATTTGTATTTTTTTAACTGTCTGGTTTGGTACAGCAGTCAAGCAGGACAGATATAGACTTCAATGGATAATTAGGGGTGCAGAAAAAACAAGCTTGCCTTTTATTGAGGACTTGGATACTGCATGAGCCAGAAAGGGAGCTGGGAAAATACCTACAGACCCTTCTGCCAAAACAATTAGACACAGAGACAATTTTTTTCCTCATGCCATCACTCTGCTGAATACCTAATTCCCACAGGAGTGTCTTATGTCTAAGGATATTTACCCATGTAGTACGCCTATATTACTGTTACCTTCTCATCTTTTCTACTATCTTCTCTTATTTGTATCTTGTTGATATATATAATGATATCTTCTGCACTGGAGACAAATTCCTTGTGTGTCCAATCACACATGGCCAATAAAGAATATTCTATTCTATTGATCTTGAAGATGGCAGTTAATCCCATTTTGGTCTGAGAATGACACTTAGCCTTCAAACATTTGAGAGTAACTTCCTACCAAAATTGGATGAGACTAAGACAAAAGCTAAATTGAACTGGACTTAATTGAAATGGAAATAAAGTTACTATCAGGTCTCTCATTTCCCATTTATTTACTATATTCTTTCTCCTATGACAATTAACTGGTGGTGTTTGGACGATTTCATTCAACAGCATTCAGGGTTTTGGAGGCTGTAGACTCGTTTACTCAAAAAATCAATTAGATCTGGGTGTAATATTTTAGATTATGGATAAAGAATCTAATAAATGCAGAATGCATTTATTAGATTCTTCATCTGTAGAAATGCAGAACCCTTCACTGTTTGAAATGCGCTCCTGTTTTTTCAGATATCTTTGCAAATTGCAGCAGGAACAAAACCTCTGAAATGGGAAGCTATGTTCACTAAAGGCATGAAGTGAATCACTAATGGCAAGATAATAAATATTGAATACCTGCATATAGAACACATGCAGCTGTGTCAATATGACTATTTTTTGTCTAAAAAAGTGTGTGTGTGTGTGTGTGTGTGTGTGTGTGTGTAAATGTCAATGTCTTACAGTTTCATTCTGCTAGACACACAACAATTAGCTGTAACAGCAAACATTCCTGGCTATCAGAATCGATTCTGCAAAGAAATATTGTATTAAACTGGCATATTTTTAGTTCCACTTTCCTGTAACAGTTCTGGGGTGCTGGTAGAGCATATGGGAACCCAGGTTTTTTAGGAACTGAAATAAATATGTTGCATGATCAAAAATACTCCTTCTGTGCTGCAAACCATTGCCAGACACTTTATTTGTAATTCAAATTTATGTGCTTTCTGCTGGCATTGTTTTGCTGTAAGTCTGGGAATCAGTGTAATTGATTTTAAATATTTCTGAAGCCAAAAAATAATAGCAGCCATAATCTGTCACCAACTGAAGAACACAGCACAAGAGATTTCTTCTTTGGAGAGCTTGTATCAAAACTTTTAGATATGACTCAGCAAACGCAACCTCTTCCTCTTCTCCATCATAACTTTTTCACGTAGAAAGCCAGGTATGGGAAATTATGCCTATTGTTAGAATAAAGTCCTCCCTGGGTGGAAGATTTGCCCAGGGAAAAAGAGGGTTTCAGAACTTCACATTTCTCATGTTATGTTCAGGGATCATTCAGTGAATCATTCTCTTTTTCCTGTTCAGGAAAAATATAATCTATGGAATACACCAGAGGTTGGGCAGAAGTATCCAGGATCAGATTTCTTCTTGCAAGATTGGCATGCTCTCTACTCTAGGATGGAGAGATCCGAAATAATCTAACGTTTCAGGAGTTTTCCAGAAATGAAGGCCCTATTCAGAATTCCCAGCTCAGTGTCTATGGAGCTTCTCAGTCATCTAGGTCACAATTGTCACAAAGGTGCTTTTTTTTTCAAAAGGCAACTGGACCAGGGATGGATTCTACTTACCTTTACTACCGGTTTGCAACGGGAGCATGCATGCATGCTTGTTCTGCTCGCATGCGTGCATGCTCATTTTGCTCTTGCGCACGCGCTTCTGCATATGCACAGATCACCCATGATGATGTGGCGGGTGGGCAGAGCCTCCTGCCAGTTTTACTACCGGTTCTATAGAACTCAACCGAACCGGGGGCAACCCACCACTGAACTGGACTATATTTGTTCCTTGAGGAAGAAGAAGAAATTTTGCTTCTCTTTTTTTTAAATTTTTTTTTATTGAAAAAGTTTTACAATACAAATTTTATCATTTCCCCCCCCCAGTTCCCCCCAACCCCCCCTTCCCTCCCAACTACCCCCTAACCCCCAATCCCATATTCCCCCTCATCCCCCCCTGGCTTCCGCTACAAATTAAAAAAGAAAAAGTACATATAACAAAAATAATATAACAAATAAACCTATAAGTAATAAAGTTTTCCTAAAACTAATAATATTATAATAAAAAACTAGTAGTAGTAATATTTACCTCATTTATCAACCATCAATACTCATTTATCAATCAATACAACTCTTATAATATTTAAGCCCAGATAAAAAATGTCATACCTTTCTCTAATCCAATATTAATAATTATTTACCTAAGTCAATGAGAAATTTTTCTTCTCATCTAATAAGTTTCATAGATTCATCCCCCAGCCTGTCAGAACTAATTGTTCCATTGCCCGAACCATTATGCCAGAACTGATGAAGCTTATTGGATGAGAAGCTAAATGTCTTCTTCTTCTTCCTGAGGGAAAAAACAGTCCAGTTGTCTTTTGAAAAAAACACCCTTGAGATCCCAGCTATTACAGGGTCTCTTGGGAATTCTGTGTTCCCACATCTCTTTGAGCTGGATTAAGTTGACTGTACAAGGTTCAAATGCCTCCTCTCCGGGGGTGCTATTCAGCAAGTTCTGACAGGTTCTGGAGAACCAGTAGCAGAAATTTTGACTAGTTTGGAGAACCGGCAAATACCACCTCTGGCTGGTACCAGAGTGGGGAGGGAATGGGGATTTTGCAGTATCCTTCCCCTGGAGTGGGGTAAGTATGGAGATTTTGCGGTATCCTTCCCCTGCCAGGCCTACCAAGCCACGCCCACCAAGCCACGCCCACAGAACCAGTTTTTTAAAAATATTGAATTCCACCACTGCTCCTCTCCCACGGTTTCTCTTTCATAACGTGGGGAATTAATAATATTTTATTTTATTTTTGCAAATTAGCAATCTCTTAATGAATCCTTAACAACAACAAAAGTACAAGGAGTGAATTTAATCTGCTTAATTTAAGTGGTATTTCAATAATTGTAATTTTTGCCATTACCGTTGGCTTTGAACCATGTCATTTTAATAAATACTGTATTTGGGAATTTTTACCCAAGCCTGGGGGCATTTTTTCAGGGCATTTCAAAGAAAGCAATGTGTCTGTTTTATTGCACAATGTAGTCATAAATTCTGAGCACAGAAATCTATTATTTTAGTGCTGGGTTTATTCTCTTCATTTGCCATTAGGCTTGCAGGGCCAAAACCAGGTTTCTTCATTCTTCCAAAGTGCATGTCACTTTCAGTAACATATCCTTGACATTACTTTTAAGATGCAAAGGTACGAAACAATGAAAAAGACAGCCTATTTCATTTTTAGGCATACAAAAGCATTTTGGATGTGGTGACTTGTACGAATGTGATATAATTAAGGAAAAGGTTCATTGTTCTTCTTGACAACTTTATTCCATTCACTCAGAAATTCATATCACATTGACCATAAACTTGTTAGGTCCTTTGCTTGAATGTGTAAAGTCTTGAAGAACAGAAAGGAGCTACTTATATAGGTCTTCCTTCTTATTTTCTCTGTGTGTACTGAACCTTTTCCTTCTCAGTAGGTCCTCATTCTTGCATTGAATGACAAAGTCTGATTGGAAGTTCTCCATAACTTAATCTGAATCTGTCTAAACTTCCCCTTGTGTTTATGAACTGGTAGAAATTTCCCTTCAGATCTTGCAGTTCGACAAGGTAAGATACCAGTGAAAGTTGAGCAGGATAGTTGCATTTGCTTACCAAAAGTATCTTGTAGAAAACTGCTAGAGGCAGTTGCAATGTGAACAGGTAGACTTGACTTATAACCATTTGTTTAATGACCGTCTGAAGTTAACAGCACTGAAAAAGGTAAATTATAACTGGTCCTCACTCACATAGAATAGAATAGATTAGAATATATATAATTCTTTATTGGCCAAGTGTGATTGGGACACACAAGGAATTTGTCTTAGTGCATATGCTCTTGGTGTACATAAAAGAAAAGATACATTCATCAAGAATCATAAGGTACAACATTTAATGATAGGCAACGAATAAGTAATCAAATCATATTAGGAAACAGTCAATATAAATCTTAAGGATACCAGCAACAAGGTTAAAGTCATACAGTCATAAGTGGGAAGAGATGGGTGATAGGAACGATGAGAAGAGTAATAGTAATGCAGACTTAGTACCTAGTTGGACAGTGTGATGGCTTTCAGGAAAAACTGTTCTTGTGTCTAGTTGTTCTGGTGTGCAGTGCTCTATAGCGTCATTTTGAGGGTAGGAGTTGAAATAGTTTTTGTCCAGGATGCAAGGGGTCTGTAAATATTTTCACATCCGTCTTTTTGGCTTGTGCACTATACAGGTCCTCAATGGAAGACAGGTTGGTTGTAAATTGTTTTTTCTGCAGTTCTAATTATCCTCTGAAGTCTGTGTCTGTTTTGTTGGGTTGCTTAACCAAACCAGACAGTTATAGAGCTGCAGACGACAGATTCAATAATTCCTCTGTAGAACTGGATCAGCAGCTCCTTGGGCAGTTTGAGCTTCCTGAGTTGGCACAGAAAGAACATTCTTTGTTGTGCTTTTTTGATGATCTTTTTAATGTTAATGTTTTTAATGTCCATTTTAAGTCCTGAGATATGATAGAACCTAGAAATTTGAAGGTCCTTACTGTTGATACTGTGTTGTCTAGTATTGTAAGAAGTGGTAGTATGGGAGGGTTTCTCCTAAAGTCCAATACAACATCTTCTAGTCACATGATCAAAATTTGGGTGTTTGGCAACTGGCATGTATTTACAACTGTTGCAGCATCCTGGAGTCATGTGATCACCATTTGCAATCTTCCCAGCTGGCTTCTGTCAAGCAAAATTAATGAGGGTGGGGGGTGACTTACCTAACAACCACCTTGCTTATGGCTCCATTTGTGGTAATGAATCAAAGACTATTTACATATGCCTCAATCTCAGTATATCTTTCAAGATCTACAAGAAACCCTGTTGTACATATTCTTCTACAGCTCCATTTTCTCTTGTTTTGACTTTTTTTGTGCCTTACGAAAAGACTGATATATTTTTTTTAAATTGATTTTATTCTGTGTTGTTCCTTGAGGAACTTTGTTTTTTATGTTGGGTTTAAATGGAAACTGTTATAAGATGCTGCCGATGGAGGAATCAAAATAATTCCGCAATCATATGAATCCTGACCCAGGGCCAACTACTGTTTAATGTAAATGGATGGTTGCCAAATAAACTTGCATAGGCCGATTATGTGTAAGCCATCATCAGCAAAAATAGATAGTTCTTTTGCAACAAGATAGAATTTTTCTGCAGTTCAAAATCATCCAAAGGAACAACTTCTCCAAAACGTTTTCTGGTTTACTTCAGCTGGGGTACCACAGAAGAAAACATGATGATCCCAATTCAAGGAACTTGAATTCCTTGAATTGGAACTGAAGTTTATAAGGCGTCCTTTATTCAGGACACAAATAAGGAGTACCATTTTTCGAAACAATCTGCACATGCCTTCAGAATTTCAGATGAAGTCCTTCTGTAAATACATGATCATAGGAGACACGCAGAATGGCAGTGATAACAACCAAATACTTGCAGTTGCCCAGCCAGCTGTATTCACTCCTAATGATACCCATTTCGCCAAACTAAATTCAGTAACAACAGCAATAACTTGAGTCAAAACTAATAAGTTTTGCAGATTTTTTAACTGCCTTTCACTGGAATGTTGAAATCTGTTGTAATCATTCATGTGAAATTAGTTTTAATAGCTTTTCTAGGAAATTTGGGGAAGATGTCTGGAATCCAGAATTGTTTCCTAAATACTGTACTATTTGTTTGTTTATTGGGTGCCTTCAGTTTTGATTCCTTGCAACTGCCTGGAGAAGTTCCTGAAATTTTCTTTTTACTCTTTGGAACAAGTTTGCCATTGACTGTTTCCTAGGGCTAATTGAGAGTGGCTGGCCCAAGGTCACTCAGCTAGCTTCGTGCCTAAAGTGAAACTATAAGTCAGAGTCTTCCAGTTTATAGCCTGATGCTTTAAATACCAGATCCAACTGGCTCTAGTTCCTATGTTATGTATACACAATTGAAAACGCAATTTATTTTCTGGCTCCCTGAAAAAACATTTGGCCAGGACCTTGCAAGCTTTTCAGCATAACAAATAACATCTTTCTTTTGCCAAAGGAAGTTTACCAGTTTATGCTTTAATTTATATTATTTGTTTTATTCTGAAAACATTATTTTGAATGAGTGGTACTTAACAACTGATCCTTGAGGTTCCAGCTGTTTGAACACCTCCATAGTCACTTGATCATGATCTTGGTACTTGGAGACTGTCTTGTGTATGTGACAATTGCAGTGTCCCACAGTCATGCCATTTGTGTCCTTCTCTGTCAGCTTCCCACAAGCAAAGCCAAGCAGGGAAGGTCACAAGTCACTTTTGTAAGTCACTTGCACTCGTGCCTCCCAGCAGCATTCTTTACCTGCCTCCCCCCCCCCAAGTTAGCAGCACTTGAACTCATTCTGTGCCTTACGGTCACTTCCACTTCCTGCCTCCCACCCCAGGGGTAGCCACTTATTTGCTTGCCTGCTGCTTGCTTGCGTTCTCACTTAATAACCCACATTAATTAATAACATCATGTGGAATGTCAGGATTGCCAAGGTAGTCAAATGACATTGTACTTTATGACATCTCTTAGCAATAGAAATTCCAGCCTAATTACTGACGCTAACCACGCAGTACCTGCAGTGCTGTCTCACTGTTGAAAAGGTATGGCGTCACTTCTCTGTCCTTCCTAGACACTTCCAGTCTCTGGAAGAGGCTTCTGCACACCTGGAATTGACATGATTCTCCTGTTATGAAACACTGTGATGTCTGAGTAGCACAAAGTGCCACCCTGAGGCAAATACAGCTGGTTTGCTGAGAATCTCTTTTTCTAAACAACAGAAAGAGAACTAATGGAAGGACGTTAGGACGTTTTGTCCTCTAGTTATGGAAAACAAAAAATAGAAAGCTTTTCTTTTTCCATTGCTGTAAGCCTTGTCATTGTCAGCCTCACTAAGTAGTTCAGAACAGAAAATTAATTCCATAGGAAGGCTAAATCTACTTCTATTGCAATTGACCATAATGCAGAATTTTGCAAATTTGATTGCACTGTACTTCTTTCTTATACTCCAGTAAATTAGGAACTATGTACCTGATCCACCTCTGAGTGTTATCCCATAAATCTTTAAAAAAGTTTCAGCCCCTTTTCCATAAGTAACTTATGTCTGTAACTGCAGTACCAGATATCACTACCCAGTTCATCTTCCTTACTCTTTATACTGTTATGAGTAAATTCTCTATATTGAATGCCAGGACTTTTGTAAGGTGTGGTCAAAAAGTCAAATAGTAGTTACAATGGTGTGATTGAAGTTCTTTTTAAAAAAAACCTGGATGTCAATATTGCTGTTATGATTGTCATCTTGACTTTTTAAAACTACATTCTGTAGTTGAACTCTTTTGTATAAGACTCTTGGCAAATAAGTGAGATAAATAACTTAGAAATTTAAATTTTTGTATATTGCTAAATAAACTCCTAAAACATTACCTAAGGTTGCACTTAGCTTATTTGGGAATTTTTATTATTTGATTAACACTTTAAAATGTTTGGATTTTTATAAATAAATGAGCAGTTATCAATTTCCCATAGAGAGAAAAAGATTATAAAATATGGTCACAGTGTACCTGCAGTATATCTGTGGTTGCTGTGACATCCAATAATTCTGTAATAATATTGCATAAATTATTGACAAGGTGATATAACCATGAGCAATTCACTATTTGCTTGCTCTTTAAAATATGTTTGCATTTCAGACTTTCAGAATTCAAATGAAATTGAATTCTTTTTGGTATTTACCCCATCTCACTGGCAACCTTCTTAAAATTGACAGTTATTCTGCTTTGCATTAACTCTTGCAGACGCTGATCTTTGTAAAGCTGATAAAGGAATTTTTTTTAAAGCCAGATCTATAAATATAAATTTGGGTTTTAATTTCAGGGGTTTATCAAATTACCTACTAAATTACTTTCTAGAATCAGAGCCAGTTAAATTACCTACTAAATTACTTTCTAGAATCAGAGCCAGTTTCTTGTCTTCACCTATGACTCATTTGTGCCAGGTAAGAGGCAATGATCAGTGGATATACCGGTAATTTATTCCCAAGTCCTCGCCTTATTTCCTGACAATAAAGACCACTGAATCATAACAAATCTTTTTTGTTCTAAACTGTGTTAGTAAAAACGAAACGTTCTTTCCTGACTAATGTCATCTTGGAGTCCTCAACCTTCTGCCTCAAATGAGCCAAGGAGCATTTCCCAAGCTCTCTGAATCCCTTGACTTTTGTACTTGAAAATCATTATTTAAAAAATGAGAAACTGACTTTTTTCAAAGTAAAGCTCAAAGCTCCAGCATCATCTTTATTTGTAAGATTCTTTCAGCTTCTGCAATGGGACCCATACATTTTGGAGAAAGTAAAATTTGATGAGCAACTGCAGCCTAATGAGGTTTGGGGAAATGAGCCCATCTGTCTGAAAAAAAAAAGTGGCAAAGGCAAGCAGGTCTCAGCAGGTGGCAACATCTGCCTGGCATCTGGGTTTAAAAGCTAAGCAAGGTTTGGCCTGTTTGCTATTTGGATGGAAAGTCTCCATGGAACACAAGGCCATAAGGTAGGCTTCAAAGTCTAGAAAACATTGCAGAAGGTCACCTTTGCAAATCATCATTTGCATTTTACTAAGAAAATGAAAACTGGTATATCTGTAATAATGCCAAGAATTGAACTCAACCTGAAGATGAAGTTCTATTTAAAGAACAGATATTACTACAGTCCTGCTTCATGGGGGAGGGGGTAGTAGGTAAGGTTGCAGAATGTGCTAATAGATTTCAGGTAAATCAGTGCTTTTTTATGTTGCAGATGGCATCTGTTTTGCAAATAGTTAAGACCGTCAGCATCTGTTTTATAATAAGCACCCCCAGCATGTTTTAAAATTCCAAATGTGCTTTTGAGTCCAAAGACTTAGGACATCCTGATATAATCATTCTCTATCTCTTTCATTCTCTCTCTCCCTCCCTCCCTCTCTCAGAATACAGAAAACAAAATATAGACATTAGTATTATTGTCTATGTGTGAAATATATTATATGTGTGAACCTGGCCATGTGTGATTTTGACAATAGAGTAAAATCATTATATTGTGATTAAGTTATGGATACAACTGCCTGAATCCCAGAATCACAGTAATAGAAAACTTTAATTTTTAAAAAAATAAAATTAAAACACCAATTATTTTAAGAAGAGTTTTGCTCCTTCTATCTATCTTAAAAACACACACATATTCTTTAATGTGTCTGTGTAGGGTGGGGTTCCCCCCCCCTCTTTAAAAGCTTATATTTGAGGTATGAGTAACAGATGATGATGAAAAGTTTGCTGAATGGCATTTTAAAGTGCTGAGTTTTTCAAAGTGAAAGATTTAGCTTCTTATGGGAAAACTGGAGGAATGAAGTAATCTTTCCATCCATGATTAGAGTTAAAGTGATAAAGGCTCATGATCCTTGTTAGGGGAAATTGTGCTTGTCATTAGTGAAGGGTGATGTACTGTAACTTTTGTGTGTGTAGGGAAGGATAGGTTTTAAACAAACCAAACAAGCTGTTATCTTAGATTTAAGCTCCTTCAACACACAGTGGGCATACTGATATATCGTTTTGTAATACTTCTTCTGATGAAAGCCTTTGGTTAAAGCAACTGGCTAGAGACTGTGAGTTCTAATCCCACCTTAAATGCAAAGCCTGTTGGGTGTCCTTGAGCTGGTCACTCTCCCTCAACCCAGGAAGAAGCAACGGCAAATTGCTTCCAAAAATTTTGCCAAGAAAAATGTAAGGATTAGTTCAGGCAGTTGCTAGGGTTCAACAATAACTTGAAGCAACCCTCAGCCCAAAAAGCTTCACCTGCTCCCACCCTTTTTATTTCTGAAATGTCCATTGCTAGGACCCAAGATGACACAGGACTTGGCTTTTGCCAAGAGGAACTGGTTCTGTCATTCCACGCCACCATGGAGAGGTAAAGATGGAAGATGACAGCAGACCTTTTAATTCTTCTTGGCCATCAGCTTTCACTGGCTGGTATCAAGGAGCAGTGTTCCCATCGAAGGGAGCAGAGGAACAGTTGCTGAGCATCAGACTGCAATGCAAAAATGATCCTTATAAGTCTGGAGGGTGGTAAACATACAGTAACATGCAAGGAATTCAGAGTAAGGGAGGACCCCATAGAATTAATGTCGGTGATTTGTGTGTGAAAGACAATAGTAGTTAACTTTAGAATTAATCTAAAATTGCAATTGAACGTTGCTTGTTTCCTTGGTTTGGAATCTTACTTTTTAACAGCAGAAATGTTTCTCAAGGGAATAATAATGGCTGCACAGAGCACACTAAATAGTGCAGTGTGGCTAGAACTCATATTTTAAAGGGAAAATAGGATTTGTACTGCACATAGATATAATACCAAATAAAAATATAAAAAAGTACTAAAAAGCACTTATACAGATAAGAGAAGTATAGCTTTTGTGTGTGGGGGGGGGGGGAGGTATCATTCCTAGATGATTACCTTAAATAATTTAAATAATTACTCTCTTTTTTAAAGGATTAGTTCTTTTATTAGATGGCTATGGTATTTCAAAAATTTAAAGTATTTTCGTAAATTTAATTAAAATGTAAAATGGACATTCTTGGATTTTCTGATGGGTTTCTTAAGGAATTAGCTTCATTATACTTTGACATCTTATCTTGTTAACTTTTATTAATGGCAGGATGTTAAGCATTCAAATACTGAAGATTTTATTGTAGCCTTAAATGTTCTTTTCCAAATTTTGGGATATTTTTATATCCAGCTATATCCCAGAGAGCAGCTATCTTAAACAGTACACTTATAATTTGTATTACAATTTATACCTTCCTATCATGAGGTTGGAAATCAGGAGTCCCGGCTTAGGCACAAAGCCAGCTGGGTGATCTTGAGCCAGTCACTTTCTCTCAGCCCTAGGAAAGAGGCAATGATAAATCACTTCTAAAGAACCTTGGCAAGAAAACTGCAGGGACTTGTTCAGGCAGTCTCTGACAACCTAATATGATTGAATTGACGAAGAAAAATGTTATTTCAAAATATTTTTAAGAATTGGAAATTGCATTAACAGAAGCAAAATGGAACCCATGTGATAGTAATTTTTATAATGTTTAATTGTTAACTTCTGTTGGGTAAGAAACACATTAAGTTAAATAATTATAGAAAGAGAAATAATTATTTGATTTCAATTTTGATTGGAAGAAGATGAAGCAGAATGGGCCAGTAATTTCTTAAAATGAAGAGATGGTCAATTCGTTGGAAACGTGCATATATAGTTAAGATGAGCTATAAAAAGCAAATGGAATAGTTGGCTTTGCCTTCCTGTCCAAAAACTGAAAATAGACACAATTTCCACTATATCCTTTAGCAAAAATAAAAAAACCCCAATGAATTGTTTTGTCCCAAAACCAGTGTTAAATTTATGAGGAACATTTCAAAACTGCTTACCTTGTGATTAGGGCTAAAATAAGAAAAATGTTCGTATGTTTCATAAGTAATTATTATTTTATCATTAAAGCTACAAGATGTCTGAATTCATAATTTATTTTGAAGATGGTGCTGGTTGACATTTTTTCCAGACAATTGTTTAGCCTATGAATGTAAACATTCTGTTCAACATTATTTTTCTGAAATTCATATGCAGAGTTAGATGTTAAATCTATTGGGGTCTTTTCAGTTATTCATTTTAAAGCAGTCTCCTTCAGCCTGATGTTCTTCAGATGTGTTAGGATTACACTTCCCAGAATTCCCAGACGGCAAGCCAAAAACCTCTAATCCCAAGACACTTAATACTACCAGATTAGGGAAGGCTAATTTAAAATTGTGATAAAATCCTTTCTGTCACTTTCCAGCTCTTTCTCTGCTGGCTTTGTTGACTGATGGGGCAGTCCATGGCTAAATGTTATGTTGCTGTTCATTCATCATTTGAAGAATTTCTTGTTTCCAGAATATGGAGTAGAAGAGAAGGACAGCAATTAATTCTTCCCATTTTTACTTTTATTTTGTAGTTTCCTCACTCTTTTTCCAACTGGCAATCCAGATGCAGCTTTTTATTGCTCAGGTAAAAAAAGTAGAGAGGTAACAGGATAAATAAATACCCAAGTCCCACATGTGGACTTTTCATTAATACAACCTTTTCTATTGCTTTTTAATAGTTGTCTCAAGACAACTCTCTAGTGGATGGATGGTCTTGCCCTCAAATATAGATAAGCATTTCCTAACTGTTACTCTCCAAATGTGTCATATCACAACCTTCATACATCCAACAGAGGCATTTTCAGGATCCAATGCTTCCAGCAAAATGATAAAATAAGCATTGTGCTCTTAACAATGTTGTATGTCATTCTCCATAGTGTAGAAATGGGAGGTGCCAGGCTGGGTTATTCTATACTCTAGCTCTATGGACTGAGTCGAAAACTTCTGAAGATCCGCCCCTTGATGACATTCCTTCAGTTTTTTCAACTCAGCCTATGCTTATGGACGCATCTTTTCAAGCTCCTGAGCTTTGAGTTGAGCTTAGTTATAATTCCCTGGATATTATTATTATTATTATTATTATTATTATTATTATTATTATTATTATTATTATTATTATTATTATTATTTCTTCGTGTTTCTTTTTCCCTTTGCTTGTATTGCAGGCATTTAGCTGGGGAGGGCTCTCCACTTGGCAGATTTGTGCTCAGGGGGTGACCTTATCAGCACCCTCCACCCTCCCCATCCTCTCAAATTGCTGTGGGGTGCCAGCCGGCTGGCTTTCGCCCTGGTTACTCAGCGAAGCAGTGAGGCAGCAGGCAGCCTTGTTTCAAGCCGCTGGGCCACGCCTGCCCTTGGGAACTTTGGCGTGGCTTCCCTTTGATCCCTGCCTGTCAGCTGTGCAGTGGGGTGGTTTTTTTCGATGTTTTTGGGGCGATTGTTGGACCGCTACGGTCATGCCAGCCTCATGCAGCCTGGGCACCGGCCGTACCCTTGCAGCAGTCAGGAGGCACCTTCCAGGGTGCAGAAGCAGTCAGTGCCAGCTGCCAGGCTGCACTATGGAACATTTTATACAGGACGGGTCTATCTGCTGAGTCGTAAGTCGCGGCGGCCTTGTTTCCCACGCAATTGTTGGCAGCCTTCAGTCTGGGTGGCTTTGATCCCCCGGCATTGCAATTGACACAGAGTTGATGGTGCTCTCCGCAGGAGCAGATGGAAGCCCTGGACTATTGAACCATCCTTGGGACAGTCTGCGGGCTTGCATGGAGCCTGACCTGGTTGTGCCTGTGGCCCTGAGCCAGTATCACATTTTTGAATGGTTGTGGCAGCCATTTTGAGGTTCCAGTGACCATTTTGTCTTCTTACCTCAGGCCAGTATATTGGGTTTTTTTGCTTTGGGGCCTGCCTTTGGAAATCTGCCTCCCCTTCAGAGGACCCTGGTCTTTGTAATAAATGTCCTGGGCAGCTAATTGGACTTGAGACATGGATGATGCTGCCAGACAAACCCCCTTTTCTGTGGAGAGCTCTTGGTCACCCCAGCCCAACAGGGGCAGGGCACCAGCCAGGCCAAGGACTGCCAGCATTGCGGCAGCCTCTAAGATTAGAGCCAAAGTTAGGGCTCGATCAGGATTTACTAAGGCAGAGGAGAAGTCAGCCCAGATTAGGCAGAAGGCTTTGGACAGAGAATTTGCTAAGGCCTCGGTGGGCGTTTTGCCTCAGGATCCCCCTCAGGCTCCTCTGACTGACCAACAGTTTTCTGCTCCAAATACAGAGTTAGCAGTTCAGCAGATTCTGCCTGCCCCTGCTATGGCAGGGTTCTCCAGACCATGGTCCCCGGAGGCTTGTGAAGATCTTCAGCATCTCCCGGGGCCTTCAGGAGCGCCAAGTAGAGTCCCTGAGGCCACTTTCACCCCCACTGCAGCGGGGCTCTGCCAGGGGGAGATGGGGTACCAGAGGGTACGCGTCAGCAATCCCAGACTTACGCTGAAATGTATGCCTTCTGACCAGAAGTGGAACCTCAGAGGTTTATGACAGCTCCTGGGGGGGACCAGGACCCTGACTCCCCAACGCCCTCAGAACTGAGTTTTTATGCAGAGGACTATCAGGGGGAGGGGGAGTTTTCAGACTTGGAGCAGGAACCGTATCTGAGGCCGCCATTCAAGGGCTTGTTTAATCCTGCCCTTCTAAAACTGCTGTTGGCCAAGGCCAGGGCTACTGCCCATTTGGCTCTAGCCCCATCACTAACAGGTCCCAACATAGGTAGCGGAGAGCAGGATGATTACCTGTTTACGGAACAGGCTATGTAGGCAAATACCATCCCCATTCCAGGGGTGTTTCTGGACATGATATGCAGACAGTGGACTTCCCCAACAGGAGCTTCCAGGGCCACAGGTTTGGACAATCAACTGTTTACAGTTGATGCTGCCATGCTTAATTTGCTGGTGGTGCCCAAGGTGGACGCTCCGGTGGCGATGCTCACATCCTCTTCTGTTTTACCTCCTGATGCAGAGAATGCCTTAAAAGTGGAAGATAGGAGGGAGGAGACAGCTCTACACCGGGCTCACCTGGCAGATTCTTGGTCTGTAAGGGCGTCTTCAGCGGCGTCCTTCCTCACTAGGGTGTCGGTTAGATGGCTACACCAGCTCTAGTGTCACTTAGACCCGATGATGTTCGGGCTCATCAGGATCTATCTAAGATTTTGGCGGCAGCAGAGTACACGGCGGATGTGACTTTGGTGGCTGCCAGGTTTTCAGCCAGGCTATGGCCTCATCTGTGACTGCTAGGCATATGCTTTGGCTGCGCCATTGATGCATGGATGGGGAGAACAAATGGAAGCTGGCTTCAGCTCCATTTGAAGGGGGTTTCCTGTTCAGACAGGCCTTGGACCTTTATTGATAGAGAAACGAGACAAGTGGAAGGTTCTCCCTTCCCAGGGCAGGTGGCCCAATTTCCATCCATCACCCTACTATAGGCGGCCCTCCTTCCGCCAGGGGGGAGCTGGGGCAAGCTTTCCCTGTCAGCAGCAGCCCTTTCAGTAGTTTAGACCAGGTTTCCAGGCCGATAGATTCACCTTTGGCAGGCATAGGCAGCAGCCGCCCAGCAGGCCCTTTACGGGCACTGGTGGCAGAGGAACTAGGAGATCCAAGTGACGGCCGCCTCAGGCACCTATTGGAGGCAGACTTGCCCTGTTTGTGGACCACTGGGACGACCTAACATCAGATCATTGGGTGAGGGAGACAGTAAGAGCAGGGCTGTCCCTCAAATTCCTTTCCCCTCCTCTGAGGCGTTTCCTCCGTTGCCCCATTTCTGGAGACCCGGTCAGGTGGGGACTCATGGATTTGGCTATCTAGCAGTTGCTGGATATTCAGGCCATTCAGCTGGTTCCACAGGAGCAATGGGGGTGCGGGTTCTATTCTGTCCTCTTTGTCATCCCAAAGACCTCAGGGGGAGTGGAGGGCAATTCTAAATTTGAAGGGACTCAACGATTACATCCTTTATATGAGGTTCAAAATGCACTCCCTGCATTCCATCTTAGTGGGAATCAGGGAGGGTGATTGCTTAGCTTCTATATATTTAACCAAAGCTTACCTCCATGTCCCTATTCTACCAGAGCATCGCTAGTATCTGAGGTTTTGTTATGCAGGCTGCCACTATTAATATCTCGCCCTGCTGTTCTGGCTGGCCTCTACCCCTCGAACATTTACCAAAATCCTCTCTGTCTTGACGGCATACCTCAGGTCGATCTCTATCAAGTTCCATTGTTACCTGGCCGATCTGCTCATACCGGCATCATCATAGCAGCTAGCGGAACAAGACTATGACAACAGGTGCGCTCAGGGACCATGGATTCTCGGTGAATTTGGAAAAGTGCCAGCTTCTGCCTTCAACGAGACTGGTCCATGTAGGGGCCCTGATAGATACTCAAGCGGGTCAGGTATTCTTGTCCCACGAACGACAGAAGAGTATAAGGGCACTGATACAGCTGATTCAGCAGGAACAGAGAGTGCCAGTGGCTCAATTGTCCCAATTGTTAGGGAAAATGATATCCTGTCTGGCCATAGTCCTGTGGGCAAGGTTTCATGCAAGACCACTACAGTGGTTCTTGCTTCCGTTTCAGAGGGCGGGCATCAGCTCATCCAAGATCCAAGTATGGGTGTCGCCATGGGTCCTTCACTCTCTGGGTTGGTGGACCTCAGAGGCCATCCAGAAGGTTTGCTACTTCAGGGAGCCTTGCAGGGTGATAGTGACATCGGATGCTGGTTTGTTTGGCTGGGGAGGCCATTGCGGGTCTCAGGTGGCCCAGGGACTCTGGTCTCAGCTGGAGTTCTCCCAGAAGATCAATTGGTTGGAACTGGAGGCTGCCCGTCTAACCCTTCACATTTCTACCACACGTGAGTGGGCAGCATGTGCTCCTCCTCACAGACAACATGACTACAAAGGCCCATATAAACAGGCAAGGGGGACTCGCTCACTGTCTCTGATGCTAGAGGCAGAGACCCTTTGCCAATGGGCAGAGACTCACCTTTTGTCCCTGACAGCGGACCACATCGCTGGAGCAGGCTGACTGGCTGAGTCGAGCCACCATGGATCCATTGGAGCGGAGGCTCCATCCCAGCTTGTTTGCAGACATAGTCGACCGGTTCAGTCACTCGTTGATGAACCTCTTCTCCTCTCCAATGAACACCCACCTTCCCTGTGTCCCGGTTTCCTGCCCCAGGAGCGGAGAAAGTGGACTCCCCTGAGGACCCCGTGGCCCAGCGTCCTCTTATATGCCTTCCCTCCCCTACCCCTCATCCCAGCTGTCATCAGGAAGGTGTTGTTGGAGGGAGCGGAGATTTTGTTGGTGGCCCCTCACTGGCCCAGGAGGCTGTGGTTCGCCGACCTGGTCGGCCTGTCTGTCACCAGGCCCTGGAGGATTCCCCTGGACCGAGTTCCCTCAGATAGGGGCCCGTACAATATCCCAACCTGCAAAGAGTGCAGTTGGCTGTTTGGCAGTTGAGCGGAGGCTCCTGAGGCAGGAGAACTTCTCTACCAGGGACATCTGGATGATGCAGGTGGCCAGGCGGCCTTCAACCATGCAAATCTACGAGGCCACATGGAACAAGTTTGCTGGTTGGTGTGCCACAAGACATTTGGACCCTACTTCAGCATCTGTGGTGGAGGTGCTGGAGTTTTTACAAGAGGGCTGGAACTGGGTCTTTCCCCTAATACTCTAAGATGACAGGTGGCTGCACTGGGCTCAGTATTGACCTTTGGGGATGGGGGCCCCTTCGCTAGGCATCCGAGGGTGAAGATATTTCTGCATGGAGCATCTAACTTAAAACCTCCTATGCTATGCGTTATCCCACTTGGGACCTAATTACGGTTTTACAGGCATTGACCAAGGCACCTTTTGAACCATTGAGGGAGGCTAGTCTTCGCCTCCTCTCATGTAAGGTTGCTTTCCTTGTGGCTGTCACGTCTGCCCGATAGATATTGGAGTTGGTGGAGTTGGTGGCATTATCGGTGCGGAAAGACTTGTGTATTTTTCATTCTAACAGGGTGGTCCTGTGGCTGGACCCTACCTTTCTTCCGAAGGTCAACTCCTTGTTTTACCAAGCGTAGAAGTTGGTCCTGTCAGACTTCTATCCAAGGCCTCGGCTCGCCTTGGAGCAGACATGGCATACATTGGATGTTAGGAGGGCCCTCTGTATTTATATCTCTCAGACCTCTTCTTTCCTGAAAACAGAGTCCATGTTTGTCTTCTTTTGAGCCATCGACTCTTGGCCACAAAGTGACCCTTTCCACGGTGGGGCGTTGGCTTCAGGCATGTATAGTACGTGCTTACGAGCTTTAAGCTCTCCCAGTGCCTCAGGGGATAACTGCCCACTCTACCCGCAGTGCAGCCACGACGGCGGCCTAGGCTACTCAGGCTTCCGTGGAAGAGATCTGTAGGGCAGCCATGTGACATCTCCCTTTCCCTTTATACATCACTACAAGCTTGATTCCTTTGCCTCGGCGGAGGCGGCGTTTGGGACAAGGGTGTTGCAGAAGGTCCATAAAGAGCCAGGGTCGCTGGCCCAAGACAGTTCTCATCCATAATGCTGGCCGATCTTTGGTATATCCCAGCCTGGCACCTCCCATTTACACTTCAGAGAAGGGATGTTGGTCTTACTGTGATACGTTCCTTCTCATAGTGTAAAATGGGAAGTGCCAGCCCCACCCTGTCTTTGTCTGTCCTGTCCAACTCCCATTGCGTAGCGAGTTTTGCTTTCTGTCTTTCAGCTGGTGTTCCATTCGCTTCAGCTTCATTGTCAAAACTGAAGGAACATCACTGGGGGGCGGATCTTCAGAAGTTTTCAACTCAGTCCATAGAGCTAGAGCTTAGAATAACCCAGCCTGGCACCTTCCATTTTGGACTACGAGAAGGAACTTATCACGGTAAGACCAATGTCCCTTTTGTCATTTGCCCCTCCAACTTTTCCCACACCACATCTGTGAAGCTTAATCAGTCTAGTAATTTTGAAGATTATAGGCAAGCACATTTTGCTTCCTGTGGACGTGCAGAAAGTGTTGACAGAAAGTTTATATAAGAAATAAAATAAATTACTTTATCTTGGGTGGGAAATTGGCATCTACTGAATTTTGCTTTACAATGAGTTGATTATTACCCCAATGAGCTAGGGCTTTGGGAAAATGGAAGTCTAAGAGAAATTTCATGCAACTATAGGACATACTACATTATCAGCAGTTTAATGTTGTTTTATTTTATGTAAACACAACCATAGACATTCAAAAAAAAAAGCTCCAAACTTCTTTATTACTTTGGATTTATTTATTTATTTGGCAGTTTAATAAATATAGAACCAATCTGAATTTGTGAAAAGAGGCATTTTCTAAGATTGGATTTCTTAGCCTTTGCAAAAATACATCATTTTTTTTTGCAGCAAATAGCATTACATATGTTCTTTCTTCATTGCCAATACTTAGGTTTGGCTGACTACAGGATATTCATCTTCCTGACATCAATGTTTTTGCCTATTGCTGTTACTGTTTTTGTTTTTTGTTTGTTACCCCTTTGAAATGGTATTTTATCCAGCTGTGACTAATAACTGTAATCTGACTCAGTTGGATATGCAATAAATTGGTTAGCGGGTGCCATGGTGTTATATACGGTGCAGAGCAAAATATAAACAAGTAAACCTAACAGCTGGATCACATATATTACTGTAATGTTAGCATGTCAACTTGAGGTCACCTCCTGATTAACATCTGGGCCTAGCCTAGCTAGACAAGGACTACTGTTACTATAATATGGAGCATATGCTTCATGCCTTGCATGTAATAAAGAATTATCCTGCTATCTAGTTAGGCAGCAGAATTTATTTTCTGTGAAATGTTAGATGGGACCTTAGAAGGTAGCATTTCTCCTGCGTCACTCACAGGTTTGAAAACCATAAATTAAGCTAGGGCCAAACTTCTCAAACCAGTAATGCATGTTCCTGCCTATTTATTTTCAGAAGAACTCAAAAGAAAACTTGTATGTTAAAATAATAAACCAGAACCAAACATTAGAATTTATATGCCTGGCATGGCATCTTAAATTGTTTGTATGTTACTATTAAGAGTAAAAGAATGCTGTAGAGTAGTCTTAACTCTCTTGCTTGGTTTGCTTCTGTCTTTAATAAAGTGAATGTCTTTAAATTATGTGCCAGTTGGCATCTGGCTATATGACTTTTGTGAATGGATGTGACATGTAAGTGCCATTTTAGAGGATTCAAAGTAACTTCAGTTCCAGACCTTGATACTTGGTTTATCTTTATTTGAATGAGGAAAGTATCTACTGTGCAATAAAATTCTTGCTACTTTTTTTTTAAAAAGTGGGAGATGTGAATTATTATTTTATTTTACTTTAAAATATAATTTCAGATGATTAAATGAAACAGGAAATCAAGGGCATCAATTATTTTGACCTGTGACTTCTTAAATAATTTTATGAAGTAATTGTTCATAAAGAACTTGTGTTTATTTTGTAGTTCATTGTTGTTTTCAATACCCTGAGTTACTTTATAAGATTACTGACATCCAAAGATTTTAAATAATCGCACATACAGACAAACGTTATGAAATAATCACTTATCAACTTAAAAAAACTGGATTGATGACTATAAAATTTCTCTTTTGATTGAATTAAGTAAGAGAAAGCCTTGCAGGGGTGGAAAAGTAGTACAGTATCCGATTCATGAATAAACCATTTTGCTTTTGGGTGCTTCTTTTACTGAAGATAATTATTCACTGATTTGTTAGCTACTACCATTACACTTAATGGGACTTGCTTTTTAATAGAAACACGTTTACACAGTGAAGTAATAAGCAGTGGTATGTTTCATCAAGGTTTATTGAATAACTTATAGCAATTTTGTTCTCATTTTACTGCATGACTTAGAGCTTAAATATTATGATAACTGTGGTAGCAAAGTACACTAACACAGAACCAAATTAAAAATTTGGCTTAGCCAATATATGGATCGAGCTGTATAGTTGAGCTATGCAAGTAAGTAGAAGTTTTAAAATCAAGTTTGAATCATGTTATGTAAAATAAGTTTACTGTGTTTCCACAAAAATAAGACAGGGTCTTATTTTCTTTTGACCCCCCCCAAATAAGGGCTTTTGATCCCCCTTTTTGACCCCCCAAATAAGGCCTTGGCCTTATTATTGGGGGGGGGGTTCTTATTATTTTGGGGATGCAGAGGTGGTGAGTGTGGGATTGGATGTCCTGTTGCTGCCATCGCCTTCCCTCCCTGTTCTTCGCGCCGGCCAAGCAGCTCAACACATCCGACCCCATCCCAATGGCAACAGCTTCTTCCCTTCCCTGCCATCTCTTTATTGAGAGGGGTGGCAGGTGGGGCAGGGAAGAAGCAAGACACATGGAGCGAGATGTGGCTCCTGCCCCTCGCTTAGCCACTGACCCCCTTAGGGATGCAATTGGGGGTGGCAGGTAGGGCAGGTGGGAAGCGGGACACACATCTTACCTTTCCAGCTCTGTTTCCAGCAATCAAACTTCTTGAACTCGCGAGAAGGTTTTCTTTTACAGCGTGTTTCCCTGGACACAACAGCAAGGAAAACGACGGAGCTTGAAAGGTAAGATGCGTGTTTCATGGCCCAACACATCCCACCCCAATGGCAACAAAAGCCTAGCTGCTTCCCTTTCCCGCCATCTCTTTATCGAGAGGGGTGGCAGGTGGGGCACGAGAGAAGGAAGAAGTGTGGAGCAAGACATGGCTCCTCTTGCCGTCTCTTCTCCCCCACACCTTGCTGGGCATGGCAGGGCTCCTGCCCCTTGCTTAGCCACCCGCCCCCTTTAGGTATGCAATTGAACTTGTGAGAAGGTTTTCTTTTACAGCGTGTTTCCCTGGACACAATGACGAGGAAAGTGATGGAGCTTGAAAGGTAAGACCTGCATCCCGCTTTTCGTCCTCCCCACCTGCTGTCCCCAAATTGCATCCCTAAAGGGGGTGGGTGGCTAAGCAAGGGTCAGGAGCCCTGCCATGCCCAGTGAGGGGGGGAAAGAGGAGCCACGTCTTGCTCCACGTGTCTTGCTTCTCCCCCACCCCATCTTTATCCCCCTCTCAATAAAGAGATGAGGAAGGGAAGCAGCCAGGCTGCTGTTGCCATTGGAGTGGGACAGGGCGTGTTAGGCTGCTCGGCTGGTTCAAAGAACAGGGAGTGGAGGGTGTGTCCCCACCTTCCCCCCCCTCCAGCCTTTCCTCCTCAACTCATTTTGATTGTCGGCAAGCAACCAGAGGAAATGGCAGGACAGGCTGTGCATGCGTGTAAGTAGTTGGGGGGGCTTATTTTGCAGGGCTGGCTTTTATTATCACACGCGCTGAAAAGCCCAATTGGGCTTATTATCCGGACATGTCTTATTTTCGGGGAAATATGATAGGCAAAGGGAGAATGAGAAGACTATCTCTACTTTTTTAAATGAGATGAAAAAACTTCTGAATTGTGATCATTTCTTAATAATTTTGTATGAATATTACCCAATGCAAAGAGAATATGCTTTCCTATACGTTCTAGAAAACATGTCTTGGGAAAACGAAAAAAAAGGTTACTGAATCTGATTTAAAGAATATCTATGGAAGGCTACACTAATATCTGGAAGTCTTATGGAACACTTCAGCTAAGATGTTAAGCAATAACCCTATAGTCACAATCAAATGTAGGTCTGTCTATTGGCTCATAATGACTGCCCAGATAATCCTGGATTTACAAGCACAATTGGGACTGGAATTTGTATTGTAAGTCATTGTGGTCATGAATTGAATTTTATAATAATTTCTATGGCAGTCGTTAAGCAAATCATTGCAGTAATTAAGCGAATCATGTGGCCATTAAGAAAATGGAATCGTTAAGTGAATTCAGCTTTCTCATGGGATTTTTTTTTGCTAGAAATTATTTTTAAAAGTTATTGTCATGCCGCAGCATATAACTTATATACTGTTGTTGCTCTCTAGCCCCATCTAGTGGCTAGAGAGACAAATCCCAAGTATATTGTTTGAAGCTAACCCCACCCCATTACCCATCAGCCCGCATTCTCAAAACAAGTGCACGCTGGAAACCAGACTTTATTTCCTGTAGCATTTGGAGAAGCATTTGGAGAATGCAGAAGCACAAAGAAAAATCCATCTTAATCTGTGGCACATGGCCATCCAAGGACAAAACCACATCCCCACACAGAGCATCGCTGGAGAGATTTAAATTGCTTGTATTTATTAATTGTTATGTTCCGCAGTAACTGTCTATCTTGTATTTGGTTCTCATTGTATGTATCCTTATTTACCCCAGTTTCACCATATCCTGTTCTTTCAATAAAGCATTCAGATCTATGCACACGGTCTGTTTTATTGGAGGATAGGTGGGTTTAGCTGCAAGTTGAGCCACACACAGACTAACGTGTAGTGAGGATAGAACACTTGTAAATTATGACCTTGTGACTTCAGGATGTTGCAACTGGTCATTAATTCAAGCCACTTGCCCTGCACCCAAATCGGGATTACTTGATCACAGGGATGTATGACAAGTTCATAAATGCAAGTACAGGTCGTAACTCCTTTATACCAATCCCATTGTAACTTTGAATTGTCATTAGTTGAATGGCAATTAGTTGAGGACTACCTGTAAATTATATTTGATTTATATGCTCTGTAGCAAATGCAGGGCTTCTCTACATACAAAATAACAATTGAAGCTCTATTACTTTATGCCAAATTTAATCATTTTCTCCGTGCTGGATTTCAGTTGCTATTATCTTCAGCAAAGTTGCTAGTGGCAAGAATTATGGGAACAGATATCCAAAACATTGGAAAGCTCTAGGTTAAATGTGACCTCCTTAAACAGGGCAAACTCCCTTATGAACTGTGCAGTTTTCTTATTTGTAGCTTGATGATACTTGTACTCTTGAGTTAAGGACAGATAATTTTCCAGAACGCTGCTCCTCCAATCCATTATGTGGGTTATTTCTCTCATGTTGCTGGGGTACTGTGTGCAGATTTTTTTCTAAAGAGTTTTCTGACCACACCCACTCTGTCACTCCCACGTCAGTCTTTCTCACTCAATTACTGAGGGAACTTCTATTTCTTACAGCTCTGCAGTTAGAACTCATTTCTAAATTACTTACAAAGGTTCTTTATTTTAGTTTATTCTTTTTTCCTTTGCCTATTGTAAGGAGCTGCATCGAAGGATTTTAGAAGCTGCAGAGGGGCAGTAACGTGTCTGGGGCTCCAGGCCGTTCTGCTCCTTCTAAAATTCAAGCAGCAATCCACATTCCGACCTGGCTGGGCGGATCCGTGCTTATTTTACCCGCTGGCGCTTCGTTGACTGACCGGTGAGCTGGCATAGTCACGGGCACCTCAGCTTCGACTTCATTAGTGGCTCTGGAGTCACTGCCAATGCATAGCGGCATACTCCGATGTCCAGGAGAAGCCTCTCAGCGCACCCGTTGATTTGCAACCTGTCAACGTCAGGCCACATCTTGGGCCGTCTCTGCCATTATGGCCGCCATTTTGTTGACTTTGAAGTTGGCAGCTGTCATCTTGCCTCACATTTCTGAACAACGAAATTGTCAAATTTAACAAATTGAGGCACTGTGGACTAATTGGCAGCTGAATTAAAGTGGTCATCTTGCTTCCGACTACATCAAGTCGATTTTCGAGCCATTTCTGCCTCCGTGACCGCCATTTTGTTACATCTACAGTTGACGGCCACCATTTTGAATTGTCGCTTGTCATCACTGACAACCTGAGGTACTGTGGAGGTGTGGGGCGGCTGAATTAAGGTGCGGAGGTGGCAGTATGGGCTTCTAAGCGAGCCTTGCCACATTCCTGGATTGAGGCAGTTCTGGGGGCATTGAAGGGCCATAATTTAGTGACTGAGAATTGGGACATTGATTGCTGTCACCAGGCCCATTACTACTTTCATATTGTTTAACCGGCCCACATTTCAGCACTGTGGTCTCGTTGAAGACTGTTAACTGCCCCAGCCCTCAATACTGCTTGTCATATTATTAACGACATGGCTGACTCAGATCTATCGTCTGATTTGGAGCAGGAACTCAGCTACTACTTCCCCCAGCTACTCAAAGCAAACAACAGGCTGGGCCAAAGAAATCTAAGGCCAAAACCACCAGCATGAAAGGCAAAGCCTCTCAGCCATCACATAATAAGGATGAGATAAGGTGCCATAAAGCGCTTGAGAAGCAATTTGAGAAGGCCAAATGGGTCCAGCAGCCATCAACTCATTATGGCAGTTTGGAGGAAACTGCCCCCTTTTCTGTACAGTCAGCTGCAGAGGGTGCCTCCCTGCATCACCCTGAACATGATCCTGGGGTTCAGCCAGGCTCTACTGCTTCCAATGTTTCCTTGGCACCTCAGGTTGACCAATCTCTGAGGATCAAATGTATACTTGAAGCTACATTTACTCCGACAGCGGCGGGGCTTCGCCCTGAGGTACCAACAGGCCAGTTGGATTTTCAGTCAATTTTGTTAGATGCCTTGGCAAAAATTTTAGTGGCCGGACTCCAACAAGGTGTTGGCAGTACACAATCTTAGCCTATCAGCCCTCAGGCTCAAACACGCTCCAATCTGCTTGCTAAATAGCCTATCCAGACTCATGCTGAGTATGTGTCCTCAGAGGACTCTGACAATGCTGATGACTGTCCGGAGGACATAGAGTTCTCTGAGGACGAAGGCCTCCGTCCTGACAAGCCAGTGCTCATGGGTCTGTTTTGGCCTTCTGTTTTTAAATCTTTCTTGCATAAAGCAAAAGTCACCACTCAGTTCGACATGACATCTACTCCTGCTGACAGTAGCAAGCAGTCTATGGCTCCACATGATGCCTTGTTTCAGGTTTCCAAACCAGAGAAGGACATTATCCCCTGTCCATCACTATTTGTTGACGTTGTTCAGAATGCTTTTGGTCAACCCGGGTCCTTAACAGCCCCTAGTGCATTGGACAAGAAGCTTTATTGTGTGGCATCGTAGTTGGAGGATATTTTAGCCTTGACTTCTGTGGACGCGCCACAGGTTTCTGGTTGCAAAACTGGAAAGCTGATACAAAAGTGAAGTGGAAACTGGCTTCATCAGCTTTCAAAGCTCCTTCCTTGTTTTGTGCGGCTCTGGAACCTCTCTTGGTGGAAGACAAAGAGAAGCGTAAGATCCTTCCATCTTCCTATCATAGGCCAGAGCACAAATATGTGCCTTTCAACAAGAGGCAGCCCTTTCAGGCCTTCTCCAGATCCAGTGGGTCCTACCCTCAGCGCTCTTTCGCCAACGCTTCAACCGTGGTTCCAACCGGCAGACATTTTGAGACGGTCAGCGCAATCAAGCCCCATCCAAATGACTTTTCAGGGGAGGAGGTTTCCAATCCACCAAAAGAGACAAATGGCTCTACCCTTTTAGATCCCATTGGTGGCCGACTTCAGCAATTTCACCATCAATGGGCTCTATCGACATCAGAGGAATGGATCCGACGCACAGTGCATCACGGACTATGTCTAGAATTCATCGATGCTCCTCCAAGTTGCTTCCTTTGCTGCCCAGTCTCTCATCTCCAACACCACCGGCAACTGATGGAAGTGGAGATCTCACACCTGCTGGCTATCAGGGCAATAGAACTGGTACCCAAAGATCAGGAGAAGGCCGGATTCTACTCCACCCTGTTCCTGGTGGCCAAATTTTTGGGGGGCACAGAGGTATTTTGAACCTGAAACAACTCAACAAATTCATTTTGTATCGCAGGTTCAAGATGCAGTCTCTGGGATTGATTCTGGCATGCATCAAACACAACGATCTCCTGCAGTCAGTGGACCTTCGGGAGGTGTATCTTCATGTCCCAATACACCCATCCCATCGCAAATACCTGAGATTCAAGTACAACGCCCGTCATTTCCAGTACTGTGCGATGCCATTCGGGCTTTCTTCTGCTCCAAGAACGTTCACCAAGCTAGTGGCAGTGGTAGCTGCAGCACTACGATCCCTGCCCATATGTCTTCTGTGCTATTTAGATGACATTCTGGTCCTTTCATCATCTCTTCCCCAGGCCACAACAGAAATGGAGGCAGTGTTTCAAAGTCATGGATTTACCATCAACTACAAGAAGAGCCACCTCATACCAACTACACGCTTTCTTCACTTGGGGACTGTGATCGACATGACCAAAGGTCAGGTTTTTCTGTCACCAGACCGGATCCATAGCATCACGACATTGGTGACCCAGATAAAGTCCCAGCGGAAGTTCCCTCTTCTCCACCTGTCTCAATTGTTGGGGAAAATGGTGTCTTATATTGCCATAGTTCCCTGGGCATGAAGGCACACAAGACCACTGCAGTGATTTCTGCTACCATTTCAAAAGTCGGACAACAGCACATCTCCATCTCCAATTCCACTGCCTCCTCAGGTACGGCTATCCCTCTTGTGGTGGACATCTCCGGCTCTTCAAAAAGGATGCGTGTTTCTCAAGGTCGATTGTCTTGTTCTTACATCAGACACCAGTCTCGTGGGCTAGGAAGCCCATCTCTTAGATCAGGTGGTTCAGGGTTGTTGGTCATCATCGGAGGCAACAAACAGCATCAACTGGCTGGAGCTGAGGGCTGTTCGCCTGGCATTGAGACACTTCTATCCCATCTTGGAAGGCCAGCATGTATTAATCAGGACAGACAACATGACGACCAAGGCTTATGTAAATCGAGAGGGGGGCACTTGATCCAAGAGCCTGATGATCAAGGCGGAACATTTTCTGGCCTGGGCAGAATGACACACCATCTCTGAAGGCGGATCACATTTCCGGACTGTCACATGTGCAAGCCGATTGGCTCAGTCGAGAGAGGATTGATCCGGCGGAGTGGCGGCTTCATCCAGACAATTTCCGGGAAATTGTACACAGGTTTGGCCAGCCTCTGGTAGATCTATCCACCACTCCTCAAAATACATAGCTGCCCAGGTTCTACACATGCTACCAGTGCACAGGAGCAGAGGGCTGCAATGCTCTGAGAGGTCGATGGCCGCCTGGATTACTATACGCCTTCCAACCTCTTCCTCTGATTTCTCAAGTAATTCGGAAGTTGATGTCCGAACAAACAGAGATACTCTTAGCGGCTCCACTCTGGCCTCGAAGGCCCTGGTACTCGGACTTGGTGAGTCTATCGGTGTCTTCTCCATGGACAATTCCTCCTCAGGTCTCTCTCAGCCAGGGGGTCATCACCCATCCAGAGCCCCAGTGGCTCCGGTTGACTATCTGGCACTTGAGAGGGTCCTACTGAGGAAAGATAGAATCTCCGACAAGGTGATTGAGGTCATTCAGTCGTCCAGGCGCCCCTCCACGATTCGAATTTATCAGGCCTCGTGGAGACCATTCTCAAATTGGTGTGTGGCACACCTTGTAGACCCTACATCTGCTGACATCCCAGTTGTGCTGGATTTCTTACTGGATGGGTTATCCAAAGGTCTTGCTCCAGCTACCTTATGACGTCAAGTAGTGGCCCTTGCCACAGTACTCAATTGCGAGCCTCATCGCACATTATCGCAGAACCCAAGGATTCGAAGCTTTTTTCAGGGGGCAACCAACATGTTTCCTCCGATAGTCCATCGATATCCTTCATGGAACTTACCGTTAGTGCTTCAGGCACTTACATCTCCTCCCTTAGAGCCGTTGGGTTCCATTCCTCTTAAGTTCCTGACGTTCAAACTTACCTTTCTTCTTGCAATCACTTCTGCACGGAGGATTTCCGAGCTGGCCGCCTTATCGATTCATAAAGATCTGTGCATCTTCTATTCTGATAGGGTGGTGATGAGGTTGGACCCTTCTTTCACACCTAAGGTGAACTCCTGGTTTCACCAGGCCCATCCTTCCGAACTTTTGTCCCAACCCAAAGCAACCTCGTGAGAAAAGTTGGCACATGTTGGACGTGCAGAGGGTCTCCACCATTACATCAGGTGAACTGAGTCATTTCGATTAACTGAGGCATTGCTCATATCATTCCATCCTTCCTCCATGGGGAGGAGGGTATGGTCTGCTACCATAGGTCGTTGGATTAAGGCCTGCATATCCACAGCGTATGACATCAAAGCCAGACCGCTACCGGGCAGGATTTATGCACATTCGACTCGCAGTGCGGCGACCATGGCAGCGTGGGCGATTCAGGCTTCAGTTCTTGACATCTGCCGGGCTGTCACTCGGGCATCTCTTTCTTCCTTCATACGCCATTATAAAATTGACTGTTTTGCTTCAGCTGAGGCTTCGTTTGGCCGCAGAGTTCTACAACAAGTGGCTTCCGTTCCAGACTCAGGGAGGAGTCAGCCTCCCATCCGGGACCTTTGAGCTTGGGTACATCCCGCACAATTGATTAGAGGAGCAGCGTTCTGGAAAACGGACGTTGATATACCTGAACGTCCCTTTTCAGGATGCTGCGACTCCAATCCATACCTGCTGGGCTTCCTGCTCCTGGTTTGCTGACCTGCCTTGTTACTGTTGTCTCTTACACATCTTTTTTATAGACTCCTACATTCCTACACCTTCATGAGAAAGACTGACATGGGAGTGACAGAGTGGACGTGGTCAGAAAACTCTTTGGAAAAAAAATCTGCACTCAGTTCCCCAACAACATGAGAGAAATAACCTGCACAATGGATTGGAGTCGCAGCGTCCTGAAAAGGGACGTTCAGGTACGTCAATGTCCGTTCTCTCTTTTTTTAAAAAAATTAAGCTAATATGTTGGGAGATAGTTTGCAGTCTTGCATATAACATGCTTGTTTGGAAAATTGTAAGAATTTGCTCCCATTTTAAATATGTAGTTTTTCTTTTGTTTCCTTCTTGAAACGGAACACTTGGGTAGTAGACATGCATTATGTGCTTGCGTTTATGTGGATCTCATATGGATTATCAAATCTTTCTTATTTAATAGATTGTTTGCTTTTATCTATATAAGGTGATTGTGTGCTTCAAAAGTTCTAAACAAACTTTGTCAATTCTGACTTCTGAATCTGACTTCTTTTTTCTTCCCTTCAGTTATGTCTAATTCTCGGAGACTGGCTGTATAAATCCCTGCAGTTTTCTTGGCAAGGTTTTCCAAAAGTGATTTGCTATTACCTCTTTTCTATGGCTGAGAGAAGGTCACTAACTGGCTTCGGGCCTAGGACAGATTTCGGCTCACAGCGTCCAAGTATCTACTAACTACAGGACTACATCAAACTTGGTCTCTGAATTTGAAATGCACCAGTTTATTTTGTTCATCACCACAGAAACAAGCCAAACTTTTTAATATTTTAGTTTAAAGTATAATTAAAATTAAACACTCAAAAATATACAAAATCCATCTCTTATAATAAGTAATATGTATGTTGAATTAATTTAAATAATAATTTTCAATGCCTTTAGATTCTGCATAATTACCATCTCAGCTTCTCAAAGGGATGCAGAATTTCAGCTAGCAATAAGGAGATTTTGAGGAATTTTGTTGTTGTTATTTTTAGAGGAAACATGATTTGGCCTCATAGAACTGTTTTTGCTGAATTGGAGAATTCTGTGTAATTTTTAATTTATTTTTATGCCTGCATTCAATTCATTTAACTGGAAGATATGTACCCTTTTATGCCTCTTAACCATCTGCAATACTTTCTAAGTTAAAAACTATATCATGATCCTTCTAAAGTTAAATACTTTAATATCATAAAAATAATAGTACCCTTAGGAATATGATTGAAAAGCAAACTATAAAATTCTAAAATGCATTAAATTCACGAGACAATTCTATTGATTTTGACAAGGCATGGAGTTATGAAGCTTCCTTAAGGAGCTAAACTATTGATCCACAATATCACATTCTCTGACATCCACTGGCTCTTCAAAATCTTTGCTATCACCTACATCTGATTCTTTCACCTGGATTTCAAGAAGATTGAATAAAATCTTTTTGCCTGCAATCTCTTATTAGTAGTCCAGGGTCTCTGCTTGGTGGGTATATTTTTATTATTAGAACAATGGAAATTAGTATTATTAGAGAATTCCCATTATTTGAATTCTGAGTTTTGTAAATTCAAGCTGTCAGGGACATAATGTTAGTTCTTAACCTCAGTACCTGGATTTCTATGCAAAAAGTTAAGAACAATGTTCTTTTGGAATAGTCTCATTTAAACTAGAAAGTATACTCTAGGGAAACAAAACATTCAAGAGGCTTTAAATATCTTAAGGACCTTACTTGTAACAGATGGCAGATGCAGAACAGTAGAAATTAAGGGAGAATAAATAATGAACTGAAGAGAAAACGATAGAAGACTAACATCTGTTAACTGGAAAAATGATGTATCATTTGAACTAGGGAAAAAGGATGTTTCTATAGACAAACTCCTGAAAGCCTAATGAAAAATGAGATGTGAAGGAGGAACAGCTCCATGCTCAATTATATTTGCTGTAGTAGAATAATTGTGTGAATTAATTCTTTAAATAGATGTAATAGATTTAAATAGATTTAAAATATATTGGATAGGCTTTCACAGCTGGCCTCAATAAAACACTTGATGAACTTTTAAGTTAAATGGGCCTGGTCTAGTTTTCCCAGCTATCCGGGGATTTGGGGAGGTGTAGTTGACATCAGGGATGAAATGCTCCTGGTTCGGACAGGATCACCTGATCCGGTAGCGATGGCGGTGGGTGGTTTGGAGAACTGGTAGCAAAAATCCCTGCGCCCCACCCTCCATGGCCAGCTGCGCGATCATCAGAGGCTGGTTTTTTTTTACTTTTAAAAGCATTTTTTCTACAACCTCTTCAGCCGAAAAAATGCTTTTAAAAGTTAAAAATAAAAGTTGGCCACGCCCACTCAGTCACATTACCCACCCATCCCCACCAAGCCACGCCCACAGAACCAGTAGTAACACATTTTAGATTTCACTCCTGGTTGACATGTCAGTCATCCAGGTCATGGTTGTCCCAAAGGTGCTTTTTCAAGAGGCAATTGGACTTTCTGGTTTTTCTCTGAAAATGTTTCACTTCTCATCCAAGAAGCTTCTTGGATGAGAAGTGAAATGTCTTCAAAGAAAAACCAGAGAGTCCAGTTGGCTCTTGAAAAAACACCTTTGGGACAGGTCTTAAAGTTGCTTAGGTTGGACACACTGCTCTGGAGCACCCAACATCCCAGTTAGTAGGAAGTTTCTCTCAGTTAAACATGGATAAAGCTGCTTTGAACAGTTGATTTTGAGATATTGCTTCTGTTTTTTCCAAATAAGCAGTTTCTGCAGCATGGATTGCTTTGCTTAAAAAAAAGAAAGCGATTTGAAGACATCTCTACATCTACACCAATCGGTCAAAATTATTAAATTAAAGAGAAAAAGATGCGGCAGTTACTTGCAAGAGCAAAAGTATAATGAAGCTATATTTAGGTAGCTAAAAATACTTGTAATTTTATATGATCTGCAGTAGTTCTGCAGCAAAATTGCTCTCTGTCAGAAATATTAGTAGGCCTTTTGAGAGGGTTGTTCGTACAGAGCAATCTTTGAAATACCTTCAAGTAAGTTAAAGGCAGGAATTTATGGGTCACTATTGACTTCAGCAGAAACTAATAATCCTATGCAGTAATTTATGTCTTGTACATGTTCTTATTTTTCCTCTTAAATGTACTTTTTTTTTTAATTTTGCTTTTGGCAGCTCTAATCTAACTTTATTTGAAGTGCCAAGTGATTTGTAGATCAAATGTTATAAGTGTTGTTCTTATAAGTGTGGAGGGGACCCAGGCACAGATCATCCAGTCTAACTTCAACATTGGAGAGATACTGTCCAATTTGGGTATAAATCAGAGGATTTGTTTGTGGATAAAGGATTTTCTGACAGATAGGCCATAGTCAGTAAGGTTGGGAGCCCCCACGGTTGTGTGCTAAGCCCTTTCCTTTATTCCTTGCATACACATGACTGCACCTCATTGTATACCACCAATGCAATTATTAAATGTGCGGATTACATGACAGTGGTGGGTCATTAATAAGAACAATGAGGCTGCTTATAGAAAAGAAGTACAAGGAATGACATTGTGGTGTAAAGAAAATAATCTTACACTTAACACCAAAAAAACTAAAGAATTTATAATTGACTTCATGAGGAAGAGAGATGTACATTTACCATTGTACATAAATGGTGAGGAGGTGGAGAGGGTTGGTAGTTTTAAATTTCTGGGCATTTATATCTTGAAAGGACCTCTCATGGACTATGAATGTTAACAGGCTTGTGAAGAAGGCATAGAAGAGGCTATACTAACTGAGAATGCTCAGAAAAATAAATCTATCTCAGCATCCACGTCTGTCCTACTACTGCAGCACCATTGAGAGTGTCCTGACATAAGGCATTCCTGCATGGTATGGGAGCAGCTCTGTAGTGGACAGAAAACTTCTACAGAGAATCATTAAAACTGCCCAGCATATCATTGGGCTCCAGGTACCAGCCCTGGATGATATCTTCAAATCTCACTGTTTGAGGAAGTTGCATAACATTCTCAGATACTCTTCCCATCCTGCTTACAATCTTTTTGGACTGTTGCCTTCTGGCAGAAGATACAGAACAATTAAAACTTGGACCCCATGTTTTCTGAATAGTTTTTATCCCAGAGCTATAATTGCACTCAACAATGAACTAAAGGGCCAGCATTAGTTAGCTATTGGACAGCTTTACTTGGTCTGTTGTGTGGATGTTTGGATGGTTTAGGGGTGGGGAATTTGGGGTGGGTGGGGGCGTGTTTGTGGATTGTTATGTGTGTTGGACCTGTTCTTTGGATGTTAAGTGAATTTTGTTGTATAGGTATACTGTGTATACATGTACAATGACAATAAAGTTATTATTATTATTATTTTGTACTACAGCAGATCAGAAATCCACTAGCACTTTGAAATGTTATAATTAGCAGGTGTCACTGTGATGTTGAAGAACATGTTTTGCTGGTCTAGCTTTGACTAATTTTTATGCCCAAGCAACTTTCTTTATATAGCAGTGGCCAAAATTGTGGAAACCTTTTGAGAAAAGTGTATTTTTGAGGTTTAATATCTAAGAACACCACTTTTTGGGGTGAGTTTCAAGATAATCACATTCCATTGCTGGAATGGCCTGAGAATAGCCCAGACCTTAACCCAATTGAAAATCTATGGAGCTGACTAAAGAAACTTGTTAGTCAGAAGCGACCCAGAAATAAAACCTAGTTAATAGAAGCAATCATTCAATCTTGGTTTCACATTATAAGAGCTTTAGAACTAAAAGACTTGGTTCACTCCATGGGAAGACGTTTTAAGGGCGTAATTCATGCTAAAGGTACCCAACTAACTGACATGGTGTTAATTTTTGCATATCTCATTTTTTTTCTATGTGTTTCACTTTTCTTCTCTATACTGTAACTGCTATTCTAATAACAAATCCTACATAAAAGTTATTTCATTCTTGATTTAATTATCTTTCTATTGATATATAATTTTATGGTACTACTTCTCCTAAAAAAAAAGTGGGGTTTTAGCTAGTTTTAGAAAATACACTTTTCCCAAAAGGTTCCCATAATTTTAGCCACTGCTGTAGAAGCAAGGGAACAATGAATAAGAGGAAAGCAAGAGGAGTTGAAAGGGGCAGAAGAAAGAGGACAGAAGAAACACTGCGGAAGGAAAAAAGACTATTGACTGTTTCCTGAGTGATTGCTGACTGTGTCTGATTGGAACATTTATTGATTTGATTGGATTTATATAGCCACCGATCTCACATAAGTGACTTTGGGCAATTTCAAGGATTAAAACTCAGAAACCTAAAACAGCCTTTGCTGATGTAGTTGAGGCAGCTTGATGCAACTTAGAAGAACCAGGGATGAAATGCTACTGGTTCAGACCGGTTCGGCCAAACTGCTAGCAGCAGCGGTAGCACGTGGTTCAGAGAACTGGTAACAGCAGCAGTGCGAGGCTCCATCCACTCACCCGGTCACTTCCTGGTTTTTACCAGGAAGTAACTTGTTTTCGACCTTCTGCGCATGCGCAGAAGGCTTTGCACATGCACAGAGGGTCCAAGTGCGCACATGATGTGCACAAACAAAGCAAGCACTTCCAAACCAGTAGGGAAGGTAAGTAAATTTCACCCCTGAGAAGAGCCCTATTCCCAGTGAGCAAAGTCACTGAATAAACAAGCAAAAATTAACAAGTCACTTTGGCAGGGGGTAAGAGAAAGAAACCTTTTCTTCTTTTTCCAATTTCTTCTTCTAGGCCAAGCTTGCCCTGGATCTTGCAACCAGAGCAAGCAAACAGTGCTTGGCAGTTTGACTAGGGGGTTTGGCAGATATGGTTCCAAACAATCTGGACAGTTATAGAAGTATCATTGTGCTCTGCAGATCATATGCAATGTTTGTTCTCTTGCCTGAAAAGGACACAAACTACATCTTTTGCACGCACAAGCTTATTTCCTTATTGGGGGAGAACATGAAGAAACTCAAAGTTGAAATGTATTAGGAAAGATGAAAATTCTTGAGCAAAAGAAATGAAGAGGCAGGGAAGTATAGAGAACACCCAAACAGCGGTGGGGACGGTGCGGGGACGACTTTGGCAAAGATAAGTTTTTGAGAGACCAAAGAAGCAAGAAGATTAGTAGGAACTTGGTGGCAATATAATTCAGAAACCAGTACTAGGTCTTCTTTGGAGAAAGCTTGGCTGCCACCTGAGCAAAAGAGAGAAGCAAGGGTTAGGATGGAAGCTCAAGAGTTTTATAGGACATTACAGTAAAGTCCCATAGACAAACAAAAATGCCTGGTCTAAAAACAGCCACTAAAAGACAGCAGAGCACAACACAATAAAAGTCAGATTTTAAGTATACTTTATGAATTCAAGGAGAGTGGGCATCACTCGATTCTTGGGATGGAGGCCATGACAGAAAGGAACGCTCCCTTGGTCCCTTAAGATGGCAACATTTGTGGAATCAGGAAAAATGAACAAATACAACTGCAGTGCACATGATATACTTAAATTTCCAAATTGGAAGGTATTAGTAATCTAAATGTAGCAAATGTATGATTTAGTTTAGTTCCAATAAATTTCTTCCTATATTCCCAAAGAGAGAGGTTTTTTTTTTTTTTAGAACTAGTTGCCTAACAAATCCCAGGTCAATAAATGAAAGAATTAATGACTGCTTGCTAGGATATGATGATATCTGAAAATGAAAGAGAATTAGTTTCACTCTGTTAGTTGGCGTGCATTAAAAAAAGAGAAAGAAATGTACAATGAGAGTGAGAGACTCTGTGCAAAAGTAGTTACGTTTTATAGCTATTTTTATGTACATGCATGAGCTCTAAAAAGAATATATATCAATCCAGAATTTCATAAATCTTTTTCATATTTAGGCTGTTTCAACGAGTATGTATTATATACTTGGTACTAAAGATTTCCAAATTTATACCATGTGATTTACTCCTAGGCTGTTCTTAACCTTTCATCGGTGGGAACATTACTGCCTCGTAGCAACTCTGGTGTTCTTTAATGATCAAAGTAGAATAGCTTTGCCCAATCAGATGCCGTCTAAATATATTGGACTTAGTATTCTTTAATCCTCTAGACATTTGAAAACTAGTATCCATGGAAATTATTTGCTCTCTCTCCTTTTCAAGGGTAAAAAGAAATTACTTCTGACTGCTTAAATAATGTTGCTGAAAATATTACATATTGAAATGTTGGGAAACTGTACATTAATTATGAGTAATGTAGCATGAAATATACCACCCTATTTTTTATCTTCATATTAACTGCATTAAATTAATGTGCACATGAATACTATTGGGCTATTCAGCACTAAAGTTAGTTTTAATTTTAACCCAAAGCAGCCCTGACTCATTTTGCGTTAAAACAAGAACAAAAACCACCAACCTTCCCCAATCTGTTTGTCATATGATCTTTTAAAATTATTTTCTTTATTTTTAGTCCAAGACAACAAACAAAAATGAAGATGCACAGATAGTTAAAAATTAAAAAAATATTTTAATTATTTTGAATATATATAATATTTAGATAAATATGATTTATTTATTAGAACCAAAGTCAGCAGCTTAAAATAAATATAGAGACTGAGTGCTTGAGTTGCAATATAGTATAAAATTAAAAAATCACATTAATGTATGTTAAAAAGGGAAAGAAAACAATAGGAGTTGAATATAGTAACTAAATAACTTAAAAAATGTACAGCGTGTAAATCCCAATTAAAGTCTAGAAACTTCTGAAAACAGCAGCTATAGCACAACATTTCCTGAAAATATCAGTGAAGTGATCTCTTAGTAACAGATGGCCTATCCACTGTTGGTACAAGCTCAAATGTTTTGTAATTTGGGGGGGAGGGATTATCAATTCCATTCATTAGTGATGATTGATTAGACAAGCTAGCAGAATAGGAATAATTCTCAATTTCAATATCAGAAGAGATACACAATTTTCTTGGAATGAGCATTCCTCATTAACACTGAAGAGCAGACACCTAGATGTACCAGAATGAATGCCCTTCACTGTGATGATACAGAAATTTGGAACACATATTTAGGGGTAGTGAAAAGTACATAAATGAGATTGAAATAGAAATGGTGTGAGACAAAAGCACAATCTCTTTACACACTCAAGTCTCAAAATCTTTGTTTAACCTGGCTACAAACTTTTGTGTGGCCCCGCATGCAACTTCATAATAAACCAGGCCACATGAAAGTTAGCTTTTTTGTGAAGTATGGCTCTCATGGAGTACAACTTGGGCCAGTGATTCTTTTCCAAAAAATTTCTGGAGCCAGTATTTAACTGGCTCGGCCTCAAAAATACTTCTGTGTTCCTTTTGTTTCACAAACTGAGTTGAGATGAAGTCTCTATACGCTCGCCTTATTCCAGCAGACTTAAAATCATCGAAACAGGAAAATATATTGCTATAGCAAAATTGAGAATATATTTTCATAATAACTCTCCCAGTAAATGCTGAAAAACATTTTGCTTTTCTGACCTATTACTTGTGGATCACTATCTGCTTTGTCAAATATAGTATAATAAATCAAATGAATTTTTCTTGATAACAACAACATTGGATGTCTCAACTCTTGTCAAAAAAAAATTAAAAATGTGAGACCAAATTTCAGCTCTGCGTGGGAAATATGTTAACAAGTCTGTCTGGCTGTTAAAAGAAAAATAACATGTTTGAGGATGAATCAGATGAGAGAATATTGTGTGATATATTCTACTATTCTTCTTCCTACTCGTTGTCCCCTAATTTACACAGTAAAATAAGAAGAAAGATTGACCATAAACCTAAAAATTATTGCACAGGGTCAGTCTTAAATAACCTACAACTAGTTTTATATGAGATGACTGCATCTCAGATGACCCAAGGAGGGGGGGGGGGAGCCTTCAAATGAAGTCTATTGAAGTATTTAGTTCTGACATTTCTCCTTAAATGAGAAGTATTGACATTTTGTTGATTCCTGGCACCTCTAAGTTCTGTGTTGTAAGCCATGATCTAGCATTTTCACCTTTTGCTCTTTCTTAAAATACATTTCTGTAAGGGAGAATTCAGCTCTACACCAGATGTAATCATTCATGTGTGGCTTCGTGAGTTGGCAAGCCACTTGGAAATTAGGAGAAATAATTTCCAAGTAAGAATTGATAGAATTGCTACAGGCTGAAATTATAGAACATGTAAGTTCTTAAATTGGAAATGAGAGGAAACAAAAACTAAGAATGAGATTTTTCATTGATGTTGAGCTACATCAATGCCAGCATATCGACTGAAATGATTTTATGTAATACAGATTTGATAACCCTCATCATCAGGGACTTAAGTACTTTCCCTGTAAAATTTGTTGCCTTAGGCAAGTAATATATTTATGGAAAAGTTCTTTTCTCTGAAACACTGGTCAGTGCATTTTATTAGTTTCCTATCAATAGAAAGCCACAGCTAGGGGCAGAACTGCTATTCCACATATTAAAAAATAAAACAACTATGCATGCATTGAGTTTAGTCATGGTCTCTTAGGTCTAACTTCATGTATTAAAGGTGGAGCAGCTATTTTCAAAAGGTGATATACTTTTTTCATACCTGCTTCCAATTGTTTGCTTTTTCTTTGCACAATTGTGCCCCCAAAAGCCAACCCTGTAGAAAATTATAGAAAGAAACACAGTTCAGTCTGGTTCGGCAGATGAATACACTCAGCAGTAGCATCTCTGATTGCCCATGATATTTGTGGGAATCTAAAGAAATAGCAGGCATTGTTGGGATACTTCTCAGTCATGTAAAATCAGCAAGTGCTAAATAACCTTAAAATGCTTGTATAAGATGGGAGGAATTATTTTCTGTCCATGTGGAAGTATGGAATGCTATCAGTGCAAATTCACTTGGATATAACATTACTAGATCTAGCATTCTCAGGCAATAGAATAATGTTTGCCTGGGAGGATTTAGAAAGAAAGGGAATGTTTAGGGCAGCAATCATCTGGATAGGATAAGAACTCCCAGGATTCCCAGCCATCATAGTCAAAGTTGAGAGTTGCCACCCTTTTTGTGTAAGTAATCCTCATTTAGCAACTGCCTCGTTTAAGAACAGCTTACAGTTTACAGTTATGACAATGATGAAAACATAATTTTATGACCATTTCTCACATTTATGCAAATCTATAAAGCAAAGGAAAGCTTAAGTAAAGTAGTAAGCACAGGCACTGCTTTGCTTGACTACTGCTTTGTTTAACAACCAAGTTTCTGGTTTCAATTGACAGACTTGAACATTGGGCGCTATCCAACAAAATGAAATTCAACAGTGAAAAAAGTAAGGTTCTACATTTAGGGAAGAAAAACAAAATGCACAGGTACCGTATATGTGGTACCTTGCTCAATAGTAGTAACTGTGAGAGGGATCTTGGAGTCCTAGTGGACAATTATTTAGATATAAGTCAATAGTGTGCAGCAGCTGCCAAAAAAGCCAACACAGTTCTGGGCTGCATAAACAGAGGAATAGAATCAAGATCACGTGAAGTTTAATATCACTTTATAATGCCTTGGTAAGGCCACACTTGGAATATTGCATTCAGTTTTGGTCGCCACAATGTAACAGACTCTAGAAAGAGTGCAAAGAAGAGCAACAAAGACGATTAGGGGATTGGAGACTAAAACATGAAGAACAGTTGCTGGAACTTGGTATGTCTAGTTTGATGAAGAGAAGGACTAGGGGAGACATGATAGCAGTGTTCCAATATCTCGGGGGTTGCCACAAAGAAGAGGGAGTCAAACTATTCTCCAAAGCACCTGAGGGTAGGACAAGAAGCTATGGGTGGAAACTAATTGAGAGTAGCAACTTTGAACTAAGGAGAAATTTTCTGGCAGTTAGAACAATTAATAAGTGGAACAACTTGCCCGCCAAAGTTGTGAATGCTCCAACACTGAAATTTTTTAAGAAGATGTTGGATAACCATTTGTCTGAAGTGATGTAGGGTTTCCTTCCTGGGCAAGGGTTTGGACTAGAAGATCTCCAAGATCCCTTCCAACTCTGTTATTCTATTCTATTCTAATTGTGATTGTTAAGTAAAGACTACATGCATCAGCTATGAATGTACTGTACAAAAGGGTAAGACTTCAGTTGTGATGCTGTGGCTGCTAAAATGTCTGTTATTACAGCCATCCTCCCTGCAGATGTGCCCAACATGCCAACAAACAGTGTAATTAACTTTATACTATCAGTCCATTATAATTAAGCAACAAAAAATTAACCCTGTGTCCAAAATGATGAATTATAAAAAGAGTGGATAAATCCAATGAATATTAACCTGTTTTTAATCCTAACGGTGGTTGAGAGGAAAGAATGAGGATTTTGTTTTTGTTGCTAATTAATAAATAATTGCTACTTATGCTTCTAATCAACCATTCTGTTAACGTTTTTATTTGCTGTGACAGGACACCCATAATGGAAACTACTTTCAAGCTCTTGTCTTATCGAATACAGGTAATCCTGTAATAGGTAGTTATGATTGGACTGGATTTCTGGACATAAGTCATATGGATATTAGTCAAGGCGTTCATGTAACTAGACTCAATTTTTCTTTTCTTTTTTTTTTTGCAACAGTCATTAAGTAAATCATTGTGGGTGTTAAGTAAATCTGTAGTAATTAAGTGAATGCCACAGTTGTAAGTGTGAAACATTCTTCTGAATGGGCATTTTTTGCCAAAAACTACTGCAACTGGCCATAAAGGCAAGTCCACATGAGGGCTGTGGCATGGCATTTTATGATATCCAGAAGGACTTTGCAGGCCCTAAAGCACCTGTTCTAGATCCACCTTACTTTTGAACAGTCATTTAAGTGACAGATTGTGAGTCAAGGACTACCTGTATATGATACAGATTAGTTTAATTTATGTTGCAGGCATCCACTTCCCAGCAGTCAGTAAGAAATCACCTTGCAGGATGCACATTTTTCAGAAGATTTTGATTTTATCACTGAACTCACAGCCAGTGTATTGTAATGGTTAAGGCATAAGACTAGAAATGGGGAGACTGTGAATTGGGCACGAAGCCAGGTGGGTGAGCTTGAGCTTGCAGTTTCTCTCAAACCTGGGAAGAAGGCAATAGCAAGTCATCTGAAAGCCTGCCAAGAACACTGCAGGGACCTGTACAGGCAGTGTTTTAAGAATTGATTGAGCCAAAGGGGGAAAAATATGTCTGATATCTACATATGATTGCTTAAGTTATTACATTGCTGATGTGTGTATTGAATTCTAGATAGAAACAAACAGGAAAACCCAAGCATTTATTTAAAATTGGGATGAAGAGTTATGGCCTTCCAGATGTTTCAACTCATGAAGTTCCAGCTAGCATGACTAATAATGAGAAATTATGAGAATTATGGTATAACCACCTTTTGAGCAATTACAAGTATCTCACACCTGATTCAGTTTCTTGTAGCCAAGTCTTTGAAATCAGTAATGGAAATTATTTAATTTCCATTAAATTAAAATGCATGCTGTGAAAAAATTGTGATCAAAATTTTTTTTTGTCCTTAGATGGTGCACTTCTAGTTCAAATGTATTGTATTCAAAACTCACCATTTGGACATCTGTGGCAAAACTTCTAATTGTTTTTCTTCCCTGGCAGTAACAATTATATTTATAATGTATTATCCATTAGCTGACATTCAGTAACATCTCAAATCAAGTGCCTAATATAGAACTAACTCAGCTAAGGGGAAATTCTCTTAAAATATTGCCAGCTCGTCTTGACATGGGCTCATTGGTGCACTTAAAGGTCATATAGCTGTCTATGGTTTTCACAGCTGTAATCCTGATGCATTTACTCTATCTAGTGAACTTGACTTATATACATTTATAATCCTATTTGTGCTGCCTCAGCTGTTTTACTACATATCATATTTTACCATGTTCAGCAAATTGAAAAGCCACTTCAAAGGGTGGGGGGAGGTCTGCTTTGCTTTTCATCGCTAGGTACAGTATGAAGTTAGTATATATAAGAAATAGTCTGCAGTTAAGGATCACAGAACCATAGAATTGGAGTCACCTTCCCCAACTTGGCATCTTATACATGCATAGAGACAGTAACTCTCAAAATTCACTATCAGCAAAGTTGAGCTTCACTGTCAGCAAATGGTCTGTCACCATCAGACCATTCAGCGAAGCAAGTTTTTGTAATAAAGCAACATTAAAAAATTGAATTGGGTTAAGAGATGTTTTCAGAACCTGAGTATGTTTTTATTTACTGTATTGAACAATTACAGTTTTCCTTGCTATGGGACAATGTGGTTATCTTATCGGTTTGATCTGGTGGCTTGTTGGTAAATTGAAAGAACAATTCCCAGAATATTTCAATAACAAAGGAAATGGCAAAAACTCATAACACTGTCATAAGTGTATTGTCTCCTTCTTCCTTATGTCCCCCTGATATGGAAAAATTTCATGTCTCCAATATTGGAAACCATTTAGATGCATTATGACTTCTGGCTTTTGGAGTTTGCTCCTCCTTTATATTATTAAAAACATTGAGATTGGGGACCATCACTGGATCTTGTAAAAGAAAATCTATTTAACTGTATTGCTTAACTATTGTCTCTCTTGAACCACTCAGCTTCATTGGATGATTGGTCCTCATTATGTCTCTGTATCAACCAAAGTAATAACTCAAGATACAAAGAGTAATAAGTCAAGGATGCTGTATTAGTAAAAGCAGTTATAGCTTGTTTCCCTTTGTATTCATGGTTGTTTCTTTGCCATGCCTGCTTATCTTTTAAGTGTCTTTACATAATATTAACTACTTCTTTTTCATGCATTGTTATGATGAAAGGGACAACTATGGAGACAATCCACATTTGTGTGATTTGTCATTTTCATTTACATAACCATGATGATTTCAGCTTTGCAGAATCATCTACTTGATCATGTTCTGTATTTCCAATATGATGTCTTCTAGATGTGTTGGATTTGAGCTTTCAGAATTGCCAGCCAGTGTGGAAGAATTTCTGGGAATTGCAGTTCTGAAACATCTGGAGATCATCAGATTGGGGAAGACTGCTTTCTGGATTAATCTTGTGAACCTTTACCTAAGTCTGTCTAGAAAGTTTCCTTTGAATTCACTCTCTTTTTAAAATATATCACTATATATCTGCTGCCTATTGCAGAATTTCAACAAGTCATTAGTTTTAGATGCATCTGTTCATTTTTTTATGTCTGCAAACTCTACTGGTTATTGTATAATAACTGTTGCCAATTTTATTACATTAAAAAATTAAAAATAGGATGGGATTAGATCTATGGGAAATCCCAGCCACACCAAAAACCCGTCCTTGCAAAATAACATTTCTTTTCTCTTACATAATGTCTGTAAAAGAAACTATCTTTATTTAATTTCTTTTGCTAGCCCTATCAGATTCAAATGCAACTGAGGACAAAGCAGCTGCTAATTTACATGTTCAAAAATGCAGGCATTTCTTAGATGCTTGAACCAATCTGATTTCTCCTTTAAAGATAAAGAGGAAAAATATAAGATCATTTAAATAAATGATATCTCAGCAATAATAGTTGAGCCCTTTCCAATTTTCAAAACCCAGAATCTGAAGCCCCAACACATGGCAAGATTATGAGTAATTCCAGAGAAATGGAAAAGTTAATTGTTTTTGGATCATGATATCTCTCGTGCCATTCATGATGTAGCGATGGAGAGAGTTGTCCTTTCAATTCACTCTTGTGTCTAGAATGAACTCTTTGTAGATGGATATCTACCATCAAATCCCTCCTTCTCCATGGGGATCTTTCACTCTTGCCTAAATCACAAGATTCTTCTGAGAATAAAGTTTTAGATTGGAGAACTCTTTCCTATTTCACTGAAACAGAATCATGTCTCCAATATGTTTTTTAGTATATTTACAACAAAAATGCATATTTTGCTAGGTGACCATAATAATAATATTTATTGTTAAACCTTGATTTTTCTAAAATAGTTTGTTGTTGTTAGAATTGGTTTTATACATAAACAAAAAAATAATGGCTTATTTGGTCAATAACTGATTCGTTCTTTAGTAACTTCTCTTGTCTTGCATTCAGATTTTTAAGAGGGATCAAGGAGCAATAAATGTACCAGGAATAAGCTAGGAAACTACAAACATCTAGATTTAGATATCCCACTAATCCAAAACCAACTCATCCATTCCAAACCTTTGTGAACCCAAGTACTTAGTTTGCTATAGCCAAAAACTATTATCCAATTTCCTTAAAACTTATGAAAGTTCTTATTGTACATGGACATGATGTTACAACAACATATGCCAAAAGGACTAAGCTTGCATCACAATGCTATGATGTTGCTTGTATCTTGATGCTACTTACTACCCTTTGGAATTAATTGAAGTGCAGGAATCCAAAGTGGCTATAGATCCTTTTAAAAATGACCGTGCTGTAAAGTCAGGCTTCTTCAGCTACTTTGTAAGTAAATAACAGGAAGAATCTGCATGAATATCTTACCAAAATAACATTTAGGGATGATGGTGGCAAGAAACCATTTCTTTTCAGTCAAATTAAATTAAAATGCAATGAAAATAAAATGTCCACGTAGCATTAATTTGAACCTTTCATGTTTTGCCCCTGTAATAATAAACATACAATTTATGGGCCTGTCCCAGCTCGTTGCTTCCTTTCATCCCCCTATCCTGGCTTGGAATTCTTGGGGGTCCAAGTTCAATGTCTTAAAGCTGCTTTAGGCCACCAGTAGGCTCCCTATGGCTTCCCTACTTCTGGGGCCCTAGGCATTGCTTGCACTGTCAAATTCAGTGCCACCACTGCCCATTTTCAATGGTACAATTTCCCCCCTTTAATTCAGCAACATAGATATAAAAAAAAAGGAGTGCCCATTTCCGTTTTAATCCCTTTAAGGCTCCAAGATTCTTATCAGAGTAAGAAGATCAACTGCAAATGCTGAAAGATATCTGGAGGAGCAGATTTATGAGATGTATCTCACTGTATTACTGTTCTTATCTTTTTCCAAGCACTAGATGGCAGCATTTGGGGATTTATTATTTCTTGAAGTTTATAGCTGTTACCGTATAATTTAGGATTGGATTTTTATCATATCTGAACCCTCCAACATAGAATCATAGAATGTAGACTTTGAGTTGAGCATTCATTAAAAAACCATATGGAATCTGCCTGTTTTTAAATACATATATATCAATTATTTATGTGACTTGGAATCATTGAGAGTCCTGGCAAAGGCACACTGGTTTGGTTTGTTTGCTGCATTTTTTTCTTTTGCTGTAATTGGCGATAAGCAGATGTCTTCTGTCACTATGATATGTTACTCTGCCCAGAAATTCTGGGTTCAGAATAAGGCATATAGTGAGCTAACATAAATTGGCTTGCTTAATTTATTTTGCAAACAGAAGCTAATTTGCTTGATGAAATTCAGCTTTTTTTATATTTAATTTTCCAGATTTAATTATGTTTTTAAAGCAATGTATAACAAGATACTGTGTTCAGGATCCAAAGAGATACTTCAGGACAAGGAAACTGTCTTTTGCTAGTCTGGATATAATTCATTCCCAACCACCACCACCGCCTTAAAATACTAGCTATCTTTTGGCTCTATCAGAAATCGCCTTTGAAATTAACGCGAGTCTCTTTTGGAAGAACCATTGCTTTTTGAGAATTCCCTTACTTCGAATGCAGAAGATGACAGGTTCCGCCCCTTGCATGTCCCAGGAGGCATGACAAATCTTCAACTTATAGTTCTGGAGAGCTGCTAACAGCCAGTGTTGACAACCTCCGGCCATTTGATATAAGACAATTTCCTCTGCCTGTTACTTTCACAAGCCATTTAGCTAACAGCATGTCATGTTCCCGTTGGAAAAGAATAAGTCTATTGACTCAGCTCCTTGGATTAAGAATTCTTGAGCTGGCCTCCAGATACAGATGCAGAAAAAAAAAACCCAGAGAATGCTGCTGTTTGCTTTAGACCAGAATCTTTTAGAAACTTTGAGGTAGAAAGTTCTTATTTTCGGGGAAACACGGTATCTATCTATCTATCTATCTATCTATCTATCTATCTATCTATCTATCTATCTATCTATCTATCTATCTATCTATCTATTTATCTATCTATCTATCCATTCATCCACCCACCTACCTACCTACCTACCTACCTTATCTGCTTTATCTAACTTATCTATCTAATCTGGCAGTCGTTTACAGTATCATCTACTCTCTCTCTCCCCCCCTTCCCTCTCTCCCTCCCTCTCTCCCTCTTTCTCTTATCTCTGTCCTGTCCCCATGTTTGCATTATTCATTCCAAAAATGCTTCACCAAAAGAGAGTTGCATATGGGAATGCAAGGACAGAAATTTAAATAATGCCTGGCATTATATTTTGGATAATTCCTCTAACTTCCTGAGAGGAAAGAAGTTAATCCATCTGCCCCGTCCCCTGCCCTCACTTTAGAGCAGTGGTTCCCAATGTGGGGCCAGGCCCCATAGGGGGGCAATTTGATTTTTAATGGGGGCAATTAAAAAATGAGCTATTAACTGCATTTTTGAAAGCCCACTAATTGTTCTTATATATTTGTGATGAAATAGCTATGTTTCATTTACCTATTGTTGTCTTTGTTAAAGTGCATTTCCTAGGACCTGGTCTGAGAAGGATAACCCAGGTGTGTGTGTGGGGGGGGGGGGGAATCAACCACCAGCCAATCAGATGTGTTCCCACTAAGGATCATGGAACTGGCATAGACTCTCTCTTCCTTTCCTGTCGGCTTTGCTGCTGGGTGGTTGCAGGGAGAGCTGCTCTGTGGGGCGACAGAGTGAATGGCTGCTGGGGGAAGCCCAGCAATGAGGATACAGAACTAGGACCCAAGTTTAAGTAAGAAATCGTTATATTTACAGTTATTTTCAGTCTGTGTTTTCCCAGACCATGTTTTACAAGACTTTTCCTGTCAGAGCAATCTGATGCTGGGCCACGGAAGCGTAGGTCTTGCCAGGTCTGTGTGATTCACCTCCACCTATTGAACTACCAAAGCATTTCCCCACTAAACTGCAGGTTCAAACCGAGTGGGCGAGTAGAAGAGTCAAAAGTTACAACTCCCCTTTCATTCATGACAATCTTATTATTCATAAATTAAGCTAAGAATATTTTTAAAATTTCCCTCTTTCTGCGCCATCTTCTTTTAATAGTTATTTCTTATTATTATGGCATGGCTTTGTGATGAGACAGAAACTAAATACCAAAATTCAACCTACTTTGCAAGAAAACTGCTGTTACCATTCCCATCTTCATATTTAGATGAATATGGCTTTAGTGTTGTAAATGATTTGCTATTGAAGAAAAGAAATTGACTGGATATCACTGAACAATGAGACTTGAAAATGAAGCTGACTAAATTGGAGCCTAATATAAAATCTCTCTGCAGACTAAAGCTGCAATCCTACAACATTTTCCTGGGAGTAAGCCCCATTGAAGACAATGGTACTTACCTCTGAGTAGATATGCATAGGATTGTGTTGTAAATATGAGGTGAGCTCAAATTGTATTTTGAATTTGTTGGGTACCTTTATTTTAATATGTGTAGTAATTAATATGATCAAAGTATTACAGAAAAAGCTTTCATTAAAATTATTTTATATTTATGCATTTCAGTTCTCTATTATATGTTTTGAAACTTTATTTGCTGTTTTTTCATATCCCTTCATACTATTATTTTTAAAGTTCCTCAGTACTTCTACTGTCTTTTGTTCTTTTATTTTTCTCTTTCATGGGTGCCATGTTCTTTGGAACCTTATTTAAATCAAGTTAATGGCCTTTTAGGCTTCCTCTGCGTGAGTAGGAGTTTACTTTTTGAATTGTAAGAATTATATGTTACAGAGGATTATCAAGATTTTAGAGATGCTGAGATGAGGCATGGCCAAAAAAAAGTTGGGAACCACTGTTTTAGAGCAATAATTCTCTCCCTCACTTTTTAAAAAAAGTTGACTATTCATAGGATTGTCATCTTTTTGATTAGATGGGTTAATAGGTGTTTCTCCACAAGCTGAATGTATGAGGGAAGGATAATATCCTGAACATTATGATGTTTAATTGTGAACCTATTTTGCCCCATTTGCACAATCCTAGGAAAGCTTTAGCAGCTGCAGAAATAGTTTGTTGCCATTTCCCATATTTCTATTAAGAGTAATGTATCTTCCTGGAAAAGTTAGCTTCCCCCACTCTCTTTTTTTAACACATGCTTGTGATTTGCTTTTGAAATTAATTCTCATTTCTTCTTTATTGTGCATGTACATTAACAATGATATGCCATCTGGAAGCTTACTCTGTTCTATGAAAACATAACCATTTAAGAATAATAATAATAGTAATACTCTGCATCTGTTGATTTCAGCCAGAACAACACTTCTTCACTAGTTTTCACAAGTGGACTTTTGATGTAGTCAGGATTCAGAGCGAGTTTGGTCTAGTGGTTAAGGCATCACCACACTAGAAACCAGGAGACCATGAGTTCAGTCATAGTTTTCAAGAGGTGGCCCTCAACTGCGAAACATGTTACCCATAGGCTCTGTTTTCCATATCCCTTCCCCCCTCCCCACCCTTCAAAAGCGGTTGTTTCCATTTGAGAATAATCACAATTGTTGTTCGCCTAAAGTACAATTTGTCTAGACAAATGAGCTCCTGAACACTTTCAGACATCTATGAGAAAGGGGAGCAGATAAACTTAAAGACTGATTGATTATGTGTCATCAAGTCATTGCCTTCCATTCTTTCTTACACTTTTCTCTTCCCGTTTCCCACCCCTATTTTTTTCTATTATTTGCCTTTTGTATTTTATATTATAAACTAATGCAAAGAATAAAATGGAAAAATATATGTAAAGTTATTGCTGACTCTTAGTGACCACACAGATAGATCTTCTCCATGAACATCTGTTCCTAATCTGGTTTTTCATGTCTTCATTGGCTCTTTAACTGAGCAGTCCACTTTTCTGCTTGTCATCCTCTTCACTTACCTTTCACTTTCCCCAACATTAGAGCCAACTCTGTCTTTGCAAAGTAATCCAAAGCAGGATAATTTGAGCCTGGTTGTTCAGGTAATAAATGAGGGCTCTGGATTGCTTTGTTTGATGATCCATTTGATCAAGCTCACAATCAAGTTCAAGGAGGGCAAGATTTATTCATTTAATGCTATTCCATGAGTGACCATTCTGAGCAATCCTGTTATTTGAAGCCAAGAACAGGGGATAGAACAAAAATTTGGAATCTCAAACTTGAACCCATTGGAGGAAACATTCCAACATTGCATTTCTCTATCCTCAATAATTCTACCTGTGACATAGCTGGAAGATTTCCCAAAATCTGGAAAATTGTTCAGAAGTAACCTTCCAGTACAAATTATTTTTGTGAAGTTGTGCCAGGGAATCAGTATAGTATGTTATTCTATTATAAAAACTGGAGTAGAAATGAACTATTCTGTAAACCATAGATTCTCAAATCTTACAAGTCTGATAAATGATCAAATTATGATTTATGTGATCCCTGTCCTTGAACAAAAATGTTCTGGTCCAGGTATCCAATATGGTTGGTATGTCACTGGTTTGGAAATGATTCACATTGTTTTATGTTATTGCCTTATATTAGAAAAGAATGAAAGTGTTCAAGATATTTCTTGGGTCCAGAGAGAAAGAAAAATCCTAGCTTTATATTTTGGAAAGAAGAATGTTAGAATAATTTCTGAATAGCAAAATAGTGAACCTGAGTGGTTAGCCAACCTCATTTCCTGCCACCAGGAGGGCTGGTATCAATGAGATTTTCCAGCCGTTCTTAAAATGTATAGTTGGATCAAGAGGCAGACAAGGCTGCTCTTGTGCCAGGTCATGTCATCATCCATCATTTTGCTAGTCTGATGTGGGGCTTACCTAAAATCCTGGGGCAGTTCTGTGCAAGCATTGATTTTAGCAAGAATCCAGCTATTCTACTTTCAGTTCACATGATGCCCTTCTGGGGTTCAATTTAGTGGCTGAGCATTTCCAGTTTGGGAGATTTATCTAAATGGAAGAGCCAGTCTAGAAAAAATATAAACAAGCAATTATTTTCAGCTGGTGTTTTCATGGCTAAGATAAAACAAAATCAAAGACTTCCGTTAATAGAGGTTGGCACTGAAAGCAAGTGTGAAAGATTTGAAATTTGACAGAATAAATCTTGAACTAACTTTCCTGTTTGTTCAAAGGCTGTCAACTCTCAATTACAACTACCATTCTTGAAATACAATAAGAATATCATTTCTAGCTCTTTTCATCACAGTTTCTATATGAGTTATGCAACCTAGTTAGTCTTTGTTGGTTTCAACATTCTCCAATCTGTCATTATTTGAAATCTTTCTCTCTCGCTCTTTCAAACATATAATATTTTAATTTGCTGTTGTGACCTAGATGGGCCAAAAGATAAAATGGTGCTTTTCTGAAAGGCATTTCCTTCAAGGTCTAGAGAGGTGCTGTTGATAGGGATGAAATCGAATGGAGATGTGATGAACAGCCAATCATAACAGGAGCCAGACAGAGGTTGTGGCTTCAGGAAATATTTCCTCTTAGAGGGAGAGAGAAGGATTGGTAGGCTCAAGATGATTTTAGGTATAAGTTTTTATGTTTTTAAAATTAAGATTGTGTCATTTCTCCCCCCCCCCGCCCCCTTCATCTTCCCTAAGTCTTCACATTGCCCAGTGTTGGGTCGGCCCTTGGGGCTCAGGACCCCGGACAGCACCTGGAGATCAGGGAGCTGGTTGAAGTTTTAAAGCGCATTTGAGTTAATGTCATGGTTCCAATTAACACCCCTAATGAAAGACGATTCCGAGTCTAGAAGTTCCTCAAAGTTCCATTTTATTAGAGATGTCATATTGGCACATCTGGGAAAACCCGAATCTGAAAGCTTCCAGGTTTTCCCCACCGAAAAAAAAGTCCAAGTCTCTTCCCCTGCACCCACATGTCCATCACATGGTCCAATCAAAGCACCTTCCCAACTGGAGATGCCTCCCAATCACGCCACTCCAGATGCAGGCAGAATGTCCTTGACTCCCAGAGAATGTTATTATGGCTAGATATCTGCCCAACTCCATGCAATCTCACCTCCCAGTTTCCTACAGCACTAAATGTGGCAGTCCTGAAGATCGAAAGAAAAAGATGGCCTCCAGGGCTGACAGATTGTTTAAATAACAAAAAAAAGGATGTTCCAACATGCACAAATGGTATTAATTTGCTGTTTAACCTTAGTGCACAATATAGGATAAACATTGGACTTAAAAAAGAAAGAACATGACTTATTTTCATAGCAAGAGTAAGAAGTGATTTGTCACTGCTTTTTTCCAGGATTTCCCCCCCCCCCCAATTTTCCAGTCTAGTCTACAGCCTTTGAATTCCTATGATCTGACCCTGCTAATTTTTTTCAAGATACGCTTGGCTGGATGTTCTCCCCTTAGCTAGACAGTTGCTGTTTTTCTCTTACTTCTCCTACAGTTGTGATGCTCACTGATGCTCATTTATTCAACACAACAGAGACAGTGTTTTATTCTTTGCCATATGCCAGCTGAACAACATGTTTCAGAAAAATACCCCCAATTAGTAACTGGTAAGTAAATCTTGTGCTGAATTTGACAGGAAGCTAATAAAAGATTAAGTAAAAGGAGTGGAGAGATATGGAGCAAGAAAATGGACCAACTATCTCTTTCATTTTAAAAAAAATTACAGGTGAAATGTGAATCACAAACATGCCCATTGTAATGGAAAAGTAATTTTTTAAAATTACATTTTAATTGTGTGCTTACTGTAAGAAATGTATGATTAATGCTGCTTAATATAGCCTTACATAAGGTAATCAGTGTAGAAATAGTGATTTTATTCTTGATTTTTCTGATTTATGTTCAAAGCTGAGCTAACTCCCTGAAGGATGAAAGAAGAGTTGGCATTTGTCTATCAATACCATCAAACAAAATTGCAGGGGTGAAGAGTTAGGCTAACACAGGATGTTTCCATTAGTGTTTGAGAGGTGAAACAGTAATAAAAATCATTGTTTGGAACATGGTTTAATTTAACACTGCAGTGCAATTGCAGTAGGAGGATTTGACACCATGATTATGGAGGATAATTGTAAGCCTGAGAAAAACTTGGCAAAACAATCTCACAATAAGGAGGAGAGGAATTCAAGGAATGCATATTCTACCAGCCTCAAAATAGGTGTGATTTCAGAAGCAAGGACATTTGGAAAAACAGGGAAGGATTTAATATGGATTCTTGGAGCTGTATGGAAAATATGCTACTCTGGCTATGCCCAAATGAGATGACAGGCAATTGTATTAATCTTTAGTCTAACTGAGGATGAATATTTTTCATGATAGGTGCTTTAATATCCATTCAGCAGTAGCTGAATATAGAAACAACAAAATTAAGCTGGTTTTGTTAGTATCAGACAAGGGAAATTCCAAAATGAGAAATTGCTAGAATGAATTTAAGGGGAAAAAAATGTAGGCAAAGACAGTGGCAAACTATTCCTGTAGGCTGTCAAGAAAACTTCATGGATGAGATGCCAAGAGTTGGACCCATCTTGAAGCACTTTATTTTTTTATCAATGTTCCCTTCTCTGTGTGGTGCTATTATCTATATGTACATAACAGCAGCAGTGTAAATCAATCTACTACAGATTGAAGTCCTCTTCATTGGACTCTAATCTGCCACACTAATGTGGTTGATTGATTGACTGATCATTTGATTGATCAATTATGTGCCATCAAATGGTTTTTAACTCGGAACAGCCACATAGATAGTCCTTCCCCCCCACAATGACATGTCTCTTACCTGATCTTTCAGTTCTTCCATTGCCACTGTAATTGAGAGAGAGAGAAGGCTCAAAATGGTCACCCAATTGGCTTGTGTATATTGGGAAGGACAAAAGATAGGGTCTCTCTGTTCCTAGTCTTGCATATTAATAGATATAATGCTATTGATCACTGAGATCTTGTTGAAGTGTACAAGGTACACCTTTATAGTCCCTAACCCCAAATTGCAATTCACACATGATTATATACATTATTCATATGATTAATCACATTTAATGTCTATAACTTGGAGTGCTGTGGTGGCCTACTGGTGAAGTCATTCCCTCTCATTCAGAGGGTTGAGTTCAATCCTAGATAGGGGAAGATGGTTCTCTTCTAGGGCACAAAGGAAAAATATATGTGGCATCAGGAAGGCCCCGTGGCCACTAAACGCACAGCTTTATCTAGTCACCTTGACTCTACCCCAAATTAAGGGATTACAGGATTGTAAAAAGGAAGTTTTTTAATAGCCATAACATATGATTGCTTTACTTGTATACATGTATAATTATTTTATTCTGCTTTAGAAAGAATTATTATTGAATCAAGTTTGTATGTAATAAAGTGTGACAATAGAAAGAGATAAAATAGAGATCGCTTTCAATAAATAATTGATTACAAGGAAACAACAAATTGTATTACTTTACCAAAGTTTTATGTACTCTAGCCTATCATTTGTCTTGAGTGTCTAGGCACCTGAGAAACGAGAGAGAAACATTATCTTCAACTGGGTCCACTTTTGCTAAATTGACAAAAAGATGAGTAGCTAGATTTCATTTTACATATTGTTGTTAATATTCTTTCTTTGAATACAGAAATCCTTACCAAAGCCATCTTTTTGAGGGATCACAAGGTCTCTTTATATTGTTTTCTATATGCTGCTTCTGCATAATGTGAATAGAATAAAACAGAACAGAACAGAACAGAATAACAGAATTGGAAGGGATCTTGGAGGTCATCTAGTCCAACACTCTGCTTAGGCAGGAAACCCTACACCACTTCAGACAAATGGTTATCCAACATCTTCTTAAAAACTTCCAGTGTTGGAGCATTCACAACTTCTGGAGGCAAGTTGTTCCACTGATTAATTGTTCTAACTATCAAGAAATTTCTCCTTAGTTCTAAGTTGCTTCTCTCCTTGATCAGTTTCCACCCATTGCTTCTTGTCTTGCCCTCAGGTGCTGTCCAATATTACAATTAATGTAATAGTTCCCGAATCTATTGATCTAGTGTTAGTGCAAACAATTTTTGTTTTGATAATAATGGAATCTAGCTTTTAAAGAATACATTATTTGAGTAACCCAAGGCTAGTTGTGTCCTTTCATACTAACGTACGTACCAAAGAAAGAACAGCCTTTTGGAAGGTCTGAAGGCAAATTTGTGAAAGAGCTGGTCAAAAGCAGCTGGGTGTGAAAAGCAAAAGATTCCATGTAATAATGTTTCTGTTTGTGGTATTTTTATCTTGTCTATATAAACAGTGTGTATGGTCTCAGTCATCCAGGTCATGGTTGTCCTAAAAGTGCTTTTTTAAAAGGCAACTGGAAAAGATGCCTTTTTTCAAAAGGCAACAGGAAAAGCACCAGGCCCAGACAAGATAACTTTTTCTTGCTTAAAAGTCTGTGCTGATCAATTGGCCCCACCTTCACCTGAATCTTCAATAAATCACTAGAGATGTGCCATGTTCCTTCTTGATTCAAATGCTCCATCATCCCAGTGCCGAAGAAGCCCTCCATCAAGGAACTGAATGACTACAGACCAGTTGCTCTAACATCTGTAGTTATGAAAATCTTTGAAAGGCTAATGCTGTCCCACCTGAAAATCATCATGGATCCACTGTGAGACCACCTGCAATTTGCATACTGAGCAAATAGATCGACAGATGATACTGTTAATTTGGCTCTGCAGTACATCCTATAACATTTTGAATCTCCAAAGACCTATGCAAGGCTCCTCTTTGTAGACTTTAATTGAGCATTCAATACCATCATACTCGACATTCTTCTAACTAAACTAAATCAGTTAGTGGTATCTAACACACTTGTAAGTGGATCATAAGCTTCCTCACAGACAGGAAGCAGCAGGTGAACCTAGGCAAAATCACATCAGATACCTGTACAATTAGCACAGGAGCCCTCCAGGGCTACGTTCTCTCTCCACTTCTCTCTATATACCAATGACTGCATCTCAAATGATCCATCTGTTAAACTACTGAAGTTTGCAGATGATACAACAGTGATTGGTCTCATTCGAGACAACATTGAATCCGCATACAGATGGGAGGTTGAACAACTAGCCTCATGGTGCAACTGGAACAATCTGGAACTGAACACTCAAAACCGTAGAAATGGTGGTAGACTTTAGAAGAAATCCTCCCAAACTACCTCCTTTTACAATATTTGTTGTGGCTTGCCAGCAGCCTGCGCAGATTGTGGCTGATCCCAACGATGAGGAGGCTGGTGTGGGGTCGTGCCAGCAGCTTGTGCAGCCAACGCTTGCATCAGACAGCGAAGAGGCTGAAGAGGATGTGGTGCCAGAGGCAGAGACTCAGCCAGGGCTTTCAGAACCTCCAGAGGCTTCTTCAAGTGGAGAGAGTGAAGTGGAGGAGCCTCTCCTCAATGCTCGAGCACAGGGCTGCCAAAAGGCAGGAGTGGCTACTCAGGAGGAGGAGGTCTCGAGAGTAAGGTTTGAGGATAATTGGCAACTCCCTTAGCCTATTTAAGTTGCACGCAGTTAGTAATTTCTTGCTGGAAACAACATGTAATTATTAAAGAACATTTTTGAAGAATGAGTGTCTTATCATATCTTGTCTTCTGGGCTGGTTGCCAACCTTTGTCAGACTTTGTTTATTCTTGGTACATTATAACTTTGATAAGGAACGTTGGTGTGTGTCACAATCCATGGGAATCCGGAGCTGGGGCAGAACAATACTAGACAACACAATATCAACATTAGAGACCTTCAAATTTCTAGGTTCTATCATATCTCAAGACTATCTTGAGTTCTATCATATCTAAAGTAGACACCTAACATCAAAAATGTCATCAAAAAAGCATAACAAAGAATGTTCTTTCTGTGCCAACTCAGGAAGCTCAAACTGTCCAAGGAGCTGCTGATATAGTTCTACAGAGGAATTACTGAGTCTGTCATCTGCACCTCTATAACTGTCTGATTTGGTTCTGCAACCCAACAAGACAGACACAGACTTCAGAGGATAATTAGAACTGCAGAAAAAAACAGTTAATACCAACCTTCCTTCCTTTGAGGACCTGTTTACTGCACAAGCCAAAAAGATGGATGTGAAAATATTTACAGACCCCTCGCATCCTAGACATAAATTGTTTCAACTCCTACCCTCAAAACAATGCTATAGAGCACTGCACACCAAGACAACTAGACACAAGAACAATTTTTTCCTGAACGCCATCACTCTGCTAAACAAATAATTCCCTCAACACTGTCAAACTATTCACTAAGGTTGCACTACTAGTACTATTAGTCTTCTCATTATTCCTATCATCCATTTCCTCCCACTTATGACTGCATGACAGTAACTTTGTTGCTTGTATCCTTATGATTGATATTGATATTGATTGTTTCCTGATTGCTTATTTGTACCCTTATTAGTACCCTATTAAGTGTTGTACCTTATGATTCTTGGCAAATGTATCTTGTCTTTTTATGTACATTGAGAGCATATGCACCAAAGACAAATTCCTTGTGTGTCCAAACACACTTGGCCAATAAAGAATTCTATTCTATTCTTTCGTGTCAAGAAAGTCCAGTTGCCTCTTAAAATAGCACCTTTGAGATATGGTTGCTCTTATTTATTATTGTTGTTGTTGTTGTTGTTGTCATCATCATCATCATCACCATCATCATATTTAATAGTTTTATTGCACCACACATTTCTGAAATCATGTTATCCTGCGACATAGGATAGGGTAAGTTATTGACTGGATTTTTAGAAATTAAACATTAAGTAGGATTTGGAGTATATATGATGGCAGTCTTCAAATAATAATTAAAACTGAACAGTTATAGTGGATTAATGATGCACTTGTCTGTCTGGTTATTGTTCTACTTTTACTTTGCATTTATTACCTGTTTTTATACTGATCTCGAGAGCCACCTTTCCTCTATGTGGGAAGATGTGTTTATGAACTTTCTGTGAAGTAGTGAATTATTAGAAATTTAACTGTCACATGGCATGTCTCTGTGTTAGGAGTGGTGAAAAAAAGTCAAGATAGTGGTTTTCATCTCATGATAATAGTATCTTAATTTGTGGGGTCCTTAGTTTTGATGCTTTATGAACCTGTTGGTTTTTGTGCAGAAGATTCATTACCAAACGAAGTAGCATCATCAGTGCATAATTACTATCTTAGTTTTTTGACCCTTGACATTCCTGTTCCACCTGAGGATCAGGAAATCAGGAAAAAAAACCAGGATATCATTTCAAGTAAACTTAAGATCTTAGTATCAGGTAGCCAATGTTTCTAAATTTGCTTTCTGGTACCAATATAAAGAGGCAAAGATACTTACAAGTCCATTTGATACATTGCTTTATTATTCTTTCCTATCCCAACTGCTCCAATGATGGCTATTTTTCAGTTAGGAAGCTGTGGCAGAGACCAAAATTGGTGCAAGAAAATTTGAAGAAGGGGAAATATCTTGGGGTGAGAATAGAGCTGACATAGTTGAAAATCCCCAGTCTGCTGGAGACTACAATGAAATAAGAAGAGAACTAATCATACATGGTATATTGAAGTATGCATATTGAGGAGGTGGACAGGGCTATAGGCACTGATAATACGCTCTTAGACTTCAGCCTACCTCTGCTTCAGACCCCAGCTGTGGAAATGTATAAAAACATATTTTCAGATGGAAGACTAGGATTACTGACTCATAATTTTCAGAAAATATGCAACAAGTAATATTCATCTCAGTTGAATTCTGGGCTTGGCTATTTTAAACATTTCAGGCATGAAATCACTGTTATTTATTCTGTCAGAATCATGCCAAGCAGACTCTTTATTTGAAAGGAAAAATAGCAACAAATGGAGCTTATGAAAACAAAATATTTAATAAAGCAATATTGAAATGCAAACAATTGAACCTAGTAAAATTTGCTACTTATTTGTCTTTATCTGCAAACTGAACTTCGGAATAAAAATGTCAATGCTCCTTGCTTTTGCTTTTTTATCTTTTTTTCTCCCAGAAGGTCAGGGTGGCATTTTTGCCACATAAATTTGTAAGATATTTTACTCTGAAAATTATAACTGGATTCACAAATTGCATTAAACTACAATTTGTTTTACTATGACATGTAGAATAAATTATCTGGGTTCACTCACTTCATAAAGCCATAAAATATAGTTTATAATTCACAGTGATTGGATTTAGAAAATAGTTCATGTATCCAAATAAAAAAAAAAAGCTTATCATGGCTTAGTATAAGGTCTTGGATTCAGTTGGAACATTTGTAGTTTTCTCAAATGTACCAAGGAAGAATCATAGTAGCCATTTCAGCCTCCCATTTCCAAATCCAGTACCCCAGCAACTGAATCACATGGCCTGTGTATAATTAGTGCTGCTATGTATGTTAACTGCAGCACATGTTTAATATGCCACTGTTGTTTTAATATGCCACTGACTGTGTTTGTAGTAGACTCTTTTAAGTCACATCAAAAGTAGTCATAGTGATCATGAGGGAAAAATAGCTAGAATCCGTATTAAGACAGGAATTGACTAGGTTCAATTGAAGATTTATAAAATAATTGAAAGATGTTGAGTTTCTAAGAATGACCCTGTCTAATCAATTACCCTGTCTTACTGGAAATTTAAAATCAAGCTCCTCTTGAAAATATTCAGTTGGCATAATTGAGATGTTGACTCTATATAGATCTCTAACAGGTCTTAAGTATGAGATGCACAAAATTTTTTTCCACTTTAGCATGGCAAGGAGTGTGTGTGCACATGATGCAGATTACATGATTTTTGTCATTTACATGATGGCATCATGATCAGGAACTGTGGTAGCGCAGTGCTTAGAATGTAGTATTGCAGGCTAACTCTGCCAGGACTTCTGACCAACGCAAGCTGACTCAGCTTTCCATCCTTCTGAAGTCAGTAAAATGAAGACCCACATTGTTTGGGGCAATATGTTGACTTCTGTAAACTGCCCAAAGAGTGCTGTAAATGGGATAATATATAAGTCTTAAGTGCTAATGCTATTTGGTGATGTATGATAGTTTTGGTCAGATCCTTGTGATAAAGGACTGATTACAAAGATGTATCATACAAAGAATTTTGTCCAGATTAGAGAGAAATATGGTAATTGTGAAAATGATGAATCACATATTAAAGATTCCCAAACATTAATATGGACATTACCATTCCTTATAATATTAATATAATATAGGATCTGTACAATCCTAACATGAAGTCCTGTTGTAGGAAGAGTGCAGGAAAAAGCTTAGAGGTCAGAACTTCCAACTTTGCCTCAGATTCAACAGGCATTCTCAGAAACTCACAAAGGTAGAAGTCCAATTATTTTGGGGAAGGCTAATTTTCCTGGACAGCAAAATAAATAATTAACATTTTTATAGTAAGAAGATATTGGTAGAACTTCTCTTTTGGCAGCAAGGTATTTGTAAAACATGAGCTTCCAGATGGCAAACCATTTTTTTTTCATAGTGAGGACATCTAAGATAGCTGTTCTGTGAAATCACCTCCACCATGCCCTCCAAACACCAAATGTGATTTCTGGCCTGCAAAAGCTGCTTGCTTTTACTCTGGATCTTTCTTTAAAACTGAAACTTGCTTTTAGGTTTCTTAATTACTATTTGCTGCATAGATGCAATTGTACCCCACATATAATCATATACAATGCAATTCTTACATTGTAATTCATTCTTTAAATGAGGAATAGGGTATAGACCTTTGGACAATACCGTCTTGTAACCCTTTTTGTGTGACTAAACCATTTTTAGAACAACTACGGTATATTAAAATTTCAGGATACAAAGACACCAATAAAAAACAGAGTAACTCTGACATTTACTCTTCAGACTGGTTTGTTACAGTAGAAATGCAATGATTATAGATGGCTGAGTTGTGCATAAAAAAAGGGTGAAATTTTAGTTGCACCATTATAATTGTCATCTTGACTCCCCCCCCCATACTCTGGAAATACCCTTTTAAAATTATGCTATAGGAATATATTTATTGGTCAAATGTCATACAACATACAAATAATTTGTCTCTGATGCATAAGCTCTCAGTGTATAGTACATAGAAACAACAAAGCAGTAAGTCATAGATCATAAATCATAAGATACAAACAACAAGTGATAAATCATAAGATACCAATAGGAGAAGGTAGTAGGAAAGATGAGAAAGATGACAAGATGAAAAAGATAAGATGAGAAGATGAGAAGGATAAAAGCAATATAGCCCTACTAAATGAGTAAATATCTATAGGCATAAGACAGTGCTGTGGGAATTGGGTTTTCAGCAGAGTTATGGCATGGGGAAAAACTATCCTTGAATCTAGTTGCTTTTGGCATGCAATGCCCTGTAAGGTAGTGTCCTGAGGGCAGAAGTTGACATTTCATATAATATGTTAAACCTCTTTCAGGCTGCACTACAGGTTTTGTTCATTAGCTACCTAATATATCAAGAAATTAAGTTGCTCATTTGCAACAATTGTTCTGCTAAAATTTGACAGTACAGTCAATAAGGTTCATGGGGGAAAAAAACAAAAAACAAATAGAATGTGCAGGATTCCCGTTCTAGTTGGCCAGGGCATCTGGTACCCAGTATGTAAATGTCTCAATTGTTCACATTCTCCAAATTTCTCCTCATTCTGCTTAAAGAGAAATAGACTCAATCAGCCTATTGATTTCTCCAACCTTGAGTTTGTCCAATGTTGCTTTTAGCTCATGCAAACATGATTGCTTTAGGCAGGCTCCCCAAAGGTCTTCATTAGCCCCCTGGTTGTGCATTATAAAGAAATACACTAAACTGAGACTGCTGCAGCCTTCCATTCACTCTGAAATGCACATTTGGAGGTGGAATGCACAGGCAATCCCCATTTTCTTCCAATGTACAGTTCACGTTTCCACTCCTATTTTATAGGAGTAGGTGGGGCAGTTTATCTGCATGGCTTGGCTGTCCAGCAGCTACTTGGTCTATGTCAGACAGAACATCTGTTCTCCAGTATCGATCTTAGAATCCACCATGAGGAAATGTTCCCTGCTGTACTCTTAAGTCCCATTTATACTCTGCAGGTCTGGGAGTTTTTCTTTTTTTTTCTTTCTTTCTTGCCATCCAGTGGCTTTTGTTTAATAACAGATTCACTGACAGCACTGCAGTTGTTCACAGCGTAATTTCTTCACAGTGAAATCTGCTGGAAGAGGAAGAGGCTTTTGGATGTGCGTGCATCTGTGTTTCTTAGCATAGTTCTTTGCAGCAGGTGATACATTACTGAATATTCATGATGTCCAAACCGTCCCGTCTAGCCAGGCCACTATCAACTAACCCAGCATCTAGACTGCCTTTGTCTAGGAAGGAAGATTTTAGTGGCAGAATGAGGAAAATTAGTTTAGGGGAAAAGATTTTAAGAGCTGGCAGTGAAGGGAACCTGATTAAAAAGCAGCAGCAGCAGGAGCAGCATGAACAGCAGGTGCCAGCCATGGATGCACTTTTCCGGCAAAGGGTTCCTGGGCTGAAAGGTAAAGTATGGATTTCTTTCTTAGATAAAGAATCTGCCAGATTAGATATTGCAAAATAAGGAGGCTTGTTATTATAGTATAGTTCCCAGGACAGCCGTGAGAAATGGGAAGTAGAAACATTATGATTGAATTGAATTGGTGATATCTTTCCTGCGATACTATATAGCCATGAAAACATTTTTGCTCAGTAGGTTTTGAAACTGCTTGTCTAGTTTACAGCAAGACTTGTGCTTGGAAAAAATGGATGGTTCTTCAAAGATTAATCAAGTGTTATTACTTTTTGTTAACTAACTTGATTTTGAATTGGTAAGGTGTCAGAGGTTATGATTAAAGGGATGCTGAAAATAGGTTCTGAACTTGGAAAATACAGCTTTTAAAAAATTACCACTCTTCTTATTTGTCATGCATGAGTAGTGTGAGTAATACGTATACCCTCTTTTTTTTATGGAATGTTTTTTTCTGCATGACATTAGCCTACAGGTTCCAAATTCAGCATGTCTGTTCTAAAATCCAGATCTTCCAAGAAAGCATTTATAAATGCATGGGTTCCAATTGACTCAGTACACAGGGGGAAAAAAGTCTCCTGACATAACAAATATTCTTATGCACCCAGTGATCTCCTAAATTAAATATGTGACAAATTGTGAGATGATAAAAACTTAGTACAGCAAGTTTTACTTTGATTTATAGCTACTGGGAACTAGAGATTTCAGCTATATTATGACATTTAAAATTTGGGTTAGTTATTTCTTTAAAAAAATAAGAGCACTGTTCTCTGCATTAAATTTGAAATAGATTTTCATCTTTCAGTCATAATGGAGAAGATGGGAAAAAAGAATCCTATCCCTTCATTGTAGCAAGCTGCAGCAAATCTGTTGCAGTAAAACCTCTGACTTTATACTTCAAACCATAGCCATTCTCTCCATCCATGCACACACATCATCAAAGTGTGCAGCTTTTTGTTTTTGAGTGAGCGTGCCTTTGGAAGGATGCCTTTCCTTCACCTGTTGCGTGACTTTAAAATGCCATGTGAAGAAGAGAGATAATGACTCTCTATATTATCTAGCGAGTGTGACAAGTACCAAAAACATTGCGAGCATTGATGGATAGGAGACAGTTACAAATGGGAAAGAAACTAAAACATCCTCCTGGCTTGGGAGAGCTTAAAATTTATAATTCTCCCTATGCCAAGTGCATTGCCTATTTGGCAGCTAATGTGGAAATTTTCCTTTGATCTAACCATTGATAGAGAATCTTTACTTCCAGAAAGAAGCAGAGAAAGAAACGAAGCTCTTGTGAGAACAGTAGTTGTTGTCCCCTTCCTCACAACTGTAACTTGAATGAGAAGGTAACTGAAGATGTATTACGACGACATGACTATTATTACATTTTAGTCTTTCTCTATTTACAAAAAGAGCTACTTGGAAAGTTAATTATGAAAGGATCACTTTTTTGTGTCTTGTGCTGTCTGAAATACTGGGTCAACATCAAAGAGTTCCAGAGGTTTATAGAATGTTAATATATTTTTTCAGGACCATGACTTTTATGAAGCTCTTCTAACATATTGCTGTTTGTTACAGTTGAAGAGTTTCAAGAGTTACCTGATGATTCAAGGTGCTTGGTTGTATGTACTGTTAGTACATAAAGCATCGTGTGTTTTGTTCTACAAGGTTTTTATAAAAATGAAGTCTAGGTTACTTTGGAAAATAAAATTGAAGTATTTCAGTATTTCCTTAGTCCTGTATGGAATGCATTAAGACAAATATTAATATTCTCTGTATGTGTGTGTAAGTGTGTGTTTTTGTTTGTGTGTGTGCATGTGCATGTGTGTGTACGCATATTTGGGATTGTATTTGAAATGGTGTAGGGTTTCCTGCTTGAGCAGGGGGTTGGACTAGAAGACCTCCAAGGCCCCTTCCAAATGTATTATTCTGTTATTCTGATTCTGTGCAAAATTACATGCAAGCAACCATCACTGAGTATCATGTGTGTATATGTATAAAATGGTGTATTATTGGGTGCCTAGCATAACATCATATGCATCAAGATAATATTCTGGAGTTGTTTCTAGTAAGTTAAGTGATATTTGGGAAATTGTTTACATTATTGTTTGATTTGAATCCATAATCACAATGCCTATCACACACCACGAAAGATTACTGGAACTCTGTTGACATAGCCCAGTGTTTCTCAACCTTGGCAACTTTATGATGGATTGACTTCAACTGCCAGAATTCCTCAGCCAGCATGGGGAAGTTGAAGTCCACGCACGCTGGCTGAGGAATTGTGGCAGTTGAAGTCTATTTGTCTTAAAAGTTGCCAAAAGCTGGGGAACATCGATGAAGCCTGGTAAGGTTTCCCTTTTCCATCCTTTTATACCAAAGAGAGTCAAGATGGGGTTTCTTTCTCACATTTTGTTTTCCCAGACTAAGCTCATATTGTTCTAATGAATGCTAAATATCTTCCCTGTACTCCTGTACAATGTCTAATTTTTATCAGAGGTTTTATCTAAGAGTGACTAGGTAATTTGTTATTTAAACCGGGACATTATGGTCAGCTTGCTGAAAGGAGGCATTATGGAAGTCATGTGTTATATAAGTTACATGGGAGCGCTATATTAAGTTATATGGGAATTATGGTTGTTGCATCACTGGAGGTCTTCAAGAAAAGTTTGGACAGCCATTTGTCCAGGATGCAATAAGGTCCTCCAAGGTCCCTTCCAGCCCTATGTTTCTGTTATTCTAATAGGGGAAGAAGGTGGCAATTGCTTGAAGGGACTCATAAAAAAGATATAGTGTATTCACACCAAACAGGAGAATAGTTGTAAACTGGGACTATCCCAGGTAAACTGGATCATGTGGTCAGTTTAAGTTTATCTGACTTGGAGTCAGCATCATGGACCAAGTGTACACAAATTCAGTACAAGTTCATTGACAGCTATTGTGCATTTTAGGTTGGAGGCTTCAAAGCAGGGAAAATTTTAATAGTGCTTAAGTAGCCTTGATTCAAGCCAAACATCCAGAGCTATACCATGACTGATTAAATATGGTAAAAGATTAAATAGAGCCAGAAGGATGACATGCGGAGTCATCTCACTCATCAGATAGTTTTTGTTCTCAATGTTCATTGTAAGCCAAAGAGAAATAGTTTTTAATCACTCCCCCCCAGCCTTCCCCTCCCCCCAAATTTGGTGTCTGCCTGATATATTGCAGTCCAACTCTCAGAATTTTCAATCAACATAGCCTTTACTAATACTAATTGGTGTTTTCGAAGGTTAAGTGCAACACACCTGGAGAACATCAGCTGGAATAGGCTTCTGGTCCACTGAATTGCCTAAATCCTTAATTGAAGTCCTTAATTGAAGTCTAGCTTGTGCAGATATAAGTGAGATTGTTTAAATCAGCGAGATCCAACAATCATTTTTTATAAAAACTATTAAAAATATTCCCACTTCCCTAATGAATAGTCTGTCAACAGAATTATGCCTTCCCCAACCCATCCTAATTCTCCATAGCTTCTCTAAAATGGAAAGAATGCAAAAGTTGTGAGCAAGATGATAGGTTCCATTTCTCCAGGAACTAGTCAGTTTTCTTAACAATACAGAATTGAGTGTCATACACGGAAAGCTAATAAGGACAAAGGTTTGGCAACCAGAGGTGTATTCATTTCTGGAGATGAACTTTATCCAACTTAAAGTTTCCAAGTTTGAGAAGAATGATTCTGTAAACAAGGAATAGGGATACCTACTAGAAATTACTATGCTCCATCAAAATAGCAAATTTGGAATATTGAAGAGCACATATAATCCCTTTAAAATGTGCATTTGAGTTGAGGTGGAACAATGTATGCATAAGAATGCAAGATGGTGCAATTTAAAAGTTGATCAATGAAAGCTCCAGTTTTCCATGGTGGCGCAGTAGTTAGAATGCAGTATTGCAGGCTAATTCTGCTGACTGCCAGCAGTTTGTCAGTTCAATTCTCATCAGCTCAAGGTTGACTCAGCTGTCCATCCTTCTGAGGTTGGTAAAACGAGAACCCAGATTGTTGGGGGCAATATGCTGATTCTGTAAATCGCTTAGAGAGGGCTGTAAAGTACTGTGAAGTGGTATATAAGCCTAAATTCTATTGCTATTGCTATTGTATTACTTGCACAAATCAATCCCTTGTACAAGTAACTTTTTATCTGAAAGATATCCTCAGGACATTAAGGGTAACTAATGCTACATCTCTGGTTGCCAGTTTTTGTAACAAACCTGGAATATGTGAAATCCAAAGTACGAGAAAATCTCAACCAACAAATCTGAACACCTCCTTGATGCCTTGGTTTAATGAGCTGAAATCATCAGTAACATGAATTACCAGTGGAAGTTTTTCTTCTAGCCATGGCTTAATATCCACTGCAATTAAAGATTTTCTTTTGCAGCAGCAAGGAAAATATATTGTTGCTTAAACTAAAGCAATCCAAATATATATTACATTAGCATCTAATTAGCAATTAGTACATTAAGACTAACATATATATTTGGTATAACATTGAGAACCCTATTTGTTGGGTATACATAAGAAATAGGTTTCCTGTGTGCCTTTCAAGATGTGAAATGCCATTCTGTTGTATTGAAGCCTTCCGAAAAAGAATCAAAGCTTGTCAATCAAGCCAGACCTTTTTAGTTATAGCAATATCATGTTTTGGCTTTCTTTGTTTTACTGAGTTCTGGTTGTTTCATACTTTAAAGTTAGTTCTAAATGAAGAGAAAATCAGAGTAGAGCATACTGATCAGTACTTTGATATAGCACCAGGCATAAACTAAAGCAGATAGACCTCTGTAGGTTGTCAATTTGCTATTCAGGTCTGCAAGAAATACACATGTACCAATTCTCATCCTATCTGCAATCTCCAGATAGGTTATGTTGTGAATGGTATGGAGGAGACAAAATTGCTCAGTTGAAATTCCGAATTAGATAGCAGTAACTACTTTCTTGTTTCCCAGAATGCTATGAAATTTTTCTTAATATGCGGAAGTACAGTAGTTATTATCCCAAATGAGGTAGGGAAAGCATGCAGTGCAGGATTTCTGCAATTCCTTCCATCCCCTTTACTAGTAGAAAAATATCTCTGTATTTTCTTCTGTAAAATGATGTTTGCTTTTTTGTGTGTGCATGCATACATTTTAATCTGAGACTAATCAGGATGTATGCATACACATATTTTGCATATGTGTGAACATGTATATGGATTTAATCAGGATAGATTCATCTGCATTGCATCTCTATGTGCATTTCTTTTTCCTCAAATTGTATTGGTCTGTAAGTGTGGACATATGATTGGAAGACAGGCAGATTTAAGAATGGAGCAAAGGCATTGCTGCCCAAATGCCTCATTCTTTTTTTCATGGCTACAGTCAGCCCATTTTTTATCACTCTCTTTATTTCCCAGCTTCTGTCAGCCCATCAAATTTTGGTCTATTCCATTCTGTTTTCAAAGAATTACCCAGCTGACAGATGGACAAACAAAGTACTGAGTTCCTTTTTATAATTTCTTTCCAATACTCTGTTGGGTTGGAAAGAATAAAAATGGATTGAGTGGGTTTCCCCCCCACCCCCATTATAATTAAGAGCTGCCAGTATATTGGAGAGAAGCTGAATATTTACAAAAATAAAATATTTTGGACAAGTCCTTCTTGCAGTTTAGAGAAAGATTCTATGTGAAATATTTTACAAGGATGGGAAGTGATAGTTAGAGGCATGGTGTGTGTGTGTGTGTGTGTGTGTGTGTGTGTGTGTGTGTGTGTGTATTTGTATATTTCTTTATGCCAGGGATTTTCCTACGTATATCAAGATGTTTCATGGCCTAATTTTCAGTGAAATGTCCATTCATCAGCTTTTAGGCCTTCCTAAACATTCCAGCAGGTAGTTTGCTAACTGTTTGAATTTAAGAGGGAGACTGGAATAGATTTATTTCTATCTTGTTAGATTTCATATACATACATACATACATACATACATACATACATACACACACACACACACACACACACACACACACACACACACATACATATATACATCTTAGGATGAGGGTGTGGCTAACTGATGAGGGCTTATAAACCCGAAATAGGTCTATCTTAGTCTCCCAATGGGCAGCAGAGGGTCTGCTGGCTGCCAGAAAAAAAGCCTAGAAACTAATGGATTGTGATTTCACTGAACACATACATACACACACACACACACACACAAACAAACACACACACACACACACACACACACACACACACACACATTATTTTATTTTATTTTCGTAGGCTTTTATGTGCATCATTCTTTATGCCAGGCTTTTCCTACATAAATCAAGATGTTTCACAGCCATAGCACAGTGAAATCTCATTCACTGGTTTCTAGGCTTTCTCAAACATTAAAGCAGCATTAAAGCAGTCTCTCCCAAATCTCCAAACAGACAGCAAAATGCTGCTTTAATGTTTGAGAAAGCCTAGAAACCAGTGAATGAGTTTTCACTGTGCTATGGCTGTGAAACATCTTGATTTATGTAGGAAAAGCCTGGCATAAAGAATGATGCATGTATGTATGTATGTATGTATGTATGTATGTATGTATGTATGTATGTATGTTTTTCCTTTAAGCCAGGTGATTCTTTCTCCATCTTTTCTTTCTGGCAGCAAGCAAATTTTGTGCTGCATTGTGGGAGACCTATATAGCTATTTCTGGCTCGTTAGCCATCCTCAGTAAGCCACACCGACATCTCATGTTCCTCCCTATAAAGGCACAATGTCTATTTTCTTACTTTTCATAGGTTTAATGTGTGTTTTTCCTTTAAGCCAGGTTTTTCCTACATAGCCAAGATTTTTCTGTAACCACAATTGAGTGAAATCACATTCACTACTTTCTGGGTTCTTTACCAGAAATAGCTATATAGGTCTCCCACAATGCAGCACAAAATTTGCTTGCTGCCAGAAAGAAAAGATGGAGAAAGAACCCAGAAAGTAGAATGTGTGTGTGTGCAGAAGCACCACACGTGAGCATGCTCTCAATTCTGAACTAGTAGTGAAGACTACTGATGTAGATGTGTGTGTGTGTGTGTGTGTGTGTGTGTGTGTGTGTGTGTTTGTGTTTTCTGTCAAAGCACCTTGTCTACCACAATATGGAAGGGAGCATACTGCTTCCCTTTCACCTTTCAGCTCCAATCCAGGAGCCCTCAAGCAGTCAAATTCATGATAAACCGTTTTATACCAAATTTATATTTGCTGATAAAGAAATAAAGGGAGACTAGTATAGATCTATTTCAAGCTATTTAGCTCTCATCAGATTTCTTATTCAGTCAGCTTTATATAAACCAGACAGCTTTATATATCTTTTCTTGAGTACAGGTAAATATGGTTCTTAGACATTGGCCAAGAAAGATTTTTCTCTACTTTTTAGTATTCTAGACTTAGCACTCACAACCACATCTGAAAAAAATATTGTTGATAAGAGTCAAGAGAATTCTAAATTAAAACGCCAACTATGTTCACCATTTACTGGTAAGAATAATTTGAGATGAATATGATAAAATAAGCAATACTATGGAAGCAATAATGACCAAAAATGAAGACTATCCAGATGAAAGGATGTGATTTTGAAAATATTCCTCTGTTTAATGTGAAAGGTTTTCCAACAATCTGCATCTGGCAGTGTGTACTTTTTCTATATATAATCTGGATGATTGCCAAGTGTATCCCTACGCTACTGTAGGTTTATAACAGTGATTACTTTTGCAGTAGTTATCTAGAGCAAAATGTATCTCATCACAGCTTATGATCAAATAAACTTTGTTGCAATGCTATTAACACAATGAACATGAATGCAAGACACAAGAATAGGCTACCATATCAATCTTTTCCTGCTTGGTAGGAGGAGTTGGTGGGTTCCTCCCTGTTTGGCCTGGTTTGGCCGAGCTGGTAGCGGTGGCAATATGACGTCACCGAACCAGTTCTCTTTGTTCAGGAGCTGGGCCCTCCCACCCCCTCACCCCCCACCCGCCTTATTCTTACCTTTTATTTGGCCCCAACTCCAATCTATTGCTGTCTCCCAAGTCCCAGCTGATAGGCTAGAAGGAAAAAAAACTGTTTAAACTCTTGCTGCAGGCTTTCAAAGGGCCGCCCTACAGCTGATCAGTGTTAAAAGGCAGTACGGTGCCTCCAAAAACAAATGGGTAGACCAATGCCTCCAAAAATGAATGAGTAGACCGGTAAAGCTCTGCAAGCAGTTAAAAGCTTGGTAGACCAGTACTCTGCTAAATCCTAAAGAATTGTCACATGACCATCAAGCCATGCCCACAAAATAACCCACGCCCACTGAACCAGTAATAAAAAATTTTAGAACCCACTCCTGGACTAGAACATAGAATAATAGAGTTGGAAGGGACCTTGGAAGTCTTCTGGTCCAATCCTGTAGGAGTAGGAGATCTCAAACAAATAGCTGTCCAGTTTCTTCTAAAAAGCCTTCAGTGATGGGGTACCCATAGCTTCTGAAGACAAGGCATTCCACTGGTTAATTGTTCTCACCATTAGGAAATTCCTCCTTAGTTCTAGATTGCTTCTCTCCTTGGTTAGTTTCTATCCTTTGTTTCTTGCCTGCCTTCTGATGCTTTGAAAAATAGGTTGACCTTCTCATCTTTGTGATAGCCCTCAAATATTGTAGCACTGCAATCAGGTCACCACTAGTCCTCTTCACTAGACTAGATATAACCAATTCCTACAATCATTCTTCATAAGTTTTAGCCTCCAACCCTCTAATCATCATTGTTGCTCTTCTCTGCACTCTTTCTTACAGCACGATTTTTAAAAACCCTAGAAGAGGATAAATAGATTGAATGCAGAGTTCCATGTAATCTATTCCTCTTCCCTTCCCAAGCTGGCAGCAGTATATGGCACAAATGAGGATAAAGGGATCTCTTAAAATGACTTTTCAGTAAGACTCAGAAATGCAATCTTTTCTTTGATGTGCATAAACAATATTGGCACCCTAGGCAATATTTTGTAATGTTATTTTAGTTCTTCTGGGATTTTCTTGGTAACTACTTTTGAAAGTCCAAAGTCTTATTGAGTTCTGAAAGCATTAGGAAGAAAACCATAAATAGTTTAATGGATTGATGAAAAGAAATATTCCATCTCAGCTGTACCAAGGCCTGTGCCCTCCAGGTGGGCTTCCAGAATATGACATTGTGTAGGGTCAATTCATGAAAGGTTTTCAGATTGATAACATTGGTGAATACTTTCTGCATAAAAGTGTCCCGTTTCTCCCCTCCATTTAATTTTTTTGCAGATCAGATATAGTGGAAATCTTCTAAAATAAAAGTAATTAAAGTTTGGATAATTTAATTGGATGGTGAATAAAATAGAAGGGGGATCAAATTACAATAGTGTGTGTTCATATGAGTCTGAGTATGGATGTATGTAAGCATGTGTAAATATGTATGTGTGTATATATTTATGCTTCTTTATATGTGTGTATATGTATATGTATGTGTGTGCACTTGCAAATATGTATGTGTGTGTAAATGTGTGTGTGTGTGTGTATTATACACACACACACACATACCTTTTTTAAAAACAAGAACAGTTCTAGTTTTCTTGTTTTTAAGAAAACCATTCTGTTCAATTTCTTTCTCAGAATAGTAAATCAATCACGTTTGCAAAATTCGAGAATACTTTGCTTTAAAATGCCTAATCCAAAGTAGCCTGAGTGCAAATAATGGGGCATCACATTGATGTTGTGTATTAGATCCCAAAGTTATGGACATAGATCCAGCAGAACTCCTAGAAAAGTGGCCAATTGTGTGGAATAATTATATTAACTGTACTTAATTTTCATTAAATCTTCTTCATCTCTTCTCTCTTTCTCTCTCTCTTTAGTGTCCTAATTCTACTCAATAATAGAGTGCAACTGCTCATGCTCCAAATGAATAAAGTTTCAAATCGCCACTTTATATGTTAATTTCTAGAAGTTTCTTCGGGCTGAATAGAAGAAACCTTTTGCACTTCTAGAAGATGACAGTTATGTATAAGTAGCCCTTTGCTAAATGAGGATAGTTTCCTTCCTTCCTTCCTTCCTTCCTTCCTTCCTTCCTTCCTTCCTTCCTTCCTTCCTTCCTTCCTTCCTTCCTTCCTTCCTTCCTTCCTTCCTTCCTTCCCTCCCTCCCTCCCTCCCTCCCTCCCTCCCTCCCTCCCTCCTTCCTTCCTTCCTTCCTTCCTTCCTTCCTTCCTTCCTTCCTTCCTTCCTTCCTTCCTTCCTCATATAGAGACTTCTTCTTGCTCACTATTACTGAGTCCATCTTTCTTATGCATTCCACCATTACTTTCTGTTTTCTTCCTCCATTGCCTTTATATCTCTTTTTTTATTGGCTACTTTTTATCTCATATATTCGATACATAAGGGAAAAAAGGATTTTGAATATTATTACCTCCTAGAATAATGGGGCAGATGCTCTCTTCATCTTTCATCTGGACTAAAAATGCTTCCACTAAATGTTGAAAAAGCAATGAATTTTAGATACAGTTTATGTTGCTTGACCCTAATACATTCTTGGGTTCTACACTTCCCCATCCTGAATCATAAGGGCTCACATTTCCTTATTTAATAATAAAATGCTGCTTTCTGAGAGAAAAATCAAGAAATTGTTAAAGACTAGATACGGAAAATATTTGACTTTAAATTAAAGATTTAAGAGAGATTCACTTTTTCCACACATAATTACTTCCTGTAGCAGGAGTTCTCCCATCATCATCATCATCATCATCATCATCATCATCATAAGGAGCAATACCCAAAGAGCTACCTCTCTATTTAGAAATTCTAAATTTACCTGACTTGAATATTTTGACTCTACAAAAAACCACCTTACTCGGAACAGCTTACATCCTCCAACGATACCTTAACAATTCCTAGGTCCTTGGATAGGACTCGAGCTGCTGAGCTATTAACCAGCCTCAAAGGCTGTGAATCACACCACAGATTAAATAATAATAATAATTATTATTATTTTATTTCTATACCGCCCTTCTCCCAAAATACAAGTTGTAAGATAACTTTTTCACAGAGTTTAGGTTTATTCTTGTATCTAGATATTTAAACATTGATCGCTCTATTATTGATCATCTGACTTTGTCATATTGGGCAACAGTAAAATCAAATCTTTATTAACAACACAGATTGGCATATATTCAACAACAATTTTGCAGAATTATCAGAAAGCCCAGCAATAATAATGATGCTGCAATAATGATTCTTGCAACAATGATTTGCAAGAATTCTCTGAAAAAATCTTAATGCAACATGCAACTTTGTGATTTGTTTAAATTGTGATAAACTACTGGATTCACAAGTCGTGTTAAAACACAAACCATTATTTATAAGCAAACAATAGATAAATGAGCACAATGTATTAATATATTTTTAATCAAATCTATTCAGTAAAATGATATTCCAGCAGCTCAAACATTCTGTATAAGCTCCACGGATATTGGTTGCTATTCATTCTATTTCTTCTGCTCCTGTTTTAAGATGTACCATAGATATTTTCCCAATTTAAAACGTATTGCAATAATGGTGAAATATATTGCAATCATTTTGTTATTTTTTTATCCCATCAACTCTTTTTTAAAGAGTTTATAGGAATATTCATAAGCTTTATTCTCACAAGAACCTCAGGATACATGTTAAGTAGAAGGATAAAGACTGATTAAATATTGTCCTACAAGTCTAGATAATTTTGTTGTATACATGATGTACAATGCCAATAAAGGCTTTGATTTGATAAACAACCTGTGGCATTCCTGAGGTGGCTGAATCTCAATTTCCAGCAATTCAAGGAAGTAGAGACAATTAGAAATGACATACATACAAAGTTCACTAATCGATTGAGTACCACAGGTCACTCTTACTGTAAATTATATGAGTGAGCATAATTCTGAGTTTTTTTATATAACCCTTGACTTGCAACTACAATTGAGCCCAAAATTTATTTTGTTAAGTAAAACATTTGTTAATGTTTGCCCAATTTTTCAACCTTTCTTGCCATAGTTACTCATAGTCAATCATTGCAGCTGATAAATTAGTAATCCAGTTGTCAGTTCTGGCTTCCCCATCAATGTTGCTTGTCAGAAGGTCACAAAAATTGATCACATAACCTTGGGACACAACAGTCATAAATATGAGTCACTTGCCAAACATCTGAATTTTGATCACATAATCCTGGGGATGCTGCAAAAGTCGTAACTGTGAAAAGCAGCCATAAATCACTTTTTTCAGTGCTCTTATAACTTTGAACAGTCACTAAACAAACTGTTGTAAGCCAAGGACTACATGTGTAACACATATATAATTGATGTTAAATGGAATAGATCCACCATATTCCAGTTTTATTGTGAACAACATCTGTAGATGTTTATGTTTATTAAATTTTTATACCGCCCTTCTCTCGAAGGACTCAGGGCGGTGTACAGCCACGATAAAACCACATATAATACAAAATTTAAGAACAATTTAAAAATAGATTAAATACTTATGGCCCCTCAGTTAAAAACCCACAAATTTAAAACACCCAATCCCAAACTTTTATTAAGCCAGTCCAGCCTGTTGAAATAACAGGGTCTTCAGGACCCTGCTGTTCCACTAGGCCGGGCTATCAATGCAAATAATTTTAAATTGGATGTTTTAAATTCTGGGTTTTAATTTGAGCCAAAATATTTAATAATTTTAATTATTTTTAATTGATGTCTTTTTTCTGTATTTTAATGTGCTGTACACCACCCTGAGTCCTTTGGGAGAAGGGCGGTATAGAAATAAAATTATTATTATGATTATCATCATCATCATCATCATCATCATCACGGCAGAAGGTACGCAGGTGATGTAAACTAGAGCCCCAGGATTTTTCTCAACATTATGCTCTATAGATGTGTTGTATAGGTTCCCAATTCCCAATTCTTGGGGAATTATCAGAATTGATATTTCACTAGACATTAGATTGAAGAACTTTATTATGGCTAATCTTTATCATGGCTAATTGAAACCTCAGAAAAGATGAATCGTTCAGTCTAATAATTCTATCTAGAAATTGAAATATTAAAGAGTTCAAACTCTTTCAACTACTTTTTTAACAACAGGAACAACTAGCAAGAATAGTTTTAGAAAATGTTTTTAGTTAGCATGATATTATGGGTTTTGATATTGGGTATGTTCCAATTTTTAGGATTCATAATAAAACTTCCTTGTGAAGAGCTTTAAATTTTTAATACAAGTGACACACACACACACACACACACACACACACACACACACACACACACACACACACACACGAATAATATAAAAGCAGTTAAAATACTGCAGCTATTTCATTTCAAAATTTAGTGCTGGACCCAAAGGGCAGAGATTACTTCCATTTGTTATATTTTGGGATGTTGAGGCTAACAGTTTATTGATTTTATAAAAAAAAACCATGCAGATCTGGAAAGCATAAGTATATTACATGTAATGGCAGAAGTATATTAAACAAAAGTCAAAAAGTAATTTTGCAGATCTTGATCTTACTAGATATTGCATTTGCTTATGTGTTTTGACTTAAATTACAGACAAGTGATTAGAATCAATTAAATAATATCCATTTCTGTCGGATTAGGGTGGTGTTCTAAAACAACATTCCTCAACAAAACATACAAAAAGAAGGCATTTTCATGGAGTTTTTTTTACTTACTCCTTTAAGCTAAGCAGTGCTTTGGGACTGCTGGATTTATTACTTAGATCTGACCATTTTACAGCATTAATTCTTCGTGGTGCACAGAGGATACTATTATCAGGTTATTTTGAGAGGAATAATACATTTATCTTTTCATTGCTTGAATGCATAAGTTGGTGTAACCTGAAAGAAAGCTGTGACAAATTTCCACACACTCTTGAATTTGTACCTCTGCTGGGAAATCTCAGCAGGAAATCCTCCACATGTTTTTCTTCAGTGCTAAAAGCATAAGAGGATCACTTCATTTGATTCAAATCTCTGGTTACTGCAGTATGTAACCAAAACTGGGTGACGATAAATGTCAAAAAGATAAAAAGAGTGACACAATTCAACTGGAATGAAAATTCAACTGTATGATTCTGGATAAACCCTATCTGTGGTATTGTATGTTCCTTTAAATTGAGTAAATGTTGTTACCATATTTGGGATGCTAAGAAATGCACCTTGAAAAAGCTGAGATGATTTCAGAATACCCCAAAAGGAATACCACAGGCTTATTCTAGCAGCAAAATCACAAGTAAGTTTTTTAAAAAATATTTGTACTTCTTTGCTACTTCATATGTGCATACAAAGAGTATTTAATGGATGTGTTCTCCACTTTATATCTTTTAAAAGTTTTGGTATGGAACCATTTATAAATTATAGTGTCTGTATGTGTGCAGAGTGAGAGAAAGAAAAAGAGGAAAAGAGAGATTTTAATCATTGGATTTATTCTGAGTTTTGACAGAAATACTGCAGATTAAAACCCCAACAGCTAAACTCTTTTTTCTTAGTGAGTAAAATAAGTAAGTATTCTACTAAAATACAAATATTAAAACATTGTTAAATGCAATATTTGAATGAACACAGGAGTAGAATTAATTCTTCGTTTTGTGCTTTATTTCTCAGAATTAGTAGTATTTAAAAAAAAAGAATACAAGCAAACTTTCTAAACTTTTACAAATCATTTTAGAAGTTGGAGAGGGGGATCCCCAATCTCAGAAAAAAAACCAGTATCTCCTGGGCTTCAGTAACAGTAATATAAACCTTATGGATGAAAGGTATTGTTTAATTGTGCAGCAATCCACAAAGTAGAAATACACTTTATTTTTTCACATGATATGCAAAGAACTGTCCAGTGAAAAACTGAAAAGGAAGAAACTGTATTTGACATGTTAATCCAAATAGTATTCATTTCAGAAATTGATGTGCAACTAAAATGCTAATGAGTTGTATGTTGGATCAGAAATCAAGTCCAAAACTGTGATGGTAGGGAATGAGAAGCACTCAGATATAAAGGAAGTTGAAACATAAAAGAAACAGTGCAGTTTTTGAAGCCAAGAATAACAATTACTTTAATAATTTAACAAATAAGGAAGTTACTGAGGAAGAGTTCATATAAATTTATTTGGAAATAATTTCCTGACTGGGATTGGACCCAGTTGAAGAGTTCACTAAAGCAGTAGCAACTAATTAGACTACTTTTAGCAAAATGCCATCTCTTGCTGTAATCTTAAACAAAGCAACCCCATCAACATAACTGATCAATTCCTAACTGAGTCATTTTATCACTCCCAGAACACTTTTGCCTTAACTCAGGGACAAATACACTTAATTTTAAATACAGATAGTCCTTAATTAGTGACCACAATTGGATTTGGCAGCTTGATGATGATGTTCATCCATCGTGTTCGAAGAGGACCTTGACATCTAACAGGTTGTGAGCTGTCCATGATGTATCTGCAAGTGGCTGGTAAGGCCTATGCAGGTAGGAAATGTTCTGCCACATGTTGGGCAGACGTGTGGGCACCATAGTTGCAGCATTTGCAGCTCTGGCTTTCCATAGTGCTCACTTCTCTTGTGCTATGGTTGTTCTTCTGACCTCAGATGTCTGGCAGCCTTGGTGGATCAGTGGGTGCCATGTCGATCAATCTTGTGCCAGTGTTTCCCAGGAAATGGTGTCAATATCCAGGTACTTAAAGGAGGCTTTCAACGTATCTTTGTATTGCTTCCTCTGCCACTGGATCCTCAGAATTCTATGGAGGCAGGTGTGTGGAAGTGATTCAATTGCCTAGTTAGGTCATTAGTGAAGTGATCACTAAGTGAAACTAGCACTGTGTTTATAAATCTTACTTTAGATTTCCTTTGCTTCAAGACATATGAAGGTCATAAATACAAGAATTTTCATCATAATCATAACTGGGTGGTTGTTGTATGTGACAGCCATGCACATTTGTACACAAATTTATATACAAGTTTATTCTGTACGTTCATGCACTTTTTAATCAGGATAAGTAAGAGATGTGAAAGAGAATGGGAGTTGTGGTATTTGGACAGACGTTAAATCTGTACACTAGTCTTCACCAAGATTGTCCTCTAGAAGAATTGAGACTGCATCTCAGCCAGCCTTCAGCCATACTGGTGAACTCTGGAAGTTGTGGGACCTCATGTATCCAAAGGGCAAAAGGTTGGTGAAGACTGCTTTGCAATCTGTACTACATCCTATCAATTGCTTCTCTTCTGAAGGGCTTATTTGCCTTATGGGGGAAGCTAGTGTTATGTTCAGCATGAGACCTTGTCACAGGGTGTGGAAACCGCTAAAAGACTGCCAGAAAAATTAACTAGATGGAAGAAGTCATGCTAAAGAAGAAAAAAGAAAGTTCATAATATAATAGTCTTGGGGACCCAGCTTGTCTTTGCTTGGCAATCAGTGAACACTAACAGGCTTATCATAAGTTGAAGTAAAAGCTAGATGTATTCATAAATACATAGGATAGGAATGCCTCCCTCTATTTAAAGTAGAGATTGGAGAGAGGGAGGGAGGGAGGAGGAGAAAGAGAGAGAAAGAGAAAGAGAGCTTCCTTTCGCTCTTAAACTGGACTGGCTGGATGAGAAGCAGGGACAGATTTAAAGACACTTTTCCGTCTGTCTCCCGATTTGCCTTAGTGGTTCAAGTAGCCTCATTATAGACATGATGCAATCTTCAATGAGCAGTTATGGCATGACCTTTTCATCATCCTTATAGAAGGTTTCCCAGGAATATCTATCTGGGCTGTATGTTAAAAAGTCACAATGGTGGCCAGAGGCATGCAAACAAAGCCCCTACCCCAAAACCTTGTACCTCACGATGTACATAGGACATAGGTGGGCCTTTAATCCCTATGGTCACTTTTCCCCCAAGAAGATACACCTGAGTCTTGTCAGAGCTGGAATAAAAAGGTTGGGAAGACAAAGGAAGGGAGCTTTTTGATGCCAAGCTAAAACATTTGATGCCAGATGAAGAGTTTAATAGTTTGATATTAAGTACCTACCTTTTATTGGGGATGGTGGCTTTTCCATGCTTCTGTTTATGTAGGATTTTCCTATGTGATTGGCTAATGTAGCCTATTATTTTTCTTGCTTAATTCCCCCATTCCTCCCTCCCTCCCTCTCTCTCTCTCTCTCTCTCTCTCTCTCTCTCTCTCTCTCTCTCTCTCTCTCTCTCTCTGTGTGTGTGTGTGTGTGTGTGTGTGTGTGTGTAGGTCTTTGGTTATTTGGGTCTTCTCCCGTGTAAAATTGGAAGTATCTTGGCGACGTTTCAACAGAGTCTCATTCGTCATCTTCAGGCTGGTGTTCTCGGCTTCGTGCTTTCAGGAGTAATGTGAGATTGCAGCTGTCTCTTCCTTTTAATTGCTAGTGGGGGTGTGAGCTGATTGGGTGGGAGCTTGGCTGTGTTCTGATTGGGTGGAGGTGTGTTCTGATTGGTTAGGGGCTTGGCTGTGCTCTGGATGGGAGGTTGGTTGTCCTCTGATTGGCTGGGGGTGTGTTCTGTTTGGGTGGTGGCTTGGTTGTGCTCGGCTTAGTCTGAGTTGCAGGGGAATTTGAGCTGGTGAGCTGCGTTGTTGTTGTTTGGCTTCATGTTTGTGGCCGTGAGAGCTCTTTATGGTGGATGTCAGTCTGCTTCATGTATGGATTGGAGGGGTTTAAAATGGCTAATAATGATAAACCGAAACTCTGGCTCAGATACGTAGATGACACCTTCATAATCTGGCCACATGGGAAAGAAAAACTGGACAACTTCCTCACACACCTTAACAGCCTACACCCCAAAATACAGTTCACCATGGAAACAGAAGCGAACAACCAACTTCCCTTCCTGGATGTCTTAGTCTACAGGAAATCCGATGGCTCCCTAGGACACACTATCTACCAGAAGAAAACACACACAAACCGCTATCTGCATGCACTCTCACACCACCACCCAGCCCAGATCAACTCTGTAGCCAAGACACTCATCTACAGAACAAAATGCTTAGCTGACGAACAACACCTAAAAACCGAACTACACACTCTCACTAACATACTAACATCCAATGGATTCCAAAGAAATAAGATTACCAACCTAATCCAAAAAGAAACCCCCACTAAAATCCAAGACAGAGAACAAGAAAACGGCAAAGCCCTCCTCCCATACATAAAAGGCACCACAGACAGAATAAGCAAAATCCTCCACAAACATAACATCAAGACAGCATTCTGCACAAACTGAAAAATATCCACCATCCTAAGGAACCCCAAAGATAAAATTGAGTTAGAAAATTAAGGAGTATATGAAATCCCATGCACCGCCTGCCCCAACACATACATCAGACAAACCAACAAAAGAATAAGTGCACGCATTGAAGAACACAAGAACTCAGTCAGAAAAGAGGAAGCAACTTCTTCCCTGGTCCAACATCTTAAAGCCACAGGGCATGAAATTGACTTTAAAAAGACCAGAACTATTGCCAAAACTGAACACTTTTATAACAATAATCAGAGAAGCCATCGAGATAGAAAAATGCCCACACAGCATGAACAAACAGGATGATACCTCCCGCCTACGAGCCATTTGGAAACCTGCCCTTATTGACAAACGAGTCCCCAACACGATGAATGACACCAGATCCACACTCACGAGAGCCACACAGGATGTCACCATCACACATCCACACAGAAAGCAGACTCAAACCCACACTGATAATGAGGCATGACCTAGGACCAGAAGCCAGACTGCAGCTGCATCATTAGCCACTTTAAACCCCTCCAATCCATACATGAAGCAGACTGACACCCACCATAAAGAGCTCTCACGGCCACAAACATGAAGCCAAACAACAACAACGCAGCTCACCAGCTCAAATCCCCCTGCAACTCAGACTAAGCCGAGCACAACCAAGCTCCCACCCAAACAGAACACACCCCTGGCCAATCAGAGCACAACCAACCCCCCATCCAATCAGAGCACAGCCAAACCCCTAACCAATCAGAACACACCTCCACCCAATCAGAACACAGCCAAGCTCCCACCCAATCAGCTCCCACCCCCACTAGCAGTTAAAAGGAAGAGACAGCTGCAATCTCACATTGCTCCTGGAAGCACGAAGCCGAGAACACCAGCCGGAAGATGACGAATGAGACTCTGTTGAAACGTCGCCAAGATACTTCCAATTTTACATGGGAGAAGACCCGAATAACCAAAGACCTACATACAAACACCCGCGAAAACCTCAGAAAACACACACACGCACACACACACGCACACACACACACACACACATATATACACACATACATAGATACATACATACATACATACATACATACATACTTATTCTTGGAATGAACTTCTACAGTATACTTGCTGATATAAACATTGGTCTATTACAAAGTTTAAAGTTTTAAAAACTTTCCTTCTTCTGCAAAAGAAACTTCTATTTTTCTATATTGTTTTTGAAATATTTGCTGGATTATTTGTCCATGATGGTTTCTACCCCTCTTTCTAGATATGACAGAAAGGGCATGTTGTAGATTCAGATGAAGGTAACTTTATTGGCCTTCCAGAAGCCCTTAAAATTCTAGTTTTCCCACCAAGCACTAGTGCAGGGATATTAATGGTGCACAATGTATATGGGAATACATGTTTGTAAGATATTATGGTTTTTTTAATTGATTAGATTGCACATTGCATTTTAGTTTTTATTTGATACCCAAAGATCTATTGGTAGGTAGTCAGCTATATTTATTTGTTAAACAAACAAAGAATTTCTTTCGAAGTTTTAATACTGTTTTGGAAGTTAGTTTTGGAGGTAATAGGGCAGCAGTGTCTCCAAATTTTAGCAAGTAGAAGGCATGTGGATTTCAGTTCCAGAATGCCCCAGGGCGTCTAGGGAATTCTGGGATTTGAAGTCACATGCCCTCAAGTAACCAGGATTCAAAAACACTGTGATAAATATCACTCTTCAGTAGGAGGTGAGCTGTGAGTAGTATTGCAAAATCACAAGAAGTAACCATAGTGGTACCTTTTCCAACTAACCAATTTTATTAAAAGGCATAAGCTTTTATGAGCTATAGTTCACGTCATTAGAATCTTCTGATTTCTCCAGCCATGAGAATCTCAAATAACGTTTTTTCTCATTTGAACGAGACTTATAAAACCAATTCTTATCATTCTGTATCATCAATCTGAATAAGAATTAGTAAAAAAATAAATAACGTAGGGTGACAATATGCCTACTATTTCCTGCATGAAGCACTTAGCTTACAAACTCATTTAGTATAGGTAGTAAAAATTTTTACTACCGGTTCTGTGGGCATGGCTTATTTTGTGGGCATGGCTTGATGGTCATGTGACAATTCTTTAGGATTTAGCAGAGGAACTGGTCTACCAGGCTTTTAACTGCTTGCAGAGCTGTACCAGTCTACCTGTTTATTTTTGCAGGCATTAGTCTACCCATTTATTTTTGCAGGCACTGGTGTACTCATATATTTTTGCAGGCACTGGTCTACCCATTTATTTTTGCAGGCACCGGTCTACCACCAAATTGCCTTTTAGCACTGATCAGCTGTAGGGCATCCCTCTGAAGCCCCACGGCAAGAGTTTAAACAGTTTACCTTATAGCCCATCAGCTGGGACTCAGGAGACAGCAATAGATTAGGGGTGGGGCCAAATAAAAGGTAAGAATAACACAGGGGTGGGGGGGTGGGGGCGGGAGGGCAGAACCAGTTTGATGATGTCATATTGTCACCATTACCAGTTCAGCAGAACCAGGCCGAACCGGGAGGAACCCACCTCCCTGTTTCCCCCAAAATAAGACATCCCCTGATAATAAGCCCAATTGGGCTTTTGAGTGCATGTCAATAAGGTCAAGCGCTTATTTCAGGGTTCAAAAAATATATAAAATGGGAGAAACACAATATGACTTTAACTAATAAAAGAGTGCAGCTTTTGATGTGGTTAGTTCAAGGGGTGGGCAAAATATTTATCCCTTTTCTTCTTGATGAATGAAAATACCTGTTTCTAGGAAGGGAATTTTTGAAAGAAGTAGACCTGAGCAATATAGCTACAATTTTCTTTGACAAGATGACCACATCACAAAAGCAGGTTATTGGTTTATCAAAGTGCAGCGATAATCCAAAATTTGCCTATTTGACCTGTCTTCATTTCCCTCTGATGGTTTCCTTTGGTTCTTCTGGTAGCTGCAAGAGTCTTCGGGGCATAATTTACAATAGCCAGAAAAGTTTCTGGTCCTGGAGGTACTATAGGAGATTGTTGCAGCGTGGAATGGGACATTTAAGCATGGACCTTTGACTGTGGCTCCTTCGCCCCCAGCCACTCACCTCAGCCCATTTACAGCCAGCTTTCCTCCTCTGCTGGCCCTCCCCTGGCCATTCTCCATGGACAATGGGCTCCTAGTCCTTCATTCATTGCCACCCAATTGTCTGGCGGCTATTTGTCCTGTGCAGCCAAAGGCCCAGGTCAAATGGTGTTGGGCGAATGGGCAAGGATGAAGTGCAAGGGGTGGAGAGCCAGGGACCCATTGGCTGTGGAAAATAGCCGCGGGAGGGCCAACAGAAGAGAAAAATGGGCTGAGGTGGTGGCTGAGGGCAAAGGAAGTGGAGTTAAGGATCTGTGCCTAAACATCCTAGACCTGATGGAGTGATGCAAAGAAATATAGAAATATCTGACTGATTTGTTGCTTTGCAAGTCAATTTAAAAAAGAGGTTTCATTCAAAGCTTTGTTAAAATGAAACACTTATCTGATCTTTGCACAGATGTGACACAAGAGTGAGATAATCCTCTATTCCAGCGGAGACCTTCACATAGTTATTGTTCCCATTGTGATATTTAGGAAAAGTGAAGCACAGAAGCTGGGCCCATGAATAACAGCTGTGGTGCATAAGACTAAGGAAATGTCATCTCTGTTATCATGCACACTGTTTAATCAAGCTTAACAAATATTCCTCCTGCTTCTATAAAACCTCTGATGCATTTTGGATTTCATGATTTCTTTTTCAAGGATGAATAATATGAATCATAAAATATGTTCAGGCAGTGTTTACTTAAAATTCTATCTTACGTAGGATGAAATTTATAACTGTTAAGTATGAGTGAAGAATACTCCCAGGGAATTCTGAGAGTTGAAGTCCACCTATCTTAAATTTCCTAAAGTTAGGAAAGAGGGTCCTATGGGATGATAGAACAGCAGTTTTTATTCTCTGAGCTGTCATCTTCTGTAGAGCTAGCTAATGGAGTCAAACATCGCTGTTCTTCAGTCTTCACTGGGAAGAAAACACAACTTCTCTGCAACTATCTTGTTTAACTACTAAGTAGCAAGGATCTTTTCTCCCTTGATCTCCCAGCCAACAATGATAGGCAAAGGTTGGTCCAATTCTGTCTGAGGACTAAATGTAGCTTCTGCCTTAATTTCACACCTTCCCACTCTAAGCAAGCAATTAAGACTTCTAGGAAGAAGTTTATGCCTCTTTTGCACAGTCTTTTCTTTGTCAGGGGGAAAAAATAAAGCAATATAAAGAATTTGAGAAGAACAGAAAGAAAAAGGTTGGTGTTTTCATTATGAAAAAGTAGATTGGCAATATGTGAGAAATTGGGCTCCATCTCCATTTACTTTTTACTTCAATCCCGCTTCCTATTGATCATTGCAGAACAGTTGAACCCTTGATAGCAAAATGGTTAACCCAGTTATTGGCAGAGAATATATCCTGCATGGACTGAGGACTGGGAGTGGGGTTCTTAGCCAAGAGGACATTTCTGGCAAATTGGAAGTCATTTTATTGGGCAAGTACCAGATAAAATGGAGAGTTTCTAGATCTTGCTTTGGCTTGAAACTGGGCTGTGGCCAGATTTCTTTGGAGAACTAGCATTATCCCACCTATTCCTATTGTCTCACCTCCTTTGGCATGTTGTTAGCTAGACCACCAGAGCAGTTCCATCCAGGTACTCTCAATTTAACCTTTGCCCAGCTTCAAAGCAAAGGAAAAAAAAAGAAAGGATGAAGTGGAGGCAAGTAGTGAAAGAAGCTGCATGATGTATTATAGAATTGAGTAGCTTTTATTACAGCTTCTGAATTCCTTTCATCATGCAACCAAGTAATTGCAAAAAATGTGTGGTTCACTTTTAAATATTATAGTGTAAATCCTAAAATAAAATTAATAGTTGTAACAAACAAACAAACAAACAATCCCAAAGCCTCTAAAAACTCAAAAATAACTAACAGGAAATCCTAACTAGCTTTATTTAATTAGTATGGTCAACTTAAAAAGTGCAAGGAGATTCCCTCTGAAAAATTATTAATTGTGGTTATCCAATCTTGGTTAACTGGGATGAATGCAGTGAAGAGAAATAATGGGATCTTATTTTAAAACTTTATGACCAATAGAAATTAACTCTGGCAGCAAATGTTTAGTTGCTGTTTGTGCTTTCCTAAGTATTTAACATAAGATATTGTTCATGGTTTGCTATGATATGTGTCATGAGTAGAATATGTTAGGGAGTAATGTTTTACTAAAGCAGAATATAGGCCACAGCCTTGCTGTTATATTGCATATGATCTGCACAAATAAATATTTAAGCTGAAAGGTACATATGACTGCTTAGCCTTGGTTTCACAGCAGCTGAACTAACTCTGTCTTCAGGTTTAAATCTACAATGGATTGGCTTTGGAAGCAACAGATTAATAGTTGGAAAATGTTATAGAAACAGAGAGATTTTTACAAATGGGGGTGGGGAGTTTCACATGTTTGTATTTTAATAGCTTGCTGTGAGTGATGCCACCAATGCTATTATAGATGCCAAGTCTTATAAATTTAATTCTGTTGCACAAAACCATCGTGTGAAAGGAATCCACATGATTAGTAAATTTCCTTTTGTGCTTTTTCATTGGGATTGAGTTATGCGGTTGCATGATCAGAGCATAAGCACTGCATCTGTTATGTCCTTAATTAGGAATTACTGCTAAGAACACTTGAAAAGAATTTGTAATGCCAATAATCCCTGGCAAAATAGTAGGTATTCTAGTTCATAAGCAGTTCATCAAGATATTAACTCCAAGTTCTCTTTTGTTCCTTACACAGATATTGGGCAGTCAGAAATGTTTGCTATTTTAATGTTTGCTAGTGCATTATTTATTTATTTACATTTTTCCACCTTTCCTCCAGGAGTTAACAGTATTTATAACACTCCATCTCCCTGGCTTTTCCCGTAACATTTCTGTGAGGTAATACAGGCTAATATATACAATAGCTACTATGATACAAACATATGAAACTTCCCCTCACCTTTATAAACGCTCATTTTCTGCATTTTCAAAATACTAATTTGTTGCTTCTAGAAATCAGTTCATTGTACATATAAATCTGAACAATGAATTAGAAGCTTCCATAGTTGTGAATGGACGTATACCTGGATTCTAGTACAACATATCAGCCAGACTATTTCTTCTTTATCTTTTTTTTCTTGAAAATTTCAGCTTTCATATTTTTAGAAGAAAAAGCAAAGTCTTTTGATTATTGCTCAGAATTTAAAAGAGTTCTGCTGACTGGAAAAAAAAACCTCTTGTCTTTTGTTGATCTTGTACGCTGATGCACACGACCTATTAATGTGATTTTTGGCGTCCCCATACAAAGCCACTCATCCATGGTGAATGTGAAAGAAGCTTCCTAGTCTGAACAAGTACAATGTCACATTCCTTTCGTTTTCTAACAAAGCTCTTAATTGGTGTGCTGTGACTAATGAGCATGAAGTCCCAGAGGAAATGGAGCAGAATTTTCTATTATCCATCAGGATGAATTTAGCACAGAGATTATCAAAACTTCAACTCTGGGGTAAATCAGGGTCAGAGTCCCAAAATGGTGTGCAACCTAATAATTGAATGTTTTTTTCATAAAATTGTACTAATCAGTTTTAGCTGAACTATGTTGTGCATGGACTACTTTGGACAGTATTGCAATGTGATCTTTGCAGCATATTACTAAGAATTTTTTTAAAAAACTACTCTCAAATGAATAAGTGAATACCAATAACTTTCTATTAAGAATTCTCGTTCCTTAACTTTTATTATTTTAAAAAGCCTGCTAAAATTGATAATTGTTCCTTTCGAGTAATATGGATATGCATCTCTGTGTGGCACACTATTGCCTTTTGGGGTAAGCAACATCATGAAAAGTTGAAAAATAAATAAATAACAATAAATAATATGCAAAAATACAGAGGCATAGCAAATGTAATTTAAAAGTAATGTTAAAGATTTCCCCTGTCCAGTCATGTCCAACTCTAGGACATGACTGGACTTCTGTTTCTTAGCCAAGGGAGCGATTGTTGTCCAAAGATATTTCTGTGGTCGTGGCCAGTATGACTATAGGCTGAGGTGCGTGGAACACTATTACCTTCTCACCAAAGTGGTACCTACTTGCACATCCATGCTTGTTTTTGTTTTTGTCAGTCAGGCTCTGCAGACTGACAGTGGCAGCAGCAGTAGAGAGGGGGGATGGTTTTGCATGATGCATGCCACTTGTGCAATGGAGCTTCACTTACTCGCCCACTGCTTGCACGGCCTAGTTCCATGGCCCAGTACCAGGTCAAGGGTGGGGACCTCTGTTTTTGGGGAATGTCATCAGTTCCATCAAATCATGATGGAACTTTTTTGGCCTTTCTAGGAAAGTCCATTCCTCTCACTCTTCCTTCATCATATATTTCTTTTGCAAGTCAACTCTCACTCAATCTCTCTATATGACCAACTTTACTCAATGGACTTCTTTTGTCCTGGATCAATCCACATCATTCAACATCCATTCATTTTGTCTATGTCTTTTTGTTGTACCACAAAGATTTGTAGATGCCTTATTCCTGCTGTAGTCAACTCACTTTATGTGAGATGCCTGATAATATTAACATTCGTATCTATTTTACCAACAGGACACCTCTTCTCTCTCCTCACCATGTATTGCTCTCCACCTCTCCAACAGCATTTGCATATCTTAACATTCTCTTTACTTTTCCCCATATTACCTCTTTATACCAAGGTATACAGTTCGTTGTTCTTGCTCAACATCATAAGTGTGTGCAATATATTTTAGCTCTTTCTTTTATAATTAAATTGTTCTCTTTTGTGCATGTATTCATCAATTACAAGATACAAAATCATTAAGATCTATTACATATTTTCTTTTTTCTTAGTTCCACAAGTACCCAATATTATTCATTTCATTAGTTAATCCAAACTTTTTATTATTTACCTCTCTTACATTCAAAGTTTTTTACATTCAAAATCATTCATTTGGCATGATTGTTGCCAGATGAGCCCATATATATTAACATCTACTACCTATCAAGGGTTGGGTCAGCTGAGTTTTCATATAATGCTTTTTTAATAAGACAGGCCCAATTTGAGTTAAATTATAACATAAATCCATGTTCTTCAAATGTTGCAAGTGTAAAATGTGTGAACTTCAATTCCCACTGAGCCTGCTGGCTGGAAAATTCTGGGAGTTCAAGTCCACGCATCTTTAAAGTTGCAAGTTTGAAAACAGCAGTGACCTAAATAATATTTGTATTATTATATACAGAATTTGTATATAATTTGTATATATAATAAATTGTACACATGTAGTATTACTTTCTATTGGTAAGAACACAGCCAGTCAGCTTTGACATCTTTTGCCAGAAATGTAATCAAAACCCAGTTTTACTGGAAACAGGTTTATGCTATTCTAAGCAAGCTCTCATACCACATGGAATTTGCTGCAAGACAATCTGGATTGCATATCCAGGAAAAGAATTCATTCTGAGAAAGCCTAAATTGTAAACTTTTATTATTAAGATCTCTCATCGAAGGCTGGCTCCAGCAGGTTGAATGAAATAGCTGGCTCAGATGCAGATGTTATGGTCAAGGAATATAGATGAGATGCTAGCTCAGAAATGGAAAGCTTCTTCCCTCCAGAAGTTGTTAAATTGCAATTTCCATCTTAGCCATGTTAGCTAGGGTCACTGGAAGACACATTCCAGCACTTTCTGGAGGACCACAGGTTCTCAAGTGTCAGGTTGTAGAATAGACTTATCTCTGTCATTTGCCATTTTCAAATAGTTTATCCTACCAAAAAAAAATCATATTGATAGTCAAAAAACAATTCAATAAAGAAAAAAGCAACTAATGTTTTAGGGTAGCAAACAAAATTTGGTAAGATCAGCAGTGATTGCCCATCTTCCCTGAAAGATACTTGCTTAGTATCTTTTAGCTTACATCCTAAGATAAAGTAAAGACATATACAGGAAGGAACTTTTTATTTTCCATCTCCTCTGTAAATGGGTGAGTCAGGACAGCCTGACTAATGAGTACAAGCATCAGAAAGAAAGAAACTAAGATTGTATCTCAAATTAACTCATTTTACCGTCTAAAACAATCAAGTTGTTCCTCCATCTCCAGTCTACCCTCTGGAGTCAATTGTTGAATGCCCCCTTGAATATCGGAAGCTAGTATATTAGTTTGCAGGTCAAGACAGCCTATGAAACATATACAGCTTTGTTTTCAAAGAGAGAGGGGTTGTCTAAGATAAGGAACTCAGGGACATCAGTTTGAGAACCACTTCTCCTTCCCTAAATCCTACATCTAATTTTCTACCTAATGTTCCTGCTCATTCTGTGTAACAATCAGCCCAGTCCTTATTTAAATTTCAATACACTGTGCCATCCTGACCTCATCTCCAATAAAGTATGGAGCAACCAGGTTATATGTTGAGCCTAATAGGCCTAAGGTTAGAGCTCTGCCTGAATGAATAGCTCTTCAATAATCTAAATTCTCTACTGTATCTAATCATATTTGTTCTTAATTGTCTACGTTTTACCCTTGCAATAATGTCCATTTGAGTTTACAACCAATTTAACTTGTGATGCTAAAAGGAAAAAAAGTGACCATGGGAAAGAAAGCACAGGGCTCAACTTTGTGCTTGATGGATGGACTCAAAGAGATGATTCAAAGAAATCTTGCAAGGAAAAATGAAAAGTGCAATATTTAAATACCAAATTACTAAAGATGAAGGGGTGGTAGAAATATTTTAAAATAGAAAATTACAGTTACTAGATGTCATCAATATATGGGTGCCTTGGGAAGCAGCTAAGTTTGATGTGGAATGAAAAAGACAGAGTGATAGTATTCAGAGCTTGCGCCAAGATATAATCCACTCTAGAATGGGCTAATGCAGTTGAATTCTTAGCATCCTAAATAACATTGTTCAGTAGCAGTAAATGGTAGCAATGGTAGTTCTGTGATATCAAGAAATCAAAGATTGTCTTTGCCTGCCATAAAACAGAATTTACAATTCACAGCTATATAGATCACATATCTAATCATTCAAAAGCAAACAAGAAGTATTGACATGCTAGACAAAACTAGCATGGTGTGTAGTGATTTATGACTCTGTCATTGTCTTAACATATCCTGGGCATGCTAATGCATTTAGTTAAACCATGTGCTTTTATTTTCTGAGATAGAAAATTATCTGAACACAACAAGTAAGTTTTTAAAATGGGATAAGATGGGTTAAGCATGTTGTGTGATCCATCCAATGAATGATCAGCTGAGAGAAGGAATGTCTGAAATTGAGGTCATGAACAGAGATGAGCTATCTAAGAAGAATCAAGCAGAGAAATCAAGGGAAATGAGGACAGAGCAGAGAAAATTGGATTTGGCAGCAGGGAAATTAATCAGTGATTTCTGAAACAGCAATTACAGTGAAATGGAATGCAGAAGGTAGGAGCTAGATTAGAGAGTAGAGGGTCAAAGAAAAACTGGAGGACAGAAAATTGGGACAGCAAAATAAGTGGCAAGCTACACAACACTGGAGGCAAAGGGGAGATAGTAGGGCATGAAGGGTCAATACTGTTATTTCTTAGAAAACTATAAAACTGGTTCCGAAGGAAAGAAAAAACTGTTAACCAATTTGGAGAAGAAACAAAAAGAGAAGAGGATTGGCAATCAGCTTTTAAGATGACAGATGTTCAGGGGGTGTACAGAAAGATGAGAACAGTAGTCAACTCATTGAGTGAGATGGCAGAGAAGAAGAAGAAAGAGTTGAAGAACTAGAAGGAAAGTTGGAAGGGAAGCATGACCTGAAAACGGCCATTTAAAATAAATATAATCAGCCAGATTTTTCATTTTTTTTCTCCAAAAGTTCTGAGTTGTATGACAATGTGATTATTACTGTGTGCAAGAAAAATAAGAAGTATATACCGAATATGGAAGGGTTCCTTGTTGTTAGCTATAATGAGTGAGTTGAGAGTAACCATGAATTAAAGGGGAACTACAAAAGAATGTATGTATGTATCTATCTACGTATGTGTGTGTGTATTCATTCATTCATTCATTCATTCATTCATTCACTCACTCACTCATCACATTTATATAAAGTGGACAGGAAAGCAATGAAACCTTACTAAATCAAGGAAATGCAAAAAATAATAAGTGGAAAGCAAAATCTGGACATGGTGGAATGTGTAAAGTCCTAAAGAAATGACTACATGGCTGGAGTATCGACAGAGTAAACTTTTTAAAAAATGAAGAGGGTGACACAATAATACAACCAATTTTGCATATTGCACTTAAACAAAAGGTAGAATTTCGATTGCACTTTTGTGGCATCTTAACTTTTTTGACCACACCTTGTGGACAACCCTGATAGAAAAACTGTAAATCAATGTGCTAAGCATAAAACAGTTGTTGAAACTGCACTTGAGAGAGGAGCCATGGCAGTAAGAAAAAAAATTGAGGTGAAATTTAAGAAGAGGTAGCATTTGTGAAGAGGCCAGGATTATAACATAATTAACCAGAATTACCATAACAAAGCTTTACTTCCATGGTAAGGATGCAATTCTCCCTTGTTGAGAGAAGGATACAATACCCCTCAGTATAGCAAGAGAAATCACATCACTTTTGTGACACAAAGCTGCTCAGTGGTGTGTGGACACATTGCCCTACTCAAACCTAATGTCCCCAATCACTTATCATCCATACATGTTGTGTTATCTGTGATTTAAAAGACCTTAACCTGGATATGAACCCAACAAACTATCCAGTATAAAATATATTGGATAGACTAAAAAGAAAAACCAGGCATATATACTGCAATTCACAGTTTTTATGTGTCTTGGTTTAATAAACATGGGATGGACAGTTTTAATTTTACTCTAGAATGGATGCCACAGAATTCACATCTGGGGAAAAATAACAGAACAAAAGCTACATAGATAACTATTAGAAATATTAAGTCTAATTGTTTTTTAAAGTATTCAAGAGTACATCAAAGAATATTTAAAAGATCCAAAATAATTTTTAAAATTATGCATTTTCACCACCCTTCTCCTAAAAGAACCCAATAATGTTCTTCTCACAATTTTAAATTCTGAAAAAAAATAAATTTAATAAAAATGTATAAGGTTTATATAATTGTTGCTAAATTTAAATCCTTTCCATTCAAAGGGAAACTTCCTATAGAAATATAATTCATTAACCACAAAACAGTATCAGTTAAAATAATTAGCATGAAAATGACATTAACAGTCATAAACAAATTTACTCAAAATTAAACTTACCAGCAGCAGCCTATCAGCTAACATTTTAGACTTCAAACAAACGGTGAAAAAGGACTCTTTTGGCAGCCTTCCTGAAAGCAAGCTGCATGGGGGCTATTTTGACAGGGGGAGGGCAGAGCTATTTCACAAAGCTGGGACTCCCACAGAGAAGGTCTGCTTATAGACTCCCACATTTCATCTCATAAATGGAGAAGGATGAATTCAAACCAGTCTTTTAGAAACCTGAATGCCCAAGATGAGCAGGTTCTGTATGGAAAAGATGGTTCTCTGCCATAAAACTTTAAACTTAACAACCAACCTATTGAATTGTGCTCAGAAACAAACTGTCAGCCAATGCAACGTCTGTGAAATGAATAAACCCAACAGTAGTTCTCATTAGGCTAATGAGTTTTTGCCGAGTTTCTAAACAAAATCCTTGACACATCTTTTTAGAAAAAAGAAAAACCAAAGTTTTTTATTATATTTTGAAGTCCTTTTGTGCAGACAGCTGCAATACCTAAATTTACAAAGTTCTATTTTATATGTACAAAATAAAACTTGGCAGCTTAGAATTACTGCCAGAAATTATGATGGGAAAGGGGGGAAAAATGAAAACCAGGACAGGACATTCATTATTCTCTGATATCTTGAGAAGGAACTTCTATGGATCATTTTTAGATGGGCAGGCTAAAGGTTCTGTTCTAATGTATCACAATTAAAGCTCTCCTTGCTAATAACTAAAAACTGATTTGGGGAACAGACTACTGTCAATGATTTTTCCTTCAGTCAGAGGTGGATAATAAATGTAGGAGGTAAACACCGTGGTTACAACTAGAGGGAAGACTAAGGGTTGAAGAGACTGGAAAGGTATCATGTAGGCTTTTGTTCATCATACAGATAGGAAGAATCAGGATTCTGTTTTGGAAGTTTTCTTTGTTCTTTTAATTATCTTAAGCTTATTCGAGAGCTACAGTTTTTGTTTTTGTATCTCTCAAAAAGACGAGACAATTTCATTTGTTTTTAGAAACTATAGACTTGAAAGAAATATGGAAGGAAAAGAAAGATTGATGATCAACAGTCTTGTTATTATGAAGAAGACGATTCTATCTATGTCTAGCATTATAAACAATGAGATTTGAAGCAAGCTAGAAAGAACAGTGGGTGTGTGCCTCTGAGAAAAGATTAAGAAAGGTTGAAACTTTTTTATACCTTGCAAACTAGATTATAAGAATTTGTAAACATTTATATTTTTGTTTTTGGAGTAAAATAATATTATGTATTCTATGCATTGGAGTCTAAGTGTACAGTATTTATGATCTAGTATTTAGACATTCTAGAATATTTAGATTTCAGAATTTTAAATAATCGTGAGGTCTTTGACACATGTTTTGCCCTAATTTTTTCTGAATTCTACTCTGGTCCAAGACCTTTTTTTGCCTGTACACATAATTTAATCATAAGCAAATTAAATATGGATCAAAATTTCCATCTTATGACCACTGTTATAGAAAGATAGCGATGAAAGAGGAAGAAGCTAAAAGTGCTTGACTTCCAAATTCAATCAAGATCTCTGAATCTGAGGTAATATTGATTAAATCTCTCAGTATGAAAAACTACCTTGCACATTTTCTTGGAATACAGGAAAAAATGTGAGGGGAATTTTAAATGAATACACAGCAAATTTTAGGGGCTGATTGAATGTCTAAAAATAGAAATTCAAGCACTCTGAAGCAGTTATAGATATTTTAAAAACGAATAAACATGTAGCTGACTTTTCTCATATTTCAATGCTTCCACAGCTGTTTTTGACATCCCAACATGTAGCTTTATTGATTCAGTGTTGCAATCTGGTTTTATTCATGCCAAGAGCTGTAATTTAACATGTGAATGACCTTGCTTGGTTTTAAAAGGAAGAAATGCAGTGTAAGGATTTTCAGTAAGTGGCAGGATGTTTAATCAGTTTCTTTGCTTTAAGGAACAGTAGGAAGGAAATGGTGTGTTAAAGATTATGACTTTTTATACATCTTAACTTTCTGTACCAGGATCTTAGGACAATAGAAAATCATTGTTTTTCCTACAGACCTTGTTAGAACACTCTTATTTTTAGAACTTTTATTACTCCGTTCATTATATACTCTGTTTTTCTGATTTATTTCCTATGTCATTCTACCAGATGCTTTCTCTGTCCTGCTTGAAACTTTGAAGAGCTTTATAATGTATAATCAGCATAAATATTAATATAATGTTACATACAGTAATATAACTAATTAAAGACTTCGTTTCACAAGAAAACAATGGCAAATACATGAAAAATGTCAATATGTATCTTTAAAAAATATTCTAGGGACTGAACATGGTTTATATCTGTGCAAATTATCCTTATGTTCAAATATTAAGAATAATTTTTTTATATACAAAGTAGTTGTTCATACTTTTTAATTATAGATTCTTTATTTGAAATCAATCTAGTGGGTTGGTTGACATGACAATTTAACCATAATATAGTTGTTTGTTTTGTATTTAGCAAAACATTATGCAAATCTAGCAGTGTCATTTACATACCACATATATTATATTTTGTGTGATCCTAGTCAGTTGTAGTTTATTTGAGAAGTTATAGGAAAATCATGGTTTTGTTCAAATTTCAACTGTTATTACAAATGCCATTGAGCATAAGAGATTAAAATGGATAATATATTTTTGAATATAATACAATGTCCTCTATTTTTAAGAAGCTTCATGGATCTTTAAGAATGCAAATATTTTGAAAACGTTAAATTTAATATTAAATGAAAATTTAACAATAACTCAATAAACTCAATAACAAACACACTTAATGAAATAGAAATCAATGTTGCAGTCCGTACTTAGGAAGAAGTCTGCTTCATCAAATTCTTAATGTTATTCATAAGAAAAAATGATGGAGTTTACAACTTAGCTGGCACTTGGGTAATTGTTTCTGAGTTAACAGTAATAAGTTCAGGTCAAAAATTGCTTAACTCAAAAATTGTAGCACTTAATTTGGACAAGATTGGACAAGATTGCATTCAAGATTTTTCAGAGGTATCCTGGGATACTTACAAATGATTAATCTCCATTTTAAGTGCACTAATTGCATATTTTTTCCCTTCTGCACTTCGATTTTAATCATGTAACAGCTGATATTTTGACATGTTGTTTCTTAAACACTTAAGCCATTCTCATTTTAGAACCAAAAAAATATATATTTTACAATTTTTTTGCCTCAGAATGAGACTGTGAACGTTTAGTAAAACATATTGAATCTGCAGTAATGAGTTTTCTGAATAAGTTAGCATATGTAAGCATAGGGCAAGAGTATATAATAGGAGCAGTCCTTTGAATAGTAAAGCATTGGCTAGGTGAGGAATTCTGTCAATTCAGACTACTTTTTTTTAAAATGCTTTCTATTCTATTAAAATTGTTGAAACTTCTATTAAAGTTTCATGAGTTTCATTTGAAAGTTTCAAATATTTGATTATATTAAATCAAATGTTAAAATATTGCAGATTGTGAAGGTATGGAGGTTGTAACATTGAGGATAAAAGTATATTAAATCAAATGCTATTATATAAACATTAGTGTTAAATTAAGAGAATGAGCAAAAATAAATTTAAATGCAAATAGCTCATTAAAAACCAGCATACATTTCTCCTTTCTTCAAATTATGTATCTATAATACTTTAGATTTGCTGCAAGTATTTTTTTCTTTCCAAAATGTAATTGCATATTAAATGATAATTAGTTGCAGCTATAATGAATTCAAAAAATTTAAATTAGATAACCTTTAAAAAATAGAACTTCTGTCTTCAATTAATATCTTACATTTCTTTGTTATATTAATTCATTCAAAACTAAATTCATTGAGTCTGATGAGATTTACTCCAGGTACCCGATGAAGGACTGCAGCTCTGAACATTCATTCTATATAAATTCACCAGAATAGAATTATTTTTTTGTTATTGGCCAAGTGTGATTGGACACAAAAGGAATTTGTCTTTGGTGCATATGCTCTCAGTGTACATAAAAGAAAAGATATGTTCATCAAGAATCATAAGATACAACACTTAATGATAGTCATAGGGTACAAATAAGCAATTGAAACAATCAATATTAATATAAATTAATTGTAAGGATATGATCTAAGGATAGAGAGATGCAACATAACATATAGAAAATCATATTGCACAGAATCCCTTGGTCAAAGCAAAAGTATCAGTTGTGTCAAGATGTATATTACACAATTCATTTATATGACAGTGTCATGTTGTGCAAGATGCTACCTCCTCCTTTTTGTCCTTCAGATCCCCACATCTTCAGTACTGGCCATAGGTGGGACAGCTGGAGCTTGTAGTTCAGGAACATCCAGAGTATTGCATTTTGAGCCTCTGTACTCTGGAGTTTTAGTCATTTGGTGTGTGTGGTTCTCTGGTCTATACTCTATACATGTGGAAGAGGCACTTTTTTATTTTGAAAAAAAAAATCACATCCCAAAATTTATGGCAGAGTACTGAAGCTGCTGAGAACATCACCAAAAGAGCAAGGCTGAAATGTTCAGCCTGTATATTTTGGTCAGAATGGAGGTATTTAAAGGAAACTCCGAAGGTTTTGCATGTCTAATTTACGAAAGGAGTCAAAATTGTGTCACTGACAGCCAAAAAAATCAGCACTAATTTCATTAGCTCCAATTTAGGATGCAAAGGGAGGGATAAAACAGGGCAGGCCAGCAATATGTAGCACATGTTTGCACAAGCCTCTTTGAATTGTTTCCATTTTGCACGGAGTGGTCCAAAACAATATCATACAATGAGCAACCATCCCATCTAAATCTGCACACTGGGGAAGCAAAACCTGAAAAAAAATTTTCAGGATAGCCTCATTCACTTTGTCCAACCTATGCATTTCAACGTCAGATTTTTCAGGGCAATTAGGAAGACATTGGAGAAGTATGAGAAAGTTTGAAAAAAGATTCCTTATTGTTTGCAAGTGAGATTTGATTACAAATACAGCCTACACATAGTCCACCTCCCAAAAAATAGATACAGGTTTTTTTCACGGTATGCAGGAACAAATATGATAGGTTGGCTTTCTATTGGAGATACAATGGCTTGGTTTTTATAAAGCCAATAATAGAATTTAGGAAAAATCTATGGGCTGAGGGTAGGAAAATAACAGGACATTAATTGTTCTTCACAGCTTCTGATTAAAGTTAAACCTTCATGGAATCTCTATAAAGTTAGAGAACAGTAAAAAAAAAAGTATATTATTTTTGTTTTAGGAATATTTTATTTCTGTAGAAATAGGTAAAATATCCAGTTAGCAAACAGATTTTTTATCCCCATTTATTTCATGGTGCTAAATCTTATGTACTATATTCAGCCTTGGTTTTTACTATGTTCAGAAAGGTATATTTTTTCCTGTAGAGTATTCCTACTATTGTCACCTGTGATAATTCAGAAGAAGTCTTCCAAAATCTTTTGGAAGATTCTGGCAGAGAGCAGTTCAGTTGTAGCCTAACAGCACCATCTTAAGATTTGTCTAGACCATTATATCTACTTTTGGATTTAAAAAAAAAAATGAATTAGTAAGCTGTTGGTTGACTGTGATATGGGCAGCTTTACAATGTTTATGCTTTAATATTTAAAAGGGGTGAGATACATTTTTCTTTTTTATTTATGTGATTTATTATTATTTATGTGATTTATATGCCGCCATTCTCCCCAAGGACTCAGGGCGGCTTACAAAAACAATCATGAATACAAATCACAATAAACACAATTAAAACACATTAAAATCCATTAAAATCATTCTAAAAAGGCTATATAACCCCACGATCGTAATGTTCTTTAAACAGCCATGTCTTTAATCCCCAGCAGAAGGAGAGGAGGTCGGGGTCCGTCCTGAGGTCGGTGGGAAGACTATTCCAGAGGGTCGGGGCTCCGACAGAGAAAGCCCTTCCCCTGGGGGCCACCAGCCGACATTGCTTGGCTACGGCACCCAGAGGAGGCCCACTCTATGGGAGCATACTGGACGGTGGAGGAAGGCAGGAGGTGGTCCTGTAAGTACCCCGGGCCTAAGCCATGTAGGGCTTTATAGGTTAAAACCAGCACCTTGAAATGAACCCGGAGAACAACCGGTAGCCAGTGCAGCCCGCGCAGGAGAAGTGTAACACGGGAGTAACAAGAAGCCCCCATAACTACCCGCACGGCCGCATTCTGGACTAACTGGAGTCTTCGGATATGTCCCAAGGGCAGCCCCATGTAGAGGGCATTACAGTAATCCAACTGAGAAGTAACCAAGGCATAGGTGACCATGGTGAGGGCATCTCGGTCCAAAAAAGGGCGCAACTGGCGTACGACGTACTTGCGCGAAGGCCCCCTGGTTACGGCCGTCAGATGGTCATTCAACGATAGCCGAGAATCCAGGAGGACACCCAGATTGCGAACCCTATCGGATGGGGTGATAGTCTCCCCACCGATCACTAGAGATGGTATCTCAGGATCCCGAGATGCCGGCACCCACAGGCACTCCGTCTTGGAGGGATTCAGTCTGTTCTTACCCATCCAAACCTGCACCGCCTCCAAGCAGTGGGACATCACAGAAAAGGCATCCCCAGGGTGGCCCGGGGTAGAGATGTAAAGCTGGGTATCATCCGCATATTGGTGATACCTTACCCTGAAGCCACGAATGATCTCACCCAGCGGCTTCATATAGATGTTAAAGAGCAAGGGGGAGAGAACCGATCCCTGAGGCACCCCACAAGTGAGAGGCCTCTGGGAGGATCCCTGACCCCCCACCAATACATACTGCAAGCAGCCTGAGAGGTAGGAGGAGAACCACTGCAACACAGTGCCTCCTATCCCCAACCCCCTGAGTCGCTGCAGTAGGATACCATGGTCGATGGTATCGAAAGCCGCCGAGAGATCAAGAAGGACCAGGATGGAGGAACAACCCCCATCACGGGCCTGCTAGAGATCATTCACTAGGGCAACAAATGCCGTTTCCGTGCTGTGGCCGCGCCTGAAGCCAGACTGGTAAGGATCAAGGTAGTCCGTTTCCTCCAGGAAATGAGGGAATTGCTGTGCCACCACGGTCTCAACAACCTTCGCTAAAAAGCAAAGGTTGGAGACAGGACGGTAGTTGTTAAGTGAGTCCGGATCCAGGTTAGGCTTCTTAAGGAGGGGTCGTACTACCGCCTCTTTTAACGAGGCGGGGACAAAACCCTCCCTCAACAAAGCATTGACAACTGCCTGGATCCAGTCTCCAGTCACCTCTCTGGCTGCAGAAACGAGCCAGGAGGGACACGGGTCCAGAACACACGTGGAGGCCCCCAGCCGACCCATAATCCTGTCCACTTCATCCAACGAAACAGGCTCAAACTCCTCCCAGAAAATTTCACCAAGACTAGCCCCAGTCTCCTCAGTGGATTCTGTCCAGTCGGAGTCCAACTCGGTCTGGATCCGAGCGATTTTATCTTGCAGAAACTGTGCAAAATCCTCAGCACAACCCTGCAAGGGGTCCTCCCTCACTCCCTTTTTAAACACAGTTTGATTTTGATTTTGATTTTCTTTATTTCCTGTGAGATTGGTCTGTCTCCTAATGTTGGTATAAAGAAGAAACGTTGAATCGTTAAACCCCTATGCTATCACTATCTCTCTTACACAGTCAGATTAGGGACGGAAAGCAAACAAAATTGCCCTGGGAAATAAGTACTGTAATGGCAGCAACAGGAACTATTGGGGCATGACTTCAAAGTGTGTAGGAAAAAGATCTAGAGAGTTTTTGGGAGAGGGTATGAAACTCATAGCTCCCATCCTAAGGGTCTCACCAATCTGCTACATTTATTGACATTTGCATCAAGCAGACCTTCTATAAAAGACTTATTCAGAAATGGAAAATGTACATTTAATTTTACAGTTGTAAAATTGTACAATTGTAAAGTTTTAATAATAGAACAGTACAGCTTTAAGTCAACAATAATACTGTAAAGAAGACAACAGTAAGATTGAAGAGATTAATTGTATACTTCAACAGGAAAGAAAGGAGGACCTGTTCTCTTTATGATATAATGATAATTTTGAAAGTCAACTTATTACAATTTGCTGCTGCAGGTGTCATAGTAAAATTCAGCTATATTATTGGAACACAAGACTGCAGAACATTAATCCATACATATGAACTGTATTCATTTGTTGATGGCATGTACTTTTAGCTCTATGACAGTGGTCACTTATGATTGTGATGCTACTTATTCTTTTGTGATTTCTCTTCAAACATGGATCAAGCATGTTTCCTTGCTTTGCTAATCACTGGCATTTGGCTTCATCAAATGCGTTCCCTTTTAGTATTTCTTTCCTCTGTTTAACCTGTAATATCATGTTACTGGGAAAGCTATGCTTCCTTCCTGGATTTCTTATTCTGACTTTCTTCAAAGTATTTTTCTTTCCTGGCTTCTGTTTCTTTCTAGGATTTGTACCAAATTATTTTGTTCCTGTGTCACTGAGATTTGTTATCTGATTGCTTAACTCCAAGACAATCTAGCAATCTAGCAATCTAGCAAAGCAATTTAGACTTGCTTTGCTTTACCTTGCCTTCTTTAAGTGGACTATACAGCATGCTAAACATAGTACTGTGTTTAGTTTTGCTTATGTGTATTATAAATCTTGACATTAGTGTTGTTTGAAGTCAGCCGATAAAGTTTATCCCCTAAACCACAGATATATAATCATACCTTATTGCAATCTGCAAATTTTTATTTTTTAAAAAATTTGATTTATATGCCGCCCTTCTCCGAAGACTCAGGGCGGCTTACAATGCATTAAGCAATAGCCTTCATACTTCTGTATATTTACACAAAGTCAGCTTATTGCCCCCACAAACTGGGTCCTCAAATTTAATTTGTTAGTGGGGGGGGTTGTTGGCTTTTATGTGCCAAGTAAAGCAATATACTTTCCATTATTTCTCTGGCCACATTTGGATCTAACTAACCTGGTATTCTCACTTTCTTCCTAACACAATCATCAGAGATCATAAGTGCTTGTTTTTGTTTGTTTCTATTAGTCAAACTGGAGTTGGTCTTAAATACCGTGAATTACAATTACAACCTTATCAGTTTTATTGATTTCATTTTTTTTATCTTTCCTTATTTTATCATTGTTTTCATCTTTTTATATCTCATACTTTCTTAGCTTATATTTTATATTTTCCTACTTTCCTTATTTTATCCTTATCTTTTTCGCTTATCTTTTTTATTTTTTATCCTTTATTGTTATTTTGATGTTTTCTTTTTATCTTTATTCTTTTTATCTTGCTAGTTTCTAATTTTTTCTTATCACATCTTTTTCTGTTCTTTATTTTTTATCTTTATCTTATCTTTTTATTTTCTTATTTCATATCTTATGAAAAGATATTCATATCTTTTTATCCTTTTCATTTTTTTAATCTATTAAAATCTTTATCTTTTATCTTTTCTTTTTCATCCAGCTGGCTTTCATAGCTAAGTCAGGACTTGAACTCACAGTCTCACACTTTCTAGCCTGGTGCCTTAACCACCAGACCATACTGTTAATTTTAAATTAGTTTCCATAATGATAGAAAATAAATTTGCCTTCCTCCCCTGACCTTTCCCTTTTATCCCTTTCCTTTCCATTTTTTAAATTTTCTCTTTTTTAGGATCAAACTATCTGAATATCTAATCTGGGTTAGGCTACAAAATCCAAGAAAGACATGTTGAGAATCTTCTAAGCAGTTTCCTTTATTGTTCCTCACCTATAGACAGAAATCTTGTCAGACTGTTTGCACCATAAAACTCTGTTAATTATTAGGGAGAAGGCATCTTCGCCTTTTTTTCTCACAGGAAGTGGGCATGGCTAGTCTAGTGAAGAGAAGGACTGGGGAGACATAATAGCAGTATTCCAATACCTGAGGGGCTGCCACATAGAGGAGTGGGTCAAGCTATTTTCTAAAGCATCTGAAGGCCAGACAAGGAATAATGGATGGAAACTGACCAAGGAGGGATTCAACCTAGAAATAAGGAGAATTTTTTTGACAGTGAGAACAATCAACCAATAGAACAACTTGCCTTCAGCAGTTGTGGGAGCTTCATCACTGAAGACTTTCAGAAAGAGATTAGACTGCCATTTGTTGGAAATGGTGTAGGATCTCCTGCTTGGGTGTGATGGACTAGAAGACCTACAGGGTCCCTTCCAACTCTGTTAATCTAAATCTAAAGAGAGTGCATAGTCCCAAGCTAGATAGGTAAGTAGAAGTGGTTCAGAGTAGCTGCACTCTATAATCCTTTAGGACATATCTAATAGGTTATAGCTTTGGTTTGCAAGATTCTGTCCAAATAAAGCAAATAAAAGACTGAATTTGATTAGATCTCATTGTCTGGTCTCTGAACTTGATATTTAATTACTTTAACAAGCCAAAATTAAGATAAGCACTTCAGAAACTATAACATCAATAAGTAACCTTTATAAATATTTTGCAAAATTTTCATTAATATATGTTTTATAAATTGAGGTAAAAGATAAACCTAAAAAGATCACTTGATCTTGATGTTTTGTCCTCATTTTATTCACAGATTAATCCAGAGTTTTCAAAATTGAATACAGCAAGAAACTTTGTTAGTAAACCTGTAAGTTATCACACTGGATACTCCAGCAGCTTTTATTGGATACTGCAATACAGAAGCTTAATTGAGTCCTAGCACATCTGGAGAGATCCAGATTGAAGAACTCTGTGCTCGATGTATAGTTAATGAGTACTTTATATAGTAAATATTACTTTATGCCTTCCTCAGGGGTGGGTTCTACTTACCTTTACTACCGGTTTGCAATGGGGCTGCACGTGCGCGCTCGCTCGCGTGGGCATGCACAGAAGCATTTTGATGACATTGGGGTTAGTGGGCAGAACTTCCCGCCAGTTTTACTACCAGTTCTTTAGAACCAATGCGAACCGGGGGCAACCCACTACTGGCCTTCCCATTTCCAAACCTGGAAAATACTTTCATTGAAAAGTGCCATATAAACTGAGTGGTTTGGATGGTTTGTTTTTGTAAAATGGTTCCATATGTTTGTTGATTAACAAGTTGTCAGGATATTTGAAAACCTTGGTTGTTTCTGTGGAGGAACATCTGTTTTCTACATTCTTTTATCTAATTTATAAAAAGAGTTAGCAGGCTGAAGGCTTTCCTGTATGTCAGTCTTACATTCCATGAGAGTATTTTTTAAAAAAATACCACAGACAACTCCAGTGTGTGTTGCTAAGATGGTTATGTTTCTACATGTCTCATAAACTAAGGAAGTCAGACTGGAAAGGACTAAGGAACGGTGAGGAATTTCATAAGGAAGAACTTATTTGCAAATCTAAATTGTTCTCATATTATGTCATTTCTTATACCGTATACTTTCAGCATCAGCCAGCAATGAACAACTTGTACTTTGATCTGAGTACAGAGGTGAAAAAAATTACTGATTTTGGTTAGTGCATGCCCAGTCTTTTGTGGTCTTAAGGAATTGGCAAGATCCAGATTGAGCAATATAGTTTGGAGCAGTAGCTTTTTCCAATGCTAACACACTACCTGTAATCCATAATGACAGTATTCAAAGCTATATATATAAATATGGTTTTAAGTGAATTTTTTTGAGGCTGATATTGATGGTCACTTGGAAAGGATGAATGGTATTTAATTTGTCAATGGCTTAAAAAGCCATATGGTGGATTTCTCTTGATAAATTCAGTATGGTGGTAGGGTGATTTTCTGATGTCTAAGGGAACCTTTCTTTCCTGATTTATAAATGTATCTTGTACTAGCAAGATGAAGATTGGTCTAGGCCAGTGATGGATAACCTTTTTGCTGTCACGGGCCAAAAGCAGGGGGAGCTTGGGGGGGTCACATGCGCACATGCCCATATCCATAATTCAATGTGACCCTCCCCCCATGTATATATGCGTGACACCCCCCCTTGTGCTCCCCCCTCTTTTGGCATGCAATGGCCTGGTGGGCATGGTAGGCCCGTTTTTCACTCTCCCCAGACTCCAGAGGCTTTCTTGGAGCCTGGGGAGGGTGAAAATGACCTTCCCACCCCACCAGAGGCCCTCTGGAGGTCAGAAACAACCTGTTTCCCAACTTCCTGTGGAAGTGGAAGGCCCGGGAGAAAATGCCCTTTCCAACCTCCCGGAGGCCCTCCAGAGGCTGGAAACAGCCCATTTCCCAACTTCCAGTGGGCCCGGAAGGCCTGAAAATCAGCTTGCCGGCACACACATGCACTCTGGAGCTGAGCTAGGGCAATGCTTGCATTCCCATAGATATGGCTCCACGTGCCACCTGTGGCATGCGTGCCATAGATTCACCATCATGGGTCTAGACAAGTAGCTAGTCTTACTTATGAAACAAATCTGGAAATTGTTGGTTGAATGTTAAAATGTTCCAATAAGAATTTCCTTCCCTTCTTCAAAACTTAAGAAGATGCAGTTTATTACTGTTGTAACTGTATTGTAGTTGTATTGTTTCTTTTAATTTTCGAACAATCTTCAATATGCTGGGCAAGCTTGTGAATCCCGTTTTTCCAAGTAGAGCAATTGCTGTGCTTGCTGAATACAGACTATTATTGCTTGTTGTAATTGAGAAAGTTCTTAACTTCAGGATACAGTTGTCCCTCTTTCTTGCTTCTTTTAACAATATTTGGTATTCTTTGACTAAAGTTCTGGGAAGATTGTTATTTTTCATAATAACTCCATCAAAGGGAACACATACTTATAATTCTTGAATAAGGATTGCCTCTATGAAATGCTGTTAAGCAACATGGTGGTGTCTTGGGGAATAGAAAAGCAATTTTGTTATGATAGAAATTTGGGGCCTGTCTCGATCTCTCTAATGGAGAACTACAGTCCAACAGAGGGCAGTAGCAGACAGGTACAAAAATAATTTCATTAATCAGATAATTCACTTATTGGAATATTATTCACAATCCAATTTTCAGTCAAAGCATATTTATCTCAGCAGTCCATAAAAAAAAAAGGTGGATAATTAAATTCTGCAAAATTTTAAATTCTGCAAAATCTTAAATCTCAAAATCTTAAATTCAAAATCTTAAATTCTGCAAGATGGGTATGCTGAGATAAATATGCTTTGTAAGACAAAAACAAGTTGAAACAAATATTATTTCCCTCAGTCTTTTGTTGTTGCAAAAAGATAATATCTTCGTTCATTTGGAATCTTTTTTTTTATATCTGAATATTACTAGCAAACAAATCAGAAAATAAACCTAAACTATTCAAAAGTTTCATCCTTTAAAAAAAGGATTATTTAGGATAATGGGGAGAGAAAGTGATGATGGGGATATGAAAAAAGTAATTTCCGTAACCAAATAATTTGATTCCGTAACCAAATAATTAAACTATAGCACTGAGATAACTTTGTATACAGCAGATAAGAAGTGATCTAAAGTTACAGTCTGCCTCCCAGTCCAAGAATAGATAATTCAGTATTTGTAACCTCTAGATATTTTTTTTCAATCTCAGTTTCTACTAGCGCCAACCAGCATGATGGTATCAAAGGTTTAAGAAAGCTATAATTCAAAATATCTGAAGTGTACCAGATTGCTTATGTATACCTATACAAATTACCAGCATACATGAGCAATAAATATATATGAGATTAAGTGTTGTGGATATTTATTATTTATTTATTTCCCATTTTCATTATTTTTTATAAAAAACACAAAATGCTGAACAAACCTAGTACTCCTGATTGGATTGTTGATTACTTTGTCTTAGTTGTTAGTTCCTTGATTGGGAATTGTTTGCTTCTTGATTGTTGGTCTAACGTTAATTTTGGTGTTATTCTCTGTTCATCTGGGTGTTGATTGTTGGTGAGGAAGCGTGTTGGTCTTTTTGTTTCCATTTTGGCTTTTTGATTGAATGGTACATAAATGTTGTGTATGTCTTTGTGCCTATGTTTGTGCCGATTTGTTAGAGTGCCAGACTTCCAAGAATGTTTGGGCTTAGCTTGGTCCATGATGTTTAGTTTTTGGATTTGGCTTGGTCTAGGTTGCTGTAAGAATTCCCATCCTCAATGAAAGAAAACTCTGAGGCTTGAGTTTCCTCAGAGTTCCATTTTATTAGAGATATCATATTGGCACATCTGGGGAAAACCTGAATCTGAAAGCATCCAGGTTTTCCCCACCAAAGGAAAGTTCAAGTCCCTGTCCAACATCCACATGTCCATCACATGGTCCAGTCCAAGCACTGTCCCAACTGGAGATGCCTCTCAGTTCCAGCCATCCAGATGCAGGACAAGATGTCCTTGACTTTCTGAGAAAGGAATATTATTATGACTACACAATCCTCCCTCCCAGTTTCCCACAGTAGTAAATGTGGCAGACCTGAAGATCCAACAAAATAGATGGTTTCCAGGCCTGACAGATGCTTAGTTTCCCAGTTGAAACTATACTTTAATCTATCCATGTGTTGTAAAATTAAGGAGTTTTATCATGTCTTCTCGCTGCTATTTGAAGTTCATGGATGGAGTCTGCTTGTCTTCTGCTCATTTGTCTTACATAGTGACTATTGTAGTCCTTACATTATATGTTGTAAATGACTCTGGTTTTTTTTCTTCTGGAGCTGCTGAGTCTTTTGGTTTGCTTAAGATGTTTTGGAAGTATTTAGTTGTTTGTGTGCTAAGTGATGTCATGTGGTGTAATAGTCTGTTGGTGGTTTCTGAGATGTTTTTGATGTATGGCAGTGATATTCTTTTCATAGTTTGTGTTGGTTGTACTATATTGGATTGAGCGGTCAGGCACTTTTAATGAATGGTAGTGTTATCCTTTTCACAGCTTGTATTGGTTGTGCCATATTGGGTTTACTGGTCAAGCACTTTTAATGAAGTTGCTTGGATGTCCATTTTGTTGGAAGATGTACAGATGATCTGTTAATTTTTCTGATATTAAATGTTGCTGCAGTATATACTTGTTTGAACATACAGTATTCTTACAAGATTCTCTTGTGGGAGGTTGGGTGGTTACTTTGGTAGTGGAGCAGTTGATCAGTGTAGGTGGTTTTACATAGGCTTGGGTTGCTAATTTGTCGTAACTGCTTCTGTTGATGAGAATATCCAGAAAAGGATAACATGTTGTTTTCTTCTTCCCTAGTGAATTTTATTCTTTTGAAAATGTTGTTGTGGTTTCATGTGTATTCTGTAGCTGGTAATTTTTTCTTATGATAAAGGTGTCATCTATATACTGGATCCATATTTTAGGTTGTATGGATGGGAGTGCTGTAGATTTTAAGTGTTGCATTATGGTCTCTGCTATTAGTCCTGAACGTGGTGATTTCATGAGTTTTTCTTTGATTTGTTGATATATTTGCCCATCAAACTGAAAGTATGTGGTTAGGCAAAGTTTGATAAGCTCCATGATTCTGGGCATTTCAAATAAACTTCAAATAACTGAATGGGTGCCATTTTCTCTGTCATTTCAGGAAACAGGAAATTTGCAGAATTATGGTTTTAAGTTATAACAAGACTGATTTTAACTAACAAAGAGAAAGAATCCTAACAGTAAGAGTAGTTTGGCAGTGAGGCTAATTATGCAGAGAAGTCTTTAATTTGGATACAGTCAAGAAAAAACTGGACAACCATATATTGGTGATACATTAATTTAGATCCTAGACACAGCAGGAGGTCTAAATGAGCCTTTCCAATTTTATTATTCTGTGGAAAATTAAGTCACCACAAATCTATAATTTTGGTCTCTAAATTTTGGTAACACAGTTTATAGGTGGGTAGGGGAGTTTGAAAAAAACTGGGAGGGGAGTTGCTAAGTGAGTTTAGTTAATTTACCTTAGGGAGCTGTGAAATAGAAGCAAATCACGCCAGGCACAAATGTGCTTTATTGCAGTTTAAGTGACATGGGAAAATAACTATTATTTCAGATACGTGTATGTATTGCCTGCCTCTTGCCCTACTAAAACTCAGTAAAGTGTATGGTAATTGGTGCCTTAGATAATTTTAAAGAATAAGAAGAATTTGGGGAAGTCTCTTTTGACTCTGCCAATTATAGCATTCTTTTTTAAAATGGAAAGAAAGTTTCTTTGCTTTGTGTGGGTGTCAAATAAAAGACTTATTCTTTGGCCTTGAAACATCTCGAGAGGAACACAAAAACAGACTTTCTGACTAAATGGGAAGCAGGGAGTGGGTTAGGAATTTGTGTAGTAGAGGAGGCCTAAGTAAATAATTGATTTAGACAAAGGTTTGAAGGGAAAAGTTTCAAATATGCCTATGTTTAAAAAAAGGATTACAGCAAATGCTTTAGGGAAGAATAGGCGGGCAATATGAAATCTTTGCCTGCATCTTCCCTTTCTCTTAATGCCATTTTATTGCGTAGAAAGGTAGTTAGCTGATAGCTGATCATGGTTTATATAGTAAGTTTCATCAAACCTTCCCCAGATTCCTATCCTCTTTCTTCAGATACCCCTCCTCTTCTGACACAATTATTTGGAAGATTTTGTTATAAGCCATAGGTTGATTATAAGACTAAACTTTGGCTTACTGTCTGAAACAAACAAGAACTCAGTTTAGCCACTACTAAGGCTAACGCACTGAGCTTGTTGATCGAAAGGTCAGCAGTTCAGCGGTTCGAATCCCTAGTGCCGTGTAACGGGGTGAGCTCCCGTTACTTGTCCCAGCTTCTGCCAACCTAGAAGTTCAAAAGCACATAAAAAATGCAAATAGAAAAAATAGTGTTCCATGTGCCATGCCAGCCACATGCCAGCAAAGACGCCTTCGGATAGCGCTGGCTCTTCGGCTTTGAAATGGAAATGAGCACCACCCTCTAGAGTTGGGAACGACTAGAACAAGTGCGAGGGGAACCTTTACCTTTAAGGATTTTAGATACAATTTGTTTAACAAGGTGTTGAGTATGGTTAGTCTAGAACAGAATTAAACAATAGAGATGAGGGTGCCCACACAGAGAAAGAGCACAAGAAAGGTTGGTGAACTGAGTCTGAGCAATTATGGGGTTTTCTTACTTTGCTGAACATTTTTCACTACATATTTATTAGCTGTAATTTAGGGTATTCTATCTTATCTACCAGCTCTTCCCTTGTTCATGTGTGATTAAAACCCCATAGAGTCCTGCCCTTTCTAGAGTACCTTTTAGTTTCAAAGTTTTTATTACTGATACTTTTGCAGAAAAATGTTATTTTCCAAAGATTGAAATCATATGCATACAGAGAAATAAAGGAAACTGAAGGTAGCTGCTGTTATTAAAAATATTTCACCAAAAATATTGTACTTTCATTTAACTGACTTACATTCTTAAATTAATTAATTTTATTTAAGTGGTTTTAGGCTTTAAAATCAGCAATGCAGAATTTTGGAGATGAAAGAGTTAGGAGGGAAGGAAAGAGTTATTTGCTCTCTAAATACTACTTTTAAAAATACATTGGGTGCAAATAACTTTGGATTGCATAAAAGGAACAGTGCTTTATAGAGCTGTCACCTTGTCTTAAACTGTGTCGTTACCATCGGTACTGTGAGTGGGAGGGGTAGATATGGCGGAAGTAGGGGGCTATATCATGTTAAGGGAGCGTGCGCCCGCTGTCTCCAAGCGGTAGCGCGCTCCGGTCCCCAAGGCTCCACTTGTTCTCCAGGTAGCACAGACCTTCAGGGCCTGGGCCTCCGGCTGATGTTATGCAACGCCAGGTCTTCAGTAAACAAAGCCCCCCTCATTGGTGATCATATTCAGGAGGGGGGAGCGGACCTGGCGGGTATTACGGAGACCTGGTTGGGCCCGGAGGGAGGGGTTCCTCTGGTAGAAATGTGCCCACCAAGCTTCCATGCATTCCATCAGCCGAGGTCTCAGGGGAGGGGTGGGGGAGTAGCGGTTGTTATAAGAGAAGGCCTTAGGCCGAGGGAGGAGGCCACTGTTCCTCAGACGGCCGGCTGTGAGTCCCTCCTTGTGAAGTGGGGCCATGGGGTTCAGATGAGCTTGCTGACCACGTACCTGGCTCCCTGCCACGTGGCAACAGCCCTGCCTGAGTTGCTCAATGTTATTGCCATGGTGGCGGTTGATACCCCCAGGCTTATGGTTATGGGGGATTTCAACTTGCCGTCCGTGGGTGAGACGTCTGAAGTGGCTCAAGAGTTCATGGCTTCCATGACGGCTATGGACCTGACCCAGTTAATTCATGGCCCTACACACGTGGGGGGAAACACGCTGGACCTGGTTTTTGTCTCTGGACAGTGGCTGAGTGGTCTTGAGATAGGGGATATAGTCACTGAGCCCTTGTCATGGTCGGATCACTCTCTTCTTCGTCTTGATCTTCAAACCACTATACCCCACCGCAGGGAGGCGGAACCGACAAGATGGTACCGCCCCAGGCGCCTGAAGGAACCTGATAGGTTCCAGACGGAGCTTGGGCCAATTCCTGAGGTTCTGGCTCATGCCTCGACTGGAGACCTAGTGGCCGCCTGGGATAGGGCGACCCCTGGAGATCTGGATCGAGTTGTGCTTTTGCGGCCTCTGACCCGGCACCGATCTTACCTGGCTCCTTGGTTTACCGAGGAGCTCAGGGAGATGAAGTGCCGGAAAAGACGCCTAGAGAGTAGTTGGAGGACCAGCCATGCTGAATCTGACCGGACACTAGTAAGATCTCACATTAAGAATTACCTAGTGGTGATAAAAGCAGCAAAGTGTGCTCATCAGATAACTGCCCAGCTGCCCTGTTTAGGATGACCCGCTCCCTGCTCCACCAGGAAGCACGGGAGGACCCCTTGGAGGGAAGAGCCGAGGATTTTGTTCAGTATCTGCATGATAAAATCACTCAGATTCGGGATGAGCTGGACTCCAACTGGGTAGATCCAGTGGGGATTACGGAGGCAGGTCCTGAGAATGTTATCTGGGATGAGTTTGATCCTGTGACCCCTGAGGACGTGGACAGGATTCTGGGTAGACTGAATGCAACCACATGTTTGTTGGACCCGTGCCCCTCCTGGTTAGTGCTGGCTTCCCGGGAGGTGACCCGAGGCTCCAGGGGATTATAAGGGCTTCATTGGGTGAGGGTGTCTTTCCCGCTGTCTTGAAAGAGGCGGTGGTGAGACCTCTTCTCAAGAAGCCCTCCCTGGACCCGACAGTATTGGCTAATTATCGTCCAGTCGCCAACCTTCGCTTTGTGGCGAAGGTTGTTGAGAGTGTGGTTGCACGACAGCTCCCCCAGCACCTGGAGGAAATGACATATCTGGATCCGTTCCAGTCGGGCTTCAGGGCTGGGTACAGCACTGAAACGGCATTGGTCACGTTGGTTGATGATCTCTGGAGGGCTCGGGACAGGGGGTGCTCCTCTGCCCTGGTCCTGTTAGATCTCTCAGCGGCTTTTGATACCATTGACCATGGTATCATGCTGCACAGGTTGGTAGAGTTGGGGGTAGGAGGCACTGTATTACGGTGGTTCTCCTCCTTCCTCTCTGACCAATCGCTGTCTGTGTTGACAGGGGGGCAGAGGTCAACCCCGAGGCCCCTTATATGCGGGGTGCCACAGGGATCGGTCCTCTCACCCCTTCTGTTCAACATTTATGTAAAGCCGCTGGGCGAGATCATCCGTGGTTTTGGGGTGAAGTACCACCAGTACGCTGATGACACACAGCTGTACATCTCCACCCCAGACCACCCCAACGATGCCCTTAAGGTGATGTCCCGGTGCCTGGAGGCCGTACGGATCTGGATGGGGAGGAACAGGCTCAGGCTCAACCCATCCAAGACTGAATGGCTGTGGTTTCCGACGTCCCAATATAGTCAGCTGGTGCCATCGCTGACTATTGGGGGTGAATCATTGGCCCCCACAGAAAGGGCTCGCAACTTGGGCATCCTCCTGGACTCACGGCTGTCTTTAGAAGAGCACTTGACGGCTGTGACCGGGAGGATTTTTCATCAGGTTCGCCTGATTCGCCAGTTGCGTCCCTTTCTAAATTGGGACTCTTTACACACAATCACTCATGCCCTCATCACCTCCCGTCTGGACTATTGTAATGCTCTCTACATGGGCTCCCCTTGCGGAGCACTCGGAGGCTCCAACTGGCGCAGAGTGCGGGTCGTTATGGGAGCAACATGGCGCTCCCATGTAACACCCCTCCTGCGCGAGCTTCACTGGCTCCTGGTGGTCTTCCGAGTGCGCTTCAAGGTTTTGGTTATCACCTTTAAAGCGCTCCATGGCTTAGGACCTGGTTATTTACGGGACCGCCTCCTACCACCAATAGCCTCCCACCGGCCTGTACGCTCCCATAGTCAGGGGTTCCTCCGGGTGCCGTCAGCCAAACAATGCCGGCTGGCAACCCCCAGGGGGAGAGCCTTCTCTGTGGGAGCACCTACCTTCTGGAACGAGCTCCCCCCGGGATATATGGAGGATCCCGGACCTGCACACTTTCCGTCGCGCGCTCAAGACCTATTTATTCCAACAAGCCAGCCTGATCTAAATTATTTTCCCCTTTTAATTATGAATTTTAATTTGTTTTAAATTATTGGGGTTTTAATTGTCAGCCAAATTATTTAATTCGTTTTATTCTATTTTAAACTTTTGTATTTAAATGTTTTATTTATGGCTGTACACCACCCTGAGTCCCCCAGGAGTAGGGCAGTTTATAAATCTAATAAATCTAATAAATCAAATCAATCAATCAATCAATCAAATAAACAAACAAACAAACAAACAAATAAATAATAAATAATAAATCAAATAAATCAATCAAATAAATAAATAAATAAATAATAAATAAATAATAAATAATAAATCCATCCATCCATCCATCCATCCATATTTTTACTAAATCGTGTGTAAAGCTGTTTGATTTTCGTAACTCCTCTCAATACAATAAAATTAAGTGGAAACTGTTCTGAACTTAAGTAGAAATCTCTTGACCGTTCACATTATCATGGCCTAGGTGGAGCCAAATCTATGTTTGTACTCAATCATTGCAGTATTGGGGCTAAAAATTAAGGACATATTTGCTGAAATAACCTCACTCATACCTAATGATGAAAGGAGCTTGTAGTCCAATGATAATGTCACATAACTTTTCTGAGCTAATCGGAGGCTGAAAGGAAACTTACATTCTGTTCTGCTGATGATTTTTTTAAACATACTATTCAAATGGACTTACAGAATCATTTCAGACAACTACCAGTGGACTACTCTAATTTGTAGAGTCAAATGAATAGCTTAACTATATACCATGTACTCCCTTAGAGTATACCTTTACCTTTAAAGAGATATATGATTTCAGAATCTCAGCTTTGCTTCAGTTCCTCTTCTGAAGGCAAAACACTTAAGACTAATTTGGTGATAAACATAAAAATAGTTTTCTATTCATATGTAGCACCTATGAGGGTTAGTTGAAAGTCTAACTATAAAAATAGGGCTATCTGTCTGGCTTCACTGGATTAAAAAAGCAAGAGAGACACAGAAAAAGCATCTTCAAAGATAATTAGTACATGAAAGTTGAGATTTTGAAACCATATATCTCCTTAAAAGTAAAGGTTCCCCTTGCACATATATGCTAGTTGTTCACAACTCTAGGGGGTGGTGCTCATCTCTGTTTCAATGCCAAAGAGCCAGCACTATCTGAAGACATCTCTGTGATCATGTGGCCAGCATGAGTAAATGCCAAAGGCACATGGAACTCTGTTACCTTCCCTCAAAAAGTGGTCCCTATTTTTCTACTTGCATGCTTTCGAACTGCTAGGTTGGCAGAAGCTGGGACAAGAAATGGGAGCTCACCCCGTTACGTGGCACTAGGGATTCGAACAGCTGAACTGCCGACCTTCCGATTGGCAAGCTCAGCATCTTAGCCACTGAACCACCACATCCCTTATATCTTCTTGCTTTTCCAATATTTGCTCCCATCAACATTAAGATGAGCCTGGTGATGCAGTGGACTAAGTGCTATTAAAGTAGCCCTAGTTGCCAGCTGCCTGCAATTACTGCAAGTTCAAATCTCCCCAGGCTCAAGATTGACCCAGCCTTCCATCCTTTCGAGGTAGATAAAATGAGGACTCGGATTGTGGGGGCAATAAGCTGACTTTGTATAAAAAAGAACACCACTTGGGTAGGGGGGGCGAAATCCCTACTAAGCAGGTATATACAAAAGTATGAAGGCTATTGCTTAATGCATTGTAAGCCGCCCTGAGTCTCCGGAGAAGGGTGGCATATAAATCGAACTAATAAATAAATAGATAAATAGATAGATAGATAAATAAATAAGATAGGTAGTATTTCTAGATTGTTTTTATGACCTATGATGTCCAAGGAACAAAACTTAGCATTATGCATTTTGCTTTAATCGGATGGTGGTTTTCCATTGAAAAGCAGGCATCTTGTGGACAAATTGATCTATCTGTTTTATTATTGTGCATGACTCTATTTGATGGTTGAACAAGTGTCATGAAGTCGATATATCTACATTCTTTAGATCTTTACTGTTTATAGAAGAGAGGTAAAAAATATTTTCATTTCCTCTGCTCAGTAGGGTACTTTACTTGAGATAGGATAGAATATTGGGATTTAAAGAGTTCTGACACTTCTGTGCATTGCAAGACAGGAGAGGAAGGATACCATTTATAACACAAGGCCCTTTGAAATACATCTAAACCTTAGAAGGATGTGGGATGATTTTAAAGTTGCTTTCTAAGAATTTGGCCACCTCATTCCCAATTCTATTTGTGCCCCACATTAACACCAAGTGCTTGGCCATTGGTTTATCCATTTTCTGGGTGTAAATAAAAGACATTCCCTACTTTTGAGAGAAGCTATACAAGATGTTACCCTTTTGAAAGCCCAAACTCTTAGGAGTGTCCAATTATTGGTGCCCAATTCATAGTAATGACCTGGCAACTGGTATCAATGAGAATGGGGATAAGCAATTCAGAGACAAATCAACATAGTGGTTAAAAGTTAGATGCTGGAAGTTGATGAGTTCTAATTTTCTTAGGCATGAAGCCAGCTGGATGACTTTGACCCAGTCATTCTCTCCCAGCATTAAGAAGAGAATAATGGCAAATATTTGTCAGCCTTTGAGGCAGATCAGGCTAAGGAATCAAAATTATGAATATAATACTATTATTATAAGAATTATTATAAAGTTTTATTATAAGGTAAGGATCTTGAAAGTCTAAATATCCTTCTCCTCCCTCCAGAACTAGGTAGGGTCAAGTCTGACACACTTTCTCAAATTACTTTTCTGCCTCGGATTCAAATTTCTTTTATCCAAGAATTATTTTTCTGTTTCTCAAGGTTATTCCTACTACCCACTGCAACATTTCATAAAGATGTTGCCAAAAACACTGCTTGGACTTGTCCATGTAATTTCCAGGACTGAAGATTGATTTGAAGGTATACATATATAAATTGTGGAAGGGAAAAATGATTGAAAATAGGGAGAGTAATTATATGAACAACCTCCATCTCTTTTAAGCTCAGTTCCTGCTTTGACTACATCTTTGTTTCTCACCCTTTGCAACTTTAAAATGTATGGATTTCACCTTCCAGAATTCCGCAGCCAGCATGGGGTTAGTTGGGAGTTGAAGTTGCCAAGATTTAGAAACAATGGACTGCATGGTGATAGCCATACAAGGCTTTTTTTTTTTGTAAAACTATAGGAATGTTTGCCATTTCCTTCTTCTGGACATTTTTCAATTTACTAGTTTATGAAGTCTTAACACAAGTATATTAAGTGATAGAAATGCTTCCCCCAACTGCAGTTATTTTATATTCAACACTTTACGTAAAGCGGTAAGTATATCTCCACTGTCTTTGTTTGCATAGTTCTGTCACCATGCAGTGTTTTAAACAAGGAGACACAAAATTCTTCAGTCCTGTGGCCCACTGCCCTCTCCCCGCTGAAGAGATAGTGAGTCACTTTTTGTTGCATCAGAGTCTCTGAATTCAATCTGCAAAACAATTTGTTGATTTATTGCATCTATGTAAAAGGTCTTCCAGCTCAGGGTTGCTTGTGCTGATGCCAATATCCTCCTCTTCATATTCCTCCTTATTCTTATTCTGCTACTGCCTGCCATCCTGAATTAGTACAGATGCAAAGCCTGATGATAAATCCAGTCATTTGACTAAGGTTCATATAAAATGGCAGGCAGCAGGAACAGAGCAGAATATGGCCCACAGTTATCATTCTTACCGTTCAGTGCTATTGTTGACTTCCTTGCCTCAGAGGTCCATGAAGCCCTCTCGTGACATTTCGAAGTTCATTGAAGTAGTTTATTTTATCTAACTCAACTTTAGGATCCTAACTAGTGACCTAGGCTTTTATAGTCAAGCAGTCTGTACTCAGGATAGCCAACTGAATGCACAAGGAAGTTCACTAGACTCCTAGCAGGTGGCCTTCAGTGTCAGTCACACTGCCATTTGGGTTAATAACTAATGATCCCTATGATCTTCATGAATTCATCCAACCTTTTTTGAAGCCAGCCAAGCTGGCAGCTAGCACCACCTCTCATGGTAATTAACTCTAAAGTTTAATTACTCTAGTAATTAACTCTGTTCAACATTATTGGTATTCATCTTGAAGGAGGGCAGATATATTATTATTGCTGTTTCAAAAACATTTAAAACATTGAGTACATTATTAAAACCATAAAATGAATAAACGAATGAATCTGAATCACTAGATTACTCTGAGTCACAGTAGTTTTCTGAGTTACAATATTGAAACAATAGGAAGAGGATACTTGTACAGGTGTAAGTTAAAAAAGGAATGTGACCATAACTTGGAAGCAGTGGTGAACTCCAATTTTTTTTACTACTGGTTCTGTGGGCTTGGCTTAGTGGGCATGGTGTAGCTTGGTGGTTGTAGCTTGGTAGGTATGGCAGGGGAAGGATATTACAAAATCTTCATTCCCACCCCACTCTGGGGGAAGGATACTTCAAAATCCCCATTTCCACCCCACTCTGGGGCCAGCCAGAGATGGTGTTTGCCGATTCTCTGAATTACTCAAAATTTCCGCTATCGGTTCTCCAGAACCTGGCAGGACCTGCTGGATTTCACCCCTGCTCGGAAGGGATCTTGGAGATCATCTAGTACAGTCATCTACCCAGTGAGGTGAATGTTATTTCAGCATCCAACTTCCATTAGGAAGATTCCTCTGATTCTCAAGGAGACTTATTTTGGGGGGGGGGCAAAGTGGGGAAAAAACCTTCTATTCCTGGTATTCAATATATGGGCAGGCACATCAGGATACCAGATTTAAGAAAACTGTAGCAGGGTCACCACCACAGACTATTTTGAACAAGAATATTGTTTTTCTTACAGAGAGAGAATTGCTTAAGAAGAGATCTGCATATATTCAACCTCACTAAATATTGAAAAACCGCTTTTCTCCATAATAGTGGAGATAGTATTCAGGATTGAGTTGACCTCCTCTGCTTAACTGATTGGACTGAGTCTGTCAAAGCTGTTAGGATACGCCTCTGTTGTTAAGGCTCCCCAGCTTTTGACTCAGTCCCTCTCTAGGACAGATGTGTCAAGGCCTTTCTCCAAACCTTTGACAGGAACATTCCTGGATCCTTTCTTCATCGCTTTCTTCAATTTTCATGAGTGTTTAACCCAGCTGACTCCCGAACATCTGGTTGAGTCACTGGGGTCACCTCAGCGGTAAGGGTTTTGCCTCGAGGCACCAGAGAGTGGTCTTCTTGGCTGTCAGGGTAGCTGTCAGGATCCTCTCACACATAGCTAACCCCACAATTGTCCTGTCAGGACTGTAAACCTTTGCCATCAGATAGCAGAGCTTTTACACTCTCAATTTGACAGCCAGGGAAGCCGGACAGCAGAGCTCTTGCACTCCCGACCTTAAGACAGTGAGGCTGGATAGTAGAGCTTTCGTGCTCCTGACCTAAAATCTGACAGCGGAGCTTTCACATTCCCAAATTGACTGGCAGCTAGGTTTGATAGTGGAGACATTGCAGGAGCTTCACACTCCGAGAAGAGCCCTGTGCTGCGGCGCCCGATATTTTAAAGGCACCCTTGCACTTCTTACAGTGCCATCAAGAGCATGAGTGGAGCTTCGTGCTCCTGTTAGCCCTGACATTGCGGCATATTATCATGGAATTACAGCATATTGCAGCTGGGCCTCTGGTTAGAGAGGCACCTGCTATTCATCCCAGTGGAGCGTATCTCCAGGGTGTCAACGTGCAGGCAGACTGGCTCAGCACAGCATCAATCAACGATGTGGCATGGCGCCTGCATCCATCACTCTTCCAGAAACTGAAGGACTGATTCGGCCTCCTGGAGGCAGATCTGTTTGCTGCCCCGGACATTTCCCAGCTAGGTTATGCCAGGTTTCTGGCACTGGGAGCAGAGGGAATCAATGCTGTCCGCAGCCCATTGCCTCCAGGACTACTGTATGCTTTCCCTTCTCTTCCTCTTATTCCAAGGTTGATCAGGAAGGTCCTGGAGGAGAAAGCAGAGGTCCTACTCCAGGCCCCCCACTGGCTTAGAGAACCTTGGTTGCCGACCTCATAAACCTATCGGTAGCTCGGCCTTGGAGGATCTCTCAGAATGAAATCTCCCTCAGCCAGAGAGCCTTGGTCCACCTGGACCTATAGTGGCTCCAACTGACCGCCTGGTACTTGAGTGGAGCATTCTGAGGGGGAAACAATTTTCCTCCTGGATCATCAAAACAAGCATAAAGGACTATTGCCCAATACCATCTGGAGGCAGGTGGCGGCACTGTCCTTGGTATTGGCATGCAGATCACTGGAGTCTTTCGCACAGCATCCCACAGTCCGCAGATTCTTCAGGGGCGTGACCAATTTATGTCCCCCGGTGGTGCACAGGTCCTGTCCAAGGTCTTGAACTCCCTCACCGGGGCTGCATATGAGCCATTAAGATCAGCCAGCCTGAGCTGCCCGACATGTAAGGTGGCATTTCTCGTGTCCATTACATCAGCCAGGAGGGTATCTGATCCCTCCTTCTTATCCAAGGTGAACACCTAGTTCCACAAGGCACAGGAATTGATATTGCCTAACTTCTGCCTTTACCCAATCCACCACTTGGAGAAAAGGTGGCACACCTTTGATGTAAGGAGGGCCCTCCACATCTATGTCAGGTGGACTGCTGACCTAAGGAAAACAGTGTCCCTGTTTGTCTCATCCCAGCCAGCCACTTTGGGCAACTGGGTCACCCCTTCCACTGTGGGACGATGGCTTAGGTCAACCATTGACAAGGCTGATGACCGAGACCTCCCCGAATAACTGCTCACTCCACCCAGAGTGTGGCTACAACTGTGGTGTGGGCAACACAGGCCTCTATTGAGGAGGTCTATCGCACAGCAACTTGGTCCTCTCCTTCCCCTTTCATCAAGCACTATAAATTGGACATCTTCGCTTGGCGGAGGCGGCATTTGGCCGGCAAGTGCTTCAACCTGTCTATACAGAGGAGGGGATTTCTGACCAGACTACAACCCACCTGTAGGACAGCCAGCTTTGGTATGTCCCATTCCTAGATGCTATCTCCATCATTATGGAGGAAGGGCATTGGTCTTACCTGATACACTCCTTCTTGTTGGGTGGAGATAGCATCCAGCCCCACCCTGAAGACTGTCTGGTCCTCAGTCCATGAAGGGAAGGGAAGGATCTTCAAGGATGACATGTTGAGTTTGTCACTTGTCTTCGCCAAAAGCTGGGGAGCCCTAGCAACAGAGGCGTGACCTAACAGCTCTGACAGACTCAGTCCAATCAGCTAAGCAGATGAGATCAGTCCATTCCTGGATGCTATCTCCACCCAATGAGAAGGAGCATATCAGGTAAGACCAACACCCCTTTTGTATAAACCATAAGCTACTATGCATTTTTTTTAAAAAATCTGTGAAATTTAATTTTAGTGTATTTAGTTTAGTGGCTAAGGCACTAGGAATTGTGAATTCTAAACCAGGTTTAGGCATGAAAGCCAGCTGGGTGATTCGGAATGGGACAATTTGGCCTAGTCAGTTTGCCACTGCCAAGTTGCCTCTACCAACTCACCACCCCCAAGTCATTGCAGGACAGCCCAACACAGTCAATTTGCTGTGGGGACAGCTCCCCATGGGCAGCTGGAGGTGTGTGTGTGAAAATGGGAAGGTCCAACTGCTCCTCACTCTGTGCTCTGCTCTACCCATTTGTTTTCCTGCCTACTCAGCACTCTCTTCGATGGCTTGCACTGAGTTATCCCAACAATGAATTGGTTGTGTTGAATCCTGCAATGAGTTGGTGGCAGTGAGTTGGCAGAGGCAACTTGGTGGTGGTAAGCTGGCTGTGTCGAGTTGTCCTAGACCCTGGGATAACTTTGGACCAGTCACTCTCTCTCAGCCCAAAGAGTTATTGGTGTGTGGGAAAAGAGGAGGAATATGTTTGTTAACCTTGGGTTATTTATAAACTAATAAAGGGGTGGGGGATTAAAATCTAATAAATATAAGTAAGCAAATAATTTAACTGCCTTGGAAGACATATGACAATTGGTCTAAAATGTCAGGGGTATCAAACTAGCAGCCTGCAAGCCAGATGGTGACGCATAGGCCATGCCCACCCCAGCTCTGCGAATGGGCAAAACATCACGAAATGTCATGTGACAGCAATGTGATGCAGCAAGTTTGACACCTGTGTAATAGACCATTGTATGTCTGATATTATATGCATATTATATTCAAACGAATTTACTTCTTAACTGACCTCTTAGGAATTTATTGGATATAATCTTATAGTGGAACCTGACAGAAATTTTTCCATAACTGCTTAGTTTCAGCAATTTGGCCATTCCCAAGAGCTCCATAAACACCACAGATCCACACTCCATGTAAAAAGTGAAATATGCTTAAAACTATATTTCCAATTTTCTTGAACTGAATATTGTGAACTGTGTCTCCATTCTAATCACAAGAGAGCAGATTTTAAATGAAGCAGTTCCAGAATCTAAAAGCTGGATGGAAAAAATCAGTCTTAAAGAACACAGTGATGGGATTTTAAAAAGGATTTCCATTCTTAAATATGAGAATTGTAGGCTGATGGCTTAAGCAGCTTGTAAATACCAGTGGTACCAGCTCAGCTATTCATCATTCTTGTTCCCAACTAAGAAGGATTTTAATTGGTTTTAATTCTAAATTTATATTAGTTGCCAAGAATTAAAGGATATGCTGCAGAACAAGCCAGCACTCTTTTTCCCCCAATGCTGTGATTAAACTGCTATCTAAAGGAAAGCAAAACTAAACATAGCTTTGACCTATGTAGCGTAATCACTTTTTAGCTGGTGCAATAGTGCATGATTGATGATGACTGCAAGGAGAAATCTAACCCAGCAACAAAGGAATAGACTAAAGCAGGGGTAAGAAATAACTATTGATTTTTGGCATCAGTGTGTATCCATAGACACATTCTTTGGCAAACATTGCTGTTGACTTTCTCTCCAAAGTATTTTCAGCTTTTCAGTCTATTCTGCAGCTATGATACTTCCTGATAGTCTTCCATTCAGGTAACAGCTAAGTCCAATCATCTTTTGACATCTGCCATCTGCTGTAGGTTAATGCCAGAGGTGCTACTCAGTAGATACTGACCGTAGTTGAAATTTTGAGTAATTCAGAGAACCAGTAAATACCACCTCTGACTGGCCCCGCCTCCATCTATTCTCTGCCTCTGGAGTCCCATCTGATCAGGAGGAAATGGGTATTTTGCAGTAACCTTCCCCTGGAGTGGGGTGGGAATGGAGATTTTACAGTATCTTCCCACTGCCACACCCACCATGCCATGCCACGCCCACCAAACCATGCCATGCCCACAGAACTGATAGTAAAAAAAATTGAATCCCACCACTGATTAATGCTATTATTAGGTGCTAGTGGTAGTAGTAGTAGTAATAGGTTTTTTAAAAATCATTACTGGGAGTATTGAAAAGTTGAATTCTCTTCTTCAAAAATGAAATAGTAGTGCCCAACTTTTAATTGTAGCATTCATGTCGGTTTCATGTATTGCTAGTTCTGTAATACCATAGCAGTGAGATTTGTAACAAAATATTATTTATCTTATTTTAAGATAAATAAAAAGCAGTTTAGATTGGATAAGAATCAACTAATCTGATATAAATTTTTGACAGTAAAGTTATATGCAGTTGAGATAAACTAATTTAAATAATTTTAAATCAATTTAGTTTAATTCTAAATATTTGATCTTAATTACATTGTGAAGAGGAGTTGAATAATAAGATTTGCTCTTACAATGTGACTGCTTAGAAAACTACAATTGAAAACTATTTCATAACCTTATATTCTAATTAGAGGTGACCTAAATGTGACAAATTCATTAAGAGTCATTAATACATGAAAATATCTAATATTATGAATGAAGGCAAATAATACTCTAATATTAATAAAATATAATATTAGTCAGTGTTCATATAATATAAGTATGCTGGCTCATGCAAAAAAATCCCAATAAAACAGTCAACGGTCCTATCACTTTTTTTTAATTTTAAAAACAAACTTTATTAAACATAAAAAGATAAAATACAGTATATACAGAATACATTTATATTAATCCGAACAGCATTACTTACTCACAGCAAAAGATAGAAAAAGAAAACAAAACTAAACTAAAAAGCAAAAGAAGAAAAGAAAGAAAAACGAAAAGAAAAACGAAAAACGAAAACACACACACAAAAAAAACAAAATATAGAAAATGATTTTGTCACCTTATCACATCCTTTATTTTGTTGAAGGTGCCTGTTTGTTTTTGCCTTACATAATTTTATGTTTTCTCTCTTTTCTTTTGATTTATCCAATCGTACCATCTATTCCACGCCATGTAGTATTTTGAGTCTACCTTACCTTTTAACTCAAATGTTAATTTATCCATTTCGGCACAATTGTAAATTTTTTGGATTATTAATTGATCTGTTGGCAATTGATCCATTTTCCAATATTGAGCTAGTGCCAATCATTTTTTGTATTGCTATTGTGTTGGGGTCAGTGGTGGATTGATCCCGGTTCACACTGGTTCGCAAGAACCAGTAGTAAAAAATTTTAATAGTTCGGAGAACCGGCAATAAGATTGGCTGGCCACACCCCTGAACCGGTTCCCGGCCCGGTCGCTGGTCGCTTACCCCGCCCACTCCCAATCTATTGCTGCCTCCTGGGTCCCAGCTGATGGCTAGAGGGAAAAAAAACTGTTTAAACTCTTGCCATGGGGCTTCAAAGGGCCACCCTACAGCTGATCAGTGTTAAAAGAAAACAAATTAGTAGAATGGTGCCTGCAAAAATAGAAAAAACAGCCCCTTTCAGCTTCAGCATAGGTTAATTAGCACAAGTTGATTAGATCAGCCTCCTGACTTTCAGCTGTTTGCTCTCAGCTGTTTTGCACAGGGCTCTGTTGCTAACTCACCGCTGAGTTCTGCATCTTTTTAACTTTCTGCTTCCTGCTGTTCTCAATTGGGATGTCAGGTCCTTGGGTCAGCCATGCCGGCTGTCTTCTTTTGCATCTGGAATGAGGGTCCTTCTTGGTGTGGTGGGAGATCGCACATCTCCACATCTCCTCCAAAGCTTCCCCTCTTTCTTACCGGTCCCATCAGGACTGATCCTCCCCTTAGGGGTTGCCAAAACTCCCGAAAATCGGCATTGGGAACGGAGCGATTTTCCTTGTGCCGCCTCAACCCACATCACCACCAGAAGTCCTATCACTTTTAATAGCTTTGTTAATATGAGTCTAAAGAACAACTTGTTTTATCATTGAGTGCTTAGATCAAATGTCTATAACCTTATTAGCCACAATTAACCATGAAACTTATTCTAGTCTGTGATCAGCATTAATTAATTCACTACTGTAATTTCGGTTCCTATAAAACTGTTTGACAATTTTTGATACTAGCAGCTGTGATGACAAAGTGTGTGCAAGAGTGAAAAAAGCATGGCTATGATGGAAGGAGATATCTGGAGTGCTTTGTGATTGATGCATGCCAATCTATCAAAGGTGTATAAAATAATGGTATATGGTGCTGAGTGCTAGCAAAATGCATTGAACACTCTTTATGTGCCATGGAGATGTACATGCTTCATTGGTTGTTAGATGTTTTTCGTCTTGATCATGTCAGCAATGACACAGTATGGCAGCAAATGGGCATTGCGCCAATACCTGAGAAAATGTGGGAGAAATGTCCTATGAGCAGCATCCCAACTGTTGCCTGCATTGCCTTTCACTTTAGTACAAGATGGCAAGTGCCTGAGTGGAAGGCTAAAACAAAGATGGCAAGACACAATAAATGCAGAGATGAAAATTGCCCACGTGGACCCAGAAACCATATTTGATCATGCATTCATCAATCAATTCATCAATTCATCAATCTGAAAAGCAGACCCTGTACCTGCAGATAAAATGCTAGGAAGACGATGACATTTTAGGCAATTATAACTTTAAAATATATATATCAATCCAATTCAAACTATGATTTGGTAGCCAATGAAGACAGATCTGATTAAATTTACCTTTTATATAGTTTCCTAAAACAAACGGAAAGTAACATTTATTCAACCTTTTGCTTTAGCCGTACTGTTGGTCATAGCAATACTCAGTCATTAATGCTGTTATGAGATGTGAAACTAAAAGGGTAAGTTAAAAGACAATGTAGATTGTCATATTTTTTAGCCTTTTCTTTTCTGATAAAGGAACATTCTGTTTCAAGTTGCCCGTATTCAATTAAGGAATTGAATTAAAGGAGAAACAAATAATACAATTCCTTGTAGTTAAACATCTAGTTCTCAAAAGGCCAGATATTATTTACTTACTTATCACAGTTTCATGCTTTGTACTGTTTATAGAACGAGATCAAATGCATCTTTCACCAAAAACAGTGTGCAAACCTGGGTTGAATTTCAAGTGCAACTTAAAAGTAACGTACTGTTTTCAATAGAAAGAAGCAGAACAAATTTTCACTTGTTGCTCGTATAGCTGTATTCAAGTAGGTATTCAAGCAAGGCATTTGACAGTTCTAAACCTAATCTGAACTTCTAAAAAGCCTCTGCTTTAAGTGCCTATATGGTCTATGTTGGGATCATGTGGATTCTCCATGTGAATTTTTTTGAGGGTGGGGGAAATAGGAACATTGTTTCCAGTTGTGGTCCAAGCCTTCAGGAGTAATGTTTTTCACCCTTAATGACTTTAAGATATGTGGACTTCAACTCCCAGAATTCCAGTATGAGAATTTCACATTTTACATATCTTAAAGTTGCTAAGTTTGAAAAACATAGCCTTTGCCTGAAGATCTGTATGGCACCCTTTCTCATGACATTAGAAAGATGGTGAAGACTGAACTGTTTCACAGAGATTTTAATTGCTAAAAGTTGCTAGAAGAAGGACAACTCCTTTCAGCAACTTTGAGCTTTTTTATCATTCTGTAGATTTTTGTAATTAATTTTGTCACATTTGACTTGATGTTTAATCTATTTTATAAACCACTGGAATCTTGTAGGAGTATGCCAGTTTACAAAGATAGCAAATAAATAAATAAGCTGTTCATGTTTGTTATCCAATACCATGTAGTACAAAACCATAAATATACTTGCAACAAAACATACATTTCCCATCTAGCTTTTTCCAACTAGTCATTAGAAAGCTAACGCTAGATATGTCATTTGCAGTTACATTGTTTGGGAGAAGGAAGACATGGGATGCGCATCTCTTCTGCACATGCTTAGAGCCTTGTGCAGAGCATGCGCAGAGCCTGGGTCAAAAACGGGACATAATGCCATCCTGGTGGGTGGGTGGGTGGAGCCTCCTGCTGCTGGTGTTACCGGTTTGCGCGAGCCTGATAGATTCGGCTGGATTTCACCACTAATAGAAACTAAATACTGAAGTTATCTATAGATTTAAATAAACTTTAAATGTATGGCCTGATGCCAAATTATCTTCAGGTCCACATTAGTCTCCTAGAATGGGTCCAGTTCAGTGGTGGGTTTCAAAAAATTTTGCTACTGGTTCCTACCTTTTCCTGTGGGCATGGCTAGGTGTGGGTCATATGACTAAGTGGGCATGGCCATTTTGACATCATTCACGCCCATGCCCACCCAGTCACATGACCCCCCCCCCACCTAGCCATGTCCATAGGAAAAGGTAGGAAAATTTTTGGAATTTCCACCTATCTATCCCTGCCCTCCCTTCCCCTGTCACCCCCGTTTCCCCTCCTTTAGCGGCCCTGCCCCTAGCCCCGCTTCCTCCTCCTCCAGCTCTTTGTTCAGGCTGCTTACTTTCTGCGGCAGCTGGTCCAGAGTCCAGAAGGCAAGATGACCAGAGCTTTTGGCAGCCCCCAGCCAACCACCACTGCTGGAAAATGGCTGGCAAAGAAGCCTCCCAGCCGCAGGCTGCCAAAAAGTACCGGAGGTCATGGAAAAAGCTGCTGCCATCACTGCCATGTTCTTCGTCCATGTACATCCCATTGGACTTGCAAGGCAATGAGATGCACATGTGCGAAGAATATGGCAATGAACATGGCAGGCGAGCGAGCGAGTGGCAACTGGGGAACCGGTTTGGGGACATGGCCAGCTGGCCATCACTACCGGTTTGGTGACCTTGGCCAAATTTCCACCAACGGTTTGCGTGAACTGATGTGAACCAGCTGAATACCACCTCATGGTCCAATTTTTGGATCTTGTTAGAAAAATAGCTGGTAGCTCCCAAATTCCAGGAAGCTTGGAAACTCTGCTTTTCAATAGTACTGCAGTTCCTCTGGAATAACCTCCTATTAAAGATTAGATTACTCCTAATTTAACCACCTTCAGAGAACAGCTGAAAACAGCTTTTCTACAGAAATGTTCTCTAGGATTTTGGATTACTTTATAGATGCTTAGGATTTTCTCCCATATTAATTCTGAGCATGGATATGTTATTTATTGTATTTCTGAAAACCACCAAGAGTCCTGTAACTATGGGATGATAGACAGACAGACAGATAGACAGACATTATCAATTGTGGCATCAGCAATGAGCAACTTCACTAGCATCCATCTTGTCTGTTTTTAAATTGAAGCAAGTTTGAACAGGTGGCAATGTCTAATTGACCATGACCATAGCTGAACATGGAAAGATAAGGAAGTCAAACCTGGTTAGTATATTGGAAACCAGCCCAGTCCTGAATAAAGGCAATGGGAAATCATTTTCATTACTATGCTGCAATGGTAACCATTTAAATCCCCAGGAATGCAGATATGGTTATTATACTTTAGTGGATCAAAATGCCAATTCTGAGTACTTCCACCTTCCTTCCTTCCTTCCTTCCTTCCTTCCTTCCTTCCTTCCTTCCTTCCTTCCTTCCTTCCTCCCTCCCTCCCTCCCTCCCTCCCTCCCTCTCCCTCCCTCGGTGGCAGTGATGACCAGGAGAACCTTTGCATAGATTGCACTGATATGCCAGTGGCACTCTTTCATAGACTGAGACTAACTTCTTACTGTTGTTCATGCCTTAATGATCTCACATTTGGACTACTGCAGCATGCTGTGCCTTTGAAGACCACTTGGAAACACAGCTGATCCAGAATGTAGCCATATGGACAGTCATAGGCCTGTCTGGATATGCCCAAGTGATAAATTTGATAGTTTCAGTGGTTATTGGTGAGCTTTTGGGGGTAATGCATGTTGCTAGTGGTGACTTATAAAACCGTTCATGTACAGGGCCTGTTAACTTAATGACTACCTTTCTCACATTTTCTTTTCCTGCCCTATAAGATTCAGCAGAGTAGACATGCTCCAGCCTCCATCTTTGAAAGTGTCATGTAAAGCAGAGGTCACCAACTGCATTAGATGACACCAACTCTCTCAGTAGTCCACAAGACAATTTTGGTGGTCCCCAGAAAAATTATTTGCATTTTTTAATATTGCACTAAATCAGGGGTCCTCAAACTATAGCCCCTGGCCAGATATGTGCAATGAAAGTTTGTGTTGCTGCAGAGAGTTTCCCTTTTCAGGGTCTTTTTGTGTGGGTTGGAGGGAGGCAGAAATTCCAACTTGGGGTCTGCTTCAGCCTCCTGGTTTGGGTGAAAGCTTTGGGCGAAAGCTGGGGCGAAGCACTGCTGGTGGCAAGGAGCTGGAGGGCCTCATTCCAATGGGACTGCATCATGTCCTGGAACTGACTGACCATCTCAGCCCACTGAGCCTCCAGGTGCTGGTACCTGGCCTTGCACTCCTGCTTGGAAAGCCTATGCTGGTAGTACTCAGTGAAGTGCTTCTGCTGAGCCTCCTTCTCAGTCATATCCAATTTGAACTGAGCTGTTTTGCCAACTCTTTTTCATGGTGGCTGTTTAGCTCCAGCAACTGCTTCCTGTTGGGGCCCTAAGGAGCCTGGGTGAGTAGGTGAGGAGTAGCGAGTAGAGGTTGCCAAGGCGTCCCTCAAAGTGAGTGACATCGACTTGGCCATGCCCACCCAGTCATATGACCTTGCCACGCCAACCCAGCTCGTCATTAGGCAGATCATATTAGTGATCTGTGGGATTTAAAATTATGGATTTAGTAGTCCCTGAGGTTTGAAAGGTTGGTGACCCCTGATCTAATGGATCCCAGGAAGTGTGTGTTGTTTATCATTATCTCTGCCCTTTAGAATGATATCTCCTCAGAGGTTTATGTTGCTCTAATCCTGTCGGTATAAATCCATTGGTATTTTTAAAAATCTTCTTTTTTGATTCAATTATTTTTCTTCTGGTTTGGCCAACCAAAATCAGTTGAGTTGTGCAGTTCTAGAAATTTGATTTCAAAATAAATGAAGGTGTAATGCAGGAGAGAAGCAAAAGAAAAAAAGAAGATGATGAGAAGGACAAACTCAGAATATGTCCTTTATGATTTGTTATATGATAGTTTTCCATTTCAATAGGAATACAAGAATTCTGATTCTCCAAGAAAAGAATGCTTAAAATACTGCAGGAAACATAGAGTGAAACTTGATTCTAGATGAAAAATTATTATTTTACAGGATATTGTGGCAACAGGCTGCTGAAATGCCAGCTCCTGTCACTTCTCATTTAGTACTTATATACAAAATCAGAAGCACAAAGAAAAGCTTTGCATTGCAATGCATTTTTGGAATGCATTGGCCTGTATCTCTACCATCATACCAGGATTTCAGCTGACTACTCTTGACTCTGAACAGTGGATTGTAGTAATTGGTGTTACACAGAATTGACAAGGTTGTCTTGCCATTTTGTCCAATTTACATCTTGATTTTTTTTTCTGATCCTCTTTTCTATCAAGTCTGGCAGACTGTTGGCTTTATTGTTTAAACTCTTCATTTTTCATATTAGACTTTAAAGCAGTGAAGAGTTTGAGGGCATCATGCAGGTTTAACTAATTTATGATGGCATATGTAAGCTGCCTTCAACCTGGTCCTTTCAAGATGAGTTGGGCTCAACCTGGAAAAAAGATTTTTGAAGGGTGCACATTTTGAGAAGACCTTCCTAATCTTGAAATGTCTTACTTTTGCTTGGAAATAAAACTGATTTTCTTCGATATATGTGCTTGATGGTGGGAGCATAAGGAGGAGGGGAAGCAAAAGATAGCATGGGTATGAAGATGTCATCATGCAAATGATGTAACTTACATACAGGTAGTTCTTGACTTACGATCACAACTGAGTCCAAAATTTCTGTTGCTAAGCGAGGTAGCGAAATTGCCTCATTTTATTATCTTTCTTGGCATAATTGTTAAGTGAATCACTGCAGTTGTTAAATTAGTAACATGGTTGGTTGTTAAGTGAATCTGGCTTCCCCATTGACTTTACTTATCAGGTCTCAGAAGGTAGTAATATCCGCAACTGTCATAAATATGTTGCCAAGGATCCAAATTTTGATCATGTGACTATGGGGGATACTACAATGGTATTAAGTGTGAAAAACGGTCATGTCACTTTTTTCAGTGCTGTTATCACTTTGAACAGTCACTAAATGTTGTAAGTTCGAGAGATACCTGTACTTTTTAAAAAAAATTAGATTGATATGCCGCCCTTCTCCAGAGACTCAGGGCGGCTTACAATGCATTAAGCAATAGCCTTCATACTTTTGCATATTTTATACAAAGTCAGCTTATTGCCCCCACAAACTAGGTCCTCAATTTACCTACCTTAGAAAAGATGGAAGGCTGAGTCAATCTTGAGCCTGGTGAGATTCGAAATTGCAATAATTGCAGACAGCCGAATGTTAATAACAGGTTTTTAGTCTGTTGAGCTATCCAGGCTCTCTATGTCTCTTGTCTCAGACATTGAGATGCATGTACATAATGGCAACATTTGCATGAATCCATCACTTTGACATCATCATAGATGCTGTAGACATCACTGCTCAACATTACAGCATGTATATATATATATTTCTGTTCTGGAACTGGCAGATGTCATCTCAGAACCATTGCACCACATCTTTCAAAAATCCTGGAACACTGGGGAACTACCAGAGGACTGGAAAAGAGCTGATGTGGTTCCCATCTTCAAAAAAGGGGAAAAAACAGACCCAGGAAAACTGCAGACCAATCAGCCTAACATCAATTCCCAGGAAGTTACTGGAAAAGATAAGAAAAAAACCAGATCTGCCAACACCTAGAAACAAGTAAAGTAACAACTAGCAGTCAGCTCGGGTTTGTTAACCATGCCAAATCAATCTTATTTCATTCTTCAACATAGTGACTAAATTAGTAGACCAGCGAAATACTGTGGACATAATATACTTAGACTTTAGCAAGGCATTTGACAAAGTAGACCACAACCCACTTCTTCGTAAGCTAGAAAAAAGTGGGATAGATAGCTTCACCACCAGATGGATTTGTAACTGGCTGACAAAATGTACTCAACAAGTAATCCTTAATGAACCTAAGTCTACATGGAGAGAAGTAAGCAGTGGGTACCACAAGGTTCTGTCTTAGGCCCAGTACTCTTCAGTATCTTCATAAACAACTTAGATGAGGGAATAGGAGAACTCACCAAATTTGTAGATGATACTAAGCTGGCAGGAATAGCTAACACCCTAGAAGATAGACTCAAGATCCAGATGGATCTTGATAGACTTGAACACTGGGCCCTGTCTAACAAAATGAAATTCAATATAGAGAAAAGTAAAGTACTAAAAAAAAAACAAAAGCACACATATAAACTGGGGGAAACCAGGCTTAATAGCAGTGACTGTGAGAGGGATCTTGGAGTCTTAATGGACAACCAACTAAATATGAGCCAGCAGTGTACAGTGGCAGCTAAAAAAGCCAATGCAATCCTAAATTGCATTAACAGAGGGATATAATCAAGATTAAGTGAGGTACTAATACCACTCTATAAAGCCTTATAGACCACACCTAGAATACTGCATCCAGTTTTGGTCACCACACTATAAAAAAGATGTTGAGACTTTAGAAAAAGTGCAGAGGAGAGCAACCAGGATGATTAGGGGCCTGGAGGCTAAAACATATGAAGAACGGTTACAGGAAGTGGGCATGACTAGTCTAGTGAAGAGAAGGACCAGGGGAGACATGATAACCATCTTCCAATACTTGAGGGGCTGCCACAGAGAGGAGTGGGTCAAACTGTTTCCCAAAGCACCTGAAGGCCAATAATGAATGGAAACTGACTAAGAAGAGATTCAACCTAGAAATGAGGAAGACCTTTCTGACAGTGAGAACATCAACCAATGGAAGAGAAGTTGCCTTCGGAAGTTGTGGGAGCTTCATCACTTGAGTCTTTCAGGAAACGATTGGACTGCCATTTGTCAAAAATGGTGTAGGGTCTCCTGCTTCAGTGGGGCATTGGACTAGATGACTACAAGGTCCCTTCCAACTCTGTTAATCTGAAACTGTTTTGTATATGTTAACTAAAAGCAGGTCCATATGTTGATTTCAAGTTTTGAAACATCCAAAATGGTCTTGTCTATTACCCAGTGCTGGTTTTATCAGTTGCTGTGGTTATCTTTACAACATCTCCTTTCTCTAGAAGTAGATAAAATATAGAGATTTTTGTCAGGAGATCCTATGCTGAGATTGGATTTTTGGTTGCCCAGTTATGATAGGCCTTACCCTTTTCCATTACTACTCAATTTGTGATAGCCTTCTGGCTTGTACAGAAATATTACTCCAATATCCAATATCTTGTTTTTCTTAAAATGTGATTGATGAAATAAGCTTGATATTTTATTTTATTTTTTTGTAGATGCGTAAAAGTGGCAACCTATTATGAGTAAAGCATGGTCATGCCATACATACATCTGGGAAAAGGAAGTAAATGCTAATTGCTTAATAAACATACAGTAGAGATGTGATGGCGAACCTATGGCATGCATGCCACAGGTGACACGCAAAGCCATTTCTGCAAGCACGCGAACTGTCGCCCTAAGTCAGCTCCACTGTGCATGTGGGTGTGCCATCCACTGGCCAGGTGATTTTCGGGTTTCTGTCATGCATGGGGTAGACGCGTGCACATGCCCATGCCGCTCCTCCCCTCCCAGAAGTCTCTACGCAACCTGTTTTGGATGCCAGGTAAGTACAGGGCTTGCGTGGAAGCTCTGAGAGGGTGAAAAACAGGCCTACCAGAAGTCTGGAATCAGGCCTTTTCTCTCCTCTGGAGGCTTCAGGGCGGCCTGCTAGGCGCAAAATGGTGTGTGTGTGTGTTGCGCACACATGTACGGGGATGGGGCAATGTAGGGGGGGTCATTTACACCTAGGTGGGGCAATGCAGGGGGGTTGTGTGCATCTGCGCAGGAGGGCATGGTGTGTGTGAGGGATATTGCATTATGGGTATGGGCACATGTGTGCGTGCTATCGTGCAAGCACATGTGCTTTTGGCACCCAAGGAAAAAAAGGTTAGCCATCACTGCACTTGAGTATCCAATATTTGAACACATATGTACAGTCTTGAATATTCATTCTCTTGAATGGTGCTCTGAACTTTTGGACTAATTCTACTTTGGGCTAATGGGATGTAGCCACCACTGCTATCTCAAAACAAATGAAAAGCAGGAGCAGCTGTATATGGTTGTCTGGATTTTTAATCTTTAACACTGAACTAAGATAAGCCAAGAATGTGGAGCTGTGAAACAAGACAATAGATTCAGAACCAGAGGATCAAATAGGGAGGTTACTTCAGTAACCAAGAACCACATTTCTCAAGCAAGGCTCAGCTGGAGCAGGAAGCTTGTTCTATTACTTTCTGGAAAGAAAACTCAATGGCCAACTTGGCGGCTGGAATCAATCCTGGATTATAACTGAAAGGGCAATAATGCACAGCCTAGTTCTCACTACATGTGGCACAGATTTCAGGAACTCCTGACATTTGGGAGATAATTCTAAATTGCTCAGAGATCTGCCAGGCTGCAATATTTTGATTGACTTTAATGATCTATGGATTGTATCCTCCTACAGTACTGCAATCTGAGACAGACTTCCCTAAGAGTAAGCTCCAGTGGACACTGTGGGACTCATGCATCGAATTGCTCCTTCTGTTGCCAAACCCCTTTCTTTTCCCAGCTAATGACCCAGTAAGCCTGCCAAGTCCATGGCTGAAGTCTATTCATTTATCTATTTTTGTCTATTTTAGTTTCCAGTTCCATCTCATCTTAGCTAATTTTCTCCTGGCTTATTGCTTGGCATGCCTTGATGCCCGTCTTTTATGGCTTTTTGTGAAGTCTGCAATTATAAATCTTAATTTATTTCAGTTTGAAAACTGCCAGATGCAATCATCCAGAGAGCTTTTGCACTGTTAGAATTTGGAAGAAGGATATGTTGCAGAAACTGTTCCTATACCTCAAAATGGTAGGTGGAAACACCTATGAAGGGCTTTCTTGTACTGAGACCTATGAATTTGTTTCCTACAACTTCATTTGGGGAACATCAATGTGCCTGAATAAAGAAGTAAAATGTGTATTTTATTTGAATGGCCAACCTGAACCATCTACTTCTTAAGACAGAGATAGTCATCAATTTAACAATTTTTAAAAAATATAACTGTTCAAAGTTACAACAACACTGAAAAAAGTGGCAGCTGGTCTTTGCACTTACAGCCATTGCGGCATCCGCACACTGATAAAAAATTGGGTGCTTGGCAATCAGCTTGTATTTACAATGGTTGCAGCATCCGCAGGTGATGTGGTCACCATTTGCAGCCTTCCCAGCCCACTTTCCACAAAGTCAATGGGGGAAGCCAGATTTGTTTAACAACCATTTGATTCACTTAACAACTAAGTGATTCACTTAAGAACCTAAAATGGTCATAAAATCAGGCGTAACTCGCTTAATTTCCTTGCTTAGCACTAGAAATTTGCATCCCAACTGTGATTATAATTGACAACTACCTGTACTGAAAGTAACAGACATTCCTCTGAATGCCTACTACTATCTTTTCATGACATCCTATATCAGTGGAATTCTCATTCTCCCTCCCTCCCCCACTCTTTCTCTCCCTCCCTCCCTCCCTCCCTTCCTCCCAGTCAATGATCCATAAGCAGAATTAGAAACAGAAAATGTTTAAATAATTTTTTGGATAAATGTCTGTAGAAATTCTCAGTCATCTAGGTCATGGTTGTCTCAAAGGAGGTTTTTCAAGAGGCAACTGGACCGTCTGGATCAAAAAGTCCAGTTGCCTCTTAAAAAAGCAACTCTGGGACATGTTTTGGAATATTTTAACTGAGGAGCTGGAATGTCTTGAATAAAAGAGATCAGTCCATTTGATCAGTTCAACTGTTAAACCATACTTTAGATGGGTTCTGACTTTAGACTCCAGACTGAATAAAGGCATTTGATAGGAGGTGTGGGGTTTGAAAAATTCAAGATGGTGGCTGCAACTGCATGGGGCAGAGATTCAATCATGCTATCTTGACTTTTTGAGGCTTCCTCCCAAGTCTCGAACAATTACTCATGTTGTCACATGTTAAACAATGTGTTTCTCGAGACATTGTACAGCCATTGGTTTAAGTTCAGCCCTCTGTTAATGATGAGTTCTAACCTCTTTGAGAAAAAAGTCTGCTTGTGCAGGGGAAGGGGTGAAGGAAAAGAGAATAAGGATAAGCAGTCCGTGCATTACAGGAGAGACTAATTTTAGTCCATGAAAAGCACAACTTTCTTCTGATTATCTTTTATTTAAGAAAAGCTTAAGTGTCCAGTCAGGTTCTTCATCTCATTTGTTCAATTTGTATGGTATTTACAGCCACACCTCCGTTTTCCAACCAATGATCATGCTTCACATTGTAATTTGATAAAAATGACTCTACTACTGTATGCATCTTGCAAGTGAGCTTGCAAATATTTTGACCGGTCCGTTCTTTTATTCTTCATTGCAACTTCATTAAACTGCCAACAAGACTGTTATCTTCATATGGCAGACACTTTTGTGTAGTCTTTTGTTATTTTCCTGAAGAAACTATATCCAAAAAAATGTCAATCTTTTCTTTCCCTGTCTCAACTGACCAGGTATTTTATTTTTTATATACACATAATGCACAGCCTAATAACAGTATTGTACCATTATCAGGGAATTCAGGTTCTTAGACCAAGTCCTTTTGGGACTCATGCTATATATATGGAATTGAATGTTCATATTCTAGTATTGATTTATAATTAACAGGACCGTGTTTTAAGTTATACTCTCCCTCGACTCCCCACGGGTCACAAAGTTGCCTCCAGAACGCTGCCTTGCTGAGGACCAACTCTGCCGTGAGCAAAAGCGAAGACAAAAATTCAAACTCATCACCTGTTGAGGGCCTCCGCGAGAGAGAGAGACTGGGGGGCTATTTCAGCCACAGCGGCGGGAGCCAACAGCCGCCTTTGAAAGCGCTGCTGCCCATTGGCTTGCTAAAGCGAACTTCGACTAAGATATCTGGGCGGGGGGCTTATTGGAATGTAATTGCCTTTTGAAAAGAACTTTCTGCTGACCAGGGGAAGGGCCATTGGGTAGCCTTTTGAGCTGAAAGTTTTTAAGCTTTCTGAATCGAAAGCTTGGGGCAGGAGCTTGAGTGTAGGCAGCGGTAATGGAGGAAGCCGAGAACCCGAAATCGGAGCCGCTCTCGGTCTGTCCGAGAAGCAGCAACTCGAGGAACGGTAAGTAACTAAACCGCCTGAAGCTTGTCTCTCGGTGGCTGCTTTTTTTAATCTTCGTAAAAGTATCTGGAGCAGATGCTTAATTTATCTGCGATTGTCTGTGCCTTTTGTCTTGGAGAAGAAACTATCTTTCTGGAAGGCAAAATAATATCCCGTTTTGGAAATCCCAAAGTAATCCGAAGCGAGGAAGGGGTGGGTTACCGTCTCCCATCAGAGGGTTCTATTAATTTTTAATTGGAAATCGAAATCCTGTCTTTTACTGTCCGGGAAGGTGGCCGATTGTCGTTCGTAATCTCGCGTCCAGTGAAATCGCTCAAAATTTAGCTTACTCCGCATGGAACGCGCGTTTCTCTTGGACTGTAGCCATAAGTTGTGAACGCAGCTTTCACGTCGTGAGGTCAGACTTGGTGTGTTCGCTCGGTCTCCAATGTTTTACGCTTTAGCATCAAATGTTTCTATAGCAGAACACGTGACTAATTTAAATGCATTACTTTATGGGAGTTTCTAAGGTATGTTTCTTTCGCGTAGATTATTTTGGGAAATTAGAATACAGGTTCAGTTACTATATTTGAGATTTTTTCCGGGTCCCTGCAGATTTTATTATCTCCCCTTAGGGAGATTTCACTGAAGATGAAACACTTTTTGTTTTGACTGAATAAATGTAAGTGCTTTTTAAAGAGTGTGTGTGTGTGTGTGTGTGTGTGTGTGTGTGTGTGTGTGTGTGTGTTAAAAATGATTCCCAGTGTATTGCGGGGATGGAGGGGGAATGTTAGATATTTTTCATTTATTGAAACTTCAGTCTGTTCTGTTGCCTGCTAATTTTTTATTTTTGCTACCCATTCTGCTTATGTTGTGTTTATATAGTGTTTCTTTAACATTTTTCTTTACTCGTGTGTGCATATTTATATTCTCAAGGATGAAAGGTGGCTAAAATGTTTTAATAAAATTATTTCTTGCTAATTTAGTTTCTTTGAATTGGTACATTGATGACACATGCAAACACATCTGTATAGGCTAACACAGGTAGGATATGCGTGGCTGCATATAACCACTGGTATACATCTTGGAAGGTCTTTGGAGCCTCTGGATGTACTAAAATTTATTTGAATTCTTAGTTTGGCAATTCAAGTTTTACAGTAGGAATGATTTACACAATTCATATATGTCATTTTTAATGCACAATTATCTGTGTTGATATGTTATCTTTTTCAGTTAATAATTGGATTTATTCTTAGGAAATCCAGCCAGAGGTCATAGGGGAATAGTGGGTGGGGCCTGAGGCAGAAATGGATAGAGTAACCCTTTCTTCTCCCATCTTATTGCTGTCTCCTTTCTTTTTGCCACCTCTGTCTGTTTGTCTCTTTGCCCCACTTTTCCAATGGGCAGCCAAGGAGAGAAGAGATCCCCAGGAATTTGAGCTGATCACACTGCCAGGCCTCTTTGGAAATTAACCTGAAGGCAGCATGAAATACTACAGGGTACCCACCCCTGGTATATGTAAACTATGATTAAATTTTTCCAAATCTCTGTGCTAGATGATATAATAGCAGTGGGTGGAAACTTACTGCCATTTCACTACCATACTTAGGAGTAAGATTTTCAGCTTGATTAAAAATGAACCGAGAGAACAATTGCTAGTTTATGGGATAAGGTATACTGACCTTCAAAGTAAATAAGTATGATATATTGTAAATTGCATACTTGTTTCTCATCTACTTACCTTACCTACATAAGTAGTTTACTTACTATTAGTAAGTTATATAGTAAACAAACTTCTACTTAAATCTATTAAGTCTGGCAAGGAGCTAAATTTGATATTTTAGAATATGGCTATCTTTTCAGATATAGCTCAAAGAATTCCCAAGGTAATAACAAATAGCATTTCAAGGTATAAAACTATTGGACTATGCAATAGATTTGAATATAACTGTGTTGAAAAATAATCTCAAAACAATCAGATTTTTTATTCCTAAAATAGAAGAGAATTGAATCTTCAAGACCATCAGAGGGGCATAAATAATGCCGATACATTTGCATAATCATATCAATGTCATATTTTCTTGGTCTACTGCTTTGTGAAATTGCAAGGCTGAATAATTTTGGGAAGTATTTGATCTAATTGATGCATACATGCACAGAAACTGAAAATGAATGAGACTTCCTGTATTTGTGCAGGTCATTGATAGTGGCAGACAAAGTGACTCCAACAGAATTAGGAGTTGACTCAGAGTTTTTCATTATTCACTTTTAGAAAAAAAGCATGTCTGTTTTCTCAAGCATTTTCTTCTAGGTCATAAAGCAGCAAATAGAAGCTGGAAGAATCTATATCCAAGCACGTAGTTTCATTGTCCCGTGGGAGGTACAGTTTGACTATATTTGCCTTGTATGTTCTTCACCAGCCATGATGGGGAACCACCTTGGAACTCGGCTGTCCTCCTCTCTGCAAACAGCATTACCCAGAACCATTGGAATTAATGAGCTGTACCCACCTGCTCCCTCTGCCATAGCTGCATGATGCACAACATGCATAGTGTACCCCTATTGCATTATCTGTAGTAGAAGTCTTATCTCCTATATTGTACTAGATACTGTACATTACAATGTGGGCATCTTTGTCATCCATAGTGCCCTGAAATACCAACATGGCAAAAAGACATCATCTTGTATAGGCTAGACTTAAGGTAGGCTATTCAGAGTAGTTGCTATTGATATCCTTTAGATTTCCTGTATATCCTGATTTCATTTACACACGCACGCGCGAGAAAGGGAGGGAGGGGAGGGAGAGTTGTGAAGCAAAGCACTAACTTCATCTTTATTTAGAAGCACGTATCTGAACTCTACAATTGATACCAAAACTAGTCCAAAAATAAACTAAAAAATGAATTGACATATCAAGATGGGCAGCTGTTCCAATCTATCTTCTAAGAAAGAACCTGGGTTTGCTCCATCCCAAATCATTTTTCAAGTACTACTCCCCTTAATTTTTTCTTGAGACAAACATTATAGCAGTTTTCAGATAGATAGATAGATAGATAGATAGATAGATAGATAGATAGATAGATAGATAGATAATACATTTATGGGGGGGGGAGGCATAGAAAATTAAAAATCCATAGTTAAAAGTTCACAGTTTAAACCACCCATCCCAATCCCAGGTAGCAGCCACAACAGAATCAAACAAGCCATTTGATTGGCTCTGAATGGCTACTAATAAAAACATGCCCTGCCTTCCTGATCTGATGGGTCATGTAGAAATAATTGGAATTGGCAGTCCATCTAGCACAACTGATAGAGATAATTATGGGAGTTGAGTAGTCTGGGTAACAATAAAGAAGTAGATAATCCCAGCTGCTGTTGTTTATGGACCAATTTCCTGAGTTGTAGACAAAAACATTTCCAATCTTATGAAACAACAATCTAGGTGACAGTGCAGAAACTTCCTGGGGATGCTTTTGTTAATGTAAATATTTAATACTAAAATAGAGAAATCGAAAGTGTATGCAAATTACCATATATGGAGAACATAAAGATTAGCATTTCACAGACGCTGCTGGCAGTGGAGCTAATGATTTCTACAACAGCAAATCATAGAGAAAAGATTCATAAAAGAATTGCTGTGATAAAGTAGGTGAGAAACTAAGCTATGCTCAGTAGTCCATCAATTCAGATCTCTCCATTGCTACAAACTCAATAAATGGCCTTGGGCAAGCTCCTGGCTAAACTCAAATGCTACAAAGGCAGTTTTTCCCAACCAGTTCTTTTTCTTGATGTATGGGTTCATCTCTCAGTGTTTCCCAGTTCAGCATGGACTGAGCAATCTGGAAAATGAAATAGGAAGGTACCAAGTTTGTATGGTCCCAATAAGTTAAATGGATTGAAAATCTGATGTTGTTCATAATTAATGAACAGATGCTTACAGATGTAAAATATATGTGAATGATTATTAATGAAATATCTGAAACTATATATGTATCTACATGCAGAAGAAGCCCATGTATGTATGTGTATAGATTATTTGTTGGTCTTTTGCCCCCTTTTGTTCTTTCTCTTATTTTTTTTCTTTTTTTTCTATTTAATTAAACAAATATTTTTTTAAAAAGGAATTTATCAGGTTATGAAAAACTGTTACAAGGTAATTTTGTGTATCATAGCTAAACAAAAGGCTGATAGAAAATTTTGTCCTGGTTTTATCTTTTTACTCTTTCTGTGGTTTATTTAACAGGAAATCTGTCCTTAAACAGCACAGCATTCAGAATATAAGAACAAATCATGGTTTCCAGTTCTAGGATTATAAATTGTTTGTTTCTAAACTAGATAGATGTGATTAGAAATTATACTAAGCAAAGCACCCAAAGACCTTAGTTTTCACTTGGAAAGAGGAGCTAATTGGGACAAGCAGCCATGTATCAATCAGAATTCTGACTTAGTTTGACAGTGATGTGATATCTGGATATCTGCTAGGAGCATATAATGATTATGAGTTATGCCCCATTTTTCTCAGGAGCTCAAGAAGGTGTACCCCTTACTTTAATTTCCCTTATTTTAATATCTCTGCAATGGCAAATATGTGAGATAGATGAGGCTGAGAGAAACTGAGAGAGAAACTGAGTTTTAATGACTCAGGGTGAACATGGATTTTTCTAATCTTACTTAGACCAACCATCTTATTATTGTACTACATGGGTCCAGTTTGAATTTATATTGTTCAAAATAATCAGAATTGTTGTACGAAGAAAACAGTCCAAAGCATATAAAAATAATACTTCCAAATGAATATGTATATGACCAGAATTCCTTTAGGAGTAGAATGTTCAGATGCCTTCTGCATCTGAACAGAGCATATTTCCAGTAGTGGACTGGAAATATGCACAAAACCTCTTATAGGTATTGACACTTTCAGAGGAGGCCTAGAAATGAATCTGATGAAGAATAGATTTGAAGCTTTGCACAGCCCTAACACTTACATGAAAATGAATCCCAGAGAAATAAGTAAGACTATCTTCTGAATAAACAAACAAATAAAAGGTCATAATATTGTACTTGGAATTGTGGTTTTGGATAGTATGTTTAAAGTTCATTAAATTCAGACAAATTTAAACATTGGACAACCAATGTCTCTAACTCTCTATATAGCATTAGCACTTAGACTTATATACCACTTCACAGTGCTTTACAGCCATCTCTAAGCGGTTTACAGAGTCAGCATATTTCCCCCAACAATCTGAGTTAAATATTTGCTCTTAAATAGTAAAACTATTTAAGTTGAGACAAGAGGTTTCTTTCAAGTAAACATAAAAGTTGAAATGCTACACAATATGTTAATTGAAAAAGGAAATGTAAAATCAGTAATAATAGCAATTAAGTTATAAAAAAAATTGGGAAACTTTTTTAAAGGACTGTATTCTTCAATTTACTTTCCACTATTCATTTCTTCAACCTTCGTTTTTCTTATGGACCCAAGAGTTTAGTTACTCTGTTATCTGCAGGTTCTTTCCCCCTCTTCTTTTTGATTGCTTCTGATTCTCAGAGACTTCACAGACAAGTTTCTGCAGTGTTCTTGGTAGGGTTTTTCAGAACTGGTCTGCCATTGCCTCCTTCCTAGGATTGAGAGAAAGGGATTAACCCAGGTTCATCCAGTTGGATTTTTCCTAAAATAGAATTGAAACTCACAAGTTGCCCATTTTCTAACCTAATGCCTTCATTACCCCACTACTCTGTTACTTGCAGATAAGTTAACTCTAATGTCCATATTTTACTGCAGTGTTCATTCCAGGGTTGTCCATAATGCACAAGCCTCAAAGTTTAAATTTTCTTGCCTTCCTCTATCCCTCACTTATTTCTTTTCCTATCACATAGACTTGCTTTTATTTCATTTCTCAAAATAATGGTTTATTGAAAAAGTGACACTATATTTTCCAGTCTGCTGTCTCAGAGAGGCATAACATCCAAGCAAGATCCATGAAATTTAAAACCAAGGCTATAGTCTGAAAATTGGGAGTGGGAAGAACAGGGTACACAAAAAGGAGAAGTGCTTTTCTCATGACTTCACAGAAGTTTCAGAACACATTGAAAATACACCGAAGAAAGATGAAAGATTTCAATTCCAATTTTGGGGGGAAAAACGAGTCAAGATTGTAAGGAAAACTAGTAATAGCCCCATTATTAAAAAATAATGCAGTTATGATGGGGAAAATTCCTCTTTGTTTTTCCCAAAAAAAAGTTCTGATTTTAAAGCTTAAAGAAGAAAGTTGTTTTTCATCCACCATCTTACTTTAGACGGTAGCATTTCCGCAATGAACCATATTCTGTGTGGTCTTATGTAATATTTTATATCGCTAATGGCAGTGGTGGGTTTCAATTTTTTTTTTCTACTGGTTCTGTGGGTGTGGCTTGGTGGGCATGGCATGGCTTGGTGGGCATGGCTTGGTAGGCATGGCAGGGGAAGGATACTGTAAAATCTTTATTCCCTCCCCAATCCAGAGGAAAGTTACTCCAAAATCCCCATTTCCTCCCAATCACCTGGGACTTGGGAGGCAGAGAATAGATGGGAAAGGGCCAGTCAGAATTTTTACTACCGGTTCTCTGAACTACTCAAAATTTCTGCTACCAGTTCTCCAGAACAGGTCTGAAACACACCTCTGGCTAATGGCAACTATGTTTTTAGTGTTATTTTTCCAAAATAATACATTTTGTTCTTGAAGCAACTTTGTCTGAAATATTTTTAAAAACTGGATAATATAATTCCATTCATCAACGTGGTGTTTAAGATTTTGCATTAACAATTTCTTAGTTTGTTTCTTTTTTATTCACAGATCTGGGAAAAAGAAATGTGCATGGAGCTTCATTAGATGATACAGATTGTCTGTGGCCTAAAGAATTCATTACTTCTGCAAATAGGCAATCTACCCATTCCAAGGTGGGTCGCCATATTCTTCGAAGGCATACTGTAGGTGGCCCTCGGAGTTCCCAAGAAATTTTGGGAATGCAACCTTCTGATATGGACAAAAAAAGAGAAGCATTTCTGGAGCATCTGAAACAGAAATATCCCCATCATGCATCTGCAATCATGGGCCACCAAGAAAGACTGAGAGATCAGGTATGGAAATAAAATATATAGTTTAGGTCTAAAATAGTGTGCAGCTTTATCTCAACTTTCACTCTAGTGCCTCAGGGAGTATGTAGTGCTTTCACTCTAGTGCCTCAGGGAGTATGGCCCTGAATTGTGTAAAGGAAAGGTGGAATATAGATCTAATAATAACCAATAAAATAAAATAAAAATCATTTCTAAGGATTCTGGGAATTGTAGCTCCAACTGTTTTGTGGGCATCCAAATTAGTCTTAGAGGATAACCTGTCAAGAAGCTAGATTATACCTGTTTATAATTAAACCTGGTGACACCTAGTGACTATGCAGTATGCTAACATTCAATATCTTTTTAAAATGATAGATATTTTGCTATTTTTCTATGTAGGCATTTTCTATCTGCTTTGATGAAGATGCATTCATTGAATTGATGCCAATTTGTGTTTATGGAAATTCACTATGCATGCATGTAGAAAAAGGCATATTCTCAGAGCAGGACCCAGAAGAATTGTTAATAGTTAATTGAGCAATCAATTATCATTTGTAGCTCTGTTTTTATATGAACTGATTTTACCTGGTGAGCTCAACAGTTATTTGTGATCACTGGAATTTATGTGATTATAACTGGATTTGGACCCAAGGTTCTTAAGCAGCTCAAATTTAAAAATCATGCAAAGGATTGCTAAATTGCCAATTGTTGTTAGGTTCTGCTCTTTTCTATTATTCAACCTTTCAGAAGAATGCAAAGCTAAGGGAAATTTCCATAGCTGATCCCACAAATGCTTTGGCATCTAGAATGTTTCACTTATGAACAATGTTACTAAAAATAAATAGTGGACTAGCCAAGTAGAAAAGCATTGATATTGAATCAAAGATTCATTTCCTAATGAATGCAATTTAAAATATATTGGCTAGAAATATAGAAATATATTATCATTCATTTTGTAAAAATATGAAGTTAGTAAAATGAAATGTATACTGAGAATTTTAATTTTAGGATCTAATTTACTCAAATTTCGGATACTGCTACAGATGTGATGATGGGAAAAAAGCTTGGACACATTCAACAAGAATATCAGAGGGCTTCAGAGATTGGTTTTTATAATCTATTAGCAATTTTTGAGTATCTGTAATATTAATACATCTATCTAGAGCATTTTGCTGCTTGAATACCCTCTGATTCCCTTCTTCCCCTTACTCTCTTCTTCGTTGCCCAAGATGGATAATGACATAATGCCATCTGCATTTTCTGGAAAAAATGATCAAGAGTTCACAAACTAAAAATAGGTTACATCAAATGTATACAAATAGATTGGTGCAGCTGGCTGTCTGGCTAAAGGGAGGAAGCCAGTAGTAAGCTCCTCCCAAGTTATTTGCTGAAATAATGCCACAATTGAGGAAGAGGGACTCAAGTGCAAGCCCTGGACAATTGTCTGACTTGCTTATTCCTGCCACCTCTGGTGGGAAATAGAAATATACATGCTGCCTGACATATCTCCATGAGACAAAAGTCAGTTTCAGATGATATCACAAATAAAATCTAGGAAGTAATCATTTGATTAAGATGTATATGCTTTGGACTGTTCATATTGATTTCACTTAGTTTTTAACTGCTGGGGGTCCTATCTGCTGAAATATTTCAGAAGGTCAGATGGACAGGATATGAATTAGGTGAGTGGGCAACTGTACTTAGTCTCTGGGACAGTGATTTTGTTCTTAGTCCCATCATTTACTTATATGATGGTGAATTTGGTGGATTTGAAAGTGTAACTAAATAATAACTCAACATGAAACAAAATGGTAAGACAAATTGCTTTGGGACTAGGATATTATCTGAAACTGCTTGTAGGAGTTTTGTTGGCTCGGGATGTTGGTAAAATTGCCTAACTTCTTGTTGTTGCTGCTTTCTTTCTACAAGACAAAACCAGCACCTTATGGAAAACAATGTTCCAGCCATAGATATTATCACTTTCCCTCCCCCTTTCTACCATTTCATACTATGTTAGTGTTTGTTTTCAAGTCTAATTCCAATAACACTTTAAAGGCAGATGGGGGGGGGGGTTCAGAAGCATTCTTTAAAATAACGATTAGAATATAAATCGATGCTGGGCTTTGCTGTATTCCCATATCTTTTTAATTAAAAGAACCTAAGTATAATAAAAATCCTTCCTGAAATCCCAGTGTGTTTGGTTATCATTGAAAAGGGATACTCCTGGAAATGGGTAGGCTATGAAATAGGCTATGAGAATAACTTTGGCAAATACGAAAGTCACAGCCTGGACAATGGTCTCATAAGAGAAATTGGAGTCCAAAGGATGGATCAGGATGGAAAAAATGCCTAGTTCTCAGGAAAGTAAAGGTAGGTGGGAGGAAGTGCATTCTGACTTGCAGGATTCTGTTACTGTAACCTTACAATAAGAATAGTGTTGTCATGATTTTGGTTTCCTACTTTGAAGGGCTGTCAGTAGATGACAGGACTATATATTCCCAGCTGCTTAGCTAAAGCAAGCTGGCACCAGTAGCTGCAATATAGGAAGATAGTAGAGGCAGATGATCACTTTAATGGCAATGGCAAAGGCGTCTATTCCATACTGAGAGGGAGAAAGTAATGGCAAACCACCCCAATATTTTATCAAGAAAATTATCCTGGAGAACATCTATGGTTCCTACAAGTCGATATTAATTGATAACTGTTGTGACCCAGGCCCAAGTAGGTATTATCAGACTCAATCAGTTCTAAACAAACATACTTTATTAGAACAGCTGAAAATTAACTCATTCTTAGCATAGTCCAAACTAATTCAAAACAAATTCTTCATAACACAATTCTTCAGCCTTATCACCAATCTTGGTCTAATTAGGCAACCTGCCAAAGGCTTTTCTTGGCAAAGTTCAGAAGCAGAAGACGCCAACGAGAAATAAATGCAGCAAGACAAGAAACAAATCTATCAACATTGTTTTCCAACAAAGAGCCCAAGAGCCATTGCTGGTCTTTTAAGCCTTATGGGAGGGGCCAATCATCTCTTGGCTTTACTCTCGAGTCGTCCTTTTTGCTTTAGCTGCTCTTGCCTTCTGGCAGCTCTTATGCATGCACTAGGAACAGGCTCCTCCTGTTCCTCTGCCTGTCTGCTGTCAGCCTCTGGAGGCTCCGGAGTCTGCACATCACTCCCAGATGGCCCTGGTCCCATCTCTGCCTCAGATGCAGAGCCCTCATCCTGGCCTTCCCCAGCCTCCAGGAGTGACCCATGTTCTTCCTCAGCCTCCTCACTGTCCAATTCCGCTGCCAGCTTTGTAGGCTGCTGGTGGACCACAATACTAGTAGATAATAAATCAGTAATAAAATTGAGTGAGACATGAGTCTGAATGGCTACCACGGAGGTACAGGTAGTCCTCACTTATCAATGTACAGGTAGTCTCAACTTAATGGTCACAACTGAGACCAGCATTTCAATTGCTAAGCAAAGCAGTTGCTAAATGAGTTGTGCCTGATTTTACAACAGTTTTGCCAGAGTTGTCAAGCTAATCATCACGGTTGCTCAGTGAGTTAAATGGTTATTAAGCAAATTTGGCTTTCTCATTGACTTTGTTTGTTGGAAACTGACTGGGAAGGTTGCAAATGGCAATAACATCACCCCAGATTGTTGCAGCTTTTGTAAATACATGCTAGTTGCCAAGTGCCTGAATATTGATTATGTGATTGTGAGAATGCTTCAATGGCTGTAACTGTGAGGACTGTTATAAGTCAATTTTTACGTGAATGATTGTCGGTTGAGGACTACTTGTAAATAAGAGTGGGAATTCCATTACCAATTTGTGGTCCAATGGTGCGATGTCATATGTCTATGCTAATTTACAATGGCAGCTCCAGCAATCCCAGTTGTCATTGTTACAGAAATATAGAGGAACAATGCAACTAGGCAGTGTTCCATGATTACATGATCACCATCTGCAACATTCAAAGTCCTTCTGGCTTCGCCATTAACCTTGCTTGTCAGAAACTGGCAGTGAAGATCACAAATGGCAATCGCGTAACTATGGGATGCTGTGACATTGTAATTGCAAGTGTTTGCCAAGCACCCAAATTGTGACTGTGCGACCCTGGGGTTATTATATGGCTGCAGTATGAGGATCTGCTCAGTGCCATACCAGCTTTGAACAGTTACTGAACAAGTTAACATTAAATAAGGACTACCTGTATTTGTAGGTGTATTAGTGTCTGGAAATAATAGGTTGGGGATTCAGATATTAAGCCTTAAACTGTAGCATAAATACTCAAATGATGAAATTTGTACACTCTATTAAACTAAAGCCAAACCTGCACATTGTGGCTTTGCATCTAATCTGAATTATGCTAGTGTACTGTACAGAGGATGTAAGTTAACAGCCATGTACCTGTCTTTGTGAGAAGTGAGTGAATCATATCTTACATTTGTGTGTAAGTGTGTGTTGGTGGTTAAACATAGCTGAATTTTTACACATGAAGTTTGCACATGCTGTGGGAAACAATAATGTTTCCCCGTAGCTGCGATTTAGCATATAAAATTGCTCTGAAAACTTCTGATTTCTTTGTAATTTCTGGAAACACTTTCTGCTGCTTTTGTCTTTCTTTTCTTCATAACAGTTTCCAAGCCTCAGATTTTTCCACTAATACATTATTGATTGTGCTTGCTGTTTGTGTAATGAACTACAGTATATTCAGAGATACTGCAGGGTGATAACTGAAGATAATTTAGAAATTATTTTTTCTTAGATTAGATATTTCCTGAGTCATGTAAATATTTAGCTTCAGCATAGAAGATACTTGCAAGCTAAGCTTTGAACAGATCTCTGTAGGGACACTCTTTGAATTATTTAACTTGATATTCCTCCAAACCCAGTGGATTACAGAAGGAATGCAGTAAATTGCATTTGTTGTTTATTGTTTTAGATTGCCATATTTGCTAATTTATTAAAATTGCAGAGCTTTTCAGGAATTGCGTTTCACCATTGTAAACGGAGCTCATTTCTGAATAGATCTGTATGTATTAGTTTGAAATAATATATCCAGCTTGTGTCTTGTATTCGTAATTAGGTTGAAATTGTATACTTAATGAATTTGTAAATTTTAGAGCAGCGTGATTTCTCAGAAGACAAGGAAATATTTTTTTTTAAATTTAATTTATATGCCACCCTTCTTCGGAGACTCAGGGTGGCTTACAATGCGTTAAGCAATAGTCTTCATACTTTTATATATTTTATACAAAGTCAGCTTATTGCCCCTACAAACTGGGTCCTCAATTTACCTACCTTAGAAAGGATGGAAGGCTGAGTCAACCTTGAGCCTGGGGAGATTCGAACACAGTAATTGCAGACAGCTGGTGTTTAATTATAATGCTTTTTTAGTCTGCTGAGCCACCAGAGCTCCTCAAATCTTAACACATGACCTTTGATTATATGTATACATTATTACAATTAGTAATAGATAATTCTTAAATTAATTTGCAAGAGGTATGTGTTTGTGTGTGCGTGTGTGTGTGTGTATGAACCACTTCTGCCTTTAAGGTAAAGGTGTCCCCATAGATTTTACCCTGCTAGTTGAAGCTGACTTTAGGATCTGGTGCTCATTTCCATTTCTGAAACCAAACAGCCAGCATTGTCCAAAGACGTTTTCACGGTCGTGTGGCTGGCACATGACAGTTCAGAGCATACGGTGAAACATGGAATGCTGTTACCTTCTGACATGCTTAGATGTGGTACCCACTTTCACATGCTTTTCAAGGGAACATTCAGCTTTCCCAGGTAGTTCAGAGCGGAAATACAACCAGATAAACTCATTCTACTTTATTGTAAGGCTACCTTAGCAGTATCATGAGGAAAGTCTAAATCTCCTGCCATATTTTTTATAGCCTGTTAAGTTAGGGGGAGGAACTTTCTGAGCTTCTTTCTCTGCCCATTATGGAGCTACAGGCTAGGACTCTTCTTATCTGATTGTTCCCTAGGCAACATCTGTCCCCCCTCACTCTCTCACTCTCTCTCTCCCTCTCTCTTCCCCCATCTCTCAAACTCATTCCCACATACAATTATATCAGCCCCATGTACAATGTGTTACAGTACTCTATGCAGGAGATGAATAGGGTGTGAGTGACTGAGCGTAAGGCCTCCTGTTTCAGGAATGAGCACAATAAACATACAAGCCAAAGCTATGCAAATACCTTCCCAGCACAATTGTCATCTGGTCATCTAACAGGAGTCATGAGTCCAAAAGGACTTCCAGAAAGTGCACAAGGCCACCGCATCCATAACTAGAGGTAGTAAATTTCAGATGGCCTCCAAACCAAAGCTACTCAGTCTTGGCCAGGGTTGAGCTGAAACCTGTTGTTTATCATCCGTCCATCCACAGCCTTGAAGCATTGAGACAGGAGATGAAAAACATTGATTACTTCATAAAAATTGGAAATACAGAGCTTGATAGCATCAGCGTGTTGATAATACCTCAGGTCATGGTTATGAATGGCCTCACCCAGAAATTTCTGTGTGATAATCACGTTGGTGTTAATCAGGAACATAGAAAATATTGAACTCTGTGGCATTCCATTGTGCCGTGGAACTGGCAGGTGGAACAACATTAACAGGAACAGCTGCAAAGGAGAACCGGCATGATACAGAGCAAACCCTCATAACCAGTCCAGAAAAATATTACGGTCAATGGTACTGAAGGCTGCTGTGGAGTCAAGTAGAGCAAGGATGGATACACCTAAAAGTGCAACCAAGGCGGTTTCAGTCCCTTGTCCAGGCCTGAAACCCAACTGAAAAGTGTCCAGATAATTGATTTTGTTCAGGATCCTTTGAAGCTGTTGCATGACTATCTTCTTGACAATCTTTCCTTAAAAAAAAAAAAAAGGTTGGATACTGAATAAAAATTGCCCAGGATGGTTTTGTCTAGCAGTGGCTTCCTGAGGATGCAGGGGAATTCTGGGAGTTGAAATCCACACATCTCAGCATTGTGAAACACTGATCTAACCTAATAATGGAGCTGCTTCTACATTTCAACTACTCTGAGCAAATAGGATTCCAATGAGCCCTTTTTTGGTTGTTTGTTCTTCCACCAGTACTCTGAATATTGTCAGGGGGCTAAAAGCCACTACTTAATATTCTAGCATTGTTTTGGAGAGAGACATTTTCAGTGGCAATGTGGCAGTGGTGAAATCCAATTTTTTTTACTACTATGGGCGTGGCTTGGTGGGTGTGGCTTGGTGGACATGGCTTGGGCATGGCAGGGGAAGGATACTGCAAAATCTCCATTCCCACCCCACTTTGGGGACAGCCAGAGGTCATATGGTTCGCCAAACTACTCAAAATTTCTGCTACCGGTTCTCCAGAACCTGTCAGAACCTGCTGGATTTCACCACTGTGGGAAACTGAAGTGTCAGGTGGGATCAGCTGGTGATGTTCTGAATATTTTCTGGGTGGGTTAAAGCAGGTGGGCAGAAAAGCATAAGTTGTGGGCTGTGCCCATGTGCTACCACCAGGAGATACACATCTAGAGTAGTTGGTCTTGGGCAATTAAGTCTGGCTCACAAGCAAAAGTTAAGGTTGAAAAAGGTGTTTGTATGTCTAGTGTTTGTCTATTTCTGTAAATAACATACAGGTGGTCCTTGACATATAGTATGACTATAATGGAGCTTGCCCATTACGTTTGTATGACTTGATGGTTGGTCAAATGGGTAGGTCATGTGACCGACCCATTTTTACAAACTTTTTTTTGACAGTCGTTAAGCAAACAGAGTGGTTGTAAAGTGAACCAATGAGTTGCTATGGATGTGGTTTTGCTAAAAAGTGGAAAAGTGATCTTGCAATATCAGTATCAATATTTATTTTAAATGTAAATGGTTTGTGGTTTAGAAATAGTGGCTTAAAATAAAACATATTATGCATACATTATGAATAAAACATATTCAATAACATTAACACTTACACTGTGTGAGTCTCAGTCGCTCTCTCTCTCTCCCTCCCTCCCTCCCTCCCTCTCTCCCTCTCTCTCCCTCCCTCCGCCCACGCCTGCAGGAATTTGTATCAACAGAAAAGTCTGTGTCCTCTGTTCTAGAAATAGCTACTCAAACTGAGCATTTGTCCAATAATAAAAGATATAGCAAATGAATTGGAAGTTTGAAAATGAACCCACAGAAAGTCAAATCTCTAGTTGATAATACTGAGTGCCAAGTTTTGTTTTGTGTGTGTGTGTGTTTTGAAGCATGATAGTCCTGGTGATTCATTTCAATGCTTCAGCCATCCTGTGTTTGTCTCTTTTGTGGGAGTTCATTCATCAAGGAGCTGATCCAGGAAACCACCTTTTTTTCCCTTCTGAATAATCTATGGGGACACAATCACATCCATTGTAATTTTTCTGGGAAGCAGCCAGGTACAATGACAGTAAGGAGTTATGTTTGTCAGTTTCATGATTATAAAGGCACCTCCTCTCCTCTTCTTCCTCCTAACATGATTCAAAGAAAATATAAGTGTGTACTGTAAATGAGCTTCCCTAGAGAAAGCATACACCTAAGTCACTTCAAAGTTTTAAAACTGAATTTAAAGTTCCTCCGTTTCTGTATATGTCTTGGGGGTGGTGGGAAAGCTAATTTTGGAAAATATAGTTCATGATAGGTCCCCTTTATTTCCCATTGTTTGTCCTGGTTAGAAAGTTTTTTAATAGTTATTTTAGAGGGAGTATCTATTGAAAGAATTGTTTTCTAAACACTGACATGTACAAAATATTGTACTAGGACTCAAGCAATATACTAACAGGTATAGCTCTTATTTATTAATCAAATGTATATAGTCTTCTATGTCACTGATTCTGGGTGGTGTATAACAAATGAATAAAACTATATGTAAAAACAATGAAGCAAAAAATATATAGTAACTTTTATTAAAAACAATGATAGGTGTTAGAGTGTTCACTTCCCTAGGTGAAGAGAGTATAAGAATAACCAACTCAGCAACAGAATCACTTAAGCAAGTCTCAAAATGTCCTCCTTCACAAGTTTCAAAAATATCTCCTACACACTTTGGCAGATATTTCTAGAAAGGATAGTAGAAAGTATCACAACTCCAGAGAGTGCTGTGACACGGATGGGGAAGAAGACATTTTGCTCACCTGGCCACGAAAGTCTGACTTGAGCAAAGTGATTCCAGTTGTATGTGTACCCCAAAAGAAGGGAAATATAAAGAAAAAAGTGGATTTCTATTAAAATGTTCTGCATGATTTAGAAAGGCAGCTCCAAAAGTGATGGCAAATTTCCCCTTTTGTAGGAACAGTGTTTCCCACTGAAGTCCATGGGAGTAAGCTTTCAACAAGTGAGCACATTACCAAAAAAGATATAAAAAAATCATTGTTAAAGCCAGGAGGAAGTCAGAGTAAAACAGTATGTGCTAGGAAGAGCTCATAGCAAGAGGCAGGCTTTCTAAATAAAATGGAGAGAACAAGCTTCCAAGCGAAACCTGTTTGACAGGTTGTACTACTTAGAGAGGATTATCGGTTCCTTAAAAAAAATTGCAAAAGGAAACAATGAACCCGCTGAAACTATAATATTAAAACTCGGTGAAATCCAGCTCATGGGCATAACTATTCTGGGGTGTGGATACCCTTTTAGAATAGTCATTCTGCATTGTTGGATAGGAAAGGCAGGCAACCAATATGTTGCTACAACTTGTTTTCTAAAGCACTATATTCCTGCAGTAACTTACTTTGCCTTTTATAAAAGTTTCTTCTGCTTTTAATTGTGAGTTAACTTCTGGAAGACTGTGTGCCAAGGAGGAGATGGTTAAACATTGACTCAAGACAAATAGCTAAATTGTGTCCTGTGGTCTGAATCTGACAGGTTACTTTGCTGTACGGGCAGGTGGGGTTAAAGTAACCATGGAGATGGGTGATATCATACTCGGAAAGCAAGTTAAGACAGCTAGTGTAACTTGTAGCTGTTCAAAGTCCCATAGGCTGGAGGAGGCTTTCATGCAAATGAGAAAGTTTGACTCACAAAAGGGGTTAAAGGAGTTGCGGTGGAGACATGGAAGATGTTTCACCTGCCTGGGTTGTAAAGAGATTTTGTTGTGAATTAAAGATTTTGGTGGCTACAGGAAATGTTCTGGAACTAATTTCTTGGGCTGCTTTTGGAGTCCTCTAATTAGGTAAACAGACGCTTCCTTTTTATCTGGCAGAGGCTCTAATGTGGGATGAAGTTTACTTTGCTGTATTGTCTTCTGGAGAATAGAGTTGAATTAATCTCCCGTATGTATTTCTCTCTTGTTTCTCTCTCTTGTTCTCTTCCTCTCCTTCACCTGCCCCACCCAACTTTTGATTTAAATAATCAGTCAATATTCCGTGGGGTGGGAAATGCGGAAACAGGAGCTTGATTTCTGTTGGGGAGACATGCTAGAAATAGGAAAGTGTCATTACTTTTATTTCAGGAACCGTTCTGATCGGGTGCTTTGATTTTCATTGTTAGGCTCAGTGTGAGTGAGTTTATGAAGTCCTAATTTGTGGCTCAAAGTTTAGAAATGTTCATTTATGGAAACGTTTTCTGAAGAATAGCTTTAAAACATCTCTCCTCTTCTGACAATACATTCCTATCAGAAGCCTGGAAGTTTTGCAATGGAAGAATGTGATTCACACTTTTTTTCTTTCTTTCTTTTCTCTGGCAAAAAGTTACTCGGCTAGCTAGAAAATGTTTCCTTGTTTTTTGTTGCTAGCATGTAATCGTTGTGGGGTCTGTTGCTGCTGTTACCATCAGATCATCAAAGAAAGTGGTTTAGTTTTCTTGAGATGAATAATGGGTGTGTTGGCATAAATCTTTGAAGCAGAAAAGGTCACCAGTTCAATTTAAAGGACTTGGTAATATGAAGACTGGACAGGATTGTTTCAAACACCTTTTATTCTGACGAAAATGGAAAGCTGTAAAAACATTTTTTATCACTTTGTTTTCCTTACTAATAAAAGCAGAAGTGAATTTTAGAGGCACAAAATGCTTACAAAATAAGTAGAAGCAAATGAAACTATATTTTGTCCAGAAAATTCTGAATCTAATTCTCATGGCACTTGTGGATAAATTGCTATTAGTAGTTTACTAATGGTAATTTATAGAATTAATTCCAAGCCTGATTTTTCGTTGTTGGTTTAAGAAAGGACTGATGCTTTATGTGTTTAATATTAAAATATGCCGTGGTGAACGTGTCAAATAAATTGGGCGATTTGCATTAATTATGCTGATTGTGGTTGATGAAGTAGAAGAATGGAAGGAGATATGGAGCAACCAGAGTCAGTTCTAATATGCCATGAATAAATTTATGGTCGGGGACCATATGTAGAAAATTGAACATTTGATTTCAACAAAAATAATATACTAAATCCATAAATATTTAATTATTAAAATCCATCATAATAGCAATATGGTGGCAACAACAGTATATTTATATTGTACTAGTGTAGGATCAGTATATTCTGAGCCGTTCAGCTACAGTTTTTCTCCCTAGATCACACATATTGTTTGTGTAGTGTTTTAGCTTTCTAAAGCTAAAAGAGAGAAAATAGCAAACACTGATTTACATGAGATTTGTAAGCCAGATATTCAAGGGGAAGGGCAGCTATTGGATCTTTGCAACAGAAGTAATGTTTGTATTTATGTCAAAACTCAATGAGATGGGAATGCTGAATTTGGAACATTGCCATAAATGATGCTACAAGGAGAATGAAGGTATTTCAAAATAATCATTGGAGCCACCTACTTAGTCCTTGTCCCTACCTGTTCAGCATAATTGGATGGCACTAGGTTGATGAGTTTTGAATTAATATTTTAAATTAATTTATCACTGCTTTGAAAAATAGAATGCTGCAAGTTTTTTTTTTGTTATTGTTTGGGGTTGTGTTTATGAGATCTATAAACATTCAAAAGAAGGACCTCTGTTTCTCCTGCTCACAAAGCTTTGCCCTGCATCAGAGTCTATTTCTAACATTCCCCTTAGCTAGAGAACAGTTCAGTGGTTGCTTTGATGTGGGTGCTGCTTTCCAAAAGCATCAAATTATTTTGAGTCACCCCCTAGTATTTTTGTGTTTCTATAGAGGATATACTATGATCAGGTTTCCACTCTTTGGTTTCTAAGTGCTTTTATTCATCTGCTTTCCATACCAGAGATACTCAGCCATATTGGTTTTCTGAAGACTAGTACTTTGCACTTTTTTCAGCAAAAATATGAAGCCACTGCAGCAGTTAATCTGGATACATAGAAGACAGAGAATGGTTTCAGGTGCAAGAGAAGGACAGTGGATGTAAATTATTTGGTTTGCCTCTATGCCAGTTGGCTCAATCAAGATCTTATCAGGGATCATGTTGAAGGGATATTGATCATCTCCACATGCTCTAACGCAACATTTCTTAACTTCAGCAATGTTAAGTTATGTGGATTCTAACTCCCAGAATTTCAAGAGGGAATACTTGCTGAACACTGGTTGTGGAATTCTGGGAACTGAAGTCTATACATCTGGCATTAAGAAACACTGTTCTGATGCACTTGCTAATCCCATTGAGTCTGGGGCTAATTTGTTCTGTATTTATGCCAGGTATGCCTAAAACAAGACTTTAAAAAATTCCAGCTTTGTGGAATTTTCACAACAAAGACAAAAGGCAGTGTTTTCTCCATGTACAGCAAATTCTGGAATGTTTTCAAAGAATGATTCTTTTGAATTATTGATATTACTGACTCTGTAACTCTTACTCTTAAAAGCTTAAGTAAAGTTCTGAGACTGGACTGAGATAGCATAGTGTAGTGATGGCTAACCTTTTTGCTGTTGCATGCCAAAAGCGGGGGAGGCATGGGGAGGTTGCATGCATGCATGCCCACACCCATAATTCAATGCCCCCTGTGCATGCATGCGTGACCCCCCCCATTCTCCCCGCTTTTGGCACATGATGGCACAGTGAGCCTGGTAGGCCCCTTTTTTTGCCCTCCCCAGACTCCAGAGGCTTTCTAGGAGCCTGGAGAGGGTGAAAACGGCCTTCCCCAACCCCCGGAGGCCCTCTGGAGGCCGGAAACAGGCTGCTTCCTGACTTCCAGTGAGCTCAGAAGGCCCAAAAATCAGCTGGCCGGCGCGCACATGCATGCTGGAGCTGAGCTACGCCAATGCTTGTGTGCCAATAGATATGGCTCTGTATGCCACAGGTTCACCATCATGGGCATAGTGGATAGATTCATGTTTGAATGTAGAAAGTCCAAGATTCACTTCTAATTCTGGGAAAAACCACTTTGCATATTGCATGAAGAAAGTATTATTTTTAATTCTGGGAATTAACTGTATCTAACATATAAGAGTCAGAAAAGAATATTAAAACAAATGACATAGAGCAATAAGTTTTTCCCACAGTAAGTCAATTTCCAATGAAATTTTATTTACAATAAACTAGCATTTCAAAAATGCAAGCAAAAAATTCACCTATATGATAAAAACTACTAAAAGGTAAAGATACACCATTTAAAGAGTATTTAAATGAATTTCTGGTGATATCACAGTATCAACATCATGGCCCGTGCAATCTTTTGATACAAAGGATGCAAACCCAGTTTTGGTTTGAGATGAAATCCAGTGATGAGTGATATTGTGCCAATGCTTGCAATTGCATTTGAATTTCAGCAAGCAACAACTTTATCTTTGGTGAGAAATTACTATGGGATATAAACCAGTTTCTGTCTCTGAAATTGACAGGCAGTATAAAGGAAGTGAAAAGTCTAGCTAGTCACAAGGCAACTCAATGCTTCCTTTACGTGATCTAGTTGCCTACTGAAAAAGGCAACTAGATCGGCCTACTGAAACATCTAGTTGCCTACTGAAAAATGGTAATTTAGAAGTGTAGTTTGAGATTTAAAAAAAAATCAGTAGCTACCTGTTTTTCCATACTTTTTTCAGACTGTTATTAGGGAGAAGATCAATAAGAATGTGAATGGACTTATCAAATGGCTGTTTGGCTATCAGAACAAGTTTTCCTAATAAATTTTAACCCCAGAAAACATGTGGCAGATCTATTCTAGGTAGAGAGTCAGCCTGAACGTTGAGGGTATACTCAAGGCATCCCTAAGAAGACAAACCCAACTGGATTCTTTTAAAAATTTAAACACTTTAGAAGAAGAAAAAACTAGTATAAACTCTCAAAATATTTAAAAATTTTGAATAACTTTTTAATATTGTAGCGCATGGGACAAAGAATGCTTTACATCCCAACATAGCAAAAGCTCAACTGATACAGACTTCTCGAGAAGATATTTTCACTAACTTAGCCATGATAGGTCTTTTTAAGGCCATGTAAGCCTTTTAAGGACATTTGAAAAACATCTCCTCCAAAATTATCTGGGTAGCACTAGTAGAAAATAAGCTTGGATTGTGCTCATCTGAAAAAAAAAAAACACCTCTCTACACTTGCTTTGATCTCAGAGATGTTGTGCACAGACCTATAATCTGTGTTAATAGGAATATTTAAAGGGAAAAAAAGACCATAAATAATACGTTTCTTGGAGTAGGCAGTTTTACACCTGCACAATAGAATCAGTTTTACACCTGCACAATAGAAAGTAGAAGGTAAGTCTTTGCTCTTCCAGAAGCTCTCATGTATTTCTTGGTTGCAAGTTGGAATGTTACTGGGTTTAAGCCGGGGCATTTCGGCAATGGATAGTGCATTTATATTGGAGGTTAGTAATATAAACAGTGTGAGGTGCAGCTTTCTAAGCATGAATGCACAAAAGCATTTGTAGTTTTGCATCTCTCTGAACAAAAGCAGACTAAGCGGGTCAGTTAGTTCTGACTGATTTTAATCTCCCAAATTTAAAACCCCTTTTCAGAGAACTGTTAGGAGAGTGCAACTAAACAAACTGGATAAATCTCTTGCTGAAAAGGTTTTCTGTTTCTTTTTTTCTTTTTTTTTTTGGTAGTGAATACACTTGCTGAAATAGCACAACAGAAAGAGGGAAGAAAATCCTGCTCTTATCACCACTGAGTGCATTCTTGTTTTGTTCTGTATATCCTCCTGGCTCTTCCACTTGGTCTATTCTTCCTATTAAATTGCATCAATTTAGCAAAATTCGTGACAGTGAATTTTGGGTGTTGTGCATCCAAACATCAGGAGCTGTCATACCCTTTGATGTGGTGGTGAGGTAGGAGTGGCTCTGTTTACTTGCACCCTAGGAGAGACACAGTTTGCAATTTCTGTGTGGTCTGGCCTTTATTCATTCCTCTTCCCATGCAATTCAATTTCACAGCAGTCTGCAAAAAAATACTTTCAGCTCTGTTTCCTTCTACCTAGGAATCAGCAGTGACTGTCCTCTACAGAACACCAGGCCCTATGTCTTTAGGGTGCCTTCTGTTTGAAGGGCTGTATTTAGATATTGCTCTACTAAGGATGTCCAGGTCCAAGTTAAAGTCACTCAAGACATCAGTGGAAGACTTATTGAAAAAGTTTTACAATAAAAAATTTTTCCCCCTTTTTTCACCCCTACCCCTACCCCCACCCCCCCTCCCCTCCCCTCCAACCTCCCCCCAACCCCAACCCCTCCCTCCCTATCCCACCCCTGACTTCCGCTACACATTTCTTAACAAAAAATTTTTAACAACAAGAAAAACAAATACTATTATATACTCAATTCTATTCTAAATTGAGAGGAAGAGAAAAGAGAGAAAGAAAAGAATTAAAAAAAGGATGAAAAGAATAAAATGAAATAATACAAAAGGAAACCCATAAACATGAATATCTGTCTAAAATTAACAATATTGTAATAAAAGAAGGCACCAGAAAAAATAGCCCTTATGATATTTAAGCCAATTTAGAAACAGAACGAAAAAAAAAAAATAAGATAAAATAAAAAAAAAACCTTACTAACATTACTAATCCTATACCTTATTTATTAATATTAGATAATGCCAACTAGTTTAATCCAAACTACTCCCCCTAAATCAAGAACACAAAAATCCCCCCTTCAGGGAAAAAACATGCAATATAATATAATCATGCATATATTGTTATAATTTTCCATAACTCGAATTACAGTCTTCTCTTCTTCCTGATTGAAGTTAATTCTTCTTTCTTCACCTATATCCAATTACGATACTCTTCATCTTCTGTCTACCCCCATCAGTAGAACAAAACATTCCATATAAACCCCCCGTGTGACTTTATATGAGTAACATCCAACCAAGAGAATGTTCACTCCTGTAGGTAGAATCATTCAAACTAACGTGATCTATTTCAGCAAAAAAAGACTCAATGCAGCTCCACCAAGCCTTAACAAAAGAATAAGAAAAAAAAAGGGAAATAGAAATCCTTGAGACTGCATCCAGATGTTCTTATAAAAACTGTTTCAAATCCTGCCACCCTTTGTTATCCACTCTTGGTTGTAAGACGTTTTCATTTCCATTCTTTCCTCTTAGATAATAATTTCCAAAAAAAAACCATGATAGGGTAATCACAAAACACTGCTACTATATAGATAACGTCCAACCACGAAGATATTCACTCCTCCAGGTAGAAACATTCAAACTAGCGTATTCTATTACAGCATAAAAAAAAACCCCAATGCAGCTCCGCCAAACCTTAATAACAAAAAAATCAAAAAGAAAAAAAAAGTCCTAGCAGCTGCATTCCCAGATGTTCTTATAACAACTGTTTCAAATCCTGCCGCCCTTTATTATTCACTCCTTCTGGTTGTAAGATATTTTCATTTCCATTCCTTGCTCTTAGATTATAAGTTCCAAAAAAAACTATGATAGGATAATCACAGAACACTGCAAGTTCCATTGCAGCCCTCTGTTAAACTTGCTCAAGATGTTAAATCCAATTCAGAATAAAAAAAAGGAAACTCCAAATCAGGATGAAGACTTTATAATCCATAAATCCAAATCCATATAAACTTTAGGAATTTTATAACCGGTATCCAAGATTGTCCAAGCTTTCTGAAAACAACTGCATCTGATGAAGGACTTTACGACACTCATTAGTTACCTCTCGAATTTCCTCATTAAAATCTGGTTCCTGCTGTTCGGTATCACCATCCTTTTCTTGCGGAGCATTGGACCTCTGCTGCTGATCATCTTGAATAATAGTATTTCTTGAATCTTGCTCCAGCAGTTCAAGGTCCGGTGCTCCTAAACTAGATTCACTGATGTGGTCTGTTTTCCCATCTGAGAAGTCCATGGTAAGATCCTCCAAGAAACCAGATTGCTCTCCTTGTTCTTTTAACATTCTTTGATTCATTCTTTGAGTCTCATCCTTCTGTTTACCTTTTACAAGCTCTCTTTCTTGTTTCTTATTCTTAAGGTCTTTCGAAGCTCCCTTAAAAATATTTTTATAAAAATGTTCCGCTTTTTCAATAGTATTCAAGGAATATCTCACTCCGTGATATCTAAAAATTATACCGGCTGGTAAGTCCCATCTAAATGGGATATTACTTTTCTTCAATTCTTTAGTTAAAAAAGCAAATTCTTTCCTTTTCTTTAAAACCTTCGATGGTAATTCTTTAAAAATATTAATTTGTTCACCTTCTACTTGCACTCTGGCAGAGTAGGACCTTTGTAAGATGTCATCTCTCAACCTTTTATCAGTAAAGTAGACAACAACATCTCTGGATAAGTTCCTTTGTTTGGCTACTCGTGAGTTGACTCTGTAAACTTTCTCTATACAACCAAGAATTATCTCATCCTCAAGCTCTAGTAGTTCAGCAAGAACCTTTGCAATAGTTGCTTTTAGATCTCTCTGGTTTTCTTTAATACCTCTTACTCTGATAGCAGAGGCCATGGTTTTAATTTGAAGCATAATAATATCATTCTGTATAGTCTGATTACTAATCTCAGCTTTCACAAACCTTTCTTGTATTTCTTGGATCTGGGAGCCAATTTCACTGCTAATTTCAGTTACTTTCTCCTCCATTTCAATCACCACATTTGAAAGGTCTGAAATTACTTTAACAACAGTTTGACTTAATTTGTCATGCTTTCCAGCAATCAAATCCATAAGATTCTTCTGTGAGTTTTTAATTTTGTCAACTACGCTCAATAAAGGAGTTGTTATAAGTTCTTTTAAGTCCCCTTCTGCCAATCCAGACAATTGCATCATCTCAGCTTTATTCTTTAACTGGCTCAAGGGGGAGCCCCCCCTTCCTTTAGTCATCTTTATTTTACTTTAAATGGCTTTAGTATACTACTTCACTTTGCCATACTTTACTTTAAAAAAGATATCCAAAAAGAAAAAAAAAAAGGGAAGAGAGAAAAAAGAAAAAAAAATTCTTCTTACTTTAAGTGACTCTCCCATAACAAGGCATTCATTTCAAAACTTCCGTTTTCAATCGCTCTGGCATTCTTTCAATTAAAACCAGTCGCCATTTTAAAAAAAAACTTTCTTAGGAACTTTCACTTCTCTTCCTCTCCTTCCCCCCTCCTCTCGTTGCTCTTCCAAAAAATCAGTAAAAAAATCAATTTTAAAAATCCATACTTGCTTCATCTTTGCTTCTTCTTATTCAGCTTACTCCATTGACGCTGTGGTGTTGCTTCCAGCGTCTGGCTCCGCTAATTGCTTAGCGGAGGACAGTCCCGTCGCGGAGCTTCTCTGGAGGTATAGAGGGGGCCATCCTTCTGAGCCCTCCCCAGGACAAGCGAAACGATCCTGGGGCGACTCAGGGGGCCCTGCCTCACCCCCAGAAGCTCTGCCTGCTCCTCCCGCTGAGGAGCAGGTTGTTCGAGCCGCCTGCCAGCTGTGAGGCGGCTCTAACGCGGCGGGATGCCGGCGGGCATGGAGGAGCCCGCCGACGACGAGGAAGGCGCCACCGGAAGTCCCAAGACATCAGTGGAAGACTTGAAGCTGCCTATCAACATTAAGCCTCTGGACCGGTGTTTCTCAACTTTCGCATGTTTAAGATGCGTGGACTGCAATTGCTAGAATTCTCCAACCAGCAATTTTGGGAGTTTATTTTTGATTTATTTATTCAATTTACATGCTGTCCATCTAATATGAAGGTGACTCTAGGCATCTTACAATCATCAAAGTTGAAGTCCACACATCTTAAACATTTCATGGTTGAGAAATAATGATTCTGGACACAGAGATTACCGGAGTCGATTACACAAAGCATTTTCTGTATTGTTGTATTTCTATTGCAATTATTTAACTCCTCAATGTTCATCAGTGCATATAAAAGACCTTCTGTAGATTTGATGAAACACTATTCTTTTGAGTTTTTGTTAATTTAAGTTCCCAGAAATAAGTATGGGATGTGTGAGATACAGGCTTTTGTGAGTTACATTATTACATTTGAGATAGAAAGCATTCACAGACCATCTTTGTTATAAATTTTTTTTGGGCATGACAATATCTGTAGCATCACTGAACAGAAAGATTGCAGTTTTTATGTGGGCTGGTGAAGAAGATTTGTTGTTTTGTTCTCTCATGTACTTGTAAACAGGGCCAAATTCACCACAACTATAAGTAATCTCAAGACATAATCATGTATGATCTCAAACAAAAGATTGTATATTAAATTTATATCCCACAATAATGGCCTAGTAAATGGGATTATGTTGCAAAAATCAGCAAATGATCATAGCTCCTACGATTACAATTCAATTTTGTTCTATTCTTTGAAATACATTGACCCATCTGAATGAGACTTTGAATGAACTGAGTCTGGGACTATCTCCTTTAAGAAGGCCTGGATGCTATGTGTGCTCTGCAAGGGTCAAAATAATCTGTACATATATTCAAAAATCCAGGGGATGGCATGACACTGCCCATGAATTTGATCCATTTATGCCTCCTACCCACCCCATGTTAGCCATTGTAGAATGTTGTGTTTGCACTAAAAAATTTCTCCATCCATGCTTTATGTAAAGTTGGATGTTTTTAGTATGTATCATTGCATAGAGACGTACTAGCTTTGTCCTGATATAAATTCTTCACTCTTCCATATGCATATTTTGTTTTGTGACCTCTCTTTTTGCCATGGGAAGTGTTGCGATGACAATATCCATCATTTTCAGCTGGTACAGACATCATTTTTTTCAGTTCCTCTGGAGGGCATCCAATTGGGGAAGGCTGGTCTAGACCATTGCTATTCTTAGGGTTGCCTGGTATTGTGTACCCATCTGTTGTGACTTATAAATAAATTACTTTCAGAAGGAATAAATATTTGACTCTGATGAGAAAAATACACATCTTTAAAGTGGTATAAATAACTTATCTAAAAGCCATTAGCTCTTTTTAACTTACGTTGAGTCAGTAATTTCAATAGAAATGAAAAGATGTTGCTTAGTTTTTGTGTGCATAGAAAAGCTATCCTTTGAACATAAAAAAACCCTTATGTATCTAATTGTGATAAAGAGAGTGTAAGTGAAGTTATTTGACAATTGCAATTTACTGTAAAGCTTTAAAATATATGTTAGAAACAGCTCTGCATATTTGAGCAAATCCCTCTATTTCTGCTCTGTAAAAAAATCTTTTAAATAACACACAGATGTTTGATGCTAATCTGTGCCGTTTATGCTTTTACTGTGCATTCCTTTCTGAAAAGAGAAAAATTCTTCTGCATTAACAATTATGCAGAAGAACTTTCCTGAATACTTTTTTGGCTGGTATTATTAAGAAGAAGAAGAAAAACCTATGTGTTAACAGCTGTTGGTGTGTGAGAGACTTCTGCCTATTAAGGCTCAGGAAGCATCTGGTCCTCTCTAACATAGAAATAGCTATCAATGAAAATAGTAGTAACTGTGGTTGTTTTATTGAATTTAAACTTGTGCCTGAAATTTTAACATATCCATCTGGCAGTGTGGCTGGGCAATGACAGGCTCCTGAAGAAAGGAACAAATTATGGTTTTAATGGCCATATACACTTTAATTATTAGTTTATTCTTTCCCAAGGTGATCTGATTCTTCAAGCTTTCAGGAGTGAGAGTTTATTACTAGTGTCACATTAATAGCAAATAAGGACTAGTTTGATCTACTAGTTAAAATACCAGGTTAGAAACCAGGAGACTTTAAGTTCTAGTCCCACCTTAGGCATGAAAGCCAGCTGCATGATTTCAGGTCATTCACTCTCTTAGTACAACCCAATTCACAGGTTTCTTATTGTGAGGAAACTAAGAGGAGGAATATTAGATATGTTTGCCTCCTTGAATTTCTTATAAAAATAATAAAGGTGGGGAATAAATGGTAGGTATATCTTATTTTGTTATCTTTATGTGTTTTAGAGCCTTCTGACATCCTACATTTTAAGAAAATTTTAACTAGTGTGCTTATAACTGAATTGATTGCTTCTTTAGAAAAAGAGATGGATGCAGTTCCAAGAAAGCCTATATTGCAGCTGCTTTTTCTTAGCTGCTTATAGTCTTGAGAGCTTTCATATATATGCCAGAAATATATATAATATTTTAATATTTCTGTTTGTTTATTGTAAGTGAACTTGGAAATATTTATGAGTTATTTAGAATTTCAGAAATAAGTTATGAACCCTGCTGCTCCATAGATTGACTCTTCAAATTTATTTGACCAGTGATGAAAGAATTCTAGGTTGTTTATCATTATATCCTATTTCCCCTTTCCAAGGTGGTGTTCTCCTTACATCAGGAATAGGTAAAATGCTACCTACCATATTTCCCTGAAACTCAGACATGTCTGGATAATAAGTCCAATTGGGCTTTCGAGTGCATGCGCTCAAATACCCTCCCTGAAAATAAGCCCCCCCAATACTTAGACACATGTGCAGCTGCTGCGCAAACAAAATGACGTGAAGAGATGAGGCCGGAGAGGAGCCCGGACAGCTGGAGAATGGGAAAGGGGACCCCACAGTCCCAATGAGTGGATTTTGCAAGCAGCCTCCCCCCTTCCCTCCCTGCCCCTGCAGTACTGGGGACTCCTGCCTTGCTTCCCCGCCTGCCTGGCCGCCTAGCTCCATACAATGGGAGGGTGCAGAGGTATCCCACTGCTTCCCTGCATGAAAAAGAGCCCCCCATGGGTAGGCAGTGATTGGCCCCCATGGATGCCAAAAGCCCTGCGGCAGCGGTGAAAGAGTGGAGAGGGGGTCTTTTGGCTGGCCTTGGGGTTGCCAGAGGAGGGGTGGGAGGGTTCCCTTTCCCTTCTGCATGCTGCCCATGACCCCAACCCAACCGTGCCCTCGGCAAGGTTTGTTTTTTGTGAGTCGGATGCTAAAACAGCCTCAACCCACCAGGACCGGAGCTTGAGATGAGACTTGATCAGAGGAGCTAATTGAAAGGTTAATCAGTATGGGCATTGACAGCTGAGATCCCTCCCCATTCCGTCTCTCTCTCTCTTTTTTCCTCTTTATAATCTGCTATTGAAAAGTGGGAAATGGAGCAGCTTAAAGGGAGGAGGTGGCAAGGGGGCTGTTCCGATGAGCCCACCAGCCAGCTTAAACATTTGGGTGGCAGAAAAGGGTGAGGGGAAGAAGGCAGCCACAACAATGATGCTGGATGCCAGAGTCCCTGGGGTGGTCACTCTAGCGTCCGATTTAGCCTGACAATCTCCAATAAGCAGAAGCTGGAGAAGGGAAGGAGGAAGAAGAGGAGGCGTCTCGCTACATGTGTCTCACTTCTCCACCACCCCATCCCTCCCCACCTGCCACTCCCCATCCCTGGCTAAGATCGGCAAGCCAGATTCGGGGAGCTGAACACGCTGCTGCCGCCCAGGAGGAAAAGAATGTGAGAAATGGGCTCTGTCGCAGGCTTCCTCTCTCTCTTCTTCTCCCGAGTCTGGCTTACTGAATCTGGCCACAAAGGTTTAGGGATAAGAACCCCCAATAATAAGGCCAAGGCCATATTTTGGGGGGGCAAAAGAAAATAAGACCTTGTCTTATTTTTGGGAAAATACTGTATTGGTATAGATTTGGGTTAAAACTTAAGGCTCAATTGTTGGGTTCCATAGGCCAGGTAATCCACAAATGATTACAAAGGAAACTTCAGCTGAATGAGAGCAGAAATCTGATGTAGCATTTATTCCGGGACTGACTTGGATAATTGAGGTCTGATTGGACTGCCAGTGGCAACATTCCTTTTTCTTTCATATATGGGGGGAAAAAGTAAACCTGGAGATAGGTGGATAACTAACTGGGATCCATGTTTGTAAACACTTTGTAAATTATATTTTACCTTCTATCCTGTAACAAAATGTTAGTTCTACATTATATGTGTCCTTTGGCTTAATTTCACTTAACCTCAGACCATTTCAAAACCTTCTTAAAGCAGTCAGTTCTGTCCTTTGATAAGAGCAAACTCAGAGTTCTTCCCTGAGGAGATAGGTGGTTGGTTGGTGAGCAAGCTCAAAAACAAAGATGGTGGGAAAGAATACAAAAAGTATATAAGCGTATGTGTGTGGAGCCATTTGGTTTTGGCTTGTGTCCTCCCACTCTGCATATTGCCTTCTACCTATTGGTTTCTAGGGCAGTGTTTCTCAACTGGAGCAACTTTAGATGCCGGCTGGGGAATTCTGAGAATTGAAGTTCAAACAACTTAAAAGTTGCTGAGCTTTGAAAATGCTGGTCTTGAGAATGTGAGCATCATTATCCATTTCTGCCTTGAAATCGACACTACAATTATGTGGTTCCTATTCTCCTTGTAATATTTGGCACCATCTGTTCATGTCACCCTTTTTAAAAAATTATTCACAATACTACTGAACAATGAAGCTTTACGTGCAACCTGCAGTTGGAGGCATCTTGGTCCAGGCTGTCAGACATCATTCAGCACTGCAGTGGTAATTGAAGGAGCAATTGTGCCTGGGTTGAATAACTATAAGACAGCGACTAACTACTTTTCAGGCCTAAAACTGTTGTAACCACTTTTTTATTGTAATTATAATAATGGCAGCAGTGTCACAGACATCATCATTTGTATCCAGATCAATTTTTGCATGCTGCCATATCAGAGAATTGTACAGATTAAGCCCTGAAGTATGAAACACAAAAATACAGAATATATACTTTTATCTGCTATTTGGAGTTAAAGTCTCTATTTTCATTGTTTTGAAAGTTTCTAGCTTTCATGATTTTGAAGAGATTGATAGCATGAAGGACAGTTGTGATTCTAGTTCCCTATAGTTGATGTTATAATGAAACTGTTAGTACTTTTAGAATAACAACACCTGTTCCTATTTTGCTGCAACAGACTAACATAGTTCACCCTTCAGGAGATGTTTGAAAGGCTTGGTAGTGAGACATGAACTGATGTCAAGACACCAATATTTTATTTTTGCAGTTGTTCTATGGGGAACTTCCGGGTCAAGTTGTTAATGTAAATTATGTTAATGATGTGCAAATAGGATAGTCAAATTCCAAACCTTTACCTCTTTTTATGTTTGTACCATGTCTCCAGATTGCTTTTCTCTGTAAGAGAAGATAAGAGGGCAACTTCCATGAATTTTGATAGAGCAGAATCAGTCTCAGGATGAAAAAAAAGTACTCTTTAGATTTGACTTGATTTGATTTTTTTTTTGCATAATTTTGCCATAAGGGAAAGGAAGATAGATCTTGAGTGACTCATCTTTTCTTACAGACTCTCCTGTAATTTTTTGAATTCTTTTCAGAAGAAAAAGGGGAGACTATTCTGCATACACTGGCTTTTCAGGCAATTATGAACTCCACTATCTGGAGTTTCATTTCTTCTCAATAAGCTGTGTAGTTGTCTATGAGCTTATGACTTAGAGGTTTAATGGATTATCTTCTATTTTATATTCCTGTCTGGTCATTCATATCAACTAGATTTGTCTTTTGATGAAGGCACAATTATCGGAGGTTTGGTTTGTGAAGAAGAGTTCTTAATGCAAATTGTCCAATTATAGTATTTTCCACTATTTCAGTTATGGTTGGCACCATATTTTGTTAAGTTTAGTGTCAAATAAGGTAGTCCTCTACTTACAAGCATTCATTTAGTGGCTGTTCGATGTTACAGCAGAACTGAAAAAAGTGACATATTACCATTTCTACACTTATGACCATGGCAGCATCCTAATCAAAATTTGGACACTTAGCCTTTGGCATGCATTTAATGATGGTTGTAATGTCCCAGGGTTATGTAATTACCTTCTGACAAGCAAAGTCAACAAGGAAGTCAGATTCACTTAACAACCATGTTATTACCTTAACAACTGCAGTGATTCCCTTCAGAACTGTAGCAAGAAAGGTTGTAAAATGAGTCAAAACTCACTTAATAACTCTCTCGCTTAGTAATGGAAATTTGGGGATCAGTTGTCGTAAGTGGAGGTCTACTTGTAAAGACATACCTCTTCATGTTTTTGGTTGCCGTAGTGGATTAGTGGATTGTTACCAAACAGCTGTTTTATGGCCTCAAATATTGTAATTTGGCATGATGCCACTTGTTCTATTAGTCTCTCTGGGATTTTTTTTTAAAGAAATAAGTAAATATATGTTGGTTTTGTCCTCTGCTCCATGCATTTGTACAAGCATTTTATGCTGTAGCATTTAAAATGAAAATATAAACTTTATACCTAACATTAAAATTAATAAAATTTTAAAAATCCAATTAACCATTAAAATTTTGGTAAAAATGATGTATGTTTGTCATTTTAAAAAAAAGGAGAATAGGGCATTCTGCGCAGATTAAGGCTCCATGAATGATACTCTGACAGTGGGAGCATTTTCAAAGGCACTCCTGCTGATATAATCTGGATTGGCTCATCATGAAAAAAATAGTTCTTCAGCTGTAATTGTACCCTGCTTCCCATGTAATCATCTCAAAGGGGTTTACAAATAATTTTCTGCTTCTAAATTCAACAGTACGTCTTGCATGGATGCTCTCAGTTTGCTATTTATCTTCTCCAGCATGTGGTAAACAATGGTGATAGAACAAGAAAGTTTTGTTCAGTTTTCCATCTCAGGCAAATGGAGCTGTGTGATAAATTTCTTGCACTGGACTTTTATACTGAACCAACTCATGGGCTGTTCTAACTCTCTTTGTTCAGAGTAGATTTTGCGCTTTAGCCAAAAGTTTCTTCAAAATTCCAACCAGTATCTTTCAGTTGTAGTTCAGTATGATATCCACAATGGTCAGGCAGCATACTCCCAAAGCTTGTGGCTTTTCTTAAACGTTGCCAGTTTAGAAGAACTTGTTTAGTGGAATGAATGTCATTTCAGATGTGTACTTTTGTTCTGCAGTTACTGATGAGCTGAAAATCTTCCATGGTACTTAGAGCTTCCAACACTTTCAAGCAGGTCTCTGGTGCATGGCTTGGTTATGCCCATGAGGGTTATCCACTACCTTAAGAACAGTCATTGAGGTATTGTAAGATGTCCAGCAAATAGGCAGGAGTACAAACCTTGAACCTGAATTATTCTTCCAAGTAAGTTGCATTCATTCAGCCTTCTACTTCAGTTGTTTTTGATGAGTTAAGACTGTTCAGTAGAGAATTGATAAATCAGTTATGTATACCAGGGCTGGCTGGTGAATTCTGGGAACTGTAGTTCATGAAATTGCCAACTTTGAAAAAAATATATAGATTTATAGTGAAAACAAATTGGTTTCATCAGACTTTGTATTTCCATTTAAGTTTGCTCCAGCCAGTTTTCTGCTTTGTTGCTTTTATATATCACAAACTTCCCCAGTATTGTGTGGAAAATTAGGGGGGTTGCTGCCTGAATACCTTTAAAAGTACCTTCTAAAACCATCTTTTGGGTGGAGAAGGAAGCTATGCTCTACTTTTATTGTTTGTTGTTATTGCAATGTATTCTTTTTATAATTGTACTTCAGGAATGCATCAGTGCCTGTGCTGGCCTATCCTGTTCTTAATGGATCACCAAATAAAATTAAGTTACAATTTTGATTTAAGAGTACTCTAAAAAGATAGGATTCTTTTACCTAGTCATAAAATTAATCTCAGCTTGGTTTGTCTACATATTTATTCAAATTCACATTCTTGTCTGAGAAGTGAAGAATTTTAAAAGTCAAGCTATATGACAAAGAAGAGGATATATTTTGCTATTTAAAAAATTGTTGCCTTCCTAAGGGATACTGTGCAATCTGACTGCAGTAATGCAATCCTATTGAAGTCAATTATATATTGCCAGTTGAAGGACTATTATTACTTTCTAAGCATATCATAAAACAATATAGCTAATTTTTATTTTAGACAATTTGTAATCTTGGTTGCCTACATAAATCTGTCAGATGCTAATAGGTTAATTTCTGCAGTAATTATTAGTTAATTAATCATATAATGGTTGTGTATATGGAGGTTATAGGTTCCCTATAATATTTCCAAATCAGAAAACTGTCAGGATGGAAAAATGGATGAATGAATTTGTTTTCTCTTTAATTATTTATTTTTGTAATACGTTTTGCTGAATTTGATGTTTTTAATAAAAGAATTGGACTAAAATCTTCACTTTAATGTACATTCCTCCAAATATCTTTTTTCCAACTGTGCCCAGCATATCCTTTATTGATCAGTCAATCGGTTAATTAAATTTATATGCCACCCATCTCACACATTATTCACCCTAATATAATGCATTTTAATTTATAAATAAACGTGTGTGTGTGTGTGTGTGTGTGTGTGTGTGTATTTGGTTATTCGGGTTTTCTCTCGCATAAAATTGGAAGTGTCTTGGCGACGTTTCGACGAAGTCTCATTCGTCATCTTCAGGCTGGTGTTTTCGGCTTCGTGCTTCTAGGAACAAAATACAGTTCACCATGAAAACAGAAGCTAACAACCAACTTCTCTTCCTGGATGTCTTAGTCTACAGGAAATCCAATGGCTCCCTAGGACACACCATCTACCAGAAGAAAACACACACAAATCGTTATCTGCACGCACTCTCACACCACCACCCAGCACAGATCAACTCCGTAGCCAAGACACTCATCTCCAGAACAAAATGCTTAGCTGATAAACAACACCTAAAAACTGAACTACACACTCTCACTAACGTACAAATATCCAATGAATTCCAAAGAAAAAAGATTACCAACCTAATCCAAAAAGAAACCCCCCTAAAATCCAAGACAGAGAACAAGAAAACGGCAAAGCCCTTCTCCCATACATAAAAGGCACCACAAACAGAATCAGCAAGATCTTCCACAAACACAACATCAGGACAGCATTCTACACAAACGGAAAAATATCCACCATCCTAAGAAACTCCAAAGACAAAATTGAGTTAGAAAATCAAGGAGTATATGAAGTCCCATGCACCGCCTGCCCCACCACATATATCGGAAAAACCAACAGAAGAATAAGTGCACGTATTGAAGAACACAAGAACTCAGTCAGAAAAGAGGAATCAACTTCTTCCCTGGTCCAACACCTTAAAGCCACGGGACATGAAATTGACTTTAAAAAGACCAGAACTATTGCCAAAACTGAACATTTTAACAACAGAATAATCAGAGAAGCCACCGAGATAGAAAAACACCCATACAGCATGAATAAACGAAATGATACCTCCTGCCTACCAGCCATTTGGAAACCTGCCCTTATTGACAAATGAGTCCCTAACACAAGGAACGATACCAAACCCACACTCACATAGGATGTCACCACCACACATCTACGTGGAAAGCAGACTCAAATCCACACCAATGATGAAACACGACCATGGACCAGAAGCCAGTCCGCAGCTGCATCATTAGCCACTTTAAACCCCTCCAATCCATATTTGAAGCAGACTGACACCCACCATGAAGGTGTGGCATGACCACGAACACGAAGCCAAACAACAACAATGCAGCTCAAATCCCCCTGCAACTCAAACTAACCCAAGCACAACCAAGCCCCCACCCAAACAGAACACACCCCCATCCAAACAGAGCACAGCCAACCCCCCCATCCAATCAGAGCACAGCCAAGCCCCCAACCAATCAGAATACACCTCCATCCAATCAGAACATAGCCAAGCTCCCACCCAATTAGTTCACACCTCCACTAGCAGTTAAAAGGAAGAAATAGCTGAGATCACACATTGCTTCTAGAAGCATGAAACCGAAAACACCAGCCTGAAGATGACGAATAAGACTTCGTCGAAACATCGCCAAGACACTTCCAATTTTACATAGGAGAAAACTGAATAACCAAAGTCATATATATATATGTGTGTGTGTGTGTGTGTGTGTGTGTATATGTATATGTATATGTATATGTATATGTATATGTATATGTATATGTATATGTATATGTATATGTATAATATTTAATTAAATATATATTGTACAGGATTTTTTTCATCTACAATTTTTTTTATTATTGGCCAATACTTGCACATTTGAGTAATGCTTGCAAATTTCAAGTGATAACTAAGTTTTGGTATGTTCAAAAATTGAAATCAGATACATCTGCTTTGAAATATGAACTAATTAAATCTCTTTCAAATGGTAAATATCTTTTAATAAGTAAAGTAAGTGTTAAGTAATGTTTTAAACTGTTCCTGCTTGAGGCGGACGATCTAAAATGGGATCAGAAATCAGATATGGGATAGCAAATTTTAAGAATTGCTACAATTTGGTCTTATATTTGGAAAGTTCTGGTATTTTAGTAATGTATCATTACACTTTGTCTATGTAGAATGTTTACTTTTCTCTCTCTGTTCTAACATCGCTTCTTCCTATCTGGTTTCAGGTGTATGCTTTCAGAAAAACCTTTATGGTCTTTAAGAGGATACCACTCTTTAGATATAGAGCAATTCTTATATTGAATCCAACGCCTAAATTCTTTAGTTCTAAATGTTAAGGCTGTTGGCAGACATGATTTCAGTTTGGTATGGATGGTGATTTGACTTGCCTGCCAATCAGTTGATGGTGTAATTGGTCTCCTACATTGTTTCATGTACCAGTTCCATTAGTAGTGAATTTTGTGTGCTGCTAGAAAGGTTTAATCAGGGAGGAGCTTATTTTATGTCCTGAACAGTTTTGAAATATGTCTAATAATGTGTTTAAGATTGTCCATATAAGTGATATTTTTAATAGAAAAAGTATTCTCCTTATGGCTAGAGTCCAAGTTGTGCACCTGCATTCATTTCAGCCACACCCAGATATAGCTATGCAAGCCAAGCCACGAAAAACCGGTATTTTCTATTTGTGAATCATATCTACACCCTGATATGCTAGAACATTTGCTTATAGATCTGTTTCAGTGCACACACCATGTATATACAGAATAAAGGCAATATTTGGGAAACCGTGATGTAAATTTGAGGTGGTTTCTGGAGATGTTGGAGAGACAAATAATATGGACTCGAATGTGGAAGCCTCTTCTAATTCTCTCCCAAAGGGACGACAGAAAAAAAGGAGTTTCTCATCTCTTTGCTGTTCCTGTGGCAAACACAAAATTAACCAGGTATTACGAGAGCATTTTCCTGCTTTACATCTGTAGCTTTCCTGTGCTGCTTCCAGGTATCATCCAGGCTTATGCAAGAAAAAAATATTTCTATAAAATATCTGGAAATGGGGAATATTCTACTTTTTTGAGCCAGTATTTCGGATGTCTAGGAACTGATCACATATGCTTTAAAAAATGAGGTGTTAGAAATTTAGTTTTACTAACTGTTGCATTTTATTATTCCAAAACCTCTTTTTTTAAAAAACAAGATACCCACTTGTTTAGGGTGTAATGATCTTACTGCAAATATCCTGTGATTTGTAAAATAAAGCATAACTTTTTAAGGTGAACTTTTATGGAAAGGGCAGAAAAACTTCTTTGAAGATCGCATATTATAAAGAGAAGTCAGGAAGGACTTTTACTTTATGACATAATGCATTCATTTTCTTATTTGGTGATTATTTTGTTTGTTGCTTGGATCTCTTTCACCTTTCTTATTCAGATTCTTATTAGGAAAGGATACATTTAAGTAAATGCTTTCATAGTCAGGGAATAGTCCTTGATTTATGACTACAATTGGGAATGAAATTTCTATCCTAAGCATTGTGGTCATTAAGTGAGTCACATCCAATTTTACAGCCATTTTGCTGTGATTGTTAAGCAGATCACATAATCATAATCCTGCAGATATGGTTTCCTCATTGACTGTGTCAGAAGACCCCGAGATAGCCGTAAATAGTGATCATGTGACCACCCAAACATTGCAACTGTTGTAAAGATGTGCAAAAATTCTGCCATACCAGAATTTTGATCACGTAATTATGGGAATCTTGCATCAACCATAAATAAGAGGATTAATCGTAAATCTTTTTTTTTCAGAGCCATCATAAATTTGAACAATCATTAAATAAATGGTTGTAAGTTGAGGGCCATCTATAGATATAGAGGAAATAGCACCAAGTGTTTTAAGGAACATATGTGAATTTGGCAAAGACTTTAATGAGTTCTTTGTTTCTATACAAGTTTATTTTAATGCTTAAGCTTTGGATACCTGCAATTTTTAGGAGTTGTAACCAGAGATGGCTATGGGGACTGCAAAAAAAAAAAAAGAAAGGGAGAGAGAGAGAGAGAGAGAAGAAAGAACCTCTCAAGAAGCAATATAACTCCCAAGAATTCAAGATGCCCACTAAACCATTAAAAAAAATGAAAATAAGAAATATCATGTTCACAGAACTTGATTGCCTGCTGGTTTATATTCTCTTTTCCGGGTGAAATAAAACCTCTCAGGTTTTAAATATGTGAAACAATAAAGCAGAAAGTTTGAACAGTGCTGAATTCTTTTCTATTGTTTCAGTGCCCAACATTAAAAAATTCAAAAATCGGAGATAGGTCTATTGTATCAATGGTCAAGAGTTATAAGTTATAAAAGAGGTAGTCTGGAATATTTGGAGGCATCAAGTTTCCTACCTCTGGCTAGAGGAACAGGAGTTGAATTTAAGGGAATTTGTCTTTAAATTAAGCATTGCATGTTCAGTCTTCTCCTTGTCTATTTAAATATGCTTCACTGAAATTATACAAGTTCTGACAAATAAGAATGAATAATGTATATAGCTGGCTTTACAAAAATACTTTACAAGATGTATTACCCTCATTGGGTTAGATCTTTGTTATATCTGTTTTACTAATCAGACTTAAGGATATCAGTTGCAAGGTAGCCCATTATTCAATTCTGAACTGAACTGGAACCCACATCGTTCAGGATCAAAGTTAATGTTTTGTGTGACTACCTCCATTCTCAATACACTCCATTGAACAATCAATAAAAGAATTGATTGAATGGGTAATTGCTGATTAGTTGAAACAGTCATATCCTCAACCTATTGTGTTCCAAATAGTAATTTCCAGAATACCTGTATTGAAGGCCACAAAGAGAAACATCTGAAATAGTTCATCTTTCTATTATTAAAAGTGACAAAAAGGTTGTATCTGTAAAGCCTACAAGCTGGGACAAGAGTAATAGTCCTATCCTATGTTTGCCCCTGCCTAGGATTCTATTAGTACATTGTAGCTGAATTACAAATTTGCACATCAGATAATCTAATCTATGCAAATATTTCTCGGTTTCTTTTCCTAACCCAGGAACATTCTGGAATCTATTTAATATCGAGAGGAGACTAAACAAATTTATTCTTAGTCATCTCATCCTCTAATTTAAGATAATTAAGAATTTCAGATTTTTGTGGCTTGTAACTTACCTTATTATTCTCCTTTTTGGAGATCACATCTCTAGGAATCTTGGAGAACTTAAAAGAATTTTTACTGGTTCTAATGAAAATATTATCTTAGAGTGGCTTTATGAATCTAATCCAGTAGATCAGCTTTCAGCTGCAATATAATTGCAGCACTTTAGCACCACAGTAAAATTTAGGAAGTACTTCATAGCCAGACAATTAAGATGAAAATTTCTTCAAGTAGACAGAAGAGCAACTACTAATGAAAGCAAAAAATACGGAATTCCTTTTACAATTTAGCATAATGATAAAAAATTGCAGGGACAGCTCTGCTTTTAAAATCCCTTTTAACTAGCATTAATAAGAAATAGGTTTGGGAGTAAATGAGACTTGTAGGAATGAATTAAATTACAACAAACCTTTGTGATGTGGAGAATCCTTTCAAGCATTATACTCTCCAATTTCCTGTTGGAGTTCAGGCATGCTGGTAAGAAATCCTGAAGTATGAGCCCAGCCCTTTGGAATAGCAGCCCATTGGAGAAGACGTAGTGACTAGATTTATTAAACATTTGTGAATAGGTTGGAGTGCTTTCTGTGCTTTTATGTCAGTAATATAGTTCTATTAACCATGTCCCTGGCAATGAAGATGCACACTATATAATTTCCTTTATGTGTTGTTGTTTTCCAGACAATGAAAGTTTTGTCACTCTTGGTTTTGACAACAGTAATGTAATTTTGTCTGCTAGAAGAGACAATGCTTAATTGTATTAATTAAAAGGTCATGGTTCTAGATTATATGTGTGTACAGCTAGCTAACCCTCCAACCTCATATTATTTATACAAGCTAGAGACAGGCTGGTGAATCTTTTGGGTTTGGTATGCCAAAAAATTGCCCCTCCCCCAAAGCCATCTTCCCCAAGGTCTTCTGTGCACTTTTTATATTTAAGCAATGTTATTTTCTGTTGATAGACTTTTGTGGCTTACCTGAAGTGTCTGTGGCTTGCATGAGGTTTTTGAAGCAGCTTCGGAGACTGTTATTCTGTGGCCTCCTCAGCCTCCAAACCCCCTGAAAGCTTGCCCTGTTCTTGTACAATTTTCAGAGAGCCTGAATGAAGCTTCTTGCATGAATTTCAGATTTGGAGGCCACGCGAGAGCACACTCTATTCTTGTGCAGCTTCCACAGCCTTTGAAAATCTCATGAATGGGTTGCAGTTCGAGAATAGGTGTTGTCAGAGTAGGTGAATGTGGGTATGCCACTCAAAACATTGTGGCATAACACCTTTGACATGCGTGTCATAGGTTCGCCAACACTGAGCTGGTTCATAAAAATTCCATTAGATATAGTTTATGATTCAGTGCATTATGGAAAGCAAGCCATTATCTTAACTTACTTTGTGAACTAGGCATCACATTATTTGAGCTTAGTAATGGTGTTTTCTTAATTAAATTTTAGAGTTTAGTGTGTTGTAAAAATCCAGGATTAAAGAGACTTAGTGGAATGGGCGTAGTGTGCATTGTTCCTATCAAATTAATTGCTAAAAACTCGACAGAAGAACCTTCTGTAATGGGGAGAAAACATTTTTTTCCAATTCTTATGTGCTCTATTTGTCCTTCAACCCCCACTTTCCTAAACAGATGAACACCAGAGCTTACTTGGATCAGCAGATTCCAAGTAATATTTGTAGGTCTGTAGAAAGAAAAAACGGAGAGAGGAAATCCAAGCCATTGTAGCCTAGATCTGGTTGCAATTTAATATTTCACTCTTACTGTAAAATATAATCCTTTCCTCCAAGAACAGAGAAATTAACAGCCTGTAGATTCCACACCTGCCAAGTTTCCATACAAATAACAGAAGTGTTTTTGGAATTCTTTGAGGAGTATTATATAAACAGAGACATATTTTGTAAGAACCTTTGAGCAAGCTAGATAAACTATTAGGTGGGTAAAGGTCCATTGTTTGTCAGCATTTCCATTTTTCCTGTTACCGAGTGAAATGGCTATGGGTACAATTTTTATAAGTTTCAAGAAGTTTATTCAAATAAGTTCTGTTCTTGATTTTTAGTTTTTGAAAGCAAATTATGCTCTAAACAATCCACATTGTAGTGAATATCCAAACAAATTACTACAATGAGTAGTTTGGCTCTGTAGCCAATTTAAAAAAAGAGTAGGATCCAGGAAATTATTGACCAGTCCACATGACATTCATGCAAAGTTCAGCAGATGATTAAACTGCATATTTCTGAGCACTTGGACAGGAATGTAAAAACAAAAGTCAGTTATGTTTCAACCAAGTCATGTCAGACTAACCTTATCTCCTTTTTCAACAGAATTGCTAGCTTAATACACTGGAAAATAATAGGATGGAAAAGTAGAAAAAATTATGGAATTTTCTCTAAAAAGATGAGTTAGTTTATTCAACATTTGATAATTTATATTCAAGTAACTGTATATATAACTTATATAACTTATGACCGCAATTGAGCCCAAAATTTATGTTGGTAAGTGAGAAATTTATTAAGTGAATTTTTCCCCATTTTATGACTTTTCTTGCCACATTTGTTAAATGAATCACTGCAATTATTACATTAGTAACATGGTTGTTAAGTGAATCTGATTTCCCCATTTACTTTGCTTCTCAGAAGTTTGTAAAAGGTGATTACATGACCCAAGACACTGCAAATGTCATAAATGTGAGTCAGCTGTTAGAATTTGTGGCCGAAGGAAGATGTTGTTTATACAAATAAGCATAGAAATATTAAGATATGATCAAAAAATAGAAAAGGAAGATCTTGGCAAAAATTGCAACTGAGTAAAATATATTTATATAAGACATGATATGGCCAATACTCTGTTCATAGAACATGCGGGTGAATGTGGGAGAAAAAAATCAATAAAACTTGGTTCAAAATAAATAAATAAATGTGAGTTAGTTGTAAAGTATAGGAATGTAAATCACATGACCATGGGGATGCTGCAACGGTCATAAGTGTGAAAAATGGTCATAAGTCTCTTTTTTCAGTGCCGTTTTAACTCCGAACCGTCACTAAGTAAACTGTCGAGGATTATCTGTAAGTGCTATTGTTTATATTATGTTTCTCCTAATTATATTGTATGGTTGTATTTCTTAGTTTATGCAGTTTAAATGCTTCTGAAAGCCACCCTGAATATAAACCATTTTTAGAAAGTAATGTAAACATGACTGATGTAAATAAAGCAGGGGTGGGTTCTACTTAACTTTACTACCAGTTCGCAACAGGAGCATGCAGATCGTCAATCATGCCGTCCGGGTGGGAGGGCAGAGCCTCCTGCCACTTTTACTATCTGTTCTAAAGAACCGGACAGAACCGGGACCAACCCACCACTGAAGTACAGTAGTATGTGTAAAGTATAACTTTTACCACACGATTATACTCCCTTTTGAGTAAAATTAATATCAATATTCCATTTCATTATTTGCCTTTTGGCATTTCTACATTTTATGCCACTACTAATGAAAGCAAGGTGTTACAGAAGTCACAATATGAAATGCAAATCCTAAGAATGAATTGGTACATTGGTTCAGTGAAACAATTTTTTAAAACATTTCCGCAATATAAACAATAGTATTTCAGTGTTCCTTGTTCCACTGTAGCTTGTCTTTCAGGAAGATTGAGGAAGCCTAGTAAGGTAATATGAGGGAATAATGGGAGTTAAATTGCAGTATTTCCAAGAGCGACCCAAGAGCCAAAACTTGCTTCTCTGAATGATGCTTTGTGTAGGCTTTCATCATATAAACTCTGCTCCAATAAATATATGTATATATTTATAGTATTTCTAAACCATCTCAATGTTTAAAAACATTCTAAGTGGTGTACCTGAGGCAATAAATAGCAAACCCATTTTTAAAGTGTTACCTAAGTGTTTTAAGTATCAAATTGTTAGTTAAGTGTTACTTAACTGCTGAGCTGGGATATGTGTGTGTGTGTGTGTTTGTGTGTGTGTATATATGACAATATGGTAGTACTAAACACATTGAAATAGATATCTACATTTATTGGAAAGAAAGAAAACTGATAACTTGGAATATCAAGTAGTTTAAATGCTTTAATAATTAATAGAAATAAATTGATTCTGAGAAGAATTATTCACACAGAAAATGAAATATTTACTACTAAAACCTCCCTTCCTTTCTTCCTTCTTTTATGCCTAAAATGCAACTGAAACTAATCTGAAATTACAGGTTTGTAATCCTGAAAAAATGTCTGGTGATAATATGGCTCTAAATAGATCCATTCACAAGCCTTAAGCTTCATGTTCCAGTTAGAGCTAACTCAGAATGGCACCCACACCCCCAGTTTTGTGCCAGGAAGGCAGTTGGTGGTTCTTTGATCCTCATTGCTTTTTCCTCTAAATTTGCAATGACTGGTCTGCTGTTCATTTCTCCTCCTCCCTTCATTCTGCACCATTAATTGGTAGTTGATTTTATCTGCTTCCACTAAATAATGCTGAGGTGGCACCAGTGGCTTCGTGTGCTGTTCTCTGCATTTAAAACAAGCCAAAATCCCAATGACATTTATGTACACAAACTGCAGAGGGTTGAGTTTTTGAAAATCTGTTAGGGTCAACAAACCTTTTGTTTTGTACTCAATGTCACATTCCTGGAGGAAAGATCTAAATGTCGAATGAACTGCTTACATTAAATAATCAATTCCCCTTTTTGCAGGCAAAGAATTTTTTAAATGAAAGAGGTTTTAGAATGAGGGCTTGCTGATAATGTATGCTGAGCAGTGGATGGCTATATAAAAGGCATAAGGAATAACAGAGATGAAATATTTCTGGAGCCTGAAGCAAAGGGATTTAGAGTTTATTTGTGTGTGACCAATTTGCCCCAACATAATTATGGACCAATTGCAGGATTATATTTTATCCCTCCCAGCTAAATCTCCAATGCCCGTACTAATTGTAATGAGAGATCTAGATGTCAGAATTGGGCCAAATGATAATACTTTAGTATTAAACATGCATATTCATTTGACCCAAATTTAGGTAGATTTATTGATTGCTGTTATTTTAAAAGGCCATTGTATAAAGTGTCTGCTTAATTTATGTAGCCAATAAATTCAATCTGATATATTAAATGGCTTGATTCTAAATAACAGGCTTACTGAGTTCATATTTAAATCTCAGAAGCTTTGACATGATAGATGACTACCTGACATCCAATCAATAGCACTTGAGTTCACTCTTTTTTTTATTCATTCTACAATTCATTCTACAATTGATAGTCATCCTCTTTTAATTTCTAGATGTGATCTAAGAATAACTAAACAGATTTGCCCTCGGGATATTTCTGGCACAGAATATAGTCAAATTTTAGTGGTTGCCACATCTAAATAATTGTATGTTGTCCTATTTAAATTCCCATTACTATTAAAACTATCAAATGGAGAATAGAAATTATCATGATGTTTTAAATGGTGTTGATAAAATATCTTTTCCAGTTAAAGGTTTATTGATTGCAGGATTAAAATGTAGTATTCAACAAGAGCCTTGGTGGCACAGTGGACTGAACTGCTGCTGTAAAGTAGTACTTAGCTGCCAGCTGCCTGCAATTACTGCGAGTTCAATTCTCCCCAGCTCAAGGTTGACTCAGCCTTCCATCCTTTCGAGGTAGGTAAAATGAGGACCCGATTTGTGGGGGCAATAAGCTGACTTTGTATAAAATAGAACACCACTAAAGGGGGGCCAAAAAACCCTATTAAGCAGGTATATACAAAAATATGAAGGCTATTGCTTAATGCATTGTAAGCTGCCCTGAGTCTCCGGAGAAGGGTGGCATATATAAATTGAACTAATGAATAAATAAATAATAAACAAATAGCAAGTAAAGTGGATAAATAATTGGTTTGATTCACAGTGAAGGGAAATCTAGATAGTGAGAAGAAATCTAGAGTGACGAGAAAGCTACATTTCCTATCATTGAAACAATGTTCCTGATCTCCCATGTAGTTATTTTGAAGTTAAAGAAATATACAATTTTGATACAATTTTAAAAATATCCAAAACATAAGGATACATGGTACAAATTATTCTCCCAACATCAGCTCCAAAATATTTTGAAGCATATTAACATTAATCTTGGTTCAAATGAATTGACTGTGGATATCAGTTCTACTGACGCTTGAGTTTCCTTTTAAATTTTTGTTTTTTGAGCAGACCTCATACTAATAATATAGAATTTAATACTGTCAACTGTCAGTTTTGGAATCTTGTAACTGAAGCTGATACCTGTCCTTGGTTCAACAATTCAAATTAGGGAAATTATACTTGCATACCTGAGTATAACTATATTTCCATTGAATTCATCAGAAGAAAACTAACCTGGTGGCCATCTCTATATGCAGCACTATTTCCACTATAGGGATTATGCTTTTGGATTGGAATAGACCTATTATAGTTTCAATTTATTAAACAAAACACCTCCAATGAACCTGCAAGTTTATTTTTTTATCTGCAACTAAACTATTTTTAGTGCTGCAAGAAAGCTATATGCTAGATTTCTATATAATAAATTAACATCACATCTGGAAAAAGGATAGTGAACTGCAGAACCCCAAGCTTCCTTCAGGAAAGGATCTTCCTTTCAGGACCATTGTTTCTGATATTGCAGAAAATTATTCCACTCCTTCAGGAGAAAAACTTTTGCTGCATTTATAGCCCCAGGTCGCATTTGACTCTTTCCCTAGATCCAAACTTTGCAAAAACTTAACAAAATAGAACCAGGTAAGTCCTTCTTATAAAAATAGTCAACTGCAAATGAGATGTGGTAATAATGATGTTTTTACCAACCTCATCCCTATGAATGTCAGGGCTGTATTTTGGCCACATTATTATTTAACATCTACCTTAATGATATGGAGAATTTCTAAATCATGTTGAGGACCATTTCTGTTGTCTTGAAGATTATGCACATTGATGATGCAGTTTTATTCTCTCATTCAAGATTGGCCTCATACTTCTTTTAACAGCCTTTTCTAAATATGGCAAGTAAAATTCCTTCAAAATAAATTGAGACAAATCTAAAATCCTGGTGTTTGAGAGGAAATATATAAGAGCCGTGAATGACTGGTTTTAGATTATGTGATCAAGGAAGTACAATGCTTCAGCTCTCTTGGCTTGAAGTTCACCATTCTCTTTCTTAGTCAACCCACTGATGTTCTATTTTAGAGAAGCCAAAAGCTGCTTGTGCTTTCTGTTCAAACTATGGACACTTTATTCCATTCATAATTAGAAATATCAATATAGTACTCAACTGACTTCACAATTATTATACATGGCTTTTTGATAAATATAATAATCTCTGTATTATATTGATATTATTTAGACCTACTTTTTGAGATTCCTCTTAGCACCACTAAGCTATGTACCAAACATGGTAGTCATTTTAGATCCTTGTCAAAACCCATTGGATGCCAGGGAATAGTTAGCTGCATCTAAACTCTGGCTGAAAATTCATACGTTCTATTCCTCTTCAGCATTGTTTCTTACCTGTGTGAACAACCTATTTATGTAATTGGTTTATAATTACATTTTGGAAAATTAGTCAGATGACCTCTCTGAAGATCATCTGCTCCATATAGGAGAAAGTCATATGTTATAACTTACACATCTGCAAAGTGCAAAAGTGCCTCACTAAAAAAAGTCAGATGCTCATGTACATTACATATATTAACTGCCTTGTATATGCAGATGTAAAACTAGAAGTAATTTTACACAATTTCAGAAGAATTGGAATGTAGCTACCACAGTGAAGACATGTCCTAATGAGAAAGTTGAGAAGTTTCTTACATGTCTTTGTCTTTACGGGCATGGATTTGGCAACTTGGAGGTGTGTTGGGTTAGCTGACAACATAGTTCTTGAAAAGCGTTTTTTTCCAAAGTGTTAGGCCAAAACTACTCAGTTGTATTCCTAGTTGTAGAACACACTGCCTTTGGAGATACACTAGAGTCCTTTGGTCATGGCCTTTAGGATCATGTTTTTCTTTCCCAAGTTAATCTTTACCCCATTGAAAAAGACTAAATGTCTTAATGTTATTTATTATTTAGAATATATAGCTATAGATAAAATGATAAACTTACTTTTTTCTGTTCATGTTTGATTCTCCGAGACTGGACAAGCCCCTGCAATTTTCTTGGCAAGTTTTTTTAAAATATGGTTTTCCATTGTCCTCTTCAGGCCTGAGAAAGAATGACTGGCTTAAAGTGACTCAGTTGGCTTTGTGCCTAAGATGGGACTAGAACTCATTGGTCTCCTGATTTCTAGCTTGATGTGCCCACGTTAGGAGTATGCTATTCTACATTAATAGAATGTGACTTTTTTTATTATAGCAATTATTGGAAAGTTTTGATAATTTTTATAATGTTTTGAAGTGTATTGTAATTTTATTATGAAGGAAAATCAGTTAGCACAATTTTATTATGAAGGCTCACCAGCTACGTCTCTTGGGCTGCAGGATGATGCAAGCTCATTAATGATTTATTGGTTCTGATGACCTGTCAGATAAGTTATAACATGCTAAAAAAGGAAGGGAAAGAAAGCTGTCACAAACTGCAAACAGAAAAAATAAGGTCCTGTGTCATGACCTGTCTAATTTACAGCGCAACAATAGTTTGAAAACAAGTTGTACGAGGAAACATAATATTTCAGATAGGGGGAGGGCATATATAACTTGATGTAGGACATAAAATATGACAGGAACTTTGCCAGAAAGATTTTAGATTTTTCCTTTTCCTCTTTTTTCCTTAGTAGTCATTTTTGCTCAATAATTTTCCATTCTGGTACCAACTCACATGGCTGTTTATTAACAAACAGTTGTTTGCAGTCACTGTCAATCAGTTGCTACTGGAAGTGGTTTCTGGTCACCTTGACTGCGGCTGATGGACAAATTATTATTTTGTGTCTTAATCATTTTAGAGGGAAGATTTCACAATTCATAACAAATAGTGAATATTTGCACACAGTGGGAGCCCTATATGTTTATAATTAGGAACTGAGCTCCAGTAAATGGTGTAGGAAATATTTCTGTAAAAGTGGTGCTGGATTGATTCTGAAATGAAATATAGGTTGTCTTCATTGTTTCAGCCTCATGGGATTTTTCTATACAGCAGAAATGAAGTGTAACCGCAGAGTAAATAAGGGGCCCAAATTGTGGTATCTCTTGCTTTTAAAAAAATCTGGTAGAGAATGATAGTTGCTACTTTGCTTATGTTCTTACACTGAATTCTCGTCTGCTTTCCACGTATAGAGTTGATGAAACAAAGAAAAGAATAATCTGTTGATTTACATTTGCAGATAGACTTCAATGTGGAATTTAACTGAAGTATATAATCGTCCATGTATATTTCAGACTGTTTGCTTATTGCATCACCAGAAAGAGGAAGAGGAAGATAACAATTTGCATTAAATTTGTATATGTTCCTTTGATTAATTAGGATAGTAATACATCTCATCACAACATACTGTTATATGAGATGCTGAAATACTATTAGTCTACAAGATTAAGATACTTTCTGCTCTCCTTTTTAAAAATGTCTCAAAACTGAATTTGCCCTAGATTAGGTGGATTCCAATTGGTTTTTGAATATCCCTGGTCTCTGCTCACCTGGTATTTTACATGTGTTTTGTTTGACATGTGAAAAAATAGGCAAGATAGATGATTGCCATCTTCCAGTATATTTCTTTCAGTAATCTTTCTGGGCTCAGTTTCTTTACAAAATGAATATGATAAGCAATCTGAACCAAGATTTGTATGCAAATACAGCTATCTGTTCCGAAAAAGAACAAAGTGATGCTGGAGTGGTTGCCAGATCTTCAAGAAAGGGCACGTCAAGAAACGGATATCCCAGTAATAGCAATAGCAATAGCAGTTTAGACTTGTATACCGCTTCACAGTGCTTCACAGCCCTCTCTTAAGCAGTTTACAGAGTTAGCATATTGCCCCCAACAATATGGGTCCTCATTTTACCCACCTCAGAAGGACGGAATGCTGAGTCAACCTTGAGCCTGGTGACATTTGAACTGCCAAATTGCAGGCAGCTGGCAGTCAGCAGAAGTAGCCTGCAGTACTGCACTTTAACCACTGTGCCACCATGGCTCATAATGCCCTTTTACTGTGGTAGGAGCTTTTCTTAAACTTGATAACTTTAAGTCATGCTAGCTAGGGTATTCTGGGAATTGAAGTCCACATGTCTTAAAATTGTCAAGTTTGAGAAACACTGTTGTAGGGTATATTAATGGAATCTTGTCTGTTGAAAACCAAGGTTGTCCCCTTTTAAGGACAAGTTCAAAAGAGTGCTGTTTTTCTTTTTCACATATCTTGCTTTCCTGGAGCTGAACAACTATTTCATCTCTCCCACGTTTCTTAAGATGAAAACCGCATTTCTCATCAGTGGTAGAGAATATCCTTTTGGAAGAAATATCCTGTTAAATTAGTATTTAAAATTGGCTATGTCTCCCCCACTCCACCCCCACCCCCCAATAACTGGTAGCCATGTTATGATTTTATTGAAAAAGTATTGGTTCACTTAACAATTACTGCAGAAATGGTCTTAAAACTGTGCTGATCATGTGGGTGAGCCGATTTTCAAATGCCACAAGTTAGAACAGTGATGGCTGAACTCCATTATGGTCATAATTTGAGGATTATCTGTAAAAACCATTAACTAAATAACTTGTGATAATAACCAATATGCTTATATCTATATGCCCTTTGTCTGTTCTAATTATCAAATTTTATTTTTTGGTTTCTGTAATGGTGTGTAAGTATGATCCTGAGAAACAAGAGGAAGAGATGAAGATGAGACACCTAAGAGGTATCTTAGTCCATAGAAGCAGAGCAGAAGTTTCAGAAGGGAACCTCAGTTTTCTTGGGGAACAAATGGACAGAAGCAAAAAATAATTTCACACTTGCAAGGTTCTGTTAATGTATCCCTATAACAAAGATAGGACTTGAATTCATTGTTGTTCTTTTAGACTACCTAGAAGGGATAGCAGTTTCTGACAAAAGTAAATTATTACATATCAGGAAAAAGATTGAGATACATTATAGCACAGCAGTAAAAGTAATTTGTATTACTTTAGGGTTTTAGCCAATAAAAGATATTGAAACTAAATTCATTAAGACATTCAAGTAATGTTTTAAAGGTTGGTATTCTCCTATTTTTAAGGTCTCTATAATAATTGCAACATCACAGGACATGGGTCAAGGATTCAATAACCTTTGAACCACATAGATGAATATTTTCTGCATAGGCGATCCTCTTAAATTTGCCTTCAAGGACTCTTCATGGTAGAATATTAAATTGCAGCAATAAAAAGCCTTGTTGATATTTACAGATCATTAAATCTCCTAATTATCTTGCTGGTTTGAAGGAATAAGTATAATTTTCTAATACTGTCCTCAAAAGTAATTCACTCCCTCCATTTCAGCATTACATTGAGAATCTCTTTTTTAAATAATTAACGTAGCCTGATCCTGTCCCACAGTCTGTAATGCCCTGAGGAGAATCCATAATATTGCAAGTTTTCTTTAATTTTCTGCCTCTAGGTAGCATGAAAATTGTTCAGTAGCATTCCAGAAAGTTTTGTACATACAAAAGTTCTATAGTATACATACTATAATGGGATTGTTAAATTTAAAAAAAATCCCTTTTCTAAAGCGATTAGGCTAGTGGACAACTTGATATCTTCCATCACCTAAGAAAATGACATATTTTCTTTTCATGAAGCAAGAGACCAATTGATAAAGTTTAATTTGGAGATGAACATTCTACCCATGCCCATTTTAAGATGCCATTATTAGGTTTGTGTTAACTTGGCATGTTTGCCAGTATTAATTCCATTAATAATGGAAATGTATTTTCAGAACAGCAGTCACTAGGTTTATTTAAAAGTTTTCCTATTTCAATTTTTTGTTGCATTTCATAAGCACAGTGCTACACATACAGATTTAGATCTCCGCGATATCAATAGCTGGCTGACTTTGTCTGAACAGGGAAGTTGGCTGAGTTAGGTCTATTTAGTACTTGGAAGGAGTCAGTCAGAAAATTCTAGGACTATAGACTAGATACAGAAATGAAATTAATCTCAAAAGAATACAGTGTTATGTCTTTCCATATTTTGGCCAAAATCCCTGCTTGGGTACATCTCTGAAGTCACTAAGGGTTAAGGTTTGATTTGAGGAAGAATTTATTCAAACAAGAAAATCCTTTTAGCTATGCACTAAAAATATTCTGAGGGCAAACACCAGGATAATAGGCACATATCTATTATGAAGGGCATCAGTGGCTTCTTCTTAAGATGCCATAAATTAGGAACTTTCACATGTCACTTATGATCATACTTTTAAACTAACAGAATCACTTTATGTACACTTGATATTCTGCACTTTATAAACCTTAAATACTAATATCAGTACTGAAATACTTCTTCTTCTTTTGGTCAAAGGCTGAATTACTTGCTGCCTGTAATTTTCTTGCCGATAACCACAAACACATATTAACATCTCTCTGGTGGTCTCTTGTACATTGGGGGTGGCCACTTAGAAGTTGTTTAAGCTCTTTCTGGGTAGCGGTGAAGATATCACAGCTTAATAGAAAAATGTGTGCTTTACTGCAAAAGATCATAGGTTCAATCTTTGCTTTTATCAGGTAAGGCTGTCTGAAACTCTGAAGTTTGATGTACCTTCTGCTGCTGAAACAACAATGAGGGATATAGGTTGGATAATACATTTATTTGTCTGCTTCTGGAACAGATGATTTGCGCAATACCACTTCAGTTGTCCAAAGCCAAAAGTTTGCATGTGGTGCAGTCAAATCTAATAGGCTCGTCTTGTATGTTGCCCCCATGAATAGCTGATTATGTATGGAAACAGCATCAAATTTTGTACCTTATGGATCAATCAATTTGTAGAGTGAATTAATTTTCATGCTTCTCTTTAGTGAACAGCAAAGGTAAATTTATATTGGTTCACTCCTATTGTACAACTTCGGTCTTCAAAGTGTTGAATTGTAGTCTCAGTCAATGGTGAACAGTGGTCGACATTAAGGTATTTACAGTTCGTTATTCAGCAACATCTCAAGGCACACAGGCTTCCTTTCCCTGCTGGAATGTGACAGTGATGGTCATAAGAATTCAGAACCCATTTCGCTAATGAATTCTACTTTTCAGTCTTTATGTTCACTGAAATCTTGGTCAGCATTAACTTTCTCAGTTCTAATCTCCAAATACCTTATTTTAAAAAGAGGGGGTTTTAGGTTGTGCATCATGCAACCTATTCCTAATCCCCTGTCATCTAATAGAAGAGTCTGTTTTTGACACCTTTACCTTTCACCAGCAAACCATGAAGTATTTCTGTGTGCGTATATTTTTCTATACAAATCAGATGCTCACAGTGCTTCTACCCCAAAGTGCCATCAAAGTAGTACAATGCAAAGCAAGTTAGTATCAAACAAGATAATCAAAAGTTAAAGACTATGTAACAAATTGATTTGAACAGAAAAAAATAAAAAGCAATTATTAGAAGCAATAATTTTATTTATTTGTCAAATTTTTTGGCCACCTTTCTCACACAAAGTGACTCTGGGCAGCATACAATAAAACCGGCTATTAAAGCTTATTATAAAAACAATTAAAAACAATTAAAATAGTAAATATAGATAAAAAGAAGACCACAAGTGGAAAAATATTGCACATAATACAGCCAACACACATACTGCTCCCTATTAGCAGCCAATTCTGAAGCCTGTTAAAAATGTTTTTGGAAGGCAATAAGAATTGGAGCTAATCTCAGTTTGGGGTGGATGATGTTCTGAAGGGTGGGAGATATTTCAGGTAGGACAGTTACTGTCAAAGACACATTGACAAGGTATAAGAAACAAATACTATTAAAACATTTGTAACATAAAGAATATTATGTAAGAAGGGTGGGAGTCCTGTACCTGTAGGCACGTGAACATACAAATAAAATATATAAAACAATTAAAACCACAAGGTCTTGCAAAATGCTGTTGACATTTCACATCTTTTATAAAATCATCAAATGATATAAAATTCCAGCATTCTCCAGTGAGATTTCATGGTTTTTTAAAAAGTAATTTACATGCTGTTTGGGGAAAGTAGGGGTTCTTTTTGTAGTCTGATTTATATCATAGAACCCATGAATACTTCTCATTATCCTAAGTAATACTCTACAAATATTTTGGATCAATTTTTTTAATGTTTCTAGTATTCCCCCGATATTATTAAAATAAGCAGTCTCTGCTTTGGAGTTAATAATTTAAAAGGCAAAACAGCCGAAGAAGGAAAAAGAGTTGAGAAAAGAAGAGGAAAGTTGAATGTTCTGTTTCTGCTGTTCATATTTCATCCTGAAACATCAACAAGTTGTCTATTACAAGTCAAACCTCAGAATTCTGATTGGGCTTGCTGAGATTGCCATAACATTGTGTATGTTCTCCTAGCTCCTTTTTCACACTTACTTTCCCATAAAAGTTTTCCAGTTGCTTGGTTTCTTGGCAGGTTTTCTATATATGCTCCATGCAAAAATTGCTCCTCTTTCTTTGAAGCAGTTGCCAGAGCTTTACCATACCACGAATTATCTGATGAAGCTGAGGAGTGGGTAGATAAGCAAACTGTTGTATTCAAATACTGTTCTTTGATATACAGTATCTGGGCTTGTAACTGTGAATATATTTATTTTGCTTTGCTGGGGGAAATATTCTGAGCTGTGCTTTTCCTTGATATTAAAATAGTGTGGTTGAAATGTAGGAACTAAAAGCACTACCTCACATAAATTCCATCTAACAGATCCAAATCTTAACATGGGCTGTTTACTGTATGAAATATGGAATTCTCTCTGTTGGATTGGATATTATTTGCAACTTACTATGCTTTAAAACCTTGGCTTTTATCCTGATGTGTGCTCAGTTATCTTTGAAAAAAGCTTCAACACTTGGTGATATATACTATATATATTCATCATGACTCATTTCTGCCTGCTATAACCATGAAACAAATCTATAGACAGAATTTGGTGGACAAAATTCTGCATTGCATCCAGAATGAAATAAAGACATAAAAGGCAAAACATTTAGAGTCCATAGTTTTCCAAGAAATCATCCATTACCCTTTTTTATGGATGAAAATGACATTTGTAGAATTTCCATAGGTGTACTAATTATCACTGTAAATCTTCAGCAATCTATGCACATTGATAAAGATTCTGTACTTTTTTTTCCTGTTACCAGCTTAAAAGATTGCTTTTGTTGTGATAGCCCCTTGAAATTTAAACATAGTATTGGAAGGGAGGCATTTGTTAAAATCAAAATGGATGCATGGATCTGCATTACAGCACATTGGTTGACGTTAACTGCTCTTTTCCACAGATCTGAGTTCTTTCCTTATTCAAAACAATTTGAAGTCAATATAGTTTACGACAATGTCACAAAATCTTCAATATCTCAAGGTTTTTTTTCCAGGGAGACATTCTAATAATGGCATATGACTATGTAGCAGCGGTGAAATGTAAAATTTGTTACTACCGGTTCTATGGGTGTGGTTTGGTGGTGGTGGGGTAATATGACTGGGTGGGCGTGGCCAACTTTTTTTTTTTTTAACTTTTCAATGCATTTTTTTAATGCTTTGAAAAGCCTCTGCCGATCAGGCAACTTAGCTGGGATCATCAGAGACTTTTCAAAGCATTTTTTTACCACCTCTTCGGCCAAGAGGTTGCAGAAAAAAATGCTTCGAAAAGCCTCTTACGATCCCAGCTGAGCCACGTGATCATCAGAGGCTTTTTTTTTTAACTTTTAAAAGCATTTTTTCATCGGAAGAGATTGTAGAAAAAATGCTTTTTTAAAGTTTTTTTAAAAGCCTCTGATGATTGTGCAGCTCAGCTGTGCATTGGACGGGGGGGGGGGCGCAGGGATTTTTGCTACCGGTTCTCCGAATCACCTACCACCATCGCTACCGGATCGGGTGATCTGGTCCGAACCGGGAGCATTTCACCCCTGCTGTACAGTCAGCCCAGTTACACAAAGTATTGAGGACTTGGGAATCCAATAGAACCAGTCTGCTCTACTCAAGAACATCCCTTCAAGATGCTATTGAAACTGTAGCTCACGTCTTGTTATATCCTCATACCATATATTCTTTTAAATATTAGTACAAATAGATGCATAATACTTTATAAACTAATACCAAAATTGCAGCACTCGTCCTATTTTGGGAAAAAGATGACCATATCTCTTTTGCTTGTAGGGATTCTGTTTCGGTATACTGAAAGATTGGCTACAATATCTTCCTGCAAGACTAGTACATTTTTTCAGTGATTTATACTGAAAAGACTAGAAGGAGGTCTTTTATTAAAACTTGAAAAGAGACAAAAACCAATTTTATTGCTGGACGTTTAAGCTCCTTTATTTTCCTGGTTTAGTTGGGCATTTACTTTGCCTTCATTTGTTGCTCTAATTATAGGAAACTGTTCTCAATTGCCATCCATGTAGTTTTACTATTTTCATTTGTATAATTTTGTCTTTCTAAGGCTAATGATTAAAATACCATGCCCCTTCATGCATGTATTCTGATTGAAACTTGCATTTAAATTAATTAAACAAACAAAAAGCAACTAGCTAACCTTTGGGGCTATATTTAATTAAACTCAGGAGACTATTTTTGTCATTATCTGGATAATTGATTAATAAGTTAGGTTTCAACAGTGACTTGGTGTTAATAATTAGGCATGTTTTCCCCATTCTAGAGTTTACATTTTCTTTACAAATGGGAAATGGAACTGACACTTGGCATTTAAGCCCTCCTTTATCCATGGAACATTGCAATGGCAACCTCAAAAAGGAATGTATGCAATTCTAAGGCTTGAATGTTCTGTGTTGAAGCATACTGGTTTTTTTAGAAGGATGGTAATTCAAGCCCTCAGTAACTTGTCTGTAGTCAAACGCCCTCTAAAACAATTTGACTTTTTGCATTCTGTAGGCATACTCTAAAAGAAATGTCTTGAATGAAGAGCTTGGGTTATTTCAGAATGAATGACTATAAGGACAATCACTTAGAGTGATGTCCATAGAGACATTATAATTTCTGTTCAATTTACATTCCTACTTAATGCATCAAGGCCTGTAAAATGCTTTGTAAATGAGAAAGGCATTTGGCGGTAAGAAACCTGATGTTCTCCTGATACTTGAAACACCATGTATCGTAATTCACCTGTACAGTGGCAAGGAATTGAGAAGGGTGTCCTTCAGAATATCTGGAGAGGATCAAGTTTGATCATGTGCTACCAAGTGTTGTTGTTTTTTTATTCCTGGCAACCACATAGATAGATTTTCTCCATTATGATCTAATGCTAACCTGCATTAGAGTTTTGTTTTCAGAGAGTAGGTAGTCCAAAATAGGCTAATTTGGGTCTGGCCCTTTGTGCTTCAACTGAGAACTCTGGTCTGATTTGTTTGATCGTCTATCAGTTTATTTTCTTGACTTTCTATGGTGTTTTCCCGAGTTTTATCCATCACCATGGTTCAAAGGCATCAATTTTCTTCCTATCCCGCTTCTTTAAAGTTCAGCTTTTGTCCCCTTAGAGTTATGGGGGATACCATTCTGATTTTTGTGAGCAATAGATTTATAATCTATTACTCGATCCCCGACCTCCGGACTTTTCGTCGGGCCCTGAAAACGTATCTCTTCCAGCTTGCTGGTCTAGCCTGATCCCTGTTGAATTTTAACATTTTTAGTGTTTTAGGCTGGTTGTATTTTAAATATTTAATTGTTTTTAACTGTCAGCCAAAGTTTATATGGGTTTTAAAGATTTTAAACTTTTGTATACTGTATTTTTATCCGGCTGTTCACCGCCCTGAGTCCGCAAGGAGAAGGGCGGTATATAAATTCAATAAATAATAATAATAATAATAATAATAATAATAATAATAATAATAATAATAATAATAATAATAATAATAATAATAATAATAATGACATTTGAATAACTTTTCCAGCTATTCTACTAAGTTCTAGTTTGTGGCATATTACTTCTTGTTTTACTACTTATTCCTTTTATAAATTATTAGCATTAATAGAAGTTATGAGGCCACTAATCTAATCCTGTAGAAGTTTTGTATATGGATTGTGTGTATATGTTTACTTCTCTTCTGTCACGTTCCACTCATATGCTAAATAAATTAATAGAAGAGAATATTTGTAGCTCTGGTTTGAACTGTGAGGTCTTTGAACTTGGGTTGTTTTTTTGGCAGACTTTTCACTACCAAACGAGGTAATATCATTAGTGCTTAGATTAATAATTAGCATTAATTTGCTATTATACAAACATACCATTTTGTGTAAAGAAACTCCCATAAAAAGATTTTAGTGGGTTGTACAGAATTTACTTTTAAAAGAATTGATGATAAAAGTAATTGGTCTCCAACATATAATATGTATTGAAATTCACTCCATTGCCTTAGCTTGTAAAATCATCATCAAAATATGAACTGTTTTCAGAAATAAAAAATGGCCTAATGTAAAAGTTGACCAACAATCAGATTTATAATCACTTTATAAAGTATAAAGAGTTTTAAAATGACATTTATTGGTTTCTGCAATATACCTCAATATTAACCATATACTCTAACAATTTAAAATAGTTGGTAATGTCCTCAGTTTATCTGTTGTTAATGTTCCTCCATCTCAGTGCTATTTAGGTATGCACATTTTGCTTTTAATATGTGCATCTTCCACTTTTGCTAATTCATAAAAATGGTAGGAGTGAGAGAGAAGGAGAATAAATCTTTTTTAGTGAGTTCAGTTTTCAACTCTGGACGAATTCTACAAAACTATTTTAAATTTTTATTATGTGACTATGACCCAAATTATTGATTACAATTAAATAATTCTGTAGACAATTATACAGTTGTGAAAATTCTATTCTTCACTCCTTCGCCTCTGGTTTGACTCTGCCCCCTCCCCCTTCCAAGAAATAAGTTATATTTTCTGGATCTTGGATTGATGAGACAGAGTTAGCAAGAGTGGTATATTTTCCCACTGAATTCTGGAAATTCCTTTTCTCTTCTTTGGCGATAAACAATATGGATCTAGGAATCTCATGGGCGCAGGTGGTGCACCACCAACTCCTGTCTCAAATTACATATTCTGATTCTTGAAACAGAGTATACTTCCCTTTTATTCCCTGAAGTCTCACTAAGGATGCTGTTGCAATAATCAAAGGAATGTGAAACCTTTGACAGCAAACAATAAGCTTTTCTTTAACAAATACCTTTATTCTACTAAGAAGAAATATGATGAAAAATATTAATATAGACAATATTTATATATCTTTCTCAAGGTGAAAGTGAAAAATAGAGACAAGATGCAGTGTTTACATATTAAAATATTGGGATAAACTGTGTTCCGCAATAGTAGTACAGTAGTGGTAGGCATGTTAATCAGTTACGGCCATGAGAATCTGTTTGTGCTTTTTAAGACTTTAAAGAGGTGAGGCCTACATTATCTGGGGCAGATTCATTGCTTACTCTAATCAAAGCAATTGAGAAGCGGCAGAGTGCATGTCTTTCATGCAAGTGAGTCACTGTTGCATGGCAAGAATCACTAAGGGATTTAGTAATGGGTTTGGCATGCACATGTTAGAAGAGATGGGTGATTTCTCTCTCTCTCTCTCTTGGGACAAGAACCTTTCAAGTTTGCTCTTGTCTGATTTCTTCTCTCCAATGCTGAAAGGCAAATAATATATGGAAAGACGCCATGAAGCTAAACCTGATTGAGCCTGTTTTCTTTGGCAATCACTGGCTGTTGCTTCTTACATGCTTTCTCCTTAGAAATATTTGTAGAACCACCTTTTTTCACACCTCACCAGCCTTAACAGTTGCACAGAAACTTCTTTGTACTTTATGGACATTTTGCTGGAATTGGTTAAAATTAAATGGTGGTTTCTAGATTTACTCTTTAAAAGGGAAAAATAACTATGCTACATAACTTAGGAGGGCAGAAACTGTATAAATTACCAATATGTTTGTAACTGCTGCAAAGAAGATAAGTAGTAGCTTCTTTAAATAATTTTCTTTCTTTTTTTCTGTATCTATTCTGTTGTTGGCTTTTTCTTTTATCTTTCCTAGTTTTCTTTTTATATATTTCAGGCTTTTTCTATATTATTTTTTGTAACTTTAACTTTGTCAAATTTTTCTTCAGATGTGTATTTGTACATTTGTATATTCTTCAAAAATTCTGTTCAAATAAATATTTGAATATGTATTCAAATATAAGGTAGATGTTTGTGTGTGTGTGTATGTGTGTGTGTGTATATATGTGTGTGCGTGTATAAAAATCTCCTTTGTTTCATATCTAATGTTTTTGCCTAAGGGAGCTATGGCTCAAACAGAAGCGACTAAAGAATGTTTCCTTGCTTAAAAATGCCAACAATTCAGAATCCTATATTCCAGTGTCCAGTTCTTAACTACTAAGACTACACGTGCATCAAATGAAAGAAAGCCCCCAGATTATGCAACCATATCCTAGGAAGGTGTACAATCTTGTTCAGAATACTCTGATTTTCAAATTTCTGACCTGAAAATACTTACCTACTCTACTTCCACCTTATCTGAATTAGTTCAAGTCACTTGGCTTTCGTTCAAGCAACTGTCAAGTACTGCATTTGGGTGGGATAACAAGATAGAGCTGACAATGTGGTCCGCACATTGATGATACCGTATTCCTAATCTCTGGATAATCAGCCCCAGCAGTCAGATACTGAACAGGAAGGACGAAAAGAATATCTTTTTGGACCAATAAAGCAAGTATCTTTGCGATAAATAGAAATCTCCCATGGCCCCTGCAGATAAGAATGGAAACAATAACAAAGCATAGTTTCCAAACCATTAAACAACTGTCTTTTAAATTCTTTTGCTATTGATCATCCAATGTGGAATTTGCTTTTTCATAAACATTTTCTTTGAGCTGTATATTTGCAATTTCTCCATCCTACCAATCTCTATCAGTGAATATGGTAAAGTAGGATTTGGGGATGCCGATATGAATCACTTTAGGTTGAATTACATTGTAGATGGTTCCATAGATCCTCCTGGAGTTCATAATTATCTTTTTATTTTAACTATTGTCTATCTTTCCCCCTCTTTGATCATTCCTAACTATAAATAATTCATGAAGAAGTTTATAATATAGATAGATCTTAATCAGACCTGGCAGGATCCCTGTAATTATATCACAAATATCACATTTTTTGAACTGTTGTTCTAGAGGAAGATTTGTTCCATGGTTGCTACATTTCCTTCATCAAAAGCTTTTGAATAGTGCTATAACAATTGGGATTATCATCACGTGCCAGCAAAAAACTAGACTCCCTTTATTTCTTTGTTGATATCTTTTATTGAACCAGATAGAGTAACTCAGGGGTGGCAAACTCACATTGTCACGGTGGTGCCACATGACGTTTTGGGACTTTTTCCCCCTTTGCTAAGCTGGACATGGGCATGGCCAGCGCGTGACACATCCAGCCTGCAGGCTGTGAGTTTGACAGCCCTGAAGTAACTCAGATTTAGGAGGTATTTAAGGAAACAAAAGGTAACTCTAAACCATATTTTGCCTTCTCTTGGAGGGGGGAGGGAACAACCCTAGACTCAATTACTTTACAGTGTTTTTTCCCCCTGAGAAGTTGATTAATTAATTAATTAATTTTATTCAATTTCTTCAAAATCACAGCAATTGCTACAGTTTTTCTATTCATAGAAACTTTTGTCTCATCTTGCTTCTAGTCATTGGGATCCAGCTAGGCTTTGCTTTTTCTTTACTTTTTCCCCTCTAAACTCATTTCCTAACCTCAGCAAATTCCAGATTGTGGAATTCAACTCCCAGAATTCCCCAACTAGTGTAGCTGAGAATTCTGGGAATTGAAGCCTGGATTGAGAAACATTGCTGTAGAGATTGTATTGTTTCCTCTAATCTAGTGAAATATAATAAACTTATCTTCTCAACTCACTGGGACTTTGAGATGCAGCGGAGGATCTAGAAAAGGATATCTATGAAACTTTGGAAGAAAATTATTATTATTATTATTTATAATTGACTTTTCTTTTTTAAATTTTTAATTAATTTATTTTGATTTTTATTTGATTTATATGCCGCCCTTCTCTGGAGACTCAGGGCAGCTTACAATGCGTTAAGCAATAGCCTTCATACTTTTGTATATTTATACAAAGTCAGCTTATTGCCCCCACAAACTGGGTCCTCATTTTACCTACCTTAGAAAGGATGGAAGGCTGAATCAACCTTGAGCCTGGTGAGATTCGAACTTACAGTAATTGCAGACAGTTGATGTTAATCACAATGCTTTAGTCTGTTGAGCCACCAGGCCCTTCTGAAAGATCATTTCAGTCTCTCCAATTATATTTTTCAAATAACAGACAAAATACAATGCAAATTATATGTACTGAAAAACTGGGAGCAGAAGTCTATGGCAATTTATTTTCTATGTGGAAAAGACATGAGGGGATTTATATTACTTGAGAGATAGGACATTAAGTAAATGCTGGGGGTTTTTTTTGCTGCCCCATTGGTTAGCTGAAGAAGAGAATTAGAATGCATTGTCTAGGGCTACCGTATTTCAGATACAGAATTCCTGTTGATTCAAAGGGCAGCAAAGAGAGAGACAAAATTGTATTTTTTGAAATTATCTATTGCTCTTGTGGATTTTTTTAGTCCAGTTATGGTATCTCAAACATTAATCATGCTCCCTGAATGACTGCAGCATTTCTACACTAGCAGAAGTAAGCATGATTTCAGATCAAATTCAAATCATTTGTGAGAATTTGGAGAATAGAAAATTAATATTCTGGAATTGCTGACATTTGTCAAAACAGGTTTATCCCCCTCTTGGTTGAGACTTTCAAAAAATGCAGAAAGATTTAGTCAGACAGAGCTTAACTTTTTGGAAGCTGTGCTGATTCTTTCAGTAAGATTTTTTTATTCTGTGAGCTTAATTATTTTATACAGCATAATGTTTTCCACTCAACTACTAAGAACAGATGTTAAATTAATTTGTCAATCATTTTCTGGATATCCTTTTGTTTCAGATATGTGCCCTTATAGAAAACAATAGATGCCCCTTATAGCAATCAATCAATCAAACCTTTATTACAGTCATAAACTAGCTAAGCCCTTTACCGAAATTCTTTTATGACAGATCTTTGGAGCATCCACTCATCATTGGCATCTTAGAGTGCAAAAAAACTTCAGACACTGTCAGAATGCAACTCTGACCCAACTATATAGGCTGGTGATGATGGAAGTTGAACTCCAATTTCTCAAAATGCAAATTTTTAGTAACTGGCTTGAATAGAGTTCTTGTTGGATAGATTCTGACAATTTTTTTAAAAAAAGAATTATTCTCAAGATCATATGCTTTCTAAAATAATTTTAGTAGGAAAACAAGACTTAAAAATGAATTGAAATTAATTTCTATATGAAATTAAGAGGACAAGAGAATGAGTACAATTATTAAAGGGCTGTTTTTCTTTCACTGAGTTGTGCCTGAATCTGCATTCCAACAAAAGTCCTGTGCTAACATGTTATTTTTCTGGTGTATAGTATTAGGTCCCAAGTACCATTTGTGTTGCTAAAGGGTTTTCTTTTTTTGCTCATGCCTTTCTTCAATATTTAATGCAAATACCTGAACCATAATCTCCATCAGACTCTGCTCACACCTATTCAGTAGGAAGATCTATTCCTGAAGTGTTCAGGAAAGCTGCATTTTACATTTAAACATTATACCCCAAGTTAGGGGCATAATGATTAGGGCTACATAGGTCTTGCTTTGATGAGAGAGACAGAGGCACAGAAATCACTAATCAGCCTAATGAAAAACTAAATATCTGAAGGTGGTAAGAAGGGAGATACTTTTATTTAGTGAATTCTGCAATATCTTTCTTTTTAGGTTGGAAGAAGTATAATCAGAAGAGTTTGATGAGTCTGTATCCATATATATTTCAGAGATCTAAAAAGTAAATCCAATAGGCTATCTTATACTATAAATAGTTTTGGGCTGAGCTTGATATAAACAATTCCAGTTCTTTTGAGTTAGTTTCTTTGGATTATTCATAATTCAATTATTTTCCCACTTTTAATTCTTGTCTGAAAATAAATTGATCCCCCTTGCCAGGTAAGTGTTGCAATTGGATTTTTCATTAGAAATAAAATTTCATCGAACAAAATTATCTGACAGGTATCAAGATGGATTCATTTTGTGGTGATTATGGTTGTTCTTTATAAAGTATCTGGCAGCAATGCTGGCCACACCTATATAATTGGCATTAGAGCTGTTTATGCCAGCTCTAGAAATGCCAGGAAATTCCTTTGGCAATTAGCATAGAATTCAGGAAGAAACATGGAGCTCCAATAGGTTACTTTAATTTAAAAAAAAAAGATTGTGGTTAAATTTTATATAAACAAAGCATGGTATCATTCAAAGCAGCACAATATATTACTTTTCTCCTTTACATAAGCAAACTCTGACTCAACACACAAGAAACCTGCTATTAATCACAAAGAATTGGGGTATGATCACCAATATCCAAGCAGCTATTGTTAAACTCCCAGTATCTTTTATAATTGGCTATTGGCAGTTTTGAAAAGGTTTAAGGTGCAGTATCTCTGATGCAAAATGATGTTGACCAGTTGTGGGCAACATCTTGTGGTGATCTAAATGTTAAAAATTAGTACCTGTGGACAAAATGTCCAATCAGGATTGAAAGGCAAATGAAGGTTATAGGATAAATTAGCTGATGCAAGACACAAACCAGTAAGAGTGATTGAAGGACAAACCAAAAAATATAGGAATAAATCAGAGCTCTAGAAAACCTTACTTCTTAAGCAAGGCTCAGCTAAATGAGATGTCCTCTTTCTGTTCAGGAGGATTCAAAAGCCAACATTAGTGACATAATTAGTCCGAAGACTAAAAATAGTGCTCTCCCAGTTTTTGTAGCTCGTCACTGTATAGCATTATACATGACCCAATCTTGTGATAACTGGATTAGTGTTGCTTAGCTTAAGGAAATGCAGAGTACTGTGATTCTGGTGGCTGTGGTTTATCCAAGCAGAAGTTCAGCATATCAGATTGAGAAGAGTGATTTAGCAATAGTGAGGTATAGGAGACAGCTGCCCCGAGATTCCAGCAGCCCTATACTCATTAACTCTATATTGATTTCCTGAGCTAAATATTCTTGTTTGGGTTTTTTTTTTTATACTTAGGCTTATTTGATGCTTAAGGATGTAAATTCTGAAAGCTAATAACAATAGCTTTTTGGCACACTGAAGGAATTCCCAACCATCTATTCAAAGTGGAAGCCCCTTTTGCAAAGAAACATCTAGAGGAAATACATAGGGTGAGAGAATCTGGCTCATAAATGGCTAAACATGACCCTTAGCAAAATTGACATGTGTCTTTGTTTGCAGGCCATCTCTTGTAGCCTTTGACAGGACAACCGTGACACAGTTTTGTGCAGCTTTTATTCTGAAAGGAATGGAGTTAAAAGTGGCGTTTCAGATTAGCTATTTATCCTCTCCTGTTTTCCCTTCGGATTTCAAGCAGACAGGCAATCACCCTGAATTTTTCAGATTTCAGTTCACAGAATAGATGGATTAACTTCAGGGTGTCGCGTGCCTGGGTTATTGGCTGCCTGTTATATACATAGTGACAGGACCCCTTGGCTGCTGTTGATGATAAAAAATGAATGCAATATTTGTGTCTTTCAGACATTGATGTATTTGCTTTAAACAATTCTGCGGTTGGCAGAATAATAAAGTGCGGGGACTGCTTTGAGAACGGGTACTCTCATTGTAGTAGTCTTGGTGTAAACTATTCAGAAGAACTCATTAAATTGGAAACAAAGAACACCAACTGCCCTATTAAAGAGAGTATTTATCATGCTGTGATCTGCTACACTTTTTAAACTCTTTAAAGTGACTCTTTAGCTGCCAGGATGGGCTTTTGTACTATAAACTGAGTACCTAATCTTGCTTGATTTTTAGGGGTGGCATGGCATACAGACATAGAAGCATGGGGTAAGTCTGGTTATACTGTAATATGTCAAAGCTGGCTGTAATAAGCTTGTTAAGAAAGGAGAAATCGGAGGGCACATGAAGCTGTATGGGAGAGCTTTACCTTAAAAGGCAACATTCAACTGCTTAAAGTAGATGAATCAATAATATGCTTCACACATTTTGCTACATTACATCAGGGCTTGCGGCCAGAGTTGTGTTAGAAAAAGAGCAAACACATCATATTTTCCATACTAGTTAAATTCTAATGTACAAAGCACCCTGTGGTTGAGAGTTCTTATACATTTTTGTGCCTTCGGGTCAGTTTTTGACTCCTAGAGATTACCTGGATTAGTCTCTGCAGTTCTCTTGGCACGTTTTTCAGAAGTGAACTGCCAATAATCTTCTCTGCCATCCTTACCACTACACCACCTTCCTGTCCGAAGCAGAGTTCTATAGTTTTATCATTTGCTATCACTCTGCAAAAGTCACTGATTCATATATTTCAGCAGTGTTGCACCTTATCAAAATCCTGTCAATTTAGACATATTGAAGCTCTTGCATAGCAACTGCTTGGGAGGAATGCTACAGAGACAACTTCCTTCCTTGGCTGAAGCTTTTAAAACATCAAGAACATCAAATTCAGTTTTCAAAACAACTTTGCATTGACCTGTTAGCTTCAAATTTATTTCTAATAAACCAACTTGTGGTCTGCTTTGATCTCTGTATACAAAGAGAGTTGTTTTTAGTACAAAAGGAACTAGCGTTTTAACAAAAGATAAATGTATTGTTTTAATTTATATGCCACCCTTCTCCAGAGACTCAGGGCGGCTTACAATGCGTTAAGCAATAGCCTTTATACTTTTGTATATACCTGCTTAGTAGGACTCCCCCCCCCCCAGAGCAGTGTTCTTTTTTATACAAAGTCAGCTTATTGCCCCCACAATCCGGGTCCTCATTTTACCTACCTTGAAAGGATGGAAGGCTGAGTCAACCTTGAGCCTGGTGAGATTTGAACTTGCAGTAATTGCAGGCAGCTGGTGCTACTTAACAGCACTTTAGTCTGCTGCGCCACCAAGGCTCTTTCCTTGCAATGAAACACAGCTCTAACCCTTACACACCAGATAAACTTCTAATTGGGCAGTCAATTTACTTTGACAAATAAGATGGAATCCAAGGGTACTTTTCCTCTGCTGTGGATTGTCTTCCTCTTTAATTAGGTGAGGGACAAAGGAAGGGCAGGATTGTAATATCATACCAAAAGTAATCAACTTATTGCTTTCAAGATTGCTAGACTACCACAGTTCCCAAAGTCCTTACCATATACTATGCTAGCTGAGATGGATGGTAATTGAAATCCAGAACTTCTCAAAAGTATTGCCAATTTCTAATTTGCTAGGATTAATTAGTTACTTAGTAACTCAGAGCCAGTTTGCGAGCAGCTCAGAGCCATATTCTGAATGGAACAGTATATAAGCATACATCAATCAATCAATAAATGTAAATAGATATCCATGAAACTTACATTAGGTCCAGTTAAAACCATAGTCAAAGTTCAACTGAGAGTTTTTCAAGTCATGCATGTAGAGCCTATGGCTTGTAGGCCACATGCAGTCTGCCAAGCAACTTGCTTGGTAGACTGCATGTGACACACCATTAAAAAAAAATATTCCACTGGTCTCAAATATCACCTTGAACTGCTGAACATCTCAGTATTCCCTGGAACTGCCATTTCCATCACATAACATTGTCACATTAATCTTTGAACAGCTGATTCATGCCAACTATTCTTTTGTGGCCTGCAATTAATTTTAATTGACCAACATTTCATTTTTCTCCTTTACAAGTTGAACAGGACTGGACTAAGACCTACAAAACAATAGATATAAAATCTGATGTCACCATTATAAAGACCATATCTGAGACTTCTCTCTGCCTGACCCAGCTACAACCCCTACATTTTCATTTCTTCCCTTGTGGCCACCATGCTTAAAATCCTTTTATATGTTAACTGTTGGTTAATAATATGATGATTAAATTATTTTCTCCATTCAGGGTTGCAGAAGAGAGCCACTGACTGTGTGGTCTTTTTTATTTTTAGTAACTATCCTAGCAAAATATTCATAAATGTGTTTACATGTCTGAAGCCTGAACTTTTCCAAGCATCTATGTCCATAGGCCCTGTATAGTCTAGAAATAGCTAGAATTATACATTATTATAAATGGAATGCCTCAGGAAGAATTTGTATAATATGACTATTTATGGAGTCTTTTGCCCTGAAAATTTGGTTCAGTGCCCAGCACTGTACACTTTAAAAAAGCCTGAAGATTAATTGAAAGACAAAATATACACTCATTATTTTCTGTTGGTACGTTTGCTAATTACAACTTATTTCTCCAAATAATTCTACTTTTCTTAATCTGCTGTCCATATATAGCTTTCAGTTTAAAAAGTGCATTCCTAAAAGTTATTTGATTCATTTCCAAGTAATAAATACATGATGCATGGACGGTTGCACTTCTGTATTTTAATGACTTTCAAAAGATTTATGGAGGACTGTTAAAATAATTTAACAAAGGAGATAGTTCAACTTATCTTCTGAAGCACTGTTTCTCTTATGTGAAATTTAATTGGGGGAGGCATTAATTTTTCATCAGAATTTCATTTGAATGTTCATTAGAATTGTTTAGTTGCCAGGTAACCATAGGCATCTGATGCTACCCACAATGACACCAGAATGATGAAATGTGAATTGTAGTGTCGTCATGCATATTTTGTTTCTTGTATCTTAACACCAACAGGCAAGAGCAATTAACGGGTGAGGAGGCAGGAGGAGGCTTGGAAATTGCCTGTCTTCTGAACCATAACTGCAGAGTTGTGTTCACACTTTTTCCATTATATTACTGAAATTAACCCAGTAATGAACAAAAAATAAGTGGCTTTGCGCACAAACATCCTAGGAGCAGTACAAAAGCTCCTCAGAAAACTTGGTTTTAAAAACTTCCATTTCAAGAAGCCAGCTATGGCCTGTTCTAGGCAGCTTGTTTGTTCCTCTGTCCTTGATCCATAAACTTTATGCTTTGTCTGAAGCAAAATATTGCTAAGAAATGAACTTGAAATCTTTGCAAACCTGACTGTTAAATTATGACTCTTTATCATCAGCACTTTTATAAAAAATACATTATATATTCTTTGAGCATCAACATGAAGTAATTCAAGGCTTGGGAGATCCTTAGTTAAGATATCTTCAGTGGACTTGGGTGACATCAAATATAAAAGCGGAACATACTTTGCATAGAGTCTAATCTTGCACACTATGTTTACAGTTAAAACGTAACTTTATTAGGGCTGCAGTAATAGATCCTTTATTAGTTTTAGGGCCTGTCAAATACCATCCTTAGAAACCAATTTTTGTTAAATTTTAATTTTTACAATATGGTTCTCATGGAGTCACATAGAATTCACCTTCAGGGAAATCAAGTTGGCCAATAGGGAGGATGGGTCTGTTGATGATTTCTGGTCACAACAATTAAGAGTATCTTCAGCTTCAGGAGTCTTACATCACATTGAACATGTATTAGATAAATTGAAGGAAAGGTATAGCTTTGCAATGAAAGGATTATATTACAGGGTTTGATTTTGAAACACACATATTTTCATAATCCTTGTAATTCTAAGAGTGAAGGAATATATTAAAACTGGGAAAGCTGGGAATTGCCTTGGGAAATTAACAAATCAAGTTGAATACCAAAGATTCCTTCCCACTATTCCTGCCAGCTTCTTCTATCAGTGCCCCTCAGCCATTTTTAATTACATTTCCTTCCCTTGAACCTGAGAATAAGCTTGCATGGCTGAAGCCTCAACTTGAAAGAAGAAATTTGGGATCATGGGAGGAATTAAATACACTTTTCTTCATCCAAGCGAGCTCTTCTGATGAAGCTGCTTGCTTTTGTATTTATTTGGTTCAGTAAGTATAGAATTGGAAGCACACCTTCGCCAAGATGATAAACTAATTTGGAAGCAACACTGAACCACAACTTTACATTATACATGTTAGCCACAGCAAGCTATGGGTCTGCAGCACAATCTTCTCCCTTCGCTCTTGACATTTGTTTTAGATCTAGATTAAATTCAGATCATCGTATCATTTGGAAATTGATTTAACACAATAAATCATATTTAAAACTATCCATAATTGGAGAGTCAAATGTCACATACAACTCTGATTAACTGAAATTGATGATTTACATTTGCTGTAAAGTTCGTAGTATTCTAGTAATATCTACATACTGTAAAACTGTCATGTCTGTTCGTTTGTAATCTGCAATTGGCTGAAATGGTGCTTCATAAGGTAACAATTTTTTGAATTAATAAAACTTAAATGGGCTAATTTAAAGAATGTGTCCAAAATCCAGGAACCATGGGATTTAAATTTAGCTGTGGCTTCTTCATTGCTGTAGCTGCTGTGCTGCCATTGTCAGCCAGTTATGTGATCGTCATTTGTGGCCACTTCAGTGCTGCTATGCCGCTGTGCTGCCGCACTAAGCCACAGTCACATGAACATCATTTCCAAAGCTCCCTGCAAACTTCCTACAAGAAAAGTCACTGGGGAAGCTGGCAGGAAATTGGAAATTGCTTCTGCTCCCATTTCCTTTTTGCTTTGTTTGGGTAAGAAAATATTTCTAAAATGATAACCTATATGTTCACAGGTTGTGTAGTGTTATCTAAAAGCATCTTATTATATTATATTCTTTTGCCAAGAAAGATAAAATATAATTCAGTTGAAGTATAGTTGTTTAACAACAATCTTGAGGAATAATTTAAAAGTGTAGCTTTTAAAAAAGGCTTTTTGTGTTTTTAGTACAAGGTTTTTCAACTTTGAATAGAATAACAGAGTTGGAAGGGACCTTGTAGGTTTTCAACTTCAACCCCCTGCTCAGGCAGGAGACTCGACACCATTTCAGAGAAATGGCTGTCCATTCTCTTCTTAAAAACTTTCAGTGATGGAGCAAGCACAACTTCTGGAGGCAAGCTGGTTAATTTTCTCACTGCCAGGAAATTTCTCCTTAGTTCTAGGTTGGTTCTCTCCTTGATTATTTTCCATCCATTGCTTCTTGTCCTGCCTTCAGGCTTTGGACCCTTTCTTTCTTGTGGCAGCCCCTCAAATATTGGAACACTGCTATCATGCATCATATATACCACTTGAAGATGTGTAGACTTCAATTCCCAGAATTCCCCATGGTTGGCTGGGAAATTCTGGGAGTTGAAATCCATTCATCTCCATGGTCAAGGTTAAGCAACATTACATTAGAAATAAGTCTGTGCTTGCATTTCCAGCACGTTGGATTAAGATTTGCATACATCTTTGCCAATCTCGCCGGGGCTAAATACCGTCTGTACCACATCTTGTAATAGTTCTCCTTATATGCTACTGCTTTTGTTATTCTACAGTTATTTTCCCATATCCTTTCCCATTCTTCCAATTGTATATTTTTACCAATGTTCTTTGCCCAGGCTATCATTTGTCCTTTAACTATATTTTCTGCCAAATCAAATTCTAATAAATATTTGTAAATCTTTGAAATCAATTTTCGGTCTTTAGTTTCTAATAATTTATCTAGCTGATTGGGATTTATTTCAATTCCTCCTTCCTCACTATCTTTCTTGTATCTAGTTTGTATTAGTAAATAGGGCACCAATCCATTTCTATACCTTGGTCCCTAAATTCCTGCCATGTTTTTAATCTTCCATGTGAATCCAATAATTCTTTATATTGTATTATTTTTTGGGTAGCTAGTATATTGGGATGCATTGCCGCCTCCAATGTAGATATCCCGCCGGGGACCTTCATGTAATGTTTATTTTTAATTTCCAACCAAATGCCAATTAGTGAGTTTTTTATTATATGATTTTTAAAATGTTTATATGTTTTGTTCCCGGTGTTCCACAAGAAGGTATGCCACCCTTTCAATAAATCGTGGCCTTCCAATTTCAATATTCTTTGATTATCCAAATTGATTATCCAATCCTTAATCCATATCAAACTCACCACTTTATATTTTTCCCACCCTGGTAGGCGAAAGCTCCGTTTTCAACTGCAACAACTGCTGCAACTCTCTACCAGTGAAAATGGAGCTCGGGAGGGCTCAGGGCTCTATTTTTGCTGGCAGAGGCACTGCAGGTCATTCCTTTGCTGTTTCCAGGGCAGCTACACTGGCCAGATCTAAGCATCCTGTGGACCAGATCTGGCCCCCAGGCCTTGAGTTTGACATCCCTGCTCTAAGAGTAACATAGTTTGATTTGCCTTTAGTAATATCTGCAGCAAAATTCCTTAAACCCTAACCTTCTTTTACCAGTATACTAACATGTACAAAAGAACATAAATTCCTCACAGTACTCTGTTGTATGTTGGGGTTAAGATTTGCATTTTTGATCCATCAAAATCTATTAGGTTATTTGGGGCAGTCAGTAGAATTCTCAAGTCTTAATAAAATTGCCTAAAGCCACATCTACTCTAAAAAATTGCATAAGAATATCTGTAGTGATAATCTAGGATAAGTTATTCATATAAATCTTGGTAACTCATTCATTGTAGCAACAAGTTATGACTTACAGATAAAGAAGTTATGAAGGGGATATTGATCCCATGGCATCAATTCAAGCTTTTTGTTTTTATTGTTTCTGTAGAGACAGTGTTCACGGAGTTGTCAAATGGCAAGAAATGAAGTAAATCACACAGTAACTTTCAAAAGCAGAATTTCAAATCCTAGACTCTGGTTAACTAACCTGAAATTTAATATCTCTCTCTCCCCCACCCCCTCTCCCTCCCTCCCTCCCTTCTCTCTCTCTCTCCCTCCCTCCCTCTCCCCCCTCTCTTTGTATATATAAAAATAATTGCTATAAATTAGCAGTTGCATATAGGGACTTGGCACTGGAATGTAGAAAACTGATGTAATATTCAAGTAATATAACACTGATGGAAATTATTTATTCTGTAATATTCATCTGAATATCCCAGCCATACCCAAAAAATTATGGAATGAAATATTATGGAAGGATAATCTTACTTCCATCCATCCTACTTTGCAGTTAACGTGGATAATTGTCACCATTGGCTGAGATTCCAAATATAGCATATGCCGATAGTATTGAATATGTTTATCAAGCCTATGGTTTTTAAAATAATATTTTTAGCCTTGACATTTAAATTGCCATTTTGTGTGTCTATGTGTACACATATTATTTTGTTGCTGTTGTTTTTCTTTTAAATTTTACAAGGGAGAAAGAAACCTGAAATTTAAACATAAATCCAAAAAATATTTCTTAAGTAAAGTATGATGGAATCTGGATATGTAATTACAAATACTTCACATAGAAAATAATGCTAGTCTCTATCTTTCAATAAAAAATGTTGCACCCAAACCATAAACCAAATAAAGAAGAGATAGACAGAAATGGCAGTTGCTTATAAGTATACATTACTTTTGCTCCCTTTGTTATTAAATATGAATTGAAATGTAAGAAGTGAGATATTAACCATTTAACCATATTGATCAGAAATAGAAAATCTTTCTATCTTCTTCATTCCATTTCTAACCCTGCCAATCATTTCCATATACCTGAAGCAGATTTACAAAAAGAAGACAATTATTTAGGTATTTCTAATATTTATATTAATAGGGGGACACGGTGGCTCAGGGGCTAAGATGCTTAACTTGTTGATCAGAAAGGTGGACAGTTCTGTGGTTCGAACCTCTAGCACCGCATAATAGAGTTAGCTCCCGTTGCTTGCCCCAGCTTCTGCCAACCTAGCAGTTTGAAAGCATGTAAAAATGCAAGTAGAAAAATAGGAACCATCTTGGTGGGAAAGTAACAGCGTTCTATGCGCCTTCAGCGTTTAGTCATGCTGGCCACATGACCACGGAATTGTCATCAGACAATGGCTTCGACTTAGAAACTGAGATGAGCACCACCCCCTATAGTTGAGAATGACTAGCATGTATGTATGAGGGGAACCTTTACCTTTAATATTTTAGAAGGCCCATGTACATCAAGGCTGTACAGTAGTCAAATTCAAAAGGAAGGATCATGTGACTAGGAATAAATATTGGTGCCCATATGTTACCTGTTGAAAACAGTTTGAAACAGCTAATTTTTCCCTAAGATCATACAAATGGCCTCCTGCAGTTTATTCACATTTCTGAAAACAGATCTAATTGCTTTTAGGTATTTAGAAGAAGTGCTATGGCAAGGCTAACATGCTTCCCAATTATATTTTGACCTTCAATTCAAAATCTGTGCACTGCTCCAGTGTATTACCATTCAAATTCCATAATAGATGAAAATAGAGATAAAAGTTTTTTATATAAAACACAGCCATTCGGTATACAAGATTTCTAAGTAAGAGAAATGGGGGAATAGACAATAGATCGTGACAAAGAATAGAATGGCATTTTGAAGATATTTGTAACTATTACTGCATAGATTTTTGTGGTTATTGGTCGTCTTCATCAGATTCATATAGACATGAGGGAGGAGTATTATGTATACATGTACATCTTGTTAGAGGGGAAGGAGAGAAGAGATAATTAGCAGCAATAGGGAATTCTGTATATTCACTGACAAAGCAATGTTATTTCATGGGTAAGGTAGACAATAATTCCTGTAGTACAGTAAGGAATCCTGGATTCTGCTTAATTTGTAAGAAAAGTATTAGCTTTCCTGATGAATTCTAGTTTGGCTGTTTCACAATTAAATTAATTATTGTTATTCCTTGTCTCATGACATAATGTGTCATGGGTACGTTGGAGCGTAGAACAATTAAAAAAGAAATGCATACATTTGTAAGTGCCAAGAGGGATGAAGATGTAACTGAATCATATTTTTAAAAAGGTAACTTTAGTTGAAGCTGAACTTAATCTGTTTGCCTGGCATCCTTTCTATGGATATTCATAACTGTACAGGAAATAATGATATAGCATTGTGGTTGGGTATTGGATACAGTATTTTTTGAAGCATACAACAGTGTGGATGAACTTCAAAACATTTGAAGAATGCTGGATTTAAGAATGTAGACTAGGATAATTAACCATAAATTGAAACTGCTTTGTTTTCTTAAACTAAGGTCAAGAAACATGATGTCAATTGATTACAGCCAGCATTTTTTTTCTAATCGCCCTGCACACTTCTCAAGATTATACAGCTGATGTTAGTTGGGATGTAGGGACTTGTTTGCAATTGAGTTCTTTTAACTTGGGACCATTTTAGAAATATGTATTACAGAACAAATATAGAAAAAGAAAAAGGTTGCATTTTATTGAGAATAACACAGTGAAATAACATCAGTAGAAAATATTTGTGAAGGATAAGATAATAAGAATTGGAGCTAGCTTTCATTGGGTAAATAGCATTTAAGCATTTGAGAAAATAGGAATGAACAATTCCTGCAATTTTTAGAGAAGAGATCAAACTCTTCTCTAAAAGAGAAGAGTTTTCTCTAAAACTCTTCTATAAAAGAGATCAGAGTCTCAGAGCTCAACAGGCTAATAGACTCTTATTAAGATTCAGCTGTCTGCAATTATTGCAAGGTTCGAGGCTCAAGGTTGAGTCAGCCTTCCATCCTTTCTAAGGCAGGTAAATTGAGGACCCAGTTTGTGGGGGCAATAAGCTGACTTTGTATAAAATATACAAAAGTATGAAGGCTATTGCTTAATGCATTGTAAGCTGCCCTAAGTCTCCGGAGAAGGGCAGCATATAAATCTAATTTAAAAAAAAAAACTATATGAACTATTGTCGTTGCTTAAAGGATGAGAGAAAGAAGGAGTTTTGAATAAGTAGAAAGTAGGTATTTATGAGAGGAATAGAATGGGAAAAAGAAGATAGATTAAAAGAATGACAGAAAAGTATATATATCAGATATCTCAGAAAGGGGCAAAGAGAAAGGAGAAGAAAAGAGACAAAAAGAAGTTGAGTAGATTTCGGCTTCAAGTTATGAGTCGCCCATTTCTGCATTTAGTGCATACGATTGTGTTTTTTAATTCCATGGATGTTATCAGAATGAAAAACGGGTTCACAGAACTTTTGGGGAAATCTTCCAGAATTGAATCATGCTAACTATCTTATATTTACTCTACATCATTAATTCTGATTTGATTTTTTTTCACACAATCATTTGAATGCATTGGATATTTGAGAAGTTAAGTGGAGACTCCACTGTGACATTAAAAAGTTATTTGTTATTTCAAATTGCACTGAGAATGTCGCAGAATGTTTTCTCTGTTCATTGGATGCCACTTGTATTCAAACAACCTTGCTGTTTTGTATTTCCTTTTCTTTTACATATTATGATGGTGACTTTGTGGGGCAGATAGAATGGTTTCTATATTAATGCATTTACAGGGGCTCTGCCTGCACATGTTCGTAGTACTGCAGTATTCAATAAACCGAAGAGGCATGAAATTGGTTTCTTGTTAACAGACAATAGTATGCCTTAAATAAAGTGCTTGCCTAGGTCTTTGAAATCAGGAATTACTTCCTCAAATATCTGAGGAACAGTCCTAAAATAATTCTTCAGAAATGAGCGACAGGAGGAAAAACTCTTGATACTTTGGTGAAGATCTAGAGAATTGGATGTACTGTATGTTATATTCCAAAACACTTTTTTCCACAGTGACAGCTTTGAAGCTTTCTCTCATAAGTATTGTTTGGATTTATTAATTTTACATAACACCAGACAAATACACATACAATGTTATGAAATAAAGGATGTATTTTATTTTATTTTCAGTGAAATTAAGTGAGAGCATTTTTTATTACTGTGGACGTGACAGCATGAGATGGGGCAGATATTTCTACGCTTTTCCTGTTCATATTTCGAAGTTGCTAAGTCTTTAATCTGTTTTTAACCATTTGGGGGACAGGAGCAGTGACAGATTGGAAAAGTTGCATGTGATATGGAGACAGACCATCTAACTGTCACCCAGGCGCCACTAGCCATTTTAATTGTTTTAATTAAAAAAAAACTCTTGGAAATGGCTTTTTCTTTTTAAATCCACAAATGAAGTGGTGGTATTTGAAGGCTACTAAAAAAGCTGGGGAGACAATTAAATCTCATTAGGTTTCTTTAAAATTGCATCAGATATGTTCATTTACAATAGATCTTCATTGTTATTGTTTTATAAGATTAATTTTGCACAACACTATTACTAGGAGATTTGATTACAACATTCAGTCCTACTTTTAAAAAAAAACTGCCAAGAGCACTGTGAAAATATAGTGCCACTTAAACATCAATGATTTTTTTTTAAAACTCCCTAATTTGAATTAATTATAATGTCCAGGATAAAGATTTACGTAGGTTTTCAGAAAATCTCTTCTGGTTCATATTTAAGTCATAATAATTCATATGTATCTTGGAGATTTTTTTAAAGGATAAAAAAAACCCCATTACTTCCCTGAAGTTTTACCAGTCAGAAAAATAGAATTGCTTGGTAACTGCTGAATTAGGATACATTAAGTCAGCTCCATCTATTGCAGGTTTGAGTCCATTAGCAGAAGTATCACCTCAGAGAAATGTGAATATAAGTGATGTGGAGCCTCTGATGTAAGATGTCAGATTCCATGCATGAACTGTTGACCCCAATAGGAGGTGTAGCTTTAAAGCATTTGAAATGAAAAAGCTTCAAGAGCAATGGGATTCTATATCAGTGTGATCTATATAGTTATACTATAGTGCCTTGTTCTCATTTTTAAAATTCACTGTTAACTTACAACAAAAGTAGCAGTGTATCTTTGATGTGCACTTCTTTTACCAATACAAATCCAAGGTGATAAATTCTGAATCAGTGATTTGCATTTAGCATTTACAATGCTGAAAGTAGTGGGCGGGTTATTTCTGATTGGTCCAATTGACTTCCGTAGACACCTAAAGGGTCACATCATAGGCTTATACCACTGACAGCCCTTTTGTTCATTGCCTTCCAGACCTTCAGCAACATTTTGGGTTTATTAAATGAATGTTGTTCCATTTTCTTCACCTTTCCTCCAGCTAATTAGTAGAGAACTGGAAAAAAAAGCCAACCTGTTTCTATTATTTTTATGGCAACGAAAAGCAAACTAAATCTGAACAATCTCAACATTTTATGATCCAGAAACAAGGTGTGAATAGTGACAAGGCAACTTGGTCTCAAGGCTCTTCTTCTCAGGGAGAAAAGTCTGAGAGGTCTAGGAAGAAAGACAGCTTTACATTCACAAAAAGTTTGCTTTGTTGAATACAGTTCCTTTTAAGATAATTCTGGAAATGAAGGCAAGAACGACAGGATAGGAGAAGTTGTTTACATTTCAAGATTTTTCATTCTGACAGAACCAAATAAAGAGGCCTTTGCTGTTAATTCAAATCTTTCGAAGGCATACTGCTTTTTTTAATGCTAACTATGATCCTAAAGACAGTATTTTACAAGTAGAAAATGGCATATTAAAATAATCTTCACTGAATCTTGTTAGCCTGGAAAGTTATATTGTAATGAACAATTTTTCCGGTCTCAGTATTTTTTAGATAATATCTATCATGTAGGCCAGTGGTGGCGAACCTTTTATTCACATGTGCTATCCACACTAACACATGGCTCCTCACCCTTGTGCTGCACATGCAACCATATCATCTGTGTATGTACATGGCTTTCACACAGCTACCCCATGTGTGCTGCGCATCGAACTACACCATCTGTACATGCATGCAGGTTTTATGTGGCTCTCCACGTGCACTGTGCGAACAATCACACCATCTATGCATGTGTATGGTTTTTGTGCATGCAGTGCATGTGCATGAACACTATTTATGCATGTGTGTGCTGCACACAAGTACTCTCGTGTACATGAGCAAATGTGCACGCATGCACAGGAGAGCTCCGAAGACCAGCTGGGTCCCCTGAATCTTGCACATGCACACCAAAGACCGAAATAGTTGGGGCACATATGCAGCTGCAGGTGAGTTGAGCGACAGCTTCCATCCCCAGAAAGATGGCTCTGGGTGCCACCTCGGCCACACGTGCCATTAGTTCAGCATCACAGATCTAGGTTCTCCTCTCAGTATAAAGAAGATGGACTATTATTCATTTGAAATTATTAAAAATATAATAATGACACTATTGCAGGTCTTTGATAGGTGGATAAAAGTGCCAGCTAGGGTTTTCCTTGTTCATTTGTCCTGACAAAAATCTTGAAAGATAAATTAGATTAATAAGTTAGGAGCTTGGATAGCTCTGCAGACTAAGCATTGTAATTAAACACCAGATGTCTGCAATTACTGCATGTTCGAATCTCGCCAGGCTCAAGGTTGACTCAGCCTTCCATCCTTTCTAAGGTAGGTAAATTGAGGACCCAGTTTGTGGGGGCAATAAGCTGACTTTGTATAAATATACAAAAGTATGAAGGCTATTGCTTAGCACATTGTAAGCCGCCCTGAGTCTTCGGAGAAGGGTGACATATAAATCAAATAAAAATAATAATAACTGGTTCCAAGTTGTGCTGTGAACAACAGTGGGGAGTCTCCACAGTCATGTTCTCTAGTGACTATCCCTAATATTTTGGTTTATAGACTTGTAAGGGGATAGGATTATTATGATAAAGACTTGTATAAACTTTTGGTTCATTTCCTTGCCATCTAACTAAAATTCTGAAGCAGAAAAATAACATGACATTTCAAATTCAGTTTATAATGCATGTGTTTATTCCTGGGCTTGGTAACCATCTGGTACAGTTTGAAATAACAAAGGAGATAGGAAAAATAATTGGCCACTGAGAAAAGTCTGTGAAAATTTGGCAGATAAGATTCAAGTCAGAAACAAGAATTATTAGAGTTGGATCTTTCAGAACCATGGGCAAATCTTCCTGCTTTATATTAGCTCACCTGGCTCTATCTCCTCTGAATTTTGGTTCTATTTTATCAAATTTGACATTTGGGCTGCCTTCTTCCAATCTTCCAGATGAGTCAAATTTCAATTTCCATAATTTCTAGCAATTGTAATCAGATAGCTATAGAGTCTGAGAAATACATACCTTTGTCAACATGTACATTACAACAAATATTGGATCTGAAGTAAGACAGTAAAGCAGGGTTGTCAAACTCGCATTGTCATGGTAGCATCACGTTACGTATCCAGATTTTTTCCCCCTTTGCTAAAGCGGGTGGGGCCGGGGCTAGCACGTGACACATTTGGCCCCAAGTTTGATACCTCTGCACTAAAGGGGCAGATTGCTTTCAGTTATGCTGGTCAGCTCTGTTCCAATCAGAACCAAGCAAGCCTGATTTGCCTATGATTTAGCAGACACTTCCAGTTTATTACTTTATGCAAGTGAAGTTATAGCTGTGACATAAGGTGAGAGCATATGTAGCTGAGAGCAGTGGGAACTCTAGGGTTGTAAGCATCCTAGCTGAAAAGCTGATGAATTATATACCATATTTGCATCCTGTTTCGACCTAAGGCAAAACTGTTACTATGAAAGCATAGGAGTTATTTCACAGCATAAAACTTTGCCATTTGAATAGCTCTCATTAAGTAAAAGCTTCCAGGAACTCAATGCAATCTTTGATTGCATATCAGATATGCAACAGATATGGCTTGTTCATTATAAGCTGCATTTATATTTCTTCAATTTCTCAAAAAGCAAAATGGGACATACCAAGACTTTTGTTTGACTGTAGCCTTAAGTCTTCTGTGCATTCATAAAGAAGACAACCCTTTTCCAAGATGGAATCCTGCTGATACTTTGGATGATAAACAGCCTTGGCCGTTTTGGTTGGGAAAGGATGAAACAGATTGAATGACTTTGTATATTATACTGAGCAACTTTCAAATCAGCGGTGAATGTGATACGTTCTTAGCATGATCTATGATTACTATGCTTTTATAGCAAAACCTGCTGGCAGCTAACATATGCTTTGGGTTTTGTTAATCTGGAGGCAATATTCTTCAATGATCAGAAGAGGGGAAAAACCTATTAAGATAAACTCAAAATCAACTTTGAATTCATCTCCAGGGGGATATAGAAAGAAATGACTTGGTGAAATTAAGTGCCATTGCACTCATTGCTGGAACTAATACAAATTAAATTAACAGTGCATTTTTCAGAATTGAAATCTGGTTGAGTTCATTGCTGAGGATATAATTTTATGGAACTCACTTGAATAATCTCGGAAATATATTTTAAAATATTGGTGGTATTCTAGATAATAGGACACTTTAAGAACAGAAAGAACTATATCTTCATATATTGGATCCAGCCAATCCCAAATTATGCAGATAAATAACCTCTCAGCAGGCATAGCATGTTCTCCCCTGTTGGGGCTATTTTAACTTCAGACTCATGGCCATCTTGGTACATGTTTCAGTCCGTGATCCAACAGGGACCTCCTCTGGGGGCCCCCAGGGTTGGGGAACATCCCTCCCCTAGAATGAGGTTGTTCCCGGATACTGGTCTTGAGATCCAGAATGCAGAGTTTCTTGAGCAGGCACTCGGTGAACGCCAATGTATCCATCTGATCTTGGCCACCAGGAAGTATTCATTGGATGATATACATTCACACTTTGCATTGTAGCCTTCGGGCCACCGCGGGGTAATGGTGTGAGGTCACTAGTAGAGGGCTCTCTCTGTCACTGAGAGCAGCCAGTGGACCTCATCATACAGCCACAGTCGCATCTGTCGTCAGTTGTCTCCTTCATCTAGTTGGCAGCTTTCCCTTTGGGATAGGAGGCAGCGTGCCTTCCTCCTTCCTTGGCCGTCCTCCGGTCAGGGCAGGTAGCCAAGGGTCTGGTTGGAGATGGGATCACCATAGGCCTCAGTAGGATGTCTGACTAAGGGGCTCAGTGGCTTTAGATGCTCAGCTAATTGATCAGAAAGGTCGGCAGTTTGGTGGTTCACATCCTTAGTACAGGTCTCCTCCCGTGAGCAGGGAATTGGACTAGATGATCTCCAAGGTCCTTTTCAACACTGTTACTGTTACTATTCTCCAAACTATACAGAGAAGAGAAAAAATTATATTCGGACTAAAGCGTTGTGATCCTGCCTTTTCTAACTTATATTGAAGGTCTACCGACCTCACGGATGTATGCTCCGGTCTCCTCGCACATCAAGGGACCATTATTGCCTTTCTGAGGACCATTGTTTACGATCTCACTACCAGGGTGCCTTGATTTGCCAGTTGGAATGGCACTCAAGTACAGATGCACTAGTTCCCAGATGTGGTACCCTTTATTTAGTTACACGACTACAATAATATAACAATTGGATAACTATCAGGTTTCCGTAATTTAGACAGTTGTTTGCTGATAACTGATTGGTTTCCTTCATGCTTCCAATTGACAGCAATCTCCAGTATTCTGTTTCTGTTTTCATATTCAGTTTTACATTTGCAAATATCGGCAATTTATTCTCGTTCTGGGCCATTGGGAATGAGTAGACAAATTTGTGTTTCGCCCTTGCAGTTGAGACATATAGTTTGGTAGCACAGAACCTAGATCTTGAGTCCTTCATGGTAAAGGCTTTGTCAAGCACCTGACATACGACAATGCTTACTCAATTTAACTTTGTCCAGAGGACTTCCAATCTCATGAATTCTATTGTTACGTCCTTGATTTAACAGGACACTAGATGCTCCACAGGTGCCCCTTATCAGAGACCACTCCTTGAGGTTGCTCTTCCTCACATTAGTGACTACAGGGGCAAGGGGAATGCTGTCCATTCTGCCCTTCCTGGCATGCAGGATCTTGGTCCATTAGGGCCCAAGGGCCGGACACTGGGAGGATTCTTCTCCAGGTTGGTTCGGGTCTCCCACTGGCTGACTAGAAAGGGTTGTTGGTCAACCTTCCTTGTGGAGTCCGGCTTCTGCTGTGCCGCAGGCGACTTCCATCGTTCCAGTTTGGCTGTTCATCACTGCAGATTTGCCAATTGTCTTTGCTTTAGACCGATGGGCTTGGAACCACTGCCCCAATGCTGCTGGGAGCAGATAGGTTGAGAACATTTGGGGTGTGGGGTGGCTAAATGTCCTCATGCAGCCTGGTGGGTCCCTGGCAGGGGATTCAACGGCTGGGGGCTTTCAAGTTGACCGGCCGGCGCTCATAGCCAGCATCCTTTTGGGGGTGGCTCTAAGCATCTTATACCCAACATGGAGAAGTTCCAGTTAAACCCCTCTTCTGACCGGGTTGTATTCCTCGGGCCAGGGTCCTTTGGGGCTTTCAGCTTGTTGTTGCCACAGCTCCTTCCAACCCTGGTGAACCCGGCATCCCAGAAATTCCCCTGATGCGCAACCATGAAGGTGGCATAGCTAACGCTGTCTGTCACGAAGGTCGGTGAGGCGGTTTGGTTGCTCTCATTCCTGCTTCCTGCTGTTACTGCAGGGGGATGGCAGCATTTCATCTGTGGCAACCTTCAGCAGGCAGGCAGAAGGTTTTGTGACCAAGGCTCAAGTAGTGCTTACCAAACACATTTCAATCCTCAACAAACTTATTTTATTAAAATAGCTGAGAATTAATTCATTCTCAGCTTAGTCCAAAAGAAAATTCTTAACCAGTCTGTCAGCCTTATCACCAATCATTGATGTCTTTGGCAACCTGCCAAAGGCTTTTCTTGGCAAAAACCCCATATAGTTCAAGAGGCGCTGACAAGAAGCACGGGAATCAATGTTGCTTCTCTATAAAGAACCCAACAGCTCGTTGCTGCTCTTTTAAGCCTTATGGGAGTGGCTAATCATCTTCTGGCCTACCTCCCGAGTTGTCCTTTTTTCTTCAGTTGCTCTTGCTTTCTGGCAGCTCTTTGCATGCATGCACTAGGAACAGGCTCCTCCTATTCCTCTGAGCCTCTCTGCTGTCCGCCTCTGGAGGCTCCGGAGTCCACACATTACTCCCAGATGGCCTTGGCCCCATCTCTGCCTCCAAGAGTGGCCCATTGCCCTCCCCAGTCTCCTCACTGTCCGACTCCACTGCCAGGCCCACAGGCTGTTGGTGGACCACAACAGAAAGGTTCAGACCAGCCTGCTTCCCTCCCATATGACTAACCGGCTTTGGTAAGTCCCATTCCTAGATGACCTTCCCCGACACGCTGGAGACGGAGCATTGGTCCTACCTGACATGGCTTTCTCAGCATGAGGGGAAGATCATCCAGCCCCACCCTGCTGGCCATCTGGTCCGTAGTCAGGGAGGAGCTCCTATTTTTACAGGTCATGAGTCTCAGCATTGCTATGCCTTCGTCAAACTGGGGAGCGCTCAGGCAAGAGTAGGCGTGGCCAAGAAAGATTAACTCAGTCTCCAAGCAGAGAAGCAGAGCACCACCCATTCCTGGATGATCTTCCCCTCATGCCGAGAAAGGGAATGTCAGTAGGACCAACAGCCCTTTTTGTGAAAAACAGGAGTATTTTTGCAAAAAACAGGAGCTTTTTTGCCCTCCCCAGCCCACAGGAGCACTCTGCAGATCTCCCAAAGCCTCTGCACACCTTGTTTTTGCAAAAAACGGGTCCATTTTTTTGCAAAAACAGGGCACACGAGATGGAGCTTTGGGAGGCCAAAAATGGCTGTATTCGGTGTATAAAACACACCAACATTTCTACCCTCTTTTTTTGGGGGGGAGTGTGTCTTATACTCCAAAAGATAGGGTAGTTTATAAAGGCAAAGTCTGTATTTTTGGCTTCCCATCCAGGAATGTTCCAAGAGAGAAAGGATAGTGATTCCCATGTAGAAATTCATTGTTCGTTGTCAGAGGCAGTTAATGGCAATGAATTGAGCTCTGTGAATGAATGATATGACTCATGTGGTCATTCTAGATATTAGATGAAGACCAAAGTTCCTTCAGTATCTAGGAAGACATAGTGGTTGTAATTTGGTCTGCCTTTTAACATTCTCATGCTGGTATATGGAGTCAGGTAAATGCACTTAATATGGTGAGCATCAACTGGTTGTTGTTTCACATCAATATAGTTTGATAGAGAGATTGGTTCCACCTTGGATGGTGATGATCTTCCTGCCTCAGGGACTATGTTTATCATGTCTTCTGTGATACTTGTAGGAAAAGTTTGCCTGGAGGGCTGGAATGTGTGGCAGTTACTAGATATGTTAAGCTGCAAATGTCCATGTCATGTTCTTAGTACAGCCCACTACCTGGTTCAGGTTGTGATTTTAAGCAGTCAAAACCTTCCCCTTGTATCTGCAGGATCAAGCTTTTTATTTTTTGAAGTTTCTGGATGCAATGCTATTTCAAAAGGGAGGTGATTGAAAAAATGTGGATCTACTCTAGGGGACTCTACATATCTGCATTCCATAGGTTGAAGGAGAGTGCCACCATGTCTTTTCTCAAAGTGATGGCAACTGTCTTGGGTAGTTGGTTAAAACTGAATCAATTTGAAGTCTAGCTACTAGAATTAGAACTAGTATGTTGCCACTAGAATTTCTCCAAGTTCTTTAGTCTTTTAATAAGATCAGCTTGTTCTGAGTCTGGCAGGGCACTAAAAGAGTTAATTGAAGGGTGGTTTTCTCCAGGAGGTCATCTGTGCATTGTTTTGCTCTAAATGGAGCAGACTTTTTGCCTGGGCAGTCACCTTTGGAGGGCAGAAATGTCCTTGAAGTTATCTAAAGCTAGATGGTCACATTTATTCTCTAAGGTGACAATACTCTCGGGGCCAGGATTTGACTGAGTTACTCTGAGCAGAAGATTGTAAAAGTATCCAAAAATGCTTCATTTTAAATAACATATGGAAATTCTGTGTTGCCTAAAGGTAAGTAAAATTTGCTTTTAAGTCTCTGCTAGATGGAAGGGATTCAGCCTGCTGTAAATAATTTGTAAATAATGTAAAGTAGTAAGCGGCTTAAAGATAATTTTTCTTTTTGTTTGTCATGGTCCTCTATTATTTAATATTTGCAAGGTACTTTTTTTTTTAAATTAGATTTATATGCCACCCTTCTCCGGAGACTCAGGGTGGCTTACAATACATTAAGCAATAGCCTATCTACAGCCTTTGTATATAGGCTGTAATAGAATTGGTGATTTGAATGTCTTTCTTCCTTGGTTACATGCCCATTGGAGAATTATTTCTTACCCTTTCTTGCGAGAGTAGTCAGTTCTCTCTGATCATTGCTCTCTCTTTTTCTTGGTGTAAAGTTGCCCATGGCTTTCTTGCTGGTTACTTTTGTGGCACACTTTATACAGATAGGTGCTGTAGCAGGGTTGTCATTTGACTGTTTTTCAATATCTTTTACCTCTTTTAATGAGTTCACTGTGGTTTTAATCATGGACATCAAATCAAAGATAGAAAGAACCATTTGTTCTAGCAGCTGGCTTTGTCTGGTTAAAATATCAGTTACATTTCATTTAAGTTTATCAGGTTAGTATTCGCACTCTCGTCTTGTAATAACTGTGCAGATGCAGAGCAGATTGCAGCTCTGTGTTCCAAGCAGTCTCTCTCTTCCATTGAGGAATAAAGATCTATAAGCTGTTGGCTTTCGATCTCTGCTTGTAAATCCACTCTAAAGAATAATATCTAACCAAGGGATTTGAGGGAGAAGGAACTCTAATAGGAGTTGGCTGCCAGTTCATTAGGTAACTGTCCACTTTCAACTGGATATGGCTTGTGTAGCGGAAATGTGAACAATTTCTGTTTCTTCACTTTCTTGTGACAGTTAGTAATGTCCTGAAGTTTTCTCAGCTCTTTCTAAATGTTGAGACTTCCAATGGGGCGGCAGAGAGTTTAAGGATGTAAAGCATTGGACGCTTTAAATCAGATTAAAAACACCATGACAGAGAAATATCACAAAACTTTTCTGGAGGAGCTCTCTATAGTGGTTGCTGCTTCTTCACTATTTCAGTTAATAATATAGTTAAAATACTCTTTTATTTAATAATAATAGTCTTATCAATAAAAGAGAAAATTTGAAGTTCAGAACTGGAACTGTTGAACAATCAGTACTTGAATGACTAATAGTTTAACTGTTGATAATAATCTGTACTTTAAAATCCGTAGCTATGCACCAGTTCTTGTAAGAATTTTGGCAATTGCATCACATGTCAGCTACTTCAAGACATGTTAAGCCATGGTTATATAACCACAGCTTATTCAATAAACCAAAAATTGGTTAGGTTTCTGCTTATAAATTATGTTTTATAAATTACAGTGGCTTGGCTTAGGAAGTTGTGAGAACAAACCAATAATTTGATTCAATTTAATGCTGCTGGCTGCCTAGAAAAAAAAAGGACAAAACTAGGAGTAATTTCCAAAGTCTGCTGTTGAGTCCTGAAAAACACTTGATCTGCAAAAATAGGAAAAACAACCATTATTTTAAAGCATTGATGGAACATCATTTGACAACAGATAAGCTGTCTTAAAAACTCACAGTCTTGTAAAATAATTGACAAGTGGAGACCCTATGCATTAACATTGTAATGATATTACAGTGTAAATCCTATGAAACTATGAAACTGAATCAGACATTTTCCTAGGTTAGAAAAGAGGAATGTACCTCAATAGGAAAAAACATTTATTTAATTAAATGGATCTTTTTCCTCTTAGATGTGCATGTGGTTGTGAATGAAAGATGCACTTCCATTACCAGGAAATAATTCCTGGAAGTTACATCTAAATAAATATACATAGAATTGTTCTATATGTCTGCATTACATTGTTTCATTAACAGATGCATTATTACTACCATCAGATTTTTAAGTTTAAAGTTTTTATGGGTTTTAAATTTTAATTGTCTATTGGTTTTTTAAATTTGTTGGGCCAAAATTATTTAATTCTTTTACTAATATTTTAAATTTTGTATTGGAGTGTTTTTATCCTTGGTTGTACACCGCCCTGAGTCCACTAGGAGAAGGGCGGTATATAAATTTAATTAATAATAATAATAATAATAATAATAATAATAATAATAATAATAATAATAATAATAATAATAATAATAATAATAATAATAATAATAATATGTCAATTGTTTAGTTCTTATTTAATTACAGTTATTTTAAATAGTATTTGTATAGTTTCTTAAAATTTCTTTAAGATATACCACTGTATGGCCTGGATCACATGCAAATAGATTTTTAACAGGGGTATTTAAGTACCCCATGCAAGTATACATATTATGTTTATAGGAAAATTTGTTGCAGCAACATGCCCTAGTTAAGCTCATTTAGTTCTCACCAAATTCTTGTTTTGTTGTTATTATACAAATACTGGTTCTTTAGGATTCATTTTTCCCACTCTGACATCAATGTGCCTTGATATTTGCAAGATTTGGTGTTCTCTTGAGATTTGATGTATTTTATTTTCTTTTTCTTAAAAATATGTCATTTGTGGCTGTCTTGGTAATGTTAGGTCAATACTAACTTGTGTTTTAGCCCTGACATTTATTTACTTATTTGTAGAAATAATATGACAAAATTTGGACTACCCTACTCTTTTTGACAAGAGTGTTATATCTTATGGAATACTATGAGAATGAAGTTTTAAATGTCATGAGAAACTGTTAGGAATTTGTCTTTCTTCTCCATGGGGGAAAAAAAAAGCCCAAGAGGCCCACTTTAATATCACCAACAAGAATAGCAAGAAGAAGTAGGGTAGAATCACTTACTAAAGTCATATATTTTGGTAAGCTAGAATTTTTAACCATGGTTTGTTAAGTAAGCTCCCATTACAAGGGTGTTGAAAATCATTCAGTGGACAGGGTGGTGAAAATATTTGTAATATTTCTGTGTTGAGGCTAAAAGAATACATGATAAGACCTTCCCTCATAGTAGCAGTCACTGTGATAATGTGATCTTTGCAGCTATTCTAACCTAATTGAACACCTACTGTGGAAATGAAACCCAGTGGGAATGTGTTGATGAATACAATTTCATACTGTAGTTTTCTTTTGAAGTCTGGGGACTCTGAAGCCAATAGCAAAATGTCATGGGGTGCAGGGAGAATTGAAATATTCTCCCACTGTTTTTTTAATGTTGCCCGTTTTGATGTCAAATTCACATCCATGTATTCCCTTGCGTAGTCAATTGCATGTTTCTGCTCTGCAAACAGCAGGAGGACGCTGTTGGCACATGATGGCAGATTTCTTGTTGATGGATGATTGGATGAATGAAATACTTGGGATATTTTTAGATCCTACAGCATAATAGGATACATGGGGGCCAAATTGCAAGTGATGCTAAATATATTGCTTGAAAGAAAATCTCTTTATTTGTATGCATTATTTTGGCCCAGGTTATGGAATATGGGTGATAGTCCCTCAGAAACAGGGGAGTTACTGCACTGAGGCCAGTATGTGTGTATCAGTGTTTCCCAACTTAGACAACTTGAAGGCATGTGGATTTCAATTCCCAGAATTCCCCAGCTAGTGCTGAAAATATTGCATCCTGATTTTTCCTAATAAAGAATCAAAATTGTGCACGCTTTTGTGTTACTTTACTTGATCACAATAAAAGTATTTACCTGTGGATTTTCTTTGTTTTCGTAATCAGTAAAACTAGCTACTATTGCTTTTTAATGCATTTTAAAATAAATTTCATAGATTTCATCTATGTGAGGGCAAGCCTGCCATTTAGAACCAATAAATTAAATGTATCATTGCCTATGTTGTATCATAGACCCCTTTTAACTCACAGCGTATGGTCCATTTCTGTCCTAGGTTAAAACAATGTATCAATTACAATTTGCTCCCATCAAGTTCAGCAATGACTAGTTATTTGCTTGCTTGCTTTTTAAGCAGGGCTGTGGAGTCGGGAAAATTGGGACATTTAAACTTGCTTTTTTAAAAATTCCAATCTAAATTTAGTAGGAGTCGGAATCGGTGCATTGTTTGCCAACTCCAACTCCAGGTACCCAAAATTTCCTCCAACTCCGGCTCCTCAACTCTGACTCCGGCTCCGGCTCCACAGCCCTGTTTTTAAGTACAGGTAGTTCTTGACTTATGACCACAATTGAGCCCAATTTTTTTATGACAGTGGTTAAATGAATTTGCCACATTTCTTGCCATTGTTGCTAAGTGAACCCCCAGAGCTGTTGTTAGTTTCACAGCTGTAAAGTGATTCTAGCTTTCTGGTTGACTTTACTTGTTAGAAAGTCGTGAAAAATGATCAAATGACTCCAGAACACTACAAATATCATAAATATGAGCAACTGCAAGTGTCCAAACATGATCATGTGACCATGGGAATACTGCAATGGTCATAAGAGTGAAAAATGGTGTTAAGTCACTTTTTAAAGTGCCACTGTAACACCAAAGAATCACTTAACGAAAGATGGTAAATCAAGGACTACTTGTATATACATGCTTGAGTTTGGTGCCACTAATTCCCATATGTTCTGAGCAGCTTCTGGCAAATAAAACTTACCATTAAAAGTATTGTGTCAGTCTGATCAATATCCAGTGACAGCACCTTCCTTGGAACTTGCACATGCCCAAAACTTTCCTGAAGAGCTAGCTCTTTACAACACACACTTTGGAAGTCCAGATTGGTCTCTTCAGTGAGACCATGTATCTGGAGTAAACTGTTCCACAGAATGCAGTCATAATCAAAAAGGGGGCTTTCCCTCATGGAGGTGTTTCTTACAAAATTTTTCTTCCTGATTTCATAGGCAGGGAGATTCAGTTGAAGAGGGAGGCCTCATAGGCATCCCAGGACCTTTAAGAGAAATTTAAGAGGGAGATCTAAAAAATCCTGGAAGATAGATTGTATTTATTACTCTTGATAACTGTATATCATCTCCATAATCAAAAGTAGTAGATATAAATGCCAGCTGCAAAGGAAATAACAGTGGAAGAAAACTGTCATTTTTGTGTTAGCATCTCAGATGCATTTAATTAAGTATTGTGCAACTCAGAAACTTGTCCTCTATAGTATATATTGTTATTCCCATAATACATATCTTTATATCTTCTTTACATTTTCCCTAGGTTAGTGTCATGCAGAGAGAGAGAAAGAGAGGGAGGGATGGAGGGAGGGAGGGAGGGAGACAGAATGGGAAAGAGAGAATGAGAGAGAATGAATATAATGGTCTCATATCACGAAGAATAACCATGCATACAAAAAAGGTAGCATAGGTTAAGAAAGACATCACAGTGAATTTGTTCACCCCTAATGAGGCAGCAGTTATTATCTCATTCTTTCAGAAAAAAAGCCAATGTGGTTATCTTTCTGCTATTTCTAAAAAAGTAAGCAGATAAATGCTATTTTACTTAATCGGACTAAAATGTCTCATCCACTGTTGGCCACCTAACCAGATGCTTCTGGTAAATTATATAAAAAAGATGCCCAAATATGTGTCTCAATATAGTTTTTTTCAGTAGCCATGACTAATGAGAATTAATACCCTTGCCTTCTATTAAATTGACCTTCAAGTGCAATAAATCATGATTCAACCTGGGCTCATGACACAACTTCCCAGAAAGATGATAATGCTTAACATTATGTTACAAGTACCAAATATTCAGAAGCTTTTAGAGCCTACTTCAGTTGCTCAAACTTACTCTGTCTTGCAAGAATTAAGTGGAAGGTATTCTTCATTTTACATGCTGGCCAAGATGGATTAATGACTACAGATACAGTGATAATCACCATATATTTATATATTATCTGACATCCAACAGGAATCTCAAATCCCTTAATAGACATTGTGCAGAAGTTGAAATATCAACCAGCTTTGCTTTGCAAATATCTCAGGGTTTTCAATACTTTAACCTCTAATGACAATTGCTTCCAGATAGAAGATTCCTAAGGTGTAGTGAGTTATTATAAATGGGAAACTCCCTGTAAAAGGCTCACAAACCTCAGCATTTTGTTCTCTGTGAGAGACCCCAGGGAGCATTCCAAAGTGCAGATGCTCCTGTTCTGAACTTCAGTGAGTGTTGTTTTAACACAAGGAGAGATTATTTATTGCTTAAGACTCCTGAAAAAAGAATTTCCCTGGAGGGCGAAACCTGGTATATTCTCAACATTTCTCTCCCCCCCTCCACCCCTTACACAGACACACACTCACACATGCACACACACTTTCTAATAAAATATAGATTACAACTGCTTGGAAGAAACTCTCTCAGAAGAATGAATAAATATGTGTCTTAGTTTATATACATTTTGTAACCAGTGAGCCAAGCAAACCTATTGAGTACGATTATAGGATTCTAACGTTAGCATCAGTAGGAAATCTGCAAAATTATCTGGAGTAAACAAATGGACTTTTCATTCCCTCACCCCATTTTGTAATGGTATGGAGCAAATTTTAAAAGTTATATTAATTGTATCATAAGTTAACTGCCTCTTTTGTTGTATAGACACCATCACCCTCCAATTTCATGATTTGTTGCTATAGGTGATATTTCTGTAGATACTCTGGGCATGTGTATGATCTGAACATCATTTTTAAAAACTTCCTAGTTACATAATTTCCATTCCCTTCTGGGCTAAAAAATTTAAAGACTATGACAACTCTTCTGCTAGTATTTGTGATGACATACCTTCATCTCCACTGCAACGTGATTAAAGGTTGTTCTGCTCCAGATATTCCAGTGAAGAATCTGCCTTGATGAAATCTGACAATTTTAATTGATTTATTCTGCTTACGCAGGCAACAAATGTGCATTGTAGGATATAAAAGGGAGAAAAAAAACCAGCTCTGAAGTTATATGGTGAGTAGTTGACTTCCATTAACTTGCAGAATTTTTCACCAGAGGCAATCAGAACAGAGATAAAAATTTGGCTATTCTAAAACATGAAGGAATTACTGTAGGTAACACTTTTGCATTGCCATCCAACAAAAGCTCCTTAGAAATTTAGGTCAAAAATGAAAAATAGCAAGAATGTATGATATTTCTATTTTATACAAAGAGACAATCACATCCTGTCCATTTCTCATGTATGCACGAATTTTTCTGTACAGTTAGCACTTTGAACAGTAAATGTATGTGAGTGTCCCAGCATTGTCCCATGGTCTGTGTTTTACACCCCTAGGCAGGGCTCTCACTATATCGCTGTTGTTATAGATTTTGTGAATAGTTACCAGTATTTGCAAAAATGCAGTACTCTTATGAGTTACATATTTTCCCACTGTAATTGAATGACATGGGATTGTATTTTGCTAACAAAAAGAATGCCTCACATTTAGCATCCATAGTTCTGCTTGCCACCCAAGATTAGTTAGGTATATTGTTTATTGTTTTTCTATATATCTTGTTTTGCTGTCTAAAAGCACTCTTGTGATATGGGCAGCCATATACATTTGTTAAATATATAAATATTAAGAAATAGCCTTTTCATTGATACCTTTGGATTAGAAGACTTTTTCTGAGGTATTGGCTAATACCTAGATAAGTGACTTTTTGGTATTGTTGGCATAGCTAATGATTAAAACTTTTCAAGTTTATTTTTTTAAATTGAGCCATTATAGTTTTATTGTGTGTTGAATCCATTTTATAATGACCAACAGAAGCTATCTGTGTAAAACATGAAATTACTTAGATAAAGCCACGCAAATCCATACAAGACATGTTGAAAGCAGTAAAATTTAATTCTGTATAGACATGTTCAGAACTGCACTGTTCAGTGTGAGAGAGCAGGCTGTCCAGAAAATTGCTAGCACCTTTTTTCTGCTCTCTTTAAGCCCTCTCCCCAGCACAGCAAGACTGACTATAGAAGTTTTGCTATGAAACATTGGAGGGGGAAGAGAAGGTGGTATGTATTTATGTGTGGAAGTAGAAAGGGATGCTTTTCTCTAGCAGTATTCACAAGGGGTAGTAGTTGGAGTAGCAGCAGCAGTGGGGAAGAGTGAGTAGTGGTGAATAGTGAGTAACAGTATTTGAGTGCTTATGTGTGTGTTGTCTAGGAATCTGTGTTGTTGTTAGCTCTTTTGTGCCTTGAGTCTACAAATGGTGGGGAAATGGTGGTACGTATTCATAATGGATTCATTCTAATCAAATTCAAAGAGGAATGGATCCCTTATATACAACAGATCACCCAGAAGGCAAGGAATACTTACTATTATGGTTGGTTGCATTGTCAGTCAGGAGGTGGTGATGATGGTGTTAAAGGTATCATTGTATGATGACAACTGTTCTAAGTAAAGCTGCCTTTCATAATTGACTGGTGGTGATTTTGTCAATGCTGATGGCATTCAAGTGGTGCTCCAATTGATCAGGGATTGCACCCAAGGTGCCTATCACTACTGGTCCTGTCTTTGCTTTCTTTTGCCACAGTCATTTTATTTGTGGGTCTTCGTATTTTGTGATTTTCTCCAGTTCATTCTGCCATGTCCACCATCCAGACTTCTTTGTCTTTCTAATGAACAGTTGTTAAGTTTGGACTGTTGTGTGTCAGGTGCCTGTTTGAATTCTAAAGTCTCAGAGCTCTTTGGCTTCTTCATTTTCTATTACTTTGTCTATTTTGAGGTCTGATCAATTTTTGCTTGCAGGCAAATGGTATTTCTTGCAGATATTATTATAACATCATGAGAAAATTACACCACAGTAATACCCACAGCTTGAATCATTAAATGTCGACTTATTTAAACACTCCAAGGAAGGCTTCTTTACCACCACCCACGTTCAACCTGTTCATGAAATAAAAATTCAATGGTGCATTTAAAGAGAATAGAATAGAATAGAATAGAATAGAATAGAATAGAATAGAATAGAATAGAATAGAATAGAATAGAATAGAATAGAATAGAATAGAATAGAATAGAATAGAACCGAACCGAACCGAACCGAACCGAACCGAACCGAACCTAATTCTTTATTGGCCAAGTGAGATTGGACACACAAGGAATTTGTCTTGGTGCATACGCTCTCAGTGTACATAAAATAAAAGATACATTCGTCAAGAATCATAAGGTACAACACTTAATGATAGTCATAGGGAACAAATAAGCAATCAAATCAGGAAACAGTCAATATAAATTGTAAGGATACCAGCAACAAGGTTACAGTCATACAGTCATAAGTGGGAGGAGATAGGTAATAGGAACAGTGAAAAGATTAATAGTAATGCAGATTTAGTAACTAGTTTGAAGCGTTGAGGGAATTATTTGTTTTGCAGAGTGATGCGTTTGGGGAAAAACTGTTCTTGTGTCTAGTTGTTCTAGTGTGCAGTGCTCTATAGCGTCGTTTTGAGAATAGGAATTGAAACAGTTTATGTCCAGGATGTGAGGGGTCTGTAAATATTGGAAGTGGTAGGTTGCCCCCAGTTCACACCGGTTCTATAGAACGGTAGTAAAACCAATGGGAGACTCCGCCCACCGATCCCAACATCATCAAAACACTTCTGTGCTTATGCAGAAGAGCACGTGCGGCCCCGTTGCAAACCGGTAGTAAAAGGTAAGTAGACCCACCCCTGAAGCAGAGATAGGATTCACATGAAGTGTTTCAGCACATCCAAGCAAAAGTGGACGAGGGCTGATAAGAGGGCCAAAAGAAATATTCAGTTTATCAAATGTTCTGGTTATTTATCACAGGATTATTGCAAGGTAGTTTTTGGCAGGAAGAACCCATGAGAAGAGGAAAGAAAATACTTTGCTAACAACTCCACATTGCATGTTGTCCTGACAGAAAGTTGTACAAAGGAAGGTCATTTGCAAGCATCCAAGTTGTTTTTCTATTCTTCTTCCTCTCCATTTAAAAACCCTTGAAGATAGGATATTAACAGAAGGGAGCGGGCCTGGGAGACTCCATCCAGAAAAACAGGCATGCCCACAAATTCCACAAAGCCACATTATTGCTTAGAAAACATGCTTTGTTACAGTTCAGATGAATTGTAGCAGATTTGAGGTTGATGGGACAAAACTCTGTACTAACTGCATTTAGTTTATTCACTTTATCACTAAATACAGAGTTATAGACAAAACACATGAAAGTTAGCTAAAAGGTGTTTCCCCACCTCAAAGGCAACTAGATTTTGTTTTTTCTTGAAGATATGTCACTTCTCATCCAAGAAGCATCCTCAATTCTGACTGAATGCAGGGGAATGGAAGAATTTAACAAAATTGAGTTGAAAATGTCCATTGCTAAGCAAGACAGCTGTTATGGAATTTTACCCAATATTATGTGATCTTTCTTGCCACTGTTTTTAAAAGAATTACTTCAGTTAAGTTGGTAACATGGTTATTAAGTGAATCTGATTTCCCCATTGACTTATCAGAAGGTTGCAAAAATGATCCCATGATCCCGGGACACTGAAACCATCATAAATACATGCCAAATATCTAAATTTTGGTCATTCCATGACTGGGATGCTGCAACAGTCGTTAAGTGTGAAAAATGATGTTATTTTTTTCAGTGAAAAAAATAGTCACTAAACAAATTGTAATATGTCAAGGACTACCTGTATATGCTTTCTGTGACTAGTAGTTTGCTTTCATTTGGCCAGACTGATGAAAGCCAAAAAAGACTTGTGATTCTTCCAAGCAGATCTCTCTATTATTCCTCACCCATAGACATAATCTGTACTCTGGGAAGTATTAGGAAGGAGCCCTCTTCACCCTGTTTCTCTGACACAAACTATCTGAACTGAATTGTCTCTTGCTTCTTGGAATACATCCATCACATAACTCCCCAGAAACATAATAGAGTTTATTTCTGATAGGATTGTTCTGAACATAAGCTTAATGTAGCTTAGAACTTGTCCCAAATAAGTTAGTGTGTACTCAAGGATGTTATTTTTGCAAATAGCACACTTCATTTAATTTTGTTTCATCAATGTCCTAGAGATGGCTAGAATGTATGAACAAATTCCTGTCTTGTCTCCTGTATCCTCTAAGCAAGTATATACTAGTGTATGTATATAGTGTACAAAGCCATTTGTTAACTTGTGTCACTGGGGGAATTGATGAGTGGATGACAGGCACTTGTTGAAAGAGGAGAAGATTGCCATGAAAGTCTTTTTAATAATAAGTTAGATATACAAGCCTTGTCATTTGGATGATTTGGTACAAAATAGTTACCCATCCTCATGGGCTCCAGAATTGGTTTTGCTATGCTATCTACCATGCAGCACACTCTCAACTTTGATTCTGAAATAGTGTCAGAGAAAACTTCATTTTAAAGAGGGGGTGGGAGAGAGAGAGAGAGAGAGAGAGAGAGAGAGAGAGAGAGAGAGAGAGAGAGATTTTTTTTAAATGCACATTTGTATATAACATATCCCCTGAACTATCACCTGTATTCAGACCTAGTTTGTTGAATTAGTAAGTTTAATTGCATTTTGTGCATTGGAATGTCTGTTAAAATCATTGTCACATGTCAGCATTAAACAGTCTTTGCTGGAATAGGAATGTAACTCAGGTTTAAGCAGTGGTGGGATTCAAATAATTTAACAACCGGTTCTCTGCCCTAATGATTTCTTCCAACAACCAGTTCACCAAACTGCTCAGAAAGTTAACAACCAATTCTCCCAAAGTGGTGTGAACTGGCTGAATCCCACCATTGGGTCTAAGTCTTAAAGTGAAAAGAAAGACCATTTGATATCTCTTCCATGGGTGATCTCACATTAATCATTTTCAAATGTAAAAGTATATCCTGTCATGCAAAAAGAGTCTATATTGGACACATTCCACAGTGACAACTTAAAGGTTTATCAATCTATAACTTGAAGAGAAAGTAGAATCACAGGAAGAACTAGAGAAGTATAATCTTTTTTAGACAGAGGATTTTTCAGTACCTTCCCCAGGGCCACTTTTCAAAATGGGCCAGAGCCAATAGGAAGAACTAGTTGAAATTAGATCAATTTGATGTATGTAATTAAATTTAACTCACATTAAAATCCATAAAATCTATGTATGGATTTGTAGAAAATGTGTAAACTTCACTAAAATGAGAGAAATAAAATGAAGAATAAAGGCAAATTTGGTTTGCCTATTTGGGTCAACCATCATCACTTCTCCAGCTCCATTATGGAGCCTGTGTAGCGTGGAGGGCTAATGCCTCCTACTAAAGGCAGCAATTAACACCAGCTGCCTGTAATTTCTCTGAGTTCAATCCTAGCCAGGCTCAAGGTCGACTCAGCCTTCCATCCTTTCTAAGGTGGGTAAATTGAGGACCCAGTTTGTGGGGGCAATAAGCTGACTTTGTATAAATATACAAAAGTATGAAGGCTATTGCTTAACGCATTGTAAGCCGCCCTGAGTCTCCGGAGAAGGGCGGCATATAAATCAAAATAAAATAAAAATAAAAATAAATAAATTACTTCAAAAGAAGAAATCATGTCCTCAGCTGGAAACATCAAACAATTGACATTACATTCCACCCATGTGGGCTTAGAAAAAAGTCTGAGGTGATCATAGAACTGCTCTTGTACCTCAGATAAAATTAACACACCTCAGGAATATATGTATGTTCATAAGTAATTTGAGTTACTTTCTGACTTACCTTTTTGCTTAGATATTTTAACTCTGTGCTGGGGAGAAAAGAAGAAAGGTATTTATCCAACAGAGGCCACAATAATGTCTAATAAAAAGAGGGGAAATAAAGCTGTGGAAGATTGGAAGCATTGAGATGTGGCAAAAGGAGTAGTTCATTTTGCTGTTTGACAGTCACCTTATGTCAGAAAGTTCACACTTGCCATTTCTGATCTTTCCCATAGAATTGCTGCATCTTTTGATTAATCAGGACAGTGAATGGAAAAAGCCACAGCCAGAAATGCTTCTGAATTTTGACTGCTTCTTTGATTCTTCTTACTTTTCCGTCCCCCCTTCATTTTCAAACATTTGCTACAAATTTTTTTAATGAATTTGGTTCTGTTGCAGCTTATCTCTGCATGTTTCTTAATTCCAATCAGTCATAATCAGCTTATGAGGAATCATTTTCCAACCTATGAAATAATTTTCTCCACAATGTCACAGAGGAGAAGGATAATTATTTTGCGGAGATGAACAACAGAAAGGAGAACTCAGTGAAAGCAAACTGCCTTTGTATTTTTCTAGCTGCGTCAGTCCTCCTCTATCTCTCTTGACAATGGGGCAGGAAAGGTAATACAAAGAGATAATAAGCCAAAGTTTGAGCTACTAGAAGAAATGTGAAACCTTTTCAAAGTCCAGTCTATAAATCCATAAGAGTGGGAAGCAAAAGGCCCTTTGTCTTCCCAGCATTTCTTTTGCTACCCACATTCCCTCTAGTTCAACTCAAAGAAGACATTACTTTGACTCTAAGGTTCTTTTTATACATTTAACTAAATATAATGAGCCAGCTATAATAGCCTGGTCACAAGTAAACATGCAGAAGTCATGTTTTATATGTTTGCATCACCAACTTAATGAACATTAAACCATATTATGGCTATATAAATTCAGCCTATGAAGGGTTAAATATAGATCCAAGGCAACAATTACAGAAATTTGTAGGGAATGGTTCTGAAAAATGTCTACTTCTTCAAATGACAACATAGAGTATCCTTTAGGGTTCCTAGACTTTGTCTCCAAAGTTCTGTGAAATCTGAATGGTTATTTTTAGCAATAAGGTCTCCTGAAGGATTGCTAACATTTTTAAGGGCGGATTTATTTTTGAATAAATTTAGGCAAAGATTTGCTGAGTGATTTTATGTAATATTCAAAATGCTACCTTTGCTATTAACTGATGCCTAGAAATATTAGCCTGTTTCTAATCTTCTCTATCATAGTATATTATAAGGTAGATTGGAGTTATTTTTCATAAAAATGCAACAAAATCCTAGTGTGTAGAAAATATCCATTTTCTTACAAATGTCCATTGTTCTTACCTCAAGCTTTTTAAATTCAATACAGGTAGTCCTCGATGCAAGACCAGCTATTTAATGGCCAAAAAATGCCCATTTAGGAGAGTGGATTTGTTAAGTGAGATTTGCTTAACTGCCATAATAGTTAAAAAGTTGGGTCTGATCATATGGTGCGTCAGTTTATGACCACAATGACTTATGACCAGAATTCCATTCCTAATTATGGTTGTAAATCGAGGACTAGGTGTATCTTCTTCATATTTAATTTTTTTCATTAGGTTCATTTTTCATTTCTGTGATGCTTTTTTTTGGATGCTTTTAAATGTATAATTTTCTCTAGAAGGTGTTGTGGAATTTAAGGACTTTCTAATCTGAAAATTAATCAGTAGAAGCTTTATTTTTTTGTGGAGGATGAGTTCTATAATAGTAAAATATATCTCTGGTTTATTACTGTATATATAGGATTCAATTTTTGATCATATTAATAACTAATCTGTTGACCAAAAGATGACTAAATAATTCTTTGGTTATTATTGGAAGTCCTAAGTATTTTTTTATTAACTTCCATCAAGTTCAGTGGGATTAATTTTAAGTAAACATTTATATAATTGCTGTGTTAATGCATGGTATGAGATTTAGCATTCTGATCTCAGTTTGATTATAATTTCTTTGAAGTCAGCTGGAAAGTAACTTTTTGGCTTTAACTTGGATTATAAATCTTTGACAAAACTCAATTGTCTGGCACACTTATTAAGTACTTACATAGCTCCAGGCCTGGTATTTATGGGACCCATCTACTGTCATTGGCTTCTGTCCATTCAGTAAAATTCACCAGCCAGGATAATTCTAGGCTCCTTCTTGTAAGGACTGTCATCTTCACGAGTCCAACTTCTCTGTTGCAGCTTCCAACTTCCCCAATTGATTTTTCTTGTTGGAAGCCAGCTGGGAAAGCCTCAAAGGCCAATCACATGACCTCAAGATGGTGCATCTGTCATAAATACATGTTGCACACCAAGAACCTGAATTTTGATCAAATAACATTGGAGATGCTTCAGTGCTCACATATGCAAGAACTGATCATAAGTAACTTTTTAACATAAGCTGTTGTAACTGTGAATGGTCACTAAACAAATGGTTATAAGTTGAAGATTACCTGTATTGCAAACATTGAACAGTAACATACTTTTTCATTATTCTCTCTTTTTTTACCATTCTATAACACCTTATTCTTGTTTTCATTTTCTTGCACAAGCTCTTTAATGATCAGACAGAAATAGGATAGAAACAATTAGATTAGGAGTGATGCCAGGCAAGGTTCCAAAAGTCAAGATGGTAAATATGGTGATGAGATTGAAGCTCCATTGTTCTTTAGTTGATTGTATACATATGAAAAGGTGGAGCTCGAATTCTCACATTGCAGCCCCCATCTTGACTTTTTGGAGTACAATCTGCAGGTACTTCTGATTTACATGGCAAAAAACTAGGTAATTTTTATTTATGTATAGGCTTTGTCCTGAGCTAAGGAAGGAACTTGGAAGAGGAAAGCAGCATGGATCTGAAGAAGGAGAGATATTCTGTCTGCAATACTTGCAAAACAGATGATATTCAGAACTCTACCTCCTATTTAAAGACTTAATTTAAATTGCGGGGGTGGGGGGGTGGATTTAGGCCATTGTTCAGCTGGATTCTCTTTTATTGTCTTATTTTTCTTCTCCTTACATATTTTACATTCCATTTTTAGTTTGTTTTATTTATTTTAATTACTTTTGTCTCTTTTCCTCTTTCCTCTTGTCCCCTTTTCTTTCCCTGTTTCTGATCCACAGGCTTTACAGTGCATGTTGGTCTCCCTCCATTCAGAGCTTGACATTCAAAGGTACTTGATGAAAATTGAAACCTCTCAGAGAGTTAGTACTATATACTTTCTTTTTTCTGCACCTTGCCTTGGAATGAGCTTGCCATTTGGCCCTATTTTAATCAAGTGCATCACGTTTAGTAATTTTAACAGTTTGCATCACAAGTAATATTTTTCCCTCAGGGTAGAATTGCATGTTCTTTTACCTCTGCATGGACAGTTTTGGCTTTTAATGCTGCTTACACCCCCCACCCCCACCCCAAATTCCATATTCCAGGCATGTCCTGATGAAAAACTTTCCCACCACTCAAATGTTCCAATTTCATACTTTACTTTGGATAGGATTGGAATGGGTTATGCTGACATTATCAAAATGCAGAAGGCATCTCTGTATCTGCTACAGGTAGTTGCAGACCATTATAATGTGGCCCTCCAGTGATGAGTTGCAGATGTATATAGCACTCAGTTATTGGTTCATAACTAAAGTCATTAGAATCAAAGTTTGCTATTTGCAAAATCAAAGTGGAGCAAACTGTGACTTGGTCCCATCATGTTGTGCCGAGTGACAGTGTCATCTAAATAGTGGGAACCATTTCATTCTTTGTGAAGAACTGAACTTTATCTGGATATGCCTTCAGTTATCTCAAAAGTGGCACGGAAGATGCATACAAATATGCCTGTCTCTTTCAGAGCATTCTGAGAAGCATGAAATTTCCATTCATCCTTGGGGCTAGATCTTAATATTTTATTTTTGAGAAACAAGAGTTTCAGGCACTCTTTTTTGTTATGCTTATTGGCCTTTGTAATTCTCTGGAAAGTCGCCTAAAGTTATTGCATTTAAATATGAGTTTTACAAATATATTTTATCATCCTCCATCGCTACCAGGCATTTTGTCTTTTGTATAAAGCATTACAAGATACATTTTTTAAAAACATCCTCAATGGCACCATGACTTGTTGCAATTTTTCAAGAACAACTGTAAATTTGAGTAACTATGTATATAATCCATTAGCTTTTATTTTTTTAAAAATGCCGCAAATCCAGAAGATGCTTTTTCTCTTGTGTTGTTTCAAATATGCCTTTGGATATTTGTGCTCAGAAGAGATGGAAGTGTAATCTGTTTCTTGGAGCAGAACATTTTGTCTCAAAGGCTCACACAATAATGTATTTTAGCATTTGTTTCCCTTCATTTTCCCTTTATTGCTGCTTCAGGACTTTCTTCAGAGTACCTTCCATTCAATCAGTACACAAAAATTAAACTTTTTTTCTTTGCATACTTTAGTATACTATTTTAATAGGTTGAAATTATATCCCTAAACACAATCAGGTACTTCTGATATAAAAATTACTTCGCTGTTAATGTTCCCCTTAAAGCTAATTTTAAAACTCGAGTATATACAGTGCATCATTGAACACTAATTAATTATATCTATAAGAAATAACAGTATTTCAAACGGATCTGACATAATATGATCAATTACTTAATATGTACATATCAAGCATTCAGAAGCTTAAGTTCTGGGATTTTCTAGTGAAATTAGAAAGCTTCCTCCAAAGGTAAGGCTCTTTGTATAAAGGACAGGCATCAACCAAATAAAATCACTTTGTTTATCAGCAGTTTGGCGTCTTCATAATTTCAACTGATGATGATATAATATAGCTGCCAGTAGATTCTTTTTGACTGTGCTTTGTGACTGTGCTTTAGGCAGAGTTAGCATATATGTTTGCTTGCTTGCTTGCTTGCTTGCTTGCTTGCTTGATTTCAACAGATTGTTATGCCAAGCCTTCCATGGCTGAGATTTCTACTGTGTTTCCCCGAAAATAAGATCCTGTCTTATATTTTTTTGAACCCTGAAATAAGCGCCTGGCCTTATTCGCATGGCAATGTGCATGCGCTCAAAAGCCCGATTGGGCTTATTATCAGGGGATGTCTTATTTTGGGGAAAACAAGGTAGTGGTTATTGTTTAGGTCCTTATAAACCATGGCAGCATGTTGAACTTGACTTAGTGACTAAGCTTTCATCACAGAAAAACTTTTCTGAGTAGCAAGATATCCCATTGAGCAAAATCTCCCAGTTTAAAGAAAATGTCGAGATTTGCTGTTCACCTAATCTAGAGGTTCCAGGATTCATCCGGAGATGTTAGTAAAATGTATTCCTGCATCTTGAGATAATCAGTGTAGAAATGACCAAGACTAAGCTATGCTAGTTTATGAAAAAAAAACTTTTGTTTATGCCTCTAGTGACAATCACGAATCTCCAGTGCCTTATTGTGCCAAGAGCAGTACAATTCAATATGGAAGCAGTAAAGCATCTTCAGCCAGCACAGCTAATGATAAAAAAATGATGGGATTGTGGATTCCAGAGTTGGAGAATTAAACTCTGGGAACTGCTAACCAACACTAGTAGAGCATTGGAGAGGAGTTATAATTGTTGAGGTGTACGTATATTCTGAATGTGATACCTTCGACAGAATTCATCGTAGTCCAGGAAAAATTCAAAATATTTGGGTGATAAAATGTTCAGGTTGAATGTTTTTAATTCATACTTAAGCAGGAATAAGATGTACTTGGTGGCTACTGCCACCAGGTGATTCTTATGAGCTTTATACTTTTCATTCTGTACTTGAATTGAAAAACATTCAAGTTGAACAGACAGAAACACAAATGGCTGACATTACAGACAATCTTACGCAGCATATTCAATTCAGCAGGTTAGTCCTACTGTATTTAGGAGGATTATTCCAGGCAAATCCACATAGGATTGTAGACTAAATATTGGGGGGGGGGGGAAATCAGGTTGCCTAAGTAGGTAGCAGACATGACCCTTCCTTAAGCAGCTGAATAAAGCTTGGAAGAAGAGAAATACAAATAGCCAATAAGCTACTAGCATTTTTTAAAAAAAGATGTTTAAAACTAGACCAGGATTCAGGTAGTGACTTCAGCTGAATGAGGACGCCAATCCATACCAGGATCTTGGAACAAACCCAGTAACAGCTCAATAATTCAGAGCCAGAATTTGAAGAAATCAAGGGAATCAAAAAGTCAAGAACACTTCAAAGATTTTGTTCCAACACCAGCTGCTAAGAAATATGTGTGCAAATTCATATCACAGCAAATATCAACTCCCATTAGCCAATATGTTCTCCATTAGTAGGATCTTGCTCTTGAGGTCTTGCTTCTGCAAAGCCTATTTTTAACCTAGTACAGGTTAATTTGACTTACATCTTCAGTTGACCCCAAAATTTCCATTGCTAAGGAAGACAGTTAAATGAATTTTTATGACTTTTCTTGCCAGAGTTGTTAAGTGAACCATGCAGTTGTTAAGCTGCTACCATGGTTGTTAAGTGAATCTGGAGTCCCATTGACTTTGCTTGTCAAAAGGTCACAAAAAATGATCGCATGATTCTGCGATCATGAATACATGCCAGTTGCGAAGCATCTTAATTTTGATATGTCCACAGGGATGCTGCAATGATCATAAGTGTGAAAAATTGTCATAATTCACTTTTTTCAGTGCTGCTGTAACTTGGCACTGTCACAAAAAGAATGGTTGTATGTTGAGGACTACCTCTACATACCTTCAAGTACCAATACTTTCAAACAGTAATTCAGAATAGTCCGCAGCTATCAAGATATTGCCCATCCTTACTCTAGGACTTTTTATTTTTCTTGTTTCTCGATAATGAAATAATAAATTGCAAAGAAGAAAAAAATTGTGATAAATCAATTAAATGCCAAACTTTGAATTTTCTTTCCTCAAGCCTGAAGTCAGTTCTGTTTGCACAGGTAAAAATCTTCAAGGAAATATTTTTTCTTGAAAGAAAGAATATGTATACTTACACAAAAGAAGCCAGTATAATATATAATACAGATGAAAAAAAGCGGCCACCTACACTGGAAAACAAAATCTAGGAAAGCTCCGTGATATTATAACCCTGCTAGCAAAGTTAAGCAAATTGTAGAAAAGTAGCTCGAACTTCATGAACCCTTTAAAAATTAGGACAGTTTATAGCAATCTCCAACACCCTGTTGGTCTATGGATTTGTTAGATTTATCATACTAGAATGGCCAACCAGCATAACCAGTAAAACAAACAGAGTAAGATGACCCTTGAATGCAGCAAACCAATACAAGTCTTGATAGATAAAGCACTTTCAGCAAAAGAGACTACAACCTGCCAAAACAGTGTATTCAGTTTGCCTAAGAAGTATTAAAGATTTCATTCTTCATTCTATTTTGGAAGTCTGTTTTGGGTTTTAGAAACATAATTAATTGGTCAAATAGAAGAGCGGGCTTGAGTTCCCATGAGTTAAAACGAGTGGACAGACCGTGACTTTCTTTTATACAGACATGAAGCCCTAATTGCTCAAAATCAAAGGCAAAATATCACTATTTTGAGGTGGAAACAAGTAAATTGTGGTGTAAATTCTAAAGGAGACATGCTACAGGGCATGAATTAAAAACCTCCCCACCCCCAAACTCAGTTTTCAGTTTTCTGCATCACCCTTTTTGTTACCTCCCAAATTCGAAGTGAGCCCTCAGCCACAACATGATCCAGGGATTCTTTCCAGCCTTCTTGTGTTTTCCAAGGGTGATTCAAGGAAGGGTGTTCAGAAGACAATCCGGTCACCCATCTAAACTACTGGGCAGTTTGATGTGTCCTCAAGCAATGGTGAAGTGTAGGTTGGTTTTTTTTTTAAAAAAAAATAGACTATCTGACAGAGTGCAATATAAACACATAAAACTTGAGTGACAAAATTGAAGAACATTGTACAAAACGGATTAGTCAACCTGACTCAATAACACAAGAGTATCAAATTCAAAGCCTGGGAGCCATATCTGGCCTGCGGTGTGCTTAGATCTGGCCTGCAAGGCTTCCCGCTGTGCCTCTACCAGTGAAAATTGAGCTCCATTTTTGCTGGCAGATAGTTGCAGGAGATCGTCGCAGCTGAAAATGGAGCTCAGGAACCCATTATCGCTGGCAGAGCGCTTGGGCCACCATAGGTGCCTCCAAACACAAGTGATGTCCTGCTGGCCTGCCCACCTTGGCCATGGTCACCCCAGCCCAAGGTCAAACACAACCCTGATGTGGCCCTCAATGAAATTGAGTTTGACACCCCTGCAATAACATAATTAAGAATTATTGAATTTCAGATTTCAGCTCAAATAATTTATTTTAAGTAACCTTACTGATTTATCTCATTTCTAACATAAGAGAGGGAATTGGTGAGATAACTCTATATCAGGAAATACTATTCTCTTTGAATACATAATTTTGTAGAGTAGGATGCTGTAAAAACGTATTCGTCTTGTGTTATGATTCTACAATCATCCCTCTGTTTGTACCTTATGCTGCATGCAAACAAACACATACATTCTTTAGAGCATTGTGCTTTTGGTATTAGAAACTTGATTTTCTGGTCTTCTTTGTATCAGTGAGTGTAATGTTCAAGATCAAATTGCATTTTAAAATATTGGGATTTTTTTTTAAAGTAACCACCTTTGTAATTTAGCAGAAAACAGTTCAGGAATGCTAATCTGGACTGGGATGTGGGCCATAAGGAAGGAAATTAGGGTAATACTTTCAATTTCCAATTTAAAATCATGTTGAAATTGTTATTTCCTGCAATAGCAGCTGGGAAGGATTAGCAGGAAAACAATCTTTGTGTGTGGGGCAATTAACTAATTGCCATTGTTTTCTAATCCATCCATTCACAGCTGTTATTTTTTAAAGGAAGAACAGTGAGCAGGTAATATCACATCACCTACTCTCTGAGATCACATATCTTCAAATTGGATACAAACTGATACATTAGACTTTCCCTCAAAAATAAACTGTAAATTGCTTAGCCTTTGAATGTTTAATTTTAACCACTATAGCTTGTTAACATTTGAAAAAATAACAGAAATTCAGACAGGAATGGATTGTTAAGAAATGGATAATTGATTAGGAATGCTAAATTGTGCTTGAAAACCGAAACACAGTTGTATGCAATAGGGGTTAACAAGAGCAGCCAGATAATGTGCAACTTTCAGCTGCTTGTGATTAAGAACAGCTGACTTAAATTTGTGTCTCTGCTGTATGTGTAAGTGTACAATCAGATTTTCAACTCCAATATTTACATCCTTTTAAAAGAAACAACAAATATATTCACTTGTCCGGAAATTAATCATTTTCTCATCAGTTTAAATTTTAATTAACAGAGAAAGCAGATTTACAACAATTCAAGAGATCAATGATCTGATCTCCACAATTTTATGTTAGCTTTAAAACAGCTACCAGGAGTCTAATTTTGAGTCAGTTAGCAGTACTACAGAAGCAATATTTGAATCTTTTTATACAAGGCAACTTTGAGATTATCTGATCCAACCTATTAAATTCTGGATTTGCTTTATCCTATAAGTGATGTAAATAAGTTCATTTTCCTGCTTCTATTAATTTTCAGTATGGAGAAAATAATTCAGATATTAATATCATTTTATATTATTTAAGGAGGGTTTAGATTACAAGGACAAGTATTATAACATTTAAAATAATGAAGGTCTATCGAGATTCTCAATCATCCAGGACATGGTTTTCCTAAAGGTACTTTTCCAAGAGGCAATTGGATTTTCTGGATTTTCTTCAAAGACCTTTCACTTCTCATCCAAGAAGCTTCTTCAGATCTGACCGGATGGTGGGGAGTGGAAGGAGTTATACTCCTGGGACACACCCATTTGTACCACTCAGGTGACTCTGAGGACACAGATAAGCTTCCAAGTGGTCTTAACAACTTGCTAAAAGAATGCAAATGACCATCTGTCTGCAGTGTGTATAAATAGCAATAGTATTTAGACTTATATACCGCTTCACAGTGCTTTACAGCTCTCTCTAAGAGGTTTACAGAGTCAACATATTGCCCCCCCCCCCCCCCCGCAATCTGGGTCCTCATTTTACCCGACCTCGGAAGGATGGAAGGCGGAGTCAACCTTGTGCTTGGTAAGAGTCGAACTGCCAAATTGCAGTCAGCAGAAGTCTAACCACTGCATAAATCCTTCCATTCCCCACTATCCAGTCAGAGCTGAAGAAGCTTTTTGGATGAGAAGCGAAATGTCTTCAAAGAAAATCCAGAAAGTCCAGTTGCCTCTGGGAAAATCACCTTTGGAACAAAATAATGGAGGCTTTTATAGATGTGGTCTTCTCAGTTACAAAGATGAAAGAAATTAAATTCCTGCTGAATCATTTGGGCCTGAGACTGGGGAGGTTAGATTTTGAAATCTGCTAGTTTTTGTTTTTGTTTTTTTGAATATCCAGATTTCTTAAGAGGCAAATCTCTAGTGTTCAAAAATTGGCCATGTTTAAGTGAACTTTTTTGGGGGGGGGTGGGGATGAGTTTTGGTTTCTTATGGAACTGCATAAAATTTTCATACAAACCTAGTTTTACACAGAACATCCTTTTAAAAAAATCACAATATTCTGCTAATATTGTCATTATAGGCTCTTGATAATACTTAACGTAATGATGCAAATTTTGAAAGTCTCTAGCTATTTGGGGTCTTTCTTCAATATTTCAAAGGTACTGAATGTTATGATGACTCAAATTGGCAACAGATAGCGGGAAGACAGTTGAAGCACTTTGGCAACCTAATGAAAACCTAATAAAATGCAAAAGTTGCTAATTCAGCCAAGGTCACTGAAGGAGTATAATTTGATCTATGCTATTTGTGCAGCAAGCTAACCTCTTTCCATTAAAGCAAAATGTTAGGGGAAGGGGCAGATGTCAGCAGTATTGTTCTCTTTCTTTTTTAAAATCCAAACTTGATCTAAACAGCATTTTATAATCTTTTAAATATAGACATTAATAAAAAAGAAAAGAAAACCTAGAATGGGAATGAATTCAAAGTCTTGGATAATGCACAAGAGAGGCTGCAAATCAGAAGAGAAGCCTTGTTAGGGTATCTTGTGTCCTGTACGAGTATTTAATGAACAAGCTGGAGAAAATAAGGAATCAAGAAATGGTGAAATGGTTTGATCATATTGTTTACTATAGGTTGTTAATAATAATATCTAAATCAATTATCTTCAATGTTATATGCTCCAGGAGTAAAACTGTAACACTTGGAATTTACAGATATTATGTTTTGTAATGTGAAATCGTATGCGTAAAAGTAAGGTGGCAAAAACATTGTCTATTGTGTAAAATTTAATTTAATTTATTCTCTGGTTATATTGCTTATAAATGATGCTCCACTATTAGTTCTTTCTTAAGCTTAGTAGTCATTATCCCACGTTGTATAATGATTAAAGTGTGGAAAGATACAGCCTCTAGTCCTTAACCAAGGATTGTACCTTAAGTGAATCTGGATAGTCCTCCTCTCTTGGTCTGATTTAATGACTCAGGATTATTGTGAGAGAAAATAGGAGAAGAGATACATATATGGCTTTGAGATTCTGTATAAAGATAGTATATAAATTTAATAAATAAAAACATACAGTATGTGTGTGTGTGTAAATATCTATAGATATAGATATAAATATTCAAATTCAGAGCATTGTCTCAAATAATAACTTATTTGGGATATGGCTGTCCAAAGTTAAATATCAACAGTAAATTTAAAAAACCAACTTTTTGAAACCATTTGATCCACACATGAATAATCCTTATGATTACATAGTTGCATCTGAAATTCAACCAAAACCTTCTTTCTTTTCATCATTTTTCCATTTTATCATTTTTGGTTCTACCCTCTTCTTTGGCCATTCGTACAATGTGTAAAGACACTGTCTGTTTCTTATATCTCCATTTAATCTTTTCTATAGTAGGCTAAATAAACTCAGCAGCTGCAAGCCTTTTTCTCATAGGACATAGTTGTCCTTTCTGGATTGGTATCCTCAAGTCCTTTCAGAGTCCATATTAGATCTGAAATTCATCATTTTAATAAATTTATGTTATAAATTTATAACAGAGGAGGTAGAATGGAGCCCAGTGGTGTAATCAGCTACATTCATGGTTGGAAATAAACCTGGTTCTTATTTGTCCTTTTACTGAACTGTAAGAGCTAGTAGTGAAGCTACTAAATAATCTTCACATATCAATTACTGAAAGCAGATTTAAAAGCACTTAAGGAAGGTAACTCTTTAAATCATGGCATGTCGGTTTTATCTTGTAGATATTTACCGGTATATAGTTCTGTTCCATTGTTATTACAATACTAATAATTGTTGAAGCATCATGAAATGGAATTGCCATCCATTTGACTTGTAAAACTTTAGCCTTAGGTGCTTTTTAAATATTAATTTTGTGCATTTGTGTGTACAGTAGTAAAAAAATCTTAATGGAATACCCTGGGACAATCTCTATAAATAGCACACACTTTGAGGGAGGGAGTCACCTTGAGCATTCACCAACTTGACCAGTATTTTATCTTTCAAGAGAGAGGGAGAGAAATCATCTTCCCTCAGGCAAGGGTTTTAACACTACTAAAAAGAGTTTGTTCTCTGTTTTTATTTGTTTTACAGACAAGGAGCCCAAAGCTTTCTCAAAGTCCACAGCCCAGCTTGGGGGATCAAGCTGAATATTTGTCAGAGGTATCTGTTGACTCCTTGGAAGTCATGTCAGAAGCAGAGGCCCTGTCTCCTTTTGCAAGGGGAAGCCGTACTCGAGCAAGTCTTCCGGTTGTGAGGACAACAAATCAAACAAAAGAAAGATCTCTAGGTAAGACATCACCCACAGGAATCTGTTTAAGGTTGTGCTTTACAATTTCCTCAGTAGCTTTGAGTTGTACAAATTTGTATATATGATATATAATGAACAAGAGACAGATACAAATAGACCTAAGGGGAGTTTTAATCTTTGAGCCATCACTTTGATGAACATTGCCCCTCTCAAAGAGGGAAAGTTCTTCTGAGACCAGAGGCAACATTCTTTTGAGATCAACTGAGCATCTTCCGCATGTACAAAATTAGGTAAAGGTAAAGGTTCCCCTCGCACATATGTGCTAGTCGTTCCCGACTCTAGGAGTTTCCAAGCTGAAGAGCCAGTGCTGTCCAAAGATGTCTCTGTGTTCATGTGGCCGGCATGATTAAATGCCAAAGGCGCACGGAACGTGGTTACCCTCCCACCAAAGGTAGTCCCTATTTTTCTACTTGCACTTTTACATGCATTCAAACTGCTATGTTGGCAGAAGCTGACATAGCTCACCCCATTATGCAGCACTAGGGATTCAAACCACTGAACTGCTGACCATTGGATCAACAAGCTCAGTATCTTGACTACAGAGCCACTGCATTCCATTATGTACAAAATTAGTTGTGTGGAAAATCTAATATTGTTATAAAATGTTTCAGGAAACATGCCAATTTGGTCATTATGGAAGTGACTGCTACTTTGCTGGAAGTAAATAATCCAGAACAGGAAGTAGTTTTATGTGCTAGATATAGTTTGGCTCCGTTAAAATCCTTGAATTTAATCAAGTTATATGAACTCAGCTTTCCAGTTATCTCTCTCCATAAAAAATAAATTCTTCTTTAAATTATTTTTTATTTTGTATGCAAATATAAAAAACAAGGGAGTCCAAATCAGAAACGTAAAGCTGTTGTATAATAAAATGAACCTTACATGACAAGTTTTGCAATTATGTTATTACCTTTTAACTCAATGTACATAATAAAAAAGCAATGGAAAAATAAAGATAAAATTGCATGTGCAATGCAAAAGTTTAGGGCCCCCAAAGATGAAAGTTTACAATATGTAAATATAGAAAGAGAGAGAGATGTCCTTCAAATATTGGCTATCCTTCCAATAATGTCTTTTTATTTACTCATAAAACTGCGCAATATCAACTTTTTTCCTTCCTCTTAATTTTCCAAAAGATTGACAACGTTGAATATCTACAAATAAATGTTCCAGAATAGAATTACTGTGTGAAATAACTTCTCTCCAGAAGTGAAACAGTCTAACACCAAGCCACGTATTATGAACCAATATTGCATTTTGAATACCACATCTCCAAATAAACCTGAAATTAAGAGATATTTTTTGTCAAAATTAACTTTATTTATTTTTATTTATACTCAAGTGATACATAGATTCTGAAATGATATTTCATTGACATTTGTCTTGCACTTTGCTATATTCCATGTCTCTGTTTTGTCTTGAACATTCGTTGTTGCATATTCTAACAATTCCATAAACTTAAACAACAGCAATGATTTGCTTAACAACCATGGCAAAAAAGGTCATAAAAATGGGTGTGACTCTCTTAATAACCATCCAATGAAATTGTGATTGTAATTGTGCTCGTAAATAAGGAACTTCCTACAAACACAAAAAAGTATTGTGGATGGATTGCAGTGAGAGGGTCTGTGTGCTGTTTAGATATGGGCTAAATCTCTTTCAAGCTATAGAATAGAGAGTAAACTTGTAATTTATTTTGAACAGGCATTTATTTCCAGAGAAGGGAGGGACATTTGTCAGATATTCTGATGCAGGTCACTGAGCTCCATGCCCTACAGAAGTATCCTTTCTTTTTTTAAACAAGACTTGTTGAGCCAAGAACTTCATCAATCCCCAGCTCAGGACATCCCTTTTGCCTTTAAACCCACAGCATCTTGCAATTTAATTGGTTTGGAATCAACCCTTACAATTAGCTACTCAAGGAGGAGGCAAAATACTATCATAATATACAATCAGGGTGTTTTCTATATAAGGCAGTGAATTGCTGAGGCAGGCAAAAGGTTATTATTATAATGATGTTCCTGTCCAGCAGGATCCCAGCTCCCAATGTGCAGAGTAGGATAAAATTAGATGTGTGGGTCATTAATCACAGAGTTGCTCATAAACTGTGTATGTAGTGGTTTATTTATTATGCTAACAGTCCTGGGCCATTTTTTTTCCAAGACCACTTTGATATCTGATGTATAACAGACTTTCTTAAACAATCCAGAAAAATTGTAATTCAAACACTTAACTGATTTTTCCAAAGCCAAGGCAGTCTGTAAAAGGCTGTTCTTCCATATATTTTGAAGTAATTAATTCACTTTACTAACTTAGTTATTAAATTAGCCTTTTCATGCCTGGGGCATTTCTGCTGCATTGGACTAACTGGGAATTATGATTGCTGAAGTCTTATATATCTGAAGATTCCAAACTGAAGGATATACTTACTGAAAGCACAGTTTGCAAGTTTGGAATATCTGACATGGCCTCATGCCTTCTTATATAAAATAGTTCTGTGGTAGTTGTTCTTCTCACACTAGGACTGCATATTACAGAAAGAGATGTACCGCCATTTAGGAACCCAATGATCATTAACCTGATGGATCTATGATCAGATATAAAATTAAGGTAATTAATCCTGGTTTGGATTTGTTTTGATCTATGAACAATATAACACTTTGAATACAGGTCTCAACTTATGACCATTTTTCTAGTGACTGTATGAAGCTATAAGGGTGCTAAATCAGTGGTGGGTTGCCCCTGGTTCACACTGGTTCTGTAGAACCGGTAATAAAATTGGCGGGAGGCTCCACCCATCAACTCCAACGTCATCAAAATGCTTCTGTGCATGCGCAGAAGAGTGTGCGTGGCCCTGCTGCGAACTGGTAGTAAAGGTAAGTATGACCAAACCCTGTGCTAAATAAATGATGATTAAGACTGATGCTTGGAGTTACAGCTATCTCAGTGTCCTTTGGTCATGTGATCACAATCTTGGTGCTTGGCAATCTATTTCTGCTTATGTCTAGTTGAGACACACCCCATGATCATGTGATCACCATTTATTACCTTTCCTGCCAGCTTCCCCAAAAAATCAATGCAGTAATTCTCTCCCACCTTTGTACCTTCCCCAGCCCTCTGAGCTTGTATCATGTTAGCCACTCAAGCATCGTCACCCCCTGATCTTCATGGCATCTCTCACACACCCTTCACATCACTCACACATTCCTGTGCAACCTCCTTGGCTCACATGGCACTTCTCATACATTTTCATACATTCTTCTTGACCCTCCCCTGAACCCCTTACCTGCTTGCTTGCCTGAGACTTTCACCTTCCTGCTGGCTTCCCCACTATCTTTAATCCACCAATTGTAGGGGTCAGTTAATGTCAGCAACTGGGATTGCAGGGATTGCTGTTGCTTAGTGAGACAGACATGTGATACAATCACATTGCTTAGACAACAGAAATTCTTATGAAGTTCCAATTGTAGTCATAAGTTGATGACAACATGTAAAAAAAATGGACAAATATGTATGTATCATATACATTACCCTAAGGGTTTTGTTCTAATTGCAGAATTTAGTTAATTGTGCATTCTATGTTTATTTGGTAAATTTATTTAATTACAGTACCTGTAATTAAATTCAAGTGGAATACCAATTCTTTGATTCAGTGTGTTACAAATAATGCCTATGTCATATTCAGAAGCTGGTAGAACTATGAAGATATTGATTTCATCACTGGCTGAATTATGGACTTTAGTTTTATAAACTCTGTATGTTATCTTCATATTTCAAAGGTTATGTTATTATTAGACTTATATTATAGTATGCTAATGTAACTCTGATGTGTTTTGGGCTTTCTTGCCAATTCTACTCAATGGCTCCTTTGATAATTGCCCTGAAACTACTTTGACAATATTGTTGCTTAATGATATACAGAAGGTTATTGAAAAAAAATAAGTTATAGCTTTAGAGCATCCTGAATTTGTAGAAAATAAATTAATTGGACCCTTTGTTTCACAATTGGATGTAATAATGAGATAGTGCTTGACTGCACTTATTGATGATCTCTGGAGAGATCAATATATTGATGGTTTGTCCAGCTCAGCCCCCATTAATCTCACGATGGTTTTGATACCATTAATCATAAAAAATATTTGCTGGATTATCGATCTCTGATTAATTTTGCCTGCCTGACAGACCCCCAAGAGGATAAGGATGCTCTGGGACCTTGCTACTAAACAATGTCATCTGGTGGGACCCAGAGGATGTTCCTTCTTTATTGTGGTGCTTGTTCTATCCTATTGGGGCCATTAGGATAGCTCAAACCCAGTTGGCCTTTTACAATACATTGACAACATCGACTTTTCCTTGGGTTTTGGAGCAGAATGATGGGTGAGATTGCCTTTAGAGGTATTGGTTTGAGTGAAAGATTGTTGGTGTTGTTGTTTTGGGCATTTTTAATTTTAATTTTTTTTAATCTGATATTAGCTACCCAAAGTGTTATGTGAGAGGGGCAGCCATACAAAATGAATTCATTAATCTCTCTCTCCTGTCCAGTTTTAGAAATTAGTATGGTAAAACCTTTCTTAATACAATAACCAGCAATCAAAATTAAATTTCTCATTTGTGTTATTCATTCATTTATATTTATATTCATTCTTTCATTCATTCAATTTCTATAGCCATCCATCTCAGCCAATGTCTCTAGGCAGTTTGCAATCTGTTTATAGTTCAGTGTTCTTACCAATATGTTTTGTTTAGTGACTGTACATAAATAGAGTAAGAGATCACAGTAATTATTTTAATGCAAATATTTCAGTGCCATAGGACTGTTTTGAACAACTAGAGAACAATATTGTTCCTTCATCTCTCATGCTGCTATTCAATTCCATTGACTTTACATATATGACAAATTTGTACATATACAGTATTTGTCACTACTTACTTTTTACTAGTCTTTTTGATTTTTTTCCTCTAGGTATCTTTGATTAAAAATTTAAAAAATCTCTACTCACTAATGCAACATCTAAGACTGAATATTTATACTTGTGCTGTTATATGCCTATATTGAGATTGCACAAAAACACCTGAAATGGCAGTTCATGAGTTTGAGTTATAAACCAATGTCATTCCAAGAACTTTGGCTTTGTAACCAGAGTTGATAATGCTGATTTCAGCCCACATGACAGGCATCTCTTCTGTCCCTCATCAATATTTTTGCTTATCACGCGAAGTCTTGAATGTATTTTAAATGGTGTTCCTTTTCGCTTTGAAGAGCAACTCAAGTGAGGAGTCAAATTCTTCTGAGATGGGAAAAAGTTTACTATTATCACACCTGGTTACCAGTTAGAGATATACATCTGGATAAAATTGACACAACCCTTAATCTTTTGGGTCTGAGTAGATTTGAGGACAGACTTTTAATCTAAATTTTGTCTGCTTTGCTTATCTTTTCTTTTCTATAATGATTTTAAAAGTGGCGTTTTTTTCTGCTTAGAATTGCTGATTTTATTATTTCTGTATGGAAAATGTCAACATTATGGTATATTCCCAAAAGCAATTTGAACAAGTCAGTAAATTGAACAAAATATTTCCAAAGCAACTCTTAGATGTGTGAACATATAAATGGGATTTTAAAAAGGGGGATAATTAATATTAAATACCAGAAGTGAGGAACAGAGCCAAGAGCATGACCACTGGGGGTGGGGGGGCAGGAAGGGCTGTCCATTTAAACTTTGAATCTAGGTTGTGAATTGAGATTTTCCAGTATGTTGAAGTCATGATTTCTGGCACGGGGAAAACACTCGAAAAGTCTAGCACAGGGGTGTGAAACTGGCGGCAGCTCTGCAAAAGCAAAAACTTTCACAATAAATCACGTGACGTGATCAAGTTTGACACCCGTTGTCTAGCACAAGGAGTATTAAAGTGGTAGCTGTAGTACCCCGCCAACAAAACTCAAGTCTGAGGGAGCTCATGATTCCTATTTTTTTGTAAGATTATAACAATCTCTTGATGTTCCAAGTAGCACAACATCCAGAATTCTCAGCAACGTGCATGCTAACTAGGTGGGGAGTTGAAGTTATGCATTTATGGAAGATGCCAAGATTGGGGATGACCATACTATAGTATCAGAAATAGATTTTAGAGAAATAGATTTTAAATCACACAGTGATTTAATATCATTGTTATCCATGATCCATATACTTTCTGACTGATCTTATCAATTCATATCTTTGCCCCATTGCTACCATAGTGGTCTCATTTTGTCCCATTGAGTTTTAGTACAAACAGCTTCTGCTATGTCACTTCTGCCCTTTTTGTTGACTTCTTGATGCATGAAAGACCTAGTTAATTATATTTAAAGCCAGTACTGGCAGGCCTTCAAGAAAACAGGCCCAAACAATGAGCTTTAATTACTGATTTGAAACAAAAGACTCCCAGGAAACTACCTAGCACAAATGTGACCACATTTTTCTTCTTTAGTTTTTTCATAAACCTCCTGTGCCGCCTTCTGTACATGAATGGGGTTTAAAATGAAATATACGTTATCTTCGAGTAAATGTTTTGCAGGACAGAAATACTTCTTCCGACTCAATCAGTATTTAGACTGGTGCTACTGATTTTTAAAAATGGTTTTGCACCATTGATTATGTTTATATGTTTATTTTGGGGAATGTGTCCTCAGGGAAAGAATGAAATGTACACAGTCTCAAATAAACCTGTGTAATCACATTTGTCTGTTGCTTTAATCTGCTGTTCCATTGTGTATAAGCAGATATCTTGAAAATGCACCTGAAAAAAGGGCAATAGATGGAGCTAAAATATGGTTTGGCACTACTTCTTCTGTAAACATACATCATGCAAGCAATGTTAATGAACATTGTTCAGCAATGTACCCAGAAGCTCCTATATAAAAAGGCAGTTATAATGCCCTGACTGAATTAAAGTGATTGCTACATCTGGTATGTTTTATGAGTACCACATAACTTTTGGCAGGAGCAGTAGGATCCCATCATTAAAAAAATCTCTTTATAGGCCAGTGAGTCTGAACCTGGCACATTTTGGAGTATTATCTGGTTTTTAAATTCATGTGGCTAGAGTTATGCCTTAGCTTTTGCAACTGTCTCCTTACAAGATGCTTTTAGAAATGTCTCCTGCTCTCCTTTGTGGCATGTGTCAAGGTATATAAACAATGTATTCCTCCAGAACATCAAAATCTGTTCCCAACCTGATGTCCTTTGGATGTTCTGGGACACCAATTTCCTGTCTTGTATAATTTATTGGCTGAAAAGTTTGACATCCTAACATAGTACTTCCCAAATCTGAGTAAATTGCCCCAGTTTGGGTAAAAGTGGTTTTTCTTCGGTAAGGACATAAAAACCCATTACTCATCATAACAGGGAGATCTAAACTGACTTAAAAATTGCCATATGAACTAAAAGTATTCCCAAAGTATTCCTACTACCATGAAAATCAGTGAAATTACCAATGGTAATTTGTTGAAATGACATAAAAATCATTCAGTTATATTTTGATAAATACAGAGAGTCCTTAAGTTGTGACTTTTCGTTCAGTGACCATTCAGAGTTTTGATGGTGCTGAAGAAAGGAACTTACAACTGTTCTCTTAAGTTCTGAAGTCTAGGAAAGTAGCATGGTGGGAATTTACCACATATTGTGCACCTAGAATACTGTGTGGCACAATATTGTTGGGTTCAGTATGCAATGCAGAAATCTAAAAGCCATATCAAAAACTTAGAACTGTAATTCTATGGTTATAAATTTAGAGATAAGATTGACTTAGTATAGTAGAGTTTATATATGTAATATAGTAGAGTTTATATATGTAAGATGCAATTGTTACTTTTTTTTACCCGCAACCCCACTCATTTTTCTAGGCTTTTTTTTTCTGGCAGCCAGCAAACACTCTGCTGCCCATTGGGAGACTAAGGAGACTAAGATAGATCTATTTCAGATTTATAAATCCTCATCAGTTAGCCACACCCTCATCCCATGTATCCTCCCTGTAAAGGTACAATATTTTTTTTCTTTCCTTTTCATAGGCTTTATGTGTATTTCTCTTTAGCCAGGTTCTTCCTACGTAAATCAAGATTTTTATGCAGCTCTAGTTCAGTGAACTCCCATTCACTAGTTTCTAGGCTTTATCAGACATCAAACCAGCATTTTGCTGTCTGTTGTGAGAATTAATGGAGACTGAGAGATTTATTTCTGACTCATTTGTCAGAACAAAACCTGGCTAGTGAATGGGAGTTCACTGAACTATGGCTGTATAAAGATCTTGAGATAGATATATAGATTATGTATGTATGTGTGTATGTATGTATTATTCTTTCAGCCAGGTTTTCCCTACGTAAATCAAGATCTTTATACAGCCATAGTTCAGTGAAATCTGATTCACTAGTTTTTTGGCTTTATCAGACATCAAACCAGCGTTTTGCTGTCTGTTGTGAGACTTAAGGGAAACTAAGATAGATCTTTTTTGACTAGTTTGTCTACTTCAGTTAGCCACACCCTCATCTCATGTCTCCTCCCTGTAAAGGTCAAATATTTATTTTATTCTCTTTTCGTAGGTCTTTATGTGTATTATTCTCTCAGCCAGTTGACATAAATCAAGATCTTTATACAGCCATAGTTCAGTGAAATCTCATTCGCTAGTTTTTTTGGTTTTATCAGACATCAAACCAGCATTTTGCTGTCTGTTGTGAGACTTAAGATCTTAGATCTATTTCTGACTAGTTTGTCTTCTTATATATAGGTAGAGATATGCAAGTTTTGGTGTATTTAGCCTTTTTTCCATGTAAGATTGAGAGTACCAATTCGAAACGTTCGCCAAGATACTCTCAATCTTACACGGGAAAAGACCAAATACACCAAAACTTGCATACAGTTCTGAAATTGTCCCTGGAAAAGTTAATGCTGAGGATGGCAGAATAATTGCTGCCTGTGAAGGAATTCATCTAACTTTACAGGAAGTGTTAATCATTATATTCTGCTTTTCTCCAAAGATCTGTGTCCTGAGTAAAGGATGCTATATTATCTTTGGATATGCAGCTATTTGTCTGTAGACAGTATCCCAGTTTGCCTTTCAGCAAATTATGTAATGATGCTATATTTTCCTTACTTTCATACTGCTCTCTGCTTCATTACTTGCGCAGGTAAGAGATTATATATTGGACTTGGGGAAATCCTTACTGTTGCATTAAAGCATTAAATCAGAGAACTCTGAGTAAAACGATCTAAATTGTAAAATCAACAAGACAAAACGGGGACCTTAATCATAAAAAATCAACCTCAGGTCTGGGATCGAAGCCAGATTTTCAACATTTTCTAGAACCCAAAAAGAGATGGCATCATCCTTATCACTGGGTGATGCTGTTCTGTGTGTGCACATGTGCATGTGTGCAACAACAGAGGAGTTTCATTAATCTCATAAAATGACTGTTTAATGAAGGGGCACAACCACTCTGCTGGTATGCATTGAGCAGGTAGAAATGATTGGAAATACAGCTAATTCCCAGGTTATGAGTATTTATTTAGCACTCATTTGAAGTTACGAGATAAGTGCCCCTTAGTGTTTAAGAGCAAGTCCCAAAATTATGAATGTTGCAGCATCACAGCTGTTATTTGCCCTTATGAATGACTGCAGAGGTCTGCAACATTCACCCCATTCATCCCACCCTCCATAACTGCTTCCCCCTCCCATATTGCCATGCTGGACTCACTTATCTTGCAAGATCTCTCTCCTCTTTGCCATGGTTTCTTGCTTTTAAGGTAGAAGAAAGTTGATGGAAGTTCCTGGGTGTCATAATATTGTGCGAATTCAGGCGCCCATCCTCTTTTGCAGAGACTGGGTGCCTGAATTCCTGTAAGACAAAGACTCCAGAAACTTTCATTCGCAGTGCAAAAAGTGTTTGCGGTGCCTGTCTCCTGCTCCTGCCCTCCAACTCTTTCCACCGCCACCGGGATACTTTTTTCCCAGATGGAAATCTGATGGAGACTGGAAGCTTCATCTGCATACAAATAGGGCCTTTGGAAATGAAGAGATTGCTCCATTTTGAAACACCCCATAGGCGCCTTTGAAAACAGAGCAAATCCCTTTCAGAGATCCCATTTGCACTCAGATGAAGTTTCCAGTCTCCATCAGGTCTCCATCTGGGTGAAAAGTGTCCCAGTGATGGCGGAAAGGAGTTTAGGGAGGGGGAGAGGAGTGGGAGACAGATGCCCCAAACACTTTTCACGCCCAGGAGCTTCCATCAACTCTCTTTCCCTCAAAGGGAAAGAAACCTCAGCAGAGAGGAGACAGATCTTTGCAAGATAAGTGAGTCCAGCGTGGCAGGGAGGTGAAAGCATGAGGTATCTTAGTGGGTTGGGAGGCCTTGGGGGCCTGTTTCATCACTAGCCCCCCCCCCATGACCTTCCCACCCTGAGATACCTCATGTGCACTTAATGAACCACACATTCACCCACACATTAATTTAATGAATGCATCGGTGAAAGCAGGGAGTGATCTCATTCAAGGTACGAGATTCACTCCCACGAATCCTCAAGGTATGAATGGAATGTGTAGGCTCCATTATATTCATAACTCGAGGACTACCTGTAAGCAGTCTGTCAGGTATCCAAGGACTGAGCTATGTAGGGTTTTATAGGTAATAACTAGCACCTTGAATTGCACTCAGAAACCGATTTGCAGTCAATGTGGCTCCCATAGCAGTGGTGACGCATAAGCACACCTGGAGGTATCCATCACTACATGCAATGCTACATTTTGAATCAACTGTAGCTTCTGGGTAGTGTTCAAAGACAGCCTTATGCACAGTGGATTGCAATTATCCAGTCATGGATGTGGGTGTGAGTCACTTCATGATTGGATTATTCCAATTGTGAAGAATTCTGGAGCCGCTCATTCTAGGAAAGGACAAAAGGGGTGCATCAATGAAGGCTTGCAGAAGTCCTCCTGGTCACAGCTATGTTGTGAGCAGTAACTGCAAGTCCAGAGGGACCCCCAAATTGCACACCACTCTTGACTGGGAAAATAAAACCGCATCCAAAACTAAGGATTGTAATATCCACAATGGAGAATCCATCCTGGGAGGATCCAAGCAGCCGTAGCCATTCAGTCGAAGTCTATTACACCTCATCCAGACTTGAACAACCTCCAAATCCCAAGGGTCAATACAAGTAGTCTTCCACTTAGCCCAAAATTATTGATGATAAGCAAGACAGTTGTGAATTTTGTCCCATTTTAGGACCTTTCTTGCCACAATTGTGGCAAGTTGTTAAATAAGTAACTTAACGGTTGTTAAATGAATCTGGCTTCACCAATGACTTTGCTTGACAGAAGAAGAACACAAAAAGTGATAAATGTGACCCTAAGACAGTGCTTTATAAATATGTGCGAGTTGCCAAGCATCCACATTTGGATCACGTGACCATGGGGATGCTGCTATGGTTGCAAGTGTGAAAACTGGTCCTAAGTCACTTTTTTCAATGCTGTTGTAACTTTAAATGGTCACTAAATGAACTGTTTCATAAGTAGAGGATTGCTTGTACATTGATAGTTTTACCTGTAATCCTCAGGTTTGAGATATAAATGGTACCATCTCTTCCATTGCTTACAAAATGAAAATTGGGCAAATATATTGGTTTACAGTGTAAAAACTTCTTTATCAAACTGCAGTTTGTAGCAAATAGTGAGTCTTGGAACCTTGTAGTAAAACTGTTGTAATAGAGTATAGAACAATATAATTTTAGTATGATTTGACACAATATAATCAGTAACCCAGAGAATTCTATCTTTTTTTCCCAGTTTGGAATTGAAAAGAATAAATACATGTGTCTTGTAAACTCTGCTTTGTTTGTGGTAATTTCTTATTGTTTCCTTTTGTTTCTAGGGGTTTTATATCTGCAGTATGGAGATGAAACTAAACAGCTAAGGATGCCTAATGAGATTACAAGCACAGACACTATTCGTGCCCTCTTTGTAAGTGCCTTTCCCCAACAACTGACAATGAAAATGTTGGAGTCCCCCAGTGTGGCAATATATATCAAGGATGAGAGCAGAAACATCTATTATGAATTAAGTGATGTGAGGTAAGTGAAATTCTATAGCTTGAGGTAGGTTTCTTTGTAAAGATTGTCAATATGTTGGCCAGAAGTACCAAGATGCTCATAGTATCTCCAGTTGATCCCTTCCACTCCCAGGTTTCTTTAAAAAATCAGAAAGATGTTTTGAATTGTTAAAAATTTTGAAGACCATTAAATCATGCAATATTCCAAAATTTTCTCAAGGATCTCAGTCTGCCCGGAATAATTTTTTGGAGTGATATTCCTGTGGTGGATGGGTCCAGAGCTAAAATGTCTAGAAAGACACCTTTGCAGGCATTATCTGTACCTTTAATGCTTCATTTTCCTTTCTTTTCTTTCTGTTATGTTGTTGTAGAAGGAATCTATTATTTTTCCCAGGAATCTAGATTAATTATTTGCAGGAAGTTTCTGCAAATGTTAGGGTGTCATATGACCATAGAGCTTAACAGTTAAAAAAAGAAATGTAGCAAATTAAAATTATCCTGAACTTCATAATAATCCAAGTGGTCTAGGAAATGCTACAAACTTCTTGTTATTCTGTGGCTCCATGTTACCAACAAAATATATCCGTTTATATTTATCCTCTGTAGTACGAAAGTGTTTAAGAAGCCAGTGTATATCACATAAATTGAAGAGATTCAAATATTTTAGGTTTAAATCAAAGAAAAACTTTGAAGTTATGCCTCAGATGCTCTCACAAAATGGCTGCCAGAGGTGGATTTTTGTATTCAATAGTTGTGTGTGATAAAATACTGGTTTACCAAAAGGTAAACTGGTGCCTTCTGCCATACCACTCTACCCCAAAGATGCACCAAACAGTTCTGGTCTCTTCATTGAGCAGAAGATATTTCTTTGGCAGCCATTTTGGTGTAGTTAAGGCATGTGACTAGAAGATGGACCCATTTTAGGTATGAAGCCACCTGGATAACCTTGGGCCAGTGTTTTGTCAAGTGTCACAGCAGTGATTATACTCTAACGTATGAAAATGTTTAATATGAGTAGAAAGTGTATATTACATGAGTTGAAAATATCCAGGTATTTTAGGTTTATAGACAGACTTCGAAGCCATGCCTTGGATGCTCTCACAAAATGGCTGCCATGGATGCTTTTTATATTCAGCTGTGTATGATAAAAAGCTGGTTTACCAAAAGGCAATTGTTTCTTTTGGATTGAGAGACAATGAACATTCCAGTAAGTAAAAGGATTTTATTATTAGCTCAAGCTAAAAGATTTAAAAGCATAACATAAAAAGCATGCACACCAAGCAAGATGATACCCAAATCTGTTCCAAATTGCAAGGAGCTCCTTAGTGTAAGTTACACTAAGGGCACAGCTATTTTCCATAGTACCCAGAGATACTTGGATAGCTGAGCTTTTTGCAGTAGCTCACAACAAACCACAGCAATCCCGATATTTTTATCAAATTCTGATATTATGACATCATGACCCTATTATGGGCAGAAGACTGCAAGACCTGACCTTGACTGGATGGCACATGATTCTGGGATGGAAATAAGAGTCTAAGACTTTCATAGCAAGAAAAGCTTTGAAGCTATGTGAGGCTTCATTGCCATCACCCCTACCCCCTTTATTCAATAAAAATACTAGTCAGGTTAGCTCAGAATGAGCTCTAAACTTCTAGATTTTTTTTAAATATGAAGGAGCAATAAAAACATGCCACTAAACTCCTTGAAATAGCAGTGGTTTATTCTCAGCCATGGAAGGATGCAAGGGCAAACAATTTCTTAAAATCTTGCCAAGAAAATTGCAGGGGCTAGGTCACAAAGTCATCCCCCACACGCACTCCCCACTCAAAAGACATTTCTGTAAAGCAAGGTTCCCCAACCTTTCCAACTTTGTGTACCAGTGGAGGGGGAGTGGGGACTGTTCCTTTCAAGCGGCCGGCAAGCATGCATGTGCAGCTCTATTTGTGTGAATCACATGCACACACACCACGTCCACACAAATGTAGCATATGTGCACCTGCTGCTTGCGCAAGTGGGGATGTGCAAGCAGCATGCTCGCCTGCCGCTTCCATGGCCTGGTTGCAAAGAGCTCACAGCCCACTAGTGGGCTGTGACCCAGGGATTGGGGACTCTTGCTGTAAAGGGCAGACTGTTCCTAATGATGTCCTTTTTGTTATCATTACGATAATGATGTTGCTGGTGGGTTTCATCCTTCTTTTTCATTATTTGAATAGCTTACCATGAAACCTTGAAAAGGCTATGAAATAAGTGAAAAATCAGCACTTTTATAAAAGCAAAGGGTTTCTGAGGAAAATGTTCAATGTTAGGCCCTAGGTTTGAAATAAACTTTCCTCAGACAGTTGTGTTCTGCCAGACATCTGTTGCTTAGACATCTACACGTGTGAAAAAAAAAACGAGCTGATAGAGCCTGGAGATGTAGAACTGAATTTGTGATTTCAGATTACTGAGTAGTGGTGGGCTGCTGCCAGTTATAACAACTGGTTCGCCCGGAACTGAAAATGTGAGTGCGTGCTTGCGTGCGTGTGGCATCCAAAAAGCAGCGATTATATAGGACATGATAGTGCCAGGGCAAGGCCAGCCGCTGGTCTGAACTGGCAGCAGCCCACCACTAGTGTTAGTGAGGGACAACACAGTTTGAATGTTCTTGTTTGTGTGGGAGCACATGTTTATGTGCCTGCCTATATAAACCAGCACGTAGGATCCAGATGTGCTATCCAAACAGGAGTGGCAAGACTCCTGCCAGAAATGCCAGCTAGTGTGTTGGCATTTGAACTGGGCAAAAAGCAACTTCTTATGTTCCTAAGACATGCACACAACCTGAAGGTAGAAACTTAACACTTAAAGAGAAGATGATAGAAATAATGTCACCTCTTTGTTCTATTACATATTCAGTTTCATCCTTTCTTTGTTGTGATTGAAAAGTTGTGATCTGCTGTCTTAGAACAGCTTTGTTTACCTTGGTCAACTTTAATGCTAAATATTAGATAGTAGAAATGAGCTAGCTTAGTGTTTCTCAGTTTTGGTAACTAAGATATGTGGACTTCAGCTCCCAGATTCCCCAGCCAGGCAGATCACAATTGGGAGCAGAATTTTGATCATTAAGCATTACACTCATTAACTGAGTTGCATAACTGGATGTGATTTTACAACCATTTTTATTGTGGTCACTGTGAATCACAAACAGGTAGTCTTTGACTTATAATTACAATTGAGCCACAATTTTTTGTTGCTCAGTGAGTTATTTCTTGTGAATTTTCCTCCATTTTATGATTTATTGTGCAACAGTTGCTAAGTGAATCACTGCATTTGTTAAGTTAGTAACATGGTTGTTAAGTGAATCCCCATTGACTTTGCTTGTCAAAAGATCACAAAAGGTGATCACATGAACCCGGGACACTGCAACTGTCACAAATATGGGTCAATTGCCAAGTATCCAAATTTCCATGTGACTATGGAGATACTGCAACAGTCATAAGTGTGAAAAATGGTCATAAGTCAGTTTTTAGTGCCAATGTAACTTTGAATGGTCACTAAATGAACTGTTGTAAGTCAAGGACTACCTGTAGTTGGGCAAATCTGGCTTCCCCCCTTTACTTTGCTGATTAGAAGGTGCTTGGGAAGGTTACAAATTGTGATCACATAACTGCAGTACCCAAGAACTGTCATAAATGTGAGCCAGTTCCCAAATGGCTTAGGACCTGGTTATTTATGGGACTGCCTACTACCACCAATAGCCTCCCAATGTCGGCTGGCAGCCCCCAGGGGGAGAACCTTCTCTGTGGGAGCACCTACCATCTGGAACGAGCTTCCCCCGGAGATACGGAGGATCCCGGACCTGCGCACCTTCCGTCGCGCGCTTAAGACTTACTTATTCCATCAAGCCGGCCTGACCTAAGACTTTTCCCCCTTTTAAATGGGAATTTTAATTTGTTTTAAATTATTGGGATTTTAAATTTTTCAGCCAAATTATTTAATTTCGTTTTAGTCTATTTTAAATTTTGTATTTATATGTTTTATTTTATGGCTGTACACCGCCCTGAATACTTGAGGAGTAGGGCGGTATATAAATTCAATAAAATCTCAATCCAAAAATCTAAAATCATGATCACATAACCCCAGGACATAATGCAACAATCCTAACTTTATGGATGGATCATAAGTCACTTTTTCAGCACCATTATAATCGGGCGGGTTTCAAAACCCGTCGCTACCTGTTTGCTCGTGGGCATGCGCACGCTTACCCACGAGCGAAGCATCCTGTGCAGAAGCATCTGGGCAGGTGGGTGGAACCTCCTGGCACCACTGCTACCGGTTCGCTCGATTGGGGCGAACCAGTAGCAACCAACCAATGATCGTAACCTTGAACCACCATTAAACAAATGGTCATAAATTGAGAACTACCTGTAGTACTTTGTTGTCATACATACACACACACACACAGTGTCATGAAAATGGTGGGTTCAAAATACCTTGCGATAAGCTTCCATTGCCCATGGGTACATATTTTTCTTGTGGTTTCTGCTCAATGCTGACTTCATTATATCTAAACATCTAATTAACCCTACATTTCTTAACAGTATAGGTTGCTTCATCTTTTCAGCTCTCTGACTTTTCCTGACATACCGCTTGAATTTGATAGAAGCAATGCAAGTTCTAACTAGTTACAGATTCAAAGCAATTACTAGCATCACTGTAATTTTAAAAGAAACTAGACCTTTCCAAAAATCCTTCACCATGTCTCTCTCTTTCCCCTCCTCCATCTAAATGATAATCCCACTGATTAAGATCAGCCCACTAAAGTTATAGCTGCACCTGGAGTAGAGGAATTCAGTATAACGTGCAGATTCTCTGAGGATGGTTAGTGCTAAATGAAGGGCACCATAACTTTAAAAGGACATAAATGTGTTTAGATTACATTCTTTGTAGCCCTTTATTGCAGAAGGAGAAAACAACAGGATTTACTGCAGACCTCTAATCTGTAAACTCTAAGGTAGGTTTTAAACTAAATGGCAAACCCATTGACTTTTTAATTTATGAAGTTAGATATCAGTTTTGTTAACTGGAAATTCACCTTGAGAATCAATTTCAAAACAAAACACTTTAATATTGGGCATGTTTTATAGATATTTGCAGTTTCAAGCTCTTCACGTTTATTTAGCAATAGATCTCACTTTATGCATTTGAAACAATTTAAGTTAATCTGTTACTCAAGTATTTTAGTCCTAAGGAACTTTGACAAATATTGTTTTGATGCTTTATTTAATATGTATCCTTACTTCGAATCAGAGGGAAGATATGATTGCCTGGGTAATAAGGTACTGATAAAAACTAATAAAAATATGTTTGAAAGGAGTTGGATTTTATACTGTTATTACTTTGCTTCTAGCATCTTTGATGAAACCGAAAATGAGTTTATCTTAGAAAAATATTCCCTTCCAAGGGATGAATGAGCAATATTTTTATTGGTCATATCTTGCATTGCATGGCTTCTTCATTCACCAGTTGCTGGCATGTCACTACCTGGATTATTCAAATAAAGTAATTGGGCTGAAATGAAGTCCTTTCTTCCCTTATGTGTGCATGTGTGTTTTATTTTTAATTCTAGGAATATTCAAGACAAATCTTTCCTTAAAGTTTACAACAAGGATCCTGCCCATGTCTTTAATCACAGGCCTAGAGCGATCAATGGAGATGTAAGGGTAAGTGTGAGATCTTCAGTTATTCAGTCTCTTTAGTTGTCTCTTTCATATGAGAACCTGCTTCTGCGGGGCCATAAAAATGACACAAATGTGTGAAAATCACCTCCCTTTGTCTTTTCCCCCTGAATTATTTTGCCAAATGTGTTAAAATAAGTCACGTTAGAGAGTGTTAAAAAGAAGGTTAACCTGTTGACCTGTTAAACAATGGCTGTAAAATTGATGGAATGCTGCAGACATTTAAGTTAAGTTTGACTGGTGAATTAAGAATTGTCCATTATGGGGTTCATCACCTTCTTTTCATAGTATCTAAGTTCAGATAACTTGTTTAAATTCAACAGTTTATCAATCAAATTTTCTGGGTTCACATACACTGAATCAATTTAATCATACATCTTCGGTTGCTGCCATATGCTCAGTTATACATGGTTGGATAGCTTGTAGTTCTGTGTCTTGTATAATTATATTGTACTTATTCTAGAAATAAGTGCTCTTAGGACTGATTGTCACTCTTAATCATAAACAGTGATCATAAAGCTTTTTGAAAAAATACTTTTAGTGCTGAACAGGAGTAGCCAAAACTAATCCATGGATAGATTCATTAGTAAGGAATCAAACACTGAAAAGACATGTGCCAGACTAAACAAAAATCCTAACTGCTTAACTAACTGCAGTGAGTATTGTTCACCATCTTCCTAGTAAATAGAATACTAGTTTGGTTTGGACCTGTTTTGTTGTGTGAATCAAGGCAATTGTGCTGAACCAAACCATAGTTTACTGAAAGGTATGCACTGGTCATTAGATACAATTACACATGCCAATAATGTCAATGGTTATTGGATCTGATTACAAACTTAGAATAACCACTGTGGTACCAAAGGATTAATGTTTTCTGTTTCCCTTTACTGCCACCTAATGATTATATAGATTTTTATAAATAAACAATAGTTTATTTTACAGTAGTGAACAAAACCTATTTGTTCAGGTTGCACCTTGATTAGGAAGAACAATCAAACCTGGCACCTTCTTCCATCATTTGGTCACTGCCACCAATTTCGAACCAGGAATACTGACCTATGTTCCTAAATTAAAAACCTTGATTTCTTTTTGGCCATCATTTCTTGTTTAAGAGAAATGTTTAAGAGAGATTCAGCAGAAATCCTGGCAGAGGATTTGCCAGAAATGCCAAAGAAACTGATAGGTACCCTTGCTGATAAAAGTAACCAGGTGGGAATGATTGAACAACATATTGAACAGCCCACTTCTTGTTTATGAAAAACCAGAATGCTTATTTATCAAGACTGTAAATAGATTAATGTATTTGAAGCTTAGATCCTTCCATAATACCCTGCTGAGATATTGGGACTGTGATACCCTGTTTCCCCCAAAATAAGACATTGATAATAAGCCCAATCCGGCTTTTGAGTGCATGGCAATAAGGCCAAGAGCTTATTTTAGGATTCAAAAAATTATAAGACAGGGTCTTATTTTTGGGAAAACTCGGCAGATAGAACTGAATTGTATGACATTTTTATTTTTCAATTGGAATCTCACAGTCTTTGGAATACAGGTAGCCCTCGACTTATGAGCACAATTGGGACCAGAATTTCCATTGTGCCTGAATTCTGATCATGTGGCTATAGTGTCTTTGAACAGTTGGTAAATGAATGGTTGTAAATCGAGGACTATCAGTAGTTCCTGGAGACAAACCAGTGGAACTGAACTACAGAGTAAGCATCCATTGAACTATACTATATTGTAGCTCCAGTTCTGAGCATTGATGATAGTTGACTTCCACAAATTGTAAAGCCAAGTGCAAATGTTCACTTTTTGCACATCTGGGGAAATATATAGCATCCATTTGTTAGCCCTATCCCACTTTGCCTAATTCTACTTCCCATTATTTTTATGTACATATATGGGCTTTTATTGGTGCTCCAGCAAATTTTCACAAACTTCTGTATCAGAACGGGTATTAAATAATAATCTTTCATACTGCTGGAAGTAGTTTTTTTCCTAAAAACTTTTTTCCCCAAGGTAATTAGCCTTGTAGAACAGAATGGAAGCATCAGATTAATTATAGTTTGGGATCTATTTATGACCACCTTCATCACTAAGGCTTTTCCAAACTAAAAATAATTCACTGCTGGTACAAAAGGCTACCTTAAAATAGTGCAAATGGGGGCTATAATAATCACCACTTTTACTTCTTAGATCAGATATTTCTTTAAAAAAAATATTTTTCCCTTCAAAATCTCAGTGCCCACTCTCTTTGAATAAAATATATTAATCCCATCAGAAAAATATTATGGGCAAGGGAGCTGCTTGATTTTAGTAGGTTGTATAGGATTTTGAAATGAAGGTTAATAATCGGTACAAAACCCCTGTGAAAATAGGGTCTTAGAATTCTGCATTTGTTTGAGAATACCTCAAGAGCATGCTTTGCATACGGAGTCCAAAGCATTGCTGCAGTTATTAATGTAGCAAGAACTAACATTTATGAATATATTATGAACTCAACAATGTGTGGTTTCATGTGGACTGATTCCTCTATACTTCTTACCTGGATCTCTGGTAGACCAGGGGAGGTATGTCATGATGCAGGTGGTGAGTTAAAATGTCCAACTCTGCCAAGAAATTAATTTTCTGATCAGCAGTCAAGTTTTCTCTGGATGGGGATATTGCTAGTTTTCACAAATCAAAAAAAAAAAAGAGTCTTCCACAGTAGCTGTTGAGAAGATGGCTAGATGTACCTTGTTCTGAATCTTCAGATAAGTGTTTCTAAGAAAGGAAATGATGGGAAAGGACAGAGAATGTATAAGGAAGCACCTTTACAAGCACACATTCTATTTTTAGTCCTTGAAGAACAGATTGAGGAAACGAGAGGAGGAAAAGTGCATAGAAAAGGCAACAGCCCTTCAGGGGAAGAGATAACTTCCTTTATCCAGCTGAATCCATGGCGATTGGAATGGAAGAAACAGAAGAGTTTATTTCTATCTTTAGAATTGGATTCAAAAGAACACTTCTTACATCTTATAGATAAAGGTCCCCTTGCTAGAGGACTACCCCTTCTTCTGTTGCTTACTTTCAAAAAAAGAAAAAGAAAAATTAGTACGTACATCACAAAGCAACATTATGGAATAATGAACAATAAGTCAGAGAAAACTTACATCATACTTAAGTGGTCAGTAGAGGGGGGCGTGCCTAAGTGCACTAGCGTGCCTATTTTTCCTGTCATTGTATTTTTATTGTTTTATTCTTCTCCTCGTTTTTGTTTGACGAATTCTAATAAATAAATAAAATAAATAATTTTTAAAAAGGCATGAGGCAAGAAAGAGCCAAGGAATAATCGCCCAATCTAGCTAAGCCCTTTAATATGCTGTGAATGAAGCTGAAGATATCAACTCTGAGGTTTGGACGGCTTGTTTTACACAGTCCCATTTGGTTGTCTTTTCCTTTTGAACGGCAGGACAGCCAGCCAGGTGGTGATTAGTTTCTGTTGCTGTGATTTCTGGCACAACACATTTCAAGCAAGTGCTGAAAAAGCCTGTTTGCTGTCCTGTAGAACCCTTTGCTATAATTACAGTACTTTAACAGAAGCCAGTTTGCATCCGGAAAGATGGCATATGTACTCACCCCTGAAGTGTTAATAATAGGTTATATGGGGAAAATTTACCTTGGATGCAAAGAGATAACAAATGTTGGATCCAAGTCTTTCAATATACATTCCTTTCTTTTTGCTCTCATCTTTTCAGTTTACTTTCTTGTTCTTAAAAGTATCTTAAAAGTATTTTTCTCTCTTTTCTATGTAACAATATGTTTCCCCAGATCCATTTTTAGAACTCAAAATGTTGCTTTCTGTTCATATTTTTTTAAAAGTTTCAGATTCATTCTGGTTTTCTTACAGATTGCTTTGCATCTTCCTTTTTTTCCAGCAGGATAAATTAAATTATCGGCTCTAAAGTTGTCACAAATCTTGTACTGAAGTAATATATTATTGCAGCTGTGATTACTTAACATATATATATGGAAAGAAGCAACTGCTAGGTATCTTACATCACTACCTTATCCTGCTGATTTGATAGTCAAATTCTGATCTTTCAATGACATTATTATTTGCCTTAGCTTTAGACCAGAGATTCTAACACTGCTTGACTCTATTACTCCTTTTCCTGATCCCAAATAATGTCATTAACCCCAGAAAAAAAAAAACAGATTGTTGTTTTACATAAAGGTCTTAGCAGGGGCACTTAAAAAAAATATTTTGTCTAGTTTTGTTTTGTTTTTGAAGTTTGCATTTTAACATCCTGAATAGAAAAAAAAATTGTTGACAATATATAGTTTTAGCAACAGCAATTCCAAAGTAGATTCTCAAACAACTGGTTACAAATAGCTCTATCACACATAGGTTATGCCTATATCAACCCAGTTTAAGAACCTATTCTTTTGGTTCATTCACCACTCTTTCAGTTACGCCATGCTATTGTTGAGAAAAGGAAAACTGTTGAAGTGAGTTTGGCAGCCTATAAATCTAATAATCAACATTACCATGCATGTCGAAGTTAAAAAGAGGAGACATAATAGCAATCTTCCAATAAATGGAGATACATCATAAAAAAGGTGTGAATTCTTCAGAGTACCCAAGGATAGGACAAGAACCAGTGGGTGAAAGATCTACAGTGAGAAATCCAAATTTGAAATAAGGAGGAATTTACTGTGAGAGCAATTAAGTGGTAGAACTGCCTGCCTCCTGAAGTTGAAGCTCCATCATGTAGGTTTTCAAAAGAAATTGGAAAGCCATTTATCTGAGGTAGTATTTGTCAATCTTTGCAGCTTTAAGACCTATGACCTTCAATTCCTTGAATTCTCCACCCGACTGCAGAATTCCGATGGTTGAAGTCTCACAGGTCTTAAAGTTGTAAAGGTTGAAAAAGATTGTTCTGAGAACTCCTGTACTGGGTAGAGACTGAACTGGATGACCACTAAAGTTTCTTCTAGATTCTGTTAATCTCTTCTAATAAGATTAGCTAATATTCAACCTCTTTATCTTTCACCATCCCTCACATAAACATATATAGCAGTTCTAACATGCACATGCTTCTCTTGTTGAAAGCCACTCTATTAAAGAAACATTTGTGTGACATTTATTCATATTTCATATTTATAAAAACCTATTGGATGATTTGGACCAGATGTTCTTTCTCAGTCTCATCTATCTCACAGAGGCTTTATAGCGAGAATAGCTTGATGAGAGATCTCCATATAATTTTTTTTATCTCTTAAAGAAGAGGCAAAAGTAAAATCTAATAATGCATATGTTAAAGTTATAAATGAAAAAGAGTGCATGGTTCCAAACCATGCTTTAAGATGATACGTAGATCAAAATGTTTTGAGGAAGAAGAAGAAAAGAAGCTGCCAATACATAAGAACCCAAACTCATAGCTGCTGGAAAACAAAGTTCCAAATAAAAGATGGTGACACCAGATTGCTATTCAAAATGTATGAATGAGACAGGACAGTAACTTAGTGGAAGCCTTGGTAGGAGACACTTTATGTAATGGGTAGTAAATAGATTTCCAGGTCTTCCTTGGCTCATAGGTGATTGCCATCTTTAGATATGAAGGCTTGCTCCATCATTTTGCAGGAGTCTCCTTGATTCCTAACTTCCTTGGAGAGCTGAACTAGTTTTAGTGAGATAAATATTTTTTTTCAATTGAGGAGGGTGTAACAGTAGATGCTTTATGAGTATTTTATGCTTTTCTCTTCTATCACCACAAAGTTTCTTTGGATCTCTGTATTGTAATGGGGGGAGGGAAGAGCGGGTTGCTCATAAAAAGTATATGTGAGGAGGCGACAGCTGAACTGCTTGTGGTGGTAACTGTACTTCAGATGATCTTGCATCTTTTCATCAGCTTCACACTAATTTCTTCCATAACTCTTTGCCCTTCCACACACTTAGATCTATGTAACAGATAGTGTGGAAAAGTACTTAGTTTTTCCTTACTTTCATCACACTATAATCACTGAATTAGAAGAAAAGGAGCTGCTGTAGGCCAGGTTATCTGAAATGCCCTTTATCTCCTATGGATTTGGGCCGTTGGGTAAGATTGGGCAGAGGTGGTACATTTTGAGTTCCCTCAATCAAATAGTGTCTAAATTCTAATAGATGGGATGGGATGATATGCTTTCTGTGCAATGCCTTCTGGAATAATATACTGACCCTTATTCTGATAATGATCAGGATGCTATTGAAGACCTATCTATTCTTACAGACTTTGATTGAGCTCCTGTTGGAAAGGTTATTTATTTGTTCGTTTGTTTGTTTCTCTCCAGATTGCTTATAAATTCTTTTTCTTTTTTAAAATTTTATTTAAGGCATATAGTTGCACATCTTAAAGGCAGTTCTGGGCAGCTTACAGTAATAAAAAACAGCTAAAATAACTCCCTCCCCCCAAAAACAAAAAACTGACATCACAATCAGAAATTCCTATTGCAGGGATGTCAAACTCGCATTGTCACAGCGTCGACATGTGACATATCGGGACTTTCCCCCCCCTTCGCTAAACGCACTGGCAGGGGCAGCACGTGACACATCCGGCCCGTGGGCTGTGAGTTTGACACCCCTGCCCTAATGCAACATATCATTTTATCTTATTATGACTCACCCTATCCTAGCATCTGTGAGACTAGACAGATCTTGAATGATCTTCTGAAGGTTAAAAAGTGGAGGCCTGTTGGATCTCAGGCGGGGTAGTGGTGTTCTGTTTGACTGGAGCTGCAACAGAAAAAAACACATTTTCAAGGATCCATCAGGAGGCAGTGTTTTAAGGAACTGGAACTGGGATGTGCCTATCACCTCCACTCTGTTGGGACAGGCAGATACCTTCAGGGAGAGGTTATCCCAAATATAACTTAGTCCTCTGCCAGGTAGGACTTTAAAGTAACCAACACCTTAAATTACACTTGAAAGGAAATTGGGAGCAGTGCAACTCATGCAGAAGCAATGTAACATGGGCAAAACGAGGAGTACCCAACATTGTTTGTGCCACTCAGCAGTGAAATCTGACCGGATCTATCTGGTTCACGTGAACCAGTAGCACCAGTGGTGGGAGGCTCCGCCCACCCACTGGGACGTCATCATGTCCCAATTTTTACTTTCTGCGCATGTGCAGAAGAGGCACGAGTGTAGTGAGCACAAGCACACGCGCTCACATTCCTGAACTGGTAGCAAAGGTAAGTGCATTTCACTGCTGGTGCCACTGTATTCGGAACCAAGTTTCCAAGCATCCTCAGAGGCAACCCCATTTAGAGCTCATTACAGTGATCCAAATTTTATCATGATGTTTTGATTATTCAATCAATATAGATATCACCTGGGATTGTTAAGAGTCAGGTGGCCCCTACATTGATTGATTAATAAATCCTTGTTCCATTAATGGACTTAGGGTCCAGACGGATTTGAAACAAGATTTTGAACTTAATCATGAGAATCCTTCCCATGGGAAAATGCTGATGTTTTGAATTCTTAAGAGAAAACATGATTGGATAAGAATTCAAATATTGGACATTAGAGGAAACCAGAAGGAAATAAGGGTTATAATTAAAATGGGACATCTCTTAAATTTCACCCTCTTCCAAGGCAAAACACTTTATTTTAAGACTTTAATGCAGTTGATAAAATCTACAGACAAAGGTTGGTTAAACTGCAGCCAGATACCTTCACAGAAAGGCGTGAAGGAAGAAAATAAGACCAAAAAGGCAAGATGGAAATCTTGTTGCTGTTGTTCTTGTTAGGAAGAGGAAAGCAATATAACCAGACAAATGCCTTGGATCAAGCTAGAGAGTTTTTCATAGTCTAGGATGGATTATAGCCACAACAAATGGAAGAACTATGATGCCAATGACTTTAGAATTCCAATATGGAAGCTATATTTGGCAGGCAGAGCAGATATTTAAGTAGTTAGAATAATGAAGTCTGGTAAGGCTGAGGTTTGTTAAAATGCATTTAAAAGATCCCATATGTGCTTTGCATATCCTCCTACTAATAAAAGTTGGTTTACTTTAGGGGAAGATAATTAACACATGTTGGCTTTCTATAAACCGGCTAAAGGAATTAAAGCTCATCTTTCCCACTCTGTTGTCTGCTTTTGTGTGTGGGTTTGTGTTTTGTTACTGAGAGGTTATGACAACATTGGCCTTACTGTATTTATAAACATCACATGTTTCTCTGCAATGGTTTATGGTGTCTGCCAAGCCGAACACATGGAAGAAACATTTCTTGTTAGTCTAGCATTGGTTTTGGTTATACGTATTTCCGGAACACAGAAAGGAAAAATATCTTCCAACTTTGTGCAGCGATAGCAAAAGTCTCTCAGTCATTCAGAGGAAGTTGCTCCCTTAACAGATTTTATTTTTTTGGCTAAAACTCTTCTGCTAGCAGGATTTAAGCATGATATTGTAGTTCAGGTTTTGGCAGATTATGAAAAACATAATTTAGATGCAAGACTTCTAAAAAAAAGGAGCTGACTAGAAGATGTAAGGTAAGAAGCTTCAGCAATTGAGAGACTAAAATTTGCAGAGTAAAGGATTTATAGATAAAAAATAGATTAAAAATGCAATGGGGAAAGCAAAACATTAAATTTATTTAGAGGTAAAATGAAATGTTGTTTCTCAGATTCAAAAACTGTCAGAATATATATCAGTAATCTCTTCTCATTCTCCAAATTTTTCAGATGCAGCTATTATTTTTAGAATTAAATTTATTAAGTAAAGCATTAAGTGAAAGCTGAAATGGAAAATAATAAATAATGGGTAGATTGTTAATTATTTGCAATTAACAATTATATCAATCAAAAAGTTCTGGTTTTCTCAAAAGTAGCTATTTGAAACAAAACAGTAATCTTAAATTAATAAAATGAAGAAATGAACTTTTTGGAGTATAATCTACAGATTTCTCAGTGGTGTCTTTTTAATAATTTATTAATCTTATCAGGATATAAAATACAAAAGAAAATGAAAATAGTGGGAAAATGGCGGGAGTGAAGGGAAGAGAAAGAAGGTAGGGAAAAGGGGGAAAAGAAAGAAAAACAATTGACTTTAGACTCGTAAGTAGAATAAAATTGTAACATACAGCCTCAACTTTTTGCATTTACATATTTAATATGTATTAGTCATTTCTATAACAACAAACTCAGCAAAACACAGAGTCCAAATTTCATTTTCTCAGTGGTGTTTTTTTAATGGATGAAGAAACAACCCAAAAAGGAGAAATTCTATTTTGCTGTAGTTTTTTTATTTTGCACATTGCTATGCTGGTCTTAATAGGTTTCATGGAATAGATGAAAACTAAATGAGAAATTTAAATTTACTACAATATCAATGTGGAAAGAAACATAAATTCTGCTTATGTTGGGCTTTTGAATTTGACTAATAATTCCTTCTGTAACCATGGTTATAATAAAGGGTCAAAATCTTTTTCAGATTTAACAAAATAGTAACAACTATTGCATGTGACACTCCAAAATGAAAATAGGTAAAATTTTAAAAAAGATTCTCTATTCATCCTCTGAAAATATATATATATATATATATATATATTTACTTTCTTAATGTTGTTTTTTAAAAAAAAAATGGAATCAGTGGGTGCCATCTAGTGGCTTGATGGGTGTCATTGCATTTATGGATGCTGTATTGCTAGTCCTGCTAAGTAAAGGGCAAGGGTAAATTTACAGATGGTAGAACTTTTTGGATATTAGCAGCCAATACTTTAATAACAGTGAGATGAAATTGAGTATGTCTAGTTTAATGAAAAGGACTGGGGTGATATGATAGCAGTGTTCCAATATCTAAGAGGGTGCCACAAAGAAGAGGGGGTCAACACCAACCTATTGTCCAAAGCATCTGAAGGCAGGATAAGAAGCAATGGATGGAAACATTTCAAGGACAGAAGGAACCTAGAATAAGAAGAAATTTCTTCACAGTTAGAACTATTAATCAGTGGAACAACTTGCCTCTAAAAACTATGGGTGCTCCAACACTAGAGGTTTTTAAGAAGAGATTGGACAACCACTTGTCTGAAATGTGAGCAGGGGGTTGGACTAGAAGACCTCCAATTTCCCTTCTGAACTCTGTTATTCTGTTTTTCTGTTATTTGTTGACCTGTTTTTTTTACTGGAGAACTCCAGGATTTTTTACTTCCAGATCTCTTAAGATTTCCTGCTTGAAAGAGAAGATGAATTGTTCTTCTTCGTTTAGGCAATTAAAGTGTAGTCTTGAGGGTTTTATTTTTCAGTTGCTTTCATTAGATGTAAATCATTAACAGAACAGAGTTACATTGTTATAAGATGCAAGCAAAGAAAGGTAGTATAAAATGGTTGTGTACTAAGGTCAGCATTCAATAGATGAAATCCTTTGGAGAACACTGGAAAATTCTTTCTTTAGGAATGTGGCAATCTGGCTGTTCAGGTAATCCAGAAATAAGCCAAATCTGGAAGCCATATTTATTTCCAGAAAGTATTGGTCCATGAAGATCAGCACATTCCCTAAAAAAGAACATGTCTCACATCACATCAGACTCTTGCATAGTCTCTCAGCAGTTTAAAAAGCCCCTTTAATTCAATATAACTTGTTTTCAGGGAAATTCAGAAAAGTACACAAATGATCTGAAGGGAATCTCCATGAACCCAACAATGTATGTGTTGAAGTGATTTCCTGGCACTATGTATTTGTTCCTTGTGGAGAGAGCCCCTTTTCTCCTTAGAAACAAAGAGAAGCAGAGATATGGCAGAGCATTCATGACATGTACGCATATTAGTATATGTGGTAGAAACTGTTACAGTTGCAAATGTATTCAAATACAACCTGAAGAGCATTTCCTTTCCTTTCTCCGTGCAGGAAATGTATTTGAATATATAAATCAACGGAATATGAAAATGATAGTGTGTAATAGTTCAGTTGTTTTCTTAATAATTATGCCATCAGCTTAAAAATTCCTATTTTTCCAAGATTTATCCTGTAAGGTAAGTTTAGGTCCTGGATTTAAATATCTTCCCAGATCCTTCTTTAACAATGAAACCTATTATTTATCTCTCTTCAAAATGTAGTCCTGCAGCTTTGAATTAGACATGTTGTCTAATGTTGTCATTCATGTTTTCTTGTATTCTTGTATGGACAGCACCAGTAGAGGCTAAACCAGTTTCATTGTATACATGATGTACAATGACAATAAAGGCTTTGAACTTTAGACTTTCTCGTACTGATTTAACTAAGCGGAACATTATGTTGACACTATCATAGTCCACACACAGAATCCCTACTCCAGGGATGTCAAACTTGTGTCATCGTACGACGTATCACAATTTTTACCCCCTTCACTAAACTGGGCTTGGGCATGGCCAGGGTGTGACTCATCCAGCCTGTGGGCTGTTAAGTTTGGCAGCCCTGCCCTACTCCATTAAAAAAAGTACATATAGAAATGATGCAGCTATTCAACTGTGGAGAAATAGATTAATTACATGTCCCTCAAATGGCATTTCTTTATAGTTGTTTGATATATTTGAGATTGGTCTAGCAATAAAAATTATTTCACACGAGAGGACCCTTTTTTTTTTTTGTTAAGGCCTGCTTATCAATACAGAACTGCTTTAGATGCATGTGTATGGAATAAAATAAATATTTGTGTCATTCTTTTCAGATGAAGGTTCATTATACTTTCTGTGGATATTATTTCTAAATAGAAAAAACACTATAGATGAATTAGCTTCATCCAGGGGTGAAATCCAGCAGGTTCTGACAGGTTCTGGAGAACCAGTAGTGGAAATTTTGAGCAGTTCAGAGAACTGGTAGCGGAAATTTTGAGTAGTTCAGAGAACTGGCAAATACCACCTCTAGCTGGCCACAGAGTGGGGTGGGAATGGAGATTTTACAGTATCCTTCCCCTGCCATGCACACCATGCCCACCAAGCCACGCCCACAGAACCGGTAGTAAAAAAAATTGGATTTCACCACTGGCTTCATATTAAATATTCATACAAAGCCATGTTCAGGAACCATGAATAGATTAGCTGTTTAAGGACTTGATTTCCTGTGTTCACAATTTACCTCAGTCAGAACCCTGACATCATCATGATTTTGTGTGCCATATGAATGGAGTCACTGCAAAACAAACTTGATTTGCCTCCACACTCCAGATTAGAAGTGTTTGATTTTCCTATTAAAATTTGACAGTAATCTAGATTCTAGGGTTTGGTATCCATGATAATTCTGGAATAAAACTAGAGCGAATAGAGGAGGAAAGAATGGGTAAACCAGAAAGCAACTCAAAGATCAAATCATAGTTTGGCTTTAAAATCTCAAGTAGAAAATGGAAGTCCCAGTCAAAGTCTTAAAATATTCACCTGCTACCAACTAGGAAGTTAGCATTATTTACTTTAACTGTCAGTATCTTTCATATTTGTTTTTTTTTTCCTTTGGGTCTCACCTGACAAAGATCTCAGGTTTACTGCTAATAGCTCAAGTTATGGGTCTCATAACTTGAGCTATTAGCAGTAAACCTGAGATCTTTGTCATTCAAACTATGTGTTTTGTAGCTGAGTTGCTTTTCTCAAAGGAGATTTTTCTAAGCAAAAATGTAAAGCTATAAATAATATTAATCTCTATCTGTAGTTGTTTTCTCAGTCTGTGTTTATTTACAAACATTATGCTGACCATAAGCCATAGTTTATAGCCACCGTGATAGAATTCATACCTCATGCTAAGCTTTGAACTATGCTTATTAATCCCCATTGCCTTACAAATCACCATGGATCAATGCATTCTCCTGTCCTAGTTGTCAGAATTGAAGAGCCCAGAATAAAAGAATCACCTGCCTTTCTCAAGGGTGTAGATGAATTCCTCAATTTATGATCAAAATTCAGACTAGAATTTCCATTGTTAAGCAAGGAGGTTTACATGACTCCCAACTAATTTTATGATCTTTTTTGCCATCGTTTAACTGCATCACTAGAATCATTAAGCAAATTCGGCTTCCCAGATGGACTTTGTTTGTCAGAAACTGGCTGGAAAGATCATAAATCATGATCTGCCCTTAGGATGCTGCAACCATCATAAATAGAGACTAGTTGCCAAGTGTCTAAATTTTGATTATGTGACTGTGGGGATGCCTCAACAATCCTAAGTGCAAGGACCAGTTGTAAGTCCCTTTTTTCAGTACGATTGTAACTTCAAATAGTTACTAAGTGAATGGTTGGAAGTTGAGGACTAGCTGTACGTCTGTCATAGGTATAAACCATTGGTAGCCCTGGACTATTTATTTTCTTTTAGTGAAGTGAAGAATGTGGGGGAAGGCAGAATGGGAATAAACATCAAGGTTCTTATTTTAATTATAAAATCTGACTGTGGCTAAATAAAAGGTCAAAAAAAGTTGGGTGCAAGTTTTCATTTTTCTATTTGTTTCACAGTAACCCATTCCATATTTTTATAATACAAAATGCTTGATAATGCCATTCCTTACTGAAATGCTTGTGTTTCTCCTTGTTCTTGTTTTAATAAACTGCAAGCTGCTTTATAGCTTGATTTGGCTTTGGCAAAGTGTGGAGCCAAGTATGCAAGAACAACTAACCCACCCCTATCCCAAATGCTGAGTTAGTACATTGGAGTGCCAGACAAGCATGGATTTATTTTGATTTGCAAGATCAGTTACTAATGTGATTTTCTTTCCCTCTTATTTCTTTTTCTAAAAAAAGAAATCAGAAGTCTGATGTGCTGTCTCTTTGGGGCTGAAAAAAAGTTAATATTTTTCATAACTGCATATTTTGGAAAAGGTTCCTCTGAAATCTTTAGCCAAGAGGATGGAGGGTTGTGGTTACTATTTTATAAAATCATGGGAGTTATAGGTTGAAGATCATCAGCTCTCCAACAGTTTGTTTCAGGCAATGAAGAAAAAACAGCGGGGGGCGGGGGGGGGAACAGCTTGTTTATGAAGGAACTTTTCAATGAGAGTTCATAAGTTGGGCGGGAAAATATACTAATAAAAGAGGGATGGATTCTACTTACCTTTACTACCGGTTTGTAGTGGGGCCATGTGCAAGCACAGAAGCTTCTGTGTATGCGCAGAAGCGTTTTGATGACATCAGGGTCGGTGGGTGGAGCCTCCCACTGGTTTTACTACCGGTTCTATAGAACCAGTGCAAACCGGGGGCAACCCACCACTGTAATAAAAGAAAGAGCTTTTGTTATATAATCATCCAATTTATTTTCTACCCCATTCCTCTTCTCAGTTAGATTTCAAAGCATCCAATCCTAATCTGTCTGAAAATACCTGATCCAAACACTTACTAACCCACCCCAACCCTGCTTAACATTAAATTTTGTATGTTTTAATACTAGCTTCTCATGCTAACATTCACATATGCAGATTACAGCATCTAGCAATCCTGAATACTTATCTCTTTTTTTTTAAAGACACAAGCTAAATTATTTATAGAGTTTTACTTGTAAGTAGGGAAACCTCATAACATCAACCTGCATATGAAAATCTGAAGGAAACAGATCTTTAAAAAAAAAACTTTCGCTTGTTGAAATGAGTACTTTTGGGTATCACTCCCACACTACAAAACAAATTCAATTGTTCTTGAACCCATACTCTCTTTTTAGAAAGACATGCCACTGGAAAATCTCTATAAACTGAGAAAACTAAGAGAAAATATTATTCTGATTATTGAAACATGAATAGACATTTGCCACGTAATTACTATTAGGAAATTTTGACAAAGTACCAAGATTTTTTCATGACAACATCAGATTCATTACCCTTAAAATATAGGGTAGCTGGACATAAATACAGTGATATCTGAGAAGGAAACAGTGCTGCCAGTGCCAACGTGCCAGTAGATACATACAGTAACCACCACGTTTCTTCCTATTTGAGATTTTCATTTAAAAAAATGCTGATGATGTTAAAAAGAAGATGTCATACTGTGAAGCAGCAGCAGTAACTCTTTCCCAATAATGCCTTTGATTGCCAAATACATCCAATCAGTTTTCATAGAAAATAAAAATGAACGGTTGATTAGAGAACAGTGTGTTGTGTGGAATGATATCTACCTGTCCAGAGAAAGAAAAAGATAAGCAGGCTAGTCGGAAGCATTATGAAGTAGGGGGAGCAAAAGAAAGCGGTCACTAAATTGGTTTTTCCTCCCATGGCTATTATGGTACTTTGTGAATGTGGGGGTGGGGGAGAGAAGTCCCAAAGTAGCTATTTAAAAACACCCTCAATGTATTATCAGATTTTCAAATATGCCTGCTAGACTAAATGCCACTGCGTTATTTGTATTTGCCAGCTGAGCTTCCATTCTGAAAATTACGGTAGCTTGCCAGAGGACTTTATCTTTGAAGATAAGACCATCTTGTGATTTTTGAGCTACTGCGCATGTCTACATTTCTTTCTTTTATAACTTCCTGGCTTACTTTCTCTTTTGCCCATCTCTGTGATGAACTGCCAGTAAGATGCAATTAGCTAGGGTTTTTTTTTTTACTTTCAAAAAAAAATGTTTCTTAGACTTTGTACTTCGGGTTTTCTTTCTTTGAGAGTTATACACCATGGAAAACAAGATCCAATCACCTCTAATTAATTACAGTTTTCCCCAGGGGGGGAACAAGGCTGATTCATGCTTCGACACTAAAAAGGTTCGGGATCCCAGTATTGTCATTTTTAAAAGTTGAAAAGAAGAAGAAATATTGATGGTAGAAGCATGTGTACTACTTCTTAAACTAATGAAATTAAAGGTTTGGTTAACATTCACTTTTGTAAAAAAAAAAAATGCCACCAAAAAGATGGCATTTGTCACAAAGATGGATCATTTGTTGGCATCTGAACGGCAAAAATCAAACTCCCATTTTATATATTGTTCTGGACACCTGTCTGCACAAAAGGTGAAATAGATGGAAAGTCTTTAGTGGCAGACCTTATTTTACAATTTTTTTCTGTGGAGGTTTGCCTGCCTCTGATTATTAAGTTTGAGAAAATAAATAGAAATGGATCAGTCTTTTTCTCTGTTTAATCTTTATCACAGTTCATATAAAAATTATTTTGGAATATATATTTATACAAATTTCTATAAATATCAGTATTTTTATATAAAGAATATATGTTGTGGTTTTCACAATATTGAACAACAGAGTCTGTGCAGAACCTATGACTTCAGTTATGTGCATAAACTCTGTAGTTCATACCTTTTGATTAAACTTTGTAGATCACAGAACGTTCCATCACATTTTTCTATTTTTCTCATTCATTTATATCCATTTATTTTGCAGAAACTGAGGTATTATTGAATCAAGATAGTTTTTGATAATACTAGTAGCGAAAAAGTTGGATAAGTTTACAGAACATATTTTTTCATAGTAAAAGTCAAAAGAAATATATCTTGACTTTCATTATGTGTTCCTTATTTATTTATTTTATTTAAATAATTTAGATGCATTTATTTATAACACTTTTGAGCTACCCATTCATTGTAATTCCTTCCTGGTATACAAATGGGTTTAAATGATGAATTGTAGTTTATTAATTTAACCATATTAAAAATACTGGATTTCTGCAAAGTTTTACTTCTCATCTTCAAAAGGTGCTTTATGTGGTTCCTGTATACAATGTCTTTAGTAACAACCCTTCTTTTGGGGATTGTACAGCTGTAGTAGCAGCAATCTAGTTCTAGGGAACATGTATCTGATTTAGGGTGTTTAGATGGATACTGTGTTTATGCCCTAAAAGTATGTTCAGACCAGGGGTGAAATGCTCCTGGTTCGGGCCAGATCACCTGATCCAGTAGCGATGGAGATGAGTGGTTCGAAGAACCAGTAGCAAAATCCTGCCCCACCCCCACCCCCCACGTTCAGCTGAGTTCGCACAGCTCAGCTGGGGTCGTCAGAGGCTTTTAAAAGCATTTTTTCTACAACCTCTTCAGCCGAAATGCTGTAAAATGCTTTTAAAAGCTTCTGATATCCCAGCTGAGTTGCCTGATCGTCAGAGGCTTTCTTTTCTTTTAAAAACATTTTTTCTACAACCTCTTCGGCCTAAAAGATTGTAGAAAAAAATGGTTTTAAACATAAAAAAGTTGGCCACGCCTACCTAGTCAGATTATACACACACACCCCACCAAGTCATGCCCACAGAACCGGTAGTAACAAATTTTAGATTTCACCACTGGTTCAGACTCAACCTTGGAGTGCTGCATAGCCTTAAAAAGTAATAGGAATAATAAAGCCGTGCAAAGATCTAAAGTATCCTGGAGAACATTTGTCCCTCTGATCATTGCTGAAGAACATCTTCCATTCTTTGTTAATAGCCATGGAAGCTGGCGTTATTGCGAGTTGAAGTTCAGAAGCAACTGAAAGACCAAATGTCAGGGGTTACCAATTGTAATGAATTGAGTGCTGCCTCCCCCAAATGTCCTGATATAGTCTTTAAGCTCTAGATAGTTATATGTGGAAGGAGATTCTCATTTAGATAAAATGGTCTGCAAATCTATAGGACATTAAATATAAAATCCCCAGAAAATAATTCTGGATGTGAGCCTATGGGGATTGCACCATAGATGAGAACCATCTTTTGTATACAAGACATAAATCGGTAGCACACCATTTCAGTGAAAGACCATAATTTAAAATAGTAGCTCATAAAATCTCAAAAAGTTCAGCCATGCAATCTCTGCAATTAATTAAGCCACAGAGAACATTCAGTAATCTAAGGCTTAGCCCACACACCAAAAATAACACAGTCCAGCTAAAAACAAATTTGGAACAAGTGGCTCTCTAAAGTCATTTTGAAAAGCCAGAATACTTAGGTCAGTTGTACTTCTCTGGAGGAGATGAGTTCCACTTTTTGACCTCAAGAAGTTGACCTTATGAGTTCTCCAAGCAGTATGCAACTCAAGTGATGTTGAAACATACAGAAAAGCTCTTGACAACATAATATAAAGAACAAATAGGAGACTTTTTGCAAACATGGCAAACATGGCATAGAGAAAGGGTAGAGCCCACCAATTCAGTTGAATATGGGTGTTGGCTTTGGGGTGTCAGGAGTTTTGTTGTGGGTTGGTGGGGGTTTTTTTTTAACTTCTTATGTTCTTTTTTTTCTGTGATCCACCCAGGATTATAAACACAACATGAGCAGTTACATAAGTAATATAAATATATAAATAAATGATTTTAAATAGCAGCCAAAAGCCTGGGTAAAAAGAAATTACAAATCTCAGTTTACCAGAGCAGAGTATACTAAAGAGGGGTGCCCCAAAGACTTTATTAGTGGGGAGACCTGATCTCAGATTTCAAGAGTCATTTTGGTCTCTTATGAGTCCTTAATGCCTGAGATACTTGCAAAGACCTTAGCTGAAGGCAAGACATATATTTTGCACACAGAAAGTGTCTATTTTTATAATTAGAAGACTCCAGGCATGTTGTTATACAGCAGTGACAGTACACATGAAGACATTAAATTTTGATTCCTGGCTTGAGTATGTTAAGTGAAAGCAGCATTCCTTGATTGCATCTTTAAGAACATTGGCCTGATCTTGTGAATAAATCATGATCACTAGGAAAGACTAAGGATTGCTTTTTAGCTTTTGGTTCAAAATGCTAAGAAATTATTCTTGAAAAGAGAATTGTGACATATTGGACACCAACAAAATTTACCAAGAAAACTACATGGATGTATCCATTAAGTCTTCAGGAGTCAAACATTAGAGAGACTTTACTATAAGAATTCAAAGCAACATAACTGAAGTCACTCCTCATTTTTATTCTCCTAAAGTTTTCTGAGATAGGTTAACCTGAAAGAAACTGTTTCATAAACTTCATGGTCAAAACAGGGATATTCAATCTCGATCCAGTCCAGCTGCATTATTCAGACCACACAGAGTTGGCTGTATGTCACCAAGTATAATTTAGTTGGCTGACAGACGTTTGAAAATAATAGTGTCAGTAATTCCAAGCTGCTTCTGTACTTGGAATGGGAAAAGCAGTCCAACTTTCTTTACCTTCTGGCTGTCTTGGTCCAGCTCTGATGAAGACTATCTACATGGAGAGAACAGAATGACCTACTATCCAGATAATTTGCTGTAGCAGTTCCAAATTGACAATAACCTTCTGATTCGTTTTGGTTTCTCTCTCATCTTGCCAAAAGGGAACTGTGTCAGAAAAACTAAAAGTAGACACTTGGATGAAGCAGTAATTTCTGCCTGTCCCCAGAGATCTCTTCAACCTTTCAGATATTTAAAAAGGAAAGAAAATCAAAATACAACCAGCAACAGCTTTGATGTGCTTGTTTTAAGGCAACTAATGGCTAGTAGGCTGAAAGGATTTACATCCAGCAGTGTAGATTAGACAAAAGGGGATATTGTCAATTTGGAAATATAATTACATAACTGTGGCTTTTTAAAGAAAGTAAAGTAGTATGAAGTATGCATGTATGTGTGTAATATGGTAAATGTTCATATTGAACTTCAAATTTTGTGTGGTTAGCATGGCAAGTAAAGTTTGTTGTGCTTGCATTATCTTCTCAATTATCTTTGAAAACTGAAGAAAAAGAAATGGCAATATTTTAAGATAGTTGTTCAAATGTACATAAATATTGCCTTCACTTTTTCTTGGTGAAACAAAAAATGTAGCCCTCCAAGAAAATAAAAATAGATGCAAAATGAATGCCGGCAAGGATGACCAAACCCTGCCACTTGCTTGGCCAGCCAGGGGTAGAATTATGCAGCCTGGTGCTGAGGAGATAGCACACATATACTTTGAACTAAATTACTCTCATGGTTGGCTAATTACCATGAGATATTTGTGGCTTTCAAAAACCCCAGACCAAAATGTCTTGTTTTTGTTTCTTAAACATGTTTGATTTAGTTTAAAATGCAGCTGAACCCAGAAGGGCATTGGTGCTTCCTATACCACAAGCAGAATTTATTTAACATGCCAAAGAAACTGTTTTCACTGAAAATAAGTTTTCTTCATGATAAAACAAAGGAATGGAAAAAGAAAGGGAGAGGTGGAGTGGAAGATCAGCAAAGATCAGCAGTGGGCAAATGAGACCCCCTCAAATTGATAGCACAAGTAAAAAGGGGAAGGAATGTTCCAGAATGAGATAGAGGTCACGTAAAATTTAATTTAATTTAATTTAATTTAATTTAATTTAATTTAATTTAATTTAATTTAATTTAATTTAATTTAATTTAATTTAATTTAATTTAATTTAATTTAATTTAATTTAATTTAATTTAATTTAATAATTTATTCAATGTATATGCCGCCCCTCTCCGAAGACTCAGGGCGGCTCACAATACATTTTAAAAAATCATTATAAAAAACATTTTAAAATTAAAAACATTAAGAACATTATAAACTCATTCACTCCATTCATGGCCGGATCTTGCCAGATCACAAGAGCAAGATCAACGGCCCCAGGCCTGCCAGAAAAGTCTGGTCTTCACCACTTTTCGGAAGGCCAGTAGGGTGGGGATGGTCTGGACCTCAGGAGGTAACTGGTTCCAGAAATGTTTGTTGCATTTGATAATCAAGGGGACAAAAGACAACAAGGAGGGCAGGGTTCCTCTTTCAAGCCCAGGATTATGAAGATGAGCTGTGCCATCAGACTATTGTTATTCTCTTCTGCTGATGTACATGCCTGACATCAACAGTCAATTAGAATTAACAGGTTGCAAAGTCCCAATACAATTTTTCTCATTTCTTTGGTTTTAATAACGGATGCTCAGCTTTATTTTAATGGGATGTTGTTATCATTGTCACTGCCTTCAGGGCATTTGAAAGAAATGCAAATGTGAAAAGGTATTTCAAATTGTATTGTGTTCATGATGGTGTGGAATAAATGAGATTAGAAAGAGGGGCGTCAAACTCGATTTCATTGAGGGCCGCATTTGGGTTGTGTTTGACCTCTGGAGGCCAGTATGTGGCCTGGATGGACATGGCTGAGGTGGGCATGGCCAGCTCAGTGTCACTCATGTGGGTGAGGCTGGGGGGATCATTGCTTCCAGCAGAGGAAGGCGAAACCAGGGAGAGTTTCAAACCCTTGTCCTTCAGAGGAGCCTCGCCATCACTTTCAGGCCACGCAAAGTACCCTGGGAATGTGGCACAGGCTGTCCAGAGCCCTAGGCAGTGGAGGGCAAGTGCCCAGCCTGACCCTTGAGCTCCCAGGTCACCAGGACCACACAGCTCGGCACAGATCCACTTCCCCAAGAGGGTGCCTGACTGCACTCAAAGCTGCTGCTGCTGTGCTCACTCTCCTTGGCCAGATTGCTCATGATGTGTGCAGGAGAGAAAAGTGTGTGGGTCAGAGGGAGTCCCGCTCCCTCTCAATGCAAGGACACCCAGCTCTGTAACCACAGCATCCTCAGTGATAGGATGGGAGACCACTAGGAGAGGTCAGGAAGAGGAGACAAGGAGACAAGGAGATGGCGAAAGGGCAGCAGGGCTACTGGTGGCCAAGTGCTAAGGCAGGACTTCCCTCAGACCTACTCTTCCTCTCATTATAACCTTCCTTTTCTTTTTTTCCCTTCCCTCTTCATTCTCCTTTCTTCTTCCTTCTCCTCTTTCCTTATTTTTTCTTCCTTGCTCTCTTCACATCTTCGCTTCTTTGTCTTTCCTCTTTCCCTTTCTCCTTTCCTGTCCTTTCTTGGATGCTCAAATGCAAAGGGGAGGGGAACTATTTCTCCTTTTGCTTTATTTTACTTTTAGTTTGCTTTGCTAGCCCTTTGCCAGCAAAAATGGAGGGCCCCATTTTCAGTCATGGTGGCGGCCTGCAGTCCTCTGCCAGCAAAAACAGAGCTGGGGGGCCATGCACATCCCCTCAGCCCTGCTTTTGGCCATGACAGCCTCCTGCAGCCCTCTGCCACCGAAAACTAAGGCCATGTGCGCTCCCCGAGTTCCGTTTTGGCTAGCAGAGGCACCGCGGGCTGGTCCTTTGCTGTTTCCAGGGCGGATATATCAACACAGGCCAGATATAAGCACCACATGGGCTAGATGCAGCCCACAACTCTTGAGTTTGATACTAGATACCTGTACTAGAATTTTAGTAGGAGATATATTTTGGCTTACAAATTGCCAACATGTTTTTGGAAATGCAAATTAAGAATGTTTAGAAATGCATGTCTTGAGAAGAAAAGATGTGTACTGTGCACTGAATTGTACATTCTTTATCTCTAAGCTTCAGATTCTCTAGGGAGAACATGGAGAATTTTTCCCTTTATCATTACTCCAGCATTCCTTTTTGCATGACCTGCATTGGTCATGAGCATAGAAAAATGGGCAAAACAGCTCTTTTCCCCTTTTTTAATTCATTGGATGCATATCAATGTCAGAAAAGTTGAATCTAAGAATTTAAAAACATTTGAGGTTTTCCAGTTAATAATCAGAGCCGGATTAGCAATTTCACATGAATTTAGCCACAAGTGCATGTAGAACATCTGTTTCAACATTTCCAGTTGGGAGAAATTCATGTTGCATCCACGTGTGGTAGCCAGCTGTCCCCCCCTCAACTCAGCACCAAGATTGAACATTTAAGAATACCATTGCTCTCTATTAAGCTTTCTAAGGCACACAATAATTTCCATCAATCCGCATAAGCAATCTCAGTGGGATATGTCAAGTTTTGTTATGTATATTTTTTTAGTCATTTGTAAATGTAAACATTAAAACTTCAATTATTGCACAACATGGAGAGTTTAACAGCACATTTGCATCCTGTGGGTGGTTTTGTTACAGCTCTTCCTCCTCCTCCTCTCTTCCTCCATCTTAACTTGCCACAGAAAATATTCTGAGTTGGCTGAGTGGGTCTTTAAACGTTTAGTAAAATTGTGTAACTTCTTCCCAGTTATTAGTTATGTTATGTTGTTAATGGTCCAGATGCTATTGCAATACAGGTATCTTTACATTTTTCAGAACCTGAATTACTTTTAATTCCAGTAATTTTCCATCAGATCCTATTTGATGTTTTGCTATATTTGCTCAGTTTCTTTTCTTGTTTGTTGGTGTGACCAAAGAGCTATTAGGAAATTGAAGATATAATCATTTCTCTGATAATTACATATATGACAAAAACACAACAACCACCTAACAGATATAGTGGTGCTTTTTCTTGACTTTGTCTCATTCCATATCACACTTTTTTTTCTCTTGTTAAGGAAAGTTAAAGTAAAAAAATAAAGTATAATGTGGTAGGAGGACATGTTGATATTCTAAATACATGTTAAATTGTGTTTAGAATTCAACTCTACTCAATAGTAGAAACTTCAAGGTAGAAAACCGGAGGACAAAAATCAGAAACTGGACTGTGAGCCCACGTTTTGCTTTAGGGTAGTGGCTAAATGGTTATCACCTATTCCCAGAGGATATTTGACTTTGGTTCTCCTCACAGGTCCAGTGGGTGAGAGATTTGCCCTGTTCTGTTGCTTAAAAGACCAGAGAGAAAGAAGAAATTCTATAGTTCCATTTCCTGACAATAAAGTGTAGAGGCATGGTGCTAGAGAATTCAACTATCCCTCTTTCATCTTGGGAAATAAACCAGTCTCATAAGACATAAATAAAACACAGAAATCTGCTGCTGCCACCACCACAAAAGTCACATAGCCGAGCACCTCAAATTTTCAGCAGCTCCAGAACTGCCCCTGAGGGTTTTTGTACTCTTTTCTGCTCTATAAGATATGCAGATATTTTATGCACATAACAATTGATGTGTTTACAAAATTCCATATTGGAATTAAGTTAATTCTCTGATGGGGGCAAAGAAAAGGCCTCGAAAGTAGTGGTATTAGGACCGCAAGAAGAGAAAAAAGTTGACTTGTGGCTGCAGTTGCATGTTCTGTTGTGTTTTTCTATGGAAGTGTGAGTTCCAAACTTTCCAGAAATAACACGTATCTGAATATGACTACAGTGATTCAGGAATGCTTGATTCCCTGTAAATGCAATTACCTAAGAATCAAGTCACCAAAGGCCATCTTTTGGGTGATGTAAACAATGCTGAGATTGGAGTGCATTCAAGATCTTTTTGAAATGTTCTCATTCAGTAAATTTATGCACTCTTATGCACTCTTAATTAATGACCACTGGGTCATTATTTGTCTGATTAATTAAATTATTCTCTCATTATACAGATACAGACATTTCTTATTTAAGAACATTTTCCACATTCTTTGTTTTGAATTATCAGCATATACAGACATTAAATCAGAAAGTAGCATTGGAAAACAGTTGATACCAAGATTTGTTGGCTTTATTTAGCTAGCATACATATCATAGATCCTTCCAACATTTTATGAATTGTTGTTTTGCAAATAATCCCTAAATTTTTCATTTCAAAACCAAATTAAATGTGAGACATGAGGCATATTATTGGATGAAAGCAGGTCAGTCAGCATCTACTTTATGGAACTGGGTGTAGAATAGGTGTAGACCCACTTATTTTTCTCCTTCAAAATAAATCTTTCCCAGTACATAAGTTATTGCAGTATCCTGTACAGAAAAATGAGACAAAACAAACTCACTTTTATTTCCCTAAACCAGAAAGATGCTACAATAAATAGGCTTGTTCCCTGTTATTGATCCTCCACTAAAAAACGCTTGCTTTAAAGTAAAACACAATTAAAAATATATTTTACTTTACCCAGACAGTTCTTTCTTTATTCTTGAATCATAAAACTTTTGTCACTATCTCAAAAGCCTTCTGGCACTGAAAACTCTTCTTCTTCCTAACCTATTCCTGTAGGTCAGTGTTTCCCAAACTTTTGACATGTGTGTACCCTTTCTATAATTTTGTAATGCTGAGTACCCCTCATAAAAACATATGCTTTAATAAAAATCAAAATATATTTATTTTTTATTTTTTTGATACATACACAAAATAAACAAAAGTTATTTTGTTCCCGTTTCCCAGTTCCCGTGTAAAAACTGCGATACGCTCCTATTTCTTTCTTTGTTCTGTGGGCGCAGCTAAGCACGGTGCAGTGGATATTCCCACGTGATTCCCACTATGGTGCAATGCGTACCCCCACCAAACTCTTCCCGTACCCCTGGGGGTACGCGTACCCCACTTTGGGAAACACTGTTGTAGATGTAGGGTCCGCTTTTTGGATCATTGAGCGCCACTTTGCATGGTCAGCTGCATCTCCAGGGCGCAGGCCTGCAACTTGTATATTTTTGTTGATGGTGTCTTGCCGTCTCTGTTTTGGATGCCCACAAGCTCGCCAGCCACTGACCTCTAGTTGGTAGGCAGTCTTGGCCATGGTGGAAGGTAGTGCTCTCTGGACATGTTCATACCAAAGGAGTTGCCCTTCTATCATCTTCAGGCACTGAAACTGATTAATTATAATTGCTACATAAAGTTTTGTCCCTGTATTTTGATCAGTTATAATTTAATAACCTTCCCCTCATCCTGTTTCCTTAAAAAACTGGCTCTTCACTCAGGCTTTAGGGACAGGACATTAGTGGAGCCTGGTTTGGATTTCTGCGCTGTGTGGATTGTGAAGTTTATTTTTAGCTGACAGAGATATAAATTTGTAAAAGAAGATAAGTAAGTAAATCAATAAAATGTCACAGTCTCCAGAACATAATAGCATTCAGGCAAATTAACCTTAAGTTGTTTAAAGAACACTGAGCTCACATTAGGTTAAATTTGGGCTGAATGGTTTGATGAAATTCCTATTTGAGTTCATGATGCTGAGGTTTAGTTAGGAGCACACCTAGGCAGTGGCAGCTATCTCCATACTCTGGTTGAAGTTTGAATATAGTTTCACTCAATGCTTTTTCCTCATGCTTCTTTTTTTCATTCCACCTTCTCTTTTCAGGCTTTCTATTGCCATATCTTTCTGATTAGATGCACCTTGTGCTTCATTTTAGCTTTTCCCATCTAATGGCTTTTCTTTAGTTAGCTAAGATTTTGCTGAGACTTTCTTTTCCGAAATCAAGCTCATTTGATCAGTGTAAGTTTTATTAAGCAGATTATGTTTGGAATGTTTTACTATTAATTCATGCACAGCTTGCAGTTCAGTAGCACACAAATTTCTCCCTTTGCCAAGTGTTACATTAATAGTATCACACATCTAAAATAAATGTAGCATGTGATTTGGCTTTACTTCATGGAATGACATCCAGTGCTTATTCACTATCCTAGCAGAGGTAATTCACTCTTTATCTAGGGGGAGGTGCCCTCAAATACATAGTGGCTGCAACTTCCTAATGGCCACAGATTCAGGAGGCACAGAGTAAGTAATATTACTGTATTCAGAATCCAAAAGAATGAAGCAAAGATAGGAAAAAAGAACCCTCATGTTCTATCATCAATAGAGTCACCCTCAACATAAATGTTGAAACATACTGGCCTACATTTATGTTGCCAGATCAGATAGATCTACATATTTAGTGTGCACTCTACTAAGGAGTGAATGATGACTGGACAAGTACCTTGCAGGAGAGATCCGGATGCTTTAGCTATTTATAGAATGTTAAATCCCTCTACTTACCCAACACTGAATGGAATGTCAGGTTCATGTGCTGTATCGATTTTTATTATTTAATTTCCCTGCTGAACAGTATGAGTATTCTTCTTTCGAAGAGGTATGAATAACAATGGCATCTACCGCAGTGCTGGTTCTTTTTAAGAGAAGGTGGTAATTCATGATACACTATTGCTGCTTTTATTTTATTCATCTCTCCAGAGTGTTCAGAACAAAGCAGCACTCAACACTTCATCTAATTCTGAAACCATTCAGTAAGCTAGTTTTGTATCATAAATGACTGCCTCAATGGGGGGTTTTTCTCCAGACTACTCTTTTCCTCCTGCAATCAGAGAAAAGAAAGGGATGACAGTATTTCACACTACAGAGAGAACTTTTCATTGAGCAAATCGCTACTGACTTGCTTCATAAAGATAGAAAGCAAAAGGGAAAATGTTATTTAAATGTGTTTCAATAGTTTTTATTTGTTTACTTCAGTTTCTGTGTTGCTAAATTCTTAAAAACTCTAAGCAACTTACAGAGTGTTAAAATATAGAATGAAAAACATATAATATCAACCAATATATCATGTAGGCACTGCTCTCTAGAGTAAGCTAAATCTCCATATCTCTAGATGCATGAGCCTCTGTAGCTGGATTTTCTTCAAGAAAGGGATCTTTAGCCAACCTTTTTTTTCCCTAGAGATGCGGTGGCTCAGTGGCTAAGACACTGAACTTGTTGATTGAAAGGTCGGCAGTTTGAATCCCTAGTGCCGCGTAATGGGATGAGCTCCCATTACTTGTCCCAACTTCTGCCAACCTAGCAGTTTTAAAGCATATAAAAAATGCAAGTAGAAAAATAGGGACCATCTTCGGTAGGACAGTAACAGCGTTCTGTGCGCCTTTGGCTTTTAGTCATGTTGGCCACATGACCAAGGAGATGTCTTCAGACAACCCCGGCTCTTCGGCTTTGAAACGGAGATGAGCACCACTCCCTAGAATTGGGAACGACTAGCACATATGTGCAAAGGGAACTTTTACCTTTACTTTTTTTTCCTATTCATATTTGGTTAACAAATTCAGTATGGAGAATTTTCCTAGGTACCCAGATCCTGAGCCATGAAGGGCTTTAAAGGTGACTACTAGCACCTTTTATGCTTATGGTCTTGTCTGAAGCTGACAGAGAAGATCTAACAGATTAAGAGTCTGCAGAATTAGCAGTCAAACACCTGCTGACATTCCAGAAGAGATAGACTGGGGCAGTTGAAATTTGATTCAGATCATGAGGGGTCAAAGCCTGGCAAGGCGCCTCGCCCAAGAACACCATCAGCTAAAAAGCAGTGAGCAAAGTAAATCTGTGTGCCTCTGTGAAAGGAGAGAGCAACAATCAATTCACATCAACATTGAAGCTATATAAAAGCAATCTACAGGGCCTTGCCCTTTTGTTAGAAACAATCCAGCAATTCTAGACTTGCATTCCTGTCACTCTTCGTCCTTACCCTATATTTGGACTCACTTGTGGAATTTTGTGGCTCCAATCCTGGGCAGTAAAGCACAACTCTTATGGCTATGAATCTGAATCAGCTTGCTTTCAGTTGCTCCTAACTGAACTTAAAAACAAATGCTCTCTAATTGCTTATCCAGTTCCTGCAATGAATTTTGATCTCAGATTTACATTAATAATGGTTATTACTTGCATTTAATTATTCTTGGCTATAATACTCATGCTTGTTAAATATTATAGAAAGATTAATGCTTATATTGTCAAATTATTATGTGGAATATTCACTTTCTGTTTTTAAATTTACTATCTATAAATTTTTTATCCAAGTATGCTAGTTCTAATAATGTACACTGTTGTTTCACTTATTTGCTTTGTTTACTTGCACCACATATGTATATTTAATCTTATTATATCCTTCCTTCTGTCTTTGATAAAATCTAAATAAAATCTTATTCCCGGTTTATGACAGGAAGTTTGTAACATAACAGAAAAGTCTTTAAATCCTGTAATTGACCAGCTGTCTGTTTGGCATTGGTTGACGTAAGGTATTGAAAGGTACTATGAAGTTAATTAACAGATGATGATGCAACTTCCACAGTATCAGCCAATTTTGATGTACATATAGTGGCATTGGACAACTGAAGCTTCCAAAAAGTTATCAAAGGGCAGCCCCATATAAAGTACATTGCAGTAGACTAGCTTCAAGGTGTTTAGGGCATATTTTAATCCTCACATGTCTTCATATGCAGTCTTTAATATAATATGATTAAGTTCAAAATCAGAGCAATGATTCTGTCTCTAGTTTCTCTTCCTTGCCAGACTAAAGGCGGGTAAAGTTTAAAAAAAGAGGAACTCTGGATTCAGAAGAGTTGAGAGATGGGAAGGCTGGTGGACGACCCCATGGTCCAAGTTATCTGACTACTGAAGATGTTTGTGAAACTGAGTTATGCTCCTTGGGTCCAAAGACCAAAAATTGCTTTGAAACAGGCAGAGATGCACTATGCCATACCTCTTGCCACCTTCTGAAAAAGGGTATGTCTTCTGGACTGACATGATAGCCTAGGGCAAACCGATGTTTGAGTTAAAGGACCCCAATAGGGTGCTACAAAGCATGGAGTAGGGTATCACAATGTATGTTGTCCATGCCTCTGTATCATAAATTTGCTCTGGAGATGATGCAACTATTTAATGAAGTTTCTGACAGACACAATGTATGTACCTACTTCTAAGTTCATCTGTGGATCCAAAGTATAGTATAGCCCTATTGTGAGAATAGAGAGTTAGGACAGGCAACCTTGTGAAGTTTTGTTCAAGTTTAAATCCCTTTTGTATTTCCTATTCTCTGATTAAAGTCTGTTCTTCTGAATGGCCCCTTTTATTTCTACTCTGAAAATGTGTCTCAGGCTGGAGGGGGAAAAAACTTTTCATGTATACAAAACTAGTTAATAGCAATTAATTATGCTTTAGATATTGCAGGGCATGATAGTCAGAGCTTGAGGGCTCCTGATAAAGTAATTAAAAAGGGAAATGATGCTTGAGCAGTTTATATATATTATTGGAATGATGAGATTAAATTGCAGCCATGACAGTGATCAACTCATGCATTATGTATATAGCTGTTATCCAAACAGAAGCTTAAAGCAGATGAATGCAACATGATTTCATTCTAGAAATTGCATGAATATAGTTCTGAATGGCAGGGTTGAATTTCCATTATTATTGGCCTTAAGGCACCTAAGGCCAGTTAAAGTGTGCTTCACATTGAGTTAACAGCCTTTATTCAACCTGACAGTGATTGGCCCCAAATGGAGACCCTTCAGGCTCTTACCATTTTCAGTAATCATGGTATTTGATTGAATACTGTGCTTCCATTGATTCTGAATAAATCCCTCCCCCAGGAGAAAATAGACTTTCTGAGTTGCTTAGTACTTCCATCAAAGCCATTACATATTCAACCAGTGAATCTTTTAGGAAATATTTTCATGATGTTGCAATGCTTATCCTATATTTGTGTGCAATTCATACTCTTACATTTTAATAGACACCCAATTATTCTTGAAGATATTGGGTGCATTGGGCTAGCTATGATCTGCGCAGTGAGAAAAGAATGAATAAGTTGCAGGAACAAAGCCAATTTATATGTAGGTATTTATTTGGAAGAGAGGAGATGAATGTATATTCAAAACTAATATTATAAGTCTGTTCCATATTTTCCAGTTTTCTGAATTGAGTAGCTTATCAGCCCCATTCTCCACCCCCACAATCATAACATTTCACGAGATGGGTTTACATTTAATTATGGCCAAATTGTAATTTCTGTATAAAGAATTCTATTAATTTCTGGAAGCATTTTGCATTTTATTTGTGAATATAATTGAGTTTAGGCTTATAGGACAGACTGTATTTCTCAACCACAGTTTGAAGATGGAGAAAGTGGATTATTAGACCTTTTTCTGTCAGGATTCAGGCCAGTTTGTAGTGCCAAGCCCGCATTAGTTGCACTTTTAAATTATCTTTGGAGGGTTATCTTTGGAGATTATGATGGTGTCTCCCTCCTTGGCCTTCTGGATCTCTCAGTCACTTTTGATGCCAGTAGTATATCATTCTGGACCTATTTAGTGAGTGTAGAGTGGTTGATTCCAGTTAGTGTCAATAGTGGGCTATGAAACCCTAGGCCTGTTCTATGTGGTGTATCCAAGGGCTCACCTCTTTTTTTCTTAGTTTGCATATGAACCCACAGCTGAGGACATCTATAAGCAGTGTTGTACCACTAACATGTTGATGATGCTCAATTACGCATTTCTATCCTAGGCTGATAAGAAGATGATCCCAACATAGATATGGCATGTACAGTACAGTTTTCTGTGCCTAGGTTATTGTATTATGATTATTTTTTGTTAGCCATTCAGAGTTCACATATGCATGGGCTGTATACGTTTTCTAAATAAATGCTTACACTTTTATGAAGAATAGTAACCATGACGTTCTCATGGACATTAAGAGAACTGCTCATACTGAAGTATTTTAAAAATTGTGCTACAGATATTTTAACAGGCATAGTTCTTCCTCGGAAAGGCTAAATACAAATGATCACAGGCAACACATTACATATGGTGTTTGTTTGGGATTAGCAAAATACTAGCTGAGCAAGCAGAGAAATAGTCTGGATACCCTTGCCAGGGGATAGAAAGAAGCCAATGTTCTGATGGTGCAGAATAGTTTATTATAACTGCAATTGTCCCAATCATATCCCTGCAGAACATGGCACACACACAGACTCGTCTGTCTAGTTGATATTGGGGAAAAGCATTTGGAGCAACCATAGAAGTCAGAGAAAAATCTCTTAGTGACTCAAATCAATAATCAAGTCTGACATATTTACGCAGAGGTCAGATTTGGAGACACTCATCTGGCACACGTTAGCTCAAAGATTACCCCTTCATGATCCAAAGAGACCATGAGGGCTGTAATACCTTTGAAGAACTCTCAAACAAAATATATATTTATATTTATATTGAGAGTGTATGTATGTACACATATGTACACACAAAATTGTGAAAGAGCACCAAAACCTAATGACCTATCTCATTGAGATTGTACACTTCGGTGGAACTTACATTATTTTAAGAAAACAAGAAGTCGTTGGCTTCTTCCTTTACAGCAATAGAAAAGTGTTGCTGATCTCCCTAGTGTTCCTTTTTCCTGTAAAAATTTAAGTTTGACATATTGACTGAATCTGCTCTGCAGTTCCTCTTGTTAAGAGACTAAATGAATCCTAATCAGTGCTACAAGCATGAGTGGCAAAAAATACTTAGCAGACTTATTTCAGAGTTGGACTGATACCTGGGAGACCCAAATTCAAATTCCTACTAGGCCATGACATTCATCCTGAGATTTTTGGAACAGGACCTCTCTCACAGGGTTTTGGTAAGAACAAAAATGGGTGCTCTCCCCAAATAAAGGAAGACAAAAGGAATATATGATGTAAATCTGTCTGTTGAAAATTTACAGAAAGGTTTTATATTTGCCTCCAAATATTGGATGGCTTCCTTGCCAGCCTAGTTAAAGTTTTACCTTTGCCTCCATGCATAAATACACAATAGTTTGATGCTGCAAATGAAACTAAGATAGGCAGTGATGGATTCTTTCCAGTGGTGGGATCCTACCGGTTTAACAACTGGTTTGCTGAGTGCGTGCTTCACACTGCGCATGCATGCGTGCATGCACAGCTTGCAGAAAATTGAACTTCCGCATTGCTGAGAGCAAGGAAAACAGCTGAGGAGTAGCAATCCACTCTGCCGCCTATTCGGCGGAAGCAGAAATATAGGTGAGTGTACCACAAGGGCGGGCAGGCGCCACTTCAAGGAAAGAGAGAACCAGTTCACTCACAGCGGAAAGTCAAAGCTAACAGTTTGCCCGAAACAGTCTGAACTGGTAGAATCCCACCACTGATTCTTTCCCACCATAGTTGAGCCACTTAATCTCCCATTCTTCCCTAAAGAAATTCTTTGAAGCCAAGCTTTCTCTTTTCCTAGAGCACAATTTTAAGGTTGTGCTGTTACCTCATCTGAAGAAAAGCACTGGTCTCTCTGTTGTGACCTTCATGTGCCTTTTGGAGTCTAGAGATCTTTTTGTGTGCACGAGGAATTATTCTTCTGATTACTGGTAATCATTTTTTAAACCAGTTAATGTTTTTCAGCCCTGTTTGGATTAACACCCTATAGTGATTAAAGAAAAGCTATAGGAATAATCCAGGAAAATTAAGGGTATCAGCGAGAAAAAATACAGAAGTTATCAAGGTGTAATGGGTAAGGTGCTGGAATAGGACTGAGAGTAATTCTCAGCCAGATCCTATTTTACTGTTATTGTTACGAGACGGCAGTATAGGAAGGAATGCTATGCTCCTAGTTCAATGTTTCCCATCCTTGGCATCTTTAAGATGGGTGGACTTCAACTTCCAGAATTTCCCAGCCAGCATGCATATAAGTAGGCACATTCATATACATATAGAGAGAGACTACAGGTAGTCCTCAATTTACAACCATAATTGAGCCCAAAATTTCTGTTGCTAAGCGGGACAGTTAAGTGAGTTTTGCGTATTATACAATCTTTCTTGCCACGGTTGTTAAGTGAATCATTGTGGTTGTTAAGTTAGTGACATGGCTGTTAAGTGAATCTGGCTGCCCCATTGACTTGCCAGGTCAGAAAAAAGTGGACACTTGACCATGGGAAACTGCAACGTCATAAATGTGAGCCAGTTTCCAAACATCTGAATTTTGATCAGATGACCGTATGGATGCCACAATGGTCATAAGTGTGGAAAGTGTTCATAAGTCTCTTTTTTCAGTGCTGTAACTTTGAACGGTCACTAAATGAACTGTTGTAAATTGAGGACTACCTGTAAAAATTATTACTTAATTACACTAACTAGCCACAGTGTGTGACCAGTTGACATCCAAATGTGCTTGCCAGAGGATGTGTCCTCCATTACATTGACTTTCTCCTATGGGATTATAATTGCCATACCCCCCGACGCATAACCCATGCTCCCACAGACTGGGAAAGATGAAAGATGAAATCTGCTGATCTGGAGAGCTCTGGGATGAGAAAGTAGACCTAAAGTAAAAATCTTTGTCTTCATTAGTAACAAAGATAATCAAGAAGGTGACAGAGTTCGTGTTTCATTGTTTTCTACCTCTTCCACAGCAACCCAACCCAATTGCATGTATAACATTCTGCAGTTAGGAGTCGTATTGATTTATGGTGACTCCCAAAGTTCAACCAGGCAAAGCAGTTAAGGTGACAAGTTAATTAGTAGACAAGTCTCTGATTTCTCCTGGTGTAGTTAAAAAGGCAGGTTCCCACCCCCCTCCCCGCCCCCACTCCCACCCGGTTCATCTGGGCTGCAGATGGAGCAGGCATATTTGGGTTTCTTTTTTGAAACAGACTGAATTTTGTTAGTTGTTTGAGTTTATTGAAATGTAAACATTTGGAAACATTTTTGTTGTGCAATTATTGTAAGGACACTTCTTATGGATTTCTAAAGAGAGAGAAAGAAACAGAGATGAAACTGTCTTGTGGTTGTTTATTTCCTCTCTCTCTCTCTCTCTCTCTCTCTCTTTGGAAGATTGTATTCTTTACAAATTGCCATGTTCTGTGCTTTTCATGTGCGTGCTTTACTCAGGGAGCCAGTGTGCAGTCTGGAATGTTGCAGGGCTTCTGACTGGATGACATGCCAAAGGGTGTTATTTAGTGACTAATTTGCAAGAGGAGGAGAAACCGAGATGTTTATTGTGGGAGAAAAGTACTATGGGTTACTAGTGCAGCGCCGTTTGAAGGACTGAGTGAAGCGAGCAGGGCACTTTTCAGAACAACATGACAAGTCTTTTTTGATACCAGCCATTCTCAAGAAGATGAATGTAGGAACATTTGTCTCTCTAGATTGAGACTTTATAGATTGAAAAGCAAAGCATTGCAACATGTGGGGTACAGTTTAGTGATTATCTGGTCTACCAGAAAGACTTGCTTAGTTTAAAGTAAGTGGATTTCTTTTCTTTTTCTTTCTTTCTTTCCTGGCGGTTTGGATATACTGGTTTTTCAATATTTCTTCAACAAAATTTAGTAACAGAAGGAGCTAATAAAAGGGATTGAGAAAAGTTGATCTAAAAGAATACAAGGTTGCATATGTGTAGGTCTATAATTAACAGAAGGCTATTCACAACAATAATATATATTACTGCTTTTTTAAAGACAATTGAGAGGAGAGATTGTACATTTGCTTAGTTTTCAGTATATAATTAAGATGTTGCAATATGAAGGCAAATTAGTGTTATTATATTTCCTTCTGAAATAATAAGTTTGGTAGAGTTGCTAAATACATATGTGTTGAAGAAATATAAAAACTGATGTGAAATACAGGTATATCTTTTGAAAATAAACCTCTGAGGAGTTAAGGGATACATATATGTATATACATATGGCAATTTAATAATTGAAATATGTAAACTGCAGTAAATGAAATGCTTTATAGATGTATTATAGAATACATGTATAACATAAAACAGAAATGGGAAGGTATTTGAACTTATGTGTGCAAAGGCTCTGGCCAATTATGCCAAGATGAATATTCATCTGGGTAGAATTGGGATCTATTGGTCTTCAGAAGATTACTATTTTCTACAAGATGAACTTCTTAGGGGAACAATTTTCTGCCAGGCCAGTAGTTGATAATTCATCATATAATTAGGTATAGCTGTATATTATGTTAAAAGTAAGGACATCAAACTGACCTCAGCTTCCTAGCAGATGTGTTGCAGGTAACACACAATACACTTTGGCAAGGCTGGTGTACTGCAGGTTGGTGTCATAACAGACAATTCAAAAGTCCTTTCTTTGCTGGAAATTTATGTGAATCAAAGCAACATTTTAGTTCAATTAATAAAATGCAGAGCACCATTCAGTGCAAAGAGGATTTAAAAGACTGGTCAGAAACTGAATGTAAGTCAGGGAAGAGGAAATTCAGTATAGGTGGGCTATCCTTGAAATGCTCTCATTTTCAGTGTTCACTAACCTAATTAATTTGGAGGTATTGGTTTTTGTTGACTTTTTTAAATAAATGCATTGTTTTTAGAAATGTAGACCTAAGGAGAAATAAACAGTTGAAAGCCAGTGAAGATAATAACATGACCCTTATATCGGTACTTTTGAAGGAGTTAGGATTAGCCATGGATCCTTTATGAGGTGTACTTGCAGCATATAGATGGGGTCTGCATTGTATGATTTGTGGGAAAGCCTGAAATGCTTATGTACACACCACAAGAGAAGCTTGATTGTACTGCTTGATGTTTGTTTGACATAGTACTTCATATCCTGCTACCACACCTTATTTCTTGCTTATTTTTGTAGTAGCTGCAGTATTAACCTACCAATGCTTAAGGCTACAAAACTTCACTTTGACCTTTGGCCAGAAGAGTCTTTTATAGGCTCTGGCTGTGGAAAGGAGTTTAATAGGAACTGTTATTATAAATTCTGGCCTGGGAATTGACATCAGGATAAAAACAAACTTATGAATGGGGAAGGAAGAAGTTGCAATTCTGTGTTTGGGTAGCAGTGCAAAGAATCTTGTGATTGCTACCAAGTGGGGAACATCCTCTCTCCGTGTTAAAATTGTGAAAAATTGTTTTGCTAAGTAAGATCACCATGCAGTGAGATGGATATTGTGGGGATTTAACACCAGAGCATTGTGCTTAATTTGCGGCTAAGATGAATCTAATACTATTCTTATTAAATAAAACATGTCAATAATATTTGTAAACCACACATACAAATATCCAGAAATAATACAAGGCACAGAACTTCTTCTCAAAGAAGTGTGAGATTTTGCCATTCAGAATGTTATTCAACTATCACATGAGTGTATGATAGCTGGAAGAGGTTAGTGGGTTAAACTGACCTGGTATGAACCCAGAACTTCAATATTGACTTGACAAGATTGAATTGAATTATTCTGCTGAAAACTTACTCCAGAACGGGATTCTTGTTTTGTCAGTTGATATTTCCTAAATGGTTTTGCTTTTCAAATCTAATTTAAAAATCAAAAGAATCCCCACCTTTCTTTCGTGTCTCTCTTGTCTCTTAAAGTACGCACAGTGTAACAGATGGCTTATTCTTGGGGAAGTTATCTAAAGTGCATTTTTTTTATCTCTGAATGGCAACAAATGGCTATTTGAAATCCAAGTAATGTATCTGTATTAATACATTTCTTTGTAGATATAAAAATAAACCATGTCTCTTTGAGAAAGAGTCTTCAGTACTGTTGATATTTTGCATCGGGTTTTTTGTGTGCCCTTACTATTGTGCAGCTAATGAAAGTTTGGATAATGATAATGATCTTGTTGTATCATCACTGTCTATTGACCAAACAAGAACAAAAGCCTTTCTAAGTCAGTTTCTTTATCTTGCAGATGCAGAGAGAAATCTTCCCAAATACCTCTCGGCCAGGATCTATTTCACATCCTCCTCATGCACTTCCAACCTCCCCTCCTCCTATGGCAGTGCCACATTCAATGCCCCCTTCTCCATCCCGGATCCCATATAGTGTTAGGCCTGTCAGTGGCCCTGGCAATGCAACCATTCCCCGAGATAGGCTTTCTAACATCCCTGGACCACGGTCCATCTCACCGAGCCCAAGTGCCATCTTGGAAAGGAGGGATGTGAAACCAGATGAAGACATGGGCAACAAGACCCTTACTCTTTTCCGAAATGAGGGACTGTATGCTGATCCCTATTTGTTCCATGAGGGCAGGATGAGCATTGCGAGTTCACATACAGGACATTCCCTTGATGTGCCTGATCACATCATTGCTTACCATCGTAGCACAATGAGGTCTTCAGGCACTTATTGCACTCCTCCTGTGCAAGCAGAACTTGTGGAGCAATCACTCTATCGACAGAAATCAAGGAAGTATCCTGAGAGTCTTTTGCCAACTCTGAGTTCCAAAACACCTCCTGCCTCTCCTCACCGAGTGGCTGACATCCGAATGATAGACATTCATACACACCAAGTGTCACCGCACACCATTCACCTTGATAGGTCATCCCCAGGTCGACAGTCTCTCAAGAAAGATCCAGGGACTCCTGTCTTTGTGGAAGGGAAAGCTCGAAATGCCCCAGGTTTATCTGGCATGGCTGAGGTGGCCCCTGTCATTCCTGACAAGAAAGTTTTTGTCTATGGAACAGCAGTGATACCAAAAGAGAATGAAACCAGGTAAGATAAAGTAAGGTGCTCTGGATTTAACCCAGACATGTATCTAGAATGTGGCCAGTCAAGTGACTTAGTTGCATCAGGTATTTGAAGAATCATCATTATCTCTGGCCTTTGACCCAGAGTGGAGGTTTCAAAAGATCAGTATAGAAACTATACCTTTCTTTTAGGTCCTGGAATGTACCTAATGTACATTGCAATACCTAAATGTGTCTTTCAGTAAACACGAACACATTGCTAACCATAGTTTGGAAATCACAATTCTGGGCCAAAGTACAGATGACACTGAAGGTGGCATTTGCAGTTATGTCAAGATTTATTTATTTATTTATTTATAGGAGATATGGAGGAAGGATCACATTTTATCTCCATAACCAGGATTGCAGATCTGATCCACAATACACATATTGCTATTGGCCTTGGGTTTGGGTGGTGGGTGGGAAGAGAGCTACATTTGCAGTTGCATGAGAAGGGGAACTCTCATTGGGATTATAGGTGGGAAAGGAATAGTTAAACTCTCCCTGTATCCCCTCTCCTTCAAAAAATTGGTTTCCCCAGTGTGCTTGCTATTACGATTTTGTTACGCTGGTGTAGTTGCAAGTGATGCATTTAGTGATAAATTTATTTGCTAATGTTTACAAAAGATATGTTGGAGACATATTTATAACCATCATAAACTGTTTTACACAGTAGATAGCATTAATGTATATTACATCAAATTTAAGACTTCCTAACATAATATAAAGCTGTATCCACAAAGAAAAAAGAAAAGCTCTATTTATAGAAATGTACTATGTCTTAATGGTATAATTCATATGATTTCCTTCAATGTATATTTTAATTGTTTGTTAAGAAGATGGCTAACTGGGTTGTTTTTATACTCTAAAACTAATAACAGGAGAATAGCCAGTTTAATCTGATATTTACTTGTTGGATTCAGCACTGCATTTTCTTCATTATGGAATCAAGACAGGTTTTTCTTTTCTTGTCTGTATCAGTTACCTATTCCATCTACTAAAAAGTTCAAATTTATGTAAAAGAATCTAGCATTTTGCTGTTTACTCATTTTGGATGGAAGTTGAAATTGGAGAAAGAGAATATCTTTTATTTCTTTTTACGATCCTTTAATTCCTTGATTTGGGGTGGAGTTGGGGCAACTGGATGGAGCTAAGCATTTATTGGCCAGATGCCCTCCCTGACGCCTACGCAGAGTTCACTGCAGATATTTTCTCTTTGCACCAATAAACATCTGTCACTGCCTAAGACTGAACTCTCAACCTTCTGAGTGGGAGGCTAGCATCTTCACCATTAGGCCACCAGAGGTAAAAATGCTCGCCTCCCACTCAGAAGGTTGAGACGAGAAAGAGAATGCATTACGATAAACAATTTGATATAATATTTATCTTATGAGAAAAAAATAAAGACTACCTGAGAAATTATGAAGGAACGCTTATGAATATTGCTAGAATACTCATTTACATTATTTTCAAATCAATTCCCCATAAGACACAAACGATCTTTTTATTCAGCCTTGCTTTGCTTTTTCAGAAACACATTTATACTATTCAGACCTGTTTGTTCTCGTTAGCAAAATAAAAAAAAAAGGTGTGTTTCTAATTCATTTACTGAAGCAAACTTTTCAGGAAGAGAGTAAAAAACACTCAATATGGAGATCTCAACTGTGCAATAGAAGCCTCACCCCCTTTTTACATACATGAAAATCACCATCTATGGTGAAATGATAGAAGAGCTTTTCCAGGGAAAACATCATGTTTGAGAAAATTGAAAGGTAAATTTTATCAAAGTATTATTTTCATCTCTCTTCCATCACCTGCAAAAGGGGATTCAAAACTCCAATTTTTAGTGATGGCATGGGCCTAGACATGGGCAAATATATCTTTTAGAAACAAAGAGAATCAAACTGAACTTTAAAATATTTAATATAGTTGATAGGTCAACAAGCATTTTTTAAAATAAAGGACCAGCTCTGTGAATATAACTGGCAGGTTCTGCTGGCCAAGAAGCTTGGCAGCCATTAGACTGAGCCAGCCAAGCCAGCAAGGAAGCTACTGATACAGTCCTGGTTGAGATATTCCAGTTAATCCTATCTATAATATGCTTATTTAAATAACTTGTATAAAGAGTATGAAGTAATTTGCTGGGATCACAGAAGTTTCTACAAAGGTTTTTAAAAAAGAAACATAACACATCTGTTCCTATTGTCGATTTTGGCTGAATATAAAATAATCAAAATATACTCTATGGAGCGAAAGAATTATTAAAATGTGAGGTAGAATACTTGAGGCATGTCACTAGAAAAGAGATAATATGCAATATATGTTAACAATCAATCATGTTTCAGATGTTTCACTTTAATTTCATCCCTCTCCGTCTTTGTTTGGTCATTTCCTTGTAGTTATTCCAGTTCAAAGATATTCCTCATTTATGAACTGCAGTATTTTATAAACATCAACCTGAAGATTATGGGAATGAGAAGGTGGAAAAAAGAGAAGAGATTAGATTTCCAAAGCAGGGAATTTGATGGGAGGGAAGTGCCTGTCTTACTTGGTTCTCAGACTGCAGAATCAATTAGTGATAAGATCTGAGTTTGGTATCTCTGCTGTTCTCATTTCTAATCACCAAAGTAACTTAGTTCACACACAATGCTAAACCATTATGTTGTTTATAATTGTGTTTGAACAAGCTTTTCTGCTTTGCTTTTTATGTGCAAAGGCACTCCTATGGCCTGATGTCAGAGGCAATTCATTCATTCAATCCATTTCAAACTCTGGATGATTGACATTTTCCAAACTTAGAATGGATTCCAGATTTCTAATGCCACTATTAGGACATTATTGTGCCATTGACTACATTATGGAATAGAAAGGATTGTCTGGGACAATAAATTGTTTGGAGGTTTCCCTTAAAAATTGCCTGGGTAATTGCTTGTAGAGCAATTTTGTGTCCATTGAATGCCATCTCTAGCTAACTCTGACTTTTTGGCGACAATTGCCTCAGATCCCAGAAGTCAATCTGCTATTACAATAGTCCTTGACTTACAATAGTTCACTTAGTGACTATTCAAAGTTACTGTTAAGGATCTTGTTATTGTGTTACCAACCAGCAGAGTGTAGAGCACAGAGATACGTTGCTGAGAGGAATGAATAAAATATATGTAAACTGGTTTATCAAACATTTACTTTATAGTGAAAAAACAATCTCATAGTCTTTAAACAATCCAAGTCTTTGCCAGTTAAATCAGTCCAGTGGTACAAAAATCTTCTTACCACACAAACAGTAGTTGGTTAGAATAACAAGTTCACTCTGATACACAAACCACGATGGTAGCAGATCCACCCACGATGATAGCACAATGGTAGCAATTCCACATACACCTTCTTAAATACATTTACAACTAGCGATTACAGCATGACTCAGCATTACAATGATACAGCAGTAAAACTTAAAGTCATATAATACATATCCATGTTAAAGTCACAGAACACATATATTGCCTGGACAACCTGTTAGGCTTACATCATATCCTAACAGTTACAACCTCACTGAAAAAAAGTGAGTTATGATCATTTTTCACACTTATGACCATTGCAGCATCCCCATGGTCATGTGATTTACATTTGGATGCATGGCAACTGACTCACATTTATGACGGTTGCAGTGTCCGGGGATCATGTGATCACCTTTTGTAGCCTTCTGACAAGCAAAGCTAATGGGGAAATCAGATTCATTTAACAACTCTCTTACTAATTTAATAATTGCAGTGATTCACTTAACAAATGTGACAAGAAAAATTGTAAAATAGAGCAAAACTCAATCAATTTATCACTTAGCAACATAAATTTTGGGCTCAATTGTGGTCATAAGTTGAGGACTACCTGTACATCTAACATTGCCTAAGAAGCTTTAAGCAAATCTTATAAGATGCTCGCTCAGGAAGTTTACTTGCATTCTTATCAAATTGGCAGTGAGCTTCTCAACATAAAGATTTACGGGCCAAATGCAGCACAGGGTAAAAACTTCTACAGCCCCCTTTCACGGTGAGCAATGTTTTTTTGTTGTGGTGCCTTTTAGGAAGATTCTTTGGAATACAAGCCATTTTTGTGAATTCATATAGAAATCAACTTAGACAACACAATGTTTTCAAGATTTTAATGCAATCATATAATATGGGAAAGCAGTTTGATTAGCAGTGGTATGACATGGCAAATGCAAAGCAGATGTTAATACTAGTGTTTTCACAGACTGTCAATTTCTTCAAAGCAAGGCCTGAAACTGACAGATGTGATACTCTACCTACAGATATGTTAAACACCAAGTCCCAGAACCCCTCGCTAAATTGGGAAGAGTCTTTAGGGAATCAGGTTCAACTCTAATTTTTAAAAAAACAAGAAGTATCTATAGATGTCTATTGTCAACAAGGAGCTGAGATTAACATTAGAGCAGAGATTACATTAGTCTGTATTTGATCCAGTTATTATAACTGGTGGTGGATGGATGGAATAAGTGTTGTCCTGAGCATACTCTACTCTCACTTCATGGCAAAACATAACCTTTGTTCCTATGTCAACATTGCTTCATTTCCCTGTTATGCTCTGAGAAGCCCTCCAATTAGACCATGGAGGGACCTAATAATGAATTTTATTAGGATTAAAAAATAAAAATTAAAAGGTTCACAAATACCACAAATAGACTTCTGTAAATTTTATGTTATCTTTGAGAAAATATCACCCTTCTTGGTTTAATCAGAGCTTAACCACTGGAAACGAATGAGCACGTAAACTTGAATGGAAAATTTTACAATTGACATTTTAAGTTTATGTGTCCTACCAACATGATTTGCATTGCTGTCAGTGTAAATATAAAAACAAAGGAAAAGAAAAACCTAAAAAGCTTCCAGAAATGGGTAATTACATTGAAACATTGCTTAGATAATTTTAAGGTCCAGTGTGGAGATCAATTTAATAAATTATAATGACCTTAACTTAAATTATTTTTAGTTAAGTAAGAGAAGAAAATGGTTATTCTATACTAAATATTACTGTATTTTTTTTAAAAAAAGATACTGCCAATATGGATAAGTCTTCAAACCAGGTTCTCAGAAATATGCAGATAGTCCTTGACTTACAACAGGTCATTTAGTGACCATTCAAAGTTACCATTGCCCTGAAAAAAATGACTTGTGACCATTTTTCTCACTTATGACCGTCATAGCATCCCTATGGTCACTTGATGAAAATTCAGACACTTGGCAACTGACATATTATTTGTGGCAAGTTGCAGTGTCTCAAGGTTATATGATTGCTTTTTGCAACCTTCTGACAAGCAAAGTCAATGAAAAAGCCAGATTCACTTAACAACCATGTTACTAACTTAACAAGTACAGTGATTCACTAAACAAGGTCATGAAATGAAGCAAATTTTACTTAACAAGTGCCTCACTTAGCAATACAAATCTGGGGCTGAATTGTGATCATAAGTTGAGGACTACCTACATAGAAGTCTGACTCATGTCCAGGTTTGGGACCTTCTACCATAATAGTCTTCTAATTGATTGATTGATTAATTGATAGATTTTATGTTACCATGTTAGTGTTACCTCTTAGTAATCACATAGGTAGATTTCTCCATGATGATCTGTTCACAATATGGCTCTTTAGATTTCCCAATAGTACCCCCATAACTGCAGCAATTTAATCCATTCACCTTGCTGATGGTTGTCCATTTCTTCTGTTTTCCTTAGCTTTCTTGAGTCTTCTCAAGAAAGCTAAGACTTCATATCATGTATCCAATAATATAATATAATATATAGTATTATAATAATATATAGAGTATAATGAATCATTTTTATTGTTTAAATTTAAAAAAAGCAAAGGTGTAAAAGTTCTAAATTTGAGTCCTTTGAATTTAAGGCCTAATCAATCTAGCCCATTATTGAAGCTTCAGAAATGGGGTTTTTCCAGATTGAAGGGAACATTTTTACATGCCATCAGCAAAAAAGTGAGGGGGTGGGTGGGAGATGAGGGGAAAAAGTGACAAAATTGCTTAAGATGTAGGAAAAATATTCAAAATTTGCTCCACTATCTAGAATGAAATGCATTGTTTTGGTTCTTCCCTACCACCTGTGACTGACCATCTTCAACCTTCACTAGAAAAACAACAGATTTAATGAACACTCCTTCATATTGCTCTTCAAAATTATTTCAGATTTTGCATGATCTAAAACAAGAATGACAATTTCCTTTCCTTTCTTAGTATGCTGCTTAATCTAAGCTAATAGCCTCTTCTGCTATGGTGCTTCATTCCTTGATCTCACAAATTTTTATTTCTCAGCCAGTAGGAATTTTCATACCAACCTAAAAGGTGTTTCATAAAAGAGGTGGATATTTTTAATGGTACGCTACTGCAGCCAAGAAAAGTGTATTTTGGATTTTGATCAGCAACTTTTATATTTGACATGGTGTCCAAACATTGGTAGCTCCTGTTTATCAGTGGAAGCCTTCAGGCATTTTAGCCTTTGGCTCTGTAATAAGGGGCAAGGCACCTACAGGGTCAAACCAACCACTCTGTTTGAAGCCCAAGGTAACCCTTACCTTGGGATGAGTGGCAACTGGAAAAGTAGATCCCTTTCCTGTTGCATAGACAAACATAGCTATAAATCCATTTCTCCCTTTCCCACCAACCTCCTAGGGAACCACTATGGATTGAAGGGGAGATCCTTGCCCTATCCCAGGTTTGGCTAAATTATAAGAAACAGGAGAATCTGTAGTTCAACCAAATTAAGAGGGAGACTAGAAGGCCACAAGTCAATTCCAGGATTAAAACTTTATTTAAGATACCAAGAGAAGAGAGAGACCTATAACACAGTTTTTAAAAATCCTAACGTAATTATAACCATAGCTAAACACCACTATTTCTAGCCTTACCTGTAAGCAATTCCCTGTAGGCGTATATGACTGGCTTGTGTTTTAAAGGGCCAGCTACAAGACAGTTCACTATGACCACTGATCTGGATAGTAAGAGTTGGACTAATAGGTTTTTCTATATTTCATTGTTCCAGACAGTGAGAGCTAGGATTGATGGAGCACAGGAATCCAAGCTGGAAATGGAATTTTTTTGGACAGCATTTGGGACTTAATGCTTGATTTCAAATTGTTTTGTTTTTGGATGTTTCAGGGATTTTTTTCATTATTTTATTTTTGCCTACAGATCTTTTAATTGTTCGTGTATAAGTGTAGAACTTCCAGAAATCCTATGGGGTTGCAGTGGGGTATAAACATAAATAACTGTTGATATTTTCCAGTTTGGTAATGAAACATCTGCAAGAAAACAACCAAACTCAGCGAGCACCAAGAATCCAAATATCAATAAATAACTGTCATCTAGTCAGCATCTGGATATTTGCAGCCTAGTTCTGGTAGCCATATGTGAATTGCAGTGCTAATGCTGGAGACCATCAGGTTTAATTTAGAAAGTTCCAAGTGCATCTCTGTTTATGAGGAAAAATCAAGAAAGACTCTGAGCTATGATCCTGGAAAGCCACCATCAGCCAAAATAATTTAAAATGACTAGGATATATGTCAGTGCTTACCTGGCTCTATACTGGATCAGAAAATTTTGTTCATCAGTTACTTTTATGCCACTATTTCTTCAGGGAGTTTATAGTTTGAAGATTCATGTCTGCCTGAACAACAATTTTTGACTGATCAAGGATTTGAATGAGGATTTCCCTACTCCCCATGCAACATTTTGACCATGACAATATTTGATTTCCAAAATTCAAATGATTCTGAACTACAACTTCCAATAGCCCCAGCTAACATAGCTAATGAGGAGGAATTCTGGGAATACTTGTTCAATAACATCTGGAAAGCTACAAGTTCCTAATCCTTAAACTCTTGGGTGTCAGGATTGGCAAACACTTCTTTTCTGCTTGAGGCCTTGAGAGCTGTTGGGAATCAGACTAGATCAGGAGTGTCAAACTCAATTTCATTGAGTGTTTGACCTCAGGAGTGTGGCCAGAGAGGGCATGGCCATGTCACTCGTGTCAGGGGCACCTATGGTGGCCTCAGCACTCTACCAGTGAAAACAGGCTCCCGAGTTCCATTTTCAGCTGTGACAGCCTCCTGTAACCCTCTGCCAGGAAAAATGGAGCTTGGGAGGACTGCCCACAGCCCTCCTGAGCTACATTTTTCCTAGCAGAAGCACGGTGGGTCAGTCCTTTGCTGTTTCCAGGGTGGCCCCACAGGCTGAATTTGGCCCACAGGCCTTGAGTTTGACACCCCTGGACTAGATAATTCCAGATTATCTGATTGAAACCAGACAGCTTTAGAAGATAATAGAAGAAAATAAATGCCAATGAGTATAATTGGGACAGAGCTAGTATTTTATCCAATATTGATTCATCTAAAAAAGAAAAGAGTTGGAAGCAAGTATAGAAGTATAACTTGGCACTATGGCTGCTATAGCTCCTGTTCAAACATCTTTCCCTCCATACTCTGTCACTGAATGATAGAATGTCATCATTTCAATACTATTCTATCTATATTTTCATTATGCAGTAAACATTTTTATTGCATAAAGACTTACTCTAAAGTAAGAGCATGCAATAAAAATATTGGAAATGTTCCCCTTGTAATTGTAGCTATCTCTTTTCATAGTTGGGTTTATTTAAACTTCGGTTCCTCAAAACAAGGCAAAGAAGACTTTGGGGCAGGGGGCAAAACAGGAGGAACCCAGTCAAGGGGTTTATGACATGAGTTTAAGGTAGGGAGCGCAAGAATTCTAACTCAGTTAGAAAGAGGAAGCAGCAGAAGCAACTAGACATAGATAATGGGTCAAAAAAAGCTAAAATAACATAGACCAGTGTTTCTCAGTCTTGGCAATTTTAAGATGTATAGATTTCAATCCCCAGAATTCCACAGCCAATTTAAGGAATTATGAGAGCTGTAGTCCACTCATTTTAAATTTGCCAAGGTTAAAGATCTAGCATAACAGGATATACTTTTTTAAAAAAAAGATTTAAATTTCTCAATGGTTCATTTGTCAATATTCAAATTGACAAATATTTATTGACCTTGTTGGATGGGAATTCTAGTGTCTGTAATATCAGCATACATGGAATGGTCAATGAGATAGCAAGTAGAGCTCATAAGAGTCTGTTAGTTATAGTCATACAGGAATGTTGGGTCTGTGTGTTTGTGTGAGTGTATATAAATCAATTGGCCTTTTGTCACATGATACATGCAAATGGATGTTCACAGACTGTAAAAGAAATTCCATGGTAACTTTCTGTGATCCTCATTCCCTTTAGAAAATCAAGTCATGGAAATGACTGTGTTTGGCTTTAACCAAGGATTCTCTTGTCTTACAGAGAGAGGATGCAAGCCATGGAAAAACAGATTGCCAGTTTAACTGGCCTTGTTCAGTCTGCGCTTTTAAAAGGGCCAAATACAAGTAATAGCAAAGATCCTTCTAGGTAAAAAAACCCAAAATGAAATAAAATCATTAAATCTATTTCATTGTAATGATGTTCGTGATCACCATGGGGTGGTGGGAGGAGGAAATGTCCCAGGACAAGTCCTGACCTTGTTGGCTTCACTTGAGTCAAGATTTCATCTTCACATTTTAGAAAGTTGGATAAAGTAGAAACAACGGTAATTCATGGAGATTTGCCCTATTCTTCTGATTAGCATTTCTATTAATCATTTGGTGAAATTCCTCTATTGGTGGTGGACCTCTACTCTTCTTTAAACCTACATTCTTTAAACCTTCTTTAAAGTGAGATCATAGAACATAGAAAGTAATTAAATTACAAGGTAATCTATATTCTAGTCAGAATGCAATGTAATTTAGATTGTAATTATAAGTAAAAAAAGATTGATTTACTTAAAAGATTTTTTAAGTAAAAAGATTGTTTAAATGGTTTACATTATCTGATAATATCAAGATGATTTTAATGTAATTATTATCTACTTTTCTTCCATTTAGTGAGAAGATGGTAAAAATTGTAACTAGTAAGAGCAGTGCTGAGAAGGCAGGTAAGCTTTCTTGTGATATGATAAGCACAACAGAATTCATTTTACCTTAAAGGAAATTCTGGGAATCAATATAAAAATTTGAATGTCCCATAATACTTTTATGTTAAGAAAACTAAGAATCTGGCCAAGGAGCCAAGGAATTTTATGAAATTGGAGCGAAAGCAAGATATTGTTTTTACTAACTATGAGGCATTCTAAGATGATAGTCTTTTGCAATACTGAGATTAATTGTCTAGTTTGTTTTCTTCTACAGCTCTGTGTTTAATTTGTATGAACAAGCATTGCAAAAACATTGTTAAGTCTGTAATGCTTTTTTCCAAGGAAACATAAAATTCCGCCTTGTATTCCTGTGTTTTGGGGACAGTTATGATGAAATGTAGTGATGTTAAAATTCAAACAAAATCATTTTTATTATAATGCCTGGTCTATTCCCACTCAGAATGCAAGAGTATATAAAATGTTGGTCTGCGAATAAAAGAGCACAAAGCACTCAACTTCATAGCCTCCAGAAGTGTCCTGTGTCCTCAGGGAGTGTTTTATAATATACAATACCAGGCTGATAAAGAATTTGGGCATGTAAAATAATTAATTCATCCTATCAGCCCAACGCCCATCTTTCTTGAACAAGTGTAGAGCTTTTTTTCCAAACCAATGAAGAGCTAGAACATCTTGAGATGTTTCAGATAATGTGTCACCCCCCCCTTTTTTTTTTTTTTTTTTTTTTTTTGGTTACAAGTGATAAATGAGAAGTACTTTCTGGAAAAATGCTTTCAAGAATCACTAGGCCTGGTATTTGAATGTGTCTCCTCAGAATCATTAAAAGGCCTATCAAAGTTGACAAAATTGACTGTTTTAATTGGAGAAGAAAACATATCCCATTTTGTTTTTATCTGGAAACCACTTTTTAGCGCTTGAAACAGAAAAAGAAAGAAATGTTAACTTTGGGTTTTGTTGACTAAGCTAGTTTAGAGAGCCGGTTGGTGCAGCAGTCCCCAATCTTTCTGGCTCCACAGACAGACGGCTGCAGTGGTGGGAGGAGGGGATGGTTTCACCTGTGCAACCTAGATCCAGCGCATGCGCAAATGAAGCTTTCTGTGCTTGCCTACCACTTCCGGCTCCCAACAGGAGTTGTGGACTCGTAGTCTAATGGTTAGACCAGCCTAAAGACCAGGAGTTCCAATCTCACTTTAGTCAAGAAAGACAGTCCCTCTTTTTCCATACAACCCACCATACAGGGTTGTGATGGGCAAAATAAAGAGAAGGAGGAGTATTACATATGTTTACCACTTTGAATTATTTGTAAAAATAAAAAGGCAGGATATAAATAAAATAAAAGAAGAGAGAGAGAGAGAGAGAGAGAGTCCTTATAGAAATGGCTAGTACCTGTTAAATTGGTAAAGTTGAAGCTGCAATCTTATTTTGTATTTTAACTGCACTGAAAAAGTTGGAAGCCAGTTCTTTCCCTTCTCATTTCCTTACAGTTTTTATTTTCATTTTTATTTTACACACATGATAAATTCCAACAGAAAAGGAGGTACATGGAAAAGAATTGACTTCTAAAAGAGACTGCATGAAGGCATCTATGCTGAATGTTGTCTTCTAGCCTCCTGGAAAGACAGCATACCCGAGCCTTGAGCTCAGGCATTATATTTCTCTCTCTCTTCTCTTTCTTCTTGTGCCTGCAGAGCTGCCTGTAAACAGGGCATTGCCCAGGGTTACATGTTTGAAGAGGCAGGCACAGCTGGGTGGGTGTGGTATGCTAGAAAAGAATCTACATCTGCCATTTTCATTTCTCCAATGAAAGATTACGTAAGGGTCCCTTTTATACTACTGAAACATCATCCAGAACAAAATGCCAACTGGAAAACACATGACCTATTGCAGAGAAAAGGCTATTTTCCCTCACCTCATTTTCCCCTTTCAACATAGGAAATTCCTGCAAAAGCTTAATTGCTTGACAAGAAAACTATCCTTCAGATTTTTTTGATTTTTTTTTTTTGGTATTGTTGGAATCAAGCCCATCTACAACTTCACTGATGATCAAAATTTTGAAACAATGGAAAGCCAAAGCAGGAAAAACAGTTCTGTGCTATGTTTAGGCTTCCTTTAAAACTAAATATAGTGAGGTTTGGGGCTTGAATTGAAAAATAAAAGTATGACCTAACCAGTCAAGAATGAACTCCATTGTAAGGGGTTTTAAGATTTTCCCAGCATGCCCTACCCAATTCTGGATTCCAACTGATAATGAGAAAGTAATGGAAGAAAATAATATGAAAAGAAAATGAATTATTCAGAACAAAGATGTGTTTTTTATGCTCTAGCAGTAACAAAAAACAATAACCATTGGAAAATTTTAAAAAAATACTCCCAGACAGAAAGGACTAGTTTCTTCTTTAATTCTATGTCATGATTTAGCATTTTTTTGAGAAAAGTCTGTTAGTCTGAAAATGTCATGTTTCCTCCCTTTGAGAAAACATTTTTGAACATGCTTAGTCAATAGTAAAAGCTTAGTTTTTCTTCTTAAAGTACAAAATCAGGTAAATTTGAGAGATAGCTAAAATTACATTAATTTTATTTATATATTCTTATGCCTTTTTTATGGTTTAAAGTTTTCCTATCCTTTTGTTCGTGTGTATATTTTATTTTTGTGTAAATGTATATATTGTTTATTTTTATCTTATATTATTTTATGTAGGTCTAAATTATTTATTTTCATTTTATGTTATCAGTTCTTTTTCCCCCTGTCCTTGATTTGTTCTTTGATGAGTTATTTAGAGGAGTGTTTCTCAATCTTAGCAATTTGATGATGTGGGGACTTCAGCCATCAGAATTGCCCAGCCAGTAAGTTAGAGAATTCTGTCAGTTGAATTCTACACTTACAGTTGCTAAAGCTGAGAAACACTGGCTAAGAGCTTGAGGCTGGTGTGGTGTGTAAAAGGCAAAACATCAAGAAAATAAATATCAGGAAAGCAGAACAAACTATCATCATGCTAAAATATAGCTGCAGGTGGTAAGTAAAAGAAACAGCTCTGGCTGCAGACTAAGCCTATAATCCCTGAAGCTAAAAGATATATTCTCTGGTTCCACCTATTGCTAATTTCTCTTTTTTAGTGTGCAGCACTTCTTTTCCTCTGGCTGCATTCATGTTAAATCATAATTTATGAAATGAACCAGAATTGCCTGGGCTTGCATAATACCATAATTCATAAACCAAGTGGATAGACACTCCAGAAATTGGACCTCGACCAAATCCAGTTCTTAAAATTTTCATGTTGACTTCATACAATGTGTGATTCTAGCCAGTGTTTTTTCTGTTTTCTCTTCTTACACCGAATTTGAATCTGCTCGATACCTTAGAATCAATATTAGCTTGTTGGATATATATATATCACTTTTGTCAGAAGCTGAAGGCACTGTGTATTGTGCTGCTTCCTCTTGTTTTTTCCTATAACATTATCTCCATGGGGTTGAGTGGGCTAAGAATATGTGAATGGCCCTAAAATCACTCGGGAAGCTTCTGTACCTAAGTATGGAGTTCAAGATGTCTCTAAGTCTGAACACCTTAACTATAAAACACAGAGACTAACCCCAATGAAGGAAAGAACCAATTTATATTGTTAAGTAACAGTGATTACAGTATTTTCATATCAAATTTATATTTTACTGATAAAGAAATAAAGGGAGACTAGTATAGATCTATTTCAAGCTATTTAGCTCTCATCAGCTAGCCATACCCTTACTCAGATTTGAACTTGGACTTCCTGCATGTTAGGCAGTTGAATTAATCTCTGAGCCACAAGTTCTCCTCCCTTCATCAACTTGAGCCAGGGGAATGATTAAGTGTTTTTCTATCCAGGGGGCATTCTGCTCCCTTTCGCCTTTCAGCTCCAATCCAGAATAGAAAAAACACTTAATACGTGTGTGTGTGTGTGTGTGTAATTTACGCTTATTTATAGATAATACTGAATTTGTCAGAATCTAGTAGTCTGATGATTAGATTTCATTAAATATCTGAGCAGGAAAAAAATTCCCAGATTTGTTTATAATTTATATTATATATAAATTATCTTTTGACAATGATTCTCTTTTTGTTGTCTCATCTGATTTCTGTCAACACATCAGTCAACCATTGTGTCCATTATATTCTAATTTCTGATACTGTTTTTACAACATCAAGTTTATTAAGTGATCCATGGGAGCTCTAATTTTTAATGATTGAAAGAGGAATAGAAGAGAGGAAAGTAAGGTTATTAATGGAGTCATTTGCCTATCTTTATTTTTAGGATCCACTCATGACTTCACTGGGAAGAATTCTTTAGCAGAAATTGAGATTTCCAGTAAAAGCCCCCGCCATTCTCTTCCATCAAACTCCGCAGCCATGCAATTCAGTCTCCTTAACATGAAACGCAACGTATCTGATCTCCGTCTTCAGCTTCTCCAGATCAGGCAGTTACAGGTATTGTTATATTAGTGAAAGCCTCCAGTGAGGTGCAAGCATATCTGTGTTTGCATTTTCAGACCCATCCACAAACTAAATCTTAGTTACGTTTGAAAATTTACTTTTCCTAATTCTGTAGTATACTTTGCAAAAATTACCCTTGTTAGAAAATTATTTGCCATCACTGTGTATGTAATGTAAAATTGCTGAGGAATATACTTTTTGAAATGGGTACCAAAATGCAAACACATTTTAGTTTGAACTTCTTTAAAAAAACAGAGTCGAGAGAAATTTAATAGAAAACTTACGAATGTGTCCTTTTTCACATTCCACAAAGTTTATGTTGTTTTTCTGTGACAAATTAGTAGATACCCCTCTGAAAGTTACTCTGAATACTCTTTCAAATTATTAGTATAAACATCAAATTAAATGTTTGTTTGTAGAGGAAGGTAAGATCAATGGAGCAACAGTCACAAACTATAAAGATCAGGGATGAAATCTACTTACCTTCCTTATCAGTTCGGAAGTGCATGTGCCCCGTGCGTCACATGCCCACGCAGACCTGCGCATGCACAAAAAAGACATTACTTCCTGGTTAAAACTAGGAAGTAATGACACCCGGGCGGGTGAGCGGAGCTTTGCTCCACCATCATTACCAGATCACCGAACCAACGGCCAAGATCGCTACCGGACTGGGAATCTGATTCGATCCGGGGGCATTTAACCGCTGATAAAGATGGAGCTAAGCCTTAGTTATTCTTATGAATAAACCTTTTAAAAAGATAAAGATACAACTGTCTGGTGAAAATTGAAGTTTACCCTTTATTCATCTCACCCACCTGATAACATATGTTGTTATATCACCAGGTTTATAAAGCTTAGAAGGTTGCCTATTTTTTAAAGAGATAGGCATATATTTTAAGGATTTCTAAGAGTTAAATTGTACAGTGTTTAAAACATATATTGTGCAAGTCTGCTTTTGGTTTTTACTTTGATTAGGGCAAGTTCATATTGTAACAGGCTCTAGGAGTCCTAGTGGACAATCATTTAAATATGAGCCAGCAGTGTGCTGCAGCTTCCCAAAAAGCCAATGTACACCTAGGCTTCATCAACAGAATAGTATCAACATCAGTGAAGTATTAATACCATTATATACTGTTTTCAAAAGACCACACTTGGAATACTGTGTCCAATTCTTTTATCTCCCCCCTCTCACAGGTTTGGCCCTCCACTCTATCGAGGGCCTACCTTGATGACGGGTTTTGGAACCCCGAGAGGTGGCATGCAGCAAAAAGAGTGAGGGGATTTTTGATTAAAACTTATGCAAAGTTTTTACGGGGTTTTAGGAAGGGGTGAGAAGGACCAGGGGGGGGGAAATCTGTAGAACCGCAGAGCGGCAGAGTGGGTCTGAGGGTCATGATAGGAGGAGAAAGGAAGGGGGGTTAGATAGGGAGCTGGGGGATGTAATGAAGGGCATTCCATCACAATAGTGGGTGGGAGGGGCAGATATGGTGGGCGCAGGGGGCCGTATCATGTGCAGGGAGTAAGCACTCACTGATTGCAAGCAGTGCTGTGCTCCGGCCCCCAAGTTGCTTCTTGTATTCCAGGTTGTGCAGAGTCTCAGGGCCCAGGCCTTCAGTTTTGTTGTGCAATGCCAGGTCTGTTACTAATAAAGCCCCCCTCATCCATGATTTAGGAGGGGGGTGAGGACCTGGGTGGGATCACGGAGACCTGGCTGGGCCACGACGGGGGGTCCCCCTCGTGGAGATGCACCCACCAAGCTTCCATGCATTCCATCAGCCGAGGACCCAGGGGAGGGGTGGAGGGGTAGCGGTGATTATTAAAGAAAGTCTTAGTCCAAGGGAGGCCACTGTTCCTCAGATAGCCGGCTGTGAGTGTGAAGTGGGGTCATGGATCCAGATGGGTTTGCTGACTATGTACCTGGCTCCCTGCCTCATGGCAGCTGCCTGCCTGAGCTGCTCGACATAATAGCCGTGGTGGCGGTGGACACCCCAAAGCTTATGGTCATGGGAGATTTCAACCTGCCATCCATCGGTGAAATGTCGGAAGCGGCTCAGCAGTTCATGGCTTCCATGATAGCCATGGACCTGACTCAGTTAGTTCATGACCCTACTCACATTGGGGGACACATGCTAGACTTGATTTTTGTCTCTGGTCAGTGGTTGAATGATCTCACAATAGGGGATCTAGTCATTAAGCCATTGTCATGGACAGATCATTCGCTCCTTCAGCTGGACTTTCAGACCGCTTCCCCTCGCTGCAAGGAGACAGAACCGACCAGGTGGTTCCGTCCCAGGGGCCTGATGGACCCTGAGAGGTTCCTGACGGATCTTGGGCCATTTCCAGAGGCTCTGATTCACGGCTCAGCTGAGGAACTGGCGGCCAACTGGAATAGGGTGGCTGCCAGAGCTTGGACCACGTTGCGCCTTTGCGGCTTCTCACCCGGTGCCGTTCTCAATTGTCTCCTTGGTTCTCCAAGGAGCTGAGAAAGATGAAGTGCCAGAAAAGATGCCTAGAGAGCGATTGGAGAGCCAGCCATGCTGAATCTGACCAAACACTGGTGAGGTCTTATGTCAAGACCCACCTAGTGGCAATAAGAGTGGCAAAATCTAACTATTTTTCCACTCTTATTGCATCTGCAGAGAACTGCCCAGTCGCCCTATTTAGGGTGACCCAATCTCTACTACAGGTGGGAGTGAGGGAGGATCCCTTGTAGGGTAGAGCTGAGGATTTTGGGCAATATCTGCATGATAAAATCACTCAGATTCAGCATGGCCTGGACTCTGTTTGGATAGTTTCGAACGGGATGACGGAGGTGAGTCTTGAGACTGTTATGTGGAAGGAGTTTGATCCTGTGACTCCTGAGGACATGGACAGGATTTTGAGGAGGCTTAATGCTACCACATGTTTATTGGACCCGTGTCCCTCCTGGTTGGTGCTGGCCTCCCGGGAGGTTACATGAGGCTGGTTTCAGGAGATTACCAATGCTTCGTTGAGTGAAGGTGTCTTCCCAGCCGCCCTGAAAGAGGTGGTGGTGAGGTCCCTCCTCAAGAAGCCTTTTCTTGCCCCAGCTCTTTTAGCTAATTATCATCCTGTCTCCAACCTTCGCTTCGCTGCGAAGGTTGTTGAGAGTGGTGGTGAGGCAACTTCCTCAATTCCTGGATGAAGCTGTCTATCTAGATCCGTGCCAGTCGGGCTTCAGGGCAGGTTACAGCACGGAAATGGCATTGATCGCATTGGTTGATGATCTCTGGAGGGCCCGGGACAGGGGTTGCTCCTCTGTCCCGGTCCTTCTAGATTTCTCAGTGGCTTTTGATACCATCGATCATGGTATCATGCTGCGTCGGCTAAAGGGGCTGGGAGTGGGGACACCGTATTACAGTGGTTCTCCTCCTTCCTCTCTAACCATACGCAGTCTGTGTTGATGGGGGGCAGGGGTCAACCTCGAGGCTCCTACTTGTGGGGGTGCCACAAGGGTCAGTCCTCTCATCCCTCCTCTTTAACATTTATGTGAAGCCGCTGGGTGAGATCATCCATGGCTTTGGAGTGAAATGTCAACTGTATGCCAATGACATGCAGTTGTACATTTCAACCCCAGGCCACCCCAATGAGGCCCTTGAAGTGATGTCCCGTTGCCCAAGGCTGTGCGGATCTGGATGAGGAGAAACAGGCTCAGATTCAACTCCTCCAAGACTGAGTGGCTGTGGTTTCTGACATCCCGATATAGCCAGCTTACACCATCGCTGGCTATTGGGGATGAGATCTTACCCCCCTCAGAGAGGGATTTAGGGATCCAAAAGCTAAAATGTATGATGGCTGGTCTAACAAAAAGTGGGGCAATTTAGTCTCCAAAGCACCTGCGGGCAAAACAAGAAGTGATGTATGAAAACTTACCAAAGAGAAATCTAGCCTAAAACAAAGGAGAAATTTCCTGACACTGAGAACAATTAATCAGTGGAACAGCTTGCCTTCAGAAGTTGTGGATGCTCCATCACTAGAGGTTTTTAAGATTTTGGACAGCCATTTGTTCAGAATAGTATATTCTGCTTGGGTGGGGGGGGATGGACTAGAAGACCTCCAAGATCCCTTTCAATTCTTTTATTCTTATTCTGTAAGGTCATCTAGATTGCTACCTATACTGCCACCTCTCTGGGCAGTATAGGTAGCTAGATATAGGTGGCTCCTAGATTCCCAAATTCCTACAGTGGCTGAATAATCCACAAGATGTCTCTTTTGATTGGCTTTTCGCATTTATCTGAAGAGAATGACAACCAAATCATTAATTTTATAAAGAAGACATGTTGAACTATTTAATCAGAACAAATTTATGCTCAGTAATGTGTTTACTTTAGGATTCCTGTACAAACATTAGTTTTTGTTTTATTTAGAGTCATTGTCTATGTTGGTGCTCTTGTTCTGATCTTTCCAGGAGTTATTTATAGTAATTTAATATTTAAATTCTTGTTGTTACTCACATTCAAGAATGGTCATGTTTTATTTAAGATATATTAATATCTTAAAGTACATATCCCCAAGGTGCTTTCTTTCAAAATGCAACCGGACTTTCTTGTTTTTCTGGAAGACATTTGGCTTCTCACCCAAGAAGCTTTTTCATTTCTGACTGCAAGGTGGAGAATGGAAGGATTTATATTCCTTGCAGTCATGCGGTCAAAGAGGGCCAACAAGCACATGACTGCAAGGAATCCATCCACCCATCCATTCTGCACCATTCAGTCAGAAATGAAGAAGCTTCTTGGGTGAGAAGCCAAACATCTTCTAGCAAAATCAAAAAGTCCAGTTGCCGTTTTGAAAGAAAAGCACCTTTGGGACAACAATGACCTGGATGACTGAGAACCTCCACAGACATCTTAAAGTGTATGTTTTAAAGAATACAGTGAACTGTGTGGAAAAGAATCTGAGATATCTTTGTTGAAGTTAACCCATTTTTCTCTCTCTTACCCAAACATATGACTATGGTAAGGGCATTTATTCAGCAATCCTTTATAATGTACAAGTGTGTGTCTATATGCAGCCAAGGTTGAGTCTAAGGACATGTGCTTTCAGTATTCTTCATCACAAACAATAGAAGTAAGGAGAATAGTTTGTTCTGTTCTTTGTCCAAATGACAATGAAAACAACATGTAAATATTTATGGGAAAGGGCTAAAAGCATCTTAATGACCAGTTGGTTTCATTTGAGTACAAAGCATTGGCCTTTTGTTTTCCTCTGGGATTGTTTATCTCATCTTTTGGTCTTCAGTGTTTTGTGGACATGGAGGGAGGGTGAGGTCATAAAAGCAGAAATGCAAAAAGCCATAATTGCCTATCGATAGTGAGGTCATTGTTTGGATCAGTGATCGGGTTAATGTGTGGCATAATTAAAAACCTTGGCCTCTGTTCATTGTATGAGAAAGAGGGTTAAATCGCTAAATGCTTTCCCAGTTCTCTTTCTCTAGCCAATCTGTAATTGGCTGAGAAGATCAATAATGCTGCATCTGACAGTGGTATCCAAAAGAATAGAAGCAATAAAGAGGACTTTCATAGTCAGGTACATGATTACAAGCCTCTTCTAAGAGTATAAACACCTATTCGTGAGTTGATCAGTGAAAGCTTCAAACTTATGACTGTAATGAGGCCCAGGATTCTCTTCATAAAAGATGATGGTCATAAATTGAGGCATCCATGTGACTGATCCAATTTTACAATATTTTTTGCAGTAATTGTAAAGCAACTATGGCAGTCATTAGATGAGTCAATACATTCCTGTGGGCATTTTTTGCTGAAAAATGGCTGAAAAGGCTGGGGTTTTTCTTCCGGTTTCTGGCGCTCCCTCACATTCGCGCCGGGAGCTTCTCTTCCAGTTTCCGATGCTCCCCTGTGCGCGTGCGCTCCCGGTGCCAAAAAAGTTCGCCAACACTGTTCTAGGGGCTGCAATGAGACAGTGAAAAGAAGGGAGGAGACAGAAACAGCATTATATACAATGCTGTACTTGACTAATCTGAAATTTACCCATATGATCCACTGTAATCCTTGCTTCCTTCCTTCTTAGATAATTGGAAACTGTACAGTCTCTTAATTTGAGTTCAAAATCTCAAAACAGCCTACGCTTACTTGATTTCTTCATAATATATTCTGTTTGTTCACAAATTTCACCTAGACATATACAAATGTTGCAAATAAAAAAAACAACGTTAAACTTGTGTGATCCCTACTGGTTTTTTCCTCATACCTACCCAGAATCTATGTCATCACTATCTGATAGCAGGCCCTATTTGGGGCTTCTGTATAGAGATATTAGGAAAAATGGAAAATGGAAAGCTCATTTGATACTTACTTAAGTCCCATAAAATTATTATTAGATTATTATTTTTTTTTATCCTGCATTTATAACTATCTGAAAGTGGCACGCATACATAATAGCCCTTCTTCCTCCTATTTTCCCCACAATATCAACCTGTGAGGTGAGTTGGGCTAAAAGAGAATGAATAATTGGCCCAAAATCACCCAGCCAGCTTTCATACCTAAAAAGGAACTAGAACTCATGTCTCCTAGTTTCTAGACCAGCACCTTAATCACTACACAAACTGTCACGGAGCTGACCTTAGACAGCATTCTTATGTTCTGAAGCTGTCAAGGGCTTACCAGAGACGGAATGGAAGACCACAGTGCACATAAAAAGGGGCAAGGCCTTGATTACATGGTTGTGGCTTTCATTTTGACTTTTTTGACCAATAGGTATACTAAAATCTAATGCATGCTCTCTCTCACACACACACACACTCTCTCTCTCACACATTTTTTGTTGGATCCTTTCTGATTCTGTCTCCAGTGTTTGGATTTTATTTGTGAGTTTTTTATTGCTTTTTTCATATTTATCACCCAACTGAATGCCTGATCTATCAAAACAAACTACCCATTTGTGCCATTTTCAGGAAGAGGAGCTGCTTTGTGCTGTTAGACAGTAAAATCTTTTTGAATGCTTATTTGTATCTGTGCCTAAAATTCAATTGTAGAAAACTGTTGCCCAACACACCAGAATGTAGTAGATATAACATCCTAGACTGTTTTGCATATAAAGATAAAGATATTGTATCCATAGCTTATTCAACAAAAAATATTTTAAAAATCCCTTTAAAAACCCACTAACATTAGTCTTTTTAATCAATATTCTGCTGAACCTAGATTTATACTTTATATATTAATAGCATTCATGCTCATTTCTGTGTACCTGTTTCTCTTAATGTGTAAGCATCAATAGGACCCTTTCTTTTTAAAGTGTATTCAGCTGCAATATTGTTTATGCAAACCCATTTCTGAGCAGTGGAATATGTTGAAGTAGGATGGATGCTAGGCAGGACAAATTGACACTGATTTTTTTTTTATGTAACAGCTGCAGAATCAGGATACGCTAAAAGCCATGATGAGGAATGCAGAATTGGAGATCAACCACAAAGTGATGGAAAGAGCAAAAAGATTGGAAGACCCTGTGCAGCGCCATCGCCACCTGGTGGAGCAAGAAAGGCAGAAGTATCTCCTTGAGACAGAAAAGATTATGAAGAGTTTATGGTAAGTGAAAGCAAACTCTTGACAGGAATTAGTTATTATTTCATCAGCCTCTCACATAATTGAGTAAGGACACAGTGAAATCTGGAAAGAAAAGCATTTTCAGTCTATTTCCCCCCTTGCTTAGACTCAAGTTATTTATTTATTTTTTTGGTATATTTATTAATTGTATATTTTGCTTCAATTTCCCTAATTCTTTTTCAGCCTTTGGGGAGGGGAAAAAAAGATTCTGTTTTTTTAAGGCTTGCTTCAAGCACTCAATCATTCTTTATTCTGTCATAAATCAGTGGATAAGACACAAAAATCACTGTTAACATAAAGAAAAACATAATTGTTCTAAAATATCTGAAAAGGATTAGAGAAAACACTATGTCATGCTATATAAACTAGAAAACAACTGTGGTCAAAGAAATAAAATATTGGATTGATATGATAATAACAATTTAAAATAACACAATTCAGGAGGGCAGGATATTTAGTAAAGAATATAGATAATAATTCCTGATGAGCACCTGCAATACAGAATAATGTGATCCATAGTTTCAATTATTCCTCCATTTGCATGGACATAGTCTCTGTTCAAAGGAGACTTTTTCCTAGTTGAAGACTTGCTTTCTACAGAAGCTTTGAATGGGCACATACTGAATGATAGTTTTGAGGGAGCTATTTCTCCTTTCTCCATCAGTCTACAACAGTTACTAGTCTCTGAAAAGACCGGTTGCCTCTTTAAAAAGAGTTCCGATACTTCCTGGAGGTGGAATGGAAGTGTGAGAAACTGGAAAAACTATAGCATCCTAGAGAGAGCTGAAGCTAAAATAAAAGCCATCCACAGACAACTTTGACTTGGTATTAGAGAGGGGTCACCTACATCCAGCCAGCTAGTATTGCCATTAAGGGAAATTCAAGAATTCTGGCTTCTGTTCATAAAATATATTTTTTCGGTTTTGGGGAAAAAAATAAAAGCTGTCTCTTTTCCATCCAACTGCAGAAAAAAAACTTTTGTACACCATAATGAAATATATGTTTTTAGAAATCTTGTTAGATTGAAGTTCTATGCAAGTTTGAGAATGAACTTTATTGAAATTGGTGGATTTTCTTCTGTCTCAGCAAGCAGAGGATTAATTTTTGCTTATTAGCCTAAGGGAAGAAGTAAGACTTTATGAAATGATATTCCAGTATAAAACTTCATATATAGGTGGGCAGTTGCACAATAAGCACACTTTTTTCAGATATTTTCCAATGAATTTTGACCGTGTATTTTGCTCTTTTTATTACATGTATATGCATGCAGGCCATCAGTCTATAATACTTACAGCTTTTACGAGGATATGAATTAGAATGTTACAGAGGCTCCAAGCTTGTTTTTGGATGTAGGGAAAATATTACAAATGAAATTAATTAGGTGGCCTTGGGCAAGCAGCTCATTCTTAACCAATTACTCATGGTTGTTGAGAAATTGAGAAATTTGGAGACATGAGAGCATTCATAATTAAAACAAATAAAATACTAACAAACCTAAACATGTATGGACAAAGATGTTGGAGGTAAGTTCTACAAACTTACTAAATAACTGCCATAGGCAGAAGCTCAAGTTTTTCCGACAAGAGGTTTTTTTAATATAATCTATTGATCTCTTGGTATTGGCTGGTTCAATAGCCTGAAATACTTTTCAGACAAGATCATCACCTTTATTGATTAAACTCCATTGAAATATATAATTTTTCCTAGTAAATGTTTTTCCATCTCTATGTTTTGTTAGTTAATATTTAAGTAATTGCTTGTACCACTCTTCCTGATTTACAGGTTGTTCTCTGTGTTGAACAGTTTCTTCAATTCCAAAATTATTTTAAGGCATGTCCGTTGCTGTCATTCTTACCATAGTGCCTACAAATAGGCTTGGAATAATTGCAAATACATTATACAAAACAGATTCTAAGGGAATTCATCACTTCAATATGCTGCAAAACTATCTAACCACCGTGTTTATCAACCCTGCTACCCTCTAAATATACTGGTTGGGATATATCAATTAACCACTGATTCCCTTGTTACTGAGAATTCAAGATGGATTCGGAATTTTCCCTAACCCTGTGAAATTAATTGGTTTGAGTAAAATATTTAGTCCAGAGTCATGTTTTGAGCCCTGTGAGTATATAGGAACCAGGGTTTTGCTGGTCTAGATTCAGCAATGTAACCATTAATTAATTCCATAAAATTTATCTAGAGGAGCTCGAAATGGTTGATGTAGGCATAAATGTACATTAGAGCAGGCATGTCAAACATGCAGTTCACATAGGCACCGCCCATTCCGGCCCTGTAATGCAGCCCGCGATGAAAGCCCTGTATATTGAGATCAATTGACTGAAATAGATATCAGTTTGGAAAAATCATAATGAAATCAATTTAGTTAAAACTTAACTTTAGCCAGTAGACACAGAACTTCTAAATCTTGGTTTGTATTAGTTCTCTGTTCTGGAATCTGGGCCCTTTCTGAACTTGTGACAACAGTTACAAGGTCTGCTTGAATGTATTTTCCATACTTCTCACAAGATTCCAGTGTGAGAGAGGGGATTATGGGAATTGTTGGTGCATATGTCTGGGGTACTCAAGTTAAAGAAAGTTCTTACAATTAATTTTACATATAAGCGAATGGGACATATATCTAAATCAGAAAGATATTTATAAAGCTTTCGACAGTAATCCAAAATCTGTAAAGGTTGGGACCCTAAATCTTCTTGCATCATCAAAAACCTTCAGGAATTTGGCTGCAAATTTCTGAAAAACAACATTTTGGTTCTTTTTCTTTTCCAAAAAGAGGGAAGTATAAAGAACTTCTGGAGGCTTGGAAATCCTAGCTGTCATTTCAGTGATTTAATCCCAGCATTGTTTTGCCCACTGCAATCCTTGATCGCCAAAAAGAAAGAAAACAAGTTGTATCTGCTCTTGCCTGAAAAAAACTTGAAAAACTTTAATTGCTATATGAAATCTCCATTTCTTCATAGAGTTTTGTTTGGTTGGCTTTTCGTGTCAACTAATATTTCTCTCTTTTTTTCTCTTCTTTTGTCACTCTGTCTTCTGCTTTTGTTTTGTGTTGTGGGAATATCTGCATTAAAAATAATAATATTGGAACATTAATGTCCCTCAGTGCACCAATTAAGTAATACTAAGTAATATTAATCATGGAGATAGCATAATATTATAACTGAACTTGAACTGGAAGAGTAAATGATTAAGATAGCTAACCAAGAGTAATAGCTATTAACCAGCCATTTTTTTCTCTTCAGTTTTGTGAAGAGTACTCTACTGTTTAACTACCAGAGTTCATATGTTTCATATCATTTCCTTTGAAAAAAACTAAAATAATTTTTTCATGAATCCAGTTTTACCCCTTAACAAGCTCCCTAGAACAAATAAATATATGTATACTGGAATGTGCATATTTAAGAGGTTTAAATCCTCTTGTATTTCAGATGGATTAATTGAACTTAAGCTGCCCATAAAAGCCCATGACTTGAGCAATGAAGTTCACTCACTAGTTTTTTTTTTAAGTTCTTGAAAGCAACATGACTGTTCTTCTCCAAGTCAATCTCAAAAAGATATCCCAGTGCCCTAAATGCAGCAAAAATGGACTGCTTAAATTTCAGAAATAATGCCATAGTTTTTCCTCCGTGTCCATCCCAGTGCACCTCAACAACTTGTTAATATTGAATTCCTCTTTAAAAAACAAGCAAATTCTATAGTTTTATCATCCAAGAGTTGCAGGCCACTACTTAAGAGAAGTGTTTCTCAAACTTGGCAATTTTAAGATGTTTGGACTTCAATGCTGGGTTATTGATGGCTGGGGAATTCCGGGAGATGAAGTCCACACATTGACAAATTCTGACTTAGAACTTTGGATGCATTCCCTAAAGCCCCTTCCAAATAACTACCATAATGCAATTTTGTAATAGGACAGAGGAAGAAATTATTAAACCCAGAAAGAGTAATCATAGCTCTTCAAATAATTACATTTTAATTAAATTTAAATAAATATTTTGTTTGGTTTAGCACAACCCTCATGTTGACTACATAAAAAAATTGAGTGGAGTCAAATTATGTTAGCATTGGTAAAAGAGAACCAGGAAACTCCAGACCTGCAGACGAATCTCGGAAGTTGTAAAAGAAGGCAACACTGACACCCTGTTGCCCAGAAACTATATGAATCACCTAGGGAGTCATCAGGAATCAAACATAATTCAAGGTAGAATTTTCCTTTCTCCCAGCAAAGGATGAAATGCAGATGCTATAAGACAATCCACAGCTTCAGAAAGACTGAATTCCTGAGCTAAATTATGAGGAATGATTCATGGATGCTTGAACAAATTGGCTGTGTTTACACAACATGTTTAACTGGATCAGTTAAAGAATCTTATACCTACTTTCACATACAAATGAAACTAGATTAGTTTTCATTTGGGTTTTACCTTCAGCATCATATACAGACCCACCCCGTGTGATCAATTTATGTTTCTACTTTGTAGTTTTAAATTTCATTTATTGAGCTCCAGACAAGACACACATGCAGACACACAAACACCAGTTATTTAATGATGCCATCTGCCTTATCCTGCAAGATGGAAAACGTTGGTCACTTACTGCCATCCAGTGGTTGTTGTTTAGACTACATCTTTGCTTTTTGGTTCTGTTTCCATTAAAACTTTACTTTTGAACAATAATTGTTCAATTAATCTGACAGCCATAGAATTATGTATAATTCTCTCAAGTCAGTGGTCTTCCCGAGATTTCTTTTTGTTGTTGTTGTCATCCAAGTCACGGTCTAGTTTAAAATATATATTTTTTCTTGGTCAGTGCAGTATCTTCGATGAAAGAGTTTATCAACAATTCATAAGTTTAGGTATCCGTAAATGCCTATGTGGTAATCAGTTGTACAAACTATAGCAGGGCTGAAAGGTAAGGAGCTGAGCTGAACTCGATTCCTGATGAAGTTGGGGGTACATGATAATAGAGTAAATATACAGTATATAACATTAAAGTATTAATTATGACTTTCTCTGGCATTGTTTATATCAGTATACTCCAATCTGATATTGTCCAGAAAATTGGATTTCAACTCCTGTAGTTCTCCACCTTTGACAATGCTGCCTCAGAAGTATAGAAGATAAAATCCAAAACATATGAAAAATAGGGAGGGTACAAAACATTTTAATGCAATATTCTGACATAGAAACCAAGAATTTCTAACTTAAGAATGGAAACTAGAAACATTCCAATTTCTGAGAATGGCTCTTTTATCAGTCTGTTAAGATGTCCTCACATCCAATTCAATTCTTCTACTTTTCCAGTGAGCTAGAAAGATTTGTTGAAGATCTGAAGAAGGAATCTTTGACATCTAACAGAACAGTAACACTGAAAGATGTTGAAGATGGAGCTTTCCTCTTGCGGCAAGTTGGAGAGGCAGTTGCCACCCTCAAAGGTGCCTTTAGGTTTTTTCCCCTTTGATTTAAGTATCTAACTAACATTGCCTAGGTTCTTCTTATGCTCCATTTTTCACCAAGTGCATTGGAAATAAGTTTCAGTGAGGTCAGTGGGACTTAGGTCCAAAGTCCATGTGCCTAGGACTGGGACATGGATCTTAGAACTGATATAATTTTGAGGGTGGATTAAGGTGAGGAAAGCTCAAGACCTACTTCTGTGTCAGGAAATTGAAGATAGGATGATGAACTGGAGTTGGCAACCTGTTTCTCCTAACCTTGACAACTTTAAGACGTGTGGACTTCAACTCCCAGAATTCCCCAGCAAGGTTAAGAAATAGGTCATCCTACTAGTCCTACCTGCTCCAGGTTGATACTATTTTCTGCATATTGATTCTCATTCCAGATAGAAAAGCCTCAGTGCATGCTTGTGTATCTACTATATGTATACATGTGAATAGCTCTCTCTTGGATTCTGATATTATTTAAACTGAAGTAATGCTGTTTTTAATCACTCCCCTCCTCACCCCTTTCACAGTATTTTTTTTCTTCAAGAGTAAAAAGACAAGCTCTTTATATACTCTACTAGAGTAAAAGTTAAGAAATGTTTGCTAGGTAATTTCTAAGATAAAGTAACACTGAATTTATCAGACATCTGAATGGTGGTCTGTGCACTCTTCTCACCCAAAACCGATTTTTTTCCACCCAGTGCTTGCACATGAAGATGCAGATTCAAAAGCTGGATTCTCCCTCTCCTACCCTTTTCTTTTACTATTTGAGTAATAACCCCATGCCTCTAACATTGGCTGGATCAACAGATAGATAGTAAGCCAAACTACAAACATTCTAGTTTGTTTTATTGCTTTTCTATCTATATATGCTGCCTCGCCTCTAAATAGCTCAAAGAAATAACATGAGGTCATCCTTCATTTTAATCCTTGCCACATTCTTTTGAAAGCCTTTAGTCTGAAAAAGAATATGTGAACTAAAATGATCCAATGACTGTTATATTGAATGGGCTTGAACTTGGCTACTTCTGGTCCCAGTCCAGTATGCTAACCACTAGACAATACTGTATGAACATATACTAAACTAAAGTAGTATGATTCACTCTCTGCATTTGATGACTGAAACCAATTGGTTTATAATTTATTCCACAACTAAGTTTGGCAAAGTGGCAACTTCAGTATGAAATGGGAATTTAGTCCAGTGGTTCATGGATTCTTATTTCCACAGGTGAATTTCCAACACTGCAGAATAAAATGAGAGCCATTCTCCGTATTGAAGTGGAGGCTGTGAGATTTTTAAAAGAAGAACCTCATAAACTAGATCTTTTACTGAAGAGAGTCCGGAGCATGACAGAGATCCTGACCACACTCCGGAGGTGATACTTGTTTAAGATACTCCAACCTGTTGAAGTTTATGCCATTCATACATCCAACATATTCATCACTTATACTCCTGAAAGGACATTTTCACAATCTGTCCTATTACAATTTTCCCTTACATACAAAAATTAAAAGTCTAGGAAAATAAGAAATTTGTATGATCCTATAGCCAATCTCAAAGCAGAACCCTTTTTGCAAACATTTAGTTAGTGTTGGTGTGACTTAGAAAGGTAAAATCAGTTTTATTTAAGGAAGCTGTATTTCTTCCTTCTCATGAATTTAATTGGTTAGGCTCAACCCAGTTGATGCTACCCAGTTCTTAACTATTTTTATTGCCCCTAAGGGATTAATTAACCCAGCAGAAATGCTTAATGTATTATTTAAGGCTACTTTATCTAAGGTGCAACACTCTGCTCACTAATTGCAACAAAGTCGCGTAGAAACTCCTCTTTGATTCCATCTGCTGGGGATCTGGATACTTCCACTCAATATGGCAGCCATAATGTAAATTCATATTGGCCTCTGTTAGATTTTGTTGTTAATGGTGCCTCAGATGAGAAATTAGAAAAAAGAAGTAGGCATAACAGCCTAGTTAAGGATCCATTTAAAACCTCACAAACATCCCAATACATCCTTACATCAGGCTGCTAAGAGTTTGAACTTCCTACCACATCCTCATCCAACTAGCTGGATCGTTAACTCTTCTGTTAAGGGTATCTTATTTGTGATCAGCCTATCCAAAGCCCAGAAATAAAAATTAACAAATTGTGTGATGATCCTGAAACTAGAAAATATTGTTATTGTATATTGGAAATTTGTTTTTACACCTAACAACACCTTATGTTTTTAACCTACTTGAATAAGATTTGGTTTTCACAACCTGGTCAGAGTTCATTGCAGGGAACGTAATTTCAGAAATATAAGTTGATCCCAAGTTGATGAAGAGGTTGATGATACTGATGAGCAGGTTCTGCTTACTCTTTTTCCTTCCTTTAAACCAGGGGTCTCCAACCTTAGCAATTTTAAGCCTTCAACTTGAAGTCTTCCAGGCATAAAGTTGCCAAGGTGGGAAACCCCTGCTTTAAACACTATCCTCCCAATTTTCAACCTTGAAGGGCAGAGATGGTGGTGCAGGGTAAGCAAAAGCTAGTTTCTTTATAAAAAAATATTGAAGGTTCAGCCCACATTTGAATTCACCTCTCAGAATAACCCTTCATTGAGTTAGAACATTGTTTTTTTAAAAAATTGTGAAATATTTCTTGCAAAATAAAAGGTTTTTTTTTTCTCTTCAGGACCTTTAACAAAGGGATCAGCTTGTGAGATAGTTTGGATATATTTTGCTACTAAAAAAAAAAGACATTTGTTGTAACAAACCTGAATCAGTTTGTTGAAAATATCTAGCCACAGAGCTGAGGATTAGACAATTTGAAGATTACATTCAGGCTTGTTTTTATTCCCCCTATAGTAAAAAAGAAAATAGATGCATCAATTGTTCACTGGGTTTTCTTAAACATATCAATACCATATCTGGGTTGCGAAAGAGGTAGAAGATGTTAATCCCATACCCTCTTTTATGGCCACAATCACCACCGTTCTCAGATCATTTCTTTTTTTTTTAAATGCAGCTTTAGGCTCCTGAAAAAATTGTCCATCCTTGGTTTAGCCATGACTTAGGGAAGCAGCAATCCAACATACCTGGAAGGCACTAATTTGAAAAAATGCATTGAATTTTTATAATCCACCTGGTTAATTTTTAGTGGGGAGAGGAAGGGAATTAAATGGCTTTGCACAAGGTAGCTAGTTTAATGATCTTTGGTGGTGCAGTGGTTAGAATGCAGTACTACAGCCTACTTCTGCTGACTACCGGCTGCCTGCAATTTGGCAGTTCAAATCCCACCAGGCTCAAGGTTGACTCAGCCTTCCATCCTTCCAAGGTGGGTAAAATGAGGACCCAGATTGCTGGGGGCAATATGCTGACTCTGTAAACCGCTTAGAGAGTGGTGTAAAGCACTGTGAAACGGTATATAAGTCTAAGTGCTATTGCTACTGCTAGTTAGATGGTAACTAGCTAGACAGACAGGCATAATCAGGGGGAGCCTTTTTTTTGAAAGAACAATGAGAGACTGCTAACTATACTTCACAGGTTGTCAACCTCTTTTTTCCAGGCATGTTACAGATAGTTTGCTCAAAGGTGTGGATCCATCACAAGCTGCTCAATATCATGCAATGGAGAAGGCCACTGCAGCAGAAGTTCTGAAAAATCAAGAAGAAACCACCAACAGCCAACATCTGAAGCAGAATGTTGCTGAATTCCCTGCCGAAATATCTGTTAAATCTGAAATGATTCCCATCTCCACTGTGACAGTGCATCATGCACAGAGCTCTCCAGTGGTCACCCATCAGTCACAACATTCATTCACATTGGTCAGTCAAGTCCCAAATTCTCCTCTGACCAATAGCCCAGGGCCAACTACAACTACATCAAGTTCTCCAACCTACATGGAATCAACAACAATGAGCACAAGCAATACCCAGCAAATACAGGTGCCTCATTCACCCCCTGTTACTGTGAACAACAACATGCAAAGTCTTTTTATTGAAGAACTTCATAATGCCAGTACCAGGAACAGAGCTCTCTCGATTGAGGTATTCTGTGCATTTCAAAGCAGAGAGCTGCATAATATTAATATTATAATATTAATAATATTAATTCTGGGCTTGATCTTAAGAGACCAAATAATTATGATAATTATAAATGATCTTAAACCTGATGTACTCAACGTTTGGAATCTCTCTACCAGAATATACAGTATCCATATGATATTTATTCATTTTTGTTTCAAAAATGTTTTTTTAAAAATGCAAAAAGTGGTTTGTTTTGATGTGCAGCTTTCTTTTGCATGTTTTTAAATTCAGTTATACAAGTGGTGAAATCTGAACCGGTTTACTACTGGTTCTCTGGCTGCGCATGCGCAGTGCACATTATGCACCAAATGTGAGGTGCATGCACACAGTGCACGCCAAAAGGAGGCATGTGATAAGTAGAACAGCCTGTGACAGGGGGTGGGATGATCAGCTGTGGCATGCAATCTTTTTTTTTTTTACCTTTTAAAAGCATTTTTTCCACAACCTCTTTGACTGAAGAGGTTGTTTAAAAATGCTTTAAAAGTTAAAAAAAAAAGCCTCTGATGATCGTGTGGCTCAGCTGGACAGGGGCAGGGCAAGGATTTTTGCTATCGGTTCTCCGAATCACCTGCCGCCATTGCTACTGGATCAGGCGATCCGGTCTGAACCGGATTTCACCCGAGTTATACTCTGCTTTATTTAAAAGCATTTTTATTCAACCTTTGTTGCCAAGAAAACATGTCCACGAAGCCACCAACAGTTGAGATCAACTCCAAAGATAATTTATCTTTTTAGTCCTAAAAATGTTCTATACAAACATTTTTCATGTATTTTATGTCCATATTTCCCATATATGCCACATTAGTTGAGATTGTATGCATGCACCTTTTCCTAGTATATGATATTTTGTGTAAAATATATAAACCAAGAGCAATGAATATTAGTCAATATTGAGCATTAGTGGCAAAGCCCTTATAGGGAAATGACACACAACTCTGCCTAGTTTGTTCCCTGTGGTTCAAACCCTAGTGAGGACTTCACCCACTGATCATTGGTTGTTGGCAACTTGTACCAGAGACATACTTCACAAAGCTCACCTGTTTGTAGCCTTCTCTTTCTTGGGAAGCTGGCACACAGCACTGTCTGATGCAACTTCAAAGGGATCTGATTGAACCAACCCTTTGAACAGTATCTACTGTCACGTGCAGAGCATTTTACCCCATGGCCAGCATATGCAGAGATAGCAGGAGAATTCAAAGCACCCTCCCTGTTTACTTCATGCAATGCAGAATTCAAAATATGACCAGGATTTTCTGTCTTTCTTTACAGAAAGCAGAGAAAAAATGGGAAGAGAAAAGGCAGAATCTGGATCATTACGATGGGCAGGAATTTGAAAAACTCCTAGAAGAAGCACAAGCAAACATTATGAAGTCAATCCCAAACCTTGATATACCTTCACAAGCAACTGTCTCACCCAAAGCTGATGCAGCACAAGTATCTGGTAATTAAAATTTATTTCTCTGTCCGTAGGAAACACCTGTGACCCACTATCAGAAGAAAATGAATTAAAGCAGGAGTTCTCGCCCTCAGTTTTAGCGTCTGAATTAGAAACAGTAGGAGAGGGAGAAAAGGAAAGCAAAGGGACAAAGGAAGGGGTGTACACAAAAAAGTTAACATGATGGCAGTGATGATGTAATCAAAATTCCTCCTGCTTTTTACACGTGATGCACCAATATGGCCATTACTTGGCCTTTCTTTCACCCAACTCTGCAGATATTACAGATAGGTCCTTAATGTTGTTCAGTTCCTATACCAGTCAGCTCTAATTCAGCTAAATGTTTGTTGATCTTGTCAACATTAACTAGAATGAAAATGCTACAATACAAATTTTTACTCTTCCATCTTGTTTAGTTTTTGTTTGCTGCTGGCCTTCACCAGCGTAAAAAAACTATATTTCACCAAAAGCAATTAGCAAATTTCCTTTGTTTAGATTTCTCTCTTGCCTATCAGATATAGAAAAAAAAAAGATGGATTACATAATTCTAAACTTGAAGCAAGAGTCTATCTTGCAATAGACTGTATTTAACCACTTCATTGGAGATAATCTTTGATTTTTCAGAAGATAGTCCCAAAACAGAACAGGAGCTGGAAAAGGCAGTGAAGTCTCCACCTCCTCCACCTCCACGGCGAAGCTATGTGCTAGGATCTGGATTAAGCACAAGACTGAGTGAAGTCAGTTATACAGCCAGAAAAGATAACACTATCTCCAAGGTTTGATGATGGAGGCACCTCAGATGTCCAAAACAGGAAACATTTTGGGACAAGATAGTATCTAGCTTATTTTTACATCACTTTGAATTAAGTACTGGGAGGAGGGGAGGTATGATCTAAAGAGGCAAGAAATTTAAAAATAAGATTTTTAAAACCATATTTAAATTTTTTATTTAATAAGTGGGGTTGCTAGCACTGTATAGGGAAGTGTCACCCCCACCATAATTATAACCATTAACCAGCAGGTTATTCCCAGCATATGGGACTTAACCTTTCTGCTGTCTTACCAATATACAATCTCATTCATACTGCTTCATTTCTATGTATATTTAAGAAAGTATTTGCACCTTGGAAAAGCTCATTTTATACAAAGGGACAAAATGAATCAGTTCCATCAAAATGGTTTCAGCATATTCTCCTTTAATCATCTGTTAGTTTCAAACTAAAATAAGAAAATCAAAGTACCTGAAAATGTTTTAGTCAAATACAAGTAGTCCTAGACTTACAACTGGTTGCTTAGTGATGATTCAAAGTTATGAAGCACCCCCTCAAAAAAGATACCTTGTTTCCCCGAAAATAAGACATCCCCTGATAATAAACGCAATCGGGCTTTTGAGTGCATAGCAATAAGGCCAAACGTTTATTTCAGGGTTCAAAAAAATATAAGACAGGGTCTTATTTTAAGGGAAACACAGTACTTATTATCTATGGAACTGCCTTCTGCCACCAATAGCCTCCCACTGACCAACACGCTCCCACAGAGAGGGGCTCCTCAGGGTGCCGTTGGCCAAACAATGTAGGCTGGCAACCCCCAGGGGAGAACCTTCTCTGTGAGAGCACCCCTCTCTGGCATGAACCCTGGGATACGTATGATTCTCAACCTCCGTACATTTTGGCCTTAAGACCCTGTTATTTCAGCAGGCTGGCCTGACTGAATAAAAATTTAGGATGGGGCATTTTAAATTATGGATTTTAATGAAGATAGCCAAATTTGTTTAATTCAGTTTTAAATGGGTTTTAATGTTATATGGTTCACTGTTTTATTATGGCTGTACACCGCCCTGAGTCCGTCGGGAGAAGGACAGTATATAAATCTAATAATAAAACTAAACTTATGTCCCAAAGTTTCGACGGTCTCAAACACATTGCAATCATGTGACTGCATCTTGGATGTTTGGTAACAGATTTGGGGCATCCTGCAATCACCTGATCGCAATTTACAACATTTTTGCCAAAAACTCCAGTCTTTCCCAAAAACACACAACAAATCATGGATCCCCTTAATTGCAGCATTTGCTTAATGAATGCTGTTTCACTTAACCATGGTGATTCACTTAATAACCATTGTTCAAAAAAGTCATAAAATTGGGTCAGTCATGTGATGACACAGCTTTATGATCATGACTTGCAAACATAATAGGGAGGCTCCATTACGGTCATAGGTCAAGGACTATATATATGTGTAAAATCCAAAAAGGCCAATATGGCATAGTGGTTAAGACTCTAGTCCTTCATTAAACAGGAAAGCCATCTGGGTGATCATGGCCAGCTGCTTCTTCTCAGCCTCCATGTCAGCATCTGGCTATGGGATACATTGAGTGGAAAAACAAATTTATGCTGCATCATGCATTGACAGCTTTGTTTATGTATAATAGGCAACCATGGTGCAAAAATGAGTGAAATCCAATAGGAAGCAGGCTTAGAAGGGTCCCAACAAGTGCCTTCTATCCAGATTTGATAATAGGGGATGCCCTGCCTTTAGGAGGATGGGGTAAAGTCCAGATTTCTCCAGAACACCAAATAAAAAACATTGAAATGATTATGTGAGCAGTATATAAGTCAGATGAATTGTAACTTTCTCCTTTCTTGTTCTCATGCAATTTAGGAAAGCAGTGAAGATTTGGTTCAAGCAGCATCATCCAAACTCTTCCCAGAAAAAAATGTCTCTCTTCAATCAGCCAGCACACCAATGAAGGACGAAGAGGAGGAGGAAGAAGAAGAAGGCGATAAAATAATGGCAGAACTACAGGTATGAGATTAAGTTTATCGGTTTGCCTAAAGTAGCATGTGCCTTTTCTAAGGAACCTAGAAGGCACTACAATAGAATGCAGAAGTTTCCCTGCATGATGAGAGGGAATTTGAAGTACAACTAGGGCTAGAGTATAAGCAATTCTGCCAGACAATCATGTTCCCAGTTCCATGGTTCATATTTAGATATTGGTCACCATAGTGATTGGGATTAACATACATTATTCCTAAATTTTTCTTATTTAAACATCTTTTTTTAGGTTTTAAATATATTTTTTGGTTCTAAATTGAACCAGATTAGAACCAAATTGAACCATTGCAACTTAATTCAGAGGAAGGGAAGTTAATCTGGACATTGTTAAGGATTTTATTTGTCACAGTGTAAAGGTACCAAAGATTTGATGTGAATTCCAGGGACTTGAATTTTGAAACGGATTGGGAGCCAAGGGAAAAATAATTCAGTATTAAAGGTTTACCAAAACAAACTGATTGTTATAAAGTAGAAGCTATTTTTATGGAAAGCATTAATTGCCCAAAATTACATTACATTCTAATTCTTCCAATGAAAATTGTTGAAATGGACATTTGCTGAACTGTATACTGTAGGGTTTTCTTAAATTGACTGCACTTTTAAAACCAGACAATCTTTGCAGTTACTTTTCCTTTTATAGTCAACAAAAGACAAATATTCATAATTAAATTAGTCTTTATCTTAGACCTCAGTATCACTAGCCATCTTAACAAGTAGATGATTGTATAGTTCTTTAACAAGGCTTCAGTTGCCGATGTAATAATGCCTGTAGGCCAGGAGTTGCCAACATTTTCTAGTACCAATAATGCAATCTTGCAAAATTATTATCCCACCCCAAATCATACAATTTCAGCAGTTTCACATTATTATCTTATCTGCAAATACTATTATCATCTTAGATGGTGCATGAGAAATTCAAAGATTTGGAGAAGCACCAAAGTTCTTGCATAACATTTTGAGAGTGATGTGATAAGAGTTGAGCATTTTTAGATTAAAAATCTGAATCTGATTTAGATTAAATCAGTTAGGTTATATAGGCAGCCTTTAGGAATACGTTGCCGCTATAGTGATTGTGAGGCACTCTATCCTGACTCCCCTTCTACCTCCCTCTCCAAAAATATCCACGTTGTGTAAACAAAGCTATAGTGTTATGGTTACTTGTAAGTACGGTGTTAGCTCATGTTAAGATAGGAAGTGAAATCCACTATCTGATGTCTTCTACATTCACTGAACTACAGCTTCCATTACTGTTTCACACTGGCTGCAAGGGTAAATGAATTTTCAGTCCAATCTATTCAGAGGATTCAAACTGAAGAAGAATGCTATAGAGCAATATTTATCAACCTCAACAGCTTTAAGATGCTTGACTTGTATCTGGGAAATTCTGGGAGTTGAAGTCACGTATCTTAAAGTTAAAGTCATTGGTATAGAGAAATAATTGTTTAGTTTTTTATCAGTACTAATCAATTAAAGCAGAAGGCTGAGGCCTAGAAAATGGAGCCATTTGTAGCCATTTTGCACTCATTAATGCTAACTAGTGGAAACATAAAGGACTGGACCGTAATTGAAACAGAACAAATCAGCAAAGGAAAGGAAATTTTAGTCTAAAGCGTTTTTCTTAAGCCTGAAAGTTATTATTTTTTTTATCATGGTCCTTAAACTACTTTTGAAGGAGGAAAAAAAATGGCTGTAGTTTTAGTTTTTGAATTTTTTTATAGACCAAAAGTACAAATAGTCCTTTAGAAATTGTCTAATAAAGCACCATTCACAGTTAAACAGTGATGAAAATGAAACTTTACAATCAATCCTTGTATTTATTATCTTTGCAGCAATGGAAAGCTGAAACAGTTTTGCTTTGCTACTGCTTTGTTAAAGAGCAAATTGCCAGTCCCAATTGTTGCCCCTAAACAAGCACTATCTGAACTAGCTAAATTCCACCCTTTTCTTATATTTCATGGGAAAAGATTTTTCAGTGTTTATTTATCATACACAGATTATTAACCTGTTTAGCTTGATCTGATTGATGAGGCTGATTCTTAAGGCTAACATACAAAATTTATCAATTGATTCAGGAAAGTGTATACATGATTTCCCTACAAAGAAAGAATTGGCTCAGGGTTGGGAAATGTTTATTAATAACCTGCCCTATTTTAATCCTCTAGGCCTTCCAGAAGTGTTCTTACATGGATATAAACTCAAACAATCATGCTGAACAGTCCAGAAATGATACACACATAAAAGATGCGAGGTCTGTGGCCTTAACGCATCCTAAGGAGAAGAAGGTAACAGGGTCATTTGAACTCTACTACAGTCTCTTAGCCTTACCTTCTTCCCATCCTTCCAAACTAACCTTATATCAGGTTAACTGTGTGTCTTGATGGCTGTTTTCATTTATGATTTACCTTGGACCAAAGAGAATTAATATACAGAATACATTTGTTAATAAACAGTCTAATGGACCCTTCTTGAGAACAGGAATGGATAATCAGAATTAAATTCATTAATGTCCTTTCAGAATCAATTATGAATTACAATAGAACATAAATTTAAATAAATTAAATGAAAGTTGTCTGTTTTAATGTCATGCTTTAGTGAATAATCCAGATTTACAAACATTTATATATCATTCTGATAGGAAGCCTCGTTATGATAGAATTTTGTATAAAATTGCACAGCAAAAATTGTTTTTGTTTCCTTGCCGCTTCATAATGAAAATAATTTACAGTTTGAATTTAACATATTTATTTATTAAGTGGATTACACAATATTAATTCCTTTTCCAGGTCTTGCTGTCATAGATTTTTTTTAATTTGTAGCTTACATATTCAGAAATAATAGGGTAGGGAATAATGTAAAAGCACTTACTAGACATTACTAGCAATTTTTAACTTCACAATAACAAAAGTCTGTAGTGATTCTTTAAAAACTTTGCATATTAAAAAGGATAGAATTTAAAAGAATAAAATAGCTAAAACACAACTCAAACTGGAAACTGGAACAGAAGGCAAAATGCACAAATCTAATTATAAAAATGAGTGGAGATATCTTAAAGTTGACACTGAAATCATCTAAGGTTCAACTGAATGAGTAGTCATTAACCTAATAAGAATAAGTGCTTAATAATTGTGAGACAGTTTGAAGCAATGAAAAGACAGCATCCAATGGAAAATCCAACTCAAGAGTTAATTTCAATTCCTTTCCCCCCATAGATAGAGTCACATTCTTACTTATAGCAAAGATTACCAGTGCAGACATGTTCATGGGGCTCCTCAAACAGGAAAAAGTGCACTATTGAAAACAGATTTGATAAAGCACCTTCTTTCATCCGTTTAGCCAATATGTACAAAATAGCAGATGCTAAGAAATGGGGTTTATGTGACGATGCTGGGGGAGATCCTGGGGAAGATGTCATGCAAAGAATGCCCGAGAACCTATAACAGATAAAGGCATCACTTGTGTCCCAATCAACAGGGATCATTCTCATAGAGCAGAGGTCAGGAATGATGGCCCCTTTATGACTTTAAGCATGAGTGGCTCAGGAATTCTGGGAATTGAAGTCCACAAGTCATAGAAGAGCCATCATCCTCTGCCCCTGTCATAGAGGATAATCCTGTTTCTCATTGGATTCCTGATTGTCTCCGAACTTGTTTCTCTTCTGTAAACATATCATGACAGAATAGACAGCATCATTAGCTACAGACAAACTACTCATAGAAACAACAGTAAACTGCATTTCAGTATGCTCTGATGATGTTACCTATCTTGGTAATGAAATGTTAGTAGAAAGAAAAATAAGTCAGAGAACAGAAATAATTCAACAGGAATAATTCTGCTACTTAAAATTAATGTTTAATAATAAACTTGTCCAGAATTAATTTCTGGCCCCTGAAGTGCAGCTGTTGCTGTCCCTCCCCAGCAGTACACCTACAGCTTTGGTGCTTTTTCTTCTTCTTTTACTGTGATTTAGTCTGCATGAGCTGAATGCTAACACACTATCTCTGCATGGTAATAGCAAACTTAAACTCCCTTTTATTTGCTGACAGTTCTCTTTCCATCTCTGTTTTTGGTAAAATCGTCCTCTGCACCAAAAAAATACCACTGTTTATACCTACAAGAGCTTTAGAGTGCCAAGGCAGTAATTTATAGTATATTTAAATTTAGTAATGGATGTATATTTAACATTTCAACATCATAATTTGATATCGTAATTCTGATCTGTATAGAATTTTTTAATTCAATCCAAATAGTTGCTGAATTAAATTTCTAATATGACAGACCACACTATAGTCTATATTTGTCATCTCTTTTTTTATTGGATTATTATATTTTTATAGCTGAACATCCAACAACTGAAAGAAGCTGTGTTTGACATGGTAACATGCAGACCACTTGCCTATAAAATCACCAAGAATTGAATATGAATGAATGGTTAAAACTAAACTAAACTAATTCAGGTAGTCCTTGACTTACAACCATAATTAAGCCCAGAGTTTATGTTGCTAAGTGAGAAATTTGTTAAGAGAGTTTTGCCCCATTTTACAACTTTTCTTGCCACATTTGTTAAGTGAATCACTGCAGTTGCCAAATTAGTAACATGGTTGTTAAAAGAATCTGGCTTCCCCATTGACTTTGCTTGTCAGAAGATCACAAAATATGATCACATGACCCCAGGACACTGCAACCTTCATAACTATGAACCAGTTATTGAGCATTCAAATGTGAATCATGTGACTATAGGGATGTTGCAATGGTCATAAGTGAAAAATAGTCATAAGTCACTTTTCAGTGCTGCTGTAACTTTGAACAGTCAATAAACAAACTGTTGTAAGTCAAGGACCACCTGTATTTTTATACCACTGTATTTTCTAAAGATGTTTGATTTGCTGGGTTGGTCTTCCGAACTGATCTCAAATTTTCATATCCTCTTTTAACCATACAGGGCACCTGAAAGATTAGCAAAACTAAGAGCAGCATCCCACTTGTATTTTTACTCCCTGCATTCAATGTTGCATTCTTTAAAAATGAAGTTTGATGCAATTCTTCGTAATATTTGAATGATTGATGAAATAGGAATCATTTGTCCTCTGCAGAATTTGTAGTTACTGTAGGAGTATTTATGCCAATAGCAAAAGCTGCAATTTAAGTATGCAAGGATTAGAGGAGGTTGTCTTGCTATCCAAATACAAGGTTATATTGGACAAATACAGTAGAATAATCCAGTTTCACCTGGCATCACATTTCATCTATATGGCAGGATCTGTTTCTCTTTCTTGATAGTTCCTCCCTCAACCTTATCTTGAATTTAATTGTAGGTTAATTTTTCAAGAAGATTGGAATAAAATTTGCTCTGCCACTTTTTTTTAAATCCTTTTCAAAAAAAAAGTCCAGGACTTGTTTGCTTTCTTAAAATTTATCTTTTATCACAGAAGTTGAGAAAACATTTAAAAATTAAAGCTTGGGATTTCCATAAGTAATTTTTGGACCATGTATTCTAATATAGTAGTATAACTGATATTTTTTTAAGTTAGGAGAATAGTTACATATCAGAACATTTGGAGTGGAATTCTTTGAATCTCTCATGATTTACTTGGAGGCAAAGTATTTCACAATTTGGAGAGCCTTTAAAGGACCAGCTCCATTTAACATTCACATTGTCTGCAAAATATTTGTACTTATATGTCATGTGTTGTTCACAATTTGAAGTTATGCTATGAAGAGATACTGAAATCAACTGAAGACCATGGAAATGGCTGTGTATTGATGTAAAGAGGGGCATACATATACTATCTGATGATATACCAGTTGGGATAACATCAGATAAAATCTCCATAAGAGGGGACTGAATGTCAAATAATAGTCCTGAACTAAAACAAAAGCAAAAACCTAAGTAATGCAACTCTTCCCCCCCTAGGTTGATGGGGAGGCCACAAAAGATAGTGACCATCCCAAGGACAAGACTGAAGGGAGAACAGAAGTCATGATCTCAGGTGTTTTCAGCATACCTGAAAACTCTGCCTTTAGGCCAGAGTTGCTTTTGGAAAACAAGGATTATGTCAACAAAAATTCTTTTAAACCAAACACAGACTTCTCTAGTATGTTAGAAAATGAAGGAAAGAGATGTCCTGAAGAAATACAAGATTTAGCAGCAGAGATTGGAAGACAAAAAACAAGTTATGTTGTAGTGAGAGAGACGGATCATAGCATATCCCCAAAAGACCTCCTGGAAGATGCAAAGATACCTCTTGTTGGACAGACAGATTCATGCACCCAAGAAATGATATTAGTTTCTCCATCAACACAAGAACAGGGAAGATCAGTTAGTGCTTATAATCAAGTCGCACTAAAGCATAAAGCATCTAAGAACCTCACCTTAAATGATATTGATGAAGTAGAGTCACCAGCTAGTATTCCAGATGAGGAGAGGCCACAATCAGAGAATGTTGGCTTCATGATTACTAGAACAGCTGTTCAGTTTCTATCAGGTGGAGAAGTTCATGACATAGTGAACAGGAAGGGAAATGCTGTACAGACTGTGAACATTGATTCCAAGAAAGAAACACCATCTCAACCAAGCATGCTTGAAACTGTTAAAGGCGAAGAACCAGTGGTTTGCTTGGACAAAAAACCAGTCATCATTATTTTTGATGAACCAATGGATATCAGATCAGCTTACAAAAGACTTTCAACAATATTTGAGGAATGTGATGAAGAGTTGGAAAAAATGATGACTGAAGAAAAAATAGAGGAAGAAAATGAAGAATTTGATACACCTGATGATGCTCACTATGAAGACACCACTGAGACAAATAGGATGCAGGTTACTGAGAAATCCAAACAACAAACTTCTTCTAATTCATCAACCCAAGTTCTACAGTCTGAAGGACAGGAGATGGACAAAAAGGAGCATCAGAAATCCAGTTACATTTATGGGTCAGAACCAAAGCTGGATGTTCCTGACGCTAAGAAGAAATTTAAATTTAAGTTTCCTAAAAAGCAATTAGCTGCTCTCACTCAGGCAATCCGCACAGGAACTAAAACAGGCAAGAAAACGTTACAAGTTGTTGTATATGAAGAAGAAGAGGAAGATGGCACTGTAAAACAACATAAAGAAGCAAAAAGATTTGAAATACCTAGTTCTCAATCTGTTAACACTTCTGAAAAATCAGAATCAAAGACAATTGTCCAGGCATCTAGAACTGAAGAAATCAGGAAGAACACATACAGAACTCTAGACAGCCTGGAACAAACTATCAAACAGCTAGAGAGCACCATTAGTGAGATGAGTCCAAAGTCAGTTTTTGAAACCACAGGCCAGGCAGAGAGACCTCCTGGCCCAGGCTTTTTCTCACCCAAAGAATCCATAGTGGTGGAAGAAAGCAATGCTGATGTTGAATTCCTTCCTTCAATACGATCATCTTCACGAAAGGTACTTTAGTATGAGAAATCACAACTCCAGCTGCTTTCTAAAAATCTGCAATAGTAATCAACAATAAGCAAGAGGTGTCTTCTGATTGGTTTGCTTCTTTTCCGGTGGCTTGTTGGTGCATCCAATTTAGTACCTAACAGCTAATATTGTGTGTTTTCATTTTTAAAAAAATGCTGATTTTTGTTTGATTTTGGTGGTGGGCATAAGATGCTTAGTTGATATTCTGTTGCGGGTGCAGCAGTTAAATTAAGGTTGATTAGCAGTTGACCTTTTATTCCATTTTTGATTCCTGAAATTAACACCAGTGGTTTGTCTTTGACTTTGATGTGGTTTCCTCTGGTGCTTTCCATGCATGTTGAGCTTTAGCTTCTCACCTAAAGCAGCTTTTCCCCATGCGCTATGATAGTTCTCATCTATAATGAGCCCAGCTGACCTCTCTCCCTTGTCTCTTTCCTACCCTGATTCCTGCTTTCCTCACAGAATTCAACCAACACTTCACAGACAAGCAGGATGCCAATCCCTGCAGCCACAAAAAATAGGCAAGGAGGTGTGGACAAGACCGTCAAACAGCACAAGCTACAGGATCAACGCCAATACAGACAGGTAGTTTTACCCTAAACCAAATCTTGGGATGAAGTCAGTACTAAGATATATGCTTTGCATAAGTGTATAAGTCCAGTTGCCAGTTTTGGATGATACCAAATCATGAACTGTCTTCTCAGTGAAGATCCTGAATTGGAATCCAGGGCTTGAGGGTGTGGGGCATGAAAGTATCTAATAGTTGCATTATTCTGATATCAGCTTGTGCATGTCGTGGCAAACATCTCCTGCTTTTGAAGTTTTGTTCCAGTACTCGGCTGTAATACTTTTTGAAGTCAGCAATAAGAATCAACAATTCTGAAATGTTTCTGATTAAAGTGTTTATACTAACTCCCTATTTAACAGATTTCAGTCAGCACCTCTTAACCACCCACCGGAGTGTTTCCATCTTCACCTTAACAATTCTGACGCATGTTTCATCAGCTGATCAGCCCCCATATTCGGGGTCACTTTTCCACATACCCTTTTCTTTGAACTTCCTCTTGCTCTGTGCATTTTCTGCTGTGCAGCTTAAAGGGACAGGAAAAATGGGGAAAGATCCAGCCCATAAATGCAAGACTTAGGACAGGTTTGAACAAGTCATTCTTATACTTCTCAAGCTTAATTTCCTACGTATTCCCATGCTTTGTGATGTATGCTGACTTAAACTGTCTCCCACCATTTTTATTTACAGGCTAATGGAAGTGCTAAGAAAGCTGGTGGGGACTATAAAACTATTTCCCCAATTCTATCTGCCTCAAAAATTCCAGCCTTTTCTTCCACTTCTGGAAAAAGTAGTTCTGTGTCTAGTGGTGATAGCACTAACCTTCCAAGTCTATCCACTAAAACCTCTGTTCCTTCTAATTCTCTCAGTCCTCCAACAGGTCGTCCTACTCATTCTACTTCCTTAATCCCTTCAGTTGCTAACGGCTCCTTAAAATTCCAGAATCCTACTCACACAGGTAAAGGCCACAGTCACCTTTTACTCTCCACACAGACTCAAAATGGCCGCCCAACCCCTCTTCCTCCATCTTCCTTTTCCTCAGCTTCCTCCTCCTCCTCCTTACCCTCTTCCATCTCTACCACATCACCAAACCAAAGTATGAAGAACATTCGGTCAATCCACACACCCAGCTTTACTAGCTACAAGTCCCAGAATGGAAGTGTCAGCAAAGCCACTCCAACTTCCACCATCACCAAAGAGCCATCTTAAAAGTGATACCTGGGTCTGTACAGTTCACCAAGCCTTCCTAATATGCTGATGATGTTGCAACCAGTCTTACAGCTGAAGATTGTTACCCATCTTATTATATCATTTCAGGCTGAATGCTAAATTTGTGCTAAATACTAGGGTATTTGAATTAGTGATAAATGTAGTTTTTAAGCATTCATTACTGGTTAAACAGCCAAGGGAATTATATATGAAGCACAGATTGTCTTTTAAGTAGAAACTGTTATAAGGTTTGGAAGGATGTGAGTGGACTGGAAATGTGTGCATAAAAATGTATTGAGCATGAAAAACTGTATTTAAGAAGCCTGTGGTTTTTGTATAAAGCTATTTTTAAGTACAAGAATTAAAGCATCAGAATAAGAAGAAGACTTTAAAACTGAAACGAAAATATTTTTCTTTTATTTTGGAGTTATTCAAATTTGTTATAGATTTCTATTTTTGTCAACAAAGAAAACCATCATGGTTACTTTAAAATTTCTTTTGTCAAAACATTTGATACAATTATAATGTACATTTGATAGTAGAATGCATAAATATAAAAGCTAAGACAAACACTGATGGGGCAATTTTATTGCACTGCCAATCAGATTATATTTAATAATTTGCCATGCATTTGGGGGAAGAAGAAGTTGTTTATTTGCTTATTCGTTTTAGCTAAGCTTTGGTTTCTTTTTTGTTTTTTCCATATTAATTAGACGTAGATGAACTATGTACTATTATAATGTGGATTTTTGAAGTGTAAACTTCTGTACTGCTCTGTATAATGGAAAGCCTTTGTACATATTATAATATAAAGATTATAAATATAAATACATGAATCTAAACAATGCATGTGGCTGGGCACATTGACTACTTTTCAACACCAAAGGTCCATTATGCACATCAAATTGTGGAAAATGTTAAAGGGGGAAAAATTGAGGAGGGTTTTAGAAATCATCATCTGACAAATCAAAGTGCACTTTTGTGATACCTTGTTTATACAACAATACCTTGTTTATACAATATACACAAGTAAAAGGAAAACCCTTTGCAAAAATAAAGGGGTCCATGCTTATAGTTTGGTATCACTTTGTCACTAACAGTAACTTCTTAATCTTGTTTTTTTAGTGTCTATGGACATGATCTGGGAGGAAATATCCTGAAATCCCATTGATTTCAGTAGAAATGTGCATGCATGTGCTTACATTCATTTTGCAAATATTAACTTTCATGGCTTAGTGTTTATTTTACAGCTATTTCTTATAAAAGAAAGACACTAATGTACTCAGCAAGAAGATGGTCTTGATGCTGATCAATTTGTTACAGAACATTCATGTACAAAAGACATAGAAATAGATGGATGGATAAGATGATAGATAGATGGATGGATAAGATGATAGATAGATAGATAGATAGATGATAGATAGATAGATAGATAGATAGATAGATAGATAGATAGATAGATAGATAGATAGATAGATAGATATAGATGATAGATAGATAGATAGATACAAAGATACAAAGATACAAAGATACAAAGTGAACATTTCTATCAAAGTTTTTCAGAAGTGTTTGATGCAGGATAGTAACTAAACTTAAAGTCAGCAAATTAAATCTCATATCAACAATAAACTGTGAAGGAAACTACAGTCTCTGGGTTTTTGCCTTTTTCTTAGTTGTCTTGGGCATAATCTTTGGTGCTATATTGCAAATCCATATTGGCAAAATGTTTTTCAATCATATAATTATACATATCAAGATAGTATAGATCAGGGGTGTCAAACTCAAGGCCTGGTAGATTCAGCCCGTGAGGTGCTTAGATCTGGCCTGCAGGGCCACACTGGAAATAGCGAAGGATTGGCCCGCAGTGGCTCTGCCAGCGAAAATGGAACTTGGGAGGGTTCTGTGTGCCCCTCCCAAAGTCGGTTTTCGCTGGCAGAGTTCTAGCAAAAGAAACTACTAGCAAAAGTGGCACTTGATCACAAGACAAGGAAGCATTGAGAAATGTTTCCCCTTTTGCATTTGAGCATCCAAGAAGGAACAGGAAAGGAGAAAGGGAAAGAAGAAAGACAAAGAAAAATAAGGAAAGAGGGGAAGAAAGAAGAACAGAGAGGAAAGAAAAAAGAAGAAAAGGAAGAAGGAAGGAAGGAAGGAAGGAAGGAAGGAAGGAAGGAAGGAAGGAAGGAAGGAAGGAAGGAAGGAAGGAAGGAAGGAAGGAAGGAAGGAAGGAAATAATGAGAGGGAGGGAGGGTCTGAGGGAAGTCCTGCCTTAGCACTTGGTCACCAGCAGCCCTGCTCCCCTTTTGCAAGCCCCTTGTCTCCTCCTCCAGGTTGTCTCACATCCTATCGCTGAGGATGCTTTGGTTACAAAGCTGGGTCTGCTTGCATGGAGAGGGAGTGGGGCTCCCTCTGCCCCATACACTTTGTCCTCTCTCACACACCATGAACAACCTGGCCAAGGAGAGCGAGAACAGCAGCAGCAGCCTTGAGGAGGAAGTAAGCGCAGCCGTCACCCCCTTGGGGAAGCGGGGCTGTGCTGTACTGGGCTGTGGGGCTGTGCTGGGTGCTTGCCCTCTGCTGTCTAGGTCTTTGGACAGCCTGCGCCAAATCGGGCGATCCTCCGCATGGCCTGAAAAAGACAGTGAGTCTCCTCTGGAGGACAAGGATTTAGTGCGCTTCCTGGTTTCACCTTCCTCCGCTGGAGACAATGGATCCTCCCAGCCCCTCTTGGGCCACCGTAGGTGCCCCTGTCAAAAGTGACGTTGAGCTGGCCATGCTTACCCAGCTACCCAAGATCAAACACAAACCCTGATGCGCCCCTCAGTGAAATCCAGTTTGACACCCTTGGTATAGATAGTTAACAAGCAGGGATCCTTTTTCAAATATGGCTATTAGAGATTTATCTAGAGACATCCCTACATTCCTACATTTTTCATTCCTAAAGCTCTCAAAAGCTATTTAAAATTGAACTATGGTCAGCTTCACAAACTCACACCTCTTAACACCATAAACCAGTTAGTCTATCTGTTCAATAAGGGAGCATAAATTTCTTTACCTTTTGCAGAGGTTTAGTGTTGTAAATGAAAAGAGCTCCTGTGAGTAATTATGGGTACAGGACACAGAGGCTGAAATAAATCAGCTTAGCTGTTGAATAGTGACAGTTACTTGACATCAGAGAGAGGTGGCACTATTTCTCAGGTAATGCTAAAACTGATGCTACTACTACATTTGTGTTGAGAGCATTGAAGCACTCCTGAGTTGAAAGGATTTAATAGCAATATCACTGTTGCCTAGGGGATGTCCATTTGGGAACACCTTTTATGTCCCTATTAAGTTGACCACCAAAGTAGTACCCATCTATCTACTTGCAGTTGCCCACTTTCTAACTGTTGGGTTGGCAGGAACTAGAGTGTGTGATGGGAATGCACCCCATCCCACAGTAGCAGCCGGTTCAAAAGCAACCATACAGATCATCAGACCAAAATCCTAACTTTGTGAGTCACACAGTCCTAAGACTCTTACTGAAGAACACTTGCATGCCCATGGGAGCTTGATTGTTTCTTTATTATGATGGGTGTTTCCTTCACTTCTTATGAAAATGTCGAAGTCTTGTCTCAGGGATGATGGATTGCATTGAAAACTTCCAGACAAGTATCCATAATAGACTGCATTAACAATTAAAATGGAAAGTTTACAATGAGAGGTGGGCATCTGGAGATGACAATAGAGTGAAATACACTACAGGGATTAAAAACACGCATCTCTTGATTTTCAAAAAAAATTTCAGAATGTTCAAACTCTAGGATTTTAAGTATTTCATTTTAAGATCACTGTATATATATAACATTTTCCCAGAGAAGTGACTTTATAGAAATAATAGATCAGCAATGTTTTATTTGCAAAATATGCTAAACCATGGTTTAATCCATTTTTCTAGGTTAATATATTACAAACAGCCATAAAATAGTGGCAGGCTAGATTTCACAACATTCTAAGCTGAAATTTGGTTGGGTTCTCTCTCCCCCCCCCCCCTACTAATGTGCTGCAGTGTGTTATTTTTACTTTCATTGGTGCTCTTAAAAGCTGGTAGCATAAAATATTAACATAATCACATGCTTTATATGAACAAAGCCTATCCTAGATTATTCAGTTTCTCTCAAAATCACATATTAACACTGATTTCGGTCTCCGAGCAGTTGGGAAACGATCTGAAGATAAAGGAAATTACAGTTTTTCCTGAAAAGGAATCCCTTGATCATCTCATGTGTGGATTATTGGAGTAGACTTTATATCAGGGGTGAAATGCTCCCGGTTCGGACCGGATCACTGATCCCTGCACACACACACATCCATGCCCAGCTGAGCCATGTGATCATCAGATGCTGTTTTTTTTACTTTTAAAAGCATTTTTTCTACAACCTCTTCGACCAAAAAACTGCTTTTAAAAGTTAAAAAAAAAAAACCTCTGATGATCGCATGGCTTAGCTGGGATCGTCAGAGGCTTTTAAAAGCATTTTTTTCTGCAACCCCTTCGGCGGTTGGTGAACATGTCTAACCCACCTTCCTCGTCCTATTTTACCCGTAACAACAATCATCATGTGAGGTGTTTTGCGTTGTGAGACTGGCCAAGATACCCAGCTGGCTTTCTTAGCTAAAGTGGACCTTGAACACAGGATCTCTTGCTCTCTGGTCTTTCTTAACCATTAGATCAAATTAAATTGGTGTACTAACAAATGAAAAGGAATTTCATTTCTAGCCAGAAAAATAGAATAACTTTACTAGTCACTCTTTTTCAAACATCCAGCAGAGAATATAAGAAAAACTGAACAGAATCTAAATATTTGTTTCTATTAACACTATTTCCTATAAGTCACTGGTTCTCTGAAGCAAGCACAACCCTTGCATTCATCTTCAAAATTACCTACATGCAGATGACTTAGTATGCAAAAATAAATGATAAAATTGACATATTCTTGCCATTAGGGGATATAGAGATTAAGCAGTTGATATTAACACAACTTGAATTACAAGAATGAGGAAGACCGTAAAGTTAATTTAAAATAAATTCATTTAAAACAAAACATTTAGGCTCTCTCCTGTTTATTCAGTACCATTTACAATGTAAATGTGAAGCCATTAGATCTAGGCAAATCCTGTGAAAACATGCTTTTGTTGAGGCTTCCACCATCTCTATGTGGAATAATACGGCTTCCAAGGAAGTGAGAATCAGTATTCTCTTCCCCCTCCCCACTGAAGTTGAGTGGCCTACCTATGTATATATGTAGAAATAGCTGCATACAAAACAGCCATGTGATCCTGGAAGAATGATACAAAGAGATTTTTTTTACTTGCATCACCAACTGTAAAGAACCTCTTTCAAAAGTTTTGCATAACTCCAGCAGCAGTATTATTCCACATACAGATCATCAGATATACGAAGATAAGCAGTTTGTAAGGAAGACGTAGTAGTCAACTTCAACTTTAGTTCATGTTCATCTAAGTATTAACAAGAAAAACCATATTAAAATATTTAATCTGTAAGAAGAAGAAAATGGATGTTTTTAACCATTTGTCTGAGGTTCAATTGCTCTTCAATTAGCACACATGAAATAGAAAAAAATGTGGAGATGCTGGGGGAGAGGAAGGGAGAGATCTCAAAGATGCCTGGGAAGCTATAACAGATGAAGGAAAGAAGTTATAATTCGTGTCCCAGCCAACAAGGATGATTCTTATACAGGGTAATCTTGTTGCTCAGGGTTGAATTGTTGGATTCCTGGTTGTCTCTGAACTTTATAGGCATATCATGACAGGATAGGCAGCATTGTTGGCTATTGAGCTAGTGTTTCTCTTGCTTTTTTCCACTTGCAATTACTGTTGCAAATATAGAGGGCTTAAGCATCAATCTGCTATATTGATTATTTCCTATCCTCAAGAACCGTGTATAAAAAACAGGTCTTAAAAAGATACCTGTTGTAAGCATCATGATTTTTTTAAAATAAGTATGCTTCACATTTTTTTCTTTAAAGAATCTTTCAAAGAAAAGTTATGTGGATACGAAACTGAGTTATATAGGTATTGTCAGTTACAACTGAGTTGTTTTACATAAATTTGCTCTGACACCGTACGTAGCATATCAATTATCATAGGCCATGGTTTCTCAAGTCTCCAGCTTTAATTTTACAAATTTTATCAGCTTTGCAATAATTAGAGCTGGACTGCTATCAAAACTTTATGCTTATGAAGTTATGCTCTTTTTTCTTCGATTCCTCGGGACTGACTTTCCATTTCTAATAGAAGATGGTTTTTCAATATAAGTAGCAGAAATTACTATCAAAGTTGAATTATTTTAGTGCATATAACCCTTGAAACTGCATAGGACTTCACGTTATGATAATGAAAATGGCAGTTTCAGCTATTTTTCCTTTTTTAAAAAAATAAATAAATTATTTCTCTAAATATAGAGCTAAATAGGAAACTAAGGACCCATTCTGAGTGAGTTTTACATCTTGACATTTTCAGAGCCATTTTTGTGAGGTAGGAGGAAAAGGCACCTGGACTTCCATGAGTGACAGGCCTGATATTCAATGAGAAGGAACTTTATTATGAAGCAACTTGTTAGCCACCCAATCAGAGGGAGAGGTGGAAAGTGGAGAGATTTCCACCTCCCCTTAGGATTCACTACACTCATTTCAGTCTTAAATGGAGAGATGGTGGTAGTGGTGTCCTATTTTATTTCTGTTTTTGGATTCCCTATACACTACCGCTCAATTTATGTACCTAGGGGCTCCTTGCTACCCTAATACACTCCTTATTTTCTTAGTCTAATGTGTTGGAGTCAGTCTTGACTCCTAGCAAATTTTTGGAAAGGGTTTGCTAAGCCTTCCTTATGGACTTGACAAAGAGGGATTGGGCCAAAATTACCATCTGGATTTTGTGCCTAAATTGGATGAGAACTCTGCCTTTCCTGTTCCTGCTCTAGAAATTTTAACCCCAGGAGTACTAAACTGCCTTTCCGACTGTCTGCAAGTCCCATTTATTTCTGGATCTTCATAGGACAATGGCAGATTTAAAACTGCATAATAAGAACACATGGCCTGTTCAGAGGTTGCTTTTGGATAGCCAGAGTGCTTGGCAATCCTTTTAATAATTAGCCACTTCCTTAGAAATCTTGGGTTTTGCCAGCAAGACACATTAACCATTCAAGCAGCTGAATTCAACAATTTATGTCTTCAAGAATATGACCCCTCATACTGGGATCTCTCTGTCTCTCCTGTTCAAGATACAAGTTGAGCAACTCTGTTCTTTTCCATCATTACCTCATAGCAAAATCTACTTTTAATGGAAGAATTAAATACTGAGGCAGCATTAGAAGCTGATCACCCTAATGAAGTTACTAATCAAACATACTTCAGCCATTATGGAAAGAGCTCCAAATCCTTTTTTTTTCCTTGAAGGGACTCTGTGGCTGCCTGTTGATTTTCTATATTATTCATAAGCCCACTATGTCACATAAATAATTAAAAGACGAAGTGTGTTGATTTTGGTCTGCAGAATGATGCACATCACAGGACTAGCAAAACCCCTGCAGAGGTTATTGTGTGACGTCCTCATCTCCAAAATGGGGTGGAAGAGGACATATTATGAAGCTCCCACACATAAAACAGCCTGTGGTTGAGGAGAACATGAGCTTCCCAAGCATCCCTGGCGAATTCTGTGTTCCTTCCACTCTTTAATTAACACTTGTAAAATTTATGCAGGTCCTGAATAAATCTAATATTAATCTAATTAGCTGATCTAAAAAGTCAGTAAAACCAATTCAATTTTCCCCATATTGTGGATTTAGTATGAGACTTTGGGATGGGATATAAGACTACTACATCCTTTTCTTTAGGGAGAAAAGAAATTGATTAAGAAATCTTGTTTCCACATTATTTTTATGCAGAAAATGGCAGCACAGAGGCAGAATAAGCTTTCTAAGCATTGTGGGCCAAGACCTGGCATAAATACACTGGTTTCCAAGTTGAGTAATAGATATTAGGCATAGCTGTATAAATATAAAAAGTAAATAAGAGTTTCTTTAGAAATAGGACATCAGGAATCTCACACTATTTTCTGGGAAACAAAATATTCATGATATAGGAGGCTTTGGGGAGATTCAATGTCTTTACTCAGCAATTATTGAATTATCAATTTCAAACACATTTAGAAAGATTTAAATTTTCTGAGAAAGGCAAACTGCCTAACTATCCTATTTTATAACTGTCCAGAATTACTTTGCAAAGTGAAATGAGCAGCATATAAATAAATATTTTTCCATATCTCTCCCATTTTTAAACAATTGTGATACTACTAAATGTTTACAGTAGTAGTAGTAGTAAAGAGAAAAATAATTCATTCAATTTTTCTGCAATCAGCATTTACTCTTGAAACATTCCTTTCATTATTTTGTGGTGATTCCCAATTGCTTTCCTGTTGGTTTTGTGCTTTACATAAGTAATTCAAAGCACGTGGAATCATTTTGGCCTGCAGGATGATGTGCATCACAGGACTAGCAAAATTCCAGTAGATATTATTGCATTGATTTTCCTATCTTCAATAATTGCTCCTACTAGTTTCTGAAAATGAAGGATCTCATTAGGAAAACCTTTGCTAATTCACTATGCCCACTAACCTTTCATTAGTTGGATGCTTTCTTTATAAATAACATCATCTGTAGTCAACTGAGTCAAGTTGGATAGGAATCTTTAGAGGGCATCAGATAGATCTTGATATGATTCAATCCCTCACCTTTCACACACTGGGGAAGGACCTCTTCTGCATATTCTGCTTTGCTTCAATATCCAAATCTTGCTAAAGTGATTTTTCAAGTAGACCATACCAGCCCAGAAAGGTTCCATAAAAAGAACTGACTTAAACCTTGTTTCCCATTTATTCATCATATCGCATGAAGGGAAAAGATGAGACCCAGTAAACTTCTCCTCATAACTCATTTAGAGTTTAGAAAATTAAACATGAAGCCACAAAACTCCGTTTTTTCTCTCAAAGCAGAGGATAGACTTGCTGATAAAAGCTGAAAAGCAAAGCATTCTTGGGGACAGCATAGCAGATAAGCAATAGGGCAGATCAGTACTGGTCATGGAAAAAACTGCTCCTCTCCCCAAAGTTATTAATTTCTCGAGGTGTTTTCCAGAGGAGCAACTACCTCTTCATGACAGTAAAAGCTGCAGCAAAAGTAATTGGCAAAAGATATTTGAATTCAGATCTTTATTCTGAAAAAAAAAGGTGCTTTATCTCCAGTCCATTTATTGTCATAAGGTTGTCATAAGGTTTTTATTAGAAAGGTAAGCAAGCTTCCCACTCCTTCAAGTCTTTTTATAATCTGTGTAGAGCACATTTTGAAGAAGATCCTGACTTTATCTTCTAGAATTTACTATTCTTGTAGCTTCCTTTCTTGGACATACATTATTATACAACATTCTGCGTTTAATATATGGGTAGTCCTTGACTTACAACAGTTCCTTTAGTGAACGTTCAAAGTTACAACATTGAAAGGCAGCTCTAAATTTTATTTAGCTAGTGCAGTTTTAAAGTAGTATTTTCTTTCTTCTCCTGATTAAACTTTGTCTAGGCACACAATCAGTAATATGGCTGATGATGGTATGATCCACCCAATTCCTGCATCTTACAGCTCCTGCAACCAGGGTTTGTCCTGTCCAAGTTCTGAGCAGTGCCTTCTTTGCCCATATTGACTTAGGCTACATGAAAGAAATCTGCCTGCTTAATATTTGATCAGCTCAATAGAAAAGGCCAGGCAAACAGTAGTCATGCTTTAGAAATATTAGTTTACTTCCACGAACTGGTTCCATGTTGCACCACAGTTTCAATAAAGAGTTACCAAAAGAAGGGTTTTGTTGCTGTTGTTGTTTCCACAGTAGCTTCACCATTGCTTGGGCCAAAACTCCAGGTTCTGCTACTGGCTGGAGAAGCCCTGATGTTTTCTCTTGTCACCTCTTGGAGGAGGCACAGATAGGGTAGCTAGCTTTCTATGTCCTGCTTCAGTGACAGCCACCAAAATTGGTACTTGACTAGGTGCAGAGATTTTACAAAGCTGAAATGCCCAACCACTTCAAGCACTTGAAGCAGTTATCAACAGTGGAACAACAACCTGACCAAAAACCATATTGGTCTTCGGGAAGCAGGCCTTTTTCAATTACCCAGACCTCAATCTTATATAAAAAATATTTGGCAACGTTGCTATGTTTTCTAATTAGTCTATAATTTGAAGGATCATCCTTATCCCCCTTTTGTAAATGGGGACCATAATAGACAGCATTCAATCAGTTGGGATTTGGCAGGAATTGTTTTTATGAGTAAATAAACCTGCAAGTAAGGGAGCCCACCAGTCAATGGAATACTTAAATAATTCTGAGGGTAAAAGATTTTCCCCAGGAGCTTTGTAGGCATTCAGTGTCTGAATGAGTCCTCTAGCCATCTATTCAGTCACTAGAGGCTTGGGAAAATGAATGGTTGGCTATAATATTCCTCCATATGAAAGCAGGTATAGGAGTGTCCAGGAAGAACCTATATTCCCATAATAATCCTACAAATGAGTGCCAGAAAAAGGCTGAGTTTGGAGTTTGGGCTGCTAACTCTAAATTTAACCTGAGAGACGGCAAGTGGTGAGACTTCTTGCACTTGATGGTTTTTCATTTACTCTTGTCTGAGAGAACCAGGAAACTCCAAACCTGCTGATGAGTCTGGGAAATTGTAAAAGAAAGCACCTGTTGCCCAGAAACTATATGGAATCATCTAGGCCCTAGGGAGTCATCAGGAGTCAATCACAATTCAAGGTAGAATTTTCCTTTCTTTCAGCAAAAGACTGAAATGTGGATGCTATAGGACAATCCACAGCTTCAGAAAGGCTGAATTTCTGAGCAAATGAGGAATGATTCATGGATGCATGGACAGATTGGCTATGTTTACACAGTAAGTTTAGCTGAATCAGTTAAAGAATCTTGTACGTACTTTTCACACAAATGAAACTGGATTAGTTTTCATTTGGGCTTGACTTTGGCATGGCTTTAGCCACATACATACTCAGCCAGTGTAATCAATTTATGTTTTTACTCTTTAGCTTCAAATTCTATTTACTGGAGTTCAGTTAAATAGATAAATAGGCACAGACACACAGACACATACCCTATATATACTCACCAGTTGTTTAAATGATTGCAGAATATGGAAAAGTATTGGTTACATGCTGCCATCTAGTGGTTATGGTTTTAGACTACAATTTTGCTTTTTGTTTCTGTTTCCAATAAAGTTTTCTACTATATTATTGTTTTATTGTTCTCTGATAGCTGTAAAATTATAATTCTGTGTTATTCTCTCAAGTCAGTTATCTTTCCCAAATTGCTTATTTTTTTGTTGTTGTTGTCAGTTCATCCAAGGCATGATCTAGTTTAAAATACTTTTTTTTTCTTGGTCAGAGCAATTATCTTTGAAAATGTTTATCAACTATTGATAAGTGTAAGTATCCATATATTAAATGATTGAGTGAAATTAGTTCTACAAACGTAGAAGGGCTTAAAAATAGAATGGAATGGAATAGAATAAAGACTTTATTGTCACTTTAAGCGTACACTAATGAGCATATGGTACATTGAGATTTCTTTGCATTCAGCTCAAAAAATAACCATTATGCATATATTCACATACACACGCATATATATCACAGAGAAACATCACAGTTTAGTTTGAATGTATACATATATATGGTGAAGAAAAAAGAATCCTGCGAATTTACAAAGAGGGATGGCATAAGGAACAAAGCTGTTACACAATCTAGTAATCCTGCCATAAATACCATAAAAACCTTCTCCCAGAAGAGAACAACAGAAACAGATCATAAAGTGGGTGTGTAGAGTCTCTAACGATGCTTTAAGCACTAAGCACATAGCCTTTGTAAGCAGTATCCTGAATAACAGGAAGCAAGCTTCCTATAATCTCAGCTGTCTTTACCACTCGCTGTATGGAGTTTCTATCTGAGGAACTGCTGCCACCAAACCAAGCAGTGATGCAGTTTGTTAAAATGCTCTCAATCATGCCTCTGTAAGAAGTGGCCAGGACAAAAGTGCTCTCTTCATCTGATGCAAGAAATGTAAATGCTGGTTTCCATGCTTCACTAAAGATAACATATGAAGACACTAAGTCAGATTGTTGGTTATCTGTAAATACACACTCCCTGATACTTAATATTATTGACCACCTCCACAGCTGCAGCCTTGATACCAAATGGAGTAAGATTGTGCTGGCTGTTTCTAAAATCAATAATGTTTTATTAACATTCAAAACCAGGTTATCTTTATTACACAAGTCCACCAAAGCCCTTACCTCCCCCTATAAGAATTTTTATTGTCATCCCAGAGAAGACCCACCACTGTGGCAACATCCACATACTTCACAATATGATTCATAGCAGACTTGGCACAGCAGTCATGGGTCATCAAGATGAACAGTAACAGACTCAAAACACAGTCCTGTGGGGCACTCCACACTCAAGGAGATGGAATTGGAAACTTTTCTTCCAACTTGCATACAATGGGGCCTATCAATAAGAAAATCAAATATCCAGTTACACAGATAAAAGTATTAAAACTTAATAGGCCCAGTTTGTTCGTCAAATGCTGAGGAATGATTGTGTTGAACGCCAAACTGAAATCAACAAACAGCATTCACACATGAATATTCTCCTCCAGGTGTGCCAAACTAAGATGAAGCACACAAGAAAGTGCATCATCTATAGAGCGGTTCTTCTCATAAACGAACTGTAATGAGTCAAATGTAGGTGGAAAGTATGAAACAATATTGATGGGCTGTCTGCTAAAACAAAGCAAGGTTATGGCATACACTTGAAAGTAAATCAGGAAGCCTATTATTGTGGAATCTGTCTGGCAAGAACAAAGAATGCTTATTCACCAGAAATATGCATATGTAAAGCTTGTAACAATTCTGGGTGGTTAGAAAACTGATAAAAGTAACGAAGAATTAGGCATCTTGCAGACCTCAGCTAGAATTTAGGAATAAAGATGTCCTGGAGCAAATAGAATTGTATTACAACAGAAACATTCATTAGCCAAGGCTTCAAAATAGGGACAGCTAGAGACCATCAGAACAAATAGTTAGATCATTACTAAAATGTTTATTAGATGATATTTTTTATTATCCTGCTCTGTCCCACCTTCTCCTTTAGTGAAAATGCATAGAGCTTTCTTAACCCTTTAATCTTGGCATTTTGGCCTGGAATTCTTTTCCTTGGAGTACTCCAATAAAAAAACAATCAAAACCTACACCCCATGTCTGGTGTCTTTCATCAACCTTGACACCAGGGTCAGATCCAAATTGGGAACAACAATCTGGGAGCTCTTTCCAGGATTCCACACCTGGATTCAATTGGAAGACACCAACGACCACCAGAGGAAGACCCCTGGACAGGTAAGACTAGTGGCTGAAAGGGGTGTGATCGCTCTGAAATAAAACCCCTGGTCGGTGACCAAGACTGTGTGTTTCTGCACTGCCAGCTGTCCTCATGGATCATGAGTCTTGACAGTGAGTTACTACCCTGAAAGGCAAGGGGTGGTGCAAAGATCTGTGTGTCTCACTGATGCATAGAGTAGATTGATTGAATGCAATGAACCACTGTCTAAATGAACGTCTGGCCTCAGTAAAATCTTTGGTGACTTCTTAATTGAACTTAAAGGCCAAAGCCCTGAAGAAACTAAGGAGCAGGAACAACCACTGACAGAAGAAAAGAAAGGGACAGGAATTAGGAAGACTGGTGAAGACTGGACAGGACATTATCCCAGGGGATAAGAGGTAGTCACCTGAGAGCCAACCCTAAGTAAAAGGCAAATAAAGGTAAAGACCGAACAGGAGACATCCCAGAATCCACCTGAGATCCGGCTTTGAAATGGGAAACCATGGCAGCAAAAAGGTATCCAGTCGTGTGGGAACAGAATTGTCAAAAGTGAAGCTGACACGCCGGTGGATTGTGTTTTGGTTAATTTCAAAAATATTAGGGGAATTAGATATAGGGACTAAGGCAATCTTTTCTCATTATCATGTATCAGTATGACCATACTTAAAATTTATTTATTTATATTTATTTATTTATTTATGTTTTTGTTTTTGTTTTTTTATATGCCGCCCTTCTCCGAAGACTCAGGGTGGCTTACAATGTGTTAAGCAATAGCCTTCATAGTTTTGTATATTATACAAAGTCAGCTTATTGCCCCCACAAACTGGGTCCTCAATTTACCTACCTTAGAAAGGATGGAAGGCTGAGTCAACCTTGAGCTTGGCGAGATTCGAACATGAGTAATTGCAGACAGCTAGATGTTTAATTAGGGTGCTTTGTCTGCAGAGCTATCCAGGCTCTATAAAATTGGATAAGCCAGGAGATTTCTGGCCACCCCAAGGATCAATCAATCACCAATTAATTGAAGTGAGAACTGCCCTCTTGGAGCAGAAATGGCATGCTGAAATTCACTAACTCGAACTCTTTGCAAAATTGGCAAAGTGCCCATCTCTGTTACAAGACTGCCGTTGTGAAAGAACTTTTGTATGCGTAGCAGAGGATCCTAAATTAAAGAAACCCAGTGCTCCTCTGGTTATACTGGAAGAATCTAAGACTGGTCTGCCACCCCCTACTTATTCAGATGGGTCACCCCAGACAAGGAGATAGCAGAGAATGGGGGAGGCTGAGGAACAACGTAATCAAACAGGGAGTGACTCTTATGACATTCAGTCTTAATCAAAACTGAAACTGGAGGTGCAGGATAGATTCCTTCGAGTGGTAGTTTGCACACCATTTTCTACTTCAGATGTTTATAACTGGAAGCAACAAAATCCCAGTTTTAGGGAAGACCCAGAAAAAATTCACTTGCTGTTCTTATCTATTATAAGGACACATAACCCAACTTGGGCAGATATTGTGGCAAGACTGAAGCTCCAATACAGCTCCGGTCAGGTCAGCTTCAGGGTTGATAGGATTGATGGGTGTCTTTTTAACACTAGAGGAACAGACAGGCGGGGGGGGGGGCAGTTAAAAAAGAGCATGAGAATGACAACCACTGCTCCCTCATGGAGCCAAAATGGGATATGGATGATGATATGGATAATATGAGGCTACTGAATTATCAATCCTTAGTCTTGAATGGAGTTCCCAAAATTAAGAATCTTGCAAAAGTATATGAAATAAGGCAAAATAAGGATGAGAGTCCTGGGGATTTTCTTGAAAGAATATACCAGGCTTTCAGGCAATACACTGATTTAGATCCTGAAGCCTCAGACAATCAGAAAAAGATAAGCATGATTTTTATAGGGCAGTCAGCAGAGGTTATTAGTAAAAAGTTACAGAAAGTAGTAGGAGGTCTGGGGAAAGGCATTTCAGAATTGGTTAAGATAGCTTATAAAGTTTTTACCAACAGAGGGCAAGAAGAAAATAAGAAAGAAATTCATAAGGCTCACTGAAACACTATCTTCTTAGCAGATGCCCTTAGGCAGGAAAAGGGGTGAGGAAGGGGACAATCTGGAAGAGGACAGCAAGGAGGGGGAATTGAAGTAGCTCGAGGCAGTAGAGGGCGTGGAAGAGGAAGGGTCCCCTCAGGAGCCAACCAATGTGCTATATGCAGAAAGGAAGAGTGAATTGGAAGAGTGAATGCCCGATGGTTATAGCCATGCAAGCAGAAGAGTGAAGAGGCCAGGGACAAGTAGCTATTGCTCCCCCAACCCCTGATGGAAGTTCAAATTGGGGGGGGGCTCTAAATACAGGATGTTAATAGATGCAGGAGCAAGCAGATCTGTCCTTAACTATTGCTCCTCAGACTGCTAATGAGATACCTATTGGAGCTTCAGGAAAAGCTATTTCAGTCTCTTTTTGACAACCTTTAAAATATAAAATAGGGCACACTGTGTTAACTCAATTAGTGGAATGTCCACTCCCAAGCTTAGGATGGGACATCCTTAATAAATTACAAGCAACCATAACATGCAAAGGGGGAAGTATAAAGATGAAGATACCCCAAGAGGAAATATGGAGAGCAACCACCTTAGTAATAAAAAAAGAAATTTCCCTAATCCCACCAGGAATAGAAAACATCCTGAAACCTTGTGTTTCGGCAGCAGGACATCCAAGGAAGGCAGTATTTGTTAAACCAGTCACAATGGCTTTAACTCCAGGCAGACAAGTGGCCAATATAAAGCAATATAACATTAAATGGGAGGCAAAGCAGGGTCTCCAGAGAAGTTCCTAGGATGGGGACTCAATTCAGAAATCTTCATCCTGGAATACCTGTTAAAAAGCCAGATAGGTCCATGCATTTCATTTAGGATTTGCGTGGGGTAAATAAAAATACTCTCACGCTCCATGTGATGGTACCCAATCCATATACTTCATTGGCACAAGTTAATCCAAAAGTTAAGTGGTTTACAGTGTTGGACTTAAAGGATGCTTTCTTTTATATTCCATTAGCAAAAGAGAGCCAATCAATCTTTCTCTTTGAATGGCAAGACCTCACATCAAGCATTCCTGTTCAATACACATGGATTAGATAACAAGGATTTTAAAATAATCCCACTATCTTTGGCCAATGCTTTCATTCTTCCAAAGTGAAAGAACATTCTGTTGACCCCGAATTTGGATCTTAGCCTGGCACCAAAGCCAGTGCAGGATTGATTTCCTTTTATTGAAGTGCTTCAGCAAAACGGTTCCCAGCTAGCAAAATAATCAGGGCCCAGGGTTCAACAAGCTTTTTTACAGTTTTTCAAGGCAGGATAAAGAAATATTGCCTAATAGGCTTTTTGAAAGTTATCTAAAGAGTCCCCTATTGGTTCCATGCCACCCTTATTTGTAAGTCTTAACTAATAAAAACTTCAACAGATATTCTTTTGGCTCTACTTCAACCCAATTCCTAAAAGTTAAGTAACAGGCATTCCAGAAGACATCCTTATCAATAGGTCTTGTATGATATGCCTGACAGTCAGCTCTTGTTTCAATCTTCACTGAAAGGGGCCCTACCTGTCCACACTTCCTTTTCCTTTATCTCTGTTATACAAGTTTTGCACATACATATCTCCTCCCTTCTTTCTGAGTTCCTGCCATAACCTTGCATTTTTACAGCAAATGGCTCATCAATTTCTTCCCATGAGTCATAAGTGAAATCTTTTAAAGCAGTAATATCTCTTCTAGGCTTGAGGGTTTTCCAAAGAAACAAGTAGATGAGACACTTCAATACCAAAAGTTCCACAGAGAGCTGAGCTGTTTATAAATGTCTGTGGAGATTCTCATTCATCCAAGTCATATTTGTCCCAAAGGTGCTTTTTCAAGAGGCAACTGGACTTTCTGGTTTTTTCCTTGTAGATGTTCGGCTTCTATCCAAGAAGCTTCTTCAGCTCTGGCTGGATGGTGGAGAATGGAAGGATTTATGGCTGGATAATGGTGCGAGAGAGTCCAAGAATGGGTTGACTTGTCCTTTCTGCCCAGAGACTGAGTTGTTAAACTTGTAGCCACACCCCATTGCTTCTCTCTCTGGCCCGGTTTTCGATGAAGGCATAGCTGTGAATAAAATGTCTCTCCAGTGTAAAATGATCACTCCTGGACTCTGGACTCTGGACCATATAGTTGCCAGAGCGGGTTTGGACTTTCCCATAATACACACAGAAGGAGTGTATCAGGTAAGACCAATGCCCTTCTCCAGTGTGCTTGAGGGGGAATCCAAGAATGGGACATACCAAAGTCGGCTGTCCTAGGGTGGGTAACTGTTTGGTCTGGAATCCCCAAGGCCATATGAACTTTTTGGAGGACTATCCTCCCAAAGGACACTTCCACTGATGCAAATGCATCCAATTTGTAGTGTCTAATAAAGGGTGACAGTGAGGACCATGTCACTGCCCTACAAATATCTTCGATGGAAGCCCGAGTTGCCCACGCTGCTATCATGGCTGCATTCCTAGTTGAATGAGTCATTACCCATCCGGATAGTGGAGGGCCTGAGTCTCAGAGGCCTTGGCTATGCATGCTCAAACCATCAGCCTATGTTTAATGGTGTTACTCTGGTACCCATTGAAGATGGTTGAAAAGACATTAATAGTGACTCTGTTTTTCTGGTAGAAGATGTCCTCTTGATATAAATCTGGAGGGCCCTCCTAACATCCAAGGTGTCCCATTTCTTCTCCAGGGCATGGGTTGGCCCTGGACAGAAGTCTAGCAATATGATTTCCTAGGCCCTATCGAACCAGGAATTCACCTTGGGGATGAAGGAGGAGGTCCAGTCTGAGGACCACCCTGAGTGGAAGTTGCAAAGGTCCTCCCTGACAGAGAGGGCTGCCAGCTCTGAGATTTGCCTAGCCAAAGTGATGACCACAAGGAATGAAACCTTGAAGGTCAGGAAGCGCAGACTGGCTGTCCTTAGGAGCTTGAAAGGCACAGAGGTGAGGGCTTGCAGATACCTGTGTACTACAGGAGGGTTCAGGTTGGCTGCACCTCTGATAAACCTTCAGATAATTGGGTGTTGAGCGAGGAACTCCTGCTCCCCGCATGTCAACACCATGGAGAAACTTATCTGCAAATGGTGTTATGGGAGAGTCCTCTATCCAGTCCTTTCTGGAGAAATTTCAGGACTTGTGGGGAAGTGGGGTCAATGTGACTCTTGGAACACCGTTTGGCAAAGGTTGTCCAGGTGGCATTATAAATTCTATTGGTCAATGACCTTCTGGAGGCCTGAATTGTCTGTATCACCCTGAAGGAGTACTTGTCCCTTAGGAGACTCCTCTCAAATGCCAAACGGTCAGTTGGAGCCATGATGTCTCTGGATTGACCAAGAACCCCTGGCTGAGGGAGATTGTCTCCTGAGGAATCCTCCAGGGTTGGGATACTGAGAGGCTGACCAGATCTGCATACCATGAGTGTCTGGGCTAGTGGGGAATGAGGAGTAATATCTCCGTTCTCTCTGTCAATACTTTCCTTATTACCCCTGGAATTAGGGGAAGAGTGGGGAAGTATGCTCTGGAGGCATACTTAGCTGCATTCAGAGTGGCTTCCGCCAAAAATTGAGTGGCTGCCATCAATTTGTTGATGTCCTGATGGAGCTGAGCCTCCTGCGGTAGCATTCTCACTTGCATCTTGTGAAGCCAGAGCAAGGAGGTCCTATTAAAAAAAGAAGGCGGCAGTAGCCACCTTGACTGCCCAGGCCACTGTTTGATGCAGATGCTTGTGCAGAGTTAGATCTGCCTTCTTGTCCTCAGCAAACTGTCAGCTATCCACTATGCCACCAGACAAGGTGGAAGAGGAAGAGGCGAGGATCGCCACTGGGCCATCCACCGTTGGCAACTGAAGCGGTTCAGCAAGGTTAGAGTCCATATTGTAAAAGCATTTATCATTCCTGCTTGGAGTAGGGAATAACCCAGGATGAGCCCATTATTTCTGGACTACATCCAGGAACAGCTTTGGAGTAAGGATCTCCAAAGAGACAAAGAGATCTCCAAAAGAGACCTTCACTTGGGTCCTGAAGGCCCAAAGGTATCTCTAATGGAGTTGCCTCCACTCCCAAATGAGTTGTGATTTTTGCTTTATGAAAGAGAGACTTGAATAGGGCTGGAGGGAAGAGACCTGTAAATACTGGGAGATTCAGAATTAGGCCCTCATCCTCAGAGAGATCCAACTCCCTCTGGCCTTCATCACCCAAGAGTGAGTCCTCACTCCCTAAGGAGGGACTGTAGGATTGAGGTCCCTGAAAGGCTGGCCGGTCAGCAGGGAGCTGAGGCTGCTGATTTAAATACATGGAAGGTTCGGATGCCAGAGATGCTGATTGGTGGCATTGCTGCAGGCCTGCAGTGATACCTTGTGATATGGCTTGGGAAATAATAATTCTAATATTTTCAGGCAATTCTCCCATATTCTCTCTGGGGTGAAGTCCTGCTGTGGTAGGAGTAGATGATCTACTATTAGAGCCTTGTTGCCATTCTGCTTTTGTTAGGCAGGAAAATGGGTCTAATTCTTTCTCCTTATTGCCTGGGCAAGACAATTGAGGGAATAGCTCACTCTGGTCCCCCTGGTGACCATGCCTGCTGAACTGCATCTCCTGAGAGAACCAATGATTCAGCCTGTAAAGAGCGGGAAATGACAGAAGCTGTCAAAGGGGAATTTGAGTGCCTTCCCTCAGCTGCTCATTCTTTCTCACCCTGGAGACCTGCTTTTCCAGAACCTTTTGTTTCCTCCTAGCGTCTTTCTCTGCCACCTTTGAAAACTGCCTTGAACAAGGAGTCTTTGACACCAATTTGTCAACTGCTTGCTTGCCAGCCAATTTAAATGTTTCAACTGCCTCTCCAGCAGGCTGGAGTGGCACAGGGGATCATTTCTCCTCCCCCTTCTCCGCTGTGGTTGAAAGCTCCACTATTTTAGTAATGCAACTCCTGTGTCGGGCAGAGCAGATTTCAAAGAAAATGCTGCAGGATTACTGTTGCAACTGCATATGCCTAGAACAAGCTAGGCAGTGACCAAGATTCTCTCTACAAGGCTATGAGCCTACTGTGGTGCTGCTGGTGGTGGTTGCCGCGCCAGACGAACCAGGTGAGCCAGCACACGGACAGGCAGCTTCAGGCAGGTATTGAGATTGGGACGGACCAGGGAAGCCAGCCACAATTGCCTGAAGCTCTGTTGATTGGCAGCTCTGCCAGATGCAGTGGATTAGCCAGCCCGACCTGTCAATATGAAACCAGCAATCCAGCAGGCAAGAAACGTGTGGTAGTAAGCCCCCACTTCGTCTGCGATCTCTAAATTGGATAGTGTTCTTTAGACCTGTGTGATGTAGGGAAATCCAAGAAATCAGTGTCCAGTCTGATTGTGCCAATTCTGAAACGTCTCTCTCGGGCAAGACTGAGTCGAAAACTGGGCCAGTGAGAGAGGCAACGGAGCATGGCTGCAAGTCTGACAACTCAATCTCTGGGCAGAAAGGACAAGTCAACCCATTCTTGGACTCTCCCGCGAGTACACTGGAGAATGAAAGGACTCCTTTACATTCTTTTAGAGAATCATTTCAACAGTTCCAAGAAGGCTCCACACTCATTTGCACTACGTAGGTGACCCTGATGACACAGATAAATCTCCAGGTGGCCTCAATGACTCTCTAAAAAAAATGCAAATGGGCATCTGTCTGCAAGGAGTATAAATCCTTCCATTCCCCACCATCCAGCCAGAGCTGAAGAAGCTTCTTGGATGAGAATGAAACATCTTCAAAGAAAAACCAGAAGGTCCAGTTGCCTCTTCAAAAAGCACCTTTGGCACGAGCTGTCATAACTTGCTTGTGCCAATTCTATAAATATTGTTGGTATAATTATGTTGCGGGGCTTCTAGGTATTATCCCAGGAATATTTGGAAGAGAATGTAAGTCTTCCTGACTTGGATCCTGTGGATAAAACTGAGAAAAAAAAGGAGGGGGATGGAATGAAAGAGGGAGCAGTTTGGTTTGTGTTCAGGTACACCTGTGGATTAAGCCAAGAGAGAAAAGTGGGGAGGTGAACAAAAGAAGCAGTGATGCAACCCTTGGTTTAATGTCCGTTGGGACAACTTGTGAGTCTCTGGAAACAGCCTTAGGTTTGGCAATGTGTGTGTGTGTGTGTATGACAACAAATCCCTGACAATACATCCCTGACAATACAATATGACAGGATGCATTCACTGGTTCCTCTATAGAAAGTGGTAGGACAGGGGAAGAAAGATGTGCTCTTTTCATATGACTCAGAAAATGCAGGTGCTGTTGTGCCCACTTCACCAGTGTCTCACTGTTGAGTGATCAGACTAACCTGCTTGTTGGGTGCACACCCAAACAGTTAATACTACTAACAACCTCTGTAGTTGAATCAATACAGAGGGGTATGGCTGTGCCTCCCTTTTCTGAAATTGACAATGATCTTCTTTGTTTTTCCTACATTTAAAACTAGGCTGTTTTTATTATACCAGGTCACCAAACCCTCTACCTCCTCACAGTAGGCACTGTCATTATCATACTAAAAAAGGCCCACTACTGTTGTATCATGCCCATACTTCACATATATGGTTGGTAGCAAACTTGAACAACAGTCATGGGTCATCAGGGTGAACAACAGCGGATTGCAAACACTGTCCTGAGGAGAACCTGTGTTCATGAAAATGGTGTTAGAAATATTGGTCTCAACTCGCTTATCAGTGAGAAAATCAAGAATCCAGTTGCATAAAGGAATATTGAAGTCTAAAAAGTCCAGTTTGTCTACTGAGGAATGGTTGAAATGCTGAACTAAAGTCAATAAAAAGCATTCACACACGAGCATTTCTTTCCTCTAAGTATGCCAGCTTAGAGGAAATAGCATACTTTGAGGAGCAATTTGGATGGTAAGCAAACTGAAGTGAGTCAATTGCTGGAGGGAAGCTGGATACAATAAAGTCAAAATATTTCATAATGATGGACATAAGTGCAACTGGACGATAATCATTAAGACATGTGATTTAAGACTTGTTTGGCACTGGCAAAATAATGACAGCCTTAAAATTGCCTGCTGCAATGAAAGATTGAAAATATCTATAAGAACACAAGCCAACTCATTTGCACACTCCCTAAGAACACACTTGGGTATATTATGTGGGCCTGCTACTTTCTGAATGTCAACTTTCCACAATCCAAGTGGAAGGGCTGCTCTGCAAGTTTTGGGGCTTTGCAGATCTGTCACCAGGACCGGACAGAGAGGGAGTCACAGCAAGAGTAGATGCCACCAGGGCCACTGGGAGTGAGTAAGACAACCAAGAGTGTGTTGCAGGGACCAAGGAAGGAGGGGCGCCTTAAGGGCATGCAGCAGGTGAACACGTGGCTTGGGGGCACCCAAACTCGTTAGGCATCAGGCCAGAGTGGCAATGGTGGGGTTTTCTCAAGCCGCATGCCACCTCTGTTTGCCTGCATGCTTCACCCCACCCCACCCCCCACTGTAATCACAGAAGTTGCGCCGGCTTTGCCATTCACTTGTCATGCTTCCCCAGCTGCTTTCCATAATGCCAGAAGCTGCACTGGCCTTGGCCTTCCTCCCCTCTTTCGTTGGAGCTGACTGAGTTGTGAGCCAAGTTGTCTTTCTGAAGCCCCCTTGAGACGCCACTCTCTCCCTTTCCGGTTCCCCCAACATATTCTTGCCTATTTTCCCCGTGGCCCCAGCGGCTGCTACTCCTACCACTTCCCCTCCCTCCAGTCCTGATGACAGATCTGCGAGGCTCCAAAACTTGTGGAACAGCTGCAGTACTTTAAAAAAATCTTTCATTGCACTCTGTCCCCTCCACAGCCTCTGCAATCACCGATCGCCAATCACACACTGCCCCCCCCCCCAGACCATTGCTTCTGCCTGCCACCCAATTTGTCCAGGGCTGTCTTAACGTATGGGCCTGATGGGTACTTGCCTATGGGCCCCATAAGCATGGCGCCTGATACTAATCTGTATATCTTAACCCTTCAATGCACCTTGTATCATATAAATATAGCAACTGTATGGCTTACTGAGTATTATTGTGTTTTTCAAGCCTCATGTATAGTTCAAATGTTTATGTTGATTAGTTGTTGCTGCACAGCATGTTTTTAATGTTTAACACCGATTTTATTGGAAGTGCCAATAAAATAAATATATGTTTAACTTTATTGACCATTTACATTTTTTTTTCCTGTGAGTTGTTGTATGGGCCCCAGTACATTGCTTTGCCCAGGGCCCATAATGCTGTTAAGATGGCCCTTGTCCCATACAGCCAAAGGCCCGGATCAAACGGTATCTGGGCAAATGGACAGAGACAAGGCTGAGGCACAGAGGGCCAGAGGCCCATTGGCCGTGGAGAATGGCTGGGGGATAGCCAGCAGAGGAAAGCTAGCTGTAAACGGGCTGAGGTGGGTGGCAAAGAAGGCGTTGCCAAGGGTCTGTGCCTAAACATCTTAAACCCTCCACTACTGCTGTTGAAGCCTGAAGAACTTTATTGTTTAATTTCTCAAAAGGCTCCTTTCTATAAAATAAAATCTGATGTTTCACTTTATTATTCTCCATAGGAGAATGCTAGGGTGCTTGTTCCTAGTAGAGGTCTGCACAAGATCCTTCAGGGCTTCAATTTTTAATTCTTGCACAGCATGCTTTTGTTGCCATTCCTCTTCCCTTCCTTCAATTGAGCGAATATCTCCCTTAGTTTCACCATTTGGCTCTTTTGCAACCAGTAATCAGCTTGCAAAACATGGTGGTTATTTTTCAGTTGCTCCAAGTCTCTCTTTAAAGAGTTTTCCAATTGCAACTGCTTGAGGAGTTAATCTCTTTGGGTCGGCCCAACTCTCAATACTTACTGCAGGTACATCTTTCTATTTTATTCCTCCTCTTAATTTGTACAGCTTCCCAAATTCTACCTTAACATTTCTCCCTGAATACACTGACTTCATTTTCTCCTGTAAATCACCAATAGGCAATCCAAATTTCTTTCTCTGTCACTTCATTATATATCAAACCAGTGGTGGGTTTCAAAATTTTTTACTACCGGTTCTGTGGGTGTGGCTTGGTGGGCGTGGCTTTGGTGGGTGTGGCAGAAGGATAGTGTAAAATCTCCATTTCCACCACACTCCAGGGGAAGGATATTGTCAAATCTCCATTTCCTCCCCAATCCAAGTGAAGGTTACTGCAAAATCCCCATTTCCTCCCAATCACTGGGACTTGGGAAGTAGAGAATAGATGGGGGAGGGGCCAGTCAGAATTTTTACTACTGTTTCTCCAAACTACTCAAAATTTCCGCTATCCGTTCTCCAGACCTGGTCAGAACCTGCTGAAACCCACCTCTGTATCAAACCCATTTCCTCCTCCTCAAGTTCTCCGGTGGAGCTGTTGCCTGGAAGGCAGGCAGTGCAAAGCACCCTTTGCTGCACACCCCCAAATTTCCGGAAAGGCATTACCGATCACTCAAATACGTTCAAAGGTCTAATTAATCAGTGGAACAACTTGCCTCCAGAAGTTGTTAGTGCTTCAACACTGGAAGTTTTTTAAAGAAGAGATTGAACAGCCATTTGTCTGAAGTGATATAGTTTCCTCCCTGAGTAGGAGGTTGGACTAGAAGACCTCCAAGGTCCCTTTCAACTCTGTATTCTGTTCTGTTCTGTTCTATTTCTGACACCATTAAAAATGTTACACATGTGGTCTCAAGTTTGGCTTATGTTCACTCCCAGCCCTGGAAAACAGTCACATTGAAATAACTTTCAACTGAATACGGGGGTACAAATGGTTCTTTACAATACATGGAGACCAGGCTAATTTAAAATAATAGTAAACTTTACTGATTACAGTGTATATATTTGTTCTTTTGCACATGCACATACATTCATACACCCCTATATTCTCAACTAGACTGGCAAGAACTCCAAAGAAACAGGAACCTCTAATTGCGAGTCCAAAGATGAATCAACTGGGTAGGTTTTAGGACCCCTTTATCCCCCAAAGTCTTCGCTTTGTCCTGATAGCTGTTGATGAGACTTGCGGAGGAGTTTCCCATATGCTCAAACCCAACTTCTTTTGTCTGATTCAGGTGACATTTTTCCTTTGTTTCCTTAACAATTTAGTTCCTTCTTAACTACTTTCTCTGAGGGCCTTTTCCTGGCTTTTGTCCACTTGCTTTACATCCCAACGTTTTTGGGTATAGCAGCTTCAGACTAGTCTTGCACAAGAATTACCTCTACTTTTCTTTGGCCTCTGGAAGAACCAGATTGGTGTTGGCATGTTCTTGATGGTAGGTTATATTAGTGCACAATTAAGAAGCTCGTCACAAGATTTAGTGGCATTTGTTTTGTTTTTTTGAATCATTTTTATTATTTTTATACATCTCATTTTGTGAATTGTTTGATAATCGAGTTTCATACATTCCAACATAATCATATTATTCTTAATAATTGCAATCCATTTTCATTTTTGAATTTACTAACATAATTTCTACTATCATCTTTCAACTCTAAACCTTCTCATAATTCTATCATACTTCATATCATCTTAATATCTTTTTTACTCTTTTTCCCCATATTTCTATTTCCATTTTAGCCCTCTTTTCCCCCTTCCCTTATCATTCTAATAATCAAATACGTGATCTTTCCTTTTTCCATTATTCAATATCCCAATATATCGATCATGATCTTTCTCTAACTTTGTTAATAATCACATTTTTTAATTTATATAATATTGTCTCCAGTCCTTCATTTCTTATATTCATTACATTGCTACATTCCTAGCATATATTCAAAAATAATTTTTATCTCTTACACCACATATAAACAATTATCCAAATTATATAATTCTAATATTCATACACTTTATTAAGGTACTTTCATAAAATGTTTTACTTCACACTTTTTTTTTCATTTTCCCTCGTTCTCCTTTATCCCAAATCTTTCGCCCTCATCCAAATTTTTAATCTTCTTTTTTTGGAGGGTTGCCCCATACACTTCTTTTAGGTCACTTATTCCACCTACTTTTAGGTCTATGTTTTGACTATAACCTCTAGTTTTCTCTCTCCTCATCTTTTCCCGTTTTTTTTATGACTACTTATTCTAACCCCTCACCTGCTATCTTCCTGTTTCTCCCATTTCTTTTTCACATCTTCTAAAATATTTTCCTTCTGTTCTAATCCCTTTTTCACTCTCCATTTTACTAATGTCCTGTTTTCTTCTTTTTTTTTGATTTCTCAATTCTACATTCTCCTCCTCTCTTTCAGATGTTTTCATTCTTTTCTCAATGTCCTGGTTTTTACTTATTATTCCTTGTATTATATTTTCAAGTTTTTTCTCTATACAATCCATTCAGCCAGATATTTCCATCATCTCCTTACATTGTTCTTTTATAAAATCCTTAATATCTTGGTATATCAGCTCTAAATTGTTATCTCCACTTATTTCCATTTTACAGTCAGTCCAGTTTTAGAAAAAAAAACATCTAGGGGCTCATCCATGTCCCTTCCAATCACTTTTACTTGTTCAATAGTTTTGTAATTTTGAAGTTTAAAGTAAATTTCAGGTAACTCTTTATAATCCAACAAAGATAAAAATCCCATAAGTGCACAGTTCTCCTCTTAAGAGCAGATAGTTTTGGTCTTGCCTCTCTGCGTAATGCTGGTAAACCAATTTTAATTATTTTAAATTGTAAATCTAATAGGTGGGCGTAATAAAATTTGATAGTAATAAAGACAAATTCCAGATCAAATTTCAGTATTGTTTTTTTTAAAATACCTTTTCAATGTCACGTCTTCACTTTAAGAGTTCAATTTTTTAAATTTAGTTTTCTTTAAAAAGTTTCTCTTCTTAAATATTATGGCTTCCTCTTCCCCCCTATAACTGTGTTTATTCCGCCACTGGCAAATAGTCCCAGTATGCTTCCCTCTCATATTTCTTGGGGATACTTTCAAAAAAATTTTTTTTATTCTTTTACCTAATTCACAAGCCACTCACTCTCTCTTCTCCTGCCAGTCTTGTGTATTCAGGTCGTCTTCAGCTTCATGGCAGCTATGTTTGCTGCCACTGTTCCTTGCCATTGGCTGAGGGGGATTTCCTCTACCTGCTAGGCTCCCCTCTACCTGCTAGGCGGTCCTCCTTTGCTTTGTCACCAGACCCTTTGATAGAGAAAGTTCAGCGCCAGCCATGCCGGACCAGGCTTCTGATGTCACCAGAAATCCAACCGGAGGTCTGCCAAGATTTAGTGGCATTTGTTGATAAGAAACTGATACTAATCTATATAAAGAAACCATTATACGTATAGGGCATGGGAAGCTGCTCATAAGCTCCACTGAGGTTTTTTGAGGTATTAAAATATAGCTCTAAGGATCCACAATGATGCTATTCCAGTTGTTACTCTATCCTTTATTTCTGAATTTGGTATAATCCTCAGGACACTCACAACAGAATTTGCATTGCATTTGCAAGGAGTCTTTGACAATCTTTATGGACAGCAAGGAAGCATTTTATTTGGATGGATCTTTACTGTAGAATATCCAAGAGCTGGTAGCAGATGGTTCTATTTGACTCTACCATGCCAATTATTTGGCAACAGGCCCACATTTATTATTGGTTCACTAAACAGAATTAATCTGCCATTCCTACCTTCTTAGTTACTTTTTTGACTTTCTGGTATAACTTACAACTTTATAAATGTCTTAGCGTTCTCCCATCTAACTTAGTCACATACTGTTTAGCATTTCCGAAATTAGCTGAGGTTGATTAAATGGTCAAAATCTTCCAAAATCTACTCCTGAACACTGTAGATACGACAAGTCAAAGTATACTTTTTACTAAAGATGAAATTCTCTCTGAAGGTTCTCCACTGGAGATCTATTTGGAGCCAAGGACATTGTTGCAAGTATGATTAATATTATGGATTTGCAGCATACCATTTTGATTTATTAAAGACATTTTTAAAAAGATGGAGCTAGGATATTGGTTGACATCAAAGGAGATACCAGGAAGCCCCTCCCTCCCATCATCTTCAGGAATGATGTCATTTACTCAGATTTACAAGGATTTTTACACCTCTGAGAACATGCATTTCCACACAAAAATTATCTCCATCAACACCATAAAAGAAAGTTTATTATTTCTTTCAAATGATTGGCTATTAGAAAGCCATAAAAACCAGCTGCAAATCATACAAAAAAATCTATTATTAACTCAAAGACATTTGTATTCCCTTTCAGTGCTAGGATACATTAATTGAGAATAACTTTTTGATGGAGGCTCAGGAATATAAAGAGGTTTGCTACGTTAAACTTCATTGTCTTTCAGGTAGGCATCCTGGGAATATATCTGAGCACAGAAAATTAAAAGAAATCACTATGATTATTTAGTGGAAATCCATCACAAATTTGTAGTCTGTTGTCACCTAGAGACAGCAAGAAATCTCTGCATTTGATCCACTAAAAGGCACCGCTTCTGAATCTAAACATGACTTGATAATGGCAAGGTCTTTATTACCAGCCAATACCCACCCGCCCTCTGAAGAAACTATCCTCAACATACCTTTGTTGGTAAGTATTTTCAAGCACTCTTTAATGTGAAAATAGTCTGTCTTAAGATATTTTTTCCTTACAGATAATCCTCAAGGTATGACAGATAATTTACTGATCGTTCAAAGTTACAATAGACCTCCCAAAAGCCATGTATGATCATGATTCAAAGATAAGAATTTTACAAAAGTTATGCAGTCATTTGCACTTACGAACGGCTTCATAACTTTGCAGAGATGCTGAAGCATGCCCACCTATCTCTCTCCCAACACCATTCTTGCCCTGCTGGGTCCCTGGGAGACTGGGCCTGCTTTGCCTTCTGTCCACCCCTCACAATGCCTTGTTTACCTTCTGGAGATCTGCAGAACTCAGTATTGTGGGCTGTTCTTACTGGGCCACATGGAGCAGCTGTTTGCAAACTGATCTCGGCAAAGCAGCATTTTCCCCTCCTTCTTCCTTTTTTTATGGTCTTTAACTCAAAACAGGATAATGAGCCACATTTTGTGCTTTGCAGTTTCTATATTTCCCTGGTAAAAAGAAATTTTAAAAAGAAAGCGGAGAAACAAGAGCAGTGAAACAGAGAACAGACAATGAAGAGTTAAGTGTTAAAAGGGCGATGTGACCACTTCATGCATGCCTGAGAAAATATTTTGAGGACCCCCTGGTGGACCAGTGTACTACCACTCAAGTAAAAGTCACCAGCAAGGAAAATGACCCATGGTGAAGTAGATTCAAAAGTGCTGAAGCCTAGCTGATCAACTGGGGGACTGGCCCCAGTCAATTCTCTACTACTTCCAAGAAGGGCTGAGCTGAGAGCTGTACTTCACCTACCTGTCCCAGGGAGCACCCAGAAACCTTCAGGAGTGATATGTCCTGGACAGTAAGGTTGAGATCAATCTGACCATGTTCCACAAATACACCATGCATGAGGTGAACCTCTACATCCCAGAGAAAAGAAAAAACACAAAAGTGGGAAAGAGACGGCCAAGTCCCTAACACGTCCCAGCCCCCGATGAAGCTCCACCGAATGCTACCATTGCAACAAAGAGGGTTACTAGGCTGCTGAGTGGCTTGCTCCTTGACCAGCAGCAGCCGCTGCACAAAACATCAGGAGAAAAGAAAAAGCCCCCCTCCCCCCAAAAAAAACAAAAAGGAGGGGAGGAAAGGCATGGAGGTCAAAGAGTTTACCCCATCCCCAAGTGATGGCAAGGATACTCCAATCAAGAGAACAGAGACCATAATGGTCCCTACATGGGGCTCCCCTTGAAGAGCACTCAGAGGTGCCAACTGGTCCAGAATGCAGCTGTGCAGGTGATTATGGGCGCAACAGCGATAACAGGGGAGAAGATAACCCCATGGTAAGTGAGACAACTATCCCAATGACTGTCAGGATGGACATAACAGTGGCCTTTCGAGACACAAGGGTTTCCTGCCTGCATTGTTGATCTCTGAGTGCACCAGATGCTTGGTCAGCCTTGACGTGGTGGAGAAACTGGGAATGAGGCTTAGGGAACTAAAGATATGCATAGCATTCTCCCAGCTAAATGAAACTTTGGTGGGGGAAAGCCCTGCCATATTAATGAAGCCCATGGAGTTAAAAATAGGGACCCACATAGAAACCATCAGCTTCTTCATGAGACCAATTGACAGAAAAAACGTCTAAAAGTATGCAAAACTCCCTCAGGAGAAAAAGCTGCAAAGAAAGTAAAGCAAAGCTGCCACACGCCACCTATTAAAAAAGTGAAAGTGGATGACGCAGCAACAGCTGAAGAGCAGGAGCGGCTGGTTTCACTGATTCAAAAATAATACTGGGGGTTGGAAGAAGTGTTTGTTGAGGAGCCTTCCCCTCTCATTGCCCCCCCAGTCTATGCTACTGAAATAATACTGTTTCCCCAAAACTACAACATACCCTGAAAATAAGTCCTTGCCTGATTTTTCATGCCACTCACAATATAAGCCCTACCCCCCCCCCAAAATAAGCCCTAATTAAGAATGTCATCAGCTGGGGGGGGTGGCTAGCTGATGTTGCCCCCCCCTTTTCCTTCTTTTCTTCGAGCAATTGCTGCTTGGCTCTTTTGGTGAATGCAGAAAGGGCTGAAAGGGAAGAAGCCATCCATTCTTCCCCAGATCATAAGCCATTGCCAGCCCCGGCTACTGGGCCTGCCACACCTGCTGCTGCTGGGGGCCAGTGGCACCCTGGTCAGGCTGCTCTTCACCTAGGCCAACTAGTGGCAGCAGGAGCGGCTCCCCACGCTGTCCATGCTGCTGCTGTGCAACTTGCCACTGGCCTGCATGAGCACCTCGCATACGGAAGCAGCTGTGACGTTTCCTGGGATTCACAAAGGATTACAGGCAGTTCAAATTACTCTACCTATCAAATCTCTTAGAAACAAAAGGGGAAGCCAAGCCCAAGCCAAACCAGCCATTGAAATGGAGAATGGAATGCCAGACAACCTTTGCCGAATCCATTCTCAAGCACCCTGACCAGTCATTTGTCCTCCAGGTAGACACCAGTGATGAAAAGAACAACAGAGAGCAATCAAGCCCTGTGTCTACATCTCCTGAAAACACTCCAATGTAGAGCACCATTGGGTGATATGGGAGAAGGAGGTGTACGCTATGCAATGGACACACCTTACTTGGAGGCAATTTTTAGAGGGCGGCAAGAACAAGACTCTGTTTGAGGTTTGGACTGATCACAAAAATTTGGATGCACTTAAGATCCTCGCAGAAATTATCCCCCAAATAAGTGAGGTGGGCACAATATTTTAACTACTTCAATTTCAATTCCTCTATTTCCCTGGGGGAAAGAATTTCCTAACCAATGCTTTATCCAGAATGCCCAATACAATAGCACCAGAGAAGTAATAAATTCCATCATCCCATCCGACTAGATAATAGCTCCTACCCTCACAAGAGTGCAGAAAAGCCCCCAGGGCGAAATGTCTGATGAATTAACCTAAACACTGAAGAGCACTCTAGTGAGTGACAAATGGTTCAATCTCCACAAAGAAGCTTTCATTGAAAAATAACTTGGCATAGATGGGAACCAGATTTTATGTGCCCTCTGACTTACAGCAGAACTATGATTCAAAAACAGCTGAGCATTTTGGTTTCATAAAGACCCTTCACCTCGCAAAACAGCAATTCTGGTGGCCACACATGAAAAAAAACATAGAGAACTATGTGATCAGTTGCCCAAAGGATGCCTTAGCTAAAAGATACTGTGGCAAACCCCTGGGTTTCCTGTTGCCTATGGTCCATGAAAGAAATATCCATGCACTTCACTGTAGAACTACTGGATAGTTCAGGGAACATGGTGATTTGGGTCATAACCAACTATTCTCCAAACATACCCACGTTGTGGCTTTCCCAAGATACCCTCTGCACAGATTCTGGCAAAACTCTTTTTGGACAGAATGGATTGATGGTCCCCATGTGTACTCACCCAGTCTCACTCACCAATTTCACAACAAATACCCTAACAAACCCAAGTAGTGCTACTAATCTTTGCTATTTTTTCTTTCCTTTAGACCTAGCCATTTTCAGGAGGGGCAGAATGTCAGGACTACCAACGTGCTACGCCATGCATTGCTTGCTGCCAGCCTGCCATACTCAGCAGGGGGACAGGGACTGCAGGGTGGGATAAGGGGTACAGAAGAGAATCAAAACTAGGCATTGTGCTGTCTTGTGAGAGCCACCAACCATTCCAAAGTCACATTATGGAATGCAGAACCATTCAGCTCACGAAGACAGGGGCTGTTACCCAAACAATTTGTTAGCACCAAATTGGACAGTCAAAGATAACCAGGGAGAAAGATGGAAACAAGGGGAAAGTTAACCATATGCTTTCGGCACAAAAATCCCAGATCCAGCTTTGCTTCTTCTTGGCTTTAGTAAATTGTATTTTTGCTAACAAATTTAAGTGCCTTCCTTTTCTAACTGTCCAAGTTGGGATGGTTGACAGTAGTCAACACATAATGCAACCAGTTGGCATGGCTTTTACAAAAAAGCTTTTTCCCCCATGGAGCCAATGATCTGATATTTGACAAAGGAAACACACACAAAAAAAACACAAACTAGGGAAAATTCATTTACATGTACTAGATTTCTTTACAGTAGATTATTGAAATAATAGTTTGTTCCAAAGCTTTCAGAAGAGATTAATTTTGAGGAAAATTCCAAGAACCTAAAATAGATTCTTAAAGAGAGGAAACTAAATAATAAAGATGGCTTTCTGAGAAAATAGCCAGCCTCTGGACAGATGATTGGTGGAGTTGTTCAAGGACCTATAAGAGAAGAAGTGAAAAGAAGGAATGGAAGGTTTTGCAGACCTGGATAAGGAATTACCATTAAATATTTGATAAGGATTTCAAAATGGAGGAATCTTTGTGAAAAATGTTTTCTAGAATGCATGATTCATTTCTGGCTGTTCATTTGATAATTTTTTTTAAAAAACCTACAAGCTATTGAATATAAAATACCAATTATCAGATTTAAATTCTTTTAATCTATTTGCTTTTATTAGTGGAAATATCTTGAAGTTCAAATCTTTATCTTAAGTGAACATTTCATTAACACCTGTTTCTGTCCAATTTATGACTCAAAAAGATCACACTTGTAACATGCTCATATTTGCAAAACTTTGGCTCAGCGGCTAAGACATTGAGCTTGTCAATCAGTAGATCGGCAGTTCAGCGGTTCGAATCCCTAGCACCATGTAAAGGAGTGAGCTCCTGTTACTTGTCCCAGCTTCCGTCAACCTAGCAGTTCGAAAGCACATAAAAAATGCAAGTAGAAAAATAGGGACCACCTTTTGTGAGAAGGTAACAGTGCTCTGTGCACCTTTGGCATTTAGTCATGCTGGCTGAATGACCATGGAAATGTCTTTGGACAGCGCCAGCTCTTCAGCTTAGAAACGGAGATGAGCACCACCCCAGGCCCGGAAACGACAAGCACGCATGTGTGGGGGAACCTTTATCTTTACATTACCACCAATACTCCTGTATAAATATTGTTTTTCCTTGATGTCTAAAGCTACCTGAAGCTACTGCATATAGAGACAGAAACAGGGATTTAGCATAATAACGGCTTGATACATTGGAGATCAGGCTGCTTTGCATACATTCAAGTGCAAACTCAATATTTCCTATAACAGCAAATGCCATGTTTGTGTATGGATTATCACATTTTGACAAATTTTGTAAATCTTGTATATGAAACAAATTTAAATTAAATATTTCTAAAGGGAATATTGTGGCTTTTAATTTTAATTTTAATCCAGTATCCTTCCTGCTCTCTTTCCTAACTAGCCTGATGATATCTGCAGTACAGCAGCACAATTCAAAGGGATGTTCACTATTCTGAATATTTTACTTGAGTCATTGCAGAAACTGTCCTGAGCAAACTATAACACTGCATTTCAGACATTTTGATGCCACTGTGTGAACAACAACTTTGTCATCATCAAAAGAAATGCACTAAAAAGCTTCCATATGCTACTGAACTCCATCTTCCCAGAAATACAATTTACAATGGAGGAAGAAATGGCCAAGCAAATACCATTTTTAGATGTGCTTGTCAACAGGTAGAAAGATGGAAGCATAGAAACCATAGCTTTTCATAAGGCCACCAACACTCCACACATTGTCAGTTTCAACAATAACCATCCACTGTGACACAAAAAGAGCTGCATCAGAATACTATATGGCAGAATGAGAACCTACTGTAGTATCAAGCAAACTAAACCACTGGAGAGAAAGTACCTACAAGAGCAATTCAACCATAATGGGCACCTGCAAGCATTTATTACAAAAATGCAAAGGAGAGAAAATTAAACAGAAGGTAAAAGACCAACCCTGCCATACATTTCAGAAGCAGCTTCCAAGATCTGCCAGTGGGCATCAACGCTGCCCAGAATATGAGGACAATTATACATTGTGTGGATCTCTTGGAGTAATCTATTGGATCTCCTCATGGATTGCCCCTGCAACTACAGGACAAGTGGAGAGAATGCTAACCACCAGATTGCAAAAACAGACATGAGCTGTCAGAAGAAACCCAAACTCATTGATATCCTCACACTGCAATGAATAATGACACACATTTAATTTTGCAGCTATTAAGATCATCGGCCATACAAGTACAAAGATAAGCAGGGAAATTATTAAAACCTGGGAAATGGGCCCCTTGTCAGTTGACAGGAGTGCTGATTTACCACCAGCTTAACAAGAATTTAGGTACTGAAGGCTTGGCAACACAAGGAAACAACAGCCAATAGGCAACAATGAACACACCAATCAGCCAATAGAAAGGCACCACATAAACACAACTCACAGAATTGTCCAAAGCACATATTCCATACAGAGAGGCTCCCTGAAGAGGGGCTCCAGCATGAGTATGAAAGCAGGGAAGATTAAATCTCTGGTCCCAGTGACCGACTCAGATTCAATGTTGCATCATTTTCCTGGACTACATATATTTGTCTTCATTCATAAAGGTATTACCTTATAACCTGGTGGCTGCCTGGAATAGGGCAGCCGGTGGGGCCTTGGACCGAGTCGTGCCTTTGCGGCCTCTGACCCGGCGCCGAACTCACTTGTCTCCTTGGTTCACCGAGGAGCTGAGGGAGATGAAGCGCCGGAAAAGACGCCTAGAGAGCGGTTGGAGGGCCAGTCGCTCTGAGTCTGACTTGACACTAGTAAGAGCTCATATTAAGACTTACTTAGTGGCAATAAAAGCGGCGAAATCTAATTATTTCGCCGCCCTTATTGCATCATCAGATAATCGCCCAGCCGCCCTGTTTAGGGTGACCCGCTCCCTCCTTCATCTGGGAGCGCGGGAGGATCCCTTGCAGGGACGTGCTGAGGATTTTGTGCAATATCTGGATGATAAAATAACTCAGATTCGGGATGAGTTGGCCGCCGACTGGGTTGGTTCGGGCGAGGTGACTGAGCCCGGTCTTGAGAGTGTTATCTGGGCTGAGTTCGATCCTGTGGCTCCCGAGGACGTGGACAGGATCCTGGGGAGACTGAACGCCACCACATGTTTATTGGACCCGTGTCCCTCCTGGTTGGTGCTGGCCTCCCGGGAGGTGACACGAGGCTGGCTCCAGGAGATTATAAACGCTTCTCTGAGTGAGGGTGCCCTACCGACCGCCTTGAAGGAGGCGGTGGTGAGGCCCCTCCTCAAGAAGCCCTCCTTGGACCCAGCTGCTTTGGTAAATTATCGTCCAGTCTCCAACCTTCCCTTTCTAGCGAAGGTTGTTGAGAGTGTGGTGGCATGGCAGCTCCCCCGGTGCCTGGATGAAGCTGTCTATTTAGACCCGCTCCAGTCCGGCTTCAGGTCTGGTTACAGCACCGAAACGGCATTGGTCGCGTTGGTGGATGATCTCTGGAGGGCCCGGGGTAGGGGGTACTCCTCTATCCTGGTGCTGTTAGACCTCTCAGCGGCTTTTGATACCATCGACCATGGTATCATGTTGCGCCGGTTGGAGGGATTGGGGGTGGGGGGCACCGTCCTTCGGTGGTTCTCCTCCTACCTCTCCGACCGGTCGCAATCTGTGTTGACAGGGGGGCAGCGGTCGACCCCGAGGCGCCTAGTGTGTGGGGTGCCACAAGGGTCGGTCCTCTCGCCCCTTCTGTTCAACATTTATGTAAAGCCGCTGGGTGAGATCATCCGTGGTTTTGGGGTGGAATTCCATCAGTACGCTGATGACACTCAGCTGTACATTTCCACCCCAGACCACCCCAATGATGCCGTGGAGGTGATGTCCCAGTGCCTTGAAGCTGTGCGGGTCTGGATGGGGAGAAACAGGCTTCGACTCAACCCCTCCAAGACCGAGTGGCTGTGGCTACCGGCGTCCCGATATAGCCAACTGACTCCATCGTTGGTTATTGGGGGCGAATCATTGGCCCCCTCGGAAAGGGTGCGCAACTTGGGCGTCCTCCTGGACTCACGGCTGTCTTTAGAGGATCATACGACAGCCGTGGCCAGGGGGGCTTTTTATCAGGTCCGCCTGATACGCCAGTTGCGGCCCTTTCTAGATCGGGACTCCCTACGCACAGTCACTCAGGCGCTCGTCACGTCTCGCCTGGACTACTGCAATGCTCTCTACATGGGGCTCCCCTTGGGATGCACCCGGAGGCTTCAGCTGGTGCAGAATGCGGCCGCGCGGGGGATTATGGGAGCGACAGGGCGCTCCCACGTGACACCCCTCCTGCGTGAGCTGCATTGGCTGCCGGTTGATTTCCGGGTGCGTTTCAAGGTGTTGGTGATGACCTTTAAAGCGCTCCATGGCTTAGGACCAGGGTACTTACGGGACCGCCTGCTGCCACCAATTGCCTCCCACCGACTGGTTCGCTCCCACAGAGAGGGCCTCCTCAGGGTGCCGCCAGCCAGACAATGCCGGCTGGCGACCCCCAGGGGGAGAGCGTTCTCTGTGGGAGCCCCCACCCTCTGGAACGATCTGCCTCCTGAACTGAGGACTATTACGGACCTCCGGACTTTTCGTCGGGCTCTAAAGACGCACTTTTTTCAACTCGCCGGACTTGCCTGATCCCCTCTTTTTAAATATTTTATATTGTATATTTATATTTATATATTTTTATACATTTTTAAATTTTAAATTTTTTAGAGTCTAAACTTTCAGCCTTAGCTTATATTGATTTTAGGATGGTCTTAATTGTTTATGTATTGGTTTTAATTGGCTGTACACCGCCCTGGGTCCGCCAGGAGAAGGGCGGTATAGAAATTTAATAAATAAATAAATAAATAATAAATAAATAAAAAATGCATTACCCTATTCTTTCAAGACTTCGTAGGTACTACTTGGCTCACTTTGCTTGAAAGCTGAAAAATTCATCTCAATCTAGTTTTTCCTTCCTTTCTTAGGCATGCATAAAGACTGAAAGAAGTACCTTTCATCAACCCTGTACACTCTTCATATGATATCTGTTGCTATAATTTGAACAAGTGTTGACACAAACTTTTCAAGCAATAACAATAAAAATCATTCCACCAACCTATGATTTTTCCCTCCCTTTTCTCCTTAAACATTTACTTAGTAAGAGGCTGAAAAAAACAAATATTACCCAGTAATTTTAATGCCTCTTTAAAAATGGTAAACGTATAAATTCACTGTGAATATCACAGCTTCTTTATGGTCTCACATGTAGAGGTATTTATTAAAGTACACACTTTATTGCTAAAGAAGCTAAAACAATACACGTATAATCCAGATCAAAGGAACTTTTAAAACATTGTCTTTACGAAATGTCTGGCAGTTTGTGTATATCAGGACATAATTGTAAAATAAATCTACCACTGAACTTATATAGCATAAAAACAGTTTCAATATGAAGCTGTCTGATAACACCGTTCAGCTTTTTACATGCTAAATATTTTCAGCAGCTGTACATTAATATAAGGATGATGTGATGTTGCATGTGAAACAGTTAATAATTTAAAATTATTATTTCTGATAGTTAATTAAAAACACTGATTATAATTGTATTCCTTAATTAGTTATAACAATGGTACAAAATCATGCAGAATAATTCTAAGTATGTTAAGAACAACAGTTTAAAGAAAAATAACAAAAAACTATAGTCAAAATCAATGTCACTAGATAATGGTGATGCATATTATCTCAGGCCCAGTACTGTTTGGATTCAGTAGTAATAAAATCCTTACAAAGATTAATCAGCTGTGCCATGTTAGATTGATACTTCTGCCTATTCCAGCAGCATATATAAAAGCGGAAAAAAATGTAGATGGGAATATTAAAAAAAAATTCCTTTGTTACTCATGTATAAAGAATAGTATCTTATATCTGAAGTTAAAATGAGGCTAACTGAATAGTCAGTCTCCATCTTCACTTGTTCCTATACTTTAGACACTTTTCTCTGTTCCTAATACCAACATTAGAAGTGAACATGCCCAAAGGAAAAAGAATGTCCACTTTTCATTTTTAAAATGTCAGCCCAGCATATATTTCATCATTAGAATTACATCATCCTGGATGAAAGATGAAAGTTTATTACACATAAAGTAAACAACAGCAGCCTGTCATAATCAGCTCAATTATAATTATTGGCCTAGCTAGTCTTCCACACTTCCATGGACTTTAATGAGGCATGCTCAGAAAATTCATAGTGGATTTTCCCTTAAATTCTTAAAGAAAAAGATTGCGGTTTATATCATGGAGAGTACTGAAACAATATTAGCAAAACTGTATTCATTTGTCAAATCAAATTATGTGCTCTAATTAACAACTTCAACCCAAAAACACAAGAACAAAATTATATTACACATATCTAAATGTGTAATAATAATCTAAAAAAGTAATATTTATATATATTAATGCTATGTTCCTATTCCAAAAATGGTATCAGTAAAAATGAAATGTCACAGGAGTTGCTAAATGACATTCAATTCTGTAGAGGAATTTTGCAAATGTCTTTGTAATAGAAAATTAAATTTCATTACTAGTCTTTTAAAATAAAACACCCAAATTCAACTTTGGTTTATAGATACAGGCCTCCTCATGCATCTTTGTCCACAGGGAGTTGCCTCATTCATTACAACAATGAAGCTGATTGACATCTGCATATCAGATCACATGCACATATCCCTGAATAAAGTAGGCAAAACTTTTTGGCATCCATCCAGTTTTACTCTACTGCTCAATCATGTAAACCATGGGAAGGGTTTTTTTCCAAAATGTCCTATTAGCTACTGGAGTGCTAGAGAGGGGTACTATATGTATATTAAGCATCAGGCAACAACAATGGCTATTTCCAGCCCAATGGTACTGGGCAAGCTGAATGTTTAGATTTGTTAACACATAGGAGAGCTCATGCAGTTGGCAGATTTTATCATAATTTTCACAATTTGCAATTTCCTATAGTCTCTATAGTCTCATTGCACTTTTGATGAAAGAAAAACTTGACTTAAATATTTTGGATGAGAGCTTGAGCTTGCTGTTTTCTTTTTCTTCTTTTTGCTGTGCTTCTTGTGTTTCTTTCGCTTTTTTGTTTTATCCTTTAAAAAGGGAAATACCGAAAGACAATTGTTATATACTGAAACTACCTGATTCCAATTCACATTTTTTTCTCTCCAAATGCATTTTCAAGGAAAGAATTAATTAAAGCCACCGAATATCATAATAAGCCCAAATAAATTAAGAATAACTAATACCACTCTACTAGAAGATTTACAGAAGGCACTGTCCACAGATTTATCCCTAGAGCTGTTTTTCTTCACATATAAAATTCTAACTTTAATTCCTCATACCACATTTCATTAAAAAATGGGGGAAAAATCCAAGAAACCTAATTCATAATTTGTTGCCAAGTGATATTAGCAAGACTGTATTAAATAATCTAATTTGATTTGTTAATTCCTCTTATTACCTGTTTAGGACTACTGTAATTCTAGAAAAAAATATCTGTTTTTAATCTATAGAATCAATCATTGAAATTTAATACTGTAGTCTTCATTATTCATTTATTAGATTTCTATGCCACATTTCCATCAAGCATTCCAGGTATTATATTTCTTCTGCAGTCCTCCTATTTTCTGACTATCATATTTATTTTAAGGAGGATTAAGTATTTATCTATATATTGTGTGCATTATTTAATAGTTGAAAATCAGTCAATTATTGATATAGTAAACTTATGAGAAACTAGAGCAATTGAAATAGGGAGGTTTGCCCCAGCATATATACCGTACATGCTGATATAACATTAGGAGTTTAAAGTTCTTAGGCAGATAAAATAAGCTTACATTTTTCTCTTTTTCTTCACTGTTTTTCTTCTTTTTTGCTTGTACCTAAGTGTGAAGAAGCAGAATGACAAAATACACATTTTACAAAATGGATGAAAAACTGAAATAGCAACCATGATAGAAATGTTGCATAATAATAATTTGGAAAAATAGGATTACTTCTCCAATAGCTATTTTGTACTATCTGGCAATTTTGTTTTCTAATTCTGCTGCCATGCCTAAAATTTTCAGAAACATCACAGCCGACATTTTGCAGTTCTACAGTGTAGAAAGAACTATGTGAGAAAGATCTTTGGTGGGTTTCTTAATTTATAGTCATCTGAAGCAGTACATATGGGAAAAATGGACAAATATTTCTGCATATGCATATGACTGGAGAACTTGGTCAACATTTTTAAATCGTGTAAATGCTTTGCTTTATATTTAGACTGACCTCCTCTGTTTCAATCGATTCCAATGAAGAATCTGATGGCAATAATTCTTCCATATGATCTGCTTTTATTCTTTTCCTAACAAAACTTTTGGAATCCTAGGTAAGATAAAATATTTTGTTATGAATTTTGTTTGAAAATTCACATTTCCTATGATAAAAAATAGGACTAGCCCCTCTTTCTTCAACTTTCTTATTCTTCGCCATTGCCAGGTCTTGTTATCTGCTCTTTTTTTTAGTATACTGACTATATAATACTTCGAAGACTAGAAAAGAGACACAGCAAGTATTACATGGCCAGCACATACACACACACATACACATACACATAAAGAGAAGAGAGGGAAACATTAAAAGCAGGCAAGGTAAATAACAAACCCTGGCAATAGCTAAGAGCAAGAAAATTGAAGAGACGGGATGATTCTGGATAGTAACAGACAGCAAAATGTTACCTCTACAAAAAAGCTGAAAAAGTTAGCTGCTGCAAGAAGACTGTGCAGACTTACAACAACAGCATGACAAAATAGCAACAATAAACAATTGTTAATAAGAAAGACTAAAATGTCTGAATAATGGACATCACAATACCTGGAGACAAAGTAGAAGAAAAACAACTGGGTAAAATTACAAAATATAATCTGCAAATAGAAGTAAAATGACTACGGCAAAAGAAAGCAATCCCTATACCTCTGCAACATACTTGAACACCTTCAGCACTGACAAAATCACCATTAGTTAATCGCAAAAGGCAACTTTATTTGGTATAGTTTACATCAGTGGTGAAATCCTCCACAGATTGCCACTGGTTTGCTGCCCACGTATGCACAGTGTGTGCCAAAAACATGCTGCGCGGGCATGTTTCTCCCCATGTAGAGAGCCCCATGCTCTCTACATGGGGCTCCCCTTGAGGAGCACTCGGAGGCTCCAATTGGCGCAGAGTGCGGCCGCACGGGTGGTTATGGGAGCGACGTGGCGCTCCCATGTAACACCCCTCCTGCGCGAGCTTCACTGGCTCCCGGTGGTCTTCCGAGTGCACTTCAAGGTTTTGGTTATCACCTTTAAAGCGCTCCATGGCTTAGGACCTGGTTATTTACAGGACCGCTTACTACCATCAATAGCCTCCCACCGGCCTGTACGCTCTCATAGAGAGGGGCTCCTCCAGGTGCCGTCGGCCAAACAATGTTGACTGGCGGCCCCCAGGGGGAGAGCCTTTTCTGTGGGAGCACCTACCATCTGGAACGAGCTCCCCCCGGATATACGGAGGATCCCGGACCTGCGCACCTTCCGTCGCGCACTCAAGACTTACTTATTCCAACAAGCCGGCCTGATCTAAGTTATTTTCCCTTTTTAATTGTGAATTTTAATTTGTTTTAAATTATTGGGGTTTTAATTGTCAGCCAAATTATTTAATTCGTTTTATTCTATTTTAAAGTTTTGCATTTATATGTTTTATTTATGGCTGTACACCGCTCTGAGTCCCCCAGGAGTAGGGCGGTTTATAAATCTAATAAAATGAAATGAAAATGAAATGCACAGTGCACACCAAAAGCACGCTGCACTCGCATGCGCACCAAACACACTCTGCGTACACATGCACAGTGCATGCGAAACGCATGCTTTGTGCAGAAAAAGGAGGCTTAAGAAGGTAAGTAAAACAGCGACGGGGGGAACAGTTGTGCCACGCGATTTATATTCGCTAGAAAGCAGGATTTCCTTTTATCACTACCTGTTCACTCGAACTGGTGCGAACCGGTAGCATTTCACTACTGGCTTACATCCTGCAACCATACCCTTAAAACTGTGAAATAATCATATCTGCCTATCTCAGAACCATGGGAAGAACTTGATAAGTTGATATCGAAGCATCTAAACTAATCTAAATCTAAACATCTGGCTGACTATACAATCTAACATAATAATAACAATGATTATTTTAAAATATAAACAGATAAATTTGTGGCATATAACTCACCAGATTTAACTATGGTTGAAAAGAAAAAAGTATGGGTAATTGATGTGACAATATCAGGGGACAGTAAAACAGAAGACAAAGAATTGGAGAAGATTACAAAGTATCAAGATTCAAAAATCAAAACTTTAAGATTATGGAATAACAAGCAATGGTGGTACCAATAGTTACAGGGATATTGGGTGCCATATTAAAAAGTCTTGGATGACACTTAGAAAATCTGCACATTGACAACATTTTCATCTGCTAATTATATAAGACTACATTGCTTGGATCTGGATGTACATTATGCTGATACATTATGACAACTTAGGTTCTTGAAAAGAACTTGATTCAAATGAAGGCCAACACCAACTAAAGAATTGGCAGCTATGATTTCACCTTTTTATTTAAGAACAAAAATCAACTCTAATTGCTGATTGTGTGACCAACTATAATAATAAAATATACTTTACATTAAATTAATGAATACTTAGTGGTCAACTGATATAAAGGATATGAAGATCAGATTTTGGAATTAATTTTCCAAACAACTACCCTGTTTCCCCCAAAATGAGACATCCCCTGATAATAAGCCTAATTGGCCAAGTGATTATTTCAGGGTTCAAAAAAATATAAGACAGGATCTTTTTTCGGGGAAACATGGTAGCAATTTTAATGCTAAACAGCTGTTAATTTTAGAGCTTTTTTACAATTAGGCAATTAAGAACTTTCATTCAGTTATTCTATAATTAGACATTTATTTTCAAGGAATTTTTAAAAGTACTATGAAGCTGTTTTACCTTATCTCTTTCATAATCTTCTTTTGTCCGTTTAGTTCTTAAACTATCCTAAATAATAAAAAAATTGTTATGATTAAAAAACAGCATTAATGACAGTATACACTTAAATGTGCTTCTGTATAAGGAAATAGTGCAGAAGTAATGGCAACTGGTATTCTGGAAATGGAATAATCCAAACAGCTTCAGTGAAAAATAAAACATATATGTATTATTCTTGCAATATAGGAAGTAAAGCAAATATTGCACCACTTTAGAACAAAGCACAGAGAGAAGTCCAAATTTCATTCATATTCCACATATGTATTTCTGCAACTAGTGCACTCTAATCAATATAAAAGTTTCATTCATAAATTAGATATGGATACTATTTTTTTTTACTTTACCTTGCTATCTGAATCAGAGTCTGAACTAGAGCTTTCAGATGACTTCTGTAAGGAGTGATATTTTTTTTTCTTTCTCTTTTTTCCTTGTTTCTTATCCTAATCATGAATATAAGAAAATTATTAGATTTTGTTCAGATTAAACATTTCAGATATAAAACATAAACATATTTTCTTAACTACTAGCCACAGGAATGACTGGATTTTATGTTGTCCTTCCCATTTCTATATATTATTCAGGATAATGATAGCATTTCTGTTTAATGTCTTTGTTTAATAATTCTTCACCAAATATCATTTTAATATTCTGACTTCATTGACTGAATTTAAAGATCAAAAAGCTATGAAAAATTTTTTAGAGAAAAACAAAGCTCAAAAATATTCTTAAAACAAGAATTTTAGAAATGAAATGGAAACATGTTATGCTTAACTAAGCAGACATATATTCCAATTGTAAAAAGAGCAAAATTCAATTCAGATTATTTTGATCAATTATTATATTACTTTGATGAAAAATAAAAGGGAAAATATTTTGAATATAATTTTCATACTTTGGAACTATGATTTCAATCAGCACCAGAAAAGCAACTAATTTTTTTTAAAAATCAGAAGTCCTGATTCATGAACAAATCTTGCCTAGTTATCAGCCTCAGAGAAGTCATGCTGATTTGATGATTTTGACCAATTTGAACTAGAGCACCTAAGTCTTTTACCCCTCATATCCCTTTATACAGCCCTTATGTTAAATAGTTACGTAACAGTTCAAACTGGAATTTTCTTTACATTTCACAATTCTATGTTGTGAAATGCCAAAAGGAGTTGGAACTAACATGGTTATCTTCTGTATTAGAATCTCAACTGCTACTTCTTCTCTGCCAGGGAATATCAGAAGGCAGAGAACTGGTAAGGAGAAAGGATGCTTATCTTTCTGACTAACCAAATGTTTCCATCAAGATTCCTCCAAAAATTTTTCTTCAAGAGATCTATATCTGGTCCTACCACATATGCATGCTAGAATCATGACTAGGAAACTATCAAAATCTACAGTTCTTCTCTAAAAATGATTCCTTCTGCTATTAATTCATAATTTGTTATATAATAAATCATTCTAGTCTGAGAGTTTATTTTTTACAATGGTTCAGGGCATCTTGTCATTCTGCTAAAAATTCAGTCTCATAAGGGTGCTTAAACACTTGTCTACTGCAATAGGAGAGTCCTCACCAATGATGCATGGTGTCTTAGAAATTAAATTGCCTGTTTAATACATGTATTAGGAGAGCTTCATTTCAACACTTCCCCTTTTTTCTACAAAATTGTTCATTTTTGCTGGTATTCGCTTAAGTTGTTTTAATGTCTATTGAGAAATAGCACAAGTTGTTTCTGATCTAAAAAATGTGTAAAAAATTTCTACAAAACTCAATTCAGCAGTTCCAAGGCACGAACACAATACTTTTCCCTTTCACTTCCACTGATGTCTGGATGTGTATAATTTCCTGTGTTATCCAGGAAACTTTGATTTTAGCATACTCATCAAAATCTCTCTCTTTCTCCCTCCCTCCCTCTCTCTCACACTCTTTCCTAAGCTTCAGGGATGGTTCCTTGCTTTTTCACAAGCAATTGTGGGAGGTTAAAACACGATGAAGGGGGGGAAACAAGGTACGGTTTCATCTTCCTCTAATTCTCCTCTAATTCTCTGGAACAGATTTTTTTAAAAATAACAGTGACAGCCAGCAGAAGAATACAATGACTCTGGTACTACCCAACAAACCTAGGGATGCTGTGTCCTTCAGATGGCTTTAAAAACTAGTTCCTTAAAAGATTTCTGACATTTCAATGAAAATGACACTACTTCTCCTCCATTTAGACACCCATTTTGAATATGAAATTACAGAAAGCTACAATTCAGTCTTACCTCATCTTCAATATCAGAGGAACTGCTGGAAGAATCAGAGCTTGATGAGGAAGAGGAAGATGGAGACAACTTGACCAAAGACAACAAGACGTAAATTTGTGAGATGCAGAATTTGTCAACTGAAAAAATTAACCCCCTACCCCTCAAATTTATAGATATTTTCCAAAGATGCATTACCTGCATTTAAAACTCACTGTTTAACATTCAAAATAAAAACCCAAAAATCATGCTTTAAACAAGCTATATACAACTGTCTTAGGTGGTGAAAAATAAATGAAATCTTTGCTCACCCTACTGGATTTCTTCTTCTCTTTTTTCTTCTTCTAAAAAAGGATTTTTTTTTCATTAATATGAAGTTAATGAATGAAGTTAACATTTTTGAAATGTATTCTATTATAACAGCCACAATAACGTAAAGACTATTGTAACAGGAAAATTTCAAATCCCTAATTTTGCATGGAGTGTGTATACAATGGCATTTACCTCTTTCTTTCTTGAAGTGCTCTCATTTCCACTTAACAATTTCTCTCTATGTTTTTCCAGTTCTTTTTTCCAGTTCTGAAAAACAATTGAAACAATTATGAGTATTTCTCAAGTACCCTTTGGATTACCTTTATGATCACTAACGCATAAAAGCCATTTCTAAGATGGGAAATTTGTTTGAAATAATTAGATTGGAATTCTATATACATTCTATTGGAAAATCCCATTGAATCCATTTATTTATTTATTTATACAATTTATATTCTGCCAGATTCCTGTTCCCTTTTTAATAGGATTGTACTACTAGGCTTCATTACAGAGGTACTCAGTACCGCAACCTATAATTTGTTCCTTATAATTTGTTGGGTGCCACAGAAAGAATTAGGAGAAAATGTGCATTATTGTTTCTATATCTTACATAGAGCAGTGATGTGGCTTTTTTCATTGTGCTAAAATTATCTTTCTTAATCTGGTGGATTAATACCGTATGTTTAACATTTATACCCAACATTAAGTACTTGAGGTGCCTAATGTTCAATCACTGTGAAGAGATGAATATCCAATCACATGTTTATTAATCATTATTAATATTAATTAACAATATTAATTAATAATAACTATTAATCTAGGGTGTGCTGAATTAGATTTGCTATCATTGAAAGCTAACATGGTAGAATATTGGTTTTTATTGCTAATCACACGTTTGCATTGGATCAGTATCTTTTGATGCATCTACATGAGAAGCAATTAACACTAAACTATATCTATTAGCATAAAACTGAAATTTCATTAGCATTATGTTAATACCAATAGTACAAGTATAAAGTCTAGGCTTGTCTCTACATTAATCAAATAACAAACCTCATTCATTCTTTCTTCAAATTCTGCTAAGGCCTTCGAACCTTTCTTCTTCTTTTCTAGTTGTTCTTTTACTTCTTCCCTTTAATGAAAGAATAGATAACCTGTAACTGATACTGGTACATAAGTTTAGATCTGAAAATATTAACTTAAGACGTTTTTGATGCTCTTTGAACTTGGTGGAGGTTTTCTAGACCTTTCATTACCAAACCATCATCAGTGCAGATATTGATTTAAGGAAACTGAAATAAACTTGCTCTCTTTCTCTGTTTGTGCACTTCAAGTGAAACTATGGTTTCATTCATGAAGAATGCAACGTTTATCAAATGGAAATTTGCAAAATGCTTTGTGAAACACATCCAGATCTACATTCCAAAATTGGCCAGGAACAGTAATCTTAAAGGGTGGAATTATAAATTTAAGGGATGAAATTTTATTTATTGAATTTATTTGACTACTCATCTCACGTACACAATTCTGGGCAACTAATTATAAATTATGCAGTTGAATTTCCCACACTTGGGGAAACTGCAGGGAACAATTCATCTGGAATGAAATTGGTGAGCCTCACCCTTTAAAACTTCACCATCAAGGATTTTGTCCTGCTGGTAAAAGCCTTAAAGCATTTGTAAGTCTTCAAGAGTTTTATTTTTCCCCAAAACACAAAACATAATCCAAATTTGACGCCTACCCACCTTTAGATGAGTCCCAGAAGTCAGAAATGGGGTGATAGCTCACATGTGGAAATGGAAAACTCCATTTTCCATTTCCTGATTTAATATCATATGTGAACTAGTCCATTAATTTAGGGCACAGGTATTATATTAAGGCAAACTTTACTACTTCTCTTTCTTAACCAAGTAATTTTATAAAAGGAACAAAGTGATCATTTGTAACATACCATGTTGGTCTTGGTCTGTTCAAGTAATCTTGTATTGTGGGTCCTGAAGACGGAGCAGGACCTCGTGATCTAGCCATTGCTATGGGATTCATATATGCCTTAAATATGACAAAGAAAGAGTAAGAGAACCTTAAATTATTCAATCTGAAACTCTTAAAAATAACTTTTTTCTTTTAATTTTCAAAAATGATATATCGTCACTTAGCCCATCTACATAAATTACCAACTTGATAGAATTTTTAATGTGTTGGAAAGCAACGTTATTGACACAATATATTTTGAGGGATTCACTTTTTGGTGATGTATCCTCCTTCCTCTCCAACTGTTATAAAAAGCTGGTATTTAAATGTATATATTTATTGTCAATTTTTTATATATAAATAAAATGTAATATATTTATAGAAGTAAAAAAACTATCAATGATTAATGAAATAACTAAGTCTCGTATGGTTATGGCACTTATGGATGGGGAGGCAGTATGCTGGGATATTTCTTACTCTTAATTTGCCTCAGCAAATGCTGTGTACAATTGGTCTCTGGGAAATCATTCTGCTCAAAAAAAAATTGCGTGGAACTAACACAGAGGATCATCTAATGCTGTAATATTTAATATCTTATGAGAGGATAGCAACAAAATAAATATCCTTATGGTACCATTAAGACTAATAAATTGATCACTAAGTTTGCTAAGAGACTAAGGTATATAAGAGAGAGAATGAATGTTGTGCCTACATTTCCTTTCATTGTTACTACATCAATTTTTGATGACCTTTTAAAAACTATACACACTTAAAACATGGGACCTAATTAAATATAGTATCTTATATATGAAATGAAAGGGGTGGAGATGACTAATTTCTTATAGCATAAAATGAGAGGAGTGTAGACAACCACTCCTGTATCATTACCTCCTTTTCAAATCTCTGACATATTTCCTACATCCTTCAATCACAAACATGTATTGTCATTGTTAGAAAACTTCAGCAAAGAACAGTTTGTAGTAAAATAAAAGAACAGAAAATATTCAATATTGCCATCTCTTAATCTAAATTTTTTAAATTAAAAAGACAATGAAAGAACTATTAACATATTAATATTTTAATGAAGCTATTGTGTGCAAATGCAATCTTGGAAACATACATTTATATTCAGGCATGCATACCTAGGGCATACTATTAGCTACAGATCGGGGTGAAATCTAAAATTTGTTACTACCAGTTCGGTGGGTGTGGCTTGGTGTGCGGGTAATGTGACTGGTGGGCATGGACAATTTTTTTTACTTTTAAAACCATTTTTTCTACAACCCCTTCAGCAAAGAGGTTATAAAAAATGCTTTCAAAAGGCTCTGACAATCCCAGCTGAGATGCCTGATCGGCAGAGACTTTTTTTCTTTTACATGCCTCTGACGATCCAAGCTGATTTGCCTGATCGCTAGAGGCATTTAAAAGAAAAAAAGTCTCTGATGATCAGGCAACTCATCTTGGATCGTCAGAGCATTTAAAAGAAAAAAAGGGGTTTTTTTTCTTTTAAAAGCCTTTGATAATCCCAGCTGAGCCGCGCAATCATCAGAGGCTTTTTTTTTTACTTTTAAAAATATTTTTTTCGGCCAAAGAGGTTGTAGAAAAAATGCTTTTAAAAGTAAAAAAAAAAGCCTCTGATGATTGTGTGGCTCAGCCGGGCATGTGGGGGGGGGGGGGGTGGCAGGAATTTTTGCTACCAGTTCTCTGAACCACCCACCTCCATTGCTACATTTTCATGAAACTTATGAGAAATTATCCTTTTTTCTATCAATGTTGTTACTTTATCCATAAAGCATGCATTATTTAATATAGACATTATTGTTTCCTATGTACTTTGTCAACATTCAGCATGTTTGACCTACTAGTCATTTAATATGAGTAGTTTCTGGATTCTACATAACTGGATTGTGTTATGGGCCTTGGTAAGCAATCAAGGAATTGAAACATCAAACTCAGACCCAACTCTCTTTGGGGAGCTTCTTTGCTTTCTATTTTTTATTTTTTTCATCTTTTTCTGGCTTAAAATTAACTAGCCTCAAAGTGACCCTTGAAAGCTAATGTATAAACAAACAACTGAAGTTTTATTTTAGGCAGATTTTACTTATACAAAATGAGTCATCAGGCTGCCTATAAAACATCTCATTTATAATATTAGCATACAAATCTTTGTTTTAAAGTGGCCTGTTTTATAATGGATTTATTACAGTATTATACAAAAACAAAAGTTGTTTACAGAGAGAAATAAGAAACTTCCCCCCAGTTTTAACATTTCACTGACAGTGTACTAAGTTTGATAAGTGCTTTTCTGGTCCTAAGAGCAACAAATTATCATCCAATGCAATGCAGTTTTTACTTAGGACAAATATAATTAGTCATTTCTATGTCTTCAGTGTATTCTTAGGAATTTAACAAAAGCAGGGAGCACAGTCTCTTCAAACTGGCAAATAAGGATGAGCACATTTTTTTCCCTAAAAAGCACAGCTCAATGCTACACTAAAACTCTTTTGGATAGATCTTACCGCTCTCTATATAAGTGTGTCCCTCAAGTCTACCTAAATGATCTATACATTTTGATGTGATTATTAATTCATCAAAACAAAACAAAAACCACCAAGACGAAAAACAAGTTTTGAAATACAAAAACCGGGACTCGGATTAATTTACAGTTAAGGAACTAGTGCTGAGAAACATACACGCACGCTCCATATAAGATCAGAACAATGTCCTTATTTTAAAGTAATAATAATAATAATAATAATAATAATAATAATAATAATAATAATAATAATAATAATAATAATAATAATAATAATAATAATAATAATAATACCAGGTTACTTTTCAATCTCATCACATCATTGAGACGAAAAAGTCACATGTACAGAAGGGCCCAACTTTGCTTTCATGACAGAGGGAGAAATGTTTCATGTGTAAAGCCCCCCCCCCCCAAAAAAACCCCACTCATCTTTCCCTTTGAAACGACTACCAAGCCCATGACAATCGGAACTATTTTTAGTAGCTCACCCCTTTTGTCAATGCAATCAGAAAAGATCTGCAGAATGTCTGTGACAGACCCTGGCTGTTCCCCACGTATACTCCGCCCTCACCCCACCCAACCACCTACCCACCCACCCAACTTCAAAGGTGGTCGCCTAGCCACCGCCTCCCTCTGAGTCCTTCATCCCCACCCAGGCCAGTAGGAAAGGCACCCCTTTGCCGTTTCGATCTCGCTTCCAAAGAGAGAGATTTAGCTTACGCACCACCCGGTTATCCCTCTTCCCCATGGCGGCCAGGAATCCTGGAAGCCCAACGACGAAAACCAAACCGGCCTAGCTGGAGCCCTTTCCTCTGCTAGCCGTCAAGTTTTTAACATCAGACACTACGGAGCATGCTCAGTGACACCGAACATGCTCAGTGGCAGCCATTGAAGCCGCTTGCCCTTCCTTGTTTGCCCTCACGAGGAGAACGAAAGGGTTGTTAAGAAAGAAGTCGGCGTGTTGCTGCTGTAGTATGCTTTTCTCCCCTCCCCCCCCCTTTTTAAAAAAAATACTTATTTCGAAGCTAATCTTGAATTGGTTAAATATTGTATGGGGTAAATATAGGAGAGTGAATGCGACCGCAATAAGGCGGAAAGGCCCCTCGGTTGCCGAAATTGTGGGGGTAGCAGGCAACGTTCATTTGTTCTCGTTTTCTTTTGTTTTTATTCGCGGGAGATTCAAAAGAGAGCTCAGGTCTGTAAAGGGAGCATCTACACGTCCTATGACGTTGGATGTAAAATAATAAAAAATGTTTACGTAAAAATAATAATAAAATGCTTACGTAAAAAGCAGGGACCATATCACATCGTGTATCTTTTGTAATGATATAAGTAAAAATAATTCAATGAGTAAGGATCTGGGAATAAGTAAACAACTTGAGCTGTGAGCAAAACCTATAGCAGTTTTTCCCAATTTAGAGGAGTTCGTTTCCCAGAATTCACTGGAGAATTCTGAGAGCCTGAAGTCCACACATCTTAAAAGGTCTAAAATTGAGAAACAGTCACTTAAAAGGATGCTTTCTAACACCCACTGAAGCAAGATGGACAGGCTTCAGTTTCTTTCTGCACATCTAGGGAATAGGATTAAGAACAAGATATTTTCCACATTTCAATATATTTCTGAGTTATAGACTTTAACTTGCCTGTTAGTTACCAAATGCAAACATTTTTAAGGAAAAACTGAGGGCATTGGGTAGGATTAGCCTGGAGAAGACTGCAAGGAGACATGATAGCAGTCTGCAAAGATCTGATTCTGAAGTGCTATCATTTAGAAGATAAGTGAAGAATTGTTCTAGTTTCATAAGAAAATTAATACTGTAATACATTTGAAGTACAAGGAAGTTGATTTCCATTAGAAATAGATACATTTTAAAAATAAGATTTTCTGAAACGATTGTTTTGGCAGGTAATGAATTATCCTTTCTTGAATGGAGTTTAAACAGAAACTGGTATAATAATGGACTAGTGGTGTGGGGTTTGGACTAGATGATCTTAAAAGATCCTTACAAAAGTATGGTTCTATGTTCTAATGATTTTATGAATTCTGACAGGGAGGCATTTTAATGGTTGATTTCTGAAGCTTTTGACAATTCCTTTTCAGAGGCTTCTGAGTAAAAATGTCAGTTACAAACTAAATGGAAACATTCAATTGTAAATCAACAATTACAGGATGTAAACAGTACTGTAGCTAGTGCAAAACAATTCTCCAAACAAAGGGATGTACTTGGGTTTGTAGACCAAGTTTGTTTTGTTCTTTAATGTATCGTAATAAGTAATTAATTAATTACTTAATAATTATTGTAATTAATAAGTATTGATCAGTGAAGTGGCTGGAACAACTGATGAGGAAAAAATTAAAGTGATTTAAATAAAAAGAATCCGGAAATACCTTTAAAACAATTCTTTCATATTGATAAACTGATATAACAATGAGAAACTGCTGTAGGCAAGTTGGGAGTTACACTGCTAGAATAAAAAAAATCTTACTTTCAAAATGTTTTGTTAGATAACTACTTATAATCAGCAGCGATTGATCAGGAAAGTGATAGGTGTTTTGTATGTTGAACCAGTATTCAAATAAAAAAGAGGAACTCCATGGTGGAGATCATTAAGAAATAAAATAAATGCTGATAATCTTAGAACAACTTCTTATACATTTATGCTATGATTATACTTAGAATAATATATACTATTATGTCTGCCAGACTGCAGAAAGATGTATTACTAGTATAACATAAGGCAGCTAAAATTATTCAAGGTGACTGTGATCAAGAAAACAACTGCCTGTTTTGGAGCCTTATTTCGTGATCTCCTGCCAGAACTAACTCCAATAATAATAACAAATTAATCTTTCTCAAGTCTTGAATTCAACAGAATCCATTTATTGCATTTCTATCTACAGTATATCTTAATGCAGCAAACCCCACGTCCAGCTTTGATGAATCTTTACCTGAAAGGCCTGATTTCACCTTTTCAAATTAAACAAACTAATCTTTCAGCTGACAGACAGTAAAACTGCAAGCAAAACTAATTTCTATATGGTGGGATGCTCTGCTGGCCAAGTTTCAGCTATAAAATAGCTCCTTGTACATCTCTAGTGATTGGCTTAATTCCATTGTTCTCACAGCATACCGAAAAGGTAATAGAAGTAATTGCACAAATTGGTGCCCAGTTAAACTTTTACCCATAATCAGCAAATCATATGCAGGATTTTTATATTATAAACTGTTGGACTGGATGACCTTGAGAACATCTTGGATCTGGTCAGTCCAGACAAACCAATGCATCCTATTGTACAGTCTCACTGAGAAATATTTCAATTTGCCTTTTATGTTACCTATAGTCGGCAATGACTAATGGAGTAAAATCCACAGGAACTCCTTTTTTTAAACTTTTGTTATCTTTATTATAGATTTTATAAACAAAGGATAGCCTTTGATTCAATAATTTATGAAATATTCTAGAGGAAATTAACTACTGCTTTGATCGATCAATGTCTCCTTAAATTAAATATACTACTGCCCCACGGCACTATTACTAAGTAACCTAACTCTCACTGGCTAGATAAGGTTTGGTTCTACTCTAACAAGACAAATTAACAGTGCTTTAAGATACAGTGTACGCACAATTAGGTGAGTATTTTGACCATATCATCATTTTATGTGTATTTTCCACCTCCAAGCTGTATAAACTTGAATGCTTAGTGTAGGGGTGTCAAACTTGCATCGTCGGCATCACAGCTAAACCGGGCATGAGTGTGGCCAGTTCCCCTCTGACCCTGGTTCCCCTCCCACCAAAGTGTATCACCCAGTTACATTTCCCAATGACGTAATTTTGCGGGTTGTAGGAGTCACTCCCTCAAGGCATTGCTGGAATCCACGGAGATGGCCTTAACTTGCTCAGTTAGAATGCATCTTGTTATGACTGAGGAGTAAATTCCTTGTTGCAGCTGTGAGACATGATTTCCCATCCCCAGGCTTATAGCAGCTCAGGAGAATGTCAGAGAAGCTTCACGAGTTTATACCATCATTCATTCAGCAACATCATAATTTAGACGTGCCAAGGACTGAATGGTTGTAGGTTGAGGATACCTATGTTTTCAGCTATCAGGAAAGAGCTGTTACAATAGCCTAGATTATTGATGTTTCTTCCTTCAGTTTTAAAACCACAGCTATCTTCTTCAAATCAACCATTGCTTTATATATATTCTACATATAGTATGAATAATTAAGGAGAATATATATATAGCTTTGTTGCATTCCTTTGCCAACCTGAAACCCGTCTATTTCACCATGGTCTATCTGTATTGGGGCTTCCTGATCTGTATAGAAGTCTCTCACAAAGAGAATAGATGTTCTGAGATGCCCATTTTTCTGTGCTATTCCACATTTTAATTCCAAATTAAAATTAAATTAAATTAAAATAAAATAAAATGAATGCAACCTGTGACAATATCTGCAACACCATCAAACATACACATTTGCCTATCTCAGGTCCTTGAGAATGACCTGATTGTTAGACAAAAATGCCAAATCTAGTCTGAACATCTGACTTACTATGCAACGGAACATAAATAATTAATTAATTAAAATAATAAATTAAAAAGAAAACAAAAGCAAACAATAACCTCTAAAAGGGAGGATATAATAGACCACTGAGTCTTTTTTTGGCATTCATTATCTATGTTTCTAGCTTGGTATTATTTCAATCAAAAGCCTTTCTATAATTACTGTATTAATGTACTTAGTTATATATACAGATGGTTGCAACGTATGTTCAGAATTGCATTACACAGATTTTTAAAAGGCTTTAATTACTGGCAAATAGTATCTGTATTTTATTTGGAAACCATTCAATTCACCTCAGCACTTTCAAGGATTACATTAAAATTCAATTTATTACCTTGATGCTGATAAAATTCATACCACCCTCTTGGGCAAATACACTTGCTAATGAAGTTTTTCCTGTTCTTGGAACTCCATACATACAATAGCATTTAGACTTTTATACCACTTCACAGTGCTTTACAGCCTCTCTAAGCGATTTTACAGTGAGCATATTGCCCCCAACAATCTTGGTAAGGCATATAGTAAGTTTCCTGTTTTTTACCATATGGGCAGATTGGCAAATAATTCTGGATTTTGGAAGTAGAACATATCACAAATATTGTCTGCTTTTTAAAAAATAAAACTCTGCCTAACATTCATTTTATCCTTGTTGCTTGTTTCAGTGTGTTGCTAAAGTATGTCCTAATTATCAATAGAATTAGCATAAAGATTTTCACAGTAACAATTCTGAAAAAAAATGAAACTTTTAAACAACTAGGAGTCATGTTAAATTATATTTCTTTCAAATATAATCAAAACATTTTTTGCTTTCCTCTAATAACTTTTTTTTTGCATTTATTTTAATATGACCCAAAAGTGCTTTTTCAGGAGGCAATTGGACTTCGTTTTTTTCTTTGAAGACATTTCACTTCTCAGAAATGAGAAGCCGTTACAGAATCTAGTAGTCCTGCTAGAAATACTTCAAAATCTCCTCCCAGAGGGGAGCAACAGAAACAGAAACAATGGTGAAGTGGGTGTGTGGGGTCTCTAACAATGCTTTGAGCTCTTAGTCCATAGCACTTATAAACAGTACCTTGAATGATACGAAGCGAGCTTCCTATAATCTCCTCAACTGTCCTTATCACTTCTGAATGGTCTTTCTATTTAAAGCACTGCTGCCACCAAACCAAACAGTGATGCAGTTTGTTGAAACGCTCTCAATTGTGCCTCTGTAAAAAGTGTCCAGGACAGAAGGAGAAAGATGTGTTCTCCTCATCCAATACAGGAAATGCAGATGCTGGTTTGCACACTTCACTAATGAGGACATATGGAGAGACCAATTCAGATTGTTAGTTATCTGTACCTCCAGATACTTAATAGTGTTGACTATCTCTACAGGTGCATCCTTGATACTAAGTGGAGTATGACTTTGCTGGCTCTTTCTAAAATCTACAATGATCTCCTTTGTTATATTGACATTTAGAATCAGGTTACTTTTATCTTCCCTATAAGCATCTTCACGGTCATTCCGGATAAGACCTACCATTGCTGTGTCATCCGCATACTTCACAATATGATTTGTAGCATGTTGTCTGTAGATATTTTCTCAACTTTCCAAATCCAATCTCTGATTTGCTTTATGATGCAAATACTTTGTTGGGATCTCCATAGAAGGCCTACAAGCAAAAAACAAATCTGTGCTTCCCTTCATCCCCTTTTTCTTCACATATTACACTTGCAGCACCTATACAGGAATTTGAATCAAATTGAATAGAAAAGAATAGTAGAGTTGGAAGGGACCTTGGAGGACTTCTAGCCCAACCCTCTGGTCAAGCAAGACATATAGCTAGAAGTGGTTAGGTCATGGATACCCATATGGACTAAAACTTGTCCTTCAACAGGAAGATAATTTGAACTCATGTTCCAGTGATTTACAGAAGAATTATGATTATGTGGCAAGGACGATGTAAAACAGTAATAATTAAGACATGTCAATGTATGGAAAGTTACTGTGATGGCAAGAATCCTTTGTTCCAAACTGTATAAAAGGCATTGTGTAAAGATGGACCCTTCATTCAGAACTTTCAGATACAAATCTGATTCTGAATCTATTTTACAAAATAAGCCTGACTCTAGCTGTTCTTTGGGATGTCTCTTATATCCTTTCTTCCATAACAGAACCCTGAAGATTGCAGGAGTTTGTTGCAAGCAATAGAAATGATCTTTGAAAATCTCTCAAAGGTTAAAGGGATCAAGTGGATCATTGAGCTTGGTTTTCTTCTCTTTCTCTTTCTCTCCCCCTCCCCTCCAAGTCATTTAGCACTTTGAGGACAATTTGTGTACTCAGTTCTCATTGGAGTATTTGAGGACCTCCTCTTTATCTTTCCCTTCCCAGTCACCCCCCCCCCTTTTTTTTTTTGGTAAAACAGTCTTTGCCTTGAGACATCTGAGACCAGGATCTCTCTTTTAGTTTGAAACCCTTTATAGTCAAAGGTACATCCTTGCTGTGGAGTATATGAGGATGAGCCCCAGGCATCCATGCACAGCTAGATAAGAGATTATGACATAATACAAAACATTTCCTGTGATGACATTTGTCTGTGCTATATAATGTTGCTCATCAGAGACTATGTCTGAGTGAACATCTAGGTGTTCAGGTCAGGCATCACTTTATGAGCTCTGTCCTTGTTTAGGCACTGAGAATCCTGGTAAGGAAACACCTCTGAGAGGATGACCAGCAGATTGTTTGGGGACATTTAAAAATAACTAAAAGTTTAATTAAAGTAAAATTTAATTTACCTCATTAAACAGATAGAAAACTTGCTAAGTTTCTTTTTCCTTTCCTTTCCTTGGTTTCCCTCTCTCTTTCTTCCCTATGTAAATGCTAGAAGTTTTCATTGACATAAAGGTGAGAGAGGAGATTTCAATAGAAACTATTGAACAAGATTTCAATAGATTTTTTGCTTTCAGGATTTATTGTTCACATCCAAATCAGGAATGTCAGATTCTTTGGCAGATATCTATAGAACTCTGGTCCCCAATCCCCATCTTCAATGTAGATAAATTTTACAATTTGAATGTAGAATGCTAAGAAAACCCCGGCTGTTCATTGATCCTAGTTCTGGTAAAGCTTAGAAAGAAAGAAAAAATCTAGGGAATAGCAATAGTTGAGTTTATTTTTTATATGAAGCCTCTCATCATAACTGAAAGTAAACAAACAAGGTACTGCCTAAACCAGTGATGGCTAACCTTTTTGCCATTGTATGCCAGGAAGGAGGGCATAATTCTATGCGCCCTGCCCCCGCACATGCAACCTGGTCTGGAAGTTGGCAAATGGGCCGTTTTCGGCTACCGGAGGACCTCCAGGGGGGTGGGGGGGTGGGAAAGGCCATTTTCGCCCTTCCCAGACTCCTAGAGAGACTCTGGAGGCTGGGGACAGCAAAAAATGGACCTTCCCCACCATGCGCTGAAGCCCTCCAGAGGCAGGAAACAGCCTGTTTCCCTACTTCTGGTGGGCCCAGAAGGCCTGAAAATTAGCTGGCCGGCACGCACATGCGCACCAGATCTGAGCTCACATGCCCACTGATATGGCTGCATGAGCCACCTGTGGCATGCATGCCATAGTTCACCATCACAGGCCTAAACTGTGGAAAAACAACTTGCTGGACTACCTTTAGAGATTAGCATTAGGGAAAAGAAAAAACCTTTCCCACACACTACATCAAAAACTTTACTTCTAAAATTGTTTTGAACCAACTTGTTTCAATGATAGTATGTAAGAGGAAAAAAGGCTTTATGTTCTAAAGACTGATTACAGAGAATATTCATGACCAGTTGTCTTTTGAGATTCTCAATCATCTCGGTCTGTGATAGCAAACCTATGAAAAGGGTGCCACAGGTGGCACGTGGAGCCATCTCAGTGGGCACACGAGTGTTGTCATAGCTCAGTTCCAGCATGCATATGTGCACTGGCCAGCTGATTTTTGGGCCTTTCGGTCCCACCAGAAGTTGAGAAATGGGCTGTTGCTAGCCTCTGGAGGGCTTCCGGGGTAGTGGGGAAGGCTGTTTTCGCTCTCTCCAGGCTTCTAGAAAGCCTCTGGAGTCTGGGGAGGGTGAAAAAACAGGCCTACTGGGCCCACCATGCCATCATGTGCTAAAAGCAGGGGGGCGCATGTGTTCACATGTGCAGGGGCAGGGCGCATTGAATTATGAGTGTGGGTACACATGTGGGCAACCTCCATCCGCTCCCCTCGCTTTTGGCACACGACGGCAAAGAGGTTAGCCATCACTGATCTAGGTCATGGTTGTCTGGTCAACTGGACTTTCTTGGGTTTTTTTTCCTTTGAAAACATTTCGTTTGAATACAACATGGTATGGGAGAAATGGTATGAATGGTTAGAGGAGAGGTATAAAGGGCAAGGAAGGAGTAAATGAGGAATATATAGGAATTGAAATGTAGCAGCAAACAAGTATGAATGAATGTATGTACCACTGAAATTGGGTACAGTGTTATTTTTATGTATATAAATCAATATTAGAATAATGTATAAACAGTAAATTGAAGTAAGGGAGAAAAATGGATATGTAAAAAATGATTACTGATGCAAAAATGTTGCAAAGAAGAAAATTGTAATTTAAAAAAAATACATGATATTTCATATATATCATATATATTTTTTTCATTATTGAGGCTATTCTTCTAGTTCCTTTAGGACAGAAACATTATTTGGCAGTTGAATGGTTATCCTAAAGCAGAGGTCTTCAACTTGGCAGCTTTAAGACTTGTGGAATTCTGGGAGTTGAAGTCCACAAGTCTTAAAGCTGCCAAGTTTGAAGACCTCTGCCCTAAAGGATCATTAAGATTAGAGGAATTAGAGAGCAGATACATTTTAAACACTATAGTATATGCTATTCAGGATTGTCTCTCACTCTTATATTCTGATTTCTTTTTCTTTTTCTTTTTTAATTGTTAATGCTATTCTGCATTCTCGCTTATTAATTTTTCTTCTAGTTGCCAATTGTCACAGCTGTGTGATGGAGGGCGAGTTTAAGAGGAGAATGAGAAATTTCACAAAGCGTCTCCAAGATGAGGTATGACAAGTCATCTCTTTCTTGGGCCACATTAAATGCTGTTATCAGACAAGTATAATGGCTCGTATAGAAAATTGATATAGATGGATGTATGGATAAATAGCTGGATGCATACATGAATGGACAGGCAGGCAGACAGATTGGCAGTAAAACTTTGGCAAGAAAACTTCAGGGACTTCCAGAATCAAACAGAACTGGAGTGAGGGGAAGAAGAATAAGAGCTATTCAGAATCTTTATGGGAAGTTGAGCAGCTATATGAATTGAATCAATGGAACAATGCATTTGCACCCTTTATGTCATTGTAAACATTGATTTAATAGGCCATTAAACACATTTAATAGGCCAGAGTTGCAAGTGAAAAGTTTACATGACTTCAGAATGAGTGCTATTCATCTTTTCTGCACTGTCCATTTAAAATGAAAAGGCAAAATAATCCCTCATTTTTGGGGACACTCTATGATAATACAATGCTGATTAAAGTATCATAAATTGAGAAAGGAAAGAAAAATGAATCTATGCCCTTGAAATATTTTATTTTATTTTTTAAAAAATAATTTTTATTAAACAGTTTGTCTTTAAAAATAACACAAAAAACAATCACACATATATAAAAGCACTTGAAATGTTTTAAAATATGCACAGTGATATACACATAGAGAAAGAATAACTATAATACAGGTAGTCCTTGATTTATGACCACAATTGAGTCCAAAACTTCTATTGTTAAATGAGACATTTATTAAGTGAATTTTGCCCCATTTTACGAACTTTCTTGCCACAGTGAATTACATCAATTGATAAATTAGTAATTCAGTTGTTGAGTGAATCTGGGTTCCCCATTGACTTTGCTTGTCAAAAGTTTGCAAAAGTTGATTACATGACCTTTGGATACAACGGTGGTCATAAGTATGAACCATTTGCCACCTATCTAAATTTTGATCACATGATCATGAAGATGCTACAAGGATTGTAATTGTGAAAAATGATAATAAGTCTCTTTTTTCAGTACTGCTGTAACTTTTAAGTAAATGAATTGTTGTAAGTCGAGGACTACCTGTAATTTAAGAACTCATCCACTTTTTTTCTGTTTGAGGCTATAGTAGATGGGCTTTTTTCTGCCCTGTTCCTTTTTATTCAAGATTGTATCTCCTTTAATCCTTTTGTATTTCAGGAAAGTTCTTTATTTATAGAGAACATGGTAAAAACCAGAGTGACAGTCCAATGTTAGATGTTCCGTTGAAGTATGGAGGTTTCATCCAGACTTGCTGGGGGAGGGAAAGGATCAGTATATTCTGGGGAATATATTGGCAGGAATTATGGGAATTGAGTGGAATCATCTCATTTTCAGTGCAAGAACAGCAGCAAAAGATTGTAGACTTGTCTCCAGTTAGGTTGGCATAGGTATATCAGAATTATTCTTGGAACTGTTGGACAGGTTATCAAAACAAGGGCGTTTCTTTCATTTGTGGTGGTCATGTGACAAAACAATATGCTTTGGGTATAAAATGCTTGGGGAGATAAATAGCAAGGCTAAAGAAAGAATTCAGTGCTCCTTTAGATATGCTTCACTGAATTAAAGGACTAAATCTCAAGCTTAAAAATAAAGGACTCATTGACTTAACAAGCAGCTGAACTAGTAATTAGTCAACAGAACAATTGAGAACTGAATTAATATATTTTCTCTACTATCTCAGGAAAAATATTAAAAAAATAAAATAGTGAAATCAGAGGCAGGAGACACAATTCTATAAAATTTGGGTGTATTTTATGGTTTATTGCTATTGAGAGAAATGATCCATCCTATCTAAATTTCATAAAGTTTTGATCATAATATGAAGATATTTTTGACATAAGGTAAATTTGTACATATGTTATACTTGTTCATTATTTACATTTTAGTGTATTTTTTCTTTCTATGAATCATGGATATGTGTTAGTCACTTAATATTGTTTGTTAAGCGTAGGGTCAGATCCCTAAAAGCGATACTGCCATTCAATTGGAGGAATGGGGAGACTTGAACTCAATTTACTAGTATTGCCTGTGTCAACAGATATTTTACACCCTATATCTTGGCGCCAAAGAGCCCTGAGATTCTCTTTACCTGGAGGAATTTTTATGATAGCCATGTGGGTTGTTTCACTTTAAAGGATAACACTGTGAATGCATGGTTGTTCGGGTTCTCAGGGAAAATAGGAAAGCATCTTCATACTTGTGTATTGGTTAAAATCTGCATTCTGACTTAAAGGGAAGGGTCTCTACTGCTTTAATGCTACTTGTCTTGCCTAAGGGTATTCAGATCTTGCTCTAACCGGATGGCTATCACTTCTGCTTAATAAAAGGATCCTTTTGAACAACCATGTTTCAAGAGTTTTTACTTTCTTAAGTTGAAGGAGAGGCAATCCTTACACGTAATTCAAATAAAAAGCTAGATCAAGATAAATTTAATAAGTATTCAAGTATAAATTGGAGCTTGTTTTATGATTGCAAATGAATTCAGCAAGAATAAAATTTTCTCCTCTCTACTTCTGCGATTGTGGGAGAAAAAATCCGTAATGGAAACAATAATTATTTAAGGGATAAAGGTGCAGAATTTAGATACCAGTGATATCAGTTGGCACATAAGATTTGAGAATGGAGACTTCTGGTTTGGCGTCTTGGCAAGACAGTCTTTGATGAGTGCCACAAAAACCCGGCTGCCGAACTGCTGCCAATGGGTCTTCGGACCAGAAGCGCCCTGCAGGGACGGGGAAAAAAGAGAGGTGCCTCGGACAACCAAGAGGAATAGGCTAGTCAAAGAGAACTCTCTGTGAGTTGACGGGATCGGGGGGCCAGCCATGGCAGCTGCCACGAAGCTGGGACAACTGGGCTAAGTATAGAGCTGGAGAGAAGAATGAAACGGATCAGAGGTTTTTTTGAAGCCGGGTGAGTGACAGCCAACTCATGCTTGAATAACAAGAGAAATATCTTACAACTATAAGCCCCCTAATGTGGAATAGCGGCTAAGGAGTATGGGGGCAAAGAGGATTTTGAAACGTAATTTGGAAAAGACAAAAACCCAAATGAAAAATGACTTCTGAATAAACCAGTTGGAAACTTTAAACAATTAGACATGGTCAAAGGATTGGAAAAAAATAAAGATATCTTTTTTTCCCCTTTCTTTTTAAATGGCAAGAAAAATTTTAAAAAATGGATAATAAGCTTTAAGAAAAAAAGGGATGTATAAATAAAAGGGGGGAAAAGAAAAAAGTGAGAAGAATTATTTAAATTTGGTCTGTACTTTAAATATGATTTGATATTTTTAAATTGAAAAAGGAAAATGAGAAGTCAAGTAAGATCTTGATGTAATGGAAACAAAATGGATACTTATTAAGCAATTGGAAATTGTGGATTACAGAGAGATACCATCTGGGATAAAAAGGAACATTGCAACTTGGTTCTTTGTTTTGAAAAATTCACAGATAATAACCTTGTGTAGGAGGATTTTCTTGTTTACAAGAGGTTTGACTTTTGGAGGAATAAAAAAAGAGATAGAAGGGAATACAATGGAACTTTGGAGCAATTATTTGATTTGGATAATGGAAATAAAAGAAATAACTATAATGTTGCACAGAGGACAAAATTTTAGGATATAAAAATCAAAATGGAATATATGTGTGTGGACAAGAAAATGAAGTTGGAGAAATAAGACCTAGAAGTGAAAAATAAAGAAGATAAAGATATTGTGATTAAATATGAACAAATAATTGAACATATGAATACTAATAATAAAAAGTAGGTCTCTAGAGATTATATTGAGATTAACAATAACACAATGATGATTATACTGAGATTAATAATGATATAATGATGATTATATGGAGATTAATAAATGATAGAATAAAAAATAGAATAGACAGAATATAAAAGAATAAAAGGTTGGAAAATATTAAGAAATTTAAAGAAGTCCAGGACCTGGATTTATAAAATGACCATATTGAGATAAATAAATATGAGACGAATTATGTTACAGATATTTAGAAATGAAACAGGGATTGAAGCTAAGATATATGGAAAATAGATTACATTAAAAGAAATATAGCAATGGATATAATGAATCAATTTTTTGTTAAGATGTTAAAATACTACTTGAGGAAATTGATGGTTATAATAACTGGGATATTGTTTAAATACTTATAACAATTGTTATAATTTGAATATTTTTAATAATATAACCACAAAAGTAAAAGGTAATTATGTTGGGAGTAATAGTGAGAAAAATAAAGATAATTATACTGGGATTAACAGTAACAGTAGAGAGCCTGTATAGCGTAGAGGGCTAATGCCTCCTACTAAAGGCAGCAATTAACACCAGCTGCCTGTAATTTCTCTGAGTTCAATCCCAGGCAGGCTCAAGGTCGACTCAGCCTTCCATCCTTTCTAAGGTGGGTAAATTGAGGACCCAGTTTGTTGGGGGCAATAAGCTGACTTTGTATAAAATATACAAAAGGATGAAGGCTGTTGCTTAACGCATTGTAAGCCGCCCTGAGTCTCCGGAGAAGGGCGGCATATAAATCAAATTAAAAAAAAAAAAAAAACTAAAATGATTACACTGGGATTAATAGTGAGAAAAATAAAGATGATTACACTGGGATTAACAGTGAACAAAGCTGATTACACTGAGATTAGCAGTGAGAAAAACAAAAATGATTACACTGGGATTAACAGTGGAATAAAGATGTATTTTGTACATTAGGATTAATAGTGGAAGGATAAAAGAAAAGGTTAAATTAGAAAATTGATAATTATAATAATTGGGATATTGTTTAAATATGTATAACAATTGTGATAATGTGAACATTTATTACCTAAATGAAAAAAAAGAAAACTGAAATAATATATGATTATGATTTATAAACAATTTGTGTTTATAATTACTTAATTTGTGTTATATAAATGGTATGGTTTGATAGACTGAATTTAGGATAATTGGGAAATTGTGTTAAAGAGCATTATTTGAACTAAGAACTATATTTAAATGTTAAATTGCTATATTTCTAAAATTAAAAAGATAAGATTTAAATTTGATAAATAATGGAATAAAGATTTAATGAGCATAATGAAACATAAATATGTTTGAATTGTATTGTTCATAGTGAGGATTTAGGGTAAGAATTGTTGTATTATGAGTTATTAATTGAATTAAGAATTAAGGTGGGTTAATAGAAGGGTTATTGTTTTGATTAAGTAAATATGTGTTATTTTTTTAAAAGATGGTATTAGTTGTATATGTGATTTAAGATTTAGAAATAAGTGCTATGGCAAAATAGAATAGATAAAATTTTGTTAAAGATTTTGTTAAAAATTGAACTAAGTGATGACTGGATCAAAGCTCTGTTCCAAAAGGATGTAATTTGTATGTTTGGGAAAAAATTAAAAAAAATTGCAAAAAAAAAAGATTTGAGAATGGAGAAACGATGGTTAACCCCACCTCACTCCCATTATTTGAAAATTTAGTGTCTTTAATTGCTGACAGTAAGATTGTCTTTTTAAAACAGCTTTTTTGTCAATATTGCAGGAAGAACTATCTAAAGGTTCATCAACAACAACATTAATTGAAGCAAGGAGACGTATTGAGGTATATCATATTAGTTCTTTTGATTAGATCATTTCTTTGCAAATCAAAACACTGTCCATCTTTAAGGTGTTAAAATGGAAAGCATACTTTTTAAAAATGTGTGGTCTCCTTTCCTCATTTTTCTCACTGGTCACTTGGGTCATGTACCTGTTTGGCATCCTCTTTTGTATGGGCATCTATCTCTGCTTTTCTGGAGAAGAGCAATTATGAAACCAGCATGAGCCTTATTTAAGTATATGGAGTTTTTCAAGTTTACTGACAGTTATTACACAAATCCTGCCATATTTCTGTATCTTTTACCAATTTGCCTGAAGCTGACACTTTCTGTTATTGTAATGGGTAATGCCAATATTCACTGTCTATGACTACTCAGATGCTTCCCTCCCCCTCCCCCCTTTATCTATTGTGTATTGGAGTAACTGTTAGGCAGCCATTAGTTTTGCCTCTTATGCATTACAGTAATTTTAAGCTTGTGATAGAAACAGCTATCCAGGAGATCTATTGTATCCGTTCCTTCCAACCATGATATCCCATTAATAAACCAAACTTCCTGATCTGGGGATAAAAAAATTAAACGAGGCACAAGGTTCGGTGTGGTCCAAAACCTACTGCATCTTTCGTTCAAGAATGGAGGCATAAAACAGATCAGGCTTGGATAAATGCTTGAAATCTCATCTGTTTTCAAAGTAGTTAGGAGGCTACTAAGGCTTACTTGGAATATCTTCCTTTTCTAAGTTGCTAAAAATGTCTATGATCCCCATTTCAAAAGTCTTTGGAAATGGATATTGTTTCTCTGGGGTTACCAGGGACCTGATGGTCTTTGCCTGTGTACTAACATGTATGTTCTCTCCCTCTGAAACTGAAGCCTACCCCCAGCCAGAGTTCTGTTTGCTTTCTGCCTAAAAGAAAGAATTAAATAACAGAAATTTCAATTCCAGTGTCTAACAAAAGCAGCTTAGGACCTTCGCTGTTCCTCACATCTTTAGGAACTTTCAAAATCCCCCCACCCTTTCTTTCCCACCTTTTTGATTACTCATCTCCCCCCCCACACACTTTCTTCACTTTACTCCCCAACATTTCTAATAGCTTTCCTTGCTTCCATAATGGGGAAGGCTAATGGATAATTTGCATCCACTCACCCAGTTCTGGATCACTCAAGGTACTGTAACCCACCCAGCACTCCTTCTAAAGATTGATTGCTTTAATGGCACTGCATATGTCACCCAATGTTCTGCATGATGTCACTTAATGGTTTAGGTCACAGCAATACAGTTCATCAAAGATTCTTCTTTTTCCACCCCAGAGTGAATAAACTATTTTGTCCCTAGTGACCATCTAGAGCAGTCAATTAGGAGTTGCCCATCTCTGCATATATATTACGTGCATGGATATAAATGATGTACACATGCTTTTCTACACCTCAGAGTACAGGGCAGGGATGAAATGCTCCCAGCTCGGACCATTTGGGCGACTTTGGGCGGTCCGGTAGCAATGGTAGCGGATGGTTTGGAGAACTGGTAGCAAAAATCCCTGAGCGCCCCCCCCCCCCCCCCCCGTCTATGCCCACCCAATTGCCTGGTCGCCCACTTGCCACTTCTTTTTAAAAAATGCTTTTAAAAGTTTTTTTAAAAAGGCTCTGACGATCAGGCAGCTCAGCTGGGATTGTCAGAGCCTTTTTTTTTTACTTTTAAAAGCATTTTTTTATAACCTATTCGGCCAAAGTGCTTTTAAAAGTAAAAAAAAGATGCACACCACAGCTGATCACCCCCCCCCCCCATGCTGTTCTACTTACCACATGCCTCCTTTTGGCATGCACTGTGCACACACACTAGCAAACTGGTAGTAAACCGGTTCAGATTTCACCACTGGTACAGAGTCTAGACTAACATCTTCTTCTATGCTGATACCTATTAAGGAATTCGCAGAGTAACCCTTAAATAGCAAGGGCATGTACATGAAAGCGTTTGAGAGTAGATACACTACTACTTTAGGACAATACCTCTAAAGGTTCATTGGTTGTAAACCCATTAATTCTGTTTGCAGGAGTTACCTTACTCTTCTCTTGGCTGCAAGCATTGTAGTTTAAATATTTTTTTTCAAGTTTTTAGTTTTATCCCATCAGATAATTCAACAGTTTTCTTTAACATCTTAAAGTTTATATGTCCCAAATGCCTATGAAGCAAGTGAATGCATTCATCGTGTGACTTCGTATTATCGTAAATTGAGTCAGCATTAGCCAGATTAATGGATCATTATTCAGAACAAACAAATCATTCTCTAACTTTGCAGTAACATTTATACTATCTTTTTCCATCAGATATTTATCTCCCCTAAATGTTACTACAAGCCCAGCTTTTAACAATGCTTTCACAGATAGCAGATTAAATTTTAGTTTAGGTACATACAACATAGGTAAATGCTCATTTATACATGAACAATATGCAATATCATCTCCAAATACTTTCATTTTCCATCCATTTGCTAATGACACATGTTATTTACTCTTGGTCATTTTTACAAACCTCTCTTTACTCCTAGTTATAGACTGCGATGCTCCAGTGTCAACTACCTACAAATCATGGTTTACAGTTGTAGTTGTGCTGGATATAGCTAAACTAACATCCTTTTTAGTTCTCTGTTGACTACCAGTATTCAATTTCTTGCCCTTTTTACAGACTCTAGCTATATGACCCTTAGCCCCACAAGAAAAACACTTTCTAACAGTATAGGCAGTTGAAGACAGGTTTTCTTCCTGCGGTTGTGTCTTTCTCAGTTGGTCTTTATCTCACCTTCTTCTAGACTCTTCTAAAAATCTTCCGGTTATGCCAGTCAATGTCAGTTCATCTCTGGTCAGGACTTCCAGTGAAGATACATAATCATCATAACTTTCATCCAAAGAAGAATGAATGATATAAACCTGATGCAGTTCTGAAAAAATCAGCTCCTTTTCATGTAGCTCTTGTAAAGTTCTTTTCATAAACTCCAGATGAGCTAATATATCTCCACCTTTCCGAAGACGAGCTCTAAACAGTTTACGTGTAGGTGTATGTGTGCACCCACACTATCACGAACATAAATCCTCTTCAGAGTGTCCCGACACTTGGCAGCAGACTCCTCACCAGAAACATGGACTAGCTGCTGGTTACTCAATGTCAGTCCGATTATACAAAGAGCCCTTTCATTATCCCGGTTAAATTTGGCTATTTTCTTTGTATCTTCATCATCTGCTGGATCCCATACAGTTACATTGGGTGAACTACAGCCCAAAGTCCTTCCTTACGCAGAAGTAGACTGCACTTCATAGACCAGGAAACGTAGTTTGTTCCATCCAACCGGGTTATCAGAGATATGCTAGTTGACTGTTCTTGTGCCATTTTCACTAGGACAATTAACCACAAAAACAGCTGTCTGAATATGGTACTGTGTATTCACACTAACTCTATTGACCCATAACCAATGTTAAGGAATTTGCAGAGTAACCCTTGAATAGCAAGGGTGCGTACATGAACGCGTTTGAGAGTAGATCGTATCTGTGTTGAATAAACACAGTCAACACACAGATACACTGAGTTGTGTTTACTTTCAGGAAATAGCAAGGCATAGTCCAATAAACAGTCTAGGTCATACATATATATAGCAAGAGATAGCAAAACAACAGTCCAGGGATAATCTAATAACAAAGTCTTCTTACCAGTCATCGTAGTCATTCACAATAAACAGTTCTTCTGGATTTGCAAACAGTAGCATACAGAGATATCAGAGAGCAAGAACAGCAAAGAGAAACAAATCATGTTCCTAACTCCCTCTTAAGGGGATTGGCTACAGAGCTAACCAATCAGGACACAGTATGATGCAATACAGCAGTCTTAAAGCTATATCAATTGTTTATATATTGCCAACCCAACAAGGTAGGTAATACTCATTTCTAAAAACATAGAAGTTTTTAGAAAACAAAATTATGTAATTGTTCTCATAACTGTGAAATATTTCTACTTGGAAAAATACTTAATGAAGGAAAAATGTCAAGCAAACATAATCTCACAATTCATGTTATCTTTTCATTGGTTTTATAGTTGCTACTCATTGGTTTGAAATGCATGGCTATGCAAATTGAATCAATCACTCAAACCATGTAGTTCCCCTCCTGCGCGAGCTGCACTGGCTCCCGGTGGTCTTCTGGGTGCGCTTCAAGATTCTGGTTACCACCTTTAGAGCGCTCCATGGCATAGGACCGGGGTATTTACGAGACTGTCTTCTGCCACCAGTAACCTCTTACTGACCAGTATGCTCCCATAGAGAGGAGCTTCTCAGGGTGCCGTCGGTCAAACAGCGTCAACTGGTGGCCCCCAGGGGGAGAGCCTTCTCTGTGGGGTCACCTACCATCTGGAATGAGCTCCCACCGGAGATATGGAGGATCCCGGATCTGCGCACTTTTCGCCGTACCCTTAAAACATTCTTATTCCAACAGGCGGGCCTGGCTTAACGTTCCCTTTTTAAATTGTTTAAATCTGTCCTAAATTGGGTGTTTTAAATTTGTTATTGGGCCAAAATATTTATTGTATTCTAAATGTCTTTTAACATTCGTATTATATGCATTTCATCTTGGCTGTTCATCGCCCTGAGTCCTTCGGGAGCAGGGCAGTATATAAATCTAATAAAATAAATAAATAAATAATTCAATCAATTTTACATAGTGTGTCTACAATATTATTTCAGCTTAAACAAATTTAATAGAACAGAACAGAACAGAATAACAGAGTTGGAAGGGACCTTGAAGGTCTTCTTGTCCAACCCCTTGCTTTGGCAGGAAATCCTACACCACTTCAGACAAATGGTTATCCAATATCTTCTTAAAAACTTCCAGTGTTGGTGCACCTATAGCTTTTAGAGGCAAGTTGTTCCACTGATTAATAGTTCTAACTGTCAAGAAATTTCTTATTCTAGATTCCTTCTCTCCTTGATTAGTTTCCACCCATTGCTTCTTGTCCTGCCCTCAGGTGCTTTGGAGAATAACTTGACTCCAGTAGTGAGTTTCAATTTCAGCCACTACCAGTTCGCTGGTGGGCGTTCGTGCTCTTGCATGCACACTTCTGCACATGGGCAGAAGCTTCTGTGCATGTGCAGAGACATCTGGGTGGGTGAATGGAGCCTCCCACCGCCGCTACGGGTTTGCCCAACCTGGTCAAACCAATAGCAACCCACCAGTTCTTGACTCCCTCTTCTTTGTGGCAGCCCCGAGATATTGGAACACTGCTGTCATGTCATCTAGTCCTTTCTTTCATGTCACCTAGTCCTTTCTTTCATTAAACTAGACATACCCAGTTCCTGCAGCCATTCTTCATATGTTTTAGCCTCCAGTCCCCTAATCATCTTCGCTGCTCTTCTCTTTCTAGAGCTTCCATATCTTTTTTTACATTGTGGCAACCAAAACTGGATGCAGTATTCCAAGTGTGGCCTTATCAAGGCAGTATAAAGTGGTATTAACACTTCATGTGATCTTGAATGTGAATTTACCTAAGACGTTTAATTTACAAACTCCATTGAGTTGATCTCATCTCAATTCTGGTTGGTTATTCTTGATGCAACTTTACTACCCACCCATCAGGAAAGTGACTGAGTAAATAAATCTGATATGATAAACCTGATATATCTTTGTGTATGGTAAGCAATGATAATGAAGTGGTTTAGAGATGCAGAATCTACTTACAAAAAGTGAACTTTTCAGTGTGCTTAATAGTATATTTTATTAATCTTTATTACTGTAATTGCTTTTAAGCTACATACTTCAAGATCACACAACTATCAGTTTTCCAGACATCAGGAAGATATTACAACACATGTGATCCAGCAGGAAGTGGCATGCCATGATTCCTGCTCAACCAACTATCTCCAACAGGTAAGCAATCTACCTTGTAAGGATCTTTTGAGTATACATAACTAAAAAATGCAGAGATATTTCATATAGGACTGATTAGTTTTAAGAAAGAAAATACATTTCACTTTTGGATGATGAGTTCTCTTAGCATTGTTTCCTGCAAAAAGTGACCTCTGCAAAGAGCAGATGGCCTCACACAGACACACTTTGAAATTTTTAGCTCTTCTTTCCAAAAAATATTTTGGGAAACAGAAGGAAGCTTTGAATGACTACAAATCCCAACGTTGAAAATCAGAGGGGCAGCACTCGGCTTTCTAATTTTATTCCATTTTTCATGGAACTGTAATGGATCAAGCCTCAACTCAGGAACACAGTGATTGTAACTACTCCACATATTTAGTTGACTTTGAATCTGTATAGGATTTCCTATTTCTTGTTTCTAGAATTGAAGCTTGTTACAACAAAATAAGATGAAATTGCTGGTTTAGCCATATATGTTTAATAATCCGTTTTGGTGTTTGAGTAATATATATGGATTCACACCTCAGTTCAGTCATGGATTTATTGTATGGCCTTAAACAAGCTGTTTTCACTGTTAATAACAATTTCATGTTGCTAATATAATGTTAATAGTGCAACCTGGGATTGTGATAGTGTGAGAAGGCAAAGCCCTACGACACCCTTGCCACCCAAACCACTCACCTTTGCTAACCTGTCTGAATCCTAAGCAATAAAACAAAAGACTCCTAAAACATTTTTGCCTATATTGATCTTTGGACTGAAACTCACTAAATAGTAGCTTGCTAGGAAATTGGCAGATATCAGCAATTGAATCAAAACTGATTAAAAAAAATCTTCTCAAGATGTAGAAATTTCCAAACCCAGACCCACCATCCAAGATCAAGAGCTAGGCACATACAGAGGTGAAGACAACCCCACAGGGCAAGAAAACTGTATTTCCTCTCCACCAGATTTAGGTCAAGGCCCCCCCCCCCCAATGATAGATGATGATAGACAAACAGATATAGATACATAGATGAAAACATCATATAACTGATAAATGAATGCCTTCTTAGTTGACTTATTAATAATGTAGATTGTAATTCTGCATCCAGTTATTAATGCAAAATTTCCTTTGAAATCAGTTGAATTCCAGTTCCTGGTATGATTTTAGACCCAGGGTATTGCAGATTTACCCATTTTCAGAAAGTGAATCTAAGGAAAAGGAACAATGTGATCTAATATTGATTTGCTGATGAGCTTTTGGAGGAAGACTTACAATGCAACTCGATACATTTTAAGATTGCAAATGAATTTACCAAGAATAAGATTTTCTCCCCTTTTGCTTCTGTGATTGTGAGAGAAAAGGGGTGTAAGAAATAATTAGTTAAGGAGCATACAACTTTATTGAAATGACTAAAATGCCTCAAAATAGTGAGTAGGCTGTTCACTCCATCCCAGCAGGCTGTAAAAAGTAGGAGATGAAAAAGGAAAAGGAAAATGATGCCAGCACACGTCACAGCTACACAGTTTGTATTAAGTGTCAATTGTCGATACAGACAGAGCAATATCAAAGTAAACCTTTTAGTCAGTGGTGTCTACTTTTAGGAAAGTGTGCAGAATTTAGGTAGCCAGGATATTGGTTGGCACCTAATATTTGAGGGTGGAGAAACATTGGTTAACTTCCCCTCAATAAGAAAACTGTTGTTTGAAAAATTAGTGTCCTTAATTGCTGACAATTGTCTTTTTAAAACGTGTTTTTTGTTAATATTGCAGGAAGATCGTCTTACAACTGAAAGAAGTTTGATGGAAATAAAACCAGAAGAACACCTGAAGTATGCTCAGCTGCAGAATTTTAGGTAAGTTTTGGCATAGTTGAAAACGCTTTATGTGGTGCCCTTTCGTACTTGAAACTAAAACATACTTTCAGTTGCCCAGAGTTCTTGGATTTTGTGTTGTGTTGCTTTACATCTATCAAACACCAAAGTTTACCTTAGGGCAGTCATTTATAGTGTGATAACGAGATTAAATCCAAGTGAAACAGAATTATTTAATATCCCAGGAGTTTTGAAGGAAGATATTTGATTTCCCAAATAAATCATCCTGAAATAAATTAGATTAAAAAGAAAGTTTACTCGTTTTAATACTCCGTTCATTGTTACTTGTATATCTGAGTAGAGGACACTCTAAACTATTTAACTTATTCCAATTGAGATAATAAATTATAAAATAATATGTAATAATGGCCAATAATTATATATTAAAATGTAGGACATAAATATTCTAAATGTAAACATATTATACACCCCCTTCAAACTTTTATATATCCTCTGCAGAGTGATTTCTCAAAAGTAGTTTATTATCTTGATGAGCTGCCACCAAGTCAGTGTTGACTCTTAGTGATCCCTAGTTTATTTTGTGAATATGTTATCATGTGGTAATCAAAACTTCATCAAGGAAGTTGTTATTATGAGTAATCAAAACTTCACCATGGAAGCACTCCTTTAAACCTTTGTATAATCCTATTAAGTAAGTAGAATTTGAACACAATATTCATATTTTCTACATTGACAATGGAATTGGCCACTGTATTTTAAAAAATGAACATCAGCAATAGAACTTCAGAGAGTTTGGCATTATAATGCAATTTGGTAATTCAGTATGAAGAATATCTTCACATTCAGTGGAATTGTAAGTCCAGAGCTGAAGTGTTGAAATTTTTTAGCAGAGATAAGAAGGATAAAGATAAGGAGGTAATTATAAATTTCCCACAACTAAAAATAATTGGCAGGGTTTTGTGCTACTTGCAGATTAATGTGTGTGGTTAATCAAGCCAATTCTGGAATAATGAAATGGACTTGGGTAATGAAATGGACTTGGGTATAGTCCTTTGAATTTGGAAGGCCAGAAACGTAAATATGACAAAGTCTTTCTGTTCACATCAAAATAGAAATGATTAAAATTTTTGAAAAAAATTAAAAATGAGTTTCAGGGTTGAAAAACTAGATGGTGAGAAGGAGGAACTCTGAAGAGAAAAAAAACATCTTAAAGAATAATTTAATCGGTGAGAAACTTTCAGAGAGCAATCCTGACTTTCTCTTCCAAAATTTTATATTAAATTCAATTTAGCACTCCTCCTAAACATACATTATGCAATGCTCTGGGTTTAACTACACTGCTTGGACCAATATTGTTGAAAATAATAAATAACTCATTTCAATTTGTTGAAAATATTCTGGCTCTCTAAGCATCTAAAGTTCCCTTTATCTCCAAAAACAACTCAGTTCCGCTTGTTCCCGCAGGTGGGAATGGGGGCAGTGGTGGGTTGCCCTGGTTCTCACCAGTTCTATAGAACCAGTAGTAAAACTGGCTGGAGGCCCCACCCACCAACCCCACTATCACCAAAACGCTTCTGCGCATGTGCAAAAGAGCGTGTGCATGCGTGAGCGAAGTGAGCATGTGCGAGTGGCCCTACTGCAAACCGGTAGTAAAGGTAAGTAGAACCCACCCCTGGGTGGGGGGCACTGAGGATGAGTTTGTAGTACCAAGGGGGCGGTGGACTGAAAAAGTTTGGGAACCACTGATGTAAAGTGTTATACCACTTTATAAGGCCTTGATAAGGCCACACTTGGAATATTGCATCCAGTTGTGGTCACCACAATGTAAAAAAGATTCTGAAGTAGCTAATCAAATTCTTTAAGAATGTAACAGAATTATAGCTCCAGTCCTGAGTGATTTATTCATTTGTCACTTTACTGAGCAGTTCTAAAATATCCAATAAATCATTGAAGCATAATTACATATAAGAAGCAATTACTAATGTAATAGAAATAGCAACCCTAACATTAACCCTGAATTAATTAAAATGTAAGGATATGTACAGCAAAAGACAATATCAGGTATTTTAAATTTTAAACAAGTTTGATGGTGCAACTAATTTCACTCTGGCCTTGATATTTTACAGAAGGAATATGTCAGATGAAGCAGTGCAGGTATACAAGCTGAAAAGAGAGAATTTGTCTCTCAGATGCAAGGTTGAAAAACTAGACGGAGAGAAGGAGGAAATATTGAAAGACAATAAATATCTTAAAGAAGAACTTAACAGGTGAGAATTTTCTAGGGAGCAATCCTGACTTACTCTTCCAGAATGTCGTATTAAATTCTTTTTAGATCTTTCCCCTGGACATATATTATGCAATATTCTGTATTTGACTACAATGCCCTGAAGAACATTGGGGGAAAATCAGGTGGCTCCTTTCAACTTGTTGAAAAAAGTCTGGCTTTTCAAGCATGTTGACCTGCCTTTATCTGATCTCAGATTAGGCCTTGTTCCCTAAAAGGCTTTCTGTTAGAAAGCAACTTGTTGGGATATCTTGATACTTTGGGATTTGGGAGGACTTTTCCCACACCTTGCATCCATAACTTTTTATTGCTTCTGGAAAGTGTTTTGAATTGGTTTGCACCTTTTGTGAAATGTAAAAGAAAAAAGAAATATAAAAAATTCTTGCCTGTATTAATAGTTTAAGTAATGCTAAATATTGAAGTAAAGATCATTAACTTGTACTTAAATAATTCAACTCCTATAAATATAATGATGAATGCTGAGATAGCTAATCTAACCCCTTAAAAGAATATAATGGAGATACAGCTATGATCTGGGAAGATTTACTGATTTGTCACTTTTATTGTGATGTAGCCAATAAATCAATAGAGCATAGGATAGACCGCTAGCTGTTATAACAGAAATAGCAAAACTGAATTAAAATGTATAAATACATATAACAATAAACATATATAATGGTATGTTCAATGTTTTTTAATTTAAAAACAAGCTTATCCGTTCAAGTAAAAATGAATTGGATTATTTTCACTATCAACATTTTACAGAAAGAAAGCCATAATTTCTCATCTGTTGGCGGACATAGAAAAGCTCCACTGTGAGAAAAAGGAACTTACTGATATTATTCGCTGCCTCCGTTGGAAGAAACAGCAGTTGTGTGAAAAGTTTGAGGAAAAACTGAACAGGTGAGCCATTTTTAAATAGCAACCCTGACTTTCACTTCCAGAATTTCATATTAAATTCTCCTTAGTTCCATAATACATAATAAAACATTATACATGGAGACCTTCAGATGCAGTAAACAAAAGAGAATGGAGAAGAACATATATCACATAAGGTTTCCTTTTGCTAGCTTAGACTGTTATTGGGTTTTTAAGACTATTGCTATATCATTTTAAAAGGGGTTTTAAGAAGTTTGAAATATGAGAGTTCACCTTCCATTTCTTTAATATTGGGGAAAATTAGGATATAATTGAAGATATAAGCAAATAAATAAAACTATAATTGAGATCCAGAGTATAATAAACAATTGTCTAATAGACAAATTAGATGTTTGTTGGTCGAGATTCATATGTAACCTTCTGATTTTTCTAGAGAGAGAATGCTAAGAAAGGACTGTTGTAGGTCATTGATGTATAGAGACAAGTTACTATCACTTGTGAGCAAAGAATACAAAAAATGCTTGGTGACTATCTGGCAAACAAGTGCAGATGTTGAAAAACCAGAAGAAAGTCTTGGAAAGATGAAACATGGAATGCTGGAAACTGAACTAAAAAAGGAATGGCTTCAAGCTTCCATAGACAATCTCAAAACCAAACATTCCAAAGAATCTAGGCAAAATGTACAGGAATGGCTTCAGGGATCTCTAAAAAACCTGAAAGAAGATTCCAGTAAGGTATCAAGACACAACCTGCCAGAATGGCTTAAAGCTTCAGTGATAAATCTTGAAAAGGAATGTCCAGAAGCATTCAGGGAAGATGTAAAGGAATGGTTGGATACATCCATAAGTTGTCTTCAAAAAAAGGGGCCAGAAACATCCCCAATTAATGTGGAGGGATGGCTTGAAGCATCTATTAAAAGTATTCAAGATCTTCAGAAATATGAGGCAGAATCTCTAAGTAGCTTAAGAAAGGGATGGCTGGAAAAATCAATAGAAAATCTGAAGAAGCAAGGTTCTGAAGTACCTGTGGAAAATACATTACAGTGGCTTGAAGGATCCTTAGAAAGCCTCTCAACTTCTAAAGCACCCGAACCAGTTCTGGGAAAATGGCTTCGAGACTCCTTGAAAACCCTAGAAGAGGAAAGTCCTGAAACATCTAATGAACATGCCAAAGAATGGCTTGAAATGTCTGTAAATAACCTTGAGGAGGAAGGACCTGAAGCACCCCATTTAAATGCTCAGGAATGGCTTAAAGAATCTATTAAAAGTATTCAGGATTTACAGAAGTCTAAGATATCTTTTCAAAATAGCCTAAGAAATGGATGGTTTGAAAAATCAATACAGAACCTGAAGAAGCAATGTTCTGAAGAACCAGCAGAGAGAATATTACAATGGCTTGAAGGATCCCTACAAAGTCTCTCAGCTTCTGAAGAACATGACCCAGTTCTGAACAAATGGCTTGAAGAATCCTTGAAAAATCTGGAAGAGGAAAGTCCTGAAGCATTTAAACAAGATGCTAAAACATGGCTTGAGCTATCTATAAAGAACCTTGAAGAGGAAGGACCTGAAAAACTGCATTTAGGAACTCAGGATTGGCTTGAAGCATCTATTAAAAGCATTCAAGATCTAAAGAAGTCGAAGGTAAAATTTGAAGACAGCATAAATAATGGATGGCTTGGAAAATCAACAGAGGACCTCCAGAAACAATGTTGTGAAAGACCTTTGGAAAATATATTACAGTGGCTTCAAAAATCTCTAGAAAGCCTGTCATCTTCCAAAGCACCCCACCAAGATCTGGAAAATTGGCTTCAAGAATCCTTGAAAAACCTGGAACAGGAAAGTCCTGAGGAAGCTAAACATATCAAAAAATGGCTTGAAATATCTATAAATAAACTTGAACCAGAAGGACCTGAAGTACCACATCTAGATCCCCAGGAATGGCTTGAAGCATCGATTAAAGGCATTCAGGATTTCAAAAAGCAATCCTCTAAAGCATTAAAATCCAGCCTGGGATACAGCAGGGAGAGAGTGATACGGGTAGAATCTGCTTTATCCGAAAGAGGTTTGAGGAATGGATGGCTGCAAGCAAGTTTAGCAAAATCCAGAGACCATGGTTCTACTGCATCCAGAACAGGGGTTCAAGCATGGCTGCAAACATCTTTGAAAAGACTCAAGCGAGAGTCTTCAGAAGAAGCCAGAAACAACCTGGAGGAATGGCTCCAAGAATCCATTCAAAATATTCAGATGGAATGTTCTGAAGAATCCATGCCATATGTGAAGGAATGGCTTGATACAGCCCTAAATCACTTCCAAGAGGAAGGGCCTGAAACATCCCATCTAAATGTGGAAGAGTGGCTTAAAACATCTATTCAAGGTCTGCAGGAGGAAGTATTAAAAGAGATGACAGGAGGGAAAGATCCTAAAATATGGAGGACAAAAGTTTCCAAAGGAATTCCTTCTCAAAAAAAACAGGTATATGAACAGCCAACACAAGTAGCTATATTAAGGGTGGATTAATTAATTATTACTGGAGGGCTGTTTTTCTCTCTTTTCTTTATATATTGAACCAAAAGGAAAATTATTTTATTTTTATTTCTGAATAGCAAGCTATTTTCAAGGGGAACTTGGAAAGAAAGAGTTAATAGTAAATGTTTGCATAAAATGAATTTCAAAGAAAAAAATTGATTTAATCCAAAATTGGGATTTAATTATATTAAAACTAAAAACTAAAAACCCCAGGAAATATTTGAAACCCTAAACGAAGGAGAGTTTGAATGAGAAAGGAAGATTCTGAGAATAAAAAGCACTTGATAAAGTGAGCTGCAGCTCATGAAAACTGATTCCTTTTAATATAGTTATTAATGCAATACATGTGCTTGAAAATGTATTAACTTGTTTTCTTTGTTTTTTGTCCCTCATGGCTTCCAGTCTTTAAGGAATAAACTAGGCAAGCTATGCTTGTGTTGCAGGTATGTCTTATTCTAACTAATCATAATTCTAACTGTAATCAAAGATATTTAATTCATCTGGTTTGAATATATTTCCATTCTCTTCCCTCTAAGTCTATGATGGCGAACCTATCGCATGCGTGCCACAGGTGGCATGCATAGCCATATCAGTGGGCACGCCAGCTCATCTCTGGCGCGCCAACTGATTTTTGGGCCTTCTGGGCCCACCAGAAGTAGGGAAACATGCTGTTTCCTGCCTCCGGAGGGCCTGGGAGTGGAGGTGGGGAAGGCCCATTTTTCTTTTTCACCTGGCTCCAGATCATCTCTATACATCTGGGGAAGGTGAAAACAGCCTTCCCCACCCCCTAGGAGGTCCTCCGGAGGCCTGAAAGGCCCATTTCCCAACTCCCGGTTAGACAGGAAGTGACATTTTTTTTTGCTGTCCCCAGTCTCCAGAGACTCCTAGAGGAATCTCTAGTTCAAGACTAGAGGCAGGTCCCAAATGGGATACCGATGCAATACTGGGGGCCATAAGTTAGAGGCTCCCTGGAGGAAACAGTGGATCAAAGGATCCTGTGATAAAGCAGGAAGGGATCCATAGGTTAGGACTGTCGAAAGAGCCACCACCTGCCACCGAAGAGTATTGGGTGAGAGCCCTCTGTCCAGACTGTCCTGTAAGAACATTAATACCTGTACAAGTGAAGCCTGAAGGGCAGAAAACCCCTTCAATTCACACCAGGTTGAAAAGCCTGCCAAGTGGCCGAATAAATACGGTCTGTGGACAGCCACCTAGAAGTCTGGATCATCCTTATAACCATGGTGGGAAGATTGACTCACTGCAGTGCATCCCACTTAACCACCAAATGGTCAGTTGCAACCACTGGGGGTCCAGATGCAAGACTGCCCCCTGGATGAGATAATCCTTGCTGCAGGGAATCCTCCAGGGAGGAGACACTGACAAACTCACGAGGTCTGCAAACCACGACCTCCTCAGCCAATGCAGCGCCAGCAGGATGACCTCTGCTTGTTCCTGTATGAGTTTCCGAAGGACCTTCAGATTGAGGGGTATTGGTGGGAATGCATAAAGCAACCCTGGGGGCCATCAGGAGCGCAGAGCATCCACAGCCTCTGCTTGGTGTGACAGGAACCTCGAGAAGAAACGCTGCAGTTTGGCATTCGACGGGGTTGCGAACAGATCAACCACTGGTGGGCCAAACCGGGTTGTCAGGAGCACGAATATCCAAGGGTGCAGTTGCCATTCCGAGTGATCGATCAACTGTCGGCTTAGCCAGTCTGCGCGTATATTCAACACCCCCGATATGTGCTCTACCTTCAACGATTTGAAGTGATGCTCTGCCCAGAGACCCAGCCTCTTGGCCTCCCGCATAAGAGAGCGAGACCTGGTGCCCCCCTGGCAACTTATGTGGGCCTTGGCCGCTATATTGTCTGTGAGCACGAGGATATGGGAGCCAGACACCAGACGTTGGAAAGACCGAAGGGCCAGGAATATTGCTCTTAACTCCAGCCAGTTGATGTTCCGGGATGCTTCGTTGACTGACCATCTGCCCTGAGCTACCTGAGCTTGGCAATGGGCTCCCCAGCTGAACATGCTGGCATTGGTCGTAACCATGAGCCATTGGGGTTTGAAGAATAGACAGCCCCTGGAGATGGCTGGAGACTGCCACCATCTGAGGGATGATATTATCTCCCTGGGAACGGGTATCCTTGGCAGCGATGTGCCCCTGCCCAACTTCTTAAATGGCAAAAGAAACCATTGGAGGTCTTTCAAGTGCAAACGAGACCAGGGCACAATAGAAATGGCCGAAACCATCTTGCCTAATAACTGGAACAGGAGCAAGGGTGATGCCTTCATGTGATGCCACTTGAGCCACAAGGGTTCTTAATTTATCTTGGCGTTCCCGGGACAGGTAAATCCTACCCTCAATCATGTCAATAACAGCTCCCAAGTGGAGTATACGGGTCGAGGGAGTCAAATGGCTTTTTTCCATATTAACGGAAAAGCCATGGGAGGCAAGGGTTTGAACGGTTAACTGGAGGTCCGAACGGGCCTGCTGAGGGGAGTTAGATAAAATCAGAATGTTATCCAGGTAACACTTGAGATGAACTGAACACATGCAGAGGGAAGCTGCTAAGGCTGCTAAAATTTTTGTAAAACTACGGGGAGCAGAGGAAAGCTCAAAGGGCAAAGCCCGGCATTGATAATGAGCTCCTGCATAATAAAAACAGAGAAATCTCCTATGTGAAGGGAGAATAGGCACATGAAGGTAGGCTTCTGTGAGATCAATGGCTCCTCCTAATGCGTTTAAGATAGAACACAAAGATTGCATCTTAAACTTGAGATAAACCACATAGTGGTTCAACCGCTTAAGATCTAGAATAGGTCTCTACCCGCCAGATGACTTAGGGACCAGAAAAACACGTGAGTAAAACCCCTGTCCTGCTTGTTCCTCAGGCACCTGCTGAATAGCCTTAATAAAAATGAGGTGCTGGATAGATGAATCCATAAGAGCTCGACGTTCTGGATTATGAGAAAGAGGTCAACGAACAAAGAACATTGGGTGGTGGTGGAAAGAAATTCTATGGCCAACCCAGATTGAATGGTGGCACGAACCAGCAATCTGAAGTAGTACACTCCCAAACATTGGTGAAGAGAGCCAATCTATCACCAATGGGAGTCTCAAGAGTATTACTTGCAACAGCGTCGGATGGAACAACCTCCTCCCCCTCGAAAGGGCCGCCTAATCATGAAAGGTCTGCCCCTAGCTGACCTATCCTGAAACTCCTTCAGTCTGGGGACAAAATTACCCGAATAACGAGAAGAACCAGGTCCCCCATCCACTGGCCGAAATTGGGATCGAAGGTACTACAGGACTTCCCCCTATGATAAACCGTAGGCAACACTTTTAGTTTATCCTTGGTTTCCACAAGGAAGGGATCTAAGTGGTCACCAAACAATTTGTTTCCTACAAAAGGAACCTATGTCAATCACCATTTACGTCATGTGTCGGCCTGCCAATAGCGTAGCCAAACTAGGCAGCGAACAGTGATGGAAGAGGCCAGTGATTTTGAGGCGAAATGAGCAGCGTTCAGAAAATTGTAGAAAATTGTACCGCTGCAATGATTTTATTTATGTCCTGCTTCAATCTTGTGTCCTCAGGGAGAGCTTATCCTGAAGCTGCTGTAGCCACAGTAGGGTAGAGCGATTGAAAAAATGATGTGGTGGTGGCCAACCTTATAGCCCAGGCTGCCCCCAGATGAGCCCGCTGGAGAACCTGAACGACGCTCATTAGGATTAAGACCTTCCTCCGGATTGCCAGGAACAGATGTGTTAGGCAACAATGCGGCAATGCGGGCATCGACCGTGGATGGAGCAAAAAAGTCGAATCCTGTGAAACAGTGAAATTCCTATGATCTGTGGACAAAGGAACTGGTGCAGTCCCGGGGGAAGACCACTGCTTCCGTATGACATCCAGGAAGAGAGGAGTGGGAATGGCAGAGACAAGTTTAGTTGGTTCAGCAAATAGAGGATCAAACAACCCTGGAGCAGGTGTAGGTTCGGGCTGCGTGCAACTCCCAAGTTGAGCCGTATTAATGGCCTTAAACAAAAGAGATTTAAAGAGATTCTGAGGAAAGAGTCCCGTGAAGGCAGGTTGGTCTGGAGGGAGGCCCTCATCCTCGGAGAGATCAGGTTCCTGCGGACAAACATCTTCAAAGGTCGAAGGATGACTGATATCAGATGGAGCTGGAGAATGAGACCCCTCAAGCAATATGGCGACCTCATAAACATCTCTGTCGGGAGACACTGAAGGGAGCGACTGGCCTGATTGCCCTGCAGCGCTCCTGTGTAAAGGATACAAATGAGCCGACAGGGACTGCTGTACCACTACACTAATCATTTGTTGTATCTCCTCAAGCCACAAAACACTGTGTACAGGATCCTGAGCTGGGCCGCCTTCCGCAGAAGGATGGACTGGAGCACAGGAAGAAGAGGGTGTAGATTCTACAGCCATAGTGGGAATAAAAGCCTCATTGGCACTTGTAGCACTAGGAGGGGCCAAGCCCCACAAATCAGATGGTTGGACAGTCAAAGGGCAGACCATAAGAGAAAGTTGATCTGGAGTTGATGGCGGATCAAGAACTGTAACAGCAGGAGGCTTGTTGTCTGCACCCGATGGCCGAGAGAGATGCTCGCTGGCCTTATCACACAGTTTCTGTAGCACCTTATCCCGAAGCCTTTCCACACGTGAGGAGAAAGAGGAGGGCTTGGAGCCTTAACCATGCCTTTTAGAATGGACCTTCTTTACTGTGGGCCTGCCAGAGGGATCAGGACCCTGAACATGCTTTGAGAATGAATCTCCTTTAGAGGCAGTAGAGTGCTCATGGGCCAAGGCTTTTTGGCCATGCTTGGTTTTAGCCAATGTCTTAGGCATTACTGGCAGAAAATACACTGGTGACAATAGATAGAAAAACTTGTCTATGACAGGCTGCTGCTGACAAAATGGCCACCCAGTGGTGTGGTAACAGAAAAAATGGTCACTTCTCAGAATCAATAGCCACAGATGAAAGGGAGTGGCAATAAATGTCCACAGGGAGAACCGTCACCAATAAGCCTTTGCAGCAGCTGAGTTTTAAACTATCACCAGGTAAGGTGTCCTCAGACAGTGGAGGAGTCGTAAATGTGAGGCAGCCAATGGCCAGAGGCAACTGGGGAATAAAGGCACAGGCTATACCACCTGGAGGCCTATTGAATTGTCAAACACGCTGCTCCGATGCTGAGGCAATTAAAAATGGTGGACGGAGCTATCCCCAATGATGGGAGTGCGAAGCTCCTCTAATGGCTGTCAAGCCCTGAAAACGGGCAGAAATGCAATAGGAAGCTTCCACGCCTTCACACAAGGCCGGGCACTTCAAAACAAGCAAATGAATGGCAGCTGACAAACAGCAAAGAAAATAGGGAGCGTGAAGCTCCGCAATGGTAATAAGCTGTCAAATACAAGCGGCAGCCAACAAGTGGCAAACGAAGAGGGAGCACAAAGCTCTGCAAACAAGCTGTCAAATGAAAAAAACAAGCTGTCAAATGAAAAAAATGGCCGCACGACAGCCTCTGAGGGAGCCTGAAGCTCCGTGTCGTACTCTAGCCAATAATTGAACCGGTTCAGGAGACAGGGCTTTGTCTTACCTGAAGGCCCGTTCTGAGGGCAGAAGGGCCAGTGGTCATGTGAGGGTTAATGACCAGATCCAGCCGATTGAGTCAGATAGATGAGAAGCTCCTCCTCCTGCTGCTGCTTCCCAGCTTTCGGACGAGGAATGCGATGTCTGACGACGCACCCGCCAATCTGAAATCAGGAAAGAAAGAAGAGAGTGCTACGGAAGAGCGGACCGGCGGATGAAGAGGTGGGAATAATCACTGGCCCTTTGGCCCTCAGAACAGGCCTTCAGGTAAGACAAAGCCCTTTCTAAGGGAGCGAAGGGCCAATGGTCATGTGAGGGACATGTCAAAACCCGAGACCAATAGGGAGGGATCTGCCTGAGATGTGGAGGTTTGGTCCACACAAACCTGCTGTACCACCTGATGGCCAAAGGCTGCCTCCACCGATGCGAAGTGATCTACCTTATAATGGCGGATAAAGGGAGTTGGGGAGATCCAGATGGCCGCCCGATAGACGTCTAGGAGGGAGGCCTGGGTAGCCAGGCCGCAGAAGTTGCAGCACTCCGAGTGGAGTGCACTGTGATCCGCCTAGGGACCGGTAGAGACTGAGTCTAGTAAACCGAGGCGATGGTCACCCTCAGCCAACGGCCTATTGTGGATAAAGAAACTTTAAGACCCAGGAAAGAGGGCTGAAAGGAAACAAAAAGGGCTTCTGTTCTACGGAAGGAAAAAGTTCGTCGTATGTAAATGTGTAAGGCACGGCAAACATCCAGTGAATGCCAAACCTGTTCCCTGAGGTGGGATGGATGAGGGCAAAAATCAGGAAGAATCAGCTCCTGGGCCCTGTGGAAGGGAAAGTTGATTTTCGAGATAAATGTTGGGTCTATCTGGGTGGAACACGCAAAGGTTGGCCCTTGAAGAGAGGGCTGCCAACTCTGAAATACGTCTAGCCGATGTAATGGCGATCAAAAAGGAGACCTTGTACGAGAGGCATCTCAGACTCGTGGTTCTAAATCTTGCGATGTGCACCATCTAGCGAAGGAACACCATGTCGCCCCGTAAATTCGTATTGTGGTAGGATGACGAGCAGCCACGATGGTATCGACCATGTGGCCAGGCAGGTTGGATCTAGTTAGAAGCTGCAGCTCAACCGCCAGGCTGTCAGCTGTACCCAGGTGGTGTCCGGGTGGCAAAGTGATCCCTGGCGGAGAACGATGTCGGTGGGAGGAAGACGCCAAGGAGGATGTACCGACAGAGCCTGGAGGTCGGCAAACCAAGGCTGGCATGGCCAGTGGGGAGCGACGACGATCAATTCTGCCCGTTCCTCCAGAAGTTTCCGGATGACCCTGGTAGGAGAGGGAGGGGGGAAAAGGCGTAAAGAAGGCCCCTTGGCCACGCACAGTGAAAGGCATCTATCGCTTCCGCCACTGGATCCGGGAACCTGGAGAAGAACTGGGCCGTCTGATGTTTGTTGCTCGTCACAAATAGGTCTATTGCTGGTGTCCCAAAGTTATGAGTTATACGCAGGAACAGAGCCGGGTCGAGCTGTCACTTGCCATGATCCATGGTCGATTGGCTCAACCAGTCTGCTTGTGTATTGGTAAGTCCAGAGATGTGAGACACCTGAAGGGATCTCAAGTTGGTCTCTGCCCAGGCTCCCAAACTCTTGGCCTCCTCCATCAGGAGGCGAGAACGGGTCCCCCCTAGGTAGTTTACATGAGCCTTGGCAGCTATGTTGTCTGTGCAAATAAGCACATCTCGGTCCTTGACAATGTCCTTGAAGACCCGGAGGGCCAGGTGGATGGCCCATAGCTCTAACCAGTTTATATTGTGATCCCGGTTTTCCAGTGTCCAGAACCCCTGGGCCATGTGAGATTGAACATGGGCCCCCCAGCCTTGCAAGCTGGGGTTGGTTGAAAGAATGATGAGATTGGGCTCCCTGAACTCCCTCCCCTTGAGTAGGGCCTGGGAAGACCACAGAGCTTTGCAGTGGAAATGGGCCCATGGCATGATGCCGATGCATGAGACCATCTTTCCCATCTTTCTCCTTTCGCTAGGGAGACAGGGGTCCCCTGGGCGATGGAACTAACCAGGGACCACAGGCTGGACAGCCACTCCTCGGAAAGATAGACCCTGCTCCAACCGTATCGATAACAGCCCCAAAGTGTTGGATGCGGGTCATTGGTACCAGATGGCTCTTGGCCTTGTTGATGGAAAAGCCATGAGCCATCAAGATCTGGATGGTAGAGTCCAGATCCTGCCGCGCCCGGACCTCTGAACTCGAGAGAATAAGCAGGTCATCCAGGTAACACTGGATGCAGACTGCTTGAGCTCAGAGGTGAGCTTCAATGGTGGCCATTAATTTAATAAAAACTCGGGGAGCTGAGAAAAGACCAAATGGAAGGGCACAGTACCTCTCGTACAAGGTCTCCTTTTACTGATAGTGGCGATCCACATGACAAAACCTAAGAAATTTGTCATAGGCCAGATGAATGGGGACATGTAAGTATGCTTCCGTCAAGTCGATAGATGAGAGGAAGTCCCCGCTTCTGATACCCTCCAAGATTGACTGAAGGGACTGCATCTTGAACCGCTGGTAGGGGATCCAGCGGTTCAGAGACTTGAGGTCTAGAATGGCCCTCCAGCCTCCCAAGGATTTCTGAACGATGAACAGGTGAGAATAAAAACCCTGTCTGTGCTGCTCCTGAGGAACAGGCTCAATAGCCCGAATTTCTAGATGACATTGAATGGGCGTTACCAGCAGGAGCCGTTTCTGAGGATCCCGAAAAGAGGGCATTGGAGAAACCTGTTGGGAGGAGTGGAGAGAAATTCAAGGGAGAGGCCCACCTGACCATCTCCCTGAGCCAAGCGTCCAAAGTTGTAGACTCCCATTGGCCAGCAAAGAGAGCCAGGCGGCCCCCAATGGGAGGACTGGACGTGCAGTTAACGAGACCTGTTGTACAGGCGACCTCGGCCACCCCGGAAGGGATGCCTGGAGTACCCTCTCTGGTTCTGAGAACCCTGGCAGTCCAGGGGTCGGGAACGGGCTGGGAAGGCCCTGGGAGAGTGAGTCCCAGAATAGGAGTTAAAGGCACGAAAGGAACAAAACGGGGCAGGGGAAGGCCACTGCTCCGATCTTCTGGAAATATTGGGAAGGATACGCCGTTTGTCCTTAGTCTCGATTAGTAATGGTTCCAAGGGAGCCCCAAAAAGGGAAGGGCCTTCAAAGGTGGAAGTGGCCAAGCGCCACTTGGATTTGGCATCCACCTGCCAATTGCGGAGCCATAATAAACGTTGAGAGGTCACAGAGGAACCAATCGACTTGGCCGCAAAATGGGACGAATTAAGTGTCGCATCCATGGAGAATTCCAGGGCTACCAAGATCTTATTAAGATCCTGATGGGATCCAGTGCTTGATACTGGGAGTCTATTCTGTAATTGTCATACCCACAGGATGGCTGCCCTGTTAAAAAAAAAAGGATGATGCCAGAGAGGATTTACCTGCCCAGGCAGAAGCCTGATGCTCCTTAACCAAGGATTGCTCAAGGCGTTTATTCTCTGGTCAGAGGTTATCCTCAGGAGGCCCAGCTAGATTGGATGAAGAGGACAGAGCCACCACCGGAGGATCCACAGCAGGAATTTGGAGAAGGTTAGCCAATTCTGGGGCAAGGTTATACAGATGTCTGTCCTGTTGGTTGAGGTTAGGCCCCGAGGCTGGACTTGACCACTGTTTCTTCAGAACCTCCCTAAACAATTTAGGTCCCGGGATTTTCTCCGTCTCTACCACAGGTTCCTCAAAGAGGTGAACTGTAGGATCCATGTCTGCCCCTCTGGATGAGGAAGGTTGTGATGATGAACCCAGCCGGGTAGTCAACTTTGCCTTATGCAAAAGTGAACGAAACAATTGTGGCTTAAAAAGACCCACAAATGAAGGTTGATCGGGAGGTAAATCCTCGTCATCCAAGAGGTCTGCGTCCCTAGCATCCACCCCGGAAAAAGAAAGATGTTCAGATGAAGCAGTGGAGGGCCCCGCGACCCCAGCTGGAACCTCACCCTCATCTAATTGAGAGCCCTCTCCCTCCACGTGGGAACAGGCCAAAGCTGATACTCAGGATGATGTTCAGCGCTGTAATTCTGCCTGGACCCCTTTTTGGATTGCAGACTGAATAAATGAAATTAATTCTGGAGAAATATTGTCTCCTGTAGGGGCAGGCTCCCCCCCTGAGGCCTGTAAGGCTGGAGATTGTGTAGGGGGAACATCAGCAATGACCCTGGGAGGGGTAGGCTCAGACTGGGCCCCAAAAAGAGCCTCCCTGACTTCCCCTTGTAGAGGAGACACATAACTCCCACCATCAGGGGATGGGGAGGCAGATCCTGGTCAGGAGCTTGGGACATCTCAGGAGCAATAGGAGGAACTGGGGAAGCCAGCCCTGGTTTGGAAGCTTCAGGATTATTGGGAGTAGTTACCTCCATGATGGAGGCCTCCTTGATGGCCTTTTGTATTGATTTCTCAATAGCTAGATGTAATCACAGCTCCTCCTTGGCTCGAGCTGCTGCCACTTTTTTCTCCTTAGAGGAAGATGTCTTTTTTGATCTCTTTTGTGGCACTGCTGAAGGGCCCGGGGCAGCGTCTCTGAAGCCAGGCACTTGGTAGCTTTGGCCTGGTAAGCAGCCATCTGAGATAAGGCTTGCTAGGCCTCTAAAAGGTCCTGAGGATGAAACAAAATGACAGCCGCTAAGTAACTGAGTCCAAAATGGCGTCCACCAACTAGTAGGGCAGAAAGAAAAGCCTGAAAGAGAAATTGCCCCAACGTTACTGGTCCAGGAGCTCCTGATATTGCCGCTAGTGTAGAGAGCATGTGGGGAAATCCCCAGGAACGCTGAACAGCCGCCGAAGTGCCACGGCGCCGGAAAACCTTTTCACTGTGATGAGGCTGAGGCAGCAAGTGGCAAAAGCGGCGTGGGCGGCTAGAAATCGCGCCAGAAGGTGTCTGCAGCTGCGATTGGTATTCTACAGTCAATTAGCCGATGCGATGGCCAAAACCCCCAACTTGCTGGAATTAGCCACCCGTCACTCGCAGCGCAGGAGGGAGGAGAAGTCTACAACTTTCAAGGGGAGGCTTCTGCAGCAGGCTCGGGCGTGAGCCCTTCTCGCTGCAGAGGGAAGAGGCTCAACTCTAGGGAGCCTCAATCCCCTTGACCACAAATGGTCCAGCGGGCTCAGACCGAAGCCCTTCTCGCTGATGCACCTCAAGCAATAATTTTAGATAATTTTAAATAATTAGATTAATTAATTAATTTGGAATGTCCAATCAATCTGATTCAAGCTATAATTAATTTTAAAATGAATGTCAATGAGAGCAATAGAAGGTGCGTCTGATCACGAGATCGAGTCAGAAGGCTGGGAAGCAGCAGCAGCAGGAGGAGCTTCTCATCTGTCTGACTCAATTGGCTGGATCTGGGCATTAACCCTCACATGACCACTGGCCCTTTGCTCCCTTAGAAAGCTCCTGTTCCCACAAGGCTCCACCCAACTCAAGATTATTGACCAGTCCACAGGGTGATGTCCACCAGCAAGAAGCTGAATTGACCACAGCAAGGCAAATGAACCAACTGCTGAGGAAATAACTGTAAAATATATGTCCAAATGCCAGAAGAGTTGTCAATTAAACAGTCCAATGGTCAAACCGAGAAAATATCCAATAAAGGAATGCAAAGGATAAAGTAGCCAGACACACAGGTCCACACGACTGTCCAGTCTGACGGACCGAGTCGAAAGTTGGAAGCCCCTAGCAACAAGGGCGGGACTTGACAACTTTGACAGACTCAGTCTACGAGTACATCCCCAAGCCTGGCTGCTGTTCCCACCCACAATGGAGAATGAAAGATTCCCTCTTAATTCACTCTTTCCTGTGAGTGATGCCTCTCCATGCTTAATGCCATTTGAGCTAACTGCTCTTTCACAAGGTGATTTGATTATTGCTCTTTGAGACCATTATAGTATACCTTTCAGCCTGGTCCTTAACTTCCCATCATAGTAGACCCCAAAATATATCAAGAATGAGCCCTTTCCCTTTGGTCCCCTGTTGAGAAGCACTTGATCAGACTATATTTGATGCTCTCAAGATACTTTAGGCTACAATTCCTAAGATGGTTCAGTTGAGTATAGATTATATAGTTTGGAAAATATCCAGCCAATGAAAGGCTAGCGGTCAGAGTGAATTAGCAAAGGTTTCCTAATGAGCTGTTATCTTTTCTGTTCTTTTCAGAAAAAAGCAGAGACAAATATTGAAGACTTGCAGATTCATTCTCCTGGCAGTGTTCATTTTTTTCCCTATTTATGTGCATATTAGACTGTACTGCGTAGTGAGTAAGCAGGGCCTCAGACCTTATTAACTTTGCAGTACCAGGATGAAAAAGCTTTAGTTGGCAGTATAGTAAAATTGTAAAGAATATATGATGTATAATAATAAAAATGTTTAATTTGTTCTTTTCATTGTTAATAATAGTCCAAATCTGATGATGGATGCTAAAATTCTGCATCCATCTTTTCTAGATAGTGGCTTTTATAGTCCTTATATTTTATGTTTTCTGTAGATGACTTTTTTCTTCTTGGGCTGTTGAGTCTCTTGGTTTATAGGTAAATTCCAACTTACAATAGCAAGTGTACCAGAATCTCATTTGTTAAATAAAACTGTCATTGAGATTTCATATGACTACTTTACTCAACAACCTCAATCCTGAGGGGTGTAAAGCAGACTGTGCAGTCTGTTTTATGTCCCTCAGGACTGAGGTTGGTGAACGAAGTGTCTTGGGGGTGGTGGTGGTAAGGTAGCCCTTGGTACAGGTAGCCCTGGGGTTGTGCTAGGCTTCCAAGGGCCTCTACCACAGCTGAGGCACTCTATGGTCTTCTTAACAACCTGTATAGTCATTTAACAATTGTGTCAGAGGCAGCAGGGATTGGGATAATTGAGCAAGACAATTGATTCTCTCACTTAATGATTGTCACAACTTGTAATGTAAACTCCATTATGGTCATAGGTCGAGGACTTGTGTGTAGTGTGTGTGTGTGTGTGTTTGCATGTAACATCTGCCATGGTAGAAAGTGCCTTACTTGCCATAAAGTAACCTTTCTGAGGCTATCATTATAATTGAATTGTTAAATGAATGGTCATAAGTCGAGGACTCACGCACCACAACCAGCAAACTAATGTGCTGAAGCTGACCAGGCTAAGGACACTAGCCAGATGAATACCTGGTAGGCAGAGGCAAAAAATTTTTTCCTATTTTCTTCCCCAAAAACTAAGGTGTCTTATATTCCGGAGCGTCTTATACTCTGAAAAATACGGTACTTTTCAGAACTTCTGCCAGTTGTGAAAGAATGATATACTGCTCTCCTAATGGAATATGATATTGAAACATATGCTTTATAACCAATGAACACTTGCCATCAACAATGGTGATTATCTACATGCAGGCTTAGATTTGTAAGAAAAGGGAGGGAGGGAGAAAATAGGGAGGGAGTTGTAGCTACACAAAAAGGTTACAAGACAAGGAATTTTCAACTTAGAAAAAAGCTAAAGAGGATAAATGTTATCCTGAAGAAAATAAATACATAATATCTAGGATTATCTAATAAAATTGAAAAGTGGAAATTCCATGAGAAGCATAAACTAAGCTTTTCATGAAAAATAAACTGTGAATTTCATTTCCACAAACCACAAAATAATTCTGTTGGGGTTGATGACTATGGTTAACTATGTTTTGAAGGAAGGCCGTAATTAGTTGTATATATACAAGTCATTGCTGTATGATTTGGGAAATGTGTGGCAAAATATATTCAGTTGGAAATTCAATGGTTTACACTTCGGATGTTACACATTCAGCAAACAAGAAGTCCATGACCTTTTGGACTTTACGTATTTGCACACACTAAACAAGCCAAAAAGAAAATATGTATTATATAACATGAGTTAGAATATGTTTCTACTTGTGTTGGTATGATACTGACTACAATCCAAAGAATAGGCAAAAAATCAGACAAGAAAACTTTGTTGTCAATTTAATATACTTTACTTGAAGATTTTGCATTTATGTTTACATTTCAATGTTAAAAAGTTTATAAAAGTAAAGCCAAGATTGGTGCCTAAAATATATGAAGACATATTTTCTTTCAAAATGCTTTTCATCTAATTAATATAAAAAAAAATATTCCTGATTTTGAAATGTTTTGATAGTAGTTTTTCATACTGATACTTATCTTCAACTATATTATGTACATGGTTTTTGACCACACAGAAAAATATCCAGTTCCATATCTGTGTCTCAAAAATCAAATCTAAACATCTCATTTTTTATCAACAATTCATCTACATTGTAATGCTTAAATATAAAATATATTTAACAAGCAACACTAATCCTTATTTGCCTGCTTCCTTTACACACATCTGGTGTTAAACTCAACTAAGGAAGGATTGTTCTCAACAATCATTTAAAGAATTGTGCTCTAAATACCTGCATTTCTGTGAGCATGAAAATAAACTGCAATGTTTTAATACCCTATGTATCTGACAGAAACCATTATATCAAATGTATAACATCAATTCATCATGAATTACATAATTTAAATAATTTGTTTGCTGTCTTGATGTGTATGATATCACTTTCCCCTTGCTTCCCGATGGTGTCCATTTGTTACATTAAAGAATCCTGCTTTAAAATTAACAGGAAGGTGAACACATTTACATGTCTTCTTCAATCTTTTGCCTGTCAATAGACTATTTCCATGACACAAAGAAATGACAAGCCACACAGGACTGTATTATCACATTTCTGAACACCTTTTCTTACCATTCAAATCTTTCATCAAACTTTCCTAAAATCTCTATAATTAGCAGATTTGATGACATCTATTAATAAAAGACACCTAAGTAATGTAGAGATATGTATATAATTAGTCCAAGCAGCTCACCAATAATTTTGTAATATACAATATTTCAAAAGTGATAGTATAAAACAAGTTCATATCTAGGCATAAATGTTATTGATTCATACAGTACATTTCTACACTTCTTTAACAAAATTACTTGTAATAAATGTTCACAGAATTTCAGCATTGTCATGATTGCAGAATGTAGATAATATAGCAAGGATATTTTAAAATAACATGTTGATGTAACAAATATTGGAAGAACAGAACATATGTAGTTTAATCTATGATGTTTCGTTGCAAACTGATCTAACATCTAGTTGAATGAGAAACAGCAGTCTTTAAACAGCAGTAACTATGTTCCATCAATTTATGCAGCTTTGAAAAGAAACAGTAGTTGAAGCAGTTTTAGATTGATGATGCTCTTATCCAAAAAGGAGGACATGACTGAAGAACAAAGTACAATCTTTTTTTCACATAGCGCTCCACTGAAAGTGCCATTTTCAGTTTAAGGGAACTTTTATTGCAATTAGCCAAAAATCATAAATGGATTTTGATATAAAAGTTACTTAATTAGGGCAGAACCATTCTGATGTTATTCATTTATTTAATATGCTGCCATCTTATATTGAGTTCTAATGGTTTAATTCTAAGACTTGCATTTAACAGAACAGAGAGAACAATTCTAGGTTAAACAGAATAATATATAAAGCCCATTAAGCATAGACACCAAGCTCTGAAAGATGCTATGATTCTTCCTTACATCACAATGGAGAGTTCAGATCCATTCTTAGTCTTGGAAGATTCTGCTCAGAAAGGTATGCACGACTTTGTCCCATTCATAGCACACTCAGTAGTAGCAATATTTGGGATGAAACATCTTTTCAATCAAAGGCAACTGAATCTTTGGCTGGCTCTGTGATACATAATCACACTTTTTTGAGGGTTGCCTGATTTCATAGGAAACAAGGAAACAAGTTAACTTGTTGATTTTTATAGTGGTGGTAATCCATGTTATCTTCAGGCCAAATTTTTCTGATTCATCAGACTTTGTGGAAGGCTACAATTATATTACATTGCTTTCAATTTGGACTAATGGCATGGAAGCAGAGATAAGACAACTAATGACCAGAATAAAATAATTTTAAAAACTGGTCAATGCCAATATTTTTAATATTATATTACTGTACACCAAGAATTTTATAAAGATCGATGTACCTCAGGTTTAATCAGTATGTCCTCTTAGAAGGAATCTCTGAACATGTTGAGTCCTTGCTGAACTGGAGTTAGATACAGAGACATCCAAATCACATTTTTTAAAATCATCAATGGCCCCAGGTTCTAATAATTAACACGTAATAGGCTTCATCAATATTCCACTTTCACTTCTCCCCCTTCTTTTAATTTATAATAAGAGAACAAAAAGAAACTAAGACTTGATAAGAACAATTCTTACTTTAATCCACAAATTTTCTCTAAAACTTTATATACAAGCAGCGGTCTAGCATTTATTGTAATGTAATTTGTTATTGAAATTAAAGCATAGATCATTAATGGAACTGATGCTTTTTAACGTCAAATCAGTATATGGAATGTGCTGTTTAATTTGTAGTTCAACAATTAGGCTATTCTTTTATACTGCCTCTTCTGCTGTGCTAACAACATCAGTGTTAATAGATAGTGACTATCCTCAATCAAATGTCTTTTGCTCAATAGATTGTGTATAAAAATACAGCAGAATGGTTTTTCCTTGGCACCCCCATTCAACAAATGTAGAATTATTTAATCATTGTCACAATTTTATTTTTATATACAGTTATAAAAGCTAAAATTTATCAGCTATCATGGACTCATTTCTAAGAACTACATAAAAGAAAAAGAAAAAAGAAAACAACATCTTTTATATTGTACTGTTCTATAAATTTTACTCTATTTAAACTTTTCAAGTTCACCTATGTTCTTTTCAAAGACAAGATCTAAAAGATACTACATCCAACAAGCTTTGTCTCTTTAGTGGCAAAATACAAATATTATATTATGCAGCTCGTTCAGGTGATTTGTTTAAAATCCTGTCTATCTTTTAGCCGAATAAGATTAGCAGCTCACAATCTATAATGAACATTTTAAAAAAATGAAAACAATAATGCAAGAGTCCAGATCTCCTACACTAACAATTTTAAGACTACATATTACATTTTATCTTAGCTCCAAATAGCGGAGATCCATTTCAGTAACTTGTAACATATATCATTAAAATAGCAATGCAGATATACAATAAGGTGGAAATCAATGTTGACCCTATCAACTGGGTTTGAGTGCAGTTATTAATCATATGTCTTCATTAAATCAGCCAGTTACTAAGCAAGAACCTGAGACTGCAATTTTATTGTAACTTTAAACCACATTTACTCCCCAGTAAATCTCACTGGTTTAGATGGAAGGGTTTCAAGAGAAATTCTGCTTAGGGACGCAATCCTCAAACTGTAAGCATCTAATAAATTGCATTGTAATCCTGTAGAAAAGCCAGCTGATTGAAAATCCTCAGGTTTAATTCTAGATCTTGAAAACTCAAAAAAGCAGTTGAGCTAGAGCAGGGGTGTCAAACTCGCGTCATCACATCATCATGTGATGTTTCATGACTTTTTTCCCCTTTACTAAACCAGGGGTGGGTGTGGCCAGCACATGACGCATCTGGGCCGCGGGCCATGAGTTTGATACCCTTGAGCTAGAGAAATAGCGTCATTAGGATAATTCTATCAACGTTTACACCGTTGAGTCAGCCAGCTCTGTTAGACACTAGCACATTCTATCATTTTGGAATCACCTCTGCAGAGTGCAGAAAACCTGGTACACATAAAATTATTCTTTATTCATAATTGCAATTCACTAGAATGTGATTTCCCAAGAATAATGCTGAAATCACTTACTCAAGTGAATGAGGAAATAGAATATATGTATAACCACTGAAGCACCCATGGCCTGGAATAATGCGCAGAACTTTCTCATTCTCTTGCCTGAGGAAGGCAGCAGATTCCTCACTATGTGAACATTAATGCCTTGCTCAGAAAAGAGAAATAGGAGGCCTATGAATAGAGAGTTCCACATAGGCTCAGAAACTTAATGATCAAGCTGCTTTATAAAATTCCCATTGATATACTCTAAAACTACCAACTTCTTTAGGAATGTAGTTCAAATAAAAGTAAATATAATTTAACTTCAGACAAAAAACTGATCATGTATATTTGCATTTCCAAAATATTAAGAACATAAAAATATGATTATGTAATAAAATAAAATTAAACGATGCATGTACTGACAAAAACATTTTGATCTGACAGAATATATAAACATTTTTTGTCATCTTCAAAAAATCAATTTCAAGTTATAATGTTGAACTTATAGAATTTTACTGAGCAATGAACTTAATCAATGAATGGTCATATTCTTAGGAGGGCGAACTCAGCCCCAGAAACCAACTTCTTTGCTCATACGGTGAGCATATACAGCAGATGCACACAATTTGAATTGCTTTAGCAGAAGAGGGCAAATAGTCTCTCTGGACTGTAGGCACCTGAAAAGAAATAATTTTAGAGGTGCATTTCAACATGCAAAGAATACTATACAGCAAATAGTAAAAGTGTAAAAATATAATTTGATGTTTTATGTGTCCTACTCCATTGATATCTTACATCAGAGTGATCATTAAAACAAATACACAAATAGGGTTCACATATTTCTTGAATTAGCTCACACAAGTATGATTTACTAAAAAACAACAAACAAACGACTGAGCTCATATAATATGCTACAACAAAACCCAACAAACCATTTTATGGATTAGCATAACATGAGGATCTAGTAACTGGCACTGTAAGCAGTTTGAAAAGTAATAGTACATATTTTGTAAAAAGGGCATGCTGATTTCTTATATTCACAAATGAGATATAGGCACCATAGTAAGCCATAATGAAATTAATATTGTAAATGCACTATTATGGAAATGTTATAATGTGTACTTTCATCATAACTCACACAAATATTCACATTCTTCGATGACATAATTCAATTGTCATTTTCCCCTCAACGATCTCTCCACAGATACATCTGCAACTGGAAGACATTACCAATGGATAGGAGAAACAAGAGATCCTAATAAATCAAAGTTGATGATGCACAATGCATATCCTTCACAAATGGAAGTCACTGACTGGAAATTGTCAAGTTAAACCCACCAACATTGGGGTTATGAATATATTGTCCATGGCACCAACAGCCAGAGGATTTGTAACCACTATGAGAGTTGAGAGAAAAAGCTTTATTTAGTCTAGGGTAGTCAGCTTTCAATTTAGACTAAAAAGTAGAAGATAAAATCAGATCTGCCACTGTTCAAACATCAAAGCCTGCTGGTAGCCACTGGTTTTTCAGTTATTGCTAACTGCTTCTACTCAGGCTTACATCTCTGAAATGAAACTAAATGTTGATTTTGTGACTATAGCTTTGTATCATTTTTTGTTTCTCCTATGTTCTGATGGTAAATTAGTTCTTCCAGACTGCCAGTTAGCTTCATCTGCCTATATTTCTTCAAGATTTTTCGATTTGAGTCCTGGTATTTCATCAAACCCATTTGTTCTGTGTTACCCATCTCTAGTACTGTTTCGTTCCCCCCGCCCCCGATTCAGATCTTTCTATCTTGAGTCTCCCAGCACTTGACCACAATTTTAGTCTAATTGTGATGTGACTTGTACTTTCATTTTTCTATATGCTTTTAACTGAAAATATGCTCCTTACATATAAAAGGAAAAGAAACTGCACAAATAAGTAGATAATCCACTGCAAATTCTTCTTGAATTTTCTGCACAGTGCATAATGAAAAAAATATAAATGTGAATAATATGTGAGTATGTACGTTATCAAACATTCCAATCTTGAACTTAGTACTTGAAAGGGTCATTGATTTCAGTAAGTGAAATGTCCACTTGGCAAGTGGAGGACTACAATATTTATATGAATGCAACAGCATAAATATGAATGATGTTCTAAACGAAAGTCCAAATTATGTTGACTGAAGGCAAAATACCTGTTTTATTACTTTTTTTTACTCTGATACTTGCAAATATTGGAATGATTTAGACATGTTCATCGAAATGGAAGCAGACAGCATAACTGTGAGCATGCTCCTAGAAATTTGCAATTCTAATTTTTATATGCTAAAATTCCACTAGAGTTTGTAATTAGATAAATATGAAAAGAAGTGAACAGACTGCACACTTGAAAAAACAATAAAATAACATTTTCCCTGCAATCCTTTAGAATGTATATTGAAACTATTCAAAAACTTTTATTTGCTAAATATATAATTGGCTGACTATTTTTGACAATATAATTAACGATATTATGAACACAATATGCTGAATATCCAGAGAAGGAAGCAAATTGTTGGATGAAAGTCAATATTTATGTTATCAAAACACTCTTCAAAATAAGGTTTTAGAGATTAGTAACCTGCAAAAAGAAAGTTTATTAAGTTTTGGTGAGCTGGCAGAGGAGATTTAAACTTTCAGTGCCTTCCAGCAACTACTGCTATTCTAGAGATTTTTAATAGCTTGCTTTCTATGCTGGAAAAAGAAGGGTAATAGCATATTTCTATTTTCTTCCAAACTTGCAGTTCTCTCACCTACATGCTACTTCCTGTTCTTTATAATCAGATGGATGCTTAAATGTAAGGGTATGCTAAGGTCTCCTTAAGTATATCTGAAATTTCTCCACACTAACATCCACTGTTTTCTGAAATCTTGACTCTTACTTATTATATTTAGTTTGTCACTTCCATGTGTGGAACTAAAATTATATCTATATGTATTAATTAAGTGAAATATGCTGAAGTGAAATGAATATAAAATAGTTTATGATTTAATAAAATATGTGTGGTTAATTTATCCTGACATCATGTAGGGTAGAAAATTTCTAAACCACTAGCTAAAAGCTTTAAAAAAAATGTAAATATGCTTAACCTTTTTAAACTCAACGTGGTGTGTACTGAATTATTGGATGAATTTATATGCAATACGATAAAATATATAAGCCATAAAGAAGATACTGTTAACTGCAAAGATACCTGAGATTGTATCTTTCTGGATTATCCTACATTTTAAAGTAATTGTAATTTCTAGCAGCCAAGAAATCTGTACAATGTAACCTGTGAATAATGTATGCATATTTTATATAAACAAGTAACAAAATATATACATGAGCAGATAACTTTTAGTAAGAGGAATAGTTGTGAAAATGGCTGACAGCAAGCAGAACCAGCTTGAAATATATTGCTGTCTAATAGGTTAAAATAAAAGGTACTAAATATAAATTTCAATGTAATACCTTGCAATAGAATCAAAGATGCTAGAACTCATTACATATTATCTTAGACTGCAAACTTTGAATTGCTATGTAAGCATATATTCAGGCCAAGAAAGAAGAATCCTGTTAAAAATGAGACTAGCTAACTGAAACAATTCTCATAAACAAAACAAACATTTTATGGTATGTTAGTGAATAGTATAGCTGGTGCAGGTTACAATACACACATGACACATGAAAGACTCCTATCATGCTGCAAGAAAATTTTGCCAGAATACTTTTTCTCAGCATCCGATCTATTGTTCCTTAGACCAAAGAGCTGTACTGTAAATGGTGGGCTCCAAATGTGCAGCAAGGTTTTAGGTCACTTCCACCTCAAAACTCCTCAGAGGGTCTTCTGTCACATCCTAAGGAATTATGCTCAGAAATGAGAAAGTGAAAAATTCTGCTGGAAACTGCAAGCCCCTGTTGAGTTTTAGAGCAAGTCCTTTGGGTCAGAGCCAAGGAACTGAACTGGTGGCAGGAGAGATTCTTCTGCAGGTATTCCCTGAGCTAAGTCTATGCCAAACCTAAATGAACAGATATACATAAAGTTGAATAATTTCTATTGCACATAGTTGGTAGCATGAATAGTAGAACAAACATTCTTATATTTCTAAAGATAGTATCTTGAAACTAAGAGAAGCAATTAGATGTTCAGCTTAGAACTATATGATATAGATGTAATAACTAGGATCCATCAGGAAGGGTAGAAACATAAAGATCACAGGATACTACAATTAATCATATTCAACTATTAATTTATCTAGTCCATACTATTTGTATTAAACCAACTATCCAAGGTTCAAGATAGGTTTGTCCTTTCTAACTAAATATCAGGAATACAATATTAGATTTTCAACATTTGGAGCTATGCCTTTTAACAAGTTGTTCCTCAGTATTTCTTTGGGTCAGCTTCACTGCATCTCCACAACGTAAAAATTGGAAATATAACAGGCTACTTGTTCATATTTGTGAAGTATGACATACAGTACCTACTGTTGCTTAGTCAGAAATAATTTCATTAATATTCCCATAAAACACTAAATTCTCTTAAATTCATTCTGGATTACAATAGTACTAATTAAAAATCAACAATTGTCATGTTGTTGCTCTACAGAAGTTCAAGGTAAATGCAAAATGTCAGCATAGCAGAGTTTCAGTTTCTGGAAAATGTTTTGAAATAGGTACACAAACTGAGAAACTTGTATAACAGGGCATTTTGTTTAGTAATTTGGACAACTATAGTCTTGACCGAGGACATTATATAACAAAGGAATGTAACAAAGGGATAGTCACATGAGCCTACCTATGTTCCACTGAGAACAAATTATTGAGATACACCACCTAGGAAAACAAACCAAATACAATGCTGAATTTTTGGATTCATGCACCTTTTCACACATTATATGGCTACAAATAAAACGAATGAGTATTATACAGGAAAATATTGGGGACTTATTCCAGGAATTAATATTCAAAGTATGAAGAAATAGTTGATACAACTTAGTAAACAGAAAAAGATTATTAGATAGCAGAGCAACAATTATAATAGATAAGGGTATAATCCATCAATTAGTTCCAATAGCACCTGTATCTTCTGATTTGTTACAACCATTAATATATTGGCACTGGAGCTATATTAAAGGCAATCAAGTGAGACGTGGATTAAGAATATTTCATCAAATCATGCTACAAAAATAAAATTTCTTTTTAAAATTCTATTTTTTACAAAAGCTCTAAAACATACAGACATATAATGCAAGATTTAAAATATTTGTGCTAACATATCCATGTGACTTATTCATTAACATTGGCTTTCAAATAAAGCAAATGTGAAATTCAAAGCGGAGTAGAGCAGTATGGTTTTCCAATATTTTCATATAGAAAAATAAAATCTATTGAATTATATTAAATGTCAGATTGGAAGCAAACTTGAAACAAATGTGAAGGCTATGTGGTCTGATGCCTGAGTTAATTGCAAGCATGACATACAGGCTTGAATGTCAGCTATGATCACCTCGTTTCTCACTGCATAATCCAATGCATGTTTATTCAGAAGTAAGTCTCAGTAAACTAGATCTTTGTTTACACCCCCATACAGTATTTCAGTATAGTACTTCCATTATAATCCCTGTGGATTGTACTCTATTGTCCCAGAGATTTCAAAGGACCAGCTTTAAATATATCTGCAGTTGAATAAAAGCACATTTTGTTCAAAATAATTTACCTTCAAGAGAACAGGACTGCAGATTTTTGTTTTTATATGTGCTGTGCAGAAATTCACTTGGGATTTAATGGGAGTTCAGTCTCAAATAAGTGGGAATAGTTTGTAATTTATCAAAGAATCAATTCTATACACAGTTGTGCCTCACTAAAACTAACAGGGTTTATTTTGCAGATATTTCCAGGTTGCTATTTTAGTTTATGTACACATATATGCATGTATGAGTAGGCAAAATTAGGTGTTCATATATACGAACACTTATTTTTGTTCTTATTTCATCCTTGAATTTGAAAATAATAAATCTGAAATTCATAATTTCCAAAGTCATAGAAGTGTACTATCAGAAAAGATAAAGATGAAATGCTGTGCAGTTATTGACATAAATTTAGTAGATGATAGGAATGATTGCTACAAATTAATTTCTTTAAAACCACCTGTTCCCTTTACCTTATGTAAATTATTAATATTTGAAGATTAAGTCACAGACACAATAAAAGTTATCATCTCCCTCTTATGAAGGAAGGAACCTGTGATTATAATAGCCAGATGTATTTTTTTACATTTTCCCCTTAACTTTAGGGTAGAGAAATTCAATAGCTCCATGTCACTCTTTTAAATATTACTTCAACAATATTTCTGAATTCATGATCAAGCAATAAACAGCAAAACAAACTACCACCATAACTCCCAGAGGAAGGGCATGTCAAACTTCAGCACCCAGAAACAGAAATCAAGTCACATTTTGGCAGAGACTCTGAATTCTTCTAATCCATGGTGGCATCGTTCAACGCTAGAAGAAAAAGGCAGCAAAACTGATCAACAGCTTCTTCATCCTGTAAATTTCCAGATAGACTAACAAACACCAAGCTATAGTGGAATCTATTTAAAGTTTTTGTATCTTGCATGGTATTGACATGCCTAACTACTTTTTTTCCCTTGGAGAGGCAGAGCATCATTTTGAAGAACTACATAATTATGTGAAGTCTTCAAGAAAGTTTTCAGACATACAATGATGCTTTTTACCTTAAACAGCTATCAAGCTAGTTTGTTCCTCCTTAGGTTAGCCTGATAAAGTCTTACAGTGAATTCATCTCTGTGGAGTTTTGACTAGAGGACACATCAGAATCTGTATTCTCTTTGCATTTCTCCAAGTCATGAAAATAAGGATGGGTTAAGGCATCATAAGCTGATATTCTCTTCATAGGATTGAATGTCAGACATTTCTGTATAAAATAGAGGAAACAATTAGTAGCGGGCAATACTCTAATGGATCTAGCAACTCACTTTTTTTACTGCTAACCCAATGACTTAACAAGAAAAGACACAGATTTATTAGATAATGATATTTTTAAGGATATAGTCAAAGCTTTTGTCTATACTGTCATCAGCACTGCTTTAAGAGGAGCAGCATGTAATTAGCCTTGACTTATTGAAAAAAAAGCTATGCAGAATCTAATCCAGGTAATACTTGAAACAGAAAAATCACAAAATCTTAGATTAGATTGAAAAAATAAATAAATAGTGAGAAAAATCAGTAGTAAACTGTTTGAATACAAGTAATACTTAATTTACAATCATTTATTTAACAACTGTTTGAAGTTACAATGATGCTGAGAACAGTGACAATCAGTCCTCACACTTACAACCATCACATGACCAAAATCCAGGTGCTTGGCATCCATACTGGCATTTACCTGGATTTTGGTCATGTGATGGTTGTAAGTGTGAGGACTGATTGTCACTGTTCTCAGCACCATTGTAACTTCAAACAGTTGTTAAATAAATTATTGTAAATTAAGTATTACAACAGTGGAAGTGTCTTCAGTTCACATGATTGTCATTTATGATCTTCCCTGGGGGCTTCTGACAAAGTCAGTAGGAAAAGCCTGATTCACTTAACAACTGTGAGATTCCTTTAATGACTGGAGCAATAAAATCACAAAATTGGGCACAACTCATTTAACAATCATCACTTAGCGATGAAAGTTTCAATCCCAATTGTGATGGCAAGGTAAAGACTGCCTATATTATTATCAGGAAAAGTAGAGACTCATTAAGAATGAAATTCAGCTTGAAGATAACTATACTTCATCATTAACAATATTAATAAATGTATTAAGTAAAATCCTCAACAAGATCACTTCACATCAGTTCTGAAGTATTGTTATACTAACAAGAAAAAGATATATATCTGCAATTCTATTGGAAATATTTCATTTGTTTACCGGGTTCTTAGATTAGTATGAATGTGCTGTATGAGTAATATTTAGTTTCACGCACTACTGTAATGCACTACAGTTATTACACAGGTTATTAAATTACAATACATCTTGAATGCACAATTTGATAGTTTATGTTGATTGATATGATCTTATTTCTCATTATAAGTACTGCAATTATCCTATCTCAGATTTTTTTTTTGGTTAATGTATATAATTTGACCTATGAAAAAGAAAACTATTGCTGCAAGACTTGTTGAATGAATGACAGTGATAAAATCATGGTGCCACTAATAAAGTATCTAAATCGTGTTAAATTATTTCAAATAGAGCATGTCCTCTTTTAAAATATTTCTTACGAAAAAGCAGACATCATCAAAGTATTCCTTCATTTATATTAACAGAAACCAATGGTAATAGCAGCCCAAGATATGGCATTGATATGGTACATCAGGGGTCTGTTTATAGTCAATCATGATGCAAATTATTTAAGAACGCAAAGAGACTATATTCAGTTATTCATATGAATTTAATATAATTAAGCCTTTTAATTCAAGAAAGGCTCAAAGGACACCATAATCTGATCTTTTTAACACCATTTTTTATTCTGTCTCACATTCTCCAAACCCTAATACTATGGGCTGTTATTGAGGGGAAAGAAAATTTTTGGAGGAGGTTCTGGCAGGTGAATGCAGTTTTTCTACACCCTCGACTAAAGATCCACTCCTTTGGGATAATAACAGCCTAAAGTTGCCTTGGCGAGACAGGGGGCAGAAAGTTTAATAATAAAAACAAAAAAATAAGTAATTTTTTCAGAGTCTCCCTTTTTCTGTTGAAAAGCATTTTGTGATTGCTGGATGTTCTTGGTTTATTCTGTATAGTGAAGATGAAGTTGTGGCTTTAGATTTGAGATTCTTATCTCCTCCCAAAATTTATATTTGAGGATATTTCTTGATAATTACCAAGCACTTTTGGTTTTTATTTGATGCTAGAGAACTCTTCCACATTTTTTCTCAGCTCAGCAACAGATAATTATATATATTGCTGATTTTTTTTGTTCTGTGTTAGGCTGTTTATTTCTAAAATTTTACTATGACAGATACTTACAAGTAGCAAGTCTTTGCCCAGTTCATCAATATCTGTTACAAGAAGTTCAATGGGCTGTGGGGATTGAGAAGCAAAAGCATTCCTTGGGAGGGCAACATCAATAGGCCAATCTTCTTCTTCAGGAAGACCAATTACTCTGTATAGAAGATAAAAACAAGCACTTATTCCAAGCAACACATTAGTTCTAACCATGTTCGTTTCCTATCTGATGATGGTTCTCAGTTGTGAATTTTCATTATTTATTTAAGAGCTTTCAATATAAAATTGTAGAAGCACCTTACATTAAACTCTTTATTTTAAAATGACAACTGAAATAATAAAACCTCAATTGAAAAGCAAACAAAATAGTTGGTTTTAGAGCATGGGTCTCCAATCCCTGATCTGCAGCCCGCTACTATTCTGCAGCCCGTTGGCAACCAAATCACACAAGCACAGGTGAATGAGAGAAGCTGCATTTGCACAAATGATTTCACGGACACACGAAACCATCCCCTCTCCCCTTGCAGCCACCACTGCCAGTCGATGGAACCAGAAAATTTGGGGTCCATTGTTTTAGAGTATTTTTAAAAATATCACAAATGTTATCACCATTACACATTTTGCAAATAGGTTCTGTGGGACTGGTGTTACCAATAAGAGAGTCTTGTCTTAAATGCCTCCCAAATTCTGATGTTAATGCCGAGTTAGTACATTCTCAAAAGATGATCTCATAGCATAGATGGTTCAGACTTGAGCTGATGCCCTTTAAATAGTTTAGGAAGAAATATCTGTCTCATCTCCAAATTACCTATATGCTTCCCTGGAATGTTCAATTATTCTTTATTAGAAAATCAGTTTGAAGATTTGGAATAGGAAAGTATAGAGTTTCTCATAACTGCACAGAAACATTGATGTGGTTAACACCATCAATATTAAACAAAATATTAAACAAAAAGTGTACACTGCACCTTAAAATATAAACAGAGAAATGGTGATTTCAAAATAATATACAGTCTAAAATTGGGAATGGTAAAGTAATACTGGAAAAAAAGAAAGTCAAATATATATGGTCATTCATACAATTAAAATTTTGCTTGAAGTTGCAGTTGAGAATTTAAAGAACTCAAAAGCTTTATAAAAGGCTTTGAAAAAATGAAAAAGAAACATGGCATCTAACAGATGGAGAGTTGGCTATTTAGTTCTGATTTCACTTCTTAAATACAACAGACAGACTTTATAATGGCAGTTAGTATAGTACAAGACACAAGTTATGTCAGATGATTTGGAATTAAAAACTTGTGCCACTAGGGTGCAGCATCCTTCAGGTTATAATGATTTTTTTTTTGGGGGGGCTGAAAGATGTACTAATGACACTAGTGGAAGATTCGTCCTTTGGCAGACAATATGCCAATTTTGACTATCAAAAAGCCACATGAGGTTTCATTGATCCTTGCCACTGCTGAAGGCAGACTGCAGGATAATCAGGAGATCTGTGGAACTGCTGTGCAAGTATTGTAAAACTAAAATTTCTTTGTACCACATAATACTTTTTCTAGAAAGCTCTATGGAAATAAATTAGCATTGCCATCAACTTTCATTTTTATAGTTAGCTTTACTGAAAGAAATTTATGTCAATGAAATAAATCTAAGATTGAATACTTTACAAAATTTCACTTATAAAATTTTAGATCTTAAGCTCAAATGACCACTATGTACAACACAGCAGAGGTACTGGTGTTAGATTTTTACACAGCGTGTTTATAATTTATATACACTGAATATCCTTAGATTCAAGAACATTCATCGTTATTCCTTTGATTAGCATATTCCAATATGTAGAAATTGTGATGAAGTCCATCTTAAAATATATGTAGCATTTTTATTCAAAAAATTAGTATAGGGGACTATGGAAACATTTGAACAGTAAGAAAAATCACTACAAACTTTAGAAAGCTAGAAACATTTGAATTTTTTCCTGCAAGAAATACTCAAATTGGCATTTGCTTTTCCTGCTTAATGAATAAATTCTTTTCTATGCAGGTAGTTGGATCGAGTAGAAACACACAAAACAGGGTATATTCCTCCTACTATTCTTGCCCTTGACATTTACTGACCAGAAATACCATTATGTGTCATCTTATTAACAAAAAACAAAACAAATCAGCAAAACTGCCATTCTTCTTGTATTATAAGAATAGAGTAAATGCAATAAAGCTAGACATAAATGAACTACAGGATAACTGCCAGATTCTGAAAAAGGAAACCACTTGAACCTGAGTTTTTAAAAATTGCACAGGAAAAACTATTCAGTGTATGACAAATTAACCATATTGATGATTCACATACTATGGTGTAAAGTACAGGAAATGGAAGCCAAAGCCAACAATTGAAAATATTTAATTCAAAATAAAAATATCTAGGAAACAGGTAGGTGTGTGCGTATTCACGCACATACACACACATGTATACATACATACACACCACCTTTATTATTTTTACAAATAACTCAAGATAGCTTGAGTTATTTGTACAAATATATCCAAGCAAAAATATCCAAGACACCTTCCTCTTCCTGTTTTCCCCACAACAACCTGGTGAGGTGGTTTGGGTTGCAAGGAAGTGACTGGCCCAAAATCTCCCAGCTGGCTCTCATGGCTAAGGAGAACTCAATGGTCTCATGCTTTCTAGCTTAGTGCCTTTCTAGCCACTAGCCCAAAGAAAATACTGTTTCCTTTTTGCTTTTTTAAAAAAAATTAGAAAGCTTTCCAAATGAATCAATCTAGTCTTGACTCAATACGAATAATGCTTATAAAGAGACAGACAGACATGTTTTATCCAATATGTTACTCAATTTAATTATAAATATGCCAAATAAAAGTAAAATAATATACTTTTTGTTTAGAAAACATTGAGAATTTAATATATTCTAAAGTGGAACAGCAAAAAGCAAAGCAAAGTTAGGAAGACTATAAAGGAGGAATTTTTCTTCTTTCACTCCTTTTTTTAAATGCCATCTTCCCAGATGCCACCTTGCTCTAAACCTATAAGGGAATACATATGTAAAAGTGAACCTCTGCATACATATTGTTTACTTGGCCAGAAACCAGAATACTTAATTGAATATACGACCACATTCACAGCATTATTTCATGTATATTGATACACAGATGAAAACCTGAATCAGTATAGAATTGATTTGCATTTGAGCTTCTTGATACAACAAATGGTATAAATGAACCAATCTGCAATGGGATACTTAGCTTTATCAGACTAGGTGTTTTCTTTTGTTAAATTTATTTGCCATTTATCTCACTATCCAGTGAGTTTGCTAAGACATCAGTTATCCTTATGATGATGGTGTTAGGCAAGCAAAGTCTGAATATAGGAGTGTTGTCAGATTTTCTCTTAATACTGCTACCTCAACAATAGTGTTTTTCTTTCTACTGCAAATGCTCGGACTGTAGAGTTCAATCTTCATTAGATCTTTGATAAGAAAACGGTGGTACCTTAGCCTTCTCCCCCTCTACTTCCCAAAACCCTTAGGAAAGATGGAGCTAATAGAAAACTAGGAGAAGGAGAAATACTTGATTTCCTACTTGGTCCAGATTGGAACAAATAAACATTATCGACTACCCAGGCAGTACAGCATAGAAACATAACTAGATGATTGATTAATTTAGAACTGAAAAAATAAAAGCAATAAGATTATCATTAAACATTTTTGAAATTATGAAGGATAAGAATAAGCCTAACTTTTAATATTTGTAGGATTCATACTTCAGCAATGCTGGCAGAAAATGCACTTTAAAAATTAAAACTTATTAAAAAGTTAAACAAAGCAGTAAAGTTTGGTGGCCTCCATATACTCAGACTTTAATACAAAGTCTTGCTGAAGAAAGGTTGAGAAAGAAAGATCTAATTTTCTCCACTGAAGAATGCACTTGGTCAGATCCTAGTTAAGTTAATTGTATGTAGTTCCTATTGAAAACAATGGAAATCATTTCTGCCTAATCATATTTCACTGCTATCAGTGGGACTTACATGCATCTTATTCCAGATCCAATCATCTTGGTATACTTACAGTGTAAATCAGTTTAAAAGCAATCATCTGGATTCCTGTATAACCACTGAATACTGTACACTTATTAAACAAACAAAAAACAATAACAATTAATTGGCAAATGACCTTGACAGAAAATGCAAGAAGCTAGTACTTACTCAAAGATTTTTCCTAGCTGATCAACGTCAGAGTTACCACGGAAAAGTGGCCTAAAAAAAGAAAGAAAAAAAAAGAAAGCACACACATTTTCAGCACAGTAATTAAATATACTTTAAGATTATCCATATAGCTTTCTCCCATGTTTTTCCAATACTAGTTATTTTAGTTTCTTCAATTTCTCACTGCCTCAAAGCACACATTTTGAACCTGATCCAATGCACCCTATTCCCAGAGTTCAGTACTGACAGCTGCTTTTCAGTCAACTTCTACCACCTGGTGACAGAAAAAAACATTATGTTCACTCAGGCAGAAAAAAAATCATTGTTTATTATAACCCCTCTAAAGAAAATGCTTTGAAGGATGGTTTTTGTTAAAGTCAACTGCTTTATAAATTTCTCTGTGACAATACAAATACCTTGGGTTAATATGCGATGCTAATTGCAGACATTGACAATTTGATATTAGTAGATATAAACCATCCTTTTATCTTCCTTTAATTGGTGGATATTGGTTACTGAAACCATAGGTACAAAACTTGGGGTTAATTTGCGGAAACTCCCTAAATTCTGCAGTTAAAAAAGTCCTTGTATTAAATTGGCAATTTTGCAAGACTCATACCAGTTCTTGAAGAATTATTAATCCTGAGCCAGGCATGAATAACAAAGCATTTTCAACAGATTAACTCATTGGAAACCACCTCACAGCATGACAAAATCTAGCAAATATGTTACATAGGAAAGGGAAATTCATGTTTAGCAAAGAAACATTTCTAATCCAAACAACTCTACGGAGCCACAAAAGCAACTCTAGAACTGCCAATACAGCAGCCTCAAATTCTGCTCGGAAAAGCAGATATGGAAACCAAAAGAAATTAACCTCCAAAGTCAAATGTCGGGTAGCTATGTGTCATTCCAAAATTCTGTATGAGAGGACGTTTGGGGAAAATAAAACATCACCAGCTTACTTAGAAACCTTGATTAAACATATTCTTGTGATATATAACTCTGGAACTTTGTTTTTTATTTCTTTCAAAGGATGCCAGAACCTATATTATTAGTTTGGTATATACAAAATAACTCAGAATTCAAAAGCTAAGAAAAAACTTCTCTATAAAAATTGTAATTCAAAAGTTTATAAAAATAATCCTTTTACTGAGAAAAAACAGTTCTCATTTGCCTTAGTATAGAAGAAGCATGCTGCTAAGCAGCAATGTCAAACAAGCAGGTTCATTCTACTACCATCCAACCCCAATTAGAAAGAAGGTGGGGATGGGAGAGAAGGAAGGAGTGACTATGTTAAGAAAAGACATAATATCAATCATGAGTTGATGGAAGTCAGAAGGAATGTAGAAGCCAAGCTGAGATATATAGAGAGAGATAGAAGAGCAGAGCAGAGCAGAGCAGAGCAGAGCAGAGCAGAGCAGAGCAGAGCAGAGCAGAGCAGAATAGAATAGAATAGAATAGAATAGAATAGAATATGAAAGGAACTTTGGAAGTCTTCTAGTCCACAGACACACACATACACACCTTATACACATATACGGGTACACACCAGTGGTGGGTTGCTCCCGGTTCGCACCGGATCGCAAGAATAGGTAGTAAAAAAAAATAATAGTTCGGAGAACCGCTAGTAAGATTGGCTGGCCACGCCCCTGAACCGGTACCCGGCCTGTCGCCGTTTCCTTAACCCGCCCACTCCCAATCTATTGCTGCCTCCTGAGTCCCATCTGATGGCTAGAGGGAAAAAAACTGTTTAAACTCTTGCCGCTGGGTTTCAAAGGGCCGCCCTACAGTTGATCAGTGTTAAAAAAAAAACCAAATGAGTAGAGGGTGCCTGCAAAAATAGAAAAAAAAGTCCCTTTCAGCTTCAGCATAGGTTAATTACCACAAGTTGATTAGATCGGCCTTCCCACTCTCAGCTGTTTTGCACAGGGGTCTTTTGCTAGGTGCAAACAGTGCTGGAGCAGTTTTTTCCCCCCTAGCTATGCTGAAAAAGCGAAACTGAAAGTAAAGCAGGGTCTTTGCTGTAACGTGACAAAATGAGGGAGAGAGTTTTCTTTTTCTTTTTCCTCACCAAAAAAGGTAGGTACAAAACTGCAAACAATGGGAAATTTAGGGCAAAAGAGGAGAGTTCAAGATTTTAAAACACAAAAGAAAAAAAGCTCTATTTAACTAGGGAATTGTAATAATTGAGATACTATTAATTGTATATTGTGTTGAAAGCAGAAATGGTTAAGTTGTGGTTTGGAGGAATATATGGGGGAAATTATTTGGTTTGTTATTATTAGTAAATATAATTAATTAATTTGTAAGAAATTCGATTGCATGGAAATAATTGGAATATTCATGTTTATATTGATTAATATACAAAAAAGATAGTTATATAACTAATTGATTTATATTAAAATGTTGAATTTGTATTAAACAACTAATATTACATAATTAACCAATGTGAGGGTGGATATAAAAATAGATGACAATGGGAAGGGGTATAATATAGAATAGAGAGGAAAAATTGAATTTGATTAAGATTAGAGATGAGGATGAAGGGTAATATTGTTCTTTTAAAAAAATAGATGAGGAATAAATATGGCAAAAAAGAAATATAGAAATTGTAAATTTAATTGAAATGACTAAACACTGTTTAAATTTGTGAATTGGCCAAATACTCCATTCAAAGAAAATATATTGTATGTTTGTATGTGTGTTTCTAATTATTGTTATTTATTCATATTTGTTCTCTTTTATTCTTTAAAGTTTAACAATTCATTCTTTAACTTAATATCTTTATATTTGTTTGGGGTTGGCTTTCTTCCCTTTCATCTTTTTTATTGTACAGCAATCTTTCTCCTCAAACCTATCACCTCTCTCTTTTCTTTCCTTCTTACTTTCTCTTCCCCCCGCTTCTTCTCCTCCCTGCTTTCTCTTCCTTTTGCCTTCTCCTCCTCTCTTCCTCCCTCTCCTACCCTCACTAATTTCCCTTCCCTTCCTTCATCCCTCTCTAATACTGTATCCTTTTATGCATATGGACTACTCAGAAGGATGAAAAAGTTATTTTTGACTGGTCCTCGCAGTTTTGACTAGTCCACGAACTTACGACTGTCCTCACATTTTACGTTTTTGCCTTATCTTGTTATCATGGTGAAGAGAAGCAGTTGTGAAATGAGTGATACGATTGTTAAGAATGCTACAATGAGCATAAATGATGACCGGTCATAAATGCAAAGACCGGTCAAATGTGCAAGGACCTGTCAGAAATCACTTTTTTCAGCCCTCTGGGTAGTCCTTTTGTGCATATGGACTACTCAGAGGGCTGAAAAAGTTATTTTTGACTGGTCCTCGCACTTTTGACCAGTCCTCGAACTTACGACCGTCCTCACATTTTATGTTTTTGCCCTATCTTATCACCATGGTGAAGAGAAGCAGTTGTGAAATGAGTGACATGGTTGTTAAGAATGCTGCCCGGGCATAAATGTGAGGACCGGTCATAAATGCGAGGACCTGTCAGAAATGACTTTTTAAGCCCTCTGAGTAGTCCCTATATACATAGCCACACCCACCCGGTAACATGACCAACTAGCCACGCCCACCCAGTCACATGACCTCCAAGCCACACCCACAAAATAAGCCACACCCACAGAACCAGTAGTAAAAAAATTTGGAACCCACCTCTGGTACACACACACACACACACACACACACACAAACACACACACGGGCAAAAAAGTATTTAGTCAGCCACCAATTGTGCAAGTTCTCCCACTTAAAAAGATGAGAGGCCTGTAATTCTCATCAACTATAAGAGACAAAATGAGAAAACAAATCCAGACAATCACATTGTCTGATTTGGAAATAATTTATTTGCAAATTATGGTGGAAAATAAGTATTTGGTCAATATCAAAAGTTCATCTCAATACTTTGTTATATAGCCTTTGTTGGCAATGACAGAGGTCAAACATTTTCTGTAAGTCTTCATAAGGTTGGCACACACTTTTGCTGGTATGTTGGCCCATTCCTCCATTCAGATCTCCTCTAGAGCAGTGATGTTTTGGGGCTGTCGCTGGGCAACACGGACTTTCAACCCCCTCCAAAGGTTTTCTATGGGGTTGAGATCTGGAGACTGGCTAGGCCACTCCAGGACCTTGAAATGCTTCTTACAAAGCCACTCCTTTGTTGCCCGGGCGGTATGTTTGGGATCATTGTCATGCTGAAAGACCCAGCCATGTTTCATCTTCAATGCCCTTGCTGATGGAAAGAGGTTTGCATTCAAAATCTCACGATACATAGCCCCATTCATTCTTTTCTGTACACGGATCAATCGTCCTCCTGGCCCCTTTGCAGAGAAACAGCCCCAAAGCATGATGTTGCCACCCCCATGCTTCACAGTAGGTATGGTTTCTTTGGATGCAACTCAGCATTCTCTCTCCTCCAAACATGACAAGTTGTGTTTCTACCAAACAGTTCTACTTTGTTCTCATCTGACCATATGACATTCTCCCAATTCTCTTTTGGATCATCCAAATGCTTTCTAGGAAACTTCAGAGGGGCCCGGACATGTATTGGCTTAAGCAGGGGGACACGTCTGGCACTGCAGGATCTGAGTCCCTGGTGGCATAGTGTGTTACTGATGGTAGCCTTTGTTTTTTTTTTTAAACAAAATTTTATTAAATCTTAAAAAAAAATTAAAATACACAAGTTTCTCTTAATCAAAAACAAATTTACATATACAGTACACAACTTCACCTACTGACTAATTTTCTATTATTATATATACATATATAAATACACATAGTGACTTATTACCTATTCTATCCATCTGACAGTGCTGTTTTTAATTGTGTTGATTTCTTCTGGATTTTATCTTTACCCATTTTTTCCCCTCCTCTGATTTGTCCACTGGTACCATCTATTCCATATTGTAAAATATTTTGAGTCTTCCTTGTCCTTTAACTCTAAAGTTAATTTGTCCATTTCTGCGCCTGTGTAGATTTTTTGAATTAGTTCCTGATCGGTTGGCAAACGATCTATTTTCCACAGTTGTGTAACGCTAGTCTAGCCGCCGTAATTATGTGTAGTATTAAATATTTTATATCATTTCTAATATTCCCTTTGATCATGCCTACTAAAAAGACTTCGAGTTCTAATTCAATTTCGTAATCTGTTATTTCTACTATCCATGTTTTTATTTTGTTCCAATATTTTTTAATTTCTGGGCAGAGCCACCAAGCATGGTAGAAAGTTCCCTGCGTTTTCCCTGCAAACCGGATTTACATTCAGGTACATTTTCGCTAACCTTGCAGGGGCCAGATACCATCGGTACCACATCTTATAATGATTTTCTTTATAAGCTACCGATTTTGTCAAACTGTAAATGTTTTCCCATGCCCTTTCCCATTTTTCTAACTGTATACTGTGCCCAATATTCCTTGCCCACGCTATCATCTGCTCTTTGACCAATTCTTCTGCCAAATCATATTCAAGTAAGCATTTATAAATTTTCAAAATTAATTTCCCTTCTTTAGATTCTAATAATTTATCTAATCGATTTTGTTTTGGGTCTATTCCTCCAGATGGTACCCTTTTTACGTTGGTCCCAGCTCTCTGCAAGTCATTCACTAGGTCCCCCTGTGTGGTTCTGGGTTTTTTGCTCACCGTTCTTGTGATCATTTTGACCCCATGGGGTGATACATTGTGTGAAGCCCCAGATGAGGGAGATTATCAGTGGTCTTGTATGTCTTCCATTTTCTAATTATTGCTCCCACAGTTGATTTCTTCATACCAAGCTGCTTGCCTATTGCAGATTCAGCCTTCCCAGCCTGGTGCAGGTCTACAATTTTGTTTCAGGTGTCCTTTGACAGCTCTTTGGTCTTCACCATAGTGGAGTTTGGAGTGTGACTGTTTGAGGTTGTGGACAGTTGTCTTTTATACTGATAACAAGTTCAAACAGGTGCCATTAATACTGGTAATGAATGGAGGACAGAGAAGCCTCTTAAAGAAGAAGTTACAGGACTGTGAGAGCCAGAAATCTTGCTTGTTTGTAGGTGACCAAATACTTATTTTCTACCATAAATTGCAAATAAATTCTTTCCAAATCAGACAATGTGATTGTCTGGATTTGTTTTCTCATTTTCTCTCATAGTTGAGGTTTACCTATGATGACAATTACAGGCCTCTCTCATCTTTTTAAGTGGGAGAACTTGCACAATTGGTGGCTGACTAAATACTTTTTTGCCCCACTGTATCAGGTATACTATAACTCTGCAAAGTCTTAGAAGGAAACAATGGATGGAAACACTCAAGGAAAGAAGCAACCTGGAATTAAGGAGAAACACGCTAACTGAGAAAATTAACCAGCTTGCCTTCAGAAGTTGTGGGTGCTTCATCAATAGAGGTTTTCAAGAAGAGAATAGACAGCTACTTGTCTGAAATGATACAGGGTTTCCTGCTTGAATGGGGGGTTGGACTAGAAGACCTCCAAGGTCCCTTCCAGCTTCTATTCTATTCTGTCCTGTCCTGTCCTGTCCTGTCCTATCCTGTCCATTTCCTATTCTTTGTTTATTCTATTCTTCCTTCCCTTCCCTTCTATAGGCAGGGTATAACATAAAGGAATGAACCTGAAACTTTCAGTAAACAAAACATGTGGTCTCTACTGAACTGCCAAACTGAACTCCAGGCAGGGTTTAAAAAGATCTTTAAAAGATCTTTAGACTTTAAGCATAAAAATCAAAATAAAAACAAGAGAGGGAAAAAAACCCCAAACTAAAAATAACTTGAGTTGAAATCTGGTCAAAATCTAATCCGTCTTTTTTTTTTTAAAAAAAAGGGAGGGGGAATAAAAGACTGATTCAACAGCTGTCTTTTGTCAAATTACCTTTGTAATTAAGGATTAATATCGACCAACAGGATCACGTTGACCAATTTTTATTATTAATGCCAAGCAGTAAAGATGTGCCAATTAAAGTGATAAAAAATCCTGGTCCCAATAATTAATTTCAACGTGAATTAATTTCAATTGGTAAGAAAAAAGAATTTCTTTACAAATTACCAGGAACAGATAAGAGAGGAAAGCCTATTTTAATTCCAAATTACAGAACTACTGAATGAATATATGTGTAATATATGTATATTGTCATTTTGTGGCAATATATTTAATACACACATGCACTTGGTGTCAATGTAACATAACGAGACAAAAAATCAAACAAGATTAAGAAAATATTGTATATTTATATAATCTTAAAAGTAGGACAAAGGTTTTTTTGTGTAAATAAATGGCAGCTGAAAATATGCAATCCTTTTAAAGATTTTATGGTTATAGACATACAGTAAAAAGCAAATAAAATCATTCACAGGTTGTTGTTTTTTTATTTGATTTATATGCCGCCCTTCTCCGGAGACTCAGGGTGGCTTACAATGCGTTAAGCAATAGCCTTCATACTTTTGTATATTTATACAAAGTCAGCTTATTGCCCCCACAAACTGGGTCCTCATTTCACCTACCTTAGAAAGGATGGAAGGCTGAGTCAACCTTGAGCCTGGCGAGATTCGAACATAGTAATTGCAGACAGCTGGTGTTTAATTACAATGCTTTAGTCTGCTGAGCCACCAGAGCTCCTTAACTTAACAAACAAATCTATAAGAATAGGATGCATACAAGTAGACTTCACTTACCAACAATAACTGGGCCAGAATTTTCATTGCTTAGCAATGCCATTGTAAAACATTACAGGTAGTTCTCATTTTATGACCACGATTAAGCCCAAAATTTATGTTGCTAAGTGAGACATTTGTTAAGTGAGTTTTGCCCCATTTTATGAACTTTCTTGCTATAGTTGCAGTGAATCACTGCAGTTGTTAAATTAGTATCATGGTTGTAAAGTGAATCTGGCTTCCCCACTGACTTTGCTTTATTTTACAAAAGGTAATCACATGACCCTAGGACATTGTGACTGTCAGTTGACAAGTGTCTGAATTTTGATCTCATGATCATAGGGATGCAGCAATGGTCATAAGTGTGAAAAACAATTATAAGTCATTTTTATAACTTCAAAATGGTCACTAAATGAACTGTGGTAAATCAAGGACTACCTGTATGTTGTGTGCCTATATCGCCTAGCAATAACAATCCCCACAGTCTCTCATTAAACCAGAATCACAAGTCATTAAGCAAGGATCTCCTGGCAATTACTTGCTGGCTTCCAAGAAGCAAAGTCAACAAGAAAGCTGGCAGGAAGTTGCAATTTCTGGCAGTTTGCAAGCAGGCAGTGGTGGAGTGGAGTGAGGCCAATTCAAGGTGTGGCTGTTGCAGTATGGTGTAAGTGCTGCCAAGTGCTGATGCCTGTTGCAGAGATGTGAGGGCACGCCACCACGTGGCTGCCATGGTGTGAGTATAGCCAGCTAAGTAGAAGTACTGGGGGCTGGGGAATAACTGCATATGGGCACTACAGAATATGAAATCCAGAATCCAGAATCTTGAACTCTGTAGCTGGGCTCAGAAGAAAAGATGGTAGGAATAACAGTGAGTTACAGGAGTGATTTGCAACCTTTCCTGCCAGCTTTCTTTTTGGCTTTGCTTAGGGGAAGCCAGCAAGGAAAGTTGCAAATGGAATTCATGATCATGGGATACTGCAACTGTCATAAGTTTAAGCTGGTTGACAAATGCCTGGATTTGATTGTGTGACTATATGAGTATTGAACAGCCACAACATTGACAACCAGTTGTAACCATCACTTGTTCAGCGCTATAAAAACTGAATGGTTGCCAAATGAATGGTTGTTAAAAAGGAAAGGACTATCTGTATTGCTGCAGAAAGAATACTCTAAGAGATGTGGGCTGGAATCTTAGGTTTCTCCATGGCAAAAGAGCAGGTTTGTTCTGCAAACATTGTTATACCTTTCCTCTAATATTTGGAAGGAAAGGAAAACAAAGTAAAATAGGCCAAAGAAAGAGCTATAATATGTAGGCAGATAATACTGAATAGGTAACCTGCTAATGTGAAGAGTTTCCTGATTATTTCTGCCAGTATTGGCTATGTAAGTCATCTTATCTTAAGAGCTCCACTAAATACTCATTGCTGGATTGTGGATGTAACTGTTGATACCTCCTCCCCACTCCTTTAATGAGGACAGGGGTGTTAAACTGGCAGTCCGAGGGATGGATGTGTCATGCGCAGGCCACGCCCACTTCAGCTCAGTGGAAAAAAATATCATGAATATCGCGTGACGGCAATGTGACAGTGTGAATTTGACACTCGTGGGTCAGGAGAACATTGTGAGAAGTAATACTGACATACTTAATTCTGATTTCTAGTTTTCCAGAAAGAAGAAAAAATATTTAGAAAGATCACAGAACTAGGGAATAATTGAAAAAAATGATACTTGAGCCAAAATTAGAATGAGCCCATGCAGATTCAAGATTCCAGAGGGATTATTTTAGATTTTAAATGGAGTATTATTATTATTATTATTATTATTATTATTTATTAGATTTGTATACCGCCCTTCTCCTTACGGACTCAGGGCGGTGAACAGCCAAAATAAAAATTCAATACATAAAAGTTAAAAATTAAAACACATATACATTAGGCTGAGAATTAAAACCAAATCAATATTAAAATGCAGCGACGCTACAAACATTAAAAATTTTAAAATTTTAAAAATTTTAACAATGCAGCAGGGATCAGGCTAAACCGGCAAGTTGAAAAAGATGCGTCTTCAGGGCCCGATGAAACGTTCGGAGGTCGGAGATAATTCTCAATTCTGGAGGAAGATCATTCCAGAGGGTAGGGGCTGCCACAGAGAAGGCTCTCCCCCTGGGGGTCGCCAGCCGGCATTGTCTGGCTGACGGCACCCTGAGGAGGCCCACTCTGTGGGAGCGAACCGGCCGGTGGGAGGCAATTGGCGGCAGAAGGCGGTCCCGTAAGTACCCTGGTCCTAAGCCATGGAGCGCTTTAAAGGTCATTACCAACACCTTGAAACGCACCCGGAACTCCACCGGCAACCAATGCAGCTCGCGCAGGAGAGGTGTAACGTAGGAGCGCCCCAATGCTCCCATAATCCCCGCGCGGCCGCATTCTGTACCAGTTGGAGCCTCCGGGTGCACCCCAAGGGGAGCCCCATGTAGAGAGCATTGCAGTAGTCCAGGCGAGAGGTGACGAGTGCCTGAGTGACTGTGCGTAGGGAGTCCCGATCTAGAAAGGGCCGCAACTGGTGTATCAGGCGAACCTGATAGAAAGCCCCCCTGGCCACAGCTGTCGTATGATCCTCCAAGGACAGCCATGGGTCCAGGAGGACGCCCAAGTTGCGCACCCTTTCCGTGGGGGCCAGTGATTCGCCCCCAATGACCAGCGATGGTGTCAGCTGGCTATATCGAGACGCCGGCAGCCACAGCCACTCGGTCTTGGAGGGGTTGAGTCGAAGCCTGTTTCTCCCCATCCAGACCCGCACGGCCTCAAGGCACTGGGACATCACTTCCATGGCATCGTTGGGGTGGTCTGGGGTGGAGATGTACAGCTGAGTATCATCAGCGTACTGGTGGAACTCCACCCCAAAACCACAGATGATCTCACCCAGCGGCTTCACATAAATGTTGAACAGGAGGGGCGAGAGGACCGACCCTTGCGGCACCCCACACACTAGGCGCCTCGGGGTCGACCGCTGCCCCCCTGTCAACACTGATTGCGACCGGTCGGAGAGGTAGGAGGAGAACCACCGTAAAACGGTACCCCCCACCCCCAGTCCCTCCAACCGGCGCAACATGATACCATGGTCGATGGTATCAAAAGCCGCTGAGAGGTCTAACAGCACCAGGATAGAGGAGTACCCCCTACCCCGGGCCCTCCAGAGATCATCCACCAACGCGACCAATGCCGTTTCGGTGCTGTATCCAGACCTGAAGCCGGACTGGAGCGGGTCTTCATCCAGGTACCGAGGGAGCTGCCACGCAACCACACTCTCAACAACCTTCGCCAAAAAGGGAAGGTTGGAGACTGGACGATAATTAGCCAAAATAGCTGGGTCCAAGGAGGGCTTCTTGAGGAGGGGCCTCACCACCGCCTCCTTCAAGGCAGGCGGTAGGGCACCCTCACTCAAAGAAGCATTTATAATCTCCTGGAGCCAGCCTCGTGTAACCTCCCGGGAGGCCAGCACCAACCAGGAGGGACACGGGTCCAATAAACATGTGGTTGCGTTCAGTCTTCCCAGAGTCCTGTCCACGTCCTCGGGAGCCACAGGATCGAACTCAGCCCAGATAACACTCTCAAGACCTGCCTCAGTCACCCCGCCTGAACCAACCCAGTCGGCGGCCAAATCATCCCGAATCTGAGTTATTTTATCATCCAGATATTGAACAAAGTCCTCAGCACGACCCTGCAAGGGATCCTCCCGCGCTCCCAGATGGAAGAGGGAGCGGGTCACCCTAAACAGGGCGGCTGGGCGATTATCTGATGACGCGATAAGAGTGGCAAAATAGTTAGACTTCGCCGCTTTTATCGCCACTAAGTAAGTCTTAATATGAGCTCTTACTAGTGTCAAGTCAGATTCAGAGTGACTGGCCCTCCAACCGCTCTCTAGGCGTCTTCTCCGGCGTTTCATCTCCCTCAGCTCCTCGGTAAACCAAGGAGATAAGTGAGTTCGACGCTTGGTCAGAGGCCGCAAAGGCACGATGCGGTCCAAGGCCCCACTGGCCGCCCTATCCCAGGCCGCCACCAGGTCCTCAGCCGAATCGCGTGTCAGTGTCTCAGGAAATGGCCCAAGCTCCGTCTGGAACCTATCAGGATCCATCAGGCGCCTGGGGCGGAACCACCTGGTCGGTTCCGCCTCCCTGCGGTGAGATGCAGCGGTCAGAAAGTCGAGGCGAAGGAGCGAGTGGTCAGTCCATGACAAGGGTTCCATACTTATATCCCCAATATCAAGACCACTCAACCACTGACCAGAGACAAAAACTAAATCCAGGGTGTGTCCACCGATATGAGTCGGGCCCTGAATTACCTGGGTCAGGTCCATGGCCGTCATGGAAGCCATGAACTCCCGGGCTATCTCAGATGTTTCACCGATAGATGGCAGGTTGAAATCCCCCATGACCATAAGCCTGGGGGTATCAACCGCCACCTCGGCTACAACATTGAGAAGCTCAGGCAGGGTCGTTGCCACGTGGCAGGGAGCCAGGTACGTGACTAACAGACCCATCTGCCCACCACGACCCCACCTCACAAAGATGGACTCACACCCGGCTATCTGAGGTACAGTGGTCTCCCTCGGATCCAGACCTTCCTTGATAATGACCGCTACTCCCCCACCCCTGCCCTGAGCTCTCGGCTGATGGAATGCAAGGAAACCTGGTGGGCACATCTCCACGAGGGGAACCCCCCCCTCGTGGCCCAACCAGGTCTCGGTAATCCCGGCCAGGTCCGCACCCCCCTCTTGAAGAAGCTCACATATGAGGGGGGCCTTATTGACAACGGACCTCGCGTTGCATAACAACAGCCGGAGCCTCGGGTCCTGAGACTCTAAACAACCCGGGGAACGAGAATAGCCCAGGGGACCGGGGCACGCAATCGCTCAAAGACAGCGAGTGCGTGCCCCCGTCACATGATATGGTCCCCTGCTCACGCCATATCTGCCCCTCCCACACAGCACATTTATAGCGCCACCCTCAACAGAGGGCTCCGCAAGAGCCCTCTTGCCTCCAGAAACTACACCCCCTATGGCACCGTAAGCAGCCGGGCCTGTCCCTCTCCCCTGCGGGTTCCCCCCCAAACCCGCACCCACCCCCACCCTAGGACCCCCTAAAACTCTAATTAAAAAAGAACTTTAAAAACCCCTCAAACTCCTCTTTGCAACATGCCACCTCTCGGGGTCCCAAAACCCGTCATTAAGGTAGGCCCTCGATAACGTAGAGGGCCATGCCCACGAGAGGGGGGAATCTCGCAGGGCAAGCAACGCAGACCGAGAATACATCTCATCCAAAACATGGGCAAGAGGATGGAAGGCTTGGCTAAGGTCCATAAAAGATGTTCCAAAGGAGAACCAGGTCAGACTGGAGAAATGCCGCTACCCTCTCACTGTAGCGGCTGGGAGTCTCTTCATTTTGTCCAACTGAGAGGATGTCCCGACCACCCTCTCACGGTGGTCCCCATAAGGGACAGGAGAGTTGGAAAGTCCCAGGCCACTCTCTCACAGTGGCCCAGTATACCAGTGATGGTTAACCTTTTTGGTGCAGAATACCCAAAGCACATGCACATCCCCCATGCATGCACCCCAGGGCTCCCCATGTATGTGCCCTTCCTTCACTAACTTGGAAGTTTTGACTTCCAAGTTGGTGCAGGAGGCCTTCCAGGCCCAAAATGGGGCACAGGACAGCTCTCGCGCACGTAAAATCCCAAAATGCAATGTGCACGCCCCCATGCATGCAGCACCCCGTGCATTCATGTTCACATCCCCACTTGTGCCCTATCCCTGCACATGCGTGGCAGAAACCCGAAGACCAGCTGGCTGGTGGAAGGCACACATGCATGTGTGGTGGAGCTGGGCTGGGGTGACAGCTGGCACGCCAGGCGACATGGCTCCATGTGCCACTTCGGGCATGCGTGCCATAGGTTCACCATCATGAGAGAATACACTAGATAGTCATTAAACAGCATTCTTAGAAATCTAGACTAGTAAATATATTTGCCAGTTTTAATTATTAAACACATATAGAGAGCCATGTATATAGTATGTTGAATATTTAGATTTTTAAGGCAGCATATGTGTTTTTTACTTTCTTACAAGTTCAGGGTGGCTTTTAATGTTGATCCTGTCAGAAATGGATTTAATTTTAACTATTTTAGAATAATTTATTGCAAAGCCATATCCCTGTTACAGCAATGCAATAAGATGCACAGGCTTCTTAAAAGGCCAACCTGAGTTGAAGAAAGGATAGATGTATCATCACCTTAAAAAGTACAGCCAGCTGTGTATTATGAAATGGGGGAAAGCATGTGGAATATGATGGAATTTTGCTTTGGTTAAAGTGGTTAGCAACTGAATTCATATACATATTGAGGGTTCAGAATATAAAACAGCTTCAAAAACAGAAGTTCAAGTAAATAAATTTGTTGATAACTGTTTCGGTTTGTCTGCTTTTCTTCATCCAATTCTGCTTCCAGATTTTTATTTAAAAAATAAATAAAAGTGGCGAAATGGCTGCATAGTTCTGCAGTTCTTTCCTGATTTACCCATATGTATAGACCATTTTGCCTACTGTATGTATAGTATTTTTCTTTTTTCAAATAATCGTTCGATAGCTCTTGTTCCTTCAGATGGCAAGCCTACTACCTAAGCAGTTTTTAAAGTTAGCCACTAGTGGGCAGAAACTGAAAAAAGTCTCCAAAATAGTTTATAGATGAATTAGAGCCAATACAAACATTTTCATTACACAAAAACAGTAATGAAAACTAAGTACCAGAAGAGATCAAAGACACTCCTAAATGGGCTATGCTTGGCCTATTGCCTAAAATGAACCATGAAGAAACAAGGTGAGTTTCCCCTCTTCTGGAGTTTTCAAAATTCTACCCTTTTGACATCTCAGCAGAAAAATCTCCAGAACTATCAAGCATCTCACAAACTGTTCATTTGAAAAAGGAATGGGAGACCTCTGAAGTCCCTTGAGCACACATCAACATCTGACACATTAATCTTCTGCTGCTTTTCTCAGGACAATTTAAAAAGTTTAGTGGTAAAGATATTTAGAAGTAAAGATAACTTCTAAAGAAGTTACTTATTAAATATCCCTTCTCATAATGAAAGAAAAACAACCTCAGGCTCCATATACCTCTCCTTGTGACCATACCACATGACTGCTCTGCTCCCTGCAAGTCTTGGCTACAAAAAAAGTTCCCTCTCTTATAGAATAAGCAAGTTGTATCATAATAAGTATTGTATATGTAGATACTCAGATGTTAACCTCAGAATTTGGTAAATATCCATAAAAAAGCTTAATTCATCCTTTCTCAAGAAGTCCTGCAGAACCCTAGATTTGCTTTAAGATATTGTAATTGAAATAAGTAAATTGCAGACTAGCAATGCTAAATGAACGGTCACTTAGTGACTGTTCAAAGTTACAATGTCACTGAAAAAAGTGAAGTATAGTCGATGTTCACAGTTACGAGCACTGCAGCATCTCCATGGTCACATGATCAGAATTTGGATGCTTAATAACTGCTTCATATTTATGACAGTTGCAGTGTCCTGGGATCATGTGATCATATTTTGTGGTCTTTTGACAAGCAAAGTAAATGGGAAAGCCAGATTCACTTAACCACCAGATTACTAATTTATCAATTGTAGTGATTCACTTAACAACTGTGGCAAGAAAGACTGTAAATTGGGGCAAAATTCACTTAACTGTCTCACTTAGCAACAAAAGGTTTGGGCTCACTTGTGGTCATAAATTGAGGACTACCTATATTACAAGCAGCAATTCACTACAAACCCATGGCTTTGTTGTTGTTGTAAAGAATGTACAGATTACAAGTGATGTATATTGTGAAGAGTTTGATTTTTTTGCTATTTTATTTTAGGGATTCCCTGAGACCTGAATATTGTTTCAAGGATTCCTCCAGGGTAAACAGGTTGAACAAGATTGGCTTAACCATTAAGTACTCTGGCCATATTGCATTAAAGGAAAAACCAACCATATAATCCTCCCCCATTATCCTTCCTATTCTTAGTCTTTGACTTTCGGCAGGATTCTTCAAACTATGGAACATTGCATAGCCTCCAAGAAAGACATACATTTGTTACAATGAATGTTCAAACTGCAAAACTATCTATGATCACGTGTGCATCTGGAGAATATCTGAAATTATGGATACCACATGTCATAATACAGACACAATGTATTTGGACACACAACGGATTTATGAACAGTTATTAGCCTTCTGTTGTGGTTGACCTAGTATCCTTATTTTGGACATTCACTTTAATATGTTACCATGATAATTCAAAACATTTTTGATTTATGTTTGGTTTTTTCCCCCTTTAAAAGTGGGGAATAATTAGTTCAAAGTCCACGTACTGTAAAGGTATCCAATTTAATTCTTCAACATTGTGTTTTTCTAAGAGTTTTGATATTATGATAGGTAAGTGAGCATTCATCAACTAAGCAGTAGAAACATGATAGAAATGCCAGGACATAAATTGCTGCAGGTCAACAGAAAACTCAAATGTTGGTGAAAATGGAAACAGGAAATAAAGAGTAAGTTTTTATAACATAAATCGTCAAGCCTGTTTGGGCACTCTAGAGAACAATGTTGTACAGAAAGAACTAACATGAATATATATGCAATTTGACTCTTGTACAACAGGTTCTGGAAGTGATCATGGGAAGATTGAATGGAGGCTTAACTGTTATTAGGGATCTTGGAGCCACAATAATTATATAAAAATAGATTTAATTAAAGATGATGAATGGTTGCACTTGGCTTGAGATCTTAGATAGCATTTCCTGAATGCTCTAAATTCTTATCTTGACCACTACAACCATAGGCCTCAAACTAGCAACTTATGTAGGATGTTGCTTCCTACCAGGCACTAAAATGCTTGGCAGTTGAAACCAAGCCACATAAAAAATCATGCATTTGGACTGAATGATGCTTTACCAGAGAATTTTTTTAGTCAAAGAAGCCAACAAAGTAGTTTAAGAAGATAAATTACTAGAGGACTAGAAAGAGTACTGTTCATGATCAAAGGAAGCCTGATTCGGTCTTAGAACTAAGCTGGTACCCATAAAGAGTATGTACAACTAATAGAGCTTTCTCAAGATGTAGTAAAACCTAGGGATTATCAATTTTGCCTTATACTATTAAGATAAACTGTATGTTCCTGACTATTTGACTAAACTATGCATGACAAAAGCTGTATTAGATAAATTATCTATTTATTGGTATAAACAGTACAGCAAATACTGCAAGGAGTGCCCCTCTGGTATTCCTACCAGGTAATACAGTAAATCTTTTATGTTTAGAATTAATCTATTTTATCTTTCAAGGCACAGATGTTTAGTCAGGAAAGCATTTTCATTATCAGCAATTGTCTGAGAAAAGTTCCTTTATCTAATCAATAAAGGAAATGCAACTCTATAAATTAATCAAAGAAAAAAACCCACATGAATAATATGATTTGTCTCTCCTGTGATTGTTAAGGGTCTTACTCCTTCCTAATAATCTTCTAAACCCCCAGTTTGACTTCTTTCTGGGGAAAAAAAAATCCTGAGTTCAAATGTCATAGAAATGTAAGCAAATACAAGGATCAAATACACATGTGGACTCCTCTACAATAAATGGAACATCCAAGTATAACAGAGATTGTCTCACATTTGTTTGACCATCTCAAGAATATTATGTAGATTGTGTTGGAAAAAACTAAGAATGAAGACTGGATGTGTTCTCACAAAGCAGACACTGTATCTTTATGTCAACCCTTCTGATTGGCAATGTACCTTGAAACAAGATAAGAAATCCATGAAGATTAGAGACAGATTTGTTCGGGTTCTGTTTTTATTCGAAGAAAATTTTTTAAAAATACAGAAAGAATGAGATTAAACACTCTGGCCTTTATCCAAAATAACTATTTACATGAATGATAAGAAATCATGTACAGTTGAAATTTCCTTTGTAGTTTTTAGGGCTGCCGCTTATTGCTATTGTTTATTGCCTATGCAAGATGGGAAACTGAAAATAAAGTTCTGCTTGCATATGTGGTTCTTTACTTTGTGGAAATGATTCTTCCATATTACAACCACATCGGATACTTCATTCCTAAGGCACTGGGGCACTGGAACAAAAACAGCTTTTGTGGCATGCTAAAGGCATGCAGCTTATAGTTAAATCTCCATATATTTGTTAGATTTAGAGCCATCATATGACTCTTCGTTGTATTAGCCTTAAAAAGTGTAACATTGTTAAACTCTTAATGTTTAAGTATTACAATGTTTTTATATTCAATGGGATCTGCCAAAAGAGAAAATGATACATACATACAAATGTAATGCAAACATGTATGAAGGAAGGGGGCTGATGGAATTGTAGGAGCTGAAGTTCAGTATATCTGGAGACCAGATAGCTTTTGAAAGATTGGATTTGAGTTATTTTTTTTAATCATAATTCCTTGTCCATATAGGGTAAAATGACGAAATTAAATAAAAAGTTTTATTCCTCTGACCATAAAGGAGAAATAGGGAGCTTTCGTTTGGTTACTTCTGCATTATATTCTTGTTTTTGTGTAGCTGATTGGATAAAGATCTCACTGGTGGAAATTAATTTGTGTTCTTTTCCCTTATACTGCAATAACTAAGTGAAATTTGCTGACCAAATAATAATAATAAAAAAAAAACAGAAGATATCTACAATTCATATCAGGGCATCATATATCAGAGCATTAAAACAGAACTATAATCCATAAAATTAACCTTGATTAAAATTATATTACTATTACAAGCATATTAAGATAATTTACTTAACATTGAAATGCCTTTTCCTTAAAAACACCTAGCATTTGTAATTCCGATTTTGAGTAATAAGGTATATATTTGTTTTGGGACTCTCCAACTGAAAATACTTCTATCTGACATCATGATGGGAAACTTTTGAATAGCAAATGTTTAGTGCCAGTAGGTCAGTTTCTCATGGAATAAACTTTGCTTAACCAAACATACTCCTACTTGTATCAGCTTAAAGTCTTTGCACACATGAATGAAAGCATGAAGGAAGTTAACTCTTACCTACTTGAAGCCTTTATAAAAGCATTGCAAAGCAAATAAACCAATGGAAACAAAAGTATTTTACTTATTGTTCACTCAAACCATTATAGGTACTTTCCTGAGAAGAATACTAGCATTTATATACTCTGTATACAAATGTTATACAAATATAAACTTTATATTACCTTCATATACTCGGTATACAAAGAGTCCTAAAATCCCAAATCCGCTATGAGTTCTCAGGAATGGTGCTCAGAAAACATTAACTTGGATGCTTGGAAAGCATTTTCCAGGTGAAAAAAAGGCAATAATGACTGAATGGATTGATGGTTCTGATTTTTATGCTCTGCAACAAACCTAGAGCTGTACCATTTTCAAATTGAAAACATAAAAAGCAATGACTAAATGCTGCTGCTATTGAGGTGGTGTGTAAACTGAAACATACAGCAAAAATGTATGTCACATCTACCTTACCCATTAGAGCAGTAGTGGGTTCCACTTATTTTCGCTACCAGTTCGGAATCAGGAGCTTGTGCATGGCACTTCTTCACAGAGCATCTGTGATGATGTCCAGGTGGGTGGGCGGAGCCTCCCGCTGCCACCACTACCAGTTCACCTGAACCAGTAGAAACCCACCACTGGTCACATCCCCAAGGGAGATACACCTGGTGGGACCCAGAATAAGGGCCTTCTCCGTAGTGGCTTCCTGTCTCTGGAACATCATTCCCTCAGATATTAGAATGGCCCCCACTCTAATACTCTTCTGGAAGGCACTAAAGACCTGGTTCTGCTAGCGGGCATGGGGAACCCATCTTTTAGACATAATCTTTTCATAGAAGCAGACATCATTACTGACAATGTTGATACTGAAGTATCAACGCCATTTCAAAGATCTTCTTTAATATATCCAGTATTATATTTTTTGTGACATTTTGTGATCTGCTGTCGCCGGATAGGGGCGAGTTTGTTATATTGTACTATATTAATTTATTTGATTCTTTTTGTTAGTGTTTATTGTTTTAAATATGGTTTTATATTCTGTAAGCTGCCTTAAGTCGCCATGGGCGAATAGGCAGCAATTTAAATTCAATAAATAAATAAAAAGCTAAATATGATTTTGATCTAAGAAAGTTACAAATGGATTAAGGATCCAAATAAATTTGGAATATTAACTTTTACTATAAAATTTTGGAGTAGAAAAAATAAACAGCTTTTCATAGGAAACAGATTTATTTTGGCCATTCTGGTTATAAAGATAAGATAAGACAAGATAGTAAAAATGGACAGTAGGATTAAAGATTTTAAGCAGAAAAAGAAAACCTCCACAAGCTTGCTCTTGATGTCAGTTCATACTAGGGCTTACAAAATATCACAAAAATATAACACTGGATATATTAAAGAAGATCTTTGAAAAATGGTGTTGATACTTCAGTATCAACATTGTCAGTAATGATGTCTGCTTCCATGAACAGATTATATCTAAAAGATGGTAATGAAAGAATGACAGATGTAGAACAAATTTTATTTGACAAGACAGAAAAAGTTCTGAAAGCACAACTACAAATGACAGGCCAAGAGAATGATTTGGAAAAAAAGATACTTTATTAGATATATAAAAGAAACTGCCTGAAGTCTTAAAAATCAAAAGGGGATTGTCAGTGATAAACCAAGAGAATGAACTGGAAAATGTTTTCTTATTTGATTTACAAAAGAGGCTTGTTAAAGACTTGGAAGATATCTGTGTGAAGAATTTTAGAGAAATCAAATCTTATGACAATATTTGATTAAGATTGACTGTTAGAAGTAGAAGAAAGGAATATAAAACTGGTTGATTTGATTAAGGTTAAAATAAGATATTTTGTTTTTTGCAACATTCTGGCAAACACTTTATAGACTTTTGCTGACACCAGGATTGAAAAGTTGATGATTTGCTTGTAGATAAGGGATGGGATACGGGATGAACAGATATGCATTTAACTTTATAGAGGTGAGGAATTATTTAATTTGTTCATATTTATTGAGATGAAGATTGGAAGTAACTTCTATATATAAAAGTATTAGCTGGGGAATTCTGGAAGTTAAAATCCACGCATCTGAAAGTTGCCATGGTGAGAAATGGTGTTATATCAGAGAAACAGCTAACTAATGTAACATGCTTAACTTTTAAAATTAGGTTAAAATCTTATTTTAATGGAATGTCAAACAAAATGCTTAGAACTTAAACATATATTGTCTAAAGAATGGTATCTATAACAAAGGTATTTAATAATAATAAAAAGGTTTTCAAAAATAGATTAGACAACCATTTGACTGGTATGGTGTAAAAATCTGCCTTGGAAAGGGCCTGGATTAAAAGATCATCAAAATCCTTCCAGCCCTATGATTCTATTGAGAAAAAAAAAAGCAGCAGTGATGGCTTGGAAAACAAATCTATTTCTCCAATTGTCCAGATCCATACTGTGTTCTCCATCTTTTCCTTTGAGAAAATCTGGCACAAGATATTTACTCAAAACAAGATGGCGAAGTATTTCAGGATTGTTTTATGACTTTTCCTTTGGTTGGACTCCAATCCTGTCAGCATCCTGCTGTCCCATCCTTTTACAGATTTCTATCTGATTTTCTGCTTCCCAGCCTGCATATAAACCTGTTTTTAAAAAACAAACACCCCCTGAATATATTTTTAAATGCTTTGATGGAACAGACAGCACTGCCAAAGCAAAATTATAAAACTGAAGGAAACAGAAGTACATAAATATATGTTCTATATATTCAGTACAAAATACTCCATTGACAGGACTAAAAACCATGTACATTTTGTATGAATGCAACTTAGAAAGGTTTAATGCAGAACACATTAAGAAATATTTCCAGGTTATATAAAGTAGCCTTATCTCAAAATAGGATTCCTACTTGAAATGTGAAAACATGAAGGGACATTTTGATTAATTGTTAGTGCAAACTTAAAAAAGGTTTCTTATGCAATTCAAACTATGGAACATTAAAAGATAACTTGGAAATTATGTACTTCTTTTTAAGGATGTAATTGTAATTTTGACTTGTATAACTTAAATTCAGGTAATCTCTGCAAACAGTATAGAAATGGAAAATATACAAATATATATCAATTACAGGTAGTCTTCAATTTATAGCCAAAATTTGTAGTCAAAATTTCCATTACTATGCAAGGCATTTGTTAAACGAGTTTTGCCCCATTTTATAACCTTTTCTGCCAGTTGTTAAGCGAATCACTGCAGTAATTAAACTGCAGCTGTAAAGTGAATCATACAGACATTAAGCGAACCTGGCTTCCGCCATTGACTTTGCTTTTCAAAAGCTGATGGGAAGATTATAAACAGTGATTACATGACCTTGGAACACTTGCATTATCATAAATAAATGCAGTTGCCAAATGCCAAAATTGAGATCACATGATCATGGGGATGCTGCAATGGACAAATGTAAGAAAACAGATCATTAGTCATTTTTTTTAGTGCCATTTCAACTTTGAACGGTCACTAAACAATTGATTTTAACTCAAGAGCTACAGTATATCAATGTAACATTACAGTAAAGCATAAAAAGTTATAATTTATAAGTAACTGTAGTTATAGAAAAGAAATTAAAAACAATACTGTAGATTGTACAATACTGTACTATACTATAGATTCAAGCATTCCAACATAAGATCCTATTTTAGCATTGTTATGACCACTTTTAGGTCAATCAATTACATCAATTTTTGCTCTTATTTAGTAATATAGAGCTTCTTCATTTTTTGTACTGTTTTTCTCTGATGGAATCTTCCCTTTGTCCATTTTGCATCCACACAGATTAGCAACATTTTAAACCCCAACTGCAACTGTATTAGTCAGGGCTGTGGAGTCGGGAGAATTGGGACATTTAAACTTGCTTTTTTAAAAATTCCAATCTAAATTTAGTAGGAGTCGGAGTTGGTGCATTATTTGCCGACTCCGACTCCAGGTACCCAAAATTTCCTCCGACTCCGACTCCGGGTCTCGACTCCGATTCTGACTCCAGCTCCGACTCCACAGCCCTGGTATTAGTGTTAATTGCACATGTGCTAACCTCACATTAACTGAATTTTGAGATGCATTTAAAATTTACACTAAATTGGATATCACATTTTTTAGACTTGCATTAATCACAACTATTTGTAAACCAATCTCTACTTAGTCAAGTCAGCTTCCTATCTTGATCCTCCCTCCTTGTCTCTCCTGACACTATGCTCATACCAACCTGGGGGGATGGGGAATGGCCACATCTCTGAATCACATTTGGAGAGCAAGAAAAAAAATCAGAAGGATTCCACTCCGTATGCTGCTGACAATAGGCTAAAGTTGTTTGCAGGACAATATTTCCTCATAAAGCAATTACCCCATATGTAAATGACAGTTTTTATCTCCATCTAACCTCATAGAATACTCTTTTTCAAAACACCTGAAGAGAATCAATCAGTCAGTCTTTTAAATGTCTTCTCAAAACAAATTCTAGTTGAATGCTGTGTAGGAGGCATTCCCAGTTTAGGTTATTAAAACTGATCATCTTAATCCTCTGCCTCAAGATTAACTTCTAGATACCCTAAACTTGCATATTGCCCATTGTAAGTTAAGGCAAAGGTTCCCTTTACAGGTATGTGCTAGTTGTTCCCAACTCTAGGGGGCGGTGCTCATCTCCGTTTCAAAGCCAAAGAGCCAGCGCTGTCCGAAGATGTCTCCATGGTCATGTGGCCGGCATGATTAAACACCAAAGGTGCATGGAATGCTGTTACCTTCCCACCAAAGGTGGTCCCTATTTTTCTACTAGCATTTTTTTACGTGCTTTCAAACTGTTAGGTTGGCAGAAGCTGAAACAAGTAATGGAGCTCACCCCGTTACGCGGCACTAAGGATTCGAACTGCTGAATTGCCGACCTTTTGATCAAGAAGCTCAGCATCTTAGCCACTGAATCATCATGTCCCTTATCACCCATTGTATTATACACCAAAATATCATGGGCATCATCAGTCAAAATGCTCTCCTGCCCCCGCACCATTAATAGAACGTATCATTTCTGTCACTTCCTCATGTATATACTCCTTCACTCATCCTAATGAAGACTACACAAGGCATCTCCTCCTCCAAATACAGCCATCAAAATAAAATATTCATTTGCCAGAACAAAGTTCTTAGCTTAGCACCTTGTTATAGCTGATGCATCTAACACTCAGTCTTGCTTTAATAGCCCTATTACATTATGTGTCTGATCAAGGGATATCTGACTGCTAAACTGGCATTCCCCCTCCTCTCTTTGTTAGGCACTAAATAACAGTTTTTGGTTTATGGTTGACCAACCGTTTCCTTTGCCCATCATATCTACAATTGTGACAATGTCTGGCATGATTGGAAGCTTGAAGGAAAACCACAACAGAATGGCATGCCATTCACTTCCACACACCCCTCCAACCACAGACAGATACAGTTACTGGGTTTGACTAACGGTTATCAATCAGCTGAACTGTAAGCCCTTGGGAAGATAACCAGTCAGAAAAACAGAAGGAAGAAGCAAGTTAATATGAACCATTAAAAATGTATGTAATGAAATGAGTTTGAGCTTTTAAAGTGTTTTTTTATTTAATTATTTTCAGCTTTAAATTTGTCACTCAGGGAAGTTCCATTCATTTTGATACTTTATGATACAGTAATATTTCCCCAACCAGGTGTGAAATAAGTAACACACATAATGTGAACATGTGTCTTTAATAATCTACATACATTCATTTTTAGAAATCTATCTGAAGTATTAGACTAACAAATAACAAAGGTGCTGAGAGGAAACATAGATAATATTGCCTGCAGAAAAATTGTAATATACTTTACAATAACCAAATTCTTGTTAATCTTACTTTTTGAATAATTTCATTCAATAAAATAAGAATGCAAAATTAAAATAATAAAGGAAAAAAGAAAAAGGAAAGAAAAACAGTAAAATCTGCAATTATACCTTAGTCTTAAAAATGGTTATATAGAGAAATAGAGGTGGCTTCAAACAAATAGATGAGTAAAGACTCTATGAGATTATTTATTTTAAGAGGGTTGATCCTAGCCATATGATAAGATTATTGTTTACTATCTACTGGTTCCATATTTCCTAACATAGTGAGTTACAATCCAACATGTGGTATGCCAAAATATCTGCATGAAAAAGACAAAAATATCCCATCTCCGTCCCATTATGGAATGATGAAATCATCATGTAAGACTTCTGAAGCTAGGTTCTCTTATGTCCGGGTAGATTTTTTGCTTTAGATTCCAAATCAAATCAGCTCAGGCTTAACATATAAATTATATGTAATGAAGCATTAAAGATAAGGATTTCTAATATTCTAATATAATATATAGTCCCAGTTCATCTGTATTTTTTAATGAAAACTTATATATAATAAAAGTACAGAAATAATTGGGTATACATTCTTTTTTATATTAATTTAAAATCAATTATGGGAATTTTAATGTTTTAAATCAGTGTAAATATATCCATTGCTATGTATCATTTTGTTGTTCCCAATCCAACCACATCTGCAGCTATGTTGAACTTTGCCCTATTAATTTCTAAATATTTTATATGAAGAGATTGTCTTCTTCTCATCCAATTAGAAAACATCTAGATAGCACTTTATCTTCCCTTTAAGCCTTTCTGTCTTATGGGTATAAAGATATATTAGAAACTGATGAGCTAATCCTAAACAAGGTTTTAATTCATCCCTAGACAGGTGGCCAGTCTATTAGATTATCTTTTTTCATTCTGATTCCAAGTTCTGAATTTCTACCATAAGTCTGAATAAATGCAGGCCTCTAATTTAACACAACAACCTCTCTATGTAATAGGATAACAATGACAGCTTGAATCATATTTGATTGCCAGACAAAAAGGCAGCAAGGCATACTAATTTGCAGAAAAGCAATATTTTTGGCAGAGTCTTAAGTCTTTGCCCCAGGGTGCACAAACAGAGCTGGAAAAGAAACTTTTAGATTCAGAAATGTAGTATCAATGTGAAAGAAAATCAGCATTCAGTATATTTTGTGGGGAAAACATTTTAACCATATTTGAGAGTGATTAGATTTTTTTGTTCATATAATACGCTCATCCAATTTTTGAATTAGTCAATTTTGAGGGACAGCATCAAAGGCAAAACTTTGCTATGTCATTAAGCAGTTCATCTGTCAATGAATCTGAAGGCACCTTAGACCCAAATCTGGGTCTCCCTGGTTTGATGTTACCACCTCTGAATATTCAAAATGGTGAATTGTCCATAAGAGAAGCTGAAATAAATACGCATGCATGCTGCCTCTAAGTTCTTTGTCTCTTTCTCTTATTCCTTTGTTATCAGCAAAAGTGCCTGAAGTCTGATGATATTATAAATGACTGTTGGGTGTCAGGGCTACATTCCACTTGTAGAAGCCATTCCCTTTTTCATAGAGGACAAAAGTCTCCTTCAAGTTCCACTCAACTACTATAGAGAGTTCCCCTTTTTATACTCTAGCAGTAACCACTGCACTACCTGTAAGACTCTGTGCCTCCTGCCATTCCTTTATTCTTCCCATCTGCACTACCATCATTTTGTCACAAATCCAAACCCTGACAAGTAACAAAATTAGCTAACCAAGATTTAAAGAAACAAAAATAGCCATATTGCAATTTCAGCCATCAGATCTTGAATAGTGATATAATTCTATGACTTAGAATTCTGTGTGAAAATACCCAAAAAATTGTACTAACTCAGAACCTAGGAATTTAAAAACTAAAGAAAATATCTAGAATAGTAAATAATTGAGAGGTACAGATCCTTAAGCCAGAAATGCTCATTCAGGCCTAGTTTTAAGCATTGAAACATTTCACAGACAGGTAGGAGAAGACATTTAGAATAAGATTCTGGCATAAATATCAACTGACTCGTTTAATGAAAACAATGTCAACAGAATCAGTACTTAGTCAACTCACTGAAATTATTTTGTCAGTTATCAATTTGGAATCTGGTTTGACAACGTTCCACTCTTCACTGATTCTGAAACCTTTGCTGAAATCCAAGTAAACTATGCCTACATTATTCTGAAAATCTACTCTGCTAGAGACTCGATCAAAGGAGATAAAGTAGTATCTTACAGTAGTATCAGACAAAATAAAAATGCAACATAACCCAAGTGGGTGATAAAATGTCCTGTGATAATACCACATTATTCTAGTTCAGTTTGCTAACAACAAACTCGTGCAGTCTCCTGTTAACTGTAGCATTCCTATCCAAATATTTACAAATATGTTACTGAAGTTCCGCTTTTTCTCCCTTTTGAAGATGGTAATGACATTTGTCTTCTTCCAAAATGTAAGAATTGGAATCTAGAATCTTACAAATCCTGAATTCTCAGAAATTACTCAGAGTTGTGCTGCAATAAGCCCTATTAGTTCTTTCAATAGCCTGCGATATCTATCTAAACCTGGAGACAATTCTCTTATCCTCTTTTATCTCCTAAACTGCAAGTCCATCTTCCTCCAATGGCATAATCATAATTAGCTAAAAATCCAATTCTATTCTAAGGACAAAACAATATTAAGAGTATGCTGTCATGAAGATTAAACCAAACTAAAAATTCCAAATAAAAATATTTAATGCATATTATTTTGCTCTCAAAGCAATATAGCAAATAGTTGTAAAATGGCAATGGAGCTGCAGTGGTGCAGTGGTTAGAATGCAGTACTGCAGCCTACTTCTGCCAGCAGTTTGGCAGATCGAATCTCACCAGGCTCAAAGTTGACTCAGCCTTCCACCCTTTTGAGGTGGGTAAAATGAGGACCAGATTGTTGGGGCGATATGCTGACTGTAAACTGCTTAGAGAGGGCTATAACGCATAGTGAAGCAGTATATAAGTTTAAGTGCTATTGCTAATGCATGGAAACAGTTGGTAATCATTTATATTTGTATTATTTCAACTGCTTCCAATTCTAATTTATCAAATTTAGTATTTCATAAATTTAGGATCTGTGTATTTCAGAAACTTCATTCAATTATAATATCATAGACCAATATTTTAATTTTAATATTTGGAAATAAAATTGTTTCTAAATTAAATTCACAAATATTAAAATGCTTAAGTAACAATGCAATATACTAATCTTATTATGTAAAAGAAATCCATCATGGATTTCAATAGGAAACAATTTGAGAATCCCATACTATGAACTCAAAAATATGTCTCTCCAAGATAATATATTTCAGAAATCATATCCAAAAGCCTCAATATGAATATTTCAATAAACCAGGTTTATAAATATTAGAAAAATTAATCAAGAGGGTATACAATTATTTATTAACTTTTAAATTGGAGGAAGAACAAGTAAAAGAAATTATACAATAGATTTGGCTATACAATAGATTTGGACAGGTGGAAGAAATTATGAAATAGAAATCAGAAACTCATAATTTCAACAGTGTATAAAGAAAATCTCTATAAAACATTTTATAGATTCACCTGCAAGATTAGCAAATATGTATAAAAATAAATCTGTTAAATGTTGGATATGCAACCAAATACCAGGCTCATATGTGGTGGACATGTCCCAAAGCAAAAAAATATTGGAAGAAAATACACATATAGCTGGAAACTATGACAAAACAACACATAGACATTTCTGTTGGGCATGCTTCCAGGAAACTATAATAAGGCTAATGCATATTTAATTTTATATATTCTAACAGCAGTCAGGATTGTATATGCACAATACTGGAAAAATCTAGAAACCCCTAGAGATGTTAATATTATCAAAAAAATTCTGGAATGTGCAGAAATGGATAGGTTAACTCTAAATATCAAAAGAAAAGGAATATTTTATAACGGAGTTATACAAATGGTTAATTGACAGGTACTAAGGTTAGAGGACTGGATTTATGTGAAATATGGACTACATGAGAAAGAAAAACTGACGAGTAAATATTTGTTAAACACACTGTTTAACATAGAAATTGAATATGTGATATAAAACAATAAAGAGATTTATACAAATCTCAACAGAAGCACTGTTTGGAACATAAAGAAAACATAAAACAACTGTCAGAGACTCAATTTCAGATCTGATTGATTTCTAGTGATCATTTGAATGTTACAAAGGAATAGATGAAAATAGAGGATAGCAGAGAGCAGAGGAAATAGGTACTGCAGGTAGCCAATATTTCTTTAGTTTACTGTTAAATCTTCTGACAATTTTAATATTTTGGAATAATAACTGAATATTATTTTGGAATATCTTTCCTATGGACTTCCCATGGCTTCTACTTTACAATTGCTCAATACCAGGTTCTAACATTTTTATTTTCCAAACTTCCCCAAGGTGCATATATTCCAGACTGCCTTGACATTTTTACTTACTGTTGCATCATGGATCTCTGAACTATATTGTTTTAAATAATATGTTATTACTATATTATTACACCATTTTAAAATTTGGCCTAATGAAGGCATTCTTAAGTAAATCAATCAATCAATCAATCAATATATTAAGCAAGGTAACAGTTCATATAATACTAGTATTATGTTATAATATAGATTACATAGTATAGATATACTATAAATTAAGCTATTTTTTCCCTCCATATATAAAGGATTTAAATTAGTGCTTACTTGCGACGGAACATTTCTGCAAATATGCAACCTACACTCCAAAGATCAACTGGTGTTGCATAACTGGATTGAAGCAGAACTTCAGGTGCTCTATACCACAAAGTAACAACCTGCAAAATAAAATATAAAGTATCAGGAATATAGTTTAATTAAAGACATTCCAAAGAAGCAGGAAAGTATCTCTTTGTTTTTCTAACATATCTTCCTGTATTTCTAAATTGCAAGTTTTGAAGGAAGATCTTTGTGGAAAGAATCCATATATTAATTATATTATTCATCAATTGTTTGGGTTTTTTAATATATATTTCATTCTATACTGCAAGTAAAAAGGAAACATTTTACTACTCAGGATGAACAAATGTCCTTCTATAGAGTTATAAATGAAAAACTTTAGGAATGCTTCCAGGTAAAGGATTTAAAGGCTATTAAATAAAAATTATTGGACAGCAATTGTTCTATTTCATATTTCTTCATGTATTTTTTACATTAGGAAATAGAGGAAATAGTAAAATTTAATGTTAAAGGACTGCACAATAAACCTTTGATCTGGAAGCACCACAGGAAATACAGTCTGCAACAGATTTTCTGAGATGCACAAATAGATAAAAGTTTGAAGAAGTTACAAATGAGAAGGGAAAAATATAATTGCAGTCCTAAAACTTATATTGTTGAATTTAGATTTTTTTTCCCTTGAAGATGTTACTTTTAATTAAAGCAATATTATCAATGTCCTAGAAAAAAAATATTTCTCAATTTAGAGGTCATCTGAAATTTGATTAAAACATGCAGAACATATATAAGGTAGACATTATGAAGTAATAATTATGGGAAATGCAAGGGTATTCTTTAGACAAATGGTTAGGTTCCCTTAAAAACTTTCAGCATGTTAGTCTCATCAAACCTGTTTTAGAAACAATCAGTAATTTTAAGACAGAAGAAAACAGATGCTTCTAAATGTATTCATGTGAGGAACTGCAAACCATTACTAAAACATGAACAGTATAATTTACTGTAGCTAAACATGAATAAATTTAGCTTTTTTCAGTCATGTGTTTCAAATGATGAAGAAAAGGAAATAGGAAAATGGAGTTTATTTAAAATGAATAACAAGCAGATTTTAAGCCTCTGTTTAACATTCTTAAACAGAGAAGGCACTTCGATACCACTACAGGTTTCGAGGTGCCTTCAATTTACAACCATTTGTTTGGCAATGATCAGAAGTTACAATGGCACTCAAAAGGTGTCTTTCTGAGGAAAGACAAAATGGCCGTCAAATAAAGGTTCTTGCGGTGCTGCTATGCAAAAAGAGAAAAAGCTATGTTCTGGTTTTAAACAAACTAGCACAGAATGAGAAATAGGTTGACTTGGTTCACCAAGCTAGCTGAAGTCATGTGATTTGGAACAGTTTCTGAACAATACTAGCTCACAACATGTCTGAGATTGCATTCCATAGAACTATTGCACAGAAAGCTCCAAAAGACACCTCACAGTTTTCAGTCACTGTTTTCTTCGTTCGCCATGTAAAGATTTATGACCATTGCATCTACAGTTACAGTTGCTCGGAATAATCAAAATCTCAAAAGAAAGGAGTGAATGCAACAAATAAACAGGGGAGAAAATTATTTCTGAAGTGCCTAAATTTATCAAGGCCAAACACATTCTGGAAATTGTTACAGAATGAACAATTGTTAAGTGAAATGTTGAACATTTCTCTTCCTCTTGAAAAATGTTCAAATGGACAATTACACTTTAAGTTTTTTTCCTGGCTTAATGAAAATGAATTTCTTTTTAGAAAGTTAGGAAAAGATATACTTCCTCTTCCTGAAGTAAAATGGGGGACAACGATGACAATAAATTAGGTAGGTAGGTAGGTAGGTAGGTAGGTAGGTAGGTAGGTAGGTAGGTAGGTAGATAGATAGATAGATAGATAGATAGATAGATAGATAGATAGATAGATAGATAGATAGATAGATAGATAGATAGATAGATAGATAGATAATCTAGAGCAGATGTGTCCAACCTGCGGCCTGAAGATCCTGGGCAGTCATGCTGCTCACAAAATATAATAAAAAATTATAAAAAATAAAAGTTAACTATATTACATATTGTATATTTTATATGTGGCCTAAGACAATTCACTCAATGCAGCCCAGGCAAGCCAAAACGCTGGGACACCCATGTTCTAGATATATGTTTGCCACAATAAAATTCATACTAAACCATTCGATATTCTATATCCATTCACATAAAGTATCTCCTTCATGGCTTGCTTCATAGAATAGCTAACATCATTCACAATTTTTCTTCTTTTCAATCTCTTTAACATCACAGATGGCAATATGCACGGAACATTTCAGCAATTACAAAAAATGGAAATAAATTTGTACATTTGTATCCTATGATATCATCAGGTTTATTTACATTTACATATTCTGCGGTATCTTTCACCCAGTGCTTTCCATAGATGCTAAATTTTAAGAACCAGAATTCCCAAACAAGATCAGTGTTGAGGAGAACTATTTCTACCGCAAATGCTATTTTAGCAAGGAAGAAAATGAATAATTTCAAAGCACAAAATGTGCATTTTAAATGCTAAGAAAATATTTCCCCAAAATGTGTTATTCCCAAAAAAATTGATTGAAGAAAGTGTTGATTGAAGGATAGGTCTCAGCAAAATTTTATTTTATAAAGATTGATTTAAATGAAACTGCATTAATTAATTAACCTTCAGAGTGGCTAGGTGTATTCAGAGGGCACCAAACTGAGGAAAGCTGATCATTTTTAATGACTGCAATTATGTCAGTATATTAAATACTTTTGATGTTCGAGATGAGCAAAATTGCCTGCTTAAATTCAAGGAACTTGATTGCAAAGAATAACCACAGATAAATGTTCTTGCTACTAAGAATGTTCTCTTGGGGGGAAATCCCCCCCCTCACAGTTATGCAATGAATATGTGTGATTCATTAAGAACATTTCCCTCTGTCTCATCCCCAAACCAAACAAAAATTTATGGATATTCCATTCAGTTACAGAGAAGCAGAAATGAAAATGATGCATAAGGCAGGATATGGTGAATTCAACAGTTACCATAGAACTTCCTCTTCTGAATGATTTTGATTACATATTTTACTTAAATGAAAGTACTTTTTGATAAAGGAAAGGCTCAATCTCTACCCACTCCCAAATAACACAGGGTTAAGCTGAGCAACGAGAGATCTGATTAAGGACAATTAATTAAATTAAATTAAGGACACAATTTGGACTAAAAGGGGCAAGCTGGTGATGGTATTTTTTATGAAGGTTTGCAAAGAGATCAAAGAAGACTGAGATGCTGAAAACAATTTCCTATTAATTTTACAAGAAAACATTCAAATTCATATTGTATCAATCTTTTTAAAAAGTCCAATATTGATTATTTTCCAATACTTTAAGTAAGAAGAAAATATATTAAGAGGAATTTAGTAATTCCTAAAAAAATTCTCTTATATGTGGAATTTCAGAAATAATAGCAATAGTACTTAATATCTTAGTCAAAACACCTAATGGCTTCAGTTAATAAATTGCCAGAGTGCATGGTGGCTTACATCAAATACATTTTTAAATTAAATAACTTTTTAAATTTCATTAAAATTTAATTGAATCAAATTATTGTAATAAGGCACCTCACTGAACAAACAGAATCTTAGTATTTTAGACAATTCCATGTGGACAAAAACAACAACAAAAAAAAAACTTTTTAGATTGATCTCTAAAAGGAACTGAATTCTGAAATCCTTTCTTCTAACCAGTATCTGAAACATTGTCCAACCATGTGCCAAATATTCAATGTGGCATAAATATTTATCTGAACGTTGTCACCTAACTCCAAATAACTCTGGATGACTCACAACACACAGAAAGCATTAAAAAAAGAATAGGAAACAACAAATAACCACATGAATAACTTAAGCACATTTAGGCTTCCAAGGGGAATTTCAAAGCTGTTTAAGAGTACTTCAAGTTTCTCTACACATACTCCATAACATATCCATTAAGGCTTAGTTTGTTTACCTTCATTCTTCCAAAAACATATGCGCCTTGAAAAAAAAAGATTATATAAAAGAGTTAAAACAGAAACCTATTCATTTCCTTTCATGGGCAAACCAAAACACTAATCAGAATCCTGTGTTATACTTCTAGGAAATCTAACTTTCTTAGAACGCTAGTATAGTTCAGAGTATTTATAGGTATATCCGTTCTAGCTTTTTCTTTCCACACACACATACATAGTTGTTTTTTAATAAAGTCTCATGCACTGAACATGTGTATGCAGCTATTATTTGACAATGCAGGAGCTCAACAGTTTCTAATCAAGTCAAAAGATGAACTGGGCAATCCACAGTATAAACCTGTACATCGTCTTGATATATTAGGATACTGGCAAGCTGAAACCTGCCAAGACCAGAGTCTGGTCTTAATTAATCAAGCAATGTTAGCATGTCTTCTAAATGAATAATGGGGGCATCCTTTTAGTTGATTAAAATTAACATTTCAAGAAAGGCTCAATCATACAATCAGTGGGTAGACTCACTCTTTCCAATGGCAGAACCATGCTACACATCCATTCAGGATTTGAATTTTCTGTTTTTGTTTTGTACTTTATTTAGTTTTCAGGAAATCTGGATGCCTCTCTCTAGATTATTTCAGGTAATTTGGAACATTTCCCTCCCTCCTTAAGATGGCAAAAAAAAGCAGTTTTTTCAAAACTGTTGTTGAAAGACATTAATATGAACTCTGTGCATGCGCCAAGATGGCAGCTCTCGCCTAATCTCTGTCTGATGATGGGGCGGCTTTGGGTCATTTGGAGGTCCACTGGGGCTGATTTAACTCCCTTCAGCCCCAACATCAACTAGGGGAACCTTTTCCCAGCTCAACGAGGTTTCTCTCACCCTCTGGATCATCGGAGCTGGGCATATATTGGCATGTGAAGGCACCATGGGAGGCTAACTCTAGCAGTTCCGTTAATGGCAGTTACATCAGTTCCTCCATTCTTAAAGCAACAGCAGTTGGAACGACAATGGCAGCAGGCGGCGGCGACAAATGGCACCATGGCAGTCCCTGTCGAGCCCTAGACACCCTGGGGGCTCCGAATTGGTTTGGGGACTTGCTGGGAAACCTGAAGCTGAATGACTACCTCTTCAAGTTCAGGGCAACCTGAACCTGAATGACTACCTCTTTGAGAGGCCTGAGCTAAGGCCAGTGACAGCTTGCAACGTCATCAGAGGGAATCTAAAAACTATTAACCCCTGGAGTGCCTTGAGTGCCCTGAATCACACAAGGTGTTTAGACCCTTGCTGGAATTGAAAGACATCATTATAATTTAAAGTCTGGAGCCTGGCAATATATGCAAAGGACTATTCAATATGCTGAGAGTAGGAGAGGCCAGAGGTTGACAAAAGACTATCTACCTGGTCACCTTGGAGGCCTCCCCCACCTTTCTCAATTCTCTCCATCGGCTAGTCCCTAACCCAGCCACCTCCAGCTTATACATTACCACCTTGATTTTGACACTGACCTCGCTGCCTCCAGACTATACTTTCACCACCTAGACAACCTTCCCTCTTTATATATACATCTACCCCCACACCCCCATGGAGCTATTATCATTCTACCTTCACTGTTTGGCTTTATTTCCAACTGAGCCACCCTCTTGTCATACGTTGTCTGGGCAGCTACTAATGTGGATGCTGAGGGAGTTTCGAATTACTGACATCATTGAGCAGACAGAACAACAAACTTATTACGACCATCTTATTCAGAACGAGCCGCCGTTAGAGGATGACTAGATTTTTATCCTCTGCTTATCCTGAGACTGCACTAAACTCCTTCCCCCTGCCGTGAGAGGGCAAGGGAGACCAGTTTCTTACCCACGCTGAATTTATCACTCGACTGCCTCAAGACTCTTACATCAAACTATTGGACCAGACCCAAATGCTGTACCCATCTGACTTACTAGATGTATTTGGCGACCGAACTCTTGGCATTGCGAGACTCCCCCCTCTCGCAAATTTGGCCCTCCACATTATCGAGGGCCTACCTTGATGACAGATTTTGGAATCCCGAGAGGTGGCATGGTGCTAAGAGGGGATTAAGGGCTTTCTTATCTAATTTTCTAACCAAGATTTTAATGGCTTCTGAAAGGGGGGTGGGCATAAACAGGGTGGATCATGTGGATTTGGGGGGCAATCCACAGAGGGAGGGATTAGTAAATAATTTTCCAAAAGTGAAGCCAAAGTCAACAAATTACATAGGAAACTCGAAACTGGGAACAGGCAGACTTAATACTGGCATGGAAATGGGCTGTTCCATCAAGGTTTTGGTTGGGAGGGGCAGATATGGTGGGAGCAGGAGGCCACATCATGTCAGGGGGGTTCGCACCCACTATCTTCAAGCGGTGGCGTGCTCCGACCTCCAAAGCTCTTCTCGTTCCTTGGGTTGCTCAAGGTCTCTGAGCCCGAGTCTTAGGCTGATGTTATGCAACACCAGGTCTGTGGCTAACAAAGCCCCCCTCATTTGTGACCTAATTCAAGAGGGGAAAGCGGACCTGGCAGGTATTACAGAGACCTGGTTGGGCAATGAAGGGGGGGTCCCCCTTGTAGAAATGTGCCCACCAGGTTTCTGCGCATTCCATCAGCCAAGAACTCGAGGCAGGGGTGGAGGTGTGGCGGTCATTATAAAGGAAGGTCTTGACCCTAGGGAAGTCACTGTCCCTCAGACAACCGGATGTGAGTCCCTCCTCGTGAAGTGGGGTTATGGGTTACAGATGGGCCTGTTGATTGCGTACCTGGCTCCCTGCCACGTATCAGCAGCCCTGCCTGAGCTCCTCAACGTAATAGCCGAGGTGGCAGTTGAGACTCCTAAGCTACTGATTATGGGAGATTTCAACCTGCCATCCATTGGTGAAACGTCTGAAGGGGCTCGGGAGTTTATGGCTTCCATGACGGCCATGGACCTGACCCAATTAGTTAATGGCCCTACTCACACGGGAGGACACACTCTGGATTTGATCTTTATCTCTGACCAGTGGCTGAATGGTCTAGATATAGGGGATATAGTCATCGAACCCTTGTCATGGTCAGACCATTCTCTCCTTAAGCTTGACCTTCTGACCACTACAACCCACCGCAGGGAGGCGGAATCAATTAAATGGTTCCGCCCCAGGCGCCTGATGGATCCTGATAGGTTCCGGATGGAGCTTGGGCCATTTCCTGAGACCTTGGCTCATGACTCGGCTGAAGATCTAGTGGCGTCCTGGGATAGGATGGCCGCTGGTGCTTTAGACCGGGTCGTGCCTTTGCGGCCTCTGACTCGGCGTCGAACCTACCCAGCTCCTTGGTTCTCTGATGAGCTGAGGGGGATGAAACGCCGGAAAAGACGCCTAGAGAGCAGGTGGAGGACCAGCCATTCTGAATCCGACCGAACACTAGTGAGATCTTACATTAAGACCTACTTAGTGGCGATAAAAGTGGCAAAATGTAACTATTTTTCCGCTCTTATTGCATCGGCAGATAATCGCCCAGCCGCCTTGTTTAGGGTTACCCGCTCTCTACTCCAGCTGAGAGCCCGGGAAGATCCTCTGCAAGGACGAGCTGAGGATTTTGCACAATATCTGCAGGATAAAATCGCTCAGATTCGGGAAGGCTTGGACTCTAACTGGGTTAATTCGGATGAAATGATGAGGGCAGATCTTGAGAACATTATCTGGGATGTGACTCCTGAGGAGGTGGACAGGTTACTGGGGAAGCTGAATGCGACCACATGTTTATTGGACCCGTGCCCTTCCTGGCTAGTGCTGGCTACCCGGGAGGTTACACGTAGCTGGCTCCAAAGAATTATTAATGCTTCTCTGAGCGAGGGATTCTTACCTCCCGCCTTGAAAGAGGCAGTGGTGAGACCTCTCCTTAAGAAGCCCTCTCTGGATCCAGCTGTTTTAGCAAACTACCGTCCAGTCTCCAACCTTCGCTTTTTAGCAAAGGTTGTTGAAAGTGTGGTGGCACGACAGCTCCCACAGTACCTAGATGAAGCTGTCTATCTAGACTCGTTCCAGTCCAGCTTCAGGCCTGGATACAGCACAGAAACAGCATTGGTCGCATTGGTTGATGATCTCTGGAGGGCTCGGGATAAGGGATGTTCCTCTATCCTGGTCCTATTAGATCTCAGCGGCTTTTGATACCATTGATCACAGTATCATGCTGCACCGGCTGGAGGGGCTGGGAATGGGAGGCACCGTATTACGATGGTTCTCGTCCTACCTCTCTGACAGGTCGCAGTCAGTGTTGACAGGTGGACAGAGATCGACCACGAGGCCCCTTACTTGCGGGGTGCCACAGGGGTCGGTCCTCTCGCCTCTCCTGTTCAACATTTATGTGAAGCCGTTGGGGGAGATCATCTGTGGTTTTGGGGTGCAATGTCATCTGTATGCTGATGACACTCAGCTGTACATCTCCACCACAAACCACCCCAATGATGCCCTTGAAGTGATGTCCCGGTGCCTTGAGGCCGTACGGGTCTGGATGGGGAGAAACAGGCTCCGACTCAACCCTTCCAAGACTGAGTGGCTGTGGCTACCGGCGTCCCGGTACAGCCAGTTAGTCCCATCACTAACTATTGGGGATGAGTCATTGACCCCCACAGAGAAAGCTCGCAATTTAGGCATCCTCCTGGATGCACGACTGTCTTTAGAAGATCATATAACAGCCGTGGCCAGAGGAGCTTTCTATCAGGTTCGCCTGATTCGCCAATTGCGTCCCTTTCTAGACCGAGACTCATTACGCACAGTCACTCAAGCCCTCGTCATTTCCCGACTTGACTACTGCAATGCTCTCTACATGGGGCTCCCCTTGAAGTGCACCCGGAAGCTCCAACTGGTCCAGAATGCAGCTGCGCGAGTAATTATGGGAGCAACATGGTGCTCGCACGTAACACCTCTTCTACGCGAGCTGCACTGGCTTCCGGTGGCCTTCCGAGTGCGCTTCAAGGTGTTGGTTCTTACCTTTAAAGTGCTCCATGGCTTAGGACCTGAGTACTTACGAGACCACCTGCTGCAACCGATAACCTCCCACCAACCAATACGCTCTCACAGAGTAGGCCTACTCATGGTACCATCATTAAAACAATGTCATCTGGTGGTTCCAAGGGAGAGGGCCTTCTCTGTGGGGGCACCTACGCTTTGGAACAAAATACCATCTGGAATACGAATAATCCCAGATCTTCGCACTTTCCGACGTGCCCTGAAGACCTTTCTATTTCAACAAGCAGGGCTAGCATAAACATCAAAATTCTATGCCAAGGTCTTAGTAGATACACCAAGTTGATTTAATTTATTATTTACTGTTTATGAAATATATTTACATGTATCTTAATCTGTTCACCGCCCTGAGTCCTTTGGGAGAAGGGCGGTATAGAAATCCAATTAATAATAATAATAATAATAATAATAATAATAATAATAATAATAATAATAATAATAATAATAATAATAATAATAATAATATGTTGCTATAGGCCTTATATTCATACTGGTTTTAGTTAATGCAAAGGATTAACCATTTTAGACTTGTTATCAGATCAAATGCAGTATGGCTATTAACAATAAACTTAATGCCATAAAATAAGAGTTATTTTTACATTAAACAAATAGCCGGGCACAGTGGCGTGAGCTGTAATCCAGCTACTCTGAGGCTGAGGCTGGCGGATCGCTTGAGCTCAGGAGTTCTGGGCTGCAGTGGATTATGCCGATTGCGTGTCTGCACTAAAGTTTGGCATCAAATGATGATCTCCGGGGAGCCGAGGGCCACCAAGTTGCCTAAGGAGGGGTGAACCAGGTCAGAGACGGACCAGGTTAAACAAATAAATTCAGTTACACTGGAGAAACAAGAGAGATCTTGATAAAAAGAAAATATTAATTATTTCAAAATTTATATTTCTTGGAATTATTTCTGAGTATGTTCAGTATGTTAAGAATTATGTATGAGATTGCTCTTATAACATTATATTTTACAAAAGAGGGCACATTTATACAAGAATGTCTCAAATTAAAGGTAAGTTATGGTCCTACCTCAAACCTTGATTTTAATCAAATTATGATTCTCCCATATAAGATAATTAAGATTCATACTATGACTAAACCATAATATGATATATTTGATTTTAACATGTTGCATGAAACCAGGATGCAGAAAACTTTCTTATAATTTAAATCCAAGGAAATAGCTTTTCTGAAACACCTTCTATATAATTCTTGTTTTGCTGCTTCTAGAACTCTAAGAATTCAGCTGCTGCTTCTGAAATAAATAACAGTTCATTAATGTCTGATTGAGACTGATTATAACTGATTCCTGAAAACTTCCTTCATCTCAAAGTTGAAAGTCAAAGATGAATGCAAAGTTACTAATAAGAACCAGATAAAAGAACTTTTATGCTACCAGTTAAGTGACAACATTCTATATATTTCCCGAAGTCAAGAAAGTTTTGGCTGAAAAAAGTAGCTACATATGAATTTCCATGAAACAAACAAATTTGTATTTTCAAATTCCTTCATTGGGATTACAACTTTTCTCCCTCCACCTCTTTTACTATAACAGAAATGATCTTTGAAATCCAGAAAGTAACTTGTTGGCTTATAGCTGTTTGCGTTAAAACATGTATCCTTGTATTTTGGCAGGACAGAGAAGTTTTGTAGAAGACTATGGCTGGGAGCCAATGTTTACAGTCCCCTTGGTGGGAAATGCAGGGTAAAAGGCTCTTAATGGAGGCCCTGCAAGCCTTTGCTGTTGCCGCCAGCGACCTTCTACCTCAGTTTCAAAGCAATTCTCCAGTTAACCCCTTGGAAAGTATTGGCACAAGGAACTGAAGGAGGAAATACTCTTCTTGGGAAAGTTGTCCCTTTCCAGGCATAACCTGTGAGATTGTGGCAGAGAGTGAACACTGAGCTTAGAATACACTGTTAAATCCTCTGCAGGGTCACTACAAAAGCTAATTTTCTAGATGTCAGCATCTTACTAGATATGCTGCAAAGTACTAAAGTAACAATGGACTTTAATTTGCAAGGGCTATGAAGTGGTAAACTGAGTCTGCAGGCGGAAAACCCCCCACTCCATGTAGGAAGAAAATGTGCTTTTTTTCCTGGCTACCCAATCAGCATTGTTTTAAGTTGAGAGCTGTGATTTCTCCTCCTGGTATATTCTCATCAAAAGAATCAGACTGGCTGGCATCAAGAGGAGATGTTCAGGGCCCAATAAACTTAGCTATACCTCAAAGATTTTCAGTTTCTTTTCTTTTCAGAGAACCGTTACTTTGTTAGTTTTCGATGTCTTTTCCAAATTTCAAGAAATGTGTATTCAAGAAATGTGTATTCAAAAATAGATTTGTCATGTTTTCCATGGCTTTTCCAAAAGGAAAATTCTTCCACATTAATTTAATTCCTACATGTTACTTTGGCCTCCACCCAGCTCCACCCAGCTCCACGAAAATTCTCGTGCCTTAAAAGCTACCTGCCACATTATCTTTTAATGATTTATGAAATACACTGGTTTTTATTTATTTATTTATTTTATTTTAATTTGATTTATATGCCGCCCTTCTCCGGAGACTCAGGGTGGCTTACAATGCGTTAAGCAATAGCCTATTTAATATTTATACAAAGTCAGCTTATTGCCCCCACAAACTGGGTCCTCAATTTACCCACCTTAGAAAGGATGGAAGGCTGAGTCGACCTTGAGCCTGCCTGGGATTGAACTCAGAGAAATTACAGGCAGCTGGTGTTAATTGCTGCCTTTAGTAGGAGGCATTAGCCCTCTACGCTACAAGTCCATTTATCTTTTAAAGATAAATGGACTTGTATCAGAAAATGGTGTCAACCTGCCTGGTTCCTTCTTCTACCATGTTTTCTCTACAAAATTTCAACAATACTTATCATATTTCAAAGCTAATCTATTTTTTTTTGCTAGTCACACTGATTTTGTTTGTGATCAAGATAGTACAAAAATATTATAAATAAATGAGGTATACAGAGAGGCCTACAGGTGAAACTCAAAAAATTAGAATATTGTGCAAAAGTTCATTTATTTCAGTAATGCAACTTAAAAGGTGAAACTAATATATGAGATAGACTCATTACATGCAAAGCGAGATAGTTCAAGCCTTGATTTGTCGTAATTTTGATGATTATGGCTTACAGCTCATGAAAACGCCAAACTCACAACCTCAGAAAATTAGAATATTGTGAAGAGGTTCAATATTCTAGGCTCAAAGTGTCCCAGTCTAATCAGCTAATTAAGCCATAACACCTGCAAAGAGTTCCTGAGCCTTTAAATGGTCTCTCAGTCTGGTTCAGTAGGAATCACAATCATGGGAAAGACTGCTGACTTGACAGTTGTGCAGAAAACCATCACTGACACCCTCCATAAGGAGGGAAAGCCTCAAAAGGTAATTGCAAAAGAAGTTGGAAGTTGGGTGCTTTGATACACCAAAGTGCTGTATCAAAGTGCATTAATAGAAAGTTAATAGGAAGTGGAAGGGGAAAGGGTGGAAGAAAAAGGAGCACAAGGAGCAGAGATGACTGCAGCCTGGAGAGGATTGTCAGGAAAAGGCCATCCAAAAGTGTTGGAGACTTTCACAAGGAGTGGACTAAGGCTGGAGTCAGTGCATCAAGAACCACCACACACAGACGGATCCTGGACATGGGCTTCAAATATCGTAATCTTCTTGTCAAGCCGCTCCTGAACAACAAAAGAAGCATCTTACCTGGGCTAAAGACAAAAAGAACTGGTCTATTGCTCAGTGGTCCAATGTCCTCTTTTCTGATGAGAGTAACTTTTGCATCTCATTTGGAAACCAAGGACCCAGAGTCTGGAAGAAGAATGGAGAGACACACACTGCAAGATGCTTAAAGCCCAGTGTGAAGTTTCCACAGTCTGTATTGATTTGGGGAGCCATGTCATCTGCTGGTGTTGGTCCACTGTGCTTCATTAAGTCCAGGGTCAACGCAGCCGTCTACCAGGAGATTTTGGAGCACTTCATGCTTCCTTCCGCAAATGAGCTTTATGGGGATGCTGACTTCATTTTCCAGCAGGACCTGGCACCTGCCCACACTGCCAAAAGTACCAAAACCTGGTTCAGTGACCATGGGATTCCTGTGCTTGATTGGCCAGCAAACTCACCTGATCTGAACCTCATACAGAATCTATGGGGCATTGCCAAGAGGAAGATGAGAGGCATGAGACCAACAATGCAGAAGAGCTGAAGGCTGCTATTGAAGCATCCTGGTCTTCCATAACACCTCAGCAGTGCCACAGGCTGAAAGCATCCATGCCACATCGCATTGAAGCAGTAAGTGATCCAAAAGGGGGCTCAAACCAAGTACTGAGTACATATGCATGATTATACTTTTTAGAAATCCGATATTGTTTTATGTACAATCCTTGTTTTATTGATTTCATGTAATATTCTAATTTTCTGAGATTGTGAATTTAGGGTTTTCATGAGCTGTAAACCATAATCATCAAAATTATGACAAATCAAGGCTTGAACTATCTTGCTTTGCATGTAATGAATCTATCTCATATATTAGTTTCTCTTTTTAAGTTGCATTACTGAAATAAATGAACTTTTGCATGATATTCTACTTTTTCGAGTTTCACCTGTAGATTTCAGCATTTGCATCTCCATATAAGATAGTTCATTGTTGTGAACATCTGGGTTTAGGTACCTCTAATTCCACTGAATCAAGCAAATATTATTGACAAATATCAAACAAAATGTTAATTTCTACCTTTGATCACCATAATTAAATTGTTTTATCAAATGCAACACTGCTTACATTAGAGGAGTGTCACCATTATGGACAACAGTTGGTCTCTAGAAGTATAAGCAGAGAGTTATTCTGAAGAGTCAATACATTTAATTAGATTTAATTTAAATCAAATTAAGTAGTTTGCTTTAAACTACTTAAATACAGGTGTTTAACTGGTCATCTAAAGCAATGTTTCTGCTTCTGTCTCATTGAAAATTACATCTGACTGCAAATTTTGGAAGGGTTGCAGGAATTGCATATTCTCTTAAGTTTACATGATCTTTTTTTGCAGATCATTTTACATGAACCTATTTTGCAGGTTCTCTCTCCTATTCCAGAGAATGGGAACAACTCTCCAAAGTTACCTTTCTGAAATGAAGTCTCACAGAATTCTAATTCTATCTTTGAGACCGTCTTCTACCGCATAGCTCCCAACAACCGGTAAGATCCCACAGAGTTGGTCTCCTCCAGGTCCCGTCAGCTAAACAATGTCGCCTGGCAGGTCCGCGGGGGAGGGCTTTCTCTGTGGCTGCCGGGCTCTCTGGAATCAGCTACCTCCTGAGGCCAGGACCGCTCTCACCCTACTGGCCTTCTGGAAAATGGTAAAACCTGGCTTTTCCGGCAGGCTTGGGGCCATTGATCTCACCATTGCGATCTTGTGAGATCTGGCCATGAGCTGTGAGTATGGGTTTTTAATGTCTCTTATTGTATATTGTTTATGCTGTCTTTGTTGTAAGCTGCCCAGAGTCCTTGGACAGTTGGGCGGCATAGAAATACGAAAAACAAACAAACAAACAAACAAACATTCCAAGGGGATTTTTGACATATTCTGACTGAAAAACTATTATTTTCAAATTTTGCACATTATATGATGCAAGCACTAGCAGTGATGGGATGTTTTATATCCTGCAATTGAGCTGGCTGGCTTTGCTGTTACTATAAAAATTATAAAACATAGATTGTGTAAATTAGAAATTAAGTAGGGATGGGTTCTCTGAAAGAGAGAGAGAGAGAGAAAGAGAGAGAGAGAGAGAGGAGGGATGAAGGGAGAGTGTGTGTAGTGTTTTAAGGTTGTGAGTTCTAGTCCCACTTTAGGCATGAAAGCCAGCTGGGTGACATTGGGCCAGTTCCTCTTCTCAGCAATACTGTGTTTCCCCAAAAATAAGACCCTGCCTTATATTTTCTTGAACTCTGAAATAAGCGCTTGGCCTTATTGTCATGTGCTCAAAAGCCCGACTGGGCTTATTATCAGGGGATGTCTTATGTTGGGGAAAACAGGGTAGGAAGCAAGCAGTGGTAAACCATGTCCAAAAAGACTTGCCAAGAAAATAGTAGGGACTTGCCCAGGCAGTTGCCAGAAATCAAATCTAACTTAAAGGCATTTAAAAAATGAGAATGGCTAGTCTAGTGAGTCAAACACAATCTTCTCAGGTCTTCTGAGAGTATTGACGACTAAAACTGGAATATTCAAACTTTCTTCACAGCTGAGTAGCTACTGATTCACTGAGATATGATCTTTAACGCCTTTTTTATGATCAACATTGCTTTAGAACAGTGTTTCTCAAACTTAGCAACTTTTAAGATGTCTTAACTTCAACTCCCACACTTGCTGGGAAATTCTGGAAGCTGAAGTCCATACATCATAAATTTGTTGAGTTCATAAACACTAGTCTAATGTATCCCTTTGCTCCTAGGGTCAGCTTATTATTTGAAGAAGTCATATATTCCTGGACACTATTGAAGTTGGCAGTCTTACATGTACTTCAAACAAGGGCTTGTTAAATCTTCACCATTTTAGTGGTAATCCAATCCAAATTGAACTATCAGTTTTGTTCTTCTTCATCTAAACTTGCAGTTTAATAATTATGCAGTATTTCAGATTTGTTCTGTGATGCTTTATGAGCCTGTCCTTCCACATTAGGAAATGATATTAGCCTTGATTTTTGTGTTTGCTACAGGGTGCATGATTGTGTTCTTGTATGTGCACGTGTGTTAACAATCACTCAGCATACTATAAAGCTTTCATTTAATGAAGCTTCAATTGCTTAAGCATTAAGAATGGACAGAACAGCAGAACTGTATCAGAGCTTCTCAATTATAGTATTTCTTATTTATACCCCAAGCAACCATATCACCATCACAGCCTTTTCATTACATCAGCAAACTCTACATTATTCTGCTTCATTGATGAGGTTTTTTTTAAAAAAAGCAGCATTCATTTCATCTGGGAATCCCATAAAGGCAGCTGTTGCTGGGAAGTCTTGCATTTTTTGCATTTTTCTTCCTTAATATTATGCAACTATAAAACAGCAAAAGCAACATCAAGTATCACTTTACCCAATTTTGCATGCATTGTACCATTTTATTTATTACAACAAAATCAACACACATACACACATACACATGTACACATACTGATCCTCATCCTCTCCATACTCTGCATATAGTTAACATTGTATAACTGGAGCCAAAATATACACAGCTAAAAGGAATGTTACAGGGGGCCTCTCTCTTACTGAACAAAGCAGGCTCAGTTTGGCTCTTTTTCTCTAGCACTACCACATCCGCACATCATTAGCTGGAAAATTCCAGATATATGCTGTAATTTTTGAGCTCCCCCCTCCCCTCCAGATGCCATTCCCCTTCTCTTCTCACCCTTTCCTTATCTGTCGCTGCTTCTTTGGTTCTTTGCCAGTTGTGATCAAATATTAATACAACCAAAGCAGGGGAAGAAAATAGAGAACACTCCCTGGCAACTGGCACAGCCTCACAGGAAATACCAAATAAAAACTTTATTATGTATTGTTTAACTATTTTGTTTGCCTTAGGCCACCCTGCTATTGGTGTAATTCATCAAGACACGGTTGGTCTGGACGAGCTGCGCACAGACTCATTGTTTGCAGGATCTATCATGCACAATCCTTCAGTGGAGCATGTGTGGCCCCACTAAAGAAAGAGGCGTGGTAGGCCAGGGTTCCTTTTCATTACCCAGCTAGTGACCAAATGTTAAAACGGGTGAGTAACCTTTTAATATTCATGTCATTAATTTACCTTTACCCCTTTAATGATGGAGGTCCTCATATAAAAAGCCACAGGAAAAGCCCAAGTAGCAAAAGACACTCCCCCCCACAAAGCTCTCCCCATCTTCCCTTCCCTTCCCCTTGCTCTCCCATCTGCTTGCTCTTGGGGTTGTGGAAGCTACCAAGATGACTATTATACATGGTTGTGCGAAGAGCTGAACAGTGGGGTGAATTCCAAGCCTTAGAACTATGTCTGTGGCATTCGCCTGAATGCATTAATTAGTCTGGAATTTTAAATAGATTGTCCCTCTTGCTTCTTTTTGTCATGCTCCAAATACAATAGCAATAGGAGATTAAAATTCTTTTCATCAACATGCTATTACAACAAATATACTTCCTCATCTTAATCAACTGATGAATCAATAGCGGCATTCAGCTATTCTTTCAGATTCAAAAATGCAAGAGGCTTGCTATTAACTCTCTTGGAAGCAATCTCTGGCCAGTATCTAAATCAGTTAGCATGACAATCTCTACACTTGAGCAACTGAAGTCATTTTTAGGGTCTCTACTGTTGAGCAATGGAATATGGCCAACATTAAAGAAGAGCACAAATTATATTTTTCATATTAATCTGCAAGGCCACAAGACCTCTTTCCCATACATTCTTAAACAAACATTTACTGATCTACAGGTGAAATTCGAAAAATTAGAATATCATGCAAAAGTTCATTTATTTCAGTAATGCAACTTAAAAGGTGAAACTAATATATGAGATAGACTCATTACATGCAAAGCGAGATAGTTCAAGCCTTGATTTGTCATAATTTTGATGATTATGGCTTACAGCTCATGAAAAACCCAAATTCACAATCTCAGAAAATTAGAATATTACATGACATCAATAAAACAAGGATTGTACATAGAACAATATCGGACCTCTGAAAAGTATAAGCATGCATATGTACTCAGTACTTGGTCTGGGTCCCTTTTGCATCAATTACTGCCTCAATACGGTGTGGCATGGATGCTATCAGCCTGTGGCACTGTTGAAGTGTTATGGAAGACCAGGATGTTTCAATAGTGGCCTTCAGCTCTTCTGCATTGTTTGGTCTTATGCCTCTCATCTTTCTCTTGGCAATGCCTTACAGATTCTCTATGAAGTTCAGGTCAGGCGAGTTTGCTGGCCAATCAAGCAGAATAATCCCATGGTCATGGAACCAGGTTTTGGTACTTTTGGCAGTGTGAGCAGGTGCCAAGTCATGCTGGAAAATGAAGTCAGCATTCCCATAAAGCTTGTCTGCAAAAGGAAGCATGAAGTGCTCCAAAATCTCCTGGTAGACGGCTGCGTTGACCCTGGACTTAATGAAGCACAGTGGACCAACACCAGAAAATGACATGGCTCCCCAAATCAACACAGACTGTGGAAACTTCACACTGGGCTTTAAGCATCTTGGAGTGTGTGCCTCTCAATTCTTCCTCCAGACTCTGGGTTCTTGGTTTCCAAATGAGATGCAAAAGTTGCTGTCATCAGAAAAGAGGACTTTGGACCACTGAGCAACAGACCAGTTCTTTTTGTCTTTAGTCAGGTAAGACGCTTCTTACCTGACTTCTTACCATGGATCTGACCCAGTTAGTTCAAGGCCCTACCCACATGGGGGGTCACACTCTGGACTTGATTTTTGTCTCTGGTCAATGGTTGAATGGTCTAGAAACAGGGGATTTAGTTATCAAACCCTTGTCATGGTCAGATTATTCACTCCTTCAATTAGACTTTTGAACCACTTCCCTCCACTGCAGGGAGACGGAACCGACTAGGTGGTTCCGTCCCAGGCGCCTGATGAATCCCAATAGATTCCTGATGGAGCTTGGGCCATTCCCTGAGGCTCTGGCTCATGACTCGACTGAAGAACTGGTGGCTGCCTGGGATAGGGCGGCCGCTGAAGCTTTGGACCACGTTGTGCCTTTGTGGCCTCTGACCCAATGCCAATCCCATTTGGTTCCTTGATTTTCTGAGGAGCTGAGGGAGATGAAGCGCTGGAAAAGATGCCTGGAGAGTGATTGGAGGGCCGGCCACTCCGAATCCGACCCAACACTGGTGAGGTCTCATATTAAGATCTACCTAGTGGTGATAAGAGCGGCAAAATCAAATTATTTCTCCGCTCTTATTGCGTCTGCAGAGAACCGCCCAGCCACCCTGTTTAGGGTGACCCGCTCCCTACTTCATGTGAGAGCGTAGGAAGACCCCTTACAGGATAGAGCAGAAGATTTTGTGCAATACCTGCATGACAAAATAGCTCAGATTCGGGAAGGCCTGGACTCCGATTGGGTGGGTTCAGATGGGGTGACGGAGGTGGATCTTGAGAGTGTTATCTGGGAGAAGTTTGAATCTGTGACTCCCAAGAACGTGGACAGGTCTGGGTAGGTTGAGCTCTGCCACATGTTTATTGGACCCGTGTCCTTCCTGGTTGGTACTGACCTCCCAGGCGGTCACACGAGGCTGGCTCCAGATGATTATTAACATTCTTTGAGTGAGGGTTTCTTCCTCTCCACCCTTAAAGAAGCGGTGGTGAGGCCCCTCCTCAAGAAGCCTTCCATGGACCCGGCTGTATTAGTGAATTATCATCCAGTCTCCAACCTTCGGTTTGTGGCGAAGGTTGTTGAGAGTGTGGTGGCGCAGCAACTCCCCTGCTACCTGGATGAAGCTGTCTATCTAGATCGGTACCAGTCGGGTTTCAGACCGGGATACAGCATGGAAACAGCATTGGTCGCATTGGTTGATGATCTCTGGAGGGCTCAGGACACGGGGTACTCCTCTGTCCTACTCCTATTAGATCTCTCAATGGCTTTTGATACCATCGACCATGGTATCATGCTATGCCAGTTGGAGAGGTTAGGAATGGGGGGCACCATGTCGCGGTGGTTCTCCTCCTTCCTCTCCGGTGGGGCGCAGTCTGTGTTGGCAGGGGAACAGAGGTCGACTTCGAGGTACCTTGTCTGTGGGGTACCGCAAGGGTCGGTCCTCTCGCCCCTTTTGTTCAACGTTTATGTGAAGCTGCTGGGGGAGATCATCCGTGGTTTTGGGGTGAAGTGCCATCAGTACGCTGATGATACTCAGCTGTACATCTTCACCCCAGACCATCCCTATGATGCCCTTGTCGTGATGTCCCAATGTCTGGAGGCCATGCGGATCTGGATGGAGAGAAACAGACTCAGACTCAACACCTCCAAGACTGAGTGGCTATGGTTTCCAGTGTCCCAGTATAGTCAGCTGTTCCATTATTGACTATTGGGAGTAAGACTTTGGCCTCCTCAGAGAGGGCTCACAATCTGGTTGTCCTCCTAGATGCACGGCTGTCTTTAGAAGACCATATGACAGCTGTGGCCAGCGGGGCTTTCTATCAGATTCGCCTGATTTACCAGTTGCATCCCTTTCTGGACCAGGACGCCCTGTGCACTCGTCACATCCCGTCTGGACTACTGTAACACTCTCTACATGGGGCTTCCCTTGAAGAACACTCAGAGGCTGCAACTTGTCCAGAATGCGGCCGCGTGGGTGATTATAGGAGCGACACGGTGCACCCATGTGACACCTCTCCTGCGCGACCAGCACTGGCTCCCGGTTGCCTTCTGGATGCGATTCAAGGTGCTGGTTACCACCTTAAAAGTGCTCCATGGCTTAGGACCTGGATATTTACGGGATCGCCTTCTGCCACAAATGGCCTCCCACCAACCAACATGCTCCCAGAGAGAGGGATTCCTCAGGGTGTCGTCAGTCAAACAATGCCGGCTGGCAACTCCCAGGGGGACAGCCTTCTCTGTGGGGACACCCGCCCTCTGGAAAGAATTGACCCTGGGATAAGTATGATTCCCGACCTACATACCTTTCGCCGTGCCCTTAAGACTCTGCTATTTCAACAGGCTGGGGTAGCTTAATAAAAATTTGGATTGGGTGTTTTAATTTTTGGGTTTTTAACTGTGGGGCCAAAATATTTAATTCGCTTTTAAACTGCCTTAAAATTCTGTATTTCATGTTGTTTTATTCTTCTTTTATTTGGTCCTTCAGAAGAAGGGCAGTATAAAAATTTAATAAACAAACAAACAAACAAACAAACAAATAAATTCTGATGTTGTTTGTTGTTCAGGAGCAGCTTGACAAGAGGAATACGACATTTGAAGCCCATGTCCAGGATCCGTCTGTGTGTGGTGGCTCTTGATTCATTGACTCCAGCCTCAGTCCACTCCTTGTGAAAGTCCCCAACACTTTTGAATGGCCTTTTCCTCACAATCCTCTCCAGGCTGAGGTCATCCCTGCTCCTTGTGCATCTTTTTCTTCCACCCTTTTCCCTTCCACATAACTTTCTATTAATGCGCTTTGATACAGCACTTTGGGAACATCCAATTTCTTTTGCAATTATCTTTTGAGGCTTTCCCTCCTTATGGAAGGTGTCAATGATGGTTTTCTGCACAACTGTCAAGTCAGCAGTCTTTCCCATGATTGTGATTCCTACTGAACCAGACTGAGAGACCATTTAAAGGCTCAGGAACCCTTTGCAGGTGTTATGGCTTAATTAGCTGATTAGAGTGGAACACTTTGAGCTTAGAATATTGAACCTTTTCACAATATTCTAATTTTCTGAGATTATGAATTTGAGGTTTTCATGAGCTGTAAGCCATAACCATCAAAATTATGACAAATCAAGGCTTGAACTATCTCACCTTGCATGTAATGAGTCTATCTCATATATTATTTTCACCTTTTAAGTTGCATACTGAAATAAATGAACTTTTGCACGATATTCTAATTTTTCGAGTTTCACCTGTGTATTTTAGAAAACATGAGAAACAAATAATAATAATTTATAGGTTTGCAACATCTATTCAACTACATGGCTTGCAACATCTATTCAATCACATGGCTACCTCAGTTTGCTACTCAATGTGTATAATAGCAAAAAAGTATTAATTATTTTTCAATAAGTAAATGTTTTTCCATTTAATAATAGGAAGATGATATTGTAATGATGGCAGTAGCTTACAAGATATAGCAAAAAAACAAAAAAGAAAGAAAGAAAGAAAGAAAAAAGAAAAAGATCTCCCCGCCCCCCTCCACTAAATTACTCTCTACTTTAGCAGTAGAAAGCGCCAAAAAGAGCCAGTTTGGTTTAATGGTTAAGGCACCAGACTACAAATCTGGAGATTATGAGTTCTAGTCCTACTTTAGTTTAGTAAACTGGCTAGGAGGCTTTGGGCCAGTCATTCTCTCTCAGTCCAAATCATATCACTGGTTTATTGTTGTGGGAAAAATAGGACAGAGAAATTATTAGCTCATACCTTGAGTTATTTATAAAAATAATAAAGGCAGAATTTTAAAAAATCTAAAAAAAAATTTCTAGAAGATGAGAGAGGGAGGGGTAGGAACAGTGTGGAAGGGAGGGAGGAAAGACCAAAGGAAGGCTTTTGATGCTCCCCAATAGCTTCCTAACAGAAAACTCAATGGAGAAGTTGGACAGAAGTTGGAAGCCCCTCCTGTGTCACCACTTTTTTGCCCACCCATGATCATTCAGTTTTTTTAGATAAGAAAACCTCTCCTAAACTTGACACAATGGGCCACGGTTTGTCTAGTAAACGTTAAAGCTCCACCTGAGCATGTAGCACATTGTTTTAGAATACAGGGAACAGTGAATCACAATAGAACAATTATATTTTGAAGATAATTCTAAGTGTCAACCTATGAAAACTCAACGTCTTTTAAAAACATCAGAAACAAGAGTTGAAACAAACTCCTTTTTATTACAATCCATATCTATTACATCTTGTTATTTTTAATAAGCTGCCCAGGGGTATTATGAGATAGGGTGGATATAAGTTTCTAAATAAAGAATGAACAAATCTGTATTATTAGAATAATTTCTATTATTAGAATAATTAATCTAAAGAAAGACTTTCCATCCCTTGTCATGTACACATACACACTGCAGAAAAAGGGTGGGATGAAACAGCAAAAGGTATGGACAAAATACACATATCATTTTTTTCTCCCCCACAAGTTCCCACTTGTTTCTAACTATTAAGAATGTTTTGTAACTGGGTTTAAAAATGTTTCACTAAAACAGAAAGTTTCCTTGTTGGACACCCACCTTTTAGAACAAAGTACATCATCTGTGTCATTAATTGTTAATCTGAGCTATTATATTTCACATATTCACTGGAAAGAATTTCAACTATGCAGAACAACAAGCATTAGGGATCCAAAAAAATTGGGAACTTTATGAACATTTAGAATACTAATAATTTTTTAAAATCCCTTCTCCCTTATCTAAGCTAAGAGGACAATGCCTCGACAATACTTATGCCAGTTATTACTCAATTTTGTTTTAACAAGAATTTTAATTTTTCTTTTCTTTCAAGATGATGAACTCTTAACAGACAAAAGAGAAATGAATTTTGCCCCGCAAAACGGTAGTGGAATATTATGTACAAACACTGAAATGTTGTACCAACGTTCTACAAAACATTAAATTATTTCTTATCAACTCAACATTATAGGCATACTGGCCTGAGAAGAACAGATATTTTAACCTAAAACATTTAGAAGACACTATAATAACGAAGTGACAATAGTCAATCTTGCCTTATCTCAGAAAAATTAAGGAATGAAAGGAATAGACAAATACCAGGAAAATACATGGCTGAAAAACTAATTTAGAAAAGGAAATAAGATAAAATAAAATAAATAGGAGTCAAGCTTGAGTCAAATAAATTTTTTATATTGCCAGATCTCACAATGAGAGTATCTGAATGCACATTCTAGTGATTTAATTAATTAATTTGCCAGTTTATTTAGTTATTGATTATTCTTTTATTTATTATTTATTTATTACTTATTTATCAAATTTATATGGTTGCCCATCTCACAAAATGTTACTCTGGATGGTGTAGAGCAAATATATAAAAACAATAAACATGTCAAAAGCAGACTAATTTTTAAATTTAAAAAAATAATTTAAAAAAGCGTAAAATACTAAGATTAAATCAACAAGGGACCAACCTCAAAGATTTCATCGATCCTTTGAGATCTCTAAGTCAGATGAATTAGCCAGTTTCCAAGGGACTACTGCAAAGTAAGTAGGGATGGAAACCACCTCATTTCGGGGCAGGGAAGAAGAATATTCTATAAGGCAGGCACCATTGAAGAGAAGGCCCAATGTAGTTCCCTGACAAACGGGACCTGTAGCATGTCTCTCTTGTCAGACATGATGGAATGGGCAGATGTGACTTAGAAGAGGTTATCTCTAAAAAATAATTTGGTTCCATGCCATGAAAGGCTTTAAAGGTAGAAACCAGCATCCTGAACTGGATCTGGAAACAGACTGCCAACCAATGCATCTCACGGAACAGAGGTATAATATATTATAGAAGCACACATAAACACTTATGCTGCTGAATTTTCACCAGCTGAAGCTACCTGATACTCTTCAAGGGTAGCCCCATGTTCAGTGTATTACAGCAATCCAAACATGAGGTGACTAAGCAAAGACTGACTATACAGAGTCCCTTATTCCAGGAATGAGTGCAACTCATGCACAGCACAAAGCTATGTAAAGTCCTTCTTAATCATGATGGACACCTGCTCTCTTAAATAAGAGTTGTGAGGCTAGGAGTATCCCCAGATTCTGCACCAGTGCTATCTCGGAGCATCCAGCACCAAAGATGGCATCATTAAATAATTATATGCTAATCCATCAGTTATTTCCCTGATTAGAAAAAGAATTTTACTGTCAGATCTGCCATCATATTGCTTCAGCCCTGGTTTTCTTCAATGGCATCCTGCCATAAAAGGGGGGAGGGAGGAGTAAGGGAAGGGGGGGGATACCAGGATGACAGGAGCCAAAGATGCCAGCCCAGAACATAGCCTGGCAGATCCAAGGACACAAGCATGAGAATGGAATGCAAACCCTCACCAAAAAGGTATCAAATTTTAGGACTGTTACTAAAACACCTAGTCTGAATACTATTGGACATTTACAAAAGGACCAAGGGGGTTGGGAGAGGGAGAAGGGGAAAGCACTGGGTTTACATGGCAATATTCATACCTGTCTTGCTTACACTGTAACCACCTGGCTTTAGTAAAACCAAACCTTTTGCTACAAATGGAGTAGAGATCTTTCTTTTCTAAATGCCCAAGCTGGGACAGGCCTGACATTTACATAATAGTTAATTTAATCAAGAAAATAATACACCTGAAATATTCTAAAGTTCAGCAACAGGCACTGGAACATAGTATAAAGCTATTGCATTGTAAGCAAACCACTAATTAACTGGGAAGGAAGAGTTTGTTCCTTGGATTTAGTCTAAGCACCCTCTTCACAAACCATTGTTTTTGTTTTCCACCATTCCTGACCTAATTTAGAAGAAACTAAAGAAATCAAGTATAAGCATATCAATAGATTTCTTGTCTTCTATATTGTTATCAAGTTTGTATATAACCTGCTATATAACCTGCTATAAACTATTCAGCACACAAAACTTTGCTTTTTATATTTTTAATTAGCTTATCAAGAGAGATACTGTTGTTTTGTAAAACAGCCCTCTTAATCTGGTGCTCTTCAGATAAGTGAAACTCAGAATTTCCAGTTAGCAGCAGTTTACTAAATAAAGATAATTCACAAGACTCAAAAAAGATGTTTACTCTGTTTATAAAATTAGGAAGGAGTTCATACATTAATAATAGGTATCTGTTAATTCTTCTTTACATTCTTATAAATCTTTACTTAAACTTCGCTTACGGTAAAGAAAATTTTATTTTTCTCTTTCACCATTTTATTTCAATGCCCAGTTTTTTTTTTGTTGGATATTAACTAATTTTTTAAATATATATAAAATGGATTTTACATATAATTACTTATCAAACTGCTCAATATACCTTTATTATGTTTCACATTCCAATTGCTTATGGAGTTTCCTTCAGGACAATTATTTTGTACAGCTGATTTTTGCAAGATTCTGGATAGTATCTTACCCTCATGGTCTTGGGATGTTTTGGTATTCCATATAGGAATGCAATTGGGCCTTCAAAATACACATGTAACATTTTTATTATTTGGCAAGGATTAGTGCGACCTAAAATGTATTTTAAATGTGTACTGTGGTTAGTGTACATAGGGAAAATTCCTTATTACATGTATTAGCTCATTATAGGTGTCATGGCACAATGGTTAAAATGCAGTATTGAAGGCTAATTCTGCCCCAGAGGCTGGTGCTCAATCCTGACAGGCTCAAGGTTGACTCATCCTTCCATCCTTCCAAGATCAGTAAAATGAAGACCAAGATTGTTGGGGGCAATATGCCAACATTGTAAATTGTTTAGAGAGTGTTGTAAAGCATTATGAAGCAATATATATATATATATGTCTAATGCTAATGCTATTATACTGTATTTAAATACATTTTAAATTATAAAATAATTTATAAAAAATACATTATCAAAAATTATTTAAACAATTATAATTTTTAAATAAATTATAAAGATAGAGGAGTCTCTTTCTAATTACTGCTGTTCAGAAATGATAGGACTATACTTCCCCAAGTGCCTACTACAACATCTGCGATGTTGGCTGCAGATTGGTAAATTGTAAAGAAATCCCAACATTTCAGGATCACATCAAATTATAGAAGGCAGAAATTTGGAATACACAGGGGTACAGAAAACTATTTATGATCACTATTTAGCAACCTCCCCTTGCTCCAAACTAAGTAAGAATGGAGAGGGGGGGAAAGATAGTGATAAATTAATTACTGTTCACAGGGATTACTTGCTCTATTCTTTCTCCCATCTAATTCTCTTTTGAGGTCTCCAAAGTCCCCAAACAAATTAACCAACCTGGTGTGCTTCTTAAGAATGGCTATTATCATGGGATGAGATTATTCATTTTCATTAACACTAATGTTAACATTAAACATTAATTATTAGTAGCACTGTATTGATAGAGGTATTTTAGACAAAATTATCTTGTTCTAAATATAATACTAATATGCCGCATTGTCTCAAAGAGAAAATTTAAAATTACAATGCATGCAAGAATTCTGTAAAGTTCCTGCTTCTTACCCCAAATTCAAATAGCAGTAATTGAAAACTGAGCTTTCTTTCACAGTCTAGTAAAAACTAGCTTTCTGGAACTGGGATATGTACGGACTTTGGTCCATTTAACAAGGTCAGACTGTTTATTCTTGACCAAATTCTTTCCCACTGTAAAAAGGTACTTTGAAATGCCACATTCCACAGGCAGCGCCAGTAAGTCACTGAAGCATATTTTCCCACAAGAACTGATACGATAGGGAGGCCTTTACTTATTTAAAATTTCTGCTGCTTCAGTGGCATAAGGTAGAGAAAACATGTAGTGTCACAAATAGTTGAAAGTATCCATGCCTCTGTTGCATGAAGTTTTTGAAATGCTGTATTCCTTAGTGAATGCAATGGAATGCCTACACAACAAATGGTGTATCCTCAATAAAAGAAAATACTAAAATGCAAATAAACTGCATATTTACACACTGCAGCATGTATGCCATTCAGCAATATAAGATTGCCTATTAATGCTTTGTTTGATATATTTTAATTATACTGCCTTTTCAATGTTTAAGGTGCTTTGCATTTGAAAGTTTTAATGTAAGTGAGTAAACCAATAGAAGAAAAGTGTTCACTTATATTTTATCAATTCTTATCCAAATAAATATGTTTACATAAATATGCTATATGATAGAAGCCCATAGCAAGGCCAAAGCAAGGATAAAAAGCCAGCCATAGGAGGAGGCAATCTTTAAATTATCCCTACCATAAACAATCTGAACGTATTTTATAGCAATATATTTTTATTAAACCAGTATTTTGCCATTGCATTGCATATTGAGCTCATATTAATTAGACACATTAACTTCTTTTGAAGTTGCATTGAAGTCTTTGTACTTTGTAAAGCAAACAACTCAGCTTTCAAAAATGAATTGAATAGCTATGAGCTTTGATGGCAATGTGACTGCCTCTGAAGACTGTATGCTGGGTGATTTCTGGGCTTCCTTGTGCAGTGATTTGGCCATTATGAAAACAGACTGTTGGACTTTATGAAACAGTACTACTCTCCTACCTGGTTACTTTTCTTCTCCAAAGGCAAAATTAAATGATATTAAAAATGTTACTAACCTCCTTGCCACAAACACTTCTTTATTTACTTACCTATTTCTCTCTTTCCCTACCCAAGGTAATGCATCCCTAGAAATCCGGATACCTACTCAAGGAAAATACCTATTCAAGGATGTAATAACAAAACACATTCATGATATTATCTAGTTGGATAATGAAATGTTTGTAAGTGAACTACCAAGCTGAGAGAACACCAAGAATTCACAATAGTTGAATATATTTTCTTCCACAAACCCTTGAGAGTCTCCACTACTTAATGCCTCCACTGAAAATGTTGTCTATAAATTCACTCATTTATATAAATTCAAAATCAAATTGCTTATGATTTGGCAATCTGTATGAGGGCATGTACAATTATCTTGTAAGTGTTAGGTTTATGCAAGAATCTTTGCTCAAGAATTCTGTCAAAGGCTGTTTGAAAATCCAAACAGATCATGTTGAGAGGTCATTTCTAGCTATATGCCTGCTAGCATTCTTAAAAAATAAAATAAAATAAAATAGAAGGTTGCTAAAACAGGATTTCCCTTTCAAAATCCATGTTTATTTTTCTTTAGAAAGGTGTGTTTCTTTATGTGCTTAGCTATGTTTTCTTTGATTACTGCTTCTACCAATTTGTCTAGAACACATTTGTCCAGAACAGGCCTATAATTTTTTGAATATCCCGAGTCTTTTTTAAAAAAATGGATCTCAGATTGATTAGCCCTACTATTCTGAGGTACTGAGATCTAGTTGAGGATAATTTGCAAGCTCAGTGGCGAGTTGAAGATAGGGATAAAACGTCTTCTTACTGAAAATATAATGTCACTCATAATGAATCAAAGACCAGCAATACATCTGCCTTAGTTCAGTTAAGCTTTGATTTGTTTATCTGTTCCCTATGACTATCACTGAGTGTTGTACCTTGTGATTCTTGACAAAAAATTTTTTTTATGTACACCGAGAGCGTAGGCACCAAGACAAATTCCTTGAGTGTCCAATCACATTTGGCCAATAAAGAATTCTATTCTATTATGTGAATTTCAAACTTTTCCACTCACATAATATATTGTTCGTTAACATAACATGTAATATTTTTATAATCATATTTCTAATGCAGTGTGAAAATATATTTATCATGTCCTTGTGTTATATTCATAATTCACAAACTGCCATACAGTTACTGAAAGTGTGACTTACACAATTACCTGTTAGGCTATTTAATTTGTCAAAATTTCAGGAATTTTGGCATTGATTTTTCCAGATAATTTCTGAAATTGCTATCACGAGAGCTTCACTGATCTCAGTCAACAGAAAACTTGCAAACAATTAGGAAGGTTCAAAAGTACCGTAAACAAAAATACTTTAAATACAGCAATATACAAGCAGCATCCCCATCTAATTTTCCTGAGTCTCCCATATCCCCAAAGAAATTAGCCAGCTTTGTGTGCTTCTTGAAAGTGGTTAGTATTCCGGGGCAGATGTATTCATTTTCATGAATACTTATATTAATGTTACACATTTATATTTCCCAGTTGGATAATGAAATATCTGCAAGAAAACAATCAAGGACCCCATAACTGCCAAGCACTCAAATTGCAATCATGAGACCCCAGGGGTGATGTATTGGTCATAAATGCAAGTAGAGCACTTTTTGTCATTGTAACTTTGAATTATTAAATGAATGATGGCAAGGACTGGTAGTCAAAGCCTAGTCTTTACCTAGCATCAGATTTGGTGTTAACGAAGTTTAACAAAGAAACTAGCAAAGAAACAAAAAATGTCCCTGAATGAAGCACAAAACCATATGCCAGATGAAAATACTTCTTTTAAAAAACCCAGGTCTTCTGTAAGGCCTTTGTTCCAAGCTACTTTTAAAATCATGTTCACAAATATCAGGGTCAGCATTACAAAATGTGGCAATGACAATGTTTACAAGAATCTGATTCACGAAGCATGTAACTTTTAGTATTGCATAAACTACCTCAGTTTTTGATTAAATATTAATCAGAAATAAAGAAATAGTTGATTATCCATAAAACCATAAATGATTTAAGGCCAGCTATTTGAAGATCAGTTTCTCTTAAAGAGATCACTCCAACTATTACAACTATCATCTTCTTTGTCCAGGTATAGCTAGTTAAGACAAAGTCTTCTAGGCAGTGATGCCTGATATATGGAATTCATTCTTTCTTTTTCAAAGTTTGGGCAAATGGATAAGACATTCCTATTTTGCTAAACAACATTTAAATATGGATTAAACCAGGGATGAAATGCTCCCGGTTCAGACCGGCTCGGGCGAGTAGGTAGCGATGGCGGCGGGCAGTCTGGAGAACCAGTAGCAAAAATCGCTTCCCCCCCAGCCTCCAACTTGCTTACCTTCGCTCTTCAGACTGAATACTGAGCTGCTGGTTGCAACTCCTGCCTTGCTTCGCTTGCTGTATCCCTGCAATCCATTGCATCCACAAGCAACTGAATCTCCCTGTCTGCAATCAAGCTCATCGGTGAGCAGCTCTATCTGCCTGCCTGCCTCTCCCCCCACCCTTTGGGATCTTTAAAAAATAGTTAATTGGGGTTTTTTTTAGTTGTTCTTTTTTTAGACCTAGCCATTTAAAGTTTAGGAAGTTTTAAATTTAGCTGCTTTTATATAAAAATAAAATAAAATAATATTTGTGCAGCTTTCTGAAATTTTGTGTTTATGTAGTGTTTCACTCTAACTAATGCAGGGGCCATTTTGGGTCTAGCACAGCTGCTTTTACATTGTGGATAAGCCAGTTCTGTTGTGTTGTGTTGTGTGTGTGTAAAGTGTGAAAGTTGGTTTTTTGGACTTTTTGTGCCTGTGTGAAGTTCCTGCTTGTTGCAGGGGCCATTTTGGGACTAGCACAGCTGCTTTTACATTGTGGGTGAGCCAGTTGTGTTGTGTTGTGTTTTGTGGGTTAAAAAAGGGCAAAGAAGTGATGTCGACTTGGCCACGCCCATCCAGTCACCCAACCACCAAGCCCCACCCACCAATTAAGCCACGCCCACAGAACCGGTAGCAAAAAAATTTAGATTTCACCCCTGGATTAAACCTTGTATCATGCAGTTACAAATGATTTTAATTGTCTGTTTAAAAGGTCTCCTTGTTCCTATTCTATTCCCATGTAGAGAGCATTACTACTGTAATGCTCTCTACATGGGGCTCCCCCCTTGGGATGCATCTGGAGGCTTCAACTGGTACAGAATGCGGCCGCGCGGGGGATTATGGGAGCGACAGGGCGCTCCCATGTGACACCTCTCCTGCGTGAGCTGCATTGGTTGCCGGTTGATTTCCGGGTGCGTTTCAAGGTGTTGGTAATCACCTTTAAAGCGCTCCATGGCTTAGGACCAGGGTACTTACGGGACCGCCTTCTGCCACCTATTGCCTCCCACCGGCCGGTTCGCTCCCACAGAGAGGGCCTCCTCAGGGTGCCGTCAGCCAGACAGTGCCGGCTGGCGACCCCCAGGGGGAGAGCATTCTCTGTGGTAGCCCCCACCCTCTGGAACGATCTCCCTCCAGATCTGAGAACTATCGCTGACCTCCGGACCTTTCGTCGGGCGTTGAAGACTCATTTCTTCCAACTTGCCGGACTTGCCTGATCCCTCCTATTTTTAAATATTTTAAATTTTAAATTATTTTAAATTATTTAAATTTTTAGAGTTTTAGTGTTTTATTTGATATATTTTCAGCCTAAATTTATATGGATTTTTAGTACGTTTTAACTCACTGTATTGTTATTGGTTTTAAATTGGCTGTTCACCGCCCTGAGTCTGGAAGGAGAAGGGCGGTATAGAAATTTGATTAATAAATAAATAAATAAATAAATAAATAAATTCCAGCATCTAGTCCAACCTCAACACTGTCCTTGCTCTCATTGTTCACATATGCTATCTAACTGATAACAATCTAAATGACAAATATGTAACTTCTAAAGGAACAAATGTATAAAGCTGGGTGCAATCAAATATAATGACCCTATTGGAGCCATTATAAATATAGGAACAGAGCAACTCAAAAAACCATGTCTAATGAGTAGGGCAGGTTCATGTGAAGAGAAAAAAGTCTTCAAAATATTTTTGTTTCTGGCTTTAGAGATGAGTCCCAAAGGTGCTTTTTCGAGAGGCAACTGGACTTTCTGATTTTTCTTTGAAGACGTTTCGCTTCCCATCCAAGAAACTTTTTCAGGTCCTCAGCTCTTAGAGTTAAAGAAGCTACTTGGATGAGAGGCAAAATGTCTTCAAAGAAAAACCAGGAAGCCCAGTTGCCTCTTGAAACAGCATATCTGAGACAACCATGACCTGGATGACTGAGAATCTCCATAAACCTTTAGAGATGAGGCATGTTTCTATCTTTTTTTTTTTTTTGCTATTGAAGACTTTGCTATTGCTATTGAAGTGCTTTATAACTATTATTACTTCCACAAACAACTCTCTATGTATTTTAAGCAATGATTCTATTGGGCAGGGGAATGCAAATGACAGCCATATGCCTAAGTGGTCTATCTACATGAAGAATGTTTTATTACTGGGGAAGTAAATATTAGAGATTAAATGACTTGAAATTATTTGTTTGAAGCATCCCAGTAGGGTTAGGCCAGTGTTATTACACCGGTTTATATTAATTTTTCATTTTATTCCCTTAAAGGAATGCTTTTCTTAAAACAGAATAAGGATGAATATTTCTTGGGAACTGGCTGATACGTCAGTAAATAATTCTTAGAGCTTCTCTAACTGCATTTCTGTTTTCCACGAGGAATAACATGGAGTTCACATTTCATTTAGTTATAGCAAAAGGCCTCCCAAGAGTCTTTTTATACCATCATTGTGTATGCATTCTTGTACAACAATTTATCTTGAGAGACTCACAATGTTTTATTTCTTCTTCCATGTTAACGCAATTATTTCAAACTGAGATGAGACTAAGTTAATTTTTGGAGAAGAACCCAAAGGTACTTTCTCAAAAGGCAAGTGGACTTTTCCTTGAAGACATTTTGCTTCTCATCCAAGAAACTTCTTCGGAAGTCAGAAATGTAGAAGCTTCTTGGATAAGAAGTGAAGAAAATCCAGTTGCCCTTTGAAAAAGCACCTTTGGGACAACCATGATCTGGATGACTGAGCATCTCCATAGACATTTTGGAGGAGAATATCTTGATTCTTAAAGTTAACATTAAATAACTTATTTTGAGAAGCACTGATAATCTCTATTTTTAAAATTTTCAGGAAATCTTTGGAAAGGGTTATGGAGAAACCATAATTTAAAAAGTTCTTATGTAGGATATGTAATTTTAGTAGATAAATTTATCTGATTTATTATTAGTTCTCCAGTTCTATGGGTTACAAGGTATAGATCTGAATATCTGAATCAAGAGACTTTCAACTGACACAAATCTCTGCAATATTTATAAATGTTTATTAATTTAGAACCAAAATGCAAAATTAATGTAGCAGAATGCTGAAGTATAATTTGAGATAATTTCAGCAAGTGATATGTTCCTGGATCTGATTCTGAAGAAGCCTAACTATAATTAGGAATGCTTTCATCATTTACAACCAGTATGCAAGACCTCATCTGGAAGCTTTCATGTCTTTCAACAATCTTTATTCCATATCACTTATCTCTGAACCCTGTTACAAATTATTTTTATTTACTTTTAATACATAGTTTGTATTAATATATTAACTATGTTCTAATTTTCATGTTTTTGGACTTCTTCTGGTCTAAGGGAGGATTAGAACCTAGGTCCCCTATTCCTATTCCACCACTTATTCCAACCACTATTCTCCCTCAGCTCTCTGATTCTTCCTATAGACTATCTAACTGATGGTATCCAACTTTTCAGCTATAAGTATGCCAAGAGGAGAGCTAAAGCACCAATTGGGAAAGTACACTGAATTGCATTTACATTTTTAAAAATGCACTTCTTATTAGTATGCTCATCTAAAGATTACTGTGATACCGTTTCTTATCATTCTATTTTTCTTTTTCCATTTTGCTTTCTTCAGACAAATCCATAAACTCGTGTATTTTATGTCTGTTTTTTCTGTGCTAATCTTTTTTATTTTTTACTGCTACATGCTTTTAAATAGTTGCAGATCTCTTTCTAAATGTTATCTCTTTAGGGGTTCAAGCCATTACTTCTTTAAATAATGTATTCTGAACAAGCTACATGAGTCAGATTGATACACATAAATCAAGTTCATAAACTATAATAACTGGGTTCCTATGTATGACTAAACCAAAAGAGAAAAAAATGTATGAATTCATCCAAAATTTAATATCCCCTCAATAATTACTATATACATAGCTAATTATATTAAATACCAATGGTGCATTTAGGTGCTTCCATCAGGGAATATGAAAAAGATGTGTATTTAACTTTACATATAATAACAGCAGCAAGAATTGTATTTGCGCAAAATTGGAAGACAGAAAAAATACCGCCAGAAAGTAAAGTAAGAAAAAAGATTTTAGACTGTGTGGAAATGAATAAATTAACTCTAAGAAGAAGAGATAAAGGGGAAGATTTTACATATGGTTAGAAAAGAAATGTGAAGACAAGAGGATAGATAAATAATTTAGATAACATGAGGGAGAGGATGAAAAAGAAATAGAAACCCGGATGACACCAGAGTAAATGAAAAAGGCGGGTGGGAGGGGGGAAATAAAGAAGATAAGAAGAATAAATATACAATTACGATGATAATACTAACAGATAGAATAAATCTGAAAATAAATTAAAGAAAGTATATACTATTAGAATATAGGAGTTGCTCGGATACCAAACAAGAAGAATATTCCACAGCAAAGAAGATAGAAAGGAGAAGGAATAGAGGGTAGAAAGAGGAGAGAGGGAGAGGAATGGAAGAAAAGGAAAAGGAGAGGAAGGAAGGGTAGGAGACAGGAGTAGGAGAGAAGGTGAGAAGGGAGAAAAGAAGAGAGGAGTGAGGGAAAGGAAGGGGAAGGGGAAGTAGGATGAGTTAGGAGAGGAGGAAGGAGAAAGTAGGAGAGGAGAGCAAGGAGGAAAGAGAAAGAGGAGGAGAAGAAGGTTTGTTGCAAAATGAGGGAAGAAAGGGTAGAAGAGCAACTCCGAATGTAATTAAAATGTCTTATTTTAATGCTTTCTTTAAGGAAAACATGTATATGTATGATTAATTATGTATAAGAAAATATACATTTTATATTATGTGTATTAGAAATAAAACTGAAAAACTTTTTTTAAAATAAAGGGAATATGAAAAAGGATAATATGCAAAAACAAATATCCACTTTTGCATAGAGCATTGGTTTGTCAAAATAATTCTACCTGTGTTTCCTGTAAGACTGGGGCAGGGGAGAAATATAATGTTGCTGGGTTTTAGTGAGATAGCCCTATTGCTGTAACTCCCAATAATTGGCAAATGTAATTCTTCCTATTTCAGGTATAGAACTGCTTCAAACAAATTACGATTTTTAATATTTGGATCAAGTTTCCATCATTAGGTATCACTAGATGCAATGGATATAAGTCTCAGTTTTGCTCCATGTTATCCATGTCTGGAAATCAAGGAAACTCCACATAGTTAGAGAGCATTGGGATAGCGTCATGGTCTGTGAGAATATCTTTGAGAACAGAAGGAGAAGCCACAGCCAGGACAATGGTCAGATAAATGATACTTCAGCTCACAGAAGGAATGGCAATATAGAATGCATGTGAAAAAATCTTCCCTAGTTCTGTGGAATGTAAAGGTAGGGCAGAAGGAAATGCTTTCAGATTTGCAATATTTTGTTCCTATAACTTACAATAAAGGTCATATTGTTCCACATGGTATTGATTTCTTGTCTGGACTTTGTTGGACTATGTTAAAAGATTGACAGATAGGAATCCTGATTTATCAGTTTTCTCAGATATTTGTTCATACTGATGAAATTCCATCTATACAAAACCTAATCTTGGCATTAGATTTTAAAATAAGCAAAATATATTGAAACTTACAACAGAAGTAAGAGCCATCTGAAAACTGTAGATTCGTGCAAGACCGAAGTCAGCTAATTTTATTTGTCCACTGCTGGTAACTAGAATGTTTTGGGGCTTTAAATCACGGTGGACCACTCTGTGTGAATGTAGAAAATCAAGGCCTCTCAGCAGCTGAAACATCATATCCTAGGAGAAAAGAAGCAAAAATGTTAGATTTTGGATACCACACATCATAAAGTGAGCCTATTTCAAAGCAATTAACTGGCAAATATACCCAATGATATTATATCCACCCATACATTAATTTTTCAAATGGTTCACATAGAAAAAGAACTATTAACCATTAACAAATCCATATACCTGTATGAAGTTAAATTAATGTTCAGGCCCAATTTCCATATTTCATTTTATTGATTTGGTAAAAAATTCTTTAATAATGGACATATAACGCTTAACAGTTATTTCTTCTGTTTCTTTTATGAAATTACATTTACTAGTCATTTGACAAAATAAGATGTTTTGCATTATTTTCATTCTATGTTGAAATTAAATATGAAATTTATGCATTACAATATATTGATAATATATTCTAGTACCTTCTCGTTAATGTTGCCAGATTACCCATCAAGATTTTTTCATAGTTTGGTTAGAAAATTACCGATTACTTATATATGTTATTTTACTTATATATGTTATTTTACAAATCATCTTAGCAAATAATTTTGAGAGTAACTGGCTGCATATTTTATAAATACTACTGAAGGGCTAGATTACAATTTCAGTTTAGTAGGCTACACAAATACAAAAGACATTTAAAACATAGCTTAGCATTATGTATGAAGCTGGTGTGTCTTCTAAATATTAGGAGAACCTGAACTGAAGATTAATGGAGAAAATGCAAAATTATATAAATGAAACATGGAATTGTATCTCATTCTATTGTATACTGATAATTTATTAAGATAAAATAACATTGGCTGATTTAATGTTACAGCTCAAGAAGATCCATTCCTAGATGATCTCCCCAAGCTATAATGTTTACTAAATGAAGTTAAGTTTATATCTGAAAATGCATTTGTCGAATTGTTTTGTTAATTATTGTAACATTTAAGAGATGGCATGTGCTGAAAGCATTTTTCCTATTGGAAGAGAAACACATGGTGATAGGGCCAAAATTCAGGGTTTGCTTCCTAACAGCTGTTTATGGACATCACATAAATGCATCTATTTGATTAACCTCAAAGACAATGTCTAAAGACACTAAATGCTACCAGCACACTTCCTCTGTCTCCAGTGGTCATTTCCTCTCTGGTTTAAGTTGCATGACAGCATGTGACAACAGATATTAATGGAAGCAATGCTGTGCCAATATCTCTCAAATTGCTTTGATGGTGGCTGCAGGCAGCCTGCTTGGCCACCCAGCCAAGACCTCACATGAAACATGGCATGAGGCCCACAGTTCTATTCACTAACAAGACAGCTGGTCAGTGATTAGAAAGCTGAGATAATGCTCCAAAGGGGAACATGCTTTTCCAAGCAGCTTCAGGCTGAGGGACTCAATTTTGCTCAAATAGAGAATTTGTACCACCCCCCTATATTAAGGGTGACTTGAATCCCAGAAAAGAACAAGTTCTTAGAAGATTTGATAAAATTGTAACAAGGTAAACAAAAACCTGTCACCCTTAAAAATCTCAATTTCTTAAGACAAGCCAAACAAAAAATTGACCAGAACCTTTGAATTAAGAAAATAAAATTGCAAAGAAATTGAATATAACATTTTGGTCTCAAGGGTGCCTAAATAGGACAATCTAATATTGACTGGCACCATAGCCTCTGCACTTTGAAATTATGCCTAGCTCCTCAGCCCAAGACAAACACGCCTTCATAGAGTGCAAGGAGTTACCTTTTATCCACATATACTTTGTGAGGATTTTTTCCCCTAATATTCTTCCAATGTCTTTAATAAATGGAGCATGGATAAGTGCCTGTCCTTTTTCTCTGTTTAATACCAATAGGTAATAAATTAAGCTAGGAAACAAACACCAAGCCCTTTCCGTCTCATGGATCTTTTTCTTGGAAAATATAAAAAAAGAGATATCACAATGAAAGAAATGAAAAGAATTCTCCTTCCGTCCTTTTCAAAGAATGGTGGACGCTCACTTAGTCTTGTTTATCTATATAGCTATATCTAATTACAAGACCAGAATTCTGTTTTCCTTGTTTGCATTGACTAACAGTAGCCAGTCGTGGTTATTAAAGCATGAAAAACATACTAGCAAATCAAGGAATAGTTGCAATTGGTGAGAGATTAGGATATTAACCCTATACAAATTACTCAGTGTGAAATATGGAAGGTTAAAACAGATGCTGTAGTTTGGCAAACAGCTTTAAACAGACTGAAGTACCTCTACTACATTAGAGCCTAAGTAACCTTTCATTTACTCATGCCAATTAAGAATAAAAACAACCACCCACCAATCAGAGAGTCTACCACACGAAAAGTATGCACTGTTGCAAAATGAATTGGAAGCAAATGGTATATTTAGAAAAGCAAATGAAAGGGGCCAGGCATCACTATCAAAAGAGTGCTGTTCTCTTTTGTGCCTCCGATACTAAACAGATTTACTGTGTGCCTTGCAAACTCATGAGCTTCTGCTTGGTGTAACACATTTCCATGCCGTGTAAACCCTTCTTATGCATAGTGCGAAGAAAAGAGGTCTCTCTAGTATGTCTTTCCTGTGGCTAAGGAAAAGACAAGATGATGACTTTCCAGCCCATTGCACTCATATAATGTTCTCATCAATCACTCAAGGGTAGGTCTTTGTTATCTATACTAGAGAACTGTTTTTGATTTTGCAATTCACAATGCAGCATGACTTCACTAACTACATTAGGGTTATCTTCAGCACATTTGCAACAGCAAAAATGAACAACAACAACAAAAAAGCCTAAGACTTAAGGCAGGAGTGAAAAGAACAGGCCACATGCAGTTTCTTTCTGTTGCCCCTAAAGCTTTTCTTGGTTGAGAGTGGAATTGGGGAATTTTAAAGGGCAAAATAGGTATTTGAAGGGCTCAAGGTATTCCTTTCATCCATTAATATCTTGAACCCCAAGCTACTTCCTAGATTTCTTTGCTTTTTAAATATAACCCTGACATGTTATACCATGTACAGCTGGAAAATTAATGGAATTATGATTCTCTGGTTGAAGCCTGTTCTATAGATTTTTCTGTAAGAAGTTCTATTTTCATTCTGTTATAGGATTCAATTTGCCAAGTAAGATTCATCAATCTGGTTTTGCATTCTTCTTCTTCTTTTGAAGCAATTTCTGTTCCTTGAAGAAGAGCCGAAACTATCTCTACAAATGACTGCACATATAGATAAGTAGGAAACAGGTATAATTTCAAAGTGTTTTTAAAGAGAAAAGCTATGATAACATTTTTTTAAAGAAAGGATGGGGGGAATGAACATGTGCTTGGACACAATTACATTTTAGAAAGTACAGTTCTGAAAAAGATAAAAGATGGACAAGGATTGATCTGTCAACATTTCAAAATTCAGGCAGTTTTCAGTAGACATTTATGGAACATTATATTTAAAAATTTGTATTAATTTTTAAATAAGGAAAATGTCTTTAACTAAGTGTTGATCCAGCTAGCTCAATAATGTCTAATATATAAATATTTCCTCAAGAATTCTAGTCATGTCTTACAAGCATAAAAATATCAAAACATACTGAGAGGGAGTATTACTTATTATATACGCAAAGGCAAATTAAACATATAATGTGAATCAACATGGATTAGCTGTAATCAAAATTTAAGAGAGAGATAGGAATGACATAGAAGTTTGGAATACCATTGGGAAAATGTCCAAAAAGCTGAATAAAATCTTCCCTGGTTAACTTCATATATGAAAAACATGTACTGTATGATAAGGAATTTTATCAGTAGATAAACTACAAAGTAGCACAAGAGTAACCATTTTATCTAGTCACATATGAACTAATCCTAGGCTGGCTCGTGATTGCCTTTTGATCTTTTCTTTTTTTAATTGGCAATTCTTATATGATACTCTCTTCAGTTTAGCACTGAATGGAAACTAGTGGGGAATTATAACTCAGTTTCTGCTTATTCCATAGCCATGTGCCCAACTCTGGCTTTATGGAAATCTTGCATCTGTAAGAAGCATGAGTTCAGGCATCAATATGAGCTCCTTTGATGGAAACAAGACTACTGGCTTCAGAACAACATTTGCATCTGCTTCCATTCCTCTCGCCCAACTTTAGTCTGTAGTCACAATGCTCTGCATCTTGATATGTGGTTTGAGGGGGGAGCCTTTTTCATGGATGCTGGGAACTGGTTTCATGATGGTGGTAACTGAGAAAAGAACACCCAAAGATAATAAAACACATATTTAGGGATGGATTGATTTCCCACAAGTCATTTCTTTCAAGATCTCCTCTGTTTCAGTCTGTGTTGTTTCTTATTGAGTGACAGACCTGTGCATGAAATACTTCGGTAATATGAAGCATCTGGCTCCTAGCACAATGTTGTTTGCCTTTTAGCTTCAAAATTAGTCTTTCCAATTTAAATGCATGAAAGACATCTGCATTAGAGTCTTTTCATACGTATAACATCCTATGCATTCTTTTAGAACTGGTTTGGTTAAACTGTGGGATACAGAGTTGGGAGTAGTACAATCAGAATTCATCCTCCTCTCTCTCTTACATTCTTGTTCCACTTATCCAACAGAGATATTTATTAAAGCTAAGTTCAAGATAACCTATTTTATACACAAGTATAAAACCTTTGCACCTACAGCATATAGAAGCCTCTAATCTAGGAGTCTGTAAGAATTATAATTGAGAGAGAACAATCATGATTAGAATGCTTGAAGTCCAGCTGCTGAAAGGTATAAATTAGTTAAAAGCCCTAAATATGAGAATAACAATGTTGTGTAGAGATTGAGAATCGAATCAAAATCAGGTAGTCCTGTCAAGACTCAAAGAGATAAAAGAAACCAATAAAGGAGAATATTTGTGGCTCAGGATTGAAATAAGTGCTTGGTGCTCTCTGAGCTTGGTTGTTTTCTTGCAGATGTTTATCCAAACTAGTAACATCGTCAGTGTTAGTGTCCAGAGGATAGTAGCAAAAATGATGTTATCTTCTTTGGATAATGAAACATCTGCAAGAAAACACTAAGCTCAGAGAACACAAAGGATGCTTTAGATACAAGAAAGAGTGCAGAAAAATGTAATTAAAGGTACTCCTTAAAAAGGAGTAATTTGAAGGACAAATAAGTAGAAAATGTGGCCCACAATCATGTTTGATTTTACTCTGGGAAGATATTGGGACGGGGGGGGGGGGGGAACATAGTGTAAATGAGATTCCATCTCAACCAAATAGTGAACTATATGCTTTGCTTTAATTAAATCATATCTACCAAATCATGATCTCATTGTATTTTACAGTATGGAAATGCTCTGCTGTATTAGTCCAGTATTGCTGATAGCGGGCTAAGTGTTATATGGATATTAGTTTAGTTTAGTTTAGTTTTATTAAATTTGTATACTGCCCTTCTCCCGAAGGACTCAGGGTGGTGAACAGCCAAAATTAAAATACATATAATATGAAAATTAAAATAATTTAAAACATAATTAAATCAATTTGGCTTCCCCAATTTTAAACCCCTTACCCATAAAATTAACCCGTTAAATAAATTTAAGCCAGTCCAGCTTGCTGAAATAGAAAAGTCTTCACGGCCTTGCGGAAAGTACGGAGGTCCTGGATCAGTCGTATTCCTGGGGGTAGCACACCCAGAAGATCAGTGCAGCTCGCGCAGGAGAGGTGTTACATGGGAGCGCCATGTCCCCCCCACGATCACCCGCACGGACGCATTCTGAACCAGTTGGAGCCTCTGGGTGCTCCTCAAGGGGAGCCCCATGTAGAGAGCATTACAGTAGTCCAGGCGAGAAATGACGAGGACATGAGTGACCATGCACAAGGATCCAGAAAGGGGCACAACTGGCGTATCAGGCGAACCTGATAAAAAGCTCCCCTGGCCATGGCCGTCATATGCTCTTCTAAAGACAGCCGTGCATCCAGGACGCCCAAGTCATGACACAGAAGATACATGCTTAGATTGTAAGCATTTTGTTTGACTTGTAAAATATTCTGTTCTACTTTCACTGGCCGATTAACAATTTGGTCAGCATAACTGCTGATGCTTAATCATCCAGAAAGGGATATAATTCAATGGTAGAGCACACAGTGTCAGCTCCAGGGTCATTCTCTGATTTTTCACCGACAGCTGGGAGCAATAATACTAAGCTGAATAGACCAGTGATTGAACATGGTCTAAAGCACTTCCCATTAATTTACAAACATAGTTGATATCGGAAACTCCATTGTTAAATGGTGCAAATGTTAAGTGTGGAATCACATGATTGCACTCAATTTTACACTCTTTTTTGACATTTTTGTTAAGCCAATCACTGTGGTTGTTAAATAAGATGCAAGACCACAATCTTCAACCTTCCCTGCCAGTTTTCCCATTGATTTTGCTTGTTGGCAGCCAGCTGGGAAAGTTGTAAATGGCAATCACATAATCCCAGGGCACTGCAATTATTATAAATATGACCAATTGCTTGGATTACGATCATATGACTGTGAGGATGCTGTGACAGCCATGAGTGGGAGGACTATCTATAAGTCATTTTTGAAAAATCTAATCGTATTTTCAAATCATTACTAAATGAATGGCCATACATCCAGGATTATCTATAATTGTCGTTTCTGCAATGTTGTTCTGTTTCTGCAACCTAGTTCTGTATCATTATTCAATTCTCAATCTTCTACAGAAAGTTGCTTTTTCCATACTTAGAGCTTAAAGTGACCTATGCCTTCAGTTTTGACACATGGATTTCAAACATGCTAACTATTGTCCTTTCACAATTATATTCTTCTACATTAGAGACTTCTATGGATTTGCAAAAGTTCCTATACAGTCAAGGCATATTATTTCTGAAGCCAAGTACAAGATTGTTTCCTAGCTATCTGTAGTCACAGCAACAATCAAAAACCCTTGAAAACAAAATGTACTTGATATGTTAGTTGAGTCCAGGCATCATGATAAAAAATCCTTTAACTTTTGTTCTTTGTTTTTTCTTCTCTGATGCAGCTGTAAGCATTTTAGATGATTTTGCTTACCAACAACTTTAACCATCGAATTCTGGTTAATGTTAACCACTATTTGTTGAAAACAAGCTAATGTAAACGTGAGTTATGCCGTTGGCTTGCTTAAACAAGAAACATAAGTTATTTGAAAACAGAAATATTATGAATACTTTCACATGACCAATGACAGACAAGCAGAAAATCTGATTACATAACACTAAAATATGGTTTAACATATGACACCAAAAAATTTCAAAGCTGATAAATATCTAAAAATAATAGAGTGAGATTTCTCTGCTGAAATTATTATATGTCTTTAGTATGCATGTGCAGTTAAGTAAATCTTTGAATGCTTTACCATATTAAAAATAATATGAGATTTTTTTTCCTCAAATCTTATTCTGCATACATACTAATAGGGTAAAAAGTAAAGGAAGAACCAAAAATACACCCACTCCCCAAAGAAAGAGAGAGAAGAGGACAGAATTTTTCCAATTCGAAAAAATGCTATTTTAGAAGAATTTTAACTGGGTGCCTTTTTTTCCTTAACTGCATGATCTTTTAGGTTCTGCAATATTAGGCCCACTTTATTGAAATGAAAATATTTTAATCGGTGAAATGTCTAAAGGATTAATGACCCAAACAGTACAGCTCTGTATTTCATTTATGTTTCCATGCATTATTTTTTGTTTGCAGTCTGCTATATTTTAACTCTAATAATGCGTGCCTTTGTCTGGGCTTCCCTTAGAAGATAAAATCATTCTCAAAATGAAGGAAGTTATATCTGAACAGATTTGAAACTTAAAGAACCAGAAACTGGAATAACATGGTGATTATAGAACATAGCAAGAAAAAAAAGGGAAAATACACATTTTTCATATATTTGGGAAGAAACAAACCTAAGAGAATTTGTTTGGATTTCCCCCCCATTGATGTCATCCTCAGGAGTCAATCATAGGATTAACCACTAAGTCTATTCGACTATGTAGATGCTTAGAAAAGAACTTCCTCTTTTTTTAACGTATTTTCAAAGATCTGAATACCCAAATATATACATACATATGTCATTGGGAATACTTCAAATCCCCACATTTCACAATTCATATGCACATGCAATATCATTCTTGAACATCTACTAAAACAATATACAGCATGGAAACTAGGTTAAATAACATAAAATTATAACAAGTGTCTAAGATAACATCTAAGCCATAGAGCTGCTAAATATTCTTGCCTTTAAATATACTCTTAATATACAAGGGCTTATTAGGGATCTATAACATTTGGATTCAAAAGGGAAAAGATGATTTGGAGCACATACTGATGTGGACATCATGCCTGCAACCAACTACTCAAAGAAGCAATGGTCTGGACGAAAAAGAAAAAGCTTCCTTTAAGAAGCTGTTGACAAACATGATGTGTACATCAATGTGTGCTCCGAACCACCATTTCCTTTTTGAATCAGGATAAGTTGGGAAAATTCATGCCACAAAAATAAAAATAAAAATCATAACTTTGTCTCTAACATTTATCAATATAATCCCTGTTACTTGACAAGTCTAGAATATTTTGCAGACAGTTGTGATTTTATCATCCTTACCTAGAAGTATAACTAATGTAGGAAAAATATATCAAGTAAGAGATAACAAAATTATAGATCATCATATTAAAATCATGTGGCAGTTACTTATACTGTCTCCACTGCTTCATCTGACTCAGCATTTTCATTTTACTACAAGTAGCAGCAAGCGTTTTAAGCTATAGAAGGAAATGCCTTCAAAACGTGGAATCTTCATGCAAAACACGATCTTTACCATTGAGCTGTAGTTCCTTCCTTTTAACAGCTAATAATAAACACCCTGGCCTTTCAATTATAAAAAGAACTGTTTTTTTAGCATAAGCACAAACGCTATGGCAATCTTCTCCTCTGGTTCCTTGTCCTTCATAAGTGATGGGTAAAATCTATGCATTACCAACCATGCTTGGTGAGAAATCCCAACCTGTCAACAATGAATTGTAGTTTGATTAAATTTCTTCTTAGTCAATCTATGAAACTATAGATACATTTAAAAACACATTTCCTCAAAAATGTTTTTTATTAAATGTATGTTTCAATAATTTTATACATTTAATAAAAATGTACAAATTGTACAAATTCTTCTCCCCCCTCCCCTTTTTATACCTTTATAGTTTCACTAGGAACACCGGGCTCTGGAACTTTATTCAAGTAAGTGGTCAAGTCTTGATCAACATGTTCAAACACCAGTGTTAATTTTGTCTCTCGTTCAGTTCGGGATACTGTGCATACATCAAATAACCTAAGAATGAAAAACAAAAATGCTAAGTAAAATGGGTAGAAATCATTAGTAGAACAATATATCTTTTTACTAAAAATGAAACTTATAAAGAAAAAGAAACTGTATTGAATTCAATACAAAACAGAACATGTAACAAGGAATCCAGATAGCCAAACTTCTCTATACCATAACTGAATTTTTATTGGATTGTATTTTTATTGTACATTTTCCCTCTCAAGGAATAATGTAATGAGTCATGAGGCAGACAACAATGAATTGTTCTAGCCTCTGAGTTGAGTATCAAATAATGAATACTAGGACAAAATTTTCATGTCAAAATGTGTTGAATACCTAATTTGATGAGTTTGAAAGCAGTTCAGTACCAACATAACATTGTATATATTTTTAAACAAGAAGTTATGGCAAAGAGAAATTATATTGACTTGTCTGAATATTAGAGTAACTGGACTATTTTACTTTTAGTTAAAATACAAGCTTTTGGATATAGTACTCAGATAAAGGGGAAAGAATCATAGAAAAGAGAAAATAATCTATGACAGGAGTGTCTAACATTGGTAACTTTAAGCCCATGGACTTTAACTTGCAGAATTCCTCAGCCAGCAATGTTGCCTGGGGATTTCTAGGAGCTGAAGTCCACAAGTCTTAAAGTTGCCAAAGTTGGGCACCTCTGATGTATGATTTAGATGACCCAATCTGCTCATTTAAATGAGTCCTAAATCATTAGATCATCTGCTCATATAAAGTCTGAATTACAAATTATCTGACCCTAGAAACTATGACCTCCATAAAAACTGAAAATAGATCTGTCATCACAGATGATATAAAGAAATAAGGCAGATTATGTTGAAATTTCATATGTGTGTTTTAATTCTCCAATGTCTTAAACATCCCTTAGAAACACTCTGATGATGACCAATATAAAGACGAAACTTACCAATTGAAAGATTAACAATTATGCCATTTGATATTCTACAAATCTATATCCTAAACTGTACAATTCAATTTCCATAGAATATTAACAGTTTTGAAACAATTTTCTCTCTCACATCTTCTGAACCATTTATAGTCTTTCAAGCAGTGGAAGCCTTTTGCTGGCCAAAAGATAAGGATCCAACTTTCTGTTCATTGTAAGAATACATTGTAAAAATTCAATGTTCTTAACTTTTTGATAGAAGGAATTTAAAGGTGTACAGGTTCTGCATAGCCAGATCACTTTACATTAAAGTCTCTAATTAAAGTTAAATATCTGACATCTTAAAGGAGTTTAATCATTTGCGATGTTTTTATGGAGGTCATTTTCTTCAGTACACACAAACATAGAAAGATAGGAAGATAAGAAAACCCAATATAAACATTGGAAAATATTTCCAGACGAATGTTTCTGTTTAACAATGCTTACTTAATTTTTAAACACCCTTTTTTAAACCAAGTATTAATAAAGTGTCAAAGGTATTCTTTTGGTTCATGCAAGATTCTTTGAAAGAATCCACCGTGAAGGACATAAATACTACCAACATTCTTCATGCTTCTTAAAGAGCAATGACAAGCTTATAACAAGCTTTTTAAAGAAAAGATTTTTACTTTTTAACTCTAGATGACAACTTGTTCTGACATTTTCTTCAAAGTGAGGATTGTGTTCTTGAATTTCTTCCTTAAAATGTGAATACACTATTTTAATGGTATCTGTTAAGTAAGATTAGTCACAGGACCATGACTTCTAGTAGAAATAATAATAAAGCTCAAAAACATTGTCTTTTGGAAAATGTGACTGGTGTTCCATAGATCGCTTCCTGGGTGCACCTAATTGGGCAGTACTTTTATAAAAATATACTGAAAAGCAGGAGCACCAAATCACCTCATAATATAAACAGCCTCAGCACAACAATAATCCCCTTTAGAACCTTCTGGAAATGGCCATCCAGGAGAAATCACTACCATCCAATTAAATTTACCTAGAACAGGGGTGTCAAACTCAAGGCTGCGGGCCAGAAATCTGGCCCGCGGGGCTGGCATAGAAATAGCAAAGAACCGGCCTGGGGTGCCTCTGCTAGTGAAAATGGGATGTGGGGGCTGTGTGTGTGGGCCTCCCGAGGCCTCCCCCGACCAGTTACTAGTTGAAATGGAGCCTCAGTGGGCCGAATCCAGCCCTTTGAGGCTCCATTAGGCTCTCCCCAGGCCTTCCCCAGCCTGTTACAGGCCAAATGGAGCCTCCGTGGACTTTACTGTTCTGTAGCTCCAGAACAGGCTGACCCATGTGGCAGAGAAGCTGAAGTCTTTTATTCAGAAGCCCATGAAGCTGTAAGGATGTGAGATGTAAGGAAAATAGCTTTGCCCATCTGAATAAAAGACTGGTTTCTCTGTCATGAAGATCTGGAGGCTTAGTTTCGGCCCAGTCTGGCCAGAGAGGAGCAGCCTCCTGCTTGCTGCTGACTGGCTAATTCGAATGAGAAGCTTCAGGGATTGGAGCGTGACAGTCAACGAGGGGCTTGTAGGTTCAGCCCGATGAGACAAAGGAAGCAAGCTCCTCGTTGATTGGCTGCTGCTGCTGCCTAAATCCCTGAAGCAGGGGGCCTTTTCTACCAGAGCCCCTGGCGAAAAAGTTTTCTTTAGATTTCACTTTGTTACAGCTTTGCTATCATCCTCATCACTTTGAATTCTCTACCAGTGAGTCAGCTTCTTCTGGAGCTCTGGAGAGCTTCAAAAAGTAAGTAACCCATGGGAAATGGAGTTGGGAGGAGTAAGTGGAATCTGGGATGCTAGCAAAGCAGGCCCAGTCTGTGGAGACCTGGCGGGGTAGGATGAAGGAAAAGCAATTGTGTGGATCCTGAGATACCCCACTGAGGTATCTAATTGGATTGGGGGAGGCCTTGGATTGCCTGTTCCGGCACTAGGCTCCGCATGTTCTTCTCCACTCTGAGTTACCTCATGTTTGTTTAATGCAATTTAATGCAATAATTTAATTAATTGCACATTCGATTAACAAATGCATTGGGGAAAGCAGGGAGTGATCACATTGATTTAACGTGATTCAATCAAACAAATCCTTTGGTTATGAATGTAATTGGCAGGCTCTATTACATTTGTAACTTGAGGATTAACTATATAATAAGAGTGAGGGAGGGTCTCAGGGAAATCCTGCCTTAGTACTTAGCCACCATAGGTGCACCCCCCCCCCGAGTCCCATGTCATACCCACCATGGCCACCATGCCCATGCCCACCCCCAGCCCTGAGGTCAAACACAAACCTGATGCGGCCCTCAATGAAATAGAGTTTGACACTCCTGATCTAGAAGATACTATGATCAGTGGGACTGGAAACTGGTGAGATCCAGAAAATCTAAAGAATTTTACTTCATTTGTTCCTTTCTAAGAGAAAGATTGTACTTCAGGTCATCTCAAAGACCAACTGAGGTAATTTATGTTCCAAAACCAGGCTTGCATTTGGATATTTGTTTTTTTATTGTTTAAGATCACAAAGAATATAGAACTATGACATAGGAATTAGATTAATACATATAAACTGCTGGTAATCTTAGATTTATGACTGTAATTGAGCCCACAATGTCACTCATAAATCATGACAGTCATGATTTTACCTTTTTTTTTTTTGGTGGCAGTTGTTATAAATGTGATAGTCACAAAAAAACATGGCAGTCATAAAGCAAACACTGCAGTGGCTAAGCAAGCCCATTGTTCTCAATGGTATAGAAACTGATAGTAAATGCTGGTTTCCAGCAAAAGCATCATAAATCGTAGTAACATGACTGTGAGATGCTGCAAACGGTTATAAATGTTGATTGCCAAGCACTCAAAATGTGACCACATGTGACCACAGGGGAGGCCTGGACATCAGAAGTTCAAATCCAGGTCATAAGCCTATCTTCGGGGTCTGTCATAACTTCAAACAATCACTAAGTGATCGGTTGCAAATTAAGAACTATCTATATTCATTTTCAAGTTACCATATTCTGGCAATCATTATCTACAGAAAATGTATATGCCACCTACTCAAGCAACTCTAACAGCATGCAATAAACACATTAAATATCAAATAATAATAAAAAGAGAAAGAGAAAGAGAAAATATGACATTTATTGCTCTTAAATTACAATTTTCTTAACCAAACATTTGGTAGAAAAGAACCCTATTAAAGTAAGCGATGTTTAAAAGTAACAGGGTAGGGGCTGACCTGACTTCAGGGGCTATGTTGTTCCAGGGACTAAGGGTTACATCTGAAGTTTTTTATAAACTATGAACTTTAAAAAGCGTGGACCAAATTATGTATATGCATGTAATATCTACACAAGAAAGCATTTTCAATAATGACTAGTGTTAAAAGAAACGAAAACTAAAGCAGCAAGTCTAAACTGGGCCTACATGTCAAATGTAATTCATAATCCTGAAGTGTTCTTCTCTTCAGGGCACAAGAATGCATAAGAAGAGAAATTTAACCCTAATTTTTCCTAAGAAAGACATCCAAAAGACTCTCAAGTAGACCACAGACAGTTCTATAACTGTCAAAAATCAAATGCTTGTTTTTACAAGATTTAAGGTACAATTCCATGTATACTTCCTTGAAAATATATCTCATGTATCAATGTAGATTGATCTGTTAATCTTACATATTTCAACAGAAAAATACCATTTACATATAGATACAAAAGACTGACCAGTAGATGAAATAACGCCTCTGTCTCTGATTTAGTTCTTTATCAGCAGAATAGAAATACTTGGTAATATAGTAATGTAAAGGTAAAAGTTTCCCTCGCACATATGAGTTAGTCGTTCCCGACTCTAGGGGCGGTGCTCATCTCTGCTTCAAAGCCGAAAAGCCAGCAGAATGTCTCTGTGCTCATGTGGCCAACATGACTAAAAGCCAAAGGCTCACAGAACACTGTTGCCTTCCCAGCAAAGGTGGTTCCTATTTTTCTACTTGCATTTTTTACCTGCTTTCGAACTACTAGGTTGACAAAAGCTGGGACAAGTAATAGAAGCTCACCCCATTACGCGGCACTAGGAATTCAAACTGCTGACCTTTCAATTGACAAGCTCAGTGTCTTAGCCACTGAGCCATCGCGTCCCTTATATAATATATAATATAGCCAAGTTTAATTTGCTGTTAAACAATTGAGCTATATTTCTTTAAATATGTACATAACTGTTCTAACATTCATGATCATGGTTCTTCCTTTTATATTTTATTCTTTTGTTTTTGCTGCATTAAAGCAATTAAAATCTAGGGTGCAGGATTGGGGAGTTGGTTGTTTCTGTAAAATATAACATAATTAATTTTACAACTTGTAAAATATATTAGCTTTTGTTAGCATGTACTCCAGAATGGCTGCCATTAAAACACATGGAGAAGTAAACGGGAAAAAAATGACTAATTAAAATAAAAAACACACAATTTTGTAAGTGTTCTAGGGAAATTTAGATGTATTGTGCATGAGTTGGAGAACAATAAAGAAGAAATTAGAACAATATTTATATATAATGTTTAGTGGGTTTTCCCCCCTTTTTCATTTTTGTATTTTTAAACACCAAATAGTGAAAATTTTGGAATGTAGCTCAGATATTTAATTCTTACTTACATTGTTAAAACAATTTAATGTACTTAAATGTAACTTCACGTTTTCCATAGTTAATTTCCAATCAATGATACAATGATTATTAGTCTTGGTAATTTTTTTGTCTGCTTAAAAATAATACATTTCTATATCAATTAATTTTTTAGCTACTTTATTTTGTTTTTCCTTTTTAAATATAAGACATATTAGAAAAATATGTCGATAGAAATTATTGTGGCTATCTATCTCTTCACAGCTTTTTATTAGCTGAATGATACATAACAAGCCTGCCCTGATCAATTTTTTCTATGTTCCCAGCAACATTATTCCCAAGGTTTTGAAAACATATTAAGTGAAACAGATGAACAGATGGAAGTGGTTGTGAGCAGCTACTGAGAATGGTAGTGGGGCTGTTTTCTGTATATCTTATTAGTGAAGTTGAAAGATAGGCAAATTAAGGTTTCTATATATGTAGTCCTAGCTTAATGCTAATAATTGGAACCAGAATTTTTCTCACTAAGCAATGTGATCATAAGTGCAATGTCAGCTACTTAACAATAACAGTTTTGACAATCCCTGATTACCAGTAACTGAATCACCATGGGTCATTAAGTGAGCACCTCACATGACTTGTTTTTTTTTTATTTTCTTTATAGTTTCACCACTTACTTTGCTTGTATTAAGTTGTCAAGGAAGTTCTCTTGGTCCACTTCTTGGAGGAAGGGACAAGAAAAGGAAGGAAAAAGGGGGAGAGGGAAACTGCAGAGCTGAAGATTCACTTTTATGACAGAGAAGCTGGTAGTGGGAGTTTCACAGAATTGTAAGTACTCCCTTACTTTAAGAACATGTCTGCTACCTTAAGAAAAGAAGACTTTGCTTCCTCCCTTAAGACGGCTGAATAAAGACAAAGTTCACCTTCTTCTATGTTAACCAGAAAGGCCCAAACTCCTAACAATTACAAGACATAGAGGGAAATAAAACGGAAAAACCACTTGATAACCATGTTGCAGAATCCTTCTATTTTTCATTCATCTCCTCATAGAACATTCCTCTGGAATGTTATCCTGCTACCTTTTAGTCAACCTGGAGAAAGATCGATAATACTTTCTTTAAGAGCGATGGCTTCTTCCTTGCTAGACTCCATTAATTACATTTTCCCACTACTTTTCTTTTTTTAAATATACTTTATTAGAATTTGTTTTTCTTAATATAAAATACATATAAAGACCATGGAATAAAGGGTATAGAGAAGATAGAAGGCGGAAGAAATTTTTTAAAATGCTAGTGGCTTTTGACTTTTTTCAGTTCAGTTAAGATACACAATGAAATTATAATATGTCACCTCTCCTGAGGGAGCTGCGTTGGTTGCCAATTTTCTTCCGGGTCCAATTGAAGGTGTTGGTTGTCACATTTAAATCCCTTCTTGGCTTGGGACCAGGCTATCTGAGGGACTATCTCTTGCCGGTCACATCCACCTGACTCACTAGAGTGGGGTGGCAAGGAATGTTGTGGGTCCCAACCCCTAAGGAGATACATCTAGTGGGACCCAGAAGAGGGGCCTTTTCCATAGTGGCTCCCTTCCTCTGGAACATTATCCCTCCAGAAATTAGACTGGCCCCAATCTCACATTCTTTCATAAGGCCCTGAAGACGTAGTTTTGCCAGCGGGCCTGGGGAACCTAGAGTGGAATGGAGCCCTATAAATGGTTGATTTAAGCATGTGTTGTCACAGAAGGGGTGAGGGAGTTGTTATTTTATTATTTTATTATTTCATTATTTCATTTTTTATTCTTTTTATTTTTTCTACATTGTGTTTTTATTATCTGTAATCCACCTTGAGTTGCTGTGAGCGAGTAGGCAGCTATATAACGAATAGACAGCTATATAAAAATAAAATAATAAAATAAATGAAATATCAATTATTGAATTGTACGCAATAGTAACAACTAGCCATTTCTGTAGCAATAATCCACCTAGTTGTCAAAACCCAAAGTCAAAATTTCATTTTTCTCCCAATAGGCTGCAAAGCGGGTCAGGAATGGATTGATACAGTTGATCTGCCTGGAGACTGAGTCATAATTTTGATGGCACAAACCAATTTGCCTCCATCGACTCGTTTTTTTTGACTCAGTCTATCTGACGAGACATATTGGCAGTTTCTCTCTTCAACTCATGCCTGACCATCTGGAATCTGGAATTCAGGTTTTCTTTCTATTTGGTTGCTTGTCATTGCATGCTGGCCACTTCAGCTTCAGCTGGAAACACTTTAAAATGGACAGTTTAAAATGGCGCTTATCAGCTGGGAAGCAGTTTTAAACTGCTGCGTTGCGTGCTGCTCTGCAGAGTGAGCCGCCGCCCACACCAAGCCCTTCATCACGGCCATCGCTGAATAAGTGAGCCGCATGGGCTGCCGCCAGCCACTGCCATTACCTGTGACACCAACTGTGGCCATTGTGAACTAATCGGGCCGCGTGGGCCGCTGTCATCCCCTGTGGCTCCCTTAATCAACTGCAGTCGTTGCCTGGGCCATCAGGCGGAGCCGCGTGGACCAGCGCCATCGCCATCCTCTCTCCTAGCCATGCGAGTGGAGCGCCTTCACTGTGCTCATTTAGGAGCTGCGAGGGCCACCGTTAAAGGAGCACAATAGCCACATTTCCATCAGCAATTTGTAGCGGCATAACGGCCATTTGAGGCAGCAGCAAAATGGCCATTTGAGGCAGCCCAGTGTCCTGTGAGGCCTTCGACCTCACTACAGTTCAGTGCCGGAGGGGTCTCCAGAAGCTGGCAACTCCCAGGTTTGCCCTGTGTAAGCTGCCCTTTTGCTTGCTTCGTGGCTAGCCCGAACTCCAGCACAGCCGCCACCATCATGCCAATCTTTCCATCCAGGTCTAAGATGGCTAATTAAGGCACGAAGGCTTCCTTCAAATCTGCAAAAGGCCACAAGGCCCAGCAGCCCTCCAAAGCGGAGCTCAAAAATCTGGAAAGAAGGCAGAAAGCCTTAGAATGGCAGGTCTCCCAGGTGGAGAAAAAGCAGGCCCTCCTTGATGCTCAATCCTTGACCAGCAATAGGTCCGTGTCCCATCTGCTGGAAACAGTCTGCTCCCCAATACCTGCACATGGCATTGTCTCCCCAAATGCTATGCCTTCAATGGCTAGGGATTAGGGGTGAGTTCTACTTACCTTTAATACCGGTTTGCAATGGGGCCATGCGCGCAAGTGCAGAAGTTTCTGCACAAGCGCAGAAGCATTTTCATGATATCAGGGTCAGTGGGCGGGACCTCCCGCCAGTTTTACTACTGGTTCTATAGAACCAGAGGCAATCCACCACTGCTAGGGACCTTTGTCCAAGGGAGGATCCCTTTGCTTGCTCCACCGCTACTCGGGATCCTCATCCTCAACACGCTCAAGACCCAGTTGATCTAGAGCTGAGTGAGTTACCTGAGGCAGTCCAGTCCCTGATCACCAGGACAATTACCAAAGGCATTGCTATTGGTATCCAGGATCACCGCTCAGCTTCCCTGGCCTTGAATCATCTTTCACGGCAGCGAAACGTCTCGCCAGATGCCAGTTTAATAAGATCCCCACAGCATTCACCCTCCCATTCAAAGGGCAGTGCTGAATTATTTCTGGAGGAGGAGGCCTGGAAAGAACCTGATCTCTCTGATGACGAAGGCATTCTTCCCGATACCCTGGCTTTCACAGGGCTTTTTCCTCACAGGCTTTTCAAATCCTTATTGTATAAGGCCAAGGTCACGGGGGACCTACAAGAGCCCGGACCGGTACAGGACACTTCGGTTCTGGTGCAAGGGACCAGCCACGGTCTCTTTTCAAAACCGGTGATGGAGCAGCTATTCATCCTGGCTCCCAAGCTTTCCATAAACAACGTCCGGAAGCAGTGAACCAGCCCGGCTTCTTTTCCCATTACCAGCGGGACAGATTGAGACAATTACAATTTAGATCTGACGCTAGCACAACTCCTGCAGGTACCTCCAGTTGACAGCCCTGTGGCTGCCCTCTCGTCCCCTTCACCATACCTGAAATTCCTCAAATCTGAGGAACCACACATCAATACCAATTAAAGAGCAGCCACTTGCCTGCGAAGAGTGTTGGGCACGAGGCTGGACATGAAGCCGTCTTGCAGGAAGTCTAAGATGTTGACAACAGAGACAGAAGTAGGTACCAGCTTACAGCGCCTGCACCAGACCGAGAAGGACTTCCACGTAGCGCCATATATGCGGTTGGTGGAAGCTCTGAGGAGGCCTGAATGGTCACAATCACTCCGGGGGATAAGCAAGTGCCTGTAAGGAGGAACTGCTCAATCTCCAAGCTGTTAGCTGATACCGCTGAAGATTGGGGTGAACCAGAGGACTTTGTAGGAGGCAGATCCGATCGTCTGGAAGCCTCCACGGTTGCTCCACTGACAGAGCTACTAGGTCTGCAAACCACGGGCGGCACGGAACAGAAGCAACTCCGCCTTTTCTTCCAGGAGCTTTCGGATAACTTTGGGGATTAGAGGAAGTGGAGGGAAGGCACAGAGGAGCAGCCGAGGAGGCCACGTGCTGCGTAAGGCATCCACCGCCTCTGCCCCCAGTGATGGAAAGCGAGTGAAGAACCTCGGGAGCTGATGATTGGAGCTCAAGGCAAACAGGTCCACCGCAGGCAGACCAAAGCGAGTCAGTAACTCCTGGAAGACCCGGGGGTAGGCTCCACTCTGTCTGATCGATCAGAGATCTGCTGAGGGAGTCGGCCATAACATTCGTTGTCCCCGAAATGTGAGCCACTCGAATGGAGCTCAGGTGAGCTTCTGCCCAAAGGCCTACACGTCAAGCCTCCTGCATGAGAAGCTTTGAGTGAGTGCCCCCCAGCCTGTTCACGTGGGCCTTGGCAGAGACGTTGTCTAAGACGTTCTGCCCCTGAATCTGGCATTTGAACTGTTGAAGGGCCAGGAAGATGGCCCAGAGTTCCAGAACATTGATACTGAGTCCCTGATCTTGAAGGGACCGTTGACCACTGAGCCAGATGAGGACCTAAATGGGCCCCCCAGCCAAGCAGGCTAGCATCCGTCATGATCACGATGCGGTGAGGCTCACGAAAGGAACTGCCCTTTGTGATTGTGTCTGATGTCCACCAGACCAGAGAGCAGAGAACGGTGAAGGGAAGTGCAATGCAAGTCAAGAAGGTGCCCCTGTGAGCCAACTGGAAGCGGAGGAGCCCTTGCAGTTCTTGACTGTGAAGGCGAGACCAAGGTATGATTCCAAAGGGGAAACCATTTTCCCGAGGTGGCGAGACAAACCTAATAGTGAAGCTGAATGTTGCCTACGAAACCGACCAGCCAGGTTGGGAGAAAGGAACACTTCCAAACTGACTGTATCTACAGTCAGGAGAAAGGAACACTTACAAACCTCTGAAGAAGCCTTCTGTTGAAGACCTTGGGCAATGCCATTTCTGATAGAGTCAGAAATCAAATTGGCTAAGGCTGGAGGAATAACAAGGTCCTTGTTTTGTGGCAGCCCAGGATAAACTGGAGAGGAAATGCTCGCCCCAGAGGCCTGTGGAGGCTGCTGCTGTTGCTGCTGCTGCTGCTCCAGAGAAGAAGATGGAACTGCTGTGGAGGCAGGAGAAAAGACGGAGGCAACCTCCGTAGGGGGAGAAAGCTCTTCCTGAATGGAAACATCAGGCAACAATCCTGGGATGTCAGGCCTCCGAGTTTCAGCGGGAACTGCCTGGGCAGCTGGAGTAGGTAAGGAGAGGAGGGGAACTGCTGGGGCTGCTGTTACCGCCTCCCTGCTAGATCCCAATTGGGCCTTATGGAAGCCTTGTGCCTCCTGTGTTCATCCCGTGAGGACTTAGAGGGGGCTGAAGTCCTGGAACGGTTTGTGGCCTGAGGCTTCTGATATCTAGCTGATTTAGAGCTGCATTGAGTCCCTGAAGGACCTTCGCCTGGGTCATCATTGAGGTGTCGTTTTCTTCTAGAGGAAGCCACCCGGGAAGTCCTAACCACTCTGGTGTCCGCCATTTTAAAGAGAGCGTGTTAAGGGTAAAACGGCGATCTGCTGAATATAGGCTACCACACAAGGCCCTTACTCATTGCACCATCTAGGTGGAAGCCGCCACATGGAATGGAGCCAGAGATTGATCGCTAGCCAGATGGCTTGTGTGCAAAAATCCTGGCGCAGAATGAACCATCATGCCTAATAGGCTGCAGGGCAAGTGCCCAAGTAGTAGCAAGCGCCTGTGTTAGGTGGAATCCAGGGGAGTGTCCGATGGGTGCGGCGGAGCAAACTCATGCATGGGACCAGGCAAAGCCCTTCACACTGGAAAGAAATCCAAAGTACAGAAAGCAATCCAAAGCACAGAAGCTAAGAGCGACTGGAGAAACTATAGACACAACCATCCACGACAGATCGAGTCAAAAAACTGGAGGCCTACAGGAAGAGGTGGGACTTATTCGTTCAGCAGACTCAGTCCCATTGGAGCACAGACAGGATCACCTCCCATGCCTGACTGCTGTTCCCACCGTTAGGAGAAATAAAAGGTAGAAAGTTGTGGTTTTAGTTTGCTATTTTTAAGTAATTTGTAACTTGGCCTGTAGGTAGTTAAAATTCTCTGATTTATATGAATCCTGATTGGGCAGTAATTTTTAAGTGATCTGCAAAAAAAAAACAAAAAACACTCTTTAGCTAAAGAGAGTTAAGAAGATGGAGGAGCAAATTATTATATATGTATTTGAAAATTTTTTAAATAAAGCTTACCAGTTTATAGGTGAGCTATGTTCCACAGATGTTTTAAAAAAACTACTCAAACTCTTCACACATGCAATTATGCGCAGAAAGCTACCAAACCACTGAGGCAATTTCACAGTATCTAACAATGCAAATTGCAATTTTGGAAAGCTTGTAAAATATTATTGAAAATGAATTTTAATGTATGTATATTAAAAGGAAGTAAAAAGACATGTGTTGAAACTTACTGATTTTAGAAATGCTTTTAAAGAAAAGTTTAGTGTTTTAAAATATACGGAAAATGTGTTTAAGTTAAAGAATCTGAAAGAATATAGTGAATTTTGTTAATATAAATGGTGATAGTTTATAAACACTATTAAGTGCAAACAGAAATACATATTATTTCTGCAAAGAAGAAAAAGCAGAGATGGCTAGATTGACTGCTTTATTCAAAAAGAACATATTTAATTATGTTTTTTATTTGGAAATCGTTTCTGGATTTTGAATCTGGTACATTTTGCCAATTATATAGATTTTTTACTATAGAAATGGCTAGAATATATTAATGTGTAAAAGTAAAAAGTTGAGATTGTAATATTGTCAACTTCTCCTATGCTAAAAAAAAGTTGGAAGTCAATGCCTTTTTTTTCTTTTTCCCTTTTTCCCTTACATTTTCTTTTCCGCTTCCTTTTTCCTTCCCCTGGTTTCCCATTATTTTTATTTTCCTTGTATTTTATATTTTGATAAACTAATAAAATTTGAAACTCATGATTAAATCAGTTTCTCATACTACCGGCCCTAGGCATGTCCTTATTTGAACTGACCAGGTAGATGGGCATAATTATTATTTCACATTAGCCTACAGCATGTTGAATGACCTTATGAAGTTAGTGACAACAAGCCCTGTCATTTGTTCAACTCCCTTACTGTATATCAGTATAACGTAGATGACATTGTAATATTTAGTGACTAAATATCAGATTTGCAAGCATTCAGAAAATCCAGAAAGCTATTTACTGCCTTTTCAGAGAACTAAAAAAACCCAGTGTCTGAATATCTGGTTCATATATTAAATGTATTTTAGATAGATTTGAGGACTATAGAAATGAAAGCAATACAAAATTCATCATCAGTAAATACGTTATCACTGCCAAATTCTTAATACGTTTCTGATTACATCCCTTGCTTTTCCCCCCATTTTTCTTGATCCTTTCTATTTCCTTTGAACCCAGAAAGCTTTTGCATATAGCAATGCATTACTAATAGTTTATTTCTGTAGCCACCCAACTTCCGGCTAACCTCTGAATATAGAAGGACACATGGGTGTTCTTCCTCCGCCTTGTTCGGAAAACTTATCTGAAATATTCTATTTTTATCCTCTTCTAATACCAATGTTTGATTAGCACAAAAAGTCAATAAACCTTTACTGCAGCAGATAACATTATTTTCCAATTTGGCTTCTTATGAAAATGCACCGGTTGGCCAAATATATAACTTATATTAGAATATAGAGGGAAATATAATTATTTATTTTCCTTTTGAGTCATTGATATTATCAGCTGTGGTTACCTTCTGGATTGCATTTTTGATGGGGTGGAAGAAAAATATGCTGGGAGACTTCCCCACCCTTTCTTATGAGATTCCGTTTTGTGGCACTCAAGGATTGACTTGAGGAACACAAAAGACTACTGATCCTGGAGGGACATGATCATGAACTAGATTGGCATGCTTTTTTATGGTATGTAAAAAACAAAATACAGAGTTATTTCCAAAGATACTATATTAGGAATGCATTATTATTAATATAGAAGAAAATTAAAAAACATTGTTTGAAAATACCAGCCACAATGGAGGCACTGATTTATCCAAATGTTATTGATATAGAGAATGTTACTAGATATAAAGATACTTTAAATGAAAAGGGGGAACTTAAAACTAAGCAGGAACTGAGTGACCAAGGGATTGAGATAACATGGTGGTCATATGTGCAGATGCAATCTAGATATGACAAGGATGTTAATATGTATGGTTTATATAGAGAATTAACAGGGACAGATGAAAAATTAAAAAAGAAAACATATAGCTACTTGTTAAGTATTAAGATGGAAGATGAACAAGTAAAAGAGACAATAATAGTATGGGTTAAAATTTTTGGCTATCAGATTGAGTTAGATAAATAGCAGAAACTACGCAGTAGAAAATATAAATTAGAAATGTCTACTGCATACAAAGGTAATCTTTATAAAATGTTTTATGGATGGCACTTTCACCCCTCAAGGTTAGCAAAGATGTTTAAGGACAAATCTATAAAATGTTGGAAATGCCAGCAGACACCTGGTTCATACTATCGTATGTGGTGGACATGTCAAAAAGCAAAAAAAAAAAAAAAAGACAAAAATATATACATGGCTGGGAAAAATGACAAAAACATGTTGATTTGAAACCAGCAACATTTTTGTTGGGTATTTTACCAAACAAATATAATAAAGTGAATGTATATTTGATTTTACATGTAGAATAGTATTTGTACAACGATGGAAAAGTGAAAAGATCCCGATAGATGAAAAGATGGTTTAAAAAAATATTAGAATGTGCAGAAATGGATAGGCTAAGAACACTTATAATTAAGGATAAGAATGAAACTGAATATTTTTTGACGGGACTTATTTTATCAATGGTTAGCTGACAAAAACAGGAACATAGAAACAGGGAAATATATGGAAGGACCAGTGATATAAGAAAGGTATGTTAAATTGATTAAACAATTATTATTATTATTGTAACAACTGATACAAATGCAATGAATACTGTTGTAAACACTTTGACTATTATTTCCTAAATTATTTGTACCCAGACAACATACTGTTCAATTGAAACTGGAATTTTTGTATTTTTATAAAATAAAAACTTATTTTAAAGAAAACTTTCCCTTTTACAGAATATAACTACAGGCAAAATTATTCAAATGTTTGCCCAGTTTGCCATAAATATAGACGTAAGAATTCTATGATAATCTTCTGAGTTGAGAGAAAGGACGTTGTCTTACCTGAACGTCCATTTTCTGAGCGCTGCGGATCCACTCCATGCATGCATGGGATTCTTCCTCTAGTCTGGCAGCAACTGAGAGAAACTAAAGGGTTAATTAATCCCCAGGCTGTGCTCTGGCCACGCCTCCTACCCAAGTAACACCAGTCTTGAACGAAGGAGTAGCAGGTAAAACAGTCAAACTTTATTAACCACACAATAACAATCATCAACACCACGACCAACCGGTCGTTAACAACAACAGGGGCAGGAAATGGAGTGGATCCGCAGCGCTCAGAAAATGGACGTTCAGGTAAGACAACGTCCTTTTTCCAGAGCGCTGCGTCTCCACTCCATGCATGGGATATACCCAAGCTCAAATCCACAGGGCGGGCAACAATCAGGTCTCAGCAGAATCAGCAACAACCCTCTGTAATACACGCCTCCCAAATGAAGCCTCCGCCGAAGCAAAGGAGTCAATTCTATAATGTCTTATGAACGGTGACAAGGACGTCCATGTAGCCGCCCGACAAATGTCCAAGACAGAGGCCTGAGTCGCCCAAGCCGCCGACGTGGCCGCACTCCTGGTGGAATGCGGCAGGATACGAGCAGGAGGAGGCCGGGCCTGATGTTCATAGGCCAAGGAAATGCAGGCCTTAATCCACCTGCCCACCGTAGATGAAGACACCTTCTGACCCATGGATGCAGGGTGAAAAGACACCAGCAGAGCCTCAGTCTTACGGAACGATTCCGTCCTGCGAATATAACGGCGCAGGGCCCTGCGCACATCCAATGTATGCCAAAGGACCTCACGCTGATGCTGAGGGGAGGGGCAAAAGTCAGGCAAAACAATCTCCTGTGCCCGATGGAACCAGGAATTAACCTTAGGGGTAAAGGCTGGGTCCAGTCTAAGCACCACAGTGTTGGCGTGGAAAATACACAGGTCCTTCCTAACTGAAAGGGCCGCTAGTTCAGAAATCCTTCTGGCGGAAGTGATAGCCAGTAAAAAAGCCACTTTAAACGATAGGAACTTTAAGGAAATAGACCCCAGAGGTTCAAACGGAGGGCCGGTCAGAGCCCGTAAAACGAGGCCCAAATCCCACGAGGGGTATCTGTGAACAACAGGGGGCCTCAAGTTTGTGGCCCCATGCAAGAACTCCCTAACCCAGGGGTGGTGAGAAATGGACCGGAAAGGAGGTAAGGAAATGACAGTTGAAAGCGCGGCCACCTGGCGCCTCAAGGTAGCCGGAGCCAGGCCCCTAGCCAGGCCTGCCTGAAGGAAGTCCAAGATGTCTTGTACAACCGCCGAGGTTGGATCGACGTGGTGCGAAGCACACCACCTGCAGAACGCCTTCCAGGTAGCTTCGTAAATACGCTTCGTGGAGGGTCGACGAGCCGCTTGCATTGTATCCACCACATCGTCCGCTAAACGACCTTTCTTCAGTAGCACCCGCTCAAAGGCCAAACGGCTAACTGAAGGAATTGGGGCTCTGGATGGCAAATCGCCCCCTGGCGCAGCACTATGCGATGAGGAGGTATCACCCAAGGATCCGCTGTCGCGAACTCGACGAGGTCGGCGAACCAAGGTCTCCTGGGCCAGTGAGGAGCAACCAGGAGTAGGGAGGCCTTCTCCGCCACCATCTTCCGAATCACCAACGGGATGAGGTTGATGGGGGGAAAAGCGTACAGTCTTCCGGGTGGCCACGGGCACCGCAGCGCGTCTGTGTCTTCTGCTAGAGGAGACGGGTACCGGGAGACGAACCGGGGTAACTGGGCGTTGACTGGCGAGGCGAACAGATCTACTACTGGGGCGCCGAAACGGAGTGACAGTTCTCTGAATAACCTCGGGTGAAGTTGCCATTCCGCCGGGTCGATCCTCTCCCTGCTCAGCCAATCTGCTCGGAGGTTGGCCGAGCCCGATATGTGGTCCGCTCTCACTGACTGAAGATGACGCTCGGCCCACCGGAACAACTTCTCCGATTCCAGCATCAGAGCCCGAGACTTCGTGCCTCCTTCCCGATTTACGTGGGCCTTGGCCGATGTGTTGTCGGTCAGGATTAACAGGTGGCAGCCGTGAATCCTCGTCGCAAAGTGAAGCATCGCCAACCGAATCGCCCTCAGCTCGAGCAGGTTGATGTTGAGGCTCTGTTCGGCTGGGGACCACAGACCCTGAGCCACCTGATTCTCCAAATGGGCGCCCCACCCGTGTAGACTGGCGTCGGTGGTCAGGACCACCCTCCTCTGGACAAAGAATTGACAGCCCTTCCGAAGAGCTGGGGACCTCCACCATCTCAACGACAAGCGAACTTGAGGAGGGACCGGAATCAACCTGGAGGAGGTCGCTGTCCCCTTCCGCTGGAAGGGCAGAAGGAGCCACTGCAGGGGGCGGGAATGCCTGCGAGCCCACGGAACCACCTTGAAACAGGAAACTAGCTTCCCGAGCAACTGGGAAAGAGTCAACAGCTGAGCTGAACGATGAGCAAGAACCTTGTCCAAAAGGGCTTCCAAGCTCTTGATGCGTTCGGGCGACAGGAAAACCCGACCCGAAGCTGAGTCTATCACGGAGCCGAGATGCAGAATCCTGGTGGAAGGAACGAGAGAGCTCTTGTCCAGGTTCACCGTGAAGCCGTGTGCTCGGAACGTGGACAGCACTAGAGCAATGTCCCGTGTCGCCAGAGCCTCGGTGGACGAGAGAACCAGGATGTCGTCCAAGTAACACAGAAGGCGCACCGGAACCGGGGTGAGGGTTGCTGCAACGGCAGCCACTAACTTGGTAAAGGTTCTGGGTGCCGAGGAAAGTCCAAATGGCATGGCACAATATTGATAGTGCATGCCCGCATACTCGAACCGGAGAAATCGACGGTGGGATGGGTGAACAGGGACGTGTAAGTAAGCCTCGCGTAGATCCACTGATTGCATGAAGTCTCCGTGGCGAACTGCGGACAGGATGGACTGGAGTGAGTGCATGCGGAATCGACGGTATTTGACCGACAGGTTCAATTCTTTGAGATTGAGTATGGCCCGGACCCCCCCCGAGGTCTTGGGAACCAGGAAGAGCGTTGAATAAAATCCGGTCCCCTGATGTTCTGGGGGGACCGGCTCTATCGCCCTGATGTCCAACAAGTGTGAAATCTCCGCTGACATCAGACGCCTGGACTCGGCCAAACGGGGTACGGGACAACGAACAAAACGGCTTGGAGGATGAGCGATGAACTCTATCCGTAGACCTTCTCTTACGGTGCGACGCACCCACTCGTCCGACGTCGAAGCCTCCCATTGATGACAAAATTGCTGGAGACGACCTCCGACGGGACTGGGGGGCGGTGAGTCATTTGCCCCGCCTGTAGGGCCTGCTGGTATAGCCTCGAAAGGGGCGCTTCGCCGAGGTCTGCTGTCTGCCACGGTCGCGAGAGGCGTGTCTGTCGGTGTAGCGATCCGAAGACTGCGGCTGCGGTCGAAAGGAAGAGGGCCCGCCCGCCCCAGCGTAAGAGCGAAAGGACTGCCGTTGAGAATATGGAGTAAAGCGCCTCTCCTGTCGTCGGGACATCGAAGGGAGGATCTTCCGCTTGTCCTTGTCCTCTACGAGGAGAGGATCCAGAGCAGTCCCGAACAAGTTGGGGGCCTTGTAGGGTGCCGCCGCGAGTCTCCACTTAGATTTGACCTCCGCCTTCCACGGTTTCAGCCAGAAAAGACGCCGGGCGGTGATCGAAGATGCCATGGCCCGAGAAGCGAACTTGAGGGAATTCAACGATGCATCCGCCGAGTACTCGGTGGCCGCAATAATTTTACTCACGTCCTGATGCAGGCGGGTCTCCTCCGGAGGAATCCTCTCCCTCAATTGGCGAAGCCAAATTAGCGAAGCCCGGTTGAAGAATGACGTGGCAGTCGCGGTCTTGACAGTCCAAGCCCCCGCCTGGTGTGCTTTGCGGAAGGCTAGTTCAGTGCGCCTGTCCTCCGACCGGAGGCTATCCAGGGGATCTGCCGACACCATGGAATGAGATGTGAGGCTAGCCACCGGCGCATCAACTACCGGCAACTCCAACAGCGCCTCCAATGCTGGGTCAGGACAGTAAAGCTTCTTGTCCAGATTGTTGGGAGCGGTAGAAGACCCCGGTTGGTTCCAAGGGGTTTGAAGTACATCCGCGAACAGTTGCGGGCAAGGGACAAAGTCCTTCTCCTTCTTGGCTTGCGTGAAGAGGGCGTCATGTGGACCGGCCTCCACAGACGAAGCAGCAGGCTGAGCTCCGACTGAGCCCAAATTCGTGGTCAGGCGCGCCTTGTGGAGAAGAGACTTGAACAAGGAAGGCCGGAACAGACCCGTGAAGGCAGGGGTGTCAGGTTGCAGCCCTTCATCCTCCGAAAATTCGAGGTCTTCCGGATAGTCCTCAGGCTGGTCCGAATCAAGAGAGGAGTCCGATTCTACATGGCGAGGTGAACGCGACCGCCGGACTCTCGGGTTCACTGGAGCTAGATGGTGAGGAGCTGGGGGAACACCGTGGGCTGCTTGATGAGCTCCCGCTGCCATGATTGAAGCCAGGGCCGCAGAAAGCATGGCCTGTAGATCCATCTGTGGTCCCCCCGCCTGACCTTCCTCAGGGCGGAGACCCGCGGCTGTTGGAGTGAAGGTCGCTGAAGGAGCGGCCTTGCGAGTCGGAGAAGAACGGAGCAGGCCCGTGGCCGACACATCAGGAAGAGATTGCGATACCCCCTTGGATAAGGCTAAGGGGAGTGGAGCACGGGCCACTGAGCCAGCCGGCTCCTCACGAGAGGCCGAGATGTCTGCAGCTTTCTTGGCCTTCTCGTATTGGCGCTCAAAGGCCTTGTGACGCCTAAGAGCGTCTCTGTCGTCTGCAGCCGAGGACCTGGAACGAAGGGACGTGCGACTGGTAGATGCAGATCGCTTGTCCCCTCTTTTCTTAGAGGTCTTGGGAGACCCATGAGGGCTGACCTCCAGCTCGAGATCAGAGGACAATGAAGATTCAGCCATTGCAGCAAGGTCCTCCAGAAATTGAGGCAGCAGGTATGTCCAATAGAGTACTCAGAACTCTATTGTCTCCCCCCCCCCTTTTTTTTTTTTTTTAATATATGTTTATTTATTCAAATGAATATATTCTTTTCTTCTTTTTCTTTCTTTTTTTTTTTTTTTTTAAATTTTTTTTATTTTATTTTATTTTATTTTATTTTTTATTTTATTTTTTTTTTTTTTAATAATTATAAATATATATATATATATGTATCAAATTAAATGAAGAATATTTTTTTTTTAATTTAATAAACTATGATATAATAATTAAATGTTAAATCTCTATATTAATATTATGATTATTTATATATACAAGAAGCAATATGCTTAACTATAGAACCCCCCCCCCTGCAGCAGGCCTGCAGTGAGGGAGAGATGACGCTCCCGGGGGAATTACTAGGCCGCCCTCTAGAGGTAGGGTGAAAGGCCTCTGCCTACTCCAGGTAGTAGGCTATGACCCGCTGCTCCTCCAATGGAGTGGAAGGAGAGGAGAGGTCAGTTTGCCCGCGGCCTGCAGGGGGCGCCCCAAAATGGCGGGCGCAACTCCGCCGTTACAAAGGCAGCCGCCTCCGATCGTCTAGCCCGCCCAAACCGCTTCGAGGGCTAAGGCAACGATGCCCCACAATTTATTCACAGTCACGGAGGTCCGGGGGTGGGACAGCAGGGCCTGGCTAGTAAGAAACTAGCACCCCCCTTACACTCACGGCTGGTAGGAGTCCTGGATACAAACGGCTCCACGTGGAAGCCAAGCGCGCTGCAGCCGCACCTACTCCTCCCAGCCGGCACACACAATCCTGCCGCCGCCGCCTCCTAACTAGCGGAGAGCAATTTTCCAAGCTGGATCCAGGTGGAGGGGATAAGCGGCGAACCGCTCAGCGCCCACACCACCGGCGGCAAGGTCGGCCGGTACCGCCCCGCAGGGTCGGAAGCCGGCTGCTGGGCGCTTCTATGAGCGCTGAGGTCCGGAACGGCCTGGGAAACCCCTGGCTCGTTACCGGCGCTCCAGCTGACAGGCAGGCAGGGAAATACCTCAGGCAGCTCTCCACCGGTAAGAAAAAACAAAAGGACTATTCAAAATAAAACAACAAATTCCTAAACGCACTAATCTCCAAGAGCACAGCAAAGAAACACCTCAGTCTGCCAACAACTGAGAGAAAGACTGGGGTTACTTGGGTAGGAGGCGTGGCCAGAGCACAGCCTGGGGATTAATTAACCCTTTAGTTTCTCTCAGTTGCTGCCAGACTAGAGGAAGAATCCCATGCATGCATGGAGTGGAGACGCAGCGCTCTGGAAAAGTGACGTTATTGTGTTTTTCATCTTGGATGGGGAAATGGATCTGTAATCCCAGTCTGGAAGCAGAATCTAGCACATTAAGAGCACTGGCAATTCACTATTGTAGTAATTCTAGTAATTGTGATGCTCACAATTTTCTATCAGGTGATATTTACCTTCAAAACCAATGAAGACTTCATACCTGTCAGACCAAAGCCCAGACCCAAGACAGACAGATCTAACCAACTTCAATTTTTTATTTGCTTATACCTGATAGACCAAATATAGCCACATGAAAGCTTTAACCCTCTATCCTAGTAGATATATTCTGAGAGGTTCTAGGGCCGTGATGGCGAACCTATGGCACGGGTGCCACAAGTGGCACGTGGAGCCATATTGATGGGCACGTAAAGTCAGCTCCGGCATACATGCGTGCACTGGCCAGTTGATTTTCAAGCCTTCTGGTCCCAGAAATCAGGAAACACACTGTTTCCAGATGGGGAAGGCCATTTTTGCCCTCCCCAGGCTCCTAGAAAGGCTCTGGAACCTGGGAAGAGCAAAAAATGGGCCTACCGGGCCCACCGTGCTATCGCATGCCAAAAGCATGGGGAGCATGGGGGAGTCACATAAAATTATGGATGTGGGCACACGTGTGTGACCTCCCCCGTGCTCCCCCTCCCCATTTTTGGCACGTAATGGCAAAAAGGTTAGCCATCACTGTTCAAGGGTGTATCTACACTGAACTTGTTTCTCCCTCCTTGGGTCTCTTAATATGGGTCTCTTTCTGGAAACCCTCTGCGTTATCAAAAGACTTCTCTAATTATGCAGTTGCACATTTCATTACATTGCAAAAAATTCCCCAGCACGTTCTGTCAGCAGCTGAAGCATCTATTTTCCTTGGCTATATATTACACTTTTATAGAGTTTCTCCTACAGCAACTTTATAGTTCTTGCGTAATCAAGCTCCAGTTGTCTTCCAGAATCTAGTACGTTATAGAGCAATTGATGAGGCATATAATGGTCATCCATTCTGATGTATCCCACTTCTCTCATCTGGGCTCCCATAATCAGAGATGCAATACTGGTGGACTCTGCATGATTGAAGACCTCCAGGTTGGAGACATGGTTTTGCCAACAAATGCTGAGAATGGTACCAATAAGTACCACCTTTCAAGGTGAAATTTCTCCAGTTGTTTGATATGTCTTTGATATAGAATCCAGGACTGAAATCCATATAGGAGAAAAGGGATAACCACAACTTTTTAGAATTTCAGTTTTGTGTAGAGACTGAGGTTGTGTTGATTAAGCATTCTGATATACAGTTACCCCAGTGCCTATCTTGCCTTGCTGATCCTAGAGCAGTGGTGAAATCCTCTGAAATCTGCTGCCAGTTTTGTGAGTTTGCTACTGAGTGTATGCTTCGTGTGCATGAGGCGCGCTTGTGCAGTGCTAAAAAAGGAACATTTTGAAGCCTTCAGAGTCTGCAAAGGTGAGTAAAACAGTGGGGGAGGGTATCCGCTGTGCCATGTGATTTAGATTAGCTGGAAAGCAGAAAACCTAGATAATATAAATCGCACATCACAGCTGTTTGTCGCCCAGCTGATCGTCAAAAATATTGGTTCGTCCAAACTGGTAGCATTTTTTATTACTGGTTCAGGAGAACCAGTCCAAACCTGTAGCATTTCACTCCTGTTCTAGAGTCAATTTCTCTGTCTTTAGAGACAATGCTTCCTAAGTATTTAAAGTTGTTTATATTTGTCAACTAAGTGCCACCAATACTGATTTGTGATCCTATGGATTTGGTATTTGGCATGGGGTTGTAAAGTATTTCAATCTTTATCAGGTTCATAGTCGAGTCAGAGAACATAATGGAGTCTGAGAGTTTGTTCAACACCAACTGTAGATCAACTGCACCAGGAACATCAATCATCAGCAAAGAAAGTTTCTTGAATAATTTTTGGAATTATTTGGTCCATGTGTCCAAGTTGCAAAAGTCAAAGAGAAGGATGTCCAATTTGGTACCTGATGTACATTTCTTCCTTCCTTACTATTCAGTCATATCTGAAGAATCTTCTTGGATGACAAGTGAAACATTTTCAAAGGAAAAAACCAAGGAAGTTCAGCTGCCTTTTGAAAAATACCTTTCGGACAATCGTGACATCGATGATTGAGCATCTCCATAGACATTTCCTCTTTCAGACCCTGAACAACATGAGACAACATACAAGTGAAGAACTGATTGAACAGGACTGTCAATACATGCCTATTTTATCCTACTGGAAATCGCAAATGCTTCTGATGAATCACCACTGTAAAGAACCTGTCCTGTCATTCTGTCATGGAACAGCTGAATCAACTTCATAAATTTCCTCGGGCATCTATAATGTCTATCTGTTTACAGTGTCAAATGCATTTATCAGGTCAATGAAGACATAGTAAAGAGGCTTGTTCTGCTCAATATACTGCTCCTGGATTTGCTTGTACTCTGTTTTGGCCAAAAACCACACTGCATGTCTGGGAATTGCCTTTCTGAGACAGTGACAAGTTTGTTGGCGAGAATGTGGGCAAAGATGTTGTCTGCACTGAGTAGCAATAAGATACTTCTGTAATTTCCAGTCTAATTTGCTTCTCTTATTTTTACAGACTACCATAACGAGGGCGTTGTGAAAGACATCAGGCATCTCCTCTGTTGATCAAATGTCTTCCAATATGTCTTGGAATACTTGCAAAGCATTTGAATCTATATTTAGAAAGACAATAAACGGACTTTATAGCACTTAAAAACTCTCTGGTGACATGCATATCTGCGTAGCAATCTACCTGCTCATCTTTCCTGCGTCACCACTTGTCCTACATTTCTCAGAGTTCTGTTTGTACACAGTTCTGTTTGTACTTTGGACTGCAGGTAATTAAAGTGCTTTCTTTGAGACAGATGACGTGCTCATTCTGCCAGTCTCCATAGCCTTGTTGCAAGGTTGCTGAAATGGTCTCATGGTTTTCATCAGTCTCAACACAAACTTGTATTTTCAGTCCAAAGACAGTTGTGGCAGTCTGCATGATGACATCTTTAAGCTGCATCCATGTTTCAGAATAGGTTCCTACAAGAAGTAAATTGCCAGATGTTTTTCATTAAGTACATCTTGGAAGCACTGGACTTGGACTTGGACTGGATCTTGTAGCCTGCCAATATAAGAATGCCCTTCTGACAGACCTGGCTACTTACAATATAAAGGAACTATGTGTAGATTGAGGCCTATGATTTGTCCAGCAATCAGCACCCTAAATTACATAGATAATTGTGACATCTTTAAGATCGTGCTGATGTTCTATGACATATCCACATAGGTACCAATATTTAAAATTTCCTGGGGTCGATCCAATAAATTTTGTATTGTCTGCAAGTCTGAACATTGTGTTAGTGTTGCACAGGTTGTGCTCAGCACATTTGTTCAGAAATAGCAGGCTGCTGCTATTTAGTTATCCCATCCCATTACTTCCAAGGACTCCATCCCATTTGTTCTTTCTTTTCCCACCCTAGTGATGAAGTCACTCAGATTTACAAGTTTGACCCTGGCAACAGTTCTTTAAATGATCTGGTCCAGGACCTTATAAAAACCTTATTTGTCCTTGCCTGGACTCAGAGTTGATGTTTAGGTGCTGACAATGATGATATACTGATAATGATGATATACTGGGACATGCTGAGAAAAAGAGGAACTTCATAATGTGTTCATTTATTCTAGTGAATAGAATAGAGATGTTCTTCAGCAAAGATTGCAAAACCTATTCTGTGAGTCCTATTGTCAGACTATGGTTCCCCTTTCCAAAAGAGTGTTTAGTAACTCACTGCTTCTTCTAATGAATTCTCATTTGCAAACCTGGTCTGCTAGTTGTGAGTGCACAAAATCAAGTCTATAATGGCAAAGTTCAATTGCTATGTGTATTGTCTGTCTTTCAGGCTTAGCCACCTTTTTTCTACCCAGCAAGGCATGAACATTCTAGGCTGTGAAAATGAATATTCTTTGTTTTTCTTGATGCTCTATTGCTAAGGAAATGATTTGCCAACATGGTTAAGCTAGTCAGATGTTATGGGGCAGGCAAGGTTTAGTGTACCATTTTTAACTCCCTCCCTCATGCAAGGTGGACACTGCTATCCTAGAAAGGACTACCAGTTTCCCTGGATGCTGCTGGACATCTCTTGGTGTCCTGGATGCTGAGTTAAATGACCACTGATTCAAAGGTCATATACATGTAGGTTTGTGATGACATTACAATTTGTTGCTAAACAAATTAGGTTTAGATTGAAATTTGCTGATATGTTATAAATTCAAATTCAAACCTTTATTGTCAATACACAACATGTGTAAATGAAAATGAACTGTACAATAGAAACCTATGTGTGACAGAGTTCTAAGTGGAACAATTGTTGCACAGGGATAGTCCCACTCTCTTGGCAGAAGATACCTTAATCCAGTGGGATAACTGTTATATGAAACCTCTCCTGGTGCAGTGGATGACCAAGATGTCTTAAGTGTCTTGTCAGGCCCCTGCGCTCCATAATGCCTTTTGTACTTGACTCTTGGACTGTTGATCAATTGATTTCTTCCATTCAATGTGTCAAGTCAGACTTCATAAATGGAGATAAACAAATCCCTTATCTCACCAAAATTTGAAGACTGAACGTGCTACAACTACTTGGGAGTCATAGGTAAGAATTGAACATGGGGGGGGGGACCAAACGTGACTGAATAGACCTAAAGAACAAAGCAGACCCCTCCATCAGATATTTACACCTCCTTCAATACACAATATATCAAGCAGGGGTATTTTGTTATATATTTATTTCATAATGCATATTTATTGTAAATTATAATTTAAAATTATTTGGTTTTTTGTTTGTTTAATTGATTGATTTCTATAGCCACCTATCTCTGCAAATAATTCTGGGAAGCTCACAATTTTAAAAATGTAATGAAAATATAATTCAAGAACACAATGAAATTATAATTTCATTGTCTATTTCATAACTTAGACATAAGTTGTACTCCAAATTTAGAGAAACTTACTTCCAAATTATGCATAAAAGATTTGCAGCATGACTTTAGAGGACCAAGTCATCAGTGGCTGCTTTCAGTGCAAGAAACCTATATGGCATTCTTCTAATAAAAGGATTTCTCTAGTGTAAATTAGGTATGAACAGAGAAAGAGATCAGGAATTAATTAGGAGACGACTGGTCCCTGGCATTCCAAGTAAGGAAAGTAAGGATGGGGGAAGGTAATAACATATTACTATATTAATATTAGTATTATTAACATATATTAGTAATATTAGTAATATAATAATACAAAGTAAAATTATTAATATTAGACAAGAGGAATAGAACAAGGGCAATGTATGAAAAGGATCTGAATGCTCCAGTTACACTAACTTTGCTGAAGCTAAACAAACTAGTATCAGTTAATTCTTGAACAGGTTAACTAAGACTAAATGACTAATTTCATGCATAGCACTAAATCAGATTTGTGTTATATTTTAAAAAAACTTCAAATCCAAATCTATCAAACAAACCTCTAAATGTGATCTACAAACTGAGCCAATATTATCCTTATAAAATTAAGCCAGACTGAATCTTAGCTGGTTTACAAAGAGTTCATCCAGACTGGGATGATTTAGCAACAGGCTGTAATGTGTCCAATCTATACTATGACATCCTATTGTACAAACAGTCAAAAATACCTACAGGATAGGTAAAAGATGAGGTAAAACTCTTCTACCTTAGATGTCTAGAAAAACAGTAAAACCCTGGGCCCTTTAAAAAAAATCACAGGAGTAAATTACCTATTCAAAATGATGATGATGATAATAATAATATCATTGACAAATTTGCCATCAATCAATTGCAAAAGGTGGTTTTGTTTGGAATAGCTTCCATCCTGCAACGATATTCTGTAACACCGTCAAACATCCAGATTTACCTAGTCCAGGTCCCTGGTAAGAATTCAATAGGTAGACAAAAATGTCAAATTCAATCTGAACATCTGGCTGACTGTGCAAATCATCATCATCATCATCATCATCATCATCATCATCATCATCCTAGTCTTTTTTATAAGTGGTCTGCTTGAAGATCTTAGCCACTATAACTGTTTCTTTAATACTGGTTAAGAAGAGATATACTTTATTAGAGTGGATGATAAACATTGCCTCATTGAAGTCCTTTCTCTACAAAGCAGCCAATAAGCTGTTGATATTAGCTTGTAGGAAACTGAAGTGTTCTCATCTAAATGGATTGGAGTCCTTGAGCTACCATAGGATAGAAAAGTAGTCTGGGTAAAACTTCTTTTGAAATGAAGCAGGTCAGATCTAGAATGATGCCTGCTGTTGGAATGCCTATTAGGATGACTTAGCTATGTAAAAGGTGGCTCAGTAAAGTATTGAAATCAATGAATATTATATCCCATGTAGGTTTCAAGTAGCCATTGTTATTGTAAAAAAAAAAATAGTGCAAGAACATAAATTACATTTTGGTTGTTGAAACTGTAACTGCTGATTAAACTTTGGTTGCAAAGGAAACTGATTGAACTGTTTAAAAGCAGCATTAGTTCACTAGAAAAATAAGTTCTATGAAAAGTTCTCATTATTTTATTAAAATACAACTGTCAGAAAGATTGTTCCAATCACTAGCAATATTTTGGATAATGCAATAGGAATGAAGAGTGCCTCCATTTTATTTTTTTTTAATGAAAATGCTGACATGAAAAATGTCATTTAATCTGTGTCACTATATCTCATGCTGGGATGCAAGAAGGGTATCTTGTCTTATAAGATAGTCTTTAGAGATCCTAGACAGCACAATGTAGCATGAGCACGAATGAGCCAAAACTGGGCTTTACTGCACTTTAACATTCTGGCAGTGGTGAAATGTAAAATTTGTTACTACCATTTCTGTGGGCATGGCTTGGTGGTGGGGTAATGTGACTAGGTGGGTGTGTCCAACTTTTTTTTTCTTTTAAAAGCATTTTTTCTACAACCTCTTCAGCCGAAGAAGTTGTAAAAAAAATTCTTTTAAAAGGCTTTTTTTAAAAAACTTTTAAAAGTATTTTTTCTTTGGCCGAAAAAATGCTTTTAAAAGTTAAAAAAAGCCTCTGATGATCCATGGCTCAGCTGGGCATAGGGGGGCGCAGGGATTTTTGTTACCGGTTATCCGAACCACCCACTGCCATCAGGCAATCCGGTCCAAACCGGGAGCATTTCACCCCTGCATTCTGGTCAAAATATGCCAAAAGTGATGGGTATTGATCTATTTATCAAGGAAGGCTGCATGTGGCAGGTGAGCAATTTACTTAAATCCCTCTCAATGCAAAAGACAAAGTTTATATTCTCAAACTGAATTGATTCTATGGTGATAAGACCATCCTGGAACACTCTTCCAAGATTACCGGCAACTTCATTAAGTCACTTAACAAAAATAATTATACTCAACAAAGTTTAGGGAAGCAGAAAGAGAATAAAATAAATAACGTGGGTAGATGTGATTAAAAAGATACCCACAGAAGATTGGAAAAGCTATAAACTATTGCTTAAGGAAAGTTAAGATAGCTTGATTTGTAATACTAAGTAGTAGAAGCTAAAATGGCTTCTTTTTCATTTCTGCATTTCTTTTTATTTTGTTAATCTTTTAACCCACTGAAATAAATATAGCATAACTTTAAAGTTTTAATAGAAAACAGAGAATTTCTTGCTGGCAATTTTGACTTAACTGATTACAAACATGGATGTGATACACAGACATGGTCATCTAATCAAAAATAATACAAATGGACAATTTTGTATCTTCAATCTGGAATAAAGTATCCTGAAGTATCTGGGGAAAAAAATGTTCCAGAGTTTATCAAAATTTCAATTGTGAGGTTTACCACAGAGATTACATCTACTAACATAAATCAGTTCCATTAATTTCGACGTGTTGTTAAAATATTCCAGCTCAAATCTGGAAGGTTATGGGTTTTTTTAAAAAAAAATCCAGAGCAAACCATTCAGTAAATGATGCTCCTTTTTGCTGTTTCTCTCAGTATCATTATCAGCCAGTACTTTCCTAACTCCCACTGCCAAGCAAAAATGAAAGCCCTCTTTAGTAAAGAAATGATTGAGGTGGCTTGCTCTACTCAAATTGGAGCAAATCTTCCTTTCAAAGGTAACTGCTATTCAGCAGCTGTATGCAAACTACCAGATTAAATGTGGTGTGTGTGTGTGTGTGTGTGTGTGTGTGTGTGTGTGTGTGTGTGCGCGCGTGTGCTTGTGGGGGTGAAGGATTCAGAATCCTTCCCCATGTTCCCCCATACCTAGCCCAAACATTATTGGTTTGGCTTGAAAGATGGAAAAAAAGGAAAGCAACTGCATTCATAATATGGCTGAGAAGTGTGCTGAGTGGATAAACAGTAATCAGACACCGCCAGGATATGACATGATAATTTCAAAAGGGGAAATTCCTAAGAAACCTTAAACAGCAACAGATACTTCGCATTTTTACCTGAGTTTCATTTACAGAGTTTCATCTACATATGTGAGAAATCAGGGCTGCCCCTATACTTTGTGGTAAGAAAAAACAAAATCCCCTCATGCATCTTTTAATTCTGCTACATACAACTTCTGTCTTCCAAACACCTCACTTAGCAGTACTTTTGCAAAAGGTTTAATTAAAGTTAGATTTCATTAATAACACATATCCAAACATAGGACATTTGTTTAACAACATCACCAACTGCATTTCTTGTTGTTGCAAAAAAAAAAAAAAAGAATTTTAAGCTCATTTCAATGACTGCCAGGATATGTCAAATTGCATTTTGAAGATGAAAAGTGGACTTTTGAAGATATGTGACTTTGAGATTACATTCTCATGCATAATCTGCACATCAGTCATGCTTCTTCCCAAATTAATTGACAGATTCTAAGTGAACTCAATACAGGTAGTGCTCAACTCAAACCATAAAATTTATGTTATTAAGCAAGACACTTGTTAAATGTGTTTTGCCCCATTTTAGGACCTTTCTTGACACCGTTGTTAAATTAGGACCCTGTTTCATCCAAAACAAGACATGCCCTGATAATAAGCCCAATGGGGCTTTTGAGCGCATGGCAATAAGGCCAAGTGCTTATTTCAGGGTTCAAAAAAATGTAAGACAGGGTCTTATTTTTGAGAAAACACGGGTAATATGGTTTTTAAATGAACCTGGCTTCCCCACTGACTCACTAAATGAATGGTTGTAAATCAAAGAATACCTGTACATTATAGCAATTTTATTAAATAATGGCAACTACAGGAGACATATGGAGAAGAACACAAGTGATCAAATTAGCTGAGACAATCCTAATGCCTAGGAAATTAAATCCCCACAAACACCATTTTTAGATATTGGTTATAACCTGAAAACTGCTTAATAGTGAATATGAATGATTAATTTGCTATATTTTCGGAGCCGGACTCTACTGACTTGTAGATTACCTATCTTGCATATACTGTTATTTCAAAAATACAAAGATATTAATGTGGCTATCATATGCCAAATTTATTTAATTTGATTTTAGTTGGGTTTTAAATTTTGTATACATGTATTTTTATTGTTGGCTGTACACCGCCCTGAGTCCTTCGGGAGTAGGGCGGTATATAAATCCAATAAAAATAAATAAAAAATAATAAAATGCCCAGATGCTTATAAGAAATCCACTGCAGCTTTCTTCCTGGGAGAGTTACTTAGTGAGATAGGTGGCCATATAAATTGAATGAAGAAATAAATTAGAGACAACTTAAGATGTTGCTTCATTACAACCCAATACATTTGACGGTATCTTCCAATGGTTTCTGGCAAATGTTTTCACCCCATTATCTGATCCTTTTAAACAGAATTTAATTGATTGAATTGATTTGGGAATTCTGGCATGTTTTATTGCTGATTTGGGCCTTTTCCAACGAAGTCTATTTCCACTAGAGAGCAAAGTGTGATTTCCAACCTATGGCAATGAGTTAATGCATATCCAAATCTAGAATTCAGTTTACAAATAACTCCAGACATTTCCAAAAATGATATAGAGAGGCATAGTGAAAACATGATACATAGATAATTTGCAGTCAAATTAATAAATTAATATTAGAAGATATACTGGTTAAAACTACTTTTCAGCCATGAAACCGACTTGTTTCAAGGTAAGCTATCATGCAGTTACCATAGGATTGCTTGGGAAAAGAATCCTAAGCATGCTGCCTTATTTCTCAATACATAGCTACGAAGTTAGCTATCTACCAACCCTTTACTCCTGTGAAAGAATGGACGTTGGTCTTACCTGATACATCCTTTCTCGCTGATGAGAGGCCGTCTGTCAGAATGGGGTTGACTTCCTCTATGTTCTATAGGCTGAGTCGACTTCTAATTTGCATATCTCCGCCCTCCTGGCCCAGTGTTTCAGCGAAGGCGGTGTCGTCGACTGACGTGTCTTCCTAAAATGACAAAGAGTTAATATGCCACCCCCCCCCGTAGGAAAAAAAGGGCCGGAACGAAGGGAGGGGCTGACAGACGGCCTCTCATCAGCGAGAACGGACGTATCAGGTAAGACCAACGTCCATTCTCCGCCTGAGAGGGCCGTCTGTCAGAATGGGGACATACCAAAGCGAAATGTCCACCAGGGAGGGAAGATCCGGCCCACGCTCCAGTCAAGAACGATGCACTGCCTGCAGCACTTGGCGACCGAAAGCCGCATCCGAGGAAGCAAAGGAATCGATCCGGTAATGCCGAATAAATGGCGAAAGAGATGTCCATGTAGCGGCCCGGCAAACTTCCTCCAGAGGGGCCCTGGTAGACCAGGCCGCCGAAGTAGCCGCACTTCGGGTAGAGTGAGCCGTTATTCGTGAAGGGACCGGTAAGTGCTGTCGTTGGTACGCAGTCGCTATAGTGGCTCTAATCCAGCGACCTAAGGTCGAAATGGAAACCCTGGCTCCAATGTTCTCAGTCTGAAATGAAACAAAGAAAGCCTCCGTCTTTCGAAATGATGCCGTACGAGAGATGTAGATTTTCACTGCTCGACGGACGTCCAGCGTATGCCACGACTGTTCAAGACGATGAGAAGGGCGTGGACAGAAATTAGGCAATATTAATTCTTGCGAACGGTGGAATAAAGAATTGACTTTAGGTAAGAAAGCCGGGTCTAGACGGAGAACGACCCTGTCGTTATGGATAATGCAAAGGTCCTGGCAAATCGAAAGCGCCGATAATTCGGAGATACGGCGAGCCGAAGTAATTGCTATTAAAAATGCCACTTTAAACGACAGAAAACGGAGAGACACCAGTCTGAGAGGTTCAAAGGGAGAGTCCATGAGGGCCCACAAGACCACATTCAGGTTCCACGATGGATAGCGGTGAACGACGGGAGGTCGCAAATTAGAAGCTCCCTTTAAGAAAGTCTGAATAAATGGATGACGAGACAGGGGGCCGTCCGAATGAGAAGACAAAATGGTAGAAAGAGCCGCCACCTGACGCCTGAGAGTCGCCGGGGCTAGTCCTGACGTAAAACCGTCCTCCAGGAAGGAAATAACCATGGGCACCGACGCTGCCAGCGGATCCGTTGAATGACGAGAGCACCACTTGGAAAAAGCTGCCCAGGTAGCCTGATAAATCTGCGTGGTGGAGCCCCTTCGGGCTGCCAACATAATGTCTATAGCCCGCGGGGAAACTCTAGCCGAACTCAGGATGCGCCGCTCAACCTCCACACGGTCAATTGCAGTGAAGCGGGATCTGGATGACGAAGATTCCCCTGGAACAAGGCGATCTGAGAAGCCGGAATTGTCCAGTGAAGTGCTACAGACAGCAACTGAAGGTCCGCAAACCACGGCTGCCGGGACCAAAAGGGAGCGACCAGAATGATCTCGGCCTTCTCCTTCAGAAGCTTGCGAATACACTTCGCGATTACGGGAAGGGGCGGAAAGGCGTAAAGCAGCCCGGCCGGCCACGGACTGCGCAAGGCGTTCGTCGCTTCCGCTTGAGCGTCCGGATATCGGGAAAAAAACCGAGGAACCTGATGATTGACAGAGGAAGCGAACAAATCTACCGCAGGTATCCCAAAACGGTCTGTTATCCGCTGAAAAAGGTCCGGAGGAAGGGACCATTCCCCGTGGTCTACTACCTGACGGCTCAGAGCATCCACCTGAACGTTCATGTTCCCTGAGATATAATCTGCCGCCAGAGACACTAGATGCCGCTCCGCCCAAGCGCCTAGACAGAGAGCCTCCCCGAGGAGCAAAGGCGAATGAGTCCTGCCCTGCCGGTTGATATGGGCTTTGGTGGAGATGTTGTCCGTTAAGACCAGAATGTCTTTCCCCTCCAAAAGACGCTGAAAATGTAGAAGGGCGAGCCTGACCGCCCGAAGCTCCAGGAAATTGATGCTCCTGAGACGTTCCTGAGGGGACCACAAGCCCTGGGCCACTCGATGTTGACAATGAGCTCCCCAGCCGAGAAGACTGGCGTCCGTCACTACCGTGAGCCGAGGAGGATCGTGGAAACACGTTCCCTGTTCTAGAGCCCGAGACTTCCACCAACGAAGGGACGCCGCGACCAGAGGAGTCAGTTGAAGAGAAATAAGAGAAGAACCACGGCCAGTCCGCTGAAGAGGGAGCAGGAACCACTGAAGGCGTCTGCTGTGCAAGCGAGACCAAGGGACAATACCGTAGGTAGAAACCATTTTTCCCAACAAACAAGACAGCTTAAACGCAGTGACAGAGGATTCTGAGAGACACTGAACTACCAACTCCCTAATGCTGGTTTGGCGTTCCGGGGACAAATAAACCTTAAGAGCTATGGTATCAATGACTGCCCCTAAATGAACCAATCTAGTGTCCGGAGTCAAATGACTCTTGGGAACATTGACTGAGAAGCCATGCTCCTGAAAGAGAGCCAAGACTCTGTCCACATCCCGCTGGCCCGAGGACCGGGAAGAAGCCTGAACTAAAATATCATCTAGATAAAACTGGAGACGGACACCTAAGGACCGAATATGACCCACCAGGGCTGCCATAACCTTGGTGAAGACCCTGGGGGCGGAAGAAAGCCCAAAGGGAAGAGCCCTGTATTGATAGTGTACACCCAAATAAGCAAAACGAAGGAACTGCCTGTGAGCCCGGGCAATGGGAACATGCAGATAAGCCTCAGTCAGATCAACTGAGGCCAGAAAATCCCCCTGCCGAATACAATCCAGAATCGTAAACAAGGAATGCATTTTGAACCGGCGATATAAAATATACCGGTTCAAAGCCTTCAAATCGAGGATGGGGCGCCATCCGCCGGAACTCTTACTAACAAGGAACAACCTAGAATAAAAACCACGACCTCTCTGTTCTATCGGAACCAATTGAACCGCTCTAATCTCAACCAGGTGCGCAATAGCCGCAGAAAGTAACGCTCTCTTATCCAAATCTCGAGAGACCGGACAAGGGAGAAACAACTGGGGAGGTGGAGAAACGAATTCCAAAAACAGACCAGATCTAATGGTACTAAGAACCCAACTATCAGAAGTGGCAGATTCCCACTGATGGGAAAAAAGGGCCAGATGGCCCCCTATAGGAGCGATTAAATGGGAATTAACGGAATCTGCGCTGGAAACGGCCCCTCCCCCCACGAAAGGGCTTACGGGCCTGGAACTTCCCTCCTTGCCGAACCTGAGAATTCTGAGAAGAAGATCTGCCTGGGAAAGAACGCTGGAATCGTTGCTGGTAAGTACCAGACTCGGGAGCACGAAAGGACTGGATCCGAGGAAAAGCTGAAAACCTAGCATCAGATCTGCGGGACACTGATGGAAGAACCTTACGCCTGTCCCTTGTTTCAACCAAAAAGGGATCCAAAGCCGAACCAAAGAGGTGACCAGGTGAGTATGGAGTAGCCGCCAACTGCCACTTGCTTTTCAAATCAGCATTCCAGTTCCTGAGCCAAAGAAGCCTGCGAGAAGTGACGGAAGAACCTAGCGCCTTAGCAGCAAATCTGGAAGCGTTCAAAGTGGCATCCGCCGAATACTCGAGAGCGGCTGCTATTTTGTTGAGATCCTGACGCGAGCGTAGATCCGCAGAAGGAAGGCGTTCCTGTAATTGCTTAATCCATAATAAAGCTGCCCGATTAAAAAAATGAGGCCGATGTAGAGGCCTTGATGGACCAGGCGGCCGCCTGGTGCCCTTTAAGAAGAGTGCGCTCGGCACACCTGTCCTCCGGCCGGAGGACATCCTCTGTCGGACCCGCTGGATGAGAAGAATGACAGAGAGCCACAATTGGGGGATCCACAACAGGAGGCACGAGCAAATCCGACAAGGCGGATGCTGGATTATAAAGGCGCTTATCAAGACCATTAGGACTAGGGCCAGCACCAGGAACCGACCACTGGCACGACAAGACATCCAGAAACAATTTTGGAGCCGGAATGGTCTCAGGATTAACTGATGGCTCAGCAAACATGGCGGAGGCCGGATCTACAGAGTCCACTGGTGCAGTAGCAGGAGGAACCACTCCCAGGCGGGTAGTAGCAATGGCCTTATGAAGTAAAGAACGAAAGAGCTGAGGCCGAAAAAGACCAATAAAGGGGGCCTGTTCGGGCAAGGGAGAGTCGTCATCAGACAATGCAGAATCAGGTAAATCCTCATGCTCTGATACAGAAGCCTGCTCCAGCCGATCAGGAGAATCCTCAACTGCCTGCTCTGAAACGGAGTCCTCCTGCAAGGGAGGCTCTTGCGATTGGGAAGGCCCTTGAGGTCTGGAAGATTGAGAGGTCCCCTGGGCCTGCATAGAGTGCAGAAGTCCCTGGGAAACAGGACTCTGCTGAAAAAATTGAGAAAGGCCTAATTTAAAAGCCCTGGCAAGCATGAGCTCAAAGGCCTCTGGAGAGTGAACATCCCCCGAAGATGAAGGAGGCAAGGGAACCTGAGAAGGCCTCTCCTCTGGGGACTCCTGTTCCTGATGAGGCATAGACTGAAACATGGGTTCCGTGCCAGGAACCGGCTCTGGGCCCTCCAAAACAGAAACATCCGGAGAAAGTTCCCTAATGGAGCTTCCAGTCATAGAGGGAACAGGAGACCTGGCCCTACTGACAGCCACCGATGGTAAAGGGCCGCCTTGAACTGCTTTGGCCTGAGCCTTTTTTATGGCCTTTTCTAGGGCGTTATGGCGACGCTGCTCCTCCTTCGACTGCCGAGGCCCCGCAGCCTCCTTGCCCTTTGTTTGTTTGGCCCGTTTGGATTGAGGGGGATCGCTAGAAGAGCCCTCCATTGGATCCTCCGAGGTCTGCCGCTTGCGGGAGGAATGGTGCTTGGCTCTGCGGGGAGAACTAGTAGCGTCCGCCATCTTGGAAATCGCCTGAGGGAAAAACAAAATGGCCGCCGCTAAAATAAAAGGGCGCGAAATGGCGAAAAAACAGCTACCGCCCTTTGAAACGGTGCAATCCCTCACGGCCGCTCAGCACGATCGCCAGCCGAAGCTGTTAAGGCGATCAGATAAGGGCACCCCCCTCGGGCAATCCAACTCATTAAATAAACAGCCGCCAGCTCTAAGGCTGTTAACGCGGTGATAAAAACGGGGCAGCGCTAACCTCCGAAATGAGCCGAACGAGGGAAAACTCAGTAGGATCCTCCCTCCCCAGTACCAGACACAAACAGAAGCTCACTTACTCCGAAAAAACTCGCGAACGGGAGGAAGATCGAATAGCGATCCTGGCTCGTGACGCTCCCCGCGGCTCAGCAGCAATTTAAGCGCCTCTCAGCTGTCTCTGAGCCTCAAAGGCTGCCCGGTCAAAGCCGGTTAATGCAGCGCCGCGCAATTCAAAAATCCCACGAAGAGAGAGAGAGAGAGCTGGCTCAAGTGGTGGAATTCTGAGCCAGCCTCCAGGTGAAAATTAGCAAAAAATCTCTTCAAAAAATCTCTTCAAAAAAAGTGTTAAAACACTAATGCTCAAGCCAAGTAGGGAAGACACGTCTGCCTACATAGGCTGAGTCGAAACACTGGGCCAGGAGGGCGGAGATATGCAAATTAGAAGTCGACTCAGCCTATAGAACATAGAGGAAGTCAACCCCATTCTGACAGACGGCCCTCTCAGGCGGAGAAAGCAAGTTCAACACTAAAAAAATTGGCCATGCTTTTAAATAGAGTATAGGTAAGTACATTCACAAATTCATTATATCTCTTTAGTGTTAGCAAATTGTTTACTAGGATCAATTTTGCAATAAATACCACTTATAAACAATGCATTTATATGACGATAGTTTGTCAAATACACTTCTTTAGCAGTTTTGTGAAAAACATGCCAGTCATTGTGAGCAATGACCACTAGGAGAAAGGCATCTGAGTTTTAACTGTACAAAGATTTCTGCTCGAAGGATATTTTTCACAATAAGAAAACACAAAGCCACATGGCATGTATTCCAGGGAAACATGACAAAACATTTCCTCATATCTACTGGTAAAAAAACAACACTTGAAAATGATACCTATGTTTATTTGTATGTATATATGTTAATCTTTCTGGAATCTGCACTATATATCAGACATTAATACAATTGAACATGTCCAGAAATATTTCACAAGAAGAGTTCCCCTCTCCTCTGCTCCCAACAAAATACCTTATGCCACCAGACTTGAAATTCTGGTGGGCTTAGAAAACTTAGAACTACGCTGCCTTCGGTATGACTTACGCGTAGTTCATAAAATCATCTGCTACTGTCAATGACTACTTCAGCTTCAACCAAAATAATACACAAGCATACAATAGATACAAACTTAAAGTGAACCGCTCCAAACTCGATTGCAGAAAATATGACTTCAGCAACAGAGTGGTTAATGCCTGGAATGCACCACTGACTCTGTGGTTTCATCCCCAAACCCCCAAAATTTTAATCTAAAACTATCTACTGTTGATCTCACCCCATTCCTAAGAGGTCTGTAAGAGGCGTGCATGCCTACCATCCCTGTCCTAATGTTTCCTCTATTTGTATCTATTTTGTGTATCCAATCCATACTTATTACCTAGTACATTCTTGACAACTAAATAAATAAATAAAATATTTAAATAGAACTCTCTGCCCCCCACCCCCAAATATACTAAGGGAAGTGGTAGGGAAGAAAGAATGATACACAGCACAGGTGTCAAACTCGCCACATCAAATTGTCATCACATGATACTTCACATTTTTCCTGTTCACAGAGCTTGGGTAGGCGTGATCTACATGTGATGTATCTGGGCCACCAGTCGCTAATTTGACACCCCTGATATACAGGGAGTCTGTTTCTTCTACCTGCATCCTTTTTTACCTTAAATTTAAGAACTATTTAGTCCATACAATTTCCATATAACATTCCGGACAAAGTTTGATTCTGGTTTTAGTACACTGGAAATCTTTGAAATGTCTTAAATATATTATAGTGCTGCTACAAATAGAATTTCACTGATGTATAAATAGAGTACATATTTCTTAAAATCACCCTTGATGATACAATAATGGAACTGATAAAATATTTACCTTCAGGTGCACAAACTACAAAACATATAGGCAGGAATCACAACAGGTTAGCGTAACAATATTCTTTCTACAATCTAAGCCTGTCTTTCTCAATCTTGGTAATTTTAAGATGTGTGGCCTTCAGCAAGCCAGTATGTTAAAGTCCACACATCTTAAAGGTTGAGACACACTGTTCTAAGCATATTTACATGATAGAAAAGAGGTATATGCACTTCCGAAAAGGAGTTTTGCATAAAATAAATGCATTATTTTATCAGCTCAATGTGACATCTTGCACCGGCTGATTTATGGTTTTGGAGCTAATTAGAAACTAATTTTCTAAAGTCAGTATCTTGGAAGTTAACAGGGAGATAGAAAGAGCACGACAAAGAACTTTTTCTTCAAGTGTTGCACACTCAGCATCTTTATGAATTTAGAAACCATTGCTGCCATCAGCCATAGTTGATATTAGCAATACCTTTTCTACAATAGTAGAAATAATTAAATCTACCAGGGTTTTGGGCAGCTGCTTAAGGACAGACTTAAAAGCTGAAATGAAAAGCAAAGTTTGGTTTTGTTTTAACATTTGGTACACACACACACTCATGAACGCACCAGTATCCATTTGATACGGGATACTTTTGCTTGGAAGGCTCCTCTTCTGATTCATATTCTATAAATGCATATTCCAATACATTCAAGCTGTTAGGTGGTGCTGAATGCAACAAATATAATCAGAATCAGAAGAATATTTACAGATGCATTACAGCAGGAAATATTCCTAATTTTACACACAGGAATTTCCTGGATTCAATATGTCATTTGTTCCTGGCAAACTCTATCCTTTGTCTGCATATACTTCATGTTTTCTGCAAGCAGTGAATGTTATCTTACATAACCGGGAGATATATTTGTGCCAAATTTATATATTCTGGACAATAACAACTAATTAAACATTTAATCTTCCAACCTGAACTCTGGGTACACTGAATTTATCTTGCCAAACACAATTGGAATGCCAGTATGCTTATGCACATGCTATGCTTAGATATTTATATATAAACCTTGGCTTTTTTTTAGTAGGGGAAAGGTGAAAGAGAAGTATTTCCAAGGAGTTTCAAACATTTTAAAATTCTAGATTCTCTTGCAAATAAGTAAGGATTAGCTTCTGAAGCCACTTAACATGGATTATAAAATAGAATACAAAAGGTAACATTTCAGAGTTCTTTCTTTAGTTTCAACTGTAGGTGATATAAAAAAGTTCTGATGATGTTCCTTGAAACCAATGATTGCAAGGCATTTCTCATCAAACCATAATGAGGTTAGAAGATGGCTTAGCATGTTCTTTGAACCAGGCAAACTGTTTTATTACACCATCACCTATACCATAGTGTGTTGGATGAACCCAATTAATTAAAGCTTAGTGTACAATTCATGTTAAAACAAATCATGCTTAGCAGAATGTGCAAACCTCAACTCTTAGTTCTTTTATTCAATCTCAGTTCTAGATTGAAACTCCCAGCTGCTGTTATATAGTACTAGTTCCAAGTAAGAAGTTAAAGCATTATCAATCATCAATGATGACTTTTGACTAAAAGAATTTTGTATCAATTTGTTCCATCAGATTATACTAGACCTACACAGAATAATTATTGAATCAACTAGCACTGACCAAGGAAAGCAAGTATGGACTACGATTACTATTTGGTTATTCGGAAGATTAGTACAGTCCCCTGAAGCAAAATTACAGAAGGATTGCTGAGACGATTAATATTACAGTAAAACAAAACTTTTTTACATAAATATTTTTCACTGAATTTTGAAAGACTGCATTTCAACAAAAAAGGAAGGAAGCTGAATGTTTATTTTTCTTTAACTGTTCTTTTCTATGGTAGATTACCTAAACATTTAATAGTGGAGGACAGATCTTCTCGCCTTCTCAAACATAGTGATTTTAGAGGTTAGGATAAAGTTAAAACTCATTTTAAAGAACATCTCAGGCAACTTTTGCACAACCAGGTCTATATGCATGTAAGCCAAATCAAATAAAGATTACTGTAGATCACTCTATATGAAATCTAGATGTATAGTTTTAAACTGTAACATTGCATGGAAAGCAGCTGCATGCAAAGACTTGATTCCACACCCAATTAATTCCTTTTGAATCAAGTCTCTATCCTTTATGGTCGCAGTTCCTCATTCCAAAATGAAATGATCCATAGAGAATAAGACTGTTAATTATGATGCCTATATATAATGTCCAGTGTTGGAAGGAGGGCATTTTATTTAACATCAGTTATTGAGCACCTCAAGTAAGTTGTGCTATAATATTCAAATCTTAGTGGAAAAATATTCTAGACTAAATAGGTTTGAATTTATAGGATTCTTCTTAAGGTAATTATCGACAAACAAATCGCTTTAAAGTATTGTAAGAGACCCAGCAATCAAGTTTTAAATATTATATCTAGTACAATAAATTCTACTAGTGGCTAAGATGCTGAGCTTGTCGATCAGAAAGGTTGGCAGTTCGAATCCCTAATATAGGTCTCCTGCATAAGCAGGGGGTTGGACTATATGACCTCTAAAGTCCCTTCCAACTCTGTTACTCTTACTGATTGTGGTATCTGTCCTATCAACTATTTCTAATATAAGAAAATATTATAACCTCATCATCTTTTGTCCTTATTTCTTTAACTGAAAAAGCCAAAATACTATATTATTCCATTCTATATTTGAGAAAAAGGTATTCATGTATTACTGCATATCACAATAAACAAATAGATATTTTCCCATGAAATAAAATATTATAAATGTATTAAAAACAGATTCCAAAACAGATTATAGGTTTCTTTTTCTTAAAAATTATCAGAAAATGACTCAAACTATGTACAGGTAGTCCTCAACTTACAACGGTTTGTACACTTGAAGTTACAATGGCAGTGAAAAAATTGTCTTATGATTATTTTTCACACTTAAGATCATTGCAGCATCCCCATAGTAACGTAATCCAAATTCAGACACTTGGCAACTGACTCTTTATTTATGACACTTGTAGTGTCCTGGAGTCCTGTGATCATCTTTTGCTACCTTCTGACAAGCAAGTCAATGGGGAAACCAAATTCACTTAATGTTATGTTACTAACCTAACAACTGAAGTAATTCATTTAACAACAGTGGCAAGAAAGGTAGTAAAATGGGGCAAACTTCACTTAACAAATGTCTCACTTAGCAACAGAAATTTTGGGCGTAATTGTGGTGGGGAGTTGAGGACTACCTGTACTCCTTTCTCTGTGCCATAATTTTCTAAGATTTTTACTACAGATTCCAGTTGCTTTCTCATAGTCCTTTTGCAATCAGTTTATTTTCAGATGACTTTATTGTTCATTCAGTTTTTCCCTTCAATAATTGAATTTCAGAAAAATAAAATGCTTAAGGCAATAACAATCAATGCACCCCAAAGCAGTCACTATGCAAGGCATTTAAAGGTATGAATGTTACAGTTTTCAGATGAGAAACTATTACAAACACCATGAATTTTAGAACAAAACAGCTACCTATAAAAATAACCAGCATAAGGAGATTGTAGTTGGCTTAAACTATATGGTTTTTCTACGTAGATCACTTTTCTCCACCCTGGTACCCTCCAAATGGGAAAGCACGATTCTCATCATCTGTATCAGCACAGCCATTGGTCACATTGTCTAGGGATAATGGAAGTTGCAGTTCAATACCCCCTCAAGGTCACCAGTTTGGGGAAGGTTGACAAAGCTTACAAATTCTTTCAGAAAGTGCACTCAATGAGTAAAAATTAACAGATCCTAACTAGCCTTGAATTTTATTGAAGCAGACTTCAATCAGGAGTCCCATCTAATAGACTAAGTTAATTATCTTTCAGATATATTATAAATACTCAATACACAATTTTATAAAACCTACTGTTTACACATAAGATAGATTCACTGTTACATCTAGAAAAGCAAAACATAGGGCTCTCTAAACTCATTATGTTGATAGTTATAGAAATACTATATTAATGCATAAACAAGATATCTAAAGCAGGTTGATATAGCATTACAAAAAAAATATTTTAGTAGGTTCCAAATATGAAGATTTATTACTTGTTTATAAACTTGCAAAAATTCTTTGGAAAATTTCACTGAAAGTTCTAATCTAGCTTCTTTCAAATTTCATCATAATACCTGTTATACATAAGCATTTTTTAATAATTAGTCATCATGTACATTTGAACCTCATATTATTACATATCAGACATATTACTCATCTAAAGAAACAGTATGATTAGAATTAGTGGGACTCCACCCATGAAAATTGCAAATGAATCTTCCCCTACGACTATCGTATCAGCAAGAACATAGTATAAATCATAGACATGAACAGAAAGGAATATTCTGTTACTGATGAACAGCCTTGTATTATTTCTGGACCATTTATAAAATATAAAACTTACAAAAAGTAAAATCATCATAGATGGGAATATCAACTCTTTCCTCTATTTTTTAAATTATATTCCAAATCATATTTTCAAACTTATAAAAAATTAGGTCAGGAATTGCTGTCCAAAATTAAGCATCCATGTGACCTAAGATGTAATATACAGTATTTTCCGGCGTATAAGATGACTTTTTAACACATGAAAATCTTCTCAAAAGTCAGGGGTCATCTTATACACCGGGTGTCGTTCTCCTGTAACCAGGCAGACCAGCCCGAAAGGCTCTGACAAGCCTTAGATGGCCCTGATGAGCCAAGCTCTGACCATCGCAGCTGAGTTGCCTGCTAATCAGGCAACTCAACTTGGATCGTCAGAGTTATTTAAAAGAAAAAAAATTTCTTTTAAATGGCTGACGATCCAAGCTCTGATGATCCCAGCTGAGTTGCCTACTAATTGGTAGCAAAAATCCCCCCCCCCCCAGCTTGCTTACTTTAGCTGCTACTCGCAACGCTTGCCTTGCTTTGCTTGCCTGCAATCCATTGCATCAGAAAGCAACTGAATCTCCCTGCCTGCAATCAAGCAGGCAGGGAGTTGTGGACTTTAATTCCCAGAATTCCTCAGCCAGCAAAGCAAAGCTGGCTGAGGAATTCTGGGAGTTGAAGTCTACAGTCTTAAAGTTGCCAAGGTTGGACACCCCTGTTTTATTGGGTAGGTTTCCCCCCCCCCCTTTGGGAGCTTTAAAAAAATAGTTAATTGGGGTTTTTTTAGTTGTTCTTTTTTTAGACCTAGCCATTTAAAGTTTAGGAAGTTTTGAATTTAGCTGCTTTCATATAAAAATAAAAATAAATTAAAATAAAATAATATTTGTGCAGCTTTCTAAGATTTAGTGTGCTTCTGTAGTGTTTCACTCTAACTACACAAACACACAAAATCTCACAAAAAGCTGTATGTGGAATTTTGTGTGTGTAAAGTGTGAAAGTTGGATTTTTGGGCTTTTTGTGGCTGTGTGAGATTCCTGCTTGTTGCAGGGGCCATTTTGGGTCTAGCACAGCTGCTTTTACATTGTGGGTGAGCCAGTTGTGTTATGTTGTGTGTGTATAAAGTGTGAAAGTTGATTTTTGGGGGCTTTTTGTGGCTGTGTGAGGTTCCTGCTTGTTGCAGGGGCTATTTTGGGTCTAGTACAGTTCTAGCACATCATCAGTTCCAGTTTGGTTGACAGCTTAGAAAACAAACAGCATGGCAGCTCCCATGGGTTTATTGTCTTATCCTTCCTTTCAGCTTTAAAGTGAATTAGGAAAAGTTTAATCCAATTGCACTGTTTTATGTTGACATGTTTGATGACAAACAGCCTTATGTTTATAAGTGACAGTTTTCCTGCTAAGCACCTGCATATCATAAGCATTTGAATTAAAATTACCATATTGAAATCAAATCTGATGTTTTTTAATTTTTATTTGGTATGCGTTGGAAGAGGGGTAATCTTATACAGTGAGTAGAGCCCAAACCCTATATTTTAACAGGAAAAGTTGGGGTCGTCTTATACGCCCAGTCGTCTTATATGCCGGAAAATACAGTATATAAATGTAACCAAGACTACAATCTTTAATGGAAATTGTTTTGTTGAATTCAATATGGCTTACTTCTAACCAAGTAGGCAAAGTGTTTAATCTTGGAGTAGATAAGCTTCTGCCTTAGTGTATTCTTGTTCTCCGATGCATAAAATCCCCAGACACAAACTGAGCAGTGTGACATATGCAATACAGGTAGTCTTCGACTTATGACCATAATTGACCCCAAAATTTCTATTGCTGATATGTTTATTAAGTGAATTTTGCCCCATTTTACGACCTTACTTGCCACTGTTGTTAAATGAATCACTGCAGTTGATGGTTGTAGTTATTAAATGAATCTGGCTTCCCCATTGACTTTGCTTGTCAGAAAAGTCGCAAAAGATGATTGCATGACTCCAAACGACTGCATCCATCATAAATATGAGTTAGCTGTCAAGCACCTGAATTTTGATCACGTGACCATGGGGTTGCTGCAATAGTCATAAGTGTGAAAAACTGCTGTAAGTCATTTTTTTTTCAGTGCTATTGTTACTCCGAATGGTCACTAAATGAACTGTGGTTAAGTCGAGGACTACCTGTACAATGTAATGAAACAAGTGCAGATCTGTACATTGGAGAAACAAAACAACCACTTCACAAACACATGGCACAACATGGGAGAACAAACCAATCAGGACAAGATTCAGGATCCATCTGCATTTGAAAGACAAAGGTCATTCTTTTAAAGACAGCAAAATCCACATTCTGGACAGAGTGGACCATTGGTTTGAAAGAGGGGTAAAAGAGGACATCTATGTTACAACTGAGCAGCCCTCCCTCAACAGAGGGGGAGGAATACGACACCACCAATCCCTTGTCTATAAGAGAAGTCCTTTCAGCAGCTCCAAGGAGATTCCACACCACTTGCAGTCAGGTGACCCTGAGGGCACAGATAAATTCCCAAGTGGCCTCAACAAATCTCAGAGAGAATGTTATTGACCGGATGACTATAAAGGAATATGATCCTTCCACCCCACTCCCAACCATCCTGCCATAACCAATCTTTCCATCCCTCCCATCATTCAGTCAGAAAAGATCTTGGATGAGAAGCAAAACATCTTCTTCCTCAGGGAAAAATAGTCCAGTTGCCTTTGGAAAAAGCACATCTGAGACACCCATGACCTGGATTACTGAGAATCTCCACAGACATTTAGCCATTTCAAATTTCTATTTTACATGCAATTTTAATATATATTCTGTATACTCTTGAATTGTTTAAAGGGGCCACATATTCTAAACTAAATTCTAATTTCAAAATTAACTTAGATACCATATGGGATCAGCTTTACCTTAATGGCAATATTTAGTAATGCTAAATATAAATTGACTTAGGCACAACTAATTCCCAGTACAAAATACACTCTTTTTGTTTTTACTTTTTGTGTTCCAGAAATCAATGCACACATGTGGCACCATGCCCATCCACTCAAATACTTAACTCACACACCTATGCCTCTGGAGATGGATGTTTGAATGCGTAGGAGGCAAATCTCAAGCACAGATGGATTAGGCTGACAATATATTCTTTTAAACAAAGCATATATATATCTGCTCTAATATTCAGGTTATCCAAATGCCTTTGCTTAAAATTCTCATTCAATCTACAAAACTAATCTCAAACATAGTTGATTACATTCTCTGACCCACTTCCTCACCTGACCACGTTGGGATGCTCAAATGTTTCCAGATGCTTCAAGACTGCCACTTCGCGTATAGTGGAAAGCGGCATCCCTTCCTCGCTGGTCTGCACCCGCACCCTCTTCAGTGCTACAAAACGTCCTCCATTCTTCAAGTCTCGAGCCTTGAACACTTTCCCATAGGCTCCTTCACCAATTTCCGCCACACATTCATATTGCTGGTCAGCTAGGCTCATGTTGTCCTTATCCATGACTTCACGGCTTTCCTTCTTCACAAATTGTTGCCTGATGTTCCAACTGTTGAATCTGTTGACCTGGATTCCAGCTGCCAAAATGCGCTTTCTGCTACTTCAACAAGTATCCAGAACAATTACAAATGGGCCAATCAACAGGATGTAATGTTCAAGTACTGTAGTAATAAACCGTGGTTGCCCTATTGCTTAGCTGGTCAATGGTCTTTGGAATAAATCTCTGTGTAAACCCAATTCAATCTAAAAAACCAAAGTGTGTATGAGAGAGAGAAAGAGAGAGAGAGAGAGAGAGAGAGAGAGAGAGAGAGAGAGAGAGAGAGAGAGAGAAAGAGAGAGAGAGAATATATTATTTCTCCATTACAGAATATCTTTTCATTTATTTTTCAACTGTTCACTTACTTAATAATATAACACCATTAATTTCACTACTTAGTATGCATTAGCAGACTACATCCCCATGATTAGCGCTAATATCCCATTTCCTATATTACTAATTTTGTCTTCCTTCAAAGAGTGCTCATTTTATTTTCTCAACAAAACTGTCAAGTTGGTCTAAGAGACAATGGTTGGAATTACTTACTACACTAAACCAACGATAGTTTTGACCAGTTATGTTTACATTATCAAGTTGTAACCGGATACACAAATAACTCAAACAAATTGCAATACATCTCATTATATAAACTTCTTCACTGAACAGGTCACAATCTATACATTCTAAACTCTGTAGGTTACTGAGTTGAGTCTCAAAAATATACTAGTAATCAATCTTTTAAAATTGAAGGCTTCTATTTCTATTAGCTAAAATTTCCAAGCCATCTTCAAGATCAGAGTATAATCCATTTAGATGCCCTTCAGATTTACAGACTTCAACTTTTAAAATTTCTCACCAAACTGCTTTTCTGAGAATTCTGCTATTGCTGAGAATTCTGGGAATCAAGTTCACATATCTAGAGGGAGTTCAAACTGGGAGAAAATCAATAATATAAATGGAGAACTGCTATGGAATTGATAGCAACAGCCGGATAAGCAAAGCTGCAGCCAGGCAAAATAGGGAAAAAATGGGTTTGGATAAAAGCTGAAGACTTTGCAATGTGGAAGACAAATCCAAGATGTAGATGAAATACATTATTATTTCTAAAACTGATCATATTTGGATTTTAAAATGTCCTGATTCTTTTATATGTCTAAAGAAACATCTGCTACTTTAGAAAAACAGAGACACACACAGATATGGATTCATCCAAAGGGTGATAGAAGATTCCCAAATGTATATCTTAGGGTAAGGTTAATCTCACTAAGCACAATGATGTTGAATGCTTTCTATGTGTAAGATGTGTTCCACTGACATTACCAAGCTTAAGTGCTTTTTTCACATCTAGTCAGTACCAGTAAAATAGGTGAATAATAAATTTTTAATCAAATCACAAATGTTATAATTTAACAAATCCAAACTCCATAATATTTATAAGTCTAATCTTTTCCTAGATAGACAAGTAAAAGATCCAGTATGTGAAGAATTCACAAGACAATGTGGGAATGATTCAACAATGAAAAATCAATGCATGGTTGAGAGAAGTAAGCTTTATATCCATAGTTGTCATCTACAATCAGTGATAAATTATGACTGGCTACAGCAAATTCAACCTTCAAGTAATAAGGAGTGACAAGGGCTACAAAACCTGTCTATATACAGATCACCAACTTCTCTGTATTATCCCTAATGAGCAACCAAAGCATCACCAAGAATCAAAAACTCTTTTAATTTTGCTGTAAGTAAATGCCAAAAATCAGTAATTGTGAAAAAAACAGATTCTTTTAACATAATTTCAAGATTATTAAGGTAATTGCTAGTATTTTCCAGATAAAAAATAGAAACAAATTCAGTAAACTATAGAAAAGACAATGGGTACATTCAGAAAATAGTAAACCAGAATTTTTAAACTACACATTTCTTGAAGAAAAAACTATGCCTGCATCAAACGAAGTATTAAAACAAACATATGTTTGAGCATGAACCAGGTCTGTATTTCATATGAGTGTTGTGTAGCTGAGTTTATTATCAACAGAATAATTGAGTTTGTACTCCAAACTTTAGAATTCTGCTTAGCTATCACAAAGATATTTTCTATTATTGCACCTCCTTTTCTCATCCTCCTACTTAATTCTCTGCATTTGCCATTCTGGCTGTGTAAACCAAAAATTTATTTGCAATGTGGGTCGCTGTGGACTAAGTACATCTTATTAAAGCACTCATGTTCTTTACAAAGTTTGTGCTGATGGTTAAGAATCCTCTCCATCTGAAAACACATTTCCTGGGATTAATGGTGAAGAAAAGAAACTGGGCATGCATATGTATTCAAGGAGAAGACTGATCTCAAAGTAGCCATACAAGCTTTTTAAAGGGTGTGGATGCTCTAATGCCTTAAGAAAGATGCTCTATTACTACAAATTTTTCATGAAGCTCTATTGTCTGTACCTGTGAATTAATCTCAGAATTTCTAATCAGTGAAGATGACTGACTAGGAAGACATCATTAGTTCAATATACTAGAATATGCTAAGTTGTACAAGGCTGGCCTTTTGGCGATTGCTATACTATGATTATTTTTCTTAAAATATATTATATTTTATATAATATATTCTATATTCTCTTTCTTATTTCCTAGTTATCCCAACTTATTATTTCTGCTATAGCGTAGTTTTCCTGCCACTTTCCATACTTTTCACAGCCTTCTACTTTTTCCATTGAATTTTTCCTCCTGTCCATGCTTTTTCCTAAGCTTTCCTTCCCTTTTCAACATTAAAGACCTTTTCTAATATTTTACTCAATAATTATGAAGTTTTCTCTTTTTTTTCAGGCTTTGTGTCTGTTTTCCTACACTGTAAATGAGTTTTTAGTACTCATAATACTTAGGCACCTCTGTTTGTCAAAACTCCACTAGTGAAAATTTATTGAACAATTGAAGAGTATGAATAATACTATTCTCTAAATGACCACTCAAATTTGCTAAATTAAAGAATGGAGATTATTTTCTGGTAAGTATAGAAATATGGTAGAAGAATCCATTACATCACTACTTATGATTTCTACAATATATGGGAAAACAATATATTGCATGAAAGCTAATAAATTTAGTGTAACATATGCCAACCTTAATTAACATATGCTAACTTTTCACAACCAATGTCCTATAAGCATTTCTGAAGGCATGCATATTTGCATTATTTATTTTGGCACTTTAAAAAGAGATCCTTGACAGCTAAGACTTTGTCTTAAGAAGACTCTTTAATTAAATACCTTATAGATAATTCTTGAAAAGGAAAAAAAAGCTTACCTTCTTTTTATGCCAACATACATCATTTTTATCTTCTACCAGAATGACTGATTCATATAATTATCACTCGGCTAAGTATTAAGGGTCCTTATTAAAGTCTATAATTACCTCTCTCAGAACTATGATTTTAACTATTAATATGTTTGGAAATATTAGTGTTAAAATAATATAAGAATTGTACTGATACGGTTCTGAAATTGTTACTTCCAGGTCTGTTGGGCTATAATTCCCTTGATTCATGACAATTTGCCTACTCTTTTTTTTAAAAAACATATTACAAAACATAATGAAAGGAGGTTTTATATTTTCAGAAGATCATTTTAACTTGGAAGTGGTCTTTGGAGAAGAAAAATAATTTCAAAACAACATGAACTTGTAAATATATATTACAAATAAGCAAACATAAAATAAATTTAAGGTAGGAAAATTTACCTCAGAAACAGACAGCATTCTTATAGCTAGTAGCAACAGGCCATAATTCACTGAAGAAAGAAGATGCTATCCAAGAACAATAGTGGGTAGGTAATGTCACACAAAATAAGCAAAACTCCATCTTGCAGGAATCCCACATTTGCACAATTTTTGAAGTTTTGTGTTTCTTGCTTATAAAATGGCAAGAAATCTTATCACTTTCAGCAGTACTATCAGAAAAACTGGTTTCCCTTCTGCATTTACCGGCAAAAAAAAAATTGTCTTAAGCAAGTAAAAAGTAAAGGTTTTTCCTATCTAGTCTAGGGGGCAGTGGTCCGTTTCTTATCTGAGGGAGCCAGTGTTGCCCAAAGACATTTCTCTGGTCATGTGTCCAGCATGACTATATGCCAAGGTGCACGGAACACTGTTGCCATCCTACCAAAGTGATACCTATTTATCTACTTGCATTTACATGCTTTCAAACTGGTAGTAGGCAGGAGCTGGGTCAGAAATGGTACTTCACCTGGTCAGATGGTACTCAGGCTGTCAGTCTTTCAGCTGAAATGATCAGCTTCTTTAACCTCTGAGCCATTGTGCCCCTTCTCTTCAGCAGGTAACATGGTGCAACTTATTTTTGAGTATGCACCTACAGTGGTGTGCATCAATGAATTTGAAGGGAGTTATATGTGTAAAACAGTATTCTATGTTTATAGGATCAGTAAAAGCCCTGTATCTTCTTTTAATAAATCTACAGCAACTTTTTGTTCATTTTTATGGTATACAGCAGTCTTTCATGATCCAATAGTTATTGATTCATTATAGTATTGCAAAAAGTTTCAAAATAAGGAACTGGGAAATACCTTAAGAATTGGAAAAATAAGTACAAATGCACAAGAAAATAAGAAATACATAAACTATGAGCTATCAGCATAATAGTTGCCAGTTGGCTATTCACACATTTTCATCTTGCAATCATTTTGATTTGTGGTAAGGATAACTATTATCTTCAGAAAAAAAGCTACATCATGTCTTTGCACTATTTTATAATATGATAGGACCAGTAGTCTCAACATCTGATAGTGTTGTGCCCAATGTTGCAACAATTCATTGGCAAGAAAGACAATGGCTTGAGTAATACATGAAATACCACAGATAAAAGGCAACTATCAATTTTTTTCTGCACTAAAAGAAAATATGAATAAAAAACCGTATAAGCAAGAAACCTGGTTACAACTGAAATATCTGCAAGTGGTTCAGAAGATATTTACTATAATTTTGGCCATAGTGTTTCATGAATTAACCCTTCATATAGGTTGATATAATGTGCTTTATCTAGGGCTGCCCTAACAGTCAGCTGCATAAACTGTAACTGGCATCAATTTGTTTCTGGACATAATTCAAGATGCTGATATGTACCTATACATTCCTAAATGAATTGGGGCCATATCTGAAAGATCATGTCCCCCAAAGTAAAACTGCTTAAAGACCAGTTTCAAGAAGTTCTATATTTCCTATCACTAGAAAGTTCACATTGATAGAATCACAATATAGGGATTTTCTGCAGTAGCAATTGTAAACTGCCACATTTACTTTCCTAAGTAGCCTGTTCTTCATTTACTTTTGGGAAGGTTATTCAAAAATATTTTGCTTCACTGGCCTTTTAAATGGTTTTAAATGTTTTGGGGTTTTACCCCTAAATTTACTATCTGTGATGTTTTAGAATTTGCAAATTGTTGGGTAAGGGGAAGATCCCAAATAAGGAACTCAGATATAATTTTATAAAGACTTTCCTTGCTATTGCCAGCAAAGTGTCTGGGTGTTAGTGCCTGAAGATTTTGTGTTTCAATTAAGATGCTTTTTCTCAACAAAGTTGTTCAGGAAAAGTAATACCTGAACTTTCTCAGCTACATAATTCTTAATTATGTATAATATCCATAAATATACTAAATCAAAGGATGTATGAAATTTGAATCCCACTAACAATAGTGGAATTGGGAAGAAATAAAGCCCATAACTGTCCAAAATAGCCATTTTTTCTGCACCAGATATAAACATTCAGAATTTTCACAAAGTTCTAATAAGCATTTGCTTTAAACCAATTCTAAATTTATATACAATAAAACAAATCTAGAGTTGCACTGCATTTTGGTTTCTATTTCTGCCTGTTACATAGAAGAACATGAAAGATGGCACCCAAAGGTGCTTTTCCAAAAGGTAACAGGGCAAGGTACCAGTCCAGTTGCCTTTTGGAAAAGCACCTCTGAGACAGCCATGACCTGGATGATTAAAAATTTCCATAGACATGACAGAGAGCTGCATTTGAACCCTTCACTTCATATAAAATCCATCCAACTAGTGCATGATACAAAATCACATATCAGATCAGCCACTTCACATTTTCCAAATATAATGGATTAGAGGATCCATCATTTCCAGCCAACACATGTAAAGATACAGATACTTTATCATTTTATATGAACAGTATTTTACTTCTTAGAGTCAACCAGACAATTCTAGGTTGGATTTTTTAAAAAAAGTTAACACGAGGAGGACAAGGAGGACAATAAGTGTAATTTTTCCTTTCTCAGTTTCAATTTCAACAAAAAACAGATCACCCACAACTGATATTTTCTTCAAAATCCAGAAATAATAGATAACTATGCAATAAATCTGATATTTACTTTACCTGTTTAATTTTAATGATTTATTTTAACTATTTAAAGAATAAATTTGAGTTCCACTTTTAATTTTTACAATTTCTCTTACTCAGTTAGCAATTCTGTCCTGGTACCAAATAGGAGAAAGCTAATCTATAAAGAGCAGCAGTGATTCTCTGTGGCTTTTGGCAGGCATTGTTGCCAGTCCTAACTGGACAAACCAGAAATTAAAGATGGGAACTTTAGCATGCCTAAAGGAATTTTGAGTACAAATTCTGCAGATTGTGCTGCTAAAACAGAGAGCCCCAAAGTGGGAAAAGCAGCTTTGAAGCTCAAGGATAGTTTTTGGAATGAGGGGCACTGTTACATGCTAAAAAGTTGTTATCCTTTTGGCTGTAACATTATAATTATTTTTATAAAAGATATTTTGATCCCATTTTTCTCCCACCATAACATTCAAAGTTGCTTCAGAAGATGTCACCAAACCTAATTGACTAGCCCAATATAATTTCTACAAGGCTACTCTATTATTAAAATCTGCTTGAAAAGAAACCTGACAATTCTACAATCTCCTCTGTTAGAAATGAAAGACAACCACCCAAAGTTAACTTCAAGTTGCAACTGCAGGAAAAGAACATTCCAAGAACCCCCCCCCCAACAAAATAGACCCTTCCCTAAAGGTTCAGTAGCCAATAGAAAATAAGAACGACCAACGAGACGGCGGAGGCGCCGAGTGCCTCTGGGATAGAAGTCGCCCCCCACTGTCCAGGCGGCCTCTGATGTACGAGGTTGGAAGATGGGAATCTGGAGCGGCTCCATGTGGGAGGTCGTCAAGGGGCGGGGGCTCAGGCAACACCAATTTCGACTGTCGGAGGCGGCCACGCACGCAGCCCGGGGATGATTGTATGATGCGGGAGCTCCATGCGGAGCGCTCGTGGCTGCTGGCGACGGGCAATTATCGTTTCAATAAAAATACACATCCTAGGGGGCGAGGGGGGGGTGTTATCAAGGGTTAGGGTTAGAATTCCCACTCCAAGAAATTACGTTCAACTGTTTGCCATGCAGAAGTTACATGAAGAAATCATGCATCAACTTGATGCACTACATGTGCTACTAGACTGTCGGCAACAGCAAGGCTAGAACGGATGAACCCTTTCCCTTTTCTCTTAATATCCTTCTGCAGCCTCCTAAAATAGAAAATAAATGAAGTAAGCGTTTTGCGCAGCAACACTTCCCCACTGTTTCTTACTTTGGCCACGTCTAAGACGGCTCAAGCATGTCCATGAAAATCCCACGCGGACACGGAACGTGGTTCTCTGTAGAAGCTGGGCCGATCGCACAAGGACCACCCCAAAGCGCTCCCCTATGCAGCATGCAACTAACGTGGAGAGAAGGGAGGGTGGGAAACTAGAACAATACTTTTCAATCCCCCCCCCTTTTTAAAAAAATCTCGAAAACCCCATTCCAGCCACCCACCTCTGGAAATTAATGAAGCATTAAGCTACTGATCTGTTAAGAGCACATGGGCACTTTCAGAAGTACCTGGAATTGCTCAGGCGCAGCTTCGGCTTCTTCTTAGGAAGTTACCACTTAAGTGGTCTCCAGCAAAACAGGAGTTAAAAAACAGTTTTTTTAAAAAAAAAGAGAGAGAAAAAGATGAAAAGCAAAGACCTGGTGAGGCAGGAAAAACAATGGAGAGCGTCTTTTCTAATATATATATAGATATATATTTTTAAAAATTCCGCTTCCCGTGAAAATAAGGAGACACTCAGCAGAATCGATCCGGATTCAAAGCTTTCACATGATGACAGGGGAGGGTGAGCTTCCACGAGCGGAGCCCAGCAGCCGCGATTGGGGCCACACAGGTAGTGGCAGCAGCAACTCCGAAGCTCTACCGCTGCCCCGCATTCGCATCTTCCTGCCAGCCGGGAGGGCAAACTACACCTTAAAGCGCTGAGGATCCCCTCCCCCTCTTTGGGGAAAAAGTGAAAGAGGCGCTGCTAAATTTTCTGGGGCTGATCAAAGCCTTGCAACGAACAGTCTCCCGAATGCAAAGCTCCGCGTTAGCTCTGCACGCCGCCGCCGCCGCCGCCTCTCCACGCAGTCCCAGTTTTTCTCTCTCTCTCTCTCCTCGGTTCCTGAGCTCGGTTTGAGACCAGCAGCAGGAGCAAAAGAGTTTCCCCCCACCTCGCCTCTACTTTTTTCTCCCCTTGGTTTCCCACGCTGGCTGAATGTGATTTGACCCCGTTTCAAAAAAGTTTGACATAGTGCTTCAACATTTCCGCATTCCAGCCAGACTACAAAGGCAGCGGCCGCCTTCTTCTCTTTTCTGTCTCTGCTCTCTGTCTTCACACTCAATGAAATCCTTCATGAGCTCTCTGCCAAAAGCAGCCGCATACCGCAAGGGTCGCATCGGCGAGCACAGCGCAAGGAACAGGCGCCCGGAGGCCGGAGGAGCAACGCAGGGTACTCGGCGAGGCGCGGGAAGGACAACCCAACGTGGGGAGGAGCGCCGGCTGCATCATAGCGCTCTCCTGCGAGGCTTCCGTGCTCGGCGCTTTATGAATCTCAAGCAAAAACTGTAATGATGGGAACGAACGTCTTGGTCATGACGCCTATGAATAAGAATAATATAGTCGCGGAATAGCTTTAATCCGACTTTCCTGTGCAAATCTCATCCCGCGTTGGATAGCCCTAGCCAAGAGTATTTTCAGTCTTTTATCCGCATTAGATTTAGGAATGGTATTTAATTTGTTTTAACAAAACACATAATCTACCCCACAAATGAGCCTCCAGGCTCTCTTGCATATTGCAATTGAGACTGGCTAAATAAAATATCCATGAGGCTGATTAAAGAAAAACATCCATAAATAGCCTCTATCAGCAAAGTTGCTAGGATGCAGAATGGAGGATAGGAAAAAACGTAATAGGAAAACATGATTTAAAAAATAATACGCCTTTTAAAAAAGTAACATTCTTTGTAATATTTGAAATGATTTGAAATATTTGAAATGCCATAGCGTATGGCATGAAGGTATGCATTAATGTAGTCTAAGAGGATGAAACCTCTCCTAGACTATATCCTATAAATCCAATTGAAAATAATTTTACAATTGCAAACTGTAACGCTCATATTCCTATTGGGATTAAAACCAAATTATATTTCCATACTTAGAATAAACCACGTTGGACCCAAGAACTCTCCCCAAAAAGTATTTTTACAGTATTATTTTTGCTCTATTTCTATTCTGCTTTGCAATACTGTATTTACTGATAGTTGATCAATTATTGGTTTAATCTGTTCTAGGAACATTAATGCAATAGGGGTATGGTACTATTAATACTATACTGGAGTGTAGCATGGAGGGTATGCATCCTTAACCTTGGTTTTCCAATAATTTACTTTTTGTGAAATTATAGTTGATAGTATTAGATCTTTATCCTTTGACCTGGTATTTCACCAGGTAGCAGGTGTCTTACATTGTTTAGCTTTCTCTTTTTTCTGACATTTTATATATCATTATTTAATTTTCTCCACAATAGGCAATTTTCAAAATGAATACTGTTCTAGCCCAACTGCAATCTGTCTTTTTTTAATTTTTTTTTACTTTTAAAGCAAATGAATGTGTGTTTATGCAAATGTGTGTTTATGCACCTTCACGCAACTTAAATTTTATTTAATAATCCTATTTAATAATATTTAATAAAACTGTACTTAATAATAGTAGCCAGAGATCTTTGGACCAAACTACCAGCAAAAAGAAATCAATAGTGAGCATTGGAATGTGTGTTTTCCACACACAAATCTTTCCAACTTGCATTCCAATGAGTATATTGTCATCTACTATGTGGCAATATAGATCTATTTCCCATTAACTTCAGTCAGCTTTCCTACGCAGAAGATAAAAAAAGGTATTAAGGATAAAAGGTATCCTTAAAGGATATATTTTCTGTTTAGTAAATATAATGCTGATTGAGCAAAACTGAGTGGATGGTAAAAAAAATTGAACATGTAGGAACTGCTAGGAAAAGCATTCCAGAAAAGTTTATGAATGGTGATGGTCCTTTGTGCTCTCTGAGCTTGATTGTTTTCTTGAAGATGTTTCATTCCCAAACTGGGTAACATCATCAGTGCTAGTAGGGAGCGGGGTTTGCTCTCAAGTGGCTTGTCCTGTCAGTGTTAGGGAAATTTTGGTGGTTCCTTGATTGAGCTGCTATTCATTGTTAGCTTGTTTGTCTGAGTTGGTATACTTTGATTGGGGTACTTTTTTTCTTTTTTCTTTTTGGTCGTTGTTTGCTCCTAATGTTTATTTGGAGTACACCAGGAAAGTTTATTGGGTAACTTAGTAGCAATATAAGAACTATCATTAATAGATCCCAATGCTTTAAGATGAACATAGCAGAGCTAACATCATACTGTAAGCATGAGGACAGTTCCTTTGCGGAATATATTGAGGAACTTTATAAAAATTATATTATTAAATAATAGTTTAGAGTTCTTATTTTCATCATATTAATGCATTCAAATATAATTTATAGCTACATTCAGAAATGATGGCCTTTCTCAACTGATTCTGAAAGCATCCATACTGAATGCATTTGCTAGTTCTTTAACTTTTAAAAGTGAGGGTAGCACTTGCCTTGCCTTGAGGTCTAATTGTTACATAAAGCTGCACTCCTGCATAATTATTAACGTAACAATTATTTGTTGTACAAGCCATTATAGCTGTGTTACCAAGGACTTAGCCATAACAGCTTGATTCATATATCATCCTAAACTAAGCATATTGTAGTTTCTTTTGTGTGTGAACCCAACCCTTTGGGTCTCCAAGTAACTACCGTAGTTACTTGTAGACTATAGTCCATCAAGCAGAGCTGACCACAGATTGAGATGAAATACAACATTGAGAGCTGTGCTGTCGCCAGGGTGGGAGGTTATTATTTTACTAATTCGTTATTTTATTGTTCTTTTTATTTCTTTTGTATGGCTTTTATATCTCTGCAAGCAGCCATGTGCAAGTAGGCAGCAATATAAATTTTCTAAAATAAATCAAATCCAGAAACACTTTTTCTCATAAAAAAATAGGGACTACTTTCACCAATAAATGATGCTTCAAGACTTAACAGAAAGTATTGGGCATTTTCAAGGCTAAATCAAATACTATATTTTAACATTATCTCTAATAGAATATGGGGCAGGAAAAAAGTGGGATGTCTTTTCCCTTTCAGCAGAATAATGTTACTCTACCCCCAATTCAGAGGGACTGTTGCTTCTCTGTTCCCAAACATAAGCAAATCAGTAATGGGATTAGCATCTCTCTGAAAACAATTCTTTTGATTGGGAGTTGTATTCCACTAGGTCCAGAGGGTGCCAGTTGTAATCCTAGCATTGGGGTGAGGAGTTTGAACTAGTTATAGAAAATGATTTTGCATCATTTACCATGCACTCATTGTGGGGAAAGGATTCCCATTAAAAAGCTGTTAATTCCTGCTCTCCATTTACACAAATTAAATTTTCAACACACTAGAATTTCTCTTCCAGATCTATCCAGATCTAGATCCACTGAAATGGGGAAGAAAGATATAAAATACTTAAAACAAAAGATCCTGTAGTGCAGATCTTTTGTTCAGGCAGCTGAACAAAATATTTATTGGTTTTAGCTTTTCTCTTGCCTCTTATTGCTATCCTCTGTGGCATAACATTGCATTATTACTATGATGGCTATAGCCAAGAAAGAAATCAAACTCAGTTCAGTTTCTTTCCACAGAATTTAAATATATGTGTGAGGGTAGAACTTGGAACAGTGCCCTCTCCAATAAACATTTTAATCTTTGGTAATCCAGTTTTTGAATGCTCTTAGCATAAAGTACTACTTTAACACCTGTCCCTTAGAACATGATAGCATTGTAGTTAACTGCTCAGTGGCAGGTGTTCGAATATCTCTTGAGAAACTGTTGTATTTTCCTTTTGCAGTTAAAGAGAAACATGCTTAAAATGCAACTTGATGAATGAAAATGGGGCTTTATTATTGTGTTCGCTTTATTATCTCAAATTGTTTTAAAAATATGTTTGATAAAACCTTAAATTGGGAGGATTTCATAAGGGAAATCATTGTTCAGAGAGAAAACAGACAAAGCAACAGATGTTCATTATGGTTTTTTTTCACAAAATAGATCTACAGAAAAACGTTGGATATGTTTAAAATATGTCTTTCACATTTATTAACTTTATTGTATCACTGTTATTTTATTTCTTACTACTACTGACAGACATAGACACAAATACAAAATACAATACCATTCTGCCAAAGGAATAATTCTGCAATTATTAGAATATAGCAATAATTACTAGTAATAATAAATACTTATATAATCTAAGAATTCTGGCTCTATGCTTGAAGAACATCAGTAATTTCAGTTCTTTTCTTCAACATGTATTTTTGGAAAAAAGTAAATGTAACATGGCAATGGGGAAGACATTACCTGATCATAGTCTGTCTACCTGGCATAGTAGGGAGACCTAGATCTATGGATGAGGGAGAAAGATTGCATGATCAGAATCTGATTGGGAGGCATGATATCGTTTTGTGTATTGAGAATATTGCTCACCATTTAAAATAACTGAGAAAATCAAATGCATATATTAATTAAAATATAAATGCAATTGCTGATATCACAGTAAACTTTTCTTTTTGTCCCTTTGAGTCAGTCTTCCTTTCTCATGACTGCATGGACAAGTCTCTGTGGTTTTCCTGGCTAGATTTTGGAAGTGGTTTGCCATTGCTTGTTTGCTAGGGCTGAGAGTGACTGGCCCAAGATCATCAGTTAGTTTCATGCCTAAGGTGGGAGTAGAACTCCAGATCTGATTCCTAGCCTGATGCCTTAACTATTATACAAACTGGTTCTCTAGAAATAGCAATAGCCTTAGACTTACATACCATTTCACAGTGCTTTGCAGACCTCTCTAAGTGGTTTACAGAGTCAGCATATTGCTCCCAACAATCTGGGTCCTCATTTTACTCATCTTGGAAGGCTGAATCAACCTTGAGCTGGTCAGGATCAAACTGTCAAACTGCTGGCAGCTGGCAGTCAGTAGAAGTAGCCTTTAGTACCACCACAGCACATACTGATATTCAAAGAACTGGCTATAGAGATGTAATTGGAATGAAATGGAATATATGGAATAATTTCACATTATGGTGTTTACTTTAGATATCAATTTATTATCTTGCCATTCTCTAAGTTCTGGTCCAGTGTTCTTCCAATTTAAAAATAGACCAGATATGTGCCAGTCTGCAAAAGCAGATTCTACTATTGAAGTAGATGGCATGTTTGATAAAACTTTGTGATTATAGGCTAATTGGAATCAACTGCCCAAAGAAGTGATGGTCTCTGTTTCACCTCATGTAAATTATATAGCCATCAATAAAAGATGCTTAGATTTGTCAGCTTCACATTAATAGATGTCAGTGCAATTGTAAAGCTTGCCCTTGACCCTACAGTAGTTCAAGTCTTTTCTGGAGATCAGTCCTGCCCAGCTATATTCACAAGGCAAAGCAATCCTAAGAATAAGTTCTGTTTTGGCCACATGATAATCCAATCTATCTTTCCAACCTGCAAGACAACTTTTGTCTACATCTGAATTGTCAAATGACAACAAAGACATCTCCAGAGTTCTTCCAGACTGCTTGTTTCCTGCTGTGAGAAACTGAAATGCTGTCAATCTAGTGGGGGAATTCCAAATACAATGATTGCTTGAAGAGACATTGATTTACAAAAATAAGGCAGCTACCTCTTACTTGAGAAAACCATGAAATAGACACTGAAAGGGAGGTTTTTTTTTCTCATCAGTAGCTCCTTTCTCTTGACCCCATTGCCTAAATAAGAAGAACTAAAAAGAAAGAGAAGTGCTTATAATTTAAATGGATGACTTGCTTTTCCCTGGCATTAAATGGTTGTCAATACCTACACTTCTGTTTTTTGTAATATGTTCAGTCTGGGTTCACTCTGAATATTCCTGTACACTTTGGGGGGGGGGGGGAGAAAGTTTGGGAAAAGTAAGATCAAACTACAGCTGATAAAACATGGTAAGTTTCTCCCAGTTCAGGTTCTGTTCTTCAGGGAAGTTAGAATAACATTACCATCTGTCTTAATTAATCATTGCTTTACTATCTGAATAATTGGGAGCTGTAGGAATGACATCCTACAAAGCTAATGATTTATTTTTTGCACCACAATCAATCTTCCAATTGTAGCCAAATAACAGATATTCAACTCTGACCCACAAAAGTACATTTAGAATTCTTGTGTGCTGAGTTATGTTTGCCCAAATCAGTTCTTCAGCAATTACTTTGCCAGGCCAGCAACAAAGGAGATGCTGATTCCCATCATGGACCTATAGTTTAATGAGCCAGTTTTGCAAAGGCTGATAGTATTTCTCAGCAAAAGAATAATTTAAAATTCTATCATAGTGGATATTAGTTTGGCATTTCCCAACTTTTATTATTAAATATTATTTAATGAAATATTATTACTATAATTATTAGATGACACAACCTTTGCTAACTAGGTTACATTTAGATGTGGGGAAACTTGGAATGTTTTTTCCCCATTAATACTCCGGACTATTTACCTGTAAGAGGAAATAGAAATCAGCACAATATACTCAACTTCAATTTGCTAAAGTAAATATAATAAACGTAACTCCCAAAGCTAGCAGGTGCATTATTTCAGAACTCATTTCAACTTACTGTTAGAAAAACATGCTTTCTTCTTTCTTTTAATTAATTACTATTTAGAACACATCTTTTGTTCATTTTCTTGCTTAGTTTTCCTTAATCATTTGTTCAAAGAACACTTAAATCCATGTATGTGTTACATCTGCCAGAGTTGTATTTGTTGTCCTCTTATCTTTACAGTTTCATTATATTTTCAGCTACTTTTCTATAACTACATCAGGGCTGGGTAGTAATAGAATCTCTAAAACTTAAGTGTTTTCCCTACAGCAAAGGATCCATTTTCAGCAGCTGCTGGTTTAATAAGACGTTATATTATTGTTACCTTGAGAGCATTTTTTCCATTCACTATATAAATCACTCTTCTTTTGAGGCTCAGATGACTTTTTAAAAAGGCAATGGGATTTTCTCAACTATTGAAAGTACTCTACACAAAAATGATTAAGCCAGGTGTGGCCAACACCCTAATGATGTTCTGAAAATCCTTGAGAATCTGGCCATTCTCTCCAATCTTGAGGTAGGTGTTTAGTAAGTGTTGTAGATTGATTTTTGTTGGGTCTTCATTCTCTTATGGAGCCCTCTGATTTCTCATGATTTATTTTTGCTTTTAATGTGATGGTTGCTCAGAGTTGCTTGAATTATGTAGTCTTTATATTAAATAAATAAAATATATTGTCAAATGATTACTGGGGTAAATTTTGCTACTTTGAAAGCATGTAAATATTCAATGTACAGAGTACAAATTTCTTAGCTCTTATACACATCCTTAATCTAGTTAGCCTTTAACTCAGTTAACTCTTTATTAGTGATTGTGACAACATAAAATTCAGCCATGCTAACTGGGTCAAAAGTTACTATTCTGGAAATACAGCATTGTCACACATTTTTTCAGGTGGCGTCTCTCTTCCTATGAGCCTTCGGTCTGGGACAGCACTGACTAGATCTTTGATATTGCTATCCCTTTCTCCATTAGTCAGGCAGCAGAAGGCAGGATTTTGCCATTGTAGTCAATTGGTGTTTTGAAGGTCTTTTCTGTACTGCCAAGACTGAACAGCAAGTTCTTACATACTTGGGTTATTTATTTATTTGATTTTTATTTTGCTTTTATTATTTTTATAAGTATGAAAAATAGATTGTTATAGATTGTTCCAGCCATAATAATTATAGAATCTGATATACCCAATATAGAATGTATTCAATTAATTAAACAATATACTAAAATATTGCTCAAAATACTTGAGGCAACAGTTCATCTATAGACATTTTCCTCCAACATATCAGATTTGATGGCAACAGATGGGTGTCTGTAGTTTTTTGAAAACTTAGATGAACTTGGGCAGACAATCGGATTTCTAAGACAGGGGTGTCTAACTCAGGGCGATGTCATGTAATGTATTGGGACTCCCCCCCCCCACTTTGCTAAACTGGGCATGGGTATGGCCAGCACGTGATATATCTGGCCCGTGGGGATCAAGTTTGACAGCCCTGCTCTAAGAGAATGCTCTTTCTGAGACTATTAGGGCAGCAATTGGGAAAGCCATGCTCTTAAAGATGATACTGTCAAAGAGAAGGGACCAGAAAGAAGACTTTCTGATTTTGAGAAACAAACCACTGGGAATAGGTAATCCCAAAGTTGCCCAGGTCCTATGCCACAAAGGAGTTTTAAAGATAATAACTAGTATATTTAAACATACTTGGAAGCAAACTGATAAATCAATGAGCTCTTGATGCTGCATTGGTTAAATACCTTTCCTAAATCCCTGAACATCTGCCTACTAGACCAATTGAAGTTTCAGCGTAGTTGTCAAGGACAGTTCTGTGTCAAATACATTGCAACAATCTAAACAAAGGAAACAAGAGGGACAGGCAGCCCCAGCCTCCCATTCAAAAAGAATTCATTACTGCTCAAACCTCCAAGGATTAAAAATCTGGATTTAACAATCAAAGACCCACTTCCCGGACAAGGCATTTACATGTGATTCTTTCAAAAATTTTATTATTTTGAAGGCATCCTGAACAGCTTATTTTGTTTGAGCATACTTAGACAAACAGATCAGCTGAATGATTTTAAGAGTTCCCACAACATTATTGCCTGGCTAGAATTAATTTAATCCAGTGAATGGTTCTTGGAGTTAAATCTAATTCCGTGGGAGTCCTTGATGACTGACTTTTAGTATTCCTCAACACACTAATCTTTGGGATATCCTAGGGTTAACATATTATGTAAATAGTTTAATGTTTGGACCATTCTACTTAAGACCCCCAATAGAGGATCACATGTTTGATGGAAAGAAAAAAGACACTTGAACTGGCTAATTTGAAATTTGATGTTCTAGAAGGTTTTGTTTTACCCGCAAATTTAATCCAGTTTTGCCAAAAGGAGTTGTTTTCCCAACAGGGGAAAGGCTTGTTTTAACTTTCCACCTAGTCTTAGTTTCAGGACCTGTAAAGGAAGGGATAGCTGGAGAGGTCTGCAGTAGTTTCTTTTGTTCCTGAGTACAAAAGAACAGGGGTAAAATAAGGAAAGTTTTGTCAGTTTTCATCTTCATCACTGGTGGAGCTCTGAAGGGTGATTTTTATTCCTTGTTTTCACCACTTCAAGTTGGCAGAAGCAAAGACAAGCATGGATCACCTTCAAACTGCTCCACAGAATTGGAAATCTGTTCTGTTAGTTGAAAACCAGTTATATCTCTAGCAAATGGGAAGGAATCACATTTATTACTGTGCTGGGAGTCACCTGCTAATTTCTGCAAATCAGATTTCAACCAAAGGTACAAAACAAATCAAGTTATTCTGAAGATTCTCCAAAACATAGAGTATTTCATAATTTTGATAAGGCTTATTCCTGGCAAATCTGCTATTAATGGTTCAATAAATAGCTTTCGCTTTTTTTTTTAGGTCTGGAAATGCTGATGCAGTTAGCAGTGTGGCCTAAATTTGTTAAATCAACATCTGAAATCCAGAACTACTATAATAGTTGGTTTATTTTTTAAACAGATCCAAAATTAATTAATGATTCTATTGAATTATTAATATAGTTTTTATTGTTGAGAAATTGTAAAAAACATAATTTCAGGAGTAGTGTATATTTCTTAACATTATGTAGAATTTGTGTAGATTGCAATGAAAGTGAGAATTGGGACTATGAGTATAATAAATTCCTTTATTTGTCAAATTTATACTGTATAGCTAACCTTCTCATAAAATAATTGCTTCTGAGCAATGTACAACAAAGCTGCAAAACAGTGGATTAATAAATACCCCAAACCATTATTATTATTATTATTATTAAAAATATTAAAAATTATTTTTTTAAAGGTTAAAAAGTAGAAATAACGGTGAAGGGACATTAATTATAGTGGAGCCAAGAAATACCAGACTTCATGGTCTTAAAGGCAACTTAATGGAAAATGGTCTGTAAGATGTTAAAATGGACTTGTGTTTCAAAGGTTGAGTTTAAATATGGAGGCAATTATATCCGACTGCTCAGGGTGACTTTGTAAAAATAAAAAGTCTTTTAAACAGGTTTAAAAGAATACATATAAATGTTCTATGCATGATGTGGATCTGAAAGGCTTTTTAAATCTTTTCCAGATAGGATTTTAATAAATTTGGAGGCCAGCATTACAACCCATAATCCAGTTCTAAATAAACTTTTTCTTCAATTATTTTATTTCTGTCAGCAACAGTTAAATATATTATTACTCAAACATAACTAGTGATTAAGAAATTAGGCATTTGCACAATACAATAAATATTATGAATAATTATTTTATTACCTGGAAGTAACCAATAGTCTTATAAAGAACAAATACTTATTTCTATCATTTGCAACCGAGTCATTCTTAAAAGGCGTAGTGTAGTAAATATTGTCCTTAATTTAGCATTAATTCTGACAGTTATTAAAAAAACTGGTTGATCACTAATCTTTTTCACATAACTCTACTCGGATTTTTCTCACAACGTGTAATAGCCAGATTCAGTATATAGCAAGGTGAATGTGTTTCTCAGTCTTAGCAATGTTAAGATGTGTGGGCTTCAGATTCCAGAATTCCTCAGCCAGAGGCTTATTAAACACAAGATAATAGAAATTTCTAGGCAAGGTATGTGGGAGTCAATAGGAACAGGAAAGAGCAGATGCTGAGACCTGGAAGTGAGAAAAAGGAGAGAGGTGATTCATTCATTCATTCATTCCAAGTTAAATTGCCTCTTCTTGTTCCCTGAAGGTGTACTTTCTGCAATTGAGTCAGATTGCTTTATTTAACAATGTGCAAAAGAAAATTTCACGGTAATGATTAGACTATGGGGAACCACTTTAAAAGGGACCAAATCTCCATCTGGAGATTTTGTGACATAGTTAGGATCCACTGAACTGTGATTATAAATATAGCCTCCAAAAAATCTAGAGGGAGGAAGGGTTCAGAATTTCTTTTTTTGCTAGTCATCCAGTAGTGCATTCTTCTAATCTAAGTTTAGCAGAATGTAGTTCAGACAGCACTTTTTCCTTGAGGAAGGAATTCTCAAATTGTGTGATTCAACTTTCATGGCCTCCTAAAATAATGAATAAGTATAAATAAAAACATAAATGAAACTGTGTTTATATAATACAATTTAGGTTCTCAAACTTGGCAAACAAGGCATGTGAAAATCAGTTCCCAGAATTCTTCAGGCTAGGGAATTCTAGGAGGTAAAGTCCACGTATCTTAAAGTTGGCAAATTTGAGAACACTCATAATTAATAAGTAATACAGAGAGTAAAGGAGGAGCGTCACAGAGTTAAATGAGATTCAGAAGGGGACCGTGAGCAAAAAGCCAGTGTGACAATCCTTGATTTATGCAACAAACCCTTGATCTATAACATTCTCCTGAAATGGGCTGGGTTGATGCTAACAGTCACAGCTAACATGTTTATGCACAGGCAATAACAAGTTTCTTATACTGTTGCTCCAGGTGCTAGGAACTAGCAGCTATCCTAAGAGTCAAAAGAAAATAGTCAAGATGTGTATCCTCCAATCTAGTATTAAAAGTATACAATTGTAAGGCAGGAAGGGGCTCATGTCCTTTAGGCAGCAGCCTACTAAGACTGAGTAAACAATGTGAGGGAGCTGGCCAGTTACTTTTTTTCTCAGAGAAGGGACGTTGGTCTTACCATGATACGTTCCTTCTCATAGTGTGAAATGGGAGGTGCCAAGCTGGGATATTCTATGCTCTACTCTATGTCCTGAGTTGAAAACTTCTGAAGATCCGCCTCTCTGGTGAGGTCTCTTCAGTTTTGCCAACGAAGCCAAAGTGAATGATACGTCTGAAAAACAGAAGTAGATACGCCCCATCAACAGGAGCCGGCCCAGGCAGACCCAGACAGGGTGGGGCTGACACCTCCCATTTCACACTATGAGAAGGAACGTATCATGATAAGACCAACGTCCCTTCTCCATAGTGTAGAAATGGGAGGTGCCAGGCTGGGATATACCAAAGATTGGCCAGCACTATGGGTGGGAACTGTCCTGGGCCGACAACCCCAGATCTTCATGAATCCTCTGCAACACTCTACTCCCAAATGCCGCCTCCGCCGAAGCATAGGAATCGAGTCTATAGTGACGAATGAAGGGAGAGGGAGAAGTCCACGTGGCCACCCTACAGATGTCTTCGACTGATACCTGAGTAGCCCAGGCTGCAGTTGTGGCCGCACTGCGGGTAGAATGAGCCATTATCCCTTGAGGCACCGGGAGAGCTTGAAGCTCATATGCAGACAAGATACATGTCCGAAGCCAACGCCCCACTGTGGAAGTGGTCACTCTGTGGCCAAGAGTCGACGGCTGGAAGGAGACAATGAGTCACATCCAAAGTATGCCAGGTCTGCTCTAAGGCGTGCCGGGGCCTTGGGCAGAAATTTGGCAGGACCAACTCCTGCACTCGGTGAAACAAGGAGTTGAACTTGGGAAGGAAGGTAGGGTCCAGCCGTAGGACCACCCTGTTAGAGTGAAAAATACATAGGTCTTTCCGCACTGATAATGCCGCCAACTCTGAGATTCATTGGGCAGACGTGACAGCCACAAGGAAAGCTACCTTACACCAGAGGAGACAAAGACTAGCCTCCCTCAATGGTTCAAAAGGTGCCTTAGTCAATGACTAGCGGGGATCAAGGAAAGCTGCGCCAAGGCTAAGAAGAACAGGCGTGGCTTCAGTGGCTGCAAACAAAGCCTCCCACTGCTTTCCTTGTTCTACCAAGAAACCGGGGCGAAAGCCAGCCAGCAAGCCCCTCACAGCTGCCTAAAGGAACAGGGGAGGTTGAAGGGAGCCAATCAAGCCACCCCCTCAAGCTCAATCTGCAAGAGGAGAGCACTCCTCAGTAAAGTACCTGCAAAAAAATCCAGCAAAAGCATGCAGGGACCAGAAAGAAACAGAAAAAATAAAAAATAATAAAAATTCCAGGGAAATATAGCTACACTCAACTCACAAATCAGGAGCTGAAAAGGTTGCAACCATGAGCTAGGCTGAGTTGAAAAGAACTGAAGAGACGTCACCAGGGAGGCGGATCTTCAGAAGTTTTCAACTCAGGACATAGAGCTAGAGCATAGAATATCCCAGCCTGGCACCTCACATTTCTGCACTACGTAGAAAGCAGGATTTCCACCTGAGGATGTTTGGGAGTCCTTCCCTATATGTCCCTTCTCCTTTGGAAAGTCCAGATTGTCATTTCCAGTAAAATGGACTTCCTGAAAATCCAATTTGACCCTGCTTCATTGTTATGGACAGCCATGCAGCCTCATAGAAAAGTTGTGGGGTGGGAATGGAGATTTTGCAATATTCTTCTCCTAGGACTGAGGAGGGAATGGGGATTTTGCAGTATCCTTCTCCTGCCACGACCACCAAGCCACACCACGCCCACCAAACCACACCACGCCCACAGAACCGGTAATAAAAAATTGGATTTCATCACTGCTTCAAATGTCTCTGAGAGATTTGGGGATTATGACTCAAAGTTTGAGAACCTCTTCTCTACAGCTTGGAAAGTTGGAAGCAAGCTTCATAAGGCTTACATTACAGGTAGTCCTCAATTTATGACCACAGTTGAGCCCAGAATTTCTGTTGCAAAGAGAGACAGTTATTAAATGAGTTTTGCCCCATTTTACAACTTTTGTTGCCAAAGTAGTTTCCGTAAGTGAATCACTACAGTTAGTAAGTTAGTAACATGCAACATGTAATCTGGTTTCCCATAGACTTTGCTTGTCAGAAGGTCGCAAAAGGTGTCACATGTCCATGGGACACTGCAACCATCATAAATATAAGTCAGTTGGCAAGCATCTGAATTTTGATCATGTGATCATGGGGATGCTGCAACAGATATTAAGTGTGAAAAATAATCATAAATCATGTTTTCCAGAGCCAAGGAATATGGCCATATTCCATGGCTTTGGAAAAGCCATAAGCCATATTCGAACATAAATAAATGAACTGTTGTAAATAGGGAATGTATATCCTATATTATATTTTATGATATAAAATATAATAATTATAATTATATAATTATAATGTATATCCTATATTATATTTTATGAGCAAACCTGGGTTTACTCCCAGATAAATGAATACAGAATTGTAATCTTATAAAATTGCTTTTTCTTTAGATCTATATGGTTGCCTATACCAATATCTTTATGCCTATATCTTCAGATCTATATTTGCCTAAATGCAAATTAAATTTCCATATAATTGTAGAACTGTTTTTTTTTTAATTGCAGAACTGTTAATGTATTCAGTTGCTTGAGAGTTTGTACAACACAAACCAATTCATGATTACTCAGAAACAATCACACTGTGTGGAAAGAAAACAACATAGCCTTGAGTTGAATATTAGTGTTTAAAAAGATTGTAAAAATATTGTAGTAATGCATAAACCAACTTCACGACACTTGCTTATTAGCATAATAAAAGAATCTTTAAGCATACACAATTAGCTGCTAGTTATTTCCAACCCCACAAACTACAAAAGAATTGTTCTTCTTAAGCATTGTCACTTTTTCCTAAACTTCCCAAAATGCAGAGAGAAAACAGAGCCCTGGGAATCAGGATGGGCTTGAACACAAATAATTTGCTTCCTGCCTTGTGAAGTCAGAAGTTGGAATAGCTTTTTAAAATTATTATTTATGATTTACTTTCTGCATTCCATTTGGCACATAAAAAGCATTGTATAATAAAGACATTCCATCTACTAAGAGGGTTAAGTCAATAGGCACAGCATCTTGGTTAAACACACCTAATGCCTATACTTACAATTATTTTCAGTTTTGGAATAAAATTAGACATAAGCCAGCTCCCATCAAATTCCAATTATAGAATGAAACAGGGATTCTATGCACCGCATACTGTGGATCAAGTAATCTGAAGAATAGATTGTCTTCCATTGCTGTCCATCATAAACTCTTACTTAGTACTGCCCTGTTCCTATCCATTTATATATTACATTTAGGTCTATTTTTTGGGAGATGGCTCCAGACTTCGAAGTCAACAGCCAAAAGCAATTGAAAGCTATTCAGAAACTCCTTGACTTATGACTGTTCATTTTATTAAGTCTTTAAAAAAGCGATTTGCAACCTATTCTTGAAGTTATGACCATGGCACCACTCCCACAGTTACATGATCAAAATTTTGACACTTTGCAACTGGTTCATATTTGTGATGATTGAAGCATCTTGCAGTCACATGATTGTGATATGCAACAAAATCAATTCAGGAACCTAGATTTGCTGAACAATTCTGGTAAAAATAGTTGTGGTCACATGATGACAACTGCACCAACTTACTATGGAAATTCTGGCCTCTGTTGTGGTTGCCAGTCAAGCACTACCTGTATACTTCTGCTCTAATAAGGTTTCAAAGTTTTGCTGTAGTAACCTGCAGCATATTATTTCAGATAGCAAATAGGGAAGTCTAATATTAAATGCTTTTCTAGGTCTGTGTTCCTGTCTGGGAATGTATAAAACTGGTAAATGTGGTAAACCATCATTTTGCAGAGAAAGTTACCAGACCCCTTTCAAGGACATTCACAGGGGAAATTTAAAAGTCAAGATGGTAATTGTGATCATGTGATCAAAGCTCTGCCCCTTTTTAATGTTTCTTTACTGTGTTCAGATTTTTTTAAAAAAGATGAGGCTTCAAAAAGTCATGACTGCCATCTTGACTTTTCTGACTGCCTGCAGTGCACCTAACCCTTCTTAAAGACTTATTTTGTATAATGTCAGCTCTTTGAAGTAACCTAGAAAGGAAAGCAAATCCATGGTATAATAAAAACTATTTTCATTATAAGGTTACAGGAACAGGATATTGCAACTCTGAAAGCCATCTCTCCTCCCTGGCCTTCAACTTCCTCAGAAGTAGGGAGTATTTCCTTTGAGATATCTTCTCCACTCCCATCTCCCTTTTGGAATCAGATGTCTGTTGTTAAACTGCTGTCTACGCTCTGGCTTTCTATGTCTCCTGTCTCCTATGAAGGTTTTTTTCATAACCTATTACATCTGCAGTAGTGGCCAAAAAGTATATTTTTAGAAAAGTATATTTTCTAAAACTTGTTAATAACACCACTTTTTTGGGAGTACCATAACATTATATCATCAATGGAAAGATAATTTAATCAAGAATGTAATGCAATAACTTTTATAAAGGGTTTACTATTAGAACAGCAGTTACAGTATAAAGAAGAAAAACGAGATATACAAAAATTATCACCATGTCAGTTAATAGTTGGGTAACCTTTGGGGAAAAGGGTATTTTTTAGGTTTCATGGGTAATAATACCTCTTTTTTTTTTTTTTTTGAGTTTCAAGATAATCATATTCCACTGCTAGAATAGCCTGGGAATAGCCCAGACCTTAGCCTTTGAAAATCTATAGAGCTGACCAATGATGAAATGCACTTGCCTTCACTACAGGTTTGGGAATGTGAGTGTGCATCTTCTGCACATACGCAAAACTTTTTGTGCATGCGCAGAACCTTCTGCACATGCTCAGAGGGTCAAAAATGGGACATAATGACATCCTGGTGGGTGGGCGGAACCTCCCGCCGCCAGCACTACTGGTTTGCACAAGCTGGATAGATCCAGCTGGATTTCATTGCTGAAGCCGACTAAACAAACTTGTTAGTCAGAAGCAACCCAGCAATAAAACTCAGTTAATAAAAGCAATAATTATAACTGCTGCAGAAATAAAAGACTTGGTTCACTCCATGGAAAGACTTTGTAAGGCCGTAATTCATGCTAAAGGTTACCCAACTATTAACTGACATGGTGATAATTTTTGCATATCTCATTTTTTTCTACGTGTTTCACTTTTTTTCTTTATATTGTAACTGCTATTCTAATAGCAAATCCATCACAAAATGGATGCATTACGTTCTTGATTAAATTATCTTTCCATTGATACATAATTTTATGGTACTTCTGCAAAAAACAAAGTGGTGTTATTAGCTAATTTTAGAAAATACACTTTTCCCAAAAGGTTTCCACAATTTTGGCCACTACTGTATCAGAGAATCTACCTGTACTTCACACAAGGATAAAAGGAAGAAGTATGTCCACACTTACAGAGTTTTGTTAGCTTTAAAATAAAAATAGTATTCATCTGCACAGCATTGATTTCCTAACTAGATCTATTTGAAGGTAGATCACGTCTTTGGGTCTTCCTGAGAACATTAGACACCAATATTGTTTTTTCTCTAGTGAATGCAAAACCAAGCCACTTCATTTAAGATTTTCTTAACAACTGGAAACTTGCTGCAGGAGAAATTACTGGGCTACACATTTGCTGAACTCATTTATAACTTTTCCCAAGAGGGAGTTATAGCCAAAACAATTGTGATGATGCGTCTAGTATAATATGTGATTGTTCCCACATGTTTCTGTGAATAATGTGGCCTCTTAACTGTTTGTTTGGGATATAAATTCCCCAATTCATTATCACAATATAGTTTAGTAATATTAACAGCAGGTAGAATGACTAGTCAGAAAATTGCCTTGTATGATTGCTGGCTTCACATATTGTGATATGGGAACATTTCACAATTGCTCCTAGAAGCACGAAGCCGAAAATACCCGACTGAAGATGACGAATGAGACTTTGTCAAAACATCGCCAAGACACTTCCAATTTTATGCGGGAGAAAACCCGAATAACCAAAGTACATACAAACACCCGCGAAAACCTCTCTCTCTCTCTCTCTCTCTCTTTCTCTCTCTCTCTCTCTCTCTCTCTCTCTCTCTCTCTCTCTCTCTCTCTATATATATATATATATATATATATATATATATATATATATATATATATATATATATACACACACACACACACACCGTGTTTCCGTGAATATATATATATATATATATATATATATATATATATATATATATATATATATATATATATATATATATATATATATATACACACCGTATTTCCGTGAAAATAAGACCCTGTCTTATAAAAATGTATATATTACTGTATATAGACAATTAAACTACACAATTTATCCACTTAGTTCTGAGTTAATAACACCAGAGTCTTTCCCCCACCATTGAGTTAGAGACACCTACCCATTCTTTGTTATAAAACAATGCTGATATAAAATTGGTTTTCCCATTGTCAATCCCTATCCTACTTCTGTTTGCAGAATCATTACCGAAGGGCATCCTGATTATGAATGTGTCATTCGAGGCAGGATGATTGGTTCTTTTTCAGCATGCCATAAGCCAGTGGGAAAAACTATCAATCTGGCAATGAACATTTATCTAAGCTAGTTTGTCTGTGAATCTTCCCACACCCCATCTTGGCTATCTTTCAAGTCAAAATAATGGTAAATAAAGAAATTCATCAGAAGTCACCAAGATAGAAATAGCTCACAGAAGAGAAAAGCAAGGCCTGTCATGATTGTGCAACTAACCATGACTTGTATAATTAGAAAACTGAAACTGACTATCTGTTCAGCAGATACACTCTAAATTCAGAAGAAGAAAGGGATGGGATTGCAATGTGCAACAGACAAATATACAGAAGATGGCATATATCCTACAAAACCAATGCAATCTTCCTCATTTTCTAAATTTGCAGTTCAAAAGAGAAGGACTGTTACATCTTAGGGGTAAAAATAAGATTCAGTATATTGTTAATATACCCCCTGTTCTTTAAATGAAGTCTGGAAAGAATTTGGTATCAAAAATGCAAATGTAGCATAGAGAATGTTATTTGCTTTGCTTATGAATAGAGTTATTTAGATACTTGTCTTCCTCTTTCAATAAGCTCTTTATCTCTTAAGTGTTGGCACAGGAACAAGCATAGAAGAAACCTAGGAAACACTGCCTAGGCTAAACTGAGAAGAAAAAGTTGAAGTAGAGGCTGACTAACAATCATAAAAGAGGGAGCATGCAACGACTGCCCACACTCCTGAAGCAAACCACCAATCAACCCCAATTCCTAGTCTCCTATCTTTGCCTCTGAGGTATCAGGTGACAAAACAGAACACATTTTTTTTGTATCTTGAAGGTGCCCTTCGATGGTGTTGAGGTTTGTGGAAAAATACTATTTTTGTATCACTAGTAACAATGATGATTTAAATTTATTTCACTTTTGGATAAGACACAATATAAGAGCAATGTTATAGGGGGGAAATTGGATTTGTCAAAGCATGACTGTGCCACAGGGACAAAGGATATGCAATTTCCCTCATACTATGCTAAACTTTTAGATTCAGATAAACAGAGTTGGAAGGGACCTTACAGGTCACCTAGTCCAACATACACACACACCAAGCAGGAGATCCTACACCATTTCTGACAAATGGCAGTCCAATCTCTTCTTGAAAGTCTCAAGTGATGAAGCTCCCACAACTTCCAAAGGCAAGCTGTTCCATTGGTTGATTGTTTTCACCATCAGGAAGTTTCTCCTTATTTCCAGGTTGAATCTCTCTTCATTCAGTTTCCATCCATTATTCTTTGTCTGGCCCTCAGGTGCTTTGGAAAATAGCTTGACCCCTTCTTCTCTGTGGCAGCCCTTCAAATGTTGGAACACTGCTATCATGTCTCCCCTGGTCCTTCTCTTCACTAGACTAGCCATACCCAGTTCCTGCAACCGTTCTTCATATGTTTTAGTCTCCAGTCCCCTAATCATCCTGGTTGCTCTTCTCTGCACTCTTTCTAGAGTCTCAACATCTTTTTTATAGTGTGGTGACCAAAACTGGATGCAGTACTCTAGTGTGGTCTTATTAAGGCTTTATAGAATGTGCTCACGCTCCCCAGTGACTTCAGTGAGAACTGCTCGCCTAGTTTGTTAGCAAAGGTGTCACAGTCCCTTTTATCTTTGCCTATGTAGAGGATGTCGTCCACGTAGACAAGTACATATTCTGGTAAGTCTTTGCTCTTTCTGATGAAAAAACAGTTGTCAGCGGGTGTCGCCCTGAATCCTATGGATTCGAATATCTTGACCAGGCACTCGTACCAGCGTTTTCCAGATTGCTTAAGTCCATATAAGCTTTTGTTGAGTAGCCAGGTTTCCCCACTGGAGGTGCCCTTACTGGGTGGGGCCCTGACATAAATTTCTTTATCCAGCCTGGCATGTAAGAAGGCAGTCTGGACGTTGAACTGTTGTACCTCTAGGCCTAGGACGGATGCAACTACCAGGGCGCTCTTAACACTCTCGGCCCTTACGGTTGGGTAATAGGTGTCCGTGTAGTCCTCGGGGTATCTTTGCGCGAACCCCTGGGCCACTAGGCGTGTTTTGTAGAGGGCCTTGCCGTCTTCCAGGGTCTTGACCTTGAATACCCACTTGGTTCCGATGGAGTTCTTTCCGTCAGGTACTTTCGCGGGTGTGTACACATCTAGTTCCCTAAGGCTCTCCATCTCCTTCTCCATGGCCGCTTCCCATCTGGATCTCTCTTCCCTGGGGAGTCTGGTTACCTCATCGTAGGATGTTGGCATGATGGGGCTGGAGGGCAGGTGCATAACGTAATCTTCTAAGGGCTTGGATAATTGGTTCCTCGTGGACCTGGTTGATCTTTTGGGGGTTGACTCGCTGTCATGTAGGAACCTTGCTTCTCTTTGCGTAAGCGTATCTACTTTCAGCTTTGGGTGCCCGTCTTTCCATGCACTGGTATTGACCCCCTGATGGCTAGGCTTGTCTGCTTCCTTACTTGATGTGGTCGGTGTGGTTGGACTGTCTTGTTCTTGGTCGTCAATTGGTGCTTCGCGTCGGTGGTAGATCTCGTTCAGGTGTATCTTGGACCAATTGGCCTGCTCATGGAAAGTTGCAGTTCTGGACACAATGAATCGATTATTATTGTCTATGAATTTGAACCCCTTGTCCCCGGTTCATAGCCCATGAACGTTAAGTGTTTGGACACCTTGTCCCCTTTGAATCGCAATTGTTTGGGGATGTGCACATCCACGGTGACCCCAAACACATGTAGGTGTGATATCTTTGGTTTTTTGTTGTACATTACTTCGTAAGGTGTTTTGCCTATCACACTGGACCATAGCCTATTGAGTGTAGTTAGAATATGTCAGTGCCTCCACCCAAAAATGTTGGCCTAGCCCTGAGTCCTCTAAAGCGCACCTCACCATGGTCTGAAGCATGGAATTCCTCCATTCTATGATGCCGTTCCGGAAGGCTGAGAACGGGGAGGAAGTGGAGTGTAGGATGCCCTTTGACCTTAACCATTGTGAGAATTCCCCTGATAGGAACTCTGAGCCTCGGTCAGTCATTATTTGTTTTATTCGCGTGTTGTTCTGCACTTCTACCCTTTTGTAGAACTCTTTGAACCTGAGGTAAGTCTCGCTTTTGTGTTTCAGGGTGTAGACAAAACCATAGCGGCTGTAATCATCCACTATGGTGAGGAAGAACCTTTTTCCGTGTTTTACTGATGGTCTTAGAGGCCCTACCAAGTCCATGTGTACCAGGTCGAATGTGTGGCTGGTTGTGCGAGAAGCCCTTTTGGGTCTGGGTGCGGTTTTTAGTTTAGAACATTTACACACCGAGCAGTCTAGGTAGGTTTCATAATTCTTTATTCTGGTTCCCTCGGTACAGTCAACCATCTTTTGTATCACTGGGAAACTGGTATGCCCTAGTCTGCGGTGCAGGAGGTGAGCACAGTCATCATGAATGGGTCTGCCTATGATGACCTTCCCTGTGCTGTGTGTGTCAGTCTTGCTTGGGTTTGAGTCGTGTTCGTGTCTGTTTCAGTATTGGTGTTGATGCTGGGAGTGTTGACCTTTCCTATGTGTAGGTAAGGGCGTCCTTCTCTAACATCTACCTTTCCTAGGCTCTCATTGTCCTTGCTCACGTGTACTTCTCCCCCCTTGAGTGATACTTCAATCCCTAGCTCCGTGTTGAGTTTCACTGCTGCAAGGATGTTGTGCGGTATTTCGGGGACCAGCAACACCCCCTCTACTTTCCCTATCACTGGAAGAGTCATGTCTCCCCTACCTGTTACTCATACCTCGCTCTACTTGGCGACTTTAATTGAGAAGTTCTCCTCTTTGAATGAGGAGAGTAAACCTCTATTGGGGGTGGTGTGGTTGGTGGCTCCAGAATCGATGAGCCACATGGTGTCCTCTTGGCTTGTCCTAGTGGAGTGTGTGTGCTCACCTATGCCATATGATGACCTGGGTCTGTTGTCCCTAGAGCTTTCTCTGTTCCCCCTGTTCCCCCTTGGCGTGGGTGAATCCCTACGTCTATATCTATCATCAGGTGAGCATCTGTCTGGATACCTGTCCCTATGCTCGCGCCTGTCTCTTTCCCTGTGGATTCTGGGGCAATCCCGCTTGTAGTGTCCCTTGGAGCCACAGTTGTAGCACTCGGTGGGATCTTGTGCCCTGTCTTGAAAAGCTACCCTCTTGGTGGGTTTGTGTTCCCTGCGTGTGTGTTGGCGGCTCCTTCTGAGGTTGTCCTCTGCAATCAGTTTGCTGGATAGTCTTTCTAAGGATAGGTGGCCTAGGGTGGCAGTGTCTAAATGAGTGATGAATGTCTCCCAGGATGGGTCTAGCGAGTTAACTATCACGCTTTTCATAGTCTGTTCTGATACTGTCTCCCCCCTAAGGTGTAGCTCTGCCTTACAGCATTTAGTCCTAGGAGGTGTTCCCCCATGGAGATCCCTGGTTTCATTCTTGCGGAGTAGAAGTCCTTAGAGATGTGGGTTGTGGTGGCTATGTTTTCACTGTAGAACAGTGTGAACATTTGTTGTGCCACCTCAGATACTGTCATGTTGTGTTCTATGCTGTGGTATATGGAAGGGGACAGACTAGAGATTAATATGCAAAATGCCCTGTGATGCAGGCAATCCTACTCCAGGGTCCAGGGTTTTTCAGGTGGATTGGTTACAAATAATAAAACATTTTCTTTTAAAAATACAACTTGGAGTTGCTGGTACCACTCCAGCAAATTAGACCCATCTAATTTTAACCTAGGGAAGTCATTGGCTAAATTTCCTGTATTATTGCTGTTAGTACTTACAGCTGGAGTCTGTCCATGATGCTGAATATGTGGGAAGTCACAGTATGGCATGGGGATGCTGGTAGGCAATTTAAAAGTCCCTCCATGCATTTTTTTTATTCTTCTCTCCATAGGCTGTTCTGCGCATGCGCGGAGTTCATTCATTCTGCCTATGGAGTCGTCGGGGAAGGACCTTCTGTTTGCGGCTCTGGTGAAGAGGCCTCTCCTGGACTTGTGGGCCTCTGCTTCGTCCTTGGTGGTCCAGCGATGGTCCAGGGAGGTCCGAAGGTCCACCCCCCAGCCGGGCTGCATGCTTGGTCTCCTCTGGCGTGGTCGTGGCAGCGGCGATGGCGGTGGCGGTAAATAGTCATCCCAGTCCTTGCTTTCTGTCGCACTGGGCCTCGCTGTGGGTTGGTGCCTCATCCTCGGTGCTGGTCGCGGGATCTTCATCTCGTTGCGGTCATCCGGTTCTCTGGTCCGGGTGGCTCGGGGCTCCCTCTCCTCTCGTCCGGTGCCCTCCTTTCTCCTGTTGGGCCTTCTGGGTGGATCGGGGCTAGGCCCAAAAGCGGCGGCGAGCATCCAGATGGCATGCTCTATCTCCTGTTCGCTCGGGGGGGCTTGGGAGCCTGGTTCTGGCTTTTCTTCTTCCTAGCTGTCCCCCTCATCGCTACTTTGGGGGATGCAGCTGTCTCCCACCAGCCATCTTGAAAGCTCCTTTTTGATTCGCGGATGGGTGGCCATTTTTTCAGACCACGTGTCCAAAGATGGCTGCCGCCTGGAGTCCGGCCCGGGACTGGTGCCCCTGGTTTCTGCGGGGTGCCCTGCCTGGGGGAGTTTGCTTACCAGGTGGGTGCCCCTAGATTCGGGCGTGTAGTCGCGGCTGCCCGGGCCCTCTTTGTATCCATGGATTAGGTCCTGGATCTTCGTCGCGAGATCCTCGTCTGTCTCAGTTGATCCCAGCAAGCTCATTATTTTTTGCCTGAGCTTGCTGTGCTCGGATCCTTTGGTGTCGTCTTCGTTTTGGCTTTCAACCTCGTCTTCATCCTCTGACCTGTAGATTTTGGGGTCTGCTTCTTCTTGGAGCTGTGATGGCATCCCCGCCGGAGAATCGCCAGTTGTGGAGTGGTATTCTTCTATCGTGGTGCTTTTTCCTCCTTTTTTCTTACAGGTGTTTGTCCTTCTGCTGTATCTCCTTGTAATTGGATCACCAAAATATCCTCTGCTACCATTTTGTTACAAGTGATCTCGATGGATGGCCCAATAACGTACAGAGACACATATCTGGTTAATCAGATCATTCCTTTATTTACAGATGTTTCTTTCTTGTAGGTACAAACAGGAGTGCAAACAGGATCAGCATGTGGTGACCTTAAGAACCCAGGAGGCGTGGTCTCAGATAAGGGGAGTTCTTGGGAAGGGGAGGGGTCCAGGGGTTCTTGTGTTAACCCCTGGGGTGCTGGCCTGGGGGAACTACACTGAAAGGTAGGGCATTTACACTTAACGGAGTGTTATTAGTACCTTACTTGATCATGATTGTTAATGCAATTTAGGATTGCATTGGCTTTTTTGGCTGCCACTGCACACTGCTGGCTCATATTTAGCTGGTTGTCCACTAAGACTCCAAGATCCCTCTCATAGTTACTGCTATTAAGCCTGGTTTCAGCCAGTCTTTGTCTATATCTATACAGTATCTAAACTATATCTATGTTTAGTTTTGTGGCTTAAGACCATGAGTGAATTTAGTCATTATGATTTGTATAAATCATGGTTTATGGCTTAGTATAAGGCTAATTCAGCAAAGAGATTCTAGGGGCTGACATGCAGGATACTCTACATGCAGTGTATTACTAGAAACTGCTTCTTCCTTTTTCTACGCATTCTAGAGCAACACTGAGGATAGCAACTCAGTTGATTTAATGATATCTTCTCCAGTCTGAGTCCATTTTTGATGAATGAAGATCAACCCAGAGAGTTCCTCAGCCATTGCTGAGAATTCTGACAACTGAAAGCTGCACATTTTGAGGGCATGCAGGTTATGAGAAGTCCTGCATCAGCCATGAAAACTCCACTATCTGTTATAGATCAAGTCTATAACACTCACCTTCTTCATCATATGGTTGCTGTTGTGAAAAAAAAATAGGAGAAAAAAGTAAAATATATAGAACCTGAGGAAAAGGTGTGATATAAACAAATCAATAAATGAATGTTTATTTAGAGGGTTGCTTTACACAGTAGCATTGTTCTACTCGTCCATTTGCTATATTTTCCCTCACTAGTTAAATGTTATAAAATAAATCTACGGTAAAACTTTGATTTAATGGATTGTTCAGAGGAAAAAAGCATTTCAGGGACACTTAGATGAGTTAGGCAGTGTAGAAATTTAATGACTAAAAATAAAAAATACAGTAATTTGTATCATATTAATATAATTGATATAAATGACATCATTTGCATTAAAATGTTGACTGGCAATTAAGTCAAATTGAAAAAAAGTAACTATTGTATCTCAATTTATTAAACTGACAATTTATTATATTTTTTTTGGCTATGTATTTTTGGCAATGTAACATCTAATTTTGCAGTTCCAAGTATGTTGTATTGAGTTTTATTTCATCACACACACACACACACACACACACACACACACACACACACATATACATTTAGCAGACAAACATATTGAAACAAAGAGATGAGTACAGGATAAACATTTGGGGAAATGGTCACTGTAAGACTTAAGAACATTTTGACATTTGTGAAATAACATAATTTATGATTTATAAAATAATAGACTATTATTTATGGACTATTTTTTGAGTATAGCTAACAGTTGATTATTCAACAAACTATTGCTAAATAAAATAGATTGGCATAAGAGACTGTATGCTTGCAGGGTCACAATATGATAGGCATGACACTAAATAAATTTCATTTATGCCATTCAAATAATCAAGGCCACACCAGGTAGAGCTTTTAGGATGCAAATTCTTCAAATGGGGAGTGGGGGGAGAATGAGAAGGAAAGCAATTATTGGGCAGTTTCTCTCTTACCAGCCAATCAACATGACCAAACTGATCACCTAATTGCAATATTCATTATGGATGACCAGGATGCAAAAGTTAGAAAAACATTTTTATTTTATTTTATTTTTATTTTCGTCAAGCATATATTTTATGACAGTTACAAGTGTAAACATAATTATAAACATGTGAAAAGGATATGAATAAAAGAAAATATTAGGTCAGGGACGGTAGGCATGCTGATGCGCTTATGCACACCCTTAACATGTCAATCATATTTCTAACTTTGTTTGATTTTCTTAGTTTTATCACCTAATGTTGATGTTTTAGAAAGCACTCCCCATGATTACTTCCCTCATGCAAAACTGTTCTGGGTTTGGGGCAGAGGTAGGTTTCAGTAGGTTCTGACCAATTCTGGAGAACCAGTAGCAGAAATTTTGAGTAGTTCAGAAAACTGGTAGTAAAAATTCTGATTGGTTCAGCCCTCATATATTCTCTGCCTCCCAAGTTACAGCTGATTGGGAGGAAATGGGGATTTTGCAGTAACCTTCCCCTTCCACACCCACCAAACCATACACATCAATCCATGCCACGCCCACCAAGCCACACCCACAGAACTGGTAGTAAAACATTTTGAAACCCACCACTGGTTTGGGGGCACCAAATGAAGGCTTATTATATTGAAATAATGGCCAGACTCTCTAAATATTGCTGAATCATTATTCTTAGCATGCCTCACTACTGAACAAATTGACTTGAGCTGCTAGGTGTATGCATCTGCAAGTTCCTCATCTGAATAAAAAAATTGAAACTTACATTAAGTAAAATATAAGATGCATGGATAATTTTTACAAGTCCTATTTTAGCTGAATCAGCCTATCTTCATTTTAGATACAGCAATAGTATGACTATGCAACAGATGGAAAAAGTCAAAATTTTCAATTCATTTCAATTTCATCTCATTAGCAGAAATAATTGCCAGTTTCCCATTATGCATCTCAACTGTCCCCAAATGTGGCTTTCTCACAATTAATTACAACATCATAGGAATTGTTAATTAAAAGAATTGAACAAAACACTTCTAAGCTAACTATAAAGAATTTCTATGGCTAAAAGTAGTAATATTTGAATAAAAAGAAACATGGTCTTAATTCACACATCAACAAGTGAAGCAGGGTTTTTTTCTGGGATTTACTGCATGCATTTATTATTCTTACAGTAACTGATATTCTGTCACATGACTGTATTGTTACAGCTGTAGGATGTTGTATAACAGTGAATGATTATTAATTGCCATTTTTTAAAAATTCCTTCTCTTGTTTTCAGATATTTTTTATGACAGTGTGCTAAAGTGATATTTTAAGACCAGGTCAAAAATACAAGCTGTTACCTTGGCTCCAGCAAAATAAAATACAGTAAACAAAGTATAAATAATACAGCAGTGCTGAAGTAATGGGACTTCCAGATAGGTATCAGTGAGGAAATAATGACTCATACTTAAATCTCTGGTCTTCCAACTGGCTTGCTTACACAAGATCCATCACTGCATTCTTAGGAATCATGAAAAAGAGCCATAGTCAGTTTAATAATTATAATCCCCTAATATATATTATCTAGTTACAACAAACCTACTGTTCCCTACTTCCATTCAACAAGGAGGTATAGATCATGGCCTGGATAGTTTAATTGGGCCTATTGTCCAGGTTGCCAAAAGGTGAGCCAGGGAGACAGATCAGAAACACACATTAGAAATTAGAAGTTTAATTTCCACTGAATCACACCATTGATCCATGCAGTCAGGAGTGTTTACACTAAATGGCAACATCTGTGAAGAATTTCAATCACTAGGAATTGAACCTGGCTCCTTCTGCCTGCAGACTGTGTGTACTCTAGCACTGTTGCCAGTGTCTGGGAATAGATTTGAGCAAACAAGCTAGTCCTTCAGTAAGAATCCAAGTTGTTTACAATTTATTTTAAACAAATTGGAGATACCATGAATTAGGACATCAACTTCTCTTGATAGATCTTTTCCAAGTGGTCCTTGCCAGAGTTGGATTCTTGCTGAAGGATTAATTTGGCAATTTTTCTGGATTTGACATTGATTAAAGTGAAGAGAATATAGTAGCTTTAATTTCTTTTTTTACAATTTAGAATGATACACCAATGGTCTTGTCTTCACAAGGTTCCCTTTCTCAGTCTGGAAAAGTAGCATTTTAAGCACTGATTGGAATTTTTTCACTTTCCACTAAACATTCCTTTGATTGGAATATTATATTACAGTCTAATAATTATAAATATGCTAATTTAGAATAATTAATTATTAATTTTGTAACCTAGTTTAGAACAGCATAGAAATGCTATTGGAAAGCATCCAGATGTACTATTTCTCCCATCTGTTATTTGAAGAAAAAATTGTCCCAGGAGAAAAAAAATCAGCCTAGCAACTGAATGTTAACTAGTGATGGAAACAAAAAATGTGCTAAATTAAGTTACTGAGTATTTGTATTATTATGGTTGTAAGTAAGAAAAAAATCTAGATTATGCAGATAAAAGGTAACTAAGATAACTTAAGAGACATAACAAATACAATAGATGCAAAAATATACTGCTCAAAAAAATAAAGGGAACACAAGCAAAGACATCCGAGATCTGAATGAATGAATATTAAATACTTTGTTCATTACATACAGTAGTTTTGTGTTCCCTTTTGTTCTGTATGTAAAGAACAAAATATTTAATAAGGCTATTTCATTCATTCAGATCTCGGATGTCTTCTGCTTGTGTTCCCTTTATTTTTTTGAGCAGTGTATATAAAATCCATTAAATGTAGTTGCTAAATTATTTTATTAACATAATTCTTTCATTTTCATTACTTTTAAATAAATTATTTATTCCAATCTGATTTTTAAAATAGACGTGGGTAAGTACTTATCTTTTTCCACATCTTATTCTAAGAGTAGTAAAATCATTACTACGTATTATTACTGAAAAGGTCTTATCTTTTTTTCATAGTTACTAACTCCTAGATATTTCAGCATTCTTAGCAATATTCTAAATAATATTTTTTTAAAAAATAAATAAAAATTGGATGTAGTTTGGAACTTTCAGGGGCTCAGATCCCAGATTATTATTGGATTCATATAATCTGTTTAGGCATATCATTGTCTACCATAAAAAAAATAAACTACATATGAAAATCCAAGGGAGAGAATAAATTTAATTAATATTGAGGACGATATTTATTATTCTCAAATATAAAAGTCTGATAATAATAAGGATTGATTTTGAAATTTCATAATTATCCAATATATTTTCATAACCAAAGTTGTTAACTTATCATTTTCCCTGTGATAATATTATTTAACATTTTTTTCTGTCCTAGACAAAAGCAACTATTTATAAGTTCATATTAGTTCATATTAGGGTGAAAAAGGCTCATGAGAACCACTGTAAATTTTGCTGCTATAATTATTGCCAATATTTTGAAGTCTACAGACCTATTATATTTAAGCCAAAAGATATGTTTAGTCATTATCTGTTTGAAAAGAACAAATGCTACTTTTGTGCTAAATTAGACTTTGTTGGTCCCAGCCAGGAAACTGATATGCTTTATTTTGTTCTTTTAAAAAAAGATATTAACCCTTTTTGCCTTTTTTTTGAACAATATTTCTATTTAATTCCATAATTAGTACACTGTTAACATTTTATTAAAGCCTACTAGGTAAGGGTGAGAATGTTAATGTCCTCCCAGGTTGATTTATTTATGTTAGAAATATCATAATTAAAATAAGGCATACTATACAACATAAAATATAAAATAAAAGATTGAAATATGAACAAGTTAAGCAGATCTTGCCGACAAACTAGCAACATTGTGGTCTGTCGCACTGCCACAAGGTCATCAAGTGTACACTGATCAGGACACAAAGGACAGGTATGTGTTGTTGTCTGCATGTCACCACAATTGCAAAGGTCAGAAGTCACCAAATAGCCCCATACAGTGGTGGGATTCAAATAATTTAACAACCGGTTCTCTACCCTAATGAATTCTTCCAACAACCAGTTCATCAAACTGCTCAGAAAGTTAACAATCGGTTCTTCCGAAGTGGTGCGAACTGGCTGAATCCCACCACTTAGAGAGTCTCTGGGTCTTATACCCGTGCAGTCTATTCAACAATTTCTATACTTCCAAGCTTTCACAGACTCAGATGCCAGCTCCTCCATTGATTTCATCCAGTCCCAGATTTGGGTCCTTCATCTGTCATGACCCCAAAGTTAGAGTGTAAACTCCGGTGGGCAGGCACAGAGACGGAGGCTTAGTTGCTGAGAACAGTAATTTTTTTCAACCATTAACTATAACAGTCACGGAGTAACAAGAAACAACAGAACGCCTGTCTGACAGCTGCTTAAATAGCCAGCTGTCAGACCCGTGCGCCAATGAGCGAGCAGTGATTTACCTCCACTTCGCTGCTCGCGTCTGAACCAATCAGCAGCGCCCGGCAACAGGCAAGGGCGCTTGCGGTCGTAACTATGAGGACTCAACATAGAGAATGATCATGATCTTCACAGAAATATTTCTGGTATTCAGGGGGCCTTATTTTCAAGTTAGTATACACAAAGTGACTGTAAATAAGGTTCAACTGAAGGAATAAGTCAGGGGTCTTATATGCCTTAGCACCTGGACTTATTTGGTGGGCTGATTTTCAGGTCCCCCTGCTTTACTGGTACTTGACTTTATAAACATGCCCTGAGAGATTAGGAGATATTATTTCCTAAGACTTTCAAGAAAGTCTTAGGAAATAATATCCATTATGCTAACCATGAACGTATGCCAGTTAGTATTGGCCTGACATATCTAGGCTGTCAAATGTTAAATCTTGTTTTCATCTTAGAGTGTATGTGATAGCGGATCAGGAAATTGATGTGTAATTATTGTGAAAACGAGTTGATCAGAGAAATACTATAGACATAGTTGACATAGATCATGTAAACTACAAATAACATTTTATACTGGAAAGACCACACTTGGAATATTGTGTCCAGTTCTGGTCACCATGATACAAAAAAGATATCACACTCTAAAAAGAGTGGAGAGGAGAACAAGAAAGAACAAGATGATTAAGGGACAAAGCTAAACTGTATGATGAATGTTTGCAGGAACTAGGTATGTCTAGTTCATAATGGGCTTCAGGATGAGGAGGGGACCTCATCTCCCCCATTGTGAAGTCCACAAGTGAAAAAGTTCACTCAATCAATTCCAACTTTGCAAGATCTTTTTCTTTCGTGAGAAGTTGGAATCGATTGAGTGAAATGCGATGGAGAAATATGATTGGAGCTGAGCTGAGGTGACTGTATGCATGCCCACAGAGAGGTCTCTGCATGCCATGTCTGGCACGTGCCATAGGTTCACCCTCATGGGTCTAGTCTAACATTTGTCAAGAATGATTGAGCAACATAGAGGGGACTGGACTTCCAAATCTGTTATTCAGTATTCCAATTGAAAACCTGAGGATCATAGAGTGAGTCCATGATATGAGTGCCATTATTTTTGGCCTTTGCAGTTAAACTGGTTCTTTTGAGTCATTTTTGGATGCTGCAGACACTTGGAGTGTTATCATCAATTGGGCAGGTAGTTCCATCAGGTGCCTGATTGAACTTGCAATTGATTATATCATACCTGAGCATCCTCTTCCTGTTTGTCAATCCCAAGCAGCTGCTTGATTTACTGAGGAATTGTTATGTGGAAATGACTTTGGGAGAAGGACAGTGAGACTCAGCTAAAGGCACAGTCAAATAAAAACAACACATGATAGAAATTTGGGCAGAGCAAGAAACTCACCTTAGTTTCTTGGCTGTAAAAGAGACGGGTGAGGGAGAAAGATATGTACTTTCAGACTTACAAGAGTATGTTAATGTAATTTTACAATACAGCCAAATCAGCTCATTTTGTTATGTTTCCTGTCTGGTCTATCTCAAACAGCTGACAGGAATTTTGTGACATGAAGTGGCAGAGGGAAGGTATGGGGAGGAACTTGGTTCCTCTGTATTTTGGAACATCCTTTCTCTGGACACTTGGACAGAGTCCTCTCTAATAGCCTTTAGGAAAAGAAATAAACTGTAACAGTTTTGAAGAACATTCTATCTTACTGCAAGGAGTTGCCCATGTAAGAGGAACTTATTATAATTTAACATAGTAGTTATTTTATATTTGAAGTCTTAGTATTGTAATTAATAAACCGTGAAGAGTCTATGTAGAGTTCTTAATAAAATAATATGATAATCTGTACCTCTTTGTGTGCCGGAAATTTTGACCTTGAATGATGGCTCTTGGAAAACACCTAAGTGTATATAAGGGATTTCCATATTTTAAGGGAGATTTCTTTATAGTTTTGATTAATTTAATATTTGCCAGTTTCCTTGCAAGAGATGTGCTTGGTCAATTTTAGCCAAAGTGTCAGTGGAATAGATTAAAAGGAATTTTGTTCTATTGCTTGATATTCGCTGACAGATCAAGGACAGTCTGGTTTTGTAGGTGGTTTTGGCAACAAGGGTGACATGGGAATACTGCCTTACCATATATTGATCAAACATATCCCCCCCCTTCTCTATTTTGTTAACAATATTTGTAAAAGTATTTCTTCTTGGTCCTGGTTGTGTTGTTGCATGCTGAATCCAACTATGCAAATAGGAAACTTAATAGCCATTTTAATTTTCCAAAACCCAAGTATTGTAATATTTTGGTCCATAACATTAAACATAAGATAGTTGTTTAGGTCACATGTTTGATTTCCATGCACATGTGTGATTCTGTCTTTTTTTCTACTTCAAGATTATTAAATAGTCAGGGGTGTGAACAGGTAAAAAAAATCAGCTTGGTGGACACAATCCTATGATCAACGCCTACCTCTTTTTTAAAAACATGTGATCATAGTTGTCATATTGGACTTTTTTTTGGCCTCTTTCCTTTGCATACTCCTGAGATAGTTAATGAGAAACACTAACACAGAGCATGTTCTTGGACATGCATTTATATCAAATTATCTCTTTACACTAAAGTGGCCTTTTAAGTGGAAATGGTTCTGCTTTGTACAGAATATCAAAGTGCTTCTAAGATATGAAAGAGAGATGGAAATATTGTTTTGAGATTAATTCTTTAAATTAAAAAAAATAACAAATTTGGAAAGCATTCACATATATGTTTTTGGTGAGATGGCATAAATAGCCTAACACTTTTGACTGAGTGAGGGAGCAGTCCATGGTTCTTTTTATAGGGGAGGAGGAAAAGAACTTTTATCTAACATCATCTCAATGTTACTTTTAATACATAAGAGACATAAAGCCTAACAATTATTTCATTTTCCACTCTATCATTCCTTAAGAATCTAGAGACCTCTGAAGCCAGAGTATTATGAGAACGTCTTTTTGTCCCATGTCCACAAATGTGGACATAAATAATGAGTGATTAATTCTGTGGGGGTTAAAGGTTTATTTAAAAATGTCTTGTGTTACGTACTTCCAAGAATACTATGTAAGAGCTGGGATATGCAAGTTTAAATGAGACAGATTTGAAACTCAGTTATAACTAAGCAGCAAATGAAATCAGTTTTACTACTGAAATTAAACAAATGAAAAGAAATGTAACAAATCTAATCTGTTTTTGCACTAATTTACAGTAAGTAACATGGAAATGGAAGATAAGTTATTCAGGATTTTTCTGTTTTAGTATAGACATCTTTGTGTTTGTATTGATTAAACCAAAATATCATTTCAGGAGTTTGCTGCTTGCTTTACTGAAATGTCTAGAAGAACTAACTCATCAGTTTGCCAAGAGTTATAAAAAAACAGGCAGCCCAAGATAATTGAGCTATAACACAAGATTACAAGCACATTTAATCAGATAGTAAGAACTGAATCTCAAGTTCTTTTTGTGTTCAAAAGAACACATTTGCAGATTGAAATCCAAATAGAAATACTGACTAAAATACAATCTGTTAAATAATTGCCCAAGTAAAAGGGAGCATTATGAAAATTATGTTTTAGAAAAAAATAGGAAAATATGGATGAAAAATTATAAGAATTTTTGTGTAGTTTTTGTAAGCAATTGGAAAAAAATTGAAAGAAATCTGTAGTTAAAACAATGGGATATAAGCAAAACAAATTGTATTTCCCTACAACTTGATGGAAATTCCATCAGGCTTTATATTTTGCATGCAAAGAAGTCTACATTTAATCTGTGGCATATTCAGTTCAGTGATGAAGAAAAGTTCTGAAATGTGAAAGACAAGTGTTAATCAAATCACTTGTGATAGTGATAGTCTGTGGCTGGGATTTTATGACATGCTTCTTGTAACTCATTAACATTTTCTTGGTTTATAAGACACACTGAATATAAATTAATCACACAGGCTGTGTTGACACAGCTCATTAGGATAAAATAGTTTATGGTTCAATGTGTCTCATTGTTCCAAGAGAATAATATTCCAATTTCTGAAAGGAAAGTCTGTCAACACCACACATGTAAACCTTTAAAAATAAATGTAAGTTTACTGATTTGGAAAAGGTGAGTGATGAGGTGAATAGATTTCAATTCCGGCATATTTTGCACAAATATGCAGTTGAAAGTGGTTGTAATTGGTAAGATTAGTATATGTGGAAGTAAATTGAAATTTGAAAATAAATGGAATCCTTAGTTAATGACTCAACACTGATCATGGTGAAGACTAAGTTATATAATGTCACTTTGGTGGTTGTATATTTATGGATAAATGTAGTGTTTGTCATAGCATTAAAGATATATTAGCTGGGGATGTGAATGTATATGTAGTTTGTGAATGTATATGTAGTTCAGATGTTGCCATGTTGTTGGCAAACAATTTGAATAATTTGCAACAAACATTAAACTGTATGGTCTAGTGAAATGGATGAGTGATTACAAGTATACAAATGTAGTGGAAAAAAGCAAATATTTGAATATATTCTGATAGAATGTTTTAAAAATTTGGAAAAATTAATTCTGAAATTTTGAAGTATGCAAATACTAGGAAAAAGGTAGATAGTTTTTGATTTCTTGTTAAGAATGAATGCTGGTAGAAAGTAAAAATGGCTGTGTACAAAAGTGTGGTCTCTATCTCACTTAGGGAGAGTTGGAGCAAAGTATGTTAGGAGAAACCTAAACTGCAGTGGGACTCGAAGGAGGAGGAGGAGGAGATAGGTACAAGAATGAATGAATCTTGAATGATTCTGGATTGAATGCATGAAAGAAGTTCATTGAATTAGTCTGGTCAGCTAGAGAAAGAATGGGCATCAAAACATAGGAAGAACAGTTGCAGGAATTGGGTATGTCTATTTTAATGAAAATAAGGACTAGGGGTGACATGATAGCAGTGTTCCAATATCTAATATTGGTCACCACGATGTAAAAAAGATGTTTAGAGTCTAAAAAGAGCGAGGAGAAGAGCAACAAAGGTGATTAGGGGACTGGAGGCTAAAATATATAAACAACGGTTGTTGGAATTGGGTATGTACAGTTTAATGAAAAGAAGGACTAGGGTGACATGATATCTCAGGAGTTGACACAAAGAAGAGGGAGTCAAGCTATTCTCCAAAGCACTGAAAGGCAGGACAAGAAGCAGGGATGGAAACTAATTAAGGAGAGAACCAACCTAGAGCAAAGGAGAAATTTCCCAACAGAACAATATATCAGTGGAACAACTTGCCTCCAGAAGTTGTGAGTGCTCCAACACTGGAGGTTTTTAAGAAGATGTTGGATAACCATTTGTCTGAAATGATATAGGGCAGTGATGGCTAACCTTTTTGCCATTGCGTGCCAAAAGCAGGGGGAGCACGGAGGGGTCACACGCATGTGTGCCCACAGCCATAATTTTATGCCCCCCATGCTTTCCCTGCTTTTGGCATGCAATGGCACGTGGGCCCGGTAGGCCCATTTTTCGCTGTTCCCAGGCTCCAGAGCCTTTCTAGGAGCTTGGGGAGGGCAAAGACGGCCTTCCCCACCCACCCAGAGGCCCTCTGGAGGCTGGAAACAGTATTGTTTCCTGACTTCTAATGGGCCCAGAAGCCCCAAAAATCAACTGGCTGGTACATGCATGTGTGCCGGAGCTGACCTCGTGTGCCCACCAATATGGTTCCACATGCCACCTGTGGCACCCGTGCCATAGGTTCGCCACCACGGGTATAGGTTTTCCTGCTTGAGCAGGTGGGCAAACTAGTTAGAAGAACTCCAAGGACCCTTCCTACTCTGTTATTCTGTTAATCTGTTAAATTACAAATTAATATGTGAAAGAAAATGAACAGTTCAAGCGGCAGAGCAGGAAAGCTGACATAGCATAGTTGATAATATCTTCAAAAAGAGGCAAAAAGTTTAAAGAAAAAATTTCAGTATATGAAATGATAACTGTGGTGAAACAAGGATAGTTTGTAATGACCAAAAATATAGAAAAGTAAAGTATACTGAATAATGATAGTATAAACTTTTCTTTTCTTTTAATTTAGCTTAATATTTCTTATTCTTTTTAACCATTCTATATTATGAGTTGGAAAAAAAACTCATGACTTTGTATATATTGAAACTTTCAAAGATTAAACTTCTCAGAGAGTTCTTTACTTCCTACTGAGACAGCTTTCCTATATAAAAGTAGAACTGTGTTGTAATTATGTCATCTAGCAATACATTGTTTTTAAAGAAAGAGTAAATCATGTATTTCTACCATACCACCCAGTCTCTCAAAACCAGAGCTATTTAGTTTGGTTTGGCTTAAAGACAGTAGTCTAGGTTGCTCATGTGAAGATTTTCCAAACACAACTTTTGAAACAAATATTCAATAACAAAAAGCAAATGTACTTGTAATAGTATGTAATAGAAAGCAGAATTTTTAGCATTAATATATGAAACCTGGTATAGTAAATCTGTTTCATAAATTATAAGAATTCTTCTCACAAAATATCTATTAAAAATCCGAAAAGGGAGAGTTTTCTTTTACTGAACTCTAGCATCTTGTTCTTCACAAATATTTTTAACTGATTATATCTACTGACAGCAATTATAATATTTTAAAATTACTTGTATTATTAAAGGATATCATTTATACCATACAATATATTTGTATTTCTTTAAGACCATAGTGAATATAAAGAAGTTGGAGAAGAATTAATCTATGGCTCTTTTCTTCCAAGCGGGCTGAATTGGGTGAGAACAGGAGAATCCATAAGGAGAGTTTTTTAAAAAATCAAAATAGTATTTATAATCACACCATTGAAACTCCACAGTTTTTACCGTGTGTCACAGACAGCGATAGGTAATTCTTCACATAGTTGCAATTGCTATCTTGATATTTTTGGTTTCTCTGTGGACAATGTTCATTAAGAATTTTGATTAATTTCATAATGCTAAATTCCTTTTTATAAAACTATGCACTGCAGAATCCCTTCAAATTGTATAATTGCATTTTTATTGTTGCAAAATTGTATGTAAACTTCAATGTAAGCATAAAAAGGGTATTAAAATGCTATTTTCATGACTATAGAAAAAGTTGGACTTGCCACACTGTATTATTTAATGATTTGGACAAGAGGATAAACGGGGAACTCATCAAATTTGCAGATGATACCAAGCTGGCAGGAATAGCCAACACTCCAGAAGATAGGCTTAAGATACAGAAGGATCTTGACAGACTTGAACATTGGGCGCTATCTAACAAAATGAAATTCAATGGTGAAAAAAGTAAAGTTCTACATTTAGGCAAGAAAAACAAAATGCATAGGTACAGTATATGTAATACCTTGCTCCATAGTAGTAATTGTGAAATGGATCTTGGAGTTCTAGGGGACAATCATTTAAATATGAACCAGCAGTGTGCTGCAACTGCCAAAAATGCTATCATAGTTCTAGATTGCATTAACAAAGGGATAGAATCAAGATCATGTGAACTGTTAATACCACTTTGTAATGCCTTGGTAAGGCCAACACTTGGAATACTGCATACAGTTTTGGTCACCATGATGTAAAAAAACATATCGAGACTCTAGAATGAGTGCAGAAAAGAGCAACAAAGATGATTAGGGGACTGGAGGCTAAAATATATAAACAACGGTTGTTGGAATTGGCTATGTCTAGTTTAATGAAAAGAAGTACTGGGTGACATATCATCTCATGGCTTGCCACGAAGAAGAGGGAGTCAAGCTATTCTCCAAAGCACCTGAGGGCAGGACAAGAAGCAATGGGTGGAAACTAATCAAGGAGAGAAGCAACCTAGAACTAAGGAGAAATTTCCCGACAGAACAATATATCAGTGGAACAACTTGCCTCCAGAAGTTGTGAGTGCTCCAACACTGGAAGTTTTTAAGAAGAGATTGGATAACCATTTGTCTGAAATGATTTAGGGTTTCCTGCCTAAGCAGGGGGTTGGACTAGAAGACCTCCAAAGTCCCTTCCAACTCTGTTATTCTGTTATTCTATTCTGTTCTGTTCTGTTCTGTTCTTTCATTTAAAGATTTAGTCATTTACTGTACCACCAGCCAGGTCAAATCATGAAAATTCCAAAAAGTCATCTGCTAGAACTAGGTGCTTTCAACAAGGGCTCAATGAAAGACTGAGTGTGGAAGATGAAAAGGAAGACAATGAACTTGGTAGAAATAGAATTGGATCAAAAAGTTCTGATGAGGCTAGTTACTATTAGAGTGCATTGGTTGGAAAACAGCTTCAGGCCTTTATATATGTTACATGTTAGTAAAAATGGGCATCCTGATATTTCGTGGGAGTAACCAAGGTGAGAAAATGAACTTAGCATAATAGAAGTTACGAATCTGGAATATAAATTCATACTAAAAGAGTTCCATGGGCTACCAATTAATTTTTTTAAATATAACTTTATTGACATTTTAATACAAAATAATGAAAACTAACCTAAACTAATATTTAAATGGAAGGGAGAGAGGGAGGGAGGTGTAAGAAAAAAGAAATAAAAGATAAAGATATAGCTTCTGGTTTTCTTTATAGTAGTCAGAAATATAAATTTGCCTCTTACTATATGATTACAGCATCACTCTCATATTTTCCATAATCTATTTTTTTCTAATCAAAAATTCTTTTTTTTCCTGCTTCATGCAAAAAGTCTATAAAGTATTTCCAGTTATCAATAAATTTTGCTAATATCTTTTCTTTAATCAAAGATGTTGAGTTGGCTATCTGGACAAATTTCATCATCTCAGAATCCATTTTTCTATTGTGTGTAATCTTGAATCTTTTCACCTTTGTGTGCATAATAATTGAAATTATCATGTATAAAAGGCTGTTACTTAATTTTCTAGACCAATTCCAGGTGATGGGGTTCATTTTGAAAATTCTAGTAGACTTGGTCTTGATGTATAAAGAATTCATACCCTCATATAAGTTTGTCCAGATATTAAGTTTGCTTAAAACTGTCTCTAATTTCTGTTAATAAAAATTAGATGAATTAGTGCCCCAGGGATGGCACTTTTAATCTTGGGACCCAGTTTATATAATTGTCATCAGAAATGTTCAGTAGAAAGTATTTTAGAAGCCAAAAATAAGTTATTCTGGAACTCCATTTTGTTGACTTAATTTTTATGAATATGTTCCCATTTTCATTTTAAGAATTAAAAAGTTGTTACCTTCATGGATAATTTCTGATGAAGAATGGCATACACATAAGCTCTCATCTTGTGACTTGTGATGTTTAATAATAATTCAAAGTTACAACCTTCTCAGAAAATGTAACATACAACCAGCTTTTGAAGTTATGATTAGCATATCACCCCCATGTGGTAATAAAATTAGCACTGGTCATGTGGTTGTTCACTAAGTCTGCATTATTATTACTATTAATCTTCTCATTGTTTCTATCACCCATCTATTCCCATGACTGTATGACTGTAACTTGTTGCTATAGCCTTACAGTTTATATTAATTGTTCCCTAGTATGATTTGATTTCTTATTTGTACCCTATGACTATCATTAAGTGTTGTATCTTATGATTCTTGACGAATGTGTATTTTCTTTTTAGGTACACCATATGCACCAAAGACAAATTCTTTGAGTGTCCAATCACACTTGGCCAATAAAGAATTGTATTATTACTATACTGACAATAGAAATTCTGCTCCCAATTGTGGTTGGGAGGACTTCCTGTATAAAACAGCAAGCAAACAAAAGAGTGTATTCTTTTGAATTATTACACTTGTGTAATTCCGAATATTACACTTGAATTCAATATTACACTTGAATTATTATACTTGTGTAATTCTGAACATTTGGCAAACTGACCATAATCCAGAAGAATATGTGCCACAAAAGATTATTTTGTGTTGTTTATTCAATGTGTGTTTCACTTGATCACAACAGTAATGACAACATTGAACAAAACAGTGTGACTACTTTCATTCAGAATTTTTGGATACTAACAAAAAAATCTGTGCATGCATAATAGCACAATAATTACATGAAGACAGCATGAAGTAATTATGTGAAGTTCCAAAATGTTCTCAATACTATTGGTTTCATTTCCAAGTGTTTTATATGACTGACATGTAATGAGAATCAAAACAATATGCCAGTAGATATGGGAAAGCCTTGTATTAAAACTGCTTTCCTCTCTTAGGTTTTATCCTATTAGATAAGTAATAAAAGGTTTCCCTTTTGTTTTAATGAAAGCCAAATGCAGAAATAGTAATTACACTGCAGTAAGGTAAAATTTCAGATCTGCACATGACAGCAATGCCCTTCAGGTTTTGATTAATGGTGGTCAAGCCACACAAGAGGCATTTCAAACAACCACCCACTGCAGAAATCCAAAAACTGTTTTCCACTGTTCTGTTTACATTCCTCTCTGCTAAATTGCACACATGTTATAAGGAAATAGTCACTTGTGGCTCTTGATGTGCCTTATATAACATGAAATTAAGAAGAAACAGAATTGGTTTCAGTTGTTCTGAAATACAAGTTTTTATGATGAGTTTTTATTTCCAGATTACACTTTTGAAAACTGCCTCCTTATTTCTGTTCTTTTCTTCTCTATTTCACTGTCCTGAACAGAGTTGATCCTAGAACAAGGGTGTCAAACTCAAGGCCCGGGGGCCGGATCCATCCTGTGCGGTGCTTAGATGTGGCCTGCAGGACTGCCCTGGAAACAGTGAAGGACTGGCCTGCAGTGCCTCTGCCAGTGAAAATGGGCTCCCGAGCTGCATTTTCGGCTGTGACAGCCTCCTGCAACTCATTGGCAGTGAAAACAGAGTTCTGTTTTCACTGCCAATGAGTTGCAGGAGGCTGTCACAGCCGAAAATGCAGCTCGGGAGCCCATTTTCACTGGCAGATCACTAGAGCCACCACAGGTACCCCCGACACGACCAACATTGACACAAGTGATATTGAGCTGGCCATGCCCACCCTGGCACCTCGAGTTCAAACACAACCCTGATGCGGCCCTTAATGAAATCGAGTTTGACACCCCTGTCCCAGAATATTGAACTCCAGGAGTTCTGCAAAAACTTGTCTTCAGAATTATTATACTTGCACTACAGCTGCATTGAAATAAATGTCAGAGCTGGTCAAAATATATGCTAGATAGAGTGAGGAGCTGATTTAGGAGCAATGGAAATGTTGTCTGGACATGTTAGTCCATCTTCTTAAGGTCACATACATGCAGCACATATATGAATCAAGGAATTAAAAATCCTGTAATCGAATTTCTAACAAACTCTGAAAGCATATGGGGGAAATAAGGATGAAATAAAGGTATAATAAAAAATTTCCTGAGTTTGGTGACGGGAAAAACCATGAGAAAGAGACTCAGATAAGAGTGAGAAGAAAGTGACTTCCGTATCATCCTTAACATGTTCTATGTCATTCTTGCCATCCACATCACTCACTAGCTGTGGCCATGCCTGAGCGCAGTAAACCTCAAATAACAAATAAAGAACAGCTTAAGCCTTAAGTTTGACGCCTTGGATGAAATTGATAGGAAACTGGCAAATAGATCCAATTTCAAGGGGATCTGGGAGGAAGGTGGTTTTTAATAACAAAAATGAGACTGGGGGGTCTCTTAAGGTTCAGCAGCCATGCCATTCTGACAGTCCTGATGTGTTGCGGGAGTTGGGAGTCGTGGGGGATGTTCGGAGGAGGCTGGGACATTCTATACCTGTGATAATGGGAAGGGGCAGAAGAAATCAAAGTAGGAGTAGGGAGCATCACACCAGAAGCATTTGGATGGTGGCTTGCTCCCATACCTCCTGCTCACTCTGTTTTCCTGGGGATATGAGAGCGAGGGAACCTGGTCTCCGTCTGGTGTATGTGAATGCCAGGTCCGTGATGAATAAGGCCGTCGTCATACGAGACCTTATTGATGAGGAGGGTGTAGACCTGGCCTGTATCACGAAGCCCTGGTTAGGGCAAGAGGAGGGAATCCCTCTCTCTGACTTATGCCCCCCCAGGCTTTCATGTCCTGCACCAGCTGCGACACCAGGGAAGAGGTGGGGGGATGGCAGTGGTTGTCAGGGAAGGTCTGAGTCCTAGGGAGGTCACTGTCCCTCAGATAGGCGGGTGTGAGTCTCTTCTATTGAAGTGGGACCCTGGAGTTCAGTCGGGCTTGTTGGTCACATACCTATCTCCCAGCTATGTTGCCACAGCCCTGCCCGCACTGCTCGATGTCTTGACTAAAGTGGCACTTGAACTCCCCAGCCTTCTGGTTGTGGGAGATTTTAATCTGCCTTTGATCGGTGAGTCATCTGAACCGGGAGTTCATGGCCTCCATGACAGCCATGAACAGGTTATTCAGGGCCCAACTCATAGGGGAGGACACACACTCAACCTGGTTTTTCTCTCTGGGCAGTGGATAAATGGTCATGGTAGGGGGGAACTTTCCATCACTCCCCTGTCATGGACTGACCATTCCCTCCTTAGACTGGATTTTCAATCTGCCAACCCTTGCCGCATGGAGATGGAAGCCATAAAATGGTTCCGCCCCAGGTGCCTGATGGACCCAGAAAAGTTCTTGAAGGAGCTTGGGACATTCCTCACCTCTCAATCCTGGAATTCAGCTGAGGCTCTAGTGACATCCTGGGAACAGTTGGCTACTGACACCTTAGACAAAATTGCACCTTTGCGGCCTCTAACCCGCCGCAGATCCCGGGTCTCTCCTTGGTTTTCCATGGAGCTCCAGGACATGAAACATTGGAAAAGAGCCTAGAGGAATGTTGGAGGTCCTCCTGATCTGAATCTGACCGAACACAGTTAAGAACCCATATTAGGTCTTATCTAGTGGCAATGGAAGCGACGAAACGAGATTACTTCGCTGCCCTCATTGCATCTACAGAAAACCGCCCAGCGGCCCTGTTTCGTGTGACCCACTCCTTCCTCAATCAGGGAGTTAGGGAAGACCCTTTACAGGGCAGAGTTGAGGATTTTGTACAGTTTCTGCATGATAAAATTGCTCAGATCCAGATCGGATTGGACTCTGGCTGGACAGAATCCAACCGGAAGACTAGGGTGGGTCTTGAGAATAATATCTGGATTGAGTTTGAGTTTGAGTTTAATATCTGTTTCTGTCAAGGAAGTGGACAGGATTATGGGCAAATTTAGTTCCTCCACTTGCTTATTGGACCCTTGTCCCTCCTGGTTGGTTTCGGCTGCCAGGGAGGTGACTAGAGACTGGATCCAGGCAATTGTCAATGCTTCATTGAGAGAGAGAAACTTCCCCGCCTCTGTTAATGAGGCAGTGGTTCGACCTCTCCTCAAGAAGGCTTCCTTGGATCCAGACTCACTTAATAACTATCATTCCATCTCCAACCTTCGCTTCATCGCGAAGGTTGTTGAGACTGTAGTGGTGCAACAGCTCCCACAGTTCCTGGAGGAAATGGAATACCTTGACCCGTACCAATAGGGCTTCTGATGTGGACACAGCACGGAAACGGCATTGGTCGCTCTGGTAAATGATCTCTGGCGGGCTCGGGATGGTGGTTGTTTCTCCATCCTGATCCTACTTGATCTCTCAGCAGCTTTTGATACCATCAACCATGGTATCCTACTGCAGCAACTTGAGGGGTTGGGGGTGGGAGGTACTGTCTTACAGTGGTTCTCTTCCTACCTCTCGGGTCGCTTACAGTTTGTATGGGCAGGAGGGCAGAGATCCACCCCGAGGCCCCTAAATTGTGGAATGCCTCAAGGGTCGGTTCTCTCCCCCCTACTCTTTAACATCTATATGAAGCCACTGGGTGAGATCATTTGTGGCTTTGGGGTGAGATATCATCAATATGCTGATGATACCCAATTATACATCTCCACCCCAGACCACCCCAGAGATGCCCTTTCCATGATGTCCCATTGCTTGGAGGCGGTACAGGCCTGGATGGGTAGAAACAGACTCAAACTCAATCCCTCCAAGACTGAGCGGCTGTGGATACCGGCATCTCGGATTTCAGAAGCCCCATCACTTTTGATGGATGGAGAAAAACTTGCCCCTGTTGATAGGGCTCGCAACTTGGGTGTCCTCCTGGATGCTCAGCTGTCCCTAGAAGACCATCTAACGGCTGTGACCAGGGGGGCCTTTTCACAGGGTCGCCTGGTGCGCTAGTTGCGCCCTTTCCTGGACCGAGATGACCTTCGCACAGTCACTCATGCCCTGGTTACTTCCCGCTTGGATTACTGCAATTCCCTCTACATGGGCCTGCCCCTGAGATGCACCCGGAGACTCCAGCTGATCCAGAATGCAGCCGCACAGGTTGTTACAGGAGCCCCTCGTTACTCACATATAACACCCCTCCTGCGTCAGCTGCACTGGTTACCAGTGGTTCTCCGGGTCCGCTTCAAGGTGCTGGTTCTCACCTTTAAGGCCCTACATGACTTAGGTCCAGGATATTTACAGGACCTTCTCCTGCCTGCTTCCCATTGTCCTGTTCGCTCACATAGGCCGCTCTCCTCAGGGTTCCGACGGCGAGCCAATGTCATCTAGCGGTGCCCAGGGGTAGGGCGTTCTCTGTGGGTTCTCCCACACTCTGGAATGAATTACCTACCGAGCTCCAGACGGCTCCTGATCTCCGCTCCTTCCATCGGGAGCTGAAACAAATAGGCTGACTCTGATTCTGGGTTTATTATTTATCATTAATTAGTTATTTGATTTAAAGTGGGATTTTATTGTACATGTTTCTTAACTTGTGTTCACCGCACTGAATCCTTCGGGAGAAAGGCGGCATATAAATACATGTAATAAATAAATAAATATCAGTAACTCAATCAAAATCATAAGAACTCCCTTCAGGATATGGAAATTCTTTACACACACAAAATACTCAGACCTCAAAAGTCAACATCTAGACACACAAAGAGGTTGATATTGGCCAAAGGTGGCAAGCCTGTTTAGGTAAACATTCCTTTCAGGATACCAGAGATTATACCTATTAATAATAAAAAAGATTGCTTCCTTTCTGTGACTACCACTTCTAACTGCATTGTAAATTAAGCAAGAAGGAAGGTTACAAATGTGATTTCATGAACCTGGGGCAGTGTCATAAATACCTCCCAAATTATGATGATGTGACCATGGGAATGCTGCAACAGTTAGGAGTGTGAAAACTGATCATAAGTCCATATTTTCAGTGCCATTGTAACTTTGAACAGTCACTAAATGAACTTCCTGTATACATTTTCCTCAGAGCTGGAAAAATAACTTCTCCTCAATAAAAGGTCTTGGTTTTGTTTCCTGTTGAAAACAGTAATATTATTCTAAAATTGTTCTCTGCTTCCATTTCATTGCTAATGGACTTTGAGCACTTAGCTCCTGCTCTGGGAAGGCCCGCTACTGACTACACATGCATCACAAGAAAAATATTTTAAAAATAACGGAAACCCATCATAGGCACACACACACACACAAACACAATTATATATTTTATATGAATTTCAATACAAATCTTCTTCACTCAAGGTGGGCCAGGGAAACCAAACGGTTGGACATTATGCAAAAGTTAAATTGACATACTTCCTTACAAGTACAAACAAGTCAAATTAATTACAGAGGAAAAACTGATTTATAGTTATATTTATTCTCATTTTAAGTACTTAGATAAAGAATAAAAATGGGACAATTGAGTTTTACTTTTTTTTTGAATCAAGTTTTATTGATCCCCCCCACATTCACCCACATGTTTTATGAACAGAGTATTGGCCATGTCATATCTTATACAATTTATCATATTCAAATACATTTTACTCAGTTGTAATTTTTTCCAAGATCTTCTTTTTCCATTTTTTGATCATAGCTTAATATTTCTATGCTTATTTATATAAACAACATCTTCCTTCGCCCTCATATTCTAATTTCTCTATTTTTAGTCATATTTATTCTCTTTTATCTTTTAATAATTCATTCTTTATCTTGGTGCATTTACACATGTTCGGGGTTGCCTTTCTTCCATTTCATCTTTTTTGTTGTATGGCAATCTTCTCAATCTCTTCCATCTCCCTCCTTTCTTTCCTTCTTACTTTCTTCTCCCCTCCTCTCCTACTCCTCTTCTACTTTCCCTTCCTTTCTCCCACTCCTCCTTTCTTTCTTCCTATCTAGCCCTCTCTCCTCCTCTTATTTCCCCCCTTCCTTTCTCCCCCTTCCTTTTCTTCCATTCCTCTCTCCCCTTCTCCCTCCCTTCTATCTCTCTACTCCTTCTTTCGTCTCTCTCTATTGCTGTATTCATTTTTAATTTACTATTTTCCACTATGGTATCCAGGCAACCCCGGCTTTTCTTTCATTTATTAAATATATTTTTCAAAATTCTCCTTATCTTTTTAATTAATAACAATGTATTTCATTTTTATCTTAAAACCTTTGCTAGGACAGCCTTCCAACCCTTAATCTGTTTTACTTTAACAATATGTTTGTTCTATTTTACTTCTTATATATATATATTGCATTTCATTCTTACTTACATCATTTACTAATTTCAATTTTGTTCAATTTTACATTTCAGTTTTCCATCTTAATTTCAGTTAATTCTTTTGTTACTATTATTTCTCTCCAATTTGTACATCCTCAAACAACAAAAACATATAATCCATTCTGTCTTTCACGTTGCATCTAATAATCTATTTTACATTAAACAGCATATTTCTTCTTTTTTACTTTTTATTCACATTTCATTTTATCCTTACTTATATTCCTTTTACAATAATCTGTATCTTCCTTCTAAATTACTTTTCCCATAGAATTTCTACTACTAACATCCTTCTCTTAAATTAGCATATTAATATTTTAATTTCCTTTTTACTATCTCCTAATCATTTTCTTTTAATCTCTTCACAATTCCATTTCTTGATGTTTTCCTCCCTTTCTCCCATTCCTTTATCTTCTTCTTCTTCTTATATCCCCCTTTCTGCCTCTTTTCTTTAATTTTAACTCTTTTAATTTTCCCTCTCAATATCTCCCCATTTCTTTCTCCTCTCTTCCTTTTTGAAATGTATTCCCCCTTTATCCATTTTTATTCTATCACCATTAGTCCCAGTGTAATCATATGTATCTTGATTTTCATTTATTTCCTTTTCAATATTGTCTCCCTGCTTCTCTTGCTTCTCATTCATATTTTTTCTTTCCTTTTTTTAACCTTCTAACCAATCCTGTGCTTCTTTATTTCCCTTAAAAGCTTCTCTTCTCTTTTGAAACATCTCCTTTAGTATCTCATACTCATCCTCCCAATTCTCCATGTTGTCAGTTTAAAAGGCAAGTATTTTTAAATTTATTATTTTCATAAATTCAAAATCCATGCAGTGTCTCTTTTTTCTTTTTTCTTTCCAGATAGTGTCCAATTCAAAAATTCATTTGAGACGTTCCAATTTCAGTCTTTATTTCTTCCACTCCTCTTGAAATCTTGTTGCAGCTGTTTAAACAAGCCCTCCTACAGTACTTTCTCATGATGATCTGAATAAGCTTAGTGCAATACTTTCTTTCCACCAGCAGATGTCTCTCTCCAATTCACAAATTCTCCAGCAACAAAGAATCCATTTATAAATCCACAAGAATGATTATTTCCTCTTTTCCAAATTAAATCCTTTTGTTGTTTAAAGAATACTTCTCTATCTCCTTTTTCTTGTCTTAATTTAATTTCTTCCAAATCCAGTTTTAAAACCAGGTGGAAGATTCCTTTTAGGGTTTTAGTTTTAGTTTTAAAGTTCCTCTTTCCCCCCCTTTCCACTTAAATTCCCGAGTGCCAGTTAGCTGCTAATTACTTGTTGGGATTTCTTTCAAGCTTTTAAAAGTTTTTTCTTCTTACCTGTGAGTTGGCCAATCAGTCATCCGGTAACAATACTCTGTTCAATCTCCGCTCCTGCTCATATTTTAGTCCAGTTGCCCAGCTTGTAGTAGTCATAATGGCTGCCTCCCCTACCGCCGGGTCAAAGAGCTGCCTCTGGCCTTCCAAGGAACTTGCCTGTTCCTCTTTGGTCTTCCAAGGCGCCCCTCTCTCTCTCCCCCATCCCTCCAAGATGGTTCTGGTTCGAAGACAGCGGTTTGTTTTCACGAGGCTCGTCAGAGCTTCGCTATTTCCCAGCCAGTGTCGCCGCGACACTTCCGGTTTTTTCCCTATTCAGTTTTACTTTCATAGTTGATCTTTAAATCACTTAACAGTAGTTTCCCACTGTAGGCTGACCCTCTAAAATCTCTTAATTGATAAGAAATTGAGAGAATCTTTTTTGTTTGATTTTGAATTAGTAAGATGTGGTTACTGAAGTTACTCACTACATTCATATTTTGAATCTGGACTTCAATTCTCAATATTCCCAACCAGTAGGGCACTGACAATAATTCTGCAAATTGACATCCACACATCTGGAGGGATATTTTCATATGGACCTTTCTTGTACATACGGATTTTTTCATATTTGAAAAGGTCCATCTAAGTATTGGAATAATTAAATCACAAAGTTCAAAGTGATCATTTCACACACTGAACCCTCTGCTTAGTGCAGAAGTCTTATAGAGGAAACCTGAATTAATGTTGATGAAGGAATACAAGTGCCATGGCCCCGTCAGAGCCGGAGTCTGTGGAGGGCGGGTTGGAGCTGGGGCCGACAGAAGTCGAGGGGGCGGCCTCGTTTGCTCCAGAGGAATGTGGGGAGGAGCAGAATGAGGCAGCATAGGATCCTTCGAGCCTGGGACAGAAGAACAGGGGCAGGATGACCAAGGGAGGGGGGAAGAGAGGGCAGGCAGTGGAGATTAGGATCAATGGAGTTCAGCCGACGAGCAAGGACCACCTCTCCTGATTCCTGAGCATGGAGAGTGGAGAATGAGATGGGAGCAGCACAGCTGACCTGATGGCTTGGGAGGAGAGCATCCCGCCGCTCTTCACAAGGCACACCTGGGGACTGAGACTTAAGGAGATGCTGTAGGGAGGGGTGCTTGTTGGGAACAAGCACTGAATTCATGGAGTTTTGTGTACTGTTGCCGATGTCTGGAGTTCGCTGGATTTCTCGCCTTCTTGCTGCCTTGTTCCTTTGCTTCGTTGGACTTCTTGGCTTGAAGCTGTCTTGCTAATAGCGTTTTGCTGGACTACTCACAGCTAAATGCTGCTGGAGATATATATGTAAGAGCTTTGCTCCGGGGAGTGCCATAAATGTGGGACATTTGGAGGGAAGTTGGAACAATAAAGGGGAGTTTGAACTATCAGCTGGCTGTGTTGCCTCCATGCCTTGTCCCAGGTCATGATAGCAAATATTTTAGTGGATAAAAGAAACAATAAATAATATCTCAGCTTGGGAAAGATGGGAGTGTAAGAAAAAGACTCAAAATAAGACACTGTTATTATACCCTTCCAAAATAAAAGGTCTGATGAATCCAAATAAAAGTGTCTCTGACAAACAAGTGTTTACATTTCTGCTTCAGTATTTTCGATGAAGGGAAGCCCACCCCCTCTCTGGAAATCACCTTTGGATATTTGCTATTGCTGACATCCTTTAAGGAGTCCATAGTCTGCCCCCTTCTTAAGAAGCTATCGTGATATTCCATCATACTGGACAATTTTCGTCCCTTTTCCCACCTTCAAGTGGTTGTGCTGTAGCTCCAGAGAATCATGGATGGCACACATTATCTAGACTGCTTTCAGTCAGGCTTCAGGTTATGGGATAGAAACGACATTGGTTGTGCATGTGGATAATGTCTAGCAAAAGCAGGATGGAGGTAGTGAATCCATCCTTTCTCTCCTTAATCTCTCAGTGGCTTTCAGTACCATCAACTATGGATTATGGATGATGCAATGTTGCATTGATTCAGTTCTTTTCTTGACAGATGGTTCTAATTAGTGACAAGAGGGGCAAGAGGTCCAGGCATGGCTGTTCCTTTGTGGGCTGCCACAGGGTTCAGTACCGTCTCTGCTCCATTTGAACATCTATATGAAGTTGCTGGGTAAGATCATCTGATACTAGTATAGAATATTATTCTGTATTTGTCACTACAAGTGGGAAACTTTGAATGAAAAAGAAAGAAGATAATGTGACTCCCCCATCCCACCCCAGTTCTTCTGTAGATGGTTCAGAAGCTGCTGTTTGGTATACCAAATATACCAAAATAGTGGTCTCTTCTTTATGGAACATTATTTCCTCCAAGCTATGGTTGACTCCCACTCTGGGCTTTTCAAATAGGCCCTAAAAATGTGGGTTTTTTCAGACCGAATGGATAAAGTGACTTATTTTATTTTATTGTATTGTTGCTATTATAGAGAGTTGGGGGTGGGTTTTTAATATAGGTTTAATAGGTTTTTATTATATAATGGATTTTTAAAACAATTAGAATCAGCCATGTGTAAATTGGGAGATTATATTCATTTGTTAATTAAATTAAAGTAATTAATAATAAACAAAGAAGCAAACAAATAAGTGAGGCAAGAGGGAATATAGTTTTTGAAATAGTTCCTAATAGTTCTTAAATTGGGGAATAACTTTTATGTTCTATTATTAGGCAATTGGCAAAGACTTCTAAAACATAACCCAGGATTTATTAGAAACTTCAGTTAACAATACACACCTTCACTGATACATCTCTAAACCCAGGTTTACTTTAAGATGTCAAATAGCTTTCAGTTTCATTACTATATTTTACCAGATCACTTGCATTCAACTAGAGTAATGATGTAAAGCTTAGCAAAGTTCTTTAAGCATATAAAAATATTGTAACAAGTTAAATGAAAGAAATTAAAAATCAAAACACACAAGAAAAGTGCTGAAAGGTAAATCTGTTTATATTCTCAAGTAATTTTGAGAATTGAGTTATACCTCTACTTCACTCTGATTCAGATTTAAGTCTAAGCTTGTAGAGAATCAGGTTGATATAGCAGTTAAGGCACCAGGATAGAAATCAGCAGACCATGAGTTTTAATCCTGCCTTAGCAGTAGTGACTTTGGGCCACTTACTTTTTCTCAGCCCATCTCACATCACAAGGATTGATGTTGTCAAGAAATAAGAGGAGGAAGGAGTATTAGATATGTTCACTACTTTTGAGTTGTTTATATTGATAATAAAGGTGGAATATAAATAGGTAAAGCATAGATGAGATGAAGGATCTTATTTTTATGACACAAAAATGTTAATGCAGGTTTCCCCCCACTAAATTTTGCTTATCTTAAAGCAAGGCATGTTTTTTGTTTTCGGACAAGTCTTTGAAACTCTGATGAGATTTATCCTTACTACTCTATTATAATTTTTATTCCTGAATGCTTTTGCTGGGTGGGAGGAAGCATGGAAAAAATGCAAGCAATCTTGCAAACAATCCTATATCTTGAAATACCAGGAGTTTTGGCAGAAGACAGAGTGCTACAATCCATGCTAACTCCCCAATTATTTCATCAAAGCACACTTCTATATTGTAATCATTTGCCTGACAACTCAAGAGATGGATTGGATTTAATCTTACCTAAGAAAACAAAACTTGGGTCTTTTCAAGGACCAGATGCTTGAGATGTTGGACTTCTATGCTCAAGACAATGTATCCTTAAAACACCCAGTGCTGGGAATTATGCTCTATGATACCTTGCTGCTCATAACTACTTGGAATATTTGATTAGCTCCTGTAGAAACAGTAACTGGATGCATGCATTGTTTAACCACAGTTTGTTGAACAAAGCATAACTGACCATGCTTAGACATGTTAAACTGAAGAATATATTGCACTCTAGGCAATTTTGACTAATGATGTAATATCCTACTGATGCAAAGTTTTGCATTTGTATAATGATTTGGAAAGAAGAATGGCATTTGTGCTCTCTAAGCTTTAGTGCCTTTGGCTAGTGTCTGCCTGGGCTTCATTTAAGGTGGTCTTGATGCCAAGTTATAGTTTATAAATCACAATATCATACATCATGTTAAGCCAAATCAAACTAAACATAATAGGGTCTTAACACAATATATAGATGGATTTTTGAATGTTTACAGATTTTTTTCAGCTGCCTACCTTATTATGGAATTTACAGAGAAACCATATTTATTATCTTTCATTTGTAGTCTTCCAGTATTTTCCCATATTTATTGGGGGAAAAATCAGTTGAAAAGAAATAAATCCCAATTTTCTCAATGTATAAAAAAGCACGACAATCTAAACAAGCAGGGCTCATTGAATCTGTCTGGATCTCACTACAAAAACTCTGTCATTTAAATACAGAATTTCAAATGCATTCATTTAATCATCCTTAGTCCAGTGGAATTTTTTTTTCATCTGCATAGAATTGTGGTCAGTTGACATCTTCTGGAGAAAAAGTAAATATATTGTAAAGCTACCGTGTTTCCCAAAAATAAGACCCTGTCTTGTATTTTTTTGAACCCCGAAATAAGCGCTTGGCCTTATTGCCATACGCTCAAAAGGCCAATTGGGCTTATTATCAGGGGATGTCTTATTTTGGGAAAAACAGGGTACCACCTATCATTCTTCAAGGCATTGTATTTTTTCTTTTTGTTTTAGATGAATTGTTGTTGGTTTTTAATGAGTTGTGGTTTCTTAAATGGAAATAGTTATATCATATGTCTTAAAAAATATTATAGGCTTGTCAGTTTTATTTAGTATTTAAATTGCCAACAACAACAAACAATAACATTAATTGCAGTGAATTTTTGTGGATATAGTTTAAAGGAAATTTAGATATCAATTGATATTTTATGTTATTTTAACATAAATTAAATAAATAAATTGAATTAGCATTAATTCAATTAAATAAATAAATTGAATTAGCATTACCGATGACTCGCTGTCCATTTAATAGTTGCCTTCAATACCATATTAAAAGCAGAACTTTTCTGACAATTTCTTGAGGGAAAACTACGGCTTTCAAGAACAGCATATAGCTTTAGAACCTCAGGTGATATATGCCTCCACCCTATACTGCTTGTTCACATCTGACTCAGTAAATTAAGATTTTTTTAAAAAAAAAATTAAATCAAATGTAGCTAGATTTCACAACCCTACCTGATTGGATTGATTGGCTGATGTCATTAAGGTGTCATTAAGTCCTCCATAATACCTTTTTCTAACTTGGTCCTTCAGTATTTCCAAAGAGGCACCCATTGCCACTTCCTTGCTGCTAGTTATTGTCTTCTTTCCTTTCCTTCTACCTTTCACATCATAGAGCTTAGTCCAGAGAGTTAGGATTTTGAATAAAGTATCTGAAGTAAAGCATTTTGAGTCTCATGTAAAAACTTGGCCATAATTTTGAATGATGATTGTCAAGGACTACCTTTATTGAATTTTTTTTATAGTCTTTGGCTTTCTCAATTATTCATCCTGCATCAACAATGATCTCTTATGTTCTTTGGCCTTTTCTAAAGCCAGCTTGAACATCTGGCACCCCTTTTACTTCATTGTCATGGATAATCTTAAACATTATTTTGCTAGCATGTGAAAATAAGGATTTGCACAATCTGTTAAGTCTCCTTTATTTGGTATTAGAATTTAGACTGACCTTTTCCAATCTCTTAGCCTCTTTGTAATTGTCCAGATTTGCTGGCAAAGTTTAGTTAACATCTTTATTGATTCTTTTTCTCTTGCTTATTAAATTTTTGTAAATATCCCATCAGCCTTTTTAGCTTCTGACTTGCTAAAAACTGAAGGGCTAGTTCATCTTCTGGTAAATAGGTTCTTATAAGTATTTTCTAATGTATATTTGGAAGTTGACATCTCTACATTATTTCAGGACATTCCTTTCAGTAATATATTTAAATTATGAATATAACTCAATTATATCATTATGAATTATATTAGTTATAGCATTGTATAGTATTAAAATGAATGTTATTGTTTATATTAGAGTTTGATATGTATTATATTGTTAATTCTCTCCAAATCCTTAAATAAGTTTTTTTTTTCTTAATATGTTTGTATGGTAACTTCTTAATCCTGATTGAACATTTGCTAGACTGCTAGGTGCATGCAACTGAAAAGTAAACTTCTGTATATCATCCTTCAGAAGCTATCTTATTGTTAATATGTCAGAACATTATCATTACATAATTATTAAATGATTCATCATATGCATTGTTCATTTTCTCCAGCAATCTAATCTTTGCGTACTTTGTTTTTTAATCCTTTTAAAGTATTGAATTCCAATTCTCTGATTCGTCACAAAATGTGATTATACTGATTCTTCTGACGGAAAACATAAAGTTTTATGATATAATCTACTCAGGGACACCAAATTGGATTGCTGCCAGAAATATGATAGAAATTCTCTCCTGTGGCTAAATGCTGAAAAGATTCAGCAATCCAGTCAGTTTATACTGATTTACAAGAGGGCTCAATGTTGTTGATCTTAGGGGGAAAATGTAAAGTGACCAATTAGAGTAGAGAGAAATTCATAGTTCAATATTTATTTAATTATATCATTAATAGTATTTATAACTGCCCAGTCCCAAAAGTCAGCAACCAACACAAATAAAAAAGTAACAAAAACTATAAAACTAACAGTAGTAAGAATTATCAAAACAAAATAATTATATGAACAGTATAACAGTATATGAAAAGAATATATGAACATAGGAAAAAGAAAAGAATTATATGAACAGTTTAGGACTAAAACACTATTATTATAATTCTGTGTACAATAATTTAATTATCAACTCAACATCTATTTGTAAAAATTTTTCAAAAGTAGGAATCAAATGTGCCGAGGATAAGTACATCATGATCTGGCCCTACCATTTGTATTTCACACATCCACTCTATGATTGTCTATTTATATTGGTCTCTATCTTCCATACAGGATCATTTATACATACTATGCCAAGTCCTTTCCCCCCCCCCCCATGTGTGTGTGAGAGAGAGATAAAGAAGAGAGAAGGACAGAAACAGAGAGAAGGTATACAATAAACATATTAAAAAAAGAACACAAGAGATAAAAGTATGTAAAAATGGAAATCTTAGATGGAATTAAAGTAAATATATTATAGACCAGACCACGGATGTCAAACTCAATTTTATTGAGGGCAGCATCAAGGTTGTGTTTGACCTCAGGGGGGGGAGCGGAGGGAGCATGGGAGGGTGGGTGTGGCCAGCTTTACGTCCCTCTGTTGGGACCAGTGGTGGGTTGCTACTGGTTCGGTCCAGATCTTGTGAACCAGTAGTAACAGTGGTGGGAGCTCTGCCCACCCACCCAGATGTCATCACGGACGCTCTGTGTATGCGCAGAAGCTTCTGCGCATGCACAAAAGCACCGCGCATGAGCGCTCCCAATGAGAACCAATAGCAAAGATAAGTGGAAATCACCCCTGGTTGTGGGCACTTGTGGTGGCTAAGTGCTAAGGCAGGACTTTCCTCAGACCCTCCTTCCCCCTCATTATAATTTTCCTTCCTAACTTCCTTCTTTCCTGTCTTCCTTTTTTTCTTTTTCCTTCCTTCTTCATTCTCCTTCCTTCTTCCTTTCCCTTTCCTTATTTTTCCTTCCTTGCTCTCTTCTCATCTTTCCTTCTTTATCTTTCCTCTTTCCTTTTCTCCTTTCCTGTCCCTTGGATGCTCAAATGCAAAAGGAGAAATATTTCTCCTTTTGTTTTGCTTTGCTTTTAGCTTGTTTTGCTAGCCCTCTGCCATCGAAAGTGTAGACTGGGGGGGAGGTGCATGGACAGCAGTGGTGGGTTGCACCCGGTTCAGATCAGTTCTATAGAACCAGTAGTAAAACTGGTGGGAGGATCAGCCCACTGACCCGGACGTCATCAGAAGCGATATCTGCATGCACAGAAGAGTGCACATGCGCGAATGAAGCAAGTGCATGCACGCGGGCACAAAGCAAACAGGTAGTAAAGATAAATAGAATCCACCCTGACACATGGCTCTCCCGAGTTCTGTTTTTGCTGGCAGAGGCACTGCGGAGCAGTCATTTGCTGTTTCTAGGGCGGTCCCAGTGATCCAGATTCAGCCCACAGACCTTGAGGTTGACACCCCTGTCCTAGAATATAATTCTGAGGATTTTATTGAGAAGCAGATGGTGATACCAAGTGTTTAACTGATGATTTTTGTTTCACAAAATAGACTGTTACCACATTTGGATTCCTGCTGCTTTTTAATTAATCTTTGTAGATATCATGTATGCCATCCTAAATCATCATGTATGTAGCAATCTGTTATCCTTCTAGCAGCAATCAATGGTTCAAGCTAAACATATTCATTACAAAAAATAGGGATAAGTACAGAGAAAAAATGAGATAATATGGTTTGTAGGAAAATAAAAGAAAAATACTCAAAAATTGTTTTTGCTCCTTTCCTTAATACTTTAGTGTCTTCAAATATTTATTGCTGTTGGTAACTTTTTGTTCTCAGTACCTAAAAAGCAAATGTATTATTCCCATTCTGTTCACAATTTTAAAAATCTATTTCATTCATTGAGTCATGCTAAGCAACATTTTTTATTTTTATTTCTCTGTATTCTGTTTTGGTCTGAATAACAAATAAGTAGAACTTTAAAAAGGAAAAGAGAAAGTCCATGACATTTTATTAAGCATGAAATGGCGCTGAAGCAAAACAGAGGATTGCTGAAGCAAATGCTTCAGTAAGGAAGGAAATGCCATTGACTTTATTACAGCCGCCTAATGTTTTCCATGAACTGCAGAAAATAATTCATTGTATCTTAGTGACCTACAATAACAGCTGAAGGCTTGCACTTCATGGAAATGTGATTTGTGATTTGTGTGTTCCAAAATTTAACTATTTAAAGTTTCAGGGCTCATGTCTTCAGAATTTCAGAAATATTAATAATATGTCAATGGGATTCAGATGAAAATTTTGGGGTAAACAGTTTGCCTATACCCTGCTCTTTGTTGAACAAGTTTTGCGCATTTAAACATGGCTTCTGTCTCAAAAAAATTTGGATATGATTCCAGGTTTTACCACACTTGTTGCAACGCAAACCTTTTTTTTTTTAAATCATATTGCCATGTTGTATTCCTCATATATTAAATAACCTTATCCTAGGTTCTAAAGATATATGGATGATAAAATTCAAGAAGAAAATACTGTTTTATTTTAAGTTTTTAGCTGTATTAGTAATCTAATTTGATTTTGAATTAATGTTACAACTTTATAGCTTTCCAACTTTATAAAAATTAGAAACTCAAGATCTGAAATCAATAAATCAGTATACAAATAAACAACTGTGCAGAAAATAATTTCAGGAGCTGAAGCAAAGGTAGTGTTTAAACGTTTTATAGTTTATCAATTAACATCATTAAATAAACAGAGAAGCATCATTAATGGTACAATTAAGTTGTACCAATATCAGTAGAATTCTTATTTCTAACATGGTTATTAGCTGGTGTTATATTCCATTATAATTTAGTTTACTGTATTCCACTCTGATAACTAATATTTGTATCTATCACTCTTAATATGGAGAAAGACATAATAGGCTGAGATTTAAATAGTCAAAATATATGACTGCAGGTTAATTGTGTAATTTTAAACATTATTTAGAAATAAATACCAATGTTTAATTAAGATCACTAATGTGACCTTAACGTCCCCTGTCCTGATATTTGAAATGTACTAAGTTTTAACATGATAAAGGCAAGCTCTTTTTATGTTCTTAAATTGTTCACTTTTAACCTACTTCAGTGAATTATACAGACATGCAGGAATGCAAGATTTGCTATGCATGTTCAGACCTTCTTGTCTTTAGTCATATATCCAACAGTAGCCAGAATCAGATACTTTAGAAAATAAAACACCTACCATTGCCAATTATGCAATTGTTTGCCTTGAACACAGACCCACATGTAATTGCTAGCTTTTCTCCAGAATAATTTGAGTTGAATGTGGATTCCTTAAGCAACTGTATCTTAGTTTACTTAAACTGAAAATATTTGTATGAGTCATAAATAGGTACCTCTTTAAAATGAAAAAAATCCTATCCAGTTTGGCATTGGTGTCTTGTAGTGGCAAGTTCCAAGGCTTTGTTATTTTCTTTACAAATTACTTAAAATCAGTTCTACGGTTTATTTGAAAATTAAATGTTACCCAAACATACCTTTCATAGTTACTAAAATGTAAGTTCAGAATTATACCAAAGGTACTGAGAATACATTTTATTTCACAACACTGATGCTAGATATCCTGTTTGACTCAGTCAATCTTTATGTGTAAAGCAATCAGTCTGAAAAGAAATGCATATCTACATAAACAATTGTATCTGTGTGACCTTTCCTTTCAGGACTTTGTTCTGGGTACAGTGGAAAGAGGTGGAAATCTCTACCTATTTCATCTCAAATCTGAATGAGATTTAATTCATTTGTGGAAAACAATAGCTAGAGCAAGCAATTCACTCTACTATAATGTGATTTGTTTTGATTAAGTCTGCTGATAGGACCAGATAGTAAAACATGATTAAATAAGTTAATATTATTTATTGTGATATGTGATTCTAGTCAATAATGCTATTTGCTATACAGGTAGAATTCGAACACAGGTAGTCCTTGAATTATAATGACACTTGGGAGCAGAATTTCCTTTACTAAGTAAGGCAGTTATTAAGTGAGGGACATTCAATTTTACAAATTTTTTTGTCATACATTAAGCAAATCATTGCAATTGCTAACTGAATCAGGCAGTTGTTAATCAAATAAGCTCCTTTAACTTTATTTGTTAGAAGCTGACTGGGAAGGTTCTAATGGTGATCACATGATCCCTTTGGATTGCCAAGTCTGAATTCTGATGATGTTTCTATGGGGATGCTGCGAAAGCAAGGACCAGTTTTTTCAGTGCTCTTATAACTTTGAGCAGTTGTTACACAAATGGTTGTAAATTATTATTATTATTATTATCTCTTTTATTCATTAAACCTGAAACTCAGTCAACTGAATATTTAAAAATGTGTCACAAATACGATTGACTGGTACTAATGGTTGATACAGGTTGCTGCCAACGTCCTAGGTATCAACCAAGTATCTTCTTATAATATATGATGTTCTGAGTAACACAGTTTTTTGCAGTTCTGCTGGTGTTATTGCAGGAAGCTGCAATATCTTGATGTGTTTTGTAAAATTCTTGGACATAGTACCAGTGCCTCGATGACAATGAGTATCACTGTTACATGTTTCATCCATACCCATGTAGTTTCGATGGCCACGTTGTGATATTTTGTGATTCTTTTTCTTTGACTCTGGTGCCTCTTTATATAGCAATGTCAATAAACTGTACACGTCAGCCTTCAACAACCGTGATATCTGGATCAGTGGTGGGTTCCTCCTGATTCTGCCGAGTTCTGCCGAGCTGGTAGCAGTGATGATATGACATCACTGAACTGGTTCTGCCCCCCCCCCACTGCCCTGCCGCCCCATTATTCTTACCTTTTATTTGGCCCCATCCCCAATCTATTGCTGCCTCCCAGCTGATCGGCTAGAAGGAAAAAACTGTGTAAACTCTTGCCACGGGGCTTCAAAGGGCCGCCCTACAGCTGATCAGTGTTAAAAGGCAGTGTGGTGGTAGACCGGTGCCTGCAAAAATAAATGGGTAGACCAGTGCCTTCAAAAACAAATGAGTAGACCAGTACAGCTCTGCAAGCAGTTAAAAGCCTGGTAGACCAGTACCTCTGCTAAATTCTAAAGAATTGTCACATGACCATCAAGCCATGCCCACAAAATAAGCCACACCCACAGATCCAGTAGTAAAAACCCACCCCTGATCTGGATATATGTTCCAAATGACAATCCGTCTGTATTCAAAAGATCTTCACTGCCTCATTTTCTATAACTTTTGCCACTTTGTGCTCCCATGACTTTTTACATATAGGTATGTTGTATTTTTTACATAATGACTAGTGGACTAATTTAGCAACTCGATCATGTCTAGCTTTGTATTCAGTTTGCATGATTTTGCTGCACTCACATATTAAGTGTGAAACAGTTTCATTGTCATTGCAAAGTCTGCAGTTTGGATTGTCAGTTGATTTTGTATCTTCACTTTCATGGTATTAGTTTGTAGTGCTCATTCTTGAGCAGCAAGTATTAAACCTTCCATTTCTTTTTTGATGGTTCCTCTCTGAAACCATGCCCATGTCAAATTGTTATCACATTTTCCTTCAATGTTTTTCAAGTACTGTCCATGCAGAGCTTTGGTTTTCCATTCATTTAAACTTTCATCCAACCATTTTTCCTTATATTCTGCCTTTGTTTCAATTGTTTTTTTAAATTATTATTATTATTATTATTATTATTATTATTATTATTATTATTATTATTATTAACATTATTATTATTAACATTGCTACAATAGTCAGGAAATTACGTGTTATACAGACTAGTAGTTTGACTGCCTGTTTACCACCTCTGTTATGTACATGTTTGTGTGCTTTTCATGATGCGCCATAGGAGGGAGATCTAGCTTCACAGCAGAAAGAAAGACAAGCGGCTTTTCCTTCAGCATCATCCAAAGCCTTTCTGCCTCCACCAAACCTGCCTTGCCAATGAGCATCATATAGTAGATACTTTTGAACTGCTAGGTGGCCAGAGCCTGAACAAGTGATGGGAGCTCATCTCACGACACAGTGCCTAAACCACTGGAGGAGAGACTATCTCCAGCACCATTAAAACATTTAGTCACTGCATCTCTATAGTTGTAAATTGAGAACTACCTGTACATGTCAGTTTCCTACATAATTTTCCCTGCTAGAATTGTTCTTCAGGAAGTTTAGGTTTGTGTGAATTAATTCCCACATATTAAAAAATAATTCTTGGACTGCATTATTCTCAATTCATATGAAATACTATTTGAATTTTATTGTAGCATGATCTTAGGTCAAGGAAAGCACTCATCTGCTCGGGAGGTCTATCTTTGGGGAAGGTTGAGATCCCATTCCAGAGCCAATGATTTTATTTTCCTTCTTATCTAAAGAGAAATATGAGCTGGAAGAAGAGGCAGTGGAGGGCTATCCCATAGAAACACTTTTCTGTTGGCTATGCTGAAAATGTGCTAGACAAAAAATCTTCATTCTCCAAGGTAATAAGAATTTTTGCATGTTTATGCCTGCCACTGGTATCATGAAACAGCTCTTAATTCTCCAGCTGTTAGCATAGGATTTTCCTCATAGCAGTCCTCATGATCAGTGCCAAAACCAAGCACTCTTTGATACTTCTTCTATGAAGCCTTCCTCATTTCTGTTTCCTGTTTTGACAATATCATTAACGTGAAAGCTGTAATTTCTGTTTTGTCTGTTGTTATGCATATCCCCCCACTTTGAACTCCCTTTCCTCTGTTAGTTAACTCTGATTTTGGATTTCTCCCAATAGTAAAACTGAGTTGACCAAAATTTGATGATTGTCAAAATACATTTTTTAATTTTTATTTTGCTATCAAAATGAATTTCAAATATATGTTGTTTTAATTCAGATAGAGTGAAATAATTTCAGATCAATTGTTTAAATATTTGTCAATATAATTTTTAGATATTTATTTATTTATTTATTTTTATTTATTAGTTCAGTTTATATGCTGCCCTTCTCCGGAGACTCAGGGTGGCTTACAATGTGTTAAGCAATAGCCTTCATTCTTTTGTACATACTTGCTTAGTAGGGCTTTGCCCCGCCCAAGCGGTGTCCTTTTTTATACAAAGTCAGTTTATTGCCCCCACAATCCGGGTCCTCATTTTACCTACCTCGAAAGGATGGAAGGCTGATGAGATTCATCCTTCAGCCTTCAGCCTTCCTTTGAGCCTGGTGAGATTCGAACTTGCAGTAATTGCAGGCAGCTGGTGCTTAGTTAACAGCCCTTTAGTCTGCTGCACCACCAAGATATGTTCTATTGCAAGAAAACAACATAGGTGTCCCTTGTTAATGTTTGGGCTGTACCCATTATTCTTATTGGAATGTCGATGGTTATTTTGTCTTTATTTCCTACAAAAGATGACTCTGTGTCTCTGTTGGAATTTGTACAAGGAAATGGGCCCTGAATGGCGTATTAGTTCAAGTGTAAATTGACCATGAATCAATTTCAGAACATTCAAGGCTTGGAGTCAGACAAGAGTCTAGAGAAGAGTCTTTCCTTATGACTAAGCAGGAAGCCCAGCCTCAAGGGGGTAGGGAAGGTACATTAAATACATTCCAGTGGTTGGCATCTCAACCCATGACTGTCAGGCACACCCATAGTGTGGTTCTTGGTACTGGCTCTAGTTCTAGAACATAGTGAGGATAAGGCCAAATAACACTAACCAAGAAAATTAAGCCAAGAAACTGAATAAATTAAGCTCAAGTGTCGATTAGCTTGTGCTTTTGAAAATGACATTTTTATATTAGAATAAAATTCCTGATGACAGTTTGCAGTGATATGCTCAGGTTTGTCAAAGTGGCAGTGGGGCTGGAGAGTGAAACTACTTGTGCAGACAAGCAGGCACACCCTATGGCAGTTTGAAGATACTAAAGGATTAATTCTCATTTTTATTTAATTGTTTCTTTTTATTTTGAAAAAAATAGAAATCATTGAAAAAATTCAGGCTTCATAACTTGAAATCTATATTGTTTTTGTTAGAATCACTTGGTTTTCTCCAATGGTTTTGCAGCTAATGTACATTTTGGGACCTATTGAAAAATTATTCCCCGCTCCTTATATTTTCTGGTTCCCATAATAAAAAGTTCATCCTTCTTTTCAAAGTTGTACTTGTCATGGTTTGCTCAGCATTTTCATTTTGTTAGACAAAAGAAATTTATTTTTATTCTACTTTCATTTCTAGTTTTGTATTATATGCTGATTTTATAAGTGAAATTATGCATGCTCACTATTTTATAAAGTCACAGTTTAACCCTTCAAGTTAGACAAAGTCAAGAAAGAGGAGCAGCAAGGGGTAAAAAAAATGGTTTACTGTTGCTGGTTATTGCAGTATATAGGAAGCCTGTCAAGTTTCTCTTGACTTCAGCTGTCAAAAAACAAAATAAAAGCTGGTTTACTTTAAGGTTTTTAAAAAAATACTTTCTTCTTTCCCAGATCTCAGTAATCTTTTTTTAAATCTCTTTCCTTAATGATGATTTTATCCTTTCTCATTCCTAGGCCTATGTTTATATTCCACTACATTCATGAACACATGTAGGCATAAGCTGTTGCACTGATTTCCTGTAAGACATTGGCTAACATACTGGGATTTTTTTCAAAAGAGATTTTTTTAAAAAATGGAACCTAAAAGTAATGTTTCCAATATATACATTTCCTAATTTTTTCTCAATTCTTTTTTACCATAACAAATTTGTTATGGTGGGAAAGATGGAATAATTGTGCAAAGCTTTTGCTTGAGTAATCAGAAAATAGCATTAAAGTTTGGCTATTATCTATAACTGAAAATCAGTGTTGTTCCTTTGTAGATTGTTTCGATGCTCAATTAAAAAGATGGGGGGGGGTGTCTGGACAATTAGTCATTGGCAAAGAAAATCCACAGAAAGAAAATCCATTTCTTTATCTTTTGTAAACTCTGTGCAAGTTCCTTTGTAATTAGGGTAGGGAAGGGAGAGGAGAGTATGTGTAATCTTTGGAATTTCATATGGTGTTCTACAGTTGACCTTTGCCTTAAATAGAGGCAGGAAGAAAGAAATAATTCAATGGAGAATATAAATCAAATAACCATTAAAGGATTTGGAAATATGTGAGAAAATTAAAAGGTGGAAAATGTATTTTTCATGAGCCCTTGGTCTATAAGAATCAACATTACTTTGTTCTGCAGAACTGTATTAAGTTTGATTAAACAAACTATTCAGTTCAAGGTGATTCCTCAACATAGAAGTCTAAGCATTGCGACATATTGCTGTACTTGGCTGTTTTAAGGACTCAAGCTGATGAAGCAGGAAACACTGATTATCAGGCCAGACAAAACTTTTATGTAAACATGAAAAGAGGGTCTCTGACATTCAAGGCCAAGAAAAGAACAATTCAAATATTGATTTCAAAAGGCACAAAGAAAAAAAATGGGTTCATGTATATGTATATATACGATTTGATTCCTGTGTTTTGCAATATGTGGATTTTCTGTGAATATATGATTCCTTTCTTGCCTGCAAAAATGCAATTTATGTAGCTGTCAAGCTTTAGAAGTTTTTGCTGTTACTAGACTGAGTTTCTGGAGATGGTATTTTATTGCCACATCTGGTGTGAATTTTGCTTTGCCAGAAATGCTAGTAGAGGTGTCTTCAACCCATCTGCATGTATGCACAGAAGACAAAGTCTCTTGAAGTGGTTACTTTTTGGAATAGCCTTGAATAGGAACTTTCAGGCTTTGCATAGCCTTAGTGATTACTCACTAGATCTTGCCTAACAGAGGGAAGAAAGAAGCTTTGAGGATGTCCAAACTGTTTAATGAGTGTAATACTAGAGGATTTTTTCCAAGTCTGGGAAGAAATGCAACAGAGAGGTCTTAATCATAGGTTATAGAAAGCTTGAGGGGGTTGACATGAATTCCAGTGTTTCTGTAACCAACTAGGATGGAAAGCCTCAAAGCAGATAACCTTGGCCAGAAAATTAAGATCAACATCTGCAGTGTGTGACTTAATTCATTTGCTTCAATCATCAAAAACATATGAAAACATTATTTGTTCCCTCTATTTGCAGTATTGGGCTTTTGTGGAAATTAGTGGAATGAACAGAGTAGTTTTATGCTGAAGCAAGAGATTGTAATGACTATAGCAGATTTCAGCTAGGTCTATGTCAAGGAAAAATCAGAACAAAGATTTAAAATGACAGCTTTGGAAGGTGAGAAATGATCCTCCTTAAAATTTGGTACCTGAAATGAATTACTTTGCACTGTTTCATGGTAAATTTGGCCGTTTAAATTCCTCTGATCCTTCTATTTTCTGAATTCAATTCAATATTTAACACAGCCTTTGCAACTGAGATGCCCCTTCCTCATGTATTCTGATCATATCTGACTGACAGAGTTCGCCTTATCAGTTTATTAGTTCAGTCCATTTGCTTTACCAAAGTTCTGCTGTTGTACATAATATATCACATCAATCAAATTCCACCTCTTTTCTTCCTTCTTCTGTTCCACTTCAAGTTCTCTCCTGAACCTAACACTTTTTTATGCACCAGCCACAAGGTAGTTCTCTTGCAAAATGGAAAGGTTGACTAAAATGATCCTTGAGCAGAAGTGAAAACAAAATTCGGGGAGACCTCCTGAAAACCAGAGTTTCTTAATACCTTTTAAAAAGCAAATTTTTCCTTTAATCTGAGGAAACCACTGTGTTCCAGTTGAGACCAGTCTGCAAGGGTAAACTTTTTTTTATTATTATTTTTTGTATATTCCCTCAGGTGAGGTAAGTTCTACAGCTGAGCCTAGCTGCATTCCTCTCATGGCTGAGATTCTTAGCAATCCCAGAATAGAAGAAACAAAGCTGTGGTAATTTCTGGCTGCAAAGAGGAGCAGTTAACTCTTGAATAGATTAAACATCTTGATGATAAGAAGGGGCTCTTCATGATATAATTTATTGCTAAAACATTTGGTTTTAGCCAATAAATTTGGGTCACTTGTGGCTGCTTGTTTTGGGAGGGGAGAGGGGAGCCTGGAACAGTCCTTTGTATGAAGACTTTGTATGAAGAGGAGCAAAAGTTTCCAGGTGCTTGAGGATTTTTCTAAAATTGTCCTTTTGAGCTGACTTTTTATTGCAAGGAGATGAAAGATGAATCTGCAGCTTCTTTCCTTCTCCTTGCACATTTCTCTCTCTCTCTCAAAGGGTTCTCTTATTATGCCTTCACTTAGAACTGAATTCAAGAGACAGACTAATCAGATATACATAGTTCTTACAAAACTACTGGTCATCTTACGACCATTCAGAATTAATTTAATTTAATTTAATTAATTATATTTCTATGCCGCCCAACTCCCAAGGGACTCTGGGTGGCTTGCAATAGAAATAATACAAACAGTGAACATATTTTTTTAAAAAAACATTATAAAAGCATTTTAAAAACATTAAAAACACATGTACACCATCCACGGCTGGATCTTGCAAGATTGAACAGTGAGATCAACGGCCCCAGGCCTGCTGGAAAAGCCAGGTCTTCACTGCTTTCCGGAAGGCCAATAGGGTGGGGGTAGTCCGGACTTCAGATAGCAATAGTGCTTAGGCTTATATACCGCTTCACAATACTTTACAGTCCTCTCTAAGCGGTTTATAGAATCAGCATATTGTCGCCAATAATCTCATTCTCAATCTCACACTAACCCTCATTTTACTTACTTACTTAGAATGGAAGGCTGAATCAACCTTGAGCCAGTGAGAATCAAACTGCTGGCAGTCAGCAGTATTAGCCTGCAACATTGTATTCACATGTGTCATATGGCTCTTTGATCATGGACAGCCTGTAAAGCATTCCAGTTCTGTAAATGTTTGCATGCCCTCCCCCCCCCCCCGCCATGTGATTATATGTTAGAAAAGTCAGTTTTAAGACAGTTTTAAGATACTATGGTCATAGTATCCCATAGTCACTTGACAATAATTTGCATTGTTCAAATGCATGTATTTGTTTAACAACTGCTACATTCACTGACCAACTGCTGCTAAAAAAGCTGTAAAATTACTTCTGCCTTGACTTAGGCCCACAACAATTCACAGTGTAATGATGTGCTCAATTGTGATTGTAAATTGAGGACTACTTGTAGATGGAGAAATTATTTTAGTTTAAGGACAGGGCATGATAAAATTTCACAAAAGCTATTAGCTACTTTGAATGGAGGAAAAAAATATAAACATTCTACCCATCTGTGAGAATTTAATTAATTTTGCTTCTCATTTGAAAACAGAAGGAACTATTTCTTTTCCATCAAACCAGTGTGAATAGCTGAGAAGAAATGAAAATTTTGGGGTGGAGTAATAATTGAAAATTGTGCAAGTTTATTTTTGTGCCCCAGCAGTGGAACAATAATAAAATCATTATACTTAGATATTTATCCTAGAATTCTAGCTAGCAAAGTTATAGCTAAACTAACATTCCAGGATGAGCAAAAATGTCAAGGAAGCATAGATCCATATGCTCAAAACTCCATAATCAAAAGCAGCTAATTTCTGTTAGTTAAACCTAAAGTCTTCTGAGAGTCTATTGCAAATTCTCTCCTGACCTGTATGATAAGCTTTGAAGACCTGCCTTTGTACTATGTACTTTGTACTTTGAAGACCTGCCTTTGTACAACTTTGTACTAAGTTGTTCAATGAATAACAGTATAAGCAAGATTTTCTTGGGTACAGCATACAAGATTTCCTATTGTACGTTTTCCTTGTGAAAAATCACTCAACACTCTCCCTGTTAAATAGTGATTTTTAAACATTCTGACTGGCTTTTACTGTCTGGGTATACTTCTTTCATTGTTTCAGTGGCTGTTTTTAACTATGTGACCCTTAATACTGTGTTTCTTTAATGGCTTAATTTGTCATTCCTGCACCTTTTGTATGTTCAACTCCTTATTGTTTGGTAAAGTAGTGGAATATTGAGGGGAATTAATTTTAACAATAACAATAATAATAGCATTGCTACTGTAATATCTCTAGGTGGCAGTATAAATTCAGGTATACATTAAAAAATAAAAACTTCATTTTTCAAACTCAAAAGCGAACATGGGTTTGTCAAAAACAGATCATGCCAGACTAATCTTACTGCATTCTTTGACAAAGTGACAAAATTAGTGGGCCAGAGGAATACTGTCAATATAATTTATTTGGACTTCAGTAAAGCATTTGATAAAATAGACCATAACCTACTACTAGATAAAGTAGAAAAATGTGGGTTAGACAACATCACCACCACATGGATTGGTAACTGACTGAACAACCGCACTCAACGTAAAGTCGTCAATGGAACTGCATCTACTTGGAGGGTTCTGTTTTAGGCCCAGTACTCTTCAACATCTTCATCAATGACTTGCACGAGGGGATAGATAGGGAATTCATCGAATTTGCAGATGATACAACTTCAGGAGTTGTATCAACACTCCTGAAGATAGGCTTAAGATACAGAAGGATCTTGACAGACTTGAACATTGGGCACTATCTAACGAAATGAAATTCAACAGTGAAAAAAGTAAGGTTCTACTTTTAGGCAAGAAAAACAAAATGCACATGTACAATATATGTGGTACCTTGCTCAATAGTAGTAACTGTGAGAGGGATCTTGGAGCCCTAGTGGACAACCATTTAGATATGAGCCAGCAGTGTGCAACAGCTTCCAAAAAAGCAAACACAGTTCTGGGCTGCATAAACAGAGGGATAGAATCAAGATCACGTGATTAGATTAGATTAGATTAGATTTATTATATTTATATACCGCTCTTCTCCCGAAGGACTTGGGGCAGTGAAAAGCCAACAATTAAAATACAGTAAATACAAAAATTTAAAACAGTATTAAAATCCAATTAAATTAATTTGGCCATAGTTAGAACTCCTATATTAAAACCCATAATTAGCAATTTAAGTTAAAACAATTAAAAGAGTAAGTCAGCCAGCCTGGCTTGATGAAACAAAAACGTCTTTAGGGCAGTTCGGAAAGTGCGCAGATCAGGGATCCGCCGTATCTCCAGGGGCAACTCGTTCCAGAGGGTTAGTTCCCCCATAGAGAAAGCTCTCCCCCTGGGGGCAGCCCACCAACATTGTTTGGCCGACGGCACCCTAAGGAGGCCCTCTCTGTGGGAGTGTACTGGTCGGTGGGAGGGTACCGATGGCAGAAGGCGGACTTGTTAATATCACTTATCATGCCTTGGTAAGGCCACACTTGCAATACTGCATTCAGTTTTGGTTACCACAATGTAAAAAAGATGTTGAGGCTCTAGAAAGAGTGCAGAGAAGAGCAACAAAGATGATTAGGGGACTGGAGGCTAAAACATATGAAGAATGGTTGCAGGAACTGGGTATGTCTAGTTTAATGAAAAAAAGGACTAGGGGAGACATGATAGCAGTCTTCCAATATCTCAGAGGTTGCCACAAAGAAGAGGGAGTCAAGCTATTCTCCAAAGCACCTGAGGGCAGGACAAGAAGCAATGGGTGGAAACTAATCAAGGAGAGAAGCAACTTAGAACTAAGGAGAAATTTCCTGACAGAACAATTAATCAGTGAAACAACTTGCCTGCAGAAGTTGTGAATGCTGCAACACTGGAAATTTTTAAGATGTTGGATAACCATTTGTCTGAAGTTGTGTAGGGTTTCCTGCCTAAGCAGGGGGTTGGACTAGAAGACCTCCAACATCCCTTCTAACTCTGTTATTCTATTCTGTTGAAAGAAAAAGAACATTGAGTAATTTTTTTATTGACGCAACAGAAATTTAATGTTTACTCAATATATACATAAGCAGGAAATGAATAATTAGCATTTCAGTTTATTTAAAAAAGCATTTGGATATCCAAGAACAACTACAATAGTATTAAGCAGACTAAATTATTTCATGTTCTTCAATGTTGGATTATATCTAGTGAATATTATGTTGGCATAATACATATTTCTATTCCTATATTTAAGGCAATATTTAATATTCAAAGATTATGATTTATGATTGTATCTTATGATTTGTGATCTATGAATTATCACTTTGTTGTTTGTATGTACACTGAGAGTTTATGCATTGGAGACAAATTCCTTGTGTGTACATTCTGTTTATGAGGTGGAAAAAAAAGACACTTGGACTTCCAGAATTAAGTGCTTAAATTATATCACTGAACTATTGCAAGTTGCATCACAGATGATTATGTTTTGTTCATTAAAGGATGATTATATAAAATGATCATGGTATAAGCCTTGGTGGAGCAGTGGACTAAGTGCTGTTATGTAACATTTAGCTGCCAGCTGCCTGCAATTAGTGCGAGTTCAAATCTCACCAGGTTCAAGGTTTCAGCCTTCTATCCTTCCGAGGTAGGTAAATTGAGGACCCGGATTGTGGGGGCAATAAGCTGACTTTGTAGAAATACCGCTTATGGGGGGCCAAAAGTCCTAATAAGCAGGTATATACAAAAGAATGAAGGCTATTGCTATAAGTGCATTGTAAGCCGCCCTGAGTCTTCAGAGGAGGGCGGCATATAAATTGAACTAATACATTGAACTAATGAATAAATAATTGTAGAAATGTTAAATATATACTGTTTGGAGTAAATAACATTAACACAGTTTCCTCCCCCCAAAATGCATAGGAATAGTCACAAAAACACATGGACATTGAGGAATGCAAGAATATAGTCTGATACTGACACCTGCAGGAGCAATGTGAGTGTTTATGGCACTGGATAGATTAGCATGCCTGACCTGCATATGGTCAGGACAGACACCGTGGTGCAGTGGCTGAGGTATACCAGTTAAGCAGATTCTTTGCCAGTCATGGAAGTTTGGGTTATTTTGGAGCAGTCGCCAATCTTCAACCCAACTACTGGAAAGTATGTGTGGAAATGAAGTGCTTTGCATACTTGAAGAACAACTAGAAATACATAAATACAGTATTCAGGCATAAACTGCACAATGAGCTTGTTTTTGGACAAATAGTTAAAGAAGTCATATTCACAATGGAAATACAACTTCATAGTATTCATTTGGCAACTCTAATATTCTGCAGCAGTGAGATTTGATATCAATACAACTAAAAATTATCCGCTAATTTGGCATTAAGTTTATATTCAATAGATTGTTGTTTGGTGTGTGAGGACCTGCTTCTGCCATTTCTGAATTCCATGGAGTGCAGACAATGGGGATGGCTTCCTCAGTTTAGGAGCTCTTTTCCTCACAGAGATGCAAGATGCTTCCATTTCCTGGCTTTTTATAAAAGGGTTTTATATAATCCTAACTTTGTTAAGAGAGCCAGTTTGGTTAAAGTACTTGGCAAGAAACTGGAGACTGGGTATTCTAATCCTGCTTTATGTATGAATCCAACTGGTGAACTTGGGCCAGTCCTTCCTCTCAGTCCTAAGAAGGAGGCAGTGGCAAATCATTTCAAAATCTTGCCAAGAAAACTGTCCACACAGTCATGCAGAGTCAAAGCTGACTCAAAGGCCTGCACGCACTTTGATACAAACGGATGAAGAATGCCATGTTGTTGTTGTTTCTCAATAGGAAATTAGAAAGGAATAGTTTAAAATGACACAAGATAAATAAATAAATCATTTATTTGAACAGGGATTTGAAAACTATGACTAGATGGCCGTATGCAACCAGCATCATTATTGTATTTTCCTTCAAACTAACCATAACTGGGAAGAGAGAAAATTTGGCATGGTAAATGGGAAGGGGGATATTTAGGGGCAAAAGGATTAACCCTTTAATAATCCATCTTGTCTCATAAATCAGACATGTGCCTCTTAGTTCTGTTTACCACCCAGAGATTCAATAGACTAGTCCCATTTGTCTCTCGCTCCTATTGCGTTTTTGACTTTGATAATGTTGTTTGCCTGTTTAGATAAAGAAATGTCTCTGAAACAATGACCAACAGATCTTAGGTTGACTATGGGCACTTCCATATTGCCAGTGCAATGCTCAAAGGAGCAAACATCATTGCTCCCATCTCCATTCCCACAGATCTTGGTAGTTCTTTATAAAGTCCCTCATTTCATGTCATGCAAAATGAAATAAAATTAATTGCTTGTAAGTTTCTACCATTCATTACCTTATTTTATGTTATCTGCCTTTGTCTAAAAATTTGTTTGAAGGAGTTTGGGGAAGAAGGTATATTTGAGAGTGCCAAAAGTATCAATTTCTGCAAAGGCAAGTGAAACTCTGGAGTAGGAAAGGGGAAATTAGAGTTCTTGCAAATTGATAGTTCCCACAATCTCTCTGGAATTACTTTTTTAAAATGGCTAGTTTTACTATGATTTTGAGTATATTGCTGCTAAGCCAGGAATAAATGGTCACAGCTCTTCAATAGGGTCAATATTGTGGCATCTCAGAGGGCTTGAGCTACTTTTATTTTATTTATTTATTTATTTATTTATTTATTTATTTATTTATTTATTTATTTATTTATTTATTTATTTATTTATTCATTCATTCATTCATTCATTCATTCATTCATTCATTCATTTAATCATATTTCTATACCCATCTTCTCCCAAAGGGCAGTGTACAGCCAAGATAAAAACATAAACATGCAAACATTGATAAAATTACAGTTTCAAATTATTGTAAAGTTCAGCCAAACAGAGTAAAACCCAAAATTAAAACGATAAATTTAAAAATCATTTAACTGTTTAGCTCCGCCTGTTGGAACATCAGGGTCTTGACAGCACGGCGGAAAGCCCGAAGGTTGGGGATGTTATGTATACTCGGGGCAGTTTATTCCACAGGGCTGGAGCCCTCAAAGAGAAGGCTCTTCCTCAGGGGGTCGCCAGTTGACATAGTTTGATTGACAGCACCCTGAGGAGATCTTCTCTGTGAGAGCGAACTGGTTGGTGGGAGGCTATTGGTGGCAGAAGACGGTGTCACAGATTTTTGAACTGAATATATGTGGAACTGTCCAGTTTTCTTGACAACTAAATCATTGGTGAGGTTTTTTAACTGAATTTTATTCTCTGATTTGAGAACCATTCTCCCCTGACACGTTTCACATTTCAATTTTATTCATTCTGTTTTTCAACTACAAAGAAGTATTAAATATTTAGCATACCAACCCCTCAAAATCTGAATGGCAAAATACTTATCCATTTCTTAAACTTTCTTTCATTTCTTTTTTAGAATCCACTGAAATACCACCTCAAAATTATTTTACATATTCCTGTTTCTTTGAATTTTTTTTCAATTAAATCAACGTTTCTGTATCATTCCCATGTTCCTTTCTATGTCTTCTCAGCTGCATGCTTTCCACATCTTGCTGAAATTTATTAGGCCAATGCCATAAGTCTAATTTCAGTAATCATCTTATTTTTAATTAACTTAAATATTTACTTATAAAGTTTATTGATTAGCCCATAGGCCTTATCAAAGTGCAGCTCAAAACACAAAGTATTGTTAAAATCTGATAAAAACAATTTAAAATGAGATTGGAATAAAATAAAATACAATTTTAAATGAAATTGAAATAAAATACAATAATTTAATATATAGGTAATTAAAATAAACTAAAATTATTTTTCAATATTACCCTACAATCTACCTCAATCTGTCCCATATGCTGATCTCAACTGAACCACTTGCTTAGGTACTGTGTCATATTAAACGTTGTTTTCAAATTCTAACTGCACATAAGGTAAGTTGTTTTAATATGGGGTTCCCAATGAGTCATTTATTTAGTATATGGGCCAGTGGACCTATCTTTCACCCTCTTATGCAGGCAACAGTCAAATAAGATGTGAGCCAGATCTTCTACCTCTGCTGCTCCACAAATGCAGAAATGTCCATTATAAGGTATAGAGCAGTGGTGGGTTGCCCTTGGTTTGGACCGGTTCGCAAGAACCGATAGTAAAACTTGCGGGAGGCCCCACCCACCACCCCGTCATGTCATTCTGCGCATGCACAGAAGCTTCTCCACATGCGCAATCCCGTTGTGAACCGGTAGTAAAGGTAAGTAAAACCCGCCCCTGGTATAGAATAGTATCTCCCATATCTGATCATTGTGTCAAGCTGTTTGAATCTCACTTGCGTAAATATCTCCCGAAGATATTTGGCAATTGTAACTTTAAATATTTACTTAAATTCTTCAAGGCACTGTTCGGGAATCAGCATGACACTCATATATACCCTTTGATATTGTCTACATTCTTTTCTGTCCACTTCAGCTTGTGTTATAGTATAATATTGGAATTATTTCCCGTCTTCACATCCAAGCTTCTGATATGCCACATGGGTTTTGCAGTTATATTTTTCCTTTAATACTTATTTTCCAAACTTCTTTGTATTGTGTTACAGAGATAATGAATTCTCTATCATAAGAATCTAACAGTGCTAGAAAGGAAATACTTCTGCCTCCTCATTTGCAACAGTGGGATCTTTCAGTGTGTTCTTGACTATATTCTCAATGAATTTTTTCATAATCATAAATGAATAGAATCTCCAGGAAATTCCTACATTATATTTGATGTTTTCCTCAAAAGCTCTTTGTTCCTCAAAGTTCGGTTTTGTTCCAGACCAATACTTTTCAGACTCTGAACTTTCTGCTACAAAATCTTTTCATAATCCAAATTATGACTAAAAGATTTTTGTATATAATTCAATTTTCTGCAGTAATAGTTTGAATAGTATGTTGTAGTAAGCAGACATTTTTTTGCAATTCAGTCTTCCACAAGATTCAATACTTACAAATTCTCAAACTTGTTGAGTATCCCACACAAAATTAAGGTGGTTAACTGTGCTCTAATTTCAGAAAAATCAAGCATTTTTCAAACAGTATCTTTGAATTTCATGCACTCACATTTCCCAGATAGTATACAGGCTTAAGCAGTATTGCCACAATCTTTAGCAATGATAGCAAGAACTTTAGGTTCAGCATGAAAAAACTTCAGAAAATGCAAAATTTGGCTTTGCTGGAAGATCACCCCCTCCAAACAAAAGAGAAACAATTCTTTGTCTTTCCCTGCCTTGTATCTTGGCCACCCTGAATAGTGGCACTTGGTGGCACCTCTGAGATTACACCTTAAGTAGAGACTCAGGCCTTGACTTCCACTTTAATGTCACTGCTCCAACTCAAAGCGACTGCTTCATATCATTTCCCAAGGCCTATGAGCCTGGGGAATGGTGCAATTGCCCCAGAGTCCAGCATTACCTAGATTCAGCTGGGTGCTGCTTACCCATAAGCAGTGTTTTCTTTTCATTGACAGGCCCATGCAACCTACCCAAGGCTTCTCTGGGTGGCATTGTAGAAAGTTAGCACCCACTCACCCTCCTAGAGAATAAAATATACTGGGGAATATTAAAGTGGCATGATAGAATATTTCCCCTAAAGGAGAAATTTAAAAAAAAATCTTAAGGGAGGCAGAATAATATACAGAATGCTGCTGAATTTCTTTAATCTCTCTTCCACTTTTATTTTTGGTTCAAGATTTAACTTTAGGGAGCCTTGTGCTGGAAGCTTGCCCATAAATCTTGCCATAAATTTGTGCTGGAAGCTTGCCCATAAATCTAAACCTTCATCTGTATTGCTAGATCATGAGTTATCCCCATTGCTATAAAATCTTATTCTGAAAACATCTTCAAAAATAGAGCCGGTTGCATCTTGATGAAAAATATTGTTACCACATATATCTTTGTGTTTAAGTACATTGGACAGTCATAGTTTGACATGCTTTTTTTGAAGTAGGGATCTCTTATCTCACCTCTCTAAAAAAGAGAAGATAAAATTTAAAATTATCAAAGTATAGAAAATTATATAGTGGTCAATATATACTGCATACAGTACCAATATATACTGCATGTTAATAATATTTCTTGTGTTTAGTTGTTGCCAATTCTCAGTCACTGTCTGGAGTAACTCCTAGTTTTCTTGCAAGATTTTTCAGAAGTGGTTTGCTATTGCCTCCTTCCTAGGATTGAGAGAAAAGGACTTGCCCAAGTCACCATCTGGCTCTATGCCAAAAGCAGGACTAGAATTTCCCAAGTTCTATGCTGACACTTTAACCACCACCACAAACTCGCTCTTGCATGTCAATACCAAAAATCAATCTAAATAGTAATTTGAGAAATTGATGGATTAATAGAGTCCAATATTATTGTAAATATATACTTCAATCTTTTAAAGAGAAAAATATCTATGTTTAATCTATCCCTTCAAATGTTTTAGTTAACTGCAATATTACTGTTAGTTGCCACATAATTTATGATTTATTAAATCATAAATTTATTCTTATCTTTCCAAGAAGCAGTTACAGGGAATCACCACTAAGTCATCCAATTGTTCAGTGACTGCCCTACTTAGGAACAGCAATTCTGACAATCTATTGCTATCATCAAATCCCATGTGTCATTATTGTCAAGTCTCATTTCTATTATCTTCGTTAATTTAATTTTGAAGGATGGTAGCCAATTTTTAAAAGTAAATTAAAGAAAACACCGGCATTATGGGCTGATATAAAATATTAATCAGGTTCCTTATTGAAACATACATAAACACATATATTGTATTCCTGATCTGAATAAGGATATTCAATATATGTAATATATATAATATATAGGGGTATATACAAGCCATGGTATTCCATACCATATGGAAGAGAAATTTGGACTTTAAAGAAGCAGGATAGGAAGAATATTAATGCCTTTGAAATTTGGTGTTGAAGAAAAATCCTGAGTATAATGTGGACAGCCAAGAAAACAAACTGATGGATCAAATAAATCAGCCTAGAGTTCTCATTTGAGGGGCAAATAACTAGACTGAAATAATCCTATTCTGGACACATTATGTGACTCAGCTCTCTGGAAAAGGTTCTAATGCTGGGAAAGATGGAAGAAAAGAGAACAAGCAGCTATGTGACTGTACACTGTTTCAGTGGTAATGATTACACTTCTGAGAGCCAGGTTAGGAATAGATCAATCTAAGTCAGGGATCCTCAAACTTTTTAAACAGGGGGCCAATTCATAGTCCCTCAGATTGTTGGGGGGCCGAAGCGGCTGGATGGGCATGCCTATGTGGTCATGTGACATGGCCAATTTAGCAGTCTTGCCACTTGCCTAACTTCATTACAACAGCAGCTTCAGGCTCCTTAAAATTCAGTAAACTCAAATTTTGCAGCAATCAGCCCCAAGGAGCTTACAATCAAGAAGTCTCTCTCACTCCCGGGGGTGTATGTGGTGGTGGTGGGAGGAGGCGGGAAACACAACCATCTGACGTCCAGAAATGGACGAGCCATGTGCCAACAATCACCTGGTCGGTGGAGAGACCAAGACCAGCAGGGAGGCTGGCCATTGCAACACAGGTGGCATGCAGGCTCTGCAGGAAAAGCCACATCCGGGAGGCGAGATTAAGCTTTAGGCAAGATGGCTTCTGGAAACACCCAGGAAGGGCTCCGAGTGTGAGTCTCCCACTCTCTTCTTCCTCCCCACTTAGGCAGGGCAGCTTCTGAAAGTACCTGGGAAGGGCTTCAATGCCATGGTCTCACACACACTCTCTTCCCTTCCCACTTAGGCAGGGTGGCTTCTGGAAACACCCAGGAAGGGCTCTAATTCATCCATCTCCTACGCATTCCCCTCTTCCTGTGCTCGTCAGTCCACTGGCTGCCAGTATCACCTCTCTGCCAGCTCGCCGTCCTCCACCAGTCTGTACCCTTCAGCCTTACCTTTGCAAGCAGCAGTAAGCAGAAGTGCATGGGCAACGATGAGCAGAAGTATACAGAAGTGCAGCTGCATTCTGCAAGGTATATATTAGGCTGACAGTTGTAGGAGGGGCGATAAGGGTGGCGGGAAAAGCCAGCCATGCAAGGAGTGGGTAGGAGGTGAGGGGCAGGATTTAATCTCACCCTGGGGCTATCTCAGTGGGCTATATCTGGCCCGCGGGCCGTAGTTTGAAGACTAGTCACTAGGAGTCATAAATAATTTGATGGCACATAATTTATCAATTTAAGACTTATTCCACAAATCCTTTAATATTTAAATGAATTTCCAGAATCACTTATAATGTCTATTTTTAAAAAAATTACACAAGCTCTAAAGCCCTTTTCAGAATGTATTGGATGTGATATAAAATGTATTGTCAGTGTGCCTGTTGATCTGTATCTGTCTTTGTGTCTGTCAAGAATGCCACATTAATTCTTTCCAGACGAATAACTATGTATGTTAATTTGTTGAGGTAAAAAACAAAGAATTTTATGGCATCTGAAAATCAATTTATTTTTAAATAAGAGTTTGTGAAAAATTACTTTACTGGATTAAAATGTTTTAATTACAAAAGTGAACAAAACAACCCTTTTCCCAGAGGAAAAATAATCAATATACACTGTTGCATATTTATAGAATTTTATTTTTTATATTCAAAATCTTATAAATGGATAACATAAATTTATAACTCAGCAAATGAATATATATATATATAATCCATCATCCTGACAATGATACAAATAAAAACTATAATACTTTGGTTTTGATTAAATCATATTATATATTACAGTACAGACAAATAAACCTAATGTTAGATGCATTATTGCATAAAAACATATTTCCACATTTTTTTCACTCTTTAATAATCAGAGTGTTAATTTGTTACACAATAACTATGTAACATGTATGTATATAGGCATTATTACTTTGGGACAAATTCTTTGACCCAAACTCTGATAAAGAATTTTATTTTTGATACACGTAAAATAAAATGGATCTAATCATAACACAATAATCTTTACCGAAATTATCTTTCAATTATGCTCAAGATAGCACTAAAGTAAGAAGTAGGCAGCATGAGACTACATAATAATTTCCCTTTTTCCAGCAGGTTTCCTGAAGCTACCTGACTTTTTAAGAAAATGTTTTATTTATTATTATCATTGGAAACTAGCATGCTTCCAAGTAAAATATCCCCTCCCACTTTTATTTACAAAAATTACTCTGGACATAACATAAGTATTTTAGGAATGATGTCTGGCTATAACTCAGTGTTTTGATTTGGAAATGTACCTCTCTGAGGGGTGGGGTGGGGAGATATTAAAGATGAATTTGTATGATAATATTTAGGGGAACTAGGAATTGGGAGGAACAATTTTGTTCAGGTTGCCTTCTGGTAGGTGTGGCCACCATAACAATCCATTGTGGAAATGGTCAAGTTCTCCATTAAGGCTGGTATTTTGCAAAAGTTCCCAGGATTTGCTTTCATGATTACAAATGATACAAATCCTTATCCTCCCTTCTGTTGATTACAATTTTAAATACCCTATTTCCCTGAAAATAAGACCTGGCCGTATATATTTTTTGTCATCAAATAAGGCACCAGGTCTTATTTTGGAGGGATGCCTTCCACTGATTCACCTTGCGGCAGCGGCACTGACAGCTCTGCCTGGCAGGAGCCACTGTGGCCCACTTCTTCTGCTTGCCACCACTTGCATGTGTTACTCCAGCCTCTGTTTTGCCATCAGAGGCTTTCAGGAAAGGCCTCTGTAGCCAAGAAATGAGTTCTGGATTGACATACAGAGTGCCTTCTGGCTTCGGTTTCACTATCAGAGGCCTCAGTTGTAGAGACCTTTCCTGGAGACCTCTAACAGCGAAATGGAAGTCAGGGGGAGCCACACGTGTCAATCCACAGAGGAAATTTGAGAATGATTATTGTAATAACTTTCCTCGTCATATTTTATGTTGACTTTAGTCACTGCTGGTAGTATTATATTTTATACTCTGTGCATTAAATGCCTAGATAAAGAAAAGTATGCTATTTACAATATGATCTATATCAGTTGAAGTTCTGGATCTTATCTGAATTGCAGATAAATCCTTAAGTTGGTGTTGGTGTTAAAAAAAAAAGCAGATATTTATTAAAAAAAATACTTCACTTAGTACTTGCTAACATACCACTGTTTTTCCTTTTTTGACAGTATAGACTTAAGTAAAACAATAAGACACATAGGTTGCATTAACCAAATAATGAAACTGTCAATCTCTTTAGGCAAAATGGGCAATCCCCCCATTCTAAAATAAAATAGTTGAACACCATGTCACACTTTAACATTTTGCTCTAGCTTTGGAGCGATTACTTTTACAGTCTAACCAGTAATCATAAGCTATTTCCGTTAGAAATGCAGTCCGTGAGAAAACGTTTTGCTTTTTAACTTTAAAGTGGCATTTGTATTATATGTCAGATTTTTTTTCCTGCAGGCAATTGTTGGTTTTCTCTGGAAAAAGATGTAATTTGGCTTCCATTTTTCTTTTCATGCATCACTAAGAGGAAAAAGAGTATTATTTAATCACAGCCTTAAGAACATAGGATAATTACCTTCCCTTTCCAACTCAGAAATGAACATGAATGTGTGTGTGTGTGTGTGTGTGTGTGTGTGTGTGTGTGTGTGTGTGTAAACAAACAATAATAAGTGAAGTCTGAAGTTGTTCCAAGTAACACTATCAAACCTCCCAAGATTTGGGACAATTTTTACTCTGAAATCTTCTATAATCTTGAATAAAAATGCACAATTATTTTGTATTAAATTTGTAGGAATCCATGGACTTCATCTGCTATTTTGTAACCTCATACCATCTTAGACAATAACTTTCCTGAATAGCAGAATTACCAAATATATTTGTGATAATCAGACTTCTAGCTTATGTGTTCTATTTTGGTTCTGATTAGAATCAAGAAGAAAAATCAGCTAGAGTTTGATACAAAATATATATGCTTATATTGTTATAATCTAAATCATAGATTGAATGAGATGGAGTGGCCTCACAAATAATACTAAGCTATAAAAGATGTTTAATAAATGCACAGCTTAAGTTGTCATCCTGAGAACAAAACAACATATTTAAGTGATGTATAAATATAGCCTGACTTTCTTAAGTCCGAATCATTTTATTCCAGGGCTATATATAGGAATATGCTGTGTCTACAAGAACTGTTTTATAACAAAAACATTATTCCCAGGGTTTACTCCCTTCCCCAATATAATTGAATTTGGCAGCAAATTCCAATTAATTCAGTGTAATTAGGAAACATGCATAGATATTATAAGTCGCAAAGAAATTTGGGGAGAAGGAGTATTTGGGGGAGAAAGAGAACTTGAATGCTGTTTAATTGATTCCCTATGATATAGGAAATATAGAATTAAAACATCTTCAAAATGGGAAAATCAAGTCCTAGTTCTAGATAATTACTCATATTCTCAGACAATATTATTATTATATCTTATTCAGCTGAACACTATCCTCTTGTTACTTAAAACCACTACATTTAATCATTCTCCCTATCGTCACCTCTCGCCTGGACTACTGCAATGCTCTCTACATGGGGCTCCCCTTGGGGTGCACCCGGAGGCTCCAACTGGTGCAGAATGCGGCCGCGCGGGGGATTATGGGAGCGACAGGACGCTCCCACGTGACACCTCTCCTGCGCGAGCTGCATTGGCTGCCGGTGGACTTCCGGGTGCGTTTCAAGGTGTTGGTGACCACCTTTAAAGCGCTCCATGGCTTAGGACCAGGGTACTTACGGGACCGCCTTCTGCCACCAATAGCCTCCCACCGGCCGGTGCGCTCCCACAGAGAGGGTCTCCTCAGGGTGCTGTCAGCCAGACAATGCCGGCTGGCGACCCCCAGGGGGAGGGCTTTCTCTGTGGCAGCCCCCTCCCTCTGGAACGATCTCCCTCCAGAACTGAGAAGAATTCCCGACCTCCGGACTTTTCGTCGGGCCCTGAAAACCCATCTCTTTCGGCTTGCTGGTCTAGCCTGACCCCCTTAAAGTTTTTTAAAGTTTTTTAAATTTTTAAAGATTTGTATTTTATGGTGGGGTATTTTAATATTTAATGGTTTTAATTTCTTGGCCAGGGTTATATGTTTTTTAAGGAATTTTTAACTTTTGTGTATTGTTTTTTATTTGGCTGTTCACCGCCCTGAGTCCGCAAGGAGAAGGGCGGTATACAAATCTAATAAATAAATAATAAATAAATAAATGTAATAGAGAATAAGCATTCACTTTGTGGCAGTCCTTATGATATTTAAAGAATATTATCATGTCTTTTGTATAGGAAAAGATGAAGGCATGAGAAGAGGACTATCAGCAACAAGATTGATGGACTTGATAAAAGAAGATAGATATCACTGTTTAAAGATCTGTAGGGCCAAAGCAAATACCTATCTTAACATATTAGCATTATGAATTTACTTTTGTTGTTCTTCATTTTGTTCAGGAACATGCTGAACGACGTCATAAACTGTAACATTAGCACTCTGACTCTCCCCAACATCAGAGTCAGTAACACGCCGTCTTGGTGGCTGAAAGAAGCAGATTATAATTTTATTTAAATAAATAAGCAAGATCACAGTAGAATTTATTTATTTAATTTAATTTATCGCATTTCTATGCTGCCCCAACTCCCAAGGGACTGGGCAGCTTACAGCAAAAATAATGCAAACAATACTGTCCATCATTCCATCCATCCATCCATCCATCCATCCATCCATCCATCCATCCATCCATCCATCCATCCATCCAATTTCTATAGTCTCCCAACTCAATCAAGTGATTTTGGGTAGCTCACAATAATAAAATGATAAAACAATTAAAAAACATAAAAGCTGTAAAAACACCCACAACATAAAGTATAGCCAATGTGGAATGGTAAAAGTGATGGATCAGGACAGAGGAGACTACCTCTTGCACTCTGTGAATCTCAATAAGATGTTTAGGTCAGTCATTTTTCTAGCCTAAAATACAGAACAAGTTTGTTGATATGAAGATAAATTGGGAAGCATAGAAATTACAGGTAATCCTCGCTTAACAATGGTAACTGGGACTGGAATTTCCATTGCTAAAAACTGCAGTTATAAAGTATAATGTCATATAACCAACCCACTACTGATGATAGTTTCAGCAGTCCCTAGATACCAAAGTTAAGCAAGGACCTCACATGACCAGTTTCCAACTTCCTGCTGGTTCCATATTGACTCTGCTTGTACGAAGCTGACAGAGAAGCTTGTAAATCACAATCACGTGTCCAGCTGGAAGTATGACAGTCAGAAATCTGGATAGATTGCTGAGCATTTGGATTGCAATCACATAACATGAGGATGCTCCAACAGTTGGAACTTTGAGGACCAGTCATAAGTAATACTCTTTCAGCACCATCACAAGTTTGAGAGGTCTTTAACTCCTATGATCTTGCAAGGGGAAAACCTGAATATATAAGTGGAAAATAAGCTTTCAAAACATGAATTTATAGGAATTCTAATTTGGGGAATTTACATTATTTTATAATTCTGTTTAACAGACAGTATTGATTCTTCAAATATGTCTATTTCATTATACAAACACTTACCCATGGAGTTCCTGCATGTTCAATAAATTCGTATACTCCTTCCCCTATATTTTCACATTCTAAAAATATGGGTGTTTAAATAAAAACATGAATTGTGATGAGTTATACGATGTTATACTTCAGGCTGATGAAATGAAATATCATAATGAAATATTAAGAAAAAGTTGATTGCTGCAATATTTGAGTAAGAGAATGGAGGTTACAGACCATAATGGATGTTCCAAGTACAACATTAAGAAAACAGAAGTTCAGAAAAGAAGTTCATATTTTTCCCAGAGTAAATATATAAAAGTGAAGAAAATTTATCCTTATTTGTCCTTAAATATCAATTTTGTTCCAAAGTAAATGAAGTACATAGAAACTTCATAATTTCAGATTTCAAAAGAAAAAGTAATGTCTGACCATCACAAATTTTGCCCCCATATCTGTAAGAAATTGTGTATGTGTGTTTGTGTGTATGTGTCCATGTCCCTGCACTTACTTTCCTTGGTATCCTTCTAATTGCCTGACTCATCTATTTGACTTTTTGTATATTAATTTAAAAACCGGGAATCAGGCATGCTGCAAAATAAAACACTAGTCTCCAGCATATTCTTAATTCCAAGTGTATCCCTGGTCTAAAAAGGGTTTTTTTTAATTAAAAAAATTATGAAATTATAACCCAGACCTTTGTTCCCTGCCGTCCTCTCAAAAGGATAAAGATAAGAAAATTTTGTCACTAAGCTGGCTTCCCTAGAGCTTATATTGTAAAGTGGTCAATAGCCCATTCTATCCATCTGTCTGTCATCTGTCTATCTTTCTGCTGTTTATATATCTATCTTTCTGGTTTATGATGGATATGCCTCCATTTTATTCTTGTATTACCTGTCTTAGTTTGTCTTTTTCGGTAACGTGCTTTAGTCCTGGGGGCTTTTCTAAAAAATGGAAATATTTTAAATTTCATGTAGTATCAATACCATATAGGAGAAGACTTTTTTAAAAAATAAACATTTATGTAGAGTTGATATAAAGAAAATAATTTAGTTTTCTACCTGTTCGATTTCTGCTGTTTTCCTGCAGAAAACAAAGAAAATAAAATTTGTTTTTTTTAAAGTATCATTTATAGAAACTTTGAAGATAATAGGTCTTCATTTAACATACCTTTATGTAGCCGAAATCGTTTCCATAATGCAAAAATACAGACTGATAATATCAAAAATAATGAAATTCCAGTTATTATTGCCAGAGGGGATAAATATTTCACTTTCTGTGCTAGCTGATCCAGTCCTATAACAGAGGATAGAAATTAATCTTTGATTGTTAATTGTGAAATAATTCTGGATAGGCATATAGTATAAAATTCACATAAAATTTCTTTAAATTGCAATGCGCTCTACATGCGCTCTACATGGGGAACACTTTGAAAAGTGTTCAGAGACTAGAGTTGGTCCAGAATGCAGCTGTGTGAGTTATAGTGGGTGCACCTAGATACACCCACATTACACCAATTCTCTGCGAGATGTACTGGCTCACTATTGGTCTCCAGGTGCAATTCAAGGTGTTGGTCATTACCTTTAAAGCCCTATATGGTTCAGGGCCAGGTTATCTTTGAGACCACATTCTACCACATAGCTCCCAGTGACTGGTAAGATCCCACAGAGTCCCGTCAGCTAAACAATGTCAGCTGGCGAGCCTGTGGGGGACAGCCTTCTCTGTGGCTGCCCCAGCTCTCTGGAATTACCTCCTGAGGTCCGGGCCGCCCCCACCCTATTGGCCTTCTGCAAAGTGGTGAAGACCTGGCTCTTCCGGTAGGGCTGGGGCCATTGATCTTGTTATAATGATCTTGCGAGACCCGGCCACGAATAGGAGTGCATGTGATTTAACATTTTTAAAGTTTTTAATGTTTTAATGTTTTTTTAAAAACATTTTTATGGGATTGTTCACATTGTTTTATTCTTTGTTGTAAGACACCCAGAGTCCCTTGGGAGTTGGGTGACATAGAAATGCGACAAAATAAATAAATAAATTAATTAAATTTAAAATATATATATATCAGACATTAGATGCAAAATTGCTTCTTAGGTTAGATGACCCCCAGAACATCTAAAGTTAGTATCTCTTATTGATCAGACAAATCATAAATCCCTTCATTTAGATTATGTATCAATTAAAGATGTTTCTATGGCATCTCCTCCCAAAGTTGGACGTCCAGATATTGCTGGATCACATGTTCTATCATTCTTAGTAAAAATAGCCAATGTCAACCATTGATGGCAGTTATTCTCCAACAATAGGAATTCAAAGCTGGGTGCCTATTATAGCACAATGGTGAAAACAAATTCACATATTTTGCAAATATGCAGATGAAGGGACAACTTGTTGGGGACAACTGATACCTAATACAGTTGTTATTTTGGTTTTAGTAACTGTTACAAAATATTAAATCAAATTTCTTGTTCCATTCTTTGGTCAATTACAGCACAATTTCTCAACATTTATATTACCAACAATTAACTCTTTCTTTCTTTTTCTTCCTCTTTTTCTTCTCTCTCTCTCTCTCTCTCTCTCTCTCTCTCTGTCTCTCTCTTCCCTTCCCTTCCCTTCCCTTCCCTCATTCTTATAAAAGCTAGCATAATGGGATATTTGATTAATTGATTCTGGACAAAACAAATTGTAACTAAGAGTTCCTTTACATTTGGCATTTGTTACCAATACAGCATTAGGACTCCTTTACTCTGCTCCTACCTCATCATCTATTTTATGCAGCAGAAGAAAATTTCTTCTGCTTGGTTGCTGCACAGTTCAAATTATAAACCTTCCATTTTGTAATTTTGCCTGGTTTGAATTCCATGAATTTCACGGAATTTAAATTAAGTTATTTTTCCATATATTTGCTGTCATGTCACCCTAAATAAACTCAAACTCTCTAATGGATTTCAGAAACAATATTATCTGAGAATCTAATTTTCATTCTCACAGTCAATTTCAAATCAGTTTTAGAATTTAAAAGATGCTGGTATATAAGTAAGGTGCCCTGAACTTTTGCTCCATCTTTCTTTTTGGATCCTAAGCTCTCTTACTCTCTCCCTAATAAGATACACTGAAAGAGGCTCTATACCAGGAATGTCAAACTCCCAGCTCCGGATACTTTACACACTAGCCATGCCCACATCCAGTTTAGTGAAGGGGAGAAAATCCTGATATGTCACATGATGCTGCCATGACGATGTGGGTTTGACATCCCTGCTCTACAGGTAGTCCTTGCTAAGTGAACATTATTGTGACCAGTAATTCAGTTGTTAAACAAAATGGCTGCTACAGTAAGTGAAACTGAGACTGTGTTTATAATTTTAGTTCAGCTTTCTTTCTTTTGCATTGCAGACCTGCAAAGATCATAATGAGAGAATTGGTTGTAAAGTTACTTTTTTAATATCATCAGCTGTGGATAATTACCATTTGAGACAGTTGCTAAACAATGATTACGTGTTCAATATAATTTACAGCTATGGTTGCAACTCTTGGGAAAATGCTTGATTGCAAACAATTATGTCATCATCAGAACTTTCAGTAAAAATGTAATGTGCAAAAAGAACAATATTTGGCCAGTAGCTTGTCCCTTCTATAATCATCTTATATTTATCCCTGTTTTATGATGTTTTGCTATCCTAAGTTCTACTAAGATATTGTGTTATTAACTAATGGCTAGAGCAGGGGTGTCAAACTCGCATCGTCATGGCGTCATCACATGACATATCGTAACATTCTCCTTTGCTAAACCAGGTGTGGGTGTGGCCAATGCCTGATGCATCTGGCCTGCAGGTTGTGAGTTTGACAGCCCTGGGCTAGAAGGAACATCAAATAGCTATCAGGGTCCTCCGTTCGTTCTTGACTTTCTGATGTAAGAGACTGCACAGCTAGTTTCAAACAATTTCAGAATATTCTCTGTGGCAGGGGTGTCAAACTCACGTTGTTACAGCGGTGTCACGTGACATATTGTGACTTTCCCCCCTTCACTAATCTGGAGGTAGACGTGGCCAGTGCATGACACATCTGGCCTGCAAGTTTGACAGCCTTGCTCTATGGGATTAGGAAGAAGAAACAATAAGGAGTACTGTCTCACCAAAGGCTCAATATTCATTGAGATTAGGAAATAGAAATACTCTGGGTCTCTCACCAAAGATTATTGAAATTCCTTCAAAGCACAAATACATATGTTGTTATTTGAATTGCTAAACTTTCAGTCAAGGCTGCTCAACTGACTGAACACCTTTTATGGAACACATTGGTTGCATGTAAAGCTGGTGATTTACCTAAACAAATAATGCTTTGTATTTCAGTACTCATGTTTCTGTATACTATTTTTTGTTACACTATTTTCTATTTTATTTTCTTATATTTTAACTCTTCTTTCTTCATTTTATCTTACTTTATTCTATTTAGTTGCAACTCATACCCATTGTTGTTTGATAATGGCTAACTGATTAATCAATAAAGGTAAACTTGATATTTGAGTAGTATACAGGAACAGCAAGAGATGATAGCAATATACTGTAGGTAGTTGCTTTCTACAGCCATCTCTTATCCAGGGAACTTAAGAATTGCCTTACGCTAAATATTGTCTTAAATACTACTTACCTCTGGGATTCAAAAAAGGATATATTCTGCTCTATCCTTTCGCTAAAGTGACAAAGAACATCTATGCAAGGAAATATCTAATTGCTTATCCTTGAACAGGAAAATCACTTTATTTACCCAGTTCAGGTATTTGAAATTTACTTTCAGAAAATTCCTTGTCCTCATTTTTGCAGATAAAAGTGTTAAAGGGTGATTTATTGTATCATTCCTTAACAGCATTTGCTGTACTTGTTGGTGGCCATTAGGGGATGCTCACACTTCATCCCTACTTCCAATAGCTTGGAGAACATTAAAAAATTTCTTTAAAAATCTATAGGAATGAAAAACAAATACTGGAACATTATTAAAGAATTAGATGTAGCCTAAGAATGCAGCCATAGTTTGACTATGAAGAAAATAATGTAAGATGGAGAAAGCATTACACATGAAAAATGGTAAAAGACGTCCATAGGGCTTGATCACTCAGTAGACTTAATACATAATCTGATTGTATCATAATGTGATTTGTGTCCGGCTCTCTGATACAGGCATGCACCTGCCTAATGTTTGATCTCGTCAGCACAAAAGTCCCTGGTTGGCTGGAGATTTACGGGAATAATAATAATAATAATAATTATTATTATTATTATTATTATTATTATATAATTAATAATAATATATAATATATATATATAATATATAATTAATAAATTATTATTATTATTATTATTATTATTATTATTATTATTAATAATAATAATAATAATAATAATAATAATAATAATAATAATAATAATAATAATAATAATAATAATAATATAATTTCTATACCACCCTTCTCCCGAAGGACTCAGCGCGGTGCACAGCCAACAATAAAACCCCTTAAAAAATTTAAAAGCAATTTTAAAAACATATTAAACAATTTAGCCCTAATCATTAAAAAATAACCCCAATTAAATAACATGTTTGGGCCCGCCCAGCCCAGCCCAGCCCAGCTTGTTGGAACAATAGCATCTTGAGGGCATGGCAAAAGGTGCATAGGTCAGGGATCATCTGTATCTCCTGGGGCAATTTGTTCCAGAGGGCAGGTACCCCCACAGAGAACGCTCTTGTTGGAGCCAGCTAGCTATACCGGGCCGCCGGAAACCACAGCCACTCAGTCTTGGAGGGGTTGAGTCTAAGCTTGTTTTTCCCTATCCAGATCCGCATGGCCTCCAGACACTGGGACATCATGTCAAGTGCATCATTGGGATGGTCCGGGGTGGAGATGTCCACACATCTTAAAGTTGCTACGGTTAAGAAACATTGATGTAGACTACTATTTAGGAAAACTGTAACAGCAACCAGAGAGGATTTTAGGTTCCACTATTAATGTACAGTATGAGTATGCTGGGTTAATGAATAACTTATTCAATATGTTGTGACGTTATTTATAAAATCTGTTGCTTTATTCCTAACAATATTTATTTTATTTATTTATTTTATTAGATTTATATACCGCCCTTCTCATTGCGGACTCAGGGCGGTGAACAAATATAACTAGGTTTGTTCCTTAAGTCATACTAGCCAGCTCTATACAGCATCATACACCAAACCCAAAACATAAGTTACTTTCAAAATGCATACTGCCTTGTCGCAGTTTATTGCTCACATCTCCTCTTGCAGGATGTCTCTTTTTAGACTTGAGAGGCAAACAGAAAAATAGGAACAAAAATAGAACAGCAGGAAAAGAAGCTAGAGAAAAAAATATAGTTCCTGCATCAAAAAGGAAATTGAAATTCTTGCTGCTATTTTTTCTGAATTAAATAAACTCAAATGCTAGCAATGTCGACAAGTCTACAAACTAGACTTCGATAAATGAGACAAGTAGACAAAATCCTGAAGCATTTAGGAATAAAGAATGTACAAAGATCATCTTGCTATAGAAGAAACAGTAACTTTTTTCTTTGCTTCAACCACCTTTCTTTCATTCTCCCCAAATAAGTATAGTTTTCTTTAGCAGCAAAGTCATCAGAAATTTCTACCAATAGTTGTCAAGATTTTTGCAGCCCAGATATCATTCTCTTAGCAATGTTAAAGGCACGAGACATGAAATTAGTATTTCTACTGCTGCACTTTTGAAGGAACAAATGAAATAAAAACAAAAATCCACAGTAGTTAATACCCTCCTTGAGACAGACTAAATGTTTCAATAATTGTAAACTAATCACAAATTATTCATTGACCACTGGAGATAAATGGCAGTAAACAGGAAGGATTTAAAACTTTAGAATATCCCCATAACAATTTTAATTCAAATGTGGGAGAGCAAAATAAAATCCATCAGAAGTTTTAACACGTACATGAGTTCCAGCAACAGTTCAGTGTGCTGGACTCAAAAGCGTTTTTTAAATGTCTAATTTATTGTAAATGTATCTCCAACAATTAAAACCAATCTACATTCTATGCAAAATTCAGAGACCATATTTATTAGTAGAAAGTAGAATGTAAACCATTAGATCAGGGATGAAATTTACTTACCTTCCCTACTGGTTCGGAAGTGCATTTGCCCCTCTGCGCATGCACAAACTCTTCTACACATGCGCAGAGGGTAAAAAATAGGTTACTTCCTGGTTAAAACCAGGAAATAACGATGTCTGGGTGAGTGGGCAGAGCCTTGCACTACCAGTTCTCCAAACCACCTGCTGCCATCGCTGCTGGTTCAGCTGAACTGGTAGCATTTCATCCCTGCATTAGATACCATCACTGTATCCATATAAAACTGGATACAATTTAATACATCACTAGGAATGAGTTAATGATATTGCATTATATTTGATTTGGTTCTGTTGCTAATTCATATAGCACATTAAGTTATAATTTACTATAATTTACTGATTACATAAAATTGGATTTATTTATTTACTGTGGCTTATATCCTTCAATGAAACCAAGGAAATATTTATAGTTTTTCACCTCTTCTACTTTATTCATGCAAGGGAACTGTAGCTTTGACTATATTTTGTGCAAACTGCCTATTGTGGTTCGTTGTTTAGTGGAATATATCAATGCATCCATCTTGATAATAAGTCACATTTAAGTAAAGCATGGTTTTAGCATGATACATGAATCGGGTATGTTCATTAAATTAAGATACCTTAAAATAACCCAATGGGCTTCATGGCTGAAAGGAATTTCCAAATCAGATTTTCTAATCCAGTATCCTGTTCCTACATTATGCACACTTGATTCATTACTATTGAGATTTATGAATCATAGCTTAGCAATGTTGTGAGCCTTGCCACATTAAATAAACCATAGCTGAGTGCATGAACCTAGCAGATTTATGGTAATTTAAGGTCTGTATAGCAATTAAAAAAAAAACTTTAAAAATTGCTTAAAGGGGGAAGGAAAACATAAGGCTGCTGTAACTGCTCAGTAATCATATTCTGCTGTCTTGCTGATGGATATGGTTTTTCCTGGAGAATAAAAGATATATATGTGGTAAAACATGGTGAAAGTGCATTCATAATACAGCGACTGATTTTTGTGTGTGCTTATACATCCAAGAGTTAATTTATGGTGCCTCTTATGTATATATTTTCTTCATGGTGAATGTTTTGCCTGGTGCCAGAATAAATGATATTTGTCTCCCAAAATGTCTATCTTTAGTTATATATATTTAATCCCCTAATTTAGTAAATGTAAATATGAAAAAGATAAGATATAGCCATGGTTTCACAAATTTGCTTATTTCACTGATAAGACATCTGTGTGCTAGAGATAAAATCCAGTGCCTCCAGTTTTGGTTCTGCTAATCAAGTTTAGAAACTTCTCATAGAAGCTTCCAAAGCGAATATGCAATTTGTTCAGAGATATTATTTTCACACTAATTGAATGGGGTTGAGAGGAAAAACATTTAGTATAGGTGCCAGATTAGCAAACGCAGTTAATCTATTTGAAGAAGAAAAATAATAATTTATCACTACAGGTGTCACCAGACAAGTGTTTAATTCATGTCTCTTGACACATTTTTATATAATACTTCCCGTCCTGCTTTATGGCATGCAGGAAAAAATGTATTGATCCCTTGCCCTTTATAAATAGGTGTCAGTCTGGAGGGGGGAAAGCTTCAGAAAGAGAAGTAATGTTCAGTTCACTTTTTCTCTGTACTGAGATAGAGCAAATAGTCAAGAGATAATTATTTTCAAAGGGATAAGATACTGATCATACTGAACACCAAACCGGAGGATAACCTCATTCAGCAGTTCCATGTAGATATTGAAAAGGAGGGGGCACAGAGTGAAGCCCCCTTAAGCAAGACCAACTGGAAATTTCTGACTGAAGTTACTGACTATTTTTTTGAATAAAGAGGAAGAATGCAATAAAGAATCAGACAGATTTGACTGACTTGTTACTAACTGGTAAAAAAGCTTTGGTCAAGAAAGTGGAAATAGAAAAACTAAAAATCGTAATATATTGGAGCTTTTGATTAGAAGTAATACTAAACTGAAGTTAGTTCAATAAATGCCAAAAATGGATATTTTAAATTCAGGGTATTTAAAACTAGGAATGCACAGTAAAAAGAAGCTACTGGGAAAATTATCTCATGTGAGTAAAAATCCCTGAAAATGAAGGACCACATTAGAAAACAGATTCCAAGCATAAACTATTTTTAAAATTTCTATCAGTGTGAAGGAATTTGACAGTGAGATTGGAGAAGAAGTGGGCTTTCTTTCTCTGATTTTGTTCAAGAAGCTAGATAATCTTCTGCTGATTATCTTCTGCAGATTATCTTTTTAATAAGAGTACCTGCATTGGGCAAGGGGTTGGAATTAATGGACTAAACAGGGTCTTTCAACTTTATGAATCTATGAGGAAGAAACAGCTGTCCTGGACAGAACAACAAGACATAACACTTAAATATGAGCCGGCAGTGTGCTGCAGCTGCTAAGCCAAAACAAAACAAAAACAAAAACAAAAAACCAATGCAGTTCTAAACTGCATTTACAGAGGGATAGAATTAAGATCACACATTAATATCGCCTTATGCCTTTACATAAACACACTTGGAAAACTGCATCCGGTTTTGGTTGCCATGATTATAAAAAAGTTGCCAAGGTTTTAGAAATAGTGCAGAGAAAAGTAACAAGATAATTAGGGGACTAAAGCGTACAAAGAGCTGCAGGAATTGGGTATGTCTAGTTAATGAAAAGTAGGACTGGGGTGGCATGATAGCAGTGTTCCAGTATCTAAGGGGCTGCCACAAAGACAGGGGTCAACCTATTCTCCAAAATACCAGAAGGCAAGACAAGAAACATTGGATGGATACTAATTAAGGAGAGAAGCAACCTAGAACCAAGGAGAAATTTCCTGACAGTTAGAACAATTAATCAGTGGAACAAATTGCCTCCAGAAGTGCCTTCCAACACTGGCATTTTTAATAAGAGACTGTACAACCATTTGTCAGAAATAGTTTAGGGTTTTCTGCTTGAGCAGAAGGCTGGGCAAGACCTTCAAGATCTCCAAGATCCCTTCCAACTCTATTATTCCATTATATATCTATATTTTCTGTTTTTGAACATCTGAATCTATTCAAGAGTTCCACAGATGAGATAATAACAGATTCACCTTTATTATTTTTACAAATAACTCAAAGCAGTGAACACATCCAACCCACCTTCCTTCTTCTTTTCACTACAATAACATCCCTGTGAAGTGATTTAGGCTGGAACTGACTGGTCCAAGGTTACCCAGTTGGCTTTTATGGCAAAGGTGGGACTTGAACTCATGTTCTCTTGCTTTCTAGTTCAGTGATTTAACCAATAGTCCAGACTGGCTATATATATAGTATACTGAAAAATGGAGCAGTTTATAATGACATCCTCTGTATTCCACAAATTCTATTCTACCTCTCAAATCCTATTGAGAGCATTCAGATTTGAGGGATAAGAGATATGAAAGATAAGGGTCATAACTTGTTCCCTTGAGGGTATAAACGGGATTAACCATTTAATGGTTTTCCCCCCCCCTAATATAGCCCAGTTTGTATATGTGTGCCTTTGGGTCAGTGTGGATTTTTGGTAATTGCCAGGACAAGTCCCTGCAATTTTCTTGGAAAGATATGAGAAGTGGCTTAACCTTGCCTTTGTCCTAAATTTGATAGAAAGAGACTGGCCCAAGGTCTCCCAGCTAACTTTGTGCCTAGGGCAGGACTAGTACTCACAGTCTCCCAATTTCTAGTTCAATGCCTTAAATACTACAGGTTAGCTTTGATTTACATCCATTCCTTTAACCACCATTCAAAGTTACAACAGCACTGAAAAAAGTGACTTATGATTGGTCCTCACCCTTATGATCATATTTACGATGGTTGCAGTGTTCTGTTCACCATTTGTGACCTTCCCACAAAATTTCAGACAAGGAAAGTCAATAGAAGCCAAACTCACTTAATGACCATGGCTAAAAGGTTGTTAAACTTTGGTGTGGTTTAGTTAACAATTGTATTGCTAAGCAATGGAAGTTCCAATCCCAATTATGGTCATATATGAAGGAGAACCTCTACCTCAACAGGTTTTCTCTTGAGCCCAATACCAGTATTGCTTCTCCTATATCAACTCCAATTTCTCTCTTTCTCTCCCTTTGTAATACCTAATCAGACTTATAACTGATTCATATATACACTGATTCAGAGAATTTTTGAAGATTAATATACAATTGATCCCACAGGCTTTTTTTTTTGAGACTGATGTACAGTTAGAAAAAAGTCATGGAGCTTGGCTTTTGTACACGATACAGCAAAATTATTGCATAAACAAAGATGGAAAGAATTTGTAAATCCCTCCCAGTGGAGGAATGGTTGATGAACCATGGAGAAATTCATTGAGACTTCTTTGATTAGAGAAAAAGCAGTATCTACATTTATCATTGACTGGAACCCCCCTAATGGATTTGTATAAAACAGAAAAGCAAAAATTTGATTAACAATTTTGATGACTAGACAGAAAAGATTATAGAAAGAAGTGTAATGAGAAAAAGATAAATTTGTAAGTTTACTTTACTACTGTGAAGAAGATTGGAAGTGGGACTTCCAGGTGGCGCCTCCGTCGTTGTCGGCGGTCTTTTCATGACCGCTGGCCTCCCGGCGCGTAAAGAGCCGCCTTAGAGCTGGCAGGCGGCTCGTAAATCCCGCTCTTCGATCAGAAGAGCGGGAAGAGCTTCTGGGGGTGCGGTTGAGCCCCCTGAATCGCCCCAGGACTTTTTTTTTGTCCTCGGGAAGGCTCAGGGTGATGGCTCCCTATCCACCCCCAGAGAGGCTCCGCACCGAGAGGGATCTCTGCTTTAATTAGCGGAGCCAGACGTCATGAGCAACACCACGATCGATGGGAAACCTAAGCAAGCTGAATAAGGAGTTTTTAAAAAGGAGAAACGCAAGTATGGTTTTTATATTAATTTTCTAGAAGAAGAAAGAAAGAAAAGGAAAAAAGAGAGTGATCAGTGAAAGTGCTTGAAAATGGCGACTGTCTTTGCTCGGAGAAAAGGGAGAGTGGAAAGTGAAAGCAGAGTCTAGCCAGTGCTGAGGTATTTTAAAAGAAATATTTTAGTAGGAAAAAGAAATAAAGAAATAAGGACTGATTTAAACAGAAGTATTCTGTTGTTGTTTTTTTTGAAAAAAGAGAAGAAGAAGAATTTTTCTGTTTTTTTGGAAAAAGAAAAGCTAAAATCCCTTTTTTTAGAACTATGACTCCTAAACCAAAAGGAAGGGGGGGGGTTCCCTTACAACTCAGATAAAGGACAAAGCAGAAATGGCTCATTTGCAGGGAACTGCAGATGAGGATTTGAAAGATTTCATAACAAGATCTTTAGGGAGTGTTGTTGAGAAGATAAAAAGTTCACAGAAGAATCCGGAGGATTTGGTTCAAGGAAAATATGATCAAATGAATCAAACTATCATTAAAGTAGTTTCAGATCTTTCAAGTGCAGTGGTAGAAATGGGGAGAAAAGTGACTGAAATCAGCAGTAAGTTTGACTTCCAGATGAAAGAAATACAAGAAAAATTTGTGGAAGCTGAGGCTAAAAATCAGAATATAGAGAATGATGCCATCATGCTTCAAATTAAAGCTATGGAATCAGCAATTAGATTAAGAGGCATAAGAGAAAATAAGAGAGAAAATTTAAAAACAGTTTGTGCAAAGGCTTTTGCGGAATTATTAAAGTTAGAAGAGGAGCTAATTCTTGGTTGTATGGAGAAAGTTTACAGAGTCAACTCACGTGTAGCTAAACAAAGGAATTTGCCTAGAGACATCGTTGTCTACTTTACTGATAAGAGGATTGAGAGATGATATTTTACAAAAATTCTACTCTGCTAGAGTGCAGGTAGAAGGTATACAAATTAGCATTTTTAAAGAGCTACCACTGAAGGTTTTAAAGGACAGAAGAGATTTTGGTTTTTTGGTCAAGGAATTGAAGAGAAGCAATATCCCATTTAGATGGGATTTACCAGTTGGTGTAATTTTCAGATACCATGGTATGAGACATTGCTTGAACACTATTGAAAAAGCAGAATATTTTTATAAAAATATTTTAAAGGGGGCCCCGGAATGTGTTAAGAATAAAAAACGTGAAAGAGAGTCTGCGAAATGTAAGCAGAAGGAAGAAATTCAAAGTGTGTTAGAAGAAAAAAGAGCACCAGGTGGTTGTCCAGAGGATTCTATTATGGATTTTCCAGATGAGAAAACTGAGCATCCAGTGACCCTAGAGGGGGAGTACTGGACCTTGAACTGTTGGAGCAAGAATTAAAAAATAAAATTACAACTCGAGATGAGCAACAGCAGAGGCCCAGTGCTTTCCAAGAGAAGGGGGGTGATGCCAATCAACAGGAAGAAGAAGTTAATGAGGAAACTCGACTGGAAACCACTGATGGGCAATATAAGGAGATTTATGAAATGTTCCAAGCTTTTGTAGATAGGTTCCAAAACTTTGGAGATGCATTATAAATTTTCAAAGTTCATCCTGAGTTGGATTGATACTAGACTTATATATCAAAATGGATTATAAAAATTTTCTACAAAGTTTATCCTGAGTTGGACTTAACAACCTGAGAAAGGTAAACAGATTGCTGCAATACAAGCAGCGATCTGTGGTTACCCTATTATAGTTTTGTTTTGTTTTTTGGAATTCATTATCTGGAAGAAGACAATAAAGATGAAAACATCTTGTAACCCGAAGGAAGGAAGTGGAAAGGGTGACAGGATTTGAAAGAGCTTCAAAGGAATATCTGGGAATGCGGTTTGTAGTTTTTTTATATATATATAAGGTTTGAAATTTAGGAGGAGCTGCATTTGTTTTTTTCCTTTTTTTCAGGTGCTACAGTATAAGCTAGTTTGAATGTTCTACCTAGAGGAATATAAAATACCTTCGTGGTTGGATATTATTAATATAAAGTCACTCAGGGGGATTTTTTGCGTGGAGAGATGTTCTTTTGCTGATGGGGGCAGCTGGAAGATGAAGCTTATTGGAATTGGATTTACGTTGGAAAGTATATTTAACTTCAATCAAGACGAAGAGAAGATTGAAACATGGATTACTGAGATAGAAAAATTTTCTTGGATACAATTGTATAATTATAATTATATATGTATAATCATATATATTACATTTTATTAGAATAGAGATATGCTTTATGTTTTTGTTTTTTAGTTAAGGGGTGTAGTTGGGATAAAATTATTTGATATGGATATGGATGTGATATATTATATCTTATTATAAGGGGAATTGATTTTGATATATGACTAGTAATATTAATATCAATGGATTACAGAAAGGTATGATATTTTTTAATTGGGTTTGAGTATTATAAGTATTTTATTGATTGATAAATGAATATTGATGGTTAGTTAATGAGGTAAATTTTATTATTATTAGTTCTTTTTATTATAATATTGTTAACTTTAGAAAAATCTTATTATTTATAGGTTTATTTGTTATATTACTTTGTTATATGTACTGGGGGTTTTTTTTCTCTTCTTCTTTTTAAATTTTTTTCCTTTTTTTAAACTTTTTTTTAAATCTGTAGCGGAAGTCAAGGGGGGGATGGGGAGGGGAAAGGGGTTGGGGTGGAGGGAGGTAGAGGGAGGTAGGGGGGAAGGGGGGGTTGGGAGGGGTGAAAAAATGAAAAAAAATTTGTATTGTAAAACTTTTTCAATAAAAAAAAAAGATTGGAAGTCATTTCTTTGTATCTTTTTTATTTTCTACCCTGATAATAAGCCCAATAGGGCTTTTGAGCACATGGCAATAAGGCCAAGCACTTATTTCAGGGTTCAAAAAAATATAAGATAGGATCTTATTTTCGAGGAAATACAGTATTTTTCTTTGACCTTTTCCTTCTTTCTTGCACTTTTATCTTTGTCTTTGATTTCTTTTTCTTTTTCCTTCTTTGCTTTATGCTAGTTTGCATTAGTTTTTAAAACTTTGTTTTTATAACTTTTAATAAAATTACTTTAAAAAGATAGATATTTTCTGCATAGATGCACAAATTACTATTGAAGTATCCTTGATACTACAAGATGCCAGCTATTTATGATTGACCTGTTTCTGGCATCTCAGGTTTCATAGTGCAAAATAAATAAATATTTTTATAAGTTTGCTAATATTGACAGCAGAAAAACCAATAATGCGGTTAGTCATAATTTGTAAACATCTAAAGGTCATCAGTTAAAAGTATCACATTGTCACTATTTCACTTTTCTTTTTAGGTTAAAACCTTGAGCAGAATAGATCAATTTCACTTAAAATAAAGAGTATTTTCTAAGGTAAAAGGGAATTTTAAACTGAAGTATTTAGGTATTTTGGTTTAGTATTTTGGGGTTTTTTTTGCTTTTTCTAAAATCCATTTTTAGAAAAAGGGAATAAATCACTATTGCTAGAAATTTGAACTGTTGTGCAAAAGATGTTTGACATTAGATTAGTGATATGTGGTTCAATTTTCCTAAAGTTACATAATCCTTGCTTTTTAAAAATGAAATTGATGTCAATAAAAACAAAATGATGTCAGCTGCCCATAGTCTTTAATACAGTCTGCTTCTCTTATAAGAAGACTTTACTTGCAAATAAAGGACAATATTTGTAGTTCAGGGTTGAAATGAGGAGTCCTTGATGCTTTCTGAACTTGATTGTTCTCTTGCAAGAAAGAAGGAGAGCACCAAGGACCACCCAAGGCTTGCTTGCCAGTTAAATCCAGGTTCCATTTTTTTTCCTGAGTTTTTCATACGACAGAAAATACTGGTTCCTCTCTCTCCTAAACACATAGCAAAAGTTCATGTGTAATAACTATCAATATGCTTCCTTTTCTGACAAGTCAGTCTGCCTAATGGTAAAGACTCTTGTTTAAAATTGCTAAATGTTCTACAAATGCCAAACTTATTTTTGGTCATTTCCTTTTTACTCTGAGATACCAATTTGTTTGTTTGTCTCTTTCTCTGTATACACTTGTTCAACCTAATACACAGTTCTAACCCGTTATTTTTTAAATATGTTTGAAAGAAAATTTTCATATGCCATTACACTAAATTCCTCTATACAATAGGCAACTGCTATTCACAAATGGCACAGACCTTTGTGGTGCAGGATACAAATAAGCTTGAGAAATGTGCTGTAAGGCATCATGCTAACTAACAGAATCACTTCAGGACTGGAATTTTATTATCAAAAGAACTAAAGATAGACTAAAGGTTGCTTCTGCAATGGTATGAGATCAGATGAACGTAAGGATTCTCCCCTTAAAAAATAGTTAACACAGTATGTTTATGCCACAGTAAGAGGGGTAAGATGATGAACCTCTATCATAATTCTACCGAAGTTTACTGATGTATTAATTGAAGAAAAAAGGAGAAGGAAGAAAGACTGTATGTTCTCTCTATTTAAACGTATGTGTGTGTGTGTGTGTGGGGGGGAGACAATACAAACTGTAGATGCCCAAGGCATCTCCCTTCAAATCTCCAAAGTCTTGGATGGGGCCTTTAGAGATTTTTAAAAATTGTCACAAAATTGCAAGCATTTTAATAAATAATTAGAAGCAATCATATCAATTATATTTCATAAATATGATTTAAAATGAAATCAAATTCTTTTTCAGGAGGGACCTAGTCTATTTCTTTCTTTTGGATGCCGTTGCCTTCTTTTATTAGATGAAACTAGACAAAGGGTAAGGAATCTCTGACCATGTCAGAAATTAACATTTTTAATTATTGGCAATACTGAGACTGACACTCTAGGGATCGAACAATGGATTTTTGCAGGTTTTGAATTACTCAATTTAACAATGTATCATAAAGTAATATACAACTGATTTATCATTGTTGATCCATTTTGAAGTTCTGAAATACAAATGGATAAATCCTAAATCTTGATATGCTGGCATAAACGTTATCAAATAATTACATTATACAGTGTGATGTTAAAGGGGAATAGGCAAACATACTACAGCACATAAAAAATAATATTGAGATGTGGGACATGCAAGAAATATGTTTGATAACCTCTGCTTAGCTTCCGTTTCTAAGAGAATGTCTTAGCACAGCCAAGGGTAAGAACTGTCTTAAATGACAATAACTTTTACATATGCATTGAAGAAAAGAGAATTTGAACATTCTGCATATAACAATATGTATCCTGTGGAATCATATAAGATCAGGATGTTTTTCTTCAGATGTATTACATCTCATTTCCCAAATTGGCATTCTCTACACTGTAAACTTATACCTGTTGTATACATATCATTCATTCATTCATTCATTCATTCATTCATTCATTCATTCATTCATTCATTCATTCATTCATTCATTCATTCATTCACTCATGCATTCTTACCTTTTGGTACTACTATCACCAGGATGTGGGTTTCAACGTGGGTTTCAGTCATGTTGTTGTAAGCAGTGCATATATATTCTGTTTTCTGTGTCATCTTCTCAGATGCAATTTCAAGAAATCTTCCATATTGTACTGGATATATGGAGTTGTTTGCCTTCAGGATCCATGAATAAATGTTTGGTGGATTGGAATCTGCTGAGCAGTACAGTTGAACAGCATCACCTTTATCAAGCGTAAACACTTTTCCTACTTTCTGGCCTTCGGCAGTATTTATGGTAAGTTCATAGGGTCCATCTTGGTAAGCATCGCAATGACACAGAGAGAAAGAAAACAGATTCAACAGATGGAACATCCATATATTCTGCTTAATCCTTTGCAAACATTGCAAACACTAACTGCTTGCTAAGGATAACTTCAACTTATCCCCAGCCTCCTGCAAAGAAAACCTCTGCCTGTCTTTTCTTGTCCATTACAAAACTGGAACTCTTGGATGAAGAAATGCACATACTCAGTTCAGAACACCATTGAAATACAGAAAGAAAAAGGCATATGTGGTGTTTTCTCTTGCAATTAACAAGTAGCATGAATATTTTTGATACATCAAGCTTTTCAAAGGTATTAGCATTTATTTATTAAATAAGCCACCCATTTCACTTTCAAGGAACTTTGGGCAGCTTACAACATCATAAAACAAAATATAAAAACATTAAACATTATTATTAACAAAAAAATGGGTAAGGTAGGATCCACTGTATCAATTAGGTGGAGGTGGAATCTTCTTAAGTCAACTAACCACCTGACAGGTACTACTAGCATCATGGCATCTTTCCTTTGCTGGTCAAGAAATACCCTTCTTTTGTTTGATTGTCAGTTTCAACCACTAAACCTAGAAATCTATGGCTGTTTTTGATATAAGTCTTCGCTTGTTGATAATATTTTGTCCATCTCTGGGTGAGGTTCCTAAAAAACATTCTTCATCTGATCACTGAGAATCTTGACAGAAGGTTGTGGTTGGGCACATGGGATAGGAAAAACCATGATTTGCCTAACCATGGTTGTTCAGTTGTCTGAATTTCATATAACACTTTGACACAAACTTTGCTCAATGTGCTTTCTTCCTCTATATTGAGATCACAATTTCTAGATTTATCGGGAAGTCTATCTAACAAAGTATTTGAGGAGTACTGTAGTACTTCTGGCATACAGGGAAAGTGCCAAATGGGTAAGATGTTCAGATGGGTAAGTTTACAAAAAGTTTTGGGGATTCACAAAACTACAAGCAACTATAATTTAATGTTTATGAGAACCATTACCAAAGCTTAGGAAACCAGAAAAGGATTGACTAAAGTCGTATTATTTCCATTTTGTGGTAAACCAGACTTTAACTAAGGTTTGCTTAGGAATCTATAGACTGGATCCACACTAAACACACTACACTTTTTAAAAATCAAATGTACTAAAAATACAATTGTTTAGATTTATGCAATATACTAAGCCCGAATTCCAGTTTACAAACTGCAAAAATAGATTTTATACACTGTGCTAATATAAAACTAAACAAACCATGCCATTGCTTAGCAGAGAACTAGGAACATGCAGAAACAGCAAAATCAGGAAGCTACGAGACTTATAAATGCTGGTACAAATATGGAGGAAGTGCTATAAATACATATTGAAAAACATTAGTTTGAGAATAGCATGCAGTAAATGATATTGCCACAAAAACAGCTTGAAGGAAGAAGTGGAGTAGGATTTTCTCTACCATTTTGTATGCTTTTAAAAAACCTGCTTCTCTTTTCTCATTTTTGTCTTTTCCCAATTTCTGTTGTTTATAATAACTCTCTGGCACTGCTAAGGAGCATCAAGTATAGCGCAGTTTGCTCATGGCTAATTTTGAAGCACTTTTGGTGTGAATTAGCTTTGATTGATAAGTTTGGAACAGAAATATAGTAACAAAATATAATTACTCTCCTGATTACTACTGCTGACCTTTCTGCTTCTTTTTCTTAGGATTATTTTGGCCACTTCATATCTAACATCTGTCATGACAAAAGGATATTTATTCTTTTGTGAAGTATTGTGACTTTATGGTTTCTATCACTGTAGTTTCACATTGTGATAAGGGTGTAATTCTACATCAATAAAACAAAGCATGATAAGACAGTATCTGTGGCTCGCATAATGATGCCCATGTTCATGGGCGTTCAGGAATGTATTTGGACTGTGTTTACATTTCTAGATATGGGACCTGAAATAATATATGTTCCACTAAAGCATTCTATGTAGTATTTTCATATTGGTCATGTTATACCACCTATAATTTTATTTGTATAATTTTATGGGAAATTTATTCTTGAGTATGGAATCACTGCACTATAAGAGAATTTAATGCACTTGAGAATTTATTTACAAGACAAGGATGCCCATTATCACTGTTATGGTTTGTATTATTCTTAGAAATTCTGACTAGAATAATTTGGAAAGATGAACAAATTAAAAGGTTTAGAAATTAAGAAATAAACTTTTAAAGTACAGGCTTTTGCAGATGACCTGATCTTTATCATTGAAGAGCCCTTACGGTCTGGTGCAAAGCTAATGGAAGTACTGGGAGAATGTGGAGAAGTAGCAGATCTCAGGATAAATTCCTAATTGGCTATTGACTCTGGAGATGTTTACACATCCGTCACTTGCTTCCTCCTGCATACAGATGGTGGGATTCTCTTCCTTCAGCTGTTCACAGGGCCTCCAGCTGACGGTGGATAGGACTGCATTTGCGTGGTTGAGGTGCCGGCTGCGTTAGCCAGCATTAATGGAGGCTTACCAGAGCTATCCTGAATGGAACGGCCCCAATGAACAAGGACTAATTGCACTGAATTGTCCGGAGGAAGGAAGTTGGAGCCTTCCAATCAGCACAGGGATTTGGGGTGAAATCTGGGGGAGGAGTAGCACTAGGGTTAAAACGGGAAGGGAAAGCACGGTAAGGTTAGAGCTGACAATATTTCACTGTAATTGCACTGGGTGATTGTAGGAGTGTGCCAAATTTAGGAAGATAAAACTTTAGAACAAATTCACCCTGTTGTCTGTGATTTATTTTCTTATCCTGATTCGGAACCTGACAAACTTACTTTAACCACCACGTATAAAGAAAAGCTATACAAGATGTTCTATAGATGGCACCTCCCACCCACAAGATTAGCTAAAATGAGCAGAAACCTTACCAATGTATTGGAAATGCAAGGCAATGCCAAGGACTTTTTATCGTATGTGGTGGGAGTGACCGAAAGCTAGAGATTTTTGGCACCAGATAAAACGATGGCTGGAAGATGTTATCTCAAAATATAGAGTTAAAGACAGAACTTTTTCTTTTGGGTATTATAAAGGAGAAATATAACAAGGGAACAATATATTTAAGGTTACATATTTTAATGGCAGCAAGATTGACCTTTGCGCAAAACTGGAAAAATAAAGAGACCCCCACAGAAGAAGAGGTATTAAACAAGATACTGACTTGTGCTGAAATGGACAGGTTGACTCTAGAACTAAAAGATAAATGTGATATGGAATATTATGAAATCTGGAATAAAATGTATTATTGGTTGGAGAGGAGGAGGAATGTTGGAACAAAGGATTATTGATAAATTGAAAGTTTTAAAATTTTCATATTAGTACTCTGTGACAAATAGGAATGGTTCTGTTTGAATTTTTACAGACGTATGAATCTATGTGTTTGAATTGTGATAGATTGTATATATTAATATAGCATAAATGAACTGTATTTGTTGTAAAGTAAAACTTGAGGGAAATGTTCAAACCAGAAAAGTCACACCGTGTCCACTGTTTTTAACCGCATTATAAATAAAAAACTTTTTTTTAAAAAAGAGTATCATATTTCTGCCCAAAGGAATCCAAAGTTCTGTAAAACCTCAAGTCCCATGGTTGGCTGCTCTGATTGGCATAAACTGGGATTTTGTGCTGATACCGATCCAATTATGCAAGCTAGGTTGGGTGAGTTTAATCAAATGTAAACTCCCATAAGGCTCCTGACAGTGCTTGGTCAGGGATACTAGTTTAAAATAAAATTGTTATTAAAAACATTGCCAGGTCAAAATAATTAGGTTAGAGTAGTGACACAAAATATTAGAGCCGTCTATCAGTTATTGGTTGTGTTTAGGAACTGGATCCTTGATGTTGTTCTAAGGATGTCATTTTCTGGATCTGATCTTGGGGCAATATAGAATTACTATCATTCTGCCTATAAAATTAGTTAGTAATTTGCTTAAACATGTACTTAATTTTTCCCCCCTTTCCTGAGTGCTTTGAACAGCTTGTGGTGGTGGTGATTAAATACTGTATACAAAAGGGATAGTGGAAGAAAAGATACAATTGAAAAGATAATCATTACTTGTTTTGTTATGCACTGATGTATTTCAATATAAATTAGGTGTGTAATAAACATGTTTTGCAATTTTTATTTTTATACAAGTAAAAAATAGACTGTGGCAGAATTTCTACTAGTGACTTGTTTTCTGGAATCATCTGTTATTTTTTATGCTGTTGCAACAGAAATGCTACATGATGACAAGCCTTGTATCTCTGTAATGTCCCCAAGAAGGTGGAAGTCACTAGAGAGTTAATGATATGGAAATGGTCCTTGTGGGAAATTCTTTCCAAAATAATCTTTTAGCTGTTTAAATAAAATACATTGTGATTTTTAGACTGTTTCTAATTAAAGGTCTCTAGTAGGCCACTACCTCTTTTTCAATATCATTCTGAGCAAAGGAGACCTTTTGCCTTAGTAAAACCTATTTACTAAATGACTTGTAAAACAATAAATCATTACTTCTTAGCAACAATTTACTTCTCAGTGGGAACATAAGCAATTGTATGTCACCAGTAAAGTGTAATCCATCTTGTTTTTGAACAGATGGTATTTACTGTGAGTGACCTTTATTATTACCCTAATTCCCCAGGTAGCAATGGCATATGGTCTTTGTAGCTTGTAGAGCCATTACTTGGTTGTTATTGAGAAAATTGGCAGCCAATATACAGAATTTTAAAATATCACTTGCACGTGTAGTTTAAATTATGTAACTTGAAAGCAATATTTGACGGAGAAAGTTATGGTGGATATTGGGCTTCTCTATTATTTGTGGTGTGTGTGTGCTTGATCGCTTACAAGTTGTCCTTGAAGTTTCATGCAAACCCTCTTTTGTAAAAAGAAACAATATTTTGTTTAATATTTGTTTAAATATTAACAAGGAAATAAATCCAGGAGGATCCCATACCATATATTTATTTGCTTGGGTTGATTTAGGAAATCCAGCCATATTATATCATACTATATCATTATTATTGTTACTTATTGTTTTATTCTTTTAATGTTTATTGGTTTTAATGTTTGTCAGCTACCAGTGACTTCTAGATGAGGTGGGGGCATGTAAATCAAACAAACGTACATACCACTGCAATATTATATTCAAATTAGCATTTGTAGCTTAATTAATCATGTTTGAAAGAAAGCCTTGCTTACAGTTTACTCTTGTTCATCTTAGAGCAGATGATAATAAGCCCAGCCAGTCCGTAAGTCTATTCAATGAATCAAGGTTTAGGTAAGCAATGGGTACACATGATACATAAAATAAGCTAACATGAATTAAATTCTGTATAAGTGTTACTTAGATTTATATATTAGTTCTCAGCTGCATTGAGAAATACCTTCTATTTGTGTTATGATTAATGTTTGTAGCAGTAGTGTAGTATTCTAGCCATCTCGCTAGATGGGACAACTCAACCAACTTTTCAGGGAATTTTATTCATTCATTGCCTTTATTATTTTTGCAAACAATTCAAGGTGCTGACCATATTCAACACAACTTGGTTAAACAACTAAAAGAGCCTCAGATAGCTCAACAGGCTAGATAGCCTGTTATTAACATTCAGCTGCCTGCAATTATTGCAAGTTTGAGGTTTAAGGTTGACTCAGCCTTCAATCCTTTCTAAGGTAGGTAAATTGAGGACCCAATTTTTGGGGGCAATAAGCTGACTTTGTATAAAAATATACAAAAGTATGAAGGCTATCGCTTAACGCATTGTAAGCCACCCTGAGTCTCCGGAGAAGGGCGGCATATAAATCTAATTTAAAAAAAAAACTTCCTCCTATTTTCCCTACAGCAACAACCTTTTGAGATGAGTTAGTGAGACTGGCTGGCATAAAGTCCCCCATCTGGCTTTTATAGCTAAAGTGGGACTTGAACTCATGTTCTCCCATTTCTAGCATGCTTCCTTAACCACTAGAACAAACTGCACTCTCTTAATTTGTGATTGTTCAAAACTCTGTGTTGAACAACCCTCTGTGGGGGGTGAGGGGGTGGGGACAATGAGCTGACTGAGACTTCCCAGTCTTGTAAGAACACTAGGCATTCTGTAAGCTACTATGCTAATATATCTGAAAGAACAAGCCATCCTGAATAAGACTGTACTATGTAAAAAAGGGGGAAAAATTGGATTGCCTACATTAGTTCCCAGATAAACTTAGATTCAGTAATGACAGGTAAAGACAACTGCCAACAAGTGGTTTGAGAGATTTGTTGCATTCCATACTTTTGGAGAATGGCAAACATGTTCTTCCCGCGAATAAGAAATTATGTTCAGACAAAATAATCAAACTATGCTTTAAATCTCTTGCCTGTAATGGGCACTTGATTTTCTGAAGGCTAGTTCCTTTAGCACTGAAGTGGAGTAGAAACACATTTATGTATGTGGTTCTGTATTTAAAGGTGTTGGAAGTACCCAAGGTGTGACATTCACATTTATAACCTCAGTAGTATATTTGACCTTACCGGTGCTAAATAATAATTCATAATTTACTATATACTCTCTCTACATCAAGCTACTTGCCACAGGTATAAAGACAAGTGGAGGCAAGACCGTTATGCTGCCTAATTCCCATAATATTCAAATATATTCATTTATGGATTTGTTATACACATAGTTCATTTAGTGATCATTCAAAGTTAAATGGCACTGAAAAAAGTAACTTATGACCATTTTTTACATGAACATCGCAACATTTTCATGGTTAAAATTCAGATGCTTGGCAACTGACTCATATTTATTATGTTGCAATGTCCTGGAGTCTTGTGATCACTTTTGACGACCTGCTGACAAGCAAAGTCAAAGGAAAGCCAGATTCACTTAACAACCTTGTAACTAACTTAAGAACTGCAATGATTCATTTAACAACTGTGGCAAGGAAAGTCATAAAATGGGGCAAAACTCACTTAACAACTGTCTCACTTAGAAACAGAAATTTTCAGCTCAATTATGGTTGTAAATCAAGGATTACACCTATAATTTTTATTGTTTTCTTCATGAATTCACAGTAGAGTGACAGATTTACAATTACTTTAGACTGAACACAGTGGAAAATCTATTGTTCAGACTTAAACAGTAGAGTTCACAGAGCCCTCTCTGAGCTAGTTGGTTGCCTGCAAACATTTCATTACCTAACTAGGTAACATCATCAGTGCAAGTAAGTGAGGAGTTCCTCCTTAGTGGTTTTGAATTACTCAAGACAATTGTTCTGAATTACTCAAGACAATTACTCAAGAACAGTCAGTTTTGAACCTTATCTGAGAAATTCCCTACAATGCTTCTAATATTAGTCACTCTGAAACTCCATGGGGTATTGAAATGACAGCTTTCAGCTAGCTACCATTGTTATTATTGGAGTCTGAAGTTCAGTCAGAGCTCACCAGCAGAAAAAGAGGTTGGTCACATTTTTATCAATTGTAAGAGCATTATATATGCTTTGTTTTCTTTACAGGCTGCTATTGCTTTCATCAAGCAGATTCTCACATAGTTCCGAATAGGTAGGATCAATAGATGGAAATCCCTAGAGATTAATTCCAACACTTTTGGAAAGGACCAGTTTGTAGACATGGCTTCAAGGCAGAAAATGGTCACTGATTAATAAGTTTGAAATGTATAATTTAATGCAATGACCCTGACATGATTCCACTTGACATAACTTGTCTAATAACTAGATAAGTGACTGAAAGAAGAAGGAAAGCCTGAAAAAAGGGTCACTAAAAAGTCATTTCAAGTTGAAGGCAATCTCATGGTGAATTAGTGATACGGATTTTAATCAATGAACAATATGTAGCTTATTTGGAAATTACTAAACAGTAGGTCCCATCAGGTTTAACCAGCATGGACAACCAAAGGAGGAGTAAATGACATCACATGACCATCCTTGTGCAAATTATATAAATTACATTACATGATATGGTATTGCAGGCTAACCAGAGTCATTTGATAGCGATATGGGAAACATATAAATTGAATAAATATAATATACATGCTGTCATTGTGGGTTCTATTGAAAGATATGCTAGCTAGCATGCAAAGAAGAATTTAAGTCCAGCAATACATATGGCTCTCAGAGGGAAAAGAATGAGAAACAGGAAGAAAGAAACCCTGGCATACTCCATGAAATTGATTGGGTTTCTCTATCTTCAAGTGAAACTTCCCTATTTGAACTCATATCTATTTGTGCCCTCCACCTTACCTCTCTGTGTTACATTCTTTCAAACATAGGCTCGCATTTATGAAGGCAAGATTTAATGTGATCCCCTCAAATGTCCTCGACAGTAGGCTTTCGGGGGGAGTAAAATCCTCCTATTGTGCATGTGATGGCCGATCCCCAGAATCTCTGTTTCACATTACATTTGTATGTCCCCACTACCGAGACATAAGATCAAGATTCATTTCCCCTATCTCCCAGAGATTCCCTGGATCACCTGATTTGTTCAGCCTTTATTTCCTACTCCAGGATGCAGACCCTAATATAACTTCAAAGGTGGCAAATTTTTTTGCTGCAGTCACGGCGGAAAAAAAACGGGGGAAGAGACCGGTAATTCCTATGGCAGAGGATCACTAGTATTGATAGTATAGATTGTATTTGAGGTAGTACATGGTGTATTGTCGCATGATCTTTTTACAATTGTAAAATCTACCCCCCCCCCTTTTATATGTATTTAATTTGGTCTCTGACCGCAATAAAAGCTATCTATCTATCTATCTATTTGTGCATTATAGCTTTTTAACATTTGTTTTAAAAAAAACTTTCCTAATTTCCTCTCCACCTTCTCTATTTGACTAAATTCTATTTACTTTTTATCATGTTGCTTTAATGTAATATGCTTCCAACACCTGTAGAATCAACAAAGATGTTGGAAGCATTTGTTTGAGCCTTTCTTTGAAAAGAGGATCATGTGAACCAGTTGGCTTACAGCTTTGTTAAAGCATTTTTCTAAGCCTTTTTTCCTATCAGTCAAATCCTGTCTGTCTCCAACATATTGCACGGAGTTAATTCATGCAACCAACCTGGTTTATTTTTATTATACACTTCTTAATGCTAGCTGCCTTAAATATTTTGTGATACTGTTTTATGTTGCATTTTATACAAATATTTTTTCTAAAACAAACCATCTTGAAATGATCTGAATAAGATGACATAAAGTTTCAAAATAATAATAGGATAATAAGCAGTTGCCATAATGTCATTTTCAATTGTATATTGTTTCACAGGTATTATGTTAAGCAAATATACCCAGTGTCCTAAATTGATTTTGCACATACATTAAAAAATGTTAATGATATAGAGTTTAGGATTTAATGTTCTTGCTTGCCTAGCCTAGGCCCCACTAGGGATTTGGATTTTTTTCTCTAAAACCCCATCATGAAGTAAAACAGGAACCACTTCTGAAAAATTATATGTAACAGCAGTGAGTGGCCAAAGAGTGAGCCTTAATACAGAAGAGGAAAATATATGTTGGAAATGTCTATTTTCCCCTCTTTCTTCTCCCAGCCTTCATGGATGGCTTTTTCCTGTCATCAGGAATAGCCAAAGAGGTGTGATAATTAGATAAGAGACATTTTGTGACTTTTCCAACTTTTCATAAAAAAAAAACAATTTTCTGTTCTTGTGGTAATCTTCACTATAATTTATAACATTTATTATAAATTGTTTCTGGAAAGGCTTTAAGAGTCTAATAGTTTTGTAGAATAAGATTTCCAAGAACAGGTTTTGGATTTTGCTGTCCGTTTCAGGAGTGTTCTGCTATGGATACTGGGGACGGAGACTATGGTTTAAATAAAAGTTAATAAATACACCATTTAATTTCATATACAATCATGGAATTCAAAGAATACAGAGTGTTCAAAGTGGTCCATTTTCCAGGCATTGGCCAATTTTAAACGTTGGATGTGTTGTTTAACTAGGTTAACTTTGGGATTTTGGCCCCTCAATTCATGGTACCAACATAAATAAAAATAAAAAAGCTGTAAAATCCACTCCTCCCTCCCCCCCCAAAAAAACCTTAATGCAGGTAGGTAGGTAGGTAGATAGGACACATTTCATCTACTTACAATATATTGTTGGCGTGATCATATCACTCCTCATGACACTGATAGGATTGGTTACTAAACAGCTGTAGTTCGCAATAGCTTCTTTGAAAACGGGGGCAATGGAAAGTGTATCTTTGTTTATAGTCATGGAGCCATTGTTGCTGTCTTCAATTGGATTTTCGTTTTTCATCCACTGGTAAACCACCCTTGTGCCTTTTTCCACCCTACATTTCAAAGTGATGTTTCCTTTTTTTTCTACAACACCAAATGAGGGTTCTATGTATATGACAGGCTTGGTGAGAGGCACTGCAATGGAAATGATATTGGAAGTTATGATCAAGTCATTTCTGTTATTTACATACAGCAGTCTACAGTAGATAATTTTGGAAGCCTATATTTTTGCTAGTAGAAAAGGGAGAGAACTGTCACTGGTTCATTTGGGATCTCTACAAAAGGTGGGCCCTCAACCCAAAAACTTTCTTAAAAGAATAAATTGTCTTTTTAATCTCCAATGCACTCCATAAAGAGGATCAGCATCGTTAAGTATTCAATCAGTTTTGGATGCGTTATAGGACTCAATTTATATATATGTTATCTGGAGCTTCCATATTGAACATTTCCCTTACCTAATCTATATTATGTTGAGAATTCTGGAAAATTTATTTTCAAAATAGCAGCTGGTGTCAGTTTGGAGAAGATTGTATAGAGCAAAAAATTATTCACCAATTCTTCATCTTTTTTGTATAAGTAAACTTTTAGAATATATTTATGAATAATTTCCATTGGATTTTAATTTGCGCATGCATTAGAACCTAAATATTCTGAATATTTTTCCCTACCGGTTCTGTGGGCGTGGCTTGGTGGGCGTGGCAGGGGAAGGATATTGCAAAATCTCCATTCCCACCCCTCCTGGGGGAAGGACATTGCAAAATCTCCATTCCCAGCCCACTCCAGGGGAAGCATACTGCAAAATTTCCATTCCTGCCCCTCCTGGGGGAAGGATATTGCAAAATCTCCATTCCCACCCCACTCTGGGGCCAGTCAGAGGTGGTATTTGCTGGTTCTCCGAATTACTCAAAATTTACACTACCGGTTCTCCGGAGCCTGTTAGAGCCTGCTGGATTTCACCCCTGGAAATATCCTGATGTGGGCAATGGACAACAGTATGTCATTTAACTATGAATGTCATACATAATATATTTTAATTTTTAAGAATTTGCAGAATATATGCTAAGCGTGTGCCTTTCCTGCAATAATGCTGGATTTTGATTATTACTCCTATTTTCTTTATTGCCAGGAAGATCTCTAAGCAGTATTACTTCATTACACTGAATGATCAGCAGATTGTGGCTTTGGGGAAAGGAAAGGCCAGAAAATGTCAGAAATAGACAAGGAATGGGGAACCTATGACCTTTACATGTTGAACTCTAATTTCCAATAGTCACAGCCCATATGGTAAATATTGATAGACAGAAATATCCCCCAGCATTTCAAATTACTTACCATCAACAGTAACCTGAATCTTTTCACTTACTGATTTTGTCTCATTGCCATCGATATTGATTTTAACAATATAATTTCCTTCATCACTTCTGTGTAAAGAATTTATCAGCAAAGATGCATTTGGAGGTGAAAGTGTAAATTTGTGCCTATATTCTAAGTCTGGAACAACTGATTGATTGGCAGAACTAATCAGATATTTAGGGTCTGTTGATGGTTTTTCAAACAGCCATATTATCTGGAGGTTAGAAATGGCAAAGTTGACACTATAAGCAATATCAAGTCTGAGTGGCTCTCCTTCAATGCCATGGACTGTGTATGAGGGAATTGTCATTTTTAATGCAGAAGAATTACCTGCAGCAAAAAGATTATATATATTACAAATTTAAATACACACAACATACTTGCTTCATACTTGCTTCAGTTCTATTGTAATATATCTTAATGGTTTCAAAACTAACCATCACTTGTTATATATCACATGTGTAAATTCATGCTATGAGCATTTTGCATTTCTGATCCTCATCTATAATACCATATTTCCTTATGCGATTACATTTTTATTCATATTGGGTTGGATATAAACATTACACACATCTCTCTGAACAGAATGGATGAAATAATAATTAACTTTTCGGGTTAACCATCAACAGTGAAGGAACAAACAGCCAAGAAATATTGCAGACGGGTATTCAATAGACTATCTATCCAATAGACCTTGGAAAAGATATTCAAATGCCAAGATGTGTCTATACCTACAGAAACCAAAGTCATGCAAGCTATGGTATTCTTTGTGACATAACAAAGAAGTGAAATAAGCAAAACAGAAATAATATTAATGTATTTGAAATTAATGTTTGGAAGACTCTTGAAAATACTATGGATACCCAAGAAACTAAACTGATGGATCATTACATAAATCAACCCGAAGTTTTCATTTGATGCACAAAAGGCCAGGCTAAAATTGTTGCCACCAATTGTGCAAGTTCTCCCACTTAAAAAAATGAGAGAGGCCTGTAACTTCATCATAGGTAAACCTCAACTATGAGAAAACAAATCCAGACAATCACATTGTCTGATTTGGAAAGAATTTATTTGCAAATTATGGTGGAAAATAAGTATTTGGTCAATATCAAAAGTTCATCTCAATACTTTGTTATATATCCTTTGCTGGCAATGACAGAGGTCAAATGTTTTCTGTAAGTCTTCACAAGGTTGGCACACACTGTTGCTGGTATCTTGCCCCATTCGTCCATGCAGATCTCCTCTAGAGCAGTGATGTTTTGGGGCTGTCGCTGGGCAACATGGACTTTCAACTCCCACCAAAGGTTTTCAATGGAGTTGAGACTGGCTAGGCCACTCCAGGACCTTGAAATGCTTCTTACAAAGCCACTCCTTCGTTGCCCGGGCAGTGTGTTTGAGATCATTGTCATGCTGAAAGACCCAGCCACGTTTCATCTTCAATGCCCTTGCTGATGGAAGGAGGTTTGCACTCAAAATGTCATGATACATGGCCCCATTCATTCTTTCCTGTATACGGATTAGTCGTCCTGGTCCCTTTGCAGAAAAACAGCCCCAAAGCATGTTGCCACCCCCATGCTTCACAGTAGGTATGGTGTTCTTTGGATGCAACTCAGCATTCTCTCTCCTCCAAACATGATGAGTTGTGTTTCTACCAACACAACTTCATCTGGTTTCATCTGACCATATGACATTCTCCCAATCCTCTTCTGGATCATCCAAATGCTCTCTAGCAAACTTCAGACGGGCCCGGACATGTACTGGCTTAAGCAGGGGGACACATCTGGCACTGCAGGATCTGAGTCCCTGGCGGCATAGTGTGTTACTGATGGTAGCCTTTGTTAGGTTGGTCCCAGCTCTCTGCAAGTCATTCACTAGGTCCCCCCCCCCCCATGTGGTTCTGGGATTTTTGCTCACTGTTCTTGTGATCATTTTGACCCCACGGGGTGAGATCTTGCGTGGAGTCCCAGATTGAGGGAGATTATCAGTGGTCTTGTATGTCTTCCATTTTCTAATTATTGCTCCCACAGTTGATTTCTTCACACCAAGCTGCTTGCCTATTGCAGATTCAGTCTTCCCAGCCTGGTTCAGATCTACAATTTTGTTTCTGGTGTCCTTCGACAGCTCTTTGGTCTTCACCATAGTAGAGCTTGGAGTGTGACTGTTTGAGGTTGTGGACAGGTGTCTTTTATATTGCTAACAAGTTCAAACAGGTGCCATTAATACAGGTAATGAGTGGAGGACAGAGGAACATCTTAAAGAAGAAGTTACAAGTCTGAGAGAGCCAGAAATCTTGCTTGTTTGTAGGTGACCAAATATTTATTTTCCACCATAATTTGCAAATAAATTCTTTCCAAATCAGACAATGTGATTGTTTGGATTTGTTTTCTCATTTTGCCTCTCATAGTTGAGATGCCTATGATGTCCATTACAGGCCTCTCTCATCTTTTTAAGTGGGAGAACTTGCACAATTGGTGGCTGACTAAATACTTTTTTGCTCCACTGTATATTGATTCAAAAAATCTTGCCCTATGATGCACCATTTTGTTCAACTAAAAGTTAAAATTAGTCACAAGAGTTTTAGTCATGTATGTATGTATGTATGTATGTATGTATGTATGTATGTATGTATATGTGTATGTGTATGCCTATGTAAATATATAAATATATAAATATCAATGGAAACTTAATAGCAACAGTGCTTTACAGCTCTCTCTAAGTGGTTTACAGAGTCAACATATTGCCCCCAATAATTTGGGTCCTCATTTTACCAACTTCGGAAGGATGGAAGGCTGAGTCAACTGGTGAGATTTGAACTGCCAAATTGCAGGCAGCTAGCAGTCAGCAGAAGTAGCCTGCAGTACTGCACTCTAATTACTGTGCCACCACAGCTCATTAAAATGCATTATCCTTTTCCTTCCAACATTTAATTGTTCAAAGGGGGGGGGTGGATACCTAGGCTCTTCCTTATAATAATCCTATATTTTTTGACCCAATCTAAGCAAAGTGAAGGAAAACCTCTTTTGTACTTGTATAATACCCTTGAATGCATACTATAAACATTTAAACTTCTGTCACAGGATATATCACTAAAATCAAGCATTGTCCTGTACTCTGAATATTAGTCAGTAAAGGAGTGAATTAGATGTCCACTCATTTCTAAAGAAAGAAATAGGTCTTGCAGTGTTTGTCAGAACATAGCGATTTCAAACAACATATTATAACAGATTTAGCAAAATTGCCTCTAAGAAAGTTATATCTTACAAGAAAGCTAGAGAAATAAAGTTTCAGCATTTAAATACAATGCAACCCCATCCTAATCCCACAAAGCTGTTGTGTGAATGCAACCGTTACACATGTAGTTCTTGACTGACAACCACAACTGAGCCCAAAATTCCTACTGTTAAATGAGACATTTGTTAAATGAGTTTTGCCCCATTTTACAACATTTTTTGCCAGAGTTGTTAAGTGAATCATTGAAGTTGTAAAGTTAGTAACATAGTTGTTAAATGAATCTAGCTTCCCCATTGACTTTGCTTGTCAGATGATCACAAAAGGTGATCATATGACTCTGGGACACTGCAACCGTCATAAATATAAACCAGCTGCCAAGCATCTAAATTTTCATCACATGACTCTGGGGATTCTGCAAAAGTTGTAACTGTGAAAAATGATTCACTTTATTCAGTGCCACTGTAACAGTCACTAAATGAACTTTTAGTCGAGGAGTACCTTTAGTTCAATAAACTACTGAAGTACAATAGTGTGCATTGTACTTTAGGTCTGCCTCTGAAAACCAAATTTCTCTAACCACTGTGCCGAGTGGCGCAGTGGTTAGAGTGCTGTACTGCAGCTACTTCAGCTGAAGTAGCTGCAGAAGTAGCTGTTCAGAAGATCAGCAGATCAAATCTCACCGGCTCAAGGTTGACTCAGCGTTCCATCCTTCTGAGGTGGGTAAAATGAGGACCCAGATTGTTGGGGGCAATATGCTATTTAGTATACTGTCGACTGTTGTAAGCTGCCCAGAGTCCTCAGAGGTGGGCGGCAGAGAAATATGATTAATAAATAAAAATAATAATAAATAAAAATTGAGGTTACAGGACAATTAGACCAGAATGCAGTGGCTCAGATGTTGGCAGATGGTCGCTTTCAAAAAGTTCATCACATCTATAAATAGGCTTTGTTTCCTATCAGTTTCTATGTACAATTCAACTCAGAATCCGAATAGAGCTGGAAGGGACCTTGGAGGTCTTCTAGTCCAGTTCCCTGCTCAAGCAGGGGATCCTATACTAACAATGGCTAACGTTTTCCGGATGGAGTGCCCAAAGGTTGTGTGTGCATGAACCCCCAAAATGCAATGCGCGCCCCCCTCTGCATGCACCTCGCTCCCTGTGCATGCACAACAGAGACCCAAAGACCAGCTGGCTGGTGGGAGGCGGCACACATGTGACACAGAACTGAGCTGGGATGATGGCTTGTGTGCCCACAGAGAGGGTTCTGTGTGCCACCTCTGGCGCGCATGCCATAGGTTTGCCACCACGGTCCTATGCCATTTCAGACAAGTAACTGTGTAGTCTCTTTTAACTTTTAATTTTTAACCTTAACCCATACATGACGTGGCTCCAAGGTATTTCTGGAGACATCTCTGTTCAATTTCAAAATTTCCAATGCAGAACTCATGGAAGAATCTAGTAGCAGTTCCCAACTTCCATGAAATAAGGAGAATGGAGGACTACATATGTTGGTTTTCCATTACAGGGCAAGAATTATGATGTGTGATATTTGGTCAGGGTTTATTAGACTTCAGAAAAATTACTTATGACAAGAAGGCATTTGATTCTTAATATGTAACCATCTTGTTATTTGATTCTGTGATTGTTTTAAGATTCCTATTTAATACTTTTGTGATTTTTATGATTTATTTTTATTGGGATAATTCAAAAGTATCAGTGATCTTTTGATTATGGCAAACAAAAATGAAATAAACCACAATTAAATAAACCATGGCCTAGTATGACTTATGAACCCAGCCTCTAGAAGTGCTCTTGACTTAGAATCATTTGTTTAGTGGCTGTTCAAATCTACAGAGGCCCTAAAAAAAGTAACTTACATTAAAGTCCTCACACTTACGACCATCACATTTATTTAGTGATGCAATGGAATCTGGGTGCTTGTATTCACAATGATTGCAGGGTCCCAGGATCATACGATCATTGCAACCTACTCAGCCAATTTCGGATAAGCAAAGTCAATGGGGGAAGTTGCTTTAACTTAACAACTGTGTGATTCACTTAATAACTGCAGTGATTTGCTTAACAACGGTGGCAAAAAAGGTCATTAAATTGGACACTACTCACTTAACAGCCTCCTTGCTTAGAAATTCTAGTCCCCCAATTGTAGTCACATATTGAGGACTACTTGCATTTTTCAGCCTTAGGAGCTCCATTTCACATTCAGATTTTAACTGAATTAAATAGAGTCATCAAAGATGATATATTAAGATTTTGTCTTAAATGAGATAATGCTTTTTATCTGTTCCAAGCACAGGTAGTTTTTATGCACAACCACAACTGAGCCCTAACTTTTTGTTGCCAAGTGAGGCAGTTGCTAAACTGGTTGCACCTCATTTTACCACCTTTTTTGCTACAGCTGTACAGCAAATTATTGCAATCATTAAGCAAATCTGGCTTCCCCCCATTGATTTTGCTTGTCCAAAGCTTGAAAGGTTACAAATTGTGATCACATGACTCCAGGACAGTACAAGTGACATAAATACATGCCAGTTGCCAAGGGCCTGAATTTTGATCACCTGACCTTGGAGATGCTGCAACAGTTCCAAGTGTGAAAATCAGCCATAAGTCAGTCACTAAATAAATGGTTTTAAGTAGAGGGCCATCTGTACTGTAACTAACTGGATTGGAAGTTTTATTTCAAGTTTATAAATGGAATACAATATTGGGAATATCTAATTTGCTAATTAACTAATACAGTATTGCCTTCTACCATATTTGCAGCACATGTGTGATATTTAAACCCTGTGTTTTCTAGCAGAACCATTGCTTTTCAGCATATGGTAGTGCCAGGACTGAAATGAATTTATCATAGAGATATTATATAAATGCATGGAAAGTTTTATTCTAAAACCTAAAAAATCAAAATTATTTGCCTGTGTTCCATTTTTGCTTTGGTATCCAGATTTTTCTTTTATTAAAAGCAAGTTTAGGAATGGTTGATACACAGATAACAAACTTCAAATATAATTTACCAACTTGTAAGAATCTGAAACATAAAATAAGCTTCTGAAGCAAATAATGCATTCTTAGCTTTTGCTGTCTGCTTTTGCTTTCTTTCTTTGTATTCAATATAAACAAATTAGATATTCGCAAAGTGACCTCCAACTTTTGCCTATGCTGCATTTGGCTTTTACATTAGTCTTAAAGTATTAGTAAGCACAACACCACCCTTGTTGACTGGAAACACCCTTCAACGTTTTTACTGAAATAAAAAGGATGACATAATATTTTGAGTTTCATACATAAACCGACATTCCATGGGAAGGATTTTGATTTTATTTAAAGGACTTTTCAGTATCAGTGATTGTATCATTTTGAAATTAACCTGGTTTAATTTTTTGTTGCTTTACCTAATTCTAGTAACAAAATATTGTACTATAGTAGGACATAAGGCAGTCTGTTTGGTTTATAACACTGGGATTTATGACAGCCATTTGTCCAAATCCATTTAATTGTGAAATTATTAGACAAAGTACACCCAGGTTTAACGTAATGTATAAAACCCAATGAATATTTTCACAATGAAGAGAATAATTATATTGGAACCAAATGCCAATTTTAAATCCAGTTTGCATAAGAATGAAAAAAAAATCCTCTAAAAAGTATTACAAACCTATTATTTTAAGAAATGTGGAAATTTTTATATCTCCTATGTGTGTAATAAACATGGGAACAATAATGCAGAAATAGGGAACTAGCAGCCCTCCAGACATTGCTGAACTACATTTCCTAATATCCCTCACCTTTGAGCATATGAGCTATTGCTGCTGAGAGTAGCATTTTAGCAGTTTTGGGAGGGCCATAATCCCCCTTCTCCTGAAATATCAGAAAAATCTACTTTTTAATTTCCAATGCTAAATAATATACTATTTATGGAAAATATCAATGAATTTAAGAAATATATTGAATCACCACATATGGCACCATTTTTTTTAAAAATGCATTGATTATATTCAGTGATACACCAGAACAGTTGCTGTCCTTAATGAGTACAGTATGTGTTGATTCAACCTTCCTAAAAGATAGATTACATAATGTGTGAACCATAGAACAATCTTGTCTACCCTGAAGAAAAGTCTTATAGTTACATAATTGTAGTTTTCATTTACACAAACCCCATGGTAATATTTTATTCTAAATAACATTTAACACTACCAATTTTATATCCATAAAGCTATTGAAGTTAAGATGTTTATGAATTCTATAAAGCCTTGCACCTGGATAGTTTCAGAAAAGAACAGAAAATAATGCAGAATCTTACCTAAAAGTAGGCAGAGCACATAGATTTGCAAGCCACAAAGCATGGTGTTGAAAAGTAGCTTGTTTTGTGCGAAGGCCATCTTCTTTCAGTGCATAGGCTGAGCCTTGGTCCAGCAGCTGTGGAGTTTATTTGTTAGGCAAATCAGGTGTGAGTTACGAGTCACTGCCTTGTCCTGCTTCAGGTGATTCGACTATGTGTATAAATGACACAGGGAGTGGAACACCTGTTAGATTAGTATTCAACATCTTCATTGCCTGTAGCCCTATCATAATTCCCCCCTCTGGTATGTTCACAGCAAATATAGAACATGATAAATTGGGCATACTGTATGAATCACTCAACACTGATAAAAAATAAATGAGTTTAAAGACCATATGCAGATTATATTCATTGGATGAGAGCAGACAGTTAAACAGCTCCATGAAGAAAAACACAAACTTGTACAAGCCCTGAGGACTGCAAATGATAATTTTTGATAGTTTATGTCTTTTGGGTTAGATGAAGTTAGTTCTAGTACTTTTAAATAAATAAGTACAAAATTGCTTTAAAGAATAGCAAAATTCAGAACATTGTAAAACTGCTTTGAATTGCAAGATTCAGCAGCGTGCAAATATGATAATACAGATTTTAAAAAACCCTTCAAGTATGTATTTGTAACTAAGCAGACCACTATCAGAGAATTTTGAAGGTAATAGGCAAACCCCCTGAAAAAGAAAGGCTGCAGATTACAAATTCCCACAGGAGAGTCTCAGTAATCCATGCAACATGAAAATGGTGGCAAAGTAGAGATAACAATAGCCTTGTAAGGTGTGGTTTCCATTCTTAGTAATTAGCTAGGTTATCTATCTGACCAGAATTATAAAGGGATGCCCATTGTTAACCTCATGTTAACCATGTGAATCAACAGAACTGAAAAAGAGATCAGGATGCAATGAACAGCAATATTATTCAGCCTGTGATTTGCATTTATATGCTAACCAAGATATTTATTCTATTCCAAGACTATAAACTGGCTAAATAAGCACAACCTAGATAAAATTCAGTTTCTGGTTCAGAATGTAATGAGAACAATATTAAGAAACTTAATTTTCTCTTGTGAAATTCGTATTAAAACTTGTGTAATTTAAACTATGTTTAGCTTCAGCATGGTTTGTTGAATTAGCCATCTTAACATATCTTAACATATAACATAACTAAAATGTGTTTGCAGAATTGTAGTTTCAAGAGGATTATGGAAAACATAGCTCTTAACTAGTCTCCACCTGATATTAATTATACCAATATCTTAATAACCAGTCAAGGGAGTTTAGAAAAAAGTAAAGCCCTTTACATTTTCTAACACTTGCTTACAAATACTATTGGACCCAGTTATAAATAAGCAATGCTCTTTATACTTGCTCTGCTGTGTGTAGGTTCCCCTTTCTATTGTTCCAATAGTTACCGTACTTTATAAGCTAAAGAAAATGGCTTTTCATAGATTCACATTAGAGTAAACCATGTCAATCGATAACGAAATAGCAAAAGCAGAAGTTAGGCAATGCCTTTATTAGGAAGTTCTATGTGAGACCATGACGTTTTCAATTTATTCCTGAGACCATAGGGTTTCGATGAGGAGAAATAGTTTGATTCAACCCAGCATGATAGAATTGCTGCAAGATTTTTCAACTACTACTCTCGAGCAATAGCAACTATAGCTCTAGGGTCTAGATGAAGTTTTGCTCCCGTGGAAAGATCAAGAATCCCGGGGTGGTCCTTAGTTCTCAGCCCCTGATGGAAGAGCAAGGGAGTCCTGCTTTCATCCAATCAGCCATCAACGCTACCCAATGCAGTTACAAGGCAACAGATGGAGTCCATCAAGCCCTTGTTACCTCATCTTTTTCCTAGCGTGGTTCCTGCGTTTATGGCAGGGTCCGCTATTTATCTCACAATAACTTACTGCAATCTACCATATATGGGATTGCCTTTGTGAACCACATTGAAGTTGCAACTAGCAAAAAAAATGCAGCAGCCTCAAATTAATGTCACATAACACCGATATTATGGGGAGTTGTTTTGGTTGCCACTTTGATTTTGGATGTAATTAGAACTTTGGAATCATCAAGTAATTCAGTCTTGGTGCATCGTATTCCCTCGGCATTTACACAACGATGTTTCGGTGTTTACAAACTCATCTAGTCCTATCGATCCTAATATCCTGGATCAGGCACTTATTCCATTAGAAGCAAAATACATTTCTGGAAACAAGCAAAACCCGTATCCAAGCATCAGATGGTTCCTTTAAATTCATTTTATGGCTAAAAGGCATATTTCACCCTGACAATCCACTAGCGGGAAAGACAAGAAACAGGTTCCGCTGAGCTTTGTGGGAGTTGTATTTCTCTCAACTGCGTCTCGGCGTCCAAATTCCGGAAGCAGAGCTCCCATTGTAAACCTCAAATCCCATCATTCAGAAGGAAAACATGCGGGTCATGTGATGCCCAAAATGGCTTCGTTGTGTTAGAGGCAGCTACGTTCCTTGATCGAAGGGAGTTTACGAGACGAAGTGGCTGGCCTGCCGGCCGGCAGAAATTGTATCATCATGCAGAAAATCAAGTCTCTGATGACCCGACAGGTAGCGGGGTGGGAAGAACGGAAGGCCTACGTTTGATAAAGCGACGTTAAGAAAGATATAACTGAAACAATTTCTGCAGAAGGGAGCATAGGCAGTACGAGAGTCGGGGTGTGTGTTTCGCAAGGCCGGAATTCCTATAATTAAAAAAGGGAATTTTGAACGAGAAGAAAAACCACGATAATATATTTACTAAAAAAAAAAAAAGGCCAAATGCGTTCTGTCGTAGATAAGATAACAGTTTGGCGTGCGTTGCTTTGAAAAAGGAGTTTAGTTAAATAGGACTTGCATATTTTTAAATGGGCACAGGATTTATTATTTATTACTATTATTTGGGGAGGGAAGTCTGATGCCTCAATAAAGGAGGTATACGAAGAAGGTTTCATGGATTGTCAGTAATTTATTTCACTGATTATTCATTCAGGAACGCAAGATGCATTGTAGGATTGAATTGTGGCTGTTCAGGTTGAGCTTGTTTTCCCAGTTTAAATTCTCTATGTGAAGAAATGATTTTAGCATGTAATGATCAGTTAAGATTGGAATCTTTTCTCATAGTATTTGATAACAAAACAATCAGGATTCTTGGTCAAAAATGGGCCAGATAATTTTTCTTTGAGAGACATAGAACAAGGTGTGCTTTTTTTGATGAGAACAATTAAAAAAAATTGAAACAATATTCCAAAATTGTAACTATTGATCATAAATCTCATATTCAGTGTTTTTTTTAAAGGAAATAATATTGGACACTTAGTTTCAAAGCTCTCTAATTCATTTTTCGGTGCAATTCAATAAGCATTTTTGCAATTTTTCTTGATATAAGATTGAGCAAATGAAGTGTTTTCCAGAATATTTGGGTTACAATATCCATTAGTTCCAATCCATTGATTGTAGTAAAGGATTATCATGAAAAAAGGTCCATCCTTTTATTATACAGGTTCTTTTGTTGTACAGGTTCATCAGTTATTTGTAGCTAGAAAGCCTTGTTCCTGAGAGTTGTTTAAGTTATCAAGGTTTAGTTTTCAAATATGTGCCTCCTGAAGCACTAATTGAAACACTCATGTATTCATTAATAAGTATCATTTAATTATTGTGACTGCAAAAAGTTGATTTTCCCCCCCTTAAGGGTCTTAAAAGTCCTCAGGAGAGTATTCATGATTTGAGCCCCCTTGAGAACTTCAGAATTCCAAGCAAGGTAAGACTGAATACATGTAATGTTAACATTTCTTTCACTTTCTGTTTTATACTTGTTTTCTGTAGCATCTGTTTGTATTCCATACAGCTGCCAGTGCAGGGCAAAGAAGTCAGCATCCTTATCAAATTGGATTAATTATATTAGCATCAGGATAGATGATGAGATCTTTAGCAATATGTCAGCCTTGTCCTTTCTATTCTGCAATAGAACTGGATAGGATGTGAGTTTTGTGGTATCCACTTACCTGTTCTAATAATTGGATGTATCTCTGCTTGTTTACTATTGTTTAATATTTTCTGTTAGGATTCTATGACATCTTTAATTTATAAAAGTACTTCAGGCAATTCCCAGGTGTGTTATAAATCTTATTTGGTGTCACATAATTTAATTACATTTACAAAACATACACATGAAAACAATGTAGACTTAATATAGGAAACCAAGAGAAAAGATAAAAAGTAAAAAAACAAAGTAAAAGAAACGTATTTGATTCTTAGTTTAAAAATGTGATAAAATGCCCAAAAGGGTAAAAAAAGAAATATTTTTTTCTTTTTAAATTTTAACATTAATCAAATCTGTATGTCAAAATTTGATTTTTATCTGTCTCCTGAAAAATGTCTACAAAAGACTTTCAATTATAGATGAATTTCGTCAGTCTCACAAAGAACATTAAGTTAGCTCTCATTGCCAGTTCTGTCATCTTTATTAACCGTTCTTCTTTAACCATCCATTTTTGTGGATTATTGCAAAAATGTATTTATGTCATGAAGACCAGGTTCCTGAAATCATGAAAAGATATGAATGAAATAATCTTTAAACTGCTTTTTTTGACAAAGCTATAAGTAATGATTATGTAGGGAGGGTGATGTCAATATAGAACTTTACAGAAGTAGGCCAAGAAAAAGCAAAAAAAAAATAAAAAAAATAAAAATTGTTATTTGACTTCTCAATTGGAAAGCAGATCCCCTTTTTCTTTTTGCTAATTCTGGAAAGATGATATTGTTGTAAGAATTATGTTGATCAAATAAAGGCAAATGATACCTCGATTCAAATAAACTCTTCATTGTACTTACTAATCATTTTTCTATACTGCTCATCTCATCTAAGTGACATAAATGGGCACTGAAAAATTGGAAATATTTTACCTATTTATATTGCTGGTCTAGCTAGGAGTAGTTCTGGATATGAAAGTTATGGTTTTGTGGGTTATAGAAAGAACATGATGGGGTTCATGCAGCCAATTTCCTACCACTATAGTTCCATGATTTAAAAAAACCCAAAACTTAGATATTACTGAAAAAATGTATTGGGTTGTGAGAATTACCTTGTGAGACAGAAGGAAGAGCTTCAATTAGACAATAAAGGTAATGTTAATACTCGTGGTTTGATTTTTTTATCTGGAGTGCTTTGAAGGATTGACAAAAATTTGAATACCCTTGATTTACACAAGGGTTATAATTATAAATTAAGAAACAATATTGTTCCAGAAGAAAACACATTAACATTTATCACTAGATTAAGGAACTAATGTGATTAACTCTTGAATTTCTTTTGGAAATCAAAAAGACTGTAAATAATGCACCCTGAAAGAATTAAACTCTATGGAGGTTAGCAATGTGTTAAATTTAAATTCTTGAGAGCTTTCTCGGTAGTGTTGGGGTTTTTTTGAGGGGGGAGGTCAGAATGTGAAACATTTCTACTCGATCCAGATGACATCACTCTATCCCTCATTGGTTGTACTTGTGCAACAATTTTAGTTTTATCTTCCTTAATAGATTTTCTATTGGGAAAGAAATAAGGAGACAAATGGTAAACAAATATGGAGTTGCAAATAATGATACCTACATTTCTTGTAAATTGGTGTGAATAATTCTGTGCAAATTATTTCAAAAACTGGCATTTTTAATTTGGGTGTCCTGGATCCATTGAGTCCATGCAGCATTAAACATTGGACATTAAAAATATTCAGTTATTTCAATGTATCATGATTCCACTCCTGAAATATTCTATTCTAATCTCACTATAAATACTTTGACTTTAGAATAGGCCTTTTTGATTATACAGAAAGCAATCTGGCCTTGAAATAAATTCTTCTTTTTCACAGCCCCAATATTTCAGGCCAATCCATTTTTGGTAACGTTGGAATGAGATGATGCAGAGTCTAACTGGATGAATTGAAAATATTTGTCAATATAATCTACTAATGATTTTGTTGTCTGCTTGTCCTTAATACCTAAAACTAAAAGGAATTGTTAATTTTTTCAGCAGCCTGTCAGTGGAGAACCTATGTTGGTAAGAATTCTGGAGCCTGCTAATTTAAGTGTTTACAAATCTCAGCAAAATAAGTAGTAATATTAAATCATAATGGTTTTATTGGGTTGCTCCTGTGAGGATGATAATATGCTGAGCAGGACTGTGCAAACTCTAGTCTTGCCGCCATTATTATATGTAGAATAATGTACGGTTTTTTGTCATATTTCTTTTTCATTATCCTCAGAAGAAACAGTTCTGGAGTGTATTCTATTTGGACGCCAGTTAATTCCTGTAATCAGTTTTGTATTTTTTTCCAATATTTTTTCGATTCTGCACAGCGCTGGAGAAACACAAATATACCCTCAGAAGAGGGTATATTTTTTATCTTTAAAAAAAAGATAATATGCTAAGCAGGAACATGCTTGTTAGAAAGCTAAATAATAACTTACGGACTTTTTAGTAGGCTGAGATTCAAAGATAAAATTCAATAGTCTTAAAATATTTTTTTAGTTCAGCATAAACAGATCAGGAAGCAACACAGCCATTATCTTGGTCTGAATTATAGTTGCTTGAACCCCACTAACTTGGAGGTACATGCAATATGCCAGCAATAATCAGAATGCGTTATTGCAGTTCACTGAAATATAATGTAAAATGACTATCAGTTGATGACTTGCTAATTTCATATTCATATTCACAACAATTTAGACCAGCCATGTGTTTTGTCATATATTCATGATAAACGTACATCTTTAATTCCATATTGATATTTATCTCCACATAAGAGTAATTCACTTTTATTCAAATCTATTCCATCTTTTCCCTTTCTTTTAGTTTTACAAATATATTTTATTTCTATTTATTAAATTTGTATGCTGCTGGACATTCAGGATGCATTTTTACGCACCCTAGTCATCAATAGAAAGCTCCCATGACTGTTTTTGCAAAAACAATTTTTTATTTCAAAACAAAAATAAAACATAAAACCATCATCATTCCAAACAATTACAGACAGTGTATCGATCGATCAACATCCTTTTGTGCTCAACCCCATCTTCAAAATATCAATATATTACCAAATCTTATTTTCATAAAGAAATACTTCACTTATTTTATCTCAACTTCCACTTCATATTTACCTCCATATTTTATTATCTATCCATTGATAAAATAAATCCCCTATCAAATAATATTGTTTATCTTCCTGTTCTCTTATTTCAAACGTCAATTTATTCATTTCAGCACAGTCCACCATTTTCTTAATAATTTCTTCATCAATAGGTAACCTTTTTCCTTTCCAATTTTTAGCAAATACAATTCTAGCCGCTGTTAAAACATTCACAATTAAGTATTGCAGTTCTAATGTCTCTGGTAAAATCCCTAATAAAAATATCTCTGGTTTAAAGTCAATATGTCTCTTTATCATTTTTTCCAACCACACGTGTATCTTAGTCCAATATCTCATAGCTTCTGCGCATGTCCACCAGATATGGTAATAAGATCCTGGAGTCTGACGACACTTCCAACATTTCTCCGATTTATTCTCGAACATTCTGTCTATCCCCGTCCGGGGTAAATGACACCTGTAAAACATCTTATACAAATTCTCCTTATATATGTAGACAATTTTTGCCATTTCTCTTAATACCATGACCAAAATTTTTCCCCCATGCTACCATTGATTCTTTAACTTGTTCTTCTTCCAATTTTACCTCTAGCAAATATCCATATAGCTTTTTAATTACATGATCATCAGAACCCATTAAAATCTTACCTAAATTAGTCAAAGCATTATAAAAACCCCCTTGAGATCTTCTTCATATCTAGAACGTATCTGCATGTATGAAAACCAATCCATCTTACATCCCTGATCTTCTAGTTCTTGCTTTAATCTGAGTTCACCCTTTTCATTCAATAATTCACTATATCTAGCAATTTGTTCCCTTTTAAATATTACTGAATACGAAAAGGCTTAAATTGTAGATACCCAGACTGGAATCTTCAAATAATAATGTTTTTTAACCTTCTCCCAGTTCAACAATAAAGCTTCTCGTATCTGGTGTCTTCTTTGTTCCTTTATACCATAAAAAGGTATGCCACCCCATCAACAAATCATGTCCCTCCAAATTCAATAATCTGGTATTTCTCAAAGTTATCCATTCTTTAATACACATTAAACTTGTTGCTTGGTAATAAAGTTCAAAATTAGGCAAGCCAAAGCCACCCCTCATTTTAGCATCTTGTAACAATTTTAATTTTATTCTCGCCTTCTTTCTCTGTCAAATATATTTCAACATCATTTTGTTCAAATCTACAAAAACTTCCTTACCCAACTTGATTGGAATTGTCTGGAATAGGTACAAAATTCTAGGCAAAATATTCATTTTGATAGTTGAGATCCTACCAATCAAAGATAGCTGCAAATTTCCCCATTCATCAAACCTTGCCCTATCTGTTGTTTAAGCTTGTTATAATTATTATTTTTTTTTTTTATTGAAAAAGTTTTACATTACATTTTATAATATAAACCCCCCCCCTTCCCCCTCCCTACCCCACCCCCCATCCTATCCCTTCTATCCCTCCCCCCTCCCTTGACTTCCGCTATTTGGCAAACATTAATCTTAGCATATTCCACATTCTTTAAAGGCGAGATCCCTTTAAATAAGAAATTAGCTATTAACACTTCGCTAGCATTACACATACTTAACAATCTAAACATCTCAAATTAAGCTTAATACATTCTCTTTAAAATTTTATCTATACCTCATTTATATGCTCATATCGTTATTTAAATATACCAACATTCAGTAACTTTAAATCTTGAACATCAATTACAGATTCTTCAGTTTAACAATAATAATAGACCATGTAACTATCCATACATTTACTTAAGTACATTCTAATTCTAATTCAATTCAACTGAGCACTAATTGAAATTTCTTGCTTTGGTATTTCCCTTTCATATAATCAACCCATTTCCTCCATTCCTTAACAAAAACTTCATGGGTCCTTTCCTTTAGGTATGCAGAAATTTTTGCCATCTCTGCCAGATTAGACATCTTCAGTATCCATTCCTCTATGGTGGGCACTTGGTCTTTCTTCCAATATTGGCCTATCAGTAATCTAGCTGCAGAAATCATATACAATATTAATCTAGTATCACTTGCTGAAAAACCCTTGATTATTCCCAACAAAAAAAACTGAGGAGAAAATTCTAACTTCTTCTTCAAAATATTCTGCATCACCCACCAAAGTTTAACCCAAAATGGTTTCAACTTCCTGCATGTCCACCAAATATGAAAATATGTTGCATCCAAACAATCACACCTCCAACATTTAGGCTGAACATTTGGATACATACGTGATAATTTTTTGGGATCTAGATGCCATCTGTAAAACATTTTGTAAAAATTTTCCCTTAGATTTTGTGCTTGCGTAAATTTAACATTCTGGACCCAAATCTTTTCCCATGTTTCTAACATTACTGGTTGGTCAAAATTCTGTGCCCATTTAATCATACAATCTTTAACTAACTCCCCCTCTGAGTCTCTCTCCAACAATAAATTGTACAGTCGTTTAATATGCATCGGTCCTTTACATTTTATCTGAGTCACCAAATCCTCTTCATGTAGCATTAGTCCAATTTTCTGGTCTTCTCTCCATCTCGCTTGAAGTTGAAAGTACTGCAACCAATTTATATTGACTCCGTCTTCCAACAGGGTATTCCATGACTTCAAACTCCAACTGCCCCCATCAGTATAAAGTATCTCTTTGTACAACAACCCCCCGAGTGACTTTATTTTTGGCAAAATATGCCCAAGATCCAACCACAAAGGTATTTTGTAATCCAATTGAAGCTGGTGCTTCTTCCAAACTCTCAGCAAAGCGTATCTTAAAGTATGTCTATTAAATAGACTGTCTCTCTTATCTTCATAAAATAGATATGCATGCCATCCAAATTGCAAATCATGGCCTTCTATATTCAAAATCTCTCTTTTGGTTGTTCCAATCCAATCTCCAACTTGTATCAATGCTGCTGCTTCATAATATAAACGTAGATTTGGAACTTTAAGGCCACCACGTTCACGTGCATCTTGCATAATCTTAAATTTAACTCTTGGTTTTTTCCCACTCCAGATAAATTTATTTAGGCCTGCTTGCCAGTCCATCAAATATTTATCATTTTTAAGCACCGGAATCATTTGAAACAGAAACAAAAATCTAGGTAGAACATTCATCTTCACTGCTGCTATTCTACCAAGCAGAGAAAGTTGCAGTTTTTTCCATGTATCAAGATCTTTTTGAATCTTATGCCAGAGTTCTTCATAATTGTTTTGAAAAAGTTTTTTATTGGATGCTGCAACTTGAACCCCTAAGTATTTCACCTTTGTAGCTATTTCAAAGCCTGCCACCTTTTCAAGCTCTTTCCTTTGTGGTTCCAACATATTTTTGACTATCATCTTAGTCTTTTTCTGGTTCAGGCTAAAACCTGAAACCAGACCGTATTCCTCTATAATGTTTTTCATCTGTATGATGGATTCCAAAGGTCGTGTTAGGGTAACAATCAGATCATCTGCAAATGCCTTTGTTCTGTAGTCTATTTGCCTTACAACTATACCACTCATTTTGTCCGAGTCCCGTAGAGCATTTAGCAGCACTTCTAGCGTCAAAATAAACAACAGTGGAGATAATGGACAGCCTTGTCTTGTCCCTTTCTGTATATTAAAATTAGTAGTCAGGCTGCCATTAATAATAATCTGTGCTGTCTGTTCTTGATAAATTGCCGAAATTGCTTTTATAAACTGATCTCCAAAATTCATCTTGTGCAAGATCTTTTTTAGAAAGTCCCAGTTGACTCGATCAAAGGCTTTCTCCGCATCCAAAAACACCAGCACCGCAGAGATCTGTTTCTTTTCATCAAGATATTCCAACAAATCTATGAGTTGCCTAACATTGTCCTTCATGTATCTGCCTTCTATAAAACCAGCTTGGTCTTCATGAATCACATCTTGAATAATTGGCATCAATCTGTTGGCTAATACTTTAGCAAAAATTTTATAGTCCGTATTCAGGAGAGATATTGGTCTAAAATTTTCCGGTTTAGCAGAGTCTTCTTCTTTAGGTATCAATGATATGAAAGCCGTCTTCCACGAGGGAGGTATTTTTCCCCCCTGTTGAATATTACGAAACAAGTCTTTAAGAGGCTCTATCAGTTCCACTTGCAAAGTCTTGTAAAAAACTGCTGTCAGGCCATCTGTCCCAGGAGCTTTAGATAATTTCAATTGTTTTATTACGTATAAAATCTCTTCCGATGTTATAGGTCGCTCCAGTCTGTCACTTTGTGTACTAGAAATTTTTGTAACTCTCTTCTTCTGCAAATATTCATCGATAAGACCTTCTTTCACGTTATCAGCTTGATACAATTTCGAGTAAAAAGTTAAAAAGGCTTGATGTATTAAGTTTTGCTGATGTATTCGTTTCCCTTTATACTCAATAGCATTTATCATACGAGAATTTTGCTGTTTCCTCAAAGTATAGGCCAGCCATCTGCCAGGTTTATTAGCATTGCAAAAAGTATTATGTTTGGCATACTGCAGATTGGTTGCTGTTTGTTCAGCCATCAGCATTTGGAATTGATCTTTCAAGAGTTTTATAGTTAGCAATACCTTTTCATCAGTCGGGTTCATAATAAGCAATTGTTCTTTATCCTTTATCTCCGTCTCCAAATCCAATCTCGACTTCTGTCGAATTTTTTTATGTCTAGAGTTCATATGTATCAGTACACCCCTCATATAGGCCTTGCAAGCATCCCAAACTATCTCAATGGGTGTACCTTTATTCAAATTAATATGGAAAAATTCTTTAATTTGTTCCTTAAGCTCCTTGATGTACTTTTCATGTCTGAAGATGTTCTCATTCATGCGCCATGATCTCCTTTCTCTCTTGCCTGGGTTCATCTCAATCCAGACTGGACTGTGATCTGTTAAGGTTCTAGGAAGAATTTTTGTTTTTGTCACTACATTAAGTAGATCAGTAGAAACCAGCATAAAATCAATTCTCGAAAAAGATTTGTGTCTATCTGAAAAAAAAGTAAAATCCAATTCATCTGGATGCTGAATTCTCCAAACATCCTTCAGCTCTAATTCTTCTTTCATAGCAAAAAAGGTCTGTGGTAGCTTGTTCCCTTTTTTGGCAGATGTCTTTTTGTCCAATGTTGCATCAATCACCCCGTTCCAGTCTCCCATAATCAAGAAAGATTTGTAATTCCACTGCAAAATTTTCTCATTCAACATTTTATAGAAACTTTCCTGTTGCTGGTTCGGGGCATAGATGCCAATTAGAAGCACTTCAACATTCTGTACAGTTATAACAACAGCAATAAATCTCCCCTCATCATCCGCTTCTATAAGTTTGGCTGGTATTCTTTTAGCAATATAAAAAACAAGTCCATTTCTTTTAGCCCTACTAGAAGATATAAATTGTAGTCCAATTTTTGAAATTAGAAGCTTCTGGTCCTGGGTTCTTATATGAGTTTCCTGTAAGCAGACAACATCATTATTATATTGTTTTAAATAATGAAATATCTTTCGTCTTTTCTGCGGTGAATTCAAGCCATTCACATTCCAAGATAAAATTTTAAGTATCATTTTGACGATGGTTGAAGCTCTTGAAGCAATTCGCGAAGAGTCCCGGCCACCGCTGACGTCTTCGGTCTTGCTCCTCCCACAGCTTCTGAGTATAACTTTTTCCCATTCGCTGCCTTCTCCTCCTGTGGTGTCTTCTCCTGACATGTTTCCAATCGTTGCTTCCCTGCCGCTCTGGTTATACGTTGGTCCTTGGGTTCTTGCATCAGTAAGTCCAAATCCGGTTCCACCTCTCTTGTAGCTCTGGATTGCTTTGGCTTCACCTCAGTAATATCTATTAATGAGTCTTCTGAGACACCTCCTACTGCACCTATAATTTCCTCCCTTGGGGCTTCTTGACCTTCCTTTAGCAGTCCCTGTTGAAAAACCTGCTCGACCGAGATATCTTCAATAGGTATAAGTGTAGAAGAACGTGGTGAAGGAACTTTTTTCAACACATTATTATAAAACTGTTCCGCCTTCTCCACCGAGTTGATACGATATCTCACATCTTCAAATCTTAAAACAATACCAACAGGGACATCCCACCTAAATGGAATCTGACGCCGTTTCAACTCATTCACGAGGAAGCCAAAGTCTTTCCGATCTCTTAACATCTTTGGTGGTAATTCTTTAAAGACCCCAATTTGATTGCCACCATGTAGAAGCGTGGACTGAAAAGAGTATTGCAAAATGTCATTTCTCAGTTTCCTCTCAGTAAAGTAAATTACCACATCTCTTGGCAAATTTCTCTGTTTTGCGATACGTGAGTTGGCTCTGTACAGCTTGTCTATTCTATTATCCACCACCTCTGGTTCAACTTTCAAAAGCTTCGCCAACACCTCCACACAGGTTGCTCTCAGGTTTTCACGATTATTTTCTCTTAGGCCCCTTAGTCTTAAAGCAAATTCCATATTTCGAAATTGTAGCATGGTAATCTCCTCTTCAAACCGCTGACTCTGCACCCCCACCTTAAACATCTGCTCTTTTACTTCCTTTTTGTTTGCTTCAACTTCAAGATTTAAATCCTCCACTTTTTTCTCAATCACCAGTAAAGCATCAGTAAGAACCGTGGCTACTTTGGTTACACTCTGCTGTAATTCTTCAGTTTTTTCTTCCACTAGCTCCTTAACTTCCCCCACCACTGTTTTCATTTCTTTTTGATTTTTGGTCAGCCTTTCATCCAATTTATTCATTTGGCCAGAGAGTTCTCCCATATATTTATGTATAAATGCTTTCAAATCTTCTGTCTCACAATCCTGTGTCTGTTTTAACTGCTTTGAAGCTGATACTGGCTTTTCCTTTGTTTGGTGTGTGGGGGAATCCCCCCCTGCTCTCTTTGAAGTCATGCCTGAACAGAGCTTAAATCCAGACAGGAAAGAAAAAAATCTTCCTCCTTTTCTTGATCTCCCCAGGTTTACAAAAGAGGAGCAAGTTCCATTAACTTTTGTAAAGTTATAAATTTATAAAGAAAAAGTACTTTAAGAAATTATTATTGTAAAGAGCTCGTAGAATTTGTGAATAAACAAAGTCCAATTACAGCCAGAAGCACTTTCGCTTTTTTGTCACACTTTCTCCTTCCACTTTCACTGACTCTGCTATTAATCAGCCGCCATTTTCACACACTTTAACTTCAAACAGCTTGCTTTCCAAACTTTAAAGAAAGTTCATCAAAAACTTTATATTTATCAGAAGATCTCACCAAGCTAGTAGTTTTTCAGTTGGGAATTAGCTTCATTCGTTCCGCTTCCTCTTCAGCTTGTTCTGACAAGCAGAAGTCCCACGCCGCTCGGAGCTTCAGCAGCTTTAGGGAGCCTCAACAGAAGCGCTTACCAGGGCTTAGAGACCACCCTGGCAGCACTTCTGGGGCTCAACCTCTGCTGCCCACTCTCGCACCCCCTTACTACAAAGGGGGAGCGTTCCAAGCCGCTTTTGACGATATAAAGCGGCTCTACAGGCGGCGGGGGCGGCGGACGATCAAACGATCCGCCCAGCGCCGAAGAGAGCGAAACCGGAAGTCCCGTTATAATTATTTTCTTTAAGTGCGCTACATCTTGATGTCAAACATATCCCCAAACATTTTACCTTATTTATGACCCACATCTTTGAAATCTCCATCAATTCCTCTTTTTGCTTTTTCAAAATATTTTTAATCATTATCTTCATTTTGTCTTTATTAATTTTCAGGCCAGCTACTTTCCCAAACTCTCCAATGTTTTCTATCAATGTATTTATTGTTAATATGGTTCTTCAATAATAAAGACCAGGTCATCTGCAAAGGCTTGTAATTTATATTCTTCTTTTCGAATTTTCATACCTTTTATCTCTTTTTCTTCTCTAATATTTCTATTTAAAACTTCTAAAGTCAATATAAACAACAGTGGGAACAATGGACATCCCTGTCTAGTACCTTTTTCTATCTCAATAGAATCAGTCAATTCTCCATTTATCATTACCTTTGCCGTCTGCTTAAAGTATATAGCTTCAATTGCCTGAATGAATTTCCTGCCGAAGCCCATCTCTTCCATTTGAAGTATCATAAATCGCCAATTTAAGTTGTCAAATGCTTTTTGTGCATCTAAAAATATCAAGGCCATCTGCTTTTCAGGATGTGCTTCATAATATTCTAAGGTGTCCAGGATTATTCTTATATTGTCTCTAATTTGTCTTTTTGGGAGGAATCCATTTTGATCTGAATGTATAAAATTATTCAAATATCTCTTAAGCCTTTCTGCCAATATTCAAGCAAAAATTTTATAGTCTGAATTTAGTAGGGATATGGGTCTATCGTTTTTGATTTGTTGTGGGTCTGTATCTTCTTTATGGATCAATGTGATATACACTTCTGACCATGATTTGGGTATTTTCTTCTTTGTCATCACTTCATTCATAACATCCAATAATGGGAGACTTAAGGATTCTTGTAGTGTCCTATAATATTCAACAGGTAAGCCATCTGGCCCTGGTGCCTTTCCATTCTTTTGCTTCTTTATTGCTTCTGTTAGTTCCATCATTGTTATGCTACCCTCCATCATCTCCTCAATATCTTTGGGAATCTGAGGTAATTTTGCATCTTGTAGCTACTTTGCCACTTTTTCTTTCTCTCATTTCTCTCTTATAGAGTTGTCTATAATATTCTTGTATTATTTTTTCCATCTCTTTATTTCCAAATTTACTTTGCCCTTGATTATCAACTAGTTGTTGTGTTTTTCTTGATTCTCTTTCTTTTTTCGATTTATATGCTAGCCATCTTCCTGGTTTATTCGCATTTTCAAAATAGTTCTGTTTAGCGCTTCTTATTTTTTGGGCTTCCTTCTCCAGTAAGTCCATCTTGTGTTTTATTATATCCATTTTCATTTTTACATCTTTCTTGCATGGATCTTTCTGGAGTTTCTTTTCTAATCTTTTATATTTATCAATTAATATTTTGGCAGTTTGTTTTTTCTTCAGGTTTCTTTTCCTTGTATAATCCATTATTAGGCCTCTAGCATAGGCCTTCATTGTATCCCAAAGATTTTGTGCCAATGTATCTTCCTTCTTGTTCTCCTTAAAAAAGAAGGCCAATTCTCTCCATTTTCTGTACAAAATCTTTCTTTTAAAATTTTATTATTTAAAGTTCATCTGGATTTTTTTTTCAACCTTTCCAGTAGCTATCATTGGTTTGTGGTCAGCCCATAAATTTGTTTCTATTTCCACGTGTTCTAGATTCAAGGTCAAATCCATTGTTGTCCATAGCATATCTAGCCTAGACCAAGATGAATGTCTATCGGAGTAAACAGTATTTTTTAATTTATTTTTCCCATTTCTATCTCTCCATATATTTTTTAAATTTATTTCCCCTACCATCTTAAAAAAGAGTTTCGGTAATGTCTTTCTGTTATAACTTTTTATATCTGTTATATCTGTTTTGTATGTTTTATAGTCCAAGTTTTCATCCACTATTCAATTAAAATCACCTGTCATACATATATTATACTCCATCATACTCCATTTCAATTATTTTCATGTGTAATTTTCTATAAAAGTTACTTTGATTATTGTTTGGAGCGTATATTGCTACCAAGAGAATTTTCATATTATTGTCAATTATTTCCACCATCAAAATTCTGCCTTCTAGGTCTGTATATATTTGCTCCACAGGTATTGAATTTCTAATATATAAAACAACTCCTCTCTTTATTTTGTGACGATGAAAAGTTTAGTTTAGGTTGTATCAGTAATTGTTTTTGTTGTTTTTTGATGTGTACTTCTTATAGACAAATTATATCAGATTTTAATTTCTCTAATTTATGAAATACCTTTCTCCTTTTCACTACCAAGTTAAGTCCATTTATGTTTATTGAAATTAATTTTGTTTCTTCTATATTAATACTTTATATGTAGGTTTTGTTGTTCTAGTTGATCTTACTTCACATTGTTCCTTGTGTTCCACAATCCCATCTACAGCTCCTTCTGTGGATTCAATCATTGCCAATTCCTCTTCTGTAATTTTTAGTGGCGCTACTATAGCTTGAGTTTCCGTTTCCATTTCCGCTTCCGCTTCCTTTTCTTTAAGAAATTCTTCGTGGAAAGCTCTCGCTTTGTCAGTTGTATCAAACCTATATCTTTGAAGTTGCCATGTTAAGATTAACCCTTCTGCTATCAGCCATCTGTAGTTAACTCCTTTTTGGATTAATATTTTAGTCAAGAACTGGTATTCTCATCTCTCAGTTTTCTTGGCATTTGTTTCAAAACCACCACTTCTTTCTCTTTGTATTTCAAAGTTTTTTCTCTCGCCACCTGAAGAATTTATGCTTTAATAGATTCCTCAGTAAATCTTATATGTACTTCTTGTGGCAACTTATTAGCATTGCATATCTAGTGTAGACTCGATATATCTCATCCACACCATTATCTTCTCTTTAGTAATTTCTAAGGCATCAGCCAGCATCTCAATCATAATATCAGCCAAGTTTTCTTCCTTTTCGTCTTCCACATTTTGGAATCTAAGGTAAAATTCTGCTTTATCAATTTCCCATCCAATTAGGCCACTCCTTTCTTGTTCAACCTCTCCCAGTCTGTTATCTATATCTTTCATTTTTTCCTCTTTTTGATCATCCTTTTTCTCTAATTTTTGCAGCCTTTCTTCATATTTCAACATTGTTAGCTGAATGTTGACCACTTTTTACATCTGTCTTAAGTAGTAGTTGTTCCATCCTTTGGACTTTTTCATCTGTCTTAAGTAGTTGCTGTTCCATCCTTTGAATTGTTTGAAGAATCTTTTGTAATAATGTATCTTTACCTTTATCTTTCTTCTGCTGAAGCATCGCCTGAATGGTACATTGTCCTCCAGATGGGGATAAAGAAGGCGAGGTTGCAGCAGCTCCCACTGTCGCAGTTTTTCTACTCATTCATTCAATGGTCAAACAAGGTGAAAACCAAAAAATAATTAAATTTTTAAAAAGCCAAATATAGAAGCCAAAATATATATATTTAGATTTTTATATTTCCATATATATATGTATGTATGTATGTGGAAATATAAAAATTCAAATTCAAAAATTCAAAAATCAGCAGAAGTCTTCAGGCTCTTAAGTGCCTTAATCCAGGCACTTCCTCAGATGCTCTCTTTACACACTTACCAGTCTTAGAGTTCAGAGTCTCTTTATTATGGCTACAATGTATCTCTCTGTAGCTTATATAAATTTGGCAACAAAGTTTCTTTTCCAGTAGATGACACACTTGGCACTCTCCTATCTTTCCTGCACTTTAACGTCCATAATTCGTTTGTTAAAAATTAATTTAAAAATTGCAGAAAAAAACAGAGAAAAGGCCAATCACAAAAAATCAAACCAAAATCAAACATTCATTTTAGAAAAGCAGGGCTCAAAAAATTGCCAGTATTAATCTCTTCTCTTTCAATCCAGTCCCAGGCAACAGTAAAAAAAAAACAACAAAAAACAGAGAGACAGACTAGTTTTAGAGTCCTTCAAATTAACTAATTGGGTGTAAAAAAAACATTCCAAATTAAATTCGCTGCTTAACTTCTCTTATTCTTACTCTCCAAGTCTCTTATTCCTCCAGGTGTTCTTTATATTAGTTAAAAAATAAAGCTCTCTCGCTGCATCGATCTTCTTTCTTCCTCCTGGAGCTGTCCCAGCTTCGGCAGCTGCAATGGCTGCTACTCTGCTGCGGGAAAAAGGGCTTTCCTGGATCAACCAGGGACTTTGCGATGTCCCTGGGATTGACAGGATGTGCCTTCCATTACCACAGTCAAAACTAGACTGTGGGGTCCAAAATGGACTGTTCTGCGGCGGGCCTATGGGCGGGGATCCTAGAGCCCCAGAATCTCCTGTCCGTTTCGCCGCAACATCAGCTTCCAGTCTCTCAGAAAGCTTCCATTACTGTTGATTCTTACTGACTAGCATATTTGGTCTAAGGAGGTTTTCATACAAACGTTCTTCAGCAGAATTGCTCATTTATTACACATTTGAGCTTATTTGTGTGTTCATTCAGTTTCTACAGCTGCCCAAGTGACTATGGGTAGTGATATAGTAGAAATACAGCCAACACCATTGTTATTCTAATATACTCATATTACTGTATGCAACCTAGAATAAATCATTTTTAAAAATAGCATTTCCAACTATTCCAATCATGGATTATGAATATTATGAATATGTTAAAACAAGTATTGTTATAATTTATCAGCTAATTTAAAAGTGACGAATAACTGGTAAAGGTAAAGGTTCCCCTCGCACATATGTGCTAGTTGTTCCCGACTCTAGGGGTTGATGTTCATCGCCATTTCAAAGCTGAAGAGCCAGCACAGTCCGAAGACGTCTCTGTGATCATGTGGCCGGCATGACTGCACGCCAAAGGCATCCCTATTTTTCTACTTGCATTTTTATGTGCTTTCAGACTGCTAGGTTGGCAGAAGCTGGGACAAGTAACGGAAGCTCACCCCGTTACATGGCACTAGAGATTTGAACTGCTGATAATTTTTATTAAACATTAAAAAAAACCAAAAAAACAGATATTTACATCTTCTTTTCAACATCTTCGCATCAGTAATCCATATTTATATATTTTCTCTTTCTTATCTTAATATTTTATTCATATATTTCTAGTATATCATATATGCATGTGTGTGTGTGTGTGTATATATATACATACTCTTAATCTAAATATTTTATTTACATTTAATATAAACACCTAGTTTTCTTTCCACAATTTATATCTTTCCATTTATTTCCATATTCCTCCACCTAATTTAACCATCGTTTAGTTTTCTTTTGTCCCCCCGTTCTCCCCCGCCCCTGTTTCTCCTCCAACCATTTATACCATTTCTCCCAGACTAAGTAGTATTCTGTTTCATCTTTTTCTTGTATCTCCTTTGTGAGCTTATCCATTTCCACATACTCCATAATTTTTCTAATCACCTTGTCTTCTGAACGTATGCCATTGTTTTTCCAGTTTTGGGCGAAAACTATTCATGCTGCTGTAATTATATGAATAATTAAGTATCTTATTTCTTTTTCATATGACCAAACTGCTGATCTTTCAATTGACAAGGTCAGCATCTTAGTCACTGAGCCACCGCTTTCCTGAATAACTGCTAACAAGATGCAGTTTCTTTATCACTATTACAATATTAAGCAGATGTAATAATTCTAAAACAAGATTAGTTTATCATGTGGACGTTCCTTCTCTTAGAACTTTTCTTAATATATCAAAAGTTGTTGAAATTGAACTTTCTAAAAATATTCAACTACAGTACTGTGGCTCTTTGGGTTTTAGAATCATAACTATTTGCTATTAAAACTGCAATTTTAAAAATATTCCTCAAGATGGCACTTTAATAAAACTTAAGAGGATGGTGAAAACATGCAGAGGGCATTTGATGGAGAACTTCTGTGTAATTATAAAAGTACAGTTCTGCTAAAAGAAAGAATTGGTCAGTGTATGAACTGACTGGCATTTTTTCCAGAGAACATGTTTTCTTTTCATCCTATGTGGTGTAGTTCGATCAGAAGCGATTCCATTAAGCTTCTGTTTCAAAATTTTGGGAGATTCTTTTTGCAAAATATCTTTTGAGTTTCTAAGAGAACATGTATTTATTCTTAAGGACAAGATTCCAATTCATGTTTTCAGGGTGGAATGTCCATTTCTCAATTTTTCCCCACATAAGATATACTGTCTCATTTCTATGTTAGAATACAACAGGAAAAGTTAAAGCCTTTGCAAAATTGAATTCTAGCTTCCCTTCCAGCTTCCCAGTGGTAACTCTGTCCTATTTTGTTTTTGTTCCACACACTGAGGTTTCATTATATGATTGCTGATTTCAGTTTGTCTCTGATTAGTTTCTCTTTGGGTATGTTACAGCTTAGTTATGGAAGTAGGAAGCAGTTCAAAGAACAAATGCAGTAGTTTCTAGAACAATATAGGCAGAGTTTTATGCAAATTTATTGTGATAATTAAGCCATATTTTTATTACAAAACATATTTAATATTCAAGTACAGTTAATTAAATGGAAGTAAAACTTACTCTTATTTTCCAAAATGTTACACAGTTTTGTAAAATTTAAGGAGGAAAAATGAAACATCTGTCCTGTAAATATATTAGTTCAATAAATGCATTGTTGCAGATGTATGTTGAAAATTGTGGATATATGTGTAATTTGCTTATAGTTGGAATCCACATCATAATTTTGGAGATTGTTTAATCAAATGTGTACCATATCATACTAGAGCTATCTTGCAATTAAAATTATAAAATGTAAAATTTTATTGGGACCGACTTTTAACTGCAATTATTTCCAATTTTTACTACAAAATTAAGAGGAACAACTAGAACAGCTTGCCACATTGATAAGATATCATTATTATTGGATATTGGATATATTTTATATTACTGTATTACTATTAACTATATTTTATATATTGTATTCTACTTGGAGTCCAGCTGGATTGAACCAGTGTATAAACTTCTTTAAATGTGCAATGTTCAAATGTTCAAATCTACATTACATTTTAATCATGATTTATTGAGTAAACTAATTTATTCAGAGACAAATCTCTCATTGCAATGTATGTATGTATGTATGTATGTATGTATGTATGTATGTATGTGTATATATATATGTATGTATATGAAACTCTTTCTATGGCTTGCCTTTTACATACTTTTTAAAAATAAATTGGTGATACACATTTTCTATCATATATTGAAGGAAGAACTTAGAGAACTCCGGGAGCAACCAACTGATCCTCAGGCCCAGCAGGAAATAATCAACAGCATTGAAGAAATCTATTTTTCCAATGATTCCTTTGATATTGTTAAGTATGAGTTAGAGGTAAGAATACTGACTTGGAATAACAGTGTATTTTTTTCTTCATTGCTCTGTCACTGCCATTGAAAGAGAACACTTTTTATTCATTCAAGTAATTTCTATAATGCAACTGAATTAAATGACTCTGAGTGTCTTACAATTCTAAAATTATAAAACAATTTTTAAAAAATCCTCAAAATAAATATAGCAGCAATGTTTTTTCTTATTTTACTAACTTGAGTCAAAGTCACATTATTCAAGAACTTTGTCCCTTAGGTTAATTTTGTGTGTATTTTTAAAATGGATTTTGATGGTGTTTATCTGTAGAAGCTGCCAGCTGTTCTTAGTCTTCAGGAACTGGAAGAGTATAGAGACAAACTAAAGCAGCAGCAAGCAGCTGTAAGTAGAAAGTTCTTTCTTATTCTTCCCTGCTCATTTTATTTATTTCCATAAATCTCATTACTTCTCAGAACAATTTGATCTTGAAAACAGGTTGCAGTGCTTCAATGAATACTCAGAAATTATTAAGATAAATTAAGATGATCACATTTTACTTTGCTGCTTTTCGTTTATTGCTTTTTTGCCATGAACTATGACATTCCCAGCCTTTTGCCATTAGTCATGGTTAAATTGGACTGATGGATATTAAAGTTCAAAATACTTGGATGACAGACTTCTTAACCTTCTTATAACTCCATGGGACAATATAGAAGTTGCCTTTAAAGGTTACAATTCAATCCCTGGCATATCCAGCATTTGAGAAATATCTGTTATTCAAGAAAGTTGCCCATCCATGCCTGAATTGCATTGCTTGCGTTGCTGGTTGATACTAATTAACAGCAATTTTAATTATGCTGGTCTCTAAACTTTCAAGTTTTGAAAATGAGTTTACAATTTCTAGTCAATTTTTGCTGGGCTGTAAAATCTAGTAGACAATACCGTAGTTAAGTGCATACTAAGCCTGTTAACCACAGTTTGGATACGCATAGCTGTCCTGAGTTAACATATCACCATACCATAAACCTAAACAAAAGAAATAGCATAAATTAACATGTATAAATCCAATCTGGTGATTATGAAGAAGTTCATATAATTAGCAGAGATTCAAAGATAATTTAGTTTCTTAGGAGACTTTCAAATTTTCTGCATGTCAGAGGGGCGATGGGGAGTAATCATTTAATTTGCCATCTTTTTCACCTGCTTACAAAGGATTATTTGTGGCTGCTACCCCTCTGCATGTATGAATTAGATGTTGGGAGTCTTGTTTTATTTCAAAAATGCATTATAATCTGAATGATACGGACAAATAAAGAGAAATTAATGCTTTGATGGAATCAGTGTAATATAATTATTTCCTTGTCCCTCCCACAACACCAGCTATAATTTAATAATATATAAAAGATGCTTGTCTTGTTCATTTCTTGCAAAATGCAATTTTTATATATTTATATATGGAATTCAGAATGGGAAAAAAAATTATTAAACAGGAAAACCATTATTTTTTTTAACTTAACTGGAGTAATACTGCATTCCGTAACCTTATCCTTTAGAGAATATATTCAGAAAATACATTTTTTTAAAAGGCAGATTTCTTTCACTCTTCTTTATAGATGAATCATTATAATTATGACATACTGCATGACCTACATTTGGCTTTTTGTACTATATAGCATCTTAATTTTTATTTAAGTATGTTCTTCAGTTGGAAGAAGGCAGTGGAGTGGAAGGTTATTTTCATTTGTACTTCGGATTTTGGATGAAAAACTGTAATTTTTATTTGTTTATTTTGCGAAGCATGGTAATCTAAAGGAGTGTTTATTACTTCTACCTCCATTTATTTAAACATGGAATAAAATAAAGTGGAATTAAACATTTAAGATACATTATTTCAAATTGCTTAAGATCTTCTATGTGTATAATTCAGATTTAGTTTGATACATGTATATATTGTAACTTAAATCTTAAATGTTTCATCTACAGGTATCCAAAAAAGTTGCAGACTTGATCCTTGAGAAACAGACTGCATATGTCAAGGTAAGATAATAGAAACAAACTAATAAATATATAAAACTTATATTTATAAAATTAAATATTTATTCTGAGCCTCATGAGTTTACTGCCGAAAGAAAACTGAACAGAATTAGTGAAAAGCCTTTAATAAGTATGTCAGGTTTGTTTATGTATAAGCTTTACAATTGACAGGGTTGATATATCAGAGCTCTGGTATAGAATATAGTAATATACATAGAGTTCTCTGATGCTGAAATGCAAAAAGTGGAGTTGTTCCCCATATTGTATGTAGTCATTTGGGATATTCTTTACCACTCCAGCAGCATATCTTTGTAGTCTTTATGGGGAATATCCTGCAGTTACGCTTCATGTTTATTTTCTAAGAAAATAAAGGTCATTCTCAAGGTTGATTCTTGGCTTTGTTGCATAGTATTTTCCAACTTCCTGTTTGGTTTTCTTTAATTAAGAAACTCTAAAAATAAATTAAAATGGAATTGGAAGCCTGATTAGAACTAAGGAGGTATATGAAGGCAATTGTGATTGTAGGTACCACATTATTTAACCCTTTTTGGCTATTTCATAGCTTGCTATTTAATATTTGGCTAGCTATTTGGCTAGCTATTTCATAGCTAGCTTTCATTTAAAAGAAAGAAGTCTAGACAAAGGACTTCTTTCCTTTGTTTGAGTGGATATTATTTCTTGTGAACATTCAGAAGCATCTTTATTTTCCAATAAGTCATTATTCCCATCATTATTTTTATATCATATCCGAAGTTCTTTTGAAAAGCCAAAAAGCAGTTTGATTGCAGTTTGAAAAAACGCTATCAGTGTTGAAAAATAGTGTATTTCATGTTCAGCACTAATGGTATATTTAATTGAATTCTTGAGCCAGACCAGAAACGGTTAGTGACCAGAAACCTTGGTGGCAAATGATGCTGATTGCTTGGAGACATGTTGTGCTTCATATCATTTTATTCCACATTTCTTTCTGTCCAGCTCTACATAGCACGAACTGCATATTACTCTTATTTGAATATTTGCTGCATCCTTTAGATTCTTGTTATTGGGCAAGAATAAATTCTGATTTACATGTATTTTTCTTAATGGCAAACTATGCATTGAGGAATTTTGTTCAAAGAAACAGCTACAATTCTTGCCAAAATTACAATTTTGTGTCTGGATCTAATGCATTTCTAGTGTGAGTTATCTTTTTGCAAGTGATGAATTCCTACATTGTCTGCATTAGATCATTATCATGGTTTACTTGCGTGTTTAACTGTTCTTTACTTTTTATATAAAATGTTAGAGAGCATTGCATTTTGATCAATGGTTGTATTTCTCTGGAAAGCTAAATGGACTTTATTATATTTCTGTAGGAACTTGAACGAGTTACATCATTGCAAACAAGCCTTCAGTTAGCTGCTGTTATCTGTACAAATGGAAGGCGGTACGATATATATTTTGGATTAAATTTAATTTGCTTTAGAAAATAAAACTTCATAATTGCTTTATTGTTTTGTTTTGTCTCATTTATATAAATACAAAACATATAAAGACATTGCTATAAGACATTGCTGGTTTATATATCTGTTAGTCCAATTCATCAGTACGGAGTATGAATATGATTGTTCAATGAAAAGTAATGCCTCCACTCTCACATGTTTAATTTTTATGGGGATAGTTTAATGAATGAAACAGGAAAATAATTCTTCAAATGACCACTTTTGTCACTGGCATTCATTTCTGTATATAATCACCATACATTTCTGCCATAATAGACAAGATTTATTTTTTCATACAAAATTTTAGTTTATTCAAAAAAGATTAAAATAAAAAACACCAAAATATTTTAAAGCAAACAACAGAAAAAATACAATAGAGACATTTTAAAACTGTCTTATTTATTTATTTATTTATTTATTTATTTATTTATTTATTTATTTATTTATTTATTTATTTATTTATTTATTTATTTATTATATTTCTATACCGCCTTTCTCCCGCAGGGCTCAAGGCAGTGTACAGTCAAGAAAAAATAAAAGATACATAAACATCATAAAATTGATAATTAAAATAATAATTATAGTTTAGCCCAAATTAAATAAAACCCAGAATTAGATAATATTTTAATCATTCCCAGTTAACATGTTTAGCCCCGCCTGATTGAACATCAGGGTCTTGAGGGCACAGTGGAAAGCACAGAGATTAGGGATATCAAGGGTGTCAAACTTATGGCGTCATAGCGACATCACATTCTGTATCAAGACTTTTTCCCCCTTTTGTTAAACTGGGTGTGGCCATGACCAGCATGTGACGCATCTGGCCTGCGGGCTGCGAGTTTGACAGCACTGATACACATCTAACGTCCTCCCTAGTTGAATGCTGATTAGTATAATACAGCAATTTTGGTTTCCTCCCCTCTGTGTAACAGGTCAAAAGAATTTCAAACTTGTTAAACTACTAAATCTAGTTACAAATTGTTAATAGACAAGATTCTTAAAAGCATCATGAAGAAATATTATATTTTGTCTCTTCATGCAAGTCTTGACAGTCCTTTCCACATTTTCATTTGAGCCAAACAGATGCCTGTGAAAGTAGTCCTTCAATTTTTGGAAAAAACAAAAGTTGTACCACCAAATTGATATTTCTTCATGGCAGATGGCGTAAGAAAGGAAAATCCAATTTCACAACTGCATTTTTAGTGTCTTATGAGGTGTGATGCTTAGCATTAACATTTAGCAGCATTTTCTTCTGCTTAATCAATGTTTGAAAGTTTTGAGTATTGCATCATAGCTCCCTGTTAATAGTGTCAGGTTCAAGAAAAGGGATCATGCATTTCACACAAATCAGTTTTTTCCAGTTTACTATCATTGTATTTTTGGACCAGTGATACACCCTGCTTATGACAACATAATTATCATCATTAATTGTGTTTGGTGTTGATTTTAATTGAAGCAATCCCTTTGGCAGTCAAAAAAGTCAATCATGTTGGGAAGTATTCACTTCAAACTTCCATTTCATGAACAATTAGCAACATAGCTTTTTCTCACAGCAACTTTCTACCAACTTAATGTTAAGGAATGGATGTTAAATAGACCCCTGATATTTAAACAATCACTTCTCTGACCTTCCATATATAATTTTGTTCTTCATTAGAAGTTATTTCACAGCATGTGAAGCCATCTTGTTGATGGACCCAGCATGATATCTGAATGTAGCTTGTAGGTAATTAAGAAAGTATTACTTGTCAAATGTATGGAAATGTATTATTGTACTGAATCTTTTTCCTCAAGCTTTTGGATGGTATTTGACTAAACTCTGATTTAACCTCCAACTGAATATTTGAAGATTAGTGCACTATTACTTGAAGTTTTTGATAAAAGCTTTGATTTCATTAAAACAAAATGTTTTATGCAGGCATCTGAATACAGCCAAGGAGGGCTTTACTCAAGCAAGCTTGGGTCTTCTTGCAAATCAACGGAAACGCCAGTTACTAGTTGGGCTGCTAAAATCTCTAAGAACAATAAAAACCCTGGTATGAACAAAACATATAATTGACAAATTAATATCTTAATTTTAGTGCCACATATAATAAATAATATCTTTCTTCTTTAATTTTTAGCAACAGACTGATGTCCGTTTGAGTGAAATGTTGGAGGTAAGAAATAGATGTAATTGAGGTTGAAAAATGTTATTCATTCTATATATTCCAAAGATATTAGTATAGCCTTCTTGACATTATCCAAATTTGAGACTGCAGCTTTCAGAATTCGCAGCCAGTATAAGGCCATTGCTATACAAGTTACTGAAAAGTTGTGTAGCTTCTTTTAGAAGGGACATACAGTCTGAGTTATTATTCCATGTCTTGACACCACTTGGCTCTTATTGCCAAGCTTCAGTGAGCAGTGTTGGAGGTCATGTTCTTACTAAAGCCAGGACAGGCTTTTGCCCACAGACAACAATGTAAAATAGTGTTTTCTGGTTGTTGCAGTTAGCAGGAATACAGTAGGTTTTGACAAAGTTTTTTGTCAAAGAAATTTCTGATGCATAGTTGTGGGGTCCTCAGTGGTCTCTGAGATAAATAACATCATTGTTAGTAAAGGAGTAGGGTTTGCTCTCATTTTATACTAGTGGTTTGCTTTGCCAATGTTGGTGGCAGTGGACTTGGTAGTTCCTTGATTGGGCTGTTTGCTTGTTTGTCTGAGTTGGTAGTTTCTGGATTGGGGTATTGTTTGCTTCTTGATTGTTGGTCTAGTGTTAATCTTGGCATTAATCTCTGCTCATTTGGGTGTTGATTTCTGGTGAGGTTTTTGTTTCCTTTTTGACTTTATGATTTTTCTTTTGAATGGTATGTAGCTACTGTTTATATCTATGTGCCTGTTGATGACTGATTTGTCTGAATGCTAGGCTTTCAGGAATTTTCTAGCAATTTTGGGCTTGGCTTGGCCTAAGATGGTCATAGTTTCCCAGTTGAAACTATGGTTAAGTCTATCCATGAGTGGTGAAATTAAGAAATTTTCATTATGTCTTCGGACTTCTTGTTGTTGCTCATGTTCTGCTAGTGTTCTGTCTGTTTGTCCTACATAATGACCGTTGCAGTTTTTACACTGTATGTTGTAGGCAATTCCTATTTTTTCTTTTTTTGGTTTACTTAGGATGTTTTGGAGGGCTTTATTCCATTGTTGTTTTGATGCGGAAATCAGATTGCCCCCGCAGAGATCTTTTCATCGAAGTGAATTTATATTAATGTTTCTAAACCTCAGCAACTCTAAAGATGGCTGGACCTTAAATCCTAGTACTGCTGGCTGAGGAATTATGGGAGTTGAAGTCCACACATCTTAAAGTTGCTGATATTGCGAAACATTGGTCTATATCTGGGGTGTCCAACTGGCGGCATGTGCAGGCCACACCCAACCCAACTCTGCAAATGTGAAAAACATCGTGAAATGTCACGTGATGCAGTGAGTTTGATATCCGTAGTCTATATTATCTTATATTGGCCTGAAGACTGCAGCTTCATGCAGATGGAGTAGTGATGTTTCATGATTTGCACTGTTAAAAGTCTGAAAGTATAATAGCTATGCCCTCTTTCATAGTCTTCGCCCAATTGCTTTTTTAATATATGTATTTGATTTCTTACAGGAGGAAGATTATCCAGGGGCTATACAATTGTGCCTGGAATGCCAGAAGGCAGCTAGCACTTTCAAACACTACAGTTGCATAAGGTAACACCAGAGACGTCTTGTGAAGCTGATTCTTTCTTGGAATCAAATAGGCTTTTAAATTGTACTTTAATAAAGTTACTGAGATGCAAGTTGTGGTTGCTGACTATGATAGTGCACTTGCATATTAAGGGGCTTAGTTGTTTTGCAACATAATATTTCTACTCCAACATTAACTGATTGTCTTGTACTGAAGGCTCCGCTGCATAAAAACTATATTTGCAATGCTAAGCATACATCTGGAGACTGGGGCATACTTTAAGATTAATATGCATAAAGTTGGACTGCATGGTAGAAATGCTTGACTTACTTTGTACATGATGCTAGACCAAAATGTGATTTGTTTGTTTTTGGCATGACATATTATGTAAAACCAGTCTCCGACTTGTTTGCTTGCTTATTTATAAAGTTTGTTTTTATAAACTTTATAAATGTTTTAAATTGTAATTTTAATAAAATTACTATAAAGATAAAGGTTCCCCTTGCACATATGTGCTAGTCATTCCGACTCTAGTGGGAGGTTCTCATCTCCGTTTCAAAGCCAAAGAGCCAGTGCTGTCATGTGGCCGGCATGACCAAAAGCCAAAGGTTCATGGAACACTGTTAACTCCCCACCAAAGTTGGCTCCTAGTTTTCTACTTGCTTTTTTTACGTGCTTTCAAACTACTAGGTTGGCAGAAACTGGGACAATTAATGGGAGCTCCCCCTGCTACGTGGCACTAGGGATTTGAACAGCTGAACTGCCGACCTTTCGATCGGCAAGCTTAGTGTCTTGGCCTAAGCCACCACGTCCCTTAAAAATTAAAATTACTTACCTTTAAAATTACTATAAAAATCAGTAAATAATTGTTGCTAGGCAATCCCATTTTATATTCAATTTCAGTAGGAACTTGTCCTTTCGCCAGTCCCAAGGAAAAAATGGATTTTTTTAGCTTAAGGTTGGTCATTTTTCAACGAAGGCTTAAGGTTGGTCATTTTTCAACGAAGGGATGATTCCAAGAAGCAAGTTCTGCTAAGAAGAGACATTTATTTTACAAATTGTGCTGCTGTTGAACCGGAGAGCTTGGTATCCCACCTTGCTCCCCTCACTTGCCAGAAGCATTTCTTTTCCAAATTGCAACAAGTTTGTGGTGCTAAAACCAAAAAAGGAAGATCAGCCTTTCCAGCTTCTTGCAAAAAAAAAATAAAAAAATTAAGATCTTTTGAAAAGGCTGATTTTACTTTTTTTTTGGCCCCATGAACTTGCTTCATGGGGTTGGTTGGTCTCTTCTGCTCCGCATTGGGGAAAGCAACAACTTCGGAGGATTCTTCTTTGGTTTCCCTATGCTTTCATTCCTTTTGCATTTCTCCAGCGAAAGAAAGGTGTCTTGGCCTGCGGGGAGAAATGCAATGGAGCTGGAAAGCAGGTCTGCTTAGCAGCCCCTCTTGAAATTTGAAAAACAAGTGCTTTTAGCAAGCGAGGCGTGCCAAGCTCTCCAACTCTATGGTGGTGCAATTTGTGAAATCAGGGTGGTTTCAGTTGTCCAGCAACTGGCAGAGCAGGACTGCACCCACTTCTGAGAGAGGCTAGCGCTTGGCAGAGGAGAGAGGCTGGCCCGGCATTTCCCTACCTGGCTGGACAACGCCTCCAACACTTAAGTCTGTGCAGAAAGAGAGTCTAGGCAGTGCAAGGGCTATCAAGCATAGTGCCAAAGGTAAGTTAGTGATTGGTGATAGGGTGGAGAGGAAATGTTTAAGCAGTTTGGGACCCCAAGGGGTGGGAAGAGAAGCACTGGATCGCTCAGTGGGTAAGGCCTTTGGCGCTGGACACTGTAGTCTTGTCCCTGCACTAGTCTTTCCACGGTCTTCCCCACTCCTGAGATACCCCATGCGCTCTTAACTGCACATTTGATTTTTTTTAAAATTAGATTTATATGCCGCCCTTCTCCAAAGATTCAGGGCGGCTTACAATGCGTTAAGCAACAGCCTTCATACTTTTGTATATTTTATACAAAGTCAGCTTATTGCCCCCACAAACTGGGTCCTCAATTGACCTACCTTAGAAAAGATGGAAGGCTGAGTCAACCTTGAGCCTGGGGAGATTCGAACTGGTGTAATTGCAGACAGCTGGATGTTAATAACATGCTTTAGTCTGCTTTTAGCCTGTTGAGATTAACTGGAGGGATAAGGCTTGTTCTTTTAATTGGCAAACTCCATTACATTCATAACTCAAGGATTACCTGTATACAGCATATTTTCTTTAACATACAAAATTCATATCTGAACTTTCTTTTCCTCAATGGAATGGTGCTGTTTTCTTTTCATTATTTTCCAGCAAATAGAGACTAAAATAAACTGGAGTTTTAATATGCTTTAATTGTTTCAATAAATGAATGCCACAAGTGAATAGTTTTGGCATAATTAATTACATCGTTGAAAGGCCAAATAATTATTCTGAGAACAGTTGTAACTTATTTATTTCGTGATAGGGATTTGAGATATAAACCATAGATTTCCATTAGTTAACTTTGATATGAATAAAGTGGCTTTCTGGCAGGATTCATATAGATGTTTCTTTTTTAAAGGATCACAAACACAGTTAACTCTAAAATGGAATATAAACTCAATTTATAAAACACAGACGGCTTGTTGTCTGCTTTTTTCTTTAGTTGCTCCTATTTGTCTACCCTTCATGAGAAATGGAGTTGAGAAAGTGTCCTTTCTGAGTGAATGGATACTTATTTCTGTATTTTGATTCTGTCCAGTCTCAGAGGCTGAATATGTCTCAGTAAGGCCTATGTCCGTGATTGTGAATCTATGGCACGTGTGCCACAGGTGGCACATGGAGCCATATCGGTGGGCACGTGAGCTCAGCTCCAGCGCACATGTGCACACCGGCCAGCTGATTTCCAGGCCTTTTGGGCCCATGGAAGTCAGCAAACAGGCTGTTTCCGGCCTCCGGAGGACCTCCCGAAGTGGGGGTGTGGGGAAGGCTGTTTTCACTCTCTCCAGGCTCCTAGAAAGGCTTTAGAGCTTGGGGAGGGCGAAAAATGGGCCTACTAGAGCCACCATGCCATCAAGGGCCAAAAGCGGGGGAAGCGTGGGGCGTCGCACACATATGCGTGGGGGCAGGGCACATAGAATTATGGGTGTGGGCACACACATGTGCGACCCCCCCCCCCCGTGCTCCTCTGCTTTTGGCACACAATGGCAAAAAGGTTAGCCATCACTGGTCTATCTGATGGTGTATAAGGTCATGAAGGTGATGATTTTGACAAAATGTTAGCAATAACACTGTTTCTACCCAGTTTTTTAAAAACATTCTTTATAATAGCTTTTTGAAAGTTAATTTTTAAATGTTTTAAATGTTTTCATTTTCAATTGTTTTCAATAGTTTTATGCCTTGATATTTCGTTGCGTTATGAACAAGTACCTTTTATTGCGGCAATTCTATAGGGATTCTAATTTTAGCTTGTTTTACCTCTAGTTACCATATTTTTCGGTGGATAAGATGCACTCCCCCACCAAAAAAAAGTGGGTAGAAATGTCTGTGCGTCTTATAGAACAAATGTTGTTGAAGCCCTGCCCAGCCGCTGGCCCCCACCCTTCGGCTTCTGCCTCCCAGCAATTTGCCTCCTTGCAGTAAATGGCAAACAGCCTGGTCAGCTTTAGCACAGCCTGATTTAGCATGAGCAGCTGATTGGCGGTTGATCGGCCTCCCAAAATACTGCCTATTAGCAGGGATTGCCGCCACCGCCACACATCGCCATCTTCGCCTATTGCTGCCTCCGCATGCCCCATTTTCGGTCTCCATGTGCCCGATTTTCAGCCTCCACCCGCCCCAGTTTTGGCTGGTTCCAGGCAGCGTGGATAGGTGGCAGTGGCAATCCCCGCCACTTGGAATGGGCCAAAAATGGAACATGCAGAGGCCAAAAGTAGGATGCGTAGAGGCAAAAAATGGGGCATGCAGAGGCAGCGCTGGCAATGGGCGGTGGTGATCCCCGCAGCCTGGAACAGCTGATAGGCAGTATTCTGGGAGGCTGATCCAACCACCAATCAGCTGCTTGTGCTAAATCAGGCTTTTTTCTTGTTTTCCTCCCCAAAAGCTAGGTGCGTTTTATAGTCCAGAGCGTTTTATAGTCAGAAAAATACGGTAGGTTTAATTTGTGCATTACTGGTAGCCCTCAACTTATGAGCACAATTCAGTCCAAATTTCCTTTGCTAAGCAAGACAGTTGTCAAGTGAGTTTTGCCCCATTTTATGACCTTTCTTGCCACAGTTTTTAAGTGACACACTACAGTTGTTAAGTTAGTAACGTGGTTGTTAATTGAATCTGGCTTCCCCATTGACTGCATTCAGAAGGTCACAAAAGGTGATCTCATGAACTTGGGACACTGCAACCATCATAAATATGCCAGTTGCCAAGGGTTCAAATTTTGATCACGTGACCATGGGGATGCTGCAACAGTCATAAGTGTCAAATACAGTCATAAATCATCTTTTTCAATGCCACTGTAACTTTGAGTGGTCACTAAACAAATGGAAGTCGAAGGCTACCTGTGTACAGGGGTATATTATATTTTAACTGTATAGCTTTGATTCTACTTACTTTTCTTACGTTTAGTATATATCACAGGTGTCAAACTCACCACGTCATGTTGCTGTTTCATGATGTTTTTCCCATTGGTGGAGCTGGGGTGAACATAGCCTGCATGTGACACATCTGGCCCGCAGGCTACCAGTTAGACACCCCTAGTATATAGTATTACAGCTTTAATTACACCACGATTGATTTTATATGTTTTTCCCTTCTCATAATTTATTTTTCAGGTTGTAGTGTTCCATTCTGGTTTCTGGCCGTAATAAAAATTTAAGTTCAGAAGAATATCTCAACATGCATTGAATTAAGCTGAGATCATTTTAAGTTTCTTATGTTTCTTTGTTTTCCTGTACTGAGTTTATTTTGTTAAGGGTATCTCCTCCAAAGTCATTTTTATGCTCTTCTACATCAAAAAGTTATTTAGCTTTTTTTTTTTATTGAAAAAGTTTTACAATCAAAAAATTTTCCCCCCTTTTTTCACCCCTATCCCCGCCCCCACCCTCCCATCCCCCCCAACCTCCCCCCAACCCCACCCCCTCCCTCCCCATCCCACCCCTGACTTCCGCTACACATTTCTTAAGAAAGAAAAACAACAAAAATTTATAACAACAAGAAAAGCAAATACTATTATATATTCAGTTCTAAGTTAAGAGGAAGAGAAAAGAAAGAAAGAAAAGAATTAAAAAAATAAAAATAAAATAAAATAAAATAAAATAATACAAAGAAAAGCCCATAAGCATAGATATTTGTCTAAAATTAACAATATTGTAATAAGAAAAACACCAGAAAAAATAGCCATTATAATATTTAACCCAATTTAAAGACAGAAAAAAAGAAAAATAAAAGAAACATTACTAACATTACTAATCATATGCCATACTCGATCACTCCAAAATTATATAACTTACTTATTCATATTAGATAATACCACATAGTTTAATCCGAACTACTCCCCCTAGTTCAAGAACACAAAAATCCCCCCTTCGAAGAAAAAAACATAAAATATACAATATAATATAATTATACATATATTGTTATAATTTTCCATAACTCGAATTACAATCTTCTCTTCTTCCTGATTGAAGTTAATTCTTCTTTCTTCACCTGTATCCAATTCCAATACTCTTCATCTTCTATCTGCCCCCATCAGTAAAACAAAACGTTCCACATAAACCCCCCATGTGACTTTATATAGATAACATCCAACCAAGAAGATATTCACTCCTCTAGGTAGAATCATTCAAACAAACGTATTCTATTTCAACAAGAAAAAACCCAATGCAGCTCCACCAAACCTTAGGAGCAAAAAAATAAAAAAAAAAGGAAAAAAAAATCCTAGAGACTGCATTCCCAGATGTTCTTGTAAAAACTGTTTCAAATCCTGCCACCCTTTGTCATTCACTCCTGGTTGTAAGACGTTTTCATTTCCATTCTTTCCTCTTGGATGATAAATTCCAAAAAAGAACTATGATAGGGTAATCACAAAACGCTGCTACTATATAGATAGCATCCAACCACGAAGATATTCACTCCTCTAGGTAGAGACATTCAAACTAACGTATTCTATTACAACAAGAAGAAACCCAATGCAGCTCCGCCAAACCTTAATAACAAAAAAATCAAAAAAAGAAGAAAGTCCTAGCAACTGCATTCCCAGATGTTCTTATAAAGCTGTTTCAAATCCTGCCACCCTTTCACTCCTTCTGGTTGTGAGATATTTTCATTTCCATTCTTTCCTCTTGGATGATAAGTTCCAAAAAAAAACTATAATAGGATAATCACAGAACGCTGCTACCATTGCAGCCTTCTGTTAAACTTGCTCAAGATGTTGAATCCAATTCAAAATAATAAAAGAAACTCCAAATCAGGATGAAGACTTTATAATCCATAAGTCCAAGTCAGTATAAACTTTAAGAATTTTATGACCATTTTCCAAAATTTTCCATGCTTTCTGATAACAGCTGCATCTGGTGAAGGACTTTACGACACTCATTAGTTACCACTTGAATTTCCTCGTTAAATTCTGGTTCCTGCTGCTCGATATCACCATCCTTTTCTTGCGGAGCGTTGGACCTCTGCTGCTGATCATCTTGAATTATAGTATTTTTTAAATCTTGCTCCAGCAGTTCAAGGTCCGGTGCTCCTAGTCTAGGTTCACTGGTGTGGTCTATTTTTCCATCTGAAAAGTCCGTAATAAGATCCTCCGAGAAACCAGATTGCACTCCTTGTACTTTTAACATTCTTTGATTCATTCTTTGAGTCTCATCCTTCTGTTTACCTTTTACAAACTCTCTTTCTTGTTTCTTATTCTTAAGGTCTTCCGAAGCTCCCTTAAAAATATTTTTATAAAAATGTTCCGCTTTTTCAATAGTATTCAAACAATATCTCACACCATGATATCTAAAAATTATGCCAACTGGTAAATCCCATCTAAATGGGATATTACTTTTCTTCAATTCCTTAGTTAAGAAAGCAAATTCTTTCCTTTTCTTTAGAACCTTCGGTGGTAACTCTTTAAAGATATTAATTTGTTCACCTTCTACTTGCACTCTGGCAGAATAGGACCTTTGTAAGATGTCATCTCTCAGCCTTTTATCAGTAAAGTAAACAACAACATCTCTGGGTAAATTCCTTTGTTTGGCTACTCGTGAGTTGACTCTGTAAACTTTCTCTATACAACCAAGAATTATCTCATCCTCTAGCTCTAGTAATTCAGCAAAAACCTTTGCAGTAATTGCTTTTAAATCTCTCTGGTTTTCTTTAATACCTCTTACTCTGATTGCTGAAGCCATAGTTTTAATTTGAAGCATGATAATATCATTCTGTATAGTCTGATTACAAATCTCAGCTTTCACAAACCTTTCTTGTATTTCTTGAATCTGGGAGCCGAATTTACTGCTAATTTCAGTTACTTTCTCCTCCATTTCAATCACCACATTTGAAAGATCTGAAATTACTTTAACAATAGTTTGACTTAATTGGTCATGCTTTCCAGCAATCAAATCCACAAGATTCTTCTGTGAGTTTTTGATTTTGTCAACTACGCTCGGTAAAGAAGTTGTTATAAGTTCTTTTAAGTCCCCTTCTGCCAATCCAGACAATTGCATCATCTCAGCTTTGTTCTTCAGCTGGCTCAAGGGGGAGCCCCCCCTTCCTTTAGTCATCTTCATTTTACTTTAAATTGCTTTACTATGCTTTACTTCATTTTACCTTACTTTACTTTAATCCTTGTTTTAAAGAAAAATATCCAAGAAAAAAAATTCTTCTTGCTTTAAGTGACTCTCCCATAGCAGGGTATTCATTTCAAAACTTCCGTTTTCAATCGCTCTGGCATTTCTTCAATTAAGACCAGTCGCCATCTTAAAAGACTTTCTTAGAAACTTTCACTTCTCTTCCTCTACTTCCCCCCTCCTCTCATTCCTCTTCCAAAAAATCAATAAAAAATCAGTAAAAAAAATCCATACTTGCTTCGTCTTTGCTTCTTTCTTTTTCAGCTTGCTCCATAGACGCTTCAACTGTGGTGTTGCTTCCAGCGTCTAGCTCCGCTAATTAGCTAATTAGCGGAGGACAGTCTCGTCGCGGAGCTTTCTCTGGAGGTATGGAGGGGGCCATCCTTCTGAGCCCTCCCCAGGACAAGCGAAACAATCCTGGGGCGACTCAGGGGGCCCAGCCTCACCCCCAGAAGCTCTGCCTGCTCCTCCCGCCAAGGAGCAGGTTGTTCGAGCCGCCTGCCAGCTGTAAGGCGGCTCTGATGCGGCGAGAAGCCGGCGGGCATGAAGGAGCCCGCCGCCGACGAGGAAGGCGCCACCGGAAGTCAAAAAGTTATTTAGCTTTTGATGAATCTCAGTTCAGAAAGAGAAAGAATCCCTTGAATTAATTTTAACACCTATGACTCTCTAGACACATTCATGTAGTTTTCTTACCAGCAGGATGGAATTGGTGGGTCATTGTCTTTTCTGATTTGTTTTTTCAACATTCCAGACTGGTCTGCAACCCTGGTTTCTGATGGTCTCATTTAAATAGGTATAACTCTCCTGAGCCTTTCTGGAATGAGCCAGTGTAGGCTAAATGCTGTCATCTGCTGTAGTAGGCCTTTATCAGTGCTATAAGATTCCTTAATTTTGAAAATTATTTAGTGGACTGCCCATTTTATTGTTTGGTTTATGCAAATTACACCGTTTCTACATCAAAGGATAAAATAACTATCTGGCTATTGGATGTTTTAGTATAAAATGTATTGTGCATAATATTTTAGAGGAATACCTTAAAAGGTTTCTGAAATGATACTAATATTCATTGTCATTTAAAAAAATTGCAACTTCTGAAATTTGAAAATGTTGTGACTTTGAATGGTTGCCTTTTGTTTTGCAGTGAATTGAATTCAAAATTACAGGACACCTTGGAGCAAATTGAGGTGAGTTTAGTTGAGTGTAAGTAGTTTCACCCATTAAATGATAAAAGTATTTTCATCATGCTAGATCAGACTGAAATCCTATCTATTCCAACATTCTGTTCCCAGAGAATTTAATCAGATGCAGGATGCAAGTTCAATAGTTCTTTTCCTACTATTGTTCCTTTTGCTGACTTTGAACTAAAGATAACCTGCAGTATAGGCATTTGGATTAATAGCTTTAAGATCCAGAAATTTGCTAAATTACAAAAGCCTTCTAGCTTGGTGGTTGTCACCATATTTTAGCAAAGACTTCCATCATTTCATTACTGGTAGGTACTGCCCGCCCAGGATTTTACACACAATTTAGATTCATTGTGTACAATAATCCTACTTCTGTTATAATTAGGGTTTTGAGAAAATGGAAGAAACTTCCATATCCAATTTCTCCACAACCTATATAATTTACATGCCGTTATCATAGCCCATACTTGCATTTTAATTAAATGCTAAAGCTGTAAAGCCCATGAGGAATTAATCATTTCTATAGACCATTTAGCCTACTCAATATACCAAAAGTAAGTTCCTGATACCTTTGTTTGAAGGCGTTTCGTTTTATTGTGAACAAATGCATCAAATATATCTGAATTGTAGTTTTTTTAAACAATACGTTTTGCTAAATGCTAAATTATTTTTATTTTACAGGAGCAGTTAGATGTTGCACTTTCTAAAATATGCAAGAATTTTGACATAAACCATTATACTAAGGTGCAACAGGCATACAGGCTACTTGGAAAAACACAGGTTAGTATTCTCTTGTTCAGATTGCATCCTGATATGCAGTGGGTTAGCCTGTCTTAATATTTCACACTTGTGACCATGCACATAGTCATGTGATCATAATTCAGGCACTTGGCAGCTGATATGTATTTATGTCAGTTACACAATCCTAGTGTCCAGTGATCACCATTTGTAACATTCACAGCTGGCTTCTGACAAGCAAAGTCAATGGGGAATCCAGATTCTCTTAACAACTGCACAATTTACTTAATTGCAGTGATTCGCTTAAGAACTGTGCCAAAAAGGGGGTAAAATGGAGCACAGCTCACTTAATAACTGTCTTATTTAGCCATAGAAATTTTGGACTCAATTGTGGCCATAAATCAAGGACTCTACGTGTGTGTGTGTGTGTGTGTGTGTGTGTGTGTGTGTGTGTGTGTGTGTGTGTAGAGACGGAGAGACAACAGACAGAGGGAGGAAGAGAGAGAGAAATACAGAGCACAGCTGAAGGAAAATTGAATCTTGGAAATGAAAAGCCTTATATGAATGTTCATTCATGGCACCCAAAATCAATTTTAAATCATATGCATATTTCTTTTTAAAAGAGCTAACTTTGCATTTAATTTAATTAAGAAATAGATAGAATCATAAACGATTAAAGCATAGCCTCAGAATGTCAATGTAAGAACAGCAAACTATATTTGTTCCTCTTAGTCCAACAGTGTGTTCTTTTATGGTTCATCTCTGTTTTATCTTACAATTATACATTTCTCTGGAGGGAAAAATACACTTTTGACTGGGAAATACCCAATTGCTAATTTCTGATATTATTCATGAATGAAAAAATGGGAGTATTTTGAGATATAATTATATTGAGGTGGGAGCAAAATATGACTCTTAATTTTGGGAATGTCATTATTATTCACTTCTGGGAAAGAAAACCTAGGAAAAGAAACAAGGAAACCCTTGACCTTCAATTTTCATTTGAATATAAAGAGATACAGATTATGAAATTTGCTATAATGGATGGGAAAGTGTACTTTGAAGTCTATGGTGGAAGAGCCTCTGTGGTGCAGTGGTTAGAGTGCTGTACTACAGGTCACTTCTGCTGACTGTTGGCTGCCTGCAATATGGCAGTTCAAATCTCACCAGGCTCAAGGTTGACTCAGCCTTCCATCCTTCTGAGTGGGTAAAATGAGGACCCAGATTGTTAGGAGCAATATGCTGACTCTGTAAAACTGCTTAGAGAGGGCTGTAAAGCACTATATGATATATAAGTCTAAGTTATCTAAGTCTATTACTATTGCTCTGGTGTTGTTTGATCTTGGTTCTTTGTTTGCAGCTGTTTTGTTGTGCAATTAGGTAATACAAGTGTGAATGAATTTGAGATTTGCTCCCTATTGATATACAGTATCTTACCCAGTTTTTGTGGCAGTATGGTTTCCTGCTTAGTGATTTCTTGATTAATGTATTGTTTCCTACCTGATTGTTTGATTACTTATGCTATTGCTACTTAGGCGGGTAATGATCTGCGAACAAACCAAATTCAGAAAGTGCCAAGGATTTCATAGTTTAATCCTGAGCTATAGATACATAGATAAATTCACTTTGTTGGAGTTGCAGAGTGTTGAAATAGAATTAGGGAACTGAATTATTATATAATGCCTTTAAATCCTCCTTCATCTCTATCCAGACAGCTATGGACCAACTACATATGCACTTTACTCAAGCCATTCACAATACAGTATTCCAGGTTGTTCTAGGGTATGTTGAATTGTGTGCAGGAAACACCGACACCAAATTTCAGAAGCTACAGTACAAGGATCTTTGCACAGTATGTAGTTCTACAGTGGTTTTTAACTTTTAATGTTTGTATTTGCTGATGTGCCTACCTATTTTCAAAAGCAACCTTTTAAAATTAAGTCCATATTTAATTTGGGATAAAAATGTGTCATAAAGATAAAGTATGATAAGATGGATAGGCAAATTAAAAAGCATATTTATTTATAAATGTATAAATGTATGGGTTGTTATGGAAGCCCCTCGTTACTCCCATATAACACCCCTCCTGTGTGAGCTGCACTGGTTACCAGTGGTTCTCCGGGTCCGCTTCAAGGTGCTGGTTCTCACCTATAAGGCCCTACATGACTTAGGTCCAGGATATTTTCAGGACCTTCTCCTGCCTGTCTCTCACCGTCCTGTTCGCTTATATAGGGCCGCTCTCCTCAGGGTTCCAACTGCGAGCCAATGTTGTCTAGTGGTGCCCAGGGGTAGGGCGTTCTCTGTGGGTGCTCCCACCTTCTGGAATGAGTTACCTACCGAGCTCTGTATGGCTTCTGATCTCCGCTTCTTCCATCAGGACCTGAAGACTTGGCTGTTCAAGCAAATAGGCTGACTCTGATTCTGTGTTTTATTATTTATTATTAATAATATTAATAATAATAATAATAATTAATAATATATTAATTAGTTATTTGGTTTAAAATGGGATTTTATTGCATATCTTTTATAACTTGTGTTTGCCGCCCTGAGTCCTTCGGGAAAAGGGCGGCATATAAATACATGTAATAAATAAATAAAGCACAGTCATCAGATTTAATGGGAAGTGACTATTTTAGGAATTAAATTCTTTTTTTTTAATTGAAAAGTTTTAATAAATTTTACAAACATTTCCCCCTCCTCCCGCCCAACCCTCCCCCCTCCACCCCTCCACCTCCCTACTTCCCAAAGCAAAATGCAGCGTATAGCATTTAACAGTCATAATCTAACATCATCTAACTGACTATTGTATCCTATTTCCCTCTTGTTCTTTAACTCCCCTTTTACTGAACTAAGTTTCTTTATTCATTCGTAAGCTATTTGAAATTTTTTAGTACAATATTTGCTTTGAATATAGTCAATCCATCTTCTCCATTCCAACATATATTTTTTATTTGAATGGTCCTTCAGATATGCTGAGATTTTAGCTATCTCTGCTAAGTTTGCTACTTTTAATGTCCATTCTTGGATAGTAGGCAAATCTTCCTTCTTCCAGTACTGCACCACCAACAATCTTGCTGCAGTTATTAAATTCAAGATTAAATTAGTCTCTATAACCGTACAATCTGTAATTATACCCAACAAAAACAACTGTGGAGTAAGCTTTATCCTCTTTTTGAGGATATTTTGAATAATCTACCATATTTTTATCCAAAATGCTTTAACTTTTTTACAAATCCACCATACATGAAAATTATGTAGCATCATCGCAATCACATCTCCAACATTTAGATTGTAAATTCGGATACATGCAAGCTAGCTTTTTGGGATCTAAATGCCACTTATAAAACATTTTGTAAAAATTTTCTCTCGAGTTTTGAGCTTGTGTAAATTTTACATTTTTACATTTTTTACTCATATTTTTTCCCATGTTTCCATCATTATTGGTTCTTCAAAAAGATTATCATACAATCTTTAACCAACTCTGTTTCCGAGTCTATTTCTATCAATATGTTATGCAACCTTTTTATATGCATTTGACTCTGGTCTCTAATTTGTTTTACCAAGTTTTCCTCATTTTGTGTGATACCAATTTTCTGGTCTTTTTTTCATCTGGCTTGTAACTGTCCATACTGGAACCAAGTTTGAATTACCCTTTCTTCTTTTAATACATTCAAAGACTTTAATTGTAATATACCCCTTTCTATATTAAGAATCTCTTTATATGTAGTTACATCCTGTTTTTGTTCTGCGCTTATGTTCTCTATCGCATGTCTGGGTACTGCCCATATAGTACCCAGACATGGGTTTATATTGATATTTTTTAATTTATATTGGATATTTTTTCCAGACACACAATAAAGCATTCCTTAGCATATGTCTTTTAAAGGTCCTATCCACCTTCTTATCATTCACTAAGTAAGCATGCCAGCCATATACCAGATCATATCCCTCAATATTCAGTATTCTTTCATCTGTTAGATTAATCCAATCAATAATTACTGATAAAACAGCTACTTCATAATATAATTTTAAATTGGACATTTTCAGACCTCCTCTTTCACGTATGTCTTCCATTATTTTTAATTTTATTCTCGGTCTCTTTCCTGCCCAAACAAAATTATTAATACCCTTCTGCCATTCCTCCAAACTTGCATCCTTTTTGCATATTGATATCATTTGAAAAAGAAATAAAATTTAGGCAAAACATTCATTTTTACTACTGTTATTCTTCCCAGCAAAGACAATTGTAATTTTTCCAATTATCCATCTCTGTCTGTATTCTGTGCCACAGCAATTCATAATTATGCTTATATAATTTCCCATTTAAAGTTGTAATATAAACTCCTAAATATTTAACCTTTTTTTGCTATCTCACATCCTCTTTCTAATTCTTCTTTTTGATTTGTAGTCATATTTTTAGTTATCATCTTTGTTTTCCCTATATTTATTTTAAACCCGGATATTTGACCATATTGGTTAATTATATCCATTAAACCTATAGCTGATTTCACTGGTTTGGTTAAAGTTACAACCAAGTCGTCTGCAAATGCGCGTAATCTATAATCATAATGCCTAATCTTGATTCCCTGTATATTATCTGAGTCATGTATTTTGTTCAACAATAATTCCAGAGTTAGCATAAACAATAATGGAGACAAGGGACACCCCTGTCTTGTTCCTTTTTCAATTTTAAAGATTTCTGTTAAACTGCCATTAATTATTGTGCTGTTTGTTCCTGATATATTGCCTGATAGATTGTGTAAAATACTCTCCAAACTGCATCTTTTGTACCGTTTTCAATAAAAATTGCCAGTTCAATCGATTAAATGCTTTTTCTGCATCCAAAAATATAAGCACCGCTGGGACTTGGTTGTTCTTTACCAAATATTCCAATATATTAACAATTTGCCTTACATTACTTTTCATTTGTCTCCCATGTATAAATCCAGGTTGATCATTGTGAATCATTTGTTGCATAACTGACATTAACCTATTTGCTAGTATTTTAGCAAAAATCTTATAATCTGTATTACGTAGTGATATAGGCCTATAGTTTTTTGGCTGACTATGATCTTCTTTCGGAATCAGGGAAATAAAGGCTGTTCTCCAAGATGATGGTTCCCTTCCTCCCAATTGTATTTTACTAAATAGTTCCTTAAGAGGTTCTACTATTTCTAGTTGTAAATTTTTATAGTAAGTCGCTGTCAATCCATCTCTTCCAGAGGCCTTACCAACTTTTAGCTGCTTAATTACCAGGAGAATTTCCTCCATGGTTATCGGTTGATTCAATCTTTCCCTTTACTCATCTGAAACTATGGGGATATTCTCCTTCTCCAAATATCTATCTATATCTATATCTTGTATTTTATCACCAGCATACAGTCTCGTATAAAATTCTGAAAAGGCCTTTTTAATCATATTCTGTTGATACACTTCTTTTCCTTTTTACTCTGTTCTCTCTATAGTACAAGACTTTTGTTTTTTCCTTAACATGTATGCTAACCATCTACCTGGTTTATTTGCATTACAAAAAGTATTGTGTTTAGCATATTGCAAGTTAGTTGCTACCTGGTCTGACATCAACATGTTAAATTGCCCTCGCAGTAAAGTAATTGGTTCTTTTGTCTTCTTATCATCTGGGTTAGATATTAGCGCTTGCTCTTTCTTTTTTATCTACTCTTTTAGTTCCCTCTGTTTTTTCCCCCTGTCTATGTCTGTGTGCATTATTCAAATTTATTACAACACCTCTCATATATGCTTTGCTTGCGTCCCAAATCATTTCCATGGGTGTTCCCTTATGCATGTTTAAAACAAAAAATTCCTTCATTAATTTTTTACATTCTGTCACATTTCCCTCATATCTAAAAAAAATTTCATTTAGCCTCCAAGACCTCCTCGACCCCTCTCCATATTCCAGTTCCATCCACATCGGATTATGATTTGTTAGGGTTCTCCGACATAGCTTCGTCTTCTTCACCCTGGAAAGAAAGTCATTCGTAATTAATATAAAATCAATTCTAGAAAAAGATTGGTGCCTATCAGAAAAAAAATGTAAAGTCTTGTTCTTTAACATTCCGTTCATGCCAAATGTCTCTCAGCTCCATATCATCCATCATGTCAAAAAAAGATTTGGGCAATCTTTCTCGTGTTTGAGTATTTTACAAAAGTCCCTTCTTGTCTTTTCTAATATCCAGTACTCCATTCCAATCACCCAACAATATACACGATCTATAACCCCATTGTGTTAATTTAATATGCAGCAACTTATAACATTTTTCTTGTTGATTGGGTGCATAAACACCTGTTAAGAGTATTTTCTTTCCTTCTATTAATAGTTCAATTGCTAAATATCTTCCTTGAGGATCTGCTTCAATTAGTTTAGCCTTTAAGTCTTTCCTTAAGTATATAACTATGCCATTTTTCTTCTCTGGAGCAGATGCCACAAAATGTGTTCCCAATCTTGCATGTATCAAATATTTTTGGTCATTTGTTAATGTGTGTTTCTTGCAAACAAATTACATCATTTTTAAATTGTTTCAAATAGTGAAATATTTTCTTCCTTTTTTGTGGTGAATTTAAACCATTGACGTTCCAGGTTAAAAATTTAGTTGTCATCTTTAGTTCCCTGAAGCTTTTAGAGCATCGTTTGGAAATCTTGCTGGAATTTCTTCTTTGGTCCCGCTCCCCCCATAGCTTCTATATTTGTGTTTGTACTTTCTTGAATTATTGTCTGACTTCGTTGCATCTTTAATGCTTGTTCTTTACGTCTAGTTGCTGCTCGAGTTTGTCTTTGTTCCATAGCTTCTTCTGTTTTTTTCAAACATTTCCAAGGCTTGAACAGCACCCGAGAATTGTAATAAGTCTTCTTGGGTACTCAAAGCACCTCCTTGAGCTTGTGCCTGCATACCTTCCTTTCTAGCCTCCCCTGCTTCTTTTCTTTTTCTGACTCCTGGAGATGGTGGATATCCAGCCTTTAGTATGTTGATGTAAAAATCTCTTGCCTTCCAAACTGTATTGAGACAGTATCTTTCCCCTGAATAATTCACCACCAATCCGGCTGGAACCTCCCATCTATACTGTATCTGGCAGTTTCTAAGTTCATCAACTAAGAATGCATAATCGTTTCTGGATCTCAACATTTTAGGGGGAATTTCCTTCAATACTGCCACCTCCTGTCCTGCCACTTGTAGCTTGCTTTTATAGGAAGCTTGTAATTCCATTTCTTGTCCTCCTGGTAACAAAGTAGATTACAATGTCTCTTGGTAGTTGTCTCTGTCTAGCAATCCATGAGTTAACACAATAAATTTTATCAATCTGCCAATCACACACTGCCTTTGATTCTCCAGTTAACTGAGCAAAAGCTTCTGCAAAGATCTCTTTCAGATTTTCCTGGTTATTTTCTTTCAAGCCTCTTATTCTCAAAGCAAATTCCATTGCTCTTTATTGTGTCATTGTAACTTCTGCCTCTGTCTTTTTCATCTTAGTTTGAGCCTCATCAACTTTATTTTCCAAATTCACTTTAGACTGGTTAATTTCTTCCACCCTTTCCTCCAGCGATGCTACATGACCTACCAAACCCTGAAATGCTTCCACAATATCCTCTCTTATTTCTTGGTTTCGGGTTTGGATTAGGTCTTTAATTTCAGCCATTTCCTCAGACACCTCTTTAAAAGCGGCTGTAATTTTATCTTGCAAACCAGAGGCTTGTGCCTTTAAAGCCCCTTGAAGAGCTTCAAGTGTCAGTGTTTGTGCATCCGCTGGGGCTATCAAAGATTGCAATTTAGATGGTTGAGCTGGTGAGCTACCTGCGTTCTTCGGAACACCTATTTTTATTTGCTTTGAAGCCATTTCCAAATTTTCAAATTACACTTTCCAGCAACCAAATCAGTAAATCCAAAAAGTCCACTTACTCCTCAAACTTTGGAAAATCTTATAGTTTGTTAGTAAATCAGTGCTATATTCTATACTCTTGAAATCTTAGTTCTTTTAAAATTAAGTCCATTGACTAAAGCAGTGCTAACGACGTTAACAAGCACTTAACAGGCACTTTCCTCTTAACTTTCACTTTCACTACACCTTTAGCATTCAGGTGCCATCTTTCTTTCCCTTTTGTTTCCCCTCAATCTTTCACAGAAGGAAGTAATACTTCATCAGAGTTAAAGTTTGTACTTGCAATTATAATCACTCCTGTCTTTGCTTTGCCTGCTTCTTATTCCAATGTGTATTCAAGCATTGTTTGCAGGAGTGGTCACGGGGTCTTGTTCTGCTGCAGTAGAGACATCCCAGATGCGGAGCTCTGTCGGGCTGCTCGGGAGTTCTCACCCTTCAAGCCCCAGAATTACTCCTGGGGGTCTAGGGGAGCTCTACCCTTGCCCGGCTGCTCACCTCCCCCTCTTTTACCAAGGGGGAAATATTCAAGCCACCAGACAGCTGATTTGCGCTATTCTAGTGGCTTTTACGTGATCGCGGGACTGGCGCTCCAATGCCTACGGTGCCACCGGAAGCCCCCCCAGAATTGAATTAATTCTTAACAGTATTTATTTTGAAAACCTGGGGAAAATTGTATATATTATACCTAGCTTGTTTGGAACATTTAAAACACCTATTTTTCTTTTAAAGAACACATAAATGTTCCATGTTCTTAATTTCAGCGGGCTAATTGACAAGGTAGGAAAAATCCTTCAGATTTTAAGTGCTAGCGCCTAATGGACTAATTTTCAGAGTAATGGTTTATTTAAAGCCTGCTAATTACTAGAGTAGCAAGAATCCATGAATGTTTTTTGGGAAATTTATGTCATTTAGTAAGTACAAGAGTTACAAATATTTTATATTAAATGGAAAGTGGTCTGTTTTATTATTGGAAAAGAATGTTGTTGTTTTTTTAAAATTGGAATCCATTTTAGAAGTCTATGGAGATTTTCAGTCATGTCCTAAAGGTGCTTTTTCAAAAGGCAACTGGATTTTCTGATTTTTTTTCTTTGAAGATGTTTCGCTTCTCATCCAAGAAACTTCTTCAGCTCTTCAGAAATGCCTTCAAAGAAAAACCAGAAAGTTCAGTAGCCTCTTGAAAAAACACCTTTGTGACAATCCATTTTATAACTTGAAGCCTGATGAACAAGAGATAAATGTTCATGGTTTAAGAAAAAAAAGTGAGGAGGTTGGGTGTTCTCTTAAGACGAAATTGTTAACTATTTCATCTGTATCAGACAGACATATGTATTATTAAATTACAGAAGTATATATGGAGCTTATCATTTTTAATTTTGTTTATTAGTGTCGGAAGCATTTCAGTTAAAGTTAACTGATTAACTAAAATTAACACTAAGTGACATAAAATTTAAAATACAAAATGCAAGATTAAAACGTACAAGTTAAACAGGCATTTTTAATTGTTGTATTGTGCTAATAGTTAACTTTTATGTATATTTGGCATTATTTTTGAATTAAGAAACCAAGATACTTTCACAGACCTGTTTTGTGTATTGCACAGCACATTACATCAGACAGTTACATTCCATGCCTTGCTGATTTGTGCAAAGCTCTATGGGAGGTCATGCTGAGTTATTATCGGACAATGGACTGGCATGAAAAATATGACCATGGGGAGTCTCCTTCATCTTCTGGTAGGAAATGCCGCTTGCTATTTTCAGTTTCCAAGCATAAAAATTGGAGTGGAGCCCATCTGATCTATTTGCACAACATGGTCAATGTGTGTCCATTGTTTCATTGGGAAGCTGTGTATCTTAGTTTAAGGAACATGTACCAAATGGTTGTTGTATTTTATGGTCAGCATCTTTTGTGATTAATTAGCATTTCCTTTGGCACGTCTAAACATTTGTTACTTCTTTTGCAAGAGGCCATTAACTTTTATTTGGGCATAGATTTAGGGGTTTAATTATACTTACCATGTTTGCCTAATGCAAACAATGCACAACTTGTAGTCCCAGAATCTCGTCCTATTCTGAAAGTAATGGCTTCACAAACTCAAAAATATAATATAAATATTAGGACCTTCAGCTCTACCGTCTGCTATAAAACTCACTGGAAGACTTTGAGCCAATTCATTTTTTCTCAGAGCGATTTACTTAAGTATTTTCGGTGGTGAAATTAAAGGAGGAGATGCCATGTATATCACATATAAGTTCCTAGAAGAGAGATGAGATTAGCTTTACTTAGTTTAATTTATTGTCCTTGTTCCACCCACTCCTTTTTTACTTCTACCATGCTATTCATAGGCTAAATGTAAACCTTGGCTTGAAAATGTGTTGTACCTCAGGTATCATAAGGCTGAAGTTGAGAACATATTTATTAGGGCGTTATCTTTGTTGAACATAAAGTATTTTATTCCACTTCTATGAGTGAGAGAAGGACAAATAATTAAATGAGCATCATGCTCTTGTTATGCAGACTCTGCTGCTTTGGTACATTTTGTCAGTTTGACAGAATCATTGGATTTGGGGGTATCTCTATTACATACCTTATCAAATTAGATCTGTGTGACAGACAGGTTATTTTTTAACTGATGCATTGAGGCATCAATGAGGCAGTGAGCATTGGGTCACATTCAGTAGCATATTGGAACAGATCTGTAAATTCTTTAAAACACAGCTTGTTTATTGTTACTTGTAGTCCGGACTCCTTACCATCAGGACTCATCAATCCCAGCCAGCAGATTAGTAAACGACAATGTGAGATACATTCTAGCTGTATCTATTCACAGATTCTCTGTTCTAAGTTATAAAACACAAGATTTTGTGTTTTAATTTCTGTTGGGGAGGTTGAAGATTCAAAAGAAATAAAATGAATCTACAATGCATGAAATTTTTGAATTTTTTTGTAAAACTCAATTTTTTCTTCATTTCTGATGACTGAAATTACAGTTAAATTATATTTTAGATGGAAATAACATCCTGGATACTGAGGACACCAATTTTGACCGCAGCTACGTGAAAAAAAAATTGGAACATGGGCTTTCACGAATATGGCAGGTTTGTTTGAAATTTGATCCATCAAAATAAGATCAATTTCTGTGCATGATTTTAAATAACATGCTTAAAAAACAGAAAAAGGATTATTGATTTATCTTAAAATGACAGGTTTCTCTGGGGAATGAGTATCAGTTGAAAGGCTTTGTTTTCTATGTATTTATTTTACGCTGTTTTGACATCTTATCCAAGCTTTTGTACTGAGTGCAAAGTTATTAATCTTACTGAAGTTTTATCTTGTTTTTATACTGAATTCTTTGTGAAGGAAGAAAGAGTGAGGCCTAGCTTTGTCAAACTGCAGCAACATGTTTGTCTTATGCATCTGAACTCTGCTTAATGCGTTTTGAAATTTTAATTTTGTTGCAGTGCAGTGCTCCTAAGTTTGTCCCACAGATTCAAAGCAATTGATATCATGAGCTTTCTTTCCAAATCCTGGGTTTTGAATCTTTAGTTTTTGCAGTCTTGAAATTCTAAGACTGAGGCCTTCTTTCTAGATGATACTGATGACCCTAAATTGTGTTGGCCATCATGTTGCTGTGAAAAAATTCCTCAACTTCATTTTTGTAGTCTGCTAGCAATTGTTAGCAAATTTCAGCTCTTGGAACTTTCATTCTGCTATCAGCAAATTAAAGGACGCATCTTACAGCATCTTCCATTGTTGAAGAACAGAAACCCATTCCTGTGAAATGCCAACCTTGACAGCAATTTCCCTTCAATGATTCACTTATTGTCTTTAAACAGTTCATCAACCTTTCTCACATTAAACTAATTGTTTGGTGTCATAGGTCATCCACTTAATTCTTGATCCACAAATAGCTCTTCCCAGTTTACCATTTTTTCTATCGTTTGATACAGTAATGCACACTACTCATGTCAACACAGCCATTACCATGAACAATCAGTATCTTCTGGTGAATTCCATTTAAAGGAACCCCTTTGGTAGTAAAAAATATAATCACTGCATTGTTTAAAATAGACTCATAAGTATTCACTGCAGAACTCTATTTCATGAATAATAGCAACACGGTCTTTTCTCATAGCAACTTTCCCCAACTAAAGTGGAAGAACAGATGCTAAAAAACACACAAGGTTTTCTACTGGATCTGTTGATGATTTATAACATTACAGGCATTACTTTATATTTAACCATCTGGGGTTTTTTTATTTATCTGTGCTTATACTAACAGTTGGTTGTAAATATTTATATATCTGAAGATTAGGCCTAAACTGCTATAATCAAGTTGAATTTCCACAATGTTATTGATCCTTCTTTTAAATTTAAAAAAAATCTTTATTGCTTGAATTTCTGAATAAAATATAAGAGTAATGTGAGATGTGAACAAGACCCACACAGGCAGAGTTCAAGCTTACTCTGTAGTATTATTAGCCAACCAAAGTACCCTTATCGGGAAGATGGGCAGCATATACATTTAATAAATAAAGCAAAAAATTATGTTCTGTCTATATACTTTGAGATTGCACAGTGATTCCAGGCTTGCTCCATGCTCAATCCCTCCCTTCCAGACTGGGTGCTTCTCAACAAATAACCAGCAAGGGACAGACAATAAACTATGTTAATATTAATTTTAATTTTAAAACTGAGTTTAAATAAACAACTATCCTGCAAATATGGAGTTCCTTGATGAATTTCAGCTGACGAGCAACCAATGATGTCATCCCAAGAATTCCCCTTCTTTATGCTTTGTAATTGTTTAATTATAAATAGTTAATATTTATAAATTATTGTTTCTCTAGTATTCCAGCCTTTTTGTTTTTACCTAGGATGTCCAACTGAAAGTGAAGACCTATTTGCTGGGCACCGATATGTCTAATTTCAAATATGATGACTTTATATTTGTACTGGATATTATCAGCAGGTAATTTAGATAGCATCTATTTTAAGAAAATGTTATCAAAACAATTACGCAGAATAGGTTGACAAGGTTCTGTATATAATACTCTATAGGAGATAAAATTGCTGTTCATTACTTAGCTCATTTGGCTAGAAATAGGACAATCTCTCGAAGCTCTTAGTTATATTATAGTTTAATTTTCTCCACATTGGTGCTCTGCTACAATCCCTTAGCCTGCAAAGAGGATCAATTTATTCAGATAAATTTGATATGCCACCTCAGGTAACTTTTCAATATTTTCATGCAATAAAAACATAGAAAATGAGACCAAAACCTCTTTTATAAATTATTAACATTTGTGAAAAGACAAGTGTAATGAATAGGAACCAGCCTCCGTTTCCAGTTGCTCCATAGAAAAGTTTCTACATCCACAGTAGGTCTGCAAAAGATTTTTCTTTGGATATCTTATGTGGAAGACATACACAGGCATAGATGATTCTGCTAGTAATTTGGATCCAAGTGATACAAAGCTTTATATGCTATAATGAATTGCTTGGGAAACAACTGGTGATAGATTCACCTGTTTCCACTTTGAAGTGATGTGATATCTCCCCCCACCCCAAAAAAAACACCATTTGCCACCTCTGCAGCTATATATTCAATTAGCTTCAATTTTTGTACTGCAGTAATCAAGCATTGAAACTATTAGCAATTATGTCATTATTATTCACCATTGATGTAATGTAAGAATGATCCAAGAAGATAGTCATGAGTCCAAGTGTTCTGATTTTCAGGATTTATAAATGAGGTTCTTACATATTTAGAGATAAATGTCTTATTCAAATCAGATTCAGGTTCCCACTAAATTAAGTTTTATCTATGCTGTTGTAGGCAAGTTAATATTGCAATATTTTGCAGTATGCCTTTAATTAGAAAGCCTTTTGGGAAAACTATTTCAAAGCTTTAAGAAATTGTTCTAGATCTGCAGAGATTAGAAACCCATAAAAGATAAGAGTTTTTAAAAATATTAATGACTACATGCTGTAGTGAATGCTTAATTGGAATATTATTTGTACTAGGCTGGTGCAAGTTGGAGAAGAATTTTGTGGCAGCAAGTCAGAAGTGTTGCAAGATTCCATTAGAAAACAAAGTGTTAATTATTTCAAGAATTATCACAGGTAAGTTTTACAATGTTTTCAGTTGTAGAAATGTAATAATTAATATAATGGAAACAAATTATAAAGCACATGCTTATGCATCCCATGTTATGTGGTGTCCATATAATAAGAAAAAGCAAAGTGAATGCTTCATATAAAATGTGTAAATTAACATAAATTTTTCTCTAAAAAAGAAAGTCATTTTTCCCCAAAATGATGAGTTATGAGAACTGACATCTATTAATATAGATTCTTTATTTGTATAGATCAGTATTGACAAATCCAGCTATTAGTAATTCTCAGGAATTCTTGCCAAGCTTTTTCCCATCATTATAAGTGGCAAAAATTAAATCACAGACATTGAGCAACAACTTCTGACTATCTGACTGCTAATTTAAGTATATATTCCTATATAATTCCAATAATGTACAGAATATAGCCTAATCCCTAATTCTATTTCTATGTTAGGCTAAATCAAAAATAAAAGAACCACAATATAGACTTATTATATAAAAAAATCACCTTTCTTTTTCTAGCAACAAACAGTTTTAAACTATTGGATAATTACTCCCACATTTTACTCTAAACTTTGTGCGCAGGCCTTCAGGTCAACCTTAATAATGATTGTTGGACAAATCCCTGCAGTTTTCTTGGCAAGATTTTTGGAAATGGTTTGTCACGGAGAGGCAGTGACTGTTCCAAAGCTACACAGTTGGCTTTATGCCTAAGACAGTTAGAAAACATGATTTCCTTGTTTCTAATCTGGCACTTTTAACCAGAACACCAAACTTGACTCTCACTTTAAACTTAAAAATTCATTTACATTACTATTTCTGGTTGTTACGCTGCTGGTTGATCTGAGTTTCTTACAGATATCTGTTGTTCAGGTTTTTTTCAGCAAAACTATTCAGTTTTTATAGTTTCTAAAGGGAAATGGTAAAAGAAAAATACATTATTTGCTGTATATTTTGAAAACTGTTTCAACTTTATGTTTTAGCTTGGTGAGCAATGTCAAGAAGAAATAACTCAGTAAATGTTTTTGTAAGCCCCTGGAGTCACTGAGAGTCAGTTGGGTCACCATATACCATATTTTTCAGATTATAAAATGCACCAAGATTTTGAAAAGAGAAAGAAAAAGTTTTTGACCTCCGTGTGTCTGCGTTTTGCCCTTCCTGGGCCCCAGGAGCACCCTGCAGGCCTCCTAAACCTTCTGTGCAGCCCCTGTTTGTGAAAAATGGGCCCATTTTTGTCCTCCCAAACCCTTTGTGCGTTCCATTTTTGCCATCTCCGGTCCCCAGGAGCACTCTGCAGGTCTCCCAAACCTTCTGCAGATCCCATTTTTGCAAAAAATGAGCCCGTTTTTGCCTTCCGAACTTCCCACACGTCCTGTTTTTGCCTTCCTCAGCCCCCAGGAGCACTCTGCAGACCTCCCAAACCACACCTCTGTGTGTCTCATTTTGGGCAAAAATGGGACGCACGGGGGGGGGTGTGTGTTGGGAGGCCAAAAATGGCTGTATTTGGTCTATAAGACGCATCGACATTTCCACCCTCTTTTGGAGGGGGGGAAGTCTTATACTCTGTACGATACGGTACAAAGTACGGTAAACTTTCATAAATAAATAAAATATCATTTAAGTTAATAAACAATAATATATTCTTCATTATAGTGTTTTTCCAATCTCTTTTTACTGTTGCTAATTGTTTTTATGCTAAGAGTGATACATTAATTATATTTCTGTAATTGTGCTTTAACTGTCTTCTAGTCAGAGAAAAAAATGTTGCATTTTTTGTGGGGAGTAAGATTGTAGTTTTTAGAAAATTTTACATGTGCTTGTTGGGAAAATTCCAAGGAAAGCCAACTGGGATCAAAAGGCTAATCAAATATTGCTCCCATTTCGTTTCCTGATTACTGTTATTCAAAGACTCAGTGCTTCTAGTTGGAAAGTTAGAATGTATGCACTGTGTGATGCCTGTTTAGCAATTATATCATAACATTATGTGCATTATGAAGCTATATTTCTTTATCTAAATTACTCATAGTTTAGTTTCATTGAATGATCCTAGTGAAAACAGAACCAACCAACCTCCATCCATCTTTCCTCTATCATATATAACCATATGGGCCTGGTGAAGACTTTGCTTCTTTTTTGATATTTTTTCTAAAATAAGCTACATGATGTGCTTTTGACACTCATTATTTATTTCAGAACTCGTCTTGAAGAACTGCGAATGTTCTTAGAGAATGAGACTTGGGAACTTTGTCCTGTTAAATCAAGTTTCAGCATATTGCAACTTCATGTAAGTCTAGACCGTTTCAAACACAGGAAAGATAATGGCTGCTTTGATCAAGGCTGCTACGTAGTATTACTGAAATCTTGTATCATATATATCTCCACTCACTAACTTTTTGGGCATCACTATAATGGTTACCGTGGATCTCTAAACTCTCACCAAAATAGCTAAGAGAAAGTTTGTGGAACTAACCAAGCCCAAACCATGTTCAGCTTTAATAAACTAGTTGCATCTTCTGCTGAAGAGAACTATGGAACTGCCAGCTGCTCTTAGATGGTGATCTAACTTTCAATAGCTCTGAAAAAAGGACGAGATATACTGTTAGACTCCATGAGTGAAGGAGAACCCATGAGGCATCTCTTCTAGGAATAAGCGCTACAGATCTACTCCACTGTCAGCTTAGAGTTACAGGCTGCATATTGATACACCCAAAAGCAGTTCTGACAGCTTTTCTGAGCTCAGTTTTGACAAATTTTTATATATTCGATTATTTTTATTACTATATTTTTAAACAGCCATTGAAGCCAAGTGCATTTGAATTCTCATAGTTGTACACATGTTAAGTCCATACGCATAATTCATTGCAATGCATTAATTAAACTGTGTTTAAAAAGCTTTTTAGTTCTAAGGTGTATTATATATCCTGTGAAGGGATTTGACAGATCTGTTAAAATTATACAGACATTAAAATAACCATTAAATATGGAGTTTTTAAAAATGCAGGAATGAAAACATTACTGGCTAAAAAGTTAATATTGCAGGATTTGTCCAGAAAGTATTGTATCAACATGTAATAATGTTGATAAATATTTAGATGTCATGTATAAATAATCCGTGTATAAATAATCTTCTGTTGATGGTAATAGGAATTTAAATTCATGGCACAATCACGTTCCCCTACTGTGTCACCAAGCAAGCAGCCTGCATTAGAAACAGAAGGAGATCTAACTCTTTTTGAGCAATATCGTAATGGAGGAAATCCTTTTGAAATCCAAGCCAACAACAAGGATGACGAGACGGAAGATGTGTTGGCTTCTAATGGGGTAAGTAAAAAAAATGTCCTATAACTTGTAGTGCATAGAGTATCAGTCACTGATATTCAAAAGAAATATGACAAAATAATTAAGAGTCAAAGGTGAAGTTTGTTTGGACATTCTCATTGCATTGTATAGCTTATATATTAGATTAAAAATGCAAAGAATTTTTAAACATGATTTATTTTGATCTGATTTTTTTTTACATCTCAATAACTTGGCATTTTAAGAGGAGTGTGTAGACTTCCTATATCTACTGTAATTGGTCATGCATATGGGCAATTGATGCAGTTATAAAACCAAATAGTGGCATCCTTACTATCAAGAACTGAATTCATTTGCCAGACAGAATGTTAAATTGTGCATAGACATCTGCTGACAAACTCTTCTCCCATATATATCATCCAAAGAGATGACTCACTTCATACAGAATGAAAGGAAAATGGATAGTTACAACTTGCAACAATAATGGGAGAACATTTACTATTTCTTTAGATTTTAAAAGTTATATTTTAATAAAAAATTATTAAAAGAAGACCCAAAGCTGCCCATTTGGAATTAGTCAGCAACCTTTTTAACTTGGGCATAACAAATTAAAAGAATTGATAGTTTGCTTTGAGAAGTAAATTACTTTTGTTTTAGGAATATTTTGATACTTTTTATTTTATGTTACCTATCCATCTAATGAGTGCTGATTTGGAGTGGGCTGTAGCTTCAGTGAATACTACTATTTATTTATGTAACTAAATATTTAAACTACTCTCTGCCCTCACTTGATACCATTCTTTAATTGCTGGATCTAAATTTGCTTTTTCTTTTTTTGTATGTGCATGCACATATACATTATATCATACACTTATATGCACTCATTATATGCACTCATTACTTCAGTTGACTTGTGTTTAGCTTATGCCAGTCTTTTCTGTGCTCCGGATATATTTGGACTATACGTTCCAAAATTTCCAGCCATCATAGTTGAAGAAAATTGTAGTTCTAACTCTTGAGGTTTGAAGCTAGCTTATGTCACAGCAAACTGTTCACTTATAATATGATTTTTTAAAAAATCCTAAGTTTGTTTAAGCCACATCACACTTTTGTTAGAAGCACTGAGGCTCTTATGAATTTAAAGAATTAGTTGGTTACATCACTGTTGCCCGGAGACACCCCATTGGAGTAAAGAATGAAGCTGTCATGGCAGTATTTGGGTCTTGAACACTGCTTGCTAACCTCCAACCCAGCGTCTGAACCATTTGTACTCCCTGTTTGTTTGTTGAAGTAAAACAGCAGAACTACCAAGGGCAGAATCATGCCTAGTTTATATATGATGCTGTTGAGAACTTGAACAAAATAATGGTATAAGCCTGGTTTTTTGCTTATTATTATTTTTGGATAATAAAATTCAAATTCATGAGATAACGAAAGGAGTGAGACAAGGATGCCCACTTTCCTCATTTCTCTTTATATTATCATTGGAACCACTCTTAAAAAAAAATTAGGGAAGATCGAGAGATAAAAGGATTGACAATAAAAATGAGGAGTACAAATTGCAAGCTTTTGCAGGCGATATGGTCTTTATAATTGAGGAACCCCTAAAACCAGGCTCTAAATTGATAGAAAAAGTACAAGAATTTGGTGTAGTGGCAGGTTTAAAAATTAATAGAAATAAATCCAAAATCTTAACCAAAAATCTTACAAAGAAACAAAAGATAGAATTAGAAAATAGTATGAATATTTAGATAACAAAAAAAATTAAATATTTAGGGATTTGGTTAACAAGAGGCTCCTCAATCAAAAAGGAAAATTATGACAAATTAATACTGCAAATTGAGAAAGATTTGGAAAATTGCAAATACCTTCAAATTTCATGGATGGGAAGAATGGTGGCAATAAAAATGAATATCCTGCCCAAAATTTTATTCCTCTTCCAGGTTATACTGATAAAATTAGAAAAAACGTTTTTTTGATTTATTAAACAGATTGACCTCAAAATTTATATGGCAAGGGAGAAAACCTAGAATTAGATTAAAAACACTACAAGATACTAGGGACAGAGAAGGAGAAGCTTTTCTGGATTGGGAGGCTTATTACCAAGCAACATGCCTAACATGGTTAAAGGAATGGATGGAGCTGGGAAATAAAAGAATTTTAACAATAGAAGGACACGATTTACAGACAGGATGGGATGCATTTCTATGGGGTGAAAAGTATAAACCCATGGATATTTTAGAAGGCATATAATTAGAAATTCACTGTTATTAATTTGACATAAAATCGAAAAGCAACACTATATAAGAATACTGTTTTGGATCTCTCCCAATGAAATATTAACGCACCAAAATTTAGTAAACTGGACTGAAGTAATTAGATACAGGGATATATTAAGTGATTCGGGAAAATTAAAAACAAAACGTCTCGCCTGGACTATTGTAATGCTCTCTACATGGGGCTCCCCCTGGGGTGCACTCGGAGACTTCAGCTGGTCCAGAATGTGGCTGCGCAGGTGATTATGGGAGCAACCTGGCGCTCCCACATAACACCTCTCCTGTGCGAGCTGCACTGGCTTCCGGTGGTCTTCCAGGTGCGATTCAAGGTGTTGGTTCTCACCTTTAAAATGCTCCATGGCATAGGGCCAGGGTATTTGCGAAACCGCCTTCTGCTACTGATAACCTCCCACCGGCCAATACGCTCACACAGAGAGGGCCTCCTCAGGGTGCCTTCGGCCAAACAGTGTCGGCTGACGGCCCCCAGGAGGAGAGCCTTCTCTGTGGGGGCACCCACCCTGTGGAATGAGCTGCCTTCTAGTATATGTTTGATCCCGGACCTTCGCACCTTCCGTAAGGCCCTAAAGACGTACCTATTCCAACAAGCCGGCCTAGCCCAAAGGGTTTTTTAAAAGGTTTTTTAAATTATATGGATTCGGGGTTTTTAAATTGGAATTTTATGGATTTTGGGGGTTTTAAATTTTAAATTTTTTAAATTGAGAAGCCAAGGATTTAATTTATTTATTTTAGTTCATTATAACTTTTGTATTCTATGTATTTTAATTTTTTGGCTGTTCACTGCCCTGAGTCCCTTTTGGGAAAAAGGGTGGTATATAAATCTGAAATAAACTCAATTAAATAAGAATTGGAACAGGATTTGAAGTTGAATGGTGGACGTACTTACAAATAATATCAAAATACTTAGAAGATACAAAAATAGATCAGGTACAATTGGAACAAAATGAACTGGATAAAATTATATATGGGAGGGAACAAAAATTAATTAGTAAAATTTATAAATGTATGCTATTTTACATATGTTTTTTATTTATTATAGCTTACAGGGCTGCTTGCCAATTTAAAATAATAGAATAAATTAATCCTCATAGTGATACAAGAAAAAGTCTGCAATGGGCAATCTTTTGTTTTTTTGTTTTTTTTTTCAATTTTTATTTATATATACAGACTAAACAAACAATAAAACAGTAAAACAAACTAAACAATAAAACAGTAAAACATACAAAACATAAACGTATAAACACAAAATCACAAAATCAAATATTTATCCAAATTTTTGCAACTGTAGTCTGTAATCTTGTTTCATAATTTAACTCCTCCTTATTTGGTCTTTCCCTTCTATCTATCTTTCTGATTTATTATTGACTTGTGTGTGTACTATGTTTTCCTCTTTCTGTATTTCTGTATCTTTCTGTATACAAATACCAAATGCAATGGGCAATCTTTTGATTTCCTCTAATTTTTGCAATAAACAAAAAATTATAAAAATGGAAAAAGGTGCATATTTTTCTTAAACATGATTGGATGGTTATTAGATTTACACTATCAGATTCATCAATCTTTCATTTGGAATCGATTTATTTGGAAACGTATTTTCATTAAATTATAATTTTTGACAAATTGTTACGTTATTTTATTTAGATCCAAATTTCAAATGTTTATTGGGTATGAGAACTTCCCTTGGCTCTTTTTCCTTTTTGCTTGTCATCCATTGTTTTTCTCACTTTACTGAAAGCTCACATTCAGCATTCAGAAGAGGTTAAAATAAAGTGCTGATTACAATATTTGCAAGTCTAATTCTGTTCTCTCTTGCACTTTTGATGGCAATAGAAAGTTTCTCCTAAGGTAATGTTTGATGCTGATTAAAACAAGATGTGGAAGCCAGATTTGTGGGAATGAAAAGAAGATGATCTTTAATCAACCTTTATTTCTTTCTGAAATTTCTAAAAAAAAATTGACAGGATATTCTGGCTGAATTACAATACATTTTCTAAAACAACGACAACAAATAAATACAATGCTGTGAAATAGTAGAAAACAGTAAAATAAGATGCTATAATTTATATTACTAGAGGCAATATTGCTCTGTATAAACATTTATATTCTAAGGGCCACTGAAAGTTTAATGGGAATTCTGGATTTTCACAAAGAAACTGAAAACTCTTCCCATCTGTTGTTGGCAGTATGAATCGGATGAACAAGAAAAGAGCGCCTATCAAGAGTATGATAGTGATAGTGATGTACCTGAAGAACTGAAAAGAGATTATGTTGATGAACAGACTGGAGATGCTCCTGTAAAAAGGTACTTTGAGCATACATATTGTTAATCACTTCAACATTACTAAAATTCCAAAAGGAAGAACAACTTTTTTCCCTGTTGTATAATGCTCTGGTCCCGAAGCTGGGCTGTTACCTTTCCAACTGACAAGCCCAGCATGCTGAGCCAGCATCAAAGAGCAGGAGCCTATTTAACATATTTTGAGTCATTTGCCAGAATGCTACCATATTTTTCGGAGTATAAGATGCTCCGGAGTATAAGACGCACATTAGTTTTTGGGAGGAAAACAAGAAAAAAAAAATCTGCCTCTGCCTACCAACATCCATCGGTATTCCTCTGGCTAGCATCCTTGCAGCAAACAGCCAACAGCCTGGTGAACTTCAGCACATTATCGCAGCCTGATTTAGAACAAACAGCTGATTTCATTTGCCTAGAATTTTATGGCACGTAGTGGTCAGGTAAGTATTTCCTATAGTTCACAAGCATGGACAGGAGTATGATACCTATATACCATGGGTGTCAAACTCGATAGTATCATGACATATTTTGCCTTTGTGGAGTCTGGGTGGACACGGCCTATGCATGATGCATCCGGCCAGCAGGCTGCCAGTTTGATACCTCTTATATCATTATTCCTCAAATAATATTTCAGGTAATCCTTGCTTCTGCCTTGTCTAGGACTGTTCTAAATTACAGAGGGTTAAAAAAAATAAGTTGTGCAACCAAACTTCATATTTCTGACTGTTTCAGAGTCCTTCAATCACATCATCATCATTTCTGTGCTTCACAACCTACTTGTGACAAGCAGTTTAGAGAAGGCAGAAGTAAACTTCTAAGGTGTGATGTTTCACTTAAACATGTGATGTTTCATTTAACAACTACAGTGAGGTTGGAAACTCATTGGGCTAACATGATTTTCCACTTAGTGCCCATGGTGCTTAGCTGTTGATTACTATTGTTATCACTAGGTGAAGACTATTCTATTTAAGAAATGCTGCCTTTGATTCAGGAGATTATATATCAAGGTTATTAATTATGATCACCTATTCTCCATGACCCTCTTAAATTAAAGCCTCTTTTTGAATTGCGCTCAGTTCTCCTGTTGAGATTATGGACACATCCATGTAGTTTTCTTGGCAACAATAAACTGTTGCCATTTTCTGGGATGTATTTTAAATTGCAAGCCTGTGATTTTCTGTGATCTTGCAAATCAAATTCAAGCTAGTCTGCTTAACTTTTTGAAATCAGTCGGTGCTGGTTAGGTAGAAAGAAGTTAGCTAGACTTCTGGTTTAGTATTGTTAAAATTAATGGCCATCACAACACTATTGTAAATTGTCTTAGATTCTGAGGTCTTTGACTTCTAGTGAGGATGAGCACATGCTGAATTGTCTTAAGCAGCCAAAATGTTTTGACTTTGGCATTAGGTATATCTTCAGTGGAGAGAGAAAGAAATCCTCTATAATTGCAAATAAGCTACATAACTTTTTAAGATCTGTAACACTAAATCCCCCTTGTGTAAAGACTTGTTTTCTTGTAACACTCACTGCTTCCAAAATTAATGAAATTTTAATTCTAAGGCATTATTGATTTGTACTCAAGATCAATACACAACCTTTATCATGAAAACCAATAAGTCTGTTCTTTCTAGTCCTAATAATACTTATACAGAATAATAAAGCACTATAAATTGCCTATAAAATTAAATTGTTATCTGTGTATTTTCTAATCCAAAGAGTAAAGCTAGAGAGGATGACAATGAATAGATCCTAAAAGCAATTTTAAGGAACTGCTGTTACTCCAGCAATTATTTTCATTTGAATATGATAATAAAATAGAGGTAGGGAAGGTATTACAATTTTTTCATGTTTGATAAAATTAAATGATTGAAATTAAATTTCTAAGATGTCAGAACAAAAGCAATGAAAATATATTGCAATATGAACACATTATCTTCAACTTCATTTTGTATTGTAAGAATTGCATTAAATTTTTAACCCAGTACAATTAATTATACAAATAGTTCAAGTAATAATATAAATTATAATACTCAAAGCAGAACAAATATATTACATTTCATTTAACTACTGTTAAGAAAGTTACATACTTAAAAGAATAAAGACTAAACTAAAACTAATAACTATAACTATAAACTTGAACAAACTTTAATATCTACTATTTAATTCAACTGCAGTAGAAATAGATTAAAAAAGGAAAGGGGGAAAAAGACCAACCAAATAAGGAAGAAAAAAATAAATGAATTTCTGAAATGTGAGAGAAAAAAGAAAAATATTTCTTTGGTTTTTCCTTTCCTTCCCTCTCTCCCTCCCTCCCTCCCTCCCTCACACACTCACTTTCAACACAATATTTATTTAGGTCTCTGATTTAAGATTTTTTAATACGCAAATTGCATCATTACACTGACTTGGGATAATGAGAGTCCCAATATAGTCACAGGTTGCTAGTTTGATATAGAACAGGGGTGTCAAATTTGTGTCATCGCAGCAGTGTCATTGATGTATCACAACTTTTTCCCCCTTCATTAAACGGCATGGACGTAGCCAGCGTGTGATGTATCCAGCCCATGGGCCGCAAGTTTGACAGCCCTGATATAGAATATACATTCTCACACACACACACACACATATATAATACTGTTTTGCTGGCATAAAATGAAAGTATATTTGTTTTTCCGACACTTTTGAGCATTTTATTGGATATCTGTTTACTTAACAATTAATATCTTTAACCTAGTGTTTCTCGAGAAACTCTGAGGAGCAGGAAGAGATCAGATTATTGCCTCAACAAGGTGAATGCCCCAATTTTAACCAACACTACACTTAATGTAATTAGGCTTGTTGGTAAGTGAATTTTTGGGATTTTTATTTTTAAATGTGCACTGTGTGTGATTTATCTTATATATATATATTTAAGACTGGAACTTAAGCTTTATTAGAAAAAAAGTTTTTATCAGAAATTTCCACACACTCATGAAAATATATCAGGCAATTCTTGGGCAACAGAACAAGCACTGCAAAAATACAAGGATGGTTCATTTCAATCTTATAATAATTATCACAAAAGATATGTATAAATATATGTTTCAGTGGGTGTGGGTGTGTCTGTGTATTTTCTTAATCTTTATTATCGTGTTATAGCCTGAAAACATACCAAATATATATGGGATATTAATTATAAAGGGAAACACATACATTAAAATCTATAAACATAAATAAAAAGTTAGCATATAATGATGTAATAGAGGCACAGAATAAAGCAATCTGGGGGGATTCATCCACAATCTTATTATGGTGGCATTATAAAAATATCCATCAGTACACATCCGATGTTGGGATTCTCTGTGAGGTCTTCAGTCTGTGGAATTCTGGGAGCTGAAGTCCACATATCTTGAAATTGCCAAGGTTGAAATATAGTGATCTATCCCATTCTCAATAAATTCCTTGGCAGGCAGTGCCAAGCTTATTTGTTGCTGCTTCTGTCCAATCAGGATACTAATGTATCATCCATTCTACTTGAGACTGTCTGCCCCTTTTTCTTTTTTCTATTTGTCTCATTTATGACTGATCAATCTTGGTAATTAGTATTGTTCTTTTGTATTTTGTGCTTATTTTTATTGAGAGGCTTTGGGTGTATGTATATGTGGCATACATAAAAAATATATTACATTTGTGTGTATGCTTAAAGAAATCATGGTTCTTCAAGCTCAGGTTTGAAGTACTCCCATTTTTTTTTTACTGCTTTAGAGCCACAATGTGCCCAGCCTCTTGGTGGTGGTTGGGCTCTTAGGGTCTCTATGATCTGCAGCTTTGATCTGGGGATTAGGAAACAGAAACTGTATCTTCTGTCATTCACCCTCAACCCCAGGCTAGTAAAGGAGAGTGCTGAACGGGGGGTGGGGGTGGGGAGTGTGTGGGGAGGGAGGAAGAATTACCTTCTTCTGCTGGGCCTCAGTCTCACTTCCAGGTGATGGCACTATTGCTTTGGAAGAACAGGCATATTTCTAAATCAAGTCTCCTTGTAGCCACTCACAAATTCCAGGAGCAATAATAATATTCTATCATGTCAGGTGTCTGTTGCAGCAGTCCTGCTTCTGCTGTCTTTTTGTGCTTTTTATATACCTGGCTAGAGTTTTTGGTGTTGCACTCAGTACTACACCCATCACCTGGTATATCCAGCTTATGCCAAGAGCAGTAGCAATATAGTATTGAATGCAAAGGCAAATGCTATTCTTTTCACCTTTGACCGTGTGTGAATTTTGAGTGTCTGTTTTTGAGAGTGCATGGATTTTTTCCAATGAACATGTTATATAATATTAGAAATTTGCTGGGTAAATGGTCAAAATAGCTGTCCATCGGTCCCATTTCCCCCCCCCCCCAAATCACTATGGTCAACTTGTATGTTACGATTTGGACTGAAGAAGAAAGAGTTTTATCCCATGCTCAATTATGGATTTTTGATATTTCTTTTTTCTGTACTGTTTGCCTCATACATGAAACAGAAAGCAAAAAATCATTCTTTCGAATTTAACAAAGAATAGATAAACATAAATTAATGTCACTGAATTCAGAAGAGGAAGATTCTTATGGATCAAATAGTTCATTTTACAGGTAAAAATAAATTATTGTGAAATAAAGAAGGCCCTTATTTCTATATACATATATAGCAAACATAGTTGATCTTCCAAAGCTACCAATAAAAGACTAAGGAGCCATACTTTTCTTTTCTTTTTGTTTTACAAACTAATATTTATTTGTATCAGCTGAATTGGAAGTAAGCTCACATCAGATAGTTTCTGACTGGAAATAATATTCTTACGTGTATGGAAAGTATCTATAAACTTTTTAGAATTGCATTGTATGCTACATGGAGTTCCAATCAGGGAGGTTAATATGGCAATATCTTATTGCAATATTTTAACAGAATCAATGATGTGTTAAACAGGTATGTGTTACAAAGAAGCTTTAAATAGTTTGGTTGCACTGCTTGCTACTTAATCTTTGTTAAGATGTAAGAGGTGATCCTTGGAGAATTTGCTACTTCTGGATGTGCGTCAGTATAATCCCTCATGAAACAAAACTTGCTTCAGTATTTAAGGAGATTTTTCATAACAATCCCCAATCAAGTGATCTTACTGACTCATTAGTTTATAATTTAAATGGATTTTTATAAGATGAACATAAGGGAATGTAATTAAATTGTTTTCCACAGAACTTTATTTTTATGCATTTTTTGCCTGTAGTGCTGTTTTCCCTGAGCTCTTTCTTGATATTTCATTATGCTTGGAGAAAATCTACATTGGTTAGCTTCACCTAAATGCAGGTGTTGTAATTCTTCAGAATCTTCTGGGATTCTGTCATAACAGGTTAATAAATTTTGCCAATACTCATGTCCAAACTCTTAGTATCTCTCCTTGGACTAATAATCTGTTGTTATATTTGCTTGTTTGAATACTATGCAGAATTATCTTTGTAAAACTTGATAGAGATTTTAGTCAACTTTACTGGATCTTGTCATATATAAAAAAATTCAGGAGTTTGAAATCAGAAAAATAAGAAGAAATCCTAAATCAAGCCCACAAATTATTCATTTTTAATTATTTGCATTATAACGTCTATAAAAAATATCCCTAGATACCCTGGCAAGTATGTTGCTGAGGTTTTGAGTCCTGCTTTAAATATTATGGTAGTTTGGGTGTAAGAACCTGGGCACAGCACAGAATAGAGATGCACATCATTTTTGAAAAGCTACGTATAAATGTTGATACCTTCTCCAGAATAAAATGGGATATGAAATATGGAAATCATAAAAACAAGTACCCCTGATTTATGTGAATAGAAATATAAGATTTGTATTCATCTCATACTTTTGTATGTTCATCTTGGGCCTAGAAGTACATAACCTATATTGGGAATGCTATAATACGCCTACTTTATATGATACTAATATTCAAAAGCTATAGGAATGCTCTGCTTTAATGCTTTGCAGCATGATGCCAAATTTGTTGTTAGTTGCGAAGTCACGTTTGACCCATCATGATCCCATGGACAGCATTCCTCTAGGCTTTCCTGTCCTCTACCATCCTTTGGAGTCCATTTAAGTTCACACCCACTGCTTCAGTGATTCCATCCAGTCACTTCATTCTCTTTTGTCCCATTCTTCTTTTGCCCTCAATCTTTCCCAGCATTAGGCTCTTCTCCAGTGAGTCCTTCCTTCTCATTAGGTGGCCAAAGTATTTGAGTTTCCTCTTCAGGATCTGACCTTCTAAAGAGCAGTCAGGGTTGATCTCCTCTAAGACTGACCAGTTTGATCATCTTGCAGTCCAAGGGACTCTCAGGCACCATAATTCTCAAGCACCATAATTCAAAGGCCTCAATTCTTTGGCGCTCAGCCTTTTTTATAGTCCACCTTTCACAGCCATACATTGCAACTGGGAAAACCATAGCATTGACTATACATATTTTTGTTGGCTGGATAGATGCTAGATTAGTGCTCACCTAATTTTGGGTGGGATGCAGAGGAAGAGATTATTCTTTTAAGTGGAACTGCAGAAGTGGAAATGTAGTTGAAAATTAGTGCCTCTGGGTGATTTGTCCTCATAGCAGAAGGAAAAAATGATATCCTCAGTTGGGATCAATGTACCAGATGGAACAGTTCTTCCTGACTAAGGTACTTAAGAGACAAGCCATCTTGGACTTCCAAGTTTAAATGCACGTTATGAATTATACTCCTCAAGGGAACAATATAGTGAATGGCTGTTAATTTTCACTTGCCAACTGCAGTTGCAGTTCCCAGGTAATATTCAGAAGTTAACACCATAGAGAGAGCATAGCTATATACCTTAATAGTGATCAGGGCAAGAATCACTGTGGGGTCTGTCAAACTAGCTAACATCATGAGTCCTGGTAGAGACTGGGGTTTTCTCTCATTTTATATTGTAGTGGCTTGTCCTGTTAGTGTTGGTGGGGGTGCTCTTGGTGATTCTTTGTTGGCCTGTTTACTGTTAGCCCAGAGCACCAAGTATCCCATAATTAAACCCTGCACTACAAATATCATCCTCTAACGGTATTAATGGCGGTTCCCAGGATGAGGGTGTTCTTTGTGGTCGCACCGACCGTCTGGAATGAGTTGCCCGTCGAATTCCGGACAGCCCCCGATCTCCGCACCTTCCGTGCCGACCTTAAGACATGGCCCTTTCAACAGCTTCCCTGATCTGTTGCTGATTTTAATTTTGGGGTTTGGGGGGGATTTTATTTGGTTTTAATATTAGTTAATAGAATTTTTCATTGTCGGGTTGTTTTTATTGTTGTGAGCTGCCCTGAGTCCTACGGGAAAAGGGCGGCATACAAATCTGACAATCAATCAATCAATAATAAATACCGTATTTTCCGGCGTATAAGACGACTGGGCGTATAAGACAACCCTCCTCAGAGCCATTTAAGGCTCGTCAGAGCCTTATGGGCTGGTCTGCCTGGTTACAGGAGAATGAGACCCGGCGTATAAGATGACCCCCGACTTTTGAGAAGATTTTTGTGTGTTAGAAAGTAGTCTTATACGCAGGAAAATACAGTAAATAAATAATAAATAAATATATAAATATAAATTAAATATAAATATAAATATAAATATAAATAATATAAAATAACTTTAGTAAGTCCCTACTCCTTGTGGGCTGCAGCTAATACCTTGAATCAGAGCTAGGGAAACCCCTTAAGATACAGATTCCATATGTGTATTCAGCTGCAGCTGGGAGTCAGGCAGGGCTCAGCACCTTAAACACTCAAAGAGCCACTTGGACTGGTTTCCTACAGAAAAAAAAAATGGAGCCACAAAACCTGGATGGATGTGGCTAACTCGATGTCACTCACTCCCACCTAGTCACATGACCCATAGCCATGCCTACCCAGCCACAAAACCATCTCTGTCTCTCTCCCTATCTGCCCCCTCTTTCTGTATCTCTGTCTCTATCTTCCCTATCTTCCTATCTTCCCCTCTTTCCCCCCTCTCTGTCTCTCTCCCTCTGTGTGTATCTCTCTCTCCCCCTCTCTACATATCACTCTGTGTGTGTCTCTGTCTCTCTGTCTCTCTCTCTCTCTCTCTGTCTCTCTCTCTCTGTGCCTCTGTCTCTCTCTCTCTCTCTCTCTCTGTGTGTGTGTGTGTGTGTGTGTGTGTGTGTGTGTGTGTGTGTCCTCCTTTCAGGCGACCGTCCTCCTCCTCTCCTCTCATATCCCCCAGGCTGGCTGTGGCTGAGCCAGGAACGTGTGCATGCGTGGGGAGTCCCTCCTCAAGCAAGCACTAAGGTGCAGGAAAGGCATGTACGGGATGGGTGGCTGCTTCTTAGGAGGGTCTTAAAAGAATGTGGCTTCTCTCCTGCACTAATGCTCCAGCCATTGCCTTGCTGTGTCATTCCCCATCCCCAGCGCTCTTCAGTTAAGCGCGGAGGGTGCGAACTCCAGCCCTAAGTGGCAGGAAGTGAAGCTGCCTTATGTGCAAGTGTGGAGCAAAGGCAGATACAGGACTGCTTCACTACTGCACTCTCTGGTGACCCTCTTCCCCCTCCTCCTCTCAGGATGCCTGGGACAGCTGTGGCTGAGCCGGGAGCATATGCACACATGGGAAGACCCTTCTCAAGCAAGCACGAAAGTTCAGGAAAGGTGCACACAGGGTGGGAAACAGCTTGCTTAAGGAGGGTCTCCCTGTGCACGTGCACGCTCCCGCTCAGCTACAGGTGGCCAGAGGATCATGAAAGGAGGGGGGGGAAGAGAGTACAGGAACAAAACGGCCCTGTGCCTGCCTTCATGCCACATTTGCGCGTAAGGCAGCCTTCGCTTCCTACTGTTTCGGGCTGGAGTCCAAAAAATAAGAGGGATTAGGGGCAGGGCCAACCAGTGATAGCACAAGAAGCCGCAGCAGAGGGCCCAAAGAGCCACTTGCGGCTCGGGAGCTGCAGGTTGCCGACCCCTGGTCTAGGGGCACAAGTAAGGCACAACTTGTTCCTTTGTGGGAAATACCCCCGGCCTGAGATATATTTGCAGCCAGCAAAGAGTTATCTGGTCTTTGAACCAATAACAGTCCTGTTTAATTAGCTTCATCTTATTCTCATCCAGGCTCTTAAGTTTTTCCATATTGCCAGCCCAGCACACAGCAATGCTATTTAGCTTGGTATGTTAATGATACCTCATCCCAATATGGTTGATAACTTCCTTCATCAGGCTTACATAGATATTAGAGGGGAGATAATTGGTCTCAACAAGACTTTACAAGGGAATGACTTTTAGCCATTACTGTAATTCTGTCCATTTAGGAAGGATTGGAATCATTGGAGATACATGGGTAGGTTGAACTTGTAATTCCTAAAACTTTGAGTGAGAACCTCTCTCAAAATTGCAGTCAAACTATAACTTTTAACCTGACAGAATGTGGGAAAAGTAATTAAATTCATAAAGAGGACAGACATTGCATTCAGTGAACTGAATTTAACTTTTCTTCTTCCATTCAATCATGTTTGATTCTCAGAAATTACCTGGACAGTTTTCTTGGCAAGGTTTTTCAGAAATGGTTTTCCATCGTTGTCTTCTTGGGGCTAAGAGAAAATGACTAGTTCAAGGCCACCAACCTGGCTTTGTGTCTAAGATTGGACTAGAATGTAGTGTCTCCTGGTTTGTAGCCTAATCCCTTAACTATTACTCCAATCAGCAGTGAAATGCACTTCGCTACCAGTTCAGGAATGTGAGCGTGTGTGCCTCTTTTGCACATGCGCAGAGGATCAAAAACAGGGCATAATGACGTCCTGGCGAATGGGTGGAGCCTCCTGCCACCAGCGCTACCAGTTGGCGCAAGCTGGATAGATCCGGCTGGATTTCACCACTGCTTTCAATATTAAATTTAAAAATAATTATATTTCACATTTAGCTTGGCAGTATCCACTGTTCTGCCTTGCTCTGCCAGTATTTCGGAGTGCAGGTTTTAGCATGTTACAAACAATGCAGATAGGATTTCACTAAGAAAAAGTTGTTTGTTCCTATTTTAATGAAATAATTTTTTAAAAAGTTTCCCAAAGTAGAATATATGGGTTAATATAATGTTTACTACAATTAATCCTGTGGTATTAATTATTTTGTTTGGTTAGATTTCTGTGGTGGCATTCTGTATAGCTTTTACTGTTATACTACTGTTCTGTATTCAGAAATTGCTAATTGGGATGCCCACAGAGCTTTTAACTGTGTGAAATATTTTAACTTGTAAACCTTTTGTTTTCATTCTCATTGTAATGCCTAAAAAGTCTGAAGCAAATAAAGATGAAAAATGGCAAAACTGTGTTTTCATGTATTAACCAAGTCCAGCATGAACATTAAAGGGTATATCTTGATGAAAGCCTTGGAAGAGTAAAAAGCAGGGATATTCCAAAGGAATCTTGAAAAGTGTGTGAACAGAAGTTTTCAATATGAGGATGTTTTTTGTTTGTTTAGAATTTCAGCTTTCACTGACTAGGCTCACATACATTTTTTAAGCCATGATAAATTTACAAGATTCCTCTCCCCCCCCTCACAAACACACAACTATATAAATATAAAATATGATATGGCTCATGGTATATCCTGCTTCTCTATAAGCCTTTTTGGGTTTTTTTTAAAAAAAATCTTTATTTACATTTATCATTAAAAAAACAACCACACATCAAATACATGACAAGTAAGACAACAAAACAGGTAACATATATATCTATAACTGGTACCCTAATAACTTAATATTCAGTACAATATATCTATGTTACATTCCAGGGGAGACAGAATAACCTAATTTACCTTTATAAATCAATTAGGTCTATCCGAACTCACTTTACTTATATAATATAAATTTTTCAATAAATATGACTCCTAATCTGATTTGGGTTATAATTTTCTCTTTGATATCCAAGTATATAGTTTTTCCCAAGATAAACATGTTTGCATTTGGTCTCTATCTTTCAGTTTTTTAGTTAATTTATCTGCGTCCGCACAATCCAAAATCTTCTTTATAATTGCTTCCTCTGATGGGATATTTTTATTTTTCCAGAATTGAGCATATGTTAATCTCGCTGCTGTGATAATATATAGAGCAAAGTACCATGAATCTTTTTTGATATTTTCCAGTTTCGAACTGAGCAAGCATGTCTGGTTGCCATTCAATCTCTTGGTTTAAGATCTCCTTGAGCCGTTTTTTTCTTTTCTCCCAAAATTTTACTGCCTCTGGGCATGACCACCATTGATGGTAATATGTGCCACACTCAAACCCACACTTCCAGCATTCAGCCGATTGTCCAGTAAACATTTTAGCCAGTCTATCAGGTGAAAAATGCCATCTGTATATCATCTTGTAAATATTCTCTTTGTATGTAGAAGAAACTACTAGTTTCATATTCTCCCACCAGATCTCTTGCCATTTCTCTAAATGGATTGGGTAACCAAAATTTTCCCCCAGGCAATCATTGTGTCCTTTATTATCTCATCACCAATCTCTAATCTCATCAGTAGTTTATAACTTTTAGAATCATACCTTTTTCCTGGCCCATCAAAATTTTGTCTAACTCCTGGAAGTCGACATTTATCCCTTTCTTATCTCTATCTTTTTTATATTTTGATTGGATCTGTATATAGGTCCACCAATCCAATTGCAATTCCTGGGAATTCAATTCCTGATTGGATTTTATCTTTCCTCGTGCATTCAGCAGATCTTTATATATTAATTTTTTCGCAGGGTTGTATAATTTTGGATATGTTAATGCTTCTAAAGGAGATATCCAGCACTGCGTTTTAATATAATATTTTTTACTAATCTTCTCCTAATTTCGAATCAATATGTTCCTAATGCAATGTCAGGGAAACCATTTGCTTTGTGGGGTATTATCCCGCCAAAGTACCATATGCCAGCCCTGTTGTAAATCATGGCTTTCTATCTTGAGAAGACGACTATTATCTAGCATAATCCATTCTTTTACCTATACTAACAGTGCAGCTGAGTAGTAGTTCTCCCAACATGGTAAACGTAGGCCTCCCCTTTCTTTTACTTCCTGCATCATTTTTTTTTTTTTTGATCCAGGGTTTTTTCCCCTGCCAAATAAATTTAGTTGTTACTTGATTTAAATCCAGAAATAATTTTTTGGGTAGGTTCGCTGGGGCCGTTTGAAACAAAAAAATTAAACTTCGATAAAATATAAGATTTTATAGTTGTTACCCATCCCAGGAGTGATAATTGAATTTTACCCCATTTATCAAGGTCTTTTCTTGTTTGGGTTAATAATTTATTATAATTGTCCTCTTGTATGCTCAAACACCTGCCGGTTAACCAGATTCCCAAATATTTAATTTTGTTAATTACTCATAATCCTGTTGCTTCTTGTAGATCCTTTTTGTCTTTCTCTATGATATTCTTAGTTAGTATATTTGTTTTCTTTTTGTGGATTAATAGACCTGCTACCGCCCCAAATTCTTCAATTTTTTCTAACAAAGATAAGCAAGATTCTATGGGATCTTCCCAAATAAAAGCCATATCGTGCAAAGGCCTGGGTTTTATATACCTGGTGTCCAATTTTAAGGCCTTTTATTCTTTCCACATTTCTTATTTTATGCAGTAACGTTTCCAATGATAGTATAAAAAGTATAGAGGGCAACCCTGTCTTGTGCCTTTGCCTATAGAAAATTCTTCCATCAAATCCCCGTTTATCAGTAGTCTGGCAACTTGTTTAGAATATATGGCTTTAACTGCGTTTATAAATCTTTGTCCAAATCCCATATGTTCTAATTGTAGTAATATAAACTCCCAATTAACTCTATCAAATGCCTTCTGGGCATCTATAAAAACTAATTCAACCTTTTTACCTGGATGGTCTTCATAATATTCAAGTACTTTTAACATGATTCTCAAGTTATCTTGTATCTGTTGTGACGGTAAAAATCCATTTTGATCAGTATGTATGAATTCATTTTGGTCTATAATTTTTTATATCTGCCGGAGGGGAGATGTTCTTTGGGTATTAAATTGATATTGGCCTCCCTCCATGAATAGGGAATTTCTGCTTTTCAAGAACTTCATTAAATAAATCCTTCATATGTTCCCCCATTACCTCAAATAATGTTTTATATAACTTGGCTTGGAGTCCATCTGTGCCCGGTGTTTTTAAATTTTTCTGTTTCTTTACTGTTTTTTCAAGCTCCGTTAGGGTAATTTCCTCTTCCAAAACTTCTTTCATTAACTTGGGTATTTTGGGTAAATCCGAATTCTCTATATAGTTTTTCGTCAGTCCTGCTAAATCTCTTCTCTTTTATATAATTCCTTGTAAAAGTCCACTGCAATTCTTTCTTTCCCTCCCTTATCTTTTATTAGATTTCCATTCTTATCTTCTAATATTTCAATTCGTCTATTCTGTTTCTCCTTTTTCAACCTGTATGTGAGCCATCTTCCTAGTTTGTTAGCTGACTCAAAGTGTTTCTGCCTTGCTGCCTTTATCTTATCCTTCAACCCATCCAGATCCAAGAGGTTCTGTTCTTTTGTTTCCATAGACAATGGATTATGTTGCAATTGTTCCTCAGCTTTTGCTAATTTATTTAATATCTCACCCCTCTCTTGTTCTTCTTTTTTAAGTTTAATAGACATATGTTTAATAATAAGATCTCTTACAAAGGCTTTGGCAGCATCCCAAACTATTTGAAGGGGCATTCCTGGTGTCCTATTTTCTTGAAAAAAAAAGTCACTTCTGTCTTAAGCTTTTTCATAAATTCTGATTCTTTCAGAATCTCTGATCTCATCATCTATCTCTTCCTATTTTTCCCTTCTTTCTTTAATACGACTAATACTAGATTATGGTCTGCCCAATCATTTGGCATAATATTAACCTCTGTCACTTGAGAGTTAAGTTCTTGTGACATCCAAATCATATCCAATCTGGACCATGACTTATGCCTAAAAGAATAATAAGTGAATTGTTTTACTGTCAAATTGTGCTCCTGCCAAGTATCTTTCAATCCTAATTCATCTCTCATTTCATCACAAATGTTTGGTAAAATTCTCTTATCTTGTCCCCTTTTCCCTTTTTTGAGTTTCCCCCCTTTTTGTAATCCTGTGACCTATTAATTACCACATTGAAATTGCCTAAGACATACTTGCTCATATTCCAGATCTCTGATTTTCTTTTGTAGTCTTTGAAAAAATGTTCTCTGCTTGGTATTGGGAGCATAAATTCCTATTAATAATACTTTATTCTGCAATAATTCCACTTCTAATATTAATAGTCTTCCCTCTTCATCTGAAAATAGTTGTTTCGGTGAGAGATGTTCTTTTACGTATATTGCTACTCCTCTTTTTCTCTTCTCCAAGGCTGCTACAATAATTTCCCTGCTTTAGGACATTTCAATAATTTTGATTGCGGTAGTTTAATATGGGTTTCTTGCAAACATCTTATATCCACTTTAGCTTTGACAATTTTGGATAAAATACATCTTCTCTTCTCTTCTCTTCATCGGAGCATTAAGGCCATTGACATTCACCGTCAATAGTCTCACTCCCTGATCCATTTTTATCTATTAAGCCCTTTGGATTTTGCTGTCAGGCGAGTCTCTGTTCTGTATTCTTCTACTCCTCCTTCCCCCCTCCTCCCATCTCTTTTCTCGTTTCCATGATATATTTGTATTCCTCTCTCTTTTCTCCAGTCATCCTTCTGTTCTCTCTAATCCTCTTTTACTGTTTCTTTGTCTTCTCCATGTTCGTTAGGTCCAAAAAATTTTTCACAAAAATCCTGTGCATCCTGTATATTTTCAATTTTAATTTTCCGATCCTGCCATATCCTTCGGGTAACAGCCATCAATATGGCGCATTATGTTTCCTCAGTTCCGAGGTTATAAATTGATAGTTCTGTCTCTGCTCCCGTACTCTTCTAGGGATCTGCTTTAAAATTGTAATCTGACGCCCTTTGTATGTAACATTCTGATCCCTGGCCTTATGGAGGGTTTCATCTCTAAGCGCCTTTTTAGTTAGCCTCACAAGGATTTCCCTAGGCAAATTGTGACGTCTCGCATAATTAGTATAGACGCGGTAAGCTTCATCTATATCACTAACAATTTCTTTTTTTCTTTTTCCCACTACTTCTGCAATCACTTTCCCCACAATCTCCTCAAGCTGTTCTTCTTTATCCTCCACCAGGTTCTGGAGACATAAAAAAAGGGCAGATTTCTCCATCTCTAAAAATACTAATTCATCGTCAAGTTTCCCAACCGCATGTGCACATCTCCTTTCACATTTCTCTGTCTGAGTCTTCACTCTTTCAGTAGTGTTTTCGACCTCTGTCAGTCGCTCTTCGTGTTTAGACAATGTTAATCTCATCTCTCCCAATGTCTCTTTGATTTGTTTAATCTCACCTCTTAATCCACTCATCTCGGTTTTCAGGTCATCAAAGTTTTTAGATGTCAATTCTTGATTTTTTCCCATTATTTCCTGAATGTTCTGAAACATCTCCTGAATTCCTTGCATTGTAACTGGTTTCTCTACTGTTGGTAGGGTTTCAGATGACTTTCTTAACCCTGGAGGAGTTGTTATCAGAGAAGATGCCACTGTTGAGGCTACATGTTTCTTCATTACTTTTGTAGAGGTCACTGTGGTAGACATGTTGGTCAAAGAAAGAAAATTTTTCGAAATTATCATGCGCTAATATTATTTAGTCTATATAGGCTTACACAATCAGATCGACTTTTCTTCTTGTTTGAGGCACTTATTATTCAACCTAAATTCTATAAAAATCTAATCATGAATCACTTCAAATTTGTCCTATCTTTCTGTGGTTAAATGGAGTCTCTATATATATCTATATTGTAATTACTATAAGCAAGGTTATGCTAAATAATAAATCAGAATAAATAGTTAAGTAATCAAGCAATTAATAAATCATTCTATACAATTAATAAATATAAAAAAGAAAAAAGGAGAGAGATACTAATTTACTGACCGGTTGCTAGTTTTGTAGAAGCAAGTTGAAAATTTGGTTTCATTTTACAGCCGGAATGAAGAAATATTCTTGGAAAATAAGTACTGAGCTGCACAATGATGCAGTGATAAACAAATGTTCTTGGCATCCAGTGGGAAAAACTATGTAAGAGGGACAAGATTTAGGTGAGGAGCACTTCGTTTTTCCCATGGTTTCTTAAATATTGTCCTTCAAACTCTTTGCTAGCTAAACATGCCATATTAAAAGAAAAATGGAACATTGGTGCTTTCCTGTCAAAAGTAAATTATATTGGTTATAGATGTTCGTAAGTGCTTGAATTATTGTGTAATAGTCCTAAAGCAAGATGAGTGTCAGCTAGAAATAGAAGGTCAGAAAAGGCACAGAAGTACTATTTAATTTTGTTAATGCCATTAAAAGAAGAAATGTCATTTAAAAATATATGCAGGCATTTTGTACATGTTTTGCAGTGCAATTTGTCTTAGTACTACTTATATGTTTAGCATAAGATATGAAGTGAATACCAATGAAAATATGCAAGAGTAGGACTTCCTCTGGCTCCGCAGATGCTGACGGAGCTCTTTTTTGGAGCTCCAGCCCCGAAATCCGTAAAGCTGCTAGAACAACGCAAATCAGCTGTCTAGCAGCTAAAAATTCTCCCCCTGGGAAAAGGGGGGAGAGAAGAGCAGAAGGGCTTGGGTAGAGCTCCCCAAGACTTCCAGGCTTTTTTTTTAAGCCTGGGGGCTGAAGGATGAGAGTTCCCTGGAAACCCCTCAGCGCTCCAGATTAGGGACATGCCTGCCTGGCTTGGCAGAACGGGGCGTCGCGACCACACCTGCAGCATAGGAATAAAGATCCGAAGAATTTTTCTCAAAGACTACCAGAAATTTGGATTCTGGATGCTGGCAGAGCGAAATCAGGACAGCGGGATTTGCAAGTATGCAAGTAAAGCTTTAACTCCATATGAAAAGGGAAGGGGAAGATGGCGCTAAGGAAACGAAACTTACCAGTGAAAGTGCTTGTTAACATTGTTTAAGGTATTGGACTATATAATAAGATTGAAAAGGGAAGTGGAAGAAGACAGGAAAGACTATGATGGGGATTTTAACTAACATATATTGCTCAAGATAGTGGAAAACAATTGGATTCTGATCTGACAGTTGAATATATATAAAATAAAAATTGAAATATGGCTGCCATTAAGGAATTAGGGGGTTAGTCAGCAAATACACAAATGGGAACTTTAAAGAATTCACAAGAAACTTTTGATCTCTTTATTTTGGACATTGTGGACATAGTTAAAAACAGTATCCAGGAGTGGAAGTTGGAATATTTTAAGGATCTGCTGCTGGGAAAGAGGAAGAAATCATAGAGCCTAACGTGATTATGGAGAACAAAGAAGAGGCAGTCAGAGAAAAAATGGAGTCTAGCATTTTGGAAACAGAAGTTTTGGTGGAGGCTTCCACACAATTAGTTGGAGCATATCAAAAAGACTCATCATTGCAGACTGCAAAATACTATGAAAATTTTTGTTTTTATGGACAGAGTCAATTCCTAGAGAATGAAGTGACTTGATTTTACAAGCAGAAAAAGTAGAGATGGGAATTTTAAAGTGAAGGGAATAACTTTGAAAGGGGAATGGATTCTCAAGAGACACCAGTTGCAATTTCAACTTCAAAATTTCTTGAAAATAAAAGCAGGGGGACGAGCCATGCTTAAGAAGAAAGTGTCATCTGAAAAGAAGGACTGGAAATACATAAAGAAAGGAAGAATGTGTGATGAACTCTTTGTAGGTTATACTTGGTAGATTATGGATGTTTGATATAAATGTTTAACTAAAAAGAGACAGTTTCTTAAGAGTTATTGAGTTATTAAAATGGTTAACTAAAACTTAAGTGATACTTTATTGAAAGCTTTGGGATTTATACAGATTTTCTAGGATTATATTTGATTGATATTTTACTGAGGTTAAAGGTTTATTAAGAAATTTTAAATGTTTAAGGTAACACAACAGAATTTCTAAAAGGTTTATATGTATTGAGGGATAAGGTTTAATTAAAACTGGATAGCTTTTTAAAACTTACTGCAGTTCTAAAGTGGCCAGCTTGAAAATAAATGGATGGATTCTTAGTATTAAGAAATTTTATATGCTTAAGGTGAGATATTAGAAGTTTTAAAGGCTATATGTGACGAAATGTTTATGTTTAAGGTTATTCAGTTCAATGGTTAATAATACTCTCTCAAAGACATATTTTAAAGAAAAATTTTTTTAAATTAATGCTATGAGAAAATGAAATGTTGAAGAATGTTAATTAGGGGAGTTAAAGAATGTGTGGGATTTTTTTGGGAATTTATAGTGTTAGTATATGTTAGCTTAGGCTTGTTAGATGATATGTCCTGTCCTTGCTCTGGGAAGTCGGGGGGAGGGGGCGCTGGGAGGGAGAGTTGGGGGGGGAATTGTTTTATGATTTTTAATAAAATAAAAGACAGGTAGATGGATTAATAGAGAAGTAAGGAATGTTATAATAAATGAAATGATGATATTAAGACATGATAAATAACTGAGGGTAAAAAGAGGATATAAAAGATATACTAAATGTTATATTTTGTTGATTGACTATGTATTGTTTATATGTTTACTTGTTTGTAGGTTTGTGTGTTTGATTATAAAAATAAAAAACTTTTTTAAAAAAAAAAGAAAATATGCAAGAGTCAGGTGTTTAACATTAACCTATATATTGGAAAAGAAAAACTATAGTTCCTATTCTTGATTCAGCACCTTCACCCAAATCAGGGTATAGAAAAAAATAAATCATAAATTAAACTCAGTAAATTGAGTTGATTCCTTAGGTCTGTGGTCAGTGTCTTTTAATTCTTTGCAAAATTTAATAGTTTAAATACGATGTGCTGCTATTTTTATGAAAATCTGTATTACAGCCACTGAAAACAGATTAAGAAAAAAAGTTGATTCTCCTACTGATATTTTTTCTTTGGACTAAGAGAAACGTTTATGAAAAAAATTAAGTTATTGTTACCAATGTCCCAAGATTTTTTTTTTTTTATCCACAAATGATTGCCTCTTTAAAGCCAATGTTCTTGCACAGTACTACTCTGGTGTGAAACAACAACGAAAACACCAAAACAACAGAAATAAAAACATGTAGGAAGCCAATCTCATACAAACTAACAATGAATAAAAATTGGTTCACCTTGTAGCCTGGTCAAATGCCTATAAATATAACCCACATTTTCAATGCTTTACAGAAGGATTATTTGCAGCGTGGGTGTGGGATTAGTTATTCTACACAGTAGGCACAATAGTTTAGAAGGCATGACTCCTTAGATAGCATTGCTTAATAGAAGGACACATCATATGCCATTCTTGTCAGATTTTGGAAAGGACAGAAAGAATTGGAGATAACCAATCCTGCAAATAAGCTTGGCTCTATGCCATGAAAAGTTTTGTAAGTAATAACCAACTCATTGCATTGCACCCAGAAGCACTAAAGACTCGGTATTCATTCATATTCTTGGTTTCATTTGACTTACAAAATACTGTGCATCTCTTACACTGAGGCCTAAAGTATTTTATGATTATGGTATGTTTCTTTAAGGATAATGATTTTCATTGAAACATTCAATGAAATAATTCATTGAATAATTTATAAATAATTTATAATTTCCTGATTATTTTCATGATTTATGATGTCCATATTGCATAATTGCTTTTAACCAAGATGGCACTTTTTGCATGAAATATTAGCTCAAATTTGGGGTAGAAGATATGGCACTGAATAAAGAATAGAATACGTATTTAGAATCTTAGAAAGGAAAAGTGTATTCTGTATCACATCCCATTGGACATATCTGTGACAAATTCTAGCATTACAGCCCAGATAATTTGCTCCACAAACAGGAACTTAATGGTATTAAAGGAATAAGCTTCTCTCTCACAGTTAAGAAAAATATGGATAGATAGTCTATGCCAGGGATGTCAAACTCAAGGCCCGGGGCCTGGATCTGGCCCACAGGGAACTTAGATCTGGCCTTTGACCTTAAATCTTAGATCAAGCTAGCCACGCCCACCCTGGGCATGCCCACCCTGGCCCGCCGAGGTCAAACACAACTCTGAATCGGCCCTCAATTAAATTGAGTTTGACATCCTGTGGTCTATGCTATACATGGATCTCCTTATCTCTTTCCAGAGTCCCCTTTCTCAATAAGCAGGAGTAGAAATTAATGAAAGAAAATATTCTTTCAGATTATATATTTGAAAGAATATTTTCAATAACCTGAGCATTTCAGTTATTGCAGCAAGAACAAAATCTTACATTCAGTATTACTAGCACAGATAGTAGAATGTGTTGGATTTTAGTTATGTGGTACAATATTGAGAATCAGATCTATTCTGTGACAAAAAGAAGGGGAAACATTAATTTTATACCATTCCTCGGGATCATTTACAGTCTTTGAGTCTTCAAAAAAAAATCTACTCTGGAAGTTTCAGAAACTGTTGGATATGCACACTTCAATGGGAAATGAGAACTTCAGAAGGAAAGCACAATTGAGTAATACTGCTATTTCACTTATTTTAGCAGCTTAACTACATCTTAGTTCAGCCAATCTATATTCCTTTAAATATATGATGGCGCCCAGCAATCATGTAAATTATGGATATTTCATTGGTGTCTAGTATTCAATATTTTTGATACTTATTTAGTTTGAATTGTTCAATTTATAATGCTATCATTCAATACCTTAACCAGGGTGCCAACTGGCTGCCTTGGATCTACTGGATGCATTTGTCATTTGGGGAAAGCTATAATAAGGTTTTAGATCTGGTTTAATTTTGTAGATAGACACTATATATGGATATTTCTGAATCATTAAGTTGAATTGTTTTTGTTTTTTTCTCTAAGGTAAATACATGCAAATGATGAACATTTTGAAGCCCATTGCATTTGATGTGATTCACTTTATGTCACAGCTTTTTGACTATTACATGTACGCAATATATACATTTTTTGGCCGAAATAACACGGTAAGTAAACATAAATATACAGGTAGTAATTTTGAGCACGTTATAAATGGAAAATAATGGAATTAGTTGTAGCTGGCATGGTATATTGCCTGTGAAATATTATAAAGACTGAAAGTGTTTTTCTTACTTTGTTTTTTTTGAGTACTTTCCTCTCCCCTCCCCCCCAAAAAATTTTCTATGCAGTCTATGTAATCAAAGAATAAGGCTTTGTGTAATTTGACCTTGATGAAGAAGAGACATTATAGGGTATTCTGAAATAGTTTTTTGGGTTAATTATTTTTCACATCTTATGGGCCTTAAACCTGATGCCTCTTAATTTGCCTATATAAAGATGATGGAAGGTACTCACAATGATAAATACAATGTAATGTATCAGTTCTGAAAGGGAATGATGCTTTTAAACGAATGGAAATATTTTATTTGGGACTGATATTGTATTGTTTTGAAAAAAAATTCCTGGAAGAATAAAAATAAGAGGTGAATGGTATCACATGCTCATTGATTCCAGTGAAAAATTCAGTCAAAAGATGGAAACAAACTTCAGATTAGGTGTACTTCCTTCCCATATCTCAGTGATTTTGCTGCAAAGATCCTACCTTATATTATGATAATGTTGATAATTGCATCTGAATAAAAGTCTGATTTAATGATTAGCATTTGGAAGCAGATTAAAATAGTTACTATTAAAATAGTTATTTGTGCAATTATCTCAATATAATACCATGAAGATCATGGTACTAGCTATATAACCTCAACAATACAGTTCTAATTTTTAGAGAAATGAATATTTCTTTTGTTCAATGGTCTTCAGAGAGCACAGAGTTGGCTGTGGTCATTAGATCTCTTGGCTCAAATTAGGAGAAAGTTCTAGAAGAGAGGCTATACTTCCCATAGTGAATTTTTGTGCTCTATTTGGATAAAATAACTGTCAAAGATTAATAAGATAGCTGTAGCTATGTCATATATTTCATATCTTCCATATGTCACTTATTTAGAAGTTATAAGTCTAAAATATATGGCCAAACATCAATACAAACAAATTGAGAATATTTCCCATTTTTGAGTAGTTGCAAAATTAATATAGGTGGTCTCACATAATAACAATTGGGCTTGAAACTTCATCATTAAGCAATATACTCATTAAATGAAATACCACATGGTTGCCCTTTATGATGTCAGCTCTGCTGTGGTTGTTAAGTGATTCACCCACACTCATTAAGTGCAACAACACATGACCATGTCTTGGGACTTACTGCCAACTTCCCAGTCGATTTTGCTTCTCAAAAACTGACTAAGGTCACAAATAGTGATTACATAACCATGGGACACTACAATATCATAATTGCAAACTGGTTGCCAAATGCCTGAATCGCAATCATGTGACCAGGGGATACAGCAACAACCCTAAATTTGAATCTTTATGATTAGTTATAAAGCTACATTTTTGGCACCAGTATAAATTTGGTTGGTTGCTAAACAAGGCAGTAGCAAACCAAGGACAATCCATACCAATGAATCAAAATCAGCTTAAGTCTTCCATGAGCCTATTGTTAATTGATACTTTTCTTGGAAACTTGAAATTCTGCATTATAAAAGTTGGTGCTCAGAGAGTGTGACAAGATATTGCTGAATAGTAATTCTTCAATCTGATTTGCATTCACTTAGGTTTTTCTATATCTCAAAATATAACCATACTGGAGCAATATAAACAATACTGATTGCTATCTTCTAAATCAGTAGATAATTCTTACGTCAATACTAATTGTATGTAGTTATTTTATAGTACAGAGATTAATTCATCTTTTTTATTTATGGATAGGATTGGTGAATTAATTAATTTAATATTTTAGCAATTTCATTGGGGTTAGGGATTGGTTATGAAGAGCATGTCTGGCAGTAGGTATGGAAAGTGTCTTGCATTTATTTATCTTTCACTCAAGGCTTCTTATTTAAAATTCCCGCTCATTTCTAGTTTGAATCAACAGGACTCGGACTTAGTAGCAGTAGGCTTCGTACCACCTTGAATAGAATCCAGGAAAGCTTGATTGATCTGGTAAGTCACAGGATTTTATTATTATTTATTTTATTTTATTTATGCCGCCCTTCTCCGGAGACTCAGGGCAGCTTACAATGCATTAGGCAATAGCCTTCATACGTTTGTATATACCTGCTTAGTAGGGCTTTTGCCCCCACCCCCCAAGCGATGTTCTTTTTTATACAAAGTCAGCTTATTGCCCCCACAATCTGAGTCCTCATTTTACCTACCTTGAAAGGATGGAAGGCTGAGTCAACCTTGAGCCTGGTGAAATTTGAACTTGCAGTAATTGCAGTAATTGCAGGCAACTGGAAACTAAGTGCTACTTTAACAGCACTTAGTCCACTGCGCCACCAGGCTCCTGGTGCTAGAAGTTTTGCAAGACTATTAAAATGGAAAGATTCGTGTATCCTCAAATTTATCTTGAGAAAATATGGGGATTTAAGATATATTTTATTTCTAACAGAACAATTTTAAGGATTGCTGAAAATGTATGTTACCTTCCCTTTCATTCTATTTAGGCAAGTAGAATTAATTTAATTCTTTCTCTGCATTTTGCTGTCATGAACAAAATAAACTTGTAATGAATATGCTGTGTTGTAGTGCATGTTTTTAGGTGGAAAAACACTACAATGTAGATTAAATTTCTTGCACAAATTGAAGTAAATGTAGCATGCAACAGTTCTTTTGCAATAAATATTGCTTTAAATTTTCTACCAATGTTGTTTATAACATGGCTTTAAAACAATTGCAGAATTCCTTAATATTATTTCAAAAAATTGCAGATGGAAGAAGAGAATTTTATGTGTCAGATTGGTCACAGAACATCTATGGATACGAAAGAGCAATGACAATAGAAAAGTCCTGTTCTTGAATTCTCTCAAAATTGCACCATCAATTTATACTTTTGTGGATTAATTTAATTACTCACTGAGGCTTAATTAGTTTGTCTGATAGGAAGTTCATCTGTTACATGGTAATGATTAGTGTAACAGTGTCCATCACAGTTGAAGTTTAATTGCATTTTAGTGACAGAACAATATTTCCCATCTTATTCTGTAAATTTGTCATTATAGCCTTCTCTTACCACAAGCTGTTAGCCATTTTATTTATATGTATAAGTAAAATCTCTAGGAAATAACACACGGAAAGACCACAGTTAGGGTAATAGCAAACTGATTAATATCAAATTAACAGAACAATTGTATAACTTCAGCTATATCTCCTGATTCTCATTACTCAGTGACAGAACTGTATGTTTAAGGCCTTGCAAAAGCCTTAAAGGTAAGAATCATCTAATCTCTGGAATAATGAAGAACAGTCTGTTCTGATCTAGGCCTCCCAAGATCGTGAAGCAGACTCCTCTTCCTGATAAAACTTCTTTTATTTAGATTAAAGGGAATTCCTCTCCAGCAAAGTCCCAGCAAACAGTCTTTCATGAGATTTCATAACTACAGACCTTTATCAGGCTTGGAAAATGTCCAGGACGATGATGTAGCAGCAATTACTTGGGAAGAAGTCAGGAACAGATCTTCACTCTAATGCAGTGATGGCTAACCTTTTTGCCATCACATGCCAAAAGTGGGGAAAACATGGGGGTGTCACACATGTGCGTGCCCACACCCATAATTCAATGTGCCCTCCCCACGCATGCACACACAACTGCCCGGCGTGACCCCCACTTTTGGTATATGATGGCACGGTAGGCCCGTTTTTCACTCTCCCCAGGCTCCGGAGGCCCTTTGGAGGCCGAAAATGACCTGTTTCCAAACTTCCAGTGGGCCCAGAAGGCCCAAAAATCAGCTGGCCGGCGTGTGCATGCGCACTGGAGCTGAGCTAGGGCAACACTTATGTGCCCACAGATATGGCTCCATGTGCCACCTGTGGCACGCGTGCCATAGGTTTGCCATCATGGCCCTAATGAATTGAACTAATTGACTCCTGCAAAGTCTCCTCCCCTTTACTCCTCTTTATTCCCTATGGGAGGGACCATTAACCATCTACCTGTTCCTTTACACCCGAGTCGGCCCTTATTCCTTAGCTGTTCCCTTCTCCTGGCAGCTCTGTGCATGTGCACATTAGGAACATGCTCCAGCTGTTCTTCTGCCCCGATATCCAATTCTGATATCCGATTCTGAAGACAGCTGATAAATGTTGGATGGCCCTGGCCCCATCTTTGCCTCCAACGCAGAGCACTCATCAGATTCTTCCCCAGAGTCCAGGACTGGCCCATGTTGCTCCACAATCTCCTCACTTGAGATTCTTGAACAATAATGGTGAACCTCTTAAACCTCGTAAACCTTTTGACATGAACCCTGGCATGTCAAAAATTAAGAAAATACTTGCCATCGCCCCCTCCCCCAAACACACGAAAAACAATTCATAACAAATGGTAATAAAATAAATTAAATCATTTAAATTTATTAATAAATAAATACTTTATATTTACAATGTAAAATTGTAAATATTTTTCAAAATGCCTATCTAAGCAGCTCTATCTTGGAAACTTTGGTGAATGTCCTTGTGTGACCTTGTGTGGTGAATGTCCTTGTGTGGCAAGTTTTCCCACCCAAAAAGGATGGGAAAACATGCCCCATTCTCACATGCTTTTTGGAGGCTCCAGTGTTCACTCACACATGACTTCCAAAAGGCCCAGAGGCCTTAAGGTATCACCAAAAATGGCATGAAAACATATATGTTCGCCATCACAATCTTTTCTTCAAGTTAGCTGCACAAATATTTTCAGGGAAGATGAAGTAGTAGTCTTTCTAAATCTGTATTTGCTTTCCTTAGAAAAGATTTCTTAAAAGAAAGCTTAAGGCTTTAAACTGGTAAGTGTTTCATTCAGAAGCTGCTTAAGTTTGTATTCTTTATATCCTCTTCTTTTTTAAAACTATCTAAATGATAATCTCCATAAGATATTTCCAGAGTGTGTTTGTGCTAAATACACATAAAGTCATTCTGCTCATGCACAGTTTATTTCTAAGCCCATACAAAAATGAAATGAGGTAATTGGACTAGCTAAGAGAGAAAATCAGATTTCCCAAGAGAAAAAAATATTGGCTCTGGCTTTGAAACATGCGATGTAAAATCTTGTTGTTGTCATTTGATTTGTGCTTACTAATCTGGACTTACATCATTTATATTTACAGGAGAAAATTATTCATATTCCAAAAATTTAGAGGAAATATTTTACACTAACCTTAGTATACTAACCTTTATGAACTAATCTTATATTGTTTCGAGTCTACATGTGTTGAGTATGGATTCAGGCAGTGATGAAATCTGAACCTGTTTGCTACGGGTTCGCTGGCTGTGCATGCGCAGTGCGCTCCAGAAGGAGGCTGGGGAAGGTAAGTAGAAGAGTGAGGGAGGGATCAGCTGTGCTGCGTGATTTAGCTTCACTAGAAAGCAGAATTTCCTGCTTTCTAGCAAGCTAAACCCCACGGCACAGCTGATCATCGGAAATACCGGTTTGGAGGAAACGGTAGCTTTTTTTTACTACCAGTTCGCCTGAATCAGTAGCATTTCACTCCTGGATTCAGGTCCTAGAACACTTCCAGAATTTACAGCCAAATGTAGTTTTCCAGTGTGGCTAGGATTTCTTTAATTTATATTTCAAAACCCCTGAAGGGTGGAAAGTAGAGTAAGCTTTAAATAAACTTGCATTAGTGAGAAACTATTCCATAAATCACTTTTAATTTGCAGCTATATATCTGCAGTTTTACCTCTACTGGGAAGGAAAGTCTATGGTATTATAACCATAGATTCTTAACTTCCCTTAAGAATCTGCTGAATTAGCAGACTTTGAATGAAAGCTGGTGATCTCACCCATGCTCCTTTTTTTGGATGGGAAAAATACAGAATATACAGAGAAGTAGAATGGTTCTTAGGACTGGTGTCATTGGAGAACAGTTTTCTTTAGGTGTTCAGAAACAGTTCTTTGATGATAATCATGTACAGGATCATTTGAGCATAAAGGCCTATTGAGTCATAGTTTATAAGGGAACAGAAGTTGGCAGCTTGTCTCCCTCATCCTTGCAGAACAAGTTACCTATCCCTATAGATGGATGGGTGAACACAAATCATGTTTGCCCAGGGACCGATTTAAGCTTTCACCTTCTTAAACTGAATCAAGTAATTGTGGTGAATTTAACATGATCATGCTGAAAATCTATAACTTTTTATTATTTGAACAAGATTGTGTTATATTCTACAAGAAGATTGCGTTGAGGCAATTTTTGTATTCAGCCATACTTTAATCTGAGCAATCCTATACAAAGAAGTACATCTCTTTTATGTAACTACAATCTAAAAAAAGAATAAATGAAAGCACAATCCAAAAATGTCACCCAAAGTTGTTAAAAGGTTTAATAAATGATCACCTAGGGTATACATGATTTCTCAGTTTCTAATCTGTGTACTGTAGCAGTTTTAATAAGCAGAAAATAGCCCCCAACTACTTTTCAGGCTTTTAAAGATGATTTATTTATATGAAAGGTCTAAGACTTCAAGCAATCTTCTTTATCCATTCTATTCCTTAATTTCTGAGAAATCTTTCTTTGGTAGTGACGTCTAGCTGTTACCTTCTTGACCAACTGCATTTTAGATGACTTCCTGGTACCATGCTGACTTTGAATGGTTCTATTAAATTTAATGTGGGTAATTTTGCTTTAAATAAGGCAAGTTCTTAAGTCGTTATGTAAGAAGCAAAAAAAAAAGTAATCAATTGCATCAAACAGCAAATTTTCCCCTTTTTCAGTTATGATTTAAGAATTTAACATTGCTTTAAAATTATTGCTTTAGAATTAATTAAAACAAACATTATAGATGTTTATAGAAGATTATATGTGTGCGACGGAAAGGTTCAGCATTTACTACTCAACAATAATAGGATAAGAAGCACATAAATGAACATCTTAAAGGTAGCTAAGGAAATTAAATCAGCTCTTGGGTGTTAGCTTCTTAACTGTTTTTCTGGATCTGAAAAGCTATAATTATGGTCCAGTATATTTGATCAGCCCTATCATGTCTTGTACAGTATGTGTGGAGAAGAGAAGTTATTTTCTAAAAAATGTTGGAATTGAGAATATATCTTGACTGAATATAATTAGGATTTGCAAGGTAATGGGTTGCCTTCTTTTCATATTTGACAGAAAGATTTAAAGAAGGGAAAAATACCTTTTATTTCTTCCTGTAAAAACCAAGACAACAACCTGTTGTATACCATATTTTTCAGACTATAAGACGCTGCGAAATATAAGATGCACCTAGCTTTTGGGGAGGAAAACAAGGGGGGGGGAAATCTGCCTCTGCCTCCCAGCAATTTACCTCCTTGCAGCTAACAGCCTCGTCAGCTTCAACACAGCCTGATTTATACAAGCAGCTGATAGGCGGTTGGATCTGCCTCCCGGAATACTGCCTATCAGGCTGCAGGGATCGCCACCGCTGTCACTGCCTATCGCTATTGCCACTATCACCACCTCCTGCTGCCCCATTTTCGGCTTCTGTGCATCCTGTCTTTGGCCCATTCCAGGCAGCGGGGATTGCTGCCGCTAACGCCTATTCCTGCCGCCTGGAACGGACCAAAACAAAGGCTGAAAAGGGGGCATGCAGAAGTGGCGATAGGCGGCAGTAATGATGGGTGGCGATGGGCGGCGGTGATCCCTGCAGCCTAGAACAGCTAATAGATGGTTTGCTACAAGGACACTAGCCCAATGATTACCGATGGATGCTAGTAAGCAGAGGCAGATTTTTTTTTCTTGTTTTCCTCCCCAAAAACTAATGTGCATCTTATACTCCAGAGCATCTTATACTCTGAACAATGTGGTACTATAAACTGATGCAACAAATTAAAACAGACTTGAAGAAATGGAAAAATCTGCAATTATCATTGATAGGAAAAATAACTACAATAAAAATGAATATATTACCAAGTCTACTATACCTATTTCAAACAATTCCAATAAAATTGGAAAAAACCACTTTGAGGAACTCAGAGTTAGACAAATGGCAGAAACTCTGGGATAGCAATTATAAATTAACAATGTCAACTGCACACGAAGAAAATCTGTATTTTATAGATGGCATTTTGCACCAGCGAGGTTGGCAAAGATGTTTAAAGAGAAGTCGGCTAAATGCTGAAAGTGCCACCAGATATCTAGGTCATATTATCATATGTGGTGGACATGCTCAAAAGCAAAAAAATATTGGACAAAAATACATACGTGGCTGGAAAAAATGATAAAGTGGCATATTGATTTACAGCCAGAAATATTCTTGTTGGAGATTTTACCCAAAAAATATAATAAGAGGAAAGCATACAGTCAGGTCCAGAAATATTGGGACATCAACACTATTGTAACATCTTTGGCTCTATACACCACCACAATGGAGTTGGAATGAAACAAACACAATGTGCTTTAACTGCAGACTGTCAGCTTTATTTTGAGGGTATGTACATCCAACTCAGGTGAACGGTGTAGGATTTACAGAAGTTTGCACATGTGCCTCCCACTTGTTAAGGCACCAAAGGTAATGGGACAGAATAATAATCATAAATCAAACTTTCCCTTCTTAATACTTGGTTGCAAATCCTTTGCAGTCAATCTCAGCCTGAAGTCTGGAACTCATAGACATCACCAGACGCTGGGTTTCATCCCTGGTGATGCTCTGCCAGGCCTCTACTGCAACTGTCTTCAGTTCCTGCTTGTTCTTGGGGCATTTTCCCTTCAGTTTTGTCTTCAGCAAGTGAAATGCATGCTCAGTGTGATTCAGGTCAGGTGATTGACTTGGCCATTGCATAACATTCCACTTCTGTCCCTTCAAAAACTCTTTGGTTGCTTTTGCAGTATGCTTTGGGTCATTGTCCATCTGCACTGTGAAGCGCCGTCCAATGAGTTCTGCAGCATTTGGCTGAATGTGAGCAGATAATATTGCCCGAAACACTTCAGAATTCATCCTGCTGCTTTTGTCAGCAGTCACATCATCAATGAATACAAGAGAACCAGTTCCATTGGCAGCCATACATGCCCACGCCATGACACTACCACCACCATGCTTCACTGATGAGGTGGTATGCTTAGGATCATGAGCAGTTCCTTTCCTTCTCCATACTCTTCTCTTCCCATCACACTGGTACAAATTGATTTTGGTCACATCTGTCCATAGGATTCTGTTCCAGAACTGTGAAGGCTTTGTTAGATGTTTGGCAAACTCTAATCTGGCCTTCCTGTTTTTGAGGCTCACCAATGATTTACAACTTCTGGTGAACCCTCTGTATTCACTCTGGTGAAGTCTTCTCTTGATTGTTGACTTTGACATCTGAACAAAGATCTTGTTTAAGACACGTATCTTTATAGTAACAAAAACAGGAAGTATCTTAGATCTGCCTCTTTAGCTAGCCCCCCTCCCCTTTTGCTTTAGGCAAGAAACGCCATGTGGGTTAGTTTGCATTTTGACATAATACCTCTGCGGTTTGACTTCTTGAACTGTCCAACTGTAGAAAGTGTGTTAATTCTGCGGTTTAACTTTTTGAACCCAGCATTTGTCTCTTATATGTACTAGTTAAAGGGGCCCTTCAGAGATCCTCTAGGCTGACCCCATATTATTTTACTCTTATATTCAATTTCATTTTACGTTTTACCTTATCTCCCCTTTAAGACTCTATTTTACTTGTTTACAATTGAACAGAGCTTAATTACTATTATTATTACAGAGCTTAATTCAACAATGTAAGCATATAACATTTGACATAACATAATCAATTCAGGATAAAATACATAGTAATGTATAGTAAATAGAGGCTTAGGTCCAGGGTACCGACCCCACCTTTTTATGATACATCGTCGGCGGGAGCGGACCTGTTCCAAAAAGTTCACACCTTGTGACCTGTTCTTGCCTTGTCTTTTGGGGTTCTCATCTTCCCCAGATCCTTTTTCAAGGGCAAGGGTGTTACTTGGGCACTTTCACAACATTGGGAACTACTATTCAGTGTGTTTATTACTCATTAGGCCCTTTGCCAATAATAGCCAAAGCCACAGAAAACTCATAATTGTCCTCTACGCAGAACCTATCCAATCACAATTCCCTTAATCTATAAAATCACATCAGGAAGAAGGTTAGGGTTATATGTGTCTTGGGAAAAGGCAATATTAGTTTTAGGGATCCCACAGAACCATCTCTTTATTTGTTAATACAATATCCACATTCCTAGAGCTAGAGCAGTTCTACAGAGAACTCACTCCCTGGCTTAAATATCTACAGGAGTTTCATACTGCTCTCTGTCACAGTCAATGATTTTAGGTTCAGCACCTGTCTTTTTGGGGAAGAGGTGATTCCAGCATACTATAGTCAGCAAACCACAACTAATCACAATAACAGCAAGCACACTTATTAAAATAAGGGATAGTGTACATATGGCTATATATGTTGACTTCCCATTCCAAATCTTCAGCTGTACGTAGAGGGTCAGCTTCTGGTGTGACCCCAGTAAGGCCTCTTCTGCCCCATATGTTGCCTGCCCGTTGCCGGTAGGACAGTTATGGGGGCGCTTCTTCAAGCGTACTACTAGGGGGCGGGCCTAGTCCTGGTCTGCCTCCCAATATTCCTAAACTGCAGACTTAACTCGAGTCCAGTGAATCCAAGACTTGGATTCCAACATTTTTACTGCAAGTGGGAACACATGACCACAGTATACGGGCCCTTCCACTTAGGCATTAAACTTTTTTCTTTCCAGTGTTTTACCCATACAATCCTCCAAATCACAATTTAATCATTTCTACTTTCATCACAATATAATTTAAAATATTTCAATCATTACAATTTCCCTAATTAAATTTAGAATTGTTCTAGCTGGTATCCAAGTTACAACCTAATTCTTTTTACTTTCACTACCATATACCATTAAAGTATTTCAATTGTTACAGTTTATACTTATTCATATTTCTAGAAAAAGATTAAAAAGAAAAACTTAACATTGTCTATATTTCAAAATACAAAGACAAATACTCTATTATTCATTTCATTTTTACAATCATGTTTTTCCATTTATTTCTTACTACTATTTAAATATTATAACTAGAGGTGGTCAAAAATGGTGGGCTAAAGGACAGACAATATTGTTGGATTTCTTGTATTTTCTTATTTAATTTTCCCACCATCTGATTCACCCACTTAGTTCCTATCTTAGTACCTATCTGGCTTAAGTCTTCTATATGATTTTCAAGTATTTCAAAAGGAGATAATCTAATTCCTTTACATGGAGAACATCACACAGATCAAAGTACTGGGGTAATGCATTTACTCACTTAAGGTGATTTTCAAGGCACACCTTGGTCATCTTTTCTCTTATAGTCCTGGTAAGGCTGGTCAGTCAGGCTTGGGAAGGCCTGCTCCACTCTGGTTGCTGTGTTGACCTGCATACATTGTTTCAATTTCAGGTCCCGATGCTTGCAAAAAAATAGCTGAGTTAAAGCATTTGTTTGTTTCAGGGTCACTCATGGTTTCTGAGTGAGGAGAGCTTGATGCTTGTAATTTCTGGAGTTTGTCAGCCATAAATGGCCCTTTGTCTCTAAAACTCCTTGTATCGCATGGCTGGTGTAAATGGTAATCAGCTGCCTAAGGGTTAATTTCCTAATAGTTGAACAGGGTTAATTTCCTAATAGTTGAACAGACAGCTTCCTTCCACCGCTCTCTGCCTTTGACTTATGGTAATGGGGCAGGGTTAGCTTTTCTGCCTGAGAGGAATAGGCACTGCTAAGGCTTCAGCATGGGGTGTAGCATATCCTGGTGGGTTATCTTCAACTTCGGTACTTCAAACTTCTGCCAGGTGTTCGGGATTTGACCTTCTTGAGCCATATTCTCGCCATCACTACCAGGAGGGAAACTGGACACGCAGGCAAATCTATATTTCTTCCATCTAAGGAACATTTCAGGGTTTTCATCATGGGGCGACGATTTATGAAGCCATTAACCCCTTGGATATTTTAGAAAAGGGAGCTAGTAGCTTTATTTAGATGTCCCTGTGTCTACTAAGAAGGTTACATTATTCCCCCTATTTTCATTCGGACCAAGGATTCAGGGAGGGGGGGGGGGCTTGACTGAACCCTGATCCCCTTCAGCCTTCAGGCCTCTCATCTACTGCAGCCAGGCCTATGGCTTTCTTTCTTTACATAATGCTTTTGTAGCTTTTCTTCAAATGCAGATTGAGCTTACTAGGCTGAGAAGCAACTTGTCTAAAATAGTGTACGCACAAACCTTGCAAGGATGATTCAACATGCTGCCCTGGGACCTTTTATTACAGGCAATCTTCTTAGCCAACACAAAAACCATCTTTCCTCTTCCTGTCCCTCTACTGCTGAGCAGAATACTTTCACTCAATTAAATCCAAGTAGAATTTAGGATGCAAAGAGAAGGAAAGCAAGCTTTGTCACTTTTGTGGCTAAGCAGAGGTCTCAATTAGATACAAACAAAGTCTTTATAAGTTGTGTGCAGAGAAGAGATGCATTTTCACTCAACAGAATGTCCAGCAATGTTCCAAGAAAAAGAAAGGGAGGGTTCATTCTTGGAAACTGTTGTTCTATTATAGCCTGGAAGTTTCCCCCGTCTGTTGGTTTTAACATCTTACCAATGGCACTACTTAATCTCTCTCTTTCTCTTCACCATTAAGGAGAATGTTCCAAGTTCTGCCAAGTAGGATTGTGGGTCTTTATAATTACTTGTTGGAAGGAAAAAAGAAGCCTTTCCCTTTAAGGATTGTTGGAAGGCAGAGCTTCCCTTTTTTTTTGCTTGAGAGCAAAATTAGTTTATTGTTTATAGGAAGGCAGGCAGTAAACAAATACAAGTACAGCATCGGAGGCTACTGTGAACAACTGTACTTTGTTGAATCTTTTCCATCAAAGCCTGGAGTTTAGTTTTATTCTTACCCTTGCTTTCTTCTAATCCAATTTTTACTTTTAAAAGAGAAGTATAATTTTTCTGGAGTTCTTGGTAGTTATGATTAAAATTTATTTCAGCAAGTGAAAAGGAGTTTTTTTAGTATATCAATCTCTTCTTTTTGTTTGATGTCTTGTACAAGTTTTTCATTTTCAGCTATTAATTTGTCTAAGAATGTCTATCTCTTCCTTGAAGTTATTTACCAAAAGCATCATTTCTTCGGAGATAGTAATTGCTGTAGGTAAATCTTTTAGTCTTGCTATTTCTAATGTAAGTTGATTCTGATTATTATTATTATTATTATTATTATTATTATTATTATTAAGCTGTCATCTAAGAATTGAACTCTACAACTGTAGAAAGTGTGTTAATTCTGCGGTTTAACTTTTTGAACCCAGCATTTGTCTCTTATATTTACTAGTTAAAGGGGCCCTTCAGAGATCCCCTAGGCTGACCCCGTATTATTTTACTCTTATATCAAATTTCATTTTATGTTCTACCTTATGAGAATGTAATCACGGAAAGTGAAAGAGAGTGAAATAAAGAAGATACGTTAAGAGAGAAAAGTAAATATTATGTTTAATATCATTTTAATACTATAGAATTAATGTTAATGTAATTAATATGGTTGTAAATCTTGATTACCATTCGGGTGCTTTGTTTAAAGCAGCCCTTGTTCTGTGCAATGAGATGAGAGAGTCTTTCCCAACAGCTCACTGGAAAATAAATCCTTAAAATCGCAGAATTGTAAAGTTGGAAGGGCCATTTAGGCCATCAAATCCAACCTTATTCACTGCAGGCTTTCAGACTTAAATATTTCCCAAAGATGACTGTCTAGCCTCCATTTAAACGTGTTCAGAGAAAGGGAGCACATCATAGCTCTGAAGTTTCCTATTGCTGCCTAATCCTGAAGTTTTCTTTCTGCAACCCTAATTTGAGCATAAGATTTGATTCATCCCTAAAAGTGCATTTATTTTTTAGAGCAGTGAAGGAGTTTGCAAAGGACTGTGATATATACATTCTAATTAGATTCTCGTGACCCTCACTGAAATACTATAAAAATATGGCCTCAGAGGAAATAAGAATGTTCTACTCAACGAAACAAAACTTCTATATACTTTGCTCATAAAATGCATCAGAATCATGGGTTAGAATATATCATTGTTATTCATAAAAGAAAGTTCAGAGCTGAAGATACTGTATGCAATGTGAAGTTTCTGTCAGAAGAAGTAAATATGCTAACTTATGCCCTGGAAATGCAGAGTTTATTATTAATTATGCTAGCTCAGGACTACTGAAGACTGTCTTCATATTATCTGACTATTGCCTTAATTGTTCATTTGATTATATTTCCAATCAATGTAATTTCTTTCCCATCCCATCCTCTCCTACCCTACTTCTTTTGTAGGAAGTGTCCGCTGATGCTGCTGGAACACTGACTGCTCTTGAAGAAAGAAAGGAAAAAGTTCCAATGCCACATCTAAGTCATCTTGTAGTCTTGACATCCAGCAACAGTCTTTATGGCTTGGCAGAGAGAGTGGTAGCAACAGAATCCTTGTATGTTAAGATCCTCAAAATTGTTTCTTTCTGCTTCTTAAAATCAGTTGCAAGATATATTATAAATTAACTTAGATATCTATTAATAAATAAAACTGCAGCAAGACAAAGTAAAGTCTTCCAAAATTTTCCTAGCCTATCTCAGAAAAACTTACTATACCTGAAAGATACCAGAAATGGAGAATGTTAGCATACAGCCACTTGTTTTTTAATTTGATTATTTCATCCTTATATCTAACAAAGGCATGGCACTGCTCTTGGAGACCATGTAAAAGTTACAAATGGTCCAGAGCACAATGGCACGCAAAGTGTTGGATATCTATAGATTTGCTCATGTTAAACCTTTGTTGTGCAAGGTTCACTGGCTCCTGGTTTTCTACTGGGTGCAATTCAAGGTGCTGGTTATTGCCTTTCTCTAAGAATATCCCCTTGTTCCACTACAGGGGTGTCAAACTCAAATCTTAAATCTGGACCGCGGGGCTGGCCTGGAAATAGCAGAGGACCAGCCCGCAGTACCTCTGGCAGCCAAAATGGGGCGCTTCATTTTTGCCCTGGATAGTCTCCTGCAGCCCTATGCTGTCCAAAATGGTAGGGGGGAGAGGGGTGCAGGTCCCCATTTTTGCTGATAAAATGCTGCAGGAGGCCATCTAGGCCAAAAATGGAGTGTGGAAGGCTGTGCGTGCCCCCCCACCCCGGTTTGACCGGCAGGATGCTGCAGGAGGCGTGTCCCCCCCCTCCTCCGGCCTGCGGAGGAGAACTACAATGCAGATCTGGCCCTCAAAGCAATCCAATTTTGATACCCCTAGATATCAGATAAGATAGACATGCTTCTGGTCCCCTCCCTAAAGTTTTGCTATCTAGGGACCCCTGCTTTTTTCATGGTAAGACACCCTTCTGCCAGCAATCCCAGCCTTTTACCCTTTTAAAGGGTGTTAAGATGTAGCTTTCTTACTGAGGTGCTGGGATTGGAAGTCATGGAAGGAGAGTAGCAGAGTCTGCTGTGGGAGCATCCCAAGTGAGATGAATACAGCATAGGGCAGAGGTGAAATCCAGCAGGTTCTGACAGATTCTGAAGAACCAGTAGCAGAAATTTTGAGCAGTTCAGAAAACCTGCAAATATCATCTCTGGCTGGCCCCAGAGTAGGGTAGGAATGGGGATTTTGCAATATTCTTGCCCTGCCACACCCACCAAGTCACAACTTGCCTACTAAGCCACGCCCACAGAACCGGTAATAAAAAAAATTGGATTTCACCACTGACACACGGATTTTGTTTTTAGTTTTATTGATTTTATGATTGTTTTACTTATTGATGTTACGGTTTTTGTAAACCGCCCAGAGTTGCTTAAAATGGGCAGCCATATAAATGCTTTGAATAAGTAAGTAATTTCAGATAATAATATTGATAGGCAACCATTCTAAATAGGCCCATTATCTGTCAAGTGCAAAACAGTCAAATTTTGATACTAAGAACAATTAATTAATTAACGCAGAAAAGTTACTAATTCATTAAACATATTTATATAGCTACCCAACTCACACATAGGTGACTTGAGGTGACTTACAATTTTTTTAAAAAAAAAATCTGTCAAATAATAAATCCCAATAAAAATCTAACCCCATCTCTGTTTTGTTTTTTTAGAGTATTTTTGGCTGAACAATTTGAGTTCCTCCAGTCCCACCTTGATGCTGTAATGCCTCCAGCCAAGAAGCCTTTTCTTCAACAGTTCTACTCACAGGTCAGGATTCTGAATACATTTTATTTTATTGTTATAATTTTGAGTGTGTTATTTATTGGTTTTTTATAGAAACGCCTTTAAATGCCTAACAATAATTAATGCCATTTATGTGATGCATTCTGGTTGTTAATGTAATTACTGCAATAGAATTTGAAAAAGCTTTGTATTTCAGACAGTTTCAACAGCCAGTGAACTACGTAAACCTATATACTGGATTGTAGCTGCTAAAGCAATTGATTATGAACAGATGTTACTTCAGATGGCAAATATGAAGTGGGATGTGAAAGAAATCATGTCACAACACAATATTTATGTTGATTCACTCTTAAAAGTAAGTATATTTTTAATTGCTTCACACTTAAATGTTCTTAATTAAGAAGTAAATTATTAATATAAAAGCTTGGTTCCATGTTGAAAGCAATACATTCTTCCTTCAATAGTTTGATTCGTTTAGTTTGCTTCATTTTTGTTTATCCATGTTTAAATAATACGGCAGCATACAGAAAGATTCTCACCAATGTTCAGTCTATGAATCTTAACAGAAGTATTGTAATATTCTTTTAATTATAACTATCAAGATGTGGTCCCGCATAATAGTATAGAGAAAAAAAACATACCATACTTATAATTTAATCAGTGCTGAGACAATCAGATCCAATTACTACTGAAGTCAATAGCAATAGCACAATATACCACTTCACAGGGCTTTACAGCCCTTTCTAAGAGCCAGCCTATTGCCCCCAACAATCTGGGTCCTCATTTTACCTGCCTTGAAAGGATGGAAAGCTGAGTCAACCTTGAGCTGGTGGAAATTGAAACTGCAGGCAGCCGGCACTCAGCTGAAGTATCCTGCAGTACTGCATTCTAATTACTGTACCATCACAGTTCAGTCTACTGTAATTTCCTTTTTGTCTGTCCATTTCAGCATGGGTTTCTATGGTTCTGCTAAAGAATTATTGGCACGCTTCCTTAAAAGTCCTAATACTTTAAGAGTGAAATTATGAGCATATGTGTTCTGGAGTAAGGCTCAGTTATTTCGATTACTGAAAAAATAATATGCATAATTCTGTAATGTTTTTGTACCTTTCTGTTTGCATTGCTTGGCTAAAAGGCATGGACCTTGATTTGCCAAATAATCAGTGAAGTCTTTCTGTCTGCCACATGTTCCTCCATTCATAATTTATAGTACCAAATAAGCTTTTATTCCGGGGAATGTTTCCCATTTTAATGGTTAAGGAACACCCTTTGCTGTTTGTATGAATGTTCTGAGTGTTTCACACCAGAGTGGAGAATGCTGTGTGTGTTCAACTCACTTCTGTATTCAGTTAGAGCTTTGAAGGAAAGTTGTAACTATGTTAACATGAATATGAGTACAGTTTTCTACATAACCTGGGACATGAATAGAGGAGGATTCCAGGATATATATATAACTCACAGGTTTAGCTCCTTTTTAATCTTTCAGTTGAAAGATTGGAGAGAATAGAGAAGAAAGCTGTATGCATGTCTGGTTTTCCATCATGTTTGAGGTCTTCTATCCAGTTTTCTCCAAAATAAGAAATCCCCTGATAATATGCCCAATCGGGCTTTTGAGCGCATGGCAATAAGGCCAAGCGCTTATTTCAGGTTTCAAAAAAATATAAGACAGGGTCTTATTTTTGGGGAAACACTGTATACACTTAGACAAATCCTTGAGAAGGATTGCACACCAAGTTAAAATAATAATAATAATAAAACCACTAGGTGCAAGTAGCCACAATATTACTTGGATTCCTATTACAACCACATGGCACCATAGTAAATAAATCATCTAAAGCCCTTCAAATCTTCATAAGAAAACCAAAAAACCTATCAGTCCCAGAGGGGAAAAACAGGACTCATCTAACAACATACAGTGTACATTTATAATAGCCACTATGTAGGGCCAACAGGCAGAACACTAGCAGAGTATATCCATTAATACCAACTAGCAGAAGACTTGATAAAAACTTGTTAATTTTACAACATATGAACAGACTCAAACATTGTTTCAATTGGGAAATTGTGAGCATCTTAGTTCAAGCCAAGCCCAAAAACTCTAGAGTATTCCTGGAAACCGGGCACTATTGACAAATTGGCCATCAACAGGCACATAGACATAAACAACATCTATGTACCATTCAAAAGAGACAATCAAAAGAGCCAGAAAAGAAACCAAAAACCTGAAACAGCTCCTCATCAGTAATCAACATTTAGATGAACAGAGATTAGCACCAAGATTAACATTAAACCAATAATCCAGAAACAAAAATATTTTAATCAAGGAACTGACATACAGTAAACAACAACCCAATCAAGGAATCACCAAGACCACTCCCACCAACACTGACAGGGCAGACCATTAGAGTATAAAATGAAAACAAACTGAGGTAACACTGATGATGTTACCTAGCATGGTAATGAAACATCTGCATGAAAACAGCCAAATGAAGAGTTCACCAAGGATCCCACAATTCAACACTGAATTACAAATATTCTATTCTATTGGAGTCCTATTTATAATATAAAAATAGTTAGCAAATATAAATGCACATTTTGTAAAATTTAATATGGAATCGTAGCGTTTTTGTGATCGGATTGGATTTTACTCTATTGGTCTTTTCAAAAGCCATTTGATCCTGGCATTTTCATAATCAAAACTTTCTGCAATGGGCTTGGATATTCTAGTTATTTTTCAGGCTGCAATTGTTTTGTTATTGTTCATATTTTAATACTGTATCTTCAGCAAGAAGCTTTGAGACTTGTTGGATTAAGCACCTATACATTGTAGTAAATAAACTAAACTATGAGCAACTCTAGGTCAGTAGAATGTGCATTTAATAGGTTGGATGCAGTTAGTGCAGCCTCATTTGACATAATCAATTTCATCAGTTATATGACCAGAATGGTTCCATCCATAGATAATCAGCAATTAATAATACATCATAAAACAGATTTTCTTCATGACCCTTACTAACCTTCTTATCCAGAAACAGATTCATTCAATGAGAACTGAAATATACAAAGAGATGATGGGAGTCAGCCTTTTCAAACTTAGTCTTGAGATGTGTTGCAACTTCAACTCTTGAGTCTGAATTATGGCTGTCAGGAATACAGGAAATTTTAATTCTTATAAATAAGAAAGGAGCCAGTTGGGAAAAGCTGCTCTAAAACGTCCAACAACCGTCTCACAGTTTGTGTAATTTTTATTTGTATGTTTGCATGTTTTCTGCTAGCTGTATATTTATTGGTATTTACTGTATATTTCACCATCTTTTAATAAATGTATACATTATATAAATTTTATATAATTTAGGAATTTGAACTGTTTAACAAGAGGATGAATGAAGTGTCAAAGAGAGTTCGTATTCCATTGGCAGTTTCAAATATTCTTTGGGAACACTGCATACGACTAGCCAATAGAACAATTGTAGAAGGGTAAGTGCTATTTGGATAGTCTTTTTGAAATAAATATTAAACTCACAGTTGGTTTTTTTATTCATATAATGCATTCCTCCCCCAAGTCCTATCTCTCTTTCTCTTCTAGTCTTATAACAATAACCCCAGCTACCTAATGTTGCCCATCCTTAAAAAAAAATGTAATGTTGCAGACTTAATTAGTAGTCTTGAGATAAGTAATCTTAGAATTTTGTTTGTTTTATATTATAATATACTTGCAAACTGACTGCCATATGTCTTAGGTGAAGTTAAATCACTGAATTTAGCCGAGCATATAACTTGGTTGTATGTGTAAGGATTTTATTTATTGGTGAATAACACTTCTATTCAAAAAAGACCAGCTGCTGCTGCAACCCCTTGGAGTAATTCTTGGAGTATATTTTAAAATGTGTGTTGATTAAAATGTTTAGATGCATTCCAAAATCACTTTCTTGCATGTATGTTCAGAAGCAATATCTCCTATTCTAATGTGATTCCGAGTAAGATTCGAGTTTTCCCAGATGTGCCAATATGACATCTCTAATAAAATAGAACTTTGAGGAAACTCAAGCCTCAAGAGTTTTCTTTTTTTTATTATTATTAAATATTTTATTAGTTTTAAAAGTAAAACAATGGACATTGCTCAACATCTCTGGTTTCTATCATGTCAAAATCAAGTTAAAAATTATTTAATCTATTCCTTGCTCTATATAAAAATTTACATATCTCCTACTTCATTATATATCAAGTACATAGTATTTTACTTCCTAACCAACTATGCATGTATTTAATAAACCAATATTAAATTTACAAGTTTAATATACATTGATATATTAATATACATTGATATATACATTTCCAGACATTCGTTATCCCTTGTTTTTGGCATTCTTCCTCTTATTTAACCAATTATAAAATTTATTCCAGACTTCATAGTATTTTGATTTATTTTTGTCTTTGAGTTCTAAAGTAAGTCTGTCCATCTCTGCCCAGCTGTAAATTTTGTGTATTACTTCTTCTTCTGAGAGTATTTCTTTATACTTCCATTTTTAAGCAAATGCTAGTCTTGACGCAGTAAGTATATGCGCTATTAAATAGGTTACATTTTTGTCATATTTGCCATCTGTCATGCCCAGTAAGAAAAATTCCGGCTTAACTTCTATTTTAAACATTAACATCTCTCCTAACCAGCTCCTTATTTGCTGCCAGAAACTTGTGGCTTTTGGGCACTCCCACCACATATGGTAATATGACCATAGTTCCACCTCACATTTCCAACAAATTGGGGAGTATTGTTTATTAATTTTTGCCAATCATATGGGTAGGAAGTGCCACCTGTAAAACATTTTATACAGGTTTTCTTTATAAGAAGCCGCCAGTGTGATTTTGATATTTTTTCCCCACAGATTTTGCCAATTTTCAAATCGATACTGTACCCAAAACATCTACTCCAGATTATCATCGTCTCCTTAACTTGCTCAAAGTTTTCTTTCGTTGGGGGTGTTACTTGGAACCCTGACATTGTCCTTGATTTACCATTGTAATTGAGCCTGGAAATACGGTCATAGGTCATGGTGCTCATTAAGGGGATCACTGTGTGACCATTCCTAATTATAGAACCTTGTTTGCCATGGTTGTTAAGCAGACATGGCAATTGTTAAAGTACCTGTTTTCTCCAATGGGTATTTTTTTGCTGGAAATCAGAAGCAAACCTTGGAAATAGAGAAAAATGCCAAAAAAATGCTGTCATGTACAAATGGTCATAAATGCAAGTCAGTTGCCAACTATCCAAAATGCAATCTTCTGGTTTCAAGCTTCAAATTAGGTAGCTCTGGAGAGATCTGTTATAACTTCAAACAGTTGCTAAACACTGGCCATTAAATGAGAACTATCTGTAGTAACCTTGAGTTCCTGAATGACCTTTTGCTACTTCCCCATGTAATTCAACCACAATCTTCAGAAAATTAAAGCATTGAAACAAACCTCTTATCTCTTGCTTACTTACTTATCTAGTTATGCCAACGTCAAGAAGTGTAGCAATGAAGGTCGTGCTCTGATGCAGCTGGATTTTCAACAGTTTTTAATGAAGCTGGAGAAACTCACAGATATTAGGCCTATTCCAGACAAGGAATTTGTGGAGATCTATATTAAAGCTTATTATTTGACTGAAAATGACATGGAACGTTGGATCAAGGAACACAGAGTAAGAATCATTGTTTAGGTTTTCTCATTGGATTGGATCTGTTGGGAGGGAAGTTTATACTGATATGCTGATGAGTCTAAATAATTGGTTCTTTGCTAATATTTAAATATGAAAGAGAATCTCCTGACTGTTCATTTTGGGTAATAAAGCCATAAAACCCTTAGAAGCTTTGTGTCCCCCCCCCCCCCGCCGTGTCATCCATAAATCTTTCAACCTGTTTCCAAACAAGTAATCAATAACAGAACTTGAATAGTTCTATTAAAAATGTCTTCTTTTTCATTTGTTCTTATTGGCTAATTTTGACATACTTGAATTTGTAAACAATAAAGTTAAAGTCTTACCTGCTTTTATCAGCAAAGTTGCAGCTGTTTATGTTTGCAGTTGAGCAGACCTAAGTGGTAATTCTGGATTGCTTTCAATCTAGCTAGACATTTACTTTTCTTGGGGATAAGTAGATGGACTGCTTTCCTTTTCTGTTTTACCTCAAAAAATCTGATTCAAATAGTCAATCAAATGCTCTGGCAATATTTAAGTGGCAAAACCATGCTCTTTAAATAAGTATTTGTGCCCTGGCACATCTTTAAGGATTATAGGATTAAAATAATTCATTGCATGCATCGTAGTCTATTTCTTTTGATCAGAATCAGCATTGATAATTTGTTCTCTAGTCCCTTCGGCAGAAATAAATTACAAATGCGAACAGAAGATTTCTTGAAACTTCGTTTTTATATATCTCTTAAGCCAACCTGACATGTTGTTCCCTGAGGAGTGGAAAATAAATTTTAAGTGCCATAGGATGTTAAACTATTCATAGAATTTCATGCTGTCCAACATTTCACTAAAATTCTAACCAGCTCCTATTAAACTGTTACCCTTGTACTGGTATTTTCTTCAGAGGTTTGCACCATAAACAATAACCACCTCAGTCCCTGTTCAGCATTTTTTCCAAAATGGCAATTTGGGGTGAAAAATATACTTTTTTGCTATAACAATTTTTTTTCTGGGCACTTATATTCTATTTGCTGGAAACTAAACTGTGATTTGTTTCCTTTGTATAGGAATATTCCACCAAGCAACTGACCAACTTGGTGAATGTTTGTCTGGGATCTCATATCAACAAAAAAGCTAAGCAGAAACTACTAGCAGCTATTGATGACTTAGATAGGCCTAAAAGATAATTTTAAAAACTATCCAGTCTCGTGATTTTTTATTTTTTATTTTGCCTGTGTTTTTATTTGACCATGTGAAACGTGAAGAAATAATTCATGAAATAATTCAAACTACAGATGAAGTTTGGCTAAATGGAGAAAGTGGGCATCCTTTTCTGACTGGCTCCAAAGACATTTGAAATCAGCGTGTGGTCTTCTCAAACCACTATCCCACTGCCACTTTGGCAGTGTGCTTTCTTTCATGATGAGTTAAATTTGTGTTTGTATCAGTGGTGAATGTAAAATTTGTTACTACCGGTTCTGTGGGCGTGGCTTAGGGGGTAATGTGACAGGGTGGGTGTGGCCAACTTTTTTTTTAACTTTTAAAAGCATTTTTTTCCCTATAACATCTTCAGCCGAAGAGGTTGGAGAAAAAAATGCTTTTAAAAGCCTTTGATGATCCCAGCTGAGCTACATGATCATCAGAGATTTTTTTTTTTAAACTTTTACAAGGATTTTTTCGGCTGAAGAAAAAATTCGCGGCTCAGCTGGCTGTGGGGAAGGGGGAGCGGCAGGGATTTTTGCTACTGGTTCTCCGAACCACCTGCAGCCATCACTACTGGATCAGGTGATCCGGTCTGAACAGGAGGATTTCACCCCTGGTTTGTATGTGTGGATGTGCATGTTTGTGTATGCATATATTTACACACACACTAACATAAAATCAGAATAAGAAAATAATTAAAAAACTAAAATAATATATTTCATTGGTGGTTTTCTTGTTGGGGTTTTGGAGGTGTTTGGGGGAAATTTTTTTGCCAAAGGGTTCCTAGGTAGTTCTGTCTTCTATGCTGAGAAAATAGTATGCGTGAAAATAAAAGGAAACATCTTTTATCGAGATTATGAATTATGCATGTCCTTTAAAAGTGTGCAATGCTTAATCCTATTAGCGCTCCCCCCCCAAAAAATCTTTAAATGTAACTTCATTTCAGAATGAATCCTATGTTGTCAAAGGAATTGACTAGGAATTATGGCAAAATAATAAACGCTGAATGCTAGGAAATGGTGCTTTGGAATCTGTTCTTGGCAGTTTATGCAGTAGATCTGCCCCTATGGCATTCTGTTATAAGTGGGCTACATGAGATGAAAAGGATTAAGAGCAGTTGATTCAATTTTATCACCAATTGTATTCACAAAATACCTCTGCAACAGAATTTTGTCTGGATTTCAGATGTTGCTAATCTTCATTTTAAATTAACAAAAGTAGTTAATTTAATGCCCCTTTTGACCCTCTTCTGAAACTATTTCAGCTTCGACTATGAGTAAAAGTAGAATCAAAATAGGATAACGCTCCTGAAAAATTTAATGATTGTATGATGAAGGATTATCTCCTGAACATCACTTGTTTGCATGCTTTTAAAGATTAAGAAGCTTCATCCTGTTTTCTAACCTACAACTTAACTATAATCCGTATAACCACCATTGTTACTATTCGTTTACTTTGGGGAATGTGTGAAATTTTTTCAATCGCTTAGTCACAATAGACTCTACTAAGAGTGCTTATATATTTGGCTTTATTGCTAATTGCATTTGAAAGAAATAAATCACTAATCTGTTGGATGAGATGCTTGTGTTGCCCTGAAGTCAGTGGGGGTTGGAGAGAAGTGTGCAGTAGCTCCCAAGGCTCTCCCAGTACTTTTATGCTACTCCCTCTTGGTGAATTGCTAGGTGTACAATGATCATTTTTTGAAATCTGAATTTTAGTTTTCTGTAACTTTTTGCTGCCATCTAATAGTTTTCCAGATGTTTCTGGTCTATATATGGTATACCTAAGGTATCCCACTTATAAATAGATGCAGTGGCTGGTGAACATGTCCTGCAAAGCTAAAATTAGACATATTATGGTCTACTGTAATATATGAACCAGCAGTATCCCTGAAACACAAGAAGGCAGACATAGCATCACAGTCAAGTTACTTACCTTTGTCATTGTATGCATGAGGAATGCTTCTCCACAAGCATGGATTAAGTTTTGATAGTGACTGAATAGTTTTCTTACTATTCCTAACAACTTTTGAGTGAGGGCCGCATCAGGGTTGTGAAGCCTGAAATTTTGTACAAACCTTTAAAAAAAAAACAAGAAACAGATATAGCCCTAAAGATAAATGATTACTATCACATTTGCCACACATCCCATTCTTTCTGAAGGCTAAGATGAACCGTATTCACTATCAAAACTTAATTCATGCTTGTGAAGAAGCATTCCTCATGCATACAATGACAATGCCCTACAAATTATATCAAAATAAAGGTTACATTGAGACTGTATAAGGCTTGGGAAGAAAAGACTAGCCAACTCTAAAGACAAGATTCAACTGTCATCATTCAGAGAAAAAGAAAAAAAATATAAATCTTGGGGAAGGGGGAGAATTTATTAACCTGGCAATAGCTTTTTACAGAAATCAGACATAAAACTTTATCCAAATTTTGAAGTTCAGTCACTCCAAGATTAACAGCCTTCTTGTAACTACCACATTCCAGTAACAATATGCTACAATATACTTCCATATTGTATACTATAATACGCTGCCCATTTCCAGTAACGGTTTTAAGAATTCACTTCCATCATTTTTATGTGTCACAATTCCTGTTTTTTCAATTGGTGTCACTTCCTGAATAGCTTTCAATCAGTTTTAGAAAGTCATAAAGCCTGGAACAGCTTCAAATGGGAGATTATTGATTTTTCCCTGAACATATAGCATACAGCATGTAACTAGAGCAGTGATCCCCATCCTTTCCAGCATTGTGAACTGGAGTTGGAGTGGGGGGGAGAGAGAGGAAATGGTTATGTGTGAGCTGCGGATGAGCACAGCTATATTTGCATGAGTGGCAGATACACATGCCTGCCACTTGCAAAAATGGAACTGCGCGTGTGCACTTACCCACTGCTTACGCAAGTAGAACTGCACAGGTGCAATGCTCAACCACCAGTTCCTCAGCCCAGTTCCTTATAGGTCAAGGCCCAATAGTGGGCCAGAGCCTGGTGGTTGGGGACCTCTGAAGGATTGATTTCAAAGGCCTGTGGGCCGTATCTGGCCCTTGGGTGCTTAGATCTGGTCCGTGGGGCTGCCCTGGAAACAGTGAAGGACTGGCCTGCCATGCCTCTGCCAGCGAAAATGGGCTCCCAATCTCTGTTTTTGGCTGAGACAGCCTCCTGCGACCATCTGCCAGTGAAAACGGAGCTTGGGAGGGCTGCACACTGTTTTCACTGACAGAGCACTCGGGAGACCACAGGCATCTTGATCCGAGTGACATCAAGCTGGCCATGTCCACTTTGGCCACATCCACCCCGTCCCGTTGAGCGCAAACACAACCCTGATGTGGTCCTCAATGAAATTGAGTTTGACACCCCTGGATTAGTAGTTAACAATTTTAGCCTTCCCTTTTACATATATTGATAAAACTCATGGTCCAAAAGATTGGGAAGTGGTTATAATGGATCATAAAACAAAAACAGCAACAACAAAGCAAGATCCAGCAAGCTATCATCTAGAGCCTCCCCTGGCACAAATTTTTGGAAATTTGTGGACTGACTCAAGAAAAATATATATTTATCCATCTGTCCATTATCCATCCATCAAGTTTCTATGTCTTACAACACCTGGGCAGTCAGGTTTTAGATCAAAATGTTCAATATTAGAGCAAGGCTTAGTGTTATTACATGAAAATTTAAAAATATACAAATATTCTTTCAGCATGTTGGTTAGTTTTAAGCAGGCCTCTGACTCAATATTGTGAGAAATATGATAACACAAATTAAAGGCCCCTACACTATCAATTAAAGGGGGTGTGATGTTTCAGTGATTAAACATCACTGAAACATCAGTGAGGGCAGCTGATGATCCTCCTGGTCCGAGTCTGACCGAACACAGTTAAGAACCCATATTAGGTCTTATCTTGTTGCGATGGAAGCTGTGAAACGTCAGTATTTCGCTGCTCTCATTACATCTGCAGAAAACCGCCCAGCAGCCCTGCTTAGAGTGACCCACTCTCTTTTCAATCATGGAGTGAGGGAGAACCCTTTGCAGGGCCGAGCTGAGGATTTTGCACAGTTTCTGCAAGATAAAATCACTCAGATCCGGACCGGGTTGGACTCCGACTGGGCAGAGTCTACCGAGGAGACAGGAGCTTGTCTTGAGGGGAACATATGGGTTGGGTTTGAGCCTGTTTCGATGGATGAAGTGGACAGGATTGTGGGTTGGCTTGGTGCCTCCACGTGTTTATTGGACCCTTGTCCCTCCTGGCTTGTTTCTGCAGCCAGAAGTGACTGGAGACTGGATCCAGGCTGTTGTCAACGCTTCGTTAAAGGAAGTGGTCTTCCCCGCTGCACTTGAAAAGGCGGTGGTTCGACCCCTCCTTAAGAAGCCTAACTTGGATCCTGACTCCCTTAGCAACTATCATCCAGTCTCCAACCTTCGCTTCTTAGCGAAGGTTGTTGAGTCCATGGTGGCACAGCAATTCCCTCAATTCCTGGAGGAAACAGACTACCTCGACCCTTACCAATCTGGTTTCAGGCGCGGTCACAGCACTGAAACAGCATTGGTTGCCCTAGTGAATGATCTCTGGCAGGCCCGGGATGGGGGTTGCTCCTCCATCCTGGTCCTACTTGACCTCTCAGCAGCTTTTGATACCATCGACCATGGTATCCTGCTGCAGCAACTGAGGGGGGTTGGGAATAGGAGACACTGTTTTACAGTGGTTCTTTTCCTATCTCTCAGGTCGCTCGCAGTTTGTATGGGTGCAGGGTCAGAGATCCCCCCCCAGAGGCCCCTCGCATGTGGGGTGCCTCAGGATTGGTTCGCTCCCCCTTGCTCTTTAACATCTATATGAAGCCGCTGGGTGAGATCATCCGTGGTTTTGGGGTGAGGTATCATCAATATGCTGATGATACTAAGCTTTATATCTCCACCCCTGACCACCCTGGGGATGCCCTTTCCGTGATGTCCCGCTGCCTGGAAACGGTGCGGGCTTGGATGGGAAGGAACAGAGTCAGACTCAACTCATCCAGGACTTAGTGGCTGTGGATGCCAGCATCTCAGGATCTAGAGGTTCCATCATTAGTGATAGGAGGGGAGGCTCTTACTCTCTCCGATAGGGTTCGCAATCTGGGTGACCTCCTGGATTCTCAGCTGTCCTTAGATGATCATTTGACAGCTGTGACCAGGGGGGCTTTTGCACAGATACGCCTGGTGCGCCAGTTGCACCCTTTCCTAAACCTAGAAGCCCTCGCTACAGTCACTCATGCCCTTGTTACTTTTCAGTTGGATTACTGTAACTTCCTCTACATGAGGCTGCCCTTGCGATGCACCCCGAGGCTCCAGCTAGTCCAGAATGCGGCCGCACCAGCTGTTATGGGAGCTTCTCATTATTCCCTTGTAACATCTCTCCTGCGCGAGCTGCACTGGCTGCTGGTGGTCCTCCAGCTTCGTTTCAAGGTGCTGTTGCTCACCTATAAAGCCCTACATGGCTTAAGCCCGGGGTACTTGCAGGACCATCTCCTGCCATCCTCCCATCGTTCCGTGCGCTCTCACAGACCGGGCCTCCTCAGGATGCCGTCAGCCAAAAAATGTCAGCTGGTGGCCCCCAGGGGGAGAGTGTTCTCTGTGGGAGTCCCGATCCTCTGGAATGGTTTGCCCACCAAGCTCAGGATAGTCCCCGACCTCCTCTCCTTTCGCAGCAAACTGAAGATATGGCTCTTTCATCAAATGGACTGATCCGTTGGGAGGTTTGCACATTGTAATAATTTTAATTTAATTGTAATTGCATTTTAACTTGTATTTGCTTTTTATTGTTGATTGTGTATCCTGTTAGCTACCCCGAGTCCTTCAGGAGAAGGGCGACATATAAATCGAAATAAAATAAAATAATATAAAATATAAAATAAATAAATAAAATAATAAAATAAAATAATAAAATAAAATAAAATAAAATAAAATAATAAAATAAAATAAAATAAAATAAAATAAAATAAATAAAATAATAAAATAAAATAAATAAAATAAAATAAAATAAAATAAAATAAAATAAAATAATAAAATAATAAAATAAAATAAAATAATAAAATAAAATAAAATAAAATAAAATAAAAATAATAAAATAAAATAAAATAATAACATAAAATAATATAATATAAAATAAAATAATAAAATAAATAAAATAAAAAAAATAAAAAAAAATAAAAAAAATAAAAAGATGCTGAGTTTGTCAGCTGGAAAGCTGAAGCCTGGGTTCAAGACTCCAATGGTATGCAATGGGGTGTGCTCCCATTATCTGCCCAGCTTTTGCCCACCTAGCAATTTGAAAGCATGCAAATGTGATAAATAGGTACCACTTCGGTGAGAAAGAAACACAGTTCCATGCACCTTGGCTTCTAGTCATGCTGGCCACATACAATAACCACAGAAATGTCTTCGGACAATGTTGGCTCTTTCAGCTAAGAAAAAAAGATGAGCACCACCTTCTAGAGCAGTGATGGTTAACCTTTTTGGCACCACGTGCCAAAACAAGTGTGCGCATGTACATGCGTGCATGCTGGAACACTGGAACCAGGAAAAGAGCAGCTGGCTGGTGCGCATCCCTGCAATGAAATCCGGAAGAGCAGCTGGTGACAGCATGCGTGCCCACAGAGGGCTCTGCCACCTCTGGCATGTGTGCCGTAGGTTCGCAATCATAGCTCTAGAATCAGAAATGACTGGACAAGGGAAACCTTCACCTTTACACTATCAATCGTCAGTAGTTTACTCTTAAGTGAGCATTAATACCAGTGAAGGTAAGACATAGTACAGAACCAGTCCTTACAACAAAAGGAGAGAAACAGATTTTAAAGAAATATATATATATATATATAATTTAATTTTTTTTCTTGAAGAATACTGAATATACTTAACATTCATGAATATATTTTCAGGTTAAATCCAAACTAAAAATGCACATAATAGTAAAAATTTTGATGATAGAATCCTGAGTAGTGAAGACATTGTAATGTAAATAATTACATTAAAACTTAGTAACTAATAATTTAAATCATTATTTCAAGTTGTAGTCATTTATATTCCATTTAATCCAAATTAAATCTACCTCAGTTTAGAAAAACTGCTTAAAATGGCCATTTATAGAAAATTCTATGAAGTGGGGAAATGATTGATTATGTCACAATGTTCCATGTCTATGGAAGAATAAAGGAAGAGCTTTAAGTCCACCTTACTTTTCTAAAGTCCTTGTTCCTTCATCTAAAAGGACATTAGAAGACATAAGCAGGCATTAGTACAGATCAAATGATTGGATCAAATAAATGTTTGGATAAACTTAAATAAAAGATTACATTTTAGGTTAGCGTGTTGGTTTGGGTCTTTTTGCCTCATGTTTTAAATCAAGGTATTTGCTTCATTGTTTCCGTAAAATGGAACTGCAGGTTATTTCTCTTGTTCCTCTTTGTTGTTTTTTCTTGCCTGTAGAAATAGATCTTCTCTGTATAAAGCAGAATCCTGATCTGCTTTATGATCTCAAGCTCTCAAGTATGTCCCAGTAAGCCAGAAATTCCAGTTGCTGCCAGATCTTGGGGTTCTTTCTTCAACTTGGAAATTAACTGTCAGCAGAAAGCTCTTCATTTGAGTTGTAGACCTCATTTGGATGAAGACACTCATGGTTTATATTCCTTTTAGAACTCAAACAATTATTAATGATACAGCAACTCGGGTATTTTGCAATAAATATGTCAAAAGATACTATCTTTGTTTTCTAGCACACACAAAAATAACACATTTATCAGGGTTGCCACTAGTGATGATTTGGGCATTGAGCTAGGCAGGCTTAGAGGAGATAATGAGGTTATAATTCCATTTTACTCCCAATAATCAATGTGTAGTTAGCCAATTTTCCCAAAACCTGGACACACAATATGTCTCTGAGAATTCTAAAAGCTTGCCCTAAAAACAGTTCATCAGGATCTATAGTATAGGTAGGTTATCCTCTGACCCACTGGGTAGTACATTTGGGCTATAATTACATCCTCTCCCAGTAAAAAGGAGAAAGTGGGATAAGAAAGGAAAATAGAATTATTTTTTTGTAACTGAGTGGAATAGCTAGATATTTCAGAGTATGGCTTTCATCAACCCTGTTGAAGATGAGTGTATCTTAAATTATTTTTTAATCTATTCCAAATGATTTCTTTTATGAGTTTCCCTCCAAGCTTTCATATGAGCTTCCAGTCTTGCTGTTTTGTGCAGCTGCAGGAAAGACCCCGGCTGTCCTACTCTACCTTCTAGTGGAGCTAACCGTCACTTCTTCCAGCTGGCAGACAGAAAAAGCACAAAGAAGGGCAGTCAGTCAGCCATCCAGCCAATTTCCAGCTTTGCTTTCCTTTTTTGCTGAGTTTGCTTTTTGTTAAAGAGAAAAGAAAAGTGAAATATAGGAAGGAAAAACTCATTTATGCAATTTCTGGAAAAATGGAAAGCTGCCCTGTAGAACATTTGGGATGGCAACAGAGTATTGAGGGGAAAAGCCAACATTCTACTTCTAAGCAACATTCCATTTTTTCCTCATCCCTTAATAGAATATAGAAGATAAAATAATAGGGTTGGAAGGGTTTTCTAGTTCAATCCACTGCTCAAGCAGGAGACCACATACTATTCCAGACAAATGGCTGTCCAGTACCTTCTTGAAGACCTCCAGTGATGGAGCATCCACAAACTTCCAAAGGCAAGTCATTCCACTGATTAATTGTTCTCATTGTCAGAAAATTTATCCTTAGTTCCAAATTGAATCTCTCTTTAATGATCCCAATAAAGGACAATATTTGTAGCTCAGGGTTGAAATAAGGGATCCTAGAGATCCGTGAGGACTCTGTTTTATCCCCCACTTGCTGCAGAGTTTGTCTTCCAGTTAATGTCAGGTGATTAAAATTCCCCATTACTACTTGGTGTGTTTCCGATTAGCAAAAAGTTCTTTTATTTCTCCTGCCTGATTGGATAGCCTGTAGTATACCTATGAAAATGACATTCATTTTCCTTTTATATTAACTCATCTGCATTCATGAAGATTTTATTTAAGTTTATGGTTTTATAAATTTCTGTAGAGATGTAATGATTTCTTATATATAATGCAACTCCACCTCTTGTATTAGATCTGTTTCTTTTGAATTTATATCCTTTAAAAGGAGAATATTTGTAGCTCAGGGTTGAAATGTGGGATCCTTGGTTTTATAATTTATATCCTTCCAGCAATACATTGCAGTCATGAATTTCATCTCACCAAGTTTCGGTAATAACCTGTCTACCCTCATGTACTAGGACTACTAAGTTCATCCTTCTTGTTCCTTGTACTTTGAGCACAAATGTATATGGATGTATATGAATGTACATCTGAATGTATGTACATCTGAATGTATATGGTCAACCCTCTGTTTGCTTCATAAAGCTCCTGTTTTATATATGAATTCCCCTTCCTTCTCACTATTCTCTATCTTATTGTTTGGTTGGTTGTTTTGGCGCTTATATGTGGGATTATGTCCTAAAGGTTCATCTTACCCTTCCAGTTTTAGTTTAATGTCCAGTTTTGTAACTGAGTATACTTTGGTACCTCTTCTAATAGGAATATATCATAGGCCACTTTAGAGTAGCATATTTCCATTTGCTTTTGTCATTTTTGGAAGAGTTACTCCTTTGTTATATTTTACTTTAATGTCATGAACCATCATCTTTCCTTAAATAAACTCATTGCATGTTTTAATTGTCTCTTTGTTTTCAGAGCTTTCTAAGGAGAAGCCCATTCATGTTTCCAATTAAGAAGGTTTACTTTTCTGACCAGATGTGTGTTGCTGTGTCTGATTTAAGCAACCAGAATTATGATTTACTTCCAAACTTTAGAAGTTTGGGGACAATGAATACTTGGCATTGGAAATATTTCTGTCCATATTTGTTCATTGTTTGTTGCAGTTTGGGATTAAAATGGATCCATAGCATTTGTATCTTTGTCTACTTAAATACCAGGAGAAAGTTTCTACCCCTTAGATGCATCATTTTAGATAGCAAGTGGTGTGTTACTTTACATAATTCTTGGGACTTTCCACCCAAGTTTGGCTTACAAATAAAAGTATCTTTAAAAGCAGGAGACTTGAAGTTATCCGTCACCACGTCACACTGAAAAGTACACTGAATAGGATCACAATTTCTATCACTACCACAAATGGTAGGATGTATTACAAATGACTGTTTCATTTAGAGGCCATTCGTATCAGTGATGAAAACTTTATGACTAGCTCTTGCATTTACAATCTTTCCGGATCTATAAAGCAAAGAAAAACTAAAATAAAATCATAAGCCCAATCATGATTTCATTCAATGAGCATTTTGCTTAATGACCAAGTTGCCACTCCCAAGTGTGGTCACTGTATATTTCTATTTAAAATATAACTTTTGTTTGTCAATTATACTGTACATATATTTGAATACGTACCAACGCTCCATTTACTTTGCTTGGTGATAAATTTTCTGTTTTTTGACATTGCAAAAGAGTCCTGACATATAATGAGCAGAGTTGTGCACAGATCATAATCTTGGGTGTACGGTAGCAGTGGGGTTAATCTCTACTGCCAACCTATGTTTAGAGTAATTGTCCCAAGGTAGCATTGTTCGAAGTTAAAATTCCTCCCAATCCTGGCACTCTGACTTTCGAATTTTTGCTTAGTTAATGAACCATTCTAATTCAATGAAATGCAGAGTTACTTAGATTTAAGTAGATGGCTCCATTTAAAAAAAAAAAATCAAATGTCTGATTTGCATGTCCTCATTTCATTGGGACTAATTTTTATATTGGCTGAACCTTAAAAGAAGCTAATTATAAGCATTATTAGAATCTTCTTCCTGAGTCCTAATGAATCACTGTCATGATTTGAATTGACATTTTAATAACAGGATGCTGTGCCAGCATGAAATTAATTGAATTTGTCTGAAGTTTCCAAGGAGAGAGAACTGAGAATTTTTGACAACAGTGTCCAATCCACCACCCAACTCTTGTTTCTTGCTTGTGACCGATAGATATATTTTCAAATATGAAAGCTACTATGGAGGTATAAGCCTCAGAAAATTATACTTTAATATGATAATGGTGAAGCAAAACATGTAAATATTTCTGTGCCATAGATTACATGTGGGTGAAAAATTGAAAATACTGATCCCCAATGGGCTTGAATTGATAGAAGAAAAATAATAAAAAAAACAGAGTAAGCTTTTCTAGAGGAAAATAGAAATAGCACTTAGATTTATATATAAGCGGTTTACAGAGATAGCATATTTCCCCCAACAATCTGGGTCCCCATTTTACTGACCTCGGAAGGATGGAAGGCTGAGTCAACTTTGAACTGGTGAGAATTGAACTACTGAACTGCTGGCAGCAGTTAGTCAGCAGAAGTATCCTGCAGTATTGCATTCTAACCACTGTGCCACTATGGCTGTTAATCATCATCTGATGAGCATAAAAAAGCAGAATTATTTACACCATTTTATCAAAGAAGTTGAAGAAAAGGAGATCTATGAAACAGAGAAATCACTGAGGCATCAGGATGACTTAGATAAGTAAAACCATCATTTATTCTTTAGCTCTTATGTTATGCATAGTTTGGAGTTATTTTTTAGTACAGAAAGTATTGAAATATTTTTTTGCACCCTCGTCTTTTGGATAATACAACCATCATTTTTTGAAGACCTGTGTTAACCAACAAACCAACCAAGGACAAGCTTGAAGTTGATGTCTCACTGGCTCAGTATCTGGATGTCCTATGCCCGTGATGGCGAACCTACGGCATGCATGCCAGAGGTGGAACGCAGCGCCCGCTCTGTGGGCACATGAGCCATCACCCCAGTTCAGAATGCATGTGTGCCTCCCACTGGTCATCTGGTCTTTGATCTCTTCCATGCATGCGCGGGGGGCAAGCCACGTGTAGGGGATGCATGCGCATGGGTGGGAGGCTGCATGCACATGCGCGGGAGGTGGGACATGTGTGGGGCACAAGCACACATGCATGGGGATGGAGCACGTATGGGGATGCGCATGCATGTGTGGGGATGGGGCATGTGTAGGGGGGCACAGGGCCCCATGTGGGGGGGCACAGGGCCCCATTTGGGGGAGCGCAGAGCCTCATGTAGGGGGGCCGGGTGCATGGAAGGGCACATTTGCATGTGCAGGGACATGCACGCCTTACATTTTGCGGTATTTGGTCGCACACGCTTTGATTTTGATTTGAATTTGATTTTATTGGATTTATATACCGCCCTACTCCCGAAGGACTCAGGGTGGTGTACAGCCAACAATAAAAAATACATAAGTACAAAATTTAAAACCAACTAAAAACAGATTAAATAAATTTGGCCCAGACAGAATTAAAACACCCCAAATAATTTAAAACAGATTAAAATTTAGCACTAAAAACGGAGAGTGGTTAGGCCAGGCCCGCCTGGCGAAATAGAAAAGTCTTAAGAGCGTGGCGGAAGGTGGGCAGATCCGGGATCCTCCGTATCTCCGGGGGGAGCTCGTTCCAGATAGTAGGTGCCCCCACAGAGAAAGCTCCCCCCCTGGGGGCCGCCAGCCGACATTGTTTGGCTGACGGCACCCGGAGGAGCCCCTCTCTATGAGAGCGTACTGGCCGGTGGCAGGCTATTGGTGGTAGTAGGCGGTCCTGCAAGTACCCAGGTCCTAAGCCATGGAGCGCTTTAAAGGTGGTAACCAAAACCTTGAAGCGCACCCAGAAGACCACCGGGAGCCAGTGCAGCTCGGGCAGGAGAGGTGTCACATGGGAACGCCATGTCGCTCACATCACCACCCGCGCGGCCGCACTCTGCGCCAGTTGTAGCCTCCGGGTGCTCCTCAAGGGGAGCCCCATGTAGAGAGCATTACAGTAGTCTAGACGGGAAGTGACAAGGCATGAGTGACTGTGAGCAAGGAGTCCCGATCCAGAAAGGGACGCAACTGGCTTTGGGCACTTGGTCCGGAAAAAGTTAGCCCTCACTGTCGTATCCCATGTGCCAAAACACAAACATGCCCAATATATTCTGTGGGAATATTAAATGATCATCCAGCACTCACCATAATTCATCCTGATCTTTTTGACAACTTTTTAAAATCCATAGTTGTCTTTTTTCTATGGTAGATTCAGTTTGTAAGTCCTGCACTTCATCAATTTATTTATTTAGTGTATGGCAATTTCATCCATGCTTGGTGAGGACCAAGATAAAACATTTGCAAGCACCTCTACACAAATCAATGCTATTTGTTGTGCTACTGGTTCCACTCTCTCCTTTCCCACCTAGTCAGGTTAGAGCTGTAGCTCAGTGGCATAGCATCTGCTTTGCATGGTGAAAGTCCATGTATCCACCACCTAAAATTAGAGGACCACCTAGACTAAATACTGTGCTAGAAAGAATAGTTAGCTACCTTGATAAAAGTAACCTATTTTATTCCTAAATGTGATTAGAAATAAGAGTGCAGCACAGAGTTTGAATGTTAGAGAGCCATATTAGGATCAACGAATTCTAAATTTAAATATTTATTCACAAAGCTATCTGATTCTGTAAATCCTTTGCTTACCTCATAGTGTTTTATTAGAAAATAAAATAAATTAGAAAAGAATGAACTTGAGTTCTTTGAGGCAAAACTGGGGAATAAGTAATGAAAACTTGTAGAATGAGTGCTGCAAAAAAATAATAATCAAAGGATAGATTTCATCAGAACTATTCTTTAATATTCTCAGGCGGCTTGTTCTAACTTTTTTTAGGTCTGAAGATGAAGAAAAATGTAGCTCACCAGATGCTTCTAAGGGACAACCTACAAATGTTAAAGACCTTTTACTGTGATCCTTTACCATTGACCTGATGGTAATGGTATTAGCCATTACCATTGGCTAATGGCAGTTGGGGTTCAGCAGCATCTAAGTGTCAGAGTTTCCCAACTTCATATAACCTTCTTTAAAGACTCTATTCCTGCTCCTCTTTTGTCTTTCCTCAAGCCATTTTAGAGGTTTAATTTGCAAAAGTTTAGCATGGTTAAAAGGGACGCAGTGGCTAAGGTGCTGAGCTTGTTGTTCGAAAGGTCAGCAGTTCAGCGGTTCGAATCCCTAGTGCAACGTAATAGGGTGAGTTCCCATTATTTGTCCCAGCTTCTGCCAACCTAGCAGTTCGAAAGTACATAAAAAATATAAATAGAAAAATAGGGACCACCTTTGGTGGGAAGGTAACAGCATTCCGTGTGCCTTTGGCATTTAGTCATGGCCACATGACCACGGACAAGTCTTCGGACAGCACTGGCTCTTTGGCTTTGAAATGGAGATGAGCACCACACCTTAGAGTCTGGAACAACTAGCCTATATGTGCAAGGGAACCTTTATCTTTAGCATGGTTAAGTGAGTCACAGTTTCTGGAATCGATCATGATGTGCAATTTTTAATTATTTATATATATTTTGGCAAAAGAATACAAAAGTGATATTAGCTATTTTGTATTGCATAGGGCTAACCAGATACATTCTGAAAGCTCACATACATTTTTTTTTGTCTTAATTAAAGTTCCCAATGGAAGCATTCAAATGAGGTTATAAAGCAATAGAGCTCACAATATTGTCTTTTTCCGTTGAATGGTATACATTTTAAATAACTACTTTTTAGGCTACCCACTTTCAGAGTTTTTAAGATGAAGAGATCTGTTTATATTAGATAATTGAGATGGGTTTATTCTGCATGTCTATTTAAGATTAATCAGTAGTTGTTTTCCAGAACAGACATTTTAAACGATTTTCAAAAATGATTGTGATGTTGAGCAGAAATGTACACCAGAATTTTTAAAAATTCTGCTGTGTTTATTGATATTTATTAACTGCATCAATGAAACAGAAGGGAAGGCTTCTTTTGAAAGTGATGATTCCATAGTGGTCATATGGCTAGTCAGAATACATGGAGTTTACAAATTGAGGTTTTTATTTTTGGGAGTGCTGGGTTCAATTTTCATTCTCCCTCCACCGGGGCCACAGATCTCTTCTGTGAACAGAATGTATAATGCCAAGGAATTGCTCATAACGGGATGTAGGAAACGGAAAAATAATACAAAGCTGTTGAATGGAAATTGCAGTTCTGTTCAACTGGAAGTGCTTGCTGAGAATAGTTAAATGCTTACTTCCCAGAACAATTGTTGCTCAGGTGTTCATTCAGCATGTTGTTGTTGTTGCATCTTCCCTTCCAATATTCCATAATGAACAAAACAAGCTCAAATATAGACATGCCTCTACTTTTCAATCCAAGGCTATCCTGTAATTATTTTTATCCATTCCTGCAATCACTCCATATCATTTTGATTTTCTGCATTCTTATTTCTCTGTAGCTCAGGACTATTCAGTTCTTAAAATGCACAAGCACACACACATTAATTGCTTGCCTTTCATTTAGAGCAGCATTCCCTATTCCTGGAGCATTGTCTTTGTGGAAAATAAATATTTATGGTTTTTCAAAAGTTTCTTCCAAGAAAGGTAGGCCATTTTAAAAAGCTACTTCATCATCACAGATTTTGCCATTAAGTAAAGAAGATTTTTAAAAACCCATAGATAAAGTTGCCAATGTATTGAGATATTTATAAAATACGGGAATATTTTGTTTTATGACTAGGCATATAACTCGAGCGTTGCTTGATTATTTTAAGGACTGTTAGACCAGTAGATGCCTTCATTATTATCCAAAGAGCCACAGTGGCACAGTGGTTAGAATGCAGTACTGCAGGCTGCTTCTGCTGATCAGCAACTGCCAGCAGTTTGGCAGATCGAATCTCACCAGGCTCAAGGTTGACTCAGCCTTACATCCTTCCGAGATTGTAAACTGAGGATCCAGATTGTTGGGGGAAATATGCTGACCGTGTAAATTGTTTAGAGAGGGCTGTAAAGCAGTATATCAGTCTAAGTGCTATTGCTGTATTACTATTTTATTTTCTCTATCCCCTCTTTTAATTTTCAAATTCTAATTCCTAGGATAAAAAGGAGGAAAGTAGCCTGTTGCAGAGAATGTATGTCTGGGATAATTTTTATTTACAAGAATGACCTGGGCAATATATACACTCTGTATACATTTTCAGAAATAACTCACATTGTTTCCTAACGCTTTGGAAGTGCATCAAGTTCTTGGCACATTATTTCTGCCTTACAAACAATTCAGCCACCTAGATTTATTTCATTAACCTGTTTTTCTGGCTTCCAAGAATCTCTATTATTGTGTTTTGTTTAGCCAGCTAAGACTAGTGTTTTTCTGCACAGAAGCAAAACTGAAGGAATTAGTATCAAGTGGTCAGAATAAATTGTGGGTGAGCGAATTTCATTTACAAAACACAAAACAAAAAAACCTGCCCTTGATGTCTACTTTTTTTACATCTCTTTGAATCCTTTGATTATAGGAGAGCTACTCAGATGGCAATTTGTTAATTTGTTTAATTTGCATTGCTTTGTCAACTGAGAACTTACAAATATTTGGAATTAATTGGAGGACAAATACATATTAGTTAATGTAGTCAGCAAACATCCCAACATTTCCCCATTTCATTTTAGACCTACTATGAATGTATCATGTTTCCTCAAGTTGAGGTTGATCTTGGTGACATCATGGAAAGGTCCATGTAGATTTATGGAAATGGTCTGCTAATACTTTCACCTGGGATGTAGTTTATTTTAATTACTGCTTAGTCAATATTTCTTGGTGGTGTCTTATCCTGTTACTAATCTGTTTACTTTGAGAATCAGCCAAAATCCATGCTATGGTGGGAATATCAGTGTAGAAATACAAAGATCTAAAAAAGAAACTTATAAAACTTGGCAGATGGATGGGCTGTCCAGAATAATTTACCAACTTTATTAAATTTAACTTGTATGGATATGCAATAAAATATTTCCATCCTTTCTAATTTCACTCTTTCTTTTTTTATGGGGAGTATGTTTTGACTGCATTTCTTGTGAATAAATCACCCTCAATAAACAAGTTTTTTTTAAAAGCCAAAGCAGAACAATCCCACCCAAACCTGAACAAAGTAGGAAATTATTTCTGAATATTTAGTCTTTATAACTCCAAAATAAAATAATAAAATCTTGCTTGTTCAAGATTTGTGCAATAAAATCTTGTTTGGCCCAACTTTCAGTGTATATGGATTCATTTTATTGTCATATATATTAATAAAGCTTGCCTTTTTCTGAATTATAAAGTACTTTTCTCTGTATAGTATGTATGAGACAGAGATGATGGTAGTGCAATTAGATAATACAATATTTTTTACTCATGTCTCCACGTTACACAACTATATGTGTTGGTGTAGATTGTGCAAAAGATTCTTTCAGAAAAAAAGGGCAATCTATACAACAAAAAGATAGTATGATTGTGTGCCATTTCTTTATATTGCATGAAGAAAGAATGGAATATAGATTCTGACACAACTGATCTTTTGTCAGAATCTATATTCTATTTCTGACACAACTGTACTGATCTTTTGTCACTAGGACTGCTTACTTTCCTAATCGTTGGTCACTCTCCCAACAGCCATTGCCCTATCATAGTCCCTCCCCACATGTTGTGAAGCTCTGAATGTCTACTACAGATTTTTCTTGAGAAAAAGTAGCTTAGTGTATACTAACCAGTGATGGCTATTAGTATTAGCCCACATCTGACAATAAATGAGACAGAAAAAAATCAGCCACTAGACATGCTCTAGAGATGGAGACCAAGCAGTTATATGAGGGCTAACTAAGCATAGTTTTCAGAGTCAGGCTCAGTCACAGTCCTTACAGTATTGGACCACAGTATTTACACTGATACGGTGTACACTCCCTGGAAGTCATTCACAGAAAGGAGTGCTGTCCAATTTTTATCTGAAAATTCCAGGGATTGAACCAAAGATTTTATTGAGGAATAGGAATACTTTTCCTATTCATAAAATGTTGCTCAAATGCTATTTATTTGCAGTGTTATATCATCGCAGTCTGCCAGTCCACTTCATCAGCCACAACTGATTCCTGAAAATAAATTTGCTATCACCATACAGTACAGTAATGGTTAAGATTGGCTTAGGCAGCCCTTTTTCTGAGCAGGCTTTTAGAGTTGTGCTTGTGTGTGTGTGTGGTGTGTGTGTGTGTGTGAGAGAGAGAGAGAGAGAGAGATCACAAATAAAGGAGCACCCCCCCTCCTCCTCCCATGACAGAACGTTAAGGAAGAGAGCGGTTGCACATTCCTGGTTTTGAAATTTGGAAACAAATTCAGCCAGTTTGGAAACAAATTCAAGCTAAACATCTTACCAAAACCAACATGTAGAAAAATACAAACCTAATACTTTTCACAAAGAATCAACTGCCAAATAGCGTAAACGGAAAAATTAAGATTCTAAAATCATGCAGTGCTGCAAAGGCCACAGGCAAAATCAAGTTAGGAGCCTATTGAAAAGTGTTCCTTTTATCTCATGATCTCTTTTGCAGAGATAGTGTTATTTGTGGCTTGAACCAGACTATTTTTGGCAATATCAATTTCTTTGCCTTTTATTCTGTCTTGATTTTTTTCTTCCTTCATTTTCCCTTTAAAAATATTCTACAATGACAGAGAATGAACCTGAAAATAGTCCTGAAAAACACATCCATTGACAAGGATACAGTACATGCAGGCAAATTAACCAGTATAGGATTGTGGGATTATTGGATTTGAATAAGGCTATCCTGGCATAGTTATCTGAAAAAGCCTACAATTTCCCACATTGTATCAAGAATTAATGTCAGAATGTATTTACAAGACTATGTGACTGCCATTTGCAACCTTTCCAGTGGGCCTCTGATAAACGGAGCCAATGAGAGAAACCAGATTTGTTTAATCACCACAGCAACAAAAGTCTGCAAATCAGGTTTGACTGATTTAATCTGGCTGTGGCTGGGGAAATAACAGACTTCAGCTAAACCCTAATAAGATGGAGTGGCTGTGGATATCTGGAGAGTCAGGGCCTGGATTGGAGTCTTACCATCTTTAGTTCCAGATTGGGTAGCACTACCCCAGACAGATCTGTTGCACAACTTGGGGATTCTGGTTCTCCTAGATTTGCAACTCCTGCTTGAAGAGCAGGTGGCAGTTACTTGTTAGACCTGGCAATGGTGAACAGCAGGATAGTTGCAGAAAGAAACAGATGGGTTAATTCTGGCTGCACAAGACTGAGCCTTACAAATGCATCTAAAACTAGACAACAAAGAACGAATGCCATCTCTGCAAAAAGTTAAACAATGGATCGCTTGGTTAGTTGCTATAGGAATAGCATAGACCTGTGATGGCGAAGGTGGCATGCAGAGCCCCCTCGGCTGGCATGCACACTTTGATCTTTGTTGGGTTTCTTTTATGAGTTCCTGTTTCCCTGCAAATGACAAAACAAAAGCTCACAAAAGAAAAACATCTTACCTGTTGCTGAGCTGCTGGTGTCCCGCTGGTCAGCTGGTCTTCAGGCATCTGCTGTGTTTGCGTGATTGTGTGCACATGTGCAAACTGCGCGCTCACACACACATGCAGTTTGGGCACTCAATGTCTAAAAGGTTCACCATCACTGGCATAGACTATGAACAATGCAGTCGTGGGTTGCCCCTGGTTCGCATTGGTTCTAGAGAACCAGGAGTAAAATCGGCAAGAGGCTCCACCCATTGACCCCATCAAAATGCTTCTGCGCTTGCTCAGAAAAGCATGAACGTGCACACATGTTCATGATCGAAGCAAGTGCGTGCACACAGCTCGTTGCAAACTGGCAGTAAAGGTAAGTAGAACTCACCCCTGGAACAATGGCATGACAACCTATCAACAATGGTGCATTGGAACATCTGTAAGAAATACTATCTGCCTGCAAATAAGAACTGATCATAAAATAAAGTAATAGCAAATTAAGAATCTAAAGCGCTCTGGAACTTTAGAATTCACAGGTAGACACCTGCCATATAATACTCCAATTAACAATTGTCAATAAAAAGATAAAATGTATGGATAGTGGATGTGGTACTACCTGGAGGCAGCAGAATAGAAAAGAAAGAACTGGAGAAGATAGCAAACACAGTTCATCAATTTTAACGTATTATGGATTATGAATTCCAATACTTATGAATGCCAAGCCATTTATTTGGCTAAAAATATCTCATTGCATTAGCTAATCCTGTATTTGCTACAAATATTCTCTTGTTTAATTCTAATATCTCTCTAACACCTGGAAGTGCTGTTGAAAAGTCAGAATGCTTAACTAAATGACAATTATTTGACAGATAAAATGTACAGTATGCATGGCTTGTTAGAGCTATTCTGTTTCAAACAACTACATGAGTGGTGAAATATTGAACTATTGGAAATAATTTTATCACTTTTAATCTCTTGCAACATAATTGAAGTTATCATTAGTATGTGTTTCCACAAATTCTGTGTCTGTGTGTCTGTGTCTGTGTCTGTGTCTGTGTCTGTGTCTGTGTAATATAATCTACATAAGTCCCACTTGTAAGAAGCTAATGCACCTTTTGTGCATTAGAATCTGTTCCAGCTCTCAAAAGTATCACCACCATATAGTTAATCACTTTCACTATAGGAAAGGGACCTATGAATTTGGGTCCAAACTTCTTGCTGGGCACCCTCAATTTTAGGTACTTGGTTGACAAATACACCTTATCACCTATTCAGAAAGGTGCTTGGAGACCCCAGTGTTTGTCAGCCTGGGCCTTATATTTTTCCGCTGAGTCTGCTAAAGCCTTTTTTGTATTCTCCCAACACTTTTTCAATGAGGTCATTCAGTCCGTTAAGGACATGGAAGTGGGCGGCTCTCTAGGCAACTCAGGCATCAGCACAAAGTTCATGCCCGTAGTTATTTGAAAAGGGGTCAACCCAGTATACTGTGTACTGCATCATTATAAGCAACTTCTGTGAATGGTAGCAAGTCCGCCCAGTTCTCCTGTTGATAATCCACATGACACCTAATATACTGTTCCACCATTGTGTTCCGTTTTTCAGCTAATCCGTTAGTTGACGGGTGAAAAGCAGAGCTAAATCCCTGGGATGACCCAATGGATCGTAGAATCTCCCTGCAGAACTTAGCGGTAAATTGGACCCCACGGTCCAATAGTCTTCTTCTTGGGACTCCGTGTAGCTTGTAGATGTGTTTCACAAACAGCTTTGCCAGTTTTTTGGCCAAGAGTAGTCTACTGCAGGAAGTGAAGTGGGCTTGCTTGGAGAATAAATCAATGTCAAAATGACGCGGTTGCCCCCACTGACAGGGAGCTCAATTATAAAGTCTATCGCAATATCCTCCCAGGGCATAGTGGGTTTGGCCACAGCCTGGAGAAGTCCAGGGGGCTTCCCTGGTTGGTATTTCATGGTGGCACAGGTGGCACAGCTCCTCACATAGTCTTCCACATCAGTTTTTATCTTTTTGGCCACCAGAATTGTCTCCTAGTCAAATGGAAGGTTTTTAAAAACCCAAAGTGACCCCCTAGGCGAGAATCATGACTTCTCTTTAGTACCAGAAGCCACAGGCTGCAGGGCATGTAAAGCTTACTCCCTTTCATGCCAACCTGTCCCTTAGGGTTAGGTCCGCCTGGTTTTCTTTGAACCAGGAGTCATCAGAGTTTTTAGCTCCGCTGTCAACTTGTCTTTGGGGAGATTAGAACCCTGGTGCGTTTGCACTCTGGTGCGGGCTTGGGCAGCTGGCTGAGTCTCTGAGATCATGGCGTGAACTATTTCTTCCCGTCAAATTGGGGTTTGTGGGAGAGAGCATCAGCCAGAAGGTTCTTATCCCCCGGGATATATTTCAGGTTAAAGTTAAAGCGTTTGAAATATTGAGTCCAATGAACCTGGAGAAAGCTTTCTTTGGAGAAAGTTTCCTTGGGGTCTTCAGTGCCTCGAAATTTTTATAGTCAGTCCAAACTCAAAAGGCTTCTCCACCCCCTCCAGGAAGTGTCCAGGACAGGAGAGCCCATTGCACCACAAACGCCTCCTTTTCCCATGCTGCCCATCTGCGCTCAGTGTCCGTTAACTTCCTTGATACATAAGGACACAACATTAGATTGTTCTGGGGGGTCCCTTTGTAGTAGAACAGCCGCCACCACCACATCACTTGCGTCCATCTGAACCACAAAGGGCTTATTCAGGTCAGGATGCTGTAGGATTGGCTCCACCGCAAATAGGCATTTTAACTGTTCAAAGGATTTTCGACAGTCCATTGTCCAAGCTAATGGCTGGCTAGGTTTTGGCTTGGTGGGAGACAGGCCAGTTTTTAGCAATTCTGTCAAAGGAAGTGCGACCTCAGCAAAGGAAGGGATGAATTGTCTTTAAAGATTAGCAAACCCCAAGAAGCTCTGGAGTTGCTTACGGGTGTGTGAGGGCTGCCAGTCCAGTACTAACCTCACCTTCTCTGGGTCCGTTTCGATCCCCTTATTTGACACCCTATATCCCAGGTAGTCAAGGGCTTCCTTATGGAACTCGCATTTGGACAATTTTGCATACATTTTGGCTGCTAGGAGTTTTTTCAGCACTTGTCTGACCAATTTGACGTGGTCTTCCATATTTTCGCTGAATATAAGAATGTCATTGAGATAAACAAGAACCTCCTGATATAAATGCTCATGCAAAATTTCGTTGATCAGTGGCATGAAGACCCCTGGGGCCTTCGTGTTTTGGGGGAGGGGCAGAGGGTGCTAGGCCAACCCCTATTCTGATTTTTTAGTATCCATCTTCCCATGTGATGGTGGGGCCCCATTTGTCCAGCCAAGCCAGGCTCAGTATGATAGATTCTGACATCTTTGGGATTACTATAAATCGTATAAGATCATGATGTTTCCCCATCTCTAATTTAATCAGTTCAGTAATATGGGTGGCAGGGACTCCCCCAATCAATGTCCCATCCACCTGGTGAAATTTAATTGGGTGCTTTAAGAGTGTTGTTCTGATTCCCAGCTGTTCTATCACTTTAAGCCCGATTAAACATCTGGTGCAGCCGGTATCTATTATTGCTGGGAGTTCTGCTTGTTTCCCTGATTCTAGCAGCACTAGTTTTACTTTAATTGAAAAGAGGGAGATGGGTGGACTCACCATCAGGTCTTCATCTTCACTAGCCACGTCGGGTGGGGCTCCTTTTGCTGGAGGGTCCTCGCTCTCTTCACTGCAGAGGAGAATCTCCACGGTTTGTCTGGCAAATTGGCTGGTGTCTGGGGCTTTCCTTGGAGCCCTCCTGACTCATGCAGCTGTGGCAGGTCATTATTGTGGAACTGGGGAAGGGGCCTGGCACTCAGAAGCTTGCTGTCCTGTCTGTTCACAGCGATAACACTTAATTGCCCTCCCTCCCCGGTTGAGGGAGGTGAGATTTATAGCTTTTGAAATGGGCTTTCTCGATAACGTTCTTCAAGGTGGCTGCTGGGCTGGAATTTGGCTGTGGGGGAGTGGACTTCTCTATCTAGAACAATGGACATGGTATACAAGTCATGGAGATGCTCAGGTACCCCCTGGATCCCACAGGCTTTTCTGACTTCTGGGTCAAAGCTTCTTTAAAGTAGTGCAGGGGTATGCAGTCAGGCCAATGGCCTAGATTCCCTGCGACTCATCTAAAGTCCCATACAAAGTCTTTTATATGTCGATTACCTTGCTTCATAACCTTTAGTGTGGCTTCATTTCATTTACGTGGTCTGGGTCCTTAAATCGGGACTGGAACAGTGTGATAAACCCATCGGCATCATTCAGTTCAGCAGTGCCCTCATTATGCAGCTGGGCTATCCATTCGGAAGCTTCCCTTATTCATTAATTCCATCTGAGATTGACAACACTAAGTCCTGTTCTGATTTATATTGCTCACCATACTGATCCATGTGAGCCCAGACCCTGCTGAGGAAATAAGCTAGCTTGCCTGGCGTCCCGTCAAAGTTTGCTCTGAAGTGGGATGGTGGTGGCCTCGCAGGTGTGGAGGGCAGCGGCCATGGCTGATTGGGGTAGAACTTGCTGCGGGGCTGCTCCTGGTTGTTGCATTCCAACAGGTTGTAGTATTCCAATAGGCTGGTGTAAGGCTTGCTAGCCAGTTGCTGGATTAGTCCCCTCTGCGGTGCCAGGATCGTTTGGCCATAGAAAGGGGGCCAGGGGGATCCCTGGAAGCTTGGAACAGACAGCATGGGATACCACTGGCACTGGATCCATCCCTGGCCGGGACAGAAGGCCCATCTGGGTGATATGTTCTCCGCGGGAGGTAATGCTAACGGAGGTTGGCAAGGGGCCCAAAAAAAGGGGGGGGGTTGCTTTCTGTATGCCAACTGAGTCTGATGCCCCACTGCTGCAAGATTATAATGTGATGTGAATTCTGTTGTTTGGCCTCTGGGTGGGTAAGGGGGGGTGATCTGCATGCTATGAATCCCCCCTCCATATCCCAGATCAGGGAGGGTGAATGTTGGTTTCAGTAGCATCCAGCTCACCTCCAGGGGTTGGGAAGGGGGGGAGGCAAAGCTCCCCACTTCCATCCGCTAAAAACTCTCCCAGGAATCTGACGCCTCGGCTCAAGCCCCAAGTCAAAGGGCTTCCTCTGCAATCTCCATGGCTCGTCCCATCTCTTCAGAAACAGTATGCGAGGGATTGGCAATTCCTCAAACATCTGGGGCCCTGGCATGCCTCCCTCCGATTTCTCCTTTCTCCTCCATTTTCACTGAGTCTTTGCATCACCTGGGGTTTTAGGTCGATGCTGTGGCTCAGTACCCCTGACAGCCCCCTTATGGAATGCTGTTAGGTTTTAGGGAGATTCGGGATAATGCCAGCATTCCAGAAAACCCCCCAACACCCAGTAAAGATGCGGAATCAGGCATTTTCCAAAGTTTTCTTTACTAGAATAGGTAAACTGGCACATCTGGGAAATCCCAAATCTGAAAAGCCTGGGCTTTCCTTCAGTAATTCAAAGCTCCCAAAACTTCTCCCTTCTCCCCAGTCGATCACATGCTCCAATCAACGTCCGTTCCACCTCGATCCAGCCCCTGAACACTCCTCCTTCAGATGCTGGATCGCCCTGATCTTGACCGATAGGAAGAATGCTATTTTGTCTACTAATTCCCCTCTCCTAAATCTCCCCTCCTACTTTTGCACACATGAGGAGGTGGCAGCATTGAAGCTTCCGGCCTAATATGGCTTCCAAGGCTGCAACATCTTATACTCCATTGCATCTTATAGCCCGAAAAATACAGATATTTGGATTTCACAAGCACCATGAAAGTGTGGGAAATCAAGTGCTAGGATCTCCAGCATTCTTGGTTTAAGGACACAAAGTTTAAGAAGGATTATCCATTTTTATCAAAACAAAAATACAAGGGCAAAGCCTTCCACAGGGAGGCTCAAAAATAAGTAAGAATGGAAGTCATGACTTTGTAATTGCTGTTTCCCTCTTGACTTTTTTTGATGCCTAGGTTCAAAGCAGTGGAATAATCTGGAGAGCACTGGCCTTTGCCTTTGATGAGGACACTGACCTCCCAGCAGCCAAAGGGATGCAAGTTTCTTTCTGCATTTATACTCAACCCTCTATTGAATGTTACCATATCTTAGTCTTATAGTGAATACTTATTGTCTATTTATTTTCTTTTGCTTTGTTCAATAAATCTTTTGGGCTTTTATCCATTTATGTTTTATTGCATTTGAATCAACAGACTTACTCTCCACATTTTACTGTGGCAAAATAGCATCCAGATAGAGGAAAGGATGGAAATTGCTTTTTCAATCCAAAAACAGAGGACAAGGAATCTGCTAAAAATGAATGCTGACTGGAATCAACAAAGCCAGGATAGAATGCTTATAGAAACTGACTTCTTAATGCAACAGTCATCCCCTGACAAATGTAGGCTTATAAGTGGAAATGTTTTATACTTAGTCACAGTGACAAGGCTAATCAGAATCTTGAATAAGGCTGGTGCAGCAACCACAGAAATCTGATCGGAAGTCAAGAGAATGGACAGATATCTTAAGGCGCCACATATCTAGAGAAACGTAGACTATGAGCCAATAGCAATCCAGATTGATGAGCTATATCAGGGGTCTGCAACCTTAAATATTCGAAGAACCATTTGGACCTGTTTCCCACAGAAAAGAAAACACAGGGAGCTACAGAACCTGGGTGGGCGTGGCCAACTCGATGTCACTCACTTCCACCAGTCACATGACACCCCCCAGCCACGCCTATCCAGCTGGTCATTAGGGCAGAGAACCAGTTGTTAAAAAATACTGGGAACCACAAAATCCTTTTGACATATCCCTCTCTCCCCTCCCTCCCTCTCTCCCCCTCTCTCTGTATCTCTCTGTCTCTGCCCCTAGCCGCTTCTCCATTCCCTGCCGTTGCCCTTCCCTTCTCAGGCCAGGCGAGGAGTGACTGGAGGGGGAGGGCAAGGGGTGGGGCCAGCCACTGTGGGATCACCTGACAGGGAGCCACAGCAGAGGGCCCAGAGAGCTGCAGGTTGCTGACCCCTGAGCTATATGGATGCAAAGTGGGCAAAAGACAGGACATATCTACAAGCGTGGACATCATTTCCTGCATGGACTGGGAAAATCAGGCAAGCAAAAGATATCAATTGTACCTGGTCATCCACTGAAGCAATCAATTCTTTAATAATTTGAAGTTTTCAGGCTCAAAAGAATGTGTTTATCTTTTCTGAGAAAAAATACAGAAGGGGTTTGCCATTGCCTGTTGACTACAGTGCTTCTTTTAACACAATGGCTGGTCCTGAGTGCAATAATCTAATTCTCTAGTTCTGGGGGAATCTCAGCAAGATCCTTTCAGCTGCATTCCCTTTAAATAACTGTTTTATCAGCAGGAAGGGTCTTAGGGGCAATTTTCCCCTTCCTTCTGTAGATCCAGTAAGAGTCCCTCATAATTATATTCAGACGAACACAGCTTTACTTTATACTTGCATGAAGAAACAGATACAGAGCAATACAGACAGAATTACAAAGGTATCCATAGATAAACAGAACTTTATAGAAGAGGAGTTTTCAATTCACTGGGAATGAAGCTCTTTGTGGGAGAAAGATTTAATCAGAGATTAAGGCCCCCTTAAAGGTGCAGGACATTTGAAAAGCAAAGTAGACATTTACACAAATTTTTCCTTGTTTTTTGCAAAATATCCAGTTTTTGCAATGGCTCTTAGAAGCTGGTTTTCTCCCCCCCCCCATTTTAAAAATTTATTTGTTTGTTTGTTTGTTTGTTTGTTCAATTTATATGCCGCCTCCTCCGAAGACTCAGGGCGGCTTACAATGCACTTATAGCAATAGCCTTCATTCTTTTGTATATACTATACCTGCTTATTAGGGATTTTGCCCCCCCCCCAAATAAGCGGTGTTTCTACAAAGTCAGTTTATTGCCCCCACAATCCGGGTCCTCAATTTACCTACCTCAGAAGGATGGAAGGCTAATCAACCTTGAGCCTGGTGAAATTTGAACTCGCACTAATTGCAGGCAGCTGGCAGCTAAGTGCTACATAACCAAGGTGCATCCTTTAACCTTTATATGGGTTAAAGTTCCTCTGTACGGTCTGTCAGAATCTGATTTGCTTCTCATCTTGATTTGGTAAACCAAATTCAGTGGATATTCCCTGCTGATGAAGCTTTCTGGATTACTAATACATCAAACCAAATACAACAATTATTTGAATCTTTTGCATTCCACTTGTCCACTTCACTTACAGGGAGCAAAACACTGAGTAACATTACAGTGAGAAAATCCTAATGCTCTCCCCCCTCTTTGTTTTTACTCATGAATAGTCTTTCTCTGTTTTGCTTTTTAATGTTTATTCCTTTTACTTTCCTAAGCTTCCTAAAGGATGTGCATATGTGTGTTTTTATATTTTCATTTTCCAGTTTAACCAACAGTCCTAGGATTTCCTGATGATCTGATTCAAGTAAAGATTAGATCTGTCTCATTTAGCTTCTTGGAAATCATCTAAGTTCAACTGCTATGAGTTCATTTGAAGTTCCCTCTTTTCATGTTTCCTGTGTGATCCCTGCATTTTTCTGGGAATAGTGCAAGGCTTGGTGTAGATGTTAAGTTGTGTCAGCTTCTGAATAGTAGAATTGAAGAAACATAACAAATAATCTTTGACTTATCATATATTGATCAGTTGAAGGTCTTTGAGTTGTAGATGTGGTCATCTGAAGGACAAAGAGGATGGAAGTAATATCCTGTCCTTACTATGCAGATTATATAAATTAAACACTGTGTTATTCACATGATGACCATCAGAATAACATCATTGTGGCTTTCATCAAGGGCTGGCTACATATATTTTTCTGTCCTGTGCAAAATCACATTACAGCACCCCCTATATTTCGGCTCATCTTCCAATTTTGTTAGGAATTTCAAAAAGGCACCCTCTTCTTTTTCTTTTAGTTTTTGAGTTTTACACATCTTCAGACCCGGGTTTTTTTTTTTTTTGCCTTTCTTAGAAGTTTTACCCTATTTGCATAGTAAATCATTTTAATTACATCAACATCTATTATTTTCATATGGCAACAATTCCATGAAATTATATTTAACTCCCAAGCAGGTGCACTGTCTTTCAGATTGTGCCATTACTGCTTTTTCTGTTTTTATTGTGGTTTTCAACTTTAGTGATCCCTAAAATTTTGCATCTCAAAGCTGGTATTTACTCAGCCTTAGCCAAGAGCATGCCTTGTTTATATCAAATGTTTTATGGACTTAGTTCTAGCAAAGTTAGGTTCCCAGTTTTCTGAAGTTTTAACAAAATAATCTAGTTTTTCTTTCACGGGGAAACTAGAAGTTTTGTTAGATGGACTGACCCCGATGATGGAACAATCAGTATTTTTTGCTGTCCCAAGGGCATAACTGTTGTGATTATCTTCTGATTAAGAAAGTCATACTGTAAAAGCATCAACTTTGGTGTTCTTCCATTTACCTTTATCTTTTAGATAGAATCAGAAATTTTTCCAGAATACCGAATGAAGAAACTACTGGAGCATTGCAAACTGATATCTTCTTATTAACTTCACCCCAGTCTCCACTGTAGCCACAATTTATATATAGCCGGAGAGACTATGTATGATGGGTCCAGGAGGACCAGTTGTACCCTTGCCACAATCTGAAATAATAGAAATAAATCAGAAATAATAGAAACAGAGAAGCCAATATCTGCTTGGAAAATCAGGTTCACTAATAATTTCAGAAGCTATCTTCAAAATTACTTTGTTTACTTGGCTTTCTCACTGGCAAGGCTTGGAGGCAGTTTGCTTGCTTCTCTTAACCTACTGGCATCATATGACTTTTCTTATTGTAAACACACATCTTGTTGTTTCCCAGGTAGGACAATTTTACCCTGTGGTTTAGAACTTGGTAAGTCCACTCTTAAGGGCGTGTTCACCTGCAGTTCTGGCTTCTTCACTATGACCTTTGGAATCCCTAGGCTTATTTACACTTTAAAAAAAAACATGCTAATCCACTCAGGCCTGAGTAATTAGAAGAACCCAGAGTTTATGCTTCTGTCCTTTTAGGGTTTTATCAATTTTACCATTTCAGCTGGGACACTGCTGAGTTCTTACCTGGTCCTGGCACTTCTTTAACTCAGTTTGAACTCTTTGCTAATTACTGTAGAATACTTGAAACTCTCCCATTTTTGTAGAGAAATATGCTTCATCCAGCTCTTCCCTTTCTTGCTCTTGTTAATACTAATGTTATCTTCTACATGATAGGCAGATTGTTATATGCTAATTTTCATGACCAGGTTTTATTGCTTATTGTTACTATTTGTTATTTAAAACATTTATATAGTTGCCCATCTTCTAGCCAACTTTGGATGGCTCCATTGTCATCAAGACAATACAAATAAAACAGTGCAGTAGAAATAAAACTTGTATTGTTTGATTGGAGATGGCTAGGTAGGAATCACTTCCTCCTTTCTTAATGAAATCTAGGTTCAGTGCCCCCAAATAAGAGACATATGAATAAAATTCGTGGACTATTACATCTGACCTCTATTGCCATTTTAATGCAACCTGTAATACCATTACCTCCTATATTCTCTGGACTCGCATCCCAGCCCTTCTCCCACAGCCTGGCATGTTCAAGGAGCATTTTCTGGATGCAATACTATTGGTTAAGTTAAGTTTTATTTATATATTTGTTTGTTTCAATTTTTATACCTCCCTTCTCACAGAGGATTCAGGGCGATATACAGAGGACTCAGGGCGGTGTACAGCCAACAATAAAACATACCCATATACAAAATTTAAAACAAGTTTAAAACATATTAAATAATTTGGCTCAGTGTATTAAAAATAAACAGGTGCATCGCGTCGTTCCCATAATCACCCGCACGGCTGCATTCTGGACCAGTTGGAGCCTCCAAGTGCTCTTCAAGGGGAGCCCCATGTAGAGAGCATTACAGTAGTCCAGACGGGTGGTGACGAGGGCATAAGTGACTGTGCACAAGAAATCCCGGTCCAGAAAGGGGTGCAACTGGTGAATGTAAATAAATTTACATTTATTTTAGTTATTACTATAAGAATTGGGCTGTCTCCTTTCTGGAGGAAAATTGCTAATTTAAATAGCCTTGAAAAATGATAGTTAAAAGATTTTGAAATGAGTAGTTTAGGTACACCATTCCACACAATACAGAAAAAAAAATCAAGTAAGCTTCTGTTCTGTTTTGGGGGGGGGGGGTTTGGAAGGACTCATAATTTCTTCAAAGCTGTTTCCCAATATAATCCCATCTTGTTTATTGGAAAAACTGGACCCAAGGTATGATGCACCCACTTATAATTCTGAACTAAGTTATTAAATGGATAGAAATGGAGTGAATGAGGAAAATGGCACCTATTCAAGATTTTTCTTTACTTTCTATGACATTTATGATTGCTAGATCAATGCTATGAAGTTCAACTAATGTTTCCAGTCTTACTCCACATTCTTGCAAACAAGTGAATATTTAATGGACTGAGGTACTCAACAATTGAGGAGGAAAACATTTCAATACAAGCACCAGACTGTATTTCAGTTTTACTCTCTGTAAGTTTTAGGATATTTCCCATCTAATGATTTTGTATTTGTGTATTAAACTTGCTAATAGTGGTGAGATATAGTAGGATACAAATATTTTAACGACTTTCTGCCCTAATGACTGGCTGAGTAGGCGTGCCTGAGTGGTCATGTGATTAGGTGGGTGTGTAGCCAATTTGATGTCACTCATCATACCTAGCCCCACTTCCTGGCTACTTGCTTCAAAGACAGAGGTGGGATTCAGCTGGTTCAGAACAGTCTGGGTTTATCCCACCATTGGCTGGCCCTACCCGACCCTGTTTTTTGGCCTGTTTTGAAATCCACAAATCCTAAAGTTGCCATAGTTGGATACCCCTGAGCAAGATGTTCTGATAGATCAGTGTTTTTCAAATTTGGCAACTTTTAAGATCTGTATGGGCAGGGGTGGGGGCAGCCAGTGGTGGGATTAGCTGGTTTGCTGAACTGGGCAGTATTTTAACAACAGGTTCACCAGAACTTGTCCGAACCAGCTAAAGCCCACCTCTCCATGCTAACCACCATCATTACTGCCAATTAAGACTCATTCTTCAGGGTTGGGGAGCCTTGGGGAGCTGCAACTACAAGAAGAAGAACCAACAATAAAAATAATTATTACTGTGACCAATTTGATCCCTGCAAGGAAGAGTTACATGTGTCAGACTGTAGCTTGTAAAAGATAATCTGATAACAAGTTATAAATATTGTATGTCCCTTCCTATGCTGAAATTAGGGAAAGAAACAATAGCTATGTGCTGTTACTATAAAGAAAATTTCCTACCTCCATCTGCATGCAGATCTAAACAGCTGGGAAAAATACTTTGAACAATAGGTGGGTTACAGGTGAAACTTTAATCCCCAGAGCTATTTACTTAGGATCCCAGATTACTTTTACACATGTGTTCTATTTTTCTATCCTTCATCCAGTGCATATCTTGAAGGCCCATGGGCTCCGGAAATGCTTTTGGTTAAACACAAATGGTAATTAAAGAGAAAGAGAAAAAGCAAGTCTTCCAGGAAATTCATTTGCTATACATTAGGATTAAAAAATAATAATAATTATACACTGTGGCAGCAGTCATTCCTTTTGGTCATAAAAGTTCACGTCTTCAGCAAATGCAGTTGTTGTACACCATCAAAGATATTTGAATGACTCAGAAATAGGCTTCAGTGTGCATGTATTATTTTTTTCAGATGCAGTTTATTTTTTACATTCTCAGCATGATTGTTTATAACCAAGAAAATATTCCAATAGCATGAGGTATTTGAAATATGGTCAATAATAACCTATTCGTTCTGTTTAAAGATTTATATGATAAAGATTGGCTTGGGATAGAACTTCTGAAACTTTTTCTTGAACAAAATAAATTTTCAGAACTTTTTTTTTAATAGTCAAAACAAAATTCAATGAATATAGTAACTTGATGAATCACAAAGCTGAACATTTTTTTCTAGATAAAAATGGCAATAGTAGGAATTTCCATGGATGTATATAGTACATTATGTAAAATTCAATTATCTATGTTATAGTTTTTAAAATGTATCATGCACATTTTCTGTCAATGGCTCATTGTTGTCCTTAAAATGATACAAAATTGTTACTATGACATAGCTTAAGAAATCTACAAATGGTCATAAATATAGAATTTCTTTTAAGAAATTCTAAGAAAAAAAATTTCTTGTTTTATTAAGAAAAGAATTCCTCAGTTTTATTCATCTAGCAAAAATATACGCATTTCTGTGATGGTTGTAGCTAGGCTACCAATTTAAAATCCAGCCTTTTTGACCTGAATCTTTTATAAATGTTAAGGAATTGGAACATAAATATATCTTTCAAACATTTTTGGTTTAAAGGCAAGAACAAGTTTTTAAAAAGATAAATATAACAGGCAGCTCATTGTACAACTAGGTATAATTAGCTGATAAATCACATTTCTTATTTTGCAGTACGAAAGGCATAACCCAAACAGCTAAGCATTTTTAACACCTCTAATTTCAGAGGGTGACTCAAAACATAGGCTTAAATGCATTTTAGTAAAATATGCAATATTCAGATATGGCTGAAATGTGTCCTTTTTTCCCTCTTTATCTGACAAGTTTAAAGCTTTTTTTCTATTTCTTTCTAGCAGACAAAAAATTAAAATATTGAGGTCTTTACAGTTTCACAAGAGGTTGTTGTTGTTTTACTGCAACATGTAATTGTAATATTTCTTAGCTATTTCCACAACCAGTCATGATAATTAATGCAACATTATGACCTCAAATGTGCAATATTCAGGAACTCTTTAAAAATCTTTCCCTCACAATACTATATATGTAAATTCTCTTGATAAAAATGAATGAAATTCTAGTATCTTAACTTTCATCTTTAAAATAGCGTTTATAAACTGATGCCTCCCTTATAAGATTTATACTTGTAGACAGACAAACAAGGGCTGACCAAACTGTATGACTAGCATGCTTACAATACAAATCATGCAACGTGGCTTGTATATGATAAACAAGAACAAAGAAGCCCAATCTAAACTCTTCAGATTCCATTAGTCAGACATTATAAGTATAATCTTAAGTATATGAAAGGCATCAATTTGCATGTATCTTCTCAAACCTATTTCTATCTGTATGGAATATCTAATTTCCATGTCCAGGAGCTATCTATTATTATTATTATTATTATTGGATTTACACAGTATTCCCAATTTCTAGTCTTATATGCAAATGGCAAAAGCCTCCAAGTTGAATTTAGACAATTGAAGTGCTTGATGTTAGAAGAAAACAGAAAAAACAAATGTTAAAGAAATCCTGTGGAATGAAAACAACCAAGGGCATATGCATATACAGGAGAGAGCAAAAGGCAAGGGCACAAGTACAATGAATCAGGAGGGTCAGTTCTTTCAATAAGGCTTAGACGTTATTCCAAACTACAATAATACAATTTCCAATGGAATATATACAATACTTTAGATTAGGAAAGTTGAAGTGAATATTACAGTGCTTATAAAAGAACCAGAGATGTTGTGACAGTCAAGAGCACTTCCTTCAAAAAACAGAATTTTTGATCAAATGGGAAGAATAGAAAAGAGCATAAACTACCATGGATAAAAGATGCAAAAAGACACATAGCAAAAACGTTTTAAAAAACCACCAACAAAACATTCTTCAAATACATTCAGAATAATAAATTAACCAGGCCATGTAGCTGTTGCATGATAGGGAAATTAAAGATGTGCTAAAGTAGGGTAATAAAACAGTACAGAAACTGAAGGATTATTGACTAATGGTATTCACTTCTGAAGATATAGAATAGATGCCAAGCTGGCTTTTTCAAAGGAAAAATTATTTATTGTTATTTATTAAATTTGTTCTCTACCCATCTCGTTGCAAGGCGCTATCAAATTGGGTGAATTGAGACCAATGATATAAACAGAGATGAGTTTTATAGTTCAGATTGACAGGCTGAAACATCCTCAGTTCAGACAGTCCAGAAGTTGTGAATAATTTAGGAAACTTTATTTTTATAAAAAAATAAGCACCCTTTTTATCTGTTGTAGATATGCCACAGATTAGTATCAGTTTCCTGACTAGATATTAAACAAAGTGATTTTTAAATCTATTTTTAAAAATGGATTTAAACATTTGTTTGAGGGAAGTGGTTAAAATATTAAAGACAAAGTAAGCAAATGCATGAAAGAACAAACCTAGTGCAAATAGAGATCTTATCTCATTACCCTTCGAGAAATTTTGTAGGTATCTTCAAACATGTAAAAAGGGATTCAATAAATACAGTATGCTTTTGAGTTTTAAACAATCTATGCCAAAGTCTCTCATCACAGCCTTCATGGGATAAAGTGGGTTAAATACCATAACCCAACAGATACTATGTACTTTGATTTTATAAAAGGTTTTAGTAACAGTCCTCATAAAAGGCTCCTGAGTGAAACCTAGTTGTTATGGCACAACGGCACTACTATAGACTGCCAGCTGATCCAAACCCTCCAGACAATAGATTCTTCAAGCAGTTCACATGCCGGTAAGAACTGCAAAATGGCATTTCTTAAGGATGAGGGTTGTTCCAGTGATTTTTAACTTGTACATAAATGTCCCTATCTTCATCCATCCATCATCTATCTATCTATCTATCTATCTATCTATCTATCTATCTATCTATCTATCTATCTATCTATCTATCTATCTATCTATCTATCATCTATCTATCTATCTATCTATCTATCTATCTATCTATCTATCTATCTATCTATCTATCTATCTATCTATCTATCTATCTATCTATCATCTATCATCTACCTACTTACCTACCTACCTACCCACCTACCATCTCTCTCTCTCCTCTCTCTATTTAACTATTTATCTATGTAACATGTATATGTTGATACATTCAGGTCAGTCTTGACTCTTGGCAGCTGCCTAGAGAAGTCATTGTAGGGTTTTGGGGGTTTTTTTGGCAAGATTTAGCTATGACTGAATGATAGTCCCAGTTGCTTATACGTTTAGCTGGGATTAGTGTTATTAGTCTCTAGCCTATCATTTTAACCACTTTCCCAAATTGGCTCTCTCTAAACTATCTAGTATGATAAAATTAAAAAAGAACTGTGAAAAACTTGAAAAGAATCCCATTAAACTGGATTAAAATGCTAAGAGCATTTTGGATTTGAAATGCTAAGCAATTCAACAAGTATAAAGAGATGCAGGTTGACATAAAAATTCTAGTGAAATCAAAATAGAGGAAGATCCAGGACCCACAGAAGGATTTTTCCCCCTTGGCTATATTAGGAAATTTGCCACCAATCTTTGTGATAACATAACTAACGTGTTTTAAAACACAACTAACGGGTAGTTTTCAAAGAGAACTGCACAGGATTAATTGAACTTCAAGCTATTAATTGCTACTAACACTCAAGGCTGTGTACACAAACAGCATGCTGGTTGCTATGCTATAATTGATAGTAGAAAGGGGATATTGGTCCATTGCTCTCCACTTACACTTATGAACTTTCCGGACACATCCAGTTAGTTATCTTGTGACTCTGAATGCTGATGAAATGGGACTTCTAATTGCTTTCCCGTAACCCAGCTATTTATTTGTTCAAATTATACTTTAGCTTTCTATTCCATAAGTTCTCACTTTTGAAAGCTCCCCAAAGTAATTTCTTCTTGTTGTGTATTCTCCAATTATTTTAAGAGAAATACAGAAGATCTGCAAGTAAACTTTCTATTACGTAAAATATATACTTAAAATGGTGAATAGAATATGTACCTTAATTTTTTGGGGGGGCCATATTGGGCCATAACTTGAGTGTTGCCAAATATGTAATTAGTTCTTGCCAAACATGTGAGAACACTGCAATGGCCCCATTCTTCTTTGCAACAATGAGTGTGGTGGAATGTTAGATTTAGGTGGAACAAAAATGATCAAAAATTTAAACAACTATTTGTAACTGTGAAGCTAATTGCAACCTGTTCTCAAAGTTGAAATATAATTGGAAATATTAAATGAATGTATTGTATAAACCAGAGTTAGTCAACCTTTTTATATCTACTGCCCACTTTTGTTAGTAGTAAAATTTTCTAACCACCCACCGGTTCCACAGTACTGGTGATTTATAAAGTAGGGACAAAACCCCTACCGCCCACCATGAAAGTCGGAACGCCCACTAGTGGGCGGTAGGGATCAGGTTGACTACTACTGGTATAAATGATTCTAAAATTTATTTTTAGAATCTTTAGAAAGTTTAGAAAGTATTTTTAGAAAATTTAGAAAGAACTTTAGAAAGTTAAGTCTATTAATTTTTTTGAAGTGTTTTCAAAGGAAAAAGAGTATGCATAGCATTACCTATAATACATACCGTATATTTTGGAGTATAAGATACACTGGACTATAAGATACACCTACCTTTTTTGATGAGGAAAAGAAGAAAAAGAAATCTGTCTCTCCCTCTGAGAAATTTTGCCTCATTTGCAGCAAACAGCCTGCTTTACTTTCATTTTCGTTTTCAGCATACTTTAATTAGCACAAGGGGAAAAAAAATCTACTCCAGCAATTTTCTTCCTTGCAGCAAGTAGCAGAGGCCTGCGCAAAACATCTGAGAGCAAGACAGGTGAGAGCTGGAAATCTGATTCAATCAACTTGTGCTAATTAGGCTGTGCTGAAGCTAAAAGGAGCTGTTTTTTCTTGCTGTTTCTGTAAGGAGGTGACTGCTGGAGGGGGGCAGAGGCCAAAGGATGGGAGCCAGTGGGTGGCGGGGGTACATTTGGTATATAAGATGCAACTAAATTTTCACCCCCTCTTGGGGGGGGAGGTGTGTCTTATACTCCAAAAAATACGGTACATTGCAAAAACAGACTCTTTTAAAATTAAAACTATGTTAAACTTTCTCATGTGCAAAATTAAGATTTAGGTGCAGTTGAATCCAAAAGTGACATGGACTTTTCTGTACTGCTTAAAATTTCAATATTTATATGGAATGGTATAAATAATACTTTTAATTACTGTTGATACTGTAAATTCTATTTGTGAATTTCAAGAAAAATTTTTTGAACTGGTTCTAACTGGCAGAATGAATGAATATTTAGTCAGAAAAATATCAATGATAATATCAAAGAAGAACGAAAAAGAAAGGAAGAAAGAATTAAAGAAGCTATTTTCCAAATCGAATTCTCACTTTATTTCTAGAAAAAAAATGGTTCTTTATCTCTAATTTTTTGGACTGAAAAATATGGCTGACAAATTTTTCTTGAAACAATTTATATATAGCTGATGTACTGAACAAGACTCTTGAATCGTCTCACTGGATTTCATGACACATTATATTCCTATGATAATATTTAATCTCTTTTTTCTAAACTTTATGATACAATAAATAATTTACCTTCATTTCTATCTCCTGCTTGATGTCAGAATAATACTGAATAGCTAGCATCCTGTTGCAGTAGTAAAAATTTACATATAGGACGTACATTTGGGTGTTACATTTGGCTCCAAGTTGTGAGGTGGGGAAAATCACTTTGATACAGCATTTGGACTTAGTGAAAATAAAATAATAAAAATGCTCCAATATAATGATATGTTTATGATTCCAAACAGCAATAGCACTTTACCATCTCCAATTTGTACTGAGTTCGATTTAGATAAAAAGACCTTTTGTAGAAATAATGTGATATAAAGTGGGATTTCTGATGCAAAGTTTTATAACTATTGCATCCTCATTTTATATGGCCAAGTTCTGGGACTGATGAAAACTTTTTCTCTTCATTGAGAAATCTAGCCTTCATCTCATTTTCTTTTGAAAGTGTCATTGGAAACTGGGATCCATCCCCATGTCTGAATCTCTATCAGACTTTCATGAACTGGTGTCACAAGAGAGTTGAATTTCTGCACTTTGCATATGATGGTTCCAGCTTGCTGAGCAAGTATGCGCATTGCCAGGGCTTTACAGTCTGCTCCTTTGTGCAGAAATAAAATGTGGAACCTTTTAATTATAAATTAAGCAGATGTCTCTCCAGATTTTAATGCAACAAGTTCAGAGTCATGTATGTACTTTCCATTCAGATGCTCACTGTTGGAATCACGATGATACAGATAAACAGGAACCTCTGTGATAGATGTTGCTGTGTAGGAGGTAGACCGTGTTGAGCAATGATCACGGCGCCTTTGACCCCACTGAGTTTTATACTGCATCCATTGCCGCTTCAGAGTTCCTTGGACCTATAACAAACATATATGAGTTTGTTAGCAAATACCTGTGAATTAATTTTAAGGGGAAAAAATGGCTGATTCCTGAAAAACATATTTAGAATGGAAATCACTTCAGTCAAAATACTGCTCAGTTTTCTCAAATAGTCTTCGCATTTGTTACACTGTAACTTCCCTAGCAACGATCACACTTTGTATGGATTATAGGAGTTGATATCCCATATATAGCCTATGGGTGGTTGCCATAATCAATAAGTGACCTCAATAACAGCTTCAATGAGATATAAACAAGCTCATGTGGAATTCAGTTCATGCAAAAAGATTGTTTCTTGCCTCCTTCCTAAAACATGCCATTCCCTCAATAGAATATACTTAGAGATCAGAAACTCTCCCAAACTGTGCAGTATATGCTTCTGGAAATTGCATATAGAAAGAACAAGACATCAGGATCAATCCTTCTTGTGCCTGAACAAATGTTCCTTCGTTCAAGCTGCGCTTCTGCCTTCTATTTTGCCTTTCTTGAAACTAACAGTGCCAGAAGCTATGCTGTTTTTGTGAATTTTTGGAAAAAGAAAATATTAGCTATCCAATATATGACTCTCAGAGGAAATTTAATGCTCCTTGTGGTATTGCTTTTAAGATCTTTTAACCTGCAAACTGCTAGAGAGAGTTAGTTATTGTCCAGGATCTAAATAGTAGTAGTAATATATATATATATATATTACTACTACTAGTAGTAATTACTACTAGTATTAATATATTATATTATATATTATATTATATATTATATTATATTGTATTATATAATTATATAATTATATATTATTATATAATTAATATAAAATATTAATTATTACTACTACTACTAGTAATATATATATAGTAATATATAGTAATTTATATATATATATATATATATATATATATATATATATATATATATATATATATATATATATATATAAACAGCAAGTTCACACAATTCAAATTAAGCCCAAGTGAATCTTTGAAAAGAGTCCCACAAAAGTCAGTTAACCAGCTAGCCCTGCTAAAGAGTTATTTTTTTTATAAGGTAGCATTATAGCTAAAATCTATGTCTTATGACACAGAGCCAACAACCATTCAGTGTGGAAGCAATATAACATAGTCTCATACAATGGAATTTTGAAATCTTTCATATATGGCTTTTATTGTATTATCTTCCTTATTTTCTTTCCAAAGATTTTTATATGAGCGATACATGCTAACATCCACTTGTGCATCCATTCTGATTTGCAACTCTTAGTTGGAACCATACATTCAGATGTGTTTTATTCTTCAAATCTAGATCCCTGTTCCAATGTCCCCAAAGTCATGGACAATAAACAACCATTCAGCAAGTCCAAACCTTTCAATATTTAGGAGCTTCGGGAATCAGAAATGTCCATTGTGAGTAACTCAAAGGACATCCATTCCAGACCATTCTCAGCTACTCAAGCTTTCTATTTTAATTAACTATTTTAATCAAGTCCTTCCAGCTGCTAAAGCTTATGCCCACTTATTGCCTGAGATTCAGTTAAAGCCATACAATGAGATGGAAATATTAGGCAAAGTTCAATCCAAAATTTAGAAAATATTTCCCAGATCCTGTGCTGCATTTCAAATGTAGTATTTAGGCAATAAGAAAGAGCCACTAGAGTTGAATCTGCCTTTTAGATTATTATCTTTAATTTTTGTAAGGTTTTGTTATACTGTGTTGTCCAGCTTGATTGGCCCTTTAGTTATAAGAGACATTTTTTTTTGTTCCACATGAAAAAAGAAACATTACTATGAAGTTACAATTCTGTGGCTTTGCTTGGGATACCTCTTTGCCATTTGAAATAGAGGAAGCCAATTCAATCTGGAAGTAAAGGAAGGCCATTGGTAAAGTGTAGAAGGCAAACTGATTACATAGCTTGCACCTTTGATGTATTCATTAATAACCAATTTCCAAAATATAAACCAGTCCAATGATTTTTGGACAAAATCATTGTTTCAAATTTAGAAGAGCTTCATACTTGACTCACCTTAACACTCTCTCCCGAGTTGGAAGTGAACAACAAGAAAATGGATTTTTCCAAATGATTGTGCCCCATTGATGCAGGGGCAATTCAATCCAGAGTGTGTTATATGGCCAATTCTAAGCGACACTCATTTGCAATTGATCTCTATAAATTCACAGAACATTCTGACGTCCAATCAACCAATCAACCAACCAATATTAAATTCTTGGCTCCACATTAGGGTTTTGATACAAACTAAAGGAGGGAAATCACACAGAGTATGGTTTCTAATCTCCGCACCCCCCCCCCCAATCTTTTAACAATAGTTTCCCTTTGGGTTATGACAAGCTTAGAATGCAGAAGAGTTCAGTTTTTCCAGGTGACAGTCCAACCACCTCTCCCACAGAGATCTACTGATAATTTTTAAAATTATTTTTCCCCTTCTAAAGAATACATCAACATCTAGGCCATTTTTAGCTCAGCTGTTCTGCTGGTTTCTTCTACCGTACCAAATTTGGTTCCATTCTGTTTAGTGTTCAGGGTATTAGCCTGCTGATGGGCAGTCTTAAACTCTTTCACATACTTTCTTTCTAACATTATCTTGCAGTGAATAAAAATAGATTCTTCAGGTATTCGTTTTTAATGTAATGCTTTTGGCTTTTTCTGAAATGATATCATCCTTGGTTGGTAATAACTCACACTCATTTATCCTCTATTAGGAATAAATTGTTAAAAGTCAGTCTGAAACAACTTTCTCTTCCTATACTCCAAATCTCAGTGATTATCTCCTCCTCAACGTTACAGGGTAATGGCTAGGTTCACAGAATGGTCAGCCTGCATAAATCTGACAACACCGAAATTGTAACATAAAGAATATCTAAATAGAGCGTGTAGATTAAACTTTATATTACAAATGTATCTGGAATGTTTATAGAAAGCATCTATATCCAATTCTCTATTGGATCTTCCTTTCAAAATGATTCCATAAAAGAGAAAAATGAGCAATGATCATAATAAGCAACATGAATTTCAGGCTGGAAACTATGAAAAAATATATCCTTCTTTAAATTGAAGAAGTATCTTATTTAGCTTCATGCTTCTTCACTAGGTGAGATTGAATTTAGGCTATTACACCAGTTTGCAAATTAATTGACACAGAATTCCACAGGTTTGATAGCCGTGAAAAATTTAGGCAATTTATTTCTGACTCAGTTGCCACATATATGAGATCTCAGAGTCATTGCATTTCTATGGATATATTAGCCATTGAAATGATTAGCCATGAAAGGAAATTCTGACCTCACTCATTTTAAACTAGTGAGTCTTTCAAAGAGAAAGAATGCTTTATAGACATGAAACTGTTTAATTCTTATTTTTCTTTGGTAAATGCCAAAAGTCATAATTGTGTTTTCTCCTTCTTTTTTTTGTAAAGCAGGCTTTTCCAGATTATTGCCGGAAAACCTTCAACCTATAGAAGTTTGAGGCATGAAAGTTCTTTTCAGTCATTATTTCTAAGTATTTCTAGAAATACATTACTTTGTGAACTAGAGGAATGAAAACATATAGAAGTGCCCTTAATTGTATCAGAATCTAGTAAACTTATTCTTATTGAATAGAATAGAATAGAATAAATAGAACAGAATAGAATAGAATGGAATGGAATGGAATGGAATGGAATGGAATGGAATGGAATGGAATGGAATGGAATAGAACGGAACGGAACAGAATAAAAGTTGGAAGAGACTTTAGAGGTCTTCTAGTCCAACCTCCTGCTTTATAAGGCATTATAAAGTGATTAACACTTCACGTGATCTTGATTCTATTCCTCTGTTTATGCAGCCCAGAACTGTGTTGGCTTTTTTGGCAGCTGCTGCACACTGCTGGCTCATATTTAAATGGTTGCCCACTAGGACTCCAAGATCCCTCTCACAGTTATTACTGTTGAGCCAGGTACCACATATACTGTACCTGTGCATTCTGTTTTTCTTGCCTAAATGTAGAACCTTACTTTTTTCACCATTGAATTACATTTTGTTAGATACTGTGTTTCCCCGAAAAAAAGACCCTGTCTTATATTTTTTTGAACCCTGAAATAAGCGCTTGGCCTTATTTTCGGGGAGGATTTATTATTTTGGGTAGCAAGATGGGTCTCCTCTTGGCATTTTACCTGATTTCCAGCTCTGGGTTTAAGTATTTTCGGGTGTGTGTGTGTGTTATTTTCAGGGGGAGGCTTATTTTAGCGCATGCGGTCAAAAGCCTGATTGGGCTTATTATCAGGAGATGTCTTATTTTCAGGGAAACAGGGTAGTGCCCAATGTTCAAGTCTGTCAAGATCACTCTGTATCTTAAGCCTATCTTCTGGAGCATTGGCTATTCATGCCAGTTTGGTGTCATCTGCAAATTTGATGAGTTCCCCATCTATCCCCTCATCCAAGTCATTGGACAGACTCAGTCCTGTTTTTAATTTATTTTCTGATGTTTCCTTCAGATTATGGCTTGACATTTGTGAGGTTTCTCAAACAGAACCAAAAGGGGAAAAATACCTAGAAACTTGAGACTTACCAGTTCAATAGAGATATAAGCAGTGCTATGATTTAAGTAGTATAGTGTTTTTGAACTCACATTCACTTTACTAAATTTTTTATCAATATCAAAGATTTTTCGACATAAAAATTATCTCCTGGATTTTCTGTGAGACACTCGTCCCCCACCTAACAACCTACTTACATATTTATATTCTAATGGTACAGTTTTTAGTTGTTACTCTTGTTAAACAAAAAATCTTACAGGACTAAACATAAATCCCAGTTTACTGTCTTGCCATCCTCCCATTAAGCTTTTTTTAAAAAAATGAAGATTAAATAAAAATGCCAATAGATTAAAGTTACCAAGTTACAGAATTTGAAGGCCAACAGAGCCATTGAGTCTGACTCCTCATTCAATGCAGACATCCAAATGCAAACATCTATGATACTTGATTTTTTTGGTTTTTGAGTTGGACACATTCAACAAAGAAGAACCCACTCTCTCTCTAAGAAACTGGGGTGTTTTTTTTATCAAACTTACCATAAGTTTAGGTTGAATGCAGATTTAATTATATAGAGTGTACTCGTAATCAATGAAATATTTATTTCAGTGGATTTTCAAATATGTAAAGATTCAGATTCAGCATATTTTATTTTCTCATTTTTATTTAAAGCATTAATATTTAATTTCATCTTGTTCCTTCTAAAATGTTGAATTCTAGATAAAACTGGTACTGAGAATTTGTAAATAACTAAATCTGCAATATTTGTTCCAAGTGTAGCTACAGAGTAATAACTTTTGAAATAACTAAATCTGCAATATTTGTTCCAAGTGTAGGTACAGAGTAATAACTTTTGAAATCCTTCAGTCTATCTTGCACAGTGTACTGTATAATGGCCTAGAAATATGCAATTCATCTTATGATAAAATGTTACTTTCATCTCATTATAGTTAATCTCCTTTTGTTGCAAAGGAATTGTTTTCTTCCTTTAAGAAAAGTTTCACTGGAAAAAAAATGAAAGTATCTGTGCAGATACAGTATCTTCCCACTGTCAATGTTATATTGTTAAAATTAAGCTGAGGAAACGGAGTGTTTTCAGTGATTTTGTGTGTGTGTGTGTGCGTGTGTGTGTGTGTGACAACTCAAGGCAGTAGTTCTTATACCATCATAGGAAAATGGATGCCCAATCTTTTCTTGAAAATGTCCAGCACTCACAACTCTGGATGGCAAACTCTTCCATTGATTAATTGTTCTCATTGTCAGGAAATTTCTCCTTAGTTCCAAGTCTGATCTCTCTTTAAAGAGCTTCCACCTATTGCTTCTTGTCCCGTCCTTGGGTACTTTAGAGCTGAGTTCCCCAACATTCCTGCCTTTGTGTACCAGTGGGGAGTGGGGTTGGGCAAGTATGCATATGCTTGCACAAATGTAGTACAGTTGCACATGGTCACCCACTTCCATGGCCTGGTTCTGATTGGCTCAGGGCCCAGTCATGGGCTACAGCCTGGAATTGGGGACTCCTGATTTAGAGAATAAGTCAATTCCTCTGTGATAGTACCTCAAAAGTACTGGAAAATAGCTATCCTGTCACTCTTAATCCTTTTTTTCATTAGGCTAAACATACCTAATTCCCTTAACAGTTCATTGAATGCTTTAGGCTCCAGATCCTTTATCATCTTTTGTTCTTCTTCTCTACATTCTTTCTAGGATCTCAGCATCTTTTTTATATCATGGTAACCAAAACTGTGGCTTCATTAGTGCAGTACAGGGCAGGACTATCACTTCTTGTGATCTCGATACTATCTCTCTGTTCATGCAGCCTATGACTGTATTTTTTTGTGTGTGTCGCAGCTTCAGTATAGTTCTGGCTCATACTTAACTGGTGATCTACTAGGTCATTTAGATCCCTCTCATAGTTACTACTGTTGAGCCAGGAATTGTCTTTTCTATATTTGTGAATTTGGTTTTTCCTGCTTAAGTGTTGGACCTTACTTTTCTCAGCAATGAACAGCATGTTATTGGATAGAGTCCATTGCCCTATTCTGTCAGGATCCTTCTGACTCTTGAGTCTATTTTCCAAAGTGTTAGCAATTTCCCCCAGCTTGGTGTCTTCTGCAAATTTGATAAGTATCATTCTATCCCCTCTTCTAGATCATTTATAAAGATGTTGAAGAGCACTGATCCCAAAAGAGAACTCTATCTCTATGTAATTCCATTGAGGGGTACACAGAGTGTGGTTGGTTAGCCAACTGCAAATCCACCAGGTGGTGGTACTATCTATCCCACATTGTGGTATCTTACTAAGAAGTTGAATGAGGTCTACTTTGTCAAATACTTTACTGAAGTATACTACATCCACAGTAAAGCATAGTACCATATAAGTAATCTGAAAGTCCATCAATAAAATTTGATTTGGAAAAATCCAAATTTGATTTAGCCATATGGGAAAAAAGATTAAGAACTGGAATTTTGTCTCCACAAGGCTTCCTGTTCATGTTTCCACATTTTATTTCCTTCCTGGAGGAAAAAAAATGACATTGTCACTGATTGCAAAATACTCCTGTAACTTCCAGCTGATGGAGGAGTAAATTGAAAAACATGGTTAAGAGAATATTGCACAGCACTGAGTTAGCCAATGAATTGCCCTAAACTTGAAACATGTATAAAAGAAATAAGATTTTTCAAAATGATTCAAACAAACTAATCTGAAGAATCTACTCTGTTTTCAAGCAAAATAATATAGAACATTTATTTTTCATTATTAAACTTTACTTCATTGCATGTAACAGTCATACTTTAAATTTTGTCTTTGTTCTATAGCTTCTCAACATTTTATGTATTTATTTATGCATTCTTTTAAATGCATATATATATAAAAAACATTTATAAAGACTTTTTCTGAGGTGGCTTCCATTAAAGGAGCCTGGATAGTTCAGCAGACTAAAGCATTGTAATTAAACACCAGCTGTCTGCAATTACTATAAGTTCGAATCTCACCAGGCTCAAGGTCGACTCAGCCTTCCATCCTTTCTAAGGTGGGTAAATTGAGGACCCAGTTTGTGGGGGCAATAAGCTGACTTTGCATAAATATACAAAAGTATGAAGGCTATTGCTTAACACACTGTAAGCTGCCCTGAGTCTCCGAAGAAGGGCAGCATATAAATCATTTTTTTTAAAAAAAGAGTTAAAAATAACTAATTTAAACTAGCACTAACTGCTTAAGAATAATTTTAAATGAATAAAATCAGTAGCATTATCCAGGAAAACAAAACTTGAAATAAACCTTAAACATGTATAAAGAAAATGCATCTTTTGAAGAAGTCATTCTCTCGTATGGGAGCCAAGAATATCATTGTTGGGGCACATCTGCAGACTTGCAGAAAGAGTCTTTGAGTCAGTGCTGAAAGCACAGGCTGGGCAGATAAATGGAAATCAAAATGACTCTCCTAATACAGATCATTTCTGAAAGTGATTGATTATATGTTATCAAGTCATTTTGACTCCTACTATATAATTACGTTTTATACATGACAATCTATCTCTAACCTGTTTTTTCAGGTTTTCCATGCAGACCCTTTTCCAGAGAGCTGGATCCTTGCATAATGTGTCCTAAATATGATAATTTGAGCCTGATCGTTTGTGTCTCAAGTAAGAACTCTAAAGCTGATTTGTTTCCTTCGATCTCCATAATATTCTCAGGAGTGCTCTCCAGCACAAAAGTTCAAAGACATAAATAATCTTCCTATCCTGCTTCTTTAAAGTCTATTTTTGCTTCTATAAAGTATCCCAGGAAATATATTCTTTTGCACCATTCTGATCTTTATAAATACAGTATAGACACATCATGGCATTTAATATATTTTTCAAAGCCTTCTTGGCTGTTCAAACAAATGCTAGTCTGCGGCATATTTCTTGATTGCTTGATCCAATACTGTTGATCCTATAAAAGGCAGAAGCTATCCACTTTCAAAACCTTCATTATCAACACAGGAATGTAAATAGTGCTGCTGAGCAAAAGATATGTTTAATATAAAATCACTGCATATAATTATTCTGACAATATAACTAAAAAATTACAAATGCAATACATAATTTTTATCAAGATGTATCATTTCTGTTGCTCAGTCCAGCTGATAGAAAAATTGTATTTGCTTCTGAACCATTTTTAAAGGTACTTGATCTTATCAGGAACTGATTATTTAGCACAGAGAACTCAGATTCTGTTTCCGCAGTAAAATGACTTAAATAACCAATTTCTTTCAAGTGGGACTTGTGGTTAGTGGGAGCCAAGTTATTCTCCCAAGTCATAGTGGCTGCTTTCCAAAACCATAATATTCTGTCATGTTCAATATTAGTCTATTCAAACTGGTATGGAAAGAACTCATCAAAATTGCAAGTCGACACTGATTTATATAATCTATGGCCTCACTATATTTATTATTTTTAATTATGCTCAAGGATCTGCAGATTTTGAAGAGGACTGGCTTCAATGCTTTTCTTTTGGTTGAAATCTAGACTTTCCCCCATTTTTGTTTATAACAGCAAAAGGCAAAGATGTCTTTTCAAATAAGCTAAATTAAATTTAAACATACTAATTAGTCAGATCAAGAGACAGACTCAAAAATAATCTGACATGATCCTCATGCTTTTAATTTCTTCTGTATTTGAACTGCTAGAATGCAAAAGACCTTGGGACATTATTTATTTATTGCACTTATTTACCAAGGACTCACAATGCTTTCAACAGTTAATTAAAATCCATATCAAATAAAATTAAACCAAAGCTAAATTAAATTTAAACATACTAATTACTCAGAGCATTATCAATCAAGCCAATAAAAAAGAAATAAAACAACAGAAGCAATCAATGGTGTCTCTGGCAGAGCTCATCTTCTATCACCAATTCAATTCAATTCAAACCTTTATTGTCAGAGTACAACATGTGTACAATGAAATTGGCTGAGCCTCCCTTCCTTTGGAATGATATCAAAGAGGATAATTTAACATGCAAGAGGTGGCTTTTACATAGGAAGGCTGATTCCAAGAGGTATTATTTTTTATTTATGATAAGGTTTATCCTTATCATATCTAGGTATCCAGGTTTATCTTCATTCACATTATGAAACTGAAACAATCAATAGTCTCCCCTGGTTTAGAAATTTGTAGCTTAAAACCAGAATTTTGAATTGTACCTGTGAAATTATTTAGAGTCAATGCCTAGTCCACAACATTAGTGCTATATATTTCTGGAAGCCTGCTAGCAAGTAGGTTGTCATATTTCCCCCCATATTTGATCTAAACAGTCCCACATAGAATAGGTTACTGCAATCTAAATGCATAGCAATTAATGACACCATTCGACAACATTTTGGTGTGGCAACAATCATAGAGAAGATGAGAGAAGCCCAGCTCTGCTGGTATGGACATATCCTGAGAGCAGCACCTTCCACCATTGCTAAGACAGCCTGCTAACTAGAACTCAATGGCTGGCTACCTTGCAGGCACCCAAAACAGAGATAGCAAGATGCCATCAACAAAAATATGCAAGTTGTGGGCTTGCGCCCTGGAGATATAGCTGACCGTGCAAAGTGGCGCTCAATGATCAGAAAAGCGGATCCTGCTCTTGCAGGAATATGCTAGGAAGAAGAAGTTTTAGTAAGGACATAAAGATTTACTATATCAGGATCTTCAGTCTCTAGTTAGGGATGTTTATACTTGTCTATCCATCAGCAGCCATGAATCCCCAGAAGGATCATCAAATCACACATCCCAAATCATACATAGGTAGTGTCGCTTCCTTGGATTCTGGAACTGACAGAAACTCATGATAGAGAAATTCTAAATCTGTTTTTCTTGAATTCGATTTCAGAATGTTTCAACTAATCCAAACCTTCACAGCCACTAGACCCTGACAAGTCCTCCATAGCCTCAGTATCAAAAGCATAATTTAAAGAACTGTGGTGGTGCAGTGGTTAGAATGCAGTGCTGCATGCTAGCTAACTGCTCACTGCCAGGAATTTGATCCTGACCGGTTCAATGTTGACTCAGCCTTCCATCCTTCTGATGGAGGTAAAATGAGGATCCAGACTGTTGGGGGCAATAGGTAAACTGCTTAGAGAGGGCTGTAAAGCACTGTGAACTATCATATAAGTCTAAGTGCTATTGCTATGAATCTAGGGAAGACAAAATGTACCATAAGGTCCCAATAGTTCTTTCCCCCCAGGCCCAGGTATCGCTTCAGATTATGTAAATATGGACAACTGAACATGAATTTAGATGCTGATGCAATCAACTGTATCAATTAATTCAATGCGTTATTCACAGTTGTCATGAATCCCAGTCATACCAAAACTTTTCAAAGCAATTGTCCCTTGATGTTCTGTGAACATTTAATATTTTGGACCTACAGGGTTTTTTTTTTATAGGTAGTCCTTGACTTATGACCACAATTGGGACTGGACCACAATTGGGACTGTCTGTAAGTGAGGTAGTCATTAAGTCCTACTCAATTGTTGCCATGGTTGTTAAGTGAATCACATGGTAGTTAAGTGAATCCAGCTTCCCATGTTGACTATGCTTGTTGAAAACTGTCTGGGAAGGCTGCAAATTGTGATCACGTGACCCTGAGACGCTACACTCATTGTAATTACATGCTCGTTGCCGAGGGGCCAAATTCTGATCATGTGACTACAGGGACGATGCAATGGTTTTAAATGTGAGAACCAGTCATAAGACAACTTTTTTTAACCACTATCATAATTTTGAATGGTTGCTAAACAAATGATCATAAGTCAAGGACTGCCTTGACGTGGGTTAAAATCTTTTGTTTTACTTCCTCATACTGAAACCAGAACTTTTTTTCTACCTGATCCTAAAGACTTCATTCGTTTCCTAAAGATTCATTTACTCATTGTATTTTCATTAGTCACACTACAGCAGCGGCTTGCAGAGTAACAAGCAATAATAAAAGCTCATAAAAATCCTTGTAATATATTTCATCACAGCAAATAAAACAAACGGTATTAAAACAGCAGAGATAAAATGGATTAGTAAACCATGCATGCAACATTAAGATAAATGTTAAAAGATCTGAGCAATGCCTGACTAAAATTGACCTGGCTCAAAATATCAACCAAAGTATTTCTGTCATTTGTTGGGAGTAATTTGTTTTGTTTTCCAAGCTAATCTAACGTGAAGTCTACTTATCATACTAGGACTAAATGGCAGTACTAAATGATCTGAAATGACATTTTTTTGCTTACCTCTCCATTGAAGAAACAGAAAATAGTTGCCACAAGTAAGCCCTGAAAAGAAAAATGAAAAGCAAATTATTCAGATTGTTTCTATGATTATAGAAATTATGTATGTGTGTGTGTGTGTATTAGAATGAAATAAATCAGATATATTTTATAACATTTCACTATACACAGGTATAGTTACAGTATAATAATTCATAATTCAAGAATTCTGCTAAAGAGCTATCTAACCTAGTATCCTGTTACAGAAAACAGATAACCAGGTCACTTATGAACTAATCCTCATCTGTTTCTCTAGTGCAGGGCTGTCAAACTCGTCTTCACGGTGGCATCATGTGATGTATCAGGACTTTTTCCCTTAGCTAAACCAGGCGTGGGCATGTTCAGCGCGTGACGTATCCAGCCCATGGGCCACGAGTTTGAAGGCCTTGTTCTAGTCTCTTCCTCTGTTTCTCTAATCTCCTTTTAAAACTATTTACAAAATAATCAGGGATCTTGAAGTCCTAAGTAAGAGGGGTGGAAATGAATGTCTTGATACTGTTCTGGTTCAATGGTACTTGAGTCGGGAATTATCACCACACATAATGAAAAGAAATTCCATTATTGATCTTCAGTTACATTTTCATATTGATGTGAAACACTTCATTTTGTCTGTCCCGAATTTCACAATTTATTCCTTACATTTAGTGTTCCTTAATCAGAGACAAAACAAAAGAATATCCTGAATGGGGGTCAAGGTGGAGTCTCAAAAAGTCAAGATGGCACTTGAAATCAAATTCCAATTCCATATGTATAATATATTTATATATGTATGAATAAAAAGAAAAAAAAACCCCATACAATTATACCTTCTGCCCTTCTTTCTATTGAGTAATTATCATGTTGAACTTTTCTCCAAACACTTAAATTTAAACCCCTACTCCTTTTTAACAAGAACTGAACCAGTAACACTTATAAGAAAATGGAAAGGGATTCAACAATAGTCATCATGGCAATGTCATGACTTTTTGACACCCCCTTCTCTGCCTCCTGTGGATGCCTCTTATGTAAAATAAAATGTGGCATTTTTCAAGTACTCACTCTTTCTTCCCATAAAAACCAAGTCATTTGATAGAAAGTGGCATTTTCACAAAGAGTGGAGAGATTTGTGGAAAGAAATTATCATTTAAATGCAAATTTACAGGAGAAATGAATGGTCTGAAAGTACTTATTTCTTTTCCAAAAGAATTCAGGACAAGCAGCTTAGAATTTTGGAGCATTTGAAAAAAAGCAACACACCTATTTGGTGCAAGCTTTATTGATGGCAGCAATTGTAATATTCAACTAAAGGACAAAACAGCTTTGGATTGGGTGATCTTTTGTCAGCAGAACATGTGTGTTCCCCTTTCTTGCTTGTTATTTTCTTGTCCCCATTTCTTGTGTGCTATTTTAAAATAGAAGTGGAAGTTCTAAAAGCCCATCAATAGGATTGCCACAGTTGGACTCTAACCCCGAATGGGTAGATCCAGAGGAGGTGACTGGGGCAGGTCTTGAGACTATTATATGGGAAGAATTTGACTCTGTGACTCCAGAAAACGTGGACAGGATACTGAGCAGTCTGAGCGCAGCCACATGTTTATTGGACTCGTGTCCCTCCTGGTTGGTGCTGGCCTCCCGGGAGGTGGCACGAGGCTGGCTCCAGGGGATTATAAATGCTTCTTTGAGTGAGGGTGTCTTCCCCGCCACTTTGAAGGAAGCGGTGGTGAGGCCCCTCCTCAAGAAGCCTTCCCTGGACCCGGCAATGTTGGTAAATTATCGTCCTGTCTCCAACCTTCGCTTCGTTGCAAAGGTTGTTGAGAGTGTGGTTGCACGACAGCTGCCTCAGTACCTGGATGAATCGACCTAACTAGATCCGTTCCAGTCGGGCTTCAGGTCCTGGTACAGCACGGAGACGGCATTGGTCGCATTGGTTGATGATCTCTGGAGGGCTCGGGACAGAGGTTGTTCCTCTGTCCTGGTCCTATTAGACCTCTCAGCGGCTTTTGATACCATCAACCATGGTATCATGCTGCGCCGATTGGAGGGGCTGGGAGTGGGGGGCACCTTATTACGGTTGTTCTCCTTTCTCTCCGACCAGTCACAGTCTGTGTTGACAGGGGGGCAGAGGTCGACCCCGAGGCTCCTTGTATGTGGGGCCACAAGGATCGGTCCTCTCGCCCCTTCTGTTCAACATTTATGTGAAGCCGCTGGATGAGATCATCCATGGTTTTGGGGTGAAGTACCACCTGTACACTGATGATACCCAGATGTACATCTCCACCCCAGACGCCCTTGAAGTGATGTCCCGGTGCCTGGAGGCCGTACGGATCTGGATGGGAAGGAACAGACTCAGGCTCAACCCATCCAAGACCGAGTGGCTATGGTTCCCGACGTCCCGATATAGTCAGTTGGCGCCATCACTGACTATTGGGGGCAAGTCGTTGGCCTCCCACAGATGGGGTTCGCAACTTGGGTGTCCTCCTGGACTCATGGCTGTCTTTAGAAGGGCATATGACGGCCGTGGCTGGGAGGACTTTTTATCAGGTTCGCCTGATTATCCAGTTGCGTCCCTTTCTGGATCGGGACTCGTTACGCATGGTCACTCATGCCCTTGTCACCTCACGCCTGGACTACTGCAATGCTCTCTACATGGGGCTCCCCTTGAGGAGCATCCAGAGGCTCCAACTAGTTCAGAATGCAGCTGTGTGGATGGTGATGGGAGCGACGTGGCGCTCCTATGTGACCCCCCTCCTGCGCGAGCTGCACTGGCTCCCGGTGGTCTTCCAGGTGCGCTTCAAGGTTTTGGTTACCTACCTTTAGAGAGCTCCATGGCTTAGGACCAGGGTACTTACGAGACCGCCTTCTGCCACCGATAGCCTCTCACCGACCAGTCCGCTCCCATAGAGAGGGGCTCCTCAGGGTGCCGTCGGCCAAACAGTGTCGACTGGCGGTCCCCAGGGGGAGAGCCTTCTCTGCGGGGGCACCTGCCATATGGAACGAGCTCCCCCCGGAGATAAGGAGGATTCAAGACTTACGCACTTTCTGCTGAGCCCTAAAAACGTTTCTATTTCAACAGGCGGGTCTGACCTAACTCTCCTTTTAAATTGGGTTTTAAAAACTGATCGTGGACAAGAGGTTTTTCACTGTGTTGAACGCGGCAGCTTCAACCTTCCCCCAGGCCCAGGTTGCATTTTTGGCCAGTAACCGGTGTAGTGGTTTGGCAACCGTTGCCTTGTCTGTCAATATGGTGTAAAAGTTGAGGAGACCCAAGAAAGCCTGTACCTCCGATTTTTTTTTGGTGTGGGCGCATTCTGGATGGCCCTTATTTTGCTCTTGGTGGGGTGTTTTCCCAATCCGTCTACCTAGTAGCCCAGAAACTCCACAGAGGGGACTGCAATCATGCATTTTACGCGAAGTCCAGCTTTCCTGAATTTGGCCAAAACCTGCCTGAGTCTGTCCCCTAGTTGTTTCTCGTCTGTTGCGCTAATGAGAAGTAAGGCACCACCCCTGGCAGTCCCTGTAGCAGATGCTCCATGGTACTTTGGAAAAGTCCGGGGGCTATGCTGACTCCGAATTGAAGTCTAATGCATTTGAATACACCTCTGTGGGTGACTATAATCTGTGTTTCTGTGGTAGCACCATCTACCGGTAGTTGCTGGTACGCCTGCACAAGATCGAGTTTAGTGAAGATCTTCCCGGGGCCCAGCGAGTGGAGCAAATGATGCACAATTGGGACGGGGTATGCGCTCTGCTGAAGAGCCTTATTTAATGTGCATTTGTAGTCTGTGCAGATGCACACAGACCCATCCAACTTGACTGAAGTCACTATTGGGATCTCCCACTTGGCGTGGTCTACTGGGACTAACATCCCCTGTTTGATTAGTTTATCCAATTCCAAGTCAATTTTGGGCTTGAGCTCAAATGGCACTCATCTAGCCTACATTGGGGTCTAGGTTAAATGAAATAGTGGTCCCCACGTACTTGCCCAGCTGGTCGTCAAAGATGTCCTGGAACTCCTGCATTTGGTCATCCTTCAGGGTGATGCCGCTGGCACTGTGGACGCCGGTGAATCCCATTCAGGGACTTGAACCAGTCCAGCCTTAGGAGACTCGGTAGTATCTCGCTGACCATGGTGAAGGGTAGCTCCTTCCAGTACTCGCCATAGGTGACCTGGAACAGGCCGACTCCTACCACAGGGATGCTGTTCCCCTGGTAGTCTCGAAACTGAATTCATTGGATCTGGAGCTGGCTCTTCTTGACGTTGGGGAGGACGGCCTTTAGGGTAGCCCAGAACATAATTGACAGGGACAACCTAGTGTCGATCTCCATCTCGCACGGTTGTCCTTTGATTTTGACCGTTGTGTGGACCTTCTTCTTGATGGTCGCACTGGCCTGGCCGATCCTGGTGCTGCAGGTCTCGTGGCTTTGAAATTCATGCCTTTTCCTCTGGTCACTATCTTTACTGGTCTGCTTGTGCTGCGCTGGCTCTGATTGGCTGAAGTTGTCCTGAGGCTTCTGGTTGACTGGCAGGCTTGCCCTGCAGACTCTCGCCAAATGCCCCTTCTTCTCGCAACGCCTGCAGATGGCATCCCTGAACTTTCAGGTTTGTCTCTGGTGTGCCCTTCCGCAGATTGAACAGCTCCCGCGTCGCTCTTTCAGCTCCCGTGTCTGTCTCTCAGTTTGGAAAACGTCCTCCTCCGACTCTTCCTCACTGCTGGTCTGGGTGGATTCCTGGTGTACCGGCATCGACCTCTGGGTTTCGTTTGGGTTGACTAGTCGTTGCAGTGTCTCCGCAGCCTTGGTTGACAACTCATGTGCCCTGGCCTCGTCAAGGGCAATAGGTAGAGTCAGATTCTGCCTCATGAGCAACCTTCTCTGTAAGCGTATATCTCTCACGCCACAGATTAGTTGTTCTAGGAGCGCATCATTGAGGTTCCGGTACTTGCATTGCGTCGCAGTCTTAGGCAGGGCAGCCATGTACATGCCGATTGGCTCTCCTTCACGCTGTACTCATTGCCGGAGCTCATAGCACTGCACGAACTTAGAGGGTACCGAGGAGTAGTGTGCCTTGAGCATGGCTTGTAGCACTTCCCCGAGACGGTCTTGACTAGGGTCAGTTCCGAAAGTGACTCCGCCTTGTTGAAGACCTCTGGTCCGCAGTGGCTCAGGAACAGGGCCCTCTTTCGGTTCCCGGGGAGGCCCTGCATATCGCTGGCTTCCAAGGCGCACTCGAACTGGATCATGTACAACCCCCACTTGTCTCTGGCCGGGTCGAAAGGCTTTGGTGGTACAAACACAGATATTGTAGTAAACCTGCTGTGTATGGCTCGTCAGCCTGGCTGAATCCGCTGTTGGTAGCTCTTTCTTCGGCTTGCTTCTCAATGCTACAATCCCACCTTTGTCGCCAATGTTGAGTTGGGCGATTGAAGCGGCAGAAGCAAGGTAGTGACAACAGTTCTTTAATGTATAGTGAGACTTTAGCAAAGGTTACAGGCAAACAGCTCTCCTTAAATACCCGGCCAGCCAGGGAGCTGACCAATCACAAGTGACCTATTGTAGTTTAAATCTCCCGCCAAAACTATATACATAACAGCTCACACAGAACTGTAAGGGTTGAAACAACTTGAGATAATATATAATAGAAGCTAAACAAAAGTAACAATGCTGGCATCATACATTGATATGTAATTTGAAAGACTGTCCCCTTCTGGGGAGTTATCGAAGATTGTTTTTAAGATTAATAAAGCAGTAACTCCTTTAAAAGCCAAACACACTTGTTTGTCATTTTTTTTTAACCACAAATTGGAAATAAATCACAACCACAGCATTGTATGGAGATTTACACAAACTGGCAAATCTTAAACATAGGCTTTGGGAATTGTGTATGGCTTACAGACTGAGGGTTTGTCCTTCTGACAAAGTAGAAACTATGGTTTATAAACTACAACACCAACAGATTAAAACGAAACCTAAGTACATTGTGGCTCAGTCAATGAATGACTGTCAATGGAATTAAGTGATACCACAGCATATTCAGAAGAGCAGATGATACTTATATTCAGGGCTTTTAATTAGAAACAAATCACATGATTTCTTCAATACTCTCCATGGATTTGACTTGCTCACAAAATATGTCCCATTACAAACTAAATATTTTGAGTAGGTTTTTATTTTCAGTGGCATTCCATTTTACATGAAATACTGATGATCTTGACAGCTTTCCATTAAATAGATTTAATTACCCAATGTCAAGCTAAGTATGCATGTCCCTTTGTAAAATTTCATTTAGCATTATCACAGAAGGATAATTCTTGTATGATCATTATCTTGAGAGCAGTCACAATATTCTATCTTGCCAAGTTTATTTCTTTTATTTATTTGTTTTTAATATCTTATAGCGGCAATAATAAATTAACAGATGAGTTCACACCTTTTTGCATTGTAACATATGTATAAGCTTACATATATTATTATAGTTTGTACAATGCATGTATTACAAGCTAATCAACACATTACTGCAATAATATAGGAATCAGTTTAATGTGCTTTGCTTTCTTGCAGAATACACATTGATTTAGATGAAAGGAAAATGTGGCTCTTTCTCATGCAGCATTGCATTATTTGCAGGCAACACAACTTTTGCACGTAGGAAATCATATTGTTGATCTGTCCTGATATGAGGAGACTAGCATATTGCTGCATAATTTTTCGTCTAATCTGATCTTGGTTTGATATCCTGGCAACATAAATGTTGCTGTTTGCTATAAATATACACAGCTAAACATAGTTTTTTATATAGCTGAAGATGTATTTAAATTTCCTTGGAGCATCGCCAATGATTTCAAAGTCTGATATTATCTAAATGCAAATATTTGCTCAGTGAACTGTTACTTAGCAATTATTTATTTATCTCTACTGCTGAAGGATTTAGATTATTTCCCATTTTGGTGGCATAAGAACCATTTACAGCTAGTTCTCAGCTTACAACCACAATTAGGACTGTAACTTCCATTACAAAGTAATGTGGTTGTTAGTCATGCCTGATTTTACAATTTTTTTTGCCTTGTTTGTTAATCAATTAGCTGTGGTTGTTACACAAATCTGAATTTGTTTATTGGAAGCCCCCTAGGAAGCCCATCAATGGTAATCACATGACTCTCACTGACAACAACTGTTGTAAATAAATTCCACTTGTTAGGTGCTTGAATTTTTATCATGTGATCCTGGGGAATGCTGCAACCGTTTTAAGTGTATAGACTGATTGTAAATCACTTTTTCAGCACTGTCATCAACTCTGAACAGTCAAAATTACAAATGGCTGTACAATGCTGTGGGTATTTGCTGTCTTTAGACGATCATATGATCATGGTATCATGCTGCGTCGGTTAGGGGGTTTGGGAGTGGGAGGCACCGTTATGCGGTGGTTCTCCTCCTTTCTCGCTGACCGTACGCAGTCTGTGTTGGCAGGGGGGCAGAGGTCGACCTCGAGACACCTCACTTGTGGGGTGCCACAGGGGTCTGTCCTCTCGCCCCTCCTGTTCAACATTTATGTGAAGCTGCTGGGTAAGATCATCCGTAGTTTTGGGGTGAAGTGTCAACTGTATGCTGACGACATGCAGTTGTACATTTCTACCCCGGATCACCCCAATGATCCCCTTGCCGTGATGTCCCGCTGCCTGGAAGCCGTACGGATCTGGATGGGGAGGAACAGGCTCAGACTCAATCCCTCCAAGACAGAGTGGCTGTGGCTGCCGGCACCCCGATATAGCCAGTTGGTGCCATCACTGGCTATTGGGGATGAGATCTTGCCCCCCTCAGAGAGGGTTCGCAACTTGGGCATCCTCCTGGATGCATGGCTGTCTTTAGACGATCATATGATGGCCGTGGCCAGGGGGGCTTTTTATCAGGTCCGCCTGATTGCCCAGTTGCGTCCCTTTCTGGATCGGGACGCCCTATGCACAGTCACTCATGCTCTCGTCACTTTCCATTTGGACTACTGTAATGCTCTCTACATGGGGCTCCCCTTGAGGAGCACCCGGAGACTTCAGCTGGTCCAGAATGCGGCCGCGCGAGTGGTTATGGGAGCAACTCGTCGCTCCCGGGTAACTCCTCTCTTGCGCGAGCTGCACTGGCTTCCGGTGGTCTTCCGGGTGCGTTTCAAGGTGTTAGTTAACATCTCAAAGCGCTCCATGGCTTAGGACCGGGATATTTACAGGACCGTCTTCTGCCAATGAATACCTCCCACCGCCCGATATGCTCTCACAGAGAGGACCTCCTCAGAGTGCTGTCTGTCAGACAATGCCAACGGGCGGCCCCCAGGGGGAGAGCATTCTCTGTAGGAGCCCCAGCCCTATGGAATGAACTACCCCCGGGTATAAGAAAGATTCCTGACCTCCGTGCCTTCCGACGAGCCCTGAAGACCCTACTATTTCATCAAGCCGGTCTGACTTAAATTTGTGTTAATTTTAATAGGGGTTTTTAGGGGCTTTAAATTTTACGGCCAAATAGTTTAATTATTTTATTAGTTTTAATTTTTATACATGATTGTTTTAATATGGCTGTAAACCGCCCTGAGTCCCCTCGGGGAGAAGGACGGTATATAAATGCAATAAAACTCAAACTCAAACTCAAACTAGGACTAGGAAGGATGGAGCCCCACTTGAGAGAAAGGAAAAAATAGATTTTATGCAGATTTTGTAATCATGGAAAGAAAATACTTATTTTCACAATTGTTACTTATTATTTTTATCAGATGGGTGAGAGGTCTACTGCAAATTTATGCCTCAGGTTCATAGGCATTTTTAGAGAGAAATGGGCTACCAAAGCATGAGTTTAAACCATTGCAGAGAGAAGAAAAATCCTTACTGCTTTTCTGACTTCATATAGAAAAGAACTAAAACAGGGCTATAAACAAATTTTCTCAGTTTTGGGACCATATCTGGTTGTTCTAACCTGAAACAAAGAGTGCTTGGATGCGTAAAATTAAATACCATTCATTGTCTTCCCCAAATCATACTTTTAGGAAAAAACAAACACAAAAGACCAACAAGGGATGTAATTTATTCAAATTGTACCAAGGACATTTCTTATGTTAAAGGAGGTTACGGTAGGGAAAGATTTCAAAGCCTGCAGTGGGAAAATGCATGAATAAAAAAGTAATAATTAAAAATGATTTTCTGGCAATTTGCATTAACTGCTCTTTATATCAAAGGAGATGCTCTAGATAATCACAGAGATGATCTTGGAAAAGCATGTGACAGTTAGGAAAACATGATTTAAGTTCAGGAATAGAAAAGAATATTAGAGAGAAATTTATATTAGCTCTGTGGCGTGGATGGGTTCTATTTACCTTTACTACTGGTTTGCAACGTGGCCAGGAGTGCTTGCTCGCTCTTCTGCGCACGCGCAGAAGCTTCTGCACACGCACAGATTGTCATTTATGACATCTGGGGGGGGGGCGGAGCTTCCCACCGATTTTACTACCAGTTCTATAGAACCGGACAGGAACCCACCACTGCTCTGCGGTAATTCTCTTTGGTGTAAGAGGGAGGGAGCAAAACACTGACTATGTTTCAGGATTTTATTACTATCAATAAAGTAGGTTTCCAATATTTTTTCTGGAGTCTGTTTCCTGACTAAGTCTACGTTGAAGGACGGACAGATGCTTACAAAGATCCCACAAGTCAGAAGGTATTTATTAATTAATAGACCAGGTTACTGCCATACAAATGTATAAAATAAAATATGCCACATTTTTATTGATCCATTTAACTCTAGAAGGGCTAGCCCACTACTGTATTATAAAACATCTTGATCTAATTATTACCTACAGATATTGAAGCTGCAGGTAGGGAAGAAAAAAAGTTTGCCATACAGACACCCGTTGTTCAAAAGAGCTATAGAAAAGGTGTGCACACTTTTGATGGCTGAGGCCATCTTTAACTGATAATACAATATGGGAAGATTATGTCACATCTCCATAGCAGAGCAGGATTATCTGAGTTTTCTTTCTCTCCAAATATTTTTTCTTCCTAAAGTTTTCCCAAAAATGCAGGGTGCACTTTTCTGTATCAACAAAATATTGATTCATTGTTTGCAACAGCAATTGACCGACCAGCTTTTTGCCCAGGCTTGACACTGCAGGTTGAGTGAAACTAACTAGCCCAAAGTCATCCTGACGACTTTCATGCCTAATGTTTAGACTTAGAATAACTTTATTGTCACTTTGGAATGTACCCTAATCAGCATACATTAAAATGAAATTTTGTTGCAAACAGCTCTCAATGGGTCACCACCTCCAATATACACTACATAAACCCGTATCAGGTCCGCCTGATACGCCACTTGCGCCCCTTTCTAGATCGGGACTCCCTGCGCACAGTCACTCAGGCGCTCGTCACGTCTCGCTTGGACTACTGTAATGCTCTCTACATGGGGCTCCCCTTGGGATGCATCCGGAGGCTTCAACTGGTACAGAATGCGGCCGCGCGGGGGATTATGGGAGCGACAGGGCGCTCCCATGTGACACCTCTCCTGCGTGAGCTGCATTGGTTGCCGGTTGATTTCCGGGTGCGTTTCAAGGTGCTGGTAATCACCTTTAAAGCGCTCCATGGCTTAGGACCAGGGTACTTACGGGACCGCCTTCTGCCACCTATTGCCTCCCACCGGCCGGTTCGCTCCCACAGAGAGGGCCTCCTCAGGGTGCCGTCAGCCAGACAATGCCGGCTGGCGACCCCCAGGGGGAGAGCATTCTCTGTGGTAGCCCCCACCCTCTGGAACGATCTCCCTCCAGATCTAAGAACTATCACTGACCTCCGAACTTTTCGTCGGGCGTTGAAGACTTATTTCTTCCAATTTGCCGGACTTGCCTGATCCCTCCTATTTTAAATATTTTAAATATTCAAATTTTAAATTATTTTAAATTATTTAATTTTTAGAGTTTTAGCGTTTTATTGATACATTTCAGCCTAAATCTATATGGACTTTTAGTATGTTTTAACTTACTGTATTGTCACTGGTTTTAAATTGGCTGTTCACCGCCCTGAGTCCGGAAGGAGAAGGGCGGTATAGAAATTTGATTAATAAATAAATAAATAAATAAATAAACCTGACTAAATAAATAAGAAAATAAATAAGTAAATAAATAAATAAATACAAAATTATACACGTACCCACCTATATTATATGATCCAGAGCAGGAGTGGATTCTATTTACCTTTACTACCGGTTTGCATCGTGCCCGCACATGCTCTTCTGCACATGCGCAGATCACCTATGATCTTACCTATGTCAGTAAGTGGAGCCTCCTGCCAGTTTTACTGCCAGTCCGAACCAGGGGCAACCCACCACTGACTCAGAGAAACACAGTCTAGTTCGGATGTACATGTACATGTACATGTACACCGCAAGAAAAAACTAATTTTGCAAGTTTACCAGACAGATCGCATAGGGAATAGAATCTGTTACAGAATCTGGTAGACCTGCTAGACATACTTTGAAACATCCTCCTAGAGGGGAGCAATAGAAACAGACTGTGAAGTGTTTTTGTGGGTCTCTAACAATGCTTTGAGCTCTAAGCTCATAACGCTTATAAATAGTTTTCTGAGTGACAGGAAGCAAGCTTCCTATTATCTCCTTGACTGTCCTTACCACTCTCTGTATGGTCTTTCTATCTGAGTCACTGCATCCACGAAATCAAACAGTAATGCAGTTTGTTAAAATGTGGAACTAGAACTCACAATCTCCTTAATTGCTAGATCAAACCGGCTCCCTCAAAATATATTTTGTTTATTTACTGGATTTTTAAAAATTTATGTCCATTAAGATAACAAGAAGCCATGCCAATGATTTTCAACAACTAGGTCACTTTGGAAGTCACAAAAAGGGAATTAAAAGGCTGCATGCGGTTTCAGCTTGCATTTGTCCTTTCATTACCATATGGATCCTAATGATACTGCCATGCCTTCACAGTTTTCAAGGTGCATATGTGGTCTTTTTGATTTTTCTGTCAGTTATCATGAATGAGAAACACTGGGAAAAGTATACCAAGTACTGGAAAATTTATACCAATAATTCATTATACCAATGAGCAGTATCTCAGACTAGCAAAAAAAAGTGGAATGTATGCATGGCCTGCCAGCCAAAGTAGTCTTCTTCCCATGGTGTTGGGAAAAGCACTTATGCAATCCAAACTGATTATACACCTAGTGACAATTCACATTTTTCTGCATCCTTTGGATTTGCAAGTACAAATATTTATTCTTTCCACAAATGTATTTTTAGATGCGAATATTAAATTCATTACCCAGGCAGTTAGACAGGGAGGTAGTTACTTGCCAGGAAGAAAGGATATAAGTTTATTCTCTCTTCTTCAAGTTAGATTTCCCTCCATACTATAAATCCCTGCATAATCTTTCTTTTGTGTAAGAAAATATTTCTACATTAAAAAATAAGGGATAGATCTAAAATTGTGCCTCCATCTTCCGTAAGATTCTATGTGTATTCAGTTAATATGCATAAGAACTCAGCCTAAATTATCTCACATATTTATGTGTGGATTGTTTTATTTGGAAAATAACCCACAAATCAACTAATCTGCTGTAAAGTTGACTTATTCTCATTGACTTTAGTGGCACTAATCCATTATCTGAAGCCAGCTGTGTTTCCTGGGAAAATATTGTTTTGTCAAATAAAACCTACCAGCATTACCAAAAAAAAAATCATAAACATACCTGATAGTGCATTAAAATATGCATGATGTAATCATATATTTCTCCAGCAAGTTTATTTTCTGGTCTCCAGGGAAAAATGACAAACTGAATACCTAATAAGGGCACAAGAATTAAAGTGGCTCTGACAGCTTTCATGTACATATTGGATTCAGCCCGATGTGTATCTCTCAGTTTTGTAATGAGAACTCGTACAATGTTGAGCAAAAAGAAAAAATTGACCTGAAAAAAAAAGTGTCACTTTTATTCTTATAAAAAATTAAGCAAAGGTAAAGACATATGAATATTCCAACATAAAGAAAATATTAACTCTCATTTTCATTTTCAGCCAACAGGGAATTTAGCTCACAATAAGGAAATATGAAAGTTTGCAGAGATGTTTGCAAAATTTTTGTAAACTGAACTAGAAAAGGGGGCACATACAAGCAATATCTGCCTGTCTGCCTGTCTTTGCAGCTTCAGCAAAGCCTATAGATTTATCCATTTTGTGCCAGACAACCTCCCTAATCATGTGGGAAGCCTTCTCCTAGAATAACTCCTTTCTTGGTTCCAATCTGAACATGCCAACAAAAGAGTGAAAAGAAGATACAGGGCCAAACTGAGCACTCTGCTCTGTTGCCTGCACTCCTACACTTGTCTCAGACTATTAGTAAAGATTTACTCATTTCGAGTCAAAGCACCCTTCTCTCTCCTTCAATGTCTTCAACATCATAATCAATGCATTTTTGAAATAGCAAAAGTTGTGTAATATGAAACCCAGAAAGTAAAGAAGGTTTGAAGACAGCTTTTCCCTTCTCCCCCTTAGTAGTAATTAGGCCTTTTAAAATCTGTCCAGATGTTAATTCTTGTATCTTTTTTCCTATGCAGCTGTATATAATGGTTGCGATCTCTTAAGAATCACATTTTACTCCGTTACTTCAGATTAAACGCTCATCCAAACCAACATTCTGCATCAGAAAATGGTCAATCCAACACATGGACAAAACGTGAAAATATGGAGATCAAATAGGTTAGAAATAACCCTTCTGCATTTGCTATGACTTTTTTTTTTACCAAGTAAATACATATTATGCCAAGCAGATTCCAACTACTCAGTGTACTCAAAAAAATTCCCACTCATTTCATGTTCAAAACATTGGATTATGGTACCATGTTACTGATAGATTTTTAGTATCCAATTTGCTTCTCTAACCATAAAGCCAGAAATCTGCTTCAAGTCAAAATAATGCTTCAGAAGTCTTAAGGACAGAAGGAACCATGGAATTGGGTGATTGTTTTTATAAAATACTTAGCTATCCTGAATATTGTGCTGAAACAGGGGACAAAACATCTCAATAAGAACAATGAAGTATAGCAGAATTAGTTAGTGTTGAACTCACAATAAAGTAGCAAATAATATTCTCACCAATAAAGCTGCCATAACAGGCCCATGAACAATGTACAGCAAATACGTGTCAACACTAATCCAACATCTGGAAGAAAATAAGTAAATTAAATAATGAAATATATGTATGTATGTATGTATGTATGTATGTATATAATAATTAAGTTTTATATAAAATAGCACAATACTCACTTATCATTGAAATATCTGGCTCTGGCCACAGCGTGAATTGATGCTGGCACTAAAGGAAAACCTAGAATAATAAATCATATATATCAGATTTCAGATTATTTTAGATTCGATTATTGGCATGTGTATATCTGTATAGGTATGCCATAGAGATAGAGAGTTGGAAAGGAGAGTTTAACCTAATAATCTTCTTAGTCTTGGTATTTAATCAAATTATTCCCAGATCATCCAATTTGTACCTGAACAGATCCAGTGAAAGGGATCTTAATAATTGGTTCCATTTTTAAACTGTGCTACTGTGAGAATTTGCTTGTTCTAGCATGCAGTCTCAATCTGGATTGTTCTATATACAGTACATTTATACCCTGCTATTGTTCCACTAGCTCAAGTAAGCCAAAGTTATGCATTAGTGAAAAGTTAAACAGATATGTTAATTGACTACAACAACAACAACAAAAATGAATTGCATAACTAGATAGGGATTCAAATCTTAACCTAGGTTTAAATCAGCTTTAAAGCTGATTTAAAGCCATCATGAAAAAACAAAAGAGTCAAATAAGGCAGTAAGTCCTGTGGTTACTGTGAGAGAGACCCAGGTCCATTCCAATTGCAAATGGCACTTATCTGCTGTTGATTTAGCCTTCACTGACTAAGTCAAGAGATTGATCAATGGGTCTCCTGTGGGCATATAAATATATTCCTACTCAACAACGTATTTTAACGTATTTTTATGCAACTAATGTTTATCAAGGAAGCTTAAGTATTATCATCAATGTTTCAAACATCTCTTTTCAAATGTCTGTTACTGAAGATGAACAAGTTTTATCTATTTAAGAGATGTAAGCACTGATAGAAATTGTATGGAATTAAGACTGATAACACAAACAGTTATTTCTACAAAATAACTGCATTTTGCTTTAATATTGCCTTGCAGATCACTGTTAAATTATATGCAAAAGAATAAAAATGGACCAAACAATATTTTATATGATAAAAGTTCTGGTTTGGCTGAGATACATTTCTTGAAATAAATGTGAGCTATCAAATTCACCTTGATTTGACTACAGAACTGGGGCACAACACTGTGAGGCAACCTTAAAAACTACTATCCTGATTTTATGGATTTTTTTCCATCTACACATCTTAAAAGAGCTAAAGGTCACCTCCAGAAGTATATTCCCACAAAAAAAGAGCAATTGTGCAGTCTGGGAGTGTTTCTTGACCACCAGCTCTCTCTTAGCTTTTAATCGTGAGTTGAGCACAGTGAACAACGATGGCTAATGTATTAAGTGAGATGCTCTTCAATCACTCAAAACAAAGTACAAGAAATCCTAAAGCATGTGAAATTACTTTGACATCTGAAGCCAAAACCTCTACTAGACTCTCCTGGACGGGAAAAATAATACAATAATTCAAGTAACCATTTGCTATATCCTGTCTATCCTTTCATTTGAGAGATTAAAAAAACAAACCCCAAAGCTATCCAACTGATTTTCATGTGTGTCTGTCTAGTGTTAGCATCTTAGCCACCCTACTGTTCCAATCTACCATATTGGTTCTGATTCATTTGTACAAAAATTCTGCACAATTTTTTTTGCATAATAACTTGTAAGAGCTGTCTTTTTCTGTGAATATTCCATGTTTGCATGAGTCAAAGTGCGAATTACTTTAAAAACTTTGTGTCAAAATGAAATATTTTAACAACTGGGTGGAAGACCACATACCCCAGCCCAGGAGGTAATACCAATGCAAGCGCTGTTCTTCAGCAAATACTGCCACCACAATCAGTGTATGAAGATATATTCCTTCACAAAGCATCCAGAAGTAGTTACAGCCCATTGTATATTGGTGAAAAAACTGAAGTACTTTGCAGCTTATCTGTCAGAGAAAAGCAGCAGACAGATGTGGAACAGATAACAATGTTTATAAATGAATAAGGAAATATCATAATAGACTTTCACAAGTTTTTCATGCTATTAAATCAATCTGTGTCCTTCAGCATCTTCCAATGACTGAAAGTTGTCTCCTACATTAGGGCTCTGTGGAAGAAGCCAACATTTCAAACACTAAAATCAACAATCCATATAACCCTTCAGAAAAGGAGATAATAAGGAAGATATTAATATGTACAGAAATGGATAAATTAATGTTAGAATTTAAAAACAAAGGAAAGACAGAATACTATGACACATGGAACAGGTTTTATCAATGGCTGGAAACAAAAGGTGGGAGTCTGAACACAAAACGATTAGGCTAAGTAGACCCGGAATGAGACATTATATAAGAACCACAATGAATATGCTGGTCAAAAATAATTGTACAAAATTAGCACTGTGTAAGAAGTATATATGTTTTATGTCTTTCACTTTGGTTTTTATGGTGGATGAATCATCAGGATGGTCACACTGTGTTCTATATACTTATATGTAAATAATAAAAAATAAAATAAAATAAACCAATCCATATTTCAGATATTTTTGCCTCTGATACAGAACAAATACGTGTAAAATTCAGTAAATTCAGGAGCTTCACTACCTGAATTCTTCACTAGTCCACAGTAACCTGGTTTTCTTAAAACTTTCTTTAACATATAATAAGCATTAGGTGGTGCTATATAGCTAGAATGATTTTTGAAAACAAATCATTTTTAAAAACTTTCATGAAACTCAGTTTTATGAAACCACAGATTTCAATATCAAGAAAATGGGCAATAACAGAAATAATAGAAAATTTCAATATTATTGCAGTAGTATCTCTTGGGTATTGGACTAGGATCAAGTAGACCCAGGTTCTAATCCACTTCAGCAAGAGAAACCCACTATGTGACTTTGAGCCAGCCACTGTCTCTTATTCCAACTTCACTAGATATTTATTGTGTAGAAAAAAATTGCTGTACAGAATGCTACATTTAAAACATCAATACATGTTAACAAAAAAAAAATCCCTAAAGTTTCCTGGCAAAATACACCCATAACAAATAGTTAGACAATAGGTTCACCTACTGCAATAAAATTGATCTTGGAATTCCTGCCTAAAAATGTTACAACTTGTTCATCTCAGGCTAGGGAAGGCTGAGAATGGTTTAGATACAGCAGTTCTAGAACAGTTTGCATACAATGGAAATGCTTTATTGCTGGAGAAGCTTTTATAATAACCTTTTCTATGGGACAGGGCACCAATATTTACTGCACTCTCATTTATATAGGAAAATTAAGGCTTTCCCTCAAAATAACATTTTATCAATATGATAACATTTTATCATATTTACCACAAATATGATAAAATAACATGTTATCATATTTGTGGTAAATTAAAGATTAACACATTATACTTCATATACTTCTGTATCCTTAATATATTGTTTCTAAAACTACGACTTTAAAGAACTGAATTTACATTAATAATCATTTTTCCACCCTTTCTAAAAAATGCAGTAACAAAATGCTGTCTGTGTAGTAAGAAGGAAAGTCCAGTTTTTAAAACAACAATCTTAGGCATGGTGGGATAAAACACTATCAGTTTTTTTCTCAGGAATAAATATTTGCAGACAGGGTAGAACTCATCAGGAATTAGTTTTCAGATCTATTTTCTGTTCTCAAACTTTGAGTGATATGACATTCACAAAGGACACATTTTCATTATTTGTTATTCTCAAAGTTATTATGAGGCAGGTTTCCATATCTTGATTTAATTTTATTTTTGATGGATAATAGGAATATTTTTGAGTGAATGCATTGGTTTTCTGCTGAGAAGGCTAGCAGGTCTTAAGTCCACGCTGGCATTACATTATATTTAACTCTTAAATCAGAGTTGAAAAACTGGCCTCCATTTTAATTTAAGTCTGTAGGTTTGGCTTCCTACATTAGATTAAACTGCCATACATTTTGGGGATGTTCTATAAAAATTTACTGGCTTCATTTCTTTGCAGAAAATAAAAGGTGATGATATCTTTTGAAATCCTCTGCTGCTCCTATGGATGCTAAAACTTGCTCTGTATAGTTTTGATAGTCAAATGATGGATGGATATTTGCAGCACATAATGAATAAGAATGTTCAATGATAGCAGATGCATATTGTTCAGTTATTCTCATATGGATTGTCCTATCTATCAACAACCTTTTTTTAAAATGGGTATATTCACTAAGACTCCTAGCTTGTCTTTCTAAGACATAATCAGGAATTGGAAGCCAATAACAAAATGTGTCTGAATTAATAGTGTCAAGCTTCACCCAACTGGGCAAGATCAAGAATACAAGAACACATAGATGTCAATCAGATATGTTAATGCTAGCTCCGGGGATAATCAGAAATTGTGAAAGTTTCTCTCCCTAACATATAGTGGATTAATTAGGGCAGAGTCTCTCTGAATAACTGAAATCCTTTTTCCAAGTTTTCTTTCCATTTGGAATAAATTGCCACTTATCTAATAAACCATTAAATTACTCACTTGCTGCCTTGTGGTTATTAAGGTCCACATTTTCTTCCATTTCTTTCCTAGTATCCCATAATCTCCCACAAAAGAAGCATCTCTATGTTTCTTATGCATTGGTTGATATGATCATTAATACATTATTTTTTCCTAAATACTGTTGTAAAGTATCAGTAATTCTATTAGTTTCACTGTATGCTAAATAAGCTACTCTGTGGGCATTTGAAGTAACCTTTTCCTGTTTATATTGATCCTCATGGCTTGTAGAATATTTCAGTGATTGACTGGCAGTGTTAGTACATAATGGTCTCTGGCCATAATGGAACGTTGTTTAATCAGAGTGTGCCTATATCTAAAAAAATCACCAATAAACAATTTCTGGCTTTCAGAGTTCCGCTATTTTGTGGACATTTGATTAAACTGTTCTAAAGAGCAGTTAAAAGATGTTCTAACTGGACCTTGGCATATGTCTGTAAATTTTATGTGGTTATCTCAAAGTGTGCTCCTTTGTAGGTATATTGATCAGAGTACATTGGTGTCTGCATCAATCACCAAAATCTTGCATGTATCTTTTCTTCTATATACTATTCTGTTTTAAAAGAAAAGATATATCAAAAACAGCTTCACTTTGGGTTCTAAATGAGTTCCTGCTGGCATGTATAGGTAAACTCATCTAGTGACTTATCTTCTACAGTGACTATATTTGCAGCCACAGTGTTGATAAAAAAGTAACTTTGGGACCAATTTTCACATTTACAATCTTCTCAAGTCTTTAAAAGCAAAGGAAAGCTGAGGTAGGATCGTAAGCACAATAGCAACTACTTTGCTTAGCAACCAAATTGTTCCCCTTAATTGTGATCATTCAAGGAGAACAGCCTGTAGGATGTTTCTAATAAAAAAACAGAAAGAGTATTAATGCTGTATGAAGCATCCACATGGTCATGTTAATTTTAGAAAACTATGAAGCATAGCAATAGAAAAGTCAATGCATGAGCTTAGATAACATGAATAGGTTCACATGCTGTGTTAAACCATAACACAGCTTGTTTGGCTCTAGCTGACTGTGATGTGAACCTAGCTATTGTAGTTTCTAAATTATGATTTGCAATAACAAGAGCAGTATCAAGCTTACATACTACTCCATAGTGCTTTTACAGTTTACAATGTCAGCATATTGCCCCCAACAATCTGGGTCCTCATATTACCGACTTCAGATAGATGGAAGGCTGAATCAACCATGAGCCTGTCAGGATTGAACTCCAAGCTGTGGGAAGAGTTTACCTGCAATACCGCATCACTGCACCACCAAGGCTCCAGCTTTAAAAATTTACAGCTTTAAATGTTGCATAAGTGGACTAATTATTGTCTAATAAATTATAATTAAGCAAGACATTGTTTTGTAATGGTATTCAAGCTCAGTTTGTGTCGTTAGTTTGATACTTTTAATATGAAAGCCAGAGTTAGCTGTTTATAGCTTTAACAGCTTTAATGAACTACTTTAAAATTATTAATGACTGATGGAAAAATAGACTAATTTCATTACTTTGGAGAAAATTGTGCCTTCAGTATCCTCTTAAGGACAATATCTTGACTACAGAAACACAACAGAGAGAATAAACTGAATGCATAGGAGAAAGACTACAACTGATTTGTCTATAGCACATGAGAATGTACAGAAAAAGATGCTAACAAATTATTGTTATTAAATGTGTATCTTCCACATACATGTAGTCTTCAATTTACAATCATTTGTTTAGCAATTGTTCAAAGTTACCACAATACTGAAAAAAATGACTTAAAAGAGGTGAGATCTTTCTTGTAGTAACGTCCAAATCTATTAAAGCTTCAGCTTCCAAATTTCCAACCTATGAAGGGAATGATTGGTTACAGAAGGATGCCTTAAGATTCTAACCTCTACTTGTCAAATATTCACTTTAATCATTCAGTCAAGCTATAGTATGGATTACCATGGTTTTCTTTGATAAATCAAAATTACTGTATTCAAACCATGAATCATATTTAATGGCTTAACCAAACTGAATTTATATAACAGCAACACATAAAGCAAACTGCATTATAGCTTATAATATTAAGTAAACCGAGTATGATGTATTTGGCTTCCTGATTTAATGTATGGTGTATATTTCTGATTTAAATTGATATATATATTCTAATGACTTTCATGTGTAAGCCTCTTATATCAAATTTTTAGATTTTTTTTGTATTGATATGATAGATTTCTGTGGTACCTAATTTTATTAAATTTCACATAATACAACATTTCCTAAACATAACCAGTTTTCTGTGGTCAAACAGAAATACTTAATCTCTGTTGAGTTCTGATTTAAATTCAGCAAACAACCTGAGTTAATTCGCATGCATCCAGTTCAATTTATGGCTTTTGGATAAATTTAGTCTCTTGATATATAATAGGTCTGGCAAAGCTTTTAGACAAGGCATAAGGGATGTTTTTGGTTAGTGCTAAAGTTTCATCTCATCAACTTGATAGCATAGGGGAAAAGGCTAGCATGAGGAACTCAGTCCCAGCACTATATAGTAGAGCCTTTATTATCATTGTACATCATGTATACATTGAAATTGGTTTTAGCCTCACTGGTGCAATCCATGAAAAAAAATACAAACAACATAAATAGTATAAAGAATAATCCCTATGCAAGTAATTGGGGGGGGGGGGGGGGGAGAAAAAGAAAGAAAAAGTAAAACTAGTTATATGTTTCCATGTGTGCGTGGAATGCTTGTGGTTGTGTTTAAGAATCTGACAGCCCAAGAATAGAAACTATATCAAAATGAACAGCATTAAAGAAATATTATTTAAATTGCAAGAAGGGTTTGTCTTCACTTGAAAACATTTGTAGCATTTTATTTGTTTATGCAGAAATGGATCAAAGTTATATATAGTCTGGACGATGTTCACATTTCAGCTTCTTTCATTCAATCAAAATATGCTCAGAAGTCTCTGTTTGATTTGCAGTAGCAAAATCAGAAGCACTTAAAGCCCTTTCCAGCTTTCTCATTGATATAGCCTTGAATTATCAGGAGACCATATCTTCTACTAAGAGCAGAAAAAACCAAGGAAAGAACAACGAAAACAGTTTTGGAACAAAAGCAAATATGTGATTGGTTCCAGTAGATGGTAATGCTTTATTGGCTGGAAAAGAGCTCTTCATGGTTGTTGGCTGTTGTTGGTTCTGACATCTGTTATTACAATCATCTAGATGCTTCTGAAAATATGTTGGCTGTTTCACATACTTCCATGTAAATCAGACTTAATACAAACCCAGTACTGAAAAAGCATTGGAATTTAGGTTACTTCATCATGTTTTGCTTCATTAAGATACGAAACAAAGCTCTTTGAGCAATTAATCTCTAATACATATATCTCATAACTATATTTTTGGAAAAGCAGACATGCTCTTTTGTACATGTTCACTTCAATCAGAATAGAGCTGGAAGGGAACTTGGAGGGCTTCTAGTCCAACGCCCTGCTCAAGCAGGAGAGCCCATACCATTTCAGATAGGTGGTTGTCCAGTCTTTTCTTAAAAACCTCCAGTGATGAAACACCTACAATTTCTGAAGGCAAGCTTCAATCAAAGTTTATTATTTTTACTCATAGGATGCAAATTTTATTTTGTTTTTCCCCAAGTAAGTATATTCAGTATTGAAAATCACGGGACCTAGATGTCTAATTTTTTCTGGATATTGCCCAGACTATCAAGCCATAACTCTACTTCATACCCCAATAAAAATAACTTGATGCCAGATTTGAAAGTAGCAATAAGTCAAACTAGATAATGAGATCCATTCCTTAATTGCAAGTATTAAGGAATGGATCTCATATCGAGTCCGCCTTATACCGCATAGCTCCCAGTGACCGGTAAGATCCTACAGAGTTGGTGTCCTCCAGGTCCCTTCAGCTAAACAATGCTGTTTAGCTGACGGGACAATGCCGGCTGGCGGCCTGTGGGGGAGGGCCTTCTTTGTGGCTGCCCCAACTCTCTGGAACCAGTTACTTTCTGAGAGCCGGACTACCTCCACCCTATTCGCCTTCCGAAAAGCGGTGAAAACCTGGCTTTTCCTGCAGGCCTGGGGCCATTGTTCTTGCTGTTGCAATCCAGCCATGAATGGTGTGCATGGGCTTTTAAAATGTTTTTATAATGTTTTTTAATAATTTCTATGTTCATTGTCGCATTACTTTTGTTGTAAGCCACCCAGAGTCCCTTGGGAGTTGGCGGCATAGGAATGTAAGAAATGAAATGAAATGAAATGAAATGAAATGAAGTATGCCCTAACCCTAATGAGTTGAGGCTGAGGTAATGGGGTATGGACAGCTAATGTATAAACAAACAAAACAACTCTACTTCTTATTAGTATCCATTCTTCGTAGATAATTTCTTCTGCCAACTTTTTCAAAATGAGTTACAATTTTTTTGAAAATGGAGTTCTTAGTCTCAAACAAAATACAAACAGCACTTATGTACAATATAAACAGATGGTAGCTATAATTAAAGTTTGGGAGTAACAGAATGACTTTTGCAATGATGTTGTAAGCAGAACAAGGATTTCATGCTGAATTAGCTCCAGCGCTACTGGATGAATCATACAGATTTCTCTAACTTGATTTCATCTAAATATGTTGGACTTCAACATCCACATTTTCCAACAAAAATCAACAATGGTGTCCCAAAAAATCTGAAAAAAGATTCAGTTGGGGAAGGCTATAAATACAGTTATTATCCAAAAATAATTGTTAAGAAGGGACTAATTAATTTTTTATATGTACTTGAATATCAGAATTCAGAATAAATATTGATTGCCACAGGCAATCCAGTAGAACTAGGCAACTTGTATGATGAAATCAACATAGAAAAAAAACTGTTATTCAACAAAAATCAATTTATAGGACTATTCCTTAAATAGATAAAACAGTGGGTGGCATATTATATCTCCAGTGTCTCTCAGTATTGATCATGCTAGCTAGGACTCCTGGGAACTGAGATTTAACAACTGCTAGGACAGTTTTGGCACTGAGTGCCAAAAAGGTTGAGCAGAAACATCGCAGGTGCATGCTTGTTGGGGTCCCACTCCGGAAAACCCAAACTTCTGGGTTCTAGTGTGCATGTGTGCCTAACGATCAGCTGGCTGGTGTGCATGTCCAGGCTGATTTTCGGCACTGCCGTATGGGCGAAGGACAGCTGATCGTCGCACTCACATGCATGCCAGAAACCCGGAAGACAAACAGGCAAGGTGAATGCCGGGTGACATGGCTTCACGTACCACTTTGAGCATGAATGTCATAGGTTCACAATTGTGGTGTTAGGAGACTGTATGTTGTGGATTAAAAAAACTTTAGATTCAGAAGTATTTGCGTTCTATACAAATGATTGCATGAGGAAAGAATAAAAGCAAAAGATTTTATAATAGCAATAGGGACATTTCAAAATTATTTCAATCTATAGATTAAACATCATATTTCTAATACTGGATCAGGGATTTAAAAAGTATATCTAGGCTTAATATCCAAACAGTGAGATAAGGAAGCAAGGTAGGTCTTTCTGTTGCTGGGCCACATGGCATAATCCTGGAAACATATGTCATTTTGTGAATGACCACAATTTAACACAGCTGCTTAGAAAATGGTGACCAGTTCCAGGATGATGCCACATGGCCCAGCAAGGCAGCAGCTTGCTATGCTTTCCTAACCTGAGTTCTACTGCAGCATGTTGTGAAAAGCTGTGGAATGCTCCAGAACGTGTGGCAACATAATAAGACACTGCATTGATGGGCTGCATGGTGTCATCCTTTAAGCAACCACCATAATCAATGCAGCCACTTGAAAAATGTTGGCTGCTTCCAGTTACATGGTCCAGAAATGCTACAATCTGCTCTCTTTCCCTAACCAGAAATGGATCTTTCCCTGCTCTTTGAAAAGTAAGTGAAGAGAAGGGAGATGTGGAGCTCAGTGGGGTGGGTCTGCAGGAACATAGTAGAGTGGGGTGATGGAATATAGGTAATTGTGGGGTGGGGGGGTAGTTGGTCATAAGGGCAAATGATCATGAGGGATATTACAGTGGCCGTAACTTTGGAAACAAGTATCTTTTCATGTGTCCGTCCCAACTTAAATGATCAATAAACAAGAAGTTATAAGTGAGGATTATTTATATAGTTTGAATATCGTTTCCTCCACATTTATTAATTGCATTACCTTTTTTAAAAAAAATAGGCTTTTGTAATTTTTAATGTTTTTAGGAAACAGAAAAGGATAGTTTTGAAATTGCCCTGAATATTGCTATTCACATGTTAACCCATTTACACTGCAAACCTATTCAATAGGGATAAAAGTAACAAATAAACTATCTTCCATTGGAATTAAATAGCGTAAGAACTTGTTGGCTGGAAATATTTGGATCGATTGTGTTCTCCGAGTAAAGAGTTCACTAGAGCCCCCAGCTGCTTTAGGAAGTGACCTGAATTTCCTAAATGCTGATGCAGAAAGCAAATAAAATACAATACAATACTGAGAGAGGCAGTGCATGGAAGCAGAAGACAGAAAGCTATTTTTCATAGGGAGGAAACACAACAAATAAACAGAAGGTGAACATTATGGAACAACACACTTCTTCCAATAAATATCCCACCAAAAGAGAAAGATAAACATTTGCCAATATGGAAGGCCAGAATCCTTTTATCTACTCCACTGTTCATGTCTTCTTGGCTAGTGAGATAATAGAAACTTGACTGTGTAGTCAGAAGAAAGACATAGTAGTGGTGTCCACAAACAACCTTTTCCCTTGATATGTTACTTCTTAATTGCACAAACTTATTATATAGGAGAATGGTAAAGCCAGCAGCCTAAGCCTGGAACATCTATTCTAAGCTCTCAGAATCTACCAACTCATTCAGCTACTTATGTTGATTAGGCCTTAAATTGCAGCTAAACTAAACAACTGCAGTTAGTTTGATGTGCAACCTGAAGTTGCTTATCAGGGCCTGATATTCAAATCCATAGATTAACAAATAACTTTGTGAATGCCTTACAATTCTAGTCACTTAAAAAAAACACCAATGGTTCTGCGGATGTAATATACCGGTAATTACAGAAAATTTGCTACATTTCTTTTAACACAAAAAATTGCTTGAGGGTCTACCTCAAGTTCTGCTGACATCGAAATTGAAGATATTAAGACACTTTGTTTGGACCATGCAATTTATATGAAACAAAACTACATTCACCTTGGAACAATTAAACTTTCTTTGCTTCACAGATCACAACCTTTAGATTGTAACTTAAATTCAAAGTTATCCATGGCTTCAAGTAAATAACCTTTTGCCCTCAATTAAGCATCTTTAGCTTTAAGTCAGTTTTATATGAGAACATAATATACTTGCTGGTAATACTGCTATGTATTTTCAAATGTTAAGCCATTCACTTCAGTCTTTTTCTAATAGAAAATGGACAGTCAAGATTTCTTCTTAGGGTCGTTGATTAAATTCACTTTTTTCATATCAAGGTTCCAGTTTCCCAGTTTTTGAAACATCAATAATATACAACTACAGTGTGACATTTATACAACCTCAATGAAAACAATTTTGCTCATTCTGGCATTGATCTTATTAGTCTTTTTCCCACTGCAGTTCACATGTATTCCTCTATGAAAATTATAATCTTTTCCATCCGTTGTTGCCCAATAACTTAAATTCACAGAATAACTTAAATTTACATATTGATCTTAAGAAATGATAGGCTTGCAAAGGAAAAGAACTGATATAATCACAAATAACAAGTAATGTTAGATGGGCTAATAGTATTAGATGGGCTAATAACATAAGCTAGCCAAACAAGTGAAGAGGAATGAAATTTTGACCTGTTTTTAAAATTATTCATATAAACTAAATTAAGTCACCTTCACGTCAGACCTAGCTCCTGCAATTACAAATGTTCATGTAGTTTTCATGTCACTGTCTTTTGAGATGGGCTTTTTTCCCATCTTTCTGGTATAGTCTAGTCTAAAGCATTTGTCAGTAATGCACAAGTGGTTGTAATAAATTCATAAATAAAAGCATAGTACAAACAACTACTGTATGTATGTGTTCTCTATATTTTCCAAACAGTACATTCTGGTGATTGCATTTCAATGGAAAAATGTGAATTATGTCAAGTTTCTAATGGAATATTAGGGGCGGTGTGGTGGATCAGTAATTAAAATGCTGGGCATCTCAGCTGAAAGCCAGCAGCCCAGTTTCGAAACTGAGCGCCATGCGATGGGGTGAGCTCCCATCCTTGCTCCAGCTTCTACCCATCTAGCAGTAAATGCAAGTCAATAAATAGGTACCACTTCAATGGGAAGATTAACAGCATAATGTTATGTGGGCCACATGAATGCAAAAACATCTTCAAACAGTACTGGCTCAATGGCCTTGAAATAGAGATAAGCATCTCTCCCAGAGGTAGTATTCAGAAGTTTCTGATCAGTTCTGGACAACCGGTAGCAGAAATTTTGAGTAGTTCAGAGAACTGGTAAATGCCACCTCTGACTGGTCCTGCCCCCATCTATTCTCTACCTCCTGAGTCCCAGCTGATCGGGAAGAAATGGGGATTTTGCAGTAACCTTCTCCAGAGTAGGGAGGGAATGGAGATTTTACAATATCCTTCCCCTGCCATGCCCACCAAGCCATGCCCACCAAGCCACGCCCACAGAGCTCCCCAAAAATTGAATCCCACCACTGATCTCTCCCTATATTCAGCAACAACTAGCAAAATAAAATCTGGAAAGACTCCTTTTTTTTTCCTAATGAAATATAACTGTGTTATATGTAGGGAAATCTCAAATCTAGGTCCTTTCCCTGATGGAAATTGCTTACTCATAGGGATTATTTTATGAGAAGAGCTGGGAGCAAAGAAAAGGACTACCCTAGAAAAGAAATTAAGTTTCCCATATAAAAAAATATGAAAAGCAAAAGTATACTTATTTGACTCTTGACAGATGTTGTCACAACAAGAAATCTTTCAAAACAGGTTGTCTGGTATTCTGTACTAACAGATCAATTCTGACTTAATTTATGTGGGACGCTATGATTTAAAACTATAACTGTAGTAGTTGCATCCCACCATAGTCTTCTCCTGCTCCTTCTCATAGCCTGCTCTTCCTCTTCCTCCTCCATTAATTTCCTTGTTTCTCTGCTTTTAGAAAAACCAGATATGAAAGTGAAAAGAGATGTACTACCTGATGTCCCAAAATTTTCTTTGAACTCTAACAGTTTTCAGTTAGAAGAATCTTGAACTTATTACCAAATTGCAAATGTTAATATTAAGATAAATATACAGTAAGATATTAAATACATTACTTAATGAAACAAAATCAGTTTTGTTTCATTAAGTAATATATTTAATATCTTACACTTATCTTACAAAATCAGTTATTTAGTTTTTGTCTAGTCATATCACTATGTATACCATGGCCTCCAGCATTCAATTCAAAGGCCTTATTTTAATCCAGAAAAAATGTGCATGCCTAATATATAATGGTAAATAATTTGGGTGAGGCTCTATGAGAAGTGATTATGAATTGAATTCTCACCTGCAGAGGCCATATATCTTCACAAAGCATTTTGCTGGCTCAGCTGGTGTTAACATCCAGCCTATATATTCCGGGGTTCTGTATGCATCATCAGGAACCTGATGTTTTTTTTAGAATTCACCAATTACATACCTATAATTCACAGAAGTTAATATTCTTTTACAGATTGTACCAAACTGGCACAAAGAGAGGCAAAATGTGTCACATGTACTGACCATAGAGGTGTATAAGGTGAAAAGAAACAAAGCTGAAAAATAGAATTTAGAGTAACAGGTAAAAAAATAAAACAGCTAATTGATATTATGTTAATTTTGAAAGATAGTAGATAATTTGAATATTAATATTTTTATCAGATTTTGAAACTAGTTTTATAAAATAAATTAAAAGATTAATGCTATTATTTCTACTTTTGGGAAAGTTTACATTTAGATGAGGTTAACTTATAAATCATGCATCCTTATTCCCCTCAATTCCTAAGTTTCTAAACCTTATATAAATGTCACAAAGACATTTCAGAAATCTGCCAACCTCTGCCAACATAAGTATCATTTTATATTCATTCCATTTGCCCATTTCAATAAACAGCATGTTAAATAATCACAAAAATTATTTCTGAACAAAAGCATACAGAAATCCTATTCTGTTATCACTTATGCCAATTGTGTTTCATTTTAACAGATGATTAAAATTCAGTAAAGATTTACCCAAACTAGAATGTAATTTAATTCTGGATGGATAAATCGTGAACCAAATGATATTATGTATTTGGTCTATTGTTCATCCTTATTTGCAACCCGTCTCTAAATAAAATCCAACTGAAAATAGCATTACTTGGGAATCAGTTTATTCTGTCTGATCTGTTAAGACTTAATGATGATATTCTACCTTTCATTGGAGAAAGTCTGAATATGTCTATTTCCCGATGAATAATGTACTTGATACTTTTCAGGAGATAATAGGCCATGCATCTTAGTCCTATAAAAGAAGTTTTCTTAAAATAGAAAGTCTATCTAAATTATTCAGGTGCTTGAAATGTTTATACAGATATTATACTTCAGAAACTACAAATATATTTAGGATATTCAGCTTTAATGATGACTGTTCAGTTTTAATGATGAAAAAAGATAGATAATCAAAATCTGTTCAATAATACAAACTAAAGACAGATCAGCCTTAGTTTTCCAGTTTACTTTTCATAGGTTTTTACTGTAGCATATGCAACTCTATTGTACATGATTATGCATACACTCATAATGACATTTGTGAGGGAATATCAAGAAAAATAAAACAAAGTAACAAAAATTTAACCCTGAATTTTGCTTGAAAAATGTTAATCTTTGGGGCAAAAAGCTTCAGTGTGTATTTTTGTTATTGAGTTACTATAATATGAAAGGCCTTTTTTCCCCTTTTGTTCCATAAATCATACAGTGACTCTTTCTCAACTGGCAATCATTCTCAGATATTTATATAAAATTTTTGTCTGACTTAAATTATAATAAATTATTAATTATACTTTTACCTTCATTTACTATGAATGTTTACATTTAATTTCTATCATAAATTTCCATGTAAATATAAATACATTAATCACCTTTTCCATGCTGCTTTCTTTAAAGATTAATTGAAAAAGAGAGAGTCTCAAATAATGACAGAAATTTTTTTACAGGAAGATCTGGCAGAGTATATTTACTTCTTGAATTTATTTCCTGCTTTTTCTCTAGGAGCTGTGGGAAGCTGACCGAATTCATATCTCATCTCAATTATAAATAGACTCTTTGCTGGTCATAATATGAAACAAACAATGCCCAGTACAAGTAATCTTCGACTTACAACTGTTCATTTGATGATAGTTCAGTTATGATGGCCTTGACTTACGACCTGATTTACAAAAGTCATACTACCCCTGTTAGATCGGCGCAGGAAAGAAGAGTGACCAGCTGAGTTCAAGAACAAACATTTATTCAATGCGAACTGAACTAGCTGTGCGCTGCCGGAGCTCTCCTTATATTTGCTCCGGCAGACGCACCGCCCACTGACAGGGATTCAAAACTCCCGCCGAAAGGATCTTCAGCCAATCCCAGGCGGATGTCCTTATAAGGACATAACACTCCTCCCCCCTAGTTCTTAGTCAGTCCATCAGGGAGGTAATCGCTAAGATAAACAGGACGTCTACGTGCCCGCGTAGACCTGCGCAGTTCACAGTTCGGATGGGCACCGACATGGACGGGAGGTGTCCGCTCTGCTCCGGGCTCCAGCTCCGGTGCCGGGCTGGATCTGGCCGTAGAGGACGCTGGCTCAGTCCCAGAACCTCCGGCCGGGTCTCGGATCTCCGCCTGCTGTGGATGCTGGTCTCCCTCGTTCCTGCACGGATCCTGAGGTCGCCGTTGTGGCTCTCTGCGGTGGACCGGTCCGGAACTCCTGAGCCTCGGTAGGTCCCTGGTTGAGTCCGGCTTACTCCCGGGGAGTTTGGTGGATGGCCCGGGCGGCGTGTCGACCCTGTCGGGGTGGTTTAGGCCTACCTCGTCGGGGTGGTTTAGGCCTACCTCGTCCGGCTGGTTTTCACCCACTTCCCTCCACCTTTTGCGGAGCTGGTCGAGATGACGTCTCACGATCTGTCCGTCTTCCAGCTCAACTCGGTAGGATTTGGGGCCGGTTGTGCTGTGTACTGTAGCTTTAAGCCATTTAGGCGAGCCGTGGAAATTTAAAGCGAACACGGCGTCGCCGATCGAAAATTGGCGAAGTTGACGGCTGGCAGATGCGGGAACCTCTGAAGTGTATTGCGGGTGCAGTCTGTCCAGGGGTGACCGGAGTCGCCTGCCCATCAACAGTTCGGCAGGGCATTTCCGGGTGGCAGAGTGGGGTGTGATATGTTGAGTCAGGAGGAAGGTGTCAATGCGCTCCTGCCAATCCCCAGGTCCCATCTTGGCGAGAGACTCCTTGGTGAGCCTCACCATTCTTTCAGCCTGTCCATTGCCAGCCGGTCTGTAAGGGGCAGAGAGGGCATGGCGGATGCCCAGACTTGCGAGAAAAGCCTCCATGGGCACGGACGTAAGTTGAGGACCGTTGTCCGAGACTAAGACGTCAGGGAGTCCATGGGTGGCAAACAGTCGGCGGAGGGCTCTGATTGTTGCTTCCGTTGTGGTCGATGCCATGGGGACGACCTCCAGCCATTTGGAGTAGGCATCCACCACGATGAGGAGATGGTGCCCATGAATGGGGCCAGCAAAGTCAATGTGGATGCGCGACCAGGGAGAGCTGGGGGTTTCCCAGGGCGTCGGGTCTGATTGAGGGGGTGCAGGTCTTACTTCTTGGCACGGAGTACACCTGGCGACCCATTGCTCAATGTCTTTGTCCATGGCTGGCCACCAGACGTAGCTCCGTGCCAGAGCTTTCATCCGGACGATGCCCGGGTGCCCCCGATGTAAAGCGGCCAGAGTTCGTTTTTGTAGCGAGCCGGGAATCAGCACCCTGTCTCCCCATAACAAACAGCCGCGCATGGTGGACAGCTCCTCTCGCTTCCGGCTGAACGGCAGGAACTCGCTGCTGACATCTTGGGTCGGCCAGCCCCTTAAGACCCAAGCCTGGACTTTACGGAGGATGGGGTCGGCCCTCGTGTGCGTAGCGACGTCGGCAGACGTTACGGGACAGTTGCTGTCATTGTCAATATGCAGCAGTTCGATCGTGGGCGCGGGATCCTCCACGGCCTCGGCGGATGGGCATCGGCTGAGGGCGTCGGCGTTCGCGATGGCTGTACCGGGTTGATGGACGAGGCTGTAGGAGTAGCCGGCGAGGAAAATGGCCCAACGCGTCATGCGTGGGGACATGAAGGCTGGTGTCTGCTTGTCTCCGGCAAGAAGGCCCAACAGCGGCTTGTGATCGGTGACGATGGTGAAACACCGGCCATAGAGGTATTCGTGGAAGCGCTTCACCCCTGCAACAATAGCCAATGCCTCTTTGTCCAGTTGGCTATAGTTGCGTTCCGCAGCGGACATAGTCTTAGAAAAGTAGGCAATGGGGGCTGTACAGCCGGTAGGCAGTTCGTGGCTGAGGACAGCGCCCACGCCGTAGGGTGAAGCGTCACAGGTCAGTCTGATGGGCAACGTCTCATTATATTGAATGAGCACGCTGTCGGAGGTCAGCAGGTCTTTCACAGCTCGAAAAGCAGATTCTTCCTCGCGTCCCCACCTCCAGGGAGCCGCCTTTGCCAGCAAGCGGTGGAGCGGCTCAGCAACTGTGGCTTTCTGCTGGAGGAAAATTGCGTAGAAGTTAAGCAATCCAAGGAAAGCCTGAAGCTCCGCTTTGTTTTTGGGGCTGGGAGCTTCATGGATAGCCTTAACTTTTGATTTGGTGGGGCGGATGCCAGAACTATCTATGAGATAGCCCAGGAACTCGACTTCCTGTACCCCGACGATGCACTTGTCCCTCCTGACCCTCAGGCCCTTCTCCTGAAACCGTCGTAAAACGAGTCTCAGGCGGTCAAAGAGTTGGGCCTTAGATTCACCAGAGATCAGCACATCGTCGAAGTAAGGCACCACCCCTGGAACGCCTTGGAGAAGGCGTTCCATCATAGATTGGAAAATGCCTGGGGCTGCACTGACCCCAAACTGGAGGCGGTTGCACTTAAACGCGCCTCTATGGGTGACAATCGTCTGAGCCTCCGCCGTTTCCCGATCAACTGGCAATTGCTGGTAAGCCTGGGCCAGGTCCAGTTTGGCAAAAATTTGGCCCTTGCCGAGTGAGTGCAGCAAATGTTGCACCACCGGCACAGGGTATGCGCTCTGCGGTAACGCTTTATTGATGGTCACCTTGTAGTCAGCGCAGATGCGCACAGATCCATCCTGCTTCATGGGGGTCACAATGGGAGTCTCCCATGAAGCATGATCGATGGGTTCCAGTATGCCTTGGGCTATCAGCTTATCTAGCTGAGCATCTACCTTAGCCCTTAAGGCAAATGGAACCCGGCGGGGCTTAAGCCGAATAGGGGTAACCCCCTTGTCCAGATTAAAAGAAATGGGTTTCCCTGTAAAGGTCCCTAACTTACCATCGAAGACTTCTGGGAACTCTCCGATGAGCGCGTCGAGTTCCCCTGAGCTAACCTGGTGGATGCCTCCAATAGAAAGCCGGCCTTGGAATAGCTTGAAGGCGATGTGGAGGTTGGTTCTTCCGAGAACGCCGATGGGATTTCCGCCGAAATCCACCAGTTGGGAGTTAAGGGGTTGAAGGTGGCGCTTGCGGAGTGCCGGCTTCAGCTTCTTAATCTGGTGCCAGTCGATGATAGAGTAGACGGAGCCAGAGTCGACTTCCATGGTGCACGGCAACCCTTCTGCCAACAGTGTCACATGGAATTTTGTGGCACTGTTGTTGCTGGTGAGTCCGATGGTTGTTTGGTGGACAGCGCCGCCCTGGGAGTCATTGCGGTCGTCGCGGTTTTGCTGGTTTGAGGACCGTTTGGATGACCTCTGGGTATCGCGGCGATTTTCAAGAGTGCGGGGCTTAATCGAGTCCGGAACCGGATCAGAGGCTCTGCATGCCTCGGCGATGTGCCCCTTCTTGAGGCAGCGTCTGCAGGTTGCATCGCGCCAGCGGCAGGACTGGCGTGGATGGAGTCCCTTGCAACTGCCGCATTGAGCTGCGCGGCGGCCATCTTTTTGAATTTCCCGCCTAGCTGGGCGGGAAACTTTTAAGACAGTCGATTCTCCCTCTGAATCAGTCTGTGCGGCCGAGTCATCGGACGAATCCGACGCCGGCTTGTGGATCTTGTGGATCCCACGGGACTGGCGCATCGCAGCGGCGGCGGTCTCAGAGGTCTCCGCAGCCGTGGCCTCTTCGAGGACGTCCTTCAGGGACAGACGCTTCCTACTCAGGAACTTTTTCTGGAGGTTGGCATCTCTCATTCCGAAGACGATCCCGTCTCGTAAGGCATTGTCGACATTTTCAAATTCGCAGTTGGCTGCGATTTGTCGCAATGCCGCAACAAAGTCCTTGAGGGATTCGCCTTCCATCTGGTTCCTTTGGCGGAACGTGAAGCGGTTGGAAATGGGGGTGCCCGATGGTGCATAATGGTCTTGCAGGGCAGCCTGTAGATCCACCCAGGACATGACTTCAATGTCTCTGGGTGCGACGAGGTTGACAGCGAGCTCCAACACATCGGTGCCGCAGTTGGCGAGGAAAAGAGCCCTCTTCCTCTCGTCGTCGATATTGGTGTAGCCGTTTCCCCGGAGGAATTGGCGGAAACGGATCATATAGGAGCTCCATTTCTCCCGGCTGGGGTTGAAAGGAGCCAGCGAGGCGAACGGCGCTTGCGGCGTTGCCATCTCTCAGGCCGCGTCGAGTGACTTCAGCTCGTTAAGGCGATCGTGCCACGCGGGGATTCTTCTCTAGTCCTTCGTCGCCAGTGTTAGATCGGCGCAGGAAAGAAGAGTGACCAGCTGAGTTCAAGAACAAACATTTATTCAATGCGAACTGAACTAGCTGTGCGCTGCCGGAGCTCTCCTTATATTTGCTCCGGCAGACGCACCGCCCACTGACAGGGATTCAAAACTCCCGCCGAAAGGATCTTCAGCCAATCCCAGGCGGATGTCCTTATAAGGACATAACAACCCCGATGGTCACATGACTGCAATTTGGACACTTGCAACCAGCTTAGATTTACAATGGTTATAGTGACTCACAATCATGTCATTGTGATTTACAATTTTCCCAGCTGGCCTCTGACAAGCAAAGTCAATTGGGAAAGCCAGATTTGTTTAATGACTGTGGTAAAAAATGGTTGTAAAATCAGATTGGTATGTAATCGTGATTGTAAACTGAGAACTACATGTAATAAAAAGACAGGGGGGAAAAAACCCCCACAGGCTAAAATAGTATCTGATGTCAACCTCCAAATGTCCTCTGGAAAAGCTCCACATTAAGGGCTTCTGGAAGACAACTGGCATGGGGCCAATATATATCCCAGAGGACACTATTCTAGAGAACCAGCCCATTACAAAACAACAGAGCTTCCAGCTTTGGTCCCTCTGACCTCCTGAATGTGGAGGACAACAAGCTGCTGGTACAATCAGGTAATCCAATTGCAGTGGAGATATGTGGTCCTGATATGGGTTATTTATTTATCAGATCCTCTTCCTAGTCCCACCGTCAATAACCCACCAAAACTATTCCTGCAACATCCATCTTGAAAACAAAAAGGATAGGTTGAGAGGTAATGAATCACTTGAAATCACGTAGTAAGCTTTTATGGTTGAAAGTAGATACTGTATATTCCTGGATTTTCCTCTAACTCTGACTTTCTAGTTTGAGTTTAAGAACTAGCTAGTTCTCAGGTCAAAAACCAATCAGTTTGGCATTTCTCCAGACATAAAATAGGCATTTCATATTATATATTACCTACAACTTTTAATTAAAGATGCTAAGATTTGAACTTGGAGCACACTCCACATCCAGTTATGGTTTCTTTCCTACATTTAAAATCATACAGCAGAATAGATTATAAAATTCTAGATCTAGTATTTGATTTATGGATGCTATTTTCTCACAAAAGCTTCAAGTAATTGAATAGTCAAATGGTATTTGAGACACTATGTTCGCAATTATACTAAAACTTTTTTTAAAAAATTGGCTTCTTAATCAGAATGTTGTAGATCAAATAAATAATGGCTTCGTCTACTAATTCTAAGTTTCTTTACTATCTTTTCTTTGCTCTTATATTGTATTTATGTGGATTACTTAGAGACTTGGATGAAGATCAAAGCAGAGTAAGGTTGAAAACCTAACTTTTCCAGTACAATGTGTCCTGAAGCCAACCTTTTCATTATAATGGAGTGGAGACACATTCCATCATAAAGCTATATATAATTTTAAGCCAAGAATCCTGGCTTAATAAGCAATCATCTAGCATGTTGCTGTATGCTAGTACTCTAAATTTCTCCTGTGAGCAATCATGCAAAGGAGGAAGGAAGTAGCTTTGTTGTGCCCAAACTCAAGATTATGACGTACTGTGTTCAAACAGGTCAACAAATGAAAATCAGCTCTGAATTAGATATGGAAGATAATAAATCATAATTCTGAACATGGACTTAACATAAATCTAAGCAAAGAGTGAAATAGGAATATGGATTTCAGGCAGTAGTACATATCCACAATATGGTTTACTAAGCCAAAATTTCTGGTGGTCTATTTATAAAAGTTTAAAATTTATAGCCAGTATCAGGATTTAATTGGGATGAAATAAACTTGATTTGACACTTTAAAAAAATATTCTTCCAACACTGCATTATCAAAATAGGTGACAACTTTTTTTTACATCCTGTGACAATAAGGAAGGAAGGTCTTTTAACTTTCAATGTTTTAAGTTCAAGATGAAGTATAACAAAATACTTACTGGATCTTTTTGGACCAGCTCTCGGTCAGGCACTACTGCAATGAGGTGGGCAAGTGTAAACAAAGAGTTAAGAACATATGAACAAAATAGATTCTTATGCAGTGTTATCCTTTGACAGCTGAGGCTCCTGAAAAACATGCACCACAAATATAGTACAAATTAGAAATTATTAGAGTTGATTCTGAGGTTGCTTTTATAACAAGAACATGTTGGCAATTCTTTCTTAAATATGCAATCTGACACAGTCAGAAAAAAATATGGCTGGCAGTGAAGCCATGGGAAAAAAATTCCCTCCCTCTTACAACTGCTTACTTACTACATGCTTTCTCAATTGCAGTTAGCGGACTTCTCATGTACATGATCAAGTGGCAGAAAAATTCACAGAATTACTTTGATAATAAGATATATTTAATTATATTTAATATATTTCATGTAATAAATAAATAAAACCAGCCCCCATATAGACAGATTCTTTGGAGCATTATATAAAAATTACAAAATGCTTTCAGAATGAGTTATCAGCTGAGTAAGAAATTTTGATCTGGAATTTTTCTGATGTTAGGGATATTTAATTTCATTCCTTGCATGGTTGTGATTTTTTCTTGGTTCCCACAACTCTGAAACATTCTTTCTGCTTTATTAAAGTCAACTGAATCAAGAAAATTACCATTTTTTCTTCTAGAATTATTCACAAATAAATCACTAAGCCCACTGAACAATTTTGAAACAGTCTGAATAGACTTTCCCCTTTATTGAATAAAGGTTATATAATTATATATTGAATTTCATTTGCCACTGAGTTGTTCATATACCTATCATGGCTAGTTCTTTCTAGATTTCTTTATAGTTAGTTTAAATAATTGAGGTTCCCACAAAATTTGGAAACTATTCTTGCTTGCTAATAATAGAATAAAAAATAGCAGCAATATTGAGGGGAAATCCCACAGACTGGTTCCTTCCACTATGATAATAACCAATTACACAATTGTTCTTGGTATGAGAAGCTTTATCAGATCATCTAGCTCCTCAACCCCAAAATTGCAGTATCACTGATATATCAAGAATAGATTCAGAAATCCTGTGAGCATTTGATAATCTTGCATAATATATTGGTGATCTGTTAATATAATGTCAGATCTTGCAATTTGAGTGATATCTCATGAGTTTTGGATAATTTGAGGAGATGCATTTGCTATAGTGATAGTGCATAATAACTCCAGCAATGTGAAAATGTTACCAATCCCTTTTAACCTTTTAATTTTCTTTATACATATAAAAATTCTTCCCACTAAGTTCATGTTCATTTTATGTAGAAGAATCCTAAACCAACCCCAAACTCCATCCCTTCCTTTACGGATGATGTACAACCTCTTCGTTTGCAATCATCTGCTGTTCCCAAATGTTATGTAAGGCCCTAATTTAATGTTTGCCGTATTTGATTGTGTCTAATCGTTCTTTGTATTCTATTTTTGTACACACACTCTTTAGTTTCAGAGGAACACTTAGAATCTGCATTATGTCTTAAACAAGTGCATGTGACTCCAAGAATACATGGTATTCTATTATAGAGAATTGGGACACATAGCACATAGATAAAAATCATTCGTAAGTCAATGTGACCAGTAAGCAAATGACTGAACTATATGAGTCAAAGAAATACTTCTATAACTCTTGCACATACTGCAGTAAGAGAAAATAAATAGTTGAAGGATGTACTCACTTGAAATGGAAGAAAATTCCCAAGGAAATCAACAGGGAAATCATAGACAATACATGTCCTACTATAGTCATGTAATAAACTATGAAAACCATCTGAAATTTAAAAGAAAAACTAAATAAAAAATGAAGATAGTTCAGAGATAGTTTAGAAATATTATGGGATGAAAATAGTAGTAACAATGACCGCAAACTTTGGAATATCCTTTACTTCATATTAGATACATGGAACTAACTCTAAAAATGAATTAAATTATATTCACATTTATAAAGTACATGTTATAAATAGTACTATTTTATATATGCATACATATATTCACATAGATATATAATTAATCTCCTTTGTTCATTTGACTACTATAGATTTTTTTGGTCTGTTCTATTTGATTTCTTGATTTTATAATCTTTGTTCTTGGTGCTGCTATGAGCTGCCCAAACATAGTCTATCTGTTCAAAACCATATCAAAGTAACCTGCTCTACATTATTTCTCCTCCTCCCACCTCCTGCATTTAGGGTTCATTATGGCAAGATTTTCCCTCATGAACTATCTTCTTAATAGATATTATGACAAGCTTCTGTAATTGGCCATATAAAAGTCAACTCCATAAAGATTTACATAAAACCTTGAGAATTATTTCTTATAACGAAAGGTCATAAAGTGTCCTCAGCATTTTACAGGGTATCTTATATAAATCTAATTAGGCTTTCCCCAGATTACAATGTAATAAGTAAGGCATGGTTCAGTCTAAATGCCACATGAAAAAATGGCTTAATATTTTTAAAAAATGGAAATTCAAATCCAGATCACCTTAAAAAAAAGAAAGAATACAAGGAAAGATGTAAAATATACTCATTTTTATAAAATATACAAACTTTATGCATTCCCTTCCTTGCAAAATTCAATGATTATTTACTTATCTCTTCATATATAGAAGGCTTTCAGATACCTCTTTCTAATTGAGATGAAAGTCAGGCATCATTCCAATTGTACCCATCAGCCATGTAAAGGGAACATGCTCAGACATTTTCACCAGCCTTTAAAATCTTGCACAGCTTATAATGCCACCCTTTTTGGGTCCATTAAAGCCAAGTCAATACATCTAACTTTAGTGAAGGCCAGTGGAATTTTGACATTTTATCAATTTTTGAGTGGGGAGGAATACAGATGAAAAGTCTGTTCATTTCTCTCTAAAGTTCATTGCTGGCCCAAATAGGGTGAGCATCTTGGCAAAACAGCTTTCCTTTCTATCAAGTTCAATAATAGAGAGAAAAAAGAGAGAGAGAAATTGCCTTGGGAATCTACAATTCATAATATGTAAATTCATTCAATTTTAAACAATAGCCACCTGGGATACAGAACTATAGGCCTTGGTGTTATATTAGGAATTTTTAAAACCTGTGAGTTGGACATTGATTTCCTGTGGCATAATTAAACAGGGCTGAAATACAGACAAATCTTTCTACACTGCATCCATGATTAATGTGTATTAATCTCTCTACTCTGCATCCATGATTAATATGAAAAAAAAACAACAGATGGATAAAAGTTAGGCATTATCAGAAACTCTTCTAAAATTTAAACAACTTACCTTACGCTTCTCATTAGTAAAAGAATTGCAGCGTGTGTAATTGGACCAGGTTCGATTGGTTTCTGGATGCCGAAACCATGTTCCTGTTTTATCACAATGTTTTGTTGCTATTTCTGTGAATTAACAATTCAATGGATGTTAATTCATTTGAGAAGCTTGTGCCTATATATTAAAGCCTATTACTTTTCATACATTAATTAAGTGTGGCTGAAATTAAAGAAAAATCATTTATAACAACAGTGAGACAAATTGTGATAATTTGCCATTTCATTTCACTTTGTAAAAATAGCAAATCATTAAAAAGAAAGTAACATTAACTGCTTTCTGTAACATATTTTGCTTACTGTAAGCCTCAGTGATAGAATCAGTATAATCAAAGTATAGGAGGTAAATTATTTGTAGCCTACTTGTATTTAATGAATTAGAATGGATATAATTTTTTATACTTTAATTCTGATTTCCTCTTAGTTGAACATTATTTTCTCACTTTAATGGAAACATTCACTAAATTAATTAAGGATGATCCCAGAGGCAAGTAAATTTAAAGAATTTCAGGAATATTTTGCCTTAAATATGAACTGACCAAATAGCTGTTTTATTCTTTAACAATTCAAAATTCATTTCAAAAACAATTCATTGTTGGTCAGAGTAGCTGCCTCACCATTTCTCATAATTACAGATGTTTGATTGATGGAGTAATGCCACTATTGCTACATTTTTACATGCAACTACCTTCTACAAAGTACTTAGCTCTATAAGGTACTGTTTATAGCCTTATAGTCTACTCACTACAACATGCTTAGCCCTATAAGATAGACCAGACAAAGAAACCAATGCCACATAGAACTAGAACTACCTTGTTTCCCCCAAAATTAAGGCATCCCCTGAAAGTAAGCCCAATCAGGCTTTTGGGCATATGGCAATAAGGCCAAGCACTTATTTCAGGGTTCAAAAAAATATAAGATAGGGTTTTATTTTTGGGGAAACCCAGTACTACTCAGTTACTGTGCTGAACAGCAACAGAATCTTACAATTCTGAATGTGATTCCCCCTCCCACACTTATCTTTGTATGAATTAATGAGCTCCGAGACATTTACTCAAATTAGTTTCTTGGAATGGACTCAAGCTGCATTTTTCTGAATTGTTAGTAGATCTTCCTCCTGTCCTTGAAGGCTATTCCCTATTCCCTCTACAGCTGCATATTTACACATTTGCCAGGTTTCACAACAACAGAGCCTCCTACTATCATAAATCCTACTTTGATTAATTATATTCATATAATAGCTAACATACTTTCTGAACATTATGAAATTTTACTGTCTCACAAATCGCTGCCCATATATCAAGTACATAACAGTCAAGATTGATTACAGTGTTGGCACTATTTAGACAGAAAATCTCAAAAACAGTTTTCCCAAGAAGCAAAATTTCAACTACAATTAACAGTTAGCCACTATTTTTGGCATTCTGTATCTGCTTGAGGCAGTTAATTCATTTCCTTCACTCTATTATCAGGATCCTTTATTAATTTAGTGGAATGGTATCCTATTTTTCACTTTAATACACCAATAAATAGCTTTACAGTTTTGTTTTAAAAGTACAATCATAACCCTAAATATTCCTAGAAGAAAATAATCACAGGAACAGTGCCACAGCAACCTAACTGCTTATCCCTTTAGATTAAAACAGTGAACAAGGAATACAATCCTATTATAAGTTCAAGGGTAAGTTTTATTCAGTTCTTGGTATATTCTCTGAGCTTGGTTTTCTTCATACAAATATTTCATTACCAGCCTTCAAGTGTTATGTTAAAGAATAACTTATAAAAGGAAATCCCAATGTGATGGGAAACACCGCAGAAAAAGACTTATTTACAAAAACCACTCATAACTTAAAGATAACTCTTTAAGAATCTTGAAATTGCCTTCAATTGACAGTAAGTATTTATTGAAGAAGTAGTCCTTCAAATACTCTGCTGCTCCAGAACAATATAAGACCAAATCTTTTTGATGTTTTTAATACTGTTAGTTTTTCTGTTGACCTTTTGCTAGGCCTTTATGAAGCCAATAATAAATGTGGTACAAATAATGGACATTATAATGGACATGAAAAATTAATAACATAACAGCTTCAAATACTACTGATCCACTTCTCAAGGTGCTAATGTGATATTTAAAGCCCTACACAATTGGGAACTGAGCTGTATGATGAACTGCACTTTACTATCTATGTATGCCTGGATTTTAAAATCTTTGAGAGATGTCCTTTTTACTCTGCATATATTGAAAACCAATAGAGGAACTTTGTATAGTAACATCAGCTTTTGGATTTCCTTATTCTAACTTCAGTTCCTAATAATAAGCAATAAAGTTTTCATTCAGATAGATTTTGTGTCCAGTAACAAATTTGTAAAATTTGTCACCATTAATTAATTTATTTGTTTTTTTTAATGTTTTTTTCATTATATTTTATTGCAATTTACCATATATTCCTAATTATATTCTAGGACCAACACTCTTCATACTATACAAAAATGATCTTTGCGATCATATTATAAGCAACTGTGTTCTCTTTGCCAATGATGTAAAAATATTTAACACCACCGACAATGCCGCTACCCTTCAAAAAGACCTTGACTTTGTGTTGGAATGGTCAAATAATTGGCAACTCCAAATTTCAACCAACAAATGCTCTGTCTTATACATTGGCAAAAAGAATCAGAACACAAAATGCAAGTTGGGTTGTTACATCCGGAGGCCGTGCACGTGACAAGGACAGAGCAGCCGATTGGCCCAACGTTGGCTACCAGCCAGCGGGAAATGGCATGTCCTGATTGCCCCAGCCACTGACAACTCTGCATATTTAAGAGCTGTCAGTGCCTTAGAAGCTGCCCTGCTCTCCAAGGTCCTCAGCACTGAGCGGATCTGATGTTAGCTGTTGTTGTTAATAAAAGTTATTATTAATTTGCCTTGCCTCCGCTCTCATACATTGTTCTCAGAACAAAACAATTTGGCGATGAGGATGGGATTTCTGTGAGGAGGCAGGTTGAGCGGAGACACCAAAGGGCTGAGATATTGAGCTGGTCACGGCTACGAGTGAAAGAAGCTGATAGACAGACGAGGAATCACGAACATGGCCACCCTCTCAACGTTCGCACCTTTCAATCAAGCAGCAGAAACCTGGGACTCATCCTTAGATCGTTTCCAATGTGTCCTCACTGCCAATGACTATAAAGGTGTGCCAAGGGACAGGAAATTAGCTGTGTTCTTAAGTGTTTGCGGACATGACATGTTTGAGACAGCTCGGGCACTCCTGGCACCTCAGATGGTCCACGATGTGCCATGGGAAACCTTGTTAGCCACTTTGAAGGGGCACTACGCACCCTTACCATCTAGAGTTGCCAGACGCTATGTGTTCAGGCAATGAATCAAGACTGAGGGGGAAATTATCAACCAATACATGGCAGCAGTAAGAGCCACTTCCTTGTATTATGACTTCAGGGATTACTTAGAAGATCTCCTCCTGGACCAGCTAATTTGTGGGGTCAGGGATATCCGATTGCAGCGTAGCTAGAACGGATATTATGCTGCAAACCGCAATAGATGAGGCTAGAGCCTCTGAATTATCCTCAAAATCAGTCACTGAGATAAGGAAGATCTTTAACAGCAGCCCGCCTGGTAACTGGAAAGCTTCCTCGGTGCACCAGGACGAGGTCAACCCAGATCAGTTGTCAGAAGACAAGGAGGATGTGAGTCACCTCCAAACGTCTCAAAAGAAAAGCTGGGACAAATAAAAGAAAAAGATTCAAGCCCCATGCATAAGTTGTGGAGGGAATCATCCCCATTCTGCATGCAGGTTTAAAAATGCGGACTACAGGAGATGTGGGAGAAAGGGCCACCTCGCAGGGGTCTGTAAGGCAAGCCAGCCAGCTCCTAATAATTTAACCCAGTCTAGAATACCGGCCCCGAGACAGAGTACAATAAAGGAAGAGTATTTCACTATTTACAAGGGGCTGTGTCACCCTGAAACTATCATAGGTCAGGCCAATGTGAACTTGAGGAAAAAAATTTTCCTCACAGTTCTCATTGAGGGGCAACCCTGTAAAATGGAACTAGATACGGGATCTTCCGTATCCCTTGTTTCGTGGAGCACTATTAAACAATTGGTGCCATCCATGTCAAAGAGGCGTTTATCCTCCTGTCATTTTCGCTTGCGGGATTATCAGGACAATCACATTCCAGTCGTGGGCTCTGGAAAATTTCAAATCAAATACCATGGATTCTGTGGCTGCCTCAAACTAATTATTGTTGATGGCACGCTCCCAAGTTTACTAAGATTGGAATGGTTTGGCGCCTTAGGTTTAAATGTGACAGAAATTCACACTACTGTCTGCAGGATTCTCTGGATTGTTCCGTGAAATCTCAGATCTGTTTAGCAAAAGACTAGGCAAATACACTGGCACACCAATTTCCTTTAATTTGGATCCTATAGCTGTTCCTGTGTGTCTTAAGCCTCGTAAAAGTGCCGTTTGCCCTCCGCCCCAAGTGGATAGAGAAATTGATAAATTAGTAGCTCAGGGCATCTTAGAACAGATAGATCATGCCCGTTGGCAGACACCAATTGTTACCGTTGGGAGACACCAATTGTCATCGTTGGGAGACATAAATTGCCTCTCAAGGCCGATGGATCCATCTGCATCTGCACAGATTACAAGGCAACAATCAATAGGGCTTTACAGGCAAACCCCTATCCTGTCCCTGTAGTACAACAGTTGCTTCATTCTTTGGGCCAGTGCAAAATTTTCATCAAACTAGATATGGCTCAAGCTTATCAACAGCTGGAAGTTGATGATGCCACTGCGGAGATACAGACAATCATCACCCACCAGGGTGCCTTCCATTGTCGCTGATTGCAGTTTGGGGTCTGCGTAGCCCCTGGCATTTTCCAATCCCTCATGGAAAGATTTCTGCACAACTTACCGGGTGTAAACTCTCTATTTTGACGACATACTTTTCTCTGCCAGTGACGAATTTGAACTGAGCAGCTGCCTCTGTGCAGTTCTCCATCATTTCCGTCAAATTGGACTCAAACACAAGCCCACCAAGTGCAAATTAGGTGTGCCGCAGGTGGAGTTTCTTGGCTATCTCATTGATGCCGCTGGCCTTCACCCTGCTCCAGCCAAGGTTCAAGCTATACATAATGCCCCTACACTGACTAATAAATCCGAACTACAGTCTTCCCTGGGGCTCTTGAACTTTTACAACTCATTCCTGCACCACAAGGCAATGGTTGCCGAACCTCTTCACGATCTCCTTGACAAACAGGCCCCTTGGAAGTTGGGATGTCGAGAACCTGCTACTTTTCAGGCAGTCAAAGATCTTTCACTCCGACTCCATTATGGTGCAGTACGACAACACTCTTCCTTTAATGCTGACTTGTGATGTGTCTCCATATGGGTTAGGGGCTGTTCTAAGCCATCGGATGCCATGGACCCTGTCTGCCACTGAACAGAACTACGGCCACATAGACAAAGAGGTGCGGCCATAGTGGCTGGCATTAAGCATTTCAATAATTACTTATATGGCCGTTTTTTTCACATCTTTACAGATCACAAGCCGCTTTCAGGCATCTTGCCAGCAATCGCCAGACGCCACCAATCCTATCCCTGAGGCTTGACCAGATGGCTTGTGTTCCTGAACGCCTACAACTACCAGCTGGCTCATCGCCTGGGTAAAGATTTGGGGAACTCCCACGCGCTATGCAGGTGTCCCCTACTTGCTCAGATAGATGACCCTGCCCCGCTTCCATCAATCCTCCAGATAGATGACCCGCTAAGCCCAGTGTCGGCTTTAGACATCGCCAGATACACTGTAAGAAATACAACCCTGCACCAGGTGCTGGACTGAGTGAGGAGGGGATGGCCCCAGGGGCAAATGACTGCTGAATTCCAGCCATACAAATGCAGGCAGTAGGAACTGTCCAGTCTGAGAGGCTGCCTTTTGTGGGGTTCCAGAGTAATAATCCCTACAGGTCTGAGGCACCAAGTGCTGGACGCCTTGCATACTGGCCATCCGGACATTGCTGCCCTGCTGCCCGATCGTCGGCTACCAGCCGGCGGAAAATGGGTGCATCCTGATTAGCCCAGCCACTAACAGCTCTGCATATTTAAGAGCTGTCAATGCCTCAGAAGCTGCCTTGCTCTTCAAGGTTCTCAGCACTGAGCGGGTCTGATGTTAGTTGTTGTTGTTAATAAAAGTTATTAATTCGTCTTGCCTCCACTCTCATACATTGTTCTCAGAACAGAACATGGGTGGACATGACCTTGTAGATGACCCTCACTCTGTCAAGGACCTTAGAGTACTCATATCTAATGATATAAGTGCCAACGCCCACTGTAACAACATCACCAAAAAAGCATTAAGAGTTGTAAACCTAATCTTGAGTAGCTTCTTCTCCGGTAATATCACACTGCTAACCAGAGCATACAAAACATTTGTTAGATCAATTCTTGAATACAGCTAATCTGTCTGGAACCCGCACTGCATATCAGACATTAATACAATTGAACATGTCCAGAAATATTTCACAAGAAGAGTCCTCCACTCCTCTGCTCATAACAAAATATCTTATGCCACTAGACTTGAAATTCTGGGCCTAGAAAACTTAGAACTATGCCGTCTTCGGTATGACCTAAGTGTAGCTCATAAATTATCTGCTACAATGTCCTACCTGTCAATGACTACTTCAGCTTCAACCACAACAATACATGAGCACACAATAGAGCCACCCCAAACTTGACTGCAGAAAATATGACTTCAGCAACAGAGTGGTCAATGCATGGAATATGCTACCTGACTCTGTGGTTTCATCCCCAAACCCCCAAAATTTTAACCTAATACTGTTTACTGTTGACATCACCCCATTCCTAAGAGGCCTGTAAGGGGCATGCATAAGAGCACTAGCATGCCTACCATCCCTGTCCTTATGTTTCCTCTATTTGTATCTATTTTATGTATTCAATTCATGCTTATACTTATATGTATTACCTAATATGTTCTTGACAAATAATCAAAATAAATAAATAAAATAAATTTAAAAGAAAGGCAAGACATAAACCTTCCTTCTAATTCTGTTCCTTCTGTTACTAAAAGAGCAGGAAAAGACTAATAGCTGAAGTAATATGTTCATCTCTGCTAAGGAACAGCACATTTTATCCGGAAACACTTGGAATAAACACTCTTTAAATCATTCAAAGTATAGATTATCTAAAGTTGGAAAATGTCTCAAGTAAAGCTTAAAGCTGATTGAATAAAATGTATCACATTTATACTGAGTGTTATTCCATTGATATTGAAGGAATCATATTAACATTTATTTCTCCTCTTCAATTGCTTCAGTTGGAAGGCAGAGAGGGAGAGGAAAATAAAGAAAATAGCTCCTTTAGTAGTTTTTGAGTCTAAATTCCAATATGTCACTTTTATTAACAAGCTTGACTCACCGGCAATCATCAAAGGACATTTTCCTTGATACTTTCTACTCTATAAAGCTATAAGAAGAAGATATATATTAGTTGCTGGAACTTCACTTTTCTTAAGATAGAGGATTTGTCTCAAGTGTCTAAGGAATGGAGGAAAGTACTGTTGCTCTTTCAATTGTTACTGCTTTTCCTTTATAAGAAAAGAGTTGGTGGATCTTGGACCAAGCAATGTTAAAAGCTTAGGTAATCTCTTTGTGGCTGAATTTTTATATCCATTCACAAAACCCCAAACTGCTGTTTTGGGATGAATTTATGATATTGTAAATACTTTTTCCATCTCTTTTATGGTAAATATCCTAACCAGGATCTCCTCAACTGGCACCCAACAGACACTGATAAAAAATTATAATTGTTAAAGTTAAATTTGAGCAGCATTCTGTGTCACACAGCAGCCAATCAGAAATGTTCATGGGAAGGTCATATACATGAACTGAGATGAATGTTTTTTATACTTTTTTACTCTAGCATTTAAAATAAATTTCCTGATTCAAAATGGGTCACAGTCAACCATCAAGATTAGTAGCCAAATTTGTCATTAATTTCTCTAATCTCTTTTAAACTTGTTTAAACTGCTGCTTATCACCTCGTCTAATGGAAATGATTTCCAAATTTTAAATATACATTGCACAAAGAAGTACTTCTTTTTTATTGATCCTATTTATCCTACTAATATAACATCTTGCAAATTCTGTGATTCAGTCAGCTGAATATACCACTGATTTCTGTGCTCCAGACATTCAGATGAAATCTTGATCGGTAGCTCCATAAAAATTTGTAATTTTATATAACATTTATTTCTCTATTGCTGTTTGTTTTGAGAGAATAGGAGCAGTCAGTGAGGAGCAGGGGTGTCAAACTCATGTTGTCACTAAGGTGACCAACTTTTTTAGAAGGAGGAGGAGGACACAAATAAATTGAAGAAAAAAAAATTCACTGTGAAAGAAGTGAGTCTAATGCATGTGTGTGTGCCGTGTTGTGTTTTGGTAAGAAGTAAACAAAGCCACTTGCACGCAGCGCACTCTTGTGCGTGGCACAGTCTCTCAAAACAATTCTCCTGTGCGGAGTGCATGAGTCTCATAATCATGTCTCACCGCACTGTACCGAGCCTTGACAAATGATCATGTCAAATAGAAATATGTCACATCACATGAAATGGATCAGCTTGGTATCGATCCAATACAGAAATTTACAAATTAGTCTTCAAATATCGAAAAGGAGGACATGTAGGAGGACACTTTTCAAGAGAGGATAGAATTTACAAAAGAAGGACTGTCCTCCCTAAAGGAGGATGATTGGTCATCTTATTGTCACGTGATGTATCATGACTTCCCTGCCTTTCCTAAAATGGCCCGTGGGCCACGAGTTTGACACCCTTGACTTATAGGAAAATCTATCCAGGTAAAACAGAAGTTAATACAGAAGCATACAGGTAAAGGAACTATGTTAATTAGGAAAAGAAAAAGAAAAAACACATACACAGAGGAAATAGTAAGTGTGTATAGTAAAACTGTAATATCATGCAGGCATGGCTGATATTCTTCAGTTTGTAAAAGTAATAAAAAAAATTATTTAATTAAATTTGGTTCTTAATGAATTTTGTTGTTGTTGAGTCACTAAGTCATGCTGTGGTTCACCAATATCGTGGACCACAGCATGCCTGTTCTCCATTGTCTCATGTTCGTTTTCTTGATGACATTTTCTTGATGTTCATTTTCTTGATCTTATGCCCAAACTCATGTTCATTTTCTTGATGACACTATCTAAACATCTCATCCTCTGTGGTCCCCTTCTCCTTTGCCTTCTATCTTTCTCAACATCAGGGTCTTTTCCAATAAGTCCTCTCTTCTCATTTGGTGGCTCAAATATTTGAGATTCAACTTCAGTTAGTGAAATACAGCAAAATAAGGACTTACTAACAAAAAGAAAATCTAAGAATGTTTTTTACAGATTTAAGGACCTAAGAAAATGCTAGAGACACAAATAGATATCCTGCAATGGGACACAATATGAAGTAGTTTCTTGGTGCGTTAAGTACAACAAAAAGTAATGTGACAATACAGCAGGTCATATTTTACAGTGATGAAAATTAGATGTTCCATATTTTGGGCTTTGCTTATTTCCTTCCATTTCTTCTTCTGGCACAGCCACGTGGAAGGTTTTGAACATGCAGGCTTGGCTTCTGTCTGAATTTGAGATATGTTTGAATCTTTTATTTTGTTTGAATCTGGCAGAAGATTCAGAAATGTTTCTGTTTTTGATTAATTTCTGCTTGCCAATTTATCTGAATTATTTATGGCATTTTTATGCTAATATCAGCAGCAGAAATATTATCTAAATCATTTTGAAAACAGTCACAACAAAGCCTACGGATGATTAGTCTCAACAAGGCCAGAATTGTAGGCATGCAGCCCATATGTGTCTTCTCAAGTGGCAGGAAGTGATTATTAGCTACGAGTCCTTTCCGCATGTATTTGGAACAAAATAAACAGATGGTCCAGCTCTGGTATGGGAAGCTGGAGCTAATTCTGCTAGACTTCCCTATTTTATTCAATTGAAGTTAACAATCTGTGGCCTAAGATTGCCAGCAATCATTTGCTTAGAACAAGCTGTTCCATTGCATAAAGTGCTATTATAAAAACAAGAGATAAATCAGAAGTGCATATACTTCAATAGGTACCTGAATGTGCAAAAATCTAACTATGGAAACATAGATTCTTCAGTTAGTCACATACTGCTTATTCCTTCTGCTAAACACAATATATTTTTAATAATATAGTTTACTGAACAAGCTACAAATAAAGAAATAAAAACCATGACTTACAAATCAATATGCCCATTCACACAATATTCTAAACCAAAAGTCAACCAATCATAATTGGTTCTGTATTTAGCACAATACAGAAACCTGTCATTGGAAAAAAATACAAATGTGGATTGCTAATCTGAGATCTTAGATTCAAGACATTACTCTGAAAGCAATCCCTTGGCAGAAAACTTTCACTCCTATTCTTTAACTGTGGAAATCCCATTTTCTTTTGAACTTGATTAACTTTATTCCACCTTCTAGGCATCACTCAATTGGTATTTCAGATGGTATCAGTACAGACTTAAATATTTCCTATCTATACTGATATAACAGCATACAATTTTGCTGTAGTTGAAAGCAGCAGTCAACTAAACAAATTTATAGTTATTTGTACATAAGAACTACAGAATGGTAGATTATGTAAAAATGTCTCCCTTTGATAATTTATTTGAAGGTGCAATTTATTAATATTTGGGAAAGACGTTTTTGCCCCATATAAGATTATTTGCAAGTAATTTTCTCACATGCTAATATATGTATTTTTTAAATAAGAGAATTTGCATCAAAAGCTTGGAGAAATCAGAAAAATTCACAAAAATTAACTGCTCCAGCATACATACAGTAACTAGTTCTGGACATGTAAATGCAAACCAATCGTACTTTTAATGTTGATAAAATTTATCCTTTCATTTCCATATTCTATCAATTGGCTGAAAGTAACAAGGGTACTATACCAGTTGGATCAAAGTCTTGAAAATAATCAGGACAATTCTGGTCAGCATATTCTCCAGCTGGTGTATCATCCCAACAAAGCCATCCATCCCAGGTCCGGTTACAGTACAATCCTAGAAATTTGAAAGAAATATGGCTTGATCGTTTTAGAGAAAATACACTGGCCTTCTTTTCTAAGATCAGAGTAATGTTTACCATGTTAATGAGAACGCCTAGCATTTTTGTTGTTTTGCGTTAAAAGGCAAAGACTCCTTTGAGTTGAACTTGACTCCTGATGACTATATCTGTAATTTTCTTGGCAACAATACAGAAGTGGTATGTCTTCTGATATATTTTTTCAATTTTGCAGAATATCCTAACATCTCGACATATTGCACTGTCTCCCAATCCAATTTGTAATTTGGTTCAACTTGACTTAGTTTTTGAAAGCTGCCTAGGTTATGTCACCTGCGCTGGATAACATTTTTATTATTAATTATTAGAGCTTATTTCACATTACATCCCATCAATCCAGGATAATAGAGTGAATTAAATAAGATCCATCAGAATTTAAGCCAGTATTGACATAGTGGTCCTTTCAACGCAGTGGTGGGATTCAGCCAGTTCGCACCACTTTGGGAGAACTGGTTGTCAGCTTTTGGAGCAGTTTGGTGAACTGGTTGTTGGAAGAAATCATTAGGGCAGAAAACCGGTTGTTTAATTATTTGAATCCAACCACTGCTTAAGTGTGTACTATAACAGGGATCACTGATAATAATTCCATGAACTTGTTCCCCTGCATCATTGCAACTTGTTTATACAACAATTTCTTAGGCATCTGGATTCACCTTTAGTAAGATGAGTGGCATACAGGTTAGATCAGTGATGGCAAACCTTTTTGGTGTTGCGCGTCAAAAGTCCGAGCGCACCTCCCGGCAAACCATGAGATTTACAGCGAGGCTAGAAGGAAGAGGTGGAACTGCTGCTGCTGCATCTACAAAGAGGATTTGCCCCCAACCAAGATGTTTCTCCCCCCCAAGGCAAACCCCGAGATTTACAGCGAAGCTGGTAGGGGGAGAAGGAACCGCTGCCACCTCTGCAAAGAGCATTCCTTTCTTTCTCCCCCCACCCATAAGGCAAACCTCAAGCAGAGACAGCAACACAGGCAAAGAGGCAGCGCTGGTTTGCCGGCACAAACGGCTTCCAGTGTGGATCCCAGGAAGAGGCTGTCAATGGCATGGCCGGTGAGCCTATGTGCTAAGAGTATCTGCCCAGTGGACATGAGTGTGCCGGGAAATAAAGTTCTGGTTTCCGGTGCATGCATGCACATCAGACACCTAGTCTTTTGGTTACTGACAAGCAGGCATGTGGGACGATCAGCTGGCCAGCTGATCTTTTGGTTTCTGCTACAACTGCATGCATGAAGTCTTGCTGATTGTCAGACGCGCATGCGCACCAGTAATCAGATGACTAGCTGGCCGGTGGGCATGCGTGCGTCAGAAACCAGGAAGAGGAATGGGCACCACTGTGCTTGCTAGGCAACATGGCTCCGTGTGCCAGCTGTGGCACGCATGCCATAGGTTCGCCATCACGGGGTTAGATGAATAAAAATAAATAAATTTCTTGTTATGCTATAAGGTTCCTGGCAGCTGACTTAAATAAAAATTCAATTTAAAAATTTTGTTTAACAGAATTTATTGAAAAGAAAGGGATAGAATTACAAGATTTTCAGCAACTGAATTACAGAATTACTTCAAAACATTATCAGCTTTTTCCTAACGGATATAATGCGAACTGGAGAACAACTGGTTCTTTCCCCCTATTATGGAGAATTTGGAGGTGGCAGTTTATAATACTTCTGAATCTTTCTGTCTATGAGCATGTCATTATTATCTGCTAACAACAGCAATAGTAGAAAGATTCAGAGCTGGTTGCTTGCAATATGGTAAAAAGTAAGATATTTGAGTAAATGGGGACACTGACAATGAGGGTACAAGATTACTTAGGCAGGATCGTATTCTTGAGTGTCAGGGCCACCAAAATCTGGATCTGACAGTATAATGAAATGGGAAAGTCATCTTTGAAAGTTTTGCTAAATGATATTAGAACCCAAAACACGTGGTAAAAATTGTTAAATATATCTAAAGTGCTTGGCCACTCTTGGAGTCGCTATCTAAAAGAAAATACCACTGAGTTGTTGGGCAGCTTGAAAGTAGCTCCCAGGTACATTTTCCTCATGATGGGAGGTCCAAGTGTTTCAGGTGTGGGTGGATGTTCTTTTCTTAGAAACACAAAAGTTAAAATGTTCAGTTTTTTGTCTGATAAATATTGACCTCAGCATTCCATCAGAACAATCCTATTTCTCTTTTAGATATAGCACATTTTCTTCCAGCCTTTGTACTGGATAAAAGAACCCTATCATGGAATTAATCTGGAAAAGATTAAGAACAGAACAAAAATGCAACCAAAATATATTTCCTAAAGACAGTGCAGTCAGTTATGTAGGAGGTTTAATTTTTAATTTTGAAAAGATTTGTCATTCCCTGAAATGAAAAACATTTGTATTTGCTAATACAACACATAAACTTTTCCACCTGGGGGAAATAAAACAGGTTCCTCCACCTATATATTCTGGTTATTTTTGAAAAAAAGAATAAAAACTAATTTTATTTCTGCACAATATGTACTTTCAATCTGCTTATTTGTTACCCCCAATTATTTGTTGCCTCATTAAAACAATCTTTTTTTCTTTTTACCATATATTTTTTTCAGTTCTGTATTATGCAACCTTACCAATGATATTTTTTTTATTTAACAAAGGTATTATTTATTCTGTTCCTTCTACTGAAGAAGATAGCATTTTTGAAAACTAAAAAGACCCCTACTCTGCGTGCCATGATTTTTTGAATGGCATGCAATCAAGTTAAATGGTAGAAGGATTAAAACAAAAGAGGTATCCCAATGCAGCAGACATCTCTTGAATATGTTCTACCTAAGGAAAAAAAACAGCAAACTCTTTTATAGATATTTGTTAGAGTACCTTGCTTAAAACATTATATCAAGAACAACTCTCTAATAACTATTATTAGATATCTAATACTTCTGCTTTAGGAGAATGAAATCAAATTCCAAAGCATTTAAAAAAATATTATATAAAAGTAAGCTCCATGTTATGAGGACTTTGGTGGCAATAGCAGCAGTATGTGTTTTAGATCTGCTCAAAGTTAAAGGTGATATTGAAATTAATATCTCAAACCCAAGTTTCCTAGTCTGCTTTCCTCTAGATATTTAATACAATATGCACTAATTATATAAAAATGGTAAAAATAAATGTGCATTTCTTGGTACTATGCTTACCAAAGATGAGAAAAAAAGAAAATTTAATACATTCAAATGTTGACAGACTAATGTGAGCTTTATGTAGTGCACTGTGAAAAATTAATGTTTGTGAAAGAAAAAAAAGTGGCTGTACATTGCAACATAATTCTACCAACTTTACTAGTCAAATTTAGTCTTTCAGAAAAAAGGTAAAATCTTAATGCTAAGAAAATAAGCTATGTAATAAAATTACAAGGCAAATAAGAAGAATAGGTTTAAGAATTAATAAGGAATGATTATTGATTGAATATAAAAGTAAATTAAAAACATAGGAAGCAAGTATATAGAAGTTGTTTGGTCATATGCAAAGGACATAAATGAGGACTGAATCACAAAACACATAGTTAGCAGTTAATATATTTAAAGAAACCATCAATCCTGGATGGAATTGATAAGATCAGGGGAGAAATATATAAATTTATGTACAGAGTTAGTAGAAGCAAAAAGTTTTTTTAGGATATAACAGTATAGAGAGGTTAGTGAATTAAATTAATCAATGGTATATTTAGCTATTTTCATTAATTAGCTTTTTCTTGTTGTAATTTGTTTGGCTTAATATTTCTTATTCCTTTTTTGCCCTTGTATAATCCCAGGAAGAAAATGGTTGTGTACAGAGGTAGGTTTTAGCAGCTTCTGACCAGTTCTGGAGAATGATAGTGGAAATTTTGAGTAGTTCGGAAAACCAGCAGTAAAAATTCTAACTGGCCCCGCGCCCATGTATTCTCTGCCTCCCAAATCCCAGCTGATCAGGAGGAAATGGGGATTTTGCAGTATCCTTCCACTGGATTTGGGAGGAAATGGGGATTTTACAGTATCCTTCTTCTGAAATAGGGAGGGAATAGAGGTTTTACAATATCCTTCTCCTGCCACGCCCACCAAGCCATGCCACGCCCACCAAGCCATACCCACAGAACCGGTAGTAAAAGTTTTGGAAACCCACTACTGGTTATGTATATATAACTATGTCTGTAAATAATTTGAAATACAGATAGTCTTTAACTTACAACAGTTCATTTAGTCACTGTTTGAAGTTACAATGCCACCAAAAAAAGTGACTTATGATTGTTTTTCACACTTATAACCACTGCAGCATCCCCTTGATCACATGATTTACATTCAGATGCTTAACAAATTATGGTAATCCATATTTATGATGATTGCAATGTCCTAGGTTCATGTAATCATCTTTTGTGACCTTCTGACCAGCAAAGTCAATGAGAAAGCCAGATTCACTTAACAACCATGTTACTAATTTAACCTGCTGTGATTCACTTAACAAACGTGGAAGAAAAGTTGTAAAATGGGGCAAAACCCACATAACAAATTTCTCACTCAGCAACATAAATGTCAGGCTCAATTGTGGTCGTAAATCAAGGACTACCTGTTAGGGTCAATTGTGGTCATAAATCGAGGACTACCTATTGAAGATATAGATTCTTTTCAAAAGTGCTTCTTCCTGTATTGCTTTTGTCTACATCAAAGCAAGCAAATTAGATTTATGGTTTATCATGCTAAGTTTCTCCTCACCAAAGTATGACAGTACCTTATGAAGGGAATGTTTTGCTCAGGAAGTGAAAACTGTATACAAGCTGAATGTTGGATGATCTCTCTGTTCTCCTTACCCTGTTTAGTGTTTACTAATTTTCAGAAATCAATGAATAATCAGGACAAACATTAGAATCTTTCAGAAAAGCTCAAGAATGGCTTTTTTGTAAAGTGAAAACTAAAACAAAGAATAGCTCCACATAGCTCTTGATTAAAGTAATATATATTCAACCAATGACTTTCTTTGAAGTCAAATATTTTCTTACAGTTATTTATATCTAGTTAATCTCTTTGATGGTTCTGCCTCTTTTATTCAGCATGATGTGGCATCAAGTGGTGTCTCTCTTTTTAAAAGCTAGCACTTTAAAACCACTTAGCCACTTAAATATTCAACCAGACGAGCTGCTTCATTCTACTCCAGAGATAAGGGTACAAAGGATCTCCCTGGATTCAGCACAAATGTAATATTCTTTTCCTAATTGGTCTTGATTCCCTACTGAGGGCAGGAATCTTAATTACCAAAATCTATTCTTTAATTTCTTTTTTTTCTTTGATAGAACAGAGCAAGAATATATTTATGTGTAGATAATGAAATAAAGACATCAATTAAATAAAACAGGTTTTATTCATATGATATATTCATCCGTAACGAAGTATAGTATTTCAGTAGAGATCATTTTCTGTATTCATTAAAATGATAGGGTTGGGTCTGTACATGCTAGACTAAACTATAGTTGGGTAGTTGTATGCTTGGTATGTCATAGCCAGAGAGATAATTAAGGGATGATTAGAGAAGCAATAACAGGACAAAAATTACCAGGAAGAAGCTTTCAGTTAAAGACTTAATACTCTTTTATCCTCAATCAAATGATGGGTATAAAAATAGTACAGGTAGTCCTTGATTTACAACCACAATTGAACTCAAAAATCTGTTACTAAGCAAGGTAGTTGTTAAGTGAGTTTTATTCCATTTTATGACCTTTCTTGCTACAGTTAAGTGAATCACTGACATTGTTAAGTTAGAAACATAATTGTCAAGTGACTCTGGCTTCCCATTGACTTTGCCTGTTAGAAGATCACAAGAAGTGATCACATGACCCTGGGACACTGCAATCGTCATACATGCAAGGCAGTTGTCAAACAGCTGAATTTTGATCATGTGACCATGGAGACACTGCAATAGTCATAAGTGTGAAAAATGGTAATAAGTCACTTTTTTCCAGTGCCAGTGTAACTTTGAACAGTCATTAAACAAACCGTTGTAAGTTGAGGACTACCTGTATTTATTCTGTCTATGAAATATTGTGATAATTCAAATCTAAATATAGGACAATACAAAAAAATACTTTCAACATGGAGGGAAAAAGGACCACCACATTTTCCAGACTTATAAAGAGAGTATGGCTTAATAAGAAGCTGACAGAACATACAAAGATCCAGATCTTAGAGCCTGTGTCCTGAGCACACTCTTGTACTGCAGTGAGTCTTGGACCTTTTACTCACTGCAGGAGAGAAAGTTGAACACCTTTCATATGCGATGTCTCAGACATATTGTTGGCATCACTTGGCAGAACAAATTTCCAAATAGCATAATCTTGGAATGTGCTGGAATTTCTAGCATGTATACACTATTGAAACAGCGATGTCTATGCTGGCTTGGGTATGTTGTGAGGCTGATGGTCAGATTCGAAAGATCTCCTGTATGGAGAATTAGTGCAGCGAAACAGCCTCAGAGGGAGATCACAGCTGCGATATAAGGATATCTGCAAGAGGGACCTAAAGGCCCTGGGAATGGACATTAACAACTGGGAAATCTTGACTTCCGATCGTTCAGCTTGGAGGCTAAAGACGCAGCATGGCCTTCTCCAATTCGAAAAGACACTTGTTCGGCAGGCTGAGGCAAAGAGGCAGTCCCGGAACCAGTGAAATCTGGGGACTGGGCAGGGGACAGAATGTATCTGCCCTCAGTGTGGAAGGGATGGCCACTCTCGAATTGACCTTTTTAGTCATACTAGATGCTGTTTTAGGACCTCTTTCTAGAGCATGATACCACAGTCTCTTGAGACTGAAGGATGCCAATGCAAATATAACTTTGAAAAGTCATTAAACAAACTGTTGTAAATTGAGGACTACCTGTATTTGTTTTGTCTATCTTCTGATAATTCAAATCTAAATATAGGACAATACAAAAAAATACTTTCAACATGGGGGGAAAAAGGCCAGTGTGGGGTCAAGGTTTAGAAATATGAACACCAAATCAGTTGTAAAAAAATGTTGCTCTGCATAACATATTCAATACACCTTCAAAATGAATAAGCTTTTTGCTTAAATAGAGAACCTTTCTGCTTAAATAAATGTTATTCATAATCTAATGTTGTCCTTGATCATTTCACTATTTATAAAATTTTGTGAGATTTTGGGTCTAATAGTTATTACCAGACATGTTTTCTTATAATTGTGTTCATGTTGATTTCTCCTTACTCCCTTTTTCTTTTCAGCAATCCAAAATCCAAGCTGCTTTAAATAATGATTTCAAATATTTTTTTTCTTTCTCTCGTTTGTTCCTTTACCTTTTTTCTTGTAAGGAGGTGCTCTGTTCATCCTTTCATAGCACTTGAACTGTGAATCTACTATTTTCTGGCGTATCACTGAATATTCCACAGACTCTAAAGTAGGATCGACATAACTTACAGTAGTGGGGAAACTTGGAGCCATTCTCTGTGTATATAAAAAAAATATGTTAATATTTATAAGTTATATCAGGACAATTCAATAAAAACATTTTTCGTTTTAACAATCAGTATTTCATATATTCTCCTTACTTCAAAGACCCAAATCAAATCAATTTCTTTTAAATCACATCTAATAATCAACATATAATATTTCATTCCTCTCTTAAAAAACATATCATAATCAGTAACTATTCTTCAAAGATACTTCCTTCACTCCTCTTAGTTTTATTTTGGCTGGATTGCAGCTTAATAGCTAGTTTCCAGGGATATTCCTCCACTCCTAACCTTATTTGTTAGCTGGATCACAGTTTAGTTTTAACTACTTTCCAACATTTTCTCCTTCACTCCTCCTAGGTTTATTTTTAGCTGGATAACGGCTTTTCAGCCGTTTTCCAGTGGTGCTTTCCTCCACTCCTTACCTTATATTTAACTGGTTCACAGTTGATTTTAACTGGTCCCCAGCATTGTCTCTGATTGTTAAAACGATAAATGAATATCATAAAGAGCTGTTTAGATTTAAAGTTTAAGATTTAGGTAATTACACAATAGAATGCTAAATGTTAGAATGTGATGTTAGATTGAATGACAAAATTGAGTTCAGACTTGTTCTGTTCCTTTTTTTCCCCCTTCTTTTTTCTTTAAGATGTTAACTGATGAAATTTGGAATTTATACTTATTTTATACCGGATCAAACCCTTGCTCTAAAAAGATGTTGTTTTATGTTTTATGTTAAAAATAAATAAAAAATGTTCAAAAAAAAACATTTTTCTATTTGTTTGTTTGATCAAGGAGTTTGGAGTTGCAAGGAAATGTACAATGCTCTTAATTTCAAGGACATGTATCTATAGAGTTGGCAACATGCAGGACTGAATGCAACTTTGAATGATTGTGTGCCTTGATTCCCTGAGAGATCTTCTACCGTATTATAAAAACAGGCATAGAAAAACTGTGTGGAAAACTTAATTCACTGTAGTGATCTAGCGTAAGAGCTCTCTGTAATTTCTTATCTCTTCTTTTAACGACAATAGCAAGATACAGTCATTAAAAGGTGGTTATGACTATATCTTTATTAGTAGATGTTATTGTTACAGTATTCTTTGATTATGTTGTTAATGTTGGAAACAAAAAAAAAGGAGGACAAACGCCCAACTCCCATTATTTCAATAGTACAACTATATTATCTTGTAGCAATATTCCATATATTTTATTATTAATTTCCAGTGCTATCAAGACCAAGAAATACTTAATCTAACTTTTTCACATTCCTATAGTACATGCAGTCTCAGGACAATGTTTCACATATTGGTACAAAGAGCTGTAATGCTCACAGGTCAGTTAATTGTGAGTATGCATATTTTATCTTTGCTCATATATTACAGTGGAACAGTGTATATTCCCATAAATTAAAATAATATTATTTAAAGCATGAGTGGGCAGAAGAGGGATTTTGAAGTACTCCCGGGATTCCAAATAACTTGCCTGATTTCTAACAAGGACAGATAATCAAAGAGAATATGGGCAATGCTGTTAGCTATGATTCAGTATGTTAAGGCTGAAAAAAATGAAATAGGTTGTTTTGACATATCAAAATAAAATAATCTATGTCAGTCTCAACTTTTGGTGACTCAATTTTCTTGGCAACAATACATTGCCTTCTGGGATACTTTCTCCAATCTTGTTTATAGGACAGTTACCAATTGGATTTTTGCAGTTCTGATCAGGTTGCCCTTGTCTATACACCTAGAACTTCCTGCTAATGTCTCTTTAACTTTCAAGTCCACACAAAGTCAGTCAAGTGCTGTTAAAGATGGGATTCCAATAGCAAAGAATAGATATTTGTTGTTTTTTTATATGCTTCAAACAATAAGGGGTGGATTCACTTATAATGCAGGACTAATCCAAAATGAAATCACATTATAGTTTAGTTTAGTTTAGTTTATTACATTTCTATACCGCCCTTCTCCCAGGGGACTCAGGGCGGTTCACATATTAAGCCATATTAAAACAATCAGACACAAAAATTAAAACTACTAAAATAAGTTAAAGCTATTTGGCGGTAAATTTAAAACCCCTTACTAAAACCCCTTTAAAACCAATTTAAAACCCATTTAAAATTAATCTATTTGGTCAGGCCGGCTTGATGGAACAACAGAGTTTTCAGAGCCCAACGGAAGGCGCGGAGGTCAGGAATCTTTCGTATATCCAGGGGCAGTTCATTCCATAAGGCAGGAGCATAAAGCAGGAGCTCCCGCAGAGAAGGCTCTCCCCCTGAGGGCCGCCCGATGACATTGTCTGGCCGACGGAACCCTGAGGAGGCCCTCCCTGTGAGAGCGTATCGGGTGGTCGGAGATATTCATTGGCAGAAGGTGGTCCTGTAAATATCCAGGTCCTAAGCCATTATAATTTTATATTGAGCATGAACCATGCAAATCAGTGATGGCTTATGCATCAGGAATTGCCAATAATTTATTTTCATTCTACTTCAATCTGTAGAACTTATTCAATTAAAATATATAAATAGTAGGACTGTGCCTAGCATGTGAAAGATATATGGACGCACAAATGAAGTCTCTCTCTTTGAATTGTTATAGCATTTGTGCCTTTGCAACACTGTGCTTTGCTGGCTAGGTTTATTTTCACAATTGCCCCTTTCAAATATTATGCACAGCTTTAATATGTTGATTAATATGTTAATGTTGTTATAACTGACCAATATTCTTTTCCATTGAAACAGAAAGGACTTTTAAAAAAGGAAATGTATTTTGCTGAATACATCTAGCATTTGATAATTGCTGAATGCATCTAGCATTTGATATGATCAAATTCTTAGACACATATATTAAAAAGAGATTCTACTGAATTCAGTAAGAGTTAGTTCCAAGTAAATATACAAACAGCTGTCATATTAAAATGCAACATACTTTTTGCCTTTTCTTCCTATCAGCATAAATTTCTATATACATCTTTATACTTTTAAGTACAATTTATGCAGCAGGTACATTTTTGTACCAGGTTATTTCTTCTTTTTTGGATTTAGTATATTTTAGTTAAAACCTCCAGTCTAGATTGAACATGTTTCTACACTGATTCAAGACTAAAATAAGAAAGGTGTAAAGCTTTGGAAATATTAGGTGATTTTGCATTTATTCTTATATTTCCATCATCCATTTTTATTGTTCCAATTTACCATGGAAATGTAAATAAGGAAGGCATGAAATCTTTCTTTTTCTCTGGGCTACTGCATGAGGCATTTGGAAATATACTAATCTGTTCCTTTCGTAAAGTATTCTGCTCATCTATAAGATCCTTAATGACCTAGTAAGAAATGCCATTGTACATCTAAGGGAACACATGAAGACTTTTACAGTTTAATATCATTTTCCTTTTCAACGGCATCAGCAGGAACTTCTTTGTCATCATTGCACTATTTAATTTGACTTACTACTATCAAATCAACAGACCAATTTTCTTGGTGTTGAAAAAATAAATTGGAACCATGTAAACTGTCATGTTCTCACTTTTACATGTACTCCATCCAACATTTATAATCTTTATACCAAGTCTAACAAAAGCTATATGCGAGTTACGTGTTTCAGCTTCTATCAGTCAGGTATCTTGAACAGATATTTTTAACCCAACCATATGTTCATTTAGAAAGTTTATTACAGTCTGTCAGATAATAATCTCCTAGAGCAACTAACAGAGATTGAACAAGATAGAAATTACTTTAAAATGCTAAAGTTGACAGACTAGCATGCTGCATAATATAGATCACATTAAAAGATAATTGAAGAATCGTAACTGAAGTGTCTCCTCCAACTGATTCCCCTCTACCTCTTACTGAATGTTGGGAGACCAAAAGAAAACCCTCTAAAATGGGATGACATTAGGAATTACCAGTACAATTTGAGGAATATGGCATCCAAGCTCCTCCACAAAGACTGCTTCTGGTGAAATTCATTTGTTCTTTTATTTATCTGGCTGCCTATCTCAAGCTCATGATAGTGGACAGCTAACAATAGTGAACATTTATGTAGAAACAAGTAAAAAACCCTCATATTAAAATCTTATAAAGACAATTAGCAGCCAAGGTACAAAAACCAGTAGCAATTAATATAAGCATGGACTCTGTAAGTTATTAGGTCTTATAAAAGACACAAAGGCCGATCTAATCTTCAGGGAATGCTGTTACAAAGGGCAGGTGCATGGCAGAAATGAGTGTCTCATGGGCCCTGCCAGGTGACATGCTCTAAATCTAAGCGATGGTATGCAGAACATGTGTCTCCTGCTGAATGGGGATTAGGGTATAATCCAGGGGTGGGTTCTAAAATTTTTTACTACTGGTTCTGTGCGTGTGGCTTATTTTGTGGGCATGGTTTGGTGGGGGGGGGGGGTAATTTTTTTTTTAACTTTTAAAAGCATTTTTTCTATAACCTTAAGAGGTTGCAGAAAAAAATGATTTTAGAAGCCTCTGACGATCAGGCAACTCAGCTGGGATCGCCAGAGGCTTTTAAAGGCACTTTTTTTCCTACAACCTTAAGAGGTTGCAGAAAAAATGCTTTTAAAAGCCTCTGACGATTGCAGCTGAGCTGCACGATCATCAGAGGCTTTTTTTTTTTAACTTTTAAAAGCATTTTTTTTTTGGCCAAAGAGGTTGTAGAAAAAATGATTTTACAAGTAAAAAAAAAAAGCCTCTGATGAGGTCAACGGGGTAAGCGAGCGGGCCGGGGACCGGTTCGGGGATGTGGCCAGCCAATGTTATTACTGGTTCTCCAAACTACTACAAATTTTTATTACCGGTTCTTGCGAACCAGTACGAACCAGGAGCAACCCACCACTGGTATAATCTGTTGGTACAATTAGACAAAATTCAGGAGAGGTAGATCCACAAATAACTCAAATGTTTGGCATTTTTGTCCATCCATTGAGTTCCTTCCCAATGACATCTGGAATAAGCAGATGCTGTTTGATGCTGTTAAAGGTATCATTGCAGGATGTAAGCTGTTCCAGTAAAGCTGCCTTGTGCAACTGATTGATGATTTTGCCAGTGCAAATGGTGTTCCAGTGGTGCTCCAGATGTTCTGAGATTGCACCCAAGTTATCTATTACTATTGGTATTATCTTTGCTTTATTTTGCCACAGTCATTCTACTTCCATTTACAGGTATTTTGTGATTTTCTCCAGTTCTTTTTCTTCTTTTCTCCTTCTGTCTTATCCACTATCCAAACTTTTTTTGTCTTTCCTATCAACAATTGTTACATCTAGGATGTTATGTGAATACTAAAGTTCCATAGCTTCTTCATTATCTATTATTTTGTCTGTTTTTATACTCCTACCAGTTCTTGCTTGCAGGCAAATGGTATTTCTTTCAGATCTTCCAATGTACTATTGTTGTTAGTTTGTCATGCCATTGTTTGTAGTCAGTCTGTGAGATCTTGCAGCAGCTAACTAGGTGTCCACTATTTTTTTTAGCTTTTTTGAAGAAGTGGTAGCTGCTATCTGTTGCTGTCTTTTTAATTCTGGCTTTGTATTCATTTGTTCTTAATGCTTGGTCTTATCCAATCTGAATTAGCCCCTCTGTCTCTTTCTCCAACTTTGCTGCTCTTAGCTCTTGCTGGCTCTTGTAGTTATGTGCATTTACTGGTACCTTCTGTGTATGTGCATATGTGTACTAGCCATGTAATGCTTTCTCTTCCCATGTCTCTTTTCTGTTATTCATTTTGTCTTTTTGTAGGCCAGTTTAGTCTCTCCAGAAGTCAGTAAGCCTTCCTGAAATACTAGCTTCAGTACATATTCTTCACTTTCCTTCAGATATTTTTCTAATGTCCTTTTGTCTTCTTTAACTGTCTGGTGTAGTTGCAACATTCCATGTCTACCTATGCTCCATGTTAAGGAGAGTGAACTGCTTGATTGACCATTCAGCTCCAATGGACTCAGGAAGTATACAAAACTATAAAGTAACATTAAAACAGCTAGTTGCCCTATAGAATGAATAATCAGAAAAAGCAACAGAAAACAAAGACTTCCTCAATTAAGCTCATGCTCACTACAGATCCATTTATTCCTGGTCTTCATAAAAGCTAGTATTCCATGAGAGAAAGGATAGAAGTAGATAAAAGGCTTGTTGCAGTTGGATTCTATATTTCTCTCCAATCAACTACTAACTACCATCTGGTAAGGACTGCACAATAATAGTTTTACTTTTATTTTGAAATATAGTTTTAATGCATCAATAAATATTTGTTTAACCTTATTCACCATGCAGACTTTGATGTTAGGATCCATATAGTAAAGATTCCCAGGAATTGCTTCGACTTCAGAATGAAATAAAAAAACTTTCTCCATTTTGACGGAGGGAGGAAACATATATTTTCTGTAACCAGTGTTCCATTTCTCCAATCTTTGAAAAAACATTGACAGGTTCTTCACAGCACATTACAGTACAACAGAAGTGGATGGCATCTCCTGGCCAATGTTAAAGTGGGGCTATATATACACACAAACATCTAGGTTGGGCCTGCTTCTTATTCCAGTTATCACTTACTACTCATGTGCCTGATGAAACAGTATTTAGACCAAGGCTGCATAATTTGTGGAGAAGAAAGAGGCACACTAATACATTAAAAATTTTCCAGGACATGAAGAAAGTATCTGGCAAGCTGATCAACTGGCTGATCAATGAGCTGGTGAAGGTGGGGAAGCTTGGAGATGCCCAGAAGTGATACATGAATTGACTTTTTAAAAAAGTGCTGCAGGGTTTCATATTGTTCTGGCGTGATCTAGATGATGAAACATAATAGTACAATAAATCTCTTAAGCCCATTCTACATGATCTGGGGCTTAAGAAACTGAGCTGATTATTTTTGATTTCAGATCCAGAGAAAGTGGCACAAGAACACTTTTGTTTCTTGTGCAATTACAGATGGTTTTAAATTAGAGACCTAACTAGCTCTTCCAACTCTCCAGTTCTTGGGACTGTTTACTCCCATACCTGAAATTAAGGCGCTATGGTGCCTTGATTTAATCACTCATCTCCAGTGGTCAAGAAAGCTTGGAGAAGCAACTTTACTGCTGCCCCAGTCATCTTTTTCCCCATTTGCTGCAAAAAAAAAAGAAAGAAAGAAAAGAAAAGAAAAGAAAAGAAAAGAAAAGAAAAGAAAAGAAAAGAAAAGAAAAGAAAAGAAAAGAAAAGAAAGACAATGCCTGGACATTGACTGGAACACTAATCTTTCCACTAGCCAACAAGATGGTGTTTTTTTTCTTATCAACTTCAACAAGCAGCCATGAGGATATTCCATGCAGGTGGATGTGTAGAAGAAGGTAAGAGCATGAAGGCAGTAGCTGTTTGGACCTCTTTCTCTTTAAGGGGTCAACACACCTGTTGTTTTTGCAGCGACAAGCCAGTTTGTCACCAGAATAAATATATTGTTTCTTAAATATGTCATCAAGATGCTGAATGGAAGCTGAGTCTGGGACTTAAATATGACATTTTAGAAAGAGTCATTATATTATAGCAAGACATTTATGTACAAAAATGTCTAAATGCCACAGCATGGTATCAATTCAAATATTAAAATAGATTTTTAAAAATAAATGTTGAGCTTTTCTATTACATATCTCATGCTGTGACATGTTATCCTGAGTTTATGTGTTGTCTGTCTGTCTATTATCTCTAGCTGCCTATCTATATTTATCTGTCTGTCATGGTCCCACTGGAGTCCAGTTCGGAGGAGAGTGTTGAAACTGGGACTGTCCGATGAGAATGGCACGTCTCCCTTGGAGAAGCCAAGGGATTGAGGACAATGCTGTCCTGGCCCTTCAGACATTGTGGGAGGTGGTTGACCAGACAGAGCTACCTGCCTGCACAGACACAGGAGAGAATTGGCTGCTGATAGTAGTGCTGATAGTAGTGAGCACTACTAGTGCAGATCCCCTCTAATGAGAAACAGGGCATGGATCTGTTTCTGCACTTGATCCAAGAGATCTTGTCCAGCAGAGCATAGACAAGCTCAGAGAAGGACTGCAACACTACTCAGGTGAAGATTGCCCCACCCCTCCTCACAAGGAACACCTAGAATGGATGGACTTAAGGAGAAGCCATGTGGAATTAGTCTTTGCCAGAAACAATTATTTGTTTTGGCTTACACTCCTCTGGCTTTGACTCGTCCTTTTGCCTTCTGCCTTGCCTTGCCTTGAGAACTGCCTTTTGCTTGGTACCTTTGTACCTTGAGGACTGCCTTTTGTCTTGCATCTTGCCTTTGCCTTGTGGACTACAGTTTGCCTAATGGACTCACTTAGCTGGGTGGACTGGACTTGGAACCCTGGACTTTGCCGAAAACCAGGATCACTCACAAGAACTCTTCATAAAGACTCCCCTTGAAGAGATTGCAAGACAGCAATCTCTGGTGGCTTTTAGAGCTAGGAGAACCAAAGAAAAGTCATCTTTTCTAAGCCATGATTCAGAACTTCAAATGAACATTGGATTCACATATTTTCTTCTTTAACTATCTTAGAAAATTTCTTATTAATAGCTTTTGGAAATTTTAGCTTTTGGAAATTTTACATGATCAATTATAATTCATGGTACTAATTTAATTAGTTTCAAATTATTGTGGCCTGGTCTTGATAGATATAAACATATACAGAAGAATGTCATTTTAATACCATTAATTGGATGGAGTGAGAAGGAGTGAATCTCCAACTTCGTTTTAGCTGCAAATAGTTAAGTTAGGTTGAAAGGATTGAATCAAGTTATTTGATTTAATTTGATGAGAGGGAAGTCACCCCTCTTAGAAGAATGAAATATTTTGCGAAATATTAAAAAGGCAGAATATTATATTTTTCTCCAAAAGAGAAATTGAAATCTTAAGGTAGATAGACACTCAGCCCCAGCAGATATTTGGTTCCCATTAAGGAAGACTGGCCTATCCTATCTACAAGATAAAAGATGTCTACAAATGGCTCCAGGATGATGGGATTAAGACATGATCCTCCAGATAGAATTATCTAGCAGCAGAATTCACTACATTGCAAAATCTCCTAAATCTCCTCTTCAACCAAACTTATCTCAGACAAACCTGACAACACATGGCCCCATGGGAGTCTGACCACTGCCAATAGAATACATGTTCTTGCACAGGAACAGGAAGCTCAAATCCAAAGACCAAGAGAAGGTATAAATATCCCCCATTCTCAACTCAGCTGCACCAGGACCATGTGCTTGGTGGTTCTGTTCACCATTAAGCCCTCTTTCCAATCAGCCTTCATGTTTCCAGTGTCTTTCTCCCAGCTTGGAACTGAACCAGATGAATATTTTCCCCAACAGATGTAAATCAAATAACTAAATAAATTATGATATCTCATTAACTTGCACAGTGCATTGAGGTACATTTAATTAGATCAAATGTGGTTGGAGCAAGACAGCTGTAGGAACAGTGGGCTTAAAGTTGTTTATCCCACATAATATGGTTTCTGCGCCTAAAAAGATGCAAACTTTGGCCTGAGTGATTTTCAGATCAATACTATTAGGCTTTTTTTTTTTACTTACATTTAGTAGAATGATCAGTAAAAGATAACTACTGCTTTTTTTATCCATTGCAGGTCTTTTCTGAAGAAATATGTCTTTCCTGGCTCTATGGGAAATTGAAAAAAAGCAGACTGTTAAATTTTATTTTATACATTGTCAGTTAAAACATTTCTGTCTTCTACATTTTAAATAATTACACTAAACATTTATGGCATATCAAATTTTCCCATTAGTTTTCTTTGGAAAATTAAATATGTCAATGAAGCACAGATTATAAAATTTAATTTAAGATAGTGCTAAGATGATTTACTGTGAAGCTCAGTGTTTCACATCATCAAAGTTTAATCAGATAGCTTCATTAATTCTTGTTCTGAGCTAAGATCACTATGTGAAATAGGGGCTCACATAAGTCCCTTAAACAAACAAACAAGCAAATACATAAATTCCCTTACTTCGCTGTTCCTAAAATGCAGACTTGCCCAGCATTGCTCTCTATAAGGTAGGTTGAAAAATTAGTTTCTCCGTGGTGTCAAGCTTAGATACTCTGCCAAATTATAATAATGCATGGAAATTCTTTCACTATAATTACAAAGTCAGAACTCAAGAACTGATTTTTTTATATGACCACCTCAATAGTAAGATAGTTTCTTCTCTATCCCTTTATTCCCAAGTAATGTAAAAGAATGGGCTGGAGCTTCCGAGATATTTCAATTATGATCACACTAAACTATTATTTGGTCAGTTTGTTTGGTCTTGCTGTATGGCCTTAGCATATTGTATGAACATAGCCATTTCATTTATTGAATGAACAAGTAGTGGTTAATTCTGTAAATCATAATTAAATAAAATATGAACAATGTATGAATCTACTGTAGAACCAATATCCAACTAGCTTTTAAAATGTGTAACAGAATGTGTGTATGCCTTGGGTGATGAAGGGAAGAGATGTGCCTAGGAAACAAGTCATATGGAGACTCCTAGTGGTTTAATGGTCAAAGCAAAATGTTTAGGAAGTAGCCACACCCTAATTGATCCAGCAGTTAAAAGTGGAAGCAAGAAATTTATGTCTTCAGACATGCAAGATTTAAACTTACAATAAAGTACAATTAGGTCATCTAGTTATGTTTCCTATCTGGTTTACCTGGGAGAACTGACAAAATATGAGTTTTAATTTTTGATTGGGAGATTAAGCTGAGTTGGAATCATAAAATTTTTGTTTATTTTACTTTATTTGTTTGTCAAACATGTACAAGTTAACAAGTATAGGTATGAACATAAACATGAACAAAGGAAGTAAATACAGATAAATGAGGACAGTAGGACAGGGACAGTAGGTTTAGGTTTAGTATGCCCTAGTTAGCAATACAATGTTACCCAAAAAGAAACTTCGCATATATTTATATGATATGATCTTAGGACTTGTTAGCTTTCTATGGTATATTTCTTCAAGAAATTCAAAGCAGTGTGCATGAAATCCCCTCTTCAAATTTTATCCCCATTACAAGCTAAGTATTGAGAAATTAAGAAGATTGAACTAAAAGACAAAGTCTGAATCTCACTCATTCAGCTTCTTTATCTGAATGAGGCAGACCTAGTCCAATACTAAATCAGTACACCATTATGGGCTACTGGCATATGTTCCAAAACAATACATGTAGTTTTCAATTACAACCATATATTTAGCAACTGTTCCAAGTTACAATGGTACTGAAAAAAATGATTTATGACTGTCTCTCATATTTAGTGTACAACTTCACACCATCCTCATGGTCACATGATCAATTCAGGTGCTTGGTAACTAGCATATATTTACAATGTTGTCCTGGGGTCATGTGATCATTATTTGTGACCCTGCCAACTGGATTCTGAATTTGTGGCAATTTGCTTACTGAAGTAGGACTGTCTTGCTTTAATTTTGCCTCAATATTTCTAGGGTAGTGAATTTAAAAGCTGGATACTTTTGAGAAGTCTATAGTTTAATGGCCAAATCCTGGCAATTAGGTAGAGTTCTAATATTGAAAAAAATATACTTTGGATCAGATATCAAATATTTGTTTTCCTATTATGTGAAAGAGAGGGCAAGAAAAAAAGTCAGAGAAAAGCGTTCTCATGTCTGAGTCAGCCTTCTGATTAGATTTTAAAAATGTATTAATTTAGAATATTATTTTATAATTTAGAGCAATTTAACAGATGCAGATATTTTTCTGCAATGTTTTGTACGTATGTTTAATAGAATAGTTTATTTTAATCTTTGAATACTATATATTTTCTTGCCTGCACAGTTCAAAATTTAATCGACTAGTCTTGTCAGAAGCAGTAAGAAATGCTTAACTGCATATTTAGTAAAGTGATGGTTTGAGCCTGACAGGGATAATCGATGTTATTTTAGAATAAAAATGTAAGAAAAGCATATTTTAATTCCTAGAGACTGAGAATAAAAAAGTTAGACCTCTGATACATTACTCCCAATGTATCAAATCTTAATGGATTTCCCCCTTCTATCTTAAGTGAAAGATGGGGAAAAAACCTGAGTAACGATTATCGAAGTATTTCCTTTAGACAGTTACAGACTTAATTAATATTGATTGATTTATAATGTGCGCTCAAGTCAGTACTCATTTTATGATCCACATATACATTTGGCAAGATGCTGTGTCCTCAATATGTCCCTTCAGGTTTTCTTTTAATGGTACCCCTTTGTAATCAAGTTTTGTATCCCTTTTGCTGTTCATCAACCTCTTCTCTTTCTGCCCACCTCTCCCAACATGGAAGAGCATGTACAACTAGTCAGGCAGGTGTTGGCCAGGTTATTGAAAGCGCACCTCTACGTGAAACTTTCCAAATGTGAATTCCATTGCACAGAAATAGACTATCTCGGTTTCCGAATCACGAAGGCTGGGCTCCAAATGGACCCCAAAAAGGTACAGGCAGTTCTGGAATGGCAAGCCCCACGAACGCGGAAACAACTGCAGAGTTTCTTAGGGTTTGCCAATTTCTATCGGCATTTCATACCGTTGTTCGCAGCGATAGCTTTCCCGTTAACGAATCTGTTACGAACAAAAACCGCTTTGGGCATAAAACCAAAACCAAACCAGTCCCTAATGTGGACCCCCGACTGCCAGAAGGCATTTGAACACCTGAAACAGCTGTTTGCTCAAGAGCCAATCGTGAAACACCCAGACACCACACAACCGTTTATCATACAAGCGGATGCTAGTGACGTGGCTGTAGGAGCTATCCTGTTACAAACGGACGCTTCTGGAGATCTCAGACCTTGTGCCTACACTTCCAAAAAATTCACAACCACAGAACGACACTGGGCTATATGGGAAAAGGAAGCATTTGCAGTGAAATGGGCGTTACAGACGTGGCGGCATCTGTTAGAAGGAAGCACCCAGCTGTTCGAGGTCTGGACTGACCATAAGAACCTGGAGGCGCTGCAAACCCCTAGAAAACTTTCCCCAAAGCAAATCCGATGGGCTCAATATTTTCAACAGTTTTGTTTCTCATTGAAATACAAACCAGGGGGCAAGATGTTCCTCGCCGATGCCTTGTCTCGTATGCCCCAATATAATAGCAAACGCAGTGAGGACCTACAAAGCCTGTTACCAGGGCCCCACTCAGATCTTCGGGTGAATGTCTGTACCGATAAACGGTCTCAGCACCCAGACTGGATCCGGGACCTACGACTAGGATTAGCCTCCGACACGTGGGTGTTGAAAAATCAGGCAGCCGTCACCCACAGGGATGGCCTGGCATGGTGGGGCGATAAGTTGTACATACCCGCCGTTCTATGGGACCGAATACTACACCAGTGTCATGACGTCAAAACTGCGGGGCATTTTGGTTTTCTGAAGACCCTGCACCTCATTAGAAGGCAATTTTGGTGGCCAGGAATGCGAAAAGAGATCGAGGAATATGTCCGTAACTGCCACGTTTGTGCCGTCTCCAAAACAAAACCCAGAAAACCCTTTGGCCTGTTACAAACGGTAGCAGAACCCACAAGACCATGGAATGAAATCTCTATGGACTTTATCGTAGACTTACCAAGTAATAAAGGTTACACAGTGATCTGGACAGTACTGGACCTCTTCTCAAAACAGGCCCATTTCATTCCCTGTAAGGGTCTGCCAACAGCCCAGCAGTTGGTAAAACTGTTCCTACACCATGTATATAGACTTCACGGAGTACCAAAGCGTATAATATCAGATCGAGGCGTACAGTTCACAGCAGTGTTCTGGTGGAAATTCCTTAAGCGCCTTGGCTCAACACAGGGACTCAGTTCCGCATACCATCCTAGTACGAACGGAGCAGCAGAATGAGCTAACGCTATGGTGGAACGGTACCTCTGTTCCTACGTTTCATACCAACAACATGATTGGGTGGATCTCTTGCCATTTGCAGAAACCACTTATAACAACGCTGTCCATCGTAGCACTGGGTATACCCCTTTCCGAGTGGTGATGGGCAGAGAGTTTGTGGCTGTCCCTGACCTAGACCTCCAACCCCCTGACAATACCACCCCATTTCAATGGGCATCCAATATACAAAAAGCGTGGCCCCATATCCAGAAGGCGTTAGAAAAAGCATCCCATGAGTATAAACAACAGGCAAATAAGAAACGAGTTGACGGCCCCACATTCAAAGTGGGGGACCATGTATATCTCTCTACGAAATACATCCGCTTACGGCTACCGAGTAAAAAACTGGGCCCGAAATATATAGGACCCTTTTCCATAACGAAGATTATCAACCCCGTGACCATGCAATTGCACATCCCTCCCCGATATGGGAAAATCCATCCTGTTTTCCATGTTAGCCTGGTAAAACCAGTTGCTGTCCCTATAAGTCCACAGCCCGTACCAGGACCAGTACACGGCTCCCAGTATGAAATACGGGACATTATCGATTCCTGAACCCACAGAGGTCACCTCCAATACTTAGTCAGGTGGACAGGTTACCCGGATACAGACGCCTCTTGGGTCCCCAAGGAAGATGTGCACGCCCCACGACTAGTCAGGAAATTCCATAAGCAGCATCCGGACAAATGTACAACCTAACAATGAACTGCTAACCGTTTTCTTTTTTCTTTTCCCCTAGGCGGACACCTGGTAGGGGGGGCTGCCTGTCGAGCACGGCCTCTGCTCGCCAACGGAGCAACCTTGACCACCCACGCTGCAAGCAGATGATGCCACCCGGAGACGGAGGGGGGGACTAACTACGGGCGGTGGGGTGCACGGGTGCTGGTGGAGGGGCTGGAGTCCGTATAGGCTGCGTGTATCACCGGTGACGGGCGGTATGTCGGGGCACGTGGGCGGTGAGGCAACAGCGGCCGGGATGGATGACGGCAGCACGAAGCGTTTTGAACTAATTACTGAGGCGCGGCGCTCCCGGGCAGGCGCTTTAAACTCATTACTGAGGTGGGGCGCGCCCATGATCAGGACTCCTATAAAGCGCGCCTCCCAACCCTGCCTGACAGCCGCATCTTTGTGTTGCTAACGCATGCCGGCTTCTCACGGAAAGAGCTGTAGCACAAATAAAAGTCACATTAATTATCTGCTTACCTGCGTGAAGGCGTGAGTTTGTAGCACAGCGCAATGGAGAGCTGAGAACTATAGCTTCTCAAAGGAGTTGGGGCTTCATATAATGAATCCAAAATATGATAATTTTAACCTGGACATTAGTGACCCAAGTGAAAACAGTTCTGTTGTATGCTCCCTTAGTTTGTTTCCATGGCTATCCATGACATTCTCAGAGTTTTTCTTTAACACCAAAATTCAAAACCATCAACATTATTTTCATCCTGATTTTTTTCAAAGTCCAATATGTAACATTACAGTTAAAGTTACAGAGGCCTGGATGTAGCACAAACAAGAGATAAATGAAGAAATACTGAATGTGGTATATGGTATATATTCAAGTTAATAGTGAGCAGTTTAGATGGAGCAGCATCTTTTGCAGCAGCTGGTGTGTGCACAGGTTGCAGCTGTCATCAGCGCCTTAAGGAAGCTAGATTTTTTTTTGTGGTCCTGAAAGTAGCTATGTGGTCCCAAAAGTACACAGGTTGCTAGTTCTTTAACATCTGCTGAATTTAAATTCCTGGAACACGAAATGAAGAAAAAAATATGGTTTCTTTAAGGTGCTCCTGATATATAGTAAGCTTCACCTCCTGAATCAAAAATATGTTTTTCGTTTTGAATTGAATACCTGCATATCCCTATCCATACACATGCACTCTTACATACAGTAAAAGATGTCCTGAGCCTGGCCAAATCTTAAATCAAATTTGTAATGATACTGTGCTTCTACAGTATAAGATGTTGCTATCTGTCAAGAAACAGAAATGGATTATGAAGAATTGCAGAAAGGCAGACAGTTTATAACTAACACTCCTTTCACCCCCAGGTACATTTTTTTCTCTGTAAAATGACAAAGTAGTTAGCGGGGGAGTGATGACTGGAATTGACTGACAGATCTATCTCCTCAGCAAAAGGAAATAAATTATTAGGAGTTCCTTCCTGTCATTTACTTTCAAAATTCCTTCACTTATGAAATTGGCAGGTTTTAAACTATTTCGATGAGAAGGTAACAGCATTCCATGTGCCTCAACATATAGTCATGCAGGCCATATGACGATAAAAACAGTCTACGCACCTTTCGCCGCGCCCTCAAGACGTTTTTATTCCAACAAGCTGGGATGGCCTAAACACAAATTTTAACTATCGGTTTATTTTTAATACACTGGGCCAAATTATTTAATATGTTTTTAAACTGTTTTTAAATTTTGTATATGGGTATGTTTTATTGTTGGCTGTACACCACCCTGAGTCCTCTGGGAGAAGGGCGGTATAAAAATTAAAACAAACAAATAAATAAATAAAAATATCTTCAGACAGCACTGGTTTTCTAAAAAACAGAGATGAACAATGCCCCCTACAACTGGAAAGGGGAAACCTTTACCTTTACTTTTATTCCCTCAGAAAAGTACAGAAAATCAGTACATTTATTTAATTCTATAAAAAGAAAAAGAAAAATATAGCTAACTGTGCACAATTGAATTTTGTAGGAACATTTTGAAATACTATGGAATTCAAAAATGTAAGCAATCCCACACAAGCAATGGATTACTTATTTTGTTTGACTATTATTTATTTTATTACTTTATGTTGAACCAAAGTGTTTTGTAAACCCAAAACCTTTGACATCCTGGGCAAATAAGTACTAGAAGAATAAACATCAAAAGAAGAATAGCTGGTAAAATATAGTTACCACAACTTCTTTCTGAACTTTAATCCAAAAACTCAATCAAAGGAGTGTGTTTTTCCCTCCTTAATAAATATTAATATTTAATGATTTTTATTTATTTCTATTATATTTAGATTAATTTTTTGGAGAAGAGACCATCATTTCATTGAGGGTAGACTCCGCCATAAGGTTAGAGGACCCATAGAGAAAGCTATGGTTTCATATGTGGCTTAAGCTGAATCAAATTGAATTTATTCAACAGAGTGTATCCTCACACACTGCAAATCTATCAAAACTGGAAATCTAAGCACTCTAGGTGAAGGAAAACAGAAAGGGCAATTCGAATGAAGAAAATCACACACTAGTTCCATAATCCTTCTAGCCAGATCTAGTTGGATCCGAAATCTTGTTGCTTTTGTCTGGGCAGTCTGCTGCTGCGAAAATTTCTTAGATTATTTTCATCCTTTTACACAGTTTTTTAAAAAAAATATTAAATTCTTTAAGAAAAAAGAAAACTAAAGGGAACAAATATTTGCACAAAACAGAAAAAAATTAACATGCCAGAGTTTGGTGACAATATTTATAGATTATTTTAAAAATGAATGTTATATAAGAGTTGAATGTAAATGGTTTTTTTTTCATGTGCTGAAAAGAAATCAGAAGTCTTTTTTGTTTTTCTGTTTATATATATGTATGTATGTACGTATGTATATATAATTTTGTTGTACCTCTTACATAGTTAATACCTGCTTTCTATCCGTTCTCTCACTTGCTTTCCACCTGTTTGATCTACTGCTTTTGGCGATTTAGAAATGGACTTGAGCCTCCAAAAATAGGCTCTTTTTCCCTTCTAATTTTGATTCATTGCACTACAGAGAAAAAAATTTCTCCTGCACACATTCCAAAGTTATATATCATATAAGAATGAAAAGAACAAATAAACTCTCTGTGTATAATCTAGTATTTTGCCATCTTTTGTACATTTTGTAAAATGCATGGTGTTAGTCTCTGAGTCCATTAATCATGGAAGGTGCAGGAACAACAATGAATTATGTGTATAGTTTACAAAAGATCTATATTTACTGCCAAGATAAATCAGACCAGTTATATACACAATAGCAGTTGATAGCATGGGTTCAATATACAAGGCAGGTCTGATCCAATCCCACAGATTTACAGTTTATATATAGTAGTTACAATGCATATTTTGTGTGGCTTCTCTTCTCTAAAATAGGATTCTCATAGCATTTCTTTAATATTCATAGCATTGCTTTGGCTATTTTTACTCAACTTTTAATAAACATGTTTTCATTGTCATTGCTAAAAACCAGATGAATCGTACATTCCCTATCCCCGTGATGGCGAACGCAGGGGGGCACGCAGAGCCCTCTCTGCTGGCACGTGCACTGTTGCCCCAGGTCAGATCTCCATGGCATTTCTTTTGTGAGCTTCAGTTTCTCCAGTGTGGTAGCAATAGACTCCAGGCATGGGGGATGACTCTTGTCTCCTAGCTCTTTAGACTGACTATTGGGGATGAATCTTTGCCCCCCATAGAGAGGGCTCGTAATCTGGGCATCCCCCTGGATGCATGGCTGTCTTTAGAAGAGCATATGATGGCCGTGGCCAGGGGGGCTTTTTATCAGGTTCGCCTGATTCGCCAGTTGCAGCCCTTTCTGGATCGCAACATCTTGCGCACGGTCACTCATGCCCTTGTCTCCTCTCGACTGAACTACTGTAATGCTCTCTACATAGGGCTCCCTTTGAAAAGCACCCGGAGGCTCCAGCTGGTCCAGAATGCGGCCACGCGGGTGGTTATGGGCGCAACTCGTTGTGCCCATGTGACACCCTTCCTGCGTGAGCTGCAAGAGACCTATATACTATTTCAGACAGATGGTTGTCCAGTCTCTTTTTGAAAGCCTAAAGTAATGGAGCACCCACAAGTTCTGAAGGGTGTTCCATTGGTTGAGTGCTCTCACCATTAGCAAATTTCTTCCTAGTTCTAGGTTGCTTCTCTCCTTGGTTAGTTTTCCTCTATTATTTCTTGCCTTGCCTTCTGGTACTTTGGAAAATAGTTTCATCCCCTCATCTTTGTAGGAGTCTCTCAAATATTGGAACACCGCTATCATGTCTCTCCTAGTCCTTCTTTTCATTAGTCTATACTAGGGGTATCAAACTCGGTTTCATTGAGAGCCGCTTCAGAGTTATGTTTGACCTCCAGGGACCGGGGGGGGGGGGCATCGCCAGAGTGGGTGTGGCCAGCTCGATGTCACTTGTGTCAGCGGTGTCTGTGGTAGCCCAAGTGCTCTGCCAGGAAAAACAGGCTCCCGAGCTCCGTTTTTAGCTGCCACGGCCTTCTAAAACCCTTTGCCAGCAAAAATGAACCTGGGGAGAGTTGTGCACGGCCCTTGCATGCTCCGTTTTCACTGGTAGAGGCACCACAGGCCCGTCCTTCGCTGTTTCCAGGGCAGCCCTGTGATCTGGCCCCCGGGTCTTGAGTTTGACATCCCTGGTCTAGACATACCCAATTTCTATAACTGTTCTTCATATGTTTTAGTTTCCAGCCCCGATTATTCTTGCTACTCTTCTCTGCATTTTTTCCAGAGTTTCAGCATCTATGATGACTCCCCCATATGCTTCCCCATATACCACTGCAGATGTCAGGCCAAAGGAGGATGAACCTCCTCTGGGCATGCCTGGAGGGGAGATGGCCCCAAGTAGCCATTTGAGAGAGATTTGGCTGAAGCACAACTACAGCAGGACAGCCCTTCAGGTGGCTGAAATTCAGGTGGTGAAAACATGCAAGACGCAGCCAATCAGTGATGAGGAATAGGAACTACCTTCTATACTTGATCCAAGAACAGAGAAAAGGCCCCAAGTAGCCATTTGAGAGAGATTTGGCTGAAGCACAACTACAGCAGGACAGCCCTTCAGGTGGCTGAACTTCAGGTGGTGAAAACATGCAAGATGCAGCCAATCAGTGATGAGGAATAGGAACTACCTTCTATACTTGATCCAAGAACAGAGAAAAGGCAGAAGCAATGAAAGTCATCCTGGTTATTTACAAGAAGGTAGCCTTGCTTTTCTTGATGGGCAGCTCCAGAAGCTGGCTATTTAGCACAGCAGATAGATGGAGGCGATGCTGGGAACAAGATATTCATTTCCTCGTTGTGTGTTTCTGGTTGTTGTGATTCCTGCCTTGCTTTGGATTGACACGGTGCCTTAACTTGGATTGTGCCTTGTGAACTCTGGACTTTTCTTGTCTTGTGAACCCTCTTGTATTGGGGATTTCATTTTGCCTGCTGGGTTTATCTTGATACGGAAACTTTCAAGTGCCTTGTGGCCTCATTGGCCATTGCTCTGTGGACTAGCATTGGTATACTTTTGTCTGAACTTCATTGGGATGTTCTGGACTTTTGGTGAAGGGAATTGCTGGGGAATATTAATAAACCCACTAAACCACTGTTATGTGAGTGAGTGGGACAGCACAGCATTTTTTTAAATATTGTGACCAGAACTAGATGCAGTATTCCAACAAGTGTGGTCTTACTAAGGCTTTGTAAAGTGGTAGTAGAACTTCACGTGGTCTTGATTCTATCTCTTTATTAATACAGCCTAGGATTTCAGATAGGATCATGTAAACTATCAGATATGAAGTAACCAAATCTTATGTTATTTACAAATCTCTTGCATATCTCTTCCATAAAACCTTATGAGATTTTGGTCATTTTTAATTTGAATTTCAAGTTATCAAAAAGCATTGTGTGAGACTGCAGAATGACAATCAAAGTCAACCTTACCCTAACAACAGAATTTATTGTCTCAGCAACTGTGGAAATTACATGTTTACCTTACATCTTGAGATTGCCTTACATCTTGTGCTTCAACTAGTTTTATAGCCATTAATATCAATCAATCCAAGATCTTCAGTGTCCTCATGAAGCACACAAAAAAGTTATTTCTAAAAATGTCTCTGAGACCTCAAACAGATTTCTTCCAAGTTTTATAGAAGAGATGTCAAAAACTCTATTCTTTTTTTATATTGTTTTTTTTATTTATTTATTTCGAAGCAGAGTTGAACTGAAGGACTCTTGAAAGAGAGGACTGCCTTCTGACAGCTTTCAAAGAAAATATCTGAAAGTTGGCATGTGGCCAGTCAAGAACACATGTGAAGATCATTTTGTAACACAGATTTTAAAAAAAATAAGGATTAATTAATATTAACTGATGCAAGTTTTAAAAACATTTATTCCGCTGTATAAGAGTATTTTACAATGTGGCTCTGGTGGTATATAATAAATAGAAAATAAAAGGTTTGTCATTTTGGACAACTCATTTAATAATTTATTTCTATTTCTAAGTCTTTTGAGCAGTAACATAAAAAATATGCATTGTGACAACACAGTGCAAATGACACAATTACATTTGTATTATAGGGACCACCATAGAACATCGCTTATTTGCATAAGTCTTCTAAGATAGCAATAGCAATAGCACTTAGACTTACCAGTATATGCCGCTTTACAGTGCTTTACAGCTCTCTCTAAGTGGTTTTACAGAGTCAGCTTATTGCCCCCAACAATTTGGGTCCTCATTTTACCCACCTCGGAAGGATGAAAGGTTGAGTCAACCTTGAGCCAGGTGAGATTTGAGGCAGCCGGCAGTCAGCAGAAGTACCCTGCAGTACTACACTCTACCTACTGTGCCACCATGGTTCATGCATGTCCCTTAACCCATTTGCCTATTGTTTAGATTTCTACATTGGTATATCGTAGTCAAATGTGTGATATATGTTCATGAGCAACTCGAACAAATAATAATCAGAAGTACATTGTCAGGATTGACAGAAGAATAAATTTTGATTGCACTCATTAGTTATTTGAAGGGGGATGGGTGATTGTGTTCCCGTAAATTTGTTTCCAAAATCTGAAGCAATAGTGATTGATTGATAAGAGCACCTGATGTCTTTTCATTTTGAGGTTATGTAAAATTTATTTCCAAAAGAGCAAGTCTAAACTATTCTTGAATCCAGGAAAGACCTGTAATAATTTATTATTAATGAATGTGGGGTTGAAATATGTATTGTAATTATTGTTATATTTATCTTCCTTCTGAAAATAGTTTCTTTAGCAAGATCCTGGACATCTTTTTAATAGTTTTTTTTTTAAAAAAAATACAGGCTAACAGAGAATTGTAGCTGGATGTGAGGTATCATTTCAGGTTTCAAGAATCAGGTGTAATTTCATTACTCCTGCACCACCAGCGCTGCAGCAGCTCTTTCGGGAGCTGCGATCCCTGGGAACCATAAAAGCCACTGGAGCAGCGAAAATCAGCTGCTCCAGCGGTTCAGAACTTTCCCCTCGGGCAAAGAGGGGAAAGTGAGTTAATAGGCATTGGTAGAGCTCCCCAGATCTCCCCAGGATTAATCCTGGGGTGTGGAGGGAGAGAGCTCCCCAAATGCCTATAGAAGCTCCGGACCTGGGCAAGCTTCTGTCTCCGACAGACAGAATTACAATTAGTCTAGAAGGAAAATTAAAAGAGGTGCAGGAAGAACTGCAGGGTATCAAAGAAACAATTCAAACCAATAATGATGAAATAAGAGAAGACATAGTGGAAGCCTTTAAAGGAGTGTGGGGTTTGGCTACCACATTGGAAGACAGAGTGGATGAAATTGATCAGCATAACCTGGAGGTGGATGTTAAGCTGAAGGAAACTAAGACAAAAATGGAGAAAGTAGAAGCTGAACTTGTAATGGAACAATATAGGGCAATGGAATGGGCAGTGAGGGTGAGAGGACTGAAATAAAATAATCAAGAAAATCTTAGAGAGATCTTTGTTGAACCCCTAGCACATCTTACTGGAGAAGCGAAAGGTGAGTGTGCCTGGCAATTGGATAAAATATTTCGTGTGAATTTATGGATTGCAAGACAAAGACAGCTGCCTAGAGACATTGTGACTTACTTTGGAACAAGGAGGATGAGGAATCAAGGTTTACAGGCATCTTACCAAAAGAAACTTCAAGTGGCAGGACAGGAGGTTACAATACTGAAGGAGATTCCCCCGAAAATGCTGAGATCCAGGAAGGACTATGCTTTTTTAGTGGAAGAGCTCAGAAAACGTCAATTACAGTATAGATGGGAGGCACCAGCTGGACTAGTGGTGAATTATCTTGGGGAGAGATACCGTCTTAATTCAGTTTGGAAAGCAAGAGATTTTTATATTACCATGTTGCAGGCTGGAAAGCCCCCATCTCCATAGGCTGGAAGAAGGAAAGATGCTGAAGAGGCTAAAAAGGCGGAAGAAAAAACAAAGCAGGCTCAACCCCAAGGGGGTGCATTGATTAATCAAGAACAACCGTTGCAAGCTACGGAGGATGTACAATTATTGGATTTATTTGAAAAAATGGAAGAACCCAAAGATCAAAGACAGACATGGGCGGCTACTAAACGTAAAGAAGAACTAAAGAAACAACAGATGATAACCCAAGAAATGGTATCTGTTAGTACAGAAGCTGTGGGAGGAGCTAGACCTAAGAAATTCCACCAGGATTTTCAAAAGGTTCTCCAGAAGCTTTCAGGAGCCAAAAATGGCAATTAAATTCTTGACTTGGAACGTCAATGGATTAAATTCATCACAAAAGAGGAGGAAGATATTTGATTATCTGAAACAATTAAAAAATGATGTAATTTGTTTGCAAGAGACTCATATAAGGACAAATGACCAAAAATATCTGATAAATGCTAGATTGGGGACACATTTTGTAGCAGCTGCACCGGAGAAGAAAAATGGAATAGTTATATATATTACACAGGACTTAATGGCTAAATTAATCAAAGCGGATATACAAGGAAGGTATATAGTAATTGAATTATTAATAGAAGGGAAGAAAGTCCTTTTAATGGGAATATATGCACCAAATCAACAAGAGAAATTTTATAAATTTTTGCATAAAAGGCTAGTACAAATGGATTATACATCATATATTCTGATGGGTGATTGGAATGGGGTAATTGATATTAAGAAGGACAAGAAGAAAATAGTGCCAAACTTGCATACACCGGCTAAATTACCCCAATCTTTTTTTGACATGGTGGATGATATGGAGCTAAGAGACATATAGCATGAAAGAAATTTTGATGAAGAAGATTTTACTTTTTTTTCTGACAGACATCAATCCTTTTCAAGAATTGATTTTATTCTAACTACCAATGATTTTCTTTCTAGGGTTAAGAAAACCAAGATTTGTCCAAGAACTTTGTCAGATCACAATCTGGTATGGATGGAGCTAGAGGTTGGAGAAAAATCCAGGAGGTCTTGGAGATTGAACGAGAATTTGTTTCAACACGAGGCAAATGTGAATGAATGTAAAAAATTAATGAAGGAGTTTTTTGAATTAAATATGTATAATTTAATTGGAAATGGTTTGGGGTGCATGGAAATGGTTTGGGGTGCAAGTAAAGCGTACAAAAGGGGAGTGTTATGAATTTAAACAATGTATACAGGCAAAAACAGGAGAGAAAACGGAGGGAATTGGAGGAGGAAATAAAAAAGAAGAAGCAGGCATTAATAAGGAAACCTGATGATAAGAATATAAAAGAGGCTATTACAATATTGAGAGGGCAGTTCAATATGTTGATGTCAGACCAGGTGGCAACAAATTTGCAATATGCTAAGCATAATACTTTTTTCAATGCAAATAAACCAGGTAGATGGTTAACGTATACGTTAAGGAAGAAACAAAAATCACGCACGGTAGAAAAAATACAATATAAAGGTAAACAGGTATATCAACAGAGCATGAATAAAAAAGCCTTTTTAGATTTATATACAAAGCTTTATGTTGGTGATAATATACAGGGCAATGATATAGATAGATTCTTGCAGAAGGAGAATATCTCTATAATTGATGAGGAACAGAGAGAAAGATTGAACTCAATGATAACTACAGAGGAAATTCTCCTTGCAATTAATCAATTGAAAAGTGGGAAGGCTCCTGGAACAGACGGTTTGACATCAGCATATTATAAAAATCTCCAACTTGAAATGGTAGAACCGCTTAAGGAGTTTGATAAAATACAAATGGGAGGAGAGGTCCCACCATCTTGGAGATAAGCCTTATATCCTTGATTCCGAAAGATCGGGATCATACTCAGCCAAAGAACTACAGACCTATATCTTTACTTAATATAGATTATAAGATTTTTGCAAATGTTTTAGCAAATAGGTTAATATCAGTTATCAATGATCAAACTGGGTTTATACAAGGTAGACAAATGAAAGGCAATGTAAGACAAATAATTAATAATCAATTCAAGCAATATATCAGAAACAAACAGCACAAATAATAGTGAATGGAAATTTGACTGAAACATTTAAAATTGAAAAAGGAACAAGACAGGAATGTCCCCTGTCACCATTGTTGTTTATTTTAACCTTGGAAGTGTTGATGAATAAAATACAGAGGGCAGATAATTTACAGGGTATTAAGATCAGACAACAAGATTATAGAGTATGAGCATTTGCAGGTGACATGGTTGTAACCTTAACTCAACCAGTTAAATCAGCTATGAGTTTAATGGATATAGTTGAGCAGTATAGTCAAGTGTCAGGATTTAAAATAAATGTAGGGAAAACAAAGATATTATCCAAAAATATGAGTATAAAAGAAAGACAAGAGTTGGAGAGAGTAATGGGCTGTGAGATAGTGAAGAAGGTTAAATACTTAGGAGTTTATATTGCAACGTCAAATGGGAAGTTATATAAATATAATTATAAAGTGCTATGGCATAAAACACAGGCAGAGTTAGAGAAGTGGAAAAACTACAATTGTCATTGCTGGGTAGGATTGCAGCAGTTAAAATTAGCGTTTTGCCTAAGTTTTTATTTCTGTTTCAAATGATACCAATACTTTAAAAAGATGCAAATTTGGAAGAATGGCAGAAAGGTATTAATAAGTTTATTTGGGCTGGAAAGAAACCAAGAGTTAAGTTAAAAATAATGCAAGATACACGTGAAAGAGGAGGCTTGAAAATGCCAAATCTTAAATTGTATTATGAAGCAGTTGTTTTATCGGCTATCAGTGATTGGATTAACCTAACAGAAGAAAGGATATTGAAAATTGGGGGTTATGACTTGATATATGGCTGGCATGCTTACTTGATTTATGATAAAAAGGTGGATAGAATTTTTAAAAGACATATATTAAGGAATGCTTTTTTGTGTGTCTGGAAAAAATATTAATACAAATTAAATGACAAGATACCTTTGTGGACAGTTCCCAGACACGCAATTGAGAATTTAAGTATACAGCAATGTTTCCCAAACTTGGCTATTTTAAGGTGCATGGACTTCAACTCCCAGAATTCCCCAGACAGTATGGTTGGTTGAGGAATGCTGAGAGTTGAAGTCCATACATCTTCAAAGGGTCAAGTTTGGGAAACACTGGTATAGAGCAACGACAGGATATAGTTACTTACAAAGAATTATTGATTATAGAGAAGAGTGTGTTACAGTTAAAGTCTTTGAACACATTAAGAGAGGAAAGGGTAATTCAAACATGGTTTCAATATGTACAGTTGCAGAATAGGTGGAAAAAAGACCAAAAAATTGGTATTGCACAAAATGAAGAGCATTTGATACAACAGATCAAAGATCAGAGGCCAATGCATATAAAAAGATTGTATAATGTATTGGTAGAAATTGATTCAGAGAAAGAGTTGGTTAAAGATTGCATGATAAAATGGGCACAAAATTTTGAAGAACCAGTAATGATGGAAACTTGGGAAATGATTTGTGTTAGAAATGTAAAATTTACACAAGCACAAAATTTACGAGAGAATTTTTATAAGATGTTTTACAGATGGCATATGGATCCAAAAAAATTAGCTTGTATGTATCCTACCTTGCAATCTAAGTGTTGGAGATGTGATTGTGTTGATGCTACTTATTTTTGTATCTGGTGGACATGTAAAAAAGTTAAAGCATTTTTGATAAAAATATAGTGTATTATACAGAATGTTTTGAAAAAACGGATTGAATTCACTCCACAGCTGTTTTTGTTAGGTATTGTACAAAATTTCACGGTAACAGAAACTAAGTTGATGTTGAATTTAATAACTGCAGCGAAACTTCTGGTGGCACAGTATTGGAAGAAGGAAGATCTACTATCTATTGAAGAATGGACATTAAAAGTAATGAACTTAGCAGAAATGGCAAAAATTTCGGCATATTTAAAAGACCATTCAAATGAAAAGTTTAGGTTGGAATGGAAAAGATGGATAGAATATATTCAAGGCAAATATAAGACTAGAAAATTACAATTAGTTTTTGAATAAGGAATGGGTTAAGAGAATGTTATAAAGTACTTTAGGTTAGATTAGTTAAAGGGAGTTAAAAGTTCAAGAGGGTGATAAGAGACTATAGATTATTAGTTTAAATAAGTTTATGATTGTTTAATGTGATACTCTGTATTTTGCTTTGGGAAGTGGAGGTTGGGGTTGGGCTAGGGAGGGTATGGGGGGAATAGGTGGAGGGAAGGAAAAATATATGTAAAATTTTTGTTAAAATTTTTCAATAAAAAAAAAGAATTAGGAGTAATTTGACAGCAAACTGACTTACGTAGTTACAACTGGGAAACACAAACATTGATGATTTTATACAGCTTTCTAAAGGTACACATTCAGTTAAAACAAATTACAGCTGTGAATGAAATTAGATATACTTATGAAAGCCAGCATGGGGCACATTGGAAACGCCACAATGATTTAATGAGAATTTGTAATGTTGAATCAGGATGTGATTTATTCACCCACTACAGCACAACTCCTCTCCCATTTCTGTTCATAAAAGCAGATCTATGCATCAAAATTACATACATGAAAAAAAATCAGCTTTCAGTGTTATGCCTACATAATTTTGAAGAAGGAAAATTAATAAAATCTTATTTTTTCTGTCTATATTTGCAATTTTTAATGGGTTTAAATTATAAAAAGATACTCAAACTAGTTAGTCTTTCTTTTTAGATTTGTTCAATTGACTTAAACAATCAACTGAAATTGACAGAACCATCTTTCTAAGCAGTTACTGAAGTGTACATTCTCTTCAATCCAGTAATACCCATTTCTTACGTTATAGTTTCAATACAAGGAAGAAACAGAAACTTTAGTTTTGAATTTGAAGTTCAAGCCATCCAGAAAATACACACAGTCATTGCAAATGCCAAAAATAAATAAATAAAAAAAAATGGAATCCTAACATTCATAAAAAAGAAATTGTTGAACTGAGCTTGATTTTTGGGGGCTTATCACTCAGTATTTAGACCACAGATAGTAACACTGATGATTTAACAGATGATGTTTTGGGGAGAGAAATTCGAAGCAGAATTCATAGGCGAACTCATATACCAAATCCAATCTTTAACCCAGTCAGCATAGCCAATGGTGAGAAGGAATAAAATTTCCCTATGAACTTCAGAATGCATTTCTCCTATTGGGAGTATTTGAACAGAGTTGAACATTGTGATCCATAGGTGGTGTGTATAAGACACTCTTTTTAAACCAGGTACACTCCAAAGAATTTGGGGCTGCACCTCCTATATTTCTCACTCATCTTGATCAATGTGTGAAGGAATAAAATATCCTAGAGTCCCACAATACTCTTATCATTGACCTAGGGAACAGATGTTGCTTACCTGAACGTCCCTTCTGGGCGCACTGCTGGAGAATCCAAAGTGTGGGTTATTCTTAGTCTATTACTCAGAGACTGAGTGCATGTTCCTTTAAATTGCTCTGGTCACACCTCCTGTGCTCGGCTGAGGTCAGTTTTGTTCACGAAGGCAGAATGAGGAGTCCAAATGATAAGTCAAGAAACTTAAGCCAACTGGACCTGAAACTCAGAAACTCAACACGGTGGGTGGGATTCTCCAGCAGCGCGCCCAGAAGGGACGTTCAGGTAAGCAACGTCCGTTCTCCAGCGCGCTGCTTGGAGAATCCAAAGCATAGGATATACCCAAGCAAGTTCAATTAGGAGGAGACAGCTGACTGGTCTGGGGCGGCCTCTGAAGATCGAACTGATTGTAACACATGGCAACCAAATGATGCTTCAGCCGATACAAAGGAGTCGACCTTATAGTGTCTGATAAATGGAGACAAGGTTGTCCAGGTGGCTGCTCTGCAGATTTCGGAGACGGAAGCTTGAGTTGTCCAAGCCGAGGTTGTAGATGCACTTCTCGTAGAGTGAGCTAGGATTCTCCCCGTAGGGGCTTGCCTTTGATCACATATGCCTTACAGATGCACGCCTTCAGCCATCTCCCGATGGTGGAAGAGGAGACTTTCTTGCCCAATGAAGCCGGGAGGAACGAGACAAATAGAGCTTCGGATCGTCGAAAAGATACAATTCTTTTAATGTACCAACAGAGTGCCCTCCTAACGTCCAAGGTATGCCACTGCTCTTCTAACTGATGCTTTGGGTTCAGACAGAAATCCGGAAGAACAAGTTCTTACGCGGGATGGAACAGCGAGTTGACTTTGGGCAGAAAAGAGGAGTCCATCTGCAGGACGACTCTATTTGAATGGAAGATGCACAGATTGTCTCTCACAGACAGGGCAGCTAGCTCTGAAATCTGGGGTGCAGACGTTATCGCTACCAAGAAAACGACTTTGAGCATCAGAAGATGGAGACTGATGGATCCCAATGGTTTGAAGGGGGGATGAAGTAAGGGCTTGAAACACCAGAGAAAGGTCCCAGGTAGGATAGCAGTGAACCACGGGGGGGAGGGAGGTTGGGAGCACCCCTCAGGAAGCTCTGAATCCACGAGTTGTGTGTGTGTGAGAGAGCGTTCATCGCCATTGGAGAGGATCGTATGCAGGGCTGCCGCTTGTCTGCGGAGCGTGTTTGGGAACAGGCTCTTATCGAAGCCTGCTTGCAAGAAGTCAAGGACATCAGGGACAGATGCTGTAGTCAGATCTGTATGCTTGGTTGTGCACCGGGAACAGAATGAACGCCAAGTAGCATTCTAGATCCTCATCATAGAAGCTCGCCTAGAAGCCTGAATGGTAGAGATCACCCGCCCCAAGAGATTATCCTTCCTCAGGAGGATTCTCTCAAGTATCAGATGGTCAACTGGAGCCATTGAGGCTCTGGATGCTGTATGACCCCCTGGCTGAGAGAGATCCTGTCTCCTGGAATCCTCCAGGGATGGGTGCCGGAGAGGCTCACTAGGTCCGTGAACCAGGATCTGCGAGGTCAGAAGGACTTCCGCCTTCTCTCACAGCAGCTTCTGAATAACTCTTAGCAAGAGTGGTAAGGGGGGAAGGCATAGAGTAGGCCCAGGGGCCAAGAGAAGCAGAGAGTGTCGACGCCTTCAGCCGTGAGTCATGGAAACCGGGCAAAGAATTGTGGCAGAAGGGTGTAATTCGGATGCGCAAACAGGTCGAGGACTGGGCAACCAAATCTGTCTGACAATTCACGGAAGAGTGAAGGGTGGAGACGCCACTCTGCATGGTCTATCTTCTGCCTGCTGAGTCAGTCTGCTTGGAGATTGTCCGTCCTGGCAATGTGCTCCGCCGTCAGATAATTTGGTTGACTCCTCAATCAAGGGCGTGGATCATGTACCACCCTCGTGATTCACGTGCGCCTTTGCAATCACATTGTCTGTGAGTATCCGGACATGCTGACCCTCTACGAGGGCTTGAAACCATAGCAGGGCAAGCCTGACCACTCAAAGTTTGAGCCAATTGATGTCATTGACTAACTCAGCTGGAGACCATCGGCCCTGTGTTACCTGGGACTGAAGATGGGCGCCCCACCCTAGCTGGCTCACATCCGTTGTGACAGTCACTCGTTGAGGGTCCTGGAATGGGCACCCACTGAACATGGCCCTCAAGGTCCACCAGCGAAGGGACAGACGTACCTCCAACGTGAGTTGAACCTGTGACCTGGAATTGCTGTGGCACGCCTTCTGGTAAAGTAACAGGCACCACTGCAACTTTCGTGAATGGAACCTCGCCCAAGGAATGATAGATATGCATGATATCATTTTGCCAAGAATGTCGAGAGAAGAATCAGTGGCACTGATAGGCATGGGAGTATCTGATGCATCAAGGAACGGATGCTGAGGCAGCAGTCCTCAGACAGAAACACCATGCCTTGTGCTGAATCTATCACTGCATCTAGATGTAAGATGCGAGTGGTCGGGTGAAGTTGACTTTTCTCGAGGTTCAATGTAAAGCCGTGTATCTGCAGGGAATGTATCACTGCGTTGAGATCCTGCAAGGCACGGTTGGGCGAGGAAGACAGGATGAGGTTATCGTCCAGATACCAGAGGAATCTGGTACAGGTACAGGAAGCTGTTGGAGAGAAGCTGCCACGGAGGCTAGCATCTTCATGAAGGTCCTGGGGGCTGATGAAAGGCCAAATGGCATGGCCCGATACTGAAAATGCTGATTGGCATATGTGAATCGGAGGAAGCGACGATGTGCGGCACAGATGGAAATGTGCAGGTAGGCTTCCTTCAGGTTGATTGATGTCATCAGGTCTCCCAGTTGGATGCAATCCAAAATTGACTTAGAGATTGCATCTTTAACTGGTGATATACTATAAATTTGTTTAATTGTTTGAGATCTAGGATCCTCCTCCAACCCCTGGAACTCTTGGGTACTAGGAAAAAAATGGAATAGAAGTCGGTCCCTTGGTGTTCTGTAGGAACTGGCTCTATAGCGCAAATGCCCAGGAGGTGTTGGATTTCTGCATCCATCAACCTTTTCTTTTCCAAGTTTGCCAAAATGGGACACTGGATGAACCTGTTTGGATGGTTGTACAGGAATTTCAAGCTAAGTCCCAGTCGTACTGTTTGGAGGACCCAGGCATCTGTGGTGGTCAATTCCCATTGGTCCCTGAAAAGGCGAAGACAGCCACCAATGGGAGCAGAAGTTTCATAGACATTTTCCCCCTCTAAAAGCCCTATTGGCAGTTCCCCGGATGGGGGTTGTCTGTGATCTCTGTCCCGAAAATTGGACCTGTCGAACCTTTGGGAATAGGAGCAATACTGATAGGACCCACTGGGTCCGGGGTCAGTCTGAAAGAGTGGCTATTGAGAGTATGGTGTAGGTCTCTGATCCAGCCTTTGATATGAGGAAAGCATAACCTTGCGCTTATCCTTGTCCTCGACAAGGATGGGGTCTAGCGCTTCACCAAAGAGGTTAGAACTTTTTTTTAATTGAAAAGTTTTAATAAATTTTACAAATGTTTCCCCTTCCCCCTCCCTCCCCCCAACTTCCCAGAGCAAAATACAGGGTATTTAACAATTGTACGCTAACATAAGCTAACTAACTATAGCCTCCTATCTCCCTCTTCTACTTCAACTCCCCTTTTATTAAACTAAATTTAGGTAAATTATAACATTTCTTTGTTCATTCATAAGCTAATTGGAATTTCTTAGTCCGATATTTGTTTTGAATGTAATCAATCCATCTTCTTCATTTCAACATATATTTCTAATTCAAATGGTCCTTCAAATATGCTGAAATTTTGGCCATCTCTGCTAAATTTACTACTTTTAACATCCATTCTTGAATAGTAGGCAAGTCTTCCTTCTTCCAATACAGCGCCACCAACAATCTTGCTGCCATTATTAAGTTCAGAATCAAATTAGTCTCTATAACTGTACAATCTGTAATTATACTGAGGTTAGAACTTTTGAAAGAGGCTGCTGCCAGCTGCCATTTGTATTTGATGTCTGCCCTCCAATGGCGAAGCCAAAGGAGATGACATGAAGTGACAGAAGAGGTTAGGGCTCTGGAAGTGAATTTTGCAGCATCCAGTGATGCGTCGGCAACATATTCTCTGGCTGCCAGCATTTTATTTATGTCCTGGTGAAGCCTTTTGTCCTCAGGAGGCAGACAGTCTTGCAACTGACGGAGTCAGATTAACGAGGCGCGACTAAAGAAAGATGCTGATGTGGCTGCCTTAATTGCCCAAGCTGCTGCCTCGTGGTTTTTTCGGAGAACAAGTTCCGCCTTTCTGTCCTCGGAACGCAGACAAGCTGCAACATCGTTAGACAACACCGAAGATGAGGTCAGGTGGGCTACAGGAGCATCAACTGATGGAAGCTGCAGCAGATCTTGCAGATTAGGAGCTGAACAGTACAGCTTCTTGTCCAGAGTATTCGGCGTGGCCAAGGAGCCCAGAACCCCCCATGGGCATTGGAACACCTCAGAGAACAGTTGCGGGCAGGATATGAAGTCCTTTTCTGCCTTCGGGACTGTGAACAGTCCGTCATGTGGGTGCGAAGAATCTGAAACGGCAGACTGGTCTTCAGAGGTATCCAAGTTGGTAGAGACCTTGGCCTTGTGCAACAAGGATTTGAAGAGGGATGGACGGAAAAGTCTGGTCATAGGAGGCCTGTCTGAGGCCGGACCTTCATCGTCGGATAACTCCGTGTCCCTGTGGTCATCATCGTCCCAAAGTGAGTCCTCACTGTGGAAGGAATCCTGGTAACAGGAATAATCCTGATGCTGGTTCCAGCAGGGTAGGGATTGAATTTGAGGGGGAGAGGCGGGTGAGAGGACGGAGAGTGAACTGTTGTAAGAGACCCCGCAGCTAGAAATCTGGAGATCATCTCTGCCACTATAGATTGGACATCCAGGGGTAGGTTGGAATGGAGAGCATCCCCCATATGAAAGCCCTCCACCGTGGGCGTAAACGTGGCCTCCAGCGCGGGCTGTGCAGATGTTGTATGATGAGGTGCTGCTGCCCCAGGGTGGAAGAGGAATACTGCTGGAACCACTGGAACAACATTGTCACCAGCAGATGGAGCCATTGCAACTCCTAGTGTAAATTCCAGATTCCAATGGCGCAGGGGTGCCTGCGATGGACTCTGTGACCAGGGAGCCAAACACTGCCGCCCTGAGGAGGCATGATGACTGAGCCTTTTGATGTGCCATGTCAAACTGTCATTCCAATGCCATGTGTCTCCGTTGGTCAGCCTTGTTAATCGCCGCAGGCTGTTTGGAGGCATGTGAAGAGGGTGGCGCAGATACAGATGATGTGTGCTTATCATGTTTAGTGGCACCCCTGGATTTCTTAGGGGGAGGTGGGATGACTGCGACTGTGCTGTCAGATTGCTCCAAGTCGGAGGACAACTCAAGGTCAGCCATATTGATGGCAGCAATGATGGCAATTTTTGTTATTCAATGTCTCTCTCTCTCTCTCTCTCTTTTTCTTTTATGAAGGTGACCTAGGCAAAGGAGTGCTCTGTAGTGCAGGATGTGCAGGAGGAACAGTAACAAGCTGCAAAAAGCCAAGTCCTACAGCCTCGATGAAACAGCGACTGGCTCCAACTGCTAGGCAAAATGGTGGCCGGCCCAGTTCCATAAGGGCGAAATCATTCCTGAAGGAATTGCTGCTTGGGATCTGACTCCAAACAATAGGCGCCCTAGCTATATGCAGACCCTGCGCCTTGAGAAGATACGGCTCCAAATAGTGGTAAGCGCACCTTGACAGGCGCCCATGGTCTGATTGCACACATCCAAAATGGCGCAGGGCAGGAAAACTGCTGCTGAGCGCCGCCACTGCCGGCCCAGCAATCAACAAAATGGCACGAGGCGGAAAGCCGAATCTCAGCGCCAACAGACTCCTCCGAAAGCCAGTAATTAACGCAAGATCGGATCAGTGATCTAAGGTGTTACTGCGGTCAGGGGAACTGCGCGAGCACTTTAAATGATGCTTCCCAGCACAGCGAACCCCACAATCCACACAGAGTGTGACCTGACAATGGGCAGTGATTCTGGAGCCACCCTATGAAGCTGACAGTTGAAAGTACGATGTGATGGTGGTGGTTATGCCAGCAAGCCAGGGAACCAGCTCACACACCGGCGGCAGCAAGGAGGGACAGAGATGGCCCAGTAAGGGACAGAACTCCAAATAATTACAGTTAGGAGGCAAAATGTCAAGGGTGGGCTGGGAAAGCCCCGTTTGGAGCCCCCGATGTGACTCACCACCTTCGTCAGCAACAAGATCAGAGTAACAAGTCCACAGTTCAAATATTAAGAAATATTCTCCCCAGGAGGCAAGGAAAAAATACTGTGAGGAATCCAAAGTGTGGAGAAAATTAATCTATTTGCCAGAACAAGCCAAAAGCAGCCTCTTCAACGCAACTGAGTGAATAAAACTGACTTCAGACGAGCACAGGAGGCGTGACCAGAAAATTTTAAAGGAACATACACTCAGTCTCTGGCTAATAGACTAAGAATAACCCACACTTTGGATTCTCCAAGCAATGTGCTGGAGAACTGGAAATTCTGGGATTTGTATTTTGACGTAGCTGGAAGATGTTAGTTTGATGAGGAAAAATAAATATTTTGGCCACAGTTGCCCATACAAGATATGGAGGAAAGGTGGACACCGCAGAAAATTAAGCCAAGTTTGAAGTTTGTCCTGAGTTTGTTTTCTCCACAACAATATTGATGTAATGTTAGTCTTATTCATTCAATAAACCATATCATTAGCTGCTTTACAACCAGGCCCAAACATGTAGTTATTTTGCTTGGTGGGCAGCTGACAATGAAACATCCTGCAATTATTCTGACAGACTTTCTTATCACTATCTGGTGTGGACATCTAAATCCAAGAGGGTATTATATAACACCCGGAGGGTGTTAAGTAAATATCTGCCTGGAGTAGACACCTGATAATTGTTATCATCCTAGATTTGGAAAATAATCATATTTTTACAAATGCTGGCATTGTTGCTTGACCCTCCATTCCAGGTGTTACTCTCTCACATTCTCATCAGTGGCTGTTTTTGAGGATTCTATTTTTGTTAGATAGTTAGATAACAATATTTTTGTTTCTCAAAAAGGTAATGGCTTTATGAAGTATTGATGACAGTAAGGACACTAATAACAGGACAGGTATGATTCCTAACAGCTAGATTTTACTCTTTTCTGAAAATTTAAATACCATTTGTTTTGATTTCTGGAGTAGAAACATGAACTCCAAGACCTTTCCACTATATTTATATATTTTAGTTGATAGAAAGTAGAAGAATAACATACTTTCTTGTGTGAATGTAATGATTCAAATTTATCTTAAATGTTCACATTTTTAACTGATATTTTCAGATGAACTCAAAAGCTGGAGTGTCACAATTTGGTAATGGAAGATCCCTGATGTCTTAGTCTGAATATAAGAATCCTAAGGAAGCATTATCTTGACATATAATTATCTTGACAGTGAAAGTAGGACTATTTCACGCTACTATCACCCAGCCATATTAATCATATTCAAAGGACACATTAGTTCCACAACTTTCAGTGAACTCAGCATTTGTATACTTTTTCTTTGGCAGAGCAATTGAAGTTTAAAGGTTTTTGAGTCTGCTTTTAACATAATAACTGAATGGCCATTTTAAAAGTGAAGGTATCCTCTGGCTATGGTTTTTAAATTTATCAATTGGTTATACTTAATGGCTAGATTCATACATTACAATATGGTTAGCTTTGTTTTACTTTAGCATAACAAAGCATAACAATGACTCTAGCCATTGTGGTTTATCCAATTCACCATCTTTGAAACAAACAATGTCTTAGCATAAGCAATGAATACCATCAGCCATTTTCTGGATGTGGAGAATATTAAAAAACTATGATGAACTAAAGTGGAAAAAAAAACCCCAGCTACTAAATTGCACCAAAAAAACCAGCTACTAAATTTTCCATGCAAGAGTGGCAAGGAAAAAAGAGTTAAGCATATGAATGTTTATAATGTCTACATATCACAATGAACCTTGTTTCCGCATGTTGCTTAAATATTGTCTCTAAAATTGGGTTCACATATCAAGTTTGTGCTCACTAAGCTTGCTTGTTTTCTTGCAGATGTTTCTTCACCCAAAATACCACTAATGAAATTACCTAGTTTGGATAATGAAATGTCTTCAAGAAAACAACCAAGCTCACAAAGTATCAAGGACTCCTTATTTCAACCATGAACTATAAATATTATTCGTTATTGGTTATGTACAAGTTATTCCTACCTAAGCTGAATTTTCCTTACTTACAATTTTTTTTAAAATTTCTTATTCTTTGAAATATTCACTTCTCAACTATTTCTAAGGTGACAAAGGTTTCTCATAAAGATTTGTGTGTTTCAGTCTGTGATAATCCCCAATTCCTTTTTGCCATAGGCAGGTAGACTTTTGATGTTCAAGGATCAGACTTAACTATTTTGAGTGAATGATCCAACATAGCTGGGCAGGACTAGATTCTTGTAGGTTTTTCACTTTGCTTACAACTTTCCATTGGCTACTTTATGCTACAGTTAGCATTTGTCCTCCTTCTCCCTTTCTTGAGACTTAGCTGCCAAAATAGAATAATAGAGTTGGAAGGGACCTTGGAGGTCTTCTAGTCCAACTTCCTGCTTAGGCAGGAAACCCTATATCATTTCAGACCAATGGTTATCCAAAATCTTCTTAAAAACTTCCAGTGTTGGAGCATTCACAACTTCTGGAGGCAATTGTTCCACTGATTAATTGTTTTAACTGTCAGGAAATTTCTCCTTAGTTCTAAGTTGCTTCTCTCCTTATTTTGCTTCCAACCATTGCTTCTTGACCTACCCTCAGGTGCTTGGAGAATAGACTGACTCCCTCTTCTTTGTAGCAGCACCTGAGATATTGGAACACTGTTATCATATCACCCCAGTCCTTCTACTAGACTTACCCAGTACCAGCAACCGTTCTTTATATGTTTTAGCCTCCAGTCCCCTAATCATCTTTGTTGCTCTTCTCTGCACTCTTTCTAGAATCTCAACATCTTTTTTACATCATTGAGACCAAAACTGGATGCATGGGAGTGGATTTGGGTTCCACACAGATGGGATTCAAGGAGCCATGGCTTGTGTCTTACTCTCCTGCTCTGTGTGATGTGTCTACCGGTACTGCAGGGTTTACGGGCCCCTTGGCTTGACGAGGATTAGCATACAGAGATATGAATTAAAATCTCTATTCAATCGTAACATGTCACTAGGTGATTTTCAAAGCAATGATTATCAATTTAAATATTTTTTCTACACAGTAATTGAGGTTGAGCCATAATAGTCAGGTGTTTTGCTGCTATGCTGCTATCGCAACATGGAATTGTGCACAAAGCATCCCTTCCCAGTTTTAGACTATAAATGGAAACTGCTGTCAGAATACATCATTGGGATTCAGTTTTCAATGTATATTTAAATATAATATATACACAATGTTTCTATGTACGCTACTGTTTATAGTACAATATTTCTATTGCTATTTTAATTATGCATTATATATTATATCCAGTTTTAGAAGAAAAAAACAAGGCATATCAAAAAAAAGAGACAAATTAAATGCAACTGCAGCAGCCCATCACAGCATAATTGTTTATGCAAATAAACACAATATAAACCATTCTTACTGTTATCAGAAAAGCGTGTGTGATAATTGAAGAATGCAGTAAAGCAGCAGCCTACCAATTTTAACATATTTATTCAGGATCTGTCCCAAATTAAATGCTTTAAATCTCATGGATTTCAGTTTAAGATTGCAATCCATTCAACAAGAACAAACATTCAGTGATATTTAGTTCTGCTAAGAAATGCATAGGATTAAATCATAAAAATCATTTTGATCTCGAGGTATCATAAACATTTGAAAAAAGTTTGTAAAGAAATTCAAAATAAAAATCGCTATCAATTCATTCCCAAAGTACAATGAAATGAACGCTACACTACACTAATGATAGCATGGAAATGGAGATGTGTCATCCATGTTTCTTACAGTGAAAATTCTACAAAAAAAAAATCTGTAAAATATATATCTTGAAAAAGAGCATTTTAAAAAAGTTTTTGTACAATACATGTAAAATTAAAATTGGAGCATAAAAAGAACAGTGACATTTCCCTATGTTAAAATTTATTACACCAGGGAAAATTTCCTATGTAATAGAGAATGTTTCTTATGAAATTGAGTTGTATATATCTTTTAAAAAAATCCAGCAAAATAAATGCTGATAGATTGAAATATGGTTCAACCAACATGGAACATCCCTAATTGGAAGTGGAATCTTCCATTAAAAATTCCACTAAACTTCAACTATTGATCACACTCTAAGCACATTTGTGTTTTGGCTATACAGTGGTACCTCATCATTAATTGGTTCTAGTGTCACAACGAGTACCAAAAAAAATGAATGCCAAACAAATTTTCCCATAAGGAATTATGTAGTGAGTCACAAAGCAGCTGATACCGACAAGGTCTAGCTTGTGCATTGAGTACCAAGCAAACAATGAGTATTGGGACAAAGTTTTTGCTTCAAAATACATTGAGTATCCAATTCTATGAGTTTCAAAGCAGTTGAGTACCACCTTACTACTGTATTTATTAAGCATTTTATCTACATGCAAAGTGGACCAAGAGTTACATAAAGATAATACATATAAGAGGACACTCTTATATGTATTCTCTTTATGGCATTCAGATTTTGCATTTTTAGTTCTGCTCCATTGCCAGCTACATAACTAATAGATGAACCTTGCACATCTTGGATTACCTGAACGTTCCTTTTTTTGGCAATGCGAAGCAATTCATTGGTGGGTTCTATCATTCTTGTTTGATAGGGACTGAGAATGTACTGTGCCTTTAAATTTCCCTCTGGCCACTCCTCCTGGTTCTGTGGCTCATCAGTTATTTCTTGAAGATGTTCAACTGGAGCCGTGATCTAAGGAAAAACACAAGAAAACTTCTCCCCACCCCAGACAGCCTGAGAGGTAGGATGAATAGCTTCACATCGCCAAGAAAAGGAACATTCAGGTTATCCAACGTCCATTTTCCACGGGGATGCTACACAATTCATTGGTGGGATACGCCCAAGCATCCATTTACTGGGAGGGAGGCTGGCTGGACCCTTGGACCCCGGGGAAGTGGACAGACTGAAGCACCCTGCAGCAAAAAGAGGTCTCTGCCGAAGCAAAAGACTCGAGCCTGTAGTGCCGGACAAGCGGAGAAAGTGACGTCCATGTAGCAGCACGACAAATGTCAAGGATAGAGGCTTGAGTGGACCAAGCAGCCGATGTGGCAGCGCTACGTGTGGAGTGGGCCCAAATCCAACCTGGCAGCTGCTTGCCCTGAGTGCTATAAAATAGGGAGATGCAAGTCTTAATCCATTGGGCAACAGTCTGTGATGACACCTTTTGTCCCATGGATGCCGGATGAAAGGAAACCAGAACCATCTCCGACTTACGAAAGGAGGCTGTTCTGGCAATATAGCGGTGTAAGGCCCACCGGACATCCAGTGTGTGCCACTGGGTCTCTAAGGGATGGCAAGATTGGGGGCAAAAATTGGGTAGAATGATTTCTTGTTGTCTGTGAAAGGTGGAGTTCACTTTCGGAACAAAGGAGAGGTCAAGTGTGAGGACAACAGTATTGGGCTTAAAGATACATAGGTCACTACGAACTGACAAGGCAGCCAGCTCCGAAACCCTCCGTGCCGATGTAATGGCAAGGAGAAAGGCCAGTTTCAAGGTCAAAAACTGAAGGCTAACTGATGCCAGGGGCTCAAAGGGAGAAGTGGTGAATGCCCTCAATACTAGGGACAAGTCCCAGGAGGGATACCTATAAATGGCAGGAGGCCAGAGGTTTGTGGCCCCCCGCAAAAACTCCTGATGTGGGGGTCGTGGGAAAGCGACTGAGTGTCCCCCGGGCCCAGGACAGTCGCTAAGACAGCTACTTGGCGTCGTTGTGTAGAGGGTGCTAAACCTTTAGTCAAACCTGCTTGGAGAAAATCTAAAATGGCAGGAACGATTGCAGACGTAGGATCAATATGGTGAGAGGTACACCAAAGACAGAATGCCTTCCAAGAAGCATCATAGATTCTGACAGTCGAAGGACGTCTAGCTGCCTGGATGGTATAGATGGTGTCCCCCAAAATGTTGTCTTTCCTCAGGCGGATCTGCTCAAGCGCCATACAGTTAATTGCAGCCACTGGGGGTTTGGATGTAGTCCCCCTGGTTGAGCGATATCTGATCCTGGGGAATGCGCCACGGTCGATCCACAGAGAGATTCACCAGGTCGGCAAACCAGGATCACCCCCGTGATGAGAAGGATGGGGTGGAAGGCATAAAGCAGACCTGGTGGCCATGGACACCATAGGACATTGCAGGCCTTGGCTCCCTGGCAAGGGAACCATGTGACAAACCTGGGCAGCTGCGTGTTGTCCTGATGGAAAAAGAGGTCAACCAGTGGTTGACCGAACTGTTGTATCAACTCCCGAAACAGATCTGGATGTAACCTCCACTCCGATGGATCCAATTGTTTCCTGTTGAGCCAATCTGCCCTGACGTTCACTGTCCCCAAAATATGCTCCACCCTCAGTGACAACAGGTGAAGTTCCGCCCAGTTCAATAATGCCTCTGCCTCCAGCGTGACAGAGAGTGGGTGTCCCCCTGCCAATTTATGTGGGCCTTTGCTGGCATGTTGTCTGTGAGGACAAGGACATGGCAGTGAAACAAGGCCTGCTGAAAATGGACCAGCACCAGATGTACAGCTCTCAGCTGTACAATCCAGTACATTGATATTGTCCCGAGAGCCTGTCTGCGTCCACAGCCCTTGGACCACCTGAGTCCCAAGGTGACACCCCCCCCCAGCCGGAGAGGCCCACATCTGTGGTGACCACTACTCTGGTGGGTTCATGAAACAGCCTTGTGCCAGGGCCCCTAATGCCGACCACAGGAGGGACACACATACCTGAGTTGAAAGCGACATTGTGATCCTGGATGAGCCGTGGCCCAGTCTCTGGAATGGCAAGAGAAACCACTGGAGCGGTCTCGAGTGGTGGTGTTCCCTAAACAGGAAATAAATTTGCTAAGCAACTGAGATAACCTTATCAGAGACACTCGCCTCAAAGACAGGGTATGCTGAACCAACTCCTTGATGTTCTGCTGTCGCTCCACTGAAAGGAAAACTTGAAGCTTTTCCGAGTTGATCTGAGCACCGAGATGACAATGGACCTGGAAGGGAATAGGTGGCTCTTCTGGAGATTTATGGAGAAGCCATGGAGTTCCAGGACCTGACAGATGGTCAGCATGTCCTGCTGTGCTTGGAAGGGGGAAGCAGACAGAATCAAAATGTCATCAAGGTAACATAATATGCGAATGGGAATCAGCTGAATGGAGGCTTCCACTGCAGCAAACAGTTTGGTGAAAACCCTTGGGGCAGAGCAAAGGCCGAACGGCATTGCCCGGTATTGGTAATGCTGGCTGGCATACACAAATCTGAGGTACTTGCAATGTTGAGTGTGTATCGGGACATGGAGATAAGCTTCTTGTAAATCGATGGAAGTCATTACGTCCCCTTTTTGAATATAACCCAAGACGGTCTTGAGGGACTGCATCTTGAACCTCTTGTATCTGATTAATTTGTTGAGATGCTTGAGGTTGAAGATGGCTCTCCATCCCCGAGGACTTGGCCATCAAAAGTAAGATCAAATAGACTCCTTTCCCTTCCTGCAAAGTTGGCACCTTCTCTATCACCCCTATCTCCAGCAGGTGCTGTATCTCTGCCCAGAGATTGTCCTGTCTGTCCTTGTGATGGGACACTGGGGAGCGAATGAAAAAATTCCTGGTAATAGTTTAAAATTCTAGAGTTAGTCCTAGCCCCACCGTCCGATGAACCCAGGGGTCGGATGTGGTGGACTCCCACTGGGGTAGAAAAGGAAGGAGTCGCCCCCAATGGAAATGAGCAGGATGGAGTCATTTACCCCGTCTAGCGGAGCAGGAGTCTGTGCCCCTAAATGGCCTTCTGGAGGAGGGTTAGAATCTCCCCCTGTCACTTCTGCCCTGTCTATTGGCGAAACAGTCGAACCCCTGTGAAAACAATCTATTATAATAGGACCCCCTGGGCCCTGACTCTGCACAAAAGGGCTGCCGCTGACTATAGGGGGTAAATTTACGTTCCTGTCTGCTGTAAATCACAGGCAATACCTTCCTTTTATCTTTTCCCTTGGCTAATATTAGCTCCAGAGCTGTTCCGAAGAAGGAAGACCCTTGATAAGGGGCAGAGGCTAGCTTCCATTTTGATTTGGAGTCAGCCTTCCAGAGTTTAAGCCAAAGAAGTCTGTGTGAAGTTACAGATGATATCATTGCTCTGGCTGCAAATCTGGCCGCATCTGAAGATGCGTCCGAGAATACTCTGTAGAGGCCACTAACTTGTTAAAGTCTTGATTAAGTCTGGTGTCATCACAGGCCTTTCCTGTAACTGGTGAAGCCAAATCAAGGTAGTTCTGTTAAAGAAAGATGCAGAAGTTGCAGCTTTCACAGCCCAAACAGCTGCCTGGTGCATTTTTCTGAAGGAAACTTCCATTTTTCGTTCATCGGACTTCAAAACCTCCACAGCATCTGAAGACAAAACTGCAAAAGAAGAGAGGCTCACTACCGGAGGATCTACAGATGGTAAACTAAGTCCGTCTTCCAAAGCCAGGTCAGCACAGTAGACCTTTTTATCATATCCACTAGGGACAGACAGAACTCCCGATGAATCCCATTGCCTCTTAATCACGTCCTTAAAAAGTTCAGGACACGGGATAAAATCCTGATCTGGAGTAGGCACGGCAAATAATTCGCCATGAGGTTGTACCCTTGCTGACCCCTGGATGCCCGGATTAACAATTGTGCCCATGTTTGTAGCAGCCTTAGCCTTTCTAAGTAGTGTTTTAAAGACAGCAGGCCTGAACAAGGTGGTAAATGCTGGCCTATCAGGCATCAGTTCATCGTCATCTGAGAACTCAGGCTCAACCTGATTCCCCTCTGCTGTGTAGGAATCCTCACTAGGTGCCGCCTCTAATGGCACCTGAGGCAAAGGAGCTGGTATGGGAGGAGGGGGCAATGGCATTTGCCAAGCTGGCATCCCCAACTGTGATTGTCTCCCTTGCTGTTACCCGGAAGTTATCGCCTTGGCTAAGGCATACGTAAAAAAGAATTGAAAGTCAAATTTAGGGGGCCAACCCAGTCCCTCTTGTGGGTGGAGGCCAGCAGCTGTAGGCATGAAAGTTGCTGAAGGCCTTGGTCTACTAGAGGAAATGGATCCTTGAGATGGTGCATGAATGTCTCCCCGTGAAGCGGAGACCATATTTTGAGAAGCATGTAGGGGTAATTCAGGGCCCTGACAGCCTACGGTTTGCTGATTGAGGATGGCCTCCTCAACTACTTCCCCCCTGACCTGAGCTTGTTTTTGAGCTCTCAAAAACTGCCTCTCAAGTGCTTTATGCATCCTCTGCTCCTCCCTGTCCATAGCAGAAGATCCACTCGAAGGCTGCATGGTATTAAGGTTTAAGGTTTAAGGTTTTATTGCATTTATATACCGCCCTTCTCCCGAATGGGACTCAGGGCAGTTTACAGCCATATTAAAACAATCACATATCACATATGAAAATTAAAACTAATAAAATAATTAAACTATTTGGCCATAAAATTTAAAACCTCTGCTAAACCCCCTTTTAAAAATTTAACACAGATTTAAGTCAGACCGGCTTGATGAAACAACAGAGTCTTCAGAAGGAAGACGTAGAAGGAAGGGTAGTAGAAGTGGTTGAAGAAGGGGCCTTAGAACGTTTCTTGGAGGTCTTCTTAGACTTGGGGGTAATAAGAGCCTGCTCAGGTTCCAATGAAATTTCCTGGTCAGCCATGGTAATTATTCAAGGCACAAATACCAGAAGCCAGAAAGTGGTAAAACAAGTCTAAATTGACTGTAATGAGGAAGATCATCAGTAAAGCAGTTCAAAAGCCTCGCATCTAGCCACCACAGCTCAAACAGGAGTACCAAATTCCCCCTAAAATGGGCGCCGGCTTCCAAAATGTTGCCTAAAAATGGTGTGAAGTCCCACAGCTACCAAGATGTTCCTTTACTCACAATTATGCAGTCTCTGTTGGTGAGCCTGGCGAAATAAATACAAGAGACAGGCAGTCCCTTAAAGCGCAGCCTCGCTTTGAATCAGGAGAAGTTAGTTTGGAGTCAAAAAAGCCACCTGCCCATAAAATTGTGCTCCAAAAGGCATGCGAGAGTCCAAACGGCTCTGAAGGCCTTTTTACTCACAAAAACGCCAAAATCTCCAACGATAGGCTTGGCAGGCAAAACGCAAGAGACAGGCAGTCCCTTAAGTGCTGCGAGGCGAATTCCAACATCGAGTTTGAACTCGGAGTCCCGAGCAGGTACTCTGTAGCCGCCAACTAAGGAGAGAGAAAAATGGCGGTGTAGGGACAATCAGCGGACCAGTGATCCCAACCGTACACTGGCGGCCAAGTAACACAGCCTCAAGCTGTTTGGAGCGCCTGTAAGGAGGAAAAACTCCGCTCTCTGCAAATCAATTTTGACGGGACAGTCAAGCCGGCTCCCCAGCGACACCCATGTCAGCAGCAGAAGACTAGCTGCCTCTCACGACTCTTTCATGCTCCCACACCTAATAAAAATAACTAATATATATACACTAACAAACAACTATTTACACTATATAAAAAATCTCAAGAAAGCGGTAGGAAAAAAAGGCAAAACCTCACAAAGGTGAGAGGAGCTAAACTCACATCTCTATACTAAGACTGAGAGAAATAACTGGCGAGCCACAGAACCAGGGAGGAGTGGCCAGAGGAAAATTTAAAGGCAAAGTACACTCTCAGTCCCTATCAAGCAAGAATGATAGAACCCACCAATGAATTGTGTGGCATCGCCATGGAAAATTCATAGATGCAATTCTATGTTCCTGGCATTGTTTACTGATCAAAGGTAAAAGTCACTATGTAATTTTTCCTATTGTTGCTTCCAATTTTGGCCTTGCCTGTAGCTAAAATGTGACTGTTAACAAGTTTCAATCATGTTATCAACTAGAGAATGTGCATCACTCTTTCCACACAATTATTTCTGTATCACAGTTTGGGAAAGGCACTGAACAATGGCTCTAACTAACAATTGCTGTTAAGTAAGTGCAAAATTAGTTCTTATATTGAAGTTCACTGATTACTGCATTGAAAGCTGAATAAGATTTATGATGTTGGAAGATGCATGTTAGGGAGGAAAAGACATCAAAAACTAAGGTTAACTGCCTCATGCAAGAAATCTATAGATCCTTTTGACAGTTTTCTGTAAAAAACAGAATGGATACTAGTAAATAACTAGAACTATATAACAAGTACCCGTAAACTTTGCTTAACTAAACTAATTAGGACCAGAAATTACTTCACTAAGTGAAGCGGTCATAGATGAAACATCATGTGACTGCACTGTTTAGCAATTGCAATTCTGATGCTCCTGATTGCTCTTATTAGGTGATATTAGGGAGTGACCTTATGTTTCCTGTTGTGCCATGCTCACCTCCACTTCAACTACTGTCACCCAACTATCTTCCCATCTCTGCCTTTTGGGCTGCCCTACACTCCGCCACAACTGCCTATTCCTGCTACTGGTCCCAGAAGACCTTCATTATCTTTCTCCTGCTGCTGACAAGGCTATCCTGCCAAAACAGCTGCTGTTTTCCTGAGGCTGTGCAAGGCCTTATCGTGGCCTTCCCAAGGCCTTGGAGAGGACTTCAACACAGCCTTGTGGTTTTTGCATTGTCATGCAAGGTCTCCCCCTGAGGTTTTAAAATGCCATGTGAAGGCCTCATGTGGTATTGTGGTTTCATGCAACTTCACAAAGGGCCTAGTTCAGTATTGGCGAAACTTTTCAGCACTGAGTCCCAAAACGGGAGCGTGCACGCGGGGGGAGGGGGAGCACCAGAAATTGGAAGAGCAGCTTCCCAGAGCACACGCTTCTATGTGAGCTTCCGGTGTACAGTGGGTGCATGTGTGCCGGTCACCTGGTCTTCAGGTTTCTAGTGCGCCAGGGAGCTGCTCTTCTAGTTTCCAGTGCTCTTGCATGCGTGAAGACCATTTGGCGCGCTGGAACTCAGAACAATGGGTGACTGCTGACATGCCCAGAGAGATGGCTCTGCTTCCCACTTTCGGCATGCGTGCCATAGGTTCTCCATCAAGGGCCTAGTTGCTGCCTTGCTTCCTCGTACCTTGTCAGCAACAGGAGAAAGACGATGGCAAAGGTTGGCTGGTCTATTTTTTTTTATAATCTACCCTATCTAACCATCCAAAGTATAAATCACAGGTTCATTTTTTATATTTTTATGCAAACAATCCATCCAATTCATTTGGTAGGAGTTTCTGATTTTCTTGTAAGAATATTTTGTATATATTTTCATCAGCATTTTTCTAAGAAAGACCTTTTTTCCACAAGCTTTGCAAAATAATATATTTTCATGTTTACATTCCTCCAATATGCATACTTTGGTATGTATTTTTGAAATTTAAATTGCATTGTGTGTAGTTTTTTTTTTTTTTTGGTTTGGGCATTGTTTATAATAAAATGAAAACATTATTCCTTCTCCCCCATGCCTTATTAAAAAGATATGTATGGACACTATAGCAAATTTAACTACAGACTATAAACCTGGCCCAAGTTTTTAAAAACCATCCAACTTTATTCGGTGTCAAATGAAAAAATACACTTTACCCAACATTTTATTCTGTTCAAGCTAGTTGGGCAGTTCAATTTGCCTTTTTGAAGATATACAAAGTATATTTTAAAAATTAAATGTCTATGTTGCAAATCATTTTTCGGTTCCTTTTTATGACTGTGTGGGATTAAACTTTTTCTCTTGACATTGTTCATTATTTTTGTTTCTTAGCATTCCAGGATTGCAGGGTGAGTAATAGGCTATTAGTTACTTGTCTTTCATAACCAAAAGAAAAAAGAAAAAAGAAAAAAAAAGAAAGAAAGAAAGAAAGAGAGAGAGAGAGAGAGAGAAAGAAAGAAAGAAAGAAAGAAAGAAAGAAAGAAAGAAAGAAAGAAAGAAAGAAAGAAAGAAAGAAAGAAAGAAAGAAAGAAAGAAAAAAGAAAAAGAAAAAAGTTGGTGGGGGGAGACACAAGGGATAATTTAAAAAAAGATTTATGCTACACTTGATTTAGTTGAAAGAGAATCAGGAAAGTTGAAGAATATGTTGCTATTTAATTTCTGCTTTATTATGGTTAAATGCTTAAACAGCATTTAGGTATGACAGAATCTCATATCTCATATAAAAATACTTCATTCTGATGTTTGATGTTTAGAATATAATAAAATAAATAATCTAAATTTGCAAATATTTGAACCAACATTTAGGAGGCTATAACAGACGCAGAACAGTCAGCTAATCGTACATATTCTAATTTAAAAATGGAGTTTAGCAAATTTAACATCGAAAGGGAAATCTTTGCTTTTAAGAAAAAAAATAACATTTTCAAACTGTCCTTTTTTCTTTTTTTGTATTTCAAAGCAGTAAATCCTTAAAAATAACTTATGCTATCTGTAATAATTTTTCTTAAAAATTTTTTCGCTGCTGAAAATTATGGGCACCAAGAAGTTCTAATTCATGAAAACTGTTTATGGAGAAACTATCATATTAACATAGCTATTTATGTTTTTCACAGGCAGACTATACTTTTGACTGCTGTATTAAAAATAAACAGAATAATTATCCTGCAGCTTGTGACTTTAACAAAGCATATTTTTATTTAACCATTCAAAGAACTGTCTTATTTGTTTAAAACAAATCAGTAGGTCAACATCAATGGTTTCTTAGCAATTTAACAAGGGGAAATATTAATATCTCAGTTTTTAAAAATTATCTACTATTTAATAATTGCTTAACTTACAGGCTAGTTTCTGCTGCACAGTCAAAATTCATTCCCAAAATATTGATTACATAACCATAGAAATATTGAGTAAAAATTAAGACATCTTCACCCTCTTGTTGCATCAGGCCATGGTTCCATAATGTTTTAAGACTGCCATCATTGTACCAGTGCCCAAAAAAACTATCATCACATGTCTTAATGATTACTGTCCAGCTGCACTCACTTCTATTATGATGAGAGATTGGTAAAGGGCTATATGGTTTCATGCCTTGCCCCTACATTTGAGTCATTACAGTTAGCCTATTGGAAAAACCGCTCTATAGATGATGCACTTTCTTTATTGAAAAAGTTTTACAATACAAAAATTTTTTCATTTCCCCCCCCAATCCCCCTACCTTCCTCCACTTCAACCCCATTCCCCCCATCCCCCCCTTGACTTCCGCTAGAATTATAAAATTATAAAATTTATAAAAAATTTTACAATTATAAAAAATTTAAAAAAAGAAAAAAATAAGGAAAAAGAAAAAAAAACCCCAGTACATATAAGAAAATAATATAAGAAATAAATCTATAAGTAATAAAATTTTTCTAAAATTAGCAATATTGCAATAAAGAAAACTAATAATAGTAAAATTTACCTCATTAATCAACCATCAACCATCAATATTCATTTATCAATCAATAAGATACTTATAATATTTAAACCCAATTAAAAAATATCATACCTTTCTCTAATCCATTAATATTAACATTACTAATTAAATACCAAGATCAACCCCCTTATAATAAAATATAATATATAAAACATATTTCTATTCTAATAGAATATAATATATGATTATACATATATAATTATAATTATACAATTATATCCAAAAGATTTTTTCCATCGCAATAATCCATGTTTCAATCTTCTCTTCATCTTGATTGAAGTTAAATATACTTTCTTCCAACGTAATTCCAATAAGCTTCATCTTCCAGGTGCTCCCATCAGCAAGAAACATCACTCCATATAAAAATCCCCCCGAGTGACCTTATATTGATAATATCCATCCATGAAGGTATTTTATAATCCTCTAGGTAGACCAGTCAGACTAGCTAATGCTGTGTGTATGTGTGTGTGTGTGTGTGTGTGTGTGTGTGTGTGTATATATATATATATATATATATATATATATATATATATATATATATGTATGTATGTATGTATGTATGTATGTATGTATGTATGTATGTATGTATGTATGTATGTCTTTGGTTATTCGGGTCTTCTCCTGCGTAGAATTGGAAGTATCTTATTCTACGCGGGAGAAGACCCAAATAACCAAAGACCTACATACAAACACCCGCGAAAACCTCAGAAAACAAATATATATATATATATATATATATATATATATATATATATAATACTAGAAACGGCATTCCCAGATGTTCCTTTAATAACTCTTTCAAATCCTGTCACCCTTTCCACTTCCTTCCTTCGGGTTCCAAGATGTTTTCATCGTTAATGTCTTCTTCTAGATAATAAATTCCAAAAAAAAACAAAAAACTATAATAGGTAACTACAGATCGCTTACATATATTGCAGCAATCTGTTTACCTTTCTCAGGATGTTAAGTCCAACTCAGGATAAACTTTGTAGAAAATTTTTATAATCCATTTTGATATATAGATCAAATATAAATCTAACTCAGGATGAGCTTTGTAAAAAATTTATAATCCATTTTCGTATATAAATCAAATATAGTCAAAATTATCTTTTATACTATTCAGTTAATCAAATTTTTTTTCGATCCTTTCTGCAAAAGATTTGAACAATTCATAAATCTCCTTGTGTTGCACAACAGTGGTTTTCAATTGAGTTTCCTCCTTAGCTTCTACTTCTTGTTGGTTAGCATCATCCCCCTCCTCTTGTAGGGTACTGGACCTCTGCTGTTTCTCATCTCGAGTTGTAATTTTATTTTTTGATCCTTGCTCGAACAGTTCAAGGTCCAGTACTCCCCCTCTTGGATCTCTGGGATGCTTAATTTTCTCATCTGGAAAATCCATAATAGAATCCTCTGAACAACCACCTGGTGCTCCTTTTTCTTCTGACACACTGAACAACCACCTGGTGCTCCTTTTTCTTCTGACACACTTTGGATTTCTTCCATCTGCTTACTTTTCACAGACTCTCTTTCAGGTTTTTTATTCTTAACATCTTCCGGGGCTCCCTTAAAAATATTATTGTAAAAATGTTCCGCTTTTTCAATAGTATTCAAACAATGTCTCACACCTTGATATCTGAAAGTTATACCAGCTGGAAAGTCCCATCTGAATGGGATATTGCTTCTCTTCAATTCCTTGACCAAAAAACCAAAATCTTTTCTATCCTTTAAAATCTTTGGTGGTAACTCCTTAAAAACACTAATTTGTATACCTTCTACCTGCACAATAGCAGAGTAGGATTTTTGTAGAACATCATCTCTCAATCTTCTGTCAGTAAAGTAGACAACGACATCTCTAGGCAAATTCCTTTGTTTGGCTACACGTGAGTTAACTCTATAAACTTTCTCCATACACCAAGAATTAGCTCATCTTCCAACTTTAATAATTCCGCAAAAGCCTTTGCACAGACTGTTCTTAAATTTTCTCTCTTATCTTCTCTTATACCTCTTAATCTAATTGCTGATTCCATAGCTTTAATTTGAAGCATAATCACATCATTCTCTATATTCTGGTTTCTGGTTTTTAGCATCAGCTTCCACCAATTTTTCTTGTATTTCTTTCATCTGGGAGTCAAACTTACTACTAATTTCAGTCACTTTCCTCCCCATTTCTTATGTGCTTCATCTTAGCATGGCACACCTGGAGAAGAATACTCATGCACAAATGCTGTTTATTGATTTTAACTCGGGGTTAAGCACAATCATTCCTCAATATTTGGTGAACAAACTGGACCTAATAAGTGTTGTGGTCCACCAGCAGCTTGTGGAGCTGGCAGCGGAGTCAGACAGTGAGGAGGTTGGGGAGGAACATGGGCCAGTCCTGGAGTCTGGGGAAGGCCTTGACAAGGGCTCTGCATTGGAGGCAGAGATGGGGCCAGGGTCATCTGGGAGTGATGCGTGGAGCCTCCAGAGTTGGACAGCAGAGAGGCAGGGGAACAGGAGGAGCCTGTTCCTAGTGCGTGCATACGCAGAGCTGCCAGAAGGCACGAACAGTTAAAACAAAAGATACAACTTGGGAGTAAGGCCTGGAAATGATTGGCCCCTCCCATAAGGCTTAAAAGAGGAGCAAAGGCATGTGGGCACTTTGCAGGAAAGCAACGTTGTTAATTCTGTTCCCGGTCGGCATCTCTGTTTGATTCTGGAATTCATGTGGTTTTGCAAAGTAGGTCTTTGGCAGAGTGTCAAGGGAGATAAAGGTTGGTGATTATCCCGAAGAACTTCTCCCGAAGGCTTTTTTCAATTAATTGGGACTCAGCTGTGAATGAATATAATTCACAGCTATTGCAAAAAGAGATTTTTGGGACTACTCATGAGTTTTAATGACTCCAGAAGCCTAGGTCACAACATTAAGTTTTAATACCCCTTTTGGTAATTGGATACTAGATTTCTTTATTGATACATTCCAGTTTGTGTGAGTTGGGAGAAAAGTTTCCAACTCCATCTCGAGTACAGATTCCCCACAGGGCTGTGTTTTGAGTCTGCCACTGTTCACCTTGAAGACCCACAATTCCTGTGCCACAAATCATATTGTGAAGTATGCAGATGACAAGGTGGTTGTGGGTCTTATCCAGGATGGCAATGAAGATGCTTATAGGGAAGAGGTAAAGGCTCTGGTGGACTAGTGCAATAAAAGTAACCTGGCTCTAAATGTTAATAAAACAAAGAGATCATCATAGATTTTAGAAAGAGTCAGCATGTCATACTTCATTCAATATAAAGGATGCAGCTGTAGAGGTGTCAACAGTATTAAGTAACTGGGGGTGCAGGTAACTAACAATCTGAAGTGGTCTCTCCACACGTTATTCTTGGTCAAACATGCAAGCCAGCATCTGCATTTCCTGTGTCAAATGAGAACACATCTTTCTTTTTCTATCCTGGCCACTTCTTATAGAGGCATGACTGAGAGCATTTCAACAAACTGCATCATTGTTTGGTTTGGTGGCTGCAGTGCCTTAGAGAGAAAGTTCATTGAGAGAGTGATAAGGGCAGCTGAGAAGTTTATAGGAAGCTCGCTTCCTGTCATTCAGGATATTGCTTATAACTGCTATGTGCTTAGAGCTCAAAGCATTGTTAAAGACCCACACGCCGTTCTGCCCCAACTACGGAACCCAAGAAATACAGTACACACAAAACTCCAAACAATTCCATTTACTACAAACACAGTCTTTTTCAAATGCTTGCGATTACTAAAAATGTCCTTAACAGCCTGCCAGAAATTCCAAAGATTAGATAAAGGTTTACAATAGTTGGCAATTAGCCCAGAAACCAGGTTTGCAAGAAAATTCACTCTCAAATGCTCAACAAACGACCGGACAAACACATGTTGTTTCCTGCAAAGTTTGCCAGCTGTGTGCAAATTTAAATAGACTAAGGGAGTGGCCAATTAGCCCCAAGCCTTACTCTCGAGGAGACCTCCTCCTGAGTAACCACTCCTGCCTTTTGGCAGCTCTGCGTGCTCGTGCATTGAGAAGAGGCTCCCCCACTTCACTCTCTTCACTTGAAGAATCTGAAGAGCCTGAGTAGCGTAGGGGACTATTGCCTCCTATTAAAGGCAGCAATTAAGATCCTGCAATTTCTGCGAGTTCAATCCTAGCCAGGCTCAAGGTCGACTCAGCCTTCCCTCCTTTCTAAGCTGGGTAAATTGAGGACCCAGTTTGTGGGGGCAATAAGCTGACTTTGTATAAATATACAGAAGTGTGAATGCTATTGCTTAACGCACTGTAAGCCGCCCTGAGTCTCCAGAGAAGGGCGGCATATAAATCAAATTTTTTTTAAAAAAGGCCCTGGCTAAATCTCTGCCTCTGGCACCACATCTTCTTCAGCCTCCTTGCTGTCCAATTCGAGCGCCGGCTGCACAGGCTGCTGGCGCGACACCACACCAGCCTCCTCGTCAGGATCAGCCACAACTGCGCAGACCGCTGGCGGGCCACAACACATGCACACACTTCATGGACTATTTCTGTTATTCCCCTATGGGAGAAGGTACTCTTTGAAGTATTTTTAGCAGGACTACCAGATTCTGTAACAGTTTTGTTCCCTATGCCATCCATCTGGTAAACTCACAAGATTCATTTTTGTCGCCATGTACATGTATACATCCGAACTAGACTGTGTTGTTTTCCCAGGCTATATAATATATGTGAGCATATGCATAATTTTGTATTTATTTAGTCATGTTTATGTACTGTATATTAGAAGTGGAGACCCTTTGAGACCTGTATGCAATGAAATTTCATTTTAATTTATACCGATTAATGTACATTCACAGTGACAATAAAGTTATTCTAAGTCTAACGAATTCCTAAAATGAATTTAATGGCTTAATCTACAGATTGTAGCTGGCTTGTTTTAAACATCTCACAAGCTCTCACTAGGATATTTTTTTATATGTCTGAAACTGCCCTGGTTTACAATAACGCTAACATAGAATTTTTAAGCATTTTTTATTTATGAAAATTATGGGCACCAATAATGTCAAGTATGAATCAATAATGTTTGATATGTGATACATGAATCAAAGTAATCTGATTCACATATAATGTCAACTGATAAAACTAAATTGTGGTTGAATTCACATTCAAATTCTATCCTACAGGGTGTAAATCCCAACATAAGATCAATATCAGTCCTTTTAAACATATAAATCCAGGTAATCTGGTTACAGTGAACTTCAACACAGACTAAAATATTCTTTTACATATTTTCTCCATCCCTCCCTCTGTCCCACCATTAGCTGTAAAAGCCAGATATTCATTAGGCCTAGTGTGCCTTCACTCTGAGTGAAAGGTGAGACATTTATTTATGCACAAAAGCAAAGAGGGACCTCTCAGCCAAGAACGGGAATTATTTTCTGCTCTTGAGCACTATTTTTATATGCTTATACTTGAGAAAACAAACAGATTACTGTAATTTGGCACATCACTGACATTTTTGTGTCTGCCCACTGAGTTTCAAGAGTACCATCCCATAATATATTTAGCATGAGCCTGTTAATGTTCATCTAATTATTCAGAAGGTGTGTTTTCACCATTCTAATGAATATTTGAATGCAAAAGGTCAAGACCAGTTCTTATAGGTTTAACTATTTATCTATTCCTCTCTATCTAAGGGATTTAGGAATTGGAGACATCTGCTGACATCAATCCCTCACCTCCCATCATGCTACCTCAAGTTCAAATTATAAATTCAGGAGTGTGTAAACCTTCCCAGTATTTTATCTTCATTTTTAGTCCTAAGATTAGCAAGCTTTTAAAACAGTGCATCTTTCTACACACAAAGTTATTGGTGAGGCTGAAGTAAGCAGTTGATCCAGAAAAATGGTTGAGTTCCAGATTTATTCTCACATTCATTTTCTTATTTGTATCTTCCTTTTTTCTTTATGATATTCATTAATAAATACTCGGGTTTGCACCGGCAATGACTGAGACAAGAGTGGAATGCAGCAAGCAACAGAACTTTATTCAGCACAGCAACAGACAGCCAACAGCTTCCTGCGTTTGACAGCTCCCCTTTATACGAGCTGTCAACACCGGGAACCAATCAGAAAACAGCTAAACCATTATCACTTGTCACTAAGGGGGAAGAGTTGGCGGCTGGTTTAATATTCAACACCCATTCCTACCATGTTGGCGCATGCGTAGTCCTGCAAGTACGCAGGCCTACACTGGCTCCATCCTGATCGCCAGGGCCCAGATGGCTGCAAGGGTTCAGCCAATGGGCCTGGCAGTGCCACTTCTTCTGGTAACATCGATTTTCCTGGTACCAACCCCTGAAAGTCCTCGACTGCCTCACCGGCTGCAACAGGTAAGTGCGACGTCGCGGCTTCTTCTGGTGAGGGTATGGGAGAAGGGTGTGGTTTACCAATATCGACGGAGGGCTGCTCGTATTGGGGCTCTGCTTGCGCGCCACCTCTGCTAGGTTGGTTTGTGATAAGCCACCTTTTCCGCAGTTGGTCCTGATGTCATTTCCAAATCCTATCTTGGCCCATATCTACCCGATAGGAGCAGGGCCCCGCAATTCTTACGATTGTCCCAGGCAGCCATAATGGCTGTTCCCCATAATTCTGGGCATTAACTGGGTCTTGCAATTGGAATGGCAGGTGCCTCCTGCTTGAATCCAATATAGCGAAGCAATATTGTGGATGTATGCGGTCTAGGATGTATGCGCAACTTACGGCCCATTAGTAACTCAGCCGGGCTCTTATTCGTTAGTTGGCATGGGGTAGTATGCTGCACTAAGAGATAACTATTTACCCGTTCTTGCCAGCTCCCAGGGCCCATCTTCCTTAACGCAGGACGTTAAGCGGACGGCACGTTCAGCACATCCGTAGCTAGACGGATGGAACAAGGTGATGAGACAGTGCCTAATACCTTGAGTAGCTAGGAAAGCCTCAAAAGGGGTGGACGTAAATTGGGGCCAATTATGGGTAACCCATGGGTCACAAACAACCCCCGGAAAGCCCTAATGACTGTGTCCGAAGTAGTAGACGGCATGAGCACTTCTACCCACTTCGGGAATGCATCTGCTACAATGAGGAAGGACTGCCCTTGCATTAGACTTGCAAGGTCGATATACAACTGGGACCAGGGTGCTCTAGGGTCTTCCCACTCCCTGGGGTGGTCCCTCGGTGGCATACGGCTACTGTCCTGACATTGGGGGCAGGTGGCAACACACTATAGGGAGGCATTGCATACCAAGACAAGTGGCAGGTGCTCGCAATATTGGGTTAGAACAGAATTGGAGACCAGGTGGCGCTTGATGGCCTGGAAAGTAGCAGCCTCCTGTGACTCCCAAACCCAAGGTGCTCCACGGTCCAGCAACTAATGTAATGGTTCAGCCACGGACACCTTATGCGGGAAAAAGACTGCATAGAAGTTTAAAAGGCCAAGGAAAGCCTGCAGATCTGCCTTACAGCGAGCGGGTCGGGCGTCCACAATAGCTGCCGTCTTCGCAGGAGTGGGGTGCATGCCAGAGCCATCAACTAGGAAACCCAAAAACTTCACCCCTAGCACAGCAATTTGGCACTTGCCGCAGTTTACCTTAAGCCCCGCACTGTCAAATTGGCGGAGTAGCTGGCGCAGCCTGTCCATTAATTCTGACGGACTTGTGGCAGACACTAATACATTGTCAAAATACAGTACGACTCCGGGGATTCCATGGATGACTCTCTCCATCAAACTCTGGAAGAGCCCCGGGGCCACATTCCCACTGAATTGGAGGTGACGACAGTGGAATGCCCCTGGTGTGTAACAATGGTTTGGGCCTCCGTGGTTTCATTGTCTACCAGCAATTGCTGATACTGACCCCTTGCCAAAGGAGTGCAGCACATGTTGCACTACAGGGATAGGATAGGTGTGGCCCAGGAGCGCTTTATTAATAGTTGCATGGTAATCCGCACAGATGCAGATTGAGCCATCCGCCTTAATAGGTGTAACTATCAGCGTCTCCCAACGGGCATAATAAACTGGTTCTAAAATTCCCTGGGAGATGAGCTTAACAAGTTCAGCATCCACCTTTGCCTTGAGTGCAAAAGGCACGCGCCAGGGCTTTAGCTCGCAGGGTGGGCAACTGGGGTCTAAACTGCAGGATACTGGGGTGCCCTTATAGCAGCCCAGCTTGCCGTTAAAAACAGTGAGGAACTCCCTGACTAGGCTATTCAGCTCATCAGACCTAATGGCGTTAACCTCTTGTATGGTTAGACCTAGAGGCCTAAACCAATTAAGCCCAAGTAAACTCGCAAGGAGGCTGCAATTACAACTATGGGCAACTTTCCACTGAAGTTCTTGAACTTTACCCTGAACTTCCCACACCGTAAAACGGGGATTTGTGCTCCTTGATAGTCACGCAGGGACACATCACAAGGCATGAGGCGGTGTTTAGCCAGATGTGGCACAAGCCATTTCATTGTGCTCCAAGAAGCAATAGTGGTGGCTGAGCCAGAGTCCACCTCCATCTGGCATGGCATGCCCTCTATGGAGACAGCGATATATATCTTCTGGTGGAGCGGACAATTGATGCAAGGGTAACCATATTGTTAGCTGCTGGGTCCCTGCCCCAACCTGAACGGTAGTCCTGGGTACTGGCTCTCCTGGGCAGATTCCAGCGCTGGCAGCCAGCTATGGCAACTGGCAAACTTGGACAATCTGGCCCCGTTGGCCACAATGGCAGCAAACCGCCTCCTTGAATTGGCAGGCAGACCGCAGGTGGAAACTCCCGCAGCCCCTGCATTCTGAGGACCCTGCTGTATTTGGCCGGGGCAGTCGCTGTAAACTCTGAATACCGTTCACATCACTAGGCTCATCCAGCACGTCCTCATCACTGTAGTCTACCGAGCTGGGATGAACCGCCTCCCCTTTAGGCTTTTCCATGCTTTGGCCCCGGGGAAGGCTGGCTATTGATAGCATAGCAAGCTCTGCTGCACACGCTTCATCTAATGCTTCTTGAAAGGTGAGCTCTGGTTTCGCAATTAGTCGCCTCTTCAGATTTTGATCCCCCACCCCACTGACAAGTCTTTCCAACAAGTAGTCATCTAAATCGACGAATTGACAATGTCTAGCTGCCTTCCTTAGTGCGACCACATATTGTCTAATGGATTCACCTTCAGCCTGATCTCTATGGTAAAAATGTTGCCAGCAAGCAATGTGGGATAGCGCTGGAGTGTAATATTTTTTTTTAAATTTGGACATGAAATCGTCCCAAGTCCCTGGGTAATAGACTGGGGAGCCATCAGGGTCATTGCTGTATCGAACATTTTGGGGCCACAAAAACTCAAGAAATACGCTCTCTTACATTCACTTGACAAGTCTCGATAATTATTTGTGATGAGGAAACACTCAAAATGGGTGACATACGCCTCCCTTGACTTTGTCGCCAGGTTAAATGGGGCAAATTGCTGTGGTGTAGCCATCTTCTTCCACAGCGGTTTTAGCGTCGGCGAATGTCTGGCGGCCTCGACCCACTGTATGGGGAAACCCAGTGACAACTCGGCTGTACTGGTTGTGTCACTTTGTCTCCAGGTGCCGACAGTAAAATCCCAACTTCGTCGCCCCTAATAAATACTCAGGTTTGAGGAGGCGAGAGTGGAATGCAATAAGCAACAGAACTTTATTCGGCATGGCAACAGACATCCAACAACTTCCTGCGTTTGACAGCTCCTCTTTATATGAGCTGTCAACGCCGGGAACCAATCAGAAAACAGCTTGCCTGTCACTAGAGGGGAACAGTTAGCGGCTGGCTTAATATTCAACACCCATCTTTTCTGTCTTTTTTTCTTCTGATAGCATAGGTTGAAAAGGAAGGCAGATTGCTCCATTCAGAGGACTCAAGTTGACTGCAAAACACTGATGAAGTTAAAACAAGATGAAGATTAGATTGAAGTTGCATATGACTTATCACCATAGATCATCCATCATGCACTGTGGATCATGAACTATGGCTTAATAGTGGTGATTGTAACTGACACTCCATCAGGACAGAAAGAGGTTGTTTGAAATATATTCTGAAAATAACTGTTTCAAAGGATCCCCTTTTATGTAAGAGACTAAACAGCAGTATGAATCAACTCAACCAATTGGCTTGCCTTTGTGCAAATCTAAAGCATTTTGGAGTACCAAACCTGCCGGTGAATTGGTCATGTGATTCTGGATTTCAAAACTGACTTTCCACATTGTCCAACCGGCAAAGGCTCACTGTACTAGTGGAAGGCTATTTTGCATGAGAAAGTCCATAGTGTGCCCACTGATTCCAATTCCATCCATCATGAATAACATATTCTTAAAATGCTCAGAAAAAGCAAAATGACAATACTAATTTCCATATTTATTTAATTCCTTATTTGAAATAATCAGATAATACTTTGGCATGCCTTCCCATGAACATATAATACACATGCTACTCATGTTGTATGAATCAGAGCCCAAGCTATTCCTTTTCAAGTATAGCATTAATCCTTAGTTACAAAGGAATATTGGAGAATAAATTGTTAAAGGTTGGAATCAAGAAGGCAGATAAAATTTCTGGTTCTTCTACACCTATACAATGTTCAAGTACTAAATCAACCCTCCCTTATTTAAGCTTATGAAAGATATAAAAGCATTAAATATAGGCCAGAGCTGTCCACAAGGTATAGTCAACAAAATCAAGATGGCAGTCACAATGGCGAGAATGAAGATCTCTTATTTTATATGAACAAAGGAAAGGAACAATCAATATGTTTGACTAAAAGCAACCAAACTTCACAGCTACTTGTGCTGTTAAAGAAAACAACAAGAAGATAAGAGTGGTGAACAAAATAAAATTCACTCAATTTGCTGAATCATTGACTTTTGAAGATTCTGTAACAACAACAACAACAAAAAGACAAGGACAGAAAGTCCATCAAATAAGAATTACAAGTTTTCCCTATAATATTTGTTCTCCGGCATGTGTGACATTACTGGACAATATGTCTTCACCTTCCTTGTGTTGGTTATTTTGGTTGAAACAAAAGCCAGAGGGCTCCAAGTTCCCATTCCTGTTTTAAAATTTCTACCATTCATATTAAGGAATTCTAATTAAAGAGGGATGATAAGGAAAAGTCCAAGATGATGAACTTAATTACATAAAAATGGCCTCATCAAAACCTTGCTCTTTTGTCTTCCTGACAAGCCTGCCTCCAGCAACTGATTGTGCAGCTTCTGCTTGAAAAAAGTTAAGCCCACCATATGTTACTCAAAGAAGTTGTTTGGATTTGTAGCCTAAATGATTCCTTCCATGGTTCTATTATTGTTTTGTACATTTTTATGGTCAAGCAGAGAGACTGATATATTTCTCTGCTCAGAAGCCATATTAATTTTCTTATCTAATTTATGAATCATCACAGTATCATTCTTTTCTTTTCTCTCAATTTATGGATACTGTGAAATTAAATTCCCAGTCATGCATGTACTGGTTGTGGTTGCTGGAATGGAAAAAAAAATATTTACTGAATCACAAGTTATCCACCCTATTGTAGAAAGAAACAGGAGAAAGAATCAAGTTAATATTTGTTCCAGCTTCATTTAAATGACCAGAAACTATCCAGCCTTGGCTAATTTCAATGGATTAAAATGGATGATAAACCAATAGCTAATATTATTTATTTATTTAATTAATTAATTAAATTTATATGCCATCCTTCTCCCGTAGGACTTGGGGCGGCACACAGAATTAAAAACATATAACAATAGAAAATCCTAAAATTAGCCAATCTAAAACCCCCAAACAAAATAAAATCTCATGGCAGATCAGGGAAATTGCTGAAACAGCCATGTCTTCAGGTCGGTGCGGAAAGTGCAGAGGTCAGGGGCACTTTTATGTATTATGTAGTGGGCTGCAGTAGGCAAGAACAGACAGCATAGATACAACAGCATTTATTGATTCAAGTGGAACTGCAGAACAACAGGCAAATTTATACTCTGGTCCCACAGGGCCTCAACCAATCATAATACTTGAAAAAACCCGCCCAAATATGAATGTTCTAAGTTTCCCTCCAAAACAGTTGAAGTTAATAGTTAGGATCACCTAAAGGTTAGTTTCACTTTAGCAGTGCTTAATACAACTATATATATTCAATACATATCAGGTAATATCAGGGCAATAAATTGGATTGGAAAGTAGAAACAAAACAATTGGCAATATGACAATTTCACACCACTTTGATACTGGTGCAAGAAACTGTAAGATTAGGGCAGTCGAGTTCAACTTAAAGGAAATATTTTGTGTACATTTAATTAATAAAAGTAATTCACTCCTAGCTATTAATTATTTTCCTTTTATTTCCCCCACTCCAGAGGTGGGTTTCAGCAGATTCTGACCAGTTCTGGAGAACTGGTAGCAGTAATGTTGAGTAGTTCAGAGAACTGGTAGTAAAAATTCTGACTGGCCCCGCCCCCCATCTATTCTCTGTCTCCTGAAAGGGATGAAATGGGGATTTTGCGATATCTTTCCCCTGAAGTGGGATGGGAATGGAGATTTTACAGTATCCTTCCCTTGCCATGCCCATCAACCCATGCCACGCCAACCAAGCCATATCCACAGAACCAGTAGTAAAAAACTTTGAAACCCACCACTGCACCCCCCCCCCCGCCCAAGATATCTGGAGCATGCTTTGCACTTGTTACTGTTGTTCTATTTCTCATTATATTTTTGAAATTAATTTGTATTTACTTTTACTACTGCAATAAAAATTTCAATAATAAAGAGATCTGGAGCATGGTCTAGACGTTAAGGCACCATGTTGGAAACCAAGAGACTGAATTGTAGTCCCACCTTAAGCATGAAAACGTGTTCAATGACTTTGAGATTCATTCTCTCTCAGACCAACCCACCTCACAGGGTGGGGACAACAGGACCAGGAAGGAAAATTAGGGGCATGTTTGATATTAGTTAGCAGGATAACCAAAGTTAGCAGAATAACAAAAATCTAAAACTTTTTCCTTCAAAGTGGAGCAAATTCTCTATTCCTTCATGATATAAATATCAGCCCTTAGATGCTTAACTAATCTCTGTAAAAGTGTTAGAATAAAGTAGTTATGACCAGAAAATTATGAAGCCAAAAGTAGAATTTATGATTCATCATGAGGAATAAATCTCTTTGTAAAGCAGGACAGGAGATACACATTAAATCATCTGGCTTATCCAATTGGGAATTTAGTTAGGACTTCTCCAGATGTTTCAAACTGGAATTTTCACACTATCTGACATTATCATCCAGTTCCATTCCAAAAGGAGAAAGTTTATTCAAGTGATATAATATTCTCCCATTTCACTGAAAACAGTGTAGCTACATTCTTGAGATATCTGAACAGCTTGTAACAGCTGGAAACATGGGTGTTCTTAGCCATCAGTTGTAGTATGCCCACACTAGATTAATACTTTTTCTTGTCAATCAAAAAAAGAATCAAACTGGTAACACACTAATGCATGTTGCTTGATAGAAATAATTACAGAATGAAGGTTAGCAAAAAGAATGTCCTTCCAAAATGTTTCACAACAGATCATTTCAGAATGTTGAAAACCGAGACTCAAGACCAGCAAGTCAGAATGAGAGGCAGAGAGAGAAGAACAGAACACCACTCTTGGCTTCAAGGAAAACTCAGATTTAGTAGGCATACCAGTATGCAGCTGTCAGGCATCCTTGTCCCAGGATACCCCACACTCTCTGTTTCAATGCGCACAACAGAATATTCTAACTATGTCAGTTCTATAGAAGTATGGAGTAGATATACACATATGGCACTGAATAAAGAATTCTGCAAAATCCAAATATAGTTTTTGAATTCAGTGGACTTCTCTCAGGTAAATATGCACTCCAGTTGAGGTAGTCCTTAAACTGGTCACTCAGCAATCATTCAAAATCATGACAGATCTCCCCGGGGCTATTTATGACGCAGTTCTAACATGTTGCTCCAGCCTTCCTCCCTGTGGCCACGTGATCACATTTTGAGTGCTCGGCAATTGATACACTTTTATGGACATTTGTGGCCTCCTGAAATAACATGATCACATTTTACTGTATTTTTAACAAAAGTCAGCATTTACTCCCAGCATTGTTTGGCAAACAATTGGTTCGCTTAACCAACTGCTGCAAAAAATGTTATAAAATTGAGTTGGTCACATGGGTGACCCTTTATGGCTATAATGACTTATTACTATAAGGTCCATTACAGTTGTTAAGTCAAGGACTATCTGTATAAGTTTTTTTATGTGTAAGCTCTTATAAAGTGCAAGATGCATCAGAATCACATTAGTCTTCATTGAATTAATAGAGAAGATTTAGTTCCAGATTACTGTACTATTCGTGCCATATGCTACTTTTGTTAATTCAGAACAAAAAGAATAGAGATTTTTCCCCCTGACATCAATCTTTGATTTCATCAACAGATTAAACAAAGCAAATATATTTGCATATTTCAAAGGCAAATTGGATATGTTCAGATTGCATACTACTCTCAATTTTGTAATGCATTTTTCAAAACAAAAATATAAAAGTTAGAACAGTAGATAACGGTAGATATAAAAGTATGACTATTGGGAAATTATTCCCTTAAAATATGTTTATATACTTTTTAATTAGAACAGGTTAATGTCTGAATATTTACAAAACTGAAATAGATAGAAATAGGATGATGTAATTATTTCTACCATTTATCCAATTATATTTTCACGATAGACCTCTAAAAGTATTATTATGTAGGGAAAATGTCTGAATATCTTATCAGATAGACTGAAACCTCCACTTTGACTTCATCAAAAAAAGAATACATTAAAAATATTACTGGGTTGAAACAATTGCTTTTTATACTACATCACTGAAAGGCAACTGAGATTAATAAATAGGTGAAATGCTGAAATGAACTTAAGTTAAATATTAGTAACAGGTACAATAAATAAATATATGTTATTTATGCTATTATGCTGCTATCTTTTTGTAATGTTTTACACTGAATTCAATTATATTTAGCTTGTCTTAACTGGGATGAAGTATTACTACAAAAAAAGAAATAATGTGAACAAAATGTACCAAAAAATTTATTACAGCAAGGAATGGTGTTTTTTTTAACACATTACTAGTTAATCATAACTGACTTGACAAAGCTAAACAAAAACTTTTCAGTACTATGAGTGACAACAAGGAAAGCTTTGAGCTAATTTGGATTATTAAAAAAATTGTGAAACATTCTGAATGATAGTTAAATGTCTATGGAGATTTTCAATCATACAGGTCATGGAAACCAGAACTGAAGAAGCTTCTTGGATGAAACATTTTCAAGAAAAAACAAAGAAAGTACAGTTGCCTTTTGAAAAATATATACACACATATATACACACAAACACCTAAAGCAGCAGTTCCCAATTGTTCTGTCTTGGCAGCCCAGTGGAGGAGACGGAGGAGAGGGGCTGGTTTTATGCAAGAGGCTGGCATATGAACAAGCAGGTGCAGTTTATACAAATAGAGCTGTGCACGTGCACACTTTTGCCTGCTGCTCATGTGACCCAGTTCTGAATGGGCTGTGGCCCATATCTGTGCTGCAGCCCAGGACTTGGGGACCCCAAGACCTAAAGGTCTTGGGGTCCCCTGTAGCTTTGATTGGTTAAGATATTTAGAGATTTAGTAAACAGTTTTGACGGTGCTCAGAGCAGGGGTGTCAAACTCAAGGCCTGGGGGCCAGATTTGGCCCACAGGGTGCTTAGATCTGTCCCGCAGGGCTGCCCTGGAAACAGCGAAGGACTGGCCTGTGGTGCCTCTACCAGCAAAAATGGACCATGTAAGGGCCCCCGTGCAATCCTCCCGAGCTCCATTTTCGCTGGCAGAAGGTTGCAGGAGGCCGTCCCAGCTAAAAACTGAGCTTAGGAGTCCATTTTCTCTGGAAGAGCGCTCAGACCACCACAGCATGAGTGATGTCATGCTGGCCATGCACAACCCTAACCCTGCCCACCATACCCTCCCAAGGTCAAACTTAATTGTGATGTGGCTGTCAAGGAATTGAGTTTGATACCCCGGCTCAGAAGTTCTAAATAGGAAACAATGAACTATTTTTTGATAGGTTTTTTTACAGTTCTTGCAAAAAATAGGTTTATAAAAACAGAAAGAAGAAAAGGAAATGAGGGTGAAAGAAGAAAGAATATAAGAAGAAAAATTAAAAGAGAACAGAAAGGAATAAACAGTACAAGGAAAAACAAAGAAGAAACAGACAAGAAGAGAAAAGCAACTATAATAAAGAGAAAAGAAATATACAAAGACTATTCAAACTATTGCAAGTGTAAATAAATTTAGTGAGTCTTCTCTCAATCTAGGGTTACAAATATTTATCTCCTCATCTCATATTTTAACCCTTATCTATAAACAAATTCCATAAAGTATCAATTTCTCAGTCCTGGTATCAACAGAAAGTTCATAAGAATAGCATTATATCTTGCTTTAGTATTGACCAAATAAACCAACTTTATATCACTTCCGTTGAGCTTAATCTGTAGTTTATTCAAATATTGTTGTAAATTTTGATTTCTTTTCATTTCTTCATTGTCCTATCTCACAAGGGTTTGACAAGCCTCTTTTGTAAATCCAATAGGGGAAAATATCCTATAAAAAAACACCTTTGTGACATCTTTCGGACATAGTTTATCCATAGAAACAAATTTCATTATTGAAATCATTGATATTGTTACTATTTTCTGATTTCCTTTTTCAAAAGTCTCTTTCAGTTTTTTTGTGTTTTTTTGCTACTGTTGTAATATTTTGCATTCTTTTAAATATTTGTATATTTTTCTTTTACATGAAATCTCACTAGTGCTCACTAGTGTCTATTTTTTGAAATTATAAAAATGTTTGTATTTATGTCTGGTAAAGACCAAGCCAGGATCTAAAACATGAAAAGCTATTTGTTCTTTATAATTAATTCCCAAACACTGTTGAAATATTTCAACATTCTTGTTTAGCTTTTATTGCATACTTTAATAAACATTATTTCCTGACTGCGCATGCCCAAGATGGTGCTCCGACGCTAGAGCTCCGATCTGTGGGGGCGATGTCTGGAGCAAGGGGGACTCAGCGGGGGTCATTTTAATCATCTAAGACCCCCGCCCGGGTAAAGGAAGGTCAGTAGAGCAGTTTGAGAGCTTTTTTAGCTCTCCGGACCATCGTTAGGCTGGGAAGGACGGCGCTGAATGAAAAGGCCGAGAAACAGCCTGAGATGGTGGGCGCGGCCTTGTCAAGCGGCTCCAGTGACTCCCCAGTGATTTGTGGGGCGGCGGCTGCGGCATCCGGCGATAGCGACGCTGAAGCCCCCTGCGCAGACTCCCTATGCCCCCGGATGCCTCGAGAAAGATCTGAGGAGGCTAGAGGTGGCTGGGAACGGCCGCAGAGGGGCCAATGGTGACGGTGGTGGCGGCGGTGATGGCGGCCGCATTGGTGGTCGGCGGGGATGGTGACTGGCTTCTTAGGGGCCTGGAGACCAACGGAGGCCTGCAGAGATGGCATGGGGCTTAAAACTCGATTTCTTGATATCTGGAGGGTGTTTGGCTCTTGGAGATAGCCCCCCCTTCCATGCAGACCCAGAGACTCTCACCAAGGGGAAGTTGAGAGGTTGGAGAGGGCTGGAAAATGTCTATTGGCACTCACGGCCTATATTTCCCCCTCCCCTCCTCCTCCCCCCTTTTTTCCCAACTGTGTTGAGACCTTGGGGGTGTGATTCTGAGCATGGTTACTTTGCCTATTCAGGCCCGCTGAATGGTTTCTACTGTCCTCTATTTCCAACAAGCCATCTCAAAAGCTCCTGCCTTTGTAAGATCTTGTGAATTGAACTTTGAGCTATATCCTCCCATGAAGTGAATGAACTGAAATATTGGACTTTCTGACTTTTCCTAACCCATATGGGGAACTGGACCTATGGACTCAAGGCCGGTGGGAGTTGGGGTCTGGCTGCCTTCACTCCCGGGTTTTCCATCAAAGTTTTATTGGCTGGCCTTTGTGAGAGGATGGTTGGCCAAGAAATTTCCAGGGGCTGGATGGCTTTTATCTCGTCCTCCACAGCTGTGAGAGAGCAATGGTGTTGCCTAGGCCCTGGATTGGAACTTTTTACCTCTGCATTACAACAATATGATGGTCCCCCCACCATGGACTTCTCTCACCCCTAACTATTTTATGTATTCAGTGTCGGAACTCCTTGCCCTGCGAGATTCCCCCCTCTCGCAGGTTTTGGCCCTCTACTTTATCGAGGGCCTATCTCGATGACGGATGTTGGAATCCTGAGAGATGGCATCGTGCGAGGAAGGGGCTATGGGGTTTTTTGGATAAATTTTTAAATAAGGTTTTAAAGGGTTCTGGGAGGGGGGTGGGTTTTATAGGTTCGGGGGAGAACCTATTAGGGAGGAGGCCAGTGCCAGTTGAAGAGCGCAGCACTAGAGACACAAGTACTAGGGTCGAGGAGGAGGCTAGAGCTTGTGTGGTTGATGGTTATAATATCGGTACTGTAGGTGGGAGGGGCAGATATGGCAGAAGCAGGGGGCCACATCACGTTATGGGAGTGCGTCCCCGCTGTTTGCAAATGGTGGCGCGCTCCGGCCCCCAATGCTCTTCCAGTTCCCTTGGTTGCACAGATCCTCGGGCTCAGGGCGATGCTGTGCAATGCCAGGTCCGTGGTAAACAAAGCCCCCCTCATTTGTGATCTTATTCAGGAGGGGGGTGCGGAGCTGGCGGGTATTACGGAGACCTGGTTGGGCCAAGAGGGGGGGTCCCCTTTGTTGATATGTGCCCACCCGGTTTTCGTGCATTTCATCAGCCAAGGTCACAAGGGAGGGGCGGGGAAGGGGCGGTTGTTATAAACGAGGGCCTTGCCCCAAGGGAGACCATTGTTCCTCAGACGGCTGGCTGTGAGTCCCTCCTTGTGAAGTGGGGTCATAAGTTGCAGTTGGGTCTGCTAATCACATACCTGGCTCCCTGCCACGTGGCAGCGGCCCTGCCCAAGCTGCTCGACGTTATTGCCGCAGTGGCAATTGAGACCCCCCAGGCTTATGGTCATGGGGGATTTTAACCTGCCATCAGTCGGTGAGACGTCTGAGACGGCTCGGGAGTTCATGACTTCCATGACGGCTATGGACCTGACTCAGTTAATTCATGGCCCTACTCACGTGGGGGGAAACACGCTTGACCTGGTTTTTGTCTCTGGACAATGGTTGAGTGATCTTGAGATAGGGGATATAGTGATTGAACCCTTGTCATGGTCAGATCACTCTCTCCTTCGGCTAGACCTTCGAACCGCCGCACCTCGCTGCAGGGAGGCGGAACCGGTGAGGTGGTTCTGCCCCAGGCGCCTGATGGATCCTGATAGGCTCCAGATGGAGCTTGGGACATTTCCCGAGTCTCTGGCACACGGCTCGGCCAAAGACTTGGTGGCCGCCTGGGATGAGGCGGCCGCCGGGGCTTTGAACTGAGTCGTGCCTTTGCGGCCTCTGACCTGGCACCGATCTCACCTGGCTCCTTGGTATACTGAGGAGCTGAGGGAGATAAAGCGCCAGAAAAGATGCCTAGAGAGCAGTTGGAGGGTCAGTCGTTCTAAATCTGACTGGACACTGGTAAGAGGTCATATTAAGACTTACCTAGTGGCGATAAAAGCGGAGAAGAGGAGTTACTTTTCCGCTCTTATTGCGTCATCAGATAATCGCCCAGCCACCCTGTTTAGGGTGACCCACTCCTTGCTACAACAAGGGGCACGGGAGGACCCCTTGGAGGGTAGAGCTGAGGATTTTGTTCAATATCTGTATGACAAAACCGCCCAGATTCGAGAACAGCTGGACTCTAACCCCGAATGGGTAGATCCAGGGGAGGTGACTGGGGCAGGTCTTGAGACTATTATATGGGAAGAGTTTGATTCTGTGACTCCAGAAAATGTGGACAGGATACTGAGCAGTCTGAGCGCAGCCACATGTTTATTGGATCCATATCCCTCCTGGTTGGTGCTGGCTTTTTTGAGTGAGGGTGTCTTCCCCGCCGCTTTGAAGGAAGCAGTGGTGAGACCCCTCCTCAAGAAGCCTTCCCTGAACCCGGCAATGTTGGTAAATTATCGTCCCGTCTCCAACCTTCGCTTTGTTGCGAAGGTTGTTGAGAGTGTGGTGGCGCGACAACTGCCTCAGTACCTGGATGAATCAACCTATCTAGATCCGTTCCAGTTGGGCTTCAGGTCCGGGTACAGCACGGAGACGGCATTGGTCGCGTTGGTAGATGATCTCTGGAGGGCTCGGGACAGAGGTTGCTCCTCTGTCCTGATCCTATTAGACCTCTCAGCGGCTTTTGATACCATCAAGCATGGTATCATGCTGCACCGGTTGGAGGGGCTGGGAGTGGAGGGCACTGTGTTGCGGTGGTTCTCCTCCTTTCTCTCCAACCGGTCGCAGTCTGTGTTGTCAGGGGGGCAGAGGTCGACTCCGAGGCCCCTTGTATGTGGGGTGCTGCAAGGATCGGTCCTCTCGCTCCTTCTGTTCAACATTTATATGAAGCCACTGGGTGAGATCGTCCGTGGTTTTGGGGTGAAGTACCATCAGTACACTGATGACCCTCAGCTGTGCATCTCCACCCCAGACCACCCCAATGATGACCTTGAAGTGATGTCCCGGTGCCTGGAGGCCGTACGGATCTGGATGGGGAGGAACAGACTCAGGCTCAACCCTTCCAAGACCGAGTGGCTGTGGTTTCCGATATCCCGATATAGTCAGTTGGTGCCATCTCTGACTATTGGGGGTGAGTCATTAGCCCCCACAGATGGGGTTCGCAACTTGGGCGTCCTCCTGGACTCACGGCTGTCTTTAGAAGGGCATATGACGGTCGTGGCCGGGAGGAGTTTTTATCAGGTTCGCCTGATTCGCCAGTTGCATCCCTTTCTAGATCGGGATGTGTTACGCACGGTCACTCATGCCCTCGTCACCTCACGCCTGGACTACTGTAATGCTCTCTACATGGGGCTCCCCTTGAGGAGTACCCGGAGGCTCCAACTGGTCCAGAATGCGGCCGCGCGGGTGGTGATGGGAGCGACGTGGCGCTCCTCTCCTGCGCGACCTGCACTGGCTTCCAGTGGTCTTCCGGGTGCGGTTCAAGGTTTTGGTTACCATCTTCAAAGCGCTCCATGGCTTAGGACCAGGGTATCTTCGGGACCGCCTTCTGCCACAAACAGCCTCTCACCGACCAGTCCGCTCCCATAAAGAGGGTCTCCTTAGGGTGCCGTTGGTCAAACAGTGTTGACTGGCGGCCCCCAGGGGGAGAGCTTTCTCTGTGGGGGCACCTACCATCTGGAACGAGCTCCCCCCTGAGATAAGGAGCCTACATGACCTGGGTACTTTTCGCCGTGCCTTGAAAACATTTTTATTTGAACAAGCTGGGCTGGCTTAACCTCCTTTATTTTGGGTTTTTAAATTTTTATAATTATAATTGGATTTTTAAACTGTTGAGCCAAATTATTTAATTTGTTTTAATGATTTTTTTAACTTTTGTATTTATTGTATCTTATTCTGGCTGTTCACCGCCCTGAGTCCCGTAATAATAATAATAATAAATTCCCATGACACAATGCAATATGTTATCAATGATATTTCCAGCTCTAAAATAACATAGACTATTCAAACATAATAGCCTGAAGATGAGATGGGAATAAGCCTATAGACAAGATAGGTGGCACATAAATCTAATAAATAAATATTTTTTTAAAAATAATATAAACAAATATGAATTGAAAATATATTTGCTATGTCTCAGGTTCTGTTGTTTCAACAGACGTTTCCAAACCTTTTGAAAAATATATTCTTCATGTTTTAGAAGTATCCTCTTGGTTCATGACCCTCTGACTCCATCAAATGAATGAAATGCATAAAACTGCAGGAGGTTGCAAAGAAATTTAATAAAGATATGCTATTAGTTGGAATATCATTTCTCATCATTTGTACTAACAAACACAAATCAGAATTAATATCCAGCTCCAGAGGAGAGCAACCTCCAATCTTTCCATATTCCATACTTAATACCTCTATGTTTATGCACATTGAAATTTGATATTACAAATCCAAAACCCATCTGAGTCGTAATCTGACGGTTTCAACTATCATTAATTCTCAGATAAAATATTCTGTGCTCTTAGGAGGGATCTCACAATTTTACAGGATAATCTGAAAGATCTAGAAGGTAACAAGTTCTTATGAGGATAAAGTAGATAGGGTTGAATTGTTAAACCTAGTTAAATCCCGGTGGAGTTTGTCTAAAAAAAGAGAAGGAAAAAAAGACTAAACAAGGATTATGTGTACATACTTTTTTCAGAGAGTTGCTTTCTTAATTTGTGTAATTGTGAAAAATGCTCAAGTAGAGAGTAAAAGATAATGTTGGCCAAGTTAATATTTCTTAACTCAATCTACCTAAATGCAATTGACTGTACATAATTGGAGAAAGAAGGATATAACCCCCATCCTGATTTCACAGAGGAAAGTTGGATATGAATTCTGTGAATAAGAGGACAAGTAAGTTCAACCTTAGCATGGGAGCCATGCCATCAAACAGCATATTGTCATAGCAGAACTATTTGCGGGGGGAAGTCAAAAACTTAAAGATGATGCAAGGTACATTAAAAAGGAACAGGTTTTCAATCACATCCACCCTCCTAGGAATCTGGACAATAGAATAACAGAGTTGGAAGGGACCTTAGAGGTCTCCTAATCCAACACCTTGCTCAAGCAGGAAACCCTATATCATTTCAGACAAACAATTGTCCAATGTCTTCTTAAAAGCGTCTAATGTTGAAGCATCCACAACTTCTGGATCAAGTCATTCCACTGATTAATTATTCTGACTGTCAGGAAATTTCTTCTTTATTCTAAATTGATACACTCCTTGATTAGTTTCCATCCATTTCTTCTCGTTCAGTTTTCAGTGCTTTGGAGAATAGGTTCACATCCGCTTCTTTGTGGCAGCGTGTCAAGTATTATTATGCTATCAGGTCATCCCTTAGTCTTTCTTTCATTAGCTAGACATACCTAATTCCTGCAATAGTTTTCATAGTTCTCCAGTTCTCTTTGTTGCTCTTTTCTGCACTCTTTCTAGATTCTCAACATCTTTTTTATGTCATGGAGCCCCAAAACAGGTGCAATATTCCAAATATGATCTTACCAAGGCATTATAAAGTGGAATTAATACATCATTGATTTTCTATTAATGCAATCTACATTCGCATTGGCTTTTTTGGGAAGTGCAACACACTTCTATCTCATATTTAAGAGACTCCACTAGGACTCCAAGATCCCTTGAAGTTACTAGTATTGAGCCAGGTTCCACCTATTCTATTGGTTTTTCATGCCTAAATGTAGAACCTTACTTTTATCATTTTCTTAGATAGGCTAACTGTCAAGATTCTTCTATTTCTTAAGCCTATCTTTCTGGGATGTTGATTACTTCTGCGAGCTTCATCTGCAAATAATTGATGAACATATTGAAGAGTACTAAGCCTAAAACAGAGCCTTGGGGCATGTCACTGAATACTTTTCTCCATGTACATGTAGATGTAACATTACATCACAGTTTAGTACTGTGGGATATCAATTCCATCCAGGATGAAAGCATGATGCATACAATAATAGATGACAGGAAAGTGAAACAATTTAAAAGAAATCTTACTTTTACTGATGTGAATGAGGTATATTCTGATTTATTGATATTACCAAGGATTGGTAAAGAACTTTTTTAAAAAATGCCATTGCTGCCTAATTTGCTGAAATGTCAGAAATTTATTTGGGCTGCTCAATGTCAAGAATTTTATTGAGATAGAGAAGAAAATGAGAGCTTTTCAAATGGATTATTAGTAGAATGAGACATTTATCACAGCCAACGGATCAAAAATTTAAAAGGAATTACACTCTACTGCAATTTTCTTCTTTTCATCGTTTGAGTGGCTTGGCTGTTCTGTGAGGTGATTTTTCTCCTCCTCCTCCTCCTCCTCCATTTGTTGGAAATGAGCCAAACATGAGTTCAATATAATAGCTTTAGATACTATGTGGAGAGAACAGGCAGATCTGTTTGGCAATACTTTAAGATTAAAAAAAGAAGGAACACCTCACAGTTCTGTATTACTTCATCTTTACTTCTTTCCGTGTGCCTTAATTCTATGCTTTAAAGTGTTTTCCCAAACACAGTGATAAATATAGTTATCATGTCTACTTAGTAGAATTAGAACAACTGCCATATTTTTATATCATTATTCACCAAGGCCACATCTCTCAGCAACAAAAAAATCTTGCTGCTGTTGTTTTTAGTTTGAAATGTCTATAAAGGTTGTTGGGGGGGGTTGGCACAGAGCATTTTAGAAGGATGTAGAGGATCAATGTTAAAACAAAGTGCAGCTTAACTCTTTAATGCACATTTTCATGCAATTTGATTTATATGAATTGTGTTTGCAATATATATTTGAAAATGGTGCACAGAAAAACAGTTATTTCTATTGGTTTCCAGAATACTTTTAATTCACTACTTTATAGCAGGAATTTACTACTAATTTCTGGAAATAATACACATTTAAAACTGCATTGTTTCATCTATTTTAACTTTCTTGAGTAAATTACAGATAGCTCTCATTTAACAACCGCTTTTTCAGCAACCTTTCAAACTTATGACAATGCTGAAAGACTGTTAGCTATGAGCAGACCTCATACTTAACAGCCATTGCAATATCCCTGTGGTCAGTCAACGGGAAAGCAAGCAAGAAGTCAGAACTTGCTTTATGTGATATCCTCACTTACTAACTCCCGCAATTCTTGCTAAATGATGGCAACTAGAACTGCTGGAACTGGCATGCAAACAGCATGGCCACATTTTTTAAATGTATGATCATATTGCCAACCAACAGAGTTTCCAGTCAACATTTGAAGGACACCAAATGAAAGAATGGAATAGGGAGAGGGAGAGGGAGAGGGAGAGGAGAGGAGAGGAGACGACAGGACAGGACAGGACAGGTCAGGATAGGTCAGGACAGGACAGGATAGGATAGGATAGGATAGCTTTATTTGGTCAAGTATGATTAAACACACAAAGAACTTGTCTCTGATGCATTAAAGAAGGTTTTGTAGCTCACTTGTTTTACTTTATGTGTTAGATTTATATCTTATCCTTCCTCCAGGAGGTCAAGGCAGCATGCATTCTGTTCAATGTTCAAAAAGCGGAGAATTATTCAACCTCTCAACTGTTCTAGGAATCTGCAGAGCAAACAGTTCTGAAGCCATGGACAGAGCTACAGAAACTTGCTGACTAAATTTACAGAACACTCTAGAGGCTAGACCATAACTCTGGGTTACAAACATCCATAGCTTTTGCATTTACCTAACACAAACAACCATATTATAAACCTTGTAAGTTCCAAGGTTAAACAGGCACCAAACTGACTTTTTTCTAACATATTAATAGTAAGCTAACTATTGCCTAGTAAGTTAACATACTATGTGTATCTAATTTATTCTGTTCTTTTCTAAGGAAACACAGACTCATGTGTAATCTAGTAGAACACTCATATGGGAGACTTGTCTTGTGTGTTCAGATTCACACCTGGAATTTCAAACTGAACTTCTGAATTTAAATGGTTTAAATTCAATCCTATATTACTACTATGGGAAAACAGATTCCAACAAGCCACAGAAGTCTGCATCGGTATTGTTCTAATGATTTAAATAGTCTATTTTTTTAAAAAAAAACTGGAAATGTCACAGAAGAGGTTATTCTACCAGCTACTATTCTGTATTTTCAGCAAAGCTTTGTATGAATAAATTGTATGCATTATTCTAACTGAATATGATTACCCCACTTTAATATTAGAAAGTCTCCAAAGGAAATACCTAGGGTTCTCATTTCCATTAGAAAGTAGTTATATTCCTAGCACATTCAGTTTAGAATATTATTCATATGTATTAATGGTTAGCACAAAAATATAATCTGAAAACGTGTTACAGAAACCAGAACACAATGATTATCTACCTTTCATCATAGCAGTTTAATACACAGATGTGCATCAGTGAATCAATTTTTAAAAATGTTTTCTGCCTTTAAAAAATTCCTTAGTTCCTTATGCAGAATGCAAAACTGTTAAGTTTAATACCTGAAATTTTATAATCTATTAGAAGAAATTGTCATTCCCAAAGCTACTTGGGCATGAAATTGAATAGAATTTCATTTTTTGTAGTTAAAAAAAGAAATAGCAGAACCTCATCAATTTTGCTCTATTTCAAACTTGATTTGTATCTATTTATTTATTTTTCATACCCCACTTTATTATTTTCACAAGTAACTCAAGGCAGGGAACACAACCAACACACCCTTTTCCTAATATTTTCCCAACAACAACCACAACCCTGTAAAGTGGGTTGAACTGAGAGAGAGTGAGTAACTAAAGTTATTCATATAAAGTTGTATGCCTAAAGTTACCCAGCTAGCTTTCATGGCTAAAATGGGATTTAAATTCTGACTCTGTAAAATTGCTCTGTAAGAAACACAAGCCTGAAATCCTTTTGGTATGTGAACCTATTGGCACAGGTTAGTAGATCCTGGAGAAACACTCATGATTGTGCTATGCACACTGCAAAACTGCTTTAGTGACCAATCAGGATAATATATTGTAAATTGTATTGTATATATCAATGTTTTTGTTGTCTGGTAAATCTTTCCTTCAATCATATTTTGAAGTTGAACTTAGGGTTAAATTTACTCCAAATTTATATTTTAAATATATCTTAAAACTGTAAAAGCTAGTATCATGTGGAAAATAGAATTAGTGATGCAACAGACTATAAAACTACATGTTGATTTGGTATACAGAATGTGGTCAAGAGTTTAAGGTAGGGATTGATAAAGTGCAATCTTATGCTTCATGCAATACTTGAAACTTTTCTTTCCCTTGCTGGATAATATTTCCAAACGTTATCAGCCACTTCTACAGCATTCAAGAGGGAAACATGAATATAGACTTAAGTTTCTTTTAAAAATAACAATAAAGAACACAAATCCCATACAGGACAAGACAATTAAAGAAACAATTTAAGAATTTTGGATTTGCTCACATAGGTAACATGGCCAGGTCCATTTTGTGTATTCTTCTGACTTTTGTGGTGCTTGATTAATTGCAAGCCTTTAACATTCTAAGATTCTTCATCTACAGAAATACCAAGCATCTGTGACCTTTTAGAGAAGGTTATCTAATCAATCCTGATATCCTTAAACTATGCAAAAATTCTATAGCTAATGAGGCAGAATTAGATCTTAACACACTGTTGAAAATTGTCCATCAGCTGAATATAAGAATCTTCCACTGTGTTTCCTTGAGACTTTAATTTGCATTTGATGGATTCATCACTATGGAGGAGTGTATTCAAATCTTAATATTTCCAGACAGCTTTAGTTAATTCATTTCTGATTAAAAACTGAACATTTCAACTTCCATCTAAGAGATGATTGAAGCAGCAATGTTGTTCATAAGAATCTCTCTGGAGGCATCTGTCAAGTAAAAGGATGTTCATTTTTCAATCTTCTGTTGCTTAGGTTTTATTGGTAAAAAACAAAAAAGTGCTACAAAAATGGCAAAAACAGCAAAGGAGAGAGGAATGGGGGAAAAAAACATAGTGATGCTTGCTTTCCCCCTCCATCCAGCCCTTACAAAGAGAAAAGATTTGGTTGAAGCCTGGTAGAACTGGTGATTAAGCTCTGAATCACTAGCCCAAGAATACAGTCTGGATATGTGCAGTGTGTACTTTGTATTTGCCAAGTGCATAACAATAACAAGAGCAAAAAGAAAAGGAAGAAAAAAAGAGGCCGTCACAGTAATTCTCTGGAAAATTCTTTATATGTGGAATATGTACTAAATGTTTTGTTTTTTTACTTACAGGATTATGGACCATTCCAATCAACTGACCTGCCACAAAGAAGGCAAGGGTCAATCTTTTCTCCAAAGCACCTGAAGGCAGCAACGGATGAAAACTAATCCAGGAGACAATCAACCTACAACTAAGGAGAAATTTCCTGACAATTAGAATAATTAATCAGTGGAACAGTTTATCTCCAAAGTTGTAGGTGTTCCAACACTGGAGGTTTTAAAGAAGAGATTGGACAGCAATTTGTCTGGAATGGTATAGGGCAGGGATGTCAAACTGGCGGCCTGCAGGCCGGGTGCATCACACACAGGTCACGCCTACCCCAGTTCCACGAATGGGAAAAATGTCATGAAGCATCATGTGTCAGCAATGTGACACATGATGTCAGCAACAGTGAGTTTGGCACCCATGGTATAGGGTCTCCTGCCTGAGCAGGGGGTTGGACTAGAAGATCTCCAAGGTACCTTCCAACTCTGTTGTTCTGTTAATTGTCCAATACATAAGTGGGAGTAATACAGCACTTGCTAATTTTAGATATGGTGTTACATTATTTACATTAAGAGCCGTAGTGGCATAGTGGTTAGACTGCAGTATTGCAAGCTAATTCTGCTGACCGCCGACTGCCAACAGTTGGCAGTTCAAGTCTCACCAGGCTCATCCTTCCAAGGTTGATAAAATGAGGACTCAGATTGTTGGGGTCAATATGCTGACTCTGTAAACTGCTTAGAGAGGGCTGTAAAGTACTGTGAAGCCATATATAACTCTAAGTACTATTCTATTTAGAAAGAGGACTGATCAAACAGATCTATGAATGAGGAGGCTGTACCCCACTGAAGCTTAGTAGCCTCTGTATAGTATATACTTACCTTCTTAATCATGGATAACACATATTTGAAACCAGATGCTGGGCAGTAAAAATGGTGTAAGAGCATCACATATATGAACTTCTCAGATGTTCTTCTTTGACCAATATATGACAGAATATTCTCCACACTGTCTGGAATTCTTTCAATTACCTTTAAAACTGAACTTTCCCCAAAATAATACATCCCCTAATAATAAGCCCAATCAGGGATTTGAGTGCATGGCAATAAGGCTAAGCGCTTATTTCACGGTTCAAATATAAGCAGGGTCTTATTTTCGGGAAAACACAGTATGTAATATATATATATATGTATTTCATGTAATATGAAAAGTGTGTGCACGCATGTGCGTGTGTGTGTATCATTCCAATTTGGGTACAAATGTACTACATTACTTTCTAAAAGTTGGAATATGGTAGCTTTCATGCTTTGCATGGACTGTATAAGCACTCTGAAAATTTTGCACCAGATTCAGTGAACTCATCTGTCAGCAACCTACAATTTCCAAGATTATAGATGTGTTTGTAGATTTTTCTACTACCCACATGTAGGCAGGAAAAGGAACACATTTTTTTATGCCCATTAATCATCTAAAATGACATCAGGTTGTATTTTTAAAAATGAAGTATATGTTTCTGTTATGAATTCATTCTACAGAAAAGCAGAATACAGATCAAACAAACTGTAATCTATGCACTAGGAAAAAAAATAAAGCTGTATCAGAAAATTAATTTTAATGTGAAATATAAAAATTAAGATGATGTGGTTGCCAGGAAGTGGCATGCTTTCAACTTATTCAGCACTACAATTCATTGACAAATATGTTCCACTATGGCCTGAATTGTTTAGTTACCTAAAGTGATGCAGTATGGTGTCAACTAATGGAAATCAGTTTTCATCTGGAACCAATCTTACAGGTAGAGAATCTGCAGTACTAAGAGCAAAAACAAAAACAAAAAACACCTCAGCTTTCTATGTGCTTTTTATAGCTATTACGATCAATTTTTGCAAATTGGTATTTTTTTAAAAAAACCTGTGGCCAGTATATTCCAGTCATGACTAACTTCTGCATAGAACAAGGCCAGCAGCCAGAATGATCAATATGAAGTCAAAACTTGCTTATCTACTCAAAACCTGCTTGATTAAAGAGAAATAAAATCTAAATTTCAAACAGGTGTGGGAAGCCCCCCTCTCCTAGAAGAATAAAATATTTTGAGAAATATTTTAAAAAGGCAGAATATTATATTTCCCTAGATGAGAAATGGAGAAACATTTTTTAGAAGCAGGAAGCAGCCCCAATCTCCCTGCCCCCAAGCAGAAACTGAGGAGGCACCTTTTAGAAACATAGATTTGGTAATCCATTCAAGACAGGATATTTTGAAACTCCCTGCAGCAAAGTCTGAACAAAGGCAGAATGGTAGGATTAGAAACAAGCCCACTCTCTCAAGATCCAAAATAAGACAAAAGCCATTTATCCACAATAGGAAGAACCTAACAACCTTTCAGAACACAAGCTACCTTCATTGCATCACTCCCATAGCAATCCAAACGTCACTTTTGAGCTCAGATAAACAATAAGCCAGAAGTTGACAAAATTAGCTGAGACAAGCACCTAGGATTTGCACTTCCTCTTTTGCCTATAGAGCCAGCAATGACTTCTACATGGCCCCACAGGAATCTGACAACAGCCAATAGAATATTAGAGGACATGTTCTTGCACAGGAACAGGAAGCTCAAGTGCCAAACCCTGAAGTTGGTATAAAAGCCCACCCACTCTCAATTCCATTTCGTCAGCTGCCCAGAACCACAAACTTATGTTGTTCTGCTCCATCAATAAACCATCTTTCCAATCAGTCTCCAAGTTTCCAGTGTAAAAGACATTTTTAAAAGACCAAAATGTCTTTTAATTTTTGAAAGAATTTTATTACTATATTATTTTATAGTATAATATAAAATAAACTATAAATATACTGTATAATTATATAATCTTAGGGTGTGTTTAGGTGTTTATACTATAGGTATATAACAATTAGATATAATATAGAATTTAAATATATTTACAACTTGAAAGCTTATTGGCACATATAAATGATTTAAATAATTCTAAAAAGGAGGGATTTCTACTAATGTATACCTACATTATTTTTCTTATTATACACATTCTTGTATTCATTTCTGTTGGAAAGCTGCATTGTTTGGTTGCAATACTTCGGGGATAAAATATCTGGTTTGCTAATTTGTTTTGTGAAGCGTAACTTCAGTTAGTTTATATCAAAATTTGAACTGAATTCATTTGATTCCATCTAGCTTTCGTAAATGGGAGCCCTGTCCTGTGTTTACAGTTTCATTTCAATAATGCATGTCTCAGATAGAAATTATCACGTCTACAGGAACCAAATGCTGCAATTTGAGAGACAGGTCCACACCATGATTCAAGATAGCATGTCAAATTTACTCTGTGAAAATCAATAACGCTTCACTTCAAGTTTACCTAACTTGTAATTCCCCCCCCCCCCCGATTTTCTCCTGGGAACCAAGGAATTTCCACAGGTGGCCAGAGAGAGGAGGAGTGAAGTTACCAGGCAACCGGGCAGCACCTTGATTGGCCAAGTGACTGATTGTTTGGGAAAGGGAGAAAACTTTTACTTTTAATTAGGTGAAAACCGCGGGAACATTCAGAATTGGTTTTCACCAACCTGTGCCAATATGATATATCCAATAAAACTATTCTTTGAGGAATCTACCTACCTCGAAGTTCTGTTTGCTATGGGAACCCTGACATTGAGTTAGCATAATAGAGAATATATAGTCTCGGAGTTATGGGACTTATTTAGTCTTACTGCAGAGATTAAAAGGAAAAGTTGATTCCAGAAGAAGAAATGTATGTGTGCAATAAAGAAACCTGGATGATTAGCATCATATTCCTAAGAATCCAAGACATTTCAGAAATCATAAAGCAACTTAAAACTGTAGTGTTCCATGGCCTTCTCTCAAATTTGTTGAATTAAAGAGGAGATGGTCCAGAAGGACAGTTTGAGCAACAAAGAATAATTGCACAAATATTCAGGAATCCATTTATTGTGGGTATTGGTACAGCTCTCAGAAGACAAGAACAAAAGGGTATAGTATTCCAACAGAGGCCCTTGGCTGCTTTCAAGCATTCCTGGGGTTAACAGATAATTGACCAAGAAAGCAGGAGTGTTAATCAGTAACACCAAAGAAATGAGAAGTACCAAGGTTTCTTAAACAACCAACTTGAACTTAAAGGTCTTTCACAGTAATTGGTTTTTCAATCTGAAGGGGGAAAAAGTTCCTCGAGGCAGTATTCTTGTTGAATGGAGAAAGCAGTAGATTACAATATTTTCTGAGAAAATTTGATCCCTTCTTTCCCCGCTGGCTCTATCTATTGCAACTGTGATTACTGGCATGGGGTTGCATGCAAATTAGAAAAAATGGTGGCAGCATCACTTGCAATAAACTACTTTCATCCTATATCAGTGGTGGGTTCCTCCCGGTTCTGCCTCCCGGTTCTGCTACACCGAGCCAGTAGCGGTGACAATATGACATCACTGAACGGTTCTGCCCCCCCGCCCCCGCGTTATTCTTACCTTTTATTTGGCTCCACCCCCAATCTATTGCTGCCTCCTGAGTCACAGCTGATGGCTAGAGGGAAAAAAAAACTGTTTAAACTCTTGCCATGGGGCTTCAAAGGGCTGCCCTACAGCTGATCAGTGTTAAAAGAAAACAAATGAGTAGACCGGTGCCTGCAAAAATAAATGGTTAGACCAGTGCCTGCAAAAACACGAGTAGATCAGTACCTGCAAAAATACATGAGTAGATCAATGCCTGCAAAAATAAATGGGTAGATCAGTACAGCTCTGCAAGGTGTTAAAAGCCTGGTAGACCAGTACTCTGCTAAATTCTAAATAATTGTCACATGACCATCAAGCCATGCCCACAAAATAAGCCATGCCCACAGAACCAGTAGTAAAAATTTTTAGAACCCACCCCTGTCCTATACCTATCAAACATTACAGGTTAGCTCAGTGGTGAAATCTATTTTTTTTAATACCAGTTCTGTGGGCGTGGCTTAGTGGCCATGGTATGACTTGGTGGGCATGGCAGGGAAAGGATACTGCAAAATCTCCATTCTCACCCCACTTCAGGAAAGGATACTACAAAACTCTCATTCCCACCCCACTCCTGGGGAAAAGATACTGCAAAATCTCCATTCCCACCCCACTCTGGGGCCAGCCAGAGGTGGTATTTGCTGGTTCTTTGAACTGCTCAAAATTTCTGCTTCCGGTTCTCCAGAATCTGTTAGAACCTGCTGGACTTCACCCCTGGGTTAGCTGCTTTGTAGACCTACAAATAATAAAGGAAAAATCTTTCCATACTGTCTTTGCTTCTTGCTTATTTTAGTTTAAATAAAGGATTCTCAACCTTTTCTTCACCATGGAACCCCTTTGAATACCATCTGTAACGATGGGACATGGATCCCCAAGATTTAATTCAAGATTTAAATCATAACTTTTTGTTCAAGCCTTTGCAGATGCCCCTCTGGGGTGCTGGGAGGGGCACAACATCATGCTCCCACACCCCATCATCCACAGACCACAGGTTGAGAACCACTGGTGTAAGCTAAGCAGATTTCTTTTGTTATTCCTTACTGGGAAAGGTCATTCAAATAAACAGTTTTCATACCTGCAAACTACTGCAGTAATATCAAGGAAGGCCATTAACATAATTTTACATTACTTCTTAAAGCAATTTATTGGTTTTCAACTGTTATTTCATCTCAGGTTGTACACATTTACTATTTATTTACTGAAATAAATTCAGCTGTTAGGGAATGGCTATTGCCCAACTGGTTGGGTTGGCAATATATATAAACCATCAATGCATGTTTGCAGTCAAATTGTAATGTATAGCTTTAAGACTGTAATGCTGTATTGCATCATACTATATTTTGATTGGCTAGCTCTGCAGCCAATGTACTTAAGAGGAAGCTTGAATCATGGCTTGTTTTTCTTATTACATTATTATTGCTACCTCTGCTCCTCTCCGCCTGTTCTCTCTGCACGATCACTGCCTGATCATTGATACTTGTTGTTTTTCTATTGTTTTACTGATTGTTTTACTGCTATACTTGTGCCTGTTTGCAACTACAAAAAGAACTGTTTATTGCATATGACTACAACCACTGGTAAGAAGACTTGGTTCTTGGAATATCCCTGGATTGACAATTTAACTATCTTTATCTGTGTATGACCTGGGTTGTTTATTGGACTTTGTTTTGCTTTTCCCTAAAAGTAAAAGAATATCACAATTTGGTGTGTCTGTGTATTGTCAATGCTTATTCACAATCACCCTCAGTCGTTTCTCGTGTGCACAACCTTGCTACTCAAGGGTTACTCTGCGCATAATCCTTAACAGCTCCTTACATTCTTTTAATAAATAATTAATGAAGTGTGTGTGTATTCAAATTATATGCTTATAGCAATATGTAAATAATTCAGTTACTAAATTTATCTGAAATCTATTGTTTGAAAAATGCACATGGTTTGCAAGACCTCAAAGTGATGACAGCCAGTTGAAACATCCCAAGCCTGATTGGCTGTCTGGCAGTTACAGAACATGCTTAATCTGTGATCAGAACACTCAGATCCTTCTCAAAAGCTTTCTTGTAGATGTTCAGATAAATTATATGCCATCACCTCCATCCTTAGCAACCACATATGTAGACCTTTCCAAAGTGAATGTTCTAGTTCACAAAAAACATTATGAAGGTGCTGTTACATGCTTGGCATCTCCAGTCACATGGATCCTATTATTTAATTGACTACATTATTTTCAGTGCAATAATTTGTTTATAATAACAAAAATCCTTGAACATAAAGCATCTCAGTTGGAGCTAAGAAGTAGTTTACTAAGATCCTTGATATAATTTAGTATTAAAAAATTTCTTTCTTCCATATTTCTTTCTGCACATTCTAATTTTATATTATAGAGGGGAAAACAATGTGGAAGGGAAATTCAAGCTTCTCTGGTTTGAACCACTGCATTACAATACTTATGAAGACCACACAATCCCATATTTTGTATAATTTTACATTCAATTCATAAGCTAACCACACAAATACTAACGGAAGAGATAGGAAATATCTCTATTATGTTCAACTGTCAAGTACCCCTCCTGTACTCATCTCATTAATCTACTTTGAAATGTTCTAGCGCAACATTCTTGTTTGCTGGTAAATTATATGCAGCAGAGAATGCATACAGGCAAGACCAACATTTGTAACGATTGGCGTCGAACATTTTTGGAATAGAAAAGAAATCATACTGAGTCAGAAGCAATTAAGCCAATTAGCAAAAAAGTACAGAATAGCTGTTTCAAAAAATTCAATTAACTATTTTCTCATGTAAACAGTGGCCATCAAATACTGATGAAAACATTGCCACAAATGGGAAAAACAGAATCAGGCAGCTGAATCAATAGTTATGTCTGCACAGAACAGCACGAATATACTGTAAATATTTCCTAAGCAATAGTTATCTTATCTCTTTATAGTGAGCTGCTGAATATTATGGGATAATATATGCCAGAAGAACAGAAAAGGAAGTTAAAGACTAGGGGACCTACTTTTCTTTTTAAAAGTTATGTACCATGAATGTAATCCAATAAATGAATTCTGTTTTTGCTGGGCTGAATTCATTTAAATCACTGTGTCATGGTGCAGATAAGGCTGCCTACTTGAAAGGTCCCATTTTTTTTTAAATAGCAAATGGTTTGAAAATTTTGGTGCAATTTAATCAATTAACTTCTGCACTTGCCAGCCTGATTTTTAAATTTGATCCTGAAACATTATGCTGTTATTATTTTTTTTTTAAAAAAAGCACTTCGCAAATAGAAGAAAAGTATGAACAATATGTTAATATGTTGCCATCTACTGGTCATTTTTATCACCCATCTCTTAGCAATCTGATTACAGTTCAGATGTCTCATTTTTTCAGATTTGTTTTAAATATCTGGTAGGAAACCATAATGTTAATGTTGCCCTGGGATTCCTTAGCAGAGAATATGAGCTCTTTTTTTTATTTCAATACTTTCTCGTATCTGTCTATTTTCTCTTTTTCTGCAATTGTCTCTACAGGAATGTATTAAGAATAAAATTTATTCATTTAATGCCTATTTATGAATTTACAGCTAAATAGTCAGGATGTAGCTAAATTAACTAAGTGAAAAATAAAAAAACTTGGGGGGAGTTGCAAGTTTATTTAATGCTTAGTATAAATGTACAATTAATATATAGTGATTAAATGATATGCTGTCATTGTTTAAAAAATGCACATACTTTATCAAAAACAAAATATGGAGTCACTTTTCAGCATAACTTAGCAGGAGTGAGAGAGAAATTTGGATGCTGAGATTCAAACTCTCCAGCAGTGAGTTATAAAAGGGTGTTTATCCCAATATAATATTCTAGAAAATGACTTCAACATTAACATAAAAGAAAAGTTTAAAACTTTGAATGCCACAAAAAAGAACTGGTGGTAAAAACCTGCACAATTCTGTGAAATTCAAACTTGTTCAAACGTATATAATTTTTGCAAGCTTAATTTACAGTTTTCAACTATTCTTCCAAACTTTCAATATCATCAATTTTACCCATTACAATGAATAAACAATATCAGATTGATATCTTAAACCATAATAAAGATTTTTGGGCACTTGATTCCACAGTTGACAGAATCAATACAATATGCAATTGACAGTAATAATTCAATACATATAGCCTGCCTATAATACCCACAATTAGGCATTCATCCAGTCTGGATACTGAAACATTTTTATTCCATGAAATTTGTCTGAAGATGAGCAGCTTTAGACAACGATTTTGAAAGCCTTTCAGATTTCCAAATGAGAACCAGAATTACATAATTAAACACTTTCCTGTGTTCCAATCTCTTTGCATCAGTAACCACTTCAGAAGAAGTGGTCAGAAGAGAGATCTGGATGAGCTTTACTTGTCACAGTAATTTCTGACATAGGGCTTTGGAATGACAAAAACAAACAAACCCAACCCAAACATGTTTAGTAGTGTTATAGTCTTCTGAGATTGTATACACAGCTATTTTGGATCATCTGAAACCAGATCTCAAAAAGGGTATCTGAAGACTGAAGAAAACAGAGAAAACTTTTCTAGATTTTTTTAAACTAAAAAAAACCCCAACAACATTGAAGTAATGTGTCATGGTGAAATACAGGTAGTCCTTGACTCACAACAGTTCATTTATTTTTTATTTATTTTTATTTATTTTTATTTTTATTTGATTTATATGCCGCCCTTCTCTGGAGACTCAGGGCGGCTTACAGTGCGTTAAGCAATAGCCTTCATACTTTTGTATATTTATATTTATACAAAGTCAGCTTATTGCCCCCAACAAACTGGGTCCTCAATTTACCCACCTTATAAAGGATGGAAGGCTGAGTCGACCTTGAGCCTGCCTGGGATTGAACTCACAAGTAATTGCAGCAACTGGATCTTAAATGCTGCCTTTGTAGGAGGCATTACTCCCCTACGCTACTCAGGCTCCTCAGTCATTTAGTGACTGTTCAAAGTTACAACAGCTCTGAAAAAAATGTCTTATGACAATTTATCACAGTTACAACTTTTGCAGCATTCCCATGGTCATGTGATCAAAATTCAGATGCTCAGCATTTGGTTCATATTTTATGACAATTGCAGTGTCCCGGGGTCATGTGATCACTTTTTGTAACCTTCTGACAAGCAAAACCAACAGGGGCACCAGATTAATTTAACAACCGAGTTGCTAATTCAACAACTGTAGTGATTTCAACTGCAGGAAAAGTCACAAAATGGGGCAAAATTCATGTAACAAATTTCTCACTTAACAACATAAATCTTGGGCTCAATTGTAGTAATAAGTCGAGGATTACCTGTATGAAGTCTACCTGGGTCTTATTAAAATACACTGAATGAGACCCTGATCCTAGCAAAAATAAAACACTACACAGTATTTATATGAGAATTGCAAAAAAAAAAAGTGTGTGTGAGGGAGGGAGAGAAAACACCAATCAAATTCTGCAAGGAGAAGGGCGGTATATAAATCGAATAAATCAAATTAAGTATGAAATTACAAGTAGAATTATAATTGTTCCCATGAACAAAGTAATTCTATCGTTAAAGAAACTTGGTTGACTGGATATCAGATAATATACAAGTTCACTCTTAAATATCCATAGCTACTAATGATAAACTGAATTACATTCATCAACCAATTACCTGATTTTGTTGCAAAATCAGAAAGACAAACATGTAATCTGTGTTTATAAAGAGAGAGGTTATGATTATAGAGATGACTGTTTTATTCCAAAATTTTTAACTTGACTTTATATGCATGCCTTCTCCTGATAGATCTAATATGAGAAATCTAAAAATGCAAGATTGGATTGCACACATGATTTGAAACAATAATCATCCTATCTGTCTATCTATCTAACAAAAATATCTATCTAAGATAGCTAGATGGATGGACGGACAGAAGAAAGAAAGAAAGAAAGAAAGAAAGAAAGAAAGAAAGAAAGAAAGAAAGAAAGAAAGAAAGAAAGAAAGAAAGAAAGAAAGAAAGATAGATAGATAACTAGGCATCATGTAATTATTACCAATTTTATTATCTTTTTGCAGTGATTAAGTGAATTATCATAGTCATTAAGTGAGCCATCGCAAGCCACAGCTAGGAAGGGGGATGATAAAACTATTATAAATGCATGACAATTGCCAAGTACCAATTCATGATCATATGATTGCAGGATCACTGCAACAATCATAAGAGCGAGGACCAATCACTTATTTCAGTGCTGTTTAACTTTGAATGGTTGCTAAGTGAATGATTGTAGGTTGAGGACTACCTATATAAGGCTTCTAAGTAACTGCTTCCATTTCCTTACCATGTTGCTGAGTAGCATTTTTTTAATGTGCTCCAGCAGCCGTAGTAGCTTTGAGTCTAGGATAAAGCTTTGAAATCAGCCCAGTAGCAAATGCAATATTAATTCCAGTGGATATTAGGGAGCTTTGGGAAGGTGGGAGGGGAACAATATATAATTTTATATTTGTACCCTGGAATCATCCACTGAATATGAAATGCACATTTCAAACCAGTATAAAATATATCAAGGGATGTAAAATTAGAATCCATGTATTTAAAAAAGCTCAAGTAAAGTGAGACAAATAACCTTGAATATGGCTCTGAATCATACTTTTCTCCTCTTCCCTTTATCAACTTCCTAGAAAAGGATAAGAAAATATCATCAAGGATATAATTTAGTCATACAAAACTTAAGAATGTTGTTGTGATCTTCAAGGATCAAGATAAGTCAATAACATTAAACAAGTGAAATAATACACTATTCTGAAAATCATATTCTTTCATTCATTTTGGAGCATTAGAATAGCAATCTCCTTGAATTACTTAAACCAAGGATGTGAAGGACATTTTAAAAGAACTATAGTTAGACATAGTAATTTTTCACATCTTGAAAGACAGGGAGAATCTTCATTCATTCAAACTATCCATCAAAGAGAAGGACAGATCAATCCCATTGTCCTATTTTTGTCAGCAGTTATACTAAGAGTAATGTTGGTGGTGCATAATCACAGCTTTAGATCATAGTCACAGAAAATTCCACACCACTCTGGGCAACTCTGTTACCTACTCTGAGTTGGGCACTGGAATCACCTGGTTTGAGACAAGTAGTTTCGCTTAATGACTGGTCACTTAATGACTGATCAAAATTATGAGTAGACCACCCCAGAGCTATTTACAACTTGCTTCCAAAGTTCCAACAGCTGCACAGCCCTTCACATTCTCATTTTGGATCACATTTACAACTTTTTGTAGAATCCAGTGATTCATATGATGGTGATTTTTTTGCTTTTTTTATGGTTTCAGGTATTTACTTATGGTTTCCAGCAAAAACACCCATTGGATTTAGTTAATTCATTTAACAACATGGAGTTTGCTTGATGACCGCAGCGTTTGCTAAACAAACAAGAGAGATCATAAAAATGGCTGTGTTACTTAGTGATCTGTTTAATTACCACCACGATTTACTGTAATCCCATGCTCAATTGCAGTTGTAAATCAAGGATTATCGGTAGTAAAATTGCCATATCAGAAATACTGCAAAAAATAGACACAAAGCAACCAGAAATACTGGGGTCAACAGACTAAAAGATAAGCATGCCATCAGGGTATTAGCCAAGACTCCTGTCAAATAAACTTGAAATTCTCTTGAATGAGAGCAGAAAAGGGATCTTCCTTTTTTAGTTCCTGTTTAGAAGCCCAAAATGAACAAATTTTCCTTCACAGAGATATATATATATTCAAGCTGTTGTTTCATAACAGTAAAACCAACCCAAGACATAAATCATGCCACAATTCTTTTATTCAGGAAGGATTTAGCTTGTTTTAATCTTCTTCCTACATTACACTCCAAAGGGGAAATTTCATATATACTCAGATTATACCTAAAATAATACTAGCAATATCAAAACAATAGATCACATCAATTGTATATGGATACTCTTGATTTTTTTATTCTTGGTGTGAACAATTTACTGTTCTAACATACTTTATTTATGACCATGGTTGTTTGCTTGGAGACATTTGTTTACCCAACTTTGTAATATCATCAGTGTAAGTGTGGGGTTTGCTCTCTAGGAAACCCCCATTTATTCATACTAATGTTACCTAGTTAGGTAATACAAGCAAATCACCAAGCTAGAACAGCACCAAGGATTCCATTGTTCAACCCTAAATTAAAGATACTCTCTTCTCTCAGTACTATACTTTAAACCCTACTCCTATCTCCTACATGTAAATTTTGTTCTATCTGCAAATTATACAATACCAGCTATTTCGGGGATAGATCTGCCAAATCTCAGAAGTCATGACTCTATCTTGAAATATTTTATTAGGTTCATTCAAAAAGCAGGAATAATATAGGTGGTTTTAATGACAATTAGAACATAGACATCATTATAAAAATCAGATTAAAAAAAGGAATATTCAGAAGTATATCTTAAAGCAAATTGTTTTGCAGACAAAAAATACTGAAGGACTCTTACCCTTAAAGGTGTAGGAAAATATAGAACAGATTGTGTTTTTTTATTTTATTTTATGAACTTTCTATTATTAGATTCACTCTATCTTCAATATAGTACCAACTATTTCAGTTTCAGCAGACACCTGTAATTTTTATTTGCTTAAGCATAACTTTTATAGCTCATTTTGTATTTTTACTACATCTTTTTTAATTTCTTTCAAATTGAATAGAAAGAAACTGTTCAAGAGTTTAAAAGCCAATTACAAAAGAAAGCTTTTCTTTTTATTTTAATTTCAGAGACTATGCTTTCATAACTCTTTTATATAACTTTCTTTGCTAAATATCTGGTTCCTAATAGCCCATCTTGGATGACATTGTATTTTTTCCAGTATAGTGAACCTCTTTCTCTTTTTTGATGTTCTAACAATTGATAAATTGATTTAGCAACTAAGGTCACCTAAATTAGAAACATTTAAATTTTTTTATTTGTAGTACTACAAAATTTAGGAGCACAACACCATTATGACATTATAAATAGAGCATAATGGTAATAACTACCTTCATTCAGTTGAATATGACTTATTTCACAGTGTACCTGGGTCAATTGAAATTGCTACAGAAAGTTATTATATGAACTATTAAATACAGCTGTTTAAACAGACCCACCTGTATCTCCGGGCTATTAAATATAGCTGCTTAACAGACCCATCTGTGTATCTGGACATCAAACTAATGCAAAATAGATGTGCTCCAATTTCTTTCTTCAATGATTTAAAGGACTGCCATGTAATATGCTGCACAGAACGTGAGTTAGGGATGTTCATTGGGTATGGTTAAAAAGTCAAGATGGTGACTGCAATGCTGTGATCAAATGATGTTCTTTATGTGCTAGTGACCATCATAGACACTTTATTTGTTTTTACTATACTCTGCAGACAATACTTGGCAGACATCCCAACAAGAAAGGAATAAAATGGAGAGGATAGACTGTTTGGCAAATGTTGGGGCAATTTCCTAACAGAAAGATCTGTTAACAGCAGAATAGACAGTCAGAATAGAGCTGGAAGGGACCTTGGAGATATTCTAGTCCAGTGGTCACCAACTGGTGGTCCGTGGACCACTGGTAGTCCACGAGAAAATTTTGGTGGTCCGCAAGAAAATTATTTGCATTTTTTATTTTGCACTAAATCAGGGGTCCTCAAACTAGGGCCCCTGGGATGGATACGTGCAATGAAAGTTTGTGTTGCTGCAGAGAATTTCCCCTTCGGGGTCTTTTTGTGTGGGTCGGGGGGGCAGAAATTCTGACTTGTGGTCTGCTTCGGCCTCCTGATGCAAGGCTTTGGGCGAAGGCTGGAGGGAAGCACTGCTGGTGGTGAAGAGCCCGAGGGCCTTGTTCCAATGGGACTGCATCATAACCTGGAACTGGCTGACCATCTCAGCCAGCTGAGCTTCCAGGCACTGGTTTCTGAACTCGCACTCCCGCAGGTCTTACCTCTGTTTGGAAAGCCTATGTTCCTAGTCCTCGGTGAGGTACTTCTGCTGAGCCTCCTTCTTGGTCAGATCCAATTTGAACTGAGCTGTTTTGCCAACTTTCTCATGATGGCTGCTTAGCTCCAACAACTGCTTCCTATTGGGGCAGTAAGGAGCCTGGGTGGGCAGGTGAGGAAGGGCTGGGAGGGGAGGGGCAAGCAGAGACTGGTGAGGTGCCCCTCAATGTGAATGATATTGAGTTTACCACTCCCAGCCAGTCACATGACCACCAAGCCATGCCTACCCAGCCGGTCATTAGGCAGATCATTAGTGGTCCATGGGATTTAAAATTATGAATTTAGTGGTACCTGAGGTCCAGAAGGTTGGGGACCCCTGCTTAGTCCAACTCCCTGCTCAAGCAGGAAACATCATACCATTTCAGACAAGTCCAGTCTCTTAAAAACTTCCAGTGATAAAGTACCCACAACTTTTGAAGGCAAGCTGTTCCACTGATTAATTGTCCTCACTGTTAGGAAGTTTCTTTACTTCCAGATTGCTTTTCTCCTTGATTAGTTTCCATCCATTTTTTTCTTGTCCTTCCTTCCAGTATTTTGGAAAATAAGTTGACCCCCTCGTCTTTGCGGCAGCCTCTCAAATATTGGAATAATGCTATCATGTCTCAACTAGTCCTTTTCTATAGACTAATCAAGCCCAAATCCTGAAATCATTCTTCGTATGTTTTAGTCTCCAGGCCTTTAATCATCTCCTTTGCTCTTCTTTGCACTTTTTCCAGAGTCTCAGCATCTTTTTTGTAATGTGGTGACCAGTATTTTAAGTGTGGCCTTACTAAGACTTTATAAAGCAGTAATAATACTTGCGTGATTTTGATTCTATGCTTCTGTTTACACAACCCAAGGGTTGTGTTAGTTTGTTTGGTTGCCACTGCACACTGCTGACTCCTATTTAAGTGATTGTCCACTAAAACTCCAAAGTACCTCTCACAGTTACTGTTTTGAGCTAGGTTTGGACTTAATCTGTATTTGTACCTTTTCCTGCCTAAGTGTAAAACCTTGCTTTTCTCCATATTAAATTTCATTTTGTTGAATAGGACCAGTGGTGGGATTCAACCAATTCGCACCACTTCGGGAGAACTGGTTGTTAACTTTCTGAGCAGTTTGGTGAACTGGTTTTTGGAAGAAATCATTAGGGCAGAGAACCGGTTGTTAAATTATTTGAATCCCACCACTGAATAGGGCCCATTGCCTAAGCCTGTCAGTATCTTTTTGGATACTGAGCTTGTCTTCTGGTATGTTGGCTATTCCCTCCAGTTTAGTATCATCGGAGAATTTGATGAGTTCTCTTCTAGTTCCTCATCTAAGTCATTAATGAAGATATTGAAGAGTACTGGGCGTAATAGGATTCTTATGGAAACCACAGCTTCCTTCCTTCCACGTAGATGTACTACCCTTAGAGACTACTAGCTGAATATGGTTTGTCAGCCATTTACAAATGCATCTAGTCCATCTAGACAGATGCTGTCTAGCCCATAATTTTCTAGTTTACTAATAGGTTGTGGTCTACTTTGTTGAAGTTCAACAATGCCTTGTTGAAGTCTAAGTATACTATGTCCACAGCATTTGCTAGTCTACTAATTTAGTCACTTTATCAAAGAATAAAATAAGATTGGTTTGGCATGATCTGTTTTAGAGAAAGATTTGCTGGCTTTTAGTTATAACTTTGTTTCTAGATGTTCACAGATCTGGTGTTTTTTTTTATTAACTTTTCCAGCATCTTCACAGGTTAGGCTGGTTGGTCTGTAGTTTCCTGGGTCTGTTTCCCCCCCCCCTTTTTTTTTAAAGAATCGTATCAGTTCTTTTCCAATCCTCAGGTCCCAGGATTTCTGAAAAATATGGGACAATGGTTCTGAGAAAACATCTGCCAATTCTTTCAGAATATGGGATGTAACCTGTCAGGTCCCGATGATTTATATTCGTCAAGATTTATTTTATTTATTTATTTTATTTTATTAAATTTATATACCGCCCTATTCCCAAAGGGCTCAGGGCGGCGAACAGCCAAGATGAAATGCATGTAATACGAATGTTAAAAGACATTTAGAATACAATAAATATTTTGGCCCAATAATTTAAAACACCCAATATAGGACAGATTTAAAACAATTTAAAAAGGGAAAATTAGGCCAGGCCCGCCTATTGGAATAAGAATGTTTTAAGGGCACAGCGGAAAGTGCGCAGATCCGGGATCCTCCATATCTCCGGTGGGAGCTCGTTCCAGATGGTAGGTGCTCCCAGAGAAGGCTCTCCCCTGGGGGCCACCAGTCGACACTGTTTGACCGACGGCACCCCAAGAAGCCCCTCTCTATAGGAGCATACTGGTCGGTGAGAGGTTACTGGTGGCAGAAGACGGTCTCGTAAATACCCTGGTCCTATGCCATGGAATGCTCTAAAGGTGGTAACCAGAATCTTGAAGCACACCTGGAAGACCACCAGGAGCCAGTGCAGCTCGCACAGGAGGGGAGCCACATGGAAGCGCCATGTCGCTCCCATAACTACCTGCAAGGCCGCATTCTGGACCAGTTGGAGCCTCCGGGTGCTCCCCAACAGGAGTCCCATGTAGAGATCATCTAACCATTTTCTTGCTTATTTTTAGTCTGTCATTTGCAATTAAGTTTTTGGTATATAGGTTGAGCTATATTTTCTTTTTGCAAGAAAGAGGCAAAGAATGGGTTAGGCAGTTCTGCTACTTCTCTGCTGCCTATTACTTCCTTGCCATCTTCTCTCTTTAGAAGTCTTACTTTTTAAATTATCTTTGACATTTGTTGCAAGTCTTTGTTCTTTCTGAGCCTTTGCTTTTCTGACTTATCTTTGCAGATTCAGGCTATCTGCTGATATTCTGCCTTAATTATGTGTTTGGTGCTGTTTAGAATAGTACTGCAAGACATCATGAAGCCTCTGAAAACTTTGGATGTAATGCTCCCTAAAATTTGCTGCCAAATTATGAAAGATAGGAAAAATTATGAATGCAGTGACAGACTGATCTCATGAACTATTTCATTAGTTCAATCTAATTCCAATTACATTTAAATAGAACAAGGGTGGCTTATATCTGTCAGGGGTGTTACAATAGTCAGATTCCTTCACTTAGCAGAGAACTTTTACTGAGTTTTACATAATCCTGCAATTCACAAATTTTCTGGAAATGACTTCAAAATCATTGGTGGCTAGTAATAAAAATGATTCTGGTTTGGACCATAGCCAAGTGTGTGTGTGGTGGGGGTTATTTACTCTTTTTTCCCTTGACATGCCCTGCATCAAATCCCATTCTCAAGCATTTATTTTATTTATTTATTTAGTCAAGTACATATTAGATAATTTATATGTGTATAAGCATGAATTGAATAAATAAAACGAATACAATTAAAGGGAACATTTGGATAGGGACGGTAGGCACGCTGGTGTTCTTATGCACACCCTCACAGACCTCTTAGGAATGGGGTGAGGTCAACTGTAGCCAGTCTAAAGTTAAAATTTTGGAGGTTTTGGGATGAAATCACAGAGTCAGGTAGTGCATTCCAGGCATTGACCACTCTGTTGGTCATATGACTCTGAAGTCATATTTTCTGCAATTGAGTTTGGAGCAGTTCACTTTAAGTTTCTATCTATAGTGTGCTTGTGTATTGTTGTAGTTGAAGCTGAAGTAGTCACTGACAGGTAGGACATTGTAGCAGATGATTTTTTGAGCTATGCTTAGGTCATACCGAAGGCAGCATAGTTCTAAATTTTTTAAGCCCAGAATTTCAAGTCTGGTGGCATAAGGTATTTTATTGCAATCAGGGGAGTGGAGCATTGAGGGATAAAAATTCAGGGACAAGTAAGCTTATATCAAAAAAGTCAATAAAATTGGCAAAGACAAAGTATCAAAAAGAAATGTTGGACATCAAGTAAACCAATCACAGAAAGTTGTCGAGTAGCTAACATACACACTGACTAAATATTTTATTTAATTAGGGATTAATTAAATAATGTAGGATATATACATGATGTAGGATATATAACTCATCCTAACCTTATTAAATCAGCTGCTTGCAACATAAGGAAATAGTCTTATTAGATACAGAGCCTCTTGATAGGATCACTCCTTTCTATATACTAAATAGAAAACCATAGTATCCAAGATGAAAAAATAATAATTTGAATATGCCTCTTAATAGTAATTTGAAAAACCATTCTTCAGAACTTTACAAACTATAGTATATGTAAAGCTAACACTTTCAGTGTGGTTTAAAATTTGGCTAAAACCCTAGAAAGAAAATAAATACTATCTAATCTTTTGGACCAAGTACCACATGTGTATATAGCCACATGGTGCACAGAGATTACTTGTCAGGGCACAGCACAAAGCATTTCTGCTGATTGATGAAAGTCAAGAAGGTTTACAAAGACCAGGGATCTTGAGGCACAGTAGATAAGAGAATGCAAATGTATATATATAGACAGCTCTTCCCCACTCATCATCATCATAATTGGTTGTAACTGTGTTTTTACTGGATTTCAAGATACATGAGCAACATGCTTTTGCTATCTCTGATAATACGAATACTGTAATGCAAAATATACAGATTTAATAGGTTAGAATTGAATCAGACCTACTTAATTATGTATATTATGAATATTGACTATCCGTAAGTACTATTTTGCTATTACCATTGTGGCAAAGAAAATCCTTTGTTCTATTTCTCTGCTGCATGGTCATTAACCTATTGCTCACACACTTTTTTTTCTCCAATGAGTTACAAATCCATTAGAAAAATAGAATAATCCTACTGTAACCTAAAACCACAGGCAAAGGGATCAAGCTAATGTGTATTTCTATATGAATTAATGATTATTGTAGTTGCCCAATATTTTCTCATTCTTGGTGCCAAGATATTCTACCTACCGGAGGGTCTACTTCCTCCCTAAAGCTTTGTATCATTTTTTTCTAACTATTGTTTTTCCACATCGTCTTTTTGCTTAAAGGTTTCACTCATGCAACAAGAAAAAAATCTCACTGGATATATTATTATAGACCAGTGATGACGAACCTTTTAGACATTGAATGCCCAAACGGCATGCATGTGCATGCCCAAATTGAAAGGTGTGCACATGCATGCACAAACGTGCATGCATGTACATGCATGCATGCACAGCAGAGACCTGAGCTGGCCGACGGGAGGCAGGGCATCTCAACGTCGGCAGCGCGGTGAGAGATAAGATCTTTTTCTTTCGTGAGCTTCTGTTTCGTCGTTTGTAGGGAAACAGAAACTCACAAATGGAACACCAAGGAGATCTGCTGGGGCAACAGCGTGCTTGCCAGCAGAAAGGACTTTGTGTGCCACCTTTGACATGCATGCATGCCATAGGTTCACCATCATGGTTATAAACCAGAATCAAACCATCACTGGCAAAATCGATCTCTTCCCTGAAGGTTAGGGACTGTAATTTAGCACTCTTGTTTATTGGGGATTAGTAGATAAACGTGTTTTGACTTCTCAGTCTAGAACTAAGAGAATAGCAGATTTAAATCTGGTATGTGTATCTAAGGGAAGACTAGAAACTGGAACTACCCATTCCTTAACCACCATGTGCACATGCGCACACATTTTCAAACCAATGCCAATATAAATTTCTGGCTTTGCATCTTGTTCTGCTGTTGTTCTTTCCCGGTAATGACCCAGTTTAAACCTTGCAAAGAATTCTGGTATAAGTGTATGATACAGATCCTGTGTTTAATGTATTCAAGTCAAATAGATCAAATTGGTAGTGTGTTCTTGTTGTAAAAAAAAAAAAATCAGATTTGTATGTTTTCCACTACCTAGTCTGTGATAGACAGTCTATAATAGACAGTCTATATAGGTAGTCTGACTTACAGTACTTAAATTACAATAGTTTGTTTAGCAACTGTTCTAAGTTATAATAGCACTGAAAAAAGTGACTTATGACCATTTTAACATTTATGACAGCAGGATCGTCATATGAACAAAATTCATATGCTAGGCCATTGATTCATATTTATGCCAGTTGCAATGTCCTGGGATCATGTGATCACCTTTTGGAACTTCTGACGAGCAAACAACTGTATTACTAACATCTGCTGTGATTCACTTAACAACAATGGCAAGGAAGGTCACAGAATGGGCCAAAATTCATTTAAGAAATGTATCACTGAGCCACAGAAATGTTGGCCTCAATTGAGATGATAGGTCAAGGATTACCTATACTAAACAGCCATACTGCTTTTTTGTTTGAATAGGGCCCCTGATCCACATGTGAAATATTTTACGCTAGGAGTCATAAACTATAGATCTAGATTAAGAGTGTCAAATTCAATTTGTGTCAAATTTCATTGAAGGCCTCATCAGGTTTGACCTTCGGGTATATGACCAGCTTGATATCACTCATTGACACTCTGGTTTTGACTGTGACGACCTTCTGCAGCCTTCTGTGAGTGAAAATGGAGCTCGGGAAGGCCACACACCACCTCCATTTTCGCTTGCAGAGGCACCATCTTTCCTTTGTTGTTTCAGAATGGGCCCACAGGCCAGATCTAAGCACCCCACAGGCTGGATCTGGCCTGCGGGCCTTGAGTTTGACACCCCTGATCTAGACAATATCATATTTCCTAAAAATATATAATGCTACTTTTGAAATGATTTTCTTTTGAAATACTTCCTAAATACTGAGAGCCACAAGCAATCCATGACTTCTTATTTTTCAACCACATTACATATGACTGGGCCACAACACAACTATTTTGTGTTTTACGGCATGCCAGATTTATAAATAAGGTCATTGCTGTATCTGCTGTAAGCAAGCTCACCAAACAAGGTATATATACCATTTAGTTCCTGCAGACAGAGAAAGTCCTGTCAGGATACTTAAACTGAATTTTAATGTAAATTGTTATTTTTTTTCAAGGTTAACCAACCAATTAATTAATTAAACATATGAATACTCAGTATCACTTATATATCTAATTATTACAATTAGCCTAGCAAACAAAGATAGATATATACTGTATTTTTGGGGGGGGGACTATAGACACACTCCCCCCCCTCAAAAAAAGTGGGTGGAAGTGTCTGTGCATCTTATAGAGTGAATATTGTGGCGGGGGAAGGAGGATGGTGGGGACTGCTGCCACCGCCACCTGTTCAGTGAACAGGCTGCAGCGAATAGGCCATGGCGAATGGGCTGCGGACATGGCTAATGGGCCGCGGAAGCAGATTTTTTTGTTGTTGTTGTTTTCTGCCTCTAAAGCTAATATGCCTCTTATAGTCTGGAGCGTCTTGTAGTCCGGAAAATACGGTATGTTTAATGCATATTTATTTACATTATTCACTGTATCATTTTTAATATAAGAACTCTTATTTAGATTTTCTTGGGTTCCTACACTTTCTATTTATTATTCAAGCAAACTATTTTCATGATTAACAGGATTTTCCTTCACTCCTTTAAAGCACACTCTTCTGATAAGCATCAATTAAATATCAGCCCTTTTCTTTCTTTTTTTCTCCCTTTTCATTCAATCATGTATGAATTTTGAAGACTGTCTGGACAAGCCCCTCTAGCTTTCATGGAAAGGTTTTTCAGTAATCGTTTCCCATTGCTGGCAGTGTCTCTCAGGAAGACAATGACAGAGATAGTGGCCCAGGTTATCCACCAGTTTCGTAGTTTCTAACTTGATGCTTTAACTATTACACCAAGTTTGCTCTCTTTTTGCTTTCTTAATCTCACTTAATTATCCTTTCCCACTGTGATACCTTAATCAGACCTTTTTTCATTCCTTGTCTTAATCTTCTGTTGTTAATTTCCTATCATTTTCTTTTATTGGTTCTACAAAATTTATGGCTGATTTTTTTAGGTCTTCCATGGCCTCTCCCTCTCTTTAAAATTTTAGTCAGATGCCATTTTGGTCTCCCCTGGATGGTCACTATATTATAACTATTCCTTGATACTTACATTGTTATTTTACTACATTGGTGTTATGATGCTGTTATGTTTAATATTAATATTAAACTTATTTTGGAAATCTGAAAGACACTCAAAATACACATGTTGCACCAATAGGTAGCAAACAAATTTAATAAATAAATAAAATTAAAATGATTGGAGCAATATAGAAGACTTATAATTAATTAGTATACAATCCTCTTACTCAAGGTCCATTTCTGAAGGAAGTAGGTTTTTATTCATCCCCATTCTGATATTTGTCCTTTTGGAAGGTTACATGACTTTTATTTTTAAAACACCCTGAATAATGTTGTATCAAACAAATGCTTAGTAGCTGCCTAATCTTACAGATCTTACATTTATAGATTTCAGTCAACTCTCCTATATAAATTGTTATTTGAAATAATCGAGAACATCTAAAGAATTGCCTGAAATTGTATTAAACATGTTGCATAATTCAGAAACTGAGCAGGTTTCTTGCAAAAGTGAAGCTCTTAATGTATTATCTTACTTTAAACCGTTAAGTGGGGAGCTAATTCAGCAGCCTAAATTCAATATTAAGAATTCAAATAGTAAGAATTTAAAGTTCTCTTCAACCTCAAGAAAATTGACTAGGATGGGGAATATTATTACTGCAGACATTTTTATTTGCGTTCAAATGAGGTCCATGGTGTTACCTGCAATCTAAAGGTTGTTTAACAATCTAACTTTTGCTTGCAAATAAACACCGTATTTTTTGGAATATAAGACACATCTTAATAAGTATATTATAGAGTATAGGACGCACCTTAATTTTGGTGGGAGGAAAACAAGAAAAAGAGAATTCTGCCTCTGCTTACCAGCATCAAGATCAGCCGCATCCTCACTTCCACTCAATTTTGATAACGAGCAGCACAGATCTTTTTATCCATTTAAAACAAACCGTATCACTATATGCGTATTTAACTGAACGAGTGGGGTGAGGGATGATTTTCATGGGAGCAGAAGAGGGACTTGGCACCGAAGGCTGTGCTCCCGAAACGCCCCTGTCTTCCTACCTATAGCCATAGGCGTTGAAAGCCTGGCTTTCTTCCTTCTTTGGCCTGGATTACAGTACCATTCTATTTTGTAGGAAGCGCAGTTCTTGTTTCCCAGTTACTCACGAGGCTTTAAGGTTTAAGGTGGCATTGCTTTACACCATCCTCCTCCTCCTGCTGCAAGCGAGAGGTGCCTCAGAGACTCAGCTGGGGAAAGAGGGCATTGATTACCGGTACTAAGAAGTTCTTTTCCAGAAAACCTATTGGGGTGCTCCTGCGATCTGCAGGGACTACTTGCTTTCCCCGTCCCACCTCTCACATGCTCTGGGAGAGGGTCGGAGCACAGCCTGAGGAACAAACCTCTTCAGGATGGTCTGGGGGGCAGCTTCGACGAACAAGGCAGCTCCATGGTTCGCAGCTGGTCACCCCTCTGGCCGCTCAGGGGGCAGTTCAAGGCAGACAATGGTCATGATGACTTCACTCCCCAGCAATGTGAGGAGCCACCACTACCACAGCCAAAGCCCTCTCCGTGCCCTTGAGTCTATTGGGAGTTCCTAAAGTGCAGCGTCCCTCCTTTCCAACTACCGCTGCCCATATTCCTCAATGCAATTCTCAGTGCCGCGTTTCAGGCAGTGGCCAGTTCCCCTGAAATGTGCAGCGGGGAACAGGGAAGCGTTTAAATTCGGGGAGGGGATCACAGCGCTGCCGCCTGAAAATGCTTTTCTTCCCGTTGCACATTGCAGAGCCACACGCCCTTGCCTTCCTTCTCAGGACACTCACCTTCTCTTTCCTCCTGGCCAGATCTGCCATCTGAAACGTGATGCATTTTTTTGCCTCTGCACATCTCATTTTTGGAATTGGGGAGGGTCATGGGTCTGGCGCCTGAAAATGCTTTCCTTTGGAATAAGGATAGATTCCAAAGACAGCTTCCCTTCCCAATTCCAAAGGAAAGCTTTTTCAGGAGGCAGCACTATGATCCCCTCCCTGAATCCAAAACATTCCCAGTTCCCCACTGCACATTGCCTGAAATGGGCTCTGAGAATTGCATTGGGGAATCTGGCCAACAGGCAGTGGTAGCTGAAAAGGAGGGACATTTTACTTTAGGGCTCCCGTTTGGCTTGGTTCCTGGGCACGGAGAGGGCTTAGGCGGTGGTGGCTCCTCACATTGCTGGGGAGTGAAGTCATCATGACCATTGTCTGCCCTGAGCTGCCCGCTGGGCAGCCAGAGGGGTGACCAGCCATGAACCATGCAGCCCGCCTTGTTCACCAAAGCCCCTGGGCAGATTCCCCCCCAGACTGTTCCAAAGAGATTTGTTTCTCAGGCTGTGCCCCGACCCAGATACCCACCACATGGAACTGCCTGAAAATGTCCGAAGGGTGGGAGCCAATGAGTGGGTGGGACTACACTTGGACTATAAGACGCACCAGATTTTCACCCTCTTCTGGGGGGGGGGTAAAAAAGTGTGTTTTATACTCCGAAAAATACAGTACTACATATTATCAACCGATTTTAAATATAATGAAATTTAAGGTGAAAAAGACCTGGTCCACACATGAAGGTTTAATTAAACTGATTTATTCCTAAAAGCTTATACATAGGAATCTTCTTAAATAATGATCAGTACCAGGTTAGAGTTAGATGAGGGCCAACTAAGGTTGAACTTAGTTCATTTATGCTATGTAGGATTCTAGGTAAATTCCCCTTTTCACTCAGCCCCCAGGTTCTGCTATTCCTTCTCCAATATGAACCATTTATTAAGTTGGATGTGTAAATCTTTTTTTTAAAAAAAATATACGGCCTTCCTAGGATCCTTATTTTTTTAAAAGGAATATTATCTATCTTTTGATTTCTGCCAACTGTCTTCAACCCAATATCCCATAAAAAATCAGACTTCTTTTCCATCCTTTCCTGGCAATCTGGATCATGAGACTTGATAGTTGGTGATGCCTGCTCTACATATTTATTTAATCCCTGTATGAAAATACAAACAAGTCAAAATAATAACATCAATTTGGTATAATTAATTAATTTATACTTGCAAAGTATGAAAATAAAAATGAAGGTATATTCATAATTGAAAATAGATTCAGAATTATGTGAGGATAATCAATTTTGCAGTAGACAACAATAATGTATATTTTAATTTAAAAAATGGTTAAAATAGCTCTAATAATTTTCACTAATATGAACAAAGCCAAACTAGATAAATTATATAAAGTGACTGAGGTTCCTTTGTACAGCTTAACCTGAATAGCAGTCAAAAGTTTTGGAGATGGTCCAACTAGTTTTATCCATCAGACCTGATTGTGTTTATCATTCACCTATCACCTTAACCTGTTTCACATCATTATTTTAAGGATATCTGGAGGTAAATGTATAGTCCTCTGAGATCTTTGGAGAAAGGATAAGACAATAAGATTATTTCATTTTGGTGGGAAGACAAGATATAGAAAAGCAAACATTTAATAATTCAAAAATGGCTAAATTGGTGTGGATGTTTGCAATTACTGAAGAATTTGATGAATATGACATTCAAAACCATGTGAAATTAAACTTTTGCTATATGTTACTGTTCAAACTGTTATTGGGTAAGGAATTATAGTATTTAAATTGAAGATGGATAATACCAGTGCATTTCTGAATTGGCATACAGTTCTTCTAACAAGGTAATTTCATTAAATGTCAAACTCTTAACAGAAATGCAGAGTACGTGCCCTACACTCTGAGGGTGTGTTACACTGCAATTCCCAGAATAGCTACTACAAAGAAAGTTTTGGACCAATACTAATGAAGGTATCAGAGAATAGAGTAGAGTAGAGTAGAGTAGAGTAGAGTAGAGTAGAGTAGAGTAGAGTAGAGTAGAGTAGAACAGAACAGAACAGAACAGAACAGAACAGAACAGAACAGAATCTTTAAAGGACCTTAGAGGTCCAGCCCCCTGGTCAAGCAGGAGAACCTATACCCATGATGGTGAACCTATGGCACATGTGCCATAGGTGGCATGCAGAGCCCTCTCTGCTGGCATGTGCACCATCACCCCAAGTCAGATCTCCGTGGCGTTTCTTTCGTGAGCTTCTCTTTCCCTGTAAACAACGAAACAGAAGCTCATAAAAGAAAAAGATCTTCTTCTTGTCACGCTGCCTGTTGGGATGCCCCGCCTCCCACTGGCCAGCTGGTCTTCGGGTTGCTACTGGGCATGAACACAGGCCCGTGCATGTCCATGTCCAAACACTTTTCAGTTTGGGCATGCATGTGTGCGCAATTTGGGCAATCAGTCTCTAAAAGGTTCACCACTACTGACCTATACCATTACAGACAAGCGACTGTCTAGTCTCTTCTTAAAAATCTCCAGGGATGGAGCACCTATGATTTTTGAAGGCAAGCTGTTCCACTGGCTAATTGTCCTCACTATTAGGAAGTTTCTCCTTAATTCCAGATTGCTTGATTAGTTTCCAACCATTGTTTCTTATTCTGTCCTCTGATGCTTTAGCGAATAATTTGACCCCCTCTTCTTTGTGGCAGCCCTCAAATACTAGAATACTGCTGTCATGTTACCCATAGTTCTTCTTTTCTGTAAACTAGTCAAACCCAAAAGCTGCAGTCATTCCTCATATGGCCTTTTATCAGCATAGCTGCTCTTCTTTGAACTTTTTCCAAAATCTCAACATCTTTTTTGCAGTATGGTGCCCAAAATTGGTTGCAGTATTCCAGGTATGGTCTTACTAGGGTTTTATAAAGCGGCACTAATATTTCACCTGATCTTGATTCCATGCCTCTGTTTATACAACTCAGGATTGTTTTAGCTTTTGTGGCTGCTGCTGCACACTACTGGCTCATATTCAAGTGATCCACTAGGATTCCAAAGTTCCTCTTACAGTTACTGTTTTTGAGCCAGGTCTTGCTTAATCTGTACTTTATACCATTGATTTGTCCTGCCTAAATATAAAACTTTATTTTTCTTCACATTAAAATTCATCTTATTGGATGGGCCCATTGTTCAAGTTTGTCTAGATCTTTTTGGATCCTGAGCTTGTCTTTTGGGTGTTGGATATTCCTGCAGCTTAGTCTCATCTACAAATTTGACGAGATCTCCTTCTATTTCTTCATCTAAGTCATTAATGAAGATATTGAAGAGTATTGAACCTAAGATGTAGCCTTGTGGTGTCAGCAGCTACAAATCCATCTGGTGATGATGTTGTCTATTTCACATTTTTCTAGCTTACCAAGAAGTAGATTGCCTTACTGAAATCTAAGTATACTATGTCCATAGTATTTAGCTGGTCTACTAATTTAATGACTTTATCAAAGAATGAATTAAGATTGGTTTGGCATGATCTGTTTTTAACAAATCTATGCTGGCTACTAGTTATAACTTTATTTGCTTCTAGTTGTTTGTAGATCTGTTTTTTTTAAATTATCTTTTCCAGAATCTTCCCAGGTATTGATTGTTAGACTGGCTGTTCTGTAGTTCCTGGGTCCAGTGTTTTGTTGTTATTGTTTTGAAGATTTGGAAAATTCATGCAGAAGACAGCAGTATAGTCCACCCACAAACTTTAGTCTTCTAACCTTAAATATTTGCATTGCAAAAATATTTAATCTGCATATCATATTCCTAAACTACAACATCTTGAACCAAAGAACACACAAAAACCATAATGAACTCTCTCTTTTGTTTTGATTAGAAAAAGGTAGGAAGGGGAGAAGAAGGTCATTTGAATCAAGGACTTTAGCACAGATAATTCTTTATTAAGCAGTATTTTTCCAATTTAAATTCCCTCCATATTAGAATTAGAGTTTGGGAGACTAAAATTCTGTATAGGAATCGGCTCTTCATTCCAGATAATTCTGATGTTGTAACTAAATATCTTCTGTTTACACTCTTGTGTAGCCAATTATTGACTTGAGATACAGATATTCTTATTTTCCTTTCCAGCCCTCTTCCATTAATTAGAGAAAGAATACCATCTGAGATCCTGAGATTTTCAAAGTCTGCAGTCATACAAGCTAGTCTTTTCAGTATCATTTCCCCTTATATTAACAAAGGGTAATGCTTTGGAAACTGTGGCAATAGCATAAAAGAAACCCCTCAAAGAAGGTAGAATTATTTCTGCTTTATATATATTTGGAATAACTGCTTAAGTCCATTAGTTCCTCTTTTACAAAGTAATACAAAAACACTGTATTTTGTGCTGGTTTTGAAAAAGGAAATTAACCATAGTACTGGAAGAACAAGAATGGAATTGACTGAGAAATCTCCTTTATTTATGTAGTGAAGCGAAGTTACTCCAGAGGAATGAAAAATGCTAGAGGAACAATAACAACTCCCTTCTTATGCTTTCTGAACACAGTGGGCAGGAGACCATTGGGGGACCAAAATAAGTGCATTTCAGTGTTTAAAACTAACCAAGTATCCTCAGGTACATTACAGGAACCTGTCTAATCAGTGTTAAAGTAATTAAATTGCTAGTCCAAATGATTTCTGTATGTCAAACAGAACATACAGGCAACATATTAGGCTGGCTTTGGAAATATACAACAGAATGAAGCAGAATTTAACTTTTAGCATCAATGGGAGTTTTTCTAATGCAACAAAGACGACTATCCTGCCCGTAATGTATGATCCCTACTCACTCCTATTTAAAATATCCATATGCATGAATGTATTCATTGAAACTTGTAGTCTAGTACAATGGATTGAGGTGCATTTAATCTGTTAAGACATATCGTATTTTCCGGCATATAAAACGACTGGGCATATAAGATGATTCCTGACTTTTCCTGTTAAAATATAGAGTTTGGGCTATACTCGTCATATAAGACTACCCCTCTTCCAACGCACACCAAATAAAAATTAAAAAACATCAACTGGCTCACCCACAATGTAAAAGCAGCTATGCTAGACCCAAAATGGCCCTTGAAACAAGCTGGAACTTCACACAGCCACAGAAAGCCCAAAAAAACAACTTTCACACTTTACACACATACAACACAACTGGCTCACCCACAATGTAAAAGCAGCTGTGTTAGACCCAAAATGGCCCCTGCAACAAGCAGGAACCTCACACAGCCACAGAAAGCCCCCAAAAAACCAACTTTCACACTTTACACACACAAAATTCCACATACAGCTTTGTGAGATTTTGTGTGTTTATGTAGTGAGAGTGAAACACTATAGAAACACACTAAATCTCACAAAGCTGCACAAATATTATTTTATTTTATTTTATTTTTATTTTTATATGAAAGCTAAATGTAAAACTTCCTAAACTTTAAATGGCTAGGTCTAAAAAAGAACAACTAAAAAAAAACCCAATTAACTATTTTTTTAAAGCTCCCAAAGAAGAAGAAACCTTACCCAATAGAACAGGGGTCTTCAACCTTGGCAACCTTAAGACTTGTAGACTTCAACTCCCAGAATTCCTCAGCCAGCTTTGCTTTGCTGGCTGAGGAATTCTGGGAGTTGAAGTCCACAACTCCCTGCCTGCTTGATTGCAGGCAGGGAGATTCAGTTGCTTGCTGATGCAATGGATTGCAGGCAAGCGAAACAAGGCAAGCGTTGCGGCTATCAGCTAAGGTAAGCAAGATGTGGGGGGGGGGGATTTTAGCAAGCAACTCGGCTGGGATGGTCAGAGCTCGGATCGCCAAAGCCATGTAAAAGGAAAAAACTTTTTTCCTTTTAGATGGCTCTGGTGATCCAAGCTGAGTTGCCTGATTAGCAAGCAACTCAGCTGGGATCATCAGAGCCATTTAAGGCTCGTCAGAGCCTTTCGGGCTGGTCTGCCTGGTTACAGGAGAACGACACCCGGAGTATAAGATGACCCCCGGCTTTTGAGAAGATGTTCATATGTTAGAAAGTCATCTTATATGCCCAAAAATACGGTATATAAATCACATTCCATGAACCAGACAGAGTTTACAGTTAGCAAAGCAATTCTTTTCTGTGTTACTATGTTGAAATAAGTGGCTTATTTATAAAATTACTACTATGCCTTTGGGTGATTTCCACACACTTCACTGGAACTTCAGTAGAAAGCATTTGTTATTTGTTTATTAGTATGTAAGATGTCACTCAGGTTTTTTATCTTCATTATTGAACTTTTGAGGCTTGATAACACGGTTGGATAACTGGAAAGCAATAGTATATAGAGAGCATTGACATAAAGGATGGGTCAAACTCCATGCCATTCATAACATGGGTGCTTTGGCTCAGTGCAGTGGGTAACCCATCAATTTTGATACAATGTGATGCAAAATACTACAATTTATTCAACAAGTCAAGGTTTTAAAACTTTGCTTAGCAGAATATGAACCTCTTAGTGTCAAAATTAAAATCATGTTGGAGAAGACTTTTTTGTTGTTATTGAAAAACCTTGATTATGATAAAATATGGAAGTTAACTCCACACCTAACTTGGTTAGATATCTCATTTAGATACCAAAAAGTTTCTTGATATCTAGGAAATATTAGCTTTCATAATTTGGAGAAAATACAATGGTACAATCTCAAATTGCAGGACATTTCGTGTCAGAAGAGGGAGGGGGGCGGAGAGAGTGAAAATGAAGTTTCTTATGGGCAAATTATATATATAGATATATATTTTTACTTTTTGTAGGTTTTATGTGTGTTTTCCTTTTAGCCAGGTTCTTCCTACGTAACCAAGATTTTTCTGCAGCCCTAGCTCAGTGAAGTCACATCCACTAGATTCTGGGCTTTTTTTCTTCTGGCAGCCAGCAGGCCCTATGCTGCCTAGTGAGAGAGACTCACTAGGCAGCATAGTAAGAAGTCTCTCCCTAGGCAGCATAGGGCCTGCTGGCTGCCAGAAGAAAAAAAGCCCAGAATCTAGTGGATGTGACTTCACTGAGATAGGGCTGCAGAAAAATCTTGGTTACGTAGGAAGAACCTGGCTAAAAGAAAACACACACACACACACACACACTCATATATGTTTAGAATTCTTTCTAAATAATCTAATTTTTGCTGTGTCTGAATATACTATTTAAGAATAAATACTATTCCTATTTATTCTCCAGATCTGAAACTTTTAGTGGACTCTGTGTTCCTTCCAAAATAACAAAAATAAATATATATTTGTGAACGCTTGAATGTTTAAATAAAAATCTTAAAGCCACCAGTTCTGGGGTGAAATTGAGCAGGTTCTGACAGGTTCTGGAGAACTGGTAGAGGAAATTTTGAGCAGTTTGGAGAACTGGCAAATACCACCTTTGGCTGGCCCCAGAATGGGGTGGGAATGGAGATTTTGTAATATCCTTCCCCTGGAGTGGGGAGGGAATGGGAATTTTGCAATATCTTTTCCCTGCCACATCCACCAAGCCACATCACACCACGCCCACAGAATCGGTAATAATAAAAAGATGGATTTCATCACTGCACCAGTTGGACTCAAACAGCAAAGGTTCAAGTTCATCACTGGCCACAATAGCTTACTAAATGACCTTGGGCCAATCACCTTCTCTCAGTCCAGCCTAACAAGAGTGTTGCAGTTCTGAGCATAAATAGAAGGAAAAAATATTACTTTGGGCAAATGAAATAAAAAGTAGGTTATATCAGGGGTGGGTTCTACTTATCTTTACTACCAGTTTGCAGCAGGAGCGTGTGCTTCTGCACATGTGCAAATCACCCATGATGACATTATGGCAGGTGGGCAGAGCCTCGCACCGGTTTTACTACCGGTTCTATAGAACTGGACAGAACCGGGAGCAACCCACCACTGTGTTATACATATTGCTGATTAGAATTTATTCAATCAAGAATGTTGGTTTTTCAAGTCAATTTAAAATATTTTTGAAATAATATCTCCTTTATTATTATTGCAAATTGGAATATGTTTATTTTTTTTCTTTAAGTTCCTAATATCTTTTAGCATTTGTGCCATTGGATTTCCATTTTATTAGTATTGTTTCATTACCTGGAAGCACCCAGAATTAAACTGTATATTTTCTTGAGTGTTTTTCTGTAGAAAAACAATTAGCTAACTATTATGAATAAGCAAAATAATTCTAAACCAGAGAACCACATGCTATTTCACAGTACTTAAATTCACAGTACCTTAGTTTTCCTCTGGGAAGCAAAGAAAAGAGCTGAGTATAAATAGTGGCAGTTTAGCAATCTTAAAATGCACTGAGTATCTTGGGAAGCATTAACTTGAGGCTATTGTGTTCCTGAAAATCAGCATGTGACCTCATATGATACCACTTCATGTCCATGTCCAATTTTAAAAAAATAAAATTGAAGGCAATAGAAGAAAAGAAGTGATTTCTAGTTTATCTTATTTAGAACATTTATTTTATTCATTCTCACTCCTTCTGTTTCATCTACTTAATGACTTTTTTTTTCCAAATAAGAATTATCTCTTTTCCTAATAATATTTGGAAATGCATTGAGAAAGGACTCTTCCAGTTGGAACTGTCAGATGTTACAGAAATAAAGTCATGTAATAGCCAGTAACTTCATTTCAGAGATTCAACTTTTTGAACTTTGAAAGCCAATGCAAACTTCAGGGTTGAATTCCCTGGCAGCAAGAGAAAATCAGAATGGAAAAAAGTTTATTGTCTTGAATTCTTTCTTAGAAACAAGGAGAAATTCTTTAAGAATGTATAAAATAAATTTTGTTTCACAATCTTTATACTATTAGTAAATGCATGCTATGCTGGGTGTGAGAACATGTTTTCTGAGCCTAGTGGCACACAAATATAATAAACACATTTACTGCTGTTTGCCAAGACAGAAGGCATTTTGCTAACTTGTCCTATCCCCAATAAATATGAGATGCTACCATAGTGAGGACACAAGGAATTTTTTTTTCTTAAAATAGCTGTTATTTAAAATTTCATTCTGAAGTACCAATGTGCTTTATTCTGTTTTACCAGCTGCAAAGTCAATTTTGCAGTAATAGCAAGAACAGAGATCAGCTCTGCCAAAGTTATCAAGTGCTTGAACTACAAAGAAACTTAAATGTAAAGAACTCTTGTGTGTTTTATTTCAGTTATGATCCAATATACTGAACAGCCCATATGATAAATAGCTGGGTTTAATGCAATTTTAATGAAAATTCATGTTGAATGCATTTCCATAAGTGAATGAGTGTTGACGGATTGGCAACATTTCCAGCTGTTTATATACAAGTACCTACAATAAAGCAGTACCTTAGATAACAGTAGCAAAACATTAATTTCATATCTAAAGAGAAAAATAATTTATTTAGATGAACACAGCTGTTAGCTCTATTCTGACCTGATTTCCTTCAAACTCCTTTTACACTGAGTAAACAGAAAACATCTTTTGAGTAGAGTAATGGAACTCTGCTACTCTTACCCAATGTAAATAACATGTAGTATGCATCATAATATTTGGAGCTGCAACTGATCAGATTTGAAGTCTTGGAATAACTATGTATATTTTTTTTTACTCCCAGCCACTTTATGAAAGACAGCTACCTATTTTGAAATGTAATGTACAAATTTAATAAATAAAATAAATTCTGAATCAATTTTTATATATTGCTACAAGACCACAACCTAAAACTGCTATTGCAGTCTTACTGCTTCCAAAGCCATGTGTACACATACCTGTCACAGTATTAAATGCCATAAAGAAAGAAGGGAGGGGGAGGATGACAAATACAATCCAGAATACCTCAAGATACTGAGAAAAATTGATTTGCATTTAGGTTTTGTAAAGACGCAACTTCTAATTGTGACATATGACTGTTCAATAGCTACTGCACATATGCAATGCACACATAATATTGCACATAATTTCATTCCACTGAGCAGTATTTCAAATGCTAGTTACATATCCTATGTATACTAGCATCTATGAATTATTCTGCTTTCATATTAGACAAAAGTTATATGCAAACTGCTAGGTTTGTTATACCTTTACTGATACCCCAAAGTTAGTAAACCTTTGCAAGTGGCTAACACAACCATTGCAGTGTCCAGTGCAATTTCTACCGTTCTTTTCATAAAACAGGTAGAATTCCTTCACTCTGCCACATCAACTGCACAGTGTCTCTGCATGTTAAAATTTCCATCCAGCTGCCACATTGGCATGTTATTTGTTTGCTGTGTCCAAGACTGTAGCTATCACCCTTTATGTGGACTGCATGGGAATCAAATTGTTTCCAATATGATAAGACAGACTCCTGCAAGGACTCTTCTAAAATGAAGACTGAGGAATTCTCACCCACATTGGATGCAGGGTGCTGCCCAGTTGACTTTATCCCCTTCACAATTCCAATTGCTTTCATTTTCCACTTATAAACCTAACTGGCATCCCTCCCCCAATGCATAAATGTTCAGTGCACCAAGTTCCTTCAGAAAGATGCTCTACTTTACTACAGTGAACACTGCAAGGAATTGAGCAAAAGAAAAAGCTTTAGCTAAGCTAGAAGTTCAGCTTGAAAGGGAAGGGGAAGAGGAGAAGATTATTTCCCTTCTAGATACTGAACTCCTAGACTGAAAAGGAAAACGCAGGTACAATATTCTGTCTGTTCCTCTCTTAATAGATTTTTCTTTTTGAGAAAAGGAACGAGAGAGCAGAAGCCCTCCTATAAATACAGGTCAGTAACAAGTGGAAGATGATGTTGAATCTCTGAATCCTGCAAAAAAATAATAATCCTAAGAATGGATGCAGGGAAGCTCAGTGCAAAATACTGTAAAGACAGCAACCGCTCAAATGAACTCTTACAACTGCAGCTTTCTAAGAGGGAATTGGCTTTTTACACCACCAGCAAAACTACGCAGATCCACAATCTGAAAGACCTCCGTTCCTTCTACTCTTCTCCCTTCCCCAAGATTTAAAAACCCCACATAAAATCAGCCAAAGCTCCAACTTGACATCACTTACCTCTCCTCTGAAAGGCAGACAGGGGAGTTTATTCTCTCTCAATCTTCCCTGCAGCACCGGGTCCCAGCACTTGGAAACTAGCCGGCTATCTTTTTGCAGGATCTGATCGCTGAATTCCACCTCTCCTTTCCAAAGGTGGACTGGGGGGAGACCGAGTTGGAAAAACAATCGCCCACGGATGCCCAAATGAACAGTAGTTGTACCACGAGGGCTACCGAAGTCTGAAAGAAGGAAGGAATCAGCCCCGCCGCCTCAGAATAGGATTCCCCACCAGAGCGGAGTCCCTTGGCGCGCGCTGCAGGATCGACGCCCTTTCAGGCTGAACTGAACTGCCTCTCTATACCCCGCAGCAGCTCACTCGGTCACTCCGCACCGGCAGTAGGTGACGGAAAAGGACCAGCTCACAGCGCCTCCTTGCCCAGGTCCCAGCTGGGAAGCTCAAGCGGGCAGAGGCAGGGCTAACTGGCAGCTTAGCCCAGACTTTAAAGGAGCCGCACGCCCGGGTGCCTCCTTCCAGCGATGCCGAGGATAGCCCTAGAAACTAGGCGAGCGGCTGTCACGGGGACATGAAGAGGCGGGGGCTCCTATGGAAAAGAGGAAACCCGGCTGGTGGCGTGGGTGTGGACGTGATCCGCTACACCCCTTTCCAGTTGGGGAGGCACGTTTGCTCAATTTTCCGAAAATTGAGGAAGACATTAGAAAGACCCGAGCACGTACCCGAACCTGTATGATCTAGTCTAGTTAAGATACCAGGCTAGTTAAGTGGAAGGCCATGAGTTCAAGTTCCGCCTTACCCATGAAAGCCAGCTGGATGATTTTGAGCCAGTCTCACAACCCCAACTCATCTCACGGGGCGGCTGCTGTTGAAAAAGAGTGAATAAGTTCGCTGCCTGGAGTTGTTTGTGAAATAATAAAAGCGGGATACAAATAAATTAAATCAATCAATAAGCATATTTAACTCAGCTGTGGATTCCAGTGCTTGTTTGCTCTTAAAAGAAACCATCATAAAGGTGATTTAATGCAACACCATGTCTACGCTAATATTTCACACAAATTTTTGGTGTATGCGTGAAAGCTGATTCCCAAGAAATAGAGGTGATTCAGCAATAACTTGCAGTCTTGTTAACTTTTTCCTGTCTTAGATCAGAGATCTGGTCTTGCCCTGAAGACCAGGATAAGGAAGCCTTCACAGATGTTTGGCCTACTTGCCCCAGCCTTGCTATGTGAGGGAGCACTGTAGTGTAGTTTCAAAAATTTTTGTAGTTTCAAATTTTTTTACTACTGGTTCTGTGGGTATGGCTTGGTGGGTGTGGCATGGCTTGGTGGATATGGCAGGAGAAAGATACTGTAAAATCTCCATTGCCACCCCACTCCAGGGGAAGGTTACTGCAAAATCCCCATTTCCTCCCAATCAGTTGGCCCTCAGGAGGCAGAGAATAGATGGGGGTGGGGCCAGTCAGAATTTTTACTACCGATTCTCCAAACTACTCAAAATTTCCACTACCAGTTCTCCAGAACTGGTCAGAACCTGCTGAAACCCACCTCTGGAGCACAGAAAGAGGAAGAGCTGTCAGATGATCCTTTTGCTGAGAAGTTGGTGGAAGTACTGGACCTTTGACTTTATTACAAACGTTACAGCCAGAAGATATGATATGCATTAAATATGTCTTATCAAATCCACATGCCCATTCCTAAAGTCTATAGATGTAATAAAAAGTAGGACTAATGTACAATAAAATGGTAAAAAAAATAAGAGAGAGAATATGAGCAATCATAGAATTAATATGCCCCTCCAATGCCAAGGCAATTAAAATAAATTGAGGCACAAAATTTGGGAAGATACATCAGAATCCAAATTGTACTCTCTGCCTGGGTGTTTCTTCAGAATGGAATAGATTAATGTAATCTGACATTCCCTGACAAGAGAGCAACAGAGGACCATATGGCTCACAGATTCCACAGAACATCCGCAACAGTATACACACTGATGAAGAGAGATATTTTTTATAATGCCCCAATAGGACTACCGAAAGTCATGCATCTAGCCTGGCCCAATGAAATTTTAACATAGTAATGGAAGAAAGATAAAGTGGTGGGACCAGCCCATTTGAAATAAAATATTATAGGCTGTGGATTAGATATTAGGCTTAGACAAGTTTCAAAATTTGCATCACTTCCCAAGGGCATCATCTGCAGACATGCAGAAAATAAATGGTAGCTGTTTCTTTAAAAAGCAGCTTCATTTTGCTGGCTAAGGCTAATTCAGTCAGAATTAGGGTTCACGAGCAAGATAGATGTTTTAAAAGGAAAGAACTCTTAACTATGCCTTCCTATAGGAAAAAGGAGGGATAAAGGAAATACTAGCAGTCAATTATTCAAGCTCATCATCTGAGAGGTGAAAAGCTTGAAGTTGCTTTACAACACAACATTGCACAACATTGTGGAGAGAAGGAAGATATAAATTCTTCTTGCCTGTCCTTTTTCTATGATAGTCTACCTGAAGTTGTCATGATCATTGCAGTACACATCTGATACTGACTGGTACATTCATTAATTTAATAGATATATTACCAAAAAAACCACAAAAAAACCTGAGTCTCAGAACTCTGTCATGAAATAAACAAACCCTGACCCCATAAATTGTACTGTGAAAACTGCTATCAGTTCAGAGACCTGGGACTATTAAAGAATTATTTCTAAAGGAAATTGCAGTAGCCTTTTGCAACAAAAATGACAGACTTCTGGCACATAAAATAATAAGACATCTGTTTAATTTATTTGACTATCTTTATGCCACCTACCTACCAATATTCTGAATGGCTCACAACAGTAAAAGCATCATCAAAACATCTCAGCTGCAAAAATCATAAAACATCATCCAGATAATGTTCTAAAAGCAGACTAATCACATATAAGCATTTTGCAAACTAGTACCATACTTCACATGCAAGAGTGTACTTACTGTGTTAAATTCCCAAATATTACTTGCTTGTTTCCTTAAGAAAAAGAACTTCCTTAGTCAGGAGATGAATGAACCTGATATAGGTCTCTTCTAATCAGTTTGGTTCATATAAATTCATGTTCACTGTGTATTTGATAGCACAATTGCAAGAAAAGCAAAACTATTCTAATGAAAGTCATTTTAAAATGCATTGATCAACATCCTGGCCAGGGATGAAATTCAAAATTTTTCCCTACCAGTTCTGTGGGTGTGGCTTGGTGGGCATGGCAGGGGAAGAATATTGCAAAATCTCCATTCCCACCCCACTTTGGGACCAGCCAGAGGTGGTATTTGCCAATTTCTCCAGAACTTTTTAGAACCTGCTGGATTTCACCCCTGATCCTGACTAAATTAAGGTTTACAGTGTGCCATTCATAAATTATTAGTAAATGTGATTATGTGAAGAGACAGTTGTGTTGGAGCTGAAAGAAAGAATAAAAAACTATTATTTCAAAATAAAGGATTTCCCAAAAGATTAATTTCTAATTGCCCTGAGATCACTAGGAATTTTCCAGCTGTGCTATTGAAAGCTAATCGCTGGTTCTATGTGGTGTGTGTATGTGAAAGTAGAATACAGAAAAGGAATCAATGAAATAAAATACAGGAGCTGGGGAGTAAATTAAGGTTTACTGTATATATACAATAAATAATGAATCGTGTATTGTAAATGCGGTTCCTTTGAAATTTGGAAGGACCTTTAGCAAGCACAGCTTACATTATTAAAATGTATTTCTATTAATACATTGACAAACTATGTATATGGCACTAGTTGGTGGCTTTAAAAGCACATGAAGAAATGGATCAAATTACATTTCAGAAAAGAAAGCACTGTATAGGATTTTACAGTGCAATCCTATAGATCTGAATCCACTGAAACAATAGGAATTATTCCTAAATTAATGTGCTTGCTATTACAGCTTGAATAGTTGCATATAACACAGTCCTTAGAATTGTTCACTATTCCTTCGGTAGTCACATTTCATCCTTTCCCTCATGTTAACTGCTAGTATTGGGCTAGTGAAACTTGTAGTTGGACAGTCTTCCATGTTATACAGTGTTTCATAACTGTTATTTCTGAGTGTGTAGCACTTACGCCCCGAAACAAAATTTTTAGAGTAGCTTCCTTGATAAGAACTACTGAAAGTAGAAAAGCTTTGCACATGGGAAACACTATCCAATTGCATTTTAGTTTACTGTAATACTGTTGAAACACAGCTTTTGTAGTTAGTTTATGGATCTTTATGTTATGCCAATTGAGCCAATTACTTTGGGTTAATCATGGTTAAATTAACCATGGTAACCATTGTCTGTGATTATAGTCTATATAAATAAAAGGGCAGCAAATAAATATGCCAGAAAATCAAAGAAAAGCGTATGAAAGGACAAGATGGCATTGATTGCCATTTAATTGATAAATCAATTAAAATGCAAAACAGAGGAATAAAAATCTATAGACATGAAATTAAACAGAAGATTAAACAATATAGGTAAACCAAAAAGATCAATGTCTAGTACTGGAAAATCATCAAAATAACCAGAGACAAGTTATTTCAAAGGATGTATCTATGGTCAAAGAAATCCATAGATTGTTCTGAAAATAGCTTTGGAAGGTGACCTCATGACAGGTTGCAAGTCTCCAAACTGTGAAAAGTAAAAAAAACCACAATATTTTAATACAGGCTTGATCGTCTGGAGGACGATCAAGTATTTATTCAATACATATTTACTGCCCACTTCCTATTAGCAGTCCCACATTGTAGTTTTTTTGCCCATTTTTAAAAGTAGTTCCCTATATTCTACATTGCAAAAAATCATGTACTAAGATAAACCAATATTGAAATGTTATATATAATAATGGGATAACAGAAAACCATAATAGAAGAAGGAACAGTCAGAATTGGAATGAATGTAGGCACTGGAAGCTAGAATAATAACAGAAAGAAAAATACATAAAAACATTTTACAATTAGTGAAGCCACACCTTTGAAATTAACCACGCAAGCCTAAAACCAAGAACTCAAGTTACATGATGCATAAAACTATGAGCCCATGGTGGGATTCAGCTGGTTCTGTCCGGTTCTGGCGAACTGGTAGTGGAGCCCACCCGCCCGGATGTAATGTGCAAGCAAAGAGCATGCGTGGAAGGCCGTGCGCACTCACATTTGTGAACCGGTAAGTGAATCCCATCTCTGCTGTGAGCCAATAATTGATCAATTCTAATTTTTAACTAGATTAGTCCACCATTATTTAATATATTTAGGCAACAATACTAACTTCTCTTCCTAGAGAAACAACTCTGAATCTTGTGGCAACTTAAAAGCAGATTTATTTAGCTTATATTTTTGTGGGCTGCAATCCATCCCAATAAATGCAGATAATGCTATCCTGTGAAGGATACATTTTCATGTATCTACAAGTTTATAAGTGGAGAAGTCAGAGAGGAACCCATGCTTAATTATTTGCATATGAGTATGCATATATTTAAATTTGTGCAGATTTTATAATGACATAGACCAGGTTTCATTGCTGCTAAAGAATTCTGGGAATTACAGTCCGAACATATTTGAAATACAGTATGATCCATGAAAGCTTATAAAAAATCTATTAGAATTTAAAATGCACCAAGTCTATTTGTTATTTTTATTGAAATGGAATAATGTTGTTATGTCTCTGGAAATTACTAACTTGCAAACATTTTTTTATTTGGCAAGGACTAGCCTTCCAAAGGTTTTGCAGATGTAGATGAGAAAGCTTGGAGACATCCTCTGTCTGGGCTGGTTTCATTTGGTAGCATCCATTCTATAATTTTTGAAATTTTAAATAAATTCTAAATTCTGTTGTAATGCATGCCACAGACTTACAATATAGTTTGACCTGCACCTCTCCTGCACAAGTATTTGAGAGCTTTCTGTTTCCAATCTAAAACTCTTGATGCTGTTAGTTTCAACCTTATCTCGAAAATTATCAGTACTTTTTCCCATGAATATTTCTTACTCTGAAAAACAAGTTGTTGGCAAAGAAGAAATGGAATTATACTTCTGAGAAATGAGGAATTTTTATTTTAACTACAGCTCTGTTCAAAGCAGGAAAAGACTGGAAGGTTCCATGCATACCTCTGCCAATGTATTGCAGTCCTAGGCTAAAATATCTTCTCTATTCAGGTTCTGGATCTTCCCTCGTAAGAAGATGCCAAATATGCCAAATCATTCCAAATACCCCCCCCCCCCCAAAATTGATTAATCTGACATTTATGCTGACTACCTGAAAACTGCCCTAATCCAAAATGGCATACCATCCATGCATAAGAGGAAAATCCTGGAAAGGCTGGGAGGACATTAGGACTGAAGAAATATAAGAAGATATTTGGGGTGAGAAGAATTCAGAATGAGCCTAATACAGAATGAATGTACTCAGTAGCCAAGGAATGTAGACTGGATTTGGGAGACGGGATGGAAAACAGGCTGTTTCCAAGCAGGAACCTTCCACTTGATTTGGAACATAGCATTGTTAACTCATGGCCAGGTCACTTTAAGATTACGGGAATTGTAGTTCAAAATTTGTGGAGACAGAGGAGGGTTGAACTACATGGTATCAAATATGAGCAGGGGAAATTTGCATTGTAATATACAATTACATATCTTCCCATGTAATGTTAGATGTGGCGGGAAAATGTCGCTATTTGCTGGTAATAACTGCCATTTTATATTACTTATTTAGTTTTTAGACACCTACATTTAAATAATGTGGCTTGTTACCTTAATGAAACAAATGAGGGCAAAATCTCACTGATCAAAGGCATTATAATTTGCAGACATTATATAGAGAAATATAGGTCATATAAAATGAGTAGCATCTGGATATTATGAATATTTCAAACAAGACTACTTACTCAATTTGTAAATCATTTACATCTGTTACCTGCTAGTAGTAACTTTTTATGGCAAGCAGATAAATAAGCAGTGAGATAAGATAAAATTATCCTGATTTCTCTATCTAAAAAGATCTTGGAGAGTAGATACAACTAAGATGAATATGCATAAAATCAGCATGCTTTATCAATTACAATTATAATGCAAAATGATTAATATTAATTAAAAATGCAATCACTTTGAGATTTCTATTTAACCATAATTAGACTGAAGAAGTAGAATCCTAGGCTTTAGATGATAAATCATATTTAGGAGGCAAATATAAAACTATTTTCTAGGGAAAAAGGATAGGGATTGCTTTAGAAGCAGGGACAGCCAAATAATTTGAGCAAAGCTTTCATCATACTATCAAGGCAGTGGTGAAATCCAAATTTTTTTACTACCGATTATGTGAGCATGGCTTGGTGGGCATGGCAAGGGAAGGATACTGCAAAATCTCCATTCCCACCCTACTCCAGGGGAAGGATACTGCAAAATCCACATTCCCCCCCCCCCACTCTAGTGGAAGGATACTGCAAAATCCCCATTTCTTCCCCACTCTGAGGTCAGCCAGAGGTGATATTTGCTGGTTCTCCGAACTACTCAAAATTTTCACTACTGGTTCTCCGAACTACTCAAAATTTCTGCTACTGGTTCTCCATATCCTGTCAGAACCTGCTGGATTTTATCCCTGCATCAAGGAATGATAGACTGAGCGTTATTTATCTATCAATCAACTATTGATGAAAATCTACCAGATTTGTATCCCTGACTTTTGTTCAAGGATTGAAGGTGCCATACATTTCCTTCCATGTTTTCCTTCCAGTATTTATGGTCACAACTACAGTCCTTTGAGGTTGGTTGAACCAAGGTCTCCCAGCCAATACCTCCTATATGAAAGTTATTCCTATCATGTTGTCAAGTATTTGGCATTACAGGATTTTAAATGAGAAGCTAATAATTTGGAATGTAAGATGACAACAATTTTTTCCCCCATACCAGAGAAATTCAGTTATGGAGGAAAGAAATAGAGTATCTGATTGGAAGTGCAAGTAATTCGTGGTCTGAAATCACTTTCAGTGATCCCACAGAATAAAATACTAGAGCCAAAATGAAAAATGAGGAGAATATGTCTTTTTTCACTTAGGAATTTTTTTTCACCCATGAAATATTGCAAGATCCAAATGCTGATTTGGTCTGGTGGTTAAGGCATCCATTTAGATACCTGGAGACTGTGAATTGTGGTTCTGCCTTAGGTGTGAAAGCTGGCTGGATGTGTTTGGGCTAGTCACTGTCTCTTAATCCAATCCATCTTGTTGGGTTGTTGTGAGCATCATAGAAGGAAGTATTATTCAGGTTCTTCATGAGTTATTTATAAAAATAATAAAGCTGGGATTAATTAAACAAATAAGTAATTAATCTTCTAATTTCAAGACAGTGGCAACACATATAGGAAATTAACAGGAAAGAGAAGTTCTTGCCTCTTGAAATATTACTTCAATTTTCTCATTATTCCTAGAAGGGAAGTGATTTGTCTACACGTTATCCTGATCACACTTTGCTGAAAGCAAATTCTCCAGAAATCCTCCAGTCTCATCCTCCTTTCCTTTCACTTTTGAAAAGGTATCTGAACACTTTGTCAGTGCTAAGATTATTATGTAACAGGTTGAAAAGAAAAGTCATATCTGTCAATGTAATTTAGAAAAATGAATGAAAAAAATGAAAAATGAATGATTCCAAAGACCTTCAGTATACAGTACAGAAAAGGAGTGCTGTTTATAAGAACCCCAGAATCTCAGTTGCCACTTGCATGAATATAAGACCCCAGAATCCAAGATTTTTCTGTAGTTGGTGGTATCTGTCAGAAAAATCAAATATGAAGAGATAACAATTCTGGAAGAAAAAGGGAACATTTTAAGTTTAGAATATAAAAAAAAAATTATCACATTCATCTATAATTAGAAAGAACAAGAAACTCACCATTAATTTCCTTTAGATTGAAAGCTCACTTAGTGGTATGGATGACAATAAATTCATCTTGCACACATGAAGTGTGCAAGAGTTGTTCATTTTCAGCCCCAAATATTAATATAAGGCACCAGATTTGGGAAGAATAGAAAAGTAGAAACCATAGTTTTGAAAAATTAGTGCAATAAAATGTATAAATTAACTAAAGAAACATTAACTGGAAAATGTTACAAATGCATTTCATTGTGGGTATTTTGGTGAGTTTGATGTAATCAAGCAAAAACAGTTGGGTAAGTTGTTGTGTTTCCTTGTAACTATGTAAAGCAAGCCTGTATTCATTAGAATAATTTGTACTCTAAATACATGTAAAATGCCACTAGTAGAGAACATTCATTATGAAAAACAATGCAGGAACTTTTGTTATAAAAATAGCAGGCAGTTTGAAGGAGTAAAATAATAAGCCATGCATACATATCACCATACTATTTTTCACAAATGGAGAAAAAAAGAGAAATAAATACAAAGAGGAGACGGGATGTGATCAACAGGGGCAGTGAGGTGTCAGAAGCATGGGTCAGGGTGTCAGCAGTGCTGTAGCCCTCCACAACAGTCCCAGTTACTCATGAGGTCCCTTAGGAAAATTAATTGCCCACACCTGCTATACAAGTTTAGTCCTCAATTTAAACAACTGCGATTGAGCCTAGAATCATAACTGTAAGTCATGACAGTTGATAAGTATCCATGTCTTTTACAATCTTTTTTACAGTGGTTTTTAAGCAAGCAGTCATTAAATGAGTAAAAAAGTTTGGTTTTTTTGTTAGAAACTGGAAGTAAAGGCAGAAACAGACATAGTGGTTATTACAGTCAATCACTACAGCCCATTATCGTCATGTGACCGCAGGATGTTGCAAATGGCCATAAATGCAAGGCAGTTGCCAATCACCCCAAATGCAATTGCATGACCATGGAAGGGAGAGTTAGGTTTCTCTTGACATACCTAATTGTCATTTCAGTGTAATAGAAGGCAGGAATAAATTCACATTTCTTTATGTCATTTCTCAGCAATCATTAATTCCTGGCAATATGGATTATTTGCTAGCATTCTATTAGCATTTGCAAGCTTTAAATATTTTCCATCCATTTTCTAACATTTACTAGATATTCCATTGCCACATATCATTCATCCATTTGCTCATATTTTATTTTATGTTTAACTTGCAATCATTCATTCCATTTTTCTTGTCAAACACAATTCCCTTGTTCTTTCATACATTAATTTTGAGATCCATATTCTTCATTGTTTTATGTAAACTACCCAGCATTTGCTACGTATCATTTGGATTTTCAGCCAGCCATTTATTTTCTGCATTGAAAAATTTAATATTCATGTTCTCAAGCAGTACACCACAGATGTCCACATAATAAATTTAACCATAAATACAGTAATACATTCATCTTGAATGTTGAAGCATTCATGTGACCTATAGGTAGCACTTGCCACCTAGTGATGTCAAAATGCAGGAATCTACAATTATAAAGAAGCTGCACAAATTAGATCTGCATAGGAGATATACCAGATTGCAACTTTCGGTATCCAAAAGAATATCAGAGCAAGACTAAAGTTTGTTCATCAACACTTAGGCGAAGAATTTCTGAAACAATATGCTCTGGGTAGACAGAACAAGATAAAGTTATTTGGCCATAGCACCAGAAGACTTTTTTGATGAAAATCAAAGAGAGCATTTTATCAGAAGAATCATATTCCAAAAATAAAACATGGTAGTGCAAATGTAATGGTTTGGGCCTGCTTTGATGCACCAGACCTGGACAACTCACCACTGTAGAATCAAATAGGAATTCTTCATTGTACCATTGTACTTGAGGATACTTAAGAATAATATGAGACCACCTATAAGAAGATTGAAAAGCAATTGAAGTGAACTTTGCAACCTGACAATGACTCTAAACATTTCAATCTAGATCCAATCTGGGTTAGTTAGTGGGACCAGAGGTTTAGTCTTCTGGGCTTTCAGACTATGTGCTGGAGCTTATTCTCAAGGAACTTCTCCACACCAGAATGTGTGTTTTGGGCTTTGGGCATAGTATTTATTGTGGTGCCTGTTGATTAGGATATTGATGCTGGGTATTAAATCATTGGCTGTTGTCTCCTTGTGCTGCCAAGCCCTCGCCTCCTAAGTACCTGATAAGCTGATGGTAAATCAGCACTCCTGTTGACTGACAAGGGGTCCCATTTCTCAGGCTTCAATCATTTCCCTGGTTATTTTTGTACCTGGTCAGCCAACAATCTTAGTAGCTGTGAAATTGAATGTAGGCCCTTGTTCATTACAATGTGAGGCTACCAATGTATTCAGGTCTCCTCATCTGACAGTTTGCTTCTGTTCTTACAACCTGGTGGTTAGTTCTTCCTATCTGTCCTACATAGTCACAGGGGCAATTTATGCAGGGGAGCCAATAGATTACATTAGAAGTATCTCCCACTTCCAAGCGAACTTTGCAATGCATTATTTGTCCTCGTATTGTAGCTTTTGGATAGGGTACGATGTTCACTTGTGAGAAGCCCTCCCTTCTAGAGAATAAAATATTTTTGGGCAATATTAAAAGAGGTAGAATATTATATTTCCTCAAAGAAGAAATTCTCTTAAAGACAGAAAGCAGCCCCAGTTTCCTGCATAATAAAACAGCCCCTGGCAGATGCCTGAAGTGTTTAGAGATGTATATTTTGTGCCCATTGAGAAAGACTGGGCCAATCTATTTACAAACAAAACACCTTTGTCTCCAATTGATGGGATTAGAATTTATATCTCCTCCACACAAATTCTAAGAACAGGACATGGCCTTGAGGACATATTAGGATTAACCCACACCATTAGAATAGCAAAAGATACTAGGCTCACTACATTGAGCAGTCCCCTGCAGCATTTCAGAAACTGTATAAAAAGCCTTGCATTCATCAAACCAATTGGTCAACTGCCAAAGAACCACATTGATGGTTCTGCTCATCAATAAACGGACCTTCTTTCCTAAGCAGCTAGCCTCCATTTTATTTCCAGTGCCTCTCTCACAGCTTAGAACTGAACCAGATGGATTTTTCTTCCTACAAGATCTTGGATGTTTTGCTGCTTTCTATTGCTTCTGAAATGTTTTTGATGTAAGGCAGGATGTGCCATATAGATGATTTTGTACCTACTTTCTTCCTTTCTATCCCTTGCATGTTTCAATAACTCCACTAAAGATAGCTTTAAAAAAAGAAAAAAATGGTGGGTTCTGGAAAATCGACATCAAATCCCAGACTATCAAAATGTGTGGTTTGAAATAGACTGTGCATCCAGAAAAACTTCTCAAACATGGCATAATAAAAACAGAAAACTCTGAATGGAAGATGGTTTTTTAAAGACTTCTTTGTTATAGTTTTACGAACTGAAGCATATGAAGTGTTCACTATGTTCAGAGTTGTAAATAATTTTCCATCCTAAATGAGATACTAGCAGCCCCCCACCCCCATCCCAAATAATGCTGAACACATTTCAGGAAAAAAATGTACAACAGGCAGCTTAGATTGGTGCAAAATTCCTTGGGCATGGCGAAATCTGAATAGCAAAATAGTACAAATGAGAACAATGTAAACAATCAGTATAAATTATAGACCACATGCTGAGTTTAGGGTTCCTTGAGTTTATAAGATAACTTTTAAAGAGGATAAAATTTAAGCAAAGAGCAAAGAGAAAAGATACTCTTACATGTATCTTTTCATTATTCATAATTTCATTTATAGAAATACATGTGTTACTCTACTGAATGATAATTATTTTCCATTTAGTATTGTTTCAGGTTTTTTTATATCTGTTTTGTTTTTTTCCTGTCCTCTGAAAGATTGCTGTAGCAGGCTTTAAGGAGTGCAAAATTTCTTCACTGTGCCTTGCTGGGAAGAGGCTAGGAATCAGGGAGATCTAAATAACAGCAATGAATCATTGAATTACATGAATGGCTTAAATGTGTCAAGCTATAATGCTAAAGTTCTTTTCTTAACCTTTCCTAAAGCAGTACTTTGTATTATGTTCCAGACCTTCTGTTGATTTATTTGAGCATCAAATACTGCTTCATAGTAGCTGGCTTAAGAAGATGATCTTATTGTTATTGGATATTGTTCCAGACCATTTATTTGTACAGGTAGTCCTCAACGTACGACCACAACTGAGCTTAAAATTTCTATGAGACAGTACAGTGTTTAAGTGAAACATTTGTTAAATGGATTTTGCCCCATTTTATGGCCTTAATTGTCATAGTTGTTAAGTGAATCACTGTTAAGTAAATCTGGCTTCTCTATTGACTTTGCTTGTCAGAAGGTTGCAAAAGGGGATCACATAACTGTAACCGTCATAAATATGAGTCAGTTGCGAAGCACCTAAATTTTGATTGCGTGACCATGGGGATGCTGCAATGGTTGTAGGTATGAAAAACAGTCATAAGTCATTTTTTTCAGTGGCATTGTAACGTTGAAAGGTCACTAAACAAACAGTTGAAGATCGTATTTACTTGTATTTAAAATACCTAAACTTTTATGTTGTGGACTTACAGATATTACATGAATTACTATTTTCATTAATATGTAGCATTTAAATGGTTAATTCCTTAGTACTATAGGGTTTTATTCAAAAAATGGTTTTGCTATGAGTGTTTGAAATGTTTTTCACTCTGAAACCCAGATGACTTCTCTTTCCAGCAGATGTCGCTGCAACCAGTTGGAATGGAAGAAACAGCTGGTAATATAAGCAAGAGAGGGTGTAAGTGTAAGACTGAATAGTTTAATAAGAAGCAACTGTAGAAAGAACATCTGGGAAAGAAATTTGGCTTGAATCATTCACAGGCAGTTTGATTTAAGGATTAGAACAAGGATGCTGATCAAAAGTATATTAGAAAAGCTCATATGATATTTGATACTATATTTAATACTTAACAATGATAGTTAACACTAAAGTATTAACTATATTTAATACTTAACAATGTTTAATAAAATTTGGAGTGGTCTATTGTACAAGTAGTCCTCGACTTAGAACAGTTCATTTAGTGACCTTTCAAAGTTACAACATCTCTGAAAAACGGGACCTATGACCCAAGACCAAGAGCCTTGATGGTGCAGTGGACTAAAGTGCTGTTAAGTAGCACTTAGCTGCCAGCTACCTGCAATTATTGTGAGTTCAAATCTCACCAGGCTCAAGGTTGACTCAGCCTTCCATCCTTCCGTGGTAGGTAAAATGAGAACTCGGATTGTGGGGGCAATAAGTTGATTTTGTATAAAAAAGAACACCGGTTGGGGGGAGGGCAAAAGCCCTACTAAGCAGGTATACACAAAAGTATGAAGGCTATTGCTTAACGCATTGTAAGCTGCCCTGAGTCTCTGGAGAAGGGTGGCATATAAATCAAATCAATCAATCAATCAATCAATCAATCAATCAATAAATTTTTCACACTTATAGTGCAGCATCTCCATGATCAAAATTTAGATGCTTGGCAACTGACTCATATTTATAACAGTTGGTTGCAGTGTCCAGGAGTCATGTGATCACCTTTTACGACCTTTTGACAAGCAAAGTCAAGGGGAAAACCAGTTTCACTTAACAACTGTGTTACTAACTTACCAACTGCAGTGACTCACTTAACAACTTTGGCAAGAAAAATTGTAAAATGGGCAAAGCTCACTTAACAAATGTTTCAGTTACTGAGAAATTTTGGGCTTATTTGTGGTTGTAAATCGAGAATTACCTATATAGTCTTTTTTATCATCCTTGTTGTATATAATTGCCTAAGTGTGTGATATGCATAAAAGTTGCAGGAAATATTGGAAAAAGACTAACATATAGACAATTTCAGACATCCCATCAGGAGGGCTGAGATAAAGAAAAAGAATTAATGGATGGCACAATGTAAAGGTAATTAGAAAATGAACTAAAGTACCTTGAAAATTGGACTACCATAATCTTTTTCTAATCAAGAGCCAAAGGCGGGCTACAGATAATAAAGACTATTCTTAAAATGTTTCTTCTTCAAATATGTAGAAATATGGAGTAAAGTATGTGGAAATTATCTAAGAGATTTCATCTGTGACCGCACTTCGTGATATGTGTATCCTCAATCCTTTCTTCTAGCATTCACATGGGATAAACATATACAGGCTTTAGAGTTCCAAAAACGAGGATATATCCATATATTAAGATGTCAGAGAATCTGTAAATTCCCACTTTCAATGGGATTATTAGCTGGCTTCGCTAATTTAGTGGTAGTCAGGCAGACTTAAACTCAGTGGAGAAGGTATTATGGGAGTTGAAGTCCACAAAGCTAGAAGCTATAAAGTTAGGAAATTTATATAGGTATAGATAGCAATGGCAATTAGATTTATATACCACTCCTCAGTGCTTTACAACTTTCTCTAAGTCAGGGGTGGCAAACTGACAGCTTGTGGGTTGATTGAATCAAATGCAGGCCATACCCATCCCAGCTCCGAGAAAGGAAAAAACATCAGAAAACGTTATGTGACAGCAACATGATGCTGCGAGTTTGCCACCAGTGCTCTAAGTGGTGTACAGAGTCAGGATATTGCACCCAACAATCTGGGTCCTCATTTTGCCGACCTTGAAAGGATGGAAGGCTGAGTTAACCTTGAGCTGGTGAGACTCAAACTGCTGAATTGCAGGCAGGCAGCAATCAACAGAATCGTACTGCATTCTAACCACTGCAGCACCACAGCTCACCATCCTCTGTCTTTAAGGAATCTAACAATGCCTGGAAGTAATTCCGTACTGTGATTAATTGAGCTATTTGTTTCTGATATGCCTGTTTTGACAGAGTTTAAATTTTTTACCCCACTCCAGACATTCAATGTTCTTAATTCTTTATTAAAAAAACCCCAATGCATCCTAACTTTTGTTTTTAGATGGTTTTAGACTGCAGAATACTTCGTGGAATATGTTTGGCTAAATGAATACCTTGGGTTTGTCCAGACCTTTAAATTTTCATATTCATTTGACTCATTCAAGAAGAGAACTAATTGGATCAAGAAATAAGCATCTTCAGTCTTCATTCAAGGAGTTGTTCAGCCTTTTCAATGGAAACAAATATTGCAAATGCCAACACTGTGTAATCAGCAGTAGTGGCTTTCAAATCCCATCGCTACTAGTTCACTCGTGGGTGTGTGCACGCTCACGTGCAATGCTTCTGCGCATGTAGAGAAGCATCCAGGCGAGTGGGCAGATCCTTCTCCCACCGCCACCGCTACTGGTTTGCCAGATCCGGGGTGAACCAGTAGCAAACCACCACTGGTCATCAGGAGTTGTTATATTGAGCCAAGTGGTTGCCTGCACAAAAGTTTGTGGATACCATTGCTAATTCTGGATGAACATGAAATTCTTGATTTCTTTAATGCAAAAGTTCTCAATTACAGAGTTGCATCTCCCTGAAAGAGTGGTTCTTATAAGCCTAAAACCAAGGAAATAGAAATTTTTATTTTGTTAACCATTTCTTTGAAAATTATATTTTATTATCAAGACTTTGTTTAACTTTTAAGTGCTTTATTCTTTTTTCCTTCTTCTATTTACAATTATATATTTCATCTGTACTTTTAAAGGAGACGAAGTACAACTAGGTTGTATTGTTTTGAAAATCCTTTATGATATATGCCACATAGATTTTTGTTGTTACTGTAAGGTTCTTTTAAGCTACATATCATGATTTATATTGCTTCACCAGTGCCCTAGCCTAAAGTCTTTACTGGACAGGAAAAATGCAGATTATTTATAACTGCTGGACTAATCTGGCTCCATTGAAATTAAGACATGTCTGAGGTATTTGCAGTCTGTTTCTCACAGCTGTTCTGAAGTATATCCCAAAGATTTATGCCTATGATAAGACACTTCCTTCCTACTTTGTCATGCATATGTAGATAGGATTGAAAAAAATATCACTAGGTCAGTCCTGGTCAACTTGGTGCCCTCCAGATTTGGCAAATCCCAGAATTCCAAGCCGATATATATATATTGCTTTTCCTAACAGAAATTCACGTGTTTTGTAGGTCTCAGCCTGATTTTCATGTACTCAGAGATAAAAATATAATATGAATTTAAAAGCCTGTTAATCAGCGTTTAGCCCTTTGAAATAATCTAAACCGGAAACAAAAATCTGTGTACTAACACAAATGTGTACTAGCACAATTTTATGGTAAAATTATAATCCAGTAACAGTAACAAAATCTTACAAGCCTGAAAGCCCTTGTCCCACCCTCTGCCTTTACTTTCCAGAGAACCAGAAACGGTCCTTCTTAAGATGTTTTCCTATTCCATTCCTATTCCTTCTATGGCCTGTGATATCTTTTATTTAACCATTGCTCTGGCTGTAGCTCTTCCTGCAGTCTCCCAAGTTTATTCTGATAGCCTATTACCCTGTGTTATTATTCTTCTTTGCAAAATTGCCAACACAACAATTATGTACTCTGATGTAAAAATGCATAAACAAATAATAATAGAATAATAGAGTTGGAAGGGACCTTGGGTGTCTTCTACTCCAACCTCTGCCCCAAATAGGAGATTCTATAGTATTCTGAGAAATGGTTATCCAGTCTCCTCTTAAAGATGGCGCACCCACAACTTCTGAAGGCAAACTGTTCCACTGATAATTTGTTTTTACTGACAGCAAATTTCTCCTTAGTTCTAGTTGGATCTCTCTTTGATAAGTTTCCAACTGCCCTAATATTTCAGTAGGGCACTGGCTGCCCGCTGTCTCATTCAAATACTGTTTCAACATCTAGGATTAAAATGATGATGTCCAGTTCATAGTTTTGCAATTTTATATCAGCAGCTCAATTCATAAGATTGCCTGATTATTATAATCTTAGGTGACAATGCTACGTTTGTCAGTGTTTTGGGTTAAAATTGTTTGAAGAAATTGAAAATTTGATTAACAAACTAGTTTATTGTTCCTTCCAGTTTCTATATTATTGTACACTGCTAAAAAAATAAAGGGAACACTTAAACAGCACAATGTAACTCTAATGTAACTTTCAACACTTCTGTGAAATCAAACTGTCCACTTAGTAGCAAGACTGATGGACAATCAATTTCACATGCTGTTGTGCAAATGGAATAGACAACAGGTGGAAAGCATAGGCAGTTAGCAAGACATACCCAATAAAGGAGTGGTTCTGCAGGTGGTGATCACAGATCACTTCTCAGTTCCTATGTTTCTGGCTGATAGTTTGGTCACTTTTGAATGTTGGCGGTGCTGTCACTCTAGTGGTAGCATGAGACGGAGTCTACAACCCACACAAGTGGCTCAGGTAGTGCAGCTCATCCAGGATGGCACATCAATGCAAGCTGTGGCAAGAAGGTTTGCTGTGTCTGTTAGCGTAGTGTCCAGAGCATGGAGGTACTACCAGGAGACAGGCCAGAATATCAGGAGATGTGGAGGAGGCTGTAGGAGGGCAACAACCCAGCATCAGGACTGCTATCTCTGCCTTTGTGCAAGGAGGACAGGAGGAGCTGCCAGAGCCCTGAAAAATGACTTCCAGCGGGCCACAAATGTGCATGGGTGGCTCAAACAGTCAGAAACAGACTCCATGAGGGTGGCATGAGGGCCCGATGTCCAAGGTGAGGATTGTGCTTACAGCCAAACACCGTGCAGGACATTTGGCATTTGCCAGAGAACACCAAGATTGGCAACTTCACCACTGGCCGCCACATGCACTGTGCTCTTCGCAGATGAAAACAGGTTCACACTGAGCACATGTGACAGATGTGACAGGGTCTGGAGATGATGTGGAGGATGTTCTGCTGCTGCAACATCCTCCAGCATGACTGGTTTGGCAGTGGGTCAGTAATGGTGTGGGGTGGCATTTCTTTGGGGGGCCGCAGAGCTCTCCATGTGCTCGCCAGAGGTAGCCTGACTGCCATTAGGTACCGAGATGAGATCCTCAGACCATAGATGTGAGATGTAAGACCATATTCTGGTGCGGTTGGCCCTGGGTTCCTCCTAATGCACAACAATGTTAGACCTATGTGGCTGGAGTGTGTCAGCAGTTCCTATTGAATCCAATTGAGCAAATCTGGGACATCTTGTCTGGCTCCATCCACCAATGCCACGTTGCACCAGACCATCCAGGAGTTGGGGGATGCTTTAGTCCAGGTATGGGAGGAGATCCCTCAGGAGACCATTCGCCACCTCTTCAGGAGCATGCCCAGGAGTGGTAGGGAAGTCATACAGGCACGTGGAGGCCACACACACTACTGAGCCTCATTTTGACTTGTTTTAAGGACATTACATCAAAGTTGGATCAGCCTGTAGTGTTTTTTTCTACTTTAATTTTGAGTGTAACTCCAAATCCAGCCCTCCATGGGTTGATAAATTTGATTCCCATTGTTAATTGTTGTGTGATTTTGTTGTCAGCACATTCAACTATGTAATGAACAAAGTATTTACTATGAATATTTCATTCATTCAGATCTAGGATGTCTTATTTTTGTGTCCCCCCCTTTTTTTGAGCAATGTATTATATTAATATGTTTTCCTAATTGATTGTTTCCATTTATGGAAATGTGTGTTTATATAGAAAAACCAACTATGAATGCTTAATATATTTATATTCAGATTAAATAATTATATTCTAATGTATATTCACTTCTCTTATGCCATTTGCTCTATTATGTGTTGTTAGTTATTACTGTTTCAACTCTATATTTTTATAATGTTTTTTTGGGGGGGTTGCCCATTTTTCAAAAATAAAGAGCAGGAAAATATTGGCCAAATGCAAACTACTTTCAATTTTATTCATTCTGCCGCTGCACAGTGAATTCAAGAAATGTGATATTAAAATTTAGCCAAATAAAGGTTTAATCTAAAATCCTACTTTTGATCAATCATTGTAGAAATGAATTTTACTGCCACACAATATTGAATGGTTTATATGTGTGACCTCACAAGAAAGTCTCACTGACCTTTATTATTTCCAGAAGAATTGAATTTTGGCTCTTCTTACTTCCCATATTTTGCTGACTAATTCTTCACATTGCCAGATAAAGTTCTCAGTCTTAGAGAAAACAAAACTTGGAGTTACTGAAACTCTATTATATAACTCAGATACACTGTAAAGGAAGGAAGATTCTGAGTGTTAAGAATTTAAGGATTTTCTACTTTGGAAATTCAGACATAGTGTAATTGATTGGAAGGCTTCAAGACTAGAGCTTCCCCTTTCCTACTGTTTCATGTATTCTCCCAATTAATATATTCTGATATGCTATACTACAATTCCTATTATACAGTATGATCAGTGTCATTTTATTGGGAAATCACAAAAGGCTATGGAATGAGATTATTGAAAGCTGGCAAGCTTACAACTCATAACAATACTGAGCACTGGCTCCCCACAGGGCTGTGTGCTCAGTCTCTCAGTCACTGTACACACGATTGTGCACCATCAGACTCATCTACTGTGATCATTAAGTTCTCAGATGACACCACCATACTGGGTCTTATTACAGGTGGAGACAAAACAGCGTACAGGGAGGAGGTTCACAAACTTTCCACATGGTGCTTAAAAGCTACCTGCATCTGAACATCAGCAAGAGCAAGGAGATGTTGTTGGACCTCCAGAGGAAAAGAGAGGAACCTGACCCACTTTACATCGAGGGACGCTGTGTAGAGAGAGTTTCCTCTTTTAAATTCCTAGAAGTTCATCTAAGTGAAGACATCACCTGGAAAAGCAACATAATCCAGGTGGTCAGGAAGGCCCAACAGAGACTCCATTTCTTTAGGGTCTTCCGTAAAAATAGGGTAGAACAACAATTGATGACCTCCTTTTACCGGTCCACAATAGAAAGCATCCTCACTTATTGCATTATAGTATGGCAGGCCAGTCTGACAGCCATGGAGAGAAAAACATTACAGAGGGTGATGAGCACAGCATAAAACATTGTGGGCTGTCCCCTGATATCACTAGATGAGATCGCTAGGGCTCGCTAGCTTAGAAAAGTGAAGAAAATTCTCAGGGACGACTCTCACCCTGGTTATTACTTGTTTACCTTCCTACCATTGGGAAGGAGATATAGAAGTATAGCCATCTGTACAAACAGGATGAAGAACAGTTTTCATCCATGGGCAGTCAGACTACTGAATGAGAAATAACATCATAATTATGTAGTATGATGGACTGCAGGGCTGGCGCAATGTATAACATGTTCACACTAGTGCTATAGGACTGGGTGTTTTGTTAATATGATTTATTGGATTGGATTCTGTCTTCACTGTGAGTTGTATTGTGTTGTGGGGGTGCACTGGGAGAGCTCAACCAATCTCATTACACATATGTTGTGCACTGACAATAAAGATTGGGCTACTACTTGAGGTTCAAGACATACCATTGGTTTAAATTTTTAACAGCTAGTGCATTAGGGACAATATGGTACCCTGAATTTCACCAATTCAACTTGTGACCTCAGATAAACTTTTTCTTACCGTAAAAAAGAAGGATAAAGAAGGCAAGCAAGCAGGCTAGGAGTCTGGTTCCCCTGATAAAAAGAAGTGGCTGAAAAAAATCCAGTATGTGAGATAGGAGCAAAGGGTTAGAGATTTTAAAAAATAACTTTTCAGATTTATAAAATTCTATTAACATAGCTTTACAAAAGTAGAATTATCTGGTTGTGCTTATTTGGTTGTGTTTTCTGAGTATTCTATTTTGGAGCGCTGACTTCAATCTTGCAAGTCTGAAAATACAAATCTCCTGCATTGTACTCCTTTGCAGATTGAGAAATTAGAGAAGATTCTGTGCATCTTATTTTGGCCACTACCCACCCCGAGCGCCAGTGGTGGGTTGCTCCTGGTTCACACTGTTTCGCAAGAACGGGTGGTAAATTTTTTTAGTAGTTCGGAGACCCAGTAATAACATTGGCTGGCCATGCCCCCGAACCAGTCCCTGGCCCGGTCGCCGCTCGCTTACCCTGCCCACCTCATCAGAGGCTTTTTTTTTTTTACTTTTAAAAGCATTTTTTTCTGCAACCTCTTCAGACGAAAATGCCTTTAAAAGCCTATGACGATGTCCAGCTGACTTGTTTGATTGTCAGAGGCTTCTAAAAGCATTTTTTTCTGCAACCTCTTAAGGTCATAAAAAGATAGCTTTTTAGAAAAGCAAATTATAAATTACTTTATAAAGGAAGAAGTCCAGAAGATTATATCCCCCCCTGCCACCCCCAAATCCACCAAAGGATCCAAATGAAATAAAGTAATATCTTTGTAGAAGGTGACAACGTTTCTCCAGGCCTGCCTGTCCTCTACCATCTTCTGGAGTCCATTTGAGCTCATGCCTACTGTTTCAGTGACTCCATCCAGCCACCTCGTTTGCTAACATCCCATTCTTCTACATCTGTCCTTATAACTTTGTCCCCATCTTATCTGCATCCCACTGCTGAAGCAGTCTGAAATTGGTTTTAGAGGATTCCAAATGAAAGTGCTTTTTTCTTTTTCATTCATGAACATTTTCATGGAAAAAATCTAGGGGAGTGTTTCTCAATGTTGGCAACTTTAAAATGTGTGGACTTTAATCCCAGAATCCTCCAGTCAACCTGTTAGTTAGGGAATGCTGGGAGTTGAAGCCTACACATCTTAAAGTTGCCAACACTGAGAAACACTGCTATATGGCAACTCAGGGAGGATCATAGAAATGACATAATCAGAGAAAATGATTTGCTAAATTCCCAATGGCCACTTTAATTTATTGGAAACATGCCCTCTATGCTAGTTTGAATAACTTGTAAGGAGACTAGATTCTTGGCTTGCTACTTGATTCATCTGCTAAAATATGTTCCTCTGTTTTATTTCAACACAGCAGTACTGTTTTCTTAGACCAAATCAACCATATATTTCTCAAATCAACTATCATGGGCTAAAATGATATAGTGATAAATATTCAAGTATTTTAAAGTATTCTAATCTTGAAAGATCAATGCTCCAGCAAAAGCAAAGAGAAGTCCCTATAGTTGGTTTTCTGTGTCTGAAATTTATCATAATTTGCTTGTTTTATGGCTGAGAGACTGTTCTGGGGGAGTAAATGATAATTTGGGAAGGGTACACAGCTATTAGAAAATACCCCAGAAAAACAAAATTTGCATTGACTTGGCTGCCAGCTGAAGTGTAAGCTTCTGTCCTGTCAGTACAATCCTCCATCCATCTAAAGCAGAACAAGGTCCCTGGAAGTGAAAGGACATCATTTGATGATGAAGGTCATTTGGCCCTGAATCCTGGAAATGTAAGACAGATGTTCAAATTAATGCAGGTTTGAATAATGTAACAGATAGATTTGCACAACTGGCAGAAGTGAAATGCTACTGGTTCACACCAGTTTGGGCAAATGGGTAGGAATAAAAGCTACAGGATTGTCCGAACATTACTTCTGACGATCAGATGTGCCATGCAATTTCACACAGTATAGCTGTTCCCCTCCCCCCCATTGTTCTACTTACCTTCTTAAGCCTCCTTTTTCCACGTGAAGTGCATGTTTGGCGTGCACCGTGCATGCGTGGGCAGTGAACTGGTGGCAAACCACAGAGAATTTCACCACTGGCAACTGGTGACCATTTTTATGATAGATTTGATTATAAAAGCGAATAAACCTTCTTTTCTGGCTACGCCCATCTGAGTTAATGGGCCAGTCAGAAATGAAATACAGCAGATACTGCCAACATCAATTCTGACATTCATTGCTACAAAATAATGACATTTTATTATTAATGTAAATATAAAGGCAGTGAAGTATTTTTTAATCTGTTATTTTTACCGTACTATAATAAAGTGATGTTAAGCTAATTAATGGAATGAAATTAAACTCTGATGAACCAATGACTAGCAATTTACTAACATTAGAGCCATAAATGACTAAATCGGTGGTTTTACTGCTTCAATTATTTGAGAGCTCTGTTTCCATATGATTCTAGAAAACAATATCTCTTCTGCTTTATATTATTAAGGTACTGTATTTTAACCCACAGAGACATTCTTAATGAAGAGCAATGCCAATAACCCGTTGACATATTTGCAATCCAGTACATGCATAATTTTTATAATCCTAGAAAGAACTTTAAGAGGTTCATTTATTTAAAATTATATCTCATCACCTCTATCATATCAATTAATTTTTCTCTCTATGAAGTACATTTAATATAGAGTATCGTACAGTTTATTGGTTTTTTTTAAAAAAAGAGACGATTTCCAATAGTACTACAAACAAACAAGTTAGTATTTAGAAACTTTGCACAAATGCAAACCTGTCATGCTAGTTTTAGGAATGCCAGCCGAAATCATTTCCAAAGATTTTTTTTTCCTTTATATATATTTTTTGGTATATATGTATCCAACTATGCCACCACCAGTCAAACAACCAGGCCAGTTCAAAAACTATTAGTTAGATTAGTAGCTACTAAACATTAATTGTTTAAAACATTTCTGTTGTGTGATTCCCATATGCACATATAAATTATTGCTTTTCATACATGGGAAAGTACAGTTGTATAGATACATTAACATATATTTCCATCCTCTTCCTTCCGGTAGAAAGAGCCCCCCCCCCCCAAAAAAAGGGATGAAGATAATTAAAAGTAGGAAAAAGTAAGAGAAAGAAAAAAAGTGATGTGATACTAGAAAAGAGAATGAAACCTTAAAAAAGAGGACTTTACCAACCTGCAACTCCCAATCACTGGATGATCTCCTGATGATCTTCAAAGGCAGACACACTTGGCAACATGATGTTTGAAGGTCATGTTTTTGTATTCTACAGCTTCTTCTGTTCTTACAGCTTCTTACATTAATTAATAGAAGAACTTCAATGCACAGAAAAATGAGGATAAAGATTCCTATAGCTTGAACTTTATTTGAGATGACTAAGCATTAAATTATCTGCTTAGGCACTGAATAAAAATTTCCACCTAATTATAAATAAAATGTATGCCCTGAAGTGGACCTTTCGTGAAAACATTTAATCTTTATTTTTTCCCTTTCAGGACATATATTCTATCCAGATTCTACATCATTAATTGCTTACTGGGATGACAGTTCAGGTACATTTTGGATTTATAGGATTGGGATAGTAGTGGATTCCACTTTGAATAACACAATTTTTTATTTAAAGATGTCTTCTATTTTTGATAGAAAGAAAAAGAACGGAGAATTGACAGTGTGGGTATTTGCAAGGGGAACAAGTGATGTTCTGTGCCTTCTGTGACATTGTCTCATGAATGGTGCAATTATTTGGTTTGCATCGTTTGTGTCACTTGACTGACATAAATTGCATAATTTATGCCATTTGCCCAATGACATCTTGACACATTGCCTATTGTGAAAAGAAAAAAAATGAGGTTAACTAACAAAAATGAGTACCTGAAGACTAGACTAAGCAGACAGATACATGGTCAACTTGTTAATTTTTGCCATTTTTTTAGCTATATTTCAATTTATTTCTACTATTTCTTCCTAAAAATGTACCCATGTATATATATTAGTTCATGAGAATTTACTGGAAATTTGAACAGTTTCATTCTGTAAATTGATGCATTTCCTTTCTTTTCTTGATAAGGGATTATGGACAAGGGTGGGATTCTACCAGTTCGGACAGGTTCAGGTGAACTGGTAGCTCTGACGATCAGCTGGGAGCAAACCAGTTTGCTGCAACAAAGCGCACGACTACCGAACCGGTTGTTAAACCGGCAGGATCCCACCACTGATTTTGGAACATTTTAAGTCTTATAGACAACTTTGTGTGATTTATTACCAAGTGGTATTCTCGCTGCAGGGAAAAAATAATTGGGATAGTTACTTATGATAACTAGATAATATTGCCTACATTATATTTGTCCCAATCCTCCTTAATTTCTTGTTGGCTTTCTACACCATTAATCATAGTAGTTATTGGGTTCCTGGATTGAGACTGAAAGGCATGGTTTTGCAATGGTTCTTTTTTTTTTTTCTCCTGTGACTGGTGGAAGGGGAAAAGTGAAGGAAATCATCTCTCTTCTTTAGCATCTACATTAAGGAGAGTAATACAGAGGTCTTCCAAAGGACTAGCAGCTTCTTTGGCTGGGCAATGAAGGGGAAAATATGGCAACAGTCAAGTGAGAGTGGTGAGAGTGACAGGGATAGGTGGCAGATTGCAGTGCAGTCAAAATAGCAGCGATGGAGCGTGAGATAGGGTGAGTTGAAGTGCACGCTGCAATTATGAATACGGGTGGGTCACCAAATATCTGAATTTTGATCATGTAACTATGGGTGCACTGCAATGGCACCAATGTCAACAACCAGACATTAACTATTCTCTGTTCAGTGCTGTTGTAACTTCAAACAGTTGTGGAATAAATAATAGACTGCATGTATAATTTTAGTGAGTTTGACATACATTTGAAAAAAATGTGTGATGCATATATTTGTGGTACATGTATGAATATGAGTCAAAAATAATTCCTTCCTTTTCCTTCCTTCCTTCCTTCCTTCCTTCCTTCCTTCCTGCCTGCCTGCCTGCCTGCCTGCCTGCCTGCCTGCCTGCCTGCCTTCCTTCCTTCCTTCCTTCCTCCCTCCCTCCCTCCCTCCCTCCCTCCCTCCCTCCCTCCCTTCCTTCCTTCCTTCCTTCCTTCCTTCCTTCCTTCCTTCTAGTGCAATTTGAATTCAAATGCCCTATTTTAATATTTGAATTGTTCAAGTCTCTTTAATCTTTTCTAAGCTAAGTACTGGGATGAATAAATAATTAACATTTCTCAATATTTATTACTCTGATTTATTTATTTTTTATTTATAAGGCTTATCTTTGCCCCCAACCCAAGTTAACTATAATGCATATTAAATCCTGTAGTTTCACTCAACTTGGTACAACCAAACTTCTGTATTTGTTCAGCAATTTATTTAAAACATCTCTTTCTCAGTTATATGCCTCTATAAAACAGTTTGTGACTTTTTTCTGATAGAATAAGGTAATGTAATCATACCATTTTTGGGCCAGAAAAAGATATCATGATGTGTGATACACATTAGCCTAATATTTTAACACTGAAATAGATAAACTGATACTTTCCAGAAACTGTTGCTTCAGTTCTCATCAGTCTAGTTCAACGGTCTCCAACCTTGGCAACTTTAAGCCTTAAACTCCCATTTTGGGAGTTGAAGTCTGCAGGTTTAAAGTTGCCAAGATTGGAGACCCTCGTCTAGTTAGCATGCCCAATGGCAGTTAATTGTGAGCATTGGAAATATGTATTGTTTCCTCTTTTTTCTTGGAGAGCATTATTTAATACATGTCTACCAGAAGCAAGTCACATCATATCCAATTTATTTTAGTTCTTGTAAGCACAGTTTATGTTGTGTTTTATTCCATCATTTGCAGCACTTTCTTACTTATAGGTCACATTTTCCTAGTATATATAGAGAGCATCAACAATCATTCTGGTCTTCATCCATCCCTTTGATAGTTATACCACAAAAGTGTCAAAAACTTTTTGTTATGGGTTCTTTTTATAATGGATGGCAGGAAAAGTGATTGATAGGAACTTGTTTGAAATTCTTGAGTAGTCTGGTTTAGGTCTATGCTATTATTTCAAGGTCAAACTGTGCCACAGCAGCTTCTGGAACTAACTACAACTCTTTTATTTATTTCCTCATGAAAGAAAGCTATACTCCTCATTAGTAAATTTTGGGCTTTTCCCTACACTTTTATTAGTCTGATATTAACTAAGGAAGATATATGACCAAACATAAAGTTCTTATAATTAATCTATAATTAATCTTGAAAAAAATCTTTCTTTCTTTCTTTCTTTCTTTCTTTCTTTCTTTCTTTCTTTCTTTCTTTCTTTCTTTCTTTCTTTCTTTCTTTCTCTTCCTCCTTCCTTCCTTCCTTCCCTCCTTTCTTTTTGTTATATCTGACATTTCAAATACTGGTAGTCTTTAACTTACAACAGTTCATTTAGTGATTGTTCAAAATTATGATGGCACTGAAAAAAGTGACTTATGAAAGTTTTTCATAAGTCACTTTTTTCACAGTTACAATCTTTGAAGCATCCCGATGATCATGTGATCAAAATTCAGATACTTGGCAATTGGTTCATATTTATGACAGTTGCTGTGTCCCAAAGTCAGGTGATCACTTTTGTGACCTTCTGACAAGCAAAGTTATTAGGGAAGACAAATTCACTTAACAATCAAGTTGCTAGCTTATCAACTGCAGTGCTTCACTTAACAATGGAGGCAACAAGATCATACTTTGCAGCAAAACTATCTTAACAAATATCTCATTTAACAATAGAAATTTTGGATCATAAATTGAGGACTACCTATAAAGGCAATAATTGGCCTCATGCTTCATTCTCTTCAGTGCGGAAATAAATTACAATCCAAAGTTAATGTTTTTTTATAAGTACTTTTTTAGAATGTCTCCCATTCAGAATACAGTGAGATAATTAACGAATTTGTTGAAATGTTCCCCAAAGCTTTCAAGTTTGGCTATCAAAGGTAAATATGCCAGACAGGTTGTATACTTTTGTGTAATAAACATCCCAGTGACAATATTGGTTCCAAAACAAATTGCTGCTTAGTGGCAGTATATCTGTACAACATTTTTATGTTAGAATGTGACAACTATGTAATAGCCATGTGACAATGTATAGTGTAAGTGTGAAAAAATTAGGTGATATTTCAAATATCATGGGAAGTTTCAAACACTGATATTTTCTCCTGCCTATTGAATGTGTGTGTGCTCCCACTGTTTGTAAACTAATACAGCTGTGATTATAATTTTTCCAAACCGCAGCCTTCTTGCCACCCTCAGAAAACCTGAATCTATTTTATTTGCTAGCCAAATGAAACTAAGTTTAAATATGAAATGAAAATAACTTGCTTTTGTGCTTGTGCACTGTAGGAAAAGCAAAAGTTCATACAATCTGTCTAATTTTTCTTTTTCTGTTATTTGTTCCATTCTATTGTTTAATTTCATATTGTTTCTTTTATTGTAATAAAGTATTCTGTAGATTCAGGTTATGAAAATAAATGATATTAGGAAATCTGGAGAGTTTAGGATTTCTAAAATCTAATTTTATAGGATTATTCCAATATTATTTTATCAATATTCCAATATTATATCAATATTGATACAAATATTTTTCTTTTGACATACAGAATGTATGTGCTTTTTTTGAATAAAGTACCCAAATGTTCTCTGATTAAAATAATAGACCATTCTTTATCTTTGTAGCAACCCTTTGAGATAAAGAATGTAAGTTTTAATATATACTATTTTCCTACTAAAAACTATTTTCTGTCTTTTGTTTAAAATGATTCTAATCAAAATGAGTCAAAGGAGTTTCTGCTTTGATGCTATATCAGGTGCTGTTTACTTACCCATCTGGTGCTTATTAAGGCAACATCAAAGAGGATTGCTTTAGTGCTGTGAAATTACATTGATGGAAAGGATTGGGGGAATCTTCTAGGAATAGATGCCATGTTTCATCCTTCTTCAGTTTCAAGTCTGAAGAGACTATTAAGGGCAAGGTTGGGAAGTCCATTACATGATGGAATAATTTCAAGAAAAAAATGACTTCAAATGGGCTGTTTGTTCTTGAAAATAAACAACCGCTGGATGTATATATATTATTAGTAAGATATTCTCTTTTGGAGGCATTGCAATGATTTGGATACTACTGTCAAAGTAGCAGAGTTATCAACTTGTATGACATAACGTTGCTCAGGGTTACATGAAGTACAAGATGGGTGACAAATAAATTAGATAAATAGATAAATAGATAGATAGATAGATAGATAGATAGATAGATAGATAGATAGATAGATAGATTATAGATAGATAGATAGATAGATAGATAGATAGATAGATAGATAGATAGATAGATAGATAAGAGAGAGAGAGAGAGATTTTGCGACCTTCTGACAAGCAATCTGGGGAAGCCAGATTCACTTAACAATCAGGTTATCAACTGCAGTGATTCACTTAACAATTGTGGCAAGAATGGTTGTAAAATGGGGCAAAATACACCTAGCAAATGTCTCACTTTAGAACATAAATTTTGGGTTCAACCCTAAGCTTCAATTGTGGCCATAAATTGAGAACTACCTGTACATACGTTTGCAGGGACAAACTTTGCTTCATTGCCTATCAATTGAGCTGATCATTTATGCTTTTATGATAACAAGCAGTCTTTGTTTAATGACAGGTTGCTTGGTGACCATTGGAAATTATGATGGACACCAAAAAAGATACTTACAACCCTGATTTAAAGTTTCAAACCCCCATCACATTCAATAACTGTCCCACATTTATGGCCATTTGCACTGGTCCCGTGGTCCTGTGAGCATGATTTATGACCTTTTTTTTTTTTTTTTTGCTGGAAAGTGGTATTTATTTCCAGTTAAAAGGAATGGGTTTATTTAATGACTGCAATTTTTAATGGCCACTGCAAAAATGTTGTAAAACCAGATCAGTCATACAATAACTCACTTAACAACCAGTATGACTTACAAGTGTAATTCCAGGTTAAATTCAGTTCATAAGTCAAGGCCTATTTGTACTACTGGTTCATGGACACTGCTGAGAAATGAGTTGACTCCATTATGTTCTATTGCTATCATGCTTTTTCTTATTTAAATATTCATGTACCTCATTTCTTAATCAAATGTATGAAATAAAGAGCCAGGAAATTTTTTATTATTATTATTATTATTATTATTATTATTATTATTATTATTATTATTATTATTATTATTATTATTATTATTATTATTTCAGAGTTCTTGTTGAAGGAGCAGCAAAGGAGATGGGACCTGTTTAGCTGAGTGAAGGTCGCTTAAAATGTTAATGTTCCAAAAATATTGAGGAAGTTAGTCATAAATAACTGCAAAGGTAGCACAGAACTTTATTTCTAGAGAGAGCTTCTGTCAGAATTTTGTAGCAAAACTGCAGAGAGATTTTTTGAAAGGCCCTAAATCCGTTATTGCATAAATTGTATTAATAAAGCAGCATGCTTTTAAAAAAATGTTTTTGTAAGTGAGATGATGAAGGAAATGTAAAAAGCATAAGTTGTTCTAAAAAAATCCTTTTCAGAAATGACATAGACATTATTGTGTTGGATGAAGGTTTACAACATTATGTGATAAAAAGCTGTGGTCTCTATTTAATTCAAGAGAAATAGTAGCACATCTTCTCATGAATGTCAGCCTCATTGTATATTCAATACAATTCTTCTACTTTTTTTTTTTTTTTTTTTTTTTTTTGCTGAGTGCTGCTTCTTTCAGGTGAATGGCAGTACATCTGCCTGGCACCAAAATGTTCACTCACTGGTTTAGGAGTTATCATTATATATTGTCATTTCTGATGTCTGATTTATATACATATATATTTTGAAGAGAGGCAGACTAGTCTGGTGAAGTATGGCATATATCAAGCTGGAAGAAAATGTGCCTTTTCCTAGTGCTGGTGTTTGATACTGTTAGTTCTTGTTAGGCTGTTAGCAGAGTGGATAACAGATTTAGCATATTCAATTGCTGCAAATTTTGCTTCCTGAATCAGTATTATTGTGTTGTGATTTGTCACTGAAGCTATCAATTGCTATCTTATTTTAGCTGGGAAACCAACAGTCTTTTTCCTAAAGGCGAGTTAATCATGCTTCCAATGGAATTAGTTGAGGCTCTACAAAAGAAATAAATTGCCAGCCTTAGAGGTTCCCTATACTGCTATTCATATATACACTGAAATAAGGACATTATATTCCCTGAAATTGACTCATAAGTAATTGTACAAAAGATGAACACACAGAGAGTTAATATTTCACCTGGTATGGGATTGAACACAGAATAAATACAACTGACTTTGCACTATGAAATCTCCATTCTTGGCAGTATTTTAATATGAAATATTCAAATGAATAATTTTAAGATACTTTCAAATGCCAATTAGAAAAGAACACAAGAACACAGATAAAATTAGAATAAATAAAATAAATAAGGGATTGCTTAAAAGCACCAGGGTAACCTATATCAGCCTCTTTATTTCTTTGGTAAATGATTCAAATAGATCAAGGCAGCTGGTTCAGATACTTTCCACTGATACACGGCAATCTGCTGTGATGAATGATAAAAATAAATATCACCACTCAAAATAAAAGATGATGCAACTGAGGATGAAGATTTCAGAAAAAAATGCCATCATAGGATCAATTTTATATTTTCTATTGTTTCTAGAGCACTGTTTCTTGGCTACAACAATTTTAAGAACCATGGACTTCAGTTCCTAGAATTCCCCATGCAACTTAAAAATGCTCAGGTTGAAAAATGCTATAGAGTAAGGATTCTAAGATAATAATCTCTCTAATAGTTTGGATTGTGTTAGGGTTAGGATTAAGATATCCTTGCAGCTCTTCACCCCATTATTATTTTCTATATTTTCTCCATGGTAAAGGTATGCATTTTGGTTTTTCTGCTAACATACACAGCTCTTCAAGAGCTGACTAGGTGGCTAAGTGAGCTTGTCGATCAGAAAGGTTGATAGTTCGGTGATTCGAATACCTAGTACAGGTGTCTTGTGTGAGCAGGAGGTTGGACTAGATGACTTCCAAGGTCCCTTCCAACTCTGTTACTGTTACAAGGCAAACTCCTTGCCTGAGCAATAATGCAGCCAGTTTTTCCACAATCCATATTACCATTATGACTGGTTTCATTGAAACAAGGAACATAGTAATTCTGTAAAAGGTAACGGTTATTTACTAATCTGGAAGCATCATACATTTCAACCCTTGTTCCAAAATTTATTAAAGTATGTGACTGTAATAAATATTTAAATTTATTTTAGTTAAGACCTGTTTAGAATAGGACAATGTTTTTTTTTTCATTATTTAGTAATCAGTGCCAATCCATGTGACAAGACATATTTTTAGGTTGCTTCTTTCATCTCTCCAGTTATCCAATTCAGCTAAGCCTAAAAGAACACCTTGTTTTCTATGGTCTATCAGCAATAGACATATTTTGTGTAACGTTTTTCTAATAACTATGTAACTGTATTTCAATTGGAAATATGTAAAAAATAATCTGTTCATTATACAAACATATTGACACATGTACATATATATGTATATACGTATGTGTATACACACACACACACACATATTGTGTTTGTGTGTGTGTGTGTGTGTGCATGAGCAAAGTTCAAGGTAAAATAATAAAACGTGATAAGAATTATACATGTTTAGTGAATGGTTTGATACTGAGTCTTGTGCTTTGAATTAGCCAATTCTTCGCTTAATTGTTCCATATTTTTGTCACAAGTTTATGTACCAATTCTATGTGTCTTTTGGCAGAAAACTACAAAGGCACAAACTTTGCTATCCATACCCCCTGCTCAGTAGTGGGTTGCCCCCGCTTCAGACTGGTTCACAAGAACCGGTAGTAAAACTGGCGGGAGGCTCCGCCCACTGACCCAGACATCATCATAAATGATCTGCGCATCTGCTTGCTTCGCTCGCACGCACAGGCTCACACAATGCGAACCAGTAGTAAAGGTAAGTAGAAACTACCCTTGCCCCTGTTTCTTTTCCCAGACACTGGTGTCACCCAATCCAGATCTAGCAGAGGCAATTATTTTCAAACATGAAGTATTATTCCAGGTTATGGGATAGCATGCTTTCAACTATTAAACAATATTGATAAAGAGCATTATGTCTCCAACTTCTCTTTACAAATATTCCATAATCATCTGGTTGAGATCTCTCATAAACAACTGATGAACTTAAATGGTCTGTGACCTGAATTTGCATGGCTATTCCTGTTTTATGAACCAACAGCAAAAAGCCAACTTGTTTGGTAATGGTTGAAAAATAGGCTAAGATACAAACATCTTAAAGATGTTACATCTAAACTTGGAGATATTATTTATTGCATTGTCTGTAAATATTTTTCAGCATGCATTTTGTGCTGAGTACTGTAGTTTCAGCACCTCGTTAATGAAAGACTTGAAGAGAAATTTCATAATTCCAGAAACAGGATTTCAGTGGTATTTATTCCAATTATAAAGGTTGCTCCTAGGCTTTCATCCTAAATAAAAAAATCCTTAATCTTTTTGGGGCCAACTTGCCTATTCACAAATAGCCATCATAGGAGCATGAACAGTCACAGAACATCTACATAGCAGATAGCAATTGGTAAAGATCAAACCCTCCTTATTCATTTGCTCCTGCCTTTTTGTGAAAGTTGGTGTATTTCAAAACTATGTCCTGGGTTGCAGTCTCTAAACCACATTCATTTTCTAAAAATGCTTGTGGGGGCCCATGTTTATTTATACAAAATATCTACCATTTATGTTCTAAGAAACATGTGAAAGAAGATAATACTGCAATGGATCTTTGCTTTGCAGCATGCCAGGTTCCCATGTGTATTTTTTTACTAATTTATTTATTTTTTTGTTAAACTCTGGCAAGTGCCAGAAAAAAGATCTGTGTTGAAGACAGCAGTCTTAAATCATGTTGTCCATTCTAACTATTCCATGACTTAAAAGAGTAATGAGGAACATTTTTTCCATGATGCTCTCAAGAAAATAATAGTGTTTTCTTTTGCTTCCTTAGATCACTTGTAATGTGATCTTACAATATATTTTAATATTTGCTTTTTTTTTTCATCTTTTCCAGAGCCTAAGAGTGTTCTGTTTTCTTTCGGATCTTAGACAACTAGATGCATGTTATATGTTTGCTTCTAGAGTGGTTGGGGAGGAGGAAAACAAAATATTTTACCTGGTTCAGCCTGTTTGGCTTATTTTTAGTCTGCTTCTCCATATATAGAAGGTTTATCTTCCAAACATAGTTCTTCTTTTGCTCACTGTCTGATTTTAACTTTTCATTACGTGACTTCCATGCTACTGCGGGATTCAGGAACATGGAAGCCCTAATGTCCAAAGACAAATATACTAAGTGGCAGTGATGGCAATTGATATAACCCTCCAGGTCCTCCAGGCAAGGCTGACTCAAGCATCTTTCAATTTAGATTGGTAAACTTGCAAGATCTCTTGGGTCTTTATTTGGTTGATACAGAGTCTATTGTATTATTATTTATTTCATTAAACCCTTCTCATATCTTTCCATCTACCTATTGGTTGATTTATCTTTTGGGAAACTTTTGTTTCCAATGAAAGTGTGACATCAGTTGTATGGCTCAGTTAACCTGAGCACAGGCTAAATTCAACTGTCAAGTTCCGTAGATCCAACATCCAAATTCCAATCACTCATATTGGTCCTTTATTACATAGGAGAACAATACTTTTGGCATATGTGCATTATGAAAAAAGAAATTAAAATAATATTACCATACCTATTTAATTGAAAATCTTTTATTGTTCTTGTACTGTTATACATTTTATTCTTTTTTTCTCTTATATTGTAAAATATAATATGCTACATTCTACACTATTACTACAGTACTACTAACTGCATTTTGTTCTTTCTTTGCCTGTTTCAAGACAGAATGTGTACTGGTAGTCCTCAGTTTATGACCACAATTGAACCCAAACTTTCTGTTGCTAAGTGAGACATTTGCTAAGCCAGTTTTGCCACATTTTATGACCTTTCTTAAAAGATTGTTAAGTGAATCCCTGAAGTTGTTAAGTTAGTAACATGAATCTGGCTTCCCCATCGGCTTTGCTTGTCAGAAGTTTGCAAAAGGTGATCACATGATGCTAGGTCACTGCAACTGTCATAAGTGTGAGTAAGTTGCCAAGCATCTAAATTTGAACCACATGACCACGAGGAAGCTACAACAGTCATAAATGTGAAAAAATAGTTGTAAGTCACTTTTTTCAGTGCCATTGTAACTTTGGATGGTCACTAAATGAACAGTTGAGAGTCAAGGGCTACTTGTATTTGCAGGTCTGTATATGGCTATGTATCAATGGTGGGATTGAAATAATTTAACAAGCGGTTCGCCCAGGATCAGGTTGGCTGTCATGGGAGGTGTGGTCCATCCCTATTCTCCAGTTCTGCTGCACATGCAGGGCGAGCCTCCTGTGACAGTTAACCTGACCCTGTGCTTGTCTGCATGTTAGTCTTGCAGCTGTTTCAGCCTTCTGAATGCAGCTTCTTTAAGAGGTGAGGTTTCCAAGGAATGAGGAAGAAGGTTACCATAGAGACAAGGAGTTAATGCTCCTGAGAGCTTGCGGAGGAAGGTGAAGAATTGGGGGGAAATGGAGGAAGGGATTCCCCTCCCCCATGGAACTGCGTGCAGGGGTTGTTGGTCAGTCTGCAGGCAAAAGTGAGAAGGGTGAGGAATTAAGTTGGCAGCACAATCGAAGCTGGGCACAATGTAGGGGAGATTGCGAGGTTAGTTTGGTCAGGCAAATTATTACTTCTCTGTTATCAAAGTAGATCCTGGGCACTGCACTATGCTGTGCTGCAATGGACAAATGGACAACGGAGCCGCCGGCACAAGGGAAGGAGAAGGAGCAGGGAGAAGAAAGAGGGAAAGCGGCCTTCTCACTCTGGCTGCTCAGATGCCTGTTTCTCCATTGCAGCCGAGCACAGCACCCAGGATCCACTTTGATAGTGGGGGGTGGGGGTGGGTGGGTAATTTAACAACTGGTTCACCTGAACCACTGCAAACCAGTTGAATCCCACCACTGGTATGCATGTATGTTTCTATATATCAGAAGGGTATAGGTCTCAAGCTTACAAGATTTACTCACAGTTCTAGCAATCTAGAATACCCCAACAGTTGTAAAAGAAAGACCATTACAATAAAATTCTTTGGATCTCAAACCACATAATTACAACGTTATAAGAAACCTATCCATTGCCATGACAGAGCTATCAGTGTTGTAATGAAAGCCTTAAAACAAAAGCATTTTATCGTATTTCTAACTTAGATCATTTTCTAACCTTTTTAAAAATGCACTTTTATACAGAATGAGGATTTTTTAAAATCATCTTTCTTGACAGGTATATCAGTTTCTCTAGACGCCTTTCAATTTGTCTCCTGAAAGCAGGAGAGGGAGATCTATAAGAACTTGAAGTTGGTCTCTGTGTGTCAGCCAAGGCATTAAGAATGTCTCCATCAAGTACATAAGATGCAATAACTAATCCAAAACTAGGTTAGATTAGTCAGACAAAAAAAACCAAAAACCTAATGTCTCACAGATTTCAATATTAAAGCATCAGTAAATTATTATAAATTTAACTTTGAAATAGTTAAACTGATAGAAGGCGAATATAAAATTGAAGTATAGATTATGCTCTAACATCTAATAAGAATTGTACCGGTAAAATATATATCATGTGCATGTTCTGAATATTAGGCAGATTTCTAAAAAAAACCAACAGCATGTAAATAACTATTGGCACCATTCATTTTTATGCAATCTTACGTCAACTTAGCATCTCTGTGAAAATATGATTATTTTGTTTTCATTTGCATTTAACACCAGCATATAAAATACTAAAAGAAGAGGTCTCCTTTTTTCTTTCAGATCTTTCTTAGGATTATACCATTTTAACACAATGATATCTTGAGTAATGTTTTGTCTCCTGTGCAAATATTGTAACAAGTCTTTTTCTGAGGATAACCTATTTCACTGGGGCAAGAACCTGCACAATTTCTGTACATGCTATAATTGTTTTAGAAGACTTAATTGAAATAGATGTTTTCATACCAAAGCATCACAGAAATATGAAATGACATTTAATTCCTGGGGAATCAATTAAATTCAAACAATCTTGTTAGAGTTACACTCTATGGATTACTATATATAAATCAATTTTTAGGATCATTGCTGAAGAACAGCTAATCTTTATCACATTACAAGGTTCTTCATGGAATGACATTTTATAATTACCTAGAGATGAAACTTGATTATTTCATATCTCTTTTATAATAGGGATCAACCACAGTGGGAATCTTCTGCTAATCCATTTACCCATAATATATACAAAAATAGTATGTTTATTCCAATTTAAATTTCTACTGTAAGCAGTTTTAAAATGCTTTACCAACAGTTTACATAATAGTTAATGTATACTTTTATCAACTTAGTCAGTCTTTTGAGAAGATTTAAATAAATTATTGTGTAATTACTGAAGATGCATTGCATTATTTTATGCTGCGGCAGTGTAGTGGTTAGAATGCAGTATTGCAGACTAACTCTGCCAACTGCCAGTAGTTCAATTCTCATCAGGCTCAAGGTTGACTCAGCCTTCCATCCTTCCAAGATTAGTAAAATCAGGACCCAGATTGTTGGGTGCAATAAACTGCTTAGACAGGGCTGTAAAACACTATGAAGAAGAATACAAGTCTATGTGCTATTACTATTGTTGGATGGTACATCAGATTCTGGCATGTATTTCATGTTATTTTTTTATTATTAATTTGTATCCTGCTTTTATTATTTTTACAAATAATTCAAGGCAGTGAACATATCCAACACATCTTCCTCCTCCTATTTTCCCCACAACAACCTTGTGAGGTGGGTGGGCTGAGAAAGAATGACTGGCCCAAGGTCACCTAGCTCATATCATTGGGCATCTTTTTCATATTTACAGAACTCAACATGCTCTTTCTTTAAGATATCTAAATGACTTACATGTGAGCCAAAGGCTCACATGTAAGCAATCACTTACGTAGAGCAATCACATCTTAGCCAGAAAAATCTAAGTATCTATTATAATGCAGGAAAGAGTTAGATTGTTTGTCTCTGTAGTGCCAGCTAGCTACAATTTAGATTATTGCAGCCCTGATATGATAACTCTAACTTAACAGCTGATGCTGAAGACTGGAATATATTCAAAGCATCAAATTTACAAATTATATTAATCTATTGACTAATATTATCTCTGTTTAAAGTTTTAGCTTTAGACTTAATATATTTCTAATTTTTAGGGGTCTTTTCAACGATAAGTGGCATATAAATTGAATAAACAATAATCTAAATTTTCTCTCAAATGAACATTCTAGGAATTGAAATTCCTTTCCATTTTTTAAGTGTGGAATAATAACATTTCTATGCTTTTGTTCCATATCTTTCAATCTGTAAGCAAGTAAAAGTTAGCAGAAAAAAAATATAAACTTTCGTGGAATGTTTCCCATGACTTAATATTGTTGATTTTTTTTTTCATAAATCAGTGAATCAGTGAATAAACAGCAAATGTAAATAGTTAATACTTTTATTTTAAAGGGTGCATTTATTAACACCAAGGGTGGAAGTATTATCAAAGCAAGATTGAATCAAGCTTTAGAAAAATTCAACATTTATCAATGTCTGTCTCAGACAATGAATGTCTCCAAGCCTATTTTATGGAAATTTCTTTTTGAAATCTTTTATGCATCGTAGTTACAGCAAAAGAATTATGCCTTCTGCTGAGTAAATAATAAAGTGTCAAAATTAATGATGATTCAAAGTTAAGTTTTAATTTAGCAGTTACCCTATTCCAGGGGTGTCAAACTCATGGTGTCACGTTGTCATCCCTGACATATCACAACTTTTCCCCTCTTCGCTAAACCAGAGCGTGGGGGTGGCCAGCATGTGACAATCCAGCCCATGGGCTGCCGAGTTTGACACCCCTGCCCTATTCTACCGAAATTTTCTTTGTACTGCCATCTGCTGGATAATTTCTTCTTCACCTACATTGACAACTTGGCCCTTATCCCATTTTTGTTTTAAATGAGCACTAGTGATCCTGGTTATTTCCCTTTAATGATAATTTTGGACTATCTAACTTCCAATCCAGGATTAGATGTCGCTTCATGTTTCAATTTAATAACAGTTTAAACAGGCGAGATCTCACCACAGCAACAAAAGCTATATAGCCTATATTTGAGGCAGCCAGGTCTTCTGGACAAATGCGAATAAATCAGCAGAACAAAACTATTTTGGGTGATAAAAAAAGATGAAGGAGTACAGTTGGCTTGCTCTTATCACACCTGCTCCTTTCCACACTACTTCCCTTCCTTATGATTTTTACAACAACTTTCATGGTGGCAGGAATAGTGAAATTGAAATTTAACATTTTTGCTGAGGTACTAAAATTGATCTCTCTCTGGGTGTTCTTAGGCATTCACTGCCATGGACTGATAAGCGGCCAACTTTAATGAACTGTATGCAAAAGATTGACAGTGTGACACTGATAAGAGATTCTTCACATTACAACTGTAAGTGAAACCACAAGCAGGACGTCTATCACTAGGCAACCAGGCAGATACATCACAAAGACTTCACTGGGCCGAAAAGATGAAATATCATGAATAATCTTTAATGTTATCTCATGTTATCTCAGTTAAATAGCAATCTTATCTCTCACATGTAGTTTCAGAAAAAATGCTGCTGCATTTTGCTGCTCCTCTAACATGGAGAGGTGTACTGCTTGCACCAACACCCATGAAGCCCTTGATGTGAGAATGGTTTACACACCACTAAAGAACAAGCCTTGATCATATTTTGTGCATTATCTTTTCAGACATTTGAAGAATGATATCATGTTATACCAAGTGCATTAATCAAATAGATGGCAAGAAAGTAGGGGCATTCAGGCACAACATAGTAAACACAAGGTCAATCAAAATTGACTCAAGTGTCTATACACCAGTGCACAGAGTATAAGGAATAAACAGGGTAAATTAGAAATGTAAGTAAATGAGGGCAGATATGATATGGAAATTTGGTGGGATGAAACCCACAAATGGAATATACAGCTAGAGGGATTTAAATTATTTAAAAGAAATAGACCAAAAAAAAGAAGGGGTGGAGTTGCATTATATATAAGAAATAACTATATCTCTTCAGACAAGAGCACAACAATGATGAAAGTTATCTTGAATGCATTTAGGTCAAAATCAAGGGGGGGGGGATGACATTGACATAGGTCTATACTATAGGCCACCCACCCAAACCAGAGGAAATAGATGAACTTTTTGCTAGTCAGCTAACTAAGGTATGTAGGAAACACATCCCAATAGTAATGGGGGATTTTAACTACCCTGACATCAACTGGGAAACAAACTCTGCACCAAGTGGAAGATCCAACAGGTTCCTAAGAAACCTAGCAGACAACTTTGTTTCCCAAAAGTAGAGAAGGGAACAAGAAGATCAGCCATATTGGACTTAATTCTCACTAACAGAGATGAAATGATAGAAGGTGTTGAAGCTACAGGAACCTTGGGGGCAAGTGATCATGCAATATTGGAATTCAACATTATGCAAGCACAAGTAATAGAACAAAGTCAAGCTAGAATCTTGAACTTTAAGAAAGCTAATTTCAATAAACTTAGAGAGAGCTTGGGAAGGATTCTATGGATGAGAATCCTCAAGGGGAAAATATAAGTTCAAATCACCAGGACTAGATGGAATACATTCCAAGGTTCTGAAGGAACTGGCAGATGAGATCGCAGAACCACTAAATTATATCTTTCAAAGATTCTGGAGCACCGGGGAACTGCCAGAGGACTGAAAAAGAGCTGATGTAGTTTCCATCTTCAAAAAAGGGGAAAAAAAGATCCAGGAAACTGCAGACCTATCAGGCTGACCTCAATACCAGAGAAGATTCTGGAAAAGATAATAAAGCAATGCATCAGCAAACACCTAGAAGCAAACAAGGTAATAACCAAAGGACAACATGGGTTTGTCAAAAACCGATCATGCCAAACTAATCTTATTGCATTCTTTGATAAAGTGACAAAATTAATGCACTAGAGAAATATTGTCAATATAATTTACTTGGACTTCAGTAAGGCATTTGAAAAAGTAGACCATAACCTACTACTAGATAAAGTAGAAAAATGTGGGTTAGATACCATCATCATCAGATGGATTTGTAACTGGCTGACCAACCGCACTCAACGTGTAGTCCTCAATGGAACTGCATCTACATGGAGGGAAGTGTGCAGTGAAGTACCCCAAGACTCTATTCTAGGCCCAGTACTCTTCAACATCTTCATCAATGACTTGGACGAGGGCATAGATGGGAAACTCATCAAATTTGCAGATGACACCAAGCTGGCAGGAATAGCCAAGATTCCAGAAGATAGCTTAAGATACAAAAGGATTTTGACAGATTTGAACGTTGGGTGCTATCTAACAAAATGAAATTCAATGGTGAAAAAAGTAAGGTTCTACATTTAGGCAAGAAAAGCAAAATGCATAGGTACAGTATATGTGATACCTTGCTCAATAGTAGTAACTGAGAGGGATCTTGGAGTCCTAGTGGACAACCATTTAAATATGAGCCAGCAGTGTGCAGCAGCTGCCAAAAAGCCAACACAGTTCTAGGCTGCATAAACAGAGGGATAGAATCAAGATCAGGTGAAGGTAAGGCCATACTTAGTATACTGCATTCAGTTTTGGTCGCCATGAGGTAAAAAAGATGTGGAAACTCTAGAAAGAGTGCAGAGAATAGCAACAAAGATGATTAGGGAACTGGAGACTAAATCAGTAGTGGGATTCAGTCAGTTCACACCACTTTGAGAGAACCAATTGTTAACATTCTGAGCAGTTTGGCAAACTGCTAAGTTGTTAAATTATTTGAATCCCACCACTGGACTAAATCATATGAAGAACAGTTGCAGGAACTAGGTATGTCTAGTATAATGAAAAGAAGGACTAGGAGACATATGATAGCAATGTTCCAATGTCTCAGGGGCTGCCATAAAGAAGAGGGAGTCAAGCTATCCTCCAAAGCACCTGAGGGTAGGACAAGAAGCAATGGGTGGAAACTAATCAAGGAGAGAAGCAACTTAGAACTAAGGAGAAATTTTCTGACAGTTAGAACAATTAATCAGTGGAACAACTTGCCTGCAGAAGTTGTGAATGCTCCAACACTGGAAGTTTTTAAGAAGATATTGGATAACCATTTGTCTGAAGTGGTGTAGGGTTTCCTGCCTAAGCAGGGATTGGACTAGAAAACCTCCAAGGTCCCTTCCAATTCTGTTATTCTATTAATATGTCCCTCTTCAGTCCTCATAATAAACATTTTCAATTCTTTAATTTCTTTTCATAGGAATTATTTCCCAATCATTCTGTTTGCCTTTCTTTGAACTTGTTTAATTTTTCCTAAGTCCTTCTAAAATAGGGTAGCCAGAATTAAAACAGTTGTTGTGATGAAATCTGATCAGTGCCAAAGGGAAAAAAAGTAGTAAATTACATTTGTCCTTTTTGAAGCCACATCACAGGGCTGACTCATATTCAATTAGCTATCTAAAAGGTTAAATCATGGCAATTGGATAAAAAATTGTTAATCTGAGACGTTTCACTTCCCATCCAGGAAGCTTCATCAGTCAAAATAAAAAAAAAAATAGGCAGAGAGTCAGAAAGTCACTGGAAAATATCAACTCTTGCCACACCAACTTGAAGGTTTCTGGGTCCAGTTGCCATGATTCAACATTTTAGATACTTTTCAACTGGATGATTAAGTCTTTATTGCAATACATTTTGGGGAGAAATCCCTGAAGTTGATGTGGCAAGAGTTGATACATCCCAACTATTCTTTGATTCTCTCCTAAATAATTTTTTTTCTTTTATTTTCACTGATGAAGCTTCTTGGATAGGAAGCAAAACATCTCAGATGAACAAATTTTGGTCCAATTGCTATGATTCAAACTTTTAGATACCTTTGGCCTAGATGATTGAGGTTTCATTGACATATTCAGTTTGTTACTGTTCCAAAATCTTTTTTCACAGTATAACTATCAAGCTAGGCAGTTGCAAGAAGAATGGAATCTTACAGCTTCTAAGGTAACATTGTAAAAAAGAAAATCTGGGTCTAGAACAATTGACATCTGCAGGATCCATCACTTTATAAAATAACAAAAGCAATATTGTGTTGTTAAAAAGCAATCTCTGCAGTGGTAAAATCCACTTACTTTTGCTACCGGTCCGGGAATGGGAGTACGAACATGCCTCTTCTGTGCATGCACAGAACTTTCTGCACATGTGCAGAGGATCAAAAATGAGATGCAATGACATCCCGGTGGGTGAGTGGAGCTCCCACCACTGGCGCTACCGGTTCACGCGAGCCAGATAGATCCGGCCGGATTTCACCACTGAATCCCTGCCTCTTTTTAATGTGCATACTACTTTACACTATGATGCAGATATGAAAGGGATAGAGCTTACATCATGTTACAGGATGCTGATTTTGTCCTCTGTCTTCCTTTGGGCTTTTTATGGACACAATTTTCTGGAGCTGTGGCTTGATTCATATATGCTTTCAAGTACATGCTGAAGTCTTGTCTTATTGCTTAGATTGATTTCATTCCAGCCTGACTGTTCCTTGGACTTTGCTTCTTTACTGATCACTTTTGCATCTGAAACTTTTAATACTGGCACTATTGTTGAGTTTTGCTGTTGTTTCACCCCATTTGCTTTTTATTTGGTTGAGGAAGATTCAAGCTTAGGAGGCCCAGAGGTTACCTGATTAACAAAATCTGTGGCCAGAACAGAAAAGGTTGTCCCTTGTGTGAATGCAATTTTTTACAGTTCCTTCTGAGTAAACAAATATAGCATTCTATACTACATTTGCATTTATCATGTTTTTAAAATTATTATGTTTGGTTGCACAGTCAGCCAGATGTTTAGATTGAATATGGCATTTTTATCCATCTATTCAGTCCTTCCCAAGATCCTGAGATAGGTAGATGTTGATGCTTGATGGTGTTAAAGATATTGGCCGTATGATGTAAGCTGTTCCAAGAAAACCTACCCTTTGCAATTGACTGGTGGTGATTTATCAATGCCAATGATGTTCAAATGGTGCTCCAGTTGTTTTGGAATTGTACCCAAGGTGCCTAATATTATTGGTATTTTAGATTTTTATCACACTTGTAGTTTTGACCAACTCAAGATAGCATATATGTCAAATGGTCTCACCTCCTCTTTTTTCTATCAAGTACACTATGAAATGGGTTGGACTGAAGACAGTGATTGGCCCAAAGTTACCCAGCTGGCTTTTGTACGGTTACACTATAGCATTACTATAAGGTTTTATGCTTTAGTTTGGACTGTAACTGCATCTTTCTGTAGTTTATGCTTAAATTTAATTCATTTATTTTACTAATTTGAAACTAAACAGTAACTTTATTTACTATGTAGACTAATGGACACTTTGGACTCAGAGTTTGTACCCAGTGGGATTGTGATGCTGCAACCCTGTTTCTAGAGCAGCTCAAGGTCAATTACATGGAAAGTGTCCTTTCATCTGAACTTTACACCAGATAAGAAGCTGGGTTGAGAAATCATTCAGATCACCTAAATCACCTAATGAGTTTCTATGACTGGAGAAAGATTTAACCCTAAGATTTTGCCATCCAAGCCCAATACTTTCTCTGCTAAGCTTGCAGTTCGCAGAATGTTCTCAAACATACATGGAGGATACCGGTTGGTGGAAAAAAGCCCATATGCTATAGTGTCATGAAACATTTCCTCTTTGAGTGGATGAGCTTCTTGCTTATTCTGCCACATTCCTTGGCCACAGTTACAGGTAGTTTTTGAGTTATGACCACAATTAAGACTGGAATTTTTGTTGCTAAATGATACAGTTGTTAAGCAAGTCACACCCAATTGGTCTTTAAGCAAATTATCATGGTTGTTAAATGAATTGTATGGCATTAAGTGAACCTGGCTTCCCCAGCTGACTTTGCCTGTTGGAAGCCAGCTGGGAAGGTTACAAATGACAATGACGTTATTCTGGGATGTTGCAACCATCAAAAAATACATGCCAGTTGCCAAATTTTGATCTCGTGATTGTGAAAGCTGTAAGTGCAAGCACCAATTGTAAGTCACTGCTGTCAATGTCATCATGACTTTCAATACTTATTATACAAATGATTGTAAAAGAAGGACAACATGTAAAGGGCATTAAACCATGCATCCATGGCAGCTTAATCTCATAGTTCTTTTGCAATGTCATGTAGTGCCAACCTGCTAGTTATATTTTCTAAGATATGATGGGGAGAAAGAAAAATTGATTTTTTAATATTTCTGTTTCATGTTCTGGTTCCCAGAGATGTAACTGCCAGTGCTGTCATTGGAAACATTGACTGAATATCTGTAGCCTGACTGCTTTTAAAGAGGGACCCCATGACCTTTTGAAATTTATATTCCTTTTTGACTGTCAAATATAGATATGAAATATCACTTGGGACCCACCAGCACTTTGGAGTAGGGTTGATTTTTTTTTATTTTGTTGCTTAAGATGAAACGAAAATTCCAAACTGGAACTTAAAAGAGGAGGTTTCATATTATCCAGGTGCAGAAGTCAAAAAGATGCTCTGAATTCATTCATGTGCACAAGAATATTTAATACGGTCACTACCAAAGCCCTTATAGTGGGAATGTGAACTCTTTATAGATAATTATTTCAAATCTGAATTCCAAGAAGGTGCAGGGATTGGTTATACTTTTTAATCCCTTTTTCTGCTTGCAAACTTCTCTGTTTTCTACATAGGCTTATAGAAAGCATTTTGCGAGGCTTATAAAAAAACCTAACTATTTTACAGAAGTCGTAAGATTTTTCTGTTCAAATCCTTATATTTTAGACACACAGAGAGGAAGTGATATAATTCACACACTGAGATAAGTCTAACAGTGTCCAGAGAATTCAAAAAAAGTCAAGATGTGGTTGTGGCAGCACATTAGAAACTCTGCTGCTTTTGTAGATGCATGAATGATTGACATGCATACAAAAGAGGTGGAGCTGCAAACGAGCTCCTATAAGGGTTATTTGATATTTTGTACTCCCTCTATACATGCTACTGATTAAATGATGCAGTTTTATTTTGTTTGACCTGACCTGACATGTAACATTTACACAAATATTGTGGTTTCTAAATAAGGATTTATGACTTAATATGTTGAACTTTTGTCAGTTATGGTTTTGTCAATAAATCATAGTTTCTCAACTCTGACTGAGTATAATATGGATTAGGCTCATATATAAATAAAGTGAAGTTTTCTCTTTATTCCACTATTGTAAAAACAATGCACAACCAAACTTAAAAGTCCAAGATATGTGTATATATTATTGTATGCTTTAATCAGAGTAATTAAAAGCTCAAGGTCTTATTTATGATGTCTTAGCACCATGGGTATAAATCAAAATCCTGACTGTTCAGCATGCCAGAAAATAAATTGCCATTCAGAAGTTTATTTATAAATATAACATTTTAAAAATATAATGTTAGTTTATTTGTTTAGTTCCAAAGACATAATCGTGGGATTTGCAATAAATGGAGAAATATTGTACCTAGGGAGCTTATTTCGGTTCTGCCTTTGAAAATAATAGTTTTTGCTTCGAGGTGACATTCATAAGCCCAGTGGTATTATTTGAGTGACAAATTCATGTACATTGCTTAAGCAATTTAATATAGTGTGTTGAGGTTCGATCTCAGTCATTCACTTGAAAAAAAAGATGAAAGAAACGAATAAGTCAATGACATTAAATTTAAGGGCTAGAAAATTTCATGCATTAACATGCAATGCTCTCCTGGGAATGCTTTCATGTTGGAAAGAAAACCCCAAAGGCAAGGTGATAGCTTCCAGAGAATAAAGCTATTATGAGAATATACTTTTCCCTCCAAGACCAGCATGATCCATTATCATTATTTCTGGCTGGCAAAAATATCCCCTAAAATAACCCACAGAGGCTGATGCTTTTTCTTGATCTAGCTTCCTCCTTCTTAGCTATTAAACAATGCAGTTTTAGAGACAATTTTCGTTGCAAATCGTTTCAAAGTGTTGTACCTTGATTTAGTCTGTCACCTCGTCCATCAGTAAAACACTACTACCATCCATCACGTGGTTCTATAAATTTAATAAATAAATTCTTGTCCAGCTTCAAACATTATCATTCAATGAGCAGCAAAAAGCTAAGAAGTCTTAAGTAGAAGAAGCTGAAGATTGGAGATGGGGGAAGAAAGGAGAGAAATCAAAACTGCAAGAATCAAAACTGAAGTATTTGCCATACTTCTCATGACTTTCTGTTTTTGTAAATTATTCTTGCAAGTATGAGAATATGGCAAATTCCTGCAGTGCATAATTTTATGCTGCACTGCATAATTCTCTTGAAACCTCAGGACTTCCAACTCTTCCCTGCCCCCCAAAGTAGATAATTTATTGGTCACACATTTAATGGGGCATGGGGTAGCAGATTTGTCTAGAAACTCCTTTCAGTTGTTCAAAATCCCATTGCTCAAAAACAATTTAAAGCCAACCTACAGTTATTTTCTCTACCACTGTCACTGGAACTCTGAATGTAGCATTAGCCAATACATTCTTCTTTTCATTATCTATCAGGAGAAGACGAGAAGGACTCTCCTACTTCAGCTGAAAAGGCCTTGGAGGAAAAGAGTGTGGAAAAAAAGGATGATTAACGGCTCCTGTTCATCAGAGCCTTTTCTTTTGGTTTTCAGGTCCATTTAATACAACTATCAAAGAAAACACATCAGAGGCTATAACACAATTGGAATAATGACAAGAAATTTGGCCCTGAAACTTTAGATATGATTTCTAGTCCTGTTAAATTTGAATCTGACCATTTTTTTCGCATATAATATTCCAACCCTGATTTTCTCCAGCTTTCAAATTTTGAAAGAGCCAGTTCAGTTCAGGGTAGGCATCCCTCTGGACATGCTGCTCCAGACGCATAATATCCTTAAGGCGTTGTAAGTACTACATAAAGGAGAACAGTTTAAGAATAGACACCATTCTGGGAAAGTTCAGCTAAACAGACAAGAGATTATTTATTTTATCAGTCAATCAATTTATATTCTGCTTGCTAATTGAAAACATTCCCAGAGCAGATTACATCATAAATCTCAAATGAGAACAGTAAAACAATAGTAAACCAGCAATAAAGCAAGATAAAAGGCAGCTCTTTTTTTTAAAGAAAAAAATCCATCTCTAGATTAAAATTTTAAGTAATGCTTTCTTTCAAATGCTTTTACCGGCTGCTGAAAAGACAGCTATGGGGAACTAGCTAATGCCTCAGGAAATCTGTTTCATACACTGGATGGAAATCATCCCCAAATCATCACTTGTCTAGTTTGGGGATTTGACTTCTGAAGGATGTCCTTTTAAAAAAATAAAAAAGTAGTAAGACTAATAGTAGACTTCTTATGTGAAAAGTTATAGTTATAGATTAGTTTTTCTAATCTCTGAACCAGTTATGAAAAACTGCATAATACCTTCAGTCCCTTGGATGCATTCTCCTACACCTTAGGATATATTTATGGGATTTATATCCTGGGATCTGCATGATTAATTGTTCTAACTATCAGGAATTTTTTCCTTAATTCTAGGTTGGATCTCTCTTTGATAATATTCCATCCATTACTTCTTGTCTTGCTCTCAGGTGCTTTGGAGAATAGTTTGTCCTCCTCTTCTTTGTGACAACCCCATACATATTGAAAGACTACTATTAAAGATTGGAAGACTGCTCTTACATATTTGAAGACTGTTATTATGTCACCTCTAGTCCTTTTCTTTGTTAGACAAGACATTCCCAGTTCCTGCAACCGTTCTTCATATTTTAGCTTCTGATCCCCTTATCATCTGTGTTGCTTTTCTCTCCACTTTTTCCAGAATCTTAACATCTTTTTTGTATCATAGTGACCAAAACAGAATGGAATATTCCAAGGGTGGTTTTACCAAAGAATTATTTTTATTTTTATTTATTTATATTTATATGCTGCCCTTCTCCGGAGACTCAAGGCGGCTTACAATGCGTTAAGCAATAGCCTTCATACTTTTGTATATTTATAGAAAGTCAGCTTATTGCCCCCACAAACTGGGTCCTCAATTTACCCACCTTAGAAAGGATGGAAGGCTGAGTCGACCTTGAGCCTGCCTGGGATTGAACTCACAGAAATTACAGGCAGCTGGTGTTAATTGCTGCCTTTAGTAGGAGGCATTAGCCCCCTATGCTACACAGGCTCCTTATAATTATAATTATAATTATAAAGTGATATTAACACTTTAGAGATTCTTCATTCTAGCTCTCTGTGATGCAGCCTAGGACTGTGTTCTTAGCTGCATATTTAAGTAGTTGGCTCATATTTAAGTCATTTTCCTAGTTCCCTCTACAGTTACTGCTATTGAGCCAGGTATCACCTATTCTATACTTGTACATTTGATCTTTCTTGCCTAAATTTATTTTTCTTACTGTTATCACCAATTTCATATTTTTTTTGGCTAGAGCCCAGAGTTCAAGTCTATCAAAATTCTTCTGGATCTTGAACTTCTTTTCTAAGGTGTTGGCATTCCCTCAGCTTGATATCATCTTCAAATTTGATGAGTTCCCCTTCTATTCCTTCATCTACATTGTTTATGAAGATGTTGAAGAGTATTGGGCCTAAGACAAAGTCTTGAGATACTCCACCCTCAGTGTAGATGTAGTTCAGTGGTGGGTTGCTATCAGTTCACCCCTAATTGGCCGAACCAGTAACGGTGGTGAGCAGGAGGCTCTGCCCACCTGCCCAGAGCAGGAGGCTCTGCCTATCTGCCCAGAGCAGGAGGCTCTGCCCACCTGCCCAGATGCTTCTGCGCATGCCCAGAAGCACCACACGTACGAGCACATGAGCAAACTGGTACCAACAGGGTTTTGAAACCAGCCCCTGATGTAGTTCCATTAAGCACTACACATTGAGTGCATTTGGTCAGCCAATTATGAATCCATCTGGTGATGGTGCTGTCTAACCCACATTTTTCTATTTTACCAGGTAGTAAGTTGTAGGTCTACTTTGTCAAATACCTTATTGAAATCCAAATATATTATTCCACAGTATTTCGCTGGTCCACTAATTTAGTTAATTTGTCAAAGAATGCAATAATGTTTGTTTGGCATCATCTTTTGGTGACCCTAAGTCTTCATCATGTAAAGCAATCCAGTGCAAGCTGATCTGTGGTGATGCAGTGGTTAAAATGTAGTATTGCAGGTTACTTCCGCTGACTGCCAGCTGCCAGCAATTCAGCAGTTTGAGTCTCACCACTTCAAGGTTGACTCAGCCTTCCATTTTTCCAAGGTCAGTAAAATAAGGCCCAGATTGTTGGGGGAAATATGGTGACTCTGTAAACCGCTTAGAGAGGGCTCCAAAGCACTGTGAAGTGGTATATACAGTAAGTCTAAGTGCTATTGCTATAGCTATCCCCTTTCTGCCAGTTTGCTTCTGCTCGTCCACTATATTAGCAATATCAGACACTGGTTTAGATCTTGAAAAGTTTTGTTGAAATCAAAAAGATACCTGAATGCAAGTATAATGATAAGAATATAACATGGGCCTGAAGAGGACAGCACTGTTACAAGACTGAAGAACGAATCATAGAGTCACTGTATGGTCTCAATCCAATATCTCCAATAGAGAGAGAAATAATGCTGATTTATCATGAACCCTGGGCATATATTATCATTGTTGGTGCAGTGTCTAGAGGATGCTCACCTAGTAGATCTTCAGAATTGAATATCAGAGATTTTATATTGGAGATATTAGATATTTAGATGTACAGTATTGACTTAATAAACACCCCTTCAAATTTCTTATTATGTCTAGTAGAAATTGTGTTGCAGAAATATAAAAGAATTGTAAAGTTTGAAGTCAACTTGGAGAAACAGCTGTTGTTTTGTCTATTTTTATTGCATTCAAATAAAAACCACAGGATGCATTATTGTGCATGTCATAAATAAAAGCCATTTTTTTGTTCCTTATAGAAGTATTTATAAAATAGATCTCTGGAGTAGATAAAGCTGGTATGAGCCACTAAGTATTAGACCATATAAATGAAGAGTGTGATTCATAATCAAATGACGGCATAGTTGTCCACTTTGTGAATGCATTAAAGCAATTCTTAAGTAGAGAATTACTCATAATTCCCCTACGGAAATTAAGTACCTGTTCATATTGAAACCAAAGAATAATGGCATTTCAGAGGCTAAGCTGTTAGATAATAATAGTAACACATCCTACTTGCAACTTGTCCCATAAAAGCAGTAAAACAGTAAGGAAAATATTGTTATGTAAAGTTTACTATCTAGTTTTTATATATTTTTGATTCGCCAGCTAGTCTGCATTTGAATTTCTGTCTCTACTGCATCACAAAGTTTGAAAAGGGTAGAATTCTTCCAGAGAATACGTTTTTTGAATCTCCCAAGACTTCTGCTTGCATTATCAGTGTTTCTCAACCTTGGCAACTTTAAAATGTGTGGACTTCAGCTTCTAGAAATCTCCAGCCATCACATCTTTAAGTTGCGACGGTTGAGAAATATTGATTTAAATGAAGCAGGATTAAGCATCTGACCATTTAAATTCTGCTTAGGATGCTAGGGCAATTTATCTTCTCACTTCCAGAGAATTACAACCAATGAGTCCTTCAATGATAGTTGAAGATAGTGGACTTCAACTATCAGAATTCCCTCAACTCTAGCTATGCTGGCTGGGGAATTCTTTTTTTTTTTTTAGAATAGAATAGAATTCTTTATTGGCCAAGTGTGATTGGACACACAAGGAATTTGTCTTGGTGTATACGGTCTCAGTGTACATAAAAGCAAAGATACATTCGTCAAGAATCATAAAGTACAACACTTAATGATACTCATAGGGAACAAATAAGCAATCAAATCATTGGAAGTAGTCAATTTAAATCATAAGGATACCAGCAACAAGGTTACAGTCATACAGTCATAAGTGAGAGGAGATGGGTGGTAGGAACGATGAGAAGATTAATAATAATGCAGACTTAGTAAATAGCTTGACAGTGTTGAGGGAATTATTTGTTTAGCAGAGTGATGGGGTTCGGGAAAAAACTGCTCTTGTGTCTAGTTGTTCTTGGAACTGTACTCCAAGTATCTTCAAGTTGCCAAGGTTGAGAGCATAGCTTTATATTAATTCAGGCACATTCACTGGCAGATAAAATGTGCCACAGGTCATCTCCTCCAGAACCCAAATTAAAGTGCAAGTTTCTGATGTTTTCAACTGATGACGTGTCCCTTGACATGGAACTATACCCAGATCCTTTAATGTACTCTTTGTCTCACATGGGATATTTTATTTAGAACAGCATTGCAAACTTTTCCCACTCCTAAAATCAGGCTTCTTATGGGAATTTATATTTTCCAGAACCTCATAGCAGAAGACACCAAAGTATCATGCACTGGTAAGTGCCTCTGTTGGCATCAATTGATTACCAAAGGCTCAACTTGGTTAAATATTGCCCCTGCAGTCTATCAAGAATTGTCCTTATACTTTAGATATGAAGCAATTTACTATAGTATAAAATATCTTTGTGTGTTTGCCACCTAGTGGTAAAAAAAGAAATCAATTATTGTAATCTAGAGAAAATTAAATGCAAAAATCCTCAACTATGGCTTTTTTCCAAGATGGTTGCCAGTTTGAGGTCTACACTTACTCTGGATTCAAATCAAAGGCAATCTTCGTTATACCAACCTAATTAATAAATACATGGTAGACAAAGGCCGTGATAGTATAGGATTTTATTTCTCCCCCCGCACTGGCTACAGAATATGACAGCTTAGTAAAAAATTCAGATTTAGGGATGTTGTTTGCTTAGACTGAATTATGAGGTATGAGTCTCAATCCATAACATGGAGTTGATTAATCTCTCTGTCAGATCAAAATTATGCTTAAAGCCGTAATCATAAAATTAAATTGTGAATTTAATGGTATATTTAATTTAAAATCTTAGAAAACCACCTTATAGCATATCAGTCTATGGACTAAATTACTGCTAGTACAGTGTGAAGGTACTCTTGACAAACTTAAAAATATCAATTGGAAGCAAATATACCCATCAGATTTCTGATTTTGTTCAGACGGTAATGCATATTAAATAGTTCAGTTGGCTATCTAATTGTTTTCAGGCCCCAAATTTATTTAAAGGAGTGCCTATTCCCTTATTGACCTGTCCTTTTAAAATTTTCTTGAGGACGCTTTTTGTCAAAGGAATAGATTTGCAAAAGACAATCTTTTCCACTAACCTGAAGATAGTAGGTTAAATGAATGGGGCAGACCTTCTATATGTCATCCTGTTCTTTGTCTCTCCGCATCTGTTGCTTAAGACAATCACCTAAGTCTGTGTAATGACAGGAATAGTTTCTGAACAAGTACCAGAGGAAAATAGAGTTGGAAAAGGACAACAGTGGCTCATTAGAGGACAACAGTTATCTCTCTGAGATAAATACTGATCCATGTCAAATCATTTCCATTACAAATCATAAGTACAAAATTCAGCAATGCTTTATGTTTTTACTTCTAGTTAATGAATCAAGCTCTGATGACAGTTTAAATAAATTATGCCTTCCACATGGCTTTGAGAAAATAAGGTTGTTCAAATGCACCCTGATTAGTTTAAACATTTCCATGGATTTGAAATGTTTTGTTTTATCTGAAAGTATTTAATTTCTCTCATTTGTCACTATTTAAATCTTTATAAGATTCCTATTGGAATAAATAAGAAAGGGGTAGTTTATTATATATAAAGCTACTATCTGCTGAAAAGTCCAATCTGCTGTCAGCGTGCAAGGTATGAATAGTGGGGGAGGGGAAATGAACAGCTTTTTAAAACATTTATGATCTAGTATCTATAGGCTGTATTAGACTAGCATTACAGATCACCATATTCAGGAGGTGATGCCTGAATATTTTTTTGAACAAGTTTTATTAAATTTTTCTTTTATATACACATTTTATAAACAGAGCATTGACCAGGTCATATCTTATACAACTTATAACATAGTTATATATTGATTTTTATAATCTATTCCAATCTTCTTTTTTGTTTTTCCCAAGTAAAATTTATATATTTCAATTTTTGCCATGATATTCTTTTTCTCTACTTTTTTTATTTTACCTTAATCTCTTCTTAATACGTAATATATAAACAATATCACCATCCACCCTTCAAATCCTAATTTCTTAGCATTACTTCAATTAATTATCTTATTTCTTCATTTATAAAGTATATTTCTCAAAATCCCCATCACATTTTTTGGCTATAAACAATGTACTTCATCTTAGTCAATTCTTACATTGAAACCCTTTAACTTAATTGTCCTTCACATCACATCTTACCTTAATCTCTTCTTAGTACATAATAAACAATATCAGTATAGCCCTTAATTCTTGATTTATTATAGCATCAATCTATAATTTTATTTCATCATTTACAACATATTATTTCAAAATAATATGAGCCTCAGATAGCTCGCCGGGCTAGATAGCCTGTTATTAACACCCAGCTGTCTGCAATTATGCGAGTTCGAGGCTCAAGGTTGACTCAGCCTTCCATCCTTTCTAAGGTAGGTAAATTGAGGACCCAGTTTGTGGGGGCAATAAACTGACTTTGTATAAAATATACAAAAGTATGAAGGCTATCGCTTAACGCATTGTAAGCCACCCTGAGTCTCCGGAGAAGAGCGGCATATAAATCTATTTTTTTAAAAAAATCCCCATCGTACATTTTTACCTTTCAATTTTGTCTCTTGATTTCAGTTATTTTCATAATTGAACCAAATTACCACTTCATATTTCATCTGCTGTTCCATTCTACAATACATAATATAGATCATCACATTTACTTTTTACGATTATAAATGCTAATACAGTTCCCTTATATCTACTAATATATACCTTATTTCTCTTTCTCCTTTCCACTATTCTTCCTCTCTTAACCATTTTCTCTTGGTCTCTCCAGAATTCCACTTCTTAATAATTTTCTTCCTTCACCCCATTCTCTTTTCTTCTTCTTCTTCTTCTTCTTCTTCTTCTTCTTCTTCTTCTTCTTCTTCTTCTTCTTCTTCTTCTTCTTCTTCTTCTTCTTCTTCTTCTTCTTCTTCTCCTTCTCCTTCTCCTTCTCCTTCTCCTTCTCCTTCTCCTTCTCCTTCTCCTTCTCCTTCTCCTTCTCCTTCTCCTTCTCCTTCTCCTTTTCCTTCTCCTTTCTATTTATTATATCTTTCTCCTGAATCCTTTCTCTAACTTTTGAGTCTATTACTCACATAATTCACCCCAAACTTTTACCTAAACTTTTCCCATTTCCTTCTCTTCCCTTTGATTGCTTCTTTTTTGGAAAATATTCTCCCCTATCCATTCTTTTTTCTTGCCACTGTAAATTCCAGTTGTAATCATCTAACTTTTTATCTTCAATTCCTTTTCCTTCAATATTATTTTATTGCTTCTCATTTATTTTCTCTTTTTCCTATTTTGTGTGTTCTAACAAAGTTTCTAACTTTTTATTGCTCTTTATTGATTTATACACATTTCTAAACATCTCAATTAATTCCCCACACATCCAAGACTCCATATTGTCAATTTAAAAAATTATTGATATTTTAACTTATATTTAATTAAGATTTAAGTGCTTGTCCAATCCACTTTAATTTAAAACTTTATTGTTTTCCACCTCCTTTAGAGGTCGAGACCGAGCAATTTAAGAAGAAACAAATACTCCTTAAAATTTCTCACAGCTCTTATAGTGATCAAGGTTACTGTTGTTATTTCTTTCAATTTTCAGGCTGGTCATTGTAGTCCTTTCTTTCCACCAGCAGATGTCTCTCTCAAATCCACAATTCTCAGAACAGCGAAGTATCCAGTTTACAAAAGTATTTTAAATCCACATATAAAAAACTTTCTCTCAAATTCTTTTCCTTTTATTGTTTTTAATTTCTCCAAATTCAGTTTTAAATCCAGTTGTAAAATTTCCTTTCCTGGGTTTTAATATTTTAACCTCCTCTTTGTTCTTCCTTCAAATTTCAAAACTGTCAAAGTTATTTCAAATCCTCATTAAAAAGTACTTTTGTTCGGGTTTCTTTTTCTTGTATTAGTTTTAATTTCTCCAAATCCAGTTTTAAATATAAATATAAAGTTTCCTTTTCTGGGCTTTAGTACTTTCACTTCCTCTTTGTTCTTCTCCCTCCATTAAAATTCCCAAGTGCCAATTAGCACTCATTTCCTCACCAGGACACCTTTCAAAAAAAAATTTTTAATTTCCTTTTTTATTTGTGAGTTGGACAATCACTCACCTGGTACCAGTACTCTGTTCAAACACTGCTCCTGCACAAAATCTTTTTCCGGTTGCCCCAGCTTCAAAGCGGTCATTTTTAATGGCAGTTCCCCCTCTACCAGTTCGAAGAGCTGCCTCTGACCTTTCATTGCCTGTTTCTCTTGGTTGTCCAAGATACCTCTCCTTCTTCATCGTCCCTACAGGATGCTTCCAGTCCGAATACCCCCCTGACAGCGATTTATCTGGCTGGATTTTTGCAAGGCTCATCGGAGCCCACTATTTTCCAGTCAGTCTCACCGCAACGCTTCTGGTTTCCCTGGAGATGATGGCATTTTGCCTTTTGTAATTAAGCAGTTTGCATTGTTTGTCTCTTTGCATGAACAAAATAATGGAAATTTAAAATACTCAAAAAAATTGAACCTGTTTAACTTCATGTTTTATTTTATTTTTTTAAATAAGACTTATTAAATGAACTAGTATTACATATCCCTCCTCCCCCCTGTCAAGTCCTGCTATGCTGTTTTATCATGGTAGTGATTGAAGGAAACCCACCCCTCCTAGAAGAATGAAATATTTTGAGGAATATTTTAAAAGTCAGATTATTATATTTCTCAAAGGGAGAAATGGAGAAACATATTTTTTAAGAGGCAGAAAGCAAACCCCATTTTCCTTAATAGCCCACAGCAGACATCAGCATATAAGAGGTAAAGAGTTTATTGAAAATTAGATAGCTCTATTCATAGGCAAAGCAATACTGCAGGCAGAAATCCATTCAAGACAGGATATTCCGAAACAAAGGCAGAATGGTACATTTAGCCCTCACTTAAGACCAAACATAGGAAAAAGCAATTAAGCCACAATAGGAATTGCCCAATAGCCTTTCAGAACACAAACTCCTTCATTGCATCATCTCAGAGCAGACCAAACTTCAACCAAACATAGCTCAGACAAACACTTAGGATTTGCACTTTGCCTATAGAACCAGTTATGATTCCTACATAACCCCTACATGGCCCCATGGGAGTCTGACAACATCAAATAGAATACATGTTCTTGCACAGGAATAAGAAGTTCAAGCGCAAAGCTCAAAGAAGGTATAAAAACCCCTCACTCTCAACTCCATTTTGGTCAGCTGCACCAAAACCATGTGCTTGGTTGTTCGGTTCATCATTAAACCTTCTTTCCAATCAGCCTCCATGTTTCCAGTGTCTTTCTCCCAGCTTGGAACTGAACCAGATGGATATTTCTTCCCACATGGTGATGGTATGGGTGTTCCTGGGAGTGTGTGCCAAGATTATAAACTCCTAGCAGAGTCTGCCCAAGCTATGCCAGCAAACCTGGAGAACAACACAGTGGCCAATAATTGGAAGAAAGCAATTTATGGATAAAAGAAAGAAGATGTAAAAAACAGTGTTAACTATTGAACAATAGCAATAGCACTTAGACGTATATATCACTTCACAGTGCTTTACAGCCCTCGCTAAGTGTTTAATTGGACCTAATTACAAGGGTGATAGGTAGACGGTTGAAAGATCTGATGGACAAGATTGGAAAATATATGGTTGCTACAAGTTGACCCTTACTTGATGACAGATAATGTCAAAAATATAGAGATAGTATTTAATGTCAAGATAGATATCATGAAGGAGCTGAAATCATTACTGTTTTGAATAGTAACTATAGAAGTTGATTTTGGCTTGTTTGTTTGCTTTTTGCTCATCCTTTTCTTCAAGTAGTTTCTAACATAGAATTATAAGCAAACAAAGAAAAAATTGATTTGGCAAAACCATAACTTATTAGAACATTGCATACTGTGATGATGTTATAATGAAATATTGATTTTCTTTAATCCCTGATCTATTCATTTGTTATTCAAACACTGTGATGGAATATCACTAGAGTAGCATGGATAAGAAATAAAGAAAACTCTATAGTCTGGACCAAGCTAACACCAGGTTTAACCACTACATGAGCTTTTAGTATATAAATAGATGTATAGCATGGTGGGGAATGTATTTGAGGAGTAATGAGGTGCAGAGATACTTAGGGGATCGCAAGGAAGGCATTTTTCAGGATGATAAATTAATTTCTTGCATCCTAATTGACATTCCTAATTGACAGCTTATTTTTCAACTATGATTAATGAATGCTCCATGTGTTTGGTATAAAAGTTTTACAAAAATAGCCTCTGGCATATATAGTATGATGGAATGATGCATGCATATCTGGTATCTATCCCAGGGAGCATTATTTGTTTGTATTTGGATTTACAATTACGATTACATTTGGGGAAGCATACGGATAATTGTATCTGGATGTTTCCCCAAATGTAATTGTATTTATATAAATAAATAAATAACCAATAAAGTTTGTGATGATGTCTCCAGTTTTCAGCTCATTTTTCTTGGAAATCTTTCATGGATATTGGCCCCTGGAAGGCATTGCCATTTTCATTTTCATTTGGGGAAATACCCAGACAATTGTATGCCTACCATTCAGTGTCCCAAAATTCTGACTTGTAATGGAAGTGCTTCTAGATAATGCATCTATTGCATAATTGGCAACCCTAATTAATGGAATTTTAGGCCCAGGTGATATTTTCCATTTATGACTTTATTGAGTTTCCCCAATATATATCTTATCACTTTTTTTCTAACCAGAAAAAAAAACTTAATGACAGAGATAATAAAAATATTAATATGGAATGGAGTGATAGGAAATGCAACTTTCTTTTTGAAAGTAATCATCATCAATGAAACAACACTGAGGATTTTCATAATCTTTGTTTATAAACAAAGAAAAAATGGAAGAAAAGAGATATTTTTCCAAGACAGCAGAATTGCTTCCCCATACAATCTGCTCTTGTATTTTAAAGAAGTCCTTAATAAACTTTGTAATCATGTAAGGTAACTTTCTGTGATCTTTATTTATATTCAAACCACCAAGCTGATTCTTCTGGATCAGTTGCTAGTCAGGAGAAATCACAAAAAAAAGTTTTAAAAGGAGCAGCATTTCCTGATTGCTTGGAAGTCCCATTTCATCCTGCCTCTTCTGGAAAAGGCACCACATTTGTGGAGACATCTGAACTAACTCTCACTTTTCCTAGTTATTCTTTTAAATAAACAATAGAGAAAACTTAGGGAAACTGAGATCTAAACCCAAAGTCCTTATGTTAGGCACAAAAATGAGCTAAGTAACTTTGGGACAGACATTTTCCCCTACTCCTAGGAAGAACACATGGCAAAGAACTTTAAAAATGCTTCTAAAAAAAGTGTACGGACTTCAAGAAGGAATTGGGATTGATTCAAAGGGCTATAACAACAATATTGTTAATGTCTGCTAAGAAAATTCCAGCCTATTATGCCTCCATATTTACTTTATTTAATTTATCTGCTACAATATCCTACCTGTCAGCTTCAACCACAACAATACACGAGCACATAATAGATACAAACTTATGGTAAACCACGCCAAACTTGTTTGCAGAAAATATGACTTCAGTAACAGAGTTGTCAATGCCTGGAATGCACTACCTGACTCTGTGGTTTCATCCCCAAATGCCCAAAACTTTATCCTAAGACTGTCTACTGTTGACCTTACCCTGTTCCTAAGAGGTCTGTAAGGGATGTGCTTAAGAGCACTAGCATGCCTACCATCCCTGTCCTAATGTTCCTTTTTATTTGTATCCATTTCATGCATTCATAGTTATGTTTATACTTGTATCTGTTATTTAATACATGCTTGATGAAAATAAATAATAAATAAATAAATAAATAAATAAATAAATAAAAATAAAATAGTATCTGAATTTTATTTTGCAATGATTAATTGTATCTTTCATGGATGACCAGTATTAGGTCATGTGCCATTCAATATTTGAGGGGATACTTGAGGTCACTTATTTTTTTGATCCTTACACCTACCTGCTTTTGTATCTTTACAAAGAAGGTTCAATATCTTCTATTTCTTCCTTGAGTTACAATAAAGCTACCAATCTTCACATTTAATATCCAGAATAGACCACTCCTTATGCTCATAATATTCTGTCCTCAGATTGGACTCAGATTAGATAGTTGCCTCCTTTCAAGGAGTTAGTATTGAGTAATAGCAGAAGAAAGTACCAATATTCATTAGGAATAATTCTGAGGTGTCCAGGTGACATTATTTTTCCATATTTGAAGGTACACAAAAGAATTAACAATTCATTTATTTATTTATTTATTTGTTGGTTCGATTTATATGCCGCCCTTCTCCAGAGACTCTCAATGCACAGGGCGGTTTACAATGTGTTAAGCAATAGCCTTCATACTTTTGTATATACCTGCTTAGTAGGGCTTTTGCCCTCCCCCTCCCAAGTGGTGTTATTTTTTTATACAAAGTCAGCTTATTGCCCCCTCAATCCGGGTCCTCATTTTACCTACCTCGGAAGGATGGAAGGCTGAGTCAACCTTGAACAATTCACTGTTCTTGAATGATGCCCTTCACATGAAGTAGTTTAAATCATAGGATCATATGGTACCTTCATACACTCTTTGCTATGTTCATCTAGTTCAGGGTTGTCAAATTCCCAGCCCGCGAGCCGTACTGTTAACTGGTGGACAGTTTTTGAGCATTCATTGCAAATGTGTCCTATGATCATGATGTACATGTCTTTCTGGGAGTTACTGCCTCTTCATTTTTGGAGCCTGTTTTTTAGCTGGAGCAGAAAGAAAAAACAGATGATGGTGTCCTTACCTCTCCCTTTTGACAATTGTGTGTCTGACCAACTAAGGGAAGAATTAAGTTTGAAACCAAGGAAGTTCACCAGACACACTATATCTTGAGGTCCCCTATAGGTATCTGAAGAAATTGGCTAAAGAGATGAAGATTCCAACCCGATGCTTAATGTTTGATATCTTCTTCCTCGTTTTAAAAAGTCCTATGTGAGCTTGTTTTTCCCCTGTGTAAGAAGATCCCATTTAGTTGCCTGGTCACATACATTTCAAGGTACTTACACTGCATTAATCTGGAGTCTGATATTATTCATGGAAAGCACTAGGCAGCTAAAAATGTAAGATGTTAGAATTGAAGAAGAAATTCCATTTTACCTCTTTACACATGTTGGCATGCATAAAAAAAGAGACAGCTGTGAAACATGAGCCAAGGAAGCTTATTGAGGAAAACACTTGAGAAGAAAAATCTATGCTACCTCTTATCACAGGGCATCATACAGAAAGGAAAAGAGTGAAGAAAATAGAATGAAACACAGATGCCCTTTAACTCAATATTAAATCAAAATGGTTCTTTACTAAATTAAATACTGCTATCTTGTGTATTCACTACAGATTCTATTTGCAATGCTACAAGGTTTTATCCTCTGGTGAGAGAGCTCAGCTCTAACTTTCAGAAAGCTATCATTCCTAGGAGTGAATGGAAAGACTTTGAAGCCATTCCAATGGGTAAATACAGCTGCAGGAAGTCTTAATCCCCAAGAGCATTTTGTCTAATTGAGAAAGAAATGCAACACCTGTGAACTTTTCCTTTCCTTCTTGTACATTTTTTTTTTTTTACAATTGCTAATTTTTTGGATGCTCTTTAACGGTATGGCAATGTTTGTAGGTGCTCTGAGGCTGCATCCAATGCTTTGAAAGGTACATTGGATGGAATCTCATGCTTTGAAGTTGCAGGACTGGGATCTCACTCTTGGAAGAGACACAATAAAATTCAGACAGATCATCATGTTTGGCTAAAGTTGATTGAATTAAAATGACATCTTTTATACTTCCCTTTTGGGAGGATCCCATATCTTGGCTAACCTAAATAAATAGTCAATGATAATCCATGGATTCCATGGATTCATTTTAGAATGCACAGGGTCTGAAATAGAAACTACTTCCAGTTCTTTGTGGAAGAACTGGTATGACCCCATCCTTAAGTGATAACTATTCAGTCACTCTTTCAATATAACTACTCCTAGTCATTCAGTTCCATTATTGAACACCCTTAGGAAATTCTGAAATTTGATCCCTTGTTAATTAAACTCACTGTTTATTTTCCTGCATGACAGCAGGAAATGACAGCAAGCAAGCATATCCTCGTTTTTACATGATAACCTTTCAGATACTTGAAGATAGCTATGACAGTTCTAGGCTGCATAAACAGAGGGATAGAAGATCATGTAAAGAGTTAATACCACTTTATAATGCCTTTGTAAGGCTGCACTTGTAGACTCCCATAAAGCCCATGCCAAGGGCTCAGAACCAGCGTAGACCTAGAAGGCTTGGTAGCGGATCTCTAACAATGGTTAGCGGTAGTCTCTCCTCGAAGTCGCCGTAGGAGATGGTGAAGGTGTCAATGCCTTCGACTAGAACTCAGTTCCCCTGGTAGTCTAGCAGGCGGACTCGTTGTCTCAATAGCTGGCTCTTTCTGTAGTTCGGAAGCAGGGACTGTAATGTAGCCCACGACATGATGGAGAGTGCAGAACTGGTGTCGATCTCCATGCTGCAGGGTTGACCGTTGATCGTGACGGTAGTGAAGACTTGTTCCTTGGTAGAGGTGCTGGCTTGGCCGACTCTCGTGCTGTAAGTTTGAATCTCGCGCCGCTTTTCGGCGCCCTTGTTCTGGATTGATCATTTTGAAGGTGGCAGCGGCTCTGATTAGCTGCCTTGGTCACGTGGTTTGGAAGAACGCGGAAGTTGCGCTCGGCATACTCGGGCTAAGTGACCTCTCTTCTCACAGCACCTGCAAATGGCATCGTGATATTTGCAGGCTTGTCTTTCGTGTTGGCCACCGCAACTCAGGCAGCTCTCTCGGCGGCGGTAGGCTCACCTTTTCTTTTTTCAGTTCGGAAGACGTCTTCATCTGATTCTTCTTCCGAACTTGTTCTAGCCTCCTCGCGGTGAACTGGAACTGCTTTAGGATCGCTCTTCTCAGGCTGAGGACGCTGTAAAGCCTCCGACTCCTTCGTTGATGCCTCGTGTGCCCTGGCCTCGACTAAGGCACTGACAAGAGTCAAACCTGGCTTCGTGAGCAGCCGCCTCTGAAACCGGGTGTCACAAACGCCGCAGATTAATTGTTCCAGCAGTGCGTCATCCAGGTCACGGTAGTCACAGCATGTCGTGGCTCTACGAAGCGCTGCCACATATGCGGTCACCGGTTCCCCCTCTTTCTGTACTCGTTGCCTCAGCTGATAGCGCTGGACGAACTTGGATGGTGCAGGGGCGTAGTGTGCCCTTAGGGTTGCTTGGAGTGTGTCCCAAGGAACCGTTTGCACTGGGGTCGGCTCACACAACGATTCGGCCATTTCAAAGACATCCGGTCCACAATGGCTCAGGAACAGGGCTCGTTTGCGGTTCGCAGATAGTCCGTGCATGTCGCTGGCTTCGAGCGAGACTCAAATCAAATCATGTAGGACCCCCATTTTTCTCGAGCTGGATCAAATGGCGTAGGCAGAACGTATGCTGCCATGGCTGAAGTCTACGGTCCCGGTGGGCACCGTGTCTTATCATTAGCTCTTTTTGATCCTCCTGTGTGCTATCCCACCTTCGTTGCCAAATGAAGTGACTGGGCAATAACGAGCAGCACAAGCAGGATAGTGACAACAGCTCTTTATTGTATGGTGAGACTTCAGCAAAGCAATGCAGGCAACAGCCCTCTTTATATACAGTTTGGCTGCTGGTCATTAACCAATCAGAAACAACCCCTAGTTTGAAATTCTCGCTCAAAACAGCAACAACATAACATATCTCTTGATAGATTGTTGAGTCAAATAACTGTTCCCTGTTTTCATTCAGGTAGAGAATTGTGCTAGAAGAGTAACATGAGAGTAACTTTACTGTACTGTTAAGCAACTTTGGAGATAGACAAAGGAGATAGTCTTACTCAACTTATGGACATACTTTATATCCCATAATTAATACATTTTAGATATAACAAGAATAACAGTGTTTCAAGATTGTCAGTTGTTCTTACTAGCTTGCTTTATATATCGTGCTAACTGCAATGGCTTAATTATAGCTTCTTAACTATACTATAATTGGCTGGGCTGACAAAATCTAAATCATATACCATGTTTTATAAGTCATAATGCTTGAAATTATTATGCTGTATTAAGGTTTAGTGGAATGCTGTCTACCCATCCATTTGTTTGCAGTGTTACAGCGATTCTGTGGCTAGATGGTACAGATAAGCAAACTGGAAACCATGATACTGATCTTTCCTAAGATTTTTTTCAACAATTAGCTTAATATTCTTTTGCACAAAAATATGACAATTTTATTTTTAAGTCACATTGTGTTCATTTCTATGAAATTGCTCTTACCTACAAATCTCATATGAATATGTAAAAAACAAAAAGAATTGTAGATTGCAGCCAAGGGTGATTTCTACTTAACTTTACTACTAGTTTGCAATTGGAGTGTGCGCGCACACACTTCTACACATCATCAATTATGATCATCAATTATGACCAGTGGCAGATTCGCACGGTTCGCAAGAACTGGTAGTAAAAAAACTTAATAGTTCAGAGAACTGGTAATAAGATTGGCTGGCCATGTCCCCGAATGGGTTCCCAACGGGGAACGGTCGCCCGTTGCTTACCCCACCCACTCCCAATCTATTGCTGCTTCCTGAGTCCCAGCTGATGGCTAGAGGGAAAAAAACTGTTTAAACTCTTGCCGTGGTGCTTCAAAGGGCCTCCCTACAGCTGATCAGTGTTAAAAGAAAACAAACGAATAGACCGGTGCCTGCAAAAATAGAAAAAACAGCCCCTTACAGCTTCAGCATAGGTTAATTAGCACAAGTTGATTAGATCAGCCTCCCGTCTCTCAGCTGATTTGCACTCAGCTGTTTTGCTCAGGCCAGGGCTCTGTTGCTAGCTGCAGATTTTTTCTCCCTAGCTATGCTGAAAAAATGAAACTGAAAGTAAAGCAGGTCTTTGCTGCAACATGACAAAATGAGGCAGAGAGAGATTTCTTTTTCCTCACCAAAAAAGGTAGGTGCAAAACTGCAAACAATGGGAAATTTAGGGCAAAAGAGGAGAGTTCAAGATTTTAAAACACAAAAGAAAAAAGCTCTATTTAATTAGGGAATTGTAATAATTGAGATACTATTAATTGTATATTGGGTTGAAAGCAGAAATCGTTAAGTTGTGGTTTGGAGGAATATATGGGGGAAATTATTTGGTTTATTATTATTGGTAAATATAATTAATTGATTTGTAAGAAATTGGATTGCATGGAAATAATTGAAATATTCATGTTCATATTGATTAATATACAAAAAAGATAGTTATATAACTAACTGGTTTATATTAAAATGTTGAATTTGTATTAAAAAAACTGTAATAGTACATAATTAACCAATGTGAGGATGGATATAAAAATAGATGAAATGGGAAGGGGTATAATATAGAATAGAAGGGAAAATTTGAATTTGATTAAGATTAGAGATGAGGATGAAGGGTAATATTGGTTTTTTTAAAAAATAGATGAGGAATAAATATGGCAAAAAGGAAATATAGAAATTGTAAATTTAATTGAAATGACTAAACACTGTTTAAATTTGTGAACCAGCCAAATTCTCTGTTCAAAGAAAATACATTGTATGTGTGTATTATTGCTATTTATTCATATTTGTTCTCTTTTATTCTTTAAAATTTAACAATTCATTCTTAATATCTTTGTATTTGTTTGGGGTTGGCTTTCTTCCCTTTCATCTTTTTTATTGTACAGCAATCTTTCTCCTCAAACCTACCACCTCTCTCTTTTCTTTCCTTCTTACTTTCTCTTTTCCCCCTTCTTCTCCTCCCTACTTCCTCTTCCTTTCTCCTTCTCCTCCTCTCTTCTTCCCTCTCTTACCCTCACTCCTACACTAATTTCCCTTCCCTTCCTTCATCCCTCTCTATTGCCGTATCCTTTTATGCATATGGACTACTCACAGGGCTGAAAAAAATATTTCTGACTGGTCCTCGCACTTTTGACCAGTCATCGAACTTACGACTGTTCTCACATTTTACATTTTTGCCCTATCTTGTCACCATGGTGAAAAAAAGCAGTTGTGAAATGAGTGACATGGTTGTTAAGAATGCTACAATGGGCATAAATGATGACCAGTCATGAGTGTGAAAATGGTCAAAAGTGCGAGGACCTGTCAGAAATGACTTTTTTCAGCCCTATGAGTAATCCCTATACACATAGCCATGGCCACCCGGTCACATGATCAGCTAGCCACGCCCACCCAGTCACATGACCTCCAAGCCACGCCCACAGAACCGGTAGTAAAAAATTTTTGAACCCACCCCTGATTATGACGTCTGGGTGAGTGGACGGAGCCTCCAGCTACTAGTTCTATAGAAGCGGAGGGAACTAGGAGCAATCACCACTGGTTGCAGTTTTTTATGGTTCTCCATAATTGATTGAAATAGATTGAAAAGTCCCCTTTTCCCCTCAATGCTGCTTCTGTCAACTCAAATTGGACCATCTGAAAAACAACCCAGATTAGATTGTTTCTGGATTTGGCTTTCCAGCCTGAAGTTTATTTCTAGCTAGGTATCTATACAGTTGTAATACAAGGCTTTTAGCTCCATTTTACTTATGTGCATTACTGCAGATTATATGTTACTATAAAAAGGCAATATGCATTTTTCCTGAGGAGACCACAATGAGTCTTTATGACTACTATAAAGAACAAGCAAAGAGAACTGTTATTAGTAGGCTGAGCTGGTTCAAAATGTACATTGGCAAGGGATAAGTTATGGAATATTATATTCAGCTTTTTAAAAATAACTTTAAATTCTCAAGAACATACGCCAGGTAGGATTGATTCCTGTTGATACTCTCTTTTAATAAGGCATGGCTTTGGTTTTGTATAATTATTAAATAACAAGAATGGTTATAATGTTTAGATATGTTGCAATTTAGAAAAAAATAAGATACAAAAATCATTCAGTAATTGGCTGAAGCTTTAATTCATTCTCCATGTGCGTAATGTGACAGTGGCTATAATGGGATTAGGATTTATTGTTTGCCTTGAATACACAATGACCACTATGTTAGTTTCCTAAACGTTTGACAAAAATAAATCGTCCGTTAATCTACTGCTGTTTATTATTAAACCTTTGGGGGAGTAATTAGTATGCACTCAGATCTCAGGAGCTAGGTAATTATTTGTGTATTTTGCTTCTGTTCAATAAAATCCTGTGCTGGCATCCATTTATTTATTTAGACAATTTATATAACCACCCATCTGACCATAGAGACTCTAGGTGGCATACAGAGAGTTAAAACCCTCAAAAGAATAACACAATTTATAAAAACAGATATATAGAAAAAGAACACTAGAACACATTCCTGGGGTCAAAATTCTACTTTGAGCCATAACAGTAACTAAATCAACTAACTATGGGAACTCATTTAACTTCCCAGCCCAATGCATGTGGAAACAAAAGTCTAACAGGGCCAGGGCCAGGGCCAGGGCCAGGGCCAGGAATATGTCAAGGGAGATGCTATTCCACAGGGCAGGTGCAGTAACAGAGAAAACATAAACCACAGGAAGACACTGCATACTAGACAGAAGTTGGAGCATGCCAACTGTGGTGGTTTGGTGAGTGAATAGAAATCATTAGAGACCATAATCTTGCAAGTAACCTGCTCCTGTGCTTTGTAAGTGTTAACTGGCACCTTGAATCACATCTGGAAACCCAACAGGAGCCAGGCAACTCATGCCAACTAGAAGGCCCAAAACTATTTACCTTGCTGCACTTTGGACCAAATTCTCAATATTCTTGAAGAGCAACCACATATAGATCATATTATAATAATCCAACTAGGAAATGATTATGGCATCAGTTTTCTTGATTAGAGCCACCTGATCAAGAAACAGGCACTACTAGAACACTAGGTGAAATTGGGCAAATAGTCCTCCAGCCACAGCCGCCACCTGCTTTTCAATCGAGTCACAACTTCCCCAAATTCCACAACAATTCTATCTGAGAGAATGCCACTATATTCAGTAATAAAGATATAGCTGAAATTTATTCTTTCTTATTGTGTTATTGCCTCCACAACTTCCAACACTGGTAAAAATCGTTGATGGCATCAGACATCTTCATAGAATCCCTATATCTGAAGTCCAATGTTGAATAAATTTATTCAATATGTGTCCCAGTAGTCCTGTAAATCAGGGATTCCCAACCCCAGGTTTGTGGACCCAGCAACCAGTCCACACAAATAAACAAGTCCCATCTACGGGATGCAGGCAGAATGCAAAACCATGCCCCTGTGTTTTGTGGAAAAAGCTTTCTTCATGGAACAAATCCCTGGTGACTAAAAGGTTGGGGGGCCACTAGTGTAAATGTTCCTCTGGGCTCCACTTACCCTTACAGAAGGCCACTGATTTGCTTTCTGCAATAAGGGCAGAAGAATAACTATGCCTTACTTTATTTTATTTATTTATTTTATTTATAGGACTTAGGGCAGTGAAGAGCCATAATAAAACAGTAACAATACAAAAATTAAAAACCATTAAAAGAATTCAATCATAATTAAAAACCCCAAAACTAAAATCCATTTTAAAAACCCATTAAAATCATTGTTCCGCCAGACCGGTTTGATGAAATAATAGGTCTTAAGAGCATGACGGAAGGCGCGGAGGTTGGGGATCCTTTGTATATCCAGCGGCAGTTCGTTCTATAGGGCAGGGGCCTCCACAGAGAAGGCTCTCCCCCTGGGGGTCACCAGTCAACATTGAGGAGGCCCTCTCTGTGGGAGCATACCAGCCGGTGGGAGGCAATTGGTGGCAGAAGGCGGTCTTGTAGATATCCAGGTCCTAAGCCATGGAACACTTTAAAGGTGGTGACCAATACCTTGAAACGCACCAGGAAGACCACCGGGAGCCAGTGCAGTTTGCGCAAGAGAGGTGTTACATGGGAGCGATGTGTCACCCCTATAATCACTCACGTGGCCACACTCTGGACCAGCTGGAGCCCCCAGGTGCTCCTCAAGGGGAGCCCCATGTAGAGAGCATTACAGTAGTCCAGAATACCCTTATCGCTACAAAGATAATGGTCAAGAAAGACCAAACAGATTAACTTTGGTGTTCCTCCGGCAATGTTCTGAGGGACTCTTGTGCTACATTATCTCCTCGAGTTCTCTGAAATCTGGAAAATCCCCATATATGGAGAGCCCACACAAGCCATTGTAACATGCCTAGTTGCCCATAATACCACAATCAAACTAATGCAGAACTGATCCAAGGAACTTACAATAAATGATAGGTCATTTCTTTCAGTCCTCCACAAGTATTTCTGTTTTTCATCAGACAAAATAATTCTGTATATGAATTTGTTCTTTTTAATTATTAATATGAAAAATGCATCATGTAATTAGGCAATTTTGTGGGAATTATTTATTGAACCATATGTATAACATGTAATTCAAAGATGGGTCTAAAATATACATAGATTGCAGAAACAATAAATTAAGGAGATAAGGTTTAAAGGAACAAATATTCAACACTGAGATACTTAAAATCAGAAACAATTTCAATTATTTCTACTATGTTTTATTCATAACATGGACATGCTGTAAAATGTTACAAAGTACAGTATGGATTGAATTATATGCCAGCACACAGGCAGAGATAATTAACAAATGAAATTCTAAAGAAAAAGAAGAACAAAGGGCAAGAAGAGATAACCAGTGCATTATGAGATTACCAAAATCTTATTGAATATAGTTAAATTAATAAATGCACACTAATGTTTCTGTAAGATTAAATGGCAATATCTTGGGGGGGGGGCAGGGGTTTTGTAGCTATTTTTGGATATTTCTGGTGATTCCATGTTTTAAGCAATTGGTTTACATTTAGTATTTTGTATTATAAAGATAATCATATTTTGGGACCAATAGGTACATTTGGAATTTTTAATTCATGTTATGGGGATTTCATAAAATGGCTGCCATGATGGGTGTAGTCAAGTGCACACATGTGCATACACAAAGAGAGAATAATGTAGGCAAAGTTATGGAGTGCTACTGTCCACATCTTTATTTTCTAAGAAAATGCCTATACCTGAGCACCAGAGGCAATGGCAAACCACAGGAAGGAGCAACTGGTTGACCTTGGCTGAGCTCAGAAGCTAAGAAGAAGAAGGACTGCTTTAGGACATGCATGAGGAACAACAGTCCCTGGGAAGTCCAAAAAGGAATTCCAGGTCAAAGGCCTTTGCCAGAGGTGTCAAATTCAAGGCCCTGGGGCTGGATCTGGCCCGTGAGGTGCTTAGATCTGGTCCAGGGTGAGTGACATCCATCCTGGAAACTGCAAAGGATTGACCCACAGTGCCTTTGCCAGGGAAAACGGAGCTGGGAAGGGCTGTGTGAAGCCCTCCTGAGTTCCATTTTCACTGGCAGACAGTTGCAGGAGGCCATCACAGCCAAAAACGGAGCTCGCGAAGGCCAGCACTCCCCAGCTCCATTTTTGCTGACAGAGGGTTGCAGGAGGCCATGACAGCCAAAAGCAGAGCTCGGGAGCCCATTTTCACAGCAGAGCACTCAGGCCACCACAGGGACCACCTACATGAGTGGCAGCCAGCTGGCCACATCCACCCTGGCCACGCCCATCCTAGCTCCCAAGGTCAGACCCAGCCCTGAGGCTGCCCTCAATGAAATTGAGTTTGACACCCTGGCCTATGCTGTATAACTATCCTCAATGAAAGAGATATAAAGAGAAAAAAAGTTATGTTTGAGGTTGGTTGCTTTAGAATAATAGCTTCAGATTTATTAATTAAAATACATTAAAAAAATAAAATGAGGTAGAAGAGGGATTTTGTAGGTGCCAAGGAAATGTGCTGGCAGGTCCAGTTTAGCCTCATTATTTTGTACAGGGATCTCTGATTCTACTGGAATGGTCTAGTAGAGGAACCAAGTCATCACAATTTTAACTCTCTCAAAAATTAAAAGATACTGCAGAAGAATGCATCAGCTGAATAATGAAAGCTTTTAAAGATGTCTATCAGCTGCTTCAAAAAAGCATATCTGTCATTTTCATGGTCAGAAATTAAATTAACATAACAAAATATTTATTAGCATCATAACTAATTCATTTTCTTATTAATGCCCAGATTCACACTCCATATAGCAATTGAGTCTGTCAATTTGGGATTTATCTTTTTTAAAATTTTAATTAAATTTATTCTCCATTTGCTTAGGACTATCTTAAATTGATCAAGGGAAAAAATTGACAACTGCAATATTTTTAAAAAACTGAGATGCTGATATTTCCTGCCTTGGGTGCAATCATTCTTATTTTCTCAGAAATAGAACATTTCTGTAGAATAATATAATGAACCTTAAACATATCCATTCTATTTACATTAATTTGTTATAAAGTTGGGAAAAGCCACGAATAAGCAAAAGTTAAGAATTTTTGACATCCATAAAAAGCTTCAAGCATTTTCTAAAGACTGATCAGATTCACATTTTTGCTTAATTGATTAATTAAATAAAATACAGTGAATGATATCACACAACTTACTGAGTCAAAGTCAAATATATCATCAAAAGCAAATGGCTTAGCTTGATGAATGAACCCCATTGTTATCTATTCCCAGTTCTGTTGCTAGAGAAAACAAGCAATGTTTTCTCTTCCAGTTCTAATCTGACAGGAAACAAGGATAGGACTATCTCTAATGGTTATGCTGATAGTAATATGACATTCTAGGCCAGGGGTATCAAACTGGCGGCCCGTGGGCCAGATGCAACACGCAGGCCACTCCAGCTCCGCGAAGGGGAAAACATACATCACGTGATGCCACAGGTTTGACACCTGAGTTCTAGGCAGAATTGTTTTTTGTTACCCATGCCCAGGTGAACTTTGGGAAGTTCCAGAAAGGATCAGGAACTGTAACCCTAAAGGTGTTGTGGAGTTCACTGGAAGCTAAAAGTGTACAAGGCAAATTGAAAATGGATATGGCTATTGCTAGAACAAAAGAAGTATTATTTTTATTTCTTTGCTTTATAATCTTACCTTTGTCCTCAGAGCTCAAGGCTCTGCCGCATCATTATAACCTCATAATAAGCCTACATGTAAGCCCTTCATTTTAACCTCATAATGAGCCACATATAAGCCCTTCAAGGTAAATCAGAAAAGAAGCACTAACCATGTGAGTATCAATATTACTTTTATTGTAAGTTTATATGAACAAGATCTTGTGAGTTTGAAATAATTTCTCCCCTCCTTTATTTACCCTTTCAGAGAACTGAAGGATACATTTTGGGATATTTCTCACATCCCTTTGACTTCTGTGGGCTGAAATACATTTTGCATGGTGGTTGTCTGGTCTATGGCTCGTCTGCTGGTTGGACACTATAAAGGATGACACTGAGATGACCATGATGGATCTGAAGAAAATTGTGCAAGAGAAGAAGGGCAAGGAGAGTGCTGATCCATACAGTGGCCAAAAGTCAGACACAAGTGAATTGCTGATAATGACAAGTTCATCTATGGCATGAATCTCAGTGGGGCCTCACAATCCAGGGAGGAGTATAATTAGCATACAAGATGGATCTCTGCCAAAACTTTTCTACCTGCTCTTCCAGCAAGATTTGTGAATCAAGGAAGATACCCAAATTACGCCCCAGTTTTGTCCAAGGAAGTGCCACTCCATCAAGAATTAAAGTTGGAAAGTACTCAGAAATGCATATTCCATGAATGCACATCCCCTTGGTCTTGATGATTTGAATGTGACCCCTCCAGCCAGCCCATAGCAGCCTTCAGACACTTAGATAAAGTCTCAACAGCGTCACTGACTCAATCAGAAGTCAAGCTTTACAACCAGGTATTACACACATATTGATGATATCTAATCTCATGCTAGCAGATAGTCCTTCACCACCCTCATCCAGTTTTTAAATAGAAACCCCCTTGGATATCAAGCTTGAGTTGTCCTCTTCTACCAATTCCAACTGGAACCAATCTTGAAGAAAGGACAGTCATTGTCACACTGTGGTGAGGTTGTTTTTTGAACTGGAGATAATATTGTTTTGAAAGAGCAATTGGCATAAAGAAGTAAGACAGCAGAGGCATTTTGCTTTTTTATCACATATAATGAATTTATTCACAGCAGGTATTTATGACAACAGAATATACAACAATCCCAAGAAATACTCCATACTCGTTTGCACTCTGATTCTGAGGATACAGATAAACTCCCAAGTTGGCTCAATTATTCTCAGAAAGCTAAACGACCAACCTTCAGAGTGCTAACAACCGGATGCAAAGAATATAAACGCTTCCATTCCCCACCATTCAGTCAGAACTGAAGAAGCTTCTTGGATGAGAAGTGAAACATTCTTGAGGAATAAACCAAGAAAGTCCAGATGCTTTTTGGAAAAGCACTTTGGAACAACCAAAATTCATAATCTCAATTATGCAGAATATAACACAGTACTGGCATTCACCGAGTACAGGTTTTCTCCTAGGTCTTCCTCCCAGAGATTAGCCCTTTCTAGCTCTCCTTCACCCTTTCTTTCTGTCTTCTTCCTTCATTTTTGGGATTGACAAGAGAAAGAGTAAAACAAATGAACTGACTGGGATTTACTGTAGTAATGCACTCAGTGTGGGTTGACTTTCTCCTGGAACTGCTCAGCTGAACAGCTATGTTTCTCCATTGGGAGATGAACCAGGGCTTTGCTGTCAATAACTGATGTTCTCCTTCTCTTCTAAGCATTTGGAGGAAGCTTTTACTCCTCTGGGTCTTCACTTCTCTTTTTCCAGAGAAGCCACCCATGGACTTTTCTTCTCCCTTTCGACTATGAACCAACAACCATTCTGCACACTATATCTCTTTACAATCTTTCTCTTCAGCTATTCCATTCACTTCATGAACAGACTTTTTCTTCCTTTTCTTTCTCCCCTTCTCCCCTTCTCTGATGTTTATGCATGACTACTAGAAACATCTGAGATGATGGATGTCAACCCAGCCTCTAGTCTCCAACACCTTTATATCAGATTGGACAGGTGGGATTACTGTCTTGACATCTGATCCCACCAGACCTGATCAGCACTTAGGTTAGCTCCTCAGTTCTCATGATAGCACAGCTGCCTTCAAGACTAGAAATGAACTATTATTAATTTTTTGCCCTTTTTACCCACTCCAACAGAGCAGCAATCACGTGAGGTGACTAGAACCCAGATGGTTAATCAACAGCAATTGAGGAAGGATTGCAAAAAAGGGAAGAAGAGTCTATAATTATATAATGTGCCTTCAATGGTATTATAATGAATTAAAATTACACAATAGTAATTTCCTATATTTGAGAAATGATCATAATATTTTCTGTATATAATAAGGTAATTATAGCTTCCAGTAAATTCAAATAGTTCAGATTCTCACATTTAGGAAACTGTGCAGCATTCATTTGCTGGAGAGATTTTTGTATTCATCCATTTCTTTGGTCTTACAAAATTTGCTTCCTTGTTCCTATTAAGAATAAAATACAGATTGAGTCATTTTCAGGAATAATTTCATCACATTAATTTAGATGTTAAAACGCTGGGCAAAACCTCTCTGAGGGATCATAAACAATTTCAGATGATTTACCAATCTAGGGGAGATTACCAGTATTAAAACCAAGATCACTATTAAACTCACTCCCATTCTACCTGGACAAGCCAAAAACTGGCTTAGACAATCAAAATTCAGAACAAATTTATTGGGAGCTCCCAATTTGCACACTTGTCATTGCATTAGTGTCAGTGTTTAAAAGCATTTGAATCACATCTTTCTTTCTCTTCAAAATTATTTCAAAATAACTCTTATACCATCAAAATAATCTTATAATATTACCAAAGTTTAGCAGACTTTCTAATTTTACGCTCTCTCATTTTAAACTATTAAACCACCCAAATATTTTCTTGGTGTCTAATGTCAAGGTAGTCTTTTATAAAAGCTCAGATATTTCAGATGCCTTATAATTATTTACACTTTACTCCTGGCTGGCTGTGCTTTCTTTCAATACCCCTCACCTTCCTTAATAGTCCCAACATCCTGCATGGGGAGAAGAAAGTACTAGGAAATCAGATTCATTTAGCCTGCCTGAAGGAAAAGCATATTCATCACCTGTGCTATAATCATGTCCAGTGAATATTCTGTGAGTATTGACAGAAAAGCTTTCACTCTGCTTTCTGGCACTTTTCCATGAGGGCTACATAGTATGGACTTTATAATACTTGAAACATGCTTTTTTGTAGTATTGTTGCGCTGGCTAACTAGCATGGGTTTTCTTGTATTTTAAATTTACTTTTCCAAATGTACTGCCAATAATTTGCCATAAATTTTAACTTTCAATTAAAGCCTCACTTTTAGAAACCAGAAATGACAGGAAAACATTCAATATCTTGCAGATAAAAGTTCCTTTTTTTATTCTGAATGCAATACTCTTTTCTACAGCTACGCATATTATTGGGAGGTTCAATTCTTATGATGTAATTGGACAGATTATTATTTCTGAACCAATCAACTTTTACTTTGAAGTACTCTGTTGTGCAAACATTAAAAGTAAATGTAGGCTATTTTTCCAGGTTTCCCAACCCCCCCTTGTCATTGGGAGATTTCACTTTATTAAAGTGCTCTGACAAATTGCTCTTAAATGATCTTCCAATTTGGTTGCTTATTGGAAAAATAAAGCCGAACCTAGGGCCAGATTTGGCCATCACCTGGCCATCTCCCCAAAGCAATAGGAAAGATGCCTACTTTTCCTGCAGACCCTGAGACAGGATTTTTCTGTAGTAAAGTTGTTATTGTTGCCACCACAACCAGTGTAGGTGAACCTCTCACATGTTTTTGTCCTAGTATTGTAATAAAAGCGAGAGACTGAAGCTGAACATGATCCTTCTTCTTTTGGACTGTAACAAAGTGAAGGAGCAGCTTTAAAAGAAAAAAAGAAAAAAATTATTAGTATACGACACACTTTAAATGCAGGATTACAACAACAAAGTCCATTTTGGACATGGGCAATTTAAAAAAAAATAATAGCAATCTATTTTTGTTAACTAGCTAACCATACGCATCAGTGGAATAAATTTGCCTAAATCCTTGTCTCCCTGCTCCTTTTGTATTCAGATGTGACATTTCCATGCTACATAAAGGAAGGAACATCAATTACAACTATGCAACTGCTAAAAGTTAAGGTACCTGATATAAAGCAAAGAATGTACAGTAATTCCAGTCATAATAGATACAAACTCAAGGTAAACCAAACTTGATTGCAGAAAATATGACTTCAGTAACAGAGTGGTCAATGCCTGGAATGCACTACCTGACTCTGTAGTTTCTTCCCCAAACCCCCAAAACTTTAACCTTAAACTGTTTACTGTTGACCTCTCCCCATTCCTAAGAGGTCTGTAAGGGTTGTGCATAAGTGCACCAGCGTGCCTACCGTTCCTGTCCTAATATTCCTTTTTACTTACTCTTTTCATGTGTTCAAATTATGTTTATACTTTTACCTGTTATCTTATATATGTTTTACAAATGAATAAACTTAAACTTAAACTATTTCACCTTCAGTCTGAAAAAAGCAGTAACTAGTTAAGACACTTTTTCCAACAACAGAATACCATGAACTCTCTTGGAAGGGGGAAATAGTTGAAATTTCTATACTTCCTGATGGTTTACATGGAAAGACATTTCAGATGTATCTTCAAATAATAAAAAAAGTAAATTCAATACAGTTCATTTGCCGGAAATATCTGAAAATGTGAGGAAGAAACGTGCTGCTAGTGGTAAAAATTCAGCTGTGCAAACATTCCAAAGAGATGATTTACAAATCACATCAGTGGAATTAAAACATGCCTCACATAATTGTTAAAGAGGTCAAAATCTTTGCTAGATGCTAGATAACTTGTACTTGTTTGCATACACATGTACATGTATACAGATATGCTTCTTTTGGTACAGCTGAATTGAACAACCAAACTGAATACAAGTCTGAATATCTGTGCATACACTCATAAACACAACTCAAATCCATACTCAAAAACATTTGAAGCAGCCATTAGCCCTGCAAAGAATATGGCTGCTTAACAGAATAACAGAGTTAGAAAGCACCTTTGAGATCTTCTAGTCCAACCCCCTGCTCAAGCAGGAAACCTTATACCAGTGATGGCTAACCTTTTTGCCATCACATGCCAAAAGCGTGGGGGAGCGTGGGGGGAGGGTTGCAGGCGTGTGTGCCCACATCCATAATTCAATGCGCCTCACCCTCCCGTGCATGTGCATGTGACACCGCCCCCACATTCCCCCCCGCTTTTGCTACGTGATGGCACGGTGGGACTGGATGGCCCATTTTTCACCCTCCCCAGGCTCCAGAGGCTTTCTAGGAGCCTGGGGAGGGCAAAAATGGCCTTTTCCCCCCTCAGGCCCTCTGGAGGCCAGAAATGGCCCAGTTTCCGATTTCTTGTGGCACCGGAAGGGCCGAAAATCAGCTGGCCAGCACGCAGACATGCGCTGGAACTGAGCTAGTGTGCCCACCAATATGGCTCCGCATGCCACCTGTGGCACGTATGCCATAGGTTTGCCATCACGGCCCTATACTATTTCAAATAAATGATTATCCAATCTCTTCTTTAAAACCTCCAGTGTTGGAGCACCCACAATTTTGGAAGGCAAGTCAATCCAGTGATTAATTAATTAATTAATTAATTAATCGGACTTATATGCCGCCCTTTCCCCACAAGGACTCAGGGCGGCTCACAGCAATAAGCAACAACAAGTCCAAATTAAAATTCAAACAATAAAAGAATCAAAAATTCCCATTAAAACCCCTTCAGTCCAAACCAGCCTGGCAAAACAACCATGTTTTAAGGTCACAGTCAAAAGAGCAAAGGTCGGGGGCCAACCGGAGCTCCAAGGGGAGCTGGTTCCAGAGGGTAGGTGTACCTAGAGAGAAGGCTTGTTCTCTAGGGACCATCAGCCGACATTGCCTGGCCAATGGAATCCCAAGTAGGCCCTCTCTGTGTGAGCGCACCGGGTGATGGGGAGCTGTTGCTGGCCTCCAGATACCCTGGGCCTAAGCCATGTAGAGGTTTATAGGTAATCACCAACACCTTGAACCTCACCTGGAGGGCAATCGGTGGCTAATGCAGGTCATGCAGGAGGGTTGTGACATGGGAGTGTCAGAACACTCCCATCACTATCCGCGCGGCTGCATTCTGCACCAGCTAAAGCCTCCGAGTGGTTCTCAAGGGAAGCCCCATGTAGAGAGCATTGCAATAGTTGATCCAGGAGGTGACGAGTGCATGGGTGATTGTGCGCAAGCATCTTGGTCCAGGTAGGGGCGCAACTGGCACACCAGTTGAATCTGGGAAAATGCCCCACTGGTCACAGTCATGACATGGTCTTCTAAGGTCAACCATGCATCCAGGAGGATGCCTAAGTTGCGCGCCCTATCCACAGAGGGCCACACCTCTCCCCCATGACCAAAGATGGAATATTCCCTTGGAACTGAGACGCAGATACCTACAGCCAATCCATCTTGGCAGGGTTCAGTTGAAGCCTGTTCCTCCCCATCTAGAGCCGCACCACCTCCAGGCATCGGGACATCACATTGAGGGCATCACTGGGCTGATTTGAGGTGGATATAAAAAGTTGGGTATCATCAGCATACTGATGATACCCCACCCCAAAACCACAGATGACCTCCCCCAGCGGCTTCATATAGATGTTAAACAGCAGGGGAGAGAGAATCGACCCTGGAGAACCGCACATGTGAGGGACCTCGGGGTTGACCTCTGCTGCCCCACCAACACCGCTTGCAAGCGTCCAGAGAGGTAGAAGGAGAACCACCGTAAAACAGGGCCTCCCATTCCCAAACCTTTGAGGCACCGCAGCAAGATACCATGGTCGATGGTATCAAAAACTGCTGAGAGATCTAACAGGACCAGGGCAGAGAAATATCCTCTGTCCCTAGCCCTCCAGAGATCATCCACTAGTGCAACCAATGCCATCTCCAATAGAGCAAAGGTTGGAGACAGGACGAAAATTGTTTAAAATAATTGTTCTTTAATACTCTGAAGTTATGCTTTTTATGCCTTAATATGTTTGTGAAACATCTTTTCCCTATTCTTTCTTTAACTTTTGTGAAAAGCAGTACGTTTTTCTTATAAACCAAAATGTCAGACATAAAATTTTTAAAAATTGAGGATTTTTAGGAACAGCTAAAATGATAGGCTGAATGGATCTTTCAGAACATAGGCTTCCAGTTCATTTTGTACTTATAGTATGGGTCAAAACCAGCTCAGAATAAGACTAGAAGTAGTTATAAATTGATTAGTTCTTAGAAAAAGAAATCATTAATAGCCTTTAACTTCAAGAAAATAGATTATTACTTCAAAATTTCTAGAGGCAAAAATAAAGCACAATGTTTTCAAAAGACAACAGGTGGATGGGGCAGACCTATTTACAAGTATTGATAATAGGTGACTTTGACAGCATCAGCTGATATATAGTGGGAGCAGATATAAAAACATCCCTTCCAGGGGTGAAATCCAACAGGTTCTAACAGGTTCTGGAGAACCGGTAGTGGAAATTTTGAGTAGTTCAGAGAACCGGCAAATACCACTTCTGGCTGGCCCCAGAGTGGGGTGGGAATACGGAATTTGCGGTATCCTTCCCCTGCCATGCCCACCAAGCCATGCCAACAGAACCAGTAGGGAAAAATTTTGGATTTCACCCCTGATCTAGTGGTGGGTTGCCCCGGGTTCTGACCAGCAGCTCCTCCCACCAACCCTGACGTCATCAGGAGGCTTTTGCACATGCGTGCACATGAGTGAAATGAGCTTGTGCAATCGGCCCCATTGTGAACTGGTAGTAAAGGTAAGTAGAACCCATCCCTGTCCTGATCCCTTCCGTTATATGAAAACCATTTCTATTTGCCAAGGTGTGAACAACTAATGTCTCAGATCTTCCCATCCAAATCCCAAAAGTTAAAGCATAGTTAAAGCATCTTTCACTTTTCTTGCAAGAAGAAATAATTTTGTTTATCTCATTCTTAAAAGATATAAGCAGGATTTGTTTAAGGTAACAGAGAGCTAAATTTAGCAAAGAGGTTGTTCAGAGATACATTATATTACCATTCAAAATGTCAACAGAAATGAAGGAAACAATATACCTTTATTATCTTATTTACTACAGAAACCTTTTGAATGGTCAGAGCAAGCCACATACAAAGGTAAAGTTAAGGGAATCAATTCTGCTTTCTGGCTCTTCTTACACTTCCTAGATTGTTGTCTGGCTAGTAATAAAATGTTAATTACTTCTTCTTGGCAAACAGAAGTCCATGCAGGTGTCTGGGCTGTCAAATCGGTTTTCGTTTCCAAAACATCCTCCATAATAAAACTTTTCACATCTCATCGTTCTGAGATTAAAGAAATATCTTGCAATGTAACCTCGGCATATTCCTGGGTCATTTTCCAGCCTGCATATTTTTGGCACTTCTAAAATAAAAACAAACCCACGGAAGACATTGAACATTAAACCATTGCAATGAGCTTTTATGTCTGGTATAGAATTTAATTAGTAATCTAGGAAATCCAATGGACATCAGTGTGCAATTAGTCACTAGTCACTGTAACTTGTCAAACTTGTCACTTCCTCAATCCTGCCTTCCTATCAGTTGGGAAACTTGAGCATCTTTTTTTTTTTTTTAGAAATAAAACATCATGTTGGATGTCCATGTTCATCCTGAACAGATCTACATGGAAAAACAACCCACTCAGTTTTCTGAAAGACTGACTTGATTACTGAGCACTCTATCAGTAAGTTGATCCTAACTGTATCATTAAATCTGGTCCTGCTCAGTTTGGCACTGGAGAAGTTTATGTCCTTTCTCAGGTGCCAATCTCAGGTACATAAAAAGTATGCTCACATCTCCATTTTGCTCCTCTTCTCTAAGCTATATATGTTTCTTTAGTCTTTCTTCACAATTCATACCATTGATCATCTTTGTTTTCTCTTTTCACAGTTTACACTAGAGCAGAAGCATGCATCTTTCTTGATATCAGAAGAAAATAGGGGAGATGGTTGGCATGCTTTAAAAATGTACAGGGCATAGCAGTGATGGCACAAGAGGAAGATAAACAACATTTCCAGTTTTGGGGCAAGTTTATTCCAGTCCAATAAGCATGCTTATGTCATTAAGGGTGAGTGAAAATGTGGGTCCTGTCATCTAACATAAATCCAGACAAGAGATATATTTATCTTCTCTTATTGGCTAACTTACAACTCAGTAGTCTTTGATTCTATTGGACTTATCAACCAGAGATACTGCAGTCTAAGAAAACTGAAATGAAGGAAAGTAAGGAAAACAGGATTGATGCATGTGGCAGACTAGCCTAGATCATACAATTAATAGAGATTTTAGGAAATCACACAATGGCTTGAATAACAAATTATATAGCAAAAGCTAAACTAAACAACCCCATGAGTCTGAATAAAGTAGTCTAAGAGTTTTAAGATATGCATGTAAACTTTATAAAACACATTTAATTCCTATAACGATGTCTTCCTCAAAGAAAGTTGTTGCATTTCAAGATAACTTAATTCTAGGATATAAGGTTTCAAACTTGGACTTATTTTTTTTATCAACCAGATTAATAAATGAAACAACGTGAATTATAAAAGTAAGCAAAAGAAACTTTTCAATAATAACAATTGATCTAACTGAATCCACACTTGCTTTGAGAACTGAAAATTTTAACAATAACGTACTTTTAATCCGTTTGCATGTTTCTGAACACTCTGTAAAATCTAAGAAATTGTTGTCATTCCCTTTGCAGCCCCCATATGTAAACTGCTTGCAGGTTTGCGAGTATCTATCATAATGCCACCTGTAATGCATGGCCCGACAGGGTCCTTTAAGGGGTGGCTGCAAACATATATCTGTACTCCCTGCCAGAAAAAGAGAGAAATAAGTGAGACAAGCAACTCTGGTACAAATCTTATAGGTATAAGAAAATAAAACACAATTAAGAAACAATTTTAAAAGGTGCTTTAAAATCCTAATGTTACAAACACTTCATTAACAGCATAACAACTAGGTTTCAAATAATAAAAATTTTAAAATATTATCCTCAATGATAAAAAAAGAGAAAGAAGGCACTTCCTTTAGACTTTTCTATTCAGCCTTTGCACCTGATTTCAAAACATTTCTGGAAGAAAATATGTCCTGCTCATTCACTAGTTTCCCAAAATACTTAATTTCAGTCTATTCATCTGAGCATGTTCCTTTGGTGAATTAAGTGGGTTGCATTACCATTCCTTCTCTGAGAATTTGGTATTTTGCTACTTCTTCTACAAGTGATGGGCCAAGATGAGGACTAATCCTTAGTTGCATACATAAAATCTTATCACCAACAATCAAGAAAGAATTACTGTATTTTCCGGCGTATAAGACGATTGGGCATATAAGACGACCGTCCTCAGAGCCATTTAAGGCTCGTCAGAGCCTTATGCGCTGGTCTGCCTGGTTACAGGAGAATGAGACCCGGTGTATAAGATGACCCCCGACTTTTGAGAAGATTTTTGTGTGTTAGAAAGTAGTCTTATACGCAGGAAATTACAGTAGTTAATAATTCAGAGGGACACCACAGTTCGATGGAGAAAGAAAAAGAAAAAACAGAGGAAAAAGTGAAGAGTTCCTTATAGTATAGCACTATAGGACCCGAATAGGCTGGGTAATCATTAAATGCTGCTGATTATCTGACTAAAGTGTTCTAAAACAGGAATACCAAAATCCAACAGGTTTTTTCATCCCATCTTAAATCACCACTCTCCTATTAGAAGAACACTGGTTCTTCCTTGAAGCCTAATTTTAGGGAAGTTCATTGGAGCACGGGTACTCTATCGGGGCAAACCTAATCCCGCAATCTGCATCCCTACAGTCAAAGCTCCATCGTGGGTAGCAAACGGGAAGCACGCGAAGCGGCTTCTCGGAGAAACTCTTATCTAGAGAGAACTCCGTTCACATTCCCGGAGGAAGAGCGAAATCCAGTTCGAGCGCTTTTCCACCTCCTTTCAAGAGAGCGAAGGCGAGCGACTCCCCACACCGATTACCTGTCAGTGGGGTGTCCTGGGCACACGCACTCTCTAGTAGTAGCAGCAGCAACGAGCACACCAAGAAGACGCAAGGGCTAGTCATGATTCAGAGCCGAAAGCAACCCAAACGCCCGCGAGCGAGCCCCAAACAACGCTGATTCTCTTCGGAACCCTCGCGCGCCTTTTTATTGAAATCCTTTTTCCCTCCCTCCGCCTCCTCCTGCTGGGCGACTTTCCAAGCTCAGCTCGGGAATAGGTGGGCCGAGGCCGGGTGATTCATGCTGTGATCTGGGACTGAGGCAAATCTCTCTCGGGGGTGGAAACGGGACCGAGAGGACCACCCGCCAGCCGCCTTCTTGACGTGGTTCAAAGGAGTAATGTTTGGAAAGAGAGGGATGAGCCGGGCTGGACGACTTAATTAGGAAGCCAGAGAGATGGAGAAGGAGGCGCCCCACAAGGAAAGTTATGAATAAAATGAGTATAGCATAAAACCGGAAAAACCAGACTAAAACGGGAAAGTAGTGGTAGATTGAAAGAATGTCACCCGAAAGTGGCTTTACGTGGCTGAATATTTGCCATGTAATCAAGAGGCTGCTGACTGACCTGTGTTCCTACTTCAACACACCAGAATGACTTTGCCTGGATCCAGAAGCTAAACAGCCTTGACATGGAAGAGAGTAATTGGGTCAGGGTCCAAGATCAGAGGCCAGACTAGGTAGTTGAAAAAAATATCCTAAGAAGGCAATGACAAAACACTGCCACCCAGTTCCCAAGAAGCAACATGAACAATAATATGAAATCACCAGGTATCAAGTTCAGTTTAAAAGACCTTTTTATAACACCACCATCACCCTCCAATACATCATCATGAAGCTAATGGAAAACTAAAATTGGGGTGGGTTGCTATGAAAGGTGTTTTCCAGCCTGATATTTCAAACTTTTGGTCTGTACTGTGGTATTTGTAGTGTCCTCTAGTCAGAATGAGCATAACCATGATGATTTGGGTGATGGGAATTATAGTTCAATATATTGGAAAAGTTCAGCTCACAGAAAGTTATGTTATGTTCCCCTTTATAGGCTAGTTCTAGAAATTTAGGAAGTGATCAACCATTGAGCTGCAGCCTTTGGAACAGAAATATCAAATATTGAGCAGTCCTCAATTTACAACAGTTCATTTGCTGACCATTCAAAGTTACAACATCACTGAAAACTGACTTATGACAATTTTTCACATTTATAGCCATGGCAACAGTCCCATGGTCATGTTATCAAAATTCAGACAGTTGGCAACTGATTCCCATTTATTACAGTTACTGTGTCCCAACTTTTACGCCCTTCTGACGAGCAAAGTCAACGGGGAAGGCATATTCACTTAATAACCATGTAGCTAACTTAACAACTGTCATAATTCATTTAACAACTGTGCAAGGATGGTTGTAAAATGGGACAAAACTCACTTAACAAATGTCCCATTTAGCAACATAAATTTTGGGCTCAATTGTTATTTATCAGATTTGAAACTGTATTTTGATGCATATCTGGTCTGGCTAAAGGAGTGGGTGAATCTCCAGGATAAGAGACTACTTGATTTAGAAGGTCATGAAATAAAGTTTGGATGGACAGTTATTTAAGGTATGTCAAAGTTAAAGTTAATGTTGATTTCAACAATCACCTTGCAAAACATGCCATACTAAGTGTTTGGAATAAATATACTGCTCAAAAAAATAAAGGGAACACAAGCAGAAGACATCCGAGATCTGAATGAATGAAATAGCCTTATTAAATACTTTGTTCTTTACATACAGTAGTTTATACACTGCTCAAACAACTAAAGGGAACACAAAACTACTGTATGTAACAAACCAAGTATTTAATAAGGCTATTTCATTCATTCAGATCTTGGATGTCTTCTGCTTTTTTTTTTTAATTAGATTTATATACCGCCCTTCTCCGAAGACTCAGGACGGCTTACAATGTGTTAAGCAATAGCCTTCATACTTTTATATATTTTATACAAAGTCAGCTTATTGCCCCCACAAACTGGGTCCTTAATTTACCTACCTTAGAAAGGATGGAAGGCTGAGTCAACCTTGAGCCTGATGAGATTCGAACTGGTGTAATTGCAGACAACTGGATGTTAATAACAGGCTTTAGTCTGCTTTTAGCCTGTTGGGCTATCCAGGCTCTTCGCTAGTGTTGCCTTTATTTTTTTGAGCAGTGTATAAAACAGGGTTTTCTGCAAAGTTGCCTCTTTGGGTATTCCCCAAGAAGCTTTTTTAAAGAAAAGAATTGGTGGCAAAGCTGGATTGATAGACTTATGGTAAAATAATATCTTTCTGGTGACCCTACCGTCAAGTCAAGGGAAGCATTAGAATCAGAAGCCATGCTTGCCATTGGTTCACATATCAACAATTGAAAGAAAGATTTAAACTAGATAAAAAGAGTTATGGGTTTGACTTTGTTAAAAATGAATTGGAAAATCTTATTGTGTGATAGTGATGACTATATTATTGCTAAAGTTATAAAACATTATTGAAACTTATTTTGGAAAGTGAAAATGTAAAACATTGTATGATGATTATGTGGGCAAGGAACTTTGGAAATAATGTTCCATTGCTCGAACAGTGGAAGAATACCTGGACGGAAGGTTAAAAATTCACACTAAACTATAATTTAAAAGAAAAATTTTATAAAGTAATGTATCGCTAGTATTTAACACTAGACAAGTTATCTAGAATGTATAAGGGTCTTTCAAATGAATGTTGGAAATGTAAATGTAAAGAAGGGATCTTTTATCATTTATGGTGGACATGTGATAAAGCAAAGAAATCTTGGAGTAGGATTCATATCTTAATACACAAAATTCTTAAAGTGAAGATAAAAATTAAACCAGAAATTTTTCTTTTGGGCTTAATGGGAAAAGACTTGGGGAAAAAATTGGAACTCTGATCTTATATATGTCGATGGAAGCAAGGCTACTGTATGCGCAAAAATGGAAGGACATTTCGATTTCCACCATGGATGAATGCGTACAGAAGCTGATGGAGTTGACAGAGATGGCTAAATTGACAGTTTTGAGCAAAGAAGAGAATGGCTAAATTGACAGTTTTGATCAAAGAAGTTGAGGTTGGATGTTAATGCCTTATTCTACTGCAACAGGGGGAGTCGGAAGTCAATGCCTTTTTTTTTTGCCCCCTTCCTTCCTCACTTTTCTCTTCCCCTTCCCCTTGCCTCTATGTACCATGATTTGCTTTTGTATTTTTGTATTTTATTCTATAAATTAATAAAAATTTTGATCCAGAATTGTGGTCGTAAGTTGAGGACTACATATACTGTCTTGAGGCATTGTAGGCATCGTATTTCATGGCCTTTTAACATCTTGCCACACCCATATATTTTTGTTTATATAATAGTTAGGTCAGGGGTGAAATCGACTTACCTTGCCTACTGGTTTGGAAATGCACGCACTGGCCACATGTCATGTATGCACACGGACCCTCTGCACATGGACAAACCCTTCACATGCGCAGAGATTAAAAAACACGTTACTTCCTGGTTAAAACCAAGAAGTAATGACAACCGGGTGGGTAGGCCAAGTCTTGTGCTGTTGTCGCTACTGGGTCTCTGAACCACCCACTGCCATCGAACTGGTCCGAACTGGAAGCATTTCACCCCTGAGTTAGGTATAATCATTCTTGGCATTGGATGAAATGGTTCTTGTTACTGAGTGTAGTACCAAACTAAAGTCCTTAGATACCAAAATAAGTTTTGAACATACTGCAATATTCTGATTTTTTCCCTTTCAATTGTAACCCTGCTGGAAAAAAATCAGCATAATTAAAGACTTTTACCAACTTTAAACACTACCAAAAATGTGGCAAAACCCTGTGGTAACTGAGCAACTCATTTAAAGACCGTGGGGTCCTTGATCTCTCACTTAAGGAGTTCTGGAACATTATTAGGATGAAAGCTTTATGGATATTTGGATGGATCTCATTCCATAGGGCAGGAAATATTCTGATCCTTTAAGAGACTTTTCCATTTGCATTTACATGCCCTAGCAAATGTATTTTTTCTGCCTTGACCTTGTCTCCAGCTTATCTCTTGCCCATTAATAATAAAGGCTTGACCTTGGGAAAAAAATCTATTGAAATATCTGTATTTTCCGCTAGCTTGGATACTAGCGGAAGTGTATAAAATCTGTTAGGTTTGTCACCCTATTGCCTTGCAAGAGTTCCACTGATTGCCAGTGTCTTCCTAAAAGCATGAATGCATCTGTAGTGAGAGTAACCGAATTCATTCTCGTTATTCACCAGTTCAGGATTAAGCAGATAGGACTTCAACTCAGCAGAGAGTCCTATAGAGTTTCATTCAGAAGCAATTTCATGGATTGTCTACCAGGATTCAAACTGCACAAGTGTTTGCCTTATGCTTTGATAATTAGTACTTGGGGGGATTATCTAGGAAATGTAGGATGTTGGCTAGATTGGTAGTTTAAAAAGAATCTTCAAAGAAGGCATTGGCAAACTGCCAGTTTTATAACACTGCCAAAAATTGCATGTATGTAGTTCTCAAAGAATGCTTATTTTAAATCCAGTTCCTCATGGGATTAATTAAGTTAACCTTGAGTTAGAATGCAGTATGGAGTATTATGTACTGGATGTAGTTTTACAAGTTCCACTGCTAAATAATGTGTGGTTTGACTCTGGGGGGGTTTGGCTGTGTTAATTTTCAAGTTAACTTTTTTTAAAACTCCTGGTGACTGCCTGAAGAAGTACTAAAGTACCAATTAGTAATTATCAAAACATAAGTCAAACTCTTGTGCATTATGAATCCTGGTAGACAATCCCTGGAATTGCTTCTGGATGAATCTTTTCACAGATGGTTTTTTTTTTTTGAAACATTGTCAGAAGTGATTTACCATTGCTTGCCTACTAGGCTGAGAGAGAGGAACCGGTCCAAGATCACCCAGCTGGCTTCGTGTCTAAGGCCAGACTAGAACTCACAACCTCCTGGTTTCTAGCCTGATGCCACTACAACAAACTCATGCTAATTAAGAGTAGTAGTCATTGCTGCAGCAGTTGGCTACTCTGTACTGAAGTAAGGCATGACACCTGCCCTACGGTACCTGTCCTGTGGACAACCTTCCATCCAAATAACCAAGGAATATTTTGAAAAAAACCTGTTTTTTTTAAAAAAATAATGGATGCTATTCCAAAGCCAACCTTTTTATTTTTCCTTAGCCAGATGAATTTGACAAAGTACTGCTACTTTCTTTTTCAAGGGACAGCAAAAATAGTAAAATTGATACCGTATTTTCCGGCGTTTAAGACGACTTTCTAACACAAAAAAATCTTCTCAAAAGTCGGGGGTCGTCTTATACCCCGGGTGTCGGTCTCCTGTAACCAGGCAGACCAGCCCGAAAGGCTTTGAGGAGCCTTAAATGGCTCTAAGGAGCCAAGCTGAATTGCCTGCTGAGTTGCCGCTAATCAGCTGAGTTACACGCAGGCCCCCTGTAAAAGGGAAAAACTTTCCTTTTACACAACCCTGGTGCAGCTGGGATCGCCAGAGCTTGGATGGCCAAGCGCTGTGTAAAAGGGAAAAACTTTTCTTTTACACAACACTGGCCATCCCAGCTGCTAATTTTTGCCTGCTAATTGCTCCGTAGCAAAAATCCCCCCCCCCTCCAGCTTGCTTACCTTAGCTGCTAGCCGCAGGGCTTGCCTTGCCTTGCCTGCAATCCATTGCATCAGCAAGCAACTAAATCTCCCGGCCTGCTTGATTGCAGGCAGGGAGATTTAGTTGCTTGCTGATGCAAGCAACTTGTGGACTTCAACTCCCAGAATTACTCAGCCAGCAAAGCAAAGCTGGCTGAGGAATTCTGGGAGTTGAAGTCTACAAGTCTTAAGTTGCCAAGGTTGGAGACCCCTGTTCTATTGGGTAAGTTTTTTTCCCCCTTTGGGAGCTTTAAAAAAAATAGTTAATTGGGGGGGTTTTTAGTTGTTCTTTTTTAGACCTAGCCATTTAAAGGCTAGGTCTAAGTTTTAGGCTAGGAAGTTTTAAATTTAGCTTTCATATAAAAATAAAAATAAAAATAATAAAAATAAAAATAAATAAAAATAAAATGTGTGCAACTTTCTGAGATTTAATGTGTTTCTGTAGTGTTTCACTTTAACTACATAAACACACAAAATCTCACAAAGCTGTATGTGGAATTTTGTGTGTGTAAACCCACAATATAAAAGTTGTTTTTTTGGGCTTTTTGTGGCTGTGTGAGGTCCCTGCTTGTTGCAGGGGCCATTTTGGGTCTAGCACAGCTGCTTTTACATTGTGGGTGAGCCAGTTGATGTTTTTTAATTTTTATTTGGTGTGCGTTGGAAGAGGGGTCGTCTTATACAGCAAGTATAGCCCAAACCCCATATTTTTACAGGAAAAGTTGGGGGTCGTCTTATACGCCCAGTCGTCTTATACGCCGGAAAATACGGTATTTTCTTTACCAGCCCAGGAGGTGTAGAGAAGCAGGGCAGTACATTAGTAAAGCTTCGTGATGCATTGATAAGGGCAGTCTGCTGAAGCACAGGAACTCTGTGTTGTGACCTAGGCTTACGGAGTCATTAAGACTCATGAGTAGTCCCAAAAACCTCAATTAGTTGCAAAAATTCCTTTGGGAGAAGTCCTTCAGGATAATCACCAACCTTTATCTCCCTTGGCATGCTGCCAAAGATCTACTTGGCAAAACCACATGGAGTCCAGAATCGAACAGAGATGCTGACCAGGAACAGAATTAATAACCTTGCTTTCCTGCAAAGTGCCCACGTGCTTTTGCTCCTCTTTTAAGCCTTATGGGAGGGGCCAATCATTTCCAGGTCTTACTCCCAAGTTGTCCCTTTTGTTTTAACTGTTCGTGCCTTCTGGCAGCTCTACGCATGCGCGCACTAGGAACAGGCTCCTCCTGTTCCTCTGCCACTCTGCTGTCCAACTCTGGAGGCTCCAGAGTCCACGCATCATTCCCAGACGACCCTGGTCCTATCTCTGCCTCTGATGCAGAGGCCTTGTCAGGGCCTTCCCCAGACTCCAGGATTGACCCATGTTCTTCCCCGGCCTCCTCACTGTCTGATTTTGCTGCCAGCTCCACAAATTGCTGGCGGAGCACAACACTCTGGACCAAAAATGTTTAAGATGAATTCCTAGCCAATTTACAGATAGGAAAAAAAGGAGCTGAAGACTCATCCTACTTTAGCTTGGTGACTTTAGCCTGGTCATTCTCTCTCAGTCCAACCTATTCACAGGGTTGTTGTTGTGGGAAAATAAGAGGAAGATGTATTGCAGGAGTGTCAAACTCAAGGCCCAGGGGTCTTGGGAATGCTTAGATCTGGCCCATGGTGCCACCCTGGAAGCAGTGAAAAAGCAGCCTGCAGTGCCTCTGGCAGTGAAAACGGAGTTCGGGAAGGATGCATGTGGCTGTCCTGAGTCCAGAGGGTTGCAGGCGTCTATCACAGCCAAAAATGAAGCTCGGAAGCCTGTTTTTGCTGGCAGAATGCTTGGGCTACATCAGGTGCCCCCAACATGAGTGATGTCTATTTTATTAGGTTTTTCATTTGATATTTACTTTGTGCTGCTTTTCAAAGTGTCTGATTTATCTCATCAAAGCTACAGTTATGAGAACTCTACAGTCAACCATTATAAATAAGAAACCTATAGAGACGTCATATTGCAATATGCCTCTATGTGGGTTGAATATAGCCCTTAAATCTTCTCTATTGGGCATGGAAGCCGTCAATGAAAGATACCTCCAGAAGCTTTTCTGGCTTTCCAAAGCATTATAATCTTGGGAGAAGGAAGGAAAATAATTCCTACCTGCTTTCTCTTTGGCTGTATTTATGATAGCCCAATTCACAAATAGTCTGCCTTTTAAACTTACATTTACTTCTATAATTCTAATCTATGCAATTTGCTAGTAATTCAGTGTGGATGTGAATTCGGAAAATTAAATGGAATAAGTTGTTTCCTGTAAACATAGCCATGGAGGAATTATCTTCTTTTATTTAGTAGTGGCATTCTAACACTCATCTTAATGTGGAGAAGGATGGGGGGGAGGATGGGCTAGGGTTTTACAGCTTCACGAAACTGTAGCCTCTAGGAATTGAAGAAAAGTAATATCCCATTTAGATGGGATTTACCAGTTGGCATAATTTTTAGATATCATGGCGTGAGATATTGTTTGAATACTATTGAAAAAGCGGAACATTTTTATAAAAATATTTTTAAGGGAGCTTTGGAAGACCTTAACAATAAGAAACAAGAAAGAGAGTTTGTAAAAGGTAAACAGAAGGATGAGATTCAAAGAATGAATCAAAGAATGTTAAAAGTACAAGGAGTGCAATCTGGTTTCTCGGAGGATCTTACTATGGACTTTTCAGATGGAAAAATAGACCACACCAGTGAACCTAGACTAGGAGCACCGGACCTTGAACTGCTGGAGCAAGATTTAAAAAATACTATAATTCAAGATGATCAGCAGCAGAGGTCCAACGCTCCGCAAGAAAAGGATGGTGATATCGAGCAGCAGGAACCAGAATTTAACGAGGAAATTCGAGAGGTAACTAATGAGTGTCGTAAAGTCCTTCACCAGATGGAGCTGTTATCAGAAACCCTGGAAAATTTTGGAAAATGGTCATAAAATTCTTAAAGTTTATACTGACTTGGACTTATGGATTATAAAGTCTTCATCCTGATTTGGAGTTTCTTTTATTATTTTGAATTGGATTCAACATCTTCAACATCAAGTTTAACAGAAGGCTGCAATGGTAGCAGCGTTCTGTGATTATCCTATTATAGTTTTTTTTTTTGGAACTTATCATCCAAGAGGAAAGAATGGAAATGAAAACGTCTTACAACCAGGAGTGAATGACAAAGGGTGGCAGGATTTGAAACAGTTTTTACAAGAACATCTGGGAATGCAGTCTCTAGGATTTTTTTTCCTTTTTTTTTTTGATTTTTTTGCTCCTAAGGTTTGGTGGAGCTGCATTGGGTTTTTTCTTGTTGAAATAGAATACGTTTGTTTGAATGATTCTACCTAGAGGAGTGAATATCTTCTTGGTTGGATGTTATCTATATAAAGTCACACGGGGGGTTTATGTGGAATGTTTTGTTTTACTGATGGGGGCAGATAGAAGACGAAGAATATTGGAATTGGATATAGGTGAAGAAAGAAGAACTAACTTCAATCAGGAAGAAGAGAAGATTGTAATTCGAGTTATGGAAAATTATAACAATATATGTATAATTATATTATATTGTATATTTTATGTTTTTTTTCTTCGAAGGGGGGATTTTTGTGTTCTTGAATTAGGGGGAGTAGTTCGGATTAAACTATGTGGTATTATCTAATATGAATAAGTAAGTTATATAATTTTGGAGTGATCGAGTATGGCATATGACTAGTAATGTTAGTAATGTTTCTTTTATTTTTCTTTTTTTCTGTCTTTAAATTGGGTTAAATATTATAATGGCTATTTTTTCTGGTGTTTTTCTTGTTACAATATTGTTAATTTTAGACAAATATCTATGCTTATGGGCTTTTTTTTGTATTATTTTATTTTATTTTATTTTTTTCTATTTTTTTTAAATTCTTTTCTTTCTTTCTTTTCTCTTCCTCTTAACTTAGAACTGAATATATAATAGTATTTGCTTTTCTTGTTGTTATAAATTTTTGTTGTTTTTCTTTCTTAAGAAATGTGTAGCGGAAGTCAGGGGTGGGATGGGGAGGGAGGGGGTGGGGTTGGGGGGAGGTTGGGGGGGATGGGAGGGTGGGGGCGGGGGTAGGGGTGAAAAAAGGGGGAAAATTTTTTTTATTGTAAAACTTTTTCAATAAAAAAAAAAAAGAAACTGTAGCCTCTAACAGTATTTGTGCAACACATTAAACTAAAATGTTATTCTCTGGTCTATGCTGTAAGTGATGTGCAAGCTTAACCCAACCTTTGGGTCAATTCAGCAAATTATAGTTCATTTGCATATTGTAAATTGTAGGCAATATTGTCTGAATATCGCTGGATATGCATCACACATAGCCAGCGTGTGATGCATCCAGCCCATAGGCCGTGAGATTGACACTCCTACTTTAGAGTCATTGGAAACTTACTTATTGCAAGTTACAGCTATTTTGCCATGGAATTTTCCACTGACCTAATTAGTGTAGGTTCCAGGTTCCTCACTAAAATAAAGAGTGAGAAAGGGGACACAAAATCTGCAAACAATTTATGCAAAAACAAAAAATTTGGAATCAGCATTTTAGATACTGTAAATACAAAAAAAGAGAGGCATCTTTATATAACTTGGTCAAAGTGAAGTGTAAGAAATGCAGAACCATCCCATATTTGCCCTCTTGGAAGTAATCCAATGGCATTCCATACGGCACTAACTTAAATGAACTTCCATCGAAATGAGTAATACAGGACATGTGCATAGAGGGACAAGCTTTTTTGTACGCTTGCTTTTCCCTATTTTCCCATGTTAGTTTTCCAAACACCCCCATTGTTTAGGTTCTCCAGCTTGGCACAGGGAAACAGCCAGATGTTTCCTTAGAAAATCTGTTTCCTGTGGAACTCTCACCATGGTTGGTATTTCCATTGTAACAAAAGGAGAGGTACACATCCTGCCTCTAATAGCTTTCTTCTCTTCACTCTGCCACTCCTCACAGCTCATTTCATGTTCCCTTCATGGATGGAAGACATTTTACACTCAAACATCTTTGCGTAGTGTGAACAGGTACGCCAATCCCAGATAAAAATTTTCAAGTGGATTTTTTCTGCCCGGTCATAACTCTTCTATATCTGAGTAGTTCAAAATTCCATGTTGCAGGAATGGATTCTTTTTGTGTCTGTGTTTTCTGTTAGAGCTATTTTAGCAAATTTGGGCATGGCATGAAGACACACGAAGGAAGGTTGGCTGGCTTTCCATGAATGTGGAAGGCCTCATTTTGGTTTAAAGCAATAAAAACTAGAAAGGGAGGGGGCAATTTTTGTGGCATATAGATTTGAACAAATACTGCTGATGAATTAAAATCCTTTAAATAGTTACTAGGAGCTTGAGAAAGCTGGCTGCAGAAGAAACAACTACTTTAGAGAAATCAGAAGGAATTCATATAAAAAAGGGATTTTCCTTCATCAGCTGTATTATCATAATCTTATTTTATTTTCTTACACACACATACACACACAGGGAGAGGGAGAGAAATTTACACTTTCTTTTTTCTCCAACCCAGCAATGCCAGCAATCAACATAGATGACCTAAGTGAGAAGGATAAATTGAAAATGGAAGTAGAACAACTCCGAAAAGAAGTCAAATTGGAAAGGCAACCTGTAAGTAATTCACTCTAATGATTTTCTCTCTTAAATTCTGAAGAATGTTTTAAGAACAGGATTTCAGTGTTTTCAATGGCTGTGTGTCTGTGTGTTGAAAAAAAAACTGTTTTGCAATATATTCCATGTGGATTATAAATGCATTGGGACTGAGTTGTTTCACTTAAGGAGGCAAATATTATCTCCTAGTAGATTTACTGCACATTTTCTTTTGAGAACGCTATAAACAGAATTTTCTAGACTAACTCCCCACCCCCAAACTCTCTCAAGCAAAATAAATAGAGATTATAGTTTGGTTTGGTTGGTATTCTATTATTAAAAGGATCAAAGAACTTTTGATGCCACTCAAAAGTTCCTAAAACTTACAGTGGCAGGTTTGTTTAGCTTTTAGAAGTATTAGAAGCATTCTCGTTAATTTTTTCCCATATAGGGCTACATTTGATGTACAAGTTGCTTTTTGGCCTCTTATTTTTATTGCTATCATTCTGATATTTGTTTTTTTAAAAAAATACCTGATAAATTATCTGTTAATGATAAGTGGATCTTGCAACAGGACATAACTGGATGGATTGCTCATCTTTACTTTCCTAATTCATTTCTTCTCTCATTTGCTCTATTTCTAACTATTTCTTACTGTATTCTCTGTAGTCAAATAGCAGGCTGTGCCCAATGAGTACAATTAGCCTTCATTGAGATTATTCTGCTGTCAGTTGTTCTTCTTTTTTCTTTCTTTTTTAAATTAAGCCATGCCAATGAGAAGCCAAGTTAATGGACTAATTTAATGTATTATTATATTTCATAAGCAAGAATGGGACTTTTAGCATTTTCTTATTTTGGGCACTAAAATGCCTAGAAATGTCTCTGCTGGTAATAGCATTTTCATCCTTATAGGAGTATTTTGTTTATCCATAATTAGTCTATAGTTGATTTATCATTATATTATACAATATAGAATGGGACTTTTTTGGGGGTGGAGGGGGGGCCAAAATGCCTTGAGCTCTTTCTACTGATTCTCACAGCTTTCTCCTCCCTACCTGTAATCCCAACCACAGCCTGGGAATGACTGACTGTGGAGAATGTCTGTTCAACATTCATGGCAAAATGGATGACACAAACACAGCTTAAAGAAAACCCATAATTATCAAGAAAGGAAAGAAGTGTGAACAGGCTAATTATGGGTTGTATAAGCAGAGAGTTAATTTTGGGGTGTTTTATAGCTTAAATATAAGACTTAAGGGGCCAAGTTATGGAACGGCATGGAAGAAATGAATGGTCAAAGGGGGAAAAAAAGTATTCTGAGCACTATTCAGAATTGTGATTGCTGTGCTAGATAATTTCCATGACATAAAAATGAAGCATTTACCTGACTAGGAAATTATTTCCAGAAATCTGAACAACTGTGTGTTTCCTGAACATGTAATAAAATGGATAAGTATAACATCCCTAGTGCATTAGCAGAGTTGACAAATTTATAAAATTAACTCAATGGCAATTTAAGTACCAGGATGTATTAAATATATGTTAACATCGTGTTTAGTATTTGTACTGTTCTTGAATGATACACAATTGCTGATACTATATTTACAGAGCTACCCATACTTCCAAATAAAAAATCTGCTTTATATTCGGATAGGACAGATTCTATTTCTCAACTTAAAAGTAACATATTTATCTTAACAATGTATTATACATTTATTTTAAATATTATTTTGATTTGAAGAAACCTTAATCTTACTTTTCCTTCTCTCCTAATCTTTAAAAATATCAACAATGAAATGTAAACATCTACAAACAACATATAAACATATAACAATAAACATTTTAAAAACAGCAGTTTGATCTTGGTACATTATTCCATAAATTCCTATGTGAACTGATATTTATTATTTATTCAAACAGAGTACAGAATGTCTTTAAGCATTGCCTTAAAAAATTGTTTGGGGGCATAGATCTCCTCTAATTGGGAAGACTTTTTCATTGAGAAGAATCTTAATTGGCTTTGGAATAAAGCACTTTTGAGATTTATCTCTGATATCATCCAACCTATTCAGTAGGTCACCTGGGAAGGCCTATTTGTGTCTTCCAAAGGTTGATTCAATTCAGAATATGGTGGCCAGTATTACAGCCTAATCAATAAAAGTTTGGTGGGTAGGAAACTTGACACTTAAATATGAAAGCAGACAATAGTTGCCTTTTTTGGTTAATTATGAATTTTAAAAGAAGAAATAGAATTATATACAAATACTTTCTACAATAAACAGTTCTAAAACATGTCCTTTAAATTTTTGGTAAATCCTGAAATGTATTAATGTTACCCTTTATAAAATAAATATTCTGTTAGTCCGGATAAAATAACTATTTTCCCTTAGTGAAAAATGAATTTCCTCAAATGCTTTCTCAAGCAGACTTCTCAATTTGTTTTTCAAATAAAAGATTATCCAATCATTTCCACTGATGGATTTGAATTGAACAAAGCTGGTTTAAGGCAACTTCACACAGTAAATAGATACCTTAGTCAGTCTTAAGTAAAGAGATCATAAATAAAATTTTAGAATAGCCATCATTCATATAATAATGATTGTATCATGGCAAGAATTTATATTCTTCCATTTAATTTCTATTTAATGTATATATTTAATGCAAATATGGTGACTCGGTGATCTGAATTCTATATGGCACTTCTTGTACAGGAATCATTCATATTACGTACAGCATATATTGTCAACATTCCAAAACACCATAATTAGTATTTTAACTAGAATTCTAAAGAATGCTCTCTAAAGAGCATTCTAAAGAGAGTATTATCCTACTTTTGTATAATCCTTATTTACAAATTTATGATATGTCAGTTTCTAAATCTTGTTTTTAAATATCAAAATGACTTGGACTTTTAATATCTTAGACTACCCTATCATATCTTTGTACGCCATATGATTTTCACCATTCCTAAATCATTACGCCATATATACTGTATATCTCTTGTTGGCAAAAATGATCAGCATGAAATGTATCCCCATTGCTGATATCTATCCTAGTTCTGTTGGCTTTATTAATGCCACTAGTTATTGCCATGCACCTGAATTCCTACAAAGGCAATCAACAACAAAGCTTATAGGCTGTGCTTATATGGAAAAATACTGCTTACTTCCATCCTTACAGAATAGCAAGAGAGTTTTATCCAGCACATGGGGAAAAGAATGCTATTCAGTTTAATATGCAGCAATTAATTATAAACATTATTCTGGGATACAGTATTTCATAAATACCCAGTATGCATATGTTATGCTTCTTATGATACATAACAAGCAGTGGTGACATCCAATTTTTTTTACTACTGGTTTTGTGAGCATGGCTTGGTGGGCATGGTGTGGCTTGGTGGGTGTGCATGGGACGGATATTGCAAAATCCCCATTCTCTCCCCACTCTGGGGCCAGCCAGAGGTGGTATTTGCCAGTTCTCCGAACTACTCAAAATTTCTGCTATCAGTTCTACAGAACCTGTCAGAACCTGCTGGATTTCACCCCTGATAACAAGTCCTTCTTCCCTTCCTCAGTTTCAAAAACTCTGCATATCAAAGGAATCTTTCCTACCTCTACAAAAGAGATTTAAATGTGTTTTTCTCTTTTTTTCCTTAAGGTGTCTAAGTGTTCTGAAGAAATTAAAAATTATATTGAAGAAAGATCGGGAGAAGACCCTCTAGTGAAAGGCATTCCTGAAGAGAAGAATCCTTTTAAAGAGAAAGGAGGGTGTGTAATTGCATAGAAGAATGCAGATAATTTTGAAACTGGGAAAAATAACCTACTATAGTATAGCTAGTTAATTTAAAGCTCAAGAATCTTATTGTACAAATTAAGAGTTTTTTTAAAAAATAAAAAAAACAAATGATTGTTTTGTTATTTCCTGTAAAAGGTTTTTGCTTACCATCTTATTAAATTTCTTTCAAGAGGCTGTTTGGTGTTTTTAATTTCTTGCATTCATTGGCTGAAATTATTATTAACAGCAGTATAATTTTGGTAAAAAAAAAATCTTAATGAAACTATATGACAACCCACCCCCCTTTCAGAATATAGGATTTTAGTCCAAATGTCCTCATGTCAATGAATATATGCAATGGAATTTCATTTTAATGTATGCCAATTAGTGTACATTCAAAGTAACAATAAAGTTATTCTAAGTCTAAGTCTCTAGGTCTAAATCAAAGGCTGTTAATCTCCAACTCTCATTAGCGTTCATGATTGGTCCTGTGTAATTTAATTCAGCAACACCTGGAAGATCATAGATTTCCCATTCCTAAAACAGATCCTCAACTTACAACCAATTGTTTAGCAACTATTAGAACAGCATTAAAATGTGATTTACATGCAATTATAAGATCCATCCTTATAACCATTGCAGCGTCTGCCTAGTCACCAGATCAAAATCCCAATAGCATATATTTTCAACTGTGGTAGTGTCCCAGGATCATATGATCACCATTTGTGGTTTTCCCAGCTGACTTCTCACAAGCAGAGTCAATGAGGGAAGCCAGATTCACTTAGTAATCACATGATTCATTTAACAGTTGCAGTGATTCACTGAATAGCTGCTGTGATTCATCTAACAACTAGTTGGGGGAGGGGGCGGAGAGAATGTAAACTGCATATGCCTCAAGAGTGAAGTCCAGCAGATTCTGACAGGTTCTGGAGAACCGGTAAGAGAAATTTTGAGTAGTTCGGAGAACCAGAAAATACCACCTCTGGCTAATTTAATTTAATTTAATTAATTCAATTTATATGCCGCCTCTCTCTGAAGACTTAGGGCGGCTCACAATACATTTCAAAAAATCATTATAAAAAAAACATTTTAAAATTAAAAACATTAAAAACTCATTCATGCCATTCATGGCCGGATCTCGCCAGATCACAAGAGCGAGATCAACGGCCCCAGGCCTGCCAGAAAAGCCAGGTCTTCACCACTTTTTGGAAGGCCAATAGAGTGGGGATAGTCTGGACCTCAGGAGGTAACTGCTTCCAGAGAGTGGGGCAGCTGCAGAGAAGGCCCTCCCTCGCGGGCCCGCCAGCCGGCATTGTTTAGCTAATGGGACCTGGAGGAGACCAACTCTGTGGGATCTTACCGGTCACTGGGAGCTATGCGGCAGAAGGCGGTCTCGAAAATAACCTGGCCCTGAGCCATGTAGGGGTTTAATGGTAATAACCAACACCTTGAATTGTGACCGGAGACCAACAGGGAGCCAGTGCAGCTCACAGAGAATTAGTGTAATGTAGATGTATCTAGGTGCACCCACAACAGCTTGAGCGGCTGCATTCCGGACCAACAGTAGTCTCCGAACACTTTTCAAGGGTAGCCCCATGTAGAGCGCATTGCAATAATCTAACCGTGAGGTGACAAGGGCATGAGTGACTGTGAGGAAAGCCTCCTGATCCAAGTAGGGTCGCAATTGGTGCACCAGGCGAACTTGTGCAAAGGTCCCCCTAGCCACAGCTGACAGATGTTGCTCTAATCTTAGCTGTGCTTCTAAGAGGACACCCAAATCTGAGGGGGACAATTTCTCCCCCCCCCCCGAACCAAGGATGGACAATCAACATAGTCTTTAGGAGGCAATACCCACAGCCACTCGGTCTTGTCTGAGTTAAGTCTGAGCCTGTTGACTCCCTTCCAGACCCTCACAACGTCCAGGCACCAGCACATCACATCCACCGAATCACTGAATTGATGCAGGGTAGAGATATACAGCTGGGTATCATCGCGTATTGCTGATACCTCACCCCATGTCGTCGGATGATCTCAGCCAGCGGCTTCATGTAGATTTTAAATAGGAGGGGACAGAGGACCGAGCCCTGAGGCATGCCACAAATGAGGGGCCTAGGGGTCGACTTTTGTCCTCCTACCAACACCGACTGTGACCGATCAGAGAGATAGGAGGAGAACCAACGCAACGCAGTTCCTCCCACTCCCAGCTCCCTTAATCTTTCCAGAAGGATACCATGGTCAATGGTATCAAAAACCGCTGAGAGGTCAAGTAGCACCAAGACGGAGGAATAATCCCCATTTCGGGCTCACAAGAGATCATCCATCAGCATGACAAAAGCAGTTTCCATGCTGTAGCCAGGCCTGAAGCCAGACTGAAAAGAGTCTAGATAATCCGTTTCCTCCAATGACCGCAGGAGCTGAAGTGCCACCACTTTCTCTACAACCTTTCCCACAAAGGGTAGGTTGGAGACTGGATGAAAGTTCTTTAATTCTGTTCTTTAATTCTCTAATTCTGGATCCAGGGAAGGCTTCTTGAGGAGGGGCCTTACAACTGCTTCCTTTAATGGTTGCGGGAAGGCCCTTTCCTCAAGGACATGTTAACTAAAGCCTGGAGCCAGCCTTGTATCACCTCCCTGCTGGCCAAAACCAGCCAGGAGGGGCACGGGTCCAACAAACAAGTGGAGGAACTCATCACTCCTACAGCCTTGTCCACTTCCTCAGAAGTCACAGGCTCAAACTCATCTCACACAATGGGCCTAAGACCTGTCCCCATCATCTAGGTCGGAATTGCCCAATCAGAGTCCAGGTCCATCTGAATCTGAGCGACTTTATCTGACAGAAACTGCACAAACTCCTCAGCTCTACCTTGCAAGGGCTCCTCCACTCCCCCTACATTAAGGAGGGAGCGAGTCACCCTAAATAGGGAGGCTGGGCGAGAATCAGTGGATGCAATAAGTGCAGAAAAATGCAAGCATTTTGCCGCCCGTGTCATCACCTAATAAGTCCTAATAAAGGCTCTTAAGAGTGTTTGGTGAGATTTGGAGTTACTGGTCCTCCAGGGTCACTCTAGACATCTCTTCTGGCACTTCATCTCCTAGAGCTCCTGGGTAAACCAGGGAGCTTTCCTGAATCCACCATCATGGAGAGGTCCCCAGATGCCGCCCTATTCAAGGCAGCCACCAGGGACTCAGCCAGACTGTGGACAAGAGAATTAGGTATCACCCCAAGCTCCTTCTGGAGCTCTTCAGAGTCCATTAGGTGCCTGGGGTGGAACCATTTAATCGGCTCCGCCTCCCTGCGATAGAGGAGTAGCTCCCTGAAGTCTAACCTCAGCAGGAAATGATCTGACCATGACAAGGGAGAAACATCTATACCCCTCAATTCCAGATCATATCTCCACTGCCCCGAGAGAAACACCAGGTCAAGTGTGTGTCCCCCTCTATGAGTCGGACTACTTGGGTCAGGTCCATGGTTATCATGGAAGCCATGAATTCCTGAGCCGCATTTGAGGATTTGCCAAGTGATGGCAAATTGAAGTCCTCCAGTACCATAAGCTTGGGGAACTCCACCGCCAACCTGGCTACTGCCTCTAGCAGCACAGGCAGAGCTGTCATAATGCAGCTGGGAGACAGGTACATCAACATGAAGCCCAACTGAGCCCCTGAGTCCAACCTCAAGAGAAGAGACTCACACCCAACAGTCTTAGGGGCAGGAATCCTGCGAGGGCAAAGACTCTTCCAGACAATAGCTGCCACTCCTCCACCTCTTCCCTGGAATCGGGGTTGATGCAATATCTGGAACCTGTCTGGGCACATCTCTGTGAGTGGCACACCCCCCTCCTGGCTCAGCCAGGTCTCAGTTATGCATGCCAGGTCAGCCCTAGAGTGGTGTGGGAATGGAGATTTTGCAGCATCCTTCCCCTGAAGTGGTGTGGGAATGGAGATTTTACAGTATCCCCTGCCATGCCCACCAAGTCACACCACGCCTACCAAGTACTACAGAACCAGTAGAAAAAAAATTTGGATTTCACCACTGGTATGCCTCACTTCACAATCACTGTGCTCAGCAACAGAAATTCTGGTCCCAGTGGAAATTATAAATTGAGAAGTAACTAGAAGCAGTATTGTCCAAATCTAAACAAGCACAACTAACTTATTTATTAATGCTACAGTTTTAATTCTGAAAAACATTTTTAATATGGATGATAAAGTTTGGTCAGTCAGTTCCCAATTTAGCAATGGAGAAAACAGACTTTGGAAAATGGGATTGTGGTGTTTCCAAGCTTCTCATAGTGCCTCAACAATTCAAGATGTATTCTGATCATGATAGATACTAGCTCTATTCTTAAATAAGCTGCAAGTATACCTACATAATAAAATTGTTTTGGAGTACTTTCAATGGACAATAATCTTCTAGTCCCAGTCTCTGATCTCAGTTTTATACATTTGGGTTAGCACTTTGCTTTAAAATATATTAAGTACAGGGCCTACGGTTAAAAGCTTGGTGGAATAAAATGATTTTGGCTACTTTTTTTAAAATACCAAGAGGGAAGGATTGGATAGAAACCTAGGGCTACAAATCCAAAATATGGAGGTCATATTCAGTGGTGAAATCCATTTTTTTTACTACCGGTTCTGTGGGTGTGGCTTGGTGGCTGTGGCAGGGGAAGGATATTGCAGAATCTCCATTCCCACCCCACTCTGGGGCCAGCCAGAGGTGGTATTTGCTGGTTCTCTGAACTGCTCAAAATTTCTGCCACTGGTTCTCCAGAATCTGTCAGAACCTACTGAATTTCACCCCTAGTCACAGCTCTTTAACTTCTGATTAAGAGAAATTTATAACATTATTTCCCCCCCCCCCCAAATGTTCTCACTGGATTCAATCCTGGCAAGGCAGTGTTGCTGATTAGAATTTATAGACATTGTAGCATAACTGGAAGGTGTAAGGTGGGGTGATACTGATTAAGCTTTCTATCAATTCATTACAAATGTAATTAACTGCAGTGTTTAATTTGAACATTTAAAAAAAAGTTCTTTTTAGTAGAATCCAAAATTGGCAGATAGATAATAAAGCAGATTTTCTGTAAAATTCTAAGAACCGAGATTATCAAGACATTTGAATTATGAAGAAGAAGAACTATGAAGACCCTGGGGGGAGGGAGGAGAGAAAGTTAAATCAAATTCTTTAAACTTTCTATTTAAAGTTAGTGGAGCACAGTGCTCTTTCAAATTCCAAGCTTTGAGATATAACTCAACTATCATCTTTAACTCAACTATCATCTTTCCAAGGAAAACATTCAAGAAAATTCGAAAACTTGCGCCCTATTTTACTTCTTTCTGAGAGATACTTATATAATTGGCTAACTCTCCGCTGTCAGCGACTGACTTGCGTATCTCTATAAAAGCAATTGTGGACTATTTTAAAGACGAAGCTCGGTATAAATCCTTGGTAGTAGCAACATCCGCAGACAGGGAATTTATCCGCTGTTACGTTTTCGAACGCATGCGCCGGTCGTGCATTATCCAACAAACATGGCGATCTTTCGGAGCTCTCCTTTTAGTGGTAAAGAGCTAATGAAGTTGTTAAAACTACCGCTGCGGCGTTTTGTTGGCGTCTCAGTTACAGAAAGTTGTTCGCTTAATTCGAGCCACCGCCTTTATAGTAGTGACGCTCCATCCGAAAGTCATCTATTATACACCGCAGACCATTTTGCTTTAAAAGCGTCTCTGAGAAAGGTACCTGTTTATTTTGTGAAAGGCAAAACTAACTTTTACTCACTTCGTTGGCTATAGGGAAATGGCAGGGAACAGAGCGTGGAGTTAGGTTTGTCCAGGCTCAGATCTCTTCGGTGGAAAAAGTTTTGAAGTTTGTCAACTCTGGAATCACACAGATAGATCGTCCGTTTCACTCATTCGGAGTTTTATTATTGTTCCTTCATATAGGTGGAGAGATTCAGATTCAAAAAGACAAAAGTGCTAAGTGCTACACCTAAGTGGGAACTTAGTACTATGTGGCAGTTCGTTTTATTCCCCCCTCTCCCGCAAGAAACTTTCAATTTCTTTTTGAGACACTGCAAAAGCTATTTGAATCCCAGTTGTTTTAGTAATGCTTCATAGGATTGTTACAATTATTCATTATTATATACTGCTTATAGTATTAAGTGAAGCATTTAAATATTTTAGAAGTCCCCTTTTAAAATATTTGCAGGGGAAAAATAATTAACTGTAAGATTTGTAATTTGGATTGTTTGGGCAAATGTCGGTGCTTTTCATAGTTGTTAGACTTTTGCAAAAATTACTTTTAGCTCTAAAGACTCATTCCCACAACCAGATTAAACTGTTTCAACTCCTATCCTCAAAATGAGGCTATAGAGCACTGCACCCCAGAACAACTAGACACAAGAAGTTTCCCCCCCCCCCCGAATGCCATCATTCTGCTAAACAAATAATTCCCTCAACACTGTCAAACTATTTACTAAGTCTGCACTACTATTAAACTTCTCATCATTCCCACCACCCATCTTCTTCCACTTATGACTGTATGACTGTAATTTTGTTGCTGGTATCCTTACGATTTATATTGATACTGTTTCCTGATTGCTTATTTGTACCCTATGACTATCATTAAGTGTTATACCTTATGATTCTTGATAAACGTACCGTATTTTCCGGCGTTTAAGACGACTTTCTAACACAAAAAAATCTTCTCAAAAGTCGGGGGTCGTCTTATACCCCGGGTGTCCGTCTCCTGTAACCAGGCAGACCAGCCCGAAAGGCTTTGACGAGCCTTAAATGGCTCTAAGGAGCCAAGCTGAATTGCCTGCTGAGTTGCCGCTAATCAGCTGAGTTACACGCAAGCCCCCTGTAAAAGGGAAAAACTTCCCTTTTACACAACGCTGGTGCAGCTGGGATCGCCAGAGCTTGGATGGCCAAGCGCTGTGTAAAAGGGAAAAACTTTTCTTTTACACAACGCTGGCCATCCCAGCTGCTAATTTTTGCCTGCTAATTGCTCCGTAGCAAAAATCCCCCCCCCTCCAGCTTGCTTACCTTAGCTGCTAGCCGCAGGGCTTGCCTTGCCTTGCCTGCAATCCATTGCATCAGCAAGCAACTAAATCTCCCTGCCTGCTTGATTGCAGGCAGGGAGATTTAGTTGCTTGCTGATGCAAGCAACTTGTGGACTTCAACTCCCAGAATTACTCAGCCAGCAAAGCAAAGCTGGCTGAGGAATTCTGGGAGTTGAAGTCTACAAGTCTTAAAGTTGCCAAGGTTGGAGACCCCTGTTCTATCGGGTAAGTTTTTTTCCCCCTTTGGGAGCTTTAAAAAAAATAGTTAATTGGGGGGGTTTTTAGTTGTTCTTTTTTAGACCTAGCCATTTAAAGGCTAGGTCTAAGTTTTAGGCTAGGAAGTTTTAAATTTAGCTTTCATATAAAAATAATAAAAATAAATAAAAATAAAATGTGTGCAGCTTTCTGAGATTTAATGTGTTTCTGTAGTGTTTCACTCTAACTATACAAACACACAAAATCTCACAAAGCTGTATGTGGAATTTTGTGTGCGTAAACCCACAATGTAAAAGTTGTTTTTTGGGGCTTTTTGTGGCTGTGTGAGGTCCCTGCTTGTTGCAGGGGCCATTTTGGGTCTAGCATAGCTGCTTTTACATTGTGGGTGAGCCAGTTGATGTTTTTTAATTTTTATTTGGTGTGCGTTGGAAGAGGGGGCATCTTATACAGCAAGTATAGCCCAAACCCTATATTTTTACAGGAAAAGTTGGGGGTCATCTTATACGCCCAGTCGTCTTATACGCCGGAAAATACGGTATCTTTTTTAATGTATACTGACAGCATATGCACCAAGACAAATTTCTTGTGTGTCCAATCACACTTGGACACACACTTCACACATCCAATATTGAAGTGTGAAGAAGCCCCTCTGTTTGCTAATATTGGTTTATTCAGTAGTATATAATGTTTTTCAAACTTGGCTACCGTATTTTCTGGCGTATAAGACGACTGGGCGTATAAGACGACCCCCAACTTTTCCTGTAAAAATATAGGGTTTGGGCTATACTTGCTGTATAAGACGCCCCCTCTTCCAACGCACACCAAATAAAAATTAAAAAACATCAACTGGCTCACCCACAATGTAAAAGCAGCTATGCTAGACCCAAAATGGCCCTGCAACAAGCAGGGACCTCACACAGCCACAAAAAGCCCCAAAAAACAACTTTTACATTGTGGGTTTACACACACAAAATTCCACATACAGCTTTGTGAGATTTTGTGTGTTTGTATAGTTAGAGTGAAACACTACAGAAACACATTAAATCTCAGAAAGTTGCACACATTTTATTTTTATTTATTTTTATTATTTTTATTTTTATATGAAAGCTAAATTTAAAACTTCCTAGCCTAAAACTTAGACCTAGCCTTTAAATGGCTAGGTCTAAAAAAGAACAACTAAACCCCCCCCCCCCCAATTAACTATTTTTTTTAAAGCTCCCAAAGGGGGAAAAAAACTTACCCGATAGAACAGGGGTCTCCAACCTTGGCAACTTTAAGACTTGTAGACTTCAACTCCCAGAATTCCTCAGCCAGCTTTGCTTTGCTGGCTGAGTAATTCTGGGAGTTGAAGTCCACAAGTTGCTTGCATCAGCAAGCAACTAAATCTCCCTGCCTGCAATCAAGCAGGCCAGGAGATTTAGTTGCTTGCTGATGCAATGGATTGCAGGCAAAGCAAGGCAAGCCCTGCGGCTAGCAGCTAAGGTAAGCAAGCTGGAGGGGGGGGGATTTTTGCTACGGAGCAATTAGCAGGCAAAAATTAGCAGCTGGGATGGCCAGCGTTGTGTAAAAGAAAAGTTTTTCCGTTTTACACAGCGCTTGGCCATCCAAGCTCTGGCGATCCCAGCTGCACCAGCGTTGTGTAAAAGGGAAGTTTTTCCCTTTTACAGGGGGCTTGCGTGTAACTCAGCTGATTAGCGGCAACTCAGCAGGCAATTCAGCTTGGCTCCTTAGAGCCATTTAAGGCTCGTCAAAGCCTTTCGGGCTGGTCTGCCTGGTTACAGGAGACGGACACCCGGGGTATAAGACGACCCCCGACTTTTGAGAAGATTTTTTTGTGTTAGAAAGTTGTCTTAAACGCCGGAAAATACGGTAGTTTAAAATGTAGAAGTTTGAGAAGCACCGATGTAATGCATCTGTATGTGGAAGTAACTTTCATGAGTTAAATGGGTCTTTTTCTTATTTAAGGAAATACATGATTATAATCTTAAAATATTTAATGTATATAAAAAAACTTAGGAGGAGAAAAAAACCCTTTTTCCCCAACTTACTCTTTTTTTGAGGAATAAGTTTCATAAGTCACAAATGTGAGATGCTAGATCAAGCAAATATTTAAAAATAACCTTTTTGCCATCGCGGGCCAAAAGCAGGGGGAGCACAGGGGGGGTCGCACGTGTGTGTGCCCACATCCATGATTCTATGCGCCCAGCCCCACGGATGTGTGCGTGACCCACCCACGCTTCCCCTGCTTTTGGCACGTGATGGCACGATGGGCTGGTAAGCCTATTTTTCACCCTCCCCAGGCTCCAGAGCCTTTCTAGGAGCCTGGGGAAGGCGAAAACAGTCTTCCCCAACCCCTTGGAGGCCCTCTGGAGGCCGGAAACGGCCGGTTTGCTGACTTCAGGGGGCCCAGAAGGCCCCCCAAATCACTGGCTAGCGTGTGCATGTGCGCCGGAACTGAGCCTGTATGCCCACCGATATGGCTCCGCATGCCACCTGTGGCACACGTGCCATAGGTTCGTCATCACGGCTCTAGCATTTCTCCCTTCCCATCCACAGCATTCTCTTATCCTCATCTATTTTTGTCTCTTAGTAGTAGAAATTTCTGGGAAAAAAGCTTCTACATTGACATGGAAAGAACAATTTATTTTAAAATTAGATCAGTTCAGTATGTACTTAAGATAATTTTCTGAACAAAAATTTCCCAGTTAGGCTGCATAGTTGTAATGCGGGTGTTTGGTGTATTTACTTAAATTGCTGCACATGCTGTTTAGCCTTCTTTACCCATAAAAGAAATGCCTTGTTCTTTCACAACTCAAGAATAGAAACGGAACAGTTGCTTCATTTGGAAACAATGTCAAAGATGTAGAAGGTTGTATTCTTCATGCCAAAAGTTGAAGTGATGTCGGAACTATTGGCAGAAGTTGTAAATTGGACTAGAAATGAAATCCAGCCATATAACAGTTGTTCACAGGGCTGTGGAGTCGGGAGATAAATGTTCCGACTCCGACTCCTCAGTTTTTTGTACTTCCAACTTCGACTCCGACTCTGTATTAATATGCGAATGTATTTTATACATTCCTTGAAGGAAAGAAAGGTAACATACATGTCATTACCACAGGACTACTAGCTGGGAAGCCAACAGTCTACTGTATTGAACAGTTTAAGCAAAAGACAAACACAATGAAAACAACAAAGTTTTATTAATTTTTTTATTTATTTAATTAATCAAGTTGCTGGATAGTAGCAGCAGTCATAAACATCAGGAACAGGAACTTTACCAATTCAAAAATACAAACCACATTATTTGGTTGTTTTAGAACAAAAACAAAGCTTATCTATATGAACCAAAAACAAAATCTGTAAAACCTAGAAATGGTTTATATTAATCTTGAAATGTAGTTATAGCCTTAGCAAATGCAAATCAATTCAATGTAGACTTCTAAGGAAGAGAATTGCCTCTGCCAGGTCCTCTTTCATAGAGGCTCTTAAGTCAGACTTTATTATTTTTAGGGCTGAAAATAATCTTTCAACACTGACGGGTGGGTGGCATTGCAGTAACTATTCTGGCCACATCACTAACAATCTCTGGATAAACAAGGATGGCTTCTTCAACAGTAAGTTTTGATGAGCGATCATACTTTTCAACTTCTTTTAGTGCTTTGTAATTGGTTAATTATGTAATATTACAGTTTAATATAAATTCAACATTTTAATATAAATCAATTAGCTATATAACTACCTTTTTTGTATATTAATCAATATGAACATGAATATTCCAATTATTTCCATGCAATCCAATTTCTTACAAATCAATTAATTATATTTACCAATAATAATAAACCAAATAATTTCCCCCATATATTCCTCCAAACCACAACTTAACCATTTCTGCTTTCAGAAATACACAATTAATACTATCTCAATTATTACAATTCCCTAGTTAAATAGAGCGACTCCCAGGTTGAGAACCGCTGTTCTAAGCTCTTCTAGCAGAGAGAGGAAGTTGGGCAGAAGCTGCTGCCTTCTTCTTTTTGTGTACTGATCTGCTGCTGAAGATAGGGCAGTGGGAGGATCCAGGAAGGGGCATTTATTATAAAACATGATTTCCCTAGTAGAATCCCAGTTATGTTTAAAGTTTAAGCTAACAATCGGAGTTTACAAGTTTTTATAGCCTTAGCTGAATGACAGCAGTTTTTCCAATGGTTTACAGCTTCAGTATTGAACTATTGACCCTCCATTCCCTTCACTTATACAAGTGTCTCTAGTCCTGCAAAAAACATATTTACTTACTCCCTTATCAGTGAGAGGCTAGGTTACCTATGGGCGCTGCGTTCCCTGTAACAGCAGAACACAACACTATGGAAAGTATAAGTATTGCCGCTCCTAATTGTGCGTTGCTGCCATATAGTGAAGCACATGAAAAGCATGCTTCTTCACGGTCACTTAACGTGTTCGTTTTGCGGTTATGTGAGGCACTGCATGCATTGGTCTTTATTCTTACAGTAGAGAAGTCATTAATTATAACTTTTTGTGAATTGGGACATTTAAACTTGCTGTTTTTTTTAATTCCAATCTAAATTTAGTAGGAGTCGGAGTCGGTGCATTGTTTGCCGATTCCGACTCCAAGTACCCAAAATTTCCTCCGACTCTGACTCCTCGACTCCGACTCCGACTCCACAGCACTGCAGTGGAGCAGTCTAAATCAAATCAAATCTTTATTGTCAATGCACAACATGTGTATAATGAAATGAATGAGCTTCCCCCCCAAACACAAAATACATCTCAATAACTCAATAAATGAAAGAAATAGAATCCTTAAATCCAAATAAGTAATAACTAACACATATTCCCATATTTCATGATTGTCTATTTCTTCTTTCAAATCCATTGAATCTCATTGGTTTACTGAGTTGCTCAGGAAGATGAACTAAGATGCCTTGAACATAGCTTGATGAAGATCTCTCTTGAGAGTGCCTGGACACTGATATGAATCCATGTTTGAGCCTACACTGAAGAAACATTTTGTCATTCCCATTGCATCTGTTGGTCCTTTTTAAAGATGTCTCATTCCCTTTTCCCTTTTGGAGAAAGACAGTTTACAAAAAATATGTGAAGAGGTGCATTAAAGAATTCTCACAGCATATGGTAAATAAAATTTCTCAAATGGGGTTGAACCCAAATGGGTAGTGGAGATTAACAAATTAACAGAGTTGGAAGGGACCCTGTAGGTCATCTAGTCCACCTCACCCCCCGTCCATGCAGGAGATCCTACACCATTTCTGACAGATGGTAGTCCAGTTTTTTCTTGAAAGCTTCCAGTGAGAAAGCTCCCACAACTTCTGAATGCAAGCTGTTCCACTGGTTGATTGTTCTCACTGTTCTCCTTATTTCCAGGTTGAATCTGTCCTTGTTCAGTTTCCATCCATTATTCCTTGTCTGCCTTTCAGGTGCTTTGGAAAATAGCTTGACCCCTTTCTCACTGTGGCAGCCCCTCAATTATTGGAACACAGTTATCATGTCTCCCTTGGTCCTTCTCTTCACTAGACTAGCCATGCCCAGTTCCTGCAAGCTTTCATTGTATGGTTTAGCCTCCGGGCCCCTAATCATCTTGGTTGCTCTTCTCTGTGCTCTTCTAGAGTCTCAACATCTCTTTTATAGTGTGTTGATAAAAACTGGATGCAGTATTCTAGGTGTGGTCTTACTAAGGCTTGTATGACTGAGATGACTGAAGTTCATTCTGTGGAGTGATACTATATCAGTTTGAAGCTATGAGTCCTTATGAAATAGATAGGATTTCTATAACCTCAGCTTTGCCCCTCTCACTTGGATCCCCACCTTTCATGGTTTCTTATGGTTACCTTTGAGGAGGTGGTTGGAGGCTGGATCTGAGCAGTAATAAATGGATTTATTTTGCAAAAATGGGTGTTTCCATTACTTCAACACATGCTGTGCTGTAGTCCCTAATCAATAAGACTCAGAATCCAATTATTTTGAATAATTTGCGACTTGACTCCAGTTTTATTTTTATCATGGCACCCTAGAACAGGGGTCCCCAATCCCTGGGCCATGGTCCACTACTGGGCCGTGGCCTATTTGCCACTGGGCCGCATGAGTGGTGGGCCATTGTGCATGTGCAGCTTGACTTCTGTGAGTAGCTGGACAGCATGCATGCACATGCATGTGCAGTTCAACTTGCAGAAGTCAAACTGTGCACATATGCAGATTGGGTGGGTTCTACTTACCTTTACTACCGGTTTGCAGTGGGACCATGCACACGCTTGCTAGCTTTGCTCGTGTATGCGCACTCTCTTCTGCGAATGCGCAGAAGCATTTTGATGACATTGGGGTCGGTGGGCGGAGCTTCCCGCTAGTTTTACTACCGGTTCTACTGGTGAGAATCGAGGGCAACCCACCACTGATGCAGATCCATGCTGGCTCGCAGCTTGCACAAATTGAGTTACGTGTGCACCAACTTCCCACTTCCGTAGCCCAGTCCCCTCTTCAACCCCATCTCCCATTGGGCTGCCAAGCCACAAAGTTTGGGGACCATTGTCCTAGAAGAAATAGATTTCAGGCCAGAATAGAATCCATAAAATTCATTAGTTGTGCTGGTGGATGACCTTCGGAGGAAATGGGGTAATGGAAATGCAATTCTCTTGGGTCTCCTTTTCTTTTGATAGCTTTTAATACTTGGTTTAACTCTCAAATATTAAAACTGGTTTTAGTCCTCAAAAATAGTTTCAATAATTTTCCACTCATAAACTTATAAATTATAATTAAAATAATTTGTAAGCCAGTTTATATTTTTTGAGGAAAATGTCATTTTTAATTATGTTCATGTTTCAGATGTTCTCTCTTTGAGGGGGAGGGGTTATGTGTAGGTTGTGGTTAAGGGTCTGCAGTTTTCTTTTTTCTTTATAAATTTCACAAGGAAACTGGAGCTTGGAGTTAGTTCAGAGTTCACACATTATTTATGGATTACAAACCCTATTTTATGACAGAAGAAGAAATGTATTGTTTGGAGGGGGTTACATTTATCCCCATGGCCTTCCCCATTTAGGAGTTTTTACATTTTGAAGTGGTTTAAAGGACAAAATGGCTGCCTTAAACTTTACACTTACTTAATGCACCCATTTCTCCCCATAACATTTCTGAAACTTTTTCCTAGAATAGCTCCTAATCCTGCTTTAGTTTAATGGATAACCCTTAATGTGTCACAGAAGCCAACAGGTGTTGTACAACTGGGATGAAATGTACACTGCAGCAGCAGCAGCAGAAAAGCATTTTGCTAACTCAGATATTTCCCAGAAAGAAGCTGAGATTAAGAGACTGGAGTCCCGGCTGAATGGAGGAAGAGAAAGAAGTTCACGGCAGCCACACCCTAGACTTTTCAGAATAAATCTAGTGGATTAAAAAGTTATAATTTAGTTTGGCAAGATTCTGTCCATTAGGTGTAAGCAAATACATTGTGTCTCATTGCTTCATCTCTGGGCATGGGCTTGAAAGCTGATTTATGATTTAGCAAAATATTCTAAGCAAACCATAATTAAACCAATTAGTTTAGCATGGTTTCTCAACTAGGTAGTATCTGGGTGTGTGTGTGTCCTCCAGTGAGTTTCATAATCCATTGCAGAGTCAAAGAATTTTACCCCAGTACTCAATTTTAACCATTTTATTTATGTAAATGTTTCAGTGGATTTTAAAGGAAGGAGCCTCTCTGTATATAAAATTCTCCAGTTTCTCAGTAGCAAAACCTTTTTTCCTCTTAATTTTAATAGGGTGCTTTAATACAGATGATTTCATAATCGACTTCACCTACTCTCTCATACCTTCAGTTATATAAACTCATGACATTAATCATTTAGCTGCTTATTGAATTCATTATTAGAAACATTAACACAATAACTGCACTTAGGATCATTCTTCGAATTCATAAAACATAGAACATTTTAAAGTGAAAATGTTAATAAAATATCTTTTAAAAATGGTTAGTAGTATAAGTAATGAAAGAATGGGTAAGATAATTTGTATTATGGCCTCTGTGTATTATCATTCATTGATCTTAATTTTAGTTTTTACAAGGCTTTTTATTCTCAAAGAACTCCTGTAGGATATGTTCACTGATATTTTTCTTCCACAGATTATTTTGTTATAAAAAGAAATTAGCTTTCCAGACACAGAAGAATTCTAGTAGTAATATAACTTAAATGAGCTCTTATTTTTCTCAGATAGTCAGATATACTAAAACATGCAGACACACTTAATGAGACAAAATAATGTATTCTAAAAATTCACTGGCTACTTACTATACAGTTGCCAAAGTGGTATTCTCAATTGTGAATAGCACTTAAAATATTCTTTAATAAAAAATTCCCAATCATGCACTCTTTAAATAAACCCTTTCAGATTGCTGTTGAGAATGCAGGATTTGAACTGCAAGAATAAATATTGTTTAAAATCAATAGAATCTATTAATAAATAAAAGGTTAAACTTGTAAGAAAATGTTTCCATTAAAATAAAAAACTATTTAATTCTAGCCTAAAATCTGATCACAAACCAGGGATTAGTTTCAGATTACGTATTTTAAAACCTCAAAGGAGGATTACTTAACATTTAATTTTGGCTTGTGCAGATGTAGGACAATTATTTGGGTTTCCTATAATTTGTGTCTTTTTATCTTATCTCTTTGTTTCCTTTTTCTTTACTGTTTGGACTTTCTAGAGTTGTAATTCCAATATATCTGAAGACTGATACATAGTTAAGTTTGGAAAAGGCTGAGGTAGCTATCTAAACATTGGATTCCAACATTCAATTCTTATCAGCTTTCTACACACAGTCACCTCCTGTTCAGTGTCTTCAGATCATTACTTTATGTATTTTCCTGTCTGTGTTTCATATCACAGCCTACCAATGATGGGAAGTACATATTACAATGACACAGGACGTGGAACCAGTGTTGTTAGATTTTAGGGAAAAGGAAGTCGGACATTAACCTACTCTTTTTCTGTAATCTTTTCTCTAAATCTCTCCTTAACAGCTTGTTCCTTCCTTCCTTTCTTCCTTCTCTTGTTATGCTGCTTTCATGTCTTCCCTGAAGTCAGCTATCAGTTTGTTTACAGAGTGGACCAAAAACACTATGAAATATCCACAAAGCTGTGTGGTGGCAGATGGCACAGAAGAATACCATAGTTAATAAATAGTATTAAAAGCTAACAAGAGGTTTAGAGAAATTAGCAGTATCCTAGTTCCCAATCTGCTATAGGCCATCTAACCATGCAAACAAAATAGTTTTGGTATCATGTCCTAGAGAAAAAACTCTAAAATAGGTTCTGAAAATCAAGTCAACTAAATGTATCTAGAGTTGTGAAGCCACTACTTTCTTGATCTTTCTTACCCAGCAATGGAATATTTGTAATTGACCTATAATTAAGCAAGATCTCTGGATCAAGGGAAGGACCTTATTTTCAATAGTGGTTTTATAACTTCCTCTTTGAAGCAGGCAGGAACACATCCTGCATTTTAGTAATCATTAATTACTTCTCAAGAGTGGACATGTTCCAATCTGACTGATTTAGTCATCTAATAAGAACGAGTTGAGCAAATCAGGTGATAATATTATCCTTCAAAACAGACAGAAAAATTGAGCTACTGCTTATTGAGCAATCTCAACATGGCCATTGAAATCTTGACTTGGGGAAAAAGAGATTGTTGTGCAGTTAGAACACTAACGTTTTCCCTACATTTCACAGTTATACAAATGCAGTTACAAATACTATACTCCAAACTGAGAGATGATTAAATGGAAATTATGATTAGTGAGATGAAATTCCTACAGACTTACCGATGGATATCACTTTTGCTCACCTACAAGACCCAATCAATTGCATGATAAAGTAGCACAATAGACACAGCTAGGAGAGATTACACTTTCTTTTAGTTTGTCTCCACAATATCTCAGCACTTTGACCCAGGATTAAATCATGGATAATAGACATTTTACCAACTGATGGTATAATTATTTCTTGATTTGGTGCCAGCATCTTCTAAAATAACTGCTTCCTTTTTTTTTTTGCATCTTGTACATTTTGTGTATCATTTAAAGATAAAATATTAAACAATTTTTAAGCTTCATGTCACTAGGTATCTATTTAGATTTGAATGAAGAATTCAGAAAATTAAAACATAGTTAAACTGTTGTGGCATTACAGTAGCCTAAGATTTGGTAACCAAATCTTCCATCCAGTTAACTCTAATTTAAACTGGTTTTGAGTCGATTTAAGTCCATCAAACCTAACTGGAATTAGTAAACCCATTACTGCATTAAAGCAGCATTCCACCCTATGATTTTAGATTCTGATTGCCTTATATTGGCTGGAGATGATGGGAACCATAGTTTCAGTTTAGGAAAGCATGGAATAAAATTACTCTAATGCCTATATAAGATCATATCATATTTGCCATATTTCACTCTGTAACCTTTTTCTATTTTTATCGTTCCCTTACTTTCCAAATGCAGATTATTGACAAAGAAATCAATCCATTTGTGGACAAATGGGAAGAAGAGGGACAATTTCCAGCACACCAAGTTTTTAAAACCCTCGGGAAGGCTGGATTTCTTGGAATAGACAAGCCAACTGGTGAGAAAGGAACATACTTTAATAATTGCCTATAATTTAGAAAGCATGTTTAATATTTGGCTGAAGCATTTAGATGCTGGTCTTTCTAAATGCATCCTAATTATAGCATTTTAACTTGAATGGGCTGAAATACAAAATCCACCAAATACAATTTTTCTAAAATCTAAAGCAGGTTTTATGTGGAACATGTTTTGAATATGGTACTAGAATTTGATTTTACTTGAGCTGTTAAACTGTATAATTCTTCATAACCTTTAATAAATAATTCTACTTGCTGTTTTAATTAACTGATTTAAATGCATTTGTTTTTAACTTCAGTTATCCGTCCACTGTTCAATGTTCTATATTATGGAAGTATGTTTTTAAAGTGATTAAAGACTGTCTATTACAAACCTTTGCAAAGAATGCAAGAAATAAAAGTTCTAAAGATATATGAAATCTTAAAGCCTGAAAATTGTACCAGCATAATATTAAACTGACTGTTGCAAACTACTCATGTCCATTTTCTGGCTTTATTATCTCATTTGCATAATAGTATTTGCAGCCAAAGAGCATACTGAATCATTATTGGGCTGTTCTGGGGAGACGTCTGTCTAATCAAGTAATTTCTGCAAATCTTAAAGTGTACTGTCTTCCACTTAGGAATGTATACAACTGGTTGTGCTACAAAAAAATTGGTGTGGTTAATAATACACAGGTTTAATTGAATATGTTCAACAAAGTTAGTGGTTTTATTGTTGAGCAGATCTTGAAACACTAGACCAGTGATGGCTAACCTTTTTGCCGTCGGGTGCCAAAAGTAGGGGGAGCGCAAAGGGGTAGTGCGTGTGTGTGTGTGTACACACCCATCATTCAACGCCCCCCCCTATGCCCAACCCGCTGCGCCTGCGTGTGTGACCCATCCCATTTTGGGCCTAGCAGACCTCCCTGAAGCCTATTTTCAGACTTCTGGTCCCCCTTTTTCACCCTCCCCAGGCTCCAGAGATTTTCTTGGAGCCTGGGGAGGGCAAAAACAGCTTCCCCTGCCCTCTGCAGGCTGGAAATGGCCCATTTTCCAACTTTCAGTGAGTCCGGCAGGCCCAGTTTTCGCCCTCCCCAGGCTCCAGAATATTTCTTCAAGCTACGGAGGGCAAAAATGTCCTCCCTCAACCTTCCTGGAGGCCCTCTGGAGGCCAAAAACACCCTCCCAGAGCCTCCGTGCGAGCCCTGTACTTACCTGGCATCCAAAAAGGGCAGAGTAGAGGAGGGGGGGATGGTGTGGGCGGGGCTAGCTGAAAATCAGCTGGGGAGCTCAGCTAGGGCAACGGCTCGCGTGCCTGCAGATATGGCTCCATGTGCCACCTGTGGCATGCATGCCATTGGTTCGCCATCACAGCACTAGACGGTGTGTTATCACCATGAAATTGTTTTTTTCTACTTAACTTAACTACTTTCTACTTAAGTGTAAAAGCCAGCTTTCTTAAGCATTTCATTTCCTTAATAGAAGCTTTGAATGTGTGGTCTAACAGTTTTATTAGTTTTTATTTTACAGATGTGTTATTCAATTAGTGGTGGTTAAATTGTTTGTAAAAATTTTTCAATAAAAAAAAATGCTGGCTCACCTGCCCTTCACTCCGCCCTATCACTATTTATTGGCCTCGCTCGCTGTGTTGCAAAGCTTGCCTTAGTGACACACTGAGGCATAGCTGCAGTTATTCTTTGGCTCCTCAACCACATGGCCCAGCCTGCTTTCCTAACTTTGCCCGCAACGGCCTCCCACTCTGTTCCTGAATGCCCACCCCGGACTGCTCCCGACCGCTCCAGCAGCAGAACAGGCAAGTACAGCCTCAGAGAAGCGGGGCTGGGAAAGGTGGTTGATCTGCACCCACCCAGCTGCCGGCCACGGCCCACCCCCATCTGAGCACTCCCATCCGAGCACCTCGCTAGTGGCTGGTGACCATGTGGTTAGTGAAGTGCTTGGATGGGGTGGCCAGCAGGCGCGAGCCACTGGCTATTCTATCCAAACGCTTGCGGTAGGGATGCTGCTGCCACCACTGCTGTGGCTGATTGAATGCTTCTCCCGGGTCTTCTCAGCAAATTCTTCTGCCACCAAGAGCAGCTCCTGAACAAACTTACTGGCTGATCTGGATTGGACGGCTGGGAGCATGTGACATTGAGGCCAGGCTCTGGGTACAGGTCAAAGAGTGAAGTCGTGCAGGTGCGTGTCTGACTGTGGTCATGGGGCTTGCCCCCTGTCACAGGTGGTGCCAGTGCCAAGTATCAAACTCCCAGGTACCCTCAGGAAAGGAAGGGTCATCAGCAGAAGCAGAGCCGCGGCAAGGCAGAAGGGGTGGTGGCAACGCTGTTGCAACTTCTTGTGTGTTCTTAAACCGCACGTGCTCTTCTCTGAGGGAAGGCTGGGGTTGCAGTGAATGGGATGGTGGGGCTTTGCTTGTAGGAAAGCTGTGGGAATAGCATTCTAAGAGCGGCTTGTTTTAAGCCTTGAGCCAAATGATACTTGCCAGGATCTTTGACCTGCATTTTGAAGATATTCCTGTCTGTCTCCACCAGCTCTCAAAAATTTGGGGTCCCCTGCTCCAGGGATGAAGTGCTCCCGGTTCGGACTAGATTGCCCAATGGAAGTGGGTAGTTCAGAGAACCAGTAGCAAAAATCCGTGCCCCCCTCCCTCCCCACCCAGCTGAGCTGCGCAATCATCAGAGGCCTTTTTTTTTAGTTTTTAAAAGCATTTTTTCTACAACTTCTTCGGCTGGAGGTTGTAGAAAAAATGCTTTTAAAAGCCTCTGACAATCCCAGCTGAGTTGCCTGATTGGCAGAGGTTTTTAAAAGAAAAAAAGCCTCTGCCGATCAGGCAACTCAGCTGGGATCGTCAGAGGCCTTTAAAAGCATTCTGAGCCTTTTGATAGCATTCTTTTACAACCTCTTCGCGGAAGAAGTTGTAGAAAAAATGCTTTTAAAAGTAAAAAAAAAATGGCCACGCCCACCCAGTCACATTACCCTCCCCTACTAAGCCAAGCCCACAGAACCGGTAGAAACAAATTTTAGATTTCACTACTGCCCTGTTCTGGATCTTGATGAACTGCAGTACCCAGCATTTTCACCACTGACTATCCTGACTGAAATACTTGGAAGTGGTCTTTTAGCAACCTTTTTTTAAAGCCAATGGTCCCCCACCCCTTGGACTAGAACTGGTCATAATACTGTACAAAAAAAATGTACTTTCACAATGCATTTGTATCTCTGAATCGAATAAACAGTACATATTGTGAGCTATGGTAAAAACTTTTATTTCCTTTACACTAATTATACAACAAACAAGGAATGCTTATTTTCTGAAATCATGTACATTCCAGTTTTTTTGCCTTCTGGACTCAATGTGGGCTTAAAATGAACACAGGACCACAACCAAGTAAACGTATATAGTAACAGTACTAACAATCATTAGGTGGAGTAGCCATTTTAGATTATTTATGTTGGGTATTAGGGAAGGACCCAAAAGACTACATGGACAATGCACAGCTGACTCTGTAGCTCTTAAGTCAGTCTCCTGAATTTAAAATGTTATATCGGCCCTAGTCTAAAGGAAGATTCCACTATCAGTCCAGTGTGATATTGCACTCTCACATGTGTCAGTTCTACAACAATAGAACTATTCACAACAGAAATTTATTCGAAGGACATCCCATTGACTATATGGGAAGGTGCTTATTCCCAGGTAATTAGGAAATGACTGGGTGCTTAGTGTACTCTTTTTTCCAGGAAAATGCAGTTGGATTAGGATCTCCAGGCCGAAGCGCGGCCCGATAGTGCGGTAGACATGCTACTGCCACTGCCTGGGCAGGAGAGGAAGAAAGACAGTGAGAGCGGACATGAGGGACAGAAAGAGAGAGGGGCGTGGAGAAAGAAAGATGAAACTGACACACAGAGCTACTTGTTTAAAAGAAAATACTGGGAGCCACAAAACCTGGCTGGGAGTGATCATGTGACTGGGTAGGAGTAAGTGATATGAAGTTGGCAATGCCCACCCAGGTTTAAGGTTGTGTTTAAGTGTTTACATGTGTTTAAGGTTGAGTATTTAAGGTTGCAGCCCCTTACCTACCCCATCTGATTGCTTCACCCTGCAGCCAGCCCTGTAGGCCTGCGCCCATCTCCCACCTGAGCAGCAACGGCCTGCCTATCCCAGTTGTATCACCTTGCCTGCAGCCGGCCCGAATGTCCTCCTTGGACTGCCTCTGACCGCTCCAGCAGGTTATTTTTATTTAATTAATTTAATTAAGAAGGCTGTAATGGGCATAAATGATGACCAGTCAAAAGTGCAAGGACCTGTCAGAAATCACTTTTTTCAGCCCTCTGGGTAGTCCCTATGTGCATATGGACTACTCAGAGAGCTGAAAAAGTTATTTTTGACCGGTCCTCACACTTTTGACCAGCCTTGCACTTACAACTGTCCTCATATTTTACATTTTGCACCCTATCTTGTCACCGTGGTGAAGAGAAGTAGTTGTGAAATGACTGATACGGTTGTTAAGAATGCTGCAACGGGCATAAGTGTGAGGACCGGTCAAAAGTGCGAGGACCGGTCAGAAATGACTTTTTTCAGCCTCTGAGTAGTCCCTATACATATAGCCACCCGATCACATGACCACCATGCCACACCCCAACTAAGCCACGCCCATAGAACTGGTTGTTAAAAAAATTGAATCCCACCATTGTGTTCAATTATATTAGATACTCAGTTATTGTAGGAATTGTGGATAAAATTCATAAAATAGCTAATAATGTTGAAATTTTGTATGCCATAGCTGATGAAAGATAGCCAGGTAGCCTAATTCTGGTCACTTAGAAGTTATAGAATTCACTAAGAATTGTGAGTAAACAACATCGAGCAGTCTTCAAATTTTATTTATTTATGTATGTTTATAGTCAGTTTTAAGGAAGTTGAAGAGAAATGGTTTGGATAGAGGGCTGGGTTCACTTTTTTTTACAGGCTTGAATCTTTTCCCCCAACCGCTACGTCTGTTAAAATCTCTTCTCATGGACTCTTTACATTATTAAAAAAAGTTTTATTTTAGACTTTTTCATAAATATTCTTATTCCTTATATATAATGTATTAATGTAGCAACTTTGAAAAGCAAATAAGGGTTAATTGCATACTTCAGATCTTGCTTTGAATAGTCAAAAATGAGAATTTTTATGAATGCATGTTATTAAATTATAGAACAAAGTGGAACAAAAGCTTAGTAATAATGTATTGTTTGTATCTTTTCTTCTGCCATTTTGGAAGGAAAGTGCTCAAGTTTTATGTAACTTATTTTGAAGCTATTCCAGATCTTACTGAGTTGCCATTATAGTATAGCATTTATTTGCAAGTATAGTTCTCCTCAGAGAGTGGAATATTTCAACATTTTATTCTTATATTCAGTTCTGCAGCACTTAATAGACATCAGTTAACCTTAAAAAAAAATAAAGCAGGGGTCAAAGATAACTAGGAACTCTTATGGCCAAGAAAACAAAACTCACATCAAGTTTCATTAATTATATTCAGCATATGTATCTGTTAATATAGATAGGGATTAGAATGTAGAAACTTGGAAACTAAATACAAATAGTTCTCACCTGACAATTGACTACAGTAGAGTTCAAAATTGATGAGGCAGTTAAGTGGATTCACCTTATTTTACAACACTTGCCACAGTAGTTAAGTAAATCAGTTTTTTAAGCAAATCTGGCTTCCCTCATTGACGCTGCTTGGTGGAAGCCAGCTGGAAAGGCTACAAATGGTGCTTGTACGGCCTTGGGTTAATGCAACTGTTCTAAATGCATGCTAGTTGTTAAGCACTGGAATTTTGATCACCTGCAGTGGTCCTAAGTGTAAAAACTGGTCATAAGATAACCAAAGTTCAAAAATTAAAGCAGCTTGTTTAGTGACTGTTCAAAAGGACATCTCTGAAAAAAAAAGTAGACTTATGACCAGTTTTTTTTTTCATGGTACTTGAAAAATATCGGTAAGTACATCTTATTTAAAAATCCATTAACCTTCTGTCACATTTTCACTTCTTCAAACCTGTCCTATTATTTTTTTGTTAGGAAAAGAAAAGTGGGAAAAATAGTAATTTCAAAGAAATTTGAAAATTTCTCGGATGCCCAGAAGTTTAATCCTCAGTTCAAAATCCTTTCCTTTTTAGTTTTTTCATGGTACCGAGAATATGTTTTACTGGCAAGGATTAAAAATAAACTTTAGAATGCTGACGCACTATGAATCAAATAACTTGGAGTACACACTTTTAAAATATTTTTTCTTGAATTTGTCAGAAATGATATATAAAGGGTTGGGTTGAATTGGGTTTGATGTGGTGTGGTTTTAACCAAAGATTTGACCCAAATTATGTAATACTGAAATGAAAGCTTTAGTTCATATCCTGGATTCAGCGGTGTGTTTGGATATTGTTTTGTTTTATGGCCACAGTTTTATTATTCTGTGTAAATTGGCAGAGAATGTTTTTACTAAGGGAAAGCCAAGAGAAGTAATTCACAGATATCATTGTCTATTGCCTATAGCCAGGTTTTTCTCTGGTTTCAGTACCAGAAGTCAAAAAGAAGTCATAAGTTAATTTTAGACTCATGGTTCACAGATTTGAATACAACGGCAGTCTTCACAAGATGCAGAGTTTCAACTGTAGGCAACACTGAGGGTAAACTGTAGGCATATGATGTATCTGGAGAATTTAATGTGCTCTTTAGGAATTGTCCATTTGCTCATCTGGAAAAGTCCAGCCAGCTCTTGAATTCAGGTGTTTATTCTGGTTTAGTCCTGTATAGTGTTACTTACTTAAACTCTTGGAAGAAGAAAATTACATTCCATGTCATTTATTTAATTAATTTTTTTCTCCTCTCTCATCCTCTCTCTCTCTCCCATTCTCTTTCTCTCTCACACCCATTCTCTCTCTTTCTCTCCTAATCTGTTATTTTTATTCCTTTTCTGCATCGTCATGTATTTATTTATTTTTTTGGTAAAATGTTGTACATCAAGTTTTCAACGTTTTTATCTAGTCATGAGGGTGTAATTGGTGTGGACTTTGATATATGATAGACAGTTTTCAAAGAAGCACTTGTGCATGAGATTCAACTGTGATGCATTAGAAATGGTTTTTTCCAAAGGAAGATTATTAACTTGTCAATCAAGATAACTTTGTCTAAATACTTATGATTTTCCAACTTTCCATCAATTTAGAAAGTTTGAAAGTTTCCTCCCCCCCACACACTTAAAATTTTTATATGTATTTAAAAGTGCTTTGGACATTCAACCAACCAGCCAATCAACCAACCAACCAGCCAGCCAGCCAACCAACCAAACAAACAAACAACAAACAAACAAACAAACAAACAAACAAACAAACAAACAAACAAACAAACAAACAAACATTTGTATTTCTGTACAAAAATACGGATAGATCTTGAATATTTGAATAATGACTATAAGAGGAGAGATGAATGTATAAAATAATTAAAGTTTTCCTAAAACAACATACATTACTGTAAAATGTCTCTAAGTGCTATTAGGCCAGTCTTCCATATTTAATTTAATTCCATTTTCAATCTTACTTTTCCATTTATGTTCAAAAATACTTTTAAATAAAATTTATTGCTTTTAATATATTAAGTACTTGGAACTTTCTAATATTAAATTAAATATATTTAACATAAATTAGTATTTCAAAAGATTAATAAATTTCTAGAAGTATAATGTTGATACATCTTTTCATAGAATTCATGGGTCTTAAAATGATTCTACACATACCATATCTTTTCCATCAATATAATTCATTCTGTAGTATAAAACCATTCTACATTCTGGGTAGCTTAAGACAAATATTTGAATTAAATATTGCTTGTCAACAGCTTTTTCATTATATATATTTGCTTTTCCACATAATCACAACATTCATTAGATATTTCATGCAACAACAGACAAGCTTCTTAAAGTTGTTATAAAAGCTACATTTGTCTTTTCAGCCAGATTCTGTCCACCCCTTCCTTTGAGTCAAACAGATGCTCAAAAAAGTTTTTCTTCAGCTTTGGGAAAAGCTTTGGGTGAAAATTACATTGTGCCAAGTTTTGACTATATGGCAGATGGAATAAAATGATGAGATCTGACTTTGTAATTGCCATTTGGGTAGCCTGAAAAGTGTGACACCAGGTTTTAGCACATTATAACAAATTTTCCTTTCTTGAGCTTCTGAACTCTGCTTAATCATTGTTCCAAAGTTTTGAATATTTTAATTTAACACTTTGAGTTGATAATAGTGCCAGATTCAGGGAAATCCATATGAATAGCAACTTCTGATTCCAAAAAACTGGAACTGATTTCCTCTGAGTGATCTGATTGTCCTTAATTTATCACCCTTCTCATGTGAAGGTTAACAGTTTGTTTGTTTGTTTATTTATTTATTTATTTATTTAATTTTTATACCGCCCTTCTCCCAAAGGACTCAGGGCGGTGAACAGTTAAAATAACATACATATAAAATGTGAATATAAGATAATTAAGCCAGTTTGGCTCATCAGTTAAGAATCTTCAGCATAAAGATTTAGAACAATTAGAAGAGATTTATGCCAAGCCAGCTTGATGAAACAGAAAGGTCTTAAGTGCATTACGGAAAGTACGAATATACCTGCAATATACTTGTATATACTTGCTTAGTAGGGCTTTTGGCCCCCCCTAAGCAGTGTTCCTTTTTATACAAAGTCATCTTATTGCCCCACAATCTGGGTCCTCATTTTACCTACCTTGGAAAGATGGAAGGCTGAGTCAGCCTTGAGCCTGGTGAGATTTGAACTTGCAGGCAGCTGGCAGCTAAGTGCTACTTAACAGCACTTTATCCATTGCACCACCAAGGCTCCTTGGTGTCATAGTATGTTCATTTGCAGTTGCTGTCATAGTTTGTTCATTTCTTGATTACTCAAATTAACTTCCTGGCTTACCATCTTTATATTTGTAAGCCTAGCCTTGCACAGTAGTCATGTCAACAAAATCATAACCATAAGCAACCTGCATTCAGGGTGAACGTGAGAAATTTCAGTTGGAGGAAGTCTTTTGACAAGCAAAAATTCAGCTACTATATGTTGCTTAAAGTGCTGGATGCCCTTTATTCCATTTATGAATAGCAATACAATCTTTTCTCACAGTTACTTCCTACCAGCTGAAATGAAAGAACAGATGTTCAAGACTGCATCATAGTTTCTAGCACATCAGAACTGCAATCTGTTTATGACATGAGGTTGGAAATATTATTTAATATTCAATCCACACATGGACACACACATATACACAAATATATGCACACAAACGTATGTATTACATAATTAAAATTTTTAATATATTTAAAATAGGTATTTATAAGCTTGGTTATATGAGCATTCATTAAGGTATTCCTTCATTTATAACCAGTCACTTAGCTACTGTTTAAAGTTACCCCCGAGGTACATATGAGTCAGTTCTGACAGATGCCCTTCTCCACAATCATATAACTGCACTTTGGACCCGCGGCAACCCAGATTTATAGCTGTTTTCAGCATTCTGTTGTCACTGTGATGTTTTTGGCAAAACCTGGTATTTACTTTGGGTTTTCAGCAAAAAATGCCCCTACCTCCTGTTAGTGACTGTGAGGTTTACTTAGCACTGTGCTCACTTAACAATCACAGCTTTCTTTTTAACAACCACTGCAAAACCTGTTAAATCAGACCAGTTATATAATGATCCACTTTATGACTGGCAGGTCATGAGAGATTATTGTCATGAGTTCAGGACTACCTTTACATACAGAACAAAGTGGGGGGGGGAGGCAGAGGGGGGTGAGAGGGGGGATGATTATTGCTCTTAAACTTTGACATTTCTGCTATTTTAATTCTTTTATTGTACAGGCCTTTTGGAAATGTAAGATATAACTAAAAAGCGGATTATAGATTTTTTGCAATAAATACGTTTCAATGAACTTCGTATATTCTGGCTTGCCTTTTCTCTTTCCTTAAATTTTACATTTATCTCTAACCTTTTTAATAAAAAGTCAGGGAGATTTGTTTGACTCAGCATCCACTGTTCCAAATAAAAAGAAGTCAGTGTATACACGTCGTTCTTTTTTTCAAAAACAGCCATTTTTTTTCTATTGCCAGGAATTTTGTGTAACATAGGCAAGCCAAGAGAAAGACAGAGAAACTCTGTAGTTTCCTTCAAATCTGATCTTTCTAGTATATGTTTGTTTTTCTGGGAGTATAATGTGAAGAAATGAGTTTATCAAGCACTCTTAAAAATAATATTTTTTAATGATTAGGAAGACCATGGCAAAACTATAGTGGGATTTAGAAGAAACACATTTAATTAGAGGAAGGAACAAAAGTATCAGACTGCCCTTCCTAACTTCCTTCCACAAATTAAAGAGTGAACCCAATGTTATTTCCTCCTATTAGTTTTGTACATTGAATTTACTCCTGCTAGAACTCATTTACTAAATTAAAGATACTTATTTTGCAAGATTTTTTATTTTTATTCTGTTTTGTAAGATTATTTATCTTTTGTCAATTTTTTGTCCACCTCTAAATATACACACACACACACACACACAGAGAGAGAGAGAGAGAGAGTTTCTACTTTGTTTTGTATCGCCCTCTCTTTCTTCCCCCCCCCCTCCGTGTGTGTGTGTGTGTGTATGTGTGTGTCTGGTCTCTGTCTGTTCTGCAGTAGGCAATGTTATGCAAACAAAATTAATTAGTTTATAAGCAAAGACATAAGTAAGTAAATGTAAAAGGGGGCTTACTTTTTGATAGCTTCTGTTTGTAATTGATATTTTCTCTTTTTAATTTTATTTATTCATCAGTATTTCAAGGCTGCCTGATTCCTCAACAGTTATAAATAAATATGCAAGGAAGCAATATGTATAAGAAGAATACAGCTGGCCAGAATCTAGAACTAAGCTAAACTAAACTAACTAAAAGGACTACACAACTACCTTAATCCATGGCTTGAGTGAACAGCCAGGTTTTGATAATTTTCAGAATGTTGCAAGAAGCTGCATGAATCTCCAGGGAGATATCTCTTCAGAGGAAATAGCTGCAACTCAGTAAGCACATCTTCTGAGTCACTCAAAACCTCATTGTTTTAAAGCAGAGATGGAGAACGATGCATCTTTATGACTTTTGACTTCAACTGCCAGAATTGGCTTGCTCAGGAAAGCCCATTGTTCCCCACCCCTGGTTTAAAGGGTCCAGAAGGCTCAGGAGGATTCTAGATATAGTCTGATACCCCTAGCCAGAGGTAACAATAGCTCCTAGACTTATATACTGCTTCATAGTGCTTTACAGCCCTCTCTAAGCGTTTTAGAGAATCAGCATATTGCCTCCAACAATCTGGGTCCTCATTTTATTGACCTCAGAAGGATGGAAGGCTGAATCAACCTTCAGCTTGTGAGAATCACTAACCACTGCGCCATCGCTTCTATTTTTGTCTGTTGTCACAAAGGGAAGCTTCAGTTGGATACTATCATTTGATACACTTCTAAAAGAGCAACTAACACTTCTCCCTTCCCCCTGCTCCATTCTTGTGATGTGGTCACCTTTGAGGAATCATCATCTCTTTTGCAGATCCTGCTCTGAGATATTTTGATTTTTGTCATTATGAAGTTAACATTTAAGTTTTCTTGTTTTTGCCCTCCCAATCATTTTTGTGATAGAGATTCCTGTATGCTGCTCTTTTTGCCTAAATCTAATCTAAATGCTTTTAACTGCAGTTATCTCAAAATTTCTTTGAAGTTCTATGTAGGAAAAATCTGCTATTGCAACCTTCAATTCAATTCAGAATAGAGCTGGAAGGGACCTTGGAAGTCTTCTAGTCCAACTCCCTGTTTTTAGAACCTTCTAATAAAATGCATATAACTATGGCCAATAGCAAATAATCCATGGATTTTTTACAGCAGAATTTTAAAGTAATAAAAGATAACATATGCTTATAAGTGTTTCCAGGTAGTGGCAATGTGCTAGTTCATATTGAGTGTATATATAAACATTTGCAAAGCCATTTATATTTTGTTATACAAATTTTATGCCAAATAGGAACAAAGTACAAAGCCGCATCTCTTCTTTTTGAAAACATCTGCTCTTCAAGAAATACACAATATGGTAGAAAATGCTATACTTGACGTCATTTTTCAGACTGTGTAAAAATTATAGATTGAAATAGAGATTTCATTGTGCCATTGCTAGCACTGAAAAATAATTTTAAGTAAAATATTAAATGGACAGCACAAATTATTTTGAAGAAAATGTTGGTCAAGAGTGATTTATAAAAATATAAATAAAATCACAAATCTTTCTATAGCAGAACTTTATGTATATAATTTAAAAGACGTAAGCATGCTTTTAATTTTCTCATAAGCATTAGTGCAATTTAGCTTTTGTTTCTATTTGGTTGAGAACATAACTTTCCTGTCCCCCAACAACAACCTTAAAATAGTGATGGTAGTCAACTTTATTCCCTATTCTGATCTATGTATATATATCACCTTACAAACTGGCTCATTCAATACAGCATTAATATTATTACATACAGTATATATATATATCTAATTTCTATATATCTAATTTGCTCCTGGAAGCATGAAGCTGAGAACACCAGCCTGAAGATGACAAATGAGACTTTGACGAAACGTCGCCAAGACACTTCCAATTTTATGCGGGAGAAGACCCGAATAACCAAAGACCTATATACAAACACCCGCGAAAACCTCAGAAAACACATATCTAATTTCATTCACATCTTTAAGTTGCTTTCTTTATGAAGGAACAGCGCTGCATTTTGAATACTAGTTGTCCCTGAAACTCCAAAGACAGAGTTTTATGCCTACTTCACACATTCCTTGCAGTTGATTTTCTACTGTTTTGATTAGAATGTGGGCAAACATGTCCCTAAATTTACTATAGAGCATACTTTCTGATGACATTTTCTAGCTGGGTGATGAACTATCTATAGGCAAACAATCAAGCTCAGAAAGCACCTAGGACTCTATAGTATTTATTTTTCCTAAGTTTCTAGTGGGCACTCCAGTATGTCTCCACTTTTAAACTGTGGGGACATCTAAGAGAGGTAATTTAGTTTAGTTTGTAGCAAAACATGGAGAGATAATAAGTCTCTTATCTGTTAAAAGCTATAATACCAATGATACATTGGCCCTTACAATTATTCAGTCCTTCATTAATTAAGCAAGCATAATAAATCATTTATTGGAAATTATTGATTGTCCACATTTAGTGGTAGACAACAATGTCCTGTTTTTAGTCTTAAAGCATTGGTTTGATTCACTTATTCATGTATGCCTTCTGCCATACCAATGACTACCTTTTGGATCTAGATTTACTTTGAGGAGTATGTGAGAAAATATTTCTGTCTTCATTAACCTCGGGCAGAAATTTATGTAACTGAACAACCTAAAATAAAAATAACTTATGCTGTATATATAATGGATTGGAATAATATACTCTTGAGTTTTTTTGTTAATAAAGCTGTTAACTACTGTAAAATGATTGCAGGAGGAGAGATTCTGCAACTCATATTATTGCTCTGGGACTATCAATCAAGCCCCTTAATAAACAGATAGAATGATAGCCTCATAGTCCAGTCAAAGCTAACCTGTCTGCATCCTCCAAGGATAGAAATTATAGTGAGGTAGTTGCCTTAGACAATAGGGTGTAGGAAGTAGTGGCAGCATACCTAGCTATTCTCTTGTGCTTCCTAAATTTTCTCCTTAAATATTCTTTAAACTCTATTTAGCATCTCTTAAACTAATTTATTAGAAGAAACAGAGGTTCCATCCTCTCATCAGTGTTGAGGTATGAATGCTATCTAGGTCACCTTGGCATTGGTCTGATTAAGAAACATGATTGGCTTTAAGCAGTGTCCTTAGTTGGCAAAATGTCTTCAGCATGCCTTGACTTTCTCTGAAAGACCTATTGTGCTACCATTTTAATTCTATAGGTGATAGTAATTCATCAAGGTAATTCACTAAAATGGACTTGTTACATTATGCAAAGAAGCGGTATAATGGTTGTGGTCCGCCCAGCAGCCTGCGGAGCTGGCAGCAAAGTTGGACAGTGAGACGGTTGGGGAGGAACATGGGCCAGTCCAGGAGTCGGGAAAGCCCAGACGAGGGCTCTGCAGTGGAGGCAGACATGAGAACAGAGATCTGAGTGTGATGTGGGGACACCGTAGCCTCCAGAGTCAGATAGCAGAGAGGCAGAGGAACAGGACAAACCTGTTCCTAGTGCGCGCATGCGCAGAGCTGCCAGAAGGCACAAACAGTTAAAACAAAAGGGATGAATCGGGAGTAAGGCCTGGAGATAATTGGCCCCTCCCATAAGGCTTAAAAGAGGAGCAAAGACACGTGGGCACTTTGCAGGAAAGCAATGTTGTTAATTCTGTTTGATTCTGGAATCCGTGTGGCTTTGTCAAGTAGGTCTTTGGCAGAGTGTCAAGGGAGATAAAGGTTGGTGATTATCCTGAAGGATTTCTCCCGAAGGACTTTTTGCAACTAATTGGGATTCAGCTGTGAATGAACGTAATTCACAGCTGCTGCAATAAAAGAGGTTTTTGGGACTTACTCGTGTGTTTTAATAACTCGGGAAGCCTAGGTCACAACAATAATAACTCTAGAATTCATAACTTTATTTTTAAAAAGTTTTTTATTTTAAGCATAATTAAAAAGACATACATAGACATACAACATATAACATACACAAAATCTTAGTTTCTTTTTCAGCTACTTAACAGTGATCCATTTCTTACTAAATATTAAATATTTACAGATATTATAATGTTAACTTATTCAGCCTTTTTCTCCTATTATATTTCAATTCTACTAACATATTAATTGATCTATCACATTATCTTCCTTCCATTCTTCATTCCTTTGATTTATTGCCTTATTTTTCAACCATTCACATCAATTATTCCACACTTTGTAATATTTGGTTTCCTCTTTCCCCTGAATTTCTTTGGTTAGTTTATCTAGTTCTGCATATTCCAATTTTTTTTTAATTAGATCCTTATCTGGTGGTACTTCTTCTAGAAGTACCACCAGATACTTCTGGTGGTACTTAAATCAGTTTTGTAACTGTAATGTATTTTTTTAAATTTTCAGAATATGGTGGCCTAAATTTGGATTTCTCCTACATCACTGCAGTGGCAGAAGAACTGGGATGGATTCGCTGTGGAGCTATTCCCATGGCTGTTGGGGTACAGAGCAGTATGGCTACACCAGCTCTTGCAAGGTACATTTGTGAATTTTTTTCCCCATTGAGCCAAGAAATAGAGGCAATTCAGGGCATCAAGTCCAATTTCCCACTTAGTTTGTGAGGTTTTTTTTAAGGTAGTACTGGAATTTCCAGAACCTTTGGAAAAGACAGAAGTGAAACAGTTCGAAATCTAGCTCTGAACAGCAGAATTTTTTTTAAAAAATAAGTCTACAGAGTAATCTCCTTATCCCACATTTGATCTCAGGATAGAAGTGTGACAAAGTTCTAATTTTGAAGGTGTGCTTCTATGGATGTTTATTATTTACTTGTATATTTATTTACTTATTTATTTATGTTACCATAAACTGCTGTAATATCAACTGATGAAAAGTAGGTCCTATCCCAGGCCAAGCAGACACAAGTACACATGGAGAGAGATGGTTGCAAACTTTACTGATAAATTTTGTAACATAAACGAATATCCAGCAAAAGAAATCCGACTGCAAACAAGTCTTCTAAAGTTCATCAAGCTGTTCTTTTTAAAAAGCTCCTATCCACAACAGTAGGCCCAAGAATGGTCAAGCAAACTTTAAAGGCACATAAATTATAGATTTGTCAGCCAGTCTAGGTCCAGCAGCAAAGAGACAAGATTTCAATTTGGGAATCAAGGTATACATTATCTGGATAAGTAAACAGTTGTTGACAGTGGTGGGGCTTGAACTCTTTGCTACTAGTTATATAAATGGAAGCATCCCTTGTGCTGTTCATTTGGAAGGGGAAGACTCCTTTCTTGTGAAGAGTTTTGCAGAGCATATTCCCCCCCCCCCCCTGCTGTCTTCACATCATGGTGAGCCCTGCACTAGGGTGGTGGCAGTTTAGTCTTCTCATCCTCAGAGACCTGTAGTGTGGCAACTATGTTGTTGTTAGTTGTGAAGTCGTGTCCGACCCATCACGATCCCATGGACAATGTTCCTCCAGGCCTTCCTGTCCTCTACCATCCTCTGGAGTCCATTTAATTTCCTCATATGAGTCTGAGCTCACCATGACATGGAGCAGAGAAAGCTTTGATGACATTTGAGAAAATGCTTACCTTGTGTATTTATTTATTACATATTTGCAACATTTCAGTGAAGGAGATCAAAAATGACCTGGGATGTCCGCAGTTGAATTGTTTGCTCTGACTTCAGCATGGTGTTGTTACTTCATCATAGAGACAGTTAGCCTCTCTTCAAAGGTCAGGAGACATGGAAAGTATATAAAAAATACTATGTAACTAACCAAAACCTTTTCTTGCTAGAAGACTATATTAGTATGGCAGATGGCATTCTTGTAGATGTTGGACACCAACATACATTTTATTTGGTGCATGTGCCAAATAAAAATACTTTAAAACATTGAAGTGTCTAAAATCATTCATGATTGTCACATCTCACAAGATTTCAGGTTTTTTGTCTTGAAATTTCACAAGGATTCAGCATGCTTTACCACAGTCGGATAAATATTTCAGCATTCTTGCACCGATTTGTGTTCCAGCTGTTTTTATTTGGATTCCCTGGGTGCCATCAAAAGGTGCTAATGATAGCATGGTGGCTATAGCATCACTTTGCTGATCCTGGATACAATTTATAATTTGGCAAGCACTTATCTTTTTTTCAGCATATCATCTGATGAAATTTTACATTTTAGGATTTGGGAATGTGTTATATTAACTAAATAAATTAGCTATTCAGTAACGCTTTGCATGATTATATTAAAAGTGATTTCAATGTTGGTGGTTGCTTTCCTCTGGGTGTACTTTAGTTTGTTGGTATGCTTCTTAAAATTTGCATTTCCCAAAACTGGGGGAGTGATCCAGGGGTGGCTTCTAAATTTTTTTACTATTGGTTCTGTGGGTGTGGCTTATTTTGTGAGCATGGTTTGATGGTCATATGAAAATTCCTTAGGATTTAGCAGAAATACTGGTTTACCAGGCTTTTAACTGCTTGCAGAGCTGTACTGGTCTACCCATTTGTTTTTGGAGCATTCCAGTCCACCTATTTGTTTTTAAAATGCACTGGGTCTATCACAACACTGCCTTTTACTGCTGATCAGCTCTAGGGCGGCCCTTTGAAATGCTGTGACAAGAGTTTAAACAGTTTTTTTTCCCTTCTAGCTGATCAGCTGGGACTCAAGAGGCAGCGAATTGATTGGGGCGGGGCACTAATAATTAAAATACTAGTGTTAGAAATTAAAGGCTTCTGATTTGCCCCACCTCCCTTTTTAGCCAAATTAGCTGATAAGGGAAATCATCTTTAATACTCCAGTTTGATCACCTCATAATAAATCTACACATAGTGAAGAATCTACATATCTGAGGGCAATCTTCCTTTCCAGATTTCACACGACCTCAGGGCATCATTGTAATATACACATCCAAATGCCTCAGGATCAAACCCAAGACAGAAGCACGTCAATCTCCACATCTAAACTTCGAAGCCCACTTGTCATTGTGTGTGTGTGTGTGGGGGGGGGGGGATTGTCATTGGCTTCTTTGCAGGGCTGAAAAAAAGTGACAGTCACCAGGTGTAGTTGCTTTAACCACTACATCTAACTTTTTTTTAAAAAAAAACCTCAGATTGTATGTACACTTTCAAGTCAGCATTAATTTCTGGCGACTGCCTGGATGAGTCCCTGCGATTTTCTTGGCAAGATTTCCAAAGTATCTTGCTATTATCTCCTTCCTAGTTTGAGAAAATGGCTGACAAAGATGCAAAATGGCACCAAAAGGCAAGACAAAAAGAGCTGGCTAAGATCCAAAAGGCTAAGAAAAGGCCAGGATCAAGGAAGTTCCCCTATGGGAGGGGCAGAGGTTTCCTGCCCTCAGGAAGAAAGGCCATTGGGTCCTGATAATAATCCAGGTCCTCTGCAACTAGCCTCTTATCTCCAATGGTTGCTGAATGGTGCCAGAGAGTCATGCTATCCAGCCTTAGAAGAAGTTTTGGATAGAGCTGAAGCTTTTTCTCTTGCAACTACTAACTTGCGTGTATCAGGATCAGAGGTGTCTATCCATCCTCCCAGAGCTAGGCCTGAAGCCTCATTTACTCCTAAAGTGATGGGAATCTGCCCAATGGAGGAAGCTGGTTCAGGCTTGCCTGACCTTTTAAAAGAGATTATTTCCCAAGCTATTACGCAGGGAATAGCTGCAGGCTTGCAGCAGAGGAATCTCCCTTCTCAAGAGGTTTCCTCTGACCAACATCAACAGGCACAAATTGATTCAGAGGATTGGCTGGATCTTTGGGATATTACTTCTCTTGCTCCTTCCATGAGGAGTGGGGACTCCTCGGCTTTCTAACCTTTTCAGAAGATGAAGGGCTGAATCCGGATCCATTGCCTTTCGCAGGCCTTTTTAAACGGGATTTATTTAAGTCATTACTGCGTAAGGCCAATGTTGAGTTGTGGGTAAAGAAAGATCGTGAGGCGATAATCAGGAACGTAACTTTATTGAGCGTTACAACATGCTCTAACTCAGGCAACAAGAACGAGAGAACCAACTTTTACCGTCTGACAGCCGCTTAAGTACTCTGCCTGTCAGACAACTTAACCAATCCGCGAGCAGGAGTTTTCCCGCTAAACTCTAGCTCGCGTCTAGACCAATCCCCGGCGGTTAGCAACAATACCCGGAAGTGCGGAGTCGCTCCGGCGAGGACTCAACACCCCTTCATACCCGGACCGCGCATGCGTAGTCGGACAAATACGCTGGTCTGCGCCGGCTCCGCCCCGACCTGCGCAGAACCGGCTCACTCGCGGGAGGAGTGTCCACACCGCGGGTCGGAGGAACTGCTGGAGACTGGGCATTCGTCGAGGGAGATGAATCCGCCACTATTTCTGGCCGAGGCTCATGGGGTAAGTCCTCCGGAAGAAGTTCATTGGCCGGGATCAGGGCGCGGTTGTCCGGGAAGACTGCTTGCTCGTCAACGGCTTGGTGGAAAGGCGCCTGGGTTGGCTCATGAGGAAATGGGTCAGACTCGCTGTCAATCCTACGGCGCAGCTGGTCTATATGTCGACGCCACTCTCGGCCATCCCGGAGGAGGACCCTATAGGAATAGGGCCCAGTTAGATGAGTAATTTGCCCCGGGACCCATCTCGTGTTGGTCCCAAAACTCTGGGCATACACCAGGTCCCCTACTTTAAAAACTCTAGAGTGGGACCGAGCCTCCCCTGGGCGACCCTGATCGTAGCTTGGGTGCAGGCGGTCAAGAGTGGTCCTTAAACGGCGACCCATTAGCAATTCTGCAGGGCTATATTTGGTGGATGCACATGGGGTTGTATGCTGGGCCAACAGGTATTTACTAATTTTGTGATGCCAGTCATGTGGCCCCATCCGTCGAAGGGTGTCCTTGGCCGCTCTCACGGCTCTTTCCGCCAAACCATTCGCCGCCGGGTGAAAAGGGGCTGTCTGGGCATGGCGAATGCCCAGTTTAGCTAAAAACAACCGGAAGGGGGCCGAAGTAAACTGTGGCCCGTTGTCTGACACTAACACGTCCGGCAACCCGTGTGATGCGAACAACCTCTCTAGCACCCGCACTATAGCTTCGGACGTGGTGGACTGCATAATGGCCAGTTCCACCCACTTGGAGTGGGCATCGACTAAGATGAGGAACATCTGGCCGAAAAAAGGACCGGCAAGGTCCACATGCACTCGGCTCCAAGGTGCTTTTGGTACCTCCCACTCCCGAACAGGGGCCGACGGGGGAGCAGCCCGGGACATCTGACATTCCTGACAGTGGCCAACCCATTGTTCCACGTCCTGATCAATATTAGGCCACCAAACATAACTGCGGGCCAGGCCCTTCATTCTCACGATGCCCGGATGGGCATCGTGGAGCCGAGCCAAGATCTGGGTCCTTAAACCTACTGGCACCACTACTCTATGACCCCAAAGCAGGCAACCTTGCTGCACGGTCAACTCGTGCTGTCTGCGGAAATAAGGCACGAGCTCCGGGTCTCCTTGGGAGCCCGGCCAGCCCCTGCGCACCCAATTCAGCACGCGGGAGAGAATGGGGTCCGACGCGGTAAGAGAGCGAATGTCATTCGCTGTCACTAAATCGGGGAGATCTGAGATCAACAAGACGGGTATGTCTTCCGGTTGAGGGGAACTCGCATCATGGGCAACGGGGCAACGTCTCAGGGCGTCAGCGTGCCCGATGGCCTTGCCCGGACGATACAACAATTTATAATTGTATGCCGCCAAGAACTCCATCCAGCGCGAGACGCGCGGAGAGAGAACAGGTGGCGTCTGTCGATCGCCGGCCAGCAAACCTAAGAGCGGTTTGTGATCCGTGATGAGGTAGAAAAAACGCCCATAAAGAAAATTATGGAATCGTTTGACTCCGGCTATGGCTGCCAAAGCCTCCCTATCTATTTGACTATAATTCCGTTCCGCTGGAGAAAGCGTCCGGGAATAATAAGCTATAGGAGCCTCTAATCCGTTTGGAAGGACGTGACTGAGCACGGCCCCCACCCCAAAAGGTGAAGCGTCGCACGTTAGTGAGAGCGGTAGTGCTTCATCGTATTGCACTAACACAGCCTCGGATGACAGGACATCCTTTACTGCCTGAAAAGCGCCAGCAGCCTTCTGATTCCAATGCCAAGGTGTCTTCGCATCTAACAGCCGATGCAAAGGCTCCGCTAAGGAAGCCTTATGCGGGACAAAAACTGAGTAAAAATTAAGGAGGCCCAGGAAAGCCTGAAGTTCAGCTTTAGACCTGGGCGTGGGGGCCTTTTTAATAGCTTCCACCTTAGCGGGGGCTGGTCGAATGCCCATGGAATCAATCAAGAACCCTAGAAATTCAACCTGAGGCACGCCCAGGCTGCACTTTTCTCTTTTTACCTTCAATCCTGCCTGCCGGAACCGGGTAAGTACAGCCCGTAGCCTTTCGATGAGCTCGTCCTGATTCGCAGCCGCGATCAGGACGTCATCGAAATAGGGCGCCACCCCTGGCAGCCCATGGAGCAGCCGCTCCATAAGGCTCTGAAAAATTCCAGGGGCGACACTCACCCCAAATTGCAGGCGGGTGCATTTGAATGCCCCGCGATGAGTGACGATTGTTTGAGCGAGGGCCGTGGCGTCATCAACGGGAAGCTGCTGATAGGCCTGGGCCAAATCCAGCTTCGCGAAGATCCGCCCCTGGCCCAGAGAGTGAAGAACATGCTGGACCACCGGGACTGGGTAATGATTTGGCTGCAATGCCTTATTCAGGGTCGCCTTATAATCAGCACAGATCCTGATGGACCCGTCCTGCTTCAGGGGAATAACAATGGGGGTTTCCCATTTTGAGCATTCAACTGGTTGTAAAACCCCTTGGGCAATTAACTTATCCAACTCTCTGTCAACCTTGGGCCGCAACGCCAGCGGCACCCTCCGTGGTTTAAGGCGAATAGGCGCCACTTGGGGATCTAAGCTGAAGGAAATTGGCTGCCCAGTATAAGTTCCCAACTTGCCATCGAATACATCGGCAAATTCGGCGGCCAACAGGGCAGTTAGGTCTGAGCGGTTTGCATGCACTTCAGTGATGCCAAGGTGGAGGGCTGCAAACCAGTCCAGACCCAACAGGCTGGGTAGGTTATCCCTAACAATAATAAGCGGGAGGTGGCCTGAAAAATCTCTGTAACCCACCAGAACGGAACAACATCCTAATGTGGGAATCAAATTACCCTGGTAATCCCTGAGCCTAAGGGGACAGGGCTTCAACCACTTCCTTGATACGGCAGGCACTAAGGACTTGAGAGTGGCCCAAGAAATCAAAGATTTGGAGGACCCCGTGTCTATCTCCATTCTACATGGGGCGCCCTCCACAATAACAGTGACGTATAATTTGTGAACGGGACCAGGCGAAAAGGCATGGTTGATAGCAACCGTGGCAACCCCATCGCCCCGGGCCTCAGGGAATCTCTCAAAAAATCGGCCAGTTGGTTTCCCTCGCTGGCGCTTGGCTGCTGGCTCCGCTCCTTCCGCTGGAAACGCCGCCCGGCAAACTCTGGACAGATGGCCTCTCTTTCCGCATCGGCGGCACACGGCAGATTTAAAACGGCATTCCGCGCGGCTGTGCTGGCCCCCGCAACCGAAACAGAGTCCTTTTGAAGATTTACTGCTGGACGGTTTCTTCTTTTGGAAAGATGCCTTTAAAAGGCTCACATCTGCCTCGTCCTCTGAACACTCTTCCTGCTCTAACTCATCACGATGAACAGCCAGAGTCTTGCATCCAGGCGGAGCCCCACCAGGTTGGGCGCGCTGAATGTCTGCGGAGGATTTCGCTGACATCTCCGCCGCTCTGGCTTCATCTAGCGCTGTCGGGAGTGTCAAATCAGCCCGAGCCAACAACCGGCGCTGTAACTTCAGGTCACGCACACCGCAAACCAACTGGTCCAACAGCATGTCATCCAGATCGCGAAACTCGCAATAGAGAGCAGCTGAGCGCAAGGATGCCATGTATTCATTTACGGACTCGCCGTCTCTCTGAGAACGTTGATGGAAGGCATGGCGGCGCGCGATCTTGGACGGCATTGGCGAGTAGTGGTGCTTCAGCTTTGCCAACAAAGTCTCCCACGGCACCTCAAACACTTGTTGCGGAGCAGCCAGGGCCCTGGCTGTCCCGAAAATCTCACGGCCACACGAGCTTAAAAAGTAGCCCCTCTTCCGCTCATTCGAGAGGTCAGCCAAATCATTCGCTTGAAGGAAACATTCAAAACGAGCCAGGTAATCCTCCCAGGACTCAGAGGCTGGCTCAAAAGGCGTGAACGTTGGCAGGGCAGTCGCCATCCTAATAGAACTGAAAAGTATTCTTTCGCCTCAGCAAGATCCCACCTTCGTCGCCAGTGTTGAGTTGTGGGTAAAGAAAGATCGTGAGGCGATAATCAGGAACGTAACTTTATTGAGCGTTACAACATGCTCTAACTCAGGCAACAAGAACGAGAGAACCAACTTTTACCGTCTGACAGCCGCTTAAGTACTCTGCCTGTCAGACAACTTAACCAATCCGCGAGCAGGAGTTTTCCCGCTAAACTCTAGCTCGCGTCTAGACCAATCCCCGGCGGTTAGCAACAATACCCGGAAGTGCGGAGTCGCTCCGGCGAGGACTCAACAGCCAAGGCCATAACAAATTTGGATCCTGATCAAGTCTCAGAATTGAAACCCTGGGGATTCAGGCCATTTACTCTTTTCTGAGCCAATGGTGGAAGCTGAGGTAATTCCATCACCCAAATTATTTCTGGATGTAGTCCAGAAACAGTGGCCCAATCCAGGAGTGGGCATGCCTCTATCTAGATCTGAAAGAAAGTTTTACAATGTAGCCTCAGATCTTTCTAAAGCATTAGAGGTCCCCTCTGTGGATAGAGCAGTGACTGCCATGACTTCAGTAGCATTCTTGCCAGCAATAGATTGAAGGCAAAGGACAAAAAGGCTGAATTGTCCTTAAGGAAGACCCATCAGGCTGCTACCTGGGCAATTAAGGCTGCCATGTCAGCTTTGTTTTTCAGTAGGGCTTCCTTGCTCTGGCTTCACCAGATGCAGGAAAAGATTCCCCCAGAGGATATGAGAATTCACCAGGATATCAATAAGCTGGTGGCTGTGGCTGAGTTTTCAGCAGATGCTACCTTGAATGCAGCCAAGTTTTCATCCAGATCATTAGTCACTTCAGTAACAGCCCGTCATCTGTTATGGCTCAAACATTGGCATGCTGACAATAAAAACAAATGGAAATTGGCTTCAGACCCTTTCATGGGCAATAACTTATTTGGGAAAGCCCTCAACTCCATTCTGATTGAAACCAAAGGCAAGGGCAAAACCATGCCTTCCCTTTACTGGAGGGAGGACAGAAGATTTTCACCATATTTTAGGAGGCAATTCTTTTGTACTCCAGAGTTGGGAGCCAAATACCACCAATTCCAGAGGCTATATTCTGGCAGACAGGACAGACAGAAGGAGAGTCTGAGTTTCCGGCGCCTTCAGCAGTTTTCCTTTTGTAGAGTAGGAAGTCGCCCCTATCATCATTCAAAATGACTGCAAGGCCATTCGGCATTTGGGTAGTTGGATCAGCCTCCATTTCCATCAGTGGGAGGCTACTATATCAGACAAGTGGGTACTCAGCACAGTGCGATCAGAAATTTCTCTCCACCTCCCCAAAATTTTTATCAGATCCCCTGTATCCAGAGATGCATCCAAAAGAAGCCTGATGGACTCAGCAATTCAACGCTGCCTGGAGATCCAAGCAATTCAAAGAGTTAACACCCAATACCACCCAGAGACAGGTAGCAGCGCTGTCTTCGGTTTTATCATGTGGAAGTTTAGAGTCCCTTACCAAGCATCCCACAGTATGCAGATTCCTTAGAGGTGCCTCCAACTTGCACCTTCCTGTGGTTCACAGGTAACCCACCTGGGATCTGACAAAGGTTTTACAGGCCCTCATGGAGAGTCCCTTTGAGCCATTAAGACCAGCCAGTCTACGTTTCTTCATATTTAAGGTGGCCTTCTTTGTAGCTATTACATCAGCCAGGAGGATTTCAGAGCTGGCTGCTCTTTCTGTGAGACAAGACCTCTGGATCTTCCACCCAGACAGGGTGGTCCTAGGTTTGGACCCTTCTTTCATTTCATTCCCAAAATCAATTCATGATTTCATAGAGTCCAAGAGTTGATTTTGCTCAACTTCTGCCCTGGCCTGAGACATGCCCTAGAACAGCAATGGCTTACTTTAGATGTTAGAAGGGCTCTCTGTATTTACATCACATCACATCACATTTTCTTTCAGGAAGATGGAATCCTTGTTTATTTCCTTTCAATCATCTACACTAGGAAACAGAGTCACTCCTTCACTGGTAGGTCATTGGATCAGGGCTTCCATTGCCAAGGTTTACGAGATTCAGGCCCTCCCAACACCTAGGCACATAACAGCACATTCCACCAGAAGCGCAGCCACTACGGCGGCATAGGCGACAGAAGCTTCTATTGCGGAAATATGTTGAGCAGCTACATAGTCCTCCCCATCTCCATTCATTTGGCACTATAAGTTGGATTCCTTCACCTCAGCGGAGGCAGCCTTCGGGAGATGAGTCCTCCAGAGGGTTCATAATGTCGAGTGGACTTAGGACCAGACTGCTCCCATCCATAGGGGACAGGCCGGCTTGGTATATCCCATTCCTGGATGCTTTCAACCAACTCTCGGGAGAATTGGTGTTGGTCCTACCTGAATGCCATTTCTAGTAGAGATGAAAGAGAGCATCCAGCCCCACCTTACTAACCTCAGTCCGGGAGGGCTACTATTTTGCAGGTCACAAGTCTATTCATCGCTATGCTTTCGCTGAACTGGGGAATCACCAGACAAGGATAGGAGTGACCATATATGTAAATAAAGATCAGTTTCCATGCAGAAGAGAATAGAGTGACACCCATCCCTGGATGCTTTCTTCCAGCTCTACTAGAAATGGTGTTCAGGCAGGACCAACGCCCATTCACTTTCATTATGATTTGAATGAATATTACCATATATGAGTTTATCTAGAGGACCGAGGACAGTATTTCTGTGCCTTTGCTCACCATGAAGACTTCTTTTTGGATAAATCTTTGAAATAAAATTTCCCCCATGTCTTTAAATGTGCATAATGGATTTCTCTATTTAATTGCTTCTGACAGAGTTCTAAGCCATCTATAGCCATTTGTGCAGATTAAAATTATAGCTTTATATAGTACAACTGTAGCAAATAATACAGAGAACAAACCTTATTACGCTGAATTTTTCTCTGCAATTTAACATGAATCAGTAAATAACAATCAGTCTAGTTGCAATCCGTCATTCAGCAACCATTCAGTTACAACAGTATTGAACAAGAGGAATTTATGACCTGTCTATATTGGTTACAGCTGTCGCAGTATGCCCACAATCATGTGATAGAGATCCAGGTGTTTGGGTTCCTGACTTGCAATTACATCATAGCTTCAGTCATATGGTCACCACTGGGGACCTTTCTTGCCAGATTCCTATAAACAAAGGCAGTGGGTAAACTGGAAAGGAAAATCATTACAGTTACAGGAACTGGGTACGGCTAGTCTAGTGAAGAGAAGGATAAAACCGGAATAATGAAGTTTTAGTTTAGACAAAACATGTTTAAACATGATTAACATCTTTTCTCTGGGAAACCCCACTCCCACCCCCATAACAGAGCTTTCAATGAATCAAACAACATTTTATTAAAAGATAAAAGTTTGCATTTGGCATGCTTTTGACAAATGTGACTTTTCCTGTTGTATGCATGGTGATAATTTTTCTAACCTTGGCTCATACTTTGTAAGTTTGAGAGCAACACATGCATCACTCAGGTCATCTGTTAGTCCAAGGTATCAAGACTCAATTTCAGTGAGGGGCACATCAGGATTGTGGTTGACTTCAGGGGCCAGGGTGGCCATGGCCAGAGTGGCCATGGCCAGCTCCCACTGCTGCTGTGCTTGCTCTCCTTGACCAGTGTGTGTTCTCCTTGCTGATGGTGCATGCGGGAAGGCAAAGTATGTGGTCAGAGGGAAGCCCACTCCCTCTCCTTATGAGACCTGGCTTTGTAACCAAAGCATCCTCAGTGATAGGATCGGAGACCACCAGGAGAGGTCAGGAGGAGGAGACGAGGGGATGGCAAAAGGCAGCAATATGCAAAAGGGGAAATATTTCTCAATGCCTCCTTGCCTTGTGATCAAATGCCACTTTCGCTAGTAGTTTGTGGCCACTTAAAAGACCGAGATCAAGAGACCAAAGTTAGTAAATTTACACCGTCAACATAAACATATCATAGCAAGTGAAGATAAATGTATATATATGATTATATATTGAAATGTTATAGATAGAAAACTTTTGCTTAGTAATATTAGAACATAAGTAATACTGAAATGTACTTCGTTTTTAGTCTTAAGATTGTTTTTAAGACTTTTGTCTTTTTTGTCTTTTATCTGTTTATATTAAATAAAGTTGATTTTAAAACTCAAAAAAAAGAAATATTATTTTAAGAACAGCAATAAAAATATCAATAAAATTATTTGCTCTATTACAAAAAAAAAAAAAAAAAGACTGAGAACAAACCAGGCTCAGTTTATCCCATGCTTGCATTTCATGGGGGTGTCCACAAACTACAGTACAGCAAAACTCTCAAAATGTTGATTCTGATAGTTGATCAGAGCTACTCTGTTTTTTATGTGCAACTGTTTTAGCATTTAAGAGCAGAGGTAAGTTAGTTGCTTTTGTATTAATACATGATCCTTAAAAGGGCTCTCCTGTAGGGTCCCTGCCATGGTCTAATTCAGCCTGGAAATATAGCAAAGGAAACTATTTTTCCCACTTGCTTTGTTTGTTGCAACACACAAGAAGGGGATACTTTCTTAAGAGCTCATAATTCAAGAATATCAATGTGCACATGAGGTATCTCAGAGTGGGGAAGGCCATGGGGGGACCTAGTGATAGAACAGGCCCTCAAGGCCTCCCCAATCCACTACCTCATGCTTACCTTGCAAATATCTGTCTCCTCTCTTGTTTCTCTGTTTCTTTGTCTTTGAGGAAGGGAGAGGAGAGTTGGCTGGTAAATGCTTTCCGTGCCGAGAATGGACGCTCCTGGATGCTATAATATTGCACAGATTCAGGCACCCATCCTCTTTTGCAGAGAGTCTAGGCCTCAGAAACATTTATTCTCAGCGTAAAAAGTGTTTGCCGGTCTCCTGCTCCTCCCCTCCCCTCCAACTCCTTTCGACTTAACTAGACCTCTTTGCAAATGGAGCTTGCATGCAAATGGGGGCGGGGGGGGGAGAGAGAGAGAGAGAGAGAGAGCAGTGTGTGTGTGGGGGGGAGAGTGATCTGTACTTCAGCCAGGGCACCCAAATTGCTGGCAATGGCATGGGCGACACCTGAGTAGCAAGGTGGGGGGCAGGGTTGAGTATGAAGCAAGGTGAAGGAGTGTGGAGCTGCCCCCCAATGCCCTGCACCGGCTTACCTGAGCACCCTGCCAGCCAGGCACTGAAGCGCTGCAATTGAAATGCCATCTCTGTCACGTGTGCCATAGGTTCACCATTATGGGTGTAGGGTCTCCTGCTTGGGCAGGGGTTGGACTAGATGATCAGCAAAGTCTCTTCCAACTCTATTATTCTGTTATTCATTAGTTCCTCCTTCTACTTTTTCTCCCAAGAAGATCCACTATAGTCTATAATATCACAGGGATATCATTCTACATAGCAACCGCCAGTGTTCTGTAGAGGCCCCTGGCAACTTGCCCACAGCAAATTGCAGCTGCAGCTTTCACCCACCCTTACACAGCTTTCACCACCTTTAAACAGCTTTCACCCACCCTTACACAGCTCTTGTCCAATAACCTCTTTATTTAAACTCTGGTCACATCAGATCCTTTCTTAACAATCCATGCAGTCACTGGGTTTTCAAGGTTACTGTTGCTAAACTATGTGATTGCATGACATTGCTTTTTATAACCATATCACTTACCAAAAGAAATTCTAGTCCTTAGGATCATTTGTTCAGTGTTATTCCCCTTGATGAGGGACGCGGTGGTTCAGAGACTAAGATGCTGTGCTTGTCGATCGAAAGGCTGACAGTTCAGCAGTTCAAATCCCTAGTGCTGCATATCAGGGTGAGTTCCCGTTACTTCTCCAGCTTCTGCCAACCTAGCAGTTCGAAAGTACGTTAAAAATGCAAGTAGAAAAATAGGGACTGTCTTTGGTGGGAAGGTAACAGCGTTCTGTGTACCTTTGGCATTTAGTCATGCTGGTCACATGACCACAGAGACGTCTTCGGACAGCGCTGGCTCTTCAGCTTTGAAACGGAGATGAGCACTGCCCCCTAGAGTCAGGAACGACTAGCACAATGTGCGAGGGGAACCTTCATTCCCCTTGATAATATAGTTTATATAATGCTAAATGGGGATAACATTATGGAGGGGAGGGGGGAAGGGAAGGGAAGGGAAGGAAAGGGAAGGGAAGGAAGGAAGGAAGGAAGGAAGGAAGGAAGGAAGGAAGGAAGGAAGGAAGGAAGGAAGGAAAGGAAGTTTTGTCTAAACCGTGTAAGTAGAATATGATAAAAATGTTCAGTTTGCCAACTCCTGCAGGATAGCCCCCTAGCTAAACTAGCTATACTCTGATGTAGTTTATATATAAACCAGACCATTTCATATTTAATAATCCTACTGATTTTTCTTCTCTATTTTTGTTTCATGATTTTGAATACTGTTTAGACTCATGTTTGAATTGGGTAACTATATAAATAAATAATTTATAAATATATAAATAATAACTGAAGTATTTTATTCACAATTAGATATTTTTTTTAACAAAAATGTGGCCTTTAATATTCTAATCATGCCAATCTGAGAGCTACAGAGATTTGGTTGATTTATTATGTGCCATCAAATTGATGCATAGTAATTTGTCCCTAATGGGAACTCTGGATTGATTTGTTCTATGATTTATTTGTTTGTTTTCTTGGCTGTCCATGATGTTCTCAAGACATCTTCTCCAACGCTAAAGTTCAAGTGCATCAATACTCTTCCTAACCTGCTTCTTCATATTCTGTCAGGACCAAGCCCAAAGACAGCACAGTAAGATCCAAATGAGTCTAGATCTTTATATTTGCTTACACTTAATAGACAAAATCTTACCAGACTAAAACTATAACATTCTAATGTAATACTGTAGATATACCCTGGGGGTTACCTTCTCAGTGACTGTTCTGCCCTAACTATGGACCCCAAATAACACAGCAAACCTCTGTACAAACCTTAGTTTACTAATTAAGGACTACTAATGAGCTTTCTTAGTAGTTGTTCAAACACAAGTACAATTTTAAATCAGTCTTTTCTGATTTAAGAAAGGGCTGTTAATTTAACTTCATTAACAGTCGACAAGAATAATAAACTCAATTCTGAGGCACAGTATTTCAGATAACCGTAATCTTACTGTGGTTGGCAGAATGCCCAGAAGCAATTTGCAAGAAAACTGACAAGAGAGAAACAAGAGCCGAATCAAACGTTTCTGGAATCAAGACGCGAAGGAATATGAACAAAATTGTTTCCTGCAAATTGCATCAGTTGTTGTCCTTCCTTAAATAGGCTGGGGGAGTGGCCAATTAGCCCCAAGCCCTACTCTCGAGGAGATCTCCTTCTGAGGAGCCACTCCTACCTTTTAACAGCTCTGCACGCTCATGCAAGAGGCTCTTCCTCTTCTTTCTCTTCACTTATGGGAGCTTCTGGAAGTTCTGAAGGCCCTGGCTGAATCCCCGCCTCTGGCACCACATCTTCTCCAGCCTCCTCATTGTCTGACTCGAGCGCCAGCTGCACAGGCTGCTGGTGCAGCACCACACCAGCCTCCTCGCTGTCGGAATCAGCTACTAACTGCACAAGTCACTGATGGGCCACAACAGTGACTCTAGGCAGCTTACATGGATACAAATCCAATATACAAACAATAAAAAGCTAATGCCCCCTACCCCTATCGTGATTTCAGTTTGATTCCAATAACTGTTTCATGCAAACTGTATCATTAAGCATGCACACATTTTGCAACTCAAAGTTGCATGCACAAAAGAATGTACACCATTTTAGTTATAGAATCAAATATAGAAATCTTCCCTCCAGGTCTATCTAAGTTGAAATCACTTCTTATTTCAACATAGTATTAAGTGAAGTTTTCATCATACTGTTTTCTCAGGCCCCGTACAGATCGTCTTCGACTTATAACCATAATTAGGGCTGGATTTTGGTTCCTAGGCTATGTGGCTGTAAAGTGAGTTATCATTTATTGCTTAGCAATGCAACCCCAGCAATTCCTGTTGCTGTCATTAAGTGAATTTTGCTGATAGTTGCCGAGGACCCACTGCAGCCCAATTTAGGATTAATCTGTCATTATCCCCACCTCAATAGGGCAAGACATTGCCCCACCCACCTATCTTCTATGTTTTGGTGTGTTCTGAGTGGTTTATTTTCCGTTGTTTATTTTCTTTTTTTGCAAAATGAAGCCAGATCCAGTCCAGCCCACAAGTATCAGGGGCTCCTCCCTTCCCTTCCCTTCCCTCCTCCCTTTCTCCTTTCTTCCTTCCGTCTCAGGCCAGCAGCCAAGCCAGATATGCCTTATCAGCAGTGGGAGCAAGAGGACAGGAAGACTCTCTGGAGAAGCAGAGCATAGAAGGCCAAAAGACATAGGTGGGAAGGGTGATGGGTGGGTGGAGATATGTGAGGGTTGCAATATCCCTGTGTTTATAAGTACATGTGGGCTGCCAAGCACCTGAATTTTGATCACATGACTGTAGGGATGCTACAATAGCCATAACCTCAGGCAAAGCTTGTAAGTCCCTTTGTTTAACACCATTACGACTTTGAATAGTCACTGAACAAATAGTCATAAGTCAAGGACTATCTGTATCAACGAAGCCTACCCATTCATTTCTCAAAGCAATGCAGATTGTCTATCCTGTCGTAACTAGTTTTTTTTTAAATTAAAGAACAATATAATTTAGAATTAGGTTTTAAGGTTAAACAGTGGTGGCAGTGGAAACTAAAAAAAACAACCCAGAAACAAAAACAGAGCATTTGAAAAAAGATGAACTACCCAAATTAAGATAGAGAGAGAGAGAAAGAAAGAGAGAGAGAGAGAGAGAGAAATCAAAAGGAGCAAAAAATATTCAATATAGAAATTTTGCAAATGATATTATTACTGGGCGATGCAATGCTAGGATATTTGGAGATTCCATTTCCAGAAAAGCTTTCCATGGCCAGTCTTCTTTTTCTTGAGAGAAATGTGTTATATTTAAGATGGAAAATGTCATGTAAGACAAGGCCAGGAGCAAGTTATCACCCCAATTTTATGCAGATAAGATCTATTTTCTATCTACTATGTATTGAAAAAGGAAAACTGGGATTCAATTATGAACATTCTGTATAGGTACAATTTAAGCAAACTTTCTCCAACCTGTCCCAAGGAGCATTTTCAAGAGGCAACTGGACTCCCTGGCTTTTCTTTGAAGACGTTTTGCTTTTCATCCAAGAAGTTCTTCAGCCTGTTGGGAAAAAAAAGTGGGAGGAAGCATCTTTGGGATAGCCATGACTTCGATGACTGAGAATCTCTGTAGACTTTCTCCAACCTGTCTTCTTCAAAAGTGTTGGACCAAAAACATGTCTTTTTTTGTTTGTGGTTTCTTTGGTTTGCGTGTACAATTTTTTGTAATAAAACATTGGTGACACCCTAAGCATCTGATGATTGAGGGATTTCTTCTTTTTTAGAAACTATTAACATTTGATCATTAGTCTTGCTAGCTTTTGCTGCCAAATGATACAAAGTTCTTTTTTTCCATGAGTTATTTTGCTCAAGTTCTATTGGAAAGACAGATTTATAAGTTATTTTATATCATAATCTACTTTCCATTCTTTATTTTAAAAGTTATATATGAAAGTATAAAACATTTCCTCTTAAAAAAGGATGTAAAATACTCTTGTAGTAGATCTTGTTTTCAGAAATCACACAAAAGGGCCATGGGAAAAAATGTTTGACTTTGTCATCATTGCAGATTTGGTACAGATGAGCTGAAGAAAGAATTTCTTGCTCCAACAATAGCTGGAGATATGGTGGCTTGCCTAGGAGTAAGTGAATCTGGTGCAGGTTCAGATGTTGCAAGTAAGTATAAATCAGTATAAAATTTGTAAACCATTTACAACTGATTATTGATTATTTATTATACAAATTTATGTAGCTATTTATGTAGCATACACATTAAGAACTCTAAGTAGTGAGCAAGAATAAAACCATAATACATTAAATTAAAAAGTAAAGGAAGGAAGGAAGGAAGGAAGGAAAGAAGGAAAGGGAGGGAGGGCAATGTCGAGGCCTCAGTTAAAAACTCATACCTATAAACCACACCCAGTCTTCCCTAGCTCTATTAATATTCTATACCTTTTGCTATTCTAAATAATTTAAAAATACAGAGGCTTATTGTTTTGCAAAAATAACTTTACTAATAGAGGAGAATATTTGTAACTATTGATTACATGGATTACTGTGAGCTGTGGTGGCGCAGTGGTTAGAATGCAGTATTGGAGACTAATTCTGCTGACTGCCAACAGTTTGACAGTTCGAGTGTCACCAGTCAAGGTTGATTCAGGAAGCCTTCCATCCTTCCAAGGTCGGTAAAATGAGGACTAAGATTGTTGGGGGAAATATGCTGACTCCATAAATCACTTAGAGGGGGCTGTGAAGAACTGTGAAGCGGTATATAAGTCTAAGTGCTATTGTTACTACTAATGGAAAGCGGCAGGAGTCACAGGAAGGAGTGCCGTGGACCTGCTTGCAGGAAAGTGTGGAATGCAGGCTAATGAGGGAAGCCCTGGGAATCCTGGGAGAGGCTGTGTGCAACATAGGGGAAACCAGGAGAGGGCTTGGGAGGCAAGGCACAAGCGGCACACAAATGCAAGAATGCTGGGGTGTGGATGGCACAGCAGGGTGTGAGAACAGAAAAGGTGATGAATGGGTGGTGCATAAGTACAAGGAGACTGGAGATGAAGGAGGAATCTTTAGAGTAATCTATGATGAGCTAGCTTCCCGGCTAGCTTCCACTTTGACTTTGCTTGTGGAAATGGCAATCACATGATTTGCTTGTGGAAATGGGTCACATTTTCCTGCAACTGTGGTAAATGTGAGCTATTTCCAAGTGCCAGCTGTAAGTGCCAATCAATTGCCAAATGCATGTGGGAAGTCGGCAGGGATTGCAATCACATGACCATAGAATACTACAACTTCATAAATGGGACCCAATTGCCAAATATTCCTATCTGAATCAAGGACCATTGGGCCACTATGACAGCTGGAACTTCAAGGACCATTCATAAGGTCTACTTGTTTAGCACCATCACTTCATATGGTTGGAGTCTTCACATTGCATACCCATTTTTTCCCCTTATGTGCATAGATATCAAGACCAAAGCTGTAAGAAAAGGTGATGACTATGTGATAAATGGTAGCAAAATGTGGATCACTAATGGATTTCAGGCAGACTGGATGTGCCTCATGGCAAACACAAAGGATGGACCACCCCACAAAAATAAATCTCTCCTATGTCTGCCAATGAAGTTGCCTGGTAAGAAAGTTAAGATAAATTGATCTCATAAAAAAAAAAAGTAATATCAAAATGTATAACTTACAAATTAGAGGAGTGGAAGTTCATTTTAACCTCATAAATCATCCTGAGAAATACATCTTCCAAATGATGACAATCTGTTTAAAGCAAAAGAGTGTTGGCTGTTAGAATTTGAAAAATGTATATTGTGACTGTGCCTTTCTTAGACTACACAAAATCTTCAAATAGTTGTCAGGCTTTCCAAATTAGAAACAGAATTCTTAATTTGAGTTTCACAGGGGTTTTTTTTTTTTTGCTATCTTAAAAGTTGAAGCAACCAAGCAAATAAGTACTTAAAATTGAAACAACAATGTGATATAATTGATAGTTTATCAATTATACTCAAACCTATGGCATAATTTAGTTTTTCTGTAATGCAAATTTCTTTGTTAATTGAGATATCAGTAATTAAGAACAGAGTCAAGAAAGAAGAAGAAATTAGGAAGAACAAAAGTATTTTATAGATTACTACTCGTTTCATGCATTTTGCACGAATTAGTTGTAGCCTGCTGTAGGAACCGATAAATTAGAAGCTGCTACTGATTATAAAATACTACTTGTAAAAATATCAGTGGAAACATCCAAGCAGAAACTGATTAAGGCTATCACTTGCAATATTCCAAATGTCATATGATTGATTGATATTAGGGCATTTTGAAATTGTATTCTCTGTTTTCATTACAATTTTATTATTATTTCTAACATGCTGTTATCCTCCCCCCCCCCTCCTTTCACTGTGGTTGGACACTGGATTAAAATCTTCATTTAACTGTTTTTCATTACTCACATATCACTTTATACATCAAGTTACTGCTAGCTTTGATCCCATCAGTTTGCATGAATATTTAGGTTCCTTGGCACCAATGTGTGTATCACTTCATACTTGCTCATGTAGAGTGATGGTTACTATTTTGACATCCATTTTCCTAATCTGCAGAGATCGTTATTGAGTTCTTTCCAATTTATTATGGTGTTTACATCACTCTGAACAATTTAGTATTTTTCACCAACTTCACTATTCTCATTCAATTCTATAATTAAATATTTTATAAATCATCTATAAATACTTTAAAAAGCACCATTCCTAGAACAGAACCTGCAGGATCCCAATAGTTATATCCTCCATTGTGAGAAATATCCATTTATTCCTCCATATTGTTTTATATTATTTAGCCTGATGCTTATGCACAAGAGAATCTATCCTTTTACTCCATGGTTCTTAAACACACTGAAAAATATTTGATAGAGTTATTATCAAACTTTTTTTAAAAAAGCCTTAGTAGACAATGTCTATTGGCTCACCTTCATTGCATGTTTAATAATGCCCTAAAAATATTCATGTAAATGAGTTAGACAGGGCCTTCCCTTTGTGAGCATGTTGAATATTCTTCAGCAAGGCCTATGTCTCAAGGATGACTGACAAATTTTTTCCACACTAAGTACTCAGATGTATATCACTCAGAAATCCCATTAATAATGAAGAAATTATGAAGTCAGTTTTCCCAATATGTCTAGGCACTGAACCTGGTGAAGGAAGAAAGGTTAACAATACTATAGTTCTATTTAAATGGGAAAATTCTATAGCTGCTTGAAAGTCGATAAACCCACTTTGGGAGATTTCATGGAACTAGTCCTCAGAATCTTGAATGTGTTATTAAGTTCAATATTAGGGTAGTTGTTTCTAACAAGTGGGAGTTCAACTAATTTAGGAAGAACAAAAGCACAATTGAGAATATTCTCTATCTAAAAAAGAACTAATGCTAGATACCACTCAATCTTAATTGAGTGGTATCTAGCCACTCAATTGTTAGTCTGTTAGTAGTTAAAAATATAAATGAAATTTTTGGATTAGTGAAGTTATTTAAAAACAAAGGATTAAAATTATTAAAAATGTTTCTAAGGTCACTGATGAATAATTCTAAAGAAAGAAATAAGACTGAAAAGTTTTTCAAATAAACTGCACTGATTAAACTATGAATGATTTTTCCAATTTTCCAACATGACAACAACAATTTTATTGTTGCTGTAACAGTGGGTCATACTGCAGTCTCCTTTGGTCTTAGTAAAGCCAGTAATTCTGATATATACCATTCGTCTATGCCATTCCAGTGCAGAAGAATGGGACAATTGCCAATGAAGAGTTGGTGAAGCCAAGTTTGTGGGCTTCTTAATTTATTAGTGATTAAGACAAAAAGGTCAAGTATTAAAATACAAAAAGGACAAGTATAAAAAGATGAAAGTGGGACAAATAAGTAAGGCAGAATATCAGCAAATAGCCCGAGCCTGTAAAGTTGAAGTGAGCAAAGTTAAGGCTCACAATGAACAAAGGCTTGTGACTAAAATAAAAAATAACAAAAAAAGCTTCTTCCAACATACTTAAAACAAGAAAAAAGTCAAGGAAACAATTGGCCCATTGCTGGGGGAAAGTGGCAAGAAGGTGACAAGCAACAGGGAGAAAGCAGAAGTACTTAACTCATTTTTTTGCATCTGTCTTTACACAAAAGGAAAAAACAGTCCAACCTATCAAAAACAGCACCACAGAAAACAGATTAGGAACACGAGTTAAAATAAGGAAGAAAATGGTAAGTGAACACCTGTCTACCCTAAATGAAATCACCAGGACCAAATGAATTACACCCCAAGGTTCTGAAGGAACTGGCAGATGAGATCTCAGAATCACTGAACTATATCTTTCAAAGATCCTAGATCACAGGGGAACTGCCAGAAGATTGGAAAAGAGCTGATGTAGTTCCCATCTTCAAAAAAGGGGGGAAAAAATAGATCCAGAAAACTACAGACCTATCAGCCTGACCTCAATACCAGGGAAGATTCTGGAGAAGATAATCAAACAATGAATCACCGAACACCTAGAAGCAAACCAGGTAATAACCAAAAGCCAACATGGGTTTGTCAAAAACAGATCATGCCAGACTAATCTTATTGCATTCTTTGACAAAGTGACAAAATTACTGGACCAGAGGAATGTTGTCGATATAATTTACTTGGACTTTAGTAAAGCATTCGATAAAGTAGACTATAACCTACTACTAGATAAAGTAGAAAAATGTGGGTTAGACAGCTTCACCAACAAATGGATTCGTAACTGGCTGACCAACCACACTCAATGTGTAGTCCTTAATGGAACTGCATCTACATGGAGGGAAGTATGCAGTGGAGTACCACAGGGCTCTGTTTTAGACTCAGTACTCTTCAACTTTTTCATCAATGACTTGGACGAGGGGATAGATGGGGAACTATCAACTTTGCAGATGACACTAAGCTGGCAGGAATAGTCAACACTCCAGAAGATAGGATCAAGATACAGAAGGATCTTGACAGACTTGAACATTGGCCGCTATCTAACAAAATGAAATTCAACAGTGAAGAAAGCAAAGTTCTACATTTAGGGAAGATAAACAAAATGCATAGGCACCGTATATGTGGTACCTTGCTAAATAGTAGTAACTGTGAGAGGGATCTTGGAATCCTAGTGGACAACCGTTTAGATATGAGCCAGCAGTTTGCAGCAGCTGCCAAAAAAGCCAACACAGTTCTGGGCTGCATAAACAGAGGAATAGAATCAAGATCACGTGAAGTTTAATATCACTTTATAATGCCTTGGTAAGGCCACACTTGGAATATTGCATTCAGTTTTGGTCGCCACAATGTAAAAAAGATGTTGAGACTCTAGAAAGAGTGCAGAGAAGAGCAACAAAGATGATTAGGGGACTGGAGGCTAAAACATGAAGAACGATTGCAGGAACTTGGTATGTCTAGTTTGATGAAGAGAAGGACTAGGGGAGACATGATAGCAGTGTTCCAATATCTCAGGGGTTGCCACAAAGAAGGAGGAGTCAAACTATTCTTCAAAGCACCTGAGGGTAGAACAAGAAGCAATGGGTGGAAACTAATCAAGGAGAGAAGCAATTTAGAACTAAGGAGAAATTTCCTGACAGTTAGAGCAATTAATAAGTGGAACAACTTTCCTCCAGAAGTTGTGAATGCTCCAACACTGGAAATTTTTAAGAAGATGTTGGATAACCATTTGTCTGAAGTGGTGTAGTATTTCCTGCCTGGGCAGGGGGTTGGACTGGAAAACCTCTAAGGTCCTTTCCAACTCTGTTGTTCTATTCTATTCTATTCTATTCTATTCTATTCTATTCTATTCTATTCTATTCTATTCTATTCTATTCTATTCTATTCTATTCTATTCTATTCTATTCTATTCTATTCGATAAAACTATTTGTACTAATTTTAAAAAATAGGTTGAGTAGACACTGCCCATGTTGCTGATATGGAACAGCATTCCCCTAATAGGGGTATCCAAACTCCGGTCCATGGACTGGCACAGTCCACAGCATGCCAGCAACTGATCTGTGCAAACAAGCAAAGCCCCATCCATGATATGCAGAGGAGCTCCGGTCTGCAGAAAAACCTTTCTCCAAAGAACTGGTGCCAGAAAGGTTGGGGTCCGCTAATCTATAAAATATAGGAAATACTTAAATCTATTATTTATTATCTTTAAGAAGAACCATCCATCTCCCACATAGAAGAACTCTGGGGAGTGTACAATAAAATATTAAAACATAAAAATGATACATAAAATGTAAAAGAGGCAATGAATGTTAAAAAAAATAATTAAGAGGCGGGGAGAGGTCTTTCTGGGCACTAATCAGTCCCATGGTTGTGTGCTCCTCTATATATGCTGAGGCCACAGAGCCATATTTTTAAACATTCATGAAAGGCCAAGAGAGTGGTGCCCACCTCTTATCAGGCAGAGAATGTTCCTCATTCCAGGAACAATGGCAGAGAAGGTTTTCCTCTTGGACGCTGCCAGTTGGAATTCTTTGGTTGACAGAGTCCACAACACACCTTCCATGTCCTGTGCCATGTAGAGCTTTAAAGATCATTAGCCAACACCTTGAAATGCACTCAGAAGCAAACTGGTACCCAATGCAACTCATAAAACAGAGATATTACATGCACATTCTTTGGGAGCCCCAGCTGCATTGGGTACCAGTGAAATTTCTGAATACTTTTCAAAACTAGCCCCATTTAGAGCGCATTGCAGTAGTCCAAACGGGAGATGACCAGAGCATGAATCACCAAGTAGAGAGTCTCCCTATATAGGAAAGGGTGTAATTGGCACACAATATGAAGTGGAACAAAGACCCTCCTAGTGGCCTTGAGTTGGACGTCTCACTTCCTATCAACACTAATTGAGATCAACTTCTAAAGGAGGTGGTGAACCAGCACAGAACCATGTTTCCCTAAGCTGACCCAAAAGTCTTACTTTATTTTTACTTTATTTTATTTTGTTTTGTTTATTATTTTATTTTATTTTTATGCCTATCTTACCACAGGATAATTCTGGCTAGTTTACAATATTACAAGGCTAAAACTAGATAAAAATTATACACAATACAAGTAAAATATTATAAAAATATAAATACTCTACCCTAAGTCAAAGCTATCATAATCAATAGTATTAAAAACCACTGAGAGATGCACTGTCTTCATTCTGTCCCCACCAGGACGCATCCATGAAGTACCAGAGCTGTTTCGGTCCCATGTCTGGATTCAGATAATTAGTTTTTTCCCCCAGGAAGCTTATTTATTAGCTTATTTTTAGCTTATTAGCTTATTTTTTAGCTTATTTAAGCTAAAAAAAGTAAATAATCTTCACAAGCTGCAAATGATTTTTTCAAATCTCTTCTCAATATAAATAGCTTATGTTCCTGCTAAGTGATGATCATATGCCAAAGTGATCAAATTTTATACAGTTATCACAATGCTCTAGTTTTCAGCAATGACCTTTTTCAACTTACCCTTTTTTTAGAAAAAAATAAAAAATAAAATTGTGATTCATAGAATGACATTATGACCCCAGGTCTTCAGATTGCCCACAAGTAGAGGCCTAGAAAATGACCAAAATATTTTCAACTTTTAAGAAAGGCCCATGGGGAGATCCAGGAAATTATAGGCCTGTCATTCAAAAACTACTAGTAGTTTTACTAGTAAGACAAAATTACCAAATATCTGAGACTTGGACTTGTTCAAGAATGAACAAGATAGTCTTAAACTGCTTAGAAGACAATAAAATACACTTGGAAGAAGTGGCATGATTCTAATAAAGGAGAGTATTTGTAACTCAGGGTTGAAATGAGGGGTCTTTTATGCTCTCTGAACTTGCTTGTTGTCTTGTAGGTGTTTCATTACCAAACTAGGCAACATCATCAGATGACATGATTCTCCTGGATAAAATATACTCTGCCCCTCAGTTACTTATCCTTGATAAAACAATCTCTTGTTTATTTAGAGAAGGAAAGCTAAGTTGATTTAGAGCACGGGTATCAAACTTGCAGCATCACGTTCTTGTCACATGATATTTTGTGATGTTTTTCTCCTTTGTGGAGCTCGGGTGTGGCCTGAGCATGACGCATTTGGCTCATGGGCCACAAGTTTGATACCTCTGATTTAGAGTTGTTTTATTCTAAATTATTTAGCCAAATTTTTGACTTTTCAGATTACAGCATATATCTGTGCTATATTTCTCTTCTTTCTTTTTTCTTCAAGTCTGTAAACTTGTAAATTCATTGATACAGACGGAACTTACTTAGGCTAGCCAATCAAAAGCCACTGATTCTTTCAGGCATGTTTCCCCCACTTTTGGAATTAGAATCTTGTGGAGCCGAGGTGGTGCAGTGGTTAGAGTGCTGTACTGCAGCTACTTCAGCTGAGTACTAGTTCAGCAGATCAGTGGATCAAATCTCACTGGCTCAAGGTTGACTCAGCCTTCCATCCTTCCGAGATGTGTAAAATGAGGACCCAGATTGTTGGGGCAATATGCTATTTAGTATACTATCTTCGGTGTAAGCCATCCAGAGTCCTCGGAGAGTGGGCGGCATAGAAATATGACTAATACAGTAAATAAATAAAGTGACAGCATCGTATGAAAAGTCTCTAAATACATACAGAAGCACCAGAGTATATTGTGAGCAACTGGCAGTCAGAATACTATTCCTCCTGTAAATAAAGGATACTATCAAATGACATTCTTGACAAGCCAATCAACAAACTAATTGTTTTTGAGGCATTTTAAAAATTTTATTGTTCAGGAAAAGAATAGGCATATTCCATAATAAAAACAGCAGCCGTTCATGTTTATTTATTTATCAAAGATAGAGATTGCCCATTTGATCTCAGAGTGATTCATTATTTTTTATCTTCCTTAAATCAGAAAGGATATTTTTTTTTCAGGCTTGTGCCTAGATTATCTATTTACAATTTTTAGTATTTCAATTTTTTTTTATTGCGAATGAGTTTCCCCTCTCTCACACACACACACAAATGGAAGCATTAATTTTACTAACCCTTAACATTTTTAAAAGATGAATTTTAATGAGGTTAAAAAAGAAGCCATAATCTAATTGTCATTGAATGTCCCACATATGCAATTCATATTACTCATTTATATGAATCATTTCCCTTGATCTATAAACACTCGTTTTCAGGTATTCACATTGCTAAGAAAATTGACAAGCTTGGTGTGAGATCATCTGACACAGCGGAAATCTTCTTTGAAAATGTCAGAATTCCCAGCAAATACCTCATTGGAGAAGAAGGAATGGGATTTAATTACCAGATGCTGCAGTTCCAAGAAGAACGAATGTGGGCAGTAGCCTCAGGTAATAAGCCACACTGTCTAGCTACTAAGATGTGTTTTTCTTACAAAACAATGTGGAAAGTTGATTTTGGCAGTAAAATATAGCAACTCTCTCAATTATGAAAGTAGAATCCAAATTTTTGTTGAAGACAATATTGTATGCATTTCCACAGCTGCAGATTCCTTCCATGTGCAAATCTGTCAAAAAGTATTTGTTCCCATTCAGTTTTTCAGAAGTTTCGATATTTTGCCACTAAATGTTACCAAAACTTTATATGGGTCTCTGTGTTGCATAACAGTTTTTGACAAAAAACACCAAACATTTATTATTTTATAACCCAAGTTATCTATTTTGATTTGCTTTCAAAAATTGAGCAGCGTACAATTTTAATAAAACTTTTTTTTTAAAAAATCAGTTAATACAACTACCAGTAAAAAAACATAATTACAACAGTTGTTTGAATGCTTCATTAAACAATCAGGATTAATTTGGGCCAGCTCTTCCCTATATCCATTTCACAGTGTTTGGTTCTCCTTGTCACAGAGAAGTGCCTCCTCGGAGAACATATGACAACCTCTATAATAAAATCATTGATGTCTATGATATTACAAGGCCATGTGAGGCACCATTACTCTAAAGTCAGAAAAATAATCTTATAGAAGTGAAAGTACAGAGAAACTTATAGTTTCAGCTTTTTAAAAACAGTGAAGTCACAAAAACTGAGTCTAGAAAGGCCTGAAAAGCCAAGCATGATATGAGATTCGTGGACATTTTATCCTGTATTTGGGAATATTCTTGAGAGTTGAAGAACCTGGATTCCAGAGTCTTTTCAGGTACTATTATGTCTGGTGGAAACCAAAAAAATTCAAATTGGTTTTAATCAAATAAAGTAATTCCAAATCTCATATCAGTCATCAGAGAGGGTGCAAGTTCACAGTTTGGAGATACTCTTCAGTCTCACGATCTGGACTACTTGCTATTGTACAAAACATGTCATATAATTCTGCAGAATATCAAGTCGTATCTGTTGAAATTGAATCACAGTTGGGTCTTGAACCAAAGCAGTGTTGCCAAATAAACAAGCAGATCTGTGAAAGATTGAATGAAGAACTAAGTCTTCATTTAGATACTCTAAATATAAAAGCTGAAATATTGTAGCAAATCTTATGTAGCGAGTTAGAAAAATGTCAAATTTTAGTGAGCAAAGCAATGTGCTATGAAACTAGCAAAATTCCTGCATAATTTATCAGGAAGCATTACTGCAGTTCAAGGTGGTGCAACCACTTAAAGAAGTTGATGACCACACACATTGCATATTGTCCATGAAACAAACACCGAGTATTGCTGTTACTCACTTTGATTCCCTTTAAGTAACAGTAATATACACGGGAAACACTTGATCATGTTCTATGGCAAAGATACACAAAAATTCAGAAAAATCTGAAGGGAGAGAGGAAGGGGAAGGGAGACTTAATCTTCAATAGAAAGGAATTAAATTTACTTTCATCTTTTATTATTTTTAGCACTGATAAATCTAGAAGTACTGATAAAAGAAACTATTGATTATACTTCTCAACGGAAGGCATTTGGACAGACAATACTTCACAATCAAATAGTGCATTTTCGCCTGGCTGAACTAGCCACCGAAGTGGAACTCCTTCGTGCATTGCTATATGAGGCGTCAGGTAAGTGCAATAAAAATTTATTTCCAATAATCTAATAAAAGTTACATTATTTTTTGTAGATATGGTTAACTTGACAGGCAAGTTTGTACTTTTATTTGAGGTCTCTACATACGCGGTAATGATGTGACCAAACTTGTATCAATGGCCAAGCTAAAGTGTGGTCGCCTATGTCGAGAGATTCCGGATAGCTGTCTCCAGTTCTGGGGAGGAATGGGGTACACTAATGAAGTGCTAGTGAGTAGAATGTACAGGTGAGGAGGATTAACCCTTTAATTTATGTGAGTGTACCTGTATAAGTGTGTAATGTCACAAGCATTCAAATTATTAATCAGGTATTCATATTTGATGCAATGTATTTAAAGTAGGGTATTGGACACATATCATTAATGTTAAATTTTAAGAAAAGATATGTATTATAATCCAGGAAACTTTATATACTAGTACTATGTATCCTGTGGAATAATTACCAATACAGGTTTCTTCTTAAATTCCCCATGCCTCATGTTTAAGCCCAAATGCACTCAAATCCACCCCCACTCGCCAAAAACTCCTACAAATACACAGGGAGAACAGCTGAGGAAGTAATAGTAAATTTTTATTTCTGTCATTGACCAACATCATTTACATTCAACTATACAGTTAATGCCAACAGCCAAACTTAAGTACAATAAGAAAGATGACTAGGAAATCCAGCCTTTATGGCAACAGGAACTACTGTTTCAAAACAATGAACATATATTCAGTATATGTATGTTTGTATATACACATGTAATATATGCACATATGCATGCGTGAGCGTGCGCACACACACACACACACACACCTGGAATATTGTATCCAGTTTTGGTCAGCACAACACAAAAAGATATTGATAACCTAGAAACGATGCAGAGAAGAGCAACAAAATCATAAGGGGTCTGGAGGCTAAATCATACAATGAACTATTCAGAGAACTAGGTAAGCCAAGGTGGAAAACCATTAAAGAGAGATCCAACCTAGAACTAAGGAGACAACAGTGAGAACAATTAATCAATGGAAAGTCTTACCTCGGAAAGTTGTGGCTGCTCCATCACTAGAAATTTTCAAGAAGAGACTGGACAGTCATTTGTCCAGAATGGTATAGGGTCTCCTTGATCAGGAGGTTGGACTAGAAGACCTCCAAGGTTCCTTATGTAGAACATAGAATAACAATCCTGTTATTCTACGTTCTATGTATACGAGGTCTGAAATTCTTGCATACCCCTATTTTTTCTGCATGATCACATTGAAAGCAGCTTTTTTTCAAAATATAACATTTTATTCAGTGTTTAAAAAGTATCCTAATCTAAAATTATACAGGGACTCCTTGGTTAATGACCACACATTCAGCATCTTTTCAAAATTGCAATTGCATTGAACAGTTGGTACAAATAGTCCTCAACTTAACAACAGTTCGTTTAATGACTGTTTGAAGCTACAGTGGCATTGAAAAGAGACTTATGACCATTTTCTCACAACCATTTTAGCATCCCCATGGTCACGTGATTTACATTCAGATGCTTGACAAGTGGTTCATACTTATGACGGTTGCAGTGTCCCAGGCTTATGTGATCTCCTTTTGTGACTTTCTGACAAGCCAAGTCAATGGGGAAACCAAATTCACTTAACCATGTTACTAATTTAACAACTGCAATGATTCACTTAACAAACATGGTAAGAAAAATTATAAAATGGAGCAAAACTCACTTAACAAATTCCTCAGTTAGCAACATAAATTCTGGGCTCAATTGTGGCTATCTGTACCTGTATTTATGGACAATCCTTAGCATTCCAGTTGTTGCAGCATCCCACAATCATGTGATCCAAGAGATCACAAATGGTGATCATGCGATGTCCTCACTTAATGACCCACAGTGATTTGCTTAACAACACTAACTAGGACTGCCAGAATTGTTGTCACAAAGCAGTGTGACCACCTAATTTGTGGTGTTTAATTATAATTCCAGTCCCAATTGCTGTTGTAAACCAAGGACTACACATACACATGCAAAAATGGAATTGAAATAGTCCCCCCCCCCCCAAGGAATTAGGAAGCTTTTCTGAGATAGAGGACTGACTAGAATTCTGGAAAATTTTTATGGGCTGCATTTTGTCTGATATATATAGCTGGAGTCATAGCTTTCCAAAGAATTGTTCTGATGCACATTTTCTCTATATATAGGAGAAAATGTGCATCAGAACAATTCTTTGGAAAGCTATGACTCCCACAACAGTCATGGAAATTAATGCATGTGTAACAGAAGATTAAACCCTACTGTGATTCAAAATCATGGTCAATTAGGAATTTTGTTTCCTAATTGATGGCTGTTCAGCTTGACAATATAGAAATGTTCGCAAGACTTCCCTAGTAGGCTTTGGGTGCTATATATGCAGTCACACTCAGTTATACTTGCCAAGGATTGCTGACCTGAATTAAAATGTTGTACTTTCAAACCTAATATATTTTAAGCGATGTTGATAATTAGTATATTAAAACAGCTTGCAATTCACGTTGACTTAGTTAAACAAGGACTGTTAAACAATATCAAGTTTAATATTAATAGTATTAAGTGAAAGGGGAAATAGAACGGACAAATTTCATTTTATTGATACTTTGTTTTGCCTTTTCTATCATGGCAGAGATTTAAGATTGTTCTCAATAGGAGGCGGTGCTGATGAAATCATGCTGTCCATTATATGCAAATACATGGGTATCTTGCCCCAAAAGTAAGTTTTGTGACTATAGATATTTGCTACTGTTTTAATAATCAGTATTAAAGCTTTTTTTTAAGCGCAGGCACAATAAATGACCAAATTTCTAATTTTCATGATTTTTTTTCTTGCATGTAAATTATACTTAAATTTAGGGGATAGCATATATAAGGGTACTAAAATGTGCAAATTTGTATGATGTTTTCCAAGAATCACTGATAACTTAGTCTTTCTGAAGCAGAAAAGGTGATTCTGATCAGATGTGATTATACACACATTACCTTGAAAGAAAGAAACAGTATTCCCTCCCCTCCCCCCGATCTCATGCATAGTGAGCACATCCAAGCCAGATCTGAATCCCCTTTCCTGCTTTGAATATGTGAATGCCTACACATTCATACCAAGAACATTTTTCTGTTTTTTTTTAATTACTAAAAAACAAATCCATCCATCGTTTGCTTCTGAATCATGAAAGGTAGTGATGTAATGTAAAAAAATGTAATGATAGGACTAACCTAGAATTCTTATCTCTCCTATTTTATAATCAATATCTTCAAATATTAACCAGAGCTCTGTCACACCTATCAGTTTATATAATTATTCCATGCATCTCATAGATACTAACATATGCATTAATACTGCATATCTTAATGTATACTATATAATTATGTTAATCTAAATAATTATTTAAATGTATTGTTTGTTCAATTCTGTTGGTAACAATTGAATAATATATAGCATGCATTCTACATTTATTTATAATATAATACACTATGTATTATAGCCATCATTACCTTTTCAAAAGATGTGGAAAAAATCTACCTGTAGTTGACTATTTAGTATAATTGAATATTGTGCCAGAAAAAGAATGGGTGCATTGGTGTACACCACTGGTGTATAAAGTTATAGATATCTTACATAACATAGATAGAAAGAAGTTTTTATCTTTATTTTACATTGTTAGAATTTCATATTATCTATTATCCAAACTATATGCAGGGAAGCTAAAGACGGTATGAAGTAAAAAAAAAATTTCACACTATACATAGCTAATTTGGGGAATTCACTGCCACCAATAGTGATAACAGCAAGCAATTTGGACAACTTTCAAAGAGAACTGAATGGGTTCATTCAGAATCAAGCTATCAATGGTTGCTAGTACTGAAGGTTTTTACTACCCTCTGGATCATTGGCTGCATACTCAATTATAGGTTATTGGGAAGTAACTGTGAAAGGGAACCATTTTTCTTCAGCTGAATTTTATAAGATTAGCAAATTCAGATATAATATCAGGATAGTATCAGTAAACAGTGGCCTTGTAGTTAGATACAAAAAAATCTATTTTAAATTGAAGCATTAATCTGTATTCTCTTATTTTTTAGGAACAAAAAAGAATAAGCCCTGGAATTTTCAGAACACAATTAACACAATTGACACATTTAATACAAGTGTTAAATGAAAAAAATTCTTAATCTCGGCCTGCCTAATAGTATTTTTCAGACTGTTTAAAATTTTAATGTTAACAACTTTAATTTTTAATTTTTCTTTCTTTTTATTACTATAAGTTGCCTAAAGTAGCCTTACAACAAGGCAAGCAGCAAATAAATTTAATTAATAAATAATACTGGGAGAAAATGGGATGACTTTGGAAAAAGGAAGCATTCCTATTACATTTCCCTATATTTTAAAATCATAAATATGTATAAGCCTTACTATTAGTAAAATCAAAGATATTCCTCAGTATTTTGATTATATAATAAAATAGCATATAATTTTTATAATTGAAACATTTATATATGTTTGGAATAAACTACAAATCATGAATTGTTCTATTATATTTTTAAAAAATTATTTCAATTGGACAATTTGTCAGTATAAAATACATATAAATGAAGCAAGATATCCTTGCTCATATAAGTGTGACACTACATGCTGCAATTGAAAAATGGATGGAAAGTATCACAGCTGTTGAAATGACCAATTGTGTTGGTGAGTAGAATCCTTTAACACTTTTAATGGGATCCTAGCTACATAGTGACTGGATTTGCATTATCAAACTTACCAAATGCTGAAGATTCTCAGTGGAGATTTAACCAGCATCTAACATAGTAAAAGTTATTTACCAATATTCTCAAAAAACCTTCTGCATACAAAAGAAGCTTACTACAACACTTAGAAGAAGTTTAACACAACACTCAAAGTCATTTTGTTAACATGTAGGTCTATTACCTCAAGCAAGTTAATGTGTTGAACACTGGAGAAAAAAATCCACTATTACATTTTCCAATTCCAAATCTTAAATTTGCAGATGTGTGTTAAAAATAAACCTCTATGAGCCTACCCTGTTCTTCACCCAAAATAAGACATCCCCTGATAATAAGCCCAATCGGGCTTTTGAGCACATAGTAAAAAGACCACTTATTTCACGGCTCAAAAAAAATATAAGACAGGGTCTTATTTTTGGGGAAACATGGTAGCAGAAATAGTATAAAGTATTTAATACAGAGAATTAAATAGAGACTACTCCCAAATCAGATTTGACTATTGGCATCTGGTTGGATAAATCCACCGACTTTTCTTGGAAACATTTCAGAATTGGTTTGCCAGGGCCTTCTTTCTAGGGCTGAAAGTTAGTGACTGGCTTAAAATCAATCAGCTGCCTACCATGTGTAAAGCAGAGCTAAAACTCAGGCTTCCCCACTATTCCAACATCTTAATTCAGGGCTATCAAATTCCTGGCGGGCCAGATGCATCACATGCTGGCCATGCCGACGCCCAGTTTAACAAAGGGGAGGGGAAAGGTCCTGATATGTCACGTGACACTGCCGTGAGGATGTGAGTTTGACACCCCTGTCTTAATTTTAAAAGCTGTGGTGATGCAATGGTTGAAATGCAGTATTGCCCACAGCCAAGAATTTGATCCTGACCAGTTCAAAATTATCTCAGCCTTTCGTTCTTCCAAGGTTGGTAAAATGAGGAGCCAGATTGTTGGGGGCAATATGCTGATATTTGTAAACTTTTCAGAAAGTACTGTAAAACAGAATGGAACAGTATATAAGTCTAAGTACTGTTGCTCTTGCTATTGAATTTCAAGTTAAAAGAGATTTGCTCTGCTGTGAAGAAATCTTCATATGAAATAGGTATTCCTTATAGAGACAAAACTTTTTTTTCAAAGAATAAAAACTGAGGTTCTATTCTCATCATCAAAATTTATCTCTCTTCTAGGAAGTTTATAAATGTCATCCATATTTTAAATGTCACATACTGTCAGATTTCATATTCTGGAAGATAATGCTCTGCCTACAAATAAAACAGTGACATTGCTACTAAGGATATACCAATATCTAATAAAACAGTATCAATATCTTATTTAATGGGGATTAAATATTTGTGGATCTCTTTCATCTTTTAATTAAAGGGAACTCTAACCCCTGAATTCCTTATTTCAAAAAAACCCTCACAAACACCTATTTCACTATTACATTAGATGAAACCTCAAACATTATAACAGCAAGTTGCGTGACTGTTTTGCCTACCTAGAATATTGCACAAACTGCCTACTATAGTATAATAAAATTAAAACTACCAATTCCTGTCTATTAACCCTAAACATAATAGTAATGCAATCCCAGCAGACATGTGGGCAAAGAACCATGTTGATTGTGGACAATATTTCTTTTCTTTTCCCTCATAACAACTATATCTTAAACTATTATATCATTTAAAGTAAATAATTAACCGCAAAACAGATTCAGAACGTGGTTAAATATTTTACTAAAACAATAGCCCTTCAACTAATTTAGCTTTGAAAAGAAGTATTTTGGCTTTTAAAAATATTTGATAAATTTATACAAAATTACTAAAATTATTTTTATTACTAGGAAAAAAAGGAACTGTTATATAGTGTAATTTCTCAATAGGAAAATGCCTGTTTCAGTAATGGAACTCATCCTTAGTAAACTTGTGTTTTGTTTACAGAGAGGTAAGATTTGAATAGAATTCAGTTCAGGAAACTAAAAAATAAGAGCTTTTTTTTTAAAAAAATGACAATGCTTATGGCTTGATAAGATTTAAGAATTACAGAAGAGATTCAAATGTATTAATCCTAAATCCAGTTACAAAAATTATTTACCAATTTTTTCAAAAAAGTTTTCAAGATGGTATGAATAATCTCATAATGGAGATCTGCATCACCTCAGTTTAATAATCCAATAAATCACAAAAAAGACAAACAATGAGAACAACATCATATAGCATAGCAGTTTTGTCTGGCTTCCTCTGGAGAGGATTTTCAGTCTGCCCATTGTTGCACCAAGGAATCCACTTGTTGAATCAAAATCATTGTCCTGTTGTTAAAAACATGCAGAATTATTTTACTGTTTGTATATTTCCTATTAACTTTTAAAACATAAAGACAGAGCTTGCAATTAGTTGTATTCTCTCTGCTCATGGATCAGCAAGATACATACAATGTTTTTCAACATTGAGAGTTATGGTGTTGCAGTGATTAGAATGCAGTACTGCAGGCTAGCTCGCTGCTCCCTCTAGCACAAGTGTGTCAAACTCAAGGCCCGTGGCCTGGCCTGCAGAGTGCTTAAATCTGGCCCTTGGGGCCAGCCTGGAAATATCAAAGGAAATGCCTCTGCCAGCCAAAATGGGCTGCGGGGGGCTGTGGATCCCCCCCCCAGCCCGTTTTTGGCCTCCAAGACCTCCTGCAGCACATTGCTGGCCAAAAATGAGCTGCACGGGGCCCTTTGCGTGGCCTGTTTTCAGTCAGCAGAGTGCTTCAGGAGAACTGGATAGGACTGGATTACAATTATGTGGCCTCAAGTAGGTGCCTAATCTGGATAGAAAACAAACAACATCCTATGTTAATACTACAGTTTAATGTCAAATTTTACATACTGTAGGTCCATTTAATTTACAATTAGCAATCTATAATTGACAGCCATTCCTATTTACTATCCTGAAAATTTACCTCTGCTGTTAGATCTTGTATTATCATGTGATTTATGCAATCATATTTTCATTATTAATTGAATAATAAAAATACAATTGTATAAATAGCTTTTCTGCCTGGAAAGGCAATTTACTATTAAACAATGGGATATAAATTTAGAAATAAAAAGTTTAGTGGAGTATGAAAAATAAGTAATAAATGTTTGCCAATAATACGTGATAGAAGAGATAGGAAAATGGTTATAGTAAAGAACTGTGGAAAGAAGAGAAGGTGAAAAATGCCTCTTGAGCCTGTGTCGAATACCCATCCTGACCACGCCTACCCCAGCCATACATGCATCTCTCAGTGAAACTGAGTTTGACACCCCTGCTCTAGCAGTTCAGTCCTGACCGGCTGAAGGTTGACTCAGCCTTCCATCCTTCCAAGGTCAGTAAAATTAAGCCCCAGCAAATTGTCAGCATATTGTTGGGGGCAATATGCTGACTCTATAAACCACTTAGAAAGGGCTGTAAAGCACAATGAGGTGTATATAAGACTAAATGCTATTGGTATCAGCAACTTTTAAGATGGAAAGATGTCAACTCTCTGAATTGACTTCAAGCTCCGGCTTTCCGTGCATTAAAACATTTTTCCTCAACTTGGGCTCTTTTCAGATGTGTGGACCTCCAACTCTCAGAATTACTTAATCATCTTGAATATTGCTGAAGAGCATATGTTCATATATCCAGGCAGTACAGATAGTCCTTGAGCTACAACCATTTGTTGAGTGACTGCTTGAAGTTACAATGGCACTGAAAAAAGTGACTAATGACTTTTTTCACACAACTGTTGTAGCATCCCTGTTGTCACATGATCAAAATTTGGGCACCTGACAACGGGCATGTATTTATGACAGCTACACAGTCCCAGTTTTATTTATCAAAATATCATCACTTGAACTTCCCAGCTGCTGTCCGCTGAGCAAAATTAATGGGGGAAGCAAGATTAATTTAACAATTGCATGATTCACTTAACAACAGCAGCGATCTGCTTCACTGTGGCAAAAAAAACCCCATAAAATGGGATATAACTCACTTTAATGGTCTTGCTTCGCGATAAAAACATGTAACATTTTAAAATGTGACACTTTTAATGTTATGTATAGGGCTAAATAATCCAAACTTATATATATAATAAATATACTGAAATAACAAACCTAAATAATTACAGATAGTCCTTGATTTACAATCACAATTGAACCCAACTGTCTGTTGTTAAGTGATACATTTGTTAAGTGAGTTTTGCCCATTTTATAACCTTTCTTGCCACAGATGTTAAATGAATCACTGCAGTTGACAAATTAGTAACCCAGTTGTTAAATGAATCCAGCTTCCCCATTAACTTTGCTTGTTAAAAGGTCACAAAAGGAGATCATGTGACCTTGGGACAAAACAACGGTCATAAGTATGAACCAGTTGCCAAGCACCTGAATTTTGATCACATGATCATGGGAAGGCTGCAAAGTTGTAACTTTGGAAAACTTGAAGTCATATTTTTCAGTGCTGTTGTAACTTTGAACAGTCACTAAAGGAACTGTTGTAAGTCGAGGACTATCTGCATTCACTTATTTTATTAAATTCAGTGATGTAATCTAAGCTTGACCAAAGGGATTAATTAGTATGTTAGAATTTACTTGAGTGATTTTAAAATTAAATTGATATATCTGAAAGTTTAGAGTTTAGCTGTGTCCATGCTCATTTAAAATAAACTGCTTAAGTAAATACATACCATTTCAGCTAATAATTTATTATGTTGTTTAACTTCTGTTCCAATTTCAATGGAAAGCTATGAGAAAAAAGACATACATGGTGTTTTACAATGCATAACAGTAAATAGTGAGATAACAGCTTATTTAATTTGTTTTACAGATGATCCTAAAATAGTATTTCATTCATTTTCAAATATGAAATCTATCCCTTCTGTTAATTTTTTTCCTTAAGTAGCAGGGTTATGTAAGGATGGTATTGCTACAGTTTGCTCTGCTCTCCAAAGCCTTTAACTAAAGACAGACACGTTGTATACTTTTAAATCTGTTTTAATTCATATTTCTTTTATCCTTGGATAACGTGTTTATTTTTTTTCATGCTTTTTATATGTTTCAATATTTTAAAGCTTTTTATATGTTTCAATATTTTAAAGCTTTTTATATGTTTCAATATTTTAAAAACTATACTTCAGAACTACAAATTATTAATGATGAACAAAAAATGATCAACTTGGCAGATGAAATTACATAAAATAATTAATAGTATACTAGCTAGTTTGGGCATTTATTTCCTATAGATTCCTTTGAAACATAATAATTCCACATGGTTTGGTATTCAATTCAAGTGAGACACTGGGCTGCTCAAGAATTACTTTTCTTAGTCCTTCAAATGCTTTCATCTCGCAGACTTTGATATGGATATACAGTGGAACAAAAAAATATTTAGTCAGCCACCAATTGTGCAAGTTCTCCCACTTAAAAAGATGAGAGAGGCCTGTAATTGACATCATAGGTAGACCTCAATTCTGAGAGACAAAATGAGAAAACAAATCCAGACAGTCACATTGTCTGATTTGGAAAGAATTATGATGGAAAATACGTATTTGGTCAATATCAAAAGTTCATCTCAATACTTTGTTATATATCCTTTGTTGGCAATGACAGAGGTCAAACGTTTCCTGTAAGTCTTCACAAGGTTGGCACACACAGTTGCTGGTATGTTGGCTCATTCCTCCATGTAGATCTCCTCTAGAGCAGTGATGTTTTGGGGCTGTCGCTGGGCAACACAGACTTTCAACTCCCACCAAAGGTTTTCCATGGGGTCGAGATCTGGAAACTGGACTTTGAAATGCTTCTTATGAAGCCACTCCTTTGTTGCCTGGGCGGTGTGTTTGGGATCATTGTCATGCTGAAAGACCCAGCCATGTTTCATCTTCAATGCCCTTGCTGATGGAAGGAGGTTTGCACTCAAAATCTCATGATACATGGCCCCATTCATTCTTTCTTGTACATGGATCAGTCATCCTAGTCCCTTTGCAGAGAAACAGCCCCAAAGCATGATGTTGCTAACCCCATGCTTCACAGGAAGTATGGTGTTCTTTGAATGCAACTCGGCATTCTGTCTCCTCCAAACACGACGAGTTCTACTTTGGTTTCATCTGACCATATGACATTCTCCCAATCCTCTTCTGGATCATCCAAATGCTCTCTAGCAAACTTCAGATGGGCCCAGACATGTACTGGCTTAAGCAGGGGGACATGTCTGGCACTACAGGATCTGAGTCCCTGGCGGCGTAGTGTGTTACTGATGGTAGCCTTTGTTACGTTGGTCCCAGCTCTCTGCAGGTCATTCACTAGGTCCCCCCCATGTGGTTCTGGGATTTTTGCTCACCATTCTTGTGATCATTTTGACCCCACGGGGTGAGATCTTGTGTGGAGCCGCAGATCGAGGGAGATTATCAGTGGTCTTGTATGTCTTTCATTTTCTAATTATTGCTCCCACAGTTGATTTCTTCACACCAAGCTGCTTGCTGTTGCAGCTATTGCAGATTCAGTCTTCCCAGCCTGGTGCAGGTCTACAATTTTGTTTTTGGTGTCTTTCAACAGCTCTTTGATCTTCACCATAGTGAAGTTTGGAGTGTGACTGTTTGTGGTTGTGGACAGGTGTCTTTTATACTGATAACAAGTTCAAACAGGTGCCATTAATACAGGTAATGAGTAGAGGACAGAGTAGCCTCTTAAAGAAGGAGTTACAGGTCTGTGAGAGACAGAAATCTTGCTTGTTTGTAGGTGACCAAATACTTATTTTCCACCATAATTTGCAAATAAATCTTTCCAAATCAGACAATGTGATTGTCTGGATTTGTTTTCTCATTTTGTCTCTCATATTGACATCTACCTATGATGTCAATATTGACATCTACCTATGATGTCAATATTGACATCTACCTATGATATCAATTACAGACCTCTCATCTTTTTAAGTGGGAGAACTTGCACAATTGGTGGCTGACTAAATATGTTTTTGCCCCACTGTACAAGCATATATTCACCAGATATGTTAGAACAAGTAAGGAGTTAAGAGCAGGGGAGAATGTTCACAATACTTTAAAAGTATAGAAGAGATGGCGGTTTGGATAGCTCAGCCCCATTTTTGCAGCCCCTTGATAATATACTTTAAACTCAATTTCAGATACAGATTAGAGTTCAACAGAGTTGGAAGGGACTTTGTATTTGATCTATAGGAGACCTGCACTAGGGATTCAAACTGCCGACCTCTCTGACTGACAAGCTCAGTGTCTAAGACACTGAGCCACCTATTGTACAAACGTTGAACATTAGCTATACAATTTTTCTTATTTTAAAAATCCATACTTAATTTGCTATTTGGCATTGAATCCCTTCATTTCTTTAAAAACAGATCAAACATGTTGGCTTAGTTGCCTTCACCACATCACCACCATTATGCCTCTTAAGCAATTGATAAAGCACCTTACATCCTGATGTACAGAAACTAAACAGGAACGAATCAATAAAGAGTCATGTAGTTTAAGCCAGCCACACACTACTTATAAGATAACCAATTGTGTCATTTCATGCTTTACAAATAAAGAAGTCCTCCAGGGCTACCATTGTTTCCTGAACTTTTTCAGTTGTGCATCTTCCGTATTGTGACAATCTGCACTCTGTCCACCCCCCAAATCTTTCTGAGTTTGATCAGTAAGGAAGTCATCAGATCAGATAATACAATAATTCGTAGGAAGTGAACTGGCAGGACTATTTGAAAAATGATGTCAGAGTGAAGGTAGGCTGTTGAGGAAAAACATTCATGTAGTTTGGCTGCTGTTTAAAAAATTATTTAAAAATAATGCTTGGAATTATTAGGAAGGGAATTATAAAATACCCAATATTAAAATTTCCTTACACAAATCCAAGATCAATCTGTGTTTGTGTACTGTGTACACTTCTGGTCACAAAATCTTTTTTAAAAAGACTATTGTGCAGCTGAAGAAGGCACTAAAAACAATTACAGGTTGCCTAGTCCTTGCTTAACTATAATTGTTAATAGACATCAATGACTGCAACAGATATATGTCAGCTTTTCCCATGGTTGTTAAATGATCCACCATGGTTCTTAAGTGAGACATTATGTGACTAGGGCAACTCTTACATAGGCTTTTTTTAAAAAAAGGTTTTCTCTAGATAAAGAAGATTGTCATCTGATTTTTGGACTTTGTTTTGTCCCCAAGAGAATGTGTTTCCAAACTCTCTTGTTATGTCACAAGTGAATGCAACCATAAGTCATGAAATAAAGCTAGAATCAATAAAAATATAGATACATGGAGTCTTTGGTGCTTTTCAGCTTGCTTGTATGCTTTGAAATGTTTCATTACCCACTAAGTAACATCATCAGCGCTAGTGGGATTTGCTCCCTGCTTATATACAGCAGCTTGCCCTGCCAACATTGGCAGCGTGTGATTTTTCTTCTTGGTATAGTCCCTTGATTAGGGCATTATTTTCTGCTTGTTTTCTTTGCTTATCTGGGTGTTGATTGCTGGAAAGGATTCATTCTGATCTTGTTTCCTTCTTAGCTTTTATATTGCCTCTTTTGAATGGGTTCTGTCTATACATTGTGAGATTAAGGAGTTTTCATTATGTCTTCTGATGGCTAGTTGGTGTTCAGGGATGTGATTTAACCTGTCTGTTCTACATGGTGGCTGACAGGAGGAGACTAGTAGAGGACATCCATAACAGGCAGTGAAATTTTGTATATAACCAGGGAGCAAACCCCACACTCATTCATCATCATTTTGATAACATTACCTAGTTAGGTAATGAAATGTCTGCAAATAAACAACCAAGCTCAGTAAGCACCAAGGGCTCCACATTTCAATGATGAGCTTTTGATATTCTCTTCTATTGGAAAAATATAGATAATCAGGGTAGCCAGTTTTCAAAACCTCTCTGCTAGTACTCAGCTCAAATATCTGGAAAAAGCAATATGTTCTAGCTTTTTGCATGTAGACTAGCGACAGACATACACAAAGGGGAAAAAAGAAGGGAATATCTCCACACACTTCTCACTGATTGGATTATTTTCTAAGACAAGCAATACATTTGCATGCATTGAAACGTGGCCATTAGCTGAAAAAAAATTGCCATCTCTGATGAAAGTGATTTTATTTCTTATTCCTGCTTAAAATATGTCTTGTCCCTTTAAATCAAACTGATGCTAAAATGTCTTGGTTTTCCTTCCTTAGAAGGTGTATAAGTCAAGTTGGAGTCATTGTGTTCTTTTTTAAGCAAACCCAATCTCCCCCCTGGGCTGGTTTACCATAGTTTGATTTTCAGCTATAATTATTTCTTTAAGAGAACAATTTAACTTTGTGGCTTATAAGTAGACTAAACTTACTAATCTTTGCTGATTTATCACTCCCTTAGGAACACAATTCTTATTCACAGTGCCAAACAAAAAAACTTTTTGCCCGTTCCAGCTTAGTCAAAAAGGGCAGCTGAAATCAAATCCAATTATAGGTAGAATCTATTCTATGTACAAATGTACCATGATCTCTGATGGTCAACATTGTGCCTCAATTCAATTAAACTGTTGCTATACACGGATAATCCAACCATTATGTACTCTGATCAATTTGGATGCTGCTAGTATAATGACATACTTACAGATTTTATGGCAGTGACTTTTGAACGCAAACTTTCTGTTAACTTTTCATTTTCTTCCTCATATACACTATAGCCACTATTGGTATAACCATAATTGCTGCCAGCAGCTCCTTCACCTGAGGGGGGAAAAAAACCAAATTAAAGCACTAGAAATTCAGATGGGAAAATATAATTTCTGGAGGGAAAGAACATTTTAGTTTTATTAAATCATCTCCTGTTTTAAAAGAACAGGCAAGTAATGTCATTGTACAATAGAAACAATTTAAACCATTCATAATCTAAAATTGAACAGGGTCAAAGTAATGAATAAGGGAAGAAGGAAGACACACAAAGGTGATAATTTATGTTACCCTCAGGGCCTTTCAGTCTGCAGTCCAATCCAATGGGTTGCAAAGAGAATTCAGGATCCAAATCCATCATCTTAAAAAATAACTGAACTGGACAGTCCAAAGTTTCCATATTCTATTAACATTTTTCTAAAGAAAATACATTAAAGTCCATCTCTCTTCCCCCTTCTTTGGTTTTCTAAGTGGGGTGTACATATCTGGATCATCTATTAAATTGGATCTGTTATTTTCTTTCTTCAGGCCAACACAAAATCAAAGACATCATCTTCCCCAAGTGTTAAGTTCTACTCTTTAAAACTTAGAAATTGCCCCTTACCTTTTTCTTCAGTAAGAAATAGTCAGTGTTAGACTAGCAATTAAAAAAACTTTATGATTTTGTAATCTTGGATCACCTTCTCCCAGTGGTATCTGACCGTTGATAATATTTTGCAAGGGACAACTCCTTTCAGACTATTATTTAGCATCAGGAACCACATGGATGGGTCTTCTCTATGCCAACATCACTTTTGGGACATCCTGAGATTAGGTTAGAATACAATGATAATATTTTGCATCACTTTAGTTCACAATCAGGATTAAGATTCTAGTCCTAATTGTGATTATAATCCAATTATTTATTTTTATAAATAACTGAAGGCGTCAAACCAGGGGTGAAATCTAAAATTTGTTACACCAGTTCTGTGGGCATGGCTGGGTGGGTGTGGCCAACTTTTTTTATATATATTTAAAAACATTTTTTCTACAACCTTAAGAGGTTGCAGAAAAAAATACTTTTAGAAGCCTCTGACGATCAAGCAATTCATCTGGGATCGCCAGAGGCTTTTAAAGGCATTTTTTTTCTACAATCTCCTTGGCCCGAAAAGGTTGTAGTAAAAATGCTTTGCCTTTGATGATCCCAGCTGAGCCGCATGATCATCAGAGGCTTTTTTTTTTTTACTTTTAAAAGCATTTTTTCGGCCTAACAGATTTAGAAAAAATGCTTTTAAAAGTTTAGAAAAATAGCCTCTGATGATTGCGCGGCTCAGCTAGGTATGGGGCGCAGGGATTTTTGCTACCGGTTCTCCGAACCACCTGCCACCATTGCTACTGGATCGAGCGATCCAGTCTGAACCTTGAGCATTTCACCCTTACGTCAAACGTATCTTCTTCCTGCTATATTCCTCACAACAACCCTGAGAAGTGGCTGAGAAAGAGTGATTGGCCCAAAGTCAAACAGCTGTCTTTCTTGCCTAACATGGAACTAAGATTCGTGGTCTCCTAGTTTCTAGACCTATTCTCCTTAACCACAAGATTAAACTGGCTTTCTGCATCTTTGCAATTTTTACAAAGAAAAATTCAAGAGTATAAGCAAGAAAATAATTAAAATTTAACTGAATTTAAATTTAAATCTAAAGATTATACAATTACTTCAGGCTAACATCCATTCTTTGGGTGCTTAGGAAGAACCATTAAGATGTGGCTATTGGAAAAGTCTTCTTGTTGAAATAATTGACTTTACAGGGACTATTAGATTGTACTTTAATATAGATTGATGATATAATACTTCTTTTTCTTGTAAACTGGAAATGTAAGTTGTTTAAAGTCAGTGTCAGTTGAAGCTGCCTATAAGGATAAATATTCAAATATACCCAATTGTGTTTGTAACTAATTATTTCATTTTTAAAAAACATGTATGCCACTTCTAGTTAAAAATAATTTTGAAGTTACATACATAGAAAGCTTCAGGAGTCAAAGCATTACAGATTGTCTTCATTTAGCAACTGCAAGTCAGTCATTAAGTAATCACTAAGTGAAAAACATGGAGCCATGACTATGCTTACTATTTTACTTCAGCTTTCCTTCTGTTGCAGCAAAAGTATAAATGTGTCACAGTTACTTTTTCATTCCTATCATAGACGTCACTGTCTAATTGCTAAAAGAGGATTACCTGTACAGTACAAGATGGTAATTATTTATATAGGAAATACAGCAGCCAAACAAAATACACTCTTAAGTATAATTTAGAGCAATTGCTAATTAACGTAAGTCTTTGATTTTATGATACACTTTTAATTAATAAAATAAAACATCAATTTAAAATCCAGTATTCAAGCCACTTTTGGAAGCAACTATCATAACATCAGTAGTAAAGTAAAGCATATTTTTGGAAGATAGCTGTGGGCTAAAATAATATTCAATTATATTCCAAAAAAACTGAAACTTTCAATTTATGAAGAAATTTCCAATATATTTTGCTTGGACTGTTGCAAAGAAAGTGACTTTTTATTCTTGAATGAAAATTTACAATCCAGGTATTAATAGTTGATTTAATAATGTGCTAGCTTTTTTCTTTGAATTGCTTTGTATCCACAGATAGATAGGATTGGGCAATAGTTCAGCCTAGATTTAATTTATTGTTGAAAAACTACATCTGCAATTATTTGTATAAATATAAAATTGAGTTTTCTATACATTGAAATTTGTGGAAAATTTTGCAATTTGCATTTTTGCATTTTACTATTTAATTTTTATCTTTTCCCCTCCCTGTTACTTTTTAAATATTATTTTCAGCTCTTTTTAGCAAACTGCTTTTCCTGATATTTTTTTCCTTGCTTTTTAAAATTAGCTTTGTGTAGTTTTTTTTAATTTTTACACACACAATACTTCTAACAGCTCTAAAGATACTCATAATTGCTATATTATGGTTATGTTTTTAAATAAAATGCAATTATAATATGTTGAAAGATAACAGGTAAGATAAAGGAGCCCCTAAGAATTTTTTTTTATTCCATTAGTTGTTGCCAACTCTAAGGGGCAGTATTCATTTCCATTTCAAGGGCCATTGAACCAGCGTTGTTTGAAGATATTCCCAACATTATGTGGTCAGCATGAAGTCACGGAGCACTGTTATCTTACCATTGAAGAGGGACCTATTTATCTACTCGCATCTGCATGCTTTTAAACTGTTAGATTGGCAGTAGCTAGAGCAAGGCAGGAGCTCACCCTACCGTGTGATGCTCGGGTCTCAAACCCAGGCTGCTGTCTTAATTGCTGAGCAGTGTCCCAGTTTATGTTGCAAATTCAGTAAAAAATTTACCCTGCATACATATTAGACCTATCATACAACTGGATGATTGCCATGGGATACAGAAACCCAATAATTTACTGCCATTTAGTGATAGCCTAAGAACTATACTATTTAATATTTATTTACATACATACACACTCACACAGACAAAGTTATTTGTCATTAAATTTATTTTAGAGAACTGCACTAACTTACAACAATTTAATATATATTTTTTTGGATAGTTTTTAAGGTGTTACAATACACTATTGAACCCCACTTTGATTAAATGGACATGATCCACAAAAACTTATGGATCTAAATCTGTTACATTTCTAAAAGACTACGAAACTTTCTTTGTTCCCCCCCCCACTCCCCCCAGACTAATATGGCTAGCTCATTTGGAAACAAAAATACTAGGTTAACTTTTGGCATGAAAAATATAATTTGGCTGTTAGAAATAAAGAAGGTTAAATTTTGTTGCAACTAAATCATTTCAAATGCTCCTTATAATTGTAACCCATTGCTTCTTCTTTGAAAAACATAATGGTTTTACAAGCATACTAATTTCACAAAATTAAGCTTTTCCATCATTAACAGGAATGTACATTTTAACAACTGGGCTATAATAAGAAAACAGGCCAGGACATTTGTTGAAATCTATTAATGTATAGTTAATTTTAATAAATTAGAAATATATACATATAGTATCTATTAAAAACATCTCTTAAGTTTAAAGTACATAGGGAAAATTTGCAGCCAGAGTCCTATCAACATCACTAGGTCATGATTATATCTCATTTCTCTGAAACTACAACATAAGATTTTGACTGCTTAAAAAAAATAAAAACATATATATAAAATGACAAAATGAATTACAAAGTATTTGCAAGATATGCAACTTTTATATACAGAGCCATTTTCAGGTCAGGTAGAACATGTTGCACAAGGGTGGGGCAAGTTAAAGTAATTATGTTCAAATACATGCAGGTCTATAGCATCCGCACATAATTAATGCATACATGCCTCTTACTCAACAGCCCACAGATATACCAAATTTATGATAAATTTGGCAGATGAAAAAGTAGTGCTAGATAAGATGGGGGTAAGATAAGAGTTAGCTATGTTGATGACCTAAAAATCTACTAATTACAAATTATTTTATTGAAAACATGGCATATAAACAGAAACTTAATATCTCAAGTAGGAAAATGGATTTATAATTTTCATAGGCGTCCAGGAGCTTCACTTCCAAATAGTTAGAATAGAACAATGAAACTGTCTATACATTTCTTGGATATCTGAAAGTTGTACAGTGACCATTTATATGGACGAAATTCAAAAGTTATAAGCTGGAAATGTTTCTTGCAATTCCAGATGTCTATTTCATAACTGATGCAACACAGAAATACAGCTAGTTTCTCCTTAGAATCCCATTTATCATTGTTACTCAATGATGCACTTTAAGATTCTTCAGAAATCCATTTAAGACACTACCATGGGGGAAAAGCCACTACCCTTTTCTTCAAGGAAATTTGAGTAGAGATGCTATAAAATATGCACTAATGAAACTTTGTTCTACTCCACCTTTTCATCAGATAGACAAAGCAGTGGAACCAGTCTTGAAATTTAGAACACTAATGGAGAGACTGGAGGCAAATGAAGGTCCGGAGCCAAATCATTGTCAATGGGTTTTCATTTTCCTAAATAAAGATATGCAACATTTTATTCATAATCCATGATTATCACTCTGGCAGGTTTATAGGAGAAAGGCAAAAAACTAATTTTGGCTTTATTGACTGCAACTAATGAATACCATTCAGGTGCTTTTTCTAATAACCTGCAGCATTAATAAATTAATGATGCGGCAGCAATTTGAGGATGGAACTGGAGGCTCCACACATGACTTGGTAAGCCACATATCTAAGCAAGTTTATCCTAAAGGGCATGCCTATAGCTTATGGTTCTGATACATGTTGTCATTGGAAGGCCAAGTGGCTAATGTAAGATGCCAGCAAGCTTGTGAAACAGGTCACACCTTTCCAAAGTGTGATTATTTGAATGTCTATTATTTAAATTACTACTGGTAGCATATGATAGTTTTCCTTCTTGGGAGAAATATCCATCTGGTTCAGTTCCAAGCTGGGAGAAAGACACTGGAAACATGGAGGCTGATTGGAAAGAGGGTTTAAAGATGAAGCAGAACCACATGGGTTTGAGGTCCTGGGCAGCTGACCACACGGAGTTGAGAGTGGGGGATATTTATATCTTATCTTGGGCTTTGCACTTAAGCTTCCTGTTTCTCTGCAAGAACATGTATTCTGTTGGGTGTTGTAGGGGTCATAGCTAGATCTGTAGGTTGTCTGAGAGTTTGGTTGAAGTTTGGACTCTTATGCAATGTCCTTAGGAGATCGTGCAATGTAGTGAGGTCTGCTGCTAGTGGGCTAATCCTATTATGTCCTGGAGGGTCATGTCTTAATCCCTTTACCTTGGAGCTGAAGGTCTTTTGTTTTGTAGATAGGCTGGCCCAGTCTTTCTCAATGGGCACAAAAATCATATGGGGGAAGGGAGATTGAGTCTGCTTTCTATCTTTTAAGAAAACATTTCTTCACTTCTCATTTAGGGAAATATAACATTATGCCTTTTTAAATATTCCTCAAAATATTTCATTCTTCTAGGAGCGGGGTGTTAACTTTCTACAGCCTTTATACTTTTTCTTAAAATTTCAGATACCCACCCACTAAATTATTACTTAGCTCAGCTAAAAAAATTAAGACTGTGCCAGTTTCTGAATAGTTTTCGAATTGGTGAAGATAATTTATACAGCTGGTAATAAATTAGAACATAGATAAAATCAGGATTAACGTTTTTTCTGTTTGAGCGCCCCTCCCCCGCCCTGCACATATTAGTCATCTCAGAAATCCTATCTTTAGAACCAGAATAGTGTGCCCTGTACCAGTCTACTAATGGAATATTGCCATAACATCTAATTTAATGTCCTTCCAGCCTCACATGAATGCTGGAAATCTATGTTCTTATTTTTACACATATAATTGATAATTACTGCACCTGCTGGATTTTGTTGGTCATTCAATGCACAAGATGTGAATAAATTGTTCAGAATTTGGATTGGGGGTGGAGAGTGTCAAACACTTCTGAATTTCAAAAAAGAAAGTGGCATACACTATTGTTCTCTATTTTCTCCAAGTTTTCTATGTAAAACATAAAAATGTGGTGAGGCTATTAATCAGTCAAAATGCATATATATCTGTAGAGTTAGCTGACTAAATGAGACACAGCTTATCCATTATAAAATGGAAAACATTTTTGACAAGAGCCAAAAAGAGTTCATAAATAGAAGGTAAACCATTATTCAGAACGTACTATAATAGAATGCCATTGAATTACTTTGCAGAAGATTAATTTATATATTAAATTTCTCATTATTTTGCAGGGCTAAATGCTTTCAGAATATAGAAGGTTTCTAGGAATTTCTTAAAAGCTGATTAAAATTTGCAAGCTATCTGCATAATGTATAGTGTTAACTTTGTCATAGTAAATGATATTTCTAGTCTTAGGTCTACAATTAGCATTCAATAAAAGATTGCTGATAAAGTTAAGTTATTCCTGGATGTCATAGGCCAGAGAATGGGAGCTTCTGATGGCAGGGTTACATACCTCTTTTAAAAGTTAATGCCATTTTTCATTCTCATTAAAGCAGTGAAAACTGGACTGAATATTAAATGTCCACAGGAGCTCAATATTGATGCCATCATATTCATTGCTGCCCCATGTTTTCATTACAAATGCAGTCTTGAACCTCCTGATATAATTCATTGGTTGTGTCTAATCTATCAGCTCAGTCCTCTTAAGAATCTCCTCCCACATATCCTGGGAAAGAGACTGATAGATGTCTTTGTACCATATGTGGGAAGATATACAAAACAAACAAGTTACAGATAGTGTTTTATCATTCTCATTGTAGTCTACAGTTGGCTTCAACTTTATTCAGTAACACAGTGATTTCTGAAGATACATGATGAAAGCACCCCATAAATACAACCTGAGTCTCAAAGCACAGCTGGCTTTTAAAAATATGAAATCTTTAGTCCATCCAACTATAATAGGATGATTGAACCAGTATACCTGATACTCCACCTTTATTTATTAGAATTAGAATTCTTGATTGGCCAAGTATTATTAGATATACAAGGAATTTGTCTCCGGTGCGTAAGCTCTCATTGTACATACAACAATAGTGATACGTCATTATCTAACACTTGGCAATAATCATGGATAGTAAATAAGCAATCAATATAAATCATACTAGGATACTTAGTAAATAAATAAATCATAAGATACAAGCAACAAAGTTATAGTCATAAGAAGGATATAGAGAAGATGAGAATAATGATGGTAATACAGCCTTTCTATATGTTTGACAGTGCTGTGGGAATTAGTTGTTTAGCGTAACAGTAACAGAGTTGGAAGGGGCCTTGTAAGTCATCTAGCGCAACCCTCTGCTCATGCAGGAGACCTGTACTAGGGATTTGAACCACCAAACTGCCAACCTTTCTGATCGACAAGCTCAGGGTCTTTGCCACTGAGACACCTAATCAGGCTCAATGATGCAGAGCAGAATGATGGCGTGTGGGGGGGGACGGACTGTTTTTGTGTCTAGTTGTTCAGGTGTGCAATGCCTATAGCGTCCTTTTGAGGGTAGAAGTTGAAACACTTTGTGCCCAGGGTTCAAGGGAGCTATAGGTATTTTTTACATATCTAGATCTTATTTGCTAGATTTATATCCTGACTTTTGATAGAAGACCATCAAATGGTGTGCATAAAGTTACTTTTATTTTTTCCCCCCAACCACATCCCAGCAGAGCAGACTAAGCTGAGTGTTATCTGGCCCAAAACCACTCAAGGACCTTTTTCAGTCTATAGGATGCCCCTGCTGCCAGTCCCTCTTACACCCCACTTGCTCTTTGAGGCTCTGCCATCTGTTCTAATACCCAACTATGTGGCTTAACTCCTGGTAGGGGGCAACAACCCCACAGATAAATCCATCTGTATCAATGGAATGTTTTGAATCCTCGGGCACATTAAGTTTAAATCCCATTGACGGAGGAAAAGGCATCGGTAGGAAGAAGGGTATCACGAGGCCTCTGCTATTCGCCTTCATGAATAAGAGGAAGGCGGAAAGATCCACGGGGGGCTTTCCCCGAAGACGAGGGCCGGGACTGAATCGTGGCAAAGCAAGGGCGCCGTGAACCCCTGAACACGGGTTTCTTCCGCAGAGACCAGCTCCCCACAACAAAACTTCTGCTGGTGGATCCCCACTTACCCAGCCCAGCCCTCCTCATCCTTAATCGTCACAGGAGAGGCGAGATAAGTCCTTCCCCTGAGACTCACGGGCACCACGGAAAAGCGCCGTTCACACACTCGGTAGCAAGGAGGAACCGGGGCACACTTTCAGGCATTCCCACTGAAACCCCGAAACGCCACGACAGCGTTAAGTTCCTGAAAAGCCTTTCGGGAATTGTAGTTTCGCTATGATCATTAGTTACTTTCTTTTTTGCCCTCGCGAGGCCTTCTGGGTAACGTAGTTTCCCCGTAGTACTCCCGGAGATTTCTGGATAATGTAGTTTTATAAGCCTGCCTGGTTACTTCCGCGCGTCAAGGGCTGGTTATAAAGTTCGGTGATGAAGCCTAGAATCATAAATGCTTTTTTCCCCCTTTTTTAAACGAGGACCATCACTGTCACTTTTATATGTGGAAGAGAAAGTGGACAATCGGATTAAAGAGGGAATTCCTCTTTAACTGAATTCCCAAGAGGGAAGCAACATTTAGTTTCCTTTCTTCTGCGGCTTTTCAGGCTTAGACAACAGCTGGCAGGAGAAGTCAGGCTGAAAGCCCCTTTAAGTGTCAGCAGCATCTTTGAGCCGGGCAAGAAACCCAAAGGATCGACGAAGCTGACAAAAGCGGCGGCTACTGCAGTTTTCTCTTTCATTCAAGGTCCTATAAGGAGTTGAGAAACTATACAAGTAGTCCTCGATTTACAACAGTTCATTTCATGACTGTTCAAAGTTACAATGGCACTGGAAAAAAAATGACTTTTGGTCATGAGATCAAAATTCTGACACTTGGCAACTGACTTCGTATTTATGACGGTTGCAGTGACCTGGGGTCATGTGATCAGTTTTTGTGACCTTCTGACAAGCAAAGTCAATGGGGAAACCAGATTCACTTAACAATTGTTTTACTAATTTAACAACCGCAGTGATTCACTTGGCAAGAAAGGTCGCAAAATGGGGCAAAATTCACTAAACAAATGTTTCACTGAGCAATATAAATTTTGGGCTCAGTTGTGGTTGTAAATCACAGCCAACCCATAGTATTGTATGAACTATAAAGCTTTAAAAGAATCTTTAAAAACTAGATGGACATCTAAGGAAATGGCTGGGCAGGCCTTGGGTGCCATTAGCTGGTATCTGCAGCAAACTGCAGTGATATCAAACAATGCATGATGTGATTATTTAAATGTTGCAATTAGATAGTTGCATTAGAATGCCTGACACAATTATAATTGCTGTGATTCTATCATCACACTTGTCACTTACCACTGCCCTCCTCTCCCTGCAGATGTCTGGCTTGTATCTTGCTGCCAACCTCAAATCTAAGCCTTATTTGCAGAGGACTGGTCACAAATATGAGAAAAGAATGACAATTTCAGTTCTTTGTGAAAAGTAACAACCCCTTATATTTTGACTAGGTCATCTGCAAGAAGACAACCTGTTCTTTCATAAAATAGTCGCATAGAATTTGTACAATAACCATCATTTGGACAAAGAGGGCAATCATTAAACATGTAGGTAATAATCATAGCAATTTCATGTTTTCATCAATTTTTTATTTAAAGGTTAATACCCCTTTAAACTGACACATGTAGCTGTGGATGAGAGGTTGCCTCAAGTATGGTTTTTGACCTCAAGAAAAGTTTTATATGTTTTTTGCTGAAGATGTTGCAGGAGGAAAGTTATGTTTGTCTGATGGCAAAAAATCACGAGGAGACTAATAGCATCTTTTCCAGCTATCAATGTTAGCACTTTAAAAGGCTTATGGCTTTTAATAAAATTTGTTAATTGGAAAAGGTGCTACAAGATAGGTCCTACATTTTTGCGCTTTCACCATTTTTACTTTCTTTAGACACAACAAAAATCTAATATGACACAGAAGGGTAGTGAAGTGGACTGGGAAGGGGGAACAGTTCTAGCTGTTTCTCTCCCTTATGAAGGAGTTTCATACTCCTCTGGAAGGGAGGAATAGGGGTGTACTTCTAGAAAAAAAATGTATTTCTGTACTGTTTGACTCCTGCCAGTTTTTTTCAATAAAGCTACAATGTGAAACATCCCTTTTAAATTAAGTTGGATGGTATACAGTACTTGAGCCTAAATATCTAATGAAAGAAATGATTTTAGAATTAAAGTTCAATTGCCTTGCCTATCCAATCCGTGTCATTCTTTAAAAGGAAAAACAATTCATTTTTTCTATTGTCTGGTCTCTAGACATTTAAACAGTGTAGTACTATGTATGTATATTCAGAAGTAAGCCCCAATGAAATAAATAAAACTTTATTTCTTTTTATTAAATCCATCAATAACTAAACCTATCTATCTAAATAGAGAAAGGTTTGCACAATACAGCACCATATAAATATATCATTATTTAAGCTAAATACTTTTTTTTTTTTTAATTTATATGCCGCCCTTCTCCGGAGACTCAGGGCGGCTTACAATGCGTTAAGCAATAGCCTTCATACTTTTGTATATTTATATTTATACAAAAGTCAGCTTATTGCCCCCACAAACTGGGTCCTCAATTTACCCACCTTAGAAAGGATGGAAGGCTGAGTCGACCTTGAGCCTGGCTAGGATTGAACTCAGAGAAATTTTTTTTATTTTATTATTATTGGATCTTCACTAGGTAATTTTGTTACATTTCGTGTTCTACAAAATTATTTAAAATTAATTTCCAAGCTAATTTATTTCCTTCAACTTAACTCAAATGTTTAAGCAGAACTGGGCTTTTATCTTTTTCTTTTGCAGATATGACTCATGCCATTCACCACAGGATTACAGATTATTTCCCCCAAAATAACTTGAGCAGAAAAATAAACTGCTTGGAAACTGTGAATCATTCATGTATACAACTTCATTTATTTTTCTTTTCTTCATTGTCAAAACTATTATAGAACTCCTCTATTATTTTATATATCTTTCCATTATCCCATTTTGCTGAATCTTACTACAGAAAAAAAGGTTATCATTGCAATAAAAATGAAAACATAGAAGCTTTTGCTTGAGAAAATGTAAAGATGAATAATGTTTCCCATTATATCTGTTTATTGCTTTTCTTTAGGCAGAGGGAGGTAACATATAGTTCTTAAAATTAATAATATTGTGGATAAATTTAATCAAGGACATTCTGCAAAATAATTGTAGAATTAGAACAGCATTTCTTGTGGTTTTCTTTTTACTTAATTTTGGTCTCAATTTCAAAGGTGTGTCTTGAATTCCACAGAGAAAACAACAGGAGTAGTTTGTATTTGTTTTATCTATTATGCATACATCAACTTTTTGCATCAATCAATCGTGTCAGGGTTCTTTTCCTAATTTAATACATGTAAAATATATTGTTGATTGGAAGGTGCTTAGTATTTGAAAAGTAATTGAAAAACAATTTCCAAATATAATTAAGAAGTGAGGTTTGAGAGAACTTTGTAACAATAATATAATAATGTATACATTGTGATTATGAACTTGGTGGAAATCTCATAATTCCCAACTGCTCAGCTCATGAGTCAACTGCAGAAACTTTGTTCCTGCGGATTACTTATGAGTAGCGGTTGTCTGGAGTACAAGAGGGGGATTTCACAGCCTTTCCCTTTTCCAGAGACATTTTGCCAGCTGGAATTTACCTTCTGACTGCCAATCTCCCATCATGCCATCTCTGCTCCTTCAGAGACATGTAGTCTACCATGAATCTTCACCAGTAATAGTTTGTATTTCTTTTTATCTTTTTAACTATAACATTTAAATAAAAATATTATTTAAAAAGGAATTATAAAATTCTGACCCTTTGAGGAGTCAAGCTAGAAAAACCTGAACAATCTTGGAGTACATAGGAAGTTTAATTCTAGTGTCATGTATTATGTTAAGCCACAGTTTGTTTCAATTATGATTTATTGAAAAGTGACATTAGTACAATTCAAAAACTATGCAAAGTATATATACTCTATGAACAATAATTAGCCAGGATTCTATAATATACTAATAATATACTAAGCCAAACACAAACAAACTACAACAGGACAGCAATCTTTGTCTTGTGTAGTAAACACCATCTCTCTGAATAGGTATTTGTATTCTTAAAAGAAATAATATTGGTATCATTCTTTTCTCTAATTTGTTAAAGCAATTCTTTAGGTTCGATTGGGGACTTTAACATAGGATTCATGGATTCTACCAATCAGCTGATATCATACATGTGATATTATTCTGGCTTCTATTGAACATTTACATCTTCCATAGAATAAAACACAGCAGTAAGTGTATGCATGAATTGTTCTTTTTCCAGTCCCCGAGTATCACAGCCTACATAATTTTTTTTCCCTAAGTCTTCTCTCCTTGATAGATTTGCTTGGCATCATTACCTAGTTACCAAGCTGTTATTGTGGCTTTTTATGTCTTTGAATATAAATTTGCAGTTGGCTTGGTTTTTGAATCAGAAATTACTTTCCCCTTCCTTCATTTCGTCCTATCCTTAAAGATGGTTTTCCTCTTAAGGGTGATCCGTCACTTTAATGAGTTAATGTTGTACAGGGATTTTGTGAGCACAATCTGCTGCATCAGCCACATAAAAGAAAGTGTCCACCCCAATGAAAGAAGCACTTAGTGTTTCCAAGAGGAAATAACACAAGTTTGGCTCTCCTGCTATGCACTCAACATCTGACAGTCATATGAATAGAATCTAGTAATTGCAAATGTGTAAATTGGTTGGCCACTGGAACCAGAATAACTTTTACATTTGAATGCCTACCAGGCTGCTTGTCATTTAGGTGAAATTGACCTTGTGGCAGCAGAATCTTTCAGATGTTGAAAGCTGTCCTAACATTAGTGGTATTGAAGTTTTCTACTGCATTCTATAGGATTTCCTTTCTTTTTGCATAATGCTGTCACTTTTTAAAGGCATTCTGATTGTCCTACACTTCAAACAAGAAAGTGCACTTGCACAGAATTACATGCATTTTTCAACAGTTTACATTCTAAGCATCCTTTGCAATCTGTTCTATGTTCTTTTTCAGAATGTTCTGTGGCTTCCCCAGAATTCAGCTTTTACCCAGAATCTCATTTTGCTCTCTCAGGCACTATATTTCAACTTGGCATATCTTTTTCCTGGGGGGAAAAAAAAAGATAAGACAGCATTTTTTTGCTCTCTTAATCTATCTTCAGAAGAACATTACAGGTAGTCCCAAAGGTGCTTTTTTTTTTTAAAGAGGCAATTGGACTTTCTGGTTTTCTTTGAAGACAAATTTCCCCATCATCTAGTCAGAGCTGAAGAAGCTTCTTGGATGAGAAGTAAAATATCTTCAAAGAAAAACCAGAAAATTCAGTTGCCTCTTTAAAAAAAAAAAGCACCTTTTGGACAACCATGACCTGGATAACTGAAAATCTCCATAAACATTACAGGTAATCCTCGACTTACAACAATTCATTTAGTGACCGTTCACTGAAAAAAGTGATTTATGACCATTTTTCACACGGCCTCTGTAGCATCCCCATGATCATGTGATCAAAATTCAGAGGCTTGGCAACTGACTCATATTCATGACTGTTGCTGTATCCCAAAGTCATACAATCACCTTTTGCAAGCCTTGGAAAAGCAAAGTCAATGGGGATGCCAGTTTCACTTAACAACTGTGTTACTAACTTATCATCTGCAGTGATTCATTTGATAACCATAGTAAAAGGGAAGAGCCTGGATAGCTCAGCAGACTAATGCATTGTGATTAACGCCAGCTGTCTGCAATTACTGTAAGTTCGAATCTCCCCAGGCTCAAGGTGGACTCAGCCTTCCATCCTTTCTAAGGTAGGTAAAATGAGGACCCAGTTTGTGGGGGCAATAAGCTGACTTTGTATAAATATACAAAAGTATGAAGGCTATTGCTTAATGCATTGTATTAATGCATTAGCCACCCTGAGTTTCCAGAGAAGGGCGGCATTTTTTAAAAAAAGGGTGTAAACGAGGCAAAACTCACTTAACAAATGTCTCACTTAACAACAGAAATATTGGGCTTACAATTTGTAGTTGTAAATCGACGACTACCTTTATTCCAATAGTTGAATCTTATTTCATCACTGACAAAAGGCAGGATCTGCAGAAGGTCTATGAATCAAGTAGTGCACAAGACCAACATTACTGTCATGGCCCTTCAAGCCAGCATTTTCTTTCTTGATGTGATTGCCTAAAGCTGGATGCGGATCCAGCCAATATTATGACTGGGAACAATATGGCAAGACACTGAGATCGCTGGAGATGAAGCATAAAACTGAAGCATTTTCCCTCCTGGGGGATTAGTGTATATATTTACTATCATTTATGGAAGAAAACTGTTCAAGATTTTATTGCTATTGAAACCTATGGTTGAATTACAAAAGCAGTGTGATGCTGAGAGGCAGTGGTGGGTGTTCTAAGGCCAAAACAAGAGTGAGAGTATATGTGGTTTGTAGGTCTAGCTTGCCCAGCAATATTACATTTCCCCTAGCTAAGATAGAATAACTTGTTCAGGTATGAAGAACTGTATGAATGCCCTTGTTCATAGTTTACCATTGCCTCTTTTTCTGGGCAAGTGAGAACACCTCCAAAGAAACCAGTAAGCTGTGGCATGCCAACATCTTATTCTCCAAAAATGTATGTGGAACCTAAGAGGTATCTTTATCATAATTAAAAATGATATAACTTGGCATACTCCTTTGCAATAAACCACCATCCCATTTAATCTGAATTTTCCCCCAAACTAAGATGACTTTAGAAAATTGGTCAAAATATATTGGTTCTCTGCAGATTTGTACCAAATCAGCGAAGACTTTTAATAAGCAAAAGTATTCCACACTGCTCCCATTCTCTACCCATTTTTCCCTTTAGAAAGACTCCATAGAACTCTATTGTTCTCCTAATGGTAGTTGCCATCAGTCTTAAAAGTGCTTTTTTTCTTCCAAAGGCAACTGGGCTGTTTTTTCCTATCAATCTTGGAATGACATCAACTCTGACACTCAGACCTAATATTGTATTGTTATAATACTTTATATGACAGATATTCTGGATCCCATGGGTTCAGATCCTGGCATGGAGTACTGAAAGGAAGAAAACTGATCCCCCCTGCCTCCCAGCATATGAATGTTAGAGGCTTTGTAGCTATTGGGCAAAAGGATAGTAATCAATAGTCTGGTGATTATACAGCATTTTAAGAAACAGTTTTGTGTTCCAGGCATATTTTCTATCTGTATATCCTTATCAATATTCAAGGAATTAAAATTGAAAGTAAGGATGTTCTTGAGAATTAAGAAGAGTTAAGAACACAGGCAGTTAAATACTTGAAAAAAATTACTCAACTATAGTTTCTCCAACCATACAAAAACCTTCATTTTTTGTTTAAAGTTTTAGTTGCTATTAAAAATATAAGAAATGAACCAGCAAGTAGAATTGGCAATCCAGCATATAACTGATTTAAAGGTTCTATTTTTCCCATTTCAATAATGAAATGGAAGTTAGAATAAAATGGCATGAGGGGAAAAAAAAATAACTGTCTAGTTGTTTTGGCATGCAATGCCCTGGAACGGTTTTCTGACCAGAGGAGTTGAAACAGTATGTCCAGGATGTGAAGGGTCTGTAAATATTTTCTCAACCCTCCTTCTGACCTGTGCAATATACAGGTTATCACTGGAAGGCAGTTGTTTTTTCTGGAGTCCTAACTATCAGTTGAAGTCTGGACCTGTCCTGTTTGTTGCCAAACTAGCTAGAAGTACAAATGACAGACTCAATAAATTCCTCTGTAGATCAACAGTTCCTGGAGCAATTTGAACTTTCTGAGTTGACATAGGAAGAACATTTTTCCTTATGCCTTTTTAATGATTGTTCTGATGTTAGATGTCCATATAATAGGACTGAATTGACATTTCTGACTACATACAAATAGAAGTGGCAGAAGGAATGGGACAACTTGCCACAACCAACTCATTGCGGCAAATCCACTGCGGCCAACTCGCCACAGCCAATTTACCATGGGCAACTTTTTATTTATTTATAGGCAAAACATAGCCATAAACACATAAAATGATTACATATAAATGGGAACAGTAGGACAAGGATGGTAGGCATGCTAGTGAACTTATGCATGCTCCTTTAGGGACCTCTTAAACTTGGCGCAGTACAACTCACCATGGACAATTGATCGCCAGACAACTCATTGTGGGACAATTCAACAATTCTATTTAATTATTTAAAATAAATAAAAATAATTTTAGTTTTTGCCATTCAGATTTTGTTCTGTCCTTCCTTTTGTATCCCCTCTTTAATGATTCTATTCCACCTTTTCATTGGTATTAGTGTAACTCTTGTCCTGCAATGAATTGTCCTTCAGCAAGTTGACTATGGCAAGTTGGCTGTGGCGAATTGTCATAGACCCGTGGCAGAATGTGGCAGTGGAGCGTATTCCCAGTATCCCTCCAATATTGTCTTTTGCAGAAGTGATGAGTAGTCTCCCAACACATATGGATAAGAACAAAAGCTATATAATACTTACATATAAGCTATATAAATATATCATTCTCTTGTTCCCAGCCAGATGGCTCAGTATTGTCCCAACTGTAGCCGCCAAGAACTTCTAAACCGCATTTCCAACCAGGTAGCGTGTGCTTCAAAACTGAGATGTAACTAAATGTGAATAATTACAGCTATTATTCACAGTTTAAACAATTTTCATTTTAAAACAATTATCATTTTAAAACAATTTTCAACCATTACATTACAGTAGGACACAGTGATAGTTTTTTTCTGAATAATGGATCTGAGTGAATCAAGATACGTTATTCAGCCTTGAACTGGTCTGTAGTCTATTCTTACATGCACTTTTGGAAAACCCTCACACTATTCAGTGGGACATGTTCCATGTCCACCACTAACATCTGTTTCTCATTATGATGATACCAGACTGATGGAATAAGCACATCACTGTGAAAGCTCTGTTCTTTCATACTTACATCACAATGTTTGTTCAGATATGTGAAGCTAGAATTTGTGTCACAACCTCACAATGTATGTTTCATCAATTGTCCACCCTCCATTTCCCCTGCTGACTCCTATGAAATATAATGATGGAGGAAATTAGATGAGCAAAGAATCATACCCAGTCGATTGTGACATAAAACTCATATAACCTGAGAATGTCAGCATAGTGAACAATTGTTTTGGCTTCAAAAAAAATCACCAAAATCATATATATATTGCTGTTTCGCATTTGTTTTAATTGCTTGTAAACTTCCCAAAGTCATTTATACAAGATAGTGATGGTGATCAAGTCATTTTCAACTTCTAGCAAACACATAAATGAATTTTCTTCATGATAGTCAATCCCCAACTCATTTTTTTCAAATTTGTCAAAGGGAGGGAGGGAAAGAAGAGTAGGGAGGTAGGGAGGTAGGTAAGAAGGAAGGAAGGAAGGAAGGAAGGAAGGAAGGAAGGAAGGAAGGAAGGAAGGAAGGAAGGAAGGAAGGAAGGAAGGAAGGAAGGAAGGAAAGAAGGAAGGAAGGAAGATGCAATGCTGTCTATATATCCTTAAAAATAAATCCTTATTTGTAAGTTGTTTGAGATAGTAAATTAGTCTTAACTCGTAAGTTTAAGAATTGACAATGCACATTTCATGGCTAACTAAACACAATTCAGGACAGTTATAACTCTGGGCAGGAAAAACAAGTTTTTTATTCTAAGTAATATTGCTATTTTTGTCACATTTTGTCAGGGTAATGATGATTTAATAACTGACCAACTGTTGTAATGCTGTAACGCTGTAACAATGATGCAATGGTAGCAATGAGTCAGCAGGGTTATTTGACTGCTATCACTTTAAGAGGCAGTAATATAAGAGAGGCCCTGTGAGGGCGTATATTTTTCTCTGTGTGTGCTTCTGTGCTGTAGTTGCTGATTGCTTGACTTTTCCTAGTATGTGTATGTATATATATTCCTTGTAGATAAACCATTATTTGAAAGACAAACATCCGTTTACTGTATTTTGCAGTTGTCTCAAAATAGCCACACTGTGTGTACTCTGACACATTTCTATTTCATTGTCTTGGTACATATGGCCAGTAAAGCCAAGAGATGCTTTTAGGATTCAGATACAACTGAAGTGTATTTGTTATGAGATTTCCAGTATAGAGAGAAGCACAACAGGAATATTATCAAGCACATGCCTGTTTTGCCAGAGAATCTAGCCAGTACAATGGAACATAGCACCTTCACATTGGGCTGTAATGGAAGCTTCCAAAAGTGCAAGTGTCTTTCATTGCCTTTTATATCTTAACCCCCACTTTTTTCTGACCATAAGCTTGTCCCTGGGCCAAGTGCCAATGGCATCCTTATCTGTGTGTGTCTAGATCTTTGCAGGTATACATATTAGGGAGTTCTGTAGCCAGTTGCTAAGCAAAAGATTCATCTGCATAATTTTCTTTCATTTTTCTGCATTGGGAGAAATCTAAGAAAAAACAGATGTGGGAAAAGCAGGAAGCTACTTTCAACCTTTCGTATGAAATGAAACATCTGGCACCCCACTGGTATCCCTTTGCCCAGTCTTCCAGACTCCAATTTCTAATAGCTATATGATCTTCTTTTTTTTTTTCTGAATCCTTGGAAGAAATGCTAATTTGATAGATCCACCTAATTTTATTGACAGTCTCCAATAATTCCCTAACATGTTTTGGTATTGTTCCCTGCCTTAATTACATAGTCACCTGAAAATTCAGATTATATCTTTATTAATGAGCTATTTTTATTACCAACACAAATAAAATCATCTTTATTTGCTATGCAACATTAGCTTTTTCATATTAATTTTCTGCTATTACACTCACCTCCGTGTTTAGGTTGCAATCCTGTGCATCTTTACAAATACAGTCTAACTTAGTAAGCATGCATAGGATGCTTCATGCTCTGATATACCTTAAATTACCTGCTAGCATGTGTAGCTCAGAAATCAAGAAATCTATCACGTTTCCACTCTACCTTCTATCTAATTGCAATTACTAAATCTTGATGGAACGGTTTGTGTTATCTTAACCTTCAAGACAAACCATATCGAACTCTAACAAATGCACTACCCCTTATCCAACAACATTAGTGGAAGGTTTTCTCCCCCTTAAGCTAGTACAATGAGGCAAAATAACTTTGACCTCAATTGCTGTTTTTTAATCTCAGGCTAGGGCAGACATGCTAGGAATCTTTCATTGCAATGAAGACATCAGTATTGTTAGAAAAGGATTTGAAAATGGAATTACTTAGTGTAAATGAAAATGTTCTATGAAGTTAGAAAAATTAAATGCATTGTCCTTATTTTATCCTTAAAACATCCTACAATAAATAGCATATGCAGCATTTTCAACTTGATCACATTTTTCTTCTTAGAAACTATGTTTTTTAAAAAGCATATTGGGGTAATGTTACAGGATTTCTTTTGCAATATTATTCAGTGTACTTAAAAAATTGCTTAGCCTTGTTTTACTTGGGAAGGTAGATGCGCAACACTGTCCTTAAATAAAATGTCCAAGGTCTAGCCAATCTGATGTTTGCTGGCAGAATTAGTAGACATAATAACATTCTTCCTATCGGTCAAGGTCAGGTGATCCAGCATCTGGAGGAGAAATGGTCAAGGACTGGGTTGAGGTGGAACGGATGTTGATTGGAGCATCTGTTTGATTGAGGAGAAAGGGGGTGGTTTTGGGAGCTTTGAATTACTGAAGGAAAGCCCTGGTTTTTCAGATTCAGATTTAGAAGCAGGCATTTTCTAAAGTTCTCTTTACCATAAATAGGTAAAGAGAACTTTAGAAAATGCCTGCTTCTGCGTCTTTACTGGGAGTTGGGGGTTTTCTGGAATACTGAAATAGTGGTAATAATACATACACACAGTCATGGTGTTTACTGCTCTGAATAAGTGTGCTCAATAGCATGACAAGTAAAGGGATGCAGAGCTGACTAGTCATTTTCAAAAGATGGCCATTCTCATCAAATTGCAGATCCAGAAGAAGATTTAGAAGGCCAAATCCAAGATATTAGAAACCCAAAAAGAAAGCTACCTGCAGTTGTTATTATTACTTAATAATTTTCTGTCCTGGTTTACAGCTGGTTTACAGCTATCTGGATTAATGAAAGATGGACAATTGCAGTGCAATATATGATACCCAATCACTTGTCTGCTTTTCCTCTTTGACAATTTTCTTCACAATAGGCTCTCTCCCTCCCCTGTTTTGATAGAATTTTCAAAGAGACTTTTTCCAATCAGCTTTTTAAAAGATGAAACCAAGATGTACATAACACTCTTAATCAGTTTAATGCATACAAAAAGGATAAACAGCACATAATCATAGTATTATCTTTCCATTAGCAGTGTTCTTTTTTCTTGGAAATGCAACTAACTAGTTACATCACATTTCTGAGAAAAGCTCTGCTTTGAGTCTATCATCAGTCCATAATAATATAAAAATAAATCCTTAAATACCATAAAAATAATTTGCAAAACTAGGCAAAAATGCACTTCCTTAATTTTTTTTCTTTTTTTAGCCTGGTTTTAGCATGTTTAGCATGTGTTGCACTGCTAGAAAAAGTATTGTAAAAAAAATGTCTTTCTTTAAAATTAAGACTCATCCATTTCTGGATATTTAAATTTCTTTATCAGATTTTCTTATATGTTGTCATTTTATCTTCTCCTGACTTCATTATCTATGATCATTCAAAACTTATTTTATCATGTTCAATAGACAATATGATCAAGTTTTAGTAAAGCTATGCAGGACTCCATAATAAAATGTATGTCTTTGTATCTAGTTTAAAGAAATCTAATTTATATCAGCAATATAATATAAATGAGCATAGAAAATAGGTGGATGTATTATTTTACAAAAATGTATCATACCATTTTTACTTTCCATTATGAAACTCAAGGCTCATTTCCCCAAGCTGGTCATTTAGCCTCTGCAAGGTAGGTACATCTGTACCATATGAAAATCATAGTGTCTATGATTGGCCTCTATTGACCCTACAAACATCACAGTCTGCACCTGTGGGAACAGCCAAATCTTCGTAGCCTTCTGAAAGACCAAAAGGATGGGCCTTCCAGATCTTAGAAAATCTTGTTCCACAAGCAGACATCATGATTGTGAAGGAATATTTCCTTTGTCTCATCTGTGACACTGTTTGGTAGAGAAAATCTAGAATACACCTGTCTTTTCAGATCTGGTGTGATGGGCAGAAACTCTTGGCTGGAGACAGTTCCATACGTAATGTGGTCCTGAGCCATTCAGGGCTTTAAAAGTGATAAGCGGAGTCTTGAACTGCACCTGTAAGCATACTGAGACTCATTCCACAATCATAAAGCTGATAGATAATAGGGTATGCCCAAAACAGCACATTCCATAGCATTTCACATTGCGTGAAGCTTCTGAGTGATCCTTAAGAGCAAGTTCATGTAGACTTCTTTGCAGTAGTCTAGTCAGGAAGTTACTAAGTTATTGTGTCCAGGAATAGACACAGTTGGCACACAAGATGGATTTGTGCAAAAGCTCCCCTAGCAATGGATTCCACCTGCTCTTTGATCAGGAACAGCAAGTCTAGAAGCTTCAAATTTTGCATTAATTTTATCCAAGAAGTGCTGCATCACTAAGACAAAACATTTCCATATCCTTCCAGAAACCCAAAACCACAAAGCCGATCTGTCTTGTCAGTATGAATTGAGTCACAAGTGTGAGATAAGTCCCCATCTAGACTCTCACATCTTGAAGGCACTGAGTAAGCATCTCAGCAGCATCACTTGTCTAGCCTTGATGACAAGTGTATCATTCCTGGTATCATCAGCAGAGTGATATTTCAGCCTGTGTGTTGAATGACTTCACCCAGCAATTTCTTCTTTGTAACCAACCAACCCCCCCCCCCAAAAAAATAAATTCAATGCTGTGTTACAAGGATTATGCTGTGGCTGAATTTTGGCAGCTCCCAACAGATTGCTAAATTCCTTTTAGCTACTAACTTCTGTGGATTTACTATGTAATGTACCTTCAATGTACCTTCAACTGTATTAACGATGGTTTTGTCTTTCCTTAGTAATCAAAGTATTGACCTCTTACTCTATTTTTTAAACTTAACTCAGAATCGGTAGGTAAGATAATAATACTTTCTTTTACAAAAGAAAGTAGTTTTTTTTCAGAAATATAATCAGCTGCTTTGAAATTCAGGTTGACTCTTTTTTATATATATCTAACAATGTTTTTAAGCTTGAGGAAATTTCTTGACATTATTTACAGTCACTGAGCCAAACATTATTAATTTTGCTGTAAAGAATATTGTGAATATCTGCCATAATTTTAAATTATAATTCTCTTTAAAAAACAAAAACAAAAACAGGTGGTGTTTTTCCTCTCTTTTTATAGATTTAACTGACTGCTTTAATGTATAGTCTTTCCTTGTAATTCCCAACACAACAATTTGAAATGCCTGTAAACATAAAAACAATCCTCAGGTTTTTTTAATGTGCACAATAACAACCAGCCAGAACCTGAATAGACATTAGTTAGTGCAGAGCAACATCTGTAAGGCTAAATGTTATTAGCTGCTATAAATATATTTACCATATTTCCTTCAGCTAATGAGAGAAAGTAACTGTGGCTTAAACTGGAAAAATGGAATCTACAAACAAATTGTAGTATGGACTCCATTAAGAGTTTAGCCATTTTTAGAATTTTGCATTACGTCCATAGTCATAACACAATTGTCATTACTTCCACTACTAACAACTAATAAACTTTCTATAACCAGCAGTAGCAGTGATTTTATTATGATGCACCAGTATAAACAAGACAATAAAAGCAATAAGACCAGCACAAACAATAAAATAATAAATCTTATTTGTCCATCAGTTAGAGTTAAAAAGCATTAAGTGACAAGGCTCCTATGCCTAACCACAAGCTAAGATACAAAAAGCCATTGAAAACATCTTTTCTGTGTCTACTGAAAAGGTTTAATGAGTTTCCACTTCCCCTTAAAGAGTCTTTCCATCTCCCCCACCCCAATTAAAAGTGTTGTACTTCTTTAAAGCTTGAAGTTCCACAAGGCCTTCATAGGAGATGACCAGTCTGACCCTAAGGGAGGGGTCAAATGCATCATCAGTTTGAAGTCCTGCCCCTAAGAATCTAAGTCCAGCTCTCCTTAAATCCCATCAACTCTCATCTACCGCCAGTTTGTCTTGATCATTAGTAGTTCAGATTCTTGTTTAGAGCTAGCATGGAATAAACTTGTACTCATTTTGGAACTATCCTATTTCTTGTAGCTGAGAGCCTGCTAATTTCCAGGGATAAATACTTCTGTAGCAGATTTGATATGCTTGGATAGTACTGTTTTGACTACATAGAACTTCATAAGAGCGGATTATTTTATATTAACATTGTCTCCAAATAGAGACAGCTGTTCCCAGGTGAATTTTATTTCGTCTCCAAGAAATACATTCAAGGCTTCAGTTTGGGCCATTTTAACAAATACCTTTGTCATGATCTGTTGATACCCCGATTTCATATGGGACCTTCTTTTAAACATTGGAAGGAGAGTAGAAATAAAATCTAATCTTTTAATTATCATTCATGGCAGCATTTCTTAATCTTAACAATTTTAAGATGTGTGAACTTTGTCTCCTAGAATTCCCCACTTAGCATTCTGGGGAATTTAAGTCCATTTTTAAAAAAGTTGTTACGATTGAGAAACACCGTCTAAAGGTTATAGAGTCACCCAATGGAAGGATTGGAAGATAGCTAAGAAGATATCTAACAAAATCCCCTATCAAGTGGAGAAATTCATTATTGCACTGCAACATCCATAAAAGATGGCTGTCCAACTTCTATTCCTTCTTCTTCCATGTGTAAATCAAACTGCCAGAATGAAACCATTTCCTTGGCTTTGTTGTTAACTAAAAATAAGTCATTATCGGTACATGTTTCTGGTAGTAGCCAACATACCAACATATATGGGGAGGGGGGCTCCGTGTCTTACCACATTCACACAGCATGCTGTTATCAACCAAGAGTCTTCATTCCAACTCTCAACCTATTCAGAGTCCTTCAAGTAGTTAAGGGAGGTTACATCCTTCAGCCATATCCTCCTCTAATATCTCACACTAGATCAACTCTGGAACTTCTATTTAAATACCTCTATGAAAGGAGAGTCCACTACAGACACATACACCCAGACAATTCCATTGTTGAAAAGCTTAAACCGATGGAGATTTTTCTTCTAGAAATGTACTTCTTCTTAATTTAAGCAACTTATTTTTATCTTCTGGAATGACTCTGAATGTTTATCCTCAGCTTCTATATAACAAGTTTTTTTTTATACTTAAAGGTAGCCATGATGTGTCCTTATAGTCTTCTCTTCTCTCTAAGAGCCTAAGGACTCTTATTAGTTCTCATAATTGACGTTTTTTACTCCATGCTCCTATCATCTTGATTGTTTTGTTCTGAGTATGAATTGGTTCAGGAATCTCCAAACTTGGCAATTTTAAGACTTGTGGACTTAAATTCCCTAGAATTCCCCAGCTAGGTATGGACTAACCAGTACGGAAAGGACAGTAACAGTGTCTTCTTTCAGTCTTAAAACTATATTACTGTTGATGCAATCTAAAATGCTATTTGTTTGTTTGTTTGTTTGTTTAGTATCTACAGTACATTGTTGTCTTATGTCCAATATAATATTTAAGATATTCAGATCTTTCCATAAGTTATGCTGTATATTAGGGTTCTTTTTATCTTATACTCATATCTTTTCTACTTTGTATTATTGGCTTCTATGTCCTATTCAAAAGTGCAAAGATCCTCATGAATCTTTGATATTGCTTCTAAATTATTTGCATATTTCATTATTGTATTTATCCTTTTCTTTTGAGTAGGTCACAGTATTTTTTTTCGTATTAAATTATCTAAATGCCTAGAAAAGGAATATTTATAAAATTATGTGTCAGCTTACTTTATTTTGTTGTAGTTAAAACTCCATATAATAGACAGAGCCATTACTTTATTCTCTTTCAGGTTAAGAATATTATGGAAAGCATACAAAAGGTTGACATATTATAATTAAATTTCTGAATGCTTCAGCTTTTTTTGGTCATGTGTTTACCTCTTAGCCTAGATGCTTAACACTGAATCACAATGAAGCAAAACAAAATTGACATAGAATATTGTGTTAAATATTTTATTGAGAATGCCATTCACCTTGATGAAAAGTAAGCAAACAAAATGATTTAATGGTGAAGGAAATATGTTGTAGCATTTCATTTCTGGACCTTATTCTAGGTAGAACTTCCTTGTCCAGACTGTTTCAGATCTCCATTAGTTTTCAGAAATTCAGATTACTATTTAATTTAACTTCAATTAATTGAAAAGGATAGCTAGTGTTTATCATTTTCAATGATCTTACTAAAATGGATAGCTTTTGGTGTGTGTGTGTGTGTGTGTACGCACACATATATCATGTATACATGTAAATTATAATTTAGCAAAGCTGGTCTGTGGCCGTAATAAAAATTGATTAAAATTATAGTTTAGCACACATATTCTTTAAGTCAATCATATTTCTAATATGAATGTTAATTATTATTAATTATTAGTAATTCTTAATATTATTCCTCCCAACAAGGATGGTTAAAAAAGTCAAGATGCAGCTGTGACTGTACCATTGAGGTTCTGCCTGTTTTTATGTGCTTTGTTCAACAATGCAGCCATTAGTGGCATCCATTAGTTATAATGAAATTTTACCAACTGGCTTATCATCCAAGACTGACATCTGTTGATCTGTATTCAGTTCAGCATCATCAATGCAGTTTCCAGTAGCTTCAACAAGGAGGAACAGACCTCACCATCTCATCACAGCCAAGACCTTGAAATTTTTGGCTGTAATCTAGATTACAGCCAAATGAAAGTTGTAGTAAGCTGCAGTAATGGAAGTTTCCTGGAATTTTAATGTGCTTGGGAACATTATCTTGTTACATAATAACACAATATAATATCTTGTTAATAGTATCATAATGAAGAGATCCTGTTACACAATAATATAAAAAAAATTATGGGCTGTAAGAGGGGTTTTTTTCACCAATGGGATAGATACCCTGTTTTCCCCAAAAATAAGACATCCCCTGATAATAAGCCCAATTGGGCTTTTGAGTGCATGGCAATAAGGCCAAGCACTTATTTCAGGGTTCAAAAAAATATAAGACAGGGTCTTATTTTCTGGGAAACATGGTAGGAAAATATAAGTTTATCTTTTAACTTTTGAATGTTGTTATTACTGAATAATAAATATTTGTCTTGGCAATTGGAAAGAAAATAATTAATAGCTGATGTAAAATGTACTTACCCTATATACAGAAAATGGATCGATTTTTTTGTCCAGGATGAACTACAATCTGATTTGACAATGAACAAATCATTATAATTGATCATTGAACATTATATTATTTGTTCTATAATTAGTTAAATGAAATTTGCTAATCCTTTTCTACTGTTTTTACAGGTAAGAGACTTATTTTGATGCAAGTGAGCAATGTTAATAATGAGTATGTTCATGAATTATTGCTTTCCAAGATTAGTTTTGCTGATGGCTTCTCATGAGTAAAGATGCAAATAATCAAATTTTAACAGGGCTGATACAAAAAGCCATATGTTTTCTTCTATATGTTTTCTGTTTCAGCTGCCATTGAACAGTGCCTTAAAAGTTAACAGAAAAGAAATGATTGATCAAATATGACCAAATCAGTTCTGATAGATTTCATTTTGCCAATAATTGAAATGCATGAAATGCCATAAGAATATTAAAATATTAATCACTGACACCCTAAATATAGGGTGGATTAATGATTATTCAAAGCTGTTTAATTAAATGAGAGGAATATTCTTTTCCTATTTATTATTCACGGATTTTAATTAAAAATACTTATGTGCTTCTATTGACAACAATGGCTTTTGCTATTCAACAGAGCTAATTTTTCATTCAGACTAATTACACCCAATTTTCCTCCTTCTATGCAGTTCAGAAAAGCCTGTATTCTCCATCATTACGAAAATATATTTTTAACAACAGTTACATAATAAAATATTCTCTTTCCTCTCCTCAAATTTTTCCTACCCAAAGAAAGGAAAATGAACAAACAACACATTAAAACCATGAAATAGCACTTAATCACCACATTAAGAAGGCTACATGCAATGAAATACTTTCAGATTCTTTTTAAAATGTACATTTAAATAAAAGACATGGGTAAAGAAGGCAAAAGAAGTATAAAGATGTATTAATATATCTACTTGTTTTTATTTAAGTATGGTTTTGAAAAAACAAGAAAAAATCAGCATATATTCTGCCAATTTAGGCAAAATGATTATTTCCCTGACTCTTTTTTTTAAATGTTCGTGGTTGGAAAACATACATCATATATGGTTTATTTGGATTCAGTAGTATTTGTACAGTTATCAACAGGAAATTACTAACACTCTATAATGTTTGGATAATACAGACCATTAAAGATAGAAATAAAGAAAAGCTATTGATATCAGTATTAACTGATATTTAAAACATCAGTGTTAATATCACACGCTATGGAAATATTTCGAGTATTTGAAAATAGAATTACTATATGAGTATACACTGTGTAAATAACCTATGAGAAATTGGTATTCCATACTGACTTCAATCTCATCTTCAGAAACTTGTGTGTGAGTGTGTGTGTGTGTGCGCGCGTGTGTGTGTTTACACAAACTTCTTACAACATAATCAGTTTTCTCTTCAGGTGACAAATAGGAAAGCATAGAAATTGATATCTACTCAGTGTTGCTTCCATTCTTTACTACACTATGTTTCCATGATGCTAAAAAAGAGAGCCAAACTCACTCTGAAGAATGGTGTTCTTGATTTCAGCAGTTTAATTAAGCCCAGTGATATGGAGGCAGGGCGCTTCAATACAGAGGGAGCAGGAAAAGGCATTTTGCAGTTCTGGAAACCTGCTTTCCAGAACTCAGTGTTAATAGCTACCAAACTGTGTTTTACTAATGCCAGAGTTCAACTGGTTAATGGCTGAGTTGCAGAAGTGCTTCTAAAGACAGATGTTGCTACGGGAACAAGAAAGTACGGCTGAGATCCTAAATGGTAGAGATGCTATTTGTGCTGGACCCCTCAGATTCCTTTTCTGTTTCTTTCCTTATTATTACTGCACTGGAGGAAAGAGCTGGAAACGAATGTGAACTAACCAGACTCTGAAACGGTTTTGTCCTGTCATATCTTAACATACTTTACACAACAAGTCTGAACATTCACCTAGAAGCCCTGGTGGCACAGTGGATAGAATGCAGTATTGCAGGCAAATATTGCCCACAGCCTGGAGTTTGATCCTGTCTGGGGTCAATGTTCACTCAGACTTCCACCCTTCTGTTTTTTTAAAAAATCAAGTTTTTATTTTTTTAAAAAAATTATAGATATCATTGTGTGAATTGCGCAATGTTTGAGTATCATACATTTCAATACATATAAATATATTCCTAATTATTATGTTCCATTTTCCTTATTTCATATTGTTTACTCCTACCTTTTACACAAAATTTTAATTTTCATATAAATATTAACTAGTATGCAATAACATCTAAACTGATATGCTTTAGCACCTGTACTCCCTTCTGTTACAGTTTCAATAGTATAACCTTCAAGAAAAAAAATACAAAATTGTCTGTTTTCTTTTCTCCTGTACACCATATTTCATCCATTTTTACAAAATCCCTCTCCTTTCCTCTTCTTTCTCTTCCCTCTCTTCTCTACTCCCCTCTCCTTTTCTCTCCTTCTCTCCTTCCTTGTCCTCTTCTTCCCTCTTCTTCCCTCTTCTTCCCTTTCTCCTTCTCTCCTTCTCCTGTCTCCTCTGTAGTAGAAAGAGAAGGAAATAGAAGCAGAGAAGAAGAGAGAGGGGAAATAGCCTTTCATCTTCTGAAATCAATAAAATGAAGACCAAGATTGTTGGGGGCAATACGCTGACATTTGTAAACTGCTCAGAGAGTGCTGTAAAGCACTGTGGAGAATATGTAAGCCTAAGTGCTATTACTATTGCTATTTAACTTATCTACTGAAAACCACAACTTGAAAACTTGCTATGAGCTACCTGGAATTAACATGAGCAACCATTTAAATCTAATAAACAAACAAACAAATAAATTAATAATAACTGACATTCAGTGTGATATTCAAGAGTCATGCTAAATCATAAACAATATTGTGATTTCTAAAATCAGATCAAGTTTTCAATCTTGTTTTCACTTCATACATTTAAGGAGTAACATGGATTCCTGTTGCATAGTAAAGGAGATAACATCATTACTGAATTCAGCAAGGGTAATAATAATCTTTTAATATACTTCCTGAAACTGTATGTATAAATGAGATCAAAAAAGCTGGCTCAAGTATGTATGCGTCAAGGGCTGATTGCTCCAAGTGCTAAATATAAGAAATGTTCAACAAGACTAGTCTAATATAAGGCTGAAGTGCCAAGAACATCTGATGGCTGCCACAGAGGACAAACATAATAGCAAATAATAGAAATAGTGAATAGTAGTTCATACTTGACTATGAAAGAATCTGCTTGAATTAAATTAGCCTTCCTCAATTGGGATCCTTCCAAGCCTATTAAGGCTACAGGTCCCTGCATCTTAATATTTGGGACTTCTATTCACTCAAATACTGTTAAAGGTAAAAACCTCTCAGTATCTTTTGCTGCAACTAAATTGATTGTTTGGTGAACTGTTTAAATGGTCCAATCAGAGCACAGCTTCCTGGCTCTGAGTTTCCCACACTTTCCAACTGTCAGGAAGGTGTATATACGTAGCTGCAGGAACAGATTTTCTACAGAGCCTCTGAGACTCCAAGTGAGCCTCTGGAACCAGAGAGAAACTAATAGAGACTCTTCAGGGGAGAGCTGAGCAGCTGAAATCACTATGACCTGAAATCGCTACAAAAGCTAAGTCACTACCTTGCTCATGAGAAAGCTGGCAAAGAACATAGAGAGTCTCCCATCTTTGGGAAGAGAACTGGAGCAAATGGACTTTGCTAAGAGAAGAGCTTTGCAGGCTGTTGATGCCTCTTTGTAGGTTTTGTTGTTTTTATATGTTTTTATTAAACCAAATAATTTTTCAAGACTCTTTGATCAATTTCTTGCTAATGCATTTGTCTGCGTATCGGACCACGATCCATTAGTAGCAGAAACCCTCATTTTAACAATTGGCAGCAAGAGGATGGTTTGGATGGATAAGATATGCAGTACAATGGATTAGCATGCCCACCATTAAACCAACACGACAGGAAAAAGTCAAGAGCCAGGCCTTTACCAAGAGTAAGCAACTCCAAGGCAAGTTGATGGAAGAACAAGCCAGGATGGCCTCAGTCGGAGGACTCCAACAAAGCAACAAATGAGCAGGAGAGCGGAGAGGTTGTGAGTTTCAAAGAAGTCATCTCAGCTCTAGAGATGCACTCTGCAGAAGGTGATTATTCCATGCTTGGAGGAGCAATAGGTTGATGGACACCCCTATGGCAATGTGCGCAAGACCGAAGGGAGAAGATGAAATGAGGTTCCTAATACTTCGAACCTTTGGTCTACCTATAAGGTCTCAGAATCCAGCTGTGACTTTAACACGTTGTTGCAAGCTGCAAAAACACCAGTAGAAATTCGAGACAGGACTGGAAACACCAGACCGGTAAGAGATTTCCAAACTTCCCTTGTAACTCCCTTTGCTGGCTGTAAACCTAAAGCAGGGAACAAAGGATTAAATTTCCCGCCAAAAGCTATGGCGCCATCTACTGCCCAAACTGTTTTAGATCAGCCAGCTGAAGTATCCATCTCCCTTTTGACTGCAGCATCATTAAACCCAGTTGCATTTGAAGCACCAACAATGCTGCCTGGACGGGCTATTACCCAAATGATCAATGTAGCGATGGCCGGTACAGCTTTAAATGCAAGGAACTTACCTTCTGAATCTGAAATAGCAAGTGCAATTGAGACACTAACTATGGTTCAGTCTTTCCTTGCTCAAGATAATAATGCAACCCATATTCATATTTCCTCTGTATCTACGACCTGCCCTTCATCTGTTGTGAATGAGTTGGGAGTTCCTGCAGTCCCCAATTTCTTGAAGCTACTACACCAACTGGAGTTGATGTTCCAGGAGAACTATCAAGGTTTTCTGTGGGGGAGGGGGTGTTTAAGGAGATTTTGCATTCTGCACCACAGGCACAGATGAATCCTGAAGATATACAGCCTGAAGTTTTAACCCCTCCTGTTGAAAGGGGGGGGGCATCTTTAAGTGATCAATCAATTGTTAAACCAACTGCCGTAATTCCTATGCCTTATTGTCAATTTAAAAATATACGGCACCATGGAAGACAACATCTCCCTAATTCTACATCTTCAAACGTAAATGCTTTGCTATTGTTTGTAAAACCTTACACATGAATGGAAAGAACTTAGAGAAATGGTCCAAAGATGTCTAGGTGATTTTAATGAGAGAGGAAATATCGTTACTGCTTGATCCTCCCCCCCAAACCCTGGACTATGGAAACTGATCTTTTGCATCATAGAGTTTTTTGTGTTTTGTTATCAACTATTGACTCTGCCTTGTATTCCAGTATTCCACATGGTTTGACTATATGTGAAGTTTGGCAAAAATTGTTTAAATTGCTTTGTTGCAAGAATTCACATGCAACGAGCAGAATTTCCAGGGAGTTTCATTCTGCTAAATTGAAACCAGGGGTTGATATGAACGAACATCTCTGTAAACTTAATAAGATGAGAGAAGAGTTAACCATTAGAGGGCAGCATGTAAATGAACAGAGTTTGATTAGTATTATAATTCACTCTTTAGATCCTAGTTGGGATAATTTTGTGTTTCGATTGGATAATATTAATCCTGAAAACCTGTCCCTGGAAGTTCTGTCTGGTAAGCTAATTGCTGAAGATAATCTAAGGAAAGATAGAGCAACTTTCCATGGGAAGGATAGGCAAATGAGAAGGTCAAAGAGAAGATCAGGTTTTTAATGTTGGAGAATGTTTTAATTGTGGTTCTAAGGGCCATTACAAAAGGATTGCCCATGTAATGCTAGAGCATGCCAAAGGATGCCATCTGTTGGCCGATACAGAAAAAGACCATCAACCCCACGTGGGAGGATATCAGGTAACCTTCTAGCCAAAGAAGGGGTGCATGGCCAAAGAGGGATGATGAAAAGGATAAATTTGGTTTCGTTACTAACCTTGTTACTGTGGTAGAAACATCAGAGCTCTCAAGGGAACAATACATGAGGCTATGGTTGCTCGATAGTGGAGCGAGTAAGCACATTGTTAATGACCCAAAGCTGTTTTCAGAATTGAGGAGATACAAATCTATGGTAAAAGTTGCTGATGGTAAAAGGGTAAGAGTTACTGGAATTGGTAAGGTTTTTATTCCTGGGCTTGGAGAAGTTGATGAAGTTTTTTTTTTTAAGTTTTAAAAACAAACTTTATTCAACGTAAACAGATAAAAAAATTTACAAAACATTCTTAACTCTAAAAACAAAAATACAATTCTATATTACCTATATTCTAATATTAATAAACAAAATTGTCTATCTATGATATTTAAACATATAACTATATATATACATTAATCTTAATTTGCTGTTGACGGTGTAAATTTGTTACCTTTAATTTTTTAGTGTATTTGACATCTGTTTTTTTTCCCCCTTGTCTATCGATCCATTCATACCATCTGTTCCATATTTGGTAATACTGTGAGTCTTCCTTGTTATTTAGTTTTAAAGTTAATCTATCCATTTCTGCACAACTAAATATTTTTTGAATTATTTGTTCTTCTGTTGGCAACTGTTCTAATTTCCAAGATTGGGGTAGGGTTAGTCTTGCTGCTGTAATTATGTGTAATGTAATGTATTTTATTTCTTTTTTACTATCTTTTTTAAATATGCCTAGTAAAAAAAAATCAGGTTTTAGGTCAATCTCTTCTTCTGTTATTTCTGTTATCCATTTTCCGATTTTCATCCAAAAAATTTTTATTTTTGGGCAGGGCCACCAGAGATGATAAAATGTTCCCGGTGATTGTCTGCATTTCCAATATGTCAGGTTACAGTTTGGATACATTTTTGCCAATCTGGCTGGGGCTAGGTGCCACCTATACCACATCTTGTAGTGGTTCTCTTTGACTATTGCTGCCTTTGTTATTCTACAATTATTTTTCCAAATCATTTCCCATTCTTCTAATTTTATATTCCTTCCAATATTCCTAGCCCAGGCTATCATTTGGCCTTTAACTATGTTTTCTGCCAAATCGAACTCAAGTAGATATTTGTAAATCTTTGAAATTAATTTTCCCTCTTTGGTTTCTAGTAGTTTATCTAATTGATTGGGTTTTATATCGACTCCTCCTTCTTCACTATCTTTTTTATATCTAGTTTGTATTAACAAATACGGCCACCAGTCTATTTCTATACCCAGTCTCCCATTTATATCTAGAATTTCTTTATATCTTATTATTTTTTGCGTAGTTGATGTGTTGGGATACATTACATTGGGATGTGTTGTTGCCTCTAGTGTAGATAGCCAGCCTGGGACTTTTATGTAGTGCTTACGTTTGATTTCCAACCAAGTAGTAATTAAAGAATTTCTTATTATATGGTTTTTAAAATGTTTGTATGTTTTATTTTCAGTGTTCCATAAATAAGCGTGCCAGCCTTTTAATAGATCATGACCTTCCAATTTCAATACTCTTCAGTTATCCAAATTAACCCAGTCCTTAATCTATATTAAACTTGCTGCTCTATAGTATTTTTCCCAGGCTGGTAAGCCAAAGCCTCCTCTTGATCTATCATCTTGTAGTATCTTTAAATTTATCCTCGGTTTTTTCCCCTCCCATATAAATTTTGCTATTAATTTATTCACATTTGTGGGAAAAAAAATTTCTAATTTAATCGGGATGGTTTGAAATAGGTAGAGGATCCTTGGGAGTATATTCATCTTTATCGCCGCTATTCATCCTAATAACGATAGTTTTAAATTCTTCCATCTCTCTAGATCTTTTTTAATTTGTTGTATTAATTCTCCATAGTTGTTGTCTTTGATTGCTATATTTCTAGTTGTCAAATTTATACCTAGGTATTTTATCTTTTTTACTATTTGCAGTCCCGATTGTTGTTCCAGTTCTTCTATTTGTTTTGTGTTTAGATTTTTGGTTAAAATTTTGGTCTTGTTTTTGTTAATTTTTAATCCTGCCACCTTGCCAAATTTCTCAATTTCCTCCATCAATTTTAACTGTGTCTCTACTGGGTCTTCTATGAAGAATACAAGGTCATCAGCAAAAGCTTTGACCTTGTATTCTTCTCCTTTTACTTTAAGTCCTTTTATATTTTTGTTTAATCTAATTCTCCTAAGCAAATTTTCCAAGGTTAAAATAAAAAGCAGGGGCGAGAGTGGACATCCTTGTCTTACTCTTCTATCTATTTCGAAATAATTTGTTAATTCCCCATTAACTAATAGTCTTGCCTTCTGATTTGTATATATTGTATATATTATCTTTCCAAATTTCTCTCCAAATTCCATATTTTTTATTTGTTGTGTCATGAATTTCCAATTGACTCGACCGAATACTTTTTGTGCATCCAGAAAAACAAGAGCTGCTTGTTTCCCTGGATGTACCTCGTAGTATTCTATTATGTTTATCACCATTCTTAAATTATTTTTAATTTGTCTTGTCGGCAAGAATCCGTTCTGATCTGAATGTATTTTATTATTTAATATTATTTTCAATTTATTCGCTATTAAATTCATAAAAATTTTATAATCTGTGTTTAATAGTGAAATCTGCCTATAATTACTAATTTGTGTTGTATCTGTCCCTTCTTTGTGAATTAATGAAATATATGCCTCTTTCCAAGATTCTGGTATTTTTGCTTCTTTTAATGCCTCATTGTACACTTCTATTAATATCCCATTTAATGATGTTCCTAATTCTTTATATAGTTCTATTGGGTTTTTATTGTTTTTTTGTTTCCTAATGGTTTGCTGTAATTCTTCCATTGTAATCTCCCTATTTAACATCTTTTTTTCCTCCTCCGTTATCATGGGCATTTCCTCCTTTTTTAAGTATTGGTCTATTTCTTCTACTTCCACCTTTTCTTGCTTATATAGATTTTGAAAAAATTGAAATGCTATCTCTTTCTTTTTTTCTGGGCTCTGATGTAATTTTCCTTCATTATCTTGCAGTTGATGGATTATTCTTTTTTCCCTTTCCTTTCTTAATTTATACACCATCCACCTTCCTGGTTTATTTGACTGTTCAAATTGATTTTGTTTTGTAAATTTTAATGCATTGACATATTTTTCTTGTTCCAGTATATTTAGTTTGTGTTTGGCGGCCGCCCAGTTAATTCTCATCTGTTCATCTCCCGGTCTTTCCTGTAATTTCTCTTCGCAATTTTTAATCTCATTGTAAATTTTGTTATATTCTTTTTCCCTCTCCTTTTTCTTTTTACTATTATAAGCTAATGTTATTCCTCTGATATATGCTTTTGTTGTGTCCCACAAATTTTGTAAAGATGTTTGGCTTTTATTATTATCCTTGAAGAACCATTTCAGTTCTTCCTCTATTCTTTTAATATATTCTTTTTCTTTCATTACTTGCGTATTCACCATCTATCTACCTTTCCCTTTTCTCCATCCTCTCCATTCTATTATTAATGGATTATGGTCAGCCCATTCATTTTGCCCCTATTTCTACTGATTGAATTTCTTGTATTAAGGACTTCGTAGCCCATATCATATCAATCCTTGACCAAGATTTGTGAGGATTGGAGTAATATGTATATTTTGCCACTTTGGGATTATATAATCTCCAGACATTTACTAAATTTAGTTCTTCTATGAGGGATAAAGATGTTTTCGGGAACAAATTTTTCTTGTTATTTTTTTTATTCTGATTAAAATAAAATCACCCAATAAGCATGCATTCTCTATATTTTGTTCTATTATTCTTTCATGTAAGTTTTGATAGAATTCTTTTTGCTGACCATTTGGTGCATATATCACAACTAATGACACATTTTTACCTTTAAGATTAACTTCAATCATCACAATTCTTCCTGTATTATCTACATATTTCAGTTTGCTTTCTATTTCTTCTTTTACATAAACTGCTATTCCTTTTTTCTTCTCATCAGCTAATGATATGTGTAATTTCCCTAATTTTTTACATTGCAAATACTTTTCTTCATTTTTTCTTATGTGAATTTCTTGAAGGCATATTATGTCTGCTTTTTGTTTAATTAGTTTTCTAAATGTTTGATTTCTTTTAACAGGAGAGTTGAGTCCATTTATGTTTATTGATATGATTTTCAAATTTTTGGCCATTTTTAAATTTTAGTCCTTTTTCTTTTTTTCCTTTACTTTCTGTCCTTTTTTTTGCTTGTTCTTGTGCTCTTGTCATTATTCCTTTTTCTTCTTCTTCTTGAATTTCCCCTTTCTCCTCTTTTTCCTTTTCCTTTTTGTTCTCTTCACATAGGGTTTTTTGATCTTCTCTTCTCGATGTTGTTTGGTCCCTTCTCCTCGGCTCCTCTCCTCTGTCATCTATTCCTTCTTGTACCATGATCTGGTCATAAAAGTTTTGAGCTTTTTCTATCATATCCACTTTTGTCTTCCTCCCCTTCCACGTAGCTAGTACTCCTTCCGGCATTAACCATCGGAATAGTATTTGTTTTTTATTTAATAATGCTGTGAGGAATCCATAATCTTTCCTCCACTCTCTGATCCTTTTGGGTATTTGTTTTAGTGTTATTATTTCTTTTTGTTTATAATATATTGGTTCTTCTTTGGCTATTTTAAAAATAATGTCTCTAACCTTCTTCCTTACAAAGCGTATGTGGACTTCTTTTGGGAGCCTATGTTGCCTTGCATAATTAGTGTTTACTCTAAACACTTCGTCTATTTCATTGATGATCTCATCCTTCTCTCTTTGCAAAATCTCTGCAATTATTTCAGCCATTGTTTGTGTTAAGTCCTCATCTCTTTCCTCCCGTATGTTTTGGAACCATAGGTAAAATGAAGCTCTTTCCATTTCCAATTGTGCTATGGTACTTTCAAGTTCTTTATTAAGACCTGTCATTTTTACTTCTAGCAGCTCTATTTTCTTTTCTGTTCGTTCTGACTTTTCTTCTATGGCTGTAATCCTTTGATCATTTTTTGAAATCATCTCCTGAATAGAGTCCATTTTCCCATCTAATTTCTGAATATCTTCTTTGACTGAATTTTTAATTTCATCTAAGTCTCTCCTGGTTTCCTCGTGATTTTTGAACTTACATTCTTGCATTTTTTTGCATGGTCTCTTGTATTGTTGTTAATGTAGTCTGTACCATCTGCATGTTTATGGTCAGGGTTCATTTTTCAGTTGGGAAAATTGTTTCTACCATTTTTTGCGTTGCTGGAGATGCCATTAGTCCTATTGATGTAGGAGTAACCTTCTTCCCTGTCTTTACCATAGTTACTATAGTTGATGACATTTCTTTCAAGATTCTATACCGTTTTTCTAGAATTCTGTCTACCTTTTCCCAAATTAACATCCGTTTCTCAATCAAATCAAAACTCTTATTTCCTTTATACTATTATACTATTGTTGTTATAATTTTAACAACATTAAACACAGGCATGGATGAATCCTGAAGATATACAGCCTGAAGTTTTAACCCCTCCTGTTGAAGGGGGGGAACCATCTTTAAGTGGTCAATCAATTGTTAAACCAACTGCCGTAATTCCTATGACTTATTGTCAATTTAAAAATATATGGCACCATGGAAGACAACATCTCCCTAATTCTACATCTTCAGACGTAAATGCTTTGCTATTGTTTGTAAAACCTTACACATGAGTGGAAAGAACTTAGAGGAATCGTCCAAAGATGTCCAGGTGATTTTAATGAGAGAGGAAATATTATCGTTACTGCTTGATCCTCCCCACCCCCCAAACCCTGGACTATGGAAACTGATCTTTTGCATCATAGAGTTTTTTGTGTTTTGTTATCAACTATTGACTCTGCCTTGTATTCCAGTATTCCACATGGTTTGACTATATGTGAAGTTTGGCAAAAATTGTTTAAATTGCTTTGTTGCAAGAATTCACATGCAACGAGCAGAATTTCCAGGGAGTTTCATTCTGCTAAATTGAAACCAGGGGTTGATATGAACGAACATCTCTGTAAACTTAATAAGATGAGAGAGGAGTTAACCATTAGAGGGCAGCATGTAAATGAACAGAGTTTGATTAGTATTATAATTCACTCTTTAGATCTTAGTTGGGATAATTTTGTGTTTCGATTGGATAATATTAATCCTGAAAACCTGTCCCTGGAAGTTCTGTCTGGTAAACTAATTGCTGAAGATAATCTAAGGAAAGATAGAACAACTTTCCATGGGAAGGATAGGCAAATGAGAAGGTCAAAGAGAAGATCAGGTTTTTAATGTTGATGAATGTTTTAATTGTGGTTCTAAGGGCCATTACAAAAGGATTGCCCACGTAATGCTAGAGCATGCCAAAGGATGCCATCTGTTGGCCGATACAGAAAAAGACCATCAACCCCACGTGGGAGGATATCAGGTAACCCTTCTAGCCAAAGAAGGGGTGCATGGCCAAAGAGGGATGATGAAAAGGATACATTTGGTTTCGTTACTAACTTTGTTACTGTGGTAGAAACATCTGAATCAGAGCTCTGAAGGGAACAATACATGAGGCTATGGTTGCTCGATAGTGGAGTGAGTAAGCACATTGTTAATGACCCAAAGCTGTTTTCAGAATTGAGGAGATACAAATCTATGGTAAAAGTTGCTGATGGTAAAAGGGTAAGAGTTATTGGAATTGGTAAGGTTTTTATTCCTGGGCTTGGAGAAGTTGATGAAGTTTTATATGTACCTGATATTGATCATAACTTGCTCAGCACTGTGAAGATAAGCGAGAACTCAGACATTGAGATATTGTTTAGAAAGGGAACTGCTGTGGTTACCAATAACAAACATATGGTTGGGAAGTGTTGAAAATTAGTGGTTTACCATATTATTCTCCTATTTCAAGAGCTGAAGAATATAATGTTACAAGCCAGGTTACTACCTCTGATAGTGATGATGATGAATCTCAATCTGATTCAGATGATGATTTTACAGGTACACAAGAGAAAAGGGATTTTAAAGATAAAGATAAAAATGTTTTAAATAATAAAAAGTCTGTATGTTTTAATTTACAACAGAGTAGAAATGAGCCTGAGGATATAAATGCAATCTCCATTGGCAAACCATTGCATGATGAATATGCTCATCTCATGCATCATAGATTGGGTCATGTAAGTTTTCCAGTAGTACAGAAAGTATCTGAATGTTCAAATAGAACCAGGGTTAAGGATTGTAAAACAAGTCCTGCACCCAAGAAGTCCCAGAGATATTCTGAGCACATATTTCAGTTGGTACATAAGGATCTGGTGGGTCCCCTAAAACCTTCTTTTAGTAGGAATCATTACTTTCTGACAATTGTGGATGACCATAGTAGGTTTTGTTTTGTTTACCCTATTAAATCTAAGGATCAAACATTGTCTAAATTTAAGGAATTGTGCCACCTAGTGGAGAACCAGTATAAAGTCAATATTAAAAAAAAATTGACTGATAGGGGAACTGAATTTAATTCAGCACAGTTCTCTAATTGGCTAAAACAAAAAGAGATAGTGCACCTTTGAACTTCACCATTTTCAGCCTTTCAGAATGGATTCATAGAACGAAGAAATGGCATGCTACAGACAATGATAAAATGTGCACTTGAGGATGCTAATATAAGTTTTTCATATTGGGCAGAAGCTATTTTGTATGCGAATTATACACTCAACCGGGTATGGTCCAGGGTGGTGCAAAAGACCCGATATGAGATGGTATATGGCAATAAGCCAAAACTTGCACATCTTCATGTTTTTGGAGTAATGGCTGATGTCCACATCCCAAAAGTACTTAGAAAGAAAGGGGATAAGGTCTTAACCAAACTGAGGTTTATGGGTTATGAGATAGGTTCTAAGACTTTTAGGTTTGTGGACCCAAAAGGGAGAATTGTAATATCTCAGTCAGCCACCTTTTATGAAGGCACAACTTGGACCAGGATCTATGCAAATGAGATCCTGACACAAGGTCTCCCTTGTAGTAGAAATAAAAATGCAGAAGAGGTATCTGAAAACCTATCTACTGATAGCAACACCTCTGGCTTTGGAGATGAGGAGGACAGTACACCTCCTAAACCCCTGAAAGGAATTTTAAAGGGCAAGATGCAAAAAGCATGGAAAGAAGGGCATCCCATGTTAAAAGCTGGTGATGGTGAGACGGACAATCTATCAAATAGTACTGAGGTGGATGAAAAACCCATTACAAGGCCAGTTCGATCCACAAGGGGAAAGAAACCCCAAAAGTATGAGGATTTTGCCACTTCTGTTGATCAGGTCTCAACTATACCCCAAAAGTATGAAGATGTATTTATGCTATCTGATAAGGAACAACAGCATTGGCATGCCATGATGGAACTGAATTACAGAATTTGAAAAAACTAGAAGCATTCACTCCAACAGAGTTACCAGCAAACAGAAAGGTAATTGGCACAAGGTGGTTCTTTAAGAAAAAGCCCATTGAGGATAGAACTTTCTCAATACGAATTTGTTCAGAAACATCTCCATTAATTAGAATTTTGGCAGACTGCTTTGAGTAGATTGTATGGATTGCCCGGATAAACCTTTCCCCAAATTGCATATGTTGTAGTAAACCCACTAAAAAGCTCCAACTCACTCGATCAAAGGCCTTTTGTGCATCCACAAAAATCAAAGCCAATTGTTTATCAATATGGGTTTCATAATGTTCCAAAACATTCATAATTATTCTCACATTATCTCTAATCTGCCTGAAAGGTAAAAAACCATTTTGATCTTCATGTATAAATTGGCTTAAAAAGCCTTTTAGTCTCTCTGATAATACTGCCACAAATAGTTTGTAGTCTGCGTTAAGGAGTGAAATAGGTGTATAATTCTGCATCAGGGATAAGTCACTACTATCCTTCGGCAGAAGGGTTATTAATGCTTTTGACCGGAGTTCAGGATTTGTCCCTCCGAATTACCCCGTTAAATAAGTCTGTCCTATAAGGGGTTAAGACTTCCCAAAGTGCCTTATAATATTCTATTGGGAGGCCGTCTGTACCGGGAGTTTTTCTGTCTTTTGTTTTCTCATAACCCTTTCAATTTCCCCTTCAGTTATCTCCCTGTCCAATATTTCCCTAGACATATCCGATATTTTGGGTAAGACAGATTCCTCTAAATATTTCTTTATTTCCTGCTCAGACTTGTCCTCTTTCTATATAGGTTGGTATAAAATTCCTGCGCTATTCTTTTCTTCCCTTCTTCCCCTATGATCCAATCACCATTCCCATCTCTCAAGTTGTGAATTCTACTCTTTTCCTTTTCTTTTTTTAATAGGCATGTGAGCCACTTTCCTTATTTATTTGTGTTTTCAAATTGTCGTTGTTTCATTCACCTAATTTTTTTCCCAAGTCCTCTTGCTCTAGTAAATTAATTTGGTGTTGCACTAATTTCAAATTCATATTGAGTTCTCTATTGTTTGGGTCCTGGTGCTACTCTTGAGCCAAATTGTCAGAATATGAATATTCATAGACTGGAATATAGCAACAGGTTAGCCAATGGGGATTGTTTGGAAACTGAAACATAGTATTTGTTTGTATGGGGCCATAAGAGACAGTTTGGACTCTGGGCGTGGCTTAAACTTGCTGAACTGTATATAAGAGTTGGTTTGGCCTCTTTAACTTTGCTGCCTCTCATACAATATATTAGCCTCTGTACCTCTCCTCTCTGTAATGACTTGCTTCTATGAATACTGGTTCTGTGTTCCTGATATTGTATGCTGAATTCTCCTGTATAGTATTGTATATAAAGAGGTTTCTTATATAATTTAAATCCTGCTGAATTTCATTGAATTGTCTGACTGCTTGTACACTCCCGTTGATGCTCCTTAACATGTCACTGATCTTCTTTGCAGCTGCATTACATTACTGGGACATGTTTATTAGTACTCCAAGTTCTTGTCACAGGTGCTACTCTTGAGCCAAATTTCCCCCATTCTGTACATGTTTCTTTTGTTGTTCTTTCTTAGATGCCTTACTTGACTTGACATAGTTTACTCCCTGTAAAATTTCTTTCTGTCTGTTTTTGTCCACTAGCCTAAGACTTTTGGGTTTTTTTCCTTTTTCCTCCCATAGATTAGTCATCCTTCTAGCTTTGTTGAAATCCTTGTGATAGATAATGATATTAATTGATCATTTGGAAACATATTCACATGGCCATAATCTTCCCAAATCGTAACTATCCTTATAGGACTATATTCAGTCTCCACCAGGAAATTGCTGCTGTGCCTATTGAGAATTTGCTGCTGATTTTAATGTAGAAGGGAGGTCTGGATGACTTGAGAATCTGGCAGATGACTGTAGTCATTTCCTTCCCATGGTCTTCCACTACCTAACAACAGCAGGCTATTTATTGAATAGGAATGCAAGAATCTATGTTTTTACGTCTCTGATATTCTTAGTTGGGATTATAGGTATGAGTTGAGGAGCACACCTCCAAATTGTTGAATTTTGAAGACAACCATAAACAGAGAAAGAGAGAAGGTGGAAAACCCCTCATAATGCAATGAACACATACACTGTCATGGGAAAAAATAAACTCATTTTTGAGACTGTCCAGGAAAAAGTTTCCTACACTAGTATTAAATGTAAGATCTAAACGGATCTATAAAGGTTATTATTAGCTGAACTGGACAAGTGGACTTTGTCATATCCTGTAGCTGAAGCTGAAAAGCCAAAGCAATTCTCCACTGAAGCAGCAAAAATTCAGCACTGACATAATTTGTAATTTTATTTTATTTTTTAAAAGAACAGTATTGCTCTTGGCAGTTACAGGATGAAATTTTGAATGGTAAATTAATTTATTACCAGATCATCTCATTAAGGCCAGCCTGCCCTTCCTGTGCTAGCATAAGGGGCATTCCAAAGACCCCATCACCCAAGGAATTTTGACTGTGGGGTCAGAAGACCTACTGTGGCTCTCACACTCTGAAGCATCATGCTCCTCAAAGTGAGTTCTGCATTTACCTTTTTGACCTCCCAAAAGGCCTTAAAAATGTAGCTTTGCCAATTCACCAGAGGCCCCAGTGAGAATATGGCAATTGGAGGCAGCTAATGGATTAGGTAACTCCCCATGCCCTCCCCTGTATACACTTCGCTCCCTCCTTTTCCTGGTCAGTTTTATTTTAACTGAACTTTTAATTTAAAATCCATATTTATTGTTTTAATGTTTTATAATTCATTTTAACTGAAGGTTTGTAAGCTGCCTAGAGTCACTGATGAAATGGGAAGCATGTAAGTTTGGTAAATAAATAAATGAACATATGTTGGTCAAAGATCATAATGAAAGTTTATTTACATGCCTATCTGGCTCTCCAGATCAGCTTCATTAATCTAATCATTAATCTAATGCTGGCACTTACCTTTAAAGCCCTACATGGCTTAGGTCCGGGGTATTTGCAGAACCATCTCCTACCCCCCTCCCACTGTCCTGTCCTCTCACACAGGGCTGCCCTCAGGGTACTGTTGACCAGACAATGTTGGCTGACGACTGCCAGGGGTAGAACATTCTCTTTGGGCACTTCTGCCCTTTGGAATGAGTTACCCACCGAGCTTCGAACAGTGTCTGACCTCCGCTCCTGCCATCGAAACCTAAAGACTTGGCTATTTCAACAAATGGGTTGATTCTGATTCAAGGGTTTTATTATTTATTTGTCATGGTTTTAATTGGTTTTAATTATGCTTCCTTTTATTACTGTATATTTTTTAACCTGTGTTCGCCGCCCTGAGTCCTTAGGGAGAAGGGCGACAAATAAATAAATAATAAATAAATAAATCTTTTAATGGATAGATAAACAGTAATCTTAAGAACATTCTGTTAAATAAATAAGTTTCCTCAATATTCCAGAGTATTATCTACTCAAGAATGATCTCTTGTGTTATTACTTCAGAGCTCAATTTCAGAAACAATTTTTGTTTTGAACCCAGAGAAAGGCTGCTGCAATGGCTGATAAGCAGAGCCCAAAAACACTTCAGGAAGATTCCACTAGAGCATATGAACATGTTGGGTGGGGAATTCTGGGAGTTGAAGTCCACACATATTAAAGTTGCTGAGGCTGAGAAACACTGCACCAGAATCATGGGCAGAGAAATAGGACAGGAAGCCACTGACCATTGGCGAGATAATTGTCCACTGTACAATAGGGTATCTTGGTCATCTTCTAATTAAATAACTATAAAAATACCATCCACAACAGTTTTTTCTGAAGTTCTTTTCTTCTTTGGAAGAATGTCTACAGCAACTTCTCCTCTTAATACTAAAGAAAAATCAGTAGAAAAATTATGTGAGATGTCTTCCTTTTGCCTGCCACTACTAATAACATTTTGATTTAACTTTATCAAATCCTCTTTAAAAACATTTAAGCTAGCAGCAAATGCAACATTTTGTGGCAGAGAATTTTATAACCTCACTTTGTTCATGCCCTGAATAAACCGCTGATGAAGTATTTTCATTTTTCAAGATGCAGAAAAAGGGACGTTGTCTTACCTGAACGTCCGTTTTAGACTCGCTGTTCCAACATTCCCTTGATTGGGAAGTATCCACTCCTCATTGGCTTGACTGGGTGCTCTTCAAATATTTTCCTCTACAGCTTGGTCACGCCCCTTCCTTCTGCGCATGTCCAGTCTTTTCATGAAGTATATTTGCTTTCTCGACTGCCATTCCAGTTCTTCTCCTGTTCTGTTATGATGCAATTCTTGACACCAGTAGCTGTAGAAGAAATTAAAAGGAAAACCCCACCCTGGCCAGGTAATTTACACGGTAATGGGAGGGTCGGAATGTTGGAACAGCGAGTCTAAAACACACATTCAGGTAAGACAACATCCCTTTTTCCCCCTCACTGTTCCAACATTCCCTTGATTGGGACATACCCAAGTCTATTTCTATCGAGAGGGTATCGAATTCCTACCCTGACCATTGGTGGAAATTACAGATTGTAAAACTCTTCTTCCAAATGATGCGTCCGCCGAAGCAAACGCATCTATTCGGTAATGTCTAATAAAGGAAGTTACTGATAACCATGCTGCTGCTCTACAGATATCCTCTATTGAGGCTTGCGTTGCCCAAGCTGCTGATGTTGCGGCACTTCTTGTAGAATGTGGCACAATACCCTTTGGTATCTGTGTGCCTTGTCTTTTATAAGCTGCAGAAATGCATGACTTAATCCATCTTCCTATTGTTCCTATTGTTACTGCCTTCTGTCTCATTGAAGATGGTAGGTAAGAGACCAATAATGCCTCTGTTTTATGGATTGAAGCTGTTCTTTTTAAGTGATCTATGGACATCTAATGTATGCCATCTTTTCTCTTGGGTTTGGACAAAAATTAGGCAGAATTATCTCCTGCATCCTATGAAATCTTGAATTAATTTTTGGAATAAACCCCGGATCTAATCTCATGACCACTCTATCTTGAAAAATTTGACACAAATCTTGTCTTATAGATAATGCTCCTAATTCTGATATTCTGCGAGCTGATGTTACCGCCAGCAGGAATGCTAATTTTATCGTAAGATGTCTTAAAGTGATATTTATAATTGGTTCATAAGGATCAGATGTCAATGATTCTAGAACCAAATTAAGATCCCGTGTTGGGTATCTATGTATGGTTGGAGGTCTTAAATTCAGTGCTCCATGAAGAAATGATTTAATTCTAGGATCTTGGGACAATGAATCTCCCCTATCCATAGAAATTATTGTTGCCAATGCTGCTACCTGCCTACGTAGCGTGGCTGGACTCAACCCCTTATCTAATCCTGATTGTAAGAATTTTAATACGTCCTGCACTGACGCTGATGTCGGATCTAAATGATGATTCGCTGCCCACTGAGCAAAACTCTTCCAAGATGCATGATATATTCTTATTGTTGATGGTCTTCTGGCCGCTTGAATGGTGTCAATGACATCATTTGGAATGTGGTCTTTCATCAGACATATCTGTTCAAGCGCCAGGCGGTCTATCTGAGCCATTCTGGATTTGGATGATTTATCTCCCCTTGACTCAGAGACCTTTTTCCTATTGTTAGCCTCAATGGTGGTTCGATCGACCTTTCCTTCAGGTCTGCAAACCACTCCCTTCAAGGCCAATATCAAGCTACTAATATTAGCTCTGCTTTCTCCTCTATCATTTTCCTGATGACGTGTGGAATGATGGGAATTGGGGGAAAGGCATATAGAAGTCCCTGAGGCCAGGGAGCTCTTAGAGCGTTGTAAGCTTCTGCTCTTTGTGTTGGAAATCTTGTGAAGAATCTGGGGATTTGGGTTCTTCTCTGTTGCAAAAAGATCTATCTCTGGTTGTCTGAACCTTCTGACAATCTGGCGAAATTTGCTCTGATGTAATTTCCATTCTGCTTGATCGATTCTCCCCCTGCTCAGCCAATCTGCTTGTTGATTTAGAGATCCTGATATGTGTTCTGCTCTTAGAGAAAGATGTTTCTCTCTGCCCACTCCATCAGCCTTTCTGTCTCTTCCATTAGCGCTTTTGATCTTGTGCCCCCCTGTCTGTTTAGATGGGTCTTTGTGGCCATATTGTCTGTTAAGACTAAAACATGTTTCTTTGTTACCTGACTTTGAAAATGTCTCAGAGTCCATCTGACAGCTCTCAATTCCAACCAATTTATGTTGTGTTGTTTCTCTACATATGACCATGTTCCTTGTGCTAATTGAGACTCCAGATGGGCTCCCCATCCTAGGAGACTGGCATCTGTGATCAGCGTGATCCTTGATGGTTCCAGAAACATAGTCCCCTCTTCCAGAGCAGGTGATATCCACCACCTCAGTGATAGTTTTACAACTGGTGGTACTGTTATCTTGGTTAGTGAATTGGCCGTACCCTTCTTTTGAAATGGTAGTAGAAGCCATTGAAGCTGCCTGGAATGGCGCCAAGCCCATGGTACTATATTTATACAAGAAATCAGCTTTCCCAACAGTTGGGACAACAGAAGAAGGGACATTTTTTTATTTGTTAACACTTGTGATATCAAGTCTCGAATGCTTGTTTGACGGTCTGGTGAGAGAGATATCATTCCTTGTTTGGAATCTATCACTGCTCCTAGATGTAATATCCTTGTTACCGGGATAAGGTGACTCTTCTCCCAATTGATAGTTAGTCCATGATCCTGTAAAGTTTGGATCACTTTCTGCCTGTCCAAGTTCGCTTGATCTATAGACTGAGATAGGATTAATATATCATCCAGATAACAGACAATTCTCACTGACCTTTCCCGAAGCATTGCTGCTACTGCTGCCATAAGTTTTGTGAATGTGTGTGGAGCTGATGATAGGCCAAAGGACATCGTTTGATATTGAAAATGCCTGTCCGCATAGGAAAATCTGAGGAATTGCCTGTGTGCTGGAAATATTGGCACATGTAAATATGCCTCCTTCTATTGATTGCATTAAATCTTTGGATCTTACACATCCGAGAAGAGATTTGAGTGAGTGCATTTTGAATCGCCGGTATTTTACATAGAGGTTCAACTGCTTCAAATTGAGTATGCCCCTCCATCCCCCTGAACTTTTCGGGATTAGAAAAAGATTGAATAGAATCCCGTGAAGTTGATGTTGTGGAAAGATAGATGGCCTCTATCTTTAGTAAATGTTGTATTTCCAATTCCATAAGATGTTGTTTGACCTGAAGGGTTGGATAGAGGCATTGAATAAAATGTGACGGAGGGTTTGATGTAAATTCCAGCTGTAGACCATCCATCACTGTACGTATTATCCAATTGTCCTTGGTTGACATCTCCCATTGGTAGTAGAATAGCTGGATTTTGCCTCTAATGGGAAGATGGGTCAATGAGTCATTTCCCTCTGTGGAACGAGCATGAACTCGCTCCTCTGAAGGGACGTTTGAAACCTGTCTGGCGATCTTCCTCTGTCACAAAAGGAGGATCTGTCCAAATAAGGGTGATACTGTTGATTGGAAGTTCTTGGAAAATAGGAACCACTTGATCCCTGTTCTGCCCGAAACGGCTGTCTAGGATAAGGTCCAAATCTATGGTCTGGATATCTGTAATATGATGGTAACACTTTCTTTTTATCCCTTCCTTCCACTAAAATGGCCTGTAATGCATCTCCAAACAGAGACTGGCCTTGATACGGAGCTGTCGCTAGACGCCATTTAGACTTCATATCCGCACACCACTGTCTTAACCAGAGAAGACAGTGGGATGTTATTGCTGATGTTAGTGCTCTAGACGCAAATTTTGCTGCATCTAGGGAAGCATCTGCAGAGTACTCTGCTGTAGCAATTAACTTGGCTAAATCCTGTTGTAGTCTGGCGTCCTGAATAGGGGCTCGGTCTCTGAGTTGTCTAAGCCAGGTTAAAGAAGCCCTATTAAAAAAGGACGCAGATGTTGCTGCCCTGATGGCCCAGGCTGCCGCCTGATGGGTCTTTCTAAATGTCATCTCCGCCCGCTTATCCTCCAGTTTTAAGCCTTCTCCTGCCTTGCTAACTAATACCATAGGGGAAGTAAGACTTGCCACTGGTTCATCTATTATAGGCAATTGTAAAAAGGTTTCCAATTCTGGAGAAACACAATAAAGCTTCTTATCAAAGCTGTTGGGTCCTGACAAATAACCTGGCTTCTCCCATGGCTTCTTAACTACTTGTGAGAACAAGCCTGGAAATGGCACATAATCGTAGTCCTTGGATGGTACAGGAAATAAATTATTATTGGATTCTCTCTGAGTGTTGGCTTCCAAAGGTTTGTCCTTGCCTTGGTCCATATTGGTAGCTATTCTCGCCTTGCGGAGGAGGGATTTAAATAGGGAGGGTTTGAAAAGACCCTGGAAGGCAGGTCTGTCTACTATCTCTTCCTCATCATCGGACAGCTCAACCTCCTCTAAATAACCAGTTTCCATTACATCCTCCTCCAGATTACCATAGTTACTCATGTGATGGTGAGTATGAACCTGAGGCATATGTCTAAATGATGCAGCCTCTGTAGAATGACCTGCTGATAATCCAGAATGTTGTAATCCCTCTTGAAAAATGCGGTTAAAGGTTTGAGATAAAAAGGTCTGGAAATTGTAATTTTGGTCAGGAAATAGTCCTTCATCCACACGGATACCAGCCGCAGTCGGAGTAAATGTGTATTCTGGACCAACATTGCTATATGATTGATTAGTGATATCCAGTGTGGGCCTACTTTGGGCCTCTGCACTAGTGGTACCTCATAATACTTGTGAACCTTGTATGTGTGTGGCTAACTGTGGTTGTTGACAACCCCTATCTACCTCGGGTTCATCTATTAAATTTAAAGAATCTGAAGTTTCTAATACTGGTATTTGCTGCAGATTCCCCTGAGGATTGGATAGTGATGCTATTCTAGCTTTATTAAATTGTTTTTCAAGAGCATTGTGTCTATGTTGGTCCTCTCTGGAAGGCTTTACTGTTTTCCTGGTATCAAGGTTTATAACCCTAGTCTTTCCTTTTTTAGATTTAGCAGGTTTAGGTGAAGGAGCTCTTGGTGGTGAACTGGGCTGATCCAGTTCAGAAGAGAGTTCCTCCTCAGCCATCATGTTATTTATTTTAGAAATATTTTCACAATTCAATATGAGAATTAAATGGTTACTTTCCTGTTTGCAGAGTCTGATACACCAGTCTGTGTCAGGAAATGAGGTAATTCCAGAAGTTTGTCTATCCTGTTCACCAAGGAATTAGGCGATACTCTCAGCACTGATTTGCTGTGGTAAATGCCTGTCGGTTCAAAAGAGTGGTAAATAATTTATTTGTGATCTCTTTGCTGTGATGACCCATAGCTTCACCTTAATACAGCCTTTAATTCATTGCCAGGATTCTCCTGACAATTTAATCTGCTCAACTGTTTTTTAAGGAGCAATCAACAAACTGCCATTTCAGGTGTTGTTGCACTCATCGAGTTTGCCGGCAAGGCAGTGACTCCTAATAGCCGCTTTAATTTATTGGTGAGGGCTGTGAGAGTGAGGGCAGTTCTGACGTCATGCCAGATCAACTGCTGCTCACTTGTGGCTTTAACGGCTGTTTTCAGGCCATTTCTAGGCCGCCCCTTCTCTCTCTGAGAAGCAATCAACAAAAAAACGGCAAACCTCCCAGCCGGGAATAGCCTCAGCCGCTCAACTCAATTTACACTTATTGTTAGTTTTCGGGCTGTTAGAAGGCTCCCTTGCTCACGCTGACAAATCTTTGATGTAAATTAGCAAGTGCCCCAGCCAGGAAATGCCTTAGCCTCTCAGCACTGTTTGCAAGTAATAACAGATTTCTATCTGTTTAAATGCTCCTCCTTCTTTCTTTGACTGAAATAAAGGAGGCAGCAGGCTTCCCAGCCTGGAAAGTCTGAACCGCCTTGCACAATCGTTCTCCTGTGGTTAGAAAGTGGTTTCCCAGCCTTTCAAAGGCTCTCTCAACTTGCGCTGACAGGATTTGACTAAAAAAACGGCAGGCACCCCAGCCGGGAAGCACCTTAACCGTCAGCTCAGCTTACATATACCCCAGAGCCCTCCAATAGCAGAACCCTAAATTGAGGCCAATTATTAAATTAGCAATCCTAAATGTCAAATTTCCTTTTAGACAAAAGCACACCAGTCTAATCACCCCTGACTGAGTGAAAAGACTGGACATGCGCAGATGGAAGGGGCGTGACCAAGCTGTAGAGGAAAATATTTGAAGAGCACCCAGTCAAGCCAATGAGGAGTGGATACTTCCCAATCAAGGGAATGTTGGAACAGCGAGGGGGAAAACAGTTCAGTTTAAGTCCCAAACAACAATTTATGTACTTCAGGATCATATTCAGGACTCCAACCTGAAATAATATCTCATCTTCACCTCTTTATTAAGCTTAACTTCATAAGAAATCCCCCATGCTTGCTTTAAAAACAATTCCTAAATGTTCTATTTCCCTGCCAATCCTTAAGAAGGCTTCTTACTGTAGTTTTACACTGTCTGTTCTGTGCTTATTTATTTACGAAGCTGAGAGAAGATAAAACTCAGAATGATTACCAGGGAAAAAAGGCTAATGCTTCATTTTTATTTTTTTTTGAACCCAGCTTCTTCATGTTGAGATCTTAGGAAGCTCTCTTGCTCATGTCTTCCTATCTGTTTGAAGAAGAGCACTGCATTTCTAGATCATTATGATAATTTCCAATATACTCCTGTTTCTGCACTGTTATATTAGATATAGCACAAATATCTTGCATCGCTGATCATTTATTCATATAAATATGCATTTTTAGTCTGATGACTTTTTTAAAAATTTTCACTAAGTGCGGTTATTTACATATGAATGAGGAATTTATCTTAATTCTATGAATGGGGTTGTCCCAAAATGAGCTTAAAATGGACATATAAATGCAACAAAATTTGGGATTGGAATTTATCTAGAATGACTCAACATGACAAGTTGCTGCTTATTTCATCATTAAGACAACAAAAGAAATTGGGATGGGGAATTGCAAATGTTGCTTTCTTTTGCCAGCTTCCTTGTACAAATGTTATTAGTGAAAGCTTTCACATAATGAAAAGTTAATGTAGGCATGTTCTGGTCTTTGTTTTGTCTTCCATAAAAACATACTTTTTGTGTCTTTCATGATTTCTTACTTTTGCTATTTTATCAGTTTTCTGTTAGAAACACAGAGTATTTGTGGGTAAAATAATAGTAGGAAGGAGTGTTGTATATATTTTCCCCCTCGAATTACTAATAAGGTAATCAAGATAGGATAAAAATAAAATAAAAAGAGGGGAAAATGTGATGAAGGTCATCACTTTGACTTTGATTCCCAATTAAATTGAGGGACATAACTGAATTCTTTACTTGACATTATAAAAGCTGCTTGCTGTTACCTTCTTCAGAAGATTATTTTTCCTTGTCTGATCTACAACTCTTGTATTTCCTCAAAGTCCCTTGTTGAATTATTAGCCAGGCTTAACTCTGTTTAGCTTTTTAATCTAGACAAGATTGTCCAGATATTGTTACTTACTGTTTGAATTTTGCATTCAGCACTTCAGAAGATCATATTTGTGCTGAGGCATTCTTTCCATGGAATTCTCCCAGGAAGGTGTTCTCATTGGAAGTATCACAATATAAGATATTCCTACATTAATCCAGTAATTACCATGTTCTCTTCAAGAACAGAGAGATGAATGGGGGAAAAGCATGTAAGTTGTTCATGTACAATGTGTTAAACATATTATTGCATTAATAGAACCAGGATTAATTATTAATAAAATAGAGATTTTACAGTATTCCCCAGCCATGCCCACAAGCCACACCCAAAGCTACACCCACAGAACCAGTAGTAAAAAAAATTGAATCTCACAACTGATTCCCAGAAATAAATAGGAACGGCAACTGCGGAATATTATTCATTATTTTAGCACAGTCAATTAGAAAACTAAGTTGCAGAAGAAGGGTGGCCAGCAGTGAAACAGAGTCAGGCCTAACCCAAGGACCATAGAGTGAAATCCAACTGAGTACAGTTTTTTATTGGGTTACATTTAATAGATAGAATCTTGCTAGTCTAACGCTATAATCTTTTAATCTTAGTGATACATCCTGGGAGATTTCAGGATATGGTTCCCCAGTCCCCATGTCTGGGCTTCTCTCTTAATAGGCTGCTTCCTCCCTGAGAAGTCAGATTGCCAAGAATTCCTCCCCCCTCCAGGCATCCATACACAGACACGTTCTCCAGGTGCACATTCCATCACAAGCAACAAAAAATAATAGGCAAAATTAGAGACAAGACAAATAGGTGAGAATATTTATATATTTCTGCCTGCAAACTCTAAATTATACTGTAAATTATACAGTTACCTGTGGCCACTTTGGAAGATGATGACTATATTCACATTTTTTATTTATCCTGCTGAATTATGACCTTAGCTAGTGTCAGTGTGGTTTGAGTTTTATTAAGTATTTTTGTACAATGTTATTAGCCACCAAGAGTTATATATTTTAGATGCTATTTCTATAGATAACCTACATAAATAATTAAACAAACACCTGGTTGATATGGATGGTGAGTCCTGGCACCATGCAAGCAGATATGAAGCAGGTAAATGAATAAAAGGAGCTGGCTAAAGATTCTTGGCAATATGTTGGTTGCCAGAAATAAGATCCCTACACACAACTCTTAAAATAAAATTTCACTCTGCTGTTATACATAGTAAATAGAGACTTTTCTATTCTATTTCCCAGTTCAATTGTGGCTGCCTAATGATATAAGATTAATAGAGGGTTAGGAATTGACACAGTAGTGTGGCCAGCACTACTGATGCCTTTGATTCAGCCTCCTGAGAACAGAAAATCAGGATTTACTCTGTCTAGTATTAGGTTGCTCCTTGCATAGCAATTTAATCAATTCTTTCTGCTTGGCACCTCTTTGCAATCACATCTGATTTTGCCATTATACTTGATTACTTTTTGCTATGCTGTAACTGTATTGTCTATTCCCCCCACTTCCACTTTTTTTTAAAGTGAAGGCATTTTGCCACACTACAGGTGTAGTGTGCTAAGTCCTGCTATGCTGCCTTATTGTGTTGGGGTGGGGGGCAGTGGTGGGTTGCCCCTGGTTCGGACCAGTTCGCAAGAACTGGTAGTAAAACTGGTGGGAGGCCCCGCCCACCTCCCCGGATGACATCATCAGTGATCTGTGCATGCACAGAAGTTTCTGCACATGAGCAGAAGCAAGTCACGCGAGCGAAGAGAGAGAGCACGTGCGATCCCGTTGCGAACCCATAGTAAAGGTAAGTAGAACCCATCCCTGGTGGGGGGAGGGAACGAAGATGACAAGCTGGCTTTGGAAAAGGCCAGCAAACAAAAGACATAATTGCAGATGCATGATGGATAATTTAGAAAGCAAGAAATTGAGAAAGTGAATTTGATTGTATTGATCATATTACACTGTGGAGTGTACTTAGGAAAATGGAATCCCTGAACACCTTATTGTCTTCATGCAAAACTATACTTAGGCAAGGAGCTATAGTCTAACAGAGCACGGTGAAACAGGTTAGCTCACTTTGGACAAAGGAGACAAGGCTATATACTTTTTCCTTATCAAATATAAAGGTTTCTCCTGTCCAATCATGTTGAACTCTCGGGAAAGGTGCTCATCTCTTTTTCTTAGCCTAGGGAGTCAGTATTGTATGAAGACATTTTCCAAAGTCATGTGGCCAGCATAGCTTTACACCAAAGGCACACGGAATGTTGTTACCTTCCCAGTGAATTGATCCACTTACTGGTGCATGCTTTCGAACTGCTAGGTGGCTAGGTGGCTAGAAACTGATCTAGCCCTGAAGTAACAGGAGCCCACTCTGTTTTACAGTGCTTGGGTCTGAAACCCGGGCTGTCAGATTTCCAGCTGACAAACTCAGCATGTTTAACTGAGGCATCATGCCCCAGAATGTTTGTTTGTTTGCTTATTTGTTTGTTTCTTACAACTTTTTAAATTAATAATCAATTAACTCATTTAAATAAATTTATATTTTAGTTAATTGTAATAATTTCCTTATTAATTCAACCTGTATGCTAAATATATCTAATGGAAACTGGATTGGACTGATTTTAAAGCTGGGGGAAAGAATATGCTATGCTATGCTGTGCTATGCTATGCTGAATTACATTGCTTTAATAGTCAAAAATCAAATGAATCTGTAAACTCTAATAATGGAAGTCAAGAAGCACAATGAAAACATGGGATTAAAACTGCATTTAAGTAATGACATTCGGCTTAGAAATGAGAATTGAAATATTGAAGTGGTGGATAGTTTCTGCTTTTTAGATTCAACTATCAATAGTAAAGGCACCAGCTTTCAATTAGACAAGCACCTTGGAGACCTTGGAGAAAGATATTCAGATGACATGATGTATCCATGCCTACAAAGAACCAAATCAGAGTTTTTGTAAAGATACAGTTTTGAAATACAGAAAGATAAATTGAAATATCTACATTGTTATGTACTGATTAATAGAGCCAATAATGCAGCTGTCTTGGAAAAGTGGCATGGTATGTTATTCATATCTCTTTAAAAATAAAACAAAATTTGAGTTCTTAGCAATTCTGAATCTAGAATTATGAGGGAAGGGCTACAGTTTTTTGAGTTTTGAGTCAGAGCAAGAAGACCTTAGCACCATGCAACATTTCAGTTTTCATCTCCAAAACTGGAGCACATAGGTTGTAAATGTACCATCTGCCACAACAGATCCTTAAAACAGCCATGTACTTTCTCAAGATTGTGCGACAGCTGCAAACAGTAGTGCAATCCCAGAAAAAAGACACCACTGCTATAAATGGTTACAAATGGGTACCTCTTTACGATTTCACACATGTGGAAATGCCTTTTGAAAATTTAATCAAAAACAATGCTCAGCTGTTACACCCTGCCTATACAGTAAATTATAGCGCTGATATGTATGCATTTCACAATGATTTTGACTGGGAAGATAATAGTTTTGCTGGGAGGGAGTGGGCACAAATTTGAAAAATATATACTCAGATTCCCAATGTCTAATCATTTCCAGATGCAAGAATATTATGAATCCCAATATAGATTCAATTAGTTTATGAATGGAAACAAAAGTAACATTCATTTTTCACAGTGGTATTCTAGGGATGCCCATAATAATTATAATAACTATTACTGTTTATATAGATTATATACATATTTTTACTCATATAAAACCATTACATCTGTGAAAAGTAATTTTGTTTTGCTATGTTTTTTTTAAACTGAAGAATTACATCATTGACCTTTGATTGTAATTTGAAGTGTTACAATGGAGAGATACAGTAAAGTTAAAAGTTAAAGAGATTTGAAAAATATCCATAATAAACCCAAGTAAAGTCTTATTTGCAAACTGGTTAAATGTGAACTAGATTGCTTGACAATTAAATGAATACATTATTATGGCTGTTCATCCAGTGAGCCAAGTATTTAGGCTGGATTTGGCTTTTTAATCCACCTTCCAAAGGGCCTGAGATAGGCAGATGTTGTTCAGTGGGGATGAAGGTATCACCTCAGGATGCAAGCTGTATTAAGTAGGGCTGCCTTTTGCAAATCAATGGCATTGTTTTTGTCAGTGTGCCAGTTTAAATAGTGATGCAGATGTTTTGAGATTGCACCCAATAGTGACATCTATCACAATTGGTGCTACCTTTGCTTTTTTTTCCACAGTCATTCTATTTCCATTATTATTATTATTATTATTATTATTATTATTATTATTATTATTATTATTATTATTATTATTATTTAATCTGTAGTGAGATTCACAGCCTTTGAGGCTGGTTAATAGCTCAGCAGTTTGAGTCCTAACCAAGGACCTAGGAACTGTTAAGGTAACGTCAGAGAATTAAGCTGTTCCGAGTAAGGTGGTTTTTTGTAGAGTCAAAATATTCTATCATCATCATTATCAGTCCAATTAACTCAACTGCAAGGCAAAGTCCTCTTCATTGAAGATGAAGGACCATAACATTGGTCAACTATTAATTGGTAATTAGATGATTTTCATCTTCACAGTCTATGACTAAAAGCAAATCATGAGATCAAAACCACCCAGATGACTCATCCTCGGATGGACTAGAAACAGGTTCTCTGTACTTGTAGCACATTACCTATTATATCACATTGTCTAAATGGATATATTGCTTGCTCAAAAACTGCGCTTAAAAACTATTCATCAATAGTTCTGCTTTAGAATGGAACAAAGCATTGTCTAGATTCTCTGTCTATTTGAAGAGAATGCAGTTCTGGGCTTTGTCACTCACTTGAGGTGGTGAATGGAATACTTACCAAATCTGCAAATGACCCAAAATTGGGTTTTAAAAAAAGACTAAGAGCCTCATGGAAACAATGCTCAAAATGAGCTTGATAATATACAGTCTTGAAAGGTCTTAAAATAATATAACCAAGTTTAACAGGTACATACTAGAAACATTGTGGGAAAAGTACTTATGGTAATCAAAAATCAGATTCACTTTTTCAAACATATCAGTCTAGAAATGGAGCTATTTGCCAGGGTGATGTTCCCTGGGAAAAATGGATAACAGTTGATTACAAACTAAATATGATTCAGCAGTATGATGTGGCTGTAGATGCATTTTTAAGTTTACCAACAGAAGTATAATTTGCAAATTACAATGAGCAACATTTCCATTCCTTTCTTTGTTAGTCTAATTTCACTTTGAGAATTGCGTATAGTATAGAACTAGAATAGTTCAAAGGGTTAAAAGATGAAGAGAGATTGAAGAAACTGGAAATCTTTAGCCTAATGTAAGTGTGTAAGAGTAACTTGAGAAACAGAAAGAAGAGCCGAAAGGGACACTATGGTTAGATAAAACACTTTTGAGTATGAGTCAGAAATGCAATTTGAGAAAGCATTTGAGACTTGAACTTCCTAATTCTCTTGAAGATAAAGGGAGAGTGGATGCACATTCAGACTTGCAAGATTCTGTTACGAAAATCTTGTAATAAAAGTAGCATTAGCATTCCCGATAGAACAGAACAGAACAGAACAGAACAGAACAGAAGAGTTGGAAGGGACCTTGAAGGTCTTCTTCTTAGTCTGATCTTCTTTGCAATGGTGATGTCTTGAAAAGACAAGATTAAATAACAGAATCTTCAAATAGCTGCAAGAATGTTGCACAGATAAACGTCAAGACCAAAATTCTATAATCCCATAGGAAAGGATGCAGAATTATGGATTTAAACATAAGAACACAGTTTCTGATTTTGAATTTGTATTGAAAGTTATTGAAAATTTCCCTGACATCTGCCAGTGGTAAATGATTCCCATCTGAAATGTAACCAAATAGAGATTGGATAACCCTCTGTCAAAGATGCTTTGATTTGGATCTTATCTGCAGGGAATGGACATTTTGATTTATATGACCCCTACGATTCCACAATGACCTGAAAATGAGGCCTTAAAAATGAGGAGGCAAGTTTTCAGTCAGTTTGACCAGATTTTCCAGGAAAGAAATATACCAGAATCCATTCAAAGTCCAGTCATCAGTATTTTTAAGCTTAATCTCATCATGAAACATGAATAAAATGAAGCAGCTTGATCATGAGCTACACAACTTTGGGTTCCTTCTGTCCACCTTTCTTGTAGACATGGACAAAATAATAGAATTGGAAAGAACCTTGAACAGGAGACCTTATGTCATTCTAGACAAATAGTTGTCCAGTCTTTTCTTAAAAGCCTCCAGCAATGGAGCATTCAAAACTCCTGAAGTAAAGACAATTTCTTTTATTTGTCCACCAAAGCAATCCAATAAATGTATGTATGTATGTATGTATTTATTTATTTATTTATTGGTTCGATTTATATACCGCTCTTCTCCGGCATATACAATGTGTAAAGCAATAGCTTTCATATTTTTGTATATGCTTAGTAGGGCTTTTAGCCCCACCCCCAAGTGGTGTTCTTTTTAATACAAAATCATTTAATTTAATAATTTAATTTAATTTATCGCATTTCTATGCTGCCCAACTCCCAAGGGACTCTGGGCAGCTTATTGACCCCACAATCCAGGACTTCATTTTACCTACCTCAGAAAGATGGAAGGCTGAGTCAACCTTGAGCCTGGTGAGATGCAAATTTGCAATAGCTGGTAGCTAAGTGCTATTTAACAGCACTTTAGTCTGCTGCTCCACCAAGGCTCCTATTGAGATGATTTATGTTCATTTATTTAATAAGTCTATTTATTTCTGTCACATTAAAAGTTTGAAAACATTTTTAATGTTTGAAAACTTAAGGTAGCCCCAAACCACATGTTATGTTCCATTGTATGAAACTATGACTACTCATCAACCTCTACTAGTATGGCCAATGAATATAGAAATGCAAAGGATCCTTGGAATTGTAGTTCAATAAAACTGGTGTGAATTCAGCCATTATGTGCTTTCAGCTTCCTCAGTGTAAGAAGAGAGGAGAGATAGTGGAACCAACGAAAAAAATTGTCTGGGTCAATTCTTATGATGAAAAAAAGATTATATTGGAATTGCTCCATCATATTTTACTGTCACTGGTTTTCATAGTTCTTCAATATTTTGTTAGATGAACTGTTATTATTGCTGTCAGATTAGCAAACTTGTTGATTCCACATATTAATGACAATACATTTTCTTACATAAAATAATTCATAACATTATATAGTTTACTGTTTAATTTCTTGAGTTATTTTGCACTCAGTTTAAAATAATAATAATAGGAATGCATTTATGTCAGCAGAATTGATAAAGTATACTTTGCTATATCTTATTCACATAATTTGTATTCAGTGTGGGAACTTACAATATTGATTAATGATGCTGGCAGCACAATCATTAGATAGTGTTTGGAGCAGAGTGGGCCATAAGCCTTGTTGATAAAAGGAAAGTGCAACAGAAAATAGTATAATCACTTCATAAGACACTGGTTTAAAAGCAAAATGTGTTCCAAACAATTTTCAACACATAAACACAGTGGCTCAGTTTTCACAGGGCAGCAGGGAGCAATGAAAACTTATACATGAATTAACAAGAAATCTATAACACTGTTAGCTATTTATTTCTCATCCATACACTGTTTTTAGTCATATCAAGGATGTCACAATTTAAAATATATGAGAGATTTGTCATTAGTCCATCATTGGCTGGAGGCCTCTATGAGATAAGTCAAGTTACCCTCTAATACCTTTGCTGGTCAATAGCCTCTTAGTTCAGGATAGCAGATAGATCTGACTAACATTGCAGATCCAGGGATTCCAGTGACCTGCTTTTACCAAATCCTTATTTCTGTATCACATAAACAAAAATGTAAGAATGCTAGAATTCTGACATCACATTAAGGCTATGACAGTTGGTAATCAAGCCCTGGGAAGTTGTCTGTCAGAATAGAGTAAGAAAGATATCAGCAGCATATAGATATGCTTCACGCAATGCTGGCAAATGACCTCTCCCTGTACTATATTACATACCCCATGCTTGAGATGCTTCATAGGCTATTAAAGTCTTAGCAAGTCAGAATGGCTGTGAGTATAGAAGTCAAGATGGACCTGTGGTCACAGGCGCCTTTCCTCAGCTGCAGCTTTTATACCATTCTTGCTGGATGTTTGGTTGATACTTTCATATGGCTCTGTCACCTCATGTTTGAATTATTTCCATTTATTCTGGCCTTTAAAACAATGCTGGAATGCATTGTCCATGTTATACCAATACTTTGGGAATTCCAGCCATTACCAGTTCTGGATGCAGTTCAGTATGTTGGTTATTATTACATGTAAAGACCTGTGCGGCTTTAGGATCTGAGTGTTTGTGAGGCTACTTTCTTCATATAGAATTGCCTGTTCAGTGAGATGCAGTATAGAAAGCATGCTACAACCCAGTGAAGTGTTGTTATAGGATTTGGAATTTGGAGAGTAAGATAAATAAAGTAAGTAAAGTAAGTTTCTTTATAGTGTCTCCTCTGCTCTGGATAGCTAACTCTCAGTCATAAAGGCAGGGCATCTCTGCAGTCATCCAGGAGATTTAGTCTCTGGGAATGATTGAGATAACTAATGATGTTCTGCCTATTGATTGTGGAATATGAACTGTAATATTGTTGTGTTTTATATTCTTTTTATTCTTACTGTATTTTGGTTTATCTACTATAATGAAGGGAATAGAAACCCACTAGAAAGATGTGGGGGTTTTTTTAGATTCAAGCAGAATAGAAACTGTAATAAATAAAATATATGATTTATTAGCACTGGGGGTCCTATTTTTCTGTTTTGGAGCTTTGCTAGTTTATTTTTTAGCTTCTTTAATTAACTGGACTTAACTAAGTATTTTAGACACCTGGTAGAACTTGTTGAAGCAAAACTATGGAATACAAATATTATAATACATTTAAAATCATACTTCAGTAAACTGTAATTAATGCATTATATTTCAGATATAAAATAGCAGCTTATCTGTACATTCAGTTTGATCATGACAGAAAATAGGGTTTTTCTCCAATTTATCAGATATACTAATATTTCAGAAATAAAAAAGTATTCATTGTTTCATATTTCTTAAAGCTATTTATATTTATATTTGGCAAATAATTCAGCAACTACCAATAAATGAAAACTCAGTAGCATACATTTGGGATTGATTTGTTCTTTAGAAAGAAAAATACCCCAAGTATTTGTTAGGGCTATTTTAATTTTACCCATTTTCTCTTACCCCATACTGAATGGATGGAGATAGAGACAGAAATACATAGGAAGTTTTCTTTGTTTGATATTTTCTGTTACTCTTCCTCCACTCAGGACACAAATACTTGCACAATTGTCAAGAACATTTGTAATAGAGTGTTGCTGGCCAATTTGAGTTCTTTGTTATCAGAAAAAAGCTGCTTTGTTCTTTAATTATTCCTAATTTTGTTACTATGTTGCAGGAAAGAGTAATGTGCCAAGAATTGTTTGTTCGGAAAATATATCAGATTAATTCTACACTTAGAATTCCCTCTGGTATTTGACTTGAGAGTTACACTGAGTTTAATAAACAGCAGATCCAATGTATTCTGTTGCCAAAAGCAATTCTAGGTACTGTGGTTGACTACCCTGGGACTTAAGTTTACTTAAAGAGATATTGTAACATTTTACACTGCACCTGATGACAGTGAGGTAGTTTAGGGGGCCTTAGGGTATGTCTTAATATACATAGGGCTTACCCTCATCACAACAGGTCTTAATATATGCTGCTAAGATACGTTTCCCTTCTGTATCTATTTGTATTTGTATGTATTTGAAACATCTTTATACTACCTATCATGCTCTATCCTCAAGATGATATAAAATATTAAAATATACATACTATTTTTTTAAAAGACTGGTAAAATAATACAGATAAACACAGATTAAAAACAAATATGCCCAGAGCCATGAATAAAGCAGTACAAACATGAAATGCCACTACCAATGGATGTTGTGGCCTGTCAGCAGCCTGTGCGGATTATAGCTGATTCTGACAGCGGGGGGGGCTTGTGTGGTGTTGCGCCAGCAGCTATGCAGCTGACATCCGAGTCAGACAATGAGGAGGCTGGAGAAGATGTGGTGCCAGGGGCAGGGATTCAGCCAGGGCCTTCAGAACCTCCAGAAGCTTCTTTAAGTGAAGAGGACGAAGAGAAGGAGCCTCTTCTCGATGCACGGGCGCACAGAGTTGCCAAAAGGCAGGAGTGGCTCCTCAGGAGGAAGTCTCCTCGAGAGTAAGGCTTGGGGCTAATTGGCCACTCCCTTAGCCTATTTAAGGAGGAAGGCTGACTGAAGCAAGTTGTAGGGAACAACTTTAGTTCACTCTACTTCGTGTCTGGATTCTCTGCACATTACTTCTGGGCTTTCTGCCAACCTTTGTAAGATCATGATTACTTTATCTTTGATTTCTTGTAGGCTGTTAAGAAAGTTTATTAACAGCCTTTGCTTTGAAAAAGACTGAGTTATTTTAGTAAATTAAGTTTTGTACAAACTTTGTGTGTGCTGTGTTCTTTGGGATCTGTAGCTGGGGCAGAACAATGGAACAACCATGTTAAAAGCATGAGCCTCATTAGAACTAAACTTGGTAAAAGAACAACATGTTTCATCTCAAGAGAAAAGGTTTTCTGAAGAGTGGGTGCTGTAGCTGAAAAGGGTTCTTGGCAGTGGTGGGCTGCCGCCGGTTCAAACTAGTTTGGGTGAACTGGTAGTTCTGATGATCAGCTGGCCCCACCCACTTGCCCCACCCTTTCTGTCCTACATTTCCTTCTTTCTTGCTCAGCTGATTCACGTGGCACAGCTGATTTCCATGCCTCAGCTGTTCTACTTACCGGGGCTGCCTTAAAAGGTAAGCAACTGAGCTTCAAATTGCTGTATTTTAAACACTGCACGCACATGTGCAAACCACAAGCTCACTGAACCGGTTGTTAAACTAGTTGCAGTTCACCACTGGTTCTTGGGGTTTGATGTTAAAAAGAGAAAGCCACAGAAGACAGCACAGCCAATAAGAACTCTAGCAATGATCAGGAATACCTATATGTAGCTATCTCACTTCATTATTGGAAGATCCAGTTCTGTTCTTATGTATGTGCCATTTACTTTCATAGTTTTCTTCCACAAATGAAATTGAAATCTCCATGAAGAAAGGTTCAAAGTGAAAATAACCTTCCAGGAAACTTCAGAGAATAAGTTATCAGTCTCTGTCTTATTATACTTCAAGTATATTAACTTTACTTTATAAATTTTAAACATAAAGCTGCAATTGAATGTAAACTGGAAGGAATGCATATGATGTCCTACCAGCATATTTTTTCATATGGGGTTCCTTATGACTTTATATCTTGGAGCCTAAATAGGTTGGCCATATATTTTGCTTGACTGGTTGGCTCAGGCCACGTCTATGTCAAAAAAGGGAAGTTGTGCAATACAGAGACTATCCAGGATATAAATACAAACTATGTGCCTCAGAGCAAATCTGAACCTCAAAAATGATAACCACCCATGCGGCAGAGAAATTCAATTTTGGATTTAATCAAAAAACAATTTAGTGTAAACGTATCAATAAGAAATGGCAAAGAAAAAGAAAGTAATAGTGATTAATAAAATATTATTCACTGGAAAACAGCATTCAGAAATTTTGAGGGAATAGCAATGATCAGTCCTGGAGCCATGATGAAACTGCATACACAAGCTCATTTTAAGGGCATGTGCAAATCCAATATGTATATATTCTGAAATGCTTTTTTTTTCACCACAAAAAGGGGAGTGAGTTTTAAAGAATCAGCAAAAGACAGATTTGCATATCTTAGCGTATGGGGTAGAAGACAAATTTAACAGGGAAGAGAACCCTTGTTTGTAATTTATAAATAAGAAAAAATAGAGCGAAAAGGAACTAGGTCCTGAGAAACCAGTCTGTAGATGGATTAGAAGGATGGAAAATGGAGCTCTTGCATGTGTGGTAGTGGACCAAACCACCAAAAGTTCCAAGAAGTATAATGAAAAGGGAGGAGATATCAGCAAAAGCTCCTATTAGTATTTTTATATGCATCAACTCAGCAAATTTCTTGGCTTCTTGAACACAAAGTCCTTCTGGAGATGGGATTCAGGCCAGTTTTGCTTCCTTAGCTGATCTGAACCCAACTGTTCAAAGGCAAAGCCAACTGGCTTTTCCAACTTGAGTTAAGGTTGATAGAACCATCATGCTGGTGATACTACCTTTCACTGCCCAAAGATCCAGTGACATCCTTGTGGCAACTAATGCAGTTTAGTAGAAGATCCACATAGCCTTTGCCTTCTTCAGAGTTCTGCTGGCTGGGCTTAAAACAAAACGTTTAAGGAGAACTAGACTCAACTGGTTCACAGATGTTCTTGGAATAAGCAGTCTTGCTAGGAGGGAAAATTTTACAGCTACTTGCACAACACATCGGATGCAGTTTTTCCTGAGTCCCTCTGGTTAGAGATGGAGAAAGAATTTCAAAATGATTTTTCCACCCCAGAGTACCCAAAGGTTTCTTAGATCCAATTGTATTAAAGTTGTCTTTCGGACATTTCTGTTACATTCAGAGTGATCAACACTGATTAGATTTCTAACCCAACCAACTCGTATTCTTTCCCTATCTTCCTTGGGCATTCAGACTGAGCAAAAAAATAAAATAAAAATCACACCTACCTGGTCACTTGATCACAGTCCTCACAGTAGGATGAGATATGTGATATTTCTATATTCAAGTAGTGTTAATAATTCTATATTTGTATCCACTCAAAAATATTTAAATATGTAGATCATATGCAGTTGTGCAAATTCTTTTATTGGTGACCTGTAGGTGACAACCCTAGTTTTCACTCACATTTCTACATACAAGGAACGAAGTTACATTCAACCCATTTCTGAATAAAAATATTTAATTTTGCTTGCCTTTTTACAGAAAATAGGTTGCAACCACAAATCGACAAATACAACAGCCGAGTGCCAAGGATTATGTGTTGCTTTGCTGTTCTGCAAATATTTAAATACAAGGTTTACTGACACAAAAGTCAGTGGCAGCATTCTCCATCTCATCTCTTGATACCTATTTGTCTTTTGTCTTTAGAACAGCACAGAAATAACTATAGTAGATAATGACTTCAAATTAAACAGAGTTTCATATCCTCACTGTGGATCCTTACAGATGCTGTCAACAGTACGTTTTCTCAAATGCTGTGTGTTATTGCTACTGGCACCACACAGGTAGTCTCCCTCCCTCCCTTGTTTTGCATTGTGAGCATGATAAATTATGCAATACCAATTTTAACTAGAAATGTCAAAACAGTGTACCCTATTTGTAGGCGTAGTTCTTGCCCCCCCCCCCCCCGCCACAGCCCTATAATGAGTACAAATGCTGTCACAGCAAAGTGACAGTTCATGGCTCATAACTGCTAATAGTCATACATTTTAGTATGAAAAAGATAGCTAGATGCACCAAAAAATCTTGGCACATTTTTTTTGGTAATTATTTGCGGTATGCATGACTTGAATACATGAAAACTATATAGCCATATGCATACTTACTCATTAAACAGAAATAAACTTGGTGATATAACTACCAGTAGGTAATGGAAAACTGCACTTTTAATTCATTTTTGTTAGACACATATGTTTGAAATTAACATGTCCTATAACATTTTTTCTTAGATTGAATGAAGTAAGAAGCTTCCAGATGTGGCATTCCAAATTCCATCCTCCCTAATCAATATGGGGTCATGATCGGAGATAATGAGACTATTTGTCTAGCAACATCTCACAGACCACAGAAATTAGTTCTCCATGAGCTATGACAGCTCTGAAGGAACAAATATTTCCTGCTTCCATTCCATACAAAAATAGGAAAGAATCACACACACACACGCACATGCAAAAAAAGTGTATTCAGTTCACGTGGTATGCTGTTTATAAAAACTGCAATATTAGTGTAAAGTGTTACCTGCTTGGCCATCAATATTTCATCATTTCTCTATATGAATACCGAGCATGAAGAAAGGAGCGTTTCAAAAAGTCAGCTTACAGTCAGAGATTATCCAAGCTGTACAAAGATACTTACACTAATCAATGTTGGAAATGTGAAAAATATTTCCAACATTGGAATATATATGGAAAATATAAAGGGATATTTTACCATATATGGTGGACATTCAAAAAAACAAAACAAAACAAAAATGATACAAACAAACATGAAGATGAAAGAATTTTAAATATTTTGAATATTAAATATTCAGATGAAAACTGATTTCTTTATTGGGACTTCTGGATATTTATTTATGGAAGAATGGTTTACTATATGTTAATATTTATTTATTTATTTTATTAATTAACTTATATACCGCCCTTCTCCTTACGGACTTAGGGCGGTGAACAGCCGAATAAAAACCAGTACATAAAAGTTAAAATAATTATAAAAACAAATATAAATTTGGCTGAAAATTTAAAACAGATAAGTATTAAAATAAATCAAGTCTAAAAAACTCTAAAAGATTTTAAAATTAGAAGGGATCAGGCTAGACCGGCAAGCTGGAAAAGATGAGTTTTCAAAGCCCGACGAAAAGTCCGGAGGTCGGCGATCGTTCTCAGTTCTGGAGGAAGATCGTTCCAGAGGGTGGGGGCTACCACAGAGAAGGCTCTCCCCCTGGGGGTCGCCAGCTGGCATTGTCTGGCTGACGGCACTCTAAGGAGGCCCTCTCTGTGGGAGCGAACCGGCCGGTGGGAGGCAATTGGTGGCAGAAGGCGGTCCCGTAAGAAATATGATTTCTAAATGTACAGATGGAAAACACTGAAATAATGGAGGAATGGCTTAGGAAGATGGCATTATTTGCTGAAATGGCAAGATTGATAAAAAATAAAACAATACTGCAAATTCCTTTAAAAAAGATTAGACACCTCTTATGGACTTTTTGCTGAAAATAGGGACAAAAATTAATTAGTGATTTATGCACCTGCTGCTAAAAAGGGTTGGATATGGGAAAAAGGGATCCATGTAATGTAATCTTAAAGAAGGAGAAAGGATAGAAAGTTTTTCATAACAAAATAAAGTTTTTCATAAAGAAAATAAGTTGCGTCTTTATGTCTTTCTTTTTTAAAACTGTACATACATACACAGTACATTCATGTTTATCTTTTATCTATGTTAAAATATGGGAAGTAAAAAATTAATAAGTGTTGTACAAAATGGAGAAGGAATTTATTATGAGAATCAAATAATGGAGATCATAGCACATTTGGTACTTAAATACATATTGATGTAGAAGGGAACAGCACTGTTATCTTAGAGGTGAAAGTGACAAGTAGAAGAAGAAATTCAACAGATGTGATAAAGAGGCGACTGATTCTGTCTCAGTTTTTTCCTTCTCTATCCTCACTAGAGCGTTACCTTCTCCACTTTCTGGAAAAGCTGAGAACAAGAAAACACACACACACAGAATACTTTCACTTGTAGAAAAGATATACTGGTTTTCATTTCATTCCTTTTCCTTATTATGCTCTGAACTGTTACGTAGCCCTGTTGTGGTCCGCCGGTGACCTGCGGAGCTGGCAGCAGAGTTGGACAGTGAGAAAGTTGGGGAGGAACATGGGCCAGTCCTGGAGTCTGGAGAAGGCTTAGACGAGAGCTCTGTGTCGGAGGCAGAGAGGGGGCCAGGGCCATCTGGGAGTTAAGTGCTGCCTCCAGAATTTTCAGAGTTGGATATCAGTGAGGCAGAGGAACAGGGAGAACCTGTTCCCAGTGTGCGCAGGTGCAAAGCTGCCAGAAGCCAAGAACCGTTAAGACAAAAGAGACAACTCGGGAGTAGGACTTGGAGATGATTGGCCCGTCTCATAAAACATAAAGGAAGAGCCAAGGCATGTGAGCCTTTGTAGGAAGCAACTTTGTTTGTTCTGGTCAGTTTAAATTCGGAAGCTCCGTTTTGATTCTGTGCTCTGTGTGGCTTTGCAAAGCTAATTGTCAATTAGGTCTTAGACAGCATGTCAAGGGAGATAAAGGTTGGTGCTTATCAGTTTATCAGTCCAAAGGACTGTGGCAGACTTCTCTTGGACTCTTTACAAACTATTTGTGACTCATTATGGGCTGTGAATGAACATAATTCCCAGCCATTGAAATAAAAGAAGGGTTTTTGGGACTAATAGTATGCTTTTTATGTCTCAGGAAGCCTAAGTCAGAACAAGCCTTTGGAAGCTTACATACCTGCAAATGTTACCCTTAAACTTAGCAAACTCTAGATTAGAATCTTCTTCACATAAGAGATATCATGGTGGTGTCATTTCTACCCTCCTCCCAAAAATGCTTCTTCATATGTATATGTAATAAATACCATGTAGGGTATTTATTATACTGAATGTGGGAATGAGACATGAGTGCATATCTTGTAAATGAAAAAAGGTAATGTGTATTAGAAAATTATTTTTTTGCCACCTTGACTACTGGCTTCTTTTTTTTTTTTAAGTTTACTAAGTATCTGAGAAAGAAAATTTCCATGCAGAAAATAGACTTCAGAAATATATATATATATATATACAAGATCACTTTTTCATTCTTATGTCTCTATCATACAGTGATTTTCTGCTTACAGTATACTGTACATTCTTCAACAATGACTTGGAAGTGTCCAGCAGAAGCATATCACCTATGTGTTAATAATTAAATCAATCCCTGAAAAAAGATGTGTCTGTTCAAGGAAGTGACTCATTAAAGTTATTGTGGTTTTTAAAGCAGACATATCTTTCTTAAAACTTATGTAGAAACCTGAAAAAGGGAGGAAGCAAACCTTTGAACCCTTTGCAAATTATTGCAGAATTCCTTAATGTTTCATTTTCTCAAGCTTTTTAAATGGTTCAATTCCCACAAGAGTTATCAAGTGACCACCTGTCATCTGAGAGTAAAGCAAAGTACTTCACCATCTGCTGTGATAAAATTCTGTCTTTTAGTTTGCTCTAGATGAGCTTCAGAGCATTGAGGGGAATTTCAGTTCAACATTGTAATAATAAGAAATTAATACATTCACGCAGCAGATGGAGGATAAAATGAAACGACATAAATTTTAAACTTTAGACTTTCTCTCATTTTAGGTTAGAGTGTGTGTTTTGGTAGAGACAAAATCATCAAGCCTAGGCAGTGAAAAATGTTGATAATTTCAATGTCATTTAGCTTCATTCGAATTTGTTGGGTTTTCAAGAGACATGGCAAAATATACACAAATATATAAATCCTAATAAACTTTATTAAAAGATGTAAAGCCATCACATGCTGAAGGGGAGATTCAGAGATTAACTATGAAATCCATTACTATCTCCAAGGATACCTTAGCTTAGTGTGATGGACATGCTGTAAATTATGAATGAATTCTTTATCTCCACCAGAGAGATGAATAAATTCTCTAGAGATTAACTCAAACATAGAGTCAGAACATTTTCAATTAGTGTGTTATTTGTTCTTGCACAATTTCTCAAGATAGAACTAGTTCATATGTGAAATATTTGTAAGAAACAGACATCCATTTAGATGTGATTCTCTAAATGTGTGCTGATGTGGCTTAGGAATGTTGGCAATTAAGGCTAGGCCATTTAAACATCCATACTAGCAAAAAAAAAATAAAAAATGGGGATGGAAGACAAAATGATGAGAGGAAGAGAAAATGATGAGACAATATTGTTTTCATCAGGCTCTAGAGAGGATCTATAAAGGTTAACCCACTAGCGGAAATCATTTGTGGACATAAAAGATTGACCAAGGATTCTTGTATAAACTTTTCTAAGAGAAGTCAGATACTGTATAAAGCAAAATATGTATTGTAGCAATATTTATATTTCCAAGAAACATAATGATTTCAAAACATTAACTCGGATGAACAGCCATTATTCAAACTGATACAGGATAAGATACACAGTGTACTTTTTAAGTTTTTCTATTAATTCTATTAATTTTATTTTTAGTACAATTACTAATTTAGATTAGCTAGACGTGGTTTGAATAGATGCTGCATTTTATGCATCATGTAGACTGCCCAGAGTTTTGTCATCAATGGCGGGATAAAAACTATGTAATAAACAACCAATATATAAATCTTTGGAATAAAGATCAATTGTTCTTTTTCTGCTTGAATTCACTAAAGAATCCTGCTCCAGACTAATGTTCTGTTCACCGTGGTGAGATATATATTCTTTTGCCCACAAAAGAGGTCAGTGACAAAGTGTCCTGGTTGAAGTGGTATCCCTCTAAAAATAATTTGCCAATCCAAAAATGACCATAGTTTCAATGTTCCTGCTTTGCTATTAGAAATTAAGGCTCATCAGAATAATTCAAATCAGCATCTGTAGATTCAAGGCAAGCAGCTGATTTGTTTAAAGCATTTTACTCATGTTCAAAATATTTACTTCTTGTATTTGCAAATGCCAATCAGAATCCAACCAACGATTCCATGTTGTCATTTGTCATTTGCTGCCGATGCCTGGGAAACTCATTTCATCTGCAGAAAAGCGGAAGCAGTAAACAAATGTATTAGCGATCCCTTTTCAATATAAGGCATTTCTCTCTTTTTCTTATTTGGCTGTTTTTAAATTAGAGCATCATCATTCTTGTCTACACATTCAGCTTTCAGAGCAGAGAGTAATTTCTACCCTTCAGGGGTAGAGGGTAAAAATCATATAAAATCCTACAAAATGGGGGATTATGTAATACTACAGTAGTGGCTAAAATTGTGGAAACCTTTTGAGGAAAATGTATTTTCTAAAACTAACTAACACCACCACTTTTTTTCTGAGTAGTACCATAAAATTATATATCAATGGAAAGATAATTTAATCAAGAATGTAATGCAATAACTTTTATGAAGGATTTGCTATTAGAATGGCAGTTAAAGTATAAAGAAGAAAAGTGAAACATGTAGAAAAAAATGAGATATACAAAAATTATCACCATGTCAGTTAATACTTAGTTGGGTAACCTTTAGCATGAATTATGGCCTTAGAACGTCTTCCCATGGAGTGAACCAAGTCTTTTAGTTCTGCGCCTGTTATAATGTGAAACCAAGATTGCATGACTGCTTCTATTAACTAGGTTTTATTGCTGGGTTGCTTCTGTCTAACAGGTTTCTTTAGTCGGCTCCATAGATTTTCAATTGGGTTAAGGTCTGGGCTATTCCCAGACCATTCCAGAAAATGATCATTCAAGATGATTATCTTGAAACTCAAAAAAAAAGTGGTGTTATTAGACATCAAATCTCAAAAATACACTTTCTCCAAAAGATTTCCACAATTTTGGCTCCTACTGTATGTCTGCTCTAGAGTTTTAGGGAAGGCAGCCTTTGTATAGCACTGTGGGTGGGTGGGTGGATGGGCGTATTTGTATATGTGTGTCTTCAAAATAGTGTGGATTCCTAGCAACTGTTCGGACAAATCCTTTTCTTGGCCAGGTTCTTCAGAATTGGTTTGCCACTGCTACTGTCCTAAAGCTGAAAGAACATGAGTATTTCCAGGTTCATCCAGTTGCTTTGTATCTATAAGGTAGGACTAGAACTCACATTCTCCCAGTTTCCATTGCATCATACTGGATTTCTAGTATACCATGAAATAGTTTTTGTATATACTACCAAGGACCTGCTTAGTTTCTAAAGTTAATACTGTATCAAATAATCTAAAGTGCAAAAGTATGTCAGTTCAATTCTCAGTAAAGAGTCTGAACCAGTGGTGGGTTGCTCCCGGTTCTGTCCGGTTCTTTAGAAATGGTAGTAAAAGCAGCAGCAGGCTCCGCCCACCTGCCCGGACATCATAATTGACGATCTGCGCATGTGCAGAAGCACGCACGCGAGAGCAAAGAGCGAGCGTGGGCGTTCCCATTGCAAACCGATACTAAAGGTAAGTAGAACCTACCCCTGGTCTGAATCCCATAAAGGAGAAACCCAGATAAGAGGAATCCCAATAAAGACAAAGCAGTCGATGCCTCCTTATAGAAAACATGATTTCTTATTAAACTCTTAGACTATTTGGTTTATAATTTTGCTTACTCTTCTCTGTAATGCCAGAAAAAGACTTTTTAAAAAAATTGAACTAGTCAATAAAGTACTTGTTGAAACCAATCTGAAGCACTGGAGCACAATAGGTTATTTTCCTACTACTGCTTATCTTGTTTGCAGAAACTCCATCATCAACATGTGTTAATTAATGTAAAGAAATGGAACTGTGGCCAAGCATTTCATATTTTAATTGATCTAATTTGCACATTAACCCTGAAATAATAATCCATTGTATACTCACTTCTCTTGAGCTTTTGCCTCATTTTTACTTCTATTTTTTGTCTTTCTTATTTACTGGTTTAATATTACTACCATCCTTTCCTTTGTTAATAGCTGTTAATGAATTATATAAATATGGTAATTAAAAGTTGCTATTCTGAAGCAGCTTGACACATGAATGCAGAATTTTTATGTGTTGCAATATATTTGCAGTTTGAATTCTTGCTTTTGTTTTTTATAGAATCCTGCATGAAATAGAATATAGTCTTATATCTATATAGTGCAATTTTATTGTATGTGTTTCTTAACTTGTGTTTGCTGCCCTGAGTCCTTCGGGAGAAGGGCGGCATATAAATACATGTAATAAATAAATAAATAAATAAATAAATAATACTATTAAAGCTTCCTTCTGCTTGTTTGTAAGCTTTAATTGAGCAAAATGGTGGATCATAGGACAAGAATTTTTGGACCAACCTATCTCAAGTGGACTTACAGAATGCATCCAATTATGGGAGTCATCCAGGGGTGAAAACTTCCCAGTTCAGACCGGATAGGTAATCCGGTAGTGATTGTGGTAGGTAGTTCAGAGAACTGGTAGCAATGGTAGCATGAGGCGCCACCCACTCACCCAGGTGTCATTACTTCCTGGTTTTAACTAGGAAGTAATGTGTTTTTTACCCTCTGCGCATGCACAGAAGATTCTGCACATGCACAGAGGGTCTGCGTATGCATGTGGTACACACACACAGGGTGTGTACACTTCTGAACCGTTAAGGAATGTAAATAGATTTCACTTCTGGAGCCATTATTCCCATCGAACTGAGATTTAGAAATCCTGTGGTCCCGTGATTGTCATTTCCAATGTTTTCTGATAATTTCCTAGAAATCCATAGGAAAATTGGCAAGAAGTCTATATTCACTAATGATCACTGAAGCTCCTTGCAAGTCCAAGGCAAATGGGCAAATAAATGATTGAAATTGAGTAAGGAAAGATCTAAAGACGCATAACAAATTTCAGAGAGGCTACATGGGGTGCATAAGAAGCGTAATACTGGTTAGGGAGAGTGCACAAGGGTCTGAGGAATGCCAGAGAGGTGTAGCAAGGGTCAGGGATGGTGTCTTGAGGTTGGAGATTGTAGAAGGTACATAGAGACACAGCCTAGGTTGTGGAGGATATACAAGTGGGAGCTGCACAGATGGAAGACTTATTTGTGATCTTTCCTACCAGCTTCCTCATTGACTTTATCCCTGCAAACTTTTAACAAAGCCAGTAGAGAAACTGGCAGGGAATTGGAAATCACTCTAATGCCTGTCTATTTTTGCACCCCTGTTGTTCTGTTGACCTGTTTAAGTACCGTATTTTTCAGAGTATAAGACGCATCTTTCTCCCCCAAAAAGAGGGTGAAAATCTGGATGCGTCTTATGTAGCCCCATCCAGCTTCTCAAATGGAGATTTCAGAGGCTGAAAAAAGCATCAGAAATGAACCTTTAGAAAAGAATCCCCAAACAGAGCTTCAGAGGCAAGAAAAAATGTTTTTTCTGAAACAGAGTTTCAGAAGCAGGAAAAAAAAAGCAAAAAAAAAAAAAAAGCAAGGCACAGAGCTCACAACCAAGAAGCCTGTTGCTAAAATTCATTTCTGAGAACAGCTGATTGGGGGTATTCTTGGAGGCTGATCCACCCACCAATTAGCTTTTTTTCTTATTTTCCTCCCCAAAGATGTTCCTCCGGTGCATCTTATACACCAAAAAATACGGTAAATTAATATCTATGAAACCATGATGCAACTAAAATGACCCACAGGTTACACGTTTTCTAGTTCAATTTTAAATATTCTCATAATAGATATTTTTTATTTATCTGTTAACCTAGATCCCACCAGTTCTCTGTACAAATCCTCTGTGAATAATAAAGGTTAAGTGGGCAAAATTTTCTTTGACACTTTAATTAAGAAGTTAAAAGAGGGACAGGCAGACAGACAGACAGAGAAAGATAGCCAGATAAAAAGCATACATCTGCATTCAAGATTAGCTTTTTATTCTTGGTACAATAATTACAATAAAATTATTAGCTCATTTGCTAGTGTATACAGGAACTGTTTTTATTAGCACTTGTATTTTGATTACCTCTGTGTGTTTGTGTTTGTGTGTGTGTGTATTACTGGCTTAATCTAAACTTAATCCATTAATTATCTTAAATGTTTATAGTTCTAAATGCTTCTGTTTTGTTAGTTTTTTAAAAGCCCATTGATCAAAGCAAAGAGTTTTCAAGCAGTTTTCTATTCAAACTTGGCTGAAAAGTACAGTAGTTTTTCACTGACAACTGCAAAAGGAACTTCTGAAGCTGTACCAAAGCTTATGGAGAAAAACACTGTATGGGTCTGCAGTTTGCATATGTGCAGGGGTTTTCCTATCTTGGATGGCAAACCTCAGATAAGGAAGGTTATTTGCACGTAGGCATTAAGATCCTAACTCCGTAAATAAGAGGAACAGCAGGAGAGGAAATGAGATATATGGCGGTGCAGATTTGGATGGGTAAGAACAGGCTCAGACTGAACCCTTCCAAGACTGAGTGGCTCTGGGTGCCGGCATCTCGGGATCTAGAGATACCATCGCTAGTGATCGGTGGGGAGACTCTTACCCCAACTGATAGGGTTCACAATCTGGGAGTCCTCCTGGATTCTCGGCTATCCTTGAATGACCACCTGACGGCCATAACCAGGGGGCCTTTGCACAAGTAAGTCTTGTGAGCCAATTGCACTCTTTCCTAGACCGAGATGCCCTCGCCATGGTCACTCATGCCCTCGTTACTTCTCGGTTGGATTACTGTAACACCTTCTACATGGGGCTGCCCTTGGGATGCATTCGGAGACTCCAGTTAGTTCAGAACGCGGCCGCAAGGGTAGTTATGGGGAACTCTCGTTATTCCCGTGTTACACCTCTCCTGCACTGGCTACCGGTTGCTCTCTGGGTCCATTTAAAGGTGCTGGTGCTTACCTATAAAGCCCTACATGACTTAGGCCCGGGGTACTTACAGGACCATCTCTTGCCTTCTTCCCATTGTCCAATGTGCTCCCACAGAGCGGGCCTTCTCCAGGTGCTGTCAGCCAAACAATGTCAGCTGGCAGCTCCCAGGAGGAAGGCTTTCTTTGTTGGAGCCCCAACCCTCTGGAATAGTTTACCCATCTACCTCAGGATGGCCCCCGACCTCCTGTCCTTTCGCCGTGGATTAAAGACGTGGCTGTTCCAACAATAATCTGATCGAGGGATTGTATAATTTTACAATTTAGAATGGTTTTATTGTGTATTTTAATATATTTTAATTTTATTTTAATTTTATTTACTGTGATTTGTATTGGCGATTGTTGTATGTAAGCCCTAAGTCCTCAGGGAGAATGGCGGCATATAAATCAAATAATAAATAAATAAATAAATGTGTGTTAGACTTTAATTAAAGTCTAACATTATAAGTGCTTAAGCAAAGCAGTAATGGTTAACCAAAGACTCTAGTTACCTGGAAAATTCTGTAGCCAATGAGATGCTGCCAAGTACATTGTAACTTGTAAGTAACAAACTATATAATGTCGATAATATGTTGATAAAATTTATCAACATTTCAAGAATCATAATCAGAGGAGCCTTAATCAATACTTGGTTGGAATTAAAAAAAAAGTGTTATAAGAAAGTTCCCGGGTGGCTTTTCACAGTGGAGGCGGTCATGCACCCAAACACCAAATCCTCTCAAAGAATTAAACGATATCAAGACGTATTAGACTCAAATGGGATATTAAGAACACGTCAGGAACTCAGAGATGCGGGAACAGAACTAGATTGGTGGCCCTACCTCCAATTCCAAAATAGATATAGAAAAGATAGGGATGAAGGAGGAGTTGAGTTGAACCCAAATAGATTAGACAATGATTATGGAAATGAAAGAAGGGAAGACGATATCTAAAATATATAAATATTTATTAGAATTGGAACTGAGCAAGAATATAATTAAAGAAGAGATGATGGCCTGGAACAGAAATATAGGTGGAAATATCCAATTAGAAGAGTGGGAAAGAATTTGGGAAAATAATATTAAAATGACAAAATTGGTAAGCTATAAAGAAAACCAATATAAGGTACAGTATAGATGGCATTTATCCTCCTCGAGGCTAGCACAAATGTATCCCAACTTAGATCTGAAATGCTGGAAATGCAAACAGGCTAGAGGAACTTTTTACCATATGTGGTGGCTATGCCCCAAAACCAAGGCATACTGGGAGAAAATTAGAATGTGGATATCACAAATAGTAGGAGAAGAAATTGAATTAGACCCCAAAATATTTTTATTATTAGGAATATACAAACAAAATATCAGAAAAGAAACGATATATCTGATACACCATATAATTACGGCGGCGAGAATAGCGAGTGCACAAATTTGGAAGAAGGATTATTTGCCAAATGATCAACAAGTAATACAAAAAATATATTCATGTGCAGAATCGGATCAATTAACACAGAAATTAAAAAATGAGGAAAGCTCAAAATATTTTATGATATGGGATAGGAGGTACGACTGGATCAAACGAAGACAAAATGGATAAGGATACTCTTAATAGAATCTAAAGGATAATTTGAATGAGTAATATATGGTACCTTGTTTTTAGTGAGTTTCAAATTAAGAATGGATAATTGGAAAGGTATTTGCATGTTTACTTTATATAAGCACCTATTTCTATTAACGTGCTTTGATACAGCACTTTGGGAACATCCAACTTTTTTTGCAATTACCTTTTGAGGCTTTCCCTCCTTATGGAGGGTGTCAATGATGCTTTTCTGCACAACTGTCAGGTCAGCAGTCTTTCCCATGATTGTGATTCCTACTGAACCAGACTGAGAGACCATTTAAAGGCTAAGGAATCCTTTGCAGGTGTTATGGCTTAATTAGCTGATTAGAGTGGGACACTTTGAACCTAGAATATTGAACCTTTTCACAATATTCTAATTTTCTGAGATTGTGAATTTGGGGTTTTCATGAGCTGTAAGCCATAATCATCAAAATTATGACAAATCAAGGCTTGAACTATTTCGCTTTGCGTGTAATGAGTCTATCTCATATATTAGTTTCACCTTTTAAGTTGCATTACTGAAATAAATGAACTTTTGCACGATATTCTAATTTTTCGAGTTTCACCTGTATATAGTAACCATATATAGATATTTAAGAGAATGGAAACAAATTTCATCATAGGATATGACTTATGGATATGGACATTTTAACATGGTTTTAATTGTTTTGGAAACACTTGAAAGTTAAATAAAGTTTGTTTTGAAAATCAAAAAAACAACAAACTATATAATGTCACTATGTAAAAAATAAAATCACCATATACATCCTCAACCTTTGTGTGTTTGTGGTCACTCTACAAAACACATTGCCAAAAGGCTGCAATTTCACTTCCAAGAGACATTCAATCTGCTATCATACGGAATAAATTTACACAGAGAGACGTGATTCAACACTCTTTCAACTGTAATACAATAGATCAGTGTTTCTCAATCTTGGCAACTTTAAGCTGCATGAACTTCAGCTCTCAGAAATCTGAGAATTGTAGTCATCTTAAAGATGCCAAGGTTGAGAAATACTGCAATAGATTGCAAGACCACAAAGGGACATCAGATGAATAATTCATATCTTCATTAGATGATCCATAATCCAAAATTAAGCATTTTGTCCCCCAACCTCTGGGATGCTTCTTTGCTTACTTTTGATATAAATTCTAGCACCATCATCTTTCAGCCTGTTCTAGGCTGACTGATTCCAATTAGCTATATATATCAAGGAACCATTGGGATCAATGCATTTAGTACAAATACAAATCACTAACCATTACAAAGTATGAACCCTCTTGAATGTTGCTGAAATGGAGTAATCTCTGGTCTAATTAAGATGCAGTGATGTTCTATGGAGAAAAAGATGAGACAGACACCCTGAATGCTGATGCTTTCATTGAGTGCCATCTACTGGGGCTCAAATGAAAATAAGAACATCCCTTACTTGCAAAACTCAGCAACAGAATCAGAAGGTGTTACTAAAGAAGAAAACTTGCAGGCAATGCATTGATGGATGAATTGATTATGTGCATCAAGTTGTTGTCAACTCTAGAAAACAATATAAATAGTTCCTCCATGATGAGCTCTAGCCTGGTCTTTCTTCAAGATGTACCTATTGCTACATTAATTGAATTAGGCAACACATATTCATAAAAAATGCTTAACTACAGAGTCCTTGGTACTCTTTGAGCTTGGTTATGGCCTCACGTATATTTCAATACCTGATTAGAATAACATTATCAATGTTAGAGAGTGTGGGGTTTGCACCCTGTAGCTTATCCTGCTGGTGTGTGGTTTCCTTCTTGGTAACTCCTTAATTATGGTTTATTTATTTATTTAGCATATGGCATATCATACATATGCTCTGTGATGTTAATATATATGTATATGTAAATTATATACATATGTATTAACATTTTATCTAGATTAGTAAAACACACAAAAAAATATATATCAATGTATACCAATAAAAATATAAATGTTTAAAGATCTTAAATATCGTAAAAGTTATTTAAAAAATCAGACACTGATTGGTATATGCCCGTGATGGCGAACCTATGGCACAGGTGCCACAGGTGGCACACGGAGCCATATCAGTGGGCACGTGAGCATTGCCGTAGCTCAGCTCCAGCGTGCATGCGTGCACCAGCCAACTGATTTCTGGGCCTTCCAGTTCCACTGGACATTGGGAAATTGGCTGTTTCAATCCTCTGGAGGGCCTCCAGAGGGGGGTGGGGAGGCTGTTTTCATCCGCCCCAAGCTTCTAGAAAGCCTCTGGAGCCTGGGGCGGGGGAAAAATGGGCCTACCAGGCCCACTGTGCCATCATGTGCTAAAAGCGGGGGCAGGGCACATTGAATTATGTGTGTGGGCATGCATATGGATGACCTCCCCATGCTCCCCCCACGTTTGGCATGCAATTCGCATAAAGGTTAGCCATCACTGGTAGGAGGATATTATGTCCCATTTATACATGGAGTCCCTGCAGATGCTATGTGAGGTGTGAATCCTATCAGGATTTTCCATTGCTGATGTCATAATTCAAAGCTTGACACCTTTTTCACAGGATCATTTATATGTCTTCCTATGACTGGGTATTCAGTGACCCATTTGGCTTGATTAGATATTATTCACCTATAGAAATGGATGAATTAATCCCCTACCCCTCTTTGTGTGTGTGTGTGTGTGTGTGTGTGTGTGTGTGTGTGTGTGTATCAGACACTGATTACAGAGAGAGAGAGAGAGAGAGAAAGAGAGAGAGAGAAAGAGAGAGAGAGAGAGAAAGAAAATAGAGCAGTCTTTATCTCTATTCCTGCCACTTCTTGCATATTTGAACTTTTTAAGTAATTTCCTCTAGCAATAGTTGATGAGAAAAACATGTACAGTTTGGGAACTAAAATATAAATCTGGAGCACACATCTGCTATATCTTTGGAAGTAATTATTTCCAGTGGTATTATTAAGGATAGACTTTGTCTGACTCAGAAGTTGATCAATAAATGTGATACAACCTCAAGCAATACTCTTCCATCTGAAAATGCAGCCATATAGATGTTTTTCTCTCACACTTACAGAAGAAATAAAAAACATACAATTGCTGTACCACAACATAAAATAAATAAAAATAAGACTTTCAGGATCCTCCCACCCAACTGACTAGTCTGACACTTTTATGTGGAATAAGTCCTCATGGAGCTCTTTGTTAAGTTTCCAAATGTTAGAACTTACTTTTATATCTTTTTCCACTGTTAGAAATGAACAAGAGGAGTGAAAATTATTTATTAAACAACCACAAGCACTTGAATTAGCACTGAACTATATAAGTATAAAAAGCTCTACTTTTTAAATTAATAATTCTTTTCCCTTAATTTGAAGATTGCTTGATCTCGCAATTCTTTGGAAAAGAGGAACAAAGCCTATCTGAAATCACTGGATAGGCATCATGAATCCTCTGTAGGTTATTTTTTAAGCCAAATTGACTTTCTCTTTAATCACAGTTTTCTCTACAAAGCCAAGGACTTTTTCATTTGAAGAAAAATGAAATGCTTCTCAAATCCAGCACAAAAAGAAATACTCACCAGGTCCTATTATCAAAACCATTTATTACATTTAGGCTTGCTGGAGAATCTAGTATTATACCAAATAGATATTTTAAAGTGGCATTTTAAAATTCATGGAATAAACATTACTGAAAACCTCAGTGTAGACTACAGAATCAAAATGACATTTTGAGTTAACATGCCTCCCACCTGTGATCATTGATAAATCAGATTCAAGTAAGAAGATGGGTCTCTCTTTATGAAGTCAAGTACCAGAGATTATTTTAGTTTTGAGGATTTAAAAACAATTTTGATTTACATGCTACTCTAGAACAATATGCTAGAAAAGACTAAAAGGGAGTTAGAGTGGCTTATGTATAATAAATGCATAGGTGTATATGACCTTTATGATTAAAAAATAAGTCAAGTTCTGACTGTCTATTTATGATTGATTCAATGTGAGGAGAGAACAAGCATTTGGGATGGAAGCAAAAAGTATATAATCAAGCAACCAATGTTTAAAGTTTAAAAATTGTCCCTACAGTGTCCAGCTAGAGAGAAGAAAAAGACAAATAGCACTGGGGCTCTTTGTCTATTTATGATTGACTCAATGTGAGAAGAAAACAAGCATTTGGGATGGAAGCAAAAAGTATACAATCAAGGAACCAATGTTTAAAGTTTAAACATTATTCCTACAATGTCCAGCTAGAGAGAAGAAAAAGACAAATAGCACTGGGGCTCTTTGGTTGTCGATAGAAAAATGTCTGATATTATGTCAGATCAACAACCAGTATTACTGAGTACTGTAAACACTGGCTAGCAGAGATTTTCCAGAGTTTTAGCCAAGAAGCACCAATTGTGATAAAAGGGAAACAAGGAAAAGTATTCTAACAACCTGCTGCACCATTTTTTTTTAGAAGGTGGAAGAAAGCATGTTGGCCAGGACTTTATTGCTTATAAGTGACAAGCACAGGGTCTGAATTATCTGTTACCAGCCAACTGTTTGACAATACCCCAGGGATAGGTGGATACATCCATTGGTGCCATGAGCCAAACAGATGCTTCCTAGCTATCGATGGATAGAGGAATAGCCAAGCCCTAATATTCTTGAGTTGAGCTGGACTATTTATTTATTTAGCATAATTAGTATAGTGTCTCCTGCTTGAACAGTGAGTTGGGCTTGAACACTTCCAAGATACCTTCCAACTCTGTTATTCTGTTATACTTCCAGCAAAAATGTGGCAATCTGAAGACAGTTCTGCTAATAGAAGAACCAATGACTGTGGTGGAAGAGCTAGCCCTCTCTGGACAAGATAAGGACTTGAGCTTGCTCACAAGTGTTCCACACAATTGCGCCTATAAGACGATTACAAGACAATTGGGCTTAGATCTACGTCAAAGGAATAGCTAACTACAATCAATACATTTCAAAAAGACATTGGTTTTTCAAAAGGACACTGACTGCATACTTCACATACTTTCTTTCCTTTATAGTTTTGGAAATTGTCTCTTAACTGATTTTCAGCTATTAGAACAACAAGGTTTATATTACTGGTTAAGTTTCCTTCAGTCCTTAGCAAAATATATTTTAAATATAAGTTTAAAGTCTTAAAAAACTTTTGGAATAAACAGCAACAGTTTATTAGAACTTTGATTCTGGAAGTTTAAAATGGACTAGTAAGATTTTGAAATCAGTTATCTTTCTATGGAACAATGCTTTTGTTCTGAATTATCTTTTTTAAAAAACATTATAAAATGGGACATTGAAGGACACTAGAGGAAACTAGAACTGAATATTAAATTAAAAGAGAAGGCACTCAAATTTTGTTAGAAAGGTCAAAAAAAACTTAAAAGTTCTAGGACAGGGGTCTCTAAACTTGGCAACTTGGCAACATGCTGACTGAGGAATTCTGGGAGTTGAAGTCCAGAAGTTTTAAAGTTGCCAAGTTTGGAGACCCCTGTTCTATGACATCATTTTAAGGGATTAAAGATTGTTAAGAGTAAAATGAACATAATGAATATAACGTTGGTTTATTTGATCATGACTTTTGCTGACATCAGAACTGAAATGAGAAAGCTTTAAGGATTTGTTTATAGAAAAAAAAAATAGGATATGGGAAAATATCATCTGCTGTATTTTAACAGAAGGTAATAAGTTGCTAAAATTGTTTATGCTTAGAATGAAGTGATGTTATTCCTTTTTATGTTTCTTTTAATTTACCTTTTTAATTTAATTTACTTTACAAGATCTGCGCATGGTCCAAGATGGCAACTCTCGGTAGATCCTCCGAGGCTGAGTAAGGATTAAGGGGGCCTATGGATTCCTATGTGGGCCGAAATTCAGCTCCTGGCCCGGTACCAGCTGGGCGGTAGTCAGGGCAGTCCAGCGATGGGTTTTTTAGCCTTGTCCGACATCTCGAGCCGGAATGGCTGGCAGAATTTGAGTTGGGCCGCAGAGCCGAGGAACGCGCTGTAGGACTGTGTGGGCGTTCGAGGCTCTAACGGCACTAACGGAAGACTTGGAAGACTTGGAGTCGGGACTTTGGATTCTGGAGTCGAGGATGGTGGTGACTCTCGGCTCCTTTGTAGCAACGGTAGGGAGTGGGGGGGGGAGTTGGTGAGGGTGACTTGCTGCAGCCTCGCCACTCCCTCCCCCGTACAAGCCTGCGGCTGCCTTTTTTACAGCTATGGGCAGCTGGCTCGGCAGTTTTACAACACCAGCGGGGGAGGTGGAGGAGGGGGGCAATGGTGGCTGTTGTGGCCTCGCCCCCTCCCCTCCCCATGACCCCACAGCAGTGAGGGCGGTGACGGAGGACGGCGCTTTCTTTACAACAATGGGCAGCCGATTTAACGGTTTTACAACACCGGTGGGGGTGGTGGAGGGAACAGGGTGAAGGTGGCCTGTTGTGGCCTCGCCCCCCCCCCCCGTTAGCCCCTGCCCGCCTGTAACGCTGCAGTGGTGAAGGCGGTATCCCCTCTCCTGGACATCATCATGATTATATCCCCTCTATTTGACATCATCATTGTTGCATCCCTGACTCTAACTCTGGCTATGTTTATTGAACACCTTTACCATCTTACCATCTGTATCATCTGCCAGTGCATTGAGACCAACTTCACCCACTACGCTCTGTTCTGAGAAGAGGTCCCGGCCTGGGTGTGGGCATTGAGGGAGCCAACCTATTGCTGCTGCCACTGGACAGGATTACATCCATTAATGCCAGTTGCTGTGAGAGGGCAACTAGGTACTATCTCTCCGGGGGCAGTGGCCTGAGACTCCTCTTCACTGCCGTGAGAGGACAGTGAAGCCTGATGGACTTACTCACACTGGAAATGGGCGGACTCTTTCTCTTGGACCTTTGCTTTTAAGATGTTTTATGAATCCTTGGCCTTATTTATTCTCTCAGCTGAATTGTAATGTATTTATTAGCCGATCTCTTAGCACTGCGAGATTCCCCCCTCTCGCAGGCCTGGCCCTCTTCGTTATCGAGGGCCTACCTTAATGACGGGCTTTGGGACCCCGAGAGGTGGCATTTGGCAAAGAGGAGGGTGAGAGGTTTTTTAACAAGGGGTTTTAAGCAATTTTTAGGGGGTTCTGGGGGGGAGAGGGTGGGGGTAGAAGTGGATCTGGGGGGGTCCTTGGAATGTCAGAGTGGCAGAGTGGGTTTGCAGGACATAGCGGAGGGAGTCGGGGGAGGGGCTAGAAAAGGTGCCGGGGTAGGACAAGAAGGGCCATTCCATCTGTACAGTGGGTGGGAGAGGCAGATATGTTGGGCGCAGGGGGCCATATCAGTTTTGGGGAGTATGCACCCACTATTTGCGAGTGGTAGCGTGCTCCGGCCCCCGGAGCGCTTCCTGTAACCCTGGTTGCCCAGAGCCTCAGGGCCTGAGCCTTCGGCTGATGCTATGCAAAGTCAGGTCTGCAGTAACTAAAGCCCCCCTCATTAACGACCTAATCCAGGAGGGAAGTGCGGACCTGGCGGGAATTACAGAAATTTGGTTGGGCCAGGAGGGGGGTGTGTCCCTAGTCGAGATGTGCCCACCAGGTTTCCGCACATTTCATCAGCCGAGGGCTCAGGGGAGGGGCGGAGGGGTAGCGGTAATTATTAAGGAAGACCTTGATCCGAGGGAGGCCACTGTTCCTCAGGTTGCTGGCTGTGAGTCCCTCCTTGTGAAGTGGGGTCGTGGGGTGCAGATGGGCTTGCTGATCACGTACCTGGCTCCCTGCCGCGTGGCTGCCCTGCCTGAGTTGCTTGATGTAAAAGCTGGGGTGCCGGTTGGTACCCCAGACTTATGGTTATGGGGGATTTCAACCTGCCGTCCATCAGCGAAACGTCAGAGGCGGCTCAGGAGTTCATGGCTTCCATGACGGCCATGGACCTGACCCAGTTAGTTCATGGCCCCACCCACACGGGGGGACACACGCTAGACTTGGTTTTTACCTCTGGTCAGTGGCTGAATGATCTTGATTTAGGGGAACTAGTCATCAATCCCTTGTCATGGACAGATCATTTGCTCCTTCGTCTAGACTTCCATACCGCTTCCTTTCGTCGCAGGGAGACGGAACCGACTAGGTGGTTCCGTCTCAGGCGCCTGATGGACCCAGACAGGTTCCTGATGGAGCTTGGGCCTTTCCCAGAGACTCTGGCTCACAGCTCGACTGAAGAACTGGTAGCCGCATGGGATAGGGCAGTTGCCGGGGCTTTGGACCGTGTTGTGCCTTTGCAGCCTCTGACCCTGTGTCGACCTCGATTAGCTCCTTGATTTTCCGAGGAGCTGAGAGAGATGAAGCGCCGGAAAAGACTCCCAAAGAGCGATTGGAGGGCCAGTCGCACTGAATCTGACAGGACACTGGTAAGTGCTCATATTAAGACTTACCTAGTGGCAATAAAAGTGGCAAAACATAATCATTTCTCCACTCTTATTGCATCAGCAGATAATCGCCCAGCCGCCCTGTTTAGGGTGACCCGCTCCGTCCTACAGTTGGGAGTGCGGGAGGACCTCTTGCAGGGGAGAGCTGAGGAATTTGTGCAATATCTGCATGATAAAGTCGCTCAGATTTGGGACGGTCTGGACTCCAATTGGGTAGTTCTGGATGGGATGACGGGAGTGGATCTTGAAAATGTTATCTGGGATGAGTTTGACACTGTGACTCCCGAAGACGTGGACAGGATTCTAGGGAGGCTGAACACTATCACACGTTTATTGGACCCGTGTCCCTCTTGGCTGGTACTGGCCTCCCGGGAGGTTACATGAGGCTGGCTCCAGGGCATTATTAATGCTTCTCTGAGTGAGGGTGTCTTCCCGGCCACCTTGAAAGAGGCGGTGGTGAGGCCCCTCCTCAAGAAGCCTTCCCTGGACCTGGCTATATTAGGTAATTATCGTCCGGTCTCCAACCTTCGCTTCACGGCGAAGGTTGTTGAGAGTGTTGTGGCGCAACAGCTCCCTTGTTACCTGGATGAAGCTGTCTATCTGCATACATGCCAGTCGGGTTTCAGGGTGGGTTACAGCACGGAAACGGCATTGATCGCGTTGGTTGATGATCTCTGGAGGGCTCAGGACAGAGGATCTTCCTCGGTCCTGGTCCTTCTTGATCTCTCAGCGGCTTTTGATACCATCGATCATGGTATCATGCTACGTCAGTTAGGGGGTTTGGGAGTGGGAGGCACCATTATGCGGTGGTTCTCCTCTTTTCTCGCTGACCGTATGCAGTCTGTGTTGGCAGGGGGGCAGAGGTCGCCCTAGAGACACCTCACTTGTGGGGTGCCACAGGGATCTGTCCTCTCACCCTCCTGTTCAACATTTATGTGAAGCCGTTGGGTGAGATCATCTGTGGTTTCGGGGTGAAGTGTCAACTGTATGCTGATGACACGCAGTTGTACATTTCTACCCCGGATCACCCCAATGATGCCCTTGCCATGATGTCCCGCTGCCTGGAAGCCGTACGGATCTGGATGGGGAGGAACAGGCTCAGGCTCAATCCCTCCAAGACAGAGTGGCTGTGGCTGCCGGCGCCCCAATATAGCCAGTTGGTGCCATCACTGGCTATTGGGGATGAGATCTTGCCCCCCTCAGAGGGGGCTCGCAACTTGGGCGTCCTCCTGGATGCACGGCTGTCTTTAGACAATCATATGACGGCCGTGGCCAGGGGGGCTTTTTATCAGGTCCGCCTGATTGCCCAGTTGCGTCCCTTTCTGGATTGGGACGCCCTACGCACAGTCACTCACGCTCTCGTCACTTCCCATTTGGACTACTGTAATGCTCTCTACATGGGGCTCCCTTGAGAAGCACCTGGAGACTTCAGCTGGTCCAGAATGCGGCCGCGCGAGTGGTTATGAGAGCAACTCGTCGCTCCCAGGTAACTCCCCTCTTGCGCGAGCTGCACTGGCTTCCGGTGGTCTTCCAGGTGCGTTTCAAGGTGTTAGTTACCATCTTCAAAGCGCTCAATGGCTTAGGACTGGGATATTTACAGGACCACCTTCTGCCAATGAATACCTCCCACCGCCCGATACGCTCTCACAGAGAGGGCCTCCTCAGAGTGCCGTCTGTCAGACAATGCTGACGGGCGGCCCCCAGGGGGAGAGCATTCTCTGTGGGAGCCCCAGCCCTATGGAATGAACTACCCCCGGATAAAAGAAAGATTCCTGACCTCCGTGCCTTCCGATGAGCCCTGAAGACCCTACTATTTCATCAAGCCGGTCTGACTTAAATTTGTGTTAATTTTAATAGGGGTTTTTAGGGGTTTTAAATTTTACGGCCAAATAATTTAATTATTTTATTAGTTTTAATTTTTATACGTGATTGTTTTAATATGGCTGTAAACCACCCTAAGTCCCCTCGGGGAGAAGGGTGGTATATAAATGCAATAAAACTAAATTCAACTAAACCCTGTTTCTCCCAAAATAAGACATCCCCTGATAATAAGCCCAATTGGGCTTTTGAGTGCATGGCAATAAGGCCAAGCACTTATTTCACGGTTCAAAAAAAATATAAGATAGGGTCTTATTTTCAGGAAACATGGTACTTATATTCTTATTTCTTATTTCTTTTTTATGTCTCTTCCTATTTTTTCTTTTTCTGCATTTTAATTTTTTAATAAAATTTAATTTTAACTTTCTTGCAGTTTAATGTTGATATTAAAAATATAAAAAAATATTTTTATCTTTCAATTGACATTTTTTATAAAATTATTATTAAAAAGATACATACTTATTAGTATGAAGCAGACTGAAAGTTAATGATGATAACTGGTACCTAATGATATTTTACTATTTTTTACAGGATTAAACCTACAGAGTGGCTTAATCAAATTTACATACCTAAATATGCTACAATCAATTGTCAGTATAATTGAAAACCAGGGAGAGATAGAGTAAGAGAGACACAGGGACAGGGACAGAGAGGTAGTGGGACGTGACATGTGGTTAAGTTACATAAATATTTGTAATAGATATTTCATGTAATTATTACTTTCTTTGATCTTTTGATCAACCAGCAAAGGAATGATTATAAAATAGAAAGCTGGTATGTATAATGGCCATAAGAAATACTGCAACTCCACATTTGGCCAACTAACTTTATTAGGGCCAATTCAAAAGCTTTCTTCAAACATTTGCTAGAAGATGCAAAGAAAAACAGATCTGACATAGTTCTCTCTAGTCTTCATGTTATCACATGATCAGTCAGGAAGTGTAAACAAATGTACACTTCTTCACACATACAGTTCTTCATGTATTGCAAGATTCTAATAAAATTAAGTTTCTAATTGTTCAGATAATATAGTTACAATTTCCTTACAGATATCCCAGCTAAAAACATCAAACAGGGCCACTATGTATTCCCATTTAGTTTAAAGCCACCTCGAATTCAAACAAACTCTTGAGAAGGCTAACATGGTAATAATACACAGGCATTTCAAGAACTTTTCAGGTAAAGTGGAAAAATCTAGCAGCATGTGGCTGAGGATCATTTTCATAAGTTTTAAGTTAGTCTATAGACATTCAACTAGAATGTTTCTGATACTGAAATGGGTTGCCTTTCCACATAGAGTTTTTTTGCAAGTCTGCTAGAATGAAAAACAAGGAGGAGGAAGAGGATACATAACCCCCCATTTTTCAAATAAGTCAAACTTTATTTTAGAATCTATTCTATCTGCAAGCAAAATACTCTGGTCCCATGATAGGTAAAAGAATAATGAGAAAGCAACTAACTGAGATATTTATAATTGAAACTGAATTAATTACAATGACCGAAGTTCAAACAATACAGTATGTTAATATGTAAAATGTTGTTTCATTGATTTAAGAAGAATTTCTCTATGGCAGATATCCATAATTCTCTATAGCCATATCCAGAATTTATTCAAATTTGTTAACAATTTAATTTTTTTAAAGAAACATAAACACAAGACAATAATAGTTTGCAATCTCCATTTGTTTGTATTGGATATATAAATATTTGCATAATATACAAATGAAATATCTTACATGTGAGAAAATCTACCTTCAAAAGCATTAATAGAAATTAGTCTTAAACAGTTTCAAAGTTCCTTGAATTTTGATTAACTAGATCATGAATCTCGAGAGTATTAATTAATTGCTTGATTTTGGATGGTGAAATATAAATGTTGATCTTAGCTTTAAAATCTTGAAATACAAGGAATAACTACATTAGATCAAATGGGAAATGATACGTTCTCATTTTAGAAGGATGGACAACCTGTAGCAATAAGCTACTTACTTCAGCAGTGATTTGGTGCTGTCTCTAAGACTTCCTGCCAGGTGCTATCAGTTTTCAGCAGTAAAGGCAGTCACATTACATCTATATATAGTAGTGAAGATGTTCAGTATTGCAAAACTGCCTCTTAAATTAAAAAAAAAAACATTCTGCTTCTAAACTGTGGCTTAAAACACAACCTGAAGTTTTTTTTAAAAAATGTACAGCTCATGTTTCATTCTTTTGCTACTGTTACCCACGATTTTTACTGTATTCACTAAATAAATTTCAGTTTCCCAAATCAGTTCTTCAACACAAATCCAAATTCCTGAGTCTCTCTACAAATTTCCCTTTAAAATTCCCCCATAATACATATATTGTGTTATGTCCTTATAAGGACATCCGCCTGGGATTGGCTGAAGATCCTTTCGGCGGGAGTTTTGAATCCCTGTCAGTGGGCGGTGCGTCTGCCGGAGCAAATATAAGGAGAGCTCCGGCAGCGCACAGGCAGTTCAGTTCTCGTTAATAAACGTTGTTACTTGAACTCAGCTGGTCACTCTTCTTTCCTGCGCCGATCTAACACTGGAGACGAAGGACTAGAGAAGAATCTCCGCGTGGCACGATCGCCTTAACGAGCTGAAGTCACTCAACGCGGCCTGAGAGATGGCAACACCGCAAGCGCCGTTCGCCTCGTTGGCTCCTTTCAACCCCAGCCGGGAGAAATGGAGCTCCTATATGATCCATTTCCGCCAGTTCCTCCGGGGAAACGGCTACAACAATATCGACGACGAGAGGAAGAGGGCTCTCTTCCTCGCTCACTGCGGCACCGACGTTTTGGAGCTCGCTGTCAACCTCGTCGCACCCAGAGACATTGAAGTCATGTCCTGGGTGGATCTGCAGACTGCCCTGCAAGACCACTATGCACCAACGGGCACCCCCATTTCAAATCGCTTCACTTTCCGCCAACGGAACCAGAAGGAAGGCGAATCCCTCAAAGACTTTGTTGCGGCATTGCACCAAATCGCAGCAAACTGCGAATTTGAAAATGTTGACAATGCCTTACGCGACGGGATCGTCTTCGGGATGAGAGATGCCAACCTCCAAAAGAAGTTCCTGAGCAGAAAAAGACTGTCCCTGAAGGACGTTCTTGAGGAGGCTACGGCTGCTGAAACTTCGGAGACCGCCGCCGCTGCCATGCTCCAGTCCCGAGGGATCCATAAGATCCACAAACCGTCATCTGAATCGTCCGATGACTCTGCCACGCCAACCGACTCGGAGGGGGAGTCGACCATTTTGAAAGTTTCCCGCCCGTCTAGGCGGGAAATTCAAAAAGATGGCCGCCGCGCCGCTCAGTGCGGCAGTTGCAAGGGACACCATCCACGCCAATCCTGTCGCTGGCGTGATGCAACCTGCAGACGATGCCTCAAGAAGGGGCACATTGCCGAGGCATGCCGAGCCTCTGATCCGGTTCCTGAATCGATCAAGCCCCGCACTCAAGAAAATCGCCGCGATTCCCAGAGGTCATCCAAACGGTCCTCAACTCAGCAGAACCGCGACGACCACAACAACCCTCATGGCGGCGCTGTGAACCAAACCACAATCGGCCTCACCAGCAACAACAGTGCCACAAAATTCCATGTGACACTGTTGGCAGAAGGCTTGCCGTGCACGATGGAAGTCGATTCCGGCTCCGTCTATTCAATTATTGACTGGCACCAGGTGAAGCGGCTGAAGCCGGCACTCCGCAAGCGCCACCTTGAACCCCTGCACTCCAAGCTGGTGGATTTTGGTGGAAATCCCATCGGCGTCCTCGGGAGAACCAGCCTTCAGATCGCCTTCAAGCAGTTCCAAGGCCAGCTCCCAATAACCGTCGTGGAGCACAGCCGCCCGACCCTGCTAGGCGTGGAGTGGTTCCAGCCGTTGGGGCTTTCTATTGGAGGCATCCACCAGATTAGCTCAGGCGAACTCGACTCACTCATCGGAGAGTTCCAAGAAGTCTTCGATGGTAAGTTAGGGACCTTTACAGGGAAACCCATCTCCTTCAATCTGGACAAGGGGGTTACCCCTATTCGGCTTAAGCCCCGCCGGGTTCCATTTGCCTTGCGGGCTAAAGTAGATGCTCAGCTAGATAAGCTGATCACCCAAGGCATCCTGGAACCCATCGATCATGCTTCATGGGAGACTCCCATTGTGACCCCCATGAAGCAGGATGGATCTGTGCGCATCTGCGCCGACTACAAAGTGACCATCAACAAGGCTTTACCGCAGAGCGCATACCCTGTGCCGGTAGTGCAACACTTGCTTCACTCACTCGGCAAGGGCCAAATTTTTGCAAAACTGGACCTGGCCCAGGCTTACCAGCAACTGCCAGTTGATCGGGAAACGGCGGAGGCTCAGACAATTGTCACCCATAGAGGCGCGTTTAAGTGCAACCGCCTCCAATTTGGGGTCAGTGCAGCCCCAGGCATTTTCCAATCCATGATGGAACGCCTTCTCCAAGGCGTTCCAGGGGTGGTGCCTTACTTCAATGATGTACTGATCTCTGGGGACTCAAAGGCTCAACTCCTTGACCGACTGAGACTCGTTCTCCAGCGGTTTAGGGAGAAGGGCCTAAGGGTCCGGAGGGACAAGTGCATCATCGGGGTACAGGAAGTCGAGTTCCTGGGCTATCTCATAGATAGTTCTGGCATCCACCCCACCAAATCAAAAGTTAAAGCTATCCATGAAGCTCCCAGCCCCAAAAACAAAGCGGAGCTTCAGGCTTTCCTTGGATTGCTTAACTTCTACGCTATTTTCCTCCAGCAGAAAGCCACTGTTGCTGAGCTGCTCCACCGCTTGCTGGCAAAGGCGGCTCCCTGGAGGTGGGGACGCGAGGAAGAGTCTGCATTCAGAGCCGTTAAGGAGCTTCTGACCTCTGACAGCGTGCTCATTCAATACAATGAGACGCTGCCCATCAGACTGACTTGTGATGCTTCACCCTACGGAGTCGGCGCTGTGCTCAGCCACGAACTGCCTACTGGCTGTGCAGCCCCCATCGCCTATTTCTCAAAGACTATGTCCAGTGCTGAGCGCAACTACAGCCAACTGGACAAAGAGGCGTTGGCTATTGTTGCGGGGGTGAAGCGCTTCCACGAATATCTGTATGGACGGCGTTTCACCATTGTCACCGATCACAAGCCGCTTTTGGGCCTCCTCGCAGGCGACAAGCAGACCCCAGCCTTCATGTCCCCACGAATGACGCGTTGGGCCATCTTCCTCGCCGGCTACTCCTACAGCCTCGTCCATCAGCCCGGCAAAGCCATCGCGAATGCCGACGCGCTCAGCAGATGCCCATCCGCCGACGCCGTGGAAGACCCAGCCCCCACGCTCGAGCTGCTGCACATTGACAACGACAGCAACTGTCCAGTAACATCTGCCGACGTAGCGACGCACACACGGGCTGACCCCATTCTTCGCCAAGTCCACTCTTGGGTCTTAAGAGGCTGGCCGGCCCGAATTGACAGCGACGACTTCAACCCTTTCAGCCGCAAGCAAGGGGAGCTGTCCACCATGCGCGGCTGTTTACTATGGGGAGATCGGGTGCTGATTCCCGGCGCGCTGCAACGACGAACTCTTGCCGCTCTGCATAAAGGACACCCGGGCATTGTCCGGATGAAAGCCCTGGCACGGAGCTACGTCTGGTGGCCAACACTGGACAAAGACATTGAACAATGGGTTGCCAGGTGTAGCCCGTGCCAAGAAGTCAGACCTGCACCGCCTCAGTCTGACCCGACGCCCTGGGAAACCCCCAGCTCCCCCTGGTCGCGCATTCACATAGACTTTGCTGGCCCCATTCATGGGCACCATCTCCTCATCGTGGTGGATGCCTACTCAAAATGGCTGGAAGTCGTCCCCATGGCATCAACCACGACAGAAGCCACGATCCGGGCACTCCGGCGCCTTTTCGCAACCCATGGACTTCCAGACGTTTTGGTCTCCGACAACGGACCTCAACTTACGTCCGTGCCCATGGAGACTTTTCTTGCAGGGTTGGGCATCCGCGATGCCCTCTCTGCCCCTTACAGACCGGCCGGAAATGGACAGGCTGAGAGGATGGTGAGGCTCACCAAGGAGTCGCTCGCCAAGATGGGACCAGGGGATTGGCAGGAGCGCATTGACACATTTCTGCTCACACAGCACATCACACCCCACTCTGCCACCCGGAAATGCCCTGCCGAACTGTTAATGGGCAGGCGACTCCGGTCACCCCTGGACAGACTGCACCCGCAATACACTTCAGAGGTTCCCGCATCAGCCAGCCGTCAACTTCGCCAGTTTTCCGTCGGCGATGCCGTGTTCGCTCTAAATTTCCACGGCTCGCCTAAATGGCTTAAAGCTACAGTACACAGCACAACCGGTCCCAAATCCTACCGCGTTGAGCTGGAAGATGGACAGATCGTGAGACGTCATCTCGACCAGCTCCGCAAAAGGTGGAGGGAAGTAAGTGAAAACCACCCCGACGAGGTAGGCCTAAACCACCCCGACGAGGTAGGCCTAAAACACCCCCACGAGGCAGGCCTAAACCTCCCCAACGGAGCAGGCCAAAACCACCCTGGCGAGGTAGGACTACCCCACCCAGACGAGGGAGGCCGGCAACATGCGGGAAGAACAAGCACCCCTGCACCGAGTTTAACGCCAAACCTGGCCAGCCGACAACCGGAGACCCAAGACATTCCGGAAGGCAACAAAGACCAAGTAGACCGGGGACAACCCAGCAGGGGAAGCCAACATCAACCCTGCGAAGTAGGCAACTGGCAGTCCAGAGACGGGGACCTCCAACCAACACCACAGGAGGCCCTACAACAACCCGGCGACCGCGCAGAAGACCAACCCTGCAAGGAGGGCCACCACCACCCCAGCAGAGTAGGCCAACACCAACCCAGCATGGTCGAGCATCCCAGCGCACAGAAGAACTCGCAACCACCACCCCCAGGCCAACCGCGCAGAGAGGGCCTACACCACCCCTGCAAGGTAGGCCTACACCACCCCGACAGAGCCGACCCGTCACCAATGTCATCCGCCTGCCACCCCGGGAGTAAGCCGGACTCAACCAGGGAACCCGGGGGCTTAACCCGACCACCACCGCCGAACTCGCACCCTGACCCAGACCGGCGCGACCCTATCCCAGCGGGGAACCGAGAGAGACCCAGGGACCTACCGAGGCTCAGGAGTTCCGGACCGGTCAAAAGCAGGGATCCACACCGGCGACTCCAGGATCCGTGCAGGAACGAGGCAGACCAGCATCCACTGCAGGCGGAGATCCGCGACCCGGCCGGAGGTTCGGGAACAGAGCCCGCGTCCTCTACGGCCAGATCCAGTCCGGCACCGGAGCGGAAGCCCCGAGCAGAGCAGACACCCTCCGTCCACGAGAGTGCCCATCCGAACTGTGAACTGCGCAGGTCTACGCGGGCACGTAGACGTCCTGTTTATCTCAGTGATTATTTCCCTGATAGACTGACTAAGAACTAGGGGGGAGGAGTGTTATGTCCTTATAAGGACATCCGCCTGGGATTGGCTGAAGATCCTTTCGGCGGGAGTTTTGAATCCCTGTCAGTGGGCGGTGCGTCTGCCGGAGCAAATATAAGGAGAGCTCCGGCAGCGCACAGGCAGTTCAGTTCTCGTTAATAAACGTTGTTACTTGAACTCAGCTGGTCACTCTTCTTTCCTGCGCCGATCTAACATATTGTATATAAACAAAAATATTGTCCACAAAGTTGACTCCTGGCAATTTCCTGAACAAGTCCCTATAGTTTTATCAGCAAAGTTTTGGAAGAAAAAGGCTGTCATTTCCTTATTCCTAAGGCTGAGAGCGAAGAACTGACTCAGTAAACTTTATGCCTAAAATGGGAGTAGAACGCACAATCTCCTGGTTTCTTATCCATTATACACATAGGTCTCATATTGCATACACATAATGAAAAAAAATGATTTCTTTTCCTTCTTTCTTCATACTTTGAGATGTTTTGTATAAAATGTGTTATCCTGAGCCTCAGGGTAACACATCTTATACAATTCCCTTGACCCAAAGAATGAGATTGAAGGTATCTGCTTCCCCTTTTGAAATAACCCAATCCTCTGAATCCTCTCCACTGCAGTTCATTCAAGAGTGCCTTCCACAGCCTGGCATCCTTTAGTTTTGGGTGGATTTTAATGTTCAGAATTCCCAGCCAGCATGCTATGAATATATAGATTGACAGATTGGTTTGCAAATGAGAGATTTGAGAACACCAAACCGAGTTCTTAAGAATAGCTTAAGCAAGGCATTGACTTCAAGGATCCCAATACATGGTACATACTATTTGGTATGATGACTACTGTTTCTTTAAATCTTTGCAGTTAAATTAATTAGCAAACTGTTATTCCAAACAGTGAGGTCTGGAATTTGGCTAAGATCTTGGAGCAACAGATGGCTACCTTCCTTAGAATCTTATTGTAGTTATGATTCAAAGCTGTTCTGTGTCTGTGGGTAAAGACAAAAGAGAAAAGTAGATTGACATTTGTTACCTTGGCTAATTTGCAAACCGTACTGCATAGCAAAGACAAGAAACTTTTAAAGACAGATAAATGGACCACATCGAATGGTAATTTCAAATAAAACAAACTAGCCAGTTATGACACAAAAAGAATCATTTAGCAGAAATATTATGGAATTTTTGCTTGAAGAGTCATGGAATTTTTAAGCTAGATAGTGTTAAGGGAAATGAGAATAGATCAAGCACAATAATCCTAAAATAACAATTGCTCCTCCATTTATTCAAGGGGAAGGTGATTCCTGCCAGTTCTCCTTCCCATATGAAATCATTGCCCTCTAACTCAGAATATTCAAAATGCCTTTTTTCCACCAGGAAACAGCAGAAGGCATGGGAGTTATAGAATTTTCATATAAACATTCCTTGAATTTAAACCTGTTCCTTTCATGGAACTGAAGTTGAACTGAAGTTGAACTGAAACCCCTAGGAAGATAGATCAGGTACTGATTATTGACCATATAAACTCACTGTCCTATTAATAGATCAATAGTTGTGAGATAATACTTATAGGTATACAGTAGGAGCATTTTGAAAGCCACTGAGACATTTTTCCAGAGTACTTGAAACTGGAAACAGTCTTTACTTAACCACACACATTTATTGTCTTTTGCTGGAATAGTACTTCTTGTTTTTATAAATTTATAATTTATAATTTATAAATTTTATAAATAGTACTTCTTGTTTTTATAAATTTATAAATTATAAATTGATTTTAACTCCCCTTCACCCTCAAGTGCTGCTGTGCTTCCTCAGTGTGCTGGAAGGCAGTTCCTGTGAGGGACAAGCAGAAAACATTAGGAACATATGTCAAGTATGTTCCCAGTGTTCCAGCATCTTCATTTATAAAATCTATAATTTGTGTTATGTTGATGACACTGTATTGGTAGGTGAAAGTACAAATCATTTGCAAGCTTAAATTATAAAGTTAAAAAGAACAGTGTAAAAGTGTAAACTATTTTCAAAGACATTTCATCAGGGAAGCATTGCTACAGACATGGCAGGAGATAAAAAAGAACCATTATGATAAAAGAACAGTGTAAAATGGAATTATGGTTAATAAAAAGACAGTATTAATTTCTAATTATGTATAATAATCTTCTTAGAATTTGCAATAAAGACATTGAAATGATGGACAGTTGCTCTTTTTTAGATTCAACTGTCAACAGTAAAGGAAGTCATAGTCAAAAAATGTTACACAGACTGACATTTGGTAAAGAAGTAATGAAGGAAAAATATTCAGATGCTGAGATGTATTTATACCTACAGAGATCATAATTATGTAAGAAATGGTTTTCCTTCTGACACATTATGAAAATGAAAGTTAGACTTTGAAGAAACAGGATAAAAAGAATCTTGATAATGTTGACCTTTGATGTTACAGAAAATTCTCACGATCATCATGAATAGCCAGGAAAACAAACCAATGGATAAATCTCCTCAGAGTTTTCATTCAGTGTTATGATCAGGCTCATTATCATATTTGGACAAATTATGCATTACAGACTTCTCTTGGGAAGTCTGTAATGCTGGGAAAGGTAGAGAGAAGAAGAAAAGGATCAGCAGCAGAGTAGACAAACACAGCAGCAATGAATGCACCATTTAAAAACACAACGGACCAGATGGACCTGGGGTTATTTCAACAGCAGTTTGATGCCACATGATCAGTCAATCAATCAACAGAATATACTCTTGTTCATGACAATCCTCTTGAGAGAGCTATGCATAGTGCTTGACACAAGTGGCCCAGCACTATGAATGTCAGATAAATCTAAACCCTAATGAAGTATACTGGACATATGTGGATTATAATCTACCATAGGTGTTAAAGAATCTTGTGGCAACTTACAAAGTAAGAAAGGTATCATTTCACATTTGACAACTTTGATTAATTAGATTATGATCTAGGAAAGCAAAGATGCTTTCTAGTATACTGAAAGATTTTCTGATATTTATCCTGCAAGAGACCAGCTAGCTATCCTTCATGAAATGTGTGATCAATAAAATTTATTAATACTTAGGACCAACAACTTAAATGAAGAAACAATAACTATGTTAACAATTTTAAAGTAATTAACAACAATTCTTCTTATTCTTCTCCAGATCGGTAGGTTTTTTGCTTTCATTCAGTAATGCTTGATTGTTGCAATGTCTGGACAAGTCCGTCCAGTTTTTCAGATGTGGTTTGCCATTGTCTCCCTACCTAGGGCTAAGAGAAAGTGATTGGCCCAAGGTCACCCAGCTGGTTTTATGCCTACAACAGGATTAGAACTCATTGTCTCCCAGATTCTAACCTGATTCCTTAATCACTACCCAAAATGGCATCAACTGAGCCATTTATCTGCTCTCACACATCTAAATTCCAAAACTAGTAATGCCATTGGTCTTATGTGGTATTAAAATGCACTATGAGATTACTATTTTATTTTACTTTAACTGGGTTGGTGGCATAAGAATTACCCTGCATCTTTGTGTTTTATTTTATCTGTTCTAAACCATTCTATGTAAGAATATGGGTAATTTAACAAATAAAAAAATGCTACATCTGGACAATCTCCAAAGAGACTGTACAGATGAGTAGAAATTCAGTGTAATGCTTTTCCAATTTTTCATTTTAAAAACTATCAAACTATGCACAGTTATGTCACATAGCATTTTTGCAAATTAGATTTGGAAATGTAAGCTACACAGCTAACCTAATATATTTCTGCTCGTACATGAAATTTTCCTTACACTCTTTGCTTAAAATCAAACTGACCCTGTTTTTAATGCAGCTTTTCTACATACCGGTATTCACTGATTTTATAGCCATTTCTACTCAGAAACAATGGATGCCAGCTTCCTCTATTTATAAATGCTATCTGGGCTGCAGAAAATGTAATGACTTAACCACATTCTGAATTTCCTTTTGTGTTTCTCTTTTCAATTGTGTTTGGATCATGAATAGTGGAGTTCAAGTATTCCAAACTTCTTGTTTATTCTTTCTTTTCATTGAATAAATAATTTAATGTATTATTTCCTGGCATCTCAGGATGCAGTTGAAGTTTAACAATGAAGAACAGATCAGGATGCCATAGTGTCTTCTGGAGACATGAAAATGATGGATATAACTGCAGCTTTGCTCTTTAGAAGATCTAAATCCATCCAAAGGAAAGGGTGGGGTAAGGGGTTGGAAGGCAATTATCAGTGCCTGATTTGGGGATAGCAGAGCGAAGAAGTATGTGTGTAGAAAAGAAATACGACGTAACATAATGTGCAATAATTCTGACCTAATCAAAGGGACTGAAACTTTTTTTAAGCCCTGGGAGGCAAGATTTGGAAGTGACTCAGATAGACATTTCCCTAATACAGTGGAATAGAAGGAGGAGAAGACAACACAGTCAGACTTACAAGAGATTGTTATTATAACCAATTTTCATAGAAATAGTTCTGATTTTCTGTGAAGTTATTTCCTGCCCTTGTCAATCTAGTGGGACTGACAATAGGGCTGAGCAATGGGGAAACTTGGGACCCAAAGAGGTACATCATAAAGAATCCCTTGTAAGTCATGGATAAATGGCACATTACACATGTTATAAAATGAACAGATTCTTAGATTAGATTTAATATAGTAAATATAGTGAAAAATATTAATAGATTGCTTTTCTATGTGCACTCTTTCTTAAAATCTGCAAAAGAGCAATAATTAGGCCCTGCCTATTACTGTTTTCTGGTCTAATCAAGTTACTATTTACTACTTTGCTGAAACTATTATAATTTTGCCTAGATTTGGAAAACTACTTTATAGCTCATGAACTGATGTCCCTAGTTGTGGGTATAAAAGCAACAAGAGATTCTGGCTTTTAAAGTTTCCAGTCCAAGCAATGGCTTAGTGCAGTGGTCTCCAAACCATTTTAATTCCATATATTTACCAGTATTTTCTTGTAGCATGTACCTTCAATATATGTAGGGTTATAAAGTTATATCCGTGTACAATTGTACCTTATGTCTATTATGTAACTTACAAAATACACTCCATAAATAGACATTAAAAAGTATAAAATAAAAATGAACTGAGTAATCTAATATTTTCTTCTTCCACCCCAAAGGATCTTCTTGCTCACATCCTGAAAATCACTATTTAAAGGATTGTCCGAATACAACTGTTACACACTTTTCAACTTTATGACACTTGACAGTGGTTGCAAGCATACAACACCTAAAACCAATATGCAATATCTAAAATAATTAAAATGAACTTAAAATTCATTAACTTATTAGATTCTTCAAGAACAGCCCCAAGGAGAATGATTTGTCAACTTGAAGAGTCCTGAAGTCTATAGGAATGGTCTCCTAGCTCCTTATACATGACATAACTTTCATGTACGGTTGAACTTTTAAAATGCTAATTTCAAATTTTCATCTTAAAAAGTCAGCTAAATGATTCATGAATAATATTCTGTCATGAATACTAAAACAAAACTCTTTGTTTCTATCTTTTTGTGCTACGCATATCTGAAATGGTTTCTGAACTCTTACATAAGAAGCTATTGGGAAATTTGCTTCATTAACCAATACTTATTTCAAACTTATTTCAGAATTGAAGGATATTTTTGAATGGGAAACAAAATATCTTCAAAGAAAAACAAAGAAATCCAACCATGACTATTATACTTTTCTGGTTTCAGAGAGACTTCTTCCCATGTGGGTCCAAGATTGCAATCATAAACTTTTTTCACACCAAATGACAGGGCTGAATAATTAGAATTGCTTTCTATGGTTTATTGTAAATTTCTGGGGCTCCCAGGGGGTTAGACTAGATGACTTATGAGGTCCCTTCCAACTCTGTTTATCTGTTAGATAGGAAAACTTAGGGCAACATTTAGCACTCAAATTATTCCTTTATGACCCATTCTATTTTAGTCTAGTCTAGTCTATTTTAGTCTAGTCTAGTCTAGTCTAGTCATTAGACTGTTCTGAGCATCACTGGCTTGAAACAAGGTTTAGATATAAAGGAAAACAAAAGAAAATCAGGTAATTAAATTACAGAATGAGAGAAAATGTATTCTAATAGACAGAACTGAGCCTGAATATAAATAGAAATAGGATTTACACTTATATATTGCTTCATAGTGCTTTACAGCACTCTCTGAGTGATTTACAGTATCAGCATATGGCCCCAAACAATCTGGATCCTCATTATACTGAAGGATAGAAGATTGAGTCAATCTTGACCCAGTCAGGACCGAACTCCTGCCTGTGGTCAGAGTTAGCCTGCAAGTGCAATACTGCATTCTAACAAATACAAATCAGAATTAAGGACTATTTGAAGGGGTATGAGAGAGGTGAACCTTTAGAGTCATTGATCTATTTATGATCAAAGTATTGAAATACAATTTCAATAATAGTTCTTGAAGAGATGAAAGGAATAAGCAAAAACTTGGAGTCTGGAATAGTTATTCAAGGGGTGACATTGTGGGAGCAGAAGAGAGACCTAAGAGCAAAAGCAAATATAGTGGCTCCATTTGATGTAGATCAGTGTTTTTTCAAACTTGTCAACTTTAAAATGTGGGGAATGCTAGCTGGAGAATTCTGGGACTTTAAGGTAAGTCCACATACCTTAAAGTTGCTAAGTTTGAAAAATACAGACAGATTTGATCAAGAGATCATTCCTGAAATTAAAAGGAAACTTGAAGAGATCTATAGGATTTAAACAGAGATGGACGATTTCTCCAAGTCAAGCCACCTAAAAGGATAAAAGTGAGCAGAGATGTTTCTATGGGATGATGCAAACCTACACCTGTGATGGAGAACCTATGGCATACGTGCCAGAGGTGGCACGCAGCACCCTCTCTGATGGCCCACGGGCCATCACCCCAGTTCAGCTCTGCCACACTTTCACGTGCGCGTCCCCCTGGCCAGCTAGTCTTCGGATCTTTGCTGCACATGCACAGGGGGCAGGGCATGGGGAGTGGGGTGCATGCGCGGGGACTGTACATGCATTGCATTTGGGGAGATGGGTGTGCACATGACCATTTGCACCTATGAGTGTGCGTTTTGGGTACTCGAGCCGGAAAAGGTTAGCCATCACTGACCTATACAAACAGCCAAAATATTTGCAATAAATCATACTTACCCAGAAAACCTAGTACAATTTCTTGAACTCAGGGAAAGTCACTGTGTGGGGGGGGGGGCAAGGTTACTGAAAGAGTTATATGTGCATCTCATAAATTGGCAAATTGTTGTCTCACAACACAACTCTCAGACAGTCTTCATCATAATCATTATTGTTATTGTTCTTTCAAAAATTACAGTATGATAATTAAGACACAGATCTGGCCATAGGATTCAGAAACACAAATGTGCTCATGCTATGATGCCATTTGTATCAGTTTGACCTTCTTCCTCAGCAAATGCTATTAGTTATTTATTTTATTTTATTTATTTATTTATTTTGTCGCATTTCTATGCCGCCCAACTCCTAAGGGACTCTGGGCGGCTTACAACAAAGAATAAAACAATGCGAACAATCCCTTAAAAAATGTTAAAAAGAAAAACATTAAAACATTAAAAACTTTAAAAACTTTAAAGTGCCATTATTTAACATCCTGGGTGACTCTTGCAAAGCATTAATGGTTGGCTAATAACCATTAACCAAGATCTAGTTTGGGAACTAATGTTGACATCTGAAAATAGCATAATATATATAAGCTCACCTACAATGGAAGAAACGCTTATCTTAATAGCTTGATGTTATCACAGCTTGCACACAGCATCAAGGCCATGCTATGAAGGATTCAAGAGAAGTCCTTTGGGAACATTCGAAGCAATTAGCCAGATCAGTGCACAATAGCTCCTCCGAAATACCTACAATTATCTTTCATTCTGTACAATTTGTTTTTGGCCAGTGGGGAAGGTGAAAACAAGAAAGTAATAAAATGAATGAAACATGTTCCATAATTAAAAAGGACATAATTTAACAAGACAGCTGTTGTACATTTATAAACAGCTGCTTGGATTTAGCAGTCCCCTTCCTACCTTGAAAATCAGCAGCAAATAGTGGTCAGATAAAAGCTGCAAATAATAAGACAACACCAGTGGTGGTTCTACTTACCTTTACTACTGCTTCTTAACGGAGCCACACACATGCGCAGGAGTTTCCTGATGACATACGGGTCAGTGGGTGGAGTCTCCCACCGGTTTTATTATCGCTTCATGTGAACCAGTCCGAACTGGGGGCAACCCACCACTGGACAACATTCTCTCCCGATCAGAAAGGTCGGCAGTTCGGCCGTTTGAATCCCTAGTATAGATCTCCTGCATGAATAGAGGGTTGGACTAGATGACCTCCAAAGTCCCTTCCAACTCTGTTACTGTTAAAATGTAATTGGTAACTGATAATTTCTGTGGGTTATGTTCTTTCAGAACATGCCTTATACCAAAGGTTGCATCCATCCACTTTTTCCTCCTTGACTAATTAAGGGTTAATTGTGATGTAGATTAGCTTCCTCATGGTGCATCCTGGGCAACATGACTTTGTCACAGCTAAATAGTCAGTGAGGGGATTTAGGCAGTTCGCACTGCTTCAGGTGAACCAGTTGTTAAATTACAATACCCTCTATTAAAGTAGATCCTGGGTGTTGCACTGTGCTGCAATGGAGAAACAGGAAATGGAGTAGGTGATGCGAGGGAAGGAGGAGGCTGCTTTCCCTCTTTCTTTTCCCTGCCCCTCCTTCTTCCCTTGTGCTGACCACTCCATTTCCCATTTCTCCATTGCAGCTGCTTTGCCCAGGGTCAGGTTGGCCATCGCGGGAGGCTTGTCCCGCATATGCAGTGTAGCTGGAGGACAGGGATAGGCCACGCCTCCCATGACAACCAACCTGATCTTGGAAGAACTATTGTTAAATTATTTGAATCCCACTATTGTAAATAGTCTATTCATTCTGGCTGCTGGACCTCACAAGGATTTCCCAGCAAGGAACAGCAGCATGCATACTGAAAATAAAAATACAGTTTGTATCTTCCATCAGTACATTCCAGTCTTCACCCCACCAAGTTTTGGTAATGGCAATTACATTATACTTGCCTTCGTGTACTAGTACTTCAAGTTCATCTTGTTTGCTGCCCAAACTTTGAGGATTTGTGCAGAGGAAATTGACTCCTGTATATCTGACCCTAAGTATACTTCCTATAACTCCTACTTTGCTTCTGAATTTTATTTCCTTCTCATCAGTCCATACATCATTGTTTGATTGGTTGTCTTGGGGTTTATGCTTGGGATTCGGTCCTGAAGAGCCTAAAGACCCTGCCCCCTCAATTTTAGTTTAAAGCCTTTCTGATAAGTTGAGCCAGTTGTTTTCTGAATACATTCTCCTGTATTGCTAGTCCATGTATAATGTGCCATTCAATAAATAAATAAATGGGGTAGCTTAGCCTAACAATTTAAGTAGTATGGTTTTTAGTTCATCAAGAAATAATTTCACTTGGGATGTCAACAGTGGTGGGATTCATCCGGTTCGTACTGGTTCACCTGAAGTGATAGCTAACTTTTTCTGGAGTTTGGCAAACTGACTGCTCCCAACACTGGCTGACCCCGTCCCCATCCCCTCCCAGACAATCCTTGCCTGGCCTGAGAAGGTAAGACTGACAGTGGAGAAGGGAGACCAGTTCTGGGCCCACCATACTCTTCCCAGGAAGCAAAACCTTGGTTGACGAGATCCGTCCTGAAGGCCTCATGGGGCTCCAGAGTTTCCATGAACCTCCACTGGCCTGTGCACCCTGCCCTTCAGATCCCTATGCACATTCATGCATAGAAGGTAAATACTACTTCCAGAAGAACACAAGACTGCATATAAAAAGAATAAATGAGTCCCTACAGATTTTACACTGCTAATCATTGCCAATTAAAGAGGGTGGGGCTCATCTCCATTTCAAGGCCACTGAGCCAGTGCCATCCAAAGACATTTCCATGATCTTGTGGCCAGCAGGATGTCACAGACTCCTGTTACCTTCCCACCAAAATGGCACTTCTTTATTTACTTACATTTGCATGTTTTCAAACTGCTTGGCTGGCAGGAGCTGAGGCGAAGACAGGGGCTCACCCTAATACCTGACGTTCATGTTTTGAACGTGGGCTGCCAGCTTTCCAGCTACCAAGCCCAGCTTTCTTAAGCACTGAGCCACTGTGCTGCCCTTAAAAGACTTAAAAAACAGTTTTTGAGATTTATCCAAAGTGTAGCAGGTTATATTACCTTGCAAATGAATGCTGAATGTCACAACAAGCTGATTATATATCCCATTAAATGACCATGAATGTGTAACTTCTGGGTATTATTTGATGCATGTTTAGTGTTTTTATTTGAGATTATCTACAGCCTTCCCCAATCTGGTATAATGCAGAAGATTTCGGCTACCAATAATTTCCTGCCAAAAGGCCAACTCCCATTCTTCCCAGGTGGCATGTTATCAATGTACTCATGGTTGGAGAAAGCCACTTTCAAATCAAATTGTTTGAACAGATACTGCTCAATTTACAACCATTCCTTTAGCAATTATTCAAAGTTACAGTGGCACTGAAAAAAAGTGACTTATGACAGACATCGCACTTACGCTGATCACAGGAAATCCAGAGTCACATACTCAAAATTTGGGTGCTTGGCAAGCAGCATGTATATATGATATATGTATATATGATGGTTGTAGCATCCTGGGGTCATGGGAGTCACTATTACAATCCTCTTAGCTGATTTTCAACAAGTAAAATCAATGGGGGAAGTCAGACTCCCTTAACAATTATGTGACTTACAGTACTTAATAACAGCAATGAGTTGCTTAGTAACCATGGCAAAAAATATCATAACATGGTTTAAGAACATGACTTAACAACCATTTTTGTTAGCAATGGAAATTCCTAATTGTGGTCCTACATCAAGAACCAGCTGTACACAGTTACTTTGAAAAGGGGGAAAAAGTCATAATTTAAGGTTGTGGTTCTACTGTTCATATTCCAGCTAGCAAAAGATGTGCCTTTATACTAGAAATTGATTTCAAATTCCCTTTCCTTAAATAAGAACTCTGGAGCTAATAGGAAGTAAATGTGCCAGCTGTCCATGTTATTATGAACTCCAATTATTTTGTATTAATTGATAAGGCATGTTATTTTTTTTGTGTGTTGAATTTAGTTTCCCCTTTCAACCCTGTCTCCCAATATGATATGTGCTATCAATAAGTACTCAAGTGTTAGAAAAGTAAAATAAATGTAGTGTACTGTGAAATAATTTTCTGAAAGCAATAAAAACAGTGCATAGAACACGTTTCCATGCTGCCATTTCATGGGAAAGAGAGCAACAAAAGAACAGTGTGATTTTAAGAGAGAACAAGAAGAGGAGAATAGGTGCCTCACGTACATAAACTTTTACAAGTTTGTGTAAACACAATCACAAGTTATTTAGGCTTTGTGTACTGTCTTATTCTTTTACTTTCAGTTATGAAACACTTACAGTAATGTTTTACAAAATAAGCAGAAAGCTTTTGTATTGTATTTGGGTTCCACTCTCTCTTGGGTATATTGATCTGTGCAAATGGAAATCTTAGCCTACAGCTTCCAATAATGCTTTATTTTTTTCCCATCCAAGTGCAGTGAGTTAGATACTGCTAATATCCTGGACACTTTCTGGCAAAGAGGACCTCCAATTCCTCTTCAGGGCTACTGACAAAGACACTTCACTGCCCGAGGCAGAGCTACAAATGGTGCTTTCTCCCAGGTTGGTGTTATATATCATATAGAATATGAAATATAACACCAACAATTTTATTTTGGCTAAGGAGGCAGGTTTACATCAAAGTGCAAATTGCTCAATCTAGTCATTCAAACTATTGTAACAGTTTATTTATAGGAAGAAAAGTGAATTGTAAAAGAACTATTCCTTTTCCTGTAATATTTTTGTATATCTAGATCAGATTACTTTTCCACAGCTTTCCCTTCTATTTAGACAATCCTGGCAAATGTCAAAGAAATAATGACAGGTTTTGGAGGGAATCTATTTTTTCATTTTTTAAAAAAAAAATCAATTGTTTGATCACTGCTGTTGATGGAAACTGCAAAGACAATTCTGAATAATGAATTAAATTAAACAAGAAGAAACAAATAGTGTGTTTGTTTATTGATTAAAACTTTGATATATTGTGCTGAAAGAGGTAGTAGAAATTGCAACTTTCAAGTACATATACAGCTGAGTTTGGTAAAACTTTGTAAGAAGATAGAATCAACAGTTTGGCACATTTCTGATCTACTTTCAGTATTTGGCTTTTCTTAGTCAAAGATGAATTCACACTTTAAATTTAAAGTAAAAATAACTGAATTAGTTTGAACTATAAGATATAAACCATATCCATATTTTAATTGCTACATATATGCCTTGATACACAACCATACAATGTCAGCCAGACTAAAGCACTGTCTTTTCTTCTAGTTCCTTTCTGCCAATAAGTTTTTAGGATCAGAAGAGAATACTTGAGTACTGTGAATATGTATCTCAGATGAAATGAGATAATGTAAAAAATAAAGTATAAAAAAAATCTATGGCATTTAATTTTGGTAAGAGTTTCATGGATTCATTTCCTCATTTTTTTCTAACCAGCATTAGATGAAAAAGTACATCTGGATTATTTATTTATTTATTTATTTATTTCAATTTATATACCGCCCTTCTCCCCAGGGGGACTCATTTATTTACATTGTATTTACTGGAATATTTGTGGGGGTTTTTTCTCCAAAAGGATATGAAGACAAAGATTTATTTAAAATCAGCCTCAAAGAAATTAAAGGGAACAAAATACAACTGTACTTCAAATAATCCAGAAACATATTGATTCAGGTATAAAAAATATGTATTATTTTGATACTGAAACTGCCCAAAGCTAGATAAGAATTAGGTCACTCTTGAACTTCAGAATGTTAATGGATCACTTTCTTTTTTTTGTAGAACAGAATTTCTTGACTAGCAAAACGCCACCCATTAATTAATCTAATATAAAACCAACAATAGTTTACTGTACATAAAACAGATGTTACTAGACAATTAAATCATATGTAAGGAATGAAGCATTAAAAATCTTGGATAAAGGGAAGAAATGGGATTTGCACACTGATTACAGACTGAACCAGACAAGATGCCAGGACTCCATTGTGGAGATGACACTCCACAGAGTTCCACAGACTTGTTTGTTTTTGTGTTTGTGTGTGATTGAGTTCCTCCTGTGGTCTTGAGTCATCCATGATTTAAGCTATGAATATTTTCCTGTAGCGTGCCAGGACTTCCAGAAGAATGCCAGAAGTGCTATGTCAAAATAACAACTTCTACTTATGACAGCCGAAAGAGGTCATTTTCCTTGGGAAAGTTTAAGTTTTCTTCTTAAAGTTGGAAAAACAGAGAAACAATGACTATATATTTTGAGCTTTTAGATTCAAAAAGGAAGATTTTGTTTGCCATATTATGAACATGATTACATCATTGAATGCTGTATTGTCCGGTTTCCCAATTTTAGCTCCAGATGGTTCAAAAGTCTCTTTTGCTTTGTTTTTCAATGCTGCCCCAAAATGAAGAATGCACAATTTTTTGCTTTTATATCCTGCACATGAAAATGTTCATGTCATACATAATGTCTTCAGCATACAGAACAATTTCTGCCTGTATGAGAAAAAAAAGTATAGTATAAAAGTCTGTTCAATTTAATCTGGCATAATAGTGCAGGAAAAAATGTCCAGTGGGTAACCTCTATCTCCTACCTATAAATATCTAATAGAGCATCAAAAGCCAAACTCAAATACACAAGCAAACAAAAGGAATGCTTGCTGATTTTTTTGTAATAAAATAAGTCTCAAGCATTGTAATATTTTGGCTTCTCTTTTAATTTATGTTGAAACTTGACAATAATAAAGTACTTTTATTAAAAAATGTCTTTGTTTCATGATTGCTCCTCTAGAACAATACTTTTAACTTTCTTTCTATATCTCTGTAATCTTTTAAACTGGCATAGAACTATTTTATACAGTGGATATAAATTATATCTATTGTTTGAAGCCATCCGTTGTTGATTTTCCAAGATGGGTCTAGAAATAAGGAAAAATGGTCTTTCAAAATTTCCATTAATTTTGTCAGTGAGAAAGCTAGATAGCCAATTGTTCTGAAGAAAATATAGTCCTTCTCAATGGTGGGACTTTCCTTCAGCAATGATAGTCGCTTCATTCCACCATTTCATTTCCATCAAATCATCAAATTTCATCTACCTGTAAAGTCCTCAATGATATCAGATCCATCTCTGCAAAAAATAGTTACAACAACAGGGACAGCTGTGATATTTGTGCAACCCAAACTATAATCTCCAAAAATTATATGAGATTTTTATTTGGTGCAAAACCAATATTTCATGAAGATCTGGTCTTGTGTGTGGTGGCTATGTTTTAATAATTATCTAATGCAATCTTGCACAGCATAGCATTTGACTATTTCACCTCTTTTATCATATGGGGACATAGATCGTGACTTTCCTTGTTTTTGATAATGGAGTTATTATTTTAGCTAATGGAAAATGTGTAGAACATAACAAGTTAATTTTCATTCAGAACTCTTGGCACTATATTTGTTAAAGTTGAAATCAGGCCTCCTTAGTATAACATGAGATCCCCATATATTTAGAATAAAATGATTAATCCACCAATATATAGACTGGTATATTCGACAGCAGCAAACCCCAACCTTTCTGGATCCATGGATTGGCAGCAGTGGCAGTAGCTGACGGCAGTGATGGAAATGGGGGAATGGGGAAGTTTTGTTTACTCAACCAATCCCATGCACATACAAATGGAGGTTTGCACACTTGCTCACAGCTTGTAAAGCCTATTTTCCAGTGGACCATGGGTCAGTACAATCCACAGACTTGGGGTTGGAGACTCCTGTTCTACAGAATGAATTGCAATGAAGATGAATAAAATTATATTTGGAATTTGTCTTCATAGAGGTTGATTTATGATTTACATAAATCATGTTAAAGATTCTCAGTACATGATTGTAGAAGTCCTAGGCATTTCAGGGGATTTATGTTGAAGTATATATTCCTTGCACAATGTACTGATTTAGATATGTCACCCTGGACTAGAGAATATAAAACAAGGTTTACCAAGAAAATAATACCATATCTGTTTCTGCCAGTGAAATTGCACCATTAAAAAATCTATGGAATAAATTAATTGTGTGTTACCTGCATGTGGGATAGAAGTTTTGAATAAACTATAAAACTATGCTAAATTTTAATGCACTTTTGTTAATCTATGGTGATGTGAGACTGTCCCTCCCATATGTCATCGAGGGGGGAAGGGAGACATGATGTTTTGGGGGAATATGCCCCAATATTATCAAACAATTTATCTCCTGAGATCTAAATATCAACCTCCCTAAAATCAATATGGTGGGCATGGCAGGGAAAGGATACTGCAAAATCCTCATTTCCACCCCATTCTGGGACCAGCAAAAGGTGGTATTTGCCGGTTCGTGAACTACTCAAAATTTCCGCTACTGGTTTTCCAGAACCTGTTAGAACCTGCTGAATTTCATCCCTGAGTAAAGGTAGTTGAGAGCCAATTTGGTGCAGTGGTTAAGTATCATGTTAGAAACTAGAAGTTCTAATCCCACACTAGTACAAAGCCAGCTGGCTGATCATGAGTCAGTCATTATCTCTCAGCCCTAGGAAGGAGGCAATGGCAAACTACTTCTGAAAAACCTTGCCTAAAAAAACCCTGCAGGAACTAATACAGCAGTTGGTAGGAGTCAACACTGGCTCGAAAACACAGGAAACGATTTTTTAAAAGGACATTGCTGGTTGAATTCTGGATCATGGGTAAGGGTAAGTTTTATATTATTATAAATTTTAGCTTTTTTGAAAACTGTAAGGAATCCCTGCAAATAAATGGATCTCATGGATCTCATTAGGCAATGATGGGTAGACAAACATCTCCCGCCACCATCTTTTTCATTTGCATCATTGATTGCTAGATCCTGATGGAGGAAATCATTGTAGGCAATATCTCGACGTCATCAAAACTTCCTTGGCTACTTCTTTTGAAGTCAAATGAAACTGGAGAGTAACTGCAGCCAGAAGAAAAACCACTGCAATACAGAAGCTGCTACATGTTATTCCTCTTCTTTGTCTCCTCCTGATCTTTTTATATTAGACTTTGCTACATTCCTCTTTGCCCCATTTTATTTTCCAATATTATTTCTCAAGGAAAAAAATATCCATTGAAAAAAGAAGGTTATTCAATATATTTAGACTTTTGTGAGATGAAGGCCAAATATATTTGGCCTTCATCTCACAAAAGATGGAGCATCTTTTCCCAATGACATTTTTTGTTTAGGATTCACTAAGCAAATCTAGAATCCAGCACAGCCAGAAATATGAATCTCTGTGGAAATAGTTTTCTCTTTTTTCCATTTTCCTTCAAGCGTGTAAGCTTTTCTCTTTATTTCTTATTATCAACTGAAGCTGTATACCACAAACTGCCAAAGTGCCTTCCCACCCCAGCATATGTTTATGTGTGTGTCAACATTACATCTTGAAGTCTCTTAACTTCTTTGCTGAAGGAAGAAACATTTTACAGTTCTAAGCTTCTAAGATTTTCTACCAGGCAAAAGTGCTTGAATTTTTCAATCTTATTCTTGCCTTGCCAAGAAGCCTTGCAGTGTATTTAATCTCCATATTTTGTTTCTCTGTTTTCCCCATTGCTAGATAAAGTGTATTAAAGTGAATCACCTCTTGAAATCCCACTTGTTCTCCATAATTCTTTGAACTCATTATCTGTTTGCACAGCACTATGGCAACAGTAGTGCCAGTTCTTCAGAGTTTTGATTCTACATGAAAAGAGTCTGAGGGGGGAGATGGGGCTGGAACAACATCTTGATCATGATATCTGAAATTGCTTTTGGCTTCTGGAGGCTGACAAAGTGAATGGTCTCTAGGGTGACCTGCTGGATTGATTCCCACCCTACCCCCCACCTTGGTTGACTGCAGAGGGAGGCATGAGAAATGAATTCAAGAGATTGTCCATGCCTCCGTTTGTAATCCAACATCCTAGGGAAAAAAACCCACAAGAGGCTTTTGCCAGATCTGCCTATTTTTGACAATTGCTGGCTAGTCACAATATTCCCTTTTGGGAAATGGTAATGAGTCAAAAGTAGACTGTCCTTAAACAATTCCTTTAACATTATGAAACAACCCCTGCCTTTTCCATGACCTTAGGAAGGTGAATAAAAATGCAAAATGCAGTCTAACATCTGGCTGACAGTATGACTATCATAATTATGAAATCTAATAAAGAAAAGATGTGATAAAAATTCATCAATGAAGAGAGGATATTTACCACTATTATGGCCTGTAACCATACTTTACTCAGGAATTTTTGTCACATCTTTTCCTTATTAATAACCTGTATTAGTAAAAACAGAAAGTAGTAAAAACAAATTGCCAGAATGTTGGTACTCAAAGGCAATTATAATGGCTGCTTCTAAACTACCAGTCTTTGCCATGCAAGGTAATATTAATCAAGGAAGCATAATTTAATTTATTTTATTAAAAATGGAAGAAAGGGTCACCTCTTCATTCATGTCATGTTTTGTGCTTGTGCTTGTGAGGTTGCAAAAAGATAATCATGAATGTATGTTCATATAGGCTTTTTGTTTAATAAGACAAAAATGCTTCATCTGTTCCTACTCTGAAATTTAAAATGCTGCTAAAAAGTTGAAATACCTATTAATAATTATTTCCTTGAACTAAATATTGTAGTTTTTGTGATGTAGTGGACAGAATTGTCTCGAGTGGAGACATTTAGGTTTGGATTGTTTCTTTGACCCAAAGTTAATTAGATATATGAATTTCAATTTCCCAAATTCTCATTGTTGATCAACTGGGAGTTGAAGTCCAGCTTGTCATTTCACTGAGACTTTCCCACAGTACATTTGTGCAAATAAAGTCACACTGTTGGAACAATACATGTATGCACACACACCAGCGACGAAATGCTCCTGGTTCGGACTGGCTCGGGTGAGTAGGTAGCGATGGCAGCGGGCAGTTCGGAGAACCGGTAGCAAAAATCCCTTCCCCCCCAGCCTCCAGCTTGCTTACCTTCACGCTTCGGACCAAATCCTGAGCTGCTGGTTGCAACAGCTGCCTTGCTTCGCTTGCTGTTATCCCTGCAATCCATTGCAGCAGCAAGCACCTGAATCTCCCTGCCTGCAATCAAGCTCATCAGTGAGCAGCTATATATGCCTGCCTGCCTTCCACTCCCACCCCCCCATGGGAGCTTTAAAAAAAATAGTTAATTGGGGTTTTTTTTAGTTGTTCTTAAAGTTTAGGAAGTTTTAAATTTAGCTGCTTTTATATAAAAATAAAAACAAAACAAAATAAAATAATATTTGTGCAGCTTTCTGAGATTTTGTGTGTTTCTATAGTGTTTCACTCTAATTACACAAACACACAAAATCTCACAAAGCTGTATATGGAATTGTGTGTGTGTAAAGTGTGAAAGTTGGTTTTTTTGGGGGCTTTTTGTGGCTGTGTGACCTTCCTGCTTGTTGCAGGTGCCATTTTGGGTCTAGCACAGCTGCTTTTACATTGTGTGTGAGCCAGTTCTGTTGTTTTGTGTTGTGTTTTGTAGGTTAAAAAAGGGCAAAGAAGTGATGCAGACTTGGCCATGCCCGCCTGACCACCAAGCCATGCCACCCAGTCACCTGACCACTGTCACACCCACTAATTAAGCCACGCCCACAGAACCGGTAGCGAAAATTTTTAGATTTCACCCCTGACATACACATATACACATACACATACACTATACACATACACATACACATACATACACTTCCTTTACCTGCTAAACAAATGAAATACACTTTCAAATTAAAAATATAATTAAATCCTCTTATATCTATAAGTCTGCAGCATAGCAAAGTGTGCAGGAATAGCAATCAAAAACTGCAAAAAGAAGGCTTACCGTAGCTATATCATTATACTGGCGAAGAAAGAGTCAAAACTGTTTATGGCAGGTGACAGCTGCCGTAGTGACCTTTTGGAAATCATTTCAAGGGTTCAAATAAGCAGCACATACTTGCTAATTTAGATTAGCAAGCAGCCAATTATTTTTGGTTTTAAGAGTGACATTCAGTGTCAAAATTGATGAAATATTATTTATTAGTTGAGACAGCCACTTTCACATTATACTTTCTAGCCCAGTGTTTCTCAACCTTGGCAACTTTTAAGATTAAAAGATTAATTTTAAAGTTGCTAAGGTTGAGAAACATTGATCTAATCCAGTGATGGCTAACCTTTTTGCCTTCGTGTGCCAGGAGCTGGGGGGGGTGGCGCGCATGCGTGCCCACACCCATAATTCTATGCTACCCGTTCCCTTGCATGCATGTGTGACACCCCCTCCCCCTCCCTCTGCTCCTGGCATGTGATGGCCTGGTAGGCCTGTTTTTCTCTCTCACCGGGCTCCAGAGCCTTTCTAGGAGTTCTCGGGAGGGCAAAAACGACCTCCCCCTCCAGAGGCCGGAAATGGCCTGTTTGCCAACTTCCAGTCCCCACCATTCTGCAAATGTTCTGTGAATGAAAAACTCTTGTGCTAATTTTCCACTCTGAGAGTTCTTCCCCTCCCCCTTTTGTTTTTAATCACACAGATTAAAATAAAACAAAGCATTATCTGAGATAAACTGAAGTTATAGATACTTCATTCTTCCACATTCAATTTGTACTTCCATTGGCACTCCTGCCTGCAGGGCTATATTCATTGGTTGTCCCTATAGTGGGATAGATGCCATCTGCCAGCATTTCCTCTTCCTGAATGCATGGAATACAAATAGTTCCGCGTCAATATGTGAATTGAGACATATTTGATAAAGATTGGCAGAGTTCTATGAGAGAAGAGTTCCTTTTCCAAGAACAGTCTGCAATCACAATGCTTCACCAAAAGACTGTTCAAGATGAACACAGAAAGAATTAAATGTACCAAAAAGTTCTAGCTCAAGCATGAAATTGCTGAACAGGAAGTTATCAATAAATTTAATTTAGTATAAGACTGAATCACGTTCACATTTCTTTTTGATCATCAAAATACAAGCCTCTCTTATGTAGAACTCCTTCGTGTTCGGGGTTCTCTTCCAGCAAGTCTAGGAAGATTATATTATCCCAAATTCCTGGTATTTCAGATGCTCTTTGCACATTTGAATTATGAAGAGAAATATAATAGAACTTTTATATATCTTTCATGTTTTCTAGTTTTCTGCCCCAGTATAACTGGAGAAAACATACCATTCTGCATCTGATGCAACATTATGTTGTAATACTAGAACAGATTGTGGATACTCAATTATTCTTTCTTAAAAGACTTGCTATAATAGATATTAGAGCTCAGCCTCATATATTTTTAATCAGAAATAAGTCAGTAGTTAATGAACTTACTCCTCTATAAGTAGGAAAAGTATTAAAGCCTATCACAGCCTGAATGACTTTTATTTATTTATTTATTTATTTATTTTATTTGTCAACAAGTACAAGGAAACAAGTAAAAGTGTAGACCAGTGATGGCGAACCTTTTTCTCGTTGCGTGCCAGAAGTGTGTGGGTGCGCATGAGTGTGTGCCAGCACCCACAATGCAATGTGACCCCCACGCATGCGCATATGACACCCCCACATATGCGCCCCGCATTGCGCACACTCCCTCATGCATGCGTTTTGCATTGTGCATGTGCAGTCCCCCACATGCGCTTCGTGCCCAGTCTCCACAGGGAAAGGGATTGAAACCCATGCCCATTGCTTCCACCGGGTGCAAGAGGGTGGTGGGAAGGATCTGCTGTCTGGGGCTTCACTGTCTCCCCACCCGAGCAGGCTGCCTAGGGGAAGGAAAAAGCTGCTGCCGGAACCAGACCTGGCAGCCCGCAGGCTCAGCCAAGCTTTACAAGCAGCTGTGGTAACCACACAGCCTTGCCAGATCACCAAAAAGCCCACCATGTAGGCACAGCAAGCATTGGCTGGGCCAAACAGCCCTGCCTCGGAACAATGAATACAACGCCACTCCCAGCCCCCTTTTCCACCTCCTTCAGAAAAGAGCTAAGCAGGTCACTCCCACCACCCCTCTTCCCCATTCTTCATATGTTGCAGTGTGAAGAGAAAAAATAACCCACAGGAAGTCCTGCTCCTGGTGCTGCCAGGGAAGAGGCACCACAAGAACCGCTATTGCTGGTGGTGAGAGGGTGCCAGCACCAGAAGCAGCAGGGCTTCAGTTTCTTCCCCTGGACAGCCTGCTTGGGTGGGGAGACAGAGAAGTCCCAGACAGCAGATCCTTTTTACTTGAAGCTCCTGGGAGGGAAACTGTCCAGTTCTCCCTCCGATCATAGCTCCAACAGCAGCAACAGTTCAGATGTTGGCTTGCGAGCTTCAACTCAGCAAAAGGCAAGCCGACATTGGAGACTTCAAAAGGCTCCTAGCTATCTCAATTCACAGTTGCAGCTAGCTCCATGGGAGTATCTTTACACAGCTCTTCGGCTCCTTTTCTGCTGCTATTTCTGCTGCAGCCATCAGGACTTCTTAGCTAAGTTCTCCTCCCTTCTGCAGCTCTGCTCTGGGCTCTGCATCTAGGCCTAAACAGTGTCTAGGCCCAGCATCTTGCGCTCCCCTTCCCCAGTTCCCCAGCAGTGGCAGGAGCAGCTGGTGGGGGAGAGAGGGTGACGGCAGGCTGAAGCAGCAGGTTGGTTGCGCCAGCTACAAGGCAGCGGTGGCTCCTCCTCCTGCCACCCTCATGCTCCAGGCAGTGTCCATGCAGCCATACCTGTCCTCCCCCTGCGGCAGCCCACGTGGATTCCAAGCAGCGCTGCTTCAGGGCCTTTCCTTGCAGTGGTGGTGGCAGTGATGAGGCAAGCAGGCAGCCGGCATAGGGAGCAATTGGTGGCAGTGCTCCTGGCTGGCAAGGGGTGAATATCCCAGGGCTGTATGCGGGCAATGATGGCATGGCTGGTAAACTAAAGGCCAGCTGATTGTCATGCACGCATGTGCACCAGTAACCCGCAGACTAGCTAGCTAGTGCACATGTGTGCCCTGGAAACCCAGAAAAGGAATGGGCGATGCCACGTGTGCCAGGCAACATGGCTCTGTGTGCCACTTCCGGCATGCATGCCATAGGTTTGCCAACATGGGTATAGACATAGACATGGACTCATGAAAATAATTGGCACAAATAAAAAGATATAAATAGGCAAAACATAGCCATAAGCACATAGAATGATTACATATAAATGGGGACAGTAGGACAGGGACGGTAGCATGCTGGTGCACTTATGCACACCCTCTTAGTGACCCCTTAAGAAACATGAAAGGTCCACAGTAGACAGTTTAAAGTAAAAGATATGGAGATTAGTGAGACTAACAACAGGATCAGGTAGAGCGTTCCAGACATTTACTACTCTATTGCAGAAGTCATATTTCCTACAATCAAGATTAGAGCGAATTACATTGAGTTTGAATCTATTGATAGCTCTTGTGTTATTATGGTTGAAATGAAAGTATTCATTTACAGGTAGGACGTTTTGGTAAATAATCTTATGAACTAAGCATAGGTCTGAACGTACATGGCATAATTCAAGGCTATCCAGACCTAAAATTTCAAGCCTGGTGGGATAGGGAATTTTATTTTGAGCAGAAGATTTGAGTTCTCTTCTAGTAAAATATCTCTGGATCCTCTCTAATGAATTGATGTCTGTAATACAGTGAAAATTCCAGGCAGGTGAACAGTATTCAAGTATAGGTCTGGCAAAGATTTTATATGCCCTAATCACATTGACTTTGTGACATTTGTCTTTTTAATTTTCATATAATATAAGCCTTATAGAATAACCTTTTCATTTCTTGGAGAAGTCTGAGATATCTAACAATCTAATAGCAGAAGGGTATCTTTAATAGCATCTCAAGGCTGATAAAATTTTCCCATTTTCAAGACATGGCCTATCACTGAAATTTAGAGCCTTCGTATGTGAATGTTTTTTTTTTTTATTGTATGTGAATGTTTTTATTGGTACCTGTAGAGCAGAGCTTCTCAAATTCTTTAGCTCATCAACCCCTTCATAAAGGTCCAGATTTTTATCAACCCCTTCCTCCAAATTCATTATATGAAAATAATATAATAAATACTATTTTAACTAGCAATACTGCTAATAATATGACCTTTTTAATATGCCTGTATGACATGTTTATTATTTTCATTTTTTATGTACGCCATTCAAACTCATTTCCTTTGAGAAATATGGCCACATAAATTTGATAAATAAATAAAATAAATAATAAGATTGATTTCTTGCTTTAATAGTCCCATTTGACCATAGAGGTTAATATTGATTACTCTGGGAAAACCTGCTGCAGAGGGTTTGGAGGTAACCTTAAACCAAGGTTTTGGGGGAGCATTTAGAGAAGCTGTGTCCTGGAAAAGGAGAAAAAGTAACTTCAAAATAACCTCACTATGACTCTGTTTGGCATAAGAGGGGAAAGGGGAAATTCTAACAAGTTTTCAAGATTGCATTATTAGACTCTATAATCAAGTAACATTCCTGTGATCATTGTAGGGTTTTTATCTTGATCTGGCTTACTGTAAAGTTGTGAGAGTACCCACCAGTTTTGGAACTATCTAGATTTGAAAGCTAGGAGAACTTTTCTATATTTTCTTTTCAGTACCAAAACATTTTCTGAAATGAAAGGGAAAATCTAAAAAAGTCCATGGTCTCTGGGCCACTTCTTCCAGAAACCATGTAGATTATCAAGGATTATAGCCTTGATTAATGTTCTTCATGACCATTTTGAGATTGAATTATAAAATAGTTATTCTCAAATAATCATGCCTTATGTCTGACTATTCAAGAGTTTTATGTGTAAGGTTCCATTCTCCACCTGATAGTCAACAGAAAATAACCTGGGCTAGAAATTGGATTAATGGATAACTAATGTGCAGAATTTAATGGTAAGTTCTCCATTATTTCAAAAATGGAGAAGTAACAGCAATGTTCTACTAACCCATTATCTTAAGACTTTGTCTGTAAAATTTTATTTATTTATTTATTTATTTATTTATTTATTATATTTCTATACCGCCTTTCTCCCGCAGGACTCAAGGCGGTGTACAGTCAAGAAAAAATAAAAGATACATAAACATCATAAAATTGATAATTAAAATTATAGCATAGTTTAGCCCAAATTAAATAAAACCCAGAATTATATAACATTTTAATCATTCCCAGTTAACATGCTTAGCCCTGCCTGATTGAACATCAGGGTCTTGAGAGCACAGCGGAAAGCACGGAGATTAGGGATGTTTCGTATATCAGGGGGCAGTTCATTCCAAAGGATTGGAGCCTTTACAGAGAAGGCCCTCCCCCTGGAAGTCACCAGTTGGCACAATTTGACTGACGGTACCCTTAGTAGTCCCTCCCTGTGAGAATGAACTGGTCGGTGGGAGGCTATTGGTGGCAAAAGACGGACTTGTAAGTACCCAGGCCCTAAGCCATGGAGCACTTTAAAGGTGATAACTAACACCTTGAATCGCACCCGGAAGACCACCGGGAGCCAGTGCAGTTCGCGTAGGAGAGGTGTTACATGGGAACAACGAGATGCACCCATAATCACCCGCATGGCTACATTCTGGACCAGTTTGAGACTCTGGGTGCTTTTCAAGGGGAGCCCCATATAGAGGGCACTGCAGTAGTCCATACGGGAGGTGACTAGGGCATGAGTGTCTGTGCGCAAGGCATCCTGATCCACAAAGGGACACAACTGTTGGATCAGGCGAACCTGATAAAAGGCCCCCCTGGCCATGGCTGTCAAATGGTCTTCTAAAGAGTTCAGGAGGACACCCAAATTGCGGGCCCTCTCTGTGGAGAGCAAGGTCTCATCCCCAATTGTCAGTGATGGTACTAGCTGACTATACCGGGATGCTGGAAGCCACAGCCACTCAGTCTTGGAGGGGTTGAGTCTGAGTTTTTTTCTCCCCATCCAGATCTGGACGGCCTCCAGGCAACGGGATATCACAGTAAGAGCATCATTGGGGTGGTCTGGGGCAGAGATGTATAGCTGAGTGTCATCAGCATACTGATGAACATTCACCCTGAAACCACAGATGATCTCGCCTAGCGGTTTTACATAAATGTTGAACAGAAGGGGTGAGAGAACCAACCCTTGCTGCACCCCACAAATAAGGTGCCTCGAGGTCGACCTCTGCCCCCTACCAACACAAACTGCGAAGGTCAGAGAGAAAGGAGGAGAAGCAGCGAAGCACAGTGCCCCCTATTCCTAACCTCTCCAGCCAGTGCAGTAGGATACTATGGTCGATGGTATCAAAAGCCGCTGAGAGATCTAATAGGATCAGGATAGAGGAGCAACCTCTGTCCCAGGCCCTCCAGAGATCATCAACCATGTGACCAATGCCGTTTCCGTGTTGTATCATGACCTGAAGCCCGACTGGAACGGATCCAGATAGACATCTTCATCCAGGTATCGGGGTAGTTGTCACGCCACCACACTCTCAACAACCTTCGCAATGAAGTGAAGATTGGAGACTGGACAATAGTTTGATAGTAAAGCTGGATCCAGGGAAGGCCTCTTGAGGAGGAGCTTCACAACCGCCTCTTTCAAGGCGGCGGGAAAGAACCCTCACTCAGAGAAACATTTATAATCCCCTGGAGCCAGCCTCGTGTAACCTCCCGGAGGCCAGTACCAACCAGGAGGGACACGGTCCAATAAACATATGGCAGCATTAAGCTTTCCCAGAATCCTGTCCATGTCCTCAGGAGCTACAGAGTCAAACTCCTCCCAGATAGCGCTCTCAAGACCTACCCCCGTCTCCTCCCCTGGATCTACCCAATTGGAGTTCAGGCCATCCCAAATCTGAGCAACTTTATCATGCAAGAATTGCACAAAATTCTCAGCTTGTCCTTGTAAGGGATCTTCCCGCATCCCCCCCTGAAGTAGGGAGTGGGTGACCCTAAACAGCATGGCTGGGCGGTTCTCTGCAGATGCAATAAGAGCGGAGAAGTAGCTAGACTTCGCCGCTTTTATCGCCACTAGGTAGGTCTTAATATAGGATCTCACCTGTGTACGGTCAGATTCAGATCGGCTTGTCTTCCAATAGCTAATTGTATTAATTAGTACTAATTGTACTAATTGCTTGAGCATTGCACTTCAAAGGAATGTTATACGTTTTGGAAAGGATGCTGAAGATTTCTGAAGGCAAAATATCTGAAAAGAGAACATTGGCTTCTATTCCCTGCTCTAAAATTAAGGAAATAGTTAATACTAAATTTTCAACTATATTAAAAGATAGGATATTTAAATTGATGATGGAGAACTGAAAATGATCTTGTGTTGTGATATCAGGGTTAACATGAGGGGTCCATGGTACTCTCTGAGCTTGGTTGTTTTATTGCAAACATTTCATTACACAAACTAGGTAATATCATCAGTTAATGGGTAATGAAACATCTACAAGAAAGTAATCAAACTCAGAGAGACCAAGCATCTCTCACTATTTTATAATACTGCAGACAAATGTTTGCATGTTATGAGTAACATAATGCAGAAATATGATTAAACAGGAAACGGAAATGTGGCTGAGCAGTAAGACAATAGCATCATCAACATTGGATAAAGCCTCTTATTCCATCCTGAGTCATGCAGAACCAATAATTCAATTATTTTATGCCTGCCAAGGAAGAGAAAAGGGTCCCTGCCAGCAGCATAAACTGAATAATATTCTTGCAGCAGTAACAACATAAGTGATCAGGAAGAGTAAGTTATTTGCAAAGCAAAATATTTTGAAAGAGATGCCACCACAAATTTAAGGAATATTAAGCTGATGCAGCATAAGAACCTGACCTGAAGCACTGGGAGACCAGGTTCAAGTCCCTACTCACCACCAGAGCTCCTTGGGTGACACGGGGGTCACATTTTTCCTCAGCCAATATACGTCATGGCTATTTCTGTGGTAATAAAATGAGGAGGATCTCTGGTTTCCCTTAAACTCCCAGGGAAAAGATAGGATTAAAAGGCAGTAAATACATAATAGTGAAAAGTATTATCTGTACATAGTCTACAGTGATACTCAGAGATGGAAGTACAATAGCTAAATAACATTTTTCTAATTCAAACACCAATCAACCAACCTGTGGCCTAGTGAGGGAGAAGTAAATTTAAATGCTTAACTGGACAAATATTTCAATGATTTAAGTGGAAGGGAACAATAACTGAATCAGATTAATATATTGTGGGAAAACTTCCATGGGCTGCTAAACAGAACCCACAAGGAATGAAGCCAACTTCTGACCCACAAAATTTGCCTTTGAGAATGAAACTGTTACATTCAAACACCATTTCCAAGAACATTCAGTCCCAGTATTGTGGTCAGGGCACTCTGCATAGCCAAACTGTTGTCTTATTCAGAGCAGAATTAGGCACCAGAAATAGGAAAACATAGTTATAAGGCTATCAATATATTCCAATTCCAAAAAGAGTTAATCACAGAAAAACATATAAAAAGTAACTAATATATTGATCCAGAATCAAAATTGAGCCCAGAGTCACTAGATAGTGAAATGAGCAGCACTTAAATTAAAATACAAATAAGTAAATAAACAAGCTTGGGGGCTAGGGGGGAAGGCCATTTTTCTTGTGGATGGGCTAAAATATGCTACACTTTCCTTTCCTTTCCAGTCTTTATTATGTTCCAGCTGGGAAGCCTTACAACATTTTTTAAAGCACAGAAATAACGATGTGCAATAAATATAGTTTAAATTTGGGGCCCTGTAGGACTTTCTGAAAATGAATTCAAGGTAATATTACATTGTGTATTTATAAGAATGGCACTTTAAATTGTTTTGAAACATTTTCCTTTGCTACAGTTCATATTTCTTGAAAGCAGTATGATTTTTTTAAAATCTCTGGGCACATTCTGGAGATTAAAGGTTTCCAGATCCTGATAGCTAAAAGTGATTCACTCATCATTTTTTCTAAATAGCCACACATGAGATCAGGACTCATGAGAGAAAAGAGCACCAGAAAGAATATAAACATGGCAATCTAGGAATGCTTCTTTAGAGGAGTAAATCAATAAATGGACCTTTACTATCAGCTTTTATAGAAATACACAAAAGAGAAAATAGGCATCATATTAAATCATCTTTTTTTTTAGATGTCAGATCTCTCATTCTGTAGGATAAAAGTATTTGATCTCTTCTGTAAGATAAAAGAGGCACTTGGCTTTAAACTCTTCATTTCACCATTGCACCTCTGCATCATGAAAATAAAATCCTTATTATCGGTAGAATTCTTGGGCTAGGATGACAAACATTTCTAACAATAAAATTAGATTTCCTGAAGTCTTCTGGTCAAAATTTCCAAATATTCCTTAACTTCAGGAGAGAGAAAGCAGGTTGAGAGAACTTAGCATGGCTCTTTTTTGGGTATTCTTTCAACTGCTTTCAACCAATAGATATTCATCCACTGGATGAGTGTAAAACACAGGAGATCCAGAAATCCTCTGGGTCTTCCCCTCTTGGTCCTGCATACTCCTTTGGGGTAACATCCCAGTAGTTACTGCTGCCACCACTTCTTGTCTTCCATGCAGAAAGGGCTTACCTGGCATTCTTCCCAGTCCCAAAGTCAAGGAGAGGCATCAGAAAAAATCTTTCTCTCTCTTTATTATGAGTGACCAGGTGAAGTGCTGCTTCTTAGCTCCACTCCACAGTAAAGGGAAAGAAGGAGGACTAGCAAGTTTTGGCACACGAAAGATTAGCTTCCCCTCTTTCTCTTTAAGTCCAGGGGATTGATGTTGAACAGAGGATGAGAGTATTTCTGGTACTGGGAGAACTGGCAACAAAAAGCCACTTCCCACACTTTTTTCATCACCACCACCTCCAACTTCTTCTGCCACTCACAACAAGAAAAGACAGGAGAATCCTGTACTCTGGTGCCACAGGAATTACCCTGTTGTGAGGATTGATAGCAGAAGTCTCAGAACAGTCACAAGAGGGTGACCAGAAAGTCAAGGCAGTAGCTGTAATGACACAGTTGAAGCCTTGGTCTTCTTTTATATGCATGGTGCCTGCAAGGCCTCTTAAATACTTATCAGCTTGACCTTCTTGCACCTCCTTCCTCTGCAGCTGTCTGACCACCCTATTTTTTCTCTCTTCACCCCTTCTGGGTAATAGGAAAAATGAGAAGGGTGAGCCTCAGCCTCTTTTCTCTCCCTTCTCTTGTCACAGCCATGGGCAGGGGTCAGCAACCTGCAACTCTGGAGCTGCATGTAGCTCTTTCACCCCTCTGCTGTGGCTCCCTGTCACTCAAAATATGCGTTACAACCGCCAATGTGCGACAACCGCCGGCACACAATTTATTGAGCTTTTCAACCTCTGGTAGGCCAACCATGGATAAATCCAAGAAAAGAAAAGTTCCAGAAGAAAACAGAACTTTTAATTCAACTATATATGCTTTTGTGACCACTCAAGGAATAGTCAGGCACAGGAAGGATTTTGTGGCTTCTGGTGTTTTCTTTTCTGTGGAAACAGGTCCAAATGGCTCTTGCAGACCCCTGGCCATGGGTATCTAACTCCAAGAGAGCCTGAGATACTTCCAATCCTATTTCTCTTCTCCCTCTCCTGTTTGTGTTTCTTGTGCAGAGAGAAGCCCTATTTTGTTTTGTTGCCAAGGTAAGTAAGGGAACAGAAGTGTGCTTAGCGCATTTTTACATCAGCTCTCATAGTGGTAAATCAGGCTTTGATGCTATAATGAGGAAAATCCTGAAGGTTACTATTTCATTTTCTATTCCTTTCCAATAACCAAAAGTTGCATCTGATAAACTGGATTTACAAGAATAAAATAATGTACCATAATAAATAATTTAATTCTTGAGATACTACAATTTTTATTTGCTGCAATTGACAAAAAAACACTATTTTCCCCTGGAACAGTTGAATAAATTACCAACCCTAAAAATACTATGCAATCCATTGACAAGCACGTGCCTTTTCTACAATACTTCGATATCCTTGGCTACTTGATCTTTTTGATACATCTTTTTTTTCTAGTAATATCATTATAAAAGCAAATCAGCAATTGACAAATTCAAGTAGCCCTTATTTATTCATAGTCAGATTTGCATAGAGTTCATTTATGATGAAAGATGAATCTTTTTATATCACAGGAAAAAAAATCAGCTTCTCAAGAGCTTGAAACATACACACACACACACGTGTACAAGAGCAAGTAATTAATTTGTATTTTCAGGATTTCAAAACCCTACAAAACATGGCAGAAGTTAAATAATTAGAAGAGTTACAGAGAGACTGTCCTGATTGGAGTTTGAGTGATTTCCACTAGGAAATCCCTGGGTTATAGTTACAGTAGGAAATTGAACAATGACCTCAAATAAGGCAATAGCCAATTTTTATATTGCTGCATGCAACTATAAAGAAGTCTATATGAAATCCTTATTTTCATATTTTTGCAGTTCTCTTGGTTCTTTTCCAGTAGAGAAGTTTTGAGAGAAGCTCTAAAGTCAAACTGTGTTAATAAATTTGAATCAAATAACATCAAACATTGACTGTTCTGTAGGGGTCCTTTTCTTTGTATTTTTAAGCAACAATATTAACTGCAGATAAATAAGCTGTCTGCTTAACTCAAGAGCTACTAAAGACTTTGAGCAATGTTTAATAACAGTTGTTGGAAGAAAGCTTACTTACTGCCTTACTATTGCAGGAAATTATTAACTTCAGAAGGAATTGGAAATGGATTTGCTTTGGTTTAAAGATTTTCTCATCCTCGCTTCCTGTAATTGACAAAAAGACAAAGCAGCAGGTAAGATTTAATGTAATAACAACAAGGGAGCCCTAAATACTTTCTGTGAGGCTGAATTAGTTTAGATAAGTTGAAATTCTGTAAGATTAGGTGTCTTGCATAATTGTATTAATATTGTTTTGGATTGTTCTATCTGTCCTGGGGTTTTCTTATTTATCTCAAGGGACCATGCATACATGCAACGTTTACCGATCAATTCCATTTGGATTGTTACAGTACTTTTAGAAGAGATCTACTAAAATCAATGAGTCTTAAAGTTAACCATGACTATGTGAATTTCCATTGTGTTTTAGTCTATCCAGTTATTTTCTCATTTCCTTTTCTCAAAAGCAAACAGTTTCTTAGAGCAATGGAAACAATTTTCTCCAATATTAAGACTAGTTGAGATTGTGCAGTTGTTTGGCTAAAGGGGTAGCTGAAACCTTCTCAGAAGAAAGATGTAATCCAATAAAAGCAGAACAAAATAGCCTTGTAGAAGTATGTCAAGGTGTGCATCTGGAAGAACGGTAAACCAAACACATCTAGAATCATATGGGCAGGTGTGGGCTTCAAAAATCTTCGCAAGGGATTCTCTGCCCAGTTGCTAAGTGGGCATGGCCATGGTACGTGTGGCCTAGTCGGCCCCCTGCACCACAATGGGGGGAGCATTTTTGCCTTCCCGGGCTCCGAGGCTTTCTTTGAGCCTCCGGGAGGGTGAAAACGGGCTCCCCAAGCTTCAGAGGGCCTTCCTGAACTGCCGGTAGGCCTGTTTTTCATCCACCCCAAGCTTCCACGCATGCCCTGCACTTTCCTGCATCCAAACAGTCTGTGTGGGGACTCCTGGCAGGGGAGGGGAGGGGGGGCAGGGCGGGGCAGAGTGGGTCCAGCCAGGAGTGGGACTTGGGGGTTTTCTGAACTGCACAAAATCTTAGCTAGAGGTTCTCCCGCATCCCTGCGAACCCCTCACAGCCCACCCTTACATATGAGGAGTCTCAATCAGTGGCAAAATACATGCTGCACACACAGTCTTATTGGAATGACCTCATGTAGGACATATTTTTCCTAATTTTGAAAATTCCTAAATTTCTCTTGAGTTGCACTTGACTCAAGGCAAACAAATGCACATATACATTATCATAACAATACTAAATAAATATTAATAAAGTCTGTTTCTGGTTTTTTTTAATTTCCTACTTTATCTTGCAGCTCTGACGGTCTCCCATCCAAATTCTAACCAGGCCTGAACCTACCTAGCAACTGAATTATATTTGTACCTGGCAAATTGATCTCTGATTGATTCATATCATGGGGGTGCAAGAAAATTGGTTTATTTTTGTTTCCTCATCTTCCAATCTGAAGAAATTCAAAGAGAACCATTATTGAGAAACCAGTATGATTTTTAAAAAAAGTTATTAATCAGAAAAGGTGCTTCTAAATTCCTAATTTGTCACACCCTTGTCTGATGTCCCTTCAACCACTACATTTTTCTTATGAGTTTTGGAGAAAATATTGTGAATACCACTCAGTTCTTTGTCTAGCATAATCTTTTCATTTTTTAAAATTTCACGCAATTCAATGGTATTTTATGTAATCAGTGTTTAATGGGCATTTACTGAACCCAAAATTAATTGTTTAATTACATCCTGACTTTATTTATTAAAGCCTGTTTATCTTTAGATTAACTTAATGCTCTGGAAATCAGTTATCTTCCTGTTAAACATAATGTTAGCATCCTAAAATGAGAAATAAAATGTGCTATAAAAATCTGGTGGAGAAATGAAACGGAAAATTAAAGTTCTACAATGTAGAGAGGATCTTTTCAGAAAACAGTTCTTGCAGTGTTTAGAAATTTTCTTTCTGTTATTTTTTTAACCACTTTCCTAACATACTTGACAGTTTCTAATTTTTCTCTTCTATACTGCAGATAGCCAAGTGTAGTTCTGTTATGAGGGGTCCTTGCTTGTTTTTGTTGCATTACTTTGAGTAATGTTTGGATAATGAAACATCTGCAAGAAAACAATCAAGCTCAGAGAACAGCCAGGATCTTCATGTCAACCCTGAGCTACAAATATTCTCCTTTATTGATAATTCTGTTAGTTCTATACTGTTATACATGTTTCTATTACTCTGATGCATCTTTCACTTCTCATACTTTCCAGTATGAAAAAGTCTATAGTAAGAATATTCAAACAACACATACACACACCTTTCCTGCCTTTGAATGAAATCACAAAAATATCATACTGTATCCAGGAAACCTGTTCTTTGAAAAAAATTCCAAAAGCAAATTCCTTTTCATATAAAGTGCATGAGAAATGGTAGGAAAAAAAGTAGAACTTTTTTCCATTTCTGACTAATTCAATCACTGAACACCAACCTAAGGAAGATTATGAGAAGAGAAAGGGAAGAAAACAGTTTGGAATTACAGCAAATTATGGTCATTCCAGACTTAAGTAATTATGAGACAAATTGCTTTAAAGAAATCTTCATGGCTAAATGGAGACTGGAACATGTTTTTCCAAGTCCAACATTTGTAGTAATGTACAGTACAATATTTATTTATTTATTTATTTATTTATTTATTTATTTATTTATTTATTTATTTGACTTATATACCGCCCTTCTCCTGACGGACTCAGGGCGGTGAACAGCTGACTAAAAAACCAATACATAAAAGTTAAAATCATACTAAAAACAAATATAAATTAGGCTGAAAATTTAAAACAGAATAAATATTAAAATAGATCAATCAACTCTAAAAATTTTAAAAAATAGAAGGGATCAGGCAAGTCCGGCAAGTTGGAAAAGATAAGTCTTCAAAGCCCGACGAAAAGTCCGGAGGTCGGCAATTGTTCTCAGTTCTGGAGGAAGATCGTTCCAGAGGGTGGGGCCCACCACAGAGAAGGCTGTCCCCTGGGGGTCGCCAGCCGGCATTGTCTGGCTGATGGCACCCTGAAGAGGCCCTCTTCATAGGAGAAAGATAAATGTTTTTATTATTAACTATAGCTTAAGCATAGGTAGAATTTACAAAATATTTCATTTTTTCAACACTGAAGGCTACTTTTTGAAATATTTTTTCCAAATAAAATCTTGTTATGCTTGGTTCCAGTAATCCATCCATCTGTCTTGCTTTTGGTCTTTCCTTTTTTCTGCTCCTTTCAATCATTCCAAATATAATCATTTTTCTAGATTCTCACCTACCTTTATCACATGTCCCAAAGCTTCTGCTTGCTAGTAATTACCTGAATGCAGTAGTCACTCTTTATTTGGTCCAAGACAACGGACTGACTGGCTGATTAAAACAATAGAGATAAGAAAATTATGGCTATATTGGGAATCAAGACTGCAATCTTAAGCAGATGCCAGAGAGCAAACCTCATTGACCTCTATAAGAAACTGAAAATGTAAAAGGCATGGGGGGGGAGCTATCTTTATTACTGACATTGTTCCACAGTACTCTATGCCTTTTTTAGCTCTATACTGTATCTTGGCGACGTTTCGATGAAGTTTCATTCGTCATCTTCAGGCTGGTGTTCTCGGCTTCGTTCTTCCAGGAGCCGAGAACACCAGCCTGAAGATGATGAATGAGACTTCGTCGAAACGTCGCCAAGATACTTCCAATTCTACGCGGGAGAAGACCCAAATAACCAAAGACCTACATACAAACACCCGCGAAAACCTCAGAATATATATATAAAGTGCTTTTCTATCGATATACCTGGTCTACCCCAGCATATGGGAGGGAGCGTACTGCATCCCTTTTACCTTTCAGCTTCAATCCAGGAGCCCTCAAGCAGTCGCATTCACGACAAACCATTTTATACCAAATTTATATTTCACTGATAAAGAAATCAGTATAGATCTATTTCAAGCTATTTAGCTCTCATCAACTCTCATATGTGTGTGTGTGTGTGTGTGTGTTTGTGTGTGTGTATACTTATATATATACATATGTGTATGTATATATGTGTGTGTGTGTGTGTGTGTGTGTGTACACACACACACACATATTATTAATTAGATTTGTATACCGCCCTTCTCCCAAACGGGACTCAGAGCGGTGAACAGCCAAAATTTAAAATACGTATAATACAAAAGTTAATAAAGCTAAAAATGAATTAAATCAGTGGCCAACCAATTTAAAACCCCGAGTTTCTAAAATTAATAATTCCCATTTAAAAAACAATTTAGGCTAGGCCGGCTTGGTGGAATAAATAAGTCTTTAGGGCCTTACACTCTAAGTACGGAAAGTACAGAGGTCTGGGATCAATCGTATTCCGGGAAGTAGCTCATTCCACAGGGCGCGTGCCCCCATAGAGAAGGCTCTCCCCCTGGGGGCTGCCAGCCAACATTGCTTGATTGATGGTACCCTGAGGAGGCACCCTCTGTGAGGCCGTATTGGCTGGTGGGAGGTTATCAGTAGCAGCAAGCAGTCTCGCAAATACCCTGGTCCTAAGCCATGGAGTGTTTAAAGGTGAGAACAAACATCTTGAAGCACACCCGGAAGACCACCAGGAGCCAGTGCAGCTTGCTCAGGAGAGGTGTTACGTGGGAACGCAGTGCCACTCCCATAATCAGCCGCGCAGCCGCATTCTGGACCAGTTGAGCCTCCAGGTGCTCCTCAAGGGGAGCCCCATGTAGAGAGTGTTACAGTAGTCCAGGCAAGATGTGACAATGGCATGGGTGACTGTGCATAAGGAATCCTGATCCAGAAAGGGGCGCAAATATATATGTTTTCTGAGGTTTTCGCGGGTGTTTGTATGTAGGTCTTTGGTTATTCGAGTTTTCTCCCGCGTAAAATTGGAAGTGTCTTGGTGATGTTTCAACGAAGTCTCATTTGTCATCTTCAGGCTGGTGTTTTCAGCTTCATGCTTCATTGCTCCTAGAAGCCCAAAGCCGAAAACACCAGCCTGAAGATGACGAATGAGACTTCGTCGAAACATCACCAAGACACTTCCAATTTTATGTGGGAGAAAACCCGAATAACCAAAGACTTACATATATACATACATACATGCATGCATATATATATGTCTGTGTAAGTTTTCACGGGTATATATGTGTGTACAGGTGATATCTCGGGTTTCTTCCCGTGTAATTGCAAACATATCTTTGAAAGTATTGCAGCGACGTTTCGATGAAATCTCATTCATCATCATCTGGCTGATGAATGAGATTTCATCGAAACGTCGCTGCAATACTTCCAAAGATATGTTTGCAATTACACGGGAAGAAACCCGAGATATCACCTGTACACACACACACACACACACACACACATATATATATGCGTGTGTGTGTGTGTGTATGTGTGTGTGTATATGTATATGTATATGTATATGTATATGTATATGTATATGTATATGTATATGTATATGTATATGTATATGTATATGTATATGTATATGTATATGTATATGTATATGTATATGTATATGTATATGTATATGTATATGTACAGTATATTACTTTAAAGACCATGATGTCATTTTAAGATGGAAAACTCTTAGTGAACTTTTTGAATTAAAATTCTGGATCATTTTTCTCACAGTGCTTCTGCTAGCAAATAGTTTTGTCTTTGAGTTAACGGGAAGTGGAGGGAAGTCTAAATTATCTCTGTCATCATCATCAAAGAACTATGTCAACAACAGCAGCAATCTAGGCTGTTTACAGATCTTGTTTTGATCAAATGGCCTCATTAAGACCATCAGAAGGTTATCAAGCACTGATTAGCCTTCTGAGTTATTTGTACCAGAGTTTAGCATCTCTGATGTAGTTGCCCCTCTTAAAAGCTGGATTCAGATTTACATCATTTCAGGAGATACTGTTTCATCTTACTTGTTTTAGCTGCCATATCCATACATTTCAATTGTTGATTTTGTTGTGAGATTATTTTTATTACAATGTCCAGTCATCCTCTTTGTTATATCCTTCTTTGTTATATGCTTATTTCTTTTGCTAAACGTGTGGCTATGTATGTGTCTCTGTTTAAATGTTAGATAACGTGGATTTTGCACTATTCAAGCTTAAATTCTTGGTGTGTCATCAGTAATAATCATTTCAAAATTACAGTATTTTTCCACTTATTTTCTTAAAATAACTTTGTAAGAATAAATGCCATGTTGCCTAAAATAACCAAGTACTGAATACTGTTTTCTTGTTCAAAACAACTGTGAAATATAAGTAAGGCTAAAATAAATAGGCACTGACAAATGCTGTTACAAACACACATAACCATTTACAAGACTGTGATGGTAGTGTGGAACTTCCTCACCTACCACTACATGTGGAACAAATGTATTCGGGTAACTTTCCATGTTCTAATCCTTTCTCTCATCCTTCTTCTCATTCCCAGCTCTTCGCCAAATAAATAGGCCATTCTCCAAGTTTAAACTAGCATTTTCCCTATTCTTCTGCTATAATTTTTTTGCAATACATATGATCTAATGTGCTTTGGTTGCACATTACAGTGATACAGTCAGGAGCTATTCCTTGTTATTGTCTAACTAGTCATGGATCCTGTGATCTACAGATGGTATATCTATATCAAGAAAGAATGCTGGGCTCTAGTAGATCTGCCACTCTTGTATACATTATATATTATATCTTGCCTTTTATTTCTTCAACAAAGCACTTGATTTTATTGTGCTGGGTGAAGGTTGTGCCATTTTATTTACTCTATTTTAGTTTTGACAGCACTAAGTACCACAATTGTTATTATATGCGGGCCAATCACAAGTGTAAGTTCTCCATCATGATCTTTTGGCTCCTGGCAATCGTAGAGTCAGGAAAGTATGCACTATCAGTACTGTCATTCATCTGCCCCACTGGTTGTGGATGAAGCTCATTTTACCTCCTCCTTCACCCATTATACTTTCTCCAGGTTTCTTATCTGTCTGCTCATCATTTCTGAGAAGTGACCCATGTTCAGTAATAATGGATTGATCAGTTCTCATAACAGCAAAACTCAACTGGATCCAACTCAACTCCATCCTCCACACAAGAAGTCCTTTGTATTCAGCTCCAGTAAGTTAGTTTCCTATAGTTGCTAAGATACTAGGGAACGGTGGTCCATCCACAGTACATCTCATCTATCATTAAAAAAATGATGCACTATAAGAAAGAATATGTGAATATGTAAAACATGTATTATACTGTATGGGTCCCTAATGGTTTAAAACCATTAGTGTAAGAGAAGAGAAAATCTGATGTGTTTTCTAAGTCTCACACCTGAATTCCTAACTAGTTTTACACAAGGCATGATGGGACATGAAATGAGAAAGATCCTTCCCCTTGTATATTCTCTACCTCTGAGGATATAAAGAGTTTTTTTTAAAAAAAAATGTGGCTCATAGTGATGTAATATTGAAGAGATCAAAATATGTTTTCTATTCTATGTCAATAGAAACAGCACAACAGAGAGATATGGTTTAATTTAGCTACTTTTTCTCATCTTACATTGCTCTCTCAGTAGAATATTTGTTCCATCTGCTTCTCCTGTCTGAATTTCAATTAAAATCTATAAAGCATTATCACTGTACCAAGTATCAGGTGCTAGAAACTTAAGCTCTAAGAAGCATTGAAATGGATACAATCCAGATTATAATATAAGTATACTTTTTACTGAAAGCTTCAAGAAAGAAGGTAGATACTAACAGAAATTAATAGAAAGTAAGAAAGAAAAACTAAAAAGATAGAAACAGAAGAAAAAGCAAAAAAGGGGAAAGAAAGACAAAAGTTCAAGAAAAAAAAGAAAAGAAAATATAAAAAAATGTTTCTGGCATTATTCATAATACTTATAAATTCAAATATATTTTGACATATCTATTTAAAGTGACATTGTATTATTCCTTTTTCTATAATCTATCCTGTTCACTCAACAAAATCATAAATCATTAACACATTTTTTTAATGCAAAATGTCCAAAGGATTCTTCTAGTCATCAATAAATGTAGATGATCAAAGAGGTTAATCTATCCATTTCAGAAAAAAATGATCAGCATCACCAACTATTCTTCCATAGTGGGTAGTGTTGAATCTTTCCATTTCTATGCATCCGGTAATGTCATCTGTGGTCATATATAGGTAGTCCTTGACTTACAATCATAATTATGTCCAGAATTTCTACTGCTAAGCAAGGCAGTTAAGAGAATCACAGTCATTTTTTGCCATTTGATTGTTAAGTTAATCACTGCTGTTATTCATGTGGTTGTTAATTGAATCTGGCTTCCCTCATTTTGCTTACCAGAAGCCAGCTGGGAAGAGTGCAGGTGGTGAACACATGACTCCAGGATATTGACACCATTGTAAATATATCCCAGTTGCAAAGTGTCAGAATTTTGATCACTTGACTGTAGGGATGCTGCAACAATCGTAAATACAAGAACTGTCCATAAGTCAATGCCATTGTAACTTTGGACAGTCATTAAATAAACAGTTGTAACTTGAGGACTACCTGTTTTTTCCTAATAGTTTATCCATTAATCCTAACCCCCTTGTGTCCAATCCAGACAGCAATATAAATGATATACAACATCCCAATCAAGATTGGTACCATACTGGAGAAGACAGACTATTGAAAGTACTCCCACATCTTATGCTATGGCTCCAATATGGCTCTTTTATTCAAAATTAAGAGAAAAAAGAAGCTCTAAGCATTAGTCACATCTGTAAAATACTGTATATTTCTGTTTATTTGTCTCCTGTTTGGATACTAACAGATTTGACTGGAAGGTGCCAGGCTGAGAAAACTTTTCTTGGTATTAAGGTCTTAAATTTCATGAGGTAAACAGTTTTGTTGAGTTAGACTTAATTGGAAGACTTCAGAAGTCAAAGGTTAATATCTTCTCTATTCTGTATCAATCTTCTGATTCATTAGATATCACATCTAATATTGCATGCAATTCTCTGTAGACAGTTATCTGAAGAGTTTGGTTGCTATGCGAGCCACAGAGATAAATAAAAGCACACAACATGCAATTTTCTTTACTTGCTTCTCCCCAGATATTTTACCAAGTCATAATTAACCAAATCTTCATGCAATAGACATCTGTTGCCTATAGAAACTTAATACCTTCTGCCTTTTTAATTTACAGTGCCACAGGCTTCATTATTTGACTATTTGTTGTGTTGCTCCATTTTCTTAAAGATGTTTTGGTATTGGCTGTGAAAAGTGCAAGGAGATAAATGAGCAGCTGATTTTCAAGTCTCTTGACCTTGCTCATTTGTATTTCTTTTGTCTATAGTTATCCATTTTCCCCTATTTTACTTCTTGAAATTATCCTTTACATATTATTTTTATTTAACACATCAAAGGTCCTGTTTTACATTCAAAAGATATTTGGCTGTCACATAGTCAGTCTCCTGGAAAATCTCATTCACCTGTCAGCAGCAATTTGAAAAGAAGGGTTGTCTGAATCAACCATGAATTGATTCCAACTGGAGATTTGAAATTCAAAAAGGGCATGATCCAAATCTGCTGTTAGACCTCAAACAGATTCAATTTTAGCCACTTCAAAATTCAGTCTGAACCTAAGCCAGCAACTTGTCAAGCAGAGAATTTAATTGTGCTGAACCAATGCAGAAATTACTCTATGCCAATTAAAGACTTTAAAAAACATTTTTTTAAAAATATACTCTTTCTTTTCAGTTTGCTTTACCAGCGTGCCAGATTTTGTATGACCCTATTTAGTAATAATTACTAAACTCCACTATATTACTATTCAACTATTGTACTATATAGTGTGACTAGTTGTGTTACAGATCATATGGTGCCATCTTCCCCCCCCCCTTTCTCTGTTAATGGCTAGCATATAAAGAATCTTTCTGCATTGTGCTTTGATTTGTTGTGCCTCTGTGCTTCTGTTTCCTCTGGATCATGCAGTCTCTTTGAAGAAAAACACCTTATTTTATCTGGCTGCTTTTCTACATTTGCTGGTAGCTACAGAGTTTCCAAAATGTGCCTCTCGTCCACTCTTCTTCCATCTGTTCTCTCACTGGATTTAAGGTTTCTATTTTATTGACAAATCTGCTGTGATGTCTATGGAGATTATCAGTCATCCAGGTTAAGATTGTCCCAAAGGTGCAATTTTCAAAAGGCAATTGGACTTTGTTTTTCCTAATCACATCATCTCCTGCGATGATGCTAGAAAAAAAGTTCACATGGAAGGGGAAGAAGGCAGTACAGTTGTCTTCTATTTTTCTAAGCCATCTGCTCTTCCACATTATGACCCTAAAAAATTCCCCTGGACCAATTCAAGTGGAAGGGTCTACCTAGCTAATCATTGAGTTTTATGGGTTGCCAAGAAAGTTAGCGTAGCTGGTTGGCAAATCTGGCTCCTCCCTTGACCCTTATCTCTGGGTTCAAAGGAGTTCCAAGATAGGATTCCTCATCATGGACAGAACTAAGTTGTTGAAGACTGTATCAAGCAATTTACCATATTAGTAGAAATGGGCTGGCCCAGTGAGGTACAAAAACAAAAGATAAGTTGGTCACAGAAAAAATGGCTGGTATAGAAAAAACAATATTTGCAGACTTCTTGGACCTCTTTTTTAAAAATAGTAAATGTTTGGATGAGTACTTATGTTCCTGTGACACTCATTCTTCACACATTGTTGAGAAAGTTGCATATGCCCAGGGCTGAAATCTACTTACCTTCCTTACCAGTTTGGAAGTGCATGCGGTGTGCATCACATGCACACACAGACCTTCTGTGCATGCAAAGAAGGTAAAAAACACATTAGTTCCTGGTTAAAACCAGGAAGTAATCACATCCGAGCGGTGATTGCTACCAGATCGCCGAACCACCGGCCAAGATCGCTACCGGACTAGGCAATCCGGTCCGATCCAGGAGCATTTCACCCCTGCATATGCCCAACTGGATAAAATTTAAGCAAAGGTTTGATCTAAACGATTTTATTGGACAGTAAGCTGGTGAGAGTTGAGTTAAAGCAAGGTTTATAAAACACAGAAAAATAATAAATAATAAGTAGAAGAAGAGGTAAGTTAGGGGGAAGAAGAGAAAATGCAGAACAGCTGTGTCATTGAATATTATCTGTAGCAGTTACAGAGGGAGCAGAAGGGTCATTCATTCTGCAAAATAGTTTGGAAAACTATGTAGCACTTTATGAATCTGCTCTGGTGGGTGATTGGGCTAAAGCTTCCAACCTACACACAACTCTCTGAGAAGTTTATAGACGTGGCTCACTTAACAACTGCTTAACAACAGTCATAAGCCAAGAACTATCTGTAAAATAACACTTAATAATAGTCTTAAATCAAGAACTATCTGTAAAATAACACTTGAAGGACACCAGTTCTGCATTTGGTTTGGAAGGGCCATGCATACCTAGTCTGCTTCATTTTGGGTCATATATTACATACCAGCTATACCAAAATCATTCTTAAAGTGCAACACTGCAACCTTTTACCATACAATCAGTGGATGGTTGCTACCGGTTCTCCCCAGTTCTTGCGAATCGGTAATGGAAATTTTCAGTAGTTCGGAGAACCGGTAAATACACCTCTGCCTGGCCCCACCACCAATCTATTTGCTGCCTCCTGAGTCCCAGCTACTCAGCTAGAAGGGAAAAAAACTGTTTAAACTCTTGCCGTGGCACTTCAAAGGGCCAGATGATCTGTGGTAAAAGGCAGTGTAGTGGTAGACCGGTGTGCTCCAAAACAAATAGGTAGACCAGTGCACTCCAAAAAAAATGGGTAAACCGGTATGGCTCTGCAAGCAGTTAAAAGCCTGGTAGACCAGTACCTCTGAGAAATCCTAAAGAATTATCAGATGACCATCAAATCACTCCCACAAAATAAGCCACGCCCACAGAACCCGTAGTAAAACATTTTAGAACCCAACCCTGCATACACTCCATTCTTACTTCTAAATATCCCTCATAAAAGTCTGATATATTCTAAATGGAGTTCCATCTACCCAGGATGACCAGGAGTGTCTCATATTCCTTTTCTCTGCATATGGCAGGCCTCTCTGATCTCTCAACTGTTCTTGTTTTTTGACCAATAGGCCAGGTCGCATTGGCAGTAGAGTGTGGCAATACAAAGGCATTTCATTTATGAAGAATATTAGCTTAGTAAACAAAGACACATTTTCTCAAATATAAAAACATGTTTTCACCACTGGAAGACAAATGGCTACAACTAAGTTCGGTGATGCCATCTACTGGTGCATTGCTCTCAGGAAACTAGTCCTGCATCTTTTTCAACTAGGGGAAAATGTAAAAACATTGGGAATGAATTTATTTATTTATTTATTGATTGATTGATTGATTGATTGATTGATTGATTGATTTATTTAATTAATTAAATTTATATACCGCCCTTCTCCTAGCAACTTAAATCATATTTAGACTAATCAGTTGGAATTCTAGAATGATGTGAGGTTTCAATATATTAAGAACTTTTTCTCAAAAACGATAACCTCAAAGAGCTGTTGAGTTTTAAAACAGAAATTCAATTTTCTCAAATACTTTTATTAGTTGTTAATGTTTAAAATTGCAACTTCTTTTATTGAACCCATGGGTTCAAAATTACGGTGGCACTGAAATAAATGACTTAAAACCAGTCCTCATTCTTACAAATATTGCAGTGTCCCTACAATAATGTGATCAAAATTCAGGTATTTCATGGCCGCCATTTGCCATTTTCCCAGTCAGTTTCTGACACGCAAAGTCAATAGAGGAAGCTGCATTCACTTAACAACTGTGATTCAGTTAACTGCAATGATTCACTTCACAATCATGGCAAAAAAAATGGTTGTAAAATCAGGGATAACTCACTTAAGAACCACTTTGCTTAGCTAAAGAAATTCTGTCCCAATTTGTGGTCATAAATTGAGAGCTAAATGTAAATAATTCTTTGAAAAATGTATTATTTTCACTTTTGGGGCTTCTGCACACCTATGTAATCAAGTAACATTTTGGACTTTTTATTTTTTTTTATTAATATAGATAAAAAGAGCAACATGTTCAAAATCCATATAAACAGTGTGTTCTCTGATTACAATTCTTTTGAGTAATATTCATCATATTAACACTAATAGCATTCTCCAATAGTAATCTCATAATAACAGTGCTTTTCTCTCATAATATTAACACATATTAATTGTTAATACTAATCAAAATTAATCAAAATTAATAAATTACAGTATCAATCTGGACTTTTTAGAATCTGTTATCTGTAAAACTACTTCAGAATTGAACCATTTTCCCCCAGCAGGCTTCATATTCCTGTAATTTCAGAACATTATTTAGCAAGTTTTTGGCTCAGTTCTTTTTGATTTTGAAAATCAAAAAGATTTTCTTTGCAAAGTTGCAAAGCTGAGATTCCGCAGTTCTGTTAAGATAAGACTGACCATTTCCCCATTTGCAGAAGTTTTGCCTTTCTCTTGCTTCCCAGTTCCCAGGCTGTAATAGTTCCCAGGCTAGCTGGTAAAAATAGCTTGAAAGTTGTGTAGCTCCTCTGTCACAGAATTGTGATTTTTTTTTTAAAGCACATCAATATAACATGAAATAAGGACATCGAGTAAGGCATGAGCGGGAAGCAATGGATTTTGTTTTCCTTTTCAATATCATAGCTAGTTTTCCAACTTTTTATGTAGGATGGGGCATTGAATGGCATAGGGGCCTACTGGTGAAGACACTCACTTCACACTCAGGAGGTTGAGAATTCAATCCTAGGCAGCAATAGATGTTCCTCTATTAGGTCGCAAAGAGAAAATATCTGTTGCGAACTCCATGTAGGCATCTGGAAGGGCAACCAGCCAGTAAATGCTCAGCTGTATTCATTTCACCCCGACTCCACCACAATAAAAGGGATTATGGGGTCATAAAAAAAAAGTAGGATAGGAAAGACAAAGCAATGGCAGTGTGTAAATATCCCTAAGTTCATGAAACAAAATGCTGTTCATCTTTCTTTAATGTGACCTCTGTGGGAAGTGTAAACTTACTTCTGAAAATATAGTTCTCATTGCAATGTATAGATCAGTGTTTCTCAACATCTGTAAATTTAAGCTGGATGGACTTCAACTGTCAGAATTCCATTGTGAAACACTGGTACAGATCTTGCTTCTAATAGGCCCTTGGGCTTTGAGGTTAACTCCAATTTTTGGAGAACAAAATGAAAATTGCCATAGCATCTGAATGAGAGAAAAGAGAACAAGTACATCTAAAGCACTTAGTATCAAAACAAAAACACAGCATTGGTGTCAGTCCTCCATTTCCCATAAGGCTTATCTCTAGCTCAATGGATATTTCCAGAATAAATAATTTAAAGGATCCTGGTAAATATGTTAAATATGCATGATTGAATAATAATACAGGTTCTATGGTCACTTTGAAAGTCCTGTGGAGCGAGAAAATATGATTTGTTGGTGAAAACAGGAAGAACTCTAAATTTTCTAAATTAAAAACTTGAAATCACCTGAAATCAACCTATTGCAGTTCTCTTTGGAAGATAATCTCTGAAAAAGGAAGGTGTTTAATTGGGACTTTGAACAATGTTACAGCACAGCACATACAATTAACTTGTCTGGATTTCTGAGACATGAATGATTTAAAAAATCCTAAAGGCATACATACTGTGAATTTTAAGTAACAACTAGCATCTCCAGTTCCCTCAGACAATAAATAGATTTCTCTCTTCCCTCAGGATTAAAGTTGTGAATGGATAATTTGTCATCTGAGGAGCCTTTTCTTTACATTGAGCTATCATTTAATAATTTAGCCCCAATCAAATGTTTTATTTAAGATCCACTTGAGCACAGAGACATTCCTTGAACTCTTAAATATAAAAAAGAAAGAAATTTTGCAGATAGCTGAACTCACTGACAAGACACCATGAATATGGGTACAGAAAACCTTAACATGAGAATATTGTGCTGACAAAAGCTAATTATGCTGACAAAAGCTAAGAAACAACTAATGTTTTTCTCAGCTATTGTTCAAATATGTTAAGATAGTTCCTTCCTTCCTTCCCTTATTCCTCCCTCCCTTCCTTTGTGTTTCCTTCCCTTATCCCTCCCTCCCTCCGTCCTTCCCTCCCTCCCTCCCTTCCTTCCATCCCTTATCCCTCCCTCCCACCCTTTGTCTTTCCTTCCCTTATCCATCCCTCTGTTCCTTCCTTCCTTCCTTCCTTCCTTCCTTCCTTCCTTCCTTCCTTCCTTCCTTCCTTCCTTCCTTCCTTCCTTCCTTCCTTCCTTCCTTCCTTCCTTCCTTCCAGGATAGATCATGTTCTGCCCCAGCTACGGACCCCAAAGAACGCAGCACACACAAAGCCGGTACAAACCTTAGTTTACTAAAATAAAATCAGTTTTCTTTTTTTTACAAACAAAGGCTGTTAATGAACTTTCTTAACAGCCTGCAAGAATCCAAAGAATAAATAATCTTAATCTTACTATGGTTGGCAGAAAGCCCAGAAACAATTTGCAGATAACTAAGATCAAGGCATGAAGGAGAGTAAACGGTTGTTCTCTGCAAATTGCTTTAGTTAGTGTTTCTCCTTAAATAGGCTAAGGGAGTGGCCAATTAGCCCCAAGCCTTACTCTCAAGGAGACCTTCTCCTGAGGAGTTACTCCTGCCTTTTGGCAGCTCTGCGTGCCCATGCATCGAGAAGAGGCTCCTCCTCTTCATCCTCTTCACTTAAGGGAGCTTCTGGAGGTTCTGAAGGCCCTGGCTGAATCCCCGCCTCTGGCACCACATCTTCTCCAGCCTCATTGTCTGACTCGGATGCCAGCTGCACAGGCTGCTGGTGCAGCACCACACCAACCTCTTTGCTGTCCGAATCAGCCACCAGCCGCACAGGCTGAGTACAGGCCACAACAAATCAGAAGAATTTTTTGGGCAGCAGTACTGTTGTGTCGGGAAAACCCGCTTCCCAAAATCAGGAGACAAGACCACAAAAGTTGGAGAACACAGGATTATTTGCTAGCAAAGGTTCGGAGCATTCACATGTCAGATTCCAAACCCTGGGCTACGCCAAGGTGTACCTTTTATACATTTTGCAACTTTAGCCACACCAGAAGCATTACGCTTCTGACTCTAGTTCCATATATGGGTAAACCATCTGTTACTTTCCATGCACACTTCTGGTAATATGTTTCTTAATATAAGTTCGTTATAGGGATGATATAGAACATAGGTCATTAAACTCATCAGTACATTTAACAAGTTCCTTATTTCTGTTCCTTGTACTTTCCTGAGGTTTGCAACATAACTTCTACTCCCATGTCAACACTTCTGAGAGCAACAGAAATAGAAACAAGTAAAGGTCAATCTACTAATAAACTGATATAAAAATAAGACCCTAGGGGTGTCCGAATAAGACCCTAGAGGCTGCCCATCTCACTGCCAATTAATTTTACATCCTGGCTAGAAAATATTTTGTATGAGTAAGATATGGAGGGAGGGGGGGGTACTCTGATAGCATTTTTCTAACTAACACATTTTATTCGAAGACATAGCTTTTGCTAGATGCAGTTTATCTCATCAGATCCTGATATCAGCAGGAAGAGGAGAAAGCAAAAGGAACAATCAGATGTCTTCAAAAAGTATTGTCAGATAAAGACATCTTCCTCTTCTCCTCTCCCCATCCCCTTTCCAATTTAAACCCTACATCAATCTAGCCACTCTGTGCATGTGATAAAGTGATATGCAGCTTTGGGCTTTGTACCATCATGGTGCCTGTGACTTATAAATAATATAACTTCATACAGGTTTTTTAAAGCCATAGTATGTGATGTCGGGACTTGAAGTAATCAAGACAGGAAACCAAAACCATGAATATTAATACTACCATTATTGTAAGGTTATTATAGTAATATAATCTTGCAAGTCTGCAAGTCCTTCCCCCTCCCATACTCTTATGGTCCAGAGAACTAAAGAACTGAGATGTGTAGTTCACATCCATCCCCTCCCCCCTTTGGACTATGGTTTTGTTTATCAGGCTGCAACTCTTCCTCCTGTCTCCCAAGGTTATTCTCATAGTCCATTATATATAGCCAGTTTAGTCCAGTGGTTTTAGTCACCAGGCTAGAAACCAGGAGACCAGGAGTTCTAATCCTGCCTTAGGTACAAAGCCAGCTTGGTGACCTTTGGCCAATCATTCTTTCTCAGAATCTAGGAAGAAAGATATGGCAAACCACCACCACCACCTCTCAAAAAAACCTTGCCAAGAAAACTGGAGGAATCTATCAATCCAAGCAGTTGCAGAAGTCAATACTGACTCAAACAAGTGTGTAGGCTATATCAAATATAGAGGCCATTTTGTTTTCTGATATTGGCTGAATTCAAACATAGTTTTAAAAAAGAAAAGCACCATACTTTAAGCTTCTGTGAATCAGTCTCCCTTCAGAAGAAGGCTGAACCCTTGATGAGTTCAGCCTTCTTCTATTATAGCTCTGTGGTAGAAAGCTTTTGACAGGAAACTTTTGTTCTGTTTTGGTAAGATTTGTTATCATGGACAACCCTGGAAAAACTGAGGTGAGATTTAATACCAGCAAAAGCATGGTAGTTTGGTTGGACTGACATCTTCATCTCTTCAATATCTTATTAGTGGCTGCATTTCTAAGGGAGTAATACTAAATCAAAACACTTATAGAAGACAAGGGCAAAATTAATATTAAATATTAAATATAAATTTAATTCACCCATGTAATTAGCCATAATGTTTTAACTATTATGTTTTAAATATCTGGGCTGCAAAAAGATAAAGATAATTCTAACATATTGCTGCCATCTAGTGATCCTCTTTCATATTCACACATAGTTACACCTGGAATTCACAGTCAATCACATCTCAATTTGTTGTAATGTATAAATAAAATAACATGTGAGAATTATGTCAAGATATACTTACATACATTCTGGGTTGGGTGAAATGGCCCATGAGAAACAAATCAATTTCAAACTATAGCTTCTGATTATGATTTATTTCCAGAGATCATACTAAACATTAATACTTGGTCTCAGTTTGGAAATGAAAATAGATCAGTTACCTAAAAATGGAAGTGAAAATTTTTAATAACTTCCTTGAACTGCTCCAGAGGAAAAAGGTGAACAAAGCAACTCAATCTTCATCATTGATATGATGAAGTCAAATTTCTGTGTGAACCAAGCCATTAATGTTTGCTAATTCTGAATGATATTTACATATGAAAAACACTCTAAAGTGTTACAATACCGGAAGAGTAGAAACAACCAGAAAAGGGTTGGATTAATGTGAGTATTTATAGTCTGACAACAATACATAAAAAGAGAAATCAATCTGTAAGCACTTTGGAAACAATGCAGTAATTATTAGCAACAATTGCCAGAAGTGTATTTTCCAATTTTGTGATCTGACAGTGGATTACCAAAAAGCCATAAATGTATCTTGATTTCAATTAATTCTGCAAGCATTCTGAATAGCAGACCAGTGGATGAATTAGATGGCAGGAGAATGAAATTGTTACATATTTGCTCAGAAATCATACTTAGCAAATGCTCATCCTTAAGCATTCTAATCCTTAAATCAGAATAAAGTATTGAACATGGTCCCAAAGAAACCCCATACTCCTTAGTCTTTTTTTTTTAAGACTGAAATGAGAAGATGGAGGGAGTACTAATTTTACTATAAATGGCACAAAATTGAGTGAATTGCTAATTGCTAGAATACAAAATATCTTACGTGCTGATATTAGAGAAATAGGCTATAAATAATAGATAAAATATAGATAATAGATAAAATAATAAATAATAAAATTAAATCTGACCAAAAATGTTTAAAGTACAAAACAAATACACCCTGCACAAAACGTTATTCTGGGTAATGAACAACAATTAATTAAAACACTACATATATTGTTTTAATGGTATAGGGCCTGGGTACTTGCGGGACCGCCTTCTGCCACCGATAGCCTCCCACCGGCCAGTACGCTCCAACAGAGAGGGACTCCTCAGGGTGCCGTCAGCCAGGCAATGTCGGCTGGCGACACCCAGGGGGAGAGTTTTCTCTGTGGCAGCACCAGCCCTCTGGAACGATTTGCCCCCTGAGATCCGTATGATACCTGATCTCTGGGCTTTTCGCCGTGCCCTAAAAACTTTCTTATTTTGTCAAGCTGGGCTGGCATAACCCCCCCCCCCTCTTTTAATTTAAATTGTTCATGGGTTTTAAATTTTAAAATGCCTATTGCTTTTTTAAATTTTCTGTGCCAAAAATTGTTTAATTCTTTTACAAATATTTAACATTTTTTATTGAAGTGTTTTTTATTCTTGGCTGTGCACCGCCCTGAGTCCACTAGGAGAAGGGCAGTATATAAATTTAATAAATAAATAAATAAATAAATAAATAAATAAATAAATAAATAAATAAATAAATAAATAAATAAATAAAATGCCCTTATTAAAATATAAAACAGTCATTATTAAAATATAAAATCATGAAGCAATAAAAGAAATGATGTTCAATTGTGAAATATTTTCCACCACTAGAGTGAGCTAATCTTCCACTTGTATAATATAAGACTAACATTTAGGGACATTTCAATCAACTTTTATAATTCTGGCTTTTATCTGCAACTCTCTATTATTAGTAAATCAAATGAGAATAGCTTAGTTATCTATCTTCTTTGAGTTTGTTCATCATTTCTTCATTTTGATTATCTGATTCTATAGAAATTCTCAGTCATCTAGGTCAAAGGTGCTTTTCAAGAGACAACTGGACTTTTTGGTTTTTCTTTGAAGACTTTTGCTTCTCACCTAAGAAGCTTCTTCAGCTCTATCTGATTGTTGCTCATGTTGCCCTAAAACATTTTGGAGAAATTTGCTGGTCAAAGACTGTACATAATTTGGGCAGAGGTATACAGCAAATCAAGTGGGCTTTCATCATATATGTAGGAGAGGCAGTTCTTAAGACTTCCTTAGTTTTTTAATAGTGGGGTGCATATGTGAAGGCTTATACAGCATTTCCTTCTTGAAAATGATAGGAAATTAGGGTCTCTTGGTCAGAGGAGATTCTGAGAGCTTCAAAAGAAGAATCAGAGATTATTTATGAAATTGGAAATATAGGATGCCTGACTGATCCAAAACAAACATTGCCATTTTTCTTGTTTCTTATTATTGCTTTCTTTATTTCACTAAGTTGGTTAACAGCTAGTGATAATGACAAAGAATATGGAACTTGGGCAGAAGATTGAATGCTCAGAGCTGGAGCCTTGTTGGTAGGTGCTATCAGCTGTTTCCAAACAATCTGACATCTGATGTTGGCCCTGTGCTAATCTAGATCAGGGGTGTCAAACCAGGGGTGAAATGTAAAATTTGTTACTACCGGTTTTGTGGGCGTGGCTTGGTAGGGGGGTAATGTGACTGGGTGGGCATGGCCAACTTTTTTTTTAAATTTTTTAAAGCATTTCTTCTAATACTTTGAAACGCCTCTGCCGATCAAGCAACTCAGCTGGGATCGTCAGAGAGGTATTTTTTAAAAAATATTTCTTTGCCGATCAGGCAACTCAGCTGGGATCGTCAGATACTTTTCAAAGCATTTTTTTAACCACCTTTTCGGCCAAGGGGTTGCAGGAAAAAATGCTTTGAAAAGCCTCTGACAATCCCAGCTGAGCTGCGCAATAATCAGACGCTTTTTTTTTTATTTTATTTTTTTATTTTAATTTTGATTTATATGCCGCCCTTCTCCGGAGACTCAGGGCGGCTTACAATGTGTTAAGCAATAGCCTTCATACTTTTGTATATTTATACAAAGTCAGCTTATTGCCCCCAACAAACTGGGTCCTCAATTGACCTACCTTAGAAAGGATGGAAGGCTGAGTCGACCTTGAGCCTGGCGAGGATTGAACTCAGAGAAATTACAGGCAGCTGGTGTTAATTGCTGCCTTTAGTAGGAGGCATTAGCCCTCTACGCTACACAGGCTCATATTCTACGCTACACAGGCTCATATTTTTACTTTTAAAAGCATTTTTTCATCAGAAGAGCTGGTTGAAAAACTGATAATGAAATAAATGTAAGACATTTCATTATACCACCTGCTTTTGAGAAAGCCAAGGTATACCACAATAATAGCTAGAAAGTATCCAGTTATACCGATACAAACACCAATTAGTGTGATTAAAATGAAATTAAATGAAATTTAAAAATGAAATTAAAATGAATATGTGGAAAGTCAAAAAGAAACATCATGTTATAGAATATTGCATTCTGGTGCACATAAACTAATGCACTACGAACTATGTTACTGTACAAATAAACTAATACAGGATGTGTCTCTTTTATTACCCTTGCATTAAAATGATCTTGCATTAGAATGGAATCTGCCCTGAAAGCATGAATAGTGTTATGTCTCCCAAATGCAAGGAAGACAATTGGATTTACCACCACCGAGAGTATTGTACAAAGATTAAAGTAATGATCTGAAGCATATTGCCACAAACTGCTTAGTTCTCAACCTCTCAGATTTTGAAATAAATTCCACTGACATTTTCAGACTTGCATTTAATTATGTATAATTACAGTAAATGATTTGAAATTAATAACATTGGAGATTTCTCTTTTTCTAGGTTGGCAATAATCTAGCATTCCTACATTTCCTCTTCCTTACTTAAGACTAAGTGTACTTAAAAGCTAAAAAGCAAAGGACAATGCAAAAACAGGTGAACTGAAAACACATTCAGGACTCTTCCTATTTAATATTGTAGTGTAAGTGACATAATAAGGTCTCTTTTGTCTCTTCATTTTAATTCTCTTGGCTAATAAACTACATTTCCCACCAGAACTGATTGTTGCAGTGGTATAGAAGATAATTCATAAATAATTCATTTTTGCTGCAAGCTTTTCATTTTCCTCCCACTTACGAAAGGAACTGTGTGGGACGGAAGAGTTTTTAAAATATTCAGTGATATGAAAAATTTAAAACCTTTTTTAAAATACTAAAAACTAGGCTTCTTCTCTATTTCCATTGCCTTTCTTTTCATGTCAACCTCTCAATGTATTACTAGCTCTGTAATTAATCTAACAATGCAGAATAGTGTTAATTAGAAACAATTCTGGAGACTTTCTACCCATTGTTGCGGTATACCTTGGCTTTTTCAAAAGCAGGTGATATAATTAAATGTCTTACATTTTTTTCATTATCAGTTCTTCCATTAAAATAAATAGGTTATAAGTTCTTTTTGTATACTTTACATACATTTTCCCTTTTCAAGATATTAACAGAAAAATTTATATTTTTATATATATATAAAAATTTTGAAGCACTGTTTACCCACTATTATATTTGAAGCAAGTAAGATTTACCTCTCTTTCTTTATATTTTGAGAATGTTAAAAATTCCAGGAGTGATGAACTATAATATGTTTTTCATTTGTGTTGCTTTCTATTAATTTTTGAGATTTTTGTTTCATAATTCATCAACATTTCTTCTAGTCATCCTCCTTCTCTGCTTTTTTTCTCCAATTTTTACTATTTTTCTAACTTATATCTTATATTTTTTTGAACCCCAAAATAAGAACTTCACCTTATTTTTGGGGAGGTTTTATTATTTTGGAGTATGTGGAGCAAGATGGGGCTCCTCTTGCCATCTTACATGATTTCCAGCTCTGCATTTAAATATTTTCAGAAAGGGCTTATTATCAGGGGGAGGCTTATCTTGGCACGCAAAAGCCCGATTGTGCTTATTATCAGGAATGTCTTATTTTCGGAAAACAGGGTACACCATAAGAACACATTGAAGAAAAGCAGGATGTAAGCATGGCTAGCAACAGTCGTCACGAAAGAGAGTTTCTTTGTTATACTGTATTCCTTCTTGAGAGCCTTGAATTTGTCAGTTTGTAGGATTCTCATCTAAGTAAACCTAGAGTTCTATGACAAGAATTGAATTATAATTCCAAAAATATTTCATCATAGACTTGCCAATGGGAGTTGTAGTTCATCAATATATTTATAGGCCATACATTTCCTATTTAGTCTCCCTGTAGAACACTGCTGGATTTTTATCTTATCCCTATTATTTGTGTAATATCTTTTAAAATATCATATAGCCATCCCAAAAAATCAAGTTTGTCTTATAGTTATGGTCAGTAACATATTGATTACCTTTTAATGAATTACATTTGCTCCAACTCTGGAGGTTTTATAAGAAGAGATTGGACAACCATTTGTCTGAAATGGTATAGGATTTCCTGTTGTAGCAGGGGATTGGACTAAAGACCTCCAAGGTCTTTAATCCAAGCCTTCCACTTCTATTTAGTCCAAGCCTTCCACTTCTATTATTCGGGGAGGGGGAGTTTCAGTTCAATGGTCTGTCTGCAGGTTTTATTACAAGCAGTGGTGGGATTCAGTCGGTTCTCTCCGGATTGCACAAACCAGTAGTGGTGACAGCGTGAGTCTCCACCCACCTAACCTGATGTAATGCCCACCTACTGCGCATGCACAGAAGGATGTGTACATGTGCAGACAAGGCTCGCTCACATTTGTGCTCACATTTGCAAACCAGTAGAGAAACTAAGTGAATTCCACCACTGATTACAAGGTGTCTTAGTGATAGCAAAAGAACATACTATAGGTCAATTTCACCTTAACATTACCATAAATCATCTGGTTTTCAAGCCTAATTAGATGCTCTGTATGCAAGCAGATGAAAGATCTTCACTTTCTGCTCTTTGCAGAGGGCTGAGAATATATCTGCATCAGTGGGGGTTGCCCCCGGTTTGCACGGGTTCTATAGAACCATTAGTAAAACCAACAGGAGGCTCTGCCCACCAACTCCGATGGCATCAAAATGCTTCTGCACATGTAGAACCCACCCCTGATCTGCATGTATTACTGTTCTCAAGATGGTTCTCTCTTTTGCTAGATCACGGCTCTCAATCCCAGAATTCCTCAGCTGCTGGCTGAGGCTAAGGAATTCTGGGAGTTGAAGTCCACAAGTCTTAAAGTTGCCAATTTTGGAAACTCCTGAATTCGATGATTTAATTTTCCAGACTGAAGCTATGGAGCTTCAGTCTGGAAGCCTGTTTGGTTTTTGAATAAAGCAATCAAGTTCTTAATTTACTGCCTGATTCTAGTTGTTTTTGTCACATATTCTGCTAAGGTAGGCAGAGCTGTCAAAGTTTCTAAGCTGGAGAGTTTCAACAGTCAGTATATCAGAGTAGCCTAACATGTATGTAATTTAGCATACTGATTATTCCAATCAGTATAGATTTTTGTGTGTTCTTCTGAGAGCTTCGAAGACCAAACTTCAGATTTCTGTAGTTCTAATTCATTTGGCAGAATTATAGATTGATAGTAAGGAAGTCGATAGGGATTAATGGGGGAAGAAAAAACAGAGCCTCTAATTACAGCTCCTGTTTCTTCTCTTGACATTCCTTTTAAATAAATAGAGAGAGCATTACATTCCAAATACCATGTATCTTTTTGCTGAAAGTACAGCATGAAGATCACTAGGGGGTTCCTGTGAATAAGTTTTTGCTTTTCAGAAGCATTTTCTTCTGGATCACAATGACAACATACAATTAGAGAATTTCTGAAGACGCAAGAAAAAGAGGGGGGGACCTCTTGCAGTGGGAAGTGGCCACCCAGAACCACATTAAGAACAGCAGAAGCTATGAAAAGGGCTGTTCTTGGCATTTTCAGACCAGAAACTGACGTGGCATTGTTAGCCTCTAAAAGTGAACCAGTGCAGCCTTCTCTGACAAAATTGTTTTAAAAACAACTGGCTTAGGGCTACCACTGAAGTTGGATACACCCTATAATACTGAGTGGTTTTATTTACCAAAATGAGGCTATGATGAAAAAGAGAGTTAAAAATATAACAAACAGGCTTAGAGTTAGCCAGTGGGTTGCAGTTGCTAAAGGTCTCAGAGGGCCAGGATTCAGAAATTTTAGGTTCAACCCAACTAAAAACACACTAAGAGATCAGCCTAATCCTTTTTTTAAAAAATCTGCCCTCCAGTCTTTCTCCAAGTGGGTTGTTGTGGGGATAAATTAAGTAAATAAGATGAAACAAATACATTCATGGATTAGAGTAAAGGAAGATAAAATTTCTTTACAGTATACACTATGAGGAGTGAGTTCAAGTGGAAGGACACACTTACTTTTGTCAACTTGGTAATTTTCAAATGACTTGGACTATAAAGCCCATCATCTCAGCATGATCAACAGTAATCAGGTTGAGCTATTATAGGTCGAATTCAAGGCACCTGAAGCAGGGGTGGGTTCTACTTACCTTTACTACCAGTTCGCAACAAGGCCGCACATGCTCTACTGCGCATGCGCAGAAGTGTTCTGATGATGTTGAGGTCAGTGAGCGGAGCCTCCCTCTGGTTTTACTACTGGTTCTATAGAACTAGTCCGAACTGGGGACAACCCACCACTGACCTGAAGGGTGCCAAGCTAAGAACAACTGGTACAAAGAATTAGACAAATTCAGTACGTCCCTATCCTGGAAGTATCCATGATCTTCAACACAGCATTCTTTGGCTGCCAATACATCTCTTTCCAGTGCTTGTTTGTTTGGTTATGTTAGAGGCATCAGAATTAAAACAAGGCATACTATATAATATAAAATATAAAATAGAAGATTAAAGTATGTACAAATTAAATAGATCTTGTCTAGAAACTAGCAACATTAATTGCATTCTGTTACACTGCCACAAGGTCCAAAAGTGTACACTGATTGGAACACAAAAGGCACGTATACATATATGTTGTTGTCTGCATGTCCCCACATCACAAACAGCAGTGCTGATTTTTTAAAATGAAAGTGAGAGATCACATCCAATAAGAAGCCATTTCTTCTATTCTTGATTCATACATTGCAAATGGATGTAGTTATAACAAATCAGAAATACCTGGAGTTATGTCCTGATAATAATAATAAAAAAGAGGCTCTAGGGCTTGTTTGAATCATGTTGACAAATCTCTACGACTCTTCCAGAACTGATTTTATAATTATATATTATCTCTTACTGTACAATTTTTCTTCCATTATAATCCCAAAGGTGCTTTTTTAAGAGGCAACTGGACTTTCTGGTTTTTCTTTGTTTCACTTCTCACCCAAGAAGCTTCTTCAGCTCTGACTGGATGGTGGGAAATGGAAGGATTTATACACCTTGCAGACAGCTGCCATTTGCATTCTTTTAGCAGATTGTTAAGATCACCTGGAGATTTATCTGTGTCATCAGGCTCACCTGAGTGGTGCAAATGAGCATGGAACTGTTGATAGGACTATGTTATAGTCTGGAGATAGATGATATAGTATCCCTCCCCTTGTTCTGATCTAGGCTTGCTGAGTCAGTAAAACACACAAGTAGTCCCAAAAAACTATTTTATTGCAACAGCTGTGAATTCTGTTCATTCACAGATAAGTCCCAAATAGTTATAAAGAATCCTTCAGGATAAGGCTGATAATCACCCAGCTTTATCTCCCTTGACACACTGCCAAAGACCTAATTGGCAAAGCCATACCGAGTCCAGAATCAAACAGATCTTCAGACTTTAAACTGAACAGAATTAACAACGTTGCTTCCTGCAAAGGCTGACATGCCTTTGCTCCTCTTTTAAGTCTTATGGAAGGGGCCAATCATTTCCAAGCCCTACTCCCGAATCATCCCTTTTGTTTTAACTGTTCTTGCCTTTTGGCAGTTCTGCACATGTGCACAATGGGAACAGGCTCCCCCTGTTCCTCTGCCTCACTGAGGTCCAATTCTGGAGCCTCAGGCAGCACATACCTCCCAGATGGCCCTTTCTCTGCCTCCAACGCAGAGCCCTCATCTGACCCTTCCCCAGACTGCAGGACTGGCCCATGTTCCTCTGCAACCTTCTCACTGTCTGACTCTGCTGGCAGCTCTGCAGGCCACAACTCCCCCTCTACGGATCGCAACTCCCCCACTGTTGAGAGTGGGCTATTTAATTGTGACATAAATGGTCTCTTTGACTCCTTTTTCAAACCAGTGATCCTCTCTGTCCAAAATGTGGACTTTGCTGTCTTCAAAAGAGTGGTCTTTATCTTTTAAATGCAGATGGACTGCTAAATCTAATCCTGATGGATTTCTTCTCCTATGTTGTGCCATGCATTGTGTTGTGCCATTAATGGGGAAAGCTCTCTGCTACAGAATGGAGCTGTGGTGTTACAAAGCAGATAGAGTGACATATTGTGAAATGGAGCCCACTGAAAGCACATTGGGGAAATCTTGGAAACTTTCTGTAGGCAACTCCAACATAGGCTGCATTAACAGAGGGATAGAATAAGATCAAGTGAAGTGTTAGTACTGCTTTATAATACCTTGGTAAGAGCACACTTGGAATATTGCATCCAGTTTTGGTCACCGCGATATTAAAAAAATATGTTGAGATTCTAGAAGTAGTGCAGAGAAGAGCAACAAAGATGATTGCGGTTTGGAGGATAGACCATACAAAGAATAATTGCAGGAATTGAGTATGTCTAGTCTATGAAAAGAAGGACTAGTAATGACATGATAATAGTGTTCCAATATTTGAGGGGCTACCACAATGAAGAGGGGGTCTTCCAAAGTACCAGAAGGCAAGGCAAGAAGCAATGGATGCAAACTATCCAAGGAGAAAAGCAACCCAGAGCTAAGGAAAAAAATTCCTGATAGTGAGAATAATTAATCATTGGAACAGAAGTTCTGGGTACTTCATCATTGGAGGCTTTTAAGAAGAGACTGGACAGCCATTTGTCTGAAATGGTACAAATCCTACACTACAGAATCTCCTGCTTGAGCAGGGAGTTGAACTAGAAAACCTCCAAGATCCCTTAAAAGCCTGGTGATCTTTTATAATCTATGCATTGACTATATATATATAGTTTACCTTTGAATTTGTAAATAGAGTAAATAGTTTTATATTTGCTCATTGAGAATGTAATTAAGAGATATTTTTAACATTTTCGCCATACGCTAAATGAACAAGCAAACAAACAAACAAACAAACAAGCATTCTTTTTTAAGAGGCATCTGGACTTTCTGTTTTTTCTTTGAAGACGTTTTGCTGAAGAAGCTTCTTGGGTGAGAAGCGAAACATCTTCAAAGAAAAACCAGACAGTCCAGTTGCCTCTTGAAAAAGTACCTTTGGAACAACCATGACCTTGATGACTGAGAATCTCCATAGATTTCTCTTGTAATGCTATTTATCCTCTCAGTGACCAGCAAAGTTTCAAAAAGTACCACACCAAAGAAATTTTGTTGAGTTGAACAGCTATAGAAATAGAATAAATCAAATAAAAATCAAATGAAATGAAATGGAAGTCAAATAGATGAGATATAAAATAATAGAAAAATGTGATTTACACTTTTATAATGTTGTTTTAATTACATTTGTGCAAGTGTAAATCTACAATATTACAAGAGAGAGGGGTAGATCACTTAAAACAAGATAGCACGTATTAAACCTAAAGTGATGAGTAAAATAGAAATGGTTATTAGTATAACCAGTTATGCCTTATTTGTATCAAAGCAACACAGAATTTGACCAATACACAGAAGGACAGACAAATTTAGAATTTTATAAGAAACTGCCCCCATTGTATTTGTCTATCCTTCTTTGAAATTTACATATTAGGGACAGACCAGATATTCCCATAAAATTTACAATGTAATAATGCATATAAAATCATTTCATTATCCTTCTCACCATATAGGCAGATATGCTTGGTTAATGGGATTTTGAATAACTACTTAGTAGCAGTAAAGAGGGTAAGATGTTATACCTGGCTTTGAAAAACGTTATCCTTGGTATGGGGGAAATTGTAGGTATCTTGCTGGTTCCCAAATACCTTTATCTATCCAATTTCTGCCATTTGCTATTGAAGGCTCAAGCAATCAGATTTACACATGTAGAGCTCAAGATTTATTGTATTTCGCCTATAATACAGGAATCTTGCCTTTCCTTTGCTTGGCTTCTCTTGGTTCCACAGAACTTAGGGGGAAGTCAGTTCTGGATCTCTTGAAGATGCATGACAAATAAAGACTAATTCTCCACTGTAGTACTCTTCTCTGCTTGGCTAAGTGTTTCCCAACAGCTATTAACTTCAGCCTAAATTTCTGTAATGGCATGAAAGAATGATCTTGGGAGACAGAGTAAAGAGCAAGAGAGACAAAGCAAATGTCAGATGAACAATTTAGACTGCAGCAGAAATGTGATCAGGACAAGGAGATCAGAAGAGGCTCCCCTTAATTTCTTTAATTTTAAAGAAAATGGGAGAAGAAATTTAGTTTCAGCTTTGCAATATTTTGTTAATGTAACCTTACAATAAAGTAGAATTAGTTCATCTGGCTGTGCTTCCTATCTGGTCTATCTCACAAAACTGACAAACTTCTTTTAAACCTCTGCGGTATCTATCAATATCAATATTAGACCCCAGGAGGATTGGTCACAACTGGAGATGGCTGAGAGGGTAAGGAACTTCCATCCCTGTCCTATCTTGGCTTTGGTAGGCATGGTTTTAGCATAATTTTTAATATTATTTCAATGCCAGTTCATTTTAATCTTTTAACTATTTTTCAGTTGTTTTTATAATGTGTAAGCCATCCATATTATGGCGGGGGAGATGGACAGCATTGAAAATAAATAAATGAATGAATGAATGAATGAATGAATGAATGAATGAATGAATGAATGAATAAATAAATAAATAAATAAATATTCTTCATGTAATAACTCAAGCATATAGCAAAATATGTATGTGAAGTGATGGTGACATGATGTTTAATTCAAAAAAGTTTATTCTAGACTATTCCATACAACTGTGGCAGTGGGTATCGGGGTTTGTGTGAATAATTGTAACTTTTTAAATGGAATAAATCTTATATTGTCTTGAAGGACAGAATGAAGCACCTAATTTAGAAATCAATTCTTGTGGAGCCAGAATTTTTAAGACCAATTTTCACTGAAATATGTTTGGACTTCCATTTAGGCTTTCAATAGCTGGATAACCTGTTTCCTCCCCTTTAAAGAGGAAAGATGTAAAATAGGAGCTGGTCCCATTGTTAGGATTCCTCTTTTGTTCTTCAGCATTCTGATGGTTCAAGGAGATTAGATTTTTGGATGAAGAAGTGTTTTGGGTGAGAAATCCAGATGATCACATGAGCATCTGCTCCCATCAACTAGGGTAGGGAAACTGCAGCCTAAAATGCAGTTTTAATGCATCCCTGAACCTAATTTTATTTTAAATTTTATATGAAATCCACAGAAAAGGAGAAGCCACAGAAAACTGCACCCTGCTAAATATTATCCACATTTGCTTTGATTGGTGCTTGGTTCCACCCACTTGTGATTCTAGTTACACCTACAATTGTTACTTATCCCTGCTCACAATTATCGTGTAGCTGCAAGCTGTTAACCCAGGATGCTTCCCAAAGATAAATATCCCTTTCCAAAATGTTATTTAGCGCCTATAGGTTATTATAAACCCAAGCGGCAAGTATCCTCATCATAATATATATATTCACTTTTTCTATGAACATATTATTTATCCCTGTGAAAGGATCAGTGTGGTATTATAGTTAGTATGCTTGATATTGTTACTTTAAACCTCCCTCACTGCATTAAAGTCAAAGACAGTGTTTTAATTAAAAACCTCTGGCACTTTTTAACATCTGGCTTCTCTTGAGAACCCCCAGATTATGGCCTGCTAAATCTATATGGGCCAGTCCTAAAGTGGGGGAGAGAAAGAGAAGGGGGAGAAGAGGGGAAGAGGGGAGGGAAGGAGGAATGGGAGGAGTGAATAGGGTAAAGGAGGCAAATGAAAAATATGGTTAGGAATTAGGGGAAGATGTTTTTGGAACAATATAGTAATGAAACCTCTGATGTGGGAAAGCAATGTACAAGAGTCTAAGCACTGTGCAGAAATGCAAATTTTATTCAAAGTGTGAATGTTTAGTGTGGTGTCAGATTCAGAAGGATTTTTATTTCAGTATGGCTAGCTCTTCAACAACTTGCCAGCATTTCCTTGCCTTAAAAGGGATATGAACTGCACTTCAGCGAGGATGTTTGTCCCTCAGGATATTCCCCCTCCCATTTCAATCCAGTCTACGTGGCTGTGCTTCAGAAACACAAACACACCAAAAAACTCTTTAGCCCAGAAGAAACATTAACAAAAGGTTGCTAGTTTTGTAAAACAAAATGCACTGTTCAACTGTTCTTGTAACTTTAACTCATACCATTGTAATATTTGTTTTCTTCTTTATTTTGTTTGAATGTATTCTTAAGAGCTGGTGATGCAGCTTGGAGCTTTTGGAGAGTGTCTACCAGTCAGGACAGACAGCACTGAAGCTTGAGGGGCTGCAGATTTTCCTACACAATAATTGATAGGCTTAGATGACTTCATCAGCTAAAGTATGTCATGCAACTAACTTCCCCCTGACATTGGCCTCTTAACTTTCTTCCTTCTCTTCTTGCCCTCCCAGATTCTTTGTCTGTTTGGTCTATTATTTGCTCTTACTCTCTTTCCCAGTCTCATGCTTTTTTACCCTTTGTATTTCTCTAATTTATTTAACAGATGACATTTTTCTTTCAGGAGCGCACATACATAGACACACTTTCTCTCTTTCATTGCCTCTGTAAAAGACTCTGCCATGATTCTTCTGTGTGAAATCAGAAGTACAGTTATAGCTATATACCAATGCAGGCACATATACAGAGAATAATATTTTGTATCTGAAATCTGTCTAATAGAGCATCAAGTTTCATTAAATAGAGCTTGATAGGGGGGGAAAAAATAGAATGAAAGAATCCTAAACTGGAGATTTGTTTTAAGTATAATCCAACTCACAGCTCTAAAGCCACAATATGGGGAAGACTCATTGCAATTTGCTGATGATGGGAAAGCTGACAATTAAGCCGAACTGAATTTTTATTAGCTGTCAAAAATGCCCTAGTGCTTTCAGCCATACTATTTCTCCTATTTTGATAGGAATTCTACTGAAGGATTTTTCTGAAATTAAACTTCAAGGTGTCTTTGCCTCGCCTAATAGTTTTGCTATCAAACTATTTGGCTTTTGTAAATCTTGATTCCATAGAACATAAATTCTTAGGAGTAGAAACATTTTTCCATTAAGAATCAGTTGCTACTAAAATTGATTCTATACATAAATGAGGACTTTTCATGAGGACTTTGGGAGTAAAGGAATTGATATGGTTAATCTCATTTCACCCTTCTCCTTGTTTGCAGATGATCACATATGTCTAGTACATATGTACATTCTGATTTGTGAGAGCAGCAGAATGTTAGCTGAGAAAACATTGGGGATCCATCTTTCTATTTGAGATTTAAAACTAATTGCTAAAATGGGACTCAGTCGTGATACCAGTTTTCCCAATATTTGAAGGGCTGTCACATAAAAGAGGTGGAGGACCTATTCTCTAAAACCTCTAAGAGCAGGACAAGTAGTAAAAGGTAGAAAATTATTAAAGAAAGTTCCAACCTAGAATTAAGGAGTGACACTGAGAACATTTAATCAATGAACAGCTTGCCTGCAAAAGTTGTGGTGCTCCATTACTGGTTAGACAACTAAAAGACCTCCAAGGTCTCTTCCAGCTCTGATATTCCATGTTCTAATTGTTGTCTCAACTCCTCCTTCTTTGAAAATCCATCTTTCCATACCAAAAGCAAAAGAGGCCATAATGCATTTTACAGGGATTGCTATGCAGCCACATTTCCTGAACGTTATACTACCTAGAGATGAAACATACAGTACTATTTTTTTCTTGTAAGCAAGTTTCGCCTATGACTCAGAGGGAGTCTATGTGGCACATATTTCTCTTCCTCCCTCCCCCCCATCCTTCACATGAAGTTTGCCAGAGAAATCCTTTTCTAGTCTCTCTCTTTCTACATTTCTTCCCCTCCCCCTTGTGGTTAAGAAATTGCAAATGAAATACAGAAACATTTTAATATAAGCAGCAGCAGCAGCAGCAAAACAATTACGTTTTAGCAACTAATAAAAGGTGGCTTATAGTAGAAAAATAGCTAAAATTCATACAGTGGTACTAGATAAAGGTTTGATGTGATCTAGAAAGTTTTTTCTTCTGTACCAATGTCCTAAGGAGGTATTGGAAATCACAGATCTGATGTTTTATAATTCCAAATTGTTTTATAATTCCAAATTGTCTCCAGTTCCATCTGCCAGAGATAGATAAAGTCCTCATGCATAGAATAATCCTTAGAAGGATCTGATATATAAGTAAAGCTCAAATGAAGGTCATAATGACTAGGATAAAAAATAATGCAAGGGTGACTAATTCAGATCAGTGGCTCAGAAGAAATCTCTGGATATACACATCTATTTCTATCCCTAAAACTTTCAGGGATTTAAAGCACCTTTTGCCCCTTTTTTAAAAAATCCAGTCCCTTCAAAAATTATCCATTTTTTCCATAAGGAAACTTAAAATGGAAGACTTGGTACATTTTGCTGCTTAACTCTCCCCCACCCCCCAGAAAGCTAAACTTGGATTGGAATATTCAGTTTTTTCTGTTCTGTTCTGGTGCATTATAATGTCCAAAATAGTTTAGCCAGCCTTAATTAAGCTGTAACAGCCGTACCTCAAGGATTCAAAGTAAGAAGGATCTTTCCCTTTCCCTTTTTAATTCATTGTTTTAGCTGGAGACACCATTAATTGAACTTGGATCTTTGACTAGAAAGAATTTGTTCCATCTATTGAACTGCTATCTTGTCATTTAGTCTTCCTGCGAATAAGGTCTTCTGGATTTATCATGGAAAGATTGCATAAAAGGAAGAAGGCATCCCAAATCTTTTTAATATACTTGGTTTTGTTGAGGATATATTCTGGGCAGCAAGGGTTTCTAGACAAAGTGGAGAGAAATGTGAAGACTAAATGTGAAAACATATGTGAACCCCCCCTTTCTCCCCCGAATGATATAAAGAAGAAGAGAAATGATAGGCTGGTAATCAAAACACAAACTCGGCATATGGCTTAGTAAAGTCTACAATTTAAACATACAGTAACTTTATGGTTGTGGTAATTACTATTCATAGTATTGTAGACCTGGTAACAGTGGCCTGGTTTCAAATTGGAACGCTAACTATATCATTTTGAAGAGCTTTATTTAGAATTCAGAATATGCAAGATTCATTATAAATGTCTATATTTCAGTCGGCCACATCACTTCCTCCATCAAATGTGATGCCATTTTCGAATATTACTTAGCTTTACATATATCTGTTGATTATCCAGCTTAGACAGTGTATTAATAAACATGCATTATATATGAATAAAATGAAATATAAGCATACATTAAAATACTTGAATTTAAACTTGCACTTGGAGTAGTGCAGAACAAAAGGAAATACCCTGAAAAGAAATGGATACAGTTTTAAGTTGCATTTTAATTTTGTCCCAGTTTTCCCCATAGTAAAACCCTGTGCAGAATATTGGGTTGACAGATAGTATTCAATGGATAAGTGGGTTCTCCCCAGTCCTGATTTATCATTTGTTTAAAACTTTATTCAAATGTTCTATTAGGGATTTTCTACTGATCCTTCACTAATAAGCTAATAAATGAGAAAAGTAAATTGTGGTCGCTGTGTGACTTCTTCACTTTTCCAAATCATTTAGAAGACACTTTAGAAATGTACAGTAGCTACAATCAGTGGTGGTAAACTTTTTGAAACAGAAGGCAAAAAGCATGTGACAGATATTTCCATAAAAACCAGATGAGTTATTTCCAACTGCTGCTTCTACTTTTCCTAGTACCTTCCTACCAGCATAGCTTATTTTTCTCCTTTTTTTCTTTGGCAATTCAACATTCTTCCAAGCAAACACTGAGTTGATAGCTATAGTACATATATGTTTTATGACAAGGTGACACAGCACCTCCTCACAACAAGATTTTGGTATATCAAGGTAATGTTCAATGATTGTGCCTTCTTTTGCATATTAAATTATCATACATCAAATTCTTATGTATCATTAAATACCTATTAATATAATCATTAAATACTCATTAATACCCAGCTCAAGGACTAAACAGATCTATGCCCAATAGGGTTGCTGATCTATTTGAGTAACTGCTTATAAATCTGCCTTAAATATTCTGTACATTTGCATATAATCTGCCTTGGAGACTAAACATATGGAGGTTTAGTTTACAGTAAGAATGCGGAATTATAATAAGAGGTTCTTGCATTATAATTAACAACAATAATAATTGAAACAAATGGAAGGTTAAGTACTCTTGTTTATTATCTTTCCTGTGGATATATAAAATATGAAATGGCAAATGAGTAATTACTTTGAGTGCACAAAATGAAAAACCATAAATATACAATGTAATATTTATGCTTACTGCAGTGCAGTAGCCCAAAAGTAAATGCAATTCAAAATTGAATTAACAGTTTCCAAATCACATAAATAAATATTCATTTATTCTACATAACCTCAGTAGGAATTTTGTGTCCAGATTTTGTTGTTCTTTAAAATTATATAGATTAGGTAGAATTTGTGCCAGAGTTTACTGATAGCATTGTAAGAGAAAGGAAGAGAGAAAAAGAAAAAGAAAAAGAGAAAGAGAAAGAGAAAGGGAAAGGGAAAGGGAAAGAGAAAGAGAGAGAGAGAGAAAGAAAGAAAGAGAAAGAAAGAAAGAAAGAAAGAAAGAAAGAAAGAAAGAAAGAAAGAAAGAAAGAAAGAAAGAAAGAAAGAAGGAAGGAAGGTCAGAAAGGAAGGAAGGGGAAGGAAGGAAGGAAGAGAAAGAAAAAAGAGAAAGAAAAAAGGGAGGGGGAGAGAAAAAAGAGAAAGAAAGAAGGAACAAAAGAAAGAAAAAGGGAGGGAGAGAAAGAGAAAAAAAGAAGTGAAAAAGGAAAAAAGAGAGAGTTCTACTTTCATGGAACTATATTGAACATCACTTCTTTGTCAACTTACTTTTTGTGGTTCTGGACAAATGAGATAGGGCTGTGTATTGCACTGTCTAATAACATGTTTCAGAATAATGGCTAGTTTTGTAGAAAGTATGCTTTTCCTTCAAACCATAATTAAAGGAATTGTATGAACTTGGAAATGGAAGCTTAGTTACAAATGGTAGGGTGGAAATTGGAAGAGGAAGTTAAAGAACCAAAACTGGCAGATTGTATTCTGAAGGCTACACCTTTGTGTTGTAACCTAGGGAATGAGCATGTTTCTAAAATGCATAGACCTATCAAAGAAGAGGCTTACTTAAAAATAGACAACTATGCTGAGAATTAAAGAATGAAGCTCAAAGATTAAGATGAGTTAATTTCAAAAGTTAATGTTCGTTTATACTGAATGTAGTAAGCTGAATATAGATAAGTTTTAGTTCCTAGGATGCAGGCAACAGTATATTTGCCTGCAAGATAACCTCTAATTTAAAGATCCTAGCTTGCATGCAATAGTGTGACCATTGATGAAAGTTATCCAATAAGATCAGTTCCGAGGATGCTATGGAGAGCCTTGTCCTTCAAAACCGTCCTGTCCTTCAAAGTTGCATTAACCATCAAATAGACCACACACCAGTGGTGGGTTGCCCCTAGTTCACACTGGTTCTATAGAACCAGTAGTAAAACCAACGGGAGGTTCCGCCCACTAACCCCAACATCATATAATGCTCCTATGGATGTGCAGAAGGGCATGCGCACGGGCTCACTTTGCTCACACACAGATGTGGCCCCATTGCGAATCAGTAGTAAAGATAAGTAGAACCCACCCCTGCCACATTCCATTTATTAGAGTCTCAACATTTTTACTAGAAGACCTGAACCAGCCAGGAAGAATATCTGGTTACTGATAGCCAAGCTCATAGTTTATTAATCAATTCAAACTTCTCCAAATTATGAAGATCACATGTGTCTCTGTCAATAGACCTGCCCAGCCTGTATCTCACTCTGAGAAAAGTTGGAGTTAATTAATAGAATAGGCATGAATTAAATAGACATGAATTGCAGAATATTTTGCATAAAAATGAAGGTGAAGATTATTTGTGAATAAAATTAAAAATGGCATATAATAAAAATAAAGCATGTGTAAAAATAAATGAAATACTGAACAAATGGTTCAAAATGAACAGGGAATATAAGAAAGATATATAAAAGCCCCCTTGTTGTTTAATGTACTATATTTATACTTTTATATATATATTGGGTATATATATTTATACCATACATACATACATAAATACATACATACATACATGTTTTCTTTCCTTGTCGTAGGCTTTATGTGTATTTCTCTTTAGCCAGGTTCTTCCTACGTAAACCAAGATTTTTATGCAGCCCTAGTTCAGTAAAACTAGTGGATTATGATTTCACTGAACTAGGGCTGTGTAAAAATCTTGGTTTACGTAGGATGAACCTGGCAAAAGATATACATACATACATACATACATACATACATACAGGAACACGAAGCCGAAAACACCAGCCTGAAGATGACGAATGAGACTTCGTCGAAACATCACCAAGACACTCCCAATTTTACGCGGGAGAAGACCCGAATAACCAAAGACCTGCATACAAACACTCACGAAAACCTCAGAAAATATATATATATATATATTCTGAATAAACCTTCGCCTCTTTTCATAGAAAAACATCAGTTATGATCACACAGTTTGCCCATAAACACTGAACCAAGAACAACCAAGCCAGAAGATGACGAATTCGATTTTGTCAAAACATCACTACCACCCTTCTAAAGATATGTTTACAATTACATGGGAAGAAACCCGAGATATTATCTGTACACACACACACACATATATATACCCCCATACCTCCCCACCAGTATTTATAGAGAGATGGCAGCTCCGATCACACTTTGCTCGCACAGGCACAAAGCCAAAGGCACTAGCCTGAAGATGAGTGGAACCTCATCGAAATGTCACCAAGATACTCTCAATCTTGAAGACCAATTATTTGTTGAAAAGTAGTAGATAGTTGATCTGAAACTTTTATATACTAAGTTCTTAGAAGGACTGCTTTCCTGAAGTCTTCTCACAATTATGTGTATTAAGCCAGGAGTTCATAAGGATTGTGTGGCTGTCATTGTGAAAGGGGTAGTTGTTGCCCGGGGGATGTTGTTGCCTCTATGTTGTTGCTGAGGGGATGGCCCAGTGTAGGATTCCTACACTCTTCAGGTAGGCTTCTCTCTTGTCTACTCCTCCTTACAAGTGTCACAACATTCTCTGCTTTACAATTGAATCAAAAGGATTCAATCTATCCTATTAGACCTGGTAAGTCCTCAGTAGGACTTAACACGGCAGGTACACTAGTTTCTTCCATTAATGGGGAAAGCTCTCTGCTTCAGAATGGAGCTGTGGTGTTCCAAAGCAGATAAGATGACATATTGTGAAACATGCCCTCTGAGAGCACATTGGGGAAATCTTGGAAACTTTCTGTAGGCAACTCCATCATAGGCTGCATTAACAGAGGGATAGAATAAGAGCAAGTGAAGTGCTAATATTGCTTTATAATGCCTTGGTAAGACCACACTTGGAATATTGCATCCAGTTTGGTCACCACGATATAAAAAAATTGTTGAGACTCTATAAATAGTGCAGAGAAGAGCAACAAAGATGATTAGGGGTTTGGAGGATAGGACATATAAAGAACAATTATAGGAATTGGGTATGTTTAGTCTATGAAAAGAAGGACTAGGGATGACATGATAACAGTGTTCAAATATGCGAAGGACTGCCACAACGAAGGAGGGTGGGGTCAACCTTTTTGCCGAAGCACTAAAAAGCAAGACAAGAAGCAATGGATGAAAACTATCCGAGGAGAGAAGCAACCTAAATGAGGAAAAAATCCCCAATAGTGAAAACAATTAATCAGTGAAATAGCTTGCTTCAGAATTGTGGTTGCTCCATTACCGGAGGATTTTAAGAAGAGATTGTACAGCTATTTGTCTGAAATAGTATAGAGTCTCCTGCTTGAGCAGGGAGTTGGACTACAAGATCTCCAAGGTCCCTTAAAAGTTTGATGATATTTTATGGTCTATGTATTGATTTTATAAAGTCTTCCATTCCTCTAACCGCAGTAAAAATTATGCCACCAGACTCCAAATTTGGGGCTTAGACAACCTAGAACTACACCGATTTCAGTCTGACATAAGCATAGTACTTAAATTATCTGCCACAATGTCCTTCCTGTCAATGACTACTTCAGCTTCAACCACAACAATACAAGAGCAAATAATAGATACCAACTCAAGGTAAACCATTCAAAACTCGATTGTAGAAAATATGACTTCAGTAACAGAATGGTCAATGTTATATTATGTTATGTTTATTAGATTTATATACCGCCCTTCTCCCGAAGGACTCAGGACGTTGTACAGCCATGTTAAAACAGTGAACCATACAACATTAAAACCCATTTAAAACTGAATTAAACAAATTTGGCTCTTTCTATTAAAAATCCATACGTTAAAATACCCCATCGCAAGTTTCTATTCAGCCAGGCCAGCCTGCTGAAATAACAAGGTCTTAAGGGCCCGGCGAAAAGTACGGAGGTTGGGGATCGTACGTATCCCAGGGGGTAGTTTGTTCCAGAGGGTGGGTGCCTCCACAGAGAAGGCTCTCCCCCTGGGGGTCACCAGCCTACATTGCTTTGCTCATAGCACCCTGAGGAGCCCATCTCTGTGGGAGTATGTTGGTCGGTGGGAGGCTACTTGCAGCAGAAGGTGGTTCCGTAGATATCTGGGCCCAAAGCCATGGCTCCTTTAAAGGTGGAAACCAACACCTTGTAACGCACCTGGGAGCCAGTGCAGCTCACGCAGGAGAGATGTCTGGAATGCATTACCTGACTGTAGTTTCTTCCCCAAACCCCCAAACTTTAATCTTAAACTGTCTACTATTGACCTCACCCATTCCTAAAAGGTCTGTAAGGGGCATGTATAAGTGCACCAGCATGCCTACTATTCCTGTCCTAATATTCCTTTTTTACTTACTCTTTTCATGTATTCAAATTATGTTTATACTTTTTATCTGTAATCTTATATATGCTTGACAAATAAATAAATAAAATAAATAATCTACCTTTGAATTTGTAAATAAAATAAATAGATTCATATTTGCTCATTGAGAATGTAATTGTGAGGTGCTTTTTAACATTTTCCCATACAATCAATCAATCAATCAATCAATAATAGATACATATTATTATGGAATGAGCACTGTGGAATTAAAATTAATTTTAAAACACCAAAATAGTCATATTTAACAAAAAAATTGGTTTCCTAATTATAAGCTATACTTAATGGTACAATACTAAAACAAGTAATTGAATTTGGTAGTATATTTATTAAAAATGTGAAAATGCTTGAGGAAATGTTAAGTAGCAAAATGCTGGTAGAAGCATGGTGTGTAGTATGTTTTGAGGAATAACTTTTTGCCCAAAAAAGGAAATTGATTGCATTTATGGCATGTCAAATTGTTCAACTTTCAATTGCCAAACATTAGGGTGCTTAAAAGTTGTGACATGCCTTGGGGATTGTAAAGCTATTTTGGTTACTTTAAAATAATTTAGATGTGCATGGTAAGTAACTAGAGTACATAATATCATAATTTGTTTCATTTCACAGGTTGAGATGTCTTTCTCTTTTTGTTAAATGTTATTTTATCTGAGAGTGCTGCTCTCAGTGAGCCTGTTAACACTGAGAGTGTTAATGCTGCTGACCTCATTTCCTGTGAGTGTGATAACTGATCTGTAATGGCTTCTAAAAAAAGAACAAGACTGGGAACATTCACTCATATGAGAAACCTAATTGGGACTGACAGGCACTTGCTGCTGTCTGAACTCCCAACACTGCGAGACAGTCTCTGATATGGCCTACTGTTAAGAGAACTGTAGTAGTGATGATTCTAGAAACTACCAGCAGCCAGTCTTGCATGAGACATATATCCAAAAGTGCTTGAAAAGTAGGAATGAGTGAACAGTTCTTTTGTGACCCCTATTGTAAATTCATGAGTGACAATCTTGAATAAGATCCAAGAGAGCTGGGATCAAGCCAAAAATATATTTTGATAGAGGAAAGCTAGATGTCAACGAGACTTTTACTGGGAAATTTGACAAACTGTTTGACATCCTCAATTGCAAATGTCAAATTGTTCTGTGTGCCGAATTCGGTTGCCCTGTTGGCTGAAAAAAAGTTCACATTAACCTATCTGCCCTAAGGAGATGAAGCTACCATTGAAGGAACTTGCTTTCATTAAAGGTCAGAAAGACGAGATTGGCTCTTTTGAATCACACTATATGCACAAGTTTGCCAGATGTTTCCAAGAAGAAATGACTAATAAAAAGTCATTTCAAAAGTGGCAAGATGATGAGAGACAAAGGCTCACGAAATATAAGCGGAGAAGTATTTTAGACATTTTGCTATTGTCAAATGAAGTAATTATCTCTTATGATGAAAATGAAGGACATAAGACTGATGAAGATGAAGAGGAATGTGATGGAAGTTTTGAAGAGGACTTAGACCAGACACATGTGCCCTCTGCTTCAAAAGAAAAGACAGAAATAACTGTTAGCAATAACAACTGTCACTATGCAGAGCATATGATACGGTGTTGGTCTATGTGCCACTGCTCCCATTACCACAGCCACTATCATAGATGCTGGCTTGATCACTGAAGAAAACAAGAGACTTGTAGTTGACCACAAAAAAATCAAGAGAAAAAATTATGAAGTCCTTAGATCAAGAATTTGATGACCTCTGTAAGAAGATGAAATAGAATTCATCTTCTTTGATGGCTGTATATATGCATCTAAAGTTATGCTGAAAGAAAACAATTCAGACCCCCAGTACTATAAAAGAAGAACTTTTTTTTTGCAGTGAGCCAGTTGGAAGATATCTTTATCATTTCATTCCAGAGAAAGGCTCAAAAACAGGAAAATGTGCTCAAGTGATTCAGATAATCTGGTATATTTAATGAAGAAGAAAGGCATTGACAAAAGCTTGAGGGCCATTGGAGGAGATTCTACAAATGTTAATAGTGGCTGTGAAGATGATGTCATACACTGGGTAGAGGTCAAGCTTGATCAGAAGTTGATCTGGTTGATGTGTGTACTCCACACAAATGACTTACTCTTATGACACTTATCACAAAATTGGATGGAAAGACCTTGTCTAACAACAAATGGACATATAAAATTGGCAACATGCTAGATACTGCAACAGAACTTGACATTGATCCTTCATTCACCAGAGTTTCAATTGATGAGCTTCTCATTTCACTGAGTGACAATGTGTGTAAAGGATCTCTCCACTGATCAAGCTTGGGGATGTTGGCTCACACAGGAAATAAGTACAGGATAACTTCCCACAGATCTGGCTCTTCTGTAAATTGGCCCCATAAGCCATTCACACTGGTTGACAATTGAAAATTGGCTTTGTTGAATACATGTTTAACATGTATACTTTGAATACTTTGTTTCGAAACATAGCTTTAAAGCAAAACTCTCCAAAACTTAAGAATGATAATGGAACACATTGTTGGTGTGTACTACCCTTGCTGGTTCAATACTGAAGTAAAACATTCCTGAATTGAAGGCCTGCATAATGTGTTGTTCCAGCTGCAGTGTCAGACTGAAAAAGGTTCGGTTGATGCTGTTTTGCAATTATTCAGTGCTCAGCATGGTACGCTTTCAGTGAAATGATAATCCAAACACTCTTATGTTCAGATGATATTCAAGAAAGGAGAGCTGGTGTGCAAAAGATCATTGATTTTAGGGGTGAATTTGATGATGTGCTGGGAGATTTTTCTCTACCTATAAGAAAAAGACCTTTAATCAATGCCAGAGCATCCTCTCTGTTGGAAATGATTGATTGGTCTGAAGGTGTATATCAGCCACCTTTGAAGTGCAAACTGTCTACAACAGAAATAAAGAAGTTGTTGATGAACCAATGCAAGTACCACAGTGGCTCTGTCATGCTCAGTCAATAGAGACATGTGTGAAACAATTCACAGAGGCAGGAAAAAGTGTGTATACAGATAAGAAATGTGAGGGTTATATCAGAGGCCAAGAAGTAAGTCAGCAGCTGATGTCAAAGAACAAATCAAAACAAGTTTTGATAAAATTTGCTTAAACAATTTTGTAACTCGGATAATTGCTTTCTGATATTAGTTTATGATTGCATGGATTATTTTTTGCTTAGCTAGGTAAGATTCATGCAAAAAAAAAAGTTTAATTTTTATAGCACAAGATGTAATTTTGAGAAGATAAAGTTAAGAGTACTTGGGTTACAAGAGACTTTTGTGGACATGGATCAGACATAGATTTACCATATCAAGTTAAACATTATGTAATTGCAAAAATAACAGCATATTTGAATTCTTGGTATAAAAACACATATTTTAAAACTCCAAAAAAATGTAATGTGCAAAAAAATATAAAAATTAATTTTTGCCCCATTAAATGACATGCATATCCCTATATGCATTGAATTAAGTGCAATACATATAGGAATATGTTTCTCTAAGTTTTATTATATGGAAGTGAGAATTTATTATGTCAGGAGAAGAATAAAAGCATGTGGGAGTAAAAGAATGTAATGGTATGGGGTAATTAACAATAATGGGGTGAAAAGAAGAAAAGAAGTCAGGAATAAATGGACAATCAATGGATGTGGACTGGAAATAAAAGTGAGTGATCCATTCGGAAGAAGTATGTTGAAATAATTTGATGAAATACATAGACTATTAAAACTGAATCACAAAACAAATCTATAAGACAACTTGACTGGGTCAAGTGGAAAGGGAAGATCAAGAAAGTCATGGCTGAATGGAGTTATGGAGATCCTCAAAAAAGGGAGTTGATAAGATTAAAGAACAAAAGATAATATGTGAATCAGAGTATGGATATGGCAAAGCAAGGATGGTTTGTATTTTATAAGGATAGAAAGGCATGATGAATTATAGAGATGTGAATTAGGTCTAGCTTTGCTTCTTTTCCTTTTTCCTACTGGTGTATTTGAATTTTTGGCCTACTGTTTCCCATTCCTGTCTGCATTCTGCAGAAAAAAATACTGTTATGTGATTAGTCTATTATGGATCTATTGTAAACTAAATGTAAAAAATTCATGGTACTTGCCATTTTATCTTGCAGCCCATAATCCAATATTTTAACTGTAAATTTTATGAAGACACCCTGTATTCAGTTACATGTGCTTACGCCTGTTAATACTAATTAGCAATAGCACTTAGTATTACCGCTTCATAGTGCTTTTACAGCCCTCTCTAAGTGGTTTCCAGAGTCAGCATATTGCCTTCAACAATCTGGATCCTCATTTTACCCACCTCGGAAGGATGGAAGGCTAAGTCAACCTTGAGCCGGTGAGATTCGATCTGCTGAACTGCAGCTAGCAATCAACTGAAATAGCCTGCAGTACTGCACTCTAACCATTGCGCCACCTCGGCTCAATTAATATTTAGGGCAGATAAATAAATTGGAGATGAGTCTAAATAATTGAAGTTGATAAAAATCTAAGTGGACTATCAAAATATGAATTTCTTCAAATAAGGTAAATGTGCAAAATAAGATCAAAATGAATTCAGTAGAAGTCAAGATAAATCAATGCTCATGAAATTATGTCTAAACTGATGTCTCCAAACTGGCAATGACTATCAATAAAAGGATTTGGAGGCCACAGTAGATATCAATGGAAACATCATCTCAAGGAATGGCCCTTTTCAAAAAATTATTTTAGAAAATATTAACAGAAAATTAAATTCAGCTATCAAGTTTATAGTCTTCTTCTTGTCCAATATCCATCATCAGAAGTTGGCGATCATGTTGGCAATCCTATTTTTGTCAACAGCCACATGAAAAAGTGCTGCTTAGTTTTGTCCAAACCAGTCCCTTAGGTTTTGAAGCCATGATGTTCTTCTTCAGCCTGGACCTCGTTTGCCTTCAATCTTTCCTTGGAGGATTAAGTGAAGGATGCTGTATTTTTCTGGGTGTCACATCACATGTCCAAAATATTCTAACTTTTGCTTTTTAATGGCTTTGATAATTTCCCTTTTCTTTCCCAGACAGCTTATCACCTTCTCGTTTGTCATTTTGTTAACCGAGCTTATACGTAACAACCGCCTGTAAATCCACATTTCCAGTGCTTCTAGTTTCTTCAAGTGGTTTTCTGTCAGAGACAAACTCTTTACTCTGTTAGATGGATAGAAAAGATGTAACATCTGACAACCCTGATTTTCAGTTTTAGGCTTATATCGTGACTGCAGAAGACCTTTATCATTTTGATGAATTCTGTTCAAGCTTTCTCTATCCTTGTCTTTACTTCATTGATCATGTCCAAACTTTCATGTAAATTAAAACCGAGGTATGTGATCCTTTCATCTTTTTCTAGTGGTATTCCTTCCAAATTTATCAGTGGTAAATTAATGGGTTGTTTGCTGACGACCAGGGTCTTGGTTTTTGAAGTGTTAAGCTTCAAACCATATTTTTCAGATATTTCTGAGTCTCTGTTGATGAGGAGTTGAAGGTCTTCATGCTTTCTGGAAAGCAGAACTGTATCATCAGCATTTTTAAATTGATGATCTGAACACCATTTACTTAGAGACCAGCATCAATGTTTTCCAGTGCTTCATTGAAAATTGAGTAGATATAAAACAACAGCTGAGACAGAATACAATCCTGTCTGACTTCTCTTTGTATTTCTGCATCTTCTGAGTATTTTTGGCCTAGTCTCACATTTGCTACCTGATGCCAATGCTCCCATATGAGGCAACACCAAAATACCTGGGGGCTACCTTAGACAGGACCCTGTCCTTTAAGAAACATATTCATAATATGGCTGCCAAGGTTAACAGCAGAAATAACATCCTACAAAAACTATGCGGAACAACTTGGGGAGCTTCAGCCCCAACTCTTCGATGTGCAGCCCTCGGGCTTTGCTACTGTGCACCTGTATGGATAAACAGCTCACATACAGGACTTATTGATGTTCAACTTAACCATACAATGAGGCTAATTACTGGGTGCATAAAAACTACACCTAATTACTGGTTATCAGTTCTTAGTCACATACTCCCCCCGCACTTACGACAACAAGAAGCTCTCATTCGGGAGTATAGTAAGATCCTATTAAATTTTTCTCTACCCATACATGGATACATTCCTGATCTCCTAAGATGCTGATTAAAGTCAAGAAATCCACCAATCTTGACAGCGCGTAAGTTGATGGCCGATCATCAGAACACCACACAAAAGTGGATGGAGGTGTGGAGAACCTGTTCTCCCCAAGATGTCTCCAAGCATATAGGTCCTAGTAGCATACCTCCAAGATTTAGCCTACCCCATCACAAATGAGTGACATATAATAGAATTAGAACAACTCATGGGGTGTGTGCTGACTCCCTGAATAAATGGGGAAAGGTACATTCAGCACAATGTGATTGCGGGGCCCCTCGACAGACTATCCAGCATATAGTGAGGGAATGCCCTAACAGAAGGTATCCAGGAGACTCTAGGGACTTCCTCTGCATAACAACAGCAGCTACTGACTGGATCTTCAAACTCGACATTAAACTTTGAAATGTTATTTCTGTTTTTCTTTTAGGTTTTCTTACTGCTTTTTTAATGTTTTAATTGTTTTTAATCTGTAAAAATGAAGTGTTTTAATATTGTGTGTGACCAGCCATACTCTAAATAAATAAATCTCTTTTAAATGTATTGTTAATAATCAGCCAGAAACCTAATCTAGCAAGCCTATGTAAAAGCCTATATAATTCAGTATTGGCTAGGATGGGACTAAAATAAGGTCTTGGTAGATCTCAGATGTTTTAGGGTACTAAGATTAATTAAATTTAAAAAATTATATAGGGACTTGTTATAAGTTGCACTTTTTCTAAAACAAATCTATTGAAAAATAATTGTATGGCATTAATACATGTAAGATTTTGTTTTGATAGAGGGAGGCAAAGAGAAAAGCAGATAATTAGAACTGCCTCAAAAGGCTACAAATTTAACAACCTAGAATCTTTCATGTGTTGGACTACAGTTCCCATAATGCCCAGCCTGCCATCCCTCAAGAAAAACAGGAAGATGGGAAAAGCATCTATAAATTAATCAATTATTTTCTTATTTGCATATTCTTGAGTCTCTCTCTCTCTCTCTCTCTCTCTCTCTCTCTCTCTCTCTCTCTCTTAGAACATTTGATTGGCTGATGCATTTCTTTTTTAGAAGGAGAAATTCCATCTTGTTTTAATCTTGTTCATAGCTAGCTTTCCTTGCTGATTGCCAATTGCATTCCTTTTAAAATGTTGCTTTGGCTTCGGTTCTAGGCAAATTTTGGAGCTGAAAATTCTAAAAAAAAATGGTACTTTATGCCTTCTTCTTTCTTTCCCTAACAGAAAACAGGCATAGCCTTAGTTATATAAGTATGTGATGAGGTGGAGAAATATAATGGCTGCCATTTCCTTTTTTATTTTTGCTTTACTTTATTTATTTAATGAAAAAGAACAGAGAAAAAAAATATCAGGAGTGAAATGCTCCCGGTTCGGATCAGATCGCTTGATAGAGGCAGGTGGTTCAAAGAACCGGTAGCAAAAATCCCTGCATCACCACCACCCCATTGCCAGGCTGAGCCACGCAATCATCAGAGGCTTTTTTTTAAATTTTTAAAAACATTTTTTCTACAACCTCTTCAGCCATAAAAATGCTTTTAAAAGTAAAAAAAAAAGCCTCTGATGATCGCGCAGCTCAGCTGGGATCGTCAGAGCCTTTTAAAAGCATTTTTTCTACAACCTCTTTGGCTGAAGAAGTTATAGAAAAAATGTTTTTAAAAGGAAAAAAAGACTCTGCCAATCAGGCAAGTCAGCTGGGATGATCAGAGGCTTAAAAAAAAAGCTTCTGCCAATCAGGCAAGTCAACTGGGATCGTCAGAGGCTTTAAAAAAAAAAGAAAGCCTCTGATGATCAGGCAAGTCAGCTGGGATCATCAGAGGCTAAAAAAGAAAAAGAAAGAAAGCCTCTGCTGATCAGGTAAGTCAGCTGGGATCCCCAGAGGCTAAAAAAAGAAAGAAAGAAAGCCTCTGCCGATCAGGCAAGTCAACTGGGATCGTCAGAGGCTTTAAAAGCATTTTTTAATAATAATAAAAAAAGTTGGCCATACCCACTCAGTCATATTACACACACACCCCAAGCCACACCCATGGAACCAGTAGTAACAAATTTTATATTTCACCACTGAAAAATATATAAGAATAACAAAAAGAAGAAAGGAGAAAACAGTACAATAAAAGAAACATGAAATGTATATACAAAGACAAAGTGTGTATAATCAAGGCTATGGTTTTCCCAGTTGCAATGTATAGCTGTGAAAGTTGGACCATAAGGAAGGCTGAGTGCCAAAGAATGGAGGCCTTTGAACTCTGGTGCTGGAGAAGACTCCTGCGAGTCCCTTGGACTCCAAGGCGATCAAATTGGTCAGTCCTAGAGGAGATCAACCCTGACTGCTCTTTAGAAGGCCAGATCCTGAAGATGAAACTCAAAATACTTCGGCCACCTAATGAGAAGGAAGGACTCACTGGAGAAGGGCCTAATGCTGGGAAAGATTGAGGGCAAAAGAAGAAGGGGACAATAGGTGGCTGGATGGAATCACTGAAGCAGTAGGCATGAGCTTAAATGGACTCCGGGGGATAGTAGATGATAGAAAGGCTTGGAGGAACATTTCCATAGGGTTGCAATGGGTCAGACATGACTTCACAACTAACAACAACAATAAATATACAAAAATAGGTGTATGTGTAAGAAACTTCATAGAAACAGTATCAATAAAGCATCTATAAGCAACTTGTTTTAAGTTGCAAGTAAATAATAGGTTTCCCATCCACTATGTAATTGGAGCCAAACCTTTACCTTTCAAATATTGCAGAACCAATTTCCTGGTGATAAACAGATGGCAATTGTGGCTTGGTAGGATTTGACAGGTGGCCATCATGGTTAATAGGGGCTTTTGCTCAACTTCGTGCTATGCGCAAGTTATCCTTTATGGATAGGAAGACTCTTCTCTTGATCACTGACACCCTTGTCATCTCCCACTTTGATGATTGCAATGTACTTTACATGAGATTACCCTAGAATATTATCCAGAACTGTACAGAATCTGATGAGCAATTTTGGAGACCCCAAAGATGATACATGTAACACTTCCGATGTATGAGCTGCAGTTTGTTTCTGGGTCCAATTCATGATGTTGGTTATGATCTTTAAAGTGTTAAAGATTATCTGCAGAACTGTCCTCTCCCTATTACATAGCCTGTTCCACCCAGTTAGGCAGAGAAGGTATGGTAAGGACCCCATTAGTTCAAGAATTTCAGCTGGCAGGTTATAAGAAGAAAGCCTTCTTTGTTGTCATCTTTTGAATATTCTTCTACCAGAAATGAGTTGCACCACCGCTCTCCTGGCCTGAAAGAGCTCAAAGATTCAAATTGTTTGTGCTGATTTGCATCATCTCACAAAAGAGTACATAATTTTACAGTTAATTAATACCTTCAAAATCCACCTTCCAATGGCTTTTCAACTTTAATTACTCTATAGCTATAGCACTTAGATTTATATTCCACTTCATAGTACTTTATAGCCCTCTCTAAGTGGTTTACAGAATCAGCATATTGCCCCCAACAATCTGAGTCCTCATTTTAATGACCTCAGAAGGATGGAAGAGTCAACCTGCTCAGAATCGAACTCCTGGAGTTAGCCTGCAGTACTGCGTTCAACCACTAGGCTACCACAGCTTAATTATTCTATCCTTATTTTAACTGCCTCATTTTACTGAGATAAAATATTTTCATATGGTTTTTATGTTTCTAGGTTTTTAATTATACATCATCCAGTTGGTCACTCTGTAAATGAGATGAGCAGTCTCTATATTTGATAAATATATAAAATAAAATAAATCATAAATTATCATTTTCCAACTGTCAATTTCTAGGTAGCTTGTTGCATCCAAATATACTAAAATTTATTTCAAAGTTAAATTAATATATTGTTATTTATTCTCAGACCATAATAATAATAGAATATTGTTTATACAGAATCCTTATAAATAGCCAGATGTGTAACATACAATTAGTACATAGAAAATACATAAATACTATTTATTACTAAATAGATTTAGTAAAGATTTACTCTAAATGACAGATTCTCTTCCTACAGCTGAACTGCAGCTGAACCTGTTCTTTTGATTCAGATATACAAACTAATATTTACAAACAAATATATCAGAATATACTTTGCTGTCTCACTGCCAGTCTCTATTCTGCCACACTAACAATACCATACAGTGATATCACCTATCAAGGACAAAACATGGGTCAGATGGTCTTCTTTATATGATTGGGAAAGAAGTAAATTTTGACAGATGACTAGGCTGTCAGGTTTAGCCACCAAGAAAAAAAATACTATGTTTTCGCACAAGCATTTTACATGGCTTCTTTGACAGGAACGCAATCTTCTGCACTGAAGTAGAATGACTCTGGAAGACAATCCAAAAGATTTTGCACCATCTTAAAGTGCAAAGTAAGTTATGGGTGTAAGCTTATCCTACCCCCTAGGACCGTGATGGTGAACCTATGGCATGTGTGCCAGAGGTGGCACACAGATCCCTTTCTGTGGGCATGTGTGCTGTCACCAGCTGCTCTTTTGATTTCTGATCCACACATGCACATTGGCCAGCTGATCTCCTCGTGTGCTGGAGCCCCAGAAACCTGAAGATCATTTGGCTGGTGCGCTTGCATGTACCGAAAACTGGAAGACCAGATGGCCAGAGCTTATATGCACTGGCCAGCTGATCTTCGTGTTTCCGGGGCTTTGGTGCGCACGCATGTTCTGGTTTGGGCACTCAGTGCCAAAAAGGTTTGCCATCACTTCCCTAGTATAACTGTAACGCCATGCAAATAGTTGGTAAAGTGTGTTGGATTCCATGCATGCTAAAATGGTTTGTAGCGTTCTAAAAGGGGGAAGCACAACAGAGATGAGATAAAGACATTATCAATTCAAGGGTACAGGCCATAATAATTAATTAATTAATTAATTAATTAATTAATTAATTAATTATTGGGACATCTTATGCTGTAATTAGTTGGAGAGGAGGAAAGGTCCCAAGATATTGGAAAGATGTTTTCTATCATGCATTTGATATTTCACCTAGATTTTCTTTTTATTTATGGCCTTAATAGTTATTTATTATATTTATATTTCAATTTTCTTCTAGGAAAGCTATCATATAAATATAAGCAATATACATAGCACATTCCCTTTCAATTTTATTTTCATAACAATGGTTCTAAGAGGTTGAGACATACTGATTATTCTGTAGTCATCTTCAACAGAACAGGAATCCAAATTTGAAACAGTCTGATAGCACCATTTAAAACTAACAAACTTTATTATAAGACATAAACTCTCGTGCAAGCTATAAAGAAAGATATATAGAAACATGTATATACTAAACCTTTAAATTTGGAAGGAATGGAATGGAATGGAATGGAATAGAATAGAATAGAATAGAATAGAATAGAATAGAATAGAATAGAATAGAATAGAATAGAATAGAATAGAATAGAATAGAATAGAATAGAAATGCCTCCATGTCTAATTACTTTTGCAGGCAATTCCATATAGTGGCATCGTTCAAACAATACCCAGAATGTGACAGATCTGTAGATATTTTTCTCAGCCCTCTCTCTGACTTGTGCAATGTCAGTGGGCTGATTGCAATTGTTTTGGGGTGAGTTTTTTTTTGCAGTCCTAACTATCTATTGAAGTTTATATCTGTCCTGTTTTGTTATTGTACCCAACTACACAGTTATAGAAGTACAAATTAAGATTCAATCATTCTTCTGTAGAGCTGTATCAACAATATCTGGAGCAGTCTGAATTTTCTGAGTTGACACAGGAAGAACATTCTTTGTTGTGCCTTTTTAATGGAGGTTCTAATATGTGGTGTCCATTTCAAATCCTGGGAGATCTTGAAACTTGAAGATCTCTACTGTTGACACGGTGCTGTCTACTATTGAAAGAGATGGTAGAATAGAAGGGCTCCTTATAAAAATTCACTTCCACCTCTACAGTTTTAAGTGTGTTCAGCTACAGATTGTCGCAGCTGCCCAGCAGGGCCTATTGTTCAACCTCCTATCTGTATGCAGATACATCACTGTCTCATGTGAGACCAAAAAAAGGTAGCATATAACCTCATCCACAGGAACAGAAATAGATTTTCTCATCTTCTTAAACATAAATAATTTTTCTTTAAGCTACTTAAGTAGGCCACTACTAAAGTAAAGTTGATACGCCTTCCTAAGCTGAAGAAGCTACAGCAAAAGTTTCTTAGAATAACTAATATATTATTTTCTTTACTCTATAGAGGGCTCTCTCCTTCCATTTTCAAACAAATTTGGGCAGTTAAGACCAGTATAAAGAAGCTGATTAAATCCAGATGAAAGGACATTCGACGAAAAGTCATTCCAGCAGGGCAAACTGGAAGATTCCATAGTCAGCTGAGAGAGAGAGAGAAAGAGAGAGAGAGGGAGGGAGGGAGGGAAACAGAGAGATATTATTTACTTTCTGTTCTTTGAACCTACATTTTCTAGATGAAGACTCATGCAGGTGTAGTTTTAATTGCTGCTTTAATTTAATGCAATCAATTCTTCCATTTCTTTGTGGTAACCTAAAAAACAGATTCTTATTCCATCGACTCCACGTCTTCCCTGATGGGGACTTTTCTCTCTGCTTTATGAGGAAAAAAATGGGCTTCTTGTTTCAGAATGTATACAAGGAATGCTAAGGATGCATTTCCTATGACCCTCCCTCAAATATTGCTGAGTATTAATATCAGAAAATGTGGAACGCAGTATATGTTTGCTGCACAATTAATTCAGAACTATTATGCTACTGTGTTCAGGTCCAAGCAATCAAACACCTCTTAATAAACTGAAGGCTTTCCCTAATTAATTGCATGTTCACGAATATGTACAAAGTATTTTTCCCCTGGATATGCTAATAAAATATCTGTACATGTACATACAAGTAAAAATTAGAGATGTGTGGTATACTGGCTAAGGTATTGAATGAAGAGCAGAACTGGGAATATTCGGGTTCAAGTCCACCCTCAGCCAGGGCAGATGGTTGAGTGGCTTTGGCCAGTTGCTATATCTCACCCAACTTTCTTCAGAGGTTGAAGAATTAGAGGAAGAAATCAGAGAGGAAGACCAGGTATGTTGCCTTGAGTTTCATGAGGAAACATGTAATAAAATAACAAAATTAACCTTCCAAGACCTCATTTGTTCCTTTGAAAAAACCAGACCAAGCTTTAACATGTCAAGAGTTCAAAAGACACTAATGGGTTTTGAGAAAAAGCCGTTTCATATGCTTTCTGCAGTCCTATTTTATATGTGTGGGTTTGATAGAAGCTAAATCAAAGCACCTCTTTGAAGCTTCTAAGAGAAATAATGCTCTCTAAAGCTGCCCTAAAGCTTCATTTTGCCCCAGCAGTCATAGCTTCTGTTGCTTGCAAGATAAATTGACTGAGGCAAACTAGTCCAGCTTCAATGCTTCAAAACAACATGAAGTATCTTTGAAAAGCAAAGCAATTGATTCAGGTAGAATGTTAACAATCTTGTCTTTATATGTCTGTCTGTCTGATATATCATATTTAGGAAAAATTCCTTAGGTGCAACAATATAAAATGGGAATGTTCCTTGTATACACTTCAAACACTGCAGTTTTCTGATCACTCACTCCAACACATATGAAGGAGAGTACATTAGGAAAAGAAATGCTTAGGACTACAAATTTTAAAAAAATACTAATTTGATTAAAAGCCACCTTAAGAAAAAAAAAAGGAGAACATGGTTATAACATCCCCTTCAGAAAAGGGGACTGCCAACTGAGAATTGTATTTGTGAGACTTTAATTTTAATTAGGGGTGAAAAATTATTTAAAATTAAAGCAGTACAAGCAGTGCAATTTCATTGGAGCCAATCCCCAGGTGAATGGGACCAAGTCTGTATCTGTTGATGAAAAAGCATTCTATGTTTCCAACTTCTATTATTTTAATAGTTTGTTCTACTTTTCTATTTTGAAAGGGCCTTATAAAACCTCCGTTGTAAGTTTCATCCATTTTTTTTCAGTCTGAATGATTAAAATGCATCTTTCTTTTTTCTCTCCTTCTAAAACAAGATTATCCTAAAAACTTTAGGAAAGATTGCTTCTGGCTTCCACAAAAGATTGGTTCTTGCGTTAAAGTTCCTAATATACAGCCTTATTTCCATTGCTCTGACACGTCACAAAGCAAAAACAGTCAAATCTGGCAACTGTGAACATGAGATTCCTTTTATGTTAGTGTAAGCAACGCCTCCAAGGTTTTGACTCCCCCATCCATTTCAAGCTACATATGTTTTCCAGATGAAAGCAGTGACACTAGAGCAATGAGAAGCAGCTTAACTTTTAAATGCTACAGTGTATGCTGTGTTTCATTTACAGTAAAGAAAAAGCTAAGCTAAGGAAAGGAAAAGGAAAGCTTTTCCTCCTTTTACCTGCTTCTATTTTTTTTAAAGTATTTATTACTTTTGGACATCTTTTTTTCATGGTTTTTTTTTAAGAATAACTGGTTGACAGGTTTAGTTAGTAAACAGTTAAATCCTGCCCCGAAAAACTGTTATGGCAAATTAGCAGCCATCAAATCTTACTCCAAACAGGTCTCCTTAGACATGAAAATTTTGCACGTATTAAATTACACTTGCATTAATTGTCTTTTACAGTAGAATCCTGACATTAATTCATGTTTGAATTGAATTAACCATAAAAGGAATAATAAAAATTCATCTCTGGAAGTAAGACCTAGTCAGTTTCTCTAACATTTGGCCTCTGAGATTTCTTGTTGCATCTGAAAATCAAAATCTTAAGCTTCTTGTCAAATTCAGAAGTAGGGGGGAAATAGTTATAGAACCAGCCGTTTCTAAACAGGGAATTGGGAAAAAACTTGGCAAAACCTCTGCTTATGTGTAAAATGCCTTTTAGAGCATAGACTGATTTAATAGGCTAAAACCCGCTAAATCCTATACTATAGGATAAACAGCATAAAAATCCTGTTGTTATTATTTTAACTAAATACTTCCTAAATTTATAGTTTCTGTGTGTTATATCAAAAAGGAAACGTAAAAATTCTTTGGGGTGGGGTAAAGCAGATTTGGGGAAGAATTAAAGCCCTAGGAGATAGGCTGGTTAGAGGAGGAGGAGGAGGAGGAGAAATGCCCCACTGTTGTTAGGGCATCAGAAATTATGTTTATGCATTCATCTCAATTAGATCAAAGATTCTGCATTTTCAAAATTCAGAGATTAGAATGATCCTTAATCTATCTCTAATACAGGAAAAAAGTAACCACAGGTATAGAGACGCACTAGCTTTGACAGCATAAAAACATTCTTATAGAAAATACTAAAGGGGAAATTTTCCACCAACTGCCCAATCTACACTGAGCATTCTTGTAGTTACAGAAAGCTGCTTGTTTTTTGTGAGGGAGATTAGATAGATGTCAATTAATGGACTGTTACATGGTTAACCAATTGATGTAGTGAATAGGAGCTCCTTGCACTGTGCTTTATTTCCAATTTTACAATTTGTAATTCTGTTAACACTATAAATAAGGCAAAGCTAAGCAAAAGCAAAATATTGAGTTGTCATGCTTTATAATGCTGTTTCAGTCTGTTGCCACGTCTGTAGAGAATTAGTTCAGCAAAAGGAAAGGAGGTGGTAGGAATACCTTCTGCTCAGCAAGCCTCTAAAAAAGGAGCCAGGACTTCTGAATTCCAAATGCCACATCAGCAAAACTTGGAATCTTTGCAATGTGGAGATTTTGAAAGAATGCAGGATGACAGGCTGAATTGTTGCAGCATAAAGTTTCAGTTAACTTTCTTCACCATTTTGATCTGGAAGATAGAACCACACAGTCTTCGACATACTTACTGTATAAAAAGAGTAAAAATATATATATTTGGAGGAAGCTATCAAGACTAAAAAGGAGGAGACTCAGAAATAAAATTTATAAGGACCATATTACTAATTATCCTTGAGAGGTACAGTCAGCTTCCAAAGAACAATATTCTTTGAAATTGTTGGCACCAGTTTTTTCCATTTTGAAACACTAAAAGTGCCTAATATTGATTATATAAAACACATATATTTTAACTATCATATAATTTCTATTTTAAAAATGAGTATCAAATAATTTTCTTCCTGCCTATAGTTGTGAATTCATGCAAACAGTTTACTACTAAAGAATAAGACAAACTACTTCTTTACTATTGCCAAGACATTCAGTTCACTGGAATAATTTTTTCTTAAAATTCTAGATCTACTAAATTAAACTGAATTATTTGCTGAAGTTTCCTTCTAAACCAATTGATAAAGGATGCCTTGACATTTGTATCAGCCATATTCATATTATTTTCAAACTATATTTTAGAAGACTAGAGATGAACAACACAAACTTTTATGTTTTGACATAAAATAAGATCAGTAGCTAATGTTATTAGTTATCAGAAAACTATTCTTTGCTAATACAACACAGGTATTTTAAAGTTGTGTTATGAAAGCAATTGGGACTGAATTCCTCGTTGCTTTCATAGCTGTGCTAAAACACAATGTGACTACATTGGTTAGTAATGGCAATTCCAGAAGTCCCAGTTGCCATTGTTAAGGACCATGTGCATCTTTAAGAGAGAACTTCAAATGACCACAGTGTCCGAGTTCCTGCCAGCGTCTCCATTTGCTTGTGGAATGTCAGAAAATTAGTCACATGACTGCAAGGATACTGAGGATCTGTCATAAGTTCTTCTCATTCAGTGCCATAACACCGAATGGTTGATTGATGGCTGAAAAAGTTGTAATCTGATAACTATAGGTACACTATTATTCAAAGACCTCAGCTGATGATAAGTAGTTTTCATTGTAGTTAGTACTTTTAAGCAAACCAGTGGAATCAAAAATTTCTAATTTCGTTTTCTTACACAAGCCAAAATGTGTGAGCTTAAAGCATTCTGCACTTATTGCAAATTCTTTAGGATTGTTTGAATACAGCTTATATTTCTAATTCAACATTGGCAAAAAAAAAAAAAAACCAGAAACCCAAGGCATCTAAATGTTATTTCTATTGAGTAAGAATATATAACATTTTTGCTCTTCATTCTTACATTCTCAGTAGAACCAATTTTTAGATTAATTAAACACCCAGCAACTTGCCTAATTTCAGTGAAAGAATTAATTTCAGACAATAATTTTACATGCAAATATATGTTTAAAACTAGAGTTAGATTATTTTGATAGATATTTCCTATAAATATTAATTTGCTAATTTTCCTATTGAGGTATGATAATATTAAAAATGCTACTAGGATGAATGTTTCTTGTATACAGTATATAACAACTGCTTCTTCTGAAATCAAATTATGCAGATGGAATCAATTGACTTTCCTCAGCATCTTCACAGTAAATTTACCTTAATCATTTGAAATGAATAGCCATGGTTTCTGGATTTGAATTGGTGGAAAATTTATCCATAAATTTATTTATTTATTTATTTATCATAGTTCTATGCCACCCACTCTCCGAGGACTCTGGGCAGCTTACAACAATCAACAGTATACTAAATAGCATATTGATCCCAACAATCTGGGTACTCATTTTACCCACCTCGAAAGGATGGAAGGCTGAGTCAACCTTGAGCTGGTGAGATTTAATCTGCTGATCTGCTGAACTAGCAGTCAGCTGAAGTAGCTGCAGTACAGCACTCTAACCACTGCGCCACCTTATCCACCTAAGAAATGAAGAAACAATTGTTTTCCAAATATGATCACAAGATATTGATCATTATCAAGCTGGAAGTAGGAAAATAGATAAGAACTTTTGAAATGTCAGGGAACTTTCATCTAGGGAACTTTCTTAATACCCATGTAAGATTTTACCTCTCTTTTCCTTAACCAAAGGAGTCTACTTAGGGTCTAATTATTTTTAGACACCAACAATTTCCACTCATTACTGGATTACCATTTCTAGCCTCATATATCATTTGCCCTACTTCCTATGTTTGAATTCAGATGTATATGAGATATTATCCTTCACCACATTTGAGAAATTAACTTAGTGTCTCTCTCTCCTCTCTCTCTTTCTTTCACACCCACACACTATTGTAGTCTTCTTCTTAATCATCATCATCAATCATTCCATTCCAGGGGGGGAAATGAGATTAGAAAGATAGCTAAAAGACTGCTAATCTTACCTCCAATCAAGCTGTCTGTTCAGAACATAGGAAGGACTGTATTGAATTTTTATTTTATCTGAAGCGGAAGTAGTATTCCCCATTTCACATTTGGGTAGACCAAATTGCCCTGATAAAAAGCACCTAATGGAGGACTGTAGTTTAAATGAAAGGTGAAAATTCTCCTAGTAGAAAGTATTCAGCTGTCCTGTTTTCTTTTAACTCTTATCTTTTGATCTGCATCAATTTTTTGCCTCTCAACCTCTTAATTACCTCTTAATCCACATAACCACTTAATCTATATAATTTTGTTGCCTTCCTACTTGTGCTTCTTTTTTTCTTCCTGCTCTCTGATCACCCTGGTCCTCTTCACTTCTTCCATTCCCTTCATTTCTCTGATGTGTATGTAGAACCATCTTTCATCAATGCAATATTATATTGTGAAGAACCCTATCATAATGAATTATTGATATTATGGAAGAGTTGGACTTATTGAAGTTTCCCTGATCTAGTTAATCTCCAGATATGTTAGACCACAACTCCAAGAATTGCAAGTTATCAGTTTTATTTCTAGATGGGAAAGGCCAGGTCTAAATGCTACATCTTAGGAAATGTCATTTTGTTACATAAATATTTGACTTTTTAATAAACATCCCAACGACCCTTGGCAGGAGCCTTCGTTGTAAATGAGTACCTACTTTGAAAAGCATGCAGTGTAAACATCTTGTTCAGTCTGGAAATATTTTTTTTGGAAGGCCCGAAATCGTGTGGTATTTATTTATCTTCAGGTGTTTAAATACTATCAGACCTCAAATGAAACATGCATACAATTGTGTGCGGCCAGGATCCTATAGTTTAAATTAATGTTTTATATGTGTTATTAAGAAATAACTAAAATATACTGTGACAATTAATGTTATTGCTGGCAATCAATGCTATTAAGAAAATAGGCCATATAGTATTTAATGAAATTTAGGAATTTAGGAAAGTATGCAGCTTTCCTTTGTGCAATCATTCTCAATATATGAACGCGGCCATTGTCTGATTTTTTTTTTTAACTTTTGTTCAGAAAATTACTTCAGTCAGTTTCAGGCTGCACTGCCTGGCAGAATTTGAACTAAGAAACTCCATTCCTAAAGCTAGGAACAAATATAGACTATATTAGATTCTGTGAAATCCTTGAAGCACAGAAAGAATCACGAAGTGATTAATTGTCAGAGAACACTATGCAAGGTACCTTTCTGTATAGGCTAGGCCTATGAAGCCTATGCTAACTCTTCAGACTGGAGCAGAAAAACATCAAGATCAGCCCTACAATTAGGCAAAATGAGACAACTGCTTTAGACAGCTTGATGGGAGGTAAGAGTAGCAGTCTTTTCGCTAACTTTCTAATCTCATTTTCCCCTTTGAATGGGATGATTGATGATGATGATAAAGACTACAATGGTGTATGGGTGTGAAAGAAAGAGAGAGAGAAGAGAGAGAGGAGAGAAATAGAAGATGCCACAATGTCCTATTCTAGACCTCTTAGTAAGTTAATTTCTCAGATGTGGTGAAGCATAATATCTCACATACATCTGACGTTAGTTTTTGTATATGATATTGGTACTGTACTTGTCTCAAAATGTCTTGGAACAATCTTGAAAACATTCTGTCTAGGTTTAATAGCAATAGCACTTATACATCATTTCACGGTGCTTTACGTGGTTTACAAAGTCAGCACATTGCCCTCAATAATCACAAAGTGATTAATTTTCAGAGAACACTGTACAGCATAGCTGGATCCTCATTTTACTGACCTTGGAAGGATGGGAAGCAGAGATGAAATCTACTTACCTTCCCTACCGGTTTGGAAGAGTGCATGCCCCATGCACGCATGTGCTCTGTTCACGCACGCGCCATCATCGGGTCCGACTTTTGATCCCTGCACATGTGCAAAGCCTTCTGCGCATACGCAGAGGGCCAAAAATGGTTTTAACCAGGAAGTAATGATGTCCAGGTGGATGGGCAGAGCCTTGCACTGCCTCCACTACCAGTTCACCAAACCACCCGCCACTGCTGCTACTGGTTCACATAAACTGGACCAAACTGGCAGGATTTCACCACTGATGGGAAGGCTGAGTCAACCTTGATCTGGTGAAAGTCGAACTGCCAATATGTGTTGTACATGTACCTAATAAAATCCTCATTCAAAAGTTTGTAGGAAAGGAAAGAAAATGATGGGAAATTGAAATAAGGCTGCAAAATTCAAGTTAACCACCTTCTTTTCGGTTTTCTAGTTCAACGGGATGTTAAGGTTCCAAGGAATACATCCCCAACAATGAGAACTCCACGGCAGGCATATTCCTCAAATATTGGCACAAATCAAATTGGAACAGACATAGTAGAAAAACGGCTCTAAGTTCCCACTGGTTTTACACTCAATTAAAAATAAAACTTTGACACTTCCCTCCAAAGTCCTCAATCACATGGTCCAGTTGTTAGGTGACTTCAGCCTCCACCTTTCAAACACCTGCATGAACGTCCTTGATTCACCAGGGGAAATCTCTATATCCCTTCCCTTCCCCTTAGTTCCAGGCTGTGTTAGCCCTGAAGCAATGTGAAGAGAAACCTCCTTAGAAGAAAGTTATAGAAAAGAAAGTGGCTATAGTTAGGGCAGGTTCAGGGCTGACAGCCTGTCCTCCCTCAACTGAAGAAGACTTCCTGCAAGAGACAGAGAAATCACAAAAAGGTTGAGTATCCCTAACCTCCTCCCTCCCCCAGGAGGTCCATTTGGCTTATGGGGGTACTTGTCATGGAACTGTTTCACCAATCTATCTGCCTACACCTTCCAATGTTTTACACAGGAGGCCTCAGAGAGAGAGAGAGTATCCTTTCCAACCCTCAATTATAAGTGGCTTGGGGGAGGCCCAATCTACTGACCTGATCTGAGAGCTTACTGCTGGCTTCAGCAGGCTACAATGGAAGACCAGATGCACTTTCTCCAACAGCCGGGGAAGCCTTAATTGTACCATGGCAGGGTTAATAACTTTCACTATGGGGAAAGGTCCTACAAATTTCAGCCCCAGTTTCTTAGAGGCCAACTTTAATTTTAGATATTTTGTAGACAGGTAGAATTCCATTCCCACTCAGAATTGTAGCTGGAGAGACCAGCGCTTGTCAGCCTGATTTTTATAAGTTTTTGACATCTTTCTCAAAGCACACCTGATATTTTCCAACAATTCTTTTAGGGACTCCATCCATTCATTTAATGACATGGATGAGCAGTGGTGGATTGCCCCCAATTCAGACTGGTTCGCAAGAACTGGTAGTAAAACCGGTGGGAGGCCCTGCCCACTGCCCCGGATGTCATCATCGGCAGTCTGCGCAGAAGCAAGACGCATGTACAAGCAAAGCGAGCACGCACATGCGATCCCATTGCAAAAAGGTAGTAAAGATAAGTAGAACCCATCCCCGTGGATGAAAGGGGTTCTTTGGGCTATTCAGGCATAGGGACAAACTCCATTCCGGTAATGACCTGGAAAAGTGACAGTCCCATGCTACTATGCACCGCACTGTTGTATGACACCTCCGCAAATGGCAGTAATTCTGCCCAGTCGGACTGTTGATAGTCTACATAGCACCTCAAATATTGTTCAATCATTGCATTAGTCCATTCTACCATCCTATTCGTACTTGGATGAAAAACTGAACCAAGGACCTGTAATGACCTTGAAGGGCCTTGGTTCAGATGGATTTTATAAACTTCCTCAAACATTTTGCTGTAAATTGGACCCTCCCCCAGCCCCCGTATAATCTGACTCTGTGTGGGACTCCATGAAGCCTATAGATCTGCTTAATAAACAATTTAACTAGATTTTTTGCTGATGGGAGCCCTGGGCAGGCAGTGAAATGGGCTTGTTTTGAAAATAAATCTACTATGGTTCAGATGACCATGTTCCCCTTGCTGTCAGAAAGCTCCACAATAAAATCCATGACAATTTCCTCTTATGGTCGGGATGGATCTACCACTTGTTGGAGGAGACCTGTGGTCTTCCCTGTTTTTTTTCATAGCAACACAAGTGGCCCAGCTTTTTACATAGTCTTCAAAGTCATTCTTCATTTTTGGCCACCAAAACTGCAACCTGGTGAGATGCAGCATTTTTAAATAGCCAAAATGTCCAACTGGTTTAGAATTGTGGCTTCAAGTGCTTTTTTTGAAGCACTTGAAGCCATAGGCAATGGAGCATGTAGATTTTGAATCCCTTCCATGCCAGTTCATCCTTGAAGGTTAGTGCTCCTTTATTCTCCTTGTGCCAGGGATCTGTTAGCAGTTCATTCTTGAGATTTTGATGTTCCGCCATCCATGGGCTTTTGTTGCCTAGCTTGTTACTGAGTGGTGACTTGCGTTGCTGGTTGGGAGGGGGAAACTATCGTGTGGATTGCTTCTTCTCACTTGCTGTTGAACTGGATTTTCTGAACAGGGAATCAGTGAGGATGTTCTTTCTGTCCGACATGTACTTTAGTTCAGTTAAATCATTTTAAGTTTTGCACCCAGCAAACCTGCTTTGAGGAGAGTTTCCTGGTTTTTTTTTTAGTGCTTCTAAGTTTTTATGGTCAGTCCAAACTTCAAATGCTCCTTGACTGCCCTTCAAAAATGTCTCTGGGTTAGCAATGCCCATCAGTCTGCATATGCTTCTTTCTCCCATACTGCCCACCTCTTTTCTGTGTCAGTCAGTTTTTTGAAAGTGTAAGTGTGTGGTTCCAGGTCCTCACTTGCATTTCTCTAGAGTAGGACAGTGGTGACTGCAATGTCGCTGGGATCTGCTTACACTACAAAAGGCTAATCAGGATCGGGTGTTTGAGGTGGGTTCCTCAGCAAACTGTCTTTTCAGTGTCTCAAATGCCCGCTGATATTCGAAAGTCCAGCTTAAGGTTGGCCGGGCCAGGGTTTCTAGTTCCCCCCCCCAGTTTTAGTAGTTCCATGATGGCCAAAGCTATTTTGGCAAAGGAAGGGATGGATAGCCTGGAGTAGTTGGAAAACTCTAAAAAACTTTACAGTTGTCTGTGAGTGCAAGGGGGCTACCAATCTAGTACTCTTTGACTTTTGCCGGGTCCATTCCACCCCCTTGTTTGACACTTGGTAGCCCAGATAGTCTGGAGCAGTCTTGTGGAACTCTCATTTTAACAGTTTGATGTATAGCTTCGCCACGACTAGTTTTTTCAGCGCTTGGCACAACAACTTTACATGTTCTTCTATGGTTTCATTAAAGATAAGATTATCATCCAAATAGATGAGGACCTCTTTATATAGGTGCTCATGTAGCACTTCATTGATTAATTGCATGAAGACAGCAGGTGAGCCTTGTAATCCAAATGGCATTACTTTGAATTGGAAGCTGTCTAGTGGGCAGTTAAAAGCGGTTTTCCATTCATCTCCTTCTTTGATCCGCACCCAGTAGTATGCCTCCTGCAGGCCTAGCTTGCATGAATCCCATCTTTGGCCAGATGGAACAGCATGTCCTCCATTAGTGGCAGTGAGTAGGTATTTTCCACGCACACTGTGTTTATTCCTCTAAAATCAACACAGAGCCTCGACCACCCATTTTTCTTCTCTTTAAATAGGATAGGGGCAGCCACCCTAATTTATTCTGATTGTATGAACCCGCAGGCTAGGTTGGCATTGCTTTATTCCCCAAACTCTTTCAACTCTTTAGGAGTAATACAGTTTTGGTTTTGGTAGATTAGCCCCCGCCACAAACTCAATTGCACAGTCTGGGTTGGTGGAGGGGGGGTAGAGCATTACATTCATCTTCACTAAACACCTCTGCTAAATCCCTGTACTCTCTTGGGATCTGGGGAGTCCCTGGGAGCAGCTCTGACATTGGGGCAGCTTTCTTTTCTCAGTAAGTGTCACTCAGCTGGAGAAGCTGGAGGGCTTCTCTCTCTGTCCAGGTTGGGGAGGCTCTGAACCAGTGCTAGCTTTAATTTTCAGTAGCCCCCATCCCAGGTGATTTTTGGCTTGACATTTGTCTAGCCAAGCCAGTCCCAGCATGACTGCTGTAAGTTCACACTGGTTTTACACCCAATTAAAAGTAAAACTTTGACACTTCTCCTCAAAGTCCCAGTCATGTGGTCCAATCAGCATATAGTCCAGGTGACTTCAATCTCCACCTTACAAAGACCTGTATAAACGTCCTTAATTCCCAGGGGAAAGAATTTTATTTGACTACAACACCCTCCTTATTTCTACATACCCCCCTCCCTGCCCCTTAGCTCCAGGCTGTGTCAGCCATGAAGCAATGCAAAGAGAAACTTGCTTAGAGGAAAGCTACAGAAAAGAAAATGGCCATAGTTAGGCCAGCTTTAGGGTTGATAGAGGGAATGGTTAGCAGGTGAAGGGAGTAAGGCCATGCAAAGTGCTTGTTTCCTTGGTAGTCACAGTTAGAATGACATCAAGAAGCTCAGGCTCCAAGTGCCACAGCTAAAAATGCAGCTAAATGTGTTTATCTGCAGTGGCTCCATTCTAGACGTTGTAGATCAAGCATGATGGAGGAATACCAAGTTTATAAAGGTTAATCTGGCCATATTAGCATGTTCAATCACAGTTCAAGAAAAAGAATGACAAGAGGAGGACTATGAAGATAATGAGGGTTTTAGAAATTAATGTCTTCTCAGATACTTGAAGACTAGTATCATCTCTGTTATGTTATCATTTTTTCTATAGAGTATATGTACTGCAACTAGATTCAACAGCTTTGAATCAGTAATGCTGAAACTACAGCTAAATGATCTAGATACATATAGCTATAGAACACCAGTTCTATGCGCCTGGCTTGGTGGGCATGGTGTGGTTTGGTGGGCATGGCAGGGGAAGGATACTGCAAAATCTCCATTCTCATCCCACTCCTGGGGGAAGGATATTGCAAAATCTCCATTCCCACCCCACTCTGGGGCCAGTCAGAAGTGTTATTTGTTGGTTCTCTGAACTACTCAAAATTACCGCTTGCAGTTCTCCAGAACCTGTCAGAACTTGCTGGATTTCACCCTTTGCTATAGAAAAAATTATTATTAGGAGATATATGCAAAAGACCAGCCCATGGTACATTTGCCAGTAAAAGTGGAGCTTGGGGGGGCACGTGTGACCCTCCCAAGCTGTTTTTGCTGGAAAAGGGTTGCAGGAGGCGGTCACAGCCGGAAATGGAGCTCAGAAGCCTGTTTTTGCTGGCAGAGCACTCAGGCCATCATAGGCGCCCCCAACACGAGTGATGTTGAGCTGGCCATTCTCACCCTGGCCGTGCCTACCCTGGCCCATGAACACAATCATGATATTTCCCTCAATGAAATCAAGTTTGACACCCCTACAATGTAATTGGATTTTCTCCCTCTCTGGTTAGTTCTCCATGTTGGGAATATAATCTGGGAGACAGCACTCAGTATTATCATTCTTTTATTGGCCAATCCACTTTGATTGGCAGTTTCATCACCCAGTCATCACACCCTCATTAACTATTTTTGAAGTAGGACTTTCAAGTAATTATGTTTGCTGAGTGCAATATGTTGCTCCAAAGCTACATCACGATGAGTCATATAGTAAAGAGAAGATGCTTGGTATTTGCCTCAAGTAGGGCAAATCAAAGTTAAGAGGTCATTTTGAAAAACTGAGTAAGGGCTAATGAAATTGTTAACCTGGATCCTAAAGTCAAATGCGAAAACGTACTAAAGAATGGACAAAGCATCAAAGACACAGGTATGACCATTTTCTGCTTCACCCAAGGGAGATAGATAGAGAAGATTTAATATTTTTTTTAATTGCATCAGAGGTGCTGAAATGAAAGAATAATGCAAACATACATGTTTTCAATTAAAACTGAGTTGAAATAAACATTGGTACCAGATAAGGCCTGCAACTGAAAAGAAACACAAACTTTTGGAATCTTCAGCCACAAGAACACTATACTCATGTTCTGGACTCAATGGATGTTTGCTATCAGATGCTAATTGAAAAATAGTAGTTGCCACAGTGACTGATGATGCCCTTGCTTAAGTCCTTCCTGGAAAAATGAAGTAGCTAAGACCAATTGCACCTTTCTTATTTATACATAAATGTCACAGCTTGCTTTTTACATGTTGATTGTCTCTTGCATCTTCCCTGTTTTTTAAAATAATAGTAAATATTGGCCAACTTTGAAAATTCTTAAAATTCAAGGAATCTCTTCTTGATATTTTAATGGCATTTTGTTGTTGTTTCCCATTTTTTTCCCACGTTTCTGTTCCTTTCTTGGGTACTCTAGTTTCTTATAGCTGAGAAATAGTAGTTAAGTGATTTCCACAGATGAAAGTTGAAACATACTTCCGAGCTGTAAGGGGGGAAAGGAAGACAGACTGTGTGATGTGATCATTCTTTCCATACGGTTTTGTTTATAAGCTACAGCTTTTCTTTTGGACTGCAGCATTCATCTGGCAGCTATTTCTGAGTTAATGAAAAAAGGGCCCTGTTCAAATTCCAGTTGGATCATGTGACAAGTACTTATATGGCTGAGCAGCCATATTTGAGGAGAAAGAGGCTGAACTGACATGCATTAACATGTATTAACAGTCTGCAGTTCCTTCAAAATATACATGAATATGTACAAAACATCTCTTTTCTAATTGTTAAAGTAGCCACATTGTTTTCTAAACTAACTTGACTATTTCACAAGCTGTTTTAGAATATTTCTCCATATCTATCAGCTGTTTCAGAGACAATTGAGAAGGGCTTCATGAAGTAGTTTTGAGGCTAGGAAAAAATGCAACTACTTTAATGATTTTAAAATTGGTTATTTTGCATATGGTTTATCATACATGGATTAGCAATTTATATAAACATTTCATCTAGATTAATAAAACACAATAAAATATAAATGTTTAAAAAATCTTTGTTCAAATACCTATGTCTTGGCCTTCTAACAACTGAAGTGCAGTATCATTTATATTTTTAAAAAATCAAATACTGGACCAGTATATTACAGCTGGTCACCATGTGATCTACACTTTTATGTGGGACTCCGACAGGAAGATATTATGCCTCATTTATACAGGAATCCTAGCAGATGCTGTGTGACATGTAAATCCTATTCAGGATTGTCTATTGCTAACTTAGTAGTTCAAAGCCAGTCACCATTTTGTGGGATCATTTTTACATCTTCCTATGGCTGGGCATTCAACAATCCATTTGGCTTTCCATTGGGACTGATGTTAAATTTGTTGGGTAGATGTTGTACCAGTGGGGGCTTCCTGGATTTAAGTATTCTATATTATAAATGAGGAAGATTGGCATGCATCAGTAGGACTGAATGATTTATATTTTTTCTGTATTCTCTCATTAGTGCATCTTGCCTTCATAAAGCTGGCTCAGAACAGGAAGCCAGCAAATTGGAATTGTCTTAATACATCTGCTTATAATCCTCATAATGTCACTGAGTTTGGGGTCTAACTATGGCAGCTGTTAAGCCATACAGGAAGACAGTATTCTGCTGTGGAATAGACCAATCCTAATGCTGATGCCCTGAGGGTGGCAATTGAAGCTCCCCATTTAGTTCCACATAATTTCTGGAGTATGTTGTTCTTTGTATTGTATTTTTGCTGCCGTATTCTCTAGTTATATTTTGTAGGAGAGAGTTTAAAATTAGTAACACTGCATTTCATTTCACACGTTTCAAAGAACTTCAACTGAAGAATTTATACAATTTGTCTATATAGCAATAGCATTAGATTTATATATATAGATTTATATACCACCCCATAGCACTTTGTATTACTCTCTGAGTGATTTACAATGTAAGCATTATTTACACATTGCCCCCAAAAATCTGGGTGCTCATTTTATTGGACCTCAGAAGAATCAGGCTTTAGCCCTATCAGGATCAAACTCTAGATTGTGGGCAGAGAGTGCCTGCAATACTGCATTTTAATCACCAGGCCACCAGTAGTTAAATATCCCAAATAATATCTCAATTATATTCATAATCCTTGGTACTAAAAAAGGAAAAGTGCATTCTTTAATTTGCCGCCAGTACTGACCATTTGCAAGGCACCAGGCAAAAGGCATGATCAGAACAAGACAGGGATGGAATCAATAAGTTAAATGCAGCCAAAATTCATATACAAATAACTTTGCTTGATGTCATTTAAGGACAATTTTAATAATGAAAAAATTTAAAAAGTTAAGTAGGTGTCTAATGCTTGGCAGTATGAGACAGTAAGCTTACTTCTTGATAAATTGACTAGAGCATTTACCACTAAGGTAAAGTTTCCTGCCCAATCCTCTACCTATGTGTCTGTAGCCTAGTACAGTGATGGCTAACCTTTTTGCTATTGTGTGCCAAAAGCAGAAGGAGTGCGGTGTGGGGAGTTAAGCGCACGCATGCCCATACTCATAATTCAATGCGCCCCACCCCTCTGCGCACATGCTCCTCCCCTTTTGGCACATGAAGGCAAAAAGGTTACCAGTGGGCCCGGAAAGCCCATTTTTCACCCTCCCCAGGCTCCAGAGGCTTTCTTGGAGCATGGGGAGGGCAAAAACAGCCTCCCCCACCACCCCTGGAAGCTGGAAATGGCCCGTTTCTCAACTTCGGGTGAACCCAGGAGGCTTGAAAATCAGCTGACTGGTGTGCCCATGAACGCTGAAGCTGAGCTAGAGCAACGCTCATGTACCCACAGATATGGCTCCACATGCCACCTGTGACCCGCATGCCATAGGTTCGCCATCACGGGCCTATTATTTAGTTTAGCTTCCAGACAGCCTGACAAATGAGAGGGCCTTGAAAGTAGACCTCCGCAGAGACTTATCATCATGAACATTTAGAATTACATGTACACTGTCATTTTCTGACTCTGAAAATGTGTCAGCCAGCTTAGCTACAGTTATTTTCTCAGTTGTTTCTTTCATTTGCCTTCTGTATTGATGTAATGTGGTGATAATAGTCCATCTGTTGCATGATCCATGGGTGTCTGGTGAAGAAGGAGAAGGAGAAGGAGAAGGAGAAGGAGAAGGAGAAGGAGAAGGAGAAGGAGAAGGAGAAGGAGAAGAAAAACAATACATGTATAGAGGAATATTTCTATGAATTTATGTGCATATAACAAATGTGTATCACTCTCTGCAGGAAGATGATGCAATGATTAATTATATCTCTAGTAATTGGTTCTACCTTAAGTCATATTTTAATTCTGGTTCTCACCCACCCTCTAAGCCACTAGTTTGCTCCCAACTCTCCCCTGCAGTATTATCTTATACTTCTATTTTTTGTTTGTTTGTTTAATTTGATTTATATGCCGCCCTTCTCCGAAGACTCAGGGCGGCTTCATACTTTTGTATATTTATACAAAGTCAGCTTAGTGCCCCCACAAACTGGGTCCTCAATTTACCTACCTTAGAAAGGATGGAAGGCTGAGTCAACCTGGGGAGATTCGAACTGGGTAATTGCAGACAGCTGGGTGTTAATTACGGTGCTTTAGTCTGCAGAGCTAAACCAGGCTCTGGTTGTTGAGGAATAAAATATTATACTTTACAAAGTTAAAGAAATTTACAAGTCTTGAAACTTTCCTACCATCAGGGAGGGGTACAACTGTGAGTATGGCCTATCATTTCAAAAACCACACCAGATGCAGTGTTATATATTGAGGGTGGCACTACAAAAGTGGACTGTGCAAGAGCTGTTTAGAAGTGACTTGGAAACTTAAGAGACATGATATTCTTCAGCTGCCCCAAAGTGGTGGGAAAAGAGGTAAAGAGCAAATAATATTTGACAATGCTCTCTTGGATAATCGTTTCTTACAATTCATTCAAAGGAATGCTGGTGGGTTGTACATTTACACTATTGGGTTTATCTATATAAACCAATGAATCTAATATGCAATGTTTATTTTAATGCTGTAACATGTAGGCATAACTTCTTTAATTAAAATAATGTAGCTAATACATGGATAGTACATATAGATGCTGGGGACTTAGTTTCATATCCCTGCCTGTTATGTGTTTGTGCAAGGATAAATGATTTGCATTCTCAGACCTACATACATGCCCTCAATATATTTTCCAGCCCCCTCAACCTCCTCCATTCAAGTGGGTTTCCCTTGACAGGGATGGCTAACGGCTCATTAAAAAACTCAAGATGGCAATGACCACATGATGAAGCCCCGCCTTGTTTGATGCTTGATGTTTAAAAAAGAACCGCACAGTAGCAGCAAAATTTAATTTCTTTAACTAAATGGATGCCCCTGTTTCCTAATATGCTGGTGAAAAGGGAAAAACAAAAACTATAACATAGGTCTTAACAGTCTTCACATCATTTTAGAACAAAATATTATATCTCCCCACAAAAAACCACAGCAAAATCCAAAATAATGTCATCCTGTTTCGATGATGTGGCTCCATTCATTTGTATTATTACTCATTCCTGGGCCTTTTTCCTCCCTCATCCCAAAGCTGGTTTCCCTAAACTAACTCCAATGAAAAATGAGTTTAACCACATGTAGTAACTATGACAATGAGATTTTATTAATACGTGCAGAAATATGTATGTATATGTATAGGATCCAAAAGAGAGAGAAAGAGAGGGGGAGGGGAGAGAGAGAAAGAGAGAGAGAGAGAGAGAGAGAGAGAGAGAGAAAGGGTGTGTACAGTAAGAGCTGTAATTTAAAGGCTAAAGAATGCAGACATGAAGTATTAAATATATGCCTTACAAAGGCAGATGATTCCATTTGCTTTAACAAGCTATGATCTCCATGTGTCCAATGAAATCTTCCCAAAGTATTTGTTCAGATTCCCTCACCCCACCCCTCATGTATTCTCCAGACAAAGTTTCTTGATGTAGAAAGCTGGAAAAGAAAACACAGCCTCTTGCTATGAACTGTTCATTGGCTTTTGCTTTGCTCTGCTCACTAAGTATCTTGCTTAGGTTGGCTTGGGACTCTGTTTTTCCTGGAAACGTCACTTTGGTTTTGGTCAGCTTTCCAAAACCGCAGTGCACTGAAAATAAATTTCTCCTCCACGCTGTCAGTTCGTTAAAGACTTCCCATTCTAAAGATCTTCAATTCTTCAGACTGTTGGAGCTCCACCTTTATTTCTGGTGGATTAAATTTATTTGTTAGATTTAAAGGTAGCTCTTGGTGGGACTTTTTGCAGCATAAACATTTGCCATCACTTTGAGTAGTGCTCTAACATACATGGTAGGTACTTGGCAAGAGGACGAGGAGATAGTAAATAATTGAATGACAAAAATGAAGTAAATTTAACAAAGAGAGAACATGAAAGACAAGAAAAGGTATTTTTCAAAATTTGGGCACTTCTAAGTAAAAGTTCTATGTCAGGAAAGATATTGCTCTACTCATAGTTTAGACATGTTAGACACATATCTATGTCGCTAAAGTACAGTCACTAACATCTGTTTCTATTTAAGCTTTAATTCCCTCTGACATCTATTCAAATCTCAACAGTCTTCTAGCAATGCATTTTTAGATGTTTTAAAGAATCAGATCTCTTTAATGCCTAGAGCTATTCCTAGCTTAGTTTCAAACTTACAATGCTTGTTATAAATTGTTCTAAACTCTAACCAAAGCATCCAATATTCCAATATTTTGCCAAAACTTCAAACCAAAAGGTTTGTTCTGTTTCATATGGTTTGAATTTTCTACTGCAGAAATTTCAAAAAGGAATTTACTCCTTTTTCAAATCACAAAATTATGGTGTGATTATACTCCTTACTGAGTGTTATTTGTTTAAATATATATATATATATTGTTTTATCATAAAAAGTAAAATACAAAACAGAAAAACAAATGAGCAAACAAAACAAAACATACGTCCAGCATTAACAACAACAAAAAATGGTGTACAAAAAAAGAGAAAATGGTGTTATTAACCACCCAAGCAAGGAAAAATTGCCAAGCAGATGCTTTTTTTAAAAAAGATTAAATATTTGTAAAATGCCCATAGAAAATAATAAATAGAACAGTTATGCAGAAATACCAGTTTTACAATCTGTTTTAATTAAAAATGTTTAATTTTAAAATGATGTTATCATCTTCGCCTTTTTTTTTGTAAGTTGAATGAGTTGGTAGATATAGTCAGTTTGGACTAATATCCTTCTCCTCTTATCTGTTGTCCTACATAGAATGAAAAATGAAGAGGCATATTTTTGAGCTTCCATTATTCCAAATTACAGAAAAAGAAATGTTCTTATCAATATTGTTTTGCTCTAAACTCACTCATGGCGCTACTTAAACTTGTCCTGAATATATATTCAATGTAATTGCATATTAAATGTGATGACGTGTATTCTTCTAACTATGTGTTTAATATTTACATCATTCAGACCAAAATTTTTAGGCTCCTTTTGTGAAGAAAGATGCCCAAATTTCCTTTCATATTAGAGAAAATGCATGATTACATTCATATTATTCCAAAGAGTAATTCAAATTATGTTAAAATATATTTTATTTTTAACTCTTAAACTTAGTTGACCTTAGAACTCAAATCAAAGAGAATTTATATTTAATGAATAAATTAAAACAGTATAATGTAATTCCACTATATTCTTTTACATTGCACATTAAACTTTTCTTTTGGAAATAACCAAGGTTTTATAGAATGCCAACAAATTTCTGTCTATTATTGTCAGATTAACTGAAAATTTTAGAAGATACTATTTTCAATACACCTTTAGGAACTCCACTGGGGGCAACTGAACAAAAGCAAAATTGAATAAAATCAGAAAATAATGACAAGATGTCGTACTATCTTTTTTAAAGAGAAATTTTTAAAGATATTTGAATTGCAGCTCTGGAATAAATGTGCAAGGTACTTAGGTATTTTTCATACATTGATTTCTCTATTTGAATTATTTGCGGTGTAAGATAAAACCTCAGCTGTAACACTGTTTTTTGAATTTATAATGGCTACAATTTGCAACCAATTGAACAAGGAAGAGAAGGGAGACGAACCTGTTTGACAGAGCTGGTCTTCAGCATCCATGAAGATCTAAAAAATGTTTTAAGTTTATTTTCATGAAAGAAGGAAAATATCAGTACAACAGAATTGAAACATCACAGAAGTTACACATCTGAGGCAGCGGTGAAATCCAGCAGGTTCTAACAGGTTCTGGAGAACTGGTAGTGGAAATTTGAGTAGTTCAGGGAACCGGCAGCTACTACCTCTGGCTGGCCCCAGAGTTGGGTGGGAATGGATATTTTGCAGTATCCTTCTCCTGGTGTGGGTTGGAATGGAAATTTTGCAATATCCTTTCCCTGCCATGCCCACCAAGTCACGCCCACAGAACTGGTAGGGAAAATTTTTGAATTTCACCCCTGATCTGAGAGATAGAATGATAAACTCCCATCTGATTTATGCCACGTGTATCTGAAACTAATCTGCAAGTCTGCGCACTTCTTTATAAAGTTATGTCAATAGTGGAAATATTTTATTCTTGCTGATGAAAAAGAGTTAGAACCAATGATAGAACCAACTTTGAATTCATAAATATAGATTCCAGGCTCAGGATGATACTTGATGGCTAAGAAGGAAAATGGAACAAACGGTGTCGGGTTTTTTCTTTTTTCTTTTTTTTCCTTCTCTTTTTCTTTTCTTTTCTTTTCTTTCTTTTTTTTTTTTTGTGGGGAGATTTTGTGACAGCAGCAATGGTGCCACATAGCTAACTGCCTGGGAAGAAGCCAAGCCAAATTCAGCAAGCACCTCCCAGAGCAGACGTGGCTAAGTTGAATGATTCCAGAGTGAGAACATATGCTTAGAGATGAAAAGAAACCATCAGTGACTTTGCCACACACTCTTTCACTCTGGCACACTCTGCTGTACATATTAGCCTCAGCAAAATATCTATTTTTGTCTCAATAGAAGAGAATATCTGTAGCTCAGGGATGAACAGGGGAGTCCTTGGTCCTCTATGAGCTTGATTGTTTCTTTGCAAGTGTTTCATTATCAGAATAGGCAACATCTTTAGTACTAGAAGGGAATAGAGTTTGCTTTCTGTTTATATACTTGCCCTATCCAGGCAGTGTTGGTGTGCATGTGTATGTATATGGGGGGATATTTTCTCCCTGGTAGTTCCTTGATTAGGCTATTGTTTATAGTTTGATTGTTGGCTGAATAGGTAGGGCTATCAACAACACAAGCACAACAATACAAATAGAGAGCAAACCCCACTTTCGTCCAATATTGAACATCTATTTCCGACTATCAGAAATAGAGATGTTGATAGGCCAAAGCGTAAGATCTTCCTCGGTTAATCTTTAGCTATACATAAATCTTGATGAAATAAGCTAAAATTAATCCTCTGGATTAAAATCACAATCTTAAATAAAAACTTAATAAATTGTTTTAGGATTTAACATCAAATTGGAACCAGCCAACCAATCTCAGGAAAAGACAGGGACATTTTAAAGAATTGCAGATAGGTGCCATTTTTAACTTTGATGTGTTCCAAACAGTAAATCCAAAATTTTCTACTACCAGTTCTGTGGGCATGGCTTGGTGGGCATGGTATGGCTTGGTGGACGTGGCTTTGTAGGTGTGGCAGGGGAAGGATACTGCAAAATCCCCATTCCCTTCCCACTCTGGGCCCAGCCAGAGATGGTATTTGTCAGTTCTCTGAACTACTCAAAATTTCTGCTACTGGTTCTCTGAACTGCTCAAAATTTCCACTACCGGTTCTCCAGAACCTGTCAGAACCTGCTGGATTTCACCCTTGGTTCCAAATGACTTTTTAAGAATAAATCTGACTAGCTGAGTTGTTCACTTTCATTTTCAGCCTGAGTGTCAGGTGCAAATAGTTAACCTAAGCTTAGAAAACATAGAATTATGCCGTCTTCGATATGACCTAAGCGTAGTTCATAAAATCATCTGCTACAATGTCTTACCTGTCAATGACTACACCTTCAACCACAATAATACACGAGCACACAATAGTTACTAATTTAAAATGAACTGCTCCAAACTCGATTGCAGAAAATATAACTTCAGCAACAGAGTGGTCAGTGCCTAACATGCATTATCTGACTTTGTGGTGTCATCCCAAAACCCCCCCAAAATTTTTTATTTATTTATTTATTCATTTATTTATTTATTTATTTATATGCCACCCTTCTCCCGTAGGACTCAGGGCAGCTCACAACAATAAAACAACCCGACAATAGCTAAAATTATGTAATATTAAAAACCAATTTAAAATCCCCAAATCCCCAAGTTAAAATCCACGGCAGATCAGGGAAGTTGCTGAAAAAGTCGGCGCAGAAGGTGCGGAGGTCGGGGGCTGTCTGGAGCCCGATAGGCAACTCATTCCAGAGGGTCAGTGCAACCACAGAGAATGCCCTCAACCTGGGGACCACCAGTCGACACTGTCTGGCCAAGGGGACCCGGAGGAGGGCAGCCCTATGTGAGCACCCAGGACGCATTTTAACCTAAGACTGTCTAGTGTTGACCTCACCCCATTCCTAGGAGGTATGTAAAGGCATACATAAGAGCACCAGCATGCCTACCGTCCCTGTCCTAATGTTCCCTCTATTTGTACCTATTTTATGTATTTAATTCATGCTTATACTTATATAAATTACCTAATACATTCTTGACAAAAAAAACCCAAAAAGCTCACAGGTGAAAAGTTTAAACTAGCTACTTTATTGTTCTCTTGCTTATTTCATACGAATCTTTCCAGATTGGCAATTTGCCCCTGGAAAAGACTAGATAGGATTCAATGGCATTCAAAATGGATCGCTCTAACCTTGGCATGTTGTGTTTATGTAACGATTCCAGACTAATTCCCCACTTGATTCTTCCTTTCAACTGGGAAAGTCTCTCTCCAACATTGAAGTACTTGTCATTTTTCACCTACTGTAATTCCATTTGCAGCTGAATGTTTGTAGCTTTAGAAATGTCAGATTTAACATTTTGATTTTTTTGATGATATTCTCCACTAGCACTTCTATTCCCCAATTCCTCCAATTTTTGCAAGTCCAGTGAACTCAAAGAGAACACCATGACCTAATTTGGTCTTAACCCCATTTCCTACTTTCCCTCCAACTGAGCAACAGTGCATAAATTTTATCCAAGCAGTGTCCTGTCTTTGTTTTATAAATTGGTCATGGGATAGAAAAATCTTCAAGACCAGGATGCTGAATCTCTTCTGGTTTGGGGCTAGAATGTGAAGTGAGACAAGTATTTCCATCCATGATGAAACTAACTTTAGATGAAATCTACAAAGCCTCAACACAAATAAAATAAAATATCAGCTTCGCAGAAGTTTAAAATAATTTAAACCAGAGTTAGAAATATATTTTCTCAGCTCCAAAATGACTACAGCAGGAGAGCATTCAAATTCAGGACCAATCCTTAAATCATGCAAAATATTCAAATACAGGTAGACCTTGACTTATAACAATTCATTTAGTGATGGTTCAAAGTTACCAAGTGACTTATGATCATTTTCCACACTTTTGACCATTGCAGCATCCCCATGGGCCTGTGAACAAAATTCAGGTGCTTGGCAACTGACTCATATTTATGATGATTGCAGTATCCTGGGGTCATGTGATCGCCTTTTGCAACCTTCTGATAAGCAAAGTCAATGGAGTAGACAGTTTCACTTAACAACCATGTTACTAATTTAACAATTGTTCATGTAACAGCTATGGCAAGAAAAGTGGTAAAATGGGCCAAAACTCACTTAATAAATGTCTCACTTAGCAACAGACATTTTGGGCTTAATTGTGATCATAAACTGAGGACTATCTATATTGGGTTCAAATATCAGGTAGATAATGGTTTGCTTTAAAACAATTTATTAAATAAAGTACAATTAATTTATTTCACATATATTACTAAATCGTAAACTGGGGATTACAAGCTTTTTGGCATGAGAAGCCAAAACTGAACAAAATAAGTTTAAGTTTAAGTTTATTGTATTTTTATATAGCCCTTCTCCCGAAGGACGCAGGATGGTATACAGCCATACTAAGAGCAGTAACACATAAAAAAATAAAAATCAATTAAAATAATTCAATCCCTTGGCTGTTGTTTAAAACCTCAAAATAAAATCATTTTAAAAAACCTAATTAAATCAAATTATTCTGTCACCCCGGCTAGATGGAATAAAAGGGTCTTCAAAGCATGCCGGAAGGCACGGAGGTCGGGGATCCCTCGTATATCCAGGGGCAGTTCATTCCAAAGGTCAGGGGCCCCATAGAGAAGGCTCTCCCCCTGGGGACTGCCAGTCGACATTGTTTGGCCAATGGCACCCTGAGGAGGCCCTTTCTGTGAGACCGTATCAGTCGGTGGGAGGCAATCGGTGGCAGAAGGCAATCCTGTAAATATCCAGGTCCAAAGCCATGGAGCGCTTTAAAGGTGGTAACCAACACCTTGAAATGCACCCGGAAGACCACTGGGAGCCATTGCAACTCGTGCAAGAGAGGTGTTACATGGGAGCATCGTATCACCCTCATAATCACTCTCGTGGCTGCATTCTGGATCAGTTGGAGCCTCCAGGTACTCCTCAAGGTGAGCCCCATGTAGAGTGCATTACAGTAGTCCAGGCGGGAAATGACAAGTGAGTGACTGTGCGCAAGGCATCCCAGTCCAGAAAGGGACGCAACTGGGAAATCAGGCGAACCTGATAAAAAGCCCCCGTGGCCACGGCTGTCATATGATTGTCTAAAGACAGCTGTGTGTCCAGGAGGACGCCCAAGTTACGAGCCCTCTCTGTGGGGGGCATGATCTCATCCCCAATAGCCAGCAATGATACCAGCTGACTATACGGGGCGCCAGGAACCACAGCCACTCGGTCTTGCGAGGGATTGAGCCAAACTAATGTTTCATGAATAAATTTAGTTTGCTTCATGAAACAGTCTATAGCAGTGATGGCTAACCTTTTTTCTTTTTTTAATTTGATTTATATGCTGCCCTTCTCCGGAGACTCAGCACAGCTTACAATGCGTTAAACAATAACTTTCATACTTTTGTATATTTTATACAAAGTCAGCTTATTGCCCCCACAAACTGGGTCCTCAATTTACCTACCTTAGAAAGGATGGAAGGCTGAGTCCACCTTGAGCCTGGTGAGATTTGAACTTACAGTAATTGCAGACAGCTGGAGTTAATTACAATGCATTAGTCTGCTGAGTTAACCAGGCTCCTTTTCCAGACCAAATGCCCAAAGCGCACATGGGGGGGCGGAATGTGCAAAAGGCAATGCACGTGCGTCCCCTGCATGCGCCCCCCCTCCACACATGCACGTGCCCCTGCATGCAGCGCCCCATGCATGCACGTGTGCCCCTCCCATGCATCCCGCCCCCCTGCATGTGCAGCAGAGACCCAAAGACCAGCTGGCTGGCGGGAGGCATGTGCGCATATGCAGCAGAGCTGAAGTGGGGCAATGGCTCACGTGCCATCGGAGAAGGCACTGCGTGCCACCTCTGGCACACATGCTATAGGCTCACCATCACGAGTCTTTAGGATGCTGCTGAACTAGGAACCAACATCACTGTGCTTATTTCTATTGCTTTTTGTCTGAGTATGTATAATTATTGTAATGTTTTTATATTATTACCATATGCAAATAGATTTTTCAGAAGTTAATTAGATTGTAATATTGTATAGCTAGGTAGTCCTCAATTTACAACCATTTGTTGAGTAACTGTTTAAAGTTCAAATAGCACTGGAAAAATTCACTTACAACCAGTCCCTGCACTTAACAACCATTCTCATAGTCATATAATCAAAATTTAGGCATTTGTATTTATGGCAGTATGTCATGTGATCATGATTTGCCACCTTCCCAGATGGCTTCTGGGCAAAGTAAATGAAGGAAATCAGGTTCACTTAGCAAAAAGCAGTGATATTTTTAAGAACCTTGGCAAAAAAGGTTATAAAATCAGGTGTGACTCAGTTAACAGCCACTTTGCTGAACAATGGAAATTCTAGTCTCAATTTTGGTCATAAATTGAGGACTGGACTACCTGTATATATATTCTAAATATATTGCTATTTAGAGTACATTCAATATTACCAAATAATTAGGTTTTGAAAAGTTGTCAATTGAGACTAGAATCTCTATTCATTGTGAAATATGTCACAATGAATAGAGGTATGGGCCTTTCTTTCCTTTTTTTAAATTGTTTTAAAAATAATATTTTTTATTGGAAACAAAAATAATTATAGTCAGCCAAATATTTTTCCTCTTCTGGGTTGTTTCTTCTTTTTTTAATGCAACTTTCTAGATATATAAAAGTCAGTATGGAAAATCAGTTTTATTAGAAATTTCCTTAAGATAAAATTATTGATATTGTACATTGGTTTTCACTGAATTCCAGTGTGTAATCAGAGAAATGTCATTTACCCAATGTGAATGATAGAATTCATGCAGAATTTTTTTTTGTCACTTAACTTTTTTATTTTTAGTCTTGCACAAGTTTAATATCATTTTACTGACTTCATAATATATACTATAGGCCATGAATTTGTCAGTGGGGTAACAATAAATTAAATAAAACATCATTCAAGCTTTTTTTAAAAATTAAATATCCCAGATTTATAAAAAGCAGGAGAAGAAGATATCATTTATTAACTAAGAGCAGCTAGAAAAGGTCTGTTGGCTGGGAAATTCTGGGAGCTGAAACCCACAAATTTTAAAGTTGCTAAGGTAGAGAAACACTATGCTAGTTTAACAGAATGCTGTCTGAATTAAGCATTTCCCTGAATTAAGTTCATAAAACAAACATAGAAAATTGGGATTTCCAGAACCAAAGTCCTATCTTTAATGACCACCTGCTAGATCTCAAATATTAAAAATTGTGGAATAACCAAAGCGAATGGATCAGTGGTGGGTTTCAAATTTTTTTATTACCGGTTTTGTGCGTATGGCTTGGTGGGGTGTGGCTTGGTGGGGTGTGGCTTGGTGGGTGTGACATGGCTTGGTGGGCGTGGCTTGGTGAACATGTCGGGGGAAGGATACAGTAAAATCTCCATTCCCACCCCACTCCAGGGGAAGGTTACTGAAAAATCCCCATTTTCTCCCGATCAGTTGGGACTAGGGAGGCAGAGAATAGATGGGGATGGGGCCAGTCAGAGGTGATATTTACTGGTTCTCCCAACTACTCAAAATTTCCGCTTTCGGTTCTCCAGAACTGGTCAGAACCTGCTGAAACTCACCACTGGAATGGATATAGCAGTAGCAACAGCATTTATATACTGCTTCACAGTGCTTTACAACCCTCTCTAAATGGTTTACAGAGTCAGCATATTTCTCCCAACAATCTGGGTCCTTATTTTACTAATCAAGGAAGGATGGAAGTTAACCTTGAGCCAGTGAGAATCGAACTGCCGAACTGCAGGCAGCCTGCAATCAGCAGAAATAGCCTGCAGTACTGTATTCTAACCATTGCACCACAGTGGCTCTTATCTGATGCTCAGGTGATAAAAGTGGCAATGTCACATGACCACATCATTTATCAATCTCATAGTACCATCGTAACCCCAGTTGAGTGGGTTGTTAAGTAGAAAATGGAGGAAATCTCATGTAAGAGATGCAGGGTGAGATAAGTCCTGGAAGGCCTGGCACAGGGCACACATGAGTTGGGGTCTAGACTGAAGGAGGCAGAGAAAAAGGATGGCGAATGCATGTGTCTGAGGACAGGAAGACTGAGGAAAGAATACTCTGTGGCTCAGGGTCTTCTTAATGTACACACCTTTGCAAGAAACCCCCAAGTCATGGCACAGCACAGTCAAAGCCCATCTAAAGCAGATCCACTGAAACCACTGTGAGTGATCTGGGGAAGAAAGCCTTGTATGATCAGTAGCAGCTGCAAAGGAAAAAAAGTTTAAGGTCAGGGATCAGACACCCTGGAGTGGAGGGCCCCTCAAAACAGTATAGATAGGTATGTGGGGGAAACTGAAGTGCCCTTGCAGTCATAAGTGTGGGCGGGCTACCAATTACTCAAATTTTGATCATGTGATTGTAGGGCCCTGCAAACTTTGGGGACTGATGTTTAGTCCCTTTGTTCCACCACTGAACAAAGCATCACTGAAACTTTGATTGGTCACTGAACTAATGCTCCTAAACTGAGGACTACCTGTAGCCATCTAACTTGCAGAGGAAGATCTGTGTCCTTTCCAAGGTTCGTTATTAAGATTTAAAATTATTATAAAGAACGTTAGAGACTTGGGACTAATTTCAGGCAAAAAAAATAAACTTTTTATATCTTGTGAAGTTAAACTCCCATAAACCGATTATTTTAATCTATTTTTAGTTATTTTAACTTTTTTATTGTATGCTATTTTAAATTTCGGCTGTTCACTGCCCTGAGTCCCTTGGGGAAGAAGGGCGGTATATAAATTTAATTAAATAAATAAATTAAATAAATAAATAAACCTATATGCCCATTTTGGATCATGCTCAACTCCATAATAGTCTGCCTCAACTGGTATCTTCTAGATGTGTTGACTAGAGGTTCCATCATTCACAGTAGATACAGAAGCACAGTAAGAAATAATTTGCAGGGCAAAATCAAAATGAAATTATATGTAACATCAGGTTACATATAATTTCATTGCATGATCATTAAACCCTGTCATGAACCAAACATATGATAGGCATTATTCTTTAGAAATTGATGTATTGTTTTTGTACCTGTTTTGAGTTTATCTATTGAACCAAAACTAGAGCTATATTAGATTTATGTAAGGATGTGAAGTTGTATCTGCTGTGCATCTTGTACCCTTATTTGCATGTTTATCTGGTAGCAGATCCAGTGATTTGAAACATTTAGGCCCTAACCTGCAGAATTTGAATAGTATATTTCAGCTTACATTAGTGGAAGCAATATGATTTTTATTGCCAGCAACTGAGAAAGAGCAGGGAAATATGAGTCAGGAAGTGCAACCAATAAAAGTTCAGCTGGGACAGCAGTCTTAAAAAAATATCTGGAATATGAGAAATTCCATGACTTCAGAGTTGGGGGCTCTGAAACCAGCTACAGAAAGTGTTCTTCCCCCATCCAGCACAAAGGCGGAAAATGCAGTCTCTGGCAAGCTGAAACATTCACTCCATGCTGCAGTTCTTCACTTATTTCCCCTTCAGGCTGCTTTTCCTTAGGAAATCCAAATCTATGCACTTTTAAACAAGTCTAGTTATGCTTGAAATCTTACTCTCTCTATATAAACCTAGAAAGTATCCAGTTCAATTCCTATAGAGAACGGTAGTTTCTTTTTAAAAAGTAGTTTAATTAAAATAGTTTCTTTTTTAAAACAAAGATTTACTTCCTCACTCTTACACTTGCCCACAGTACAATATATTTTATGTGTAAATATGGATGCACAACTCAATTATAATATGAAACAATGTTTCTCAACCTGGCAACTTTAAGATGCCATTTTTTGGCATAGGTCAGGGTTTTTGAGGAACTGCCTCACTCTGATGGGACTAGCCCACCCTATTCATTCCAGCAGAAAAGAACTACTTTGGATCCCATAGACCAAAATATTTCAACTGGTGAGATTCAGGAAAAGGGCCTTTTCTGCTGTGGTCCCTGTCCTCTGGAATATTCTCCTGTTGCATATGAGGCCTGCCCCACATTCCTGCCTTCCATAAGAATCTAAAAACTTGGCTCTGCCACTTGGCTGGGCCCAACAGGAACCTGCTACAATGAGGGTAGTTGACTGGGTAGAGAAGATCTCATCCCTAGGCCACCCATCATCTTGATTTTTAATTAAATAGAATGGGACTATAATGTCTGGAATTCCAAACCATTGTAAGCAGCAACAGGAATTCTGGAGTTGCAGCCCAGAATTCTAAGCTATAGTATCAATTTGCAACATCCTATAATTGTGTCAAGTATCTGAAGCATCAAAGTATCCCACTTGGAAGGTGGGCATTTAGAAATCAAATCCATCTCACTTCATGCTTCTTTTAACTTCTCATGATACACTCTCTGACTGTCTATGGAGATTCTCAATCAAGAGGCAACTGGACTTTCTGGTTTTTCTTTGAAGATGTTTTGCTTCTCATCCAGCACCTTTGTCAGACAGTCTCTGACAATTGTAAATTATATTCATTTGCTCTGTAAAGGCTAACTTTTTACAGGTGTTACTAGCAAGCTACAGGTAGTCCTTGACTTACAACAGTTCATTTAGTGACTGTTTGAAGTCACAATGGCACTGAAAAAAGTGGCTTATGATTGTTTTCACAACTCTGACCCTTTGCACCATCCCTATGGTCATGTGGTCAAAATTCAGATGCTTGGCAACTGGAATATTTATGACAGTGGCAATGTTCTAGGGTCACAGGATGACCTTCTGATAATGGGAAGACAATGTCATTTAACAACCATGTTACTAACTTAACTGCAGTGATTCACTTAACAACGGTGGCAAGAAAAGTAATAACATGGGACAAAACTCGCTTAACAACTGTTTTACTTGGCAACAGAAATTTTAGGCTCAATTATTTTATTTATTTATTTATTTATTAAATTTTTATACCGTCCTTCTCCTGAAGGACTCAGGGCAGTGTACAGCTGCAATAAAACAACATATATTACAAAATTTAAAACAATTTAAAAGCATATTAAAGAATTTGGCCTCCAGATTAAAACTCAAGACTAAAACCCCACTCAAATTCATTTTTTAGCCAGCCCAGCCTTAAAGTTTAAGGGCATGGCGAAAGGTACATAGGTCGAGAATCATACGCATAACCGGGGGCAGTTCATTCCAGAGGGCAGGTGCCTCCACAGAGAAGGCTCTCTCCCTTGGGGGTCGCTAGACAGCATTATTTGACCAACAGCACCCTAAGGAGTCCCTCTCTGTGGGAGCGTATTGGCCGGTAGGAGGCCATCGGTGGCAGAAGGCAATCTTGTAAGTATCCAGGTCCTAAGCCATGGAGCGCTTTAAAGATGGTCACCAACACCTTGAATCGCTTCCGGAAGATCACCAGGAGCCAGTGCAGCTCGCGCAGGAGAGGTGTTACATGGGTGCATCATGTTGCTCCCATAATCACCCGTACGGTTGCATTCTGGACCAGTTGGAGCCTCCGGGTGCTCTTCAAGGGGAGCCCCATGTAGAGAGTGTCACAGTAGTCCAGCCGGGAAGTGACAAAGGCATGAGTGACTGTGCACAAGGCATCCCAGTCCAGAAAGGGACGCAGCTGGTAAATCAGGTGAACCTGATAAAAAGCCCTCCTGGCCACAGCCATTATATGATCTTCTAAAAACAGCCATGCATTCCAGGAGGACACCCAAATTGCAAGCCCTCTCTGAGGGGGCCAAGATCTCACCCCCAATAGTCAGTGATGGAACCAGCTGGCTATACAGGGACGTCAGGAACCACAACCACTCAGTCTTGGAGGGGTTGAGTCTGAGCCTGTTTCTCCCCATCCAGATCCGCACGGCCTCCAGGCATCTGGACATCACGTCAAGGGCATCATTGGGGTGGTCCGGGGTAGAGATGTACAGCTGAGTGTCATCAGCGTACAGATGGCACTGCACCCCAAAACCATGGATGATCTCACCCAGCGGTTTCACATAAATGTTGAACAGGAAGAGCGACCGTTGCAGCACTCCACAGACAAGGTGCCTCGAAGTCGACCTCTGTCCCTCTGCCAACACAGACTGCATACAGCCTGAGAGGAAAGAGAAGAACCACCACAACATGGTGCCCCCCATTCCTAACCCCTCCAGCCAATGCAGCATGATACCATGGTCGATGGTATCAAAAGCCACTGAGAAATCTAATAGGACTAGGACCAAGGAGCACCCCCTGTCCCGAGCCCTCCAAAGATCATCAACCAATGAAACCAATGCCATTTCCGTACTGTATCCTGGCCTGAAGTCCAACTGGTACAGATCTAGATAGACAGCTTCATCCAGATATTGGGGAAGTTACCATGTCACCACACTCTCAACAACCTTTGCTACAAAGAGGAAGTTGGAGATTGGATAATAATTCGCTAATCCAGCCAGGTCCAGGGAAGGCTTCTTGAGGAGGGGCCTCACCACTGCCTCTTTCAGCGTGAAGGGGAAGAAACCCTCACTCAAAGAAGCATTAATAATCACCTGGAGCCAGCCTCGTGGGACCACCTGGGAGATCAGCACCAGCCAGGAGAGACACGGGTCCAATAAACATGTAGCAGCGCTAAGCCTACCCAGAATCCTGGTCCACATCCTTGGGAGTCACAATGTCAAACTCCTCCCAGATAACACTCTCAGGACCCGCCTCCGTCATCCCATCTGAATCTAAGTCAGTTGGAGTCCAAGCTTCCCGAATCTAAGTGGTTTTATCATGCAGGTATTGTACAAAATCCTCAGCCCTACCCTGCAAGGGGTCTTCCTGTGCTCCCAAATAAAGTAGTGAGCAGGTCACCCTAAACCGGGCAGCTGGACAGTTCTCTGCAGGTGCAATAAGAGCAGGAAAATAATTAGATTTTGCCACTCTTATCGCCACTAGGTAGATTTTAATGTGAGACCTCACCAGTGTTCGGTCAGATTTGGAATGGCTGGCCCTCCAATCGCTCTCCAGGCATTTTTTTTGGTGCTTCATCTCCCTCAGCTCCTCAGATAACCAGGGAGCCAACTGAGATTGGCACTGGGTCACAGGCCGCAAAGGTGCGACAAGGTCCAAACCTTCAGCGGCCACCTTATCTCAGGCGGCCACCAGTTCTTCAGCCGAGTTGTAAGCCAGAGCCTCCAGGAATGGCCCAAGCTCTGTCAGGAACCTATCTGGATCTATCAAGCGCCTGGGACGGAACCACCTGGTCGGTTCCGTCTCCCTGCGGCACAGGGAAGCGGCTCAAAAATCTAGTTGAAGAAGTGAATGATCTGACCATGGCAAGGGCTTGATGACTAATTGCCCTATTTCTAGATCATTCAACAACTGACCAGAGGAAAATAATCAAGTCCAGAGTGTGACCCCCATGTGAGTAGGGCCTTGAACTAACTGGGTCAGGTCCATGGCCATCATGGAAGCCATGAACGCCCGAGCTGCCTCTGACGTTTCATCAACTGATGGCAGGTTGAAATCCCCCATGACCATAAGTCTGGGGGTATCCACTGCCACCTCGGCTATTGCATTAAGCAGCTCAGGCAGGGCCGCCACAACGTGGCAAGGAGCCAGGTACGTAGTCAGCAGGCCCATCTGCACCCACGACCCCACTTCACAAGGAGGGATTCACATCTGGCTATCTGAGGAACAGTGGCCAATTATGGTCATAAATCAAGGACTACCTGTAACCATAATAACTACAGGTCTCATCCTGGTGTCTAAGTGAATGAAATATGAGAGGAAATATAATAACACGAACGATTGTCATTCAGATTTGCCATGTATTATATGAGTGCATTCATGACCCTTTCAATTTCCCTTTATTGTGAGAAGACGTGGGGGAAAACATTATTTTCATGACCTGTTCTGAGCTTCCCTAGTTCAAATGATGAGACCCAGAATACTGATTTGATCTGAGCCCGTTTTTTAAATAAATCCACTCAAGAGGCAAACCTTCTTTCCCCACATAGAACAATCTATTGCTTAGAAATAGTCATCTGAACTTCAGATTAATCTCTAATCAATCTAAAATGAGTTAGATTAGGAACCACCTAATCTAGGAACCACCTAGGAAATTAATAATTGTTTACATATTAGAGAAAAACAGAAATCATTATCATCATCCTAGTGTTTTCCCACAGGAGTTTCAGATCATAGAACATCTTTTCACCTGATCAAATGCAGCAACCAACTGGATGATTTTCATGTCTGCATTAATGGTATCCTGCAACCTTTCAACTTCCACACAGTTGTTTGTCTTCCATGATGCAAGCAAGAGTGTGGCTATGGTATGTGCAAGGTCACATCACTGTAAAGGTTTCTCTTGCATTTTCTTGGTTAATAATGTAACATCCATCTGTTGTTAAACTACATCATTGCTGATATGGTCAAGAAGGGAAATAGTGAAGTTAAGACATTATTCCCAACTTCAATGACATTTATTAGTTAATTGAAGAGCCATATCATATTTGCAAGGTGATTTTTTTTTCAAGGGATTACAGTTTCAAGTTTTTGGAAATATATTCCTCCTAAACAGCAGTGTAAGAATTAGCAAATTACTGAGTGCACATAACAGAACATCATATGACTGACTGTCTAGGAGGAAGCAAATTAAATGCAATTTAATCCCAGAAGCCCCTGAGGGTTCCTTCTTACAAACTAATAAATTATTGCATTCTGGAACTGTCTTAATAATATTTTTCTTATTGCTCTGTGAATACAGCTTCATAATGGAATTAAAGACAATGAGGATTTTACTAAATAAACAGTTTAAATATTTCTTATTATCTTCAATATTTAAACACATCCAGAAATAAGTTTTATAGAGAGAGTATATGTGCACAAATGATAACATGACATACTGTTACTAAATACCTGTAAATGTGATATAACAGAATAACAGAGTTGGAAGGACCTTGGAGGTCCTCTAATCCACCCCCTACTTAAGCAGGAAACCTTGTACCATTTTATACAACTGGTTGCCCAATCTTTTCTTTAAAACTTGCAGTGTTGCAGCACCCACAATTTCTGGAGGCAAGTAGTTCCACTGATTAATTCTTCTGTCAGAAAATTTCTCCTTAATTCTAGGTTGGTTCTCTCCTTGGATAGTTTTCACCCATTGTTTCTTGTCTTGCCTGCTTTGGAGATTGACTCCCTCTTCTTTCTGGCAACCTCTTAAGTATTAGAATACAGTCATCATGTCACCCCTAGTGGTTTTTTTCATTGAACTAAACATATTCCTAGTCCTTCTTTTCATTAAACGTGACATACTTAATTTCCACAATTGTTCTTCATAAATTTTAGCCTCCAGTCCCCTAAACATCTCTGTTGTTCTTTTCTGTACTCTTTCTCAACACCTTTTTTATATTGTGATGACCAAAATTGAATGCAATATTCCAAGCGTAGTCTTACCAAGGCATTATAAAGTAACATTAACACTTCACATGATTTTGATTCTAGCCTTCTGTTAATGCAGCTAGGACGTGTTGGCTTTTTTGGCAGCTGCAGTATAATGCTGTCTCATATTTAAGTGACTGTCCACTAAGACTCCAAGATCCCTTTCTCAGTTATTACTATTGAGCCAGGTATCACCCATTCTATACTTGTGCATTTGGTTTTTCATGTCTAAATGTAGAACTTTAGTTTTCTCACCATTGAATTTCATTTTGTTAGATAGGGCCAGTTTATAGTATTACTAAATACCTTCACCTGTCTATAATGACAAGAAGATATGCTCAATGTACTCTATTTTTTTATTGATACTTAACTCAGATTATAATTTGTTGCTATTCACTAGGCAGGGTTCTATCTGCTTTTTTCTTTGCTTTCCTCCCTCCCAATAAAAAGTAAAGGAATTTCAGTCTGCAAGCTCTTCTCTTCCTGCTATCTCCTACTTCAGAGTGGTGATGAAGGGGAAAAATGGCATAAGATGATCTTATGAAAGAGCCTAGGTGGGGCAGGAGTTAGAGTGCAGCACTGCAGGCTACTTCAGCTGACTGCTAGCTGCAGTTTGGCAGTTCAAATCTCACCAGCTCAAGGTTGATTCAGCCTTTAATTCTTCCGATGTGAGTAAAATGAGGACCCAGATTGTTGGGGGCAATATGCTGACTCTGTAAACCACTCAGATGGGGCTGTAAAAGCACTATGTAGCGGTATATAAGTCTAAGTGCTATTGCTATTTTAAAAAAGAAGATTAGTCAAGAGAGGGAGACATTGTTCTGGAAGTAGATCAGCCAACCCAAGCTTCCATCTTGACACATGCCAATGCAGCTGACTTTCCAAGAAGGGGTAAATAGGAAGACACGCCCCACCAAGTGGAAGCAAGCTTGGCAAGGAGGAGGGACCACGTCAGCCACCGCACAAGGCAGCGGGTGGGAGGGGGGCAATGGGAAAATTGGGGTATCAGAGATTGTGATGACAGCAAGACAATCTTAGGAAGCTGTGGAGAAATGAGACAATTAATTTACATTTAATGTTTAAAATGCTTTCTTGGAGGCAAGATCCCTTGGAATCAAATGAATTTAAAAGTAAGCGGAAAGTTAGTTGAAGCCCCTTCTCCCTCTGGAAGAAAAAAAAAACCAGGCACAAATCTTGTAAAAGCAAAAGTATAGCAGGACATAGTACAGCTATGAAATGTAAACCAGACTAAGAAAACAAAAATCTTCCTTAATCTTAATTACAAACAGATTATTTCTTGATCTCATATTTCACTACTTGTGAAATAGTAATATTATCAACCAACTTTAGTAATAATATTAAAGGAGATCACAACTCCATTTCAAAGTCTTATATACTGTCTAATGAGAAGATTAGAATTTGATTGTGGGGACGAGAAACCAATTAAATTACTCTCAGAAGAGAGAGTTGGAAGCAGAGGGGCTCTGCTACAAGAACTACAAAACCATAAAGCAGAGAATGTGAAGAAATGAAGCATTATGTATACATATGCATAGGTGCGTATGGATATTTGCATACCTACATATAAAACCCAGACTAGGTTATTTGAAAACCGGTGTCCTCAACTTGGGCTATAGATACCATGGGTTATTTGTTGTTAAATGTAAAAAAGGAAAAATCTGTTTAGAAGAAGAAAGCCTGATGGTGGTGGTGGTGGTGATGATATATTGTTTATGTGAATCATGAGCAAACACCCTGATATGAAAACACTACAAGAGGTAAGATAAGGTTACCTAGACAAAATAATGGTGATACAAAATATTGCAGGAACAACAGCAAGCACCACTTCATAGCTGGAAAGTATAGCCATGTGGGCGTCCAGAAAGTGCCAAATATCCAACTCTCCCTTGCCCACCTTCCTTTGGGCCGAAATTCCAAACTGGCTTTGTCTCAAAGTAGCTCCATGATGACCCGGAAGAACGGGACTGGATTGGCGAGAGATCCTAGAGAAAGGCTTCGATTGGTGAGGGAAATCGCCGTACAAGAAGCAGACGGGGGATAGTAAGGAGGTAAGAAAAGGGGAACAAGGGGGAATAAGCAGTTTTTGCAGTATCGAAACCATCGAGCTTCCGCCTGGATGCCTCAGTTGATGGTAGAACCTGGACAGCTCCCCTTTTGAACGCGCAGGAGGGCTCCACAGCCTGCTCCGCAACCTTCAATTTCCCAAAAGAGCCAGAAACCATAAGTGCGAGGAGGGAAAAGAGGAGGAGGAAAAAAGAAACACACACACACACACAGAGAGAGACACACACACACACAGAGAGAGAGAGAGAGAGAGAGAGAGAGAGAGAGAGAGAGAGAGAGAGAGAGAGAGAGAGAGAGAGAGAGAGAGAGAGAGAGAGAGAATGCAGACAGCCACATTCTCTTTTGTAAAGCTTCAAAATGTCCACGTCCTCAAAAAGAATGGAATCAATTTAACATTCCCACCTCCTGCCCGGCCCCTTTCCTGCAAGCAGCCCATCTCCCCTTCCCCCTTCTGCCTCCCCCGCCATCATCATCGAGGCGTGCGCGCTCTCCTCGCGCCTCCTCCTCCCATCCCTAACTCCAGATCCCAAAGTAAGGAATAGGTTAGAAGGGGGGCAGGTCACGTGACGACCACGGTTCGTCGCAGCCCACCCTCACCCACTAGCCAGTTTTACTAAACTCCCATTGGCTGAGGCGCGTTCCACGGCTTTGCCGGAGCACAGAAACTCCTGCCATATAAATAGGGCCACCGAGGGCTTTATTATTTTAGCATCCCGGGCAGCAGGTTTCTGCTAAGTTTGGAGTTACGCGCCCCACGACTGTATGCCTGCGTCCCTTAGGTAAAAGCTCACCATCGACACCCAGGGACTCAGAAACACAAGGAGTCTGCATGTCTAGCAATTAGACATGCTCAGCTTTGTGGATACACGGATTTTGTTGCTGCTTGCAGTAACTTCATGCCTAGCAACCAGTCAATGTAAGTGCCTTTGGGTCTTATTTGCAATAGGGTGGGGAGTGGGGAAATTGAAGAAAAGAAGACTGACTTGGGGTTGGACTACTGCAAAAAACTATTTCGAATAGTTCTGACCATATTCCACCGGTGGTCCCTCGTCCCCCCCAACACTATTTGCCCTGGTAAAGCGCCATTCGGACAGGCTGCTCTAGTATAAGTAGTTGGGATTATGTCTATGGAGATTCTCACTCATCCAGATCATGGTTGTCCCAAAGGTGCTTTTTTAAAAAGAGGCAATTGGACTTTCTGGTTTTTCTGTTAAGATGTTTTGCTTCTCGTCCAAGAAGCTTCTTCAAACGAAGAAGAAGCTTCTTGGATGAGAAGTGAACGTGTTCAAACAAAAACTAGAAAGTCCAGTTGTTTCTTGAAAAAGCACCTTTGGGATATCTTAATTATCCCTTTGCAATAATTAAAATTGACAAAACGCCTTCTTGCTTCAGACCGACGCAAAGAACAGTTTAAATTGGTTTAAAACGTATTGAATTTTTTCTCCTGCTTTTCTTGGCTTAGATCAAGAGATCCTGGCCAAAAGCCAAGAAGACACCCCCCCCCCCCTCCTCACTCCTCCTCTGGTTTAGGAAAGAGAGTTGGAACATAAAACGGAATCCAAAGCCGAAGTAGGAATAAAAAGAAACGTCTTGCATTTAGATTAACAAGAACTCCTAGAGTATTTTTTAGAGAAATGTTAACATTATTGTTCATCTTCGTTATGCCATGTAAGGAATTTAGAAAACAAGAGGTGACCAAATGTTTAAGAACAGTTCGCCTTCTAGGGCGTTGTACATAATCTTTACTGAAGATGCTGAAGATGCTCTAAGAGCTCCCTCTAGGGGAAAAAAGGGGGCAGGGCAGGTAAGAGTGTAAGTATCCCAGAGCTTGTAAAGAATTTAATTAAGAAAATTTTGTTGAATGTAATGTTCCTAAACATGGAAAGGACTGTCAGCAGTCCTTTCATGGTATTTTTTTTCTTGTAAAGAAAGAACATTCTTTTAATAAAGGGCCACCACGTAAATGTGTTTCCTAATGTTTTTATCAGAAACCCAATTTATATGGTGGACAGATATTCCAGTTATTACATTGTATGAATCTCAAAGATTGATTTTACTATAAGATTTTAAATGGTTTTATAAATAATATTCTAGCAAATAATATTAATAAGCAGTAGCTTGTTTTTAGTAAATTATGGAAAAACAATAAAATTTGATACTAGCAATTATTCCCAGATTAATTTCAGAAGTCAGTATCTACTTCCTTATCTTGGTACAGTAAAATTAACGTTAATTTATTGAGGTCTCCAACTAAACTAGCATGGATTTAAATTTGGGTTGCCATGTCGAAACAAAATTTTAACAAAGTATAATTTCTATCTTCTATGGGCCTCATTTCTAGTACTGTAGGCAAACATCAAAGTTACGCATAATTCAAAACTTGTCAGAGCAGTCAGTTTAGGTATGCATGCACAAATGTTTATGTTCCCGATGCTAACACATCCATTCTCCAACTTTTGTATTTAAAAAAACACTTTTCATTTTGAATAATGCAGATCCTAGCTCTGCCCATAATTGGCCTTATTTGATTTAGTTGACTGAGGAATATCTGAGAATTCCTGGACAATAAGCAAGACCAGAAAATTTGGAGAAGAAATGGCAAACTATTTCCATACTATTGCCAAGAGATTTGTATGAAAGCAGACCCAAGAAGCTTTAGTTTGTTTTGGAAGAGAAGACTACCATGTTTTCAAGAAGATAATTTGATCTGGTGAAATCAACTGGCAGTAAGAGATTCTGCAAACTCTACAGTGTTGAATAACTATTCAACATTGCAGAGTTTGTAGAATCTCTTACTGCCAGTTACTTACTGCCAATAAATATTCAACACTGAATTCAGCAGTAGTTTTTTGTTTTTTTTTAAATGGCAACATTATCAGTTTGCTTCAGTTTTACAGTATTACAGGTAGGTCTATAGGATGCCCTCTAATGGCAAGGAGAAAAAGTGACTTTTTCCAACCAATTAGTCTTTCTTTCTACCATTTAGTTCTCCTTCGCTTCAGGTTTCACTTCCAAGCATTAGCTTTTCAAAAACAACATGTAACTTTATTCAGACACCAGACCTAAACCATAATTACAATTTATCCTCTCACCAAAGTAATTATATATATACTTGAGATAATAAGAATTTGCTAAATTAGTTACTTCCGCTATGAAACAATAATCTGATTCAAATCAGTCATCACCTTTAAGCACAATACTGTGCCAGCAGTATGTGCCAGCATCACTATTAAATTTTATAATAACAATTACACACTTGAGGAGGGAGAAGAATGATAGGTTTTTCTTTCGAAAAGTTATCTGAAGTGTAGAATTAAGCTGTCAACCTAAATGCACTTACAATGTAATTTTACAAGCATTTTCCTGGAATTACATACTACTGAACTCAGTGGGTTTACTTCAGTGAATGACCTGCCAAGAAAGGCCCATTGAGTACAAATCAGCTTATTTCTGAGTAAGTAAGATGCCTGAGCATTTTTTTGAAACTAGCTACCTAGTATTGATTCTCTTTGAATAACTAAACAGAATTACTTTGAGTAACCTAATATGATGGGTTCATGATATATCAATACACATGTGTTGATATAGATTTGGTACGTAGCATTGCAAGATCCCAAGGGATTCCTTGTCATGAGAAATCTCATTTTTTTCAGTAATTCAGGTTTAGCTATATATCACCAGCCAATAGCCAGAGACAAATGTGTGGAAAAATGAATTGTTAACAATGTAGTATATCAAAATATAGTTTCTTATAGTTCCAATTTTTGTGCTAAGCTGAGATTTAGCTATTTAATTATAAAACAATAGCCCAAACAAAGGAGCAAAACCAGAATGTAGACATTTAAAACACATTAGAGACAATGATGTTTCAACAGTATAGGATCTATTTAGAAGCTTTGTACAAACTTAGATGGACTTTGTTTTAGAAATAATTGGCATCTCCTTGATGCCACATCACAATCTACATCTGGAAAGGTAATTTGGACAAAAGTCAAAGCCAATTAGCTTTGGGAATCCTGGCCTTCATATACCTGGAAAATGTGGTGTGAAGTTGTTTCCCAGTTTTAAAAAGAGTATTTAAAAAGAAAATAATATGTAAATGTTTGCTAAACCTCAGTTCCCAAAAGTTACTATTCTGCAATCATCTTCCATTTGTTTTCATATCTGAAAGGTGTGAAATAATACTGTGAGCAGAAAAGGACTTTTCCGTATTTAACAAAATTAGTTCGATGTTATGCAAAGAAAGATAAATATCTCGTTTGAATTATTTCACATAAATATTACCTAATGAATTTTCTCTATCAATGTGATTCTAGCACCAGAAAAAAAAAGTTCATGCATTCCAATTCTGAATGATGAAAAAAAAAATTGGTTTAAATGCATCTTTCCTTTTTACCTCAAGCTCTTTGGAGATTTTTTTAAATTTAGTAATAGGATTTATATATGTCCAGGTTTTATAGTATAAAAAAACTCAGGACCCAACTGAGTTTATGAGTTTCTATGGCATTTCAAACATATTTTTTGGTGTTATAATGCATTTTATTAAACATATGAATTGAATCAAAATCCTTTGTCAACAATAAATTGCAAAAATCAATTCTAAATAAGCTTTTTCTAAAAAAAAAAGAAAGACATGACATATTTGTATTTCCTACAATCATGCATGTAACAGTATAAAATGCAGCACTTCAAATGCAAAACAATTTGAAAATTAATATTAATCATCTGTTTCTTCTTATTTTTTTCCAGATGTAAATGAGGTCAGTATAATTATATTAAAATACTATAGAGCATAACATAGAAACACCAGACAATTTCTTTTTGGAGTGGGAGCATGGCCATTTACTAACTACTGTTTTCAAAACGTGCATGGGTAAGCTAATTATAGGTTTCATGGGTATTGCCCCAAATACACCCACCCCTAATTTCCTAGTGGGCTGTCCTTATAATAAAAAAAAGTACTTTCATAGGTGAATGCAAGAGTCACATTGCATGCATAGCAGTTTCTGATATTCTTTGCTGGATTTTTGTCTAGGATTATAAAGCATGAATGAATTCAGGTATGCTTTTTAATAATACCTAACTTTTGTGACACTAACGTAAATTTTTCTATCTTTTCAAATTTGAAATTGGTTAGGCTTCTTTATATGTAATAATGATTAATTCTAGCATCTAGAATGGAACATTAATAATGTAATGCTTTCCTTAAATTCATTTTTATTTATTTCTAGGCAACGGCAGTACATAGGGTAAGCAATTTTAGGAACTCCTTATATAAGAATGATAGATTAGATTAAAGGGCAACTAATGCAGAAAAATACAATTGCTACAAATAAGCCTTTTTAAAGTGCAAAATTAGACTGAAAGCAATTTAAAGTCAATCCAAACACAGAATCAGAATTTGGAAGAAAATATGCTTAATTTTGAATGGGTATTTTTAAATGGGTATTTTTAAAAATGATTTGATTTCAGAAGTTGTGGGTGCCCCACCAATGGAGCCTTTCAAGAAGAGATGAGACAGCTATTTGTTTGAAATGGTATAGAGTTTCTTGCTCGTGCAGGGGGTTGGATTAGATGACCTTCAAGGTCTCTTCCAACTCTGTTATTCTGTTAGGCTACTATTAAGGTTCATATTTAGTCTCATGTGGTTTCTCTCAAACAATTGTTGATAAAAACACTCTTCATTGAACCTCTGCTCCAGCATGAAGAGTGGGATTTCTGATGTATTAGCGTCCAACAATACGTGGAGCATAGCTGGAATTACAAGCATATAATTAATAATTTAAAATACTAATTTAATTTAATGATTTAAAAATATTTCTAAGGAATATATTCAATTGCTTTGAAGATTAAATATGCAATAAATGAACACCAGATGTCTAATGATTGGTATTTCCTAGTAAAAAAAGTAGAGATTTACTCATATGTATTATACCTCTTTTATTCATTTTTACAAAAAATTATAAGTAATCTATTAGTTCGATTCTTGAATTAAGTCTTCTCTTGATAAATGAGAACTGTCTTTAGTAATGCTAAGAGAGTAGCTTTTTAATTTATTACATGTTTTATATCAGATAGTTATTATTAATACTGTATTATTCTGTAAATAATTATTTTAAGGTTCATTTCTAATTAATATTTTTTATTTATGTTTTTCAGGGTCCAAGAGGAGATAGAGGGCCACGAGGAGAAAGGGTAAAGATTGTATTCCTTTGACTATATAACATCTGAATCATTTTGATTCAAATATGAAAAAATTTAATCAACTGCCCTATGGAAATCCCTAGAATGACTGTATTAATATTTATCTGATTCACAGTTTTCCAAAACTGAGCCTTAATCATGTATGTATGTATACATGTGTACATACATACACATATGTGTGCATATACACATGTGCACTTTAAACATCTTGGCAGAATTGGATCAATGCTATATAAATGGGGCTTCAGCCCCCTTCACTAAGGATTTTTAATGGCACTAAAATAAGATCTTTGGTCTACATAAACACCTGTTTTGGCCACCTGACTTTTAGCTAACACCTATAGCTAAGCCCTTTCCATTAACTCTTGCTACACGGAAGTATTTGTATGACTGTATGTTTCCTTATACAAGTCACTTAAATACAGTTGTTCTGTTCAGATTGAAATGAATTTATTTGGGAAAGCAGGTATAATTTAGGGAAGCACAGAGATCTGAGAAGAATATTCAATTTTATGTCAAAACTGGGACAGCAGATGTCTTAATTTTATAGTTTGAAAAATCAATGACACAACTTTATTATTCATAAATCCTATATCAATCCTATATCAGGATTTTTCAAGAAGTTTTTACCAAAACTGCACTTGCAGATTATTTTTACCTTTGGGGAAGGTTTCTATTTGATATAATTTAATTAATTAATGGAGGTTCATGGGATGAACAAAAATATAAAGATGGACATGACCCCGGGGTTAATTAGTGGCACCCCCATTACGACAGAAAAAAGTCATATATAAAACTTTTGACAGCAGCTTCTGCCAGTCACTGTCAATATTACTATGCTAATATTATCAACTGTTGTTCACAACTAATTCAATTTAAAGCAGTTGCCTTTTTTCCTTGAGATTCTATGGTTTTGATGTAACTGCAGTATCATTAACATAGATACCATAGTAATTTTGGAGGCACTATAAAACTACAGTCTAATTTTGCTTGCCCAAATTAGATTGTAGCTCATCTCTGTGATATATTTCTTAGGCCAGTCCCCCTACACATGGTATCTTCTGATGTTTTTGATTCCCATAGCCACCAGCAAGTAAAATAGGAGTTTTATTCCTAACACACTTGGCTAATGATTGATATACAGAATACAATTTCATATTGTAAAACAAGAAAATTAAGAGAGTAGCTCTTTGTCACAAATTAAATCACACATATTTTAATCTCTAACTCTGTGTGTGTGTGTGTGTGTTGTGTGTGTGTGTGTGTGTGTGTGTGTTGTGTATGGCTTTCCACTACAGTATGATACTGGTATATACCCAATACCATATAGGTACATTACTTGCTACATGCAATGTTAAACATGATTATGATACAACATAAGAATATGTCTAGGTTTTCTAGATCAATCACCCTTAATCCAGTACCTTTCATATGTATTAAAAGTGCAGCTCCCATAATTCCTAATTAGCACAGAATTCTAGCTATTAGTCTAGAATCACTTATGGTATGTTCTTCCTTCATAATTTTAATTAGCTAACATTGAAATAGGCACCAATGTTTGGCACTAAGTGTGTGTAAGATAATAATACTTGTATTCATGCTATACAAACTATGAAACAATTGCCCAGAAGGAACTTGACAATAACTCTTCTTCTTCCAAGTTTAAGAATAGGTGTTACCAAATTTTCTGAAGCTGGAACATGCACTTAGTTTAATGGGTCACATCAGAATAGATTTAGTGATGATAATGTGTTATGGGAGTATTTTAGCTTAACATTCCATCAGGGTATTTTTTTTCTCCCTGATGAGTTTCTTTCTTTAAATACTAACTGTAAAAGTAGACATATTTCCCAAGTCTTCCAGACATCATGATTCTGTCTGAGCTGGAAGTTACCTCACTGTTAAAACTAACAGTCTGATAGAAAGTCTTTCAAATCAGCCCCACTCTATGAAGTGCTGATACTTCAAAGCAGCAGCATAAATTACTAAGGATCTGAAAACACCATAGTATTATTTTGTAAGTCATTTTTAGTCCATCAGACAATACAATGATATTTGTTAAGTTCTACTTTAGGTCATGTTTAGTTTAAAAGAATATTTGTATACATTCAGCTTCTCCTTTTGAAATAAAAGTTAGGCATTGTTCATACATATGCAGAAGTCTATTACGTTCTCTAAATGTGATATTATTAAGCTCCATATCGATGTACACATTTATTAGTTAATAATGCTGTAATTATTAGTTAGTTAAATTTTCAGTGTGTTAAGATATAATCTTCATTTATTGTGGCAAACAGACATCATGAAAGTTAATTCAATATTGGATTAAATGTTTTAATAGGTTTTTGTTAAACTAAAAGTTTGAGTAATATTAATCAGCTAATAGAATACACATATCTATTTTTATTAGCTATGAGCTTTATCAGTGGAAAGTACAATTTATACAAGTGAACTTACAACAATTCACGTAGTGACCACTCAAGGTTTCCATGGCACTGAAAACAGTGACAAATGACAATTTTTCACACTTACAAACATTGTAGCCTCCCATGGTCATGTGATCAAAATTCAGATGTTTGGCAGCTGACTCATTATGGGGGCAGTGCCCTGGGGCCATGTGATTCCCTTTGGGACCTTCTTGACAAGCAAAGTCAATGGGGAAGCCAGATTCACATAACAACTGTGTTACTAACTTAATAACTGCAGAGACTCTCTTAACAACTATGGCAAGAATGGTCATAAAATGGGTAAAATTAACTTAACAACTAGCTCACTTAGCAATAGAAATTTTGGAATCACTTGTTGTTATAAGTCAAAGACCACCTGTACTATCATCCCTGCTGTTGTAGATGAAATATCTATGATTTTGTGGGAGAAGGCCGATTTGCTCAAATATCTAAGAGGTAAATTATCTTCCTCTTAAGTGACACTTAGGAATGAATACACATAAATTGCAGGGTCAAAAGAATATATATAGATGGCACATTTACCTATATCATGATAGTTAAAGATTATAAGATGTCCAGGTATTATCTTCATAATTATTCCAGTTTCTAAAGTAATAGCCACCAAATGAGCTCAAATTATATATTTCAAATTCCTAGAGCGTTTTCCTTTTGTCCCGTTGCCTGAGAATTGTCGGACGTGTAAAACAAACGTATCTGGAAAAGACTGATGTCAAAACTTTCCCACGATAGTGGGAATATTTCTCTTTCTTATGCCCTGCTATAAGCCATCCTAAGTTTGAGACACCCATTTATATATAGCTTTAAGTGATATTAAGTGAGTCTTGGTGGCGCAGCAGACTAAAGTGCTGTTAAATAGCACCAGCTGCCTGCAATTACTGCAAATTCGAATCTCACCAGGCTCAAGGTTGACTCAGCCTTCTATCCTTTCGAGGTAGGTAAAATGAGGACCCAGACTGTGGGGGCAATAAGCTGACTTTGTATAAAAAAGAACACCACTTAGGGCAGCCGAAAGCCCCACTAAGTAGGTATAAACAAAAGTATGAAGGCTATTGCTTAATGCATTGTAAGCCACCCTGGAGAAGAGTGGCATCTAAATTGAACCTATAAATAAATAAATAAATAAATACCCACATAAAATTATCCATGTGTCTAGGGATTCAGTAGAATAATTACACTCATCTACTTGGGAGGCAACGCCATTGATCATAGTCTGACTTACTGCTAAAAAATCATGCCTGGGATTGCATCCCTAATCTTCCAGTTTCCTTGAAGTATAATGTAAAATGAAGTTTGTAACTTGTTTATGTTTATTGGATTTATATACCGCCCTACTCCTGAAGGACTCAGGGTGGTGAACAGCCCTGAGTCCACAAGTAAAACACACACATATATACACATATATAACTTACAAAAGCTATGAAGCTAAGGGACAGACTTTTTGTGCTGAGCAATATAGCATGACATCTATGAGACTCCCCTAATTTTTTTTCTTGTCTGTTTTGCTTTATTACTGATTACTGTAATATATTTTTCCCCTAGGGTCCAGCAGGTCCACCAGGCATAGATGGTGCAGATGGTCTACAAGGTCCTCCAGGGCCCCCTGGACCTCCTGGTCTTGGTGAAGTAAGGCTTCCAACTTTTTATTTTATCGACAATGCATCTAATGTCCAAGGATAAATATTTACATAATACCAAAGAAGTGACAAAAGACTTCTTTGTGACTTCTTTTAAAAGTAGGAAGTTACATTTAAATGCATCTTTTCACCTGTATATGTGCTTCAGGTAACTTAGAAACTTTTAAAGAGCAACCAATATACTGTTCTTCAATCTAGAACTAAGGAGAAATTTCCTGATAGTTAGAACAATTAGTCAGTGGAACAACTTGCCTTCAGAAGCTGTAAATGTTCCAACACTGGAAGTTTTTAAGAAGAGATTGGATAACCATTTGTCTGAAATGATATAGGGTTTCCTGCCTAAGCAGTAGGTTGGACTAGAAGACCTCTAAGGTCCCTTCCAACTCCTTTATTCTATTCTATTTTCAGTCTTCAGTCTTCTTTCATTCTAGCCATTTAAGAGCCATTTGATAAACTGAAGTTTCAAAATCCTAGAAAGTAATACTGAATATTTACGATGATGCTCACAGTAATCAGAAATGTAGTACCATTTAGTAGGATGAAATTGCCATCCCTTTTCACATGTAATTATATTTAATATACATTAAAATAAAGGATTTGTGGTACAATCAATGCCTGTTCAGTGTTTCCAAAACAGCTCTTTTTAGTCATGTTGATATCTGTTCTTACTCATTTACAGAGCTTTGCTGCTCAATATGACATATCCAAATCAGCTGATATGGGCCCTGGACCTATGGTAAGCAAATGTTTCATTTCACACATATCCAGATTGCATCAGTGGGCACTTCCAACAAAGCAAAATTCCCAGTATTGCATTTCTGCTATGTGGCGCAACCCAACATAAATTATATTAGTGAACTATGGAGCCCATTTTGGCTTTTCAAATACATTAGAACCCAAACTGTGCTTGGCTGTATGTTCAGCAGTCAAAACTGTCCTCTACAAAAGATCATAACTATTACAGAACAAAAGTTTGTTTAATTGTGGTATTCAACAGCTGAATTTACAGAAATCTAGAAATTTACAGAATTTACAGAAATCCATCTAGAAATACTGTGAAACCATGGATATAATGCTTCTGCTCACTGTGAGCCCATGAACGTTCTCTGCACCCTTTCATTAAGAGATTCCCACCTTCATAAGTCTTCCAAATATTGAAGTGGTTTTGATACCAATTTATAATACAGCATTTCTCTTCTTACATGTTACAAACACATGAAGTTATGACAAAACAGCACTCCTTAATAATGTCAGAAAAATAATACTTGCTTGAGAGATACAGGTTCTAGACAAAAGATCTCCAAAGCATTACAAAGCAGAAATAGCTTCAAAATTCAATGGAATTGAATAGTTTGTTTCCAGTTCTTTATGTTTAAAGAAATGTTTTAATGAATTCTAAATTAGCCAGCCAAATTATCTTACTGAAATATGATGTGGCAAACATTCTGTGGTGATGTCATTTGTTGCATAGCCATATTCTATAGTTTGTAGTAATATCATAAAGTAGAATTGGAAACACAGACACAATTTGTAGATACATATTTCCCCAACTAATTGGCCTTCATATGCATCAGGACTCTCAAAATCCCCACATAAAGTCTCAATTCATTTAGAAGGCAAAAGACTGCATTCGTTTATAAACTTCACCCATACCCTTTGTCTACATATTGAAATAATATTGTCAGATGAAATCTGTTGCCTATTGCATTAAAATATTCTTCCAATGGGACAGATTCTTGATGTTCTCTGAACTTGGTTGTTTTCATCAGATGTTTCATTACAAAACCAGTGCCTAATCAAGCGCAGAGAACACCAAGAACGCCACAATTCATGTCATTTATTGAAAAGGACTGAGCTACTGCCTTTTATATAGGAAAATGTATCAGTAGATGTTGGATCTCATTGAAGATAAAGATAATCTATTTAACTCTTTAAAAAATTTTATTATCTATTCCACTATATTTAGAGCCAGTTTTATCTAGCAATTAAGCACCAAGCTACAGGGCAGGAAACAATGACTTTAATTTTTGTCTTATGACTGAAAGCCAGCTAGGAGACTTTGGGGCAGTCATTTTCTGTCAGACCCATTCCTCACAGTGTTATGTAGGGAAAATAAAATGAGGAACACGTTAAAAGAAAAAAGAAAAAAAAATGAGGAATATGTATTTGCTGCCGTTTTATTTATGTATTTATTAAAAAATAATAATAATTAAATAATAATAATAACAAAATAAAAAACCTCAAATAAATAAATATTGTCACAAGTAATATAATATAATATCAGCTCCATCTATATAACAAGAGACATAATAGGGAGCATGGCCCTCTGGGGAAAAAGGAGGAATATTAATATCAGTTTACTTAGGCTTCCCATTTACAAACATGCAAACTCTGACATAAATACACTTAGGGAATTTCACAAAAAGAAAAAAAATATCCATGCTTTCCTTCTTTCAGTTACCTATGGCCACTAAAATTAGCCTCTCTGGGGAACTGGAAATACTGGAAATTATCATGGCAAGGACTATGTGAGAAACATCCTTATGTTATGTCACCTCAAAGTGAGATCTCTGAGCAGCTTCTCTTTTTCCTGACATTTCACTCCACATTGTTTGGAGAGCCCATTCCAAAGTCACAGAGACATTTGGGAAAACCAAGGAAGAAGGAGAAAGGAACAAAGCTGGACTGATTACTCTTTTAATTAATGTTCAGATCCAGGACACATTTTAGTTGTTAGGAAATATAATCAAGGTTCCTGGATCAGAGAAACTACATTCAGGAAGCCTTCTTCATGCATAGGATAAATGAAAGTGGCTACTCTCTTAAACTAAAAGAAGCAGAATGAGGAAGGAATGGGTTGCACTTATTATTATATAAGCCTGTATATATTATTATACAGGTTTTATTCATGTAGTAGAAACTTATTTTCCAATTGTCAACAATGATGAAAATCACAAGATACTCCAAGCAGTACAACTTTCTATTTACTGGTTGATTAGGAGACCATTCTGTCTTTAGCTGTTGATACAGCTAAAAATCTTAGAGGATGCAGATCAGCCAGAAAAGGAAAGGGGAAAGGAATTTTATCAATTTTTTTTTTTTTTTGTAAAACAAATTTTAAAAAGACTTTGGGCCAGTAACAAAAATGATATTTAAGCCAGCCATCCAGTCATTAAAGTCTTCTAGGTAGAGATGAAATGTTCTGAATAAAAGGCAATATTCTTTGTCAGTTTGCTAAATTACATGTGTAAAATTACAAGATATCTCCTGGGGTTGCTGTTACATTTCATTTTTATATGGTTTTTCTCATGTTTGACAAGCTCATACCATGCTTGACAAGAACCATTAAAAAACAGAACACAATTGCTGTTGATTTGCATTTCTAGCATAGTGAGGTCCATTGGGATCCACCCATTATTAATCCAACTCAAAGTGTACAATTTGTAAAATTTTCATTTTTCAAAAGCAGTAATGTTAGCTGTCACAGCAACAACAACAACAGAGGGTCATGCAAAAATATCGTAATAGCAAAAAGGATTTATTTTCTTTTAGACAAAGTCAAGCTAAAATGCAAATGTTAATTCTCCTCTAATCAAAAATAGTGTGGTGCTTAAATTCAAATTAGATAGACCAACGTAGGGATTAAACATATTTGCATCAATACTGTATTAACAGTCTATTACACAGAAAGAAAAAGCCAATATTTGCTTTTTAAAAAATTGGCTCAATGATTACAGTAAACAAAGTCTTCAGTTATGCTGGATCTCAAATCCAATAATCCTCATATACACCTTCATTGTTATTTTTAATCCCAATAATACTATTTCTTTGTATTTCAGCTTTAGACAAATTATTACTGTATATTTCATGAGAGATTATTCAGTGACTTATTTTATATGAATTTGATCTTTTAAAATATCTTTTTTCAGGGATTAATGGGACCTAGAGGCCCACCTGGAACCAATGGACCCCCTGTAAGTATATTCTATTGATACGAAAGGAGCTTCATAAACTAGAACTGTCAAAATCATGAGTTGCCAAAAGGAATAACTCAGTAATCTGTAGTGTGATCATAGTGTTCCACATTGGCAAGTTCAATGTTATAATTCTCAGTTGATGATCGAATATATCATGACTGGATTTTTCTAAATTTTCTTCCATGGTAGAAAAACATATGGTTCCTTGTTTGATTATTCTATTTGCCTACTTCCTCATTTAAGCTTAAATATTCCTAGGAAGGATAAAGTATATAATGGCTGGCTTAATACTATTTACTCAGCCATAGTATAGTTTACCACGGTATAAATTTAGCCACTGGGTTTTGTAAACTAGTGTTTAGGCTTAGCAGCAGTATGAATCACAAAATGTGATTAAAACAAATCATGGCTTAATACAATGTGAGACCTAGTCACAACCCTCCTGACTATGAATTCTTGGTATTTTACTTAAATTATAGGAATAATTTGGAATGTTCCTTCTGTCGAAACAGACTAGTAGTATTCTCCTTTATTATCGGTGTTTCTGGATCACATATTTCTTCTTCTGGGAAGGTTATGGGAAGGAGAGCAATCTCAGCCACTCAAGAATGGCCTCAAACCTTGAGAGGGGCAGCATATAAATTTAATAAATAATAATAATAATAATCTTATTCCAATAATTGTGCATGATCACAGCTTGACCATTAGAGGTTTTCCAAAAATCATCATGGGGTGCCTGAACCCTGTATTTACTGGTTGAATCTGCTCAGACTATTCTCCAGCTACCTTTATTATAGAGGGATGGGTACTTTGCTTTTTTTCACAAATATTGAATAGAATGCCTTCTTTCTATTCTAGGGTTCTCCTGGTTTCCAAGGACCTCCAGGTGAACCGGGTGAACCTGGTCAATCAGTAAGTAAAATAGTATTCTGCTGTAAGAGTGATTCTAATTATTAAATAACTGTTTCATTTCATCCACAACGTACCCCTTTTGGCAGTCTGCATAAGTCTACTGCTCATTGCTTTAGCAGGAATTTATGGATTTATTTTTTTTCAAATCTAAATATGTGTGATATCCTGTGAGAAATCAGATCTTGCTAGAAAGGAAGCTAGAATAATTGCATTGTATTGTCTTGTATTACCGTATTTTCCGGCGTATAAGACGACCCCTGACTTTTCCTGTAAAAATATAGGGTTTGGGCTATACTTGCTGTATAAGACGACCCCTCTTCCAACGCACACCAAATAAAAATTAAAAAACATCAACTGGCTCACCCACAATGTAAAAGCAGCTGTGCTAGACCCAAAATGGCCCCTGCAACAAGCAGGAATCTCACACAGCCACAAAAAGCCCCAAAACCCAACTTTCACACTTTACACACACAAAATTCCACATACAGCTTTGTGAGATTTTGTGCGTTTGTGTAGTTAGAGTGAAACACTACAGAAACACACAATCTCAGAAAGCTGCACAAATATTATTTTATTTTTATTTTTATATGAAAGCTAAATTTAAAACTTCCTAGCCTAAAACTTAGACCTAGCCTTTAAATGGCTAGGTCTAAAAAAGAACAACTAAAACAAACCCCAATTAACTATTTTTTTTAAAGCTCCCAAAGGGAGGAAAAACATACCCAATAGAACAGGGGTCTCCAACCTTGGCAACTTTAAGACTTGTAGACTTCAACTCCCTGCCTTCTTGATTGCAAGCAGGGAGATTCAGTTGCTTGCTGATGCAATGGATTGCAGGCAAGTGAAGCAAGGCAAGCGTTGCGGCTAGGAGCTAAGGTAAGCAAGCTGGAGAGAGGGGGATTTTTGCTACCAATTAGCAGGCAAAAATTAGCAGCTGGGATTGCCAGAGCCATGTAAAAGGAAAGTTTTTTCCTTTTACACCACGCTGGCCATCCAAGCTCTGGTGATCCCAGCTGAGTTGCCTGCTAATCAGGCAACTCAGCTGGGATCGCCAGCTCCATGTAAAAGGAAAAAACTTTTCCTTTTACATGGCTCTGGCGTGTAACTTAGCTGATTAGCGGCAACTCAGCAGGCAATTCAGCTTGGCTCCTCAGACCCATTGAAGGCTCGTCAGAGCCTTTTGGGCTTGTCTGCCTGGTTACAGGAGAACGACACCCGGTGTATAAGACGACACCCGACTTTTGAGAAGATTTTTGTGTATTAGAAAGTAGTCTTATACGCAGGAAAATACAGTAATTGAAGAATTGTTTTAAATGAAAAATATGGATAATTGGACTATTTAATGAGAAGCTATGCTCTCACCATTTTAAGGAGAAAGGATTCAGAATTATGATTTTGATTTAGCTAAGTCACCATTCAAACGCAGGATAAAAGGAGTGACATCTGTTTAATTCCCCTTATCTTGTTTCAAAATTATTTTTTTAAATCACTAGGGACCTCAAGGTTCTCGTGGTCCAATGGGTCCTCCTGGAAAACCTGGTGAAGATGTAAGTATTCATGAACACAAGCTATGATTTTCACTAGCTGTATTATAAAATGTGCTTGATTATAGTATTATGGAAAATATGCAGAATAATCTCATGATACCAAAAAAAAAAAGATATTTTGCCTGTATATTTAGGAAGTAACTTTGAAGAAATAAAATTTATGCCTTTTAAAACCTAGAAACAAATAACAAAAGTTGTTTGGACCAATTCATGGAAGTCATGGGGATCAATAGCACTAAAGCAATCTTCTGGGAAACTAGTGACTAGCATTTGGCTGGCTATTGTGGGGACGAAGTGCTGGAATAGATGGATACATGCTTATATTCTTAAATGCAGGTTTAATTAATTTGCACATTAAAAAGTCAATTTTTGTCTCCTCCTTAGGGCCATCCTGGAAAACCTGGAAGATCTGGAGAGAGAGGTGTTGCTGGACCCCAGGTGAATATTGTATTTTGGTGTAAAATAATTTTTATTTATAACTAAATTCATCATTGCATATAATGACAGAAATTCTAGAACAGTTTTCTCCAAAGGCAGTTTTCTTTGATGCCTTTCAGTTATGCTCAATTCTAACTTCCAGAATTCCCATTCAGAATGGCTTAATGTCTGCACTGATTGGGGGTGGGGGTTAAGAAAGCCAAAGTCCATCCAGAAAGAATGTCTCAATATTCCAAGTCTGTAATCATAATTAACAGCTAAAAGCCTCTTTATGAAGAGGTAACAGCTCAGTAGAATACATTCTTTGAGTCTACCAAGTTTTGCAAACTTTTCTGTTGTTTCCACATTAAAGTTTCCATCTCCAGGTAAAGGAATAAAATCCCACCTTCTTCAGAGAGTATTAAATGAATTTTTTTTTAAAAAAAATAGTTCCATTGGGATCTGGGCAATTTTGCACACATGATACTCACACTTGGATGAGCCAATGACTCTCAATAAAACAGATAAATGACTTGCTATGGCCCACTCACTGTCCATCTGCCACTTCCTCTGCATGGCCAGAATTACAGTTCTTACTGCAGTGATGCTCAAAGATTGGATCTGGCAGTATTGCCTGTAGAGCAACTCAGTATAGTTGGAGACCTCACAAATATTTCTGGAAAAGAAGAAATCCTTTCTAAATTACATGCATAGTTGTTTTAATTCTAAAAGCTCAGAAAGTTGCTGACTTGTTGAACTCACTGCCTCCATGTTTCTATGCAGCCTCTCAGAAGTAAGCAGAACAACAGTGTTTGACCTTCTCTCATACAATTACAAAAAAAGAAAACAGAGAAGCCAGATTAGCATTCTGACCAACACTCTTATATTTGCATTGTTAACCCCATAAAAGCACAGGCATTTTTCAGTCTCATTTGATAAGATACTTGATTTGTAAATCTGTCCCAGGATACTAAAGGTTTTATGCTATATGTTAAGTTTCCTAACTAGTCTCTTCATATCTGTTTTACATGATGTGTAAACAAGTTATTTACACAAATTAAATCTATTCTCCTGTATTATTTTCAAGGGTGCTCGAGGATTTCCTGGAACTCCTGGTCTGCCTGGATTCAAAGGAATAAGGGTGAGCATTTTATGGAGATGTGAGGGAACCTATTAAAATGGTGACACCTTATAAGATAATATGTACAACTGTTCTTCAGAGATGCAAGTAACTCCCAAAGTTTCAGAGCACATTTATAGAAGATGTTGTCATCATGAACTTCCATAAGAAGCTAGAATTGGAGAACCATTAAATATACAGAATGTAATATATTTACTGTAACAATGAAGTGCAGCCTTTGTTATTGATAAGAGAATTAGCATTTAACCTATTCCCTGCACCTGTCAGAAGAAATAGCATTCATACAGATCAGAACTATCCATAACCATTGGTTATGTACCACTCTTAGCTACACTACCAGTTTAAAGCACTAGTTTCCTAATAATGTCAGCAAAGAGTTCAGTGAGACATCAGCAATCCATTTTGATCAGTTATCTTGGAGAGGGATAAATACAGGAAATGATAGTGCTCATACTTTTTATAAAATTCCATTCATGCATCCAGGAGGGAAGAAAAAAAGGGACGAACAGAGGGACTATGAAATTATAAAGTTGAAGGGAGCTGTCAACTAAAGAACATGTGAAGCTTCCCTCTTTGAATGTTTTATCATTTAAAAATACAGATTTTTTATTTATATTACATGAAAGTAAATGTTTCTCCATAACAGGGACATAATGGTTTGGATGGTCGCAAAGGAGAACCTGGTGCTGCCGGTAACAAGGTAACATAATTACTATAAATGGTTTCTGAGAATATGTACTGGAGACCAGTAAGATCAAAGTAAATGCACAAAGAGACACAGAAAAAGAGATTTTAGCCCAAACCCTGTTTCAAAAAAAATAAAGGCCATCAAAAATTCTACAGTTCCAGAAAGCACATATATAAATAATTATAGTGAGAATGAGCAACAGATATACACATGGTGTTGCAGTCATGTATTTATTTTCTTTAGAATAAATCCAAATGAATTCTCTGAATATGTCAATGCAGAGTGAGAATTAGATAGTAAGAAACAAAAAAGCAAGAACAAGGATGCTCTTTGAAGTTATTATAAATGGGTTACCACTTGATCTTGAGATTAAGAGGTAAAAATCTTGCAAGGAGAGAGTCAGAGAATAAAATATTTTAGATCTCCTTTATGGCAATGAATATGATTATATTCATTAATTTATTCAGTTCTTTCTCCGTTTTGTTTAGGAAGCAGAGTGAGGGTGCAAATATAACTTGCAATGTATTGATCCCAGGATTAACTATTGGCCCACAGTATCAGACTTAATTATACAACACATCATGTTTGTCTAGACATTACTTTTAGAGTATATCCTAGTTTTCCCCTAGATTATATTACAGCCTTTGTAATCTATTGAATAGATTACTTTTTCAAGTTAAAACAAATATTGTTTTGACTCAAAGGTCTCATGCTTGTAAAATATGCCTTATCAGTTCAATATCCATTAGATCAAAAGACTGGATAACATCATTATATATTAATTAAACTGTGTTGATAGCTAATCTAGTCAATCAGCTGTCATATTTAACTTTCAGCCAGTCAAATATTCAAATCAAATATCCCATTTATATGAATGTGACTGAATTGGAGCTTAGTTCACTCCCATTGTTAGGAAACTCTAGGTTAACTGGTTTGTCTGGACAACAACCAGTATTTATTGTGTCATTTTTATAGGGTTTGAAAATATATAATTAAGTATCATAATAAAAAAAAGCTTTGTTTGATATTAATATTGTTAAATGTATGGCTGGTTGCACAGTGAAACAGAGTGGATTTGACCCGCCTATTGAGTCATTCCCAAAGAAATAAGATAGTGATTGATGATGATTGATGATGATGATTCCATTTTGCATTATAGAAGCATCAGCTTAAATTTTCTAGCACATTTTCAAATATATCTATAGTAATCTAATACAAATGTTCATGAGATGTATTTCCTCTTTACAGGGTGAACCTGGTGCCCCTGGTGAAAATGGTACCCCAGGACAAGCTGTGAGTGTTTTCTCTATTATAACTTGCATAGGATCAAATTTATCAAATATTCCAAAGTGTCATTTATTAATCTCAATTGTATTTCCCCCAGTAATGATAAAACAAACTTCATGATGCTATTCTTATGCATACACTATGCCTTATTAAATAACTTGCATGTGCTTTGCTTTCAGGGTGCTCGTGGTCTTCCTGGTGAAAGAGGAAGAGTTGGTGCTCCTGGTTCTGTTGTAAGTTATTTTCTTCCTGTGCAACAGGGTATTTATTTTCTTTGTATGTGTAATTATTTTATTTTATACCTGGAATTTAAAATTTATATTTATATTCTTTAGGGTGCTCGTGGCAGTGACGGAAGCGCTGGCCCTGTCGGTCCTGCTGTAAGTCCAATTATCTTTTATCCAACATGTTCTTTGAATGATGCAATCAGTGAACTGTCACTGGATCTATTTCTCTAATCCAGAAGTCTTCAAACTTGGCAGCTTTAAGACTTGTGGACTTCAGCTCCCAGAGTTCTGGGAGTTGAAGTCCACAAGTCTTAAAGCTGCCATGTTTGGGGCCCCTGCTCTTATTCATTTCACCTCTTCCCCCGCCCCCTTTATTTAGTGCATAACAGGGAGTTTTCAAAGCAATTTTCAGTTATTTCCAAATGCGTATCAAGGATTTTCATTTTTATAATATTTATTGTGGTATAAAACTATGAAAATATTTAAAAAGTGATATAAAATGGCATTTTGAATTAACACAGTTTAAGACAGGTATCTTAATTACTTCTTAGCATTTTGGAAATGAAACATTATCAAGTCTTGTTCTTAGGGAATTTCTCTAGACTGTTCAGCTAAAATTGCATGTTTCCTTCCTGGATAAGTTGAGAAATAATTGGATTCCAACCATACCTTTATATTTATATAGAATACCTTAATTTTTAAACAGGTACATTACATTTTTACACAAACTCCTAATACACTACTAGCTTTGCATGACTTTCCCAACAAGGATTTTAGTTTAGTATATTTACTCAGTCCTCTGTAACCAGGCAACCCCTCTAAATTGTTATACAGTCCCCAGAAACAAACCTCAGCTAAAAGCAGGTTCTGTTAGGAGTTCACAATATATTGTAGTGAATCTTGAGGGAGAATACAAGAGGGGTTTCCTTGTATTCCATGATATTGCAATCCATGATATTTCAGTAGATATAAAGCTCTAGTTTTTTTAAGCCACAATTTTTTTCAAAACCCTCAAGGGCCTGACAATTTCAGCTTCTCTTGGCTGGCAGTCACTGCTGCACCTGCTTCAAAAATATTTTGAAATTATTTCAGAACACATTTCTTCTCTTACAATTTTTCCCACTCACATTTTTTCTTTTCTATTTTCATGCTAGTGAATTATTATTTCAGTAAAAATATTTATGCCATTCCATTTAATGGAGTGGCATAAAATATATTTTAGCTACTCCATTAAATGTATCAGACTTAAGTCCTGTTTTCTGTACTTTTGATAGGTTCTTGTAGATGTTTAACCATTTGCTTTTGTCTTTTATCTTGCAGGGCCCTATTGGTGCTGCTGGTCCTTCTGGATTCCCTGGTGCTCCTGGAGCCAAGGTATGAACAAGCTTCAGAATGAGAAAACATCTAGAAAAGTCTTCTTCTCTATTAGATCCTCAGATACAAACAACTTTCAAACACAAATCTTATAGTTTCAAAGAAAATAGAGAATTTCCAGCTACTAAGTTGTAACAATTGTCAACTGTTAGTCTCACATTTTTGAAGAAAAGAGTTTTATGAGTGTATCTACATTTTTAAAGGATCGTAACAACATGGTAGCCATTTCAAACATTCAGATTAATCAACTTTCCAAATCTGGTAACTGATTTGTTAGAGCCACTACTCTAGTAATGTATCCTTCAAAATTAAAATTGCAGGTAAGGTGGAATGAAATGAGGTAATTGTTTTTCATAGTTCCATCTTTTTCCCCATTTCATAAAATAAGAGCTGCATAAAATTCTGTTTGCTTTTCTACCAATCATCATTACACTATTGTAAAATTATTTACCTGTGTATAAAGGCCTTTTTTGAAATGCAGTAGTTCCTATTACAAAAATATAAATGTTAGGATATATGTTTTTAATATTTATTGGTTTATAATTTCTCAAACAATACTATGCTTGAGACATGGATATCATATGCATGTCATTTTTTTCTAAATTAAATATTAAAATGACTGTAATAATTAATTTTACATCTCATTGATAGGTACAATGTGATATTGCCACTGATACACTCTACTGATCAATAGATTTAAAGCACTTAAATTTTACCTACTCCCTTAACAATTTTACTAAATTTCAAGATTTTGTAAAAGGAAATCATGTATATAAAAGAACATGTGTATATAGTCACATTAAAAGATATGGGAAATAAATATCTTTTAAGCTGTCCTCTAAATTATAATAAGAATGCCTCAATTCTAGCAAATGTTTTTAGAATAGGAAAGCTCCATCAGTGAAAAAGAAATGTAACTGATGTTGGACAAATTCATGATGAAGTCTGCAAATGGTGCCCCACTGAAAACACTGAGCATGGGACAGACTGTGAAGGAATAGATTTACGCAGCTTTGGGCATTTGCATCAAATTGAGTAGCTTGAATTGGATTTTAAAGTCAAGAGTAGAGCTGTGCCAATAATTTAAATTGAGTTAACATGAATTTGCACTAAAACAAACCACATCTGTCTAACACTGCTATCCTGTCTTTGAAAACTGACAGGGTGAAGTCGGTTCTGCTGGAAATGTTGGCCCAAGTGGACCTGCTGGTCCCCGTGGTGATATTGGACTCCCTGGTGCTGCTGGACCTGTTGGCCCTGCTGTAAGTTACACAGAATCTCTGCCATTTGTTGAATAAATGGCACTCAAGAAATATGAAATTACGACCCTATACTTTTGTAAAACCAATTAATTATATATATTTTGCTTTCTTTTTTAGGGTAATCCTGGTACCAATGGTCTTCCTGGTGCTAAAGGCACTACTGTACGTATGCTTGTGTTGAAATCAATGTATTTCCTTATGGGGAAGATTGTTCTTGGGGTTGCAGAGACAATCCTAGCATTTTAAAGTGGTTTCCTTTTTTTCTTTCTTTGGACAGGGTCTTCCTGGTGTGGCTGGTGCTCCCGGCCTGCCTGGTCCTCGTGGTATACCTGGTCCAACTGGTCCCTCTGGCGCAGCTGGTGCAAGAGGACTTGCTGTAGGTTGCCTTAAATGCACTTAAACCCTTTTGTATTTGCTCCTTTTACAAAGCCTGAAGTGCCCAGTTTTAATACTGAATGTTTTAATTGGCTATTAGACTTGTATCTACTCTCTAAGCCTGCATTCATCTTCTGGATAAATGGTGCAGAATTGACAGATTTTCAATATTCTTAATATTCTGCATCTAGATTTAATATGGCTGCATCTCTTTAAAAAGTTTTAATATATATAATTTATTAACTCTAGAATTCATGATGTTCTATCCAACTATTCTTTCCAACTATTTTATGAAGGTGGTTGTTTCTCCACCTTCTTCTCAACTATAATCAAGTTCACAACTGACCACTTCATTATGCACAATTGTGGTATATAGTGAAAACAGCCTCCTCTATTAATCCCATCCTAAATGCATAATGTATAAGCATCCTATTTTCCACCAAGATTTCTCCACCATTTAACATTTTAAATCTATATTGTAAGCTTATATAGTTATCATTAAATTAGGAGAATTTAAAGGAATACCACAGTCATGTTATTAACTCCCAGCTGAACTCATATTCGTCAAATCCTAGCTAAATTATCTGTTATGCTATATAAACATTTCTTATTTTTTCCCAACTGATCTCTTTCTTCTGATCTCTGAATGAGTACATTTTCTAAGCCAGGACTGAAATTACCATAAATCAAAGTAAAATGAAATATAATTTTGCTAAAATGGTTAGGTAAGAGAAAGAATATTTGTTTAAAGATGCCTGCTTTGGCCCCTCCTTTAAAATTTAAGCAGTAATCCAAAACTAGAATCAACTTGATTGGTATAGGTGAGCATCTTAGTGCGTTATTTTTAAACTTAGCTTTTTCCATTATAGTTGTTCTTGAAAAATATGTACTTAGAAGAGAAGAAACTAAAATACTCTTCTCTGATATCTTGTTCTGTTTGGTTCTAGGGTGAACCTGGTCCCCCTGGATCCAAGGGAGAGACTGGTAACAAGGGTGAGCCTGTGAGTATTATAACAATATGAAATATATTTACTTTTAAGAATGGCTTTTCATCCAAGTTAACTGTGTTAACAAGCTAGTGACTTTTCTACTCTCTTTACCACCCACAGGGTGTTGCTGGTCCTGCTGGTCCTGCTGGTCCATCTGGTGAAGAAGGCAAAAAAGGTCCCAACGGTGAAGCTGGCTCTTCTGGTATGCCAGGATCTGCAGGTTTAAGAGTAAGTCTCTTGTATACTGTAAAAACAATGCTTTAAAAACATTTGGAAAATCGATAGGAAACATTCTATAGTGCACATACTTCATGAAAAGCATATTTAGTCTCCTAGCAGTTACAAACTAAATAGATCATTTGAAAAACCTTCCAGAATTCTGTAGCAGTTAAGGTGTAAGACATTCCCCATCCAATAATAGAGGTCAATAAGAGACCTCTATTTCATCTTACTGTGATTGTAATAATGAAATGAGGAAAAGCCTCCACTTTGCACTCCCGGTTCTAACCTAAAGGCATCTAACAGACGAAAGCTTTTTTCCTTTATATGTAAAATGTATTTTTTACATGCTCATGTAATTGCTGGATTTGGTCCAACAAGACACAATTTAGGACCAGGTTTCTAACTGAAAGTTCCCAGATACTAAAAGAAAAACAGACAATAAAATAAGAGAATTGAGGATAATATGCTGCGTGTTAAACTCTTGTGAATGCCATACATAGTATATTTATTTTTACTTTTTAACGGTTCTGTGCATAATCTCCAAACCTTCACAATCTTAGAAATGAATTATGATATGATCTGCTTCTTTCCCAACATATAATATTTAGTCTCCTGAACTGATTCTGAGAAAAGAAGCAATTTCTATGTACAAATAATGAATGAAAAGAAATAACAGATATACATTCATGCCTAATGCAACCTATTTATGATGCTGAAATCATATCCTTCATACCATAGAAAAGTTCTGGTTATTTAAATTTTGCTGCACTATAATCCATAAAGATACTGAAAGCTGAGTCTTAAAAAGACTCACTTTTGAGTTTCAATCCCATATGCTGAGTTCAAATTAAATGATAAGATGCAGGAAAATTAACATTTTGGATCTTTCATAATGTCTCTCTTTCCACTGAACAAAGAGATAGCCTTCGTACATTCCAATGTAAATGCTAATGCTTTATATGTTTACCAAAGTCTTTTTCCAGTTCTGATCAAAAGTTGTGGTTTCTTTTATAGGGTGTTCCTGGATCTCGTGGTCTCCCAGGATCTGATGGCAGAGCTGGTGGTTTAGTAAGTTTTCAATTTCTTTTTTACAATCAGTTTTATAATTTAGACAAATAAACTTCCCTCTATCCTATCCCATAAAATCAGCCAGTGGATTTCTGGCATTACGTCCTAATGCAAGTCTCTTCTTTTGTAGGGCCCAGCTGGCAGTCGTGGTGCTACTGGTCCTGCCGGTGCTAAAGGTCCCAGCGGTGATGCAGGTCGTCCTGGTGAACCTGGTCTCATGGGTCCAAGAGTAAGTAAAGATGGATGATCTTTTGAAATCAATGAATAGTTTTAGATAGTAGCTGCGTTCTGAATTTACGTGGGCTTTTTTGCTTTCCCAATGGCCAGTTTTAAAAATTTTTAAGAAAATGTTTATAAGATCTAGTAAAGGGATATTTTGTAGATTCATGACCTGATCTGCCTCTCATATCTGCATTGTAAAGCAGATTGTTCCCCTTCATGTTTTAGACATATGAACCTGAAGTTGCAAGCTCCTCTAACTATGCTCTGTTCCCCAGCAGAAAGTCATACTAAACTGAAAAATGGGTGGTGGTGTCACTTTTAAATATATTTGCACAATTTTGGCAAATAAATCTAATTGAATTCATTAGGGCATCTCTAGATAACAGTTTTTGATAGAGAACACTGCAATGTATTTCATTTATGTCCATATTTAAATGTGCATGTAGAGTGAAATTAAGTTTCCCATTCCAGGTTTAAGTAACTCAAAAGACACATTAAGGGTAAATACTGTATCTCTATATATTTAGGGTCTCCCGGGACAACCTGGAAGCCCAGGTCCGGCTGGAAAAGAAGGTCTTACTGTAAGTATCCCCTTTCGTTTTGTTTTACAAAGATTGAGCAGTAGAGACAGATATTTTAAATACATTTTCTGGATAGCGTTTATATTTTATATTGATGTTTTCATACCAAGTTTTAATATTTGAATCCTATTTTTCTGAGATTTTAAAATATGGAATGTTCAAGAATTAATAACTAAGCCATGAACTGGAATTGCATTTTATGTATATTGTATCTAAGCAATAGCTGTGTAATTTAATATTTATTAACTTTTTTGCTAGTTACGTAGATCCATTTTCATATAATCATGAAGGGAGGGGGGTTATTTGAATTTTTATTTTTTGGGAGGAGTGTCAAAGTACTGAACAGTGCTATAAAGACAGCCATGTAGGAAAATAATAAATTCTGAAATGTCTTCATAGCCAATTTAAAGTGTCTTGCTCTCAATGGTCACACAATATTCAAGCAATGATACTATATACTACAATGCAAGATCTGATTTTTTTTCTTCCTGCAGGGTCCAGCTGGACCTGATGGTCGCCCTGGCCCAACTGGCCCAGCTGGTCCACGAGGTGAACCTGGAAATATCGGATTCCCAGGACCAAAAGGTCCAAATGTAAGTACTATACAATAGAATATTATGGCGTTGACAAATAACATAACAGAAATTTACATTGCTGTTCATAGTACCAATTTTATGGCATTCCACTGAATGGCACCTTAGCTGTGTGTACCAGAAGTATACTACTCTAGTGCTAACACGTTTGTCTTACTTAACACCATTTTGCTGATCCAAGAATGCTTTGGATTTAGCTGGCAGTCCCATTTATGAAATCCTCTACTTTCCTTTGTCATTTTAATTCTTTACCAAGGAAAGGACTGAGCCTCACTAAGAGGAATTTATTTTCATCTTAATGCTTATTTTAATTGTAAAGCACTTATCGTTTTAACTGATGGTGGGTTTCAATTATATTTTCTTTCTTCTCTTCACTTTGGGGGGTGTATATGTGTGAGAGAGTAATGCTTTAATTTTTTACCAATGCTTGAATAAGGAATGATGTGGGTGTAACATTTATTTGTATTCATTTCTTCCATGATTATAGCAAATATGTCACCTAAATCTTGCTCGAATGTGAATAAACATAATGCCATTGAACTGGAGGAAAATGGCAAATATGTTTGTTAAATGCATCCATGGCACTGAATCTAATAATAGCATATAAAGTCAAAACCACAGTGGAATAAATTGCTTAGGAGAGCTACAGAACTCTTATCTTTGGATGTATTTGAGGCAACTTCTCCCTTAAATAAATATAATAGCTGGTTAGAGTGATGATTTGTCATTTCTCTTTCAATTCTACATTTATTTTGTGCATACACATTTTCACTTTATGTATTTTTTTAACAGGGAGGAAGTTACTCAGTATTTACACTACTGTAAGTGTAGCTCAGGATGTTTTATTCAAGCAGCAATTGTTTGCTTGCCAGTGAAAGTATGCAGACTTCAAACTGTATTGCTGCTTGTTCTTTTATCAGAATTCCTAATTTACTCATTCCTTCTTAATCTGAGAAAGGATGAGCCAATAGGTAGCAACCTTAAGCAGGAGAAGCAGCAGATTCAAGATGTTCATCATGATATGTCTTCTGCTAGAGCAGGAATCTTAAGAAATGTTCAACTATGCCAACTGTAGACCCTGTACAAAAATGTAGAAATCTGGAGCCAAGTATTGTGGTGGGGTTGCTGTTATTAATTTTAATGCAGTAATTTATTTAACTGTATTTCATTTTATCAGGGTGAACCTGGCAAACCTGGTGACAGAGGCAGTGTGGGTCTGACTGGTCCACAGGTAAGTGAGACTAATTTATTCCCTATTTTTTATACCTTAACTTTAGTAAGGGAAACATGATTTGCCAATAGTTAAGAATCTGCAATAATTGAATAATTTATAAAACAGAAAAAGACTACTATATTTATAAGTTCTCTGGCAGTAGTCATAAGCTAACATTTTGAATGATGGTTACATGAAATAGAAATAGATAGAGTAGAACCTCTATCAGTTTGGTCATGACCCGAACCTAACTTTGGAAATTTGGCGCTTACAAAAAAAATGGCACAGAAGGGGAAATCAGCCACCAAAAAAAAATCGTGAATTTTTTGGTCTGAACCCAATTTGGTCATGGTCAGAAGCATTCATGACCAGAGATTCTACTGTACCGTACTCTCTAAGACATCATTCAGATATCTGGATTATTTTACTTTATACTTTATACAATCTGTTAGTGTAGATTGTTCTCCTAAAAATATTGTCCTGGATCCAGAAGGGTAGGAGAAAATTTTAATTTCTTACAATAAGCTAAGGTATATAGTATTTTTTCCTATGTACCTTAGCTTATTGTAAGAAATTAAAATTTTCCCCTACCCTTCTGAATCCAGGACAATATTTTTAGGAGAACAATTTACACTAACTAATACTACTAAGGTAGTATTTTAAGCCACATTAATCTTTTATAGCAGTATCCCCCAACCTTTTGGGCACCAGGGACTAGTTCTGTGGAAAATGTTTTTCTGTGGACTGGAGGGGGCATGATTTCATGTGCTGCCTGCATCCTGTGGGTGGGGCTTTGCTTGTTTGCATGGCAGATTTTCTGGCATGTCCTGTTCCAATGCTGGTCCACATTTTATAGTACAAAATTTTATAATACAATACTGAAAGTTTCTATATCATATCTATTAGTAAGAGTTCCACATTCATTAAAAGCAAAATTTCCCTCATGTTGAAATCAGCTCTTGGTAATTTCACCAAAAATCATGGAAATAATTAAGCAAGCAAACAAAAACAGTGTATATTTTAGGATATGATTGTCCACACTGTGAACAACTGAAGCTTTGTGGTTCTAGGGTCCTCCTGGTCCTGATGGAAACAATGGAGCTCAAGGTCCACCTGGTCTTGCTGTAAGTACAAGATTAATCCTAGTTAACTTTTGATGCTTCTTTGCCAATGATTTATTTCTCATTATGTCAATTTTAATTATTTATTTTAGGGCAATGCAGGTCCAAAAGGTGAAACTGGTCCAGCTGGTGCTCCTGGCTTCCAAGTAAGTAAAGTTATCTTTTATCCAATATTGCCTCTTCTTGACTGTAATGCTAGAATTAAATAAAGGCTGTTCAAATGTTTATTTCTTTATTTATTGGTTTGATTTATATGCCGCCCTTCTCCAGAGACTCAGGGCGGCTTACAATGCATTAAGCAATAGTCTTCATACTTTTGCATATACCTGCTGAGTAGGGCTTCCCCCCCCCCCCCAAAGTGGTATTCTTTTTTATACAAAGTTAGCTTATTGCGCCCACAATCTGGGTCCTCATTTTACTTACCTCGAAAGGATGGAAGGCTGAGTCAATCTTGAGCCTGGTGAGATTTGAACTTGCAGTAATTGCAGGCAGCTGGTACTACTTAATAGCACTTTAGTCTGCTGCGCCACCAAGGCTCTTAGTGTTATTAAATGTTATTAAATATCTCAACAAACCTTGATGACTTTAATATAGCCAAGCATCTTATTCTGCCAAGTAAATTCAAATGCTTTACCGAACTTACATTGCTAGTTAGATCATATCTTGCAAAGGGCACTTACCAAAAATAGGCATGCGTAGAATTCAAATCACTTAAGCTTCAGTGGCTCAAAGATAATCAGGTTACAAGAATTAAGATATTGTTCTTGATTGACACTAGATACACACACACTTGCCATGTAAGACTCTGCAGTGCCTCCAATTCATTTCAGAAGAGATGTTTTGCAATAAACAGGAATGAGAACTCAGTCCTAGTTGGCAGTACATGAAAGAAATTAGATTTGCTTGGACAGTCGCAAAGGGTCGCTGGGTTGACATCAATAAGCATTTTGAAGCATACCTCTTTCAAGTTAGATTTGAAGTACTATACTGCTATGTTCATCATATGCAGGCTTAGTGGATGGGGCCAAGACATGGAAAGATTTGGGAAGAGAAATCAGTTGCAAAGAAATTGAGATCCACATATAGTGATTACTTTCATATAGAAGGCTGGTTTTACAAGAGAATTTTTGATTCCTATTCAAAATTCAAGAATGAATAAAATTGAAAAGAGCAGTGGCCCCCAACCTTTTGGGCACCACAGACTGGTTCCATGGAGAGGGATTTTTCTGTGGATCAGAGGGGTGCATCCCATAGATGGGGCTTCACAGATGTGGTCCAGTTTCTGGAATGTCGGGTGCTGTGCCGGTCTATGGACCAGGATTTGGGGGACCCTAGAAAAGAGTACAGTAATAGGGACAGATGAAGATATTTATTTTATAGCATGACCTGCGGTTTCCCTTATCTACAGCACATAAACAAATTACAGGAGATTGTTTTTCCTTCATCTGTTCATTTATTTTTCTGTAGGGCCTTCCTGGTCCCTCTGGTGCAGTTGGTGAAGCTGGCAAACCAGGTGAAAGAGTAAGTAGTAAAGTAATTCAGATTATCTCTTGTGGTTTAATTAAGAAATTTGTACTTCAATTTAACACGTTTGTTTTTTTGTTTTTTTGGGGGGGATAATGCATTGGATAAACTGCAGATTGTATTTAGTACTTTGGTCTTTCCATGTCTGGATCCTTCCAAGACTCTTCTATCATCCCCAGATCCTCGAGCCATTAGGAAATTATACAAAAAAATGAGATTGAGGGAGTGATTATTTCCCTTGGAAAGACATACTTCATAAAGTGTCTGAGGCCTAGCAGTGAATTTTCTATTTCTCTGCTATAATCAAAGTACACCAAAATCAGTGAAAATAACATGCCAAGCAGATACATATTTCTTCAGCATTATTTGAAATTTCCCCTTTTCATATAAAGTGGGTTTCATTTATCTGCCTACCCTTATTCTGGCAAATTGGAAAAGCAAATTTACTGCTTCTTTTTGTACTGTGAAACAAAAAGAAAACAAAATGCTGGGATTTTAAAAAGGGACTCTTAAAACAAATCTACCAGCTAGTTTATTTTTTTTTTCCAGACAGCCTTCAACAAGTGACATATGCATTGGACACAAGTCTTTCTTTATCTCCAGAGTTTCCCTTCCTTTTAATCTCACAATTAATAGTAAATTTCCTGATATTCCTTGAAACCAGCTTGAATCTGGTGACTTCATTGATTTGTGTATGGAATTTTTATGGCAAAAATACAAAAACAAAAACAAAAAATACACATTGAGGCACTTTAGAATCTTTTCTCATTTCCTAATGTGGGGATTTCCTGCCAGAAAATCCAAGTAATAATCATAATCAGCACTATTTCACTTTTGAGATTAGCCAAGATTGATTTAAGTACTATAATATTCTTGAGTGAATCTCACAGCAACTATGAAAAGTCAGTCTGACCTAGCATCATTCAAAATCTTAAAGAGAATTTGAATCTTGAGTAATCTTTCACTTGACATACTTCAAGTTATCACATCTTCCATAGTTTCCAGTTATAGGAGAATTAAGATTCCCAGAATCCCTAAATCACACATTTGTCCAGATTAAGGGACAATCTGGGGATTGTAGTCCTAATGCATTTAGAGTAGCCCTAATGCATCTAGACGGCCCCAGATTAGAGAATACTGTTCTATGCCACATAAATCTCATATTCTGCCATAAAGTCAAACATCATTTTGGGGGAAAATGAATATTGTTCTCTTCCTTCATTACTAAACAGCATTTTAGTGGCCAAGGGCTGAATTTAAATTATTCCGAATTGACTGAATTACAGCAAAATTTGCAGAAAGGTATAATCTGGTTTTACTTCTATCTATTGCCTTTTATCTTTCTGGATTAAAATATTGTTAGATGTCTGAATGTCATATGAATTCCAAAGCAGTGATTTAAAAAAATCATTTTAAAGAATGTGTTAACAAATATTTATTTGTACCTAGGGTGCTCATGGTGACTTTGGTCTCCCTGGTCCTGCTGGCTCAAGAGTAAGTATATGCTTGTCTACATTTTAGTATTTTTTTTTCTTGCTGCATTTGAAATACAGTAGAATATAGTATTAGGTAGTATTATACTATAATTTGAAAGTGTGTGAGGGTATATAACTTCCTTATCTTGTAGAAATCAGTATTATAAGATGAATTCCTATATAGAAAAGTAGTTCTATCATATAGTTAGATTTTTTTAACTTGATTGTAATCATTACAGAGAAATATAAATATTGAGATAATATTTCTATTCTATTATTTAGTGTGATTTATAAATTTAGTATGCTATGTACATTTGGTCGGACCCAGAACAAATTAACACTGTAAATAAATAAGCACCAACATTTTCCATGTGTGTGTGTGTGTGTGTGTGTGTGTGCGCGCACGCGCACGCGCACACACACACACACACATATCCAGACATCGGAAAAATTAAGGTGTGAACTGACTAGGAGATAAATCTAGGCACCTTTTGATCTACCTTTGAGAAAAACTGGTAGTGAATCCCATTGGTCTAGTGGAATTTTATTTCTAGATCAAAATCTCTCAAGAATTCTGAAAAAGTAATTTGAAGAATTTCTGGAAATCGTTATATATATATATATATATATATATATATATATATATATATATATATATATATATATATATATATATATATATAGTCTAAATAAATAAATATTCAAGGCTTATTAAAGTGCCCCCTGCCAATCTCTAGATTAATCTTAATAGACCAAAAATGGACACCATTAAATCTAAACCATTTTAAGTAGCTGTGACATCTTATGAACCAACAAGCAAAACATACATGTACAGCTTTCAACACCTTTTCAGTTTCTGCATTAATGAGATTGAGGCTCCCATATTGCCATTTACTTTATACTCATCTGCTTCCTTCAGGGTGAACGTGGTGCACCAGGTGAAAGCGGTGCTGCTGGTCCTGCAGGCCCTATGGGAAGCCGTGGCCCATCCGGTCCACCAGGTGGTGATGGTAATAAGGTAAGGCAGAAGGAAGGATTGCTATTTTTCTTAAATCCAGGAGAGGGCAGTGTGAACGTCCTGTGGATAGAATCCAGTCGGATGCAGAGAGCAATAACATCTACATTATTTCTAAAGCACCCAAATTTTCATTGTGAAAATGACAGATTTTAGCACATCTTCTGTAAAATTTGCAGAATATGCAACTGGAAAACATCAAACAATTAGATGATGAAACAATATAGCTCAGCTCTTTTTAACGTGAGCTTTATTAATTTCAGTTAATAACAGAACTTTAAAATGTTAAATGTGTAACATTGAAAGTTCCTTTTATGTTAAAAAGTTTGGGCACATGCTTTCAAAAGTTCACATTTAATTTTTGTTTAAATAACATATTGTTATGTAGCAGTGATAAACCGTTCTTTGATTTTTTTAAAAAGGGGGCTTGGAAGTCTTCTGCATCAGTTGATCTACACAAAAAGGTGTCATCTTGGAATGGCAACTACCTCTAGGGGTATTGAGGAGGAAAAAAAGGGAAACGAAACGTGTCACTATCTTTGTAGGAAGAGGACATTTTCATGACAGTCTATTACATTTCATTCTAAATACTGCTGCTTTGCTGAATTTGAGCAGGAAAAGCAAGACCCGCCTGCCTCTACTATAAAAAGAAATAATATTTCATTTTTTTGTAATCTATTTTTCTCATCTACTCTGGATTAAACCCCTATGAAATGTACAACAATCTGAAATGAATCCAATTTATTTATCAGAGATCCAATGATATATGTTTAGCATAAATACATAGTTAAGCTATATTCATCCAATTCTAATCGCTTGAACAATAGAGGATAAAAATGCCCTTCAACCACTTGATGATGATGATGACCAATATATCCCTTGCAGGTTATGGACCATAATCTATTATGCTGGTCTAGTGCAAGTTTGTAAAATAGGTTGTTGTTTTTTAATTTCCCAATCTAGGATGACACATTGATTGGACTAGAGTCTTCAGCTGGCTTCTGGTTCTTAGTCTAGCATCTTAATCCTTACATCACACTGGCTTTATCTTTATATGCCTTAATACTGATTTTCTTGGAAAAGTAACGAATGAGAGTAGCAGGAAAAACCTTGCCCGGTTTTCTTTTGAGTCCTTAAATCTTTTCCTTTCTTGTTTCATTAGGGTGAACCTGGATCTGTCGGCCCAGCTGGTTCTGCAGGGCCATCTGGTCCTAGTGGAGTCCATGGTGAGAGAGGTGCTGCTGGTAGCCCAGGAGGCAAAGGTGAAAAGGTAAAAGAAAGCTGTCCCACAATTAAGAATAAATAGTTTACTATCAGTTTTCTGCAGGGGAAGGGTTATAGCCCAACAGTAGTGCACATAGCTTGCAATCGTAACATCCCCAGCATGATCAGAAATAGCAATAGTATTTAGACTTATATACTGCTTCACAGTGCTTTAGAGCCATCTTTAAGCAATTTATAGAGTCAGCATACTGTCCAAAACAATCTGGCTCCTCATTTTACTGACCATGGAAGGATGGAAGGCTGAGTCAACTTTGAGCCGATGAGGATCAAACTGCCAGCAGTTGGCACTCAGCAGAATTAGCCTGCAGTATTCCATTCTATCCACTGTGCCAGAAATGAATCCATTCTAAAAATCTAGTTTGCTGTTAAATTGGGGGGGGGGGTGGTCGGGGGCTTGATCAAGAAGCACCAATAATCTTGCTCTGAAGCACTTTGTGATACCAGGAAAACAAGAAGGGGATGGGAAATCAAATTGGGTGTATCAGGGATCTCTGATCAAAGACATTTTTGCTCAATTTCTGAAGTAGCCTTCAACTTCTACAATGCTGTACCAGCATGAGCAATGTGCTTAGGATATCCCTGGTCTGTTTTTTATAGTTCTGAGGGTTGGCACACATTTGAAACTATACAGTCAATACATTATATTAAGAAAGGTTAATTGATTAATTAAATTAAGGAAGGTTTCGGACAAATGTTAAGAAAAGGCTGAGAAGAAGAAGAGAAAAATACTTTCTAGGACCTAGAAAGAGGGTTTGGGGCATAGTTAGGATTGAGAGGAGGCAAATGAGGTAGAGGAAGTATTGTACCAATCTTCAAATATCTGGAAGGATCTCTCACACAGAAGAAAGTCAGTTAGTCACAATATAAAATAATGGATTGAAGTTAAGGGAAAGCAGTTGCCGAACAAACACTGCAAAACAATACCTAGCAATAATAGCTATTCAGCAATGAAACTAAATCCATCCTTTAGTGTAGGGGTCTGCAACCTTTCCAACTTGAAGACTTGTGGACCACAACTCCCAAAATTCCTCAGCCAGCAAAGCTGAAATTCAGAAGTTTTAACGTTGCCAAGGTTGCAGACCCCTGCTTTAGTGCATATATTCAAATTAAGGCTAGATAACCATTTATCAGAAATGTTTTAATTTAACTTTTATATTAAACAGGAGATAGAATACATGGCTTAAACCAGTGTTTCTGAATTTTAGCAACTTTTAAGAAGTGGGTAGACTTAAAGTCCTAGCAACTTGGCTGGGACATTTTGAAAGTTGAAATCCACACATATTAAAGTTGCTGAGATTGAGAAGCATTGATTTAAACTATTATTTCTAAGTCTTTCTTTCCGCATGCTTGTCAGAGAATGCAGCATTGGGTAGGGTTAAACCCCTAACATCTTAATAATTGAGAATTTCAAAATAATGAACATTTTTTAAAAAAACCAAAACTGGCCATTTTGGGGGGTATATTTGAAATATTGAAGTATCTTTAGAAGGTTCACAGTTATTTTGAAACTACATTTCTGTCACCCAAATAAGAGGGATTGTTTCATAAGTAAATCAATGAATTGGCTGAAATGTTTAACCAAGACAAAATTGAAATTGTTTCAATGGGTGAAACTGTTCCTCAGCATTTTTTTTGAAATCATAATCATATTAAGTATCCCACATTACCTAGGCATAATCACAATTTGTGTTTTATTTCAGGGTCCATCTGGCTTCAGAGGAGATCCTGGAGCATCAGGAAGAGATGGTTCACGAGTAAGCATGCGTCTTTAATTTATTTCCAAGGAACTGTGCAATTCTTCTAGCAATTACAACATAAAAGCCAGATAGTATTTTAAAATATAGATTGCATGAAATTCGCCTGATCCTTAATAATCTTAGCCTAAAGTCAGTGACAAAAAGCATAAAAACTGTTTAGGATTTAGATCAGATTGCACAGATTGCATTGGATTTTATTTATGGAAACTGTAAAATTAAATTTATTTCAAATTACCTGGAAGGTTAGGAACATGTTAGGGGATGTTAGTAGAATTGAAAAAAATAAAATTCTTTTTTTTTAACAACTCTGTAGTATTTTATATTAAACTACCCTTTAAGTCCTTATTGAGGGCTTAATACTATCAGTTTAGTGACTATTCAAGTTTACAGCAAGACTAAAAAAGTTATTTATGACCAATCCTCGCACTTATGACCATTATAGCATCCCCAGTCACTGGATCAACCAGCATGGTGTATATACAATTGTTGCAACTTCCTGGAATCATGTAATTGCCATTTGTAATCTTCCCAACTGACAAGCAAAATCAGTGGGAGAAGCTGGATTTATTTAACAACTTCTGCGATTTATATAACAACTGTGGCAAAAAGGATTGGGAATGACTTACTTAACAACCACCTCGCTTAGCATTGGAAATCTGGTCTGAATTTTGGTCATAATTCAAGGACTACTTGTACACTAAACTCAACAAAAACACACAGTTATCAAACTATTCTATTTGGTTTTCAGGGAGCCCCTGGTGCTGTTGGTGCCCCAGGACCTGCTGGTGCTAATGGCGAAAGAGTAAGTCTTTTTTATTTATTTATTATTAAATTTATGTGCCATCCATCTAGTCCAGATATTTTTGGGATATTTCCTAGGCATATTCCCAAAATATAGATGTGGAACATTGACCATTTTATAGCTAAACAAGTCATCCTTAGTTATAGTTCAGAATTAGTATAGTTCAGAAATAGTAGGTTTCTGCTCATTGTTTAACATATTAAAACAGTGAACTGGAAGAAAAAATAAAATTATTGTACATTCATGCTATGATAAGGGGGGAGGGAATCAATCATGGCTAAGCCTCATTGAAATTTCCTGGAGTTTTAATTAATTCTATTTAATAGATCTTGAAATTAAATAGAATATTTAATTTCAGGTCAATCTACAAAATAAAAAGAAAAGATAAATAGAAATTTCAAAAAACATTTCACTTGATCTCTTGGAAGGAATATTTCTAACTAATAAAGGAGAGTATTTGTAGCTCAGGGTTGAAGCAAGTGGTCCTCCATGCTCTTTGAGCTTGGTAGTTTCTTGCAGTCATCTCATTACCCAAACTGGTAACATGAGTGCTGGCACCAGGAACCCCTCATATATTTCTAAGTTTGTAGTGTACTGAAACAATCCTTTCTTCAAAGGAGTTTTTCCCAACTTCAGCAGCTTTAAAGGTCTCTGGAGATCAACTCCCAGAATGCCCCCAGCCAGCATTCTTCTAGCATTCTCCCAGGATTCTGAGAGTTGAAGTCTATCCATCTTAAAGTGGTCAAGGTTGGCAGACATTATTCTACAGCCTAGCAACAGCTGATCTTTTGTTTCTATTAGGGCGAAGGTGGTTCTGCTGGACCTGCTGGACCTGCTGGACCTCGTGGATCCCCTGTAAGTAGTAAAATAATGATAATTTTTTTTAAAAAAATGATGTTAACATTTTTGGGAACCTCTGAAGTAGAAGAGTACCTAAAGAAAGGTACCCTTAAGTTCCTTTATTTTTCTCCTTACTGTAGGGTGAGCGTGGTGAAGCCGGACCTGCTGGGCCTCCTGGATTTGCTGGTCCTGCTGTAAGTATAAAGAAACTCAGTTCGCTTTCTTCAGTTTTCTACCTTCAGTTGTTTAATTAAATATCTCAACTTTAAATATCTCAACTTCGAATTTTAAATGTTTTGTTTCTATCAGGGTGCAGCTGGTCAGACAGGTGTTAAAGGAGAAAGAGGGCAGAGAGGTCCTAAAGGTGATGTAGGTCCCCAAGGTTCCATTGGTGCTGTTGGTAGTGCTGGTCCTGCTGTAAGTAAATGAAATCTTACATTACATTCTTTACTTTTTGACTGTATGACGTAATCTTGATATTTCATATTCACGTTCTTAAATCCACTGCTAAGATGCCGAATAGCACACTTGTTAAGTAACCTCAAATCTAGATTAGCTTGCTTAACGCATTGTAAGCCGCCCTGAGTCTCTATAGAAGGGTGGCATATAAATTAAATTTTTTTAAAAAATAAAAAAAATAAAAAAAATTGTGGGATATCAAGAATTTCTCCCAAAGAATATCTATATATTAGTGACTAAAAATGAAGATTTCCTACCACAGACATTCTCTCTCTCTCTCTCCGTCCCTCCCTTTCTTGTTGTGTGTGTCTCTGTCTCTGTCTCTCCCTCTCCCTCCCTCCCTTTCTCACTCGCTGTATCTGTCTCCCTCTCTCTCCCTCTCCCTCCCTCCCTCATTGGGTCTCTCTCTCTCTCTCTCTCTCTCTCTCTCTCTGTCTCTCCCTCTCTCTCCCTCCCTGTCTCTCTCACTGTGTATGTGTCTCTCTCTCTCCCTCTCTCTCTCCTTCTCTCTCTCTCCCTCCCTCCCTCCCTCCCTCTCTCTCTTCTCTCTGATCTATCTCTCTCACACACACGCGCGCGCACACACACAACATAATTTATGACTCACAGTGGTTAACAACATTTCTTACTGCTGAAATAAATACTACTGATTTTAATCAGGTAGGATGTACTGGTTCAAGTTCAGGAAGTTAAAATTCATACTATGAGCTCTGATTACTCATAAATAATTACACATTACCTTATTAAAGAATTTTGCTAAACAGTCATGTAAACCAGACATGGGTTTCACATAATTTTATCACTGGGTCATCACACACCAAAAATGTGAGCGTGTGCAGGTTGCACACATGTGCGCAGCTTAGAAAACATGACTAAGTAAGACCACATAGTGCCGGGGTGGAGGGGTGGACCACCATTGGTGTAAACACTATTCCAAAGTTGTAAACTTTTTTGTGAACTCTCCTGTCAATGTTATGTTCTAAAAGGGTGGGGCACAGGAGACCTTTAACACATAGCATTTGTTTTTGAGAAAGAAACCACTTCTACAAAGCATCTGTTACTTTCACTTGCTATAGGATAGCTAGGTAGGCAGCCAAGATCCGTATAATCCCTAGATGGTAGCAAAAAATCTGAAACATTTTGTTTCCTGCTTGTAATAGTCCTAAGAGAAATCACTGTTCCTATTGTCTTCCTCAACGAAATTGTTGTATTTCCTTAAGCCTGAAGACCATTGTGAAATAGGAGCAAATAAGTCAGTCACATAACTACCATTGATTCTAAAGGAAAATAGGGTCATCATGAGATACTTCATGAGTCTTATCTTAGATGTGCTTTCTTCCTACATACAGGGCCCTGTTGGTCAAGCCGGTCCTTCTGGAGCCCGTGGTGATAATGGTCCACCTGTAAGTCTGGAAACATATCTTATTTATCCATTTCATTCATGTAGCTATTGATTACTATGAAACATAATTTTTCTCTTGCTTTTTTAAAATAGGGTCCCAACGGTTTTCCTGGAAATGCTGGCAGACCCGGACCTCCTGGCCCTGCTGTAAGTATTTCCTGCAAAAATCCCTTTGTAATTCATACTAAGTAAGTTTTTGCTTGCTCTGTCCAGACCAATGTTTCTCAGCCTTAAAATCTTTGTATGAACTTAAAAACTCCAAAAATTCACTGTCCAGATATTACTTGGTTTCACCTTAGAATTTTTATCAAGTCATTATAATATGAGAAGATTATCCATTATTTCCAATCCATTACTACCAGTTATTGTACCTAAATAGGTTGGGGCCATTTCATATCTCTATAGGCAAAGCAGAACCATACTGAAATTAAAGTCTCAATATTGCTTGTGAGAAAACCACAAAAGCAGAATGCAAGAAGATCTAAATCTGGAGGATTTCTTTGCCGTTTTACTGTTATGCTGATTTTAATGCACTATAGTTTCAGTCTCAAAGTCACAGGAAACTGCTATCAGTTTTCACACATCACAATTGGTAGAACTACCTGTTTTCCCAAAAATAAGACCCTGTTTTATATTTTTTTGAATCCCGAAATAAGCTCTTGGCCTTATTTTTGGGGAAGCCTTATTATTTGGGGGCACTTAGAGCCTCTCTTGCCATCTTACTTGATTTCCAGCTCTGTCTACATAACCCTAACCAGAGGAAATGGTGGGGACCAGCTGCCCATGTGTTTAAATATTTCAGGGAGGACTTATTTGGGGGGGGGCTTATTTTAGCACATGTGCTCAAAAGCCCATTTGGGCTTATTATCAGAGGATATCTTATTTTAGGGGAAACAGGGTATTAAGGGTCAAAAACAAAGGGGAAGATGTGAATTGCTTATAAGCCTAGGGCTATAGATTGCCTATGCCTGATGTAAAGTATATTTTGCCCTATTTTTTCAAAATCAGAAATATCTGAACAAATCACAGCCCTAATCATAGCAGTCTAATAACCGTAATGAGCAAAGAGTTCATATAGCCTGCATGCATTACTGACTAGGCTCAAATACTATGCCCTTTGAATTTATTTATTTATTTAGTGTATGGCATGCCCTTTGAAATGTAGCTATGATGTAGTGCTGTAACACAAGGCAGATGCCCTTAAGTAATCGTGAACACCTAGCATTTATGTTGATTTGCTTGACAATCGTACATATATTTTTGTGTCTTATTTCACATTTCCCATTAAGTCCAGCAGGAGTGGCCTATAATGAGGAACATTTGGAGTTGTAGTTTAGACAGATTGGCAGGATATATCTATGAAATATAACAGGCCACATAACAATCAATCTAGATGACTAAAATTCTATCCCAACAAATGCTATTTAACAATGAGGTCAAGCTTTCTTTACATACTTGTTTGATTCTGTGCAGTTTCTTAAAGCAATATTACATGAGATCCCATTAGTGTCTTTGTTCCCTCTTTATTTGGATTAATAATTTACTATCTCTTGACTGATGAAGCTGAGATGTCACTATGCAATTACATTATGATTTTATTTCTAGGGCATCACTGGTCCATCTGGCCCCCCTGGTCCTGCTGGCAAAGAGGGAATTCGAGGCCCACGTGGTGACACTGGCCCAATGGGTCGTGCTGGTGAAACTGGCATTGTTGGACCCCCTGGTTTCAGTGGAGAGAAAGGCCCATCAGGAGAAAGTGGTGCTGCTGTAAGTTTTTCCAGAACACTTTTCAATACTTGTTCAGTTTATTTCCTTCTGCTTTGATTTTTTTTTCTTCCCTGATAATTTGTTCTTCAACTATCTTCCTGTATTTCATGAGAACATACAACCGTTCATTCTAAACAAATAGACATGTTTGAATAATAGAACTTTTCCCCCCTATGAACAAAAGAAACAAATACCTCGGAGTCTTCTGATTTGGATCCCATGTAATGAACTTGGCCGCTAGGAGGCACCATTCTGACCAATTTCATCCTATTGGAACTTATCAGATGTGGGGAACCAGAAGTTATTCCATAGTATTCAAACACTGTACTGGGAACTGGCTATATTTATTTTTTATCTATTTTATTTTTATTTTTTAAAAAATCCTGCCTTTCTTATTTTTTTAAAATAACTAAAATATTTAAAAACAAAGGAGCAAACATACCAGACTCTTATTTTTCCTATTTTTGCGACCAAAACAACACTGTGAAGTTAGGTGGGCTTGGAGTGAGTGACTTGCTCAAAATTACCCAGCCAGTTTTCATGCCTAAAGCAGACTTCCCACTCCCCTTTCATATACAGTACTATCTATTTATTTGTAAGCTGCTTTTATTATTTTTTACAAATAACTCAACGCAGCAAACATATCCAATACATTTCCTCCCCCTATTTTTTTCCACAAATAAAATCAATTATCTCAAAAGTGTGAATATAAGAATGCCATAAGAATTTTTCCTTAATCCATAATAGTTGCCAGTTGCATCATCTGCAGGTAGGCTTCACTACTCAGCAAGCAATGCTTCTTACAATAGCACCTTATCCTTATTGTGTCTTATCCTTCTCAAGATGTTCTATCAGCCAAATAGTTTTATTTTTCATAAAACTAGGCATAATATTGTATTTGTAAATGAAGAACAATTATGAATGTATGTATTAATAAATCAATCCATCCTATTTCTTCACGTACTTTCATAAATTCACATAGAAAATGGTTTTTAAGGCAATACAAAAAGTTTGTTTCTTGATGATGATGGCTCAATGCTAAAACGGACTCTAGTATTAACATCAAAGAGAAAGAAAACTAATTTTTGCCCAGAGAAAACTCTGCTAATCTGTTATACATACTGAAAATGTTTTTTCTTTCTTGTTCCCCTTTTCTTCAGGGTCCTCCTGGCTCTTCAGGTCCTCAGGGTATTCTTGGAGCACCTGGTATCCTTGGTCTTCCTGGCTCTAGAGGAGAACGTGGTCTTCCAGGATTGTCTGGAGCACTTGTGAGTACCATCTTTACCAAATTTGCAAATAGGAGACATAACAGAATAATAGAGTTGGAAGGGACTTTAGAGATCTTCTAATCCAACCCTCTGCATATTTGATTGGATTAAATAGAAACTGCAAAAATTAACTGCTGACATTGCAACCCTAGCAACTGAAGTACGCTAAAGTATGAATTGGTTTATGGACAGCATTAGTGGAAAAGACAGACCTAGGTAATAGAAGTTGTTGTTATAGATTTATGCAAATTAGCATATACGAGTGATTGGAAAGAGCAGCAAGGTATTTGGGTGTAAATGAAAGTGTATTTGATCGGATACAGCACATCATTAATCTAATGAATCAATGAGGCAATTAAACAGTTGGATGAGGAGCGTAACTATGAGGTAATGGAGCAGAATTATAAAAACAGCGGTGGAGTTGAAAGAGCAGATGTTTTCATAAATATGGCCTTCTTTCTAAACAGTTACTATCCCTATCAAATTGTCCCTGGTTCGATATTTGCCTTCTAATATCTTTTCCCCATCAAGAAACATCTTGTTATGTTTCTTGTCTGTCTACTGGGAGGACTGATATGTATTGTGAGCACATATTTTGTTATATTAGATTTCAGTGCAAGAATAAGATTTTAGGAATAGCTTCTTGTTGATTGTGAAGGGGAAATAAGGTTTGGGTAATGCTTAGCAAATTAAAAGGTTCTGTCTTGTCTGAAGGCCATTATGCTTTGAAGTTGATGATGCAAGTTGTTGCTTATGCTGCTATATTTAAGATCAATAAAGAACTATTCTTGTAGATTTTGTACTTTGTGTTGTAATATATTGAATACAGTGAAATATCTCATGAGTATTAGTGCTGTTAATTAAATATTTAATACCAATTAATCCAATAACCAAGATATAAAATGTACATAACATTTTGAAAGTTCATGAATAATAACTACAAATAAAATATATTCCAATTATAATTGTTTTCTTAGGGTGAACATGGACCTGTTGGCATTTCTGGTCCCCCAGGTGCCCGTGGCCCATCTGGTCCCATTGGTTCTGCTGGTGTAAATGGTGCCCCTGGTGAAGCTGGACGTGATGTAAGAAATTCTTTTTGGTCATAACTTCGGGGGGAAATTAAAGTAGAATATCTAAATATGCAGCAGCTTTTGATGTAGTAGCCAGTTATTGTATGATACAGCTCTTTCTCCCATACTGTCAGTTTTTAAAAGATTTATTTTCAGTTCAGTTATATGAATTGGGATAAACAAATGAGGTTGAAGTTGTAAAGCATTTTTAGATTTTGTATTAAAAAATGATTGACAGACATGGAATTGCTTTAACAAAACAATGTATTTTAAATCAAAGCAGCAGAAAATTCAAGACACATACCGGTACTTTTCAAATCAAACAATTAAGATTTGAAAGTTCTAGTTACCTTAACTATGATCTTTCTTAAAACTTCTGCAACCGTTAAAAGAAGTGACTATTAAGAAAACACATGAAGGATTGCAGCACATACCTTCTGTTATATATATATATTTTCTAGCCTGGTGTGCTTCATATTGGTTGAGCCTGTGTAGCGTAGAGGGCTAATGCCTCCTACTAAAGGCAGCAATTAACACCAGCTGCCTGTAATTTCTCTGAGTTCAATCCTAGCCAGGCTCAAGGTCGACTCAGCCTTCCATCCTTTCTAAGGTGGGTAAATTGAGGACCCAGTTTGTGGGGGCAATAAGCTGACTTTGTATAAATATACAAAAGTATGAAGGCTATTGCTTAACGCATTGTAAGCCGCCCTGAGTCTCCGGAGAAGGGCGGCATATAAATCAAATTAAAAAAAAATAAAAATAAAAATAAATAAAAAAACCAAAATTCATAATCCCTTAGTACAGGTACAGGTAGTCCTCGATTTACAACAATTCATTTAGTGACTATTCGAAGTTACAACCACACTGGAAAAAGTGACATGACCATTTCTAACACTTATGACCATTGTGGCATTTCCATGGTCCCGCAATTAAAATTCATCACTTGGCAATTGACTCATATTTATGACAGTTGCAGTGTCTTTGGGATCATGGGAAATCAGATTCACTTAATAGCTATATTACTAACTTAACAGCTGCAGTGATTCACTTAACAAATGTGGCAAGAACGGTCATAAAATTCACAACGTCTCACTTAGCAAAAAAAATTTGGGGCTCAATTGTGGTCGTAAGTCAAGTACCTGTATCATGGCTGACGATTATGCAAGTTTCTTTTTCTAAAATATTGCACTGCTCAATCATAGTTACTAAAAAACAAGTTACAGGATTCAGAAAATTCTTGACTATACTTTATGGCCAACGTTCAAGTTAGGAATTTGGAACAAAAAGGGGAAATTGTTTTACTGGCAGCAGAGACTATCAGTCCATTTAAAATTTCAGTTTATGCTATAGTTCAAGTATGGTAGGAAGAATAGTTGGTAATATAATTTTAAAAACACTATGTGTTGCTAAGAAGACATTTTTCTTCCTAGGGAAATCCAGGTAACGATGGTCCTCCTGGCCGCGATGGTGCTCCTGGTTACAAGGTAATTGTGGCTTTCTTCTGTAAGCAAAAGGTATTTCTTGCAAGCCAACTTTAGCTTGAACATCTAAGTCAAACCATTTTCTTGTTTGTTCTTGTTAGGGTGAACGTGGTGCTCCTGGCAACACCGGTCCTGCTGGTGCTCTTGGTGCTCCTGGTCCTCATGGCTCTGTTGGTCCTGTTGGCAAATCTGGAAATCGTGGTGAACGTGTATGTAACTTTAAACCATTGTGAAAACATCAAAACGCTTCTAATTGTGTCACTTATATCAAGACCCTGTGCTAAACTCTTAAAGAAGAAACAATAATCACTTGGATGATAAAATAGGTCTAATTGGTAGTAAGATAATGTAACAAAACCTCAAACACCTGTGGGAGCAATTCTCTTGCTCAGCTTAATACCTAGAATAAATAAGTAAATTGTCCTAAAGCGGGAAGCTCCAACCTTGGCAATTTTAAGAGTTGTGGACTTACAACTCCAAGAATTCTATGAGTTTAGGTCAACAAGTCTTAAAGTTGCCAGGCTTGGAGATCCCTGCCCTAAAGTTTATTTGCACATTAGCATATAAGTTCACCTGAACATAGTGGTCCTTGTCTCTTGCTTGGCTACAACCCTGTCAGAACTTTCTCGAGATGAGTTTTTTACTAAAAGGATTAATACTTTTTTCAATTTTGAAGCTCCATCAATTCATGAGGAACTCCTGAAGTTCCCTCAATTTATAGGGAAAGAGATAAATTTTGGCATTGGTTTGCTTTCCAAGCTTGTTTCAATTTAGTTTCTGAACATTTTGTTACCAATGTAGGTAACATCAGCAGCAGGATTTTCTTATCCTATTCATCTTTGGCTTATGTATGTCTTGTAAAAAAAGAGATAAAAGAGATTGATAAAGATGATGATACTTGGATTTCATCCATTTTTTATCCTATTCTTCTCATCATACTTCCAATGAAAGACATGTTTATCTGTTGTCTTACTTAACTTAAATATACAAAATTATTATATTCACTTTTAAGATAGTTATATATCATTTGCTATGGCCCATAAGCAACATTTCCACTGTGTTATCATTTCAGGGTCCTGCTGGAGTTACTGGCCCCAGTGGTCCTGCTGGTTCAAGAGGTCCTGCTGTGAGTATAATTTTAATTATTGGACAGTTGTTGGCTTTTTTAAAAAAAAACTGTATGTATGTCAAGTATTTTTAAGAATGTACTCTTTTTTGGACTAGAAATGAAGGGTTAGGGTTAATGTTAGGGTTAGTAAGTTTTGAAAATAATTCAGAGGGATGCCTAACTGATTAAGAAATGAATGAGTAAATAGGAAATGTGGATATCCAGGCAAGGATGGTCCAAACCATTTCGCCGTCCAGGTCAAAAGACAACATAGGAAACTCAAGTGTATTGCAGAAGTCATATGGGCTGGCAGTTATATGGATATCTGCAATATGATAGTGTCCTCAGGTGAGTTACAGATTATGCACCATGTCTTCCCAATAAAAAAGAGATGTGACAGCAAGAATAGCTGGTGGGCTGCCTCTGCTTTTTAAGCTCTCTTGCTGGGGTTATCTCACTTGGATTAAGAAAACCCAGGAGAGGGAAGAATAGTAGTTGCTCCCTATAGGTGAAAAGAGTTAAGATTATAAAGCATAATATCATCCTTGGAGACTTAATATAATAATCCTTTATCATACTGCTGATTCATACAGCCTGATGACACTTTGGAAGATGCTAAGATAAAGAGAAAAGCAAAGATCAAGCTTAATCTTTTTTAATGCAAGATCAAATACAGATAACCAGTGATGCAACTCAAAATAGAACAAGATCTATGCAAAATGTATAGAAAAATAATCCCATAACCAAGAACTTGATTTATCTCTGTTGGTGTAGAACATCTTTCACCAAGCTCCTGTTTCCAGGGTAGATTGCATCCCAATTTCTATCCTCCATTTGATAATGGGAAATGTAGTCCAGTATATATAGGTCAAGGCAAATTCAGGAAGAGTAATAGAATTATTAATAGTAGTGTGAACCAAGATATAATTAAAATAAGAAAAGAGAGAAATCAAAACTGGTGCAAACTAATGTTTGTGCAATTTCCAAACTAAAAGAATCTACATGAATTTTAGTTCTTGGTTAATAGGATTATTCTTGGACAAAGATGATGTATCTGAAACTTATTCCAAGTTTTTTAGAGTAGAAAACTTCCATTTGTAACTTTTTTCTATTTATCACTCTATTTATTAGGGCTTACAAGGTATACGTGGTGAGAAAGGTGTTGCTGGTGACAAGGGTGCCAGAGGCTTGCCAGGTTTCAAAGGACATAATGGACTTCAGGGACTGCCTGGTATTTCTGTAAGTATAAATATCCGAATTATGGCCTAAAGAAAAACAAATCTATTTAGAACAGGTGTAGGTGCTCTGTGAGGAAGAAACAGGCATTCTCCTTCTCAGCTGATAAATTTCCATTTTTCCATCCTTGATCTTTTAAATGGTCACCATTTTTAATGTCTACTGAAATCTTAGCAGTTTTGTTTCTTCATTTTTTCTTTGTGTGAGGGCTTTAGTTTGCTTCTGCAAGTTTTTTTCGTCTTCCTAATCCAACACAAATTTTCCTATTCAAGCTTGCCATTTCAGTATGATATTGAAACACTGGTTTGTGTTTACATGCTTACAATAACATACAAGAATATTGTATATCAGGTTATACAGGAATGTCAAGGTGACTCATGGCTCAATATAGTGAATTAAAATTAAACTATTAAGCTCCAGATCACTGGATCCATATAGATCAACAAGTTTATCCAAGATTCTTTGATTTCCTAAGAGCTTAGTAATGTATAGAGTCATAGGTGCTGTCAATTCAGTCAAGCCCACTGAGAAGCAAACTGCCCTATTAAAAATTTTGCTCCCGCCATCTTTTCATGATGAGGAAGGGAGAAGCTGTATATGTTCACTGGTATTCATATCTCAGTGCTGAATTTCCCAGTCAAAACAATTCTTGGTCGAAATGATTCCTCCAATTTTTCCCCAATTTTGGAATCCATCAGTTATGAAAGGGACATATGAAAGTCCTATGAAAGTCTGCAAGAAGATAGCAGTAAATTATAATTTCGCATCTTGTCTCGTATTAACAGGGTCATCATGGAGAACAAGGTTCCGCTGGTGTTACTGGTCCCGCTGGTCCAAGGGTAAGTTTATATGAATGGTCTTTGTGTGGAATATTGAAATGTACTTTTAGATCACCAGGTATGTTATCTCACATTCTTATTGTTTACTTGCATCAGAAACATACTGAGTGCTGGGTTTGTTCTTTGTTCCTGTTTTAGGGTCCTTCTGGTCCTTCTGGCCCTGCTGGAAAAGATGGTCGCAATGGTCTGCCTGGACCTGTTGGTCCTGCTGGTTTGCGAGGATCTCATGGTAACCAAGGACCAGCTGTAAGTCTAAGTCTGAAGGATTGTTAATGTTACAAAAACTATTTTTTTAAAAAATGAACAGCAGATTACCCTGCATGGTTATTTCAAAGTTAAACTTCAGTTCATTCATTAAATTTGACTCTCAGATAAATGTATATAAATTTGCAATCTCATTCCTCTACATATGTCACTGGGACTAGGTTTCTTTGGCCATACTGGGTTCCTGAATATATATGTTACTAGGTTCTTAGTATATTTCAGCTCCCAGATATTTAAGAGAGAATTTTAAGAATTGTGGTTCCAACACAGGAGGATACTAAGAAGGGGAAGATTGCTTTATGCCATAGGCATAAAGGTTGATTTCTAAATATGTTTAATTGAAAAACAATGCTAGTGATATATGTCACTAGCTAGATAGCTGCCATTCCAAGAATTTAAATCAGCATTTTAAATTAATGCTGTCACATAAGCATTAATTTAAGTGAAGGCTGCATCACTGAAGACATTCTTCCTGTTTCTGCAAGTTGTCAAATAAAGAATTTACTCTCTGATTATAAATATTTCATTAAGAATATATAAGTTCATTGTAAATTCATAGCATTATTTTCCAATGGTTTACTAACCATTTCTGAACTCAGGCATGAATAGATGTATTGTTATAATTATTACTTATTCAATTTATATATCTTTCTATCCAAAGTTTATAATCCTGATTATATTCAGATAGTCTTGAGATAGGACCTTATGCATGACCATGATGAACTGAGTTTCAACAAGCTGATTTTATTTCTTCCAAATGTATGTTTTAGGGTCCACCAGGACCACCTGGTCTTCCTGGCCCACCTGGTCCCAATGGTGGTGGTTATGAAATTGGCTATGATACAGAATACTATCGTGATCAGCCATCTCTTAGACCCAAGGATTATGAAGTTGATGCCACTCTGAAAACCCTGAACAATCAGATTGAGACTCTCCTGACCCCAGAAGGCTCCAAGAAGAATCCAGCTCGCACTTGCCGTGACTTAAAACTCAGCCACCCTGATTGGAACAATGGTATGTTAGCATCAAATAGTCAACATAAAATAACTGGTTGCATTCTTAATTTTTACAGTTATCACACAAATGATGTAACTTGCATACTCACGAAAGACATTATGATAGTCTTAGTTATCAAACTATTTGAATCATGATGTAATGATGCATATGTTATTCAGACATTATCATAGCTTAGTATAAATATCACCGGAATCAATAATGCAACTGGAAATTCATTAAAACTCTACATATAATATTTTCAGTGGAAATCTGTTTAACCTAGTGTAGTCCATCCCTGGTATGAATAACACATATGTATGTATTTCCCATTTCATAACAAGAACAAAATAACCATAAACTCACTCACTGAATGAATATAAAAAGCAGACATTTGAACACTTGAGGTTTTCAATCTCTATATTCAAATGTCTCTCATGAAAGTGATGCTTTCCAATGTCAACTTGTGTCTGGCTTCCAGGGATTTCATTGATAAACACATTAATAATACTAATAATTTTATTTCTATACCGCCCCTCTACCGAAGGACTCGGGACGGTGCACAGCCTAATTAAAAGCACAAGACAAACAACAATTTAAAAATTAAAAATATTAAATAATTTGGCTCAATATAAAACCCCAAATTTAAAAATCCCAGATTAAAACCAATTTAAATATCTTCATATCAATAGCCCAGCCTGGCAGAACAAAAAGTTTTTGAGAGCACAGCAGAATACACGGAGGTCAGTGATCTTACGTAATTCTAGGGGCAGTTCATTCCAGAGAGTAGGAGTTCCCACAGAGAAGGGGGAACCCCTGGGTGTCGCCAGCTGACATAATTTGGCCGATGGCACCCTGAAGAGACCCTCTCTGTGGGAGCGGACTGGCCAATGGGAGGATACTGGTGGCAGGAAATGGTCTCGAAGGTAACCCAGTCCGATGCCATCGAGCGCTTTAAAGGTGGTAACCAACACCTTGAATCACACCCGGAAGACCACTGGGAGCCAGTGCAGCTCACGCAGTAGGGGGGTCACATGGGCACAACGGGTTGCACCCATAACCACCCGCATGACTGCATTCTGTACCAGTTGGAGCCTCCGGGTGCTTTTCAAGGGGAGCCCCATGTAGAGAGCATTACAGTAGTCTAATCCAGAGGAGACAAGGGCATGAGTGACTGTGCGTAGGGCATCGCGATCTAGAAAGGGCTGCAACTGGTGGATCAGGCGGACCTGATAAAAAGCCCCCCTGGCCACGGCCGTCATATGCTCTTCTAAAGACAGCTGTGAGTCCAGAAGGACGTCCAAATTGCGAGCCCTCTCTGAGGGGGGCAAAAGTTCACCCCCAATAGTCAGTGATGGCACTATATCGTGACACCAGGATATATATATCCTGGTGTATGACTATATGACTATATTGCGACACCAGGAACACAGCCACTCAGTCTTGGAAGGGTTGAGTCTGAGCCTATTTCTCATCATCCAGACCCGCACGGCCTCCAGGCAGAGAGACATCACATCAAAGGCATCATTGGGGTGGTTTGGGGTGGAGATGTACAGCTGAGTATCATCAGCATACAGATGGACTCTCACCCCAAAACCACGGATGATCTCACCCAGCAGCTTCACATAAATGTTGAACAGAAAGGGCGAGAGGACCGACCCCTGTGGCACTCCTCATGAGAGGCAACTCGAGGTCGACCTCTGCCCCCCTGCCAACACAAACTGCAAGCGATCGGAGAGGAAGGAAGAGAACCACCCGTAAAACGGTGCCCCTTATTCCCAACTCCCTCAACCGCTGCAGCATGATACCATGGTCAATGGTATCAAAAGCCACTGAGAGATCTAAGAGGACCAGGACGGAGGAGCAACCCCTGTCCCGAGCCCTCCAGAGAACATCCACTAACACAACCAATGCCGATTCTGTGCTGTACCCCTGCCTGAAGCCTGACTGGTACGGGTCTAGATAGATAGCTTCATCCAGATACCCAGGTAGTTGTCGTGCCACCACACTCTCAACAACCTTCACAACAAAGCGAAGGTTGGAGACTGGACGATAATTGGCTAATTCAGCTGGGTCCAGGGAAGGCTTCTTGAGGAGGCGCCTCACCACCGTCTCTTTCAGGGCAGCGGGAAAGGCACCGTCACTCAAAGAAGCATTTATAATCCCCTGGAACCAGCCTCGTGTAACCTCCCGGGTGGCCAGTACCAACCAGGAGGGACACGGGTCCAATAAACATGTGGCGGCACTAATCCTACATCCTCGTGAGCCACAGGATCAAACTCCTCCCAGATAACATTTATTTAGTTCATCCAGATTAAGATTTTTTTAATGCATTGTTTTCATATTTGTTATTTTTAAAGTAACAACTTCCTACTAAAATTTATAAAGCAGTTCTTTCTCCATAATCTAAATTATGTAGCTAGCGGGGATCGCCATAGTATCTCAAGTGCTACCTTATAAACCTTTCAGGTTATAATATTTGAAAAAAAAGATCAACATACTGTATTATATGTTAAAATTGTACAACATATTATATTCAAGAAAATGTTAATCAACAGATCTATATTCTCAAGTTCCATCCTTATTTTTAGACATTGGCATTAATCAAATGTAAAGTTATAATCAAAGACAAATAACTAAGTGAATATTACTTTACACTAGGATTTCAGAAGTTTTTTGTTTTATTTGTATCCATGCTATTCCAACCGTTGAAGCATATATGGATCTCTGATAGGTGCCTAAATCATTTTCTGCTTTTGTGATAGGTTTCTACTGGATTGATCCTAATCAAGGCTGCACAATGGATGCCATTAAGGCATATTGTGATTTCTCCACTGGTGAGTCTTGTATCTCTGCTAATCCTGGAAGCTTCCCAGCCAAGAACTGGTACGTTGGCACGAAGCCTAATGAGAGGAGACTTGTTTGGTTTGGAGAAACCATCAATGGTGGTACCCAGGTAGGGTTTGTTCTTTATATCTTCTAATATATAGTAGATCATCTTAGGAAATATTTTAACCAATACTTTATATTCTTTATGTTAAGTTAATCTACATATAATATGTAATTCATCTACTCGTTTGTTGTCTTGCCGCTCCATTTTCCCCCCTTAAAAAACCTTTAGTTTATAAACAGCATTTTTCTGTTGATATTGCTTTCTCATGAAAGTTACTGCCATACTGGCTACATAAGCAACAAAACTTTAATAATCAAACACACACACATATATACACACACAAAACAAATTACTAAAATAAATTATAATTACCTTAAGCAGACCTGTGCTTTCCTGTGCCAGACTTTATGCCAAAAGCATGCTGTTGGGGAATTTTGAGTCATAATCTAACAAATGTAAAGTGCCAGATTAGGGAAAATTCATCTGTCTGTCAAATCTTGTTTAAAGCTGTCTAAACTAGTCAGTTACCAGAACTATATGCCCCAATTTAATCCGTTAAACGCAGTTTCATGTTTTGATGAGATGTATTGCTTTTAAATTAATAAAAAAATAGCTTCAGGAAATATCACTTAAGTTCTGGAAGAAGATAGTTTCTCTTTATGTGCCATTCATTATTATTCAGAAATGCAAGGATTATCTCTTTGGAATGAGTAAAGTTAGTAAAGTTATAGCAAATAAACCTACTTCTGGATAGGGTAAAAGTTGAGTTCATTGGAAATTGGTTTCTGTCTAGGAAGCAATTAATTACTTCCTAGACTAACCATCAGTTGTGATTATTTTTTATTGTATAATGAAAATTATTTCTCCCCCCCCCCAATTATTTTAACATGACCATGCATGCCATTTAAGCACAGAGTATGTTATGAGTTTATTTCCCTGATTTCATTTTTTCCCCAGTTTGAATATAATGCAGAAGGTGTGTCTACCAAGGACATGGCTACCCAACTTGCTTTCCTGAGGCTACTGGCTAACCATGCTTCCCAGAACATTACTTACCACTGCAAGAACAGCATTGCTTATATGGATGAGGAAACAGGAAACCTTAAGAAGGCTGTGGTGCTGCAGGGATCCAACGAAGTTGAATTCCGAGCTGAAGGCAATGGCCGGTTTACTTTCACTGTTATTGAAGATGGCTGCTCTGTAAGTTCTACGTTACTTCCTGCTTGTAAATGTCTTTGATTATAATTTTATTGAGGGTCTTGATAGAAAAGTAGGCAAATTCAGCTTTTCATCACTGAAGACCACTTGGGTTCTGCTTCTCCCTTTGAGAACGCAGCTCCAGAACATCAAGAATGGCTGGTGTGGCCCTCAAACCACTGGAAATGGAAAGGTCATCAGAGGAATGACAGAAGCCCAGGAATGGGACTATGAGGGGAACAGTGAGAAGGGACATGATTGGGCTAGAGGTTGAGGTCTCCAGAAGAGTGAGTGTATGGAAACACAATTCAATGCAAGGGATGTCATAAAAGCCTTTATTGATTTCTAATAACGGCAGATCAGTGGGTGCCTTAATAATGTTTTTAATGATTCACTATCATTATCTTGCAGAGAAAGACCAACGAATGGGGCAAAACAGTGATTGAATACAGAACAAACAAGCCTTCCCGTTTGCCCTTCCTTGACATTGCACCTTTGGACATTGGTGGCGCTGACCAAGAATTCCGTTTGGACGTTGGCCCCGTCTGTTTCAAATGAATGAACTAAAACTAACTTAAAAACAAAACAAAAAAAATTCTCTCTTTGCCATTTCTTTTTTATACTGAAAGCTGACTCCTTCCATTCTTCTGTTCATCTACTTGCTTAAACTTTTGGCGAAAAAGAAGGAAAAGGATTTTTTTGGGAACATTGTGCAATGCAATTTAATACAGCCCCAAAAGGAATCAGAAGTTTTTCAAGATTTTGTCACCACGTTGTGGAAAATGTCAGCCTTTGTGTAAAAAAAAAAAACCAAAAATATTAAAAAAAACCAAATAAAAAAATTCCTGAAAGTTTGCACCATTTGTGGCCTTTGAATATCTTTCACAGAGGAAGTTTAAAACCACAACTTCCAAAGGTTTGAACTACCTCATACACTTTTAAGCCAAGTGTGATCCACATCCTTATACATATGTTCTGAGGTGCTTTTGGACCCATTCATAGTAGAAAGGTGCTGATTCAATATTACAGAGTATATTACAATACTTGAAATTTAATGGTGCTAGTCATTTGGGGAAATAAAACAAAATAATAAATCCCCGCCTTTCTGTATTAAGTTGTATTGTTTATTTGCAAACTGTCTGAGAATAACTTCAGAATGCCCCATCTCACCATCAGGTTAAGCATGTGGATCATATCTTCCCACACCCCATCTTCATCTTCTTCTTCAACATCAAATGTCCATGCTTTTAAATCTCATTTTCTTCCTCTACAATGGGCCAAAAAGGAATCATCATTTCTCAACAACAAAAAATTGTACCTATTTTGTATATGTGAGATGTTTAAATAAATTGTGAAAAATTGAAATAAAGCATGTCCAGTGTTCCAAAAGAAACCACTGATGAGTAAAGTTCCTTGCTTTAGTATATCTATTGATATTCTGCACTTAATATTTACTTTCGAACTCTTTTTAACTTTAAAAGTAGTAAAATTTGCCTTTGCTCCTAGTGTATATGACTGTATTTCCCACTATATTTTGGGTTTTCTTATAAGCAAAAACTACAGGAAAATAAATCTTTCCTGTTTAAATCCATCCAAACATAGATGAATGAAACAAAATATTATTATTTTTTACTTTAACAAAGGATTTGTTATCAGAGATCCACATTGGAATACATTTTAGGACACAAGTATAGTATAAAATGTATTTATTTATTAAACTAATTTATATGGCCACTCAGGTTACTCTGGGTGGTTTACCATATTAAAATCCAACATAAAAATCGTAGTTCCTTGCACTAAAAGTTTCCTTCCCGTGGAAAGCTTAACATAATAATACACTTGTAATATTATATTCTTAATATGTTAACTTCCTAGGTAAAAGGAACTGTTAAAAGCACCCATAACACTGAAGTGACACAGTCTAAGACTCCTAAGACATTTATACCTTATCATTTTTCGGAATGCATTAATTCTCAGGTCTCACAGAATTGTTTCAAAATAAGAGTGGATTTGTTCTCAGATGCATTATTTCATTATTAGGTTTAACTAGAGAACTATCCTGCAAATGAGTCAATCTGGGAACATTATAACATAATCACACCTTTACTAATCCTGACAAAGCTAAGCAAGGACAGCCTGGATAGGAGATCAAGAGGATATTCCGAAACTAGACTATATACTAGACTGAAAAATAAAATATTTGATAGGATAATAGACATCCATTTCCATAGTCCCAGAAGAGAACAGTATCCTTATAGTCCCCAGGAATTTACTCAAATATTGGAATGCAGGATCTACATACTATCTTGCAAATGAATCAATCTGGAAACATTATAACACAATCACACCTTTACTAATCTTGACAAAGCTAAGCAAGGACGGACTAGATAGGGAGACCAAGAGGATATTCTGAAACTAGACTATATACTAGACTGAAAAACAAAAGCAAAATCTTTGATAGGGTAAAGGACATCCATTTCCATAGTCCCAGAAGAAAACAGTGTCCTTATAATCCCCAGGAGTTAAACTCAATTTTTGGAATGCAGGATCTGCATACTGATATTAAAGAAGTTTTATGTTTTATTTAAAAGTTCATGCATATCAGCAAGCTGTCAATTTTACTTAATTCCATAGAGATTAGCAATAGCACTAAATATATAACTCCATAGTTCTTTACAGCACTCTTCAGGTAGTTCACAATGTCAGCATATTGCCCCCAACAATCTGGTCCTCATTTTACCAACCTCAGAAGGTTGGAAGGTTGAGTCAACCTAGAGCCAGTTAGGGTCGAATTTCTGACAGTGGGCAGAGTTAGCTTGGAATGCTGCATTCTAACCACTGGGTCATCATGGTTCTTAACCCTACATTTTCCTATACCTACGAATAAATGAAACTGAAGCAAAATGGTCTGGCATGTGCAGAAAGACAGCACCCACGCAGTCTCCTAGAGAATGAAATATTTTGGGAAATATTAAAAAGGCAGGATAGAATATTTCCCCTAAAAGAGAAATGGGAAGAAAAATCTTAAGGGAGGCAGATCCCAGCCTGTCTCCTTGCGCCAAGCAGAAATCGAAGAGGCCAGTTTTTAGAAATGCAGAAAGACTGGGTCAGACAGAAATTTCAGATAAGCAACAAGCCAAAGGTTGAAAGATTAGCTCAAACAAACTCCTAGAATTTGCATTTCCCCTTTTGCCTATAGAGCCAGCTATGACACCTACATGACCCCCTAGGGATCCAGATGGTATAAAAGCCACCCACTCTCAACTCCATTTTGTCAGCTGTCCCAGAACTTTATGCTGTGTGTGTTGGTTCTATTCACCAATAAATAGAATCTTTCTTTCCAGGCAACCTCCATTTTATTCCCAGCTTGGAACTGGAACTGGATTTTTCTTCCATCACATGCAGCATACTATCATTTCTTGAGCAGATTCAATTAAAATAAACACACTTTTTTAAAAATCATCTTGAAGTAGTCTATGTAGCTAGAAGAGATGTCATGTTATTAAGAATATTATCACGATGGCTTGTCTACATCTTACATTGTGGACAATGCACAATCTCTATGGAAAGCACAACATACAATCAATGGATGGAGAACAAATCTGTTCTGAACCATTGTCTTTTGCTTGGAAAAATATCAGAGAAATAATGCATTTAGAAAAAAATAAAGAGCAGTTTACTTTTCATCAAGACTTTAGGTCCTTTAACTATTATACCTATAATACAACTTTAAAGATACTTACATCTGAAAAGAAATTTGATAATTTTTGATAATTAGATGTTGTCTTTAAGTAAGATAATTGTGAACAGATAGGATATGTATTTCCATTTCTATTTTCAGTTTTCAGACCAAAACATTATTTATTTAGCCAAACACTTAATCCAGAAATTAAGGGAGAATGAAATAAATTACCCCATAAGTATCAGGTTAAGAAAATTCCCATGTATGTATTTTCCATGTCTTACATGTTCCCATGTCTGTATTTGCAGACATACAAAAAGAGAGGGCAGGGAGAGAAAAAAGAAATGGAATCTCTAAAAGACTACCCAGGAAGGCATTGAGGATAATATTGACTGGGTGGGAGGGGGCTCGGGGAGGGGGGGGAGAGAAGAGAGAAGGATGAATGAAATGAATTTGATTGGAGCTCTAAAAATATTCTTCACAAAAATGAACTCTCTGTTCTCTAAAAATGAACTCTCTGTTCTCTATCCTCAACAGTACAATTTTAGAAATCATTAAGGGCAACACATAAACTGCAATCTCCTTTTTGCAATCCCATAGAGTTCTTCCTAAAGGCTTCCATGGAACAACAACATGATTTTTATCTTAAAAGAAAAAAAGCAATAAAAATTTCTATTGAGCCTTCAATAAGCTAAGTGCTTCTATTTTATCCTTCAAAAATATTCTTAGAAATTGCAAAAAAGGAGAGAGAGAAAAAGTATAAGGCCACCTCCCTCCAGGGACATCAACTCTTCAGTATTATGATTCTAGTAACATTTTTTAAAATATTGGGATATTGGTATCTATATCGATCTGTCTGTCGCATCTAGCTGATCTTGCTAGGCTCAAAACCTAGGCTCAAGACCCAATTAGTAAACTAATCCTCAGGTTACAAGGGTTCATTTAGCGCCCTTTTGAAGTTATAGCATAAAGTAGCCCCCTAGGGTTTACAAGCAAGTTCCAAAATTACTAATGTTGCAGCAGCACAACAGTTGTTTGTCCTTATGAATGACTGGAGGTCTGCAACATTCCCCCTATTCTCCCAGCCCCCACTCCCCACAACTGCTTCCTCCTCCCATCCTGCCCTGTGCCAGAATCACTTACTTTACAAGATCTGTCTCCTCTCTGCAGCTGTTTCTTTGCTTTTGAGTTTCAGTTTCAGTTTTCAGTTTTATTGCATTTATATACTGCCCTTCTCCCGGATGGGACTCAGGGCGGTTTACAGCCATGTTAAAACTATCAGATATAAAAATTAAAACTAATAAAATAATTAAACTATTTGGCCGTAAAATTAAAACCCCTACTAAAAACCTTATTAAAATTTAACACAAATTTAAGTCAGACCGGCTTGGTGAAACAGTAGAGTCTTCAGGGCTAGTCGGAAGGCACGGAGGTCAGGAATCTTTCTTATATCCGGGGATAGTTCATTCCATAGGGCTGGAGCTCCCACAGAGAATGCCCTCCCCCTGGGGGCTGCCCGCTGGCATTGTCTGGCCGCCGGCACCCTGAGGAGGCCCTCTCTGTGAGAGCATATCGGGCAGTGGGAGATATTCATTGGCAGAAGACGGTCCTGTAAATATCCCGGTCCTAAGCCATGGAGCGCTTTGAAGATGGTACTAGCACCTTGAAACGCACCCAGAAGACCACCGGGAGCCAGTGCAGCTCGCGCAAGAGGGGAGTTACCCGGGAGCGACGAGTTGCTCCCATAACCACTCGCGTGGTTGCATTCTGGACCAGCTGAAGTCTCCGGGTGCTCCTCAAGGGGAACCCCATGTAGAGAGCATTACAGTATTCCAAACGGGAAGTGATGAGAGCATGAGTGACTATGCGTAGGGCGTCCCGATCCAGAAAGGGCCGCAACTGGGCGATCAGGCGAACCTGATAAAAAGCTCCCCTGGCTACAGCTGTCATATGATTGTCTAAAGACAACCGTGCATCCAGGAGGACGCCCAAGTTGCGAACCCTCTCTGAGGGGGGCAAGATCTCTTCCCCAATAGCCAGTGATGGAACCAACTGGCTATATTGGGGCGCCGGAAGCCACAGCCACCCTGTCTTGGAGGGATTGAATCTGAGCCTGTTCCTCCCCATCCAGATCCATACGGCTTCCAGGGAGTGGAACATCACGGAAAGGGCATCGTTGGGGTGATCCAGGGTAGAAATGTACAACTGTGTGTCGTCGGCATACAGTTAAAGCTTCACCCCAAAACCACGGATGATCTCACCCAGCAGCTTCACATAAATGTTGAACAGGAGGGGCGAGAGGACAGACCCCTGTGGCACCCCACAAGTGAGGTGTCTCGAGGCTGACCTCTGCCCCCCCAACACAGACTGCGTACAGTCAGCGAGAAAGGAGAACCACCGCATAAGGGTGCCTCCCATTCCCAAACTCCCTAACTGATGCAGCATGATACCATGATCGATAGTATCAAAAGCTGCTGAGAGATCAAAAAGGACCAGGACCGAGGAATATCCTCTGTCCCGAGCCCTCCAGAGATCATCAACCAACGCAATCAATGCCGTTTCCATGCTGTAACCCACCCTGAAACCCGACTGGCACGGATCCAGATAGACAGCTTCATCCAGGTAACGAGGGAGCTGTTGCGCTACCACACTCTCAACAACCTTCACCGTGAAGCGAAGGTTGGAGACCGGACGATAATTACCTAATATAGCCGGGTCCAGAGAAGGCTTCTTGAGGAGCGGCCTCACCACCGCCTCTTTCAAGGTGGCTGGGAAGACATCCTCACTCAAAGAAGCATTAGTAATACCCTGGAGCCAGCCTCATGTAACCTGGAGCCAGCCTCGTGTAACCTCCCGGGAGGCCAATACCAGCCAAGAGGGACACGGGTCCAATAAACATGTGGTAGCGTTTAGCCTCCCTAGAATCCTGTCCACGTCCTCAGGAGTCACAGTGTCAAACTCATCCCAGATAACATTCTCAAGATCCACTCCCGTCATCCCATCTGAAACCACCCAATTGGAGTCCAAGCCGTCCCGAATCTGAGCGACTTTATCATGCGGATATTGCACAAATTCCTCAGCTCTCCTCTGCAAGAGGTCATCCTGCGCTCCCATCTGTAAGAGGGAGCGGGTCATCCTAAACAGGGCGGCTGGGCGATTATCTGCTGATGCAATAAGAGCGGAGAAATAGTTACGTTTCACCACTTTTATTGCCACTAGGTAAGTCTTAATATGAGGTCTTACCAGTGTCCAGTCAGATTCAGTGCGACTGGCCCTCCAATCGCTCTTTGGGCGTCTTTTCCGGCGCTTCATCTCTCTCAGCTCCTCGGAAAACCAAGAAGCTAATCAAGGTCGGCATCGGATCAGAGGTTACAAAGGCATGACTCAGTCCAAAGCCCCGGCAGCCGCCTATCCCAGGCGGCTACCAGTTCTTCAGTCGAGCCGTGAGCCAGAGCCTCTGGGAAAGGCCCAAGGTCCGTCAGGAACCTATCGGGGTCCATCAGGCGCCTGGGACGGAACCACCTAGTCGGTTCCATCTCCCTGCGACGAAGGGAAGCGGTATGGAAGTCTAGCCGAAGGAGCGAATGATCTGTCCATGACAAGGGATTGATGACTAGTTCCCCTAAATCAAGATCATTCAGCACTGACCAGAGGTCTAGCGTGTGTCCCCCCATGTGGGTGGGGCCATGAACTAACTGGGTCAGGTCCATGGCCATCATGGAAGCCATGAACTCCTGAGCTGCCTCTGACATTTCACCGATGGATGGCAGATTGAAATCCCCCATGAGTCTGGGGGTACCAACCGCCAGCTATTACATCGAGCAACTTAGGCAGGGATAAATACTCCTAGGTAGCATAATATTGCATGAGTTCAGGCAGCCATACTCCTTTGCAGAGACTGAGTGCCTGAACTCTCACAAGATCACTGATCCCAGAAACTTACATTGTCAGCAAAAAGTGTTTGTGGTGCCTGTCACTTGCTCCTGCCCCCCAACTCCTTCCCACCATCACTGGGACACTTTCTGGAGAGACCTGATGGAGACTGGAAGCTTCACGGAAGAATTTGCTGTTTTGAAATGCCCCATAGACGTCTATGAGGCCTTTGAAAATGGAGTCAATCCCTCCGCTTTCAAAGGCCTCATTTGCACGCAGATGAAGCGTCCAGGCTCTGTCAGGTCTCTGTCTGGATGAAAAGTGTTCCGGTGGTGGTGAAAAGGAGTTGGGAGAGGAGGGAAGGAGTAGGAAACAGGTGCCACAAACACTTTTCATGCCCAGGAGCTTCCATCAACTCTTCTCTCTCTCAAAGCGAAAGAAACTGTGGCAGAGAAACAGAACTTTGCAAGGTAACTCAGTGCACCACAGCAGGGAGTGGGAAGCATGAGGTATCTTAGTGGGTTGGGAAGGCCTTTAGGCCTGTTCCATCACTAGCAATCTCATGACACGTGAGGTATCTTACCCTGAGATACCTCATGTGCACTTAATAAACCCACTTTCACCCACACATTAAACTAGCGATTAAATTAGCGAATATGTGGGCAAAAGCAGGGAGTGATCTTATTCAAAGTACAAGATTCACTCTCACAAGTCCTCAAGATACGAATGGAATGGGCACTGAGGATTACCTTTACTTGGATAATAGAAATTGTGAGGAAATTCAGAGCTATAGACTAGAGGGGAGGAGAGGGGAATAATATAGAAAAAAAGGAATGGAAATCCACTTCCATCTTACACAACACTTAGGACAAGAGGTTTGCTCAGCCTGAGAACTTTATCTTTTTATCTTGTAAGTGTGCTTATAGATACTCCCCTTGCAGTTCAATTAAGTAAAGGGCATGACTATAGCATGGTATGTGTTTAATTCCTCTGCATAGTTTCAACGCACTTAGTTAAATTCTTTGTTAGGTAAACGGCATGAATCAAACAAACTATTAAAGAGGGAGGGGGAGGGAGAAATTAAACTTTCTTAGACCTAATGCATGGATCCAGAGTGCCACCTGTTGTTTCAGAAAGAAATTGCAGAACTACAGAAATTCGGGGATCAGATTTTTATATACTATACATACAATTCTAAATGACTATGTATAATACATAGATATTAAAGAACCTGGAGACACTTTGGTTTTAACTTCATTGGTTAAAAATATTCTAAAGAATTATCTGGGTATCAAGTCAATACACAAGCAGTAACTTTACTTTTCCTATTCAGTAATTCATATACAATGTTCTCTCATTTATAATTCAGGATTCCAAGGGAATGATAAATAAAATAGAATGAAACTGTTCTGTATACAAAGCGGTTCTACATACCCAAGGCCCCATGCCAAAGAACATCACTTCTACAGATCACAGGCTGTAGTTGATGTATTCCAAATAACTAGTGGGCTGCAGAAGAGAATTGTCCAATGATGTGACAGCATTAACAAAAGAAGCAGCATTGGTTTTGTTTTTGTTTTTTTTATCTCAGGGATGTTGGAGGAATTAGGTTAGAATGAAAGTGGGAAGAGAAGAATTTTACCATTCTTAAAATTCTCCTGCCCTTGGAACTAAATTGTATTATTGAAATTCCACCACTTTATCATGGTGTATCAACTGATTTTAAATCATTCAGTGGATCAGAGATAAGGATGGGAATGGGAGTAGTCTGTGTCTTAATGCTCACAATCCAAAAGAAAGAAGGAGAGGCATTGTCAAATGCAGGCAAAACACCTGTTAGTCGCTTTACCTCACAGAGATGCTGCACTAAACTATTAATTATAGCTTACAAATCATGCTGGCTGCACTCACACAATTGACTAAATTGTGTGAGTGCTAATTGTCTTATATCTAAATCACTTTTGGAGCTAAACACTTAGATCCCAGTATTTCATTTTGTTTTAATCATAGTTCTGCAAAGCTTCTAGGGAGTGTAATATGCCAGATAAACTAAATAAAAATATTTGAGACACATTTTAAAGCCTAATTTTTGTCCTGTGCTAAAAATATTTGCCAGGCAGGATGTTCACAAGGAGAAAACTTTACAAATGAAATTGAGGGGGGGAGGGCAGAGCCCAAAGGGACATTCACATTACAACCCACAAAGTAGCAAACTGTGATATTCTAGAAAAGGTTAGCAAACAAATGGTGGAGACTCTGGCAGAGGAATAGTGCCTGACGGCTGACCCTGGAATATAGATCTCAGCAAAGGCCCCAACCCAGAGGCCAAGGGGCCAAATTGTGAGGCTAGACAAATTAAAAACATTGCAGTGAAGAACACTTTCGCTCAAAAGTCCAACTCAATACTGAAGCTTTTATGAATATTTTGTAGAGAACCCATTGCCAGATTTGCTGTATAAGCAAGAAGAGAATCAGAGAATTTGAGAATTCTTTCTCAAACAATTTCTCATTGTTTGAGAAAGATGTTCATATATTCTGAAGAACACAATGTCAAACTATTTTAATGTTATCCAGAAAGAAAGTTACCTCTCTATCTGTCTCTCTAACTAGGGATTTCATGATGGTCTTCCATACCAGTAATTTTCAAACGCAACCCTGATTAACTTTTTCAAGATCAGTCAAGCTTGACTACCGTGTTTCCCAAAAATAATACATGTCCTGAAAATAAGGCCAATCAGGCTTTTTAGAACAAGTGATAATATAAGCCACCCCTGCAAAATAAGCCCCCGAGCATGACAGGGCTCCTGCCCCTTGCTTAGCCACCTGTACCCCCTGCCCCCTTTAGAGTGCAATTTGGGGGTAGCAGGTGGGGCAGGCAAGAACGGGATGTCCGTCTTACTTTTCCAGCACCGTCACGTTCCTCGCCATTCTGTCTAGGGAGATACGCAGAAAAAACTTTCTCGCGAGTTCAGCCAAACTCCTTGAACTCATCAGAAAGTTTTTTCTACAACATGTCTCCCTGGACAGAAAGGTGAGGAACATGATGGTGCTGGAAAGGTAAGACGGACATCCCGTCTCGCAACCCAACACATCCCACCCCAATGGCAGCAGCAGCTACAACTACAATTGGGACCAGAATTTCTGTTACAAGGCAATTGTTAGGTGAGTCACACCTAATTACACAATCTTTTTTTCCACAGTTGATAAGTGAATCACTGTAGTTGTTAAGCGAATCACACTACCATTAAGCAATTCAACTTCCCCTCTGACTTTGTTTGTTAGAAGCCAGTTGAGAAGATCACAAATGGCGATCTCAGGACTTTGCAGTCACCAAAGATATATGCTGGTTTCCAAGCACCTGAATATTGATTACTGTACATGATGTTAGGGATGCTGCTCTGGTTTTAAGTGCAAGGACTGGTTGTAAGTCAATTTTTTCAATGCCGTTCTAATGCCGTCACACATTAAATGAATGGTTATAAGTCAAAGACTACCTGTAATGAAGAAAGAAGAAATAACCTTTTTGGTTGCAATTCAGCCAGGTTGCTTGGCCAGGCTGCAGCTGATACAGGGAGAGTACCATATGCATATGCAGTATGAGATGCAGTTTAGAACTAACACAAATATTGATAGCTTCACCTCCTCCAGTTAGTCTTTCACTACATTTTCTCTTTCTCCTTCTCCATGGTCTTTCTCTCAACAAATCACCACTGTTCTTTTTCCTTCCTTGTTTTCCACGAAGTCCTTAATAGGCATCCTCATGTGGCACATTCTGTAAGATCAAAATACCAAGGAGGATTAGCTTGTTCTGCAATACTCAAACACTTAACTAAAATTTTCTTTGTGGACTTTCAACTGGTGTTAGCTGCAATTTCTTAAATATTCTGCATCAACACAACTTAGAGGCTTCACTAGATATTGCTTCTTCCGTGGAATAGATTTTAGCAACTAAATGGATTGGAAGTAGCATAGTTCCTTCTTTGCCTAAATTACAGTATTATTCTATTATTTCCAGAATAAGCTGTTAGAATATTCATGACTGGGAAGACATAGTAACAAGGTCAGCCAATGAATAGGCATAGCAATTAAATCAGCCAATTGGGAGCTGAGACAGACTGGAGCCAGAGCGTTTTAGTCTGCAGCTTCCGAGTCTGTAAAGAGAAATTGAAACCTGTGTGTGTGAACTTGTCTGCTGATCTGAAGTGAAATAAACTATGAATCTGCTCTTGGTATTGTAAATTTACTTTGTATACAGTATTAGTATGCATATAATGAAGTTAATGAATTCAGTTATCAGTGTGTGCTTCTGGATTTGATTTTTGCATGAAACTCTGACAGAATCGCAGGGGAGAGGTGGGGTCAGCTAATTAATCCAGTCAAAAGAACATACAAGGAATATGTACTGCTTGTGACTGGAGACTGGAATGCCAAAGTTGGAAAGATTAAACTCAAAAATGTAGTTGTATGACTACATTTGTAAGAAAATGAAATGAAGCAGGAAGTCAACTATCAATTTCTTCATAGATAACATTATCTTCAAACAGCCAGATATGAAAGAGAGGATGCCAGAGGTTCAAACTGATTGTAGAAAAATCTGTGAACACAATATGTTATTGCTGAACACAAAGACTTGAGTTGGATAATTGAGAAAGCCAATGAACACCAAAAAGAAATCACTATATTCTTCATTGATTATAGAAAGGTTGTGCTGATCATGTTAAGTTGTTGACAGTGCTCAGAAAAACCAGAGTCCTAGAACTTCTGATTCTCATGAGAAATTTGTATATAAATTTGGAAATCACTATATAGACAAAATAGTGAAGCAGACTGACTCCAGGGTGGTAAAGAAATGCAACAAGGATGAATATACTGTATATTAAGAAAAGCTGGATTGGAAGATCCGGTAGTTTTGGATCTTGGGAGTGTGATTTTAAAACTGGAGGAAGAAACATCAATAACCTGCAATATGATGATGATACTAGCCTAATAGCTAAAAATGCAGAGTCTGCAAGCTGTAGTAATAAAAATCAAGTAAAGTAGTGAAAAAAGGGACTAAAAGTTAAATATAAGCTGTTTTGAATAACACCTTAATTGTTTTAGCTAGGTTCTTAAAAACATTTTAAAGGTTCTTTAAAAATATTGTTATTTGATTATTGTTAATAATATTACATAAGATTTCCTGGTGGTAATCTGAACCAGAAAATAAAGTATTAATTGATTTGTATGCTCCACGTTTTATACTAAATATAGGTTTCAGTTATAAATGTCTAAAAATAAATACAATTAACATAAAATAAGAAAGAATTGGAGTTCTGCTTGGGATTTCTGATTTTCACCATGGGATATATTGTGATCTAATGCTAAATGCAATTCATAAAAATCTTTGATATAAGATCCAGAGGGCTTTTTTTTAATGCAATTGTTCCGATTTTTAGATACTGCCTAGACAAGTCCCTGCAGTTCTATTGGGAAGATTTTTCAGAAGTGGTTAACCATTTCTTCCTTCATAGGACTAAAACAAAGGGACTGGCCCGATTACCCAGTTGTGCCTACTATGGGATTATAGCTCCCAATTTCCTAGTTTCTAGCCTGTTGCTTTAACCACTACACCAAAATGGCTTACTACGAAGTTAATACTCTCTATAATTTTTCAAGTAACTTTAGGAGAAAAACATTAAATTGATGAATGCAGGCTAATTTTATTAATTATAGTAAATTTTATTTGGTTGTATTTGATTTTTCTGGACATGTAATCAATCTATTATTCTTTCCTTAATCTATTTTAGAGAGGGATGGGTGCTAACTTCCTACATACCCTTATATTACGCAAAATATTCAGAGCCTTCTGAATCGGGTATTCTTTAAACCGATGTCAACAAACACGTGAACTCTGAAATTTTATTGATTTTGAGATCCCCCACTCAACAAAAGACCCAATTACGGCAAAGCACGTTGCCTGGAGCTGATACAAGGCTCTCTGCGAGATGAAGCGCCTAGCAATGGCACAATCTTTACTACTCGGTGCTTTAATTCCTCCCTATCCTTTCGTAACTTTCAAAGCAGTTTAAGTGTGTAGGAATAACTTTAGGAGACAAGAGCCGCAACCTAGACATTTGAACCCGAGGGAGGACAGATACAGAAAGGGTCCCAGGAAGGACCCTTCCTAGTTTTCGTAGGATTTTCATATTTGCAAGATACTAACCTTACATCAAGGAGAGTAGGGAGAGTAGTGCTCATTAGTGTGCTTTTTGCCTGGATACCAGGTAAGGCTAATAAGTAGCTGCTCCCTGATCGCCGCCTCCTGCTTCAGCTAGTGCCGTGTTTCTCCCGCTAAGTGCTGCCCTTGCAGTTTAAGGAGGTGGAAAAAATATATATAAGTCGCTACTACAGTATCTTCATTCACCACGAGCCCGAATGCCATAAAAGGAGGGCAAAGACCACTAAAGGGGGAAAAGTGGGTTATTCTTCAAATCTCTGTCTGCCTCGCAGCCGTCCCGCGGAGCCCTGCGTTAGATCGCATGGGGCGCAGCGGCGGGAGAGGAGCACAGAGGATCAAAGGCGGAATGACAGTCAGCGTTCCTCAACCTTTTTGACAACTTGATAGTAGTGTATGGACTTCAATTCCCAAGATTCCCGAGCTAGAGTCCCATGGCTAGCTGGGGAACTCTGGGAATTGAAGTCCGCCTATCTTCAAATTGTTAAGCTTTGAGGAACACTGCCCCGAGGCCGCCGCTCCAGGAGACGGCCGACCCGGTGCACGTGCTCCCTGGCTGCCGAGTTGAAAAGGCGACCAGTAGGAGGAGAAAACAGGGGTCTACGCCGCTGAGAGAGACGGTGGGATGCTGAGCAGGAGCGACCCAAACGGCCGGTAGTGACGCTTTCTCAGCTGCGGCAGGGGCGTTTATCTCGCCTTTCCGCCGACCGTGGTTGCGGTGGCGGCGGCGGCGGCAGCGGCAACTACTGCTTTCTCCTTCCCTCCTGGGAGCCCAGCGCTGCCCGTGTGCGCCCTCCCGCCTGCCCGCTTCTTCGCGCACTGTTGTCATGGAGGAGCCAAGATGGCGGCCCTGGCCTACAGCTTGGGCAAGCGGGAAATCAACCACTACTTCAGCGTGAGGAGCGCCAAAGCCCTGGCGCTGGCCGCTGTTCTCTTGCTCACCGCCTGCTACGCCGTCTCCCGTCGGTATCAAGGTGAGTAAAGACAGGGGCGGGGACGGGGTACGGAACGACCATGTCTGCAGACGGGGACTGGCTAAAGGAGAGGGACATCGCCGCGAAAGGTGCGAGCGCAGTCCCCGGACTGCCGCTTCGTCTCGGTCGGGAGGAGTGTGTCACAGGCTTCTACGGATCCGACGGGGTGGTCAGTTGGGAACCGGGCCTTTGAGCTCCTGATGCGTCTTGGTCGCTTTTTTTTCGCCCCATCCTACCAGGGAACATGGAAGAGCGGCAGGTAACTGAGGACGCGACTAGCATCTGCCACGGAGAGCATCCTGTTCCCTCTAGCCTTTTTTCTATACATTGGGACGGAGACGCTATGCTTGGTTCCTTTCCCTAACAGACAAGTGCCTTTTCACCTGTTCAAATAAAGCAGCCCCAGTTAAGCCAAGCAGTTCCTCATTTGTTAAACCTGCAGGAGGTGTAACGGATTCAAGAGTTATTATCTAAAGAAATTCCTTGCCCTGAGGAGTAGGTCTAATTAGCACTGCTCATTATAAACAATGGTAGGACATGGGAGTGATTATTAATTATGCATTTTGACAGCCTTTGCAGGAAGTGGCTTGACAAGCAAAGTAGATCCTGCAAGATAAGCCTAAAGTGATATATTGGGAAGAATAGGTGTTTGAATCTCATTCATCGTGCTTTGTTTTATAGCTCCAGTGCAATTGGTTCAGTAAATACAATTATTTAGGCTTGCCATTCCAAACAACTGGCAACTATGATGACAAAACAAGAGCCGGAAAAATAGCAAGACCAATGTAGTGATCAGGGAGGCAGTATCTGATTCAGCATGCTTTGATTTGCTACCTTGGTGTCCTATAGTCCTTTTCTATGGAGATAGAGAGACACGGTGGCTAAGACGCTGAGCTTGTCGATTGAAAGGTTGGCAGTTCAGCGGTTCAAATCCCTAGTGCCACATAATGGGGTGAGCTCCTGTTACTTGTCCTAGCTTCTGCCAACCTAGCAGTTCAAAAGCACGTAAAAAATGCAAGTAGAAAAATAGGGACCACTTTGGTGGGAAGGTAACAACGTTCCATGTGCCTTTGGCATTTAGTCATGCCAGCCACATGACCATGGAGACGTCCTCGGATAGCGCTGGCTCTTCAGCTTTGAGATGAGCACCGCTCCATAGAGTCAGGAACTACTAGCACATATGTGCAAGGGGAACCTTTACCTTTACCTTATGGAGATAGATAGTAGCAAAATGGTAACGGCTTCCAGTGAATGTGTAACGTGTGTAAGTTATTTGCATTTAAAATCAACACTTACCCTATTACAGGTAGTCCTGAACTTATGACCACAACTGAGCCCCAGATTTATGTTGCTAAGTGAGAAATTTGTTAAGTGAGTTTTGCGCCAATTTATGATCTACTTTGCCACAATTGTTAAGTGAATCACTGCAGTTAAGTAACACATTTGTTAAATAAATCTGGCTTCCCCATTGACTCTGATTATTAGAGGGGGGGGGGGTAAAGGTGATCATGTGACCCTGGAACACTGCAACTATCATAAATATGAGTCAATTGCCAAGCATCTGAATTTTGATCACATGACTATGGGGATGCTGTAAAGTTCATAAGTATGAAAAATGCTGATAAGTCACTTCTTTCAGTGCTGTTTTAACTTTGAATGATTCTAAGTGAATTGTTGTAAGTTGGGAACTACCTGTATACCTTTCTCTCAGATTTTAAGCCTTTAAATCACAAGAATAGGAATGTAAAGGAGCAAAAGTGTCTTTGTTTCTCTGTGCATTCTGAATTCATTATAATAAGTATTACTTCATTTTATGCATAGTGACAAATGGCTGCAGGGTTTGGTACATTGTGAAGATAAGCAACTATTGAAGTAAAGCTCTGTATGAAACATCTGTATTTATGCGAGTTTAAAAATTCTAGAAAAAGTTAATGTGCTTTTCTGTTCAGCATCAAGTGACTGGACCAAAAGGTAATCCTTGCTTAACAACCATTCAAAATTATGATTCTGCTGAATAAAATGGCTTATAATCACTCCCCCTCCTTACAATAGTAGCAGCATCCTTGTGGACACATGACTGGGATTCAGGCACTGGCACCTTCATGCATTTAGAAGGTTGCAGTGTTATATTGCCATGTGATCACAATTTGCAACCTTCCCAGTCAGCTTCTATCAAGCAGAGTAAATGAGAAAGGCAGCAGGAGATTGCAAGCTGAGGTTATTTGATATCTCAATCATCACTGCTACTGCCATCATTAAATGGGGTGGTTACAGGATATATTTTGCTTAGCAATTGCTTTACTTATTCATGGAGTTGCCATTCCCAAGCAAAGTTGGTAAGTGAGGACTACTTTTACATTCCCCAAGGGGTCTTTGATTAAATTTCACTGGGGTTGCCACAGAATCCTCAGTATGTTATTAGTCTTGATAAAATTTTAGCAGATTTCCATGACTAAAATTGTAGAATTGGATGTTTTTGATTCAATCAACTTTTTTTCATTTCAGAAAAATCAGGAAGCAAAAGACAGAATTGCTGTTGAGTGCTTTTTAACTGGTTATGCTGACACATTGCATTTGACAGTATTTTAACGCTTTAATGGATGCATAGTAAACTAAATGTCTAGTTATAGCAGTAACTGATTATAACACAAGGATATGGTAATTAATCTTTACAGTGGCATAGATGCCTTATATCTTGATAATGTTGAATATTTTCAACATAAGATATAATTCAGGTTTCTTATTCCATATTCTGATTTGATAATAGCTGTATTGACATATTAAATTTTCTTTTGTTCATTTCTGAATAATAGCATTCTGAGTTTATGACCATACACCTTTTTTTAATGTAAAAAATCCATTGCTGGAAAAAGAACAGAATCAACTTACGATATTTCTTGCACACATAATGGAGCATAACCAGAATCTGAATTTGAATCCTGCATATGTATCTGTGCTATGCTCATTGCCTCATCCAAGTCTTATAGAAGTAAAGAATAATTGTCCAGGATTATTATCTAAAATAAGCAATTCATACGTTGTAGTTCATACGTCCTTTGCCTACCCAAACCTCCTCCAACTTAATCAACAAATATTGGTTAATAACATTACAAAAAATTGCAGTTTTGTGGTTTTGAATCATTTTCAGATTGATACGTGTGAAAACTGTAATTTAAATCCTAATGTCTGTAGCATTCTTTAAAAACCAAATAAGGGATTATATGAATATCCAATTATTTACATGCCATAGTACAATTCACTCTGCCTCAGTGCCCCACCCATTATAACTTTTATTGCTCTCAGAATCATTAATATATTTCTATTCACCAAAAATGATTATTCTTTTATAATAATAAATACTTTAGAATGGCATGCTTCAGATGGCTTTGCTACAATAAAGAGTGGTAACTTACTATTTACTTTCTCTGTATTACTGAAAAGAAGAATGTGCTGAGTTTCTTATCTGCTAACAGGAGAAGAGAACATGTAAATCATGCATGACCATGCCCGATCTGAAACAACTTTTTGGCTTTAGATCCATACATGTATTCTAAAAATACTATGTGACAGTAAAAAGCATGATGATGATGAATGACAAAGTTTATTATTTATAAATCCACCTACTTGACAGTTATGGTATTTGGAAGTCTGAATTGAAATATGAGAGGAATAAATATTGATAGAAAGGGAGGGAAAATAGTTATGTTATATGTTTAAAGCTAAGAGAAAGGCAGAAATAAGGGAATGTTGGAAGAACTGTTTCTAAGATTTGAATAATAATAATAGTGATATGTTAAAAAGGGAATTCAAATATCACTTTTAGCATCCAAGAAAAAAAATGAAAATGAAATCATAAATGCTTGGTAAATGTTGGCAATCAGACTGTATATGTTAATGGTATAATTGGAAAATTATACCATAATTGGAAAAGGTTTGGACAACTTATTTAATTAATATTCGGGGCTTGTCCATCTGCCTGTCATTTGTAAGAATGCCTAGTGGGTTTTTTGTAGAGAGAAAAGCTAATAACAGTGAGTTGAAAATTAAAGGGCACTGGTGCTTGGCAGAAGTTGCTTGCAAAGGTGCTTGGCAGAAATTGATTGAAAGGAGATAAATACAAAATTTGAAAAGGGTAAGGAGGTTTTATACAGCAGTGAAGATCATATTTTCTTTCTTTAGCAGCTAAAAGCAGTTACATTCTGTTGCCATCATCTTAATGCATCCCTAACCCAAACACATATATTCCTGAGCCCATATAACAGGTAGTTTTATTTCATCAAAATTCACAATCGGGTGGTTAATAATGAGTTTGAAAAATTACAGCTACTGCTACAGATCCATATTATTGACTGGTACTCTTCTGGATGTGGAAACTAGTCACAGATTTAAAATTAGATTCCACATCTGATGTCTTATTTTTAGCTTGCAATTTTAAAATACTTTCTAAATGTTTTAGATTAGAATATAGTATATTTATTTGGTGTATTAATCCATTCTTTAAGTTAAAAGAAATCTTCCAAGGTGAGTTATAAAACAAATAAAGACAACTTATTTTGACCCTTATGCTCACAGTCTGAAAAACACCATGTGGCACAAGGTTTGAGGTGAAAGGAAGAAAGAAAATCAAAGCCAAGATATTTTGAAAAAAGCAATTTAGAGATAATTTGGGTCCTAAATTTATATAACAAAATCATTTCAGTATATCTAGTTAGAAAAGCCTGTGTATGAAACCTTGGAGGAAAGTTCTCAGCATTAAGAAATTGTAAGTTTTCAATGAAATAATATCTATGAAATAAGCAGGATAACGTTGATGCATGTTGCCCTTCTTCTCCTTAGCAGCTTCCAATGTTGTTGTGAGAATCAGGAAAACCTCATTAACATTTTACAAACCTTTATTGGAAAAAAAATAGACAGACATGAAAACATGTACAGATATATGAACTTTGCAAAGGGTCACCTCCCAAATGGAGAAATGACAAAGAAAAAAAGAAAGCTTACATGGTTTATATATAATCATCAGAATACTTCAGAATACATGTAAATAATGTCCCTCAAGAATTAGTTTCAGATTTTATATAATATATGTAGTACAGGTTCCACCCTGGAAAGTCCCCAACTTCCCAGCAAAGATACCCCCAAAAGCACCAAGTGCGCACTTTCCTTTTCCTAGAACAGGCAACTTAAAAACAACCTCATTAAAACAATCCTAGTTCAGCACTTTCCCAGAACATTTAAGAACATTGATTTCCGTCAAAACAACTACATAATACATAGTTCCTTCAAGATAATTATTTCAGAAAAGGCTTATTATACCCCATTTCGTCCAGTTATATAATAAGGTTAAACAAGGTAAAATAAGACACTTAAAATGGCGTAACTTAAGCTGTACTTTTACAGGAATAATTTTCATATTTCTAACAATCCCCAATTCTCCACTTGATTAACTTATTCCTGTAAATTTTGAATATCTTGCAGCATAATAGAAACCTCTCTCCTACCCAAGGTACCCCTCGTTTCACCAGATAGCTTCTTCTTACTGCAGCAGCACTTCCACCAAAGCTTCCAACAGCTACAACACACAGGTACACATTTAATACAAAGTAATGATATAAAGCCTAAATTATAATAAGTAAAATCCCCACAAACAATTCCTTTAACCATCCAAAATTGAGTAACCATGAGGTTAATGTCTCCCAAACTCCCTTAAAAGCAGTATTCTCTGATACATAAGTTAAATGAGTGGTGATATTGTGTAAGGACTTTAGCTTAGACTCAATAAATTGAGATCTATCAGAAATATTGAAACAGCAAAGTCCATCAAATTCCTCACATCCATGACCCATCCTCAATAACATATAATCTATAGCTATTCTATTTTGTAATAAAGACTTCCTTATTTCTCCCATCTCATCAGCTAAAGCAGCAATAGCAGATGAGGTTCCATTTATACTTTTAGCTAAAGCACAGGCTAAATGTCCAAGTTGATATTGGCTATACTGTGTAGATATCCATGGAAACATTCCCAAAAGTTCAACTTGAACTTTATTCAATACTACTACATTGTCACTACAAGTAGTATCAAACTCCCACTGAGTAACATCGCTTTTTCCCCTATAAATTCCTCTATAGCCTCCATTTCCAAAATGATCATAAGATTCTATCGGTATTATAGGCCATTTAATAGGTTCCGCAGGAGCATATATAACTAGATGAGGTTCATTTTCAGGCCTATGAACTTCCTTATATCCATGTTCATCTATTGGTTGTATTCCATCATGGGTAGTCACTTTAGTAGCCACCTTCTTAGGTGAACGATCAGCATGGTATAGACTAGTATTCACCATCTCATAATAAAAGTTGGTCTTTTGATTTATATCCTTTAAATGTGCAACTGCCATGAAAGTGGTTAGATGGCCTATAGTACAAAGACCACCTATTGCATGTGCTGGAATATAAGCTTAAGCATATAAACCACACAAGAGAAACCATCCCTTAGGTAAATATAACACCTGGCCAATACCTTCTATTTCCTCTATTTCGGAAAACTTTCTCATTAGCACAGGAACATATATTACCTTCTCTTGCTGTTTCTCCGGATGCTTATACACTACACAATCATAAGCTGGTAATATTATTTTTAGCTCAATTACTAATTTCTTCTGATTAGTCCACTTCGTTGGTTTCTGACTTCCAAATAAAGTAATGAGATGTGATAAATTGAAATTATTTGGCTCTACAGTAATGCGGGCCTCCTCAATTAAAAACTTCCCAGGCACAGGCACTCGCACAAAACAAGTAGCCATTATATCAGAGACAGTTGTCTCACCTCTTATACAAAAGGAAGAACTGTTTAAGGCCACTTTCATTAAATCCAAAAATATGTTTCCGTCTTTATTCTTTGGTTCCACTATACTCCTGGTATACGGAGAGGTGCTTTCAAATATAGTTCAACCAACTGTACACCTCCCCTTCCATACAAAAGATAATTTGGATAGTGCAATATTGCCACAAAAAAACATCAGTTTAGAAGGAGCCTTCATTTCTAAATATGGAAAATGGAAAAGTTCCTCCAAAATCTGGAACTTTTTATATGAAGGTGTATACTTACCATATTGTTCATAACATTGTTTATATAGAAACTCCATTCTATTTGCAAGATCTATAAATTGAGGAGTTATCTCATATGTACAATTACACTTGGCATATTTTCCCAATTGTACACCATCTCCAAAAGTTGACTTAATACATATGTCAGCTTCCTCAATACCATCTATTAGGGTCAGTGGTGTTTCTATAAGAAAATAACGGTGCTCGAGTTTAGTATGGAAACATAGCTGCTGCCATGTTATAGGATAACTAGGCAACACATCCAAAATTCCCAAACTTATCCACACCTGTAAAATAACCAACACTATCACCACAGTAAACCCCATCATTTCTAGTGGACTAGGCCCAACCCCAATATTATCCAAAAGAATAGAAGGTTAATACTGTACCTCTGAATCTTCAATCAATTGAGGGGAGCTTACATCCACTGGAAACCAAAGCATAGATTTACACCAATCAACAATATTTTTTCTCAATACAATCAAAAACACAATAAAAATTATTACTACTCCTAGCCAAATAAAAATCTCTTCTTCCATCCATCGATCCTCAATCGTCTATGGTTCGTCGACGAAAAGTCAATTTAAGAGGGTTCGCAGGTGCCATATCAACCGTCCATCCACCAGGTGGAGCCACCGGTCCTTTGACTCTGGAATAATGCACCCAACCATGCTCCTTAGTCCTCACAGCCGATTTAGTAGTTAGCAAGACTTGGAACGGTCCTTCCCACACTGGCTGCAACTTCTTCTCCGTAAGGGCTTTAATCAGGACCCAGTCTCCACTCTTATAATCATGCACTTGGAAATCAAGAGGTGGGGTCAGCGCCAATAGTCCCTTAGACCTTAAGAAAAAAAAACACTGGAACAGTCCATGTATATATTTTTTTAGGAAAACATCTTTCAATTCAATCCTAGGCATCCCAACTTTCCCCGTATATGGCAACCCAAACATCATTTCATATGGAGACACTCCCAAATCCTTCCTAGGACTAGTCCGCATTCTTAACAAAGCTAGAGGTAAATATTTTGTCCAAGGTAGTTGTAACTCTAACATCAATTTCTTCAATGTTGATTTAATTGTCTGATTAGCCCTTTCACAACGTCCCGTAATACTGGGCATAAATGCTAAATGTAACTGCCAATCAGTTCCTAATTGTTCCATAACCTTTCTAATTACCTGGGCAGTAAAATGAGTACCTCTATCACTATCAATAGATTCAATCAAACCATATCGTGGTATCAATTGTTCCAATATAATTTTAACAGTCATTTGAGCATTCGCCCTCACACAAGGAAAAGCTTCCACCAATCCAGTTAAATGATCTACTATTACTAATAAATATTTAAGAGTCCCAACTGCTGGCATCTCTGTATAATCCACTTGAATTTGTTGGAATGGCCAAACAGCTAAGTCTCTACCTTCCCATGGTTGTTTCCGCATAATTTTCTTACTAATTCTCACACAATGTATACACTTCCTCACTATTTGCATAGCTATAGTATACATTCCCCTACATACATATGTACGTTTTACAAAATCAACCAATGTTTGCGTTCCCCAATGCGTTCCTTCATGCACTCGTTCAATCACATTCCGCATCACAGCTTTATTGAGTATTTGTACCCCATCCTTTGTCATCTATTTCCCATTCACCTTATACAATCCTTCATCCAGCATTTGTTGTTGTTCTTCATCAGTAAACACCAGATTTACATCAAAATTCAATGCAGCACTAAAACCATAACTACTTCTTCCCCAAAAGCTGCTTCTTTAGCTGCTTTATCTGCCAATTTATTCCCCAGTATTAATTTTGAAGTCCCTTTCTTATGTGCTTCAACATGTATAACAGCAAGTTTAGCAGGACTTTCAGCTCCTTTCAAAACTGCTGTAATAAGATCAACTTTTTTAACTCCTTCCCTTTACTTGAAATTAATCCTCTTTCAATCCAAATTTTCCCAAACGTATGCAAAATCCCATAAGCATACTTTGAATCAGTATAAATATTTCCCACTTCATTTGTTAATATATGCAGTGCTTGCAACAAAGCAAAAACTTCACATGTCTGCGCAGACCATTCAGACAGCAACTTTCCAGCTTCCAAAACCTCCGTAGTATCTCTGTCCACTACAGCGTAACCATTCAATCTTTTCCCATTCTCTACCCATTCTCTATTAACCATCAATAAATAGATTAATACCACCCTCTAGTGGACTATCCTCTAAATCCTCTCGAACCTTCGTTTGGAGATCTATTACTTCAACACAATCATGCTCTATAGAATCCCACTCCTTTCTTTCCCCTGACAAAAACACTGCCGGGTTTAAATTCCTATCAGTAGAAAGAACCAAATTCTCCTGAGATAATAAAATTACTTCATATTTCAAAAGCCTTGAATTTGTCAACCATCTGTGTGCTTTTTGCATCAGAATAGTCCTCACTTGATGCGGACTACTTACAACCAATCCACCACCAAATTTAACTTTCTACTCTCTTCCACTAATAAAGCAGTAGCAGCCACAGCTTGCACACACACGGGCCAACCCCTCACCACTGGATCCATTAATTTAGACAAAAAAGCTACAGGTTTCCTTTTACCAGCCCAAGCCTGAGCTAACACTCCCTTAGCAATTCCATCCTCCACCGCTACAAACAAATGAAAAGTTTTTTTCAGTTCTGGCAAACTCAACACCGGAGCTTGACTTAAAGCTTTTTTCAATCCTTCCAACTTAGCCTCATCACCATCCTTCCATACAACCATCCAAGGTTCAGTTTCCACTAATTTATTATATTAAAACCTAACCTTATCAGTATATTCATCTATCCACAATCTACAATTCCCCTAATAATCCAAGTAGCTTCCTAACTTCCTTCTTAGCTTTTGGCAAAGGTTGAGTTAATATTCCCTCTATCCTTTCAGGATTTATCCTCTTACTTCCCTGGCTTATCATGTGTTCCAAATATTTAACTTCAAATTCAACATATTGGACTTCTTTTTAGACACCCGCAAGCCATTTCTCCCTAAAAAATTCAATAAGGCATTTGTTCCTTCCTCAACCACACTCTTCTTTTCCACAGATAGCAACAAATCATCCACATATTGTAACACTTGAACACCTGTAGGGGCACAAAATTTCTCCAACACTTGTTCCAACATTTGCCCAAACAAATTTGGACTGTCAGAAAATCCTTGTGGCAAGACACACCATCTAAACTGCTGACTCCTATTCGTATCGGGGTCTGTCCATTCAAAAGCTAAAATATCCCTCGACTTCTCTGCCAAGGGACATGTCCAAAAAGCATCCTTCAAATCTATTACACTAAAATACTTATGACTATGGGGTATACGGTTTAATAACACATAAGGATTACTTACTATTGATGCCGGCTGGCAACTAAAGAGTTCACAGGTCTCAAATCATTTACCGTATTTTCCGGTGTTTAAGACGACTTTCTAACACATAAAAATCTTCTCAAAAGTTGGGGGTCGTCTTATACCCCGGGTGTCCTTCTCCTGTAACCAGGCAGACCAGCCCGAAAGGCTTCCACGAGCCTTAAATGGCTCTAAGGAGCCAAGCTGAATTGCCTGCTGAGTTGCCGCTAATCAGCTGAGTTACACGCAAGCCCCCTGTAAAAGGGAAAAACTTTCCTTTTACACAACGCTCCCCATCCCAGCTGAGTTGCCTGATTAGCAGGCAACTGAGCTGGGATAGCCAGAGCCTGGATGGCCAAGCGCTGTGTAAAAGGGAAAAACTTTTCTTTTACACAAGGCTGGCCATCCCAGCTGCTAATTTTTGCCTGCTAATTGCTCTGCAGCAAAAATCCCCCCCCCACCTCCAGCTTGCTTACCTTAGCTGCTAGCCGCAACGCTTGCCTTGCCTGCAATCCATTGCATCAGCAAGCAACTAAATCTCCCTGCCTGCTTCATTGCAGGCAGGGAGATTTAGTTGCTTGCTGATGCAAGCAACTTGTGGACTTCAACTCCCAGAATTACTCAGCCAGCAAAGCAAAGCTGGCTGAGGAATTCTGGGAGTTGAAGTCTACAAGTCTTAAAGTTGCCAAGGTTGGAGACCCCTGTTCTATTGGGTAAGTTTTTTTCCCCCTTTGGGAGCTTTAAAAAAAATAGTTAATTGGGGGTTTTTTTAGTTGTTCTTTTTTAGACCTAGCCATTTAAAGGCTAGGTCTAAGTTTTAGGCTAGGAAGTTTTAAATTTAGCTTTCATATAAAAATAAAAATAATAAAAATAAAAATAAATAAAAATAAAATTTGTGCAACTTTCTGAGATTTAGTGTGTTTCTGTAGTGTTTCACTCTAACTACACAAACACACAAAATCTCACAAAGCTGTATGTGGAATTTTGTGTGTGTAAACCCACAATGTAAAAGTTGTTTTTTGGGGCTTTTTGTGGCTGTGTGAGGTCCCTGCTTGTTGCAGGGGCCATTTTGGGTCTAGCATAGCTGCTTTTACATTGTGGGTGAGCCAGCTGATGTTTTTTAATTTTTATTTGGTGTGCGTTGGAAGAGGGGTCGTCTTATACAGCAAGTATAGCCCAAACCCTATATTTTTACAGGAAAAGTTGGGGGTCGTCTTATACACCCAGTCGTCTTATACGCCGGAAAATACGGTACTATCCTGACTGAACCATCAGATTTCCTTACAGGTAAAATAGATGTGTTATACTGAGACATAGTCGGCTCAATCAAACCATTCGCTAACAATTTCCCTATAACTGGCTTCAACTCTCTCCTCAGATCTGTTGGTATATTGTACTGCTTGATCCTTACAGGAACAGCCCACTCCTTCAAGGTCACTGTCAATGGGGGAATATCTAAAATACCTCTATTCCCTTTGGTCTCCCAAACTATTGGGTCAATCTTCCTTTCCTGTTCCTCAGTCAATACATTCACATTTGAATCTACACTAGAAAACTTAAGCTCACATCCTAAAAGGGACAATGCATCTCTCCCAAGCAAATTTATACCTGCTTCTGGAACAAAAATCACATCCAAATAGATAATATGCTTGCCACAACTCAATTTCATATTTCTCAATAAGGGCACATCAAAAGGTATACCCTTAACACCCCTTATCCTAATGGTTGCACCTGTGGGAATCACCCCCATAGGCAATTTACAAATTGAAGTTCTAGTTGCACCTGTATCTATTAAAAACACATGATCCTCTTCTTCTGGTCCCACTAATAAATTTATCAAGGGCTCTTGGTGGGACCCCTCTATCAAAAGCCCCTGATCCCACTAATCATCCTCTTCTCCCATAAGGGTATAAAGGCAATGAGATCTCCTCTTCTCAGGACAATTTCTAGCAAAATGCCTCTCCTTTCCACACACAAAGTACTTTCTGCTTCCAATTCCTCCAACACCAGGATTTTTCCACTGGAGCAAGCCTCTCCCCATTCCAGGAAGCTGTGGTCTCATTACCACCAGAGTCTGCTTCACAAAGCCTCTACCTCGGCCTCCTGACTCCTTTCTCTCTCCTGGCTTATTTGCAGCTTTTAACACAGACACCATCATCTGACTTTTCTGTCTAGTCTTTGTTCACATAAACTTTTTGAGCTTCTTTCAGCAGAGCCGTAATATCAGAAGTAGCCCAGTCCTCCAATTTTTGGATTTTTTTCTTAATGTCTGGCCATGACCTAGTTACGAATTGCATTTTCATTAAGGACTCATAAGCAGTCTGCAGTCTGCTTATGAGTCCTTAATGAACCAGTCACCAATCTGAGTGTCCCCAGTTTCCCACCACCCTCTCTTTCCTTACCTTCTGCCACATCAAAGTGCCAAGTTTCTGTCTGGAACAAAACAGCGCCATGTTGTTCTATGTTCAGGACAGAACAGCCATGTTTTGTTCTGTATATGGAATGGACCAAAACTCCCCAAACATGCAATTTCAGTTGCGGCTCAGGCTATTTGAAATCAGCTGTTTTGCACATAGAACAATTAATGAATAGAGAACTTTGCATATTCCTAAGGGAGCAATTACAAGCAAGATAATTCAGTTAAATATATTTTTATACTACATCTAACTACTTTTCTTTCTATTTTGGCAATGTACCAAACTCAAAAACAAAACAAACCTCTGATGTTATAGTATTAGATTCCATTTTCATCAAAGGGATTTTCCATAAGCACTTATTCTTAAAGTGATAGCAATCTTAATAATTGCCAATTTGTTACATTTTCTTATTTAAAAGAATTGTATGGCCACACATCTTAGAATGGAACTCTAATGGATACAGCTAAGAAACAAAGAGTATTTAGACCAGAGCTTTAGTTTCTTCATTTTCTATTTCTCTATTTTATGGTCCCATCAGTTTTTACTTTCAGACTATTCTTGTTATTTTATCATGCCATTGTTTGTAGTCAGCCTGTGCAATTATATAGCAGCAGCCGAGGTGATACACTATTTCTTCAGCTTCTTTAGAGTTGTATTATTATTATTATTATTATTATTATTATTATTATTATTATTATTATTATTATTATTATTATTATTATTATTATTATTATTATTATTATTATTATATCATACAGTCAGTTAAATATTTAGAGTGAATTAGTATTTTTATTTGTCTGTCTTATTATTATACCTCTACTTCCTTTCTTTTCTCTTCAGATAATGATACTTGTGAATATCTTCTCTCTACTGGAAGATTCCTTGGAGACAAAACATGGCAACCTTATAGTTGTATGATGCATAGATATAAACAGAGGTAAAATATTGTTGTAAATGTATTTAAAGCAAGACACAAACTATATTTAATTTATATTAAATTTAAAACCAAGCATATTTACGTAAAATATTTGCTGTGATTAGTTTGCTAGTCATAGGCTTAATATTTTTCATCTTCTGTAAATTGAAAATACCTATTTGATAACATTTTGATATTAGATATTACTATTAGTCTTTTAGAGGCTGTGTGAGATTGTTGGTCTTCTCAGGTTTTTTATCTTGACTTTGTATGGTTATTGTTGCTATTGATGTTATTACTGTTAACAAGACTTCTTGGACACCGGGATGGCAATTATGAATATAGTTTGGATTTTTCAAATATTTTGGTATATTTCATTTTATAAGCTTATCTGGAATAAGTAGGATTTGTCCACCAGTATATTCTTCTATTAAATGTTTACAAACTTCATTTTTGTTCTCATCCTTGAAACCAATTAATATTGATGTTTGTTTTTACAGTGAAGCAAAATCATGCCTCAAAAACAAATATATAGCATTTATAGGCGATTCTAGGATTCGTCAGCTATTCTACTCATTTGTAAAACTAATAAACCCTCAAATTAAGGAGGAAGGAAACAAGGTATAACTTTCAATATTTTTGTCCTCACTGTTTTTATAGCTATGGAACCATAAATATGTACAGAACCATTATCACTGTTCTATTAATTTACTACTATGAGGATGGCCCTAATTCAGTATTAGGTATGTGCATTAGGTATTAGTATGTGTATGTCACGAGAACCTTAATAAAAAAATTAATAAAACTTGCAAGTATTTTAAAAATCAGGAAAAAGAAAAAAGGGAAAGTTATATATGAGCCGTGGTGGTGCAGTGGTTAGAGTGCAGTACTGCAAGCTACTTCTGCTGACTGCTGGCTGACTGCAATTAGGCAGTTGAAATCTCACCAGGCTCAAGGTTGACTCAACCTTCCATCCTTCCAAGGTAGGTAAAATGAGGACCCAAATTGTTGGGGGCAATATGCTGATTCTGTAAACCGCTTAGACAGATCTGTAAAGCACTGTCAAGCAGCATAGAAGCCTAAGTTCTATTGCTATAGAAACATTCTTACAAGATAATTCTAATTCTTGTCCATCTTTCATCACATATTTTATAAAGTAAGCATTATATTAGAAGTAGGAATTTACTGTATGCAATCCTTGAATATTTTTTTTCTGTGATTTGCACCCATATATGTATTATGCCCCTCCCAAGTTCATTGCCATTAACTGGAGGAGATAGTTCTCAGTGTAACTCCTGCTTTGCTCCAGGATCAGATGAGTAATTAAAAGTATAGTTGTGTTGGACAGCTATTTCTGTGCAGTCTTTGACACTGTAATTCTCGTCTTGATATTGTTTCCATGTTGTTAATATTGTGTTTTCCTGAAAATAAGACCTGGTCTTATTTTACTTTCAGCTCCAAAATAAGCACTAGAGCTTATTTTCAGGGAATGTCTTATTTTTTTCACATACAGAAGGCAGCAAGTGCGGGGGCTGACGGGAGTGGGAGCGTTGCTACTGCCGGGTCGACCCTCTGTCCCACCATCTGCCTGCCTGCAGCTGCAATGGGGCAAGCTCTTGGCATGCCCCAGCTTCCACTGGCCTGCCTGCTGCTGCTGGGACATTGGAACTCGGTCTTGCTCAGGCTGCTGCTACGATGAGGCAGGAAGCCAGGCAGTACATTGGGATTGCCTCCCTCCCCCATGCCTCTGACTTGCTGCTGGGCACATGCTGCACCTACTGCTGTAGGCCTCGCTGGGGCTTTTTGCCCTCCTGGCCACACTGCTTTCAGCCTCCCTGCTGGGCTGCTCCTGTCAGGGCCACTTTCCTCAGCTATCGCTGCTTTGCCTACCATTGCCGATCCATGCTGCTTTGCCCAGTATTGCCTTCAGGCTCTGCCCCTTCTCTGTCCTCCATGTCTTTGGCAGGCAAGAGCTCTATGGCGGCCCTGCAGGCCAGGGGCTTGGCGGCCCTGCAGGCCAGGGGCTTGGCGGCCAGGGAAGATGGTGTTTTGGGTTGCAAAGGAGGAAGGAGCAATCCCCTCCTCTGCCCGTTTGACCCATTGCAGGGCCACCACAGAGCTCCTGCTCACCAAAACCACAAAGGGCAGGCAAGAGGCAGATCCCAAAAACAGGACGTCATTAAGATTTCTGGAGAAAAAGGCTTTATGAATCCTTCTTCCAATCAGATAAATACGTCTGACATAATTTGTGTTATGTACCAATTATTGAGGTTGAAATATTCCTAGGTTACAAAATTGTACAGAAAGCTATACATTCTAAGAATGTAAATGTTGTAACATCTATTTGGAAGTTATTTCCTTGTCTTAGGAATAACAATTTGTTAAAGTACATACATACTTCATACCCATTTGTTTCATTTCTCCTTCCCTTTAACAGGGTTCTGGCATTATTTAATTAATTCATTTTAACTTGGAAATTCCCTGTTTTCTTTGTTGGACTACAGATGTGATTTTTTTAAAACCAGAGTTGATAACTATGGTAGCATTAGAAAAAGGAATAAGTAATTGCTAGTTTAAAAATAGATAAGTGATAGAAAAAAAAATCATGTTCCATGTTCCCTTGCCACTGTTGTTGTCTGTCTTACAAGGAAGAAAATGGTTGAATCCAGGAGTTCAAAATGGCCTGATTAAGATTTAACTCCAGTACTATTGCCACATTTTAATCTTCTTGGAACAAACTGCCCATGAATATGTTATTGAGGATTATATTAGAGCTTTGATGTACTTCCTTGAAATGTTTGTAATGTACCTTCAGTAGCTAGACATTTATTACGCAAGAGCCTGATTACACAGTTGAACTTTACTTAAAAAAAGCTGTGGGGAACAGCTTTTGAAACCATAGTGAGAGAAGAATGTTTTTAAGAAATCCTCCAAATGCTATTTCTATTGGTTTAGAAACCCATTGATAGAAAAAGCAACTTACTTTCCGATATAAATAGTGGTTTCAGAGGGGAATGGTTTAATCAAGATTGTGAAGCAAAAAAAGGGAGGGGGTTAAAAAACCCCTTGCTTTCATCAGTGATAGTCTTATCACAGATTTATATATTTATATGTAATATATTTGTATATTCCTCTTACCATATTCTGACTAAAGATTAAAAAATGATGGTGCACATAAAAAACCAAATTAATCCTGCATATGGAGCCTGTAAGCCTTCAGATATTGCTGACTAACAATCTCCAGAATACTTCAACATTGATATGCTGACTGGGCTGCTACAGTACAATTAGGAGGGCAGCAGGATTCCCTGCTGCTAATTTACATGGTGTTTGTAAACAGCCTGTAAATGTTTGTAAATCTGCAAGTTTATGGAAAATGTTAAAATGTGCATGTTTTATTTTGACAGCATGAAAACATTCCTTTTGAAGACAAATTATCTTCACTTAAAGTGGTAAGTATTGCTGGTTCTCTAGCTCTAATAAAGAAAGAGTTGGTCTATTGCTGGAAGTAGTAGTTGAAAATTTCTGTCCAGCAGTGGAAGGAGTATTCAGCCAACTTTTCAACAGACAACTTTTATCTTCCATTCTCTTTGGTAGCAAGACAGTTGTGGAAGAAAATGCTTTGAAGGTCTGGGGCAATTGAGTGCCACAGAAAAATAGACAATTATCATTAGAATAAAAATCATATTTCTTATAGTTTAAATCAATTATAGATGTTGTAGACATAGTAACTACCACAAATTGTTCCAATTTTTTAGATTGGCTACAGTGTATTTTATATTTGAAAGAAAATATTTCTATTTTAAACTATTGATTGGTTCTTTCTCAGATCCATGGTAAAATGCAACACATAAGAAGTTTCAAGATTTTTGCACTCACACAAGTATGTCCTTTTCTCTTCAGGATTTCCTGTGGTATCCAGAAGTCAATGGTTCTATGAAGCAGTGTATCAAGGCTTGGATTGAAGTGAGTTGTATAGATTATTTTTAATATTATTATAATTATTATGATAATTGCAACAAATGAATGGTTTCTGGAATTGGTAGTCTTGAAAGTAATTTTAGTAAATATGATTCTGATCATGTGAGTTTTACAAATGCTATTTCTAATTAAGAAGTCAATCAATGATAATGATTTGTGTTGGGATTAACTTGTCTTTTATTATGTCATAGGGTTCTTCATCCAAACCTCATATACTTGTAGTAGGAGCTGCTACGGTAAGCTATTTGGATATTAGTCTTTGCAGTAACCAAATAAAATTATGATAGTCTCTGATTTCAGCTGTTTCAGATTCCATATACTGTAAACTCTGATATTATTTTTTATTTTTTTCACTTTATTATTTTGTTACCCAGAGAATTAGGTTATTGGCCGACCTATCATTATCAATATAGTATACTATTCTTTCTTACATTGCATAAGTTACCAACCTAAGCTTCCACACATTTCTTTTTCTCACTGCTACTGTTCCTACAATTAATAGACTGTAGTTAATTCTTGACTGACAGCTGGCATCAGAATATTTTTTTTACTAATGCTATGCTCTTATAGACTGCTAATACATGTATGCAAACTCATTTCAGGTAGTTCTCAGTTGATGCCTATACAGATAGTCCTCGACTTATGCCCACAGTTGGAACTGGAAATCTGGTCATAAGTCATTGCGGTCGTAAGTTGAGACACCCACACTATCAGTCCCATTTGTCCAACATTTTTTCCAGAAGTTGTTAAATGAATCACTGCAGTCATTAAGCAAACCATGTGGTCATTAAACATATGAGTGCTTTTTTCTGGAAACTGGCAAAAAACTTTGGAATTCACAAACATGACCATAGGATGTTGCAACTGATCATAAAAGCAAGTTTGTTGCCAATCATCCAAAATATAGTCAGATAACTATGGGGGAGCCTTGGAACCATATAGCACAATATTTTATATGTGTAAAAGTGCCTTACAGACCATAAAGCATCCATTACCAGGCTGTAGTAATTCTGAAAGGTCGTAAAATGATCAGTTGTAAGTATAGCACGAACTGGAACTGGCAATTCCATTGTTAAGCAATGCAGTCATAAAGTGAAAAATTATGTGACTGCACTGACTAATGATGGCAGTTCTGGTTGCAATCGCTAAGCAAATCACTATTATTAAATGCAATGGCATGTGACCACAATTTACAACTTCCTGCTCTCTTCACCATTTGCCAGTAGATCTCAAAGGGTGTTCATATTACCATAGGACATTGCAATGGCTACCACTTCAAGAATCAATCATAAATCTTGTTCAGTGCTATGGTAACTTGAATAGTTGCTAAAGGAGTGCTCATTAAATGAAGATTACCTGTATATAAAAATAAAACTAATAAATATGCCTATTCTAATAAGGATATATGCATCCTTATTAGAATAGTCATATTTATATACCGTGTTTCCCTGAAAATAAGACCCTGCCTTATATTTTTTTGAACCCTGAAATAAGCGCTTGGCCTTATTGCCATGCTCTCAGAAGCCCAATTGGGCTTAATATCAGGGGATGTCTTATTTTGGGGAAAACGGAGTATACTCTAATATATATATATATTATATATATCCTATATGAGTAAAATATGAGAAGAGTAGATTTTAATATTGTGATAGTATTATCAGTCTGATCAGAATTACATCTTACTAATACTTTTAAATGTCTTATTTTTAGAAATGTTTCAAAGCTGTTAGTTTCATGATTTGCAATATTATGTCTGTATTTGCTTCAACTATTTTTTGATTTATTTGTTATAAAATATATCTTGATTGATTATAAGATTTCTGAAATAGCAACAGTTTTAATTCATTTTCCTTTAATATCCTTTTCAGTGGTCTATAAAAATTCATAATGGCAGCAATGAAGCACTCACACAATACAGGATCAATATCACTTCAATTGCACCTCTTCTGGAAAAGCTGGCAAGGAGTAGTGATGTCTATTGGGTCTTGCAAGGTAAATTTTATATCATATTGCACATTGGTGTATTGTTACTGTGTCTTGGGACCAGCTAAAAAATTAGTTGAGATTATCCAAAAATGCTTGTAATTTTTGTTTAGCCAGAATGCCAGATTTTTTTCTAGGAACATCTGAAGTTTGCCCCATATTGTGGATCATTATTGCTACATTATTAAATTTCTGTGAAACCAAATTTTGTACTGGAAATAACTCTTAACATATCTGAGCAAATATTGAACAAATATTAACTTCCTTTGGACAGATGATTTGTTCTAAATTGCATTAGAGATTAGAAAATTTCCCAAAATGCCATTTTAAATAATAGCCTACAATTTTCCTGATCACCTATGAGGAAAAAAAATTATATTCAGAAAGTTGGGTTTATTGTTAGACCTTTTTGCTATGTGGCATCCCAGAATAACTATCACAGTAAAGATCTTCAGTTAAAGAAAATTCAGAAAGTCTTCCCAAAAGTGGACTGTTCAATGGCAGAAATCAATTATTTATAGAAGTGAGACTTTATTTAGTTGGGAAAAAATCAGGCTGAGGTTATATATATAGCCACCTTTCATAGTTTGAGTAGCTGGATTAAGCAGCATGTTTTATGTATTTTATAAATCCTTTTGTGATATTATATTATCCTAATTGGGGAAGGCATTGTCAGAATTATTCTCGAATTTATTCCTAAATACTGGGAACAAAGATAATTTGAAGCACTGATAATAGTAGTTTTTTCAGCAATTTTCTAATTATAGGGATGGAATTCAGTAAGAATTATATGAAGTAATTCATATATTATATGAAGTAATTCAGTAAGAATTATATGAAGAATTATATATAATACTGAATTATATATAATTCAGTAAGAATTATATGAAGAAATATTTTAATATTAATTTACCCTAACTATTTCATTTGGCATCAGACACATTAATAATTTGAACTGTTATTAAATGGCAGTTTTTATTTCAATGAAATTTGGTGGCAATCAAATTTGCCATTGTTAAAAGGGTGTAGGCTAGTGATTTTCTACTCCCTTGGAACTGAATATTTATTTATTTGTTGCTTTGGTTTATATAGTAGTAACTCAGATATTCTTTTCAATTCAGATCCAGTTTATGAAGATATGTTGAGTGAAAGCAGAAAAATGATCACTAATGAGAAAATAAATGCTTACAATGAAGCAGTGGTCAGTATTCTGAACAGCAGCTCAAAAAATTCAAAAGCTAAAGTAAAAGTTTTTAGTGCATCTAGACTAATAGCAGAAGAAACTATAATTCAGTCAAAAGACGGCTTACATCTTCCTGAATCAAGCAGAGAAACAGTGAGTAATCTCTCTGAAACATAGCCATTAGAAGTGATAATGACAAAAAAATAGTTCTAGACCTTAAAATAATAATGACTAATTGAATGAACTTGATTACTATTTTAATAGGTGTTGAAAAACTGTCTCAAAATCATTTTCAATTATATTCAGTGGAAATATTTTGTAAAGGCAACATTTAATTAATACTGTATAAATTTCATAAGATATAATATTATAGACATTTGAATTAAATTCCTTAACATACTTAATTTAATTATTTTTCTTTCCCTGCATAAATCATTCCCAGTTAATTCAGATCATTTGATTGAATGCTTATATTCTCTTGTATGCAATAATTAAACTGACCAGAAAAAAACTCATTCAAATTCAGTTTTGCCATTATTTCATTTAATTAGCACTATGAAAGTTGCAGAGTGTTAACTTTAAAAGCACACCTCTAATGTAAGAAATTACTCTGTATTTTATGGTCGTTCTGTGGAGTGTTAAAATCTAGAAAATTCCTATATTGTCTAGGTATTCTAAACCTTTTATTTTGGTTAGCCCTGTACTTCAGTTTTAAAAAGCATTGAGATATGCCAACAGTTCCATGATGTGATGTAATAAAAGAGATTTTATCATGGATTTCTGATATGCAATTTGCTGATTTTATTTATTTATTTATTTATTTATTTATTTATTTATTTATTTATTTATTTATTTATTCAATTTGTATGCCGCCTTTCTCCGAAGTCTAAAGGCGGCTTACAATGCATTTAAAAACCATATATAAAAACATTAAAAATTAAAACCCATTCACACCATTCATGGCCGGCTATCGCCTGATCACAACAGCAAGATCAACGTCCCCAGCCTGCCAGAAAAGCCAGGTCTTCACCACTTTTTGGAAGACCAATAGAGTGGGAATGGTCCGGATCTCAGGAGGTAACTGGTTCCAGAGAGCTGGGCAGCCACAGAGAAGGCCCTCCCCCGTGGGCCCGCCAGCCGGCACTGTTTAGCTGATGGGACCCAGAGGAGACCAACTCTGTGGGATCTTACCGGTCGCTGGGAGCTATGTGGTAGAAGACTGTCTCGAAGATAACCTGGCCCTGAGCCATGTAGGGCTTTAAAGGTAATAACCAACACCTTGAATTGTGACCGGAGACAATAGGAAGCCAGTGCAGTTCATGGAGAATTGGTGTAATGTGAGTGTACCTAGGTGCACCCACGACAGCTCGCGCGGCAGCATTCTGGACCAACTGTAGTTTCTGAATACTTTTCAAGGGTAGCCTCATGTAGAGCGTGTTGCAATAATCTAACCGTGAGGTGACAAGGGCCTGAGTGACTCTGAGGAGAGCCTCCCGATCCAAGTAGGGTCGCAATTGGTGCACCTAGGTGAACCTGGTTTAGCTCTGCAGACTAAGCATCGTAATTAACATTCAGCTGTCTGCAATTACACCAGTTCGAATCTCACCAGGCTCAAGGTTGACTCAGCCTTCCATCCTTTGTAAGGTAGGTAAATTGAGGACCCAGTTTGTGGGGGCAATAAGCTGACTTTGTAAAAATATACAAAAGTATGAAGGCTATTGCTTAATACATTGTAAGCCGCCCTGAGTCTTCAGAGAAGGGAGGCATATAAATCAAATTAAAAAAGAAAAAAAAATGGTGCAAAGGTCCCCCTAGCTCACAGTTGCTCTAACCTTAGTTGTGCGTCTAGGAGGATACCCAAATTGTGAGTCCATTCTGAGGGGGACAATTTCTCCCCCCCCCCCCCGAACCAAGGATGGACAATAGACATAGTCTTTAGAAGGCCACTCGGTCTTGTCTGGGTTAAGTCTGAGCCTGTTGACTCCCATCCAGACCCTCACAGCCTCCAGGCACCGGTACATCACATCCACCACCTCACTGAATTGATGCGGGGTAGAGATATACAGCTGGATATCATCAACGTATTGCTGATACCTCACCCCATATCGTCCGAAGATCTCACCCAGCGGCTTCATGTATATGTTAAATAGGAGGGGAGAGAAGCCCGAGCCCTGAGGCACCCCACAAACGAGGGACCTAGGGTCAATATCTGTTCTCCTACCAACACCAACTGTGACCGACCAGAGAACTAGGAGGAGAACCACCGTAACATGGTGACTCCCACTCCCAGCTCCCTTAGTCATCCCAGAAGGATACCATGATCAATGGTACCAAAAGCCGCTGAGAGGTCAAGTAGCACCAAGATGGAGGAATGACCCCCATCTCGGGCTCGCCAGAGATCATCCATCAGCGTGACCAAGGCAGTTTCTGTGCTGTAGCCAGGCCTAAAGGCAAACTAAAAAGAGTCTAGATAATCCGTTTCATCAAATGACCGCAGAGATTGAAGTGCCACCACTTTCTCTACAACCTTTCCCACAAAGGGTAGGTTGGAGACTGTACGAAAGTTCTTTAATTCTGCTGGATCCAGGGAAGGCTTCTTGAGGAGGGGCCTTACAACCGCTTCCTTTAATGGTTGCGGGAAGGCCCCTTCCCTCAAGGACGTGTTAGCTAAAGCCTGGAGCCAGCTTCGTGTCACCTCCTGCTGGCCAAAACCAGCCAGGAAGGGCATGGGTCTAACAAACAAGTGGAGGAACTTATCGCTCCTACAGCCTTGTCCACTTCCTCAGGAGTCACAGGCTCAAATTCATCCCACATAATAGGACTAAGACCTGTCCCCGTCATCTCAGTCATAATTGCCCAATCAGAGTCTAGGTCCATCTGAATCTGAGCGACTTTATCCGACAGAAACTGCACAAACTCCTCAGCTCTACCCTGCAAGGACTCCTCCACTTCCCCTGCATTAAGGAGGGAGCGAATCACCCTAAATAGGGCGGCTGAGCGCGAATCAGCAGATGTAGTAAGTGCAGAAAAATGCGAACATTTTGCTGCCCGTATCCCCACTAAATAAATCCTAATAAAAGCTCTTAAGAGTGTTCGGTCAGATTCGGAGTTACTGGTCCACCAGTGTCGCTCTAGACATCTCTTCTGGGGCTTCATCTCCCAGAACTCCCCGGTAATCCAGAGAGCTTTCCTGGATCCACTGCCGTGGAGAGGTCGCAAAGGCGCAATCTGGTCCAGTGCCCCAGATGCCGCCCTATTCCAGGCAGCCACCAGGGACTCAACCACACTGTGGACAAGGGAGTCAGGTAATTTCCCAAGCTCCTTCTGGAGCCTGTCAGGGTCCATTAGGCGACTGGGGCAGAACCACTTAATTGGCTCCGCCCCCCTGCGATGGAGGAGCAATGTCCTGATGTCTAACCTCAGCAGGAAATGATCTGACCACGACAGGGGACAAGCATCTATACCCCTTAATTCCAGATCATATCTCCACTGCCCCAAGAAAAACACCAGGTCAATTGTGTCCCCCCTCCCCCATGAGTCAGACCTTGAACTACTTGAGTCAGGTCCATGGTTGTCATGGAAGCCATGAACTCTTGAGCCACATCTGAGGATTCACCAAGTGACGGCAAATTAAAGTTCCCCAGTACCATAAGCCTAGGGAACTCCATCACCAGCCCAGCTACTGCCTCTAGCAGCACAGGCAGGGCTGTCGTAACTCAGCTGGGAGGCAGGTACGTCAGCAACAAGTCCAACTGAACCCCTGAGTCCAACCTCAAGAGGAGAGATTCACACCCAACAATCGCAGGGGCAGGTATCCTTTGAGGGCAAAGACTCTTCCAAATGATAAAATGAAGACTTAACTTTTTTTTTTAATTGAAAAAGTTTTACAATACAGTTTTTTAATATCCCTCCCCCCCCTACCCACCCCAATCCCACACCCCCACAACCACCCTCTCCCTTCCCCCCCTCTCCCTCCCCCTTCCCCCCCCCCGACTTCCACTGTTAAACAATCATATATAACAATCAACATCACACAACTTTTTAGGTGAGATCCAGCTAAAAATATAACAAATTTAACCTTAAGTAATAAAAAAGTAATCCAGACTTATAACATCTATTACCCCCTAACCAAATATATAACAACATAAATCGTTTATAAAAACTCATAACAATCTAACAATCTAAATATAACACTTATCTTTAAAAAGAGTAAAATAACTTTGAGCATCTTAAATTTTAGCCTAAAATATCATGTAAATGTATAACATTAACTATAATTCCCAATATTCAATCTTAATAGTGTTTCTTAACCAATCATGTGTAACAATCAGCATCAGACAAGATAAGAAAAAAAAGGCATTAAATAAGATAACAAATTTGACCTTAAGTAGTAGAAAAATTAAACTAAACTCATAACATCTTTTAGACCCCTAATCAAATACATAATTTATAAAAACTCATAAAAATCTGACAAATATAAATTCTAGCATAAAATGTGATATAAATGCAAAAAAATATTTATATCAAAAAGAAAAAATATAAAAATATATCAAATTCAAACAGTACATCATCATAAAAATATAAATTCAGTTATATAACAATATAATTAATAAACATTGTTATAACTCAAGTGCTACTTGAAACTTCTTACTTTGATATTTATTCTGCATATATTCTACCCATTTCTTCCACTCCTTAACAAAAGCTTCATGGGTCCTATCTTTCAGGTATGCAGAAATCTTAGCCATTTCTGCAAAATTAGACATCTTCAATATCCATTCCTCTATAGTAGGTACACTATCCTTCTTCCAATATTGTCCAATCAGTAATCTAGCTGCAGTAAGCATGTATAAAATTAATCTCGTTTCAGTTGATGAACAACCCTTTACTATTCCCAGCAAAAAAAACTGAGGAGAAAATTCAAGCTTCTTCCTCAAAATATTCTGCATTACCCACCAAAGTTTAATCCAAAATGCTTTCAATTTTCTACACGTCCACCAAATATGAAAATATGTTGCATCCAAACAATCACACCTCCAACATTTAGGTTGAACATTTGGATACATACATGATAACTTTTTAGGATCTAAATGCCATCTATAAAACATCTTATAAAAATTTCCCCTCAAGTTCTGTGCTTGTGTAAATTTAACATTCTGGACCCAAATCTTTTCCCATGTTTCCAACATTACTGGTTCTGCAAAAGTCTGTACCCATTTTATCATACAATCTTTAACTAATCCACCCTCTGAATCTCTTTCTAACAATAAATTATACACTCGCTTAATATGCATCGGCCCTTTACATTTTATCTGAGTCACCAAATCTTCTTCATGTAACATTAGTCCAATTTTCTGATCTTCTCTCCATCTCGCTTGAAGTTGAAGGTACTGCAACCAAGTTAAATTTGTTCCTTCTTCCAACAGAATATTCAAAGGTTTCAAACTCCATCTGCCCCCATCATTAAAAAGTATCTCTTTGTATAAAAACCCCCCGAGTGACTTTATATTTGGCATAATCTGCCCAAGATCCAACCACAAAGGTATTTTATAATCCAATTGAAGCTGGTGCTTCTTCCAAACTCTCATCAAAGCATGTCTTAAGATGTGACTGTTAAATACTCTATCTCTCTTATCTTCATAAAATAAATATGCATGCCATCCAAGTTGCAAGTCGTGGCCTTCTATATTTAAAATTTCTGTTTTTGTTGTTCCAAACCAATCTCCCACTTGTGTCAACACTGCTACCTCGTAGTATAAACGTAGGTTTGGGACTTTAAGGCCACCTCTTTCACGAGCATCTTGCATAATTTTAAGTTTAACTCTCAGTTTTTTCCCATTCCAGATAAATTTATTTAAACCTGCTTGTCATTCCATCAAAGTCTTATCACTTTTAAGCACCGGACTCATTTGAAACAAAAACAGAAATCTAGGTAGAACGTTCATCTTAATAGCTGCTATTCTACCAAGTAAAGATAGTTGCAGCTTCTTCCACGTTTCAAGGTCCTTTTGAATCTTGTGCCACAATTCCTCATAATTATTTTGAAAAAGTTTTATATTAGATGCTGCAACTTGAACTCCTAGATATTTCACCTTTGTAGCTATTTCAAAGCCTGCCAACCTTTCCAGTTCACTCCTTTGTGGTTCCAACATGTTTTTAACTATCAGGCTAAAACCTGAAACCAGACCATATTCCTCTATAATATTTTTCATCTGTATGATTGATTCCAAAGGTCGTGTTAGGGTAACAACCAGATCATCTGCGAATGCTTTTGTTCTGTAATCTTTTTGCCTTACAACTATTCCATTCAGCTTGTCCGACTCCCGTAGAGCATTCAGCAACACTTCTAGAGTTAAAATAAACAATAATGGGGATAATGGACAACCTTGTCTAGTTCCTTTCTGTATGTTAAAGTTGGTAGTTAAACTCCCATTAATAATAATTTGTGCTGTCTGTTCTTGATAAATTGCCGAAATCGCTTGTATAAACTGATCCCCAAAATCCATTTTATGCAAAGTCTCTTTTAGAAAATCCCAGTTGACTCGATCAAAGGCCTTTTCCGCATCCAAAAACACCAGCACCGCAGAAGTCTGTTTATTTTTCTCAAAATATTCCAATAAGTCTATGAGTTGCCTGACATTGTCCTTCATATATCTACCTTCTATAAAACCTACTTGATCTTCATGAATCACATCTTGGATAACTGGCATCAGTCTATTGGCTAATACTTTTGCGTAAATTTTATAATCCGTATTCAGGAGAGATATTGGTCTAAAATCTTCTGGTTTTGTAGATTCTTCTTCCTTAGGTATCAATGAAATAAAAGCCGTCTTCCATGAGGGGGGTATTTTACCCTCCTGCTGAATATTACAAAACAAATCTTTAAGATGCTCAACCAATTCCACTTGTAAAGTCTTATAATATACTGCTGTCAAACCATCCGTCCCAGGAGCTTTGGATAATTTCAGTTGTTTTATTGCAAATAAGATCTCTTCACATATTATAGGTCGATTCAATCTATCACTTTGTATACTTGAGATTTTTGTGACCCTCATCTTCTCAAAATAATCATCAATGAGATCCTTTTTAATATTATCAGCATGGTACAGTTTAGAATAATAGTCTAAAAAAGCTTGATGTATTGAGTTCTGTTGAAAAACTTGTTTCCCTTTATACTCAATAGTATTTATAACACGAGAACTTTGTTGCTTTCTCAAGGTATAAGCCAACCATCTACCAGGTTTATGGGCATTACAAAAGGTATTATGTTTGGCATATTGCAGATTAATTGCCATCTGATCAGCCATCAATAATTGAAATTGATCTTTCAAGAGTTTTATCGTTAGCTGTAATTTCTCATCAGTCGGATTTTTAATAAGCAATTGTTCTTTCTTCTTTATTTCTGACTCCAATTCTATTCTAGATTTCTGTCGTATTGATCTATATTTAGAATTCATATAAATCAGTACACCTCTCATATAAGCCTTAGTTGCATCCCATACAGTCTCAATAGGTGTACCCTTATTCAAGTTAATATGAAAAAATTCCTTAACATGTTTTTTAAGATCCATAATATTCTTTTCATGTCTAAATAAATTCTCGTTCATTCGCCAAGATCTTCTCTCCCTCTTGCCAAAATCTATCTCCATCCATACTGAACTATGATCCGTTAAAGTTCTGGGAAATATTTTTGTTTTAACCACTTTAGTCAGTAAATCAGAAGTAACCAGCATAAAATCAATTCTCGAAAAAGATTTATGTCTGTCAGAAAAAAAAGTAAAGTCCAATTCCTTCGGATGATGAATTCTCCATACATCCTTCAACTCCAATTCTTCTTTCAATGCAAAGAACGTTTGTGGTAGTTTGTACCCCTTCTTGGCCAACGTCTTCTTATCAAGATTTGTATCAATCACTCCATTCCAATCACCCATAATCAAAAAGGACTTATATATCCACTGCAATATTTTAGTATTCAATAATTTATAAAAAAATTTCCTGCTGCTGATTTGGGGCATAAATCCCAATAAGAAGCATCAAAACGTTCTGTATATTTATTTCAACTGCAATATATCTTCCTTTATCATCCACTTCTATCAATTTAGCTGGTATTCTTTTAGAAATGTACAAAACTAATCCATTCCTTTTCACAGAGCTAGAAGATATAAAATGTGACCCAAATTTTGAAATTGTCAAAAATTTTTGGTCCTGGGTTCTAATATGAGTTTCTTGCAGACAAACAACATCATTTTTATATTGCTTCAAATAATGAAATATTTTCCTTCTTTTCTGTGGTGAATTCAAACCATTCACATTCCATGATAAAAATCTAAGTGTCATTTTGGAGATGACTGAAGCCCTTTGAGCATTTGCCGAAGACTCTGTTCGACTGCAGATGTCTTTGGTCTCGCTCCTCCCACTGCTTCAGAGTATAGTTTCTTTCCATTTGCACCATTCTCTTCCTGTGATATCCTGGACCTCTGTTGTTTCTCTAGTCTTTGCTTCTCTGCTGCACAAGTTATATGTTGATCTTTCGGTTCTTGCAACAACAAACCAAGGTCCGGCTCCACCTCTCTTGTGACTCTAGACTGCTTTGGTTTTGGCTCTGAAAATTCTGTAAAAAAATCCTCTGAGAGACCTCCTACTGCTCCTAAAGTCTCCTCCCTTGCTGTTTCTCGAGTTTCCTGTTTTTCTTTTTGCTGAATCAGTTCTTGAATCCCCTCATCAAGATCCTTCTCTTTAGAGATTTCTTCAATAGATAAAAGTGTAGATGAGCGTGGTGGTGTTGAATTTTTTTTAAGAACATTGTTGTAAAAATGTTCTGCTTTTTCCACGGAGTTGATACGATATCTTACATCCTCATGTCTCAGGATAATGCCAACAGGAGCATCCCATCTAAATGGAATCTGACGCTTTTTCAATTCATTTGCCAAAAAACCAAAATCTTTCCGGTCTCTTAACATCTTAGGTGGCAGCTCTTTAAAAACACCAATTTGATTCCCCTCATAATGAACAGAGGTGTGGAAAGAACTTTGCAAAATATCATTTCTCAATCTTCTATTAGTAAAATAAATCACTACATCTCTTGGCAAATTCCTTTGTCTCGCCACACGCGAATTAACTCTGTAAAGCTTATCAATTCTATTATCAATCACATCTGGTTCAACTTTTAAAATCTTAGCCTGTATGTCCACACAAGCTGCCCTCAAATTTTCTCTGTTGTTTTCTCTTAGATCTCTCAGTCTTATAGCGAACTCCATATTCCGAAATTGGATCATCCTCTAGCCTTTGATTTTTAATCTCCACTTTAAAAATCTGTTCATTTACTACCTTCTTGTTAGCTTCCACTTCAAGATTTAAATCATCCACTTTTTTCTCTACCACCAGCAAAGCATCAGTAAAAGCAGTAGCCACATCCTGACTTAACTTATCAGTTTTTCCCTCAACCAAGTCCATCATTTCTTTTTAATTTTTTTCCATCCTTTCATCCATTTTACTCATTTTTCCAGAAAGCTCTCCCAGGGATTTATGTATATCAAGTATAAAAGCTTTCAAATCCTCAGTCCCACTGCTTTGTGTCTGTCTCTGAGCTGGCACTGATAGCATGGCTGACTTTTCCTTTGTTTGGTGTGTGGGGGAATCTCCCCCCGCTTTCTTTGAAGCCATGCCTGAACAGGATTTAAGTCTTTGAAAAAAAGAAAATCTTCCTCCTTTTCCTGTCTTCCCCAGTTTTACAGAAAAGGAATCAAATCACTTGTACTTTCCAGTTAAAAATCTTGCAGATACATTCAGTTACAATTACAGGCAGGCAACGATCATTTACACTTTCACTTTTCCCTTTCACTTGCTCCGCTTTAGTCAGCCGCAATTTTCACTCACTTTCACACAGAGACAGCTCAATTTCAGCATTAAAAAAGAATCCCTTAAATATAATTAAAATTCTAAAAAAAATAGTCCAGATCTCACCAAATCCTTTGTATATTGAAAAAGTGTGTATTGTAGCAAGTGGAGTTGCTCTAGTCGTCTCGCTCCGTTAATACAGAGGTCCCTCGCCGCTCGGAGTTCCAGTAGCCTGGGGAGGGAGCCCACACACACAACGCTTACCAGGGCAAGAAAAAGCCCTGGCAGCGATTCTGGGGGTTCAACCTAAAGCTACCCTCTCTATCTTCCCTTCCGATCTGAAGGGAAGATTTCCAAGCCGCTTAGCGCTCAATAAAGCGGCTCTACAGGCGGCAGGGGCGGCGGCCATACAATCAAGCCGCCCAGCGACGACAAGGACGCCACCAGAAGTCAAGACTTAACTTTTTGTTAACCATATTGTATTGTTATTATTAACCATATTGACTTAACCATATTGTATTGTTATTATTTTCACTGCTGAAAAATTAACTTTTTCAAAATTAATTTTATGTAAATAAGGTATTGTATTTGGTTTAATAAAATGCACTTTAAAATTTAACAAAGGTAAACAAAATTCCACTGACAATTATGTTTTCAATTTTTGTTTTTCAATAGAGTGCAATGATTCTAATGAATAACCACTGCAACAAGATTGTGAAACCTATTGATGGCTCATGCTGCCAACCTCAGCCTCCTGTGACTTTGATACAAAAGCTAGCTTTTTGCTTTTTGGCTTCATCTGTAATTGGATATTTGATTCTTGTCTTCATTCGTCGTAACAATAACCAGAAGAACAAACTCTGCACTGATATGGAGAGTGGAGAAGAGAAAAAACCTGCCACTAATTCTCCAACAGTTTCTACTCTAGAGACACTTTTCCAGTCCTTGTGCAAACTTGGCTTAATTATGGGCTACTTCTACCTGTGTGATAGAGCAAACCTATTTATGAAAGAAAACAAGTTTTATACTCATTCATCCTTTTTTATACCAATAATTTATATCTTGGTGTTAGGAGTATTTTACACAGAAAATACTAAAGAGGTATCTTTTTCTTCTGTGCTAAAATTAAGAACTTAGATTAAACAAAACAAACAGTAATGGCAAACAGTAGTGACCTTTGTATTGTTTCATTATTACTGCTTTTAGATATTACAATTTTCAATAAAATGGGAAATAAAAATTTAGTTTAGTCCTTCATGTTTTCTTGGAAGCCAGTTTCATTGAATCAGGATAATAAACTGAAGTGATTATCTTGTAAAATCACTAAAAATAAAATTACACTTTTTGAATAATTGTATAAATATAATTTTATTATTTAATACTATTTTTATTCTTTTTACTCAAAATTATTGGCAATGTTGTTTCAGTGGACAACATTTAGTCGGCCTTAAGCAAAGGAATTTCCTAAAATGCTTGTGGCCATTCTTTCCCTAAAAGTACTTCTTCATACAGTATTGTGTCAGAAATCATTTTCTGTTGTGTTTAAAAAGCTAACTGGCAAGAAGTATATGAAGTTTGTTAGCTGAAAATGAAAAGGTTTGATGGCCTTGCAGCTTATTCATAGTGTTCTGTGTAGCCCTTTGTCTTGCAGACCCTGTCAAATAACTTCAGCATGCATACTTACGGTTAATTGCTGTTGTAATTATTAGCATGATAATTTCAGATGTATTTACTGTATGGTAGTATGGTTTGAAGAATTTAATTGTTCTTTAAAGTAACTACTTTTTCCTTTATTTGCACAGACTAAAGTGTTAAATAGGGAGCAGACTGATGAATGGAAAGGATGGATGCAGCTTGTCATTTTGATCTACCATATCTCTGGAGCAAGCACAGTAAGTAATTTTTTAAAATATAATTATTTTTCAGGAAAATAGACTTTTGGACTACAATATTAAAGTTAAAATAACCTTTTAAGACATTTGTTCCATTGCATTGGTTAAAAATTGTTTTGAAAGATGTACCTTTCTTATTTTTCTTATTTTCTTGTAGTATGAAGGGCTGTAATATGAATAAAAATATCAACTATTGAAAATGACTGGATAATTTGAAAATAAAATTAAATATATTTAATTTGAAAATTAAAATTAAATATATTTTGTGTATTTAATGCTACCCTTATTATGCTTCCTTCATTTTATCTTTATGGTTCTCAAATTGGAGCACATCCTCTTGTGGAAGAGAGATTTGATTTTTCTATTGGAGAGCTCTTTGTGTATGGTTTTAAGAAGAGTCACTATTTTGTTCTTTTAATGGAGTAGTTGGAACAATGTCCAGTCTACATATCTAAACCATTCTATTTTTTTTTATTTATTATAAACGTTTCTATGTTGCTTCCCTTATTTGACTTTTAACTCCTACATGCATATGTGTAGAAAGATCTGCCTTTTTTATCATGAAATCAATGAATGGTTAGTTGGGGATGTATTGAAAAGACCTATAAGACAAAATAAATAGGAAATGGAGCATTAACGTCTAGTAATACAGAGGTTTACTGAGGCAAAACTAAAATTTAATGAATTTCATATACAATTATTTTTAAATTGGAATTTAATTAGTGAGAATTACTTGATTTTTTTCAATGTTCCTATGTTTTTGTTCATAGTTCTTGCCAGTGTACATGCACATCCGTGTTTTGGTTGCTGCGTATCTATTCCAAACAGGCTATGGACATTTCTCATACTTTTGGATTAAAGGAGATTTTGGCATTTATAGAGTATGTCAGGTAAAAAACTCATATATAACATTCAAGATTGACTACAGTCATAAAGTTCAGTTATTTCCTAGGTAAAGTTCTATATTTGGTACATTCTTGTAACATCCATTGAATCTGTGCAAAGAATAATGTCTTTGTCTCTAAACCAGTTGTCCCTCTGTTGTAGCAAGGTTTTGGCATAGATTCAAATTTATCAATACTAACTTGGTTTGTGTGAATGGTGGATCTATTCCTATCAAAGTTAAAGCTTACAGCTTTACTTCAACTCAGAATGCCTAGACTTTTGTATTCATTGGGGAAAACTTTACACAACTGTGCCTTTTAGAAAAGGACTTTCCTTCAATTCCATATTGAAATAAAAAATTATGAAAATGGAAAGACTTTGTTCTCAGCCTAATAAAATTTAAGCAACTATTTTATAAAACTGGTAACTGCAGACTGTCCCTTTTTCAGAAGAGAACTGCCTCCTTCTCAAGCAATTCTCTTTTTCAGAAGAGAACTGCCTCCTTCTCAAGCACTATAAAGCTTAGAAAAAAAAGACTAGTTTCTAACCTAAAGTTCAGATAAACATGTTGGTTCCAAGTTTTAAGTTGCCTGTTAGAATTCTTGAATCATTATTTTCAACCAAATAAAATTGTTATGAAATGTCTGGCATTAAATAATAAAAACAACAATAACAGAAGCAACACTATATATCTGGACCCAAAAAAGATGGAAAAGAAAAAAAATCAAAGGAAGATTATGGATCTTGTTAGCATCTCTTACCAAGATGCTACTGGAAACAAGAAGATGACAAAATTGGCAGAACCAAAGGGAGTCCTCTGGAGCCATTCACTATTTGAGAATTGACTCCAAAACTACTCAGGACCATGTGCCATGTTTAAGATTGATACTTGTGCCGGAAGTGGGGCGGGTTTCAACTTTTTTCGCCTCCCAACTGAGGGCTTGTCAACTAAAGGAAAACTTCAATATGACAAGTTTGTAAAGAAAGCTGGCAGTGGACTAGATGAGATAGAGAAGATGTGGACCATTGTGGTGTGTGGATTTGATTTTTTCACTCTTAAGAATAGTGATAGAGAGGATAAAGGTTGAGAATCAAGCACACCAATAATAGTTATTGCCTCTCCCTCCCAACAAGAAGAGCCATGGAAAAGCTTCTTCTGCATACATGGCCACGGGAAAAAAATATTGTACCAAAAGTGTTACTCATCTTGTAATGGCTTGCCCACTATATCCCATCATAGTTTCAATCCCTTAAGGGCTATATACAACCAAAATGCAAGTCTTAACTATTTTTATTTAAAAGCAAACCATATTAGATTACAGAAAATTTCTGTAAGATCTTTATTTTAGCATCCAGTTTATCTCTAAGTTCATTGGGCAGAGATTTTTTTTTTATTTTGCTGATTCCTTGTGAGTACAATTTGTATGTTCTTAACGGCAAAATGGTTAAGTTGGAGAACATGGAAACTGCTCTGTGGGCATAAGTCAAAATACTAAACTACAAATTTCAGTTTATATTCCAATGTAGACATTTCATTTATTAAAATAGAAAGGTACATCATTTCAGATGATACACCTTTAATTGCAAGATCTTGTTTCTGTTTTTCTTTACCATGTACAATGTATCAGGTCCTGTAATTGTAGATAACAAAACTGATATGATCATTGTGTTTCTAAATCTCTAATCATTACCTGGTTCTACTAATTAATGTGTTCCCCTTTCAAGGCAGAATATTCTGTTCTCATGTCATAGAGTGATTTTCGGTAGTAGAGCACAGAGAGCTTGCTATCTGTGAGTTATCTTATTTTGCTCTACAGTCATTCCCCAAAATAAGTGAGCTGGTATATTAATTTTCATTCCATTATTTTACTATTCAAGTGCTATCAGTTAGTTAATAAGTGTTAACGTTAAGGACCCTGCATGGCAAAATGAATTGTGGGAAATACTTTCACCACTAGCAGTATAACCAATCTTAAATTTCTGTGTTGAACTGGAATTCTGCAAATCTGCTTTAAACTAGATCTGTCGCAAAATATTGGAGATATTTTGCCTAGATCTGAAAATCTATAATTTAAATCTATATTCCAAACTGAATGCAGACTCCTGTTGGCTAAACAAGAAATTTTTCTATTAGGGAGTTTTAGAGGTTTTTTAAACTGAATTTTAACTCAACTTTTTTAGAGCCTGAGTTACAAAATCGTTACTCATCTAAATTGTAATAGAATTAATCTAAACTACAAATGTGCTTAAAGTAGTCTGACACTTCTGGTGAAATTACTATCAGATTAAGATTATATTAAAATGTACAAATAAATTTATTTAATATTTTATTGCCATATACTTATGTACTTTTCTCAATATTAACAGGTTTTGTTTCGACTGAACTTCCTGGTTGTGGTGCTATGCATTGTAATGGATCGATCTTACCAATTCTATTACTTCGTTCCTCTAGTCACTTTCTGGTTTTTAATCATATATATTACATTAGCTCTGTGGCCTCAAATCATCCTGAAAAAAGCCAATGGTAAATATTTCATTTTACACCAAAAAAACTGTTAACATAGCTAACAGTCACCATCTAATACTCAACTATTTTTCTACCAGCATTTGAATATCTTAAAAATTCTCTATTCATTTTCCCATCTTTGCTAAATAGGAATTTACTAAAAACTATATATGTGGCTCTTTTTGTGCACAAAACAATTGTTTTCAGGTAGTCTTGGCCCAAACCAAAAAATATATATGGAGTAAAACAAACTTCTTGCCTTAGATATGGTTACCATGGAAAGTAGTTCAAAGCTGTAGAAAATTCCAGTTAAAAGGTTTCATTGGAGATGTATAATCATATATTGATGATTGTGATGATTGCTGAAGGGAATGTCTGGAGAGAAAGTGCTGGGAAGATTGAGATGGGAGTGGGGGAGGGAATCTGACATACAGATGATGCGCTACAGAAAGGAGGCAGCATGCACACAATACTCTCTTGCAGCTCAGCATATAGTTGTACAAATTTTAACAGAAAGAGTGACCTACTAACAGGATTTACATAATGTTATTTACTATATTAAAAATAATATGATTTTTTCTCTAAAAATGAATAATAACTTCTCTTCACTGTTGCTTTTCTACAGGTAGTTTCTTCTGGCATTCTGGCTTGTTATTAAAATTAGGATTCCTGTTTGTCTGCATTTATTTTTTAGCATACTCTGAGGTTTGTATTGAAATTTAAGAGTGGTAGAATATAAATTTCAACCTTGAATTAACACTTAAGAGAAAGAATTCACAATGTTGGTACAGGCAAGGTAACAAACTAGTGTGTCCGAAAAGAACAAGGTATTTTTGTTGAAACCAATTAATATGCTTTTGGCTCTGTGGTAATGCATTAACCATTTTATGACAATTAGGGTGTTGAAATGCCTGACAATCCAAAAACATAATGCACATTAGTTAGTCTATGCTCTTTAATTATGGAGAGTGGCCGTTATATATTTAGTTTTAAGAGCTTTTATGTTTTTATTTTTTTGCATTTACTGTTAGTAAACATGGTAGTAGAATATTAGGAACAAAAATGTTCTAAAGAGAAGTCAAGGGAAAGAATATTTGGATGTTTTATGAAGGATATGTGTGTGTGTGCATGCACATATAAGCAAACAAACAAAACAAAGCACATTCTGAAACAACTATAAGAATTGCCAAACCACCGCAAACAAAAGCATACCATGGAGTTTATAGATCTGTGACCTGTACTGAATTTTTCAGTATTTCTGGATAAATATGACCCAAAATGATCTATTCTTTATATGTCCTAAATAAACAAGTATAATTTTTGACCCATTTCTTTAATTGGGTTCTCTTTATCTAGTTTTAGGACTTGTCTGGAAAATATATATATGCAAAAATATTTTCAGAAAGGCTCACAAATGCTTAAAATTGTATATAGATAATTGTATATAGATAATTGAACTTAATTTCAAAAAAATATCAGAAAGTTTTTGTAATAAAAATTTACACTTCTGGAAACACAGCTGAAAAATGAATTGTATATATTTTTCACGTCTGAAACACATGCTTATATGTTGTGTTGTTACATAGTCAATAATTTACTTAGGCATGCAGACATTGCTATTTATCAAATGATACACTCTTTGCAGATGTGTAGAATAGGAGTTTAACATATATATATAGATGTCTATGGAGACATATTATAAGTAGTCCTCTTACAACAGTTTGTTTAGTGACTGTTCAAAGTTATAACGGCACTGAAAAAATGATTTATGACCTTTTTTTACACTTACGACTGTTGTAACATCCCTATGGTTACATGATCAGAATTCAAATATTTGGAAACTACTTCATATTTATGACAGTTGCTGTGGCCCAGGATAATATGATCATCCTTGTGCTGAGGCCCAGGATAATATGATCACAAGCAAAGTAAATGGGGAACCAAATTCATTCAATAACTCTGTTTCTCACTTAACACTGCAGTGATTCACTTAACAACTGTAGCAAGAAACAAAATTCATTTAACAACTGTCTCACTTAGAAAAAGAAATTTTGGGCTCAATTGATGTCATAAATTGAGGACTACTTGTACATATAAATCTATACACAGATGGATGTCTATGGGGAGCAGAGAATATAAATGATGAAACTTGTATGATGATATCACTGCAAGTGTATCCTTTTGATGACATGGTTTGCAGATGTTGCTGACTGTATATATATATATATCCATATTTTTTTAGCATTCCATTTCATAATTAGCCTTTTAGTTAATCATTTAATTAATCATCCTGAAGATTTTTAGTACAGTAAATATGCTGTTGAGTTGGCAAAGGTCTGAGCCTATTAAGGACATGGGGAATTCGGCCTTATTATGCATACTATATGATTAATCTTAAAATACTACTTTCTTTTCAAAGAACCAATGATTATACCAATAGTTTTAGCTGTGTAATTATATTAAGACTTGGGAAGTGAATGGGTTAATATATTTGGCCACTATGTTGAAATATGAAATTATTTCAATTTGCAAGTATTTAGGAATAAAAGGTGTTAAGGAATAAAATAGTGTTTTTTCTCCTAGCATACGATTTTAATGAGTTATAATGCTTCATGAATATAATCTCCTTTTGCTAAAAAAAAATGTTAACATATGCCAGATGGAGTCTGATGTGAAATAACAGAACCTTTTTCCTATCATTAACTGCTAAAATTAGCTATATTTTCAGGATGTTTGCATTTCATAAATAGTGGATATAAAATGTCTACACACCCCTGTTAAAATGTCAGGTTTATGAGATGTAAAAAAATAAGTGAAGTATAGTGGTAGCAGTGCTTTTCTTCAGCTGGAACTGACTTTAGTCAAGATAGATGGAATTATACCCTGTTCCAAATATCAATCAGTTTTGCACAAAAGTTTCAGGCCTCTGCTAAAATGCTGAAGATGAAGAGGGATTTCATCTTTCAACATGAGGACTCCAGATTAACGAAAGAATGGCTTCACTAGAAGATTAAAGTTTTGGAGTGGTACAGGCAGAACTCAGATTGAAAGTATGTGGGGTGACCTGAAGAGGGCTGTGCCCAAGAGATGCCCTATTAGTCTCACAGATTTGGAGCACTTTGCAAGGAAGTGTAGCCAAAGATTCCCAAGGCAAAATGGGCCATGGTAATAGGTTCCTACTCCAAAAGGATGAAAGTTGTCATAAAATCAAAAGTTTCAACAAAGTATTAGTTTAAGAGTGTGCACACTTATGCAACCAGGTTATTGTATGTTTTTATTCTCTTTCCCCCTAAAAATACTTAAATCTATTTTTTTAATTCTATAGTTTATGTGTTATATTAAATGGTGGAGGGAGGGGGGAATCTGAAATGATTTATCTTGGTCTTATTTTTTTACATCTTGAAAACCTTAATGGGTGTATGGACTTTTAATATCAACTGCATGATGAAGTATGGAATCTGGTATTTTCATCTAAATATATTTCTATTCAGGGAAATTGAGTATTTGTGTCAGATGACCTAGTTCTATAATATAGCTGTTGTGTACATATATGTTTGTTTCTTACAGGATCTATTTGAAAAGGTTTTTTCTATATGGCCATTGTCCACATTTTTTGAACTAAATGGGAGCGTCTATGAATGGTGGTTTAGATGGAAATTAGATCGATACGTATGTATTTTTTAAATTTTTCATATATATTTTAATGTGATCATACCATAGCTATGCACTTACTATGTTTGAATTATAATTTCAGTTTCAAAGCAAAATAACATTTTAAAAAGGGAACAGAAATTTAATGTTGTCCAAATATAATGTTAAATTAATGTTTGCTAAATGCTGAGATAAAACAATATTCTTTTGTCTTACAGGTTGTTTTCCATGGAATGTTGTTTGCTTTCATTTATCTAACTTTTCAGAAACGACAGGGGCTCTCTGAAGGAAAGGGAGAGCCACTCTTTCCTACCAAAGTTTCAAATATTTTCTTATTTATTTCAGTAGTGTTTTTTCTGGTAAGTTTGTAAATTGTGATAGCTAAACACTGTTTTATTAAATTGGAGGCTTAAGTGATATGTGATCAAGAATGTCTGCTAATAGACACTTATAGACTTGCCTGGAATTAGTGTTTTAAATTTGAATGATTACAAGGATATTTATCTCATGGGTGAATGCAATATCTGTTTTCATCAATAGTTGAAAAATAATTGCTTAATTTGGCTCATAACTTTGTTTTATATTTGTAGACCTATTCCATCTGGGCAAGTAGTTGTAAGAATAAAACTGAATGTAATGAAATGCATCCTGTTGTTTCAGTTGTGCAGGTAATTATATTCTCTGCCATATCTATGATTAAATTGAAACATATAGCTAATAAAGCATAAAGTATTACATTTTGGAAAGCAAATTTGAACTCGTATTCACAAAGAAAAAAGCAGGGCCAAATTAATTACCGCAGTAATTAAGAATTTTGTTGATTAGTGGAGCAGGGTCCCTAGCCCTCAGGCTACAGACTGTATTAGTCTGCGATTCATTGGGAACCAGGCCATGCATATGGCTGGCGAGTACACAAAACTTATTTGTGCATGCAAGGGAAGTAGGTTGGGTGCGCCCCTCTCCCACCACTACTTTGGAATCAAAAAGGTTGGGGACCACTGCAGTGGAGTGTATAGCTGTTATACATATTTATAACAGACAATCTCCTGTGCACTGCTTGGAGAGTCCAAGCGTGGGTTAATTTTCAATCTGTGATGATGTCACTGAGTTGGAATTTCTTTGGCCATGCCTTTTTCCTCCAGCCGAGCCTCAGTTTTTTCAACTCAGTCTGAATGAAAGACTTGTTTGAGTTGGTTTCTTAAAATAAATTATTTAAAAAATTATTTCTATTAGGAAAATTGGCTATTTTTAAATTCTTTTCAAATTACTCTAGAGCCTCTAAATTGATTTGTGAGTGGCGAAAACGGAGCGCAGAGAGTGATTACTACTGCAGACCCTGCAAACAGCATTTTGATTGCTGTGGTGGCCGCCATTACTGCTTGGCTCAGATCACGCTGGGATTCATCCCTGACCATCTGGAAGGCATTATGGGCACTAAGGAAGTCCAAGGCTTCAATTTTCCTGCATTTTGAGAGCTGCTGGTGAGCAGCAGGCCAAAAGGAAGCACACTGATTGTGGGGCCAGTAGCCGTCATTTTGTGGGCGGCGGCCATTTTGTAGCAGCACAAAACGCAGCAATTTTCTGGGAAAGTTGACCAGCTGGGCAGCATTTGGAGCAAGGGACCTTCTCAGGAAGCTTGACCATTGCAGGATATCGTGGCCACGCAAGTAAAAGCTGTTTTGCTGATTTATAAAGTGTTCTTTGAGTAATTGATTGCCACATGGCTGGAAGCAGCCCTGCTAATGCCTGAGGTGGTCTGCTCATTGTTGCTGCTACTTATAATCATAGCCTAACAAACCATTTTGCTGGTTTGAGCGTGATTTGAACTCTGATCTACGCAGTGAGTAAATCTTTCAGCTTTATTCTCTTGCGGGGTTTTCAGCCTGCTTTCAAGGTTAGATATGACTAATAGCAGTGATTCTGAAGATTCCCAATATCAGACTGATTATCCTGTTCTTAAAAAGCCCAGATTAAGATCTAGCAAGGCTTCTGTTACCACTCAAGCCAAATCTTCCAAATCCTCAACTGTGGCTGCTGAGAAAGATGTGCTGAGGAGACAAAAGGCCTTAGAAAAGTACCCTGGGGGGTACTGAGCGCAAGATAGATCAGGATTTTGAGACAGATTTCGGCAATCGCAGTCAAGCGGACTTACAGAGGTTCAGGGGGACGCCCTTACCGCCGTTCCAAATGACTCATGGGCTCAAACTCCAGAGGTTTGCCAACCAGTGACGGGATACCACCACGGACGCGTGGGTCTTACAGATAATTACCCTAGGTCTGAGCTTAGAATTTTGCTCCAGGCCCCTTCTTCAATTTCTTCAGTGCCCTGTCCCCAGAGAACCCATCAAAAAGGCCATGATGGAGGCCGAGATTCAACACCTGGATATATTGGCCATCGAACCGGTACCAATTGGACAAAGGGGTTTGGGATTTTACTCCGTACTCTTTCTGGTTCCCAAGAGTTTGGGCGGCCAAAGGGCTATACTGAATCTCAAAGACCTCAATGTTCACATAACTTGCAAGAGATTCAAAATGCAATCTCTTCATTCAATTCGACAGGGAGATTATCTAACATCAGTAGATCTCAAAGAGGCATACCTTCATGTCCCCATAAGGGGGTTTCATAGGAGGTTTCTCAGATTTGCATTTGCTGGACACCACTGGCAATATCGGGCACTTCCCTTTGGCCTCTCCTCAGCCCCCCGCACCTTCACCAAATAGCTAGTCGTGATAGCAGCACATCTCAGAGCACATCCCGTTTGCCTGCAATGCTATTTGGACGATGTGTTGATTCAATTGTCATCGCTCAGGCAGGCGCAACTGGATCTGCAGCTCACAATTCAGGCCCTTCAGGATCACGGGTTTTTGGTAAATTGGGACAAAAGCCATTTGACACCATCCACCAGGCTTACTCGCCTGAAGGTGGTGATAGACACGCAGTTATCGCAAATGTTCTGTCTCCAGACAGACAGGAAAGCATAAAAGACTTAGTTCAACAGGTGCAGGCATCAGTTTCAGTGCCCTTGCTGATTCTTTCCCAGCTGTTAGGGAAAATGATTTCCTGCTTAGCTATAGTTCCCTGGGCTCATCTGCACTCCAGGCCCCTGCAGTGGCTACTTCTCCCCAGTCAGGTCAGAGGTCAGGGCACAGCAACTCACTGTGCAGAATCAGAGTTCCTTTACAGATATGGTGGACCCTAGATTGGTGGAAGTTGAAGGCCATGGAAGGCGGCTGTCTGTTTTGCAATCCTCCCAGACTGATCCTGACATCACATGCGAGCCTCTTCGGCTGGAGAGCACACTTGGGGACCCACGTGACTCAAGGTAGATGATTTCAACAAGAGCTACGCAACAATATAATTTGGCTGGAGCTGAGATGGAAGTGCTGTTAGTGGCCCCGCATTAGTCAAGACGTTCCTGGTTCGCAGACCTGATGTCACTGTCAATAGCATCTCCATGGATATTGCCATCGCACATAGTGTCCCTCAGCCAAGGGGCCCTTCAACATCCAGATCCCCAGTGGCTCAAATTGGCTGCTTGGCGCTTGAGCAGGAGACCTCAGGAGAGGTCACTACTTACCAGAAGTGATTTCTACCATCCTTGCATCTAGGAAACTATCTACAACCAATATTTACAATGCCACCTGGGCTTCCTTCAGTTGATTGTGCCCCACTGTACATCTAGATCCTACCTCCGCCATAGTCCCACAAGTGCTACAGTTCCTGCAGGAGGGCCTGGTGAAGAAATTGTCGACCAATACGCTCAGGCGCCAAGTTGCAGCATTGGCTACCATGTTGCCTGGCGAAGGACCTATTCCTCTCTCTCACCATACTAAGGTTCGTAGCTTTCTGAGGGGTGCAGCCAACCTATTACCACCAACTGTACATAGGTACCCGACCTGGGACCTATCCTTGATCTTACAAGCAGTCACCTTGCCTCTTTTTGAACCACTGCGGACTACCTTGCTTAGATTGTTTACGGTTGTGTTCTTAGTTGTGATCATGTCTGACGCCGAATATCGGAGTTGGCTGTTCTTTCAGTGCATCAGGATTTATGCATTTTTCACTCAGACAGAGTTATTCTTAGATTGGACCCTACATTTGTGTCAAAAATAAATTCCTGGTTTCACAGGGCACAGGAAGTTATTCTGCCAGACTTTTGCCCCAATCCACAACATCCGAGGGAAAAGCGTGGCATATGTTGGATGTATGCTGTGCCTTAAAGAGGTACATTAAGCGCACCGCGTCATTCCGGAGGACAGAGGTTTTGTTCATGTCCTTCCAGCCCACTTTGATGGGAAAGAAGGTATCTCCATCCGCCATTGGACATTGGCTCAAGGCATGCATTGCATTAGCGTACGAGCAACAAGCTCGTCCTGTATCACGACGCATCACGGTGCACTCTACTTGCAGTGCGGTCACCACAGTGGCCTGAGCTACATAAGCATCCATTTTGGACACTTGGACTTGGGCTACCGCTTCTGCATTCGTGAGGAACTACAAGTTAGATCAGTACACTTCGGCTGAAGCAGCATTTGGGAGGCGTGTTTTACAGAGAGTCCTGCTGGCCGACGGGACCCTGGACCATCCTGTTTCCTCCCAATATCACTTTAGCTTGGGTATATCCCACGCTTGGACACTCTAAGCAGTGTACAGAAGATTGAACGTTGGACTTACCTTGAATGTTCCATATATGTGCACTGCTAGAGAGTCCAATCCCACCCTGGCTTGTATGGGTCCAGGGTCCAGGAGTGGTCAGTTCTTTGGATGTGTTGCATCTTTCTTGGTTCCAGTTTCGTTGAAAAAATTGAGGATCGGCCAGAGGAAGAAGGCATGGCCAAAGAAATTCCAACTCAGCGACGTCATAACAGACTGAAAATTAACCCATGCTTGGACTCTCTAGCAGTGCACATAGATGGAACGTTCAAGGTAAGTCCAACATTCATTCCTAGTTCATTTTACTTTCATGAGACATAAATTATGGATTCTACCACTTAAATACTTCTAATCAGAGATGTGCAAAATGGGACATATTAGCAGTGGAATATTCAGTGTTTTCTCAAGAAATTTTATATTTATTCCCAAGAGCATGTCAATATGAGCATTTTTTACATGCTTCATGTTGCTCTGCAAAATAATCGTCTGGAATACCATCTGTGATGAATGTACTGCTGGAAAAGCACAAATCATATCCATAATGCCAGTATTGGTGTATTCCAGGGACTAAATGAAATATTTTGGGAGTAAAATGAAAAAGTGCACATCCCTGGTTTCAGTCTCTTCACAACTGTACAGAAAAATATTTTGGATTTAAGTTTTTTTTTCTTTTGAATTAAACTTGTTAGACATTGGAATAGGATTCTTTGGGATATCTAGTAAAATCTTTACTCCAAATTTCTTTTTTGTATCATATGAAAGCCTCAAGAAGCTATTGCATGTATTCTACTCTAGCATGATAATCATGCATATTTATGCAATTTATTTATGCAGTTTATATGCCGCTCTATCTCTAAAGACTCAGGGTGGCTCACAACAGAAAAAATGCATAATCCCTCATTAAAACAGTGAAAATTAAAATTTGAATTTAAAACAATTAAAATTGATTAAGAAACCCCCGTCAGTCCAAACTATGGAACAACCAGGTCTTCAGATTGAGGCGGAACAAGCAAAGGTCAGGAAGTTGGTTCCAGAGGGTGAGTGCGCCCACAGAGAAAGCTCTCCCCCTAGGGGTCGCCAGCTGACACTGTCTGGCCGACGGCACCCTGAGGAGGCCCTGTCTGTGGAAACGCACTGGGTGATTGGGGATTGTCACTGGCTGCAGGGGGTCCAACAAATATCCCAGGCTTAGGCCATGAAGAGCTTTGTAGGTAATAACCAGCACCTTAAACCTCACCCAAAGGGCAACCGGTAACCAATGCAGGTCGCGCAGGAGGGGTGTAACATGGGAGTGTCAAGACACTCCCATCACAACCCGCTGGCCCCATTCTTTACCAGCTGAAGCCTTTGAGTGGTTTTCAAGGGCAGCCCTAGGTAGAGAGCATTGCAGTAGTCAAGACGGGAGGTGACCAGCGCATGAGTAACAGTGCGTAGGGCTTCTTGGTCCAAGTAAGGCGGTGACTGGCGCACCAGGCAAACCTGGCAAATGCCCCCGTGGTCACAGTCGTTACATGATCTTCCAGAGACAACCATGAGTCCAGGAGGACACCCAGGTTGCAAGCCCTATCTACAGGGGGTAACACCTCACCCCCGATGGTCAATGATGGAATATCTCAATCGGACCAAGATGCCAGTACCCACAGCCACTCGGTCTTGGCTGGGTTGAGTCGAAGCTTGTTCCTCCCCATCCAGGTCTGTACCACTTCCAGGCAGCAGAACATCACATCGAGTACATCACTGGGCTGGTTTGGGGTGGATATAAAAAGCTGGATATCATCAACATACTGATGATACCGCACCCCAGAACCACGGATGATCTTCCCAAGCGGCTTCATATAGATATTGAACAGGAGAGGCAAAAGGACCGACCCCTGAGGCACCCCACAATGAGCGGCCTCATAGCCGACTTCCGCCCCCCTGCAACACCACTTGTGTACAGCCCGAGAGATAGGAAGAGAACCACCGTAGAACAGTGCCTCCCACTCCCAGCCCCTCAAGCCATTGCAGGAAGATAGAATGGTCAGTGGTATCAAAGGCCGCTGAAAGATCCAAGAGGACCAGAACCAAGGAATATCCCCTGTCCTGAGCCTTCCAAAGATCATCCATCAGTGCGGCCAATGCCGTCTCCGTGCTGTACCTGGCCTGAAACCCTATTGATACGGGTCCAGGTATTCTATCCTCCAGGACCAATGGGAGCTGCCATGCCACCATGCTCTCAACAACCTTCGCGACAAAGCGACAAAGCAAAGATTGGAGACCTGGATGAAAGTTATCCAATATAGTTGGATCTAAGGCAGGAGAAGTCTCACCACCGCTTCCTTCAAGGTGGCAGGGAAAATCCCCTCATCCAAAGATGCCATTATTACTGCCTGGATCCAATCCTGTGACACCTCTCGGGCTGCATAAGCAAGCCAGGAGGGGCACGGGTCCACACATGGTGGCACTCAGCCTTCCCATGATCTTGTCTACTTCCTCAGGGGTGACAGGATCGAACTCTTCCCAAATCCCAAGACCAGCTACCTCCTCACCATCAGACCCAGCCCAGTCAGAATCCAGACCGTCCCGAATCTGAGCAATCTTATCCAATAGATCCTGACTAAACTCCTCTCCCACCCTCCGATTTAGGAGGGAACGAGACACCCTAAACAGGGCATCCAGGCGATTATCTCTGGACGCGATGACGGCGGAGAAGTATGCCCACTTCGCCGCCTCCATCGCCACCAGGTAAGATTGTGTGAACGATCTCAACTGGTAACGGTCAGATTCAGAACGACTGGCTCTTCAACCGCTCTCTAGGCCTCTCCTATGGTGCTTCATCTCTCGGAGCTCCTCCATGAACCAAGGAGCCAATCGAGATCTGCGTCAAGTCAGAGGCCGCAAAGGCACGATATGCCCCAGAGGCCGCCTTTTCCCAGGCATCCACCAGAGCCTCGACCAGGGCGTGGGAGAGAGAAAGAGGTATTGTCCCAAACTCCGTTTGGAACCATTCCGGGTCCATCAGGTGCCTGGGACGGAATCAGATGGCCCGTCCCATATCCCAGCGGGGGGGGGGTGTTGGCATTCTGGAAACCCAACCGCAGGAGATAATGACCCTTGCAGTCCTTTAATACTTAGCAATATATGTGACCCTGGAGCAGAAATTGTTCACTGTATGATGAACTCACCATGGCCTGAATTTGTTGTAATTCAACTTATGACAAATAGATCCACATTTTTGAGGAAAGTATTTGTAAAGATATTCAGGTGTAGGTTGTCATTTTTGTATATGATAAAATCTAGCAGTTTGCTTATTCCTTGGTAATTTTCATGTTAACAGAATTAGAATTTCTTATACCATCAGTTGGTTGTGTAACCTAAACGCATAGCATAAACTGACTATATTTTTTTACATGGTACTTTGTTTTTGTCTTTCAGATTTTAGCTTTCATCCTAATTAGGAATATACCTGGCTATGCTCGTTCAGTATACAGTTCATTTTTTGCATGGTTTGGCAGAATTTCTCTTGAGGCAAGTAGCATCATATAGTTTTAAACCTGAAACATCTAAATTGGATGTAATAAGAATTCATTAATAAAGCATCATATAGCAAGCATGTAAGCCCCAAAATCTGGATTGTCTTCTATATTGACTTTAAAATACTCCTCCTGGATTGTGATTTTCAATGTGATGCAAAACAAAGTAAAGTTAAATAGAACTAAATGAAAATTTGTGTTTTACTTGGCTACCATATCTTTACCTGGCGTCTCATCCCATTGTTTTAACCCCTGATATTTTTTCTAAAGATGAAGTATAATAACCATCAGGTCTTGTCGAAAGGAGTGTCATGTAGCATGTTAAAAATCTACCCTAAGGCATCCAAGCCTCCTGAATTACTTGGCTGTTGTTTCATTCTGTCATTGCAACAAACGTCATCACATGGCTTATGTGGTGAAAATCGCAGAATATTATTAGGTTGCATTGACACAACTAATATATAGTAAAAGCAATTCCAATTAGACTTATTTATCACTTCACAGTGCTTTACAGCCTCTCTAAGTGGTTTAGAGTCCACATATTGCCCCCAACAGTCTGAATCCTTATTTTACCAACCTTGGAAGAATGGAAGGATGGTCAGGATCGAGCTGCTGGCAATCAACAGAGTTAGCCTGTAATACTGCACCATGCGGTGGTGAAATTAATTATGATTTTTTCCCCCCATTTGTACAAAAGAATTTAGATTTGATATTCACTGTGAAAAAAGAAAGCAATTTATATTCCAGCTTGAATAAAAGTTACCAACCCTTACTAGAGGGAGTTTGCTTTTTCATCAGTTGGTAGCGTAGAGATAATGCTTTGCTGCTATAGATATACTGTATTTTTCGGAGTATAAAACGCACCAGAGTATAAGATGCACTTACCTTTTTTGGTGAGGAACAAAAAATGAAATTTGCCTCTGCCTCTGAGCAATTTTGCCTTGTTGCAGCAAACAGCAAATAACCTGCTTTACTTTCATTTTTATTTTCAGCATAGCTTGATTAGCACAAGGGGGGAAAAAATCTGCTCCAGCAATTTACCTCTTTGCAGCAAGCAGCAGAACCCTGCGCAAAACAGCTGAAAGCAAATCAGCTGTGAGTCGGGAGGCCAATCCAATCAACCTGTGCTAATTAGGCTGTGCTGAAGCTGAAATAAGCTGTTTTTTCTTGCTGTTTGCTTGCAAAGCAGTAACTTTTGCAAGACAGAGGCCAAAGGGTGGGGGCCAGTGGGTGGGCGGTGCTACTTCGGTGTATAAGGCATCTAAATTTTCAACCCATTTTAAGGGGGAAAAAGGTATGTCTTATACTCCGAAAAATACAGTAATCTGTTTCACTAACTTTGCAGTATGTAGTAACAGTCCATGTGTTCTAATGTCTTATAGTATCACATAGTTCTAATTCTTGTTATATTTTCTTTCCAGCTCTTCATCTGTCAGTATCACATCTGGCTGGCAGCAGATACAAAGGGAATCTTGGTCCTTATTCCAGGAACCCCCATGCTCAATATTATTGTCAGCACTTTTATATTTGTCTGTGTGGCTCATGAAATTTCCCAGATCACAAATGATCTTGCACAGATTGTTGTTCCAAAAGATAATGTAATGCTGCTGAAGAGGTTAATATGGGTATGTGTGTTTTTTTCCGGATTTATCTTTTTATCAATTTTTCAAAAACAGTGAAGGTGTTAAATTCCACAAAATCCTTCAGTTATTGCTTCCGCTTCACTTTATAACTCCTGAATAAAATGAAAATCAGCTGGAATTACATACTCTCTCAACTTTGTTTCTGTTCCTGAGGATCAGAAGAAAAAGAAACATAGGAAGTACGCTAAACATGTATAGGTTGCCTAAGGAAACATCCGTTCAGGAAAATAGGAATGCATTATATACAACTGTATGGAGAGAAAAAAAATGATTTTTCTGCTGGAGGATTATTCTGTTTACAAACCTTTCTAAAATTAATGTAACAATCAAGCTAAATGAGCTCAGCTAAAGGCATTTAAGACTTTATGGAAGCATTTCTTAAAATGATTAATAATTATTTACATCCACTGTATGGAAAAACAAAACTGCTTATGCTGCAACAAATTACATAACCCACCTCTTGATGGCATTTTGAATTCCTGAAATCACAGAGAAATCATTGAAGACCATAAGGCTTCAACAGAATACTCATAGAATCTGGGAACAAAATGTCAGTAGTGATTTATTTTAAATTTCTGGGTATGTGTGTTATTTCTGTGGAGCGTCTCATGAACTGAAGGATAAAAAGACACTGAAATAAAATCTTAATGTTTACAAACTGAATTTCAGTTCAGTAGATCTTCAACATTTTCTCTCTGTTTAATGATTGACCTTTACTTTGGATATTTTGAGCAGTCTTATTTTTCTTCCATTATTTATTTTTAATCAGTATTTTCAAGTCTCTTTAGTTTCAAATGTTAATTAGAAATTTAATATTTCTTGTGATTTTCTTCTGAATTCCCCTTTCCGGTATACTGCTGAGTTGCATTTTATTTCAGTTTTTCTTTTTTTCATGAAAATAATTTCATTGGAACTAGATAGCTTTTTATCTGACACACTTCTTCAAACAAGTTGGGCATTTAGCTGTGATTGTTCTGTGATTTCTGTAATAATTACTTTTTGGCTTGGGAGAAAGTTTTTTTATTCAGAATTTGCATGGACTGCATGAGAAGGACAAAAAAATTACCTCCTCAAATATAGGAATTTCAAAGCTATTTTACCAATCACTGTTTTAAAAGGGCTATGAAGCTGTTGCCATTTCTTTTTGAAATTAATCATGCACAACCCCATGCAAAATAGGTAGTTCAGGAATAGTATAATAAGGTTTTAAAATACAAAATCTTCATTATGTTTTACATATACTCTTCAAATCCCGTTAATATTTAGCTATATTCTCATAGTATTTCTGTTCCTATTCCTAAGCATGCTGTGCAGATGTTAAATACCATATGTAGTAATAGAATTTGAAGGAAATAGTGACTTAATCTGAAAAAATTAAATGGAATATGCCTGTTTAATATTTTAATTCTGGCAATTTGAAGTGTGTTCCTGGGCAATTTGTAGTCAAAATAAGATTATAAGTATTATCCAGTATACTAACATTTGTGTGGAATATGTAGATTCGAAGATGCATATTCACATTAAAATTTCATTCAGAATTTTTTTAAAACCTATCATTGGCTTTCTATCAGTATCAGCTTCAGCACTAAGTTTGAGAACTGGAGCTTTGTGGTGAAATAGTGTGTGTAATCTACATTTTTTTTTTTTGGCATTGAAAACTAAAGAGCATTTTGAGGTGCTTGGGGAAAGTTGTTTGGCAAAGAAATGTCTGCCTTTAAAAAACAAAGAAACACCTTAGGAGGTATGTTTATGGTATGTTCATTGGGGACTTAGCTTTGATATCAGTTGCAACATGTCCGTAATATGTCTGCATGTTGCATCCAGTTTTAGCACTTGAAGAATGAATAAACAGTATTGTTTTCTATGCATATGTGCAATTATAGGGCTTTTTATTTATTAGTGTGTTTTGATGTATGGAATTAGAAACTCTTATTTCCCATTGTAATAGATTATACTAAACAATGGGAAAGGAGAAGAGGAAATCTCAGCAAATAATAGGAATAATAGGTTTCAAACTGTTAAATGTTTGTTACATTAGCTTATTGTGTAAGTCCTGTGTTTATCTGACCATTTATTTCAAAAGGTGTGAAAAGTTCTGTTTTACCATTAATGATTTGCATTTTTTTCTTCGGTTTTGTTTATCATGGATGTAATAGCTGGCAAGTCAGGAGCTGAATGTACAAAGAAGATCCAGTGAGAATTTTTGTTAAGATGGGAGTGTTTTGTTATGTTATAATCTGAGTGCTATAGATATTTTATTTATCTGTTGTACAGATTTTGTTAAAGATTATTTTTTAAGTTTGAAATATTGCACTTGTTTGCTATATATTTTTTAAAGAATATATTTCAAAGTTATGTGAAAAATATGAAATAATTTAAGGTTTAAATAAATGTGGTGTAAGTGCTTATTTTTGTACTAAAGGAGCATCAGTTAAGTAAAGGAGTGCTATGTGTATGTGTGTCTTTTTTTAAAAAAAAATCCCAGTCTTATCCTCTGACATAAAATACATGAAAATACTATAATATTACTACAAAATATTGCAAATATATTGTTAAAAATAGATCATAAAAGGCTCCAGTAAAAAATAGGACCTACTAATCGTTGTTTGTATAATTGTATAATTTACAATTACTGTGTATCAGGTTTGCGGAAAAGGGAAATGACCTTGAATTACAGTCGCTTCATAGAAAAACTAGGGGGACGACATGGAGCTGCATTTTGATACAATGCTTCAATTAGGTTATGTTACACAAAAAATTGAAATGGTTTGAATATTATGTTAGAACAAAGCTTGAAATACCTTGAATGTTCCATGTCTAGAAAACAGCAACTCCTTTGTTTGCTCCTCATAGCTATAGGAGTAAAAATGGTAACTGTGCAAAGTATTATACAAATAAAATTGTGTAAAACTTTGTTGCTTAAATTTGGTTGAAATAAATGTATTAAACTACATACCCACAGCAACCTGGAAAAATAGCTCTACTTTCAGCCACTGAGAACTGATTTAGAATCTAAACCTTTCTTTAACAAAGAATAAAGGATCTTTTCACATTCTTCACAAATCCTCAGGTGACTTGCCCAGATAATAGGACAGCGTGAATAGTTGTTTTATCATCACAAATTTTATGATGTCTCCATTGGTCAGTTTTGTGTGGTTGTTAATCCTTAGTAGAATTCATCACAGAATAAGATGGCTAAAATGGCTGCTCAGTCATTATGTTGAGGTTAATTGCCTGCTTAAAGAAACAGGAAGCTTTCTGGGATGCCAAGAGCTTGAAAACCTGGCTCTACCAGCTTGCCTGGGATATTCCAATGAGGACCGCCACACCAGAGGTAATTGTTAGATTAAAAACAGATCCCACCTCCCCTCTTCTCATCCTACTCCCCTCCCCCATCTTTTAATTATAGTTGATAATTTGTACTTTTATAGTGCTTTATTTTTTATTATATTCATGTTTTTATATTTTTTTTGTTTTTTTTTTAACATTGTAAGGTGCCCAGAATCATGTCATTGTGAGATGTGCGGCATTTAATAAATAAATAAAATAAATGATAGTGTATATCTCAGTTGTGGATCTTCGTTTCTTGATCCAACTTTCTTAAATCAGCAGAGGTATATTTTCCTTCATTTTATTATTTGCATTTCCCTTCTATTTTCCAATTTTCGACATCACTTTTTTATCACTGCATTCTTAAGGGATGCAAGAGAGTTCTCTCTCACCATTCACCTGTAATTTTTGGAATAATAATTGATCTATTCCAGAATCTTTTATTCAGGAAATCAAATTTGTTTAACAATTAAATGCCTATTGCCTATGCAATAATTGAATATGAAAGGATATCTATAAAATTTGATGAAGAAACTGTATGAGAATAAGGCAACTTCCTAGAATGCATTATGCAAAAAGATTTCTTCCTAAGATATCATGAGGTTTAAAGATGGGACCTAATTGTTTTGTGTGGATGAGTGGGTAAGTGCTCGGGGGCAGCACCATCAGTATTTTATTGGGCAAAATTAACTGATTCAATATTCAGAATTTCCAATTTATTTAGAATATGCAACAGAAGAATATGTAATATATTTTCATTTGGGGAGAGATCATTAGAAATTAGAAATATTTAGCAAATTGTAATTTAAAAAAACTTCATTAAACTAGATGTAGCTGGAATAATGTAAAATAATGCTAAAGAAATCCATATTCACTCTTAAAATACAGTATGGAATAATAGCACAGAGGAAATCAATATTAGTGCTAAGAATAGAATATATTCTTAATTAACATCTAGTATTAGTAGCTTTCTGATTTAACAATTTCCATATACAAAGCATGGCAGAAAAAGAATTACAAATTTCCTGCAAAATGACTCCATTAAATTAAAATGCAACATGCTTTAACTTCACCTTTAGTTTTCTAACAAAACTAACAAAACCTTAACATGAATACTGGACATTTTTACATAGTACAAAAGAAGAATGCTTTAACAATATCTAGTTGAAATAATGAATAGCTGAGTGCCTTATAAATGTTTTAATTAACTGATATAAAAATTAGTATTTTACAAATTTGTTGAAAATATCAAGTATAAAAAGATACAGTACATATAACAATATGGAAATGATATTATTTGACATCAGAATATTCTCTAGGCATGCATTAAAACATTCATGTGTCAATGGAGCAAATAAGGAAATGAAATCTTGTATTGGTGTTTGATTTAATTACAAATTAATTGCTTCTGTAAATTTTCTTTCCTCAGGGATACCATTTACCTGGAAATGACAATTCATAAGTATATTAGATTTCAGAAGTTAATATAGTTTTAAATTATAGGATAATTGTGATGAATCTGGACAGATTTAATAAGCAACTGATACATTGAACTTGTTCTGTTTAACTTCTGCATAAAGTTAAAATAGTAAATATTTGGAATGCATACAAATATAGACAAAATAAGGAAAAAATAAACAAAGATGGAATTTGTAGCTCTTCAGGTGTTCCTGAATTATGACTCCCAGCACCTCTTATTACTGGTCATGCTGCCTGCAATTGCTGGAAACTAGATTAGCAACACAAGAAGGGTTGAGATCTTCTTTTATCATTTTTTCACCAGGTAGGGGAAAAAGCAATACTAATGTAATACTTGCCTCCAATCTTTGAAATGTTGTCATGCGAAATTCTCCTTTAGTCCCCGAAAGCAGTAATAAAAATAAATAAATTGAATATTGATCTCCCACAAATGAATTCCTGTCATAATTTTCCAGAGGGATGGCCTTGAGAAAGTTTTTTGCAGCAAAAACTAGAGTGTTGTTGCACCTTGAAGACTGATGAACTCTTTACAGTAGCATAGATTTTTGAGTTTAACATCAATTTTATCAGTTATATGAAGTATCCAACACTGACAATTACCAAGCCAATGGGCTGCCTCAAATAGATTATACTGTATAACAGCTTAGCATAAAGTACTTTTTAAAATGCTACTCTCAATTTCTTCTTCTTAAGTGAACTTCTATCTAGTTTTTGCCATTTATGAAGCATGTGCAAAATGTTTCACATAAACTTTTACTTGAGGAGCACAGATGGATTCAGGTAGCTTTCCCAGACCAAAATAGAGATGTTTTCCTTCATGCGTAAGATGAGATGGAGCTGTTTTGTTCCAGGGGAAGAGCCGATAGAAATACCATAACAGTAATTCACAAGATATGGGGATGAAGAAAAGGGAAGGCATTCAGAAAATCAAGAGAATGAGTAAGCTGATGGAATATATGCCATATCAGGATATTCTGTGCAAGTGAAAGGAGGGAGATTGGGGTTGGTGAGACATTGGCAGCCGCTCAAGCAAGAAAGGGCAGGAGTTGTTGAGTAGAATATGACAACTGGGACACACACAGACAAAAGACGAGGTGATTTGCACAAATATTAGACCCATCTGGATTTTGTTGGTCCAAATCCTTGAAAAATAAGTGTTCCAGATTTTGACTTTGCCAAGTCATACCTGATCTGAAATGGTTCAGATAGATCTCCAGGTTCAAAATAAAAACATTTTTTTTTGGTGGTCTGCATAGCCCAAAGCTTAATTTATTTGCCTGCCTCCAAATTTAGACAGAAATTAGAAACAACCAACAATTCTATATATGTTAATATAACTGCATTTAAATGCATTTTGATAATTAACAGTAATACAAATCTCCCCATCTTTTCTCATTCTGCTCTCTGAATGATGGTCCAAGAACTAATCCAATACTGGATTAAAGAAAAAAAAAGATTGCAATAAATCTGTACAGTAATAGGTATCTGCAAAATTTCCTGCATAATGTATTCATGCATTGTGTAGCCCATTTTGGATTCTGTTGGTGAACCGAAACATATACTTCTGTTGCAGACAGAATGCAGGGAAGGACTGATTGAATTTGGATGCAGTCCAAAATGTTATAGTCTACCACAACTTTTGACTGTTCTCTTCTGTTCTAGCTATATGGTTAGATGTGATGCCATATTTCTTTTGGGTGTTAAAACTGTTATATTTTGAATGCTTCAGTTTGGACCAACAGAGAAGAGAAAATAGTTTTGTCTGTATTTGTCCTGGTTTAAGTTGGATGGTGAGGTGATCTGGCTGGAGCTTTGAAGAAAAGCAGTAGGCATTAGAGTGCATGGTACAGCAAGGAAGTCTTTCTGGATTTAACCATTCTTAAACAGATGGTGACTAAAGGGTGAACTACAAAAGAAGAAATTGCTATAAAGGATCTTGACTAGGCTGGGTTTTTTTCTTCAAAGGGGTGATATTCTGACCATCAGCAAACCAAGTAGCCCAGGCTGAAAAAAAGGTGGATTGTTTTCTATTTTGCTTTGACTGCCCAGAATATATGCTACTGGTTTCTTGTACAGATTCTTGCATGAAAATTGCACTCCCAAGTTGGTGAATTAATATCCTATGGATTTCAAATGATAAGCTAATGTAATGTTGAAATTGCATTAAAGCTGTGTGTTCATGCATATGTACTGCTATTCACAGGCAAGACATGAAAACACAAAAAGTACCAGTACTGATTGCTTTGGTTAACCTGCTACTTAGGTGATTCAATATATGTGCATTCTTAGTTCCTTTTGGGGTTAAGATTCTAGAGTCTTTATATATGTAAATCAGGTGTCAAATCCAGTGGGTTCTGACAGGTTCTGAAGAACCAGTAGCGAAAATTTTGAGTAGTTCGGAGAACCGGCAAATGCCATCTCTGGCTGGACCCAGAGTTGGGTGGGGGGTAGAGATTTTGCAATATCCTTCCCTCAGGAGCAGGGAGGGAATGGAGATTTGGCAGTATCCTTCGCCGGCCATACCCACCAAGCCACCCCCACAGAACTGGTAGTAAAAAAAATTGAATTTCACTACTGATGTACTTTCACCTTCAAAGATATTTTGGAATCTCCACTATCAACAAAATGATATTCACAGCTAAGCTCAACAAGACATCATCCATGTACTGAGTTTTTGCTATTAGTTATTATTGCTGCTGTGAACCCAATAACCTATATGGCTCCTAGAACTGGGTATTCTACAGGTCAGCAGAGAACACGAGACTTGTTCTGAATCCCATTATTTTCTAGAACTATCCAAAACCATTTTTTGGTTTCGTTTAACCAAACTAGGCAGAAACAACTCTTTACAAATTTTATTTAATCTAAACTACAGTTATATTGAAATGGGGTTGTCAGAACTTCTGAAACACAGTATTTTGTATCACTCAATACAATTTCCAGTTTGTGTAAATTTCATTCCTTTATAACCTGGCTCATTTATTTTTATTTAAAAAACATAAAAATCACCTTCTGTTTGCTGCTGAGGAATCTGAGTCTGATGAGGAAGGTTCCTATAAATAATAATTTTTAAAACTTTTAATATGCTATTATGTTTGTAAACAATAAATGTCATTGTTCTGCCTTGTTATGTAATTTAGAATCCATAAAAATAAGAATGCAAAAAGACTGCATTTATTTTCACTGTAAGGTGGTTACAGCAGCAGTATTTCTCTATACACATATATTTCTAAAGATATATATATATATGGCAGAAAATAAATGTTATGTGTAAAAGGACATTAAATACGTATTTCAGAAAATAACCCAATCGTAATTAATCCTCCAAACAGAAAAGGTTATATTGTACAATTGTTTGCTAATTGGGATTTATAAAAATGGCATTTTGAGTTATTTTGGCTATGATACCTGCTTTTATAAAGCAAAAATAAAGTTCTTTCAAAAATGGGAAAACGTAATATCTTGTGATCATTCTGCTGTCCTTTGCATTTCTTTTGGTCTATTACTTGCGTACCATTTTTCTCTTTATCAATATGTTATCAATATTTGCCAGCTGCCAAGATACATATGCCAAATAACCTATATCCTATGAAATCTAATGGCTTAAAGGTAATTTCACCCAATTTTTTTAGTTTTTATGATGCCAAAATTTATTGATTTTTTACAAACAGAAATTGTAAAACTATCACCTATCTCCCATTAAAATTATCACCCATCTCCCATGGGTGTAAAGCTATCACCCATTTCCAATTAAAACTAGGATTAATCGCACTCTAGCTATTCAAGATAAGGGTCATTCTACTTGTAGGCAATAAGTAATTTTTTTAAAAAACCATAGCTATCTGTTGAAGAAGACTTCTGAAAATCCCATGGGCAGTCAAGAAAACACACAAATGGGTCAATAAACAATTCACCCTAATTTTTCATTCAAGGCACAAATGACCAGGCTCTATTTATCCTACTTCAGATATATTATGTGAAGACCTAGCATTCTGCAGAAGGATCTAATGCTGCAAAGGTGAACAAAAAAAAGAAGAAAAAGATGACCAGGTGCACGGTGGATGGTCTTAGTTACAATAACATTGAATGCACGCTTGGAAATCTTGAATGAAGATATTAGGGACAATTCATCATAGAGAAAATTTATCAGATTCTTAAGAATCTACACTGACTTAATGACACATAATAAATAAATCATCTAGGCTTATTAGTTTATAATTTTAAGAAAATTTGCTCATTAACATTGCTTTAAAAAATCACTAAATGGAATTTAGTATCACAAAATGGTACATATTTATATTTAATATTGCCCCTTAATAAACCTAATCTTTAGATCTATAAATGCCAAAAATGACCTGCTAGAGCTTAAGACTTTGTCTTATCAAGTAATATTGTAATAATAGTTTTGTAGTAAAAAAGGTTAGCAAATGTCTATCAAAATTCAATTAAAATACCTCTCTTCAAGCAATCTGTATTGATACTTACTGTTGTGTTTGCATCAGTGGCATGCTAGTATTGTCATAATTGTCTGGGTGAACAGGTGGTACAATCTCACCAGTGACTGGGTGAAAAACAGGAAGTGTTGAGAGTGGCCATGCTATCTCTCTGTTTTTTGCCATTTCCCGGAGTTCTTTTGTGGATTTCTGAATTGCACTGTGATGGACCAGCTGAATACTAGGTAAAAAGGAAACTTTTTTTTAAATAGACCTTATCACAATGAATGCTTCAAAAAAATAATTTCAAACAAATTATTGTCAAGTAAATGCAAAAGATATGATCCATATTTAAAAAATTACTGAATGTTATTTTGGGGACAAAGAAATTTTACGCAGGCATACATGAACCTATTAAAATTCAATTTACATTGCTTCTAGTTTGACTTTACTTTTACTTCTTAATTCTATGAAAAACACACACACAGAGGAAATCATGACAATTGTGTCACGATTTCATAGCTATTTCGCCATGAAAACAAAGAAAAAGATTGCAGGCAGGCAAAAATTCAGTGGAAACTTCCAATTTCCTGTCAGCTTCCTCACTGAGCTTTCTTGTGGGAACTTATCAGTTGACATTGGAAATCTCCGTTCCTCTTCTCTTCCCCCATCTTTCTCCCTATTCCTTGTTTCTTTTTTCTTTCTTTATCTTCTCTCCATCTACTTTATTTTCTCTGCAGGCAGGTAAGGGGCTGCTGCCATATGGGGAAAGGACGGAAAAGTGTGTGGGGTTGGGTACCATATTCAAACAAAGAGGGGCTGGTCAAGGATGCACCATTTCTTCATTCACTCTCTTCTACAAGCTTCCCAGAAGTAAAGTGACTGCTAGGGAAGGTGGCAAGGAGTGTTGACAATCACAATAGTTTCTTCTGGGTTCCCCATGAACTTATGGAAAACTGCCAGGGAACAATGAAAATGAGGCTCCCATGACTACAGCTGACAGTGAAATGTGGTAGCCCTGAATAGCAGCAATGCACCAGCACTGATGCAGCAACAAAATTCTTGAATTTTATTCCTTTGGGAATTATAAGTCCTTGCATTCTGTAAGTTAGCCCATTTGGGGTAACCTTGTAAGCAAAGTTTTGCCCCAATGATGCAGTGTTTTAGGGAGGGTTACAAACTATCAAATAGACCCTATAGTTTTAATAGAATATAGATATATATACCCACTGAGAGAGATAATTCTTGTTTAGCAATTGTCCTTCGGTCATTAAGTGAAAAAACTACTAAGTGAAACTGTGCTTATGATCTTACTTCAGGTTTCCTTTATTTTATAGATCTGTGAAGGTTGCAAATGCAAGGATTGTTTGTAGAGTTACTTTTTCATCACTATCATAACTGAACAATTGCTAAATAGGATAGTCACTAAATAAGGACTACCTTATACCAAAATAATATTCAATAATTTTTTGATATGCCTCAAACAAGATAGATAGATAGATAGATAGATAGATAGATAGATAGATAGATAGATAGATAGATAGATAGATAGATAGATAGATAGATAGATAGATAGATAGATAGATAGATAGATAGATATCAGGAGATAGAGACAGAGAAGAAAGAGAAAGGAAGGAAGGAAGGAAGGAAGGAAGGAAGGAAGGAAGGAAGGAAGGAAGGAAGAGAAAGAAAGAAAGAAAGAAAGAAAGAAAGAAAGAAAGAAAGAAAGAAAGAAAGAAAGAAAGAAAGAAAGAAAGAAAGAAAGAAAGACATATAAAATTTGTAAAATTTCATTCAGCCCATTAAATCTATTCTTATTTCTTCACTAGGAATTAAAAGATGATCTGAAGTTTACTGCATTTGAGATACATTTTTTCCTACATAACACTTGCAAAGAGCAGGATTTTTCATAATGAGATAACAATATATAGTGCAGGGGGATTATCTCTTTAGATCATTAGATCATCATTTAGATCCAAAACCAGCTGAAGTTTGTTTCAGAGAAGAAATTTCCACTGATACCTAGGGCAGCCTTTCTTAGAGTCAAAACACTGGAAAATTAATGGAATGTAGAGCTGCCATAAACATACACAGCTGTTATTTAGAACTGTGAACCTATCAAAATTCAGTTTGACTAAATTTTAATATTGCTTCTAGTTTGACTTTACTTTTACTTCTTAATTCTATGAAAAACTTTATAGATTCAATGTAATCTACATGTCTGTTTAGCCTATTTGTGCTATAGAACTACCATTATAAAACTGTAGCCCTTCATATATTACTGAATTAAAGTTTCCATCATCCACAGCCAGCATTGCTAACACTAGAGAGTGCTGAGAGATGTATTTAGCAGCACTGAGAGGTTAACAAATCCTTATTGTTTTAGATGGATAAGTAATTCATAACCTTTCAGATGTTGTTGTAATACAGCTCCAAGCTTGAACTATCTTAAATTCCAGGAATTCATAATTTGGCAATACTGTGAGAATCAGAATTTCCTCCTTCTGCTATTAAGTATCAGTCTTCTATTCCACTGAAGGAACCCTGTATAATCAAGGTCATATATTACTGCTTTCAGTTTTATAATTATTTGGTTCCTTTTCTTAAGGTATTCCTTTCACAAATCAGAATTTTAAACTTTTAATTATCCTATGAATATTTATCAAAAGAGGTACTTTATAGATAGGATAGAATTATAGTCCCGGAATTCTCAGTTAGCAAGAGGATGCTCACCAGGAATTTTGGAAATATAGTTCAGCAGATCTACAAGGCACTAGATTGTTGAAGAACCATCTTTAGATATGGATTTAATCCTTTCAAAATCCAGAAATACAAATTTTGGTTTTAATGTATTTTATTATTAATGTTAGCCCTTTTTATTTTGCCCTATTCAACTCCTTATAAGTGTATTTTTTTTTCCAAAGCAGCTAACTTGGAAATGAAGGACAAGATAATGAGGATGAAAATGGCATACGTGTATATGAAGCATGAAAAGTTCCTAGGAAATGCGTAAATTAAAAGATGGGAGAAAATAACAGGAAAGAAGAAGACACTTACTCTGGTGTTTGCATGTTTCTCTTTTCCCTAAAAATAAAACAAAAGTTATGAATTAAATAATAGCATTGATATTTGGAACATTAAATCTAAATGCTGATGGAAACAGGGAATGATATGGAAATGCTGGCTTTTATTACAACAGGATCGTGATCCAAAAAAGCCATAAAAGAGCCAGAAATTGGCATGGCCCCCAAAGGACTGCCCCAGCAGCCATCAGCCAAGCTGTCCTCAAACAGAAGGTTCTTTTCGGTTGTGGGACCGGAAATTGAGGCCCTTCACAGAACACTTTAGCTAGGTCTGCATCTGTGAGCTTCTGCCTTCATACAAGAAGCTTGAATCATAACCTGAGCTTCATGTCCTTCAGGAGCATTTACCACAACTTTATGAGAAGGCATGGGTGGAAGGCATAGAAAGAAATGAAAAAGAGGAATAACACAGATATAAACACATGAATATGCAGGACAGATGATGGACTCAAAGGTCCCCAGAATATGTGCATGTAAAATGGAAGAGGACTATGTTTGTTTCCTTATGATTGTAATAAAAAAATGAATTTAATGGTATGTTGCTTGCTGCTTTTTAGTAATGCTTTCTTTGGTTTTTATTGTCCTAAAATTCAGTTCACAATCTCAAGAAAGTTTATTTTAATTATTAGAAAGAATTTTTCCTACTTTTAATTCCAAATGAGACAAGTTAACTTTCTTTTTTTTTTTTAAAGAAGTATTCCTTGTTTTGCAGTTTCTTAACAAATTAAGTTTGCTAGCTTGAAAGATAATGGTAGAAATTTCATTTTAGTGCATGTTTTGGAAAATATGAAGCAGTTTTTATGAACTGAATTAAGTTGAACCTAAAATCTTTTTGCGTGTGTAGAACTTTACAAAAATGCACAGTCACATATTAATGCTTCAAAGTACTCACACTCCTTCCCGCCGACAGCACATAATATAAGCAAGTATTAGAAAAAGCACCAGGGCAACTGCAGAGGGAACTGCCAAAGTAATGAGGAAGTCTGAATAATAATCTCTGCTTTTCAGGTTCTCAGAAGGTGGCTTATACTCGCCACCATCTGGTAATATGCCTTCTCCACGGATCACTTCTTGGTAAGTAGAAATTTGCTGTGTTTTATCAACCTGATATCAAAAGTACAAAAAGTATTTTAGACTTCTTTAGAAAAACATGCAGGCAACAGCTTAACAAATATATACATTTGCTTATTACGTTAAGAAATCTTAATTTCTCAACTTTAATAATGTTGCGGCCACAATAAGATACTGTAATCTACCCAATTACTTTAAAATACAGCATAAGGCCTATTAAAAATATTACAGGAAATCAGTTTACTGAACCAGTTTTCTTGTAAATACTGTTCATGAGGCTCAAAGACCAGAGATTTGTACAAGAAAATGAAATATTGACCCAACAGCATACAAAATAATTTCACTGGAGACAAAACTACAGAAATGTTGCTTGTGTGAAACATGTACACACAAGGTATCAGGAGAGATTTTCTTTTGTTCTCTTTTCCTTGTGGCTCAGATAGTAGAAGTGAACAAGATTTGCTTTCAGTAGTGTATTCCACTTACCTATTGGTTCGGAACTGTGAGCGTGTGCATGCGTGCATGCGCTTCACTTGTGCATGGCACTTTTGCAAATGTGAAGAACCTTCTGCACATGCGCAGAATGTCCGTGATGACATCCAGACGGGTGGGGGAACCTCCCGCTGCCACCACTACCGGTTTTGAAACCCACCACTGGTTTCAATGCATTTAGATTTATTCTATTTCTTAGATTTATATCCTGGGGTGTGGTGTTTTTTTTTGTTCGGGAACACTAGGCAACAAACATAGAGCCCACTCCTCTTATTTTTCTCCATGTCAATCCTATGAATTAAGAGAGGCTGACAAAGAATGACTGGCCCCGAGATTGACTTACATCTAGTGTCACTAATGCCAACCCATCTCCTTCATATCTGCACAATGCTGATTGCTCTGTTTAGATTTCTGGACTGTATAGCCTAATTCACCCTTACATTTAAGTTATAGTGTAGTTTGTTTTTATCTTGATGTACAAATAAGGATATAATGACTTGTTGAATACATTATGATTTATAAATAATCTTAACATTATGTGTGGTCACTCCCTATGCGGGAGCCAGGAATTATAATTAAAAAGGATGCTAGTCAATTGTTAGATAGTCTACTGCAACAGCAAACCTATCCCAGACTTACAAATACAATGGCTTTTGCTAAACTTTGTCTACACTGCATGAAACAATTGCCTTTGATTGAGGGACAGAGTCAAGATCCAAAGAAGGACCAGTACCACTTTATAATGCCTTGGTAAGATCATACTTGGAATATTGCATCAATTTTGGTCATCACAATATAAGAAAATGCTGAAATTCTAGAAAGAGGGCAAAGAGCAACAAAGATGATTAGGGGACTGGAGGCTAATACATATGAAGAACTGTTGCAGGAATTGGGTATGTCTAGTTTAATGAAAAGAAAGACTAGGGATGACATGATAGCAGTGTTCTAATATCAAAGGGGGCTGCCACTAAGAAGAAGGTAATCTATTCTCCAAAGTGCCTGAAGGCAAGATAAGAAACAATTTTACAGAAACTGATCATGGAGAGATCCATCCTAGAAATAAGGAGTAACTGACAGTCAGAACAATTATTCAGTGGAGCTTGTCTTCTATTACTGCAGCTTTTTATGAACAGATTAGACAACCACTTGTCTGAAATGGTATAGGGTCTCCTACTAGACAAGTGGGTTAGATTAGAAAACCTCCAAGATCCCTTCCAACTTTTATTTTCTTATTCTGATTTGGCTACTCAACCTACAGGTGGATGCAAAGGCAGAACTGCTAGGCTTCCTTTCCCAACATCCCTTGAAAACATCTCTAACATTCTTTGAAGATCTGATCATTTCACCAAATCTGTTATCCTTGAGGATCCAAACACACTTCCTAGAAAGCTGAGCTTAGCCTTGCAAAATAAGGAGACTGTAAAAAAAGTCTCAGCACAGTTTTATTAAGGTCCCATGTAGCTGATGCTCCAGAATGCTCCAGTAACAATAGCAATAGCACTTAGACTTATATACCGTTTCACAGTGCTTTCCAGCCCTCTCTAAACAGTTTACAGAGTCAGCATACTGCTCCCAACTATCAAGGTCCTCATTTTACTGATCTTGGAAGGATAGAAGGTTGAGTCAACCTTGACTGAGTAATACTGACAAAAGCGCAGATCTTCTCTAGAAATATGTATAGTTGCACGTTTGTCTACTCAAATTGAATATTTATCCACTGGCTCTTACACTGTGGAATATTGTAAGCTGAAAAGCCAGAAATAAGGATCCATCATTCCTGGCATGCATTTCTAATTATGTCATAGTTATAACAAGAATAATAAATCACCAGTTTAGTTTTCTTCAATAAGTTAGATTTTCATCAGCCTCGAAATGGCATCCTGGAAACAAGCAATACAAAATTGAGAGCGTGGATAGCTCAACAGACTAAAAGCCTGTTAATAACATTCAGCTGTCTGCAATTATTGCAAGTTCGACTCTCACCAGGTTCAAGGTTGACTCAGCCTTCCATCCTTTCTAAGGTAGGTAAATTGAGGACCCAGTTTGTGGGGACAGTAAGCTGACTTTGTATAAAATACACAAAAGTATTTGTGCTATTGCTTAAAACATTGTAAGCCGCCCTGTGTCTCTGGAGAAGGGCAGCATATAAATCTAAATTTTTTAAAAAATTGCAAGCAGGGACATGGCAGAGTATTAAGATTGGAAAGGTGCTTTTCAGGAGACAATGGGCTTTTTTGTTTTTTTCTTTTGAAGATGCTTCACTTCTCATCCAAGAAGCTTCTTCAGCTCTGACAGGATAGTGGGGAATGGAAGGATTTATATTCCTTGCAGACAGGTAAGTTACATCCTTTTAGAGGGTCATTGAAGCATTTGGAAGTCTATCTGTGTCCTCAGGGTAACCTGAGTAGTGGCTCTGGTTCCTGTAGTCTGAAATTTTTCCTCTAGAAATTTATTCCTACTCCTACACCATTCAAAGGGTGTTCATCCCAAACTGTATACTGTAGCTAAAAGTCTGTAGAGATTCTCAGGTCATGGTTGTCCCAAAGAGACAAACATGACCTCGATGACTGAGAATTCAACAGACATTAAGACTGCAAGTGACAGAAACTATGCCCATCCTATGAAATTAACCATAGAATAGTTTGAGCAGCTATGATTTCTAAAACACCTTCATTCAATAACTCACCAAAGAAATTTTACACCAATCTATGTGAAACTGAGTACGAAACTTTTTATCACAAGTTATTATGGGTTCCATTTCTTGACTGCATCTCAGCTGATTTTGTGGGTTTTCTACTTCCCGTAAGCAGGAGGAGAATGTAACATCTGCACCAACCATAACATAAACACTGCAAAAAAAAAATGGAAACAGTTTTAGGATGGTCATTTTTGTTTCCTTTCTGTAAATGAAAACAGGTTCCAGTTTTAGCATTTTGACCTCTGTTGCCTAATTCAAGTTATTTATACAAGATTAATAATAGTAACATAAGAATGTAATTTTATCGAATCCAAGCATATAAAATATGTAAACTAAATAATAACATGCTTCGCAAAATATTCTTTGGCAGCAAATATAGATTTTCCTAACGATAGCTAAATCAAAACATTGTTTAAAAATACATATTTTAAAGATATTAAAGAAGAAATTGGACCACCATTTGTCCGAAATGGTGTAGGGTTTCCTGTTTGAGAAGAAGGTTGGACTAGAAGACCTCCAATGTCCCTTCCAACTCTGTTATTTTGTTATTCTGTTAATATTCTGCTAAAGACTTAGTATTTTAGGAATCAAATGTAAGCTATGCTTGCAAAAATAAAAGCATTTAAGTTTGAGGTTTGTTATTACTGTACCATGTTAGGTTTCTATTTCTCAGCCTGTTTTCAACAGCTTCAAATTATAGAGTAGCTTTCAAGTACATGCACCAGAAACTATCAAGGTAGGATAGAAATGCCAAAAATACATTGTGAGAAAACACTGTGAGTGAAATTCAACTGCATTTACCTGTTTATTATTGATTTCTTTGGAAATTAGGTCTGAAAGCAGATAATTTGCCCTTTTCTTTGCAGACACGATCTTAAAGATGAGAGGATATTAAGGAAACAAGGGAATTATATTGCATCATGCTGGATTTCACCAATTAAATAAAAGCCCTTAGGAAATCAGTTCTCAAAGTGCTCAAAAGTGCTCCTGCAGATAAGCAGGGCGATGGAGAAGCTGGAAAAATACTTGCATTTGTCTATAATCTTCCTAGTATATTTTGTTCTCTTTTATTAGTTCCTTCCTACTTAAAATATGGGTGCAATTTTATTTAGATAAAAGATAGAGCTAACATTACTCTATTCTTGGGCCTAGTGGAATGCTAATTTTCTTCTACATCTGCTCTTTCTCAAACATCTATAGATCTATTCTAGTCTCATACTCTGCCATCTCCCACCTTCCTGATACAATTTTTAACACGGAGAAAAAACAGGCTTTAGAATCTGCCTAGGTAAATAAGAGAAACATGTTTTGTTTTTATCCTATTGTAATTTCATATATGAAGCTCAAGAAAGATTTCATAAGGATTTCCTTACATCTCTATGAGACAGATTGGGCTTCAAGAGAGTAGTTCAGAGCTAACCAGCATACTTCCAAGATAGCAAACGCCTGAATCTTTCTTTTCCGTAGTCTAGCATCATAATCACTGAATGACCATCTTCCCCTTCTCAATTAGTGGTAGGGATTTTTGGTGTCAAGAATCTATTTCAGCCAGCATGGCTCATGGTGAGAGATACCAAGGGGTTTAACAACAACAAAAGAGATCTTGGAGTCCTAGTGGACAATCACTTAATGCAAGCCAAAAAAGCCAATGCGACAATCCTAGGCTGTATCAACAGAGGGATACAATCAAGATCATGTGAAGTGTTTATGCCGCTCTATAATGTCTTGGTAAGGCCACTCTTGGAATATTGCATCCAGTTTTGTATACCACCATTTAAAAAAGAAGTTGAGACTCTCGAAAGCGTACAGAGGAGAACAACATAAATGATTAGGTGGAAGGAGGTTAAAACATATATGGAACAGTAGCTAGAATTGGATATATCTAGTCTAATAAAAAGAAGGACTGGGGTGATGTGACAACAGTATTTCAATATCTAAGGGATTGTCACAAAGAATAGAGTCAACCTATTCTCCAGAACACCTGAAAGTAGGACAAGAAGCAATATATGGAAATTAATCAAGGAGAAACCAACCTAGAACTAAAGAAAAAATTCTTGACATTTAGAACAATTAATCAGTGGAACAACTTGCAGATGTTGTGGATGTTTAAACAGTGGAAGATTTTAAGAAGAGATCCCGTTGCTAACCAGTAGTTAAAGGTAAATAGAACCCCACCCTGCTGCTAAAGGTATTCAGCTCTTTTTATAAGAGAACACAATTAGGAAAGGAAATTCTCCAAAAAGAATTTAAGCAATAAAATGTAAATGTAGGGACATTTATCTGTTTTTCTCTTTACACTTCATGTCTCTGCTGTCTATTCATAGGGCTGCAACTAGTAAACTGACTGGAAGGGTAATCACGACTTAAGGATAGAGATTAATACTCATTATAAATAGGAGATTCTCATAATCTGTAACAGTGTTTCTCAATGTCAGCCACTAGTAGACTTCACCTTCCAGAATTCCACCAGCCACATTTCAAGTCCACAGATCTTACAGTAGCTAAGGTTGAGAAACACTGATTTACACAATCAATAATAAATCAAATAACGGACAGTTTAAGAACAAGGCAGGATTATTGATCTCTGAATTTATTCCTCTTCCCACCCTTCCCCATCAAGAAGTTACAAAAATAAATTATATTAGGTATTGTTTTACTTTTTTCACTCTCGGCAAGCAGATAAGTTTACTTGAATACAATGAGCTCCCATACTATAGATTGGAGGCAGAACTCTGCATAGGAATTCAAACTGGGGAGAATTAGTAATATTTGTCTTGACATAGAGGGTTAAAAACCACTTGAAGTGCTCATTCTACTTTGGAGTAAGGCATCGTATCCAGGTAAAACATCATCCAATCAAAACTAAAATCATCAGGTCTTTCCTTCTTGCATCCTTAAATTTGAAAGAATAATTCCCTCTAGCAGAGAGAGATGGATTAGACTCATAAAACAAGAATTAATTATTCATTAGTCCAGTTGCCATCCACTGCTTTTTACTGAACTGTTTTTTTAAAAAATAGATACTAAAGTACTTATTAAATAATTGCTGCTGCAGATATATAACTTCTTACCCTTCTTTCATGTCATTAATAGGAAGTGGCACTCTGCCTCCCCTATCAAGAGCTGATGTGATGTTTATGGCATTCAGGCGCTCAGGCTGCCATACGTTTTTTACGGCTCCAAGAAAGTCTCCAAGAACCTCACTGGCCAACATTTCCTCTACATTCATGTTTTTAATGAAGAATTCTGCTTGATATGGCAAAAGAAGATCTAATTGCAAAAAATAAAATAAAATTGTGTCTTAGACCTTTTCAAATTTACTAAAAGAGACCGACTAGTAAATCATAAATGCAGACCAAAACTTGTGTTGTTAAGCAACACAGTTAAGTGAGTTTTGCCCCATTTTACGATCTTTCTTGTCACAGTTGCTAAGTGAATCACTGCAGGCAAAGACAACCCACTGTCTTTACCTGTCAGAACATTGCAAAATATGACCCTGGGACACTCCAATCATCATAAATATGAATCAGTTGGTAAACGTCCAAGTTTTGATCATGACCTTGGGGATGTGCAATTGTAAATGTGAAAAATGGTCATAAGCAGGGATGAAATCCAGCAGGTTCTGACAGGTTCTGGAGAACCGGTAGCAGAAATTTTGAGTAGTTCGAAGAACCGACAAATGCCACCTCTGGCTGGCCCCAGACTGGGGTGGGAATGGAGATTTTGCAATATCCTTCCCCCTGGAATGAGCAGGGAATGGGAATTTTGCAATATCTCTCCCTGGAGTGGGTTGGAAATGGAGATTTTGCAGTATCCTTCCCCTGCCACGCCCACCAAGCCATGCCCACTAGTAAAAAAATTGTAGTAGTAAAAAAAGTGGATTTCACCACTGGGCATGAGTCACTTTTTTCGGTGCCAATGCAACTTCAAATGATCACTAAGTTGTAATTTAAGGATACGTATATAGTAGTACTACATATTTTTTTATCTGCATGAATAAATATAAGCATGCCTAAGAAAGGCCCAATCTTTTAAGTGATTATAAGACCAAGAATGCTACATTCCATGGATTGATTATTTGTGCTGGCACATCTCTTGCACTGCTTTTAAACCAATACTACATCATTCTCATTTAATAGCAGGCCATGACTTGTATAATTTGGAAGTAACCAACCATAACATGTTCAATTTTGGAAGAGGTCAGTCATTCTCTCTTAACCCAACCCAGCAGGGGTTGTGGTTGTGGCAGGGCTTAAATGTAAAATTCTGTGGGCGTGGCTTGGATTTTGTGGGCGTGGCTTGGTGGGGGTGTAATGTGACTGGCTGGGTGGCCAACTTTTTTTTTTATTTTAACTTTTCAAATCATTTTTTCTGCAAATGCAAAAAAATGCTTTGAAAAGCCTCTGCCGATCAGGAACACAGCTGGGATCGTCAGAGCCTTTTCAAAGCATTTTTTAACCACCTCTTCTGCTGAAGAGGTTGCAGAAAAAAATGCTTTATAAGTCTCTCTGACGATCCCGGCTGAGTTGCCTGATTTTTAAAAAATGCTTTGAAAAGGCTCTGAAGATCAGGCAACTCAGCTGGTATCGTCAGAGAGACTTTTAAAGCATCTTTCTGCAACCTCTTCAGCGGAAGAGATGGTTAAAAAATGCTTTGAAAAGGCTCTGATGATCCCAGCTGTGTTGCCTGATCGTCAGAGCCTTTTCAAAGCATTTTTTAAATCACCTCTTCCTCGGAAGAGGTTGCAGAAAAAAATGCTTTGAAAAGCCTCTGAGATCCCAGCTGAGCCGCACGATTATCAGAGGCTTTCTTTTTTACTTTTAAAAGCATTTTTTCGGCGGAAGAAGTTGTAGAAAAAATGCTTTTAAAAATAAGAAAAAAAAAGTCTCTGATGATCGTGCGGCTCAGCAGGGCATGGTGGGGGGGAGTGCAGGGATTTTTCCTACCGGTTCTCCGAACCACCCGCTGCCATCGCTACCAGATCGGGTAATCCGGTCCGAACCAGGAGCATTTCACCCCTGGGTTGTGGGGAAAGTAAGAGGAGGAAAGAGTATTAGGCATGTTCACCACCTTGAGTTATTTATAAAAATAATGAAGGAGGGGTATAAATGTATAAAAATACTGTGTAAATACGAACTGATACTATCAATGTTAATATTTCAGAGATATAATTATATGATTTGACAAGACACAGTATCAAATACCCTTTTCCCATTCCCATTACTTTTAACTATTTAGTAAACCTTAACCAATTTATATTATTTATCAACTGAATCATCCAAAATACTGAAATAATTCTTGAGGACATACCTTCTGCTGACATTATATTAATAATTAAATTATGTCTTGCTGTCTCAAAGGTACGTCTGTTATAAGCAGTGATCTAATAATTGGGAAAAAAGTAAAATGGTAACTAATTATTATATTTTTTAAAGGATAATATGGTAAACATTAATAATGATTATCTTAAATTTGTCACAAATAAGATTTTTGTTTAATCTTCTTTTACTGAAAAACAGAAAATCACAGAACAAGCTATGTCAGGGGTAACCTATTCTCTTTTCAGTTATAATGTGACTAAATAAATTTTGAGAACTACAGGGCATTCCAGTATTGATGGATATTTCTGTCAACATGCATTTTTTAAAAAATAAACATTCTGCAAAGTAAGTACCTCAATGATAGTTGGCTTGCCCATGTTTTCTACAGTTGGTGACCCATAGAGTACACCATCACTATATGGTGTTCTTTGGATGTAACGCAACCAGCCAGGTCTATCAGGGTAACCCATTAGGTTCGTATTAAATGTTATGGGATCATTGTTTATCTCACCTGGATAAACAGAGACAATCATGTTAAGATATGATTTAATCATCTATACACCATATTTTTATGCTCGTTCCAATGGTAAATTCCTACTATTTAGATCCTTAATAATTTAGGTCCTATTTTCATTATGGTAGTAAACCCCAAAAAGTATAGCTATAGTTCTTTACAGTTTTGGCCAACAGTAATGAACTATTTGAAAATGAAATGAAAAATGGAATATTCAGCAACTGCCACTGACTTCTAATACTACATAAATGCCAGTATTAGTACTAAATTAGATCTAACCCTAATTAAGTTGGTATTGCAGTTTAAATGATGTTGTTTCATTAACCGTGAAGGCTGTATCCCTCTATAGGAACAAGTATTAAGAATGTTTGTTAATTTTAGTATAATAGTCTGATTTGATGTCATGGAAATAAGAATAATAACATGTATCACAATAGATATTTTTTATAAAATGTAAATTGGAGAAGAGGTGATAGCGAAGAAAAATTGCAAGCTTTTTAATGCTACGTACATTCATAATCCTTGCAAGTTACTCTAAAGGCCAAAAGATTTGTGATACCAAATGTGTTGGTTGTAAATCTAATCAGAAAGAGAGAGCAAGAGAGATGATATTTTCACATCAAATTAACTGGGACTCCCATTTTTACTGGGACTCTAGCATATTCAGTATTTTCACACTTTCTTTTCTCTCTCTCTCTTATGCACCCGAGCCAATAGTTTTTGAGCTAGCACTTTTGAAGAGAAAGTAATGATTATGTGATCTTCATAAAGTTAAAGTAGAAGCTAGGTAACAGTTTTATATACTTTTACAATTGTAAATATTTCTTACCAAGCTTTGCATAAGGAGGAAACTCTCCCTTAAAATATTCTCTCTCCAAAACATGAACAAAGAGAACTCCAGCAGAAGGATAAACATTTCGATCAGAATGCACCTTAGAGAGAATTGTGTACACTGGAAAGCAGGAGAATAGAAGAGGACACAACATGAAAAAAACAGATCCATGGAAAATAGTGATTACATATGCTTATTAAAACAAACTGAAAAATATAACATGGAATACAAACCGCAAAATATTTGTTGCCTTTTAATCTTCACAGATATTCTTCAGGTATGTGGCCCCTGATACTGAACAATTTAGAATTTCAATCTTAATTATATAAAACCCAAGAAGCAATTTACAAGTCAATTTGTATGTAGCAAAACATGTCATTCAAAGCAGCTACATTTTTTGACTAATTTGATGAAAAAGAAGAAAAGAATTTTCATGGTACTGTATTTCTCAATTCATGTAGTTATTATGAAACGACTCATATTGCAATCAATTTTATTTCCAAATATGTTTGTTACAGTCTTAGTATGTTAAAAGTAAATAACACAGAGAAGCAAAACAAAAGGAGGGCTCTGTTTGAAAGAACTTTCAGAAAGCCTGTAATTTATGGCTAAATGCATTGTTTCCTTACTCCTGACAACCCTCTTGTTAAAAAAAAATTATGATCAATCTTTCAGGAAGTATATATAACTGATAACAAAAGCAACTTGCATTCCTTGATGAGTTCCAGCACATCAAGAGCATCTCTCAACTTGAGAAGAAATGGGTGGGGCACAATTCTGATCGCTATCAGATTAAGACTGGTGCATAAATTCCACTGTTTTTAAGCCTGCATTATAATCAGTATGAATAATAAATGTTAAGTGCACCAAATCTATAGTTATACTTTATTAAAACTATGTAAAATTACATATATGAATATACATGTATGAGAACTTTAGATACAAGTTTTATATTGCTTTTTATTTCTTCTCTTTTCAGTTTATTTTTCTTATTTTTTTAATAATATAGTCTAAATAATAATAATAATAATAATATATTTATATTATTATTATTATTAATAATAATAATATATTTATTTATTTAAATAATAAATAAATAAATAAATAAATAAATAAATAAATAAATAAATAAATAAATAAATAAATAAATAAATAAATAAATAATAAATATCTGCCTATCTCAGGTTCTTGGGAAGCAGTTGGTAGGTAGAGAAAAATGCCAAAGCCAGTCTGAATATATGGCTGACTTTGTTAAGAACCCAATCTATATAAAATAAGAAACAAATGCAGTTTTATAAAAAAATTCTGTGAGGAAATCCTTAGCAATAGAAGTCTAACTGAAACACATTCTTTAACGCTCTCATTGAACTGTCTTACTGTTTACTTATAAATGTGTGATTAATCTAAAACTTTGTATTCATAGGAGAACAAAGTAGAATCAATCTAAAACCAATTGTGTATGAGATAGCTAAGATTCCAGTGAAGTATTTCTCAGTAATTCAACATAAATAATGTGGGAATTTTATTTTTACCCTGACCCTACCATCCTGACTATAGTATCAACTGCATTAGCATCTCACAAACTTCTTTTATCATTTGCTCACTTCTATTATATTAAGACTAAGTTTATATTTTAGAACTGCTACTTCAAAAAAGAGGACAAAATTTTAGTTGGCTTCTAAAAGTTCAACAATGAAAGCTACTGACAAGTGGTAGTAAAAAGCAAGTACAATTAGGTTATTACATTCAACAAACCTGGAAGGTAATATATATTTTCTATTCACTGTGTCTTAAGATATATAGATGAACTTTCCCTGTTACCCTTTCAGCAAATCCAGTATACACAGAAAATATAATGTATAAAATAACTGAAATATATAATTAGTCAATATTTATGATTTTCCTGAGGTGTGCAATAAATCTTTCATACACATAACAAAACTACATTCAATTTTAACTCCACTGAGAATGAATAATAATTCAAATTACCTAGGTCATTCTGACAACTTATTGTAGGATACCCAGCGATCTTTTAAACCTATTTTAAATGCAAAATTTTTCAATTAACCAGCCAATACAAGCATTCCTCAACTTACAATCATAACTGAGACCAGAATTTTGGTCATAAGTTATGCCAATCATTAAGCAAGTTATCCTAGGACTATGCCCGATTTTATATTGATCTTAACGTAAATGCTGTGGTCATTACATGAATGTTATGGTCATTAATGAAAACTGTGGTCATTAAGCAAACCCACTGTCTGCAACAGGATTTTTTTGCCAATTTATCAAAAGAAATTTCTGATTTGTATTTTTAAAAAACCCATAAATGGTAGCCACAATGCAGGAGGTTGCAAATGGCCATAAAAATGGGCAAGTTCCTATGCACTCAACTTGCAATCATGTGACTGTGGAAGGGGTGGGATCACAATTTTTAGGCTATCTCAAATTTAAATGATTACAAGGAGACTTGTAATGCCTGTGTGAGCTGTCAAGCATATGAATATTTAGGTATGTAATCCATATCTATTGGAAACAACCTTGATGTTTTGATATGTTGCTTGGGATAGGAGCAAATCTAATAGTTTGTCCCAAGCCAAAGACTACAGGTAAGAAACGTACAAGTCATAACAGAAATCTGAATTAATACCTTGTAGAAGCTTTTACAAATTTGTAAAAGTAGGCCATTGGATGTACAGAATGAAATTACCTAACATTTAAGTCTAAGGAGTGAACACTGCAGGTTGGCCATCCCACACTAGACAAAATCCACATCTTCCATGTGAGGTATGCAAAAAATACTTTAATTAGCGATTTCTTCTATCCCAAGTATATGCTCTGGAATATCATCAGTTGGCTGATAGGAACAATAGTCTCCTGTGCGAGGTGAGATCTAAAGAAGCTGAAACATAAGAGGGTTCTGTGTAATTCTGCAAGCACATAAGATCATGCTTCAGTATCAACTAATTGCATTCCACTGTGCAATGTATCCTACAATATAAATTCTTGCTTTATTGCAGAGTTCTCTTTACAACCCTGTAATCCCTGACTTTGAGATGGGGTCAGGGCAACTGAATAGAGCTGAGCATTTACTGGCCAGATGCCCTCCCTACATTTATACGGACTTCACAGCAGATATTTTGTCTTTGCACCCTGATCTCTCCCTGCCTAGGACTGAACTCTCAACCTTCCGAGTGGGAGGCAAGCGTCTTTACTTCTAGACTACCGTGCCACTCTTATTCCACAGAATATGAAATAAACTAATTCAAGAGAGATTTTAACTCTTGCTTCAGTTGGGTCACTCCACACATGCCAATAAAACTAACCATTAGGGATTTTTCTATTCATCTGAAAAACAGACGGAGAACTTGTTCTTTACATGTGATATAAATGCAAAATCTCCCAGTTTTTGAGGCATTTAATTAAATATACTGTATTATCATATTTTTGTCATTTTCTAATCCAGATGTTCCTCTACAGTATTTTCACATTAGCCAGTTGTTAGCCTACTGTATTTTCCGGCGTATAAGACGACTTTCTAACACACGAAAATCTCCTCAAAAGTCGGGAGTCGTCTTATACACCAGGTGTCGTTCTCCTGTAACCAGGCAGACCAGCCCGAAAGGCTCTGACGAGCCTTAAATGGCTCTGAGGAGCCAAGCTGAATTGCCTGCTGAGTTGCTGCTAAACAGCTGAGTTACAAGCCAGAGCCATGTAAAAGGAAAAAACTTTCCTTTTACACAGCGCTGGCCATCCCAGCTGAGTTGCCTGATTAGCAGGCAACTCAGCTGGGATTGCCACAGCTTCGATGGCCAGCGCCGTGTAAAAGGAAAAAACTTTCCTTTTACATGGCTCTGGCGATCCCAGCTGCTAATTTTTGCCTGCTAATTGGTAGCAAAAATCCCCCTCCTTCCTCCAGCTTGCTTACTTTAGCTGCTAGCCGCAACGCTTGCCTTACTTCAATTGCCTGCAATCCATTGAATCAGCAAGCAACTGAGTTTCCCTGCCTGCAATCAAGCAGGCAGGGAATTGTGGACTTCAACTCCCAGAATTACTCAGCCAACAAAGCAAAGCTGGCTGAGGAATTCTGGGAGTTGAAGTCTACAAGTCTTAAAGTTGCCAAGGTTGGAGACCCCTGTTCTATTGGGTAAGTTTTTTCCCCCTTTGGGAGCTTTAAAAAAAATAGTTAATTGGGGTTTTTTTTAGTTGTTCTTTTTTAGACCTAGCCATTTAAAGGCTAGGTCTAAGTTTTAGGCTAGGAAGTTTTAAATTTAGCTTTCATATAAAAATAAAAATAAAATAAAATATTTGTGCAGCTTTCTGAGATTTAGTGTGTTTCTGTAGTGTTTCACTCTAACTACACAAACACACAAAATCTCACAAAGCTGTATGTGGAATTTTGTGTGTGTAAAGTGTGAAAATTGGGTTTTTGGGCTTTTTGTGGCTGTGTGAGGTTCCTGCTTGTTGCAGGCGCCATTTTGGATCTAGCACAGCTGCTTTTACATTGTGGGTGAGCCAGCTGATGTTTTTTAATTTTTATTTGGTGTGCGTTGGAAGAGGGGTCGTCTTATATAGCAAGTATAGCCCAAACCCTATATTTTTACAGGAAAAGTCAGGGGTCATCTTATACGTCCAGCCGTCTTATACGCCGGAAAATACGGTACTTTCTAATCAAAGCAGGTATTTCATTAGCATATTTATTCCACTATTTCAAACAATATCACTATTAAAATAATGGGGTGACCATATTGTGTGGTACTCTGAGCATATTAAGAAGAAATGAAGAGTAGTCCAACTATATTTGCTGTTCATTAATCTTTGTCAGCATAAAATGACTGCGCAATGCTTCAGATATTATTCTTAAAGAGTGCAATAGAACAATTAAGGGTTTCCACACTCCCAAATTAATCTGCAAAATTAATCCCAAACTAGCTACTGGCAGTTCTTATTCAATCAAAGGAGTCCTATCGCAAGTGTTATAAATGTTCTTTCATTTCTGGTTATGGCTGCAAATACATGTTTTCCCAATTTCCAGCTTTGTCATGAAGCTCTTGATGCATTCCAGTTTTCTCATATGGTCTGTTTTCCCACTGCAGTATAGGAAATGTTGCCTTGACATAGGAAGTTGACTTATTTTATTTTAGAAGTCACACTATTGTATTTAATTCATTAATTGAACCAGTATGTAATTATTCTACAGAAACATTTCTTTCCCAAATCATACTTTAAGATTCTAGAATTTAATCTACCGATTCTCAGAAGTGGTGCACTAATTGTTTAGTTTCCGTTCAGTCTTATTCTTCTATTTTTATTTTTTTTAATGTAAGATAGCTAACTATCACAAAAAAATTAAAATCAAAGCCTAAAATGGTAGGAACAATTTTTCCCTAACTGATCCAGTTTAAAATATCCCCTAAAATGAATTGAGTCAAGAACTATAAACGGGAATAACATGAATAAGCAGCATTATAAACTAATTATCTCACTCACCAGTTTATTAATGTGAGTAAGGAAATGCCAGTATAGAGGAATGCACAATATTTTTAAACGGAGCCATTATTTGAATGAGGAAAACCACAAAAAATTTAACTGAAAAGTTTAGTAGCAAACAAAAAAATTAGAATGAGGAAAACAACATTTAGAAGATTAGATGTTTATATATTTGTTGTTTATCTGCACACATTGTCAGTAAAACACAACAGAAGTAATTTATCGCACAAATATTGCAGAAAGTAGAAAAGTCCCATTTAAATGCCTAAACTTACCATTTTTCTCAGCAGCCTTAATGCTACTGCTAATATATTTGATGATGTACTTTGTCTTCCCTTTAATCATTCCATTTACGCCAGAAGGAGGGTATAAGAAAAAAGCTTTCCAAAGTAAAACAGATGCAAGATAAATAAATTAATACTTGGTCAACTATTTTTTCAGTGGTCAAAGGTCATAAATCAAAAAACATTTCTTGTGGTAGATTCTTATCGTTGCTTGTTAAAAGAGAAACAAGAGAGATTTCTTAGTTTATACATAATGCTAAACAAGCCATGGATGAAATTGCTTCAATTGATTAAGACGCTACCACTTAAAGGAGGAAGCAAATAGAAGCTATTGGAAATGTACACTGGTATATTGCTAACTTTATTATAGTTAAGCAAGAATTCCTAGCAATACAGCATAGTCTAATGTTCAGGCATAATGTTTCAGTTCTATACATGGTAAGGAATAAGAGGGAAATTCATAGGTGAGGGAACCTTGGTGCTCTCTGAGCTTGCTTGTTTTCTTATAGATGTTTCATTACCCAAACTAGCAGTGATAATGTTACCTGGTTTGGGCAATGAAACGTCTGCAAGAAAACAAGGTGCTGATATTTTTTTTTAAGAGTGTTGCTAAATCTGTTTTAAGATATTAATGGCTATTGAATATTTTTGTTTCCAAAGAAATGCAAAGATAACATCTTAACCGCTTCCTGACATTATAAAACACCCTAAGTACAGATCACTTCTCCAATTTGTGTCAGAAATGGAGTTTGAGCTATTACTGTTAATCTAACATTAATACGGTTCCTCAAAATTCACACATATTTCTTAAACATTGGTTTCACCCATAACATTTTATCTTGAGATCTTGTTTTCTTGAAACATTGACTGAAAAACATGTTTTTGATGTTTTGAATAAATTATATAATGCCTACAGCATTCAGAGTATAAAACCATTTTAAAATCATTTTAAAAACAAACATTGGATAGCTCTATCCTTTCACCAGAATTGCAGTTCCAAGGGAAGTGGTGATCCCCTGCGATTTCCAAAGGCTGCCTGTTCCTGGAGCCTCAATGGGTGATAGTACCCACCGATACCAGCAAATTCGGTTAGGGAGCTCACTGCAGGGCACAAGTCGCTCAGGTCACATGGTAGTTGGTTCTACAAGTAGCTCTTGATACAGTAGTCATGATTGAAATTTTCTACAGCCCAGGTAGACAGAAAACGTCTCTCCAGAAGGACAAGCTCCTGGATGCAGTTCCTATAACTTTCCCTTCAGCTTCCATGAAAACCAAATTGATAGAATAGGAGATCAGAAATACCTATCATAGTAGAGATTTGGAGAAGGAGAGGAAGACAGAGGGCATAGCAGCCTGTGTATGTTCAAAAAAGTGTCTGTATATTACACATATGGATGAGTAACAAGTTTATCTCAGGGAAATGATGCCCAAATTAACTCTGGGATCTTTTATTTTTTTTATTTTTTTAATAATATTTTATTAATTTTTTATAAATACAGAAAGTTTTCATTTCTATTTACATCGGATTCGCAGTGTTTATACATATATACATGAAATTATTTGGTGTCACCTTTACCATTTGTTATTATTTATTTAACACACTTTTTACTCCTGTTTTTGTTTTTTTTCTTGTTCATCCATTCATACCACCTTTCCCACACAGTATAGTAGTCTGAGTTTTCATCATTATTTAATTCATAGGTTAATTTGCTCATCTCTGCACACTCTAATACCTTCCTAAGTATGAGTTCTTCTGGTGGCAGGGTTTTTTCCTTCCAATATTGGGCATAAGCCAACCTAGCAGCTGTAATTATGTGTATCATTAAGTGGGTCTTTGTTTTCCCAAATCTCTTCTTCACCATTCCCAGGAGAAATAGTCCCTGGATCTTTTAACCATCTTTTAAAATAATTTAATCTCTGATTTAAACATGGGGGACACTGAGTGAGTGTGAAACATTGGCACCATATTGCTGCCTGAAAGAATTTGCTAAAACACACAGAGAGCAGAGAACTAAGCATCTTATACATTGGGGCTCTCTAAAAAATAAATCTATTGATAAAATATATCTGGTGTTGCTTGCTATTAATATCTTAAAACAGTATTCAAGATAGTGAATATTGAATTCAAGTTTTGTTCTGTGACAAAACAATAAAGGAAGATTCATTAGCTATTTAATGAATAACGTCACAGTTAGTTGAAACAGCAAGATGCCCCAAAGGCATGACTGAACCTAATAATTAAAGTACTAGTGAAACAAGTTAATGAACTAGATTGCAAGCTGAATCAAGAAGAAACTGAGAAAAAAGTCCATTTCTAAATTATGCAATTCTAAAACTTAAACTGCATCCCAAGTACATACTGTGAAAGAGAAACTAAGAGGTCAGGTGCAACTTGCCCTCATCAGAAAGTGTTTGCCCAACAACTAGAAAAACTGTAGAAATATGAAAGTTAACTTTAGCCTCTGCATCACAGGGTCATTAAGACTGACTAAAGAATGTTATTGGAACATTGGAAGGGACCTTGGAAGTCTTCTCGGCACTGCTCAAGCAAGAGATCCTATATTATTCCAGACAAATGGACATCCAATCTCTTTTTTAAAATCTCTGGTGATAGATATGGAACTTGTTACAAAGGTTGGAGTCAGGGGTGAAATTTAAAATTTTTCCTTACCAGTTCTGTGGGTGTGGCTTGGTGAGGGGGGGTGTCCTGTAACTGAGTGGACATGACCAACTCGATGTCACTCACAGCCATGCACACTCAGTCACAAGACCCCCCTCCCACCAAGCCATGCCCACAGAACCCGGTAGGGAAAAATTTTTAAATTTCTATTCTGCCGGTGTGTCTTTACCTTTCTCCCATGGCTCCACCCACCCGCCCCATTCCCCGGATCCGGCGAATGCACCATTCCCGACTCCGGCCTTGCTGCGAAGCCGCTGCCTGCCCTTTACCACATGGCTCCGCCCCATTCCCCAGAGTCGGGGAATGCACCATTGCCCGACCCCTACTGCTCACCTTTCTCCCGGGGCTGGCTGTCAGGGAAAGCAAGCGCCCAAAAGTTACTGGACTTGCTCACTCTCCTTCTTGAATGAGCCGCTTTGGTCCACGTGCTGCCTGCGCAAGCACACACCCAACCTGCCGCTGAATTAAATAAACTGTGTGCGCTTGCACAACTGGCGCATGGACCAGAGCGGCTCATTCAAGGAAGACAGTGAGCGACTTCAGTAACTTTTGGGCGCTTGCCTTCTCTGACAGCCAACCGCGGGAGAAAGGTGAGCAGTAGGATATACCACGTGGCGAAGGGCAGGCAGCAGCTCCATGGTAAGGCCAGAGTCCAGAAATGGTGCATTCCCCGACTCCAGGGAATGGGGTATGTGGGCAGAGCCTCCAGCTACCATTGCTACCAGTTCTCCGAACCACTGGCCATCATCGCTACCTACTCACCCGAGCCGGTCCGAACTGGGAACATTTCACCCCTGCTTGGAGTAGTTTATGACAAAAAAAGGAGAAAAAGCTTAAAAAAGGAGTGAATGCATACTCCAGAAAATGGTTGTATATTCTTTCTTGTTCCGGAACAGAATAATGGATATTTAATGCTCCACGAAGGGCAGAAAAATCCTAGCCTAATCAGAAGGAATTTTGTGAATAAGAGATCAAGGAATGCATTGGCCTTCCAAAAGCGGTGAAGACCTGGCTTTTCTGGCAGGTCTGGGGCCGTTGATCTCGCTGTTGCGATCTGGCGAGATCCGGCCATGAATGGTGTAAATGGGTTTTAATTGTTTTTAATGTTTTAATTTTTAATGTTTTTATATATGGTTTTTAAATGTATTGTAAGCTGCCTTGAGTCTTCGGAGAAGACGGAGAAAGGCGGCATACAAGTTGAACAAATAAATAAAATAAATAAATAGAACTGCAACAGACAGGATGAGATCAAATGAGAAAAATAAGCTAGACCTTTTCTTCATAGGGTACTGTGCGATGAAAAAAGTGTAAAAGATTTGAAAATTATCAGGTTTTAACTAGTAAAAGAGATGCCAGTTATCAAAGAAATAAACAGATGCAAACTGCTTCTTGTTTACATAAGGTCCAGCTCTTTTCATGAAAAAAAAATAAGAGGAACTGTACAAGAGTTTTTCTGTCTCAAATTTTCTAGATATCTCACTCTATAGAGTAGAATAAAAACTCCCTTTTTATGACCCTGTAGTCCTTGTTTAGGGTAGAGCTGGGGCAACTGGATGAAATTGAACATTTACTGGCTAAATACTTACTGAAATTCTTGTAATTTTTAATTTCCTCCTATAAAAATACTGACTATAGAGATGTAGAGTCTATTCATTGGTATTACTACTTCTAGTCCATATTGCAAGGAAGACAATAAAATTCTGTACCATCCGTCCATATTATTATAATAAAATAATAATTCCTTGCTAGTTGGGCCTTGACTCTGCAAGGAATCTTGATAGCTATTGGCAAAAGGCACTAGTAACTATTTGTGGGTACAGCATTCATTTATATGCATATATCTATTAAAATTTACCACAATTCTAGAAGATTTTGATTATGACTAAGGACAAGTACATTATTCAGCTGTGTGATAAGCAAAGGAACATAATAACATTATGTCAAATCATTCCTTTAAATTCAGTTATATATTAAAACAGACTTTTAAAATTATTACTCAAGCCAGTAGTTTATTAATATATTTGACCTTTACACCTTTTTATAACTAATTGGTAAAATAAGTTCACTTACCACCATCTAGAATCAAGACATGTTTTACAAAGTTAGTCTAGGATCCTATATATATTTATCACAATGATTAAGGAAACACCAGCATTATACAAATTATAGCAGGGACCAATCTACAAACCTCACACAGTTCTCATTAATCACATAACAACATGGGAGCAATATCCTATAAAAAAAGAGCCAGTCCCCACGCACTGATAGACACATTGCACATACAAGTACATATTTTGATATACTCAGATTTTGATATACTTATGATATACTTATGATTAAGTATATTTTGATATACTTATGGCAAGAGTGACTATAATTCAGATGGCAAAACCCCAGCAAATGAAAATATCCAAAAATTCCAGCAATCTCTGTTAGAAAATGCAAGAAAGGAGCAAGAAATAATAATCAAAGAAATTAAAGATATATACTGTGTTTCTCCAAAAATAAGACATTATTTTATTTTGACCTCCAAAATATGGCCTTGGCCTTATTATTGGGGGGTCTTACTATTTTTCAGGTGCAGGATGCCCCTGAACATCGGCCTGCTGCAGGGGTGCCGGACTGGTGCCAGAGTGCTGACCAGCTGCTTTGCCGGTGCCGCTCAGGCCGCTGCCTCCAGCAATCGTGGCAGCTTTTAATTTGCTTCCCATGCAAACAACATGAGGTGAGGAGGCGAGGCAGGGGGCGCTAACGGTAGAGGAACATGCCCCACGCACACCTGCCATCCACTTGGAGCCATTCCCGCAAACCGCTCCACTTTCCTCTCCCCACCAACAGTGTGTAACTTGAGAACCAGCACCTTGGATTCTCTCTTTAAAACTCTTCCTGGCCATCCTTTTGTTCTCTGCTTCAGTACCAGGATCTGCAACCAACCCACATCCCACCCCATTCCTGGCTAGGGGTGGTGGTGTTCTGGACAACTTTGGCAAGGCTGGCTGGATGACTCTCAGGGTAGAGACCCTCATCCTGGCCCCCTTGGCCACTTTGAGAACGGCCGTGCAAGCCCAATCCAGCCCAGTCCAGCTAGACTCCTTGGTTGGCAGCCAGGGAAGTGGGGTTACACACTGCTGGGGTGGGGGGGGAGGAGAAGAGGCACTGGTTTGGATTGCAAAAGCCATGGATTGGCTCGATCGCCTTCCTCTTGAAAGGGAAAACAGGAGATCTGGGGTTTGGACAAGCAGCAGAATTCTTGCTTCTCCACCTCCCCACCCCTTCCCAAATGCCACTCCCCCTAGCAGGCCAAGATTGGCAAGATTCAAGGTAAATCTCTCTTTCAGCGCCTCCTCTCTCTCTTCTCCCAAGTGGCAGCGATGCGTCCAGCTCACCAAATCTGGCCTGCTGATCTCAAGCAGCAACAGCAGCGGCTCTGACCAAATTGTCCCTGGCAATGCTGCGGCCAAGATCCAACCATGCAGATACCATTTCATGGCTGCACAGACAGCCTGCAGTGGCCCCTGCTTGGAGCTCTGGTGCCAGTACCCCTTCCAACAGGGCTAGGTCTGGCAAGAGTTTGTTTGCGGCCACTACTAAAAGAAGAGGCATGCAAGCTATGGTTTGCGGGAATGGCCTCTGTGAGGCCATTCTGGATAGATGGTATGTGCATGTGGGGCATGTTCCCCCAACATTCGCCCTCCCTGCATCACCTCTTCACCTCATGCTGTTTGCACTGGAGCTGCACATATGTATAAGTATTTGGGGGGGCTTATTTTCGAGGGGAGCTTGTTATAGCACATGCAGTCAAAAGCCCAATTGGGCTTATTATCTGGAAATGTCTTATTTTCAGGCAAACACAGTAGTATAAAATAAAATATAGCTAAATTTATTCTTACTTTCACTATCTTTTGCATTACTTCATATATTTTGTTCTTTAAACTTCCTGCTTCTCTTTTCCACAATCTCATCAATTCATTCAACTACAATTGACTCAATCTTCCCCTTCTCTTTCACCCATTCATCTTCCCTTCATATATTTATTTTGCAATTCCATTTTCATGTACAATGTCCTAGGTTCAAACATCCTCAATATCTTTTTTTTATACTGACCCATCCCTTTTATATTTAATCCACATTACTTCATAACTCATTCATTCCTGAGATTATATTTTCTTCTTCTTTTTCTTTTCTTTTGTCCATGCATTTCTTAACCACTCAATTCCCACTCAATTCAACTTACTTTTATGTTTCTACATTGCTTAACTTTCACTTACATATAAGATAGTGGGCAAAAGTCCATTTAGCTTCTTTCAACAAGTACCATTCTTTGCAACTTACAATATACTCCCTACCATTTTTCTACCAGGCTTTATACACATTAAAATTTGTATATTAATGTTCAACTGTTTTCAACCTTGCAACTGTTAATTCCATTTTCCCTGAAAAGTGCAACTACCTAGGCATTTGACAGACTAATTTTCATATTTTACTTTTCATTGTATCATATAATTTATTTTACATTCACTGAAAACCAAAATAAATTGCAAAGTTTACAGGTAGACACAAATATGCATACACTACAGACCAACATATGAATGTACCCAAAGCCTTATACATTTACCTATAAATACATTCAACAACCAAAAGGGTACCATATATATTTATCTTACCCCCTTCTGAGTGCTAAAAAGTATTCAACAATTGTCATAATGATATACATCTCAATATTTGCTGCAGAGCAAAAAATGTGTTTTTCAACCATTGCACAACATAACACTTATCAACTTTTGCTCATTGTCATGTTTTCAATCAGAACTCCTCTAGATATTTTCCAAGATACCTTTAACACATTAATCCACATGTAGCTTTTGCCTTAATTTTTTGATACATTTTTCTTTGTGTAGCGATGGCTAATCTTTTGGGCTCAGTATGTCAAAAAGTCAGGAAATGCCTATCTTGATTCTGCTGGTGTATCACTCCCACACTCATACTGGACAAAAAAGGCCTCTCTGGATCTCCTCTCCTCTCTTCCCGTTCCCTTCCTGTCCCTTCCGTCCCCTGCCCTTCCGTCCACAGTTCCTCTCCAGACTCTTGGTTTTGTCGGTCCTCTGGAGCCCTAGAAAATTGCATGAAAATGCTCACGCAATTTTTGGACACCCCAGAAGCTGTGCAGGAGCAAGATTTTCTCACACAAATTCCAAAAGGCCTGAAGATGTAGTGTGTCACACCAAGTGGCATGGTATGTGTCAAAGGTTTGCCATCACTAGCGTAGGAGAATAAAAATGGATTCTTTCTATAGTCAAGTATGGAAGCAGTCTTTACATATTTGTTAAAATTGCATCCATGCCATAAACAACCACATGCCAATTTTTTAACTATTTGCCAGTTTATTTATTTATGATTCAAATGTATTGCCTGCCTAATTCCAGATTCTGGTGCCATGCAAAACTTTAAAAAATCAAAACCATAAAAATAGCAAACAACGTTAAAAAAACAGGAAATCCAGACTAAAATATTCAGCTAATAAATCATATACAAACACATATAAACATACACACAAACATTGGCTATTAAACAATGACACACATCAACCCCAGGTCTGAGAAGAAACCTAGGTTTTCAAGTTATCCTATATGCTTTGTTCTTAATTTATACTTAATTTATATCTTTATTTATATTTAATTATAGATCATCACACACTGGATAAAACTAAGAAAAAAAATCCCACTTCTTTGAATATGGTCAAAGAATGTGATCAAAGTCTTTTACAACACTGTACAAAGGGACATGACTTAAAATAATATCCGTATCTCTTCTGCACCAATAGCTTATGGAAAAATGAAGTGATATACCTTTCTGATAGATTCTATATATTTCTTCCTCAAACACTACTAAGCTGCAGGACAGGATAGTTCCTGAAGTTAATGCACTATAACAAATAATCTAAAGTGCAATAGTCCATACATTCAATTCTCAAGTACATTTGAATTCAAGTATGTTTGAAGAGAAAGGACTGACTGAAGAATCCCCATCTAGGATAAAAGCAGTTGTATACTGCACCCTGGTGGCTGATATAAGTAATGTGTTGCATTATCATTATTTTCCAGCGTTCTGTTATGCATATTTTTTCATTTATTTTTCTTGTATATTGACTTCTTTGATAATATTCCACTACATTCCCATACAAACCACTCAGCTACATCGAGATTACAGAAGTTATGCAAAAATATGTATTTTTGTAGAAGAATTAATAAAGTATACATTTTGTGCCCCTGACTATATGGATGTAATGATGTGTATGCATGCAATATTCATGTGTAAAACAAGCAAAAAAACCCACACATTTAGACATCATATTGGGAAAGAAATATGAATTTGGGATAGGAGAGAGAAGCAAAAGGAAAGAGAGGTTTCTAAAAGGGAGTGTATTTTGTGGAATTCTTTTGGCTGTTTATGCAATAAATGTTATGATTCACCAATCCTAAAATAAGCAGCTAGTCTGTGGCTGTAATAATGTTCACAAAACTTTCTAAAAATTGAATGAGTTCCAAAAAAGATCAGAAAAACTACCATAATTACAGGTACCTAATTTAAGATATCCCTTCTATTTCAACTTATTGGCTAATATGTGCACACCCTGATTATAAAAGTGTTTAGTACACAAACCCTAATTTCAAGGCCAGAAATCAGTTTTAGCCTCATGAACAAGATCACAAGTATTTCTAATCTCCTACGATCATATAAAAGGATGTTGTAAACATTCAGTGTTCTGATGAATGAGCATGATTGTCTAAAAATTGTTTTGCAAATCTTTGTGCATACTATTCAAATGCAAAGGCCTGGGAATAGAGATATTTACAGTCAAACCTCTATTTGCATGCAACATCAGTGACAAAATCGTACAAAAATATGAAATATGTTAAGCAAACATCACTGCTGAATGAGATAAGGAAAAAAGCTAGTTTATATCACTATACTACATGTTTAAACTACTATAACTTACTTTATTTATTTCATTTCATTTATCAAGGATCACATATTAACATTAAAATACCTGTATAGACTTCAGTAAGAAAATATGCAATTTACTTTCCAAATTCTAACTTCTACTTTTAATAAAATGACTCATTTACATACCTCATTTAACCTGGTTTTCTTAATTGTTAACACTCTCATTCATAGACTTCAAAATCTTTTTATCTTTATTGTAATTTGTAATTACAGAATAAGGAATAATTGTTGAATTATTTGGTTAGTTTTCTTTAACAGTTTGTGGATTTTAGTGCAAATTCTAAGTCACTATAGTGTATCAAAAGTTCAAAGCTATTTTTTCTCAGTTTTGCAGGAAATGATTTTCCTATTTTATGTGTATTCATTACAAGATTTAAAAACCGGAAGCTTGTTGAAAAATAGATGGAGTACATACAGTTCTCATCAATCTTGTAAATCTAGCAGCAGAATATTTAATGGCTTGCACATAGCTTGCAAAAAAGTTTATGAACTTAGAACTTCTTTCAGACCATCAGAGCATGGGGAAACTAGAATAAAGTGCTGGTGTAGTATTATGTAGAAAAGACTTGTGAGATGGTACAAAGAGATGCTGCCTAGGGAACATTCAGACGAGGTCAGAAAAGCTACAGCTGGATAGTGGGCAGAGCAAGTGGCGTAAAAGGTACTCTCAATAGTTTTTCAGGCTGTAAAGCAGGAAGCGCGACAATTGTACTTTCATACTTGCAAGATTCTGTTAATGTAGCTTTAGGATAATATGGAATTAGATTATCTGATTGTGTTTCCTATCTGGTCTATCTGGTAAGGCAAACCACCAATGAGCTGGCCAGCTCTTTGCAATTCCTCTCTGGACAAAAGAAGGCTTTAAGATTGCCCACTAGCTTTCCAGACATTTGCTTCTTGCAAGGGGACCACAATATACTGGTTTCTAATACATTTAGCACTATGAGGGACAAGAATGTAGCCATCTTGCTTAAACCATGGTAACCACCTTTAAATGTTCATATACTTTATTTTCTATCACTTTTGAATAGATGCTTTTTAGCTATTAAGAATTGGATTGGATTGACAAATCTAAAAATATCAGATGAGTTTCCTTCTATAATTAGTAAAAGAAATTTTAAACGAAACTTTAAGGCCTTTTTTTAAAGGAGAGTTAGAACTTTGTTTTGGCAAAGTTACAAATGGACTCAAGCTCCAGATGGATGTGAAATAAGATGTTGGAATTAAGTATAAATCATCCCCACAGGAAAATGCTTTTGTTTTGAATTATTTTAGAAAAAACTTGTTAGAATCGGACTTTGACTTAGACGCTAGAGGAAAGTAGAAGGAACCAAAGATTGCAGTTAAAGGAGAAGAATTCAACTTAGATTCAACTTATAGATAACAGCATGAAACAAAATATTTTAACATTGGTCATATTGAAGAGTATTTGTGAACAGTGGACTCAAAAGTTAATCTTAAAAGTGTCTATCACTATAGATAGACTGTATTTAAAATGTTATAGAAGAACACATTTTGCCTTTCAAGACTGAGACTGATCTGAAAATGAATTTAAAAATGATAAGCTACAAGAATGATATGGATAATGATGCTACACCGGTCATACAAAGAAATCACCCATTGTTTTAATAATTAAGAGAGATACACAAATAACAATCCAGGAGAAAATTTTAGATCATTTTCCTGTATTAAAATTTACAAAAGTGGCTTGTTAAAACTTAGAAAAAAATTATGAAAAGGGATAAAGAAAAAATGAAAAGTAAAAAGAAAGGAATATGATATTAGTTTATTTGATCAAGATTAAAATAGGTATGTTGTTATCTCTACTGACCTTTAATGAACTTTTGCTGACATCAAGACTGAAATGGGATTTTTTTAAAGAACTGTTTACAGATAACAGATAGGATATGCTAAGAAGAGATCATTTGTCATGTTTCAAGAACAGTTAAGTTACTAAAATTGTTTATACTTGTTTAAGGGGAAAGTAAATTCTTTATACATTTCTTTTTCTTTACTTCGTTTTTTTCATTTTTTCCATTTCTTTCTTCTTTTGTTTCTGAACCCCTCTATTTTTTATTTTATTCTTTTATTTTTATTTTGTGTTAATTTACTATTGTAATTTCACTTTTTAATAATGTTTCACTACTAAAAAATAAGACATGTGGTCCACTGAGGAATGTCATCATTCAAAGATATAGTACATACCTTATATATCAATTACTTATGATAGAAAAAACATCCCTAGAGAGCTGTAATTTAGACAGAACTGAATAACATGGACCACCGATTCTTATTACCTGAAGAAACAGGCAATAAATCTGAAAGGTGCATATTCCACATTATATTTTTTTTCTTTTACTTTAATAGTTAATACAGGTAATCCTTGACTTATGACCACAATTGAGCCCAAAATTTATAAAGTGAGAATTTGTTAAGTTAATTTTTCCCAATTTTACACCATTTCTTGCCATAGTTGTTAAGTGAATCACTTTTAGTTGTTAAGTTAGCAACACGGTTGTTAAGTGAATCTGGTTTCCCCATTGACTTTGCTTTTCAGTAAGATTGCAAAAAGTGATCACGTGATCCTGGGACATCACAACGATCATAAATATGAACGAGTTACGAAGCATCTGAATTTTGATCACATGATCATGGGGATGCTGCAAAGGTTGTAACTGTGAAAAACAGTTATAAGTCACTTTTTTTCAATGCCATTGTAACTTTTTGAATTGTCACTAAATGAACTGTGGTAAAGTCGAGGACTACTTGTACTATGTATCCTTAGCTCTCTTACCATAACATTAAAGGCAGTTACTTAATCATAAATACAGTAGTTATCACATATTATTAGAATGTGAACAATTAACCATCTGGGGGAAGAAGAAAAAAACAACCCCAAAACCCCCAATATTTGAGATTGTTGTCTTTCTGAATTTACCTCATTCAAGATTTATTTTTTTGAGCAGGTCTTGTTCTATGTCTTCGCTTCCTGAGACAAGTATTTACAAATGTTTTCCTTTTTTGGTTAGCAGGATACTTTCATCTCCATTTGCCGGTATTGCTCAGCTTTTATCCACATAACCAAGAATGGAAAAATGTGCCTGTTATTCCAAGCTCAGGAATGACAGAAAGCTTTGCTAATGGCTTGTCTGATCTGCAAGACGAAAGTAGCCTCTATCCATTCAGAATTCATACTGTTTAGAACAATATGGAAGAGAAAAAGTGGGAAGATTATAACACCTCTGCATACATGTTGCCTTATTATTTTTTAAAGCACATTTTCCTCTATTTTCTTTGAAATGCAAGTTCTAAAAGATTATTGGACCTTATGCATATATTTTAAACACACCACGTATTATCATCCAAAATCAGTCGATCCTTAAATATATTCCTCTATAAGATAATCTGCTCGTGTTGGTTTGTGGTTTTTTTAATGATTGTAAAAAAAAAAACCACCAGTAATACATCATTAAAAATATTTTTCTGCAACATGCCCTGATGTTATGAAAGGGGGAAGGGAATGGCATCTGGCCAGGGAAGGCAATGCCTTTTTCAGGCAACTAGCCCAACTGCTCCCTCCTTTCTTGCCCGCAAAAAAATATATTTTTTTTTTTTTTAACCCTCCCGGGCAGCTGCTTTAGGAAGGGCGTGCAGGGAAAAACAGCGAGCCGCTGCAGCGGGAGCCGCGACAGAAGACTGGCATCAGGGCAGAGACGAGAAGGAGGGAATTCCCGCTTGACAAGGGTCGGGAATGAGGAGCAACTGTGTGGCAGGCCGTGACCGAGGGAGAATGTGCCATCTAAGCGGGAAGGGCTGGGTCCAAGCGGGGGCTCGGCAGAGACCAACCTGTCAGCAAGAGGGTGGTAAGAGCCGCTCCGCTGGGTTTGCTCTGGGACTGGAACCAGGATCCTGCTCCGCGGTGCGGCATTGCTCCTTGCTGGTGGAGCTGGTGCGGTCCTCTCGCTGCTGCTCCTCCTCCTCCTCCTCCCTCCGCTTCCCGCCTGACATAACCATCCCCAGCAGCAGCAGCATCGCTCCCTCCTCCTTCTATAGAAACGATCGCGAAAGCAAGAGCCAGCTAGGCCTGCAAAAGGGGGTCGGTCTATGCACAGCCAGGCCCGCCTTCTCTCGCCCAGGGGAACTGCTTTATGTCTGAGAGGTTTGGTACTGGTTTGCTTTCGCTCCAAACTTCTGGAGATGGGACTGCTAAAGCGCGCGCTCTGGACTGAACAGGAGAAACAGACAAATGCATTTTGGCTCCCTCCAAGCTGGCCTAAGGCCAAGCGGAGGGCCTCCGTACACAAACACCCTTATGTGCTGGGGCAAACATGACCTTCTGAAGGATTATTTTTCCCCCTGCAGAAGCACCCACTGGTGTGTTATTGGTACCCTGCTCTATTCCACTAGCTGTGAGAGGAACCAAAAATATGAAATCAATACATTCAAAAGAGAGTTACTGGAGATGGAGTAACAAATGCCAGAGGCATTTATGCAAAAATGTATAATGCCCCAAAGCAGGGTGGGTTGTTTGGAAAGAGCATAAAACGTCACTCCCACTCACAGTGCGAAAACGTAGCAAAGATGAGTAAAATAACCAAAATCGGATCCATCTGCCTTTCTCTAAATACAGCTTTATATCAGGGGTGAAATCCAGCAGGTTCTAACAGGTTCTGGAGAACTGGTAGCAGAAATTTTGAGTTCGGAGAACCAGTAAATACCACCTTTGTCTGGCCCCAGAGTGGGGTGGGAATGGAGATTTTGCAGTATCCTTCCCCTGCCACGCCCACCAAGCCACGTCCACAGAACCAATAGAGAAAAATTTTGAATTTCACCCCTGCTTTATACATATGCCCACACATCACAAATCTCAAAATATATTTTTCTATCTAATGATGCAAAATCCAGAAGTCTGAAATTTCTCAGGAAAATTTGAGGTGATTGTAATACTATAAATGCTCATGAAATTTGGGGCAATTTTAATTAGTAGAGTTTCTTCTGTATTGTATTGGTCTGACATTTTTTGGGTTTACTTCCATATAATTGCTCATGCTGTAATTTGGAGGCGTACTTCCCCACCCATAAAGTTCACGTTAACTCTACAAGACACTTCATAGATCTGCCCTCCATAAATCTATCCAATTCCCCCTTTAAAACCACCCAAATTAGTGGCCTTCACGCATCCTTATATAATGGTACATAATGGCTTCCACAAATTAATTGAGAGCTATGGGAAAAATATCTTCTTCTATTAGTAGTCTGCTAGTACTCCTAGTTTTCTGCTAGTACACCTATTTTAATTAAACTTAGGAATTATTGTCAGAATTATTGTCAGATTTCAAGATCATAGTGGAAAGACAATTTGTGTGATAGCCTTACAGCAGAATCATCACTTAACAATTTATAGAATCTTCTAGTTACCCAATCATTTTTGTTGTAGCAAAATAGTAGGCTTTTTTATACTGCATCAAAACTCTGAGTCATGGTAGACACTAGTAGTCACTGAGTAGACATCCTACTATCAATTTATTGCTTAGATTTCTTCTTTCCCTCCGTTAATAGTTGACGAGAAAGTGCCCAACAATATAGTTTTTACAAGCATTTAGATTTGGGGAAAAAATAGAAATATTAGTTACAGAAATAAAGTTTATTTCAGATGTTTTTAAAAAAGTGAAAGATGGATTCTAGGAAAGACAATGTGGTGTTCCTTCATGTAAGAGCCTGGTGGCGCAGGGGACTAAGTGCTGTTAAAGTAGCACTTAGTTGCCAAATGCCTGCAATTACTGCAAGTTCAAATCTTACCAGGCTCAAGGTTGACTCAGCCTTCCATCCTTTCAAGGTAGGTAAAATGAGGACCTGGATTGTGGGGGCAATAAACTGACTTTGTATAAAAAAGAACACCGCTGGGGGGGAGGGGGGGGCGAAAGTCCTACTAAGCAGGTATATACAAAAGAATGAAGGCTATTGCTTAATGTATTGTAAGCCACCCTGAATCTCTGGAGAAGGGCAACATACAAATCAAATTAATAAATGAATGAATGAATGAATAAATAAATAAATAAATAATAAGAGGGCCTCAACTATTAAGTACATGGCAAAGAATATAATATAGCTTCAGGGGGTGCTGAACATATATTTTTTCTGTCTGGAAAAAAAAACTATTTCAGAGGTGGGTTTCAGCAGGTTCTGACCAGTTCTGGAGAACCGGTAGTGGAAATTTTGAGTAATTCAGAGAATCGGTAGTAAAAATTCTGACTGGCCCCACCCCCATCTATTCTCTGCCTCCCAAGTCCCAGCTGATCGGAAGGGAATAGAAATTTTGCAGTATCCTTCCTCTGCCAAGCCCACCAAGCCACACCCAAAGAACCGGTAGTAAACATTTTTGAAACCCACCATTGGACTATTTATATCAAACTGCTAATCTACTCTACCATATTAGCAAATAATTATATATGTAAATTATTTTGTGCTACATAACTGCAATAGTGATAAGAAAATTCATCCCATAGTATTATCTTGTTTTTAATGCAGATATAATCACACGCATATTATAAAATTTACAGCATAATTCTATAATATACAGGTAGTCTTCGATTTACGACCATTCATTTAATGACCTTTCAAAATTACAGCAACACTGAAAAAAGTGACTTCACACTACTGTTGCAGCATCCCCATGGTCACATGATCAGAATTCGGACACTTGGCAAACTGGCATATATTTATGATGGTCGCAGTGTCCCAAGGTTATGATCTGCTTTTGTGACCTGATAAGCAAAGATCAATGTAGAAGACAGATTTATGTTACACCTATGTTACTCAGTTAACAATTGCAGTGAATCACTTGAAAACTGTGGCAAGAAAGGTAATAAAATTCACAGCAATTGTCTTGCTTAGCAAAACAAATTTGAGACTCAATTGTGGTCGTAAATTGAGGACTACCTGCATACTGTTTCTGAGTCTCCATGGAAACAGTGACATTCCTGGGGTTGTGACTACAGTATAGTCAATTGTTAACTAACTTGCCATGGTAACTTGGCTATGTGCTCTTCTGCCAAACAATGAAAACATTTATATTCTGTAAGAAGATCAGTTGTTCAGAGAAATGGGGGAGTTCTGTAACTTTGTCCTTGAAGATATAAATAGCTAATTAACAAAATTATTAATATATTGAACATACACGTATCAAATCATGTTACCGATCCCTGTTCTTATGCAGCTATGTGATCCTGTGTTTTCCAGCAGATTTAAACAGAACTCTTTCTGAAAAATTTACTATTTTCAATAAACAAAACAGCTTTGATAGCGTTGTTAAGACTTGATTTTTTTTGTGCAGCAATAACAGCTGACTTTCAAATTCCGCTCAGACTTTGCAATAATGAATCATAAAGTTGTCCCTTTAATATGAGTTCTTCATAAGTAGTTTTATTTCGATTTGTATAACAGTGATAAATTAATTTATGAAATAAAATTCATGTAATTATTGGTTGTAGTCATCATATTTATTAGCATTATTTTATCAAGGAAGTTTTCCAAAACAAAACCTTAACCTCTGAACCAAAACCTTTTCAGATTTCTTAGACTAGTGACAAAATTTATATTTAGATTTAGCAATAAATCTAAATATAGGTTCATGGCAACAGATCTAAAAATGTAGCATTATCTAGCATCATAACTTTAGTCAAAAACATGCTTTAATTCTGCTTTTAATTGTAATGAGTATATATGAACACACAATCCTTGCATAAAAAAAACAAACAAAACAGAATTGTTAAAACAAAAATCATTACTTGCTTCAATTGGTATACCAGTTCTAAAATGTATCACATGTTCAAAAAGAGAAAGTAGCACATATCTAAAAATTGAAGCGAGGAAATGTCTCATTGAAGCATTATTCAAAATAGCTTACAGGCAATTTCAAATGATTGAACATGTTTAAACCAACCATCATGCGTTTTCATGATGATACAGATCTTATAACTTGATCTGACATAAGTATTTATGTATAGTTTCATAAACAAATCCATGCCGATAAGTGCAATGGAAAGAAGATCTTGGTAGAAATTTGGTTGTAAAACAAGGGGATAGATGAATTTCACATTTCACCTTTCTCACCACGGTTGGTAAGTGAATGGTAAGTAATTGTTACATGGCTGGTAAGTGAATTTGGCCCATTGATTTTGCTTGTCAGAAGGCTGCAGAAGGTGATCACATAACCTGGGACATTGTAACTCATAAATACAGGGAGTCCTCGATTTACATTTCATTTAGTGACTATTCGAAGTTGCACCGGCACTGAAAAAAGTGACTTCTGACCTTTTTCACACTTATGACCATTGCAGCATCCCTATGGTCAGAGGTGGGTTTCAGCAGGTTCTGACCTGTTCTGGAGAACCGGTAGTGGAAACTTTAAGTAGTTCGGAGAACAGGTAGTAAAAATTCTGACTGGCCCTGCCCCCACCTATTCTCTGCCTCCCAAGTCCCAGCTGATTGAGAGGAAATGGGGATTTTGTATCATCCTTGCCATGGAGTGGAGTGGAGTGGGAATGGAGATTTTACAGTATCCTTCCCCTGCCACGCCCACCAAGCCACGCCCACAGAAATGGTAGTAAAAAAATTTGAAACCCATCACTGCAACCTTCTGATAAGTAAAGTGAATGGAGAAACCAGATTCATTTAACAACCATGTTACTAACTTAAGAACTGCTGGGATTCACTTAATAAATATGGCGAGAAAAGTCGTAAAATGGGGCAAAACTCACTTAACAAATTTCTCACTTAGCAACTTAAACTTTGGGCTCAGTTATGGTTGTAAGTTGAGGACTACCTGTATATACCCATTACCAAGGTCCAAATTTTTATCATGGGATTGCTGCAAGGGTCACAAGTGTGAATAGAGGTCATAAATCATTTTCTTCAATGTTGTTGCAACTTTTGGACAGTCACTAAATGAATGGTTGTAAATCGAGGACTTCCTGCACAAAAAAAAATGGGACTGATGTTCCAAGGTAATTTTAGTTCTTGACTGATTTTGACTGAGACTACAGGTCACCTGTATGTCAGAGGTAATTCTCCAATGATCTACTTTCTGAAGATACAAGTCCAGTTATATAATTAGATGAAAATGATTTTATTTGTACAGCTGGCATAAATAGATATCAATTTTGTATTCTACATGTGAAAGCTTCTTCCCTTCAGAAGTTGTGTTGGGTTGTTTTAAAATGTTAATTGCATATCCCAACCACCATATAATACCAATAGCTTACTAGAGAGTCAGGTTTCAGGTTATCTAGTAAAAAAAAAAAACTAAACATCCTTGATACCCAATACATATTTTATATAAATCTGATTGAGAACTGTGGTACTCATCCATCTTCTTTCTGTTTGTACTGTTTCCTGTTGCTATTCAGGAAGAGGTATCTTTCAGGTGTAATACCCATACTTTGGAATCAGCATCAACTTTTAACAACGCCATAATCCCTTACGGGGTGGAATCTGAGCAACTGAATGGAATAGCAGTGTTTTAATAGCCGGATGCCCTTCCTGTCGCCAATGCAGAGTTTTGTTTAGCAGATATAGTCTCAGTGTGCCCAGAGAGAGAAATATATGCCTCTACCTAGGATTGAACTCACAGCCTCCTGATTGTGAGGCAAAAGCTCCACCTCTAGACCAATGCACCACCCCACCCATACACTGGAACGCCCTTCTTAAAATACAGTATATGACCTTGCTACAATATAGGAGCATGCAAATAAGTTTGGGAAATTTTGTCTGTGTTGCAAAACATCATCATTGATTTATTCTGTTTTATTATCATATGGCTGAATTGCATGATGAATAAATGGCCAGATACTATCTTCGTAATTATAAATTGAGTGAATTCTTATTTTAGATGACTATAAGAACAAATCCCTGCAGTTCCCTTAGCAACATTTGAGGAAATAGCTTGCCAGTTGCTTCTTTGTTGGGTTCAGAGGTGACTGAACTAAAGTCACCCAGCTGGCTTTCATAACTAAGACAAAAACTAGACGTCATAATCTTCTAATTACTAAACCAGAACTTTAACTCCTTTAACTTCACCAGTTGGACAAAAATCATATTTAAAGAGTAGTTACTAACTTTTCCTTATCAGTATGCATTGAGTGGGATCTGACAAGCATCATTTTTTGCTAAAGTTGGTATTGGAAGCATAAGTTATACTGTAAATTTTGCATATAATATTCAATTTCATGAGATAATTAATAACCAGGTGTGATAGAAATGTAACTTAAAATAACATTGACATCTATTTTCTAGTTTAGGAAATATAGAAACTAGTTTAAATTAACAGAATTAATTTTAATAGGCACATGCAGCATTTCCGGATAGGGAACAGAAATCAAATGTACAAGTATAGAGTTGAAGATATCTTACTTGTACTCCTTTATAATACATGTAAAAATTATATAGAAATAGATTACAAACTGAGTATGACTAACAATATTATGTCACTACAAAACAAGCAATTTCAAATTGTACCCACAGAAGTAGTTTCCAAATAATTGGGAATAATGCTTCCATTTCAATCAGATTGAAATAATTGGTTCAGCTATAAATATTACATCTAAAGAAGGATAAGACAGAGAAAGGCATTGAGGGTAATAAGGAGTTTAAACCTATCCAGTGAAATAGAACAACTTAGTCTTGAGAAGACCTGAAGGGACGAGACAAAATATGATAACTTGTCAAGTATCATGTACAAGGATCATGCAAAGAAAATTACTATTGCAAGGAAAATCTCTTCACTATTATTCCAACATATAAAGGCAGATTTTGGATGAAGGTTATCAAAATTTCATAATAGTAATAGCATTTTGAAGTGCCACCAATTATCCCAAAGATGCAACTCGACTTTCTGATTTTTCTTTCAAGACATTTTGTTTCTCATCCAAGAAGCTTCTTCAGAGCTGAAGAAGCTTCTTGGATGAGAAGCGAAACATCTTCAAAGAAAAAAACAGAAAGTCCAGTTGCCTCTTGAAAAAGCACCTTTGGGACAACCATGAACTGGATGACTGAGAATCTATATAAACATGCAACCAATTATCTTTACTGGATAAGCTGAAGAAGAGGCTGGAGACAGCTGATCCTGGTGCCTTCAACCCTATGATTACATTTGCACGCTTGTATTATGGAATTTTCTGTATTTAAAAAATTCTAGATATTACCTAGTAATATGCTGCATGACAGACAGTATAACATTCTTTTATATTAAAATACAGGTAGTTCTAAAATAAACTAATGTAAGAACTGAGTGGTTCAGACTAGAGAAACAAATGGGACAACAAGTTACAGATAGTTCTCATCCTACAACCATAATTGAGCCCAAAATTTATGTTGCTAAAGTGAGACATTTGTTAAGTGAGATTTGCCCCATTTTATGATCTTTCTTGCCAGAGTTGTTAAGTGAAACCCTGCAGTTATTAAGTTAGTAATAAGGTTGTTAAGTGAATCTGATTTCCCCATTGACTTTGCTTCTTAGAAGGTCGCAAAAGAGGATCACATGACCCCCTGGGACACTGTCATAAATGTGAGACAGTTGTCAAGCATCTGTGACCATGCAGATACTGCAGTGGCCATAAGTGTGAAAAATGGTTGTAAGTTACTTTTTTCAGTGCCATTGTAATTTCAAACAGTCACTAAATGATCGGTTGTAAGATGAGGACTACTTGTAAATCAATACACCCTGCCTCAGAGAAAATTTTAGGATCCTCAACTTTCAGCCTGTTGCTTTCATATTATTTTCCATATGAGAAAATATTGCAAATACTTTTTCCTTATTTTTACATCTGTTCCTTTGTGGATTTTTAAAACTCCCATTATAATTTGTTCTCCAATAACACTTCTTCTGGAGCCCTCTGTAGGCCAAAGAGAGTAATGAATACCAAAACTCCAATTATAGTGAACTTAATCTCTATAGTATAGTATGAAAAGCTATCTGGCAAACTACTATACAGGAAAAACTCTATATTTTCTAGAAATCTACAAATTGACAATGAGATGTATGGGACTTCTTTTTAATGAAAAAAATAAGGTAAAAATAAGATACTAGTTTTATGTAACCAAATAAGAATAACAACATATACAATACAAACAACATAACAAATAACAATAAAAAGATATGTAGGAAATACTGCATTTTTATATAATAGAAGGGCACAATAGGTCCTGAGAATTATACTAGTAAAGAATGTAAACCTCTAGAATGGTCACTCTTACTTATAACTTCAACAGAAGAGTCAGATTTTGGATAATCCATAACATGATGAGATAGGACTCTGCAGGCATGAGAGAAGTAAATTTATAAAAGAACTCCCAAAAACAATTCCAAAAGAAAGCAATGGCAACTAATTTTTGATTCTTTTTTTTAAAAAGTATATTGACAAATTGGAAACATTTAGACAAGTTTAAATGTCAATGAGGGGATTCCCCAAGTTGAAAGGTATCCTTTTAATTAATTAAAGGCTTAAATATGACATAGCCATAGCAAAGTCAATCAGAAAGAGAAGTTTGATGTTTTACAAGGACACCTAACTGAAATATGGAATGTGGAAAGCAATGAATTCAATATCGTTAAGATAGAAATGAAGCATACAGTACTAAATTTGCATGTTTTTGGTACAGTTAGTCCTCAATTTACAACTACAATTGGAACCAGAACTTCCATTGCTAAGCAAGGCAGCTGTTAAGTAAACCATGTTTGATTTTAGACTTTTGTGTTAAACTTAAACAAATCACTGCAGTTATTAAGTGAATCATATGATTGTTAAAGGAACCTGACTTCCCCCCATTCACTTTGTTTGATGGAAGTCATCTGAGAAGATTGCAAATGATGATCACATAACCCAAGAAGGCTGAAACGGCTGTAAATATATGGTGATCACCAAATGCCCAAATTTTGATCATGTCCCTTGGGGATGCTGGATAGTTGTAAGTGTAAGGATGGTTTTTTTTCAATGCTGTTGTAACTTTGAAAAGTTATCACTAAATGAATGTTGTTGTTGTTGAATGGTTGTAAGTTGAGAACTATCCATAAAAGTCAGCTTTTGAAACTTAACGTTTTTATACCTAATGGCTCTTGGGCTGGCGACCATCCTGGCAAGATGACAATCATGGTAGGGTCCAAAACCAGCACCATTGATTATATCCTAACTTCTATGGACTTATCTGCATTATGTAGAAAATTTTGAAGTCCTACCTTACCTGGAAAGCGATCATCTACCTTTATGTATATGCATGAAGCCCTTCATCCGGCAGATGCCCTTCAGGGACCAATTTATTCCTGCAATTTCTCCAGCAGGCCCAACAAGATGTAGGATCAAATGGTTCCAACAACTTGATCAGAAGCTGAGGAGAGCTGTATCAGAGGATAATCTTCAAAAGCCAACCCTTCCAAAGATATACTAGAACTATATAAAAATATAGTTCATAAGCTACAACCATTACTAGTATATAACCAGAACTTCTCAGCTCAGAGGCCCTGTGTCGCCTTCAAACCATGGTTTGACAAGGATTGTGTAGAAGCCAAGAAAGTTCTCACCTTGGCTTATAAAATGTGCAAAAGTGAGACTAGGAATGGTAATAAAACAAGTCTTAAACATCTTATTACTCTCAAAAAACAATATAAGCAACTGATTGCTCTTAAGAAGAGACATGACACAAGATCTTCCTGGGAGCAGCTTATTGTGGCAGCAAAGCAAAAAAACTCTTCTCTATTCTGGCGTCTAGTAGCTAGTCATTCTGACAGAATTCATACCCCATTAGACGTCCACATACCTCCTACAACCTGGGAACTCCACTTTTGGAGAACGTATGAAGACCCGTCCAGTGAGAGCATAAGATATACAATGAAGGACTTTCCTGAATGGTCCCCAGTTTCAGAGCCCAAAATCAAATCACTCATTGGCCAACTCAGGACTGGGAAGGCACCAGGAGCTGACTCCATTACCGCTGAATTACTAAAGAACAATTTGGAGTGGTAGATACCAGTTCTGGCGGTGCTATTCACTTATATTGACTCCACTGGCTATGTCCCAGAAGATTGGGCTTTGACAATTGTCCCAATTTTTAAAAAGGGAAAGAGAGATGACCTTGCCAATTATAGACCAATAAGTCTGCTAAACATAATCAGCAAACTTTATACCAAACACCTCCAAGACAAACTAAAGGAGTGGCTGGATTTTGAGAATTTGATCTCTGAAGAGCAAGCTGGGTTTAGAGAAGGGAGAGGCACCACTGGTCAGTGCTTAGTTCTTCATCACCTGATTGAAAAATACATATGAAATAGACCTATATCATTATATGCCAGTTTTATAGATCTCAAGGCAGCCTTTGATATGATTATCAGGACTAAGCTATGGGAGAAGCTGGAAGCTTCTCTAATTGACCACAGGCTTCTTCATCTATTACTACATACTAAAACATCCCTCAAAGTGAGGTGTAATATGCAATGGTACCTCTCAAAGTCAGTTGAAACTCAAAAGGAAATTAAACAGGGGTGCATTTTGGCCCCCTTGCTTTTCAACTTTTACCTAAATGACATGGTAAAATGGCTAAACAAACCAAATCACCACTCCCCAAAAATAGGTGACCAAAGAACCGCCCTCCTGCTCTATGCAGATGATGCTGTGATTCTCTCCAGGACACCAGTAGGTCTTAAAAGAGCCTTGCAATCCCTTTTCCAGTACTGAAATTGCAATAAACTGGACATAAATTATGAGAAAACGAAGATCAAAACAAAGATATTCATGGTATCTAAATGGCCACAAAATAGAGCAGGTAACCACCTTCAAATACCTGGAAGTGGTCATCAGATGAATAATAGTGCAACAGAATATAAAGACTTTTATCTTTCTTTACAGCAAGATCTTTGATTGCGTCAATCACTCCAGAATGTGGAATATATTTAAGGCTAATGCACATATCAGGCCATCTGATTCTTCTCTGGTGAAACCTTTAAGCCAAGGGTGTCAAACTTGCAGTGTCACATTGGCATCATGTAACATATCACAACTTTTTCCCCCTTCCCTAAAATGGGGATGGGGTGGCCAGCTGTGACGCATCTGGGCCACGAGTTTGACACCCCTGCTTTAAGCAAACAAACTAATGTACGAACTGAGTGGTTCAGACTAGAGAAACAAATGAGACAAGAAGCTACAGGTAGTCCTCATCCTATGACCATAATTTATGTTGCTAAGTGAGACATTTGTTAAATGAGTTTTGCCCAATTTATGACCTTTCTTGCCACAGTTGTTAAGTGAAACCCTGCAGTTATTAAGTTAGTAACTTGGTTGTTAAGTGAATCCGGCTTCTCCATTGACTTTGCTTGTCAGAATGTTTGCAAAATGGGATCACCTGACCCCAGGACACTGCAACTATCATAAATATGAGTCAGTTGCCAAGTATCTGAATTTTGATCACCTGATCATGGGAATGCTGCAAAGGTCATAAGAGTGAAAAATTGTCATAAGCTACTTGGTTGTTGCTGTTGCAACTTTGAATGGTCCCTAAATGAACTCTGTTCGAGGACAGCCTGTATATTGTCCAGGTATTTGATTACCTAATAATAATCCAATTTCCTTCCTATTTTCGCCTCCTATAATTTCCCAGGGACAATTCGGCATCAGATTCTTTTGCTTATCCCATTCCTTCCTTAGGAACTACCTTTCAGATATTGATTTTCCTCGTATGCGCCCGTAGATTTTTTTTTTAGAAAAATCCCTATCATTAATTGAAACTTAACTTTTCTACACAGAATAAACAGTGTTGAGGATAAACATCTATGTGTTAGATGGGGAACAAATTTGGCTCCTGAGCAAGATGTTTCCTTCCCTTGATTTATAGCCATTGGGCATGATGGATATAAAGTACAAGTTAATTTAGATTTGATAGCCTTAAAATTTGGGAATTAGTAGAGGTACCTGAAAAAGGAAGTATAGAAATGAGTGTCAAATTCTCAAGGTTAGCAATTTCACTGTAGTATTTTACTTCATAATGTTTCTTTTCTATGTGCACCTTAATAGCACCTGCTGTTATGCATGTCTGTGTAATTGATAACGAGACACCACAGATTTTGTTAAACAGTAGGTAGTGAGAACATATAAATGTATTGAAAAATTGCTCCTTCAGCCTTCTGCCAACTTCAGTCTCATCAAAACTGTTGACATTTTGTTTCAACAAATGACACTAGATACAGTTTCCATGGAAACTGAAGATTCGGCACAAGCATTCTCGAAACAGGCAGATATGAGTATGTTTATTCTTTATTTACTGATCAAACATTTAATGTCACCTTATTAGAACACCTTAGAATATAGCAAGTTTTTAAAAAGAAGATCCCCCCCCATTCCACATCCTAGACATTAATTTGTGAAATGGTATAATACAGCAGATTTAACACATCAAAGGTTTATATGTACATTAGATACCCTTCATTGAAGAAGCTATTTCTAATCGTATAACACCATCCTACCATAAAGGACAGTTGGGCAAAACTCCCACCAAAGTGCATCAGGGGATGACCCACAATGACCCAGGGTACCTTCTCCTGATGTTCCAATGGACTGCATTTGAACTCCAATAGATCTTCAGGCAGCTAATAGTCTCCTCCATGCTATGTTCCAGGGAGTCATAAATCAATGTATTGAAATATTGCCTTTTTACTCTTTGTTTTCAGCCTAGATGGAAAGGGGTTTATCCAAAGGTTCAGTATGCTCAGGTTCCCTGTTATTGGAAGTTCCCCCTCTGGCTCCATCTGTCATGGGGAAGGCTCTTTCCCCCCTCCTCATCTGGAGACTCTATGCCAGGGGTGTCAAACTCAAGGCCTGCAGGCCAAATCCGGCTCACAGGATATGAATGTCAGGAGGGATGCATGAAGCCCTTCTGAGCTCTGTTTTTGGCTATGATGGCCTCCTGCAATTCTCTGCCAGTGAAAATGGAACTCAAGAGGATCACACGCTGCCCTCCCACACTCTGTTTTCACTGGCACAGTGCTCTGGTGGCATTGAGGTGGCCACCCTCATCCTGGCCACTTCCCTACGCCCCTGAGGTCAAACATAACCCTGATGTGGCCCTCAATGAAATTGAGTTTGACACCCCTGCTCTATGCATTTTATGTTCTTGGCACAAGACACAAATTCAGAGGCCTGCAGCCTAAGAGTCCATGAACAAATATTCGTGTCAGATGAGGATAGTGTAGCTTCAATAGACTCAGATGGTCACCAACACTCTATACAGCATCCTTCTGGGTGAATTCAGTATACTGGCAACCCAGTCAGATTCTCACAGACAAGGCAAGGCTGGGAATCCCACTAGTCACCTAATTTATGCTCTCTGAGATTGCCTACATTCCTCAACAACATTCAGTTGCCAAGATGCAAGTCCTGAACCTTTATTTTCAGATTGTACTTTTTCTTATTTCTTTGGCCTCAGCCTCCTGAAGCAGCTTGAGCCTTCTCATTCAAAGTCTTCAGGTTCCTCCACATAGCTGGTCCACATAGCCCCAGTGGGAGATAAGTGATGGCTGGTCAGAGAGTCTGGTCTAAGGAGACACCAAATGCTAAATCCACCAGCAATTGGGCTTCCTTCCCAAACATCAACTGGTATGGGGAGTGTCCAGTAGCATCATTTTCCAAACTATTGTACAGATGCACAACTGCAGAAATATATTGAGAACAATGTTGCTTCTCTTCCACAGTCAATGTTTCTAACATATTAAAAAGGGTGCGGTTAAACCTGACAGGTTGAGGGTTCCCTTGGAGATAATAGGGAGTGGCTTGTGATTTCTTTCTTTTATTCCCCCAAAGTTTTTCTTAAAATAAAAATGTCAAATCAATGCATCAACAGTGTGGCACCTGGGCTCCTTACATTCCCATACAAATGAAATTGATCAGATTAAATATAATTATTACATTCAATCAACATGTATTTCTAATAACAATACACATTTATATTATATTTCAGTCTATCTTTATTCAATTATTCCAAATTTTCTCATTACTTTCATTTTTTAAAATAAAAATGTATGCATTAATATACCCCTTATTTCTATCCTTATACTTGCTTTCAATCATCCTTTATTATGAAACTTTTTCTTTCCTTCCTGTCTAACTTCTAATCATGTCATCTGCCTAAAGAAAAAAAGAAAATAAAAAATGAAGGGGGGGTAGGGTAGAAACAACTTAGAACAGCAACAACAAAAAAGGAATCATCCATCCATCATTTCTCGCCCACTTCATACTTCAATTGCTATGCTTTAAAAGAAAGAAGGGAAGAAGGAAAAGTGAGTCAGAACAATAATAAACAAGAAAATTATCTACCTATCATCTCTTGTCGCTTCAATATTTTAATTGCTATGCTTTTTTTTCCTGACTTGCCTCCCAAATTTCTCTCTTAAATTTCTGTCTATGTCTATTTCTTGGATGTCCAATCTAGATGTCCCCCCTCCCCCCACTTCCACTGCCTAGTTTCTAAAATTTCTATCCAGGCCCCAGCCTCCATTTCAGACATATCTTCCAATTCTTTTAATATATTTCCCCCCTGGTTTAATTCATCAATCACTATTGTTTTCATTGTTATCTTCTCTTGGTCTTCTTCCTTCTTCATTTCTTCTTGTGGTTCCTCCCTTTCCTGGGCATCGTGGTCTATAGTCATTATCCCTTGAATGGTATTTTCCATTTTTTCCATAATCTTCTTAAATCCTTTATCCATAATTGTACAGGAGATGGATTTTATATTTTGAAAGAGTAAATCCATCTCCTGTACGATTTCTCTCATTCCTCCTTTTTAAGTATTTTTTAAATTGATTTTTATCCAACAGCCCAAGAATTATTTATTCAGTCTTTGAACTACCTTTCAAGGAGTACACTAGTCCCAGTTCTTTATATCTCATAGGTTAACAATCAGTTCCATTTAAATAGTCCCAGAGGTTATATTTGATAAAAGCCCCTTTATGTCCTCTTTACAAATTCAGTAATATCTAGTATGATATTTCAATGTCTCTTTAATTAAATAACTTCCTCATTTTCATATTTGGATCTCCAGTACTGATAGGATAGCTAAAAATAATCCAATGGAATTTTCACATTCACTGTCTTGATCAGGAGGTCACTGTAAGCTACATTCTAATAGAAAGCATACTAGGGAGAAATGGCAGATAATTTCCCCTGGATCCACCAGCATCTATCATGAAGGCAGTTCTCTCAACAACAATTAACCAGTAGAACAATTTGTCTCCAGAAGTTGTGAATTCTCCAACACTGAAAGTTTTAAAGAAGAGATTGGACAACATTTGTCTGAAATGGTATAGGGTTTCTTGCCTGAGCAGGGGGTTGAATAGAAGACGTCCAAGGTTCCTTCCAACTCATGTTATTCTATTCTTTCCTACTGTGAGATAGGGTCAGGGCTATCCTCACCTTCTCAAAAACACACACATGTGCACAATCCAGTTCCTCAGTTATTGATGAATTTCATCTGGTTTCAGCTTTCTCTACCAGAGCAGGAAATATGTAGTTCATTGCTGCTTTTTGCAATTTAATTTAATCTATTTTTTTTCATAAAGTTAAGATTTCAGCATAGTTGCACAACTAACACAAAACACAAACTTGAACTATTAATGAGCCATGGTGGCACAGTGATTAGAGTGCAGTACTGCAGGCTACTTCTGCTGCTTGCTGGCTGCCTGCAAATTGAGAGTTCAAATCTCACCAGGCTCAAGGTTGACTCAGCTTTCCATCCTTCCGAAGTGGGTAAACTGAGGACCCAAATTGTTGGGGGAAATATGCTGACTCTGTAAACTGATTAGAGAGGGCTGTAAAGCACTCTAAAGCGGTATATAAGTCTAAGTGCTATTGCTAATAACAAATAAAACAATGAACACACCTTTAAGCTATTCAGCCAAACTGCTGCGTCCCAGGCTTCACATCGGTCCGCAGAACCTGTTGCATGCTGATTGGTTGTTTTGTTTCTGGCGTGAGTATATAAGTAGCTGTCAAAGTGCTGACAGCCACTGCTCTTGTTAGCCGAGCAGCCTTGCTAGCCGCCAAGCTAGTGAAAGTGTTAACCGCACTTGTTAACAATAAAGAGCTTTTATTTATTTATTAAAAGCTAACAATGTTTTAACTCCGACTGAGCTGAGCTATGGACATGAGTGAAGGAAGTCACTGGGCTGAAGTCACTGTCCAAGAGCTGAAGCACTAAATGCGACGAGAAGTTGCTCAACAAGTCGGATATCGCCCTGAGTTCCCCTCGCTGACTGAGAATGGCAGCCTTGCCTGTTTTCGCCACTTTCAACCCAGAGAAACAATCCTGGGATATCTATTTAAAGAAATTCAAGTGCTTCTTACTTTCAAACGACCAAGGAGGCATCTTGAATGATAAAAAGAAAGCATACTTTCTATCTTTCTGTGGAGACGAGGTGTTTGAAACTGCTAAAAACTTCCTGGCACCTCAGAAATTACACACTGTGCCTTGGGACATCCTACTAGAAAATTTGACACACCACTATGCCCCAGCACCCTCTTCTATAGCAAGGAGATATACTTTCCATCATAGGAACCAAAAAGAGGGGGAAACAATTAACCAGTATATTGCTGCCCTCAGAGCTACTGCCTTATACTGTGACTTTGAACATCTAGAGAACACATTACAGATGTAAACACAGATTAGTCTGTGGCATCAGAGACTTAAATTAGCAATGCCACTTGCTAACAAAAAGAGTTCTCCCCCTCCAATTAGCTCTAGATGAGGCTAGAATTGCTGAGCTCTCTAATAAGTCTTCCTTAGAAATACAAAAGACTATTCCTCAAGTTCCCACCAAAACAGAGGCTCTATATTCTGAGACAACTGAAACAGAGGGAAGCCCAGGAGGTGAAGAGGAGAAAGATGTAAATCGCCTCAGCCATCCCAAAGACAGAAAGAACACCAAAGACAAAACAACAAACCAGATGTCCTGCCTAAACTGTGGAGGACAGCACATGAGATCTGCCTGCAAATTCCGAAATGCAGACTGTTTGAAGTGCTGGGGAAAAGGCCACTTAACCAGAGTGTGCAGACCCACACTACCAATTTTGAAACCCATAGAAAGACAATTTAAATTTAAGAAAACTCAATTCAAAATTTACAATAGGGGCGAGGACTGCTACACTGTAAACTATGATAGCTTCCCCTCTGAAAATATAATTGGAAATGCAATTGGAAACAAAAAGGATAAGATTTTTGTCACAATCCAACTTGAGGGCTCTCCATGTAAAATGGAAGTAGACACAGGGTCTTCAATGTCCCTAATGTCCTGGCATACTGTAAGAAAATTAGTCCCTAACTTTTCCAAAAAAAGTATCAGGCCAATTGCCACTAAATTAAGGGACTATACTTATCCCCATTCTGGGCACCTGCCCTTTCAATATTCAAGATGGCAACTCTTCAGGCCTTCTTCCTACCATTATTGTGGAAGAACAGCGACCCAGCTTTTTAGGGCTGGAGTGGCTTCATTCCCTGGGCCTTTCAATTTCCGGTATACATCAAATACAAAACCCCTTCTTACTGACCTCATTCAGGAGTTCAGCGACGTATTCACTAATAATCTGGGTAAATACAGGGGGAAACCTCTTTCCACAGGTAGCCCCTATATGACTTAAACCAAGACGGGTCCCCTTTGCATTAAAACAGAGAGTAGATTCGTCTTTATACAAACTAATACCCCAAGGTGTACTAGAGCCAGTAAACCATTCCAAATGGGAAACTCCCATTGTCACACCAGTTAAGCCCAATGGTTCAGTTAGAATATGTGCCGACCATAAGTGCACTTTAAACAAGGCTCTTCAAAACTCAGACTATCCAGTGCCAGTCGTGCAACACTTGCTTCATTCATTAGGCCAAGGTAAAATTTTTGCTAAATTGGACCTAAACCAGACCTACCCACAAATTCCGGTAGATAAAGCAACCTCAGAAGTACAGACCATAGTGACTCATAGAGGAGCTCTCAGATGTAATAGGCTCCAGTTTGGAGTCTCAGTTGCCCCTGGTATATTTCAGTCCTTAATGGAAAGAATTCTCCAGGGAATCCCAGAGGTTGTTCCTTACTTTGACGATATCCTGATAACGGCTAAGGTCATCATCCAGTTAAGGGATCGCCTCAGAACTGTATTAACACAGTTTAGAAGAACAGGGCTCACACTTAAACAGGAAAAGTGTAAATTAGCAGTCAGTGAGGTAGAATTTCTGAGGTATCGGATCAATGCTTCCAGTCTTCATCCAACTGAGGCTAAGGCAGACCCTTTTGAGAAGCCTCTATTCCACAAAATAGGTCAGAGTTACAAGCTTTTCTGCGCCTTCTAAATTTTTATAGTCTGTTTTTACCACATAAGGCTTCGTTAGCTGAGCCTTTACACAGACTCCTAGACTCCAAACGACCTTGGTTGTGAGGTTCTCAAGAAGAAGGCCATAAAACACCTTCTCACCTCAGACAGCCTTCTGCTTCAAAACAACGAACAGCTTCTTCTAGTTTTGACATGTGATGCCTCTCCATACAGCATTGGAGCTTCTTTTAAGTTATAAACTATCTAACAATTTGGAAGTGCCCATTGCATACTTTTCCAGGACCCTGCCTCCAACTGAATGAAATTACAGGCAAATTGATAAAGAGGCGTTGGCTTTAGTTCCTGGTGTTAAACAATTTCATGCCTATCTATATGGTTGACACTTCACCTTAGTTACAGATCACAAACAGTTACTAGAGATACTTTCAGGGACCAAGCCAACACCTCCTATCCTGTCTCCTCGAATGACAAGGTGGACAGTATTCTTAGCTGCTTACAAATACACATTAGAACATCGTCCAGGCAAACACCTGGCTCATGCTGATGCCCTGAGTAGATGCCCTCTGCCCATTGCAGCTGAAGACCCTGTTCCTGCCTGCTCTGTTTTACTAACTGAGGAAATGCCATACCCTCTCAATGCAAGAGATGTAGCACTGCATTTAGCTAAAGATAAAATCATCTCAAGGGTCTTGGAGTGGCTTTCTGAACCAGTAGGGTCTGAATTCAAACCATACAAGGAAAGGCAACATGAATTGTCTGCAATGAAGGAGTGTTTGTTATGGGACCATAGGATTGTCATTCCTGTCTCCCTGCAAAAGCAAATTCTAACATCACTACATGAAAGCCACTGTTGTGGCCCACCAGCGGCCTGCGCAGATCATGGCTGATCACGATGACGAGGAGGCTGGTGTGGGGTTGCGCCAGCACCCTGCGCAGCTGGCGCTGCGTTGGAGAGCGAGGAGGCTGAAGAGGATGTGGTGCCAGAGGTAGAGATTCAGCCTGGACCTTCAGAACCTCCAGAGGCTCCTTCAAGTGGAGACAGTGAAGTGGAGGAGCCTTTCCTCAATGCTTGAGCACACAGGGCTGCCAAAAGGCAGGAGTGGCTACTCATGAGGAGGAGGTCTCATTGAGAGTAAGTATGATGATAATTGGCCACTCCCTTAGCCTATTTAAGTCACACACAGTTAGTAATTTCTTGCTGAAAGCAATGTGTAATTGTTAAAGAGCATTTCTGAAGAGTGAGTGTCTTATCGTATTTTGTCTTCTAGGCTGGTTGCCAACCTTTGCCGGACTTTGTTTATTCTTGGTATGTTATAACTTTGATAAGGACCATTAGTGTGTGTCACAATCCTTGAGAATCCGGAGCTGCGGCAGAATAGCCACCCAGGGATACTCAGAATGAAGTCCCTGGCCAGAAGTTACCTGTGGTGGTCAAAATCGGATCAAAACATCAGTGACTGGGTGTCAGGGTGTACGAACTGCCAAGAATCACACCAAACCCCCCAAGAGCAGCCTCAACAGAATGGGACAAACCAAAGGCTCCATGGTCTCGAATTCACATAGATTTTGCTGCTCCTTTCCAAGGACGCATGTTCTTAATTGTGGTAAATGCCTATTCCAGGTGGGTGGAGGTCAGACTGATGCCATCTACTATTTCTGAGACCTTGATCACAACAGTGCAAACCCTCTTTGCTATCCATGGTATACCAGATGTCCTGGTATCAGACAATGGCCCCCAACTGGTATTTGGGCCTTTTTAAATATTCCTTGCAGGACTGGGCATCAAACACTCTCTCACAGCCCCATTTTTTCCAGCTACCAATGGCTGGGCTGAGAGAGCTTTCCGCTCTGTGAAAGACACTCTGGCTAGAATGGGGCCAAGAAACTGGAACTCTAAGATTGCTACATACCTCTTGATGCAGAACTTCTGATGGGGAGGCGAATAAAAATCAAATTGGACAAACTACATCCATCATATTCTCCAGACACTGCCAACAGTAACACTTCAGGGATCAGAAATTTCAAAACAGGAAACCACATATATGCAAGAAATTACTCAGGAAATGCCCTATGGCTCCCAGACATAGTTTCCCAAGCCCTAGGTCCCAGGTCTTACATAGTTACCCTGGGGGATGGCAGAATATGGAAAAGACACATTGATCAAATTAGGGATATTCAAAATGAGCAAACCAATTTAGGTACCCTATTAATCCATCCACCCAGTCAGATAAAGGGTTTCTTACAGATCAAACTGCTGAGCCGAGGTCTGAAGTTGAGGACTTGCATGGAACTCAATGCAGAGGCAACTTACCGGGTCTTCAAGACTTTGTTCCAGCAATAAATCCTCCTCTAGATGATGAAGAACCTACTACTTCTTCTTCAGGACCTTCTTCAGTGCTCTCATCTACATCCAGCGAACCAGGGGGGCTGCGGAGGTCCGGACGAGTCAGGAGATGGGCAGCCTACCTCAAGGACTATGTATGCGCCCTCTCGTGACGAAGGAATGATGCTTGGTGGCTTTCGCTAGCCACCAAGCTAGCGAAAGGGTTAACCGCACATGTTAACAATAAATACTGTTAGCTTTTAAAAGACCCATCTTGCCTCAGTCTGTTCGTCCCGACTAGGACATAACACAAACTCTGCTCTGTGCTAGTTTTATGAACTGCTTAATTTAGCTTTGATAGCAGATATAGTGTCACCTTACAGTATAAGGTGACAATTTCAGAAAGGTGTTACTATGAGAAAAAATTATCTCACACATACAAAAATTGCTCTATCAGATATTATCTATCTATCTATCTATCTATCTATCTATCTATCTATCTATCTATCTATCTATCTATCTATCTATCTATCATCTTCTATTTTTGTTTATATTGTTATTAAATTTATTATAGCTGCCCACTCCAAAGATGATGTATGAGTATTTAAAATTATTTTAAAATATATACATGATATAAAATGGAGGGGAAAGAGGGACGAGACTGTTTTATCTCAGAAACACATAGTTATCAACAATATAAAAGGAAGTTGATTAATTCAAGTAGAATATTCTCCTTCTCCTCTGTTTCAGTTGTGACATAATGTCTCCTCCCCAGTTGGTTTTGCATAATGGCAAAGTTCACAGCTGCTTTAACATGCAGCTACATGGCATCATTTTTTTTTTGGTCCCTCTCATGAATAACTAGAATTATCCAGTCAAAATGGGCTGAATCCAGTCTAATAGCAGTCCATGGAAGGGAAATTTTTTTATGTTAGATGGTTCATCTTGTTCAAAGTCTTGCTGGCCCACTGAAGCCAGCTTAATGGAGGATCATCTTTTCTCTTCTGCCTCTTGTTATTCTTGAACATTTTCTCTCCCATTGAAAGATGCATGGAGATGTGATTCATTACACATAACACATTGGATGTCTACTAAATATTTCTCTTATTTGATCCTTTTAAAAGTAAATGACAAGTTTTGAGGCTGAATGGAATACAATTCTGGATTAGTAACCATTTTCTAATTGCAGTTAAAGTCATTATGGACTGTAGTTTATGCCTTTCATTAAGAAAATACATCAGCCTTTCTGTGATTGAAGTGATTGCTTTAACTTCCATTATTTAAAAATATAGGAATTTGCCAGGAATAATGAATTAAAATATTGTTCAATTCCCATAACTTATTAAAAGATTTCACAATAGTTACAAGAGTTGCTCTGTGAGGGAAATTGTAATTTTTAAACAAACAAGCAAAATAAAATACACTTTTCCTTCTCTTTCTTCCCTAGTCAAAAGCAGATAAACTCCAGCCCTGAGAAAGAGTTGGGAGACAGGACATGATTGTTCCATCCCGGCAAAGTATAAAGTGTAAAAAAGAGACTCAGAAAAGTCTTGCCTTTGACCTTGTCGTCAAAAGAGGCAGTGGGGCTTGTGGACAGGCTCCCAAAGTTTTATAAATATATCTACAAAATGAACTAGTATTCTGTATCATCTATGCATCTTAAAGGTTAACGTATAGTAATGCAAAAAAAATGCAAATAACATTGAACATGGAGTTTGATTCATAATGATTTAATAGACTTGTCTACTTAGTTACAGATAGGGATGTGGTGGCTCAGTGGCTAAGACGCTGAGCTTGTCGATCGAAAGGTCGGCAGTTCAGCGGTTCAGATCTCTAATGCTGCGTAACGGGGTGAGCTCCCATTACTTGTTCCAGCTTCTGCCAACCTAGCAGAAAAAATGCAATAGAAAAATAGGGACCACCTTTGGTGGGAAGATAACAATGTTCTGTGCGCCTTTGGCCTTTAGTCATGCCAGCCACATGACCACAGAGACATCTTTGGACAGCACTGGCTCTTCAGCTTTGAAACGGAGATGAGCATCGCCGCCTAGAGTTGGAAACAACTAGCACATAAGTATGAGGGGAACCTTTACCTTTACCTTACTTAGTTACAATGTTGTAGAAAAGTGTTATTATGGCCCTCTTTTGGGATGTAGCCCTAGTGTTTTGATGATCTCCCATTTAAATATTTAGTAGTCCTGACATTTCTTAGGTTCTAAGTCGAAACCAAGTTATCCTTGATTGCTGTTGTTGTTACCTATAGAAAATATTTAGTATTACTAAAATATTTTAAAGAATCCGGAAGTTTAAAAGCATTGTTTTAGCCTGATACTTAATATTTATGACATGTGAGGATTATAGGAAGCAGAGTGTAATGAGAAATAATGGGAAAGATTGATTTCAAGAATAAGTTAGCTGTTTCTTGAAAAGAAAGAATTGCATCTATCAGTCCTTTTAATCTTGTTTCATTCAATCTGAGTTGATGTGCAGTCCCCTTAGAGAAATAAGGCAGAGATAACAGTTGCAAAAATGTTCTTTTACTCTGGAAAACAGAATGCATGAATAAGAAACTCAGATAAATTCACAGAAATAAGTTAAGCAAAGTGCATTTATTCTATCTGTACAGGGAGTCCTCAGGTTATGACCACAATTAAACCAAAATTTATCTTGTTAAGTGAGACAGTTGTTAAGTGAGTTTTGCCCCATTTTACGATCTTTCTTGCTTAACTTAACAACTTTCTTAACAACTTTCTTCAGTTGTTAAGTGAATCATTGCAATTGTAAATAACATGGTTGTTAAGTCTTGGTTTTTCCAGTAACTTTTCTTGTCAAGTCACAAAAGGTGATCATATGATCCGGGACAATGCAACCATCATAAATGGTTGCAAGACCATGATCACCTGTAATCAAAGCCTAGCCAACCTCAAGGCTCAACTTTTAAGTCTAATCTTAAAAAGTTAAGCAGGGGTGGCTCTGGTTAAAACTTGGATGGGTGATTACTATGTACTATATTTTTCAGAGTATAAGACACACTTTTTCCCACCTAAGAGAGGCTGAAAATTTGGGTGCATCTTATACTCAGAATGCAGCCCCACCCACCTGCCGGCCCCCATTCTTCAGCCTCTGCTTGACCTCTTCCTGCCTGTAGAGATTGCCACCAACAATGGCTTGTGTTTTTGAGTTCCATGTGTCACGTTTTCAGCCTCCAAACATTCTGTTTGAGAGCCCTTCAAGACTACGGGGATTGCCAAAGCGCTTTGCCACCAATTGCCACCTGAAAATGCAACGCATTTGGAGGCTTAAAACGCAAGACACTGTGCCCAAAATGGCTACACAGAAGAGCTGCTACCTTCTCTTACCCCTTCTGAGCTTCACTGGAACTCCCTCCAATGATCAGCTGTGCTTTTGAAGCTTTTTTTCAGCCCTAATAAGGCACTAGCGATGTTCCGCAGCTTTCCTGCTTTTCTCAGTGCTGTTCACTCTGATGATCAGCTGTGCTTTAGAAGCTGTTTTTAAGCCCCAACCAGGTGCTTGCGAGCGAAGCGAGGGCACACACCTGCCAGGGGTGGGTTCTAAAAATTTTTACTACTGTTCTGTGGGTGTGGCTTATTTTGTGGGAATGGCTTGATGGTCATGTGACAATTCTTTAGGATTTAGCAGAGGTACTGATCTACCAGGCTTTTAACTACTAGCAGAGCAGTACTGGTCTACCCATTTGTTTTTGGAGGCATTGGTCTACCCATTTGTTTTTGGAGACACCAGTCTATCCATTTGTTTTTGGAGGCACCGGTCTACTCATTTATTTTTGGAGGCACCAGTCTGCCCATTTGTTTTTGGAAAACTGGTCTACTCATTTGTTTTTGGAGACACCTGTCTACCCATTTGTTTTTCAAATGCACTAATCTACCTCCACACTGCCTTTTAATACTGATCAGCTGTAGGGCGGCCCTGCGGCAAGAGTTTAAACAGTTTTTTTCCTTCTAGCCATCAGTTGGGATGTGGGAGGCAGCGAATAGATTGGGGACAGGACCAAATAAAAGGTAAGAATAATGGGGGTGGGGGGGCGGAGGGGCCCGAACAAAGAGAATCAGTTCAGTGATGTCATATCGTCACCGCTACCGGCTTGGCAGAACCAGGCTGTACCGGGAGGAACCCACAAGTTGCGCGTGCGTTCAAAACCAGCAAACTGATGTACTGAAGCTGACCAGGCTAAGGATGCTAGCCAGATGAATACCTGGTAGGTAGATTTTTTTTTCATATTTTCCTCCTGCAAAATTAAGGGGTGTCTTATATTCCGGTGCGTCTTGTACTCTGAAGAATACAATAATTCCAGGGCATTGGCTAGACTGAAAGACTGAAAAAAAATATGCTGAAAAAAAACATTAGCAAACCATTTCCATGTTGGTGTCAAGAAAATTGCAAGGATATATCCATGAGATGCCTAGTAGGCAAACTCAATTTATCTACTAAGAATGCCAGTTGTTACCCTAGTCAATAGAAACTTTATTATTAACTTCAGAATTGAACTAGGTTTGTACAATATATGTAGTGTTCAATTTACAACAGTTCATTTAGTGACCATTCAAAGTTACAATGGCACTGAATAGAGTGATTCATGACCATTTTTCACAGTTATGAATAGTTCATGTGATTTACATTCGATGCTTGATAACTGATTCATATTTATCACAGTTAGTGTCATAGGTCATGTGATCCCCCTTTGCAACCTATTGACAAGGAAAGTTCAAGGGGAAAACCAAATTCACTTAACAACCATGTTACTAATCTATTAACTGCAGTGATTCACTTAACAAATGTGGCAACCAAAGTCTTAAAATGGGGCAAAATTCACTTAACGAATTTCTTGTTTAGCATAATACTTTTTGGGCTCAATTGTGGTCATAAGTTGAGGACTACCTCTATATCCAAGACAGTCCTATAATTACTCAGATCGAGACAGATACCTCAGGTAGTTATAGTGAGGAATTATATAGTTAATATAATTGTTCTTCAAACATATATTTGACTCATCCTCTTTTTATCATGTTAAAAATTATACTTACAATTTTTGGAGATAGTATTGGATGCCTGAGACCCAAGAACATTTGGTGATGTACTTCTATATATGCCCTCAACTGGCTGGAAGACAATGTTGTCTTGCCATCATGAAAATGAGATTCAATTGTCAGTTTAGTCAGCTGTGAAATTGGGAAGGGTTGCAGAATATCATTTGGTCTTTTGTCTGATGCAGCAAAATCTAATGAGTATGTCCTGAAATATTTGCACACAAAGAACAAGGTCATGCAATTGTGGTAAAAAGGTGACATTTCACTGGTCAACTGGGATGGTTTAAAGTACTTCAAAGTTTAAGGTATTACAAGTTTTTCTGTAGATATTCTAACATTGCTACTGTATGTATAAAGTGTTAATAAATGCAGATGGCATTTGTTTCATAATCTCTTTACAATATAGAAGCAACGACTTGTGACTTTGGATGCTAATAACAATCCTTGCAAATTCTTAGGGGCACTCGATTAATCCTTCAGCACTAATTTTAAAAAATTTAGTGTTAAACCTTACTAACCTTGTCTGAAATTTAAAACCTGTAAGATTTTGAATCATCTTATGCAGCTGTGTAGAATTGTAGATTTTTTTTTCTCTTAGGAAAATATGAAAGAACTTCCTTCCTTCCTGAAGTCTGCAGGAGCAAAATAAAATAAAAAAGGGTAATGGAAAAATGAAGGAAGGATGGAAGGAAGGAAGGAAGTCCTAACTTATTTTGTCTTCTATGCCACAGACTAGGCATTACTTTTCTTCGAAAAAACCACCCACTTGGTCACTTCCCCTGGGCCCTCTACACCTATTTTTCAGTCTAAAATTATTCTTGCAATAAACTACCAATTTTAGACCTTCTTCCAAAGTTGACAAAGAGTTACTCCTTGAGAAATTAATGTTTGAGGGTACATTAACTTTCCCTTTAATTTCTGCAGGCTGGGAGATAAACAAAACAAATGATCCTCAACCCTTTGTACACTCAGAATGTTCAGGCAGCTATATTTTGAGGAATCAGTCTGTTATTTCCATAAATCTAATCTTTACAGTACAACAGGAGTCAGCAACACATCGGCTCCAGTAATCTCTGCAAAACAACTGCCATACCACCTACGTTACACTATAATTAAAATATACCAAGTAATTTACAAGCAATGATTAATTTTGAAAATTAAGAAAACTAGATCCCTAAATATTTAGTTTGATATAGTGGTTAAGGCATCAGGCTAGAAACTGGAAGACCATGAGTTCTATTCCCACCTTAGTCAGGAAACCAAGTGGGTGACCTCAGGCTAGACATTTTATCTCAGCCCTAGGAAGGAAACAGTGGCAATCCACTTCTGTAAAGTCTTGCAAAGAAAACTGCAGGAATTTGTCCATGTGGTCTCAAACACATGAGAATCAAACACAATTAAACTGAAGAAGAAAGGATAAAAACATGGGGTTAGTTCTCCACCTGTAGGGACCCATTCCTATTTAACATAGCTTATGATCCAATACTTACATTAGGTAATGCCCATTTGAAGACAATTTACAGCACTGGAATCTAAATAGCAGAGAGCCAGTTTGGTAGAGGAGACAGTGAATTCTTAGGCATGAAGCATGGCCTGGTCATGCATAGGACTGAGAAAAAGCCCTCCTTCTTAGGACTTTTTCTCAGTTCTATGAAGGAGCAATGACAAACTAGTTCTAAAAAAATCTTGCTAAGAAAATTTCAGAACTGGTCCAGGCTGTCTCTGAGAAGCAGACGTGACTGAATCGAAGAATAAAAACAGTTGGATGCAACTTTTGTGCCCATTATGTCAAAAGAATCAACATTAATTTCCAAAGGTAGGAAGATATCATTCCTAAAGACTTGACATGATATTTTTCTGCCTATTTTACAACAAAATAACTTACTTGCTAGAAATACTAATTTGGGTATAAAATGAAATAGAAAATTAGTCATAAATTAAGAAAACAGTTTAATGATTCTTATTCTACATTGAAACTGTAGAATTTCCATTCCTCTTAAAATAATGTCAACCAACTTGGGGTCCTGCAGATGTTAAGCTGAATATATTGCCAGGAACTTCTGGCAATAACAGTCTTTACACAAGTATAGGAATCAAAATTTTCCACCCCAGGTTGGAAAAGGTGATCAACTTTAAATTTTTAGGCTGTTTTCAGTTCTTTTAGCAATAGTTATTCTGCTATTTCAAATCCTATTGCTTGACTCTGCTCCAGGGTCCAGTTCGGACCGGTTCACCCAGTCCGGTAGCGAGTGTGGCGGGTGGTTCTGAGAACCAGTAACGATCCTGGTGAAAGAAGGAAAGAAAGAAAGAAAGAAAGAAAGAAAGAAAGAAAGAAAGAAAGAAAGAAAGAAAGAAAGAAAGAAAGAAGGGAGGGAAGGAAAAGGAGAGGAAGGAAAGACTATAAGCCTGGCACTAGATGCAGCTTCAGAGGATAATCCAGGGCTGAAGGGAGCTGGAAGTCATCTAGTCCAACCCTGCTCAAGCAGCACATTCTTAGTGAGTTTCTGCCTTTTGATCCCCCAGTCATATGGTTACATAGCCACGCCTACCCAGTCACATGACCCCCCCCCCACCAAGCCACCTCTCCACCAAGCCATGCCCACAGAACTGGTAGGAAAGAAATTTAGATTTTACCACTGCTCTGCTCTTAACATTTCTAAAAATGAACCCACCTGATGTCAGATTTCTTGAAAAGTCTTAGGCCATCTCCATACAAAGCATATTCAAAAATGCCCTGGCAACAGCATTTGAATTTGCCTCCTTGAATGAAACTCATTTGCCAATCCATGAATGAAATGGGTTAAAGTTGTCCTTAGTTGTATAGATATTAAAAGTCACATCTTTCCTTTTATTCTATAGTATTCAAAAGGCAGACCTAGGCATATAAAATGTGTTAAGACTGCATCCCATTACCTTGGAATAGAGCCCAGTGCCATCAGGAACTGGAAACAAGTAGAGAAACAGGTTAAGGATTGGCATCAGGGACAGTAAATGTCATGCTGGCTAAGATGGATAACCATCCTATCATTGGGACACTGTGAGGTAAATATGAGTTGCTTAAATTTGCAAGTTATACAGCTGTACCTTATTCCTTCAATATTATGCCAGAAATAAGAGAGGAAGACAGATCCAGATGTAGGTAATCCTCAACTTACGACCAAAATTGAGCCTCAAATAGCACAACAGGCTAGATAGCCTGTTAATAACATCCAGCTGTTTGCAATTATTGCAAGTTCGAGGCTCAAGATTGACTCAGCCTTCCATCCTTTCTAAGGTAGGTAAATTGAGGACCCAGTTTGTGGGGGAAATAAGCTGACTTTGTATAAAAAGTATACGAAAGTATGAAGGCTATTGCTTATCGCATTGTAAGCCGCCCTGAGTCTCTGGAGAAGGGTGGCATATAAATATAATTTTTAAAAAATTGAGCCAAAATTTATGTTGTTAAGTGAAACATTTGCTAAATGAGTTTTGCCCCATTTTATAATAACAGTGGCAAGAAAAGTCATAAAATGGAGCAAAACTCACTTAACAAATGTCTTACTTAGCAATTTAAATTTTGGGCTCAATTATGGTCATACGTTGGAGACTACTTGTACAATAAAGCACAAAAACAACTCTAGATTAAATTAGATTGTCTGAAATAAATCTTGGCAAAAATAGCCAGAAGAATAATACTACTTTTATGATAACATGGCATACAACCCTCCTTCTCTTCCTTAACTGATAATTCCACAAAAAATGCTCAGATCTATAACCCCTTTCAAAACAGGTTGTACTAGCACAATAGTAATTACACAATAGTAATTACTATTACTACAGTAATACATGAATTTACCAGCTTCAGAATAGATGCAGACAAACGCAGATGAGGAATCTGCAGATAAATGCCACGAAATTCTGTAAAAGCATTTGACAAAAACAAAACCTTTGAACAGTCATCTATGAAATTGTGTGTGGAGAAGCTAAGTTGGCATAGTATCATGAATGTTTAATGCTTGGCACACTCTAAATAGAAAGCTTGCTAAGTTTCAGCCAACAGGAATGCAAGGTTGGTCACCAGGGCAAAGGGTGTCAGATTGTAGTCTGCATCTATTTGTTGAGATTTAGCCTCTAATGGAATTTACTTCAGCCTCTATATTAGGGAAATATAACTTTCAGTGAAAAAAAAAACAGTGAGGTTTTTTTTTAAATGAGATGTTAGGAAGGTAAAATCAAAGGCGTAGGAGGATGCAAAATAAAAGGCAAATGCAATTTTCAGCAACATTAATAATAGAATCATAGAATTGTAGAGTTGGGACCACAAGCATTATTTACTCCAGGACAGAACCAACCCAGAAACAAGGAGAAATTTGCTGACAGTTAGAACAAGTAATCAATGGTACTTCTTGTCTTCAGAAGTTATGGGTACTCCAACACTGGAGGTTTTTAAGAAGAGATTGGACAGCCAATTGTATGAAATGGTATACGGGTTGCTGCTTAAGCAGAAGGTTGGGCTAGAAGGTCCAAGATTCCTTTCAACTTTGTTACTGTTATTCCACCCCTTAGCAATATGCAGGAAAACCAAAAATCACATTAAAATCACAAAGGAGACTGTTCAGTCTCTTTTTAAAAACTCCCATGGTTGAGAAAAGCATAACTTTTGCAAGTAGCTGTTAAATTCCTCTACAAATCGTACCAATGTGAATTTCATATTTCAGCAAAACTTAGATAACTGCAATTTACATCCACTATTTTTTAATCTTAATTTCTATTATGGCGAAAAATTGTACCTAGCCATTTCCCTCAGACTACAGCACCCTTTTAGGCATCTGAAAGACCAATCAGCATTCTCTGGAATCAGTTAGTTAATTCTGAGCTTCCAAAAAGGAGGAGCCTGAGTGGGAAGGAGACTAATGCTACTGTTAAAGGTAGTATTTAGCTTCCAGCTGACTGCAATTACGGCGGGTTCAATTCTTACCAGGCTCAAGGTTGACTCAGCCTTCCATCCTTTCTAAAGTAGGTAGAATGAGGACCCAGTTTGTGGGGACAATAAACTGACTTTGTATAAAATATACAAAAGTATGAAGGCTATTGCTTAACACCTTGTAAGCCGCCCTGAGTCTCCGGAGAAGGGCAACATATAAATCAAAATTAAAAACAAAAAAACAAAAACAGAAGGAAGAATCAATGGTACTGATAAAGTTATCAGTAATCATGAGGAAAGTTCCTTTATATACAATTTGGCCTATATGCAAAAGTCCCTTGAAGATAGTGTTATAGGGAAGCTATTAATATAAGTTTCCACTGTAGCTTTGAAATTGCTGTATTCCATGCTACCATTTTAGCTTACAGTACACATTGAAGATTCTAGTTATGCATGTAATCACTATTGCATCACTCTACAGCAGGGATGTCAAACTTGCAATGACACGTTGTCACATGATGTAGCTGAACTTTTTCCCCCTTTTCTAAACTGGGGAGGGGGGGAGGCAGGGCATGATGAATCTGGCCCATGCTTTATGGTAATGGCTGTCATTTCTCTCTGCTCAACCTACCTCATAGGGCTGTTATGGGAAAAATAAAAGAAAGGAGTCCCATGTATGTTGCCTTGAGTTACTTATAAAGTGATAAAGGTGGCTTTTAAAAAATATAATAAATCTAATATATTAATAATTTGTGCTAGTTGTTATTTTGTGGTGCAACTGTTACTATAACATATAGGTGTGGGAATATGCAACGATGACTTCCCAGTAACCATACCTGTAAGAAAAGCATGATTTCAATATTACTCTTGGCTTTCATCTATTTTGCTGCATAAAACACCAGTTTTTCACAGCAGGGAAATTTAGGAGTGAAGTGACTGTTGCTCATAGCTATTGGTATAATTATAATGTTGCATAGCAGTATGGAAAGGGGATAAAAACATAGCATACTCTAGATTATTATAAAACATTTTTCCCAGTTAGAAATTATTGTATCCCAACTTTCCTTTCATCATTCTCAGTTGTGTAAGGTGATTTTTTTTGAGCAGAAAAATCATAGCTGAATGTCAAAGCATTCCAATATTCAGTCTTTTGTATTTTTGACTACATCTGAACTAGACTGGAAAAAATCATGAAATATCACGATCTGGCCATTGAAACTACATGATTATGGATGAAACATTTAAGAGTGATACTCGTTGTCATAGGGGCACTTGGTACCATGTCCAAGAATTTTAGAAAATACATCAAGAAATTGCAGCTTCCTACAATAACACTAACGGGACTGCAAAAAACTGTACTACTCAGAACATTATACATTTTAAGAAGATACTTGGTTGATACCTAGGATGCTGGCAATAACCTGTATCAACTATCAGTGCTAATCAATGATATTTGTCATACATTTTTAAATGTTCACTTGACTCTTTTATTATCTCTTTTATTCATGTTTAATGAATAAAAGAGATAATAATAACTACAAATAGAAATAGAATGACTGTGGCAAAGGCAAGCAAGGTTAGTACCAACCTTGGGTGGAATCCCAAAACAAGTGGAGCATCACTTGAACACCATTGGCATCAACAAATTTGCCATCAGTCAATTGCAGAAGGCAGCTTTATTTGGAACAGTTTCCATCATGTGACAATATCTGTAACACTGTCAAACATCCAGATTTGCCTATTTCAGGTGCTTGGTAAGGACTTGAGAGATAGACAAAAATGCTAAACCCAGTCTGAATATCTGGTGGACTGTGTAAATAATAATAATAATAATAATAATAATAATAATAATAATAATAATAATAATAATAATAATAATAATAATAATAATAATAATTGATAAAAGAAAAAATAAAGAGAAATAATAAAGAGAAAGATGAGACAGTCAACTACCTGATCAGTGGGTGCAGCAAAATTTCACAAACCGACTACCTACAATGCCATGACCGCATTGCTAAGATCATTCACTGGAAATTGTGCCAGAAGTTTGGATGTGAGTACAGCAAAAACCATTGGGAACATCAGGTTGAGAAAGTTTTTGTGGGATTTTAGGATTCAGACTGACAGGCACTTGGTCCACACCTGACATAACAATATTGAAAAGAAAAAAGTATGTTTCATTGACATTGCAATACCTATTGATGCACGGATTGAAGATAAGCAGCAAGAAAAAATCACAAAGTACCGGGACTTGCAAATTAAAGTTAAGCAACTGTGGAAAAAGAAATCATGTGTTGTCCCGATTGTAATTGGAGCCCTTGGAGCAATACCCAAAGGACTACCCAGCTGTTTAGAAATTCTAAATTTATCGGACTTGAATATTTTGATTCTACAAAAAACCACCTTACTCGGAACAGCTTACATCCTTCGACGATACCTTAACAGTTCCTAGGTCCTTGGTTAGGACTCGAGCTGCTGAGCAATTAACCAGCCTCAAAGGCTGTGAATCTCACTACCAATTTATTATTATTATTATTAATAACAACAACAATAATAATAATAATAATACAAAGAGTCCTTTCATTATCCCGGTTAAATTTGGCTATTTCCTTTGCATCTTCATCGTCTGCTGGATCCCAAGCAGTTACATCTGGTGAATCATGAACTACAGCCCATAGCCCTTCTTTACACAGAAGTAGGCTGCACTTCATAGACCAGGAAACGTAATTAGTCCCATCCAACCGGATTATCAGGGATATGCTGGTTGACTATTCTTGTGCCATCTTCACTTGGACAATAAACCATAAAAACAGCTGTCTGAATATGGTACTGTGTATTCACACTAACACTCAGTATCCTGGAACCATAACCAGTGTTAAGGAATAATGCTTGAGTAGCAAGGATGTGCACATGGAAGTGGTTGAAAGTGTTATGAATAAGCACAGTCATCACACAAATACACTGAGTCGTGTTATAGTTTACATTCAGGAAAATAAAGCACAGTCCAATAAACAAAGTCTTCATACCAGTCGCATTAATCATACACAGTAAACAGTTTTTCTGGAGTTGCGAACAGTAATACAGCAAGTCAGATAGAGATATCAAAAAGCAAGAACAACAAAGAGAACAAACCATGTTTCTAGCTCCCTCTTAGGGACATTGGCAACAAAGCTAACCAATCAGGACACAGTATGATGCAATACGGCAGTCTTAAAACTATACAATACAATGCAATGCAATGCAATGCAATGCAATGCAATGCAAACATACATTGATGGTTTATATATTGCCAACCCAACAAGTTAGGTAATAGTCCTATTCCTAACATTATGATAGGGAGGTTACATCAGGACAGGGTCAATGGTAGCCCAACTGCTGGTGTGAGGGATTGCATGGATTGATTGAGGGTCAGTGCTGTCTCTGGTTGGCTGTCTGGTTGATTTGGATTCTGAGAAGTTTGTATGCTGGTTGTAGGTTAATATGTCTGTTGATAGAATTGCTTGTGGAATGTGCCAGGCTTCAATGAACTCATGAATGTGAAGGGTGGTAGCATGGCCAATGATTTTTGTGTTGCTCCAATTGAACAGGTGCTGTTTGAAGTGGGTAGAGATTAAGGATTTGGGATTGTGACGTTTGACTACCAGCCAGTGTTTGTGGATCGTGTTTTTTAATTGACATGATATTTGTCCCATGAAGAACTTGACATACCCATACCTGAAATCCTTATAAACAGAAGAACACTGATATCGTCATCCTTTTAAGTCCACTGAAGATGTCACCTAGCCTGTTAATGAAACATTCAGAAACCAACCCAAAAGCTTGGAGAACAAACTTTCACCCTCATTCTACACCCGAACTACAAATATTTGCCACAATTGCAAATAAAAACAATATTTTAATAAAAAGAGTGTACAAACATATAAAAACCATCAACAAACCATCAATTTAAAAATAAAAAGAATTATCATACTTTTTGGAGTATAAGATGCACTCCCCCCCCCAAAAAAGAGGGTAGAATCTTATACACCAAATGCAAAAAGAGGGTAGAATCTTATACACCAAATGCAACCATTTTTGACCTCCCAAAACCCTACCTTGTTTTCTTATTTTTTTTTTTTGAAAAATGGGCCCATTTTTCAGAAAAATGGGGCATTCAGAGGGTTTGGGAGGCATGCAGAGTGCTCTTGGGGGTTGGAGAGGGCAAAAACGTGACACGTGGGTTTTTAAAAAAAAACAGGGACAATTTTGCCCTCCCCAGCCCCCAAGAGCTCTCTGCAAGCCTCCCAAACCCTCTGCATGCCCTGTTTTTGTGAAAAACAGGCCCATTTTTGGCTTACCAAACCCCCACACACATCACATTTTTGCCCTCCCCAGCCCCCAGGAGCACTGTGCAGGCCTCCCAAACCCTTTGCACATCCCATTTTTGCGAAAAATAGGCCTGTTTTTCACGAAAACAGGATGCGTGGGACAGGATTTCGGGAGGCCTGCAGAGTGCTCCTGGGGGCTGGGGAGGGCAGAAACTTTTTTTCCTTGTTTACCTCTTCAAAATCTGGGTGTGTCTTATACTCTGGTGCATCTTATTGTCTGAAAAATACAGTATGCTAGTGACAGAATCTATTAACTAAAGCACTTAAGTGAACGAAACAACCCATTAGCTCTGAAAGGAGAGTAATTTACAATATGTAATGACTGTAGGATGGACAGACAGAAGACCACCAGAGCATATCTATGAATGTCAACTAGCAATAATAGCATACAATGAAAATTCATTAATCACAACACATGGACAGACTTAATCTTAGTTTCAACAGGGAATCTGAGAGTATCGTAGACTAAGCTAAATTCAAAAACACTGGGAATTTCTGGTAGCTTGGCATTCAGCCAAATCAGCCATCAATAGACACAGAGATAAATCACATTTACATGCCATTCAAGAGACAATATTAAAAACAACAAACTGAGAATGAAAAAAAGGACAGTTCACATCCTCTCCAGCAATCAATACCCAGTTAAGTAGGGACTTACACCAGACAATCAAGCAGAAAACTATAACTGAATCAAGGAACTATCAAAGAGAAACCAGCCCCCCATCAACACCAGCAAAATAACTACTGTGTGTAAGAAGGGAGGAAATCCACATTCACTGATATATTATCTAATCAGGTAATAAAAAACCTGCAAGCAAATAACCAAACTCGGAGAGCATCAAGGACTCCACAGTTAGATCCTGAATTACATAACTTTTTTTTCCCTATTGGCTCCCCACCATTGCCAGACACCTAGACAAGTGGGGGAGACATGTCTTCATGGCCTTCCTAAAGCTTGGGAGGGATGGGAGCCAATCTGCAATCACAGTGGGGAGGAGGGAAAGGATAATATTCCACGGACTGGCCTCTAGGGCAGAAAAGGCTTCTGCCTGATGACACACCTTCATAAATGGGACCCATAACATGCCAGTTCTACAATGGGTAGATGTAAGTGGGGAGAGGGACCCCCTCAAACAACATGTCTTTATAGGTTTATAGGTTTTACCAGCCCTGTGAATTGAACCTGGAAGCATATTGGCAACTAATGCAGCTTGTAGAGCAGAGGTGTAACAAATGCTGATAGAGTTGTTTACCTAGTTGCCAGCTCTGTTTTCAGATGCTCTTCTAGGGCAGCCTCATGTAGATTCTGGAAAGTCTGTCAGTTTTTTTCTGCTCCATTTTTCACCAAGCAGCATAAAGTCAAGAATAATTTGGATTTCTTTTTCACAGTTTTGGCTTTCCCAGGAGTGAGTTATTTTTCTTCCCTTAATTATTTTTGTTTTATATAGTATTTATCTAATGTACTTATAGCTGCCCAACTTACCAAAAAGGACACTGGGAGGGAAACACAAAGATAAAACTAAAAAAGTAATAAGAAGTGCTATGTTAAAAAAAGAACTTGGCCAATCAATATGGAAAGAAAAATGGACACACCAATTTTACTGTTTCTTGGCTTTTCAATCTTACAATAATTTGATAACCAGTGATAAATCTTAATCTTCCTTTTATATTTATGTAATCTGAAAATCTTTCTGTTATTAAAGTTTTATAAACTTTTGAGAAGAAATGTTGTAAGATCCTCACAACTCTTTAACAGTAGCTCACCAAATATTGATTTGATTGTTCACTTTTGAAAAGTGTTGATTGTTCACTTTTGAAAAGTGTTAATGCAGACTTTTATTGCTTGGGGGAGCAATAAATCCTGTGGGGGCAAACATTTTCTCATGCTGCTTCTAGCCCACTTTTTCCTAAGTAAATTAAGTCAATATCTGAAATAATTTTAAATTATTTTTAATTAAGCTTTTACTTTTAGAATTCTGAATATGTAATGAGCTCATAAAATATATTAAAAATAAACAGGCAAATTAGGGATGGCTCTAACATGTGATCTGTTTCTGTGGAGAAAAAAAGGAAGCTACAATATAAGATGGTGGTTTACTTTAAGTAGTAAGATCCACACAACACAATTATCTTAGCTTAACAATTATTTGTCTAAATTAGTTCAAACCACAAACTAACTATAAGGTTGTTCACACAATTTATTAGAGTAAATGTATGGTTTGCTAATTTGTGGTATTTTGTGAATATAACATGTGAGTAAAACAACGTTACAGCCTCACAATTTTTTTTAAAAAAAATATGAGGAATAGAATTTATTCTTTTTAAAACCAAAATAAATTGCTAAGTTGGTTTAAAAGTTTGCAAAGAAATAAGTACCATTATGTAGAATTGTACTTACAGTATTCCTAGTACAAGAATGATCAGACTCTTAGTTTGATTTAGATGGCCAGGTTAAATCCATGTTTGGAAATGAAGCTTGCTGTCATTCATCTGTGGCTTTGCAGATCATTCACAAGTGATGGAAAGACAGAAGGAACAACAAATCTGTTTCATTTCACCACAAGGAGGCCTAAGGAATAGCCACACTTTTAACTAGATTCCTGTCCCTTATCCTTACTATAGTATTATGCTTAGGATTTAATTGAAAAAATATATATCTACTAGCTAGAAAGTTGCAATGTATGTTGAAATATAATTACAATTCACTTGTTACATTGTTATTACATTTTTACTTTACTGAGAATGTTACAATAGATGATCAGGATAAGCACAAGTCATATAGAGAATTTTAAAAAGTCTAATAATTTCCGGCATTCAGAAACACTGAGTATTAATATCAGTGCTACCTTGCATATGTAATATACTGGAAATACTGGAAATATTATACACAATATACACATTCAGAAGCACTACATGCCAATAACCGGAGCTTATATGTATATACTGTATTGCATATGTATATTGAAATATTAGCGTTCAAAAATACTACGTGCCCATAGCGATGGCAATACGTCTCAATAGCTCGGGACTGCAACCAGAGGGAGCCTCCATCTTACGTTTGCAGATGGGTTTTCCTTAGGTGGCGGATGACAAGCCGCTGCGAGATAGCCAACGAGAAAGTGGAGGGGTCCAGAACAGGGACACTTACAGGACAGGAGCCCTCCCACAGCCTCTGGCTGTTTTCACTTTATTTTTCAGCACCTCCGTTCAAGGCAACCGCTTTGCAGTTAGCCTTGACTGCAAGCGCGCGCAGATCTCCGCAGCTGTGTTCAGATTGAATGCACGTGCGTGGGAATGATTGAGGGGGCGGGGTGATTCGTAGCCAGAAGCCACGCTTATAGTGTCCGAGTTGTTTCCGCAGTAGCTGTTTGTTCCTGCACGCTTCGGCAAGGCCCATTGGACTCTTGCATTGGCGACGGTGATGGGAGCAGCAGCAGCGTGCTTTGCTTTCTGTGCTTCTCCTCTCTCCGGTAAGCAAACCATCTCAACGCGTTAGAAGGTTAAAGACCTGTCAGGCGTTTTTGGCTCAAGTGGAGGAGAGTAACCCTCCAATCCTCGGAGGTTGGTCAGGGCACCTTCACGGAGTCTCCGCCTGCCGGTCCACCTCTCCCGGTTGACCGAGCGGCGGGAACCAGAGTTAGAGTCCAGTGCGGGAACTATCGGCAGTGTGCCTCTTCTTGTGTTGCGGAGTCGAGTCGCTGTAGCAACCGGGTAGGTGGCAGCGAGTGTAACTGTGGTGCTGGGCGGCGGGGTGGGGTGGGAGGGTCGGCGGCCGGTGTTGGCGATGGTGATTAAACGGGACGGCGGCTTGAGCCGCAGCAAACTATCCCTAGAATAGAATAGAAGGCAAAAGCGGTTTATTTGCAACGCCCACACTCCGGGTACGGCGGCGTGCAAGGAGCTACCACGCAATAGGAATTATTTTACGCCCAAAGTGAGCGTAGGGGAGAGGTCCCTGCTGCACGAATCGCTTTTGTTTCGGCAGCCTGCCCCCCTCTTACACCCCCACCCCCAAAAGCAGACGGGCTGCGCGGGGGCTTTAATGTCGCGCCAGTTTGTTCTTTCCCTTGCACGGTTCCCTGCATTGCTTATCCAGAGCTGCTGCTTCTCCATCTCCTGTTGCAAGGTGCTGCTCCGTTCGGCGTTTTCCGCCACGGGAGTTCAGCCTTTTACCTCACTTTCATCACGCGGAAAGGGTGGGCAGAGCGCGAGAAGCGTAGAAGAGAAAATGTGCATATTTTTTTTTTCCATTGCCACATGGTTTCTAGCGCGCTAATTCCCCACCCCCGCCCCCCCGCAAGACTTCCTCCTTAGCGGGTTTCTTGCGCAAGCGGCGACGAAACGGCACGGTGCTTTTTTCGCTGCCTTGAGACCAACCGGTTCTCTCCGCCTCCTCTCGTTATTTGCGGAGAGCCCTTCACGCTGTGAGCTTCTCGCTCCTTCCTTCTCTCTACCTGCCGTCCCTTCTTTTCATAACGTCCCTTGACGAACGGAAATGGAAGAAGGCTGTGCGGGAGCAGGGAAGATGCCGCGTTCCCAGAAGGGGGTGTAGGGACACGAGCAGCCAGATCCAAACCTTGTCGGTGGACCGAGTCGTCAATTCTGGATGCAATATGGGCGCGAGTTTTTTCTCAGCTCCGGCAGCTCTGAAAGACTTCCCCACTTCTGAGGAAGCGCCGGGCAAGCGAATGTACAAGTGCATCTTCTCTGAGGGGGGGTCGTAGATGTTGACGAAGTTGTAACCGCGGAGAAGGCGGAAACGGCACTAATGGGAGATTTTGCTGTCTTTATTATTGGTCATGTGCTGCTGCTGTTACTGCTGCTCACTAAAGCTGGAAGCAAACAACCATTTCCTCCTTTTGCCCATCTACCATGGCAAAGGCTGCCAACTGGCTCCCTGTTAGCAGGGATGATTGTCAATGTTTGGGATATGCAATTGACCTCCTAATAATATTGAGACCCAAGCTGGAAAATAGAGATTGTCTGCTTCTCATTCTTGAAAATGCTTCATGTCATTTCTGTGAACTTTTAGCTGGTCTTTGTCATTCTGACAAGACTACCAGGCAAGTTTTTTCATATCAAATTATTTATTATTTTTGCTGATTCTGGGTTTCATTTTATTTGATTTTGTTCTCATCCCCAGATTTATTGAAGCCAGTGTTTAATTTGTGGATTTGCTGGTGCATTGATTGGCATTCTAAAAACTGGTATTACTGCCTTAGTGTTGGTATTTCAAAGGATTCTGTCACTGATGGGTACATTTCTATAAGAGAAAAATAAAGATATCTAATTATGTGTCACCACTAGTACAGGAATATTGCAGCAAAATACATTACATATGGTGTTTTCTGAGCTTGGTTATTATTATTTTTTGCAGACATTTCATTGTAAACTAGGTAACAGTGCTAAGAAGGAGTGGGGCTTGCTCTTATTTTTGCATATTAGTGGCTTTGCCTGTCAATGTGGATGGGAGTGTTGTTGGTTTATAATTTAGGCTGTTGTTTACTTGTAGCTAGTTTGTCTGAATTGGTTTTTTAAATCAGAATAGAGTTAGAAGGAACCTCAGGTCTTCTAGTCCAACCCCCTGCTCAAGCTATACTATTTCAGACAAGTAGCTGTCCAACTTTTTCTTAAAAACGTCCAGTGATGAAGCACTCACAACAGTTGTGGGTACTTCATCACTGGAAGCTTTTTTTTAAAAAATCTATTTAGGATCAATAAGTAAAATAAGTATTAAAATAAGTAAATTGACAAGTATTGTTCATTGTTGTCTAGTGTTGATTGTTGATCTAATGTTAATCTTGGTGTTAATCTTTGCTCAAATCGGTATTGATTGCTAATGGGCATGCATTTTGACCTTTTTATTGTCTCTTTTGAATGGTGTGACATTTAAATCCATGTGCCTCTTGATGGTCAGGTTTTCTGACCATCTCCAGGAATTCTCTGGCCTTTTTTGGACTTGGCTTGATCTACGATGCCCACAGTTTCCTAATTGAAACTATGGTTGAGTCTGTCCATGTATTTTGAAATTAATGAGCGTTTATCATTTCTTCTGACTGCTATTTGTTGTTCATCAGGGATGAAATGCTCCCGGTTCAGACTGGATTGCCTGATCTGGTAGCGATGGAGGCGGGTGGTTCGGAGAACCAGTAGCAAAAATCCCTGCACCGCCCTCCCCCATTGCCCAGCTGAGCTGTGTAATCATCAGAAGCTTTTTTTATATATTTAAAAGCATTTTTTCTACAACCTCTTTGGCCAAAAAAATGCTTTTAAATTTTTTTTAAAAAAGCCTCTGATGATCACGTGGCTCAGCTGGGATCATCAGAGGCTTTTAAAAGCATTTTTTCTACAACCTCTTAGGCCTGTGATGTCGAACCTATGGCACAGGTGCCACAGGTGGCACACAGAGCTATATCTGTGGGCATATGAGCATTGCCCTAGCTCAGCTCCAATGCACATGCACGCACTAGCCTGCTGATTTTTGGACCTTCAGGGCCCACCAGAAGTTGGGAAACGGGCCGTTTCAGGGCCTCTGGGGGGTGGGGAAGGCCGTTTTCATCCTCCCCAGGCTCCAAGAAAGCCTCTGGAGCCTGGAGAGGGCAAAAAATGGGCCTTCCAGGCCCACCGTGCCATTGCATGCCAAAAGCGGGGGGAGCACGGGATGGGGGTGTTGCACATGTATGTGCACGCAGGTGGGATGCATTGAATTATGGGGGTGTGCACACGCTATCCCCGCCGCCCTCCTCCGCTTTTGGCACACGACGGCAAAAAGGTTAGCCATCACTTTCTTAGGCTGAAGAGGTCACAGAAAAAATGTTTTTAAAAGGAAAAAAAGCCAAGCAAGTCATCTGGGATCATCAGAGGCTTTAAAAGCATTTTTAACCATTTTTTAAAAAATGGTTTTAAAAGTTAAAAAAAAAAAGTTGGCCATGGCCACTCAGTCATTTTACACCCCCTAAACCATGCCCACAGAATCGGTAGTAACAAATTTTACATTTCACCACTGGTGTTCATGGATGCGCTCTGCTAATCTCCAGACGTTTGTCTTTCATAGTGGCTATTAACAATCTTTACATTGTACATTGTATGGTTTTTTTTCCTTCTGGGCTTCCTGAGTGTTTTGATTTACTTAAGATGTTTTGGAGGGCTTTATTTGATTTGTGTGCTGTGGTGATGCCATGTGGTTGTAATAGTCTATTGATAATTTCTGAAATATTTTTGATGAATGGCAAAATGTCCTTTTAACAGCTTCTGTTGATTGAGCTATGGAATGGTCAGGCACTTTCTGATAAAATTGTATGGATATCCATTTTGTTGGAAGATGTTGTGTGTACACACATACATGCACACAGTGTTTCTTCTCCCCCCCCCCGATGTTCAGGGTTTCTGCAGTAGGTTTGTCTTGCCCAAGTAGTATTTTTACACAGCTTCTCTTGTAGAAGGTTAGATTGTTATTTTGGTAGTGGAGCACTTGATGTGGGTAGGTTTGTTTGTTTTTTTTAAATAAACTTGTACTAATTTGTATAAGTTCTCATCACTATCTAGACTGATGAAAATATCTAGGAAAGAGATTTTTTCTTCTTCTTCCCCTGTGAATTTTCTTTTGAAGACATTGATAGTTTTGTGTATTTTCTCTAGTTGGTCCTTTTTGAAGATGTTTTCTTGACTTGCAACAGTTCATTTAGTGACTATTCAAAGTTACAAAGGGACTGAAAAAAGTGACTTATGACTATTTTTCACACAACTGTTGCATCATCATCCCCCTGGTCATGTGATCAAAATGCAGATGCTTGGCAACTGACTCATATTTATGACGGTTGCAGTGTCTGGAGACAGTCATGGGATTACTCTTTGTGATTTCGGACAAGCAAAATCAATGAGGAAGCTAGATTCATTCTGCAGTGATTCACTTAGCAACTATGGAAGTCATAAAATGGAGCAAAATTCACTTAACAACTCTCTCGCTTAGCAACATAATTTTAGGCTCAATTGTGGTCATAAATAGATTACTTGTATTGTGAGATGGTTGTTAAATGAGTTTTGTCCCATTTTATGACCTTAATTGTCACAATTGTTAAATGAATCACTGCAGTTAAGTTAGTAAGTTAAGTGAATCTGGTTTCCCCATTGACTTTGATAGTCAGAAGGTTGCAAAAGGGGATCACATGATCGAGCAACGGTCATACGTATAAACAGTCATACCTCAGTTCACAAGATTGAATCTGGATTGGTCACTGGGAACCAGAGATTTACTCTTCTGAGCTAGGACTCGTGCTGGAGCCCCTTTTCTTTTCTTTTCTTTTCTTTTAAAATTTGTAATTTTATTAGAACACATACTGGACATTTACACAACATACAACATATAATTTATCATATGTAAGCCTTATTTCTTAGTGGTCTTCCAGTTATTACTTTAATCTTCTTCCCCTTTATCTTAATCTATTATTCCATCTTCTTCTCCTCCTTTTCCTCTTTTCCCCCCTCTTCTTTTCCCCCCTTTTCCCCTATAGAGAACTGTACATTTTAGTTATCTCTTTACTATTATACATTTCTACCTTCATATTATATACATTTTTGTTCCATTCCACACATATGATACATCTCTATTTTGTACTTTTATTTTTCTCTCCTAATAGTTATTGTTTATTGTTAGTCTTAAACCACTTATACCATTTATTCCATATTCTGATTGGCTATAGTTTCCTTGTGCTGCCAGGCCATCCACTCCTAAGTACTTATAAACCGATGATAAATCAGCACTCCTGTCAATTGACAAGGGCCCCGTTTTCCAGGCTTCAATCATTTCCCTGGCTATCTTTGTACCTGCATAGCCACCAATCTTAGTATCTGCGAAATTAAATGTCATTCACTGCCATGTGAGACTTCCAAAGAGCCTCACCTGCACACTCTGGTGGTTAGCTTCCTCCCCATTTGTCCTACATAGTCCCAGGAGCAATCCATACAGGGGATCTGGTATATTACATTGGAAGTACTTCTCACCTTCCAGAGATTTTTACAATGCATGGTTCATCTTCATGGGGGAAGCCTCTGGGAGGCATGCAATGCCCACTTCAGATATCAGAAGCGGTGTGCCATACAGTTGGTCTTTTTCCTTCTTTTTCCTGTTCTCTCCTTTGCATTTTGGGCAGGTATCTTATAATAAATGCTTGTGGGTGCCCATTCTGCTTGAATTGTTCATGTAGGTATCTTCTCTCCAGTTGTTTAGCTTGCTGGGTATTATATGGGTTCTGAGCTGTGTCAGAACACTATATAGCAGACTGAGAAATATACAACTCACAGAATTGCCCAAAGCACATATTCCAGTAGAGACAGGCTCCCTGAAAATGTGTCCGAACGCTCAGAAGAGTAACTCTCTGGTCCCAGTGACCGACCCAAATTCCATCCTCCATCATTATCCTTGGATATGTATATTTGCCTTCATTCATAAATCACTTTTTTCAATGTTGTAACATAAAATTATCACTAAACGAACTGTTGTAAGTTGAGAACTGTCTGTACTGGAGCCATACATTAGTTCTATGTGTGGGAAGGCTGTAGATTTCAGGTGTTCTATTATCAGCTATGAATTCTGAAAGTGATTATCCAATGGAACTTCCTTTGATTTGTTTATATATTTTTCCATTAAACTGAAAGTATGTGGTCAGGCAAAAGTTAATAGAGTCCATGATTCTGGGTAATGTAATCTTGGTCTATTTAGTTAAGAAAGGTATATTGTGTTTTAGTGTTATCATGGATTTTTTTTGCTAGTTCTGGAAATACAGATGCTGTAGAATGCTATGACATGAAATACTGTAAGACCATGATTTCATCTTTGTCTATGGTCTTTGTCTATTTGTCTTTGTCTTTGTCTATGGTCAGGTCTTTGATCGTTTGGTGGCACTGTAATGGGGAGTTGATGGAGTATTTATTTCCCTTTGTGAGGCACCCAAGCTTATTTGTTAGTTCTTCAACAATGTTTTAGGTTGTGGCTACTGGTAGTGATACAATTGGCCGAAGAGGCCTGCCTTTTTGGGGCGTCCATAAAAGCACAGGAAGATGCTGTTCATCCACCACTATCATTCTTACCTTTCTTGTTGTGTTCACTGAGAGTTATCGTGATCTGGTTGTCTAGTTTCTGGGTTGATTTGGTGTTTATTCAGATGTGAGTTTCTTTGTCTTCTAAAAATTCTTTTGCTTTTTATATGTTTTGGGATTTGTCCACAATAATTATGGTTTGGCCTTTGTCTGCTGATAGGATGATAATAGATTGGTCGTCCTTTAGGTTTTTGAAATCTGCTTATCTTCTGCTTTGGTTTTTTTCCTCATCTCCTTTTGATCTGTAGTATGATAGTTTTATGCTTTTATGAGTCTCTGTGGGAAGTTCTGTGATTCTAAATGCTTCTTTAGGACTGGAAAGATTTTTCTAGATGATTAGTATCATCTGTGTTGGACTTGAGGCCTTTTTATAGAAAACTGGGTTCTCCAGTAGATAGTGGGCAGCTGGGCATGTTGACCATCCATTCAGGTTCCATTGCCTCTTTGGTTCTGGGATTTAGTTTCAGTAGTTTGGTTTGTAGCTCAGATTTCCTTTTTCTGGCATGTCTCTGGGAAGTGTTTTCGATGGTCACTGCCAGTCTTTAAATGTGCTCTGCTATGATGGTATGTTGTAATTGGTCCTTGAGAATTTCCATGGTATGTTGATATTTATTCAGTCTGAGGTGACATCTGTGCTCATGAGCTGTATCATTTTTCACGTGGCTTCTTGGGCTATTTTCCATCCTGCTGTGCATTTTATTGGAAGTTTATATGTGAAACTGGTGGGTAAGGCATGCTATCAGAGACATTCACACAGAAAAAATAGTTGTTCCTTAGTGGAAATATGCCTACATGCAAATTTCTCCCATGTGTTTTATGCCTATATATAGTGGTGATATAAGAAAATATTTGTGTGTGTGTGTGTGTATATATACACACATAAAATATGATATTTATATAATACAAAATAACAAGATGCTGTATAAAATAAATAGGGAAACAATATCTGTGATAGAATATGTGACACCAATTCAAATAAACTTGTAACACCAACACATATAAACTTGTAATTGTTGGATTTTTCTCAGAGACTTATTCCATGGTGTTATATGATAAGGTAATGGACCTATTCACAGGATATCAAATGACTAACAGGGAAAAAAGAGGGTTTTAAACTTAATCTTCCATAGAATTTCTGTTCCTTAATCTCAAGTATGTGACATAGTAATTATTCATTTGTAAGAGAAATACAGCTAAATTGTTTTCGTCTTAATTTGAATGTTTGAGCTCTATCAATGGAGTTCAAAAGACACTGAGCCCTGACTTTAATATTATATATTCAGGGTTTATTTTAAAACAAGATTATCACTGTCATTAAAGCTTTAAAAGTCTCTGTTTTTTTCTTTGAATTTTACCTTTCCTCCAAGAATCTAAGTATCAATGGGATATTCAGAATGAATATCTGCCTAGCTGAAGTGGGCTTAGTTCATAAGGTGGAATTACAATCAGGTGCATCATATGTATAATGGTTTCTCTTTATTGCCAAGATTGTTACAAAATGAATGTATAAATCTCATAAATGGAAGCTACAAATCCAAGTATAAGTCAAAATCCTATTTTTGTATTGCAGGTTACACCAATTGTTTCTTTGGAACATCATCTGATTTTCCATCTGTTTTTTCCCCACACCTGTTACTATAATCCAATTCTGGAAAATTATCTGCTGCCTATGAGTACAACTTAAATAGACACTCTCGTCTTTTAAGCACATTCTCAATTCTAACCAGACTTAGTTAGGTAGCTGTTATATAGGTTGGTGTAACCTTCTGAAATTAGGTACCTTTTATATATGTTGCTGTAACTTTCTGAAATTCATAAACATGAAGTGTTCAGAAGAAAAATCAACCATCCAAAGTGCCTCTTCTCACAGGAATCCTTATGGGATTCAGTTCCAGGCCCTGAAAAATAATTTTGATGAAAAACAAGAAATAGTAGGAGCCACTTCTCAGCAAACCAGAGGAAAGAGTTATGGCTCTAATGTCAAAAGGATTAAAAAGTTATTCATGCAAATGGCTGCAGAACCCAGTGAGAATGCTGAGGGAATGAGGAAGGTCAGACATAGAAGTAGTCCACTGTCATTTGAAGGAAGAAATACATCTTTCGAGATTGTGGACAAAGCTGATGGATCAGTTGTACAGTTAGAAACTTCTGTTTCAGAGAGGATTAGTAGGTTTGATGCACTGCATGATGAGTCTTCCAAATTTACTGATAGTAGGAAGGGGATTAAAAGAAATGAAATACAGCCTTTCAAACACTCTTCCCCAAAGAAGGAGAAAACGGCCTCTGCTGATAAAGATGAATGGATTTTCTGTAAATCCATCAAAAGAACTGCCCAAGAAGATTCAATGGGCAGTTATAGTTCAAAAACAGAGACTGTTCCTTCAACTATGGCTCAACTTTCAGTGTTTGAAAACATTGATTCACAAAAAGATGTAGTTGTTTCAGAAAAAGAAAGCAGTGAAGAGTTTACTGTAACTGGCCATTACCCTCTAAACCTGTCTGCAGTTAACAAAGATTTGTCTCCCACAGTTGGAAATCTTGATAGCTTTAGTCCATTAAAAGATACCAGTGCTTGGTCCTTATCAAAACAAAATACTAGTTCAGTCTCTCTTGAGAATTCTCTACAAGCCCCTACTTTAATTAATGAAAAGTCAGAAAGCACTTTCCCTGTTTTAAAAACAAGTGAAACACAAATTGAAAGTGCCTGCTATTCCTCTTCTGGCCCTTCTGAAATACTTCAACAAGAGATAGTAGTAGATAGACATGACAAACAGGGTTTGTGTGAGACTATGAGTAAGACAGAAACTTTGCAAAAAAAGATATTGGATGTAGTTGAGAAGATAGAAATACCAGGAAATCCTGTCATTATTGATGACAGCGCTTCATTTTCAGTTGAAGATAGAAGGGAAGTGCAAAGAGAACAAGATGATTTCCAGAGCTCTTATGGATCTAGGCACACAAATTGCAATGTCCACAAGATAGAATCAAGTTTTGGTTCTGACTGGGGGAATGCTGTAACTGAAGATGATGACCAAGAAGATAGTGATGATAACAGCTGTTACGATCATGACGAAGAGTTTTTTGAAATTAGAGGCTTATCAGAAGAAGAAGAAATCCCAGCAACCAGAAAAATTAAGTTTAGTACAGCTCCAATTAAGGTAGGTTTCACTAACATACCTCTTTTAAATGTATGCATGTTTTTTAATCCAAGTTGGTTACTTTTTCATGGTTATTGTTTTGCTAATGAATGTTGATAAGGGGAGATTTTGTCCATTTCCATTGAGTACTGGATATTTTGACTAAAAAGTGATCATTTAAATTAAGCAAGTTCTGTGCTTTGATTCCCTTTGTTAAATGTTATTTTAGGGAACATTTAAGCCAATGTCACAAAATGTTTTTTTTTTTAAATCATTTATATGCCGCCCTTCTCTAGAGACTCAGGGCGGCTTACAATACTTACCTATTCTGCAATTTATTCAGGTTAAGTTTATGTCTATTAAGCCAATTTCTCTATGTAATTTTTGTTATTAGCCTTCTAGTGGGGAATGAGGAGGCAGAATTGCTAGGATAAAATATAAATATGTATAAGGAGACCCAACATTCAAAAGTGTAGAGAACTTAATCTAATCTAGATTGCAGGTGTAGTAATCACTTTTATCTATTAAGAAATAATTGAAACACATTTGACAACATGATAGAAAGGTTAAATAAGGGCTGATGGAAAAGATAAGCAGATATAAACAAAACAAACCCTCTCAAACAATTGGAGCTTTATTCAGTGGTGCAAATTTGTGTATTATGGAAGCTGGTTTTTCATCTGGTTGGGTATGTTAAATTGTATGTATCCAGCACAACTGGAAAATTCAGTAAAGATGGTCCATGGTTTACAAAGATTTGTTTAGTGTCTGTTTGAAGTTACAATGGTATTAAAAAGATTAGTTTGCACATTAAGAACCATTGCAGCAACCCCCTGGTCACATGATTAAAATTTGAGTGGTTGGCAATTGGCATGTACTTACGACATTTGTACTGTCCTAGTGTCATGTGATTACCTTTTACAACTTTTCCAGGTGGCTTCCAATAATCAAACTCAATGGAAGAAGCGCATTGACTTGGATGCATGAGTCACTTAATAACTACAATGATTCACTTATCTGTGGCAAAAAGGTCATAATATGGGACAGAATTCTATTTAGCAACATAAATTTTGCACTCCAAACGGTTGTATGTTGAGGACTACCTGTAGCTGTTATTTTTTAAATAAAAGGCCACTAAAACCATTTAGGGAATAACCAGAGTATCCAGAGATGCAAAAAAAAAGTGTCAGTCAACAAATAGATGTATGTTAAATTTTATCTTAATTGTAATTATAAGTTTAATACTAAGTTTTTCATCTGTGAAATGGTATGTTATGTGCTGGTTCTATAAATTCTTTATTTTAAAAAGTTGTTTTTAATGTTTGTTTTTAACCTCTCTTAACCTCATGCTCAAGATTGGGTATAGAGCAGAGATGGTTAACCTTTTTGGTGCTAACTGCCCATAGCATGCATGCTCGAATGCACGCACGTGTGCCAAAGCCCCCAAAACGCAATGCGAGTTCCCCCGCGCTGTTTTGCTTCCAGGTTGGTCAACTCCATATATCTATATGCTATAGTAGCATGATATACTACTAGAATCTTTGTTTTCAGTGTGTCTGATAATTTATAAATCTTAAGTTTAGACACATTAATCAGGTGTCTGGATGCAAACTGATTTTAGGATGGCTGAAATATTGACATTATGAGAATTTATTATGCTTATATCACTTCTCCATAATATATAGTATAATAAATGATTTGCAATTTTTCTCAGGAACCACCTATATAGTAGTCAGTCTACTCACTGCACAAAAAACTCTACATGTGTTTACTGTGCACCTGCCCTTCATTTTTGGGTTTGTATATCTAGAGACAAATAATCCTTAAAACACATTCCTTATTGAATGAAGTTTTTGAAAATATATTGCTTGGATTGCTACTGCTGAGACTAGATTTAAGTACATGTGATCCTCATTCACAACCACTTGTTCATTTACTATTCCAATTTACAATGGGGATAAATGAGTTATGACAGGTGCTCAATGTTTTGGCTGTTGTAGCCTCCACAGACATATTTGCAATCCTGGCATTTAGTAACTGGTCTTGGCTTGTGTCCACAAGCATTACAAAGTCAGTGGAGAAGTCGACAGAAAGTTGCAGTTGTGTAGTTCTCACTTTTATGTGCTTAGTGACAGTAACTGGGGACTGGCAAAAGTACTATTGCTAAGCAGCATGGTTGCATTTTTCAACCATATCACTTAGTGATGGAAATTCCAATCCCAATAAAGGTCACTAAGCAAGCATCACCTGTAAAATTTGAAAAGGCTTTATGAGTAAGTAATAAACATCTAATGCTTCAAGGATGTTGAGTATTCATGAACTGTTTGGTTATTAAAACTTTAGCGAAAGATTAAAAACTGGGTAACCAACATAGCATTTGCGGTATCTCTTAGCTGAAGGATTGTATATTAATATGTTCTGAGTTAGTTTGCTTTGAAGTAGGATGCTATAGTTTAGCTACAGGAGTTATATGGTTATCCTTAGACTGGCAAAGCCTGAGCTGAAGCAGCTTGTGTAAATATTACAGAAGAGGTTTAAAATATGAAAATAGAACTTAGTTTTCAGATGATATCTGGCACTGAAATCCCCACCTAAAATCAGGGACTAGTGTGGGAAATGTAAAACTAGTCTGATTGAAAAAAGAAAATCATCTTGTGTTTTCCAAGAACCTTAAATCTGTGAGATTCACCTGTGAGGAGGGATAGATGCATTAACCAAGAGAAAGTCTATTATTATGTTAAAAGAGGACAAAAACAAGTATTTTATTGAAATAATAAATATTTAGAATATGAGTGAAGACAGCTAAACAGCCTCCAGAGACTGAATGTACTTAAAAATGGTGAAATGATTTGGATTAAAAATGGAAGAAGAGAATGCTGAAAAAAAGATTCTTAACGGTTTGTGTGGGGACAATAATATGTCATAGTGGAATTGAATGCTATAAATGTTACTATCCGCTTAGAATAATTAAAAGGAAATTAAAATTATAAATGTGCGAGAATGCTGAAAAGCAATAAGGTTGCAAATGTAAGTGGCGCCAAGTTAAATATGATTTGGAGGAGCTGTAGGGTTGATTTTTAATGTATGTTCAAAGGCTGCATCTGTGCCCAACAATTGGTATCATGCTGTTATTTCCCACATATAAAGGGAAAAGAGCAAAAAATACCTGCAAAATCTACAGGATAATTAGTTTAAGTATGCCTGGGAATATCTTTGGAATTCTGATTGAAGGGGCATGAGAAGTGAAAATAAATCATTCAGTGCAGCTTCATGCCATGAAGGAATGTAGTCCATTCTTTCCCTGTTCACTGTAAGTATAGAAATGAATGAGAAAAATCTAAAAGTATTTGAGAAAATGAATAGATTGTTTCTTATTAACTTTGTTTATTAATCCTAAAAAATGATTTGGTAATGTGAAAAAAATACATATAGTTCCCTATGTCACTTGCTCTTATTTTTTTTAAAAAAGTCGAATACATCAGTTTGATTCTCTCCCCTGCATTAATATCATTTCCTAATATCAAAATTATGTATTAGCTTCTTAAATATTAGAAAACAAAAATGCTTTTAATTATAGCAAGAAGAAAAGCCAATATAATTCTCTTAAAGCATTTAATGGTATTCAATATTTACTTTTAATTATTAATAAGTTATAGATATTTGACTTGCACTCAGCTAAAAGAATTAAAATAGATAAGGGATATAAAAGATGAAAAAAGATGTTCTTTTCCAGTGGGAAGTTTGCAATGCAAAGTGATAAAAATAGCTCTGTTGTGACTGTGCTTGTAACCAGACTAAATCATTTCCTATTCAATTCCCTGTTATTAAGTAGTTCATTTGAGAGCTGACTTTACCATATGAATTCTCTAAATATATTTAGCTGCAGGGTTCCTCATCATACTTAATTACTGCATTCGATGCATACAGATTCATGTTTTTAACCTCCAACAACGTGTACATACGATAACAAAAATGCCAGTTACTCTGTTGGATTCGATTCTTGTCCATGTACATAACATAAAACAATAAGCCAGTATCCCAAAGAATACTAGCATATTGTTCAAGAGCAATAGTAGTATATTGTTCAAGAGTATATTCCCTTGGTGCATGGTGTCCGATTCCTCACACTTAGTTTTCTCTGTCAGCAGCTGCATTAATTAGGAATTTACTAAGAGCAAAAAGCTTAACACTATGATCAGATTTAAGTTTTTTTAAAAATTAGACACACCCTTAAAAGTCAGTTTACACAGCTGGCATTTGCATTTTTGGCGAGAAGAGCCTTCTGGTTGTGGGTCCCATCTCCCCAATGCTAATTATAGTGAAGAGTCTGGGAGAGAAATAACTAATAAACTAAAATGGTTGCAGAATCCAGGTGTTGCTTCTAACTAAGCTCTCACTTCATAGAAGAAAACCTATGCCCATCAAATTATTTTCACCAGTTTTTCTTTGTCACCCTAGAATTAGACACCCTGCATTCGGTTAAGCCTTAAAGTAATGTTAGTTATAAACTAACATTATTGTGGCTTATGATGTTTGCTCCAGATAATTATAGTTTATTCAATGAATATAGTTAAGCAAATAGCTTAGCTTACTATCACCTATTGATAGATATCCTGTATATTTATAATTACTTTCAATTCCAGGTACCAGCACTTCGATTATCTTCCTCTTTTCTCATTCCATCAAGAGGACTGATAAAGGAAAAAGCTGGCTGTTTCTAATAATCCATCTGCAACTATTGGTAGTCATGCTTATTGACTAGTAATAAGCCTAATGAAAGCTGTTACTAAAAATATTCACAGCATTGTTTTGAAATGGATTGTCCTGGCCAGTAGTTGTTGGGAGTTGAGCTTGCTGTCATGTGGAGGCAATCTCTGTTGCAATGTAATTAAAATTGCAATTTTCCAGTGTGCTGCGTCTACACTCCATAGCTGGGACCAATCCTCTTTTCTGACAGCAACTGAGAGAACTTTTAAATCAATTTCCTACCTCGCTCTGTGCTCTAACCACACCCCTTTTACCCTTAATTCCTCAGTCTTTCTCTCAGTTGCTGACAGACAGGTGAATTTTTCTGCTCTGTGCTCTAGGTTAGTGCGTTAGGCCTTTGGTTATTTTTGATTAGCTTACATTTGAGTTTTTTTTCTTTCAGCTCAATTTGGTTAATTAGTTAGATTTGCTTCCTTACTGTTTGCCTGTTTGCCTCTGCTGTATTGTCGATTGCGTGCCTACTGGCAGGTCGGATTGTGCCTGCGCTCCCAGCGCTTACAGCTGCCGGTACCTGTCCCTGTGGGGCGGATCCGACTGGAAGTAGCCACTGCCGGTGGAGGGGGGGCTGGGCGGTTCGCCGTCGTAACCCCCGCCTCATTTCTTATCTGATTCGGAGGCTTCCCAGCGTTTGCGGAGGCGGCGAGGCAAGTAAACACAGCTGCGTTTGATTTCCAGCAGCCAGCTCGTTACTGGCTGAGTTTGTGTGCCGGCTCCCATCCCGTCAGTGTGCTGTGGGCAGGGCCGTGATTAAGTGGCCAGAAAGCGGAGCTCTCGTCAAAGACGAAGGGAAGGATCTCGGAGGGCTGGGCGGCGGCTGCTATGCATGTTCTCCGTCCACGCTGTTTCCAGGTTGCCTAGGGCCTTGCCCCTCGTGGCAGGCGCTGCCGGACTGTTTGGGCTGGGTGCGACCACCATTTTGGGGGCGTTCCCACTACTGAGTCCCCACACCATTTTGGTTGATTTCTTCCCTCGAGCTTACCCAGTCAAGGGGAGGCTGGGAAGGCTGTGGGTGGAGTTTGGCCTGGGCTATCTCCTGCCCATTTGAAGTGCTTCTGGCTGTTATCAGGTGGCCAGTACACCTGTAGAGCCTTACACCCTACCCTTGGAGAGGTCTGCTGGCTCACTCCACATGGCTGATCTGTTCAGAGCCTATTCCTTGTCAAGGCTTGCTGCATTTTTAGTGATTCTTGTTTATTCCTAAAAAAATAAAATAAAATAAATGAATAAATAAATAAAAAATAAAAATAAATAAAAATAAAAATAGATAATATTAATAATATTTTTTAAAAAAGAAAAAATAATAATAATAAATAAATGCATCACAAACAAGATATCAAGCAGCATTTGCCTTGTGATTATGGCAGACTCTTCCCTCTCATCTGACCTCGAACAGGAAACCAGCCCTGTTAAGTCAAACAGTTTATCAAAAAAGAAGGAGGATAAGAGGGCTACGGCCTCCAGTCATCGCTCACTTCAGTCCAAGAAGTCCACAGGATGTGACAAGGATGCTCTGCGCCGTCACAGGGCGTTTGAAAAACAGTATGAGAAAGCTAGGCTGGCCGCGGCCTCACTGATCAACCCTGAGCCAAGTAGGGCCCAAACAACTTCACCGGCTCGTGAAGCTATTATGTCTGGCCAAGGGACTCCTACCCCTTTGGCCCTGAGTAAGAGAGTGTCTCAATCCATGCCAGATGTCTCGGTTGCAGGGATGGACCTGTCACAACCATCTTCCAGACAGACCCCATCTGCGACCTTTACTCCTACAGCAGTGGGCTCACAGGTCGATTTCCAGGCCATGCTCTACGGCCCTAGTCACAGTCATGGCTGCTGGAGCCCATCAATCGACTCAAGGCCAGACATCAACAGTTCGGCATGAGGCTACTTACATGCCCAGGGCGCATAGATCACGATCACCACTCCACCAGGTTTCGGATTCATCAGAGGAGTCAGATAATGAGGAGGGGTGCCCTGAAGATCTCAGTTTTTCCGAGGATAAGGGCCTGTTGCCTGACACTCCTGCCTTCACAGGGTTGTTTCGCCCGTCCTTATTTAAATCCCTTCTTCACAAGGCTCGTTTGACAACCAACTTGGGATCGGTGGGGGCACAACTCCCTACGTCTCAACCAGAGGCGAGTCCACATGATGCCTTGTTCAAGCAAGCCAAACAAGAGAAGGATTTTATTCTTGTCCACAGTTGTTTACTGATGTCCTCCAAGCGCCATGGGCTCAACCGGGGTCTCTGACCGCGCCTAACAATCAGTACAAAAAATTGTACTGCTCAGCCCCCGAATTGGAGGCGCTGCTGGATCTACCAGCCGTGGACACTCCTGTCGCTAATCTCACTACTCAATCGGTAGTTTCTGCGAATCCGTTGGATGCCCTAAAAGCTGAGGACAGATGCATGGAACAGGCCCTCCATAAGTCACATCAGGCGGTGGCCTGGGCTGTCAGGACTACTACGGCTACTTCCTTCTTTAATCGTGCATCTTTAATCTGGCTGCGTCAACTGCAGGAACAGCTTCCGCCCGAGGAGACTCGCTTACATCAACAAAATTATAGCGGCCACCGAGTATTCAGCGAGTATTCAGCGGATGCCTCCTTAAACTCGGTGAAGTTTGCCTCTCGAGCCCTCGCCTCCACCTTAACATCTCGGAGGCTCTTCTGTCTTCATCCTTGGAAGGCAGATGTTAAAACAAAGTGGAAACTGGCTTCTGCCCCTTACAAGGGATCCCCTTTGTTTGGAGCCGCATTGGAACTGCTCCTCGTTGAGGATAAGGACAAGAGGAAGGTCCTTCCTTCGACTTTTCGTAAGCAAGACAGGCGTTTTCACCCGTATTCGCAATGGCAGCCCTTTCGGAACTATTCCGGGCCTGGGGGGCCCTCCTCTTACCGACAGTCCTTCCATACTGCAGACCGTTCTTCAGACAGACAATGATTTCAAGACAGGGGCAGGTCACAGGTTCCATCGAAGCGTCCATTCCATGGAGTCGGCTCCAAATCCTATCGGCGGGGCAAATGACTCACCATCGGAAGGTCCGGTGGGGGGGTCGCCTTCGGGACTTCCACAAGCAATGGGCTCTATCGACTGCAGATTCTGAGATATGCCGTACGGTCTCCGAAGGTCTTCGTATAGAGTTCATAGATCATCCCCCAAGCCGTTTTGTCCGGTGCCCGATACCACAGTCCGTGGGACAGTTTCATCTCATGTCTGCGGAAATTACCCACTTGTTAGACATCAAGGCCATAGGACAGGTCCCGTTGGACCAACAAGGGACCAGATTTTATTCAGTTCTGTTCCTGGTACTAAAGAACTCCGGAGGGGTCAGGGGCATCCTCAATTTGAAACAGTTGAATTTGGCGGTTCGCTATCGCCGCTTCAAGATGCATTCCCTGCGATCGATACTAGCCTTGGTGCGCCAAGGGGACTGGATGCAGTCTGTGGACCTTTGTGAGGCCTAGCTCCACGTACCAGTTTATCCGCTTCATCGCCAATACCTGCTGTTTGAATTTGCTGGGATGTTCTATCAGTATTGTGCAATTCCCTTTGGACTCTCTTCTGCTCCCAGAACCTTCACCAAGCTGGTGGCGGCAGTGGCGGCTACCCTTCATTCGATTCCGGTGAGACTGTTATGTTATTTAGACAAAGTGCTGATCCTATCATCCCCCCCGGGAGCGAGCGGTTCGAGACAGGGTGCTAGTGCTCTCCACCTTCCAAGCACATGGCTTCACAGTGAACATGGACAAGAGCCACCTCGTTCCGTCAATGTCCATTTTGCGCCTCAGGTCCGTGATAGACTCAACAAAGGGCCAGGTGTTTCTGTCCCCAGAAAGGATACAGAATGTCTCGGCATTGCTGGACAAGGTCCTGACCCTAAGATCAGTACCCCTATCGATCCTGTCTCAACTGCTAGGGAAACTGGTGTCCTGTATTCACATTGTGCTGTGGGCTCGCAGGCACTCCCGCCAGTTACAGTGGCTGCTCCTTCCATTCCAGAGGAGAGGTTCCGCGAATTTGTCGAGGAAAGTGTTTCTGCCTCCTCAAGTTCGGCTGTCTCTACGTTGGTAGAAGTCCCCAGCCATTCTTCGAGGCTGTTATTTCCTGGATCAGGTTGGCTCAGCAGGGAGCTGATCGACCCGGCAGAATGGCAGTTGCACCCGCGTCTGTTCTGGGAATTGACTCTCAGGTTCGGGACACCTGTGATCGACCTATTCACCAGTCCCTCCAATGCTCAGCTTCCTCGGTTCATGTCCCATTATCCAAGTCCGTTGGCGGAAGAGGTGGACGCGCTCAGGTGTCATTGGCCGAAGGGCCTGTTGTACGCCTTCCCCCCAGTCACTCTGATCCAACAGATGGTGTGGAAGTTGGTGGCAGAACGAGCAGAGATGGTGCTGATAGCTCCCAATTGGCCACGCCACCCCTGGTTTGCAGATCTCGTGGAGTTCTCCGTCAGCAGCCCATGGGTCATCCCGCCTCATCGGATCGCATTGCGCCAAGGGGCCATTTTCCATCCAGAGGAGCAATGGCTCCAGTTGGCCACGTGTCATTTGAACGGGTCATCCTGAAGAAGAATCGTCTGTCGGATGACGTTATTAGAACGATGCAGGCTTCCCATCGGCCCTCCACAACCAGAATTTATGAAGCGTCATGGAAGGCGTTCTGTTGGTGGGCGGCGGGCCATCATATGGGCCCTACTTCAGCGGTCATCCAGGACATGTTGGACTTTTTACAGTCGGGTTTGGCTAAAGACTTGGCTCCGGCAACTTTGAGGCATCAGGTTGCGGCCTTATCTACAGTCATCTCTTGTCCACCGTATCGATCCTTGTCTCATCATCCGTGGGTCCGGGACTTTCTTCATGGAGCTACCAATTTACGTCCCCCTACGGTCCACCGGTACCCTTCTTGGGACTTGTCCCTTGTTTTACAAGCTCTGACGGCCCCTCCGTTTGAACCCCTGGGTTCGGTGTCGCTTAAGTTTCATTCCTTCAAGGTGGTGTTTCTACTGGCGATTACTTCGGCCCAGCATATTTCCGAGCTGGCGGCCTTGTCGGTTCGGAGGGATTTATGCATATTCCATGCCAATACGGTTGTTTTGTGGCTTGATCCAGCATTTAGTCCTAAAGTTAATTCCTGGTTTCATCGTTCTCAAGAATTAGTGTTACCTGATTTCTGTCCTAACCCCAAGCATCATCGAGAAGTTGTCTGTCACACGCTTGATGTTCGCAGAGTCTTTCGGCGTTACATCCGTCGGACTGAGTCATTTCGGCGGACGGAGGCGCTTCTTGTTTCCTTCCATCCGGCGTCTATGGGTCAGAAGGTGTTGTCGGCAACCGTGGGCCGGTGGATTAAGGCCTGCATTTCCTTGGCCTATCAGCATCAGGCCTACCCTGTTCCTGCTAGGATTTTGCCCCATTTGACGAGGAGTGTGGCTGCTTCGGCGGCCTGGGCGACGCAGGCATCCATACTGGACATTTGTCGTGCTGCCACTTGGACCTTGCTGTCGCCTTTCATCAGACACTATAAGATTGACACTTATGCTTCTGGTGAGGTGTCTTTTGGATGGAGAGTTTTGCAGAGTGTTGATGCTGAGTCTCATACAGGGAGCAGTCAGCCTCCCGCCCCTGGGGTTTAGGCTTGGGTATGTCCCAGCTATGGAGTGTAGACGCAGCACCCAGAAAATGGATATTCAGGTAAGACAACGTCCGTTCTGTGTATCCATACTAACAAACCTTGTTGAAAACTGTGGGACTTACTTCTGAGTGAATGGGCATATATCTTTACAGCTCTCCTGTGTGAGCAGAGGGGTTGGACTAGATGACCTCCAAGGTCCCTTCCAACTATGTTACTGTTACTGTATATGTTTCCAACATGAAGTTCCAGTATGAGCTTCTATCCTAATTAAACTGCTTGGGTCTATGAAAATTCTATTTGGTTTAGTTGAACCACTCTTTTGATTTAAATTCTGAAAACAAATAATCTAATTGAGCCAATGCTTCAAATGGATTTGGGTGCCTCTTAATGAGTTTACATGTGTGTAGCCACTTTTTCCTGAACGATCTATTTAAACTGATTCCCATGATCCCATTCTGATTGAGATTACATTTTCATCAGATCTTGAGTGACTGGCATCTCTCCTGTAATTCAGTGTAGAGATTTAGTCTGGGGTACCTTTTGTTAGATTTAGCTTTCAGTGTATATTGTGCTCTGGTTTTGAGTGGGCTATACCAGCTTCTGAAATATTCAGCACTTCTGCTGATTTGTGAATTAGCAGAAGGCTGAGACATACTTGAAAATACTGTTTATTATTGGAGACATGATCTGCATTATTATGCATGATCTCACGAAAGCATGAATTACAGAGATGCATCATTGGAGATATTTAAATTTTGTGTTGGAACTTTTTCTCACATTCTTTTTGGTGGATACTTAAAAGAATTATTTGTTTCTAAAATACCCTCAAATTACTAGATATACTTTAATTGTTAAAATATTTTTTAAGTGCATTAGACATTCTGTTTCCAGTTATTGTTTTTAATCATTTATCAGTCAAACAAATGTCAGTCATTTCAATTATACCAGCGAAACAGTATAGATAATCCTTGATTAACAACTGTAACTTCATCATTTTGTTTCTCTGTTTAGGTAAGATATATCTCTGAAATGATGACCCAGGGATTAGGCACAGGTTATCTAGTCATATATAAAAACTGAGTTCCTTGACTTTTGCCAACTATTTATCCATCAGTCTAAAATGAAAATTTCTGGTTTTGGTTATGTGTTAATCTTTAAAATTATTTGAATTAGGCATTTGAACCAGTGGTGAAATCCAATTTTTTTTACTACTGGTTCTGTGGGCATGGCTTGGTGGGTGTGGAGGGGAAGGATACTGCAAAATCTCCATTCCCATCCCACTCCAGGGGAAGAATACTGCAAAATCTCCATTTCCATCCCACTCTGGAGCCAGCCAGAGGTGTATTTGCCAGTTCTCCAAACTACTCAAAATTTCCAGAACCTGTCAGTTCTCCAGAACCTGTCAGAATCTGCTGGATTTCAACCCTGATTTGAATCCCATATCACCTAGCTTTTCTGCATTTTCATCAGGTGTAATAAAATAACTCTTCATATTGTCCATATTTCCAACAGCAGCTTTTATACATTTTGGATAAATTTTCTGGAGCCATATACCAACAATACATCATTTAATAATTTTAATTTATAGCATGTAAATTTCCCACTGTTCCATTAATATCTCCAAAGTTTTTAACTCATTTTATCATACAGTTCTTTACTTATTCTTGTTCAGTTTCAAATTTTAATAATTTTATATCTTTTAGCAATGACATGTTCATCATTTGTACAGGTATTCGATTTGCAATAGTTCATTAAGTAACTGTTCAAAGTTACAATGGCACCGGAGTGGTATTTACTTACCTTCGCTACCGGTTCGCAAATGTGAGCGCACTGCCTCCACACATGCATAGAGTCTTCTGCGCATGCGCCGCGGGTTAAAAACAGGACGTGATGATGTCTGGGCAGGTGGGCGGAGCCTCCCTCCTCCAGCGCTACTGGATCACGCGATCCAGATAGAGTCGGCTGAATTTCACCACTGAATGGCACTTGAAAAAGTGACTTATGACTGTTTTTCACACTTAGGACCATTGCAGCATCCCCATAGCCATGTGATAAAGATTTAGACGCTTGGCAACGGACTCATATTTATGATGGCCTTGGGTCATGTTATCCTCTTTTGTGACTTTCTGACAAACGGAGTCCCTGGGGAAGCCTGATTCACTTAACAACTGTGTTAATAATTGCAGGGATTCACTTAACAACTGTGGCCAGAAAGTCATAAAATGGGGCAAAATTCACTTAATTGTCTTGCTTAGCCACAGAAATTTTGGGGTCAGTTGTAGTTGTAAGTCGAGGACTACCTGGACATAATTCAACTTAAACTTCTGTTTCTTCCGCTGCTCTATTCCAAATGTCAGCAGACAAATGTCATATTATTTACCTTAAATATTTCTTTTTACTGTGCATAAGAAAACCATTAAATACTAAATCCTCTGCAGCCAAATCCCTCTGTGGTATGTCAAAAGGAATTTTTTACCCTAAGAGTTTCCATAGCAAATAACCTGTACTGTAACATGAATGCAAGCCTACTACTAATCATAAAAGCTCATTAGGTAACCTAATTTTACCTTACTGCCAATAGGACTGTATCCTTAACTTCACCTTATGTCAATGGAAATGTTATTAAAGCAAATTCAATTTAACAACTGGGGGGAGGGGAGGGTTGAATAATCTGATTAATCAATTTATTAATACTTAAAACCCCCTCCCCTTCCACATTTTGCAAAAAACCTTGTTCAGAAATACATGATCACTGCTTCCTTTTAAAAAGTTTTCCTAAAGTGATGTCATTATTTATTTTGTATCTCACTAAAACTGACATGACATAAATTACATTATTTTAAGGATGATGTCATAAATGTTACAAATTGCTTTAAAATTACTTTAGAAAGTACTGCAATAAATTTCAAATAATTAGGCATTATACTAACATGAATTGTTCTATTTAGAAATCTCTGTATGTGGGTGTGTAGATGCTAATAATAGTGCACAAACATTCTTGAATGTAGATTTTTCTTACTTTAAGAATATAAGCTAAGAAACTGAATCCCTTGCTTCATATTTCCTAGAGAATTACAATTAAATATTTTAACCAAGACAGGGAAGCTTCTTCTCATTTGATAACAGTATTCCATGTAGGCAAATCATTTCTAATGTATTCCTGTCAGGATGCAAGAATGGCTTTTGAGACCTTCCTTTCTTTTTTGAGATAAACTAAATAGTTTTCATTCATTTTGTTTACAGTTACAATATTGGCAAAAAAAGTAACTGCAACTAATGCCCAGATTTGCAGTATTCACAGCATTTCCCTCATTCATTTGTTTACCATTTAGTCAATATGCATTGTCGTGTGTAAAATTATAAGCGCAGTTGTGACCACAAGATATTCCAATTAGCAACCACTTAACTACTGAGTTGCATTCAGTAAAACAGGACTCCCTGTACTTTACTGAGATAGGCTACAATAACATAGTTTTTTCAAGTACTATCCTCCCTCCTTATACCCCGGTGAATCAGGCAGTTGTGTGCTTGAGTTGCTTCCAAATACTATGCGATTTCCCAGAATTGAAAGAATACTTCAGCCCTCTTTGCCTAATTAATGCTTATCATAGATTTTTGTTAATCATCACTCTCTTCGTCTATACTATTTTCCCAGTTATTTTCAGTTTCCCCTCCTATTTGCACAGAAAAGGTAGAAGCTATAGGAACAAACTGCTGATTCATAATTTTTTTCCTCTGCCTAAGCAAGTCCTATAACACAGGTATACATTTCTCCCCTTCCCCTTTCTGCTGCTCTGTGTATCAGTAATGGGATTCAAATCCCGTTGCTACCAGTTTGCTTGTGGGCAGGTGCACACTTGTGTGCATGCACAATGCTTCTGTGCATGCTCAGAGACGTGTGGGTGGGCAAAGCCTTCTGCCACCACTACTGGTTCACCCGATCAGGGGTGAACTGGTAGCAACCCACCACTGCTGTGTATCCTGTTCTGTCAGTCTTGTAGCCCAGTAATAGATAGAATCAGAAAATTCAGAGTCTATGTCCAGAAATCTCCTATGCTGGGAAATGCATCTTCAAACTGGGTTGTACAATCATCTTATAGAGGTGGCAGTTTACATAGTTGGGTTTTCCTGGGAGCAGCCGATGAAACTGTTAAACAGATTGCAGGACACCATCTGTTGCATTCTTTCATCATTGCTCTGACTCTAGGTAGCCTTCCAATATATGAGATACTCCAAATATTTTCCTTATGTGTGGAGTCCACTTCGTACTCTTCTTACTCATCCATCAGCATAAAAGGAAGATAGAGCTGTGCTAATCTGTAGGTTGCAGTCAGATGCATTGCAACAATAGCCCAGCTTTTAGCCTCTGTCAATCTTTATCATTGACTTTTTGAGAGTCTGGATGAATAAATTCTTGTGCCATGGTATCATCTGTGAAATTAGTAAATCCAAAGTCTACAACATCAGAGAGTTGTGCTTTCCGACCTGAGTAAAAGAGTAACAGGAACAATAACATGTGCCTGCATACTGTTGGTTACAGGTAATCCTTACATAACTATTCATTCAGAGACACTTCGAAATTACAACTGTGCTGAGCAAAGGGACTTATGACAGATGCCTCAAGTTATGGCTATTGCAGAGTCCCTGCGATTGTGTGCTGAACATTTGGCAGCCCATTCACAGTAATGGGGGATTTCTTCCATGTCCATGCACAGAAGGGAACTCCAGTTCTGGACTGAAGAAGAAAAAAATAAAGCTTTAGATCTTCATGATCTGAGTTTCTTTTTTCCAGTTCTCTACTGAACTTTGTAAGGGAGCAAGGCAGTGGTGGTAGGGGTGAGTGAACTCTATCACTGGGAAAAAATCTTGAATCTCAAAAACCTGAGCTTGTTTTCTCCAGTGCTAGATTTTGAAAAAATACATGGAAGGAGAGAAATTCTGGTGCTGGGCTGGAAGAAAAAAAGCTCAGCTCACAAAGTGAAGAAAGGCTATAAAAGTTTTTCCTTTGATTTTTCCTATCTCATCTCTTTCATCTGATGTCTATTTATCACACAATATTAAATTGTTTTTTTCTAAATTTTCTGAACTGCCTTGTCTCACCAATATAGTTCACAGCCTGTTAGGAAATTCTTCTCTGAATTGGTCAGTCAGTCCCATCTCTGGCTAATAATCCTTTTGCATTTTTCTTAAGGTCACATCTGTTAATCCCTGCATTGGATTTCCGCTGTTATACTTTTCCCATCATATCTTGTCACTTCTTCCTTCATACCTGCCTTCAATAGAAATTGAAAATATCTATTCCAGTCAAACAATTATTCACTTCCAAGAATATTTTAAACAGCGAATTTTATTAGGGAATTGTGCATCTGTTTTGCACCTTTCATCTTGAAATAGAAGAAATAGGTGTCCTTGTGCTCTCTGAGCTTGGTTGCTTTCTTCTGGACATATCATTACCCAAACTAGGTAACATCAACAGCACTGATAATGATACCTAGTTGGATAATGAAACATCTGCAAGAAAACTGCCAACTCAAAGAGCACCAAGGTCCCCTCATTTCAACCCGGTGCTACACATACTTTCCATTATTGTGAAGAAATAGGTATTAAGTAAGGGGTTCTACATTGGATGATCAGATCACCATCACCAGGGCTGTGGAGTCGGAGCCGGAGTCGAGTAGCCGGAGTCGGAGGAAATTTTGGGTACCTGGAGTTGGAGTCGGCAAACAATGCACCATCTCCGACTGCTACTAAATTTAGATTGAAATTTTTAAAAAAAGCAAGTTTAAATGTCCCAATTCTCCCGACTCCACAGCCCTGCCAATCACAGCCCATATTGGCTGTATTTTAAAAAGGCTTGGTGTGAAACAGCATCTAAAGGTTCATATCTGCCTTCATACCAAATAGAAAATGCATATACCAGTCAAACTATTATTCATTTTCAATAATATTTTAAGCAGCTAATACAACAATTTTATTAGGGAATTGTGCCTAATTCCTAAGTCTTGGCCTTTTATTGATTTTCCATTCTTTCCTGCTTTTCTGGTACTTCTGCAGTGCTTTCATTATTTTTCTTAGTGAATATAAAACAAGTGTGGGCAACTTACCTTCTTCCAAATAGTGTTGAAATACAACCCAAAACAGTTATAGCTAGTTAACATAGAAGAATCTTGGGAAACTGACCAGCTTTCTATTGCTGTTCTAAATGATTATATAATATTTAATTAGAAAATAGAAGGTCTATTTTGGAGATTTTGTTTTGAAACAGAAACACATGAATGAAAGCCACAAATGAAAGTGGATTCTTGCTAAATGAGACCAACAACCTAGATTGTGAACTTTTAACATTCTCTTCATAGATTCTTTGATTTAGATGTCAGATCATGTCACATCAGATGAGAAAACTCCAATGATACACTGACTCAGAACATTAGTCAGGAATCATATATAAATCTATATTTAGAAACATGAGCCATCACTTCTCTACATTAATGCAACTGAGTAGAAATACTCAGTTCCAATATATAACAGAATATATTGGAAAAACAAATTAGATGTGACTTATAAATTAGAAATAAACTAAGGATTGACCCCCCAAAAAATCATTAGATATCCTAGATGTTGCTTCCATGGATCTCTGAACCGGTTTTCAAATTTTATTTTTTTAAAGTACAGCTTGAATACTGCAAATTTGGAGCAGATAATATTGGACAATTTGAACTAAGGTAGTCAAACCTTGTAGAAAATAAAGTGGCTGGCATTCAGATAGAGTGTAAGAATATAAACCAACATCATCTTCTGATTAGTTGCTACCGTAATCTTTTGGTACATAACATGGGTCCTATATGACTTGTAGTAAGGCTTTGATGATGATGAGAATTTAACCATCCTTGTTTGTTAAACCTCAGCAGCTTTTTGATAACCTATTGATCATAAGACTTTTTAAAATTCCTACAAAGATCAAAGATAGGAAACTTCACTTCAGTGATGATTCCACTCTTCCTAGGTTGGAGTTCTCAATCAGTTGTCAGGCTCTCAAATGTCCCATTCAGGGCCTCATCTTAACCTCTTATTATATTTAATACTTATATGAAGACATTGGGAGACTCAACCCAAGCAAAACAGAGTAGCTGATCATTCATTACCATCTCTGATATTCCGTGGAGTGGTGCTCCCCTGTGAAGAGCAGGTTTACGACAAGAATTGTTCATTTATTTTATTTAATTATTTTACATAACATGGGTCCTATATGACTTGTAGTAAGGCTTTGATGATGATGAGAATTTAACCATCCTTGTTTGTTAAACCTCAGCAGCTTTTTGATAACCTATTGATCATAGGACTTTTTAAAATTCCTACAAAGATCAAAGATAGGAAACTTCACTTCAGTGATGATTCCACTCTTCCTAGGTTGGAGTTCTCAGTCAGTTGTCAGGCTCTCGAATGTCCCATTCAGGGCCTCATCTTAACCTCTTATTATATTTAATACTTATATGAAGACATTGGAAGACTCAACCCAAGCAAAACAGAGTAGCTGATCATTCATTACCACCTCTGATATTCTGTGGAGTGGTGCTCCCCTGTGAAGAGCAGGTTTACGACAAGAATTGTTCATTTATTTTATTTAATTATTTTGTCAAAAAATACAAGGAAACAAGTATCAGTATAGACATAGACATGGACACATGAAAAAATGGCACAAATAAATAAGCAAAACATAGCCATAAACACATAAAATGAATACATATAAATGAGAACAGTAGAACAGAGATGGTAGGCATGCTGGTGCGCTTATGCACACCCCCTTAGGGACCTCTTAAGAAACGTATAAGGTAGACAGTTTAAGGTAAAAGGTATGGGGGTTAGAGAAACTAACAACAGGATCAGGTAGAACATTCCACACATTTGCTACTTTATTGCTGAAGTCGTATTTTCTTGTACTCAGAGCTGTAATTGTCTTGGAATCAGAACTGCAGTACGAACAGAGTATGGCCAGGAGTCTTTGCCAGCTTAGGTTGATGTAGTAGTTGTGGCCTTAGATAGAACAAGAAGCCCTGGAGATGTTCTTAATGCCCTAGGTCATGTGCTCTGTGGAGTATTATAATTCATTTTTTCAGAAGGCTGCCCTTGAAAATCACCCAGAAAAGTTAAACTGATGCAAAGGGCAATGGTCTGTTTATTAGGTAATCTCATTATTGCCATATAACATAATTGCTCTGGGAGCAGCACTGGGTTGTTAATGTATTTCCTATTAAAATTCAGAGCACTGGTTATCAGCTACAAATCTGTGTAAGATTATCTATCCCATCTAGATTCTGCCTGCCCAATCTAAGGGTACAGAGAATGCCAGATGAATATCTGCACTTATTGAGAGTTGTGGTGGGGCAGTTGTTAGAATGCAGTATTGCATTCTAAATCTGCTGACTGCCCGCTGCTCAATTCTCACCAGCTCAAGGTTGACTTAGCCTTCTATCCTTCCAAGGTCTGTAAAATGAAAACCCAGATGTTCTTAAATCTATTCAACAACGGTTTTTAGTTATCCTATCCAAGGATTATATGCAGCTAAACAAGTCAGAAAAATTCCTTAGAATTGAGGTAACTTATGCTTCGTGTACTTATTGTTTCTTCTTTTTTTGATTAAATTAATGTTTTGTAAAATTAGGCATAATCTATTAGGGTCATTGACCAATAAAAAACAAAACACTGAAAATTTTGTTCCTAGGTAAGCTTAGTCATAGAATGAAAAAAATCTAATTTACAGCAAAATAGTTTGTAATTCTAATCTCAAACAGTAACCATACGTATTTTTCTGGCTAATTGGCTTGTTTCAGAAGAGACAGAATTTGATAATTGCTTCCTATGATAAGGCAAGAAGGGAGTTTATGAAATACGCAGGTGCAAAAGATGCTATTACTTAGTTACACTTTAGAGAAATGAATTGTTTTTATTGTAAAATATATGTTGTCTGATTCTTCCCTCACCAACACCTCTCGGTGTTGAAGGTTATATGCCTGTAATTATAGGTTCTTCTGACAGGAATAAAGGAAAAGAAAGTAAACAGAGATTATGGCTAGAGGAAAAGTTTTAATTAGAATAGAAAACCAGCACCTGCCAATTACGGGCCTCAATTTATATTGATAAAACAGTCTCAAGGTCCAGCTCGTTTGTCTTTTACTATTTCTTTGTCTGATGGGGTAAGAGCCAGTCATGCCTTAGTAAGAGGAGTATCCATTGTTACTGCTTGCTCTTCTGGCTTTCCAGCGGTCTTCCACTTTATTTTTTCCCTTCTTTCCACACATCCCAGAGAGATGATAGGAGATTCTGCCCTTCACCTTCTCCTTTAAAGGATTAGAAAGTCCCAGAAATCTCCCTTTCTTTTCATCACTGTTTCAGCTGGAATCAGCCACTTTTTCATCTCCTATTTAAAAGCAAATGGGGTGGGTCTGTAATAGAGGCATTCCTGTTCTCAGGGAAGAGATTTATAACTTCTGTTGGAAGGACAGGAATCAATTGTAATTAAAAGAGGTTTTGTACACTTACCTTTGTTTTGCCAAGTGTCGGGGCAATGATCATGGTAGCCAAGTAATTTTGGAACCACAATAAACACAGTAAATCAAGGAAAATTTAAAATTTATTATTAGCTCAAATAAAAAATTAAAAGCAAAACATAAACATTTCAAGCAAGATGATTCTTAAATCTTAAATTAAGGAGCTCCTAGAAGCTGCTAGAAACTCCTTATAGTATAGCCCAGTTTTTGCAGTACCCAGTGCTAAGTTCTGTGCAGAAGCTCGCACTAAACAAAATCTCATAACTTTTTTTTTTATTATCAAAACCTGGCACCATGGCTTTATGACCCTGCTGTGATCAATGGAAGACCCAACTTTGACTATGACTCTATGATGGGAATCGAAAGTGAGACATTCAGAGCAGGAAAATCTTTGAAACTACATTAATATTTCTCCCCTTCTCTTTTATTCAGTAATTAAGAGTAAAACACAAATCAGGTTAGGTCAGAATGAGCTCTAAACTTCTAGACTTTTCTTAATATAAAGCAGGGTGGGGGGGCGGGAATCAAAATTATTTGACTAAAGTTTTCCATATTGCCACTACAGTAAGGTGACCAGATTTTAACATTGGTAAAGAGGGACATGATTGGGGGGGGAGGGTCTAATTTTTTTACTACCGGTTCTGTGGGCATGGCTTATTTGTGGGCGTGGCTAGCTGGTCATGTGACCGGGTGGCCATGGCTATGTGTATAGGGACTACTCAGAGAGCTGAAAAAAGTGATTTCTGACAGGTCTTCGCACTTTTGACCGGTCCTCACACTTATGACCATCCTCACATTTATGCCGATTCAGCATTCTTAACAACCATGTCATCATTTCACAACTGCTTCTCTACACCATGGTGATAAGCTAGGGCAAAAAACGTAAAATGTGAGGACAGTCGTAAGTTTGAGGACTGGTCAAAAGTGCGAGGACCAGTCAAAAATAACTTTTTCAGCCCTCTGAGTAGTCCATATGCACAAAAGGACTACCCAGAGGGCTGAAAAAAGTGATTTCTGACAGGTCCTCGCACTTTTGACTGGTCCTCACACTTATGACCATCTTCACATTTATGCCGGTTCAGCATTCTTAACAACCATGTCATCATTTCACAACTGCTTCTCTTCACCATGGTGACAAGATAGGGCAAAAACATAAAATGTGAGTCATAAGTTCGAGGACTGGTCAAAAGTGCGAGGACCAGTCAAAAATAACTTTTTCAGCCCTCTGAGTAGTCCATATGCATAAAAGGATATAGCAATAGAGAGGGACGAAGGAAGGGAAGGGAAATTAGAGTAGGAGTTAGGATAAGAGAGGGAAGAAGAGAGGAGGAGAAGAAGAAAGGAAGAGGAAGAAGGGAGGAGAAGAAGAGGGGGGAAAGAGAAAGTAAGAAGGAAAGAAAAGAGAGAGGTGGTAGGTTTGAGGAGAAAGATTGCTGTACAATAAAAAAGATGAAAGGGAAGAAAGCCAACCCCAAACAAATATAAAGATATTAAGATAAAGAATGAATTGTTAAACTTTAAAGAATAAAAGAGAACAAATATGAATAAATAGCAATAATTAGAAACACAAACATACAAACATACAATGTATTTTCTTTGAACAGAGTATTTGGCTGGTTCACAAATTTAAACAGTGTTTAGTCATTTCAATTAAATTTACAATTTCTATATTTCCTTTTTGCCATATTTATTCCTCGTCTATTTTTTAAAAAAACCAATATTACCCTTCTTCCTCATCTCTAATCTTAATCAAATTCAATTTTCCCCTTCTATTCTATATTATATCTCTTCCCATTGTCATTTATTTTTATATCCATCCTCACATTGGTTAATTATGTAATATTACAGTTGTTTAATACAAATTCAACATTTTAATATTTATTTATTTATTTATTTATTTCTTAGATTTGTATACCGCCCTTCTCCTTGCGGACTCAGGGCGGTGGACAGCCAAATAAAAACAATACACAAAAGTTAAAAATTTCTTTAAAAAGCATATAACTTTGGCTAAGAAATTAAAACCATTAAATATTAAAATACCCAACCATATAATACAAATCTTAAAAAATTTAAGGGGGTCAGGCTAGACCAGCAAGCTGAAAGAGATGGGTTTTCAGGGCCCGACGAAAAGTCCGGAGGTCGGGAATTCTTCTGAGTTCTGGAGGGAGATCGTTCCAGAGGGTGGGGGCTGCCACAGAGAAAGCCCTCCCCCTGGGGGTCGCCAGCCGACATTGTCTGGCTGATGGCACCCTGAGGAGACCCTCTCTGTGGGAGCGCACCGGCCGGTGGGAGGCTATTGGTGGCAGAAGGCGGTCCCGTAAGTACCCTGGTCCTAAGCCATGGAGCGCTTTAAAGGTGGTCACCAACACCTTGAAACGCACCCGGAAGTCCACCGGCAGCCAATGCAGCTCGCGTAGGAGAGGTGTCACGTGGGAGCATCCCGTCGCTCCCATAATCCCCCGCGCGGCCGCATTCTGCACCAGTTGGAGCCTCCGGGTGCACCCCAAGGGGAGCCCCATATAGAGAGCATTGCAGTAGTCCAGGCAAGAGGTGACGAGTGCCTGAGTGACTGTGCGTAGGGAGTCCCGATCTAGAAAGGGCCGCAACTGGCGTATCAGGCGAACCTGATAGAAAGCTCCCCTGGCCACAGCTGTCGTGTGATCCTCCAAAGACAGCTGTGGGTCCAGGAGGACGCCCAAGTTGCGTACCCTTTCCGTGGGGGCCAATGATTCGCCCCCAATAACCAGCGATGGTGTCAGCTGGCTATATCGGGACGCCGGCAGCCACAGCCACTCGGTCTTGGAGGGGTTGAGTCAAAGCCTGTTTCTCCCCATCCAGGCCCGCACGGCTTCAAGGCACTGGGACATCACTTCCACGGCATCATTGGGGTGATCTGGGGTGGAAATGTACAGCTGCGTATCATCAGCGTACTGATGGAACTCCACCCCAAAACCACGGATGATCTCACCCAGCGGCTTTACATAAATGTTGAACAGGAGGGGCGAGAGGACCGATCCCTGCGGCACCCCACACACCAGGCGCCTCGGGGTCGACCGCTGCCCCCCTGTCAACACAGATTGCGACCGGTCGGAGAGGTAGGAGGAGAACCACCGTAAGACGGTGCCTCCCACCCCCAGTCCCTCCAACCGGCGCAACATGATACCATGGTCGATGGTATCAAAAGCCGCTGAGAGGTCTAATAACACCAGGATAGAGGAATAACCCCTACCCCGGGCCCGCCAGAGATCATCCACCAACGCGACCAATGCCGTTTCGGTGCTGTAACCAGACCTGAAGCCGGACTGGAGCGGGTCTAAATAGACAGCTTCATCCAGGTACCGAGGGAGCTGCCACGCAACCACACTCTCAACAACCTTCGCTAAAAAGGGAAGGTTGGAGACTGGACGATAGTTAGCTAAAATAGCCGGGTCCAGGGAGGGCTTCTTGAGGAGGGGCCTCACCACCGCCTCCTTCAATATAAACCAATTAGTTATATAACTATCTTTTTTATATATTAATCAATATGAGCATGAATATTCCAATTATTTCCATGCAGTCCTATTTCTTACAAATCAATTAATTATGTTTACCAATAATAATAAACCAAATAATTTCCCTCATATATTCTTCCACAATTTAACCATTTCTGCTTTCAACATAATATACAATTAATAGTATCTCAATTATTACAATTCCCTAGTTAAATAGAGCTTTTTTTTTCTTTTGTGTTTTAAAATCTTGAATTCTCCTCTTTTGCCATAAATTTCCCATTGTTTGCACCTACCTTTTTTGATGAGGAAAAAGAAAAGAAATCTGCCTTTCCAAGGTTGCAAGCAAATAGCAAAGCCAACAACCTGCTTTACTTCCGCTTTCGTTTTCAGTTTGAATTGCACAAGGAGAAAAAAAAAATCTGCTCCAGGACCCTTTGCAGGCTTTGCAGCTAACAAAAGACTCCTGTGCAAAACAGCTGAGGGCAAATCAGCTGAGAGTCAGAGGCCGATCTAATCAACATAGGTGAAGTGGAAAGGGGCTTTTTTCTATTTTTGCAGGCACCAGTCTACTCATTTGTTTTCTTTTGACACTAATCAGCTGTAGTGCGGCCCTTTGAAGCCCCGCTGCAAGAGTTTAAACAGTTTTTTTCCCTTCTAGCCATCAGCTCAGGAGGCAGCAATAGATTGGGAGTGGGCGGGGTAAGGGACCAGCGAAAATTGGGACTTTTTTAAAATGCTGCGGGACGCGGGACAAATTGTTCAAAAGCGGGACTGCCCCGCCAAAAGCGGGACGTCTGGTCACCTTACACTACAGGCATTTGTAACATTTTGTGGACTACAAAGCCCTGCTCACAGGCTTCTAGACACTTACCACTTGAATTACTGTAATATGCGGTATGTAAGACTATCCAGGAGAACATCCAGAAGCTAATTGATGCAGAATACAGCAGCCTGAACAATGATAGATGTAGTAGAATATATTCAGCTGGCCCTGCTGCTTCAGAGCTGTGTTGATTACTGGTTGGCTTCCAGATGTAATTCAAAGGGCTGGTTGTTGCTTTTAACATGGAAAGCAACATGGAAACCGACATGGCTCTACATCTGGGTATGTAAGGAACCACCTCTTTCTGTATCCATCTGCCATAATACATGCATACATACATACAAACGTACATACACCCCACATACCAGTGGTGAAATCCAATTTGTTTTATTCCTGGTTCTGTGGGTGTGGCTTTGTGGGCATGGCAGAGGAAGGATACTGCAAAATCCCCATTCCCTCCCCACTCCCGGGAGAAGGGTATTGCAAAATCTCCATGCCACTCCACTCTGGGGCCAGCCAGAGGTGGTATTGCCAGTTCTCTGAACTACTCAAACTTTCTGCTACCGGTTCTCTGAACTGCTCTAAATTTCCGCTACTGTTTTTCCAGAATCTGTCAGAACCTGCTGGATTTCATCTCTGTCACATACACACACACGTATGATTACTGTCTTTACACCATATATTTCCCCTTAAAGCCATGCTCTTAAGTTGGCCTTATTATGTGATGTATAATATATAGGAAAGACAATCTTCATTGTATTTCAATGTTATATAAACTGCATTCACTTGTTGAAGTGTTTTATAGACCGTTTTTTCCAGTGCGCTGCTTCCTACATTCCATGGCTGGGTATTTCACTTATGTGTTGCTTGGGAACTGAGTGTTAAATATTTAAATTTCTTGCTGATATCCGCCCTCTCTGTGCTGATCACGTCAGTCTTTCACTCAGTTGCTGAGGGAACTAGTGTCTCGGTTTGCTCCGTGTTCTACTTCGTGAGTTAATGTTATTGTTCTTTGTAATTGTTCTTATTTTATTTTAATTTATTTTATTTTATTTTATTTCTAATTTAATTTCTAGTTTAAAGTGGGGCTGTTGTTTGTTTGAGCCTTTTAAAAGATTACTGCTGCTGGGAGAGGCTGGGAGCTTGTGGTTCCAGGTCTCTTTGTTTGTTTGAATGGTGATTGTTAGCAGTGTTCCGAAGTCTGACCCAGCTGGGCAGCTCTGAGTTTTACTTAAGCTGCAGGCGGTGGTCCTGGACAACCGGTGAGCTGGTTCATCTGCTCCCGCCTCAGCCCCAGCTTGATTTCGTTAGAGAAATCCTTTAAAGTGGCTCCAGAGTCCATGCCTAGGCACCAGCCAAACTCTGATGGACAGCTGATTGGCGGGTGACATTTTGGAGGCTTTTTGGTGGTGAGTTAACCGCGAAACGATGGGAGACCGGAGAAAATTGTTTTTGAGTCTGGGGGTTCCCTGAGGGGACCTGGTTACAGCACTGGAGCCTAATCAGCTGAGTGGGGAATGCCGCAAGTATTGCGGGAGCATCCAATAGACCATCATGTTATCTGGGTCTTATTAGCCACCGCCATTTTGTCATTCTCTCGTAGCGGCCACCATTTTTGATAGTAATTTAAAGTGCATTATTTTTGTTTACATGGCATGTACTGCAGTTTTGTTCATTAATAGGCTCTATTGGAATTGCCTTGCCTTTTTATACCAGCACACACTGGGGTTGGAACCTGGAAAAATTACTGGCAGCTACTCTGTCTGTTTGACCCCTGCCTTTCTTTCCCTTTCAAGCCTGCTGTGCCCGGGACCCCAGGGAATTTACTGTCTGGGCACGCTGGAGTTACTGTTTGGCTTAATTATATTATCTTGCCTCATTGTTTTGCAGGCATAGATTTATTCTGCTGGCATGGCTGACCCTCTCCTTTCCTCAGTTCTGGAGGCTGAAGGCAGTCCATCTAAAGACTTACCAGCATCTCCTTCCACAAGACCTAGGGTCCTCAGGGCTTCTCCTTCCACAAGGCCTAGGGTCCTCAAGGCTTCTACAAGGAAGACTACTGCTAAAGACAAATATGCTCTAAGGCTGCATAAGGCCTCGGAACACCAATATGACAAGGCCAAGCGATCTTCTGGGGCGGTGTCCCCTTCTGATATGTCTGCTGTCCCTGCAGTCTCTCCTCTTCCTGTTTTTGGGACCATGCCTCATCATCTTCCTCCGGAAGTGCCTAGTGTGGCCCAGGAGACTTGTGAGAGTCATCAGGAAGTTGCCAGGGACCTCAGAGGTTCCTGTTATGGTTCATCAGTCCTTGTCTCAGATCCTGTTCTGGCTGCACCTGCTGGTCCTTCTACTGTGACATATGCACAATTGAATGTCCATGCAATGTTGTCAGATGTGTTGGCAAAAGTTTTGCAACAGGACTCCAGGGTGTGAATCCTGGTCAGTAGACCATTCCACAACCAGTGGAGAGAGGTCATTTGTCTGAAAAACCTTCTACTTCAGCTCGCCATGACTATGTTTCCAATGAAGATTCTGAGGTGGAAGAAGAATTCCCCGAAGAGATGGAATTGTCAGAAGATGAAGACTTCATCCCTGAACAGCCAGGGATCATTCACAGGCCTCTTCAGGCCTTCCATTTTCAAATCTCTACTTCACAAGGCCAAGGTGACTACAAAGTCTGGCCTGTCCACAGTTTCTTCTGCTGAGGCTGAAGATTCCAACTCTGCATGATCCCTTGTTTCAGGTGTCAAAGCCAGACAATGATGTCATTCCTTGCCCTCCCTTGTTTTCTGAGGTGGTGCAAAGTGGTTGGGCTCAACCCGGATCCTTGACTGCACCCAGTGCGCTGGATAAGAAGCTCTATTGTTCAGCTCCCGAATTAGAGGACATCCTGGCCTTACCTTCTGTCAACACCCCTATGGCGGCTCTTACATCCTTGTCTGTTATTATCACTGACATTGTTGATGGGCTTAAGGCTGAGGACCGAAAGGTGGAGCTGGCTTTTAGAAAAACACATCAGGCAGCGGCCTGGGCAGTTAAAGCGGCCACTTCCACGTGCTTTTTCACCAGGGCTTCCTTGCTCTGGTTATGTCAGTTCCAGGAGAGGTTACCTCTTGATGACATCAGACTACACCAGGATGTCAACAAATTGGTGGCTGCGGCGGAATATTCAGCAGATGCTTCTTTGAATGCAGCTAAGTTCGCTTCTTGTGCCCTGGTTTCTGCGGTGACTTCCTGTAGGATGTTCTGGCTGTGCAACTGGAGAGCGGATGCTAGGACCAAAAGGAAACTGGCTTCCTTACAAGGCCAGGAAGCTGTTTGGAGCAGCTTTTGATCCCCTGTTGGTAGAGGATAAGGACAAACGTAAGATCCTTCCTTCGTCTTACAGATGGCAGGAATGTAGATATACTCCCTACAGTCAGCGGCAGTTCTTTGTTCCTTCTCAGGGACAGGGATGTCCTTCCAACAATGACCTTATTCTCATGGGTCGGGCTGCTCTTCCAACAGACAGTCCTTTCGAGACAGGGGCCGCAGTCAAACTCAGGCGAAACGTCCGTTCCGGGGATCCGGATACAGATCGTTCAGAAGAGGTAAATGACCCAAGGCCGTTGGCTCCTATTGGTGGTTGTCTTCAAAGTTTCCACCATCGATGGGAGGCCTCCACGTGTGAGCAGTGGATTTTTCACACAGTGGCCCATGGACTTTGTCTAGAATTTCAATCTACCCCTCCCAGTTACTTCATTTGCTGCCAGGTGTCTTCACTGGGTGCAAAAAGAGAGATGATGGAACCAGAAATTCATTATCTCATTTCCATCAATGCCATTGAGCTGGTACCCGTGCCCCAAGAGGGGACAGGATTTTATTCTACGGTGTTTCTGGTTCCCAAGTCCTCGGGAGGATTTGGGGGAATCTTGAATCTAAAGTATCTGAACCAGTTCATCCTCTATCAAAGGTTCAAGATGCAGTCACTACAGTCCATTCTGGCATGCGTCAGACAAGGGGATCTTGTGCAATCGGTGGATCTCAAGGAAGCGTACTTACATGTGCTGATCCATCCAGCACATCGCAAGTACTTTCGTTTCGAGTACATTGGCCAACATTTCCAGTATTGTGCGATGCTATTCAGACTGTCCTCTGCTCCGAGGACATTTACCAAATTAGTGGCAGTGGTGGGAGCTCAATTCTGACTTCTTCCAGTGTGGGCCCTTTGTTACCTTGACGATATCCTCATCCTCTCGTCTTCTCCACTGTAGGCAGCACGGGACATAGAGGCAGTGATCAACATCTTTCAACAACACGGTTTCTCCATCAACAGGCAGAAGAGTCACCTAATGCCCACCAACCGTATTCTTCACCTGGGGCGATCATCGACTCAAGCAAGGGTCAAGTGTTCCTATTGAGGGCGATCATCGACTCAAGCAAGGGTCAAGTGTTCCTATTGCCACAGCCTCACAAGTTTGGTGTCTCAGGGGAAATCACAAAGAGCTGTGCCCCCCACCCCTGCTGCTTTCTCAAGTTCTGGGAAAGATGGTATCGTACATCGCCATTGTTCCTTGGGCACACAGACACACTCGCCAGTTGCAATGGTTCCTCTTGCAGTTCCAGAGGTCAGGATGAGGTACGTCCAAGACGCCAGTTCTTCTCCCACCTCAGGTTCATTTGTCACTCCTGTGATGGCTGTCCCCAGCGATATTGAAGAGGTGCATGTTCCTGGAACCAGATTGGCTGTTTGTGATATCAGATGCAAGCCTGCAAGGGTGGAGAGCTCACCTGCTGGACAATGTCACTCAGGGGCTTTGGTCTCCAGAAGAGAAGATTCACAACATCAACTGGTCGGAGTTGCGGGCGGTGCATCTGGTTCTTCGCCACTTTCGTCCGATATTGGAAGGCCAGCATGTTCTAGTACTCAAAGACAACATGACAACGAAGGCCCATGTGAATCAAGAAGGAGGGACTCGATCCAAGCCCCTGATGATCGAGGCGGAGAAGCTGTTGAATTGGGCAGAGCACCACATTCTGTCACTTCGGGTGGATCACATTTCTGGTCAGGCCAATGTTCGAGCAGATTGGCTCAGCAGGGAGCGCCTCGATCCAGCAGAATGGTGACTCCACCCAGAGATATTTTGGGACATAGACCAGAGGTATGGCAGACCACTTGTGGATCTTTTTGCTACACCTCAAAACGCACAACTCCCCAGGTTCTTAACATGCTTTCCCAGCAGGGGAGCAGAAGATCACACCACACTTCGTTACCCATGGACTACCGGCCGGCTCTACGCATTTCCTCCTTTTCCACTGATCCCGAAGGTCATTCGGAAGGTCCTAAAAGAACAAGTGGAACTCCTACTCGTAGCCCCTTTGTGGCTGCGCAGAGCCTGGTATGCAGACTTGATGAATCTTTTCGTAGCTCCCCCTTGGACTCTTCCTCAACGCAAGGGGTCACTCACCCAGGGAGTCATTGTTCACCTAGACCCTCAGTGGCTCTGGTTGACCATTTGGCACTTGAGCGGGTGCTCCTAAAGAAGGATTGGCTTCCAGATGAGTTGATACATACCATTCTATTGTCTAGATGTACATCGATGATTCGTATTTACGAGGCGTCCTGGAAGGCCTTTACTCTCTGGTGCTCAAGACGACATTGGCTGATGTTTCTGAGATTTTACAATTTCTTCAATCTGGATTAGATAAAGGTTTGGCTCCTGCAACCCTGAGGCGGCAGGTGGTGGCTCTGGCCATGGTTCTCTCCCACGATCCCTTTTGTTCCTTGTCTCATGATCCCAGGTTTTGAGGTTTTCTTCGAGGAGCAGCGGTCATCTCACCTCCGATTGTTCATCACTATCCTTCCTGGGATTTACCCCTGGTGCTTCAAGCGCTTACTTCCGATCCATTTGAACCGTTGGCTTCCATCAGTTTAAAATTCCTCTCCTTCAAATTGGCATTCCTTCTAGCTATAACTTCTGCGCAAAGGATTTCTGAGATTGCGGCTTTATCAGTGCGTAAGGACCTTTGCATTTTTCATGCAGACAGAGTGATTGAGGTTGGATCCTGCCTTCATTTCCAAAGTGAACTCCTGGTTTCATCAGGCCCAGGAGTTGGTTCTGCCAGATTTCTGCCTGAACCTTCGCCATCGTCAAGATCAATGTTGGCATATGTTGGATGTCCGGAGAGCTCTACGTCGATACCTCAGGTGGACAGAATCTTTCCGACAGTCGGAGGCGCTCTTGGTGTCTTTCCATCCAGCCTTCCATGGGACGGAAGGTGTCTTCTTCAATGGTGGGATGGTGGAACAAGGCTTGCATTTCAATGGCTTATGAGCACCAGGCCAGACCGGTACCAGGCAGGATTTTTGCTCATTCTATCCACAGTGCAGCAACCACAGCTGCATGGGCTCTGCAAGAGTCCATTACTGACATCTGTCGTGCTGCTACCTGGTCTTCAGCTTCACTGTTTATCTGGCATTACAAAATTGACTCTTTTGCCTTAGCTGAGGCTTCCTTTGCCAGACAGGTGCTTCAACAAGTCCATTCTGCCCAGGGGTCAGGGAGCAGTCATCCTCCTGCCCATTAGTTTGAGCTTGGGTATATCTCAGCCATGGAACGTAGGAAGCAGCGCACTGGAAAATGGACGTTGGCTTACCTGAACATCCCTTTTCTGGGCATTGCGACTACATTCCATTCCCACCCTTGTTCCGGCTTCCTGCTCTGTCCGGTTTGTTGTTGGCGATGTTGGTGTTTTGTTTCCTTTTTCCTCTAGATTCCTGGTGTCAAACTCGTTCATGAAAAGACTGACGTGATCAGCCCAGAGAGGGCAGATACCAGCAAGAAATTTAAATATTTAACACTCAGTTCCCAAGCAACCCATAAGTGAAATACCCAGAATGTAGTTGTAGCGCCCAGAAAAGGTAAGCCAACATCCATTCCTCTTAAGGCTGTCAAAATACCCCGTTTTAAATTTTATTTCTTATGTGTAAATAGCATCAGGATGAAACATTCCATTTTATTTATTTTGCAGAACTACTGAAATAAAATGAATATGTATAGTTCTGAGGCAAGAAAGTTCAAAGAACAGTAACTAATTTGTCCAGAAAATAAGAAGCTTTGTAACAGCCAGTATTTTGAAAAGGAACTTGTTTCTGTTCACTGAACAGATCAGATTACCATGTGACAATTACATTAGGTTTTTGTAGAAAGAAAACACTTGCTTAGAAGCTTGCAAATGTTTTAAAAAGCATTGAGAAAGAATCATTTTTCTTTATTGGGGATACTGAATTTAAATTGCTAGGTTTTGAACATTCCTTATGCAAGTACAGATGCATACATTATTATTTTTAGAACTGTGCACACTGTACAAATAGCCCTCAATTTACAACCATTCATTTAGTGAACAATTCAAAGGTACATCAGCACTGAAAATAGTGACACTTGGCAACTGACATGTATTTATGACAGTTGCACTCTCCTGGTGTCATGTGATCATCACTTGTAATCTTCCCAGGTAAAAGCAATGTCAATGGGGCAATCCAGATTAAGCTAGTGACCAATGATACACTTAACAACTGCAGTAATTCACTTAAAAATGGCAAAAGTCATAAAATGAGGCACAACTCATAAAAATGCTTCACTTAGCATGTCACTTCCCGTCTGGACTACTGTAATGCTCTCTACATGGGGCTCCCCTTGAGCACCCGGAGGCTTCAACTGGTCCAGAATGTGGCTGCGCAAGTGGTTATGGGAACGACTCATCGTTCCCGGGTAACACTTCTCTTGCGTGAGCTGCACTGCTCCCAGTGGTCTTCTGGGTGCGTTTCAAGGTGCTAGTCACCATCTTCAAAGCACTCCATGGCTTAGGACTGGGATACCTACAGGATTCTGTTACCGAATATCTCACACCGTCCAATATGCTCTCACAGAGAGGGCCTCCTCAGGATACCGTTGGCCAGACAATATCGGCAGGCAGCCCCCAAAAGGAGAGCCTTCTCTGTGGGGATTCCTGCCCTATGGAATTAACTGCCCCCGGATACAAGAAGGATTCCTGACCTCCGCGCCTTCCGTCGGGCTCTAAAGACTCTGTTTTTTCACCAAGCCAGCCTGACCGAATAGATAAATTTTAAATGGGTTTTAATTGATTTTAAAGGGGTTATAGCAAGGGGTTTTAAATTACAGCCAGATAGCTTTAAATTATTTCAATAGTTTTAATTTTTGTGTTGGACTGTTTTAATATGGCTGTAAACCACCTTAAGTTCTTCGGGAGAAGGGCGGTATAGAAATGAAATAAACTCAACTCAACTCAGCTTAGCAACAGAAATGTTGGGCTCGATTGTGTTTGTAAATTGAGGACTATCTGTACTTCAAAAACGTTTAATAAGATATGGTTTAGATTAGCAGTCACCAATTGATGGTCCACAAGAAAATTTTGGTGGTCCACAGAAAAATTATTTGCTTTTTATATTGCACTACTGTGTTTCCCCAACAATAAGACCCTGTCTTATATTATAAGAAATAACTGCTTGGCTTTATTGCCATGAACTCAAAAGTCTAATTGGGCCTATTATCAGGAGATGTCTTATTTTGGGGGAAACAGGGTTAATCAGGGGTCCTCAAATTACGGCCTCTGGGCCAGATATGTGCAATGAATGTGTTACTGCAGAGAGTCTCCCCTTTTGAGGTCTTTTTATGCGAGGCAGAAGGGGGCAGAAATTCCAACTTGGAGTTTGCTTTAGCCTCCTGGTGTAGGGCTTTGGGGGAAGGCTGGGGGAAGCGCTGCTGATGGAGAAGAGCCAGAGGGCCTTGTTCCTGTGGGACTGTATCATGGCCTGGAACTGACTGACCATTTCAGTCCGCTGAGTCTCCAGGCGCATGTACCTGGCCTAGCACTCCCACAGGTCTTCCCTCTGCTTCTGCTGAGCCTCATTCTTGGTCAGATCCAATTTGAACTGAGCCAGCTGTTTTGCCAACTCTTTCTCGTGGCTTTTTAGTTCCAACAACTGCTTCCTGTTGGGGCCCTAAGGAGCCCAGGTGAGCAGGTGAGGAGTGGCTGGGAGGGGAGAGGCTATTAGAGGCTAGCGAGGCACCCCTTGAAGTGAGTGAAATCAAGTTGGCGACACCCACCCAGTCACATGACCACCTAGCCACACCCAATAGGCAGATCATATTAGTAGTCCACAGGATTTTAAATTATGAATTTAGTGGTCCCTGAAGTCCGAAAGGTTGGTGACCCCTGATTTAGATCACATGTAGACAGAATCACTCATCCTGCTATTTGTGAAAGCAGGCTGCCCTTTTAAGGCTTGTGATTCTAGAAGAAAAGAAATTTTTTAAAGAAGCTACACATTAACGTGACTTTTAAAGTAGGGGCACTTTTTTTCCAGATTTATGAGTGTTTAAGAAATTGGGCTGCTTAAGTGAATCCCAGGGAATGGTGTGGACATATGTGGACCAAAGCATGCCTTTTTTTTCATTTCCAAAAGTGTGCAGAGCTCTAATAATTAAGATTGCATTTCAAATAAACTGAATCTAAATTTCGTTTTTGTTGTGTTTGTTTCTTGCATGGAAGGTAAGCTAGGTGAATGAATTTAGGCCATCAGTTTTGATAAAGTTTAGAGCCAACCTCCCAGATAATGGAAATAGAAGGGGAAAAAATTTCAGTCACAATTTCCAACTAGTGTAATAAGAAATAAAAATTAGAAAAATGCTTCTTCTTTTTCAAACTATGAGTAAACATTCTCGATCTGCATTGACAGTGGTTAGAAATAATGGGTGTTCTTAATAATCTTGGTAAACAGTAAATTTATATTCTTGTTTAGGTGCTCAGTATATTCTTTTTTCATTTTTATATCTATACCTAAAAGATCAAAATAAACTTTAAAATTATTTTCTAGGAGTAAAAGCCCTTACATACTGTCCCTTGCAATCAGTCTCTTTGTCAAATTGCACACTTGCTTTATTTTTCCAATTAGTTTATTGAAGCAAATAGCAGAGAAGCAAAGAATAAAATTGAACTCTTCTTTTTAAACATTTAACTATTGAAACATATTTTCATAGTTTTCTGTTAAATGCTCCCAAACTTATCTTTTTACCTTGCCAGTCTGCCTGCAATAAAACGATACAATTTCTGAAAAATGAAGGCTCTTCTTTTATGAACAAAAATTAATCCCTCTGCTATCATAGTATTTTATAATTCTACTAATTAACATACTACAATAAACTAGTTCCTTTTTTTTCTATTGCTGAAAATTGTTGTGGCTATAAGCAATAGAACTTTTCCAAATAATATCCATTTTGTCTGGGGGGAAAAAAGTGAACTAGGAAAACTATTCAAATTTAATTGGATAATAAACACTAATTTATATTGGGAAGAATATCATTTTGGACACTCCAAATAGTTAGATTGCAATTAAAAATAGATACCCTAGCAGTAGTGTATAAAACTTTTCCTATGTAGAATATAAATCTTTGAAGTTATTAGTCATTAAGCAGTAAGCTTAACAGCACACAGAACAAGTTGGTAAACTTTTATAGTAAAATTAAAATTGTATCAAGACTGTGGATGTTAATACAGGGTTTGAAGTAATGGCAAATCTGGATTTTTGAAACTGTTCTAATACTGTTTCATTATTTGCTATCTCTTACATAGCCCATGGCCATATGTCCAAGTTCAATAATTTAAGCATCTGGGCAATTTAATTCTTAGTATAGCAAAACTAATTGCCTGAATCTAAAAAAGATAAAAGTTCTAATGCAATTGCAAGGACACAGATAGCAGTACTAAGGAATATATCCTTCTATGAAGTCTGGTCTTTTATTCCTTTAATTAACACCTGACCTCTGTTCTGATAACTAGCTGTGGACGAAAGGAAATAGTTTATTTCATGAAAGAAAAACATTCCCTGCAAGCTCAGCTATTGTTTAAAATGTCAGAATTATTGGAGATTGCATCATGTCTTGGGATTTATCAGGCTTTCTAGGATAAATGGCATGTGCAGGGAGGGGGTTTGAAGTCTTCACACATTATTCCTCTGTTTCTCAATTGTCATCTTAAATGAGCTTCTTTGCTTAACCTCAGTTGTGTTGCTGTCGTGAAGTGTATTTAATAGTTTAATTTTTTTTAGATCTTTTATTAGTGTATGCTAAATATAAATGCTGCACTATTCACTAATGAAATATAATTGTCAGTTTAGTTTTATGATTTCTGAATTTTTCAGTATTTGGTATATTACAGCAAAGATTAGTATGCTGTTTATTTTTAATCTATGTCTTAGAAATAAATTCTGATGTTCAGTGAATATTTTGTTTAGACCCTATGTAGGATTGAACGGAAATTGTTGTTCTTATATTGCTACATCTTTTTACAGGTAGCCTTTGCTTAATGACAATAATTGGAATGGGCAACCCCGTCACTTAGCAATATAGTAAAGCATAATGTCACAGATTGCTGATTTCCTAAAGTGGTTGCAACAGCTCCTGTTGCTGCCATTAAGTTAATCCTGCACATTCGTTAGGGGTGATGTTAGGTGTTCACCCTTTGCAACCTCCTTCTGGCTTTCCCATTGCTTTTGCGTGTTGGAAGTTGACAGTGAAATTGCAAATAGCAATCACATGACCTTACGACACCAGAAGCATCATAATTACAAGTCGGTTATGTAGATTGCAATCATCTGTCCACAGAAATACTGCAGCCACCACAAGTCCTCATTCAGTGACATTCTAAGTTAGAACGCTTACTTAGAGGCAAGGGGAGTTAAATAAGGACTGTATGAATTAGCTGTGGGTTAACAGCTTAGAAGGGAAAACATTTAACCATTAAAAGGTGGAAACTCTTAAATCCTAGATCAGGAAGGATTATAAAGGCTTCTTCTTCAGGCTGAAACTTTGCTGAAGGTAGCTGCCTCAATAAATAGATCAAAGCCTTTCCCCAGTTTTGTATCATTTTTATTTTGGGATAATTCCCGTAATTGGGAAATGCCTGCAATAAAACAACTAATTTGTTTATATTACTTCAATTTTTACTTCCTTTTTATTTCATTTTTATCTCCTAGACATATTGTGTGAGCACACCGTGTCAAACTGGTATCAGAATTACTTTTAAAAATATTTTTTAATCTTCAAGATGCTGTCCTCTCCTTGAGGCTCGAAGTGTTATTCTATGGCTAAGAGACACCTAGTGGCTTTTTAAACATACAAAGTGAATATTAAGGAATTATAAGAGTAGCCAATATAGATGCCACACATTTTGTTTCATAGTTAACTTTTATTTTAATCTTTTAAGCATTTGTTTCACTTAACTCTGTAAGATTATCAAAAGGAAGAAACCTGTTATTTTAACAGAATTTAGAAATTTCTGTTTTTAACACAGAAAAGCAAAGCATTATTTCTCCATAAATACTGTATAGTGGTAAGGTCTATTAGAGGTCATCTAGTTGAATCCTTTGCTCAGTACAGGACCCACTAGAATAGTGTCTTTCAAACTTGCCAAGCTTAAGTTGTGAGGACTTCTCTTAAGTTGTAGACTCCTAGAATTCTGGAAATTGAAATCCACACCCTTTAAAAATTGCTAAGTTTGAAAAACATTGCACTAGAACATGTTTGACACGTAATGATTTAGTCTCTGTTCAACCAACATCTGAAAGATTAAAGTATGTAAAACTTTCCTCTGCCCAAATTGTTGCATTTTGTTCAGGGATTAATCACTCAGTGCTACCTTCACTCTTTTTCCATGTTTCTCTTCAGTGGGTTATGCAGCAAAGCACAGTGATGTAAAACTGATTAGTCGTGTCATCATTACAAGTATCATGTTTACCTACTTGAATCCTGATCTCTGACCTGCGTACACAAGTTACGGTATTTGTATAATGAAGCCACACATATTTCATCATTTGTATGTGTCCCAGATTAATATTGAGTGATCCAATATGAGTCAGTCACCAGGACCAAATGTTTAGACTTCCAAGCTTTTGGTCTCATGCTGAGCCCATTTTCAGGGAAGAAATAATTAATTCTTAGTGACCTTCAGTGAAAATGTGCTCAACCAGTTAAAGGAATTTGAATCCTGCTAGCTAGACATTATGGGGGCTGAACCCAATCTCTGAGTAAGGTAAGAAGGAAAAAGAGGTTCTTACTGTTCCTACAGTGAACGGAAGACTAATGCTGAGTAGGAAACTGCCGTTTTAAGAAATTTCAATTCCAAAATCATTAAGAGAACCATTTAACTTACTTTAAAAAGTAAATTTACTGTTGACTTTTCACTAAAAGATCCCTACCAGCTGGCAGTTATATAAATGTGTTTTAGGTTGGCTTTATAACAGGGGTGTCAAACTCACGGTGCCACATTGTTATCATGTGACACATTGTGACTTTTTCCCCCTTTGCTAAAATGGGGGTGGGGGTGGCTGGTGCGTGGCATATCCAGCCCACGGATCACGAGTTTGACACCCCTGCTATAGAATGATCCATACTGATTTAGTATAGCTTTTTATACTTTGACCCAGTTGACCTACGCACTGTTAAATATTTGCATTTAAATATTTTGTAAAATAATGGTCTTAAATATTAAAGATACACATACACACACACACACACCATGTGGAAAATTACCTGTGTACCATATCTATTTTGTTCAAGGTTATCTTAGAACTGTTTTGTTCATGGTTACCTTAGAACTGTTCTTTCAGTTTTTTTCATCACAGGATCACTACAGAAGAAGTATATATACATCCATCTGTTGCTATTAAATTTCTACATTGGAATTCTTTTCTAGCTGAAGTGATGGAGATTTTAACTGGGTTTTTTTAAAAAAGGTTTTTTTCTTTTCTCCTAAAACAAACCTGAATAATATAAGAAGGATACTGTCTATGTTACATATCTAATTCTTTTATTCCCTTCCCAAAATATATCAGCCTATATCACATTTTTAAAGAAAGTTTATTTTACTTTTAATTGAAGTCTATGCTTTTAAAGATTCACTCACTCAAACAGACACCCCCTTCCCCCTAGAAACAAGCAGATTTACCCATGAGGAGAGCTGGAGAACTTTCCTCCCTGGACTCACATGATTCACTCACTCAAACAGCCACTCCCCTTCCCCCTAAAAACAAGCTGTTCGGCAGGCTGAGGCAAAGAGGCAATCCTGGAACCAGCGAAATCTGGGAACTGGGTAGGGGACAGAATGTATCTACCCTCAGTGTGGAGGGGATTACCACTCTCGAATTGGCCTTTCTAGTCACACTAGATGCTGTTTTAGGACCTTTCCAGAGCACAAATACCATAGTCTCTTGAGACTAAAGGATGCCAATGAATGAATGCTTTTAAAGAAATAATCAAGCCTGCAAATTAAGAATTAAGATATTTTACTGCAATGCATAAACTAGGGTTTATTAATTCATATATGGTAAAATAATATTTCTGGCTCAAGAAGCCTTTGCTCTTTCTGTATGAGAGAAGCAATAAAATAAAATGTTTGAAATGTTTATTGGTTGACATGTCAAACAATAATTATGGCTTACAATTAGTTAATTGCTATGTCTTATAAAGAGTAAATCGCTGATTTATAACTGATGAAACATCGAACATTCTTAATATGCTTTTATAGGTGATGTTTCACATTCTTGCCTTTGGTTTTTTTTATGCTTGTTTTGCAAGTCTTTTGAAAATATCATTTGTGGAAGGAACCCCTTGTAATGTTTGAATAAACAATGTTTTCATAAATTAGGGGCATGAAATCATAGCCAACGTAATGACTATTTCTGTAGGTCATCCATAATTATAAGTGCAGACCTTTTTTCTTTTGTTCTGCATTTTTACATTTTGCCTTTAATGAATCACATTTTCTAAGAAGATGTTTTCTTAGACATTACCTTAGTCTAATAAGCTCTTAATATGCATTTGCTGTCTTATCTCCAGAAATACATGCATATGCTCTGAGTCACCCACCCATTTTTATTTTTTTTACTTTAGGAATTATACTGAGAATGTTGACTCATTGGGGAAGAAATATGGGTGAATGAACACAATGTGCAAGTGTGTTGGAGATACATAGTGCCACAGAGAAAAAAATAGTCTAAATCTTATACAGAAATATTTTTGTAGAGGATTAATCTTCTGTTAATAAATTAAGTTCACACTTCTTATAAATCAAATAGCACATTGTTTGACAGAATATTAAGCATATATCTTAGATTTAATTTTTCTCTCAATTTTCAACATAAGACAGCAATTAGACAGCAATCTTCAAATTCTGGCCATCATATCCCAAACCTGTTTGTTTTGGAATTATGGGAACTCTAATTTGATGTGACTGGAAGAAAATAAGGTTGAGGAAATAGTTCAAAGACTTCTGCACTAGGTTGTGTACAAATAGTCCTTGACTTACAACCACAATTTAGCCCAAAATTTCCATCACCATGCAAGATGGTGGTTCAGTGAGTTGTGCCTTATTTTGCAACCTTTTTTTTGCCACAGTTGTTAAATGAATCATGCTGTCATTAAACGAATCTGGCTTCCATCATTGAGTTTGCTTGTCAGAAGCTGGCTGGGAAGGCTACAAATTGTGATCACATGACCCTGGGATCATGTGATCTGTAATAATTATAATAAATATATGTCAGTTGCCAAGTTCCCAAATATTAATCATAGGGATTCTGCAATGGTCATAAGTGTGAAAATCAGTTATAAGTCACTTTTTCAGGGCTGTTCTAACTTCAAACATTTTTTTCCCTGTGTTATATTGTATTTACAGCTGATGGTGCTATACCAGGTAGGCACCTATTCTAGATAAAGTCCAAGCCAACTCCTTTGGCTTGAATCGCTTCCTTTTTTGTCTTGCTTGTTGCCTTTGAAGCCATTATGAAGTTAGATTGTGCTTAAAACAGAAAGCTTTCTGATTTTTGAAGCACTGATTTCTATTGAAATTTACAAATTAAAAAAAATTAAAGTTTTGCATCTTGTTAGCATATTACAAATTGTGCTAACAGGAAAAAGAGCAAGATTATGAAACTGTAATTAGGAGGAAGAAAATGCTTTTAAGTCCATTAGAATGACAATTGAACTAAATCTACTTGTAAAAATTAGCAATTACTGGTCTGGCATTTGGAGAGATTTTACAGATAGAGCCATTTCCTGAAGAAATCTACTGTGCCATTTTGCCTATACTACAAAATCTTTTCTTTAATTGCATTTATTTATTTATTTATTTATTTGTTTGTTATTGGCCTTTATGTTTGTAAATTTGCTTGTGTATGTAAAAATAAGAGAGAAATTCGTGAAAGTTCATAGAAGTTCACAATCTTTTGTTTTAACTGAATTTGAGAAATTGCTGGAAAAATACAGTCCTTGCTGGTTGCTAATTGTTTGCCCTTTATATAGGTAGACAAAAAATGCTTTTGTTTCAAGTCAGTATAAATATTTATTATCTTAAAGAGAATTGGTCTAATCATGCTTCTGAAGATCAGTTCAGGCCTACATATTGTCACGCTTAAGTCTTTGCTTAAATTGATTTTTAAATTGTTATTTGCCACTACCACATCAACAGCAAACATTGAATTACATGTAATATAAGGGAAAAGGTTGTTATATTCATAGTTAAAATATAGATAGTATTGGAGAATAATTCAGTGCCTTCCACTCTTCCCCTAGGGAGGTTGGGGTGTATCACATTCTCACGTAACCTTACTAACTTATTTATGCATTTGAATGGGGTACACTTGCTGTAATATAAAATGCTTTTGTTACCTTGAAAAACCAAGCTAGAGTCCTGGCCAGCAGATATGAGAAAGGAACTTGGTTAGTAAACAGGCAAGAGAATTTGATGTATGTGATTCGGGGGAGGTGAAGAAGTGAGAAAAGACTAACTGGATGATTGCTAATTTGGCTAGTGTGTACTCTACTGGCTTCCTGTTCACAATCTTCTGGAACTAAAGCAAGAAACATTTAATAGAGAAGACACCAGTGCCCACAGGTCTTTGGAGTAGTTATTCCTTATAGGAAATATTATTTTGTACTTCCTATGTATGATCATTACAGCTGAGAGCTCAGAAAGCTCTTGAAAATTGGCAAGTGATCAAAGAAAATGAATGGAATTCTCCATTCTTTCCCTTCTTGGTAAAAGACCTTTCATGCCAAAGATAGGCCCTGATAGGATTGAAATGGATTTCTAAACATCCAAAATGTAAACATGTAATCAGTAACCACTTGCTTTTTGTACCTTACCTAGAAAAAGGATGTATTGATTCTGAGGATCTTAATTTTTGTATATAGTTCTATAGGACTGCACTATAAATCTGGTAACTTTGGGAATAAATCCAGAAAAAATTGTTTGTGTGTAATCATTGTTTTGTTATTCCAAATAAATGAAAGACCAAACCCAAAGTCAATTCAAGCTAAAATCTCCTGCATTTAAAGCAAGATTGTCCATATCTTCCTCCTTTTCCGGATCATGTTGATGCTCTTTTGGAGATAACCATAAAATGGTACAGCATACTCATCTGTTTCCTTGACAACAAGACTTTGCCAAAGGCAAGATTTTCTCCCTCCTATCTTCTTAACATTTACATACTAGCTGATGATTTCCAATATTTACTTTAAATGACTAAGATGTGTGTCAAGTTAACAAGTATACAATTGATTCAAAAACTGAAGTAATAGTTTACATGATAACATTTCAGCGTGTTGATCTATTATTGAAAAGTATGATTAATATTTAAAGTATTTTTTCATCCTGTAATACATATCTGAGTCCCAGTTAGCAGGTAGATGAAACAAACTTTTTTCAGCAAACTGATCAATTTTGCAGAAGGAAAATATAATCTTATTTTTTTGTTGTTGGATCCATGCAATGATATTAGCACTTTAATGTTATGTTGATTTCATTAAAAATGTTAAAACATCAGCTTTTCCTTTTATTGCTTCTATTAAACAAAATACAAGAATTTTATTTCTTGCAAGACAAGTATTAAATGAAGAAATCTTTATTGTGGTCAGAAATCAGAGCACAATAAAATTCAACAGAATAAAATGGGATTATATTCTTCATTCTGTTATGCAACTAAAACACTTAATTTATACTCAAACAATGTCAAATTAATTCAAATAAAAGAGAAAATTGTAATTATTTTAACAGTTATGCTGTTAAAATAAATACATTTTCTATTTAAGTGCTATTACAATTGTTGGATGCTTAATCTGAATACACTTTCTATTTCTTAGGAAAGCCTCTTGAGTATCAGAATTCCAGCATTGTGGTATCTGATTCCTAACTTGGCCTACTTTGAAAGGGTAGCAATAATGAAAGTCTGACTTACTTCTGAGTGTCACTTGGAACTTCTGTGCCTTTCTACCTCAAATCCACTTATTTTATACTTTGTCATTTCCAGAATTTGAACTCCTTGTGGATGGAAAGATTTGCTTCATTATTGAAGCTTCTTAACCTATAAACAGATTTACTGATCATTATTTTTATTAGAGGGAATTTAACAAAAGGAATCATTTGATCTACTGTGGTGTTTTCAATAGTAGAAAGTCTTAACCTTTGATGAGTTCCAAACCCTTCATGGAAATAGTCATTTTCTCCTAGCTTAATGGGAGGCCTTAGGTATAGGCCTTTGAACGTAACTGACTTTGATTACAATATCTTTTTAGGTTTTCAGGACATACTCTGATATAGAATACGACCGGAGAAATGAAACAGTTGATCCAATATCTTCATCAGCTGAGTATGAATTAGAAAAACGTGTGGAAAAGTTGGATATTTTCCCCGTAGACATTAAAAAAGGTATATATTCTGGAAATGCCATAGGGTAGGAGTTGAATAGTTTAATATATGAAGTGCTGCTCAGATAAGCCCTTACAAAAATTTGGCATTTGGATTCAAAAATTAGTTGTATATCTTTCCTTGACTCTATAAGTAATTATAATATAATGTATAGGCATAATTTCATGAGTTTTTCATTTTTGCAAGAGAGTTAATTCATATGAATTTTAATCAGGCCCACACAGCACTTAAAACTCATTGGCTTCAGTGTAATTTTTAAAAAGCTTAACTGAATACAGTATTATGAAAACATTGAGATACAAGTTGAGAAAAATAATTTATTGTATATACTGTTAACAAAATTAAATATCTTTAAATAAAGAGATTGGTATTTGGTTAGTATGCACCTCAAAAATTATAAATTATTAAATGATGATAAGACAACCAGTGAGACATTGGTGAATCTTTGCAAAAATGTCGGGCTTTAAGTCCCATGTTTGAATTCCCATTTCCAGGAAGGAAATCAGAAGAATTAAGGCAAGTGCTTTTCACTTTCTACTTTCTGAAAGATAAACAATTTAAAAATGACTGTACTTTAGAATTAGGAACTTCTTCCTGAATGTATCTGCTTGTTCCACTATATTGTATGGATATACAGTGTACCTGAGTGTACTATAGGACATTTTCCATAAATGGTTTCATCTAGTAAGACTTAGAAAGCATGTCTTCTCCAGAGTTGCCCCTGCCCTGCAAAAGAGCTACCCCCTTTAAAGATCAAGGAAGGTTCTCATTCTTTTGAGGCCATGTAAGTCTACTTCTTTGCCTACTACATGAATAGATTGGCCAGCACCCAAAGTTCAAAGTTGGTGTGAAAGGGGCAGTTAAAATTTTTGAAATGAGGCAGGGAAAGTGTCAGCTCAACACTGTTCCAGTTCAAAACCTTCTGTGAATTTCCATCTCCAATGAGTGTTAGCATTTTATCATCAGCAAAGGGCCAGAGTGGCTCCCCAGCAGTTTCAACCCCACATTTTAAAAGTGTTTGTTTCAATAAATTTTAAAAAAATGGAGTGATTGATTACCTGACAGACCAGATGAGAGATATACCATCCAGGGTTTCTAGAGGGAAAGCACAGTATAAATCTAATAAATATGTACAAAATCAGTTACCTTGCCACCAGAACATTGTCTGCCATCCTAGTAACAGTCATTTGCCACTGTGCCCCATTTTTCCATTCCTTTTCCCTCTTCACTTCTTTTATAACACATATATGCCAATCTTTTATTTTTCTCTATTTTTAAGAGAATATTTTTACGTAGTTCTCCTGTCCCATTTATTCTGCTGCAAACCAATTTTGTAAATTATTTGCAGATCTGTAAAAAATACTCTCAATCCTAATGTGAGACTATTATTAAATATGTGTATATGTTAGAGTATTAAGCAATATTGCCAGAGGGTTTTTAAATGAGTCTATAAATGCTGGAGAAAGTGGAAGGAAACACTACAAAGGACAACCAGTACCAAGATGGGTGGATTCAATTATAGCAGCAGTGGCTGTGCCATTGGAAGAGCTGAAGGACCAAATTGGGATAGCTCATTTTAGAGAAAATCTTATCAGCATAGTGATTAGTGTTGACACTAACTTGATGGCACACATTCATTCATTCATTCATTCATTCATTCATTCATTCATTCATTCATTCATTCTCAGAGAGATCAATGATGATATAGTGAAGAAGACTCTCTAATGTTTGCAAATGATTACAGGGTTCTTCGAGATTGCAGAAGAGTCTTAAGGATATAGTTGCTCTTGTGTAACTGAAAAATACCTGTAGCAACTTCTATGAAATGAATGTATACTTTGCAATGAGCTAACTTTCCTGAAACAATTTTCACAATGTACAGATATAAATCTGGGTAGTTGGCTGCTGGTTTCTGTATTATAATTTTGGATTTTATTTTAAATGGTTTATAGGATTAAAGTAAAAAGTGAACAGTGAAGTAAGTTTGAAAAATTCACTGGTGAAAAACCATCCATATATGTGTATAAGTATTACCTAGCACTGCTGATGTTACCTTGTTTTGTAATGAAATGTAATGAAAACCACCAAGCTCAGAGAATATTAGGGACTGCACAATTCAGCGCTGAGCTACAAATATTCATGTTCAATTTGTTTTTCAGATGAACAAGGATTTGGCATTTCTATTATTGGAATGGGGATTGGAATAGAAACAGGTTATGATAAGCTAGGAATATTTGTAAAAAGTATTACAGAAAATGGGCCTGCAGAAAAAGATGGCAGGTAAATATGAATTATCATTGTTTCAAGTACCAAGTATCATATTGTGTGCCTTAATTTTTATCACAGTATTTTTAAAAAATCTATCATCAGACAAGCTAACATTAGTGAGAAGATACATCTTTGAAAAGTTGCTATTTTAATTTCACAGAAAATCTACCTTTCAGTATACAGTAAACTGAAATCAATGATGAGAACCATTGAGGGAAATACTTATTTCTCTATCAAGCATTTAGTTCTTTTTATCCTAAAGTTACCTTAGATCTGTAGACAAACAAAAACTATGATTAATTAAATCCATGCGATAGAATTTGGAGATCAATGATGAATCATATAAATGGAAAAATTCAAGGTAAAATAAAGAATGAACATTGATGGAACACAAGTTAATTATAAAAAGTTTATTATCAAACACGAAATAGTGTACTGACACTATGTTCAGAGTATCAAAGATTTGTATATAAACAAATAACAAAGAATTAATTAAAAAGTCTAAAAATGTAGAAAGGAAGATAACATGCCATTCATTTGGAAGACTATTTAGACAGTTCATATAAGTTGCCAACAAATTTTCTCATTAAGGAAGAAGTAACACAAAGCTCTTACATTACACACAAGAATTTATACAAAGATTCAGTTTGGAAATTCAACTTGAAGTCAAGTTGATCAAATATTTGAAATGATTTGCTTTCCAAAGCAGGTAAGCGATTTGGATTAAGTTTGGAAGGGAGGGGGGGGGAAATAGAATCAACATACTAATTATTAAAATTAATTTAATCCGTGGTGGGATTCAAATAATTTAGCAACCGGTTCTCTTCCCTAATGATTTCTTCCAACAACCACTTTGCCAAACTTCTCAGAAAGTTAACAAACCGAAGTGGTGCAAACTGGCTGAATCCCACCACTGAATTTAATTTATTCATGAATTGAATTGAAGAATACACCCATTTTGCATATAGACAAACACAAAACTAGCTGCAGAGAGAAAGAAACTATGATCATCATACAGAGATTTCTATGTATCTGCTCATTATTAGAATAGCACAGGTGATCATTTTAACACAAATTGAAGGTAGAGACAGAACATTGATATTGTATCCTAGTTGGGACCTTTATTATATGATTTTAATTCTATATCTGGAATGATTTATAACTTTCATGCAGGGGTCCAAGGATGATATGAGTAAATCGAAACCATGATGAGTTAACTAACATGTTAATATCTTTGGGTCTGTCTGGTGAGGACCATGAGATATGGAAGACTATGACGTTGAGTATAAGAGTAGTAAATGTTAAAGAATAGATATAGCAAGTGAAATGAAAGAAAAATAAGGCATACTGTTTCTGAAGCTAAGAGAATAATTTACTGGATCTTGAAGGATAAAAAAATTGTTAGGCTAGTTTTTTCCCAACTAAGCAAGTAAACATGTGACAAATGATGATACCTCATAGTGTCTTACTAATCTAAGAGATCAACTGATAATATATTTAGCAACAATTAGGTAAATGAAAATTCAGGTGCTGACATCTTCTCAGAAGAATTTGACACCCCTAGTAGACTGGAATCATGGGAGCAAGAAATCCAGAATATAACAGCTTTGAAATCCTTTTATATATCTTTTATATATCTGGTATGTTTCCCAATGAAATATTATATTTAGTAAATGCAGTTACAAGGAATAAAAGTAGTACCCAGTCTACCAGCTCTGCAACACTCCTTTGGGTAGACTTTGGAAAGGGTAAGTAGATTGCAGTTTTTCTTCCAACTATGAATTGTTACTATACGTGCAAATAGCATGAAGTGCCATTGGGGGCTTTGGAGAAGTCCTCATGTCCTCCAGGCCCCATTCTCTGTTCTAAGAATAGCCTATACCGAATAAAAAAGAATAGTTGAGTGAAGTTATAAGCCATTAGCTATAAGCTATTTCTATTAATGGCTCAAAATGCTTTCTGTGCATGTAGTTGTGTATGCATCTTTAAAGGAAATGGGGATACAGTGAAATGGATTGTGTTGTGGGTGAATATTTTATATGGAACAGTACAATATCTATTAGGATGACTGCATTTTGGGAGTTGCTTCCAGTGTGGATTGACAGTCTGATACTCCCCAAAAGTGAGGAGAGCAGGTGCAGCCTTTGAAGTTCAGTTGGAAGGTGTTTCTGCCTGCCTTTTATCTCCCTGGATCAAAGGAAGATCTAGAGCTCCATATGAGTTCTGGACAGCAGTTCCTTCTAGCTAAACTGGGGAAATGGAAAAAGTTTCTGAAGCCAGATTGTAAATTGAGCTATGAGGAGCTTGGATTTATAAGTTCTTACTCTCCCCATATCTTAATCACTTAAAGAAATAATCAGTTACAACTGAAGAGATATTTCCTTTTGTAGCAAAGACTCTTTGATACAAAAGATTTTGGTGGATAAAGAGATATTATTTTTATTCTAGTTTTATTTTTATTTTTGAAGAGAATGCTTTGATATAGTTTGTTAGTAAACTATATAGCAGTGATGGCTAACCTTTTTTCTGTCACATGCCAAAAACGGGGGAGATCGTGCATGTGCGTGCCCACACCTATAATTCAATGCCCACCCGTACTCCACCCTCCCACGCACATGTGCATGCTCGCCCCACGCTCCCCCCACTTTTGACACATGATGGCACAGTGGGCCCATTTTTCACTCTCCCCAGGCTCCAGAGGCTTTCTAGGAGCCTGGGGAGGGCAAAAATGGCCTTCCTCAACCCCCCTGGAGGCCTCTGGAGGCCGAAAAACAGCCCATTTCCCAACTTCAGGTGAGCCCGGAAGGCTGAAAATCAGCTGGCCAGTGGGCACATGTGTGCTGGAGCTGAGCTAGGGCAACACTCTTATGCCCTCAGATATGGCTCCGCATGCTGCCTGTAGCACCCATGCCATAGGTTCGCCATCACAGCTATATAGAAAAGCTAGGCAACAGAATTTCTGTTAATTATCTTTATAACAACTATAGCAGTACTATTATATGCTCAAAAGTGGTAAGGCTCAACATTGCTGATTAATGAAGATGGAGATGACTAAATTAACCTCCTTGTTTAGGGAAACACTACCTATAATTATGACTGAATGAAAACTCTTATAGACTTTTTCTATGAAATAGAAAAAAAAATCACCTATAATTTGTGGTTTTGATGATAAGAAAAAAATGGATGATATAAAAAAGGATTTTTGGAATCATCAAATAAATAATTTTGTAAATGTACAAAATCATTTGTACATTTTGATGCCAAGGAAATATGAACTATTTTTTCTTTCAGTACTTTTACTTTTCTTTTTTTATTGCTATATTTATTTGTCTGTTAGTTTTTAGGTGCTTTGTAAACCTTGAATTAATAATGTATAGAAAAAATTCTTCCCTCTAAAAATTGTAGTTCAAACCGCAGAGTAATAACTTAACTCAAAAATTAACTTTTTAGTGTTGAAGACCTGATTTTATAATTTTTACATGGATATTTAAACTATTCAACTGAAAAATCTCTGATTCTCTAAATATATTTTCCTCTTCTGATGAGAGAAAAAATAGCTGCTTCTGTATAGATATTTATGAAAATCCTGTTACATGAAGGAGGATATGTCAATTCTTCCTACTTATTTCAAAAAAATGAGTCATAAATAACAGGGAGTCAGTGGCAAGTAAAAAAAACCAGGATTGAAAAGTCTCTGAAATTTAATTCTTAAATAAAGACACAAAAGCAGGCAACCTTTTCAACCTGTTAGCATATTTGGCATTTTTGGAGCATATTGTGGATATTATCACACAATGACTACAGTGAAGGAGTTGTCTGTTTGTAGAATAGTTGTTATGGGGTGGGGGGAGAGATACTCTTTCTCTTTACTTCTCTACATACATCCCAGTGCTCCAGCTGTTGTTATGTTCTTGATAGAGAAATAATTGTCAGGTAAAGAAGACCAAAAGAAGTTACTCAGGATACAAATAATCCTGCCCCAGCAGGTCTAGAGAGATTACATTAGACTCCAATACTTGTGACTCTGACGTTGTAATTCAGACTTTGAACTAGTGTCTTAGCTACCCAGACAAAAAGAAATAATGACATCTCTGCAGATTTAAGAGATAGTGAAAGGTAAATTGCTTAGTTAGAAAGAGAAGGACCTGGTTCAAGCAGAAAATTCATATGATGTCACAATCACAAAAACTTTGGTGGCTCATAAACCAAAAAAGATATATGTCACTGAAGTGTCAGCCTCCTTTCTTTTCCCACTCCACTGTTATTAGTGGCCCAACCCAGCATATCCCACAAATCTTTCAAAAAACTTTACAGAAAAAAACAAAAAACAAAATAGCAATGAATTAACTAGGTGTTCAGATATCTCCACCTGCCATTTGGCTTTTTTGTGTTTAAGTTGAGTTATATTTAGCAGAAAACTTTACTGGATATGACCAAAATGTCATTTGTTTCAAGAGCCAAGTTTTATGAGATACTGGCTACATTACTAATTTGATTCTACTTAAATGCAAACTTAAAAAATCAGAAGGCAATTGAATGATGAAAGTTATACTGTGCAGTATTATGCTTCTCTCTTTCCTCTTGTGCTGTCTTTTATTCCAGTGAGTGTACATTTTTCTATGATAATGTGTTTGTTTATTGTTATTGGTTCAAAATTTACATAACTGTATTTATAAACTTGTCACTGTACCTGATATTGAATTGTTTATCTTGGTTTAAGCGAAGATTTAGTTCAAAAACATTTAGGTTTCATAAAAGAGGCTTCAAAAGGGGATTATAGGGCCAACTTACTTTATCTTTCATTAAGCAGATTATAAAATGTCATGCATTTCTTTACATGTCTGTTGTTTTTATTTTTTCTTAAAGGATCCGATTAAATGATCAAATTATAGAAGTAGATGGTATCAACATGGTTGGGGTCTCACAAGATTTTGCTTCGTCAGTTCTCAGATGTAGCAAAGGAAGAGTAAGGTAACATTTTCTAGGAAACCCTGGAAAAGAAATTTTAAATTGAATGCAATTTAAATGCAATACTACTCCATAATAAAACAAATAGCATATTCCAAATAAATGGGATGAAAACAATTAACATTTTCAAAAAGCCCTTTGCCTCAATATATCTACACTTAATATACTGTAAGTCTATTAAATATTATTCTACTGATTGTTACCTCACATTGTCAAATGGTACAGATCAGGGATGAGTTCTACTTACCCTTACTACCGGTTCACAGCGGGGCCGTTTTGATAATGTCAGAGTCAGTGGGCTGAGTGTCCTGGTTTTACTACTGGTTCTATAGAACCAGTGTGAACCAAAGGCAACTCACCACTGGTACAGATGGCCATTTATAACCACTCATTCAGCATTGTTTAAACTTATACACAACAGTAAGATGGCCTGTCTTTCTGCCCATCATAGCATCCTTGCAGTAACATGATCACAATTCAGATATTTGGCAACTGGCTTGAAATTATGATTTATACTTTCTCATATGATGAAGTTGGATAATGTGTGTTGTGTTTCCCATGTAGTCATCTGCGTGAATTTTTAATTCTCCTGCAGTGTTCATTTCTAAGTATTTTACTTTCCTTCATTAGAAGAGTAAGAATTTCTGTTACTTTTTAAAAATTTCCTTTAAAAAATTAGTCAGACATGTAGTTCTCAATTTATGACCACAATTGAGCCCAAAATTTCCATTACTAAACAAGACAATTGTGAAGTTGCTCCACTTTAAGTCTTTCTTGTCACAGTTGTTAAGCGAATCACTGCATTTATTAAATTAGTAAAATGGTTGTAAAGTGAATCTGGTTTTCCCATTGACTTTGCTTGTCCAAAGATTGCAGAAGGTGATCATCAATCTTTGTCATAGCATCACTGGTTTGTGTGACCTGTTTATTACTACCAGTAAACCTTAACGTGTGATCAGTTGCTTAGGGACCAGTTGAAGTTACAACAGATACCCAAAACTACTTATGATCCAGTTTTGAAGTTTCAATGTTGCTGCCCCTCCTCATAATCATTTGACCTTTTTGGAGGGCTCTACACCAGTCTAGATTTATGGCCATTTGCGGCAGGCACCCTGCGGTCATATGACTACAATTTATGAAGGTTTTGCTGGAAACCAGTGTTTACTTCTGCTTTCTGGCAAAAAAACCCCACACTATAGTGAAGAATGGCTTTCCTTTATGACCTCTCTCTTTGTTTAGTGATTGCCACAAAGAAAGTTAATAAAATTGATCCTTGTAACATAGTGATCTGCTATATGACAATCAACTTACGGCCATAATTGCCACACTCAATTATAGTCATAACTCACGGATTACCTGTGCTGTGTAAAAATAGTTTTCTAATTTTGATAGGCATATAAACAGCCTCAGGATTATAAAGGTAAGTGAAAGCCACATACTCTTCTGGTCCTGTTTTTGGGATGAATGTATGCAAGTTTCTTGCATGGTCCCTTAGCACTATGCTCTTTTGAATGTTCTTATTTAAAGTGTTGTTTTGAGTGTTTCTCCTTTATTGCATAGAACAGTCAAGTACAACTATCCAGTATCCAGAGCTTTGGCTTCTTAATACAGTTACTATTCTTTTCAATAGTCTATAGTCCTAAACCATTAAAGAAAAAAATGCACAAATTGATATTCATAAGTTCAAGTGTTCACTAGAGCTGGGGTCTCCAACCGTGGCAGCTTTAAGACTTGTGGACTTCAACTCCCAGAATTCCTCAAGCCTTAAAGTTGCCAAGATTGGACACCCCTGCACTAGAGTACCTAAATTTGCAGATAGTAGTGACACTTCTGCTGCTTAAGAGAATCTAATTTGTAAATTTGTTCTGCATCAAGAATGTATATGATTTGCTATCCCTCATTTAAACAAATTTTGAGGAAATCCAAACCTCGGAGTTTTCTTTCGTTGGGGGTGTTACTTGGAACCCTGACATTCAGTATAACTCAGTTGCAAACAACAATGCATTATATTTTATCTTCTCTATAAAATGAAAGGTTTGGGCTTTGGTTATGCTGTATTGATAAAGTGAATATTAGTCCACAAATATTTCAAGTGTATTAGTTGTAAGATGTTCCACTACTGTTTTCTATATTTGGCTATTTAGTAACCAAGAGAAGAGGGGGGGGAATTACCCTTGTTCATTTATGTTCTCCCCAGGTTTATAATAGGCAGAGAAAAAGCAGGACAAGTAAGTGATGTGGGTAAATTGATTAAACAGACCATAGAGTATGACCAGCGCCAGAGAGGCCATCATTATGCACATTATGAAGCTGATGAAAATGAGGATGAAGAAGAGGTATCCTGTTCATTCCTTATTTGTTTAAATTTCATTCTTTCTACTTTAACATTTTTGGTAGTCACAAGTGGAAATAATACCTTCTTCCAAAGTTCCAAATATTTTTCTATTTTCTGATTTTTTTTTTAAGTCAAAAACTGAGAATCCAGGTTTTATTATTTTTAAAAGCTTCCAGCTTTCACTCTAGCAACCATTGAGAAAAAGAAGAGGTAGGGATTCCCAATCTTCAAGCATATAAATGAATAATTCACGCTTAGGTAATAAAGTTATTGTGAAATAATACTTAAAAAACTGCTTTATTTCTCATCTAGAACTGTTTTAGAGGGCTCAACCTTCCTTACAGATTTTCTGACTTTATTGGTTGTTAAAATTATTTAGATTTACTTGTCTGGGGAATTTTTTTGCAGTAATTTTACTGTTTTGTTTAACGAAAGTATGTTAAAAATTGTTTTAAAAAATTGTTTAAAAACTGAATTGGTTTCCAAGACAGAAGAACTTAGTACTAATGAAGACAATGAAGATTTTGGGGCAGCTTATCCAAGAGAACAAAAAATCATTCAATTCTTTGATTGTCCTGAAAATGATAACATCCTTTCTCCAGAAGAAATAGAGACATTGGCCGAAAAATTTAAAGAGGTAATCTAGAGAATTAGAAATGAATAGAAATGATAAAACAAAAGCTTGTATTTGGGATCCAGAAAACATTGAAAAGCTGATATTTTCAGTGATATAGACTCCATCAGTACGAAGTGTAATATTGCCCATTTGCATTCACAGTTAATGGATAGCTTCAGCACAATTAGAGAATTAGAATCTCTATTCTAGTTTTTCATTTTTATTTCTCTAATTCTAATCTTTCTTATAGCAGCCACCAGATTGTCTGTAAGACTATACCTAAGATATAGTTTGTAATGAATCTCTTCAGTGATTCATTACAAACTGGTATTCAAAACCATAGTAGCACAGACCCATTTTCATTTCCTTCTTTAATTTCAGGAAAAATCTGCAAAGGGACATAGAAGCTTCCCTTTGCCTTAGAAGACTGAAGCAATGAGTTTAAAGCAAGTGTTGTGATGATAGCCATAAAAGGAATTGGCTAGAATCTGAAGTGGTTTAGGGTTTCCTGCCTAAGCAGGGGGTTGGACCAGAACACTCCAAGTACCCTTCCGACTCTGTTATTCTATATCTCTAGGATCTCGAGGCAGCATTTATAGTATTTGTTTTGCCAATTTTTCTCCAATATAATAATGGAGAAATAGATTGAGTCAAGATTGCAGGGTTAAAATGCATAATTTAGCATAATTACAGGGATAAATTAAGTAGTGAATTTCTATGGCTGAGAGTAGGCTACAGTGTACATCAGGAGTCTCCAAAATGTTAAGATTTGTGGACTTCAACTCACAGAATTCCTCAGCTGACCATGCTGTCTGGGGAAGTTGAAGTCCACAACTCTTCAATTTGCCTGATGTAGATCATGCCTAGCTTCATCTAACACTTTGCCCTTTCTGTCACACTGATATTCCACATATCTCTTCATTTTACAGTAGAACACTGCCTTCAGTATCAGAAGAAATGTTACCATTATTTATACACTGGTATAATAGTATTGGTGTTCATAGAGGTTCATTTCCAGTCAATTATTGGTTTGTTTCTATTACCTTATAGGCACTACATTTAGTTAGGAGTAGACATGGTTAATTTACAAAATAAATTACTGTTTTTTTAAACTCTTGGTTTATTGTGTATCGTATCATGTTCTACTCAATGATCTAAATAGAACTAATTGGTGTTCATTGTTTATACTGATAATACGAGAACCTTTTTAATAGCAGAGGAAACATTGAGTAGGTGGACAGATTGTAGTTTTCAAAGCCATTTGAAAACCTATTTATTTAGAAACCTAAATACAGTTCGGTGGCTTATAGTGCTGTTTTAGAAGGGCAGAATCAACTATAAGCTTTGAGAATAAGAGTGATTTATGCAGTGGTGGGATTCAAGTAATTTAACAACCGGTTCTCTGCCCTAATGATTTCTTCCAACAACCAGTTTGCCAAACTGCTCAGAAAGGTAACAATCAATTCTCCCGAAAAGGTACAAACTGGCTGAATCCCACCACTGGATTTATGGCTTTATAATTCTTTTAAAAATCCAGCTCAGGAATTCATATGATCAGATCCTTCCCCTTTCCCACCCTCAAACCCATTAAAATGGGCACAGACTAAGAAGTTATTCCTCAGTGAGTTGGAAAAACACAGAAACTAAGTGTTTATATTATAACTATGGAATGGAAGACATTTATAACCAGTTTTAGTGCTACTGTAACTGGACTATAAAATTCCAAGTGTGGAATATGCTCTGGTTGCAAATTACTGATCAAGTCAATTTTGCAGCTCACTTCTGCTTCTAAGCCATACATTTTATTCCTATCAGTCACACCTGACTTTTCTCACAGTTTATCAAATGTTTCGTTGAAGAGAATTGCAGGTTTACAATAAAAAAAATATATTTTTGCTGTGAATATCTGTTCATAAAGGAACCCTGACACTTACGGGCTCTGTTTAGAGTCTTTTATGGTGGCCTTTCATTAGCAGGTAAATACTTTCTCTGCTGATTTCCCAACCTAAGTTTGATCTGGTGTTGACTACTGTTTAATTTATTTGACCATTATTTGTTTGTTTGCATCACCATTTTTTACTTTTACTTTCCATTAATCATCACAATTTTGGTTTTAGAGTTGAGATAATTGGTCTTACCAGAAAGTTCCAAATCTGGAATTCTCAGATTCTCAGAAATAAAAGTACAAGAAAGATAGCTTAAAAATTTCTTTGATTATTTTTAGCAGTTCAAGGGTTACAAGTATTTCCTTTTGGTTATGGTATATATATATATATATATATATTTCTACTGTTTCCTTCCTAGTACTGATGCATTTCATAGATTCTTCCAGGTTTTGCTGCTACTTTAGGACATGCCTGCTTTAAACAATTGCACTAATATTTTTTAGAGTATTTATATGCACTAGGAAATTTAAATCTAGTCTGTTTAAGAAACTGAATATGACTATTCATATTACATCTTTAAGGAGAAATGATTTCACTAGGCAGTTTGAATATCGTAATCTTATATTTAGAGAGACTAGCTAGCAACACTTTTTCTTTAATTAGCTTGCAAAGACTGAGTTATTTTTCAGATTAGATATTTTAATTTATATTCTTCTGCACCGCAGTGTTCCCACTGCAAGTGCAACAAACCTGAGATAGACAGACAGAACTCACAAGACATATGCATGCACAAATATATGTATATAAGAATAATTACATTTGCAGCTCACTTGTTTGCTTTCTGGTTTTGCATTTTTAGTTGCAAATCCGGCATACAATTACTGGAACACAGGTTAAGCAGCTAAAAAGAAAGGTAAGGATGGTTACCACCATCAAATGACAATATTCTTATTTTCAGATGGATTAAAAGGGAAGCAAAGAAAAGTTCTTTTTAGAAAGGAATAATAAGAAGTAATAGCCTTAGTTGATTTAGGAGAACTTATGTTATAGAAATGTTTACAAGTAGGCCAAATTAAACCCCAAAATTTCTGTTGCCAAGACATTTATTAAGTGAGTTTTGCTGTTTTACTATTTTTTTTTTTTTTTTTTGCCATAGCTGTAAAATGAATCACTGCAGTTGTTAAGTTAGAAACACGGTTGTTAAGTCAATCTGGTTTCCCCACTGACTTTATTTCTCAGAAGGTAATTCCCTGATCCTGGGACAGGGGTGAAATCCAGCAGGTTCTGACAGATTCTGGAGAACCGGTAGCGGCTCAGAGAACCGGCAAATACCACCTCCAGCTGGCCCCAGATTTGATTGGGGATGGAGATTTTGCAGTCTATTTCCCCTGCCATGCCCACCAAGCCACGCCCACCAAGCTAGAGAACCGGTAGTAAAAAAAATTGGATTTCACCCTGCCGTGGGACACTGCAACCATCAAAAATATGAGTCAGTTGCCAAGCTTCTGAATTGACTTTAAATGGTCACTAACTGAACTGTTGTAATTCGAGGACTACTTGTGAGAGATGCAGGTAACTCATTCAGTAGTATAATATTACTGCATCTGCATACTACATTTGTATTTCTTTCCCCAACACAAGATCATTAACAGTCTTGAAAGGAAATTATAATGCATTCATTCTCTCTCTCTCTCTCTCTCTCTCTTGCATATTTTTCCTTAAAAAAATAAAAATAACTTTTTTGAAAATAGTATTTCATTATTTAACAAGAAACTTTTAACCATTTTAATAACCCATGTTACTTCTAAACTGCTTTATGAAATTTTAATTTTCCCTACTTAGATCAAATATTATATTTTAGAATAAAACCCATGTCAATTTATCTATCTTGCTCAACATCCAGATGTCTTATGTTATTATCCTTGAATTTATATTTAAATTCAGAATGAAATCACAATATTTATGGCATTTGAATTTTGGAGCTCTAATTTTAAATGTATTCACACATCTCTTATAATTCTGTAATTTCTTCAGAAGCAAATGCTAGACATCAAATTATTGTTAAAAATGGTTCCTTAATGCGAAAGAACATAGAATTGAAACAACATCATACATAACCTACAAAATGCTTTGAACCTAGTGTTAATGTATTCAAATGTAGGTAGTTCTCAATTTATTATCAAAACCGAGTGCCAAATTTCTGTTGTTAAGTGAGTTTTGCTCCATTTTATGACATTTCTTGCCACAGTTGTTAAGTGAATCATAGAAGTTGATAAGTTAGTATCCTGGTTGTTAAATGAATCTTGTTTCCCCATGGACTCTGCTTGTCAAAAGATTGCAAAAGGTGACCACGTAACCTTGGGACACTGCAATGATCATAAATATGAACCAGTTGCCAAGGATATGAATTTTGATCACATGATCATGGGGATGCTGCAAAGGGTGTAACTCATAGTCATGTTAACATGGTATCAGCAAACTTCATAAAGCATTTATTTCTAAAAGTTTGTGAAATATAACTTTTAAAAATTCTCAGTTGCATTGGTCAGTGGGAATCCAAGAGTTTTAATATCAAACTGGAGGCCAATATATTGGTGAAGATTATGATTGATTGATTGATTGATTGGTTTATTTATTTGTTTATTTGTTTGTTTAACAAACCTGTTTCATTCCATATATTTTGGAATTGTAATTTTCAACTAAAATCTGCAGAACTAGAAAACATAAGGGGAAAGCTGTTTGAATTATTGTTATTCTAAATATTAGTAGCCATATTCCCAACATTCTTTCCAGTCAATTAAGCTGAATATATAAATCTGTATCTTAATTTTTTCCAGCTGCAGGCTGCTGAAAATGAGAAAATAAGCTGGCAGGTGGAAAGGCAATTACTTCAGCAGAGCATTAAGGAAACCATGGAAAAGATGTTGAAAATTGAGGCTTATTGGGTTGAAGCACAAGATCTGTGCCATAATGTAAATGGACATCTGAGAGAGTCACAAGAGCAATATCGGGCCTTGGAGAAGAAATACAACAAAGCTAAGGAATTGATTAAGGAGTTTCAACAAAAGTAAGCAACGTCCTTGTGCCTAGTCAAGAACCTATTCCCAAACTGTATGAGGATAAGCAGAGAACAATATAACTGTTAAGCTTGATTGAGAGAAACACTAATTCAGATCTTGGCTCTGCCATGAATTATATGGTTGATTTTGGACAGCCTCAGCATTTTGGTGACATTTCGCCGAAGTCTCATTCGTCATCTTCAGGCTGGTGTTCTCGGCTTCGTGCTTCCAGGAGCAATGTGTGATCGCAGCTGTCTCTTCCTTTTAACTGCTAGTGGGGGTGTGAGCTGATTGGGTGGGAACTTGGCTGTGTTCTGATTGGTGGAGGTGTGTTCTGATTGGTTAGGGGCTTGGCTGTGCTCTGATTGGTTAGAGGCTTGGCTGTGCTCTGATTGGATGGGGGGTTGGTTGTGCTCTGATTGGCTGGGAACACATCCCCAGCCAATCAGAGCACAACCAACCCCCCATCCAATCAGAGCACAGCCCCTAACCAATCAGAACACACCTCCACCCAATCAGAATACAGCCAAGCTCCCACCCAATCAGCTCCCACCCCCACTAGCAGTTAAAAGGAAGAGACAGCTGTGATCTCACATTGCTCCTGGAAGCACGAAGCCGAGAACATCAGCCTGAAGATGACGAATGAGACTTTGTCGAAACGTTGCCAAGATACTTCCAATTTTACGCGGGAGAAGACCTGAATAACCAAAGACCTACATACAAACACCCGCGAAAACCTCAGAAAACAAATATATACCGTATTTTCCGGGGTATAAAATGACTTTCTAACATGCAAAAATCTTCTCAAAAGTTGGGGGTTGTCTTATACACCGGGTGTCGGTCTCCTGTAACCAGGCAGACCAGCCCGAAAGGCTTTGACGAGCCTTAAATGGCTCTAAGGAGCCAAGCTGAATTGCCTGCTGAGTTGCCGCTAATCAGCTGAGTTACAGGCAAGCACTGTGTAAAAGGGAAAAACTTCCCTTTTACACAACGCTAGTGATCCCAGCTGAGTTGCCTGATTAGCAGACAACTAAGCTGGGATCGCCAGAGCTTAGATGGCCAAGCCCCGTTTAAAAGGGAAAAACTTCCCTTTTAGGCTGGCCATCCCAGCTGCTAATTTTTGCCTGCTAATTGGTACCTAGCAAAAATCCCCCCCCCCAGCTTGCTTACCTTAGCTGCTAGCCGCAACGCTTGGCTTGGCTTGCCTGCAATCCATTGCATCAGCAAGCAACTAAATCTCCCTGCCTGCAATCAAGCAGGCAGGGAGTTGTGGACTTCAATTCCCAGAATTACTCAGCCAGCAAAGCAAAGCTGGCTGAGGAATTCTGGGAGTTGAAGTCTACAAGTCTTAAAGTTGCCAAAGTTGCAGACCCCTGTTCTGTTGGGTAAGGTTTTTTCCCCTTTGGGAGCTTTAAAAAAAATAGTTAATTGGGGGAGGGGTGTTAGTTGTTCTTTTTTTAAACCTAGCCATTTAAAGGCTAGATCTAAGTTTTAGGCTAGGAAGTTTTAAATTTAGCTTTCATATAAAAATAAAAATAAAAATAAAATAATATTTGTGCAGCTTTCTGAGATTTAGTGTGTTTCTGTAGTATTTCACTCTAACTACACAAACACACAAAATATCACAAAGCTGTATGTGGAATTTTGTGTGTTTAAAGTGTGAAAGTTGTGTTTTTGGGCTTTTTGTGGCTGTGTGACGTTCCTGCTTGTTGCAGGGACCATTTGGGGTCTAGCACAGCTGCTTTTACATTGTGGGTAAGCCAGTTGATGTTTTTTAATTTTTATTTGGTGTGCGTTGGAAGAGAGGTCATCTTATACAACAAGTATAGCCCAAACCCTATATTTTTACAGGAAAAGTCAGGGGTCGTCTTATACGCCCAGTCATCTTATATGCCAGAAAATATGGTATATATATGGCACCTGAAGCTTCTAGAAAAAAAGGCTGAATATAAACTGTTTGGATAATTTCATCTGATAATATTTGTAGATTGCAGCTAAAAGGTTTTAAAATGAAGAACAAATAAGCCTCCAAATATGATTAATGAAATAGTGCCTGTATGCTTAAGCCTTCTAAAATGTATATGACCATTTAAGATAAAATTATAAATTTATACAATATACCAAACACGTTGACATATAGATTTTGAAATATTTAAACATATTCTAAATGAGTAATACTAACTAAAAATATAATGCCTTTATATCACGGCTTTCCTGTCTATGGAGCAAGCTATATGACATACATTGATTTTCCTTCATTGTTTTATGATAGTGCTAATTAACCATTTTTCATAAAGGATAATCTGAAATGCTATTTCAGTACACTCAGTAAACAAACACTTTTCCACCTTTTATTGTCCCATAGTTGTTGTAAGATTAGTATTAAACCTCTTTATCAACAGAAATTCTCTGAGAAACTATATATTTAAGTATGGTACACCATCTCAGCAAATTGATTCAGTATTTATCATAATTCAAAGATTGCTCTAACCAGCAAATATGTTTTTCCCTAAAGAGAACTTGAGTATATGCAGTACCATGATGCTGACAAGCAAAAAATTGAAGATCTGGAAAAAAGTCACTTTCTTGAAGTTCAACATTTACAAGCTCGGGTAAAAAAAACGTTGTAACTTGTATTTATTTTGAAAGTATTAATTCATTTATTATAATTTGATACCAAGAAGAACAGATTATAAATCTTTTAAATCAATGAGCAACATTGTAGAACTATAAGGCGTGAAGATTATCCCGGCATTAAAACAGGGACTTGAAGCAGCCCTCATGATCTGAAGTATTGAGAGATGCTTTGTTTATTTGCCTCAAGAAAACAAAATGTCTCAAATCTTTTCCTAACGGTTGCCTATATTTCTCTCAGATTAAAGAACTTGAAACAGAAGTGCTCAGGCTACTGAGGCAAAATGAAGGCCAGAACAACAACAATAACATTTTTGAACAACAGACCTCTGTTGGAGAATCCTCAAAAGGAAATACAGCAGAAAAGCTTGATGTAACTTGCCTGGATACCTTTCTTCAAGGTTTGTCTGAATGTGAATCGGAAGATGGGGGTATTACTACTGAGTTTTAAACACTAGTATATCACTACTGTGGAAGTAATTGGAATGATTAGTATTTTCATAAAGTAATAAATGATGTGCTGAACATAACAAATAATGTTATATAAAAATATCTTTATAAATAAAAATGTAAAAAAATATAAACATGTATAACTTTTTTTTGTTCGATTTATATCTGATTTTTTCTCTATTACAAATTAACAAAGAGTTTACACACTCTAAGATGTTTTATATTTACCTTATTTCAAAGTGGAAAATGCAGTAACTTTTGTATCTGTAAAAATAAACCAAAGATTTATGCAACAATAGAGACATCTCTGTGTTTATGTGTTCAGAGCAGGGCTGGATGTCTCTATTTCGGCAAGCAGTCGTACATGCTTTGACAATGAATTTCTCTTTCCAATACATTGAAAATGCTGGGTTGTAAACTGCCTAGAGTTTTGTTCAGCAACTATATAAATATTTAAAATAAATAAAAAAAACATTCTCATATAATGGTCAGCTGCAGAAGAGCAGATGGAGCATATTAGTAGCATAGTTTGTGTAGTTCAATGTAGAAATGGATGCAGAGAGGTATGACTGCATAGAGAAGCACTATATATACACTATTGGGAAACAATTCTTTGTTAATTTATGGGAGCAAACCCAGGTATAGTTATATTTGATTTAAACATTGGCAGAATCAGACTCTGGAAGGAAAGAAAATAAGACACAGCTGATTTTCAGCATAGTATTGGCAGATCCAGAATTAAATCTATAATCTAAAGATTTATCTGTAGTCCCAAATACACATGAACTGTGGGTTGTATAAATGCTGTCCCATTTATATTGTTAATATTTGTATAATTCTTTGTCACATTGCTAATACATTTTAGTGAAAGCACCTTTGTTATTTACATAAATCATTTTTTTCTAGAGTAAAGTAGCTTCTTAGTAATATGTTTCAGATAGAAAATTAGTTTTCTGACTGTCATTGTCTATTGTAGCTTTTTTAAAAAATTCCTTTTAGAAGATATTGGTAATATTTTAAAGATAGGGTATAATAGGGTATTGGCTAATAGGCTTCCTGTGCATATTTGCAGGAGCTATAAAGGGGGTTGATTCTGATGATGTATTCGGTAAGTTTTTTTCTAGAGTGCATGGTTTAATGTTCAGTATCAAAGTAAGTCCATTGTGACAGTAGATGTAATCAGTCTCCTGTCTGTTAGAACTTTCTTTTCTTCCCATTAGTGTTATAAATGTATAGTGGATGTTTAATTATGGGATAATATCCTTATCCCATAATATTCATAAGTAGTATGGCAAAAGAAATAATGTGAAAACAACATAGTTGTAGATCCATTTCGTTTGGCTGTTGCACATTTATATATGTACTTCATAGCCTGTACAACCTTGTGAATCCGTGTTTTCTTATATCTACTCACATGCTGGTCAAACATATGTGTGCAGACATGATTTCTGATTTCTTGCTATTTCCTGAACAGAAAGTTGGCTTCCATTTCGGGAATCAATATTGTAGAAAATTAACACTGTTATGCTAACTAGTGTTTTGAAATCAAACATCCTGATCTTTATGTGATGAAATATTGTGAAGAGTCATTATCAAATGTATAGGGTCAGACTCTTGATACATTAACCATCTTGCCAGTATACAGAATGATGAAGTTTAGCTACAACTACACATCACCAAAAGTATGAAATGCTTTTTAGGAAAGAACTGCACACAATCAAGAGTCTTTTTTCAACCTTGCTTAACTCTGTGGGGCTTCCTGAGTCATACCATGGTATAACTAAGGTAAAAGTCAACTATTGCAAGAACAACTTCTTTAAATGTATAAAACTTCGAAGTATATAATTCCTTCCTTTATCCAGAAGAAACATGTTTGATAAAGTTTTCTATTAGAATTGCCAGTTGGCACTTTTTCCATGGAGATAAACAATATTGTCCTCTAATCTGTCTAAGGTGAGAAACAAAAAAAGAACTTTTAATTTTTACTTCAGTGAAAAAGGATGATCTAAAGCTATATAGCATGTCTATATCTTGGAAAGCATAGAATATAGAGTCTCTATTGATCGTTTGTTACATAAAGGATTCTTTTAAATTTGATTCTATAAACACAGATATAGGTTGGCTTTGGCAGACTTAAGTAAGTAATTAAGTAAGTAAGGTACAGAAGAAGGGTTCAGTCAAATCATTTACCTTTTAGCTGCATTGATACCACTTTTTAATACTTCAACATGCCTTGTTCAGTAAATCAAAGTAAGTTTGGATTTAATTTTATCTTCCACTAAACTTGTCCGTTTATAATATAGGATTTCATCTAGCAAATATTATGTTCATATTTCATTGGTTACATAATCTACATAGGAGTCTTTTCTTTTCAATATTATGAGCAAACAAAGTGAAAATGCTTCTTGGCAAGACATTTTTTCAAAAATATAATAGTGACAGGGAACTGGGAAAGTGTCCTATTGTAGGTAGCTAAAAATAAAGATACAATTGATTCAAGCTTGAATCTTGATAACTATCCAAATAGTTTTCTTGGCAGCCTTATACAAGTGGTTTTCTTTGCCTTTTTATCAATAGGCCTTTACTTTGCAATGGTTCCCCATCCAAGTACTAAGTAGGACATAACCTACTTAGCTTCTGAGAGCAATTAGTTTCTGCTACCTGCCTATGTCTTACACTAAGTATATAATGTTAGAATGAATTACAGTATAGCAATATACCCATGCCACTAAAGCCTAAAGTTGGGCAATTCAATTAGATTCCTATTATTGCTTTGATTCATAAATGTAATTTTAAAAAATCTTTTGAATTGGAAAATAAAGAATGGCCAGATAAATTATCATTAAAGGCATATTGAAAATAAGATTAAAATTCATCTTGTTGATGTCAATCTTTTCAAAGTGCTACTATATTTTCCAGTATAACATTATAACAGATACAGTATTTTCATTATGATTTTTGGTAATTTTTGGTCCACTTATTAAAATGAATCTTTTAAAAAATCTGACTCCATAATAAAACTACTATGAAAATTCTATAAAGTTTTTTCATGCCAGTGTAGATGTGAGTTTAGTTATTAATCAAAAAATAAAACAATTGTGGTTATGCTGATTGGGTGTATTTTGTATTAAGGCTGCTTTGTGCTTGTGTGGTTGCTACCCATGAAAAACACTGAGTAAATAAGTTAATAAGACAAACCTCAGCAATTTTTTACCTCTAGTTAATCTCACTGAGTTCCTGTTCTAGGTCTGGCCTCATCCTTTAACCCAATAAAGTAGTTGCCTTAGGTAGTAATACAATTAGTAGCTGCTAATCTCTATTACTAACTCCCAAATCATTTCTTGCTTTTGCATGCTAGTAGTCTTTTTGCACGCTGAATGGTTGCTCTCAAATATGCTTGGAGGATCTAATCCTCCATTCCATATTTAAAAAGATTCAATCCATGGCTTTTCTAGATGGAATGAAAAAAGGAAACATTTTGTCAGATACCAAATGTTTCAACCTGGTTGAAGTGAGGTGTATTTTGTGACAAATCTTAAGGAGAAGGTTTGAGGAGAAGAAAAGTATTTTTTTTATTTGACTAATACACTATTTAAATCAGTGTCAGGTGTAAGCAACCAAAACAGTTCCAGCGTTTAGGTCAAGAGGGGTTTTTTAAAGATTCATCAGTTCACAAGAATTTTGCTAGACTGTTTGCCTTTCTTTGAGAAACGCTTGTTATAGTCTTAAGTATTTGGTTTCATTCATTTCCTCCCCACTTTGGAGTCCAAGTTGGAATATTTCTTAATTGCCCCTACATTGCTTTCAGTCATTGATTCTACCACAAATAGAAGTGAAGAAAATTAGGTTTTGATTTCATATATTTATATAAGTGCATTGAAATGCATAAAAATGCATATATACATTGAAAAATTATCTGGACCTGAGGAGCACAGTTTATAAAATGACTTGACCACCACCGCCACCAACAACAACAAAAGGAATAAAAATAATATAAAACTTGTTGGGAAGCATTCCAGGTCTCAAAAGAATCAAAAGCAAAATATGGAATGTGGGTATATCATACATACTATATATCTGTGAAATAATTCACAGTTCCACTGTCCACAGTTCCCTCTGTGGCTATGGCATATTTGTTGAGCACTCCAAAAGGAATATGGAGAAAAAAGAACGTGTTGGTTTCTTACAGTGTTTTTTTGGAACTGCTAGACACAACCTTACAATTCTGCTCTATAAATCTGTAGAAATCTTTGAAACATTAATTGTAGAATAGGGAGAAGAATCCATAGACTATGAGAAATAAGTTGATGCCATCTTCAAAACCTGAATATTATAAGTCTCGCATGCTACTTCTCTAACATTCTTGGAGCTAAGCTAAATCTTCCCTTTTTTTGCCTGCCTGCCTGCCTATCCAGCTATCTGTGTATTTATCCATACATCTCTATGTGTGTGTGTGTCTGTCTGTCTGTCTAACATCTACCTACCTACCTACCTACCTACCTACCTACCTACCTACCTACCTACCTATCTATCTATCTATCGATCATAAAATAAAATAATAACATAAAAATAAGTAAAATATTACTAGGCTTGCAACCAAGTAAAACAAGATAAAATATTAAATAATAAAATAATAAATACTAACATTAAAAATTACTTAAAATTAACAAAAATTGTAAGGAAAGGAGCAAGGTGCACAGAGTAGGGCATATAGGTGGTTATATTATTTATTGCTGTGAGGAACATAATTCCGTGTAACCTGCATACTTAAAAATCCATATTTATTTTTTATAGAACTCCCTGTTTTAATTCTTCAGCTAAATATACTTTTAGAATATCAGCACTGGTAAGGAAATGAAAAGAAAGTGAAGACTTGATGGGAGAAAAAAAGAACACAATATTGAAGGAAAACATGAAAGGATGCTTTTCATTACTTTTTTTTTGCCATCTTTTTAAAAAGTTTCTTTTTATCACTTCTATTCTGTATTTATTCATGTGTTAAATGGAAAACAACCCCAGAGATGAATGGGGTTACACAACACAATAACCGCCAAACCAAACTAGCTCTATAGCAAGATCTGACTATTTCATAGCCCACATTCTCACTTTTCCTTTTGCTTTGCTGATTTTTCTACTTTTAAAATAACTAGTAATGTGGTTATTACCTGTTCATTGATATCTATATTTACTAATTAATTCTGTCAATAAGGCTTAGGAGTTTGCGACAAAGTGAAAATGACCTAAAATGAACCCAAGATACTTTTTATAGAAGTTAACTTCTGGATCTCTTGAATGAATGAACTGTACTGTACTACTGTTGCTGTAGTCACCCTATCCCTGTGCGCTGCTTGGAGAGTCCAAGCAATGGGTTCAAGTTTAGGTTGGTTGGCCAGAGACTGAGTTGAATTTGCCTAGCCACGCCTCTTTCTCCCATGAGCCTTCAGTGTTTCAACTCAGTTAGCTTATAGAGACTTGTTCTAATTTTCTCTGTTACAAAATTAAAAAAAAAAAATTCTGCCAGCCACAGAAGAAGTCCTCTTTCTCCCTTCTCTCTTAAAACTTTAAAGTCACAGCCTGAAGTGTTTCCCGGCAGCGCGCAGTGACCACCAAGAGCTCCATGGAGCTAATTAGCTCCGGAGCTGCTTATTTACATCAGGGGTCAATTGCCATTGCCGCCATTAATAGCGCAGTGGCAGCGATCCCCTTTAAAGGCAATTTCAGCTTCTCTTAGCTTAGAAACACAGCGGAAAGCCTCAAACACCTCAGAAACCGTTGTGGGATCATTATTTAGCAGTTTTTTCTATCAGAAACACAGCAAGGAGCCACGTGAGTTTGGCGATCAGGCCTAGCATTTTAGACTGATTTACTGCTTACCGCTATTGATTATTGTGGTTTGGGGACTGTTGTGTCTGTCCTACGCCATTTTGAATACTGCTGTTTTTCCTCATTGCATTGTTAAAGCTGGTCATTGATGGAATTATTGATATTAGTCTCATGCCTAATACCTAACAGCAGTGGAAATTTGCGCATACAAACTATTGTGTCAGTTTGGCGCCATATTTGCCAGTACAGGAGTGAGGAATAATATCATAATTATAATCATTGCTCCTAGTGAACTCATGTCTTCTGATCACAGTAAGGCAATTTGGGTACAACTTGGACCTTCCACCAGATTCAAGGTCTCTTCTTCCACAGCTGCTGTTAAGGATGCAGAAAGAAGGCAAAAAGCAGGCAGAAGACTCCTCAGGCCTAGGCCTCATAATTGTTCACCCAGAGCCTAATATTCCTCCAATTCAGGATACCCCTTCTTCTGCTTCAAACGAAGATAGATTGACTTGGTCTCCAGATCCTACCACTGATCCTCCAACTGATTTAATTGAATGTGCTGCGGAGGTTATTCCCATATCAGGACAGGGCTCATCTGATCAGGGAGGCATTTCAGTCCCTAAGAGGTCAGCTCCTTCAGCCACCTTCATGCCTACAGCAGCAGAGCTCCACCCCAGAGGCAAATCAGACCCCTGTTTTTTCCCAGGAACTCTGCCAGATGTTAGCTCAGACCATTGTCCAGGGCATAGACTCTGCCCTGCTTAGGAGGGGCATTCCTGCACCCGCCTCAGCTGGTACCACTCCCTATGTACACCAGGCCCACCTGATAGGGTTTATTCCCGAGCCCCTCACTCGCCCCAAGCTCAAAGTTGTAGGGCACTTTGCAAATATATTTATAGGACCGCATCATTCAGGAAGTCTGAATCACTATTTGTATCATTCCAGCCTACTACCATGGGGAAGAAAGTTACCCCATCTACAATTGCAAGATGGATCAAAGCTTGCATCACAATGGCTTACAAACACCAAGCTACTCCAATTCCAGGAAACATCACTGTGCACTCAATTCGTAGCGCTGCCACCATGGCAGCCTGGGCTACTCAGGCTTCCATATTGGACATTTGCAGGGCTGCCACTTGGGCTTCTCCCACTACCCTTATCAGAAACTACAAGTTGGACGTTTTTGCCTCGGCGAAGGCATCGTTTGGCAGAAGAGTCCTACAGCAGGTTCTACCCGGCAAACAGTACCCTGCCCTAGCGATACTTAGTTTGGGTATGTCCCATTGCTTGGACTCTGCAAGCAGCGCACAGGAGATTGAACATTGAAACTTACCTGAATGTTCGATCTATGTGCACTGCAGGAGAGTCCAACCCCGCCCTAATGTAGCGGTGCAGCATCCAACAGCTAGTTATTATTGAGGACATTGTTCTATCATCATTGCTACGTCTTCTACAGACCCCTTCGTCGAAACACTGAAGGCTCATGGGAGAAAGAGGTGTGGCTAGGCAAATTCAACTCAGTCTCTGGCCAACCAAGCTAAACTTGAACCCATTGCTTGGACTCTCCTGCGCGTACATAGATCGAACATTCAGGTAAGTTCCACTGTTCATTCTACAAAAGAGACTAATGAAAAGTTTTCTTGCAAAATAGTCTTTGATTTTGAATTTTCTGACACCTATTCACATACCGCTCAAGTATGTGCTAATATCCAAATACTCACTAGTTGATGCCCATTTAGCTTTGGGAGAAGTGTGGATAATAGTGACAGCTCAAACTATATTAACTATATTTCCAGGTGTTTTTTACCGCTTCCCTAGTAGAAACCAAAATAAAAGTATCTTATCATATAATGAGCAACTATAGAAGTGATATGAGTCATTTGAGAAAGAAGGTGCAATCTGGGCATTTTCAGGAAACATTTAATCCCAATTTCAATTGGCCTGATATCTCTCTCTGAAGAAAAGCTTTCATTTGGTACTTCCAGTACAAATTGGAGTTACAATTCCACCAATTTTTTAGTTGCAATCTTTCTTTAATTTTATTTATTTTAACCCACCATTATTATTTTTTAAAATAATTCAAGGCAACAAACATATCCAATACAACTTCCTCCTGTTTTCCTCACAACAATAGCCTTTTATTGCAGGGTAGGGAATGGCTGAGACAGTTGACTGGCCTAAAGTCAGCCAGCTGGCTTTCATGGATAACATAGGACTTGAATTCAGTCTCCCACTTTCTAACCTGGTGCTTTAACCATTAGACCAAACTAAATAGATAAATATTAATTTAATGAATTGTAAGAACAACAAGGGGAGATACCCTAGCACCATAATGATGAACTTATGGCATGAGTGCCACAGGTGGCAAAGCAAAGCCATATTGGTGGGCACGTGAGTGTTGCCCTAGCTCAGCTCCAGTGTGCATGTGTGCACCGGCCAACTGATTTTCAGGCCTTCCGGTCCCACAGGAAGTTGGGAAACTGGCTGTTTATGGCCTCCGGAAGGCTTCCAGGGAGATGGGAAAGAATGTTTTTGCCCTCCCCAGGCTCCTAGAAAGCCTCTGGAGGGGGAAAAGATGGGCCTACAGGGCCCACCTGCCATTGCGTGCCAAAAGCAGGGGGAAATGGGGGGGGGGTCACATGCGCATGCACAGGAGGGCGGAGCACATTGAATTATGGATGTGGGCACACGTATCCGCGACCCCCTCATGCTCCCCCCGCTTTTGGCACGCAATGGCAAAAAGGTTAGCCATCACTGCCCTAGCATCTAGAATGGTTTACATTTCTTAGAATATAAATAATCATTCTTTGTCTTCCACTGTGGAATATACTAAGCTAAATAACATTTTCCTGAAAAAAATGCCTATCTTAAGTACATTTCTATCATCAAGGACTTAGCGTATGTTAATTTTTAAATAAAAACTTATTTTTCTGCTTTTAACAAACCATCAGGATGTCTCAACATTTTCTAATAAAGTTTTTAACTTCCGTGCAACAAATGATCAATTCACTTTGATGACAATGTGCAAAGACAAATTACTTCCTCTATATTTGATCAATAGAATATTGTTCATTCTGTACATCCTATCGTGCAGGATATTCCTGAGTATTGAGACAGTTCAGTGTTGCTGTTTTTTTCCCCAAAAGATTTCAGTGAAGCAGTCCCTGAAACAGAAAGATTGGATTCTAAAGCTCTGAAAACTCGTTTGCAGCTTTCAGTGAAAAACAAAAGGTCACGGCCAACCCGAACAAGACTTTGTGACAGCATCAGCTCCACAGATGGAGAAGACAGCCTTGAAAGGAAGGTGAGTACATTACTATGACAAACATCCCTTGCTTTTTTGGTCGACCTTTGCTATCAGGGTAATACAGGTAGTCCTCCTCTTACAACAAAGTTCATTTAGTGACTGTTTGAAGTCACAACAGCACTTTAAAAAGTGACTTATGACCATTTTTTATACTTACGACCATTGCATCATCCTCATGGTCATATGATCAAAATTCAGATGCTTGGCAATGGATATTTATGATGGTTGCAGGGATGGTTGCAATGTCCCAGGGTTAATCTTTTGCAACTTTCTGACAACCAAAGTAAATGGAGAAACGAGAGTCTCTTAATAACTGTGTTACAGAGTCTTGGACTTCCAAGGTCCCTTCCAACACTTCTATCCTATCCTATCCTATCCTATCCTATCCTATCCTATCCTATCCTATCCTATCCTATCCTATCCTATCCTATCCCTAACTTAACAATGGCAACGATTCACATAACAATTGTGTCAAGAAAGGTTGTAAAATGGAACAAAATTCGCTGAATAACTGTCTCACTTAGCAACAGAAATGTTAGTCTTAAATGGGGGATTACCTGCATTGACTGAAATGTGATGAAACTTTATATATTCCATCCAGTATTTTCTGTCTGAAGATAAAACATGTTTCCTTGCAGTCATGCCAAGTTGTCTGATTGAAATTTATTTACATTGTGATATGCTTTATTTCCTTCTTTCCTTTGCAATGCTATTAATTCTTATTAAATATAATTGCAAACAGGTAATTTAATAAGTCATTTTAAGGTGCACTGGTGTATGACTATAGTATGTCCTTCAACATCCCATCAAAGTTATGAAACCTTCCAACAAGCAGAAATACCATATTTTTCAGAGTATAAAATGCACCTTTTTTCCCTCTAAAAGGGGGTGAAAATTTAGATGCGTCTTATATACCAAATGTAGCCCCACCCATCCACTGGTCCTCACCCTTTGGCTTCTGCCTCACAGCAGTTACCTCCTTGCAAGCAAACAGCAAGAAAAAACAGCTCTTTTCAGCTTCAACACAGCCTAATTAGCACAAGTTGATTGGATTGGCCACCCGAATCTCAGCTGATTTGCTCTTAGCTGTTTTGCGCAGGGTTCTGCTGCTTACTGAAAAGAGATAAATTGCTGGAGCAGATTTTTTTTCCCTTGTGCTAATCAAGCTATGCTGAAAATGAAAATGAAAGTAAAGCAGGCTGTTGGTGCAATGAGGCAAAATTGCTGAGAGACAGAGGGAGATTTCTTTTTCTTCTTTTCCTCACCAAAAAAAGTAGGTGCATCTTATATTCTGGTGCATTTTATACTCCAAAAAATATGGTGTCTACCACAATAAGGACTTAATTAAATAACTGGTGAAGATGGCCTAGTGGTGATCTAGTGGCCTAGTGGTGAAGATGGCCTAGTGGTGAAGATGTTCGAGTTCAATCCTAGATAGCAGTAGATGTTTTTTCTTAGGGTGCAAAGAAAAAATATTCTTCAAACTCTGTATGATAATAAGATGGGCTTCTGGCCAATAAGCACTCAACTCTGCCCATTCACCCTGATTCTACCCTGAATTAAGGGATTACAGGGTCAGAAAAAGGGAGTTATGACACTAAATGTGTATGTGACTGCAGTTTATTTTCTCACCTTATGCCACTTTCCATGATCCACTAGCACTTTAATCAAAAGTCAGAATACGACTATATGTACTTTCAAAATCAGTCTGGATTTGGTTAATTTATTATTTTGAGATTCTAAATTTTAAAGTAAATATTTTTAAAATAATCTGTCCCAAATTGAAAGGAAGATGGATGATACAATCAGTTTAGTTCCAGGAGTTTTTTGTACAATAACCATATAATTTATTCCAGTAAATCTACCACCAGCCCTTCTAGAATCAAATGTTCATGTATTTGTGATGGCAAATATTTTTGCGGTCCTTTGAAGTAACTTGAATACACAAAAGCTTATGGCACAAAAATGATCTTAAATTTTAAAATTCTACATGGCTCTCTCTAAATTACTTTTGGCCTTAATCATTTTCAAGTTCCAGAAATATAACTTTTGTTTTAAATCAGGATTACAAGATTTAACCTAGGCAGAGTTCTCAAGGTTTCTTCTTATATATAGAATACTCCCAGAAATGTTTGATGGGTTATTAGTATTTTCTGACCTTGTTTCTCTTCTCGAAGACATATAATTGCAGGATAGTTAACTTTATCAACGCATTCAGGTATTAACTAGTGTGTTTGTTACTTTATCTATTGTGACCAGATCCTATCTTCTTTTGGGTTGTGTGGGTTTTATATTAACATTTGTGAATTGCTCAGTCAGTTGGAGTTATGTGATGTTTACATTGAAGTTAATTAGTTGATTAAAATCTAACGAAAAGACTGAAACAATAGGCTTTAGTGTTTTATGTTGAGAAAAGGGATTGGAAGGGATATAACGTTTGTTATTGTGTCTCCCTCTTACACATAACATACACACGTGCGCACACACATAGGGCATAGTAGTTTCATTGAGCCAAGCACTGCTATCTCCCTTCATACCTTTGTGTGATTTTTATCTCTTTACACCTTTGTGTGTTTTATAAAGAATTCTTCCATTAATGGTACTAATGAGTACAGAATTGAATTTTGATTTAAGGGAAAATGAGATAAATGTCTTAGATCAGCAGCTCTCAACCTTTGGGGTATCATCGACTGGTTCTGTGGAGAGCTGGTTTCATATGCTGCCTGCATCCTGCAGATGGATCTTTGCTTGTTTGTAAAACCCAGTTTCTGGCATGCTGCAGACCAGTGCCTGTCCATGGACCAGGGGTTGGGGACCCCTGCCTTAGATAAAGGTTGAGAATAAAATAACAACATACTTTTTGCAAATGTTCAGTATTTCATTGGGCTGCTGCAGAGAAAAAATAAATCAGAACATGCATTCCATTTATGTAATGAATATTAAATTAAGCTCTTTTTCATTTAGCACTTTATATATCAGTTTTGTAAACTTGGGAGGCTGAAAAATAAAGCGAAGTTCCCTATCAAAAAAGTTGCACAATTTTGACTAAGGTACTTTATAATGAGGCACTATTACTATTTCAATAGAATTGAATTTTCTGGATCAAATTTTTTTGCCCTTGGATCTGAGTATTTAACTGTGTTTCAAAATGAAAAAGTGTTCCCTTTTAAGAATATCAAAAAAATTGATTTCTGTTAAATTGTTCTTGCTGCAATCATCTATTTACAAAAAAGAGAACCATTTCAGGATCTAGGTAATGATCGTACAGAGATCATCTAATTTTTTTTATAGTCCCAGTTTCTTTGTGCTTTTGAACAATGCACTTCTTTCTATGTCTATACGCGTAGCCATCTATCTTCTAAGCTAACGTTTCTCAATTCTTTGACTCTGTGTCTGTTGAACTGCAACTCTCAAATCCCCTTCCAACAGAGACAATGGAACTGTAATTCAGTTCCATTGTCTGAATGCACTATTAGATTAGAGGTTGGTCTGTGGGCAACCAAGGTATGATCAAAATTTATATGAAAGTATGTTTACTCAGCAGGACTAGATAATGAGTAAATAATAACTTTTGTTCAATTAACAAGAAAAGAATCTACAATAGAATGGTAGCAGTTTTCCTAATTAACCATATATAAGTATGCTGCTTTTTTAATTTAAGAAATCTCATTGGGAGCCCTTTTAGTTTCCTTTCCCAGTCCTCACTTATAGATTGACTGCAAACTGATTTTAAAGCTACATATCTATGCAGAACAATAAAAGATTAAATCTTTAGCCAGGCTTTATTCACAAGCAATTTTTTAAAAACCTAATTTACTGTGTTCCCATGCCCACAGCAGAAAGCACAATTCAGTCATGGATCAAAGTGATCCTTTTTCTTGGAAACGGAATCTGCTTTCTCAGCATAGTGGAAACTAAAAACCCAATTGTTAGCCCTGCTGGAAGTATATTACTATTGACTTTTATTAAAATAAAATGAATATGTAGTTTAAAGTAGCAAAATTGTGTAACAAAGTTTTATCTTGACATAGTTCATAAGATATTATAACAAATCAAGAACCTACAGTCCTTTCTTTCTATTTGTACACGCTTCTGTACACATTTGTACACACAAACTGAAAGACTGATAGTCTGCATTCCAAATAACATGGAATCCAAATCAATTAAAGCAAATATAAAAAGCAAGCCACCTACAACAGCTCCATAACACAGCATTAAAAACAGTAGCAAAACAATAAAGCAATAAAAGCAATTTCCTTTCAGAAATTTGTGTAATCAATTGAAATAAGCAAACTAAAAATAAGTGAAGGCAAGATCTGCTTTACTTCTTTTAGAGGCAATCTGTGGCTTATTTAGTTATTAAACTTATTATGTCATTGACACTTTTTAATGGTTTATAATAAATTTAGTGGTTATATGCTTGAATCTGTCTACCATATAGCTGGTAGGAAAAGACCAAGAGTAGAATGTGTATGAAGATAGGCCATCAGCTAAGTTGGTTACAATCCATATAAGTATTATAAACATTGTAATTTTAAATGAATATTTACCCAGTTGGCATAAACTGTACAATGCTCCCTGATTAATCAGCCTTTTGGCCACTACATTTTGCAATCAATTTCCAATCAAACTTTATACAGTCATAGCACAACAGAGGAAACAATTCAATAGTGTAATTCAGTATTGAATATTAAATAAAAATTAAGATGACCTCAAATCATGATAACAACATGGAATTTTTTTTTCCTAATCTCAGTCTAACCCTAGTGTTGCCTGGAGTACTAACTGGTGCCAAGCCTAGGCACTCTTAACTACTGCGATATATTTAAAGTGGCATGCATAACTGAGATCAAATCTGTTTTCAACAGATGCAAATTGCAGTTTATAGATCCACTGGATCTGGTTAAAAAAAATAGGGGCCTTGTTGGGATGGGGGGAGGTTTGCCCCCGAATCGTGAACCAGCACACAAGCAAACACACTAGGACTGAAATAAGACTAGCAGAAGAGTCTTGTATAAAAATATACTTTACTACAAAACTTTTAAAAAACACTGTATCTTTAAAAAAGCACATTAATAACAAGGTTTTATCCTGGTTAAATGAAGCCAGGCCGTCTCCCTAAATTCCTGTCCACAATACTGAAACCAGTCCCTGAGAAAAACTAACAAGACATTGAATGGCTTTGGGGTCGATACATCATCGAGGTGGTAGAAGGGCAGCAGCATGGGCTTCAAGTAAAAGTCACCTGTAAAAGCAATCCAAACAGCAAACGTGGCTTGAAGCTCCTGGCAGGGAAACTGTCTAGCATATCCCTCCAATGTAGCAGAAATGTTCAAATGTTGGCTTGCATGCTTCAAAAGCAAAAAGGCAAGCCGAAGGTAAAACTTCAAAAGGCTCCTGGCTATCTCAGCACACAGCTGCAAGATAGCTACCTGGGAGTAACACAGCTTCTTCTCAGCTGCAGGCGTTGGGGCTTCCCAGCAGAGTTCTCCTCCTTTCTTCCAAGTCTGCATCCAGGTGCCTCAGCACAAATCTGCATTTAGGCCTAAAACAATGTCTAGGCCCAACTAGCAATGAGAAAGGTCCGTGCTTATATAGTAAGCTAACCTGCAATTAACTAGGGCGGGGAAGGCTTGCAGTTAATTGCAGACCAGGGATGGCTTGATCAAAGTCCATACAGTTTGTAGCTGATCAAGTGGCCACAGCAATCCTGAAAACACTTTGACAGGCCTTAATAGTCTTGAACTGCATTGACATATTTAATTTGTACAGGATTGCCAAAATAGCAAAAACTGAAAACCTGAACATAGTTTCATAAGTAGTATGGAATGTCCATTGTCATATAATGTGTGTATTTCAATGGAAGAGAATTATCTGTAGCCGAGGGTTAAACTGTGGCATTCTTTGTGCTCTCTGATCTTGGTGGTTTGCTTGAAGACATTTTGATATCCAATTAGGAAATATCAGCAATGTTTGTGAATGTGGTAGCTTCCCTTATTTTTATAACCTATATAGCCGTTATGACGAGCCTATGGCATGTGTGCCCGAGGTGGCACACAGAGCCATCTTTCCGGGCACATGAACTGTCTTCCCAACTCACCTGCAGCTGTGCATGCACACATACCCCAACCGGTGTTCGGGCCTCCAGTGTGCATGCATGCAATTCAGGGAACCCAGCTGGTCTTTCGGACTCTCCTGCGCATGTGCACAAGAGTGCTTGCATACGGTGCATGTGTGCATAGATGGCATTTGCACATGTGCATTGCACATGTAAAAACTGTGCACATGCACAGATGGTGCGATTGCACCCGCAATCCACAGGGGGAGCCATGTGAAAGTTGCGTGCACAAGTAGATGGTGTGATTGCATGAGCAGCGCATGGGGAAGCCGCACAAAAGCTGCATACATGCCCAGATGGTGTGGTTGTGGACGCAGCACATGGGGGCATACAAAAACTGTGCGCATGCGCAGATGGTGTGGTTGCATGTGCAGCACATGAGGGAGGAGCATTGTTTTGTGTGCTGCCTGCATACCGTGGATGGGGCTTCACTTGTTTGCATGGCCCAGTTGCTGCCATGCTGCAGACTGTCAATGGACTGGGATTTGGGGACTCTCAATGGACTGGGAATTGGGGACCCCTGGTTTAGAGTATACTCTAAAGTATACCTTAGAGTATACCAGTATAGCTACTGGAAGGAAGGTGTTCTAATCTTTTTGTTCTAGGTTTTTTGAATGGTGTTTAAAATGTGGCTTAGCTATGTTTTTATTGATGACTGATCTTTCTAAATGCTAAGTGTCTGAATTCCCTAACATTTTTTTGTTTTAGTTTTGTCTCAGATGCCAATTAAGAAAATTGGAAAAAAATTGGAGGAGGGAATAATAATAATAATTTTATTGTTTGAAAGTTATTTGACAGAATGGAAACTAGCTCACACCAAGAAGTATCAGATGTATCTTAGAAAAGCAGTAATTTTCATTCACCAAATTGGCATATTTGAGACAGACCTTTCCTTTGCATGGAAGCCAAATGAAATGATGGAAAAGGAATGGGGAGGCCAGTTCTCCTTCCTCCAGTTATTTGATCACATTGGCTTCTTGGTAGATACTGTACATCTTGGTCCTTCTCTGTTTCCAGGACAGCCTTGCAGACCAAATCTAAGTACCCGGCAAGCCACATTCGGCCCGCGGGCCTTGAGTTTGACACCCTTAAACTAGAGTCATTGCTTCAGCAATGATATTTAGATTTAACCCATACTGTTTTCCCTTACCCAAATTCTTTTTAGAAACTGCTGTGGCTCAGAAAGATACAAAAGGAATACAGACTCAACAAATGAGCTTTCCAATGGTTCTTCTATCAAACATATATTAAACCATATTAGTGAATATTTTACTTTAGTTTATCTTTTAATTTTCTCTTTCAGTTAGATAAATACATTTGTATATTATTGATACTTCCATTGCTCATTCTTAACAGTATGTGGGCTTGTTTTCAGGGAATATTAAATATTTCACAGGAAACTTTATTTGGAGAGCTATTTGTCTATTGTGTTTAAAACCTGATATATGACCTAGTTGAATTTTTTAATTCAATCGGTTAATGTTGCCAAATGCACATGCTCCTCTAGAAAAAAATGCTTCTTTCTTTTCATCTATAAAATGTAATTCTTGCTTTATTGCATTGATAAAAACAAAATATATTTTGTGTTCCAGTTTTATGTTTATGGTGATGATTGCTGTTTACTTGTGCAATACAAGTGTAACAAAGAGATAATGGAATCCATATTAGCATTTTTAATAACATACAACAGAGGTCTGTCTAGAACAGGATTTTATTATCAGGAAAAAATGAAAATTTACCAAGCTAAGAAAGACAGGTATATAAAAATTTTATCAGAGCTTTAAAAATATGGATTTTGAATTTGATAATGATCTCAATATCAAATTACATTTATCATCATCTCAATTAATTTATGTTGGTCTTAAATTTATATGCTCCCTGATTCCCAACTGTCAGGAATCTTTAACATGTTAATATCTGATCCAGAATTATAAAATCCCCTATCCCACCTGCAAATCAGATTTTATGCTGATCCTATAATTTTGTTGCTGCAGACCATTATTTGAAACCCATTTTTTTCACAATTTCATTTGATTTGCTTTCCATTGAGTTGTTGGGAAGAGAAGGGGATGAGAAGATTCACGAAGATTGGAGGATCAAATTGGAGAAGGGTTTGAGAACATGGATATGCCCCTACTTATCCTCAAAGTAGGGATAACTGAAGCTCTGTGCTAAGATGTTCTAAGATGGACCTCAAAATGGAGAATACTATAAGTTTTGGATTCCTTAGGAGGCAGCTAAAGATAAATTTAGATAATTTTATTGCTATGGAATTGTGAAAGCAGTTTTCAATAGTTTTGCTGTGGGAAAACATAAACTCATTTTGTTCTCTGCTAATCCACACAGCTCACTAAGCATGGGATTGGATTTGTGTTTTATGAAGTCATTTCCTGAGGAAGACATTTCTGTTCTCAACTCAATGCATCATTTTGTGGAATGGAAATTGCCTCTTCCCTTGGCTTCCCAATTGATAGGATAGGATAGGATAGGATAGAAATTTTTATTGGCCAAGAGTGATTGGACACACAAGGAATTTGTCTTTGGTGCATATGCTCTCAGTGTACTTAAAAAGACAAGATAACATTCGTCAAGAATCATAAGATACAACACTTAATTATAGTCATAGGGTACAAATAAACAGGAAACAATATCAATATAAATTATAAGGATACAAGCAACAAAGTTACAGTCATTGATGTCACAAGTGAGAGAAGATTGGTGACAGGAACGGTGAGAAGCCTAATAGAAATAGCAATGCAGCCTTGAATAGTTTGACAGTGTTGAGGGAATTATTTGTTTAGCAGAGTGATGGCATTCAGGAAAAAAACTGTTCTTGTGTCTAATTATCTTTGTGTGCAGTGCTCTATACCATTTGAGGGTATGAGTTGAAACAATTTATGTCCAGGATGCAAGGGTTCTGTAAATAATTTCACAGCCCTCTTTTTGACTTGTGCAGTACACTGGTCCTCAGAGGAAGGCTGGTTAGTAGTAAATGTATTTTCTTCAAATTCTAATTATCTGCTGAAGTCTGTGTCTGTCTTGTTGGGTTGCAGAACTGAACCAGACAATTGTAGAGGTACAGATGACAGATTCAATAATTCCTCTGTAGAACTGTATTAACAGCTCCTTGGGCGGTTTGAGCTTCCTGAGTTGGTGCAGAAAAAATATTCTTTGTTGTGCTTTTTTGAAGATGTTTTTGTGTCCGTTTTAGGTCTTGCAATATGATAGAATCTAGAAATTTGAAGGTCTCTACTGTTGATATTGTGTTATCTAGTATTATAAGAGGTGGTAGTATGGTAGGGTTTCTCTTAAAGTCTACCACCATTTTTATGGTTTTGAGTGTGTTCAGTTCCACATTGTTCTAGTTGCACCACAAGGCTAGTTGTTCAACCTCCTATTTGTATGTGGATTCATCATTGTCTCGAATGAGACCAATCACTGTTGTATCATCTGCAAACGTCAGTAGTTTAACAGATGGATCGTTTGAGATGCAGTCATTGATATAGAGAGAGAAGAGAAGTGGACAGACCCTATGGGGGGGTGGGCTTCTGTGCTAATTGTATAGATATCTTATGTGATTTTGCCTAGCTTCACCTGCTGCTTCCTGTTTGTTAGGAAAATGTGATCCACTTACAAGTGTGTTCAGGTACTGCTAGCTGATTTAGTTTAGTTAGAAGCATCCATGTGAATGCTGAACTAAAGTCTACAAAGAGGACCCTTGCATAGGTCTTTGGAGGTTCACATGCAGGGATGTGGGAGGGAGTGAAGAATTGACTGAAGTTCTAAGGATTCTGTGGAATTGGGCCCATTTTTAGTAATATGTAGTTTCTAGTGAACTCACTTGCTCTTCAGATTGAATTTGGTTCGTGGTTATGAAATTGCACAAATAAAAACCAGAGTCTACAATAAAAGCTACTATTTTAATGGTATTTGTTTCCCTTCTTACAGCATCAGATGAACATGTTTGAAACACTGTGAAAGAAGCTTAATAGCTTATAGCTCTTAACTTTTGAGATCAGTTAAAAAAATGAAAACATAGAAAGAAAACAAAATATATTTTTTATATTTTAAAAGTAAAAAAGGCTAAATTTCAGATCCTCCTGAAGCTTGAGTCCAGATCAAATGAACCCTTTACTCCTCCCATTTTTAATGTGTCAATTAAAATGAACTTGGTAATTTTCCAATGTTCTTTGAAACATTATTTTTTGATTGGCTGTCTTTATTTTATCTATTTACCTTCCCACAAGCAGGAAACTGTTCTAACCATATTGGTCATTAAAGCTATAATATAGACCATCTTTCTTTCTTTCAACAATCAGGTGTAGAAAATATGCTGAAAAAACTTTGGAGTTTTTATAGGTCATAACATGGTAATGTGTCAAATTTTAAAAATTTTTAAATTATATTAGGGTGTTTTAATTCTGTCCGGCCAAATTCATTTAATTTGTTTTTAGTTGATTTTTAAATTTTGTATGTATGTATTTTTATTGTTGGCTGTACACCGCCCTGAGTCCTTTGGGAGTAGGGCGGTATATAAATCTAATAAATCTAATCTAATCTAATGTAAACCACAGCTGATTAATTTGCAATATCACTTTGGACAAGTTGTCTTGATAGCAAATATTAAAGTGGGGAAAGACCAAAAGGTCACTGCTGTTACTAAGTTAATATGAATTTTAAACCTTTTCTACCAGGTCTACAGTTTTTTTAAAAATTATTATTAAAGGAAGATCTACTAAAAATTTAAAAAGCAATAATGTAAAACTTTTTCAATAAAAAAAAAATTTAAAAAGCTACAGAATAAGAAATAAAAAAAATATAAAGATAAAAGAAAAACCAATGGACAAAAAAGCAAGGAAAAGAAAGATATTAACAGTAATTTACAATCTTTGCAACTGTGGCAAACATAACCATTTTATCTTTCCATATTACACATTATAGTTCCCTTTTGCCTATAAACAATAAATCCTTCTCCCTTTAATCAATAAATCCAGAAATCAGCAGTTCATTTTTATCCATTTTCTTCAAAAGTTATATAAAAAGTTTCCAGTCTTTGTAAATAGTTTTAAAGATGCATGTTCAGGGCTGTGGCGTCGGAGCTGGAGTCGGAGTCGAGGAGCCAGAGTCGGAGGAAATTTTGGGTATCTGGAGTCGGAGTCGGAGTCAGCAAACAATGCACCGACTCCGACTCCTACTTAATTTAGATTGGAATTTTTAAAAAGGCAAGTTTAAATGTCCCAATTCTCCCGACTCCACTTGAAATTTATTGGGGGTCTTTCAATTCAGCATAGCTACCACAATAAACGTGGAGGAACACAGAAGGTTTGATCTTCATTGTTAATATATAACATTGCATTATGTTTTTAAAAATATTTATAAACTAAGGTCACTATTCATGTTTCCAATCTAGATGAACAAATCATCACAATGAATGAAATCTTAGCAGATTCTAATTTAATCTTGCAGGCCAGTCTTTACTGTTGTCCTTGTTTTGTTCTTATTCAGAATGATGACTTCAGCCCAAGCAGCACGAGTTCAGCTGATTTGAGTGGCTTAGAGGCAGGATCAAAACACCCAGGATTTTCACATTCCACAGTTGTATCTTCTGATGAGGTATCTTTTCCACATATACTTAAAGAGCAGGAAATGAGTTTTGTGCTCCTTTTGAACTAGTTAGTGTGTGTGTGTGTGTGTGTGTGTGTGTGTGTAGTTGTTTATAATCTGCTGTTTATAATCATTAGCTTAATGGATATGTTAAGCTACTGATCATGAAATAAAAATCTAATAATAAAATCTAAAACATGTGCAGGAAAGAAAACAGTTGTAATTACCTAATGAGTTTTAAATGAAGGAACAAGGAAAATGCATAGATAGAAAACAATGTATAATCTTTAAATTCGTAAACTAGTACATAAATTCAAAAGGGACATAACATAAAATTGAAAATGCATGTTGACATACACGGTTTTTTTTACATGTGTTTAGCATCCCTTCGGCTCAGAAATTACAACAAATTCTGAATCTTGAAAACTGTTTAAAGAGCTGTTTATATCATTAAATTGGAATATAAATATAAAATGTATATTGCATTTTATATGTGCAAAAATGAGAAAGAAGATTCTATTGATTATGTAGCAAAATTTCTATAAAATTTTGTTTTTAAAATAGATTGTTAATGGTATCTTCAGTTATAAAATTTGTTTCAGCATCAGCTCTTGGATTTTCAGATCTAGAGGACAGAAACCTATGAGACCACTAGATGGCAGCAAAATGTTAAATGTGTCACAGCAGCAAATGTATCTCTTGGTTGACATCTAATGATCATCTGAACCTCTGCATCTGAACCAAATCTGGAAGCTTTATATGTAGGCACTTTTAAATTCCCTGAATATGTTTCTCTCTGTAATGCTTTATATCCTATTGTTTTTAATGCTGAATCTCTCAGAGCTTGGATATGATTGATGATGAGGTGAGACAATAGTAAGCAATTTATTTGTTAATATTTTATTGTATGGTGTATTGTGTTCATTCAAATATATATTACTATAAATGGTAGTAAGTACAAGGTGATATATTAGGTATAGGTATTAGGATGAGGTTTTAAATATGATAAACATTACATTAAATTTGGTCAGATGGAACCTTTGTCATTCCAGATGCAGTCTATAAAATCAGCATGTGATAGTTTTGATAGTTGAAAATAATATGAGAAATAAGCTTTAGTTCAAATATTAAAGGAGTTTTTCCAAATGTTTTCTCCCTCCAATGAATATTAAGCAATTGAATATTAGGTTAGACCCACCACCCAACTAGTTGTTTTATTATAGGCAGACTTTTTAAAATGTTGTATCTTTTCAATTTTGATATGATTTAACAATTAGTTGGGAATGTTATTGAAATTATATTGAAGATATGCTACTATCATGATGATCTGATAGTTCAGTTCTTCTGAACTTTGTATTGCAAAACATTTTTGTTATAGATTCTTGATGATGGACAATCTCCCAAGCACAGCCAGTTTCCAAATTGTGCTGTTTCAGAATGGAGTGTGCAGCAAGTCTCCAATTGGTTAAAAAGCCTGAATTTAGAACATTATATTTCTGAATTCATAGCCCATAATATAAATGGAGAATGTCTCCTTCAGCTGGATAGCAGTAAACTTAAGGTAATTGCTTCTTGGTGTTGGAAAAATAATTTAGAATTTTATTACATGAATGTGTAATGGGAAATGCAATTAAAATCTTGATATATAGAGATGATAAGATATAGCAATAAGTTATAGCAATTTCAATTGCTGAAAATTTAAATTATACAACTGAAGTATTAACCATTAAAATTATAAAAATATCATTACCGCTAAAAATCATACCTAGATGCACAATGCTATCTATTAAAATTAATAAACAATTTAATATTCATTGTTTAATTTGTTATTTTTCAAAATTCTTTTGATTTTGAAAATTAATGGCCAGAGATTAATGGCAGTACCGTAATGGCATTATAGTATCATGAATTTAATCCTGACCCGTGTTGCTGTAGGAGGTGACCAGGCTGAGTCCAAAAGAGGGGTCAAATGTGTCATAAGTCACGAATCCCTACGTACTCACAAGAGTCCAGCTCACTTTGAACTTCTTTATATCTTTAAATCCTGTGAATTTCCCTTGACTGTTAGTAGCTCAGATTCTTGTAGGGAGCTTAAGCTTGCAATACTTATTTGAACTGCCTGAATATCCTGATTTCCCTGTGCTTGACAGTTGCGTATTTGAGTGCATCTCTTGTTAGCATTAAATGAAGGTTAGTCCAAATGGTAAAATACAAAACATAAATAACAAAATTATATAATATTTTACAATTTTCTGCATTTTTTTCTTTTTTCTTTTTCCCTATGTTTTTGGTTTTAAAAATGTAAAGTATTCAACAAAAATATTTTTTAAAAAAATAATAAAATAAATGAACGTTAGTTGCATAAATCTACAGGTGATCCTAGATTTACAACTGATTGCTTAAACTATTCAAAGGTACAATGGATCCCAAGAAAGGTACCTACAAGCTGGATTTAAAGTTCTAATGGCCAGTTCTAATCCCGCATAGTTGTGTGTTCAAATTTTAAGTGCTGAGCAACTTGTTCATGTTTTCATGTCAACGTTCCAGAAAAGCCCCAACACCAAGTAAAGGCACGGAAGCAAGCATTTTTCCAAAGTTCTCTTTACTAGAATAGGCAAACTGGCACATCTGGGAAAACCCAAATCTGAAAAGCCCGAGTTTTCCTTCAATAATTCAAAGCTCCCCAAACCACCTCTTTTTTCCCCAGTCGATCACATGCTCCAATCAAAATTCGTTCCATGTCAGTCCAGCCCCCTGACCACTCCTTCTCCAGATGCTGAATCGCCCTGATCTTGACTGACAGGAAAAATGCTATTATGTCTACTAATAACCCTACTCCTTAATCCCCCTCCTACTTTCCCACACATGAGAAGGTGGCAGCATTGAAGCTTCCAGCCTAATATGGCTTCCAAAGCTGACATATGTCTGTTTGCAGTATCCCATGGTCATATAATCACGGTTTACGGCTTTTCACTGGAAACTAGTTTTCACTTCTGCTTTCTGACCTAAAATGGCCATTGCAAGGAACAGGTACAGCTGATGACTGTAGTGATTCACTTAACAACTTCTGCAAAACTGTCATAAAATTGGGTTGGTCACATGCTAACCTGTATAACAATTAGTATAACTTATTACCGTAATTCCAGGCTCAGTTGCAGTCATAAGTCAAGGACTATCTATAGTTCTTTTCTTTGGGTGGTTTTCATTTTAGAAAACACAGTTATATATTTTTATTATTATTGTTATTGTTATTGTTGTTGTTGTTGTTGTTATTATTATTATTGTTATTATTATTATTATTATTATTATTATTATTATTATTATTATTATTATTATTATTATTATTATTATTATTATTATTATTATGCCGTCTTTCTCCGAAGACTCAGGGCAGCTTACAATGCATTTAAAAAACCATTATAAAAACCTTTTCAAAATTAAAACATTAAAACCCATTCACACCAGCGAGATCAACGGCCCCAGGCCTGCCGGAAAAGCCAGGTCTTCACCACTTTTTGGAAGGCCAATAGGATGGGGATGGTCCGGACCTCAGGAGCTAACTGGTTCCTTTGATCTGGATAAACTCAAATGTGAATCAAAACTGAATGAAGTGTTTCTTCTTAATGCCCAGGTATAAGCATATTTTCACTGTTATAATATTAGTAATAGTAGTTTTGCTCTTCCTCACTGGATGGGTCGCTTTGATAGATCAAGAATAGTATTATTTACTGTTCTATTAAAGACCATGGCGTTGCTTACGGTGATCTGTACACATCCCCATGATGTTTTAAAGGACCTGTAATTTTGCCATACATTAAAATGTTTATCTTTTTTTTTTTTAATTAGTTCCTTGGTGTGACATCTTCCCAGGAGAGAGCTATGATTAAAAAGAAAATTAAAGAAATGAAAGCAAATCTAGAAAAAGCCCGCAAAGCTCAAGAGAAGATGGTAACGCAAAGGGAGAAACTTAGGAAGAAGAAAAACAATCAGTTTCAAAGGAAGTGCAAAAAGCTGGAAAAGCAATCACTGGAACCAATTCAGGGGGCTAATGAGCAGTGAGACACCAGAATGAACTGTGCTTTCTAAGAACATGAAGTCGGTTTTGGAAAAGCAATACTGTTTTCTTCATTAAAAAGAAAGCTTTGCACCTGTATCTGAAGCTTTAATTAAGGGAAACAAATCATGACTGGCTATAGTTTCCTGCCCCTGTAAACATGTGGAAACTTGGGAAGTATTCGGCAATTCAGATCATGCTTGCTTTATTTTTTTTAATGGCTCAGCAACCCAGGATGGGATGTTATTCCTTTAACCTGTCGATGCTGCCCTGGCATACTTGTCCTGGTTTGCATTGGGCGTCCTTGTTTGTCTTCAGATACAGAATTATGTAACTTTTACACTATAAATTAAAGTGCCCTGGAAACAGGCCAGGGTTAAAAGAAAAGATTCAATGGACCTGCAAAGGTGAATAACCAGCTAAACTGTGCATCAGTGACTACACATGGATAACAAGGCACATCAAATGTTTCCATCTTTTCCTCGGCAAATGGGCTTCATGCCACATCCATGCTGAGGGAAGATTCCATTTCATCCCAGCACAGTGTGGTGTCAGGATCTGAAATGATACTGAAATAACAGGTGCAGCGGAGTTCAGCCACCCTCTTGCATTTCAATGGGGAAGGCAGTCCTTTTGTTATCAGCACCCCACATTTCTCTCCTCCCAGGAACTGTAGCTAAAGAACAATGAAAGCAAGGCCTTAATCTGCTGTGTGACACTAGAGAGTAACATTTATTCTCTGAATTTATATGTATAGTTGGATTTCTAAATCTAAGTTGGTTTGTAATAAAGTACAATTTTTCAATGTTTTCCTTGAGGAAGGTATTTAATTGCACTTTCCAGTAGCATGATACCCTTTTCTTTTCTTCTTTTTCCTAAAAGAATTAACATTTATTTGATCGGCAAGATGATCTACCTTTTGACTTCCCTTAAACTAGAAGCCAAAGTTGATTATATCCCTTGGCAGAGCTGAGGTTTCACCTGCTAAAATTGATTTTCGAAGTATATTTTTTTCTAAAGGGAAGAAGGAATTTTTGCCATTTAAAAAAGCATTGTGTTTTTTAAGCTGCCAAATAATAAAAGATTGCCAGCTGTCCTGTAATAAAATACTGGAGGAAAAAAAAAAGCTATAGCTCTAAAAATGTAGTTTGGATGTTTTCCCCTTAACGAGAATAATCAGGTAGAATCAAAGCTCAGGCTTAAATAGATGGGTCAAAGAACACTGTAATCTTTGATTTAAGAAGAATTATAATTCTTAAGTATTGATCCAGGTGAAAGTAAGTTTTTTAAAATTGTATTGATTTCATTGGAGAGATTTAAACATGCACTTATCCCTCCTTTAAAATCAATAGGATGTTTGTTTCAGTTGTGGCCATTAATATTTTGCCAAATGATGAACTCAGTTTCCCTTTTAATTGATTAAAATAATTTAGATAAGATCTGGTTCTAACTGAGTTTAGCATAGGCTTTTCTTTTTGTTTGGTTTTGGTGATACTGCATTACATATAACAATGAACTGAAACTGAATCTGTTTTGGAAACAGATTGGTGGCTTTAAACAATGATCACTTTAAAAGAAGTTTGCTATGATCATTTAGCTAGCATCCGGATTTTATTTAAGGCCTACCTGGGCTTAATTCTGGAATTTTTACAAGAGAATTTCTTAACTACAGAAACTCAACTTTCCATTTCAGTCTCAGTAGCTTTGTTATGCCTGTTCTACTTGCAGTGCTCTGTACGCCATATGCATTTTATAATTGCCAGGACCCTCATTCATTTCCAATCCTACTCAGTAATTCTGTATTTGTATTGCAATACTTAAATTGAAACCTGCAGCTATAATAACAAAACCTTGCCAGCATAGCTGATGACTTGAAGGTCCTAACACTTCTTTTTGAACCAGAAAGGACCAAGAGTACAAAAGAAAAAGAAAAAAACATTAAACTTGTCTTCTAGGAGACTGATTGAACACCTCTGAGAATGGTCAAATTCAATTAATTAATTTACTGTAGAGGTTAAATGCTTTATTTGAGCAAAAGAAGGATATCTGAAAAGGAACTTTCTTTTACCACCAAAGTTAGTAATTGAATTAAATGCATTTCTACTGCTTTTGTTAGGTTTATTGGTAATTTAAGATGGATGTATATATTAGTAACATCTAAGGACATGTTCCACTCTTTTATATAATTTATGTTCTTTATTTTGTATTTCTAAGATTCCTGAGGACTATATATTGCTTTGTAGAATGATTTTACATTCCTTCTGTGTAAAGTGTGTGATGTTGCAGATAATTAATTTGACGTATATTCTGCAAATTATCTCCTTATTTTCTTTTGTTTGGTGATAATTTTAGATCTGAGCATTGAATTTTAAGTTTTTTAAAGTAAAAGGAATTATTTATACAAAAGAAAGAAATATATAAAATTAACATTCTCATTGAGTAAATAAAAGATACAGAATGGATCAGACCAAACCTTGCATCTCCATCGGTAAGAGCCAAATTATATTTTATTTGCTGCTTTTCTTTTTTCCTCTTCACTTCCCTTCCTTCAGATGTTTGTGACAATGCTTCTAATCTCTGCCCATTAATTATTTTTTTATAGGAATTGCTATAGTAAAGATGAGCCTGGATGCTCATGTTAGCCTAACAACATTATTTTCTTTCACAAGTATACATTGTGGAAGACCCACACTTCTTTAGCTTGTGCTTGTTGGACAATCATTAAGGGTCCATTAAGTAGCCATTAAAGTACCCTAGAATGTTGGCAGAATCTAGTGAATAGATACTTGAACAGGAGAAGGTCTGCTACTTCATACTGTAAGCATTCAATGATCACTAGATTGCAGGAAAAAGTTAAGAGTGATAATATATCTTTGCTAACATCTATTGATTATCTGGCAGGATAATAGATAAATAAACCAGTAGATAAATTTATTCATTATCTGGATGGGTGTAGTAGCTTTTAACAGGAAGCAGGATCAAGTCCTCTTTCCTGCCCTTGTTAACTCAGAAAATGAAAATCTTGAAGGATTCAAAAACCGATTTCCAAAACAGATCAAATATTTAGTTAGTTAGTTGAAGGATCATCTTTTCCTGGTCACATATACTGACCCACCAGAGTAGGCAGGCAGGGTATGTTGCATGTCCCCTGTCCTAAGAAGGTACATCTGGCAGGACCCAGAAGAAGAGCCATAGTGGCTCCATAGCGGCCTTCTCCCTTTGGAACATTATTCTTGAAGAGATTAGATAGGCTTTCACTTTGATATTCTTTCACAAGGCCCTGAAGATCCAGGTTTTGCCAATGGGCTGGGGGAACCCAGAGTGGAATGGACCCCATCAAGTGGCTTGTCTGATTGATTGATGTTACCAGAGGATTAGGGTTTTTTTTATTGTTTGTATGTTGGGTGTTTATTTTTGTAAGTTGCCCAGAATCATTGACCATGAGTGGGCAGATATGCAAATTTCCTTAAAGAAAGATAAATATAAATAAACCAGGCTGTACTAGTAAAATAGTAACTGGAGATTAGGTGAAACAGGTAAAATTGAAAGAAGATTTAGCAATCCCTGCCTCAAAGATTGAGATCCTTCTCTATTCCTTCTTATATAGGATTCATATCTAATGAATTTCTTAACCTTCACTTTTATACTGTGAACATTTTTTGGTATTTTGGTTGTTGAGTAAACCTTTACAAGAATCCCAATATCTCTAACATAAAACTTTTAATGATTCATATCTGACTCAAGATACTTACTGAGAAAAGCACTAGCAATCGTTCTTAGACTTATATACTGCTTCATAGTGCTTTACAGCCCTTTCTAAGCAGTTTACAGAGTCAGCATATTGCTCCCAACAATCTGGGCCCTCATTTTACCTGACCTTGGAAGAATGAGTCAATCTTGAGCCTGTCAGAATCAAACTGCTGGCAGCAGGCAATCAGCAGAAATAAAGTGCAGTAATATTGCATTCTAACCATTGTGTCACAATGACTCGTGAATGGGGTGATGGAACCCATGTAAGAACTCACCAATGCCTACAGGTTGTCCAGCTAAAATATCTGGAAGAATAATTACCAAGAATAATTACTTGGTACTATTCGATGTCTCTTTTTGAATGAGCTTTGTTGCTTTGTTGCTTTAATTCCTGCATCTTTCCTGAACTAAGGCAGAAATGGTTAAAAAATGAAAGATTTACCTCTGCTGCTTATCTTTCATTACCTTCACATGTTAATTAAAACAGCTGTGGAATTTAAAATCCAAAAAGACTGCTTGAATTACTGTTTAACTTTTAAATCTTTGTGTCTAAAGGCAATGGTTGACATTTTGCAGTTATTCAACTTAAAGTGTAGAGGAGAAATCTTTAACAAGGATATGTCAGGGTGACTTCTGTTTTACTGCCTAGCATCTGCAGTTTGGCTGACTCACACTCCTTGGCTTAAAAATAATTTATCAAAGAGTTTGCTTTACTATCAACCCAATGAGACAGCAACAAATAACAGCAGTTTCCAGAGTTCTGTCAAACAAGCAAGCATCTGAGTGAAGAATGTTTGCCTAGCTAGCAGTTAAACTTTTGAATCTTTTCTGTCAATGACCCATTCAGGAAACTACTTTCATTATAATGTTCTTAAACAAAGAAATATACTTGTTCATTTATATATCTTTACACAAGAGTCCACTTGGGCTTTAATTATATTTACAAACCATCAATGAATTTAGTCATGCCCTGTCCTGGGAATTAGTAAGTGAAACTGCCTTTATGAATTTAATAATGTGGCTTCTGAGATTTTAAGAAAATTCTGCCTTGAAGTTACATTTGTGAATGTTTCTTCTGGGTATCTTTAGTATCAACCACATTTATGTTGCTAAATCTTACTCAGTTAATGACTCTTCTTGATTTTATTGTATTTGTGATATACTGGAACAATATCTATTTAGACGTTTATTTAACCTCTGAAAATGCACTATCCAATTAGTCTCTTGTATGTAAGAAGAAACATTCTTGTACTGGAAGAGACTTTTGTGGGTGTAAATTATGCAGTGCACATAACGTATTAATCATTGAAATTTATTTATTTTTAACCGTTGATTACTGCTTCTTTCATATGAACTTTTAGAAAAGACTATTATGCAATAACTAATTATTTCAATAAACTTGCTATCCTTATCATTTTTATGATTCTGTGAGAGTAACAGTAGAAGATGTAAGTTATCTGGAAGACAATCGTAATATACATCTTTTTCACGGTAAGCCCCCTCCCTCCAAGCACATAAGGTGGTCACCTTAGAAAGATGTTAAATTATGTATTCATAACTTGTTCATATTCTCCTGATGTCTTCATAATGCTGTGACAATCAAGACAGAAAAGAAGTAAGAAAACATACAGAATCTAGTGAAATTATGCTGATTCCTGATAGAAATGCTGCTGGGTTACCAATAATTTCAGAACCCTGAGATAATTTACAGTGGTTAGTTTTCGATGAACGCTTGCTATTTAGGACTAGGATTAGACTATTGAAGCTGATCCCTAAAGGACAAAAATAAAATGAAAAGGAAAGAAACTAAATCAGTACACTGAGAAATTCTCACTGTTTCACATTTTAGTCCCTGTTTTTGTAAAGCATTCCAGAACAAACTATATTCCTAAATTTTAAAGCAGCTTAAATTCAAGCCCTCTCTATGCCTGGATCCTGCGGCTTTAAACTTTGGTTTGTTGGTCAAAAAGGAATGAATGGCACAGCTATTTTGAGGTTTTAATGTAATCACTTGCATGTAATCCTGATATTTAATTTTGTACATCTTGGTGTCAGATCTTTTGCATGAAAGATGCTGAAGCGCTATGTTTGTACTTTCTCAATTTTTCCTTAAATAACTTCCAAAAAAAATATTCTCTCTACATTTGGAGACCTAAAAAAAAAAGACAGTTTCCGTTTGTATTACAGATTTTTAAAGTTTGTGATTGATTTGTTAGTGTACATAACTTTATTGCCAACAAGTATTGTTAGACAATGAATGCAATAAAAGAACTTTAAAACTCATCAGCTGAATTGGTCATTTTGAAGTGTATAATTATTTTACCTAGGTTATGGAAAAAATCCAAATCAGACTGAAATGTAGGTAATTCTATCCATAGTGGAAAAGGAAATGAACTTCAATCTTGAACTAAAAGCATGCTGCTCCTCCAAAAATTCTTGGTTTTTTCTTCAGAAAATGTCTTCAATCTTTTAGGATTTATGAATAAAAAACATGTTCCATTCCCATGCAATTTTTGGAGGTTCCAGTTTGCCTCCACACCTCCAAGAATTGGACAACAGGGTGTGCTTTCGAGAGTAATTGTTGGATCTTGTTGAATGCTGGCATGTCACCCAAAATGTAGCATGATACTTTTGACATGTATGTCATAGGTTTCCCAGCACTGAATTAGTTTCAGTCTTCCTATGGAGTGGGACTGACAGGGTTCTTGCAATATTTAAAAAACGACGACCATCAGGCTAATTAGGTACAGGTAAAGGTTCCACTCACACATATGTGCTAGTTGTTCCTGACTCTAGGGGGCAGTGCTCATCTCTGTTTCAAAACTGAAAAGCCAGCACTGTCCAAAGACATCTCCATGGTCATGTGGCTGGCATGACTTAACTCTAAAGGCGCATAGAAAGCTGTTACCTTCCCACCAAAGGTGGTCCCTATTTTTCTATCTGCTTTTTTTTTACGTGCTTTTGAACTGCTAGGTTGGCAGACAAGTAACGGGAGCTCACCCCGTTACACGGCACTAGGGATTCAAGCTGCTGAACTGCCGACCTTTCGATCAACAAGGTCAGCACCTTAGCCACTGAGCTACACCATGCCATATCAGGCTAATTACATAATCATTATATAATCATCTACCATGTCACCTTACCTTGCTTTTTACTTTTATATAAATCATTTATGGTTGGAAGTATTGTTGCCTGCTGTTAGGAGGGGGCGGGTGGGAATAACACAGAACTATTCAAGATTGAAATTACAAACAACTCAGTTGTCACTGGTTTTTTAAAAAGGCAATGGACAATAAAAGCAATACAAGTATTATAGGAAGGGCGTCCAATAAATTTTATAAAACAAATAAATAGAATTCATTTTTCCATCAGGCCTTTTCTCTTACAAGAGTTCAATTGTTATCCATGCATCATAGAATTGGCAGAAAGCTAAACTGCCTTGAAATGAGCTGTCCTGACCGCCAATTCTTGCCCTGTTTTCTATTGTCTCTGTTCCAAGCATCCAGCAGACCTCACACACTTTGAGGTTGCTCTTGAACAGAGGTCTTCAAACTTGGCAGCTTTAGGAGTTGTGGACTTCAACTCTCAGAATTTTCCAGAATAGCTATGCTGGCTGGAGAATTCTGGGAGATGAAGTCCACAAGTCTTAAAACTGCCAAGTTTGAAGAGCTTTGCTCTTGAACAATGCCAGGCAAGGGACAAAATATCTACAAAGTGATACAGCTAAGGAAAATTTAAACTATCATACTCATAGGTTGGGAAGAATGTGTTATTGCTTAACGCATTGTAAGCTGCCCTGAGTCTCTGGAGAAGGGCGGAATATAAATCAAATTTTTAAAAAAAGAGGAAGACAACAGTAAGAGCAAAACTGAGTGAGTAGGCCACGTTTGTGCTGTTATTAAAGGCAAGTAGAGATATGCCCTTAATCACCCCCCAATTAATATTAAAAGGTCATAGTAATGTCACTTACAAATGAAAATGGTTTTGTTGTCCTTAGCATTTTGCACTTGTGCACTTAACTTTTGTGTATTAAAAAAGTCTATAAAAAAAGATCATGACAGTTCAAATTAAACATATTAAATTCCTGCGGAAAAACCTCTGCTTATCTTTGTCCAGTAGAGGGCGCCATTCTCCACCAGAATTATAATTGGAAGAGAACTAGATGAGCATATTGTTCTGTTAAATTCACCACTATATTACACACTCTGCATGAAAGAGGGGAAATCAAAATACGAATTTCAATTCATGTGAATCAATACATCTGAAGAATGGTTGCAGGAATTGAGTATTTTAGTTTAATGAAATGAATGATTAGGGGTGACCTGATAACAGTGTCCAATATTTGGGGGGCTGCCTATTTTCCAAAACACCTGAAGGCAGGACAGGAAGCCATGGATGAAAACTGAACATGGAAAGAAACAACCTGAAATTAAAGAGAAATTTCCCAATGGTGAGAACAATTAACCAGTGGAACAGTTTGCCTTCAGAAATCACTGGATTTCAATTGGACAGCCACTTGTCTAAAATGGTATAGGACCATAATAGCGAACCTACAGGTGGCACATGGAGCCATATCAGTGGGCACATGAGCATTGCCCTAGCTCAGTTCCAGTGTGCATGCGTGTGCCAGCCAGCTGATTTTCAGGCCTTCCAGGCCCACTGGAAGTCGGGAAACTTTCTGGCTTCTGTTTCTGGCTTCTGAAGGGCATCCGGGAAGGTGGGGAAGGCCCGTTTTTCACTCTCCCCAGGCTCCAGAGGCTTTCTAGGAGCTAGGGAGGAGGAAAACAGCCTTCACAATCCCTCCCAAGGCCCTCTGGAGGCTGGAAACGACTCATTTCCCGACTTCTGGTGGGCCTGGAAGACCTCTGGAGGGTCTTCGGAGGGCCGTATTAAAGGCCATTTTCACCCTCCCCAGGCTCCAAGAAAGGGTGGAAAACAGACCTACCTGCCCCACCATGCCATCCAGTGCCAAATGTGGGGGGAGCACAGGGAGGCGCGAATGCATGCACAGGACGCATTGAATTATGGGTGTGGGCATACACACACACACACACACACCATGCTCTCTCTGCTTTTGGCACATGATGGCAAAAAGGTTAGCCATCACTAATATAGGATCTCCTGCTTGAACAAGGGGCTGGACTAGAAGACCTCCAAGGTTCCTTCCAAATTTATTATTCTGTTATATCAAAATGGTGGTTCTGACCCACAGATCCCAAGCCCCTTTTCTGCATGCACTGGGCAATGTGATGCATAATAAAAGGGCAGTGTCTCAATAGCAGGTTCATAATTGCTTTCTTCACACATCTTTGAGCTACCCCTGCTGACTGGGAACTCTGACTGGGCAATTATCCACATGACCTGGGGAATATGCATGTTTGGATATATAAAAATCCATCAATAGCAGAAAAAAAATAGAGCAAGTAAAAAGCTAGCAAAAAAGTTATATGGGAATTGGTTTAAATTCCCATATAACTTTAAAACTTTAAACTTTAAAGCTTTCCCATAAAGCTTTAAAATGAGTTTATTCTCATAATGGATTGTATACACAATGAACTGAAATGTAAACCACCTAATCACACAAGGCTGAATGAATTAGCCAGGTATTGAAAATGAGAAACAAAAGTAGAAGCATTTTAAGATCCACAAAAGCTAAGAGAAAACTAGTGAGAAATAAGCACTGAAAAAACAACAAACCTATATGTCAATAGAAATATGCTGTCTTCCCACATTATATAGGAGAAGCTATGGGTACGCCAGGCCCATAAAGGCAAGTGGAATGCAGTAGGAATGGGAAGCATGTGTGTTTCAACATAAGAGAATCAAGGCTGAGTAGAGACTGAATGCAAAATCAGTATGAAAAAAGTACATTAATTAGAGTCACAGAGAATGAATGAGAATGATTGCAAAACTAATATACAAAGGAAAAGTGAATGGGTCAAAACTAGGATAGAGGAGGAACACTATACTTAGATAGGACCAATGTGTTCCAAAAAAAAAAAAAAAAGGATTTTAAATCTAAAGAAAGAAAAATATACTGTATTAAATGACACATGGAGAAAGAGGAACTAAAAAATAATAATACAGCGAATGGTGTCTCATTTCTTAATTACTCTTTTCACCAGAAATTTGCAGCTACCTTTTTAAAAATCAAGATTTTGCTTCTGGCTTTAGTCATAAAAAAAGTTCTGGAATTCAGAGCTGAGCATGACTGAATTGAAATGGTTGATTTTCCTAGTTCTTTCAGCTGGGCAACGCAGAACTAAAGCATATATCTCTGGATTGGATTTAATCCTGAAGTAATTCATAGATATCTGAGAAAGTAGTGAAAATGAACTTTTATGCTGTTTAATATACTGTCTTTGTTGTAAACTACCCAGAGTCCTTGAAGAGTGGATGGCATAGAAATACGAATAAGAAATAATAAATAAATAAAAAAATTTAAATCAGCATTACGAGCTGTATATATACCTGGAAGACATAAATCATCATCCTTGGCTATTAATAAAGGATCACAAGCCAACCTTTTAATTGCTTTAAAATAATTTTGAATTTTGCATTTTGTTTATTCCCACATCACAATTAAATTTGACATTACAAAAATGTAAAATAGGATTAGAATCCTTGGTCCACCTAGATGTAACTCAAATTTGAAGCTCAAATGCATGTTAATAATAACTGATTGCTTTTCAATTTAGTTAGAAACAGTAGAGGGTTTGCAACATGTGAAAGTATAGCTAACAAACTTCCTTTAGTTTATAGAATTATAAATTAATGTATAGTTGGGGCCAGGGTATGGCTATACTTCCAGACTGGTTACCAAAATGCTTTGAAAGTATAATCCCTATTTGTATTTTCAGCATTTTTGTGATTTGTCTTACATAACTTTGCAGGACACTGAAAGTGCAAGAATTCTGTGCTACAACAGGGAATTGATGAGCTGCCTGGTTAATGAAAGTACACCTTCCTTCCTTTCCAGAATAATTTATTTGTTACTGTGCCCAGTCTTCCCCGAAAAGCAGCTCCAACTTTATTCCACAAAAACCCTGAGAGATAAAATTGGATGGAAAAAGTAACAATTTTAAATTACCTACATAATATGTAGTGAAACTTTTTTAAAAATGTAACTCCTAACTGACTAGACTAGTATTATCAGGAAGAATTTCAGAATAGAAAATAATTGTCTGAAAACAAAATTGGGAGATAATATAGCAGGAAGATATTTTCATTGTCTCTCTATCTTCTGCCCACATTTTTTATTGTTGTTGAGAGATTATCTTGACCCCATCAACATTCAATGCTAAGAATAATTAAATAGCGCTTCAGATGTCTTAACACACTGATGATAGGAAAGTGCAAAATTTTGAGTGAATAATTAAATGATGTTGAGTTGGTACACTAAACTCAGGGGGGCAGTATTTTATTATTTCTGGGCATCAGCTACTACTGGCAGCTAATTTGAAATGGAATTTTTCATTAAAAAATATCAGAAATAGTTGCAGCATTTCAGAAACTTCTCAGAGGTAGGACCAAATGTGAAAGCTTTTGTGCAGTTGTTATGAAATCTCTTCCTATATTTCAGTAGAAAAAGAAAAGGTAAAGAGGTAATGGATATTGGCAGCACAAAATATTCACGCTAAAACCTGGCAGCACTTTAGAAGAAAGGAGATAGTTTAGCCACAAAAAGGCTTAAATATATGAGACTGGTTATAAAACTGTGAAGCCAGTGCAGACTCATCCAGAGGCCTAATTTTAATATCTGTGGCTGCAGAGGACAGAGTGGCTAAGCATTTTTTTTCCAATGAGTTGCCCCGCAACATAATTAATGTATGTTAGAGACAAAGACCATCACAGCAATGTCTATGAGGCCATGAGCAGGTTATTTCTGAACTACATTATGATTGGTCCTTGGCTCTTTACTAGGCAATTATGCTTCAACAGAGAAAAATATTCAAATTAGCCAAGAAAGAGGAAGAAGACTCCATGAAACATTCTAGATTAACTAGCAAGCACTGCTACTTGATGAAACTGAAATATGGTGCAAACAAATTACCATAAATGTGTTTCTGGTTGGAAATGGATTGAATCTGCCTTGAATGGTAAATACCATCACTAGAGAAACATAATCCATTTGGTTCCCAATTCCAGCATACAAGATAGAGATACTGCAATCCTGAAACTAATGAAATTCTATTTGCTGCAGGGTTTTTACATTATTGGAAACAGTGAGAAATAAATAAAAGACAAGTGGATATATACCGTATTTTTCAGAGTATAAGATGCACCTTAGGGTTGTTTTTTTTAAAAAAGTTTTTTTTTATTTTTTTAGACAAGCACACATACAAACATTCAGTGTATTTTCTTTGAACAGAATATTTGGCTGCTTCACAAATTTAAATTTCTGGGCAGCTTACAAACAGTAAAAAGATAAATATATAATTTTTTGAAAGTTATATAAAAAAATAGAACCCAGGAGATGAATGGCACAGGGGGTAAAATCTTCTTAGCTCATTAACCATCTCCAGTACCCTTCCTTGGGGCTTCAAACCAGATAAAACCCCACTGGAAGGCCAAAAGTCAGGGGCAAATTGGGGCAAACGGCTCCTCAGATGTGACAGGAATATATGCCAAATCTCTTATATTTTGGACAACTGCTAGATAGATGTGGTTATACTTTTAACTTTTAAATAAATGGACTGGCTTACATGGATTTCAAACTTGAGTTCATCAGAAAGCTTGGCTCAGATTTCAGTGACAATGACTATTTCAACTGAGACAAAGTTTATGGGTTTGTTAATTACATGTGGCAAAAAAGGGCTTTTTGAAACACAGTGCCAATGAGGAGATGTCTCTCAAAAAAGGCAGCAACAGAGCTACCTTGAATGATTGATCCATCATCCACATATACTTGAGTGACTTCAGGTTTGTCAGAAAGGATATCTTTGACAAGTAGGATCTGGAAGAAATCAAACGGAAATCAATTAGCCAGACTTTTGCATACAACTTTGGCTAATAAGAATCCTGCTAGAACTTTCCATTCTGCCATGCGTCCTGTTTTTTTAAAAAAATTAAGGAACATCAGAAAACTAAATAAAATAGATGCTCTAGAATGAATGACAGAAATAAGAACATAGTTTCAAAACATCTGTTGTGATCTGTTACTTCATTGTAAAAAGAGGTTCTCATGTTTCTCATCCATGTTTCACGATGTGGAGGTAATCCTCAATGTATGACCTAAACTGAGCCTGTAATTTTGGTTGTAAGTCATGACGGTCATAAAGCAGGTCACTATATAGCTGCCATAGATTTTATAATTTTTTTTCAGTGCTTGTTAAACAAATGTGGCCATCATTAAGCAAACCCATTGTTCGCTATGGGACATTTTTTGCTAGAAACTGAAAGAAAATAAATTGTGGTTTCTGGCAAAAATGTTGCAAACGCTGCTTTGAGTTCTTGAATTCTAGTAATGTCCAATACATGGAATAGGATACTGGTTAGACTGGTTGAGTGCAACTCTTCTGAAATGTTTCTTGTTCTATTTAAAGAAGCATTTTGTTCTTGTTCAAATAACCTGTGGATTTTTTTTGTACCATCTAATTTAAAGGTAGTCCTCCAATTATGACAACTGAAACCAAAATTTATGTTGCCAGCAAGACATTTGTTAAGTGAGTTTTACCGCATTCTACAACCATTTTTGCCACAGTTGTCAAGTGAATCACTGTAGTTGTTAAGTCAGTAACATGGTTATTAAGGGAATCTCCTCATTGGCTTGGCTTGTCAGGTCACAAAAGGGAATCATGCATGATCCTGGGACATAGCAACCGTCATAAACATGTTGCTAACTGTCTGAATTTTGAATTATGCTGCAATGGTTGTGTGAAAAATGGTCATAATTCCCTTTATTCAGTGATGTGCCCTTGAAATGTCAGTAAATGAACTGTTGTATTTCAAGGACTACCCATATTCACTCCAGATAAAATATTATAGTATACCTTGTAAAAATAATTCTTATCAACTAACCTCTGAGCCAGGAGGATTCTTTGGATCATAAGTAACGAGCTTCGCAGCATTGGGATGACATCCTAACCAAAGATCTCCAGTTTTACGGTCAACTGATATGTTATCAAGAATAGCCTCTAATTTCAGGGTCTACAACAAACAAAAAACCAATTGTATGTCTCTTAGATTAGAAAGAAAATACAAGACATTTGCTGTACAATTTAATCAATTTTTCCCCTTATTTTAACACCATTTTCCTGTAGTTCTAGATAACGCCGTATGTTGTCAGGAAATATTTATCCTTCCTAATTGGCCTGGACTGATAATTCTTCTAGTTACACAGGCTCAATTCTATTAGTAATCCTGAGTTACCAGTATTAATATCCCATTGACATTGGTCATAAACTTACCAAATGCCAATAGTATTAATTCACTAGGATTAATAGAAGATACATATTCATATATATATAACATATCATGGAAGAGTCCTTACATTAAAAAAAATTCAATCTAACTTTTGTTTCAGATATAAAGAATACCGTATTTTCTGGCATATAAGACGACTTTCTAAAAATCTTCTCAAAAGTCGGGGGTCGTCTTATATGATGGGTGTTGTTCTCCTGTAACCAGGCAGACCAGCCCTAAAGGCTCTGACGAGCCTTAAATGGCTCTGAAGACCCAAGCTGAATTGCCTGCTGAGTTGCCGCTGAATTACATGCCAGAGCCATGTAAAAGGAAAAGTTTTTTTCCTTTTACACGGTGCTGGCCATCCCACCTGAGTTGCCTGATTAGCAGGAAACTCAGCTGGGATCACCAAAGCTTGGATGGCCAAAACTTTCCTTTTACATGGCTCTGCCGATCCCAGCTGCTAATTTCTGCATGCTAATCGGTAGCAATCCCCCCCCTCCAGCTTGCTTACCTTAGCTGCTAGCCGCAACGCTTGCCTTGCTTCACTTGCCTGTAATCCATTGCATCAGCAAACAACTAAATCTCCCTGCCTGCAATCAAGCAGGCAGGGAGTTGTGGACTTCAACCCCCAGAATTACTCAGCCAGCAAAGCAAAGCTGGCTGAGGAATTCTGGGAGTTGAAGTCTACAAGTCTTAAAGTTGCCAAGGTTGGAGACCCCTGTTCTATTGGGTAAGTTTTTTTCCCCTTTGGGAGCTTTAAAAAAAATAGTTAATTGGGGGGTTTTTTTAGTTGTTCTTTTTTAGAGCTAGCCATTTAAAGGCTAGGTCTAAGTTTTAGGCTAGGAAGTTTTAAATTTAGCTTTCATATAAAAATAAAAATAAAATATTTGTGCAGCTTTCTGAGATTTAGTGTGTTTCTGTAGTGTTTCACTCTAACTACACAAATGCACAAAATCTCACAAAGTTGTATGTGGAATTTTGTATGTTTAAAGTGTGAAAGTTGTGTTTTTGGGCTTTTTGTGGCTGTGTGAGGTTCCTGCTTGTTGCATGGGCCATTTTGGGTCTAGCACAGCTGCTTTTACATTGTGGGTGAGCCAGTTGGTGTTTTTTTAATTTTTATTTGCTGTGCGTTGGAAGAGGGGTTGTCTTATACAGCAAGTATAGCCCAAACCCTATATTTTTACAGGAAAAGTTGGGGGTTGTCTTATATGCCCGGTCGTCTTATATGCCGGAAAATACGGTTACCAGTCTTTTATTTGAACCAAAGAAAACCAAACTTACCTTCACAGGAAATAAATTCATATTAGACATTTTTTGAAAGACTTGAATGCTATGATCCAAAATATCAGCAACGTAGATAAACCTTGAAATGACATATTGTTAATTTTACTTATTTTATTATTTAAAATATTAAATTATTAAATTATTTGTCTATACCCCTGTCACAGAGTATATGGAAAAATAATTAATTAAAAATAATCTGATAAAATGACCAACTGTAAAACCATTTGGTATAAAGGGGTTGGGGCAGAGGTGAAATCCTACTGTAGTAAAAATTGCTACTGGTTCACTGAACCAGTAGTAAAAAAAGTAAAAACAAAAATTCAGAAGACCAGCTGAGTGACGCGTGATCATCAGAACTTTTTTTAAAAACAATTTAAGCATTTTTTTTACTACTGGTTCACTGAACCAGTAGTAAAAAAAGTAAAAACAAAAATTCAGAAGACCAGCTGAGTGACGCGTGATCATCAGAACTTTTTTTAAAAACAATTTAAGCATTTTTTTTACTACTGGTTCCAGAGAACCGGTAGTAAAAAATGCTTTTAAAAAGTTTTTTAAAAAGGTTCCCAAGCTCACGCACCACCGCTGATTTCTCCTCTCTACTTACCTCCTCAAGCCTCCTTTTGGCACATACTGTGTATGCGCACACGCAACATGCATTTGGTGAGCATTGTGCATGGGTGCGCACAGCATGTGCTTGGCGTGCATGCACAGCCAGCGAACCAGTGGCAAGCCATTTCAGATTTCACCACTGGGTTGGGGGCTATTGGGGTTCAGGAGAAGACCTTTTTCCACTGTGGCCCGTCCTGTGGAATAGTCCACTATTGCGTTAGTGTAGGAAAATTTTATTTCCATATTTTCAGTGCATTCTAATCACAACATCTTTTAAAATGATTTCTAAAACAGATTTTATTTGTTAATACCACTCTGGTTTCTTTTAAGGGAGTCTTTCCTAATTTGATCGTGTTAACTCAAGATTACAGGAGTTGTAATTCAATATATTTAGAAGGCTACAAGATTGGGGACTAGATTGGTGAAACTATCCAACTATATTTTTAGTTTTCCTCCTCTCAAAACAGCAATTTTAAAAAAGAGGTCGACCATGGTATCATGCTGCACCAGTTGGAGGGATTAGGAGTGGGGGGCACTCCTCCTTCCTCTCCGGTCGGATGCAGTCTGTGTTGGCAGGGGGACAGAGGTCGACTTCGAGGCGCCTTATGTATGGAGTGCCACAAGGGTCAGTCTTCTCACCCCTTTTGTTCAACATTTATGTGAAGCCGCTGGGCGAGATCATCTGTGGTTTTGGGGTGAAGTGTCACCTGTATGCTGATGACACTCAGCCTTTACATTTCCATCCCGGACCACCCCAATGATGCCCTTGACGTGATGCCTCACTGCCTGGAGGCCGTGCGGATCTGGATGGGGAGAAAAAGACTCAGACTTAACCCCTCCAAGACTGAGTGGCTGTGGCTTCCGGCATCCTGGCATAGCCAGCTGGTTCCATTGATGGCTATTGGGGGTGAAACTTTACCCCCCTCGGAGAGGGCTCGCAATCTGGGTGTCCTCCTGGATGCAAGGCTGTCCTTAGAAGAACATACGACAGCTATGGCCAGGGAGGCTTTTTATCAGGTTCACCTGATGTACCAGTTGCATCCCTTTCTGAACTGGGACGCCCTACGCATGGTCACTAACACCTTCGTCCCCTCCCGTCTGGAGTACTGTAACACTCTCTACATGGGGCTCCCCTGGAAGAGCACCCGGAGGCTCCAACTGGTCCAGAATGCGGCCGTGCGGATGATTATGGGTGCGACTCGACACACCCATGTAACACCTCTCCTGCACGAGCTGCACTGGCTTCTGGTGGTCTTCTGCATGCGGTTCAAGGTGCTGGTTACCAAACTTTAAAGCGCTCCATGGCCTAGGGCCTGGATACCTACAGGACCGCCTTCTACCACCGACCAACGTGCTCCCACAGAGAGGGGCTCCTTAGGGTGCCGTCAGCTAAACAATGTAGGCTGATGACCCCAGGGGGAGAGCCTTCTCTGTGGGGGCACCCACCCTCTGGAATGAACTACCCTCTGGGGTACATACGATTCCTGACCTCCGTACCTTCCGCCGGCCCTAAAGACCCTGCTATTTCAACAGGCTGGCCTGGCTGAATAAGAACCTGAATGCGATATTTTTAAATGATGGGTTTTAAATGGCAGGGCCAAATTGTTTAATTCTTTTTAAACTGGTTTTAATTTTTGTATGATTCATTGTTTTATCATGGCTGTGCACCGCCCTGAGTCCTTCAGGAGAAGGGCGGTATAAAAATCTAATAAACTCGAAACTCGAAAGCACAATGTCATAAAGAATTAAATTAAGGAAGAACTGAGTGATAGAAAGAAACTTACTTCCCATCTGGTGACATATTAATGCCATTGGCACTGTAAAATCCTGATGCTACTTCTTTAATTTTCTTTGGGCTATAGTACACAACATTGGTCCAGCTCAAACCCCAAAACATCTCCACATATACCAAGAAAGTGTCTGGATGGAAGTAATGGTCATTGGTGGCATAGAAATGCTCAGGTCCCACAGCGACAATATCGTTGACACTTATGATAAAAATGAAAAATATAAAACATAACATTATACAACTGATATTGCATTAGTTGCTTCTTAAAAATTTTTATGAAATTTGTGCAATTGCACCCAAACTATTTTATGCTCTAAACATAGACCTTAAGGACACAGCTATATTTGATAGACCCAGTCTGGCTTTGCGGTCTGCAGAAAAAAATATTTAAGATTATATATTGTTACAAAAGATTACATAAAGGGTCCAAATGAATATAGTCTCCAAAATACTAAAGGTGAAATCTACGAAGAAAACATTGTCCTCTGGTATAAATACTGCCTCTGTCTAAGGATGGTGATAGAATGTAACATGAAGAAAATGCTTCATGTAACACAATGAAAACAAGTAATCATTTTCTACAATATGTAATTTGCTTTAGATTCACATTGTAGCAACTAATAAGGAATCAACTTGATTCTTACTTTATCTTACAATATTTATCGGTTCTACAAACTTTTTGGGTAGTTTTTTTTTAACTTTCTATGCATCGTGCTGAAATGTACTAGCATTAAAATCATGTTGTATTGAACACCTATTATTTTCACAGCCTTTTTTATGTTATATTGATTTTATTGACATTTGTTTGATTGCTGTGAGCTGTCGTTATGCATGTATCTATTTCACATAATTCAGCATTTCATATTCCTTTCAATCCCATTTTCCAGTTACTCCCTCTGTTCCTTTCCAATCACAAACACACACTTAAAATATTTTTTTCTAATATACCTTGATAGGAGCTCATTAGTGACAGTTCTTAAGTACAGCAAATATTTTTCATCCTGAAAAAATTTAAATATCTCCACTGTTGATTTGCCGTGTGGATGATTAACCACAAAGAGATATATGCTATCATCTAGAGAAAATGAATATTTGAGCAAGGTTAACACAATTCACAATAACATAAACATATAGTTTTCGAAGTGCTCAATTAATAAGCAAAAGTTTCACTCAGCTAGTGAATCTACTACTATAATGATAATTTCTTCTTTTTTCTTCATGCTACTCTAAATCTCTTCAACCCTTTAGTAGAGATACAACTACAGACCACCAAAATTAAAAAGTCCCCTTAACGTTTTCCTGAAATATGCATAACTTATTAGGAGGTACACCATAATTTCTGCTGGGTTGCTGGTTGTAAGTCATAAGTCTAGGCACCTATTTGTCTGGACCTGATGTTATAACACTTTGGTGGCAATTGTTAAGTGAAGCACAGCAGTTATTAAGTAATCCATGATGGTTAAGCAAATGTTGTAGGTGTAAATCCAAATTTGTGCTTCTGAATGATTTTTTTCCTAGAAACTATAAAAAAGTTGCAAATCATAGTCACATGATCATGGGGCATATTGTAAAGACAAATAAGTTGCTAAGCATCCAAAATGCAGTCATATGACCATGGGGTAAAATGACATTTTACCTTGGCTAGAAGTGCATTATGGGCTGCAAAGCATCTATTCCAGGTCCATCTTAATTTCGAACAGTTGTTAAGCAACTGTTCATAAACTGAGGACTATCTGTACCAGATACATGCAATGTGGAATATTTTACCTATACTTTTGGCAAACCCAAGGTCATCATCACCAACTAAGGCTAACTCTAATCAGCGTAATCCACTTAAGCTGCAAAACTAACAAGAAGAAAATTAGGGCTATGCAAAAAAAATTCCATTACTTACTCTTCTCCATATAAAAACTGATCCCATGAGGATTAAAAGAATCTAGATCAAATCCACCTTCAATCTTCAGTTCAACTGGACGAGGATTTTCCATCTTTAGATTCATCAGTAATATTTGCCCTCCTTTATGAGGTTTAAAGGTTTTTAAACCAGGATATTTCAGACCCTTGAAATTGAAATGAAAGAAGAATTTTGGTCCAATGACAATCAATAAATATTCTATCAAAATTGCTGAGATTAAGGATTTCCCATCTGTTTTGACACCTTTTACCTGAAGCACAGCAAAAATGAATACAAAGTCCAGAGGTATTTTTGTAATAGTTCAGCTGATATTCCAACCTGCTCTTTCCCAGGTAGTCTAAGTACAATAGGACATGTTCTGGTAACCTCAAATTTAGGTTAATGTAATATAATCTAACCTAGCAGAATAATTGTTTCCCCTGGATTGTCTTTATTCAGAACAGTGCACAATTTTCTCCAGTTTTCTGTATGATAATTGTTACCGTAACTGCCAATTATCAAAGCCTTGATCAGTTTTGACTTTTATATAATCACTTTCGGTAAAAGAAAGTGATCCCTAAATTATTAGCCACAAATATATTTATATTACATGCAACAAACTTTATAAACTGTTAGAATTGAGACAGTGTTGACACCTTCTGGCTAGTCCAAAAAGCAACCAAAGCCACATTTGCTCCAAGCATGCTCTCATTATTTATACAAGCTAGGATATCTAGAGACTACTGTACCTTATTTTTTTTCCTCTAGCTCCTCAATAAACATAAGTCCCCACTTATATATTTATCTTGACTCCACTCACTACTTAGAATTCCACCCACCTATGTCATCCAAGTCATGTGGAGAGATGCAATCCAGGGAACCTCATGAGTATCAGAAAACTGAGTCTGATTTAACTCATTCTGATTACCTTAAACTTTAAGGATTAACCTTAAAGTTAATCCATAATGGGCACAATTTTTTACATAGGAGAAATAGGGGGAAACCAAGACACCAATGACAACTTACAGAGCTGATGAAAGCCAATCCATTAGGAAGTATATCAATATCTTCAGCACCATTGTCTGCAAATGAAAAAAAAAAAGAGTGTTTATTAGAGATATTCAAATGAAGTCCTAATTCAGGGGAGAATATAGTTGCAGGTAGTCCACAACTGAGCCCAAATTTTATGTTGCTGTGAGACAGTTGTTAAGTGAGTTTTGCCCTATTTTATGACCTTTGTTGCCACAGTTAAGTGTGTCATTGTAGTTGTAAAGTTAGTAACATGGCTGTTAAGTGAATCTGTCTTCCCCTTTGACTTTGCTTGTCAGAAGGTCGCAAAAAGTGATCACATGATCCCTGGACACTGCAATCATAAGATATCAAACAATAGTCAAGCATATGAATTTTGATCACATGATCCCGAGGACGTTGCAGTGGTCGAAAGAGTAAAAAACAGTTATAAGTCACTTTTTTCTGTGCTTTGTAACTTTGAATATTCACTACCTGAACTATTTAAGTTGAGAACTAGCTGTACTGAAACCAGAGCAGTGTCACTGTCTGACGATAGGACTAAGTGCCACTTCTATCTGGTTTCACACAACTTTTCCTTTACTTCACCTCCCTCACGAAGTTGTGACTGCAAGACATTTTCTGTGTTAAGACATTATAGGAGAAATGGATCAGCAAAAGCTACAATAGTGCAGTGGTTAGAGTGCAGTACTGCAGGTTACTTCTGCTGATTACCGGCTGCCAGCAGTTTGGCAGATCAAATCCCACCAGGCTCAAGGTTGACTCAGCCTTCCATCCTTCCCAGGTTGGTAAAATGAAGACCCAGATTGTTGGGGTGCAATATGCTGACTCCGTAAACTGCTTAGAGAGGCCTGTAAAGCACTGGGAAGTGGAATATAAGTCTAAGTACTATTGCTATTGCTATCATTAGGTTGTGCAATAAGCAGCTTTACAGCCAAATCTTTACAACACTTCATTTAAAGATTTCTTAAGGGCTGACATCCATTTGAGAGAGAAAAAACAGATGTCGCCCCACTTGCAGGAATCATTAAAATCTGAGTAGAGGTTTAACAGTAGAACAATAGGCAAAATCTACACAATTCAGCATCCTACTTTTGGAGCTATTCTGAATAATAAATATCCCATCATATCTGTTCTATGCAGGAGGTAGGGGAAAAAATTGCTAGGGCCTATTCCATTCCACACTGTATGCATATGTTTGCTAAAAAAGAAGGGCGGGGAGCCATTGGCATGAGAGAAAACTTCCTGTCTTCTTACATATAAATGCCATCAAGGAAACTGTAATGATGACACCATACAGCCAATGTGTAAATGTGGTAGCTTTCCCAGCTGTTGCAAACATGGGTGTAGGTTGCAATGAAACATTTTGCATATAGGCACATGCATACACATATGAGGGCAGGTAACTGATGGGTTACTGGAGCTCAAGGACTTGAAAGGGGTGAGCCAAAACATGAATGTATTTTGCTTAAATTATCAGGGAAAATTCAAATTCTCTTTATTCCTTCAGGCAGGGGTGGGTTTCACTTACCTTTGCTACCGGTTCGCTGCATGCTGCCTTCAGGGATTGTAAAATAGATTAGAAACCAAGAGATTTTAAACTGTATTTGCTTATAAGACACTTGTGAAATTAATAGAAAAGCTCCAAATTTAGGTTGAGCAAAACAAGAGTTTCAGGAAGGATACATCAGCAACCAAGACTAAAAGTGATTTACGTGGAAATTTTGTTCTGACAATAACTATGTTCTGTCCACCTCTGAAGGTAGACTTGTGAATTGCCATAGAATACCTTAAACAATGCAAAGTAATTTAACTTTGCCTCAGTAAAATATATATTAATTAGGCAGACACTGCTATTGTGGTACTTTGGAATTATCAATAATCCCTGAGGAATTATAGTTATAATTTTAATGCAGTTTGTTATTCTTCGCTTCTAACTGTGACTTTAAATAGCCTAGCCAAAGCCAGTTGGGCCTGCTGACCATATTTGTGTTTTTTTAATGGTTTGTTGCCACAGCCATATGCCAGCAATTAAACACTTTAATAACAAATAGTTAATTATACAGGAGTGGAAATCTCTTCTAGAAGAATACTTATGTCTTCCAATATAGACAATTAATGCAGCTGACCTTGTCCAGTCTTTTCAAGGATATGTCAGCCTGCCTCCCTAAATTAATCATTCCTGTGGTGCAAGAAAAACTTCATTCTTTTGAAAAGTATGTTTTTTATCTGCAGAGATAAAGAACGAGCTACCCAAGGTAAATTCCCTCATCTGCAACCAATGGCTGCAAAATTTCTGTTGCTATGGAGATCCTGCAGAATAAGGAAAGGCCAGAAGGAATTGTTTAATCTTTGCTGGGAAGGATTCATCTTCTGAAGCCTTGCTTCATCTTTCTAGGTTGTTTTGAATTGTTGTCTGAATGACACAGAAGTCATTTATTCTGTACAGACTCTTGTGATTGATTGCCATTTATGACCTTTCAAGGGGCTTCCAGTCAGCGAAATCAATGGGAAGCTGGATTCACTTAATATATGTGTAATTCACTTAATGACCACAGCAAAAAGTTGAAAAATCAGGTGTGGCTCACTTAATGAGTGTGTCAATTAATGACAGAAGTTCCAGTCCCAATTATGGTCATAACTCAAGGACTACCTGTACTTTATATAGGACACCACTGCTACTTACCAGATAGCAGTGGCTGGCAGAGTCCATGCCATATTTCCAATTCCTGAAGTGCTAGACAAGCACTTATTGAAACAATGATAATTCAGAAAGTGATTTGTTGGATGTTAGTTTAGCGTTGTAGACATTTACCGTATTTTCCGGCGTATAAGACGACTGGGCGTATAAGACGACCCTCCTCAGAGCCATTTAAGGCTCGACAGAGCCTTTCGGGATGGTCTGCCTGGTTACAGGAGAATGAGACCCAGTGTATAAGACGACCCCCGACTTTTGTGAAGATTTTTGTGTGTTAGAAAGTAGTCTTATATGCAGGAAAATACAGTAGTTTAACAAACCATTGGGCTACTTTGTACTCCTGGCTTAGTGTCATCTTCAAATTGAAGATTGATTTCAGAAAAGTAGTTTCAAATCTGTAGTCAGCCAGAAAGCTCATAGAGGGATTCTATGCTTTGCCTGACATTTCACAAACGATAGTTATGAGGAAATGTTGGTGGGGGATGTTTCCCCTGCATTTTACTCTTTCCTCTGTGCAGAAATCTTTGAATAAAAATATAGTAAACATCTAACTGTATAGAAAGCAGAGCAACTGTATGTTTTTCTTAGCAAATATATGACCAGATATTGATGAATGTTTCCTGCACACATGCACAATTATTCTGCATAATAATGCAGCAAACAAATATGCCACAGACTTACCAATTCCTGGAATGAGTTCACAGTTAGGAAGCCGCCTGGGGGACAGTTCTCTGTCAGCAAACAGCTTCTGCCTGCAAGCAGCAGCAATACAACATGATAAATAAAATGGACAAATAAAATGCACCACACAGCAAATGTAAAACTACTTTTATTGAGATTGGCTATAATGACAGAATCTTGCAAGTTTTGTGCTGTACCTCCTCCTCCTTACAGTTCAGTGATTTAGGGAAGCATTTGCTTGAATTATTTCAAGCAGAGGGGATAAAACTAGATTTGTCCCATTTTGAATAAGTCTCGGCTCTGTTTTCTCCTGCTTCTAACAAAGTAATCTTATGCATAGAATTCTATTCATTAAATTAAAATTGAACAGATTAAAACATTCAGAATAAAAAAAATCAAACAGAAAGTTCAGCAATGCTCAATAACATTGTGTATGATTAGTATACAAGGAAAAGGATAAAAGCAGGAAGGCTCTTAGTATTAGTATTAACATTACAAATTAAAGCCGTTGGAATTATCAATACAAGTGAATAGTTCATTTTGCTCTTGTGCTCGGGCTCCCTCCTGTGGCAAAAAGAAAAAAGAATTAAAAGTTTGAAAAAAAACCCAACACAATTTTAAAATTTTGAAAGTTAATTTCAGCCAAACCAAACAGTTAAACAATATATGTCTCATAGGAAGCAAACTTAATTGTTCTAATAATTCCTTTTATCTCTCAGAAACACAACTGCATTGCATTTTTTCGTACTTTTGTATAGACTAATCTTTGCTAATTTTTTAAAAATGAGATTCTTATTTTCTTCCTATGTACACAAACATTGTGGTTACCAATTAATATTCTTTGCCTAATAACATTAACTCAATAAGGCAGCCTTTGCAATTTTCTCTATAATTTTTAGCAAAAGGCAGGTTACATTTGCTTTTTGAGTGACTTGGCTTTTGACTGTGGCAACTGTGCATTAATCTCTATTGCTCCTTGCTTCCCTTACATATGCAATATTGGTAGTACAGTGGTGTATTAAACAGAACTACATTTGGAGATGGAGAAACGGAGATATGTTTATTAAATACACCAGGCTCTATATTTTTGCAGGACATTCAGCTGGGGAAGTACCAAGATTGCATTTAGCTTCACAGATATTTGGTTCCTTTCTTTTATAAACCTGTCACCAATCAATAGGGTAGAATGTTTTATTTATATTTCCCAACACAAGCTGGAAGAAAAACTTTTTCACTGTCAGTTTTAAGTTTGGCTTTTGGATAGGAAGTGCACAAAAAGAACCCCACAATTATATGATACTGTAATTGCAAGCAATTAACATCTGTAATTGCTTGCAATTGAAGAAATGCTCCCCCAGAAATGGCAGCCTTGTGCTTGAAGAGGGGGAAGGAATGTCGGATTTAGTATCTGTCCCAGATCCTGGAATCTTGCTCTAGTTGCAAATGAGCATCATCAGAGAAAGGAATCCAATTTCTGGAAGATAGCTGAGATTTGCAACAATGGTTAGCAAAGAAATATTGAGAAAAGTTTAAGCATTATGTTCTTTACATTGTGTGTGTGGGTGTGTGTAAAAGGCACAGATGGAAGAGGTAGGATAGGGCAGTTATTAAATAGCAAATGAGCACTACTGTATTAGGCTAACAGGCTTTCTATGCTCAGCTGGTCAGAAAGCTATTAGCTGCCAGCTCTTTGTGAGTTCAACACATTTTAAAGCTGTTTTTACTTCAACTTCCAGAATTCTCTAGTCAGCATTGGCTGGGGAATTCTGGGAGTTGAAGTCTATTTATCTTAAAGATGCTGTTGACAAATGTTGATAAACAATCATGTTTTCAAATCTGTATTCATAGCATTCTGATATCTGTCAGCACATCCCAGATCAATCTCAAAGGCATTTTAACCTGGATTCAAGGGATTAGGAGACAGAATGAACATTGGAATTTACCTGAATATTCAATCTATGTGCGTTGCAGGAGAATCCAAGCAATGGACCTGACCCAGTTAATTCATGGCCCTACTCACACGGGAGGACACACTCTGGACTTGATTTTTGTCTCTGGTCAGTGGTTGAATGGCCTAGATACAGGGGATATAGCTATTGAACCCTTGCCATTCTCTCCTTAGGCTTGACTTTCTGACTGCTACATCCCACCGCAGGGAGGCGGAACCGACTAGGTGGTTCCGCCCCAGGCACCTGATGGATCCTGATAGGATCTAGAGGGAGCTTCAGCCATTTCCTGAGATTCTGGCTCACGACTCAGCTGAAGACCTAGTGGCTGCCTGGGATAGGATGGCCACTGGTGCTTTGGATCGAGTCGTGCCTTTGCGGCCTCTGACCCAGCACCAAACTTGCCCAGCTCCTTGGTTATTGCTCCTTGGAGTCCCTAGGAGGAGAAGGGCGGTATACAAATTCAATAAATAAGTAAATAAGTAAACTTGGAAAATGACAGCTATTCCACTCTGATAAATGAAATGGCACAAAGATAACCTCAGTAAATTACATCTGTAGCGGCTATGTTCAGGGCTGTGCTTAAATGCAAGTATGTGCCTGATTATCCCCCACTACCTCCATCACCATTCATTTCATAGACAATCTTGCTGGATAGTCTAGCCAAGATCAACCAGGATGGAAATAAAAATTACATTAGCAATTGCACTTTTCAATAATCAGGAATTTAGATGAATATGCATGCATTAAAGCTTTCTGCCAAGATAGCAAGAATTTTAATAATAGTTCCATTATAAACTTGTATAAACCTGCATATATTTTATTAGTCATAAACAAAAACTTGTTAATTTCAGATTCATTTTTGCAAAGGCACTAAATGTTCCCCCTTATTAAGAACAAAATTCTGAAAAAGCCAATATAGTCTGGGTTAAAGTACCAGAGAAATGCAGATAGGGAAGTCACCAAGAGACCGGAATGGACTGGTCCTCTCCGGCAAACCCAGGAAAAAATTGGAGAAAAAATAATTCTCAAAGGAAAAGCAAAACATAAATAAAATATTGAATTATGCTATTAAAAACCACATTCTTGAGCTGGCTGCAGCAGCGGGAATGGGACACCTTGAAATCACCTTTCAGAATTACTCAAGGAAGAAAAATTACAAAATTCACCCAAAATCAAGTCACAATAAAAGGCACTTTCAATGCTGCTACTTCTCACCAACCCAATTCCTCAAAACTGAAACTGAAAACAATTCCTTGATCTTCATTTCTGGGAAAGCCAAAATGTGAAAAAAAAGCAAATAATATTATGTAACTACTTTCCCACCTGAAATGCTATAGAAACAAAATTGCTGTGGTTAAAAAAACAAAAAACCTGCAAACATAAAATGATTTTTGTTCTTAGACACCATCCACAACCTTACACACGGGCAGTGTCTACAAAGGGATGCTACAAGGATGATGAAAGACTCACTATAATTGGGGAAACAGACTTTACACAGTGTTTCAAAGAAAAAAAAGCAGCTTTGCTATAGTTTCAAATATACCACGATAATAGCTATTTGTGAGGTGTATAAGAATAGTCAGTAATTCTCTTATTACTATGATATACACAAACATGGCAAATCACAGGTAAAATCAGTTCTTTATATAGATTAGCTTTCATAGTCATTGAGTTCTTTTCAACCTAAAATGTTGCAATGCATTGGTATTATATATTTTAATAATGTTGAGGAACATTGATCTGGATGGCTTCGGCTATAGGAAAGCCCTGCAATTAGAAAGCTGAATTAAAATGAACTAAATTCAGAACTAAATCCAAACTCACTAGACACTTTAAATTCTTTTTTCATTGACAAACTACCCCACAAAGTTACGATAATAAATATTAGAACCAAGTGAAGAAAACTGCACCCGTCTTGCTGTCCTGGAAGAAAAACATACATAACCAAAAAAAAAAAAAAAAAGCGCTCGCGTTTGTTCCAAGCCACGTAGTAATTTCACAGCAAGCATTACATCGCATGATTGTACAGACTTAACTTCTAAGAAAATAAGCACAAAGCGCACAAAAACAAGACACACGCATTGGAACCTGATCTCAATTGAATGTATGGAAGATTACTCTTGCCTCTAGCATTCAAACAGGTTGCAGCGCCAAAGACGAAAGAGGGGGAAAAAAAGACTAACCGATCATAAACCTGCTCGAGTCAAACGAGTGAAAATTGCCAAAATTGGCACGGAGAATCACGCGGAGTCTACATAATTTCATACCGAAGCAAGCCGATTAAAATTGATGCTATACTTACCGAAATACAATGAGCCTTTCCACGAACAAGGCGGCAAAGACCATGAAAACCGTCAGCAGCAGCAGCAGCTTTCCCATTGCGGTTCCCACGAGACGGAAGGACCTTCCACCGGCGAGCTGTAGGAAGAAATGTGGTCCCTGTAAGTCTCAGTCGGCGTGATATTAAAGAACCAGTTACGGAGCACCTCCCTCCGAGGGAGACTCTCAAGTCCATCTTTCTACCAATCATCACCGGAGCTGGAGGGGCGGGACCTAAAAAGTTTCGTTAGAATCACTGCTTTCTCCAAGGTGAGGCCTCGGATCGTGGCGCCCAAACTCCTGGGCGACGTATTGACGCAGTGTGCTTAAAAACAACAGCTTCCCTCTATCTTCTACTGGAAGATTCCCACCCCCACCCCGATTTGCCAGTCTAGACTGGGGCTCTTTTTCACACCAAATAATAACCTCAGAACAGACATGTTTTATCACACGATATTTCCTAGAATATGCTGCAACCTTGGTCCTTTCTCCAGAAGCATCATTGAGGTCAAGACAAGATGATCTCCCTAGGCCCCATGTACAGAGATAGCCAGGGTAGAAACTGAAATGTTCCTCATAAAAATCTTTACCACAGTGATAATTCTGGTATGAAAGGGAAGGGATGAAAAAAATATCCTTCTTTAATAAGCTGATTTTCTAGAATGCTGGGTATTGCAACTTCTTGATTTTTTTTAAGGGCAGGTGAAAGCTTTTCAAAAGGAGGATAGCCATCTTACTCTCCAAATCATAAAAAGGCACCAGAATTGCAGTGTTTAAGAATAGTGTTTGTGGAATAACTTCCCACCTTGTTATTTTTAATTTAAGCAATCTTAAAAATTAAGTTGGGGTAGTACAGGGATCTTGTGGGGTGCTGAGGGAGGGGTTTGACAGCTTTATTGGCCCTTTATTGTGGATCACATTTTAGAGGATGCAAAAGAATTCCCGCAGAATCTTGGTCCATTTGCACCTAACCACTGCATAAACCAGTCCAAAAAACATCATTTTCCATGGGTCCCCATGATATTACTGTCATCTCATTCACAGACCATAAGCCAGGAAATTTTGAATTGTGCTTAATTGTAATTCCCCTTTACAGGCAGTCTTCCACTTACAGTTACAATTAAGCCCAAAATTCTGTTGCTGAGTGAGATAATTGTTAAGTGAAGTTTGTTCCATTTTACAACCTTCCTTGCAACTGTTGTTAAGTGAATCACTGCAGTTAAGTTAGTAACAAGGTTGTTAAGTGATTCTGGCTTCCCCATTGACTTTGCTTGTCAGAAGGTCACAAAAAGTGTTCACGTGACACTTGGCACACTGCAACTGTGTGTCAGTTGCCAAACATCTGAATTTTGACTTGATGGGATCATAGGGATGCTGCAACAGTCGTAACTATGAAAAATGGTCATGTCTCTTTTTTCAGGGTCGTTGTAATTTCAAATTGTCACTAAAAACACTGTTGTAAGTCGAGGACTAACTGTATTTTGTACCACTCACTGTGGTGGCCTAGCAATTAAGACATTGGACTTGTTGACCAGAAGGTTGGAAGTTCAAGATCCCAGTACTGCATGACAGGATGAGTTCCTGTTCTTGCTCCAGCTTCTGCCTTCTAGCAGTTTGGTTTTGGGAAGATGACAGCATTCCATGGACCTCAGAGTATAGCCATGCTGGTCACATGGCCATGGAAATATTTTCAGACACCATGGACTCCCTCAATTAGGAAATGGAGATTTACAGCGCCTCCTAGAGTTGGACTCAATTGGACAAGGGAAACCTTTACACAGGTAGTCCTTGATTTATGATTCCAAGGTTCCCGTTGCTAAGCGCGATATTTGTTAAGTGAGTTTTGCTCCATTATATGACATTTCTTGCCATGGTTGGTAAGTGAGTCACTGCAGTTGATAAGCTAGTCATCTGATTGTTAAGCGAATCTGGCTTTCTCATTGACTTTGCTTGTCAAGGTTGTAAAATGGGTCACATGACCTTGGGACACAGCAACGGTCATAAATATGAACCAGTTGCCAAGCATCTGAATTTTGATCACATGAGCATGGGGATGTTGCAAAGGTCATAACTGTAAAAAATGGTCATAAGTTACTTTTTTTCAGTGCTGTTGTAACTTTGAATGGTCACTAAATGAACTGATGTAAGTCAAGGACTACCTGTACCTCTTTTTCTATTCATTACCTTGAATGGAACAAGTGAGTAAATAGAGGCAACACAGGAAGCAGCAGTTTTCATGCCAGTATCGTTTCCTATTATCTTAGGAATGGTTTGGTAGCACTTCATTTTAGCAGTGAGAAACATCTCATTGCAACATCTCAACCTCTCACTGCTACAGAGAACATCTGGAGGTGGGCCTATGACATCTTGCCATGGCCAACTCACCACAGCCAATTCACTGCAACCAACCCATCATGGCCAATTTGCTGCAGGACAGCTTGCCATGGGAGAACTTGTTGGGGGACAAGATTTTCGCTAATATTGAAGAAATAGTGGAATAGAATAATTAAAGACAGGATGCCAAAGGAAGGACAAAATGAAATGTGAATTGCAAAAATTAAAATATTTTTTTAAAATTTTTAAGTAATTAAATTGAATTGTTGAATTCCTCCATAGTGAATTGTTCTGTCACAAGTTGGCCATGGCAAGTTGTCCTGCGGTGAGTTGGCTGTGGTGAGTTTACTGTGGCAAGTTAACCATGGCGATTTGTCCCATTCCATCTGGAGGCTGCCATCTGATTTACTGTAATTGTTTCCCTTCAAAATTAGGTTGTTAAGTGGGAATGGGGGACAAGAATACTTTGAGAATAAAACATTTTCCTTAGTTGGAAAAAAGGGAAGAAAATTATAGCAAAGCAAAAAAAAAACAAACCCCTGTGTTCTTCAATATGTACAATTGTTACGGTTTAGAAATCTAGCCAATGAACAGTTCCCTAATCCAAAGGGCACATAGTATTTGTTATCTTGTATGCCTTATCTCTTCATCTCAGTGCATTATTTTTATGGTAATTCTGCAATGAGGGTTTTTTTTAATGACTCAGCAAGAACTTGAACCTAGGAGTTTTACCACACTCTCCATAAAATGTAACTGTTTCTTAAATGAAACTTTTGTGGCCTGGTCAAAAGAATTCAAAACAGTAAATGATGAGGTTAACTGCAATGTAACTTTCAGGAGGGAAAGTGAATTCAGGTAGTCCTCAATTTATGACTACAGTTGAATCCAACATTAATGTTGCTAAATGAAACATTTGTTAAGTGAGTTTTGTCCCATTTTGTGACCTTTCTTGCCACAGTTATTAAGTGAATCATTTCAGTTGTTGAATTAAGTATCATGGTTGTTAAGTGAATCTGGCTTCCCCATTGACTTTGCTTGTCAGAAGGTCGCAAAAATTGATCACATGATCCCAGGACACTGCAACTGTAATAAATACAAGTGAGCTGCCAAATGTCTGAATTTTGATCACATGACCAAGGGGATGCTGCAACATTCATAAGTGTGAAAAATGGTCATAAGTCACTTTTTTCAATGATGTTGTAACTTTGAATGGTTACTAAATGAACGGTTATATGCCAATAAATAGCTGTACAGGTCTTTAGTTAGATGAACGTAGCTAGTTCATGCATGGCTTAACATGATACAGGCAACATTTATGGCTGGTATTAAAAGTTCAAGTCCTTTTCCTTTCAGTAAGTTCATTTATTTATTTATTTATTTACAAAGAAATAGGTGAGATGTATTTCTGCAGGTAAACCAGCCTTTTGCAATCTGATTATTGCCTAAAGAGTCCCATGATATACTGTACATGTTCTAGTCTAAGAGTTACCCTTGAAGTTTTTGCAATGCTTTTCTTGCAGGCCAAACATTAATTAACTAGACACATCTTAGTTTAAGGTACTAATCTTACCATTTTATGCAGTTAATTTATGATTCAATATTTTATGCAAATACAGGGAGTTGGATTTATTGAACAACAGGTGACCCAGTTAACTGTATTGTGCAAGTTTTTGTCAGTTTTTGTCTAGCCTATTTGCAGTGTAACTGGGAAGCTTGACAATAGCAATATTCCCCCCTCCCAAATCCTTATCTCAGCACCCACTTCCATGAAGCTAGCTTGTCCTTGGGTCTTCCTTTTAGAACTGTGTGTACTATATTGTGTTGTAAATATTAGATACACATGAAACAAAAATAAATGATGTTTGGTCTTTGAGTTGGTACAAAATGTGCATATTCAAATAAATTCATATTTTATTATTTCATAGGATTCATGACCGAATGTTCAAATTAAACTTTCTTCCATAAACTATCATAGAATTGAGAAAATATGCTTCCTTTTATAAAGAGTGGAAAAGTATTTGCCCTTTTAAAAAACTAAAAAGGCTAAAGAAATATAATTTCTCCTTATTTCTGTACAGGAAAGCTATTGGCTACCCTTTTCCATCTTGTGCAAAAGATTGGAGCCAGAGTCTTGTTTCATGCTATAGTAGACATGGAAAGCATATTCAAACAGATAAAAAGTGATTTGACAGAGAAAATGAGAGGGATTTAATTTTTATTCTGTTCCCAAAGTCACACAGACATGTATCCAGCTTCTTGTCCTGCACATATTATTTATCTATTTTATTTATATCTTGCCTTTATTATTTCTGTAAGCAACTAAAGGTAGCAAACATATCGAACATACTTTCTTCCTCCTATTTTCCCCAAAACAACCCTGTGAGGTGGGTTAGCTAAGAGAGAGGTGATTGGCCCAAAGTCATCCAATCAGCTTTCATATCTATGAAGAGACTAGAATTTAAGAGTCTCCTAGTTGCTAGTCTGGTTCATGATTAAAGTCCCAAGAATTCTTTATTCAAATATTTTTATTTCTGTCTTTGCTTCTTTTTTGAGATGAAGTTTGAAACACAATGTGTTACAAGTAGTCCTTGACTCACAATCACTTGTTTAGTGACTGTAGTTACAATGGCACTGACTAAAATGACTTATGACTATTTTTCACCCTTACAATCACTGCAGCATCCTTTTGGTCACGTGATCAAAATTATGACACTTGACAACTGGCATGTATTTCAGGGGCGGGTTTCAAAACCCATCGCTCATGGGCCCGTGCACGCTCATGCATGTATGACACATCTGCACATGCACAGAAGCGTCCAGGCAGGCAGGCAGAGTCTTCCGCCACCACCGCTATCATTTTGCCCCATCTAGGGCGAACCAGTAGCAACCCATTACTGATGTATTTATGATGGTTACAGTGTTCCAGGGTCATTTGATCACCTTTTGCGACTTTCTAACAAGTAAAGTCAATGGGGAAGCCAAATTCACTTAACAATCATGTTACTAACTTAACAACTACAATGATTTACTTAACACCTATGACAAGAAAGGTCATATAATGAGGCAAAACTCACTTAACAACTGTCTGGCTTAGCAGTGAAAATTTTGTGCTCGGTTAGGTCGTAACAGAGGGTTACTTGTACAGAACACATGCAGAAATTGCAAACCATTCTGAAGAGAAGGTCATGTCTTATTTCATAAAGAATCCATGAAGGGCAGGTATTAGTGGATTGGAGTAAAAATGGAAAAAAATATATTTTCATAGCCAATCCAGTGACCCAGCTGGGTGGATTATATTTGCCCACTCAATTTTTCTCGATTCCTGACTTTACACATTGCACTAAATAATTTTTTTCTGAATTTATATGTAATTTGTCTTCGAGTCAACATTACTCTTGATGACTGTCTTGACAAGACCTTGCAGTTTTATTGGCAAGATTTTAGAAGTAGTTTGCCATTGGCTGGTGCTTCCTAGGGCTTAGAGGTATAAACCATAGTTTACATGCTGTAGGGGTTGGTTGGTTTTGCATACTATATTACTCTAAGCAAGACAAACCAAACCACATTATGTTTCAGCACAGTGCATAAGTTCAGACAACTAAGCTTTGTGAAGATGAAACAAGGAAGGGAGAGAAGAACTATAGAATAAAGAATCTCGAAAAGTATAATGAAAATCAAAATACACTATTTGGACACCAGCTTGTGTTTTGAGGCTGTCTATTTTTATTGAGTGGTGTGGAACCACTCGGTGAATAGTTTCAAATTCAGAATACTCCCTTTTGAGTCTAAATGCCCTGTGTTTTGAGCCGTGGAGGCTTGACTGCAAATCAGGCCATTCCCAGAAGTTTGGTGGGTTTTGTTTTGTTTTTTTCTAAATGGAGTTTAAAAATGGAAGACGGGGTATTTGTGTAAAGGCTATTTACTCCTTCATTCTATTTGCCATTAGTAAAGGACACACCCAGATTCAGTACTATCAGTATGAAAATATGTGCAGTTACCTGTTTATGTTTCACAATAACTTCGCAAAGACATCATTTTGCCTTGGGCAAAAGCAGCTTTCTCTTTGTTCCCCCATCCAAGCTTTTTTTTTCCTTTTTAACTCTCCATGCATTGGAATGGTAAATGATAAGGGAGGAAATAATTTCTCCCCTTAAGTGAGACCTAAAGTTAGCTTCTTAATGTCTAGTTAAAGCATTCCATTTGTTTATGATTTTTGGGTGAAAAGTCACAAAGATAATAATCTCTCTACCCTGGCTTATATCATGGCATGTTTTCAAATGAAATTCCCTTTTATCAAACCTCTACATGGAGTATAACAAGTAGAGACAAAGTAGTAGGGACAAAATATTTCTGAATTAAATCTTTCAATGGCATATCTAAAGTATTAATATTTTCTGTAGTAACTGTGCCCATGAAGTAGAGGAATAATTGAAATTATAGTTCTAAAATGCTATCTAACAAAATGAAATTCAGTGCAGAGAAAAGTAAAGTCTTACACTTAGGCAAGAAAAACTGAAGTACACATATAGACTGGGTGAAACCAGGTTTAATAGCAGTAACTGTAAGAGGGATCTTGGAATCTTAGTGGACAACCAATTAAATTTGAGCCAACAGCAGGGTGGAATCTACTTACCTTCCTTACTGGTTTGGAAGTGTGAGCTCTGTATGCACATGCATGTGAATCATGTATGATTTTGGACCCTCTGAGCCTGCGCAAAGGGTCAAAAATGATGTCCAGGTGGGAGCTTCACGCTGCCACTGCTACCGGTTTGCCAAAGCATGTTTTGCCCCCGCCACCAGTTCATCCAAACCAGTGTGAACCGGTAGCATTTCACCCTGGCCAATAGTGTGTGGCAGCAGCCAAAAAAGGCCAATGCAATCCTAATTTGCATTAACAGAGGGATTCAATCAAGATCAAGTGAGTTATCTATAAAGTCTTAGTAAGACCACACCTATAACAATGCATCCAGTTTTGCTCACTATACTGTAAAAAAAGATGTTGAGACTTTAGAAAGAGTGCAGACAAGAGCAACAAAGATAATTAGGGGAATGAAGGCTAAAACATACGAAGAATTGTTACAGGAACTGGACATGGCTAGTCTAGTGAAGAGAAGGATCAGGGGAAACATTTTATTTATTTATTTTATTTGTCAAATATGTACAAGATAGCAGATATAAGTATAAACACAGGGGTGGGTTCTACTTACCTTTACTACCAGCTTGCAATGGGGCCGCACACATGCGCTTGCTTTGCTCATGCATGCTCACACTCTTCTGCACATGCGCCGACGTGTTCTGATGACATTGGGGGTCAGTGGGTGGAGCCTCCCACCAGTTTTACTACCAGTGCTATAGAATCGGAGCGAACCCACCACTGTATAAACATAAACATAGGAAGTAAGTACAGATAAATAGGGACAGTAGGACAGGGATTATAGGCACAGTGATGCATTTATACACTCCCCCCGTTTACGGACCTCTTAGGAATGGGGTGAAGTCCATGGCAGACAGTTTGAGGTTGAAGCTGTGAGGGTTTGAGGCTGTAACAAAGAGTTGGGTAGAGCATTCCAGGCGTTGACTACTCTGTTGCTGAAGTCATGTTTTCTGCAATCGAGTTTACCTTGAGTTTGTACCAATTGATTGCCCGTGTATTATTGTGGTTGAAGCTGAAGAAGTCGTTGACAGGTAAGATGTTGTAGCAGACAATTTTGTGTACTATGCTTAGATCAGACATGATAGCTGTGTTCCAATATTTGAGGTGCTGTCACAGAGAGGTCAACCTCTTTTCCAAAGCACCTGAAGCCCAGACAAAGAGTAATATATGGAAACTAAACAAAGAGAGTTTCAACCCAGAAATAAAGAGAAATTTTCTGACAGTGAGAACAATCAACCAATGGAGCAACTTGCCTTCAGAAGTTATGGGAGCTTCATCACTGGAGGCTTTCAAGAAGAGACTGGATTGCCATCTGTCAGAAATGGTGTAGAGTCTCCTGCTTAGGTGGGGGATTACATAAACAAGGTCCCTTCCAACTCTGTTAATCTGTTAGAATGTGTTTTGAATTTTTGCCATTCTGCAAATGCTCACCAGAAATTATTGTCTCCATTCTTTACTAATCATCTTTTCAGTAACTATACTAGAGATTCGAACCTTTCTGATTGTCAAGCTCAGACTAGCCATATCCAGTTCCTGTAACAGTTCTTTGTATGTTTTAGCCTTAGTGACCAAAACTAGATGCATTATTCTAGGTGTGGTCTTACTAAGGCTTTATAGACAACTCACTTGATCTTGATTGAATCCCTCTGTTAATGCAATTTAGGGTTGCACTGACTTTTTTGGCTGCTGCCACACACTGTTAGCCAGGGTGAAATGCTACCGGTTCACACCAGTTCAGGCGAACAGGTGGCAGTGATGGCACATGCTTCGGTGAACTGGAAGCAACAGCAGCATGAAGCTCCGCCCACTGCCTGGACATCATTACTTCCTGGTTCTAACCAGGAAGTAACCTGTTTTTGACCCTCTGTGCATGTGCAGAAGGCTTTGTGCATATGCAGGGGGTCCAAAATCTCATGTGATGCACATGCCTGCACGTGCAGAGCTCACACTTCTCAACCAGTAGGGAAGGTAAGTAGATATCACCCCTGCTGTTGGCTCATATTTAATTTGTTGTCCACTAAGATTCCAAGATCCCTCTCACAGTTACTGCTATTAAGCCTGGTTTCACCCAGTCTATATGTGTACTTTGGTTTTTCTTGCCTAAGTGTAAGACTTTACTTTTCTCTATATTGAATTTCATTTAATTAAAGATTTAATTCAGAAATATTTTCTCCCTGCTACTTTGTCTCTACTTTACTTGTTATATCAGCGGCTGAATGCATTTTCCTCTCCATCAGCCTGAGTATAACTAGTGCTACCTGGTCTGGGGACAAAAATACAAGAGATATCAACTGCACTTCTCTAGTAGAATCATGGAATCATAGGATTGGAAGATAGCAATGGCAATAGCACTTAGATTTATATATCGCTTCACAGTGCTTTACAGCTCTCTTAAGCAGTTTACAGTGTCATCAAGTTCCTTGTTCTTTAGAGGTCCTCTAGTCCAGCTAATCTATCTTAAGGCAGGGGCCTTATACCAACTCATTTAAATGGTGGCTAGTCTATTCTTCAGAACCGCCAGTGTAAACACCCACAACTCCAAGAGGCAAGCTATTCCATTGATTAATTGTTTTCATTATCAAATTTCTCCTTAGTCACAGTCAGATCTCCTTTTGACAAGCTTCGACCCATACCTTCTTGTCCTGCCATTTGCTGTCCTAGAAAGTAAGTCGATCCCTATTTCTTTGTGATAGCCTTCAAATATGGGTAGTTCTCAACTTACAACAGTTCATTTAGTGACTTATGACCATTTTTCACATTTACGACCACTGTAGCATCCGCATGATCATGTGACTTACATTTGGATGTTTGACAACTTGGTTCATATTTATGATGGTCAGTGTCCCAGAGTTATGTGAACATCTTTTGTAACCTTCTGACAACGAAAGTGAATGGGAACATAACAGCAATGTTACTAATTTAACAAATGGAGTGATTCACTTAACAAATATGGCAAGGAAAGTCCTAAAATGGGAGAAAAGTGACTTAACAAAATTCTCTCTTAGCAGCATAAGTTATGGGCTCAATTATGGTCTTAGGCCTACCTGTACTGGAAAACAGATATCATGTTCCTCCTAATCTTCTCTTTGATAGGCTAGTAACCTTCTGTGTCATATGATTTAGCCTCCAGATCCTTTATCATTTTTGTTGCTTTTCTCTACACTTTCCAGGATCTCAACCAGTAGTGGATTTCAAATCCCAGTGCTACCAGTAGCATCCTTGCCAGGGGTGGGTTCTACATATCTTTACTACTGGTTTGCAATGGAAGCATGTATGCAGAAGCTTCTGCGCATGTGCAGACTGTCAATTATGACATCTGGGTGGGTGGGCACTTTTACTACCGGTTTTGGTGAAACTGCAATCAGTATAAACTTTTAAAATGTGGTCGTAATAAAGTTTTAATGTCTTATAAATCTTTATTAAGATAATGCTTTCTCCTGAGAGAAATGGCCGACTCTAGCTATAATTATCAATTTTATAGGCTACTCAGGTCTCCTGATTTAATTAATAAGAATTTTTATATTCCTAAAATCCTAAAACAAATCAATTATCCATGGTGTATAACTTAATTTCCAGATCGTGTCTGCAAGTGAAGTGCAGAATACTGAAATGCAAACAAAATGCTAAGCTAGATCCTCCTTTTGTTTTTAAGACCAGTAAACCATAACAACATATCTTCTCAAGCAGCTCCAGATACCACAGTTAAAGTGGAAGGCTATTTCTGATAAAGAAGTTACAAGGACAACATGTGCAATCTAAAGACTTCTCAGTATGTTGTCAAGGATGCTTGGTGTTCCTACTTATATAATTTATTTCAGCCAGAAGGCTGAAGTATTCCTGGCTTGCATCTGAGCCAGTTACAATTGAGATTTAATGCCAACATAGTAGCTTAACCAGTAATCATAGTAATGATTGCTTGGCTAAGAATGATACTGTCTACCATAACACACTGAAACATGCCATTAATGTGTTTATATTTGAGTCATTGCAGGAGATTTTCAGATTTGTCCCAATTTGGTTATTTAATTAAACTCTTGGTACACAGCTCACAAGATGTAACAAAAAAGAGACAATAACTTCCTTTGCAGGATGGAAATTTCTCTGCCCATGGAGAGATGGAGGGCTACTCAGCCACATTCTTTCCAGAGTTCCCCTCTACCCATCTCCAAAACCAACAAAATGTGGCCTTTTCAATTTTTACCCTGTTTTCCCCCAAATAAGACATCCCCTGATAATAAGCCCAATCGGGCGAAATCACATTCACTACATTCTGGGTTCTTTCTCCATCTTTTTCACTCTGGCAGCAAACAGAATCTTGTGCTGCATTCTGGGAGACCTAAATAGCTATTTCTGGCTCGTTAGCCGTCATCAGTAGGCCACACCCACATCTCATGTTCCTTCCTGTAAAGGTCCAATGTCTATTTTCTTACTTTTCGTAGGTTTAATGTGTGTTTTTACTGATGACGGCTAACGAGCCAGAAATAGCTATTTAGGTCTCCCAGAATGCAGCACAAGATTCTGTTTGCTTCCAGAATGAAAAAGATGGAGAAAGAACCCAGAATGTAGTGAATGTGATTTCGCTCAATTGTGGTTCCAGAAAAATCTTGGCTACGTAGGAAAAACCTGGCTTAAAGGAAAAACTTCTTATTGCATAATAAACCCATTTTGCTTCATGAAGAGATCCTAAATGTTTGCATGCTGTTTTGTGGTTCTGGGTTGGCCAGAGAAAAGTGAACTGTGAATATCTATTTTGTAGCAGGGCTGATTAGAAAAAGGAAATTACTGCTATTTGATACTATTATTTACATTTCCTTTTCTATGCCTGTGTGAATATCTAAACATTTGAACATGGAAATAGATTCAACTTTTATAACTGAATGTTAGATTTCCAAAATGAAGAATCCAAGAATTATTGCATTTTTTCTTCTTCTAACTAACAAATATTTGCAGGTTTGATTAGTGCTTTTGTACACTATATCCAAGTAATAGTAATAGTAGTAGTAGTAATTTCATTAATGTATCCAATACAACTAAACCAATAAAATGATGCTATATCAGGGTAAGAGTTTTTCTTATGCAATACTGTATAATAATTAACATAAATGATTCCTAATACTAGTTTAATGGGTGAAATCCAGCAGGTTCTGACTGGTTCTACAGAACCGGTAGCGGAAATTATGAGCAGTTTGGAGAACTGGTAGCAGAAATTTTGAATAATTTGGAGAACTGGCAAATACCACCTCTGGCTGGTCCCAGAGTTGGGTGGGAATGGAGATTTTGCAATATCTTTCTCCTGGGAGTGGGGAAGAAATGGTGATTTTGCAGTATTCTTCCCCTGGAGTGGGTTGGGAATGGAGATTTTGCAGTATCCTTTCCTTGACATGCCCTCCAATGCCCTCCGTAGTGTGGTGTTGTATGCCCACAATGCCTCACTACGTCCACCAAGCCACCCCCACAGAACTGGTAGTAAAAAATTTGGATTTCACCAGTGCTAGCTAATATTTTAATATAAATCTATACCTAAAAGAAAAGGAGATCTAATCCCCTTCTAAAGCAGGAGTCAGCAACCTGTGGCTCTGGAGATATATCTGGGTCTTTCAACCTACTGCTGCAGCACCCTGTCACTGAAAATATGCATCACAACTGCCAATGTGCGACACCCACCGGCACGCGATTTATTGAGCTTTTCAATCCCGGTAGGCCAACCATGGATAAATCCAAGAAAAGAAAAGTTTCAGAAGAAAACAGAACTTTTAATTCAACTACATATGCTAGTTTTGTGGCCGCTCAAGAAATGGTCAGGCACGGGAAGGATTTTGTGGCTCCTAGTGTTGTCTTTTCTGTGGGAAACAGATCCAAATGGCTCTTTGCAAATGGTTGCAGATCCCTGTCTTAAAGAAACATGTTAAGGTCTTGTGTCAATACAAATATGCCATCCTCAAAGCTTCTCTAACAGCAACCACTACAGTTCCATAAATGTAAGATTACCATTATCTTAAAAATTATCCTCAAACTTAATAGTCCTGTTAAGTTATAGTCCTTAAATAAACTTAATCCTTTCCTAAATTTCATTGGCTTGCCAATAAGATTTTTATGCTGAAATCTGCCCAACAAGCAATTCCTATCATTAATTTTCAAGTTTAGCAATTAAAGCAATAACTGATCTAAAATCCGATCTCTCACTAAATATTATCTCAGTTTTCAAAGAACCCTAACTCTAATTTCAGCCTACTGACAAAAAATAAAGGAAATAATTACTACCAAAGTATAAAACTACAAAAATATTTGCCTTAAGGCCACCTATCATACTAAACTGAATCACAGACTTCAAAGAAGCCTAGTGCTAATGCTTACTTTCATCCTATTGCCAATTGAACTTCTTTTAATATAAATTATCCTTCATATCCTTACATTATAAAAGAAAAAAAATAGTTATGACAACTAGTATGGATACATGTTGAAATACCTTTGCTAGTTTGTACTATTTGCTTCTGTCAATTAGCTAATGGAGACAAAGTTCTCTAGATGATGAAATTCTGGCTAGGAAATATTTAAATCACAGATATTCCTTGAGTTATGACCACAATTGAGCCCAAAATTTCTGTTGTTAAGTGAAGCATTTGTTAAGTCAGTTTTGCCCCATTTTTACGACCTTTCTTGCCACAGTTTTTAAGTGCAGTAGGAAAGTTAGTAACATCGGTGTTAAGTGAATCTGGTTTCCCCATTGATTTTCCTTGTCAGAAAATCTCTATTGATTTTCCTTGTTGTCAGAAGATAACAAAAGGTGATCCCATCACCTTGTGACACAGCAAGCGTCATAAGTATGAACCAGTTGCCAAGCATCTGAATTTTAATCACATGACTATGGGAAAGGGTGAAAAATGGCATTAAGTGCCTGAAGGCCGTGTGGATCTGGATGGGGAGAAACAAACTCAGACTCAACCCATCCAAGACCGAGTGGCTGTGGTTTCTGACGTCCCGATATAGTCAGTTGGTGCCATCACTGTCTATTGGGGGCGAGTCGTTGGCCCCCACGGATAGGGCTCGCAACTTGGGTGTCCTCCTGGATTCATGGCTGTCTTTAGAAGAGCATTTGACGGCTGTGGCCGGGAGGACTTTTTATCAGGTCCGCCTGATTCTCCAGTTGCGTCCCTTTCTGGATTGGGACTCGTTACGTACAGTCACTCATGCCCTTGTCACCTCACGCCTGGACTACTGTAATGCTCTCTACATGGGGCTCCCCTTGAGGAACACCGAAGGCTCCAACTGGTCCAGAATGCAGCCACGCGGGCGGTTATGGGAGCGACGTGGCACTCCCATAACCATAACCCCCTCCTGCATGAGCTGCAGTGGCTCCCGGTGGTATTCTGGGTGTGCTTCAAGGTCTTGGTTACCACCTTTAGAGCGCTCCATGGCTTAGGACCAGGGTACTTACAAGACTGCCTTCTGCCACCAGTAGCCTCTCACTGACCAGTATGCTCCCATAGAGAGGGGCACCTCAGGGTGCCATCAGTCAAACAGTGTTGACTGGCGGCCCCCAGAGGGAGAACCTTCTCTGTGGGGGCACCTGCCATCTTGAATGAGCTCCCTCTGGAGATACGGAGGATCCCAGATTTACACACTTTCTGCCGCGCCCTCAAAATATTTTTATTCTAGCAGGCTGGTCTGTCCAGAGTCTCCCTTTTAAATTGGCTTTTAAGTTTTATACAAATTGGGTGTTTTAAATTCATCTTGAGCCTAAATTATTTAATGTATTTTTAAATGTTTTTTTAACTTTTGTATGATGTATTTTACCTTGAGGCTGTTCACCGCCCTGAGTCCTTCAGGAGTAGGGCGGTATATAAATTTAATAAAATAAATAAAATAAATAAATAAATAAGTCACTTTTTTCAGTGCTGCTGCTAACTTTGAATGGTCACTAAATGAACTATTGTAAGTTGAGGGCTATCTATACTACCTTTGACGAAACACCCTTTAAGAGTTTTTCCCCTCTAAAACTGGAATATGAATTAGGCATTTTCTTCTGAGGCCAGCATTGTATCCAACAAATGAGGACATAAAAACTGGAAGAGACCCAGCAACCAATAAACCCAACACATTCTATAGGCTTTATTGCTAATATCAGAAGTAATAAAAGAAGACTGGTGGCTCAGTGGCTAAGATACTGAGCTTGTCGATCAGAAAGGTCAGAAGTTCAGCAGTTCGAATCCCTAGTACAGGTCTCCTGCGTGAGCAGGGGTTGGACTAGATGGCCACGGCTACCCATCTTTACACACTCAAACACTATAGATGCTCTGGCACTTAACTTCCTTGATTAGGTTCCAAAAGCTGATGCTCTTATACAGTTAGTTCTCAATTTATGACCTCTTTTGGTGCCAGAATTTCCATTGCTAAGCAAAGTGGTTGAATAGTCCATAATTTTACACCTCCCCCCCACAGTTTTTAAGTGAATCATTGAAGTTAAATGAATCATTAGATTATTATACAAATCCCCCATTGATGTTCTTGTCAGAAGCCAGCTGAGAAGGTCAAAAATGGCAATTACAAATCCTTGGGACAGGGCAGCCATGATAAGTACATGCCTGGTTGCCAAGTATCTAAATTTTGATCAAGTGACCATGAGCAGTGCCATTGTAATTTCAGTTACTAAAGGATAGTGCATCTTTTTTTCCTCTAACGAAATTAAAATAGCAAGGCCATATTTGACACTTCTATCTTCAACCACTTCCAATAGAATAGGATAGGATAGGATAGAATAGAATAGAATAGAATAGAATAGAATAGAATAGAATAGAATAGAATAGAATAGAATAGAATAGAATAGAACAATGGGAGAGGAGAGGAGAGGAGAGGAGAGGAGAAGAGGAGAGGAGAGGAGAGAGGAGAGGAGAGGAGAGGAGAGGAGAATTCTTTATTGGCCAAGTGTGATTGGACACACAAGGAATTTGTCTTTGGTGCATACACTCTTAGTGTACATAAAAAGAAAACATATATTCATCAAGAATCATAAGGTTCAACATTTAATGATAGTCATAGAGTATAAATAAGCAATCAAATCATACTAGGAAATAAGGATACAAGCAACACGATACAAGGATATAAGTCATGCACTCATAAGTGAGAGGAGATGGGTGGTAGGAATGATGAGAAGATTAGTAATAATAGTAATGCAGACTTAGTGAATAGTTTGACACAGGGGTGAAATCTACTTGACTTCCCTACCGGTTCAGAAGTGCGCGCTTCACATCATATCTGATTTTTGGCCCTCTGCGCATTCTATTCTATTCTATTCTATTCTATTCTATTCTATTCTATTCTATTCTATTCTATTCTATTCTATTCTATTCTATTCTATTCTATTCTATTCTATTCTATTCTATTCTATTCTATTCTATTCTGGTTAAAATCAGGAAGTAACGATGTCCTGGTGGGTGGCCAGAGCCTCACGCTGCCGCTGCTATCAGTTCACCGAACCACACACCACCACTGTTCGCATGAGCTGGACAGAACCAGCAGGATTTCATTACTGGTTTGACAGTATTGAGGGAATTATTTGTTTAGCAGAGTGATGGTGCTCGGGAAAAAACTGTTCTTGTGTCTAGTTGTTCTGGTGTGCAGTGCTCTATAGGGTTGTTTTGAGGGTAGGTATTGAAACAGTTTATGTCCAGGATGCAAGTGGTCTGTAAATATTTTCACAGCTCTCTTTTTGACTTGTGCAATATATAGGTCCTCAATGGAAGGCAGGTTGGTTGTAAATTGTTTTTTCTGTTGCTCTAATTATCCTCTGAAGTCTATGTCTGTCTTGGGTTGCAGAACCAAACCAGACAGTTATAGAAGTGCAGATGTCAGACACAGTAATTGCTCTGTAGAACTGGATCAGCAGCTCCTTGGGCAATTTGAACTTCCTGAGTTGGTGCAGAAAGAACATTCTTTATTTTGCTGTTTTGATGACGTTTTTGATGTTAGGTGTCCCTTTTAGGTCTTGAGATATGGTAGAACCTAGACATTTGAAGGCCTCTACTGTTGATACTATGTTGTCTAGCATTGTAAGAAGTGGTAGTATGGAAGGGTTTCTCCTAAAGTCTACCACCATTTCTACGTTTTTGAGTGTGTTCAATTCCAAATTGTTCTAGTCGCAGCACAAAGCTAGTTGTTCAACCTCCCATCTGTGTGCAGATTCATCAGGTTCAAAATTCCAAATCCATCAAAAGCAGTTAGAAGATGAGCAATGATTGTCTTCAAGGCTGCTCAGAATAAAGCAAGAATTCTACAAATGGGAATATGACTCAAATCTATTCACAAGATTCACAAAACCACATTATAACACTTCAAATAAAATACAAGTTTAATTGGGATTTCAGATACACTATTGCTAAGACAGAAATCAATTCAGCTTTTAAATTAACGTATGTCATGGATTCATAGAGGTTCGGAGTTGCTTTTGAAGTACTGAAGAGCCTTCGTATACCATTCATGTTATATGAATGTTATAGTACATCCTACATTTTTCTATCTCTTCTTCCTTTGAGAGGAATCTATATATTTTTCACCCATGCTGTCAATTTGTTAATTTTGAAGTATATGTTTCTTTATGTAGAGTCATAGAGCAATAAAAGATAGCAATTTTAAAAAGTACATGGTATACAAATCTTTAAGTAGTAATAAAAGGGTAGCATTTGTTCTAGCAATTGCTATTACAGAAAAAAACAAAAGTTTCTAACAAACAGATTTGTAAAGGCAGATATCATGGATAATAATACACATGAGTTACTATCTCAACCTCTGTGTAATTTAGTTGAGTAAGTTAGCTTTATTATTTTGAAGATTAAATATCAAATTTTTAAATTCATTTTGATTTATGTCTACTCTAGTGGTGAAATCCAAATTTTTTTACTACCAGTTCTGTGGGCGTGGCTTGGTGAGCATGATGTGGCTTGGTGGGCATAGCAGGGGAAGGATATTGCAAAATCTCCATTCCCACCCCACTCTGGGCCAGCCAGAGGTAGTATTTGCCGGTTCTCCAAACTGCTCAAATTTTCTGCTACCAGTTCTCCAGATCCTATCAGAATCTGCTGGATTTCACCCCTGATCTACTCCCAACTTCACATACTCCCCTCCCCGCCCCCATCCAAAAATGGCTAAAATGTTTTTGAAAATTGGCTCTCTGGTTTAATCCAATCTTCAAACTTGGACTGGATAGTAAATGGATGACTTTGGGCCAATCACTTGTCAGGAAAATTACAGGGACTATTCCATGCAGTTTCCAGGAATCAAAAATAACTGAAGTGGAGGTAGGGAATATAGCCATGTTTCATAATTTTGTGTTCATTTTGTCTATGGAAATTCTCTAATCATCCAGATCATGGTTGTCCCAAAGGTGCTATTTCCAAAAGTCATCTGAACTTTAGTTTTTTTTTCTTTGAAAACTGAAGAAGCTTCTTGGATGAGAAGTTTTTCTTCAAAGGAAGAAAAAAACAAAATCCTGAAGAAAGTGCAATTGTCTGTTTTGGGTTGTCTTCTGCTTGTTCTCAATCCATGAGTGAGACATGCTTAAATTGCCTTTAGCTGTAGCAGCATTACAGTACTATTGACCCCTTATTGCAATATTTTCCAAGGTAACAGTAATGTTGAAAGTATCAAAGGGCAGAGGGAAGTGTAATTTGAGTGACAGACTTTAAAAAAAGAAGTGAGAAGGGAAAAACAACATATGATCCATGCCATTTGCAACTTGAGCTTCAATTGTGCAACAGCTTCATTTGGGATATCTGATTAGTTTCATAAATCTTGAGTCTGAACAAAATCAGACTTTTAAAACAGAAAGTACTGCAGACATTCCAAAATTTCATAGCCAAACGCTTGGCAAGAAGGAAGATAATTCAGATGCTGTATCTGCTATTTACTGTATTTATAAACTAGCAGGTGCAATAGAACAAAACTACTCAGTTGTTGTAATCTTCTATATTTGCCACAAGAGAGAAATGTCCTTCTTTTGCATGACAGGTCTTTGAATAGGCTCCATCTCACCTGCCTAATAATCTAACCAGAATGCACAGAAAGTTGCTTGCATCATAGTAAACGCCATACCCAATATTCCAATTCATTTTGGGATAATCAACAACTGATTATTATTTTATATAACAGAGCAGAGTTTACATATTTCTATATATCCTTGATGCTGTGTTTTTACTGTTGCTATTATCATTATTATGGTTTGTTGCACAGCCAGCCAATTCGGCTTTTTTTGTGAACCTTTATCGGATCTGGGATAAGATGTTGTTTCACAGCGTTAAAGAAATTGTCACAGGACGATTATGATGATGATGATTTGTGGCCCGATGTTGGTGCCAAGATGTTTAGACTGGGCTTGGCATTTTTATCTACCTTTCACATTCTTCCCAAGACAGAAAATAGGGAGATGTTCTTTTTTAAAGTTATTGTTGCTTGATATAAATTGTTACAAATAAAGTTGTTGTCGTCAGCATCAGCATCATCTACAGAAATATAATTCTGTTTTGCTGTTAATGAAGGACTCTAGTATTTAATAGATCTCCACTTACACATCAGTTTTCTTTCACAGAATACATTCAAAGCTGCTCTGGATGATTGAAAATAGACATATGGAGGAACACCTTTATTATGGCATAATGTTTCCACTTACAGAAATATTATGCATGTTATATTCAATCAGTTTACATTTCCATAAATAAATGATGTCTATTTACACAGAACTTCTTCACATTTATAATTTTGCTTTGGATATATTACCTCAGTTACTTTTACGCTCAGGGACAGCCTTATTCTAGTGCAGAGTAAATAGATACAGTATGTCATAAGTAAGCATACAGGCAGTATAAAAGGAAGTTCATAAACAAATATGACTGTTAAAAAATACGGTTTTTTAATGAATACGGTAATTCATTATTGGGATTGTTCAGCAAGGAAGACCTGCTCTCGTGTTCAATTTTTCAGAGACTTCAACCATGTTTGACAGTCCTTCCCTGATTGGACCAAAAATTGAAGTGAGGTAGGGAATGAAACAAGAGAGGGCTTTTTCAATGACTAGTCCTTCTTACCAGAAGGCCTTCTCCATTGGAAGACATTATTATCTTTCTGGATTAAATTAAGATTTTTTTTTCTGTTCTGTTTTTCTTCCACAGTTTCACCAAGATAGAAGAAGAGAGGACTATTTTGTTTTGCACTTTAAGGTGACAGAAACCCACCCTAATTTTCATCCATGACTTAATGGCTAATGGACTGTGGACAGTGAAGGTAATTGGGGACAGAGAAAATAATATACGTAACCAATCAAATTTCTACTTAATGGAGAAAGTGATCATTGATAGTAATTGTCTGTCAAAATCAAGCCAAGAAATTAGGTTTCCAGAAATTAATATCGTTAGTTGCTGCTTTTGCTGAGAAATTATATCTGCTTTAAGAGCTTTCTTAGTTAATCTTAACAAGTTTATGCAGGTAAAGTTTTGGTGGCTACCTAATCCCTTGAGTGTATTTCTTCATACTGGCATGACATGTCTGCTTTGGTTTCACTTGACAGAATTAAGCATGTTAGACAGTGGCTGATGTTTGCTTTACATAAATAGAACAGGCAGATCAGCATTGCTTGGTGTTAAAATTATCTTTGGGCTTGCAAGCTAGTGTGCTTTGGAAAACTTAAAACACTCGTTCATGCATTTTATAAACACAGTGCTTGACCACCGAAAAGAAGCATGATAGAATCCCCTGAGGAAAACATGGGAGAAACTATTACACGGACTGCAACAGCCAAGCTAATGAAAAAAGCTTTTTTGGAGGCTCTACAATCAAATGACTACAGGACTCTGGAAGAGCTTTTGGCTCAAAAACAAATAGATGTGGACACAGTGTTTGAAGTAGAAGATGAGAATTTGCTCCTGGCCTCTTACAAACAAGGTAAAAAGCCATGGCAGTGTTTCAGCTTGTAGAATATTTGAAAGAAGTTAGCTATTGCGTGTTATGAGTATTTGCCCTTTGTGGTTTTTATTGTATTCAATAACCCTTCAAATCAAATCTGATTAAACTTTATGCTTGAAGCAAAATCACTTCTAGGGACGGTATAGATATATAGCATAGAAAACATTGGCTGTACCCAGAAATTTTTGAAAGCCTTTAGGATACAACTTTTATAAAATGCAAAATTTTTAAATTTGAAGCTAAACAAAGAAACTTTGAATAGTGATAACATTAAGACATGAGGGAATTTTAGTCCTCAAGGATTTTTTTTCTGATGCCATTCCTAAGGAATATATAGAAAAATCAAAAGTATGATTTGTAAACATTAGAAAGTATGTCAGTAACCAACAAATGCAAATTTCTTGCTTTGGTTTGTCTGCTGCCTCCATCTTTGGCCAAATAGTTTTGCTTCAGGTCATGTTTAAAACATCATAGGAAGAAATGCAAGAACCAGTTTGGTGTAGTGGTTAAGTCATCAGGCTAGAAACAAAGAGATTGTGAATTCCAGTCCCACTGTAGGCACAAAACAAATGGATGCTCTTGAGCCAGTCATTATCATTCAGCCCTTGGAAGGAAGCAGTGGCAAGCCACTTCTGAAATCTTGCCAAAAAACTACAAGAACTTGTTCAGGCAATCATCTGGAGTCAAAGGTACGTGCATGTGCACACAAACAGGTGTGTGCCCACACATGCACACATCCACACCAGTGGTGGGTTCTACTTACCTTTGCTACTGGTTTGCAACAGGGCCATGCACACACGCTTGTTGGTGCGCACATGCACTCTTCTGCACATTTTGATGATGTCGGGGTCAGTGGGCAGAGCCTCCCACCAGTTTTACTACCGGTTCTATAGAACCGGTGTGAACCGGGGGCAACCCATCACTGATCCACACAGACATACAGTACCCAAGGAAAATCTGGCAAGAATAAAGGGCAGCAACTTCATTATGATTACACAATGCGTTCTAACATGCTTCATATACCATCTGTAGCAAATGAAGTAAAAAGGATAGATGTAATTGAAGGTATTCTTACAATATATTATGGAGTATTACCTTCATTCATATGAACAAAAATATACAGTATTCCTAAAATACTTCTGTAGGATATGAGCTTTGGAAAATACAGGACAGACTACACATGCTCACTTAAGTGATGTAATCAGGAGGGAGGTGGGCTTACAATGGAGCAATCATCCACTTTCTGAGATGCTACCCAACTACCTCTCCCATATTTATCTTTTTCAAGATAGATATTTCAGAAAAATATCTTGCTGATGGACAGCCAGACAGAATTCTGACATTATTTTTTCTAGTATTCTATTGGCATGGAGAAAATTCACCTCTGTTTATGAGGAAAATTCTTTTATCATAATAACAATTGTTCTACTACTTCAGTTGAAGTATTACTCAACAGTTAAAGAGGAAACCATGTGACACAAATCTTCTTACAGACACCTAAACTTAAAGCCTGTGGTTTCAGGTAATCCTTGATTTACAACAGTTCATTTAGTGACCGTTCAAAATTGCAGAGATACTAAAAAAATGACATATGAACATTTTTCACATTAGGACTGTTGCAGCATTTCCACAGTCATATGATCAAATTTCTTGAGGTAACACTTTTTCACTAGTCCAGAGGGAAGCACTCTGCTTTTCCCATCCCCATCACCAATTCTTCACTTACAACTGAGTCATATTTACTACAATTGCAGTTTCCTGGGATCATGTGATCACTTTTTGTGATCTTCTGACAAGCAAAGTCAATGGAGAAGCCAGATTCACTTAACAGCCATGTAACTAATTTAACAACTGTAGTGATTCACTTAACAACTGGCAAGAAAGGTAGTAAAATGGGGCAAAGCGCATTTAACAAGTGTGTCATTTAGCAAGAAAAAGTTCGCTGTTATGGTTGTAAGTCGAGGACTACCTGTATCTTATAATTCCACTTTTAAGATATTGAATTGGAAACCAACTACTGGTCAGTCTAGTTTGTTTATATTGATTGGAAATGGAAAGCATAGTGTTATCCCAAAGGGATAAATATAAACTAAATATAGTTTAGCTCTTCATCATGAAGGTGCAACACTGTGTCTTACACCACTGCCTCACTGTCTAATAATCAATTTTGGTTTCTTGGTTTTTCTTCCATATATTTGAATAATTTCACTGTTGTAATATTTTCTATTTTTAAAAAAGTACTAATCACTTTTGTACCGATCAGTAATCTGAAAATTTTGGAAAGCTATCATGCAGTTGCTTTTGTTTGTTTTCTCCAACTGAAACAGGATATTGGCTGCCTAGTTATAAACTGCAACATTCTTGGGCAACAGGACTACATTTATCTGTTCTGTATGGACATCTGGAGAGTCTGTCAGTCCTGCTGAAACATAAAGCAACCATAAACTGCAGACCCAATGGGAAAGCAGCAATCCACATAGCATGTGAAGTTGCCAATCTGGATTGTATCAATATACTCTGTAGCCATGGAGCAAAAACCAATTGTTATTCATTGAGCGGGCTTGCACCCCTGCATTATTGTACTACAAAGTTATCTCTGCCTTGTGCACAACAGTTAATTTGGAAAGGTAAGTTTAGTTGCATAAAAACAGTCATAATTTGAATGTGGTGGGTCAGAACTGCATCATGGAGTCCCAAGCAAATGTTGCATAGAAATATTGAACAAGTTCTGGTGTCTTCTTAAATTTGTTTTAAAAACATGACTATGGATTTGGATTTCAAGCAGCACAGTATGCTCCTTACCTCTGTTCCTCAAGAACACAATCCCTCCAATGATTATCAATGATCAAATTACACATTATATTCCTTATGCTGATGTAGTAGAGTTTGCTCCACTAGAAGGCAAAATGAAGTTGCTGCCTCAATTGGCATATAAAATGAATGGGGACAGCTGTAGTAACTCACCTTCCATCCCGTTGGTAGGTAAAACTGTGAGTGTGTTATATCATTTGTCTTCAGACAATTTAGATCCTTTCTGGATCGGGACTCCTTATGCACAATCACTCACGCCCTTGTCACTTCCCGCCTGGACTACTGTAATGCTCCCTACATGGGGCTCCCCTTGAGAAGCACCTGGAGGCTCCAACTGGCGCAGAGTGTGGCCGCGCGGGTGGTTATGGGAGCGACATGGCGTTCCATGTAACACTTCTCCTGCATGAGCTGCACTGGCTCCCGGTGGTCTTCTGGATGCGCTTCAGGGTTTTGTTTACCATCTTTAGAGCACTCCATGGCTTAGGACCTGGTTATCTATAGGATCACCTGCTGCCACCAGTAGCCTCCCACCAGCTGGTATGCTCTTATAGAGAGAGGCTCCTCCAGGTGCCATCGGCCAAACATTGTCGATGAGAGAGCCTTCTCTGTGGGGGCACCTACTATCTAGAATGAGCTCCCCCCGGAGATACAGAGGATCCCAGATCTACGCACCTTCCGCCGCACTCTCAAGACCTTTCTATTCCATCAGGCTAGCCTGGCTTATTTTTTTTTCCCTTTTTAAAATGTAAATTTTAAATCTGTTCTTAACTATTGGGGTGTTTTAAATCTGTCTTGGGCCAAATTGTTTAATTCGGTTTTAACTTGCTTTTAAATTTTGTATTTATGTGTTTTATCTTGTGGCTGTCCACCGCCTTGAGTCCTTTGGAAATAGGGCGATATATAAATCAAATAAAACAAAACAAAACTAAGCTAAGCTAAACTTAAATGAAAAAAATGGCCCACTCTCAATGATCAAGCAAGCTTGACTGCTAGGCAGATGCTAATATATCTTTTAATGAAAGGAGGGCACCATTTTTTTTTCTCTGTCACAAGCAGCCCAATATTATTGGCTAGCTTAGATGACTTTAATGCTGCTTAGCCTTTCGCAAAGTGTGATTTCCACATTGCTTGAACTTTACATTCCATCATTTCTAGTCTGTGAGTCCGCAGGGTTATTGTGCTGAATTCTGATAATGTTAATATTTAACTTTAGAAGATAGAAATAACCAGAGTTGAATCAAGTGCTCCAAAATATTTTGCTCAAAAAAAAAAATTTCTACATTTTTCATATTCTCTGCGGGCATGTGAAATTCAAAGCAAAAATAAAACTAAGAAAACAAAAACCATAAATAGAATAATATTGAACGTGGAGAAATTGTCTTCACTTCTTCAGATCACCAGACCTAGAATTCACTTGTCAAATTTCAGTTACTTTAAGGGCTTTTTGAGACTTAAAGATAAAAATTTCCCCTGTTCAGTAATGTCCAACTATAGGGGGCATGGTCATCTCTGTTTCCTAGCCATGGAAGCTACTGTTGTCCGAAGATGCTTCTGTGGCATGACTATATGACAAAAATGCACAAAACATTGTTACGTCTTTCCCACCAAAATGGTACCAACTTATATACTTAATATTTGCATGCTTTTGAACTGCTAGGTTAGCAGGAGCTGGGACAAGAATCGAACTGACCCTGTCATGCAGTGCTTGGGTTTCGAACTGCCAACCTGATCATTAAGCACAGCATCTTAACTTTTATGTCATCATGCTCCCTTCCTGAGACTTAGGCGACTTAAATGTTTTTTCATTTCCCCATCAAGTTTGCTTATAGATCAGTTTCCCGGATATAAACTTATAAAAAGTAATTCTTAAAAAAATAGGAGAAAATAAATGAATAAAATGGATTTAAGCTGATTGCAGAGAATAGTAAACTGTTAGAGGAATAAAAAGAATATAATACAAAATGTACTATCTTCCCAAACCTGTGATAAGTAATAGATTAGAAGAAAAAAATACCTGTCATGGTATCATGAGAATGTATGATCTTGAATCCAAGTTTGTTTAGTGGATGGATTACTAGAACAAAAAGGAATATATTTAAAAGCATTCATGTATATATCAACACATATTTTCCTACTGATAGATACTGCTTACTGAGTTGGCTAGAGGACAAATTAATGACATCATTTTTACTTTTCATGAAGTTAATGAAGTTCTTCTCTTGTCCTGCTATTATCAGTAATCAGGCCAAATGCATTTATGCTATTATTATTACTTTAGACTGTATCTGTGAAGTATCCTGAAAATATGGAATGTAGACAAACTTTTAGTTAGGCCATCTGATGAAGTAAAAGAAATATTAGTTGGATTGATTTATCAATTTATATGTGCAGTTTAGCACTTATATGTTTAGCACACAATTTGGGAATCACCCTACTGTAGGATCTTTCATTTTGTTTAGACGCAGCCTAGTGGTGGGTTGCTACCGGTTCGCCCGGATTGGGCGAACTGGTAGTGGCGGCAGTGGGAGGTTCTGCTCACTCACCAGACGTCTCTGCACACACGCAGAAGTGTTGCGCATGCAGGCAAGTGTGCACGCCCCTACGAGCAAACCAATAGCGATGGGATTTGAATCCCACTACTGATGTAGCCCAATTTATTTATTTATTATTTGTTTGTTTGTTTGTTTGTTTGTCAAGAACCTATTAGGTAATAAGTATAAACATGGATTGGATACATAAAATAGATACAAATAGAAGGAACATTACAACAGGGACAGTAAGCACGTTGGTCCTCTTTTTTTTATTATTGAAAAGTTTTACAGACACAAATTTTCCCACTTTCCCCTCCCTTCCCCTCCCTAACCCTCCCCTCCCCCCCATGACTTCCCAAGGTGAAACCCAAATCATACCATATCATACAATACCCCCCAACTATTCTAGCCCCGTCTATACTATAAATTTCTACATAACATTCAGCTAAAAGCTATCTGATACTTCCTTGTTTGATATTTATTCTGCACATAGTCTATCCATTTCTTCCATTCCCACACAAAAGTTTCTTGAGTCCGGTCTTTTAAATATACAGATATCTTCGCCATTTCTGCAAAACTGGCTACCTTCAAAGTCCATTCTTCAATAGTAGGCATAACATCTTTTTTCTAATATTGACCAATCAGTAACCTGGCTGCTGTAACCATATATAATATCAATTTTGTTTCAGTCAATGAAGAATCCTTAACTATACCCAGTAAAAACAATTGAGGAGAAAATTGGAGTTTTTTCTTCAAAACATTTTGCATAACCCACCAAATTTTAATCCAAAAAGCCTTCACTTTCTTGCAAGTCCACCATATATGATAATATGTAGCATCTAAGCAATCACATCTCCAACATTTTGGCTGAACATTAGGATACATGCACGACAATTTCTTAGGATCTAAATGACACCTATAAAACATTTTATAGAAATTTTCCCTCAGGTTCTGTGACTGTAAATTTAACGTTCTTAACCCATATTTTTTCCCATACGTGCACGTTGGTCCTCTTATGCACGCCCCTTACAGACCTCTTAGGAATGGGATAAGGTCAACAGTAGACAGTCTTAGGTTAAAATTTTGGGGGTTTGGGGATGAAACCAGAGTCAGGTAGCATATTCCAGGCATTGACCACTCTGTTGCTGAAGTCATATTTTCTGCAATCGAGTTTGGAGCAATCACTTTAAGTTTGTATCTATTGTGTGCTTGTGTATTGTTGTGGCTGAAGCTGAAGTAGTCATTGACAGGTAGGACATTGTAGCAAACAATTTTATGAGCTACGCTTAGGTCATACCAAAGGCAGCGTAGTTCTCTTTCATTTTAAGTTATTTTGCTCAGTAAAAAAACATAGATTTGGAACCTGGATTTTGAGTGGGTATTTTGAATGGAGGATTATTTTTTTCCCTCTGTGGAATTAATTGCTCAGTCATGCAACTTGCTTTGTTTATGGGCATGTGATGGTAAAGTGAACTACAGTTTATTCCCTGTAGTTTAGGTCTTTCAAAACTGGAGAAGCATGTTCTAGGTTGGCTTAGAAAAAAATTAAAGCAGTATAACGAGTTCTAATCTTAGGGTTGCTTTAGGTTTTTTCCACCATGGATGCTATTTTCCCAAGTACATTAAGTTAAGAAATCCCAAGACAGTACATTAAATTAAGAAATAACAATATATGCCATTTTAGGAAGAGATGAATTCATAGGAATCTTTCAATCCTTCTTTCTTACTTTCAGTACCCAAAATCCCTTTTAATTTTGCCACCTGTTTAAACAACCAGCATACCAACTCAAAGCTGTAAAATACTGGAAAGCAGCAAAAAGTTTGGCTTTTCTGTATCTCTTGTTTTTCTTTTCTTTTCTGCGCCTTCATATCAGTATTCACTCCTGGCGAATTTTTCTTGGGGTTTTTTTAGAAGTGGTTTGCCATTGTTTTCTTCCTAAAACGAACAAAGAGTAACTGGTTTCACTCAAGGTCACCAGCTGGCTTTGCATCTATGTCAGAATTACAGCTCATGGCCTCCTGATTTTTACCCTTATACCAAACTAGCTATGGTGCTCATTTGAATTTTTTCAGACCGAATCCAATGATAATCCTAAATGAAGGTGATAACAATGGAGCTTTTGCAAAATTTACGTGAGAAATAATCCACTCTGGGTTCCCCAGGCCTATTGGCAAAACCAGGTTTTAAGGGCCTTATGACAAGGATGCAAATCAGCAGCCAGTACAGCTCCTGAGCAGAGATTACACCTATGCACATACAGGTCTGCTCAAAAACCTGTAGATCACAGCATTTTAAACTAGTTGGAGCTTCTGGATTCTTTTCGAGACCAGCCCCATATAGAGTGCATTGCAGTTGTCAAGTCAGAAGATGATTAGAGTGTGAAAGGTTGTGAGCAAAAAGAACATAACTAGTGCACAATCTGCAATTGTGCAAAAACCCTTCTGGCCATGACTGCCACCTGCTCCTTAAACTGGAGCTTTGAGTCCAGGAGAACTCACAGATTGATGGGTGCTCTCTGAGTAGGTTGTTTTCTCACATACATTTCATTATTAAAACTAGATAACATCATCAGAGCACGTACCTAATTTGGGTAATGAAATATCTGTGTGAAAACAACCAAGCTCAGAGAGCATCAAAAATCCCTTATTTCAACCCTTAGTAACAAATATTCTTCTTTATTGGAATCCCCAGGTTACAGACTGGGCTTGTCTGGAGCAGTGCCATCCTAGCCAAGGCTAGAGATGGCAATTCTCCATGACCAAAGAACCTCAAACTCAGAGATATTCTGAGTTTCCAGGATACAGTTTCAATCTGTATTCTGATCCAGCCCTTACTAGCTTCCAGTCACTGTGAGAAGAGGTCAGGGCATTGCTTAACATTATCCATTTCTTTCAGTTTACTTGTTTGTTTGCTATACAAACAAAGTTGCCATTTTTAAAAATTCAGAAATGTTAGCTAGCTCAAATATTGTAACAGGATAGTTAGCTAGTGGCTAGAAGACAAAAATCTATCATGTCAGTGGTTTTGCATTGTATTGTTAATCTATACATTTCTAAATCCAAACCAAGCTTCAATTAAGTTTGAAGGTTCTGAATGTCCATATTCCCTAAGACAATTCATCTTCCCAAACCCATATATAATTAGATTTTAATGCCATATTTAGAGGCATTTTCCTAAATCTCCTTTCCTAAATCTCCTTTCCTAAATCTCCTTCCTAAATATATTCCTGATGATTTATTGTAGTGAAACAACACTGTGCCATCCCATCCCATCCCATTTCCCCCCTTTCCTTTGTGATTTATATTCAAACAGGTGCAGATGTAAATATAAGATCAAACAATCAAGATGAAGAAACACCCCTTCATACAGTTGCTCGTAGTGGCATCCCTGAAATGGTTGCCTTCTATGTGGAACAAGGAGCTGTAGTTGATGGTGCAAATGCCCGCCGAGAAACACCATTGTCCTGTGCAGTTTACTGGGCCCTTAATGGCAAGGAACAAACCTACAGCACAGATCACCATCTCATTTGCCGGATGCTCCTTGACTACAAGGCTGATGTTAACTCACGGGATGAAGATTTCAGGACTCCCCTCCACAAGGCAGCCTGGAATTGTGATCACGTACTACTAAACATGTTGCTTGAGGCAGGTGCTGAGGCCAACCTGATGGATGATAATGGGTGTGCCCCCCTGCAATATGTCCTGAAAGTGACAGACGTACGTCCTAGTGCTCAGCCTGAAATCTGTTATCAGCTGCTTCTGAATCACGGAGCTGCCAGGATATATCCACCACAATTCCATAAGGTGAAAAGGGGAAGATGGTGCATAGTTAATGTGTAGAACGGGTGGGGTACGATGGCCCTTTTATGACTTTTGGACTTCAACTTCTAGAATTCCTGAGGCAGCATGAGTTGGTGGGAATTGATGTCTGCAAGTCATAAAGGGGCCATCCTTCCCCCATCTCTAATGTAGAGGAATACATGTACAGGATGGGATGGAGGTTTAGCTTTTAAAACATAGTCCTTTTCAGTTTAAATAACTGATTGCAGAGCCACAGAATCTAAAGATGTTGCCTTGGTTTGGAATATGCTATTGCAAATTCTCATCAGATGTCTGTCATGTGGCTCCTGTGAAATCAGGACAGAGATCAATAGTTGCTGTTTTTAAATCAGAATGCAGGCCAAGCACTGTGGCAGAGAAAAAAAAATCTTAGAATGGCTAGCTTTGTCAGAAATGTCTTTTTTTCTCTTAAACATGTATCCTGGGAAACAAACACACATTGGCTAAATAAGAGACTTTAAGAAACTTTTACCTATTTTATTATAGAATGAGAATTCTATAATAGCCACAATGGTTTCATTACATTTAAAAACTTAATGAAGAATGACAGCAGTAACACATCTTTTGTTATATTCCATTGCTATCTTTCTAAAGTTTTCTACAAACAATGCATATGTGGATTATATATAGATGGATTTTCTATATGCAAGCAATGCATGGCACTTATAAGAGAAAACTGGTCTGAGTTAAAGGAAGTTTAGCAGCAACTTGAATCTTTCCTAACCCAGTTCAACATCTTAATTGAAGTATGAGTCAGAATAGCAGAAGGATCAAAAGAGTCCATCCTTTTCTGACAATTTTCCATAATTTGAATATTACTCATGGCTACTCTGTATGTATAAGTGTACCCAAATCTACACTTTGCAAACAGAAGTGTGAAGTAAGATGTAGGTGCCAAATCATACCATAGTTGCTTTTGGGACTACTTGCCACAAGTTTTTTCTCAGTAACTGTGAGGAACAGAAGTTGCAATATAAAATTAAAGAGTTGCAAAATTCCTGGTGTGCTAAATTCTTCACCAGGTGTAGAATCTATGACTCTACAGAATACAGGTACTACTCAACTTGCAACAGTTCATTTAGTGACCATTCGAAGTTATAACGGCCCTGAAAAAAAGTGATTTATGACCATTTTTCTTACTTATGACTGTTGCAGCATCCCCATGGCCACATGATCAAAATTCAGATGCTTGGCAACTGACTCATATTTATGACATTTGTAGTGCCTTGGGGGTCATATGATCAGCTTCTGCAACCTTCAGACAAGTAAAGTCAATGGAGAAAGCAGATTCTCTTAACAACCGTATTACTAACGTAACAATTGCAGTGATTCCTTTAAAAACTGTAACAAGAAAGGTTGTAAAATGGGGCAAAATTCATTTAACAAATGTTTCGCTTAGCAACAGAAATTTTGGGCTCAGTTGTGGTCATAATTCGAATACTACTTGACTATACATAGAGACATGACATCAGTGACAGGCTTTGAAGAGAAAGAGATTTTGCTACGGGAACCAGAAAACACTAGTATCTTCAAATTTTCCCCAGTAAAAGTGCTGAAATGAATATAGCTATTATTTAAGGTTGGAATAAACCTAGGATGGCAGACAGAAGGCTGTGATGATGGCCATGACCATGTAATCTAGACTCACTACTTATCAATGCAGATTGAAAGCTTCAGTTACAAGATCATGGTGACCATCTCGGCTTTTTTGACCTCTATTTATAGATAAGGCTACAAAATGGCTTTTGGGAGAATAGTGACATCTATTGGGTAGTGATATGTTTCTGCTTATAGGTGTTGCAAGCTTGTTGTTCCTATCCCAGAGCAGTTGAGGTTATTGTGAATACATATGAACATATCAGGTGCACAACGAAATGGAGAACAGCTATACCTGATGATATCTTTGAGGTAAGTAGTTTAAAAAATACACAACTATATTAAGGGCAGTGAAGTCATTCATTGCATTAGGCCATAATGTTTGTTTGCTTTTTAATTTTACCTTAGCATGATGTGTAAACCTAGCCAGAGTGATTCAGAATTCCATGGTTTTGAACCTCAGATAAGTAAATCTGATCATTAAAGAAAATACAATTGTTAGTGTCTTTGTTAAAAGGAATATTTTCAGAAGACAAATATTGGCAACCTAAAATAAAAGTTCTATACAATATTTAGTTTTTAAAAAACCTCTAGCTTCCCTCTAGGAACTCAAAGCAATATACATAGTACTCAGTGGTGAAATCCAAATTTTTTTTACTACTGGTTCAGTGGGCATGGCAGGGGAAGGATACTGCAAAATCTCCACTCCCACACCACTCCTGGGGAAAGGATATTGCAAAATCTCCATTCCAATCCCACTCTGGGACCAGCCAGAAGTGGTATTAGCCGGTTATTCAAACTGCTCAAAATTTCCACTACCAGTTCTCCAGAACCTGTCAGAACCTGCTGGATTTCACCCCTGATAGTACTCTCTCCTATAATTTGATCCTGGCCAAATTAATCTGTCAACTAGACAGGCACACAAAATATTGTTGATTTAAAACCACCTAGTTTTTTTCTAGGGTCCAGAGAACTTAGATATGTGAAAGCAAACTTATTCAGCCCATCTTCCACCATCCTTGTCTCCCTATTTGAGTAGCCATTTTGAAAATTCTTCCTCCTTTCATCCAGTCAATATTAAAAATAAATAAATAAATGGCCAAACAAAAGTTTAATGAAAACTTCCAGGCACTTGAAAAAATAAAAGACAAAGGTTTAGCCAAAAGAGAATGACGGAGAGGGGGTAGTGCTATCCGTATTAAATTCACAGATATCTTTAGTTGTATCTAAAGCTATATTTGTTCTTGGGCAGATTCTATTTTGCTGAATTGGGAGGCATCACATTCAATAATGATTACAGGACTGCCTTCTGCCACCGATAGCCTCCCACAGGCCAGTATGCTCCCACAAAGAGGGACTCCTCAGGGTGCCGTCTGCCAGACAATGTCGGCTGGCAACCCCCAAGGGAGGGCCTTCTCTGTGGCAGCACCTGCCTCTGGAACGATCTGCCCCCGGAGATGTGTAGGATCCCTGATCTCCGGGCTTTTCGCCGTGTCCTTAAAACTTTTCTATTTCATCAAGCCTAGCTAGCTTGACCCCCCCTTAGGTATTTTTAGATATTTTAATTGTAAATTGGTTTTAATAGGGGTGTTTTTAAATTTTATTGGGCCAATTCTTGTTTAATTTCTTTTAAATATTTTTAAATTTTGTATGTGATGTTTTTACCTTTGGCTGTTTACCGCCCTGAGTTCAGTAGGAGAAGGGTGGTATAAAAATCGAATAAAATAATAAATAATAAAATAATGAGAAGAAGATTATATATTTAAATAGAGATATAGAGAGTCTAGAATGTAAAAATATTTGGCTTGAGCAAAATTGCTTACAGTTACTGAAATGTAGCTGCAACAGATAATGGCAAAGCCTAGCACATTTTCTTCCAATGCTTTCGTCCTTGGAAGAAAGATATTAACTTCAAACATATTTTGTTTTGTCTTTGCAGACATACAGAAGTTTCTACGAATCCCTTTTTGAAGCATGTGCAAATACACCACGATCATTAAAACATTTAGCCAGATGTGCTATTCGAAAAATTTTGCTCCATAAATGTCACAAAGGAATTCCTTTACTTTTAATTCCATCAATACTAAAAAGGTATTTACTTTTAGAGCCAGAAGGAATAATATATTAAGATGTGTAAGAGACATTTTCAGATAATTTAATTTAAAAGTGTTTGGATTCTATTCCCATGGGAGAAGTTAAAATCAAGATTTCTATGACAACAGCAGCAAGAAGCAGAGCTAATATTTTCTACAAAGAATATGAATTTATTCATTCATTCATACATACATACATATATACATACATACATACATCATTATTGAACTTTGAGCACATGTAATAGAATATTTCAATCCTAGCAGTTTACAGAAGCACAATAAATGAAATGAAAGAACTAAGAAAATACTTCTATGGAAAGAGGAAAAAAATGTCCAACATGTGGGAAATGTTCTAAAGAGAACTATTAGTTTTTTCCACCTGCTAGCTTCTGATGTTTCATATTACCATGGCTGTAGTGCACTAGAGTTATAGGCCTTGTAGTCCAAAATGCTGAGGCAACAATCATGCAAGACTATTGTTACGAATGAAGGCAAATATACGTATCCCAGGATAATGTTGCAGAATCTAATCTCGTGCTGGAGCCCATCTTCAGGAAACTTCTCTCTAGCTCCAGCAAGAGTCCGAAAGCTCGGAAGACAAACCTGTGGTCCTGGTGACTGACCCAGATTGGATCCTGCAAGACTATTGTGAATGTTAATCCTTTCATTTTGAGATATGTTCTTCTCCCTTCATAAAATAAGTAAGAAGTGCTGAGAAAGCAAAATTATTAAATAGTACATATAATCTTTCCCCCCCTTTTTATTATATTGTTGTGAAGTTTAATATATTTAATACATTTTGATACAATGGTATTTATACAATACTAATTAAAAATTATTGACATTTTATTGTTTGAATAACTTAAGATATTGGAAATAAAAATAAAGATTCTATCAATATTAGTTATAATTTGGGATATCAATATTACAAGCATAAAATATTTGACTTTTTCATCGAAAATGAAGTGTAATACTAAGAGAGACTACTGCAGAATGCATTGAATGATATGTTATACAATAACATGATATGTTATATAATAAAGGTTATACAATAAAGGTTTCATTCTTAAAACTGATTACTTACTCAATAGAAGTCAGGTCATTATCAATGAGATAGGTAGGAAATAAATGTAACAAATAAATTTAGCAAGTAAATAAATAAGAGAGGGATCCAGTGGTGGGATTTAAGTAATTTAACAACCGGTTCTCTGCCCTAATGACTTCTTCCAATAACCAGTTTGCCAAACTGCTCAGAAAGTTAACAACCGGTTCTCCTAAAGTGGTGCGAACTGGCTGAATCCCACCACTGGAGGGATCCCTAACTATATTTGACATTGGGCATATTTGGAATTTGGGTACAGATCAAAATGGCTTCTGTGGTGGATAAATGAAGTTCAACCTTAAGAAAAATAAAGTCATAGACTTAGGCAGGAAAAACCAAAGTACACATATGGACTGGATGAAACCAGGCTTAATACACTAACTGTGAGAGGGATCTTGGAATCATAGTGGACAATCAATTAAATATGAGTGAGCTGTGTGCGGGGACAGTCTAAAAAGCCAATGCAATTATAATTGCATTAATAGAGGGATTGAATCAAGCTCATGTGAGGTACTAATACCAGTCTATAAAGCCTTAGAAAGACCACATCTAAAATACTGCATCCAGATTTGGTCAGCACACTATAAAAAAAAGTTAAGACTCGAGTGCAGAGAGGAGCAACAAAAATGATTAGGGAGCAGGAAGCTAAAACATTTGAAGAAGAGTTGCAAGAACTAGGTATGGCTAGTCTCTTGAAGAGAACGACTCAGGGGTGACATGATAGCAGTGTTCCAATATTTCAGGGACTTTCACAGAGATGAGGGGATTACTTATTTTCCAAATCACCCAAAGGCCCGACAATGAACAATGGATGGAAACTTATCAATTTAGAAATAAGGAAACATTTTCTGACAGTGAGAACAATCAACCAATGGAACAGCTTGCTTTCAGAAGTTGTGGGTGCTTCACAGGAGTGAAATCCAGCAGGTTCTAACAGGTTCTGGAGAACCAGTAGAGGAAATTTTGAGTAGTTCGGAAAACCAGCAAATACCACTTCTGGCTGCCCTAGAGTAGGGATGGAATGGAGATTTTGCAGTATCCTTCCCCTGGAGTGGGGTGGGAATGAAGATTTTCCAATATCCTTCCCCTGCCATGCCCACTAAGTCACGCCAACAGAACTGGTGGGGAAAAATTTTGGATTTCACCCCTGATGCTTCATCACTGGAAACTTTCAAGAAGAGACCGGACAGCCACTTATCAGAAATGGTGTAGAAGAGTAGGTAATGGTTTGTGAGAGTAGGAAATGATTTATGAGAGTAGGTAAACTACCTATTATGTTTTAGGATTATGTGCAAATCAGAACATTATCGTCTATTCCCAGAACTCTATTTTTGTGAAATTGGTAGCGATACAAAAATGATGCATAAATAAAAATATATTTTAAAAAATAAATAATGATGTAAAGAATCTTTGTTTATCTTGTGTGTGATTATAGTCATATTCTGTGATTTGTCGCTGTTGCTATCAGTCTTAAAATAAAAAGGGAAAAGGCACACAAAAAAGTTTATTTTCAACTTTTTCTGGCTTCTGCCAGACAGATTATCACCGCTCCCCCACATGCTGTCTGTAGTCCAGCACACCTGGAGGACACTTGCTGCGCATAGTTGCATTATCAACACACTAGAATTAAGGGCTGTTGCTGCTGGTGGTAGTGTATCTCTACAATACAAAGGACATTTTTTATTGCTGTACTAAAAAAAATTAAAAAAAGACAATAACTTCAACAAACTCACTGTGGCTCTAAGGCTGCTCAGAAGTGAGAAATTAAAAAAAGACAGTTGTCATCAAAATGAATTTTCTGCAGGGCCAGGAAAAGAAGGAGAGAGCTCATGTTTAAAATCTGCATGCATAATTTCATTCTTTGAGCCTGTCAGTGTGTACACGTAAAATAGGGTGGTGCAGAGAAGAACAATAAGGCTATGTGGCCCTGTCATTACAGCTCAGGCTCCCATGCTGAGTGAAAAAGAAAGAAACTTTGTCACTGATCTTCCCAAACCCCTCCTCGTGTTGCAACTGCCCTCCCTCTTCATTCTGTGGGCATCTAGCCTCACTTGTCAGTTTTGTTCTAAGCAGGTGCTAGATTATACCCGTTGTGGCATCTGACAGAGAACTCAGCAGGATCACTCTGATTATAGTACAAAGAATTTGCAGTCTCTTCAAAACACGGGAGAACATCAATGTCGGAACAAAACTGTTTTTCATTTGGCTGAAAGGTCAGTCAGAAATAAACCCTTCTACAACAGCCCTTTGCCACCCCTTTCCGGATGCACATCGGTATGCATTCCAGATTTCCCTGTTTCTTGGGAGCAAAGTGATCGGACATATAAGAGGTATGTTACAGGACATGAATGTTACACCTGCTGCCAACTTACATTGATAACATTTTTCTGATACAGACAAAATTACTCGAGATTCTGCTGACTTTATTTTTGGTTGCATCCATGCTATTGTTACTACAGTGCCCCTGATAACATTTAGCCATTAAAAAAAGGGGGGATAAAAGATGAGAGGAGAAAGGTTTGGAACTCATAAGTCACTGCAATTCAAAATGTGGCAGAAATATTTAATCAAATATAATTGTTTAAAATACACTGAACATCTTTTTCTATGCTTTTCTAGGTGTCTTTTATCTACCCGTTATGCTCATTTCCTGTTCATTAAGAATACTACTATAGCTAGGCCCTAAAATATGGTTAATCTCAACTATGATGTATTTAAATGTCACTTTGCCTCTTTAATTATTTAATTTATATCTTGCTTTTAGTTTAGGAGTCGAAGTAACATATAGAGAACTCACTTTAGTTTTCTTTGATAGCTACTCTGGGAGATATTTTAGATTGTTTCCATGGCTGAAAAATCTTGAAGCTAAACTCTTCAAATCTTAGTCAGCATTAATCAGTTCCTCTTTATGAATAACATGCTATATGTGACAGTGGTGAAATCCAAATTTTTTTACTACCAGTTCTGTGGGCGTGACTTGATAGGCGTGGTAGGTGAAGGATACTGCAAAATCTCCATTTCCACTCAACTCTGAGGCCAGCCAGATGTGGTATTTGCCAATTCTCCGAACTACTCAAAATTTCCACTATCGATTCTCCAGAACCTGTCGGAACCTGCTGGATTTTACCCCTGATATGTTACCTATACAATTGTGATTTATTTAATAAACCAAGGTTAAATCATGGGCTTACATAAAGTATGAACATACCTGAAATTTGAATGTAGCTATTGTGGCAACATAACAGAATCAGGAAAAGTCAGGGAAGTGTGTTAAAAGTAAAAGAAATTAAAATAAATATGGTTTACATGATTAAGGTTAAAATATATATGTTGTTATTTCTGATTACACTTAATGGACTTTTGCTGATTAAGACTAAATGATGAGGATTTAAAATTTGCTTATAGAAAAGAGGTGAGATATGACAGAAGAAGGGTTTTTTTGTTGTAGCATCAGAGAGGGTAGTAAGTTACTGAAATTGAACTTGTACTTGTCTGTACTATTTTTTATATATTTATTTTTTCCCTATTTTCTTTCCTGTTTCCTTTTACTCCCTGCACTTCTTCCTTTTCTTCCTTTTTATTTTTGCTTGTATTAGTTTTTATCATGTCTCAGTAAACTTTAATAGAAATATTATAAAAAAGAAAATATCAGCATGTTACCATTAAAAATACTGTATTTTGGAAAAGGTAGAGAAATTGATAATGGTTGTTAACACTGACCCAAAATGTGCTTTTATTTTAGCTTAGATCTGTGATGGTGAACATATGGCATGCATGCCGGAAGTGGCACACAGAGCCATTTCTCTGGGCACTCAGAGTCATCACCCGTTGCTTTTCCAGACTCTGGTGTGCTGGCCAGCTGGTTTTCATGTGCACGGGCATGCCGGAAACTGGAAGAGCAGCCGGCCATTGCACATGCGTGCTCCAGGAAGATGATATTCCTGTTTCCAGAGTGCGCATGCACACTGATCACTGGTCTGCTTTCTGGTGTGCATGCGCACATGGACTCCAGCCACAGGCGCATGTGCCAAAAGACATGGAAAGGGGATCTTGGTGGTTGCTTCCTAAGGGAACAGAGCAAGGTAAGCCGGGGCTTCCCTCACTTCCTGCCCACACAGGCTTCATGTGCGGCCCCAGGCGGTCCGGAGCACGGCAGGGACTGTGGGTGTTGCTGCCTCCCCTACAGCAGGAGGAAAGCCTGTCGCCCGACCCCTGCCATGACTGCAGCTACACCACCCAGCCAAGCCAACACCAGGGAAGGACCAGTGGTTGGGACAGCTGGCTGCCCAGCCAGCAAATGCTGCCCCATGTGCCTGAGCTGGCCGGTCACTTTTGCCATTCCCCTGCAGCTCCCACTGCTGCTACTCTTCTGGGGCAGTGCGGCTATGCAGGAGGAACACCGGACACAGTGCAGCGATGCCCACACACCAAGGGACCCCCGTGGTTCGAGGGGTGTCTCAGTCCCATTTTGACAACAGCCATGGGATCACCTACACAGGCAGCCCACCCTCACCCCGCCATCACTGGCTGTGGGTCTACCCCATCAGCTGCACCTGCTCAGCCTACTGCTCCCAGAGGGGAGGAGCCCAAGCAAGACCACACATTTGGACCTTCAATGGTTAGTGCATGATGCTGCTGAAGTGGCGGGGCCAAGAGCCCACTGGGGAATGGCTGTCTCGCCAGGGAACAGGCTGGTACCTGATTGTCTTCGGGTAAGAGGCGTGCTGTCCCTCTTGGAAAAAGTGGGGGTGCATGCATGGGGGATATACCTGTGCAGGGTGCATGTGCACATGTGCAGTGTGGGATGCATGTCCAGGGGAAACATAGGTTGTGTGCACGCGTGCAAATGGGGCACACATTGTATTATGGGTGCCAGCATGTGCAAGCACAAGCGCATGCTCGGACTTTTGGCAACGCCAAAAAGGTTCACTATCACTGGCTTAGATTGTTTATAAAAATTGCTATTATATTTAGTAAACCATGACTGATGCCTTAGCAGGTAAGTCAACCAACTGTTTAGTCAGAATGACATAGTAAGCAAATCAGACCTTATATGTATAAATTCAAAGTTTCTGTTATATTTAAAGGCAGTTTTTCCCCCCTCTTTGACTAAAAAATCAGTCTGCTTCTTTCATAGATCCCACATGGACTGGATCCCACATGTGTCCCATATGACTTTGCACTCTCTTCCTCATATCTTCTCAGGTCCAATAATTAATTAAAGAGGGGTTTTTTTAACAAAATTAATTCATCAATGTTTTTATGTTAATCAATTTTATGAGCATTAATCTTTGTTATAGTTGTCTTAGTGCCATTATAAACAGAGTAAGGATATAATATTGTTGTAAAGCTTATAGATAAAAATGGCTGAATTCAGTTCTACTATTCTTCATGTTTTTAACCTGACAGTATGGCTTTACAATATTCCTTGTATATTTTCAAACTATAATTTTGTTTACATTTCAGGCCTCTCTCTCTGTTTTATGTGCTGTACGGGTTAGCATGAATTTGGTCAAAAGAGGGCAGCACTAGATCATTTCTAAAGTTTTGTGCTGATTCCATCTTATTCAGCTTAAAGAGCAAAAACGAGAAGTATTTAAAATAATAGAAAGGGCTTTTTCTTAGTATTTTCTGAAATACTGAAGTGCAGTAAACATACAAAACAGCAGGGGGAAGTAAGGTTACTTGAATTAAGTTAAATCAGAGAAAATGGTCTAATTACATAATGAAAGGAAGGTGAGATAAAAGGGATATATACATGTACACCTACGCATATACATACAAAATTCAGATAATGATTTCAAAATAATGGATTTAATACACACACACTGTCTTGGTCCAAACACATATTTCTTTTCAATAAAGAAGAATCTGCTGACATGTGTAATCATGAATCTGCTTTTGAGATTAAGTAAGTTCTGACACCCCAAAGGTGCTTTTTCAAGAGGCGACTGGACTTTCTGATTTTTCTTTCAAGAAGTTGTCCTTCTCATCCAAGAAGCTTCTTAAGTTTCAAAGAAGGTTTTTAGATTTGAAGTAAAACATCTTCAAAGAAAAACTAGAAAGTCCAGTTGCTTCTTGAAAAAGCACCTTTGGGACTACTATGATCTGAGAATCTTCATAGACTTTTAGATTCTGTTTTGGTGCTATTTTTTAAAACTTGGTAGAGAAGATCCAGATTATAGTGAACTAAAGCTGAATGATGTTGCTCAGTTTTTGCTGCTTTGAGGCAGTGTTGCTTTCTTCATCCAAACTGCATCTGAGCTATCTGAACATATGTTTTCTCTCTCCTTGCCTAAAAGGCCAAAAATTATACTTCCCTAAATGAGAAATAGGGAAACATGCTCTTAAAAAACAGAAAGCAGACTCAGTCTTCCTCCCCCCCTCCCCCCCACCCCCCCAAGAAACTGAGGAGGCCACCTTTTAAAAATGCAGATTTGGTAATCCATTTAAGACAGGATTAAAACCCCAAGGAAGCCAGCATCTAGGATTAATTATATTTGGTAAACAAGATAAAAAATCCAAGGAAGCCAGCACTTGAGTCATTGCCCCTTCGCGAGACAGACTAATTAAAATCAAATAACAAAATATACAAAGCAAGCCTCTAAATTACAAAAAAACTGTATAAAAATCCATGTACTGACCAAACCAATTGATCAGTTGACCCAGGACTGCTATTTGTTCTGTTCATCATTAAACCATCTTTCCAATCAGCCTCCATGTTTCTTTTTCCCAGCTTGAAACTAAACCAGGTGGATATTTCTTCTAACACACATATGACCATTCCAGTATCCCCATGGTCACATGATTAAAATTCAGACACTTGGCAACTGATTCATATTTATGACAGTTGCAGCCTCCGGGCAGTAGTGGGTTTCAATTTCTTCTGCTACCGGTTTGCTCATGGGCGTGTGCGTGCTCGCATGCACGTGCAATGCTTCTCCGCATGCTCAGAGACATCCAGGTGAGTGGGCAGCGCCTCCCGCCACAGCTGCTACTAGTTCGCCCAATCAAGGGCAAACCAGTAGCAACCCACCACAGCTCCTGGGATCATGTGATCACCTTTTGTGACCTTCTGACAAGCAATGTCAAATGGAAAGACAGATTCACTTAACAACTAACTCACTTAACAACTATCTTGCTTAGCAATGAAAAATTTGGGCTCAATTATGGTCATAAATCAAGGACTATCTGTAATTAGTTCTATAATAGTAGAACTATAGAAGAGTAGTTCTATAAATAAGAACACTACACATGAATCTTTAGGTTAATATAGCTTAAAACAAGTCACTCAGTTGTATATAATTGATCCATTTCTTTGCTGCCTCTCATAAATAGATTCCAGTTGTCAAGTATCTAAATTTTGATCATGTGACCATGGGGATGCTGCAACAGTTGTAAGTGTGAAAAACAGTCATAAATCACTTTTGTCACTGCTGTTGTAACTTCAAATGGTCACTAAATAAATGGTTGTGAGTTAAGGACTACCTATAATGCATTGTGCTTCAGACTTCATTTCAAAAAAGGAAGTGAAAAAGGAAGTGTGCAGGGCAGTGACTACCATGGTTCAGGAAGAGTGGAAAAGATTCATTTCAAAAGATACTGGTAAAAAAAAAAATCTCTTTCCTGGGAGGATTCCTCTGGAAAAACAGGGATGCAAGAACATAACCATAATGTAATATAGTATGTGTGTCAGAGGTGGTATTCAACAGGTTCTGACCAGTTCTGGAGAACTGGTAGCGGAAATTTTGAGTAGTTTGGAGAACCGATAAATACCACTGACTGGCCCCACCCCTTCTATACTCTGCCTCCCAAGTCCCAACTGATTGGAAGGAAATGGGGATTTTGCAGTAACTTTCTCCTGGAATGGGGTGGGAATGGAGATTTTACAGTATCCTTCCCCTGCCATGCCCACCAAGCCACACCCACCAAGCCATGCCCACTGATAGTAAATTTTTTTGAATCCCAGCACTGATACGTGTTGAGTAGAAAGTGAAGAAACATTTCTAGAAAATAGCATGAAAGCAAACCAACCTAATGTATTTGTCAGAAGGATGGATATTAGCTAATTGGTTTAGCGTAGTGTATGAGAGAGAAGGAGGGAGGGAGGAAAGGAGGGAAGGAGAGAGAGAGGGAGGGAGAGAGAGAGGGAGGGATGGAGAGAATCAGTCTGATTCCCATGACTGATAATCTATCATAACAGTCCACTGTGATTTTGTGGTAGATTTTTTTCAACTTCCTGTTCTAGGAGATGCAGAGAATGATTAGCCCAAAGTCACTAAGCAGCTCTTGTGTGTAGGAGCGGACTCTTTGTATGCACATATAGATGACTTTTGACTTTATTTAATAAAACAGGAAAACTGGGGGGAAAAGTATTATTCTCCTGTATTTTGAAGACAATTGTGTACCTGAAAATCTGACTGGTAGTTTTAAAATAAAGCATGGTAAGGAAAGGATAGAACAAGTTTTGGGATATCGTCAAACCATCAGGCTAGAAAGAAGACTGAATTATTATTCCAGTTAATGATTATTTTGTGGTTTTAGGCACAAAGCCAGTTGGGGAACTTTGGGCCAGTTGCTCTCTCTCAAACTAGGAAGGAGGTAATAGCAAGCTGCTTTGGAAATCCTGCCAAGAAAATTGCAGGGACTCATCTAGGCAGTTGCCAGAAATTAATGCTGACTTGAAGGTATACATACAATCTGAGATTAAAAAAAACAAAATAGCCAGTTTGATGTAGTGGTTAAAGCAACTACACCTGGTGGGTGTCATTTTTTTTCAGCCCTGCAAAGAAGGCAATGACAAAAGGCACACACACACACACACACACACACACACACACACACACACACACACACACAATGACAAGTGGGCTTCGAAGTTTAGATGTGGAGATTGATGTGCTTCTGTCTTGGGTTTGATCTGAGGCATTTGGATGTGTATGTTACAATGATATGCCCTGAGGTCATATGAAATCTAGAAAGGAAGATTGCCCTCAGATATGTAGACTCTTCACTATGTGTAGATTTATTATGAGGTTATCAAACTGGAGTATTAAAGATGATTTCCCTTATCAGCCTAATTTGGCTAAAAAGGGAGGTGGGGCAAATCAGAAGCCTTTAATTTCTAACACTGGTATTTTAATTAAACGATGGGAACTATTTCTAAACCTGCTGACATATAAGCATATCTTTGCCCTGTATTTTGGTAATCTCTATCTGGTTATCCTGCATTAACTTGCCCAACTGTGCTGTGGAGTTTATAACATCTCTTTCATAGAATACGCTTATCATATTACAAAAGAATAATGTAGTTTTTATGGGTGAATTTGCATTTTATTGGCTCCTTTTTGCTTTTTGGAGTTATGACCAGTGGTGAAATCCACTTATCTTTGCTACTGATTCGGGAACAGGAGCATGTGCCTCTTCTGTCATGTGCAGAGGATCAAAACGGGACATAATGACGTTCCAGCGGGTGGGTGGAGCCTCCTGCCACTGGCACTACCGACCGAATTTCACAACTGGTTATGATGTACTGCTGGCTCACATTCAGTTTGCAATTGATCAATTATTATTACATAATTTTTTTTCTTTTTTACAAATGCCACTAACAAACAGGCCTCTCTCATTCTAAACATCTGCATTTGGTTTCTGTTTCCTAAATGAAAACTATGAACTTTGTTATATCACTAATGTAGCAAGATTTCTTAGAATGTTTTTTCTGTCTTCCATGATATTAGCTATCCCCTTCACTCAATTTGTATTATTTAATAAGTATTCCCTTCACTTTTTCATTTTAAGTCATTAGGAAACATGTCAAAGAATGCAGGGTCAAGAATGAATTAGTTATGGCACTTCACGCTGTTCTGATAAGGAACAATTTATGAAGACACTCTAAGAATTATTTTTTGGGATCAATTACATACCCACCTAATAATCATACCATTCACACCAGCTTGCTTAATTGCAGAGTGTTTCTTTGCTACGTTTGAACAGCATTCATGTTGGTGCCATGCCAATGACATGAGCAGTCTTTGGGCTCTGTAAGAATTGCCCATGTAACACTAGCTATGTTGGATAACAATCTGCTTCTGGGTGCAAAGCAAGGTATTGGTGATATCTTTAAAGCCCTTCATGGCATAGGTCCAGAGTATTTGAGGAACTATTTCATCCTACTGGAATTTGCACACATCTCACCTATGCCGGCAGAAAAGGTATGCTGTGGGTCCCTGCGGCCTGATGGGACCCACAGCATGATTCTTCTGCCAGCATGGGTGGGATGTAGCAATCCCAGTAGGATGAGATGGTCCCTCAGATAGCCACTCCCATCTATTCTCTGCCTCCAGAGTCCCAGCTGATTGGGAGGAAATGGGATTTCGCAGTAACCTTCCTTTGGACTGGAGGGAGGGAATGGAGATTTTATAGTATCCTTCTCCTGGAGTGGGGTGGGAATGGAGATTTTACAGTATCTTTCCCCACGCCCACACCCACAGAACCGGTAGTAAAAAAATTTGAATCCAGCACTGGTGTGTGTGTGTGTGTGTGTGTGTGTGTGTGTGTACAGACACACAAATACATTGTTGTTGTTGTAAGCCACCCTTGTGGTAAGGTGGGTAGCCTATAAATTTTATGCAAATTTTATACAAACAAACGAACAAATTCAAAAGATATCATGGTCAGAGAACTCCCACAATGTACAAAAAGAGTCACCCAATGAAAAATTGACAACAGGTTAGCTAAGATGAATTTGTTCTTGAAAATTCATGCTGGCTTTGGACAATTTCCACAATGTTTCAAGATCCTTACAGAATGATTATTTAGTTTACTTCCCAAGTAACAATGTCAGACTGATTTTAGTTGCTCTCCTGGAACTTCATTTGATTAGTTTTGAAGTTATGTCACTTTTCCAAATCTCTCTGGGCAGGTTATACTTTAAAAGTGAAAACAATGAAAAATCAAGAAATAGATTATTGATGTCTAGGAGAGAACACAAACTAAACAAAGCAATATAAGTCACTGAACAAAATCAGCCGTGCATATGTATGCAAGTGCTTCAAGTCAGTTTTTGACTTCTGGCAACTGTAGGGCTAAGCGCCGCCCAAACTGGAGCTGGTCATGGAAAAATGAGGTTCATGATCATCATTTTAATACAGTGTTCCCTGTAGGATATGATCAGGCTGAGACTGAGGGAAAGGTCAAGTGCGTCATCAGTTTAGAGTCCCTACGTGCCCAGAAGAGATCTAAGTCCACCCGATCTTAATTTTGTTAACTCTTATTTATTGCTAATTTGCTTTGGCCATTAGTAGTTTAGGCTTTTGTAGAGACTGTTAGCATCAGTGGTGGGTTGCTTCCTGTTCTCCCCAGTTTGGGTGAACCAGTAGTGGCGGCAGTGGGAGGCTCCGCCCACCCACCCACCCAGACATCATTAAAAATACTCTGCACATGTACAGAAGCTTCTGTGCACTTACAAAGCCCACCCATGCGCCCGCATTCTACCAATAGCGAACCGGTAGTACCGGGATTTGAAACCCACTATTGGTTAGCATGCAATAAACTTGTAATCAGTTGAACCACCTTGCTTCCTGATTAATTGCACCTGACACCACTACCCCAAATTATGCAGTTGAGACAGATTAACAGATTAATTTGCTTTTGGTTTAGGATAATTTTAGAAACCAAGGCTTTGTAGATTTAAAGTATGATATCATAACTTAATAGAGTATATGAACCCAGTCAAATTGAATTTATTCAATAAACTATAATTAATGATTTACCATTCAATGCAAATTGTATATGATGGTTGTGAGAATCTTAGAAATTCTGTAAAATTAACAGATGAAGAATAAAGACGATGTTTCCCAATGATAGGAAAACTTTAGACCAGGTGTATCCAACCGGTGCCTGCGGGATGCATGCTACTTTAGACAGCTAGTTATGCTGCTCCCAACAAACCAATAGACAATTTAAAATTAAAGGAAGTTTGTCATTAATATATATCTGTGATGGTGAACCTGTGCCATGAGTGCTGGAAGTGGCACACAGAGCTGTCTCTCCAGTCACGCAAGCAATCACCCATTGCTCTTCTGGTTTCCGGAACATGTGTACGGGGTGGTGCCGAAAAGGTTCACCAACACTGCTATATATTAATGTTATTATATATTTTATATGTGTCCCAAGACAATTTCTCTTCACTCAATGTGGCTCAGGCAAGCCAAAAGGTTAGATAGCTATGTTTAGATTTTAAACTGTAATACAATTTGTTCTGAGCTTTTAATATAATGTATTACATGAATCCATCTATTGTGGCTTAATATTACTTGGGAACTAGACAATCCAGTAAGGCCACCATATCCAAAATGCAAAAGTCCGCATGTAGACCATTAGTTGATCGGGAAGAATTGCCAGATGTGAAAAATCAAAATAACATTAAATTCCAGTTCAGAAGATTTATTGTTGAAACCTATACACAAGAATCTGGTCAAGTAATGGTCAACATTAAGTTGATGCTAGGGGAATCTTTACTTGGACATGTAAGATTCTAGGCTGAGTCCTCTCTTGAGTCCACCCCCATGGTCTGCCTGGGCTTTTTCTACATCCTCCTCCCCTCCAACTCCCCCACCCCTGCTGCTTCCATGGGCTTGTTGCAGTCCTTGTTATCTGCTGACATCTTAGACATCCAGAAGTCTTTAAATGCTCTATGTATCATTTTGAAAACTTGCCCACTGTGTGGTTATTGTGGCAAAGATGCAAATCTCTTCTCTCAAAGGTAGGGGAACCACAATTCTGCCCTTATTTTTCAAGACCCCTACTCCATTGCAAACAGGCAGTGGTGGGATTCAGCCAGTTTGGGCTGGTTCAGGCAAACAGGTAGTTAAATTGCTAGTTGGCCCTGCCTCTCCCTGTCCTGCCCCTTCCAGGAGGCCCCATATGCCCCATTTTGACTCCCAGATAAGTGCATGTAGGCCTCCTAGGCTCAAAATGAGGTGCAGAGGGGCAGTGTGTTCCCCCCCTCCCCAGTGGCCTGTTTTTGCTCCCAGGGGAGTGCAGGAGGCTGAGTGTTGCCTGTCACACCCCCTGGCCATGCCCACCATCCCACCCAGCTCGTATTAGGGCAGAGAACCAGTTATTAAATTATTTGAATCCCACCACTGCAAACAGGGATGCAGTACTTGGTGGGGTTCCTCAAGGTCCCCCATCCAGACCTGCAAGAACTGGATTACATAATCAGGTGAAAAGTTTTAAAGTGAATTGACCAGATTCAGGCATGAAGAATCAGGATCTCACATAAATTCAAGTTCATAAGATTTATTACTCAAGCCTATACATAAGAATCTGGTAAACAAATGGTCAAGATTATATTGGCACTAGATAAGAGTTAATACAATTCAAGGGGAGTGGATTTGCAGCATTTATGGATGCTCTAGGTTTGTCCTCTCTTGATTTTGCCCTGGGCTCTGTCTGTCCCTCTTTTACCGAGTTAGCATTTTCTCTTTGCTACCTTCTAGTGATCATCTGGATTTTTTCTGGCCAGGATATCCGCGTTGAAAAACATTAAATATCCTAGATTGGGTTATACATATGTCAGCCAGTCTCTGTTAGGCTGCTGCAGTAACACATTAAACATGATTTGTTTCCTTGTGCGCAAATGTGCATTTAACTAACAAATTATAAGGAGGGGGAAATGCTAGAGTGAAGATACAGATCCATTGCTGAATGCTTCTGTAACGCTTCAGCAATGCTTCTGTAATGCTTCTGTAATTCTGTAATTCAGCAATTCTTCTGTAATTCTGTAATGCTTCAGCAGAGTAAAAAAAAATTCATTATTTTATATAAAGCCAAATAAAATTATGTAAAATAATCTCTCTCTTTCTTAAGAAATCAACCTGCTGACAGATGCAAATGTATAGAGGCAAATCTGACTTTCATTGAAATGTTCTATGATCTTCACTTTCAAAGAGCTTCACCACGTGGTTTCGAGGGTGGGAGTGCTACTCCACGACTTACCCTTTGTCATTGCTGCACATAAACATGTTTTTTTTAAATTGTCTGTGTAACTGGTAGCAGAGTACATGTTGTTCTCTCAGTTAACAGCCAGAGACTTGTGAGAATGGAAGAACAATGCCAAGAAAACATTTAAAAAAACAGAAAGAAAGAAAAGTGCAGATTATCTGTCTCCGACAGGAGTAATATAGTATATGTTTACTTAGCATAAAAACCTCCCCCAAATAAGGAATGGAAAATCTGTAAGCAAAAGAAGAAGAACAAGAAGCAATAGTTACTGACTGAGAACCAATTTAGTTTGCCTGAAGGTTATTTTTATCAGCTTGGTAACCTTTATATTTACATCTTTGTTGTTGGAACATGACCTCCCCAACTCCTGTTCATCTGAAAGTGTCTGCAGCTGATCCGCCCTTTACTTAAACCTGTCAATTCATTTCAAGTTGTCTAGAGTTAAGAAGAACCTATGGGAGGCAGGCTTAAGTCTCTGTTTTTGAAAGCTTACAGCCTCAAAACAGTTGGAATAATCTTCCAGCTTTGTTACAAATGGTTCCTGTATTGTCAAGCATTAGGAAACACTTAATCCTTTTCATAAAGCTTGGCTGTGTGCAGCATAAATAGAAGTGGCACAACTGCAATGAAGTCCTCTCCTCCTGTTTCCCTACAAAGGCAGGGTTCCTATTGCTACCACACTTCTCTGAGGCAAGGCACTGTGATATATAGAGATTTTAGCAACACAAATTGATTCTGGATTCCAGCATACTCAGAATTTGAGATATTTAGAGCTGTGGGATAGGATTTTTTCTAACTGATATAAAGTATTTCCAAGGGCAAGATGGGTTATTTCTTTTCCTCCTGATTTTCTTATTCTTTTCTTTCTCAGGGGAAACCAAAGTTTTCAGAGGTATATCTTGTTTTGTAGTCAGCAAGACTATATAGTATCATCTATTGCTATATTAAGTCAGTGGCTAGGTTTATATACTGTGATAATTGCAATTTGCTTAACCAAAGAAATCTTTTTGGTGGGGTTTATAAAATATACCATCAAACTCAAAACCACAAAGTGTATGTGGATGTTTAGATGTTTATGAGTAGAAACCTCTCCACATTGCTTTTTTAAAATGTTTGTAAAGCATTTCAGAATCGAAACAGTGAACTAAAAAGTCAGCTGGATTGATATTTGCTTAACTTTAAAAAAAGGCATATTCTTTCTAGTCAGTTTTCTAATCTAAATTATCATTGACAACCTGAGTTTCAAAAACAAGATAGCTACTAGATCAGGGGTGCCAAACTTAATTTCATTGAGGATCACATCAGGGTTGTGTTTGTGGGCCCTGTTTTCGGCTAGGATAGCTTCCTGAAGCTCTCTGCCAGTGAAAACGAGATAAAAAGAATATGTTTTTGTTGGCAGATGGCTGCAGGCGGCCATCCTGGCCGAAAACGGAGCCTGGGAAGACTGTGCACGGCCTCCTGAGCTCCGTTTTCATTGGCAGAGGCACTGCGGGCCAGTCCTTTGCTGTTTCCAGGGTAGCTCTGCGGGCCAGATCTAAGCACTCCATGGTCCAGATCCGACCTGGGCCTTGATTTTGACACCCCCGTACTAAATGAAAAGCACAGAAACACAAAAAAAACTTTTTATCTACAGGCCTTTCCAGAAATACATACCCAAGATATGATAGCTGTAGTATATAATCTAAATAATATTGTTCAATTGTATACATTTACTAAGTTTTTCCAGTGAAAAGACTACAATTTCTATCATTTGGTGGCTTGGTATTTATCTTTTTATCATTTCAAGATTATAATTCTTATCTTCTATATTGGAAACTTCTCTACAAAAGTATTTTAAAGTTTCATTGAATTCTTAATTCTTTTTAAGAAGTCACGTGGATTACCTTTGTAGAAATTAATTCTGAATTCTTCTGATTTTCTGTCGGTAACAGAAAAGTCTTCATTTTTTTCTGCTGGAAAAACTCATGGTGCCATTTTCTCGTATCTTCTTTTATATATACTTAATGTACACAACCAACTTTGGTATTCTTTGGAGTCAGCTGATCTAGATAATGGAAGATGTCTTAATAATTGTGATTTGTTTTGTGGACCCTGGTACAAAAGCAGTCATCACATTATTATAGTAAAGCATTTCTTGAATTTGCCAAGTTTGACAATATCTGACCTGAATACATAGTCTCCCAATAACAACTTCTGACAAGAAAAAGGTGTAATTTTATTTATGAACAACTTTTAAATTCTAGTTTAAAACATAAGGTTCATCCTTTTATACATGCTGGTATTTACAGATGGAGAGTATGGATATATTTTGTAAAATGAATATCAACAGGAACACATATCTGTGAACTATATATCAATTTTTCATAAACTTTTTCCAATCCCTACCTTCAAAATCAATTCAGCTTTAGTTTTTATATATTTAAGTAGATATGGCTATGTTACTGGGGAATTATAGTTAAATCCAAATTTGGAGGATACCATTTGGAGGAAACCATGGTAGGAAGTTTCTCAATTCCAGGTTGCTTCTCTAGTTGGTTATTTTCCATCCATTGTTTCTTGTCCTGCCCTCTGGTGCTTTGGAAAATAAGTTGACTCCCTCTTCTTTGTGGCAGTCCCTCAAATATTAGAATAATTGCTATCATGTCACCCTTAGTTTTTTTTTTCTAGACTAGGCAAAATCCTGCAACTGTTCTTCATATGTTTTATTCTCCAGGCCTAAGAGCTAGAATGTCAGAACATCATAGTATGAGGTACAAAAATGGAATAGACCATAAAACAAATAAATACATTTCATGAACAGCATAGCAGATAAACACATATACATTTTATGAAATACAGAGTCCAGCAATATTTTTTAAAAAACATTTTATTATAAGCATAGTGTATTTCAAGTGACCTGTTTCAGAATGTAAATTGTGACAGAAATGATTCATTCTAAAATTAAAAACACTTAATTTCTCACATTCTGCAAGTTTTTGATAAAACGTGTTGTATACAAAACAGTATTCAACTTTATTTTGCTCAAAAACATTTTTGTTAAGTGTACTTAAGCTCATGTTTGTTCCAGTCAAATACAAGTTATTTAAACTATTCAGTAACATGGAGAGGCAGAGACCACACCTCTACAAAATCTAGTAATTTTGTAGAGGCAGTGCATGGATTGACAATGTTTGTTTTAAAGTTTATTTTTAATTTTCATATGTTTTTTAAACCACCCATCTTTCTCAAATAGTGTGCATCAAAGTATTAAAATATAAAAACAGTATATAAATGTTAACAAATTTAAAAAGAGGCAAGGATGATAAAATAGTGTTATAATTAATTAAAAGGCTAAGGGAGGGCTTTCAGGGAACCAGCCAGACCTGTGTACCTCTGGGTCCCTCACAGAGCAATTTTTAAACTATTTTTCAGAAGGCCAAAATAGTGCTGACCTACCTCACCTTTGTTGGGGGGAGGGGAATATTTCACAGGATGGAAGCAACAGCAGGGAAAGCTTTCTTTCTGGACCCCACCAGTCAAAGTTCTTTAATTGATGGATATATCTGCAATAAATCTCCCCTGCTGTACCGGATGGCATAAGAATACTTCCATAGGAGCCTGACCCAGGCCATGTAGGGCTTTATAGGTCATAACTACCAGTAATACCTTCAATTGTATTGGAAGCAAATGAGCACCTAATATAATTCATAGAGGAAAGATATTACATGTATCCTTCTTTGGGCATCTAAACTTGCTCATGCATTCTATACTAGATGAAGCTTTTGGCTATTTTTCAAGGGTAGCCCCATGTACAGTGCTATACAATTATCTAAACAGGAGTTGACCAGGATATGAATGACCAAGTAGAGAGCCTTCCTACCAAGGAAACTTGAGCAAAGGTCTTCCTAGCCATAGCTACCATCTGCTCTTTGAGGACCCTTGGGTTAAGTACTATGTCTGTCAATATTTAACTATCCACCCAAAATGATAGCCTCCTGGATTATAGAAGAGCTACCCATAGCACACTATCTTTCCAGGGTTCAGTTGAAGTCTTTTGTTCCCCATCCAACCCACCATAGCTTCTAGGCAGTGAAGAAGAATATCCATCACATCACCTACTTTTCCCAGGATGGAAATTTATAAGTGGGTATTATTAGCATATTAGTGATATTTCATTGCATGGTGACAGAAGATCTCAGTTAGCATTTGATGTTATAAAGGATGGAAAGAGAACTGAACCCTGTGACATCCCATAAAACAGAGGCCTTAAATGGATCTCTCACTCCTTATCAACACCAATCCTCAGAGAAAGGAGGTGAGCCAGCACAAAACTGTTCTACCACCCCCAACTCCCTAAGTTGTTCCCAAAGGAATACCATGGTTGATAAATCAAAAGCTACCAAGAAGGATAAGGTTGGATGTACCACGTCCATCCTGTTCTTGCAAGACTGTTGACCATTTTCAGCTCCCTCATCCCCTCCATAAATCATGGGGAGTATTGCATATAAACGCAAACCTGTTAAAGGCTCTGGCTGATTCCCTATTCCGGACAGTCTCCAGGTCCTTTGTAAAAATTGTTGAGCAGATCAGCAGCAAAATTAGCAAATCAACTCTTTATGTTATGTACTATATTGCTCAAGTTACACAAGTATTGTGTATTGCTCAAGTTACACAAGTATTATTGTAACAGCCAAAATTGAATTAACATCTGTACTAATGCTATTAGTTTGATACCATTTATGATACCCACCAGAATATGATACTCAAGCAGTCCATAAATATCTCATCAGGAGTATCTTCAATGCACTCTGACTACCGAATATGCACTTGCCATTAGCATAACAATTAAATTTATTTTTCATGATTAGGATCATAAATAATAGTTAACATAACATTCAGAATTTTCCAAGCTTGCATTATATTTTCAGCAGAAAACATTCAATATTTCATCATTGTTAACTGCCAAGCCTTTGGTTGGCACTGTACCAATTGCACATGATACCTCATATGGATGAGATCGCTTATTCACATGAATTTAGAATCTATGAAAAAGTGGAAATTAGCAAATACAGCACTGATAAAACTGCTATAAAGAAGAATGGATGCAAAATTGTCACAATAATCCCTTAAAAATGTATTAAGATTAGCTCTTTAGCAATTCTGCCTAAAAAGAAAAGGCAGTGGTACTAGCTTGGCCCTTAATAGATTCCTGGTTTTAAGGAACACCATTCCTTACAATCAAGTATTTTTACAATCAATTCTTCACAAAATATTCTACCATTGCTACTCGTTGCTGCTGCATAGATAATTATTTTTCTTGTGTTTCAGTTAATGTATTTCCTAAATTATTAAAAATGTAGATATTATATCCTCAGCCAGCCTATTGATCATTACAGTCTTATGAAAGACCTGCGATAAATTACTAATATATTTTAAAAGTTGCATTTTATTTGAAGTACAAAAGGAGGCTGTCAGATTAAATATCAAATACAACCTAAATCCATATTGTGAAATAATTTCAACTTAACGGATCCATAAATAATTCCATTCATAAAAGTTTTTACTGATAGCCTCATATCCTATTCAATTAACGGATGATCTAATTCTATCCATTTCAATTCCTTTGAAAATCCTTCATAGTTTTCCATTTCCTTCAATATAGATATAGCTAGAAGCCATACAGCTTTTTTTCTCTCCAAAACATAGGAATCTGAAAACATTAGAATTTTTGGAGTGTTAATCTAAACTTCAAGACCACCAATTCGTGCATTACTCTATCCCTTTAATTCTCCTAATAGTTTACATTGCACAAACACAGCATGGGTAGCATCCATTCAGTATAATTTCTTTCATCTCATTTAAGTCTTTGTATTGAACAGTAGTGACTTCAAGTAATTTACTTCATTAATTCTTTCTGAAACTGTGATTTGATCCCATCTCAATGTGTTGGACAAATGTGTTGTACTCTTCACACAACAACATTCTGTGTTGATGGATTTGTTTTTTGCCTAGGAACACACCAGTCATCTGCTTCTACTGAGGCCTGATAATGTTTACATGCAGATTTATTGAATACAGGAAGTTTCTCTATAGACTCTGTAGAAAGTGCCTGAAAAGTTAAAAATATAAATAGACAGTTGTTACTATTTAGAGATAAACTTATTATTTTTGCCACAATTTGCATATGTGTACAATGGATAGATTTATCTATGCGATATTATTCTACTAGTTTAAAAATTCTTGTTTTCATATTTTGCAAGACTTTGTACTTTTTTCATTCCTGTCTTCCAGACAGAATAGCTGATATATGTGGTATTAATTGATATATCTGCTTTGAAAGATCTGATTTATTTTATGTTTTTTTAAACATTATCCAAATTATCTTTTGGAGACAGAATTTTGTTTATAGTAATTAGTTTACCCAGACTTAATAAACATTTTACTCTGCTTTTTCAAGTCAAATTTTGAACACAGACCAGCATAATTATGTATCAAAACAGTTCATAATCCAACCAATAATATGATAAATAAATAATTTGCCCAAATTTAAACAGAATAAAAAATATATTCTGCCAAGTATCATTGTTGTCTCTCAGCAAGATGGACAGCAAACAAATTTAATAAATAAATAAAACTGCACAAATTATAAAGGCTATTTTTTTAAAAAGGACAATGCATAAATTACTAGTAAGCCAAATAAAAAAGCATCTGAAAATAGACTACCACATTTGAAAGGAAAAATAAAAGTACAGAACACACCCTTAAGTGGATAACAGCTTCTGTTCCATACCCCGAAATAGAGTACAGATTGAGATCTCCGTGAAAGTATTTAGCATAAAGACGAGAAATCGGTAATCCATAACCAAATCCAGCCTAAAAAGAAATAAAATATTTTTCATTAATTGAAATAAATCTCTCTTATTTTAAATTGTATTCAATTCAGGTATCTTAGTAGTTAATGGTCTAAATGAAAATCTTATTTTCCATACATGTAAGAACAGAGGCAATTTTAATTTAAATACTTGCTAAATAAGCATTCTATGGAATAATAAAACAAAGTTGAGAAGAAAGTGCAGAAGAAATGTTTCTAGTTTTGCATGTCCCTATGTCTATAAAATAATGCCAAGATTGTCAATGGCCTACTGACTTTATGTATCAGAAGTCTTATAGTTTTGTCTCTTACCATAGGAGTATTTTTGTTATCCATCACAGGCTTTGGTGCGGTAGAATATGTATAGCTGAAGAGTCTTTCAATTATTCTCAGTGGAACACCACCACCTCTGTCAGAAATCTAGTTAAAGAGAAAAGAAAATACCCATATAATTAACAAATTGCTCGTGGTTGAAACATTCATATTTTCTAATGACCCTTTTTGTCATTCAGACTTACTAATTTAAAAAAAGAAATTCTGCCAAAAGAGTACTTGGCTGGAGATTGTTCACCTAGTTCTAATTGGTTGCAATCTATAAACCATCTATTTACTCCATATTAAGCCTACTTAAATCAAAAGGTCTTTCAAACAGTAAACAAGGATAGATCATCTTTCCCTCTGGATGGGATGACATTTCATCAGATTGAGTGGTGTGCAATTTGTGGGGTCTTCATGGAGTCGCAGCTCCTGCTCAAGGAGTAGGCGGTAGGTGGCAGGTCTTTGTAGAAATTTGTGCATCAGTTGCAACCTTTCCTGGTCACTCAGGCATTGTCACTTCACATCTGAATTACTACAATGCACTCTCCTTTGGGCTGCCCTTGAAAGAAACTTCAACTAGTCCAGAATGTAATAGTGTGCACGATAATGGGGATCTGCAATTTTGGTCGCAACACCTCTGTTGCATGAATTGCTCCGATTTAAGAGTTTCTTTCAAGCTGCAATTTGAGATGCTGGTCATCAGAATGTGCATGCTGCTAGTCCCTTCACCTAAAAATCTGATGGGAGCTAGGAAGTCTGTCTTTTCCATGGCAGCCACTGACCTATGGAAAATGCTGCCTTGAGAAGTTCAGTAGGATGTCATCCTTTTAGCTTTTGCAAGGTTTTATAAATAAGGTTTTGAAGACCTGGATTCTCCCCCAAGCATTGGGAGATGATTAGATGCACATTAGAATGGACTGGTGCCAGGCATTTTTGTTTTAATTAGTTGAATTTTAAAGTTTTAAGTAATTATATATAAATAATTTATATATATATAAATTATATTTATATATTGGATTTTTGATTGGGAGACACCCAGAGTTAGTTGAAAGATGGATATCAATATAAATATTTTAAATAATAAAATAAATTATTTTATTAAATTTTATTTATTTTATTATTTATTTAACTCTCATATCAAATGTAGTAAGTATCTTAATATTAGATAAATTAAATTTATGGCCATATAAAATATAAAATAAAATAGTCTATATAAAATATAGAATATACAGAAAGTTCAAAATAAAATTGATACAAGGAAAATATCTTAATAAAATATCAACATTCAGGTAAATACTTCACGTTTACACTACACCCCGGTCTGATCAATATAAGGAATCCATTGGTTAACTGACTTAGCTATAAACTTAGATGTTCTGTTCATGAAGTGTAGTTTAGAACGCAGGAGGAAATAGGAGAATCTGTAATTCAAATCGCAGTGGGCTGGTTTTTTCAAGTAGGGAAAGTACCTTAATTGTTAAGTCTTCTTTTCCAAGAACAACAGTCACCTCAATTGGATCAAGGGAAGGTTTTTTTTCCTGATGTTCAACTGTTGCTCTCATTGCATTCTATACAGAAATTAAGAAGAATTTAATTTAGTTTGTAAAGGTTTTAAAATATTAAAATGTGCCGTATCCCATTAAGATAGAAATTTGCTTTTGACAATGAAAATGAACTGCATCAGTGATGGGTTGCTACAGGTTCACCCTGGTTTGGGCGAACCGGTAGCAGCAGCAGTGGGAGGCTCTGCCCACCCACCCAGATATCATCAAATAAGCCACCAATTGTGCAAGTTTTCCCACTTAAAAAGATGAGAGAGGCCTGTAATTGACATCATAGGTAGACCTCAACTATGAGAGACAAAATGAGAAAACAAATCCAAACAATCATATTGTGCAGAAGTGGCGTGTGTGCAAGCGAACCAGTAGCAAAAGTAAGTGAAACCCACCACTGAACTGCATACATAATTGACTAATAGAGTAATAACTCTTTTGTCATATTAACAAGAAAACTATCTTATTAACAAAGATTCAAAGGTAGTGAATGGGTGGCAGACAAATTATCTCCCTTGTCAGGACCCTATTTTAAATACACAGAAAGAGCCACTTTAAACTTTAACCATCATTCTTTCAATTTTAACTATTATTGGAATACTAATGTTGGGTATACAATATTAGTATACTATATTAGTATACAAATGCTAATTTCAGCTAAATAAGTTACCAATCCCTGTTTTAATGTACTCTTAAAATAAAAGTTTTAAAACCAATTACAAACCTTGAGAAGTTCAAACAACATGTGAAAGAGATGAGAAGGTACATATACCATGTAAATAGGCTCTCCAGGTGCTTTTGCTAAAAAAAAAAATACAACACAAAATAAATAAACTTTTATTGTATTACTGAAATTTTATTCCAAACAATTATTATGGATGAAAAGAAAGTTTTCAATGAGATCTGTCCATCCCACACTGCATTCTGAGATCGATCATCTTTTATTTTCTAGCACTTTAAGTCTAACTAGTTTTTCAAATCTTTATATGTTCTCAAATTACATCTTTCCCTATAATCTGCCTGCACAGATTTGTGCAACTCCTCTGGCCTACCTTTCATGATAAATTTTTCTTGGATTATTGCAAGTGAATATTGAATGGTGAATTTATTCTCTTTTTTTTAGTACACCCTGAAATCAACTATTGCACAATTGCATGTCGAAGTCCTTTCGTATTTGGCACAGTGCTGCATAAGTGAATGAATGCAGCTGTGCACATGTAAGCATTATCTGTAGGGAAAATGTGATTCGCTAGCAATTCTAGGACATATTTACTGAAGATAAGAAAAACAGTAGTAAGGATTATTGAAAGTGAAAAGCTTTCAAATAGACTAGTATAGTCAGAAAAAAAATCTTACCATTTATTTGAGTAAGCTTTAACTCTGGAGAAGCAAAATAGTGTTGATCACAAAGCATCTGGGAACTCTGGAAAGCATCTAAATGTATTTTTAAGAACAAGATTGAACAACTTTTATGTTATAGTATTATTTTCTAAACACCAGACAACTCAGAATTATACAATATTTATTACATGAATTTATTGTATAAATTTTCCATTATTTACAAGAATTGATTTATTACAGTCAGCAAATGTACTATGGGCTTAAAACACTGTTGAAATAGATTTAAGATTTTTCTATTAAAATATATTTATTTTATTAAATGTTACATTTTTAGCTGCCTTTCTACTTATATTATTTATTTATTTATTTATTTGTTTGTTTGTTTGTTTGTTTATTTATTTATTTATTATTTTAATTTTTATACTGCTCTTCTCCTGAAGGACTCAGGGGGTACACAGCCATAGTAAAAACAACATATATCACAAAATTTAAAAACAGTTTAAAACATATTAAATAATTTGGCCCTATATTAAAATTCAAAAACTAAAACACCTATTAAAATTCATTATTTAGCCAGCCCAGCCTGTTGAAACAGTAAGGTCTCAAGGGCACGGCAAAAGGTACATAGGTCGGGGATCATACGTATCTCCGGGGGCATTTCATTCCATAGGGCCGGAGCCCCCACAGAGAAGGCTCTCCCTCTGGGGGTCGCCAGTCGACATAATTTGACTGACAGCACCCTGAAGAGTGCCTCTCTGTGGGAGCATATTGGCCAGTGGGAGGCCATCGGTGGCAGAAGGCGATCTCGTAAATATAAGCACTCAAGGTGGCTTGCAAAAATAAAATGCAACATAAAGAACACAATAAGGAGTGCAGTATTATTAAATTTAACAACTAAACTATTCTTTAAATACTGGAGATACGGGACTACATTAATCTCCTTAGGAGAGCATTCCATATCCTGAATGCCATTGAGAATGCCATATACCAGACTGCTGAATTTCTGAGAGCTGCAGCATGTTCAAAACAAAGCCATTCCTAGTGATTTAAGTAATGGGGCAGGTTGATTGCAGAAGAAGGACCTTTTCAGATTCTCAGGCCTTAAACCATTTAGGTCTTTAAAGGACCAAATTAACAACTTAACATTGCACCTGGCAGGCAATGGTCAATAAAGGTTATCATACAATCACTACTTTGTAGTGGTCTACAACTAATAGACTTTTGATATGGAACTACAGTTCTGAGATACTATTCATGAGTACTGTAGTTCCGCTGCCTTGATCAAGATGGTTTATAACCAAGGCATGGTTAACTGTTACCAAGTCTGATGAGCTCAAGGAATATTATAATCAGCACATTAACCACATTTGTGGATATATCCTTATTGAGGCCACTATTTGCAAATATAATCTCAAGAATCATTGCTAACCTGCAAACTTGTTCTTTTTGGGATTCTAGAACTGCATTCAAAAGAAGGCTTCATCTTAATCTCCAAGTCTAGTGTTTTCATTATATCTAGAGCATCTCTGCTTTTTTGGATTTAATTTAAGCTTGTTCTCCCTTATCCAGTCCACTATGAATTGGGCAACATTCAAAGGAACTGATTGCTTCCTTGGAATCATTCAGATGAGCATAGCATAGCTGTTTATGAATAGGGTAATGATGGCAGCCATTTCCAAAGTTCTGAATAACTACCCTGATGTTTTCATGTAGATATTATATACATTTATTCAAAAACAAATATGACAGAACTGAACAGGACTTATTACCATGTAAATGTATATAAGACTTAATCATAATATTCTTATATCTGCATATCTTCTTGTATCACAGAAATCAACTATCTAAGATTGTAGTCTAAATTTGCAACCTCCAGATTTTGACTAAATAATTAGAATTTTATGAATGAAAACAACTGTCTTATAGGACCAACTATCTTAATTTATGTTGTGTTCATTCAACTAACTGAGCATTTTGGCAACACTGCTGTTTAAACTAATCAACTATTGATTGTTTTTCACTGAGAAGTATAAATCTTCTTACATCCTCTCAAATTTGTTGTAGTCCCTAGGAAAAAAATTCAGTGCATTCATATTTAATTCTAAGCCATTATTTTTTGAGCAAGCCATCATAAACTTGATATATTCATGGTCCTAAACTAAGCCAAAAAGCAACAAACTACATTCATAATTGTCTGCAATGTATGACTGCTGTTTACATATCAAGCTACATGACAACTATGAGAAATACGTTCTTTTTTATACATACCGTACACTAGATCCACAACATCACAGCAAGGATCAATGCATCCAATATGTCGTGGGTTACACACATTATTGCTATCAAATATAAATGCTGTTGAAATAAAGATATGAAATTGAAGAAATATTTTTTCCCAAAACATTTTCAATAGCTTATGAAAATTGATGTGTCAAAAGAATAAAAGTGTAACTTACTGTGCTGGTTTATTAACATTCGAATAGATACCCGGTTCATGTAAAATCGATCCAAGAAATACTGAATATTGTGATTGATGCATGAATCCATTTTAGATGAATCTCTGTATTCTAATATCCCTTGTGCCATCATGGGCATTACACTGTGATGTCTGTTTCGGATCTTAGTAATGGCATCTATGAAACTGGGAGAAACACAGAACTTCATATTTACCTATATAAAAATTCTGAAAACCAAAATTGCAGTAAACAAATATTAACAGATTAACAGAGTTGGAAGGGACCTTGTAGGTTATCTAGTCCAACCCACCACCCAAGCAAACCCTACACCATTTCTGACAGATGGCAGTCTAGTCTCTCCCACAACCTCTGAAGGTAAGCTATTCCATTGGTTGAGTCTTAGATAGCAATAAATAGTTTGTTATACAAAACATAATAGATGAAAAATGTAAATGCATTAGTTTACATCCTCATATATCAAATCAAAACAACTGATTGTTATGAATAGTACTTTAATAATTTAAATAGTACTTTAATACACAGAGCCTGTGTAGCGTAGAGGGCTAATGCCTCCTACTAAAGGCAGCAATTAACACCAGCTGCCTGTAATTTCTCTGAGTTCAATCCTCGCCAGGCTCAAGGTCGACTCAGCCTTCCATCCTTTCTAAGGTGGGTAAATTGAGGACCCAGTTTGTTGGGGGCAATAAGCTGACTTTGTATAAATATACAAAAGTATGAAGGCTATTGCTTAACACATTGTAAGCCGCGCTGAGTCTCCGGAGAAGGGCGGCATATAAATCAAATTAAAATAAAATAAAATAAATAAATAAATTTATTGTTGATATACTTTATTTAAAAGTGTCACCTTTGCTATATCGAATCTATTAGTTATGCTCCTGCATCATTATCTCATTGTAATATCATTAGTTATCTAAACTCTGAGTTTCAAGTTAGATGAATCATCCAAGATTAACCAACCATTACTTAAAATAGAATAAGCTGCTGAAAAAAGATAACAAAGAAACATACTCTGAAAGAACTTTGTGGTCATCCGATTTTTTATCTTGAAATTCCACTAGTTCCAGTAGGCTTTGAATATACCTGTAAAGAGCACAAGTAATGCAAATATGAGACTATTTATATAGACCAAAGGGCTAATTTAATGTTGTGGTTAAGGCATTGGACTAGAAACTGGGAATCCATGAATTCTAATCCCATTTCAGGCACCAAACCAGCTGGGTAACCTTAGCCAATCACTCTCTCACATGCTTAGGAAGGAGACAATTGTTAACTACTTTTGAAAAACCATGCCAAGAAAACTTTAGGAACTTCTTCAGGCAGGTACAAGGGGTCAAAACTGACCTAAAGAAACACACACACACACAGAATCTATAGAAAAACCTCTTGGCACATATACGGCTAAGAAGTGTTAACAGTAACTTCAAAAACTATACAAATTAGGAGCAAATAGAAGGACCTTCATTATGTACAGTGGGGCAAAAAAGTATTTAGTCAGCCACCAATTGTGCAAGTTTTCCCACTTAAAAAGATGAGAGAGGCCTGTAATTGACATCATAGGTAGACCTCAACTATGAGAGACAAAATGAGAAAACAAATCCAAACAATCATATTGTCTGATTTGGAAAGAATTTATTTGCAAATTATGGTGGAAAAATAAGTATTTGGTCACCTACAAACAAGCAAGATTTCTGGCTCTCACAGACCTGTAACTTCTTCTTTAAGAGGCTCCTCTGTCCTCCATTCATTACCTGTATTAATGCCACCTTTTTGAACTTGTTATTAGTATAAAAGACACCTGTCCACAACCTCAAACAGTCACACTCCAAACTCCACTATGGTGAAGACCAAAGAGCTGTCGAAGGACACCAGAAACAAAATTGTAGACCTGCAACAGGCTGGGAAGACTGAATCTGCAATAGGCAAGCAGCTTGCTATGAAGAAATTAACTGTGGGAACAATAATTAGAAAATGGAAGACATACAAGACCACTGATAATCTCCCTCTATCTGGGACTCCACGCAAGATCTCACCCCGTGGGGTCAAAATGGTCACAAGAACGGTGAGCAAAAATCCCAGAACCACACGGGGAGACCTACTGAATGACCTGCAGAGAGCTGGGACCAACGTAACAAAGGCTACCATCAGTAACACACTATGCCACCAGGGACTCAGATCCTGCAGTGCCAGATATGTGCTTAAGCCAGTACATGTCCGGGCCTGTCTCAAGTTTGCTAGAGAGCATTTGGATGATCCAGAAGAGGATTGGGAGAATGTCATATGGTCAGATGAAACCAAAGTAGAACTGTTTGGTAGAAACACAACTTGTCGTGTTTGGAGGAGAGAGAATGCTGAGTTGCATCCAAAAAACACCATACCTACTGTGAAGCATGGGAGTGGCAACATCATGCTTTGGGGCTGTTTCTCTGCAAAGGGACCAGAACAACTGATCTGTGTACAGGAAAGAGTGAATGGGGCCATTTATCGTGAGATTTTGAGTGCAAATCTCCTTCCATCAGCAAGGGCATCGAAGATGAAATGTGGCTGGGTCTTTCAGCATGATAATGATCCCAAACACACCGCCTGGGCAATGAAGGAATGGCTTCGTAAGAAGCATTTCAAGGTCCTGGAGTGGCCTAGCCAGTCTCCAGATCTCAACCCCATAGAAAAATGGGAATGGGCCAACATACCAGCGACAGTGTCTGCCAACCTTGTGAAGACTTACAGAAAATGTTTGACCTCTGTCATTGCCAACAAAGGCTATATAACAAAGTATTGAGATGAACTTTTGATATTGACCAAATACTTATTTTCCACCATAATTTGCAAATAAATTCTTTCCAAATCAGACAATGTGATTGTCTGGATTTGTTTTCTCATTTTGTCTCTCATAGTTAAGGTCTACCTAGGTTGTCAATTACAGGCTTCTCTCATCTTTTTAAGTGGGAGAACTTGCACAATTGGTGACTGACTAAATACTTTTTTGCCCCACTGTATAAATGTAGAAAAATAATACCAAAGTCCTTGTTTAAATCAACATTTGGAGTATTTAACATTGTAAGTACTTTAAATACTTACATATTAAATACTTACTTACTCTTTTTTATATTTAAAATATAAAAATAAGCAATAAGCTTGGGGGGGCTGAAAGCCCTACTAAACAGGTATATACAAAAGTGTGAAGGCTATTGCTTAATGAATTGTAAGCCTCGCTGAGTCTCTGGAGAAGGGCGGCATATAAATTGAACCAATAAATACAATAAATAATAAATATTTTCTCAAAAATGTTAGCACCTCATACATATTCTCTTTTCATCATCCATTGACAAATTTTTAATATTTTGTAGCATTTGACATGCAATTTTATTCAAATCAGCATTTTAGAATGCCAGCAAGTCTGTACAAGATACAGCAGCTGCAACAAAATCTACTTTTATTTATTGTGATATGATTAGCGTCACAAGTTATCAGAATTCCACCAAACATAGAGAGAATATACATAGGAGTCATTAGTGTCTTTATACCTTTCAGCAGAGATTACAAAATGACTCCAGAATACATGCTAGCAGAGCTTCAAGGGCTTGCTATTACTTATTCATACAAGCCTTTTCATATTAAAGGCTGTGTGGTTCTAAGATCAATGTTACACTTTATATTTCATGATATTGGTATTATGTGGGTCTTGCAAAAAGTTTTGCAAGCTGAAGAAATCTATTTCTGGCTCACCTATCCCTCCACAGGAAAAGAATGTAACATTTTCTTTGAAGCAACAGGACAGGTGGGTTTCTTATGAAGTAACATTCATGTCACATCTCACATTTTCAGAATTCCTTACTGAGATCAAAGCTTCACTGTTGGATCTTGTTATTATCTCCTCATCCTCTCCAGTTGATCTGAAAGAGATTTTTCTCCTGCCCTTCCCTATCCCTGTGAGCAGTTTATTTCTTCTTCGGTTTGAAAATCAGTGCTTTAAGAAAAGGCTGAGGATGGGAAGCAGGGATACTACTGGTAGTATTACCTTTGCACTGATTACCTACTTGATTAAAAAAGTAGTGTAAGGTGACTAAAATGTAATAATTGAAATTTTGCAAATTTTGCTACTTACCAATCCTTTACTAGCTGTACTGAAGGTGTACCCAATAAAAGATTAGGAAGGAGATCAATTTCTTTCAAAATATTTGCTAGCCGAACAGGAAGTTCATGCCGAAGAAATGAGAATGAGGTTTTCTCACATGCATTTGTTGAACCTACAACAAAGGGATTATAAAATATTTTCAGTGCAATGGGTTAAAACAATTTCAATAAACTTTCTACCCATATTAATAGTACACACAAAGTTTACATGTTTTTTGTTTGCTGCTAGCTGGAATTTTATGCAGTAGAAATGAAATAGCTCCAGTTGTAGCAATGTTAGTTTTACAGATGCATTGCATGGAACTTGATTTCCATATGAGTTATCCAAACCCAAATAAACTGTAAATTATAGTAATGTAGCAACATCTGGGGAAAATACAAAACAAAACAAAATAGATACTTATATGTTCTGCATCTGAATTGTTAATAAACTCTTATATTTAAATGGATATATATGGGGGGTTTAAAATTTAACAATTACATTCACACATTGCTTTAGAAAGCAACTAGACCTTAATTGATAGCCAAGTATTCCTACCCAATGAAGTAGGTTTGCTTAAAACATAAAAAACCAACTATAGCTGTACACATACTGATTTAACAATCATACTTAACTTTTATTATAACAGTCTGCCATTTCAAAGGTCAAGGTATCACGTATAGCATCAGCAATAAAGAAATTTTGACTTAAGTCAGGCCTTGCATATTATAAGAAGCAATATAGTAATACACCAAATAAGACATTTTTTTAAAAAGTCCACTTAAACAAACTGGCAAAATAGATATAAAAACAATATACACATTCATAATATATATAAATCATTTAGACAGAAGAATTAGGGAAGGAACTAAATCCATTGAGACTATTAAAAAGATTCCTATAAATATTTGTGTAAAATCCAGAATAAAATATCCAGTTTCTTTGGCTCCCTTTTAAAAATTTAACTGAGTGAGGAAAGCAAAATAGCTGTTTATCTTAAAATGCATACTTTTAATACATTGATAGTAATACTGTTAGTGCTAGCACTATCAGCTACCAGCAACAGTATTAATTACCAGCAACACAATTGGCTACTAGTAATGCTAAATAGTAACCAAAACAAAAATACCAAATGTGTTTACATTTATATAATAATGTAATAATATATCGTATAGAAAAATACAATATGAAAAATGTGCACATGCTATCTTGTTTAAAACTTCAGTTCATTGTCCAAACACCATAAGATTTAGGAAATATCACAAATCAAGATACATTCCTACATCATTAAGTAAAAGCAAAACTTTTGTGCAACGAAGTTGTAAAAAGAAGTTGCACAAATACGCTCAATAAAGTCTCTTCAAAAATAATAGAAACATAATAGCCATGAAAACCTAGCCTGGAGTACAAGGGTACAAGAAAAATGTAGAAACAAAGCAGCACTTAGTGGACTTCAAAGAGTATTACAATGTTACTCAAAAATAGCTTCCATTCTAATCAGTTAATCTTGTCAGCTGCACATTAAATTGCAGTATGTAAGATTGTGGCAGAAATCCCTGTGTTTAGAGCCCATGTTATCAGATATCTGAATTGCATCACATCAGATTAAGGCCACCTGGAAAGGCAGACTACTTCATAGAAAGAGATCCCAGAATGAATGCCTTATCTCAAAGGTGATACTAGACTGAGGGTTTTAACTAAAATGAATTTTAAAAGGATCTGATATCCAAAGACTGAGGCAATGCTATCACCCATACAATCCACAGAGTAGCCCAACATCCCAGCTTTTGCAAACTTTTCTCACATCCCTCATTCTCTGCTAGAGGATTCTCCAGCTACAGAAACTGGGCAGAAACACAAACTTCGCCCTGCTTTAGAGGAGAAAAACAGTTACGGTCCCGCTTCTCGAGCAAGGACCTACAATTTGAAAGACATTCCCCACTTCGAAGCATTTCATATGGGATACCACTGATAACTGCCCCTCCCTGATAGATGTGTTGGACGACATGTCCCCAAATTCCCAGCCATGAGACCTGGATCCTCCAAGGCTGACCCGCCAGAAGTCTCCCTTCCTACACCCCGCCCGCCATTCACGCCCCTCACCGAAATCCAGAAATTGCTTGATAGAAAGCGGCGATGGAGAGAAACGCGACAAACGTTCCACCACTTTGATTGTTTCGGCTCCGGCTCCGACTCCGGCTCCGTTGTTGGCAGTAGAGCCGCCAGCGCCGGCGCCTCTAGCACTAGTACTACTACTACTACCATTACCACTACTACTGCTACTACCACTACCACTACCACTACCACTGGCCAAAGGAGCCGCGTTTCTTAGGACAATCCGCGCAGCCTTCATCTCGGCTGTGAACAAGGCTAAAGTTGGCGCTAACTCTTAAACGTGAAGACTCTTCACTTTAAATCCCCTGACTAAATGACCTGCACGTGCAGCACCTATTGACACTTCCCCCTGGGGGGTTGGGCTTTCAAATTAAGCCACGCCCCGGAGGTGGGGAAGTAACCGTCAGAAATGGAAGAAAGTCGAGGCTAAGCCACGCCCCCTGGCGGTTAAACTGTCAGAAAAAGGGCAAGAGCGAAGCTCGAGCTCCATCACCCTGGAGGGTGAACCTTATTATTTCTGATGATCCAAGCACCTCAGGAGGAGGGAAGAGGAGGTGTAACTTTAGGAGGTGTGTTTCTGCCGCGTCCAATAAGGCCGCGCTGTCTTCCAGCGTTTCGGATGTAACGGGCAACGAACGGCATCTTTCATTTAAAAAATTACTGTATTTACCTCAGAATAGCCCTGTCCTCTCCTCCTTCACCCCGCCTTGACAAGCCCCCAACCGACGGTCGCGCGGGCGGGTGGAGGTGGGGCGGAGGGGGAGAGAAAGAAAGGAGTGTGCCGTTTTGTCGGTTTCTCATTGGTTTTTCTAATTTAAGTTCGCTTCTGCGTAGGAACCAATCAGCTGCGTTGTATTATCGGCGGTGGAATCTTGACTTCTGGACGGACCCGACGACTAGTGAAAACAACTTGGCCCAATTCCTGAGGGAAAGGGAGGGTAGGGGGTGGGTTGAGGGTTGTACCGCTTTTTCCAAGAACGGCGAGAACACCCCCGAGGCGGGGAAACGGGAGGCGGCCACACCAGGCCTGCTTGTGGCAGGGAGCCAGGCGCTGGAGGACGTGTTATTCAAGAGCAAGAAGTTCACTTCCAAAAAAATATCCTGTTCAAGGATATTTTCATCTGCAACATTATCTTTCCCCTTGAAATACTTTACACACAGCTCTATGGATAACTAATGTCTGTCAGGGCAAGAATAAATAAATCCCAAGCTCTGTTTATTTCCCAACCATTCACTACTTTCCAAATAGCCCCTTCGTTTCCATAATATTTAGTTTTGAGCAGTGGTGAAATCCAATTTTTTTTGACTACCGGTTGTGTGGGCATGGCTTGGTGGGCATGGCAGGGTAAGGATACTGCAAAATCTCCATTCCCATCCCACTCTGGGGCCAGCCAGAGGTGGTATTTGCTGGTTCTCCAAACTGATCAAAATTTCCGCTATCGATTCTGCAGAACTTGTCAGAACCTGGTGGATTTCATCCCTGGTTTTGACATTCCTTTGCCTCCCTCCCCCTTTACAAACTGATTCTTGAAAAGCTTCAAAACAGTTCATGAGGCAACTCAAAAGTCCCATGAGATTTTTAAAAGGATGTTAAGATAGGCAGTGATTTGCTGTTTCGGGTTGTTAGAAGAAATATTCTTCTGGGTTCAGCTCCAAGTGGGGAAAAAGACACTGGAAACATGGAGACTCCTTTGAAGGATGGTTTAATGGTGGATAGGATCACATGGTTTGAGTTCTTGAACAGAAAAGGGGCCAGATGCAGTGATTCCCCGGGTTTTATGCCCTCTTTGGCTTTGAACTTCTTGGGGCCCAGAAAGAGTATCTTGATTGGTTGTCAGACTCCTAGGGGGTGGAGGTCTTAGCTAGCCTTGCTGGCTGATGTAATCTTCCCAGGTGTCATGTGGTGAGTTTCTGTTGCTAAATGGGTTCCATTAAAGTAGAGCAGGATCTGATAGATGACTTCTGGATAACTTTCTATTCACTATATTCTAAAAGCAACTATATTCTGAAAGCAGGAAATACATCTGGCTAGAGAAAGTACAAACTCAGCATAAAATCCTTTGATATTCTGAGAGGCCCCCTAACTTGTCAGAAGAGAAAAACAATTCTAATGAAATATAGCTAAAGGGGGTTAGGTCAAGGATACCCACCTGGGTTGGAAAGTCATTTATCAACAGGATGATTGTTTGGCAAAGGAAATGTAAAACTTTAGTAATTAGGAAATGTCAATTAAAAATAACAAATATATGTTAACCATATATGGAAAGTTGCTGTGTTAGCAGAATCCTTTGTTTAAAAAAGTATAAAAATTGTCATGGAATCACTGTCTCCTCACTCAGAACTCAGATGGGAATCAAGTTCTGAGTCTTGCGGAAATAAACCTGATTCTATCTGACCCTATGGGATGTCTCTTATATCCTTTCTTCCATAACACCATTGTGTTAGTTTCTGTTTCTAGATGGGTTCTATTGTGTTGCAGATGATGGTCCTTTGGCAAAGGATTGGGTTTCTGCCTCTGGCCCATTAACAAAAGTGCGGAAGGCAGGAAAGGGGGACCTGCTTTGTCTTTAAAACATGTTTCTCCATTTTTCATGCAGGGAAACATAATATTCTGCCTTTTTAATATTTCCCAAAATATTTCATTCTTCTAGGAAAGCGGTGGGTGCTAACTTCCTACAGGGTGTTGGGAGACAAAAGGACAAAAAATAAAAATAATAAACAGAGTAACAAGATTGTCTAAAACACTATTTCTCAATCTCACGAATTTAAGGTGGTAGTGTTTTGACTCCCAGAATTCCATGTGCTGCACACTACCTGTGTCTTTTTGGTGATTAAAATCTACCAATCTTAAAAGTTGTTGAAATTGAGAAACATTGCTTTAACTATTGTGAAACAGCAAGTTTTAGAAATATTCTTAATTCTTATTTGGTCTGGATGCTAGCAAATAAAATAGCAAGAAAAAGTTTTGTTTCTGATTTCAATTGTTGCTCTAACTACATTTTGGGAACAGGTAATATACAGTATGTAGTAGTGCCACACAAAGCTGTTATCTAGGAGCTTAGGTTGAGAAAGTGTGATCTATTATTTTCTTGATGAAAGAAGACTATTTTGCCTTATCAATCTAGATCTTTACTTCTTCTAAATCTTTAATCTATGTTACTCTCATAGCATCATAGTCATATAGCATTATGACATCAGCATAAAATGTCTCCCTAAAATTGAAGTCTCACAGTCTTTAAGAGGTATAAAAGATTTAACAATAGTCTCATCTCTTAAAAATAAGTTAGCATCAGCAATTTTTATTGGCAGAGAAAGTTATTCAACCTTCTTGTTGGGCATGAACTGCAATTAATCATCATCATTTTGACATTTTTCCCACAGGTACAGGGTGGGAAAAATAGCTTTAGGATCCATTTTGGATCCTAAAAGCCATTTTGTGTAATCAAATGCAGTATCTGGATCTAATGGGGCATTTTTCATGTCTGCATTTATTCATGAACTCCTGTTAATGCAAATAGATATCAGTTTAGATGGATTACAGTTTTTTTCATGGAATGATCAACTAAATGACCTTTCTTATAATGATCAACTAAAATTAATGGCTGGAAAATATAAATCAGCAAGTTCTGGATTTTTTGAACTTCTGGCTTGGTCATATCTAATTTGGCCTGCTTAGAACATTCCAGTAAAAAATTATACTTAATGTTTTCAAGCCATGTTGCCATCAATAAGAAGCAATTCTTCTAATTGGCCTTTAGCATAAACAATTAGAGAAGAAAGTTCATAGCCCAACTTTCTGGTACAGATAAGACTAGATAGATGCAATGCACAGTTAGAAAAGCTATGTCAGCTTATTGATTTAGGACACATTTTATCTGAAAGTGAAGTTTAGTCGGGGAAAGTTCATAGTACTGGGAACAGACTTTTCACTTGGTCTGTAAAATTGCCAGGACTGTAGTGCCTCCGTAACGAAAGTTTAGTAGGCAAAAGGTCAACATTTGCAGAAGAAACAACATCCTCCTCCTATTTCACAGAAGAGTCAGCTGTTTGGATTTCCTTCTAAATTAATCCTTACAGACAAAATAGAAAAGGGTTGAACAACTACAGTTCATCTTGAATTGTATTCACAATTCTTTTGTAAACTGATGTCTTTGCAGTTTTGTTTGACTCATAAAATAATTTGTTTCTCTTATTGGACTCCTTCAAATATTTTTCTAGAACATTCCTTCATTTAGAATTTTTATCAAAACTCCAAAGGCCCTGAAGTATTTTTCCAGAAGAATTTCTCAGTTTATGCACTTGAACATTTGCTGTACATTTTTACTTTAAAAATAAATTCTGAACTCTAGTTCCTATTTGCAGTATTATGCATATGAACTTAGATATAACTACATCTACATTAAGTGGTACTTAATTCTTGACAGGAGCATTTGGGATTATAGTTCTATATGTTAAATGTGTTTCTTTTTTGCATGATTCAAGGCTTGCTCAAATGGGAACTAATTTCAAGTAATTATATGGAGTTTTTGTAACGATATATAGTACAAGTAATCCCTGATTTACATCAGTTCATTTAGTGACTGAAGTTGCAAGGCACTGAAAAAACTGATTTATGACTGTTTTTCACACTTATGATGATTGTAGCACCCCCTTGGTCATATGATCAGAATTTGGACGCTTGCAACTGGTTTATATTTATGACAGTTGCAGGGTCCCAGGGTCATCCCCTTTTGAATCTTCTGACAAAGTCACTGAGAAAGCCAGATTTACTTAATAGTTGTGTTACTAACTTAACAACTGCAGTGATTCACTTAACAATTGTGGTAAGAAAGATTGCAAAATTAGGCAAAATTCACTTAATAAATGTTTTGCTTACCAACAGAAATTTTGGGCTCAATTGTCATAAACCAAGGACTATCTGTACATATTGCTCTGTAATAGTTTTAAACACTCTAATCCATGTTATTTGCAGCTATTTAAGGTGGCTACTAATTTAAATTCAATAGCTTGTGTATGCATTTTTCATAATGTTCTTATTAGTTGGCATGTCCATTATTATTACTGTGTCCTTTTTGTCAATAAAAGATCTGTTTGAATGCATTTTAGTCATAATTATATTTCATTCATTCAAGTTCCTGAAGCCAACACATCTCCCATGCAAAGCCCTCACAGATTCATCCTGTGCTTATCCATTCCCCAAATATAGGGAATATTTTGACAAAATATTCATATCTAATTGTTGCAGCTAATCTGAAAAGATTCGGAGTATTTCTACAATGGAATTTAATACCTACAGAGGCATCACAAATTTATCCTATTTAGTATTTTACTAAATGCTACTTTAGTATTTTATGGAAGAGCCAGTATATTTGTTTGTACTTTTCAGCGCCTTGAGTTATTGAAGCCTTTAGGACTTGGGAGTAAATTGCTGTAATGAGAAGAAGGAATAACTTTAAGGAAATGGAGAAGGACTACTGTAACGAGACAATAGCCAGGTAAAAGAAATCTGAATCCTGGTCAGAACTGTAACTTGTCTAAGCATCTCAGATAATGCCCTCCTTAGTTATCGCAACAATAAAGGAAGGGACAATGAAAGCACATTCAAATTGCTGATACTATAACCTTGAATAATACAATGAATATTAGCATGCATGACTTTGGTTTCCTAATCTGTTCTACTTAGAAGGGCTGACAGTTTTCCATTAGCAGAACCAATTTGTTAGATGTGGTGTTCTCCCACATCTAACAGCGTGGTTGTTTTCTTGGTTTTCTTGCTCATACACCAATATCTGCCTTCCATTTTACAAGCTGGTTCAAACTGCCCTAGTTCATTCATACAGGGTTTTAGAATATCTAGCTAATAAGTAACTAATGTTTTGGCACAATGATATCCAGAACAACTAGACACGAGGATAGTTTTTTCCCGAATGTCATCACTCTGCTAAAGAACTAATTCCCACAATACTGTCAAATTATTTACTAATTTGTATTACTATTATTCTTATCATCCTTCCTAGTACCTATCTCTTCCCACTTTTGATTATAACCACGTTGCTTGTATCTTTACAATTTATATTGTTTATTTGTTTCCTAGTATGATTTGTTTGTTTATTAGTAACCTATGACTCTGTGTTGTATCTTATGATTCTTGAATCTTGATGAATGCATTTTATTTTTCTTTATGTAAGCTGAGAGCAAAGACAAATTCCTTGTGTATCCAATCACACTTGGCCAATAAAAAATTCTATTCTGTTCTGTTCTGTTCTGTTCTGTTCTGTTCTGTTCTGTTCTGTTCTGTTCTGTTCTGTTCTCTTCTCTTCTCTTCTCTTCTCTTCTCTTCTCTTCTCTTCTCTTCTCTTCTCTTCTCTTCTCTTCTCTTCTCTTCTATTCTATTCTATTCTATTCTATTCTATTCTATTGCATAGAAATTGATATATTGCTGCTATCTAGAAAGGAAGAGCAGTAGCAGTAGTAAAATAACAGAATATTCCTAGTAATTGTTTATTCCACTCAAACAGAACTAGATCAGATAATTTCAGTCCTTTGCACTTCATATTTTAGTATATGAGAACTATAATGTAGAAGTAATTTAGAATATTATAAAAATTTACATAAAAAGTACAAGTTAACAATTTACCTTCATACAGTAATTGATAAAGTGATATGATAAAACCTACAAAATATCACACTTGATTGCATATTACCTATCAGTATGTCTGTGGACTTACCTTGAAGCAGTTAAAAAACATCCTTCTTTTCCTATGGCTGTGGATTTTTTAAAAATGGCAAAAATATAGAAAATGAAGTTGCTCCTAGTTGTAGTATTAAAGCTTCTTAAGCTGTTATTTATTAAGTGGTGCTGTACCTTGAAAGCTAGATACTTTATCCAAATTGCATTATAGTTGCTCTGCCATATTTGTACGTGGTCCGGTGATTTAATATTATTGGTCTGTGTTTTTCTGTCATTTGCAAATACATTGTCAGTGTCTTTTTAATTATATTGGTATTTGTTTCTTTAGAAAAATTGTATGGCCACCTATTTATTCTCAGTGACTTTGGGTGGCTTATAAAAAGGAAAACCCAATATGGTGTGCAAAAATTATGGAAAATTAATTGAGATTATTGGAAGAATAAGTCTCTTGTCCAGGAATGGTAGATTACCCTTACTTTTAATTTAAAGAAAAAGGATATTCTAATTATATTTTTGCACTTAATGATTACTGTATAAACAAATATTTGAAAGTGAATGTTCTCTGATTCAAATATTTCTTAACTCTATGTATGCTTGTGTGTCTCCAATCCTTATGAGTGATAGTATGATCAAATGTCACTGTCTCTTTAGCACCTTGTTAGTTATTGATCACAAGGGGTATTGGGTGGAATTAGATCCTAAAGATTTACATTGTCTGATCTTTGCTTATGAGATTGGATACTTCCTTTTACCTTTCTTTCCAGGCAGATACAGAGTATAAGTTGGATTTTCTTCTTGGAAGCATGAAGTTAGCTAAGTGGTAGGCTTTGCCTATCCTTACAATATATTTTCTATTACTAAATCTCCTTTTTGGTATAGTTATAAAAACTACTTTACAAATTGTTGCTCAGATTGCCTTATACCTAAAATTGAATTAGTCCATGCATTATATTGTTTACTAAACCTGTGTAAAACTTCAGATTAGATTTGAAGTTGATATGTTCAAGTCTTCAAATTTAATTGGTTCGGTCATGACTGAAGGCAGAACAAGAAACATTGGATGGAAATTAATCAAGGGCAGAACCAGCCTAGAACTAAGGCGAATTTTCCTGTCAGCAAGAACAATTAATCAGTGGAATAACAAAAGTTATATTCACTATGTCACCTCTATTTTTTTGCATTGAGACCATTATGAAACACGATAGAATATTGGGAATCAATCAAAAGATTAAGTACCGTATTTTCCGGCGTATAAGACGACTGGGCGTATAAGACGACCATCCTCAGAGCCATTTAAGGCTCGTCAGAGCCTTATGGGCTAGTCTGCCTGGTTACAGGAGAATGAGACCCGGCGTATAAGATGACCCCCGACTTTTGAGAAGATTTTTGTGTGTTAGAAAGTAGTCTTATACGCAGGAAAATACAGTAGTATGAACATGGCTTCAATTAATTATTGCTTCAGCAAAATTACTTTTAACATTCCACATGTAAATATTTTCAAATTCATTCTTTTAAAAAAAATAATATTCTAATCATTCTGAGCTTTTATTCTCTATGTTACATTTATTAGTGGTAGAGCCATTTGTTTTAGTACATTCTGAACCCATTAGAGGATCAAGTGTCTTTCAACTAATTTGGGAAGAATCTTATGCCAAACTCGGTAGACGTCACTGGACTGATTATTGTATGCTTAGCAGCTAATATTAGATCATTTTCACTCAACAGCTTGATTGGAAGTTTTTAAACTTCCAATGATGCCTGCCTTTTGACTGATCTTATCTCTACAAAACACTTTTCCTGAATGTGGAAATCATGTGCCAAATTAATAGGCCATACAATTGAGTTTAATTTATGTTCCTAATTAAGATAGTTATTAAATGAATTTTGCCCCATTATATGACCTTTCTTACCACAGTTGTTAAGCGAATCACTGCAGTTGTTGACTTAGTAACATGGTTGTTAAGTAAATCTGACTTCCTCATTGACTTTGCTTGTCAGAAGGTCACAAAAGGCTATTATGTGACTCTGAGACACTGCAGCTGTCATAAATATGAGTCAGTTGCCAAGCATCTGAATCTTGAACATGTAACCCACAGGGAAGCTGCAACAGTCAGAAGTATAAAAAATAGTCATCGTTCATTTTTTTCAGTGCCATTGTAACTTTGAACAGTCACTAAATCAATTGTTGTACATTGAGGGTTACTAAAAGTACAATTCATACTTATATTTGTGTTGTTTAGGATGCATGGTTTTGTTCAAAGATTTAATGTACTGTATATGTTTCTTGTTTAACAGATTATGGGCATCATTAATAATGCCCAGTATTCATTTCCTATTTCCTGCTCTTTTCTTCCTGACAAGAAAAGTATTTTTCTTGCTCTTTTTTCACTGCCCTTATTTTGACTGTAAGTCATTTGCAATGTAACATACATGCTTATAATTCTGCATTCTCTTGACTTTTGGTAAAACACGAAATAATCACAGACGGGTAACAGGCATATACATAATCAAGTCTGTTGTTTAAGGAATGAGAACAACTTTAATAAAGGAAATAGTTACTCATTTATGAAAATTAATTTACAGAAAATTATTTTTTTATCTTAATTAAGGACTAGTATGGCAAATGCTAATATAGCAGCAATCAAGTTGTGTAAAATTGAAGATCTGGTTGCTTCCTGTGAAAACAACAAGATAGAAGCAACTGATGTGTACTTATTGTTTTCACTGTAATATCATATGTTCTGTATGGATTATTTCTCTTCTATGGCATGCCACCTACAGTACCCTTATGCTAAACTAGAGATTTAACCTTTCCAGCCCCAAGTGCTTTTATTGCTAAGAAAAATATTTACAAAATAAGATACAATTAAACTATGTTACATTTTAAAGATGTGTTACGAATTCTTGGCAACAACTTTACAGAATTGAAATTCTGGGACCTTCTTGGAGTTGTAATCAATGACAGATTGTCACAAATTCTATATTCAGACAGTGTCTGGATAAATTGATGGATATCAAGTTGCAGTGGCATGACATGGTATCAGTCCCTGTACATCAGTACAGCTGTGGAGTGCAAGTGTAACTGTTGCCTCAACTTTGTTTTAGTATAACCTTGCCCTCAAGTTTCAGAGGTATTTTAATATTGGTTTGAAAGGATTTTTTCTGATAGGAAGCATTTTGTACTCAAATGCTGTTACAGCTATGTTGCAGTAGCTTTATTTCATTATAGCTGCAGGTATCTATAGGAATTATATGCCTATAAACTATTGTCTGTCCCTGAAGGAGGCCTCATAACTTTAAACAGAATCTGCATAGTGTGTTCTTTCAAGTGGCCTAGTAGTACATATGTATCTCAGTTAATCTCATTCTATGTTCTATTTTTGATCTTTCACGATGGTAACAAAAGCAAACAAGTGAAAAAGCACTACCTTTTAGGGCAACTCATTTTCAGTCAAGCAAGATAAGTGTAAACAGATATGTCTTCCATTAGGAGAAAAGCTAATAAAGCCAAATGGCATGGAATTCCAAATATAAGCTCAAACCGACTAAAATATGATGCCTAGGAGTGCCAAGTCAGCTATGTTTTGATACTTCTTCAGAAGGTGATATTAAGAATGTGCCTGAGATATTCATAGGAAATCAGTATATAATGTTGTTTCTTGAAAAAGGAAGCGGATGTGATGTGTTTCGGATCTGGAGACAAAATTACTGCATTTGGGATATACTTATTTTGATTAGAATGACAAATAACAGAGTTGAAAGGGATCTTGGATGTCTTCTAGTCCAATTCTTTGCTCAAGGTGAGACCCTATAACATTCGAGACAAATAGCTGTCCAATCTCTTAAAAACACTCCGGTGATGGACCATCCACAACTTCTGAAGGCAAGATCTTCCACTGATAAATTGTTCACACTATCAGGAAATTTCTCCTTAATTCTAGGCTGGACCTCTCCTTGATAAATTTCCTATTACTTCTTGTCCTATCTTCAGGGACTTGTCCTCTTTTCTTTGTGATAAACCCTTAAATATTGTAAGACTGCTCAAGTTCTTCTCTTTATTAGACTAGACCCATGATGGCGAACCTATGACATGCAAGCCATAGATGGCATGCAGTGCCCTCTCTGTGGGCACACGAGCCGTCACCCAAGTTCATCTCTGCTGCACATGCATGTGCATCTCCCGCTGTCCAGCTGGTTGTCAGGTCTCTGCTGAGCATGCACAGGGATAGGGTGCATGCAGGAAGGCATGCACGCATGCATTGGGGGGCCAGATGTGTGCTGTGAGGCAGGGCACACATGGATGGGGGTAGGGTGCGTGCAGGGGATGGAGTGCCTGCGTGGGGGTGGTACATGTGTGGGGGAGGGCACACATATATGGGGGCATGAGGCACAAGTGCAGGGGCCACACATGTATTGCATTTTGGGGGTTCATGCATGCATTTGTCCACATATGCACGTGCTTTGGACACTTGCTCCAGAAAGGGTTAGCCACCACTGGACTAGACATTTCCAATTCCTGCAACCATTCTTCATAAGTTACAGTTTCCTGTCCCCTAATCATCTTTTTGCTCTTCTCCACACTTTTAAGGTCTCAACATCTTTTTTACATTGTTGGATGCAGTGTTCCTACTGTGGTCCCATCAGTGAAGTATAAAGCAGCACTCATGATCATGATCTTGATACTATCCCTGTGGTGATGCATTCCAGGACCGCATTGGCTTTTTTGGCAGTTGAACTACACTGCTCCCTCATAATTAAGTGGTTGTCTACTAGGACTCCTAGGTCTCTCTCATGAACGTTGCTATTGAATCAGATACCACCTATTCTATACTCATGCATTTGTTTTTTCTTGTCTAAGCGTAAAACCTTACTTTTTTGCATCTCGGGATTGCATTTTGTTGGATAGGGCCAAATGTTCAAATCTGTCAAGATCCTTCTGGATCTTGAATCTACCTGTTGGCTATTTCTCCAAGTTGGGTGTCATGTACAAATTTGATGGGTCCCCCTTCTAACATAAATTGCTTATGAAGTTGTTGAAGAGTACTGGGACAAACCTTGGGTCATCCACTTTCCTCCATATAGATGTAGCTTCATTGAGGACTACATATTGACTGCAGTTGGTCAGCCAGTTATGAATCCATCTGGAAGTAATGCTGTCTAACCAATATTTTTCTAGCTTACCAAGTAGTATGCTATAGTCTACTTTTTTCAAATTCCTTATTGAAATCCAAATATGTCTAAGAATTTCACTGATTCACTAATTTAGTCACTTTGTCAAAGAATGCCACAAAATTTGAATGGCATCATTTGCTGGCTTCTAGAGATAACTTTGCTTGCTTATAGGTGAATTAGTGGATTAGGCTAATGTGAAAGTTTAAGCAAATGATTTAGTGCAATTTGTGTTAGAAAGTTCTTCTCCTTTTCCACTAATGAAAGGAACATTGGTCTTACCTGATACTATCCTTCTCGTTGAGTGGTGGCAGCATCCAGAAATGGGTTGTTATCGCCTCTTAGCCAATAGGACTGAGAGTGTCAAAGTTGCGAGGACCTGCCTACACCAACGGTCCCCAGCTTTTGGCAAAGGAATCATGACAGCCTCAATGTGAGATGACCAGGAAAACAAAACACAAGAAGTCAAACAAACAAACCGCCCTCCCCAGAAGGACCTAGGACAGATCCTGACCAGGGTGGGGCTGGATGCTGCCACCACTCAATGAGAAGGATCATATCAGGTAAGACCAACATTCCTCTCCTTTGTTGTGGTGGCAGCATCCAGAAATGGGACATACCAAAGCGGTGCTGTCCTTACGAGTGGGCCACAACCTGGCCCTAGGTCCCCTCACCGGCATGCACTCATTGGAGGACCCGCCTCAGCCGAGGCATATACATCTAACTTATAGTGTCTGATAAATAGGAAGGTGATGACCAGGTAGCCGCACGGCAAGCCTCCTCTAGGGAGGCCTGAGTAGCCCACGCCGCACTTGTGGCCGCACTCCTTGTGGAATGTGCCATAACACTCTTGGGTTGTGGAAGAGCCTGCATCTCATAAGATTTGGCAGTACACGTCCGAATCCAATGGGCCAGGATTGAAAAGGAGACTTTGGCCCCCAAGGAGGCTGATTGAAATGGAACAAAGAGAGACTCCATCCTCCTGAAGGAAGGGTCCACTTTAAAGATATCGGGAGTGCTTTCCGCACATCTAACATGTGCCACTAACATTCCAGCGCATGCACTGGATGAGACAAAAATTTGGGAGCACCAGCTCCTGCGCCCTGTGAAACCATGAGTTACTTTAGGTAGGAAAGAAGGATCCAAATGTAACACCACCCTGTTGTCATGAAATACATACCAGTCTTGATGAAGAGCCGCCAATTCAGAAATCCTCCTGGCCGAAGTTATAGCGATCAGGAAGGCTACTTTGAGTGACAGGAAGCACAGGTGACTGCAGCACCTTGGAGAGGTCCCACATCGGAAACCAGTGAATCACCGGAGGCCTAGTATTTGCAGCGCCCCTGAGGAACCTGCAAATGTTCAGATGGCGGGATAGTGAATCTAGACCCCCACAGGACAAAACAGAGGAGAGAGCCACCACCTGGTGATGCAGAGTGTTGGGGGAAGGCCCCCTGTGAATACCCACGTGTAGAAACTGGAGAATGTGCGGCACTGTCACTAAGGGTGGGTCCAGACCCGACTTACTACACCAGGAACAAAATGCCCTCCAAGTGGCATCATAAATCCAGTTGATTGAGGCCCACCTAGAGGCCTGAATGATGGCAATACTCTTGGCAGAATAATTGCTCTGGCTCAGAGTCTGCCACTCAAATGCCAAGTGGTCAACTGGAACCACTGAGGCTCACAGTGGACCATGAGAGAGACTCTGTCTGATGGCATCCTCCAGGGACTGGCCATGGAAAGAGCCACCAAGTCGGCAAACCAAGGGGGCTGTGGCCAGTGCGGAGCAATCAGGATCACCTCCGCCCATTCTGCAAGTATCTTCCTTAGCACCCTCGGCATGAGGGGAAGTGGTAGAAAAGCGTAGAGCAACACTGCTGGCCAAGGGTTGCGAAGTGCATCAATGTTCTCCACTCCCGGAGGTGCAAACCTTGTGAAGAATCTGTCCAGGTGAGCATTGTCCGGGGTGGCGAAGAGGTCCACCATCGGCTGTCCAAAGTTCTGCGCCAGCTCCTGAAACAAATCTGGATGCAGATGCCACTCCGCATGGTCAATTGTGCTCTGCTAAGCCAATCTGCCTGAACGTTGGTGGTCCCTGCAATGTGCTCCGCCCTCAATGAAATCTAGAGGCTCTCCGCCCAAAGGCAAAGCCATTCTGCCTCATCCATAAGGGCCCTAGACTGGGTTCCCTCTTGCCTGTTAATGTGAGCCTTAGTGGTGACATTGTCAGTCAGAATGAGTAAAGGCCTGCCAGACACTAGGTCTTGGAACTCCCTAAGAGCCAGATTGACTGCTCTGAGCTCTAGCCAGTTAATGTTGTGAGCTAAGTCTCCCAGAGATCACCTGCCCTGAGCCACCCTATCCTATAGGTGAGCCCCCACAACCATAGAGACAGTCGTTACTGTCAAGCAAGCAGGTTCCTTAAAGACACAACCTTCAGCCAACACCGGGGAAACCCACCACTCAAGGGAATGCAATGTTGCAGGGGTAACCTAACTTTATGCAGAGAAGTGCTGGTACCTGCCCTCTGATAAGGGAGAAGGAACCACTGATTTGACCTGGCGTGCAAGCACACCCATGGCATAATTAAAATGCAGGACACCATCTTGCCCAGAAGCCGCGAAAGTGTCACCAGGGACACCGAGCGAGACCCTTTGATGTGATTAACGAGCTCAACCAGGCTGGCCTGGCATTCCCGGGAAAGGAATGCCTGCATGCAGTAGTGTCAATATCCACTCTCAATTGCTGCAGTGTCAATTGCCGTTAGTGTCAAGTGACTCTTTTGCTGATTCAAAGAAAAACTGTGCTTCTGAAGCACCCGCATGGTGACCTCGGTGTCCATACACGCTTGTTCCCTAGAGGATGATTGGATAAGGATGTCATCCAGATAACACTGGACACTCACGGGATGAGCCCAAAGGTGAGCAGAGATAACCACCAACATCTTTGTAAAGTTCCTAGGCACTGAGGAGAGGCCAAAGGGCAAGGCTTGGTATTGAAAATGCTGGCTGGCATAACACAAGCAGAGATACTTCCTATGACCCTGACAAATGGGGATATGTAAATAAGCCTCAGTTAAATCTATAGATGTGAAGAAGTCGCCCTCCCTGACGCCGTCCAGAATGGACTTAAGAGAATGCATCTTGAACCGTCTGTAATTAATACAGAGGTTCAAATGTTTGAGGTCTAGAATTGCCCTATACCCCCTGAGGTTTTTGGAATCACAAAGAGGATGGAATAAAACCCCAGTCCCTGTTCGGCCTCTGGAACTGATTGAATAGCATGTATATCCAAAAATTGTTGGATAGCAGTTTCCATGAAGCCTCTTTTGATCGAATTGCCCGAAACAGGGCAAGAATTGAAAAACCTCCAGGGAGCAGAAAGGAACTCTAGAGATAGGCCCAAAAGGACCATATCTAAAACCCATGCATCCATAGTAATGCCCTCCCATTGCCCGGCAAAGGCCGCCAGGCATTCCCCAATGGGAGGGTCAGTGAGGCGATTATCGCTGGCGTCGGAAGGGATGACTCCTTCCCCTCAAAAGGGCCATCTGGAAGGGAACTATTTAAATTTCCCTGCCCTATCCTGATGCTGATCCTGCCTGGGTTGGAAGGGGTGCTGAGCCCTGACTGAACCAAACCCCCTTCCTGTCCTGAAAGACTGACGTTTGTAGTACGGGGAAGGGTGTGGATCTGTCTGCCGGGAAAAAGATGAGAGGACCTTATGTTTCTCCTTCGTTTCCACGAGCAGCGGCTCCAGTGATTCTCGAAACAGATGTTTTCCAGAGAACGGGGCAGAAGCAGGTTACCACTTTTGCTTGGCATCCGCCTGCCACTGGTGGAGCCAAAGAAGGCATCTGGATGCCATAGATGAAGCAATGGCATTGGAGGCAAATCGTGCTTCTCCCAATGTTGCATCAGCTGAGAACTCCAGAGCTGCAGATAATTTATTCAGGTCCTGGTGGTCTCTAATGTCAGACACAAGGATTTTGTCCTGAAATTGTCTTAGCCACATCAAGGTGGCCTGGTTAAAAAAGGACGCAGCTGTTGAAGCCTTTACAGACCATGCCACCAACTGGTGAACCTTCTTCAGGGATTTCTCAGTATGCCTATCCTCTGGCCAAAGGGCCTCTTCCAGGGCATCTGTCAGAATGGATGAGGTGATTAAGGAGACCACTGCCCCATCTACCACTGGTACCTGAAGTGCCTGAGACAACTCTGGGGCCATGTTGAAGAATCGTTTGTCCAGGGAGCTAGGATTTGCTCCTGCCCCTGGAGTTGCCCACGGGGCAACCTACCTACCACATCTACAAACAACTGTGGGGAGGGATCACCTCGGCCTCAGCTTTGGGTTCAGAGAAGAAAGTTCCCTGCTGGAGACTCAGCAAGTGGGACTGGCGCAGGCAGATGACCTGCCAAGTGCGCCGTGGTCGTGGCCTTGTATAATAAGGACTTAAAGAGGTGAGGACGAAACACCTCTTTAAGGCTGGCTGGTCAGGGGATAACCCCTCATCCTCTGAAAGCTTCATATCCCTATCCATGTCCTCCTGAGAATCAGAGTGGGAGGACAACTCTGGGGAGTAAGACCTATGAGGGCGCAACTTTCCTGCAACTTTCTCTATGGGAACGTTTACTGATCCATAATATTCAGATCTGAGAGAAACGTCTCTGTGGCTATGGCTGCGTTGCATCCCAGCTGCAATGCCTCTTTCAATAGCCTCAGAAAGAATGGCCTCCATATTAGATGGAAACTGGCCTTGTAACCTGTCCCCTGATCGATTATCCGGGGCTGTTGGGGCAATTGTGGCCTCTGGGCCCAAATCCCTGGCTCTAATTGGCTGTTGCCATGCAGGAGAGGCAGAAAAAGGATTAGGGAGGGAGGAACTTTCCCTGTTGCCAGGTAGATTGCCTGTGAGATGCAGCTCAACAGTGCCATCTGGTGACAGAGAGCGGTTAGCTAGGCTGTCAGATTCATGAGGCAGATTAAACTGCCATTCTGAATAATGGCGGGAAGAATGTGCCTCACGGGTATGAGGCAGGGACTCACTGCTGGCCAGACCTGGCCACCTCCTTATCAATGGCCTTCTGGCACCTCACTTCGTCCCTCTGTGCCGCTTTAGATGGCTTGGGAATCTTCTTTGATCTCTTCAAGATCTTTGCGGCCACCTTCCTGCTGGCAGACCTCACTCCCGAGGTCTCCACATGATTATTGTCCAGGGTGCCAGCTTGTGAGGAGGCTGAGGAGGCAGATAAGGTTCCACTGCTGCTGGGTTCCGTGTCCGCCATTTTCCAACACCACACAACAGCTGAGCCAATTAAAGGCTGCCACCGCAACAAAATTCAGCCCTTGGCTACTTCTGAGCATGCTCCAAGGAGCAGAGACTTGGGAATCATGCTGAGTATGGGCACTGGCCAGTTTCTCACAAAAAGCCTGTAAAGGCTTTTTGTGAGAAGCCTTACTGATCCCGGCAGTGGTGGTGGCGGCGGCTACAGTTACTGACAGCCAGGGCTCCTATTCGCCTGGCTATCCTTTGGCCAGAAGCGGAGCACTGAGCTAACCACCAAGCCGGAGCCTTGGCAAGAGCCTCTCAAGTCAGCATGGCAAGCAGGGCTCAACTGGCTGCCCAGCAGAGTCACTGGTCAGTGACCAGCTTGCCGTAGGGCGGCCTTCGGCAGCCTCAAGCTAAAAGCTCTTCAAGCCGGTATATTGGTGGCACAGCAATACAGTGGTAGTGTAGCTGCCACAATCAATTACTAACAATAACTAACCAGATAGTCAAAAACACATCTGTCTTAGCTTAAGAATGAGACAAAAGCTGGGGACCGTTGGTGTACTTTGACAGTCTCAGTCCTATTGGCTAAGAGGTGATGACAACCCATTTCTGGATGCTGCACCACTACAATGGAGAATGTAAATGTTATCAAATTTTCAGCTTGCTGAAAATCTGATTTGGTAAATAGCTTTCTCAGCTCCCAAAGTATTGCACTTTGGTAATGACATCATTGTATGTTTTATGCAATATTCCTTTAAAACATTTTTTAAAAATAAATGTTCCTAGGATTGTAATAATTCTCAAAATATAACAGCTCTATACTGCAGAAATAATCTAAACTGAAATGGTAATTATAGGGTGATCAATCAGTGGTGGGTAATGAGCCACTGCCAGTAGTTAACATTCTGGACAATACCACAAAGTCATCTGAAATCATTTAATTTTATATGAAACATTGGCAGAAAATGCTATATAAAGAAAGCTACTTGCTTGAAATCATTACCCTGTAAATGCCACAAAATATGCACCCTACGTTTTTCTGCCTGAATTTTGTCAGAACAGAATAAGCTACCTACTCCCCAGTACTCTAGAACTCTTACAATGGGTAGAGTTTCTAGAGTCCAAAGCCAAATAATTTTGGCAATCTGAAATGTTAAAAAATGATATAGCAACTCTGGCAGAAAAAAAATGCAAAGTGAATAATTAACAATTTGCTGCCTATCCAAAATCTGCTACTAAAATTGGCTGCTTTCCTCACTCTAATGTTAGAACTAGGCAGAATAGCCTACTGTATATGTTCCAATCTCCTTGCTAGGATATACATGTCAAAAGAAATCAGTGATAGCAAAACTTTTGGGCTAAAATTCAGAAAATGCTTAACTTGACTCTGTGTGCATGCTACCTCCCCCAACAAAGCAGAACAATTATTTACATATTTTTTATTTTTTAAAAAATACAGTCCAATTATGTGTGGTTCCAGATATTATATAAAGAAATGTCAAATATTTACAAAAATGAAATTTAAGTTAAACAAACTTAAACTTGTACTTCAATGTCATCTAGAAAGATAAAAGAGATTATTGTAAGGAAATAATATCACACAATCATGCAGATAGTAAATTAATTTTGTTTCAATACAAAATAATTCTGATATACTTACAATAACATGACACCGAAAATAGACTTTCTCAATTACATATAGCCTTTAGACAATTATTGGAAATGGAAACAGTTTTTCTCTAGCTCAACAGTGATATCAAATCAAGTCATGATTTCTCATTTATTTCATCCAGTTTTGCTGAAGTCGGAGGTAGAAGAAGGTGAAAATGGTAATAATGGCATTTTGGACATTGTAGGCAAAAATAAGGGTTGCCTACAATGTTCTGTTTCATTCTGCCTCATTCTCATAAGAATCTGGGACAAGCAGAATTCCTCCCTGAGGAAAAGTAGGCTAAGTAAATGCAAGTAAATATGTAGGTATAATGCTTGCACTCAACTGTATGGTTGAGTCATTCATGTTTACCTACATGCATGGCGCTATGCAAAACTCTTGAAGCCTTTTCGGAGAGTGGGGACAATTTGGAATGTTAAGGTCTTGGGATGGATACTGTCACAAATATGGCTACTATTGAAGGCATAGTCTGCTCAAAAGCAACTATTGACCAAAAGGGAAGCTACACCAATATAACAATTCTGAAATGTATGGATTTTAACCCCAGAACTCCTCAGCCAGCTTGCTGACTGGGGAATTCTGGCAGTTGAACTCCACACATTTTAGAGTAGCCAAGGTTGAGAAACACTGCCTACACCCTGTTCCAAATTGTTACTGTTACCCAGTGTACTATAATCTTCAAAACAAAGCACTGTTTATTGCCTGTCACTATTTTTTCTAGGAATGCCTCAAGGATTTTTGTGGGATTCAGTGGCATTCTTAAAAACAAATATTTCAAAGAATGTAGACATAGAAACTCTAAGCCCATGATGGAGAAACCATGGCATGCATGCCACAGATGGCACACAGTGCCCTCTTTGTAGGCACATGAGTCTCAGTTCAGCTCTGCTGCACATACGTGCGCCCCTCCCACTATCCAGCTGGTCCCTGGGTCTCTGCCAAGCATGCATGGGGGCTGGGGTGCATGCAGGAAGGCATATGCTCATGTGTTGGGCCAGGTGCATATTGGGAGGCAGGAGGCATGCAGGACGTGGGGATGCCTGTGCGGGGATGGCACATGTACAGGGGGAGGGCACACATGCATGGGGAGGGCGGGAGCAGATGCACATGTTCAGGGGCATGGGGCGTGAGCGCAGGGGACACACATGTATTTTCAGCCCCTCTGGAATCACCTGTGCTCCACTGGGCAATGTACCACACAAATGCACTAGAGAATGGAACCAAAACCTGGTTTAATGATAGCTACACAGTGGCTTACAGTAGGCGCTGAATCCTATCTATTAGAAACAAAATTGGAGACGTTCATGTGATCCGCTCGCCCATTTTTATAGTGTGTGGGAGTATTTATTAGACATCATGTAATCCCTCACAGCTGCAGTTTCGAATCTGCAGTTGTTTCGTTTGTCTTCAGGCGCAGGCTTAGCATCGTCTGTCGTACAGATCCTTAACCACCAGCTTCCCCCTCGTCTTGGGTACCGTCCATCACACGCTATCACTGTGTAGGTAGTTCTAGTCGCAACCCACCCACCCCCACCGTGCTCTGATGCTGTAGTCATAATAAATCATGATAATATACTAATGCTTCTGGCTACTTCATTGGGAACCTAGGTCTTAATGTAAAAGTAGAAAACCTTTATACCAAATAACACTTACGCACTGCTGAATGTAAACAAGACATTTGGCAGCATATATTTTTCTAAAGTGAAGAATTTACATCCATTTTTATTTTCCTATATAATAGAAATGGCTTCCTGCAGCCCATTGACAGGTCTTGGGGCAAAGCTACACCACTTCCCCACCTGAAAGGTTACATACCTATACCTAAAAAGCTGAAGAATCACTAGAGGGTAATAAAAGACATATAACACTCTCTTAGCTGCCATCCAATGGTCATCTGAACTTTAGCCAACAAATATTTTGATTTTAAATTAGTTTGCCAACTAGCTCAAAAAGACTGGGATTCTTCACCTAATCTACAACATATAGAAATCCTTATTTTAGGATTCTTGTGAAATGCAAGTTCACTGAATTATTATAAGAAATGCAAAAACGTTTATCTGAAAATATGCATGCAAACAGAAAAGCTATAGAAGAGAAATTTAGTAAATTGTATATTGGCAATCCTTGATTTATGACAACTGAACCCAAAATTTCTTTTGCCAAGCAAGATAATTGTTAAGTGAATTCTATGTCATTTTATGACCTTTCTTGCTACCGTTATTAAGTAAATCACTGCTGCTGTTATCTTAGTAACATGATTGTTAAGTGAATCTGACTTCCCCCTTGACTTTTCTTGCTAGAAGGTCAGAAAGGATTATCACGAGTCCAGGACATTGCAATCGTCATATATATATATATGCCAATTGCCAAGCAGTTGAATTTTGACCATATGACTATGTGTTGGAATGTTCATATGGTCATAGGGTCAAAATGGTTTTGACCCTATGACCATGTGCTGCAAAGTGTGAAAAATGATCACAAGTAACTTTTGGTTGTTATTTTGATTGCAATTTTGAGCTGTCATTAAACAAAGGGTTGTAAACTGAGGACTACCTTTATTTAGACTTTATGGGACTGGTTTTAGGTTCCAGCCCCTTCCTCTGCTCATCCAAAGAATGGTTGGCTCCTGCAAAGGGTGTTGATGATGCATGAATGGGGATAGTAGCATGTTTACAGCTTAACCATCAGAAATAAAAGAAGGTAGGATTCAACACAAAAACATGGTTGCATTTAAGATAGCTAAGCTTACTGCTGACGTCAATGGTCTCAGTGTTTTTAGCTTGCTGATGAGTCATGACAGAGCTGAATCCTCATATTTCAGAGCTGGAAAGATTGCCACAATGTGTGACAATTCTAGTAGTGACGTTGTTACATTTCTTAAATACTTGGAGTTGTTACATAAAGAGCGAGTGGCATTTTGGAAAAGGGCATCATTAAAATTATTTTTCTTTCTTAATCCATAGCACAAGTTTCCCATCGTCCCTAGCTTCTCCAGGGATATGTGATCTAAAATTCCCTTAATGCAGATTTACCCTTGTTTACTGATACACATCAAGAGCATTAGAGAGAATAGCTGTTTTGGCATATAAGGCATTCTGTGTGAAAGGTTGCAGCCATTATGGATGCCATAGTTAAGCTACTAGAATATGATATTTAGTTAATGCAACAGGTGTGCCTGTTGTGCTTCTCTGGTATACCATCACTCAAAAATCAAAATCAGTGGAGCATCTGCCTGGAATAAAATCACTGAGTTTGTGTTTGAAGAATTGTAGCATTCTTCAAGCCCTAAATCTAATTGGCGGTCTTATCAGAATTTATTCCAGATAAAGTAGTAGCCTTTACAAGTGATCCATGGTTTCTTATTGAATTTATGCAGCTACCATTAATAAGTTTTCTGAGTTGGGTTTGTAAGGTATGAACAAAGGCTTATATTAATTTTTTTCCTAATTCAAGGAAAAGGGGAAGGAAAGATTTCAAGATTACAATCCATTGATTTGTGAATTGCTGTGTTAAGTTTCTTCAGTAATTTTGCTGCTAATTTATATAGAGCTACATAAGAAGAATTATGAATTTTTTATGATGCATCTCTCATTTCCCAAGTCATTCCAGGGACAGGATTAATAGACAATACTATAGATCTATATAGTAGTACACCATAAGTCAACTTTTGCTGAACAAAAATAAGGGCCTGTTGGAATAGTAGTATGTCCTGCTTTCTATTGCTCCCCTTGCTGGCTCACAAAAATATTTTATTATTAATGTGCTAAGAAATATTATTTTCAGAATTACCAATTGACTGATAGACAGCCAGTAAAATAAAGTTTCCTCCCCCTATAAACACTTTGATTCTAGCAATCATTAATCAAAGTCAAATTTGTCACTTGAAGATACTTCCTAAATAGAGAAGAAGCTAAGTACATCAAATTTTACAAGTGGTGGCTTCACCCTCAGAAGCTTTAAAACACCCAAATTTGACAGACCCCCAAAATATATGGCGATATAAAGATTTAATTGACTACCAAGGAAATCTAAAATCTAAACAACAATTGGAAACAGAGTTAAACAAGGAAATTGACTGGTGGACTTTTATTTATTTTATTTATTTATTTATTTAGATTTATATACCGCCCTTCTCCTTACGGACTCAGGGCGGTATATAAATCACAGATACAATCTAAATTTTCACAGATACAATCCAAACATAAGGAATATATAAAAACGTTTCAAATATGCAAAGAGAAACATGAATTAGACAGTATTATACTAGATTCTGGAGAGAAATTAATCAGTAAAATTTACAAATTTCTGTTAAGGTACAAGATGGAGGATGAAACAGTTAAACACACAATAATTAAATGAATGCAAAATTTTAAGTACTCTATAGAATTGGATAGATGAGAAGAATTCTGGCAAATGAACATAAAAACAACTCTGGCAGCGGCATACAAGGAGAATCGGCTAAAGATGTTTTATAAGATTGTCTTAATGTGATCATGGAATTGGGTTTGTCTAGTCTAGTGAAAAGAAGGACTAGGGATGACTGATAACAATGGTCCAATATTTGACGGGCTACCACAATGAAGAGGAGGTCAACCTATTTTCCAAAACACTCGAAGGCAAGACAAGTGGATGGAAACTAATAAAGGAGAAAAGCAACCTAAGAGCTAAGGAAAAATTTCCTAACAGCGAGAACAATTAACTAGTAGAATGGCTTGCCTTCAGAAGTTGTTGGTGTTCCATCACTGGAGGCTTTTAAAAAAAGATTGGACAGCCACTTTCTGGAATGGCATAGAGCAGTGATAGTGAACCTTTTAGAGACCAAGTGCCCAAACTGCAACCAAAACCCCACTTATGTAACCTGAATACAGCGAATTGTTCTAAGAAAAACATGATATGCCCCTTCATTTTTTTCTGCTTTTGAAATATTACCTTTAGCAACTTAAAAAAGAAAAACTTTTGTAATATCATTTCTCTTTCCCTCCCTCTCTTTCTCTCTTTTCCTCCTTCTCTCTCTTTCCCTCCCTCTCTCTTTTTCTCTTTCTCTCTCTCTCCCTCCCTCTCCCTCACTCTCTGTGTCTCTTTCTCTTTCCTCCTCTTCCCTGCCCTCTCCCCCCCCCGGGGGGAAGGAACCCCTGAACTGGTGCTGGGTGGGGGGAATCTGATATCCAGAGGCTGAGAAGCTCAGGAGCAGCGTGCTGAAGACCAGCTGGCTGGTGGGGCATCACAACACTTGCAGCTCTGCGGGAAAAGCAACTGACATTCTGGAGGTGAGAGTGAGCCGAGATAATGCAGAGTCGTATTGTGGCTCCGCATCATAATGGACTCCAGGAAAAGGGGACCCAGACTCGCCCATTGTGAAGCACGCTCAATTTCACTGTGCTGCGCAAGATGCTGAGAGAGCAGAGGACAGGTCATGGAGGCAGCAACAACAAATGTACTTCCACGAAGACAGAATGCTGTTTCCACGCAAAGGCAAGAGAAACATGATGGAGCTGGGCTGGGGTGATGGCGTGTGTGCCCACAGACACCACCTCTGCCACCTCTGGCAAATGTGCCATAGGGTCACCACCACTGGCATAGAGTCTCCTACTTTGCAGGGGGTTGAACTAGAAGACCTCCAAGATCCCTTTCAACTCTGTTATTCTATTATTTTGTTATGAGAAGTTTAGGTTTGCTGCAGCATTTTGGCTGTGATGTCCATGAGAAATGAGAAAAAGGCCCATAGGTTTGCCTTTGAAAAAGTACATTACAGTTTATTTACAAACTGAGGGAGGGAGGAACACAATCTGAATATTTTTATGAGGCAACAGTCATTAGATCCCTAGAAAAATTTAGACCCCCCACATTCTCTAATTTTATGTGGTTCCTCTTCCATCTTTTTATTCTCTTCTCCTTCTGCTGTATCTTCCTACATATTATACCCATATCCACATGACTCTCAGATGGAGAGAGACCTTCATGAAATTCTGATGACTAATAATTGGGAGGTTTCCAAATATCTGTTGACCATTAGTTCAGGTTAAAGATATCTTCATTACTCTGTTCAGGTCCATTAATATTTAAACTCTCTAATCAAGTCCAGAGCAGTATTTTATTTCTCCATGGGTTTATGCTCTGGTCGTTTTTTTGTTTCTAAAACAGGATAAATCAATATAAATCTAAAAGAAAATAGTCTGACTCATACCTTCTTATCTATATTTTGTCCCCAGAAGGGAAGATTCATTGATATAAGTAGGAGCTTTCATTCTAAGGCTAATATTTCTTTGTTTGTTGGTTTATTGGTTTCATTAGCTATACAACTCCACTGTGACACTGGATGGTGAACAGTGTAACTACAAAATAATAGATAATAGATAATATAGAAACAATACCAAGCAGTCATTAGGAAAAAAGCAATACTATTATTACCAATAAACAAATAATCTGCATATGATTGTTTTTATATGATTTTATAGGATTCTATAAACTATGCTCAGAGTCACATTTTTGTGAGGTTAATGAATATATAAATATATTGATGAATAAATAAATACCCCCCCCCCCAATTATATACCAGCTCTGGAGACAGAAATGCACTTGGGTGGTCCAAAACCCCATAGAGTTGTGCTTGAACCTGTCCCTACCCAGATATCCTCAGTTTAGCAAGACCTTGACGGCTTCATCTGGTTGGTCTGGTATTGAAATGTATAGCTGATCTCAAACTAAGGGATGACATTTGTCAATGCTCTTATATATAAAAGAACTCTAAGTCCTGAGTCACGTCATACAGTATAGTAGGGAACTATGATTTCATCATCAATACTGACTTGTTGCAAGGAAAAAGGAGAAAAATCACTGGAACACCATGCCTTCTACTCCTCATCCCTGCAGACAGTCCAGGGTTGATGGTATCAAAATATTTCAAAAGATCAAGGAGTACAATGACGGTTGCATTATCCTCATCTTGGCTCCACCAATGGAGCATTAGTCATCAAATGCAACCAATGCCATCTCACTATTGTGTTCCTATCTGAAGCTTCACCAAAAGGGTTCCAAATAATCCATATAATCCTGAGTCTATTGAAATTGTAATCTTGACAGCCTTTTCAATCCAAAGGAAAGATTGGAGACTGGAAGATAATTATCTTGATGATCTTGGTTTACTAATTCTTTTTTTACATTGTCTACCAAGAAGAAAATAGTATGAGAGTTATACATGTATGTTTGAAAGCAGAGAAAAACCAAATTTTTTATGTTTTATAATAAATCCTATTAAATGCCTATTATTTGCATATATGAGCTACTTATATTCCTAGCATTGTTTTTTGAAGTAAATCTTTCCAAAACTGATTCTGAAAATCATTCAGTAAGATGCTTAATTTTCTGTTTTATAACAAATGAAAGACTTGATTAATTTGACTCCAGTGGTATTGGATAAAATAACAAAAGAGAACTAAAATATTGTTGAAATCTATTTTATTCTGCTAAGAAAGAGACATTTAGCATAAACAAGTGTCATCATCATCATCCAGTTAATGTATGCTAGATATCTTTTCTTGCATTGTACGCAGTGGTGGGACTCAGACAGTTCGCACCACGTTGGAAGAACCAGTTATTAACTTTCTGAGCAATTTGGCAAATTAGTTGTTGGAAGAAATTATTAGGACAGAGAACCTGTTGTTAAATTACTTGAATCCCACCACTGATTGTAGGAGAGATTTAGATATATATAAAAATTCTGAAAGAAAACATTTAAGTATTGTGAAGTTTAAAGGAAACACTTTGGGGATTGGTTAGTTATTGACTTGAAAAACATCAAGGCATTGCCAGGTTGTGGCCTAATAGTGAGAGGAAATAATATTTTAGAGAAACCTCAATTTCTTCAAGCTGCTGAGTCTCCAATATTGTCTGTGTAATCACAAATCACTTTATTGTATGTATCAGTCTAATTATACAAAAATCCCTATGGTGCAATCAGCCGTTTTAGACCAGTTACAGAATATAATAGATAGAATAGAATAGAATTTTTATTGGCCAAGTGTGATTGGACACACAAGGAATTTGTCTTGCTGTAGAAAAGATACATTCATCAAGAATCATAAGATACAACATTTAATAATACTCATAGGGTACAAATAAGGAATCAGGAAACAATATCAATACAAATCGTAAGATACAAGCAACAAAATTACAGTCATACAGTCATAAGTGGAAGGAGATGGGTGGTAGGAACAATGAGAAGATTAATAGTAATGCAGACTTAGTAAATAGTTTGACAGTGTTGAGGGAATTATTTGTTTAGCAGAATGATGGCATTTGGGGGAAAAAAACCTGTTCTTGTGTCTAGTTGTTCTGGGGTGCAGAGCTCTATAGTGTCGTTTTGAGGTTAGGAGTTGAAACAGTTTATGCCCAGAATGTGAGGGGTCTGTAAATATTTTCACAGCCCTCTTTTTGACTGGTGCAGTATACAGGTCCTCAGTGGAAGGCAGGTTGGTAGCAATTGTTTTTTTCTGCAGTTCTAATTATCTTCTGAAGTTTGTGAAGTTTGTCTTGTCGGATTGCAGAGCCAAACCAGACAGTTAAAGAGGTGCAGATGACAGACTCAATAATTCCTCTCTAGAACTGGATCGGCAGCACCTTGGGCAGTTTGAGCTTTCTGAGTTGTAACCCTAATTCCCTATTCAGAAACACGAAATTTCCTTTTCATTTAAATGAACAGAAGGAACTGATTTGCACATTATTGCTGAGTGATATATTTTTATTATGATGCATATAAATAAGCTGAATAATTACTCTTTAGAATCAGGCAGCTAACTTGTTCCAATTGTTACACTGCCACCTAGTGGAGAACAGCCTAGGTGATCATTAAATTAATATTGTTTAAACATTAATTTAAACAAGAATTTCATTTTATTTCATTGAAAGCTATTGTCACCCAATGATATGCTTTGAACATTTAAAATGCATGGTGTAAATATTATTATTCTGCTGTTGCCTCTCTCATACAGATGCAGACACCCAGAGGTTTCTTATCACCCATGATTTGTAGCTATGAATTGAAAAATGTTTTTCTAATTATTAAATTAGATTAAATTCATTTTTCTGGTATATGTTCAAAGCATTTAGATATACTGTAATTTTCTGAGAATGGGCAAAGTGGCATATTAAATCAGAGCAGTGGTGGGATTCAAATAATTTAACAATCGGTTCTCTATCCTAATGACTGGCTGGGTAGGCATGTCCGAGTGGGCATGTGACTGAGTGGGCATGGCCAACTCAACGTCACTCACATTGAGAGGTGCCTCACCTCACCATGCCTTTCCTCACCATGCCTGGCCCTGCCACATCCCTCCCCTTCCAGCCACTCCTTGCCATGCCTGGCCTCTCCTCTCCTTGACTTATGACCACAATTGAGCCCCAAATTTATGTTGCTGAGTGAGAAATGTATTAAGTTAATTTTGCCCCATTTCACAACTTTCCTTGCTGCATTTGTTAAGTGAATCACTGCAGTTGTTTACTTAGTAACATGGCTGTTAAGTGAATCTGGGCTCCCCATTGATTTTACTTGCCAGAAGGTTGATAGGATTAATCCCATAAGGTGGGAAAAACAAAAGGCTGTTGGAAGAAGATTTCTTTCAACAGCCAGTTTGCTAAACTGCTCAGAAAGTTAACAACTGGTTCTCCCGAATTGGTGTGAACCAGCTGAATCAGAGGGAACAATACCCATGATGTGTTATATGATATTTATTTATGTGGGAAACCCCCACCCAGAAGAATGAAATATTTTGGGAATATTAAAAGTGGCAGAATATTATATTTCCCCAAAGAAGAAATTGAGAAATGTGTTCTTAGATGCAGAAAACAGTGCCAATCTTCTTAATGTGCCTATTCACAAAACAACTTCATCTCCAGGTGAAGGGATTAAGGATAGGACATGACCTTAACTCCATTCATTGAGAAAAGTGGAAACAATAAGATTCCATTAAGAAAGGCAGGCTAGACGCAATAGATAACATGATAAAATCAATTACACATACCTGGTAGGATTAGATTCAAGAAGCTGATAATTAAAACCCATCATAAGCCTTTGCAAAACAAATAAAACCAATCAAAAGCACACAAAGCAAATCTCAAAATTACAAAATACTGTAATTTACATAAAAATCCTTGCACTCATCAAGCTAATTTGTCATCTCTCCCAGAACCTGCATGCTGTGTGCGTTGGTTCTGCTCATCAATAATCTGACCTTTCTTAAGCAGCCTCCATTTTATTCTCAACTTGGAAACGAATTTTTCCTCCAACAATTATGTAAAATATTGATAATTCAGCCTTAATTAACTCAGTTCAGAGCAGAATAGAATATAATCAATTAAAATGATGAAACAAGATGAATCAATGAAGGATGATAGAAATAAGTAAGTACAGCTGGAAGTGATCAGCAGAAAAAGGAGAAGGGGCCACCCAGTGGTGGATTGCTCCCAGTTCTTCCAGTTCTTGCGAACTAGTAGTAAAAGCAGAGGAAGGCTCCACCCACCCGCCTAGACATCATAATGGATGATCTGCACGTGTGCTTGTGTGCGTTCCCATTGCAAACCAGTAATAAAGGTAAATAGAACCCAGTCCTGGGGCCACCCTATACCGGACAGTATAAAAGATGACATGAGAGGACCATGGCGGATCTGAAAGTAGCAGTGCTGATCCATACAGTGGCTGAGGGTCAGACATGACTGGCTCAGGAATGAAATCCAGCAGGTTCTGACAGGTTCTGGAGAACCGGTAGCGGAAATTTTGAATAGGTCAAAGGACTGACAAATACCACCTCTGGCTGGACTCAGAGTGGGGTGGCAATGGAGATTTTGCAATATCCTTCTCCCAGGAGTGGGGAGGCAATGGGGATTTTGCAGTATCCTTCCCCTGCCACACCCACCAAGCCACGCCCACAGAACCAGTAGTAAAAAAAAATTGGATTTCACCACTGGACTGGTTGATGATGACAACATTTGATCTCTCATGGAGGCCAAAGAGCCATTTCTTCAAGTTTCTTTATCTGGGGTGAAATGAAATCGGGATTCTGGGGAACTCATTCTATAATTAGGAATGCTACTCTGAAAGATCCTTTTCCAGAATTGGAAAATTCCCTATGTATTCTTAGTAAAGTGTGGTATCCTCTTGGCAGACTAGCCCTCCTGTGAATCAAAATATCCCAAACTATTTATGTTTTGAATGTTATCAGACCAAGGTTTATTGACCCATTGTTACTAATGCACTTCCTTTAAAAATCAATTAAATCTATAACATAAAATAGAAATATAAGCAGCTCTAACTCTATAGTCAGCAGTTGCTGCTCATCCAGAAATTTATTCCCAGCAGATTTTTAAATGCATGGCTACCTGTCCCCTAAAGTTGACTTGAGGATGCCTGACTGACAGCTCTTAAAGTAATTTCTCATCACAGTCCACAGCTGAGGCCTACAAATTTTGTGTTTTTCTGAACCAACCTTGAAGTAGTTCTTTCTATCTCCAAACAAGTTTTTATTTCCTATGTGCATGATGGATAATTTTGGTGGTAAGCAGAAGACATGAAGAGAGTAGGTAGAACATGACCAACTCCTATTGGGTTCCTGCACATAGCAAATATATTCCTCCTCCTCTCCAGTCTTTATTGGTTGATGGTGTTCCAAATCCCCCATGTGGAAGACCATCACCACATCTAGTGGTGAGTTATATTAGCAGTTTGTATGCAGTGATGGCAGTGACTAAACCAGAAGATTTCTCCAGTCTCAGCCAGATTCTTGCATTTTCTGACTCATAATATAGAATGAAATGAGAAGATACTCTTGGTTCCATCCCTGCCATTCCATCAGTAACTACAGGATGTACAGTCACTGCACCTTAACATGTCCTGCAGTACACTACTAGTACAGAATTATTCACCAGCCTTATAGAGAAAGCAAAATTGAGATCAGCTTTAACACACCCAGCTAAGAGTGCTTAGAAGTTTGATATGGTGATGCTAAACAACATTATGCCCTGCACAGTATAATAGAACATTCCCTGGCTTTCAGCACCTCCCATGCATTGTTAAGTAAGAACCCCACTTGGCAGATATTGTTAAACTGCAAAGGGGGAGGGGGCTGATGATGCTCATTTGGATTGCACAGACAGCTAATTAGCTATTGTGTCTCTCTAGCTTTTTTTCCCCCCCAGGAGCTTTTAAACAGTTTCCCTTCTATGCCAGCAACTTGACAGGAAGTTAAGAAAGGACACTTATGAAGTCTAGATTACACTAGAAAGTCTGCAGGCAGCTGACAGGCAATTATTCCTAATAAGGTGTTATGAAAACCAATCCACAGCAGGTGCAGTGAGGAGGAAGAGACAATCTCCTACTGAGTTTGCATGGAGATCAAAAGCTAAGTGAATGGATATGAATGGAAAGAATCCTGGCATTGGCATAAAAAAATTAGAAAGCATCAGAAAATGGACTTTCCTTAACATGGGTGGTATGATTTTGTTAAAGGAAAGGGGCCTGGGGTTAAAGTCAGAAGTCAAGTTGTGTGCCTCACCCTTATTTTAGTTAGAGGAAGTGTGGCAAACTTCTAATCTATATACCTTTGGCAACTGTTGCTGTTTTCAGCTGTGTCCTGCAAGCTGATTGCAGTATGTGTGTAAATTCATCTCCACTGTATTTTGCCCTTGCAAAGATTTAAATTGCCACTCTCAATTTATGTATTTTCTTATCTGCTCATTTGCAATAGTTGTAAACCTCCTAAATCATTCTGACTCAAGACAATGTATATCAAAACTCTCAATCAAAACTCTGAGGTTCTCAGCAGGCTGTCTCAAGCAGAGTTACATTTCCTTATTTACCCTGGTGTTATGCTACGTAAAGTTTTATAGCATAGCACTAGAATTGGGCTCAGAAATCTACATCCATATTGATTAACCTGGCACCATCAGATAAGAACAAACACTGATTTTTATCCCTGACTTATAACAAGCCACTGTGCCTGATTTGTATGCTCCATTGAATAATAAAAATCCACAGAAGAAACTTCCAATAAATATTGCTGATGACATACAAAGTGGCCTTGTTCAAAATTCCACATGTTGCCCCTTCAAAACCTGCTTTCAGGTTGGGGGAGGTGCAATAGATGGCCAGGCCATTCTTGGACAATATCCTAGCTGATTATTAAAGTCCATATGGACTGACTATAAAAGCTAGGAAATATAGGACAGAAAACAGAATAGAGGTGGTAATAAAATGGCAAATTTGTATAGTTCCCTTATGGTAAAAGTAGATCATGGGCATCATTATGATGCAATATGAGTCTAAAAGAGAGCAAATCTGTGTTTTTATTATCTTATGATTATCACTGAGGGTTGTATCTTATGATTTATGATTATTGTATTTATGATTATGATTATGATTTATCATTGAGAGACAAATTCCTTGTGTGTCCAATCAAACTTGGGCAATAAAGAGTTCTATAAGTTTTTCTCTTTTTCTATAATTTCTTGAGTGTGCTAATTCTCTGCCGCATAGCTTGATCTATGACTCTGATTTCCTAGTCAGATCTACCTTGGATGTCTGATATCTCCAATGATATGAGCCAAGATACCATCAAAATGTAGATGATATCCAGAGGTGGTATTCAGCCGATTCTGACCGGTTCTGGAGAACCGGTAGAGGAAATTTTGAGTAGTTCGGACAACCGGCAAATACCACCTCTGACTGGCTCTGCCTGCCCCCATCTATTCGCTGCCTCCTGAGTCCCAGCTGATCGAGTCTCAGCTGATCAGCTGGGTCTTCATTTGTTGCCCTCCAAATGGAGCTGGAAAGCAGGTTAGTGGGGTGGGGAGGGAATGGAGATTTTACAGTATCCTTCCCCTGGAGTAGGATGGAAATAGAAATTTTGCAGTATCCTCCCCCTGCCATGCCCCACAAGCCACACCCACCAAGCTACACCATGCCCACCAAGCCATGGCCATAGAACCAAAAATAGTAAAAAATTTTGAATCCCACCACTGATGACATCCAATTTTACTTCTAACATAGGTGAAACAGTTAGTGTTCTAAACCAGTGCTTAGGATGAGGACCAAAAGACTGAGACTTAATCAGACAAGACAGAATTCTAATTATGGACGATGCCATTGTCTAGCTAAGTGATGCCTTACGTCTATCTTAAAGGAACCTGTCCTTGTCCTAACCTAAATAATCAGATTTTTGGTTTGGATGTACTTCTAGATCCATCATTACCACTAGGGGGCAGGTGGCACAACACCATTTGCTGACCTTGTTTACTGAAGACGCTAGCAATTTGGGCAGTACAATTTATATTGGTAGACTTTTCTGCTGACTCATAAACTGAAGCACAGTATTTTAATACAGCTATCTACAAGGCATTAATATAGATATAGTGCCTCTTTAAAATGAGTAAAAAATTAACATTGCCATTTAATGACAACCCCCCCCCCCCGAAGAAGAAGAAGAAGAAGAAGAAGAAGAAGAAGAAGAAGAAGAAGAAGAAGAAGAAGAAGAAGAAGAATTGTAACATAGTAAGGAACTTGTCCTTCCTTACTTTGGTAGGAAAGAGTTGCCTCTATGCAAGATGGGCAGCTTATAAATAGATACATCATTGCATCAATGAATCAAACAATAAACAAATAAATAAACAAATAGAGATATATTCTCATTTAGATAACTAATGTTTGAAAGGTTATCTCCTCCCCCAGTAGAAAATCCATCCCAATTTAGCTTTGCTTAACTTTTTTACATTTAATAACAAATTTAGTTAAATGTCTATGGAGATTCTCAGTCATCCAGATCATGGTTGCTCCAAATATGCCTTTTCAGAGCTGAAGAAGCTTCTTGGATGAGAAGTGAAATGTCTTCAAAGAAAAACCAGAAAGTCCAGTTGCCTCTTGAAAAAGCACCTTTGGAACAAATTTCTATCTTTATCACCATGCAGACTATATTAATATTTACAGAGAGCCTGTTTAGTGTAATAATTAAGGCACCATGCTTGTAATCAGAAAACCGAGAATTCTACTCTATTTTAGGATTATCCATCTTAAGCCAGTTGGATGACTTTACACTAGTCATACTCTCTCAGCTCTAGGAAAGTGTCACTTTTGAAATCTTGCCAAGAAAACTGCAGAGACTTGTCCAGGCAGTCACCAAGAGTCATCACTGACAGGAAAGCATAACATTAATAAAATAAATTTACCATTTAGCTGATTTCTCATCTCTTTTCTATCATCCAAATGATCTTTGCTATGTTGCAAAAATTTAGGTCTTAAAATCAACCATGACTTCCTTAACAATTACCTTACTTAGCAATGGAAATGTTGGTCCCAATTGTGCCATAAATTGAGGACTACTGTATGTGAGTTGTTTGCTGTTGTTTCTCTTTTTATACAACTTACAACCACAATTGAGCCCAAAATTTACGTTGTTAAGTGAGAAATATGTTAAGTGAGTTTTGCCCCATTTTACGATTTTCCTTGCCACATTTGTTAAGTGTATCACTGTAGTTGTTAAATTAGCAAGATGGTTGTTAAGTGAATCTTGTTTCTCCATTTTCTTTGCTTGTCAGAAGGTTTCAAAAGATGATCACATGACTCTGGGACACTGCAACTGTCATAAATGTGAATCAGTTGTCAAGCATCTGAATGTAAATGACATGACCATAGGAATGCTGCAATTATCGTAAGTTTCAAAAATGGTCATAAGTCACCTTTTTCAATGCCTTTGTAACTTTGAATGATCACTAAACAAACTGTTATAAATTGAGGACTAACTGTACTTTCTTTTAAAGCTGTTAGATGCCCAAGGCCATGAATTTGAGAAGAGCAACCATGTAAATTTGCTCACCTGGAGATGATGCCTTAGAATTCCATACCATATGAAGCAGATACAAAAAGAGGAGAAAGTTAAAGCACATAAGCCAGAGCCAAAAGAAGATGGGCGCAGCATCTACAACACACTACAACAGCATCAATTAACAATGGCTGAGGCAGCCAGAAGAACAAGAACTAGAACTCTGTATCCTCTTTGACAGCCAAAGTGGTAAAAGAGGAAGTAAAGAAGAACCATATAAGTTGAAATATATAAAGTTCATCAAAATTCCTAGACTTCGTCTGGCAAGCTGAAACTTAGGATCTATACCAGAGGTTTCGGCAGGTTCTGACCAGTTCTGGAGAACCAGTAGCGGAAATTTTGAGTAGTTCAGAGAACCAGTAGTAAAAATTCTGACTGGCTCCACCCCCATCTATTCTCTGCATCCCGAGTCTCAGCTGATCGGGAGGAAATGGGGATTTTACAGTGTCCTTCCCCTGCCACACCTACCAAGCCACGCCCACCAAGCCATGCCACAGTCACCAAGCCACACCCACAGAACTGGTAGTAAAATAATTTGAAACTCACCATTGATCTATACATTATAATACCCGAATAAGCTCCTGTTCCAAATAATGGCATTTGAAACAAGTTAGGGATCTCCTCCTTCTGCTTCAAGATTTAAAGGACTTTTAATAGCCACTGATGATTAACCATGGTGAGCATGCAAAGCAGAATTGTGGCTTAACTGTATCTTTTTTGCATCTGCCAATGCCTGATATTATAGAGCTTCCCAATAAGGAATGAATAAAAGAGGAAATCCAAGGTAGACCTCTATTTACAACAAATGGGGCTGGAATTTCCATTACTAAGCAATGTGATTGTAAAGTGTGCAATCTTGGTTGCCATCATTAATTGAATCCCATAACTGTTAGGCCAGACAACTTCCTGCTGACTCCCCATAAACAAAGCTGGTGGGGAAGCTGACAGGAAGTTGCAAGTACCAGGCTTGCAAAGGTTAGGTGGCTGTTACCAGGTGGAGATGGGAGCAAGGAGATATAGTTCAAAAGGGTATGAATCAGGGAGGGTACAGGGGTTCAGAGAAATGTGGCACAAAAGGGGGAGGGTGCACGAAACTGTTTGGGTCAGGGAGGATTGGAGAGGGTGTGCAAAGGAGGAGCCACATGGGTTAGGCAGAGATGTGATTTGGATTGCAGAGGTTTCATGGGGGTGCATGAAGGGTCAATACAAACACAGAGTGGCTAAGGAACAGAAACTTAACTCCTACCAGTTGAAGCTGGTAGCGAAGGTTGCAAATGGTCATGCTTGGTAATCTGTCATGAGTGTGAATGTTTTGCTAAGCACACAGATTCTGATCATGTGACCTCAGGGGTCCTGGATGGCCAGACAAGACCTGTCATACCTACCATTCATTCAACATTCTTATATAACTTAAGAACTTTTTTTGGAAAACAGAAAAAATGAACTTATGATTTATGCTTTTGTTGATTAGATAGTATAGATTATAAAAAGAAGAGATATTTGTTGTGACTTAGATAAAAATGTAAATTTGTAATTGTACGTATAATTGCTGGAGATGAAAGCTACTTCTTTACAACTTTTTTCTTTATTTTCAATTTTTTATTTTATTCTTTGTTGCACTTTTAGTTTTCCCTTTGATATCTTTTTATTTTTTTCTTTCTGTTTATTAAATGGTATTAGTTTTTATCATGCATCCATTCATACACACACACACACACACACACACACACATCCCAAGATATAAAGAATGTTATATAGAATTCTTTAAAGTTGTATGATAATTGACTATAAAAATATGTTTCAGGAACAGAAAATAATTGAAAATTCTCAAAGTATGTACTTTCAAAGACACCAGATAAGAGACACATTACTAGATGTTTGGGGGAAGATAAAAAGAAATCATCATATAAAAATTCCAAGGTGGTTATCAACCATGGAAGCCATGATATATTCCAACATCTTAGACTGGAACAAGGTGGTGACGTATAATGGGTTATTGGATGGACAAAGAATATTAAAATCTATCAAGAGTTAAAATCCCAAGGACTAAAAATAGATTAGTGGTCATATTACAAATTCAAACAAGATATAAAAAATATTTAGAAAATTATGGCTTTCAAAGAGAACAACAAGAACTGGATAAAATATTATTAGGGACAGAGGAAAAATAATTTCTAAAAATTAAAATTGTCTTTTAAGATTCAAAATGGAGGAGGAAACTGAAAGAAGCGATGATATCCTAGGCCAAAAATTTTGGATATAATATAGATTTGAAATATCGGGAAAAATATGGGAGAAAAATTATAAATGAACAATGTTGGCATCATATAAGGAAAATATTTATAAAATGTTTTATTGTTGGCATCTATCACCGGCAAGGTTAGCCAAAATGTATCCCAATAGATCATCAAAGTGTTGGTGATGTAACCACCAACAAGGGACATTCTATCACATGTGGTGCACCTGCCCGAAAGCCCAGAAATGTTGGATGAAAATTAAAAAATGGTTAGAAGAAATTACAGAACAAAAAATTGAGATGAAGCCAGAGTTGTTCTTATTGGATATTATAAAAGGAAATGTAAGCAAAAGAGCTTAATATATTTTACTTCATATTATAACAGCAGCAAGAATCGTATTTGCCCAGAATTAAACAGAAGAAAATATGGCAACAAATGCAATGATAATAAAAAAGTCCTTGATTGTGCAGAAATGGATAAATTAACCATGGAGCTTAAAGACAGAGAGGAACCAGAGTATTACAAGAGTTGGAATATGTGGTATCCATGATTTGAAGCGAGAAGTAAATTGATGCATAAAGATGATATAGAAAGTACGTTAAATTGAAAATTATATATATTTATAAATACGATAAAACTTGTTAAAGGATAAAAGGAATATGTAAATATAGATATACTACATATATGAAGAATAGATTAAATCGATGTTAATGAAGAACAAAAATAGAATATAGTAAAATATACTATATATTTAAAGGTGTACATAATGTATAAAATAATAGACCATAGATTGGAATTATGGAATTTGAATTGTTACTGATAGTTGAAAGCTGTAAAAATAGAAATGTGCTTTTAAAATTAAAAAAAAGCTTGAATAAAGACTATTTTTTTAAAAAAATGAAAATTCTCAAAGTTGTAATGTTACTAATTTATTTCTGCAGAAATATGTGTTCCTTTTTCTTCTTCCTCCAAAGCAATTAACCAGTCTTTCACTTTTTGATCTTATGCTTCTCCAAAGACCTTTATATTTTGTAAGGTTTGTTATATTGTCAGAGTTTTGAATTGCCATTCATTAAGAAGAACTATTTATTTCATTTTAAAAATGTTCAATTATAGCTCTACAATTTAAATCACATAACAAGCTGTTCTGTTAAGACTTTTTGCTATAACAAGTGACACATAAATATTTAATAAATAAAAATACAGTATAAAGTATGGAGATGATTGGTTAAGACCGGATTAAGAACTTAAATAATAATGTTATATGGCTGTCAGAGGCATGAGAGTCTTAACAGCAATTTATTTAGAATTAGTTTTCCCTGCATGTTCTTATAAAATATATATTTTACATGGAGGCAATAATAACAATTTTCTTATAAACAGTTTCCTTAAAACCTCAACTGATGTAGTATTAAAATTCTTTGAGTTAAAATATAGTCACCAAGTATATACATACTATACAATTATGCATAAATCATACTCATTGCTCTGTAGTTCAGTGCTCTGACAAAAATAAATTAATCTCTCCAGAATTATGTTATTATATTTCACCACTAAATTGTCACATTCTTTGTGATGCAATTTAATCTTACCAGCAAAGATACAGTAACCTATCAATAAGCACACAGATTTGGTAGCTATGGCATCAGCAGAAGGCTGGCATATAAATGAGAAAATGCCTTTAGTAATGCATATATAAAATCATACAATTACTATGCAAGTTGAGAAATAGGTGGGTATTCTCAAAGATACTGGTACATATTTCAAATATTGCCTGTTTATTTGCAATAAAATGCATTATGGGGCATTATGGGGCATAATGCAATAAAATGCATTATGGGACATTTTATTGATGATCAACTACAGTTTTCATATTGATTGGGAATTATAGAAATTGTTCACCAACAAATTTATAGAGCATAAGGGAGGAATAAGAGAGCTCTGATGTAGTTCATAGGGTCTGTTGGAGCCAATTTTGCAGCTTAGGAGTCACAGCCTCAAGTGATCCTACCACCACTGAACCACTTTCACCTTTACTTTCCACATCATCTCTAGTTCTTCCTCCAGGACCTAGTACTTTTCCAGTTTCTCATACTCTTTTTTCCTTTAGACTGTTGTCACTCGATCCTGCTTCATTAATCACTATCACTGTCTTTTAGTCATTGCCTATCATCATATGTCTGGCTGATTAGCCAGCACCTGCTTACCTGCCTGGATCTGGAAATCCCATAGGACAGGGCTGTCAAACTCGTGACCTATGGGCTGGATGCGTCATGCTCTGGCCATGCCCACACCTGGTTTAGCGAAGGGGGGAAAAGTCACAATCAGTCACGTGATGCCGCTGTGAGTACGCAAGTTTGACACTCCTGCTATAGGATTTTAGTCCTCTTTCCACAACTTTCTGTGGGATCTCCCATCTTATTGTGTCCCCCTTCCTCACACAGGCAAATGTAATACCAAGCACGCCTGCCAATTTTTTATTAGGTAAACAGATTAGAATTCTTGGCAGACCAAGGTTTTGGCAACAAACTGCCGAATGCCTGCCAAGACAGTTTTCACTCCCATAAAGCAGAAGAGGACTTATCTTCAGTCTTTGTTTCAGGAGCAACAAATTATCACAAGACAAAGAGTTTAGTCAATGTTCAGTCCAAAATATATTGAAACCGAATTTCAGAGATCACGATGTGACTTTCAGGGTTTAACGTTGTCTGTCACAAAGCCTGAAGAGCAATCCCACCCACTTTTATTCCTAGTGGGGCATGGCTCCGTGACGCAGCTCAATCTCTGGCCCTCCTACACCTCTTCTGCGCACGCTTCTCCCTCTGATGCTACCTGGGATCAAGCCAGGAGTCATCATCCTTGCTCCCTATCAATTGGTACTCTGATATGCCTTCCTCCTGGCACTTCCCAGGCTGTTCCTCTTGGCCTTTGGATGGAACCTGAGGAATTGCCAGAAAGGAGGGTCCTGGAGAGGGAGGCCTTGTCAGTTCCTCCCCATCAGAAAGAGGTTTCTGAGTCCTCTTCCTCTGTTAGGACAGGCTCAGGAGTCAGGATCACAACACATCTAGACTTAGGAAGATCTAGACCAGTGATGGCTAATCTTTTTGCCATCGCATACCAAAACGGGGGGAGCATGGTGGGGTCCCACGCACATGTGCCCACATCCATAATTCTATGCGCTCCCCACTTTTGGCACCCGATGGCCCGGTGGGCCCGGTAGGCCTGTTTTTCGCTCTCCCCAGGCTCCAGAGCCTTTTTAGGAGCCTGGGGAGGGTGGGAAAGGGGAAGGCCTTTTCCATCTTCCCAGAGGCCCTCTGGAAGCCAGAAACAGTGTGTTTCCTGACTGGTGGGCCCAGACGGCCCAAAAACCAGCTGGCCAGCGCATACATGTGTACCAAAGCTGAGCTCGCGTGCCCACCGATATGGTTCCACATGCCACCATGGGTCTAGATCAGTGATGGGTAACCTTTTTGCCATTGTGTGCCAAAAGTGGGGGGAGCGCTGTGGGGTCAGAGGCATGCATGCCCACATCGATAATTCTATGCGCCCTGCCCCCCCCATACTCCCCCCGCTTTTGGCACAGGATGGCACAGTAGGCCCATTTTTTGCTCTTCCCCAGGCTCCAGAGCCTTTCTAGGAAAAATGGCCTTCCCCACCCCCCAAGAGGCTCTCCGGAGGCTGGGAACAGTGTGTTTCCTGATATCTGGTGGGCCTAGAAGGCCCAAAAATTAGCTGGCTTGCACATGCATGAATGCCAGAGCTGAGTTCGCGTGCCATCGAAATGGCTCCACGTGCCACCTGTGGTGCCATAGGTTCACCATCATAGGTCTAGACTGTATTCTGTACAGATATTGTACAGATATTTCTGTACAATGCCGACTACTTGGTTGTGCCATTCAATGCATGCTGTTCCTGTCTGCATCTTACACCTGGCACTATGTATTGGACTGTCTCTCTCTGCATAGTCTGCACTTTGAGTCCTGCCTAGTGTGGTAGACCTCTTATTCTATGGATTTCTCAATTAATTAATGCAATTAATTAATTTTTCATAAGTGAGTTGCTCAAGTGCCTGTTTTCATGTATGGACTTTAAAACGAGGCATATAATTCAAATTAATTAATCCTGATCATGAAGGAAAAGGCATCAACTTTCAAGGCATTGAATTCCATTCATGGGTGAAAAAGAGATTATGCTAAACTTGATATTTGGAAGTAGACTGAGATTTATTACTACTTATTTATTGAAACATAGCACCATGTCTGAGTTAAAATGCTTTTTTTCCCAGCTAAAAACTGTTGGAACTGATTTCTTCATTTGGGATATCAGGGTGATACTCAGAAGATTCAAAAGTATATATAGTCATACCAGGATGATGAAGGACTTTACAGAGAATCCACTGAATGACTATTGAGTCTGGGAAGATGGAGAAAAGGATGACCAACTGTAGCTGCAGTCAGTGATATAAAAAGAAAAAAGGCAATGATAGATGGTTCAAAGTGATTTTGATGTCATTATCATCAGCCATTGTTGCAATACTATAATACTAAAACATTTATCATTTTCACTGACCTAAAGAATATTCAAATATAATGACTGAGGTTTCGGAGGATAAAATCTGAATTTTGGCTGCAAAATAAACTTTTCTTTATCACTCTGTCTAGGCATCCTGTTACTCTGTCAAGTCTATTAGAATAGACTTGCGGTTAGAATAGTGGTAGGTACATACATTCAGATACATATCCTTTATGTAAAATATAGAATAGAAGGTTCCTTTGAATCTATAGTTGGGCATATTGTTTTTTTTTCTCTCTCACAACTGATGTTTATAATTTAATGAAGGATATATAATGATGTAATCAGGCATAAAATGATAGGTTGCAACAGCAATTGGTAAAGGATAATTCTATTTTTATTTAAAGCTTAATATCACAGACACATCCATTTAGCTTTCTTAGCAATAATAAAGAAGTCGACTATCATTATCTCTTTTTTTCCTTTCCTATCTACCTTATAGCTATAGCGGGGATGGTGTGTGTGTCTCCCTTTAAAGTATTAACTAATCTTGCTTAATTTTTCAAGATCACCAAAATGAACCAGTTTACTGGTTATTTTACATGGATAACAAATTAGGACACTAATTACATTTATTAGGACCCAGAACTAAAATCAAGTGTTAAACCATATATACAATAATAAAATCACCTTGCACAATCTGTATGAATACCTTAAAGTCATAGGTAATGTAAATCCATATGAATATTCAGTATAATCAAGCAATTTTTAACAAAACTTTTTTCCTGTAGTATGGTGCGTGCCTGGAATTTACTGTAGCAGATTTATATACTTTAATGATTTCAATTATTATTGATCTATGCCAGTCAAATGGATGTGCTGCTATTGAATCAGCATCTTGTAATGCCTACAAACTTAGTCTGTTGAATGAGCCCCTATGCTGGAAATGTAAAAATAGGGAACATACTACCCTATCTGGTTGTCCTTTCCTAAGGCTTGAAAATGGCTAAAAATTAAAGATTGGCTACAGGAAATTACTAACAAACAATTAGACTTGGAACCGGAATTCTTCCTATTGGGAATCTTCAAAATACACACACACACACACACATATGAAGAGCACAAAATATCCAGTATTACACATGTTAACTGCTGCCAGAATTGCCTATGTTCAATGTTGGAAACAGCCATGTACACCTGCAGAGAAACTGGTCATACAAAAGGTCATGAATCGCGCATAAATGGACAAATTAACGCTGAGTTTAAAAGATAAAGAGACATCAATATTTTACTATGTGTGGGAACAGTGGTATAACAGGATAGAACGGAGATAGATTGAAGATAGATAGTTATTAAGTAAAAGTAATAGATAAAATAAGAATGTAAATACACACAATTTAATTTTTGTAAATAATGCATGAATTATTGTCACAAGAAAAACACCACAATTAGCTGTTGTTGGGTGAAATAATTTTTTATGTTTTTAATATAATAAAAGTTTAATAAAGTGTTTTTAAAAAAAACTGTTGAAGGAAGCACTGATGGACTTGTGGGGTTCTCAGCTTTTTGAGGTTAATGGTAGTTAAAACTATGTTGGGCTGGCTTAAAAGAAGGTTTTTAATGTCTAAACAGTACAACGGCATGAAGAGGTCTTATGTTTTTACTTCACATTACTAGAGAATGTCTGGTAGCAATATGTTAAGAAAAAGAAATGGTACATTGAATAAACACTCCAGAGCTACCTCTGGAAGATGAGCTACAGGTTGCTAAGTGAAATATTAAGCAAATTTGTCCCATTTTATATGATTTTTTTTTGGCCACATTTGTTAGGTGAATCATTGCATTTGTTAAATTAGTAACACTAATTTAACCCAGGGTTGTTAAGTGAACCTGGATTCTCCATTGACTTTGCTTGTCAGGTCACAAAAGTGGACTGTGTGACCCTGGGACATTGCATTGTCATAAACAGGAACCATTTGCCAACCATCTGAATTTTGATATGACCCTGGGGATACCGCAATGGTCATAAGTGTGAAAAAATGGCCATAAATCACTTTTTTCAGTGTCATTGCAACCCTGAACAGTCACTAAATCGAAGACTACCTGTATGTAGAACACTACCAATAACAAGGATGAATGCAAGAGATTTGGGGATAATCCAAGATACTTGCCCTTAAATGTTCAACTCTTAAAGCCAGAAAGCTCTTCCTACAGAAGAAATTACGTCCATAGATCTAAGGCTGGCGGACCTTCCTTTCTGGCCTATGGATAGCTGCAGTCTGCGTTAGTTTAGCCTTCTCTGACCTAGAATCGAAAGGTCTGGGAGGAGGCAGCGTCGTCTGAGCTAGAATAGAGGTGGGAGAGAAGCGACCGCGGCGGGGCGGAGTCTGGCCGGCGTGAGGCAGCACATTTCTGGAAGAAGCGGTCGTCGCAGCAGCTACCAGAATCTCTGCTATCGGTGGCAAAGAGAAGCAACCGAGCATCTTTCCAGCGGTAACAACTGGTGCCACCTAGCCCGCAGCCTCCCTCGGCTAGCTCTCTAAAAACTGCCTAAAAGCAGGAAGATCGCCTACGACAAATCCTCGCGCAAGGTAATGCCAGTCCTGCTACCGGGTTGAATTTGGTTCTCTGTGGGTGGGTGATGTCCTGCTCTTACTTCCTATCTACCCTTCCTCATCCCTCCTTTTTCTCTGCCCTACAAGCCCTGGAGAAAGATGCTGCGGTTGAATCGTTTTTTTCGGGATGGACTTGCCTAGATAGCGACTGGGAGGGAAAGGTATATGCCGCAGTTAACCTAAATGACCGTAAACCTGGACTCGAAAATGGTTTTGAGAGCTTTAGCTGGCCAAGGAGATGGTGGCTCGTGAATCTTTTGAATGCATTTATTACGCGCGCGCTCTCCCCCTTCCCGGTTCCCATCCCAGGAGGAGGAGAATTAGAACTGGTTGCAAAATACGAAATACGTTGGCATTAAAAGTCCGTCTCTGAAGTGGGAGTGTCTTCCTGAAGGGAATGATATGGGCATTCCCTATCTGAAGCTGGTGCAGGAGCTCCTGATTTGTGGACTTGATGATTTGGTCGAAGATCCTATGATGCTAGCCATTTTGCATTCCAGCTTCTCTTAGAGGAGACTCATTTATTTACCATCGGTACTTGGGGATAGAAAGAAATAAAATACTACTCTATAGGGCAGTTCTTCCCAATCTCTGCAGCTTTAAGACTTCAACTCCCACAATTCCCCAGTCACCAGTTGGAGTATGCACACCTGAAAGTTGTTAAGGTAGAGAAACATCGCTTTTAGAGGGTGATTTGATTTATTCTGATAGGAAAGGGATTGATCCAAATAGGGAAAAGGCTAACCTATTGAGTAATCAAAAAATATCAATTTTTGATACCTTTTTGCATATTTCTCTTTATTTACATATTTATTTTTGCAGGTGTTTCTGGATTGCCTAGCACTGACAACACCTGGTTAGTTTAACAACAAATAAGAAATAAATATGGCCTCCCAGTCACTCAAATATTCCATAGCAACCGGCCTCCAATTTCCTTTCTTTCTTTAAATGGTGTCTTTTCTATCTTATAGAAGATCAAAGAGGAAGGTGCTAGCACATCTCCAGAGGCAAGGTTTTCCTATGGCCTTGACCCATATAAACTTTGCTTCTTGCAAGGATGGGATCCCAAGTGTTCCCTTTTGTACATATAAGGTAATTTGTAATAAAATGGTGTGGTTTTATAATGGGTTTAATTCCAAGTGGATTAAAAGGAACCTTCTGCTTTTGGTTGCTCTGGACCTCAACTACTGTCATAGTTCCATTGAGCATAGTCAAAGGGCCCTTAGTAGGTTTATGGGAATTTAAGTATCAACCCTTTGGTAGAATGTCAACTGAGAAAATATTAATTAAGATATAATTTTCTATTAAAGTAACAAAACATTACTCAGCTTTTATAGCTTTTTGCTGTATTGGGTAGAACAAGAAATTCACATTTAGTTAAGTAGCACTTATTTCTAGGTAAGTGGTACACATTTAATTTATTATATTAATTGACATTTGCATATATGAGCTAAGGAGACTAAATAAAATGTTAACTGTTTTCCTATGAAATGTTTCTTAAAATATTGAATAATGCACGTTATCTGAATTAAAACTTTATAATTGCTTCATTTGTTCATTATGATGCCTTTTTAAAATTTAAGGCAAATGATGGGGGTTTTAAATACTTTTGGGGGGGATTTGGAATGTAATCTAGTGAGATCCCCTGATTCCTTCTGTTTCTTAATGCCAGTATTTTGTGATAAAGATTAAGGGAAAACTGGTCATTGTGGAGGATTCAGCAGATCCTTTTCTGTTGCTGTATAAAATAAGGCTAGATAAATGGTTGGAACTGCTCAGCTAGATTTCAGCTAAATATTAGAATAAGGCTTAAAAACTGTGAAAATGAAGCTGAGGCCATAGAGATACATTTGCTTTTCATTCTCCGAAAGTATTAAAGCAGGCAACTATTTACTAGAGATGTTGCACTTGCAAGTTGCCTGCATCAAGGCAGACATTGTTTTAAATGATTTTTAGGATCCCTTCCAATATGAAAAACTCAGTGATTCTGCAAAAAAGTAACCAAATGTTTGGTTACTTTTAAAATGTTGCCAATTTGATCCCTCTGTACAAATATTACAATATCAAAGCCTACTAAACAATATCTCAAGCTACCTCCTGGATATGTTCTTCATACTATGTATGCACATTTTTTTCCACATTGCACGAATTGGCCTCCTGGATCTAGCACTTTCCAGAAAAGCTGGGATTCTAACCCTCAGAATCTCCAGCCATGTTTAATAAAAAATGGTTTTAGAAATGCCTATAAAAAAGAGAGGCTTTCCCCTTTAACGTTAACCTTTGCAGGATCTTTCTCTATGGCTTCATTAATAAGACACTTTCAGTGGTGAGGAAACATATTTAATTCCTCTGTGTTGGGAAGGCATAAAATAATACACGTAGGCCATCACAGCGAAGATCAGTTAGATTTTGCCAAGTTATCTGTAAATAACAGATAGGAGGGGGGATTTTAGAGAAAAGTTAAATCAATCATGTATCTCCCAAATTGCAAAAAGATTGTGAACTTTTTGCAACTTTTATATTCTACAACTATTTAAAAAGCCTGTCAATGAAAGGATGCTCAATGCAATTCACTAAATATTCCCTGGGAGAAAAATAAACTTTGAAAGGATTGACATTTTAATACTATATTATCTAAAGTTTTAGAAACACTAGAACATTTATATTTATAAAATTATCTATTCTTATAATTTGCTGATATCTCTAATCCTTTCAATTATAAAAATTATGTTCTTTTTGTAATTTTATAAAAAATATATTTAAATATATAGTATCATTTTGCTTGGGGGAAAATGCTGCAGTTATTTCCCTTCCCCTTTCTGTACAGAGAAAAACAGATGAGTTTACTAATGAGAAAAAAAAATGCAGTGTCTGGATAATTGTGCATAGGAAGTTTGTTTAAGTGCTTTGAATGAGAATTCCAGGCAAGCTTTATGTTGATCACTTTTTGCTTCCGTTTGAAAAATCAGCTAATTTTTGGCATCTTCTTCTGGGTATCTACATGAAAAAGCTAACAGTTGGATTGGAAAAGCCCAATAGTAGTAAAAAAAAAGGGATTGTAATAATCTAGTATGGAAGTTTGATTTTGGTTATTATTCTTTATAGCTTAGTGGTTCAACTGTGAGAGAGTTACTTAAATAGTCAAAATGGTCCCATCCCTACTCTATCAGCCAAAATAGGTCTGAAAAATAAAGAGTTAATTATATGCATAGGGGACAAGTCTGTCCTGTGATGTTTTATTGTAGGCACAGTGTATCTTTTTTTATAAGAGATGACTGAAAGCTGAGACCTCAAGAACCCTTATAGACTTCATATTCCTTTTATATACCCTCTAGAGCAGGGGTGTCAAACTGACGGCCTGCAGGCCGGAGGCATCATGTGCTGGCCACGCCCAAGCCAGTTCTGCGAATGGAAAAAATGTCGTGAAATGTCATGTGACAGCAATGTGACGCTGCATGTTTGACACCGTGCTCTAGAGTTTCCTCCTATAACACTTGCCAAAAATTGATGGAGAGTTTCCCCATTTGAGATGGGGAAGGCACAAGAACCCCAATTCCTTTAAACTCCAATCCTAGGGAAAAGTCTCGCTTGAGTGAGACAAGACCAGTGGTGGGTTGCCCTCGGTTCATACTGGTTCTATAGAACCGGTAGTAGAACTGGTGGGAGGCCCCACCCATTGACCCTGACATCATCAAAATGCTTCTGCATGTGCGCACATGCAGAAGAGTATGTGCATGCGTGAGCAAAGCGAGCATGCACCTGCGGAAGCTTCTGCGCACATGCAGAAGAGTATGTGCGTGCGTGAGCAAAGCGAGCACGCACCTGTGGCCCCGCTGCAAACCGGTAGTAAAAGTAAGTAGGACCCAGCCCTGGACAAGACCCTATTCATTTTGCAATATAGAACTCTGAACGGATAGTTTTTCACAGTCCTAGAAAACCTTAGTATAGGTTATAACTGAGTATAGAATTCTGGTTATAATTTCAACATCTTTATTACAGCAGTATTTTTATGGCCACTTAAATCAGAAAATATATCCAACATCTTCAAGATTTTATTTTATGTCATTTATATGCCTTCCAAATAAGTTCCACTGTATGACTAACATTTAAAATTAATAAGAAAACCATAAATTATGAAAGCAGAATAATTAGAATGTAACATTTATATGAGTGGACTAAGTGCTGTTAAAGTAGCACTTAGTTGCCAGCTGCCTGCAAATATTCCAAGTTCAAATCTCACCAGGCTCAAGGTTGACTCAGCCTTTCATCCTTTCGAGGTAGGTAAAATGAGGACCCGGATTGTGGGGGCAATAAGCTGACTTTGTATAAAAAGTACACCACTTGGGGGGGGGGGCGAAACCCCTACTAAGCAGGTATATACAAAAGTATGAAGGCTATTGCTTAATGCATTGAAAGCTGCCCCGAGTCTTCGGAGAAGGGCGGCATATAAATCAAACTAATAAATAATAAATAAAATAAATAAATAAACATCTAAATTAACAACAAATGAATTAGATCAGCATTCCCCAATTTTTCTGGCTTTGTGGACTGGCGGGGAGAGAGAGGTGGTCCTTTTGCATGAGAGGGGAGCAAGCGTGTGTGTGTGTGTGTGTGTGTGTAGGCAACTCCATTTGTGCAAGGGATGGTATGGGACACTCCATGGCCAGGGGTTGGGGACCCCTGAGTTACATCATATAACTTTCTGGTTTGGTTCTGCAACCCACCAAGACAGACACAAACTTCAGAGGATAATTAGAACTACAGAAAAAACAATTGCTACCAACCTGCCTTCCATTGAGGACCTGTATATTGCACGAGTCAAAAAGGGGGCTGTGAAAATATTTCCAAACCCCCTCACTTCCTGGACATAAACTGTTTTAATTCCTAGCTTCAAAATGATGCTATAGAGCACGCACACCTAGACACAAGCACAGAACAACTAGACACAAGAACAGTTTTTTCCCAAATGCCATGACTCTGCTAAACAAATAATTCTCTCAACACTGTCAAGCTAAGTCTGCACTACTAAGTCTGCACTACTATTAATCTTCTCATTGTTCCTACCATCCATCTCCTCCCATGACTGTATGACTAACTTGTTGCTGGGATTCTTACAATTTATATTGACTGTTTCCCAATATGATTTGCTTGCTTATTTGTACCATGACTATCATTAAGTTGTACCTTATGAATCTTTTTTTTAATTGAAAAAGTTTTACAGATACAAATTTTTCCCCTTTCCCCCCCTTCCCCTCCCCAACCCTCCCTAACCATCCCTCCCCACTCATGACTTCCCTTATAACCTTAAAAAATTTACAATTCATTTTTAACTCCCTAAATATTAAAAGGTGAAATCCAAATCATATCATGTCATAAAATTCTCCCCCGCTAATCTACCCCCTGTCAATACTAAAAGTTTCTATATAACATTCAAATAGTAGCTATCTGATACTTCCTTATTTTATATTTATTCTACACATAGTCTATCCCAAATGTTAAAAAGTAAAATCCAAATCATATCATGTCATAAAATTCCCCCCCATTACTCTACACTCTATATATACTATAAATTTCTACATAATAATCTCTACATAACATTTCCTACATAACATTTTACATAACATTTTCTACATAAGAATTTCTACATAACATTCAGCTAAAAGCTATCTGATACTTCTTTGTTTAGTATTTATTCTGCACATAGTCTATCCATTTCTTCCATTCCCACACAAAAGTTTCTTGAGTCCTATCTTTTAGATATGCTGATATCTTTGCCATTTCTGCAGAACTAGCCACCTTTAAAATCCATTCTTCAAAGTAGGTAAGATATCTTTTTTCCAATATTGACCAATCAATAACCTAGCTGCTGTAATCATATATAATATCAGTTTTGTTTCGTTCAGTGAAAAATCCTTAACTATACTCAATAGAAACAATTGTGGAGAAAATTGAAGTTTCTTCTTCAAAACATTTTGCATAATCCACCAAATTTTGATCTAAAGAGCCTTCACTTTCCTGCAAGTCCACCATATATGGTAATATGTAGCATCTAAACAATCACATCTCCAACATTTTGGTTGAACATTAGGATACATGCATGACAATTTCTTAGGATCTAAATGCCACCTATAAAACATTTTATAAAAATTTTCCTTAAATTCTGTGACTGAGTAAATTTAACATTCTGGACCCATATCTTTTCCCATGTTTCCATCATAACTGGTTCTGCAAAGCTTTGTGCCCATTTTATCATACAGTCTTTAACCAGTTCATTTTCAGAGTCTCTTTCCAGCAATATATTGTAAGCCCTCTTAATATGCATTGGGCCTTTCTCTTTTATCTGTCTCACCAATTCCTCTTCATACGTCATTAAACCGGTTTTTTGATCTTCCCTCCATCTCAATAGAAGTTGATTATACTGTAACCAAGTTAAATTAATCCCTTCTTCCAACAGAGTGTTAAGTGGCTTTAATTTCCATCTGCCCCCATCTTCAAAAAGTATCTCTTTATATAAAATCCCCCCGAGTGACTTTATATTCTGTGTAATATGACCAAGATCCAACCACGAGGGTATTTTGTAATCCAATTTAAGCTGGTGCTTCTTCCATACTCTCATGAAGGAATTTCTAAGTATGTGATTCTTGAACACTTTATCAACTTTATTTTCATAAAATAAATATGCGTGCCAACCAAATTCCAAGTCGTGGCCTTCTATATTCAATATTTCAGTCCTTGTCATTTCAAACCAATCACTTGCTTGTGTCAACGCTGCTGCCTCATAATACAATCGTAGGTTTGGAAGTTTAAGGCCACCCCTTTCATGAACATCTTGCATAATTTTCAGTTTAACTCTTGGCTTTTTCTCATTCCAAATAAATTTATTCACTCCTTTTTGCCATTCCATCAGATGTTTATCACTTTTGAGCACCGGAATCATTTGAAACAAGAATAAAAACCTAGGTAGAACATTCATCTTAACTGCTGCTACTCTTCCAAGTAAAGATGGCTGCAGCTTTTTCCATATCTTTTTGTACCTTTCACCACAACACTTCATAGTTATTTTGAAAAAGTTTTATATTTAAAGCTGCAACTTGGACTCCTAGATATTTCACCTTTGATACTATTTCAAATCCTGCCTTCTTTTCAAGTTCCTTCTTTTGACCTACTGACATATTTTTATGTCATCTTCGTTTTTCTCTGGTTCAGTCTGAATCCTGATACCGAACCATATTCTTCTATAATATCTTTCATCTGGATTATTGATTCCATCGGCCATGTTAGGTTAACAACCAGATCATCTGCAAATGCCCTTGTTCTGTAATCCTCTTGCCTTATAGCTATTCCATTCAAAGTACTGGAATCCCGTATCGAGTTCAACAAGACTTCTAAAGTTAAAATAAACAACAATGGGGATAACGGACAACCTTGTCTTGTTTCTTTTTGTATATTAAAGTTTGTTGTTAAACTTCCATTAATAATAATTTGTGCTGTTTGCTCTTGGTAAATTGCTGAGACCGCCTGAACAAACTGGTCCCCAAAGTTCATTTTTATTAAAGTCTTTAATAGAAAATTCCAATTGACTCGATCAAAGGCCTTTTCCGCATCCAAAAACACCAGCACTGCAGGGATCTGTTTACTTTTCTCAAGATGTTCCAATAAGTCTATAATTTGCCTCACATTATCCTTCATGTATCTGCCTTCTATAAATCCAGCTTGATCATGATGAATCACCTCTTGCATAACTAGCATTAATCTGTTGGCTAATACTTTTGCAAAAAATTTATAATCCGTATTCAGGAGAGATATTGGTCTAAAATTTTCTGGTTTTGTAGAACGTTCTTCTTTTGGTATCAGCGAAATAAAAGCTGTCTTCCATGAAGGGGGTATTTTGCCCCCTTTTTGTATGCTACAAATAAATCTTTAAGATGTTCAATCTTTTCTGCTTGCAAAGTTTTATAATACACCGACGTCAAACCATCCATCCCTGGAGCTTTAGCTGATTTCAGTTGTTTAATTGCAAAGACAATTTCCTCAACTGTTATTGATTGATTCAATCTTTCCTTTTGCTCTCTGGAGTTTTTTGTAAGTCTACTTTCTTCTAAATATTTATCTATAAATTCATTCTTTATATGGTCTTTAGCATATAATTTAGAATAATAATCTAAAAAAGCTTGTTTAATTAAATTTTGTTGAAAAACTTCCTTCGCTCCACATTCAATGGTATCAATAATTCGAGAACTCTGCTGTTTCCTCAGTGTATAAGCCAACCATCTGCCCGGTTTGTTAGCATTACAAAATGTATTATGTTTGGCAAATTGTAAATTAGTTGCAGCTTGTTCCGCTATAAACATTTGAAATTGGTCTTTCAGAAGTTTTATAATTTCTTTTAACTTTTTATCAGTTGGATTTTTTACAAGTAGTTGTTCTTTTTTCTTTATTTCTGCTTCCATTTCCAATCTTTTCCTTTGTTGATTTAATTTGTGTTTAGAATTCATATAAATCAGTACCCCTTGCATATAGGCCTTACTTGCATCCCAAACAACTTCAATCGGGGTACCCTTATTTAAATTCATTTCAAAAAATTCCTTCAAATGTTTTTTAAGTTCAGTTATATTCTTTTCATATCTAAACAAGTTTTCGTTTACTCTCCACGATCTTCTCTCCTTCTTTCCCATTTCTATTTCTGTCCATACCGGGCTATGATCAGTTAGAGTCCTCGGAAATATTTTTGTTTTCTTTGTTTTTAAAAGTAGGTCAGCTGTAACTAGAATAAAATCAATCCTAGAAAAAGATCTATGTCGATCTGAATAAAATGTAAAGTCCATTTCTTTTGGGTTCTGCACTCTCCATACATCTTCCAGGTCTTCTTTCATATCAAAAAAAGTCTGTAGTAATTTAACACATGATTTTACCAAATTCTTCTTATCTTTTTTGATATCTATCACTCTCTTCCAATCTCCCATAATTAAAATAGACCTATAGTCCCATTGCAGTATTTTAGAATATAATAATTTATAAAAATTTTCCTGTTGTTGATTAGGAGCATAAATTCCGATCACCAAAAGTGGGCCATTCTGTGTATATAATTCAATTACTAAATATCTTCCGCAATCATCTGCTTCTATAATTTTAGCTGATAATCTTTTATTTATATACATCACAACGCCATTCTTTTTCTCTAAATTTAAAGATATAAATTGTGCACTTAATTTAGAATTCATCAAATATTTTTGATCCTGCATTCTAATATAAGTTTCTTGCAAACAAATAACATCATTATTAAAGTGTCTCAAATAGTGAAATTTTTTCCTTCTTTTCTGTGGTGAGTTCAATCCATGCACATTCCAAGATAGGAATTTAACTGTCATTTGTAATCTCACGAAGTGTTGAAAGCATTTGCCGAAGTTTCTGTTCGGCCTGGCTCCTCCCATGGCTTCAGTTTTCTTTCATTTACCATTGGCATTCTTATCTTGTGATGGGATAGACCTCTGCTGCTGTTGTTTATCTAAAATTTGCTTGTGGGCTGCTCGAGTTATACACTTATCTTTAGGTTCTTGCAACAGTAATTCAAGGTCCAATGCCACCTCTCTTGTACGTCTGGGTAGCCCTTTTCTGGCCTCTGAAAACTCCAGCAGTGGTTCCTCCGAAGAGCCGCCTACTGCTCCTTGGCTTTCCTCCATTGCTCATTGAGTCTCCATTACCTCCATCTCCATCTGCTTCAGCTGTTCCTCAGTCTCTTGTTCAAATTCCTTCTCTTTGTCACCCTCCTCTATAGCTAGTACCGAAGATGAATGTGGAGATGCTGCATCAGTTTTAAAGACATTGAAATAAAAATGTTCCGCTTTTTCAACAGTGTTTAATCGATATCTCTCACCTTGATATCTCAGTATTATTCCAACTGGGGCATCCAACCTAAATGGGATCTGATGTTTCTTCAATTCAGTCACCAAAAATCCAAAATCCTTTCTATCTCTTAGCATCTTAGGCGGTAATTCTTTATAAATACCAATCTCTTTTCCATCCACTTGGATAGTAGAAAGAAAAGACCTTTGCAAGATATCATTTCTCATTCTTCTGTCAGTAAAGTAAATCACCACATCTCTAGGCAGGTTCCTTTGCCTTGCCACCCAAGAATTCACTCTATAGGTCTTGTCAATCTTACTCAGAATATCTTCAGGATTAACTTTTAACATCACAGCAAGTGCATCAGCTCTCAAATCTTCTCTTATTTTCCTTTATTCCTCTCAATCTTAAAGCAAACTCCATAAATCTAAATTGCATCATAGTCACTTCATTTTCAATTCTTTGAGTCTTGATGTCCACATTGAAAATTTTATCATCAGTTGCTCTCATTTTAGATTCAAATTCTGAACTCAGTTCACCCACTTTTTTATCAATCTCAACAACCGCTTCTGAGAGACCAGTAACTACTGTCAATATATCTCGTTTCATCTTGTCATATTTTTCTTGAACCAATTCCTTAATTTCCTGTTGAGATTTTTCCATAGCTTCAGTATGGTTCTCTAGAGCCACAGCTATAAATTCTTTAAGGTCCTTAAATCCAGTCTCCTGTTCTTGGCTCTGAGTCTGAATCTCTGGCTGCTCTTTTTGTTTGGTGAGTAGGGGAACCCTTCTCCTGCTGCTTTGGGAGCTGGCTTGGTCTGCTTTGAAGCCATGACTCTGCACAATCTTATTCTTTTTAGGAAAGAGGTCTCTCCCCTTTTCCTTTTAAAGACTTCCCCAGCTTTATAAGGGAGAGAAACTGGATAGAAAGCACTCTAAGAAGGCTTTTCTCTTTTCTTCTAGCAAACGCTGTTATTTTAAGTACTTTAGAATGAGTTAGAACACACAGGCATTTCCACTTTCACTTTCAGCTTTTTTTCCTCCTTTGAAGCCGGGCGCCATTTTAATTTACTTTCACAACTTTCACTCCTTCTCCTTCTTGAAATTATTGACAGGGCTAGCACAAATACTTGCGTTTTTAAAGTCCTGATTTCACCCTGCTTGATTTGAAGACTTCTGTTGTTTTTCAATGCTGGCGTTAAGCACGTCGTCTGGCTCTGCTTTCTTATGTAGAGTTGTCCCCGGGATCCGGAGCCTCGGCGAGCTGGATAGGGAGCCTCACCCTGCTTCCTCCCCAGAAGCAAAAAAGACAATCTGGGTGCTTCGCAGGGGGCTCTACCTTGTCTCGCCGGCTCTGCTCATGTTTTCCTCAAGAATACAGAGTTTTTCAAGCTGCCTCTCAGCTGTAGAGCGGCTCTTTACGGGCGGCGGGGCTGGCAGTCTTAAAAGGATAGCCAGCGACGAGGGCAGTGCCAGGAAGTCGTACCTTATGATTCTTGACGAATGTATCTTTTCTTTTATGTACATTGAGGGCATATGCACCAAGACAAATTCCTTGTGTGTCAAATCACACTTAGTCAATAAAGAATTCTACTCTATTCTATTCTATTCTATTCTATTCTATTCTATTCTATTCTATTCTATTCTATTCTATTCTATTCTATTCTATTCTATTCTATTCTATTCTCATTTCTAGAGAGATGGCTGTGTATTCTTTGGGAGAAAGAGAACAATAACATGTATATAGTAGTAACAGGAGAAAGATGTGTGACTACTCTTTGTTCTCATCGTAGTAGATGTGTAGATTTCTTTGTTTGTACATAATAGAAAAACATGGAAGTAAGTAGAATACATGTGACCTACGACCACACCTGAGCCCCAAATTTCTGTTAAGTGAGACATTTGTTATGTGAATTTTGCACATTTTACGACCTTTTTTAACACAGTTGTTAAGTGAATCACTGCAGTTGTTAAGTTAGTAACACCATTGTTAAGTGAATCTGGCCTCCCCATTGATTTTGCTTGTCAGAAGGTTGCAAAAGGTGATCACAGGACCTCAGGACACTGCAACCGTCATAAACATGAACCAGTTGCCAAGCACCTGAATTTTGATCATGTGACCATGGTGATGGCTTCAATAGTTGTAAGTGTGAAAAACAATCATAAGTCACTTTTCTCAGTGCTGTTGTAACTTCCAACAGTCACTAAACAAACTGTTGTAAGCTGAAGACTACTTATATAACATTGTCTGGACAGGCAAAAACATCATAGTTTCTTGCTGGTCTTTTAGTCCAATCCCTTGCCAAGTGCAGGAATTCTCAGATTATCTGTACAAGTAGTTATCTAATTCTTGAAAACTTTCAATGATGAAGCAAATACCACTTCAGTAGGCAGGCATTGCTTAATTACTCTTACAGTCAGGAAACTCCTTATTTAGATTTGGCATTCATTGTAAAGCTTCTATCTTCTGGTTTTTATCTTACTTTTGGGTGCTTTGGGTCCCATGAATAAAGCATGACAATTGCACAATAAAAGCCTAGTGTAAAAGTACCCATGGTCACGAGAGGGAAAAAGGGATCCTCCATTATTCTGTGCCTTTTTAAAAAAATCTGTTTCACCAAACTCCCCAAATTCTAGAAATTAGTTAGTTCTTTACTAAATTCCCCTCGGACTTGTTAAATAATAGCCTTTGGCAGCATGTGCATTGATTGCTTCAAAGCTCTGTTGATGTATTTGAACAATGCTGCAGAGTGTAAAAGTAAGCATAATTGATGCTTTCCTTGGGTTCTGTGTGCCTCTGATGGAATCTTTGCTCAGCTGTGCTGGACAGAAATCAATAATAATGGTGTTACTTGTTAGAAGTCCCAAAACTATTACTTCTTTTTACCCTTTCCCTGTCCTGAATCTTATTTTTTTCCTCCCTCCATTAATAGTTAAGTAACATGATTGTGACAATACAGTAATCCCAACTAAGGCTAATTGGATTGTTTTTTAAACTCAGAATATATCAGAGTGGGAATTAAGATACAGGTTGGGATGGGGGGTGGGAAAGAAGTTAGTCAGAAACACAATTCTTCATTGCTTCATTTGCGAGCTGATTCAGGAGGGGGGAGCAGACCTGGCGGATATTACAGAGACCTGGTTGGGCCAGGAGGGGTGGGTCCCCCTTGTAGAAATGTGCCCACCAGGTTTCCGCGCATTTCATCATCTGAGGGCCCAGGACAGGGGTGTGGGGTGGTGGCAGTCATTATAAAGAAAGGTCTTGATCCTAGGGAAGCCACTGTACCTCAGATAGCCGGATGTGAGTCCTTTCTTGTGAAGTGGGGCCATGGGATGCAGGTGGGCTTGCTGATTGTGTACCTGGCTCCCTGCCGCATGACAGCGGCCCTGCCTGAGCTCCTCAACATGATAGCCAAGGTGGCAGTTGATAACCCCAGGCTTTTGGTCATGGGGGATTTCAACCTGCCATCCATCGGTAAAACATCTGAGGTGGCTTGGAAGTTCATGGCTTCCACGACGGTCATGGACCAGTTGGCTCTACTCACGGCTCTACTCACACGGGAAGACACACTCTGGACTTGGTTTTTGTCTCTGGTCAGTGGTTGAATGGCCTAGATACAGGGGATATAGCTATTGAACCCTTGTCATGGTCAGACCATTCTCTCCTTAGGATTGACTTTCTGACCGCTACACCCCACCACAGGGACGCAGAACTGACTAGGTTGGTCCTGATAGGTTCTAGAGGGAGCTTGGGCCATTTCCTGAGATTCTGGCTCACGACTCAGCAGAAGACCTGGTGGCTGCCTGGGTTAGGATGGCCACTGGTGCTTTTGATCGAGTTGTGCCTTTGTGGTCTCTGACCCAGCACCGCACTTGCCCAGCTTCTTGGTTTTCTGAGGAGCTGAGGGAGATGAAGCGCCAGAAAAGACACCTAGAGAGTGGTTGGAGGGCTAGTCATTCCGAATTTGACCGAACACTAGTGAGGTCTTATATTAAGACCTACTTAGTGGTGATAAAAGCGGCAAAGTGTAATTACTTTCCTGCTTTTATTTCATCGGCAGATTACCGCCCAGCTGCCCTGTTTAGGGTGACCCACTCCCTTCTTCATCTGGAAGCACGGGAGGACCCCTTGCAAGGGCGAGCTGAGGACTTTGCGCAATATCTGCACGATAAAATCGCTCAGATTCGGGAAGGCTTGGACTCTGACTGAGTTGGTTCAGGCAAGGCAGGTCTTGAGAAAGTTATATGGAATGAGTTTGACCCTGTGACTCCCAAGGACGTGGAAAGGATGCTGGGGAGGCTGAACGCAACCACATGTTTATTGGACCTGTGTCCAATACTGACTGGTGCTGGCTCCTGACTGGTGCTGGCTACCTCCTGACTGGTGCTGGCTACCCGGGAGGTTACATGATGCTGGCTCCAGAAGATTATAAATGCTTCTTTGAGTGAGGGTTTCTTGCCTCCCGCCTTGAAAGAGGTGGTGGTGAGGCCTCTCCTCAAGAAGCCTTCTCTGGACCCAGCTGTTTTGGCAAATTACTGTTCAGTCTCCAACCTTTGCTTTGTGATGAGTGTGGTAGCGCGACAGCTCCCACAGTACCTGGATGAAACTGTCTATCTAGATCCGTTCCAGTCCGGCTTCAGGCCTGGGTACAGCACGGAAATGGCATTGGTCACATTGGTTGATGATCTCTGGAGGGCTCGGGACAGGGGTTGTTCCTCTGTTCTGGTCCTATTAGACCTCTCAGTGGCTTTTGATATTATCGACCATAGTATCATGCTGCGCCGGCTGGAGGGATTGGGAGTGGGAGTCACCGTGTTATGGTGGTTCTCCTATTTCTCCGACCGATTGCAGTCTCTGTTGGCAGGGAGGCAGAGGTCGACCTCAAGGCACCTTGTTTGTGGGATGCCACAAGGTTTGGTCCTCTCACGTCTTCTGTTCAACATTTATGTGAAGCCTCTGGGTGAGATCATCTGTGGTTTTGGGGTGCAGTGCCATCTGTATGCTGATGACACTCAGCTGTACACCTCCACCCCAAACCACCCCAATGATGCCCTTGAAGTGCTGTCCCAGTGCCTGGAAGCCGTGCGGGTCTGGATGGGGAGGAACAGGCTCCAACTCAACCCTTCCAAGACCGAGTGGCTGTGGTTGCTGGCGTCCCGATATAGCCAGCTGGTGTCTTCGCTGGCTATTGGGGGCGAGTCATTGGCCCCCACAGAGACGGGGCATAATTTGGGCGTCCTCCTGGATGTACGGCTATCTTTAGAAGAGCATATGATGGCCGTGGCCAGGGGGGCTTTTTATCAGGTTTGCCTGATATGCCAGTTGTGCCCCTTTCTGGATTGGGACTCCTTATGCATGGTCACTCATGCCCTCGTCATTTCTTGCCTGGACTACTGTAATGCTCTCTACATGGGGCTCCCCTTGAAGAGCATCTGGAGGCTCCAACTGGTCCAGAATGCACTTGCGCGGGTGATCGTGGGGCAACGTGGCACTCCCATGTAACACCTTTCCTGTGCGAGCTGTACTGGCTTCCAGTGGTCTTCCGGGTGCGCTTCAAGGTATTGGTTCCCATCTTTAAAGCGCTCCATAGCTTAGGGCTTGGGTCCACCTTCTGCCACCGATAACCTCCCACTGGCCAATATGCTCCCATAGAGAGGGTCTCCTCAGGTTGCCATTGGCCAAGCAATGTCAACTGGTGGCCCCCAGGGAGAGAGCCTTCTTTGTGGGGGTGCCCGCCCTCTGGAAAGAGCTACCTCCAGGGATATGACTGATCCCGGACCTCCGTACTTTCTGCAAGGCCCTGAAGACTTTTCTATTTCAGCAAGCCGGGCTGGCTTAAAAATTTATTTAACAGGTTAATTTTATGGATAAGGGGTTTTAAATTGGGGAAGCCAAATTGATTTAATTATGTTTTAAATTTTTAAATTTTCATATTGTATGTATTTTAATTTTGACTGTTCACTGCCCTGAATCCTTCGGGAGAAGGGCGGTATACAAATTTAATAAAACTAAGTAAACTAAAGTAGTACTGATTGTCTATATAGTCACAGTTAAACCATATGTGATTGGAGGAATATGGAAAAAATCGATGTAGTCACTCTGAGTCGATAATAATTCAGTGGCACATAATCAGTCAATTAATTCACCAATCTATCAAGAGAAAGCAATGTTGTATTAAGAGGGATTATATTTCAGAAGCTAGCTTCTGTTAGTTGTTCATAATAAGATGGTTGAAGAAAATTGCACTCACATTTATACTCATGCCAATCTAATTGAGGTTCTGAGATTAATATGCAGATTGGAAATTGGTTATTCCTCAGATTATACCTGCCTGTGAATTTTGCAGTTCTAAGTTTAGAAATTGTGCATATGGGTCATTGAAAAGCAATATCTGATACTAGAATCATTATCCCCCTTATGATGTTTCAAATTGTTTATTTCCCTCATTTATTATGTGTAAATAATTGAATGAATACTACTTCAATTAATAGTACTATACCACCACCACCAACAACAACAACAACAATTGACCAGTTTCAGAACCTGAATTAAATAGAAGGTAAGGAAATTGTATTTGTAAGACAGGGTTGAGCAGTTTTAGGGACATCAAGGACTGCAGTTCAGTCTCCTAAGCTTCTAGAGAACGTTTTTGCAAACCCTCTGCAAACTACTGGCCAAGCCTTGTGTAATCCTCAAGGTAGAAAAGGTTATATACTCCTTTCATAGCTGTTCAAGAAAATTGTTTTTAGATTTACAGGGGCTAGGCAGTATTTAAATATAGGCTGCTGAAAAAAATATCAAATTATCTTTTAAAATCAAATGTTTTGATAATGCATTTACTCGATTGTATATTTGCTTACCATTGTGCAATAATTAGGCTATTATCAAGGAATTCTTTCAATCACATCAGAACTCTTTTCCCTTTCCCCCTTTCCCCTTTCACCACTCTAGATGCCAATCAATATTTGGAGGTAAAAAAAATTACTTTTTTCTTGGTTCCCAACACTGATGTCTTCTGTTTTTACTCCCTAACCAGTGAATCATGTCAGACAAGAGTGATTTAAAAGCAGAGCTGGAACGTAAAAAACAGAGATTGGCTCAAATAAGAGAGGAGAAGAAACGAAAAGAAGAAGAAAGGAAGAAGAAAGAGGTAAATGTCTGTGATATCTGTTAAGGTATTGTTCCTACTTTTTACTTATGTCTCTTTTGAATTTATATTTTTTCATAACGGAGAAAATAGAAAAGAAATACAATCTGGTAGAATGTCAGACCTGTCATCTCTTTGATGCTTTCCATCCATCTTTTATGTTGTGCTCTCCTTCTTGTAATTCCCTGAACTTTGATAAGCATATTTATTTCTTTTTAATTTATAACTTGTATCCATGCCCAAAATATGTAGGTTTTTGCTTGCTGAGAATTGCCACAAGAGAGCTAGTTGTAGTAGTGTAAGGGTTGAAGTAGCAAAGCAGGATTCAAGCTACAGTAGACAAAATGATTATGCAAATATTAAGCAGATGTCTATTATGTCAAGATGAGAAGCATATGGCCAAATTTCTGTTTGCTTGAAAAGGTGAGACAAAAAGATTATTTATCTGCAACATGGCTGTCAAACTCCTGGCCCGCGGGCTGGATGCATCATGCACCCATACACAGTTTGGCTAGATTGGTTGCTAAGGTAGCATATTTGCATTTATTCTTCAGCAAAATAAATGATACCGTAATTACTGTTGCTTTTTTTGCCTCCTGGCTTTAGGATACTGTCTTATTCTTTTAATATGATACATCATTTGGTATATCCTGGAGAATGTGCATGGGAATTTTTAATTAAAGAATCCTCCCTTTTTAATTCAGTCATAGCACAAAATAGAGATGAGAACTGACAGTGAAATTCATTTTCATAAAAATCAGAGAAGCATAAAATGATGGTATTTTTATTTTTGTCAACAATAGTTACAGTAAAAAAATACCTGTTATCCTTTGGATATTATAAGGGAATTAATTATAGATACATTTTACAATTCCCTAAATATTTGAATAACTTATATTTTGGAAAATACAGAATAGCCTTTTCAAGAGCCAGATTAAATGTGTTGTTATCAAATATGCTATGTGTAGATTTAAACAATGCTTTCTCTCAAAGTCTTGTACCTGTAATGGTGCTGACCTTGAAACAGTGAGCATTTTATTATAGTGTGAATGTTATAAGAGTTTTAGGTAGGAAGTTAAATCAGGATGCTTCTGAGTATATAAGCATTTTAATGCAGATAAAAATCCTAAGATTACACATCCATGTATGTGGTTGTTTCTTTCACACATTCACACAAATATCACATATGGATATGTATGATAAGAAGGCAATACCTTTCATCATTAATGATTTAAAGAATCTTCTGGCTTCACCCAACATGATTATTGAAATGATATAAAGCTTGACTTAATTAATACATTATAGGCCCAGCAATGATCGGATGATCTATACAACTTGCCCACATGCTGTGTAATTAAAGATTGGGTGGAGAAACACGTCCATTTGCAACCTTGGAGAATTGCTTCTGCTCCATGTGTTGCATGCAGAACTGAGCTAGATTTTGCCAGAGCTCCAACGGACAGTCGGACATTTTCTTACATGCCCAGATATTTCTTATTTAGGAAAATACTAATCTCACTTTTCTAGCTATTCATCAGCAATAGCAGCGCAAAGATTAAAATTACCATCTTAAAATACAGATAAAATCTAGACTGATTTGGTACCTAGCTTGGTATTCTATTGGCAATGGTATTGTGTGATTATGTTAAAACAGCAATAAAAAGACCTGTTGGTAGAGCACAATAGCCAAGATTGTACTTGGGAAATGTCCACTATATTGTTACTTTTTCAGTTAAAAAGTAACTGGGAAAAAGGGGCCAAATATACTTCTGTTTAAAGAAGCTGAAGATACAAAACTTGTGTTTTATGGGGATTAAAAAAAATAATTTAGAAATGGTGGTTGTTCTCTTTGCAGTGCCTTTGTTTTTCCTTTAAAAACAATATATTATTATTGAGGTAGAATTAGGATGAGCACCTTTTTTGCTTACTCTGCAGTTCTATTGAAAATCCCATCACCGAACCTGCTACTTCTGGAGGAGAAGCTACCATTTGTCTGTAAATCATTCTATTTATTTGAATAATTCTTCATTACTATTAATTCAGGCAGATTCTCAGCAGAAGAAAGAACCACCACAGGAAGATTCTGATCTCGATCGCAAGAGAAGAGAGACTGAAGCTTTACTGCAAAGCATTGGTATTTCCCCAGAACCTCCTCTAGGTAATCTTAATAGATCCATTAATATTTTTCAGTTTCTGTAACATTCATGCATTATTTTAATTACTGCATGCTTAGCTTTTATTGTTTTTACGTGTCTGTAATGAAATGTCTGTGGATTATACATCATGTAATAAGTGATTGTATGGCTTGCTGATAGCAGTTCTGATCCTCTCGCTTGCTGAATGTCAGCTTTGTATGCCAGCATAGTTGTCACTCATATGCCGCAGCTACACTATTAGTAGCTTGTGTTCCATCCTTCTTGGAGCAGGGTTTAAATTATTTATAATAATTGCCACTTTCAAGATAGAGTTACTTATGGCACCCAAGAAAATGTATATACATAAATTATAAAACAAAAGAACTTTATTAGTTGGTTCACTTGGATTTTGTTCGGTATATACATTTTCCCTCTCTTTTTTTTGCGGTTCTTCAACAAGATGGAAACAGTGCTGCAGCAGTGTGCCACAAGCCGGGCCATTTTTGTGTGTGCCTAGCACATCACAATGCATAAACAAAAATGAATAGGGTTGTGTTATGATGCTGCAACATTGGTTCCATCATTTTGCCCCTTGCTCCGCTCATTCCCACAGAAAACACTGACCACAATCTAAAAAAGGCTTGGATAATATTATTAAATAGTTTGATCCAGGGGTAGGTTCTACTTAGCTTTGCCACCAGTTCGCAATATGATTGTGTGCACACCTTCTGCACATGCTCAGATCGCTGATGATGACATTTGGCGGTGGGTGGGTTTTACTAACCGGCAGGGGTGGGTTCTAAAATTGTTTACTACCAGTTCTGTGGGCGTGGCTTACTTTGTGGGTGTGGCTTGGAAGTCATGTGACCGGGTTGGCGTGGCTAGCTGGTCATATGATTGGGTGACCATGGCTATGTGTATAGGGACTACTCAGAGCTGAAAAAAGTCATTTCTGACAGGTCCTTGCACTTATGACTGGTCCTCACACTTACGACCATCCTCACATTTATGTCCGTGCAGCATTCTTAACAACCATGTCACTCATTTCACAACTGCTTCTCTTCACCATGGTGATAAGATAGGGCAAAAAACATAAAAAGTGAGGACAGTCATAAGTTTGAGGACTGGTCAAAAGTGCGAGGACCAGTCAAAAATAACTTTTTCAGCCCTCTGAGTAGTCCATATGCACAAAAGGACTACCCAGAGGGCTGAAAAAAGTGATTTCTGACAGGTCCTCGCACTTTTGACCAGTCTTCGTACTTATGACTGGTCATCATTTATGCCCATTGCAGCATTCTTAATAACGGTGTCACTCATTTCACAACTGCTTCTCTTCACTATGGTGACAAGATAGGGCAAAAACGTAAAATGTAAGGATAGTCGTAAGTTTGAAGACTGGTCAAAAGTGCGAGGACCAGTCAAAAATAACTTTTTCAGCCCTCTGAGTAGTCCATATGCATAAAAGGATACAGCAATAGAGAGGGATGAAGGAAGGGAAGGGAAATTAGAGTAGGAGTGAGGGTAAGAGAGGGAGGAAGAGAGGAGGAGAAGGAGAAAGGAAGAAGAAGTAGGGAGGAGAAGAAGAGGGGGGAAAGAGAAAGTAAGAAGGAAAGAAAAGAGAGAGGTGGTAGGTTTGAGGAGAAAAATTGCTGTACAATAAAAAAGATGAAAGGGAAGAAAGCCAACCCCAAACAAATATAAAGATATTAAGATAAAGAATGAATTGTTAAACTTTAAAGAATAAAAGAGAACAAATATGAATAAAGAGCAATAATTAGAAACACACATAAAAACATACAATGTGTTTTCTTTTAATAGAGTATTTGGCCAGTTCACAAATTTAAACAGTGTTTAGTCATTTCAATTAAATTTACAATTTCTATATTTTCTTTTTGCCATATTTATTCCTCATCTATTCTTTTAAAAAACCAATATTACCCTTACCCTCATCTCTAATCTTAATCAAATTCAATTTTTCCCTTCTATATTATACCCCTTCCCATTGTCATCTATTTTTATATCCATCCTCACATTGATTAATTATGTAATATTACAGTTGTTTAATACAAATTCAACATTTTAATATAAATCAATTAGTTATATAACTATTTTTTTGTATATTAATCAATATGAACATGAATGTTCCAATTATTTCCATGCAATCCAATTTCTTACAAATCAATTAATTATATTTACTAATAATAACAAACCAAATATTTTCCCCCATATATTCCTCCAAACCACAACTTAACCATTTCTGCTTTCATCACAATATACAATTAATAGTTTCTTAATTATTACAATTCCCTAGTTAAATAGAGCTTTTTTTCTTTTCTGTTTTAAAATCTTGAACTCTCCTCTTTTGCCCTAAATTTCCCATTGTTTGCAGTTTTGCACCTACCTTTTTTGGTGAGGAAAAAGAAAAAGAAATCTCTCTCTGCCTCATTTTGTCATATTGCAGCAAAGATCCTGCTTTACTTTCAGTTTCGCTTTTAAGCATAGCTAGGGGGAAAAAAACTGCTCCAGCTCTCTTTGTAGCTACAGAGCCCTGAGCAAAACAGCTGAGAGCAAATCAGCTGAGAGTCAGGACGCCGATCTAATCAGCTTGTGGTAATTAGCCTGAAGCTGAGAGGGGCTGTTTTTTCTATTTTTGCAGGCACTGGTCTACTCATTTGTTTTCTTTTAACACTGATCAGCTGTAGGGTGGCCCTTTGAAGCCCCGCGGCAAGAGTTTAAACAGTTTTTTTCCCTCTAGCCATCAGCTGGGACTCAGGAAGCAGCAATAGATTGGGAGTGGGCAGGGTAAGCGACCGGCGACCGGGCCGGGAACCGGTTCGGGGGCGTGGCCAGCCAATCTTATTACCGGTTCTCCAAACTATTAAATTTTTTTACTACTGGTTCTTGCGATCTGGTGCGAACTGGGAGCAAGCCACCTCTGCTACTGGGTCCCACCGGTTTTACTACCGGTTCTTGCGAACCGGTCCGAACTGGGGGCAACCCACCACTGGTTTGATCCTTCCACAGACTTTAAAGCAGTATTTCTCAAATGCTTAAATTATATGGATTTCAACTCTCAGAATACCCAATGTTCTCTGGGGCATTCTGAAGTCTACACATTTTAAAGCTGCTATCTAAAACATGCCAGGCATGTTTTAAGGCAATGGCTTCCTTGATGATATTTTTTGGAAACCAGAACTCACCTTTTGCTATCATGACTAATAGAACCAAGAAGCAGAACTGGTGGATAATGACTTATTTTCATTATCCCTTCACACATATCCCTGCCAAACTGTTTTCATTACAAAACAATGCATCTGGTATTTTTTTCCCGGTTCATTCTGATAACAGTTCATGGTGAGAATATGTGTAAGATTTTGGAAATCAAACTGTGGCCAGGCTGCTTCACTGGTGTGTCTGCCAACATATGTGAATGGTTTAGCAAAATGAGCTAAATCAAAAGAAATACAGGTTGTCCTCAATTTATAACCACAATTGAGCCTGGAATTATGACTGTAAGTCATGCTGGTTGTTAAGTGGGCTACCACATGACTTTTTAAATTGTGATAATTAAGTCAACATGGCAATCATTGAGCAAAACACATTTTAGCCGATTGGTGGGTTTTTTTGCCAGAAATCAGAAGTAAACACTGGTTTCCAGAAAAAAAATAAATTACAAATTTCAGTCATATGAATGTGAAAAATGCAATCTTGTCAAGGGGCGGGGCAGCCATTGGAACTTCAAAATGGGGTTTTAAGTATCTTTTTGGGCAGGGGTTGTCATAACTTTAAATGGTTGCTAAGCAATTGGTTGTAAGTTGAGGACTACCTATATACATTTAAACATGAACTTGAAATAGCTTCAACTTCATATAACTTGTCAAAAGTTATATTTTTGACTGTAGTTGTGTGTGAAGATTAGCCCTAATTGGCCTGCTTTTTCTTTATCTTAATCCTTCACTGCCTAATTATATGTGATATAAAGTTTTCAAGAAATAGAGTTTTCACTTTAAAAAAAGCTGTAGTTCACTTTTAATTTATATATTTGATATAAAAAAAAGTTCTCTTCCTTCCAGCCTAGAGATTTATTAAATTAAATCATGGAAAACAATCCTATAATCAAGATGGTTTATGTTTAATATTGTAGCCTCCCCTCCCCCCCCCGAAAACTTTGTCAGTTGTTTTTTCCAATTAGATTAGCTTTGGAACTCTAATTGAAGTTCTTAAAAATAGTTGAGTCCATAATTCTATCCAAATACTGATTTATATTCATGTTTGATCATCCACAGCAGGTGGCAGCATCTAACTGACCTTGGCAGATCTTGAAAAAACAAAGCAGTTGTGAATCTGATTGATTCTGAAGTGGGAAATCATCAGCATATTCAAAAGATTAAGTTAGTTTGAGAATCGAAAAAACAAAGCCAACATCACACCATCCTGGAAAAAAATCTACCTGTTTATTCTTCCCAAGAAAACTACAAACGTCAAATTCAAATCAAAAGAATATATGTATGTTTAAAAATATATATATTATCATTTTAGTTTAACAGTTTTTGCATCCAGGTGGTAGGGAATAAGTAAAGTATATTAGTGAAATTAATTAAGATATTTTCACTGGTACAGCATACTATTACTGTATGCTGCCCAGATGGACATATATATTTAACAAATAATCAATCAAAGAGAATCCCTTTTATCTTCTCCAGTTCTGCCTTTTTGGACTTCTACTTTATACTGTCCAGAATTGATTCTCTGTTCTTCTTGGATTCTACATGGAAATTAAAAATAGGTATTGGTTATTTTTATCTTTAATATCTTTCACCAATATTATAACAAATTTAAAAATAATTAGTTAGATACAGGGAAATTAGTTAAATGCAAGGGAACTTTAATAAATGCTGATTGCAGGCTTTAACTAAACCATTTTAAACCATCCATTGGGCTGACTCGGAGGTATGGAGAGGTGATGACTAATTGTCCACACTTCACAAGCCAGAATTTGCTTGGGGATTATAACATCACAAAGCTCTAGTAGTCCCTCTGGAATCCTCTTTATATTATTTCCAGAAAAGTTTGAGATTTTTGTAGAGGATTAGGAATAATATTTTTATTGTGCTGACAGAAAAATGCCAAATATATTAAATGAGGCTGAAAAGAAAAAGAAAAAAAACCTCACTAGGAATTCACACCTTCTGGAATTATTTACCATAAACAACCAATCTGAGTGGAAAACTATAGAGCCATGATGGCGAACCTACGGCACACGTGCTGGAACTGCCATGCAAAGCCGTCTCTCCAGGCATGTGAGCCATCACCTGTTTCCCTTCTGGGTTCTGGCATGCTGCCCAGCTGGTCTTCACATGCATGGGAACATTAGAAACTGGAAGATCATCTTCCTGGCATATGGATGTGCATTCTGCCAGCTAGTCTTCGCATGTGCATGTGTGCCAGAAACCAGAAGACTAGCTGGCCAGTGAGCATGAGCATGCGGGAAACCAAAAGATCATATTCTCAACGCATGCATGTGCATTGGGCGGTTGCTGTTCCAGTTTCCAGCACGCGCATGCTTACCAACCAGCACCTCATGCGTGCGGGAGCAATGGAAACTTGAAGATCATCTTCCCAGCGTATGCATGCACACTGGGTGGCTGCTTTTCAGTTTCCGGCATGCACATGTGCACACATGCGGCTGATCCCATTGTGGCATTCAGTGCCGAAAAGGTTCGCCAGCACTGCTATAGAGTATTACACCAATAAATATTAATGATCTTAAAGACACAAGAAGCTATTCTATTTTGCGAGTATTCAAATGTCCATAATATAGAAAATTATAAGGCTTTTTTTTAGTTTTTTGCTCAGTAATATTTTGAATTATCCATTATAATTCCATTTTTAAGTAGTAACAGAAACATTAAAGCCCTAAAACAAAATTATAAAAATAAATTTCCAACTGCCTGCTAAAAATAAATTCTACTTGGAGTCAACTTTGACTTTTAATTTTTTAATATAAAAAAATTGGATGCTGATATTAACACAATTCATGGGTCAGTTTAAACTTCCCTAAAATTTAATTAGCAAAAATATTTAGAACTGACTGGTTTCTTTCTTTTCCCTTCTTTTTTCACCATTTAAAACCCTCTTGCATGCACAATCATTCTATTATTTGGATCCCAGTTCATAATTTTCTTGACGGTGTTCTACATCAGTGAAATCATTGCATGTTTTAACATGGGATACCTGTTATTTTCATTATTTAGTCCCAACCCCTATGTCTCCCTCTCCGAAATCAGTGAGCACACCCAGTGAAGCTGGAAGTCAAGATTCGGGAGACTTGGGACCTATAGGAAGGTAAGATAAAATGCTCACTTTATGTGCTATCTACTGCGCTTGAGCATATTTTTATAGAAATGTATTTCTGTTCATGATTCTTGTATAACTGAACACTCTGTTTTAGAGAGCGTAGGATGCAAAATGAAATCATGTCAGAATTGTGGCTTGCGGTAGTTATATATCATGATATAGGTCTATACAGGTAGTTCTTGACTTATGACTTTAATGAAGTTTATCCGTTCAGGTCATAAGTTGTGATGAGTGTAAAATGAGTAATTGTGACCAAATTCATTTTTATGGCCTTTTTTGTGGTGGACATTAAATGAACACCGTGATTGTTTAACGAATGTTGCTGTTGTTAAATGAACCCATTAGTCACTGTGGGGACATTTTTGCCAAAAACTGGAAGTAAACTCTCATTTTCAACAAAATTTTTGTAAATTGTCAGGACCCTGCAAAAAACTATAAATACAGGCCAGTTACCAAGCACTCAAAATGCAGTCACATGACTCCCCGGAGGCAGTTGGAACTTTGGAACTGGAGAGAGGTTCATTACAGTTTCAAATGATCACTAAGCAACCGAACATATGTCAGTGATTACCTAAACGTTGCATTTTTATGTCATGTTATAGCAAACATTTCATCACTTGTCCCCCTCCCCGTCTTGCCTCCCCTTCTCCACTTGGAATTCCCATGTTGCAGAGATGAAATCCTGTGTTAGAAGGATTGTCAGAGGAGATTTCTTTCATTGAAATTCTATATTTTGAAAAGCTGGTATTGACTTGGGGCATGAAGACTGCTGGCTATTTAATTATGATTGTTGAAGAAGCCACAATTGCATGGATTTATACAACATACTAAACCAAAACCAAACAAACAATATTGGGGCCTAGCATGATGTGTGGATACTTCTCTGTTTTAGAAGAACAATATTGTCATCCATTATGTTTTAAACAGTTTTAAGAAAAATATGGAAGAAAAAGTAGCAGAATTCATTCATTGTGTTTTCTAACACAGGTCCTTTGTATGCATGCATTTTTTAACTGATATAACAATTAATTACATTGCCTTACAATTATTAATTTTTAAATAAAATTTGTCTTGCTTTTATTCTTTGACATGAGATTTCTAGGATGCAATTAACTTCCTCGATATAAAATAAAACCTTTTGAAACATAACTATAGAATTAATTTTTATGCACAACTTTCGCTGACTACCATGTTTCCCTGAAAATAAGACCCTGTCTTATATTTTTTGAACCCTGAAATAAATGCTTGGCCTTATTGCCATGTGCTCAAAAGCCTGATTGGGATTATTATCAGGGGATGTCTTATTTTGGGGAAAACAAGGTATCTTCTTTTCAGTTAAATGTTTGGATAGATCAGGGAAAGATACATGATAGTGATGATTAATTTTATTTTCATGTTGCTCTTCTTCCTGAAAAGCCAGCAAGTTAAGGATATAGTTCATGCTGCTGAGAAGGCCACTCAAATCCGGATCATAGATATTCAGGGGATGGTCTTCTTTTAAAGAGTTAAGAAAGAACAATGTTTTTTTTAGGAATGTCCTGTGGTGAATGGCTGTCCAATCAATGTAGGGTCTGCAGTTTAACACAATGGCAGGTAATCAATTTTTCTTTAAAAAACAGGTAATAAAAAAATATTTCTGTTGCTTTGACTTATAATATAGCAAATACTTGAAAACAAAACAAAAATACTTTTGAGCACTTCTTGTGGATGGCATACTGCAGCCTGACTCTGCATGTAGATCTTGTTTACCCTCTTTTTAGGGGATAACATTTCTCTGTGATAGGGATGGCCAACCATAGTCCACATGTCATGTATCGGGAAGTTCTATGAGCCTAACAGACCATGTCTTGAGCATCTCAAGATTTTTGGCGTAGTTTTGTGGGTTATGGTTTATGTTAAGGTATAAACGTTGTTGCCATTATCATCTTCCTTTTTTAAAGTTGTTGCAGATGTGGAATTTTTAAGATGCAAAATGGATGCCTTTTGCACTATTTTGAATTATTCTTAAAACTGGACTGAAATTTCCTTGTGCAGATTCTGGTGACATTATGAATTCACTGTCCACATCCCCTTTCTATAACGTGTTTATTTTGGACTGCATCAGGATGTCTTGTGCTCTTCCATCAGATCTTTGGAATCATTTTGAGGGTTATGGTTTTCTGTAAAGTATAAATAACATCGCCATTAACTTTCCATCTCCTGAAATACAGCATTTTGCCATTGATTCCTATAAGTTGTTTCTTTAGTGTGGTGCTATTCAAAACAATTTTTTCCACTTCTGCCCTAGAACACTATTGAGCTATTAGATAAATCAGAAATAGTAGCAAAAACTGAAATGTCATTACCCTCTCTGTGGTTAGACAAATGAAACCTATCTCAGATAAACTGGCAAGTTTGCAGGTAGGAGTGGGAAACCACTTGGTCTTCATATTGAGTGCCAAAGTGTTAGGCATGTGATGAAGGAGCAATGAAAGGAATAGAAATATAATGATAACTTTAGACAGTATAGGAATATCAAAGCTCTTAGCTGAGATTACTTGTAAGGAAAATCTGGTTGTAAATGGATTTGCATTACAGTGAAAAGAGAATTGTAGATTTTCAGTCTAATTTTGGATTCCCTAAGCTTTTACTCACTGTGGTCTGTTTGAAACTCAAGGTCGCACAATTCGATGCAACACAACCATTAATGATAATATAGGGATAACATCTAGGGGTTTGTTTGTTTGTTTGTTTGCTCTTGTTTAGGATTGAAAATGTATATCATGAGCTTAGTTTGCTTCTAATGCATTTTTTGGGGGGCCACTCATAATAGCCTTTGATTTAATTAATACATACTTGACATGCATTTTTCATTTCAGTTTTACACTTGTAGAACTTCCTTCACAAAAGAGACAGACATGCAGGCAGGGTTGGGATAATTTCAGGTTGCAAACTTAGATAATGAAATTCAAAGGTATAAAATTTAAAGTAAGCTATTTTCTATTTCTGAGTAATCAGGAGTCAAGTGGCAGTCAAGCTTTCCATTTCTCCTACTGTCTAGATACTTTTCATAATCAGTATTCTATAATTTGGATCATATTCCTGGATTCAAAATAAATAAAAGTACTTGTTAAGGCAAGACAACTATAAAAATAAAACTACTTCTAATAATAAAAAGCAATTAGACAGTATCAATGAATCAATAATAGATAATTCCTATTTTGATTTGTTTCCAGGAAAAATTCATGTCTGTGGTTTTTCTGAAAGTATAACTACAGATATTATACATCTGAAAGATTAACATTCCCTCCCTCCCATTTTATAGCGTTAAATTTGTGTTACCCAAAGTTTTCACTTACAGGTAGTCCTTGATTTACAACAATTTGTTTAGTGACTGTTTGAAGTTACAACCTCAGTAAAAAAAGTGACTATGATTGTTATTCACACAGCTGTTGCAACACCCTCATGGTCACATGATCAAAATTCATACCCTTGACAAATGAATCATATTTATGACAGTTATAAAATCCTGGAGTCATGTGATTCATATTTTTCTGGCAGCAAAGTCAATGGGGAACTAAAGTAATTAACAACTGTGGCAAGAAAGATTATAAAATCAGGCAAAACTCATTTAACAACTGTCTCATTTAGCAACAGAAATTTTGGGCTCAGTTGTGGGTATAAATTGAGAACTACCTGTAGCGTAAAACCCGATATTCCCATATCTATTCCCATGTAAGAATACATCAGATGTCAGATAGAACTGCACAATGTAAACTTTTACCAGTTGAGAGTTGTCTCAATTTATACTTAGCTAAATAAAAGTAGACACTACTTCTCTGTATCTTTGACCTAGGAAAAGGAATTAGTTTTGGAAGTCTGTTGTTTACAGAAGCCAGAGACCTCAGCTTAATGAGCCCTTTTGCATGTGGACTTTGTGGCATCATTATGTGTGCTAATATTGTCATTCCTCAAGGAAGGCTGGAATTCCATTCTCTGTGCTTCTCATTAGCAAGTTTGTTATGCTATAGAATGGTTCAGAGGGGAAAGGTTTTCCTATTCCCTAAGGTGATATCTAGGGTGACTTACCAACTAAAATTTTAGTTCTTGGTATTAATTAATGTAAAATTTTGCAGCTAGTGTAATTCGTGGCTACCATTCTTATTAATCTAGTCATGAAATCCTTAATTAGACTGCTTTTCTTTTAGAGGTGAAGACATCTACTAGCCCCAAGGAAATCAGTGCTATAATTTACTCTTTCTATTGTATATCCATAGAGAAATATACATGAAAAATGCTACATGGAATAACAAAAGCCACATGGATGTTTTAGCATGGTCCTGGAAGCCAGTCTCTCAAAGGAATAGACATTTGCTTAGCAGCTAACAAATATTGTTTGCAAAATCCACTTTTCAAAATTTTCCAATATTCTGTTTTACATTTTATCTCTAATTTATAAACTTTCCACTGTGTTTCCTCAAAAATAAGACCCTGTCTTATATTTTTTTAATCCCGAAATACTTGGCCTTGGCTTGGCCTTATTTTCAGGGAGATTTTATTATTTTGGGGCACATGGGGCAAGATGGGGCTCCTCTTGCAGTCTTACCTTATTTCCAGCTCTGTCTCCCTAACCCTAACCACACTGGCAGTGCATGTGTTTAAATATTTTCTGGGGAGGGCTTATTTTCGGGGAAACACGATACATATATGGAAATTTTTTTAAAGAAGTAATTTGTATGCATGAACATGAAAATATATGACAATACAACGAAGTTTCTCCATTTCAATTGCTCATCTCTTTCTTGTATGCTTTGTTTCCTTAATGGAGATGAATGTTTATGATGCTTGAAATGAGGAAGGTATATTTTATGCCTTGTATTTTAGCCCTGAAATTATTTAATTAATTATTTTGCCATTTGTTCATGTCTTCTTTACATTGCTTTAAAGTCATCATATCAAGAAATCTTGTTCAGTATTTCTTTAGTTAGACCATTCTCTTATGGTGACAGTTTAGTACTCTTTCTGGTTGCTTGTTGAAAACAAATGTGATAACTATTGGAATGATATTGCAATTAATATTTCTCAACTAATTACTATAACTTCAGAAATTTTGTACATATAATTCATTTATTACCTGTACAAGACTAGCCTAATTCTTAATAAAGTTCTATATACATTTGATGCACCGCAGTGCTAAATTATTTTTTTACATCTTGCTGTCTTTTAGTCTTTTGCTTCTAAAATCCTCAGTGATCTGCAGGTCAGAAGTTTATAGAAAGGAGCTTTTAAACAATATTAAACTTGTCTGGTTTTATTTTATTTCCTAGTCAGGTTAGATTTTATTCAGGTTGCAAACTGATATAATATATAATAATCAGTGGTGGGATTCAAATAATTTAACAACTGATTCTCTGCCCTAATTATTTCTTCCAACAACCAGTTCATCAAACTGCTCAGACAGTTAACAACCGGTTCTCCCGAAGTGATGCGAACTGGCTGAATCCCACCACTGATAATAACGTATTGGACAAAAATACCAAAAATGCTCTTGAAATAATAAAAGAACTGTTGATTTCCAGAGAGGATCCATGGATTACTAATCCACAAACTAGATTTCATAAACCTCACCAATTTATGGTTGCTTAACTATATCTTACTAAGGAAAACTTAAGTTCATGTAATTTGTTGAATCATTAATAGTTTATTATCTCAGTATCTAAGTTCAACACATTCTAAGTCAAAATCATTGAAACATGATGATGCCTGATCATGTCTGAAACCAAAGAATTCCCAAAGAATTGTTAACAGGACTCGGGTTTTAACTGGGAAACCTTTTCAGATTAGACCTAGGACTGAACATATAATGATAACAAGTACTTGTGCATAGATATGAAATGCCCTTTCCCATATCTCTGATCAGTTATAATTTACTCCCCTAAAATAGAAAGAAGCAATTTTAAAGATGGAAGAGTTTAGAAAACTCTCATAATTAAAATTAGCTAGTTTCTCATTTCCAACCTTAAAGAAGCATCTTAGTCATCTTTAAAACAATTATATAACACAGCCATTTCTATTTATAAATTATGTATGTGGGTCATTTCCAACCCCACTGACTGCATGAAGTATCACCACAGATGGGATGTATCACTGTATCTCAGTAATATGCATCTATACCACACACAAAAGACTCATATGCAAATCTCTAATATATAGTTCTGTGCAATCTTTGCCTAAAATTCTGGAAACCTGCTGCCTAGTGATGATAAACAAAATGGAATTTTATTAGAAGTTAGAAAGCTATAGTCATTCAAATATTAGTGAATGGCAGTTCCTTCGCCACAGATTTTACAGACGAGCAAATTGCAGGACATAGATTGCCTAATGTTGAGCTAAACATCAAGTCTAACTATGTAATAAGGAAATTAAGCTACACATACCCATGTGTTGTCTTATGTGGGCTGCTTTCTTTATGCATGATATCAATGCATCTTAGTTATCTATTTCTGGACCTGATTTAAAGTGTAAGTTATGAATTTTGAATTCCCAAATCAAACATATGCCCTAACATTTGGCCATATAGTGGAATGAGGTCTCACCCAAAACTAGTAAAGTTGCCCACACTTCCCTTAATTATTTATAATGGGGTATTCTGGAGGCTTGTTGCTTCTGCATGACTTCTCTCATTTCCTGAGATAATTAAAGTCTGGCAATGACAAGAAACAGTGCTCTCTCTTGACACAGTTGTCCATCGTTTGATGCTCTTCCTAGATAGATTTGGCATCCCTCTTTGCTTCTTTCAGTTCATTTCACATTCTGTTTTTGGCAACATTTGCTTGTCACTTCCTATCTGGTTTTCTTGTCTAAGTCAGTGTTGAAGTTTTGATTCTATTGTTCATTTTGGTTGTAAGTACGCTGCTGATGTCTTGTGCAACAGACTTTGACTGTTTTCAGATGGGAAAATGAAATATTCATGAAGATAGTAATTAACCTCAGGCACTCAGAAATAGGTTAAATGCTGGAAATCAGTACTTTCAAGAGAAAAATCTGAGATTTAAGCTGCTGGCAAGCCTTCAAGACGATCCTGTTCATTTAGTAACCTCAGTTGTTTTTTCCTGCTGAGGATTGTGTTCTCAAGCTCTTTCTCTAATGAGACTGTAATGGTATCCTCCCTAGTGGAATACTGTTTGTCACTTGGGGAACTTATCGCATTTAAAGAGGATGGCACAAAAGAGTAATGAGTGCCACAAGCAAGTATGTGTATTTTTGTCTTTCTCCTAAGTAATCCAGGATGTTCTGGTATAAGTGGCCCCCTGAGATTCACAACTTTCGGCTCTGGTGCAGATTCGAAACTCTAATGCTGCTGATGTCATTAACAAAACCTCTCTGTATTCAGTGAAAGTTCATGAAGATTTATAATCCTGATATGCTGCAATTCTGTTTCTGATTCTCAGAGCAACTAGGATCCAAGGTTTTTGGAATTTCTTTAATGCAAGTTTTATTGAAATGAAAGGATCTCCCCTGCAGTATCTATTTATTTCATTGACAATTACTTTTATTGGGTTCATATGTTTTTAGTGGTATTATGCAGTAATATTGATGGATAGTATATTTAGGATAGTTCCTTTAAAAAAAGTCATGTAACAATAAATAATTGGAATCGGGATGATTTTTTTGTTCCAAGAGGTCTCTATATTATTATTATTTAAATCTATTATGTATCAGAATATTTTTTGTACTTTTTATTGACATCTGTTCTCAAAATTTGAAACAGTTTAAAGAAAATATTCAAATATTTAGGACTACTGTATCAGAAACCAATGAACGAAGTAGGCAGTGTTCTTCCTATTGGGCCACATTTAAGGTGACCTGAAATTTCTGTGGCTGTATTTTCTTAAGAAAGATAAAGGATAAACTTGAAAAAGAAGCAAATCTGAAAGAGATTCATAAGGATTAAAAAGATGTTTATGTTTATAACTTTGCCTTACAAAAGAAAACTCAAGACCAAAACCCAAGAAAAACTGCATATTCTAATAAAAATATATCAAATCAAACAGTGTATGTAAATTTATTTCTCTATTTTTCATAGGACTTGAAAGGCAGAGCATTTGGTGATATCATTTGTGTGAGAAAAGTTAAATGATCAAAATAAAGGACATAATAAGTGGTCCTCAGGCTACTGTTATAACCCTGTGATAAATAAAAAGTGTAACCCCTAAGTTGCACAAAATTTGTTTGTCTTGGAGTAGAGAAATCAGCCTGAAACATTTGATTGCTCAAAAGGCATAATATCTGGAGTCATAATATGCTCAGATATTCTGCTCAAAAGGCACAATGTCTGAAGAGAAGAATAGCAAACTATACTGAAAATGGATTGGAGTTTTGAAAACAGGAATTAGTTAGACATGTTTCAGTACACAGTTATGGACATCAATACTAAATCTACTCCTAGAGATTTATTCTCAATGTATATTTATTAACAATGTTAAGCTTCAGATTATATTTGTACCTCCAAGGGAAATTTTTGAACAGCAAAACTCTTAATAAAATATAAGCATGGATTTGCTCAGAGTGAAATGTTTTTAAAAGACTTGAAAAAAATGTAATATAACAAGGAAAATATCATTTAAGCGACTCTTTACTAAAAAATTCCCCAGAAGGATTTGTTACTGTTGAAAATAAATTTCCTTCACATTTATGAAAAGCGCCAAATAAGAGTTTCTAACAAATCCCTTTGGATCTGGACATGCTGATAAATGTAGGGATAATCCACCAGGTAAACAAGTGCAAAGCAGAGCGGCCCCAATTATTATTTAGTAACTGTGTGTGGCTGTGTATCTTGAAGTCTTCCAAAGATTATATTAGTGAGAAAAAAGACCATTCTTTTAAATATATGGAAAATAATTATAGTAATTTTATTAACATTTAAATAAATTTTATCTTTTGTCTTGACCACACAAGGTTTTTGTCCTGGCTGTAAAGCATTGACATCTTGTGAGATGTAAGAGATACACTTTTTCTGTAGCTGTACCTACCCCATAGAACTACATCTTCACTGACACTTTGCAGTATATTGCAATGATCCGTTCCTTGTAGCTTATTCCTGATTGTCTTGTATTGATTACAATCACCGATGTGTAGCTATGTATCAGAGTTGTTCTCTATTTCATTATTGTATGGAGTTATAATCAGTGGTGTGATTCAAATAATTTAACAAATTAAATTATTTAATTACTTGACAAATACCTTAACAAGTTGATAAAAATAACCAATTTTTTTTTAGCATGACCACAACCCATCACATAATGTCCAGGTGTATCTTTTGGTGGCAAAATCTTTCAGTTTTCTGCCGTAAAGAATCAAATCCTAATACCAGGTCAATGTGCTATCTATAATGGAAAGTAAAAGGCTACTGAAACAGTCAGAATTGTCAGGACTTCCCCAATTTAAATTACATAATTATCCTTTGAATCTTGATTGCTATAATACTGACTGCAGGAATTCTGGCAGTTGAAGTTCCTACAGCTTAAAATTACAGATGTTGAAAAACACTTTTATAATGGAAGCTTTCATCAATCTTTGAGGAAAATTAGACAAATACTTTATGAAATAGAATTCAAAATGATATATAGCTACTGGATACCTAGATTCTAAAAAAAAAAAAAACCCGAGTAATTTGCTCTCATAACAATCTTTGCTTCAGACCCTTCTGGAAGTGTAAAAAAAAAGTTATGAATTTACTTCCAGGCTTTTCTTCCCAAAAAAGATACGAAACATCCCATTAAGCACCAGACTCAACATATCATCTATCACATCCACATTATTCAAATTATATTTATCCCTTCTTCCATAATTTCCACACTGGGCTACTCACAGAATTATTGCCCACATTTTGTTCAGAAGTATAAACAAGGCATAAGTAATCCTTGATTTACAATCATAACTGGAACCAGAATTTCATTCACTAAGCAATGTGGTCATAAAACGAGACATGATATGACCACATCACTTAGTGACCGCAATCCCAACATTGCTGTTGTTAGGTAAATTTTCCTTGTCATTAGCCAAAGTCTCACCCCTATTCAAGCCATTTCAGGCTTGGTGCCTCCAGCCCAGAGCCTCAGTGAGATAAGGGACTGTCTCCAACTGCCTATCTCTCCTTCTCTTCCCCACATTCCTGCTTTGCAGGGCATTGAGCAGCCTCAAAATCCTAGGCTGCTTGCCATGCCTTTAGAAGCTGCAGCACCCCCAGTCCAGCTCCCCCATATCATGCTCTGCTACCCCGTATTATCTTTGCCATCTTCCTGCTCTTGGTGCTAATGAGACGTGTCTGGCCTGACTGCTGGGCCCTGCCTAGGGCTTGCTTTGTATTGTGAAAAAAAAAAGGAAAACAAAAGCTGAAAGTAGCTCCTGAGACACAGTATACTAAAACACCTGTTTGCAAAGAGCTCATAAACAGGCCTGGCCTGAATTTGAGCTGTTTTGGCTCCCCCTACCTTTTCCGTAGTGCAAAGCCATCCTCTGAAATACTTGGATTCCTAAACTAGCCTATACCAGCAACTAGAGCAGGCACATCTTATCAGCAAGCAGGAGCTAGAAAATGGCAAAGGTCAGCTGGGCTGGAAGAGGGCCAAAGGCCATAAATGAGATGGGAGATAGGCAGGTGGAAAAGTTGAAATGCCCCTGTGGTTGTAACTGTGGGAAAGCTGCTAAGTGCCTGAATTCCACTTACCTGCTCCTGCTCCTGTTCAGGGTTCTTAACTCATTGCTGGCAGTGCTGATTATGCTTTAATCATGTACAAAATATCCTATACATACAGCACGAAAGGTTTTGGCGCTGTATGTATAGGATATATAGGTAACCATTTTGAGGTTTCTTTGACCACCCCACTTTTTGTATCTATGGTACAATCAGCATGCAGCAACTGGTTTCTGCTTGCAGAATGCTCTTTCTAGAATACTCAAACTGCATTGTCACTCCAGTGCATTTGATGTGCACACTTACCGGTAATTGCAAAGACTTCCCTTTTGACTTGTTGTAAAAACGAATGTGACGAGGATGTGACGAGGTTTATTTTGTGTTGGAGTTGTTCATGAACAGTGGCCAGTAATTAAATATCTGAAGTTCATTCTATCATGTTCATTATGTGTGATAAAGCATAGCTTGGCAAATGTCATATATTGGAAGCCTTCAATACTTGCTGGTATAACTTTTGTTAGTTTGACAAACATTCTTACTGAATTACCTACTCTTGTCTGATAAAGAACACTGTGATCCTCCATGTGTTTTTCTATGGTAGTTTGGGAGCTGTGTTCTGTGCCTGTAAAACATTTAATGGCAAGTGATGAAGTGACTTCTTTTCCTTCATCCTTTCAGTTAATTCTGTGTATTCTTTTCCGCCCACCCATTCCTTTGTCCTGTGCGGCTGATTAAACCTGGCTAGGACCCTGCAGTGGGACACAGACCCTTCAGTGCTCCAGCTTCAGTCTGACTCTGAACTTGGGTATATGTCCACTCTTGTTGTTTTGTGTTATAGTATGATTCATTGCATGAACTGACTTCCTAAGTAGGTTTTTTTTCCTGTATTATTCTCTTGTCTATCCTGATTGTTGTGATTGTTATTATTAATAATTTTATTTAATTCTACTCAACTTTCCACATCATTTGTTCAGTTCTGAAAATTTGGGAGGGACCATATTATGCCAAGAAAATTTTAACAAGACTCTGAAAGAGTCACTACTGAGCCATCCCAAATTCATTCAGATGTGGAGTTGTGTTGTCTACCTTCGCAGAACTCTAGGAGTTGTAGACTTATTTTTGTTTCACTTGAGATGGAATGTTGAAGCAGCATGTTCATGGAAACTATAACATGCATGTAGATATAGTCTAACACCATGTATTTCTCTAACGTAATCAGCATGCCAAATACTTTCTCTACTATGCTTTTGTGTTTTTTGCTAGCAACATTCTTTTAATATAGTACATCAATGTCTTTCTCTTTTCTTCTTATACAACCTTATTTGTGTGATAATTTTGAAAGTTACAGCCAATAAATAATGAAAGTAATTAGATTTATTTACTTCTTTAATGTAAAATATTAATGTAATACTTCTGCCCTAATAGTTTTTAACTTAAAAAGTTAAAATATTGTAGAGCAAGTCATCAGATCTTAGCATTATCCAAAAGAATATCTTTGGATACTATTTCAGCCACATAAGTATTTGTAGGAAAGACAAAATAAAATGTATAGTTGCAATTCAAAACTTTTTTTTGAAAATATTTATATTTTGTCTAGCAAAACAAAAAGCGAAAGGAAGAAGGTTAATGATAGGCAAATGGGACAATTTGGTACAATGCTAGCAGTTTGAATTCTATAGATATTTTGTGACTCCCACCATCCTACCCATAGATATCTGCTACAAATTGTAGTGACAGAACAAATTGTGCAGTTGCATAAATCACAGGGTTTGTGTCATGATTTTTTAATTCTTATTTCATCACTTGTCTCATCCCCTAATTGCTTATGCTTATCCCTGCCATTTTATGAGAATATTTATGACATGTTCCATAGCTTTGCCTGCTTTAACATAGATATAGTAAATACGTATTATTTCTGGAGTAAGGATAGGATAAATGAAATGTAAATTTAGAAGGAACTTTAGAAGGAATTTAATATGCAAGAGTTTATTTCTGAATATAATGTTAGCCTATAAGAATGTTTGACAAGGTGCCCTGACTTGAAGAACATTACAGTGATTTTAGCATACTCTTAAAAATATAAGTACTGGTTTATTTGCATTCTAAGAAAGAAATCTAGGAGTAATAAAAATTCATATTGTACATTATAATAAATAATGTGTTTGAACTTTTAGAGCAGTGGTAGTCAACCTGTGATGACTCTACATATTATTCCCAGTGCTCCTCACCAGTAGTCTGGTATTCTGGTATCCTGGGAAATACAGTTTAGCAACATATGAATGTCACAGGATTCTAATTCCTCTTATAATAATTTATGATGGTGTTTTATACAAATTACTAGATAAAAAGGTCATACAAGAATTGGAGAAACAAAAAATATGCTTTTCTTTTAAAGGCTGAATTGTTACAGGTCAATATCCTGTTTGTGGAACTCTTTGCTATGTGCAACATTCCAAAGAAACCTGGAATGGAAATCTTATTTCCCTGGTTTGCATGAATATTTTGTTCTCTAAGAGAGAAACCATAGGGTTTGGGGAAGTTTGTTTCAGTCCTCAATACTGTGTGTGTTTGTTCTAGCCGCCGTTTACACAAGCTTGGAATCTCCAAGATCACCCAGGTGGACTTCTTGCCTCGGGAAGTGGTATCCTATTCCAAAGAGACTCAGACACCGTTGGATACTCATCGCTCTGAAGGTAACTTTAACTTCTTATACCTGCAGGAGGAATTTTATTTCAGCATTTTTAAAAAGATATTACAATAATTGATACTTTGATCATAATCCATGTTCTTTATTAGGAATCACAAATCAACTTTTGCTGGTTTGTTTTAGAAGCAGTCTTTCTCACAGTTATTAGATTAATGTTGCTGGCTGGCTTGTTTCTGATAGAACCAAGTTTTATTTAATTAATTTTTCATGCTCAGCTAGGCAACTTTTTCTTCTTTAGCTTTTGGGGGAGGGGGGTGGTTGATGATAAACAACATCATCCCTGACCATTATCTGCTTCTCTTTTAAGCCTTTAAATTAGTTGAGCCCCAAGTAACTAAACAGCAGCTAAAATTAGATTCTTCCTCCCTGATCATCTCCTTGCGATAGGTAAGCTGTGACTTAAACAGCAGGACCTTTTTGGTCCAGACATTTCATCAGTATAGTCAATTAGCTATAGTAGTGTTGTAGTGTTGTGACTTTAGAAGACTTTCTGATGGAAAAAAAATCCTTTTCTCGTTATACTGAGTTGCTTTTCTTTCTGCTCTACATTCCCTTTTGTCTGTGCATATTTTAACATGTTCTGTTTCTGCTGAGTTTTGGAATTTAGGAGGGGGAGGAGTGTTTTGATGTTGATTATATCTGATGGTTGAACACACTTTGTAAATCTGATTTTATTGCCAAGCTGGTCTTTAGTGAAGAACAAATGAGATATAACCTTTAAAATAAATTCAGTTTCTGGGACATTTGCCTTCGTGCACTAGATTTATTTTCTATTATGCCCATGACCCCTTTGGCATTCCTCCATTTAGATTATGAAAAAGCAGTCATTGTCTCCAGATTTAGTGGAAGTTCATTTCAGGAGGTGTCAGGGCTCATCACTGAAAATGCCAACTTGGAGAAAGGTGATCTAAATATTTACTGCCTAAACTGGTGCCTGGAACAGAGTCTAAAATGTTCAAAAACATTGTTTCTTTCTCAAAAGTGGATATTGATTAAATGAATGTGCCATTAGCCAAAATCAAGTTATTTTGCAAGAGAAATATGATTTATCAATGGCAAAGGCTTACTCTTCTACTGTATTTCAAACATTGAGATTTTCAAAGGGAATTTTATTATATACTTCAGAAATTTACAAAGGGTACCCTCTAGTGGTTCAATTAAAACTGACATGGGGAAAAATAAAGGAAAAACAGCTTGCAAATTGGTGGCTGTAATACATATGAACATAGAACTGATTTATTTCTCTGAAAGGAGTTAAAAATATATGGGTGAGATTCTAGAATTTTCTTCTTACCATATTGATTCTTCTTGTACATGTATTTCTGCTTTGTTCCCAGGACAAAAGTAAGTTTTCTTCAATAAAAAACGATGGGGAGAAAGTTGCAGATTCTGAAAGTGCAATGTTATTAAAACTGGATCATTGTTTCAGGGGATTTCTTTGGTGACATTTAAGTTAATAGAGTGCTTAAATCAACAACACACTAAAGTTGACTTGGGAATGCTGCGTCCAGTTTGAGTCATCTTGATAAAAAAAGATGTCGAGACTCTAGAAAGAGTGCAGATAAGAGTAAGAAACATAATTAGGGGACTGGAGCTAATCAGTATGAAGAACGTTTGTGGGATCTGGGAGTGTATAGTCGAGGGATAACATGGTAGCAATCTTCCAATATTTGAGGGGCTGTCATTTTTCATAATAAAAATTATGCTGGTGGATGCTTCTTTATAGTGTTTAGTTTTCCATTTAATGAATTTATAAACAAATGCAACGGCAGTTCAAGGTTATAGGGTAACCCTAGGCCACATTGACTAATGGTGCCACTTCTCAACAATGCAAAGATTTTCATTTTTAGAATGATTTGAAAAAACAATGGTACTGACTCCCCTATAGTTTGGTGCCCTTAAATCAGTGTCTGCTTGGTCATCCTTCAAAGCTGGTCCTAAACAGATGGATTAGGAAGCCTAGGTGGTGTCAAGGTCCTGCAAGCATGTTAGGAATCATAGGCAGCGTTTATAACAGCTCAGTAATAACAATTCTCTTGCACTCGAGACAAAGAAGAATTCCCTCCAACCTTTGCTAGTTAACAACAAAGGCCTTTTGAAGGACTGCTGTGGGAAACAGCGCCAATTCTCTGGTCTAGGAACATAATTAATCACTCCTTGCCTAGCACATATGTGGCAAGGAATAGAATTCCTTGGCCAACTGAATTTTGTAAAGAAAGCAAAGAAGAGCTACCTCTGTTGTGGTAGAATTCCATTTGCTTATGACACTCTAAGGGAATTCTTTGTATAATAGGGTCATTGGTTTAGGGTTCTGTCTTGTGAACAGTGTAATGCAGAGTTACCCAACCTTTTAGGCGCCAGGCACCAGTTTCATGGAAGACCATTTTTCTTCCATGAAACTGGATGGGGGATGGTTTCAGTTTCGCCATGGACCAATAAATGGCCTGAGTGTTGGTCACTCCTGATGTAATTTATGCCACCCATAATCACTTGTCTGTGATGGCAGGTATTATAAATTGAGTGAATGAACAAATAATAATAATTAGATGATGAATTTAGGAGATTCGGTTTAATCTTCTTGCTTGTCCACAGTGCTTAATGGGTGTCTTTGAACCATTCATTCTTTTTAAGTTTAGCTTAACTCACAGATTTGTAATGGGGAGAAAGTTAGGAAAGCCCACCTAGACAGTGCCTGAATTACTTCTCAGTCCAAAAGAGTAAGTTCAAACAGCATTCTTCTAGTACTTATTTATACCTGGGTGGGAAACTTTGTTTTCAATAGAGAACTGTGATCTGTTTCTTCTTACTCCTTCATGTCTCTTTTATTGCTTTCTGAGAGATGGTTTATGCTTTATTTTCCTCATTGTTTGTTCGACAATTTAAATATTCATCAAGGTTCCCGGTTCAATCCATTAAAACAAATGGGCAGTTGACATGCCTGATGAAAACTAGCCCCAGATGATAGATTATGGCTTTGATCTCAGAGTCTTCATGTCTGCTGCAAGTAATTGGCTCTGTCCTTTTCTCTCATCCTTCTGTCCTGACATTTGAAAGCAGCCCTGTGTTGTGCACTTGGAGATGACCCCTGTATATAAATGTAACCCCAGTTAATAAAAAAAAAAGGAAAAGAAGGAAAGAAAAACATTTTAAGCAGAGAAAAGTCCTGCATCTCAGCATATCTATCTAGTTAAAGTTCACTAGTCAAAAAATTTCCTTTCATGATCTCAGTGTGTTAATGCAGGTGTTTCTTTACATGCCGCACAGATGTGTAATAGCTGCAAGCAGACCTATTCAACTTTGTTAAAACAGAACAGTGATTTTTGTAGGAAATTCTCAACTTACATTGGCAATTAGGCCTGGAATTTCTGGTGCTAAGTAATGTGGTTGTAAAGCATGAGGTCATGTGACAATTAGTGATGGAAATCCCAGCATTCCCGGTCATTGTTAAATGAATTCCACTGTTCTTAGCCAGAACCACCCCAAGCCCAAGCTATTCTGGGCTTGGTCCCTTCCAGCCCTGTGCCTTGGGGTTTTTTTTTCAAAGTAAGGGATTGCAGTCCTTCAGCTACCCCCAAAAGCCTATTCCCTGCATTTCTGTCCTTTTGGCTGCCCTGTACCCAGCCTTGTCAGGTGGCAAGTAGCCCTGAAACTACGCAGCTCTGTCTGTGCATACTATGCTTAAGACAGTGGCCCCCAATCTTTTGGGCACCAGGTTCTGTGAAGAGAGGTTTTTAGACACACCAGAAGGGGCATGGTTTCAGGTGCAGCCTGCATCCCGTGGATGGGGTTTTGCTTGTTTGCACAAACTGGTTTCTGGTATGCTGCGGATCGGTGCTGGTCCATGGACTGGGAGTTGGGGAACCCTGGTTTAGGAGCTTCTTGGCACTCTGCAGCTCTGCAACCCCTGAACCAAGTGCAGTATGAAGCCGCAGTTGCCCTGGGAAGCCCCAGACTGCCGTAGCAGCAGAATGCAAAACCCCAGCCACCCAGCAGAGTATGAAAACCACAGATGCCTCAGGAAGCCTCAGCTATCCTAAGTAGTATGGCACAAAGTCACAGATGCCTCAGTCCAGTTCCAGCTGCATTTCTTCTCCCTGGACCCCAAGGTCCTGTGCTCTGCCAGTTGACCTTCACTGTCTTCTTGTTCCTGCTGCTGCTGCTGAGGTTTTCCCACCCTGGCTGTTCTTCCCCAGGTCTCATATGGAAACAAACCTCATGAAGGACCAGGCTGGGCATGCTTGATTGGTAATGGAAGCAAAAATATGGCAAAGATAAGCTAGGGTGGCAGGGGCTACGGTGTGCAAGTGACCAAAAGGGCAAAGATGGAAAGAAGATAAGTGGGCGGAGGGAGTTGAAATACCTCTGTAGTCATAAGTCATAAGTGCAGGAGGACTGCCAAGCACCTGAATTTTGATCACATCATAGGCTCTGCAATGGCCAGAACTTTGATGATCCATTGTAAGTCCTTTGGTTCAGCATCGCTGTAACTTTGAATGGTTGCTAAATGAATGATCATAAATTCTACTTATAGAAAGCTGTTTGATTTAAAAATAACATCTAATCTGCCATTTTAGTGTTGCTCTTATAAAGTGATTTATAAATTACACTGTGATAGGTTTTGTCTGGCTGTTCTTATTTCCATTACTAGTATAAACTGTCCTTGAAATTAACAAACTAATAGAACAGAGGGGTAAAGAAGTCCAATTTAAATCTGAAGTAAAATACTGATTGTGTCCTGGGTTTTTGCGAAAAAATAGCTTACTGTGGCTGATTATAAACAGGAAGGCTGTCTAGCCAATCTGTTTCCAAATGGCTATCTTGAAGTGTACAGAGATCCAAGTAGAACATATTTTCAATTATTGCAGGAAATCAAGGGTCACAATGGTTAATTCCATTGATAAGGCTCATGGGGGGGCCTGCTAAATTCTGCAACTCTGGTGGTTTAATACAGTTGCTTTATTATATTAGTACATTAACATAAAAGTTGGATCTAAAATTAAAGTTTTGCTAATTCACTTTTAACAAGAAAATAAAAAATGTTTAAGTAAAATATCCTTTTGGTAGCCATCTCATTTTATTTAGTATCATGTGAAAATACTATGAACCCCCCCCCCCAAATATAGTATTATATCCAAGGTATAAAAATGGATCTATCTAATGCATTTTAATTTGATTATTTCAGTAGTGGCCTATTATGTTATATATGTCATTTAACACAATCATTTTTGACAGATAAAAGTAAACTGAATGATGGATTCTCCTGTCTCATTCTTCTGTGGTTAAAATTTCCTTGTGAAATCACCCACATGTGGCTGACCTTACATGTCTAAACCTATAATCTTATGCACATTCACTTGGCAGGAAGCCATTGTGAACTCAAAAGAATTTATTTCTGAATGAACACATGTAGAATCAGTTTGTAAACTGACTTTTAGAAGTATATCACTTTTAATAATGATCCTTTGATGTGGCTCCAGATAATTGCGAATAATGGTATGCCTCAGTTATTTTTCCTCCTCATTAGATCATATAGTTACGTGTACTATTATAATTTTAGAGTTTTATGGCTTAATATTAAACCCTGGATATTTTGGTCATTTGACTGGCTGGGCGTGGCTAACTGATCATGTGACTGGTTGGGTGTGGACAACTTGACATCATCTTTGCCCTAATTACTGTTTTAAGTATAAAAAAAGATATACCAAAAGATAATTTATTTATGCATTTAATACCGTATTTTTTGGAATATAAGACACACTCTCCCACTCACAAAGAGGGTGGAAATTTGGGTGCATCTTATACATTGAATGTAGCCTCGCCCACCTGCCGGCTCCCACCCTTTGGCCTCTGCCTCCCAGCAATTTGATTCCTTGCAGCAAATAGCCTGTTTCAGCTTCAGCACACCTTGATTAGCACAAGCAGCTGATTGTCAGTTGGATCAGCTTCCTGATCCTTAGCTGTTTCAGGCTGCAGGGATTGTCATTGCCTATTGCTGCGGAGATCTCCGCTGTTTGCTGCAAGGAGGCAAATTGCTGGGAGGCAGATTTTTTTTCTTGTGCTAATCAGGCTGTGCTGAAAATGAAAATGTAGCTACAGCAGGCTGTTTACTGCAAGGAGGCAAATTGCTGGGAGGCATAGGCAGATTTTTTTTTCTTGTTTTCATCTCAAAAAAAGGTAGGTGCATCTTATAGTCTGGAGTGTCTTATACTCCAAAAAAATATGGTAAATAAGAATAAGAGGTATACAAAATTAGATTTTGTTAACAAGAGTTTTACAATATGAATGAAAAACTATACAAAACTATACAAAAGTTTTATAATATGAATGAAAAATTATACAAAACTATACAAGTTTTGCAATATGAATAAAAGCTATTTATACAAAACTACACAAAAGTTTTACAATACGAATGAAAAACTATTAAATAATACCTGACAAAAAATAAAACTTACGTTAGGTATCTCCAAATTTCTGCTTGATTGGCGTCCTCCTCACTTTCACTTTTCTTCAGTTTTATTCATCTGTGTGATTTATTCGTAACCATTTTTTGACTATAAGAATAGGATCTCAGTCCTTTAGAATTAAGGAATTAAGTTAGAATTAGACTAACAGTCATTATGTTTGCTATATTGGAAACAGGCGATTCCCTTTCCCAACATATGACATTCATTTTTGAAAAAACTCTTTCTGCTTCTACTGAACTTACAGCAATTGTTCTGACAATATTTTTAGCTTTTTGAATATTGTCAGGAATTGCATATTTGTTGGAATCTTTTAAAACATTTTCTACAAAATCTCGATAATCGTTAATATTAATTTCATAATTAAAAATCACTAAATTCAAGCAATTGTTCTTCAGCTGCTTTCCATGGAATACTACTTCTCCAGTATTCCAGTAATTTGGCTCCAAAAAATTGAGAAACTGTAGTTTGTTTGTGAAATTGGCTACCCGTTTTTAAATGTTCACAATCCATTAGTCTTTTATTCAAATTTGTTATGATACTTTCCAAAAGTCTTTCCCGAGGAAATCCAACAAATCGATGATTTTCTACAAATTTTATACTTGAAGGTTTCTGAAGTAATTAATCCATCAGGTTTTTTTTTCATATACACCTTTTTTCTTTCTAAGCATTTCAAATGCTTGAACAGATCTCATCACAAGCTTTCCAGCCTTTATTATGTCTACATTTCTTGCTTGCAATGCATTTGAAAGAAGAGAAATTTCATTTAGAATGTCAATCATCAATGTCAAATCAGTCATAAAATATATATTTTCAGCCATACTGAGTATTTTTCATTTGAATGAAAATACTGATGTAACCCTAGATAAGCATGCCACACAGCTAGGGTTGACCTTAAACTACAGGCAGACCATCTTGGTTCCAAAACTCTACCAATCTTTATAATTTCAATTCCAAGTTGTTCAGATATTTTGGTAAATTCGATCTGGTTCTTATTGGATTGATGAAAAATAGTATATATCTTATCAATAAATATTTTTAAATGATTTACTTGCTTTATTGGAGGCAATGGTTTAAGCAGTGCCATATTATTAAGTTTGGAAACTCTTTTGCTATTCCAGATTTTCTCCCAAGTGTAACGCTGGCAGCATTGGAGCAAAATCCTATTAAATTTTTTTCTGGGTAGCTCTTAGTAAACCCAACATTATTTTAAACTTTCCATAACTTAAGAGTATCTTGTTTTTCTAATTCAACTAGCTCAACAAAAGTTGTTGGTGAGTAACTGAATCCTCAACTTTTAAGAAAAGTATAACAACTGGTTTGCAAGATATCATCGAGGCTTCATAAATAATCAAACATATTTTCATATTGTTTTCAATAATTTTAGTAAATATTTCTTTTTTTATTTCTTTTGCAATGAAATCTACTATTTTCACTGCAGTTTTACATGAATGTAATCCTATTCCCATATCTAATCCATTTTATCTTCTATGTCGGAAAATGGTTTACATCTTTGTGCCAGACTGTAAACTGTATTAAATACTCTACAAGTAGTAGATAAATATTTTTCAGTCAACTTATCTATTGCTTTTATCATAGAATCCTGCTCACATTATTTTAAGTTCTCTTTACAAACATTATGGGCTTTTGATGAAAAATGTTCTCTCATTTTTTTCTTAGAGAAGCTTGTTGTATCTCTTTGTTTTTTCCTGATGCGTCAATCTGAAAATATTTCCATTCTTTTGACAGATGAACACTTTTCTCTTTTATGAAGTCATATTTTGCACAATACTCACAACCTATTTTTTTGTTAAAAACAACCAGTCCATCATATTTTTCTTTAAAATTGTTGTATTGTAGCATTGTCTAGCATTCAGGAAGACTATTTTCAATTTTGGAACTATCTATTTTAATTGACGTACTGCTTTGTCCAAGTTGGAGTGATTTTGCGCGTGACTGTTTTGCATCATCCAAGGCCAATTCTGATACAACTGGTTCTGATCTTGGTTTCTTACTGAAAAAATCTGTCAAATTCTGTTGTCTTTCATCCTTTTAAGGGCTACTGCCAAAAAAAAAAAGTTTCTGTTTGAACTCAATTGTGGTTGTAAGCTGAGGACTAACTGTACATGTGAGACAGTGACTTTTCAAAATATGGTGGGCACTATCCTAGTTCCACCTACGAGGATTCCCTCATCCGAACCTTTTGACCACCATTTTCAGCCCCACTTCTCCGTGGGGGCACCCAGCTGTGCTTACATGCTCTGCTGCTGGACCAGTTGGGAGCAGCCTGAGGCGGGCATTCGGGAGCAGGCCAAGATGAGGCTGCTGCAAATGCAGGTGAGCAGGCTTGGTGAAACTGACATACCAATTAATTAATCCAACTTTTTCATCAATATATCACATTGGCATATTCCTTAGCATATATTTATTTTGTTATAATTTACATTGAGAAATAATTTTGGATGCATACATTATCACAGGATATCAAATAATTACATGTGGCATGCAATGCCTTTCATCAATATTATTGCATAATTTGAAACATATATTTATAGAAAGAGCTTTACGCGAAGATCAGATCCTATTATACTTCCTCTTTCTTTCTTTCCTGACATTCTCACCAAGCAGCCCGAAGGGCTAAAGAAGAGAAGAAAGCTCTGCCTTAAACTGCTTATTGTTTTTGCCAAGCAAGTTTTAAGCACTAAAATTCAGATATAGTTTATATGCTATCAAGTTGGCGTCAACTCAGAATCCACACAGATTCTCTCCATGACTATCTGTCCTTAACTTTATCCTTTAGGTCATTGGTGCAGGGTTCAATAATGTACTTAACTAGGGTTTCTTGAATAAGCCACAGCAGCCTAATTCACTATGCTTAATCATATACCATGGTTTTAAGACACCAATGAATAGTTCACCTGGGGATCAATACATCGATTTTCAGGCTGCAGTTCAGTGTGGTTGCGCTTGCTTGAAAAGAACGGAGAGGCTGACGAAAAGTATGGGTGGGGAAGATTGCAGTGCAGGATGGTGGCAGCAGTGGCAATAGTAAAAAAGCAAGGCCCCGCTGACTTTCCCATCTTGCAAGGCCCCGCTGACTTTTCCATCTTGCAAGAATTCCACAACAACCCTGTAATAGATGATGGGTTGCGAGAGTAGAGAAGCCAGTGGAGGTGCGAGCAATTGTGGAGCCGCCTTCTGCTACCTGGATGGAGTTGAAGGACAGCAGTGTTGAGGGAAAGTCCAGTTCTTCTCCATGCTCGACCAAGGGGCTGGCCAGCTTTGCAATCTCCTCCTAAAGAGCGATCCATTACAGCAATAACCCCCGCTCTTGTCATTGTCGTTAATGCTGCCACCGAGCCGCCACCAAAGGGAAGCTGGACTTGGTAGCAGCAACTGGGCATTGAAAGTGATGGCACCAACTGCAGTAGTAATAGCAAAAGCAGCTGCGGTGGCAGCAACAAAGAGGACGATGAAAAGGAGAAGTAGGAAGATAAGGAGGAGGAGGAAGAGGGTGGGCGCAGGCCTATGGGGCTGGCTGCAGGTGAGGCAATCTGATCAGGGTAAGCCATTGCTGCCCAGGCAAGAGATGGGCGCAGGCCTATGGGGCCAGCTGCAGGCTGAGGCGATTGGACTGGGATAGACTGCTTCCTCTTGTATGTGAGGCAGGTACAGGCCTATGTAACACAATCCGACTGGGTAGATCAATCACCCTTTTTAGTCCCGCTTCCCTGAGAGGCATCCAGCTGCGCTTACCTGTTCTGCTCTGGAGCGGTCAGGAGCAGTCTGAGGAGGGCATTCTGGAGCAGGCCAAGACGAGCAGGTGGCTGCTGTGTCCAGCTTCCCTTTGGTGGCAAAGCAGCCTGCTTCCCTTTGGTGGCAAAGCAATTTGCTTCCCTGCCATGGTAAAGGCAGGGAAGCAGGCTGGGCTACATGGCCACATAGTCGAGACAAGGGAGCCAAAGAGCAGCTGCAGCTGTGGTGCGGTATGACTTTAAGGCACCAGCCAAGGTGTGTGAGGTCAATAAGTAGTGCTGGGCAGGGCGGGGCGAGTCAGCAATTTAACAACTGGTTCGCCTGAACCAGCCCAAGGCAGCTGAATCCTACCACTAGTATAGGGTCTCCTGCTTGAACAAGAGGTAGGACTGGAAGACCTTCAAGGTCCCTTTAAATTTTAATGTCCTATGACAGTGATGGTGAACCTATGGCACACATGCCACAGGTGGCACGCGGAGCCGTATCTGCAGGCACGCGAGCATTGTCCTAGTTCAGCTCCAGCACGCATGCGTGCGCCGGCCAACTGATTTTCGGGCCTTCCAGGTTATTTCCAGCCTCTGGAGGGCCTCCTGGGGAGTAGGGAAGGCCATTTTCACCCTCCTCAGTCTCCTTCTGGGAGTTGGGAAATGGGCCATTTCCAGCCTCTGGAGCACTTCCAGGGGAGTGAGAAGGCCGTTTTTGCCCTCCCCAGGCTCCAAGAAAACCTCTGGAGCCTGGGGAGAGTGAAAAATGGGCCTACCAGGCCCACTGGTAACCTTTTTGTGGTCGCCAACTATATCTTGCAATAATTTTACTTTCTAAGTATTTACTCAATGAACATGATACAAGAATTCTAAATCTTCTCTAAATGTCTGCATGTAGTCTTATCCAGGTACATTGATTGGATCTTGGACATGGTTGAATGGTTCTGTTTGCCAAAAGACAAACAGAATTTAATTAAAACTTTATGTAGTTCCTGGAAAAAAACTCAGCTGATTTGCCATCTTGAATTAAAGAAAAATTCATTAATGCGCAAGGATATGTTTTACATGAAATATGTTTCAACTTCCTCCCCAGTAGCTTCAGATTGTTTTCCATGATTATTATAGCAATGTGTTAAATATATTATCAGAAACAGCTAGTTTGAGGGCAGATGGATCAGGTTCTGTTTGTTGAATGAAACATAAAGGATTGAAACATAAAGGATTTATGTTTATGAAACATAAAGGATTTTTAAAAATGTTTCTTAGACATTGTACTTCCACCAGCTGATGATAAATAGCCTGAAACTAATATATTTTACATTATTATGGATCCCACATAATTGAAAATTTGGCAAGTTTCTAGACAGCCATCTAAGTTATTATTTATTTTTTTATTTATTTAATTAAATTTATATACCGCCCTACTCCCGAAAGACTCAGATGAAGTGCATATAATATAATGTTTAAAACATTTAGAATATAATAAATATTTTGGCCTACTAATTTAAAACACCCAATTTAGGATAGATTTGAAACAGTTTAAAAAGGAAAGATTAGGCCAGGCCCGCCTGTTTAAATAAGAATGTTTTAAGGGCACGGCGGAAAGTGCACAGATCCAGAATCCTCCATAATTCCGGTGGGAGCTCGTTCCACATGGTAGGTGCCCCTACAGAGAAGGGTCTCCCCCTGGGGGCCACCAGCCGACATTGTTTGACCGATGGCATCCCGAGAAGCCCCTCTCTATGGGAGCGTACTGGTCGATGACAAGTTACTGGTGGCAGAAGGCGGTCTTGTAAATACCCTGGTCCTATGCCATGGAGCGCTCTAAAGGTGGTAACCAGAATCTTGGAGCACAGCCGGAAGACCACTGGGAGCCAGTGCAGCTCATGCAAGAGGGGAGCCACATGGGAGTGCCACGTCGCTTCCATAACCACTCGCGTGGCTGCATTCTGGACCAGTTGGAGCCTCCGGGTGCTCCCCAAGGGTAGCCCCATGTAGAGAGCATTGCAGTAGTCTAGGCGGGAAGTAACGAGAGCATGAGTGACCATACTTAACAAGTCCCGATCCAGAATGGAATGCAACTGGTGAATCAGGCGAACCTGATAAAAAGTCCTCCTGGCCACAGCCGTCAAGTGCTCTTCTAAAGACAGCCATGAATCCAGGAGGACACCTAAGTTGCGAGCCCTCTCTGTAGGGGCCAGTGATTCTCCCCCAATAGTCAGTGATGGCGCCAAGTGACTATATCGGGATGTTGGAAACCACAGCCACTCGGTCTTGGAAGGGTTGAGCCTGAGTTTGTTTTTCCCCATCCAGATCCGTACAGCCTCCAAGCACCAGGACATCACTTCAAGGGCATCATTGGGGTGGTCCAGGGAGGAGATGTACAGCTGAGTATCATCAGCGTACTGGTGGTACTTCACCCTGAAACCACGGATGATCTCACCCAGTGGCTTCACATAAATGTTGAACAGAAGGGGTGAGAGAACCGACCCCTGTGGCACCCCACACACAAGAGGTCTCGGGGTCGACCTCTGACCCCCTGTCAACACAGACTGCGATCAGGCAGAGAGAAAGGAGGAGAACCACCGCAACATGGTGCCCCCACTTCTAACTCTTCCAACCGGTGCAGCATGATACCATGGTCGATGGTATCAAAAGCCGCTGAGAGATCTAAGAGGACTAGAATAGAGGAGCAACCCCTATCCCGAGTCCTCCAGAGATCATCAACCAATGCGACCAATGCCGTTTCCATGCTGTGTCCAGGTCTGAAGCCCAACTGGAACGGATCTAGATAAGCCGATTTATCCAGGTACTGAGGGAGTTGTCATGCTACCACACTCTCAACAACCTTCACAACAAAGCGAAGGTTGGAGACTGGATGATAATTAGCCAACATTGCTGGGTCCAAGGAAGGCTTTTTGAGGAGCGGCCTCATCACCGCCTCCTTCAAGGCGGCGGGGAAGACACCCTCACTCAAGGAAGCATTTATAATCCCCTGGAGCCAGCCTCGTGTGACCTCCCGAGAGGCCAGAACCGGCCAGGAGGGACGCGGGTCCAATAAACATGTGGTCGCGTTTAGCCTACCCAGTATCCTGTCCACGTTATCAGGAGTCACAAAATCAAACTCTTCCCATATAATATTCTCAAGACCTGTCTCCATCATTCCCCCTGAATCTACCCCGTCCGAGTTCAGATGATCCCTAATCTGAGCGATTTTATCATACAGATACTGTACAAAGTCATCAGCTCTATCCTCCAAGGGGTCTTCCTGTGCTTCCTGTTGGAGTAGGGAGCGGGTGACCCTAAACAGGGCAGCCGGGCAATTATCTGATGATGCAATAAGAGCGGAAAAATAATTACATTTTGCCGCTTTTATCGCCACCAGGTAGGTCTTAATATGAGATCTTACCAGTGTTCGATCAGATTTGGAACGACTGGCCCTCCAATGACTCTCTAGGCATCTTTTCCATCGCTTCATCTCCCTCAGCTCCTCGCTAAATCAAGGAGTCAGGCGAGACTGGCGCCGGGTCAGAGGCCACATAGGCACGATCTGGTCCAAAGCTCCAGTGGCCGCCCTATCCCAGGTGGCCACTAGGTCTTCAGTCGAAGCGTGAGCTAGAGCCTCAGGAAATGGCCCAAGCTCCATCCGGAACCTATCTGGCTCCATCATGTGCCTGGGGCGGAACCACCTCATTGGTTCTGCCTTCCTGTGGCAGGGTGTGGCGGTTCGAAGGTCAAAGCGAAAGAGGGAATGATCCGACCATGACAAGGGTTCGATCACTATATCTCCTATCTCGAGATCACTCAACCACTGGCCAGAGGCAAAAACCAGGTCCAGTGTGTTTCCCCCCATGTGAGTAGGGCCATGAACTAACTGGGTCAGATCCATGGCCGTCATGGAAGCCATAAACTCCTGAACCACCTCAGACGCTTCACCAACGGATGGCAGATTAAAATCCCCCATGACTATAAATCTGGGAGTATCACTCGCCACCGCAGCAACAATGTTGAGTAGCTCTGGCAGGACCGCCGCCACATGGCAGGGAGCCAGGTACATGATTAGCAAGCCCACCTGCACCCCATGGCCCCATTTCACAAAGAGGGACTCCCATCCAGCCGTCTGAGGAACAGTGGACTCCCTCGGATTAAGACCTTCTTTGATGACAATCACAACTCCTCCACCCCTCCCCTGTGACCTCAGCTGATGGAATGCACGAAAGCCAGGTGGGCACATCTCGACAACGGGGACCCCCTTTCTTGGCCCAACCAGGTTTCTGTAATACCCGCCAGGTCTGCATCCCCTTCTTGAATAAGATCGGAAATGAGGGGGGCTTTATTTACCACAGATCTGGCATTGCATAGCATCAGCCGAAGGCTCAGGGCCTCAGGCTCTGAGCTACCTGGGGAATGAGAGGAGCATTGGAGGCCGGAGCGTGCCACCGCTTGGAGACATTGAGTGCGCGCTCCCCTAACATGATGTGGCCTCCTGCTCCTGCCATATCTGCCCCTCCCACCTACAGTACTGATGTAATGTCGGTCCATAGCACAAGATCCAACCCCCTCCTTGATCCCGGGTCCTGAACTACTTGAGTCGAGCTCCTCTGCCAGGTCAGGCCTCTTTCCTCCTAGGTTCTCCCCCAAATCCACATAATCCACCCCCCTCCCAGAACCCTTTAAAATCCTATCTAAGAATTTCCCCAAAAAGCCCCACAATCCCTTCTTCGATGCATGCCATCTCTCGGAATTCCAAAATCCGTCATCAAGGTAGGCCCTCGATAGTGAGGAGGGCCAAACCTGCGAGAGGGGGGAGTCTTGCAGCGCAAGCAGGTCAGCAGCTGTAAACATTACAAAAGAATAGAGATGGAAAGTAAACTGTCAGACTTCATCAGAATTGTCCAAATAGTGCTGAGTCAAAAGTAGATCTTCATAGCAGAAGTTGGACTTCATTGCCGTCTCACAGCAGTGGGAGGGACAAGTGTCAATCTTTTGTGTATGGGGGATAATTATCCCAATCGCCCTCTCATAGTGATTGGGCCAGATGACATTGGCAATAAAAAAATTCAGAATGGCCCATTTTTTTACCCCTTCAGTGGATGACAAGAGCCCCCTCAGCATCTGCGCATCATTTCGCCCAGTTTTTTTTTTTAAATATTGAAGACATATTGAAAGTAAACCATTATAATTAATAGTACCTCAGTATATGTAAAACCTATATTGGAGTATCTTGCAAGTAAAAGACCTCAGCAACTTTGGTTAATATTACGGTATGTCTGCTTAGAAAGAAACAGCTGAGGAAGAAAAGTCAAACTGGAAGAAAGAGAAACACAATAGTACTGTTCTTTTCATTCTTAATGGGTGGTACCAACTGTCTAATTACCATAATGAAGAGAACACAGCACAGCTGAAATGTACAATCGAGTCTGATTTATCATGAGTTTTATTGCCTTCTGAAACATATGTGACAAAGATAGTGAATTGTGCATAGATAGATATTTAATTGTGCATTAAAAATGTAGTTTTGCTTTATGAAAATTTATGAGAAAAAGTAGTTTAGCTTGGACCACAAGTAATCCTTGATTTATAATCCTAATTTAACCCAGAATTATGATTATAAGTCATTGTGGATATAAATTGAGGCATCACATGATGGGACCAAATTTTTAAACACCACATTTTTTGTGGTGGCTGTTAAAGGAATACCATGGTCATTAAATGAATCAAATTTCCCCTATGGGCCTTTTGCTTTTTTTTTTTTTTTTGGCTAGAAAACCAGGAATAAACACTGAAAATTGGCCATAAATGTTTCAAATCTGCATATATGGTGGTGGTCAAAGTGCAATTTCCTAAACTGGTCATAAGTAAATTTGGGTGGTTTGTGGTAACTTTGAATGGTTGTTAAGCAATCAGTTGTAAATCAAAGTCTACCTGTACAATGTACAGCAACATTCTTTGTTTGAAAGAAGAAGACATCATAGAACTATATTAACAAGACTAATTGTTTGAATGACAGTAGCTATCAAGGCTTTGAATTGCCCTCGGGATTTACAGCCTCCTCCTGTGGTTCTGTCTCCCTATTTTCCCATCAATTTTCAGCTGTGTGTGTGAAGCTGAACACTGAATCTGTTTAGCAGCTGTTACTATTATGATGGTTTTGATGGTGTATAAATTATTGCAAAATACTCTTCCGTGTCAAATTGTTGCAATAGCTACATGATTGTATTTTTCAAGGACTTATTTCAAGGATTTACATTTAATACATTTCTCAATACATTTCTCTGTACAGATAGTCCTTGACTTACAACAGCTCACTTAGAGACCGTTCAAAGTTACAAAAGCACTGAAAAAGGTGACTTATGATCGTTTTTCATAGTCACAACCTTTGCGGCAGGGATGGGTTCTACTTAGTTCCAGTTTGCATTGCACGTTCGCATACGCAGATCAACTTTGATGATGTCCAGGTTAGTGGGTGGAGCCTCCCACCAGTTTTACTACCGGTTCTTGGGAACCGGTCTGAACTGGGGGCAACCTACCACTGCTTTGCGGCATACCCATGGTCACATGCTCACATTTTAAACACTTGGCAGCTGGTTCCTACTTATGACCATTGCTGTGTTCCAAGGTCATGTGATCCCGTTTTGCGACCTTTGGACCAGCAAAGCCAATGGGGAAGCCAGATTAATTTAACAACTGTGTTACTAATTTATCAACTGAAGTGATTCATTTGACAACTATGGCAAGTCATAAAATAGGGCAAAAATCACTTAACAAATGTTTCACTTAGCAACGGAAAGTTTGGGCTCAATTGTCAACATAAATCAAGGACTACCTGTTGACTTAGTTTTGTAGTCGACAGATATCTAGATAAAAAGGTAGCTATGTAATTTGTGATACTCCTCATTAATCTTTAATATTTTGTTCTTAAAATCTTAATTTTTTTTCATTGCAGAGTTATCAGAACTGAATATATTTTATCAGAATTTTTCCTATTTCAGAAACCAAAAAGAAAGGTTGATTATACCGTTTAAATAAGCAATAGGCAGTTTGAATAGATTTTGAGCAGGAAAATGATGCAGGAGACCACTGTTCTTCCATACTGCTATTCAAAATAAATCTGCAGTGCAGTGCCCATCCCTTTAAAGGTGAATAAATCTGTATTGAAAATGCAAAACAGCTCAAGAAATGAGATAATCATAAGTTTCTAGATGCTCATGAGAATGTACATTTGAATTAATCTGCTGCCTCTGCATACCAAGATGTAGGAAATCTTATGATTTCCTAGCTCATTCGGGAATGGATTTTGAAGAATAAAATAACCAACTGATATTTCAGAGCACAGAGCAACATTAGTTGCTCTAATTGTTTTATGGGAATGTCAAAATATTTTAGTATTAATATATCAACTTTCTAATGCAAATTAGTAAAGCAATATGGGTATGACATACAAAGTAAGACAGTGAACTACATTGAGCCAGACATAAAAATATAGAAAAATATGTGGATGATGAAAGTGATATAGTAGTAATTTTTTTACAGAAAGTAACATGACTGAAAGAGTTGTTAGAATCTTTTTCAATTCAACTTTAGATGCCTTATTTGAAAATCAGAATAATCTGTGCATTAGATGATGGCATTCACTGAGGCTTAAGAACATTGACATTTATTTGTTGTTTCTTCTACCAGTTCTTCCCTCAATAAGTTATACAAGTTAACATCATTATTTGTTTTTAAAAAATAGTGTTAATGTATTAGGATACTAATTGCAGCCCTTAATGGATTTTTAAGTATTAAAAATACTTTACTGTAATTGGGTTTTTTTAAGGGCGCCACATTTCTTGGCATCATAAATAGCTTTCATAAATAAAGCATTGAATTGCAAGGCGGAAAAATGCTTTGGCCCTTTTTAGCACTGTTTGGCAACTCTTTTAAAGCATTGCATCTTTTCCTGAGATTATGAGTCCTGGGGAAAAAAATAATTTTCCTTAATGAGTTTTCTTTTTTTAATTTAATTTATATGCTGCCCTTCTCCGGAGACTCAGGGCGGCTTACAATGTGTTAAGCAAAGTTGTCTTGGAATCCAAAAAACCATACTATCCTTATGTTATTTCTACATGTCTTGTGGCTCTGCTTATTCTCATCTTTAATGGAAGATGTGTTGCCAATCAACACAACACTTTAAAAATCAGTCTTAAAATCTGATTTTTAAAGTGTTGTGATTTTAAAGCCATTGTTTCAATTAATTATGTTAATTGGGGTTTAATTTAGCTTATTGAAGAAATTATGCAGTGCTTCTAGATAAATTAAAACAGCAACTTAATTTGAATTCCTATTCCTCAAACCTCTCCTCATCTCTTCAAAGATCAGAAATGTCCAAAGAGTTTAAGTAGCTGGTGGATGAGATTTAACTACAGAAAAAAATAAATCAGACTTTGCTAAGATCAATATTCAATATCAAGAGAAGAATGTCAACATGCCTTATCCTTTGTTGAGCAGTTTGGCGGAAAAATTCCATCTGAGTTTACTGGATATAATGTTAAATGTTGTTGATCAAAGAATTTCAGATCAAAAAGGCAACCTCCCACCCCCAGTCAGCTTACATGTTTTAGGAGTAGTAGTGTGTTTGATACTGTAACTTTGTCTAGTATAACAAATTGTTCTAATTTCTTTCTCTGTATTCTTTTCCCTTATTCTGAGATAAATTCACAGTTGGGTATTTATGTCATCCTATTGGATCTGGGTATAAAAGTTTTGGTCACACCAAAAAACTTCTTTTACTTAACAAATCTGGCAGATGGGTTTTTTTGGCAACAGCTGCTTGCCATGTGATGTAAAACTTCCTGTCACTATAATTGATGTGTTTTTATTCTTCCCACTTCCTGAAGCCTGATCGGAATTAAAATTGCCATTGGAATTTCCTGTCAAAGCAACTCATTTATTCACTGGGCCAGAGCACTGACAGTACTTTGATTGGACTTTGCCTTCAGCTATTCTTGAGCAAGCAGATTGCTTCAAATTATACTCTTTTGCTAGGTTTGACTTCCATATATACCACATCTGCAAATATATACAGATTGTCCATCATGTAATAACCTCCTTTTCCCTCCACATGTAAAATTTTAATGATTTGAATATTAGAACCTCACCACCTGCTAAGACCTTGGCTTTTGTATTTATTTGGAAAAAGTCTCTGAGGTTTTAGAGCCAGATTGTCAGTAAGGAAGGTTGCTGTAGTTGTTCAGAAGGAAGATCTCAAAATTCTCTTAATTCCTTTTTAAATTGTAATGATGTGCTAAACGTTGGATGTTTTCCTTTTTCACATGCCAACCATTTGTTACTCCAGTAGTTTTTGCATGCATTGTGAATTCTTTTTTTCAGTTCTAATGCAGACTGAATCCTGAAATACAATGTTTGAAATTTCTAAGCTGTTTCCCATACGTTTTCCAAAATTTATCAGAAATTGTCTTCCCCTGCAAAAATGGCTTCTGGTGTTTTGTTTTTAAATGTGAAGATTAAGGTGATTAAAGATTTTTTTTCCCAAATTTATATTGGGAATATTATTGATTTTTTTTGTTGGAGACATTGAAGTATATGATTGCTGTATTGTATTTTCTGTATGATAGCTTTATATGTGTTTAAAGCCTCTCTTCATACAAACCCATCTGAAAAAAGCTGATTGGGGAGGGGGGTTATTTCCTTTTGAGATCTTTGTGATTTAATTGAAATTTGAGAATTTTTCAGCCTGGACACTACACAGAGAGACAGAGAGAAAGAGGCTCCATGGCTTAGGGTAAATTTGAACAATCTTTGTAGGACTGTTTGGGACATTGATTGTTTTCTCTCTCTATAATAGGATGGAACTTTGAGCAAAGTTGTAATCATGAACTTCTCCTATAAAAGGAAAGGAGTTAAAAGGTTTTAGCCAGTAGGCAGGACTGAAACCAACTACTTTCACAAAAACAAAGGATGTTTTTATTGAAAGAAAGTTAAAAAGCTATAATGAAAGAATTCCAGCATATACAAGACTTCTTTGTGTCTCTTTCTCCACCCCATCCCCAATATAATGGATTGCTTGGCTCTAGTGTTGAGCAAAAGGCTCTGTTTCCCTTTACATTCTTTATTTGGGTAACAGCTAAGTATGACATCAGATTGTTTACCTGGGAAAACTTAATCTTCATAGAGAAGATGATTTTTGTTAATTCCCTCAGACTCTGTAACTTCTTCTGTATCCTGAATATCTTCTAAGGATTGAAATATTTTCTGGAACAGTCTTCAAAGCTATCAAGGGAAAGGGAAATAATCATGGAGAGAAGCAACCTAGAACTGAAGAGAAATTTCCTAATAGTGAGGACAATTAACCAATGGAACAACTTGTCTTCAGAAGTTGTAGGTGCTTTCATCACTGGAGGTTTTTAAGAAAAGACTGGACAGCCACCTATCTGAAATGGTATAGGACCATAATGGCAAACCTATGGCATAGGTGGTACGCAGACCCCTCTCTGCGGGCACACTAGCCGTCACCCCAGCTCAACTCCGCCGCACATGAATGTGTGCCTCCCACCGGACAGCTGGTTTTCAGGTCTCTGCCATGCATATGCTGGGGCCAGGGGACATGCAGGAGACACACATTCATGTGCTGAGGAGTGGGATGCACCTGTGGAAGTCATGCATGCATGTGCAGGGGTTGTGCGTGCATGCATGGGGGTGGGACACACATGGGGGTCATGCGTGCATGTGTGGGGACAGAGCACGCAGGGGGTCATACACACATTGTTTATGAGTATGTACCAAAAAAGTCAGCCACCACTGGTATAGGATCTCCTACTTGAGTTGGACTAGAAAGCCTCCAAGTTCCCTTCCAGCTCTATTCTGATTGATCAAAGTAGAGAGAAGACTTCTTTAAACTCAAGCCATTATTTCTATTATTGTTTCTTTCTCAAAGTACACACTTAGGTTTGACTTCTTAGTTCTGAATTTATGATCTATATGCAGTGTCGGCATTTGCATAGACTTGAGGAAGTTACTCAAGATATTTTCCTTTGTATTTAATTGAAATATGGGAAAATCATTGAAGAGATAATTATATAACAAAATATTGGATATTCACATGCATCCATTGACTATCTTATAAATAAATAAGAACAAGAAGTTCTACAATGATAGTTTCATTGAAAAATGCTTTCTATTCTCAAGAATTGATTCAAACAATATTGTTTATCAGGGGGTAAAATCCATATTTACATTATATGTCAATCCATCCATTCCTCTGATTGCTAGGCATCAACAATGACTTGACACATAATCACAGAATATCAAAGCAGTACAATTAAGTTGATATTGCTGTAAATATAGCAATTTAAAATGTTTAACATGGTTGCATATTGAGAGAAAAACAAATTATTCTGTGATTTGTCATATACTTTATTTCTGGTACTGTTAGATTTGCCTTGTACATATTTATTATTTTGATTGTAAATTAAAACTCAGCCTTGATTCTGGGTAATGACGATGAAGAATTAAATCTAAAAACAAAACAAAAAGTAACTTTACCAGTTAATGTATTAGGAAGAACAGCCATACCCTAATGGAATCAGGCACTACAAACTAAAGGGACATACTTCCACCTATACCAGTGTTTGGTGGAAGAAAAAGGTTTTCAGAAATGATTTAAAGATTTTCAAGATTGGAGCTGTCCGACCCCCATAAAGTTGCTATCTCAAATAGCAGAAATGCAACAGAGAATACATGCTTCCTAGATTTCAGCAAATGACATGACTTAATTGATGGGATATAAAGAACTCTTGATGTGTTAGATATTACAAAGCAAGCAATAAAGAAGGGAGATAGGTGATATTTCAGTTAGTCAGACCTTGACTTTGTAGATGATAATGAACATCTTGAGTTGAATTCAGGAGATCAGTGTTAACCAGTGCTTCTCACTTGGCAGATATATTACATGGACATATGGAGTTATGCCACCCTAGGCTTGCTTATTTGACTTTATTCTGGATCAGTGGTAGTGCCCAAGTGGCCTTCCAGGGTAGTTCTATGTAAGCACATTGCAATAATCCACCCACAAGGTGACAAAGTCATGCCTGATTTTGAGAAGAGACTCCTAGTCCAGGAAAAAGCAAAATTGGTACTCTAGATGAATGTGCACTAAAACCTTCCTGACATAGCTGCCAGCTGGTCTTTGAAGGGAAACACCACTCATTTCAGGACTAGCATTAGACAGCTTCTGCTCTGAAAGAACCTTGTAGCTATTGCCAGTTGGCCATGTTCAAGACTGCATCCTATCCAGAGCTGAACAACTTTCAGGCCATGAGATAGAACATCAATAGTATCACTTGTTGGACAAAAGGTTAAGTTATTCAGCTGAGTGTCATAATATACTGATTATGCTTGACCCCATATCAATGATATCCCACAGTAGCTTAATGTTGATGTTAAACATTAAGACAATAAAGAGTTCAGCAGAAGGAAGGCTTTTGTTTTGTTTTGACATTTTTGAGCAAAACAGGATTAAAGTGGTCCTGTGTAGGAAATATTGCAATATGAAGCTGAAGCATGCCTTTCCTGGGATGTCCTCATTTCCTTGAAATAGCCAATTTCTATTTATATACTAAATGTCTACATGTTTATATACATTTAAATGCTCCATTTGCTGCACTGGCTTTAGCTTCTTGTTAGCATCACTTCTTGTTAGCATGATGTTCCACAGCAACAAGGCAGCTGGAAAAGTGAAACATGTGTTCAAGATTTAGGTGGTGCCTTTATTTTCTTTCATCAAGGGACCCAACAATAATAGGTATTTGTTATGGCAGTATTAAACAGTAGGTTATAGGGTCTGACTCACCTGTTGTTTACAATGATGAAACTGGTTATTTTTTCTAAAGCCATATCCTTAAAACCAATTAAAAAACTAGACTGATGTTGGTATAGCCATCTGTTGGGAAATTTGTTATCAAAAAGCAGCAATCTCCCCTTGTGGGAAAAATGCCCACTTAAATTAGGAACCAAAGTGACTAGAGAGAGAGAGATGAAAAAACATGTTTTATTCGCTTGTGACTTTATAAACCTTCATTTTACTTTTAAAAGTCTTGATATTTATTCCTTTTAGATATTGACCCAAAATCTGAATTCTTTTTGAGAGCCAATTTTTTCATCGCTCTAGAGTTTTTAATCCCTGCTTTGCATTAGTTCTTCAGAAGTCTGGTTTCAGGTTTTATATCTTCAGAGATATTCCTCAAAACTTCCAAAGGCAACATAAATTACAACATAACCTTTACAGCTATAATGGAACAACTAAATTATATTGATAAGATCATAGAATGGCCAGATGGGCCTTTGTCATTCTCCTTTTTGTCACCATCCAAAGCTTTCTGCAGCAGGAGCATTTTCAGTAGAGTCAAAAAAGTCAAGATAGTGACTGTATGATCGCAATCGATCTTTTTAACATGCATATAAAAAACAGTGAGTTTTGTTTGGTTATGACTGCCTTCTTGATTTTCTCCTGTGAATTTTCCTCGAACCATTGCTTTTCAAATATCAAACTCTGACTTTGGATATAGCTGACATGTTCTTCCATGAGAGACAAGCAAATGTGAGGTTTTGTATAGGACCTCAATTCTGATGGCCAACTTTGTTTTGGTTTTGTACATTACATTGTTTCTATTTTATTCCACATCTTTTTAAAAGAATTTTTTAATAGTGCTACAGCAGCTTTAGAAGTTCTGAAGCAATTTTTGTTCCATAATTAAGAAGTCCATTTCAACCACTAAATACAGGCTTTTTCCAAAGTAAAAATGGATGACTAAAAGAGTTTCATTTTGCTTTAATGTTCAAAATTATTAAAGATAAATGTGCCTGTCCTTGCTTTGTGTGTTTGTTTTTTTATATAAAAAGATTAGAGTAGTTTATTCAGCTAGGTGAATGACAGTATAGTCACCATGCAGTTATTACCATTCTCTGACAGTATATTTTTAAAGTTAATGTTTCTGATCTGGAATGAAAAAAATATGTATAGCTTAATGTTGTTTTCAAATCCTAAATTGTGAATAATTTATTTCAGTAATAATATAAACTAGCAGTTACAGCTTTCTGTGCAAATTAATGCCTCTTCCAGGGCAAAAATAAAGAGGAAAAGAGCAACATGAGAATATCACAAGGTACTTATTATAACTTTTTTAGATTGAGAATGTGGGATTTGTTGCCTGTTGTTGCGAAAGAAGGGGGAAAACATTCTAAATACATTTATAGTGATAAACATGACAAGTGTTTTTTCTAGCTGTATATTCTCCATAATCAAAGACACTGAAAGAATCAAGTGTCTTATAAGATGGCCTATATTCTATTTACTGATATTTACTAATGATTTACTGATCATTAAGTGCATGAGGACAATGGGTGCTTGGATATACTTGGATCAGATGTTTGGAGAAAAGCATAAAATTATGGCATTTGTTTCTATATGTATGTCACAATTGTGGTTTGCTGATGTTGCATTCCTCATTTATGGTAGTGATGCAGTATTAGGTCTAGGACAATTGGTTGCAGGGCATTGGCCGCAAGTTACATCCAATGGGAAGTCGGGAACCCACCGCTCAGCATGTGGATTTGCTGCTGGGGAGGGTGGCTAATTGTCCCGTTCTGCAAATTGGTCGGGGACAAATCACATGGGCAAATCACATGGGACGAGTGAAGTAGGAGTGATGGTGGATCAATGGTGGGGGAAGAGTGCTAACAGAGGGCCAGCCAAAGATGAATAAATATGATGGGTCAGCTGTGGAAGGGAGAAGGTGGAGCCACAATTATCCCATTCTGAACTGGATTACGCCATTTCTACATTTGGCTTACATGAAAATAATCTTTATGAATGAATATCAGTAAAGAATCAAATTCATTGTGTAAACTGGTACTTATAAATGATGGAAGCAAAGGCAATTTATAAGATAGGGAGTTATTTATTATTATTAAATTTATATTCCACCCTCTTTCCAGAGTTATAGCAGAGAATAATGTTGGTATAACTATACTTACAGTAGCTGTATTTCCTTTAGCTATGTTTTCTGTATATGTATAAAATTCCCTCCCACAAGGGAATAAAGCGAACCATTCAGGATTCCCCCCATACAACGAGGATTATGTTCATATTCACATTGAGGCTGTCCTCATGTATACTGGATGGGAGGTGATGTTTCCAGATGGAATGGAAGAGTAGAGTTAACTTGTGCAATTTTATGATTCTGTTATTTCTTATCTTTCTCTGTCCTTGATAAAGAAAGTAATTTGAAATTCCTGTAAGAATAAATTGAAATTTAGTTTGCTGTTACTCAGGTGATGATTCATTCAACAATTCAACATTCATTTTCCCATTTTTTTCAATCTTGAAATAAAATAGCATAAATGAACCAAACATAAGCAGAAAAGAATAGTTGGGCAAATCAGTGAGGCAAATTTGAATATGATGCTGCTCAGACCACCCAGGAAGCACTAATGGGAGCTGGCATCTCTTTTTCTTTTACTCAGGTTTTCCTCAGAGGTGCCTGGGCTCTTTCAACAGTGGTACTAATGTTTCTGCTCAAATGTTCCATTCTAGTTCACTTTATCCACAAGATAAAGTCTACTTGCCTGCCAGTTCATTATTCCTGTCTTGTTTCTTGCAGAATTAGGGGGCTTTGTCAGATGTAAGTCAATTGTGAGAATTCACTGGCCAAGTGGTGATTCCAAGCTGACATACATTTCTTTTGGCATTAAGCAAGAAACTAGCATGTACTACTGGTATAATAAGAGATAGCTCCTACTATCAGTGGCTTTGCATAAGAGTGTACCATGACTTTTTATTATTTAAGTACAGGTTTCTACCTCATAATATGCCCTTGAATAAAGTTGCTTTCAAATAGATTATTAGCAAAATGTAGATTTTGCAGAAATATAAGGAGAAGACAATGAATATTATTCCCATTCCAGTGAAGAATAATAGTGGTTTAAAGCTGCACAGTTTTCTTTTGAACCTTAATACTAAAATATACAGCAGCCAGTAGAGTGTGCTGCTGACTTAAAATAAACATATTCACTTGATATTGCTTCATTTTTCTGTCTTGCAAAATTTAGATTTCTCTGCTTTATTATACTTAAATTTTTTTCAAAAGCATCATACAGCTCATGGATATAATCTTCATTTTTCATTCAGGCAACATTCTTGACATACCACATATTCATGGTAGAAAGTGGACTTTAGACAAGAGACATCTGCTTTGGTTATTTTTTGTTTTAAATCTATTTCCTTTGAGATTGAACTGTCAATTCAAATTAAAATTGTTGTAGAAAGCAGTGATATCATACCAGATTTCTTGCAGCAAGTGCACAAAAATTCTGAAATAGATATGTGAATATATTCATTTTTAATGTAGGATAGTCCAGATGTTTTAGAATCTAGAAATAATGGTTTTAGCAGAGGCATGCATTTTATTTAATGGTAGCATTAAGGGAGATATTGTGTAGATGGCAGTCTATTAATACGCTTACTTCAATATGTGGTAAGAAAGCTCTATTCTTTTGCAGGATCTAACCCTTGAATTCTGCCTCAGAATGCTACTCTACATATGTGTAAATGTGATTGTTCTAGAAAGTGCAAATGTAGTACTAATGTTTCCTCTGTAAGTAGAAACATACGATACTCATCATCTTCTCTCAGGAGAAATTATAAGTGCTTTCCCAATCAACTTTTAAGTAAGATTTCCTCTGTTTCCTAGTTAAAGGAATATATACATGCAAAAATACAGTGGAATAGGCTTTGGCATTTTCAGTCCCATTGATTTCAGTCCCATTGATTGTAAATATATATATCTTTGCATGTATATGTTCCATTGAGATACTGAAGAAATACTGAGGTATAAGGGTCAACTGAAAGCTGAGGTATTTTCCTTATTTAAAAAATTATATTCAAACAAACTTGTGCAGGAACATTTATAATTTATTTTATTCAGAATTGGAATTGCAGTGCATGGCTAATTACAGCTGCAACTTTATATGGCTAGAGTCTGTTCAAATCATGATGTACTGTGCAAGAAGGCTTTTTTTTTAAAAAAAAAACAGCTCAGTAGAGGTTATTGATGCTGTTTCTTTCTGTCATTCATTAGGAGCTCAGCAAAGAAAAAAACACATCTGTTACTAGCAAGGATTTAATGGGCACAACAGTTCAGCTGCAGACTGTTTTTGGCTCACTTGTTTTGGTAGGAATTGATTTCCACTTTTAGCTGGGCTATTTCGATAAGGAAACCAAAATGCAAGAGAGAAAGAGAACAAGGTTTGTGGGGCGGGAGCATAGAAATCTATTTTTATTTTTAGGTTTTCCTTCAGCATTTCATGTTCAACATTTCATATTCTCTCCTAGTAAATAGAATCCATTCTCTATTATTTAACAGGCTGCCACCTTAGGGCAAACCTTTTATTTGGTGAAATTCTCAGGTTTTTAAGGCATAAATGAGGATTATGTTTAAATGAAAATTATTTCTAAAATATAAAATAAATCGAAATATCTCTAAAATAATATAAATTATCAGTTATTTTCTTTCTCTTCTGTCATTGCACTTATATTACATAGAAATATTATTAGAAATAAAAATAATCATATTAGAATAATGATGCAAATGTGTTAACTTTTGCTCTGAAAAAAAAGTGACTAATAATTTCTTGGTAAGCATCAATTCCTTCTGCAAAGCTGTTGTGTATATGAATATATGAATTCTGCTAATGAAGTGAAAAAAGAAATATCCCAGCAATGCATAACATATTTGCCAGCATCTAGTTTAGGGCACACTTTACAAATGCATGTTTATCCAAGAGAATAAAAAGACAACCCATAATCTCCCAGAGATAGAATGCAACTGGTTTTTCTCTTTGATTGAAATGAGTCAGTTCTTGAGAGAGTTGCAAAAACTCACTGTATGAAATTGGAAGGGAGAAACTTGGATTTTTGTTTTATATCATACACTCACTGTATGAAAGGCTGACTGCTGGTCCAGAACAATTATGATACAATATAATTAATAGCATTTTGAAGAAGTATTAATAGTAAGATCTAATCGTGTCTTCCTATCTTTCTGTGAATGCAGCTGAAGAATTCTGTAATTTGCAGAATAGGGGATTGCTTGTTCTGCTTATCCGGCTCTTTCTTTGACCAATTCCCTCTTGCCATTATTTTTAAAATATTGTTTTAAACTATAGAAGTTATGCTACATCTGTTTTTAATTACTGCTTCATCTGCAATGGCAATAATAAAGCCTGATTTTGAGTGGAAGAGAAATATTGTGAAAAAAGTAATAATTTAAAGTGTTTAAAGTGTTACAGACTCCTCAGGGGACATAAAATTGTCATACGTGTGTATAATAATTTATGGTATATGGTGTTTTTATTCTGGCTGTATACCGCCCTGAGTCTTGCGGTATAAGGCGGTATAAAAATTTAATTAATTAAATAAATAATAAATAAATAAATATTGTCTAGTCAGAAGTATCAGTCAGCATGCAAATTTGTAAGCTGCAGTTTTAGAATATGTTTGCTTATTTTTCACCAGTGGGATATCTTTCTTTCTTCTACTTATAAAGAGACCTCCTTTTCGTTATGTTTAGTTCATTTCCATTTATATAGGTTCCAGTACTGCAAGATTTAATCTGGTTTTTTTAAAGCCCAGTTTTAATAGGATGGGCCAAAACTTAAATACAAATTTACTTTGTGTGTCTTTGTGGTTCTGTGGTGTTATTCAAATAGAAAAGACGGGAAACAAATAATGTCAAAAAGGTTTACCTCTAATTGTGCTGAGCTGTAGCTTTTGTTGAGTAAAAGGGTTTCAGCAGGGGGCAGCATCTAGCCAAACATAGCTGATCTTGAGAAAGTTTAAGGAGCATCAGATCTGGGCAATACTTGGATGACATGCCACTAGGCAGTCCAGCCACTAGGCAGTCACGAGGCTGTGGGCTTGATTGTCATGTTAAAAAAAAAAACACCCTAGAAGAAGCAGTTATGAGAAGGCTTCATGGTTACAATCTTCTAGATCTTAGGAATAGAGATAGGGTTAGGGTTAGTAGGACCTTGGTTTTTTCATTACAATTATTATTACTTTTATACTTTTAGCCCTTTAAAAATGTATGTGGAGAGTATGACAATGTATTAATTTATTTCCAGTTATCCTTCATGATTAAAATATCAAGGGTTAGATGCTTGAAAATGTTGAAGTTTATTTAGGGGCATTTCCATTTGCTGGAGGGTAAAAATAATTATAAAAATGGTACCTGAAACCATACTTCAAAGCCACGCTTCTGTTTTACAGGTAGCTCATTTGTTGCACACAAAAAAGGAGGCAGGACTTTGAGGCAGCCACCATCTTGATTCTTTTGGCCCCTCTTCCCAGCAAACATTTCATATTTTTAATTTTTTTAATTTAATGATTTGAAATGCATTATAGTTTGATTGGATGAAAATGGGAAACCAAGCCAGACTCTGGGAGATATATCAACCCAAGGTGCATCCAAAGAGATTTTTAAGGGATTATGCAGTTTATGCCATTACTAGTAAATGGTAGAAAATGATATAACTTTATTGCTTATGTTTCAGTGTTATCAACATTAGGGATGACTGTCTCTGCCTGCCACACACAGCAAAGTTTTGTTTGTTTAAAATATACTTTTAAGAAGGTGTCTAAAGGCAGGGCTCTGTTGTGAGTAACTGAAATATCATGTTTATATTTCAAAATGCTGACCGAAATGCCTGCTAGTTGGTCTCCTGCTGGGTAAAGTACAAAGTATATTTAGAAATTACAGCACTGTGATTGGCTGTCTTCAGCCACTGAAAGTGGCTAAAAGCTGGCAATCAATTAAAACTGGGATGGAATTCAATACCCAGAATTATGCTTGGCCTATTTTAAATGATGCATCTGAATCCAGACATATGCTACAATATGTTTTTGATGTAAAATTACTTGGAAATGAAGTGCTTAAATCCTTAAATGCCTTGCATTCATTTTTGAACATATTATGAATTTCTTAACCTTAGCAACCTTAAGATAGTAAACTTCTCATAATTCTCCTGCAAGCATGCTGGCTGAATTGAAGTTTACATATTTTAAAGCTGCCAAAATTGAAAAACACTGGTGTATTGGTGCACTCTGAGGAGGGCTACAGTGTTCTAGCCCTTTTCATCAATTGGTTGGAAGCATGTCAATATTTCCGAGAGCCTCTTTTTCAGGTGTATAAGGTTTATAGCCAAAACTATCATTTGAAAGTAAAAACAGAGATAAATAAAAGGAAAGTACAGGTAGTCCTTGAATTATGATCACTTTTGTGCCCAAAATTTTTGTTGTTAAGTGAAACTTTTGTTAAGTGAAGTTTGCTCCATTTTACTACTTTCTTGTTACAATTATTAAGTGAATCACTTCAGTTGTTAAATTAGGAGTACGGTTGTTAAATGAATCTGGCTTCCCCATTGACTTTGCTTTCAGAAGTTTATAAAAAGTGATCACTTGAACCCAGGAGACTGCAACCATCATAAATATGAGTCAGTGTCAAGCTTCTAAATTTTGATCATGATGCTGCAATGGTTGTAAACATGAAAAACAGTCATAAGTCACTGTTTTCATTGCTATTGTAACTTTGAACAGTCACTAAATGAACGCTCAACTAATCTTTTGAGTTCCACCATTGTGAGGTGGGAGGGTGGAGCTGCCCCACATGCCCCACACTGGCTCACCTCACAGCCAGGCCATCCACATCTTAACACCTGCTTTGCTTCGTGGATGGGGCAGCTCCAGTAGCCTCATCTAGCAAAACTGTGTGGCCGCTGTCCCACGTCTTCTGGCACTGGCACGGCACTGAAGCAGGAGGCCGAGTGAAATGTTGTTGCTGTGGCCATGAGGCTAGATGGGGGTGTGAAGCTGCCCCACATGCCTGCACCAGCTTATCACAGGGCCCTCACCACCAGGCCATCCATTCTGTCTCACCTGCCTTGCCTCGTGGCCATGGCACCAGCACATCGCTCTGGCTCCTACTCCGTTGCAACTGCAAGCAAGAAAAAGAAGTGAGCCAGTAGCCACGCTGGGTCTTGCTGGATGGGACTGTTGGAACTGCCCATCCACGAGCCGATGGACTGGCTGTGTGGAGTTTGAGATAAGTCAGTGTGCACGTGGGGTAGCTCCACTCCCCCTTGCCTTACCTTACTTCATATCGGTGGCACCGCAAGCAACCAGATGGAAAGGATGGCCAGTAGGTTGCGCAGATGCTTAAGTAAGGCTTATTTTGTGGATAGGGCTTATATTGGGCACGCACAGAAAACATTCTAGGGCTTATTTTTGGAGAAACACAGTAGTTGCCTTGTAGAAATATCTTATAAGCCATGCTGTTTATTTCCTTTCATTTTTCACTTTTTCATTTATTTTCCAGTAATATTGTAAAATTTCAGTATAGGGAAGTATAAAGAAAAAGTTCAGTAAATAAAAAGCTTCTCAACAGAAATGGATACAGGGAAGAAAGATTGCTCAAAAGACCTAGCTGCTTGAAGAATTATAGGAGCTGAAGTCCATATATCTTTATGCTGCCAAGGTTGAGAATCACTGATATAGCTTTTGCTATTACTATGTTTAATTACAATCCAGAAATCAGTGTGACATGAAGGGGAAAAAAGTGATTTTATATTTTATCTTGATCTGAACGTGGAGATTTCATTTGCGGATGGTGGTTTATGGGAGTTTATTTTTTCTGGGCACAGTTAGAGTTTAGCAATAGGAAGATCATAAGAGTAAATAAAACCAAGAACTCTTCAGGATGAAAGGTTTGTAGAATTAAGAGAACAATTTGGCAATCTGACAGTCTTTTATTTGTTTATAATTTATTTGTTTAATAAATTTGTTTAGGCATACTCCATCTCACATTATGACATTATGTACTGGCCAACTGTCATTTTTGCATTTTTTTTTTTAATTTGATTTATATGCCGCCCTTCTCCGGAGACTCAGGGCGGCTTACAATGTGTTAAGCAATAGCCTTCATACTTTTGTATATTTATACAAAGTCAGCTTATTGCCCCCAACAAACTGGGTCCTCAATTAACCTACCTTAGAAAGGATGGAAGGCTGAGTCGACCTTGAGCCTGGCGAGGATTGAACTCAGAGAAATTACAGGCAGCTGGTGTTAATTGCTGCCTTTAGTAGGAGGCATTAGCCCTCTACGCTACACAGGCTCTACGCTACACAGGCTCTTTGTTACTTATAACTCCTAAATTACAACTTAAACCCAAATTCCTTTTCCAATTGAACTGATTTAGCATTAAATGCTCTAACTGGAAACCCCTAGATAACTTGAATTCAGAATTCAGCCAAAAGTTGCATTCTCAGGGGAATTCTGGGGTTGTAATGTACAAGCCTTGGGAAAACTTACAGACCATTATCCTAGTGTGGTAAATTTCATAAAGCATGTAGATAGGTCACCAAGCTTGTTCCATTTCAGTTGGCCCCTTTAAGAAAACATCACTGGTTCATCTTAAATAGATTATGACTTTCATGGTACTCAAGTGTCTATTCCTGAAAGGGATCCCTACATTTAACAAAGTCTCACCTGCCTACCAATTGTTCAGAGGTTAAGTTGCAAGCAGGTGGCACTTGGCAAAGCTCACTGAAGAAGATGAAACCTTTATTTATTTTATTTTTGTTTTTAAAAATCATGATACGTGTGAAGTACCTTCCAGTAAGGGGCATTTAATATACATGCTTCAGTGCTTTGAGACAACAGGTTAGGTTCCTTTTAAAAAAAATTCAGGAAAAAGAAAACTCTGCTCCTTTGAAAAGCTTAATCCAGTTGTGGAAATAGAGTATGTGTTAAGGAAATGTTTTTACAAAGGAATGCAAATAATAAGAACCTGGCTGCTATGCTTTGTTGGTTGGCAAAAAGAATAATATTTTTCAGTGGCCAAAGGAGCTTACTTGAAGAAATGGGAAGAAATTGTAAAAAGTAAAAAAAAAATAAAAATCAAATACATTCAAATTCCAGAAATTGTCTGAAAGAGAGAAGAGAGATTGAAAGAGCTGTTAACATCAAGAATAAATAAGAACCACCAGAAATTTCTTGTGGTTGATCTGGGTTTACCTGAGGTATAAATGAAATCTCTTGTTTGCAGAGATCTATTCAGATGGATTTACTCCTTTTTGCTTCTTTGTTTTATAGTTCTGCCAAAAACTGATGGGACTAATATCAATGATTAACTAATATATACAATTGACAGTGACTCTGGAGGATGCATTTTTGCTAAAATAATAATAGCATTAATGAGGGAGAAAAGAAGGGATGAGCATTTTTTCTGTTAATAGTAATTAGTTCCAAGCCACAAGTTATTGGAGCCAACTTTAGAATGTGGTCTATGCGTAAAAAAACCTTTTTGAATCAGGATTAACATTAATTATACCATATACCATATATCTCACAGTATTATACCATGATTTGATCTACTGCAAGAACATGACAAGGCAGCTTAGATTTGTAAGAATATTTTCCTTATTAATAGTTTGTATATCCTTGTGTGAATGATTAGTCTCAGTAGACAGACTGACAGAAGGCATTCTGTATGTGTCTGTGTGTATTTATTGAGCAGGTTTGAGAACAACTGAAAAGCAGAAATGAATGGGATACTGAACAGGGAAGTTGGGCTATGGCCACTGGAAGTATAAATTGAGTATGAATCTAAATCTCATATCTAAATGAATATGTATCAAGAAACCAGAATATAGATTTTTTTTTCTCATGGTTCTTCTACTCTCTTATATCCTCGTTGTGACCCTATGATTTAGGTTAGATAAAGAAATGCATAGGCTACTTTAAATCATAGTTGCACAGATCTAAACTTCAGGGTTTCATGTGCCCCCAAATATTGAAATTAGATTGTAATTTTTGATTGACAGACAAAGAAGTAGGTTTACTATTTTTTAACTTTTAGATGACCACCATTCTTAAGAAATGCTCTCAGTTTTTGTAAGCCTCTGCCCCACCTTTTTCTTGTCCATCTGCTTTTGAAGTAAAGTATCTGGCACATCACCTGAAGGCCAATTGTACCCTTTAATACAAAAAAGGTACATTTTGGTTTTTTGTAGTTTTATAGTTTAATAAACCAGGGTGTAAGCAGTAGTACACTAGTGTTTCTTCTGTGAATGGGGTCATCAGTAAACATATTGGAAAGGGGGAATACAGATTCAAAATCTGTATTATATCTTATTGTATCCAAATTAAGTTTATGAACAGGATTGTAGGGCCAAGGATGCAAAAGGAAAATGAATAGGTTACATTTGGTTGGTCACTGTTTGTTTATTTCTGATAAATTTTGGGTCTATTGCTGGCTTAATCCTGTTAAGATACTCTTCAGGTGTAGCATTAGTGAAGTGATCCATAACTGTGAGATACTTTCTTTCTAATGCTTACCTATATAGCTAATTATTCTGGAATGGTCACGTAATACTGCAACTAAGTATTAAGTAGATTATGAGATTATAAAAGGTTAGTTAAAATAGGAAAGTTAAATGATTTCCATCTTGTTAAATCTTTCCATAGCTCCATTGGTTACTTTGTGGTTGACTCTTGATTTATACTAGGCCTGTTCTGGTATCTATGTTTGTGTTTAACACTCCCCATGCGAGTAAATCTATATAGTCTGTAAGTTAGGTTTAATAGCAATAGCACTTAGACTTATATACCGCTTCACAGTGCTTTACAGCCCTCTCTAAGTGGTTTACAGAGTCAGCATATTGCCCCTAACAATCTGGGTTCTCATTTTACCGACCTCAGAAGATCGGTAAACCTCAGAAGGCTGAGTCAACCTTGAGCCTGGTGAGATTCGAACTGCCAAATTGCAGTCAGCCGGCAGTCAGAAGAAGTAGCATGCAGTAATAGTGATGGTCCATGAGTCCAGTTTAATTGTCATCATCAAGGAGCCTTAATATGTTCAGTTCTACACATTTGGGGTTCTTGATAGTCCCAAATTCTTTGCTGTTAGGCTTCTACAGAAATCTTTGCATGTACGATTGAGGACAAACTTTTCTAAAAGGAGGTGCTGCTCATTTGCACAAATATATTTATTGGAACAAGGCTTTAAATTTAGATATAGAATTGTATTTTCTCAGCTGATGCCCTTTGCTGTATTGGAGTACTGTATTTATTATTCCAGCTAGAATTTTCCACCAATCGCTTTTAGAATTTAATTTCACTTTAAATACTGAATTTAGAAACTAGTCCTGGTTATAGTTTCTTTAATGATGGGACTAAATATAGTCCTAGTTTGTGGACTATTGTGATCCTGGAACAATTAATAAACCCAGCAACACTGCTGTTTTTGAAAAAATTACCACTGGGGGAAAAATATACTCAGACAGTAATACTTATTTGCATAGTGAATAATTTCCCCATGAATTGTCCTACAATGTTGCGATATATCCAGAAGAGAAACCCAGAAGTATTATCAACTATATCAATCACGATAAACATTTTCTTTTTTGATGGCGTATGCTTCCAATTTCTTTCACAGTGAAAGCAACAGAAAAACAATGAAAGAAGACATGTATGGAGCATGGCATATTTTATGTTTCTGTACAGATAGTCTTCGATTCACAACCATTTATTTGTTGAAGATTCAAAGTTACAATGCTATTGAAAAAAAGTGACTTATGACTGTTTTTCACACTTATGACTGCTACCTTATCCCATGGTTATATTATCAAAATTCAGATGCTTGGCAATTAATTCATATACAGGTGAAACTCAAAAAATTAGAATATGGTGCAAAAGATCATTTATTTTAGTAATGCAACTTAAAAGGTGAAACTAATATATGAGATAGACTCATTACATGCAAAGCAAGATAGTTCAACCCTTGATTTGTCTTACAGCTATGATGATTATGGCTTACAGCTCATGAAAACCCCAAATTCACAATCTCAGAAAATTAGAATCTTGTGAAAAGGTTCAATATTCTAGGCTCAAAGTGTCCCACTCTAATCAGCTAATTAAGCCATAACATCTGCAAGGGTTCCTGAGCCTTTAAATGGTCTCTCAGTCTGGTTCAGTAGGAATCACAATCATGGGAAAGCCTGCTGACCTGACAGTTGTGCAGGAAACCATCACTGACACCCTCCATAAGGAGGGAAAGCCTCAAAAGGTAATTGCAAAAGAAGTTGGATGTTCCCAAAGTGCTGTATCAAAGCACATTAATAGAAAGTTATGTGGAAGGAAAAAGTGTGTAAGGGAAGAAAAAGGTGCACAAGCAGCAGGGATGACCGCAGCCTGGAGAGGATGGTCAGGAAAAGGCCATTCAAAAGTGTTGGGGACTTTCACAAGGAGTGGACTGAGGCTGGAGTCAGTGCATCAGGAGCCACCACACACAGACGGATCCTGGACATGGGCTTCAAATGTCGTATTCCTCTTGTCAAGCCGCTCCTGAACAACAAACAACATCAGAAGCATCTTATCTGGGCTAAAGACAAAAAGAACTGGTCTGTTGCTCAGTGGTCCAAAGTCCTCTTTTCTGATGAGAGCAACTTTTGCATCTCATTTGGAAACCAAGGACCCAGAGTCTGGAGGAAGAATGGAAAGGCACACACTGCAAGATGCTTGAAGTCCAGTGTGAAGTTTCCACAGTCTGTGATCTGATTTGGGGAGCCATGTCATCTGCTGGTGTTGGTCCACTGTGCTTCATTAAATCCAGGGTCAACGCAGCCATCTACCAGGAGATTTTGGAGTACTTCATGCTTCCTTCCGCAGACGAACATTATGGGGATGCTGACTTCATTTTCCAGCAGGACTTGGCACATGCCCACACTGCCAAAAGTACAAAACCTGGTTCAATGACCATGGGGTTACTGTGCTTGATTGGCCAGCAAACTCGTCTGACCTGAACCCCATAGAGAATCTATGGGGCAGTGCCAAGAGGAAGATGAGAGGCATGAGACCGAACAATGCAGAAGAGATGAAGACAGCTATTGAAGCATCCTGGTCTTCCATAACACCTCAGCAGTGCCACTGGCTGATAGCATCCATGCCACGCCGCATTGAGGCAGTAATTGATGCAAAAGGGGCCCAAACCAAGTACTAAGTACATATGCATGATTATACTTTTCAGAGGTCTGATATTGTTCTATGTACAATCCCTGTTTTATTGATTTCATGTAATATTCTAATTTTCTGAGATTGTGAATTTGGGGTTTTCATGAGCTGTAAACCATAATCATCAAAATTATGACAAATCAAGGCTTGAACTATCTTGCTTTGCATGTAATGAGTCTGTGTCATATATTAGTTTCACCTTTTAAGTTGCATTACTGAAATAAACTACCTTTTGCATTCTAATTTTCTCAAAAACTTTGCAATGTCCTAGGCTTATGTGATTACCTTTTGTGACCTTCTAATAAGAAGTCAATGGGGAAGCCAGATTTACTTAACAACTATGTTACTAACTTAAGTGCAGTAATTCACTTAACAATTGTGGCAAGAAAGGTTGTTAAGTTGGGCAAACATACTTATCAAATGTCTTGCTTAGCAACAAAATTCTGGGTTCAGTAGTAGTCGTAAAACAAGACTACCTGAATTTCCATAATGACAAACAAAGCAAAAAAACCTTGAGTAAAGGTCATGTACTGGGCCAGAGAAATTTAAACCTTTCTAACTATTGATTCCACCACTCTCCTGAAAGGTTTTAAAAATAATTTCAGCATAGTATTTTGAGGATGGAGAAAGATGTTGTTTTAGAAGAAGACTAGTTTAAAGGACATTTCCATTCACAGAATGTGTTTCAAGGTTCTTTGGTTTGTGGCTAAGGTCAAAGACAGACCGGAATAGGAAGGATAAGCTAAGAACATCTGACACAGAAAATGGGAAGCACTTTTATTTTGCTGAAATAGTATCGAAGATAAATATATTTTTTATCATTCAGAATATTTGATCCATTTCTTAGCTCTAATACAGTGACTAAGGATGCTTTCTTAACTGCAGATTATTACTTTGTTTGGTCTCTTTTTAGTTCAGAAAAACAGACTTCTTAGTCACCAAGGCTATCATAAATATGTCATCATTCAGCAGCATTCATTTCGTTTCATTTGAATTTGGTTTTTGAAAAACATTTGGTTTTGGTGAACATGCCAGCATGCGGATGTTTCCTCCAAAGCTTAGCTTGCCAATCCATATTCTGCAAATTATACTGGAAATTTCTTTTTAAAAACCAACAACAAAAGAAATTGCAGAACATTTATTATTTGTCCAAGTTTGAAAGGTGGTTATTTTAACCTTATCCGGGTGTATAAACAAAAGAGAGTAACAGAAGCACAATTTAACTGAACATAGTGGATTTGAATTGTTTTTTTAAAAAAAGTGGAGAAAACAAATTCACATTTTAAAAATGTCAAGGACATATTTGTGAGGAACAACAACTAATTGTATACATAAATGGACACAGACCCTTTGCAGAAGGAAGGGATTGCTGCTCATTTGGGAGAGGCCTAAAATATAGATCAAATCCTGTTCGAATTATGGTTCAAATAATTCTCAGATGGATTGATAATTTTTATTCAAGGAAGTAAAATGGATATATCCAAGTAACATTGCAAGAATTATTTTAATATTTGTAATTTTACACAATGAATAATATACTAGGCCAGTGATGACTAACCTTTTTGCCATCGCGTGCCAAAAGCTGGGCAGTGTGGGGTGGTCGCTCGTCTGTGTGCCCACACCCATAATTCTATGTGCCCTGCCCCCCCATGCATGCGTGCATGACCCCCCATGCTCCCCTCACTTTTGGTATGTGATGGCAAGGTGGGCCCGGTAGCCTTATTTTTTGCTCTCCCCAGGCTCCAGAGGCTTTGTAGGAGCTTGGGGAGGGCAAAAACAGCCTTCCCCACCTCCCTGGAGGCCCTCCGGAGGCCAGAAATGGCCTATTTGCCTACTTCCATTGGGCCCAGAAGCCCCAAAAATCAGCTGGCATGCACTGGAGCTGAACTAGGGCAACACTTGCGTGCCCACCAATATGGCTCCGTGTGGCACCCGTGCCATAGGTTCGCCATCACGGTACTAGGCCATTGGGTTTAGCAGATAAAAAAGAAAAGGATGGAGAAGAAAAGAGAAGAAAATGTAAGGTGCAATGAAAATGGAGGCGTGGCAACTAAATGTCTGTTGGTTTGAAGTAAAATATGACTAAAAATATGATGTTGATAAATGTTTAGTAGTTTTTTTAAAAAAGCCATTTTGTGTCCATAGCTTAAATGTTGGAATAGTTCTTTTTTTAAAAAAAGAACTATTTTCCAAAATTTCCTCCTGAAAATCTAAAGAAAAAGGGATTAACTTCTACCTCATCTATTCAACACCATCTGAGTTGGGAAATTGAGGAGATGAGGCAGCCACCAATACATTCCTCACTTCAGCCTCCATGCTTTTGTTTGTCAGTCTCCTTGGAGCCTACATTCAAGACTCCATCCTTGTTGTTTGGGAATTATTGGAGCTCTAATGCAGCACTTCTGGGGGGCATGAGCTTTAAATAAGGCTGTTATATAATACAATATAGTCTCAGGACTTGGGGGAAAAACGGTTTCTAAATTGTTTCCAGAGGCCAAAATGCTTCCACCTTTGTTCTTTCGTTGAAGTCAGTAACAAATGTGCATCCATTAACATTTGAATATTTCATCTACTAACTCATTTCATATACTAGAAACCACTGGCATTTTGTACCGAAAATCAGTCACTACCTGAATTAATAGCTACTGTCTGTTCTGAGACAATAGTAAGAAAAGAGGAAAATATATCCAAAAAAGCTGAGAATTAATTCAAGAAAAGCTTGGTAATTTCCTGTACACCTTCCCCCCTTTGCACAGCAATTGAATCTGTTTTTAGTTTAGCTATCAATTTAGCAATAAATTGAATTAAATACCAAAATGTTTGAAAAGCAATCTCTATTTCATTCAAGTTGCATTATTGATCTGTCTTAAATGTTCAGCATTTTTTATGATTAAAATACCAGTAATCTGTCTTTTTTTAATGAAAATACGTTGCAAGGTAATTACTGTAAAATATTCATTTTTTTAGGAACTGGAGATTTATGTAGATAAAAACAGTGATGTGGTACATTTCTATATTTTGCTGAGAAATAAATAATGGTATATAAAGCGGGGGGGGGGGGAGGGAGAGAGAGAGAAAGGAAGCAAATTAATAGTGATGCCTTTCCAATTGTCTTTAAATTTCTTTTAGTGTTTTATCTTGCTAATGTTGCTCTACTAAATAATGGATCACAGTCCAAACAAATCTGGGTTAAGTTAAGAATATTAGCATGATACAGCCATAGGAAAAAAGCAAATTCATCCTTTAATGCATATTTGCCTCAAAAATGGTTTTTGCTTTTCAAGCAGAATAAAAAATCTTTCTGAAGATCTTGGTGGCCTCAAGAGTATACTTGTGTATTTCTTAGGAACAATAAGGCTTGCCATGTTTAAATTTCCCACTCTAACTTATAGTCCTGGTTCTCTCATCCAATACTAATCAGTGCTGATCCTGCTTAAACTTTTTTTTTAAATTGTGCTGCCAAGGGCAAAAGATTAAAATTAACAACTGATATGTTTGGTGGTTCCACACATTATATCCTGCCATGTTTTTATTGTGCCTTATGAGATAAATCATAATTGACTAGATTAACATTGCACACATTAATAAAACAAAGGTTTTGAGTTTTTCATGGTGAATTTGTAGTATAGGATAAAAACAGATACTGTATATTACATAGTAATTTAGTGCAGGGTGTTAAATCAGAGTAGGAACTAGTTTGCAGATGTTAAGCATTACATTGTTGTCAACCATAAATAATTCTAATGGTGTTTATGTGAGGTATGTGACTTTTTTGTGTAGCACCTGACTGCCTCTTGCACAACATCATAAAGTATGCTTTGTTTCTACAAGCTGCTAAGTCAAAAACCAAACAATTACATTATGGGTCACAATTGTGTTTCTCATCAGAAACCATATAATTATCTCCTCAATGCTTCACTGGAAATTTTAGAAACTAATGTTTGGACACCCATTGATGGAGATTGTGATTGTAATTGATGATTTTTGCTTTTCAAACCTTGAAAAACTCCTTTCATGGATCTCTATGTACATGAGCTGTTCACCATTTGGCCTTTTCAGTTTTAATAGGCAAAACTGAAACTATAAAAGAAAAAAACCCTAAAAACAGTAGTATGTAATTCCATATAACTGAAACAATTTCAATATGTGCCAAGGATTTAGAAACCTTTCTTTTATAGCATGATGGCCACCTCTCATTTTGCCGTTTCCTAATGTCTCCAGGATGCAAGGATTGAACTGAAAAACTTTTTATGTCAATATGGCATTCTTTCCCAATTTTTTTCCTAATGGAGCACAGCTTCATGGCAGACTGCTCCTGTGTTGCACTGCTCACCAAACCCATGTCTGCACTTCTATATGTTTTTTATGTGCATATTCTCTTGCACATTGTAGTGCCACTTTCTTGTTAGACTCTATATCAAAAGGTCAGAAAACACTGTTCTTCAGCTGTTTTTGCTGCACTTATGGTTCTCCATATAGAAACATGGAACATGTTCCCATTTCACCTCCTCCCCCACTCTCCCACACACAGACATAATATTGTGTTCTTGTGCCTTTTTTTCTTTTTTCTTTTGAAATATCCTTTGGGTTTTATTGTTTACACAGACAAAAATGTCAACATGTTAAATCTTTCTATTTGCATTTGCTTTTTCCAAAGAATTTTGGTGTACCATCTCTCTCTCTCTCCCTCATTCTTTCTCTTTCTCCATCCCTAAAAAGTATGGCGGGAAGGAAGCTAGGTTTGCATATATATTTTGAAAAATAGTTCTATTGACAGAATCGGCAAGCTTTCATGACTTTTAGGTTTGGCCAAGCCATTAATGCATTTATTGCTTTTGGCATCAGGTGACTGGAGTGGTTAGTTGCTTGAATTTTCTTTCTGTCTCTCCTTTCTTTTCCCCTCTTTCTAAAAGATGGCTGTATTTTCCACCCCTTTGCCATTCCTTTTTCTTGCTAATAGCACCGAGTGACAGCTTTTGATTAGAGGAGACTTGAAAAGAACCTGGCAAGCAAAGCCATTACATCAAAACTCAGACAGATGCTTGCTCTCAAGAACCTTTTCTGGATGGCAGGTGGTTACCCGCCCTGAGAGATAATTCAGCTTTCTCTTTTTGCTCTTTCACCTTGAAATGGGGGAGTAGGAGGGGTGGATTGGGGAAAAAGAAATTGGAGTGATAATTTGCTATCATAACATTTATAATTACTTTCCCCCCCTCAAATCAGTTTGGTTATAAAAATAAAAATACTGTTATAGTTTTATAAGGGATATGTTCGTAGGAATAATCTGTGGTTTATTACTTACTGATGTATGTAAATCTGTACCTGGATATTATCACTTTAGACAGTGAATGAATTGATTTATTTGATGAAATGGTCTCTTCCATAATCCTTCTCTGAAATCTAATAGAAGGCAAGCCTTTTCATGTTAGTTTTTGGTGTGAAAGTTGTGGGGAGGAATTTTTTATGAAAAGTTGTGGGGAGGGATTTTTTATGGAATATTTAATCATGAACCCAGAATCATATTTTATTCTCCTAATTGAGCAATCCTCAAGTTGTGCCCTTTTGTACTCTAGATTTAGTCATATATATTTCATTTACTAAACCAAAATAAGGCCTCTCAGTTATGTTTTGTTTTGGGTCCTTGGAAGTTTCCTCAGCCTCTTCCCCAGACCGTACCACCATCTGGGCAAACAAGAACTATGAAAGGACAGAGATGAGTCCACAGTGAATGTATTATGGAATGCAATACTCTCTCTCATACCAATTCTTCATAACACTTATAAAGCATAGAGTAGCTTCAAAATGAAATCTTTTTTTCCTTCGAATCTTCTTTGGGATTTAAACATTTAACATGTCCTTTTCTTCTACCTGCACATTAATTTTTTTGTTTGAATTTCAGCCACCTATGTGTATTTAATTCTTTATTTTAAAATAGTTTTCCAAAATGAATTCAACATTATAAGCTTAAAAAACATTTTTTTCTCCAGGTATTAAATGTCACATTGGGTTTGTAGTAATAACTGATAGATATCTTCAATAATCTTTACTACAGGCTGAGACTACAAAGGATCTGTCAATCATTAGGTTTAATCTTAAACACAGATGATTTGGATTCACATTAGCAGCATGAGATAGCCCCCAAAATAGAAGGGTGCTGTTTGCAGACATGGTGATAGGACTACCTCTGCTGATAGGTTTTCCTGGTATTTCCCTGAGACACTAAATCAAAGTGAAGTTCATGTAAAATTCCAACATTGTTCATGGGGGGCGGGGGGATTGAAAAGTTTGCATTTGATTCCTGTTGAGATTTTCCTGTTATAAATCTGCTGTCAAAATAAAGTGTTTAAGCTGTGCTTTAATTTTAGACAGATCCAAATCTTGCCCTTTGACTCAAGACAGTTTGCCAAAGAATGTCTTGACTGCCTTAATGCCATAGATCGTCATTAGCTATGACTCAGGAAAAAAGGGGAGCAAAAGACAGTGCTTTGTCATTGCTCATTGCTTTAGGAATGGGCTGATGAAAAGCAGAAGAAAACATACATTTCAAAGTGTTAAATGTGTGCATACTAGTTTAACATTCAAACAGAATTGGACATGTGTCTCACCAGCTTGAAATTAAGTACAATTTAGTTTTTCAGAGATATTGGAAGTACAATATCTTCGGTAATAGTTGCTCTGTATAGACCCAAATGCTTACATAAACACTGTGGAGTGCAACTTTTTTTCTTCATTTTATCCTGTTGTCCATTATATATGCACACATCAAGTGCTGTTTTGGACTATTTTTTAAATTATTTATTTGCAATTTATATTTATCACCTCGTTTATCAAACTCTAGGCAGTTTATAATCAAGTAAATGTGTATTATACAAAATTATCAAAAAATTATCAACCCCTCCCCCCCAAAAAAAACCCCCCCTAAAATGAAATCATAACATTCAAATAAAATGCCTCATCCAGTCCAAAAGCTTCTTAGAGGAGCCTGACCAGAATAGTTGTTTGGAGTTAGACAGCGCCTAATTGAATAAATTAAATGTTTTTCACATATATATTGTAAATATATGTATATAATAATTGAAGGAATTGCTGTAGTTTTCCAATGTCATCCATACTGCTGATCCTGCTTACTTGATATCTACAGATAGACTTCCTTCTACAAACATGCATCTAAATATTTTCCCGAAAATAAGACCTTTTCTTATATTTGTGGAACCCCAAAATAAGCGCATATCCTTATTTTTGGGGAGGTCTTATTATTTTGGGGTGCATGGAGAAAGATGGGGCTCCTCTTGCCATCTTACCTGATTTTCAGCTCTGTCTCCCTAATCTAACCAGAGGAAATGGCAGCGCCAACGGCTGCCCATGTGGTTAAATATTTTCAGGAAGGGTTTATTTTGGAGGAAGGCGGGGGGCTTATTTGAGCACAAATAATTCAGGGAAGTCTTATTTTCAGGGGGACATGGTATGTGAACATAGAGTGGATATGTATTTTGGATAGGTATTATCATAATGTGGGAAAATACATGGATTTATATTAACAGCGATTAGCAATTGGCTTATTTAATAAACAATGTTAACAAATTCATGTTTTAATGTGATATTTGAACGTAATCAATGTCATATGTTTCTGTATTACATTTCCAGGGAATACCAGTCTTCTGAAGTGGTAAAGTGACCATAATTGTGGTTTATCAAGACTAAATTTATATGTATCAGTAAATGATAGCATGACACGTTTACAGATCATATTCTGTATCTGCTTGACCTGTTTCTGAATATTGTCTCCTTAGTCTGAACTTACAAAAATGTTTCAGGCCTTTTTGTCTAGATAATGATCAATGCTTCTCTATCAGGGTTTTTTGGGGAGGGGGGTTACTCTCTATAGTTCGAACTTAGATTAATGAATATTTATCAATCAGCATATATTTGTGAGGATACCTTGGAACATGCATAGAGCACCTTTGCCTCAAAGTTTTGTAGCTGTTAAATGCTCCTAGACACAGTTTGAATTGAAAAGCTGGGAAACACTCAGGGCAGAGGCTGTGAACTGCATACAGGCTTGGATTCTGCATTTTTCTATTTAGAGATTAAGTATCAGCTTTGTAGTACAAGAATATATTTTTTACTCCTAGCATTTATTGTTGGAGCAGGAATTATTTCAGTTGACACTGATTCATGGAACAAGAATGATGTTCTTTAAATCACATAACAAAGCAACCAACACGAAGTGGAGTTTGTGTGTTCTAGCAATGAATATTGGGAGTCTCTATAGCTCTTTTAAGAAATACTCAACTTTTACTGGAGACTAACAAATAAAAGAGAGGAATGAAATATACAGAATTATTTCAATAAAATGCTTGAATTTCCATAAACATCAGTGCAATTGTAAATATCCACCATGAATTGTGGAGATATGAGTTTTGAAGTTAGTGTAATGAAAGGGATTGCCACAATGATGTCTTTTTAAATATTTCCTTAAAAATATTCCTTTAAAAAAAAATAACTTCCTTTCATGAAAAGAATGTGTTTTTAATTAAAATAACTCCATTACCTTATGATATAATCATTTTTCCTTGAATTACTGTTCCCATCTCAGGAAATTAAACATGTATCAGCTTTTCTAACACTTAGACGCATACCAAAAACTTGTAAAATTATGCTGACACTTGAGATATTCCTGTTCTATTAAATATATAGTTAATTATATATTTATATGTTTAATCTCAATCAGTGATGGGTTGCTCCTGGTTCTGTCTGGTTGTTTAGAACCGGTAGTAAAAGCAGTGAAAGGCTCCGCCCGGATATCATTATTAACGATCTGCGTATGCGCAGAAGCTTCTGTGCATGTGCAGAAGTGTATTCAAACCAGTAGTAAAGGTAAGTAGAACCCACCCTTGATCTTAATGTATATTTTTATTTTATATTAAAAATATTTTTGCACCCCATTTTCCATAGCAGTATACAAATACCTTAAATAAATGAAGACTTTGCTCAGTAAAAATTTGCTCCCCCAAAAAACAATTTTAGTAGTTTTGGATGAGGTTTAGCATAGTATATCTAAACCTTTGGAAAGGTAACTGATAGCTACCATTAAGAGTCATGCTTACAGATAATTTCAGTGCAGTGCCCTCTGTGAATGTTTCAAAGTTTCTCTACTTATAAAATTTACTAGGCTTAAATGCAAAATAATTAGAAGACAAAAGAAAGTTGACTTGAGCTCTCCAAATTTACATTTCTTATTATTAAGATCAGGGGTGTCAAATTTGCATTGTTATGGTGGCATTATGTGGCATTCGGGACTTTTTCCCCCTTTGCTAAACTGGACATGGGCATGGCCAATGCGTGACACATTCAGACTGCAGGCCATGAGTTTGACCGCCCTGATTTAGATCTATCATTATAATCTCCATTGGTTTGTAAACATTGTTTCTCCATTGTTATGGGCAATTGAAAAATAAATTGAACAAAAACATTGGTTTGTGTTATTCTGGAGCTGCTACATTTTTCCACTTCTTCTGTTGGTTCAAAACATGCCATTGAAAACAGTCCAGTTGATCTTGAGAAAGCTTTGGCTTACCCACAATTATTCCCAGTTTGCACTCTTCTCGTTGGTGTGGTGTTTGCCTAGCAGTAAGCAAGCTGGTTGACCCAGACCTAAGTCTGATCAGATTTTTTTGTTTTTAAGAAAATACTGCATTCTGTTAAATGAGCATCTTCATGACAAACATATCTGAAATTTATCTGAGATCAATGTAAGAGACTGAATGTAACTTGAGGTCCCTCAAGAGAATTAAATTGATGATGGAAAAATAAGGATCATAACATAGAAAAGGCCAATCCTGATCTGGATTTGGGAACCTTTGAACAAGGTTATCACTTTGTCACTACCTTTTTCCTTGTCTCTTTTTTTACATGTTATTACACCCCAAAAATAACAGAATAACAGAGTTGGAAGGGAACTTGGAATAAATATGTAAATAAATAAATACAATTAAAGGAGAAATGATCTATTTCTGACTGCTGACTGCTACTGTGAATGCCTTATTCTGTTATTCTGTAATTAATGCACGTGGAACTAAAATTACAAAGGCCTAAATAATTTTCCTCATTAGTTGAATTATTTTACCCAACGTCTTTGCCAGTTTCACTAGTACAGAAAGTCATGCTGAAGTATTTCAAAAAGAAAGGGCGATAGTTGGTCTATAGCCAGGACCAAGGGGCAAAGAACTTTGAAATTGTTGTGGCAACCAAGGAAATGTAGTCAGGCCAAGAAAAATCAGTTTCTGGGATTCAATAGATACTTTCCATAAGAACCATAGGCAGCTTTCCATATTTAATTAATAGGAAAATAATTATATTGAGGGATCTAATAGAGGAAGCACTGCAAATTCTTGTAGCCAGGGTTTTAGTTAATATGGCTTATTGGGCAGTTTACAGAGGCCAGAATAAAAATCATAAACAAAACACTGAGAGGCATTTCCTTGCCATTTGGCTACCATACTCCATCATTTTTCACAAAATGGAAAAATAAGACCTGCCTTTCTAGGGCAGTGACTGAGGGCAGTGAAACCAAAGCTGCTTGAAAACATAAAATCAACACTTAGTGGTAAAGTGAAAAACCAAAAGATGGAAATGCAAAATACTATACCAGCAGATCTGAGAATAGTCATGCCAGAAATAGTATATGCTGTAATCTTAGAGAGTTTAATAGATAGTAACATGAATCAAAATTAACTTGGAAGAGTTCTAGCAGAATGTTATATTTTTAGCTTTCAATATACTATGTTCAGTTGAAGCAAGGAAATATATATATATATATATATATCTGTCTGTCTGTCTGTCTGTCTGTCTGTCTGTCTGTCTGTCTGCCTGCCTGCCTGCCTGCCTGTCCGTCTGTCTGTCTATGTTTTGCACAAAATATTTGGATAGTTGCAGATTCTCTCTCTCTCTCTCTCTCTGTGTGTGTGTGTGTGTGTGTGTGTGTGTGTGTAGTGAAATCCAAATTTTTTACTACCGGTTCTGGGTGTGGCGTGGTGTGGCTTGATGGGTATGGCAGGAGAAGGATACTGTAAAATCCCCAATCCCTCCCCACTCCTGAGGGAAGGATATTGCAAAATCTCCATTCCCAGCCCACTCTGGGGCCAGCCAGAGGTGGTATTTGCCAGTTCTCCAAACTACTCAAAATTTCCACTACCAGTTCTGGAGAACTGGTAGCTGGATTTCACCCCTGGTGTGTGTATGTTTTGCTAATATTCCGTTTCCCAATTGTTTATAAGTAACCTCATTCTTAGTTATTATTTGTGTAATTATTTGCGTATTAGTCATACTTTGTCCCCAGAGACTTCTCTAGTTAAAGTATACAGAGGTGCCTTCTATAGATAATTAGACAATAGCTTATTCAAGATTCCCATGATTTTCATCAATGGATGGGGAGTTTTGGAAACAGGGGTTTTCTGAGACAGTGTAGGAATGTTAATAGTGATTTCAAGCTGATATCTGTTATATTAACAGTTCATCCCGACAACATATTTAGCTTTGAATCTTGACATTCTCTTCCAGACAAGTTTGTTGTGAGGATAAAATGGAAGACTTGATATATACTACCCTGATTTCTAAATTGGACATAGTACTAATAGTGGGTGTCTGACCAATCCAAAATGGATCAAACTATTACATTCTGTTATTTGGAGAAAGTTTTTTTAAAAAAATAAACTATAAAAATCTGACATATTGTATTATGCCTTCTGACTGGGACTTGAACTACTATGGGTATAATTTTGGCTGTCAGTTGTTTATCTATAGGATGCATTCACCATTACATTGTGATCAATATGTCCCAAAGGTTCTTTTTCAAGAGGCAACTGGATTTTCTGTTTTTTCTTTGAAGATGTTTTGCTTCTCATCCAAGAAGCTTCTTAAGCTCTAACGGGATGGTGGGGAATGGAAGGATTTATACTCCTTGCAGACAGCTGGTCATTTGCATTCCTTTAGCAGGTCATTAAGGTCACTTGGAGGTTTATTTGTGTCATCAGGATCACCTGAGTGATGCAAATGGGTGTGGAGCCTTCTTAGAACTATTGAAAGGATTGTGTTGTAGACTGGAGATAGATGATATCATATCCCTCCCCCTCTGTTGAGAGAGGGCTGCTCAATTTTGACAGAGATGGCCTCTTTCAAACCAGTGGTCCCCTTTGTCCAAAATGTGGACTTTGCTGTCTTCAAATGAATGGCCTCTGTTTTTTTAATGCAGATGAACTGCTGAATCTAGTTCTGGTGTGTTTGTTCTTCTATGTTGTGCCATGCATTTATGAAGTGGTTGTTTTGCTTCCCCAATGTACAGATCTGCACATGGCTCACTGCATTGTACTGCATAAAAACCACGTTGCTCTTTTTATGTCTGGGCATTTTATCCTTGGGGTGGACAAGCTTCTGCCTTAGTGAGTTTGAAGTGTGCACATATGTTATGTTGGGTGAATATCTTCCTGAGCTTTTTTGATATGCCTGCAACGTACGGAATGACAGTGTTGCTTCATTTATTGTTCTTATCATTGTTTGTTATGAAGGAATTCCTGTAGGGTCTTTTTTGAGAGTTGTTGAAGGCGCCCTTGGGATAGCTACATGTTCTGAGCGCTTCCCTGATGTGTTTTCATTCTTGTTCTTTCCCATCATTGCTGGTAGGCAGGCCTTCAGCTTGGTGATGTATGGTTTTGATGATTTCCATTTTGTGCTCCAGTGGGTGGTGGGAATCAGAATGTAAATATTGATCAGTGTGAGTGGGTTCCATACCCATTTGCATCACCCAGATGACTTTGATGATACAGATAAACCAGGTGACCTTAATGATCCGCTAAAAGAATGCAAATGACCAGCTGCCTGCAAGGAGTTTAAATCCTTCCATTCTCCACCATCCAGTCAGAGCTGAAGAAGCTTATTGGATGAGAAATGAAATGTCTTCAAAGGAAAACCAGAAAGTCCAGTTGCCTATTGAAAAAGCATCTTTGGGACAACCATGACCTGGATGACTGAGAATCTCTGTAGACATTGTGATCAATAGTGTTCCTTAAGCTAACATTCATATAAAATTGATAGTGGTTTTGGAAATGAAAGACAACTTTGAATTTACATTCTTTCCCCTAGTCCAAATTTGCATTCCCTTGTTCATTCTTAAGAACCATGGTGGTACAGTGATTTAAATGCAGTCTAACTTCACTGCTCACTTCAGGAATTCAATTCTGAACGAATCAAGATTGACTCAGCCTTCCATCCTTCAGAGGTCGGTAAAAATTAGGATCCAGATTGTTGGGGTCAATATGCTGACTCTGTAAATCTCTTAGAGAAGGTGGTAAAGCACTGAGAAGCAGTACCTAAGTCTAAGTTCTATTGCTATCTTGCAGGATATACTTGCAGTTAATTATATTTGTACTAACTCACCACACTAACAGTAGTATAGACTACTGTTTAATAAAGCATGATACTCCCCATGGCTCTGCTTTCACAAACATATGAAGAAGTACTGTCATGGTGCAAATCTATGGAAGACTAAATTTCATACTCCAGAAGCAGCATATATCATAGCTGTTGAACTGGTGGTGCATACAGCAGCAGAGCAGACTGTCTGTCCTACATAAATCTTATGCAATAATTAGTACCATAGTGAACTGGTTCAAAGCAACAGTACTAGCTGCAAGAGAAATTAAAAACACATATTCAAATGAAAATATCACTTCCATACAAAGAGGATTTACCATAGCAGATAGAATGCATGCAGAATAGAAACAAAACTGTTTTCTATATAAAATATACAATAGTACTATAACAATATGCATAATTTTAGAAATTAAGGATGTAGCTTTATGGCTTCTACAATAACCATATATTTCTTTGGACTTCTTGCTATGAAATTGGAGATAAGGCTTGAATCCCATGCTTTCTCCAACTCATTCTGCTAGCCTCCATTTCTGGCAGAAAATTTCTACTTCAGGTTATGAAATCCTGATTTCAGACAACTTTAAAGGGAAGAGAGAGAAAGGGATTAAAAACTGAAGCCTTTCTTCTGGGACTTTTCAAAGGAATTGGAACAGAATTTAGAATTGCAATTGTCAAGTCTCCCAATTGTTTGCAAAAGAAAATAACAAAGAAAGAACTAGGGAAAAAAAGAGTCCTAAATGAATAAACCCAGGTCAAGAAAATGTCAGAGAGTTGCAAATGTTTATAAATATAAAATTGAATCCTGAAGGCTTATAGATTAAGATCTAGGAAATCCTGGGTAAGTAAAAATATCTGTTGCCTCTATTCCATTAAGTAATTTGATACTGGCTCTGAAAAAATATAGTTGCTAAGTAAAACATATTTGCTGTATAAAATTTTTTTTTTAAATTGTATATATTTTAAAGGATTTTTAAAATGTCACCTGATATGGAGTTGTAGAGAGTTTTGAAATGCAAGTGCATTTCAAGTATGCTAAATCATGTGTGGAAAGTGTATATATGTACTGTGTATGTGAATGTAGAATTAATATAGCATAAGTGCTCTGGGAGACAGACACAAACACATAATTTCATTTGAGTTTAAGCTTCCTCCAGATATTTTTCATTTTGCATCATATTTTGCATTACAATAGGATTAGCCCATTTTGATGTTTTGCTACTGGAAAAACAATAGTTCTTCCAGAATTGCTGTCAATAAATTCTGAGAAAATAGGAAAATCTGAAAAAGTAACCTATATGATGTTATTGTCTCTATTAATAAAATTGTCTCAGTCCTTCATTCCTTTGAGTTCTTTTTCCAGTACAATAATTCATTTTTCAAATTACCATTATAGTACTGAATCCATTAACTCTATATCAAAATACACTGGCATCTAGGATGTTCATAGATATTCATATTATGAAAAAAAAACTAGGACCATTTTCTGTTCAAAACATAAATAGTACCAAAGCACTATATCCATGGATGTCTTGCTTTTTATAGGTATAAGCAATGGCTGGATAATTTTACTTCAATTCAATTATGCAATCAAATAAAATAGTCTGGTACTTCAGCCAGATGATTCACCAAAATAGGCTGTTTGAATGAAAGAGGATGTTCTGTTTTAAATGTTCTTCTAATGGTCCTTCAAGTCACCCCGACACCTGGTGACCACATGGCTAATATCCATGCAGTTTTGCTGGCAATGTTTTGGGAAGTGGTTCTTCCTAGGGCTGAGAGAGAATGACTGGCTCACAGTCATCCAACTGGCTTCATGCCTAAGGGAGGTGTTCTATTTTAGAGCCTTTAAATTGGAGCCAGGGACTGTATCCAGGACCTCACAGATGCAATAGACAAGCTTACCACTGAGCTACAGCATTACTTCCTTCCTCAAATGTACTCAGTTGAGCTTATGAGAATATAATTGGTAGTGGATATCAGCCGGAGTCTCCAAACTTTCATATTATTTAAGGTAAACATAACCAAACAGGAAAAAGGAACATATATGAGTAGAAGAAGTGAAAGCAAGGCAAGCATAATTTGCATAGGTCAAAGAAGGGCAGTGAAACATCTGTTAGTAGTAGTTGACATGTGTCAATTTTCAGTGCTCATTAAATTCATATTAATGCTGAACCACTTTTAAACACCAAATGTACCTCCCAGTTGCTGTCATCTCAAGTTGAGTGGTGATAGTCACTTTTCAGAACTGTGCCGATCCTGTTTACTTGTCAGTAGCATCTGACCTGGGGTCAGTATTGTATTTAACCCTTTGTTGTAGGTCAAAAGAAGAATTAATCTATGGAGAATTGAATTGTTTGAATAACAGGTGTCCCCTTTGTAGAGTAGCTACCAGACTAAAAACTGGAACATGTTTTTTTCCCCTTCCGTCCCTTTTATTGCCCATAAAGAAGCATCTCAGGGACAAAAATTCAAACTTAAGATCACTGAGACTGGAAGTATGCTGCAGGATGAGAAAATAGCAGGCCATTAATTTAACAGTATTTGAAGCTTATAACTGTTTTGTTTCTGGGTTGGTGTATTAAAAAGCCAGTCTTGGGTTTTGACTGACAAAAGAAACAACAAATGTCATATTACTCCTGAATCATTCTTCATATTATTCTATAGACATAGAATTTCTCATATCATACTGCAAAAGAATTTCATATATGGAAGCATTTAATACATGTCTCATGGTGATGAAATACACCAAGAGCTGCAGAATAAATAAATATATCTAGTAATAATTGGGAATGCGTATTCTTAACAAAAATTACTATTTTTGAAACTCAGTAATGTAAATTATGTTCTTATATATACCTCACATTTCAAAATAAAAATATTCTAAAGAGGCAATCAATAAAAAAAATAATATTAAAATCTGCCAGAAATATTAATTTCTTGCATTTCTGCTGTTAATGGTTTTTCTGGGATAAGAAGAAAGATGGAAGAAATAATAGGAATACATGGGAGAGTATTGAAGAGATAATAATGTTATAATATATGTAAAATTCCATGAATGAGGCAGAGTGATTAGAGAATAATCAGGTTTATCCACCTTCCCATTTGAAGGGGCTGCTGGAGAAATTGCAGAAAAACGAATTCCTATATTTGAAAGGCGACATTTAGGCTGTTGCTTCCAATTTTTTGCTCAGTGTAGCATCCTGAAAAAAAATATTCCAGACAGATGATTTTTTATTTTCTTTTGGACACATTCTGTAGAAGAGAACCTCCTGTCCTGCTGGAATCTGTTCCCCATAGCATTTAACTGGAATCTACCTTCCTGTGGATCCATTATTCTGCATTGTGTTCTCTGAAATTAAAGGCTTTGACTTCTATATGACATTTTTTCAAGTATTTGAAAAGTGTTGTCATATTTATTCTGTTGTTTTTCTTTCTTCAAGACTAAATATTCCTTCAGTTTCTCTATAGGGTATAATTTCTAATTTCTAGATCATTTCATTGTCTTTTTGGAATATTTGGAATCCAGATTTTCTTTTTAAAGTTTGTTGCCCAGATGTGGATATAATCCTTGAAGTAGTCTAACTAGCTATATCTCGAATGAAAGTCATAATATCTCCTGATTCCCTTTTAGGTTTTATTAAATTTATTAGAATATCAAATACAACAAAAAATGAAAATAGTGGGAAAATGGGAAAGGAAAAATGTAGGGAAAAGGAGAAAAAAAGAAAAAAGTATTGACTTCCAACCTTTTAAACTGTTCAAAAAGATATTAACTTTGCAGCCTCAACTTTTTAGTTTTACATGTTAATTTACGCTAGTCATTTCTACAACAACAAACTTATCTAATCAGCCAAACCCAAAGTCAAAGTTTCATTTTTTCCCCATCTCAAGCACAAAATCCAGAAGTAGTTTCCAAGTAGAAACAAAGTTAAAAATGTTCTTTTCTTTGATTGTCAGTCAATTTAGTCATTTCTGCAAGTTGCAATCATTTGAACAACATGTTAAAAACAAAAAAAAGGTCAAAGAAACAATTGGTCCATTGCTGGGATAAAGTGGTAAGAAGGTGACAAGCAACTACTTAAAAAGCAGAACTACTTAACTTGTTTTTTGCATCTGTCTTTACACAAAGAGAAAAAACAGTCCAACCTATCAAAAACACAAAAAACAGATTAGAACTATATCTTTCAAACATCCTGGAACACCTGGAAACTGCCAGAGGACTGGAAAAGAGCTGATGTACTGTAGTTCCCATCTTCAAAAAAGAAAAAAAAATAGATCCAGGAAAGTACAGACTTATCAGCCTTATCTCAATACCAGGGAAGATTCTGGAAAAGATAACCAAGCAACAAATCAGCAAGCACTAGAAGCAAACAAAAGTAATAACGAAAAGCCAACATAGGTTTGTCAAAAACAAATCATGCCAGACTAATCTTATTGCATTCTTTGACAAAGTGACAAAATTAGTGGACCAAAGGAATACTGTTGATATAATTTACTTGGACTTCAGTAAGAAATTTGATTAAGTAGACCATAACTTACTACTAGATAAAGAAGAAAAATGTGGGTTAGACAGCATCACCACCAGATGGATTCATAACTGGCTAACCAATTGCACTCAAGTGTAGTCCTCAATGGAACTGCATCTACATGGAGGAAAGTATGCAATGGAGTACCCCAAGGCTCTGTTTTAGGCCCAGTACTCTTCAACATCTTGATGAGGGGATAGATGGGGAACTCATCAAATTTGCATATGACACCAAGCTGGCAGGAATAGCCAACACTCCAGAAAATAGGCTTAAGATACAGAAAGATCTTGATAGATTTGAACTTTGGGCGCTATCTAACAAAATGATATTCAATAGTGAAAAAAGTAAGGTTCTACATTTAGACAAGAAAAACAAAATCCAAAGGTATAGTATATGGGATATCTTGCTCAGTAGTAGTAACTGTGAGAGGGATCTTGGAATCCTAGTGGACAACCATTTAAATATAAGCCAGCAGTGTGCAGCAGCTGCCAAAAAAGCCAACACAGTCCAATGCTGCATAAACAGGGATAGAATCAAGATCCTGTGAAGTATTAATACCACTTTATAATGCCTTGGTAAGGCCGCACTTGGAAAACTGCATTCAGTTTTGGTCGCCATGATGTAAAAAAGATATGGAGACTCTAGAAAGAGTGCAGAGAAGAGCAACAAAGATGATTAGGGAACTGGAGGCTAAAACATATGAAGAACAGTTGCAGGAACGAGGTATGTTTAATTTAATGAAAAGAAGGACTAGGTGAGACATGACAGCAGTGTTCCAATATCTCAGAGGCTGCCACAAAGAAGAGGGAGCGAAGCTGTTCTCTAAAGTACCTGAGGGTAGGATAAGAAGCAGTGGGTGGAAACTAAACAAGGAGAGAAGCAACTTAGAAGTAAGGAGAAGTTTCCTGACAGTTAGAACAAGTAATCAGTGGAGCAACTTGCCTGCAGAAGTTGTAAATGCTCTAACACTGGAAGTTTTAAAGAAGATGTTGGATAACCATTTGTCTGAAGTGGTGTAGGGGCCTAAGCAGGGGGTTGGACTAGAAAACCTCCAAGGTCTCTTCCAACTCTGTTTTTATATTATATATTATATTTTTTCAAGTAAATCATCCATTGTAGGAATTAAGATATCTTTCCATTTTTGTTCATTTCTGCAATAAACATACATAATAACAAAGTTCCATTTCCCCCCACGTTCTTTGTCCATTAAGCCTAAAAGAAAAGTCTCTGATTTTTTTATATTCACTTTAAGAATCTTCTGTATTAAAATATGAATTTTACCCCAGTATTTTTTTTTGCTTTGTTATAGATGATCAAAGATGATAAAAAGTTCTTTCTTTACATTTACATTTCCAACATACATTTGACATACCTTTATACATTTTGACAGTTTATCTGGTGTTAGATACATATCAGCATGTAATGTAAATTTGAAACTCCTTGCCCACATGATTTTTCATTGTTCAAGCATTATATTATTATACCCAACATTGTTTGCTCTTCGGATAGTGCAACACTTCACATATTGATTCTCCAAATTCAATTTCAATATGGCTCCCTTTTGTTTTGTAGAGGATGAGGAAGATGATGAATTGGTGGAATTGAAAGCTCAAAATGATGCTGAGATAGAAACTCAAGAAAGGACACAAGATGTGAAGGAAGGTACGTAACTAGATTGTTTGGGATTAAGTACTTGATGTCCATCAGTAGCTTTGGTCTCAGCTAACTGTATTGTGTCACTATATGTTTGTTATGCGTTTTTTATAGTTTAAACGCTATTAAATCACATTCTGTTGCACCTATGAGCTAAGCAGCCATATAAATAATTTGAATATAATATATATATATGTTTAAGATTATAACCACAACATCTAAAATCTTTAACTGAGATGTTACCTTTTTTCTTTGATGATTGATCAAAACAAGCTAGCTGAATGATCTGCCTTCTGCTAAGCCTATTACACTAAGGGTTTTTTTGGGTGGGGGGGGGGTTGTATTTTTTTTTAATGTTCCAGTCTAGATTTATTAAAATTAATAGATGCCTCATGGTCAAAGGCCCATCTTTCTGACACATGGGATAGAGTCCTCTTCTCATTGCTCTGGCTATGAAATGTACTTTCCTGCGAGTTCTCTCAAGCATTTAGAAACCTGTGGAGACAGATTCCTTTTGACAGGCTTATTGACCTGAGATGCTTTTAATATCTATGCCATTATTCAATTAATTTTTATTAAGTTTTTATATTTTGTTTTATCTTAGCTAGCTTGACAGCTTGCCAGGGCAGTGTATAAATCAAATAAGCAAATATATTCCTAGAGATGGAAGGGCCGAGAATTGTCCATGACATTTACAGTTAAAAAGGATTGGGTAGATTCCACTAGTGTGAGAACGTTTGACTCTGGAGGGTGGTTATGGGTCAGACTAAACTCAGCGGACAAATGGTCTGAACAGATCAAAAGCAGTTTCCTAGATTTTACCTTTTGCCTTTAGCACTAGTAACTAGAGAGGGTGCACCTGAACTCTATTAATTTAAAGTTACACTTAAAGAGATTCTGCTCACTTGAATGCAGCTCTTCTTATCAGCAGAGAAGCCAATAATCTTAGTCAGAGCAGAAGAACTATACTCAGTTGTTCAACTGCGGTTGAGATTTGGGTCAAGTTTCCTCTCCTTGCCACATGAAAGCAACCATAATTCGTGTATCTCTGGAAGACGACGTAGTGAATTATGAGTGAATACTTTTTAAAAGCCAAGTTAAATAGACTCCTGAAAGATATATATTTGTTTTAGCTTTTCACGGACTTGCAAGTGACTTCTATGTATACCTCAGCTATACTTGAAGGATAGCCATAACTAACATCATCTCTTTTTTGTTATAGTTTAGTCTAGTTGAAGTGTTTTGTGTTGCCCCTGGCTCCTCTTCTTGTCTTCCTAAGCCAGATCTCAAGCAAATGATAGTTGTAAAATCTCCCCCCTCCCCCATACTTTCTTTTCTTTTTGGTAGTAATAGTTTTTGAGACACTCAGACCGCAGGTTTAAAAAGGAAGTCTGGTAGTTGAATCAGAGACAGCAGTACTTTGTGAGGATGTTAATATTTTAGCAACTGAAAAGAAAATAATAAATTGAAACTGACACTGGAACTGACACAAAGTTGGTTGAGTTTCAGTTAACTGCCTCACTTCCTTTTGTACTATTTCAATTCCTTTTGTACCATTTCAATATTTCAAAAAAGCTTATCACCGTAAAATCTAGTCCCACGAGACATGTGAAACATGTAGTTTTTTCTCATTTATCTCAAGATAATTAAATCTGTGCTCATTGCTGACTCCTCTTATGAAAGCCATTGCTTGAACATGGAACATAAGAATCATCAATCTTATAAAAGTGCCCAACTACATGCACAGAGTATTTTTCTTTGAGTAAATTTAGCCATCTAGCATTTGAAATAAAAAAGATCAGTTTCATGTCACTAAGAATATTATGGATTTTAAAGTTTATCCACAAATACATAGGAATAGGATTATCATATAAATAATTATGAGAAAGCACAGATATTCGTTGTTAACTTTTCAGTTTTCTTAATATTTTTAATCACATCATACAGACCTTCCTTTTCTGACTTCGTAACATTTGTTTTTGCTTCAAGACACTGATTACAAGCATTAGAGGCAACACATGTATTTTGATTAATATTTCCTGTTGTTGCTGGGTTTAACAATATTTATTCTGAATTAAGAGCTTTAATGAAAATTAGTATCTAATAGATTAAATGCATGTTGCTGTTGCATAAAATGCCCAGGTTTCTTTTTCCATGTAAAACAAAATACCTTTTTTTAAAAAAAACCTTTGCAGAATTTCTAATAGATATTTAGCAGTACCATTCACATTTCTAAAAGCTGGATCAACTGGATCAGTTCTTCCAATATTAGTCTTGGTTTTGAAAGATTCTATAACTCTCCTGTAAAATTTTCATCCAAATTAAAATTACTTGCTACTTCAAAACATTAGAATCTGGGATTGTTGTTCTTTAAAGGAAATAAAACCATGAAACAAAAATCTGACATTCTATGGAATATTACCGGCTACATTTGCTATTTTATCCTTTGCAATTTGAATAGTAACAAGAACAAAAATATAGACAGTCGCTAAGTCAGATTTCTTTGTCCAGTATTGATTGCTACTAATTGGTACAGCTTTTCAAGTTTCCACAAAAGTTTTCCTGGCCTGACGTCTTCAACATGCATATGATTTCATGCTTAAAATAACATGTATTTAAAAAAGGCTACTTATTAAATGTCTATGGAGATTTTCAGTCATTGAGATCATGCACAAATTTTAGGTTTTCTTTCTTGTTTACATTTTGTTCATTGTCTATAACAATTATACTTTCATGTTTACATAATAATAGCTAATTTTAATTTCTAGATACCTGCTGTTTGCAGTGATTGTGCCATTAAAATAACTTTAACTTTAACTTTTAACTTTATTTGAATTTATATACCGCCCTTCTCCTTGCGGACTCAGGGCGGTGTACAGCCAATTAAAAAACAAACATACAAAAGTTAAAATCCCATAAAATAATAATACAAGTGGCCATAGAATTAAAACTAACTAAATATTAAAATACAACTCTAAAATAATAAAATGCTATAGGAATCAGGCTAGGCCGGCGAGCTGAAAGAGATGGGTTTTTAAAGCCCGCCGAAAGGTTGGGAGGTCAGAGATTGTTCTTAACTCTGGAGGCAGATCATTCCAAAGGGTGGGTGCTGCCACAGAGAAGGCTCTCCCCCTGGGGGTCGCCAGCCGGCATTGTCTGGCTGACGGCACCCTGAGGAGGCCCTAAAATAAGACTTGTTTTGCCAAAATGTTAAACATAATTTATTTTTATCCATCATGTTCTATGCATCTCTTACAGGTTTTTCATGTTTAAAAACAATACAAAGACTGGTAGAGTTAATGTCCCAATTCCTAAGGCTGAAATTATACTTTTGTAGTCATATCACACACATTGATTGTATTCAACTATAGTTTGTTGAAAAAGGTGCAGTGTCTTGATTCACTTAATGCTAAGCTATGAAATACGCTTTACAACCACAACTACCAAACTGTACTCACAGTGAACTCAGAGGAACACCATGGAATATTTTAAATTTTTGAGGGAAAGACGATGATACTTTGATATCTGCCAGACAATGTGCAACCTGAGGCACTGTGTAAAAAATTACTAAGACATTAAGGTGCCAGGAAGCGAGATAGCTTGGGAAGCTCTGGTTTACATCTATATGGTCTAAGAATTGCACATGGTGCTATGTCAAAATCTAAGAAACTGCATTATGGTTTAGTATGAAATACAAACCTGATCAATAATACCACTTTTAGGTAAAGGCTATCTCCCTTTTTCCCTCTGTTTTATCTATTTAAAGCCTTTCTGATGCTAATTGGTATGATGAATATAGGTTCACTGATGTTATAGTGCAATGTACGACACACCTAAAATTATCTGGGTTTTTGGGAGTGTTTTCTGAGGAATATGAATAGTCACTTAGTCTTATTTTAAATGTAATAGAAATAATTCAAAAGAGATAGAAGGGCATGTTTGTTTTAAGATAACATAACATAACATAGTAAGGAGTCTTTAGATTTATTTTGGGTATTAAGCAAAGAAGAAGGATGAAAATGTTTATGCACATAATAAGAAAATGTTTGGTTTCTTCTTTGATATTACAGTGGGATCACTGTCTAAAAAATGTTCCATCTTCATTCAGTTTTACAGTCTATTATTCATCATCATGCCTTGGTAATGATATTTTGGAACATATTTCTATATTAAATATATTCTCTAACTTCTACCTTTATAAATTTTCAAATACATCAATCCAGTGCCTCTATTTTAAACTGAATTTCTTCTAATAAATTGAGCATGATGAGTTTCCAGTAATCAGAAAGTCTAATGTTACAAAACTGTTTCCGAGATCTTTTCTTTATAAATAGAGCAAAGTATGCATTTTAATGAGTTAAGAATATTTTAACCTAACTAGGTGTCAGCACACATCTGACCATCATTTAATTTAAAAAACAAACAAACAAACAGGGTTATAACTTGTTAATACTGAGATAGGAAGTTATCTCTAAATCCCAGACAGAAATATTAAAAAAAAAAAAAAACCAGAAGAAAGCAACAACAAGCTACTTCCAATTTATTGCCAATAAAACTACACGATGTAGCCATTTAACCATCAGGAGTCAAGCTCAACTTCATATTTTAAGAATATTTTAGGATTTGTTTGGTTTAGAAATTGAAATTGAAGATGGCTTCTGAATTGAAAAGGCATTTAAGACTACTTTTTACTGAAGCCTGTTTCACTGTCTTTCCAAGCTTGCCTGGATAGTAAGCTTCAATCAAAAATATTTCCTGAAGTCTGAATGTGAAGTTTATTTTTTGTGTGATCTTAACTATTTTCTTCTTCTTAATAATAAATATGCAAGATATAGAATGTCTTTGGTATAGAAGCCACGTTCTAGGATTCTGTAGTGCTGTATTAATGAATTCATTTTTTTTTCTTTTAGAAGGCAGCAAACCATCCAGTTTTACCAATTTCACTATAGGTTTCATAGGAAGATCTCATTTCTTTTCTGAAGAGTTAGATTCATCTGGAAATATTTAAATGCTTGTATGTTTAATGCTGCCAATATTCTTTTGGAAGCTCCTCCTAGAGAATTGACAGAGGAAGAAAAGCAACAGATTTTACATTCAGAAGAATTCCTCATATTTTTTGACCGGACAATACGTGTGATTGAGCGAGCTCTAGCTGAAGATTCGGACATTTTCTTTGACTACAGTGGGCGAGATGTAGACGAAAAAGATGGGTCAGTGATCCCCTCCTTTTTAAAAAAGAATTTTAAGAAAAATAAAATGGTAATTTGTTACTTATAGAGAGCAACACCTCAGTTTTCAATACATCTGTAGTGATAAACTTTCTGAGTTCAATAATGTAATAAAAAACATTTACTGAATCCTCTTCATTAATTCTAGTGGCTTTCAAGGTTCACAATTGTCTTTATCCTGCATAATCTTATTATAACATATTGACACAGAGAAGAAATCAATACGCCAGCTTTTATCTAGATCAGTGCTTTTCAAACTTAACAACAGTAAGATGGAGGATTCTGGGAATTGAAGTCCACAAATATTAAAGTTGCCAAGTTTGAGAAATACTGATTTAGATCAACTACATCTTCTAGATTCTAAACTAAAAGGCACAAAAGATTAGAGTAAATATCATTTTTGCTCTTTGAATGATTCTACAGGCTATATTCTGTAAAATGTGTTTGTCTGTTCACAGGGAAAACTGCGAAAAAGAATGTTACATATATTTTTGCATGTTGTGGGTGCTTTTTTATTAATTGTTCAACAAAATATTATTATTTATAACAAATTAACAAGCAAACCAGCTAATACAGTCTTCAAAGTGAAAGTAGGTTCTAGATTACAAGTCCCAAAATCTTTCAGTCATTAGCAATAGCAATAGCACTTAGACTTATATACCGCTTTACAGTGCTTTACAGCCTCTGTAAGCGGTTTACAGAGTCAGCATATTTTTCCCAACAATTTTGGTCCTCATTTTACCCACCTCGGAAGTATGCAATGCTGAGTCAACCTTGAGCCTGGTGAGATTTGAATTGCCAAATTGCAGGCAGCTGGGAGTCAGCAGAAGTAGCTTGCATTTCTGCGTTCTAACCATTGTGCCACCGTAATTGCATTACTGTAATTGAAACCAGTATTATAAAACATAGCAGAATAACAGAGTTGGAAGGGACCTTGGAAGTCTTCTGTTGCAACCCCCTGCTCAAATATGCAGAGGGTTTGTCCATAGAGTTGCCAGATGTCCACTATTTGAGTGGACAGTCCACATTTTTCACATTATGTTCACTATTTTTTTTCACAAAATAGTGCACATTTTTTTTATTCAAACACCCAACACTCTCTTCGGTGAAATTTTTTCCTTAGAAGAAGTTTAGGTTCATCTGCAGGGGAATTCATCCCTTGATAAGTGGACGTACTTTTTCAAGAAAGAGCCAGCTCCGAGTTTTCCAGTATTGTGCATCAATTCTGGTATCAAATGCAAATGTTGAACAATTTTCAGCGTCATGGGAAATTTGTGGACTGACGAACGTAACTGACTGCTTGTACCATCAGTTCGAAGTGAACTTTGTATATTTTTAATATTTCTTAACGTTGTACTGAAATTAAAGAATTAGTCCTTAAACCCAAAGAATTGATCAAATCTGCGCAGTCAAATAAAAAATGCACATGACAGCAAAGTAAAATGTAATTTAATATTTTACATATTATTATAATATATTTGATGTTTTGAATTTTAAGTACAGTTTTGAAGTAATTATTTTAATACGTGTTAAAATGTTTGTAAGAAAATATATAATTTAATTGTAAATTTTTTACAATTTGTCCAATCTCTTCTTAAAAATCTCCAGTGTTGGAGCATCCACAACTTCTGGAGGCAAGTTGCTCCATTGATTAATTGTTCTGTCAGGAAATTTCTCCTTAGTTCTGAGTTGCTTCTTTCTTTGATTAATTTGTATCCATTGCTTCTTGTCCTGCCTTCAAGTGCTTTGGAAACTAGATTAACCCCCTTTTCTTTGTGGCATAGATATTGAAGCACTGCTATCATGTCATCTCTAGTTCTTCTTTTCATTGAAGTAGACATACCTGATTCTTGCAACTGTTTTGGCCTTCAATCCCCAATAATCTAATATGTTTTTGCCTTCAATCCCCTAATAATCTTTGTTACTCTTCTCTGTACCCTTTCTAGTGTCTTAACATCATTTTTACAGTGTGCCAATCAAAACTGGATGTAATGTGTATTCCAAATGTGGTCTTACAAAGGCGTTATAAAGTTGTGTTAACACATCACGTGATCTTGATCCTATTCCTCTACTACTGTATAATGTCTTACAAAGGCATTATAGTGTTAACACATCACGTGATCTTGATCCTATTCCTCTACTACCGTGTTTCTCCGAAAACCCTGTCTTATATTTTTTTGAAATAAGTGCTTTGCCTTATTGCCATGTGCTCAAAAGCCCTATGGGCTTATTATCAGGTCTTATTTTGGGGGAAACAGGGTAATACAACCCAAGACTGCATTGACTTTTTTGGCAGATTCAGCACACTATTGGCTCATATTTAAGTGATTGTCCATTAGGACTTCAAGATCCTTCTCACAATTACTACTGTTGAGCCAGGTACCATCTATACTTGTGCATATTTCTCAGATCCATTTTTTTTTCTCAGATCCTTCACATAGAAAAAGTCAGCATTTGTTCAAAATATTGCCTAGGAATTAAATAGGGTTCAATTTTTCTTTTGTCAGTGTTTGGGAATACCAGTTTCAGTTATAATGCTGACTGAAAGTTTTTTGTAGTTATAGCCAGAATCCAATAGCACTTTGGGAAAGATTGTGTAAACTGGTTTGCTTGTTACTTTGTACCGAATCATAATATATTGTTGAATAATGAATAAATAACACTCACAGCATGCACAAATATGTGACATCCTCTATAGCAGTTTTCTATATGAAGTTCATGTGTTAGCTAATATAATGTGAAATCTAGCATCACAACTAAGCCAGTTTGAACCTGTGCTATAATCTGGAAACTATTTTTTATATAGGCTAATGAAGACTGTATGAAATGTTTGAAGTTAAAGTTAAATTAAGAAAGTAAACTAAATAGATTTTCATCTGTTTTTCAATATTGTTTGTGATTTTCTACCGCCTGAGTAAATTAAGGTACATAGACAAATGTAGAATCATTATTCTCCACTTGTTTAGATTGTTTAGATATAACATATTTCTTTCCTTTGGTTTAAATTTTGGATAGGACAGACAGAGACATCATCAGGTTAAGAAAAAGAAAAAACTGAAATAGCTAAGGGAATGTAGTAGAGAAGAGAAACAATGAGAACTAATAATTTACCAAACAGTTTACTATTTTAAAATGTCAGCCCTAAGTTTAAGTAGTGACGTAATCCTTGTTCAAATCCATGTAGTGATGTCCAAGCTGGAGCCAACCTTTCCTTCAGCCGACAATTTTATGATGAGCATTGGTCTAAACATCGTGTTGTCACTTGTATGGATTGGTCCCTACAGGTAAGATTTGTAACTTGTTTTCTTAATATTTTATGTTTTCACTAGTTGTGTTTCATAGTTTTTAAAATGAGTTTATATGTTTATTTTAAATCTTAGACTGGAAATTGGCTGAAAAATGGACAGCTATATAAATGTTTTAAATAAAGAAAACAAATAGACTTCGTGGTCATTTAACTAGCTTTTCCTTTCTAGTAATCATCCATGGGTGTTGGAACACATATATAACTTACTTAAACTAGATAGTTTAAGTAAGTTATATATGTGTTCCAAAACCCATGAGGTTGTAAAATGACCACAAAGTTCTGTTCAACACACTTAGAGTAAAACTGTCTAAAAGATAATAAAAATAAATAAGCACGCTACTATGCTAGTAATTCCAAGTATTTCGATTTAACTTTTTGAGGAGTAGGCACTTAAGATTATAATAATACGTGTTAAACTGCTATTGAGAAAAACTTGTGATATTGGATATTCAAAGAAAATAAGATTTAAAATGCCAGCAATTCACACAAGTTCATACAGCTATAACCATATTAACATGGTCATTTGTAAGAAGGCATCTAGCCTTGGAAAAGGATGTATAACTTAATTGTTGAATATATGTTCTACATGCAGAATATCTCAGTATCCTTAATGGGAAAAGAAATTAGACAGCAAGCAGAAATTTGTGGAAGAGTCACTGTTCATTGAAGTATTTTGTTACATTGACTACAGAGAAGCATCCTATGACAATTTTTGTCCAATTGAGACATATCAGCTATAATTAGTAAACATTATTTTATGGTGTTCAGATCCTCTACTGGGAATTAAAATTTGCATTTTATAATAAGTTTATTCAAAGTTTAACTACAATAATGAAAGATAACACAACTAAAAAGAAAAATAGAAAGAAAAAATAAAAAGTGTAAGAAAACAAATAAAAGGGATAAAAGGAGAAAGAGAAAAAAAAATCCCTAAGAAGGTGACTTCCACCTTTATCACAACAAATATAAATAGTTTCAGTATCTCTTCACTTTTAATTTAAAGATATAAAACTCTTCATACCATAGCTCAATTTTTTAATATTGTGAAATTCAATAAGCAACTTCTTTTCTAATCCAGATGTGGGAATCCTGTAAACCAGTTAACAAATATAAAATTCATTTTTCCAAATCTCTACTCTTAATTCTAAACAAATCCAATACACAATGAATTGTCTAATTCAGATGTCATCTGGTCCAAAAAGAATCATCCAAAATACCAACGTATTCCATGTTAATTCTGATTAAACAAGAGAACTGTATTCCTTTTTTCTACATAAAACTATCTTGGTCTTAATCCATTCAAAAGATTAATATGCTTTATCTCAAGTGTCTTCAAAACTTTAACAATCCTCTTCTGTAAATCCAGAAGGAAGAAATTATTACAATTACTCTCCCAAATTGGCATTTTTATTTCCTTCTTAATTTTAATCTGATGTTTTTGTATATCCAGTGATAAATACCTGTTCACTTTGTTCTCCACAATTATATCATGTTATTGTTCCAAATCTTTTCCTTTTCTTCATCTTCTTCTGAGACTATACCATTCATAAGAACACAAACACAACTGACTCTTGATTCAAGGTCCTGGTGACATTTCTCAAAAATATCAATTGCATTATAAATTGCTTACTTATAAATTGTTCAAATAGCAGGCCTTTATGGATTGTTGTGATGCTAATATAAAGGAACAAATAATGTCGACTCTCAAGATAACAAATAATGTGACATGTCAACTCTCAAGATAACAAACAGCCTTGGTATATTTTGAATCAGTTTTTTTAGGCCTCAGAGATGCAAACCTGCATCTAGCTTGAGAGAAATAATGCAGATATTGAAGTTCATTTTTTATTTATAGCATGTAACTTCATCCTTATTGCCAGAGTGGTTTTTGTATCCATGTGTTTTAATTAAATCCATTTTGCAACAGATATGGCTAAGTACGTGGGTGGCCGATAGGCCTATGTGGATTTCACAGAAATAGGAAACAAGCCTGGGGAAAAACTTATCTTGGACTATTCAAGGGGGTGGAAATTATATGGAATTCTTATCTGATAGTTTTTTAACAAGCAGCATTTATAGTATTCCCGCAACAGCAAGATAAGCCCAACTTGGAAGGCAACTGCCAAAATATAATTGTTCATTCCCTCAGGCAGGCAAGTATACAGGGTATTTTGTCTCCTCTTTCTTTGTTCTGGGTGGCCTTGTTTCACCTTATTTTCTTCCAACTCTTATCTCCCTTAGATGTTCACCTCAGCTACTCTCACTGCCATTTCTGATTCCTAGGTTTCATGCTTCAAACATATAGTTAAACAGGCAGATGCAGTGGTGGGCTGCTGCCGGTTGTAACAACCAGTTCGCCCAGCACCAAAAATGTGAGCGCATTACAAGTGTTACAACTTCCAGAATATTATAGTAAAGGTGACTGTCCTAGCATAATTGAAAAGTACCAATTTGGGAATAATTATATGGCCTCAATACATTGTAGTGCTTACAGTGCTTGAGGGGCTGAATGAAAGCCACACAATGGAATTTTCTGTTAACCAGGATTATATAATGTAGATAAGCATTCATGTTATTGATCATCAGAAATAAATGTAGTAATATGAAAAATATCTTCATATGTAAAGCCAGTTTTTCTTTTCCATTGCCCCAAGTGGTCAACTCAGAGAAAAACCTGTCTTTTGACATTTACTTAATGTCCCTGATATACTGTAGTTTCATTCCAAACTGCCTGTGTTAATTGATACACTATTACTTTTAAATTGTCAGGCCCATTTGATGAGGCTTTATTGAAATATTTTGCTTTGAGCAATAAACAGGTGTAAATCCAAAGTCAGTTGATTAATTATAACACTTGGCATATAAGATATTGAAATGACTTTGCAAAAAACATAAGACCAACCAATTGCACAATGAAAAAAAAATCATTTCTTTTATTGTGCCCAAAATGTTTCAAGTGGCTATTTTATTCTGCTGCTGAGAGTTATCAAATGAAGCTTTGTTGAAGGCTCTCCTATCTGAGCTAAATCATATGATTTAGTATAACTAATAAGGCAGGAGACAAGCAAACATTAAACAAATAAAGAGAAATGGATCAGTGACTGAATCTACACATACTAGGTTTGTTTTATTGTGTTTCTGTGAAAGCCATAAAACGTCTGTTGGATGAAAACTGGCAATTCCTTTGTAAAATAATAGTTGATTGATTGATTGATTGATTGAACATCTTGTTTTCAACGACTTAAGAAGCCTTACAGTGGTTAGTATAACTTTTGATAGTTAGTATAATTCTAATGGTTTCTATTAATATTTTGTCAAGACAGCACAGCCTTTAAGGGCAAAATGTAGATGTTGCAATCCAGTGTGGTGATAGCCATTAATTTAAATAGTTTTTTTTTTTAAAAAAAAAAGCTAGATAGAGGATCAAGCCATCATTCTGTGGCTATTATTCTTGATGACTCTGTACTGTTTCCTGCATCACAGGCAATACATCTTAGTATCAGCTACTGGTATTAGGAAGTGAGAATGGATGTTGATTCTTTCATGCAAACTTCTCAGGGGCACATATCTGGATGCTGTATGACATAGAAGCTAAACTTGATGGGTTCCAGATCCTTATATTTTTGTGTGTTTCAGTATTTTCAAATATAAACCACGCCTTTTCTTTATTTGTTTAGTTTTTCACCAGGTGGAATAAACATATACACACAGACATTTAATGGCTGTGTGCACTTCACAAAAGGCACCTTCCCTGAAGCATTAAAATAGCTATATGGCTTGGCTGCATTAAAAGATATTAATTTGAAGGAAGCCAGGCCACACGCTTCCATTTGCACAGACTTCACATTTGTTGTAAGCTCCACTAAAGCAGAACAGCTGGCCAAAGCCATTCATTGGGAAAACCCATGAAGTAGCTAGTCAACCCTATAAGAAGATTAGTCTACTTTGTGCTTTGAGGAAAGAGCATTTGCTTCCTTCTGAATACTTTGCAAAGCTCTAGTATACATAGGCACTTAAGTTTAATTGCTCACCAATCATCAGCAGTGCCACATGTCAAGCAGATGTGAATTAGAATTCCAACCAGGTGAGTGAATTGGATGATGAAGGCAATTATAGCATAGACTGTCTTTTCACCACTAGTCTAGTCCCCTAATTTCAGATCTGGTCATGTAGGAAAGTTTTCTACTTTATAGACCATTCTGTCTTTCTTTCACCAGACCTTCTGGATGGACCTACCTGCTTATGTGATTTTTACTCAGCATACATCTTTTTGTCCACTACTGTGAAATCAAATTTAACAGCCTGTTACTTTTTTTACAGTATCCTGAATTGATGGTTGCTTCGTATAACAACAATGAAGATGCTCCACATGAACCTGATGGGGTGGCCTTGGTATGGAACATGAAATTCAAAAAAACAACTCCTGAGTATGTTTTTCACTGCCAGGTAAGACAGTTTAAGATGCTTATTTCATAAAAGATGTGCTGAGAATTACTGTAGGTTCCATCTGCCACAATTCAGAAGAGCTTGAAATTAAAAATAGAAGATATAGAAAGAAAAAAAAAGGAACTAGGAAGTATGCTAATATTTTCAGAATGCATTCAGTTTTCTAAAACAACATAGGCTGGTTGGAGACTGTGTGTCATTTTTTTGTCTATTTTAAACAATCCCCAAGAGACTTTATTTATAAAAACCTCACACTTATGAAGTAAATGTGGTATACCACTTCCTCCTCCAGCTGGCAACATATGCTTTCCCACCCACGTAAATTCCCTTGTGTTTTCTATTTCAAAGCAGCTTGTGCTCTGCTTCACTTTGCTTGGAATGATATTATAGCTTTACAATGCATCAGCACAGAGAAGACTTGCAAATATTAGCTTTGCAGGGTAGAATTGAGATCACAATTGCATTTCCACCAATTACTATCTGATTTTCCAGTCCAGGCACAGGTTTCTCTTAGATCACCATCTTAGTGTAACAATTGAGGCAAGAAATCAAGGTATATCTGGAAAATCAAAGAAGTGTATTCCTTGCTGCTTTTTTCCCCCAAGATTGTCTTGAGTCAAGAACATTTGTAACAATAAAGTTAGACCTTGACTTACACCCATTCATTTAGTGACTGTTGAAAGTCATGATGGTACTAGAAAAAGTGACTTATGAATGGTCCTTGCATTTACAATTGTCACAGCTTTCCCACTTTTGATCATGCGATCAAAAATTGGTGCTTGGCGACCGGCATGGATTTACAATGGTTGTAGCATCCCATCATCATGTGATCATATTTACGACATTCCCAGCTAGTCTCCAAAAACCAAAGTCAATGGGGAAAGCCAGATTCATTTAACATCCATTGCAAATTTGTAAAATTGGGTATGAGTCACTTAAAATTAAAAAGGAGCCTGTGTAGCGTAGAGGGCTAATGCCTCCTACTAAAGGCAGCAATTAACACCAGCTGCCTGTAATTTCTCTGAGTTCAATTCTAGCCAGGCTCAAGGTCGACTCAGCCTTCCATCCTTTCTAAGGTGGGTAAATTGAGGACCCAGTTTGTGGGGGCAATAAGCTGACTTTGTATAAATATACAAAAGTATGAAGGCTATTGCTTAACGCATTGTAAGCCACCCTAAGTCTCCGGAGAAGGGCGGCATATAAATCAAATTAAAATAAAAAATAAAATAAAATAAAAAACTGGGCATGACTCATCTTGCTTAGCAATGGTAATTCTGGTCCCAATTGTGGTCATAAGTCGAAGACTATCTATACTCATAATATCTAGAAGGTCCCTTACTTTTTTCTTTCTTTCCCCAATTACTTGTATAAATTTGCAATTGTATTGTATTTTCTGTTACGGATTGCACCAGTAGAGGCTAACCCAATTTTGTTGTATACATGATGTACAATGACAATAAAGGCTATTATTATTACTACTGACTTAATTTTGTGTTAGTTGATTTTGTTGCAAGGTAAGGAAGTCCATGTCTTACAGCAACATAATTTTAGGAGCTATTAAGATATTAAGAAGTCTATCATGATACTAGGCACAACATCTTCTTTTACTAGCTAAATTACAGTTTTTTATCTCAAAATTCCCATCTATTATAATTTCACCAACTCATCACTTTCTGCAACTAGCAGAAAGTATTTAGTTTGTCCTCAATCTGAAATAATAAACTAATTTTGAACTGAAAATAATACAAGTTAATGCTGTTTTGATTAATGAGGTATTAGATTGATATTTCTCATCATCAAAATATTTAGCATAGAGATAAGTACTTCATAGTTTCCCCCTACACTTCTATCTCTAGTTTATTATGAAAGTATTATATTTCAGAAGGGGGAAGGACCTATTTAAGTACATCTTTCAAATGTCATCATTGTCTTTAATAATTTGTTCCATAAGGACATTACAAATTTTGTTTCTGTTGATAATTAAATGCTTGATATCCTTTGAATATCTATCATTCAGATCTGAAACTTCAAACTGCCCCCTCTGCTCAGAATAATTTGCAGGGAAATTATTCATTTGGAGAGAATTTAATCCTTGAAGATTTACAGAACATCTCTGACATCTTAATTTCAGAATTTATTTGTCTTTGCCATATAATGATGATATATTAATATATTCAAGGTTTTGTTTGAATAAAAACGGTTTGCTGACATTAAAACTTTAAAGGGCTCATTTGAGATCTTTGATGAGAGTCAACCTATTTGTTCTGTTTCTGATGGAAAATTATGTGGGGTTTCAAACTTCAACCAACCTGCATGAGACTATGAAATAGATAAAAATATACAGTGCTAGGAAATATTGTGTCACTCCTTAAAATACTCTACACTATCTTAAATGCTTTCCGTAGTATGTTTATAATGAGAATCACATATAAATTGCCACATTGATATAAAGGCAAGAGTGTAGGAGGAGAATTAGAAGGAAGGTGGATCTATATATGATTTTTTGGGGGGATGGACTAATCTTAAAATACGATCTGGACCGTCTAATTTGATAGGAGAGCTATATTCAAAGACGAGTTCCTTGAGTCAGCTAGAAAACAGAAACAGAAACTTTCAAATATTTCATCTTACCTCAGAATTTGGAAGAGAGGCAAGATGTGTTACAGATTATCATGATGTCATGTTTTGGTTACTTGGTGGAAACCAACTATGTTATTATTTAGTCGCATATTTGTGTATCTGAAAAACTGCAAAGGAAATGTTCCCTAACCTATATCTCAACTCTTAATGTTCACTGTCTTTCTTATTTACCATGTCCATTTTGCAAAAACCATAGTAATTGGTGGTAGCTGTTCCATATGTTTAAATAAATGTAGACATGTTTTGTTACATCTTATTTGAACAAACATAACTGTCTCATTAAAAAACCTAATATGCATTTTACAATAAAATATTATTGATAAGCATTAATAAGTGATAAAACAGGCAACAATCAATAATATAAATAAAATCACTGCTAGATAGCAGGTAGAAAATTAGGAAATAAATTAAACCTGAATAGAATAAAATGTAATTATTCAAAAGCTCAGAATCACCAATTTTGAAGCACTGTATGTGCTTTTCTTTTTAAGCTTATAGAAATAGTGCAGTTTGGTTGACTGGTTATTAGTACAAGAACAACTGAAATAGGCACATCTGAAATTTATTCTGCATGAGTCGTTTAATAGCGGAGACAAGAATACCAATCTATAAAAGCCTGTTTTTGGAAGCTTGTACTAAGTTTGTTTTAGTACTAGAATCTAGAAGCTGCAGTTTCTAACTGAAAATGGTTGGAATGCAACCCCTTTTATATTGATTTATGTAAATAAAAGTATACTTGAAATATGTGAGATCAGAAGTAGTGAGAAAATAAAGATGAAACCAGAAAAGATGAGATTTTTTTAAAAAAAATTAAGAATCAAGATTCTGTAAGTCAGAATAATAATATCCTTTCTCCTTGTTTCATTTTATTTGCCCTCTAAACATACTTATGGCCAAACTGGTTTTTTTAGTGTAGGTGTGGAAAAGCAATCTGATTAGCAGAAAAATAGCACTTTCTTCTTCATGGGTTCTTCAAAATAAATCTATATTGTAAAATTTATATTTTATTCAATATGTTTTCATACTGAACATTACCAAGAATTTCAGTACAATGGAAACTATTACTTTCATTATTACAAACTATTTGCCCACAGTTACCTTGCTCTATCGTTTATAAAATTAAAATTGCAGTGAGTGCCATTTTTTAAAATTCTGAATGTTAATAACTTTTTTGATAACATTAAACAAGGCTGGACAGTATGAAACTCCAAAGCCCCCATCTTTTGATTATTAGTAGTACCTGAATTTTTTTACAGAGTTTTTGGAAAATTTCTGCCTTTTTGAGATGGGATAATAATGGAAAGCAAAGCACTCTCCTACAAACACACAATATGTCAACAATAAGATCAGCACTTCCTTATATTCAAGCATGGAAAATAATAAGTTTTAGCAAGATAATTTGCTACATACTTAGGCTTATCAGGGCACTTGGTGTTGTTTCACAAAGTCTTGTTCAGCAGTTCCAGGAGTAAAAAGTTAATGAGTTATGTTAACTCAGGTTATGCAGCATCTCCATTAGGCGACTGGAAGGATCAAAAGAATCTTAGACCATGCAGAAGTCACATGATAAAGTCTGTTCTGAGTGTCCCTAGAACTAAAGAGATAGCTTCAGCATGACTTGGAGTGATATAAAACAAAGCAAAATATTTTCATTTTAAAAATGGAGAGCGCCATAAAAGATATATTTTACATTGACCTTCACTACAGGGATATATCCATTCCAAATCCAAGAATCCATATTACAATGAATGAATGGCTAGGAGGCCTTACATGAACTGGCCATTTTTAAACTGGGCGTGCTGCCAGCCCATGAAAGATCTCTCTTCTCCCTGTGGGCGGAATAAACAACACATTCTGGATCAAAAGTTTTGTTTTTCATTTCATATAATGTTTCTGGGAAAGAAATATACCCACTTCTTCTTTTCCTGGAACTCTTCTTTCAGAGTAGAAAGATAGAAGAAGAAAATAAACTTTCCCTACTGTGAAGGATCTGGCAAAGAGATATTGTCATTGTAACCATTCTTGCCTGAGATAGCATACAGCAGATGTAAAACAAGTGATGGCTTCCACGTGCTTTATTTATCTGTTCACAATATACAATATTTGGCCAATATTTGGCCAGGTAACATGGCTCCAGTCAACAGAAGGAGCCATTCAACAAAAGACCACAATTAGAAAGTTTTTCAGATGTTGCAATAGTTCTCTAGAGAATTGTATAATACAGGATTATAATGGCAAGAGATGGACAGGTGTTTATTTACAAATACAAACTGTTTGGAACTTGAAAAGTCAGTACAAAACAATAACTAGTGCAGTACTTTATGTTCTTCTTAATTGATTATCTCATTATTGTCCATCTGCTAAAATCATGGTTACTATAATATGCATAATTTTCAATTTAATGCATTGCTTCTGTATGTCCCAAAGGTGCTTTGGGTTTTCTTTGTTTTTCCCTTGAAGATGTTTTGCTTCTCATCCTAGAAGCTTCTTCAGTTCAGACTGAATGGTGGAGAATTGAAATGTCTTCAATGAAGAACAAAGAAACTCCAGTTGTCTCTTACAAAAAGCATCTTTGGGACAATGGTGATCTGGATGACTGAGAACCTCCATAGACTTTTCTTCTATTTGATCTCTTAATTCCAAAGCGTTATGGCTTCTTAACTCTGATATAGTTTCCATCTAAAGATTATTCTTCCTAGAGGAAAAGAGGACCAAACTGAGATAATTGTTTATCTTTGTAAGAGAGTCCATTTCCTCCTCATCCTGTAATCCTGCAATAAAAAAACACATATAGTTTTTTGATGTAGCTTCATATCATTTAGCTTTGGAACTAAATGGAGCACACCCCAATGAAGCTAAAAATCTGGAAATGCCCCTGTGCAGCCATGAATTGTGGTTTTGTAGCCATGCTTGGTAGATTACTTGGCACAGCAGTAAAACTTTGGGAGTGGCATCTATTTTGGTTCTTTCTACAGTACCATCATCCAATGATCCTCGCTTGGTAGGCTCCATGTCACTGCTAAGCTGTCAATTTCTATGTGGGACATGGCCCTTAGGCTTTCTATTTTAATTTCAATAAAAGCTGCCCAAGCTTGGAAAATATTGTGGTTTTACTCTAGACATCAACCGTTAACCACACTGTGGAATGTTTCTCCCTCCTGTGCCTGGCCTCAAGTTTTCTGTAGTGGTTTTCATACACTGTCATTAAATTATACATTTGACCACCTCTCATTGCTTATTCTGGTGTGGTCTTTCCTTTTAAACTGGGTGGATGGAATCACAAATGCCTATCTTAGAATTAAACACACTGAAGTTAACTGAAAATCTGTATTTAGTGGCCAGCGTTGGCTAGAGTTCTCTCCTTCTCCATTCCCTACCACTGATTTTCATTTCTTCTTTGCTGATTTTTTCCCTCCTAAATAAAAATATGTCACTTTTGTTATATACAGTGATCTACTAGCCTGGTTTGTGAGGATATGAGAAATACAGCTTCTTAACCTCTGTTGCATACTTGTGTTTCTGTAAAATGTGTCTTGATATAAAAAAAGAAGGCGGAAAAAGAACATATTCTTTTGCAGCTTCATTTTAGTTTGCAAAAAATGTTTTAGTTAGTTAAGTGTTTTGATGTCCCTACATTGTTTTCTCTCTTCTGAATCAGTTATTACTTATTATAAAGCTTCAAAAATAATCAAAAAATTTTCATGGAGCTAAAGAGGAATTTCATCTTTGTATATGGCCAGACCAAGCAACATTTTGGTTGTCATATGTAGTAAATGCTCTGACTTAGTATAAATTTGTGTGTTCCTTTCTTGGATACCGTATGCCTTTTATGAAAAAGGTTACAAAAATACTGATACAAAAAACTGAAGGGTAACAAAAAACCAGTATGGAAAAATGAAATAATTCAATGAGCTATCTGGCCCAGTCAGCCTAATAAGAGAACTCTTATCAAGTCTTTCTGTTAACTGCCCAAGTCAAGCACTTCTAATGTTATTGGATATCCTTTTCCAAGAGAAGCAACTAGTGCTATAAAATAACCTTTGATTAAAGGCAAAAGTGTACATTTGTGAAAGCAGGCCTGGCATGTTTTCAGATTTTTTGACTATTCCTTAAAAATCCAGTTTGCATGCTATATTTTATGAGGTCAAATTATAAGAATATTGATGATGTGCCAAACCACAAATGGTGACAAAATCATCAAACATCTTAAAAAGAATGTCTTTGAAAAAACAACAACAACAGCCCTGTCTTTCACAGATGGCTTATATTGTGGATATACTAAAGTGCATCACAACATTTGTTTGGTTTAAGATTTGGGAACAAGCTCCAGGGATAGAAATAATAAATATGTCCTCATCATCTATAGCATTGTTGATATAGTACAATTTTATCATACAAAATGAGATCTATAGTTTATTACTTGTTGATTGAAATACATTTTGGTTCAACTCCCTTATTAAATCATTAAGAAAAGCAAGATCAACATTTTTAAAGTGTTAATCTATGCAATGTGACTCAATGGGAATTTGAGGTAGTTAACTTTGGCAAGATAATGTATGATGTTGTCTTTCATGAGCTGCCTAATTTTTTTTTAAAAAAAATATAGAATTGCTTCCAGCCAGGTGAGTTTTGTACTGGTCTAGTATAATAAGAACTTTATTGTCATTGTACGTGTATACACAGTATACCCATACACCAAAATTCACTTAACACTAAAGTTCAGGTCCAACACACATAACAATCCCCAAACACACTCCCACCTGCCACAATTCCCCACCCCTAAACCACCCAATGACCTAACTTTAGTGAAACCTACTAAGTTAGTTACATAACATCTAGCGATTAGAAGAGTTTTTCCCCCTTAGGGACCACTTAAAGACTTATCTGTATCTATGTTAAAGTTTTTCTTCTGGTGCCAAGCAAAAATATCTTGACTTTCATTTGCCTCTTACATAATTTCATGCCTTTAGGCTGCCACAGAGGTGTAGATTTTATTCTTTGGTTTTTAGTTTTAAAGTAATGTCTTTCTACAAATGGGTTTTTTCCTGTTTTATGGTGATTTTTTAATTTTATAATTAAATTTGTTGTTCTTAGTATGTATTTATTAACTGTTTAGCTAGTGGTTTGGTATAGTAGTTAGGCACCAGTCTAGAAACCCAGAGGTTGTGAATTCAGGTCCTGCCTTTGGTACAAAGCCAGTTGGAGGACTTTGGGGCTGTCGTTCTTTCTCAGCCTTAGGAAGCAGGCAATGGCAATCCACTTCTGAAATTCTTGACAAGAAAACTAGTTCTGGCAGTCACTAGGACTGAACATTGACTTGAAGGCACAGGGGAAAAAAAGTTTGATAAAGAACTTTCTGCAACTTATATAGAAAAAGAAAGAGTTGCCTAGATTATAGACTTCAGTATTTTCCAAGAGATAAATTTCTCCGATTTAATCAGGCTAGTACAGGGCTCAGCAACCCGCGGCTCTGGAGCTGCATGTGGCTCCTTCATTCCTCTCCTGCAGCTCCCTGTCACTCAAAATATGCTTCATAACCGCCAATGTGCGATACCCACCGGCACAGAATTTATTGAGCTTTTTGACCCCAAGTAGGCCAACCATAGATAAATAAGTTTTTTAATACATAACATAAAGGTAAAAAATGATATATGCAGTGTTATCTTCATTTTAGATGTCAAAAGGGTTTTGTGGCTCCTGGTGTTTTCTTTACTGTGGGAAATGGGTCCAAATGGCTCTTTGAGTGTTTAAGGTTTCTGACCCCTGGGATAGTACAACAGTTATTGCCTTCAGATGCTGTTTGTTGCCACTCTTTTTTTCCCCCCTCCCCACAAACAAAGAAATGAAGACTACATTTCCCTTCTTGCTAGTGAAAGAGCACAGAGCATTTTAAGCTATAAACTCATAGTTTGGAGAGGCTTTGAATTTCTGGGGCATGTTACCAGATTACAGTTCCCCAAGACTCATACTTAGGCCTATTGAGAACACATAATAACATGGAGAAAATGGGTGGGTAATACATTTAAAGAAAAAGATTGGGCCTTGAGAGTATGTGAACCAGAGAGCAGTGGATAGATCTATTGAAAGATAGCTATTAGGCAATAAAAACTAGTTGTGAAGGAAAATGAGGACATACAAAATAAAAGCAAAATTTAAGACTATTCAATCTACAGGACTGTGTGATTTATTTCCTGTAGAAGGATCAGAATGTTATCGAGCATTTTAAGATATTTTCTTGATACACTTTTTATTGAGCTCATTCTATCACTTAATTCTCTTTCTCAGTACATGAATTTGGCCTAATTTCTGGTCAGTAGTTTGACTTTATGTAAGTTATCCTGGGGGAGTTCCACTATGAACAGTTAATTCTGGCTTCCCCAAAAAAGTTTTATGTACTATAATTAACTTAATTATAATTTACATACCATAACTCTGAAATGTAAAGCTAAAAGCAAAAAGTCATTAGCTGAAATATTGGAAATTCTCTAGAATTCTCTAGATTTCTACAGAGACGTTATGACCTTTGAGAAAAATTAATGAAGGGAGAAACTAAGTTCACCACTGAGGAACTGAAACTAGGAAGGAAAGGACACTATGCTGTACAATATAAAGACAAAATGTACATTAAATCTACTCATGACAGCAAGGCTATTGAATCATTATGTTTCATTGCTAAAACACCATCTGTCAGTGAATTTGTGTGATTGACAGTAATAAAATAAAATGTGTAATAAAATGTAAATGTAATGTAATAAAATATATAAAGGCTACAAAATAACTTATTCAGTATTTCAAGATGATAATCACAATTTAACTGATGTTTACAAGTATAAAAAGACTCCCATTGAGAGTTGCCTATTCAGTCACACATTTAGTCCAGAGATTTTCATTATTTACACATAATGCTCTACCCATATAAGTTATTAAACTTGTACTGTCAGTGTTTCTACCTGTACCATTTTCATTTATATGTAGGAGATTTAATAAAATATTTTCAGTATGGCCCTCTGTTCTAAACAGTTTGATGTGTCAAAAATCATGAATTGTCTTTAGCTAAATTCCAAGTAGCATCCTCTGGGAAATGGGCTTGCCTGGAATCAAATTCAACAAGAGATGAATTGCAACAAATGGATGTTATGGTCTGAATCAAAACCAGCAGTGAATAGTCTTGAGCATAAACTTCATATTCCATTTCAATATGATGTTTTGCATGTTCATTTTCTTGAGCTCACAAGACCCAGTATTGCATAAATGTGTATTGGATTGGTAGCCCAAAGAAGAAACATTGTCTTTATTGGCACCTTAATTATTAACACATAATTATTAAATAGGTGATTAGAGAAAGGAAGGCCCATCCATATCTATCCTAAATAAGAATAATCAGAATCACATTGCAATATTTGGATCTGAAGGAAATCAATGGATTTGCATACATCCATACTGTAGTAGATTCTACTTGAAAATCTTGTGCAATAAAAATATACTTGTGACAATATGATAATTGGAACAACCTTAAGGTCTGGTCAGCGAGGTCTTCTTTAGAAATAGCCTCATGAATTCTTCTTTCTGGATAGCTGGGAATCCACAACGAGCCTTTCACCCATTTCCTTCCACAGCCAGGTAATTCCTCTAAATTGGGTATTAGCCTTATCAATATCTTTGTGTCCCAAAGAACATAATTCAGTCAACACAACTTGGCAAAACTTCATCTTACGTGTCACTTGTGCTCATTCCCAACCAGGATGCTTTGTTCACGGCCACTCATACCTTAGTCACCTCATGATTGGACTATGTCAGCATGGTCCCTGCCCTTGAAGATCATTCAGAAGCTTTAGTTGAACCAGAATCCAGCATTGCAAGGTGTCATATGTCCAATTTGTTATGTCAATTTATGAACTGCACTAGTTTCCAGCAGATTTTTGTTGTAAAACAAGGTGCTGACAATCTTCTTTAAAACCCTTCATGGCATAGGACCAGGTTACTTATAGGACTACATTCTCCCAAGAACATCTTACTATTCCTTATGCTCCCAGAGGAGGGCATGTTCCAATTTCCCTCTTTTGAATGTTGTCCTTTTACAAAATTTAAGAAGTATGTCTTTTTGCTGATTACCTTTGGGTTCTAGAATATCTTCACTCAATTTCCTCACTATACGAATATAGAAAAGGTTCCAATTCTCCTCATCTTTATGAAAACCATTAAGACCTGTTTTTCCCCAGAAGCATTTAGGTCCAGTTTCTGGGTTTTTCTCCCCAGAAGCATTTGGGTCCAGTTTAATAACTCCTTTTATTATTTTTATTATGATGCTTGGTTACCAGATTATAATCTTTATTTCATGTTTATACATTGTATATGTTTTAATATAATGTGGTTCTTTTGGTTTATTGTTTGTTTTTCTCTTGTATGCCATTGAGAGTCACATTAGAGTTTGAGTTGGGCAGCTCTATGATTTCAGTAAATAAACAAACAAAACGTGCAAATTAAATCAGTAGACCACTTGTGGCCTTTGAATATTTGTTTCTAAAGGAATACGTATGAATAAACAAAAATGTATTCCATTAAACATATGTTGTATAAAAAGTGGGCATCTTCAGTGCAATACTTAAGACGTTTACCTTCGATTCTTTGAATTCCAAGGCAGTATTTTTTTCACCGAGTAAATGATTTTGAACAGAAGAATTTAATTTTATTCTTAGGAACTCCAGTTTCTTTTAAACTAAGAATCAACTTATTTTTTACATAACTTTGGGTGGTATTCCTGCCCTATCCTTTGCCCCATTTCTCCATCAATCACATCTCTCTGCAGAATCTTTTGAAAATATGGAGAAAATAATAGGGAACATATATAATTGAATCTCCCCATCTCCTACATACACGTTTTTCATCAAATTATCTTTAAAAGGATTTTAAATGAAGAAAGTGTGTGAGCAAGATTTAAAGTTAAAACAATATAAGGGGGAAATGGCAAACAAATGTAACATATAAAAAATCTAGTGTCTTTTCATTCATAAGAAAAATTCTTCCTATTGAAACAATCAAAATATTTTTATTATCCATTAAATAGTATTTATTAAATGTAGATTAAGATCTATCCTGAAATTATTTTGACTGATAATAAATACACATTTGTTTGGTATTTGTAACTTTTGTTTAATACTGCACCTTCTTATTCTTCATGAATACATAACAAATGGTTATAGGTTTTATAATGAATAACTAGTCACTGCTGATGCTCATATATTTAAATATGATTCTGGGTGCTGAAAAGACAAATATTTGAGTTAAACCACCATTATATAAAAGGTTTCTGGAAACCCTTTGTCTTGCTAGTTGCTTAAATTCAACAGGAATCACTATTGTTTTGAACTTAGTAGCAGACACAAGCACAAATAAGACAGTGAATAGGGTGTGACATGAAGAATATATTTCATGTATGTAAACCAGCTTGCCCATATGGAAGAGTATCTTTTTAACGTAAATGGATTATTCAAGGTTCTGACGAAAATTAAACTACATTTGCAAATGGTAGTTGCTTCACACTCCACTTACTGTGATCGTACCGTGCATCCAGATGTAAACAAACAAATTAAGAGCCTTTAACCTCCTCCCCCTACCCCCACCCCCACCAAATTCCAATAATACTTTCATAGTATTCTGGGAGATTTACTTGTTTTCTTCACATGGCAGATACATTTTATAAATAATAAGTGTTCATGACTGGCTCTAAGGTTTAATATAGACCTATTTCCTAAATAGGTCTAGGAACCATCACCACTGCAGTACAGGTAGTCCTCAACTTACGACCACAATTGAGCCCAAAATTTTTGTTGTTAAGTGAGTCGTTTGTTAAGTGAGTTTTGCCCCATTTTACAATCTTTTTTGCCACAGCTGTTAAGTGAATCGCTATAGTTGATAAGTTAATTACATGTTGTTAAGTGAAGCTGGCTTCCTCATTGACTTCATTTGTCAAAAGATTGCAAAAGGTGATCACTTGACCTTGGGACACAGCAACAGTCATAAATATGAGCTAGCTGCCAATATCTGGATTTTGATCATATGATCATGGAGATACTACAAAGGTTGTAACTGAAAAATGGTCATAAGTCACATTTTTCAGTGCTGTTGTAACTTTGAATGGTCACTAAATGAACTGTTGTAAATCAAGGACTACCTGTACTCCTATAATCACCTCTGTATATTTGCCTAATACATATAGTAGATGGCTTGAAAGCCTTCACTCTTTTATTACTTGATGAAAACTGTGTACCTCCCTGAGGTCCAAGTATTCCCACAGATCATTCATGAATAAAATTATAATTTATCTCTAGGCCAGACAAAATGCAAAATAGTAAATCCCCTTCTGGAACACAATAATGTAAATAAAAATTATATTAATTTTCTGGCTAGAAAACCGCCTGTCTGCAAATCAGGAATAACCATGTAACTATGTACTGAGTTTGGACATACGTTGTTGCCTTTTAACTTTAGAAAGTGAAAGAAAGCCGCTTAGAGAGGGCTGTAAAAGACTATGAAGCGGTATATAAGTCTAAGTGCTAAGTCTATTGCTATTATGCAGAATGCGTCTTGAAAAAGAAAAGACTTAAATTGATTGAGATGACTAAATTCACCAGAACATTCTAGATAAGGCTAGAGTGGAGGCTTCATGATTATATACGAAGGTTCAGAGAACTGAGGTATTTCAGATGTAAAATAGGGATGATGCTTTTTTCTCTCATTTCCTTTATTTCCCTTCTGTCCATTTTTAGAGTCTTTGAATGTTGAATCTATCAGCTAGGAGTCAGCTATGCTATACTGTCAGTATAGACAAGGCAAACAAACACATTTGTTTAAACTGCGGAACTTCAGGCCATTTTGCACAAGATGGCCCTGCTAAATTTTGCATCAACCAATAAATCTTGTAGCTTAGAATAGCAAATATGATAAACAGTCCTGGTTTATTAGCAGTAACTTGGTCCTCTCCTGTTACAGAGTTATATGATTGTTAAATATGACTGAGACATGATGTTCAGCACTGACACTTGATACTAACTTGTAATATTTCACATTGAAAATAGGTCTGTAATAAATAGATTCTGTTTTTGTAAATTGCAGTCACATACAAATATATATCTTGCCCATTCAACTGATAGTTCTATCTATTGTAATTCTGTCAATTTACCTTCCCAATTAATTGAGATTCTAGGTAATGTGCAATAATTAAAAATAACAGTAAAAATTAACAAATTAGATAAACAAATTAACAGATTAACAGAGTTGGAAGGAACTTTATAGGTCATCTAGTCCAACCTCAAGCAGGAGACCCTATACCATTTCTGACAAATGGCAGCCCAATCTTTTCTTGAAAGTCTCAAGTGATGAAGCTCCCACAATTTCTGAAGGCAACTTCTGTTCCATTGGTTGATTGTTCTCACTGTCAGAAAGTTCCTCCTCATTTCTAGGTTGAATCTCTCCTTGGTCAGTTTCCATCCATTATTCCTTGTCTGGCCTTCAGGTGCTTTGGAAAACAGCTTGACTCCCTCCTCTCTGTAGCAGCCCCTCAAGTATTGGAAGATGGCTATCATGTGTCCCAGGTCCTTCTCTTCACTAGACTAGCCATGCCCAGTTCCTGTAACAGTTCTTCATATGTTTTAGTTTCCAGTCCGCTAATCATCCTGGTTGCTCCCCTCTGCATATTTTCTAGAGTCTCAGATATGAGTCAAAAATGATATCAGTCTGGCAATGTTTAATTCACTTATTCTCATTCACTCCAAGCTTTCAAAACTTTCTAAAAGAGGGATAAGATTGCACTTATTTGCGTAAGACAGATATATTTTTATTGCATAGGTGTGAAATATTTTGCTGCAATTAGGATAAAATATGATCAAATATATTAAGAAGCATGATAAGCAAGCAGTAAATAAATCATCTTGTATGTACTAGATTTTCCTTTGCTTCATCCTTCTGCCCTACTGCTCAGTACTTCCTGTTTGACTCTTCCATCTCTTTGATGCTTTCTTTGTGGTTACTTCCAATTAAATCAGCACTAGATAATCCTGGAGGCTGTTACAGTTGCCATGAGAGCACTCCAGATTCTTAATCAGATCCATGTGTCCAATGTGCAGTGCAGTCCTATACTTGCTTACTCAGAAGTAAGCATCAGTGGGCTTTAACTTCCTAGCAAGAAAATCAAGATAGAATTGAAATCTAAGCAAAATCTAAGCAAGATGCTACAGCTGAATGTAGTGTTAACCATACAGGAAGAAGTCTCAGTTCTATTATTAGAGAAGTTATTATGCTAATTCTAAATCACACAGTAGCTTTTCACTTTCTAGAATGCTTCATCAGGTGTTAAGGAAGGAAGGAAGGAAGGAAGGAAGGAAGGAAGGAAGGAAGGAAGGAAGGAAGGAAGGAAGGAAGGAAGGAAGGAAGGAAGGAAGGAAGGAAGGAAGGAGATCATGCTGATATCCAAACTATGACTTTGTTGTTTAGTTAAAGACAACAATTAAACAAAATAATAAATATAGAAAAACAATATTATTAAAAATATAAAACAGACACTTTTAGAATACAAACTGCCTTGTACAGAAGAATAAAACAAGCACAGCAATGGAGTCAGTGGTAACAAATTTTATATTTCACCACTGGTTTCCCTCCTGGGATCCGCCAAAGTCCCTCACAGATGGGACCCAAAACTCTGCCAGAGCAAATGCAATGGGCAGATGTAATTGGGGAGAGACAGTCCCTCAGATAACCCATCGCACGAATGGCTTTAAAAATTAAAGCCAACATCTTGAATTTGACCCAGAGGTAAGCTGGCAACCAATGCAGCTCTGCACTAGTTCAAGCTTCCAGATCCTCTTCAGGATAGTCCCATTAGAGTGTATTACATTACTCCAATCAGGAAGTGACTGGATATGAGTGATTGAGAATAACGCTCCCCGATCTAGGAATAGTGGAACTGTATCACAACACAAAGTTTTCCTGAAAGACTTTTCTGTCTCTAATTGCCACCTATGAAAGCAGGAATTTGAGTCCAAAAGGACTCTGAGAATGCATGTTTGTCTAGGACAAGTTTGTCTAGGACAGTATAATCCAGTCCAACACTAAAGTTGGCATAATCCCAGAAATGTCAAGTCCCAAAATCCAAAGCCACTCAGCCTTGCCAGCATTCAATTGACACTTATTTTTCCCCATCCATATGGTCATGTCTTCCAGGCACCAGGATAAGATATTCGTAGCATCACTTAATTCATCAGGGGTACAACAATTGGGTATCATCAGCATACTGATACCTCACCCCATGGCAATGGATGAGCAAGCGCCATATAGATGCTGAATAAGAAAGAACCCTGAACACTGTGACAATACTCAGCCTAATCCTCTGAGTCAATCCTGATGGATATTGTGGCCAATAGTACTGAAACCCACAAAGAGGTCAAGTAGGATTAGGATCCTGCCCTTTTGAGAGACCAACAAAAAATGTAACCAATGCTGTTTCTGTTCCATACTCAAGTCTCAATCTCAACCAAATCTCTGAAGCTGCTCAGCAACCAAATTTTCAATCACCTTCTTCCCAAAAGTGAGACTAGATATTGAACAAAGTTGCCTAGTATGGCAGAATCAAGTGATGGCTTCTTGAGGGATTGCCTATGAACCAAAATCTTTTAAGAGATAAAGAAACCATCCCCTCACTCAAAGAAGAATTAGTTACTATTATAACCCACTCAGACACTACCATTGGGGCTAATTTAATAAGCTAGGAGGAACATGAATCTAAAGAGCAGGTGGATAAGATCACATTCAACCTTAGAAATGGAAGATTGAACTCTCCTAAGACCCCAAGTCTGGAGAGCTTCCCTGAAAAATCAGAAATGGACCAAAGTAGCTCAAGCAGAGAGATTTCAGTGTAGCAGGGAGATTGGTACAACAACAGTTTCAACTAATCTGTAGAGCCCAAACAAGTAAACTGGGTATAACATTTGATGAGCAGTGATATAGTGCTCCTGAAAGCCATGAGAGATTACCAAGTGACAATTGTCACACCTGCCCCAGAATTTTTGTTGATGCCACACCTAAAATCTAGCTGGGTATATTTCTGAAAGGGCTCCACCACCTACTGGATCCAGCCAGGTGTTGATGGTATGTGCCAAGTTAATCTTCTCATTAATTATTAGATCACTAATGAGGGAGGCCTTATTATGGACTAATCTAGCACTTATAAACAGCAACCAGAAGCCAGAGTCATTGAACGTGTTCTGACAGGGTATTGGCAACTGAGATCAACGACCTGGGATGCAAAACCAGTATAAGACAACAGTTCCACATTTCCCAGAATGGCCCACTCCTTGTCTTCCACTATACTCCTTATGCCCGCCATCACAATTATATTATGACTTGCCTCCATCCCAGCCCCATATAGCAGCCCATTCCCATATCCAAGCCCAATTCCCATATCCCATATCCTAAGATCCAAGACAGAGAATCTCCCTTTGTCCTCTTTAACCAGACCTGGAAAGAAAAGCTGAGCACTCTAAGGCATTTTAGCTTCATTAACTCTTGGTACCATCAGATTCCCAACCACGACCACCCCACTCACTGTAAGATATACTCATCAGCACATTCATACAGAGTCTCTTTGGGTAATGAGATGAGCAACCCACTCCTACATTGCATATTAATTAATTAAATAGAACACGAATAATCTTCCGTTTATAACATAGGAGTGGATTGCAGACATTGGAACTAGGCTCTTTCAGATACTAAGATGATGTCACATTTCACATAAGATTTTGTCAAAAGCAACTAAGATAATTATATGAATCAGCTCTGTTTCATTATATGCGAAGATATATATGGATTCACCAACAAAATTCTGGATTTACTTTTCTCTGCTTGCTTTCGTCTGTTTTTCTCCCTAAATTTAACAACAAATAAAATAAAAATAACCTCTAATCTTTAGAGATTGGATGATGAATCTACAAGCCATGTGTGGTGTTTACCATCCCCCATCATCCTTACTTGGCATCAATAGAAATTGGCAGCAGAATACCCCATGTGGGGTATTCAAGGAAGTAGAAGAAAAAATACATGTAGAACTACAGCTCTTTTGAAGTTTGGGCAAGGAAATTTAGGGCTAACACCCTCAAATGTTGCCCATATCAGAAACAGAGATAAATAGTATCCTGCCAATTATCACCTTAATGATTTTTGCAATTTTTGTTTTATGACTACATGTTTAATTATATCTCACAATGGAATAGTCTGTGCTATTTTATTATCACAACTTATTTAACCTGATTTCCCAAGCTATCAAGACAACAGTGTAATGTTCAATTAATTTCAGATTATGCCTAATTACTTACTGACATGATTTATAAATGATGCATTAATGCAAGAGAACGCTTTGGGCGACTGTAAAAACAACATTTAAATTAAAAGATAGGAAGGAATTACTGTAATTATAAAATGTATCCAAGTGATAAAGGTGTAGAATTCCAAATGTTAATGAATTAGAAACAAAGCAGGAAGTGTAAATCAAAGAATTTAACATGATAAACATGTGCTTATCTATCATTAGATTTCTTCAGGTCTGCTTTTAAATTTGCAGGTTAATTAATGACCTCTTAAAATTCCACCAGATTTCCATGAATGAGAATTCAGATGACAGCAGTAGTTGCATTTAATTTGTAAACTACAGGTAGTTCTTGACTTTTTTTTTTTTAATTTGATTTATATGCCGCCCTTCTCCGGAGACTCAGGGCGGCTTACAATGCGTTAAGCAATATGATTGTAATGTAATCTGCTCATGTTGTAACAGTCACAAAATGGGTCATCATGTGACCAATCTGATTTAATGACCTTTTTTGTGGCAGTTGCTAAGTGAATCACCATGGTTATTGAGTGAACACAGTGGTCTTTAAACAAACCCATCGTTTGTTATGGGGCATTTTAGCCAAAATCCAGAAATAAACTCAGATCTTTGGCAAAATGTTGCAAATCATGCTCATACTATTATTGTCAAAATGTGAGCTGGTTGCTGAGCTCCCCAAATGTGGTCACATGACCAGAGAGGGCTCTGGTGGCCGGAACTTCTGAACTGAATTGTAAATACCTTTTCGGCGGCTTCTATTGTTACTTTGAACAGTTGCTAAGTACCTTGTTGTAAGTTGAGGAGTACCTGTATTTGTTTCATAATTTGACAGTCCTTTATGCGCAGTTTAATTTTCAGAAAAATGAGAGCAATATCTCTGTTGGGCTCAAAATGAAGAATATTAAATTTGTTCTCTCTAAAATGAATGGTGCATTTCTGTTAGATCAGCTTTTGTGAAGAGTTTTCTCTTAAATATTTGTATTATTAGATCAACATCTTCCTTTTCCTCGCCCTCCTTTCTTTTTTTTGTCAGCTAAAGTTTGCATACACAGAGCCCTCTCTTAATTCCAATAATTCTGCAAAGTAGAGCTGAGAATGAGCCAAAATAAACGAATCTATTTTCATAATTAGGGCCTTCAACCTGGGCTTCTCTGAATAGTGATAACCTCTTAACAAATATTTCAACTGATTTTACTAACCTGTTAATATATAATCACAACAGTTCCACTTTACTATGCTGTTGGCTTTAATAGAGAATATTAAGTGAAGGAAAAAATAATGTATTGACATAGGATATGATTAAAAAAAAGAAGCCACGGAGTTTAAATGAACATTTTGCTTCTGGGCCTCTGTGATTTCCATGTTTCAATACTCTGGGAAAAATTAGAAATAAAATCAAATAAAAGGATCTGTAAACCCAAAGTATTTAAATAATACCTATTTTACTTGAGCCTATTTAACAGGAAAATTTTGTGAGTTATTATAGACAATTCGTTATGACTTATCACACTGTGTTCCTTGACTTGGAGGATACCCAAACACAACTAAGTTAACATAGGGATTGAGTTACTTCTTATTTGAAGGGAGGGTGGTCTCACAGGGGAAGAACGGTGTTCTTTGACAAGCTGAAGAGCTTCTTTTGTAGCTACCTGTGTTGTACTTAATCTTTTTAACATTAGGTGCTTAGTTCAATCAAATGTTTTTTGACAAAAATGAAGAGTGAAAATTGTGGTATGTCCTTTTGTAAGAAAAAAAATGAGGTTTCTTATTATCATATATTTAAATATATATAAAATCAGACCGTAGATTTCAGGGCATAAAAGCATGTTATAAATTATTGCAAAATTAAACATTTTTTTAAAAAAAATTCTATATCATGTGGCATTTAATTAAATAAGAGTGAAAGGTCAGAAATATAATCTCTTTTTAAGCGTATTTAAAAAGTATATTTTGTTTTATATTTATAGTAATGCCATATTCCTTAGAAATATGTATAATTATCACTTCCTTGCTTATGACAAGTAAAAACAAAGCTGGAATCTAATGTAGGCCTAATGTTACACTTTTCGGTTCTGTAATTCACTTTATTTCTTAAAATTGATTTATTTGTTTATTTACTGGACTTATATATGGGTCTGCACTTACAAAATGGTAACTAGCTGGCCTTGGGGCTAGCTCCAAAAATATAATTATGAATGAGACAGAAATGAAAGACCCATATTCCAAGTCTTATTAAGCTCTTAGTATGCTTAAAGTTTATAAATAGTGGTTAGGTAACTAACTTTATGGCAGACTGCAACAATTTGGCAAGGAAGATATGTCTGATGGTGTACTCTGACCAGTCCTTGACCAAAAAAAAATGTTGCTGGATTGGTCAGGCCTTACCATCTGTAGACACCTGAGAATTAGATGCTGGAGTTGTCAAAGAATAGCAACAAAGAAATGGAGAACGCAACACATATCTAATCCACCCTCCTTGTTTGCCTCAGATGCGATGAAGGTAGTCTGCAGCGAAGTAAGAGTAAATTTGTAATATTAGAGAGAGCTCCCCCACCCCCCAAAGAGCGATATGGTAGTCAAGTCTATGTATTGGGCTACTCTTTATAATAATGACCTGGCCATTTTCAAAATTACTCTTAAATATTCTAAATTTCAGTCTTCCAATCTTGTTTCCTATTTGTATGAAATTCTCCACTCAGATATCTGCAATTTAATGTAACATATTTAATAAATTTGTTCTTTCCCTTCTTTACAATGCAGAGCAGGGCTGAGTTCTACTTATCTTTACTACCTTTCACTATGGGAACACGCGTGCACGCTCGCTTCATTCATGCACGCTTCTGCACCTGCACAAATCATCAATTATGACATTCAAGTAGGTGGGTGGAGCCTCCTACCACTTTTATTACTGGTTCTAAAGAACCGGACAGAACTGGGAGCAACCCACCACTGATGCAGGTAGCCCATTTTGGAGCTTCATGTGAACAATAATTTTTTTTTTTTTAGAAAAGGCAGACTTTGGCAAATCTTTGAATGACAGTATGTCTGCATACCTGCATTATGAATGTTGCTCTGAATTTCCTGATGCACCATTCTCTTTCTTTCAGGGACTTAATACTTTTTCAATAAAAATAAATTCAATTTGTGGCTCTATTTCAAGTCAGTTGGTTTGATGGTAGGAGTAGAGCAATACCAGTTTTGGATTTAGAGAGCTGTATGGCTGGCTCTCTTTTCATGTGGTTGCATGAGACATTCTTAGAAACCCCAAACATTTTTGAAGATCCTCTACTGGAGACATTCACAATTCATCCCTCCCTTTTTACCATTAATCCTTCATGTTTTAACAAGCACTAAAGTTAAGGCAGCCTACACTCTTTCCTGTCAAATTGCCCTGCTTTCCCATATTATTTTTCTTGAATAAAGCAATCTGCTCCCTCCAGTCCATATCCTTGTAAATCAAAGGAATAGATGTCAACACATGCCATATGAAAGTCTAAACTTCCTTTTTTTAATTAAATGGGATTTTGACATTTGGTTTGAAGTGTTTGCTTTTCTTTTATTTCCCATTTTTTGCATATGCACACACAAATATAAAAAAAATATATGCAAAAGCTATGAATTGTTTTTATTGGGGGAAATCTCACTTTTCCCTCTGAAACCACAAGTAATTTCCAGCTCCAAAATCCGCAATATCCTTCCCTAACTATTTAAAAGTTGATGCTTTTTACTGAAGCAAATGCTCTATCTCTTTTTGTAATACTTTTGGTATTTCCCTAATGGATAGTAAACTTTTTTTTAAAAAGGAACTTCAGTCAATTCTGTTATGTAATAATGCTATTTGGAATCAAATGAAATTGTCTCCTTTGTGATGATTATAGAAAGATTGACTATTCAGTACAATTTATTTCACAGGATATTTACTGTATACTTTGAACTGTACTAACAAATCTAGCTGTAATTCTATCGCTTTTCACATGGCTGACAAGATGTTTGAGAGAAAGTAATGATCTCATATGAATTTATGGATATATAAATATAAGCTAAAAATTAAAATATATTCTAACCTGCAGAATCTGAGGAAGAATTGTCATTTCTAAAGTTCTGTAGTATTCTAATATTCTAATATGTAATGTTTGTAAAATCTTTAAGTCTTCTAATATGTAACATTTTCTATTTGAATTGGAAATTAAGAGGGTTCTTCAGGTTGATTCTAAAGTAACTAATATGGAGATGAACATCATCCCACTTGGACATGCTAGGCAGATTTCTAGGGACATCTATTCAGGGTGGGGTCCTTGGTGCTCTCTGAGCATGCTTGGGTTTTTTTTTTTTTTTTGCAGACATTTCATCACCCTAAGTAACTTCATCAGTGCTAGTAAGGAGTGCTATTTGCTTGTCAATTTATATTCAGCTCAACCAAAGAATCCCTAAGATTGAACCTACCCACACAGACAGGCAAGACACCAGAAAGTATGCAGACAGCAAACAGCACTCCATACAACCACTTATAATATTACCTAGTTAGGGTAATGAAATATGTGCAAGAAAACAAGCAAACTCAGAGAGTACCAAAGACCCCTTATTTGAACCTTGAGCTACACATAGTCTCCTTTATTACTCTAATAAGTGTGTTCACTGCATATATTTATGGTAGATACTAAATACTGTATATGCAACAATAAGATATGTGCAGCAAATAATTTGCAATAAGATGGTTTTTTGCTGGCTTTCTAAGCTTTATATTATCTTTATTATTCTATCAGCTTTTATTAGTGGTACCTTAATTTCCGTTGTTATAAATTAATATCAGTGGTAAATATAACTTGAATGATAACTTACTTCTTACCTAATATATTTTCATTTAGATATGTTTCAATTGTCCAGCTTTTCCCCTCCCTTCCACCTACTCAGAAAATCTAGTCTGACAAATAATTTTTGAAGGTTGTTTGTGGACCTACTTTAGGCCTTATAAGAAAGGAAAGAAAACAAATACTTAAGTCTTTTTTTAGAGATTTTTAAGTCCCTTCATTAGAATGAAAGGGGGAAGAACAAACTAGATGGAGTTGAGGGGAAGAAAAGAATTAACTGGATCCATAAGGAAAAAGAAGAGGAGATGCTCTGTTTAGTAATTAGAAAAAGATTTGCAGTTCATCAGGCAAGCATTCAGGTTGAACCTTCAGTGTCAGAAGTCTTTTGTACTTCCCATCCATTTGTTTGTTTTCAGCTACATCTTCTGCTATTTCAAAGACAATGTTAGAAACACCCAGTTCCAATTCACAAGTCAATATTTGGAAATGAGAAATCTTGGGAGATAAATATATTCTCTATGTACTTTTCCACAGTTCTCAAATGAAATAGTATTTCATCACACAATAAATAACCCAGGAAACGACATCAATATTGTTGAAGAACTTCAGCAAATGAAAATCCAAGTCTTGTTTATATTAGTATAATTTTTATTTAGCACTCTTTTTGGCGTAGAGCCGTCCCTACATATGAAAACACTGATATAAGCTACCACTTCACACTCAACATGTGTGTGTCAGATGTGGGCACTGAGGCCAGCTTCCTATCCAACATAATGCAAATGGCTATCTGTTATGAGTGTGTTCATCAGTGGTTAAAGAGATGAGCCATCACTAATCCAAATCTGGTTTGCATTAATTAACCAAAATAAAAACAGCACAGCACAGCCTCAACTTGTACAAAATGAGCATCTTCAGATCTGTTCCTACTAAACTCGATGATATATAGCAGTGTAAAAAAAGCAGAGAGCAGCAGATATTCTGGACCGATCCTATGCGGTCTAGTATTTTAGTCCAGTGGGAAGCTTATGAATTATTATTAAAAAGTATATATGATTATATCAGTGGTGAAATCCAATTTTTTTTACTACCTGTGGGCAAGGCTTGGTGAGCATCATGTGGGTTGGTGGCAGGGAAAGGATATGCAAAATCCCCATTCCCTCCCCGCTCCTGGGGGAAGGATATTGCAAAATCCCATTCCCACCCCACTCTGGGGCCAGCCAGACGTGGTATTTGTCGGTTCTCCGAACTATTCAAAATTTCTGCTGCTGGTTCTCTGAACTGCTCAAACTTTCTGCTATCAGTTCTCCAGAACCTGTTAGAATCTGCTGGATTTCATCTCTGGATTCTTTTTTTTCAAAAGTTCATATTGCAATCAGTTCATATTAGCCAATTCCATGGGCTAGTTGTGCTAGATCAAAAGAAAATTACCTGATGCTTGTTTCTTTTCAAATCATGGTTTTATTCAGGGTTTTGTATATTCCATTCACCATTCAGTGCATCAGATCAAAGATGAGCAGCTTTGTATACCAGAAAATTGCATATGTTATATGATCATGTATCATTTAACACAGAGGTGTGGGAAACCTGCCCTGTGAAGTAACCTTCCACTGAACTGTTACCAACACAAATCTCAGATGTTTTATATTTCTTGAAAAATTCTTGCTACTTTCTTCAGTATAGTTTAAATATCCATGTGTGTGTTTCTCTCTCTCTCTCTCTCTCTCTCTCTCTCTCTCTGTGTGTGTGTGTGTGTGTGTGTGTGTGAGAGAGACAGAGAGAGAGAGAGAGAGAGAGAGAGAAATAAAATACTGTATTTTCCTGCGTATAAGACTACTTTCTAACACACAAAAATCTTCTCAAAAGTTGGGGGTCGTCTTATACGCCAGGTCTCATTCTCTTGTAACCAGGCAGACCAGCCCATAAGGCTCTGACGAGCCTTAAATGGCTCTGAGGAGGATCGTCTTATACACCGGAAAATACGGTATATCATGTACTGCAAATATTACATTTTAAATTATCTGTCTACTATCACTTCATGCAAGATTTGTCATTAGTGATGAAAAGTATGATCTGAATAAAACAGGACCTCCTAACTTCAGTGTAAAAAGATATATTTCATATCTGTTTTTTTGCTTTAGGATTTGCTATAACTTGCAAACATGGGATGGCAGATTACACTGTTGCTGAATTTCAAAGACACTCTGCTAAATGTTTCTACAACCTATTGCATGACAAAAAATACCCTTGGAAAATAATGCTGACTGTTGCTTTTTTGACACATTATTTGGCATTTGAGTACATAGTAAAATACTAAAATATTAAATTTTATTAAATAGTAAATTTACTAAACTACTAAATAGTTATTTAATACATGAAACTTCTAATGTAATAAAAATGGTATATGAGGGTATTGGGTACTTCTGGTTGGACTGGCCCACATGTAGAACTAAGTGTAAGGTACTTTTACCATGGATAACTTTGAGGTTTTATCTATGGTATATCAGATGTCATTTAAGTTCTTGTCAAATCAACAGAGTCACTTCATCACTTGATATTTGCAAAATCCAGTGATGGTTTGACTAAACCATTGAAGATTAGCAGCATGAATAGATCTTTTTCATAACTTAATTTTTTATCTGTAATATTCAGTAGAATTAGTTCTCTCCCCCCCCCAATAAAATAATTATTTATGCTCACTAATAATTTGCCATCTATCATCTTTTAACACAAATGTATAAGTCTGATGCAACAAAACAGCTAAATTGTCACAGATATTAACAAGGAAGACAATTTGGGAAGTAAATAGCCCTTTTTGGGTGTGGGTATATGTGGATGCCATTAAGTGAATAATTTAAAAAGGAGGGGGCATAACATTCCATTATTAAATTTTTGAAACTTTTCAATGAATGAAGCATCAAAGGAATGATTGTCTTAGATATTAAATCTGAATTATTTTTACAACTAAAACAAAATAAAGATACTTAAAATTAAGATTTTTAAAAATATTTTCTACACTTTTTCATTTGTTCTAGTCCTCTGTGATGTCCGTCTGTTTTGCCCGCTTTCATCCAAACCTAGTTGTTGGAGGAACCTATTCTGGCCAAATTGTGCTATGGGATAATCGAAGCCACAGGAGGACACCAGTTCAGCGTACACCTCTTTCTGCAGCTGCGCACACGGTAAAAATTATTTAGCGATTTATGGTATTAGCAGGATATAGCCTTTGAAGCTGTTTTTTGTTAAAAATAAAAATATTCAATTGTCAAAGAAAGGTTGAATTGTAGGGTTGCAAGTGACTGGGACAGTGACTATTCCTTTTGTTTTAACAAAGTGCTAAACTGCTTTGCTATACTTTTGGTCCATTCTCCTCTCTCTCTGTAGCCAAAAGCTTTTTTTTAAAGTGGGGTGGATGATAATGAGTGAGAAAGCTTATGGAATAATAACCTGGTAATCCTACAATCTTGTTTGGGTCAAATCATGGTAAATCCGCCATTTCAAAATTTGCCAAATTACCTGGTTGTAGAGAAAATTAGGATGAAACGCATAATAAGTGTTCTTAGAATGACCATTCACATTTCAGCTGTCTTTTTTAAAAAAGACTGAACAGTAACATACATTAATATGCTAAAATAGAGTACAGTTAATCCTTGTCATACAAGTTCCTTTGATGACTGTTTGAAGTTACGACAGCACTGAAAAAAATGACTTATGCCCATTTTCCACTCTTATGACTGTTGCAACATTCCCATGGTCAGGTGATTTACATTTGGATGCCTGATGACTGGTTTATATTTATGATGGTTGCAGTGTCCTGGGATCATGTGATCATCCTTTTGCAACTTTCTGATGCAAAGTCAATGAGGCAGCCAGATTTACAGTGGGGCAAAAAAGTATTTAGTCAGCCACCAATCGTGCAAGTTCTCCCACTTAAAAAGATGAGAGAGGCCTGTAATTGTCATCATTGGTAGACCTCAACTATGAGAGACAAAATGAGAAAACGAATCCAGACAATCACATTGTCTGATTTGGAAAGAATTTATTTGCAAATTATGGTGGAAAATAAATATTTGGTCAATATCAAAAGTTCTTCTCAATACTTTGTTATATATCCTTTGTTGGCAATGACGGAGGTCAAACATTGTCTGTAAGTCTTCACAAGGTTGGCACACACTGTTGCTGGTATGTTGGCCCATTCTTCCATGCAGATCTCCTCTAGAGCAGTGATGTTTTGGGGCTGTGGCTGAGCAACACAGACTTTCAACTCCCTCCAAAGGTTTTCTATGGGGTTGAGATCTGGAGACTGGCTAGGCCACTCCAGGACCTTGAAATGCTTCTTACGAAGCTACTCCTTCATCGCCTGGGTGGTGTGTTTGGGATCATTGTCATGCTGAAAGACCCAGCCAAGTTTCATCTTCAATGCCCTTGCTGATGGAAGGAGGTTTGCACTCAAAATCTCACGATACATGGCCCTATTCATTCTTTCCTGCACACGGATCAGTCGTCCTGGTCCCTTTGCAGAGAAACAGCCCCAAAGCATGATGTTGCCACCCCCATGCTTCACAGTAGGTGTTATGTCCTTATAAGGACATCCGCCTGGGATTGGCTGAAGATCCTTTCGGCGGGAGTTTTGAATCCCTGTCAGTGGGCGGTGCGTCTGCCGGAGAAAATATAAGGAGAGCTCCGGCAGCGCACAGCCAGTTCAGTTCTCGTTGAATAAACGCTTGTTCTTGAACTCAGCTGGTCACTCTTCTTTCCTGCGCCGATCTAACACTGGCGACGAAGGACTAGAGAAGAATCCCGCGTGGCACGATCGCCTTAACGAGCTGAAGTCACTCGACGCGGTCTGAAGAATGGCAACGCCGCAAGCGCCGTTCGCCTCGCTGGCTCCTTTCAATCCCAGCCGGGAGAAATGGAGCTCCTATATGATCCGTTTCCGCCAATTCCTCCGGGGAAACGGCTACACCAACATCGACGACGAGAGGAAGAGGGCTCTTTTCCTCGCCAACTGCGGCACCGATGTGTTGGAGCTCGCCGTCAACCTCGTCGCACCCAGAGACATTGAAGTCATGTCCTGGGTGGATCTACAGGCTGCCCTGCAAGACCATTATGCACCAACGGGCACCCCCATTTCCAACCGCTTCACTTTCCGCCAAAGGAACCAGATGGAAGGCGAATCCCTCAAAGACTTTGTTGCGGCATTGCGACAAACCGCAGCTAACTGCGAATTTGAAAATGTTGACAATGCCTTACGAGACGGGATCGTCTTCGGAATGAGAGATGCCAACCTCCAGAAAAAGTTCCTGAGTAGGAAGCGCCTGTCCCTGAAGGACGTCCTCGAAGAGGCCATGGCTGCGGAGACCTCTGAGACCGCCGCCGCTGCGATGCGCCAGTCCCGTGGGATCCATAAGATCCACAAGCCGGCGTCTGATTCGTCCGATGACTCTGCCACACCAACCGATTCAGAGGGAGAGTCGACCGTTTTGAAAGTTTCCCGCCCATCTAGGCGGGAAATTCAAAAAGATGGCCGCCGCGCAGCTCAATGCGGCAGTTGCAAGGGACTCCATCCACGCCAATCCTGCCGCTGGCGTGATGCAACCTGCAGACGCTGCCTCAAGAAGGGGCACATCGCCGAGGCATGCAGAGCCTCTGATCCGGTTCCGGACTCGATTAAGCCTCGCACTCAAGAAAATCGCCGCGATACCCAGAGGTCATCCAAACGGTCCTCAAACCAGCAAAACCGTGACGACCGCAATGACTCCCAGGGCGGCGCTGTACACCAAACAACCATCGGACTCACCAGCAACAACAGTGCCACAAAATTCCATGTGACACTGTTGGCAGAAGGGTTGCCGTGCACGATGGAAGTCGACTCAGGCTCCGTCTACTCTATTATCGACTGGCACCAGATTAAGAAGCTGAAGCCGGCACTTCGCAAGCGCCACCTTCAACCCCTTCACTCTCAGCTGGTGGATTTTGGCGGGAATCCCATCGGCGTTCTCGGAAGAACCAACCTCCACATCGCCTTCAAGCTATTCCAAGGCCAGCTTCCAATAACAGTCGTGGAGCACAGCCGCCCGACCCTGCTGGGCGTGGAGTGGTTCGAGCCGTTGGGGCTTTCTATTGGAGGCATCCACCAGATTAGCTCAGGGGAACTCGACGCACTCATCGGAGAGTTCCAAGAAGTCTTCGATGGTAAGTTAGGGACCTTTACAGGGAAACCCATTTCTTTCAATCTGGACAAGGGGGTTACCCCTATTCGGCTTAAGCCCCGCCGGGTTCCATTTGCCTTAAGGGCTAAGGTAGATGCTCAGCTAGATAAGCTGATAGCCCAAGGCATACTGGAACCCATCGATCATGCTTCATGGGAGACTCCCATTGTGACCCCCATGAAGCAGGATGGATCTGTGCGCATCTGCGCTGACTACAAAGTGACAATCAATAAAGCGTTACCGCAGAGCGCATACCCTGTGCCGGTGGTGCAACACTTGCTGCACTCACTCGGCAAGGGCCAAATTTTTGCCAAACTGGACCTGGCCCAGGCTTACCAGCAATTGCCAGTTGATCGGGAAACGGCGGAGGCTCAGACAATTGTCACCCATAGAGGCGCGTTTAAGTGCAACCGCCTCCAGTTTGGGGTCAGTGCAGCCCCAGGCATTTTCCAATCTATGATGGAACGCCTTCTCCAAGGCGTTCCAGGGGTGGTGCCTTACTTCGATGATGTGCTGATCTCTGGTGAATCTAAGGCCCAACTCTTTGACCGACTGAGACTCGTTTTACGACGGTTTCAGGAGAAGGGCCTGAGGGTCAGGAGGGACAAGTGCATCATCGGGGTACAGGAAGTCGAGTGACTGGGCTATCTCATAGATAGTTCTGGCATCCGCCCCACCAAATCAAAAGTTAAGGCTATCCATGAAGCTCCCAGCCCCAAAAACAAAGCGGAGCTTCAGGCTTTCCTTGGATTGCTTAACTTCTACGCAATTTTCCTCCAGCAGAAAGCCACAGTTGCTGAGCCGCTCCACCGCTTGCTGGCAAAGGCGGCTCCCTGGAGGTGGGGACGCGAGGAAGAATCTGCTTTTCGAGCCGTGAAGGAACTGCTGACCTCCGACAGCGTGCTCATTCAATATAATGAGACGTTGCCCATCAGACTGACCTGTGATGCTTCACCCTACGGCGTGGGCGCTGTCCTCAGCCACGAACTGCCTACCGGCTGTACAGCCCCCATTGCCTACTTTTCTAAGACTATGTCCACTACGGAACGCAACTATAGCCAACTGGACAAAGAGGCATTGGCTATTGTTGCAGGGGTGAAGCGCTTCCACGAATACCTCTATGGCCGGTGTTTCACCATCGTCACCGATCACAAGCCGCTGTTGGGCCTTCTCGCCGGAGACAAGCAAACACCAGCCTTCATGTCCCCACGCATGACGCGTTGGGCCATTTTCCTCGCCGGCTACTCCTACAGCCTCGTCCATCAACCCAGTAAAGCCATCGCGAACGCCGACGCCCTCAGCCGATGCACATCCGCCGAGACCGTGGAGGATCCCGCGCCCACGATCGAACTGCTGCACATTGACAATGACAGCAACTGTCCAGTAACGTCTGCCGACGTCGCAACGCACACGCGGGCTGACCCCATCCTTCGCAAAGTCCAGGCTTGGGTCTTAAGGGGCTGGCCGACCCAAGATGTCAGCAGCGATTTCCTGCCGTTCAGCCGGAAGCGAGAGGAGCTGTCCACCATGCGCGGCTGTTTGCTATGGGGAGACAGGGTGCTGATTCCCGGCGCGTTACAAAAACGAACTCTGGCCGCTTTACATAAAGGACACCCGGGCATCGTCCGGATGAAAGCTCTGGCACGGAGCTACGTCTGGTGGCCAGCCATGGACAAAGACATTGAACAATGGGTCGCCAGGTGTACTCCGTGCCAAGAAGTAAGACCTGCACCCTCTCAATCCGACCCGACGCCCTGGGAAACCCCCAGCTCTCCCTGGTCGCGCATTCACATTGACTTTGCTGGCCCCATTCATGGGCACCATCTCCTCATCGTGGTGGATGCCTACTCCAAATGGCTGGAAGTCGTTCCCATGGCATCGACCACAACGGAAGCCACAATCAGAGCCCTCCGACGTCTGTTTGCCACCCATGGACTCCCTGACGTCTTAGTCTCGGACAACGGACCTCAACTTACGTCCGTGCCCATGGAGACTTTTCTCGCAGGTCTGGGCATCCGCCATGCCCTCTCTGCCCCTTACAGACCGGCTGGAAATGGACAGGCTGAAAGGATGGTGAGGCTCACAAAGGAGTCTCTCGCCAAAATGGGACCTTGGGGATTGGCAGGAGCGCATTGACACCTTCCTGCTGACACAACACATCACACCCCACTCTGCCACCCGGAAATGCCCTGCCGAACTGTTGATGGGCAGGCGACTCCGGTCACCCCTGGACAGACTGCACCCGCAATACACTTCGGAGGTTCCCGCATCTGCCAGCCGTCAACTTCGCCAATTTTCTATCGGCGACGCCGTGTTCGCTTTAAACTTCCACGGCTCGCCTAAATGGCTTAAAGCTACAGTACACAGCACAACCGGCCCCAAATCCTACCGAGTTGAGCTGGAAGACGGACAGATCGTGAGTCGTCATCTCGACCAGCTCCGCAAAAGGTGGAGGGAAGTGGGTGAAAACCAGCCGGACGAGGTAGGCCTAAACCACCCCGACGAGGTAGGCCTAAACCACCCCGACGAGGTAGGCCTAAACCACCCCGACGAGGTAGGCCTAAACCACCCTGACGAGGTAGGCCTAAAACACCCCGACGAGGTAGGCCTAAACCAACCTTGTGAGGTAGGCCCCGACCTCCCCGACGGAGCAGGCCAACACCACCCTGGCGAAGTAGGACGACCCCACCCAGACGAGGGAGGCCGCCAACAGACAAGAAAGACAAGCACCTTGGCGCCAAATTCAACTGCAGATGCAAACAGCCAAGTAGACCGGGGACAACCCAGCAGGGGAAGCCAACAGCAGCCCCGCGAAGTGGTAACCCGACAGCCCGGAGACGGGGACCTCCAGCCAACTCCTCAGAAGACCCCGCAACAACCCACCGACCGTGCAGAAGACCAACCCTGCGAGGAAGGCCACCACCACCCCAGCAGGGTAGGCCAACACCAACCCGGCATGGCCGAACAACCCGGCGTCCCGCCAACAACGAAATCACCTCCAGCCAACCAGCCGTACCGAGAGGGCTTACACCACCCCTGCAAGGTAGGCCTACGCCACCCCGACAGGGTCGAACCGCCACCCGGGTCATCCACCAACCACCCCGGGAGTAAGCCGGACTCAACCAGGGGACCCCCAGGGTTAGCCCAGCCACCTCCGCCGAACTCGCACCCAGACCCAGACCGACGCGACTCGAGCCCAGCAGGGAACCGAGGGAAACCCAGGGACCTACCGAGGCTCAGGAGTTCCGGACCGGTCCACCGCAGAGAGCCACAACGGCGATCTCAGGATCCGTGCAGGGACGAGGGAGACCAGCATCCACAGCAGGCGGAGGTCCGAGACCCGGCCGGAGGTTCGGGAACTGAGCCAGCGTCCTCTACGGCCAGATCCAGCCCGGCACCGGAGCTGGAGCCCGGAGCAGAGCGGACACCTCCCGTCCATGTCAGTGCCCATCCGAACTGTGAACTGCGCAGGTCTACGCGGGCACGTAGACGTCCTGTTTATCTTAGCGATTACCTCCCTGATGGACTGACTAAGAACTAGGGGGGAGGAGTGTTATGTCCTTATAAGGACATCCGCCTGGGATTGGCTGAAGATCCTTTCGGCGGGAGTTTTGAATCCCTGTCAGTGGGCGGTGCGTCTGCCGGAGAAAATATAAGGAGAGCTCCGGCAGCGCACAGCCAGTTCAGTTCTCGTTGAATAAACGCTTGTTCTTGAACTCAGCTGGTCATTCTTCTTTCCTGCGCCGATCTAACAGTAGGTATGGTGTTCTTTGGATGCAACTCAGTATTCTCTCTCCTCCAAACACGACGAGTTGTCTTTCTACCAAACAAACATTCTACTTTGGTTTCATCTGACCATATGACATTCTCCCAATCCTCTTCTGGATCATCCAAATGCTCTCTAGCAAACTTCAGACAGGCCCAGACATGTACTGGCTTAAGCAGGGGGATACGTCTGGCACTGCAGGATCTGAGTCCCTGGCAGTGTAGTGTGTTACTGATGGTAGCCTTTGTTACATTGGTCCCAGCTCTCTGCAGGTCATTCACTAGGTTCCCCCGTGTGATTCTGGGATTTTTGCTCACCTTTCTTGTGATCATTTTGACCCCATGGGGTGAGATCTTGCGTGGAGCCCCAGATTGAGGGAGATTATCAGTGGTTTTATATGTCTTCCATTTTCTTATTATTGCTCCCACAGTTGATTTCTTCACACCAAGCTGCTTGCTTATTGCAGATTCAGTCTTCCCAGCCTGGTGCAAGTCTACAATTTTGTTTCTGGTGTCTTTTGACAGCTCTTTAGTCTTCACCATAGTGGAGTTTGTAGTGTGACTGTTTGTGGTGTGGACAGGTGTCTTTTATACTGATAACAAGTTCAAAAAGATGCCATTAATACAGGTAATGAGTGGAAGACAGAGGAGCCTCTTAAAGAAGAAGTTACAGGTCTGTGAGAGCCAGAAATCTTGCTTATTTGTAGATGACCAAATACTTATTTTCCAATAAATAAGCATTATTTGCAATTTAATTTGCAAATAAATTCTTTCCAGATCAGACAATGTGATTGTCTGGATTTGTTTTCTCATGCTGTCCCTCATAGTTGAAATCTACCTATGATGAAAATTACAGGCCTCTCTCATCTTTTTAAGTGGGAGAATTTACACAATAGGTGGCTGACTAAATACTTTTTTGCCCCACTGTACTTAACAACTGTTATTACTAATTTAACAACTATGGTAATTCAGTTAACAACTGTGGCAAGCAAAGTTGTAAAATGGACAAAACTTGCTTAACAAATTTCTCACTTAGCAACATAAATTCTGGGCTCAATTGTGGTCCTAAGTTGAGAACTACCTGTATACACTTCATAATGAAGATATATAATGAATATACCTTTTCAGAATGTAAGAAATATTTAAAACAAAGTTTATACAAAATGCATATTAATTTTGGTGAAACTTCAATTTGTTTTATTGTAGATATCTGTAGTATTCATAATATAATTAAACAAAAAATGTAATATTTGAGAATAATCAATATGATCCAAACCATAATGCTTAGAGACCATAGAATAAAAGGGCTGGAAGGGTCTTGGAGGTCCCTTAGTCCAACCTCATTCTTGAGCATGAGAACTTATATAATTCCAGACAAATGGTTGACCAATCTCTTCTTGAAAACTTCCAGTAATGGAGCACCCACAATTTAAGGAGACAAGCCATTCCACTGATGAATTGATCTCACTGTCAGGAAATTTCTCCTTAATTCTAGGTTGGATCTTTCTTTAATGATCTTCCAGTTGTTATTTCTTGGCCTTCCCTCAGATGCTTTGGAGAATAAGTCGACCTCTCTCTTTTCTGTGACAGCCTTTTTAATTCTGGAAGACCGCTATCATGTCACCCATAACCTTTCTCTTCTCTTCTATAGGCTAGACCAGTGATGACTAACCTTTTTCTCATCGCGTACCAGGAGAGGGGAGTGGGAAGGGTCACGCATGCACCTGCCCACGCACATGCACGCATAACCCCCTTCCCTCGCTCCTGGCATATGATGGCCCGGTAGGCCCGTTTTTCTTTCTTACCTGGTTCCATCTCTATTTATCTGGGAAGGGCAAAAACAGCCTTTCCCACTCCCTTGGAGTCCCTACGGAGGCTGAAAGGGTCCATTTCCCAATTCCCAGTGGGACAGGAAGTGACATTTTTTGCTGTCCCCAGCCTCCAGAACCTCTCTAGGAGTCTCTAGGAACCTCTCTAGGAGTCTCTGGAGGATGGGGACAGCAAAAAAGTCACTTCCTGTCCCACCGGGAGTCGGGAATTGGGCCCTTCCAGCCTCCATAGAGCCTCCAAGGGAGTGGGAGAGGCTGTTTTGGCCTTTCCCAGATAAATAGAGAGGATCTGGAGCCAGGTAAGAAAGAAAAAAGGGGCCTTCCCCACCCCCACCCCCTCCCTGCCCTCCAAAGGCAGGAAACAGCCTGTTTCCCTATTTCTGGTGGGCCCAGAAGGCCCAAAAATCAGCTGGCCGGTGCGCGCATGCGCCCCAGAGCTGAGCTGGTTAATACACGTGCCATAGGTTCGCCATCATGGGGCTCATACGGTTACAATTTATCATCTTTGTTGCTCTCTCTGCATTCTTTCTAGAGTCTCAGCATCTTTGGTGTATCATGAAGATCAGAACCGGGTACAATGTCTCAAGTACAGCCTCACTAGTGCAGTATAGATTAATATTATCACCTCTTATGATCTTGATGCTATCACTCTATTAGTAATAGCACTTAGACTTATATATAATTTCATAGTGCTTTACAGCCTTCTCTAAATAGTTTAAAAAGTCAGCATATTTTCTCCAACAATCTGGGTCTTCATTTTAATTGGAAGGATAGAAGGCTGAGTTAACCTTGAGCCAGTCAGGGTCGAACTGCTGGTAGTCAGCAGAATTAGCTTGCAATACTGCTTTCAAACCACTGTGCCACCATGGCTCTGGATGCATCCAAGCCTGCATTATTTTTTTGGCAGCTGCAGCACATGGCTGCCTGTATTTTAAATGGCAGTCCACTAGGACATCTAGATTTCTCTCATAGTTACTACTGTTGAGTCAGGTACGACTTATTCCAGTGCTTCTCAGTCTTGGGAACTTGAAAATTTGTGGACTTCAGCTCCTGCAATTTCCCAATCAGCATGGAGATAATATACTACAGCACTATCAAAGCATAATAACAACAGTTGTCTAGACATGCAATGCTTTTACTTTGAGAATGAAACCATATGTACAAGCTTACTGTAATACTAAATAAGAATTTCTCTCTGATGCAAACTGGAACATACATAATTTGCTACCACCAGCTACTGGTTTCTAAATTTCCTATGCATATTCCTGTAAATTGATGCCAAGGTTCACAAGAAAAGAACTGTACCACATGTTACTCCCTAATCTTCTTTCACGCCACTACAACTCTGCATTGGGAATATCAGGAAATCTTAATTATTATTATTTAAATGAAATCTCTGGCATGATGATTTCATTTCCAAAATAAATAAAAACAAGATGGCATCTTCTTCATGGACAGGAAAGAACTCAGAGATTCTCTAGTTGTAGTTTCCATCTCCTCTCCTTTTTCCCTGCCTCCCACTTGGTATTAGAAACATCCTTTTCAATCTGCAATGAGATTTATTGCTTATGAAATTGACAGCTGACAGCGCTTATTAAAGCCAGGCTTTGCCCAAGAATGTACTGTGAGGAAAATGGGAATCCATTTTCATGCTACTGAATGTTGCCCCACCTATCTGAACTTTAGCCTCTTCCGTCCTTGCAGTTCCCGATTTTGGAGACTATATTACCAGCTTGCATAAGCACCATAGTGAGGAGGGCAAATGTCCAGTAAACTTCTATATGAAATGACTTAGGTTTGGGTTATTTCATACAGAGCACATGTGAAAGGCTGTTTCTGTCAGACAAATGAGTAAGGCAAATGGAGAGATATTTACACATATCAAAAAGTAGTTCAAAACGTAGAGCTTCAGAATCAAGAAATTTGGTTTGAATGCATGTGTGCACACATACTAACTGAATTATAGTTCTTATGTGGTGTTTATGGTTCCAAAAGCTTATGAAGTTTATTTCTTCAGGGATAGGGTCGGGAGAAATAAATGTAGGTATATGAAGTTCTTCTCAAATCACTATGAAAATATCACATGCAAATGTGTTCTTAAATGTTAATGTAAACCATCTGGATTTTTGGAAGGTGGGTGGCATATAAATCAATAAATTTCAGTGGTCAGTTTTTGAAAAAAAACTGTGGAAGAAGATTTAAAGCAGATGAGGTGTTTCACATTCCCATAAAACTATCTATAGTATTCTCCCTCTGTTGAGTTCCAGTGTATATATTTGTAAAGAAGCATTTTAAAGAAAGGACAGCATAGATTGATAAATGAAAGCAGGGGTGGGGGAGAGAAAATTAAGACAGATTAAAAGGATGTATTATTTTTGAATGAACATGTAAAATGAGTGAAATCTATGACTATAAATAGCAAATTGCTTAACGCATTGTAAGCCGCCCCGAGTCTCTGGAGAAGGGTGGCATATAAATCAAATTTTAAAAAAAATTATGGAGGGGCAAAAATGTATGAGCCAAAGTATGAATGGGTACCTTTAAGATTGTTGCAGGTGCATATGAAATAGAGGTTAGTGAGAATGAAAGAACCAGATATGAGTTTTGTGAAAAATATATATTCTCTGAATTTATATCATCCAGGAAAAAAATATTTTGAGATGAATGAATGGAGACTGCATAAAAAGTGATGGGCCATTTGGAGAACCCTTTGAAATGTCTTTCAATATTAGTAGCTTGGGTTGGTAGTTATCTTGTTGGTTTGATGGTCCATCCCCATTCGAGGAGACAAATTTTCAATGTGCTTTGTGCTTGTCTGGGGAAGCACTGGTCTTTAAATACCTTTCTGAGTCCTTTTAAATACCGCCTGTGTGATGTAAATTGGTGCTGGTGTTGTTGTTCAGAAGTCTTCTGATAATGTCATGGTCTAGTTTCAGGTTGATTTGATCAGCTGCATGTGGTCCGATTTCTTGTGTTACCTCAGATCACAAGAAATCGGACCACATCATACACAGCTGATCAAATCAACCCGAAACTAGACCATGACATCATCAGGAAACATCTGAACAACAACAACACGAGCACCAATTTACATCACACAGACGGTACTTAAAACCAAGGACTATGACTCAACAACTACAGCCAGCCAATCACATAACCCAAAATCAGACTAGGACTCGGAAGGGTATTTAGAGGCCGGTATTTCCCCCAAGAAGCACAATTCGAAGCACGCAGAAGATGTGTCGAATGGGGATGGAAAGTTTGCAACCAAATCGCCAAGCTCACACTCAAACCAACAACATGATAACCGTTTTTAAAGGAAAAGGTATGTTTTGAATATGTGTTATAAATGTAAGTTTATTCATGTGTATGGCTGACAGAGGACGGGATATAATAAAGGTTACAAGGGTGATGAGAAATTCTGAAATGTGAACAGGTTATTTCTTGGTGGTATTAAGAATGGCTCTTGGGGAAAGATGAATATGGAACAAAAGCAAAGTGAAATAAACAATAGCGAAAGTAGAACAATTACAGAAAATATGAGTTCTATAAGAAAAGGTATTAGAAGATCCTTGCTGAACAAAATAAATGTAAAGGGTACTTATGAAAAAAAGCATGGAAACCACTTAGAAGAAAGTGAAAAGAATTCTTTTCCAAGTGCCATAAAAGTGTTGTTGGATTAATGGGAAGTAATGGGAATAACACTTTGTGGAAAGTTGAAATAAAAGAGCCTGGATTGACAAAAATGCACATAAGAAAAGGACTGCTTGAAAAATGAGGATGAGAAAAAAGATACTTTATGAATAGAAAGATAGTTGCAAAGAGTGTAGCAAAGAGTGCAAATAATGTTCATGATTAAAAAAGACAGGGATCACGCAAATTGGTTTTGATAGAAATAAAAATGTTATGAATGCAATAGAATAGACATCATTAGAGTCAGTGACCAGTGAAAATTTCTTGTATGTGGCTTCTGCATAAAATGATGTTACTCTCCTGCCATCTGAAGATTTCTTTATCTGATTCTGTGCTTGGATAGTCTTGGCATTTCTTGATCATGAATCTCTGTTCCTCCACTTCAGTTACAGACATTTCAAAGATTAGCATTAGTTAAGATATTGAGTCCCAGCTGTTCCCTTTAATTTCAATGAATATTAGAACATAAATATTAGATCAAAAATCCATGACTGAAAAGCTTGTTGATATTCTTTTGCTGCTAATTGAAAATATTTTATACAAGCCAGAGGTCCGTCCTTCCTTCCTTCCTTCCTTCCTTCCTTCCTTCCTTCCTTCCTTCCTTCCTTCCTTCCTTCCTTCCTCCCTCCCTCCCTCCCTCCCTCCCTCCCTCCCTCCCCCCTCTTTCCCTTTTCTCTTGGCTCCCCCACCCACATTGAAGCTTGTTGGCTTCTATTTTTCAAATATCATCCACATGCTAACATATATGTTCCAAAGGTGTTTTTTTTCCTCCTTTAAGAGGCAACTGGAATTTCTGGTTTTTCCTTGAAGATGTTTCGCTTCTCATCCAAGAAGCTTTTTCAGACTCTTGAAAAAAAAGAAAAGAAAAGCACCTTTGGGACAACAATGACCTGGATGACTCACAATCTCCAAAGACATGCTAACATATACTTGTAAGTACAGGTAGTCCTTGACTTACAACAGTTAATTTAGTGACTGCTTGGCATTACAACAGCACTGAAAAAGGTGACATGATAATTTTTCACACTTATGACTACTCTGGCATCACCATGATCATGTGATCAAAATTCAGCTGCTTGGTAACTGAGTCACATTTATGATGGTTGCAGTGTCCCGGTCACCTTTTGTGACTTTTTGACAAGCAAAGTCAACGGGGAAGCCAGATTTACTTAATAACCATGTTACTAACTTAATAACTGAACTAATTCACTGAACAATTGTGGTTGTAGGTCAAGGACTACCTGTGTAATCTATGCTTCTATGCAAGATTGTATTTTCACAGTATTAATCATTTTATTTAGATATGACAGAATAACAAGAGGGAGCAGAGAGAAAGGTAACTTTTGAATCTCTTACAGGATCATCATATTTTGGCGAAAGGAGAAGTCTCAGGTCTTGAATAACCATCCAGTTTCCATTGCACATAACTTCTGAATAGTTAGTAAAATGTTTAATCTGCACCTTCAGTTATTTTTTGGTATTTTGTGTGTTTTCAGCACCCAGTCTACTGTGTAAATGTCGTTGGAACACAGAACGCTCACAATCTCATTACCGTTTCTACAGATGGCAAAATGTGTTCTTGGAGTTTGGATATGCTTTCAACTCCACAGGTGGGTTTGTTTTTATTTACACAAGAAGAAAGTGATGGCTGATACCTATTTAATGGAATATCATTCGTAAAAGCTAAAGCCTCACATCCTATGCAGACTAAAACCCATGGATGTACTTTAAAGAGTGCAGCTTGCTTCCAGCAATTGCCTCCTCTTAGAGCCAAAACCCATTTCCTCTGTCTCAAATCATGTAATTAGAGTAATGCGTTAATACACAGGTCAGTTTCAAGTGAAAATGAAGTAATCTTTTCTAAAACACAGGTAATCAGGCATGTTGTGGTATAACAAGCTTATTCCATAAGCTTATTCCATAATCTAACACATTTACCCAATGTAGATTTCATTGCAATGTAGCATATAGTGTAAATTTTTATTTGAATTTAGAATTGTCATAAACAAAGAAATCACAACAAAAATTAGACAAATGCTTTTTTCCTATTCTTAAATATTATTGTTAGGCAATCTTCCCCAAATATGAGCCAGGATAAGCAATTTGGGAGTTGGAGCTCAACCCATCTGGTGGGTATTAAATGTGGGAGGAGAGATTTATAAGGCCAGCTTTTGCCACTTTAGAAAACAACAGTAGTAATGTTTGTGATATATTTTTAAAATATATTTTAAGAAAAGTTGTCTGGAAACTTATTAACAAATGTTCTGAAACAGAATCCACAGGTTTGTTCAAGTTATATATAGCCAAGGCTAAGATTTATTCTTTATGTGAACTAACTCATTTAAGGATAGAGACAAAACAATCCCTCCTCCTTTGTAAAATAGTTCGTAACTTTAAGCAGGTTTATTCTCTCTGCTCCTAATACCAGAAATGAACCATCTACATAGATTTGTTGAACTAATGAAAAAAGTGAAATATAAGCGAGACAAAGGTTGATAGGACTGTGTTTGTCTCCCATATCGAATTAGGTTCATGTATTTATTTATTTATTTGTTTCAATTTATAAACCATGTAAATGGTTTATGTAGAACAGAGATAGGCACTACAATAGTCCTCGATTTACAACAGTTCATTTAGTGACAGTTCTAAGTTACAACAGCACTGAAAAAAGTGACTTATGACCATTTTTCACACTTAGGACCATTACAGCATCCCCATGATCATGTGATCAAAATTCAGATGCTTGGTCAGTGGTTCATATTTATCATGGTGACAGTTTTGTAGGGTCATGTGAATCCCTTTTGTGACCTTATTATAAGCAAAGTCATTGGAGAAGCTGGATTCATTTAACAACTGTGCTACTAATTTAACAACTGCACTGATTCACTTAACAACTGTGGCAAGAAAGGTCATAAAATGGGGCAAACTTCACACGTTTCACTTTGCAACATAAATTTTGGGCACAATTGTGATTGTAAGTTGAAGACTACCTGTATTTTTTTAAAGGCATTGGTCAGTGAGCAGAGCACCAATTGGTAGGACAGTGAAATGGGTAGATCTCTGTCATACACATGAGAGGGGTGAGGGAGAGTGTGGTGTGTTTTCATGCGAGTAGAAACTTTTTGTTCTCTAGAACTATTAAGGTCATTTTAGACTCCTGCTGCAATTTGTGTGTGTGTGTGTGTGTGTTCCATTTGTGTATATGTGACTGTGTCTCTTCCAGGGGTGAAATCCAGCAGGTTCTGACAGGTTCTGAAGAACTGGTAGCGGAAATTTTGAGCAGTGTGAAGAACCAGCAAATACAACCTCTGGCTGGCTCCAGAGTGGGGAGGGAATGGGGATTTTGCAGTATCTTTCCCCTGGAGTGGGTTGGGAATGGAGATTTTGCAGTATTCTTCCCCTGCCATGCCCACCAAGCCATACCACACCCACCAAGCCATGCCCACAGAACCAGTAGTAAAAAAAATTTGGATTTCATCTCTGGTCTCTTCCATCTGAAAGCCATAAAAACCGTAATCAGTACAATAGTGTATTTAGTACAGTATCGAGATGGAATTTAAGAGTTGCAAAATAGGTGAAAATTGAAGAGATAAGCAGTGCTAGCTCTAGCAAAAAATAGGCAACTTCTAAGCTGTCTATCTTTGCTTAGGTAAGAGAAGAAGTTACAGAGTATTCTAAAGTTAACATTCATAGACTGTAGGGATTGGGGAATCATCTACCTCAATGCCCACCCATCCATTTGAAGAACATTCTTGACACAATGTAATGGTATTTGAGAATGACCTTGGGAGGCAAGAGGAAGAACAGCAGTGTAGACATTGATCTGAGACTGAACGAGACTGTCTCTAGGTAGAGAAAGAAAATGTTCTTTCAGACTTGTGCGATTCTGTTACTGTAAGCTTACAGTAAAGGTAGCATGGCATTTTTTGGATGTGACTGGTCTGGGCTATCTCAAAACACTTACATATAAAAGAGATATTTTTCTGATACACAGCCAAAGTGTATAAGGAAGTCTACTTCCTTATAATTGAAACCCACTGTTCTTATTCTTCTGAAACATCTCTGAACAATTGTGCTACATCTGTACATGCAGTACAGCTTTGACTTTTCCCATTTCTGAGCTAGGCTTGACTAGCACTTATAATTTGGCCCCAGTAGTTATTTCAAATTATGGCGGATAATATTTTCACATTCCGTAAAGTACCTTAGGTTTTCTCCCTTGATCTCTCTCTGTCTTAATTTCTGTCCATGCCATTCCTGACTAGTGTTTCTAGATGACATAGTCACTCCCCAAATTCTAGTACTTTTACCATTTGAACCACATTTTCCTTAGGTCAGGTCTAGGAGAGCCGTCTTCATCCTTCTGGAAAACTACAGTCAAAAAAAGGGGGGGGGATTAGGTTTGGGTATTTGGACCAATATCATTACAGAAATGTTGAAGCAGCAGCAAGCTTTAATTAATTAAAAAAGAAGAAGAGCAGCTTTGGGGGTGAGACCAAGAGGAAAGATTGGCTAGAATGGAAAAGAGTAAAAGAGAAATGAGAATATTTAGGAGTTTGATAGACTTACTTACAGGGGTCTGGTCACCAGGAGATAAACATTCACCTCTAGGAATTTCAAAACATATAGAAAGGGAAAGTGGTCCCAAATTAACAAATGAAGAGGATTATAGAAGCCTATTTTACTATGTTTGAAAGAGTTACCATCTCTTGTAAATGGCCTGAGAGTGAATAGGTGACCACATTAGGCCATGCTTAATAGGAACAGCTCTAAGATTAGTTAGTTAGTACTTCCAACTAGGGAAGTAATGGATCATTTACATGTTAAAGAGATAATCCTATACAAGTATGATGCAATTTCTTATATCTACAGGTAGAGGCTTAGGAGCTACACATATAATAAACATGAAGAGAACTATGAATTGTTTGCAAGATTGGAAGACCTAGGTAGGAAATGGTGAAAGCCAGATGAAAGAAGCAAAGAAAAAGTGGTAATGAAAGTAATTTTAGAACAGTTTCTACAGATACTCCCTGTCAAAGTGAAACTTTGGGTGCAAGAACACCATAAAGAGAGATTGTTATATTAGCAATATAGATTTAAATATGGTTTCAGAAATGTAAATAAGGCTGCAATTTACTTTGATAATTAGTATCACCTCTATGCAAGATTTTTATAGGTTGAAGGGAGAAAAACTGTGATTTCTCCAGAACCATAGATATTCCATTCTATTTTCCTCACCACTAAACATCAGTATAATCTATTGATCAGCAAGAGACGAATAGCATTAGTGGCAAAAACCTATGATCTGCAGAAAATTTCTGGAAGTAAAAAAAGACTTAATGTGTCCTTTTATTTAAGCTTCCTAGCAATACTTTAATATTATTAGGTCCTCAGGGATCTGAAGGTAGATTCTTCGGGCTGGAGAAGTTTCATTACGTCCCTCTCTTGTCCCACTCTTACTGTGCTCAAGAAACAACCAACTGAAAAGAAATGTTTCTAACTTATTTTAGGAGAGTATGGAGCTAGTATATAATAAATCCAAGCCAGTGGCAGTTACTGGAATGGCTTTCCCAACTGGAGATGTTAACAACTTTGTAGTTGGAAGTGAAGAGGGCACTGTCTACACAGCTTGTCGCCACGGAAGGTACTTTCTCCCACCCCCTCCCCTTTTTGCTATATGATTGTGCTTATGGCATTTCTGTAGGTTACAATTTGGTAAAACGGCTGAGATCATGCAGGAGATCTTCCAGTGATTAATGTCTTCAGGCAATTTTTAAACATTTCTGATTTTATCTGGAGCAGTGACTTTTTTGAAGTTCACAAATATTCATGACCTCTTCCATCTCTCTCTCCCTCCCTCCTCCCCTCTCTCCATCCATCCATCCATCCATCATCTATCTCTATCTGTCTATCTATCCTATCATTTATTTATTCTTATAAATAATTCATTTCACTGAATATATTCAACATGTCTTCCTCCTCCTATTTTCCCCTGTGAGGTGGGTTGAGCTGAGAGAGAGTAACTGGCTAACAATCCCTTAACCAGTTTTCATGCCTAAGGTAAAATTAGAACTCACAGCCTCCCAGTTTCTGGCCTAGTGCTAAACCACTAAAATGAGCTGGTTCTCAATTATTTGTCTTTAAAATACTACAAAATCATTCATTGTTGTTGCTGTATTTGTTCTTATGGAATACTAAAGTTCTTACTTATCTCCATAATTGCTGCTTGTGTGGGGAAAAGAAATATACCAGATGATCGGTGACTGCACATATATCAGTAAAACCCATATGCTGCTTTTTAGAATGATGACTGGCATATAATAACTTTTACTTTATAAGTGAAATATGTTCATGAACTATTTGTTTTTTTAGAACATTCTTAACCCTTACAATCATTAGCTTTTTTTTATCCTAAAAATCTGCTAATTGAGATGTTCTGTATATTTATATACAGAACATCTCACTTATTTATAGAAATGTTAGCAGTGCAATAAGATGGTTGTTCTTCTACACTTGAATGATATATGTGTACAGGTAATAGAGATACAGTTCAAACCATAGTATGTTATGACTTTTTCAATCAACCAAGATGAAAAAGCCATAGGATGCTATTCAAAACCACCAATCTCAAAGTACATGTGTTGTGCAGTGACAATAAAGATTGTTACTATTACCATAAGATGCTATTCAAAGAAGTAAACCAGAGCTTGTATGCATGTATTTCAGGCAACACTAAAATCATTTAAGACATTGTAAGTTTGTTATGGCCATCTTCTTTGCAAGAACTTTAGTCTTGATGATTTTGAAAATGGAATTCTTATATCATAACATTTTCAGTGAGGAACACTATGAAGGTTTTCTAAATGAATTTATTTTTTTCTACAGTAAAGCAGGGATTGGAGAAGTTTTTGAAGGACACCAGGGCCCAGTGACAGGAATTAACTGCCACATGGCAGTGGGTCCAATTGATTTCTCTCATCTATTTGTTACATCGTCATTTGATTGGACTGTCAAATTGTGGACCACAAAGGTAAGAAATGATATTCAAAAGGTTTGCTTTAGTATTTGTCCTCTCCACTAACCGTCAGTACTAAGCAAAAAATGTTGTCCAACTTACAACATTATACCTGATATAATAGATGTTTCCCCAAGAAAATCTTAATACTTAACTTCTTCAGAACTATTTTCCAGCAGTTTCTGGGTAAAAATACCCAGAAGACTATATAACTTCCTTGCCTCCTATCGATATGCAAATGTATCTTTCTCACACATTCGCATATCTATATAGGCATTTTATTTATCCAACATTCTTCCAATCTCTTTTTTCACAAACTCATATTACTATTCCTCCAGAGCTCAGAATTGTTGGGTCAGAAGCAATAGTATGTTGATGCAGGCCAGAAGACGGTACCGTTTTCAGCTGCACTGAAGCTTAGGAAAAAGTTTCCATTCATATAAGGTAACTATGATGTAGAAGTAAGCATGCAGGGTTGAGGAGAAAGGGATGAGAGTCATCCAAATCCCTCCACCCATGTTATGCACTGGGAACACTCATTCTAACTGTTGGTATTTCTACAAGGATAGAGCTTGAGCTTGCTTATAGTATGTAACATTTGATATTATTAAACTATAAAAAATTGGTTAACTCATTATAATATCACTGGATGACTGTAGTATCTATACTGCCATTTTTCCCAAGCTGCAAATAAAAGCTGAAATATGGGGAGTTGTATAAGTTTATTCCTTGAAATCTAGATTTAAATTCAAGTTTATTGTAACACAATAAGCCTGAATTTAAATAGCTTGGTACTTTTTATGGTATTTATGAAAGTATTTGTTAAACACTTAAGCTTGTACAACTCTGCCTATTTCAAACAGATTTTAATATGACAGTTATATTCCAATTTCAGAAAGTTAAAAAAAACCCACAATAATCCGCTTGTTTGAGTGAGTGAATAAATACATTTATTAATATAAAATACATTCTATTAAGTTAATATAAATTTAGCTAAATTCTTTTGGAAGGTCAGATATTAGATAATCAGATGGGTTGCATACTCCTGAAATTAAGCACTGATTACTTTACTGGACAATATCAGATGTTGGTTGCTGCACACTAGTATGTAGCAATACTAGTGGTGGAAACCATCAATATTAATATTATCAACATTGCATCATGAATATCAGATGATGCTAATGTGTAAATCGTATAGAAATTGTGCTGAATATAATTATCTAGCAAATATTTCTTGAATCCTTCCTGACATCCCAAAAATGAAAGGAAATGCCATCTATGTGAATGTAAACTTCAAGCCTTTCCATACAAAGTACATTCTCAATCACCCAACTCTAGTTTTCTCCCAAAGACATCAAGAGAGACCCATTACATGAACCTTTCTAATTATAGCATATGTCCAAGAACTAAAGCAATCTATCATGGGAAAGAACTCTTAGGTCCCTACAAAACGTTAATCTTCTAACAGCAGTTCCTAGAAGCCATAATCTTTACGAATGTATGAAAATGTTAACATATAATTCAGGAAAAGACACCTTGTTCTGAAGTATATAGTAACTATAAAATGCTCATTTTTTTGACATAAATTATTTAAATTTGTCTGTCTTTGTTGTCTAGGATGCAATTTTAGTCTATGAAACCAATGTAATTTTGATCACTGAATCATGAGATCATAGCACATCCATGAAAGCTGAATTAAAATGCCCCCAAAATCAAGATATATCCTGGTATTAGCTAAGATTTCAGTGCATTAGTGCTTTGAACATGTAAAGTCTTTTCTAAAGGCCACCTGTTCACTAATAGATACCAAGGATTATTAGCTAATGTTAACGTACAGCAATCCCTATGCTGTGTACCCTATTATCATACAGGAGAATTATACTATTCCACATGAAGAAAAAACAGATTTGCATCTCTTAGACATTGTTTTATTAGAGCATCTCTTTATTCTGCCATGCATCAAAAGGAATACATCTGCTTTGGGGAACTGAACAAGTTCAAACAGGGTTTAAAAATGCAATTTTTAACTGCTTTATTCACCCATTAATTCTATATCTAATACTATGGAAAATATACTGTATAGTCAACATTTTTATTCTGTAATGTATATAAATTTTGTATGCAATACAATATAAATACTGGGATTCTGTTAGGAACATTTTGGGGACTACTGAATGAGTTATACTACACTGTTAAATATGTTATTAGTATTCCCTGATGTTCAGTTTTCACTTCAGCATGGGTACATATTTCTAAGCAACATCACTGTTCTGATACAATATGCTTATGCTGCCTCTTCTATCTTCCCCTACTTCCTAGCAAGAATCTTTTAATTGACCTATGCAGAAATTAGTAAAAAATATCATTTAGGTTTGGGCTTCATATTAGATAGCAGAGAGACTACACGGAAAAGAAGGTTTAACTAGATGGATGAAATGATAAAGTGGTAAAAGAGGAACTCAAAGGCAAGGGGGCAAAATATTGAATATTGAATGATATTACTGTAAGTCATTGAGACTTCTACAGATAATTTTCAACTTAACCATTCATTTAGTGATCATTCAAAATTAGAATGGCTCTGAAGAAGTAACTGTGACCGGCCCTTGGACTTATAACCCTCACAGCATCCCTACAGTCACATGATCAAAATTTGGGTGCTTAACAATTGGCACATATTTATAATTGTTGCAGCTTCCCAGGGTCATGTGATCATGAGTTACGATCTTTCAACAAACAAAATCAATGAGGCCAGCCACATTTATTTAATGACCATGTGATTCCTTTAATAATTGCAATGATTCACTTAACAACCACGGGAAAGAAAGTCACAAATTTGGGGAGGACTTACTTAACAACTGCCTTAACAAATTGAAATTCTGGTCTCAATTGTGGTAGTAGTACCATATAATGGATAGTTTTTAAAATTATAAATACATTTCATCAGTTAGTTAAGGACTGAGTAATTAGAATAATAGCAGCTATGAAAAAATAGCCCCCCAATCTTGAGGAAAAGTCTTCATCTGAAATGATGCTTTGAGAAGAAATTCCCATTGATGCCAATGAGTCTAGGTTTAGGTTCTTCATGCTTCCCGCAGCCTTTCCAAGGTTCAACCCCTGACTTTTCTAAGGATTTCTGTGTGTTTCTATGTGTTGAATAGAAAGAGACATTTAACAACATGTTAAATGATATGGCTTACTGAAAAATATATCACGGTCTTACAATATTTTGTCACATTGTTCACGTAATAACCATTCCTCCTTAAACACAATTGCCAGAACTTTTCTGTTCTTTTTCTCTGTCTCTAAGTGGATGACATAATATACTGATTAATCTTTTGTTTTTCATTGCTTCTGGTCCTTATTGGGGGGATGGGATTCTGGTAAAATCTAAGAAGAGAGAGATGCTTGGAGTCTTAAATGTGGTCAGGTAGGACTGGCAGGAAGCTTTGCCTTTGATTTTTTTTCTTTCTTCTTAAATTAATTTCCTTTAACTCCCACTTGCACCATCTTGGTCAATTGGTATTACCAAAGCAAGCACATGTTTGCTTTATACTCATACATTCTTCCTCCTAATGTTTTTTCCCCTCTTAATTTGTTTTAACAAAGTAATGTAAACAGATGCTTGTTTGATTCTTCTGTGATCTAAGTTTCACCTTAGTAGGACACAACATTACTATACAATGCAAGGCAAACAGTTCTATATGGTTATCCAACCTTTGGCTTGCCTGCAGCTACCTATCCCTTCCCCAGAAAGGATTATTGTGCTTGTAGGTAAAGTTGAAATGTCTCAGAACATCTTTAGGTGTGAGGAGATTCTCAGTCATCCATCATAATTGTATCAAAGATGCTATTTCAAAAAGTAGCTAGACTGTTTTTTCCTTGAGGAAGAAGACATTTCACTTCTCATCCAAGAAGCTTTATCCGTTTCAAACCAGTGGTCCTCTTTATACAGAATGTGGACTTTGCTATCTTCAAAAGAGTAGCCTTTGTTTTTCAAATGCTGATGGACTCCTAAATCTTCTCCTGAGGGTTTGCTCTCTATGTTGTGCCATGTGTTTGTGAAGTGGTTGTTTTGTTTCACCTGTTATGCAAAAATGGCATCCCGAGACTACTCATTCCTTATTTTGTCAAATTAGAATAATGTAAGTTACTTCTCATTAGTTTAGTTGATTGCTACATTCTGCCATGGAACAATATGAATTTTCAGTACACACATGAACACATACACCTATTGGAGAGCATAATATTTGGTTGTAATTTTTTCCTTTGATTGCTTCCCACCTTGTTACTTTTATCAATAAAAGAATCCCTATTGATATTAGCTCCCAAATGCATTTCGAAGTGCTAGTTGTCAGCTTGGATTGGCACTGAGGTACCCACAAGGCTACCTCTTCTAATTAGGACTGATCTGTTGTGTTCATATATCACAAGAAAACATCTGATGATCTTTCATGCTAGTGAATTATAGAGGATGAGAAAGCCTCCTGTTAGAAATTAGATCATCTTCTACTATTATAGGGACAAGATAGCTCAGTAGTTAGGATGCTGAATCTTAGATCATTAAAGGTCTACAACTCAGCATTTTGAGTCCCGAATGCTGCAAGACAGAGTGACTTCCATCACTTGTCCCAGCTTCTTTCAACTTAACAGTTCGAAAGCATGCAAATGCAAGTAGATGAAAGATGTCACATATAAGCATGCGAGAAGGTAACAGTGTTCCATGATTCACTGAACATTTTGTGCAGCATCATGATGTGATGCTGGCCACATAATTGCAGAAACACATCTGGACAATGCTAGCTCTTTGGCTTAAGAAATGGAGATGAGCACCACCTCCTAAAGTGGGTCACTCAGGACTAGCAAGGTAAAATCTGCAATAACACCAAAATAAGAAAATTATGATTTTCTGGAAGTTTCCAGGGGGTCATAATGATAATTGTTCAGTTTGACTCACTAATAGATGTTTGGTTTTTTGCCTTATAAATTTATTTGTTTTAACACCATTGTGAATATCTTATTTCAAATGTTTAATTACTGTACATTTCTGAGAGCCTGTGCAATGGTTATAGCAGTAGCTGTTAAACTTATATACTGCTTCATAGTGCTTCACAGCCCTTTCTAAGCAGTTTACAGAGTCAGCATATTGCCCCAACAATCTGGGTCCTCACTTTACTAACCTTGAAAGCATGGAAGGCTGAGTCAAACTTGAGCCAATGAGATATATATTTGATAAATAAGTTATAAGAAAACCACATTTATTATTATCCTGATATTCAACCAATATAACTGTGAGGAACTTAAGCCTCCTGAGTTTAAAAGTAAATGATATAATATACATCTTTCTAGAAATTTCAGGATTAAAAACTGTCTTGAAAGATATGGAAAATATCATTATATTATGCAATCCATGATAGGTTTTCTTGGGCATTTTGATTTTTTCTGTCTCTGTCTTCCAGTTACTTACTAAGGGCAACCTTGGGAATCAGAATCTACTGAATATTTCACTAGGAAATTTTAAAATATAAAATAAAAAAATGTTCTAATAAACATATTACAACCTCACGGAGAAGATATGTAGAAAAAACATTAACTTCAAAATATACTTCTCTCTCTACTTTATAATGTACACAGTATTTCCAGAACATTTGCATAATAACATTTATGGATGTACAAATGGGAAGAGAACATTTATAGAAGAAAAAAATGGATGCACAAAAATATGTTTTATTTTGAAAAATAGTTTGTCAAAAATATGTACACTAAAATCAATTTAATTTCTCTAAGAGCAATATGCACAAAAGATAAAGCTGAATGTTTATCAGACTGTTGGTTTGACTTAAAATCCTCTGAATTGTGTGAAAAGAAAATGCCTCCAAATCTATGCAATAATGGTATTTACTTTTACAAATCACTTTTCTATTTTTTAATGAGTCAGCAATTCAAAAGGGCTTAGATGCATAGTATAGAACCCATTTATTAGCATGAGATATCTATATATTTCCATTTACTTCAGTTAAATCTCCTATTTATCATTCACAAGTGGACAGTATGAATTATCTCTATGGGATGAAAACTGGGTTTTCTTTCCACACTCTCACAATGTTTAGGCCCCAAATGACTAATAGAGCAGTATAGCAATATAGGCATACTCATTTCAAGATAGAATAAATGTCCTACAGTGCCCTAATTCAGAGGTCTTCAAACTTCAAACATAGCTGGCTGGAGAATTCTGGGAGTTGAAGTCCACAAGTCTGACTTCAAGTTTGAAGACCTCTGCCCTAATTAGTTGGTCTTATCTTTGGCCACTGCACTCAGGGTCCCCTTTCTGGCAATTTAAACATCTTTAAATGGACCCTTGGAAAAAAACAAAAAAAATTTTTTTGGGAAAAAAAAGAAGCTCCAACTAAATTTATTATGTCCAACAGCGAAGAGTCATGCATGTATGCAGAGCATGTTAATCATTCAGTGATTAACATATGTCCATCTATTTAGTAAGTAGCATACTGGCTTATATGATAACAGTTTTGTCTGTTGTATAAGCTCGGCATTTTGAGTTTTGCTCAGAACTAAAGCAATGAATGAATTTTCTTCAGAGCTCAATTTTGTTGTCAAAAAGCCAAAGTGATTCAAAGGAATGGGTGGAGCTGCTTGTTCAGGCAGGATTTTTTATTTTTTGCCCTTTACCTCTGGAGCCAGAGGTCTGGCTTCCATCCAGCTGTATGAGGAGAAGATTATGGTCTTTCTCTAGGTAATTTGAAGGAGCAAAACCAAAACGAAGTCAGGTGGTCAAAAGTCAGCACTGAGTTTTTCCACAATGTTTTTGTTGAATTTGCTTATCTATCCCACGGTAATCACTGTATTTTTAAAAAAGACTTCTTGAGCAGTCATATGTGCAAAATAACAGTTTTCTTCATATAGGATAACCTATATGTACGTTATTGGTAGAATAACGGCTGAAAACATGCAGAAAAAGAAATGTTTAAAACAGGAAAAGATACTGCTTCAGCAAATGGCAACTTGAGTAGAAGAAAGTGGCTATCCTGAAAATTCAGAACAATATGTAAAAGTAAAATACAAGTGGTTGTACTCAGTTCTGATAAGGTGCAGCTTTTGCATTTGCTGATAATAAATTTGTGGAAATGCTTTAATAGATAAATAGAAATTGAGCAAAAGGCTTAACCTTCATCAGTAATTGTAAAACCATTTATTCACAGAGAAGCCTTCTATGATCTTGCAGAGTGGTGAGTATAGAGTTGAATGTCTTCAGCTTCTATGCCTCCAGTGGGGCATAATTTCTGTCTCCGAGTAACATTATATTTTGTCAGGCTGATCTGACACTTTATCAGTTGTATTCAGTTTTTAAAAGGTACTTGCCGTAGGGGCTGTTTTTCTTTATATATTTATGCATTTTTCTTAGATATTCTTTCTGAATTTGAATCCATACTGTACTTAGATGTGAAGAATCTGAGTCATGTTCTATCAAAGATGGATAAGACATAATAGAATGGGGTAATATATCAAGACTACAAAACAGTAATTTAAAGCATCAAAGCTCAAAAGAATGAGAAAGAAATAAGACCAATTGGTTCTATTAACTGTTTAAAATCAGAGTGCTTTTGACCATTATACTGCAATTTTTCTCGAACACATTGAGAAATTTCTGCTTCTGTAAGATTGAGTTTCCTAAAGTAGCACTGCTGCCCAGTGTGATCTCTATATCACAAAAACCATGGTCTAACTTGTATGGGCTTTATTAATTTAAATAATTTGAAAGGCTGATTGCTTGTCAAACTTTAGCCAGCTTATAACATAAAAACAATAAAAAAAAACCCACTTGCTTTTTCCTGATTGAAGAAGCTTTAAAAATCTCTTTCCAAAATCTCTATGGGACTTAACTATTTTTACTACTTTTCTAAAGGATTGGAAGATGGCAGTTAGTCTGACCTCAGGAGGTCAGATATTTTACACAAGTGGGCTTGTCCTCAACACCTTTGATCCCCAATATTGTCTCCTAGCTAGAGTTCTTGAAATTAGCAAGGTCCCTAGCTGTATAGGGCTTCATAGGTAATAAATAGAATTAGTGCTGGGATCACTTGAATTGGGTGGGAAGTCTACTAGTGACCAGTGGAGCACCAGAAAAATGAATGGTATTCTTCTAAGCTAGTTAGTGCTGATCAACAGGTACTATATATTTTGCACCATTTCCTGAATCCTAAAGGGCAGTCACGTGTAAAACAAATTATTATTGTCATATCTTCAGCATCTCCTGATCCAAAAAACTTCAGCTGGTTCACCGCTGTTTCACATAGCTGTTTTTTTAATATATCCATTTTATTTTACAATAACCCTACAGTATGAAGTAGTTAAGAAAAAGCAATAGACTCACACCAATCAATCTGAAACCAGCATTACTAGTCCAAGCTTAACACTGTGTTCTATAGTCCACTGCTAATTGTACTTTTTTCAGACTATGAATCAAACCTTTTCAGTTATTTGAATAGTAATTTTAATTGTTTTTATGTTGCTATGATAATAACAATCAAATCCATGTAAAACTAGAGCTTGCTCAACCTGACAGAGACTTTATTTTTGACATGTTACATTTTTGTTTTCTTCTTTTGCTTTTAACCACTGACATTCAGCCCGTTCCTCCAAAAACAGTACCTTTTAAGGTGGCTGAAGAAGGAAATTAAAAAATATATGTAAAATAATCAATGACATTTATAAAAATTAATTTAAATTCAATTTAAACAAATTTTATCCTCATCCAATTAGTATTTTTGTCACCTATACAAACACACACATACACAATTTATTTCATAGAAGCTGAATCTATTATTAGGAGAAGTGATTGTATTAGTAAAATGTCATTAGTAAAATAACCCTCTCAGGTACATTACTAAAGACCAACAATGGTTCAAAACATAAGGCCTCAAATTCATTCATTCATTCATTTTCTATAGCCACCCATCTCAAGCAAGTGGCACTGATCGGCAAACAATCACAAAACAATTAAAAACAATTACAGTATAATACAAATTAAATATATATGGCAACTGAGAAAAAATTATCATAGGTATCAGTATTTCCAAGAAACAGAACTCTTACCAATGCCCTTGTTTTATTAACTAATAAAAAGTGTTGTTTGCATTACTAAGAATTCATTGGGGTTCCTAGAGATTAGTAGGAATGATTGATGTTTGGGCTTTTTTCCTGAATAAAAATATATAAGATTGTGATGTAAATCTCATGTGGAAACAAATTCTTCTTTTTATTGATTACTTTTTATAAATTCAACTATGATTGGTTGATATTTATATGATCTGAAGAGAAACCAGAGTATAGGGTTGATGTTAGAGGAAACAAAAAATCTTAATCATTATGTTATCTTGGACCCTTTGTCTTGCCTTCCTTATATAATTTTCACATGCAAGTAATACAGGTTTAGCATAGTTAGGATGTAAATCAGGACTTAAACCACTAAGGAAACTCCTCATAACAATTTTGCAGTAAGCCTGCAATATTCTTGGTCTGAAACTAACACAAAAGTCCAAACTTATCAAGGAAAATAGAAATAACATAAAAATAGCTCATAGTATGTGATAGAAATTTACAGAGTCCTTAAGTGTTGAAGATCTTGAGGGTAGATTATCCCAAAGCAGAGTTTTTTAGACCTACATAAAATGATCAGAGATGAGTAATTTTTCAGGTTACCTAATATTCTTGTTCTGGATGAATGTTAACAACAAAAAAGTAGTGAGGAATTAGAATAAATATTGTAAATCTCTATGCAAGTGAAGTTTAAGACTAAAGTCTGATATACTAGACAGTAATGAATATTTCTTCTGAATAAATATGCACAGAATTACACAGCATGTTAGATTAAACTTTGTCATGGACAAAACAAAAGTGTCAGGTTGCACCAGGACCTATTGGAAGTAAGACAAAATGGCTGTTCTAGTTTGAAAACAAAGCCTTCCGTTAACCAGCTTCCTCTTTATCAGAATATATGAGTTCCTTGTAAGGCAAAGACAAGAAGTAAAAGCTAATACAACCTCATTTGTGCAACACTATCTTAACTCAATGATTCATCTTCCAATTTTCAGAATTTTTCCCAAGGACAATAAATATTGCATTTGACAAAGGTGATATAAATGAAAAGAAGTACTTCAAGCAAAGATTTTTGTTTTTAGAGTAATCAAAAAAGTGCTATACAATCTTGCATAGGAACCGATTTTACCAATGGAGCATTTTGAGTTGAAATGGCAGGCCACACCCTTTCTCTTAGCCATTGAGCCATTGGCATGCTCACCAATTCTCATTCATCCCTTCCAACTATCTTCAATGTGCTTTCTGCTGCCTTTGTATTTTTTTAAATCTGGAAATGCTAATGATAGATAGTCCAGAAGAATGCCAGACATCTATTCCTCTTTTCTGCCCTTTCAACCTGTTGTATTTTTTCTGCAGCAGACGAAGACAAGACAGTCTTAACCTTTATATATTCTTTTGCTGTCTTCTCTTTGTGCTTCAAGCATGAAGTATTGAATTTCAAGAAACACAGAAGGATGACATTCTTAAAGAAAGAATGGAACAAATTCAAAAAGCACTTTTTTTCAGCCCTTCTCTTTTAGCCACTCATATCTACCAACATTAGAATTAGTGTTTACCTGGCTCCAAATGAAGTGCCTTATTAAGCTTAAGAGCTCCTCAACACTATAAATCTTGGAAAACTCTAATCTTGAATGTGTTCTCTTTTGTTGAATATTATCAGCATACTTAACAAGTATTCTTGGGAGTTTCGTGGGGGATGCAAGACTGTGAAGGTAATGTACTTAACTGCATACATAATTTAGAAGAAATATAATTGAAATGTCATTGGCAACTTCAGATTTGTACAGGTAGTTCTGTGCAACCATTCAGTTACAATGCACTCCAAAAACCTACTTAAGATTTGGAACATCTGGGCCTCACCTCAAGTCATGTGATTGTATTTTGGACACATGGCAATCAGCACTTAATGACCACCACAGTAAAGGTTGTAAAATCAGGTGTGATCACTTGGTAACCACTTTATGACAGTCCTTATTTATAACCAAAATTGCAGGCTTAATTATGGCTGTAAATTGAAGACTACTTGTACTAGTTTGAACACTAATTATAATCAGTTTATCACAAGGTATTCTGGAACGTGCTTGATTTTTGGAGAAGACTAACAATTGTTTGCTAAACATCTCCATAATTTAATGGAACAGTTTCAGGGACCCTTGTCTAGGAAAAATTCCAGTTTGGAATGATACAAAAAATGTAGCAATAACTCAATAAACCTAAGAACTTTTGGGAAACATTTATGTATGCTGTCCGAATGAATGTCCCTAAAGTCCAGTTGCCTTTTTCAAGAGGCAACTGGACTTTCTGGTTTTTCTTTGAAGACATTTATCAAAGGCCATTCTTTTGAAGACAACGAAGTCCACATTTTGGATAGAGAGGACCACTGTCAAATCTATGTCAAAATTGAATGGGGAGAGTATACAACATAATCTGTCTCCAGTCTATAACACAATTCTTTCAACAGTTCCAAGAAGGCTCCACACCCATTTGCACTACTCAGGTGACCATGAGGACACAGATAAATCTCCAGGTGGCCTTATGACTCTCTAAAAGAATGCAAAGGACCAGCTGTCTGCCAGCTGGTCGTTTAAATCCTTCCATTCCCCACCATCCAGTCAGAGCTGAAGAAGCTTTTTTGGAGGAGAAGTGAAACATCTTCAAAGAAAAACCAAAAAGTCCAGTTGCTTGTTGGAAAAGCACCCGGGGGACAACCATGGCCTGGATGACTGAGAATCTCCATAGACATTTGTCCAAATGAAAACAAAGTAAAAACAATTTAGTTCTCTGATAAGTACAGTAAAGGAACTTTGCAAGCTGGAAATACAATTCATAAATGTGTCTTAATTATTCTTTCTATGAAATGACTTGTCTATGAAAAAAGCAAATCTGATAGATTTCGTTGTAGCTTTTAAGCAGTTAAATGCTAGTTAAAACCTGTGAACATGTCCACATGATTTCCTTTAAGTAGTGAAGTTCTTAACGAATGGCGCCTCCTGGATTAAGAAAGATCATCCTCACAGATACAATAGGGAGGCAGCTGAAACTTTACCCCTAGATGCAAGTTTTTATTTTCATCTTTCTGTGTACGTACTATTCTTTGAGATAGGCCATCAAAATAAGGGGTTTATCAAAAAATTGCTAGAAAACCTTATAGGATGAGCATGCTACCTCTGGCATTTACATGGCAGCTCTCCTATTGGGGAACGGCCTAAACCGGGCCTGTTTTGTAACTTGTATCTTCACATACAGTACTTAAGAAGCTGATCATATTAACCTCATTCTAAAGCCATCAGAATTATGTCAAATCCTGTTACTTCACATGAAAAGTTATTATTCATCTATGATTGCCTGAATAAAAGAAGCAGGATTTAACAGAAGACTTAAGTGAGTGGATAGATTATAGATGTTTATAATGCAATGTGTAAGATACATAGATACATAGATACATATCTTACAATCTGTAAGATACATAGTCTAAACTTTGGGAGAAAATACTGAACAATATTTTAAAATTCTTCTTCATGGGCTCAGTTTCCATTTCAATTTTATAACATCAACATTTGACAATTTTAAGAATCACCTGATGAGTTGCTGCCTTTGGGAAGAAAATTGAAAATAAAAAATGCAAGCAAAATGAACATTCATTAAAGAAACAAATAATATTTTCCTTCTATTTTATTTCTTGATGGTAAAGTTAAGAATAGCTACCATGTAGTCTATTTTATACCCCTAACGGTTCTTTTGCTTTACTGCCTTTAATACTCTTCTTATATAGGAAAAAGAGCAATGGAAAAATTATGGGAAATGACAAACGAGGGTGGAGGGGGATCTTTTTAAAAGCCATGTATGAGCCAAGGCATTTGCACAGTAAAAGTTTCATATAGGAGCACTCTTGAGAAAAGGACTATTTCAGAGGTCAGCTTTCAATACAGCCTCTAAAAGTCTTGGACAATACATCACATAACTTCCCTGCCAATGTTGATGGAAACCATAGTCTAACATCTGTGGAAGATATCAGATTGAGAAAGGCTAGTCTTGTCACCTTGAGAAAGCAAATGTGAATATCTGGGTATTCTTTGATAATGTCTCTGGAATTTTGGCAGAAATAATGAATGCTGTTCATTAAAGGACTTAATCAAATTAGGAATGCATCCAAACAAGGAATGAGATAAATTGTTTACAGTCAATAGAGAGTTGTAAATGTGTACCAGTCCATATCTAGATATCCTAAAATGTATGGTCTGGCTAGAAATTTTATGCAACTCAATTCCTATAAGGTTAATTGTCCATCAAAATGAAAAACATCCTGAAAAATTCTTAGATCATACTAAGAATTTGTGGTCATCCAGATGTGATACTACAACTTCTTGCATCTCTCACCACTGGCCATAAATAATAGAAATGCAAATTATAGTTTGCTGACATCTGGAAGGCGACAGGTATTCTATAGTTGCCCTGAAACACTTCTGACACTATAAACAACTATTGAAAAACTGGTCATACTTTAAAAAGTTCAGTCCTGTCTGAATATTTGATTCATGATAAATTCCATCTTGTTAAAAAATTGTTAAATGCTCATAAATTTAATAGTGAAACTTCCCAAATTTTTAAAGTATATTTGTGTTTGCATATGCATGCATATTCACAGATATACACAAATATTCACCCATTCACCTGCATACATGTAAAAATCCTGTTTAGATTTCTGTGGTGGATAATAAGAATATTTAATTTCTTTATAGTTTCTGGAATTTTCATTGTCATTTAAATGTTATTTTACTGTTAACTGTTTGGGAATTAGGCAAAGCCATTATTCAAAAATGAGAATAAGGAGAAGCAAGTAAGTATAATGAATAATTCATGACACCCAATTATATGTTACAGTTCCATGTACTTTTAAACTTGTCTTGCCCGCCTGTCTATTGTGAAATGAAATGATGCGTAAACTCGTAAAAGTCAAGCGGCAGCGCCACACTCTTGGCAGCTGCATGCTCTGAACTTCGCCACCTCTTTTCTGAAATGAGAATCTCAAACACGAAGTTTGGGGGTGGGCGAGATTTGTAAATCCATCTAGACTCATTGCTCTTACAAAAGAAAAAACGGGGAGAACAAAAGAAACGCTTGAAATTAAGGCGATGCGTTTCGATTAGACAGTTCTATTAGCGTAGGGCGATGGTGCAGACGAGAGAAAACAGCATTTAGGGGACCGAGTTCAGGCATTAATTTAGCTGATGAGAGGACGAAGAATCGGAAAAGTTGGTGCCGGGCTTGGGAGTTTAGCGCAAGCTGTTTGCGCTATTTGCGACTTTGCGCAAGGAGCACTAGGTGGCAGTCACCATCTTCGCTTACAGAAAGGGAACTTCTCCGGAGATTTCTGGGGGTACGCGCGAGCGTATGTGAAAAAGGGAACGAGGAAAGATTTTTCTGACTAGGCGGCTAGTCGATCCTATAGCATAAATTACGGGTAGCGTTTCCCTACTCCCTCCGCGTTATAGTAGCAGTAGCAGTAGCAGCAGCACCTTTTACTTACGCAGTATGCAAAGTCTGGGAAATTATTCCCCTTCCTAATAATTTCTCGTGCGCTCCCCCCCCCCGGTGGCTGCCCCCGGGAGAACGCCGCCGCAGGCCCGCCTTCTGCGTCCTCGGACCTTTCATCTGCGGAAAGTTTTATGACACTTGGTTGAATGTGCAAAGTTTTTAATTAGACTCTCCAGACAGCCCGAGGCGGCAGTAGCGCCACGAAGTCTTCCTGCCCTTCCCCTCTGCTTTTTTGCCCCCCCTTTTGCAGCACAACAAGCCGCTCTACTCCTTTGAAGACAATGCCGACTATGTCTACGACGTCATGTGGTCCCCCGTGCACCCCGCGCTCTTCGCCTGCGTCGACGGGATGGGCCGATTGGATCTCTGGAACCTGAATAATGACACCGAGGTGAGGCGGGGAGAGGATCGGGGCTTGGGAGAGGAGGGAGCTGGCGACTTTCTTGCCTATTCTTTCTTTAAAAAAAAAACCACAAACTTTTGCAAAGAAAGCGGGGAAGAGAAGTGGGCTGCGTTGCCTTCCTTAGACCAAGCCTCTTCGTGGCTTGTACTGCGTATTCATTTGAGGGGAAAAGACTTTAGTCTCTCCTTGCCTGCTCCATGGCTCTACCCAAAGCTGCCACAGATTCCCATGCTTGGGAGAAGTGCAGCCGTGGTCTTCCTCGCAGGAAGCTTGTTCTCTCCTCTCTCTATGTACTGTGTCTAAATTAAACAGTTCTTTCACCCTTTATTCCTTTTCCTCTCTCTCTGGCAAATATAAAAGCCTGAAAATCCACCAGAAGTGTAGGGGAAGACCCCCCCGGTTGCACAGTCGCTTTTGCTGATTTGTGGAAAAATATTGCCACTGATACTCGATTATTATCACCACACGAGGCCCGGTGCGCCACGTGAAGGCAGCTGTCCTCTTCTGCAGAGGGGCTGGCGTCTAATGGGCGACAGTACCTACTCCTCCCACTCGACTGTGCCAGATTCCTTTAGGGAAACTTCCCGTTTGTGGTGGGCTACATTTCCCTTCATTCTCAGCCAGGAAGGTTATGGTGGCTGAAAATGATGGGAAGTGTAGACTGGCATCTATAGCTTCACTTTTATCTCTTTATAGATGACAACAAAAAGTGATTTTCTTTTTGGGGATAGGTGAATAACTAGTTTTGTAATAATTACCCCTAACCCTCCCTTCCCCTTTAACTATGCTTCTCTATGTTATAAAGGATAATTTTTCCTTGGAGCCTGCAAGATTTATACTCGTGTAAGTATCAGGCTTAACAATGGTTCAAATAGTTCAAGAAACAGTTCTTATTTTTTTATCCAGAAACACAAACAGGGGTCTTCAAAGCAAATTAATTAACTCTTATTTAATTGTTTTTACATGTTAACATTTGTGATTGTGTTAAATGCACAATGCATTCTGACAAATTTCCTTTAATATTTTTCTACTTAACTGCAGAAGCTTATATAGGATCATGGATTAAAAAGAAACTTAGTTTGTTGACAAGTTTTTTATGGGCATAACTCAAGTGCCTGATTCAATATATTAAGCTATATCAGCTTGTTTGTTTTTAGCTTAATATTGTGCTATAATAATAACTCAGCTATTTTGGTTTGTAAACCATGGTTAACATGTTGGCGATAACCTAGCCAGGTGTAATTATTCAGGAAACTGGCTTTGCTTAACCTGGACATTGTACATCCTGGTAGATCATCTTTTACAATTCTCACCACTTGGCATTCTTTACTGGGAATGCTGGAAATCTCAGTCTCCGTATTTGAAGATAGCTCATTTGAGATGTATACATTGCTATCTATCATGGTTAAAGCAACACCATTGTTTTGTGCAGTCCATGTCTGCATTCTGCGATGAATGACTATGTATAACATTACACGGTAAAAAACATTATCCTGAAAAAAATGAAATAGTTCTTTTTATAGCAAAAGAATTTGAGCAAAGGCTGCATGGTTTCAGTCCTTTCCTTACTGGGTTAGGACCATGTTCATTAAATTGAATAGGGCCTGAAAGCTGTACGAGGTTGGGTTTAAAAATAAAGATCAAATCTTGTTAAATTATGGAATTTATATCATTTTAAATATAAGTACTGCCTGATTCTATTTAATTATTTACTCAGTATTTAGCCCACTGAATTCAATGGGGCATCTTCCTGGATACGGATGCATGTATGTACAGCCCTGTTTGAATTTTGGCTATTACTACTTCTCTAGTAGTATTTTGTACTGCAATGTTAAGCAGCAATCCTGATTCTGGATAATTTTACTGTGGCTTTGTGAACCCAGCTATTGTGATTTGCAAATTATAGTTTATCGCATAGCATATTACATAAATCCAGCCACTTTGTCCATTTAGTGCAACGTGCAAACTTCCTCTCAGCTTCACAGTAATATGGGAAAAATAAAAATACATGGAAGCGCTAAACCCAGAAGTAGAGTGATAAAATGATGTGAATTACATCATTTTAATGTTAATATTCACAAGTAGAGAAAAAATTGCTTCTGAAGAAATGTAGATTTACAATGATTAATAGGGAAAATAAGCTGAGAAAATGTCAATAAAATATTGTGTCTGTATAGTAAGTGGATTAATAGTATTTTTTTCTCAATTATTTTAAAAAATATGCATTATTTTTAAATTATCTATTTTAAAAACATGAAGCCTTTTAGTATTAGATTTTTATCCTTCATCTTTTATATGTATCTCAAGGTGGTGAACATACCTAAAATTAAGTATAATATTTTTTCAGATTACAATTTCTGTGCAAATCCTGGCTAGCATCCCTGCAGTTAGATCTGATTTACACATACAGCAGAAGGAAGCTCCACTTATGATTATAATAAATGAGTTATATTTTTCTAGTGTTCTTTTATGGGCAATCAACTAGCAGACACAGGTGGAATACCAGTCATTTGTTAAGACAAGTTAGACTAGAAAGAACCACTTTTTCTTCATATTTTTCTTGAAGAAAAAAGACTGCATGGGAGAAAATTCTTTGCTTGCAGACTTAAGGATTTCAGTCTGTTCTGAACTTCTCTTTCAGTCTTGCATTTAAAGATGTGGCCTAAACTAGGATATTTATTACTTAATAGATGTTCAGTTTTATTCTGAAAAGTAAACCAGGAGAAACCCTCACTTTTGTAAAGTTCATTTGTTATTTGAAGGTGATTACTCAGGAAATTATGTACATATATATCAGGCATGAACATAGGCTGATAAAGGCAGATACATTATCATTTTACATTTATTGTGGCAAGGCTTACAATAAATACCTATAAATAAAACCTTGCTTTATTGCAAAAGTAAAAATAATAAATGAAATATTCTTGGGATATTCTGAATTCATATTTAGCAAACAAGTGCTGCTGTAAAGCATATTGTAGTTTAAATCAAATTAGTATCATTAATTCTTATACTTTAAGTTACCACTATTATTTAGTTCCTATTTATGTTCTGCTGTGAGAGTCTTCTGTTTTTAAACCAAGATGTGGGATATACATATTCTAAATAAATATTTTGAGAGCTTTCACCCTTTTGTGCAGTTTGTATTTTCTCTTTCGAAGCACACACACTTTTTTCTTTGCAAGGCTTGTCTTGCAATTAAATTTTTGAAATGTAAGAGCAAAGATTTCCATTCCAGTAGCAGCCAGAAATATAAAAAGAGAAATCGGATAGAGAAAAGATTGTTGCCCATTTAGCATTGAAAGAGCTGAAATGGGAGATAATAAAAAGGGAGAATTTGAGAAGATACATTTGGTTCATGAAAATCAATATTTTTGCTGTAGTTGTTTTTGCTGTCCTTTATTATTTTGTCTCATGTTATTTTATTCTGAATTCAAAGGATGTGCAGTTTCTTCTCTTTTCCCATTGTGAAATAAGAGTGCGTGTTCTTTATTTTTATAGAAATGGTCTCTTGAACCTTTTATTCCCCTTTTTCCCCCCAAGAACAATCTTGCCATTCAGAAACAATGCCACAACCAAGGTTTGAACTTGAGTTCTGATAAGTATTACCTCATACGAACTAACATCAGTGCATTTTGAAGTGTTCTTTAACTGAAATTCTGATAGAATTGTATAACAATTCTATCTAGAATTGATAACAATACGGTAATGCAGAATAAAGCAATGAGACCTATAAAGCAGCTATATGAAAGTAAATAATAACACATTTCACTTTTGTAGCTGCAGAAGAATAGCTGTATTAGCAAGAACAGAAAATCCAGAGTATGCATTGGTACGATACATGTGTGAGGCAGGCACTGTTAAGGCAAGACAAATTTTAACAAATTGGATAGTATGTAAAGGGGGCAGATGAGAACGAATTTATGTGTAAGTGGAGATATAGCACGGAATTAACTCAGCCAATATAGCAAAAGCAATATGTTAACGATTTTCTTTTTCTTCACTTTTTATTTAGCTTTCCTTTCACATCACTAATGTATTTCATAATAGAAGAAAATATACATGTTTACTGATTTGGCTGTAAATCATGTAAGACAGGTAAGGAAGGACAAATTCTGAAAACTGGATTGTCAAGTAGAGACTGTAGATCTTTTGAAGTGTTCTTAGCAGGAAGTTTCAGAGGCAGCTTAATTATAAAGTAGCTGAATAGGGAGGATTTTTTCCCCTTTAGTTTTTACTTTAAGGTAAGGGGACAATTTGGAAGAGGGAACACATCTTCACAGATGTTATTGTTAGGAGATTTGATTATCAATATTCTAAAAATTCTTAAGAGCAAATCTTGCTGCTTTTAAAATGAATGGGAAGAAATATGTCCCCTTTTTAATTGACACAGTGAGTCTTCTTTACATAGGATGTGGAAACTGTTCTTTGATCAGGGCAAAAGAGCTTGTGAAATTGAACAAGAATATAGCCATAGGATTTACTTTATTCTCATTTGTTTAATTTGGACTGCTAGTGTATGTTGCATGAAGAAATGTCAGGATTTTTCCTCCTCTTTTTTCCCCCCATTAGGACCCCAGCAGGAATAAATTCAACACAAGCACATTGCCAGTAAAAACTAATCAGAGACCCACAGTAGCAACCAAGGAGAAAATGCTTTAACAACTGAAAGCGATTTTCCTTTTGATCCTTTGCCTGGCAATTTAAAATTGTACAAAACAATGGTTTTATTCCCTGAGAAGTATTGGGCCACAATCCAGGCAGCGTTAAGTGCGCTGGGCACCACTTTAAGAGATAAAGCAAAGCCAGTCCTAAACTTATATCAATTCCAATAAAATTAAAGTGCCCTAGTTTGAATCAAACCCTTATCATTAATAAGTCGATTTTTAGTTCTACGTGTCTATAATCAGAGAAAAATCTGATTTATTAGATAGATGGATTTATCTTAGACTAATAACATGGTTGCAATACCACAGCTTTAATAGACTAATCTGTTTAATAAACAGGCAAAATTATTGGGAGGCAAGTTGGTTAGCATTATAATTTTGTGGTAAAAAGGCAGACATTGCTTTAGAACAGGTGTTACGATTTTCAAATTTATAGTTTAAATCATTGGGAATTTTGAAAATCTTAACATAAGTCTTGCACTTCAGTTCCCAGTGATTTAAATTGAACTTGTTTTTCCACAAGTTTGGGATCAAGTTATTGATCAGCTTAAGCTAAGTATTTTGATGCGACTCAATTACAGACAAGAGTGTTGGCAATATATAACTTGTAAGATGCCACATTGTGTGTTTTTATTGTAGCAAAGATACGCAATATGGACTCCCAGTTGAGTACAGCGAGCCTACTGATCCATAGCACAACTTGAAATGACAGGTCATAGGAGCTTTGTTCCTAGAAGTTGCTTTGAGCGCTTCAAGTAAATAATGGCAAAGCTAATTAGGAACAGATTATAGATGTATACATGGTTGGTATAAAATGGGCCTTAAATGTTTGTGGTATTTACAGAAAGGTCTTGGAAAGGTTTCTTGCTGCAATTCTTGGGAGAAGCTGCAGTGTTGAACTCTTGGGACAATAACAGCAATTTCCCAAGTTCATAGTTTAATTAATTTAGTCTGAACATTTATATTCTGCTTTTCTCTTAAATATTCAAAATAGATAATGGTAAGAAGATACAGTTTTGATGAGAAATGCAGGCAGAAATACAAATTAGTAAGACTATCAAAACAATGCAAAGACTAAAAGTTGACACCAAAACATGAACATTATAAGTCAGGTATATTAAGCATGATAAAATGAACCATCACCTCTCGGAAAGTGAGCAAGGATCACAACCTGTTTGTGACAAAAGTTTGTCCTTATAAGTGTAATATAGCATAATTTATAACAATTTTCTGAATCTGGTGCTTTCCAGATGTGTTGGCACTACCAATAATAGAATTCATAGTCAGCAGAACCAATGAACAGAGATGTCTGTGTTGTAGCATAGAACAGAATTCACAGAACCAGTGAAGGCTGTATTTGGCAATTCCATACAATTATCTTTAAATTATTTCATGGACATATGTAGATAAATTTTAGTTTACAAAATTCTTGATGCATGTAGAATTCCTGTTTTAAAGCACTGTTGGCTTTCTATTTGTTAAAAGGGTTGAATTAGTTATCTTTTGATGCAGGTTTTTTGTAACCCTTGGTTGATTATGGGAGTTTGGATGTACTTGTTTATCACAAATTGAAAGCAATAAGAGAAATCCTTAAAGTTTAAAATAATGTTGCTAATCAGATATTAGTTATCGTATGTACTTGAGTATAAGCTGATGCGAATATAAGCCAAGGCACCTAATTTCACCACAAAAAACTGGGAAAACTTATTGACTCGAGTATAAGCCTAGGGTGGGAAATGCAGCAGCTACTGGTAAATTTCAAAATAAAAATAGATACCAATAAAATTACATTAATTGAGGCATCAGTAGGTTAAATGTTTTTGAATATTTATTTCAAAGAAAAACAGTAAACTAGCTCTGTAAGTGCATAGTGAAACTACACTATAACTAAATTACACAAGAGAATGTAGTATATATACCAAAAATAATTCAATAACAATTTAATCTGATACATTGGGTTACGTGATGTAGGGCTTGATCTAATTTCAGGCAAGTTCAAGCCTCTGTTAAGAGATACCTGCATTCTCTCTCTTTTTCCCTTCCTTTTTCTTTTTTTTTCTCTTTCTTTCTTTGTCTCTTTCTTTCTTTCTTCTCTCTCTCTTTCTTTCTCCCTCCCTTTCTCCTTTCGCCCTTTCTGTGAAGAACCCCAGAAGGTCTTTGGCAGGAGGAAGAAAAGCCGGAAATTGTGAAACGTTTTGTAGCGTACCCTGAGCAATGATAGCTAGTGCAAGCACTTACAATAAGCTCTCAACTCAAGTTCAGTGAATTTAGGGATCCCCAAACAGTGAGGATGAAGTGTGAGTAAAAGGGTTTATCCTTCCCACCCTCTCTCCCCACCCTCTTTCTTTCTCCCTCCCTTTCTCCATCTCATCTGGCATTCTTAGAGGTCCACTATTGATTAGCTTAGCCTGAGCAAGGACAGCTAGCAGCCAGCCTATTAGAATAAGCTCTCAACTCAAAGTCAGTGCATGTGGGAATCTCCTTAAACAGTGAGGATTTCTTTGTTTCTTTCTCCCTTGAAGCCCTTCCCCCCCCCAGCTTGTTTTTGCTTCCAGGGGGCTGCAGGGGGTCTTGCTAAGCACCTCCACAGGGGCCATTTTGGCCTTAGCAAACCTCCCTGCAGCCCCTGGAAACAAAAATGGGTTGCAGGAAAAAAGGCATTTTCCCCTCACTAGAGTATAAGCCAGGGGGGGTTTCCAGCATAAAAAATGTGCTGAAAAATTCGGCGTATACTTGAGTATATACAGTATCTATCAAATGAAAGTGGTATTTTTTCCATTTCATGTTTGACCTATTCAATTTAACAACAACAACAACAACAACAAAACTAACAAATATCCATTGATCTATATTTCCACATTCTCTTAGTCAGTAACCATTTATTTAAAATGGCATGATTTGAGAAAAAATGTTATCGTTAATTGTATTTTCTTCCACTTGAGCTAAAACAAAATTATTCATTCATGCCTTCTTATGAATATATTTTTAGTTATATTCATGTCTTTTCCATGAATGTAATTTTCATTATATCCCAAACATATATGGAATGTAGTTAACATTTTTCTGCCAATTCTTTCATATTAGAAATAATACATTATTACTATTATTATATTAATCTTTCATTGCATCTTGTTTTAAAACATATGTTGATCAACTCAAGGCAGCAAACATAATAATATCTCTTATTTTCCCTACAATAGCAATCCTGTTAAGTGGACTTGGTTGAGAGAGGATGACTAGCTAAATGTCATCCAGCAAGATTTCATGCTTATGGTTAAGGGAGTGTTGGAACTCACAGCCTTCTGGTTTCTAGGCCAGTATCTTAACTACTGCACCAAACTGGCCTTCATGTGACTTGAATTAATAATTAATTAAAATGGTTTAAAAATTGGATTTCAGGACCCTGTAAGGACAGCTATGAAATGATTCATTCAATTCTTCTGAATTTTCTACTCTTGAGTTCCAATGTTTATTCTCAAATGAGAAGAATTGTTCTGTTTGGATGAAATATCATTATGTTTGAATGATGGATGCCATAGTTTAGGGAGAGAAAGTGAATACCTCTTTCCAGATTTATTACTTCTCAGATAGGCATTCATTTTACATTTGGATGCTGAATTTTGAAATAAGAAAACCAGAATTAGAACATTGTTCTAATTTATCTAGACTTCTATAAACAAGGATTATATGCTTTAAAATTAAATAAACAAGTTAGTTTTAATAATTACTCCACAAATTAACAATTTTTTTCAAACACTGTAGTTCTATCTATGCTTATTTTTTATTTTTAGTATATATTTTTCATTGTAAGCAGAACAAATATATGGCGCTGTAATCATATGCTTAATGTTTTTGTTACATTGTAATTTGTAGCATATTTTTTATACTTTTAAGTTAGGTTTTTAATTTTAAAATTTTTGGACAGTCCTTCACTCACAACATAATACATTAATCTGTAGCAGTGTTTTTTCAACCTAGGCATCTTTAAGATATATGGCCCAACTCCCAGAATTTCGCAGCTTGCAGGTTAGCAGTGCATGAACAATTAAACTCAAAAATTGGAAAAAACTAGGAAAGTTTTTGGGTTTTAATCAGATGTTTTAGAGAAGACAATGTTGGTCCTGAGGATAATATTCCAACACTGGTTGGGGACTTCTGAAAAAGTCTTTTTGTAACTTTTTAATTCACTTATCAAAGAAACTGATACGTCTTTCAGATGGTCTTCATATATACTCTATGCATATTTGTGTGATTTTAAATGCAAATTTATACCAATAAAAATTGCTTCTTAATTATAGAAGTGTTATTTGTCAAATATTTAACAAGCATTGACACATGAAAAAATTAAAGTACTTTTTTATTTTTTATTTATTTTTATTTTTAAATAGTTATTTTTAAAGTAAGTCATATTCTCTATTGAAAATATTAAGAAGCTATTTTTATTTGTATAAATTTTGTTGAAAATATTCCAAAGAATCTCAGAACATCAGCTAAGAAGTAAAGTTCATCCTTCATAAATTCTTTATTTTGGCGGGGGAGGTGGGTATAAACTTGCCAATTGAAGTAGGTTAACCTTATTTCTGATAAGCAAGACAAAGTTTCAGGAAGAAACACATAGTTTTCATTTTATAAAAGAGAACATCAAAGTTGAGTGTGTCCACTTTGAAATCCTTTCCTTTATCTTAATGTTTGTTATTAGGTTGAGGGTTGTAGAGTCCAGCCAGTGACTGGTAAGAAATTGAGTAGATCTTACTCAAAATTAGCTTACTAACGATTTTATGAGCTAAAATTTGAATCCATTTCTGTGATATTTACTTACTTGTTTATTTGTTACTGAATAATTTGATTTTATAAAGCAATGGAAATTATGTGTACATAACAATCCAGGTGGTATTCCTCATGATACATGTATTTAATCTAAACTGATTTTAATTCAGAAACCTCAGTTGATTCAACTTCAGTCCTCAGATTTCATATTTACATATAATTGTTACTGTACAATATATAGAATATGTAGACCAGTTTACTGTATGGCATGACTGCTGTGCTCTTGATTTGACCAGTTTAGCTTTTGTAGCTCCTCATATGCTTTTCCTAGACAATGTGTTCTTCAGTTTTGCAAAATGAAATGTAAGTAAAAGAAATAACATGAAAGTTATTAATGCCCCATTTTTAATCCTCTTTTTTGTTTGTTTGTTTATTTCTGACCTCATCCTGTGTCCTCTGAACTAATTGCTTGAGGTCAGTAAAATGTTTATACAAAACCTACAAGGATAGGATCTCTCAGTTTTCAATTTATGCTTGGTACCACATGTAAGCTCATTAGTCTTTGCTAGTCATCTTTTGATCTTCTATTAGGCCACATGGGGGAGAAAATGCAATGCTGGTTTTAGCATGTTTCAAGCTTGGATTAAAAAAAACACAACAATTTAAACATTTGTGTCCCTTGGTCTTCATGTATTGTCCCTAAGCCTTTCTGCCATTTAAAAGTTTGGTTTTCCTCCGCTGTTTCTTCTCTTTTCATATTCTTCATGTAAAAGACGATGAATTCCTTCCTACCTATGTGTTTTATGAATGTCCTCATCCATATTAGACTAATATCTTTGATAGGTTCCAACAGCTAGTGTGACCATTGAAGGAGCTTCTGCCCTTAATCGTGTCCGTTGGAGCCAGGCTGGGAAAGAAGTAGCAGTCGGCGACTCTGAAGGACGGATCTGGATCTATGATGTTGGAGAGGTACTTAATGATCTTTATAAATATTTGGATGTTTTGTAATGGATTTTCAAAGAATGCTCATGCAGTCAACTCAGTCTGGTCTGGGAAGCTAAGCAGAGCCTACTTAATATTGGAATATAACAAAAATTTATGCAAGAAGCCATAATAATTGAAGGGTAATAATGCCCATGATGATACAAGATCACAAACACAATCCTTGTATATTTTAACCTAAAATTTTGTTGCTTTCCTTTCCTGACAACCTGCAAGCACTTATGAGATAAGAGGCCACCAAGGAATGGCAAAGGGCTAGAATGTGAAGTGAAAAAAAGATAAACAGCCAGGAAGAAGGCAATAGCAAACCCTACTGCCAAGCAGGTTACATGGAGGTGCTTGTGTAATTATCAGGAGTTGAGCTTGAGTTAAAAGAGGCTTGACCTTGATCCTAATATTGGAGTTAAATTAGTGTATCATTTCAGAAGCATAATTATCTGAAGCAATGTGAAATCAGTCTTTTAGTGAAACTAGGGGAGCTTCAGTTTCTAATACAAATACTTGAAATGTTCCTATATACTACAGTTATTAAGATAAATTTCACGACGTATACCCACCACATTTAAAATGGTAATCCATTTTAATTTAATTATTTTTAAATAATTAAATAGTTAATTATTAATTTTGTTAACTTGATTACTGTTCATTCCATTGACTTCATTTTAGAATATATTTAACACCTTGATTTCATTCATTCAGAATTATGCAATAAAAGAGTTTTTAAATATTTTTAAATAGGTTCTTACCCTAGATGAACTTCTATGTTTTATACCAAGCTAACAAGATATCAGTGCACTCAAAAAAGTGCTTCCTTTCAGTTCTATAAAATAAATTACAGCCAGGCTAATCAGCTTCCTGGAAAGACTTGCTGTTTAATTTTAGTCTTTCTTCAAGCTTCTAGAAATAATTGATTCTACATGTTCTATAAGCATTTGGGACATAGTACCCTCGTGTCCTATTTTGCAGAAGTTAATTTTTGCATATATTTGGCTTTCTCAGCTAGTCTAGATGTGTCAAATTATTTGGCTTCCACAGCTAATCTAGATAGCTCAAGGTTTAACTCCACGCCTTCCAGGCCAGAATTACTATTGAGTTAAGCAAATATAAAGAATGTATTGATTGATTGCATTTATAAGTATAGCATGAATCATTAGAAGGTAGCTATTAACATCTGAACAGCTGACAAAGGTAAAAAGATAAACCAATTAATTTTTGGTTTATTGGGGGAGGTTAATTACCATACTTTTTGGAGTATAAGACACACTCCTCCCCCCAAAATGGTGGAAATGGTGCGTCTTATAGACCAAATACGACCATTTTTGGCCTCCCAACTCCCCCCCCCGCCATTTTTTTGCAAAAACGGGATGTGCAGAGAGTTTGGGAGGCGTGCAGAATGCTCCTGAGGCAGGGGAGGGCAAACAGGATCCGTGGGAGATTCAGGGCCCGTTTTTCACCTAAAACGGTGCACAGAGGCCTCCCAGTGCTCCTGGGAGTTGGGCAAGGCAAAAACCAGATGCGCGGAGGCCAAAAACTATTTTTTCTTGTTTTCCTCTTTGAAATCTTGGTGCGTCTTATTCTCTGGTGTGTCTTATAGTCCAAAAAATACAGATATATTATTTTTTGAATGGTTGCAACTATTTCTAAATATGCATAGGAAAATATGCATTTCTCTATATTGTAGGAAAGAGATTTGCAGAAAAGATTTCTTAGTCTACAGCCATATATGAACAGTGGTGTTACATAACCCCTTTTGGCCATCTTTTATTTTATTATCTTTCTTACTGATAATAAATAAAATGGGCTATAATGCTGTTGCTTAAATGTGTTTGCTAGGTAAGAATGAAATAAAATCTGAAATTGGCCATAAAAAAGCAGTAAGCGGTAGGGCGAACAGTAAGTATAATGGAAATTAGCAACCTGAATAAACCATGTGGCAGTGCAGTTCTGAATTCTTCCTTACAATAAGCTAAAATTGAAGTCAGTGTGTGCTTGATGGACGGTGTCTCTTTGTTGCTGAATGCAGCATAAAGTATACCATCTGCATTACCATTCCTGGAACAGTTAAGGGTGACTTGTGCAGCAATCAGCTTTTATAGACAGAATTTGTTTTTTGTCATTATCTGTGATAGTATACTGAGATCTCCGCCTCCCCACAGTAGGGAAATATTATAGAATATATACAGATTTAGCTTTAACTTACACAAAGTGATTTTATGGCCCATAGCAAAATTGCTTGAGCATGACTCATATTTTTGGCTTTTGCATGCTTTCGTGGGAGCCGCTTTGGCTTGCAAATGACTGCAAAACATCTTGGTGTATCGTTATCATAATTGCTAAACTGTCTGAAGTCATTACACTCAAATTTCTGCTACGGCACTGGCAGGACTTTATTTGCTTTATTTATTTATTATCTGCATTTGGGTGTGGGTGTTCTGAAATATATACATACAATTTTTTCTCATTCTGAGTGATCTGACAGACACTTGAAATACCTGAATTGACAGTATAATCTCTTCATGTCTGTTGTCTGGAGTCTAGACGGGTTGGAGATATGGCTCTTGACTTCTCATACTTCAAGCTACTTGGGATATTGTGTTCATCTCTTTTGGATCAGCCATTAAAATGGAGTTAACTATGTTTTATCTATATTGTGGGTTTTGATGTCTATATTTTTCTTTTCATTTGAGAAGCAGAGTTAGAGCCCAATGCAAAATACATGAGATGTGGAAGTTAAAATCAGAATTCAGTTGGGTCATGTATTAGCATCCTTTGTATTAGTTGATCTGTAGAATGGGATTTTTCAGCCTAGGTGAGTTAAGTTCTATCCTCACCACTGGTCCTAGAATGGTGCTCTACTCTTGTGTCACTGTGTTTTTCTGGGGCTCTTTTGCCTCTTCTGAAACTGAGTTGATTGGCTTCCAGCTAACCTCTTGCTTCAAAAAAAATGCTGCAAATCTGTTTTGCGGTGCAGACACCGGTAGTTCTTGACTTACAACCATAATTGAGATCAGAATTTGCGCTCTTAAATGAACTGGTCATTAAATGATTCATGAATCACACCTGATTTTAGGATCCTTTTTGTAGCAGTCTTTAAGTGAATCAACACAGTTATTAAGCATAAAGACATGCCAGTTGCCAAGTACCCATATTTTCATCACATGGTGATGCTGCAAATGTTGTAATTGCAAAGGCTAGTTTTAAGTCACTATTTTAAGTAATGTCAGCGGTGACAAATGCCTGTTAGTTGAAGATTGCCTGTATTTCCTGTGCAACTGTGCATATGTGGCAGATCTCCAATGGGAACTTGCATCTTGTCTTAGATTCTTCAATTACCTTCCCTCCAGAGTCACGGCACTTTACAAAGCTTCTCCATCAATTTTGGACCATTTTTGAAGATGCACATCATTCGTGTTCCCTAAGCAACAGCCAATTTGATTTTTCCCCACAATAATAAAGAAACAAGGTGCGAATGAAGCTGGTGTGGTGAAGTCCTGTCATTTTTGTGAAGTTCTGGACCAACAATAATCATGGTATCTGAGAAGTGTGGAAAGATTACAGTTTGCATTTGAAAGCAAAAGCAGTGGTTATATAGAAGTATCATTGTACCCTTTGTACAGCATCCCCTGTAAAAATTCTTCTATACTGTCTGCAGTAGGTGCATAACCCTTATTGCAAGATCTTTATTGTCCTTTTTCAGTAATTTAGCTAAACACTTCTGTTTTGTTGCACATACATTTTACCTTGTAGACATTTTCCAAGTGCTGTGCATCTATCGGAGTCTCTTCCCAAGTTTGTACTAGCTGGTGGTTTTGGGGGCACGCATGGTACCTGTGCTGAATCTTTTGCAAATGCCAGACTGCCAGAGAACCAAGGCAGGTAGAGTCAGGAGATGATGATTTTATGGAATTGCTTTTATCTTTGGAACTTCATTGGAACAGGTGAACTCTGTCAAGTTTCCCCTTCTCTTTCCAATGGGATTTGCAAAATTTAAGGTGCTGAGGGTTTTTTTTTTAACCTTGTTTTTCCTTTATGTGTGTGTAGGGGATCGTGTTACTGTTTAATCTGCAGCAACTTTAGAAGGGATGTCCCAAAGATGCTTTTTCAAGAGGCAGCTGGACTTTTTGATTTTTCTTTGAAGATGTTTCGTTCTCATCCAGGAAGCTTCTTGGATGAGAAGTGAAATTTTTTCAAAGAAAAACCAGAAAGTCTAGTTGCCTCTTGAAAACGTACTTTTGGGACAATCATGACCTGGATCTCTATAGACATTGAGAGGGAATGGTGGTTTTTTTATTTCTTCTTAGCATTTCAAGATTAGCAGAAGTAAATTAGCTGCTAAGCATTTGAGGAGTAAAAATGGTGGCTTAGTATTGTTGAAATTAGTAAAGATAGTTTTCACTAAGGAGATCTTCTAGTTTCCCATGAGTGATCAAGATGATTGCAGCTTGTAAGGGTTTATATTCCTTCATCAAATGTCGTACGAAAAGAAAGGTTGCCAGCAAGAAGGCAATTTAGTCTATTAGTTTCTTTGTCCCAATCTCTAGCAAGAGAATTCTGCTTTCAAGAAGACAGCTCTCTGTTGGAAGATTTGAAAAATCCTAAATATCAATCAGGAGCTTTATGTTGGTTCTAGATAGAAAACTGAATCAGGATGTAGATTACTGCTTTTGAAGAGTTCAATCATTCTTTGTTAATATCAATTATATTTCAGTTAAAATAGCTGGGTTTATTTATTTTATCTTTCCACATTTAAATTAGCATATATAAATAAAATAAAATACCTTTGTCTTTTTCAGATTCAATATTTCAGATTTGCCTTTAAAGGCAAATGCCTCTTTCTCTTGAGGTGTCTGTATGTGAGTGTATACATAAAAGAGCATTGTCTAATAATGTGAGTAAATAAGTGGTCTTTATGATGAAGCTTTGTCTTCAAAGCTGGTTGGGTTTGGTGAGCCTCAGAAATAGCAAGTTCAATTGTACTGTAAAAATTCGGATGGCAGAAAAAAAAATCCTCTGCCACATTCTACTAATACCAATTTCTGCTACACAAATTTAATAGAACTGAGAAAGGTATCTCAGCTGTTTATTGTCTGATGTGTTTAAAAATCTATCCCACTCATTCCCAAATTCCAATGTTTTAGGGAAACCTAAGAAAACTTTACTAGACAAATGCCTAAATCTAAAGTCCCCAAAATAAATATCTTCCAAAAATGTAATTGGGTGGAAATTCTGTATTGGTAATTAACTCCATAGAATGTTATAATATTGCATTACAAATATTTTATAATATTGGATTATACATACATTAATGCTACACAATACTGCTAAAAGGCATTTTTTAGGTAATATAATTCCATAACATTGTAGAGCATCCTAATGGGAGACTATAAGAAAAACATTTAAAATGCTAATTATCCAGACGCAAAAGTAAACCATAGTTACTTGGAGTTTTTTGGGGAGTTTTTTTGCAAAAAATAAAGCAGATTGACTAAGAAATAATTATAGCTATTTGTAGTACAGGGAGCTAAATGAAAAAATGATCACCAAATTTGGAGTATAATCTGTACTGCATTAATGTAGTGGAATAATTATTTTCACAATTCAAGTTAACAGACATGCTCTTCCTGATTGGCATCAGCATATGTTTTCTGGAGAAATGTCTTCTGAAACAAGAATTGGTTTGTATAATTAATCATCTTTATGTTCTTCTGCGGTTTAAACTTGCTTTCAATAGCAACCTTGGTCATGACAGATCACTTAATTACAGTGTTAAAAACTTTTTTAATGATTGGTAAAGTTGTAAGAAAGATGGAGGTTTGTTATGATAAGGTACAGATTAGTTTAAAATTACAGAATGCTAAAGTACAAATCAGGTTATTAATGTACTGCTTAAAAATGTAGAAGCACGGTGCCTGATGTACAATTTTAAAGTATTTGCAGACTGCACATAACTCAAATAACCAGCTTTGATTGCATTTTAAAAAGCAAGTCTTACATGACTGATGGAATTTGGGAAATTGGTAATAAACTTTTCCATTGGTGAAACGTAGCCACAGATACCTACTTTAAAGATGGTTTTAATGCAGTATAAAATTTTGTTTAATAGTAATGAAGGGCCAACAAAGCATGATAATTGAGAAAGGAAATTAAAACTGTAGCTTTTTTTTAGTGAGTCAAACACGGTCTTAAAAGATTCTTCAGATGTTTTGGAATTTATTTATTTATAATTTGATTATTTTGATGCTTTCACATCAATGTTGACATCTGACCAATATTTCGACAAATCTCTGCAGGTTTTTTGGCAAAATTTCAGAAGTGGTTTGTCATTGCCTTCTTTCTAAGGCTGAGAGAAAGTAACTTACCCAACTTGCTTTATGCCCAAAGTGGGACTAGAACTCACTCTGGTTTCTAGCCTGGTGCCCTAACCACTGCATTAAACTGGCTCTCAATATTGAGCCAATTTTGAATACAAACTGACATAAGAATAAGAAAAAGATGTAGAAGAGGAGGCAGAGCTGAGTTAAACGAGTTATCAGCGTAGAGTCATTATGTTACCACAAATGGTCTTAAGTCCAACCCCTTTTGAATTCCATTGACCCTAATCTGGTGCCAGTTTAGTATCAAATATTTAGTTGACTAGTTTGTGTATAAGCTTGAATAAATTTTTTTTTCGTAACTGCAACTTATGTATGGTCCTGGTTCTTTGTGTCTGATAATAAGTATTTATTCTGGCTTTTATACCAGTTCTGTTAGCCTTAGTATGTTCATAGTATGTAATGACTGTATTAAAAAACTACTGATCTTTTTCTTGGATAGCCTAAAATTAAATTATTTTAAGCAGAGGAATCATCTGGAAGGGGCAAAAGAATCATGGCACTATCCCATCGCAAGCTATATTTTTGTACAAAAAAGTGATGTACAAAAAAAGTAGAACCTGTGTTGCAATGGTGTGATATGACTTTTATCACATCACTTCTGATTTTAAGCCTATCAGTAATCATCTTAAATAAGTTTATCTTCATAAAATGTTCTTCAGTGGATTAATTTAATTATGCAAAAAAAAAATTTTCTCAAACTTTGGAGAAACGTAGCTAATCACGTGGACTAGGATAAGTAACAGACCTCCCTTTCATGCATGGCCAAGCTTCTCTCCCTTAAACTCTGTTTCCTCCCCACTCAAATAAATATAATTAAAATAGGCATTCTCCTAGTCGATAGAAACGGCAGTCAGTCGATGTGGGTTATGTCAGTGAGGTTCAGCTTTAAGACCGAGACAGCACTAATTTGAATAGTACCGCCCTCTGCCTTCCTTCCCCAGTGTTTGTCTCGGTCTTCAGCGATCAACAGTGTCTTCCTGTGCTCCTGATTACGGTTTGCCTTTGCAAGGAATATTGCCTTGCTCCTTTCTTCCTTTCTTCCCTATTTTTCTCTCCTTTTTACAAAGATTTGAGTTTTTTTTTTCTATTTTTTTCGGACTGTTAGTTGCTGGCGTGAAAGGTTCTCACCCGACTCCGCCGAAGGCCGCGTGACGGCAAGGGACTGCCGGCCGGCAGCTCCCTGGGGGGGGGGGTTGCGATCGCTCCCCTTGGCTCCTGAGTTTTTGACGGAGCCCTTTTTGGCTGCTTTGAAGGGCCTTTGCCCAGCAGCGTTTGTGAGAGCCGCTTTTCCCCGCGGCGTGGCGTTCCGCCTTCTAGCCGTTTTTTCTCGGCTGGCGGCTGCATTTGGACGGGCCTCTGAGGCGTTTGGCGCCAAAAACTTTTTTTCCGTTTTGTGCTGTTGGGACGGCTGGGGGAAGGTCTCCTTTGGTTTTGCCCAGCCTGCGCCTGTTTTTTGCCACAATCGCCCCTTTTTCATCGGGGATTTTTTTCCCGCCCTTTTTGCGGAAGCCTTCTCTGCCCATTTGAACTCCGGCGGCCATTTTAGAATGGCGGAGTCTTCGCGCCAATCGCGCCCAACTGCTAGAGGCTCAAGCAGGCAACATCGACAGGCTCCCGATCCTGAGGAGGGGCCTTCGCAGCCCCCGGCCTCGGCCCCATTAGCTAGACCTTCCAGGGGCAGGGGCTCAACGCAGTCACGGGAAGAATCCCGGCGTCACAAGGCCATTGAGAAAGTGTTCCAAAGGGCCCAAAGTCAACGGGCTGCAACGAATTTGGAGGCCTCTGATTCTGCAACTGTGGCGGCTTGCCACCATCAGGGACGGGAATTGTCACCTGATCATCCTGTGTCAACCAGACAGGCTCCTATTCCTGACAGTGAGTCCCTGTTCCGGACTTTTCCGGAGCCTAACCCATCTGAGTCCGTGGTTGTGCAGGAACAAGGGGGCCCTGTTCTCCCGCCTACTGAGCTGGGGCCTAACCTTCCCTTGCTGGGTTCGGCTTTTCAACTATCCTTGCAGTCAATGATTGCCAAAGCTGTGCAGCAGGGCTTGGCTCAAGGGCTTCAGCAAGGTCTTCAACCAATTGCAGCCCCTCCCCCTTCTACCCAGCATCTTTTGCTTGCCCGGAAGGATCAAGTGGCCGAAACAGAGGAGTATCTTTCTGACCAGGCAGATGATATTTCCTATTTGGAGGAAGAGGAAACTAGGGATGTAGATCTATCGGATGACGAGGGCCTAGTTCCGGATCAGCCAGCCTTTATTGGCCTCTTCAGACCACAGCTTTTCCGCTCGCTGTTATTTAAGGCTCTCGCTACCACCGGCCTGGGCGGTTCATCGGCAGCGGCGACTCCTGCGTCCTCAACTCCGGATCCCAGCGCTTCGGGCCCTGCCTCCTCTCTTTTTGTGGAGCCAACCGTCCAACAGGAAAATATTCCGGCGCCTAAGCTCTTCACGGACGTTGTTCAGCGACAGTGGTCGTTGCCTGGGGCTAGTCCTGCCCCCAATGGTCTGGATAAACGGCTTTATCCTTCGGCTCCTGCCTTGACTGACATTTTACAGATACCTAGCGTGGATGCGCCGGTAGCGGCCTTGGCGTCTTCCTCTCGAATAACGGGCCCAGCTGAGGATTTACTGCGCCCTGAGGATAAGCGAGCGGAGAAGACCTTGATCAAGGCACACCAGTCGGCTGCTTGGGCGGTCCGCACCACCACTGGGTCTTCATTTTTCAACAGGGCAGCGCTGCTTTGGGTCAAACAGCTCCAGAATCGTCTTCCACCCTCAGATTCTCGTACACATCAGGATCTTAACAAAATCGCAGCATCCTTAGAATATTCCGCGGATGCCACTCTAAATTCTGCTCGGTTTGCGGCCAAGTCCATCGGTTGCTCTATCACCTCCCGTCGCCTGCTCTGGCTCCGTCACTGGCAGGCGGATGCCCGGAGCAAATGGCAGTTGGCATCTTCACCTTACTCGCCTGGGTCTCTTTTTGGTCCTCCATTGGAGCCGTTACTCATTGAGACGAGGGATTGTAGGAAGATCCTGCCTTCCGTTTCACGCCGCAGCGAAGCTCGTTATTCTCCCTACCCAAGGTCTCAGTCCTTTCGGACCTCGGATTCTCGATCTCAACGGGGTACCTCTTCTCGAAACCAACCATCTGAATCTCAGGTCAGACAGTCGACTCGTTTCCCAAGTAGGCGGTCCTTTCGGGGTGGCAGAGGGAAACCTTTCCAGGGGGCCAAGTGATTCTCCCTCTGACATTCCTATTGGGGGTCGTCTTGGGATTTTTGCGGCCCGTTGGGCAATTTCTACTTCCGATTTATGGGTTAGAGACACTATCTCTTCGGGGTTAGTTATTGAATTTTTATATCCACCTCCCTTTCGTTTTTTGTCCTGCCCGGTTTCTCGGGACCCTGCTAGACGGTCCCTGATGGCGGAAGCCATTGCTCACTTGCGAGCCATTAATGCAATTCAACCGGTCCCGGCCGAGGAATGGGGTACTGGTTTTTACTCACGTTTGTTTTTGGTCAAGAAATCCTCGGGGGGGTGGCACCCTATCCTTGACCTCAAGGCTCTGAACCGGTATGTTAAATACCACCGGTTTAAGATGCATACCTTGGCGTCTATTTTGGATTCAGTTAGACCGGGAGATTTTCTTTCGTCCATTGATTTAACGGAGGCATACCTGCATGTCCCTATTCACCCTCTTTTTAGACAGTTCCTCCGTTTTCACTATCGGGGAGCCCATTATCAATATTTGGCCCTCCCCTTTGGCCTTTCCTCGGCTCCCCGAGTTTTCTCTAAAATTATGGTGGCTCTGGTTGCCCACATTCGTTCCATCCCGATCAGACTACAGTTTTATTTGGATGATATCTTAATCCAATCATCCTCCCTTTCGGTCGCTCAGCGGGAGGTCACCACCACGATTCAGTTATTACAGGACCATGGTTTCTCCATTAATTTTGCCAAAAGTCATCTGGGCCCCTCTACCTCCCTTCAACATCTGGGTGCGGTTATTGACACTGTGGCTTGTACAGTTGCTCTTTCTCCGGATCGTCAGTCGAGTCTCAGCCCTGGCCCGTCGTTGTTCCATTGAGGGCCGAGCTTCCATTCTCTCCTTGTCAAGGCTTCTGGGTAAGATGGTCTCGACTTTTGGTATTGTTCCATGGTCTCGCCTCCACAGCAGGGATCTGCAATGGTTCCTCCTGCCGCATCAGCGTGCGGGCTCCCACATCAACCACAGGATTGTCTCGTTGCCCCCTTCGTTGGTGGGCTCTCTTCGCTGGTGGATTTCGACGGCTCTCGGCCAAGCGTCTCCCTTTCAGGAACCAGAGAGGATAGTCCTTACCACGGACGCCAGCCTCATGGGGTGGGGCGCCCATTTGGGTCCTCATCTGGCGCAAGGTCAGTGGTCCTCGGCGGAAAGTCGCCTTAACATTAATCTGTTGGAGTTACGAGCTGTTCGTTTGGCTCTTCTGCAGTTTCAGAGTTTGGTTCTTCATCGCGATGTTTTGGTCCTCACCGATAACGTTTCCGCAAAAGCTCATATTAACAAGATGGGGGGCACCCGCTCACGCAGTCTGATGGGGGAGGCTAAATTGTTGGGACTCTGGGCCGAATCTCACCTCAACTCTATCCGTGCGGACCACATTTCAGGGGTGATAAATACGCAGGCGGATTCTCTCAGCCGCCACAGGCTGGACAACGCGGAATGGAGTCTCCCTCGCAGCATCTTTCAGGAGATCGTCTCCCGATTCGGCCTTCCGGCTCTAGACCTTTTCGCGTCTGCCAACAATCATCTTCTTCCAAGGTATTTTTCGCGATACCTCGATCCTGGAGCCGAAGCCACGGACGCTCTTCGCACTCCTTGGCCTCCCGTTCTCTTATATGCCTTCCCTCCTTTTCCCTTGATCTCCAGGGTCCTGTGGAAGTTACTGCAAGAACGGGCGGAGATTATTCTGGTTGCTCCGCAATGGCCGCGGAGGCATTGGTACGCGGACTTGATATCCCTATCTGTGGCTCCTCCTTGGCCCATTCCCGACAATCGGATCAGTCTATTGCAGGGGAACCTTCGTCATCCAGACCCCACATGGTATCACTTGACCGTGTGGCGATTGAGCGGCAAGTGCTGAGGAGGGCCAAAGTTCCTGAGGAAATTATCTCCACGATTCAGGCATCTCGTCGCCCCTCTACTATTAGGATCTACAACGCGACATGGACCTCCTTCGTGACCTGGTGTCGTAAAGCCTCTGTGGATCCCCTCTCGGCCTCCATTCTTCAAGTCCTGCGTTTTCTGCAGGAGGGCCTGCGATTGGGTCTCGCGCCTAATACTCTTCGTCGCCAGGTGGCAGCCATTGCTTCCGTTTTGGCCTGGGGTTCCCCTTCATTAGTTTCCAAGCATCCGATAATTCAACAATTCCTCCGGGGCGCTTCCAATCTGCGCCCTCCCACCGTTCATCGATTCCCGTCGTGGGATCTAAACAAAGTTCTCACAGCCCTGACTAAAGCCCCCTTCGAGCCTCTTCGTCAGTCCTCGCTTCGATTTCTTTCCTTTAAAGTTGTGTTCCTGGTGGCTATTACCTCCGCGCGTCGTATTTCGGAATTGGCGGCGCTCTCCATTCGATCGGATCTATGTATTTTTCACCGGGACCGGGTTGTGTTACGTCTTGACCCTTCTTTCATTCCGAAAGTAAATTTGTTGTTTCATCAATCCCAAGAGATCGTACTTCCTAATTTTTGTCCGTCCCCGACTCATCGTTTAGAACGGCTCTGGCATACACTGGACGTTCGTCGAGCGTTGAAAATTTATATTGCACGTACTGCCGATGTTCGCAAGACGGAGTCTCTCTTTGTTTCTTTTCAACCTTCTTCGATTGGCTGCAAGGCAACGGGGCCTACGCTGGGCAGATGGATACGAGCAGTCATTGCTACGGCCTACCAACAACAATCTTTACCTGTTCCCAGAGGTATTACGGCGCATTCGACAAGGAGCGCTGCCACTTCAGCGGCCTGGGCGACGCAGGCATCCTGGGAAGAGGTATGCAAGGCCGCCACCTGGACCAGCCCTACGCCGTTCATCCGTCATTACAAGGTGGATTCCTTCGCTTCGGCGGATGCGGCTTTCGGACAACGGGTCCTGCAAGCAGTTCTTCCGGACTGAAGGACGGCCTCTCTGTTCCCTCCCTAGGAGCAGCGGCTGTGGTATGTCCCACATCGACTGACTGCCGTTTCTATCGACTAGGAGAATGGACGTTGGCTTACCTGATACGTCCGTTCTCTAGGAGTAAGAAACGGCAGTCAGCCCCTCCCTGGGAGAGGCCTCTTGGCCTGGGGGGGGGGAGGGAATTTTTAATTCTGATTCTTTCTCGTTACAGGAAGACACAATAGTCAGCACTTCGTTCTCGCCAAACACTGGGGAAGGAAGGCAGAGGGCGGTACTATTCAAATTAGTGCTGTCTCGGTCTTAAAGCTGAACCTCACCGACATAACCCACATCGACTGACTGCCGTTTCTTACTCCTAGAGAACGGACGTATCAGGTAAGCCAACGTCCATTCTGTTAAGTATCATCTATCATTGTCTTTTCAGAATGTCTATGGCTGCATTAACAGTCATAAAAATAGTTAAAGAAAGTGTGGAGAACATGGCTGTTGGAATTCTTTCCAATTCCTTTATTAGCAGGGCTCACTGGAAGCATCTATGTTTTGTTCTGTCTAACGGAGCTATGTTGCATGTCTGTGTAGGTTCCTGCTTTCCCCTAACGTTTTGTGTGTATGGGCAGCATAAGGGAACTGGACATGCTTTAATATGAATTCTCTGATCAGGAGAGATTACTGACAATGGAACATTTATTGGAAATAATACTACCCAACATTTTTTTCTTAGATTTTCTTTTAGTGAAAGCTTTTTAGAAGTTTGATAGTAGTCATGGAAAATATGCAGCAGCATTTAGTTCTGGATAAAGATTCAGAAAAGGACTCTGATCTGAGGGTTGCAGACCAAAGAAATATTCCCATTTTGGAGAACTGAGTTCATCCTTTTCATTGCATGTCCTTACAATGCTTGGAGCCTGACTGAATGGAGAAGTGACAATCACTGAGAGATTGAAGAATGGGTTTATTTATACCTCGTTAGACGTTAATGCTGTCTGGTCCTTCGCTGTTTCCAGGGCAGACCTGCGGGCCAGCTCTAAGCACCCTGCGGGCTGAATGTGGCCCCTGGGCTTTGAATTTGACATACCTGATCAGGGGTGGGTTTCAAAACCCGTCGCTACTGTTTTGCTCATGGGTGCCTGCACGTGCGTGCACCGCTTTGTGCATGCGCAGAAGCATCTGGGCGGGTGACAGAGCCTCCTGCCACTGCCACTACTGGTTTGCCGATCCGGGGTGAACCAGTAGCAACCCACCACTGCCCCTGATCTAAAGTAATAATGATTTCAGGTTAGGTATGTAATTCACAGCTAGAGCACATGCTTTATTTCTGAGACTGCCACTCTAGCCCACATAGCATAAAGCATTGCGAATGGGGATAGGATTGCTAGTGTGGTATCCTGCATTGTAGAGAGGATATTGACTTGATTTTTAACAACTTTGGTTTCAAAGTATACTTAAAGGAAGAAAGGCTGTTTAATTTCAGCCTTACAAGATTCAGATTAGGAACCAAGATCATAGGGTCACTTGTTAGTGTGCTTTCTCAAGTATGTTTAGTATGTTTCTAGAATAGCAGGATAGAGAAGGCAGATCTAAATTTTTCGGTGTAAGGTATGGGATTTTCAGTAATACTTTCACAATCATGAAGTTTGGTCCAGTGTGGAGTCTCATGTGGTGGTAGCTCTTAACTTACTGTCAGTGCTGCCATGGCCATTTGAACAATACAGAAACAGAGTTCACAGCAGAAGTTAATTGAGACAAAACCTTGCAAATTAAATTTAAAGAAAGGGCGGTCTAACAGTTCCTCTGATACCTGCTATGCAATGGATGGAGGCAGTCTTCAGTCTGCCTGTGGTATTCCACCCCTTCAGTTATGCACACCAATGTATACATAGAACTGATTAAAATCATCTGCATGCAGTTTTCTGGCTTCAGCCTTCTTGCCAGTGGTTTCATCCATTGTTAGCATGGAGGCTGGGCTCCCTGAGAGTTAAGCACAGTGGTGCGCTTGTTAGGCTCTGGGTTCCTTTGGTGGCCTTTTTCTTCTAGATTACCTCCCACTTTGTTTCCAGCCATGTGTGTGGCACTGGGAGCTGCCTGGAAAAATACTGACTTTTTCAACTCTATATAAAGCAAAATAATGAAGGAGTTTTGATACCACCGCAGGATCAAAGCCAGAATAGGTAGTATATATAATGGTATATGTTTGCCTGTACTGAGTTAGCAGCAAAATATCTTCTCAGGCCTCAGACTAATCAAACTGCTTCTACAGTCAGAGTAAAAATGTGACATAGAAACTTTTCCCTATAAGATTGCAGTGCTTTAAGATTTGAAAAGGATCGGGCCTATTATTGTCAAAAGGAAGTGAAAATTATCCACGTATAATTTTTTTGTCAACTGTGTTCTTGTCACAGATTTATAAAGAAAAAAATGTCTATGCAGAAATCGAGGTGTAAATCACAGGGTTGTGCTCTGCTCTAGCATTGTACAAAGTCAGTAATGGCAAAAATAAAGTGTCCAGCTTGTCTCACAGCAATTCAAGATGGCTTTTAACTTGAGGTAGGACAGAAGAGCTGTCTGTTTCTGATTCACGATCTTGTGTGGAGTGTCCCTTCTAATATGTCAGGTAGGAACTGTGCATAAGAGGTTTATTTTTTTTTAAAAAAAAACCCTGATAACTTTTTTGTTGAGAAAAAAAATACTATAATAAGGGAGGAAAAGGAGAAGGACTATGAGATTCTGAGATGAACAGGTCCACCTTTCCATCAGTGTGGCTCTTATTCTTGGTTGGTCCCGTTACAGCAGTTGCATAGATGTGTGGGAGAAGGTCAAGAAATGAATTGACTGCTACTCTAGGAGGATTCTGATTTTCCCAATTGTTTTACAGAATTGGGAACAATCAGGATACCCTCTTTCTTTCTTTCTCTCTCTCTTTCCCTCTCCCTCCTCTCTCTCCCCACCCCATCTCACACACATACATGCACTACAATTATGGATTGGCAGTTTCCAGAGATGTTAATCCAGCCATATTATCAGGTGACTTTTTCCGGCCTTAGAAAGTCAGGCAGCTAGAAATGAGTGCTCATGCTCCATATTTTTCACAGTATAAGACGCACCCCCCCCCCCAATATGGGTGAAAATTTCAGTGCGTCTTATAGGCTGAATATGGGCCTGTTTTGGGGCTTCAGTGTGTCATGTTTTCACTCTCCCTGGCCCCCAGAAGCACTCTGCAGGCCAAAAATGGCTGTGGTTTTGCCAAAAACGGGATGCGCGGAGGGTTTGGAAGACCAAAAATGGGCCAGTTTTTGGCCTGCAAATTGCTTCTGGGGACCAGGGAGGGCAAAAGCAGGACATGCAGAGGCCAAAACTATTTTTTTTTCTTTTCTTCCATTAACTCTAGATGCAACTTAGTCCACCTAAATCATATACGTTGCACCTAAATCTAGGTGCAATTTATAGAAAAATACGGTAATTCACTATTTCTGCTTCCTGTGTTCTCTGGAATCTCAGCTGGGAAAGCAAAAGTGAAACATTTGTCAGGTGAGTTGTATGCCATTTTTCGACCTCTCGTGCCACAGTTGTTAGGTGAATCTGGCTTCCCCATTGACTTTGCTCAACAGAAGACCACAAAAGCTGATCACATGATCCCGAGACACTGCAACCGTCATAAACATGAACCAGTTGCTAAGCATCTGAATTTTGATCACATGACCATAAAGATATTGTAACGGTTGTAAGTATGAAAAACAGTCATAAGTCACTTTTTTCCATGCCGTTGTAACTTTGAATGGTCACTAAATGAACTGTTGTAAGTCAAGAACTACCTGTACGTTCTAAAGACTATTTAGTTGCATTTAAGACTAAAGAGGAAATATGTACAGTAGACCTCAAAGCTGAATGCTTTTCTTAGAGCAATGTGTAAATAGGATAGAAATTGTGTTTATATATATATATAAAGAGCAAACAGTTAATAGTTAATGCTCCCTTGAGATACAATTTTTCTGAAATGATTTTGTTAAATTGAAAGATTACAAGGCTACTGGTAAACCACACTTTAACTTTATTTGGAAGTTTCATCTTAATCATTATAACTTACTTGTCTTGCTGATGCTATTGGAGGAAGCAAACTAAAATTAACTCAAATTCTTTTTTGCGGTCCTTAATTAGCCAGCTTTTCAAAATCTTTTTAACTAGTTGTCTCGGAGCCACACATAATTTAGAACAGAGAATATCAAAATGAGAATGCTAAAACGTGAATTTCTGTAAAATAACATTCCTCTTTCCAAATAAAGGCTTCTTTCATTGAAAATGGAGAAAAAAATGGTGAAATGGATGTGGAACCGATGCCATCCAAAACCATTTTTGCATCTGAAAAAGAAAACTAAAATGTCTCTACTCCATTTTCAGTTTTGAGAAATGGCCAAAGAAATGGAGGTTGAAGACTGAAAACAGTGCCATGGCAAAGTGCCTTCTAACCTTGACTTTTAGAAAACTCTGAAAAATATCAAAATATTTTTTCATTTGGAAGAAAAGAAACTGTAAGATTGTGCAAAAGGGATATCCAGCTATATATCGATAGGACAGTGTAAGAAATTACTAGTTAGAGGCGTATTTAACACAGGATAAGAGCATTCTGGGTAAGGTGGCAATAATATGTAGGTAGTCCTCAACAAATAACAATTCATTTCAAAGTTACAACAGCACTGAAAAAAGTGACTTCACACTTATGACCATTGTAGCATCCCCATGGTCACATGATCAAAATTCAGATGCTTGTTAACTGACTCATATTTATGATGATTAGAGTGCCCAGAGATCATGTGATTCACCTTTTGTGACCTGACAAAGTCAGTGGGGAAACCAGTTTCACCTAACAACTATGTTACTAATTTAACAACTGGCAAGAAAAGTTGTAAAATGGGGCAAAACAAATGTTTACCTTAGCAACAAAAATGCTGTGCTCAATTCTGGTCGTATGTTGAGGGCTATCTATAGGGTGGCTGCGTCAAACTAAAGGGCAGAAAGGATTTTCTCATTATTTTGTTCAGACTATTAAAATACTTAGCATATTATTAGGATTTTAAAAAATCTTTCAACTCTACTTTGGGCATCATCTTTTGTTGTTTCTTCTGCATGAGAAACAAACTATTCATTTTGACCATCATCACTAAATAAGGTTCTGTGAGCCATGTCATTCTAGCTTCCTGAAGATATGAGGCAACAGATGTGATAAAGCAGAAGTGGTTTTCTTGCTCATTTAAAAGAAGGAATTAACTATCTCATTTCCAATATTGGGTTTCTTGGCCTTTTTGGAAGAATATCAGGAGATTGACATTTCCTGAAATAATCAAAGGCTGAGTTCTTTTGACTGACTGCCTTGCTGTATTCCAGAATGTTCTAAGGTTTTTTGTTTTGCTCACCATGATGAAAAAAGATGTTGACACTGTAGAACACAGGTGTCAACCTTGCTGTATCATGTGATGTTTTGTGACGGTTTTCCCATTCACGGAGTTTGGATGGGTGTGGCCTGCATGTGATGCATCTGGCCTATGGGCTGCCGGTTTGACACTCTAGAAAAAATGCAGAGAAGAGCAACAAAGATGATTAGGGGACTGAAGGCTGAAACAGAAAAGAATAGTTACTGGAATTGGGTATGTTTAATGAAACAAAGGACTGGGGTGACATGATAGCTGTGTTCCAATATCTCATGAGATATTGAGAAACAAGAGGGAGTCTTGTTTCTCCAAAGTACCTAAGGGCAGGACAAGAATCAATGGGTAGAAACCAATCAAAGAAAAAAGCAATCCAGAACGAAGAAGAAATTTCCTGACAGTTAGAACAATTAATCAGTAGAACAACTTGCCTCCAGATGTTGTGAATTCTTCAACACTGGAAGTTTTTAAGAAGGGATTGGAGAACCATTTGTCTAAATGGTATAAGGTTTCCTGCCTCTGTGCAAGGAGTTGGACTAGAAGATTGCCATATTGGCAGAGGCTTTTTTAAAAAGTCTGTCGATCAGGCAACTCAGCTTGGATCGTCAGAGGCATTTAAAAGAAAAAAAAGGGTTTTTTTCTTTTAAATGCCTCTGACGATCCAAGCTGAGTTTCTTAAAAAGCCTCTGCCGATTAGGCAACTCAGCGGGCGATCTGGTCCGAATTGGGAGCATTTCACCCCTGATTTTTACTATATATTTGTAGTGGAAGTCACTATTTCCTAGAGGAGAAGGGAAATTGGTCCCATAGTTGAATCTATGCCAGAGAGATTGGAAACACAAAGCTGTTGTGTACAATAAAGACAGTTTTCTAAGAATATAGAAAAGCAGATTGATTTACAATCCCATTTTTGTGCACCGTGTCAGGACACACATTTTTAAAGTATTTCAAAAGAACTAACAAAACAATAACTTAGCCTTGACTAACCAATTCCAATTTATTTTAGATTATGTTGGCCTGAGCAGTCATTATAGTTATTTTGGGGGGCAACTGTGTGCATTTCTACAAGACCCATTTTCTGTTGCTATTTTGTGCTGAAATAAATACAAAATTAAAGTAAAATCAAGTAAAATTATTAGTTTTAATTTATTCAGCATATTGGAGCTTCCTGGATTACAGTTCGTATGAATTCTCATATCTTTCCTATGCTGGGCACACACATTCTCAACCATATGCACATAAGGAACTCATGAACTTGGATAGGAAGGCAACAGCCCTTTTAAGTTTCTTCCAAAGGCTGGTCTTCTGCCATTGTTCAAATTGGCCATTTAGAGTGCACAGCTGTTAAGCTTCGAACCATAGATAACCAGATCCTCCATGCATTTTAAAACCATAGTAGTTACCATTGCCAAATCTGACCACTGCAAATTCCATTGTTTAATCATTAAATGTGTTGTATTAAAAAAGTCCTTCCTTTTATTGGTTATTAATCTTGTATCCTGTCATGTCCTCCTGGATAAATTTATGTTCCAAGTATTTTCATTATCATTTCTTCATGAAGAAATGATTCTTCATTTGCTGTTTACCCAATTTTATCTTATCTCTTCTGCCTTTCTTTTCCTAATATTGTTCTTACATTACCCAGTCCTTATTCCATAGGGCCATGATGGCGAACCTGTGGCACACATGCTACAGTTGGCACGCAGAGCCATATTGGTGGGCACACGAGCGTTGCCCAAACTCAGATCCAGCATGTATGCGTGCGCTGGCCAGCTAATTTTTGGGCCTTCTGGGCTCACTGGAAGTTGGCAAACGGACTGTTTTGGCCTCTGGTGGGGTGGGGAAGGCTGTTTTCATCCTCCCCAGGCTCCTAGAAAGCCTCTGGAGCCTGGGGAGGGCAAAAAAACGGGCCTACTGTGCCCACCATGCTGTCACATACCAAAAGGGGGGGACCATGGGGCGGTGGCACGCACATGCATGGTGGGGCAGGGTGCCTAGAATTATGAGTGTGGACATTGTGCGCGTGACTACCCCACACTCCCCCAGCTTTTGGCACGCGATGGCAAAAAGGTTAGCCATCACTGCCATAGGGTATCCCCTCTGTATGATTTTCAACGCTCGAATTTCTTTCTCTTCCTTATCCTATTTGTTCCCAACTCCTTTCTTGCTTTATTTACTTTGAAATGATTTGGAAAGAAAGTTATTGACAATTAGTTTTGCATTATATGAAATCGGAATAAATCCTTGTTATTACTGTACTTTTCGGAGTATAAGATTCCCCCACCCCCCAAAAGAAATAAGATTTATTTTCCCCCTAAAAGAGGTGCAAACGTTGGTGTGTCTTACACACTGTCTTAGATACTGAAACTGGTTGTCAAAATTTTCATCTAGGTTTTACATTTCCAAACAATAATTGCCTTTAATGATGATTAAACTGTTGCTTTGAAACTTTTTAAATTTCTTTAGTCTTAAACTACATTTAACTCTCAATTTTTTTATCCTTGCAGCTTGCTGTGCCCCACAGTGATGAGTGGACTCGCTTTGCACGCACTTTGGTAGAGATCAGGGCCAACAGAGCTGACAGTGAAGAAGAAGTCACCATGGAAATAGCTGCTTAGAAGAAAGCCTAGTCCTTCCCTCCTGTCTGTTGATGAAACCTCCATTGAGCATTAGTTCAGTACACTGTTGATAGCAGTGTTCCTGCCAGCGTTACTCATCAGGTTCTTTCTTACTAATCATGCTGTGCTTAGTAGCCTGGAAATATTGCTTCATCTCATATTTCTTCTGGAAAAGTTATAAATAAGAAAAAATGCAAGGGAATTATGTTGCTGCCTAGTTGATTACTTTAGTAATTGCAATAAACAACCCCTAAGTAAACTTGAGTTCATAACCTTTTATTTGGCCCAGTCCGGGTAAATCTATATGAAGTCAGATATGATTGGATGCAGATGTGATGTGCTTTGTGACTTAGGACTGGGCCAAAGTTTTTAGATGTGGTGTTTCACATGGTGACTTACGAAATGAATGGATGTACTATATAAATATTGCTAATCATTATCTATTCCAATCTGCGCATGGAACATATTTGCAGTAAAGCATGTGTATAATGAATCAACATTCATCACATTCCCATGCATGTTGGAATCATCTAATTCCAAATAACAATTACAGGAAGTAGATTGAATAAATCAAACTTTAAAAGTACCTGTGATTTCCTGGCAGTTTAATATTTCATGTTGGTCACTGATACTTGTTACATATCAATAGTAACCATCTGAATTGGGCTGCAATTGCTGTTACTACTAAGTCAATGTTGAAAGATGTGCTGTGGCCATGTGTTACTCTTTTTGTATTAAATCTATCTCTTAACAGTAAATGAGAGTATTTGAATAAAGAGGCTTATATAGTTGTAACATGACTTGCTCTTTTTTGCTTTCCTTAAGAAAATAAATCAAATTTATTCTTATGTATTAAAGTGCTTCCAATGTCCTTCTAATGTCATCCTTAGGAAACAACCTGTATGGAAATTAAATTATTTTCCATACCAGGATATTTTTTTTGTAACAAGGCTTGGTGATTAGATATACTTTTTTCAATTCAGTGCCATCATAAATCCCATGAAATTGTATAGGGTTGGCTCAAGATAATTTGCTGCATGAACTCTTCCTACCCCAAGTATATTTCACCCACAGAAACAAATTACTTCAAACTAATGTGGTAGAATTTTTTTGTTCATATAAGTTAAAGCACAGTACTAGCTACCTGGCCTATCTTCCAACATGAGGAAATGAAACAGTCTTTGGTTATTACTTCTAAGTCATTTAGCACATGCCATTTTAGCTGAGTAATTACTTAATAGTTGAGCCATCTCAGAAAAACGAACCCTTACACTTTCAAGATTGTCTTGGTGTTGGTAATCATGTACAGAATATTTGAGTGAACTACACTTGCCTCCTGTTACAAAGTTTGGCCATAACCTGAACCCACTATGTGTCTCATTCTAAAACTGATGTTTTGACCTTGAGCCATATGTTCTGAATCAAGATCACATCCCTGATCTACTTGGACTGGTATGCAGGAAATATGTTTTCTGTTCAGACCGTTATCTGACACATGGATTTAGAAGGTCTTCCTTCACCAGTCATGGATTTTCATGTGGAAGGCATGACCAGTCAATGGAAAGAATATGTTTGCTCCAAAATTGCAAACTTCAGCTCAGAACAGAATTTAGCAAGTCTTCTGTTGTTGTAATCATGATTTTAAAACTAAATTGCATCCCCAGAATCACACTTTAGGTTATAATTTATGAATAATTTCAGCTTGCCGATGTTTTTATTGAACATTTAAAAAATTAAGAAACATAATCTCTATTGGTAGATCCATTTTGTACTGATGCTCTAGAAAGGTAGAAGAGGCTCTCAGATTTTTCAGTAGCAAACGAGAACTCAACTTCCGATAGTTTTTCTTCATTTTGGTTCTCAACAGATGTGGGACATGAAGAAATGCATCTTTATATAATAGAACCCGACAACCTGTTTTAGATATTTTTGTTTCAAGAAAAGATAAATTGTGCTCTGAAAAATCAACATGCTGTTAAATTTCAGTGGTATAATTCTAAGGATGCAGGGGCTGTAGAAAGTAGCCCTTGGGGCACATATTTTTCCATCCTATAAAATTCTTCATCTGGCTTGCAGACAAAATGTGACAGCGCTGTTATGCATGTTTGAAGCTGCAAAGAAAGCACTTGTGAAGTTTGAGTTTTTCTGCCCATACTTCTCAATTCTTAAAGATTATCTAATCAAATTGTATAGTTTTAATATTCCAGGAACCATAGACTGAAAATTAAAAATTGGACATCTGAAGGTGTCCAACATTTTCACTTTATCAGAAGGAATTTTTAAATTGTAAGAATTTGGGTACTTTTGTGCTGCATAACCACATACTTTGAACATATTGTACATATTACATATCCACTGAAGAGATAGAACAACCTATACACATAAATAGTTGCTAAATTAGAATTACAAAAAACAGTTTTATTTTGGTACACGTATACAAGTGTGCGCCTGCGTGCCCACCCACCCAGTGTTGGAGATTGTTCTTGATTATTTTTACTCATTCAGAATATGTGTGTATGACTTCTGAATTGAAAACTACAGTCCAAAAAGCAGTGACAGAATAAGGACTTAACTTTAATTTTCTAGATTTAAAAACAAATATTCAAATCTGCTATCATGGTACTATGCAATGTTTATACAACTTTCTGCTTCTATCTGTATGCTGTACCATCTCTGGGATTTCTTTTCCAAATCCTACATACTTATATATGGAAATGTGACCATGGACACAGAGCTTTAAGCATACCATTCCATGCACAGAGATCTGAGTGGATAATTTTCAAACTAAATGAATAGGCAAAATAGTTGTTCTGATCGTTATTAAAAAATCTTTTAATTAAAAAAAAATAGAACTTCCACACAAGTATTTTCTACTTACAGCGCAGTAAATTAAGGCAAACACCATTTATACAGTGCTTGAATTCTTTTATTGCATTTATTTAAACAAGCAGCAGTTATTCCTAAGTGCATTACATAAAAAAATATTCCAAATATTGGTAGGGACAATTCCAGACCTGTTGGGTGCAGCCTCCATTCACATCAATGCAGCAAAGCTTGGAAGATGATTGAGAGTATACAACCCTATCTGTTGATGGGTCTCGCCTGGGTTGTGAAATACATTGCAGAGAATAATGGCTACATTCTTCCACAAAGTGCATAGATTATGGAAATCTACATTTCTTTCTCAGGTTTATCCAGTCATAATTCTGTTAGCAGAAATGTAAATTGCTTAACAATTGTTGACATGGTTTAAATTAGAAAAACAATGCCCATAAAAAGCTCAGTAACAGTCTTCCTCAACCCTGGCAACTTTAAGACTTCAATTCCTTACTAGCTGGGGGATTCTGGGAGTTGAATCCACTCATCTTAAAGCTGCCAAGGTTGAGAAACACTGCTCTATAATATAATTCATGGGATGCAGTGTATATAAAATACATTTTCAGAATTAAGTACGGCTCACTTTGATACATTTTGAATCCTATTGTACATAGATTGAATATGTAACAAATGCATAATCTGATGTTTAAATAATTCATATAGCTTCATGATCTCTGTTGCATATAAGAAAATCCTAGATACATACATATGTATACATGTGTGTAAACTGTATACACACACATGCACCTTATGTAAATGTATATAAGAATATATCCAACAAAGCCATGCAGTGTGTTTAGAAAGCAAGTATTTGCTTTGGAATACCTGAAGGCATGAATCTATCATGCCTTAAACCAAAGGTATATTTCCAGGGACTTTCTGCACAAGGCAACTGCCTGATCCCAGACAAACCAACAGCTGTATTAAGCCATTGCAGATGGGCTACATTCACATATTTGTACAGTAAAGTGTATTTTTGTCTTTAGATCTGAAGTGCTGCTCAGCCCTAATACCTATTTATGCACTCATGATGGCAGAACATCTTCATCTGATGCCAAAATCCATATTCTACCATCCCAACATTCCCTGTTTGCCTACCAACAAGAAAAATAATTATGAATAAGTTTTCAAAATCAGCTCAAGTACATTCACAATTCCAAGTATAAGTAATTGGGGGAGGGAGATACATTCATGGGTCCAAATTAACAACTATTAGCAGAAATGTCACAGTGATCTGACAGGAAGCGCACATCTAAAGCGGAAAAATGGGGAACGAAAATAAATTTCTAGATAAGGCTTTGCTCAGACAGAAAAACTAAAGGACTGAAGTATAAAGATTGATCAGACACATGGTTCTTTTGCCAACCATTACTTATAAGTATGCTGTGGCTTATAATGCCGTTCTAGAGGTAGGAGACATTGATGTAAAATGAGGTAAGTAAAGTCCAAATTTATTTTCAATTCCTGCAAATGTGGCAACAGCCAGTTTGTAACCGCCAACATGGTCAGGGTTAGGTGCAGGGAGGGTGATTCTAGATTTAAGCACTGGTTCAGATCCTGCTGGTTTTCTGCAGTAAAAAAAAAATAAAAAATTAATGCAACCTTTAACTAAAATATCTTTGAAAACAAGTTCTTTCTGTAGCCCAAGCCCATTTTTCTCTTTCCTCTTTCTAGTGATTTATACCCCCAGATCATAGAGTAATTTGAATATTCATTTTGAACTCTGAAACTATGCTTTTGCTCTTTGATACTACATTAATTGTCTAGATCTCTCCCACTAAAGCAAATTAGTTAATGTAAGCTACTTACACTCCTCCAAAATCAATGTAAAACCATCGCTGCAGTAGCTCATATGTCACTAGGGTTACTCCAAATTGAGGGGATGAACGAAATACACGAGCTGAAAGTAAAATGAAAAACAATCATATTAACGTTTAGACTTACAGAAACACTCTATCCCTTAATAAATGCCTGCAAATGTTACCTGCAGCTCCTTTCCAAAAAGCCCTTGGACCTTCCTCTTGTAAAATCTTTCCAAAGCAATCAATGACACCAGTGTAAGTTGTTTGTCCTGCCCGGGCTGCTACCTGTAACCTTGTCTTTATCACATCTGCAGGGGTCACTAAAGATGCAGCTGGCATTCCTGAAGAAAACAAGGGAAGAGAGGAAACCATTTTCAAAGGAGTCACTTGCATTCTGTTGGATGCAATTTCATATGACTCACCTAAGAATTTTGACAAGTAAAATCCACATTTTAATAAAGCTTTTATTTTTTTTAAAAAAAGGAAGCTATCTATTAAATTTCCAGTGGAAATAACAAGACAGAAACATATACTCTAAATCACCAGCAAGACTGAGTCCAAATATGTAAGACAATGCATCACTTCTAAAGATTCCTAACATGTAAGTAATCTTTAAATGTTAAAGAACTTAATACAATGTTGAATTATATACCACACCTTTGAAATTTGATTATGAGAAGTTGTGGTTGTATCGAACACAGAGAATAGCTAAAGTAATTATTTGAGAAATTGAAAAATGAAATTTCAGATGTCTAGGAATGATTGTCATATATGTGTGAACTGTTTTGGAAAAGGCAATATTTTGTACTAATCAAAAAATGCACTAATAGATATTACTATGTCAGAGATTATGTGATATTTTACCACAATATTTTATATTAATATTATCACAGTAAATTCGTTAGTAAACCAGTGACTATTGATAAGCATTAAATCTAATCTACATTTTGTTTCTTCTTTCTTTCTTCGTTTATACTTCTAATTACTGTTAGATTAAAAATTGCTATATAACCACTTCTTCCATGCCTAAAATTTAGGACAGTCCTCCAGGAAAGATAATTGTAGCAGTCATCATAAACCATTTTACCAAACTATTTAAAAGCCACTGATAAAAAGAAAAATAGGCAGTCCTTCCTAAGAAAGTGGGTTGATGAGTAAAGAAAACACTTTGAAATGCTCCTGGATCTCAAGCCTGCTCTTGCATGGTTATAAAAATTGGTTCACCCAATTCTTGTGGATGGGAAATTTTGCTTGGTTTTGAATATGAAATAAAATATTCAAATGTCACATTTCTCTTCCATTTAACACTAGAAAAAATTCAGGAGAATTTTTTGCTTCTTTCCTCTCTTTCCATCTGAATATGATCATGATTAATATTTTTTGTATCTTTTTGTTTGCGAAAATATTTGTGAGAAAATATTTGTGAAGTGAAGAAAAAATAAATAAATTAGCATTTCTTTGTCCTGCACGTTGAACTCATCCAATGCAATGAAGAAATATCACATTTGGCTGTATTTTCAATTAATGAGTCAGAAATACTTAAACCATATTTAAACTAGCAAGTTTAAATAGTTTCGAAGTTTTAAAATAGGACTCTTCCGTGATTTCTATAATCATCTGCGCAAAGTTCTGGAAATCAGTCTTTTCTCCACCTTGCTTCTTCATTTAGGTATGCAGCTTATTAGTTATCTGGACAGAAACAGATATCTAATAAATGTTGTACACAGGAACATATTTCCCAATTCAAAAAGTACTAAAACTCCCAATTTAATTGTGTTTTGTATTCCTACGGCCAGATACATATATTTTGACATCTAACATCTTCTGCAAAGTCTTGCTGGATGACTATTGCTGGCAGATAAACAATAGAAAGCAACCAAGATTTAAAACATGTGAAAGCAGTGGGTTGATTCCCCAAACCAGTTCCTATGTAGCATGTCAATGGAAGGCAAAAAGCACATCACATCTAATAACTTTAGGATGCCAATCAACATTTTTTGAAAATAAATATAATGCAGTTTGCCATATTTAGAACTGAATAGGGAGGGGGAATAAAAAATAAAAGATCGTACAGTATTCCGAAAACACTGTCTCTTCTTATTTTATTACTTTTCCATTCTGCAGTGCTTCCAAACCAATGTGGTCAGACAAAGATGCATAAATCTCCTTTGCTTTCCCCCCCCCCCTCCTCCTCTCTAAAGCTTAATAATTCTGTAACCGTTTTCATCCAAACCACTATGGTTTGGCTACAGAACACAATCTCACTTTTTTTTTTAGTAGACTGCTTTGAAAGAGATGTAAAAGTGTGTGTTTATCACTAAAATAAGAACTGCTTGTCCATCCTCCAAAACCAAAAGAGAGAAAGAAGGTATTGTGACTTTTCACATTTAAAATCCGATGTACGCCTTTTTATGTGCAAGAACCATTGTTCTTAAAACTGAAAACTTTTCCACAAGCTATTATTCTGGTTTACGCTTATTAGAAGCTGGACTTTAACAATTTGTTAACACTTGAAAATACAGCAAGACATATGTCTGTTCACAGAAATTGTGCCATCACGTAAATGTGGTTGGGATGAGAGTTAGTTGATGTTCGCAAATGTTTGTAAAATATTCCCCTTGTAGAAATCAGCAAGTGCAATTAACTTTGTGATGTCATGGCCAAACAGTTTTGTTTTCTGCTGAATTACCAACTACATCTATCAGAAATTCCACAATTACAAACCAGGAGTTTTCAAATCACATTTAACTGTCTTGTTCTTTATTGACTTTAATTCCTGTAAAGCAGACATTACATAGAGAACTAAAAGCCTACTAAACACAAACACACACATAAAACCCAACACTACCCCCTCAAATGAACATCTTTCACTATTACATTAATGATATATCCCAAACAGCTTCTTGAAGGTGAGAGATTGGGATCTAGAAACCTGACTTCAAATCCTAATCTGATCATGGAGTTCAGTAGGTGACCATTTCATCAACTATCTTCACTGATGTTCTCACTGTTCTCACTGTTGTGAGAATATTTGAAATGTTGTGGAAAGATGGCTTCTTATTAGTATCTTGCAAGTCCACTCCTTGATGATGAATTCACTGCCAAATCTTGGATGATTTTAAGCAACAGCATGAGTCAAGAATTGTATTGGTATCTTGTATCACTTTAAGGGCTAGAGCCAATAGCAGATAATCTAACAATCAGTCAAAAAGCCAATTTGGCTGCATGGAATAATTGATGTAACAGATTCTAGAGCAGTGTTTCTCAGCCTTGATAACTTCAAAATGCACGGATTTCAACTCCCAGAATTGAAGTTGGCTGGGGAATTCTAAGATTTGTACTCTACACATCTTCAAGTTGCCAAGATTGAGAAATTCCGAGTCTGAGTACAAAAACCTGCCAATTAAAAAATAACAGAGACAATCTGGTATTCCAAACTATTCAGTATTTTTTGTTACAAAGCTCAAAGTTGAAATATCCAGGAGTTAATGCCTGCCATTTCAGAAATGAGAAAACAAAAATGTTTCTATTGATTTTTTTTCCATTTAGAAGACAGAATGTAAAAAGTTCAGGAAAACATGTTTTTGAGGGCAGTGGGCAACACGATGCCAAAAAACCAACAACTGATTTCTGATGATTCTACGACTCCCCTTAGCAGAATCACAGCAGGATAGAGAAAAAGTATTTACTGTTTTCCTTTTCATTCCATGCAAAAAAGGCATGGTTTCTCCATAGCCATTACATTTCTATTATTTATCATAATAACAGGAGTTTTTCCTTTCTGAACCCATTAGAATGCAGCATTTCAAATATACTGTCTAAAGTAGCTCACCCACTGTTATTTATACATGATAACAATCACAACTTTTTTTTTGTTTTATACATAACTTTTCCTTCCCATGAAACAAAAAGTAGCGAAAATCAATGTCATTGAGTATCCCTTTTCCTGTCAGTGTACATTCTTGAGACATATTTGGATCCTATCTTGAATTGATATTTAAAATTTTGCTAATATTACAGATGAAACATCTTTTTCAGTCAATTTCTACTCTCCTACTCATTGCCTGTATCATTTCAACATTTATCTTATTCAAGCATTCAGAAGATTATTCTGTATACGCACCAGAAGCCTAGTGGATTCTGAACATAAATTCAGTTTTTTAAAAAAATTTCAAGTTATATAGATATATATACATCCTATCACAAACTTGGAAATCAACAAAAGGTGCTTCCTTTTGCTGATAGTCTCTCAGTATTGCTGACAAAGGCATGCAGATAATTATATTGTTGGTGGGCAAGTGGAAGAAAATGCAACAGAACAAATGGTGGCGAGAAGGCTTCAGGGAGTATTGCGTGTCAAATTTTTCAACTTTCAATTTCAAAACATTGAGGGTGCTCAAAAAATTGTGACATGCCTTGGAGCATATATTTATAAATATCTTGTAAAGATATTTTGGTTATTTTATTATAGGTCAGCAAGCAGGGCACAATAGGTAGGGCGGATCATTCCTGAAATGACCATATTACATTGCACAGTAGTAGGTGAGGCCTGGTGTTGGCTAATCACTAAGAGCTAAGAAGGATCAGACCTAATTCACAATTGATTGGAGAACCATCAGGATATTGCAAATATCCTGTAGACTAGGCTGGAAAATACAAATAAACTGTCCTGGAAAAAGGAATGACAAATCACTTAGAACTGTCAAAAAAATTACATGGCTATGTCCACACAGTTATCAGAGGTGGATCTTGATTCAAGGAAGTTTTTACCTTTTCAACATTACCACTTACTAGTCCTGTCTTCCCTAAATCAAAATAAATCTTCTAGAATTTCATGTTTATTCTTCTGTTGATACATCATCATATGGCCCAAAAGTCTATAGTTCATATTATATTTTATCCAAAGATATATCTTATTATGCCAATTAGATTTAACTGACATATAAAAAGGTGATAGATAGATAGATAGATAGATAGATGATAGATAGATAGATAGATAGATAGATAGATAGATGATAGATAGATAGATAGATAGATAGATAGATAGATAGATAGATAGATAGATAGATAGATAGATAGATAGATAGATAGATGATAGATAATATGATTATGGATAGTGATGTTAAATTATTATATATAGAGGCATATCCATCACCTTTTAGGGTAAGCTCTTTATGCAAAAGTGCAATAAAACGGTACACTATAAGAAATTAAAGCTGTGAAAAAGGGAAGGGAAATAGGTAGATTCACTTTTCACCAATAACATTCATTACATGTCTCTGTATCTTTTTAGCCTTCCAAACCATCATTGCTTCTACTATGTCTGTAGCCCAGTTGGCTTTTCATCCCATTCTTTTGGGGATTTTTTTAACTACATTCACGTGCTTTTCTCAGTTTTCCTCTTCCACCTAATTTTTGTCTTACATTTACATTTTCATGCATTTTCTCTGTATGATCAATATACTTTCTCAATGTACTTTTTTTGTATTGATTATTCACTTTTGTATTCACTTTATATTAATTTATCATGTATTCATTCTTAACTCTACGTATTTATGTTTTATTTTATTTTATTGCAATTTTATTTTATTGAACTCTTTTTGTTGTTAGTCATCCAGAGTTGTGGGAATCAATGGGATACAACATTAATAAATAATACTTAAGTATAAATAAATGTTTTTTACTTCTGACGTACATTTCATTGCCATATAACAAACCTGGTTCAAGCATTGCTTCTAAATGTTAATAAATATTTATATAATATATAATAATATATATAATATAATAAATAAATAATCTTAGCATATATGAGGTATCAATATGCAATAATATCTCATTGTATCATACAATCTATTTAATAGTTGCTGCAAATTATTCAGGTTTTTAACTGATAATTTGCATTAAGAAGTAGAAGCACTTTAACATCCTCAGCTGATAAACCTCAATCCTCACCATAAACATTACCTGCATATTTATCCAAATATACATTAAACAACTAAGGGAACTTCTCCCATTGTTTTATTTTCTACTCAATTTTTAACTGCAGCATTTATTCTCAATATATTCTACCCAGAAATCAACCTTTCTATTATAGACTGACAAAGCATTATAAATTTCAAATTTATTCCCTTTACAAGTGGTCCTCAACTTATGACAGTTCTTTTAGTCACCATCCAAAGTTACAACGGCAATGAAAAGTGACTTATGACCATTTTTTACACTTATAACTGTTGAAGCATCCCCATGATCACGTGATCAAAATTCAGATGCTTGGCAACTGACTCACATTTATGACGGTTGCAGTGCCTGGGATCAAGTGATCAGCTTCTATAACCTTTTGAAAAGCAAGGTCAATGGGGGAACCAGATTCATTTAATAACCTTGTTGCTAACTTAACTGCAGTGATTCACTTAACAACTGTAGCAAGAAAGGTTGTAAAATGGGCAAAATTCACTTAACAAATGTTTTACTTAGCAACAGAAATTTTGGGCTCAATTGTGGTCATATTATGAATATTGTGGTTTCAATTATTACCTGTATTATGTTTTCTTTAAATTACAAAATAGCATAATAAAGCTTTTTCACACTCACATATTAGTAATCAATTAATTCTAGAAAGAAAAAGCTAGCCTGCACACTCTTTATTCTTCTACTACATTTTCTACATTTTGCTTGTAACCCCATGCACTATTTAAAACAGAATTTTGAACAGAATTCAAAAAGCTTTCTTTAGCAAGTAATACCTCTGTAAAGTCTGAATTTGATTCTTACTATCTTTACCTTTTGCATAAGGGAACAGAAATAGTATTTTTTCAATTGTCAGGTGTAGATTCAATCTTTGCATACATGTTAAGCATCTCAGTCACTCCATAAGCAAATCACATCCATGTTTCAGTATTTATCCAGTTACTTTATTTATACAGCAATCTTACTATATCTTTGTTAACAGTTATGATTTCGTTTCATTATTTTTCATTGAATAATAATGTAATTTTTTATTAAAATTTCATTAATTTTATGTATAATTCTATTTAATCTAATACTGGCTTCTTTTTATAGTGTGATTATTAATATGCAGAGAGAATGAATGCATGTAATATAATATAACCTCAATCATGTAAGTAGTGGGACAATCTCTGTAGATAAACATGATATCAATGAATTTTATTATTATAATTTATTCATATGCTTTATTTTTCAGTATATTTATATGGCCTTTTTAGCAGTTCAAGAAGTATACAGCACTCCCTCCAATATTTTCCGGCAACCACTATCCTGCCAATAGATAGGAGTTATAGTAGAATCACTGTCCCAGTGTCACTCAATATCTCCTTGAGGATGTCTTGAATCTAGATCTCTCTAGTCCCAACTTAATACCTTTTCCAGTACTGCAGAGCTCAATTTGGAATATGCTTTAAAAAGGACAACCTTTTTAACACAATAAAAACACTTACCAGCTATTGCTCCTGCCAGAAGCAAATAACCAGGAGCCACCTGCCCATCTTCATTTGCAAAAGCAGATTTTGTGTGAGCGTAACAAGGGAAGTAAATAGCAGAAAAGGGAATGTCGCGAAGGAAACAGGCTTTGGCTCCCTAGGAAATGAACAAACAAAATATAAAAGATTAAAAAAAATCTGTAATATGAACAGATAAAAATGTAAGAGAAGATCAGGGTGGACAGGTTTTTACAGCTAACCTTGGAAAAGGTATGGGGGAGCCATTAAGGAGGGACTCAGATAACAGATTACACAATTCAAAGATTGAAGATCTTTGAAGTGAGAAAGCCACTGAAGGATTTAGCAAGAGTAGCAAAATCACATTTCTTATGTTCCTATCCCATGAAAAGTCAAGTATAAGAGTAACCAAGATAAATTTTATCCTAGTCATTCTGAAATTCAGAAAGAAATGCCATTGGATTGGCTGTAATTTAAAGAATGCACACATCTGAACTGCCATTACTCTATTAATTATCTCTCCCACTTCAGGGAGATCATTACAAATTTCCCGATTAGATTGAGGGTTCCCCCCCCCCACAGGAATGACCACTCTGCTTCCTCAAGGACCACTATTTTATGATGTAATGAGTTCTTAATTCTCTGGACTCACCCAGTACATTTTTAGCAACCAATCTTAATTGGCCAGGTCAGGTGAATCAAGAATGATTGTGTTAATTATCTCGTCATCATTTCACAGGATTAAGAATTCAACAGAATCACTTGCTTTAGCTACTGAGAAATATTTCACCCTATTCAGGAACTCATTAGATTCTTTGAAAATTAAATCTTGTCTAGCCTAGATACAGACCTTATAACATAATGCAGAGGATAAAGATTTCCAGATAAGAAGAATGGAATGGAATGGAATAATTGGAAGGGACCTTGAGGTCTTCTAGTCCAAGCTCTGGCTCAAGCAGGAGATCCTATACCATTTCAGAAAAGTGGTTGTCCAATCTCTCTTAAAACAATTTTACCTCTATCAGTTTTCTGATTTATGAGGATGTAATATGGAATAATAGACAAGCATTGCTTCTCCTAGATTACTGTCTCACATCTCAACAATGCATACCAAATCCATGAACCTCTGAATCATGATTAAATCACAAATATTGTTCTTTTATTTCTTATTACAGAACAGATGCACATTAAATAACAGCATCTTCAGGGCAGGGAACATAGTAGATCCCCTTTTTCATGGCCTACAGGAAGCAGTGAAAAACAAGGTGCTTTCAGAGGGCCTTTGGGGGATTAATACTATACAATTTTTCATAATTGCATAATTATAGTTGTTTATCTCTAGTGATTTTAATTAAATTTATTCTGAATTTATATTCTGTTTTTATTATCTAAATATTTATTTATTTATTTTTATTAATCATATTTCTATGCCGCCCACTCTCCGAAGATTCTGATTGGCTTACAACAATTGACAGTATACTAAATAGCATATTTTCCCCAACAATCTGGGTCCTCATTTTACCCACCTCAGAAGGATTTGATCTGCTGATCTGCTGAACTAGCAGTCTAAATATTATAAGTCACCTAGCGTTTGGATTGTTCCAGATGGTTGTATACATTCATAAATGAATAAATAGTAGCTCAATGTTCATGACTTTGGATGTGGTACAATTTTGTCTAGGAAATTGTCTATTACCTTTGTTCTTCTTCTTATAACCCTACCTTTCCTTATGTCATGCCTCCCATTCATAGCTATTATTTTAAGGTTGCTGTTGTGTCCTCCCTGCTTCTTTACCAGTGCTTCCCAGACACATTTACCCTTAACTTAACCCTATTTCAAAAAACAAACAAACAAAAAACCCTCAATACATACAATTTGCCTATATCAATACCAAGGAATCTGCCCAGTTTCCAAGCTTCAACAAACTCTATTGGTTTGTACAGCTAAATAAAGGACTAAATAAAGGAATCACATTGTGACTATAATTGGTAGAACCACCCACTTCCGAGTCTCATTCAGTTCCACTCTATCTTTTCCATATTGAATTTGTAAATTCAATTTATAACTTGCTTTGCTGCACAAAAAGGAGTGACCACAAAGGAATTTAATAGTTTATGTAAATTCACTAATTCTCAACCCTACTTCTTAATACTACTATAGATGTATAAGGAAGGTTTTACTTGAGAGTAGAGTAGAGGAAATTGACATTGGAAGTCTCCTGGTTTCTTCTCCTGCTAGGTATGGAGAAGGGAGGGGGAGGAGAGAGAATGAATCCAAGATAATCCCAAAATTCAAGAAGAATCTGAAGAAAAATGCAGCAGTATGAAGTAGTTCCACTCAGGATTCCAACCTTTCATGATATTTCTTTTGTAAGGTTTGCACCAGTTACCCAGTCAGATAATATTTCATGACACTTAAAATGGAGTTCGCTGGAGAATTCATATACAGTGACAAGAATAATATCCCCCCCCCCGTAAGATTCCGTAAGATTACGGAAATTATAATCATCATCATCACGACAGTAATGTTATGTTATGTTATGTTCAGGTAGATTCAGAGCAACTTTAAAATATAAAAAACCCTAGTTAAAACAATTAAAAACAGCCTATCCTAAAATCTTCATAATAATAATAATAAAAAATCACAATAGGGGCCACACAACACATTAACTCCAGGCCTAAAACCAAATATAGGTCAGAGACAGAATGCCATCAATATTGCTAGAGGGCGCTGTTCCAGAGGGCAGGTTCATGGAGGGAAAAAAGGCAAATTTCCTTAATCCGGAAAGATGATATTTAATACATACTGTGGTACCCGGAAAGCATCTCATCTGTTAAAATGTATTGGGTAGGCAGGAATGATTGGCGATAGATGGGTCCCCTAAGTATCCAGGTTCTATGTCTGTGATGGCGAACATATGGCACGTATGCCACAGGTGGCGCAAGTAGCCATATCAGTGGGCACACCAGGCGCTGGCCAGCTGATTTTCGCACCTTCTGGGCCCACCAGAAGTAGGGAAACAGGCTGTTTCCTGCCTCCGGAGGGCCTGGGGCAGTGGGGAAGGCTGTTTTTCTTTCTCACCTAGCTTAGATCCTCTCTGCATCTGGGAAGGGCAAAAACAGCCTTCCCCTGTCACAGGAAGCAACATTTTTTGCTGTCCCCAGAGACAGGGGAGTCTCCTGGGGACTCTGGAGGCTGGAGAACAGCAAAAAATGTCACTTCCTGTCCAACTGGAAGTTTTGAGCCTCCGTTTTGAGCCTCCGGAGGGCCTCCGAGGAGGTGGAGAAGGCTATTTTTGCCTTCCCCAGATGCATAGAGAGGATCTGGAGCCAGGTGAGAAAGAAAAACAGGCCTACTGGGCCATCACATGCCAGGAGCGGGGGGGAGGGGGTCATGTGTACATGCGCAGGGCGGGGCGTATAGAATTATGGATGTGGGCATGCAAACCTCCCATGCCCCCCTCCTGGCACATATAGCAAAAAGATTAGCCATCACTGCTCTATGTCATGAAAAGCTTTATAAGTACTGACCAGCACCTTAAATTTAATTTAGAAGTTGAGTAGCTATCAATGCAGCTCCCTACAGCAGCAGTGATAAATAGGCACACTGAGAAATTCTCTTTACTGCTCATGTACCACCTTCTGGATAGTTTTCAAGACCAGGCTTATGTAAAGTGCATTGAAATAATTTAATTGTGAGGTCACAAGGGTGATCAGGGTCTGCAAGTAAATCTGGGAGGTTTCATAAGCCTACTGATACTTTTCCATTTTTGTGGACACCATTAGTTTGAGTAGAAAGAATTAACATGGGGAATGAGTTTACTTTTAGTAAAGGATAAATTCTAAGAATTTGTCATGAAAGTTCATATTAGTCTGTTATATTGTTTAGATGTATCTTTTCAGCAGAAAATGCAATTCTGAAATTATTTGGCAAGGATTCATCAGCTTGAACAGTTCTTAACAAAACATCTTTTCAATATTTATTTTGCTCTCATCCACATCACTTCACTCTCTTGGAAGTAGAGTTTTAAGTACTTTCATTTAAAATGAAAAATATAGTTAGTCGAACTCTGCATCACCCTTAGGTTTTTGTTTAATTCTCCGGGATATCATTATCAGCTTAAGAAAGCTCCTGTTTTCTAATAGGAGAAAAGATGCTCGTTAGATTTTAAAGATAACTTCAAATACCCATGTTACAGTATTTTTCTTTATGTACTGCATGGATTAAGATATATTTATTTATTAACCATTTTTACCCCCTGCTATAAATTTGAAGGACTTTCAGTGGTTGATGGAGTTTGGCCAGTTTCATTCTTAGATCTACTCATTTTTACAACAACAGGCATATGAGCAGCTATTCTAGAGACCCATGCTATATTTATTTCCATATGTTCCATATGGAAATTCACAAAGCCTGTGTACTTGCTGGTGTTCTAAGCAAGTTGGTGAAATAAAATGACTGTGGGGGAAGGAGGGCCTTCTCAATCCTTTTTTGCACTTTCGGAGTATTATTGCATCAGAAGATGTCCATTTTTTATGTTTTAAAGAATTATTTTATCTATGATATTTCATATTGCTTTCCCATAGCTTTCCTTAATTGTCATTAGCTGGTTGCAGTTGATTAATCTTAAGGTAAATGAGGCCTGCCTTTAAACATACTTTCCCAGAGTTTAAAACAGAAGGGTGAGAGGAAACTTGAGATGGTAGAGAGACTGGCATAGAGCCAAAGTTTGTGGTTAATATAGTGGATCATTTGATCTTGCTTTGTTTACACATAAACCATTTAGGTCTGATAGATATTTTATTTCGCATATCTGAAAGCATATAACTGGAGTTCTTTATTATAAATTATGTAATTTCCATCTTCGAAAGAAGATTACTGTAAACATAAAAAATAGCCATTTTAAACATTTTAAGTTGGTCATCTTTTTATTACAATTATATTCTGTCCTCTCCTAGGGATTCCGAGAAGTTAAAGTACATACATATATTCATTATGTTAGGTTTGAGCCAGATTTAGGAGACTGATCATTGTAAGCTTGAATCCTACAAAAGAATGGACCAAGTACGTCAAATTACCAATCAATCAATCAATCAATCAATCATCAATCAGCTTAACAAATGCATCATATGAAGCTGAATCATGATTTCATTTTAAACTGTTAAAAATGTGCTCCCGAACTAAGACCTTTTCAGATGGTAGCCTTTACTAATACTCATTTGGATGCAATATACCAACAAGCAGGCTTCAATTGTTCTTGATAAAGAGTCAGGATTATCTACCTGAAGATAGTTTAGCAACTTGGGCACAGATCTGTAAGGTGTGACACATTTCCCTCAAGGCCTGCCTCTTCTTCCTGCCTGATCACTGGCTCCTCACTTTCCCTCACATTTCTCTAACAACTCCTCAGAACCTTTTTAAATTTTGGATGGTATCTTGATGCATAACCAGCAGGAAAAAAAACAACACCCTGGACTGTCAGAAGTTTGGACACTCAGTTCAGCTGGGACAGATTCTTTAGCTTGCTAATTTCTGTTTATTTCAGCCTTACCTGCAAATAAATAAATAAATAAATAAGGATTTAAATAAATTATTTCTACTACAACAGGAGGGTAATTACATTCACAAAGGCACCTCTGTGTCAGGGCTCTGCATAAGGAGCCAGAAGGTCTGGGAGACGAAGGCTTAACTTAGTCTCCTGCAGTGAATGCACATTGTCTGGTGGAGGGGGAAAAATGCCAGACTGGTGGGACCTCGCAGAATTCAAGGCAACAGAGGTACACCTTGTCTGAGAGAGTTATTTAATGCTTCTGGCACCTGTACTTACCGCCATCCCTTCTTTTCCTACCTTACAGGTTTAGAATTTATTTGGCATGTATAATTGTTATTTTGATCCTATAGCAATAAACAATAGGCAGCATGTCATTTCTTGATCCGTTAGCATTCTTCTTGGGTTTCACCAGCAACTTAACCCTTCCAATTCAGACGTGAGACAACCTCTTTTTACACTCCTTTCTTCAAGTCATCTTATCTTGCTTTAAATGCTCTAGTTAAAGGTTTAAAAGTTGGAATTGACAAATCAAGAATCGGTGATTTGTCCTTGCTGTCAATGCCAAGTAGGTTTACAATGAATGACTAAATAACAATGTTTGCTTTTCTAAACTAAAACTGAAAAACGAACAATTTTGAAATTTCGGACTTTGGCAGTCTATTTTTTAAAATATAGTCTGAATAGAAAAATTTGATGTCTTGCATATCTTGTATAAATACTTCATTTATCATTAGATAATGATATAGGATATAAATATATTTTGAAGTATCTTCCTAGTTCACATCAGATTACTTGTTTTGATTTCACGTCTAGCTCTCAAAAGATTTTCGACAAATTCTTCAAGTCAGTTGCAAGCAGTAACATTTTTTTTCTTTCAAGATTGTTGTGAAAAATTAAACTGAATTAAAATAATTCGGGTAACTGGAAAGTAATGCAAAATATTGTATCTGTTTAGAAACAGAATAGGAATTAAACAAAACAAAAGTGTTTTTCAAATTTTATGAACTTTCCTGAAATACATTTTTGTAAACTGGAATGATTTGTATATCTATTCTATAAAAGCTGAATCAAATATAAAATGAAATTATGTGTTTCTTGAACTTCTACAAATACTTACTCTCTATATTATTAAACTTGTGGTTATTGTCACTATCATCATCAGTCATAGACAGTGAAATCTTGAGTTTTTAATTAGTAAGTTACTGATACTACTACTAAATTAGTAATTAATTACAACTAATTAAATCTAGAAAGTTAATGGAATGTGTTCCCAATTTGTGAATCACTGACAACCCTCTCCAGACTCTAACTGGATAAAATCTACACCATCTTAACTTCATTTAATAATACATCCTCCAACACTGTTTATGCATTATAAAAAAGCCAACAGTCTAAATAGCAGCTAGTAACTCATCTAAAGACAAGGATGCTCTAAGATCCCCTTCTCATTTCGCTAACTTTTTTTATTTCACATTCCTTTACTTGTTCACCTTAGCATTATTGTTCCTAGGATTTTTCTCATAACAGAAATGTGGTCAGTTTTCAATTCTGTAGCTTCATGGGTGGACTGGATGCAAGATATAATGGATTATATCCAAAAGATCCCTCTTTGGCATAACCCAAGTAGCGACCTGAGAGATTCAGCTTTAAAGTTTAAATAGCCTTGGGAATTGAGATGTTTAGCACATCTCCTTCCTGTTCACTTGTAAAAATTTGCTTTCCAGCTGCCATTTCCACAGGAGAGATCTAGGAAACTAGGAAACTAACAAAGCAGTTCCAGAAAAGACCACTGTAGAGAACAAAATTGTGAAAGAAGTGAAGCAGCCAGCATTATTAACAAAAAGATATCAATGTCAGTGTTTAGATGCAACTGAAAATTTAATAGAATAATCTTGTTTCAAGTCCCAGGCAAGACAATCAATATTGCAGTGATCCAACAACCTGTGCTATGGATGCAGATGAGGCAGAAGCAGGACAATTTTATGATAATGAGTAACTGTTTGTCAAAACAGTTCAAAAAAAAATCATATTAACAATGAAAGTGAATTGGTATGCTAAAGTTGGAAGTCAAATAACATTTGCTACAAAACTTATCCTCAATATACCAAACAAGCAGGAAACAAATTCACACAACATTGCCTGAAAAATTCTTTATCTAAATACCCAACAATCTAAAAGAAATTCTCCACAACAATTCTGCATACTAAAATCAAATTGACTATATACCCTGCAAGCAAAAAAAGAAATCCTGGCACTGACTAAAGAGGAAGCAAATCAAAAACAATCTGCAAAGAAAGTAAAGTGGTTGTGTAGTTGATATGTTGAAAAAAAGAAAATTAAGAAAGGTCAAAAGCAAAAGACAAAACATTAAGAAAACCATCTGCAACTAAAGAAGAAGCAAGGAATTATCTCTAAATAATTCAGGAATTCAGTGTAATTATCAAACGAATTATAAAGACATTTTAAAAAAATCTTCAAAATTATGATCACCTTTTGTACAAAGTTGAGCAACATAAAAGATAAAGATCTACTAGACAAGAAGATACAAGAAGAAATTGAAGGAATACAAAGAAGAACCTCACAAAAGAATCACAAAATCAAATCAATGTTATATTGTACATAAAGATTTGATGACTGAACTAGAGCCAGACATTCTGTAGAGAAGTTAAATGGGCCTCAGAAAATACTGCTTACAACAAAGTAACAGGATAGAACTGTTTAAAACCTTATAAGATAATACTATTAAAGCACTGCACATTTTTTGTAATCATGTTGGAAAACAGAGCCACAGTATTTGAGAAGATAAACTTATATTCTAGTACTAAAAAAATAACTGTTAAAGAATACTCAGACTATCAAATACCTCCTCTTAGATCATAAACCAGTAAGATAATGCTCAGTATTACAGGTGGTCGATTTATGACTGAAATTGAGTCAGAAATTTCTGTTGTAAGCTACCCAGAATCACTTCAAAATGAGATGGCAGCAAATACATTTAATAAATAAAAAATAAATGCCGTCCTTAAGTTGGTCACCATGTGACCATGCCTGATTTTATGACCTTGTTGAAGTGGTTGTTAAGCAAATGTTGTGATCATAAAGCAAACATCGTAGTTGTTAGGCAAATCCATTGTGCCCAGTGGGCATTTTTTCCAATTTCTAAAACTATTGTAAATAGTTGTAAAACTATTGTAAAAGTAAAACTATTATATATCATGGCCACCTGACCATGACACACTGTAAATGTGGGCTGGTTGCCAAAGATCCAAAATATGCTAATGGGAGGGGGGGACACATCAGAATTTCCAGATCAGCTTGTAAGTACTTCTGTGGAGGTCCATCAGAACTTTGAATGATCACTCATTAATTGGTAGTAAATTGAGGTGTGGTGGCGCAGTACTTGGAATGCAGTATTGCAGGCTAATTCTGCTGACTGCCACCAGTTCGATCGTGACTGGCTGAAGGTTGACTCAGCCTTTGATCCTTCTGAGGTTGGTAAAATGAGGACCCAGATGACTGGGGGCAATATGCTGACTCTGTAAACTGTGAAGTGGTATATAAGTCTAAATGCTATTGCTACCTATACCTTATTTATCTACAGAATAAGTTGCCTGTTGATGTTCCAACTACATATTCAAGTGGAAAAATCATGGCCATAATAATGCATATTTTTTCTAACAGTGTGATTTTTTGGGGGCAATTTAATATTTTCTTTAAATATATCAGTCTTTTTTAGTAGAATATATTTAATGGCAAAAGTCACTATTCCTGAGAATTTGTGAGCCTAGAAGAAAAAAACAGTTCAAATTTCAAGTTCTCTTCCATTTACTTGCACTTAGCTGGCATTGCCTGATGACATAATCTTAGTTTGTTTTTTAATATTGACAAGAGAGATTCTCTCCTAATCTTCAGCAAGAGTTTTTTTTAGGTGTTTCTATGAGATATACTACTTTTACAAAAGGCAAGCTGTTAAATTCAGAAGTAGAGTCAAAATGAATTTACCTTATAAAGGCCAAAAAATCCTAGGTCTCGCAAAACAGTAAGGGCACTAACACGTGGACCAGTTGTAATCTCTCCAGCCACTTGCAAGCGAATTTTAACAATTTCTAGTGGATTTGTGAATATCACTTGAGATCCTCCGGCCTAAAAAAAGAAACAATATTGTGAACATGTTACCGCTTCAGCACAAAGAGAAGATAAATGCTAATGGAGCAGGACATCATATTCATTTCAGTGGTGCTTCCATGAGTTTTTTACATTGAAATCAGCAAAGGCAATGGTGCCAAGCACTTTGAATTGAAAGTTAAATGTGGGAATTCACTCCTTAAAAGCAATTATTTTTACAGACTGCAAGATACTGCTTCTATATGCTAGACTGAAAGACAAGGTAAAGCAAACAACAAATATTTAAATCTACATAGACAACTTAAATCTAACTGGCAAAAGATTACAGGACTGGAAGAAAAAAGGCAAATTACTGGATTCCCCCACCCACAAAAACACATACATGCAATTCCTCAATTTTGGCATCTATACAAAAAGTGCAGTGGAACACATGTATTTAAATAACTAATTTCCTCTGCTTTTCAAAAGTTATTGAACTGAAAAAATATATATCTCAAATGGCACTTTGCAGTTGCCTCTAGTAGATTTGAACACCATTTCTCTCTGCAAAAGACAGCTCTATTTTATTTCATTTCTCCAACCAATAGAGTGCTACCACTGAATCCAACGAATTAAAAGTTCCTTAATAGTTCTGTTTGAACATTGGGTAATGATTTGGTCACTTAAAAAGGCTACTTTGAACAACTGCAAATAATCCTTAAAATAACATTTTGGTAGACTAAATATGTAATTAATAAAGTTATTCCTAAGTATAGCAATTGGAAAGCTTTGGGAAAAAAAAGATACATAGAAGTAGTTCTGGTAGAACATGTAAATACTCTTGAACCATATTCTTATTCTCTTGGTCACCTTTCCATCAGCCTTATCCTCCCTAGCCTTTGGGAACCTGGGGCATTTTAACTGTAAGAGCAAGAATATAACTTAGTGTTTTATGCTAAATAAAAGAAATGAGTATTTTTTCCTTATACACTATTTAATGTATTATTTTTAGTCTAGTAAGAGGAAAGAGAAAATTGTCTTAATCTGGGCAAAAGCCAGATTAATTAAAGTAATTAATCACTGTATTTTCCTGCGTATAAGACTACTTTCTAACACACAAAAATCTTCTCAAAAGTCGGGGGTCGTCTTATACGCCGGGTCTCATTCTCCTGTAACCAGGCAGACCAGCCCATAAGGCTCTGACGAGCCTTAAATGCCTCTGAGGAAGGTCGTCTTATACGCTCAGTCATCTTATACGCCGGAGAATACGGTAATTAAAAACTGAGAAGACATCATAGACCACAGTAGCCAATGCAATCTTCCTTATAGTCCTCTCCCTGAATGCCTTTGTTCTCAATCCCTATTTTAGTACGCAATAGCACAGAGTTTCTAATAAACAGCTATAAGTGTTTAAAATCAGTAGGTATCTCTTTTTGTATTTATAGGCCATCACTACTGCAGAGTTTATCTCAAATGACCCTTTCAGGTGTGTTGGATTCCCATAATTTTCAGTCAGAATGGTTAAAGGGCCCACTGATTGAGAATTATGGGATTTGAAGTCCAAAACATCTGGAGGGCACCATGATGGGAATATTGCCATAGCTGACATGGTCTCAGAAAAATGTTTCTTCGGACAGATGGAGGGAATCTGATACAGATGGATTACGTTAACAAGGCAAAGATTATACTCCATTCTTAAAAGTCTTTGAAATCAACAGTAATACTTGGGGTTATTAAAGGCCAAATCATTAGTTTCTGATGTTCAGCCAAATATGTAACTAAAAGTCCACTCTGGGCCACCTTTTTCTAGTATTCTCCACAATTGATATGAGATTAGCCATTTCCTTCTATTTGATTTTAATGAGCTGCAACTGTGAGTATCATCCCTATACTGAAATAATTAAAACAAGAATGCTTCCAATAAAAATATTCTTCCTTTTTAAAATAACAGCTTTGTGTCTTTAGTATCTTAAACAACTAATCAGATGGATAGTTAGAGGTTTTCAAGTTGGTAACAGAGGAACAAGATAGACAGATATATGTTAGACAGACAGATATTAAAAGAATATAAAATTAAGCAAAACTAATACTAATAGAATAAAGAAAACAAAGAGAAAGAAAGACACAAATGCAGAAAGAAAAGAAAAAAACAAGTAGGATTTCTATTTAATTTCCTTTGCAGCAAATACAAATGTAATTATAAAGTTATATTGTACACTATGGTTACAAGGGTTCATTTTTTCCTATTATCTATTTTTTCTAATTATTTAAGGCACAAGTCGTGCATTTTTTTGTTTCATACAAAAATTCTATAGTTTACAGTCACCTTTAAATGTAGATGTCTTTTTTTTTAATCAGAGAAGTCAACATAACCATCTCTCTAAATTCTATCAGCTTCACCAACCATTTGCTCTATTGTGGATAGTATAAGAACTTCACACTTTTGAGCATATAATAATCTTACTACAATTGTCAAATATCTGTGCAGATCTCGAATGGAGTTTCTCTTTTTCTACCTCAGAAATGAATTTATGCCATTCTGCCACTGAACATAAACTTACTACCTACATGGGATTCTTGATTTAATAAAGCATACTGTAGCAACCAGAAAGTTATTAAATTTAAGACTGCTACATAATGCAATTCAACAGAAGGCTGACAAAAGTGAAGAAATCAGCAAGGGAGTGCTCATTAGATGCACTTTGCAATCACACATTTTTTTGGACAAGAACAAGAAAGTCTGCTAGCTAAAAATGGTTTCCTGTGTGACACACACACACTCCCCTCCCCTCATACAAACACTTTAATATATAAAGTATATTGCACGAGTCAAAAAGAGGGCTGTGAAAATGTTTACAGACGCCTTGTATCCTGGATATAAATTGTTTCAACTCCTACCCTCAAAATGATGCTATAGAGCACTGCACACCAAGACAACTAAACACAAGAACAGTTTTTTCCCCAAACACCATCACTCTGCTAAACGAATAATTCCCTCAACACTGTCAAACTATTCACTAAGGCTGCATTACTATCATTATTAGTCTCATAATCCTATCTCATCATTCCTATCACCCATCTCTTCCCACTTATGACTGTATGACTGTAACTTTGTTGCTTGTATCCTGACGATTTATATTGATATTGTTTTCTGATTGCTTATTTGTACCCTATGACTATCATTAAGTGTTGTACCTTATGATTCTTGACAAATGTATCTTGTCTTTTTATGTACATTGAGAGCATATGCACCAAAGACAAATTCCTTGTGTGTCCAATCACACTTGGCCAATAAAGAATTCTATTCTATTCTATTCTATTCTATTCTATTCTATTCTATTCTATTCTATTCTATTCTATTCTATTCTATTCTATTCTATTCTATTCTATTCTATTCTATTCTATTCTATTCTATTCTACTCTACTCTACTCTACTCTACTCTACTCTACTCTACTCTACTCTACTCTACTCTACTCAATAAAAACTAAATAAATAATTTTATAAATCATCTTTCGGTCTAGATAAAATAAGAAAGTGTAGGTAGAACAAAAATGGGAAAATGGGTAGTAAAATAACTTTCCTCCAGCTTGGTGCTCCATAGCAAAGATTTTCCAAAGTTGTGATTCCATAATGGAAAAAGTCCTTCCATAGATACCTGTACAACTGATATCCTCATCTTCTGTAAAGCATTATGAAAATAACAAATGAACTATATAAATAAATGTTCTGCCTCAAGCAATGGCCATCTATGTTCTTGCAAGAAGTCAGGAGGAAAAGCATGTAAATTTAGTAACCCTAACCACTGGATAATTTTTGTTCTCTTAAAACTGAAGATAAATCTTACATATATGCATTTCTCTGGGATACAGATATATATATTCACACTCAACCGATTTGATGAAGTGGAATATCTGAAAAGTAGAAAAAGTTTCAAGTTAAAAGGAAAATAACAATTCCAAATTAATTTGGAATGTTATGTAATATTCACTTATTCATCAAATAAACATGAAACATTTATTTTCAATTTCTTTTTATAATTCTAATTTTAACATTTCACATAATTACATATCTTTTCTAAGCATCAATATTTAGTAATATATTTTAAGTTTTGATTAAAAAATTTTGTACGAGAATGCTGTTTAAATTTATGCTCTTTATTAGTCTTGTGAGTCCATGTTACCAATCAATAACAGATTATTGCTTAATAGTGTTATTAATAATTATATAAATATTAATAATTATTAAGCCTTAAGATGCCACACAATACTTCTTAAGAAAAAGCAGGATAAAAATGTTACAGATAACATTCTAACAAACAGGAGCTCTGTAATGTATTGTACAAGAACCTTAAACTGTTATGCTACTTTAAAAGAATTTACTTTAAATGTTCTACGATCTACACACACACACACACACACACACACACACACACACACACACACACACGTCCAATAATCTATGCACAACATCTACAATGTTATGTTACAACATTGCTCTACATTTATAAATAATAAATAGGCATTTTTATTCTTTTAATGTGAAATGAGGTTAAAAACTGAATCGGTTTCAGAATTTCTCCCAAAAACAAGAGTAATATCCAATTCTATATGATAGGTTAAGACAGTTTCCATATCCAATTCTGTATGATAGGTTAAGATAGTTTAAATGCAAAATTGTTTCTGTACTTTTTCCAGTGATAATTCTAACTAAACTAAATTTTATAAAACCACAAATAAATCACAATATCACTAGACACCTCTCGATGGCAGTATAACCTTGAACACATGTGTCTGTCTTTCTTCTTCATTCTTCCTCTGCACTCCCCAGGATAGAAAAACAAGAGAAAAATCCAGGATATTCATCCTTTGTCTAAAAGAGCAGCATTCAATCATTTAGGGACACAATAGAAAGTGTTAGTTCAGTGCTGCTGTGCTGATTGTCATAATACAATGAAGTAAACTTGCTAATTTTCTTGGGTCGAGAGGTGTCCACAACTCAAAATAACTACAGAGTGAGGGAGACTTTCAAATCACTGTAAACCATTGAGATATGATGAAGTGTGCTATCCTAATGAAATGAGGTTCTTTTATTAACTTCCCATTTTCTGTATCTTAAGAGGCTACCAGAGGGCTAAAAGATAAAACTGCTAAAGCACTGAAATTTAGATTTTTATGGAATATAACTTTATTCCATATATAAAATATATTCTAAATTAGAAGAAAAATATTTTAGCTCTATTGCATTCTATAAGTAGATGAACAGTAATTATTTAAATATAAAAATATGCATATCATTTAACAGCTGTAATCATGCCGAATTCCCTAGGTGCATACTGACTAGATTGAGTCTATGTACATGAGTAAATAGGATAATAAATTAATAGTTTCAAAGATTTCCTTGGAAGATAAAGTCATTGGGAGTCAGATTACACTTAAATTAGATATAAATGGATAGATGAACAGAGATATATAAAAGATAGATATAAGACAGAGAGTGATAGAGATATAGATAAAGATAGATAGACAGACAGACAGAAACAGACAGACAAACAGACAGACAAACCAAGAGCTTAGATAATAGCTCTATAGATTTTTTAAAGAAATGAAAAGTGAGTTAATTTATTTGTTTAAATATCTGATATCATGAGTATTTTGTACAAGATGCCACAATCTTTTTCCATTTTCTAAATAATTAAGCTGTAAAGTCACAATAGTTACTTCATGGATCCATTCGTGTAATTTTATTTTTCAAAAACATAGTAGTAGTTTGTCACAGCTATTTCTAAAATGATGCAAACTCTCTAAAAGAACTGCCACAGAATACATGGAAGTACGAGGCAACTCTTTTCTGACTGTTAAAGCAACGGCACCTTTTTTCATATTCATATGGCTGCTTTCGTAGCTAAATCTGGATTGCTCTGTGTTAGTGCATATAAGATTGCATATGATGATTTTATGAAAAATAACTACTTTGTACATGTTTCTACATGTTCCAAAGTATCACTTTTGACAGATTTACACAGCTTTTTCAATTTCTGATTCTAGTTAATGCCTTGAGATTTCCTGGTGAAATCTCCTCCAAGAAACAGATATGAAATTACTAACTTTAGAAATAGAGAATAGATTATCATGTCAAATTCATTAAAATAAGCACCAGCACTCATTATTATATTATTCCCATTATTCTCAACTGCATCTTATCTATGATCTTCTCTTCATGTTTGACCATAAGTACCTGAAAGAAAAAGTTTTCACTTTGCTTTTCTACTGCACAGAATATAAAGAAGTACAAAATAAAAATGGTTGGATACATAGCAATGCTGTTATTTAAAAACAGAGTTGTAATACTGAGGAGTGCATTTGAAAAGAAAAAATTTAAATTATCAAAAAAAGAATGTAACACAACTTAAGAATTTCTTGACAATTTTTTTGAATAAATATGCAAAGGAAAGCCAATTTTAAACTAAAAATAAACTGTATTAAATAATACACAAAATCTAACAAAACATTACAAAATGTTTAAATCTCCACTAACATTGTATTATTACATTGTATTATTACTGAGAAAAATAAGATGGACACTACTTCATTTTAATTTTTAATGGAATATCTAAGTAGGAAAAATACTTTTTTACAAGCTCTGATCAGTTTGATGCTGTAAAAATAGAAGGCTTGATCATTTTCATTTTATTAGATATAACATCTTCAAAGATGAAACCAAGGAATCAAAGGAAAACCTATTTGTTTGATGTTATAAAAGCATTTAAGTTGCAGGTTTGTTGAATATGTTAACATTTGAATCTGCCTTTAACATATGTCTATTTTGACTGTTGGGAAGAATAGAAACATTTAATGATTTACAGACCTTCTGTGTTTTAAGGTCTGATTCTTGAATTAAATCTATGACACTATTTCTGTTCATTATTTATTATGACAATTTCACAGAATTATACTGTTGCACATAGCTGACAATAGCTGAACTTTCATTCCAATTTTTAAAAAATTATGTTTTTTATATCTGTATATGATATGATGCAAATCTTCTGTTTGTCAATTACAAAAAAATATGTCCTATGGCCAATCACACCTAAATTTCTATAGGGCATGAGTCAGAACCCTGACATAATATTCTAAACCCTTGAAGCTAAAAGGCCTGAATGCCCCCCAAAAGTGGGGGAGAGTGTTTTAATAATAAATATATTTAATTAATCAATTAGTTTTAAGTAAGTAAAAACTAATTAAGTAAAACAAATTAAGTAATTAATTGGATCATTCAATTAGCCCTGTGCTAAATGCGTCCATAAATTCATGCACATGAACTAAGCCATAATATCAATGAAATTTAAACCTGGAGAAAGCAATATTACTAGGCACTGACAAAGCTATAATATTCTACTTTGCAAAATAATATATCTGCTTTTGTTAAAAAATAAAAGGTTGCTAGACTTGTGGTGAATAAAGCATTTTTTAATTTAGACTGAAGATAAAATCAACTCACATGAGCAGTTTCGACCCTGCAAAATGTGCCAGAAGCTACGAAGCTCATCCCTGCCATAACAAGCATCAGATGATTTCAATGTTGTGTCTTTTTCCAATTGTGAAGAGTGATTAAGTCAATAAAAAAAAAACATTCCAGGCTTTGTGGGTACTGAAATTACAACTCTGACAAATCCAACTACCTAAGCCAATATTACATATGAAGTAGAAGCATTCCAGACTGAATATAATCTTGGCTCCTGTAACGAAGTTAGTACATACTGTATGCTAATTTACATACACATAACTTCTCCCTAGTTCATTTTCTTGGCTTTAAAAAGTTTTTATCCTGTTTTCCTCAAAATAAGATATCCCTTGATAATAAGCCCAATTGGGTTTTTGAGCTCATGCCAATAAGGCCAAGCGCTTATTAAGGGTTCAAAAAAATATAAGACAGAGTCTTATTTTTGGGAAAACACAGTATTTGTTCATCATTGAAGGCACCTACCAAATAAAGTTAACTTATCAGTTAAATGAACTAAAGAGTTCATTTTTTCAGTCTACCCTTGAATAAGGACAAAGCTTTCCAAGGGACAAAAGTCAAAGTATTAAAGAGTTTTAATCCTCAGCATATTATAACTCAAAATGTAACCATTTACAAGGCTTATGGACCATTCCAATCAACCAACTCTAAGTCAGAGTTATCCGTACAAATATGTAACTTAGAGTAAAATAAATGAATACAAAATTTAAGATTAAATTCAATGTTATAAACAACCATATATATCAGGAATCAAACATTACAAAAATTCAATTCAATTAATTAGTTAATTAATTAATTGTCTAGAAAAATAGTCACAGCAGGTCTCTCTGCGAGTCCTCATAAAATACTGTATTTTTCGGAGTATAAGATGCACCAGAGTATAAGACGCACCTTAATTTTGGGGGAGGAAAACAAGAAAAAAGAATTCAATCTCTGCCTACCAGCATTTAAGGTGGCGCTGCTTTACTCTATCCTCCTCCTCCTGCAAGCCAGGGGTGCCTCAGAAACTCGTCTGGGAAAGAGGGTGTTGATTACTGATAAGTTCTTTTCCAGAAAACTTATCAGGGTGCTCCTGCGATCTGCAGGGACTACTCGCTTTTCCCCAAAGAGACCCCTTGCATGCTCTGGGGGGAGGGTCAGAGCACAGCCTGAGGAACAAACCTCTTCAGGACGGTCGGGGGTGGGATCTGCCCGGCAACTTTGGGGAACAAGGTGGGCCCCACGATTCGCAGCTGGTCACTCCTCTGGCTGCACAGCGGGCAGCTCAGGACAGACAATGGTTGTGATGACTTCACTCTTCAGCAGTGTGAGGAGCTGCTGCTGCCTAAGCCCTCTCCACATCCAGGAGCCGAGCCAAGCCAAATGGGAGTCCCTAAAGTGAAATGTCCCTCCTTTCCAGCCACACTGCCCATTGGCCGGATTCCCCAATCCAACTGTCAGAGCCATGTTTCAGGTGGCTCTGCAATGTGCAGCGAGGAACCGGGAATCGTTTTGGATTCAGGGAGAGGATCGCAGCACTGCCACCTGAAAATGCTTTTTTCCCATTGCACATTGCAGAGCTGTGCGCCCTCATGCTCCTTCTCAGCAGACTCACCTTCTCTTTCCTCCTGGCCAGAGCTCCCGCCTGAAATGCAATGTATTTTTTTTGCCTCTGCACATCTCATGTTTGGAATCGGGAAGGAGATCGCGGGTCTGCCGCTTGAAAATGCTTTCCTTTGGAATTGGGATGAATCCCGATGCCAGGAAAGAGAAGGTGAGTCTGCTGAGAAGGAGGATGAGGGAGCGCAGCTCTACAATGTGCAATGGGAAGAAAGCATTTTCAAGCAGCAGCGCTGCGATCCCCACCCCAAATCCAAAACGGTTCCCGGTTCCTCGCTGCACATTGCAATAGAATTTACTGCCACCTGAAATGCGGCTCTGACAATTGGATTGGGGAATCCGGCCAATGGGCAGTGGTGGCTGGAAAGGAGCGATGTTTCACTTTAGGAGTTCCCGTTCGGCTCGGCTCGGCTCCTGGGTGCTGAGAGAGCTTAGGTGGCGGTGGCAGCAGCTCCTCACTATGCTGGGGAATGAAGTCATTGCAACCATTGTCTGCCCTGAGCTGCCCTCCCCAAAGCTGCCAGGCAGATTCCCCTCCCCCCAGATCGTCCTGAAGAGGTTCCTCAGGCTGTGCCCCAACCCAGATTCCCGCTGCCTGGAACTGCCTGAAAATGTCCAAAGGGTGGGTGCCAGCAGATGGATGGATGGGGCTAAATTCGGAATATAAGACGCACCCAGATTTTCACCCCCTTTTTGGTGGTAAAAAGGTGTGTCTTCTATTCCAAAAAATACGGTAGTCAAATCATTGTTTGTTCATCATTTTATCACTAAATCTTGGTGGTTCAATAATGGGGATTGGGAGTTGCAAATATAAGGTGGAAGCACATAATTCTCCAATGTCTCCCATCCTTGCTCTGAGAATAACGTGGCAGATTTAGATGACACTGTTGTATGAACTACCATGTACTCACAAAACATGGCAATTCCACATAAATGGCCATGTGGAAGCAGTATTGGATAAATAGGTGTACGCAACATATTATTCTGTAGTGCTTCTTACAGGATATTATATAGAAATGTTGTTTGCAGTTTCAACATGATAGAAATATCATACATGATACAGGATTATTTTTAATTTATCTGCTATGAATGGGACTTTTTTTAATTGAAAGAAGTTCATATACAAAATAGTCAGGCAACATAGAACTTAAGATACTGGTTTTCACTTTTATTTTTCGTCTATCTGTTGAACAATTGCTGGAGACATAACACTATAGGTTCTGCCTGTTACTGACAAAAACTTCAGCAATTATAACTATATATCTCCATCCATGTATAAGTCTAGATTGAAACATTTTGTATTATTAGATATATCTGTTCTGTTCACAAGAAAGATGTTACCAAGGAAAATGTTTTCTTTTCCTTACACAGATGTCTTGAGTTTTAAAAAATCTGCTATGAAAAGGATTTTTTTTCATTGAAGAAGTTCATATACAAGCTAGCCAGGCAACATAGAACTTAAGATATTGATTTTCACTTTTATTTTTCATCTATCTGTTGAACAATTGCTGGAGACATAATGGAACTTTGAATTTACACCTATAAACTGTGTGCTTTATCACTGGGTCTTTCTTTACCTACTTGACCATTATGACATAATTAAATGGAATCTCAACTTATCCTGAGGGGCTTCTGCTCTTTAACAGTGGTCCAAATCTGATATTGATGAAATGAACTTATCCAAAGTGGCAAATCTCCAGGGAGGTTATATATAGCTATTTAGATAATAGATGAAGATGTAAGAGTAACTACTGTGTTGATTCCCAATTCCTTTCACAACATTCCTAAGCAGACTGGTGTTCAATTCCTTAAAAATTCCCAAAAAACTCATATTAGAGTATAATTTGGCTCCTAAAGCCAAAGAAATTTCAAGAGAGGCAATTCCATCAGGAATTTCACTATCACCCAATCCATTTATTTACACCACAGATAAAGAATGGCTGCATTTAAATCAGGCAATGCAATTATAACATCAAATCAATTTTGAACAAAGAGTTGTAAAAATACAAAAGTAAAGCTTAAAACTGTAAATCCCCCTCCCCCTCACATACATCCACATTTCTCATACCAAAACTTTAGACAGCCTAAACTCTGATAGAAAAAAAAATAGGAACTTCATATTGGAAGTTCCAAAGAATTTACAGAAAATCCAGATCAATCTATCAGATGTTTAATGATTTAAGCAGATTACAAAGCAGTTTAAAACTTAGTATACTAAATAAAACTTTAAAAATGCACAGCAATTATTTTTTAATAACCTTAAAGATGAGAAACAATTTAGAACACAGATTCAATAAAGTAATTTGTTCGATAATCAACCTTCTATACCAAAATTATATTTTAAGATTCAGGGGGATCCGGGTGAGGTGGGAGAAGAGAGGACAGAAGGACTAATGGAACATGCTGTCACCTGCATTAGTGTTGTAGAATTATGATACAAAGTCTCTCTAGTTTTCTAATGAAGAAAATACTTTATGAAACTGTAGGCAACTTCTTCAATGGAACAAGCAGTTTTGTGGTTGTGAGTGCAAAAGTCAATAATATGTACTAATTCTCAGTAGTACACATTACTGCAAGGTGAGGTCCCCAATGATTCAAATGTCAATAAATGCTCCACCCACCCACCCACCCGGACATCATCATGTCCATTTTTGACTCTCTGCACATGCTCAGAAGGTTCTGTGCATATGCCGAGGAGGCGCACATGCTCACATTTGCGAACTGGTAGCAAAGGTAACTGGATAGCAGTGGATAGTAGAATAGAACTGAAAAAGATAACAAAATACCAAAATTGCATTATGGCCTAAATTAACCATGATGATCCCAATGACTAGCAGCACACTGGGTACCATACCAAAAAAAATATTTGATGGTTCCATTTGACAAAAGGCCACAAAGATACGATCTAAACATATGCTGCACCAATATATTACAATGTACTAAACTATTGGAAAGAACCTGATGTATATGAAGACCAACTCCAGCTAAAGAATTGTGATTTCACATTGTTGCGCATTCTCTTCTTCCTAGCTCAGTGAGGCACCATCTTGAAGTCCCTTTAGGGCTTGCCTGCCCTGAGGAAGATGAAATCTATGCTACATGTTCAACTACACTGGACAGGTTTCATCTGAGCATCTCCCATAAACAATATGGTGAGACATAATTTGAAGATCATAATTTATCCATATCAGATCAATTGTTACCCAGGTAAACAAGGACCATGCTAAGTGTTGGAGTTCTTGGACATCCGTTAATAAATGAACTTCAGAACTCAGGACAGTTTGCAGAGCAACCAGAACCAGAAGCTGCAGGAATACTAGAAGAAAAGCTCTTTACCTATCACAAATACACAAAGATTAACACCATTGGCACTGACAAAATCATCAACAGTCAATTTGCAATTAAACTTTTAACACTGTAAACAACATTACCTATCCCAAATCTTTGGTAGGTGGATAAAAATGTCAAATTATTCTAAACATTTGATTGACTATGTGACCAACCATAATAATATCCTTAAAACATAATAATTTAAGGATAAAACTAAACTAAAACTCAAATTTTGCAGGCATAAACCTAGACCGAATTCAGAAGAGATTATTCTGAATAGGTATTTAAAGAATTACTATAAATTAAGTAACTATCTTTTAGTCTTTGGGCATACAATTCTTCTAGACTAGATTAGATGTGGCTAGGATGAAAAAGTGATAAAAGCCAAGATAAAAATGAAAATTTGGTTTAAATTTAATTAAGTTATTATGACCTCCCTTTTAAGTATTTAGTGATTTCTTGTTTCGATCACATTAAAATTTAGTGGCAATTTTAAGAAAATTAAGAAATTTTAAAATTTAAGAAATTTTAAGAGGTTTGTATCTATGTCTTTCTATGGTCACCTGCAACTGTTGAACCCAAGACTATGTTCCTCCTGCATCAAATTAAGTTCAATAATTACAGTTTCATTTATCTTTCACTTTGGACTAAAGTTTAACCAGAACAGAATACACTATTATTATTATTTATCTTCCTTTCTTTAGGATGACAAAATTTTAACCTTAACGAAAGGATTCAAACCACAACCACCATTTCATGATCATGTTCATGATCATAATAATCATTTCATCTTATCTAGGATTTAAAAAAAAATAAGGAAATTTAATAAAAATATACCCTCACCCTCCCTTCTAAAAGAACACGACACATAGCTCTGCAATAACTTTTCTAAAACAAGGATTCCTTCACCAAGATTAGGTTCTCTATATACAGACCAATCATCAGGTGCATTTCTTAAGCTTGTCTTACAACAGCCTTTCCTAACCTGGTGCCCTGCATTTTTTGCAACTCAATAGCATGGACACAAGCTTTGTTCATGGGAAATTATGAAACGTGGTGTATAGCATATCTGTATGCCATCAGATTGGGGAAACTAATTTAGAACAAGCAGAAAGACATACATTATGCAGGATCTAGCTATCTCAATTCTGTGCATCCAGCTTTGAAAAAGATACCAAAACATAATGAAACAAGACCACCCACAGGGAGACAACACAAGCCTCATCCTATCTACCTGGCACTGATCTTTATTTAAACACTTCAGTTCAAAGGAAGTCTTGGGCTGTTTGCCATCAAACATCTACTGCCAGGAAATTATGAAGACTCACATAATTAATTTTAGAGGAAAGTGCCAGCAGAGAGTTCTAGTAAACATGGTTTTCAAAGAGATTGCTCTTCTTCCGGACATAACTTACATAGATTAGAATACATAACATTGCTTATTTTGGAAAACTAACCCCAGTGGACAAGCTACCACAATGAAGATAATGTACATAAAAATAAGATACTGTAATAATATTTTAATGTTACTTGGGTATAATTTGATAACTTTTATTCTACATCATTTAGTTTTTTATTTTATTTTAATTAGTTCTGCTTATAAATTGAAAAGTCTATAATTAAAAAAACTTTTAAAAACTTTAAAATACCCCTCCCTTAAATACTTCTTCAGTTACAGAACAGGTAAGCTATCTGGCAGTACATGACCGGTCATTGATCAAACAGAGCATCTCTTTATCTAGGGTGAATTGTAAAAAGCAACTATGTGTCTCCTATTTACATAACACTGAATAAATATAGTTGTACAATTACCTATATAGTATGCTTTTTGGAAGAAAGAATGTACAAATTTCTCTGTTATTATTAAGGAGTTTGGTACAATTGGTTTTGTATTTCTACACTGTTCTCAGCAGGCATTTAACTGATTTTAAAAAATGACCTCATCGTTCTCATGACAGCCGAAATTTACCAGTGAGCTTGGAGCTCCACCAGCTCTTTCCTACCCACTGATCAAAGTGAGCTAAATGAACAGCACTCTGTCTTTAAAATGTTATTACCTCTAACAAGAGTTCATTTCATGCAAAATGGATTTATAATTGCTCAAACAAAATAAAAATAAACACCCCTCCCCCCAATATTGCATGTTATCATTACAGGAACTGCCATGGCAAAACTGATCAGCAGAAATATTGCATTCACAGAATGAAAGACTAGTTGTTTTTTAAAGTACACTTTATGAGTGTACTTTATATGAAAACAAAGCAGAATGTGTAAAAAACATTTTAGCTATACTTTACATTAAAAATAAATGAAGTGCTTAAATTAATATTATAAAAACTATCAATGATAGAACAGCAAGGTTATTTCTGTAGTTTGTGGAGTTTAGCAAATCACACTTAGACCATAAAAACTTAGAGGATGAGTGAAAAATGGCAAGAAGGGGAAGAAAAGAAACATGATAAGTATTGTAATGGAAGTGGGTCTTAAACCAGCTTTTAGATGAATACAGTGGTAAGTAACTATATCTATAACAATTTAGACTTCAAAATGCCAAGCAATCTTCCAACACAAAATAATTATTAAGCCACAGGTTTTAAAAACATGAAAACTGTTCTCCCTTCCAATATTAAATTGCTGCCATTAGCTTATTAATTTAAGAACAGCTTGATTATTTATACAGTTCGAATTAAATCCTAAGGTTTGTGGTATGGTTTATAATTTTTCTTTAACATCCTGGTGAAAGAGAAACAGAATACTTACGCAGCCCCCAGCAAGAATTTCTGCTGGAAGAGGAACAGAACCATCTCTTTGCATAAATTTGTCTCTCACAAAATCGTTTACCTTAAAAACAATTAAAATAAACATATATAAACTTTTAAATTTAAAGTGTCAATATATATTTTCAAGTATAAATTTTAAGTTCACCAGCAATAGTGTGTGTGTATGTGTCGGGTGGGTTTTACTCACCTTGGAACAGATGTATGGCAGAAGAAGAATTCAAATATTAGAAGGTGTTTATACATTAAAAAAATTAAGCTTTACACCCACACATTTCTGAACTAGGCTTCAAAAAACATACCACCAGTCAGTTTGAACTTAATGCTTTCTACAAATATATTTTTGTAGAAATATTTTGTAGAATTAAAATATTAAAAATAAATTTTATTTTAAGCTATTACAATTTAATATTTGAACTGTTGTTTATTGGCGTGTTAATTAATGTCTTAAGTCTCTTTTTCTGCAATATTCCAGTTAAATGGGCAATAAAATAAAAAGTAGCAATAAAGTGTTCTGCTTTTTTAAAAGAAGAATGTAAAGGTCCTGAATCAAATTTTTAATCTGAAACTGCCACATGAAAGATTTTCCAAGAATCTTTCAAAAGAATCAAAAGAAACTAAATCACAAACATGTAACCAACATATTGTACAAGTATAGTTTTGCACAAGTAAAATATTCTGATGCATATTTTAAGCATATAACCAAAATAACTCTTTCTACTGGAAATTGAAAATAATATATTAAGAATGACTCAATGTTTTCCTCTGAACTTACAGTAAGCTTTATGGCTTTTTCTGGAGCTACCCCCAGGAGCTGTGGCAGAAGACCTATAAAATATAAAAAAAATATAGCAGTTAAGTTGATTAAGAAATAAATTGTTATTAATTTTGCTTCTTAAGGGAATGGCATCTTAAGAGCAATTTTCGATTATTATGTTTAGCAAGATTATCTGTGTGGATACTATATAAAATATCCTTTACACACACAATTCAGCATTGCTTTGATTCAAACAATAATTATATATACTTAGAAATATGAGAAAATTATAAAAGTAATTGAAAAAACTCTTTATGTTTTACTTAGTTTTGTTTGGACTTTTATAAAAATACTGTATTAGTTCTTCTTACCCACATCTCCAAAACCAGGAGAGCAAAGTAGGTGTCAGCCCTGAAGTCATTTTTTGGGAGCATCTTCAGGGCTGCCACAGCAAGGCCAGGTGGAGTTGTGGGAACGTAAGGGTGGGGGGTAGAGATAGCTGGGGAATGTGTAACCAAAATAACATTCTTTCTTGTGAGAGCCAAGGACGCGCTACCAGGTGTTGGAAGGGCATGGATCAAAGCATGACAGCCATGGACCTTACTCAAGTAATTCATGGCCCTACTCACATAGGAGGACACACACTGGACTTGGTTTTTGTCTCTGGGCAGTGGTTGAATGGACTGGTTATAGGGGATATATTGAACCCCTGTCATGGTCAGACCGTTCTCTTCTGAGACTGGACTTTCTGACCACTACACCCCACCGCAGGGAGGCGGAACCGATTAGATGGTTCCGCCCCAGGCGCCTGATGGATCCTGATAGGTTCCAGATGGAGCTTGGGCCATTTCCTGAGTCTCTGGCTCATGACTCGACTGAAGATCTGGTAGCCGCCTGGGATAGGATGGCCGCCGGGGCTTTGGACCGAGTCGTGCCTTTGCGGCCTCTGATCCGGCGCCGGATCTGCCCAGCTCCTTGGTTTTCTGAGGAGCTGAGGGAGATGAAGCACCAGAAAACGCCTAGAGAGTGGTTGGAGGGCCAGTCGTTCCGAATCCGACCGAACACTAGTTAGGTCTCATATTAAGACCTACTTAGTGGCTATAAAAGCGGCAAAGTGTAATTACTTTTCCACTCTTATTGCATCGGCAGATAACCGCCCAGCTGCCCTGTTTAGGGTGACCCGTTCCCTCCTCCATCTGGGAGCGCGGGATGACCCCTTGCAGGGACGGGCTGAGGATTTTGTACAGTATCTGCACGATAAAATCGCTCAGATTCGGGAAGGCTTGGATTCTGACTGGGTAGGTTCCGGCGTGGTGTCTGTGGCAGGTCTTGAGACTGTTATATGGGATGAGTTTGACTCTGTGACTCCTGAGGACGTGGACAGGATCCTGGGGAGGTTGAATGCAACCACATGTTTATTGGACCCGTGTCCCTCCTGGCTAGTGCTGGCTACCTGGGAGGTTACACGAGGCTGGCTCCAGAGGATTATAAATGCTTCTTTGAGTGAGGGTTTCTTGCCTCCCGCCTTGAAAGAGGTGGTGGTGATATCCCTCCTCAAGAAGCCTTCTCTGGACCCGGCTGTTTTGGGAATTATCGTCCAGTCTACAACCTTCTCTTCTTGGCGAAGGTTGTAGAGAGTGTGGTTGCGCGACAGCTCCCGCAGTACCTGGATGACACTGTCTATCTAGATCTGTTCCAGTCCGGCTTCAGGCCTGAGTACAGCAGGGACACGGCATTGGTCGTGTTGGTTGATGATCTCTGGAGGGCTCGGGACAGGGATTGCTCCTCTGTTCTGATCCTATTAGACCTCTCAGCGGCTTTTGATACCATTGACCATGCTGCACCGGCTGGAGGGATTGGGGGTGGGAGGCACCTTGTTGTGGTGGTTCTTCTCCTATCTCTCCGACCGGTTGCAGTCCGTGTTGGCAGGGGGGGCAGAGGTTGACCTTGAGGTGCCTTACTTGCAGAGTGCCGCAAGGGTCGGTCCTCTCGTCGCTTCTGTTCAACATTTATGTGAAGCCGCTGGGTGAGATCATCAGTGGTTTCTGGGTGCAGTGTCATCTGTACGCTGACGATACGCAGCTGTACATCTCCACCCCGGATCACCCCAATGATGACCTCGAAGTGATGTCCCAGTGTCTGGAGGCCATACGGGTCTGGATGGGGAGGAACAGGCTCCGACTCAACCCTTCCAAGACCGAGTGGATGTGGATGCCCGCGTCCCAATATAGACAGCTGGTGCCTTCGCTGGCTATTGGGGGTGAGTCTTTGGCCCCCATGGAGAGGGCTCATAACTTGGGTGTCCTCCTGGATGCACGGCTGTCTTTAGAAGAGCATATGACGGCCGTGGCCAGGGGGGCTTTTTATCAGGTTCGCCTGATATGCCAGTTGTGTCCCTTTCTGGATGGGGACTCCTTATGCACAGTCACTCATGCCCTGGTCACTTCTCGCCTGGACTATTGTAATGCTCTCTATATGGGGCTCCCCTTGAGGACCACTTGGAGGCTCCAACTGATCCAGAATGCAGCCGTGCGGGTGATTATGGGGGCGACTTGGCACTCCCATGTGAACCTCTCCTGCGCGAGCTGCACTGTCTCCCAGTGGTCTTCCGGTTGCGCTTCAAGGTCTCGATTCTCATCTTTAAAGCGCTCCATGGCTTAGGACCTGGGTACTTACGAGACCACCTTCTGCCACCAATAACCTCTCACCGGCCAATATGCTCTCATAGAGAGGGTCTCCTCAGGGTGCCGTCGGTCAGGCAATGTTGACTGGCGACCCCCAGGGGGAGAGCCTTCTCTGTGGGGGCCCCCGCCCTCTGGAACAAGTTACCCCCGGGGATTTGATTAATCCCAGACCTCCGCACTTTGCGCAAGGCATTAAAAACTTTTCTATTCCAGCAAACTGGGCTGGCTTAACGTAGATTTTAATGGGTGAATTTTATGAGGGGTTTTAAATTTGGGAAAGCCAAAATTGATTTAATTATGTTTTAGATTATTTTAACTTTTATATTGCTTTTATTTTAATGTTTGGCTGTTCACCGCCCTGAGTCCGTCAGGAGAAGGGCGGTATACAAATTTAATAAATTCAATTCAATTCAATTCAAAGCCAGCTAGAGTTGAGACTACAACCTGATTGGACTATGTGATGGACATGTGACCTGGAGAGCAAGAACTTTGAGCTTTGATTTGGATGGGGAAAACCTTGAGTCCTTCAAAGTTGGGTTTTCATCAGCTGTGCCAATATGATATCCCAAATAAAATTATGCTTTGAGGAAACTGTATGCCTCAGTTTTGATTGCTTTGGTGTTATTACTTGGAACCCTGATAGACAGAATGAGAATGTTTGCCAAAGATAGTTACTCTTTGCTTCTATAGTTAAGAATCTGTATTTTCTGAATTTCTTATTTCAGCCTTCTTCTCTTATACTTACTCTCCTCTTTCACAACTACATAAAAATATACATAAAACAGATCCGAGCAGTGCTAGTGTAACTTACATTGTGGCATTTATTTATTAATTTTAATTATGTTCTGCCTTTCTATTATAATTAATACTAAGGACAGCTGATAACATTTCAAAAAGACAAAAATTAATACTAAAGTAGTGATTATAATTTGTTTTTTTAATAAGTGCTGTGCAATACAGGTTATGTAAAAGGAAGGCATACTTCCAAAATCCAACCTCATTTTGCGATAGCTCCTCATTTATCAACTTCTAAGATGCAGGCAACCTGATGATCTCCAGATTTCCACATGGAAACCTAACATGTAACAGTTAGAGCTGATGGAAACTGACAGTCCAAAATACTAGAGAAATTAAATTATCTATTTTTGCTACAGCGAGTGAAATTACATGCAGATGTGCTACTTGATAGTTATTACCAATATGAACATCTTCTACAATGTCCCACTAAATTCAGAGGACTTTATTCTCAAAGAAGTATGCACTGAAATGCAGTCTGTTGTGTAGTTGAAGGAATTTGTATCAAAAAGGGAAGGAGGACTATAAGATTATAATTATCTACTGCAGAGAAGATTGGGACTTTCTGTTAGGGTATTTCATAACTTTAGTTTCTTTCCTTTCTTGCACCTGTTTCTTTTTTTTCTTTCACCTTTAGATTTGACTTCTGTATGCAAATTCTCAATAAATAATAAATAAAAAAGAAAGGAAAGCAGATATGGTGAACTACTGATCAGTCAATCTGACATATAGATTCTAATATTCTAGAATTAGGGTTGGAATAGAGAAAGGTATTGAGAGATGGATTCTGTATTCTTAAAAAGCTTCTATTAATGACTTCGGAAAAGAGAAAATGCTGCAGATGACACAAAATTGGATAGGACACTTAATATTCTAGAAGACAGTAATAAGAACCAGAACAATCTCATTAAATCAAGGAAACAGACTAAAAGCAGAAGATTTAGAAAGAGATAAATGGAAAGTTATGCACTTAAAAATTAAAATGAAATACATAGGTGATACCTGGCTTGGTAGTAGTAGTTAAAATACTTTGTAGTTGATTTCTAAATGAATATGAGTTAGGGGTGTGAAATAGCTAAAAAAAATAAACAATTTTAATTGCATCAACAGAGGTATAGTTTCCAAATCACAGGAATTATTGCTTTATTCCTTTAATCCCTGCCTCAAGTATTATATCCATTTCTGTATACCAAAATTTAAGACCACCTGTATTATGTTCAGGAAGAGGAAGAGGAAGAGGGATGATTGAGGACTATAAATTAAGTCCTACTGAATTTGACAGGAGCATGAATGTTTTACCTAAGAAGAAAATACTGAAGGATAGCACTCCTCAAGAAAGGGAAAGGATGTCTATGAAAAAAATATCTCTTTATTATAATCCCAAATGCAGAATAAAGAACATTGGATTTAAATTATATTAATTATATTAATTATAATTGAATTTTAAAAATCTTTGAAACAGTAGAAACTTCAACTATTTAAGAATGGAACCAATTATCTGATATGTTGGTAAGCAATCTATCACTTGATTCAGTTGTGAAAAGCAGGATGAAAAGCTTGAACCTAATAGAAATACAACCAAGGATTGTCTATTGACTATGAGTTCAATAGACTCAAAGATCAAATCAAACAGAAGTCGGACAGTTTCCACCAAGGATGCTTCTCTATATCTTATTTCTGTAGTTTGATGGTCAAGTTGGCTATTTCCAATACTTTCATCAGCCCTAAAGAGGCAAAATGGACTAATGGTTTTGCTTAATATAAGCCGATTTGGCTATCAAAGCATTCCTTCCGCCAGATATATTTATGTATTTAGAAAGGCCTACATACCATTTTTTAGTTGACCTTCCAGAGTTGTTTTCAGAACCAGAGTAAAATATACTAAATTTTATTACACACACACACACACATAATCAGATATAGAGTGTATAAAAGAAATTATTAAGTAAACATTTTTATCTGCTTAGGCTTATATGTTCTGTTACTTAATGAGATTTATCTTAAGAAAACAGCCAAGGAATAGGCTAACATACTTGAAATGCTTGAGAAAATAAAAAAGTGTTTGTAGCTTGCTATTAGAATAACAACACTAGGGAGATTGCTGATGTTTCATAATTTTGTAGTTTTATAGCTTATTAAACACAGTTGATAAAAATGATGTTTCTGCATCCAACAGAATATGATACAAGCCAGATTAAATTCTGTAATGAAGAAGAGATGTGGATAGATAATATGAAATGATGTGGCAAATCCTTGACAGCTCCTCTATTAAGGACTGATTCTTAAACATAATGTTGAGGATCTCGATATGGATGCCTCAATTGTATTAATTGTGTATGGAATAACTGTTCCTTCTTTCATTCAACAGGGCCCAGATTTTTTCCTCTTTTTAAATAGCCTCCTAAGATCCACAAAATGGTATAATTCATGCTCATCAAAGAGAGACAATATGAAACCTGTGTGCTACGTTGTGGTAAATAAAAATTAATCATTCCAAAGACATACTTAATTAAATAGAAGTATTTATATTTGGGGTGCATGCTTGCCCAAAGAAAACCTTTTTTTACAATCCAGAATTCCTGTTCAACAGTTTTGCATTTCATATATAGAATAGCAGGTTGAATAAAATTCAGAACAATTTTCAAAACTTCTCATACATGGATAAAAAGGACAATTAGCATAAAATTCCCTGTGTTCGAACAACTTCTTGGATTAATATAATTCATAAGAATATAAGGGGCAAACGCTGAAGAATTTTCTAGTACAATATAAATTTGTTTCATTTATTATCATAATGATTTAAAACTAATTTTTAATTGCAAGTAAATGACAATGCTATAAATGCAGTTTTTAAAGTAATAGCCTGAAAAAATTCTGCGGCCAACCAAAATGTGCAAACTTAGACATGCATATATACAGGGTAATAATGTTCACATGAATTTAATACATTTATTATGTTAAATGTGAATTCTATTTTTTTAAAAAATGTGTGTACATGTGTTCAGTTTTTCGATTAGCACTATGGCAATCAACTAAAATCAGAGGCAGAAGATTTTAAAACACATTATTCTGGCATTCTATATCATGTGCTCAGAAACTATCAAAAGTAGAAGAAAAGCAAAATAATTTAGGGGAGAGGGGTTGGAAATGAAACATTTGCCAGAAGGAATCAGCTGTAAGTCTGCAATAGAGCAGATGTTTTGCATTATAAAATTTAATGTTCAACCCTAGGCACATTCAGTGCTTAAAAACAGGTAAAAAAAACTGGAAAACAAAACTGGTCACAGTAACAATATTGCATTAATAAATTAGTAAACTGCCTGCAAGTAATATGGCTTCATACACTTTAAGTTTTTAACAACAGTAAGCTATGTTAAAATAAGAACTAACATCCCAAAATACCAATGTTGAAACTTATAGGGAAGGTAACATAGCAAGCCTGGGAACAAGTTTTGAATTAGGAAAAAAACCCTATACTTTACATGTAATCAATTAGATTTAATCCAAAATTATTGCTTTTAAAGCATGGAAAATGAATAACCTTTACTAAAAAAAACCAGAAAGAAAACCTGTTAAGGTTTTATTAAAACAAATAACATATTATCTGCATTAATGATGTTAATGGATGAGTCCAAGGTACCTAAGAAAGCATCTCACCCTAACAGGAGTGGCATATCGAACTGGTGATGGAAGAAGGGGCATGCTGTAGACCCTATCAGTCAAGGAATTCTGGTTGACAGGGTCCAGGAGAAAGGCCTTTTCTACCATGCTTTCCATCCTCTGGAACATCATGTTTGTTGAGGTAAAATCTGCCTCCACCATTTTGACCCTGCCATAAGAATCTCAAAACTTAGCTGTACCCAATTGGCCATAGTGGAAATGATTAATGGTCTAGGAAGATCCATGCCACCAACCCACTGTATTCTGGTTTTAAATTTAATCTTTGTTCATTTTAATATTTTCCATGTTTGGTTTTATGATGTTGTAAGGTGCCTAGACTTACTTGACAGTAAGATGGTTGGCATATAAACTTAATAAATAAAGGTGTACTTTAGTAGTGTTTTGCTACCGGTTTGCCCTGGGGTGGGTGAACCAATAGCAGCAGCGGCAGGAGGCTCTGCCTACTCACCCGGATGCTTCTGCAGAAGTGATGCATGCATGCGCCTGCCCGCCCACAAGCAAACTGGTAGTGACGGGTTTTGAAACCCACCTCTGATGTACTTTATTGGACTGTTTACACATTTATTGGATTATTGTACACTGCCTAGAGTATCTTTTTATGATATAGGTGCCATATAAATTTGATTATTAAATAAATAAAACAACATTTTAAAAAGTATATAATTTATTTGCTAAACAGTAGAAGTTACTTCAGGAACAGTGATCTATTTAAACCAATCACTCTAAGAGCCTTTTATTAGTCAAATAGAAAGATAAACAATACATTTTGAGACAAAGTTTAGATACATTTATCAGACTCACTTGCATTTTTACATATTCGTCCTTGCTGCTTAGTCTCTTTTTAAATTATAATCCCAATGATAATCGTATTTCCAGAATTGAGATAAAATAAATGCTCCTTCTAGGGATTTACTAAATCTGCTACAGCATTGGTGGCTTTGGCATACTTCTCATGATTGCCAATGCTCAAGGTGCCATATGTCTTTGTGATTTCAGTTTCATCTCTCCATCTACTGGTAGTTATATGGTCAAAGATGAAACTGCTTGCAACTCATTCATCAAGACACTAAAAAACTGAACAATGATACTGCTTTTTGGCATGATCAAAACAACTTTATATATAACTTGGGTCCTTCACTACAAGAAAAAGATAGGCAATACAATTGATGTACCAGCTCATGATTACTAAGGATGATTTATTATGTTTTTTCTCAAACTACAATGTTGACCTCTTGATCACCATTGCTATGTTAAGGGGAAGCTATTATTAACATCAGAGGACTTCAAATGTGTCTGACAGCAGGCTTTGAAGTAATTGTGCATTTTGCATAGAAGTGGCTGCTCTAGCTAAGAGAGACATATCGGACCTGGTAGGAGAGAGTACAATTAGCAAATGACAAAAATGCTTATAATCATATACTACAAAGGATAAAATACAGTATTATAATTTGGAAGCCATAAAAATGTTCTGGAAGCAGTCCATAATATAAAAAACTATGAGAAGCTTTACTTTGCTAAACAAGATTATTTTATTTAAATGTTTTATAAACTTGCTCATGTTAGGTTTTGTGAGGAAAAATGTCCAGAAAAAATACAGTATATTAGCGAGAAGATTCGTTGCTGCTCCTGAAATTGGGGTGAGGGGCCAGACCCAGACCCAGTGAAAATACATCATCCAAATTAGTAACAATCAGTGCAATACAGCTCACATTTGTAGCACAAAATCTAGAGAATGCCAAAAGTTCCCAATTGGACTCAAGATGGATGAACAAAACTAAGAAAACATAAACAGGCATCAAACCTCTTGAACTAGAAATAAAACATCTGATACTGACCTCTGTATAGCCCAAAGAATCCTTCATAACGTAGCACTTTCTTGAAGCAATCAAAGCTACTCTTGTACATCAGCTCTCCAACAAATGACCCAGTGGAGCGCTGGTTCTGCATTCGTGTTTTCACCAGATCAATTGGATACACAGCAGTGGCTCCAACCGCTGTTAAATGAGGAAAGAAAACCTCTGTATTAAGCCTCACAGCCTCAGGTTTATTTAGAGTTCATAAACTGCATGAGGGACTAGACCAGAACATAATATTTAATCCTCCCCACTCTAACCCCCCCCCCTATTTTTTTTTCTTCCTAGGCAATATCATACTTTTCCTGAATTTCAAAGAGTTTATTCTACTGCCCTTGGCTTTTATTTGAGAGGAGTCAAAAAAGTGAAAATTGTACAAGATGTTATGGATTAATGGCAACAAGGCAAGGAGAGAACCTCTTCTGCCTTTCCTGGAAGCTCCCATTTCAAGATCAATTTCTTTTGCTCGAGTTATGAGTCAAAACTGATGACAAAAAAACCCCAGAAAGTGAACCCAAACTGCATAGCTTTTAGAAATTCATTTAGCAACCAGCCATAACAAAAGAGCTATTTTTAAAGTTAAATAAGGACAAGCCATATATCCTTCCTCTCTGTTAACTTTTTGTGTGATGAACAGATGAAACAAGAATGAAACAAAGATCTTTACAATTAAGACATTATATATCAAGAGTGACACTATAGACCATAGTATATATTAATTACTTCACACACACACACAGGTAGTCCTTGACTTACAACAGTTCATTTAGTGATCGTTCAAAGTTATAATGGCACTGAAAAAAGGGACTTATGACCATTTTTCAAACTTATGATCATTGCAATACAGATGGTCACATGATCAAAATTCAGAGGCTTGGCCATTGATTCATATTTATGACAGCCACAGAGTCCTGGGATCATGTGATCCACCCTTTGCGACTTTCTGACAAGCAAAGTCAATGAGGAAGACAGATTTACTTAACAACCTGATTACTAACTTAATGGATTCACTTAGTAACTGTACATGAATAGCTGTAAAATGGGACAAAACTTCTTTAACTAGTGTCTTGCTTAACAACATAACATGGACTTAATTGGCCATGTTAACAACATGGGCTTAATTGCGGTTGTAAGTTGAGGACTACCATATACACACACACATCATATATATATGCACACCTATTATAATAACTGGTATTATATTAGTTGGCATACAACTAATATTTGTACAATATAAACAATTTGTACAATATGTACAAATTCAATTCTACTAGTATCACCATAGCACGCCACGAAAATAAAGTATCAGTTTTGCCAACTGAAAAAAAGAAGAAATCCTCCTCAAACATTAACTGGTCAGTAATTAATATGCTGCCACATTTTGTGCAGCAAAATGTTGCCAGAACAATATGTCTGAAGTGTTTGCTGTTCCTTGCTGCTTGTTATTTTATGGTTGTTAATCTTATTACTCTAAGCAGGCTGTAATCCACATAATCTCCTGCATGAAGTAGCATGTAAGTCTCAGTAAATAAAAGCAGAGAGCCAGTCTGGTATGATGGTTAAAGGAACCCAGCTGGAAATAACGACACTATAAATTCTAGACCCCAACAGGCATAGCTGCATGACCTTGGGCCAGCCTCTTTGTCAATTCTAGGAAGAAGGCAATGGCAAACCTCTTCCAAAAATCTTGTCTTGTACAGGCAGTGGCCAGTAGACAAAATGACTCAAAATAATAATAATAATAATAGTAATAACAATAAAATAAGCTATTTTTTAAAAAAAGGAACAATAGCACTGAGATAATTTTGAGAGTCAGAAGAGGAACAGCTTGTTAGACTAAAGTTTTGTTGTTGTATTTTTACTCCCAAAGAAAAGAACAGGAATCTATGATATTTTTTCCTCAGGTATAAGAAAAAAAAATCCTGCTTGCCCTGGCTTGTTCACTGTCTGAACACTGGGGACATTGGCACTATTCATGCAGTTGCCTTTTGTCATGAAAATTGAAAAAAATATTTCAAGCTGTTCCTTCTGAGCATATTCAGAGGGCACAGGAAGCTGATGATGGTTATGTGAATAAAGTGGAGGATTCTGGGGGGAAAAAAGGCCTGGCTAAAATAAATTCTGAACAGAAATACTGCATACAATTACAAGTGGAAAGATCCAGGCCCATTTGGATTTTAATGAAAAGGAGCTAAATGTTAAAAAGTAAATCAATAATCAATCCATCAGTCAATCAGGGAAGAATCCAAATAGCTAAGGTCAAATTATTTCTGATGCAATGACAATAAGATGAAAAGCTTTGTGTGAAAAAAAAAAGGATAATGAAGGTCGAAAGCTATGCAGAGGGGGGAAAAAAGTCAAGCTAATATTTCTGTCATTCATTCATTAATTCACTAACCTCCAGCAACTGAACCAAGGGCAAACCTGTATGCAGATTCTGCTATCTGGATGAGAATAGGTCGAGCCACATCAGTTGGAGCTTGCTGCAATATTTTAAATTTAGGGAAAAGGTTTGGGTTAGTGAAACAGAGGAGGATGAGGAAGAGGAGAAGGAATAGAAGAAGAAAAATCAGATTAATATAGAACAGTGATGGCAAACCTTTTAGAGACCGAGTGCCCAAACTGCAATCCAAAACCCACTTATTTATCACAAAGTGCCAACATGCCAATTTAACCTGAACAATAAGGTTTTACTACCTAAAATAATGATAAACAAGGCAGAGTTCAGCTAATTGTTCTAAGAAAAATGTGATAAATGCACTTTTATACCCCTTCATTTCCCCCCTGCTTTTGAAATATTATGTTTGGCAACAATAAAAAAGAAACTTTTGTAATATATTTTCTCTCTTTCTCTCCCTCTTTTTCCCTCCTTCTCCCCCTCTTTCTCTCTCTCTCCCTCCCTCTCTTTCTCCTCCCCCACCTCAAACCCCAACAAAGCCAGTGATCTCTTCTTAGAAGGATCTAATCAGGCCATTGGAGAAGAAACTGAACTTTTGAGAATGCAGTTAGTGCAAATTTAGGCGAATGGAAGCAAGCTGAGTCTCTCTCTCTCTCTCTCATACACACTCACACAGTCTTTCCACTCTTTCTCACTCACTCTCTCAAACACACCACCCCTGTGACGGCTCTGTTGTCTTGATCCCTGCATCGGGTCAGCCAAGCCCTTCTGGTGAGGGAAGGTCTCAGCATCTGCGGGATTCCCAACACTGCCCTCCCCTCCCCAGGCCAGATCTTTTCTGAATACCCTGCCAAAGTCCCAGGGCAGCCCATCTCCCTTTACCTACTGCTGCCACTGGTGTGGGGAGGATAAGAAGAGGCAGCAGAGCCCAGTTAGCCTTAAAGGAGGGCTCACAAAAGGGGATGGTGGAGCGGTCCTCGTGGGAATGCAACAGGGAAGCAGGTGAGTATGAAGGATCGCCATGGCACAGGAGAGCGGGAGAGAGCCGGACCGAAGAAAGAATCCTCTCCTTCTTTCCTTTCTATTGCTCTGGTGAGGCCTGAAAATTGATTTGAAAGGCCCTCTGCACATGATCTGAGATAATTCTGCCACAGGAAAAGAAAACACCAAGGGGACCAAGCAAGGAGCGAGGAGGTGGGCAGTGAGGGATCCATTATTGCTGCAGAGATAGAGAGCAGTGTGCAAGATCTCTCTAGTCTAGTCTTACACACACACACACACACACACACACACACACACCTCATTCTTTGCAATTAGGTCTCATCAACCCTCAGGTTATTTGCTTGTGTATCTGTGTAATTTTTGAAAGAAGACAAGCAAATTACAACTACTAGAAGAAATTGGGGGTGGAAAAAGCAAAAGGTTTTTCAAAACAAAAGGAAAGGAGCAGGGACCATTCACAAACAGGCCCCTGGCTGTCTATCAACTGAAACGGATGGTGCAAAACGAAACCGCATCCACCAATCAGAGCCCTGCCTTGCCCTTCACTTGATTTGTGTGTGTCCAGCAGCGTTTCATCTGTGCTGGGGTGATGGCGCATGTGGCCATACAGAAGACTCTTCATGCCACCTGTAGCATGCATGCCATAGGTTCTCCACCACGGATATAGAATATATAATCAATATTTGAATAGCAAAAAAGATAAAGACAAACATTTCATCCTAAAATGTACCATTCTTGAACCATTACGACATGCTGAGCTTCAGTACGGTGGCTACAACATATACTATCAAGCTGGCTAGAGGTGCCAATGCTATTTATAATGTTTGTTTCATTTGGTGTAAAAAGTAAGCATTGTTCAATGGAAGCCAAAGTAGCATTGTTCCCATAATTATTGCTAATTTACAGAGGAACTCTTTCAGGTTTTGGGCTATTTGCACCTAAAAGAAAATCCAACTTGTCCACCATTATCTCTGTATTCCATTTACTATATATCTGATTTGTTTGAAAAACGTTTTCCATAAAAAAAGTTATCAAAACGTGGGGCATGACTAAAAATAAATGATTTTCCTTCACTAATTTTCATTATTAGGTTTGTGCACCTCTGGGAAAGTATGGGGAAAGAATTAAAAATACGCAAGGAACTTAAGGGAACACTGCTATGAAGAGGTAGGAGGAAGAGTTTAACAGAATAACAGAGCTGGAAGAGCCTTTAAGAACTTCTAGTCCAACTCCTTGTTCAGGCAGGAAACCCTATACCATGTCAGATAAATGGTTGTCCAATCTCTTCTTAAAAACTTCCAGTGTTGGAACTTCCACAACTTTTGGAGGCAAGTTATTCCACTGATTAATTGTATTGTAAGGAAATTTTTCCTTAGTTTTAGGTTGCTTCTCTCCTTGAATAGTTTTCATCTATTGCTTCTTGTCCTATCTTCAGGACAAGAATGTCATAAAAGAAATTTAATGCAATTTCTGAAATAAAATCAATCATATATTTATTTATTTATATAGCCAGCCATCTCACTGAAAGTGGCAGTGCACAATAATAAAATAAAAATACCAATATAAAATACTGCAAACATAAAATATAAAAATTCATATTAACGGATAGCCTAAAAATCAAAGATACCAAACCTAGGCAACAAGAGGATTAAAATGCCCATCTCAACAGTTGATACATCTCAAGAAATCTTAGTTTATTGTTCAGTTTATTGCAGCTTGGGCAGTTATTTAATGTTGATCAGAAACAAGACTTTAACATTAGAATTTATCTGTAACAAATAAAATCTGTTTTAAAATTTGGTGAAATTAATAAAGTAATTTGACGTACATTAATAAAATGCTTTTTAAAGATTAGCTGAAATCATATCAGTAAAATTCCAGTTAGATCCAGAATAATACATATGCTATTTTTTTAAAGTTTGGTTTTGTTGCATAAAATTCTGGCATTTAATTTTCACAGTCAAGGAAAAGGAAGTAGTTTTACACTTGCTTCATCTGTCTTGCACTGTCTTCATTGATTGACTAAGAGTCGTTTCTAAGTTCCAGATGAGCCTTATTCTTAAATTTGTGTGGAGAGAGCATGCAAAACTGGCACATCAGTCAAATTCTATTTTATTCAAGTTCATATTTTTCCAATATATTCATCAAATTTTCTGCATCATCTATTTACTATTTTCTACATACAAATTTTCAGTATGTACTTTCATGCATATTTTTCAACATATTTTCAATCATGCATGCAGATTTCCCAGCATACCCATTTTTTGCATATAATTTCTCCCAATAAAATGCCTTCTTATCCTCATCTACACCTACACATTTTTAGTTTTAGAAAAAATGCATTGCAATATTCAAAAAATATATAACTATCAAAGTATGATGGTTGTGCTTTGGTTCTAGGATCAATATAGGCTTGGGAAGTTCAAATAAGTTAAATATCAATTCACGAAGCATTCCTGACTTGCTCTCGAGTTGCCATAGGCAGGGGGATGGGAAACCAAACTAAGCAGCTCTATCAAGGAAGTTGTACATCAGTCAAAACAAAAGATTATCATAAAACCCACAATTGAGCTCAGGTGGACAAAAAATTTCCTTAAATTAGAAATGAGGTTGGAAATTCTTAATATGATTTTTAAGATTCTATATTTACCCTAAGGAAGCATTAAAATTCATACCAATCCTGGCTACTACTACTTTGTTTTGGCTCTTCTTTAGTTAATATGTTCCTTCCATATCCCATATATGTCCCTTTTGAATTTCAATTTGTCAGAAAACTCCTTGTACATCATGGTTTTTCTTTTAAGTGGAAATACCATAGACTCTACCCTCAAATTCAATATTTGTCCCACTGGTCCCAAACTTATTTTGCCTTTCGGAATTCCTAGCTATTGAATTCTGTCCAACCGTGGTGATATCTATAGCAGCTTCCAATATGGGCTCCATTTAATATCTCTGGCCTTTAATCTTTGGGTAATCTTTCATACAGGTTTTCTGAGTAAATGGTAAAAAACCATCCTCCTATCATACTTACTTCTGAAGCAAAGCTAAAAATATACTGTTGTTGTAGGGTGATTTTGGGAGGGAGGAGGCAGCCAAGTGAGGAGGGCCTGGCTCAAGGCCTATTACACCCAAAAATGTAGCCTGTATCAACTCATTGTGGTCAAACTGGCGTCTGTGCTCAGACTCAGAACAGGGAGGATGGGGGAACCTTCCAAACTCTCAACATACAGAATTTGGTTTGACTTAAGTGATAGCTTTAGAAAAACAGAACTACACCCAGGTCTGTGTCAGTTTTCAACATATACAACAGACCAAGATAAAAATTCAGAAATTGGTAAAGGCATTTTCATTGTTCTTTGCATCATATCATCTTCTAATACAAGAGCTCTATAAAAATACAAATTAAGATTCAAGAAATAAATAATTTGATCTTAAATTATTGTAAACTAGTTTTGAGGAAGTTTAGAGTACAAAACAAAATGCCAAAATCCTATATAAATTTACCTAGCACTTTTGTTTCATGGTTGAGTGATCCAATTTCAATAAAACAGAACTACTCAGTTTTATATAATCCACAAAAACAGTTGGTATAGTTTCACTACAACAGAGTTAGGACTTTACATAAGAAAGAACTGCACAAGGTAAAAAATAATATCTGCATCATCCTTTCTCATCTTGTGTTACCTGTCTCTGAGCCTCAACCAGATTGTAGGGCAAAGTTCCTTCTTCCAAAGGTGCAATTCTTTCAATATCAGCCATTGTCATACGTCTGGGAAAACAAGCAATCACAAAAGTTAATTTTGCATCAACTATTATGAAAAAATAAGATACCTGCAATGGTGGGCGGTATTTTGTTCAACCATACTGTTTTGTATTTTTTTTTCCAAAGCAAAGCAAAGGGTAATTTCAACTTACCCCCGTGGCTCATATAAATCTGCTAACTGGAACAAGATGTCAACTTCCATGGGTGTAACCTGGCCAAATTTCTGAGCTGCCAGAACAAACTCCTCTGCAACAGAAGAAGGGGTGGTGGATGTGGAATACAGAAGGGAAAACTAATCAAAGAACAAGGAGACCAATCCACAAAGGTCCCAGGAATCACCAACATTTAGTATGAAACCAATATGCTGTAAAAGAAAGGGGGGGAATACCACAAATGGTGTGCCTGCCACTGTGTAAATGTATGTTTAAATACTCTATCCATCGTGCAAAAAAAGAAAAAAGAAAAAGAAAAAGAAAAGAAAAACAGTCTGCCTTTACAGCTTAGTGCTAACAGCAGGATTTAGGATATTTGACATACGGTATCAATCAGTTGTGGGCCAGAATGGAAAAAAAGAGAGAGAGAAGAGAAGGAGACAGAGATGTGGAACGTTGCTTCCATGTGTGTCCCAGTAGGTTATATTAATGGAGGTTTGGCACTACAGAGGGAGTTCTCTATAAAAGCGGTTAAACAGAGCTGATAACATCTTGTTCCAGGCTTGTAGATCAGCTTACTGCAATGCCAGTACAACTTTATGGAATTCTTTAACAATTCTTGAAGGTCACTTTAATAGGCTGCCAATTTGGCATCAACCCTAGGAAGTTTTTATACTTGAAAAAATATCTTTGCATCCACTGTTCACTTGGTGTGCAGCCCTTTTCAAGAACTATGATCTTTAAAAATAAAAAGTCCAAATAGATTTACCAGTTAATTGTAACAGATGAGTGCAACTGGAAAAGGGAAAGCACAAATAATAGACACATGGGATTCTTTTTATGTCCAGAAAATATTTTTATATTATTTATCATGCGATGCCAGATGAGGGAAGCGTTTATTAATGTTTATCTATCCAACTGATACCTTGAAAAGATAAAGAAAATGGAACATTCCCCGCTCCCCAAATTCATTACTGAATTTCAACTAACCTTTGGTAACTTCCACTTTTTTTCTATGTCCAGCCAGAGTACTATAGATTTTTCTAATAAGTTCCATATTATTAAGAAGGCTATTAAATCCATTAAAATAGGAAAAACTGACTTGATGAGAAGTAGTACCTCCAGCAGCCTAGAACAGAGCAAGTAATGAGAAAAGCAGGAAAATAAAAAGACGATATTAGAACGAAGTTTATATTTCAATCATATAACTTGAATATATTTGTTGTAACATGGAGAAGGGCTTGTGGAAGATTGTTAGTTTTCTAAAACACCAATGGAAGGAGCAGATGATTTTTAAAATGCAAAATTAAAAAGAGACCATAATAGATTCTTAAGTTACTGAAGTTAATCATGACCAGCACACAAACATTTTCCCTGTTCCAGTGAAACCTAAACAAATACATATGCAGAATTATAACAACATGGCCAATGATAACTTACAGAGTTCAAGTTTCAATTCTGTTGCAGTCAAAAAAATATTATAGTGTGTTTTATTTTTTCCAATGAGCAAATATTAAAGGTTTAAAAATGCAAATAAATGTACATCTATTAGTGTACATAACTGGGGGGAACTATAAAAATAAAATGATATGCTAAAAAAGAGAAAGGGGAATGTCATTGTCTTAATATTTAAGTACAGAGGACATTATGTAACATATAAATAACAATGAAATATCTCTTAAGATTTTTCAAGATTTGCTTTTACATTGAGCCATTGATTTCAAAGAAGCCATATCTTTAAAATACATATTTTAAAGATACCTCTTTAATCAAACATTAAGCTTCCTTGCAACTTGAATATATTTTCAGTATCCATCAGACACGCCCAACTGAATAATTCTGACAGATAAGGCATCACATGTTGCTTTCCCCAAAACACAGAACAGTTATTTTTTTTGCCATAAACTGAGTTGACTTTTTAAACAAGGTAAGATAATTCCAGAATACAAATGAGGCAATTTGTCCATCAGAAATAATTTTTTAAAAAATCACATTAATGAAAAGTCTTGCATACAACATAAATGTTATGCTTCTTAAAATATAAAACTGTGGCCCAGCAAATATCGTCCTCTTTCTATGAGATACAGCGCTGATCAGCAGCTGCAGAATTATATAATACAAAATGAAACGCTTACTAAATTGAATTTTTATAAAATAAATATCCTCAAATATAAAGAGATTGCAAGTTGCATTACATATGGAATATTGCAAAAAATGTATGCATTTTCTGGGTGGTAAAAGTTCCCTTTTTATTACCACTACCCACCCCTTGAAACATATATACAATTTCCAACATGAATGTACTTTACAATTAATCAGGTCATAGGCCTATCCAGCAAGTTTTCAATTACTGGTTCTTCAAAGTCTCAAAAAAAAAGTCTTTCTTTACACTGTTACCTGAATTCCTTAAACTGGAACCACAAGGATTGAAACTTGAACTCTCATGCATTCAAATCAAATACTCAACTACTAAGCTAGAGATCCTGAACAAAAGGAATCAGGTTGAACAGGGCTATGAAAACTTTTTCAGTCAGAGGGCCAAAATCCAAGCAGTTACATGACATTTCTGCCACATGTGGTCCAACAAATATGAATCAGGTCAAAATCTATTTTTGCTGAAACTTAAAATGAAATTTTATGACTACTATATATAAATAGAAATCATTAGATCCGCTGGACCATGTACAGCTTGTATAAAGAAAACTCCAAAAATCAAATGTGTAAATTTGAATAAAATTTATCAACATACACTAAAGTTATTGGTTATTGCTTGGCTTCAGTGGTAAATACTGATTAATAAGTATATGTAATTTCTATATGTATCCAATCTATCAATATAACCTATTTAATATAATTTTTATATTATATTAAAGATATTATTTTTAATATCAATTCAGATTTTGAAAGCTAAATAAATTTTGAATTAAAAAAAAACCTCAACTCTTTGTATATAGAATTCAGGTTAAATCTATTTTAGCAAGTTATCAAAAACTGACCATGCAGTTAATTCATGGTTGGTACTATCCTCTGCTAAAAATATATAAATTGTACCCTTTCTCAGCTTGGTTGTGGGGATTGTGCAGGAAGCAAACTATTAGTATAGGTTTGGTGGAAATGCCCAAGCAGTCATTACATTTGGACAAAAGTATTTGAGAAAACTAGAAAGATCACGAAATAACCTTTGACGATAAAATCCAGTCACATATTTTTTCCTCTCTGTACCTACCCTTAATCCTTTCTTTTTTGACTGAAATTTTTCATATCATAAAATATTGATTTTTTAATGCTTTTGATCAGTGGTGCAAAAGTAATTGACTGAAACATAAACATAATAGTAAAGAACTTTATGACCAAGAATAGGTTTAATTAAATTTGGTCATTTATTTCTTAAGTATTATAATGAAAGTTTCCTAATACATTGGCCTTGCTTATAGAAATACAGTGGTTAAAACGTGTATGTTAAATTAACTACATTTCTCCTTAATTTTACAAAAAGAAAAAAAAAACCACAAACGAAACTTCCAATAATTTTTAAAATTTGATTTTGTTTCATTTTTAGTTTTCCTTTTTAAATTTGGTGGGAGGTTTGTTTTGTCATTACGTTTTCTTAGTTTAATTTAAGAGGTCTTTATTTTAATATATCAACTATATCAATATAAAGTGTATATATGTATCTTTGTCATTACGTTTTCTTATGTTGTCTTATTTTAATACTAATATTAAATATAGTTTATAACCTATTTATCAATATACAGTGTGTGTGCATGTGTGTGTATATATATATATATACACACATACATATATATACATATTATACTAATATTATACATATATAATCTATCAATATACAGTGTGTGTGCATGTGCACATTGTATATGTATATATACCTGCACACATACACACACACACTCAACATCTACTGATATTGCTCTCTTAGGTTCTGACTAAAAGACACCATTATTGGAACAATTTTGTTCCTTACTCCCCCCCACCAAAAAAAAGAAAAAAGAAAGAAAAAAGAAAAACCAAAATCAAAGGAAGAACAGAAATATAATACAGATGCATTAGAAGGTGGTTGCTATGTTACTACTGTAGCCCAAAGAAACTAAATGTGAAGCTGATGATATATTTTACCTTAAAAAAAAACTAAATGGGGTTTATAAGAAGTTCCTTGGTAAGCGCTGCATTATTTTTAAAAGAAAATAAACCTTTGTATGTTCCAAGGAATTGAAATATATTGCTAATGAACGTACATAATTGTTAAGTCTGCATATTTCATTCTTGTGATGCTAATTTTTTTCAAAGAATTTTGAATTAAGAACTTTGTGCACAATCTTATAAAAGCTTTTTGGGAACATTTTCTCCATCCTGTTCTGTAATTTCTACATCTCAATCTGTATTCTGATTGATGTGTTCCTACCAGAATACAATTAATCACTCTTTCATAAAGGATAAAGTTATTCCAGTATTCCACTTTTTGCTTTCCAATCTTACCAAATATGTGTTTTATTGGGTAAATTGGCATGGACATAATTTTTCAGAAACATACAGCGTTCTATAGAAGGCTAAATTTAATAATCTTTAAAAGCAACAGAAATCTCAAAGTTTATAATAGCACTAAACGTGAAATTGCTATGTATGCTCAGAATTCTAAGTGATAGAATGAATGATTAAAGAAAGAATGGGTGTTTGGCTAAAATTAATAGAAAAAGCAATTAATTATGAATCAAACTTTCCTAATGTAGTGTTATATGTATTGTAATCCATATGTTTTGTAGACAGCATGGCAAATGAAACTGTGAATTGAAAAGCTAAGGGTTATAGATAATAGATAGGCATTATAGGAGACCTGTGTTAGTCTACATATTTTCCAAATAATAAAATTTATTTATAGCTTATGACTTTTATAATAATCTGTCGTTGGGAAAGGTGTTACTAAACTCCTTCAAATAAATTGGCAATAAAAGAAGTCGTTCACAGCCATTTTGTACCTTCTACAAAGAAAAACACTGAAAAAGAGTCCATGCATTTATAAAACTAAGTTGTGCAATCGAGAACTTCCTGAATCATAAGAGAATCATTAGTTCCCATTTCGATCATTTGACCTTTTAACGTTTGGAAGAACTAAAAATAAAGACAAACTGTCAGGCTGAAGTCATCTCAAAAAACTACAGCCTGATGTTCAAAGAATGGACTTTGAATCATATAAAAGGGAGATACAGTTATTCTAACAAAGGTGCCTTCCTGATATATGAACTTTAATTCCCAGAATTGTCAAAGTGGTATTATTGAAATCCTATATATTGAAATCCACACTTCTGAATGGAAATGCCTGTATCATAGGTAGTTTTTACTTAACAACCATAACCGGGTCTAGAACTTTGTTCATAAATCATTGCGGTGTTAAGTGGGTACCATGTGACTCGATTATATGATCATTTTTACAATAATCACAAAGTGCATCAGTATGGTCATTAAAGAAATCAAAGTTAAGTAAAACATGTGGTCATTAAGCAAATCCATTCTCCCAAACAGTCATTTACCCAATATAATACAAATTTTATTTGAGTTTGATAATTATTCAGATCTTTTTAAAAAACAACAACGCAGTTGCTGCTAGTACAGAAGTGCATACCTGAATATAGACTTCCTGTTTTCCAGGGGAAAACGGTGCAAGAAATAAAAATACTATTCTAGTACTACTTATTGGCAGAGATATCTAGTCTGTTCTTTGCCAAATATTGCTATAAACCACTGTCCTAAAGTGATCCATTTGACCAACACTTGGATTTCAATACTGAAACAGATAACATGGAAATAGCCTCATGTAAAAGTTTTAAATTGTATAGTGATCTTTTTTTCTAGTAAATTGCAAAATGTAAATGACAGTTAGATATACATATTTTTTTTACAATAAGCAGAAACTACTTCCAGAAAATGAAATATTACTCTTCAATCTTATTCAAAATCAGATGTAAATCAATTATGGACTTCCGGCGGCGACGTCTCACGGAGTGGATGAGGGCGCCTTTGACAGTTCCCAAAAGCCCAGCTTATTCCTGTTTTGGAGCCCTTTTTAGGGCGATTCCAGACTCAGAGGGTTTGGGGTATTAAAGGGGAAGGCTTCGTTTCCCGGACAAGACGCTACCGCCCTGGTGAGGGAAAACCGGACCCCTTTAATCCTGCAGAGGAAAAATCAGGATCAGGAGCGATGGTGGCCGTCTTAGGGAGGAAGCAGACAGTGGTATCAGCGGCAGTGATTGTTTAAACCGGAAAAAGAAAAAAAGAAAAGTGACACTTAAGGAGCATTTTTATGAGAAAAAAGACCGGGGAGCAGAGAAGCGGCAATTGAGAGGGAGCGCACTTTAAAAGAGTGGATCGAACGGAGACTGTAGCAGACAGCGGAAGCAGTGAAAGTGGAAACAACAGGAGGATACAAACTAACAACTAGGAATACTGTGGAGAAACTGTGACCGGAGACAGCAAAAGAGTAAATTAATATGGTATTTTTCTTTTGGAACTAAAATTAGAACTGAGAACTTTCCTTTCTTCAGTTGAGAAAATTGGTGTATCTGGACAGAGAATATTGGGAAGAAAACTGTAGACAGAAAATTAAAAATAGGTTACCGAATTCTGTGGATTTATAAATATCAGAAAAGACAGTGGAATGTAAATTGGTGTAAAATTGAGAAGTGGGATGGACCGGATCCATCCCACTTCTCAATTCTCTTAAGGGTGAGAATAATAAAATGGACAAACTGATGAAATAAGATGCGGAAGAACCGGAAGAAGGCAGTCTCCAAAAAAAAAAAACCCAAACAAACAAACAAACAAACAAAACCCACCAACCTTAAAGAGAGAAATCTGCCTATAAAGATCTGAATATAGGTTTGAATATTGGCTTGAGTAGTATTTTTGAAGTTGTATCTGGATTATTTTTGAAACTGTAATTGCATCTGGAGAAGGGGGGTACTTGGTTTTGCTGAAAAGGTTTTGTTGTTACTGTTATTCAGAAGACTAAAAATTGAAAGGGAATAGATAGATAGATAGATAGGAGGGAAAAAGGAGTTGTTTAAAATAGAGTAAAACTCTAAATAGAAAATAGCATTAGAAGATTGGGATTAAATTGAATTGAATTGTAATAGGTTAGAGGGTTCTGTAAATCTGTTCTTTTATGAAATTGTGGAGGAATCTGACAAGAAACTTAGAAATGTCAACAATAACAATAACAAAAACTGGAGAAAAAAATGTATCAACCCCAACCTTGATGCCCTCTCCCTCAACCCAACGCTCGATTGAAAGTATGCTGGGAAAAGGAAAAGATAAGATGGAACCAACGATTAGCACAATGCAGCCCATGCTACAAACGATATAAGAGACTTTAACGAAATCTCAAGAAAAAATGGCAGATCATCAAGCGGAAGCTAGAAGGTTCCACAAAGAAATTAAAGATGAAATAGGAGAATTAAAAGAAGATCTAAAGGGTAGGAAGGAGAAGATGGAGAATATACAGCAAACAGTAGTAGAGAATGAGCAGAAAGTCAAAAAAATAGAATCCAAAGTAGACTTATTGGATTTGAAACTAGAAATGGCAGAGCAGGAAACTTGACAAGCAAATAAAGACCTGGCCGACTCTAACGCATTTTTAGAAATGGAGAAAGCTTCCTTCTTTTTACATTTTCAAAATGTGGTGCGAGAGAAAGAAGAGGATTTGGAAGGGAAGATGAGTGAAATAATATCAGAATTAATACAAAGAGACAAAGAGGACGTAATAGACTTGATAGACGAAATATTCAGAATATATAACAATTATATTAGAAGACATCGATTGGCACAAGAAGTACATATTAGGTTCAGTAAAAAAGCAATGAGAGATGTAATATATAAAAATTCCAGAGAAGAGACAGTATTTTATAAAGAAAAGAGATTATTATATTAAAGTAAATCCCACGGAGAATACAAGATCAAAGAAAACAATATCATCAGCTGACATCCCAATTAATATAGCATAAAGTGATGTTCCGATGGATTATGCCAGAAGGAATCCTTATTACATGGCAAGATAAAAAATTCAAAATTGACTCAGTAGAAAAAGCACAGGAGTTTATTTGGAAGATGAACAAGATAGTAAGGACGAACTAGAAAGTAAAAGCAAAGAAGAGGAACAACAAGAAGAAATAGAAAGAGAGGAAGAATCAAAGAATGCCCGAGAAAAAGAACAAGAAGAAAGAAAAGGAGCAAGAGGAAGAGTTAACAGAGAGACAAGAAATACAGAAAAACAAGTACAGTAAGGGATGGAAGAAGCAATATCACTATTCTCTGTAAATATCACTGGTTTAAATATACAGAAGAAAAGAACACAAACAATTTCAAAATTAAAGAAGTTAGATACAGATATTATTTGCTTACAAGAAATTCATATAAAAAAGGCTTTCAAAAATTATTGGAAAACAAGAAATTAGGGAAACTATATGTGTATTTATCCCAACAAAAAAAAAGGGGGGGGGGTGGGAATAGCAATATACGTAAAAGAAAGAATAAAATCAGAATTAAAATATGCAGATGATGAAGGCAGAATTTTGATGGTTAAACTACATACTGAATTTAAACAATTTTTATTAGTTGTGATATATGCTCCAAATTCAAATCAGCAAGAATATTATAAAAAATTACATAATAAAATAATAGAACAGGAGATAGAAAACATTTACATAATAGGAGACTATAATGCTATAGTGGAAAATAATGCTATACTATAATGCTATAGTAAAAAATACTATCATAGTGAGAAGAAAACTAAAAAAAAGAAAGAAATATTACCAAAAGAGTTTTTCAATATGAAACAAGAATTAGGCTTAAAAAACAGCTGGAGAGAAATTAATAAAGAAGAGAGGCAATATACTTATTATTCACATCCACACCAGTCTTGGTCCAGGATGGACATGGTCTGGATGTCAACACAACTGCAATTGGAAATGGAAAAAATAGATATTGGAATAAATGAATGGGCAGACCATAACCCTATAATAATTAATTGGAAGGGACAAAAAAGATATAAAAGGTGGACTCTAAATCAATATATATGCAAGGAGAAAGAATATAAATTACGAATGGAAAAAGAAACAGAGATCTTTCTGAGCACAAATAAAAAAGAAGATACTTCATCTCAAAATCTGTGGGACACTTCAAAAGCTTATATTAGAGGGATCTCGATTGCATATATTGCAAAGAAAAAGAGAGAAAAATTTACAACAAAACAAACTACAGGGAGAACTCCAAAAATTAGAAGAAAAACTATATAAAGACCCCTCAAAACAAGAAAATCAAAGAAAAAAGGATAATTAAACATAAATTAAATTTGATTACACAGGAAGAGTTAGCCTAGAAAATAAAGATAGAGAAGCAAAATTATTTTGAGCATGCAAATAAAATAAGTAGGTGGCTTGCCTACAAATTGAAAAAAGAAAAGGATAAAAGGACAATAACAATGCCTGAAAGATGAAGATGGGGCAATCCGATACAGAAAAGAAGATAAAAAATGAATAATTTATAATTTTTTTTTCTAAATTATACACACAAGACAAAAAAGATGAATCGGAAATTTAAAAATATTTGGAGGAAATAAGCTTTAGCAAACTGACAGATGAACTAAAAGAAATACTGAACAGACCAATTTCTGAAACTGAATTTGGGATGGCTATAAAAAAACAAAAAAATAATAAGACTCCAGGCCCCGATGGACTACCGATTGAACTATATAAGAATACAATAAAACAAATAAGAGGGATAATGTTAGATATAGTTAATGAGGTACTGCAGGAGACAAATATTCCGAAATCATGGTCAGAGGCATTAATTACGTTTATACCAAAGGAAGATTCGGACCAACAACTAATACAAAATTACAGGCCTATCTCTCTATTGAATTCTGATTATAAAACATTTATTATTATAAAAGATTAAAAACGATTCTGAATAAGCATGTTCATGAGGATCAAAGTGGATTTCTACCAGAATGCCAAATTAAAAATAATACACATATGATAGTTGACATATTAGAGTATTATGAAATACACTCGGAGAAGCAAATTTCACTAGTTTTCTTTGATGCACAAATCTTTCGACAATCTGAATTGGAAATTTATGACAAATCTGATAAAGAAAATGGAATTTGGACAAGAATTTGGAAAAATGATTGAAAAAATATACTCCACAAAAAAAAAAAAAAAAAAACCACAGCAAAAGTAATGTTCAATCAAGACACAACAGAGGGACTTCCGGTGGTGCCTCCATCGTTGTCAGCGGTCGCTCCATGACCGCCGGCCTCGCCGCATGTGAAAGAGCCGCCTTACAGCTGGCACGCTGCTCGAAAACCCCGCTCTTCAGTCGGAAGAGCGGATAGAGCTACTGGGGGTGCGGTAGAGCCCCCTGAATTGCCCCTAGGACTTTTTCTTTGTCCTGGAGAGGGCTCAGGATGATGGCTCCCTATTCACCCCCAGAGAAGCTCCGTGCAGCGAAAGATCTCTGCTGCTTTTAGCAGCGGAGCCAGACGTCGTGAGCAACACCACAAGATTGATTGAAATTTAAACAAGCTGGTGAAATCTGGATTACTCAAAAAAGGAAAAATGCAAGTATTGTTTTTTATTAATTTTCTAGAAGGAAAAAAGAGAGAGACTGGAGAAAGTGTTCTGAAAATGGCGACTGGCTTTGCTCGGAAAATGTTTGAGAAAATGTAGAGTGGAAAGTGAAAGTTAGAGCTTAGCCAGCGCTGAAGTACTATAAAAGAAACATTCTAGTAGGGAAAAGAAACAAACAGAATTTCTCTGTTTTTTGAAAAAATAAGAACTTCTCTGGTTTTTTGGAAAAATAAAAGTTAAAACTTTTTTTTTAAGAAGTATGACTCCTAAACCAAAATCAGGGGGGGGGGGCTCCCTTACAACTCAGACAAAGGACAAAGCAGAAATGACCCAAATGTACTTGCAGGGAACTGCAAATGAGGATTTAAAAGATTTTATAAATAGGTCTTTAGGAAGTGTTGTTGAGAAGATAAAAAGCTCACAGAAGAATCTTGAGGAGCTGGTACAGGGAAAATATGATCAATTAAATCAAACCATCACTAAAGTAGTTTCTGATCTTTCAAGTGCGGTGGTGGAAATGGGGAGGAAAGTGACTGAAATCAGTATTAAGTTTGATTCTAAGATGAAAGATATACAAGAAAAATTTGTGGAAGCTGATGCTAAAAATCAGAATATTGCGAATGATGTGATGATGCTTCAAATTAAAGCTATGGAATCAGCGATTAGATTAAGAGGTATGAGAGAAAATAAGAGAGAAAATTTAAGAACAGTTTGTGCAAAGGCTTTTGCGGCATTATTAAAGTTGGAAGATGAGCAAATTCTTGGCTGCATGGAGAAAGTTTACAGGGTCAATTCACGTGTAGCTAAACAAAGGAATTTGCCTAGAGATGTTGTTGTCTACTTTACAGACAGAAGATTGAGAGATGATATTCTACAAAAATCCTACTCTGCTATGGTGCAGGTAGAAGGTATACAAATTAGTGTTTTTAAAGAGTTACCACCGAAGATTTTAAAGGACAGAAAAGATTTTGGTTTTTTGGTTAAGGAATTGAAGAGAAGTAACATTTCATTCAGATGGGATTTACCAGTTGGTGTAATTTTTAGATATCATGACGTGAGATATTGTTTAAATACTATTGAAAAAGCGGAACATTTTTATAATAATATTTTTAAGGGAGCCCCTGAAGGTATTAAGAATAAAGAATCTGAAAGAGAGACTGTGGAATGCAAGCAGACGGAAGAAATTCAAAGTGTGTCAGAAGAAAAAGGAGCACCAGGTGGTTGTCCAGATGATTTTATTATGGATTTTCCAGATTTGAAAATAAAGCATCCCAGAGATCCAAGAGAGGTAGTACTGGACCTTGAACTGTCGAAACAAGGATCAAAAAATAAATCTATAACCCGAGATGAGAAACAAATTTTATTTAACCAAAAACAGCAGAGGTCCAGTACTTTACAAGAGAAGGGGGGTGATGCTAAGCAACAGGAAGTAGAAGATAAGGAAAGAACTTGACTGGAAACCACTGATGTGCAACAGAAGGAACTTTATGAAATCTTCAAATATCTTGCAGAAAGGATTGAAAAAAATCTGATCAAGTGAACAGTATAAAAGATAATCTTGACTATATTTGATTTATACACGAAAATAGATTATAACATTTTTACAAAGTTTATCCTGAGTTGGATTTAACATCTTGAGTAAGGCAAACAGATTGCTGCAATTTATGCAGACGATCTGTAGTTACCCTATTATAGGGGGGAAGGGGGGTTTGGGGGGGGGAAATGGAAAAATTTTGTATTGTAAAACTTTTTCAATAAAAAAAAAGACACAACAGAGGGATTTGAGATAACAAATGATCTTATCACTGGAACCAGTCTTAAATAGAATTAGAGAAGATCAAGAGATTAAAGGTTTGAGAATCAAGAATGGAGAGTATAAAATTCAAGCTTACGCGGATGATACGGTTTTTATAATTGAAGATCCACTAGAATCAGGTCCTAAATTGATCAGGAAAGTAGAAGAATTTGGTGCAGTGGCGGGTTTAAAAATAAATAAAAATAAATCCAAATTATTAACTAAAATTTTTACAAAAGAACAGGAGATAGAATTAGAAAAAAACTATGGATATACAAACCACCAAAAAAATAAACTATTTGGGAATTTGGCTAACCACAAGAAGTTCATCAATCAAAAAAGAAAATTATGATAAACTGGTTAGACAAATTGAAAAAGATTTAGAAAATTGGACAAAGCTGCAAATTTCAGGGACAGGAAGAGTGGCGGCAATAAAAATGAGTATCTTGCCCAAAATCTTATTCCTCTTTCAGGATATACAGATTAGAATGGAAAAAATTTTTTTGACATATTAAATAGAATGACTACAAAATTTATTTGGCAAGAGAAAAAAGCCAGAATTAGATTAAAAGTACTACAAGACACAAGAGACAGAGGAGGAATAGCTTTCCCGGACTGGGAGATCTATTACCAAGCAGCTGGCTTAGTCTGGATAAAGGAGTGAATAGAATTAGAAAATAAAAGACTCCTAATATTAGAGGGACATGACCTTCATATAGAGTGGCACGCATTTTTATGGGGGGGGGGCGAGCACTCATGGATACTTTAAAAGGCATGTAATTAGGAACTCACTTTTAACAATATGGAATAAAATTAAGAAACATCACTATATAGGAGTATTGCTCTGGATCTCCCCAGAATAAATATTAAGACACCCAAATTTAGTAGACTGATCCAAAATTATTAGATATAGGGATATTGTGAATGAGGGGTGAACTCTAAAAACAAAACACAAATTGGAACAGGACTTAGGTAGGGAAATGCAATGGTAGTCATACCTACAAATAAGATCAAAATATACTGAGGAGAGGAAAACTGATCAAATTAGAGTAGAACAATCTGACCTTGATAAAATTCTGTTAAAGAATGAACAAAAACTAATTAGTAAAATATACAAATTTCTATTACAGTATAAAATAGAAGAGGAAACTGTGAAAGAGACAATGATCAAATGGCCCAAAATTTTAATTACCTGATAGAGTTGGAGAAGTGGGAGAATTCTCAGAACTGCTGGAAGTGTAAGACTAGTTATGGAATTTTTTATCACCAATGGTGGACATGCCCAGTGGCGAAAAAATTTTTGGAAGAAAATTAAAAATTGGATTGAAGAAATAATTCAGAATTCAATAGAGGGAAAACCTGAACAGTTTCTATTAGGGATGTCAATAGAAAAATATTCTAAAGAAACACAGTATCTCATACTACATATACTGACCGTAGCACGGATTATATATGCGCAATACTGGAAGAAAGAAGAACCACCAGATAAGGATATAATTAAAAAGATTTTGGAATGCGCAGAACCGGATAAATTAACTAAAGCAATTCAGGTGAAAGAGGAAACCAAATATTTTAAAGTATGGAATAATTGGTATGAATGGCTGAAAAATAAGGAAATAAATTAAAGGGATGAAGAAGGGAAAGAAGAAAATATGATAGATCAATTAACATGTTAGTAGAATTGAAATATAATAGGAGAAAGAGGTTGAATAAGTTAACTAAGTTAACATTATAACATCTGTAAATATTAATATATAGTAAGAAATGGATCACTGTTAAGCAGCAGAAAAAGAAACTAAGATTCTTGTATATGTTGTATGTTGTACGTCTATGTATGTCTTTTTAACTATGTTCAAAATAAAAAACTTTTTATAACAGATGTAAATCAATTACATTTCTACAATCACTGTTAATGTTAATGTATTATATCACATTTAAGACATTATGCAAAGTTTCACGCAATGTGCAATTTAAAAGGTAACATATATCAAAACATGCAAAACATGTGGGAACTTCCAATTTTCCATCCATTTTTCAGATTGGTTCCTGGTGCTGCATTAATTGCCAATCTGTGAGTAAGCAAAAAGTTAGTCTTAGAGAAACTAACTTGCATGCATATGTGTCCCAACAGGGGAATGAATGAAATTCATTTGTTGAGACAGCACAATAATTTTACCCTGATGGTCTAGAAGTCGTCTGATACAGCTCAAGTATGCTGGCCAAAACTCTGGACCTAAAGAAAAACACCACAGTCTTATGGGAAAGAAAACCTAACATAACTACCTACATAGATTATCATATATAAATTTCTATTGTATTCAAAGTTTGGATTATGAATATAGCAAAAATTAAAAGAAGAGAAAAATAACTTTGAAATGGTCACTCATTCTCTGTTCCTTTCTCTGTATATTTGTCGCAATAAGATAACAATAAAAGCAAGGTGTCATCCGTATATATTTATAACAGCAGATAACTTACAGCTACTAGACATTCTTCAACAAAAGGTGTTAACATATGAGGTCGTATGGTGACCATAATATCCCTGAAGTCAATGGCTGTGACTCTTCCAGCTTGAGAATTATCTCGTTGCACAAATGCTTGCTTTGCATGTTCCAACTGTATTTCCTATAAAAAATAAAGAGTTAAATTTCATCTCTATTTGTTATATTCTGCCTCTCCAATTTACGTATTTTAGTAAAGGATTGCACAGATATTTAAAGAGCAGAATATCATTACACCAAGAGAAAGAAATTTCTTCCATCTATTGCTGAGTGAGCTACATCACCTAAGTAACTTGCAACATTGCTTATTTCAGCTTAAGCTCTTGGGATTTTTACCCTGTTGTCCTTTAGAAGACATTTACTCCTTTATCATCTATATGTTGTGTTTACTTCTGAGAACAGCTTGAAAATCTGATCCATGCTGTAGATATTCAATCTATCTCATAGCAGGAAGTTGTTCGAAGTTTATTAAAGCTTACAAAGATAGTATTTGTAGCAGGGGATTAATACAAAATTGTGATTCAGAGTGTGCATGAACATTTAAGTAGAACCTATTTTCAATCCCTTAAACCAAATGTGTTTTTTCCAAGGAAGACAAGACAGCTCCACAAGTCCAGGAAATAATACAATTTCTTTAGGGAGCTGGAACACCCCTTCATGCTTTAACTTACCCCTTTCTATTCAAATCCAGATGTGGTAAGTACTTTTATTTTCATAATAGAGCTGAACTTTATTGAAGTTACATCTTTTAAATTAATGCCCATGTAATAATCCTTACAATTTCTGGATTTGCATTTATTTGTCAATACCACCAAGTCTGTACACAACAATGTACACAACAATCCAGGTACTAAAATTAACCAATTTAAAAACCCCAAACAATTAAAAAACCTCGCAACCGATCAGGGAATTTGCTGAAAAAGCCATGTCTTCAGCACCGGAGCCCGGTGGGTAATCCATTCCATAGGGTCAGTGCGGCCACAGAGAATGCCCTCATCCTGGGGGCCACCAGCCAACATTGTCTGGCAGTCGGCACCCAGAGGGCAGTCCTATGTGAGCGCACTGGGCAGTGGGAGGTCGGTAGGAGGTGGTCCTGCAAGTATCCCAGGCCCATGCCATGAAGGGCTTTATAGGTGAGTACCAGCACCTTGAAGTGGATCCAAAGGGCCACTGGCAGCCAGTGCAGCTTGCACAGGAAAGGTGTTACACGGGAGTAATGGGAAGTTCCCGTAACAACCCACACAGTTACATTCTGGACCAGATGGAGCCTCCAGGTGCAGCCCCATGTAGAGGACATTGCAGTAATCCAACCGAAAAATGATGAGAGCATGAGTGACTGTATGGAGGACATCCCTGTCTAGGAAAGGGCGTAACTGGCAGACCAGGCGAACCTGTGCAAAAGCCCCTCTTGTCATGGCTGTCAGATGATCCAGCAAGGACAGCCGTGAATCAAGAAAGACGCCGAGATTATGAACTCTTTCAGAGGGAGTAAGCAACTCCCTCCCCAAGTGATGGGGATACTAGATCACGAGATGCTGCTATCCAGAGCCACTCGGTCTTGGAGGGGTTGAGTCTGAGCCTGTTCCTATCCATCCAGACCCGTACCACCTCCAGGCACTTAGACATCCCGGAAAGGGCATCCCTGGGTTGATCCGGGGCGGAGATGTACAGTTGGGTATCATCAGCGTACTGATGATACCTCACTCCAAAGCTGCGAATAATCTCACCCAGCGGCTTCATGTAGATGTTAAAGAACAGGGGAGGAGAGAACTGACCCCTGTGGCACCCCACAAGTGAGGAGCCTTGGGGAGGATCTCTGACCCACTGCCCAAATAAACTGTGTACGGCCCGAGAGGTAGGAGGAGAACCACTGTAAAATCGTGCCCCCCATCCCCAACCCCCAGTGCTGTCGCAGTAGGATACCATCGTTGATGGTATCAAAAGCTCCTGAGAGGTCAAATAGCACCAGAATGGAGGAATAACCCCCATCCCGCCAGAGATCATTCACCAGGGCGACCAATACTGTTTTAGTGCTGTGTCCATGCCTGAAACCCAATTGGTATGGGTTTAGATAATCCGTTTCCTCCAGGAATTGTGGAAGTTGGTATGCCACCACAGCGATATAAAGTGAAGGTTGGAGATGGAACAAAAGCTGTTCAGGGAGGCTGGATACAGAGCAGGTTTCTCAAGAAGGGGACGAACCACCGCCTCCTTAAGTACAGCGGGGAAGACCCCATCCATCAATGAAACATTGATGATTGCCTGGATCCAGTTTCCAGTCACCTCTCTGATTGCCGCAACAAGCCAGGAGGGACATGGGTCCAACAAACATGTGGAGGCCCCCAATCTGCCCCCAATCCTGTCCACTTCATCTATGGAAACAGGATCAAAGTCAGCTTCAAGACTGTTACCTTCAAGACTGGTCCCACCTCCTCGTCGGATCCTGCCCAGTCAGGGTCTAAACCCATCTGTATCTGAGTGACTTTATCTTGCAGAAATTGTGCAAAGTCCTCAGCGCTTCCTTGTAAGGGTCCTCCCTCGCTCTCTGATTGAGAAGAGAGCGGGTCACTCGGAACTAGGCCGCTGGGCGATTTTCTGCAGATGCAATGAGAGCAGCGAAATAATCACATTTCGCCGCTTCCATCACCACAAGATAAGACCTAATATAGGTTCTTAACTGTGTTCAATCAGATTTGGAACGGGAAGACCTCCAACAGCCCTCTAGGCATCTGTTCCGACACTTCATCTCCTGCAGCTCCACGGAGAACCATGGAGCTGCCCAGGATCCCCGTCGGGGAGGCCGCAAAGGGATGATTCGATCCAGTGCCCCAGGGGCTGCCCATTCCCAGGCCTCCACCAGTGCCTCTGGTGAATCGCAGGATAGGTCAGTGGAATATGTCCCAAGCTCTGTCACTGTCTGAGGGACAGTGACCTCCATAGGTCTAAGATCTTCCCTAATAACAACTACCACTGGGCCACGCCTCCTGTGGAGTTGCGGCTGGTGTAGTACAAGAAACCTGGTGGACATAAATCAGAGAGAGGAACCCCTCCCTCCAGACCCAACCAGGTCTCAGTGATACAAGCCAGGTCCGCACCCCCTTTAATTTTATCATAAATCAAAGCAGATTTCATATTATTTATCCCAAAGTGCTATATTCCATGAGTAAAGCATCACTCACAGAATATAACCTAATGCAAACAATGATCCAGTCTATATTTTATTTAGATTTATTGATATTTGAGAAAATCCATGTAATAAATACAGTAAAATCCAATCAGTCTCATTCTACAGAAAATAAAAAAAGATGGAAATAATAAAATGTTAAAATTAGCAACCAAAGCACACAAAAATTATCATTATCACCATTTAAGATACAAGATATAATTCAGTGAGGTTAAGTCTAAATTAGCAAGATTTTTGCAAGATGTTCAGTACTATCTGCTTCCTGCTAAAACCAATAAATCCAATCTGGCAGGGTGATGCCATAGGAATCAAAATATATCAGTAGTTAACAAGGCATTTGTGATATCCCTATATAGCAAAGAGGGAGCATAATCTTTTTTCTTTCTTTTTAAAAATAAAAGCAAAATAGAAATAATGGCAAAATTCAAATATTTACTATACCTCACTAGATTTTAGGACTGTTTAATAAATTATTTTGGATCCTCATACAATTTTAGAATATCATGCAATATTACCAATCCTGATAATTTATTCTTAATGGGCTCGAGGTTGACTCATCCTTCCAATGTCTGTAAAACGAGGACCCAGATTGTTGGGGCCTATATGCAAATAATGCTGACATTATAAACTGCTCAGAAAATGCTGTAAAGCACCATGGGGTAGTACCATATACGTCTAAGTGCTATTGCTGTTGTTATTATTTTTGACATTTCCAAATATATGCTTTTATAATATTCCATTCTGGGATGCTTGTTGATAACGATACTTGTCAGTGGACACTAATAAGATGCAGCAGTGGGAATAGATGTGCTGAGTCAAGTGAACGCTAATCAATTAAAACATCAGTTATGACTGAACTTAATTCTTCAGCCCTGACAGCGTTATGGCTTTGTAAACGATAGCAAGAAAAGGGAAGTATTTGCATGTAGATGGCACTTCAATTCCTATTGTACATAAATTTTGAATAAACACTTATTGTGGCTTTTAGATACAGTGTTCAGACTGTGAACATTAAAGAATGAAGCTATTTTTAAAGTCATGTAGAGGATTATATCATCTGCAGTTGAGAGAATATTTGTCAAGCTATTTAAATTGTACTGAAAAGCAGTTTTCATTTTTCCCCTCTTTTCTTCCTTTAATCTTCCTTTTTTTTTTTTTTGCTATGGCAGCTTAAGATTTACTTCACTGATTTCACTTACACCTACCTTTTTGTACGTTGTGGGGAACATCTCATAGCAATGTCAGAAAGTAAACGATTTTAGGAATAATTAATAAGGCTCCTCTGAGTTTCCAATTAAATCATCCTAGCAGAGTTCTTATTTTGATTACTGAATTGGAGTAGTTGATTTATTTTAGCCACATTTTCCATATAGAAGGTTTTATTTTAGTAATTCAGACTGACTAACTGTCCGTTTACAGAGATAAAATTTTACAGTTTTACAATTAATCAATGCAGGGATAAGAATGTTCGTCATAAACACATGTTGAAAAGGAGATATTCTTTTCCCTTTTATAACCACAAAATATTAGATGGTCAGCATTTAACACATCCAAAATTAGATTTTAACAATCGGGTAAATCAATACATTTGTGTAAATCATTCTGAAGTTTCTAGATGTAACAGCTATCCTATCCCTCCAGAGACATCATTTGTCTTTTAAAAGGGATAAGTAAAACATCAGGTTGTTTGCCTGTAGCCAGAACTATTCAATTGATGTTGCTTATTTGCAGGTCACATTACCTGCAATTCAAAAAAGTGCATATATATGCTTCTATGTAATGAGAAAGCTATCTCTTTCATCGGTGTGTCACTGTCATAAAATGTAAAAAAGACTTTTACATTTTACATCTACAACTGGTAGATGAAATAGAACAAACTTCCTAACTGGGGCTATCCTAAACAGCAACTTCTATTATTTGGTCCTAGCCAATTCTCATATTATCTGATGAAGGAGGTAGAATGAAAACCCAGTGCATCTGGAAGTTAACATTGGACAAGACAAGACAAAACTAAAAGTTTTGTTCCATTATTCAGCAATAATTTTAATGTATTTAACTGTTAAATGAGTTTAACACTTAATGGATTTAAATGCTAAGAATGGAGTTAATAATTATTTAAAACAGCTAGCCACACATATAGATGTATGCAACCATTTTTTAAATAGTTAGTTTAAAGAAGCCAGGTGCCTAAAAAGAGGTCAAAGAATGTAAAGATGACAATTCACAGTAGAGGACTGGATCATACAACTGCAAGAACATCATGAGGTAAATCAGAGAGCACACAGGATACACAGAAGAAAAAAAAAAGCAGGAAACAAGGAAACTCCCCCTTTACACTCACAGCAACCAATCACAGCTTAGGTTGTCTCATGTAGTGGCCCGCTGTCTTCAACAGATTAGCTATAACTGTGTGTTTTTATTCATTGTACAAAACCCCTGTCCAACCCAATCCACTCTGATGCAGCCCCACTGGAGCTGAACAATCGATTTCATAGACTCTCCCTGGAAGAAAACATACATACATCTAGAAAAGAAGCATCATCAAATGTTCCAAAAAAGGTAGCATCATCAAGTGCTTTTGTGACAGGTAGAAAAATACTCCAAACTTCCCTAGAAAAAAAAAGGGGAGTCCTTGTGATAGGGGATTCAATTCTCAACGGAACAGAATCAGCTCTCTGTAGACTAGACAGTCAATCTAGAGAGATATGTTGAGTCCCTGGAGCAAAAATCAAAGATATTGCTGAGGACCTAACCAAAATAATTAAACCCATAGATTATTACCCTTTTCTAACACTATACATAGGTCTTCCTGCTCTATGGTTCCAGGTCCAGGCGGCTATCCCGGCTCCCGGAAGACTTGGCAGCAGGCGGCTGGCCTGACTGGCCTCTTCTCCACTTCCAGCTGGGGTTTGGAAGCTGCAGAAAAAGCCAGCTTTGGTGCTGGGATGGCGGTGAAGCTGACTTCTCAAGGACCTGGTGCTCACTGGCTTCACTCACATCGTGATTCTGGGATACCACTCAGTCGGTGAGTGGCACTCTGCCTGGCTGAAGGGAAGGTTTTTCGCTGGATGGGCACCAAGTGGCAATAGGTGCCAGGTGGCTGCTCTCTAGCGAGCAGGCTCCCGAAGAGCCGGGCACAGGACGTGAGGATGCGGGCACAGCCTCAGGTGAACAGCTGTAAACATGAGCTCCCCCCAAATAATGAGATAAGGGCCAAGACCTTATTTCGGGGTTCAAAAGAAAATAAGACCCTGTTTTATTTTCGGGGAAACACGGTAAGCAGTGGGGTACCCAAGTTTCCGTTTTAGGCCCAGGACTCTTCAATGTCTTCATAAATGACTTAGATGATGGAATAGAAGGGAAACTTATTAAATTTGCAGATGATACTAAGCTGGCAGGAATAACCAACACCCTAGATAGGCTCAAAATCCAGATGGATCTCGACAGACTTGAACACTGGGGCCCTATCTAACAAAATGAAATTCAACTTAGAGAAAAGTAAAGACAAGAAAAGAAAAACAAAAAGTATACGTTCAGATTAGGTGAAACCTGGCTTAATAGCAGTAATTGTGAGCGGGATCTAATGGACAATCTTACATATGAGTTAGTAGTGAGCAGCAGCAGTCAAAAAAACCATGCAATCCTAAATTGCATTAACAGATGGATTGAATCAAGATCATGTGAAGTACCAATACCACGCTATAAAACTTTAGTACCTAGAATACGGCATCCAGTTTTGGTCAGCACACTACAAAAAAAGATGTTGAGGCTCTAGAAAAAGTACAGAGAAGAACAATAAAGATGATTAGGGGCCTGGAGACTAAAACATCCATCCACTGTTCCTTGTCTGGCCTTCTGGTGCTTTCCTGACAGTGAGAACAGTGAACCAATGAAACAGCTTGCCTTCAGAAGTTGTTGGTGCTTCATCAGCGGAGGCTTTCAAGAGGAGACAGACAGCCACTTGTCAGAAATGGTATAGAGTTTCCAGCTTGAGCAGGGGGTTAGATTAGATTACCTACGAGGCCCCTTCCAATTCCGTTATTCTGTGTTGTCCAATCATTCACTACTCCAGTGATTAAATTTTAAAAATCTTAAGAAAGTGGATATTCAGGTGAAACTCGAAAAATTAGAATATCGTGCAAAAGTTCATTTATTTCAGTAATGCAATTTAAAAGGTGAAACTAATATATGAGCTAGACTCATTACGTGCAAAGTGAGATAGTTCAAGCCTTGATTTGTCATAATTTTGATGATTATGACTTATAGCTCATGAAAACCCCAAATTCACAATCTCAGAAAATTAGAATATTACATGAAATCAATAAAACAAAGATTGTACATAGAACAATATCAGACCTCTGAAAAGTATAAGCATGCATATGTACTCAGTACTTGGTTTGGGCCCCTTTTGCATCAATTACTGCCTCAATGCGGCGTGGCATGGATGCTATCAGCCAGTGGCACTGCTGAGGTGTTATGGAAGACCAGGATGCTTCAATAGCGGCCTTCAGCTCTTCTGCATTGTTCGGTCTCATGTCTCTCATCTTTCTTTTGGCAATGCCCCATAGATTCTCTATGGGGTTCAGGTCAGACGAGTTAGCTGGCCAATCAAGCACAGTAATCCCATGATCATTGAACCAGGTTTTGGTACTTTTGGCAGTGTGGGCAGGTGCCAAGTCCTACTGGAAAATGAAGTCAGCATCCCCATAAAGCTCGTCTGCGGAAGGAAGCATGAAGTGCTCCAAAATCTCCTGGTAGACGGCTGCATTGTCCCTGGACTTAATGAAGCACAGTGGACCAACACCAGCAGATGACATGGCTCCCCAAATCAACACAGACTGTGGAAACTTCACACTGGATTTCAAGCATCTTTCAGTGTGTGTCTTTCCATTCTTCCTCCAGACTCTGGGTCCTTGGTTTCCAAATGAGATGCAAAAGTTGCTCTCATCAGAAAAGAGGACTTTAGACCACTGAGCAACAGACCAGTTCTTTTTGTCTTTAGCCCAGGTAAGATGCTTCTGACGTTGTTTGTTGTTCAGGAGCGGCTTGACAAGAGGAATACGACATTTGAAGCCCATGTCCAGGATCCGTCTGTGTGTGGTGGGTCTTGATGCATTTACTCCAGCTTCAGTCCACCCCTTGTGAAAGTCCCCAACACTTTTGAATGGCCTTTTCCTGTCCATCCTCTCCAGGCTGTGGTCATCCCTGCTGCTTGTGCACCTTTTTTTTCCCTTCCACATAACTTTCTGTTAATGTGCTTTGATACAGCACTTTGGGAACATCCAACTTCTTTTGCAATTACCTTTTGAGGCTTTCCCTCCTTATGGAGGTGTCAGTTTGATGGTTTCCTGCACAACTGTCAGGTCAGCAGGCTTTCCCATGATTGTGATTCCTACTGAACCAGACTGAGAGACCATTTAAAGACTCAGGAACCCTTGCAGATGTTATGGCTTAATTAGCTGATTAGAGTGGGACACTTTGAGCCTAGAATATTGAACCTTTTCACAATATTCTAATTTTCTGAGATTGTGAATTTGGGGTTTTCATGAGCTGTAAACCATAATCATCAAAATTATAACAAATCAAGGCTTGAACTATCTCGCTTTGCATGTAATGAGTCTATCTCATATATTAGTTTCACCTTTTAAATTGCATTACTGAAATAAATGAACTTTTGCACGATATTCTAATTTTTCGAGTTTCACTGTATATGTACAAAATAATACTTAAAAGAGCCAGTGGTGTCACATCTGGTGCAAATTATGAAAAAATATAACAAAGAATTCACATACTAAGACAACTTTGACTCCTGCTGTCTTAAGGTGACCAATTCATATACAAAAAAAGCTACAAAGAACAAGGGTTAAATAATAAAACTTGCTTAATTCAAAACAAGATTTCTTAAAGATAAGTCTAAATCTTATGCAAAGAACAGCTTTTCGAAAGAAACATCTCAAACTTCTGTAACCAAGTTTACAACAGAAGGTTCTTCTGCATAGAAGCCATGTATTTAAACCTGGGAAGGCTACATAAGCTAGCTTTTTACCTAGATCTTTAAGGACGAACATTATCACACATATGGATTAAGAAAGTTAGAAAGATCCATATGTCACATGCATACCAGATTGGAAATTCCAAATTGAATACAGCACTTCTCCATGGTATTGTTAAGAAGAGAAAATCAGGTTTTAATCAGTTTCCAAACAATAAAGATGGGCTGGATCTGAAGTCAAGTGAAGTCAGTAAAATGACAGTCATTACAACTAATAGAATGTGATTATATTATATGAGACATCTAACATCCTCTTCAGACAAAGAATTAATTAGACTGTACTCCACCAAGTCAATTTGAAGCATTTGTCCTAGCAGCATTATCTTAATTATTCCTCATCAAAATGATAACACTTCCTACTGTGAACTAACATCGTTATGTAAACAAAATTACAGACTCGATAGTCCTGAAATATGATCCTTTGTCAAAACTCTCTTGTGTAACAGCTCTTTATAACACATCCAATTGAAACAACGAAAACACTGATCTAGCCTTGTCTTGATGATATCAAGATATTTCAGCACTACCATGTTTCCCTGAAAATAAGACCTGATCTTTTCTTTTGGGCTTGAAAATAAGCAGTGGGGCTTATTTTCAGGGAGGTCTTATTTTTTTAAGTGCAGGAGACAGTCAATGCAGGGCCCAGTGGGAGTGGGAGCACAGCTGCCGCTGGCCCCGCTCTCTCCATCCTACTGTCTGCTTGCCCACAGCTGCAACTGGTCAAGTTCTTGGCATGTCCCATCCTCCACCTGCCCTGCCTACTGCTGGGACAATTCTCAGCCACTCTGGGCGCTATGCTGGCCACCAAGTGGCTGCCCATGCTGCTGCTGGTCTCATGGGGGCTTTCACCCTCCTGGCAGGGCAGCTTGACGTCGCAGGCACGTAGACAGTGGGATAGCAAGGGCGGGGTTGGTGATAGCTGCCTAAACACTTTTTGCCCAGAGGGAGTCGTAATTTTGTTTGCAATATTTCTCTATCTGGACGAAAAGTGTTTGGTCACCTATGGGGTGCTTGGAAATGGAGCAAATCACTCCGTTCCCAAGCACCCCATAGGTGACCAAACACTTTTCACTCAGATGAGAAATGACAGAGGCTCAAAACTCATGTGCTTACAAAGGGGATGGTTTGAAGTGGAGCGATTAGCTCCGTGTTAAAGCATCCCCTTTGCAAGCAGACAAAGCTTTGTCTCACTCTGGGTGAAAAGTGCACAACGGAGCCAGGCAGAGGTAATCCCAATGTGCCGCCCACTCTGTCCCACTGTTTCTTGGCTTGTCTGAGGCTGCACTGACCAGGCACCTGTGCAGGGCATCTGGATTACCTACCTGCCCCCTCCGTCTCTTCCTGCTGCCACCGCGCAAGTGTCCCCCGAGCCTCCTGAGAGTCAGGCAGTTAAGTTCTGAAGTCATAAATTGAGGTATCACTTGACTGTACCAACTTACAATGGTACTCCTTGCTGTGGTTGTTAACTGACAATTGAAGACCATTCTGTGGGTACCCATCGTCATCCAAGCCATTCCAGATTAGGTCCTTCTTAGGCCCAATCTTAAATAAAATAAGAAACTGCCTGCAATTCCCCCCCGCCCCCTCTGGCAAACCTGCTTAATGCCCTTCAGTTACCTGGTACCTTTTCTGGCGAGACATCAAGCAGATCAAAAATTGTATGATTCTGGGGCTCTTTGTCATGCTGGTGAGCTCCAGCTGCCCAGCCTACACCAACAAACATTCAGTCACCCAGCTGCTTTCTCTCCCAGTTCCATGCACTGACCTTTTGCCTTTTATGCCCAGCCGCTATGGCCAAAGAAGAAACACTTTGCTGCCTTCTTTTCGGGTCCATGGCCACTATGCTAACCTGGGGCCTCCTCCTCACTGAATGCTTCTTAGACCTGGTTCCTTATCTTGCCTCGTCAGCGTGACACCAAGCCACAGTACCCATGAACACCCAAGTATTTGTTTGCTTAACTGTCTTCTTTTCCAGTTCCTTATCCTGACCTTTTGCTTTCACAACCAGCTACCACAACCAAAGCAGAATGCCTTGCTGCCTTTGCTATCTCCTTTTCGGACACAGCTTCTCTGGCAGATGATTCCTATACAGGCTCTCTGAGATTTCAGAAAGCTGTGATACTTTCAGAAAGCTGCAGGCAGGCTGCCAAACCAACAAATCCTGATCATGTGACTACAGGAACTCTGCAACTGCTATAACTTTGGGCACAGGTAAGAAATACATTTTTTTCAGCATTGCTGAAATTTCAAACGGTTGCTGAACAAATAGTCAAAAAGTGAGAACTACCTATATGTTTATTATATATACACCATGGAAGGAGGGAGGAAGGAAGGGAAAGAAAGAGGGAGGGAGGGAGGGAGGGAGAGAGAGAAAAAAGAGAGCACACAAATATTTAGCGATCTAAAATTGCTTATAGATTAAAAAGAAATCTATATGGGAAAATATATAGCATTTTAAATATATAGCATTTTAAAGTTCTTTGTTAAGATTTAAAACTATTGTCAAAACTCACCAATAAGAATTGGGTAAACTCTGCATATGTTAGACGTCTTTTCCGATCTTTTCCAAAATGTAGCTGTACAAATTCAGAGTTCCAGTTAAAAGGAATACGGCGGTGAATTGTGGTCTGCCCAAACACCTGTTTAACATCCTCTGGGAAAGAAAATAAAAAAGGAGAAGAACTGAATTAGCTCAAACAGATCTGAAGCAAAGCTGATTTATTCTTTCACAGGATTTATTATCTGAACAGATTCATTTAAATAAATCTTAACTAATCTATTTGCGACTTAATGTATAGATTGTATGCTACAAAATACTGAACCACAGAGTCTCCATTTTCCCCTCTCCTTTAAGATATGCCATAACATTATATTGTAACATAAGTGTGATTATTTATAAATCAGCTTTCCCCAGCCTTTTATGATTTCTATTCCAAAAACATTGTAACATTATCAAGTCTATGCTGCCTGGGAATTATGCAGCTGCAAATCTTGGGAACTTTAGAGGGCACCAGGTTGGTGATGTCTGGCATGAGCTACTTTTTAGTGGTTTCACACATTATCCTGGCAGTCTTTAGCAACCCACTTCCTTATCTCAGGTTTCACTGAGATACTTGCCATTCAGAAACTTAAGTCTCTCACTTCTTTCCTTCCTTGCTTGGCGAACATCAGTTTCAAAGTAATGTACAGAGTAACTGTAATATACTGACATGTCATCTAGAATTTCCTTAATTTATTAAAATGATATATAACTTATTTTAGATACACATAGCTGAATTTTACTAACTACAAAGTGACAGTCAATTAGTTGTACAGCTTCAAAACAGCCCGTTATATGAAATGGCCTACTGGCTTTTGCTTTGAGTAGAATAGGGTAGGGTAGGGTAGGGTAGGGTAGGGTAGGGTAGGGTAGGGTAGGGTAGGGTAGGGTAGAGTAGAGTAGAGTAGAGTAGAGTAGAGTAGAGTATAACAGAACATAATGGGTTTGCTTGGCCAAGTATGATTAGACAAACAAGTAATTTTGTGTGTAGAAGCTCTCAGTATACATGTAAAGTAACAGAGTAACAATAATCATAATAATAATACCAATAAGAGAGAATAGTAAAGAAGATAAGGATAAAAATAATGCTACACTCATGCCAATATAGGTAAATGTACATAGATGGTAGAGCAGGGATCCTCAAACTTTTTGAACAGGGGGCCACTTCACGGTCGCTCAGAGTGTTGGAGGGCCAGACTGGGTGGGAGGGTGTGGCTATGTGGTCATGAGACTGGGTGGGCATGGCTAGGTGGTCATGTGACTGGGTGGGCATGGCCAATTTAACAGTCCTTAATAATACACACAAATTAAACTTTAATTTGTTTTCCTCTTGGGGGTGTTTTATTTGCTTTTGTTTGCCTTTTCTTTTTATTAGGTCATTTTTTTGTTTACAAGTCTAGTGGTCCACTTCAGAAAACTCAGTTTTGCAGCAATTCTTCTCAGCCTCAAGGAGGTTACAATCAACAAGTCTCTCTCTCTCTCTCTCTCTCTAAAGAAAAGTGTGCTAGAAGAGCAAAGGGGGTGGGGAAGAGAAACCTTGCTGAATTCCATTATATCCTATTCCCATTCCCATTCCATCCTATTGCTATTGCTATTCCATCCCATCCCATCCCTATTCCCATTCCATTCTCTCCTATTTCCATTCCATTCCATTCTCTCTCTCAAAAAAGAAAATGTGTTAGAAGAGCAAAGGAGATGGGGAAGAAAAACCTTGCTGAATTCCATTCCATCCCATTCCCATTCCCATTCCCATTCCATCTATTGCTATTGCTATTCAACCCTACCCCTATTCCCATTCCATTCCCTCGTATTTCCATTCCATTCCCATTCTATTTGTATTGTGGCAGTCTCAATCTGCTGTTGGGATATCACTGGCCACCTGGGAGCTTCCTCCGCATGTGCTGAACGTGTGCAACAGGTTCAGGCAAGGGCTTCCCGCATCTGACAGGCAGGTTCGGGCCAGGCAGGCATCACTTGGAGCAGATCTGGCGAGGAAGCCCCAAGGTGGGGGCTCAGCAGCGCTGATCCGCTGGCCAGCCAGCCCTTCCTGCCTCCCTCTCCAGGGGTGGAGACGGCCATCATCTTTTGGGGGGCAGGCAGCCTCGCCGGTCACAGCTCCATAACTGCCAAGCACCAAGTGGGAGAAGAGGGGGCAACTAAGCACCAGCGGCAAGAGGGGAAGGAGGAGGCGGGGCAACTCCTCCCTCTCTCACATGCACCTCGTCAGCCCTGCTTCGCCAACAGTTGCCTGCCAGCTTGAAGGAGCCTCTTTTGGGCCAGTTGCTTGCTCACTTGAAGCATGCTGGAAGGAAGGAGGCTCGTTCAGAGCAGCTGACACCATTGTGCCCAGGAGCAAAAAGTGGCTGACTTGTAGGGCAAGAGAACTATCAGCCTATCAAGGAAAAAGCTCAAAGATTTGCCACCATCATTCCTCTGAGGGCGAAAAAGCCGAAGGGTCCCAACAGAAAAGTTGTACCTGCCGCGTAATTATACATCTATTCCAAGAATTGCACTTAGTGCAATGGAGGCGCTTTCCCCTGAAGGCTGCCCATTCACCATCCCCTTTGCCTCAGCTCCCGCATCCAGCCCAGAACTGGGGGATGTGCCACTTCCGTGCAACTCTGGCTGCCAGGAGAGAGTGCCGCTCTGGTATTCTGCGTGTTTTCAGGCGTCTCGCCCCTTTATGCTTCTGCTCTTTCACCCAGGACAAATGGAAAGCACGCAGGTACCTGGCACTAAGTGCAACTATTGGAAGCAATAATTACATGTCAGGCACAGCCTCTTCCATTGGGGCTTTCTCCCCCTCAGAGGAGCGATGGTGGACTGAAGTCCCCGGTAAATCTTTGAGCTCTTTCCTCGGCAAAAGGCATGTACCTTTATTGGCAGAGTGCTTCTGGGGGTGGGGAAGAGCAAAAAAGGGGCCCTCAGAGGACTCCCGGGCCCGGTTTTCCTTCCCTTGTCCCCACAAGCACTCTGCCGGCCATAAATGAGGTCTGCGAAGGCCTCTTAGGAGCTCCACACAGCCTGTTTCCTCCCTTGTCCCCACAAGCATTCTGCTGGCCATAAATGAGGTCTGTGAAGGCCTCCTGGGTGCTCTGTGCAGCCCGTTTTTCCTTCCCCCATCCCCACAAGCATTCTGCCAGCCCCAAATGAGGTCTTTGAAGGCCTCCTGGGTGCTCTGTGTGGCCCGTTTTTCCTTCCCCCATCCCCACAAGCACTCTGTCTGCTAAAATAAGTACTGTGCTTGGCTGAAGGGTGGGGACTGGTGGGTGGATGGGGTGAGGTGAGCAGAGCAGCCTCAGGGCCCCCCACAGGCTAGATTACTGGCTTGGGCGGGCTGTACCCAGCCCACGGACCCTAGTTGAGAACCACTGTGTTAGAGAGTACTATGAGAATTAGGTATTCAGTAGAGAGATGGCACAAGGGAAGAAACTGTCCCTGTATCTAATTGTTTTGGCATGTAATGCCCTAGTGCAGCATCGAAACATCAGAATTCAAACTGTTTATGTCCAGGATGTAAGTATTTTCTCAGGCAGGTCTCCTTCTGACCTATGCAATATACAGCTTTTCTTTGGAAGGCTGACTGGTTGCAATCGCTCTTTCTGCAATTGTAACTATCCATTGGAATCTGTACCTGTCCTGTTTGGCCGCTACTCCAAACCAGATAATTATAGAAGTAAAGACTCAGTAATTTGTTTGTAAAACTGTATCAACAACTCATTGCATTCTATTCACAAGGTTTTCTACAAGATTGCATTTTCTAAATACCATGAGATCACAAACAAATTGCTGCTTCCTTTCCTCCTTTAGTTTGAGTACCTGAAAATTGTAACCTGAGTTTTTAAGTAGCAATGTTGTAATTTGATCCAAGAGCTTTATATTTTATGTCATTATATTTATGTCTTTTACTCATGTATAGTTATGAAACAGAAAATTGCCTTTGCCCTTTTTTATTTGTATCTTACATTTTCTTCTCATCACTTGCTATGGTTCACAAATTCCTATAGAAACTCAATTGAGTTTTTTTCATTACCCCAAATTTATTCATTTATACAGAACAATTTTTTCCAGCAATCTTTATTTCACAAATATACCAGTTAAATCAGATACAAAGAATATTTATGCTTCATGAACAAATTTATAACACTTGTTCATATTATTTATTTAGTAAATATACTTATATTTATATAAAATATACTTATTTTATATAAAAATACTTATTTATAAAATAAATGTCAGATTTATTTTAATACCTTCAACTATTTTTCATTCATACACACACACACACCCACACACCGTATTTTTCGGAGTATAAGACGCACCAGAGTATAAAACGCACCTATCTTTTAGGGTTGTTGTTTTTTAAAAAAAGGTTTTTTTATTTTTTAGAAAAGCACACATACAAACATACAATGTATTTTCTTTGAACAGAGTATTTGGCTGGTTCACAAATTTAAACAGTGTTTAGCCATTTCAATTAAATTTACAATTTCTATATTTCCTTTTTGCCATATGGCCTATACTGAAGCTGAATGTGGCTGTTTTTTCTTGCTGTTTGCTTGCAAGGAGGTAACTGCTGGGAGGCAGAGGGCAAAGGATGGGGGCCACTGGGTGGGCAGGGCTACATTTGGTGTATAAGAGGCACCTAAATTTTCACCCCCTATTGGGGGATAAAAAGGTGCGTCTTATACTCCGAAAAATATAGTGTGTGTGTGTGTGTGTGTGTGTGTGTGTGTGTGTGTGTGTGTATGGAATTATTTTGTGTTCCTGTTTTTGCATGTGTTTGTGTGTATGTGTGTAAACATACTTGTTGTTGTTGAAAAATTAAATTACTACAATAATCTTAGCTACCCTTTTAAAAATATAAAACCATGGAAAGTTAAAATTAGGAGCTAGGAACCTCCAGATATTTTGTGAAATTCCAACTCCCATCAAGTTCGCCCAAGAGTCAATGATCAAATATGATAACTGTAATTTGACATCAATTGAACAGCCCATGGTTATAGGGTAAAAAGTCTTTATTGTATAATTAAAAACTTATGTAGGCATTATTTCTTTCTGATTATAATTATATGGAGAGTAAAGTAGACAGTATCATGTATTTATAATTTGTGTATTGCTGACAAAATATCTGAGGCTTATCTGCAAATTATTGGGATGTCTGTTTATTTATATGAAGAACAAAAAAAAAAGCTCTTCTCCTGGACCCCATCAGCCAAAATTATCATTATTAAATATTCAAAACCAGTTTTCTAAATTATTTATTGTTTAAAAATGTATAAACATTCATTTATCCATCTACTGATCAGACTGCCCTCGTGTATATAAAACATTAGATAAAATTTTCTCTTTTTTGCCACATATTTAGAGGAATTCACATTAGAAAACAAGCACACCCTTTCACAGTAGATGGTGAAAAGGAGGAAAAAGTTCTATACTTCCACCATTTCTTATCTGGTGAATGGATGGAAGCCAGCTGTTTTTTCTGGGAGAGGAGATACATCCCAATGATAATTGTCCCATCAGCAAGGGAAGGACGAGACCAATACTTTACTTAAGAATTCAATTTTTTTAGAATAAATGTTCTGATTGTACTCACAGAATGTTGCAGTGACAATCCTGACTACAGTATCGTAAAAAGCACTGTAAAAGCACAAGCAGTTATGTCAGAAATACTTTATTTTACATTAAGACCTTAAAAAGAAAAAATACAGGTCTATCCTGCCAATATGATTAACAATGTACAGTACTATGAAAGGCAAGGCTATCTTCTACTATACAATCAGCCAAAGGGGGATTTCATAAAAAATTAAATTGCATAATGGGGTGAATAGAAGTAGCATTATTTGCATTAGGGATACTAAGGATGCCTTTTCAGTGCTTTTGACAAGTCTTTTTAACAATAGTTCAAGATCTGATAGAGAGGAAAGAAACTTAAAATTGGAGCATAGTTCTAATATTCAAGCCTTGAGGGAAATGTATGTAAAAGAATAGACTTAAGCATGTATACTGCAGCCCTGGAAGACAATGGAAAACATTGCGGAAAACCGATATCTATTTTTTTAGAGTTTTCAAGGGTTTTAGCAAAATTCTGCTGCCCTTGAATGATTTATTTGTCCAAGCGTGTAAAAGATAGTAGGTTAATGAAAAAAGAGGCCAGAGGAATTACAAAATTCAGGCAAAGAATGCATTTTCTTTTACCAATATGCTACCATAAGGCTCACGTAATTTGTGTCATTCTTTATCCCTTTCTGACAAAACATGACAATGCACTTTTCTACGTCTTGCTGCATTCAGCCATATTATCGAGAAAGCATTGATCATTTATATTGATTGATTGATTGATTGATTGATTGTCAAGAACCTATTAGGTAATTTAAATAATTATATGAATATAATTATTCATATATGAATTGAATAGATGCAAGTAAAGGAAACATTAGTACAGGGATGGTAGACATATTGATGCTCTTATGCACGTTCCTTACAGATCTCTTAGGAATGGGGTGAGGTCAACAGTAGACAGTTTTAAGTTAAAATTTGGAGGGTTTTGAGATGAAACCACAGAGTCAGGTAATGTATTACAGGCATTGATCACTCTGTTGCTGAAGTCATATTTTCTGCAATCGAGTTTAGAGCGATTCACTTAAATCCTGATAAGGGAGCATAAAAGGCTCCACAATAGATCGCCCCCTTCTCTGTTGGGTCTCCGGAAATGCTGGCAAAGGGGGTGCAAAGCCCCTCATTGCCGTCAAAAAAATTACGATAAGGTAAGGATCGCGAAGCGATAGAGGGGCTGACAGCTCTCCTCAGCTGATTTTCACGCCGAAAAACTATCCGTGAACCACCGCTACGGTTCTTCTCGAGCAAACAGGGAGCTCAGGCACTCAAATAGTCACAGCTGGGGGCACGAAACTCCGCTAGCTGGCTATAACGGTGGAAAGACAAGCAATCTTCATTTGGCTATGAGGGAGAAGCAATAAAGCTCCAATGAGAAGGCGAGACAAAATGGCCGCCCGAGGACCTAGACGGAGTGCGAAAGCTCCGCAACAACTATCAAAATCCAGCACCTCAGCAAAGGCTGGCAATCCTTTCCACAGGAGCACAAAACTCCACAGCAGCTAAGCCAATGATGGCAATACTCCTCATGGGAGCACAAAGCTCCAAAGACCGCCAAACAATAGCTGAGAAGGTAAGTTAATGAGATGACAAATGACTGAGGGAAAATTTTCCACAGAAACTAGACAAGCCAGTCTCTGGGGATCAAATACCTTACAATTTGAAGAATAGAGTTTGAAATTGCAATCCAAAGAATAATCCAAGTCACACTCCAAATCAAACCAGCAACACCAAGAATAATCAGTACCAGGAGACAATAATAGTCAGGAATTAGTAAGAAAAAAAAGGCAGAGAAATAGTCCTACACGCCTGTCAGACTGAAAGATTGAGCCAAAGCTGGGTCTACCCAGTAAGAAGGGCAGGATTTAACAACTTTGACAGGCTCAGTCTATCAATCTGAACAGATGAGCACACCCCATCCTGGCTGCTGTCTCCACCCACAACGGAGAATTGTCTCAACAGTTTTTGACAGCACAATTCAAGCTCATTATTATTTCTTCATCAGCCCAGTTGAATGTTATAGTTGTATGTTACAATTTGCCTTAGCATTATATATTTTCCAACATGACTTTTTTTTTAAATCTGATTTATCTGCCGCCCTTCTCCGGAGACTCAGGGCAGTTTACAATGCGTTAAGCAATAGCCTTCATATTTTTGTATATTTTACAAAGTCAACTTATTGCCCCCAACAAACTGGGTCCTCAATTTACCTACTTTAGAAAAGATGGAAGGCTGAGTCAACCTTGAGCCTGGTGATATTCGAACATGCTAATTGCAGACAGCTGGAGTTAAATTACAATGCATTAGTCTGATGAGCTATCCAGGCTCCTTTTCTTGTAGCCATTTATGCCTTTATTTTCAGGAATGTTTCTAAATCAATTTCCCCACAATGAAATGCAGTTTAACTCTCCACTGCTTATACCAGCCATGATTTCACATTTTTTACTAAAAAGCATACTATATTATAGATTGCATTTTTTTTATATCTTCACAGTTCTTCAATAAAGTTTTTAGATTCAATGGCAAAACTGAAGAAATATATTTCAAATATAATTGCATAATTTGTATCAAGGCATAATAACAGCTGTAAGAAATTTCCAGCCAATGTAGCAGCTGACCTGTACCCATTTACTGAAACACACCCTAATTACACAATGGCAAAAAATTAACAGTAGTGTTTCCCACTGCTTTGAAATGGTAATGGGAATATGAATCCCCAAATTCTCCTCTAACCCTATATTAGGAAAAAACAGAGAACTATGTGTCCTTACCAGTGGTGGGTTTCATAATTTTTTACTACCGGTTCTGTGAGTGTGGCTTGGTGGGCGTTGCATGGCTTGATAGGCATGGCAGGGAAAAGATACTGTAAAATCTCCATTCCCACTCCACTCCAGGGGAAGGAAACTTTAAAAATCTCCATTTCCTCCCCACTCCAGGGGAAGGTTACTGCAAAATCCCCATTTCCTCCTTATCAGCTGGGACTCAGGAAGCAGAGAATAGAGGAGGGCGGGGCCAGTCAGAGGTGGTATTTACCAGTTCTCCAAACTACTTGAAATTTCCGCTACTAGTTCTCCAAACTACTCAAAAATTCCACTACCGGTTCTCCAGAACTGGTCAGAACCTATTGAAACCCACCTCTGGTCCTTACCCATTTTACAACTTACTTCATCTAAAACCTGTCACTCAGCCCTGCCTTATTTACCAAGAGCCAAAACTCACAGAAAAAAATATTTCCTTTGTCTAGGGGACAAAACAGATCAACTGTCCTGCAGCAATGAAAAATGTCTAGGTTGAGGTCACTAAGCTGTCTGTCATAATGCCAAGACATATTTCCTGGTCAGTCACTGTTGTCACTAACCTTTCAGTATATAGTATATTAAAATCAGGTTATTTTTGTCCTATAAACTCTCCTTTACTCCTAGCATCTACATGGCCATTACTATTTGGGCCACACAAGAAACATAGTTTGCCACCATTTTCTTCTGGGAAGTTTTTCAGATTTCTGGTCTACTCAACAGCCCTGGGATTTTCTACTGTTCTCTTATCCAAGTACTAACTGGGTTTAATTCTGCTTAGTTTTTCAAGGTTGGATAGTTGTGTGACCAATGACCCTTTTAAAATTTATGTGCACCTCAAATCACACTCTATGTTTTCTTGATTGATTTAAATCATAACTATATTCCCTTCTTAAAAAATAGTAGACAACCCAATTATTATGTTCCACAATCATTGTTGACCATGAAATATGGTTGTATGTGATGAGCAAAAAAAACCCCATCATCACACTTACTTGTTTTTTCTAATGATAAATAAAGGATAAAAGTGGGTATAGGAAAATTATCCTCCCTAGATGTTCCAAACTGAAGCAGTGATTTCATATTATTAGTATCTATGATTATTTTTCTTTTACAAGAAGAATAAACGAATATTTATATTTTACAAGGGTACAACTGCAACCATTGGACAAATATTAAGGAGTCTGACATTTAACCAAAATGATTCTTAGAGTGTTTTTCTTTAATTTCTTCAGGATAACAGGTTTATTTGCAGTTGAACAAATTCTGAGTTAAGGACCCCTCTGATGCTACTAATGTAGCTTTATTTCTATTTTCCCACCCTCAGCTGAGATAGGTCAAACTCATTCTAAAATTGCTGCTTAATAAACACCCCTTTTTCTTTTATAACCATGATGGCGAACCTATGGCACGCATGCCACAGGTGGTATGTGGAGCCATATCTGTGAGCACGCAAGTCTTGCCCTAGCTCAGCTCCAGTGTGCCTGCACACACTGGCCAGCTGATTTTTGGGCCTTCTGGGCCCACTGGAAGTTTGGAAAAAGATCATTTCCAGCCTCTGAAGGGCCTCCGGGGGTATGGGGAAGGCCATTTTCACTCTCCCCAGGCTCCAAGAAAGCCTCTGGAGCCTGGGGATGGTCCCCCCCCCGGGGAGAAGGGCAGTATATAAGTTGAAAAAATAAATAAATAAATAAATAAATAAAAAATAAAAAATAAATAAATAAATAAATAAATAAATAAATAAGTGAAAAACAGGCGTACTGGGCCCACTGTGCCATCACATGCCAAAAGCAGGGGTCGCATCGGGGGGTCGCATGTGCATGCATAGGGAGTGGGGAGCATTGAATTATGGGTGTGGGCACGCACAAGTGCAACATTCCCATGCTCCCCCTGATTTTGGTACGCGACAGCAAAAAGGTTAGCCATCACTATTCTATACTATTGTCTTATGAAAGACAGTTATATTTCAGGTCAGTTAACAAGACAGTTTGAATTTACTTTCCAAGTACCTCTATCTTATCTTCTCTATAACTATTCTTGTCTCTCTCCTTTTCTTTAAAAATAGGATGAAGAAAGCAATATTTTAGCCATCTGAACAAACCGCATTCTGAATGAGCTCACTAACGGGAAGTGCTCCCGGTTATCTCTTTTTCAAAATTGGAGCCATTATATTCATTTGTGAAAATCCACATTTAGCCTTTCATAAAAAGTGGAATTTTGACCCATTGAACTGGAAGAGTTTCTGTGCTGTTCCACTGATCTTTGACAAGATAGCTTACAACAACAGAGAATACAATTTAGTGTCAGTGTGAATTTTTATTCCACAGTTTAACTCTGACTGCTCACCAGTAGTAAATTTACTTTGGATAACTTGTGCTTTATGGATTCTAAAGACTGTAACAAAATTGAAGATGAAAACAAACAAAAAATTAAACATTGAATTCACTGAAAGCAGTTATTATTACTAAGGTAGGCCTCCAAGGGCAATTAACCTGGACAATACGATGTCTCTCTTGATTTTTTTTAGAGTTAAATTTGTGGGTTAGTACATATATTTCCAAATAATGACAGGAAGAAATATGTTAATGATTAATAAAAAATGTAACAATCATCTCCATTTTAGGTGATACGAGTATTAATGAGTACAAGTTAAAGTTTTCAACTCTCCCCTTACTTCAGATTTGTAATCTAAGCAGGAAAATACAATAATTTTTCCAGCTCCATTCCAAGAAAGACATAGATCAATTCAGGCAAATTTCAGTTCTTTATTTGCTTACATCCAATAGACAGAACTTTGCCAGATTAATATCTATTCTTCTCACAAAGAATGGATATTCTTTGGCAAATTCTAAGGATTGACTATCCTAACTCTCTTCCTTTGACTCTCTATCCAGCTCTAGACTGTGTTGTCTCTTATCCTGCCCCTCCTCCTTGAAACTAAATTAATAGGGCACTAGATCTTTGAAGCTCAGATAAAATTAGTAAGATGGAACAAAGAAAGTAACTGTGCAATACTGGACAACAACATAAAAGTATATTGGAATCTATCTGCAGAATATTGCACTCAAGAAGGGACTAAAAGCAAATAGGGTGATATTCTATCCATGCCTGCATTCTTTCTATGGCAAGGGAAACAAGTAACTATGATTTTATTCAAAATATAGTACTTGTTTACCACCTACTCAATAGCAATGGTTCAAAGTTACATTTGAACAAATGTACTTACTATAGGTCTTCCAAGCTGACTAGTGCACCATTCCCAAATCAGAACATGATTTGAGCATTTGGTAACTACCGTGTTTCCCTGAAAATAAGACCCTTTCTTATATTTTTTTTTGAACCCTCAAATAAGTGCTTGGCCTTATTGCCATGTGCTCAAAAGCCCGATTGGGTTTATTATCAGGGGATGTCTTATTTTGGGGGAAATAGGGTAGCCTGCACTTATGATAGTTTCAGCACCCCATAGTCATGTGATTGCCATTTGCCACCATCCCTGCTATGCTCCCATAAGCAAAGTTAATGGGGAAGCCATCAGGGAAGGTCACAAGTGCCCCACTCTATATTTACACTGCACTAACATCCCAACCATGGCATTCTCCAATTCATGTACAGTCTGCAGTGGTCCTTTCAGGCCTCCTCTGCAGTACTCCTATACTCCTTATCCATTTAACAACCTACACATATTGGGATTATGACAGCAACTGGTCTGTTGTCACTAAGCCATGTGACATTGTGCTTTATGATTGCATCACTTAACGATCACAATCTTGGTCCCAATTCCTTATCTGTACCTTAGGATAACTATATATTTGTAATTGTGTATTTAAAATATAGCAACAATTATATTTGCTTCCTTATTTTATGAAATGTTCTAGTGAATTCAAAACCCACATTGTATTTTGCTTTATTACAGATGATTACTATAAAGGTGTTAACTAATAGTAGCTTTTATGCTAATTCTGTTACTCAGATTACCAAAATAAAAACACATACCGCATATATTCGAGTATAAGCCGACCTATATATAAGCCGAGGTACCTAATTTTACCACAAAAAACCTGGGAAAACTTATTGACTCGAGTATAAGCCTAGGTGAGAAATGCAGCAACTACTGGTAAATTTCAAAATAAAAATAGATACCAATAAAATTACATTAATTGAGGCATCAATTAATCATAAGTTAAATGTTTTTGAATATTTATTTCAAAGAAAAACAGTAAACTAGCTCTGTAACTGGAAAAGAGGGTCAACAAAAACAATATGGTATCAAAAATAATTTTAAAAGTACAACCTTTAAAACCTTAGCTCAATCAGCAACCAGACTAAAACACAAGAGTTAAAATCCTTCAAAACTGGATTCCTCCTCCTCATCTCTATCTCCAAACAGAGCTTCAGCTGATCTTTCAGGCAAGTTCAAGCCTCTGTTAAAAGATACCTGCATATTCTCTCTCTCTCTCTCTTCCTCTTCCTTTTTTCTTTCTTTGTCTCTTTCTTTCTTGTCCACCCCTCTCTCTTTCTTTCTTTCTCCCTCCCTTTCTCCTTTCCTGTGAAGAACCCCAGAAGGTCTTTGGTAGGAGGAAGAAAAGCCAGACGTTTTGAAACCTTTTGTAGCTTACCCTGAGCAAGGATAGCTAGTGCAGGCACTTAAAATAAACTCTCAACTCAAGCTCAGTGCACGTAGGGATCCCCAAAAGTGAGGATGAAGTGTGAGTAAAAGGGTTTACCCTTCCCTCCCTTCCTACCCTCTCTCTTTCTCCCTCCCTCCCTCCCTTTCTCCTTATCATCTGCCATTCTTAGAGCCCCACTATTGATTAGCTTAGCCTGAGCAAGGATAGCTAGCAGCCAATTACAATAAGCTCTCCACTCAAGCTCAGTGCATCTGGGGATCTCCCTAAACAGTGAGGATTTCTTTGTTTCTTTCTCCCTTGAAGACCCCCCTCCCCCACAGGCTGTTTATGCTTCCAGAGGGCTGCAGGGAGTCTTGCTAGGCACCCCACCCACACTCCATTTTGGTCTTAGCAAGCCTCCCTGCAGCCCTTGGAAGCGAAAATGGGGCGGGAGGGCGCGCACCCCCCCCATGCCCCATTTTGGCCTTAGCAAGCCTCCCTGCAGCCCCTGGGAGCCAAAATGGATTTCAGAGAAAAAGGCATTTTTTTCCTCACTTGAGTATAAGCCGGGGGGGTGGGTGGGTTGGGGTTGGGGTTTTTTTTTCAGCATAAAAAATGTGCTGAAAAACTTGGCTCATACCAGAGTATATATGGTACTTGGTTGCTTCCATTTCATGCCCAAACAGCATCAGAAATACAGCCTACAAGTTAAGCCTTAATAGATTCAGTAAAACACTACTGTTTTACTTCCTACATATTCCTCAATTCATTCAATGATTGGAAAAAAACTACAGGTTTCATTTGTCTTAGTCTCAATGTATGGAAAAATGCATATTTATCAAGATCACTGCAAATTCCAAGAGTGAAACAAATGTCATATTGAAATGGAATATGAGCTAAATTAAAATGGAATATAGAGCTAAATATTTAACAAAACACCATATTTAGAACAATCTTCCTTTTGTGAAGCGATTGTTATTATTTAATAAAGTAAAAGATTGCTGAAGTCTATTTGTCACATACCTGTGATTTTTGAAGACATTTCTAGCTGGCTTATTATTAGACCTCTCTGCACACATGTACGAATATTCAAATAATTTCAACATGGCTTATTCTATAATCTTTTAAAATTAGGGCAACCCTTCAGGTTTCAAGTTACTTTATCTGTAAAATTGGGGATGTGAAACAGAGAAAGAATTTCTGTATCAATACTACAACTCTTGGAAGAAGGACACAAATTTTAAACCATTACTTCTAATATATTTAAAGCCATAGGTTGTTAAATCAGGTCTGTCCGATTACATGTAGCCCTTATATCAAAAGACAAAGATTATTAAAAGAATAATTAGCCTTTAAATGTTGACATTTAGACCCATGCACCTAAACGTTTCTTTATTAAACCATGTCATAAAAGATATCAAAGTATTCTGCTTTTTAAAAAAAGGCATTAAAGTTCCGTAATACCCCCAAAAGAGAACATTGTTAAATCTCTTAAACCCCTGGATTTACATTATCAGTTTTTATATGCCTGTCAACACTTGGGGAAAAAGAAGCAATGGTTTATTCTCTGTCTCAAATTTAAAAGCCAACTAAAAGTTTCTTCCACCTTCCCACTGAGATCTTTAACTCCAAGCAAAGAGCAACATATCCGTTTAAAATGGGATAGAAAAGGCAGTCTCTATTAGCTGCACATCAACACACACTACCATCTCCCATTTCATACGATTTATAGAAACAAGAACTAACTTCCCTTATTTTAAAAACTGCATTAACAGTTGGGGAGTCTGGGAGGGTGAGGAAAGTGAGGAGGCTGTGTAGAAAAGCAATGGCCTCTGGCTGTGCTTACTGATTTGTTCATAAACTGCTCCTTTGCTGTATCACAAAAGGCTAGCAGGGAATTTTTGTAAAATTGCACTAAAATTAAAATAGAATTACTAGGGTATGTGTGAAGAGATATGGGGGCTACAAGAAACTAGTTCTTCTCAGTTAAACAGCTACCTATGTTTTGGCTTCCATATGTTAAAATCCAGAATGTGGAAACCAACATGTATAGAGATATACATGCAAAGGCCTCCATATTTGAACAGATATTTGGTATATGAATGGCTGGTTTTTGAAAATCAATGTCACAGCATTATATCTGGAATCACCTTTTTTTGAAAGCTTCAAGATTTTAGGAGTAAGTTCAGAGGTGGTATTCAGCAGGTTCTGATCAGTTCTGGAGAACCAGTAGCGGAAATTTTGAGTAGTTCAGAGAACCGGTAAATACCACCTCTGACTGGCCCTGCCCCCATCTATTCTCTGCCTCCCAAGTCCCAGTTGATCTGGAGGGAATGAAGATTTGTAGTAACCTTCCACTGGAGTAGGGAGAGAATGGAGATTTTGCAGTATCTGTCCCCTACCACACCCACCAAGCCACATCATGCCCACCAAGCCACGTCCACAGAACCAGTAGTAAAAAAATTTGAATCCCAAAAATTTGGGATTCTAGTGGGATCAACTTATTGAATAAGTTGATTCCACTAGAATAGTTTGTGGCAGAGGATCACAATGGTGTGGCAAAACAAGGACTTGCTGACATTATTTGAAGTAACACACTTGTTATTTAATCAGATATTAAATGCTTTGTATTAGTGCAAATGTAGTACAATTTTTTGAAGATGTACCTCATTTAGTGCAGAGCATTCCCTAGCAATTAGAGTGAGATCTCTTGAAAATTTTAATATCACACATAGGTCTACTTTAGCTGGTTAGATCTAGGTTTTCTTGTTAGAAGGCTGCTTCAGTTTAGCTCCTTTTTTTAAAAAAACTAAGATTTTCTGTATCTGAGCATAGAAACATTATGTATCTGAGCATTAAATGTTCATTCTTATTTTTATGATATAACTTTTACTAATACCATTTTGGTTTCATGAAAACACTCCAATCTTGATCAATTTGCAAACAATTTATGCTTTACTCTCAGTTTCTGATAACATATTCTGGTTCAGTTAACTATCTGATCAGTATAATCCAATATGAAACAGTACAGTGATTTTTAAAAAAAGATGTCTGCAGCAAGCTTCATCAAATCTTAGTTTACACTCTTTGTTGCTTATTTCCAGTGATAAAAAGGAACTATAAAACCTCATTAAAAATTTCTAAAGAGCATAACTGTTGCTTTATACTTATTTATTGGTCCATTTTTTCCTCTACTGCCTACACTAAAGCAAGGCACCTTTGAGAAAAAAAGTTTGGCTCCTAACAGACCAAACAACATGGAACATAGTAGTTATATCACCAGAGATTGACTGATTATGTGCTATCAAGTTAGCATTAACTCACAGTCTTATACAGGTAGTTTTCCTTTAGCATTATCTGTCTCTAACCTTATGATTCAAATCTTCCAAGAGTAGCAAAATTGTTGTTGGATGGAGTCCAATTGAGTCCATCCACCTTGTTATATTCTTTTCTCCTATTCACCTATTCTAGCAACTCTTCAAAAAAGCTACTCTTCACATCATGTACTCTAAATATGATAATCTGATAATCTATGATAGAATCAAGATCACGTGAAATGTTAATACCATTTTATAATGCTTTAGTAAGACCACATTTGGAATATTGTATCCAGTTTTGGTCTCCACAATATAAAAAAGATGTTAAGACTCAAGTGCAGAGAAGAGCAAAAAAGATGATTTGGAGACTGGAGGCTAAAACATATGCAGGAATAACAGTTGCAGGAATTTGGTCTGTCTAGCTTGATGAAAAGAAGGACTACGGGTACATGATAGCAGTGCTGTAATATCTTATGGGCTGCCACAAAGAAAAGGGGGGCACTCTATTCTCCAAAACATCTGAAGGAAAAGAAAAACCAACAGATGGAAACTAATTAAAGCAACCTAGAACTAAAGAGAAACTTTCTGACAATTAGAACAAATGGAACAACTTGGCTCCAGAAGCTGTAGATGCTCCAACACTGGATATTTTTTAAAACGAAATTGGACAACTATTTGTCTGAAATGGTATAGGATTTCCTGCTGGAGCAGGAGGTTAGACTAGAAGACTCCAAGGTCTCTTTCAACTCTGCTATTCTAGGATTCATTTGATAGATTTTTTAGCTAACTATTCTCTAAAGTTCAAAAGCGCAAATATTTTTCTATCCTGGTTTTTCAAAGTCCCAACTTTTATAGAAGAAAGACTGTCATAAGGAAAATTACTCTCTCTGTGATTCTGATCTTTCTAATCATAAAATATCATTACATCTTAACATTTTTCCCAGGCCCTTATTGCTACTTTATCAAGTGCTAATCTGCAGTATATTTCTTACTACTGTTGATACTAAATAATAGAAAGTTATACACCATTTTAATATATTTATTATAAGGTTAGTTGCTTTACCTATTCATCATCATTTTAATCTTCTTTATATTCATTTTTTTTACTGTATCTTCATTTCAAATCATTAGCATTTTCAGTTAGCTTCCTATAGCTGAAAGAATGGAAGAATAGAGACTCATCCAGGCAATCCTAGGGGTCAATATTGACCAGAAGACATATGCACACATACAAACTTTGTTTTTTGTTTATTATTTGTTTATTGGTACAAAAAATGAAGTAGTTCAGCTGTAACAGCCAGAAAAACGGATCATAAACTGCTCATGGACAAGTTCCAAGACAAGGTAAAATTGAAGAAAAAAGATATATATATATATATATATATATATATATATATATATATATATATATATATATATATATATATAATTTATCAGAACTTTTGTCAGGATTTTTGTTTTATTTGGAGCACAGAATGAAAAGAGAGGGAGGGAAGAGGGAGGGGAAGAGAATGAGAGAGAATGAGAGAGAGAGAGACAGAGAGAGAGAGAGAGAGAGAGGGAGGGAGATATTGCCTTTTAGGGTTTACAAATTTAGACAGAAAGAATTCTACATGACAATAGGTACAAACCATGTACCTATTGTGTATTGACAAGTATTGACTTGTGTATTGGACAGATTATTCTTAGAAGCTAATTTAAACATATGTAGAATTAAATTGCCACTTGCCTAGTTTTATGCTTCTATCCCACCTGAAACTAATATATACATTAAAAGCTAGAAAGTTTAATTTCATTTTTTTTCTATTGTGTGGATAGAAAATATGAACTTATGATGTATTTTCTGATATACATTCTTAAAATATTTACATACTTATCTAAATATCTAGAACATGTAGGAGCAAAAGAACAAAAGACAATATAATAATTAAAATAATTACTTAATATAATTAAACAATATTGTTTTTAAAAAGATCAGAAGAAAACGTTTAAAAAGATGCACAAATATAAAAACCTGGATTACTTCTAAAAAATTTACGTTCGAGAAGATCACTTATTTGAAACAATCATGAGTTAATAAAATAATTTTCCAGTAGGTTATCTAATATTAATCCAATATTTTTATTTTATGTACTTATTAGTCAAATTTATATGACTCGCCATTATGCACAAATGACTCTTGAAGTCATAAAATAAAACCATCAATTAAAACATTATAAGGAGCCTGGATAGCTCAGCAGACTAAAGCCTGTTATTAACATTCAGCTGTCTGCAATTATTGTAAGTTCGAATCTCACCAGGCTCAAGGTTGACTCAGCCTTCCATCCTTTCTAAGATAGTTAAATTGAGGACCCAGTTTGTGGGGGCAATAAACTGACTTTGTATAAAATATACAAAAGTATGAAGGCTATTGCTTAACGCATTGTAAGCCGCCCTGAGTCTCCGGAGAAGGGTGGCATATAAATCTAATTTAAAAAAATTGTAAAACCACTTGAAACATATAAAGATAAGCAAGACAGAATGATGAGGGTTAAAATCAAAATATTATATATGATGCAGCCAACTCTGCTACCAAGGGACCTCAAGCCTGATGGAAAAAAAAACACAATTGAAGGCTTTTGAAAGGCCTTAAGAGTTGGGCCTAATTTCACCTCAGAGAGGATTATGTTCCAAAGGGCAGTACATACAATTAAGATACTTTTTGATGTTACAATTTAGTCCAGATACATTAGGAGCATTAAAAACTCTCTAATTACTATCAACACAGAAATTATTTTGGATTATTCTAATCTCTATTTTTAGAAGTACTCTTAAGAATATTTCTAAGGTGAATATCAGTTATTTGCATGAATTTTGGAATACCCTATACTGGCAAAACAGTGGAAATTGATCTTAGAGAATAGTAATATATTTCTCATGCTTCTAAAATAAGGTTAATTCTATACCAGATTTTCTGGATGTTTATTGGGAATTTACAAAAGAGTGCTGTAAATAGGTTATTTGTTTGTTTCTTTATGCTAGAACAGGTGTATCAAACTCAAGGCCTGGGGGCCGGATCTGGCCTGTGGGGTGCTTAGATCAGGCCTATGGGGCCACCCTGGAAACAGCAAAGGAACCAGGCCACGGTGCCTCTGCCAGCAAAAAGGGAGTTCAGGAGAGCCATAGGCTGCCCTCCTCAGCTCTGTTTTTGCTGGCAGAAGGTTGCAGGAAGCCACTGCAGCCAAAAATTATGAGCTGAGGTGGCGCAATGGTTAGAGTGCAGTTGTACTGCAGCTGCTTCAGCTGACTACTAGTTCAGCAGATCAAATTTCACTGGCTGAAGGTTGATTCAGCCTTCCATCCTTCCGAGGTGAGGACCAGATTGTTGTGGGCAATATGCTATTTAGTATACTGTTGATTGTTGTAAGCCATCCAGAGTCTTCGGAAAGGGGGGGCATAGAAATATGATTAATCTTTTAAAAAATGGAGCTCGGGAGCCCGTTTTTGCTGGCAGAGTGCTCGGACCACCACAGGCACCCCTGACACGAGTGACATTGAACTAGACATGCCCACCCTGACCATGGCGACCCTGGTCCCAAGGTCAAACCCAACCTTATGCAGCCATCAATGAAATCGAGTTTGACATTGTGCTAGAAGTATAAAATAATACAGAGGACACTCTGGATACACATATTATATGGGCATTCTCTATCATGGGCCAATTTTAGTTTAACTAATTAATACAATTTTAGGACGTAGGAACTGTTAGAGATGTGAATGTAGTTTTGAAATTAGATTTTATAAAGCTATGGAGAATTTTGGATTTATATTAAGCATGGGACATAGAAAAATACTACTTATAATGGAAAGACTACACCACTGCTGTTTTGCAATCTTAAATTTATGACAGGTATGGTTTGAATGAAGTGGAAAGACTGATAAATGCACAGATAATCCTCAATTTATGACCACAATTCAGCCCAAAATTTATGTTGCTAAGTGAGACAGTTGTTAAGTGAATTTTGCCCCATTTTACAAACTTTCTTGTTGTTAAGTGAATTCCTTCAGTTATTAAATTAATTAAATAAGTTAATTAAATCTGGGGGTATGGAGGGAGCCATCCTTCTGAGCCCTCCCCAGGACAAAGGAAAAGCTCGAGGAGGCTCAACCTCACCCCCAGAAGCTCTCCCTGCTCCTCCCGTCAAGGAGCAGGTTTTTCGAGCTGCCTGCCAGCTGTGAGGCGGCTCTAACGCGCCGGGAGACCGGCGGGCATGGAGGAGCCCGCCGACGACGAGGAAGGCGCCACAGGAAGTCCCTTAAATTAATGACAGGATTTTAAGTGAATCTGGTTTCCCCACTGACTTTGCTTGTCAGAAGATCGCAAAAGATAATCCCATGATCCAGGACACTGCAGCCATCATAAATCTGAGTCAGTTGCCAAGCTTCTGAATTTTGATCACGTAATCATGGAGATGCTCAATGGTCATAAGTGTGAAAAATGGTCATAAATAACTTTTTACAGTCCCATTGTAACTTTGAATGGTCACTAAACAAACTGTTGTTAGTCTAGGTAGGACTACTTGTAGTACCATGTAACCAGAGTAAAATGCTATTTAAAATAGCATTTTAAAATATTTAAAAGTAATGATACATAAATATATTGTACTTTAATTTTTTTTAATTCTATATATGAAAGTTATAGGATAATTTTATCCCATTATATATTATAATGGCATTTCAAAAATATGAAGAAATAGGATGCTATATAGCAGCAGCTCCAAATTTTTTGGTCTCCAGGGACTGGTTCCATGGTGAAAGGTTTTTCCACGGACTACAGAAGTCATGTTTTGCATGCTGCCTGCATACTGTGGATGGGACTTCACTTTGAGAGGTTTGGTTGCTGGCATACCACAGACCAGGGGTTGGGGACCCCCGCTGTACAGTATTCTAACTTTCCACCAGAATTCTGGGGAAAAAACTTAAATTGAAACTGGAAAAGTGAAGTTTAAAAATTGAGTGAAACTGAGTTTAAAAATTAGTTTGATTCTAGTAGGATAGGACAGTTGGGATCCTGCTTTATATTTAATAATATACTGTATGTTTGTTTATTATATCTACCATCCACATCTACCCTATCTATCTATCTATCTATCTATCTATCTATCTATCTATCTATCTATCTATCTATCTATCTATCTATCATCTATCGTAAACATGAAGATTTTTAGACAGGTGGCACGCGGAGCCATATCGGTGGGCACGTGAGCTCAGGTCTGGCACACATGCGTGCACCAGCCAGCTGATTTTCAGGCCTTCTGGGTTTACCAGAAGTCAGGAAACATTGTTTCCGGCCTCCAGAGAGCCTCAGGGGGTAGGGGGTGGGGAAGGCCATTTTTGCCCTCCCCAGGTTCCTAGAAAGGCTCTGGAGCCTGAGGAGAGCAAAAAACAGGCATACTGTGCCATCCTGTGCCAAAAGCAGGGGGAGCATGGGGGGGGGGCGCATAGAATTATGGATGTGGGCATGTGTGTGTGTGACCCCACCATGCTCCCCCCACTTTTGGCACACGATGGCAAAAAGGTTAACCATCACTGGCCTATGTAATATAGTGGTTAAGACAATAGATTAGGACTGGGAGATTCTAAAGTTCTAGTTCACTTTCAGCTACCGAAGCACACTAGACAGCTTTGAGGTAGTCACACTATTTCACCCTAACCCACCTCACAAAGCTTTTTAGGTAAGATAAATAGGAAAAAGAATACAATGTATGCTGTCCCAAGCTAAAAGATTGTTTATGATTCAAATAAACAATGCATTTTAAACACATTTGAACTCTGGAGTTTCTGGTGCTCTCTGAGTTTTGCAATCTTTAATTAAGCAACAGAATTCCAGTTAAGGAATAAAAACTAAAAAAAAAATCCCAGCTTCTCTTCAATGCATATTTATTAAAAATTCACATGAAGGAAAATATAAAAAGAGGGAAATAAGTAAAAACAAGTCTTACCAAAAGTAACTTCTCCTTTGCCAGTTTTGTCAAAAAGCTGAAATGCCACCATAAACAATGCATCTGGAGCACAGAGGACAGATTCAAACGCTACAAATTCTTGAAAGGATATCAACCTACAGAAGAAAATGTTATTAAAAATGTAGTCCCTTGTTTGTAGAATATTGCAATAGAACATCCATTAGACCTGTCTTTCTTATCCTGGCCATCAAACATATAGAAACTGCAGCTCCCAAAATTAATATTTCTAGTTTCAGAAGATGTGTAATGTTTTTAGAAATAACAGCAGCAGTTTATAGGTGTTCAGTGTTTTCCTTTCTTTTCACTTTTTTTCTACAGCCAAAATCAATCTTTTCTTGTAAGTCAAAAAGGGATAGATTCATACAAATGTTTTTGTGCTTGTTTATAAGTACTGATACATATCTGAATATTTAAATATAATGCAAAACTTTAATCTGTGTGCTGACCAGGTGCTATTTGCTTATGAGCATTGTTAAATCTATAATTTTCCATCATATAAAGAGCCCTCCCTCTGGAAAGTAGCATACACCCAATTGTATAGTAATATCTCTTTTGCAGCTAAGTGGTTAAGTGAAATATTACACGATCACAACTTGTGATTTTACCTATGGCTGGTTTCTCCAATGATTCTGCTTTTTGGAAGCTGATGTGAAGTACGCAATTGGTGATTGACAGTGGCATGCTGTGAGAGTCACAATATCTGCCAGTAGTGAAGCATCCAAACTTCAAACATGTGACCACAAAGACATTGTCGAAGTTGTAAGTTCAAGGACCTATCACCATTGTAATTTTAAATAGATTTTAAATGGGACAATTGTCAAGCAAGGACTACCTTTATGTCTATGTAAGCTACAACAGCACTGAAAAAAGTTTTTCACAGTGGAAACATCATATGAACAAAATTCAGATAATTGGTAATTGACTCATATTTATGATGGTCGCAGTGTCGCCGGGGTCATGTACTCAGCTTTTGTGGTCTTCTGACAAGCAAATTCAATGGGGAAGCCAGATTCACTTTACAACTATGTTACTAAGTTAAAAAAACTGCAGTGATTCACTAGCAAGAAAGGTTATAAAATGGCTCAAAAATCACCTAACAACTTCCTCGCTTAGAAACAGAAATTTTGGACTCAATTGTAGAACTAAGTACTACAATTAGGTAGAGGTTTCCCTGTCCCGTCTTGTGCGCATCTGTTTCTTGGTTGAGGGAGCCAGAGTTGTCCCAAGACATTTTCCATGGTCATGTGGTTGGCATGGATATACACCAAAGGCACACAGACGGAGGTGATATTCAGCCGGTTCGGACTGTTTTGGGTGAACCGGTAGTGCTGATGATCAATTGGCCCTGCCCACCCACCTGCACTCTATCCTGTCCTTTATTTCCTGCTTTGAAGCTCATCTCAATCGCACAGCACAGCTGATTCCCACTCCCCCCACTGTTCTACTTACCGTTGCTGACTTGGAAGGTAAGCAGCTGAGCAAAGCACATGCTCACTGAACTGGTTGTTAAACCTGCAGCATCCCACCACTGCACATGGAATGCTGTTACTTTCCACGAAAGTGGTACCTATTAATTTGCTCAAATTTGCATGCTTAGAACTTCTAGGTGGGCAGGAACCAGGGTACCCCGTTGCATGGTGCTCTGGTCTTGAACCCGGCTTGTCAATCTTTCCAACTAACAAGCTCAGCATCTTTAACTGCTGAGCATCACTCTCTCACTCCATTGCACAGCAATAGTCTCAAACCTGGACTGTCAGCTTTCCAACTAACAAGCTTAGTGTCTTTAACTGCTGAGCCATCGCGTCCTCTTTCATCCAACATCAAGATACATAAAATTAATGAAAACTGGTTAGAATTGACTAATAAATGTATACTCCCCTATGGCAAAATGTATTTTATCATGTTTCCATTAGTGCTTTCAAATAAAAACATTAACAATTTTATCTGTCATACTTGTATATTCTACAAAGTTTTGGAGTAATTACAAACAACATAAAAAGTTAAATAGAATGTCATAGTAGGAATTAAGATATAGTCATTGTAACATCATAAAAACAATCAAAGTGAACATTTTATCATTTAACATAAACCTCAAAGTAACTCATTATTCAAGAGTTTCCGGAAGACCAGGATAGATTATTTATCTCATTAAACAGTTAGCCTGCCTTCAGGAGCCCTAGGCAATTTACATCCCTTCATTTAATCCTCAAAAGATCCCTGCAAAGTTAGGCTGACAGTTACCAATTGAGTTTATGTGGCCAACAATGGATTTGAAATGTAATCTTTCCAGTCCTAGTCCAACGCCTTAATCCAGTGGTTCTCAAACTTTGCAGTACTATAATCCCTAAAATGATAAGGGATCATTTCTCTGACTCCATTTCACAAATAAAATCATGATTTCATGAGTAGGCAGACAAGACCATGCCATGTTCAATCATTTTAATCTTTATGTTCCGGGTTTCTTAAAATTTGTCACTTAACAATTGTAGTTTACACAGGCCAAATGAGGAATTGAGTTAATTTTTATAGAGCTGCTTTATAAACTGCGAGCTATCATTTTAGAACTCTTTTCTTAATCTTATAACACCCTTCCTTATCATGCTAATGCTCAGTTATTGTGATTTATAATATGGTTTCTTATAAACTAGAACTTCATCAACTGACAGAAGAGTTCTGTTGAAATAGAGTTTAATTCACAAATACCACATCCCAACAAAGCATGTTTTCAAAGAACACTACACACAATCCTTTCATTGCGTGCTACACATTCGTTTCACATAAATTGCTGTGGTACAGATCAAAATGTATTAATTTATATGGTACTACCTTTAAAATTTAATGATTAGCAATTTTTACAGAAAAATACAGAAAATCTGTACCAGCAAAATTCAATCCAGATTACTACAGGGGAAACATGAATATCTGTGTGCCAGCTGAATTCAAATTAACCCAATTTTTACATGTTAATTAAACCAGCTATTTTCTTCTTATTGTATTTTTGCTCCTTAAATAGACTGGCCTGCAAGTGATTCCCAACAGATCTACTCCAGCAACAATGACGTACTCATTTACTTCTATTATGACCACACAATACAGTAACTGAGTAGTAATTTTTCACAGTCAATTACACATGTGGTTCCTAATGGTTAAAGATGCTGAAATAATGCATGTTACACAGCCATATGTTCTGAGCTCTATACTACATAAGGGCAGTTGCCTAGGTAACAAGCTTTCTCTGTGGCTTAGCACAACCTTCATTGAATATCATTAGGTTTCATTAAACAGCACATATTAACATGAACCTCAATATACTACTTAAGAATAATTTTGTCGACATAAGCTACAGCTTACCTAACTTAACAGCCTGACTGAGAAAATCCTAATGACCTGTATTTTAATGATGCAAAGCTAAAAAAGAAATTGGCAAATTATAAACCAAGCATAAAGTACCCTGTAAGTCAGATGCTTTATTGGTAATATTTCTCTTAGCAAAAAGAAAAAAAATCCAAATTAAAATAGAAAGGAAAGCTAACTACTACAACCATTTGGCACCCAGCTGGGGGTTTTTTGGTAGACAAATTGATTAATATAGATGAAATAGTTATTATTATCTATTCCAAAGGTTTATTGTCCACATCAACACATGAATTTTCAGTTTATAACTATTCCTATGCTTTCGACTATCACAATTGAGAAAATTCTGTTTTGTTTTAGAGCATCCTTTAGTTACATATCTACAGTAGAAATTACCTTTTATTTAAAGAAAAGTGGGTTTTACAAATAATAATTTTCTTTTTCCCAGTATTAGAACAGAAATTTCAAATATGGATTTTCATTATGAGACATCTGGATCCCAGGATAGATAGGAGGACCACTGACAAGAGTAAACTTTACAGCTTTTCGTGCCAAAGTAAAGCGAGAAGGTGCTACTACAAACTATAGCATAAAGATTGTGGATAGCTGGTTATAATGTAAGGGAGAAAGTATGAAAAGACTGTCCAACTGCCTATCTACCCTGTTTCCCCGAAAATAAGACATCCCCTGATAATAAGCCCAATCGGGCTTTTGAGCACATATGCTAAAATAAGCCTCCCCCTGAAAATAAGCCTTCCCTGAAAATATTTAAACGCAGAGTTGGAAATCAGGTAAGACGGCAAGAGGAACCCCATCCTGCTCTATGCACCCCAAGATAATAAGACTTCCCTGAGGTCTTATTATTTTGGGCCCTGAAAATAAGGCCAAGCGCTTATTTTGGAGTTCAAAAAAATATAAGACAATTTCTTATTTTTGGGGAAACACGGTATGTATGGTGTAAAGATATTCCTATAGCTGCACTAACTCTCACAGGCAAAACCTTACTTAGTTTTATGAACATAGTACATGTTTCAGGACTACTGTGCTTGGATGTAGAAATACTAGCATTTTCCTAAGAATACAGACAGAGGATCAGAAGAATATGGAGCTGGAGAAAACCTAATTAGGTGAAGAAACTAAGTTTTTATACATCAATCTTTCACCTATTTAAATTGTCATTTAAGTACTATCAGTAGTACTATTCCGAAAAATACTAGTAATGATCTACCGGTATTGATCTTAGATAACTTTAAGAATTTACATACTGTAATAACTCATAGAACATACAGAATGCAAGGACCGTTTCTATCCTACAAATGATCTTTGAATTCTTATGAAAATTTTACATTTTCAAATCTACTGAAATTTTTGTTAATTTATTAAAGCTCTCCTTCAGATTTCTTCAGGAAAAATTCAGACAATTAAACATTTTCAATCTGATTTATATCAGTCTTTCCCATTCTGATACCTTGTGAATGAGTTGACACTCTAAATGTCAACTCATTGTAGTCTGATATGACCAGTTTATAACAATACAACAATACAACAATGGACAGTATGACTATTGTAGGAGTTGTAATCTCAGTGCATTTGGAAATAAATTAGTTAAGGAAGACTAATATAAATGTATAGACAAGATATGTAGTGGCTATAACAAGGAAGGGGAATTTATAAATCATTATCCTAACTTCAGCACCTGAAAAAAGCTATCAGTTGCACAAGTACACAGAAATTTGAAATAGCAGGATAGCATATCATATCATACTATGAGATATAATGGAATTTCTCAGTGCCAGTTTGTTATGTGTAAAATTGAAAACACCGGGGTGAAATCTCAAGCAGGTAAGTACATTTGTGGCAAATTATTCAAAGCCTGTCACTCTTATATCTGTCTCATCCTCAATCACATTTAAAAGTGAAAGTACATTTGCAATACAATCTTCTACATGTCAACCCATCAGTAAGTCCCACTGACTACAGTGGGCTTACTTCTATATAACTAAGTATTTCAATGGTGTCTTAATTGCTCAACTGCTGTTAACATATATAATGTACAATGGCAGCAACAAAAACAAGGCATTCATGTCTGAAAATTATTCTGTTACTTTCCTATATGTGCATACACTTACCCATTATTCTGCATGTCTAGGATTGCTACTAATTATTCTCATCATTGCCTTAAAAAAATCAAAAGCTAGAATGGTTCAAGCTACAATCACTGTGTAATCTTAATAGCATAATGGGACACAGGCTAAGCTATGCTTATTATTTAATATTTCAGTTCTATATAAACAACTGTTCTGAAAAATGGTAAATTAAAGATAAATCAATAATAATGGGAAAAGCTGGCATTTCAAAACATTATTTTGAATTGTTTACACTTCCAAAAAATAAAAGCCATGTAGCATTTTGAGTTACTTGCTGGAATCCCAGCAATGATTGGCAGAAATTGTATATTTTATTGGGCAGAATTTAATTATAGTAAAAAAAAAATTCTTAGAAGAAAACAGTTGGATTTCTAAGAATGCAATTGTAAGGAAACATTTCTTTACAGCTTATCAATGGGAGGTAAAAACAACTTTCCAAAGTCTCCTAACTCCCACCCTGAAAGCAAACTTACCGAAGTTTCAGTTAACATAGAACCAGTCAGGCAAATACATTCTTGCCCTATAAAATGCTGAATTACCCATGAATTATTAGAAAATTAGACTCTACACACAGGAAATTGTGATAGCACTTTTCTGTACATTTGTCATATTTTTCCTGTCATTTATTAATTAGGAATATAAAAGGCTGAACAGTTACTTTCATTTTTCCTCTTAGGAGGCATATGTGTCAATTTATTAAGCACAATCATTGACATAGTTTAATTTCTAATTGTGGCACTTTCAGTTAAACTATTTTGTTAGTCAGGTCTTTATTAAGGTCACAGACCAAAATTACTGCACTGTAAATTCTATACAACATACTGCATTTCTTTATTCTATAGTATATTTGCCACAGTGATTTATGTACAAAGCTATAGCAGTTGGTAGCCTTTACCCTTGACAGATGTCAAAAATAGCCAAGCAGGGTGAAACTTGATTTAGCAGAACATCAAGCAGAACACCAAGGCAGTAGGTTAGAAGCTAACAACATCACATAGGGAACCATCGGCAAATTGTTTCTATCTAGTTTCCACAAAAACAATTTGGCCACATTTATGCAGGCACTAGAAATTAAACGCAACCTGAGGATTGTTTAGATCTGCAAACCATTTTAAGGCCTGTTCTCTTTTTTGTGCATGTTATTCAGTGAGAAATCAATCTTTCATAAAGGCAATGCTTGATGATGGCGCATTATCTTTTTTTTAATATATTGTAAATGAAAAGCAAAATGTCTTATTTATTCTCTGAACATTTAAATACTAGTATCAAATAAGTAATTTAGATAAATAATGACATACATACCCATCTTTAGTCTGATCTACTACACCTCCCAGCAGTTGGATCGTATTGGGATTGGGCACCCCATCTCCTATTATCTTCAGGAATCGTGTGACAAAATCATTGGGAGACATAAAAAATTCACCATTTTTTTCAACACTTGCATACTGTTAAAACAGAAGAGGGAGAAAATTTTATTCTTAAATTATTAAGTAAGAATATATCTTACCTGATTTTATGAAATGTAATACATGCATATCATTGTATATGAAACTAAAAAAGAAATCAGACAGCTCGGCTGTTTTTTATACACATATAAAAAAACTTTTTTTTTACTTAGTGCTAATTATAATTAGTAATGACAATCACATTGACAATGTGTGGTAGACACGTGTTTTTCAAATTGGAATAAAAATCTGTAATTTGAAAAATCATTTGAAATAAAATCAGAATAACAAAAATGTTCTTATTACTACAACGTGTAATATTTTGCTATAATTACATACAGTAGTCTTCTCTGTACTACTAAATTGAAAGTGAATTCATAATTCACAGATATAACATGAAGTTAATTACAAAAATTAATCAAAATCAAAAATCCAGGTTAATAACACTCTTAATTCCTAACGTAATACTGCATCAATCATATCTGTGAGACAAATATTAATCATATTCTGCTGAGGTCAAAGACTAGAATTTAAAAAGCTTTTCTTTCCAGAAAGGAAGCTGGAAAAACAATTCACTGGTTAATGAATTGTTTCTGATCATTCAAGCCAGCTTCACTCTGCTTTCTTCCAAATAGATAAATATTATCTGTCAGAAATCTCAACCATTCAATGCTGGTCATGCTGGATAGAATTTTTTTAAAAAAGTTGGATAAAGCCTAGTCCAAATCTTGGTTTAGAAGGCTGTCTGAAGTGAACATATTTTCTGAAACTTTCATGCTGAAAAATCTTTTACTTAATACCTCCAACATATGCCAGCAGAACAATTTGTGAAATAGTGAAATATTTTAACTCTCTCTCATACACACTTAAGAAAACATGTTTGTGCCCATTCATATGCATGTGTACTTAACAGCCATATGTAAAACATTAGTGCTACATGACTGTGACAACATTTTTCAGATTCTCTCTTTTTTTCTATTCCAAATGTCCATCTCTTGGGAGTATAAATAGAAAAGAAAGAGAAGTGAAAGCTGAATTTTGAAGACTAAAATTACTCCTGAAAGGAAGAAAGCAAAGTGAACAACATAATAAAAATCCTCCCAATATGGTATTCTAGCCTAAACCCAAGAAATCATATATATTACACAGGAAGGGTGAAAGGGAGCACACAATATATTTGGCATTTCATTTTCCTACCTTCATCTAGATTGTGATTTCAAAAAAGGAAAAATCCAAAGAGAAGGAAGAAAAATACCTCTATACCTCTATGTTTTTAAGACAGCATGATTGTAGGTACAGATATGCACTCTTTTATGCTTTGTGTTAAAGGCATCATTGAAATAAGAGAAAGGGCCAATGGATCAAAGATTAAGGGTTCCTAAAATATACTGCACTATCAAATAAACATTTCAGTACTAAATGATATGCTAATAATTCCTTCTCAAAGTGTTGAATATATACTATAATTTATCAAATGGTTGACTAGTTAATAAACAGCCCTGTTTCTTCACTTCCTAACATTGTTAACTGAAAAATTATTTATGACTTTGTACACTTAGGTTATCAATTTTTGCTTGTTTGAAATTATATTGTATATATTTTTCACTTCTTTGAAAAAGAAGTGAAAAACAGACTTCAATTCTAGTGTTCTAATGTTCTGGCTCTGAATACTCTGTAATCATTTGAAAGATCTTTAAAGCAGATTGGCTAGGAACCATAGCAAAGGTTGCTATTTCAATGCCAGGACTCCAGTTTCACTATGATGTTCCAGTTCCTACGACATAACGAATCAAATTTCTGAGAAACAAAAAGGAACCACAGGATATATTCAATTAAAAACCAGGAACTTTAAAAAAAAAAGTCAACTGGGTCTAGGTAGTTTTAAAAGCAACTTTCTGGATCAAAACAATGTTTTTCAGTTATTGGAACAGGTTGTCCATTTCTTATCATTGCTATGTACTTCTCCAAGTTGCAATTCAGCAAACAGTCTAATCAGTAAGAGGCTGATAAGGTAAGGAAATCCATTAAAATGCTAGTTTACACATGCATATTGCAGTATTATGAACCTCTTGGGTGTGATGAAAAGACATTAAAATGCAATTGTAAATAAATTACATAAACATATTTCTCAGTACATGTCAACTGGAAAAGATCTGTTTCACAGCAAGCAAAAATCTCAGAACAGAAAAGACATATTGTTAATTCATGTAGTATTTATTTTTTGAGACGGCCTGATAATATTTACCAGAATTCTGCACAAAACATTATCTATATCAAGCAACAAACTAGGTATTTTCTATAATTTCAAGCAAAATTCAAAGAATCAGATATTATTTTATATTGCAAGTGCCATCACTTATTACATCAAGCCAGAATTGTGTCTAACCATCTTTACAACTGTTCATACATGCAATCAGGCTTCCGTCACAGGTTTAAAAGGTATACAGTATTGGGCAGAGGAGACATAATTGTCTAGATGTAAGTCATATACCAGCAATTTTTTTCAGGCAATTTTTGGAGAAAGGTAAAAACAAAACAGAAAAATACAAAACCTGAACATCTAACAACAGTGTATTTTTATAATTAAGACAAATCCTTTCACTTTTTTTACTGAGTTTTAAGTAATATTTTAGAAAGACGTTATTAGTTTCATACTTTTTTTAAAAAAAATTGATTTATATGCCGTCCTTCTCCGAAGACTCAGGGCGGCTTACAATGCGTTAAGCAATAGCCTTCATACTTTTGTATATTTAAACAAAGTCAGCTTATTGCCCCCACAAACTGGGTCCTTATAATTTATTATTAGCCATTTATCTATCTAATGAAGTTGTAACAAAATATGTATTGTAAACATCGCACACACAATTAAAACTAACTTAGGACATGGCAGCAATGTAAAACCACACGCTTGTTTATTGGGTTGACACCTTGTCTACTGAAAGTGAACATTCAGTACTTTATAACCAGCACGCAGATCAATCGATTCCAATGTACGTAGTCATTTATAGGAGAATCTTTCTACACCTAAGGCTTGAAAACTTTTTAACAAGACAGTTATCAAGAAACAAATCAAATAAGTCAGCCATTCTGCACTTCTACATTTCATTTTTTTCCCAAGCTAGGCCCCCTGCTAAGACATTCAATAACAGAAAGCAGCACAAGGTTTCGGTGTCCCTCTGCTTCTACCCACTGTGATTTATTCTTGTGTATTTGAAATCCAATCACGTACCCCCACACTACATATAGAAAATGACCTTGAAAATGTCAGCTTGTTCATTTTGACTGAAGTCTAATCTCTTAGGTTATGGTAGGAGAGTTACAAGAAGTAGAGTTACTCTGGAAAATTATCATGACAAAAGAGGAAAGGGGTTCTGTTAGTTTGGGAATAAAGGCATTCAAAAAAGTGGTTCTGTAGTCAGGTATTTTTCTTCCACTTTGGTAATTATACCTACAGAGAATATGATATTGCACAATAATGTCTAATGGCTTTTTTGGTAAGTTCCTTCAAAATTCACACCGGATAATCACATATTTTAAATACTCAGGCATTAACAAGTTGAAACCTATTTAACCCTTTGCAGTACAACTGTAGAATACCATTTTATTTTTTTAAAAAATGTATTAGCTAAAGAATTCCAAATGAAAAAATATGCAACTAAGAAATTTCAAATTGATTGCTATGTGTTTAACTAACACACGAAATGATGCAAGATGTGTAATTGTAATATTTGTTATTTTGGTTCCTTCCTTCCTTTTTCTATGATGTGTTATATATCTACTCATGAATTAAACTTCAATATTATTTGTCAATGTTCATTGTATTAAAGTTCTGAAATATCCCAATAAAATTACTGGGAGAAATAAAATTTTCTTATTTTCTTAGTTATTTATAAATAATGGTTTCCTTTTTAAAAAGTCATGAATAAAGTATATGCTATCATATACTTTTCATTTCCCTATTTGATTTCCCTCGGTAGAATTAATAACTAAAAAAATCATTAATTATTTATATACTATGTCACCTTAAAATCAGCAAAATACAAGTTTTACAAGCTAGAATTGCAAACCAGCTTTCATGCCTTATAAATCTTTTGGTGATACTTAGAAGCATCAAGTAAGTGTTACTGCTTCAGATATCCAGTTATAAATTATTACTGGTTAATTTCATTAGCTACATTAGTGGAAATCATGAAAAGGACTCTCAAGAGTAATATACATACATGTTTTATAAATTTCTCTAAAAACCCTCAAGACAAGCCTATAAAATGCAATACAGGCAGATTAAGTTTGAGTTTTTTTTCTGCAAACCTATATATATTGATAGCCATTATGTGTTTTCAGATGTAAGGCCAAATCATGTGAAAGAGTCTAACACTGGCAATTGGAACACTTGACAGTTTCCAGTTCATCTTAAAGCCAACTGTAGTTTAGTAGGTTGAAATTTAGCTTTCTATAGTAATAGTAAATGAGAAAAGCCAGTTTCGAAAAGCTATAGTTTAAAATAATTTTGATTCCACTAATCACAGTTAACACTGTTCATACATTCAAGGACCAAACAAGCGACAATTAAAATGAACAAACCAGAAACATATGAAGTTGGCCATAGGGCTGGTGAACTAGGGACTAGAGCTTGGGAAGCTACTGCCAGGTCAAAAGAACTATTTGCTGTTCAGGCTCTATCTAGCCTGTGTTTTATATGCAAGTAACCTCAAGCTTTGATCACATTAGTAGCTATTGGTCATCTGGAATAAAAATTTGCTTGTAATCCTGAAAGGCCCTATTAACTGTTGACAACACAAGGCTAAATTGATCAATGATCTCACTTGAGGTAATATATGTTTAATGTACATCAAAAAAATCCCATTCATCAAAAATATAACTAGCCCCTGCAGCTTTCTTGGCAAGGGTTTTTAGAAGTGAAAGAGTTGAGATAGAATGACTGGCCCAGTTTGCTTCATGCTAAGGCAGCACTAGAACCTATCGTCTCCTGGTTTCTAGCCTATGTCTGATGTCTACACCAGATTGGCTCTCTTATTTCTTTACTATATTTTTAATTGCTCCATTCAATTTCAAGGGAAGGGAAGGGAAGGGAATTTTTTACTGGCCAAGTGTGATTGGACATACAAGGAATTTGTCTTTAAAATCATTTTTTAAATCATTAAATTTTAATTTTAATTTAAAATTTAATGATTTTTATATCATTAAAAACAAGGAATAATTACACAAAACTTTTAAAATGTGTAACGATAGCCGTATAATTAAAAGAACAGCATCAATGCCAGAAATGAAATATAATTTATCAATATAATTTGCACTTAATAGTCAACATAATTTGCACTTAATAACAAAATTAAGAAGCTAGTTACTCAGATATATTTTTCCCAGGAGTTTTTCAGGCAGAGCCAACCCCTTAAATTGGCTCTAAATCAAATAGGAAATCTATAAAGTTTTCTGATTTTTGGGACTTGTCTTAGGTAGACATTTTTCTGAACATTTTTCAAGGGATGTATCACATAAATGTTATTATAGTAATTTTGAAATAAGATATTAAACGATAGACCTCTATGGTCAGGTATGCCTTTTCCAACATGATGTACACTCTCTCATATACACAGACATATATACGCAAATCAACGTTCAGTTGGTCATTCTTCTAATAAGCTCATAAAACACTTCCAATGAAGGCTGGAAATTAATGTTTAAAATAGCAAATGATTAGCATTAATCTTTACCAAGATTAATCTATTCATTTTTTTACTGCATTTATTTCTTTACCAAAGAAAATGCAACTGCAACAAGAAAGAACAGCATGACAAATTATTTAGATTTTAATAATTTTATGTTATAAGAATTATTTTCAAGAAAACTGAGAAAACCACAGGACAGAAACAGGGCAGGCTTTGAAGATTTAACTGCCCATAAAATATACAGCATGTTCATGATAAAAAGGGCAAAGTGGAGAGAAACTTTTCACTTTGGGCCATGCTATTTTCCTTTCTAAAGAGGAACATTCTTACACAATTTTGTCAATTGCTTTTAGAAATCATTTCAATTGCCTAGACTAGGTGTTGGCAACGTGCGGCTCCCAGGCCACTTGCAGCTCTTTCATGCCCCTGCTGTGGTTCCCTGGCCCCGCCCTTCACCCTCCCCTCCCAGTCCCTGGCCCCGCCCTTCACCCTTCCCTCCCAGTCCCTCCTCGCGTGGTCTGAGAAGGTAAGGACAGACTCGCTCCATATTCCAGAGCGGGAGGGAAGCGTCCCTGTACTTGCCTCTTATCTCAGGACATTTCTTCTGGTGCTGCATGCACCTCAGTCACTCGGGGAGATGCACCACTTTCTCTCTGCCCTGAGAGACTGGCCTGGGCTGGCTGCGGCCAATGGTCCGCGTCGTAATGGGCTCCAGAAGGAAGATGGAACACCATCTCCCCTATTGTGAAGCACACTAAATTTAAACTGTGCAAGGTGCTGCCTGCTCCTCTAGTGACCGAGGTGCCCATTGCACCAAGAAGTGTCGGAAGAAACACCCATGAGATGAGAGGCAAGTACAGGTATGCTTCCCTTCTGCTTTGGAATATGGAGCGAGTTTCTATTCCTGCTGTCGCTCTTACCTTCTCAGGCCATGCGAGGAGTGACTGGGAGGAGATGGTGAGTGGTGGGGGGCCAGCCAGACAGCAGGGAGCCACAGCAGGGTGACAAAAGAGCTTCATTTATCTGGGTACCTGAAATGACTCTTGATTTAAATCATATGGTAAAAAGCACCCAAAGAAGAAGAAAGAACATCAGCAAAAAAAAAAACCCAACCTTCATCTTTTTTTGAAAATGGTTCAAGAGGGAACACACACACACACACAAGAAAGGGGGGGGAGAAAGGGAGGGAAAGAGAGGGGGAAAGACAGAGAGGGAGGGAAAGAGAGATAGAGAGATGAGAGATTGAAAAGGGGAAAGAGAGAGAGAGAGAAATGAGAAAATGATGAAGGGAAAGAATGAGAGAGAGGAAAAAGAGAGAAACAAATGAGAGAGAGAGAAGAGGGGAGAGGGAGACAGAAATGAGAGAGCTGGAGGGAGAAAATGAGAGGGAAACGAGAGAGAAGGAGAGAGAGGGAGAGAGAGAGAGAGAGAGAAAAGAGGGAGGGAGGGAGGGAAAGAGAAAAAAGGGAGAGGAAGGGAGGGAGGGAGAGAGAGAGAGACCCATTTCACACAGAAAACATCTGGAGTCACAAAACCCGAGTAGGCATGGCTGGGGGCTCATGTGATTGGGTGGGAGTGATCTTGAGTTGGCCACGCACATCCAGGTTTTATGGCTCCCAGTATTTTCTTTTCTTTCTTTCTTTCTTTATTTATTTCAATTTATATACCGCCCTTCTCCCCGGGAGGGGGACTCAGGGCGGTGAACAACCAAATTTAAAACACATATAGTACAAACATTAAAAGAATTTTAAAATTGAATTAAATCGTTGGCGTTCCAGATAAAAGTCTCAACCCCATTAAAATACCCAATTTAAAACCCCAGAAATCAATAATAGCAAAAATTTTTTGTTAAAACCCCATTAAAATCAATCAAGCAAGGCCGGCTTGTTGGAATAAATAGGTCTTAAGGGCCTTTCGGAAAGTGCGGAGGTCCGGGATCAAACGAATTTCTGGAGGCAGCTTGTTCCATAGGGTGGGTGCCCCCACAGAGAAGGCTCTCCCCCTGGGGGCCACCAGCCGACATTGCTTGGCTGATGGCACCCTGAGAAGGCCCTCTCTGTGTGAGCGTACTGGCCGGTGGGAGGTTATCGGTAGCAGCAGGTGGGAAATGGGAAATGTGGGAAATGGGTCCAAATGGCTCTTTGAGTGTTTAAAGTTGCAGGTCCCTGGCCTAGGCTATAGGATAGCAATGTGAAGCAAAGTATAATTTATAGCAGTACACATTTTTGCACTCTGACCATTGAACAAATATTAGCATTTATGTTCTAATGTATATATTGGTACTAATATCAAATACCATATTTGTGAATCAGATTTATCTTTTTTCCCCCTGAACAAATAGGATTTAATGCATTAGCTTTTAGCTTTAACCACTGCCACACATAATCCAAGGTTTAAGAAAGATGGGTAAAATAGCTACAAATGTAATTCTATTGATCTTCTAAAGGAATCCTCACTGTTCTTGATAATGAACATTAAATTATCAATTCCATTTGCAGAAGTGGGTGAGTGGAGTAGGGTGGAAGGGACATTTTAATTTCAAAATGCTTACATTTCTCTATATTTATACAATAATCACCCAATATGTACCTGAATTCTTGGAGAGGTGTTCCTTTTTTATAACACTATTTAAGTATAGGATGCTAATAATACAATGGATGATTAATGGTTAGAACACTCCAAAAATTTAATAATAAAGTAAAAGAAAAAGAAATGAAAAATTCAAGGTTTAAAGGATAAAAATATTTACTTTTAACATACCTTCAAAAATATTGTTTTCAGCTCAGCTGGATCAGCTCTCTTGGTTAAAGCCACCTACAAGTAAATACAATTGTATTAATATGCACGGTATATGCAAGGGATGTCAAAATGTCATAAAAATAAAAGAAATTCAAACAAAAGAATACACAATGAAATATAAATGTATTCAAATAAGTTAAGCAGTAGTTTATGTGAAAAATAAATGGGTGCTTAACAATTATTCAGTGATTTTGCTGGAAATATTCCACAAAACAATGTAACAAATCTTAAGTGTGTAGAAAAATAGGAAGATTTTGTCTATATAGCAAACTCAATCATATTGCTGGATTTCATTTTTATAGCCTGATTACTATAGTAAATTCGGGGTATATGCAATAGATATAGCAACATAACTGACAAGAGCCTTATAATATGAATTATTTCTGCTGCAACTTTATTCGCTTCATGATGTTGAAAGCTAGGTGGCAAAAAGCTAAGGTGAGTCAGACTTGTTTGTTTTGTTATGAATAAAGATCATAACAAAACTCCAGGCTTATAGATTGGAATGTGGAGCAAAATAAATAAATAAATAAATAAATAATCTCAAATATGGTGATGAAAAAGCATTTTCCTGTTGCTGCTTTAAAATGAGCATATCCCTCACTTCATCATATTTGCTGTCTTTTATTTTTTTATCTTAAGCTTTACTGATTTGTTGTAATTTCTTTGATTATTGAAAATTGCCCAGTCATTGGCATACAAGTTCAATATATTATTGTTGTTGTGGTTAATCTTCAATTTGATTCACAGTCTAGGACTGGTAAAAATTTAACAGTTCAAGTCCTAACCAGTCCTAACCCCGGAGGCTCCATTTTGGCCTGGAACAAGCTGGGGGGACAGGGGCTTGTGGAGGTCCAAACGGAACTGCAGAGGGGCACATGAGGCTGGAGAGAAGATTGCTTGCTAGATCTTCACAAGGTAAGTGACTTGGCATGGCAGGTTGAGGGGAAAGTAATTTAGGGAGCAAGAGGTATTTCAGTGGGTCGGGGAGGCTCTGGGTGATCTTAGGCAGGTGGCCTGTTCCATCAGTAGCGCCACCTCCCATGGCCTTCCCCACCCTAAAATACCTCATCTGCACTTAACGAGCCTTGTATTTGATTAGTGAATGCATGGGCAGAAGGAGGGAATGATCTCATTCAAGGTAAAAGATTCACTCCCACAAATCCTTGGGTTATGAATGGAATAGACAGGTTCCATTACATTCGTAACTTGAAGACCACCTGTATAGGCAATTCCAAGTAGGGTGGCTTTTTGCAAAGTCAGGCTATTGAGGTCTAGTAAGTACAAAATTTCCATATATCTAGACAGCCTTTTGAGTTTTATTATTATTATCTTCCAAAATGTAGTAAGGAATCAAGCTTCACTCTGGCACACCTTTAACATTTATAAGAAATATTTCATTAAAGAGTGAAAACAAAAATGAAAGCAAACAAAACAAGGTCCCAGAACAATCATCAAAACTAACTTGACAACGATCAATTTGTTCAATACTGGAATGGAATGAATTTGATTGTATATCCAGGCTAATTTAAGGATCATAATGATAACTGAGAAATTGACTTTGGCCAGTAGATGGGTGACCAGCAGTGATGTACTTTGGCATTCTATTAAAAAAATGCTGTTATGCAATTGACATAAGGTTTTAGGAAAGTGCATTTCAGTATCACCTGACTCTTTTTATTCTTTATACTCCTATTATTCTTTATACTCCTATTTATTATGTTCCAACTCCAAATTATTGTTTTAAAATCAGAAAAACCACATCTAGTGTTATTGCAATTCCAACACTGCATTTCTCTTTTGTCTTCAGATCCACAGCACATAACAGACACAAACAGCCATAAGGACTGATAGCTCATATAGATCCATACCTGATAGATATAGATGTATAAATAGGGAAATTGTCAAGCAATTCTCAAAAAAAATTCTTAATTATTAAAGCTCAGTACGACTGCTTTCCCAACTGCCAAAGATAACATTGATTTAATTCATAATCTATTACTTTCTATTGTAGTGAATATGTACAATGTATATTTAATTTAACATTAGTTTGAATAAAAATTGCCAGTAAATAAATAAAATTTAGTCAAATCTTTTAATTTCTTTTTTCAAAATTGTAATGAGACTTTAAAAATTTAACCTTTTCTTTTATTTAATATGTCTACATGAAATAATCAGCATTATGTTAACTTCAAAAACAATTTGATAAATCAAGTTTAAACCCACATTTTTACATAAATAAAAAACAATGAAATCATTATTTGTTTATTTGAATTTATCTAACTCCAGTGAACTCAGAGTGGTATGCAAAACTGGAAAATCCATAAAAGAGATAAACACCAAACCAAGAAGACAGCCTAAACTAAAATGATCTTATAAACAACAGAAATCAAATAAAACAAGGTTCCCCAAAATGTGATGATGCATTAATACAACAAATCTCAGGCCTGGGACCAAAGCCAGGTTTTAGGAGTTTTTCCATTACATTGGCAGGGAAAGCATAGTCCTTATCTATTGGGAGTTATTGCAAATATGTTTTTCACTGTTAAAAATAAAATGCTCTAGGACAGTGATGGCTAACCTTTTTGCCATCGCGTGCCAAAAGTATGGGGAGCATGGGGGCGGGGTCACACGTGCATGTGCCCACACCCATAATTAAATGCCCCGTGCCCCGCCCCCCCGCACATGCGTGCCCCACACTCTCGCTTTTGGCACGCGACGGCAAAAAGGTTACCAGTGGGCCTGGTAGGCCTGTTTTTCACCCTCCCAGGCTCCAGGGGCTTTTTTGGAGCCTGGGAAGGGTGAAAACAACCTTACACACACACCCCAGAAGCCCTCTAGAGGCCCCTCCGTTGGGCCCAGAAGGTCCAAAAATCAGCTGGCCGGTGCGCACATGTGCACTCCAGCTGAGCTAGGGCAACACTCATGTGCCCACAGATATGGCTCCATGTGCCATCTGTGGCACCCGTGTGCCATAGGTTCGCCATCAGGGCCCTACGATATCCAGGAAATGTTGGATTTTTTTATATGGAAATGACAGTTTATTTTAGTTCATCCCATAAGCTTTAACTAGCATGATCAAAAGCAAAGGATTATGGGAACTGTAAAATAAAACATACTGAGCAAAAACGTTGTCTGTTATGCTATTAAGTTTTCCTCTATGAATCTCCCTTCCAATGGCCTCAATCATGACAAAATACATAAAAGTGGCGAACATAAAATCTAAATCCAGTGTCAATTAGCTAGCTAACAACAATTTTCAACAGAACAAGTCATGCCAACATATGTAATGAGGTAACAAATGAAGAAGATTTTACATTTTACATTTTAATTAATCTTCAGAATACCTTTACAGTATAGATTTAGAATAACAGTAAAATAAAACTATTTTTACTACAGAAGTACTTTCTAAAACTTCCTTCATTTTTTGCATTAAATTATCAGGCTAAAATCTTGTGATTTGATATTTAATTATATAATATTAACAAATATCATTAATATTCAATATAATATTGAATATTAATGATATTTATTAATATCATTAATATTCAGGCTAAAATCTTTTTTTTTAAAGTTTCACTAGTTACTGGTTCTCCTAGTCATCCTGTTCTTTAAAAGAAGAGGTAAAATACAGATTTTGGGTTCCATATGAAAAATTAGACAGTTTTTTGGGAAAACTTCATTTATTTTCTAAATGAAAATTATTTTATAGTACTTTAGATATATAGTTATATTCTTTGTCAAAAGTATTGGAAACTTTTAAACTTTTCCATGAATGTATGAATATAATGCCAATACATCTTAATAGGTTAAGAGTATAAAATGCTTTCAAGAGGTAATTACTTGAATCTAATTATTTTTAGAGTTATGTGGTACATGGCATTAGCTGCACAGCACTTTATATTCAAAAAGGTAAAAAGGAGCTTTGGAACGAAAGAATACACAGCACTCATCCAATACTCCTTGAACCAAACACATATTTCCTAAAATTTCGCAGTAGCACTTTTACCCCACTTACACCATATGGTCTCTTCTATTGAAATAATAATCAAGTAAGTTTAGGGCAGGGGTATCAAACACAAGGTCTATGTGCCAGATCTGGCCCGTGGGGTGTTTAAATCCAGTCCGTAGGGCCGGCCTGGAAATATGAAGGGACCGGCCTGCAATGCCTCTGGTGACAAAAATGGGCCTCGTTTTTACCCTCCATGGCCTCCTGCAGCACTCTGCTGGCCAAAACTGGGCTGAAAAATGGGCCCAAAACAGGCTGAAAAATGGACTCAAAAAGGCCCATAACCAGGTCAAAAAATGGGTCCAAAACGGGCTAAAAATGGGCCCAAAAATGGCCAAAAATGGCTGAAAAACAGGCCCAAAACCAGCCAATATGGCCCGTTTTCAGCCAGCAGACTGCTGCAGAAGGCATCCATCCTGGCCCCCACCACCGTCCCACCTGGCCGCCGGCCCACAAAGGAGAACTACAGTGCTGATCCAGTTCTCAAATAAATCCAGTTTCACACCTCTGGTTTAGAGGGTAGATTTTGTAACTTTGTATATGCATGCATCATATGGGTGAATACATCACCTCAGAAGAAACACAAGCAATGCCCCTTGTAGATAACCCTCTAAATCTTACATTATTCATTCACTTTAGCCTTTGCCTCTAATAAGAACTATGTGCCACACAATAAGAAACATATTGGCATTAAGAACAAAGCACATAGTTTTGATCTCTTAACTGAATGCTAGCTATTTGGGGATCAATGATATTTGGCAGTTTATCCCTTCTAAAATTCACTAAAATGACCCAAGCAATTGTGGGGTAGGTTGCTTGAAAATGTGTATTATCTAAGTGTACATGCTGTCCTAAGTGTCATAATCTTGTGCTAAGACAGTTATTTGCTCAAGAGCCCATTCAAAAGGCATTGTGCTCTCTGTGGCAGAAGAGATCTAAATTCAATGAATTCTGCAACAACTGTACAAAATAACCCTCACCACTACCACCACCCAAGATTTGTTTCCTATCCCCTATCCCCACTTCATTATCTATAAAAGAATGACCCAATATAGCTGCAAACCCAATATTCTGTTAAACATTCACAGTTTAGCACAAATGTAATATCCCCACTATGTATACATTCCAATGTTAATATCTGCAGGGTGTTGCAATAGAAGAGAACTAATCATTGGATAGTATCTGAAAAATAATTAATAGCCTGGTTGAAAGTATGTGTGTGTGTGTGTGTGTGTGTGTGAGAGAGAGAGAGAGAGAGAGAGAGAGAGAGTTTTAAATAATTTCAAAGAAAGTGAAAATTATATTATTATGCTGCATTGAACTATAATATAGTTCTGTAATATAACTACAATATTTCTTTCAATTTCAATCAGAGAACATCTTCACGTGTAACACTGCTACAGTACTCTTGTTTTTGCAAAGAAAGATAAAAACTAATCTGATCAGTGGAATTAGGCCACAGAAGATACTCATATACAGATAAGGTCAAGCAAGGCAGAACCTCGGACAGCTCCCAGTGAAGGTTCAGTACTAGAAGTTGTTATGTTGATAGAGATGCCATCATCTACCTACCTATATCTTTTCTCAGGCAGCTCTTTCCAGATCACAGACGTTTCTAACACAATCCAAGCTGTGCAATTTTGGTTCCTGCCAAAGTTCTGATTCAGGAGACAAGGGAGATTTATTTGGGGAAGAAAACACCTATATAACTAATAAAAGATTTCTCCATTCATAGACAGGAGATTCTGGAATGGGAGAGTGGTGGTGGTGATGGTGGATGAGGAGGAGGAGGAGGAGGAGGAGGAGGAGGAGGAGGAGGAGGAGGAGGAATGCCCCCTGCCCTCCTTCTCTCCAATGTCAGAAATAAAAGTAGAAAGGGAAGCAAACGTCATTAGTTCCTGCCAGTGAGAAAATGAAAGCCTTCTACCCATTCTTGATTAGAAGGAAATAGGAAAAAAGCAATTGTCCACCAGAGTCAAAAAGAAGGTAAGGAAGGTAAGGTAGAAAACATTAATTCCCATGCTTGAGAACTATTCCATCAACATAGAACAAGGTAAGAGGGGTCCTTGGTGCTTTCTGAGCTTGGTTCTTTTCTTGCAGCCATAGCATCACCAGAACTGATGATGTTCTGGTATGTTACCTAGTTTAGGCAACGAAATATCTGCAAGAAAACAACCAAGGATCCCTCATTTCAATCTTGAGCTATAAATACTCTCCTGAAGCTGTCAAGACAATTTGTTGCATTTATTGACAAGCTATGTTCTTGTCTATACTACAGAAACTAATCTTGCCATATCATATCTGTGAGTTCTTCTGCCAGGAAGCAAGTTCCTGAACTGATTCGTGTGACATTAAAATTAAAAAAATAATTATTTTCATCTGACACACAACCAAAGTTTTAAGACAATTGGTAAGTTTGGGATAGCATAACATCAGGCATGACTTGGTTTTGCCATCATTTATAGAATAAGGCTTATTTAGCAGAGTTTGTACATGTTAACTTATAAACCATAGTTTTCAATGGCTAGATTCCTGCATGCGTTATTCTCAACCTAAACAAGCTATATTACAACTTTCTCCAAACTGGCTACCCTTTAGATGCATGGATTCTAGTTTCTGGAATTCCAAAGCAAGATGGATTCCAATATAAAATGCATATATTTGAAGAGTATCCAGGATGAATAAAGACAATTTAATGTGATGTATGTATCTGATCGAGAATAGGTTCAAATGGTTTTCAATTTATTGTTGCCAAGTTTATCACTCATTGTTTATTGTATACTGATTTTATTAACATATATGGTATGTTATATTGTAAACCACCACCCAGAATCACTGTTATCAAAGAGATGGGCATCATACATAGAAAATAAATAAATAAGTAAGCAATTAATCATCTTAATTACTTAACAGGAAGGGATCAGAAAGTAGACAAAATATAAGGAAAGAAGGCTAAACAGGAACAGAGACTGTACAGACCTTTGTGCCTGAAAACAAAAGTCTTCTGCCTAACAATGCCACACATTCTATATAAAATGGATTAAAAAGCTGTAAGACATTTCACCACATATGCTCTGATAATCAATATACATACTTTTTTTAATCTAAATTTATACTTGAAGTGCACTGTAAGTTCCCAGGCAACAAATCATTAGTCTGGCTATGCATCTAGATTCAGAACATCACAGCAGCAGCAGGACGTAAACATAGTACTGAAACCCAGAAGACTAGCAGACCCAGCATTTGCCGGTAGTTTCCAGGAAATATTAACATATCCAACTGACCCTGGAAGATGGCAATAACCAAATACCACGCAATCAGGATTTAAATCAGGCACATTTGTCAGACTATTGACCAACTTGTTGGACTGCCGTGGAAGCCTTGCTACTAAGCTCAAAGTCTACCGAGCAGTAGTGCTAGCTATCCTGATGTATGCCAGTGAGACTTGGACTATACAGGAGGCATGCTAGGCAATTGAACCACTTCTACATGACCTGCCTCCATAGAATTCTGAGGATCCGGCGGCAGGAAAAGGTGCCGGACACAGAAGTCCTCTATTAAGCAGGCCTGCTATCAGTTCACACCCTGCTGATGAAAACCCAGACACTCAGGCCAGACCATGTTGCAAAAATGCCAGACCATCACATCCCTAAACAGTTCCTCTATGGTGAGCTGTCTCAAGTGAAGTGATTGCACAGGGGACAAAGGAAGCAATATAAAGACAAACTGAAAGTCTCCTTCAAGTTCCTGGATATTGACACCACCTCCTGGGAAATCCTGGCACAAGATTGATCGATATGGCACACACTAATCCACCAAGGCTGCCAGACATCTGAGGACAGAAGAAGAACCATAGCACAAGTGAAGTGAGCATTCCGTAAAGCCAGAGCTATAAATGCTGTAACAATGGTGCCCACACATCTGCCCAACATGTGGCAGAACATTTCTTGCCAGTAAAGGCCTTACCAGCCACCATTGGACACATCGTGGACAGCCCACAACCTATTAGATGTCAAGGTCCTTTTTGAATATGATAGACAAACAACAACAACATGTATTGATGATTTATTTCCATAAAATAGAGCAAGACAGAATTCACTTCATTATGAACAGTTTTATATGACATATATAGATATTTTCACATCAGGTGCATATATATTCTCCTGCAATGTTAGAGTAGATGGTTTGTCATTAGCAATTTCACCAACTGTAAATAAGTTTATTTTTTTTAAAGTGCACTTTATTATCCAAAATGAGGGACTCTGCTGCTTTGGCTTTGCTTGATTTATAACTGATAATATTCTCCAGATCAGTTGCGGGAGAATCCAAAGCTTGGGTTGACTCTTCCTTCCTGCATAGACTGAGTTGACAGATTTTTCTAGCCACGCCCTTCCTGTTCCTCTTTCTCCCTAGTTATTTGACTCAGTCCTTGCAAAGCGGACTTGTTCAGTTGACGAAGGAAATTTGGACTCTCCAGGGAGACCTTATACATTTTTCTTTGTTTCTTGGACTTGCCTAGCAAGCGGAGGGGGCTTGAAAGGCAGCATTCGCACTTCCACAATCTTAGGTGGCCATCAGCTTCTGATCGCCCGAAGGATTCTTGGGGCAGAGACATCCTGAAAACCCCACCAGAGTGGTGCAAACTACCCCAGACCTGCTATGAAGGCCACTGACTCAATTTAGGGCGCATTGGAGACCCAATCGCCTAGCGCAACAGGAGCCTGCCATCATGATTTCCCCGTAGGAGGTGCGAGCTACCACAGTCCGGCTCAGAAGGCTGTCACTTTAATTGATGGCTTGTTGGTGATCGAGCCTTGGCTGGCTAATCCAGGTTTGTCCTGGCACTGCCACCTGAACCACGGATTCTGGAGAAGCTGCCAGCGAGTGAGCAAGCTAACCCAGGGCTTCCTGGCACTGCCGCCACTGCTTAACTTGCCTTGCCTTTCTTCTCTCGGAGCTGAAGCATCTGCCCTGGCTTAAGATGGCTGATAGGGCATCTCCAGCAGGGAAATTGCTCCCCTGCACGTCCTGGAACATCTGCTGGGTTCCTATCAACTGGTAAAAATCCATCAACTAGAAGGGGCAAGAGTTCCTTTTCAAAGAAGACCTCTAAGGCTTCAGAGAAAGATGCAGACAGAAGGAAAAGGGCGCTGGAAAAGTGCATTGCTATTGCTGAAAAAAGGGGGGGTTGGTTTCCTCCCCCTGCAACCTGCCGCCCTTTTTCTGCTGAAGGGTTGGTTGTTACCAATGTTGCAGCTCTACAGAACCAGCCTCCAGAGGGCATGGGAGAGCTGTCTCCACAGTTGTCCTTACAAGGCAACAGAGAACAGGAATTTGACCCCTTTGCATGCATAGCTACTAGTGGCTGGCAACAGGATCCTGTGACTAGAAGCCAGACTCTGAGGCCACATTCACACCAACTGTGGCTGGACTGCGCCCACAGGAAGACCAGGGAGGCAAATTACCAGAAAACCTCAACGAGATAATTTCAAGGGCTGTATCTCAAGGCATTGCTGCAGGCATGCAGCAAATTTAGCAGCCCAGACCCAGTGGGCCTTCCTGCCTTAGTATGTCTGAATTAGGGGCAGGCTGATTTTCCAATCACACAGCCACTCCAATCTCCCTGCCACTCCTTGGAGAGTGAGGGCTCCCTCGTAGGGGATGGCAGCCAAGGTGACTTGGAGTTATCAGAGGATGAATGGTTAATCCCCGACCCTTCAGCATTTATTGGTTTGTTCCCTCCAGCCATGTTCAAATTTCTCTTACACAAAGCCAAAGCGATTATTCGCTTAAGAGGGGGATCTAACCTGGCTGAAGTGCCCACGAGCAATCAGGACCAGAGTGATAGGTTTTTCACTGAACCTAAGATGGAATAGGAGGAGATCCCAGTCCCACAGCTGTTCACAGATGTGATCCAAAAGCAAAGGGGCTGGCCAGGCTCCTTTCCCACCCCTAGTGGGAATGATAGGCGATATTACCACCTGGGGCCAAGCCTCTTGGAGGCTCTCCTCTTACTAGAGGTGGATGGTCCAGTCTCAGACCTGGCTTCTTTATCTGCAACCCTATCAGGAGATATGGCAGACAATTTGAAAGCCGAGGACAAGAGGGCAGAATTAAATATGTGAAGGACCCATCAGGCGATTGCCTAGTCCCTAGGCTATTAAAGCAGCCTCAGCCGCCTCGTTCTTTAACCAGACTGCCCTCATTTGGCTACGCCAGATGCAGGCAAGACTGTCACAACAGGAGGTTATGCTACATCAGGATATTAACAAACTGGCAGCTGCCACTCAATTTTCTGCAGATGCCACCTTGAATGCAGCGAAGTTTGCCTTCGGGGTTCTTTCGTCTGCAGTGACATCCAGAAGCATGCTATGGCTTTGCCACTGGCAAGCCAATATAAAATCCAAGCGGATTCATTCAAGGCCACTACAGTGGTTCCTGTTGCCATTCCAACATCTGGGCACCAGCAATTCAGAGTCATGAGTGCGAGTCACCCCAGTGGTCCTAACATCCTTCCAGTGGTGGACGTCATTGGCCCTCACCAAGGGCTGCTCCTTCAAAGAGGTCAGTCATCTCACGGTCACATCAGATGCCAGCCTCTTCAGTTGGAGTGCTCATTTTCAGACACACATGGCCCAGGGCCATTGGTCCAGACAGAATTATTCAACAACATCAATTGGCTGGAACTTAAGGCAATCCATCTGGCCCTTCGGCAGTTTCAGACTCTGAAGCAGGGTCAACACGTTGATTCTCAGACAATGTGGTGGTCAAAGCCCACATCAATCGACAAGGGGGGCCACATTCCAGGGCCCTTGTGGAGGAAGCACATCGTTTGGGCCTTTGGGCGGTAAAACACTTCAACTCTCTCAGGGTGGAGCACATCACAGGGGCTTCAAACACACAGGTGGACAGGCTACACCGGACCACGACAGACTATTCCGAATGGCAGTTACATCTGGAGTTCTTCAGGAAACTGTATGAGAGGTTTGGCTGCCCAGTAGTAACCTATTCACTTCCCTGAGAAATGCCCAATTACCAAAGTATTTTACCAGGTTCGAGTCACCAGGGGTGGAAGGGACCAACGCTCTCCACAGCCCATGGCCAGACAGACTGCTGTACACATTCCTCCCTATTCCCCTCATTCCAGGGGTGGTTCAGAAGGTGTTGAGTGAGAAGGCAGAGGTCTACTAGTCGCGTCTCACTGGCCCAGAAGCCCATGGTTCGTGGACCTCATGAACCTATCAGTATCCAGATCCTGGAGGATACCTCAAGAGAGGATCTTCCTTTGCCGGGGGGCTTGAGCCACCCAGAACCTCAATGGTTTCAGCTGACCGTCTGGCATTTGAGACGGACCTCCTGAGGCATGATAACTTTTCCTCCAGGGTGATACAGACATTCCAGGCCTCCAGACAGCTGTCCACAAATAGAATCTATAACTCTACTGGACTTTCTTTACCAACTGGTGTTACATAGGACAGATCTCTCCCCTTTTCACATCCATGCCACAGATCCACATGCCACAGGAGGGGTTGGATAGAGGACTATCCCACAATACCCTTCCAAGGCAGGTGGCAGCCCTCTCCACGATATTATGCGGTAAGCGGGAGTCCCTCACTCAACTTCTGGTCATCCGGAGATTCATCAAAGGAGCATCCAAACTACAGCCCCCCGTACTACAGATATCCCTCCTGGGATCTACACCGAATACCCTCACATCATTGCCTTTTGACCTGTTGAGATCAGTCAGCCTAATATTTTTGAAATTTAAGGTCATTGTTCTAATGGCCATTACTTCGGCCAGATGCAGAGCTGGCGACTCTCTCAGTTTGGGAAGACTCATGCATTTTCCACTCAGACAGGGCAGTTCTGAGACTGGACCCCTCATTCATAATGAAAGTGACCTCATGGTTCAATAGGGCCCAGGAGCTAGTTCTTCCTGATTTTTGTCCAAGGCCAACACAGGCCTTGGAAAAGAAATGGCACACTTTAGAGGTGAGGAGGGCCCTCAAAATTTAAATCAAAAGGACATTGCCTTTTCGCAAAAAGCAGTCCTTATGTCAGCATTCCAGGAAAACCCCAACTCCAAGTAAACACACGGAACCAAGCATTTTCCAAAGTTCTCTTTACTAGAATAGGTAACCTGGCGTATCTGGGAAATCCCGAATCTGAAAAGCCCGGGTTTTCTTTCAGTAAGTCAAAGCTCCCAAAACCATCCCCTTTCTCCCCGATCAATCACGCTCCAATCAACGTCCGTTCCATCTCGACCCAGCCCCCCGACAACCCTGACCTTCACCGACAGGAAGAATGCTATTATCTACTAACCCCCTTTCCTAAATCCTCCCTCCTACTTTCCCACACATGAGGAGGTGGCAGCATTGAAGCTTCTGGCCTAATATGGTTTCCAAAGCTGACAGACATCCCCCCCCCGCAGAAAGAACCACCTCCTGGAAAATAAAGCAGACAAAACACAAAAGAAAGGGTTAACACCAAGCACAAAACTCCTTAATCCCCCCTCCCCTCCCCAGGGGGACCTTTCGGTTTCTCAGGAAATTTATCTTGAAACTCTTTCACAAGCACATCAGGATTCACATCCCAACTCTTAACCCAAGTAATTCAGCCGAAGGGTAGCCTTTCCAATGCATCAAATATTGTAAGCAACCCTTGTAGAGTCTAAAATCCAGGATTTTTTTCACCTCATGAGTCTCCCCTTGCACTACCAAAGGAGTGGATGGAGCAGCTGGCAAGAGTCCTGGGGTAGATTCTCTGATTGGTTTCAATAAGCTACTGGGGAAAATGGGGTATACTTTCCCTAATATGCGAGGAAGCCTAAGTTGGACAGTCACAGGGTTAATAATTTTCACTATAGGAAAATTTGTGAATATATATGAATTTGTGTCCAAACTTCTTGCTGGGTACCCTCAATCTTATATACTTGGTTGACAAATACGCCTTATCACCTAATCGGAATGGTGGTTGGAGGGACCAGCATTTGTCGGCCTGGGCCTTATATCGTTCCGCTGACTCCACTAAAGCTTTTTTTGTGTTCTCCCACCCCTTTTTCAACGAGGTCATCCACTCCATTAGGGACATAGAACTAGGCAGCTCTCTAGGCAACTCAGGCATCGGCACAAAATCATGCCCGTAGTTATCTGAAAAGGTGTCATCCCAGTACTGCTGTGTACTGCATTATTATAAGCCACTTCTGCGAATGGTAGCATGTCCACCCAGTTCTCCTGTTGATAATTTACATAACATCTAATGTATTGCTCCACCATTGAGTTCAATTTTTCAGCCAATCCGTTAGTCGATGGGTGAAAAGCTAAGTCCCTGGGATGACCCAATGGATCGCAGAAACTCCCTCCAGAACTTAGCAGTAAACTGGACCCCTTGGTCCAATATTATCCTCTTTGAGACTCCATGTAGCCTATAGATGTGCTTCACAAACAACTTCATCAGTTTCTTGGCCGAGGGTAGTCCGCTACAGGCAGTGAAGTGTGCTTGTTTGGAGAATAAATCAATGACAGTCCAAATAACCCTGTTACCTCCACTGTCAGGGAGCTCAACTATGAAGTTCATCGCAATCTCCTCCCAGGGCTTGGTGGGTTCAGCCAGAGCCTGGAAAAATCCATGGGGTTTCCCTGGTCGGGATTTCATGTGGCGCAGGTGGTGCAGCTTCTCACAGTCTTCCACATCTGCTTTCATCTTTGGCCACTAGAATTGTCTCCTAGTCAAATGGAGGTTTTTTAAAAACCCAAAGTGGCCCCCTAGACAAGAATCATGACTTCTCTTTAACATCAGGAGCTGAAGGCTGCGGGACATGTAAAGTTTACTCCTCTTCCATGCCAACCCGTCTCTTAGGGTTTGGTCCGCCTGGTTTTCCTTGAACCAGGAATCAGTGGAGAGCGCCGCTTTTAGCTCTGCTGTCAACTTGTCTTCAGCGGGGTTGGAACCATGCCACGTTTGTGCTGTGGTGCGGGCTTGGGCAGATGGCTGAGTCTCTGAGATCATGGAGTGAACTATCTCTTCCCATCAAACTGGGGCTTACTAGAGAGAGTGTCAGCCAAAAGTCCCCCCCCCCCCGGAAGTATTTCAGGTTGAAGTTAAAGCGTTTAAATATTGGGCCCAACAAACCTGCTTGGGAGAAAGTTTCCTTGGGGTCTTCAGCGCCTCGAGATTCTTGTGGTCAGTCCAAACCTCAAAAGGTTCCTCAACCCTCCCCAGGAAGTGTCTCCAGGACAGGAGAGTCCACCAAACCGCAAATGCCTCTTTCTCCCATACCACCCATCTGCGCTCAGTGTCCGTTAACTTCCTTGATACGTAAGTGTATGCCATTAGATTGTTTCGGGAGTCCCTTTGCAGGAGAACAGCAGCCACTGCAATGTCACTTGCATCAGCCTGAACCACGAAGGGCTTATTTGGGTCAGGATGCTGTAGGATTGGCTCTACCTCAAGTAGGTGCTTTAACCGTTCAAAGGCTTTTTGGCAGTCCATTGTCCAAACTAGGATGCTGCTCATCCAATCCATTGGATGGGATCTACCCAAGCTCATCGGCCAGGGCGGGAGGCTGGCTGCTTTCTGAGTCATGGGAATTGGCCACTTGCTGCAATACTCTTCGGCCAAACGAAGCCTCTGCCGAAGCAAACAAATCAATTTTATAGTGCCGGATGAATGAAGAGGCTGAAGCCCACGTAGCCGCACGACAAATGTCCAAGATCGAGGCCTGAGTGGCCCAGGCCGCCATCGTGGTGGCACTATAGTCGAATGTGTGTAAATCCTATTAGGGAGGGGCTTTGCCTTAATGTCATAAACAGTGGAAATAAAGGTTTCATCCAACGAACGATCGTAGTGGAGGACACTTTTCCTCCCATTGATGAAAAGACACCAACAATGCCTCTGACTGTCGAAAAGAAGCAGTCCTTCTGATATATCTGCGTAATGCTCTCCTCATGTCAAGAGTATGCCAACTTTGCTCGCGATGATTCTTTGGATCCGGGCAAAAGTTTGGGAGAATGGTCTCCTGGGATCTATGAAACCAGGAATTAATTTTTGGAGTGAAGGAGGGATCTAACCTCAATATCACTCTATCAGTGTAAAATAGGCATAAGTCCTTGCAAATCGACAATGCCGTCAACTCGGAAATTCTCCTCGCAGATGTAATCACAATCAAAAAGGTGAGTTTAAAGTGAGGAATTTAATTGGAATGGAAGCCAATGGTTCAAAAGGATGAGAGGTAAGTACCTGAAGAACTAAAGGTAAGTCCCAAGAAGGGTATCTGTGTACTGCGGGAGGAAACTTATTAGAAGTGCCGTGTAAGAATTCCTTGATACGAGGGTTCTGAGATAGAGTACGATGTGATTCACATGAAATGACTGTGGCAAGAGCCGCGACCTGTCTCCGCAGTATAGCAGGTGCAAGTCCTTTTGTCAAACCGCTCATCAAGAAGTCCAGCACACTGAGGCTCCGGGTGGACGACAACCCCCTGGCTGAGAGAAATCACATACTGAGGTATTGTCCATGGAGAAGACACCGACAGACTCACCAAGTCCGTGTACCATGGTCTGCGCGGCTACGTCGGAGCCACTAGAAGAAGTTCCGCCTGCTCTGCTATCAGTTTGTTGATCACCTTTGCTAGCAACGAGATCGGAGGAAAGGCGTAGAGTAGTCCCTGGGGCCATGTACAGCGAAGTGCATTGCAGCCTTCTGCCCCTGCGCACTGGTAGCGTGTGTAAAATCGTGGCAGGTGTGCGTTTTGAGATGTGGTGAACAAGTCCGCTATTGGGCTGCCAAAGCGACGGACTATCTCCAAGAATATGTCTGGGTATAGCCTCCACTCTGCTGGATTGATGCTTTTCCTGCTCAGCCAATCCGCCTGAGTATTTGACACACATGTGATCTGCCTTTACTGATGCTGTGTGTCGCTCGGCCCAGGCCAGAAGACTCTCGGCTTCTAACATCAGTTTCTTGGAACGCGTGCCCCCTTCACGATTTATGTGGGCCTTTGTCGTCATATTGTCCGTCCGGACTAAGATGTGGCGACCCTCCAACATTGGCCAAAAGTGGCGGAGAGTGAGACGTATCACCCTCAATTCCAAGAAATTGATGCTGTTGTCCCTCTCCGATGGAGACCAACAGCCTTGAACAATTTGGTCTGACAAGTGAGCTCCCCATCCCATGAGGCTTGCGTCCGCGGTTAGTACTAAGCGAGAGACTTCCAGAAACACGTATCTTTTCCGGATCACAGGAGACGTCCACCAGTTTAGCGATAATCTCACCTGAGGAGGAAGGAGGATCCAAGATCTGGACATGCTTCACCTGGTCCTCTGGAAGGACAGCAGAAACCATTGCAGAGGTCTCGTATGTCTGCGTGCCCACGGTACGATAGCGATACAGGATACCATCTTCCCCAACAGTTGGGATAGTTGGAGAAGAGGTACACGCCGTTGTGTCTTGATCTGTTCCACCAAGGTCCTGATGCTGCTCACCCTGGGAGATGCTCTTGCAGCTGGCGGAGCCACATCAATGATGCTCTGTTGAAGAACGATGTTGCCATCGCAGCCTTGATCGCCCAAGAGGCCGCTTGATGCGCCTTGCGAAATCCCAATTCTGTCTTCCTTTCCTCCGACTTTAGGCCATCTAGAACATCTGCCGAAACCACGGAGGGCGGTGACAAGTTGGCAACAGAAACATCTACCGACGGCAATGCCAATATATCTTCCAATTCCGCTGCTGCACAATAAAGCCGTTTGTCCAGCCCACTCGGGGCAGTGGATGATCCTGGTTGTCCGAATGCGCTTTGTACCATATCGACAAACAGTGGCGGGCAGGGGATAACATCCTTGTCTGGCTTGGATATCTGGAATAAGGCGTCCTGCGGAGCTGGTAGCTGCTTAGCACTGTCTGTTAGTTATCATGCCAAACTGGGTTGTGACCTTTGCCTTATGCAAAAGGGATTTGAAGACAGATGGACGGAAAAGACCAGAAAATACTGGTCTCTCTGGTGGTAAGCCCTCGTCTTCTGAGAATTCCAATTCCTCGGGCCCGTCCTCAGATTGGTCCGACTCCTCAGAGGAAGTATAATCGATGTGAGTGGACGCTGAAGGTTTGGGACGACAAGATGGACGAGCATGATCTTGAAGTCCAGATGTTGAAGGCTGAACAGGGCCGGTACTCTGTTCGGCTGCAAGAATTTTTGCCAAGGCATCTGAAAGCATGGACTGTAAGTCCAATTGAGGAGCATGTTCCTCAGGCCTAAGCCCTGCAGCTGTCGGAGTAAAAGTAGCTTCAGGAGCATGTCTTGGACGTACAGGTTGGTCAACCTGGGGAGTCAGAGACACATTGGGTAAAAACAAGGAGACGCCTCTGGACTTTTCCAAATTGGATGGAGGAGAAGAATGAAGGCCAGCACAAACCTCAGATTCCACCTGCTGTAGAGACACCGTGTCCCCTGACAGGGGTTTGTCTGTGGCCGTAGATCCCGAAAAGGTATCCACTGAAGTATTCTGGCCTTTGGTTTTCTTGGCCTTCTCGAATTGCCGTTCGAGCGCATTGTGGCGTCTCAATTCAGCTGCAGTATGAGCCGAGGAATGGGCCCTCTGGTCCCCTTTGGCTGGCTTAGAGGCGGTCTTGGTCTTATAGTGTTTGTGGGGTGGGGGAGGGTCATACTCTTGCTCCAGATCAGATGATAACTCTGACTCTGCCATATCTGCTCCTCAATGACCCACAAAGGCCTGCCTTGAGGATGTAGCCACCTAGTGTATCGACAATAGGCCTGGAGAATCCCTGGCCCAGATGCCCACTGGCCAGATATAAGACTATATCTGGCCACTATATCAATGAGCACCAGAAACGTCTAGTCAAAGAGTTAAGGTCCAGTGGCCTTTAAAACTGAGGAATGTCACAAAATGGTGATCTACCGCTTGCCAATTTGGCGGCCACAAGTGTCAATGTCCAGAAATAAACGCTGAACTGCTGGGCGGTGGATACTCTTCCAAACCCTCTCAGGTCAGGTAAAATGACTCAGATAGCAAGGGGCCGAAACAGCGCCACTATGCTTTAAAAGGCCTCCCCACAGCCATTCGATACCTTTTGGTAGAGTTCAAAATGGCGGCCGCCAGTCTCCGGTCATGCAAAATGGCGGCCACAGTAGTTGGACAGGCGGTTGGCAACACCCGCAAACCAGGCAATCAGGCTAGGCCTTAGCAAGGGCCAAAAAGCCGCCTCGATGCAGTTCTGAAGGTCTTCACAAGCTCGGTGCCTTTTGAAGCGCTTCGGGCGAATCCAAAATGGTGGCCGCCAAACTCCGATCCTACAAAATGGCGGCCACAACTGTCAAACAAGGGTCGGAATGCCGCCGCCCGTCAGCTGGGGATTCCCCGACAAAGTGAGGCTTGCCTGACCGTCAAAGTCGCTGAGGCTAAGGAAAGCACGGATCCGCCCTGCAGGGTCAGAATCCGACTTGCTGTTCGCTAAAATGAAGTTCTTTTCCTTAAAATCAGCAAAAGAGGGGCGGAATGGCCTGGATCCCCAGGCACGTTACCACTCCTCAGCAGCTAAACGATCCCACGTAGCAGCTCCTTAAATCCACAAGAATTTGAAGTAAACAAATATAAAATAATAAAATAATAAAAATAATAAAATTAAGGTCAGCCAGAAATTGTCACAACGAGAAGAAGCGAAAAACCCCTAGTTTCCACAGAAACTGAGTGAGAAAGACTGACGTGTGCAGCACAGAGTGGGCGTGGTCAACCAGATGAGATTTGAATTCTGCACTCAGTTTCTAGGAACTAAGATAAGTGCATTATAGGTTTTTTTAATAACTGAACACAAAGTTATCTTCGTATCTATTCATCTATTACATGATTTATATGGCTATCTAACCCAGAAACTGTGTCTATGGAAGATCAATATAGGGTAAAAAAAAACCCCAGCCATTAAATATTAAGAAAAACCCATAAACACTCAAGGCCACAACTTATTTACTAGATGAGGTTATTCAATATCTTAGTTTAATGCCTACATGAGGTCAACAAGATCAGAGTCATTTGAATTACAGATATATGCTGTTCTAAATAGCAAGCCTGAGACAGAGAAGCTTACCTCCTGTAACCCAAGTAACACTGTTTCACCCAGCAGTGAAACTGCATCACAGCCCACAGAATGATCGGATCATGGTAAGTGACTGCTGGTAAAATGCCTCAACACCAGATCACATCGATTTAATTTATAATTGCATCTATTTTACTCATGTCTCTTGTACACATCAATAACCTAGTAGTTGTGAACAAATCCATGAGCATCAATGAAAAAGTGGTAGGTGGTAAGAAGAAAAAGGGTTCAAGATAAAGGATAAACATCAATTAATTGTTGCTTAAATTTCATTCATGCATTCCAACCAAATACGAAATTAACATAGAAATTATAAAGAAAATAGGCCTTATGAGGACATGGTAAACTAAAGATATTCTGAAGAAGTTGGGGCAACATTAAAACTGAAAGTGCTGGCTGGATGGAGGACCTGTGAAATCTCAACAGGTAAAAGGGAGATTGGTAATGTGCCCAAACATACTCTGGACAGGGGTTCCTTGTGAGTAATTTGCTTGTGATTTTTCTTCTTCAGAATATCTTTAGTTTACCATGTCCTCATAAGGCCTATTTTCTTTATAATTTCTATGTTAATTTCATATTTGGTTGGAATGCATGAATCTCTTATTTCCATCTCCTTCTTGTAAACTGAGATTTTTATTTCAATGTAAATCAGAGCCACAGGCATAATGCAGCCTCTAAGACATAAGATTTGACTAATTGTCATTTCTAAATCACTTTGGAATTGATTTTTTTATTGTTCTTTAAATATTGAAAACCTCTGTAACATCAAGTTTCATGGTATTCACTGGGTGGATTTTTTTCAATCCTTTGCAAAAGAAAGTTGATGTACAAGTTTAAGTTTCTTTTTTTCATAATTAATAAAATGTTGATTAAAGTGTTGATTTTATAAATTTATAAACAAATGAAGGATCCAGCTTTATTTAATAAAAATTAGTAAAAATACAGTATGACTGCCCTCCACAATTATAATAATGGGATAAAACAAAATATTTGATTAAGCTGTATTTTTTTAAAAAAATGATTTATATGCCGCCCTTCTCCGGAGACTCAGGGTGGCTTACAATGCATTAAGCAATAGCCTTCATACTTTTGTATATTTATATAAAGTCAGCTTATTGCCCCCACAAACTAGGTCCTCAATTTACCTATCTTAGAAAGGATGGAAGGCTGAGTCAACCTTGAGCCTGGTGAGATTTGAACTTACAGTAATCACAGACAGCTGGAGTTAATCACAATGCATTAGTCTGCTGAACCCCCAGGCCCTTTCTAAGATGAGTTTTTGAGGTGAGTTTGTAATTTTTAGGGGATTAAAGTGTAAATTGAAAGATTTAAGATCATTAAAAAACATTTTTTAAATTTATTTAAAAGAATTAGTAGTAGAAATGCATTAGATATTTGGAAGAAATTGACGATAACTAAGTGATAACTTGATTTCTATGAATAGAAATTAAAATCCTTTTAGGCACTAAAAACTTTTAAATTTTAAATCCAGATTTGCCTCTTAAATTAATTAAAATATCGACTTTAAACACGAAGAAGTTTGTTTATTTATTTACAGTATTAAATTCATTACTTTTTATGAATCTCCATATACTATCTTTACAAATATTTTACAAATATTTCCCTCTATGAGATATTTTAAAATTTAAAATCTTAATACTTATTTATACTATTTCTATTCATGTTTACTTTCCCAATCTGTTTACTTTCTGAATTCTTTTTCTTGTTTTTAAAACATGAATGTATTGTCTGCAGGTACATAAAATCATTTTTGTGCCATTATGTTTACAAAAACGTAGCAAGTTGGCTTTTTTTAGCAAGTTTTATTTATTGATTTTGCATGCAACTTCTATAAAATCACACAGAGCAAATTAAAATTTTCTGTAGTCCAATTGACACTATTTTCAAGCCTGGTTTTACAGGCAAATGATTTTCTGCATGCATGATCACTGGCATGATTTCTTACAGACAAATGTGTAGCCCTTTTCTAGAATTAAGCTAGTATTAAAAAACGCAGAGTTCTTGGACTTCCGGTGGTGCCTCCTTCGTTGTCGGCGGTCGCTCCATGACCGCCGGCCTCGACGCACGTGAAAGAGTCGCCTCACAGCTGGCAGGCAGCTCGAAAACCCCGCTCTTCAGTCGGAAGAGCGGGTAGAGCTACTGGGGGTGCGGTAGAGCCCCCTGAATTGCCCCCAGGACTCTTTCTTTGTCCTGGAGAGGGCTCAGGGTGATGGCTCCCTATTCACCCCCAGAGAAGCTCTGTGCGGCGAGGGATCTCTGCTGCTTTTAGCAGCGGAGCCAGACGTCGTGAGCAACACCACAAGACTGATTGAAACTTAAACAAGCTGAAATATGGAGTACTCAAAAAAGGAAAAATGCAAGTATTGTTTTTTATTAATTCTCTAGAAGAAAAAGGAAAAAAGAGAGAGGCTGGAGAAAGTGTTTTGAAAATGGCGACTGGCTTTGCTCGGAAAATGTTTGAGAAAATGGAGAGTGGAAAGTGAAAGTTAGAGCTTAGCCAGCACTGAAGTATTTTAAAGAAGAAATATCCTAGCAGGGAAAAGAAACAAAATTGATTTACATAGAACTTCTTTGTCTTTTTGAGAAAAGTTAGAACCTTTTGTGAAGTATGACTCCTAAACAAAAATCAAGGGGGGCTCCCTTACAAGTCAGACAAAGGAAAAAGCAGAAATGACTCAAACGTTCTTGCAGGGAACTGCAAATGAGGACTTAAAAGATTTTATAACTAGGTCTTTAGGAAGCATTGTTGAAAAGATAAATAACTCACAGAAGAATATTGAGGACCTGGTACAGGGAAAATATGATCAACTGAATCAAACTGTTATTAAAGTAGTTTCTGATCTTTCAAGTGCGGTGGTGGAAATGGGGAGGAAAGTGGCTGAAATCAGTATTAAGTATGATTCCAAGATGAAAGATATACAAGAAAAATTGGTGGAAGCTGATGCCAAAAATCAGAATATTGAGAATGATGTGATGATGCTACAAATTAAAGCTATGGAATCAGCGATTAGATTAAGAGGAATAAGAGAAAAAAAGAGAGAAAATTTAAGAACAGTTTGTGCAAAGGCTCTAGCGGCATTATTAAAGCTGGAAGATGACCAAATTCTTGGTTGCATGGAGAAAGTTTATAGGGTTAACTTACATGTAGCTAGACAAAGGAATTTGCCTAGAGATGTTGTTGTCTATTTTACTGATAGAAGACTGAGAGATGATATTTTACAAAAATCCTATTCTGTTATTGTGCAGGCAGAGGGTACACAAATTAGTGTTTTTAAAAAGTTACCACCGAAGATTTTAAAGGACAGAAAAGATTTTGGTTTTTTGGTCAAGGAATTGAAGAGAAGAAACATTTCATTCAGATGGGATCTACCAGTTGGAGTAATTTTCAGATATCATGATGTGAGATACTGTTTAAATACTATTGAAAAGGCAGAATATTTTTACAATAATATGTTTAAGGGAGCCCCTGAAGGTATTAAGAATAAAGAACCTGAAAGAGAGATTGTGGAATGTAAGCAGATGAAAGAAATTCAAAGTGTGTTAGAAGAAAAAGTAGCACTAGGTGGTTGTCTAGAGGATTTTATTATGGATTTTTCAGATCTGAAAATAAAGCATCCCAGAGATCCAAGAGAGGTAGTACTGGACCTTGAACTGTCAAAGCAAGGATTAAAAAATAAATTTATAACTCGAGATGAGGTATTTAACCAGAAACAGCAGAGGTCCAGTACCTTACAAGAGAAGGGGGATGATGCCAAGCAACAGGAAGTAGAAGCTAAAGAAGGAACTCAGTTGAAAACCACTGATGTGCAACAGAACGACATTTATGAAATGTTTAAATCTTTTGCAGGAAGGATTGGAATACACGAAAATGGATTATAAAAATCTTTTTTTACAAAGTTTATCTTGAGTTGGATTTAACATCTCGAAAAAAAATTGACCAATGGAATAGTTTAAAAGATAATTTTGGCTATATTTGATTTATACATGAAAATGGATTATAAAAATTTTTTTTACAAAGTTCATCCTGAGTTGGATTTAACATCTTGAGAAAGGTAAACAGATTGCTGCAATATATCCAGACGATCTGTAGTTACCCTATTATAGGTTTTTTTTTGGAATTAATTATCCAGAACAAGAAAATAAAGATGAAAACATCTTGGCAACCTGAAGGAAAGAAGTGGAAAGGGTGACAGGATTTGAAAGAGCTTTAAAGGAACATCTGGGAATGCGGCTTGCAGGTTTGTTTTTTTTCTATATAAGGCTCTGGAAATTTAGGAGGAGCTGCATTTGTTTTTTCTTTTTCTAGGTGGTACAGCACTAGCTAGTCTGAATATTCTACCTAGAGGATTACAAAATACCTTTGTGGTTGGATATTACAAATATAAAGTCACTCGGGGGGATTTCTATATGGAGAGATTTTTTTGCTGATGGGGTAGCAGGAATATGAAGCTTATCAGAACTATGTTGGAAGATAGTATATTTAACTTCAATCAAGATGAAGAGAAGATTTAAATATGGATTACTGAGACAGAAAATTTTTGGATATAATTATACAATTATAATTATATATGTATAATTATATATTATATTTTATTAAAATAGAGAAATGTTTCATGCTTTGGTTTTTAACTGAAGGGTGTAGCTGGGATAAAATTATTTGATATGGATATGGATGTGATCTATTATATTTTATTATTAGGCGGATTAATTTATGTATATAATTATTAATATTAATATTAATGGATTAGAGAAAGGCATGATATCCTTTAATTGGGCTTAAATATTATAAGTATGGTACTAATTGATAAATGTATATTGATGGTTGATAAATGAGGTAAATCTTATTATTATTAGTTTTTTTTATTATAATATTATTAATTTTAGGATAATTTCATTATTTATAGGTTTATGTTATATTATTTTTTATATGCACTTGTTTTTTTTTAATTTGTAGCGGAAGTCAAGGGGGGGATGGGGGGATATGGGGGGTTAGGGTTAGGGCGAGGGGAGGAATGGGGGGAGGGGGGGCTTGGGGGGAGAAAATGGAAAAAATTTGTACTGTAAAACTTTTTCAATTAAAAAAAAAACGCAGAGTTCTCTACTTCATTTTCCCAGTCTCACCACTCTAGAATATCCTAGTTCTGCAACAGAATAACTTGCAAACTTTCAGTTGGTAGATTTGAATCTTCAAAAGTTTGAATATTTAAAACATTCTATCACATAATCAAGGCTCAAGAAAGGATACCCCCAAAGTCATGATAGACTAGATCAGGGGTATCAAACTTGATTTCATTGAGGGCCGCATCAGGGTTGTGTTTGACCTGGGGGTGGTGTGGCTGGGGTAGGCGTGGCCAGCTCAATGTTACTCATGCCGAGGGCACCTATGGTGGCCAAGTGCTAAGGCAGGACTTTCCTCAGACCCTCCATCACTCTCATTATAATCTCCTTCCTTTGAGAAGGAAGTTTCTTTCCAGCTTTGAGAAATGCTTGCCTCGGAGTTTTTAATTGGAGCTGGGGTTTTCTGGAATGCTGACACCTTCCTTCCTTCCTTTTCTTTTTTTTCCCCTTTCCTCTTCATTCTCCTTTCTTCTTCCTTCCCCCTTTCCTTATTTTTTCTTCCTTGCTCTCTTTTCATCTTTTCTTCGTCTTTGTCTTTCTCCTTTCCTGCCCCTTCTTGCATGCTCAAATGCAAAAGGGAAAACATTTGTTTTGCTTTTAGTTTGTTTTGCTAGCCCGCTGCCAGAAAAAAGAGACCCGGGGGGGCACACACACCGAGCTCCGTTTTCGCTGGCAGAGGCCCCGCAGGCCTCTCCTTTGCTGCTTCCAGGGTCGTCCCACGGGCCACAGGCCGAATACAATTGTTATCTAACACCAGATGTTGAATAAAAATATAAATTGTAGAATAAGAATATAAATTAATAGCAGTATGCCTGAGAATGCTCAATTAAATTATTGATTGTTCTAAGGCAGTGATGGCAGTGAGACTGCTAGAGAGGTTCTGGATGCTGAGGACAGTAAAATATGTCACTTCCTGCCCAACCGGAAATTGGGAAATGAGCCATTTCTGGCCTCCGGAGGGCCTCTGAGGGGGGTGGGGAAGGTGGTTTTTGCCCTCCCCAGACTCATAGAGAGTATCTGGAGCCAGGTGAGAAAGAAAAACGGCCTTCCCCACCTCCCCCAGGCCCTCCATAGGCAGGAAACAGCCTGTTTCCCTATTTCTGATGGGCCTAGAAGGCCCCAAAATCAGCTGAGCTCGCATGATATGGCTATGCATGCAATGGGTTCACCATCAAGGTTCTAAAGGAAAAATATCAGGGCTAAATAAAACTTAATAATTACAGATCCATACAGTAACCCTGCTCCCAATAATGGCTACTAGAATATCCAGTTATTTTCAGGTTTTATTTCATTAAAAAAAACATAGAAAAATATAATTGATATCAATAAGAGACTAATCCACAATCACTAAAAGTCACCTCTCTAATTGACACACACTGGCAGGCTGCATTATTTAAAAAGTAAAGTGATAGACAGGCTGACTTAATGTCGATGACAAAAAAGACTACTTTAATGGAAATGTGAAATCATTCAAAATTCAATGCATCTCCACTGTAAAACTCTAATCAGATTTAGACTATGTGATGTGATGGGGCTATGAAAGCAATTTTTACTTATGGGAATAACTTCTAATTGCTTTCAGATATTCTGCCATGCTTGAAATTTTAGTGCTGAAAAGCAACATGCATTACAAATAACAATGAAGTATAAAACAGTTTTAAAAGGAAATGCAGAGAAAAAATAAGAGGTAACCAGCCTTAGTGAAGAATCTCATGTGCACTAGCCTATCTTGCAAAGTAAATATAAACATAAAAAAGAGAAAATCCATTAACTTAATATTACAGGGATAAGAAATCTATCTATGGCACCTATCATAACAGTTTTTCTCACTTGTATCCCAATTATTTTACAGCATTTGACCAGTACAAATTGTATTTGTAAAAATAAAGAAAGAAAAACCAAGCATGAGGCTTTGCTTCTATCATCTCTTCATCTTAAAAAAAAAATACAAATCACATGCACTGAAAAGTAGACAGGTCTAGTGGAAATGTTGCAACTGGAAACAACTGTTTGGCTTTTTGCTATATTTTCCATGATTTCCGTGATCTGCTACTTAACCACTAATCTGGATTTATACAATATGAGGAATCATAGTGCAGATAAATTAATCTAATTCAAACTATAGTTATAAACTACATCAAAACTCTCTGCCTTTAAAACGTAATGACTGTGTTCAGATTAAACAACATGCTAAATCAAAGACACATATCCCAGTTTAGAACTTTCACTCATATCTATTCCAGCCAGTAGGGCCAGGACAAGACAGTGTAGAAAGCTGCAGTCTGTAATACTTAGGGGAACAAGGCTGGGTACCGCTGTATCAAACCAGAGCTAAGTAATATTCAGGACTCAGAGCACATGGCGTGTATATCTTTTTTGTGGCTTCTCTGTGAGTGCTCTAAAGGAAGGGCATACTTTCCTGTCATTCTGAGACTTGGGCCTGGGGACGGGGGAACTGGAATATATAATCCCGAATTTATTCCTCAAAACTTCAGTCTCTACTATGTGAGCTATGGCCTCACCTGTTATGGCTTAGTATATTGTATCAATGGAAGGTTGTTGGATCACATGATGAATTCTATGGTTGCAAATTTTAATCCACAAGAAAAATTTCTTCAAGAAATGTATTATGGTTTTCTGCCTCACAAATAAAACACTTTACAAAGGACAATTCACTTTGAACAAAGGATACTGAACTTCGTGTTCTGAGAAGCTATTCACCATTTGAAAAGTCAAGTTATATTTGTTCTAGTAGAAATCAGCAATGTTATCAAATGTCTCTAAGCAGAAATTTTTCAAAGATGATAAATCAGGTTAAGATTTAAAGCAACAGTGCTCAAGCACTTTTATAATACTGCTTTTTCTTTTTTAATCTTTTCCAAAGGCATCATTTTTATGTATCTATTATACTTTCAAATGCTATTTATCTGTTATTGTAAAAAGAAAAAAGAAAAATGTCTGTGGCCTAATTCTTATGAGTAATTGTACTTCACTGCAATGGTGAAATCCAAAATTTTTTTACTACCGGTTCTGTAGGCATGACTTGGTGGGCATGGTGTGTCTTGGTGGGCATGGCTTGGTGGGTATGGCAGGGGAAGGATACTGCAAAATCTCCATTTCCACCCACTTCAGGGGAAGGATACTGCAAAATCCCCATTCCTTCCCCATTCCTGGGGGAAGGATACTGCAAAATCTCCATTCCATTCCCACTCTGGGGCCAGCCACAGATAGTATTTGCCGGTTCTACAAACTACTCAAAATTTCTGCTACCGGTTCTCCAGAACCTGTCAGAACCTGCTGGATTTCACCCCTGCTTCACTGCCACTTAAGAAGGCCAAGACAACGTTTCTGATACAACTTATGATTCAGCTGTATGTTTCTAAGGTAGTCTAAAATTGTGAAATTATTTTAAAATACAAAAAAGTTAGTAAACAGCTTACTTTTCCATTTTTTCAATTCTATAATAAACTAATTCTACAAAATTGATCTCTCACTGGATGGAAAGATTGAGTACTTTTCTACCCTTGTATATTGTATATAAAGTATATACAATCCAACACCTGGCACACTCAGTGGAAACCGTCCTACTGATTTCAAGCACTCAAAGAACATAAGCTGCTTTATACCATCTCAAAGTATAGCTTGATCAACATATTATAAGAATTGTTTCCTTATCCACTGTTTACTGAATAAGCCAACATGGCTAAGGTCAAACAGCTAAGCTATAAATAATGATTTATAAACCACAATTGTTGAGTTTATATAATATGCTAAGATGCAACCAAGTTATATTAGATCTTAGCATAATGTGTGAATTCCACTCATTAGTTCAAAGTTTATTATTTATTTATTTATTATTAAAATATATATGCTGCCCTTCTCCCGTAGGACTCAGGGCGGCTCACATAGTAAAAACAACATTCTAAAATAGTCAGATTTAAAATCCCCAAAATTAAAAAGCCCATAAACGGTGAGGGAATTTGATGAAAAAGCTATGCCTTCAGACCAGCACGGAAAGTGCGGAGACTGGAAACTGTCCGGAGCTCAGTGGGTAACCCATTCCAGAGGGTCGGTGCGGCCACAGAGAATGCCCTCATCCTGGGGGTCGCCAGCTGACATTGTTTGGCCGATGGCACCCGGAGGAGGGCAGTTCTATGAGAGCGCACAGGGCAGTGGCAGGCCAGTAGAAGGTGTTCCTGCAAGTACCTCAGGCCCATACCATGAAGGGCTTTATAGTAAATACCAGCACCTTGAAGCGGATCCGAAAGGCCACCGGCAGCCAGTGTAGCTCGTGCAGGAGAGGTGTTACCTGGGAATAACAGGAAGCTCCTGTAACAACCCTTGTGGCTGCATTCTGGACCAGCTGGAACCTCCGGGTGCACCCCAAGGGCAGTCCCATGTAGAGGGCATTGCAGTAATCCAACCGAGAGACAATGAGAGCTTGAGTGACTGTGCAAAGAGTATCTCTGTCTAGGAAAGGCCGCAACTAGCGCACTAGGCGGACCAGTGCAAAAGCTCCCCTTGTCACGGTCGTTAGATGATCAAGGAGGACGCCAAGATTGCGAGCCCTTTCAGAGGGAGTCAATAACTCCCCTCCCATCATAAGTGATGGGGTAGCTAGATCAGGAGATGCCGGAATCCACAGCAATCCACTCAGTCTTGGAGGGATTGAGTCAGAGCCCGTTTCTGCCCATCCAGACCCGTACCGCCTCCAGGTACTTCAGCATTATGGAAAGGGCATTCCTTGGCTGATCTGGGGTGGAGATGTACAGTTGGGTATCATCAGCGTATTCATGATACCTGTCAGGTATGCTTCCTTCAATATCCAGGAAAGGAGGACCCAGACGCCATTAGATAGGATAACTGGTACTTTTACTAGATATGAACTGAACGCAACCATAGAAAGCAGGATTCTAAAGCAAAACGCGCGAAAGTTACAATTAGAAAGCATCCCCCCCCCTTGTGCACCATAAATCATCCAATCCACAGGTCTTCCAGAGGTCAGGTGGGAGCAGACGTCTGGCCGTGTCAGCATCCAGGAATGCAGTGTCCGTTGGACTGATAACAACTTAAGGAAGGTTTCGTTTCTCAGAATTTAGAAAGCCCGCGTGAGCATAAACCCCCTCCCTCCGTTTCTATGACAACCGAAGCGGCAAAGCAAAACTAGCGAGGTTGACATTCGGCCCCCCTTCAGAAGAGACAGCTTCTAATCCTGAAACAGAGAAAAGGAGAGGTAATATCACAACATTTTATACTTCCCATACTCAAGGTTTGTCAGGGTATTTGGTATGGAACAGCTGTACTTTTCTAGGTGCCCTAACATCACGTTTATTCACCCACTCAGCTTGTGATAACGGGAAGTGCTTCCAGGCTACGAGATACTGTACTTTCCCATGATGTTTTCTAGAGTCCAAAATCTCTTTTACTTCAAAGTGTTGTTCCCCTTCAATGAGGATGGGAACAGGAGGAGGTTCCTTGGACGGACGTAGAGAGGATGATTGTTCCAGTTTCAGTAAACTGACATGGAACACTGGGTGAATTCGTCGCAAGGTTTTGGGTAACTCTAATTCAACCGTGACCGGGTTAATTATCCGAGTAACAGGGAAAGGGCCCACATACTTAGGTCCGAGCTTTTTTGATTTCTGCGGAGTTTGCAAATACTTGGTAGACAGATAAACCATGTCCCCCACTTGATAAACATGTGCAGGGCATCTCCTTTTGTCGGCTTGGACTTTATGGGCTTGGTGAGCCTCATCTAACGCTTTGCGAGTCACTGCCCAAGTCGCTCGTAGTTGATCGATCCACTCAATCAGAGAAGGGTTTTGTGGGTCCTCATGAGGTAACTCTGGGATTGGCACAAACTCTTGCCCAGAAGCCACCTTGAAAGGAGTGAAACCTGTGCTGCTATGAACGGAATTATTATATGCTACTTCCGCGAAAGGCAGCAGTTCCACCCAGTTGTCTTGTTGGTAGTTTATATAACATCTCAAATACTGTTCTAGCACGCCATTGGTTCTTTCACAGGCCCCATTGGTCTGGGGGTGGTGGGCGGAGCTTAGTCCCTGGGCGGAGCCTATCAACATTAGGAACTCTCTCCAAAAGCTGGAGGTGAACTGCACTCCCCTGTCTGAAATTATACGTTTCGGTGCTCCATGTAGCCTATATACATGTTGAATGAACATTTTAGCAAGGGTTTTTGCTGATGGGATTTTAGTGCATGGGATAAAATGCACCTGTTTGGAAAACAGATCAGTTACTACCCATATAACAGTGCAACCCCCACTTTCGGGAAGGTCTACAATGAAGTCCATGGATATTTCCTTCCAAGGAGCAGTGGGTCTGGCCACATTTTGCAGGAGACCAGGTGTCTTCCCGGGAGGTCTCTTAGCTGAGGCACACACTGGACAGCTCGCGACATATGCCTCTGTGTCCTTTTTGAGCGCGGGCCACCAAAACTGTCTTTTGACGAGATGTAAAGTTTTGACAAATCCGAAGTGTCCCGCCATCTTGGAGTCATGGGCTTGTTGCAAAACAGTTACTCGTAAATTAGCTGGGAGATACAATTTGGCTCCAACCCAAGCTAGCCCATCACGAAGTGTACATTCGTTTGAGTGGGCTTGGAACCACTCATCGGTTTTTAAAGTCTCTTTTAGTTGCTGGAGCAAATCACCCGACAGACTCGGGTCATTTTTCGACTGTGCTCGGGTAGTCACTGGTGCCGCCAGTTGGGCTGATGGGACAATTGGTCGGACAACTTCCTCCCTGGTGCTGTTGTATTGAGGCAATCTGGACAAAGCATCTGCCATGAAATTCTTCCCGCCAGGAAGGTAGCACAAAGTGAAATTAAAACGGTTGAAGTGTTGGGCCCAGCGCACTTGTTTTGGCGACAGCTTACGTGGGGTTTTCAAAGCTTCGAGATTTTTATGATCAGTCCAAACTTCAAAAGGATGTTTAGCTCCTTCGAGAAAGTGCCTCCAGGTTAGAAGTGCCCAGCGTACGGCGAAAGCCTCCTTTTCCCATATGGCCCATCTCCTTTCGGTTTCGGATAGTTTCCGGGACGTGTAGGCACAAGGCTGTAATTTTCCATCCGCATTCTTTTGCAAAAGTACAGCCCCTACTGCGACATCACTGGCATCTGCCTGTACCACGAAAGGTTCGTCCATATCTGGGTGCTTAAGGACCGGTTCAGCAGCAAATAGCCGTTTCAGTTTTTCGAATGCGGCCTGACAGTCCATAGTCCATTCCAGAGGTTTGGAGGGTTTTGGTTTTTCTTCACCCTTGGTTTTCAGGAGATTAGTTATTGGCAATGCGATTTTGGCAAACGAGGGGATGAACTGTCGATAAAAATTAGCAAATCCCAGAAAACTCTGCAACTGCTTGCGGGTGCGTGGCGCTGTCCATTCTAACACAGCCTGAACCTTTGCAGGGTCCATTTCTATTCCCTCCGGGGAGATGCGATAGCCAAGATAGTCAATTTTGGTTTGGTGGAACTCACATTTAGAAAGCTTTGCATACAGTTCAGCAGCCCTAAGTTTTTTCAGGACGGTGCGTACTAATCTTACATGGTCGGCCATGTTGTCAGAGTAGATAAGAATGTCATCCAAATAAACGAGCACCCCCTTATACAAATGCTCATGCAAAATTTCGTTGATTAATTGCATGAATACTGCAGGAGCCCCTTGTAGTCCAAACGGGAGCACTCGGAACTGGAAACACCCCAGCGGACAGTTAAATGCAGTTTTCCATTCATCCCCTTCCTTGATGCGCACCCTGTAATAAGCCTCCCGTAAATCCAATTTGGTAAAAATCTTCCCCTTCCCTAAGTGAGCCAACATGTCCTTCATGAGGGGTAAGGGGTAGACGTTTTCCACGCAAATCGCGTTTAGGTTTCTATAGTCAACTACCAAACGAAAGGACCCATCTTTCTTTTCTCTAAATAGAACTGGTGCGGCCACTCGTGGTCTGGCTGGTTGGATGAAGCCCCGTTCTAGGTTTTTGTCAATAAAATTTCGTAGTTCCCCCAGTTCACGAGGGGTCATAGGATAAATCTTTGGCTTAGGGAGCTTCACTCCCGGGAGTATCTCAATAGCACAGTCTGTAGCCCTGTGGGGGGGGGTAGCACATCCGAGGCCTTCTCGCTAAAAACTTCACGGAGATCCCAATACTCTTTTGGAATTTTCTCCTCCCCTTCTATGTGGTCTATTGCCACTTCCGCTTCTTCAGGGCCCCCTCTGTTTTCAAGGGGGGTCTCCTCCCCTTTAGGCGGTGGTTTACTAGTGCGAATGCGCAGAACCCCCGTTTTCCAGTTAATTCGCGGGTTCCATTTCCGTAGCCAGGGCAAGCCGAGAATGAGGGGTCGTTCCATGCTAGGGGCCACCACAAAACTGAGAGTCTCTACGTGGTCCCCCAATTTCATTTCAATGGGTTCCGTTATGGAACTAGTTAGGGTCCCGCCTGCCATCGACCCATCTAGCTGGCAGAATGCAATAGGCCTTTTCAGCTCCCTCAGTCCCAGGCCCATCTTTTCTACTACTTTCGGGCTGATAATGCACCTGGTGCACCCAGAGTCTAATAAGGCTGGCATCTGTGCATGGGCCCCTGTGGATGGTACTTTAAGTTCTATGGGGATGAGTAGGGGCCCCTCAGTGTGACTCACCAGATCATCGGAGTCGGAGTCGGTCTCGCCGTCGTCCGCGTTGGTCGGAGTTCCCAACTCCCCCTTGGTCCGGGGAGCGAACTCTACGACTTCCCCCTCCAGCGCGACTCCACGAACTTTTGCGGGTGTTTTGTCCATCTTCTTTGGTGCTCTGCTGGCAGGTTTTGGCACTGGCCTGGAGGAGCACTCAGCGGCCCGGTGTCCTTCTATGCCGCACTTAAAACAAGTGAAAGGCTTCGGCTTGGGTTTGGTTTCCGGCCTTCCCCCAGCCATCTTTGGGGCTTCCTTGCGGTGGTAGGAGAATGAGGGTTCCCCGGCACGGCCCCTCCGTAGTCGGCTACGGCTTATCTCAATTTCTGCATCCTCAGCTGCTATGTACCAACTGTCCAGATCTTCGGGAACCCCCCGTGCTCTACAGTCGTGGTAGATTTCATCATTCAGCCCGTCTTTGAACCCTTCCAGCAAGGCTACCTCTGACCACCCTGTCATGTATGGCGCTAGCTCCCGAAATTCTTGGGTGTATTCCGCCACCGATCTCCGGCCTTGCTGAATACTTTTCATGCGGAGCCTCGCCTTCCGCTCAGCTAGGTGGTCCTCGAAACGCCTCCTAAGGGCCGCCATAAACTGGTTGTAATTCCGCAGCAGGGGGGAATTGTTATTGTGGAGTACCACCATCCACTCGGCTGCCACCCCCTCTAAAGCACCGATGACACATCTCACTCGGGCTGCATCTGACGAATAGTCCTCGCCCCAGTCTTGCATGTGATTCCACACTTGGGTTAAGAAAAATCCCAAAGTTTTTGGGTTCCCATCATACTTTCCAGGAAGGGGGGGAATTTTAGGTTTCTTCCGTCTGCGGGGTGGGGCCTGTAAGGCTGGGGGCCCCTGGACTGCTGCATCCCTCATTTGACCACCCAATGCCTGGGATGTATCTTCGTCAGCTCTCTCTTCCTCTCCCCCACAAACTCCTTCCTCAGGATCTATTTTAGAGTCTTCTTCTTCCCCCCCCCCCAGGGTATGCATAAGACTCACGGGCTTTACGACTTTCATCAATCTCACGAATGAGCTGAAGGGCTTGCTCCATTTTGAGGCGTTCCTTCTGCTCCTGCAGCCACACGCCTTCTCCTTTTCGGGGTCTGGAGGTTGTTACTCCACGGGGGGTCTTTCTCAGGTCCGGCAACCTTCCGACCCCTGTCGACCATCGGGCTGGTTCTTCCCTCGGCTCCTTCAGCTGTAAATTCTCCATCCACATCGCAGCCTCTTCGGGTTGCTGGCATGAAGACATTGCCGAACCATATGCCCCCATCTGTTCTGTATCACTTCCCTGATCAGACATTCTGTAGTTTTTTCAGCCCCCTCGGTGTGATCCGGGATGGCTGTGATGTGAATCCTGCTTATTGTCAGGTATGCTTCCTTCAATATCCAGGAAAGGAGGACCCAGACGCCATTAGATAGGATAACTGGTACTTTTACTAGATATGAACTGAACGCAACCATAGAAAGCAGGATTCTAAAGCAAAACGCGCGAAAGTTACAATTAGAAAGCATCCCCCCCCCCTTGTGCACCATAAATCATCCAATCCACAGGTCTTCCAGAGGTCAGGTGGGAGCAGACGTCTGGCCGTGTCAGCATCCAGGAATGCAGTGTCCGTTGGACTGATAACAACTTAAGGAAGGTTTCGTTTCTCAGAATTTAGAAAGCCCGCGTGAGCATAAACCCCCTCCCTCCGTTTCTATGACAACCGAAGCGGCAAAGCAAAACTAGCGAGGTTGACAATACCTCACCCCAAAACTACGAATGATCTCACCCAGCGGCTTCATGTAGATGTTGAAAAGCAGGGGGGAGAGAACCGACCCCTGCGGCACCCCACAGGTGAGGGGCCTCAGGGAGGATCTCTGGCCCCCCACCCAAACAAACTGCATACAGCCCAAGAGGTAGAAGGAGAACCACTGTAAAACAGTGCTCCCCACTCCCAACCCCCGTAAGATACCATGGTCGATGGTATCAAAAGCCGCTGAGAGGTCACGTAGCACCAGAATGGAGGAACAACCCCCATTGCAGGCCTGCCAGAGATCATTCACCAGGGCGACCAATGCCGTTTCCGTGCTGTGGCGCCTGAAACCCAATTGGTCTAGGTAATCTGTTTCCTCCAGGAATTGTGGAAGTTGGTAAGCCACCACGGTCTCAACAACCTTTGCTACAAGGCGAAGGTTGGAGACGGGACGAAAATTGTTTAAGGAAACCGGATCCAGCGTTGGCTTCTTAAGGAGGGCATGTACTACTGCCTCCTTAAATACAGCAGGGAAGACCCCATCCCTCAGAGAAGCGTTGGTAATCACCCAGATCCAGTCTCCGGTCTCCTTTCTGGCTGCCACAACCAGCCAGGGGGACATGGGTCCACAAACATGTGGAGGCTCCCAATCTACCCACAATCCTGTCCACTTCATCTATGGAAATAGGGTCAAACTCAATCCGGTTGTCACCTTCAAGACTTGCTCCCATTTCCTTGTCGGACTCTGCTCAGTCAGAGTCTAACCCCATCTGGATCTGAGCAACTTTGTCTTGCAGAAATTGTACAAAATCTTCAGCACTGCCTTGCAAAGGGTCCTCCCTCGCTCCCTGATTGAGGAGAGAGCAGGTCACTTGAAACAAGGCTGCTGGGCGATTTTCTGCAGACGCAATGAGAGCAGTGAAATAATCCCATTTTGCCACTTCCATCACCACAAAAAAAGACCTCATATAGGTTCTTAGCTGTGTTCGATCAGATTCGGAATGGGAAGATTTCCAACGGCCCTCTAGGCGTCTCTTCCGACGTTTCATCTCCCGTAGCTCCATGGAAAACCACAGAGCAAACCGGGATCCCTGTCGGCGGAGAGGCTGCGAAGGCGCGTTTCGATCCAGCGCCCCGGTGGCAGCCCGTTCCCAGGGATTCACCAAGGCCTCTGGTGAATCGCGGGAAAGGTCAGTGGGAAATGTCCCAAGCTCCGTCACGAACCTGTCAAGGTCCATCAGGCGCCTGGGGCGGAACCAACGAGTCAGCTCTGCCTCTCAGAGGCGTGGGTTGGTGGATGGAAAGACTAGCTTAAGGAGGGAATGGACAGTCTATGACAGGGGTTGAGTGGAAAATTCACTCCTATCCCGAGCATTTATCCACTGCCTAGAGATAAAAATCAGGTCAAGTGTGTATACACCCCTGTGAGTTGGGCCCTGTACAACTTCTGTCAGGTCCATGGCCATCATGGAGGCCATGAACTTCCGAACCAACTCCAAAGTTTCACCAGCTATGAGTTGTATCTAAATTAACTGAAAGCAGACTTTCTCATCTTGTATGATTTGGCGCAGAGACTCACCCAGGAAAAAAAAATCCCATCTACCACTGACCTCTACAGTGGTATTTACTGCCAACCAGATGCTGAACTATACTTCAGTATTCTTACTTGAAAATAAATATCATTGTATTTCACTACTGTGATAAATAACTAGGGTGACCAAAAATAATTCAGCCTAGACTTCAAAGAAGTCTAACTGTTCTCTCCCCTTGCCTGCTGTTGACCTAGGGTTGCAAGTAAGATGCCCCATAAATTATCAACACTCACTTACATCAGCTTTATTTAAGTCTATAATTCCTAGCTTTTTAAGCCTGAAAAACTAAAGGTCATGTAGCTAAAAAAGATGAAAAATATTACATAACAACTCTAGAGGGTTTTGTGCCAGGTGATTGCTGTCCATTAATGTCAATCAAGCTGAGAATCTTTTCGCACAGACCTGCAAAGTTATGATGGCCAAGAACACATGCAGTGGGGTAGAATATTGGCAAAAAAGTGAGGCCATCATGAAAAGAACTATTGGGGAGATATTTTTATGTGACATATTTATGATATGGATTATACTATACCCTTTTTAAATTTGTTTCTACCCAACGGCAGAAATCTATACTGATCATTTTCCACAATCATAGTTACCTGAGGCTCAAAAGGACCATGCAAAATGTGTAAAAGTATTGTAAGTTATAGCATTCTCACTGATGGAATGAAGTATCTTCATTCCATGAGTGAGAATGCTATAACTTACAATACAATACAATACAATACAATACAATACAATACAATACAATACAATACAATACAATACATAATGTGTATGATTATATGCATATATTTATATGTATATGTGTGTGTGTTTGTATTCAGAATTAAGTAGAAATCTATTAAATGAGGCTTGCTCCAAAATAGAGAGTAGGATTTGAGTACCAGTAGTGCAACATTCTTTTCCCAAAAAAAAAGTGGGTGGAAATGTCTGTCTGTCTTATAGGCAGGGAATATTGTGGCGGGGGGACGGGGATTGGTGCGGCGGTGGCATTTGGTGCTATCTGTCACCATTTGCAGCCACCTGGGAACGCTGGAGCCTTTGCTGCAGAACAGCAGAACAGTCCGGTGGCGACGCAGCAGAGCCCAAGCCCTGATGAGCCACATGCTGGGGTTGCGATAATGGGTCAAAACTGCTGTTTGCTGTTTGCTGCAAGGACGCTAGCCAGATGAATACCGGATGGATGCTGGGAGGCAGAGGCAGATTTTTTTTTGTTATCCTCCTCTAAAGCTAATGTGTATCTTATGGTCTGGTGTATCTTACAGTGCGAAAAATACGGTAAATAAGAGAAGTAAACTGGGATAGAAAAATGGCATTCTTCTTCATCCATTATTTAAGGATTTGTGATGCGTTAAATAAATATCTTATTCTCAAACTGAAGAGGCTTAGTCTGCAGGCAGAATATGAATTGATTCCACTTCAGTGCCTACATTCAACTGATCCATTTGTCTGTTTTGACTTCTATTCCCTAATTTGATTCCTAAAAAGAGGAAACCCATTCAATTTAAACACTGGAGTAAAACATACATTCTAGTAACAGATTTCCCACTATGGTAATAACTAGTAACAGATTTCCTACTAGAATCTTAAAGTATGTCCTTTATTTTCTACAGCTGTTGACATAGGTCTTTCATTGCCTGTATTTTATTGCTATGTTTATTGTTTAGAAACTATTACATTTGTGTAGAACGTTCATGGGATGAGAAGGAAGGAAATTCAATTATGCAGGCCACCTTTAATTTCAAATGTTGACTAAAAGCTCTCAGATCACTGAGGTCCAACAGTTATTAGCAGATAGAAAATATTTTACATTCAGAAATGATACAAATAAAAATGTTATTGGCAGCTTTCCTACATTAAATTTGTAAAATATTGTTTTAAAGTACATTTTTCATCTTTACTCTTTCTGTAGGGATTATCAACTTTGTTAATTCCACAAGACAGAATGTGGAGGAAAAACAAACAGATATTTCTGAAACAGGACAAACAATAATGCTTCACAATCTACTGATATAAGTAATCCTATGTTACAATTTAGAATACCAAGTAATACCCCCATTTATTGAATTTGGCTCCTTCCCCAAAAAAAGGTTTTAAAGAAATATTGGTTTTTCTTAACTAGTTCCGATTATAGCAGAGTAAGAGAAAATTGTATGAGAGAAGCATATAAAGAATATACAGCACAGCAAACAAGACAAAAATGACAGAATGGTGTGTGTACAATAAAAGTGTTTAGCTGAAAGTTCACTTACCAAGAGATAATTTTGATATATTATTTCTTACATTCTTTGGCCTGAACCACTGCAACTTGGCACATGCCATCTCCATGGAAATTGATAATCTTTCCCTAACAGACTCAATAACCCCACAGATTTCAGAATTTCTCACACGGGATTTCAATACATATAAATCATAATAACGTAGTAATAAAATAAATAAAATTTGCAGTTAATTAAATTACAAACAACTGCTACAAGCATTATTTTAAAATAAGTAAGTAATTCTAAGGTCATTCAAGAAATATACAAGTGGTCCTCGACTTAGGATCACAATCAAGCCCAAAATTTCTGTTGCTCAGCAAGACGTTAAAATGAATTTTGCTCCATTTTACAACCTTTCTTGTTACAGTTGTTAAGTGAATCACTGCAGTTGTTAAGTTAGTAACATAGTTGTTAAGTGAATCTGTCTTTCTCATTGACACTGCTTGTCAAAAGGTCACAAAAGGTGATCAAGTTACCAGGACATTGCAAGTCATCATAAATATGAATCGGTTGCCAAGTATCTAAATTTCGATCAGGTGACATGGGGAAGTTGCAATGGTTGTAAAATATGAAAAATGGTCACTTTTGTCAGTGATGTTGTAACTGCGAACAGTCACTAAACAAATAGTTTTAAGTCGAGGACTACCTGCAATTTTATAGACCAAAGGCTGTTCCCATCCACAAAAGAACAATATTGGAAGTATCATACAGGTTTTACTAATCTAGGAATTTTCAATAGCAATATCTAATTTACACAGTAATTGTTTATTAATGGTTTGTACAATAAACTGCAGTTTTTATGTTTGTAGAACATGGTAAGCTATTAATCTTGATTTACAAACCACAGTGGCTAAACTTTTTCACCATGTTACGCCAAACCTCCCCAAAAAACAAAATGCAATCACATTATAGCATGAAGTATGTGAACTCACACTAATTTGTTTAATATGAACAATTCTGCCAAACTGTGCAGTATAAATACAGCATTGGAAAGATCAACAGCATTAGTAATAGCCAAAGTATTTCACATTCAAAGAACATTGTTTCAGGAACAAAACACAATTTTGAGTTTAAATGAGCTATTCTGACTTTCCCATAAGTATTCTGGCATTGTTTAGACCATTTTGCAAGTACAGTGAGTGTAAAACAGCCTCATCTTGTTCCCAAAGCAGCTCCTTCAAATCGAAAAATTGTTGTCTGTTTGGAACTTTAAACATCTCAAACAGCATTTGACTCCCTGGATATCTAAAAATTTTCACATGCCCAGTTTTGAAAGACACGTTTATAAATAGTGATAGTGTTAAAGTACCTATTCACTTTTGAAGAGTTTGGACATTGCGATGAAGATGCTTAGCAATTTGAGATGCAGATGAAGAAAAATACACTGAAGTGAAAAAGAGAATACAAAAATGAATGAACAAATTAAATTTTAAAAAGTAGGCATGCAGGATTCCGATGGCGGCAGAAGCCTTAGAAAACATGTCACTGACTCACCAATCCATTGTTTGGCTGAAGCAAGGAGGAAAAAAGCCAAATATTATTAGAATATATTACAGGAAAATGTTTACAGAAACCAGATAGTAACCCTTAAATTTACTTGAGCTCTAGTCTAAAAAACACTAGCTTGTGGGGTCAAATTCTCATTATATTACAATCTAGTTCTGTAATTTCTATGTAAATTTTCAAATTTATAAATATTAATTCATTGCTGACATTTCTGCAAAAAAATATTCTTGCTTTTCTATATTTAATATACAAAGAAACTGTGCAAATCTCTATAGAAATCTCATCACTTTTATAAAACTTCCATAAAAATATTTGGTTCTCCAAAGCAACTTCAAAACACAATCTGATTAGTATTGAAGAGAGCTTCAGCATCCAAAGAGTATTTATTCAGAGGCATATATTATAGCTGTGATTTCAGTCTCTGCCAAGTATGTAGGAGACATGCACGCATACCCATGCTGCCCCTACCCTTCCAAGAGACTACACGCAGCCTGTTTGGATGCCAGATAAGTACCGGACAAAAAACGGGCCTACCAGAAGTCTGGAAGCAGGCCATTTCCAGCCTCCGAAGGGCTGGGGGAGGCTGTTCTCACCCTCCTGGAGACTCAGGAAAGCCTCCGGACCTTCCATTTCCAGCCTCAAGAGGGTCTCTGGAAAGGCAAGGAAAGCTTCTGGAGCCTAAGGCGAGCAAAAAATGGGCCTAACGGAAGTCTGAAAACAGGCCATTTCTGGCCTTCAGAAGCTTCAGGGAGGTCTGCTAGGCCCAAAATGAGGTGTGGGGGGCATCATGTACGCATGCGCGGGGGGGTGAGGCATGTGGGGGGCATTGCATGGGTGTGGGCATGCATGCACGTGACCCCCAGTGCGACCCCCACTTTTGGCACGCGATGGCAAAAAGGTTTGCAATCACTGTATATAGGTTTAGTTGGTAGGGGACAATAATTAAATTAAGTTAAATTAAAGGAACTGTATTTAAGCCTGCATTTTGGAAACTATTATTCATAAAGTTTCATGGGTTCAAGCAAAAACTTCAGTTTATTCTGTACTTTACAAATCTTTGTTTGCACAACACACTAAATCATAAACCAACCAAGCAAATATCAGCTAAGTATTCTATGCAAGTCAACTGTATATTTAATTTAAATTGTACTGAGTGAAGCCACAAATTTAATATATTTGTAAGTTACATTTTTACAAAATAACTTAACACAGTGATAAAAGTATAGTAATACCTTTCCACCTAGTACCTTTGCCGTAATAACCAAACTGCCAGGTGAACTGGGTTGAGAAGGCCTGAGAGACTCAAATTGACCCAGCTGCCTTTCATGCTTAAAATGGGATTACTACTCATAGTGTCCTGGTTTCTAACTTCGTGCCTAAAACCATTAGCTCAAACTGTTAACTATATACATATTGTAGGCAAACAGGCACTGTATTTTATATATCAAAATATTAATCAAGAAGATTTGGATATTTTTTAAGAAAAATGGTTTAAGATTCAGATTCAAGTATAGAAGGCAAATTTTTTGGTAGTTGAGAAGTATATTTAAAGTATAATGGAGTTCATGGGCTGTAGCAGATCGTGTTTCAAGAGAGAACATGATGAAATTGGAGCCATGGAAAGGACTAATATTCCTTTTGGGTAAGAGGAAGATTTAAGGAAATATTTGCTTTTAAATTATGCGAACTCGGTTACATTATATACTAAAAGTTTCTCATTCTTCTGCCTCAGAAAAGGTGGGAAAGCCCATGGCCGACTGTTATCAACACTATTCAAAATGCCACCAAAAGAGAGGTGGGAGACTTAGAGGTAACATGGTCTTTAGTTCACGGATGTCAAACTCACGACGTCACATTGCCGTGACGTGATGTTTTTTCCTTTCGCGGAGCTGGGGTAGATGTGGCCTGCAGGTGATGCATCCAGCCTGCAGGCCGCCAGTTTGACATTCCTCCTCTAAGATATTGTATGATGCCTGGTTAATGATCTCAAAACAATTTGACAGTATAAATAAAAGCAGTTTCATTATCTATAATTAAAACAAAATTTTTAGATAATAAAATATGATTTGTTTCAATAAATTACACTTTAAATCAATTGTTAATATCACACAGGACAATATAGTGTCTTCAAAACATTCAGACTCTAATCATTGCTAGAATTTCGTAAGTGTCTCAGCAGCCTAGAATAAAAGCCCAATAGAGATAAAAAATTATCATCAGACCAACCAAAAAGCATTTCATTAAATTCAGGGATTTTTACACCCCTCCAACAAATGTTATTGTGTTTGAGAATGGATATGTTAAACTTGTAGGGTGTAAATGAACAAAGGACACCAATCTTTTATGACCTCTTTGCAATTTACAACAAAATCTTACATATTTTAAGAAGGTCCAATATGTGCAGTGAAAACAAATATTTTTTAAATTATAGCTTTGGTTAATATTAATTTTGGTGTAGTGTCACCATCTCAAAACATCTTTCATGTAGGAATTAATATGACAGTTTAGGTAACTAAATCATTATCAGTGTGACAATATCTTACATATAGCTTATTATATACTTTGGACACTTACTAGGAAACTGTGATTATTCATTGTTTCTTTTCACATGTCCATCCAATTTTCTTGCAAGCAAAAACTGATCCTGCTATATCTGAGGCAACATGGAAATTATCTCTGTGGTACTGTGTGCATGACAGACTATTCATATAAGCATGGCTTCACTTGATAACTTGCATGTATGAATACATTTGTTCAGTATTTTGCTTGGCTGGCTAGCTGCAATGATAATTTCCTTACTAGAAAAGATGATGATCCCATGATATTCATGTCAGTTTCTTACTTTTTCACCAACATAGTTCTGAAATTTCACTTTGACCAGCCAGATGCCTTCTGTTCTGCCATATCATTGCAAAAATACCACCTTATGTTATGCATATGTCTTTATGAGGATCAATTAGTAGAGCCCATTAGCCATATGATACTTTATTGCTCCACATAGGACAACTTTTATCATCTACCCTAAAAAAGCACTCTCTGTCCAAAAGCTGTTCTATTTATTGGTTTTCCTATTCAACCGTTATTCAGATATATCCTACCAGATTGCTCAGTTTTGTGACTCTTTAAGTACCATCCATCTCGCCTTCAATTTCAAAACCCCACACATAAAAAATATATGGATAAGAGAGAGATACAGAAGCACACACACATTTTCTCTCCTTCTCCTTCTCTCTCTCTCTCTGTATCTAAACACATAGTCCTTGTTCAGTGACCACAATTGGGACTAGCAATTTAAGTTAAGCAGTAGCTAAATGAAAATCACGTGACTTGAGACAGCTTACAATTTTATTTCAATTTTATTTTGCTTTTTGTTATTTCTTTGAGCTGAACTGAGACTTCTTTTTGAGGGTATCTTGGTATGGAATAAATAACCAAGTGAAAATAAGAGCAGAGAGTTGTTGCAAATATCATAAATGTGAGAACTCATCACTAAGTTGATTTTTAGCACCACTGTAATTTGAAGTTACTAAAAAAATGCTGTTGCTAAATAAGGACATCCTGTGTGCTTGTGTATCTATGTGCTTGTAATTTGTTTTCATGTGTTTTTTGGTTTTATAATCATAATAAAGGTTTTATTGTTAATGTTTTACCATTTTTTTCTTTTCACTTTAATTTAAATATCAATATTAAAGAGCAAAGTAATAACATAAAATACGCTGATCAAATAATAAACCACAAGTCACTAGTTTAAATACCACTGTTGTGCAAACCACTATGATAGTATCATTTAGTATACTGTCCAAAGTACTAAACCAAAATCAATGAAGATATTGTCTTGATCCGGAAGCTTATTCTATGATTAATTGAATGGTTTACTCCAGGGGTGTCAAACTCATGTCATCACGTTAGCGTCACTTGATGTATCAAGACTTTTTCCCCCCTTCGCTAAACTGGGCATGACCAGCGCATGATGATCCATCCTGCCGGCCGCTAGTTTGACAACCCTGGTTTACTCAATCAGTCAAACATTTTGGATTCATATCATAAAATGAACCATAATCACAAACCATGGTATATGGAAAATACTATAATATGCAGTTTACTACTTCGTTGTTCAATCAGTTGGTTGGAATCAGCCATCATGGCTTTAATGTGATGCATGAACCAATCCCTCCATTCATTGCTTCAGTCAAATGGTATTTAATGGGAGAGAGAAAAAGGAGCATACAAGAGAATAAGGCATTTTAATGCCTGAGATTTTTAAATTTACTTGTTAATAAATAATTGCTACACTTTTAATATAATTCCTGCTTTTGGCTAACAACCAGCTTTCGTTCTATATTTGAATTGGGGAACAGTCAAAGTAAGTCTAGTGACTTTTATCTCTGTTGAAACCAAAGTCTTACATAAATATGACCTTTGTCATTCTCAGCTCTTTGACCTATATAGGTGTATTACTCGGAACAGACAGTTATGTCAAAAAGATACTATTCCAACAGAGAAAGAAAATTCTTATGCTATGCAAGATAGTCTCCATAAATATACAGGATCTGAATTTATATCTCTAATAGGAATTCTGTTTTCCACATCAAGAAGAGTTTGCAAGTTGAAGAGATCACAGATAGAAATGGTACTCCAAAGCCATTTTATTATTTATTACAGAGGCAAGAAACAGAATCCGGTGGTCATGAGATAATGCTGGATTATAAATGCCATTATTTCTTACCATTGGCTATTTTGGCTTCAGCTAATGGAAAGTGGAGTCCAACAACATTCACAGTCTCCCAACTGAGCCTGAGTAGCGTAGGGGAGTAATGCCTCCTACAAAGGCAGCATTTAAGATCCAGCTGCTGCAATTACTTGCGAGTTCAATCCCAGGCAGGCTCAAGGTCGACTCAGCCTTCCATCCTTTATAAGGTGGGTAAATTGAGGACCCAGTTTGTTGGCGGCAATAAGCTGACTTTGTATAAATATAAATATACAAAAGTATGAAGGCTATTGCTTAATAGCCTTCATACTCAGACTCAGGGCACTGTAAGCCGCCCTGAGTCTCCGGAGAAGGGCGGCATATAAATCAAATTAAAAAAAACAAAAACCCATTTTTAAAGACAGAAATCCTGTCTAATTCTACCATGAAATAAATCCATTAATAAATGTGACTAAGCCCAAATTCATATTTGCAATGGATCTTAATATTCAGGCAGAAGATTTATTGTGAAGGATAGGCCTTAACCCACAGCTGTTTTCTAGAAAGGAACCAAGAACCCATAGGATAATCTGAATGTACCCAAAATACTTTTCTTTCTGTACTGCAAACACTTTAGAATGTTCAGTAAAACAAGGGGGTGTAAGAGAGGGAAAAAAGTAGGCTGATATACTAATGGCCATGGACCCTAATAAAACAATCAGACCTCCATCCTCAAAAGGTACTAATCTGAAAAGGCACTATCAGATTCTGGGGGAAACTTGTTAAACTCTGGCTAGGCTTTGTGGACACTGGACTACATAAACTAAATGGACTAAATGGATAATTAGCAAGATTTAGCAGAGCATTTGAGCAAGATCATTATGCAACTCTCCCGTCTCCATTTCTCTCAACAGGCAGCGAGCTTATTCCCATCCGCTGCCTCAGCCATCATGTTAAGGCCAGAAGACTAAAGCTAATCCTCTTCCTCTCTTTTCTCTATTCGGATCCGGAAGCAGCACGGCTGGGGCTCCGCTACCCAAAGCGGGCCAAGCGACCCAAGGACAGGCCCTAGGTCACACAACATGCTGCCCATTTCGGCTGCCCCGCTAGACATGGCCTGCCTGCAGAAAGCTTGGATTAGAAGTCATTCGCGCAAGGGAGCAATATACAGCAAGTGTTCGTGCTGCTCTCCGCACTCCAGACTCTGGGACTTACCTTGGCAGCCATGCTTTTACCTTGTGCAGCCGGCCCCTTTCCCCGGCACAGCGAACGAAGGCAGTAGTAAGCGGCGCCGGGACTGACGCGCCAACCAGCCGAGAGGAAGGGCCGCTTCTGCACGCCCATTGGCTGAAGCCAGCCTCCAAGAGCAGCTGGAACGCGCGTGATCCGCCGGTGTCCTCAGGCCTGGCGGGGTTGACGCGAAAGTGGTTAAGCAAATAAATCCATGCCTGGAATTGACCCCGAGTGGGCTTCTCGCCGAGCGATTTTGTGAATGCAGTTTGTTCTGCTGTTGCAGCCTTGGAGTGGAAGCGCTGTCTTTCCTGCCCTGTTTTCGTGAAGTTTGGGACGGATCAATTAAATAAAGAGAGGGAAAAGATTCAAAGGAAATCTACAAAAACTGCTGTCATTACCGGCTTGATATGAAAGTCAGTGCCCAAGAACAAAATTTTTGTCAAATGTTTACATCTCCCTTCTAAAGTGTTGTATGATTTTTGACGAATGTATCTTTTCTTTTATGTACACTGAAAGCATATGCACCAAAGAAATTCCTTGTGTGGCCAATAAAGAATTCTATTTTATTCTGTTCTGTTCTGTTCTGTTCTGTTCTGTTCTATTCTATTCTATTCTATTCTATTCTATTCTATTCTATTCTATTCTATTCTATTCTACTCTACTCTACTCTACTCTACTCTACTCTACTCTACTCTACTCTACTCTACTCTACTCTAGGATGGGCATGCTGCAGATTCTATCAGTCAAAGAATGCAGGTGATTTTTCTGCCACAGCCCTTGCCCTGTGAAACATTTTCCTTTTGGAAATAAGAATTACCCCATCCCTGTTAACCTTCTGTAAAGCTTTAGAAACCTTGCTATGCTCCTTAGTCTGGAGTATTACATGTACCAAAGGTCCTGCCTCTGGGCTATATTGTTAACAGCCCAGATATCTTGCTTTCTATATACTTCAAGGTATATGTTTTAATATTTTTACTGTTTTAATGCAGGGGTGAAATCCAGCCGGGAGAACTGGTAGCAGTGGCTGTGCGAGGCTCCGCCCACCCATACGGACATCATGACGTTGCTTTTTTGTGACATTTTAAGCCTCTGTGCATGCGCAGAAGGCTTTGTGCATGTGCAGATAATGGCGGTGCACACACATTGGCAAACCGATAGGGAAGGTAAGTGAATTTCACTCCTGGTTTAATGCTTTTTAGTTTTATTGTTTTAAAATGTTTTTAAGATATTAATTGTAATATGTTTTGAATTGTGAGCGCCTAGAATCATTTGCTGAGATGGGCGGCTATAGAAATTGAATGAATGAATGGGAAGAGTATTAAGTATGTCTGCTGCCTTGAATTATTTAAAGCAGGGAGAGTTAAAGTAACATAAAGAAAACATAAAAACTATTAGATTGTAAACCTTAAAAAGAAAAAAATCTTGCACTAAGTCTATATTCTGATGTGCAGTCTCTTTATCCCATCCTAGGACTTGAGAGGAAAATCCAGGTCTTAAGTGCTTTTTGGAAGGCTAGGAGGACAAAGAGGCCTGCCAAACTTCAGGGAGAAGAGTGTTTGAAAATACAGGGGCTGTCACAGAAAAAGCATGCTTCCGTGCAGTGAGGCACATTAGCCAATATATTTTAACTCATGTCATAGCTGACGTATTTGCAGAATAAGTTTTATGTGACAAAACATAGGGAGGATTTACTGATAGCATTCCAAACTAGAAGCAAGTAGTATAAGTACATGCATCATAATAGGCAAAAACAATAATAGATTGTGTGAGCTCAATTGTATATATTGTTATACCCATTAAAGTATAAGAATACGATAAATATTATTATTACAACAAAGTAACCTAGTGAGCATTTGCGATGCTGGACTTATAACCCCAAGATCCAGGTTCAAGTTCACCTTCAGTCACAAAGGTCCACTGGGTAATTTTGGCCATTTGCTCTCAGACCAACCAATCTCACTGGTATTGCAGGAAAAATGACACAACAAGATTTATACATGCTATTTTGAGCTTCTGATTTTCATTTTCTATAAACGAACAAACCAGTGTTTCTAACAAACTTAACCTGGCCAGCCTACTTCTTAAGAACAGCCTTCTTTGTGGTTTATCAGGTCCTTTGAATCCAGTTAGCCATATAATGTTAGGGCTGAATATATGTACACCAGAAAATGGTTTATTCATTAAACCATAGTTGGCTTAGGGTATTTAAATATTTCCATAGACCAAATATTTCCTTAAAACAAATTAGATTTACACGTCACATGAAACCATAAATTTATTTGTTTAGTTTTAGGTTACAATAATATGCAAACCTACTCATTTTTAGTTTATCGTAATTTTTTTATTAACCATTATTTATAGCTTAGTACAATATGTGATCCAGACAACAGTGGTTTACTCAATAAACTAGAGTTAAGGAAATGTGGCTTAGGATAATGTCAACCGTAGCAATGATTACTTCCAATGGAATTTAGACAGGCTTTTGCACTCAGAGAACTTAATGAGAAATTTTGCGTAAGCTTGCTTGCTTTCTTTCTTTCTTTCTTTCTTTCTTTCTTTCTTTCTTTCTTTCTTTCTTTCTTTCTTTCTTTCTTTCTTTCTTTCTTTCTTTCTTTATCAAATTTTTATATCTCCCTTCTCCCGAGGGACTCAGGACGGTGCACAGCCAGGATAAAACAACACATATTACAAAATTTAAAGCGATCTCGTAAAAATCCAGGTCTTAAGCCATGGAGCGCTTTAAAGGTGGTGACCAACACCTTGAATTGCACCCAGAAGACCACCGGAAGCCAGTGCAGCTCGCACAGGAGAGGTGTTACATGAGTGCGACGTGTCACTCCCATAATCGCCCGCCCGGCCGCATTCTGGACCAGTTGGAGCCTCCGAGTGCTCTTCAAGGGGAGCCCCATGTAGAGAGCATTACAGTAGTCCAGACGGAAAGTGACGAGGGCTTGGGTGACCGTACACAGGACGTTTTGGTCCAGAAAGGGACACAACTGGTAAATCAGGCGAACCTGACAAAAAGCCCCCCTGGCCACAGCTGTTATGTGATCTTCTAAAGACAGGCATGTAACTAGGAGGACACCCAAATTGCGAACCCTCTCTGAGGGGGTCAAGATCTCCCCCCCCAATAGTCAGCAATGGAACTAACTGGCTATAGCGTGACGCCGGGAACCACAGCCACTCGGTCCTGGAGGGGTTGAGTCTAAGCTTGTTTCTCCCCATCCACACGGCCTCCAGGGATTAGGACATCACATCACGACCACCATTGGGGTGGTCAGGGGTGGAGATGTACAGCTGAGTATCATCAGTGTACTGATGGACCTTCACCCCAAAACCATGGATAATCTCACCCAGCGGCTTCACATAAATGTTGAACAGGAGAGGCGAGAGGACCGACCCTTGCGGCACCCCACAAACAAGGCGTCTCGAGATCGATCTCTGTCCCCCCACCAACATAGACTGCGTACAGTCAGAGAGGAAGGAGGAGAACCACCACAGCCCCCCATTCCTAATCCCTCCAACCGGCGGGGCCCCCCATTCCTAACCCCTCCAACCGGCGCAGCATGATAACATGGTCGATGGTATCAAAAGTCGCTGAGAGATCTAATAGGACCAGGACAGTGGAACAACCCCTGTCCCAAGCCCTCCAAAGATCATCAACCAATGTGACCAATGCCGTTTCCATGCTGTACCCCGGCCTGAAACCCGACTGGTACGGATCTAGCTAGACAACTTCATCCAGGTACTGGGGAAGTTATCGCACCACCACACTCTCAACAACCTTCGCCACAAAGTGGAGGTTGGAGACTGGACGATAGTTCACTAATACAGCTGGGTTGCACTCTAAATTTTATTTAAAAGATGACACTAAGCCCTGATGTTTTATTTATTATAGATGGAGTTAATCTAATGCAGCCTTCTCTAGTCTGGTGCCCTTCAGATGTTCCGAAAATGTAAATTCTAGATTTACATAAATCTACCAGATTAACAAATTGACCAGAAATTCAAAAAAATTATAGCAATATTCCAGGCAAGACAAAGTGCTATGGATGCAAGGGACCTCAATGTTAACTCTGGAAGGTGTTGCATTACCCCACACAGATCCATAGGTGGATCCTCCCAGATTCATGACTCTTTCAAGAGCAGGTGGCGGTTCCAGCTAGGAAGACCTTTGTGCAAGGTCATGTTGTTCAACAGTTGCATCGTTACCTGGATCATGAGGCCCTGCACATGGTCATTGATGCCCAAGTCACCTCTTGGCTGGATTATTGCAATGAACTTTGAATGGGGCTACCATGAAGAATATTTGAAAGCTGCTGCTGCTGCAGAATACAACAATATGCACAGTTCTGGAAACTCCTTGAGCTGCATATATAACACTGCTACTGCACAAGCTGCATTGGTTACCAGTTTGCTTCTGGATCGAAGTCAAGGTGTTGGTTGTTACCTTTAAAGCCCTACATGGATGGGTCCATGGTATCTGAGCAGCTGTCTCTTCCCCCATATGAATAGCCTGCCCCACTCATGCCAACAGGAGAAAATTGCTACAGATCCTGTTTGCTAACGAATTCCTGCAAGTGTATTCAAGGAGAAGAAGCTTTTCCACTGTGGCCCATCCTTTGAAGCAGTCTACCACCAGAGGTAAGAATTACTTCCACACTTTTGGCATTGCAAAAGGGCATTAAAACATGAGTTTTCCAATTGGCCTATCATCCCTAGGAGGTGGCAAACCGCTGGATGTGGCTGACAGAATAAGAAGACCTTATCCCCATTGTATACTTCTTTTAGTTCTGGTTTTAGTATAGTTTTTGTAATCTTAATCTATGTACTTTTAAAGTTTTAATTATTTTTCTATTTGTTTTATAACTTACAAGCCCCCCAGAGTCAACTTGTAGGAAAGATGGGCAGTATAAAAATTTAATAAATAAACGTATCTAGAATGCTTCTGGTTGGGACACATAGATTTATTTTTTCCTTTGCAAAAGTTTCTTTTAAACAGGAAAAGAATAAAGAATTTCTAATATATGTCCTTCTTTATCTCTGACTCTCTCATTTCTTTTCTTTTTTTGACCCACATACTGCCTATATAATAAAAATTAAGTATTTTTCAGTTTAAATTGATAATGTGATAATTATGCATTTCTGTGTAATAAAAGCTCAAAAGATCACATGTATAACTGAAATGTTGAGTGAGAGCCCTTTTCAGAAAGTCTGATTTATTCGTGAAGAAGAACTTCTAAACATTGAGATAAATAAATGCATATGCTTATACCCAGGTTGAAACTGAAATTCTCAACTTCTACTTGGAAATTAGATTAATTTCCAAGTAGGCATGTATGGGATTCTGATTGTAAACTTACATGTAGAGCTTACTTCAAAACATTTGAGATGTTTCAGATTATCAGTATTAGATAAAGACTTTTCATTTGCTCACTATAATTGCAGTATATTATATCTCCCATATTATATCTTTCTGGCTATAACTCTGCCTTTTTAAAAATACCCCCGTTTCCAATTTTGAACCACATCTGGAAACAGGAAACAGGATAAAAGTCAATAAAGTAGGTATTAATACCAGGTTTGAGACTAGAGTTATATTAATTAGAGTATTGTGTGAATCCAGTCTATTAAGCTTGCAGCAAAATTGGGTTCATGATGATGATTTACTAAATTTGGCAGCTGCCTGACTCCCAGCAGTTCCATGCATTTTATACGTTATTTAAAACATTAAAAACAAGAAAAACTGAGACAAAGAAAAAAGATAAAAACATAGCAGAATGACAAAACCAGATAGGAAAAAAGAAAATAACCCACATAGTTTAAAAAGGGCTTCTGTCACCCTTGCCAAAGGCCTGGGCAAAGAACCAAGTCTTCAAAACACCAGTGGGTGGGGAGGGTGTTCAAATCTTGGGGAATCTCATTCTAGAGAACAGGCATCTCTTCAGTTGCTGCTATATAGAAGTAATATCAATCCAAAATAAACATTGAACAAGATGTCTCAAAGTTGATAAATATAACCCAAATTTCAGAAATTATGCAAAAGTAGGGATGTCAGATTTCCAATTATAATGATAGATTTAAATTTATTTAATATTTTTTAATGTAATGGTTTATTTTAAAGAGTTGCTAACTTTGGTCATGCTTTTATCTAGGAGAAGGTAATTAAGAATAGGTGATATATTTATTGCTTACCCAATTCATATCCTAATTAAATTACTGCTTTTATTCCTGGGAAGACATCAGACAAATTTCTCATTCTCAGAGGTTAGGGTACCAGTTTTCAATAGACTCTCAAGTTGTATGCTGACTTAACTTAAACTTTCATTTCAAATAAAGTAATACAAAATCTATTCCTTTACAATTCTTACTTTGAAACATGCTTACTTTTTGAGTTCTCCTGTCTGGCACCCAAGGAGGAGCTATTCTGCTAAAACAAGTTTATAGTCAGTCTGTCAAACCACTTTGAAAGTAATTTTTGTCAGAATGATTTTTCTCAAGTCAAAGGAAAAAAAACTTTTCAATCATCCCTGTGTTCCAGGCAAAAGAAGAAATATAAAAACCTGAATACAGTAGGTAAACTTAACAATATTACATTTTGAAGGCTTCCCCATAAATAATTCAGTTGGCACAAGCTCCTCAATAAGCATAAGCTGGTGTGCTTCTATGTCTTTCAGGGAGATAATTTTAATTTATATCAGTTGAGAGTTTTCCTAAAATATGCTAAGTACATCTATTCTCAGTAAAAAGAAAGTAATTTTCTCTCCCATGAGCGACAAAATTCTTTGTAATATAGGATGTTATGGGCATGAAAAGGTTATGCAAAAAGTCTCATCCTTTTTTGCTAAACAAAGTATTAAATAGTGATCCATCTGGGGTAGATATGTTTATTTTAGAAAGATTGCCTATTTAAAATTTCCTATTTTTAATAATAGGTATGTGGCTGCAGAGAGTTGGTGTAATGAATTTCTGATGAGAGAACTATGGAAGTACATGTTAAAAATACCCACCTACCTAGATCTATCGTGTTTCCCCGAAAATAAGACATCCCCTGATAAAAAGCCCAATCAGGTTTTTGAGCGCATGGGTGAAAATAAGCCCTCCCTCAAATAAGCCCTCCCCAAAAATATTTAAACGCATGTGCAGCCGGTCCCCGCCATTTCCTCTGGTTAGGGTTATGGAGACAGACCAAGAAATCAGATAAGAAGGCAATAATAAGACCCTGAAAATAAGCACTTATTTCAGGGTTCAAAAAAAATATAAGACAGGTTCTTATTTTCAGGAAAACACAGTATCTATCTATCTGGGTCAATCATCTGTCTGTCTACCTACCTACCTACCTACCTACCTACCTGAATATTTGTAATATTATGGAATAGAAATATAGTTAGCCTATAAATATCACTAATTTTTCGACATAGAGAATGAGCTCTGCTCTGATAAAATTTTAGCACTCAGAAGAAAGGCAATATTATTCAATCAAGTATTTGTAATTTATCATATTTAGCCATTAAATCATTCCTGTCCCCTGCAGTAAAAATCATTTTCAGGTAGCAAAAGATTTGTAAAAATAAAATACAGGTAGCCCTCACCTTACGATCACAATTGAGCCCAAAATTTATGTTGGTGAGAAATCTGTTTTGCCCCATTTTACGACTTTTCTTGCCACATTTGTTAAGTAAATCACTGCAATTGTTAAATTAATAATGCAGTTGTTAAATGAATATGGTTTCCCCATTGACTTTGCTTAGTAGAAAGTTGCAAAAGGAGATTATATTACTCCTAGACACTAAAATTATGATAGATGTGAGTCAGTTGTCAAGCATTCGAATATAAATTATGTGACCATGGGGATGCTAAAACGGTTTTAAGTGTGAAAATGGTCACAAGGCACTTTTTTCAATGATGTTGTAACTTTGACTGGTCACTAAATAAAATGATCTGTTGTAAATCAAGGACTACCTCTATGCTAATAACAAAATGAATTGAAATATCATCAAATGAATGTAATTAATAACTGATGAGATGCCAGTCAGACTGTATAAACAGGACAGCTGTTCCATCAAAATAAAAGAAAATCTGTCCATTTCTTTCGTTGCAACTTCAAGATTAGCACTCCTGGCAGGTTAGGTAACCCAATACATGTTTAACCAACCAAATTAATAAATTAGAAGTATTTTTAGTATTTCAAGAAAAGGCATATTTTTTAAAATGTTTTAAGCCTTTAATAAGTATTTTCTAATAAATACTAAACAGTATAAACATTTTATATTATTTTAAAGAGTGCCATACTGATTATGATGAGGCATATAAATCTATAATATATTTACATTTTCAAAGGATTATACTTTTAAAAAGCTAATCCTATTTTTTGTCACACTGTAGGAAACACCCCTTATGAGATGCAGTTATCAAGGCTCTAGGACAGTTCCTCTCAAATTTTCCACAAGTGGAAACCATAATTACATAAATAAAGGATGCCTTATTTTCTGATAACTGTCTGAACTAGGCCCTGCAGTTTTCTTGGCAAGATTTCAAAAACAGGTTGCCATTGCTCTTCCCCTAGAGCTGAGAGAAAGATTTGGCCAAAGTTATGCAGCTGCCTTTGTACCCAAGGCAGGATTAGAAGTCATTGTCATCTGGTTTCTAACTTGGCGCCTTTACCATTATACCAAATTGGCTTGAATCACAAATAAAGATCCAGAAAATGCAAAGATTAAACAAACAATTTCTTTACATTTCCACCTTTTAAGAGCATATTTATTGGCAGAGACCATTATTATAATTGCATTGTTTATGTTCTCATTTGTTAAAAGGAGCCCCTTTTGTGCTACTTTCTTCTGCAAAATTGGAAAGGCCATATAATTCCAATGGCTTTTTGGTGTAGAAGGTGTCTTTGATTACTTTGGTAATTAATCATTGTTTATTTTTTATTTTGTATCATTGGTGTGTATCAGTTGTAGGTTGCTCCCGGTTTGGACTGGTTCACAAGAACCAGTAGTAAAGCCAGCGGGAAGCCACACCCACCGCCCCAGTTATTATCAGCGATTTGTGCATGCTCAGAAGCTTCTGCATATGCTCAAAAGCAAGGCGCATGAGCAAAGCAAATGCGTGCACACGATCCCATTGTGAACCCACCCCTGATGTGTATGTGTGTGCAAATATGCTGGGTGATGGGTGCAACATCAAAATCTGAATCCTGCCTATAGTGTTTCTCTCCAATATCTGAATGTATGGCAAAAATAGAGTTAGCAGTTCCTAATATGGAAATACAGGCTGAGTTGATGTAGCGTATGAAGCCCAAATACTAATTTGGTTTATAGCTTAAATAGTTAACTAATAGTTTACTCCAGTGATTCTCAACCTGTGGTCTGTGGACCCTTTGGGGGCTGCGATGTCATAACAGGGGGTCAACAAAGGCTTGAACAAATGTTATGATTTTAATTTGAAGTCTTGGGAGTCCATGGCCATGGTCAATGGCCACAAAAGGTATTTAAAGGGGGTCTGTGGTAAAGAAAAGGTTGAGAACCACTGGTTTACTCAATAGGCTATACTTAAACCAAGCAGGACTTAATTTGATTATAAACCCAGTAAAAAGGACAGCTTTGTTGAATTTCTGTATTTTACATCACTCCATTTTTGCAGACATATAATTACGGAAGTCATCAAGAGTAAGTCAAATAATTATTTACTAAGCACTGAAAGAATGGGGCCTCAAACTAGCCACTAAGTATAATATGTCTGGGGTGGATATCGCACAAACAATATATTTGTTTGCCATTAGTATTAGGGATCTAATATCCAAGCAATGCAAGCTAAATATAGAAATTAAATGAATTATAAGAAAAAAATTACACTGTAACCCTTCAGTATTCCCACTGACATACTCAAAAAAGGAAAACAATATTTTTAGTATTCCTGCAAACTACGCATAAAACAAATGAACAAAGAGAATTCAAAGAGCAATGTTTGATTATATACAGCCTTGATAATGATTGTATATTACTTTTATTAAAATTAACACTGAGGTCAGGAGATTCATGAGCTTTCTAGCAGATTTATTTTAATAAAAATTGTCATTTTTCTAAGATAAACAGTCCAATTAACCAATGACTAGCATCCAACTGATGTTAATGATGGTTACACTCACTATGACTACAGTATGTCTATAATCTAATGCGGATGGTTTATATTAGAAATGGTGGACTATGTGGGTGAAGGAGAGAGTTCTTCCCAATTTTAGCTTGGCTATCCACAGAGACAGGAAGGAAAATTATGAAATAAACTGTGGTTCCATCTATCAGAAACAAGCATGACATCTCAAGAAAAAAAGCAGTGCAAAGACACTTTTTTAAAAAAATGCTGTAATGAAGCAGGGGTGAAATGCTTCCAGTTCGGACCGGATCACCCAATCCGGTAGTGATGGAGGTGGGTGGTTCAGAGAACCAGTAGCAAAATACCTATCCCCCCCCCTCCATTGCCCAGCTGAGCCACGCAGTCATCAGAGGCTTTTTTTTTTTAATTTTAAAATGCATTTTTTTCTACAACCTCTTTGTCCGAAGAGGTTATAGAAAAAATGTTTTTAAAAGGAAAAAAAACTTCTGCCAATCAGGCAAGTCATCTAGGATCGTCAGAGGCTTTAAAAAAAAAAAGCTTCTGCCAGTCAGGCAAGTCAGCTGGGATCATCAGAGGCTTTAAAAAAAAAAAAAGAAAGCCTCTGCCGATCAGGCAAGTCAACTGGGATCGTCAGAGGCTTTAAAAGCATTTTTTTACAACCTCTTCAGCCGAAGAGGTTGTAGAAAAAATGGTTTTGAAAGTAAAAAAAAAAAAGTTGGCCACAGCCACTCAGTCATATTACCTCCCCATACACAATAAGCCACGCCCACAGAACCAGTAGTAACAAATTTTACATTTCACGACTGTAATGAAGCTACCTTCCAGTGATTGGCATATTCAGCAGAAAACGGTTGAAACTTTAATGCAGAATATATCACTCTATACTATTTACATGCAAAGCTGTATTTATGGAAATATTCTTTTCTGCATAGTATAACTGTTTAATGTTCAGGAGTCCTATCTTCTGTAGATGGCTTCCAAATAGAGATTTCCAGATCACTTTTCTTCCAAAATCATAATGACGGTATCAATAAAGGCCCAACACTTTATCCTTTCACAGGCTAGTTTTTATCAGCCTAATTAAAAATGCCTCTTGCTATTTTTACACTGAAAAATGTCCCACTGAAGCTAGTTTTAATGTCATATAAGAGTGTATCTATTATATGTAATATAAAAATAAAAACCATTGAAGAAAACCTTGATCCTTAGAAAAGTTAAAATAATTTTTTTAAGAAGGCGGTCAGTTGGGAGGTTAGCTAGATATAAGCATGAAAACTCATACATATCCTGATAATTCTGATGAAATAATGGCCATTGGGTCACAAGAAGTTGGAAACAACCGATTAAGCATCATACATACATTAGATACCATACATTGGTGCACAGAGGCAAAGCTTTAAAATTAAGAACATTAAGAACAACAGCCTTTGTTTTTGAATCATGGTTCATATTTGCTATTTCTTATTAAATACTTTTTTTCATTTTGTCTTTCTGTATTTTATGATCTGCATTTAGTTTGGCCCATAGCCCAAAAGAAATGCATTAAGCAACTCTCAAATTCAACTCAACTTTTGTCAAATTGTAGTAATCTGATGATTGGTTTTAATTAGATTATACCTTTCTTTCATTGTTATCCAATAATGTGCAAACTGCAATATGATACTATTAACTTTAGATGATGTTTTTCATTTATCCTTTGGGAGCATTTTTATTTAAAGTTATTTACTTTTAAATAAATTGAATCTGAGATTAGTTTATACATGTTTTTGGCATGCCTTAAATTGGTACTAAAGTGAAATAGATTATCAAGGAATTATGTATTTATGCAAACAAATTTTATCTTGCCTTTCAGTGCAGCTAATAAATTTGGAAGTTCTCTCTCATTCTTCCCCTGTTAAATAGATAAATCTAGAAAATGCAGTATTAAGCATTTGTATTGTGCTTTAATATACCTCAGCATTAAACCGCCATAGGATTTAATAACTGAGAGGCAATTAGCCATAGTCAGTAATTGTACTTTGCTTTTAGTTAAGAGTACCAACCACTATTAAACAATGCCATTAATCTGAATTCTGATTTAAACTTAGTTTATGATTAAATAACCATTTTTTTTCTCCAGAAAAAAAATTCATGTGCTGAAGTGGTCATAAAAGTGATTCACTTCTGCAGAGCCATCTTCAGTTCTCTATTTTTAAATTTTTTGAGGTAGCTTGTTGGGAGATCTTCAATTCAAATACAAAAATCTGAGGAAAAAATGATTTCTTCTACCAAGCATCCAGGATGGCTTCAGTCCTAACTTTTTTGGTCTAAAAATAGAGAAGAAAACAACCCTTGGTCAATGAGTCACTGCAAATATTGCTGAGACACTGATTAAAAAAAAAAGAGATTGCAAATCATAAATGGGTCTCTTTGTTATACATTCATTCATAGTGTGACTATCAGCCACGATTAATACTAAACCATAATCAGTATGATATGTGAGCAGTAGTAAACATTTAAAGTCGCTTTGTAAGATTGCAGCATGTAGTTACCTAAAATTAAAGATTAGTTTATAGCACAGACTGATATACCGCTTTATAGTGCTTTACAACCCTCTCTAAGTGATTTACAGAGTCAGAATATTGCCCCCAACATTCTGAGTTACTGAACTCAGAAGGATGGAAGGCTGAATCAACCTTAAGCTGCTAAGACTCAAACTGCTGACAGCCGGCAGTCAGCAGAAATAGCCTGCAGTATTGCATTCTAACCATTGCGCCACCATGTTATTTACTATTCTGTTACTTAGCATATAGGTTTACATAATCTTGTTATGGTAACCACAATCTTCCATTAATTTCCAAGAACATTTGGTAAAACATAATTTATACTTTGAAACAAGGACTTCTGCATGAAAACAGAATTCTGGATTGTGTAATTGTGTAATTACACAATTCTGGATTGTGTAATTGTGATCAATATAAATATATAAAGTTGGAACACCATATAACTTAAGGTTGTACTACTCTTTTTAAATGTAAATCAAAGAAATATTTAAATTGATGTATTGAACATATACCAAGATGGACATCAAAGGATTTCAAAAACAGCATTTGGATTATTTTCTAAGGAAAATTATAGCATTTTTTCCTCTCCCAAGTTGAATTACTATAATTAATTAGCAAAAAACACTTAGTTTAAACCTAGTTGTTTTATTTATGTTGAGAATCTGTAAATGATTAGCAATCAGATAGTTGCTATATATGACACACTGGCAAAATCCCTTCAGAATTATTTAAATAATGAAATAGGCTCTTTTACAAATGAATTCTGAAACTTGCTCCAAAAATGTAACCAAAGCACTTCAAAGCCTTTCTAAAATTCATTTAAATTCAAGTTGAAATAATCTTCCATGATTCTGTTCTAACTGTGTATCTATCAATCCTAAAAGAAAAAGATCTGGCTTCAATTGAACATCAGTCTGTATCAATATGTATCTTTAAATCCATTTTTTTTAACTTTTTTACATTTCCACTCAGCATGATAGAATGTCTCTACATGTTGTTCACATTTCCATTCCACGTTGGAATGTCTTTATATATTTTAGATAATTTATCTGGCATCATGTACCAACAATCCATCATTTTATAAAAATTCTCTTTAAGACATAACATAATGTAAATTTCAACTCTTTTGACCACATATTTTCCCAGTGATCCATCTGTATATTATAACCAAAATTCTAAGCCGACTTTATCACACATTATTTAATCTGTTTTTTCACTTCAAATTTCAACAAAAGTTTATACTTTTTAGCAATTTAATTTTTATCATCTTTACAAATATATCAGAGATGTCAAACTGGATTTCTTCGAAGGGCCAGATCAGCATTGTAGTTTCCTTCTGCGTGCTGGCAGGGGTGGTGGTGAAGAGCATGGTGGGGGATGGGACAGACATCTCCTGCAGCACCTGCTGCAAAAAATGGGGCACGGAGGAACCGCGCACAGTCCCCTCTGCCCTGTATTCAGCCTAAACAGCCTCCTGTAGCACTTTACCAACCAAAAAGGGGTGCGGGGCACTCCGTACCTTCCATGGCCTGCAGCACTCTGCTGGCTGTAAACAGGCCATGCAGAGGCACTGTGGGCCGGTCCTTTCATTTTTCCAGGCCAACCCTGCAGGCATTGAGTTTGACACCCCTGAATTATATTATACAACTACACTTCTAATTCTGCTTTCCTTTGTTCTATGCCATAAGTGTTTTTATCCCATTTAAAACCTTTTGATGACTAAATGTGAAACATTGACAACTATGTCCTGTCGTTAGTTGATCCCTTGATTTAATTTTATATTTCCTTGATGATTCTCCAATAATTAATTGTTTATTAACCATTTGTTTTAACCTGTGATTTTTCTTCTATAAAATACCTCTTCTGTTGAAATCCATAGAGGTGTTTTGGGGCACAGTCTGGGAAATTCTTGCAATCTTAAATGGCCAATATACACAAGTAGTCTTCAATTTACAACCACAATTGAGCCCAAATTTATGTCTCTAAATGAGACATTTGTAAAATGAGTTTTACCCCATTTTACAAGCTTTCTTGCCAGAGTTGTTAAATGAATCATTGCGGTTGTTAAGTAAGTAAGATCTTGTTAAATGAATCTGGATTTCGCATTAACTTTGCTTATCAAACGTTCGCAGAAGCTGATCACATCAACCCAGGACACTGCAACTGTCATAAATATGAACCAGTTGCCAAATCCTAAATTTGATCACATGACCATGGGGATCCTGCAAGAGCTGTAAGTGTGAAAGATGCTCATAAATCACTTTTTTCACTGCCATTGTAACTTTGGATGGTCACTAAACCGTTGAGGACTATCTGTATACAAATAGCCACCATATTGAAACCTGGGTTAATTTATCTTGATAAATAGTTTCATGAAAATAAAATATTTTTTCATCATTTTTCTTCCAAAGGACTTGGAAGACTTTTCATACTGACTATTTCCCACATTCTTTTGGTGGTTCCTCAATCTTTCCCAACAAAATTCTTTCCAAATGTCTTGTATTTCAATTCCAGTTATTCCTAGCCAGTATTGCTCACTAAGGATGACGAAGTTTTAATCCAATTTATCTGGAAGGCATCACATTATGGATAGTTTGCTTAGCTTTGTGGGCTTCATCAATATGTCATCAAAGGATCTTCTTTTGTTGATGGATCCAATTTCCGCAAATCACCATCAGTAAATATATGTAGAGATACAGATGTATTGGTTTGTAGGAAAAAAGAAACATCCTGATACTATTAGTGGGGCTACCCAAAATGACACCAAAGTCTGTGTAAGCTTTTAAGCCCTCCAGAATTGTTCACTGGGCAAGAATATAAAAAAAAGATATTTTTTTCAAAAATATCAAAAAAAAAAGCAAGGAAATTTAGTTACACCTGCGGGACACCTGAAAATGAAATTTGTCTCAAGTTAAATATTATATTCACAGAGCTTATCCTTATGTACTGCTTGCTATAGCACAGTGATCTTTTAATGAACTCTACGTGGGATGCCAAACCAAGGGTCCGTAAGACAATAGCTTTAGCTCTTTGCTACTCAGAAGGTGAATATACCTGGCTAGTTTGGTATATATCAGCATACCCTGAGTAAGTAGATATTGCTTTGAATGAAGCTAGTAATATTATTATCAGATGCCTTAAACCTGGCCCCCTAGATAAGATTTTCTACTTAGCTGGCATTGCCCTGCCTGTTCACAGAGAAACAGCAGCATACAGAGAGACTGTTCCAATCCAGCTCCTCATAAATGACAAGCACACTGTCTTTAACTAAACGTTCCCTTTATTAGGAGTCCCAGCAACCTCAGCAAAGAGTCTCTCTCACACACATCAGGCTCTCTAAGTGCCTGTGGAAAGCGAAGCTGACGCCCTCTTCGCCTGAAATGACTCCAACGCATGAGGAGCCTCTCTCTTTCACACCACCCTCATAATAGAAGTCCTGGAAGGTGTGCTCACTCTTTTTCCAGCAGCAGACACACACACGCACATGCTCCAAAGGCACGCCCGACTCTCAGCACTGCAGATTGCAAGAAAGAATTCTGATATAGTTCCAGACAGGATTCAGAAATTCGGACTATCAGTGGCTGACCAATAGGAAGACAAATAGTATCTGCCACACCTATTCGCTTCTGCCCCCTGCCTTTTATCCCCAGAGCTATGGTAGGGCTTAGCTAGCAGCTGTGGCTCTTCCATCCAGAGAACCAGCCCATGGAGCTCTCCTCTCCTCTGCTGTTGTGGCCCGTACACAGCCTGTGTGGCTGGTGGCTGATTCAGACAGTGAGGACACTGGTATGCTGCGTGAGCAGCCTCTGCAGCTGGCACTCGAGTCGGACAATGAGGCTGGAGAAGATGTGGTGCCAGAGACAGAGATTCAACCAGGCCCTTCAGAACCTCCAGAAGCTTCCTTAAGTGAAGAGGACGAAGAGGAGAAGCCTCTTCTCGATGCATGGGCACGCAGAGCTGCCAAAAGGCAGGAGTTGCTCCTGAGGAGGAGGTCTCCTCAAGAGTAAGGCTTGGGGCTAATTGACCACTCCCTTAGCCTATTTAAGGAGGAACGCCGACTGAAATAATTTGCAGGGAACAACTTTGTTCAATCTCTTTCGTGCCTTGATCTTAGTTCTTTGCAAATTGCTTCTGGGCTTTCTGCCAATCATAGTAAGATAACGATTATTTATTCTTTGGATTTTTGTAGGCTGTTAAGAAAGTTAATTAACAGCCTTTGTTTGGAAAAAAAAATCTTATTTAATTTAGTAAACTAAGGTTTGTACAGACTTTGTGTGTGCTGCATTTTTTTGGGTCCATAGCTGGGGCAGAACATCTGCCTTCTGTGCATCCACACATCAGGCATGGGGCCTAGCTGTTCCTCCTTTTCCTCATCAGCCATCTACGGACCTGGGGACTGTTGACTCGCCATCTGGGGGCTAATGGATGGCCTAAACTCTGCCTCTGTTTCTATCTGACAGCTCTGTTTCCTCTTCCCGCTCTGAGCTCTCAGATTACCTTGATGCTGGCCCCAACTTCCACTCTGCTTCCTCATCTGATTTGGCTGCCAGAGGGACTGGCAGCTGACAGGCCACAAAAGAGAGGCTTAAATCATCGATATCTAGACCACACCCTCTCTATGGCCTACAACCAGTTCAGCAGAGACTAAAATCCAGGAAAAGCTTCCTTAAGTTGACAGACGTGAAGAACTTGAAAGCAGAGTGAACCTATGGATCCCTTCTGATCCCTTCTGTTAGTGATATGGTTTATTTCATCAAAGAGAAGCAGTAGAGAATGGAGGAAAACAAAGAAGCTTGGCTTCTTTACTATGCCAAATTTTGTACATTGTTTACAAATGTACAAAAGCTTTTAAAAATGAAGCATAAAATATGACTATCCGACATCTAGAAATGATTTATCAGCCTTCAGATACATTTTAATGAACATGAAAGGTCTTAAAATGTCCTGGCATTATAATTGAGGGCATCCTTTGAGCCGACTTTAATTTTTGTAGGTAAAGGGTTGGCCTGCTTGGCCTTTTAGCCTACCAATATGATCACAAACTCTTCGGATATTCACTGGGCAAATTTTTTTTTTTAAAAAAAAAACTAAATCTGTTCCAGTCTTGTAGGTTTCTCACCTTTGTCCACCCCATACCCCTTGATTTTTGCATGAAGTCACTGGCCATTATGCCAAGCTACTGCTGATATTCATGCTTCAGCTGGCAAGAGTATTTGAAACTTCAAAAGCTGCTTATATTGCACTTCAAAGTTAAAGACTTGTGGTGGGGGGAGGGAGAGAAAAAGAAGCCCAAATGAAGAGCTTTTATGTTTTATCCTCGCTGTCAATAAACTGCACTTAAAACTAAAATAAACAAGATGTTGTCTTTTTTTCTGGGCCAATTAAAGAGGCAAGGGTGCTTGTAACATTCAAGTGATTCCTTTTTTTTCCCACCCAGAATATACATTCGAGAAGGGATTTAATGAAATCTAGAAGGTTTTTTTCCCCCTCAGAAAATTGCAGTGTCTGTCTCGTTATTAAATAACCTAATAGTTTTTCTTTGAGCTAGTCCTTTAGTTTACAAAATAATATTGTAGAACATGACTACAAATTCTCAGTTCCATACTTAAGCATACTTCAAAAAACAAGTCAATTAATAAAATAAATGTAGAGCAAAAGTTTATATCAGGGTCAACTGAAAATTAAGCACAGAACCAATCTATATATTACATTTTTGTAATTTACCTATAAATTAAATATTTACCTATAATAAGTTTTTTTTCTATTATGGTTCATAGTGCCATTCATATATTCTTCTGACTAATCCCAATTCTATTCCATGTCATATAGGGCATTTTGCCAGCTTGTGAATGCATGTTCTAAAGGTAACTTTGGAAAGCATGACCATAGCTTTTTAACCCTTGTTTTAATTTACTGGTATTGTATTGTATTGTATTGTATTGTATTGTATTGTATTGTATTGTATTGTATTGTATTGTATTGTATTGTATTGTATTGTATTGTATTGTATTGTATTGTATTGTATTGTATTGTATTGTATTGTATTGTATTGTATTGTATTGTACTGTACTGTACTGTATATGTACGATGATGTGCATGTATCATTTTTAATTAGATATAATTTATATTTAGGTTAATAGAAAATGTATAATTTTAGATGAAGTGTAATACATATTTTGTATAGTATATTCATTCTAGCAGTTGGTTTCTCTATCAATATTTAATGCAGCAAAGAAATAGTAGTAATAAGTAGCTTCACGCTATTACCAGATAGGTTTCTTCACTTAGTGGAGTGCCTCTACCATTAAATAGCAATAGCACTTAGATTTATATGCTAGTTCACAGTGCTTTACAGCCCTCTCTAAGCAGTTTACAGGGTCAGCATATTGTCCCCAACAATCTGCGTCCTCATTTTACTGACCTTGGAAGGATGGAAGGCTGAGTCAACTTTGAGCCTGTTGAGATTCGAACTCTTGGAGTGAGCAGTGAATTAGCTTGCAAAACTGCATTCTAACCACTGATATCATTTATACAATATTGCTTACAAACTGAATGTGTTATAAGGTTCCTTGGATTATAAGCTAGTTCAGCCATCCCCAAATTGATGCCTCCCAGTACATGAATAGAGATTTCAGGGCTTGAAATCCAATACATCTGGGGATCACTAGGTTGAGGAAAAAGCCTAGTCTCATCAGATACATATATCAGTTGAAATGCTGTAGACTAAGAGAAGGAAACTGTTTTGTTGAAACTGACTAACACTGTTGCCATTCTGGAATTAATGTTTATATACAGGATTCAGCCTCTCAGGAAAATATAAAAACAATGATTTTCTTGGCCTGGTGAACGATAGCATGTTTGGGTTGATTAGAATACTTAATTTTTTTTATTGAAAGCTCCAAAGAACAAAAATATGAACATACCTTTGTAGTCATTGCCAGAAAAAGTCAACTCATTCAATCTTCAGGAGTTCAAGGATATTAACAATGTAGATTGATGAAGAATTTAAAGAAACAAATATCTGTATGCATAGTTATAAATTCCGTATTGTAACACCATGCAAGAATTTGATTTCTGATGTGCCTAATTTATAGAAGTTTACTGTTCTACATTTTGTTGAACATTATTCTCAATATTCCCCAAAGCCTTCATTACTCTTGGTTTTTTTTCTGGCTGTGATGACCTAATACATTTCTATCCTTTTCATTTATTTTGTCTAACTCAGTGCTGGGTTAAATACATATTTTACTTTGGAGTGCAGTGTTCTTTTCCAAGGCTTGGATCAGAACATGTTAAGAATTTTGTTGCATGTATCCCATTGGGATTTGGAGTTTTTGCTTGTTTGATCTCAGTTTATACAGCAAATCCTTTTAGGGGAATTTCAGAAATAATGTTTTATTATATAACCTATTGTGGAATCTGGAAACTCAAATGCGGAAGTCTAGATCTGAATTAAAGGACTTATTAACAAGCTGAGTTTTGGAACAAAGGCTGTAAGCAGAGATGAGCAACCTTATTTTGTCAAGGACTGGAGTTACTTGGGGATTTTGATGGATGAATGTTAGTTATTATCGCTAAAGAAAGCACAGCATGTTAAGAAAGCCCAAACTGGATGGGATCCAGGTCCAATGTCAGGGGAAACAACAGCCATACTTTGGCAATCCTTTGCCCCTCCCTCTCCCCTGACCTCTTTTTAAATAATAATAATAATAATGAATCTTGTCAACATTAGGAGAGGCATCTTGAAGGGTGACTTATCACTCTTTATATTTATCATTGCTATGATTCTACGGTGAGTGATTTTGAAGGAAACAAATCTTGGCTATCAAATAGCAAAAAAAAAAATACTAATGAAAAATCATATTTGCTTTATATGGATGATCTGAAGTTCTATGGAAAAATCAGAAATCAAAATCCAGTCATTGACAACTATTGTAAAAAAAAATTAGCACAGATATAGCAATGGAATTTGGCCTAAGAAATGTGCTATAGTAGCAATAAATCAGGGCAAAATCATGAACAGTAATGGAATTAAAATGCTGAATGGCCAAAGCATCAAGAGCCTTCTAGCTGAAGTATCTGGGCATTTTAAGTTAGATAGCATCATATCTGGACAAGTTAAAAAATGTGATTAATAAAGAATACATCTAAAGAGTGAGAGAATTGCTAAAGACAATACTGAATGATGGAAACATCATCAAAGCCATCAATACCTGGGTCATAGGTGAATTCTATACCTGGGTATGGAATTATTAACTGGACACAAGCTGAACTGGACAATTTGGACTGAAAAACAAGAAAATTATTGACTCTGTAGCTTTAATTTACATGTATTAATCTCTAAGATGATATCAGTACAATAAGAGCCATGGTAGCACGGTGGTTAGAGTGCAGTACTGCAAGCTAATTCTGCTGCCTGCTGGCTGCCTACAATTTGGCAGTTCAAATCTCACCAGCTCAAGATTAACTCAGCCTTCCATCCTTCCGAGGTGGATAAAATGAGGACTCAGATTGTTGGAGGCAATATGCTGACTCTGTAAACTGCTTAGAGAGGCCTGTAAAAGCACTGTGAAGCGGTATATAAGTCTAAATGCTATGCTATTGCTATTGCTATTATATCTTCAGAAAAGGGGGCAGAGGTTTACTACAATTCAAACAAACTGTTAAAGAAGAAAAGTGTGCATTGCCTGATTACAGAAGAGAGCAAGTTAAAAATGGAAACTTAATGAATGTGCAGGAAATAAAATATGAATATTGAAATACCATAATAAAAACAAGAACGAAATTCTGGCAAGAAAATGCATTGCATGGTCAATTTTTGCAAAAGGTTGGGGAAAATAAATACAGGTACAACCTGACAATGACTTACAATTGGAACATTTTTTAAAAAAATGAAGGCATTATTATGGCTGCTAAAGAAGTAGCTATTTGATCTAATGCAATAAAAGCCACAATTGAAAAACTGTTAAATGATTCAAGATACAAATTGTGCAAAGAGGCAGAAGGAATAGTAGATCATATTCTCAACTCATGCAAGAAGATTGCACAATAAATTACAAACAATAGTATAACACAGTCACCAAATGTTATTGTGTGCCAGTAATGAAAATTGGTGGGAATATAGAACTGAAAAGCAGTAAAAAATAAGCGGGCTAAAATATTACAGGATTTCCAAATACAAACTGAAAAACCTTTGGCTCATAATACATCAGATTAAACTATGTTACAAAAGAGAAGTATGGATAATTGATATGGCAATAATAAGGACATACTAGGACAGAAGACAAACAGTTTCAGAAGATCACAAAGTATGAAGATCTGAAAATCAAAATTGAAAGATTATAGCATAAACTGACTGTGGTAGTCCCTGTAGTCATAGGCACACTGGGTGCCATACCAATAAAATAGCACTTAGAAAATCCGTACTTTGATAAAATTTCCATATATCAATTATAAAAGGCTGCACTGTTTGGATCTGCACATATACTACCCCCATATATTATAAAATTGTAGATTCTTGGAAAGAACTTGATATATTTGAAGGCTAATATCAATAACCATAACTGGACATTGGGATTTCACATTATATGAAATGTGAATTTCATATGTAAATAATAAGAGTAGCAGACATGGCAATGGCTTAGAATAGGAAAGTTGAAAAAAGTGGGGCTAATTCTGGTTGCACAAGACCAATACTTAAGAACGAAAGTATACAAAGTTAAATTGGAGAAGACAGCTAAAATCAGCAAATGCTGCAAAAAAGCTGAAGAAACATTGGACCACCTAGTTATCTGCTTCAGGATCATGAATGAAATGCTCCCGGTTCGGACCAAATCGCCTGATCCAGTAGCAATGACAGCAGGTGGTTTGGAGAACCGGTAGCAAAAATCCCTGCCCACCCCCCATGCCCAGCTGACCCGCGCGATCATCAGAGGCTTTTTTTTTTACTTTTAAAAGCATTTTTTCGGCCGAAGATAGTCGGGATAGTCAGAGCCTTTTAAAAGCATTTTTTCTACAACCTGTAGAAAAATTGCTTTTAAAAGTAAAAAAAAAAGTTCGTCATGCCCACCCAGTCACATTACCCACCCACCAAGCCACACCCACAGAACCAAACAAATTTTAGTAACAAATTTTACATTTCACCACTATTCATCCTGAACCACCTTCAGGATGATTGCATATGCTAATGAGAAACAACAGCATGGCCAAATAACAAGAATGATGCATTGGAAGATCTGCAAGAAATACTACTTGCCTGCAAGGAAGAACTGGTGGGACCATAAGATAGAGGAAGTAATAGAAAATGAAGATAGACAGACTATTTAGAGTTCAAATAGACAAACACCTACCGCATAATTTCCCAGACTTAACAATTGTCAATAGAAAAGACCAAACAAAAAACAAAAAACACCTGGATAGCAGATTTGGCAGTACCTGGAAACAACAAAATAGACGAAAAAGAACTGGAGAAAAATCACAAAATATAAAGACTTGCAAATAGAACTATGACTATGACTATGGCAAAAGAAAGCAAAGATAGTACCAATAATAATAGGCACATTGGATAAAATCCCAAAACTTCTAGAACATTACTAGAATTCTATCAATATTCACAAAATCACCATCAGTCATTTGCAAAAAATAGCTTTACTTGGAACAGCTTGCATTGTAATAATTTTAATTCAAAGTCTTTGGAAAGGACTCAATAGGTGAATAAAAAATTTAACAATTTTTATGTTATATAGTATATTATATAATATATTGTTATGTACCCGAATCCCAGCAATTTTCCCTTCTGAAAACAATTTTATAAGAGCTGATTCCTTGCAAAAGGTTTTTGAAATCAGACTGATGATCTCATGAAATTTGGCTAAGAATCATACCCTATCCGGGCACCAAATCCTAGACTGAATCAAAATGCAATCTATGGAACTGACAGCAAAACACAGCAGTCTGAAGAGGAAAATTTAGGGCTTTATATGAAGCAGTGTCTAATCTGGATAAATTGAGGGATTCCAGTAAGTAATTTAGTCCATCTGACGCCTTTGGGGTTTCCTATTAGGGCAGCTGTATATAGAGGGAATCGGTGGGAAACTAGGAATCTGCCATTAGTCAGTTCACTGGTCTTGTATCTATACCTGGAATGATGTTGGTGCATTTTAGATTTATTGGACTTCAAATCCAGTTTGCTCTAGGAAGCATGGACCATTATGTGAGTTGTAGTCCAAAATATCTGAAAAGTATCAATTTTCCTACCCTTGTTCCACACTGATTGGAAACTCAGTGCTTCCAGGAGAATTCTGCTCCTTGATCCTTTTGAATGGAAATGCTTGGAACCCTTTTGCTTGTCAAAAATCTCTGGAAAACCAAGTTCTGACCTAGCATCTTCCACAAAATGTTCACTATGGTTGGGAAAGGGGGAGAGTAAACTCAAGGGAGAGCATGACAGTCCATCAGTGTAGTTAAGTAGCTCTTTGGCTTTAGCTGAGTTATTAAAATTATTTTCAATAGCTCAATAAAGGCTGTAACAGGGAATTGGCTAATCAGGAAATCATTATTTTTTTAAAAAAATTAAATGGACCCCTATTATTTCAGTAAGCTTAAAAATGACCTCTTCTTGAAGAATTATATTAAAGTGCTTTGATTTTACCGATCTAACTAAGGAAGAGGTATTATTATTTTTATTCTAGGGGTTGATCTTCAGAATTACTCACAGGCAGGCTGTCAGTCATAGTAGCAACATAGAGAAGAGAAGTTCTTTGATCTCTGGACAGTTAAAGTTACAAGTAGGTTCCAAGGGAAAGATAAAGTTAATGTGTCATACCGTAAAATATATTTTTCTATTATGAAAAATTGTATGGCAGAGTTGTCTTATTGGTTACAAACTAATAGTGAAGATTACATTAAATTGGAAAAGTTTGGAAACCAATTATTATCTCCACTTCTATTAATTACATTATACTTTGACCTTATTTTGTCAGTTTTATTGAAATAAAAGATTACACTATTTCCCCTAGAGCAATAAAAAAATAATTATTTCAGTAAAAGTCACTTACACATCTTAAATTTTCCTGCAATTTAAACAAAAATTCATATTTTCTCCAAATTTCTCCAAAATTAAATTGTATTTTAAAGACGAACATACATGCACACAAACATATTGCTTTTTTAATGACACAATTGGTAACTATGTGCACAAATCATACTAAACCAAAATGCAATTTGCTTATTTAAGTTTAGGACAATGCGTGACTATTTAGGTTATAAATTATGGTTTATGGTTTATCAACTAATTCTTCATGTTTCCACTATGGCTTAATGAAAACTCTCATACTTAGTCGGTTTAGCATTTGGAGTTATATAAAAAAAGAGAGGTATAGACTTTCACATTAAAGTGATAGAGTGTGTGTGTGTGTGTGTGTGTATTTGTGTAAGGGAAAGACTAAGATGGATAAACTTGTATTTGCAGATATAAAAAGGTAATGATGCATAAATAAGACACTTTTTATTTATTTTATTTAGTGCCATCTATCTCTTAGTCAAGTGATTGTAAATATGTGCAAGAAAAGGTAATTTGTGCAAGAATATGAGACAATATGGAGACTAGTATCTGTAACTAATAACAAATTACTGCACATGAATCATGATATCACACAAATGATGCAATTATATACTTGGATAATCATGTCTTAAACAAGCACATAAATCACTTCATTTGCATCATATATTATGTCACATATGTTGTCATTTGAGCACCCCACTAACCTTCAAATACAGAATAGTAGAAATTTCATTCCCCTCCTACCATATAGCATGTACTTTTCATGATCTCTTATTTGTCTTTTCCTTAAATACAAACATAACTTCTTGTCATTCTTACATATTTCAGGTCTCAGTAGCTGGCTTACAACTGCTAACTTGTTCAAAATAATACTGAGGTACTATTTGCAGAATGATTCATCAAGACTGAGTGGCCTTTCAAATTTTCATTGCTCCAGGTGGTGTTTCTAAACAAATATTTGCACGGGAACACAGCTGAAGTGTGAAGTTCAATATTACTGACAGCATATACTTTTTAAAAACCCTAGGACATTGGTACAACTGTTTTAAAGATTTAAGATGATGTGGGCATGTATTTTGAAGCTAAATAAGCAGAGAGCTCTTAACTTTTATTTATTACTAAATAAGCAATCTCATTTAACATGTTAAAGAAAACTCAGAAGGTTATTGGCTTTGTTAGCGAAATATTGATAAAAATCACCTAAAAGATCAATCTGTTTGGTATCCAAACATTTTTTTCTTAGTCACTAATAGATTCATAGATCACATTAAGTCACAGTGATCTTTGGTTGGTTTGGGTATAGGTTGTTTCAATCCAATGGTTATTTGTAACAATACATAATATGATAGGTACAACAAACCATGATTAATATAAATTCAATCTATTTTTGGTTTTGTACTGGTGATGCATAATTCTTTCCCTTCTAGTGTTCACCTTGACTGAATTTTGTTAGTTCTACATGTTATAAACCAATTTTTTCATTAGGGGCTTATTTATAGCACATTAAAGTGAAACTTTCAGTTTTTGCTAGGAATTACAATAGGCTAGAACAGGGGTGTCAAACTCACATTGTCACATATCATGTGACGTATCAGGACCTTTTTCCCCTTCACTAAACCAGGCATGGTTGTGGCCGGTGCGTGTGACGCATCCAGCCCACGGACTGTGAGTTTGACAGCCTTGGGCTAGAGAAAAACAAGCAGAATATTGTTTGTGACCAAATGCTAAAACAAGTGATAGTTTTCTCAACTTTCTCATTCTTTATGTCTGGTTCAAGAATGTACTAAACTGTAATCCACTTTGGGCTTCTGATTTTCAAAACCTTGTTTCAGGGATTGTATGTTGTATGCATCTAGTCTAGTCAATGTCTTATATTCTTGTACAAATTACCTTTTCTTGTACATACACCCAGAGTAATTTGACTGTGAGATGGGTGGCATATAAATAAATAAAACAAGGTTTCCACCAGAGCTATTTATTATAATGTTTAAAAATTTGATGTAAAGTGCATTGATTGCATCATTATTATTATTTTGAACCCAAAATACGTTTCTGATGATAATTCTATTCATTTCATTCCAGTGGTATAAACGTAAAGGTTCCCCTTGCACATATGTGCTAGTTGTTCCTGACTCTAGGGGACAGTGCTCATCTCCATTTCTAAACCGAAGAGCTAGCATTGTCCGAAGACATTTCCGTGGTCATGTGGCCAGCATGATTAATGCCAAAGGAGCACAGAATGCTGTTATCTTCCCACCACAGGTGGTCCCTATTTTTCTACTTCCATTTTTTACATACTTTCGAATTGCTAGGTTGGCAGAAGCTGGGACAAGTAATGGGAGCTCACCCCATTACGCAGCACTAGGGATTGGAACCACTGAACTGCCAACGTTTTGATCAACAAGCTCAGCATCTTAGTCACTGAGCCACCGCATCCCTACCAGTGGTATAGTGCCTGATAATGAGGGAAATTATCTAAGGGTAGATAGCAGCTATATAAAAATCCCATCAGGAAAACAATGCTGCTAAACAAAAAGAAGCTCACTCTGAAGCAAAGGTATAGAACAGTGATGGCTAACCTTTTCTGGACCGAGTGCCCAAGGCATCTGTGCATGTGCACACACTGAACCCCCAGAATGCACTGTGTGTGTGATCCTGTGCATGCACCCTGCCTCCCACGCATGCACATGTGGGGCCCTGCACACTCACTGCACCCCCATGCATGGTGCACAGCCCCCCGCACACCTCCTATCCTCCCACTCATGCACATGCAGCCACCCTGCACACCCTTCCCCTTGCGCTTGCCTGGCAGAGATCCGACGACCAGCTGGCCAGCGGGAGGCATATGTGCATGCGCGGCAGACCTGAACTAGGGCAACAGTTCACATGCTCACAGAAAGGATGCTGCATGCCACCTGTGGCACACATGCCATAGGTTCACCATCACGGGTATAGAAAATTTGCAGCCTAGGTGTCCAAAAACATTGGACTACATTTTACAATTTGGTGATGGTAATTTTCCAGTCAGGCTTTTGGCTTTGATTTGCTAACAAGATTTTGCTAATAGGCAACATTCCAAATATTATTCAGATAAATCTTTTACTTTTTTCATTTTTATGCTTTGGATGGTATCTAGTATACTTACTCAACTTACTTACTATACATACTCAACTAGCATGTCAAAGAAGTGCCCAGTGATCCTTCAAGTGGCTAAAAGAATAAAATACTTGGGTATTTGGATGTCTTCTAAAAATACTTCTATTTTGGCAGATAATTACACAAAGTTGTTAGCCCAAACAAAGACAGACCTAGAAAAGTGGGAACACCTGAACTCTCCTTACTTGGTAGGATAGCTATGATTAAAACCCATGTACTTCCAAAATGGAATTATTTATTTCAGTCTGCTCCCGCGAGACTGGATAGTGGTTTTTTTAAACTGCTAGATAGTTATGTGAGGAAATTTGTATGACAGAAGAAGAAGCCCCGGATAAAACTTAAAATGCTCCAAGAGACTCCATGTAGAGGGAGATTTGGTCTACCGAAATGGGAGTTTTACTACCAAGTGGCTAATTTAACTTGGATTAGAGACTGGATGCTTTTGAACAGGAAGAGGACTCTTACATTGGAGGGTTATGATTTGTGTCAAGGTTGGCACCACTTTCTATGGAGTGAGAGGGGCAAGAAATGTGGACACTTTAAAAGACACTACCTTCGGAGAATATTATTAGAATCTTGGGAAGGGGTTAGGAACAGGTATTATTCAATGATTCCGATTTGGTTTGCCCCACTAGAGGCAGTAACACATGCAATAAGGAATATAATAAGGAATATAATATAATAAGGAATATAATAAGGAAATACCATTGACTTATCAGGATTTGCTTGACACTCAAGGGGAGTTGAAGACCCGAGAGGAGCTTATGAAACAGAGCAAAAGAATAAAGAATACATTTGAATACTGTCCAGAAAGATGTAATTGCCAAGCAAATACATCCATTAAGATGTTTTTAAAAATCCATTAAAATAGAATAGCTATTTTTCAGCAGAATGGTTGGAGACAGATACCTTTCTAATATTTCTAAAGAAAGCAGAATGCTTTATCTTGTTAAATAATGAAGTATCAAATAGTTATGCCAGGCATAAACTCCTCCAAAGATACTCTATAGATAAAGGTAAGGTTTTTTAAAACCATCCCAGTAGGACCACTCTTATATCATGGTTAAATAGCAAGAAATTAATGTTTGTAAAGTATGAGAGTCTATTTCAAACTTTACAAACATTAATTTCTTGCTATTTAAACATTGGTATCATATTTTAAGTTTGTGAAAATGGTTCAAGTATTGAACCAGATCAGGGAGACCAAGGTTCATCCATATTCATCCATGGACCTTAACTGGATGATTTGGGACAAGTCACTGCCATCAACCAAAGCTAACTTGTAGAGTCTTTAATGAGAAGAAATGAAGAGAGCTTGATGTCTCAGCTAAGGTAAAGATGCAAGAAAGATGAACAGATTTCCTCATTATTTGTATATACTTTTGGGGCTATTCTAACCTCCATCACCCCTTACATATATCAGCTGAATACTGCTACTAGATATTTTTTTACAAATATTAAAAGGCTTTTGCTATGTTCACACAATAGATTAAAACATAGATTTCTTTATTAAATAAAGAGCTATTGATTTAATTCACACAACACATTCACACAAAACATAAAACTTACAAATTATACTGGTTTGTATACCTAATCTGGTAACCAAAATTAAACAAGCACATTAAGGCTTAGAATTAACCCAGTATTTAAAACATAAGATATAATCTGATAGGATTGCTAACATTAAGAGTCAAGAATTATAAATTTGAAAAGGATTCTGTGAGGTCATCTCAACAAGCTCACAAAACCCTTGGGGAACAAACAGTCTGGTCTAGCATACCTTACAGTTCTCCTATAAAAGAGAAAAAGATACCTTATTAAAATGATTAAAAACAGATGGTTATGCAGAAAGTTACATTTCCTTTTACCATGCAACAGTGTTCAGTCTTGTAACACAATAGGCAAAATAAATTAAAATGTCTACAGCCATGAAGTGGCCTCTTCTTTAAGCAGACCATATAATGCTAAAACATACAGACACAAAGACAAAATTAAACTTAAATTGTGATGCGGTAATGTTTGTACAGTGTACCAGTGCTTGCCATCTTGTTTTGTCCCTGGTGACAAACCATGTCTCTTATAAAAACATTCCAATGATCAATTTATTTGTTATATTCTCATTCTTTTCTTTATCTTACCAAGTCATTTTTATCTACAACGTATGTATTTCCATTCCTCAAAGAGGCAACAAGTATTTGTCCAGGACCATTCGATTGATACAGGTAATCCCTGGGTTACAAATGTTCCATTAGTGAATGTTTGAAGTTATGCAATAAGCGCTGCCTAGCATTTACGAATAAGTCCGGAAATTACAAAACTTGCAACACCACGGCAATTGTTCGCTCTTACGAACAACCGCAGAGGCTCTGTAACATTTGTCCTGCACATTGCAGCTCGGAAATGGAGCTTCCGAGTGGTGGATCTGAAATCTGAAATGGCGCTCCCAGGGGGCTGGGCAAGACGCCTCCAGAAGCTCCATTTTGGCCAGCATTGCACCAGGCAAGACCTGTGGAGGCCTGAACAGAGTGTGTTCTGGCCCCGTGCCCAGAAAGAACCCCCCCTCAGACACCCAGAGGCTAAGGAACTGGCAGGCAACCAAGTGAGATGATAACAAAATGACGGCAGCACTCCGCAGTTGCTTGTCCGTCACATACACACCACAGCTAAGATGCCAGGCCGATTCAACACCGGGATCCACGTATCTTTGTTTTTGTTCGTCACAAAGATATACCTACGATCCCTCACTTATATAGTCTAGTAAGAGGCGTGGTCCACCAGCTAATCACGACCACGCCTTTTCCTCTGCTGGGCTCTCCTGTCTCTCCGACGCTGGCGAGGGTCCAACCAAAACTCGCTTCCCTCGTCAATGTCCTCCTGTGGCTGCGGGGACGAGCTTGGCTCTGGGCATATCTCCTGCCCTTCGGTGTCCTCCAGAGGCATTGCCAGAGAGGAGAGTCCTGGAGAAGGAGGCCTTGCCAACTCCTCTCCCTCACTCTCAGAGTCCTCCCCTGCTGATGACGCAGGCTCAGGCAACGGAGCCACAACAGAGTGTTAGAGGGGCGCACACAGCTGAAAGGCTGGAGAGGAGACTGCTTGCTAGATCTTCACAAGGTAAATGACCCGGTGCAGCAGATTAGGTGGATGGGGGAAGCAATTGTGGTGAGCATGAGGTATTTTAGTGGGTCGGGGAGGCCTTGGGTGGTCTTAGGCAGGTGACCTGTTCCATCATTAAATTCCCCCCGCCCGGCCTTTCCCACCCTGAAATAACTCATGGGCATTTAACAAACCGCACATTTGATTAGCAAATGTATGGGTAAAAGGTGGGAATGATCCCGTTCAAGGTACAAGATTACTTCCACAAATCCTCGGGGTTATGAATGGAATGGGCAGGCACCATTACATTCGTAAGTTGAGGACTACTTGTACTTCTTTTAGTCTTTGGTCTTTTTAGTAACCCTATTCTATGCCCATTTTAAATTCATTTGATTTAAAATAAAAGCCAAATCTATGTGTGCTTATCTTTTTGAGGTCGGGATGAGATTAACTGGAACATTCCTGTTGTTACCATGAAATCCTGGGCTAACCTAGATCTCATTTCTAAAGCATGAAAACTGAAAACCCTCAGGATTCTTAACACCAGCCTTGATATTTATTTGATGCTGAAAGGCTACATTCAGTCATTATACATTGTTCAAGGTTTTCATCCTCCATCTTTTAATAACTATAATGATAAAGTACAGAACTTTATTCCTGCTTCAACTTTCAGAATGTTTCTTATCTCATTCCATGTTCCTTAGGTTCTCTTTTGCATAAGTCAGAATGTGCTTCTTACATTAATATTATATTCTACTATTATGCCTTCCAGGCTGATATTCTTAATTTTCTAAACTCATAGTATAAATCTGACATTCTTAAGTCATTACCTGTTTCACAGTCTGCATGTAGAAAATATGCTAGTAACTGACTTACATTTCTCCACCTTCAGTTTTCTATTATTATAGTAATCAATCTGATTCTTAATATTCAGATGCAGATTTTATTTGTGTTGCTTGAAGCAAGTTTTAGTAATGAACAAAGTATTCTCTTTTGCAAAATTGAATTATTCTATTTTCTGTTTTTTTTATTGAATATATTTAATTCAAATTTTCCAGAAATGTTCCTGTTCATCAAGTTTTGCATTTCAATTATCTGTTAATAGTATATATTATTTATGAGTATTACTATTAGTACCTCTTGCAATCTGCCATAAGGTTGCTTGTTGTCTTCCACTTTACATATCTATTAGGTACCCATATATGTAATGTAGAACTGAATATCCACAAATTCTAATATATACAGTTCTATTGTTCATTGAATTACAGTAACATTTCTAATATATGTTTTGAGTGTCAATGTAAAGTGGTTCATTCTTGTGTACTTAAGAGAACTTATTCCTAAAACATCCTATTTAGAATGTTTTATTTTAAGTTTGACAGTTTCAATTTTTCCTTGTTTTATATTTCTGAAATTCCATATTCCGATTTTATATGTCTTTGTAAACTGTCTTTCAATATTGGCGTTATCAGTAACCAAGTGTCTTCGTGGCTTTCGTCTGATTATACATAATATATAGATCTAGTTATGAAAGCTTAGTTTTTCAAATAATTAAAGTAGTAGTTTTAGAGTTGGCAGATGATATGTATTTTTCAATTTTTTGTAAATGCTTCAGCCATGTTTATATAGTTTGTAGACAATTAATGTCGAACTAGTTTGCTACTGCAATCTTCTGAATTTGATTTTGGAATTTCTCTTAAGTGAATTAGCTTCCCTCATGTATAAAGAATACTACCTGTCTCATCCCAATTGTGGATTAATCTCTAGGTTCACCCTTCTGCTTTCAAACTTTCTGGAAGAATCACCCTTCCAAGAATTCATCATTTAAAACTTAGAAAACCTGTTTATCATATTAAGGTGGTGATACATTGAAAAGGAAAACACACACACATACACACACTTTTGACTGCAAAGTATATATCTAGTCATATAGCCTCATCTAATGAAACAGGAAGAATTATTTGGAGAAAGAGAAGAAATTAATTGAAGTGATCTTTAGAAAGATCCTAGAAAGGAAACAAAATCATGAGAAACAGACAAAGTTTAAAAAGATCAGTTTGTTGAAAAATATTTCATGGGAAGAAGATTCTTACCAGTCCTTTATCAATCCAGTTTTGATACACAAAACTGCAAAATGTCATATGCCAAGCAAGTGATTGGGTATAGAAGAATTTGCTTCTTAAGTGTCTATTCTTAGCTTTCCGAAGAAAACTAACCTCTTTGGCTTGTACTCTAGTCTTCCTAGCAACCTTTCCTCTGCCCCAAATGCTATAAAACTAACCCACTAAGGAAATTGACTGGGATACTTTATGGATGACCGAGCATCTGACATTTTAAAAGAAAGCTATGGTCAATACTAAAAATCAGACACTACACACCTTAAATTTTACACCAATGCCTGTGTGTGTTCCATCTGGCCTCCTATGTCACAGCCTCAAGCCAAGGCCTCCCACATAGATCACCACATTTAGCTTCTTGAAAAACTGTAAGTAGTAATGAGAAGAGCCTTCAGTGTTCATCAAAGGACACTGACTCCATCAGAGACTGTGGGTTGATGGTCTTGTATAAAATACCTCATTGGCTGTAGACCAAAAGCTGTAAATAGACTATTACTTTAAAAACTAAAACATCCTAAAAAGATCATGTTTCTTTAATAGCATTACATAAAAACTTTCAGAGAAGACACACACACAATATACTGCAATCTTTTTTTTTTGAGCCCTCTTCATTTAGTTAGAATGAAATACAAGAGATTTCTATATTCCAAGGTACAATCATACTTATGCATTTATTTATTTGATTTGATCCTGTCTTTATTACTTTTAAAAATAATTCAAGCTAGCAAATTCTTTTTCTTGTTTAACAGTTAACATTTTAATATGCTTTAGGTTCAGGAAATCACATCAGCATGCTATTTTATTATGCGATTAATTCTACAGGGTTGCTAGACTGGATAGAAAGACTGGATTCACACATCTCCCTAAGATGTATCATGGTTTGTTTAGTTTTGGCTTGGCTTGAGCGATATATAAAGCCACTCATATATCTAACCTAAAACAGGCTTGCTTGGTTTTGGCTTAAAGTGATAAGTGAACTCAGCCACAAGAGCCTGTAAGCTATGATTTATAGTTTAATGTAATGTAACATATGAACATAACCAGTGAATGGCACCAAGTCACCTCTTTAATGTTGGACGCTGCATAGAACCTTCAATTTTGTCTTTTGAGCCCCTAATTCAATACCCTTAACAATCTTATTGAATTGGTTAAGATTGGAATTGTAATGAGAGATCCACAAGTAAAGATCTGTAAGAAGACTAATATATTCAGTTGCCCTATTTTTTGCACATTCCTTTTATAGTATGCTCTAATGATTAGTTATTAATTTTTTTCTGAAAAATCTCAATCCAACAGAATTCATAAGACAGGAATTATATAATAATAAATGTTCTTGCATCAGATATCCTAGCAAGACATAGCACTCCATTGAGTCAGCACAACATCTCTTCAATCATTTCTATTGCCTTTTCACTAATCTCCATGTCGTTGATGCTGATATTGTGGTGATCTGATACCTAACTTTAAGCAACCAATTTTTATCTCCAATCAATCCCTATTTATATCCTTCCTCTCTCAGTGCAGAGTGCAGAGAATGACATACCATCTCAGTGCAGAGAATGACATACCATCTACAGTTTAGTATCTGGGCTTCAGACCGAACACACAGATGCAACTCAATAGTTGTATCTTCATAATTTACAAGCACATAATTAACTGAACTATCTCTTTTTGAAACAATGCAATTATACTTCAATTAAACAATCACATTTTAGCTAAGGATACATACATGCTACCAGCTTTCACTCCATCCCATGTCTCCAGCAATTAGTAGTTGTTTTCTTTACTTATGACCTTGAAATGTAGAGAACACTATGAGCTCACTCTATTCCTCTGCAGTAAATAAAGAAAAAAACCTGCAAAACATGTAAACTCATACATGTCCTTGCCCTTAGGCTATCATTGGATGTGGGGTAATGAAACCATCCATTGGAAAAAAATAAATATATTTGTTTATTTAAAAGATTTATGTAGTCATCCATAAGCAGTTCTGAGCGGCTCACTATAAACTAAGAAATTGGTAAACAAAGAAATTGGTAGTGTTCTAATAATATCTTTCATCATATGTATTTGTGTAGATTTGTTTGGTAGTCTACCAATAATAAATAAATAAATGGCTAAATGAAGACCAGGGTAACAGTTTTTTTTAAATAATCTAATGGCTTGTTGGATGCCAGAGCACCATTTCTATATAATCTTAACAACTACTACTTTTGACTTACGTAGATGAAATGAAAGTATATTGATAATTTTGCAATCAAGCACTTTCTCCAATAGTTGTCTGTTTTTACAGTGTTTAGATTGGGGGACAATGATATAACTTCTATTGAAGAAGAGACAAATTCCAGAAACAGATGCTACAATTCTATGGGGGAAGGGAGAGAAAAGAAGTAATGGCTGGCGGAAGGCCCAGAGATGAGAGGCAAGGTGAGAAAACAGTTGCTGCCAATAAGAAAATTAGTTGCTTCTAAGATCTGCAAAACTGCAGCAATTCACATGAAATTATCAACCAGTTGCGATTTTGCAGAATATATGATGAGAATCAGAAATAAATTGACTCAGTTCCCAGGACTATGAGGTCAGTCAATTCAGAGCTGATCTTTAAAAATTGGCATTAAAGTGCTCTTGGTGTGTTATGTGGCCACAGTCCATTTAGCTCAGCATGATCTACCATGGGGGTAGAGCATGGGGTGAGGACTTATGAAGTAATGCATATTGTGACATTGGGGTACAAACTTTGTACTTTTGTACTTGCATTGTGATGTTGCACTCAAGTACATATTCTTGTCAGCAGTTTGCTGTGCTAAATAGAGATGCTGTGAGCAGTAATCCATGTAATCCATTCTAGAGAATTTCAAGTGAAGGAATACTCTGACTCAACTAATTCTTCTAGTTTGGGCAAGAAAAAAAGATAAAAAGACAAATTCTATTAGCACTGATTTCTGACATTTAGTATTTTACAAAAGCACTCCACAAGGATGTTTAATTAGCATGTTTTTAGCTTTCTCCTATGAGAAACTTCCCCCCCCCCTCAAAATATATTTGGGAGGTCAAAAGCAGCTCCTCAATTGTCAGTGAAAAATAAACTTGCTAATTTAAAAAAATTATTTTTAGATCATCTATTTTTAAATTTCTAAAATTAGTCTAGAGATAACAAAGTAGTTAAGCAAAGTCCTAGACTACTTCATTACCTTAGTTATTAGCTTGACAGACTAAGTGACTCTCCCATTAAACATCAATGACAGAAGAGTTGGAGGGTTTAAAAGGTCAATAACTACTTTGATAGGCTTCTCTTGTGTAGCTTCTGTGAGCTTAAACACTGACAAGCTAATTGCTCTTTTTTCCCTAATTAAGCAAACCCTTCTCTATTAGCCTGTTTATCATGATTGCTCATTTTCAAGACCTTTCAAGATCTAACCTAATATAAATTCATTAGTGAATCGCAGAAATGAAACCAACCTCAACTAGTTGACTTTATTAACTTGGGGGGTTGTGGAAAGGCAGCAGGAATTCAGCACATAAAATATAGGAGCCAAAAATAATCCACCTCATGTATCAAGCTGGAATTTGCGAAGAGAAAAAGATGGATAATTTTTAGTTGTATAATCAAATCTAGACACAACTGGGCAACTCCATGAAGATAACTGAACAACCAATGTTGGTCAAGAAGGCTTCACTTTGACATATGGATTTTAGAACAAAGTTTTTTAACAGGTGTTTGTTTTTTATTCAATCCTGTATGAGGAAGTAGCTTTTAGTACATGCATTAATCTGAGACAAAAGATATATATACAGTAACTACAGGACTGTCTTCTCACAGCAATTTCTGCTTACCCAATAAATTCCTGAAGTAGGGATTGTATTCAGGCCTCGTCTCTAAGAATACCACCATAAGAGTTCAAAGCCAATCTGACCATTCTGTTGAACAGCTTTCCCACTGGGATCAGACCATCACCAAACCTATTGGCATTTTGAAAAGCCATGAAGATCTGACTTTTCCAGAAAGCTTTTGGACTTGGCTTTCCCCCTTTAATAAGTTACACATAGTTACACCTATTTATATGTTTTTTCTCTTGATATATTGTAGTTGATTTATTTTATTGATTCATTTTATTGTTATATATTTTGATATATTGTGTTATCATGCTTTTAATCTATTTTTAAAATGGGGTATAGAATTGCTATATGGTGGAAGTAGCATATGAGTAATACTACTTAATAATGTAAGATGGAATTCAGCTTCTGCTACCCAAAAGAATGTCTCCTATATAATTGCTTATACAGAGGCATAACTAGTGAAAACCAGACTTCATCAAGGATCATTAAAGAGGTGAATTTAGCTCCTAAATAATTTCTGATTTGCTGACTTGATCCAGAACATCATAGATAGAGCATTGTCCTTGACTGGGCAAACAAAAGTCAGTTTCCCCGTGGAAGCTAGCTTTCATTCAATCCTCACTTTCTGCAACATTGAAAATAAATTCTCAGGGGGGAAAAAAAGACAGGAGGAGGAAAGGGAATATGTAAATCTAAACAGAAGGCCCAAATAATCACTGCCCGATCATTTTCTCTGCAATAAACATGTGCTAACAATTTTACTCAAGAGTTACTCTATTGATTTAATTTGCAATGTTAAATGTTGTCTTCCCTGTTTTCTCTATGTTTAAAATTTTGAATGAGATCTGTTTCATACCTCTGTTGTTTTATTTTTGTTGTTTAAATTTTTCATTAACGCTTTCCTCATGTGCATGTTTACATAGCTATTTGTGGTGTTTTAAAAGATGCTTTATGGTTTGTTAAGTTGTTACTTATGGGCACAATTCTTTTCTACAGATGGGCAGAAGGGCTAAGAACTTCCTAGTTAGGCAGCCTTAGAAATCCTTATTGGTGGCAGCTTAGGCAGTTATCCTTTGACAAGACTTTACCTCTTTCTATAAAAATCATTGTAATTCCTCTCCTAGGAAACCCTTGAAGGAACATTTTCTATGTTTTTGCTTTAAACGTCTCAAATGTTGGATTAGGATTTTAGAAGGGAAACTTCCTTATAAAGTTGTACAAAGTTGCATATTACAATTCATTCATTTAAATGCTTACTATCTTTCTTTCTTGTGTGCTTGGGACAAAACACCTGTCCATCTAGGTCAGTATTGACCTTCTATATCATAGCTCCTTGAAATGTAAAATCAATTTTAACTTCACCTAACCCTAACCCTGACATTTTTAACTGGAAATATCACCTATTATATATAATAATTTCTGCATTCATCACAACTTTCTTGGTGCTCTAATGATATGCAATCCTACTCAGTATCATATGATTCCAACCATTTGCATGGCCCTTTAATATTTCAACTAACTGGTAACATTTAGCCAATATTAGCATATTTCAAAAAGGGCCAGACTGCTTAGCACTTGAATGGGAGACCAGGAGGATCTCCTAGCAATACGTTAAACTGAAACATTGAAAAAAAAATCCCACAAGAGAATTAACTATTTTCTTATTGTTGCCTGAATATGTCCATGAAGTCACCAGAAGTCAAATTTGACTTGAAAGAGAACTTGAAGGTCATTTCTGATGGAAGCCAGAAGCAAATAAACTTGGTTCAACTCTACATACAACATTAATTCTAAATGGCTTCTTCTAAACCCATTCCACATTATGGCTCTATCTCCCCGCCCTCCTTGGGCAAGCATATTTAAACCGATCATAAGATTCATGGAGAAGGACTTCACTTACTTTACAATAGAGATTATGTTCTATCTTGGCAAAAAGCTTCACACACAAATTGACTGCAGTAAAGCTGCTGCTTGACTTGTTAAATATTCTGCTAAGAAGAGTTAGTGTGATCCTGTAAAGAAGGCTGAAGCAAGAGCTCACCATAGGCAGCTAAGCAGGAAAGGCAGAAATCTAAACCAAATGCCTGGTCACTTCTCCAGTGGTTGCATGGGATTAAATTTATCACATGGGGGAAACATGGAATTTGGACAGAATAATTGTTCCTCATATATGGCACTTCTACCAAAGCAGTTAAAGTGAGTTTTATTGAAACTCACACAGTTTCAATAAATTTCCACACATTATACAACAGACAGAATATGAAGTGTAACTGAAGGAACAAAAAACAAAACAACAGCTTGATTTGATCGATGTACAAATAAGAGCAAATACCATAGCTGGGAATAAATTAGTAAAATCCAAAACAAGGTAAAATACAAATCTACAAAGAGAGAAGTTGTTTGACTTAAATCAGTTAGTCATACCTAGCACACTGAATAGTGGCTGATAAGACAAGTAGGTAATACAACTTTTTTTAAAAAGCATTGAGTATTGAATAAATGCAAAAATGTATGCCCATATTGCACAGGAAATAGACTTGGAAGGGTGGCTGAATTCAGAAATTGGATAAGGCTTCTTAATTGTGCTATCCTGATTTAAGAAGAAGAAAGCAAAGATTAAAAGAAAAGCAGCCCCAGATGCACATATGCACAGAAAGGATGACTGGCTGCATGAAATATGAAACCTGAACAGTTGTTCACAAGTTAGATTTCTATTAGATGATTTATTCCATCCGTTCAGAAAAAGTTGCATGCATTAAATCACTCTGGTGAGGATATCCTTAATCTACTAACTTCCATAGGTCAGATAAGACTAAGTCCAGAGAAGCCTTGGATCCAAGCCAAGGAAGATAAGAGTTGATGAATCTGATGCATATGATCAATACTATATAGATAAGAATGATGTAATAAAGATACATAAATCTCATTCTGAAAGAAAGAAAGAAAAATAATAGTCATAGAAGTGGGACTTATAACCAAATAGGGCGGAGGTGTCACACTCAAGGGTCGGATCCAGCCAGCAGGGTGCTTAGTTCTGGCCCACGGAGCTGCCATGGAAACAGCAAAGAATCAGCCTATGGTGCCTCTGCCAGAGAAAACAGAGCTCAGGAGGGCTGAGCATGGCTGTCCCATACTCTGTTTTCAGCTGCAATGGTCTCCTGCAGCCCTCTGCCAGCGAAAATGGAGCTTGGGGCGGCCACATGTACCCCGCTCCCCCCACCCCACCCCAAGTCCTATTTTGCTGGCAGAGAGCTGCAGGAAACCATTGCGGCCAAAAACAGTGCTTGGGAGCCCGTTTTTGCTGGCAGAGTGCTCGGGCCACCTGAGACAAGTGATGTCATGCTGGCCACTTTCAGAAATTAGGGTTGTTTAATTACGGGAAGTTTTTAAGAAGAGACTGGACAGCCACCTATCTGAAATGGTATAGGGTCTTTGCTTGAGCGGGGAGTCCCTCCCTGATCTTTTCTGATTAAAATTGGACAATAAAGTTCAGATTCCATTAGAAGAACTAAACAATTTATTGGAATAGGTGGTCCTGCAGGTACCCAATTGTCAAACCATAAGAAAAACAGCACCTTAAATTTTACTCAGAAACAAATTGGTAGCACAAGTGGCCTCGTATGCTAGTCCTATATGCATATGAGCCTAGTATTATACACATATTCAAAACTATAGTTTTTGAATATTTAAAGGCAGCCTATGTAGAACACATTAAGTATCTACCTAAATGACAATAAGGGCGAGAGTTACCATAAGTCAAGTTCCTGTGCATTACATAAGGTTGCAGTTGGTATACCAACTGAAGCTCTGTAAAAAAATCTCTTTAGTGTTGGCTTCTACTTGATGTTCATATAGAAGCCTTGAGTCTAGAAGGACATCCAGATCATAAACCTAGTCTTTCAGAGGTGGTGGTTGCCCATCCAGACATAGCATGAATGTTAACAAAGAACCTCAATGTACAAAAGTACATCCATCTTCCTTCCCTCTATGTATTTATCAACTCATTTTCACACTTGGACTTGAGAGAAAGAGGGAGAGAGAGAGAAACTTTTCATTCATAAATTTATATTCTTGCATTCTGAGTTCCAGTCTTCTACATGAATCCATAACCATATGAGCCCATAATTACCAAATGGTTTTAGTAAACTAAATACTGTTTAATAAGATAATGAAGGCATAGACTAGCTTGCCAATCAAATGGATGCCATCTGAGGAATTTCTTGGTAACAGCAACAACTTCCAATTTGGACACATTTTAGGCAATTATGTTTGCCATTAGTAAAATCAAAGCCCAGTTTTGTTCCAAGCTTATGCTTTGCTGTGACACTTACAATCACTATAGCTTTTGCTATGCAATCCAGCACACTCAGATTGTGTTAAACAGGTAACAATAGTTTCTGGAAGTTACCCTTTCCTGGGGTTGTGGCCTATCGGCAGCCAGCACAACTAGCTGCACCGTCAGATGAGGAGATTGAAGGAGAGCATGGGCCAGCTTTAGAAGGCTCTGATAAGGAAATAGCATCAGAGACAGAGGCAGACCCAGGACCTTCCATCCTCCCCCAGGTAGAGAGGCAGGTGTCTTCGGGGTCTGAGCTGAGTGAGTGGAAGGAACAGATGGGGCGCTTCCCAGATGCATGTATATGCAGAAAGGAAAAGAGAGGAGAGCAAAGGAAAACAATAAGCTGGCTCCCAAGGAAAAGCAGAAGTGGACGCTAGCCAGCCCCTCCTTGGCTGGGAAATAAATAGTAGAGGTGTGGGAGTGACTGGTTGTCACAGACAACCGTTCGCTTTTATGATACAGTAAGCAATTCAGATTTCTTGGCCAGGTCTGTTGGAATTAATTACAATTTATTTTGGTTTATCTACGTGAATAAAAAACTGTTCCTAGCCTAGAAAACGGGTTTGTTTTTACTGCGAGTAAGCGGCTTATCATTACTTGCTAAGGTTGGGTCAGACCACTTGGATTCATGCAACACACTGAATCAAACACACTAATTATGATAATGATACAATACTCTAAAATAGCTAATTTTGATGTGATTATGTCACATCAACCCAAACCATATGGTAGAGTTGCCTTTATAATGCCCCAAAACTTTCAGCTGGAACGAAATATTTACATTCCATACCTGAGAATGCAGTGACAAAGGATTTTCTCAATAATGACACTCTGCATTTAATGACATCTGCCAATATGAATTGACAATGACTTTGCTTATTATAAATTTAGCTGATAATTTATGCTCATACACAGACCTATATGACAATAGTGAGGAGGAGCTCTGGTGGCTCAGCAGACTAAAAGCATTGTAATTAAACACCAGCTGTCTGCAATTACTGTGTTCGAATCTCGCCAGGCTCAAGGTTGACTCAGCCTTCCATCCTTTCTAAGGTAGGTAAATTGAGGACCCAGTTTGTGGGGGCAATAAGCTGACTTTGTATAAATATACAAAAGTATGAAGGCTATTGCTTAACGCATTGTAAGCCACCCTGAGTCTCCAGAGAAGGGCGGCGTATAAATCAAATTTTTTTTAAAAAGACACTAGATCCAGAACAGGAAGACTCAGGACTGGGTGGGGGAGCCCCAACTAGACCATCATTTCTGATTTCCTAATATTACATAGAAAATCACTTAGAGGGTAGCTTTAGAACAGAGAAATATAACAAGTATCACAGAAGAGGATAGAATCCATTTCTACAAATGAGTGTATCTTGTTTCTGCTTATAGAAAATAAGGGATAGATAATGCACTGTAATTTTTTTATTATTTTACATTACAGAGCCCATACTCCTTGGCCTTTGAGCATTATTGCTGTAGCTGATGGGAACTGAAGTCCAATATCTGTGGCATGTTGTCACCTGCCTGACTATAAGCTAGAGAAAGTTTTAGGGTGAAGATTGTCTCCAGCTCTGTATGTATTTCAAAGCAAATGTATTCTTCCCTTTTTTTATATGTCTGTCTTCTTTTTATTCCTTATTCTGATGTAATTTTTGTTCTGTTTAGAATTTCAAATGCTCTCCCATCCGCCATCATTTCCCTACTTCCTTAGATCAAAAACTGTTAAATGTCCTACAAAAGCTTCTGAGGCTTATAGAGTTGAGCTCCAACCGTAGATAGATAGATAGAATTCTTTATTGGCCAAGGAGTTTGTCTTGGTGCATACGCTCTCAGTGTACATAAAAGAAAAGATACATTCGTCAAGAATCATAAGGCACAACACTTAATTATAGTCATAGGGAACAAATAAGCAATCAAATCATATTAGCAAACAGTCTATATAAATCATAAGGATACCAGCAACAAGGTTACAGTCATACAGTCATAAGTGGGAGGAGATGGGTGATGGGAACGATAAGAAGATAAATAGTCATGCAGACTTAGTAAATAGTTTGATAGTGTTGAGGGAATTATTTGTTTAGCGGAGTGATGGCTTTTGGGAAAAAACTGTTCTTGTGTCTAGTTGTTCTGGTGTGCGATGCTCTATAGCATCATTTTGAGGGTAGGAGTTAAAACAGTTTATGTCCAGGATGTGAGGGGTCTGTAAATATTTTTACAGCTCTCTTTTTGACTTGTGCAGTATATAGGTTCTCAATGGAAGGCAGGTTGGTAGTAATTGTCCTAATTATCCTATAATTAAGAAATATTAATTAATTAATTAATATCCTATAGAAGTCTATGTTTGGTTAGGATTACAGACACAATATGAAAATACCTGAATAAATAAATTTCAGACAAACTTGATGACTTTCTAATACATTATGGCTAACTCTGTCATTCATTGGAAATTGGGAGATCAGGTACAGTACATGGTGCTTCTGTCTTTTGAGTCATGAGGTTTTGAAGCCATAGGTATTTCTTGACTTGTGCCAAGTGGAAAATTCTGCACTTTTTGTCTCTGACTTGTCATGTGATCTGATGAAAGAAAATTTGCTTTCCAATTCATTTCAAATCGAAGAGGGTTTGGTGAAAATCTCATGGGCAAAGTATGGCGAACATGCTCTTATTTCAAAATGAGTTTGTCTGTGTAAATATGTACCTTGAGAAACGAGGGGAAGAGATAATGCCTAGGAATGATTACATAAGAGAATGTAAGTATAGCCTATAGCTGCATAATGTGTGGAAAAATAGGCTTTGAGGCTATAAAGGAGATGGCAGTAGGTGTGTACTTTCAGACTTGGACATTCTGATAATGTAGTCTTACAATAAAGTAGAAGTACCACATAATTCCTGTCTGGTATACCTGAGTAAGCTAACATGGCCCGTCTTTCATTATACAACTATCTCTCAGGTTGTCTGATTTATTTCTGCCTTTCTATGCTTCAGCAAAGTCTGTACCACACAGCAAATATCCCACTTAAGTGTGGGTGACCTCCCCAGTACTCTCATACTGTTTCCTTCATTGCAGCAGCAATTTATTGCAAACAGCCAAAACCTACAGCAATGAAATAGGGACTTTTTCCCATTACTTACTATTTCTGGGGAAGTTAATATTTGCTTACTTATCTCTTGCTATTTTCTATTATGGTGCTCCCTTTTTACAGTATCATCTACCTCCCAGAAAGCAGTTTATGAGCTGACGTGCTGGGGTTAGCAAGACCAAATTCCTTTGTGGTTGTGGACAGTTCACATACCCAAGAACCTGTTAATTGGCATGAGAGAGTTTATCAAAACGTCCTAGGACTTTTATAGTTTAAGAAGTGTGAACAACAAGAAAGACTGTAGTGCAGGAAAGATGTAACACCATCTGTAATGATAAACAACATTTGGAAACATCATCAAGACAAATCTGAAATAAATTCTCAAGTTCCTAAAATGAACTATAAAGAAAAAGAAATAAACTTTGAAGGCAGTTTTCAATGGTTGTTATTCTAGGCAGAGTCTAGACAGTCATTGTTTTGGGAGGAACAAATGGCAAGAAAAAGGGAGTGGAGGGAAAAAAACCTCTGGAGGATTAGTTCTTCATTCTTCCAGAATTCTAAGAAAGAGGAGGGAAATGAGAGAAATACCCAAATCCCTTCCCCCAAAATACAAACGAGACAGTCCATTATATCTCCTCTTGGAAATCTCAACATTCCCAACCACTGTGGAATCCTGAGTGGAGTTTGGAGTCATTTCTTAAACTACAATGTAAATGGCCTACTGTAGTCATTTGTTTCCTATTTAATGCAATCATAAAACAAGCTGCTTAAAAACCTTTGTAAACAGCAGCTGTACAAGCCCTGACAATCATTTCGTTCTACCGCCAGATGAGTAATAACATGAGTTAAAGGATTAGGTCTGTCCATCAAAATGTACAGCACAGTAAAAAGCAGAACTGGATGCTTTTACTTCTGAAAATGCAATCATCTCTACGTACCAACTTTTTTATGTGGAAGAAAAAGTCTCTAAATAAAATTCTGATTCCAATCTGGTTTTCAAGCTTGCTTAAGGACGAAGCAATAGTTGCACAACTTCATTTTCAATTATCCTTCACCAAGAATTTGTTCTTCATCCTTTATCATTAGATATAAGTATTCTTTTTTGAAAATATTTTTATTATACATTTTCCTTTATTATACATCACATTTCCAGTTTTGCAACAACAGTGTACTGGCTGTATCAAATCCTTTTTAAGTATACATAGTATTATACACCCTGATTATAACCATTATTATCGTAGTCATACAGTATAGTCTCTTTTAAATACATAATATTGTACATCATAGTTATAACCAGTGGTGGGTTGCCCCCAGTTCGCACCAGTTCTATAGAATTGATAGTAAAACTGGTGGGAGGCCCCTCCCAATAACCCCAATGTCATAAAAACACGCACAAGTGAGCGCACACACGTGGCCCCGCTTCAAACTGGTAGTAAAGGTAAGTAGTACCCACTCCTAGTTATAACCATTATTTTCATAGTTGTATTATAACGCTCTATACATTTATCACTCTATACATTTTAATCTATAGTCACGTACAGTTCAATAGTATTGTTGCTTACAATATATATTCAATATATATATATATATATATAACTGTATTTCTATTTTGTTAATCTTCTTTCGTTGTTAAATTACTAATCTGTGCACCTGTTATCTAATCATTTGTACAATAAGTCCCATGTTAAATAATACTCTGATTCCTCTTTATCCTTAAGTTCCATCATTAACGTGTCCAATATGGCAATTCTAATATTTATTACCTTTTCATCTTTAGGTATACTTTCATTTTTCCAATTTTGTGCATATGCAATTCTAACTACTGTTATTACATGTAACAGTAAGTATATGATTCTTTTATTGTATTTTCCTGTTGGTATATCTAGTAAGAATAGTTTTAGATCTATTTGGTTTTAGATCTATTTGTTGTGCTGTCATCTCTTTTAACCACCTTTTTATCTTTGACCAATACTTTTTTGTCATTGGACAGGTCCACCACATATGATAGTAGGATCCTGGTACCTGTTTACATTTCCAACATTCTGGTGACATATTTGAGAATATTTTTGCCATTCTTGCTGGTGGCAAGTGCCATCTATAAAACATTTTGTACAAGTTTTCTTTGTATGCTGTTGACATCATTAATTTGTAATTTCTTTCCCACAATTTTTGCCAATTATCTAGTTTTATAACATACCCAAAGTTTTCTGCCCATACTATCATGGTTTCTTTTATATATTCTTCTTCCATTTTAAAATTCAATAGGTAATTATAAATTTTCTTTATTAGTTTTTCATCTTCCTTAACAATATCTTGTCCAGTTCTTAGGGTTCCTTATAAAATCCATATATCTCTGTATCTTTCTTATGTCTCATTTGTATTTGGATATGTGGCCACCAGTCCTAGTCAATTCCCTGATTTTTTAGTTCCTGTTTGTTCCCCTTGTTCATTAAGTATATCTTTGTACCTTACAGTTTTGTCAGATCTAAAACATTAGGGTATATTAGCACTTCCATCGTAGATAACCAGACCACTATTTTTATATAGTGATTCTGTTTGATTTTTTTCCCATACTGACAACAGAGCATTTCTAATATAATGCCTTTGGAAGTATCTATGTGTTTTACTTTTACCGTACCATACAAATGCATGCCACCCCAATTGTAAATCATGCTCTTCTATCATCAATATTCTTTTGTTCTTCAAATTTATCCACTCCTTCACCCATGTGAACACTGAGGCCTGGTAATACAGCTCCCAGTCCGGTAGCCCAAACTCTCCCTTATTTTTGGTATTTTGCAGAATTTTCAATTTGATTCTTGTTTTTTTGCCTTTCCAGATGAACTTTAACTTTAACTGACTAAGACCGTGATGGCGAACCTATGGCACAACCTATAGGAGCCATATCTGTGGGCACATGAGTGTTACTCTAGCTCAGCTCCAGCGCGCATGTGCATACCAGCCAGTTCATTTTCAGGCCTTCCGGGCCCACTGGAAGTTGGAAAACAGGCTGTTGAGAGCCTCCGAAGAGTGGGGAAGGCCGTTTTCACTCTCCCTAGGTTCCCAGAAAGCCTCTGGAGCCTGGGGAGAATGAAAAATGGGCCTTCCAGGCCTACCAGAAGTCAGGAAATGGGGCATTTCCAACCTCCGGAGGGCCTCTGGAGGGGTAGAGAAGGCTGTTTTCGCCCTCCTCAGGCTCTTAGAAATTTTCTGGAGCCTGGGGAAGGCAAAAAAACTGGCCTTCTGGTCCCACCAGAAGTCAAGAAATGGGCCATTTCTGGCCTCCAGGGGAGGAGGCCATTTTCACCCTCCCCTGTCTCCAAGAAAGCTTCTGGAGCTTGGAGAAGATGAAAAATGGACCTACTGGGCCCACCATGCCACCACATGCCAAAAGTGGGGAGTTGCACAGGGGGTCCCATGCACGTGTGGGTAGTGGTGCATGTTGAATTATGGATGTGGGCACATGCGTGTGTGACACACACACACCATGCTCCCTCCACATTTGGCATGTGACAGCAAAAAGGCTAGCCATCACTGGAATATAAGTATTCTTGACCTGAAGTTATTTTAGAAACAGATAGCACATTTATAAAATAATCAAAAGCGATACCATATAACTTATAAAAAGTTTTTTTTATATATGCTTTTATAAAAAAAATGACTATATATACCAACCCACTCACACCTAGTGATATTTTATATCAAAAATCGGGTAAAGATTTTCCTAATACAGAAAATCAGAAAAACTGGAGGAACACTGTTGTATCTTTCAAAAGTTGGTAACAAATGTGGTATACCTGAAGCTGCAATCAACTGCATGCTCTCCAGAGTTGTAAGAGAACCTGGAAAGGAACCCCCTTTGTAATGTGCCACTTGCTTAAATGCCATGGAAAAAATGTAAAGGCCATGTCATTGTTTTTGTACTACCACTTATCCTCCCCTGTTCTTCTTACAAGTAGCTACTGACTTAAATCCTGTTCCATCAGCTGCAGAAGAGAAATGTGTAAGACCCTTAAGTGTTCACTGAACAAGTGATGATGATAATGTAGGATTTTGTCAAATGGCCATGTCTCTTCCTTAGTTCTGAAGAACCCAACGGTCATGACCTCAGAGATATTAAGAAGACATAGGATCTTGCATAGGAACAAGGATCTCCTCCATCCATTTTAATTCCTTGATTTATGACTAATCACTTAGCGACCTTTAGAAGTAATAACAGACTCTCAAAAAGGCACTTATGACCTGGATTCTAAATTCCAATGGCTGTGCCCTGCCCGGCAGTTACAAAATTGCATTTTGGATGCTTGGCAACTAGCCTGCATTTATAAGCAATTGGCAGCCTCCCGTGGTCACATGACCGCAATATTTTTTCCCAGAAACTGGCATTTTCTCCAGTTTCTACCAAAAATTGCTTATTGCAGACAATAGGTTTACTTAACAGTCCTAGGTATTTTTGCTTAACAACTGCTGCAAGAAAGGTGTAAAATTGGTCATGGTGATGGCTTGATGATGGCATGACTTACGACTGTAATTCCAGGCCCAATTGTAATTATAGGTTGAGGGCTAACTATATATATTTAGGTCTCTTTATTGTACATACTGAACAGTGAGGTGAACCAGAGCATCAAAGTTAGGTGATCTAGCCAGAAGATACAATTTACTTCATAATATTAGAAGCAAGATGAAGTTAACAGGAATATATTTTGACCAGAAATATTTTATTCAGGTAAATATTCAGTTTAATCCTCTCCCTCCCCCTGTCCCAAATTTAATTATTTTTTTCAGGAAAAATATTTTGCAAAAGTACATACAGTGCTTATAACATTATTTTTCCAAGGAAAAAAGGTGCATAAAAATGTTTAAAATCTTTTATTTATTTTGGGCGGAGGGGTAGGAAAGTGATATAGAAATAGGTTGAAAAATAAGTAAAGCTGAATAAAGTTAACCTAATCCTCCCTTTTTATGACCTAATCACTGATTAATTAAGTTACTGTTAAGAAGGTTTTTCTTGTCGTGATCTTTAAATTATAAAATGCTTGTCTCTAATATAATCTCAAACTTTTTTATAAATGCTGGATTTTTCCTTTCAAGACTGCTTTGCAACTTATCCCATTTTCTTGTTTTCCTTTAATGGAATTCTTACTTTTATGTTGCATTTCTACTTCCATTGGTTTTGATCCATTGAGTCTTGTTCTGCCTCCAGGTGTTTTGGAGAATAGGTTGATCCCCTTCTTGTCTTTCATTAGACATTGGAAGACTACTTTATGTCACCCCTAATTCTTTTCATTAAACTAGACATACCCAATTCCAGCATTTTTTATATGTTGTCAGAGTTTAGGCAGCATGACTAGTATTATGAGATAAACCCAGGAGCAAAACACAGCACACAGAGCCTTTAGATAATTGTGGTTTTATCTACAGCTAAATATATATAGACTTATACGTGGTAAATATCTTATCATACAGTTACTGACACACGGAGAGCAATTGAGATACACAACGAGAGAGAGTATGATGAGAAGGGAGATGCCCTCTAATGGCATCCCTTATATAGAGAGCTTCTCAACCAGCTTCTTAAAATGGCATTTACTCTGCTGCCTTATTCCTATTGCATCAGCTTACAGTTGCCTCCACTTACAACCTCCCAACAGTTACAGCTATTAACTCAGTGGTGGGTTGCCCCCGGTTCGCATCAGTTCTATAGAACCGGTAGTAAAACCTGTGGGAGGTTCTGCCCATCGACCTTGACGTCATCAGAATGCTTCTGTGCATGCTCAGAAGAGCAAAACACACATGAGCAAAGCACGTACGCACAGCCCCGTTACGAACTAGTAGTAAAGGTAAGTAGAATCCACCCCTGTATTAAATCTACATACCCCGACATTTATTTTAGCCTGCAGTTCCCTAATCATCTTTGTTGCTCTTTCCTGCAGTCTTTCCAGAATATCAACATCTTTTTTATATTGTGGTGACCAAATTTGATGCAGTGTTCCAAGTGTGGCCTTACCAAGGCATTAGAAATTCATATTAATACTTCACATGATTGATTCTATCCCTCTGTTAATGCAGCCTAGTATTCTGTTGGCTTTTTTTTTGGGCAGCTGCAGCCCATATTTAAGTGATTGTCCACTAGGACTCCAAGATTCCTCTCATAATTACCATTATTGAGCCAGGTATCACCTACTATATATCTTTGCATTTGGTTTTTAATGCACAGTTGCAAAATATAATCCATTCACCCAAATCTTTATTGGTAGATGTGAAATATTCATAGAGGGGGCATGATAGCTCAACAGTTAAGGCACTGAACTTACCATCTGGAAAGCTGATAGTCCGTGTTTGAGACCTGAGTGCTGTGAAACAGAATGAGCTCTCGTTCCTGCCCCAGCTCCTCATCACCTACCATCTTGATTGTAAATGCGAGTAGATTAATAGGTATCATTTCAAAGGGAAGGTACGTTTCATGCATCTTTAGTGTATAGTCGTGCTGGCCACATAAACATGGGAAACAATGCTTCAAACAATGTCTTCAAACAATGCTGATTCCCTCAGCCAAGAAACAGATAAGCACCATACCATAGCGTCGAAACCTAGAGACTGGACAGAGAAAACCTTTACCTCTGCCTAGATGGGAAGCTCCTTTCTATCACCTTCCATGAAAACATATATTCCAAACTTGATTCTTTTATGAGTTTTACTGTAATTTCCCTCTTGTGATACTCTGATTTTTTGCCATACAGACTTTGTATTTATCTGCAGTGAAAATGGATTTTACTTAAGCCATTAAAATAAAAATGCTTCTTCTCTGGATGGATCCCAGGCTACTGTTCAGTTTGAATAATGAGTCCTTGCCATTGTTACCAACCTTTAGTAATGATTTATTGATATTTCAATTTATTTCCTCCTTTCACTCATTACGACAGATTTCTCCCAGGTGAATTATTGTATGGGCTGATTTATTGGCTTGGATGGTGTTCAAGGTTATTATAAAATCTAGTTTTGATATGCAGTGAAGATTCTCAAAATGCCTCTTCACTAGTTGGCTGAAAATTCCTATGACTCTCAACAGGGGTCACAAAATCCTCATTACCCCTAATTTTTATACATTTAATTCATGAAAATATTCAGTTTAAGTTTACTCTATTTTGAAGGCTCAGCGAAACTAAAAACTTTCATTAAAATCATACAGTACTTAATGCATAAAAATCACCTAAAGTAGACAACATTCCAAGAATTTCCACTACTTTTACTGAGTTCATCTATACATTATTAGCACAACTCCCAAAATGAAAATGTTTTACATTCTCTCTCTCTCTCCCTCTCTCCCTCTCTCTCTCTTTCTCTCTCTCTCACACACACACACACTCTCTCTCTCTCTGCCATCCTCAACTTTTTTATATCTTAGCAGGTGATATTAGGTTGTCGGCCTAGTAAATATAGTCTACAATAATTGTCTGGTTTCTTTTCTCAATTTTTCAGAAAGCTTAAACACAGCTACTTTTTGTCCTAATTCAAATGCAGTTTTAGACTTTGTGGATCCAGAGATTCACGCCCTCCGTCCAAATTTATATTATTTTTAGAAAAGGAGATACATACTCTTTACCTTCAATGTGATCCATTGGCACATTGATAAGCAAAATGGGGAGATTCTTACACCTGCCATTATGTATTTTACTGCTGTACATAAACTTGTCACTGTATGATTTCTCCAGATCATATCACTCTTATTTCAAAAGAAAATGGATAGTTCTTTTTTTCAATTGTTTTGTAGAAAGAAAAAATAATCCTGATTGCAGTGGGTTTTAGAGACAAAGAAAAGTCTTTATTTAAGGAAAATATACCACTTTTCCTAATGCAGTCATCCTTCATAGAAAATTCAGCATTTATATTTTAGATTAGTGTTTCCCAATAGGGGCAGTTTTCAGATATATACACTTACACTTCTAGAATTCTTGCCTGCTGATTAATTGTAGGAGCTGAACTTCTCCATATCTAGAAATTGGTCATGTTATAGGTGTGAGTGTTATTGTTGTTGTTGTTGTTGTTGCAGTTGCAACATTTTCTCCTGCCACTACAAGCCATGAAATATGGAATTCTTCATAATCACTAGGATTATGAAATGTACTACCGGTTCTCTGGGCGTGGCTTGATGGGGGGTGGTAGTGTGACTGGGTGGGCGTGGCCAACTTTTTTTTTTAACATTTCAAAGCATTTTTTCTAATGCTTTGAAAAACCTCTGCCAATCAAGCAACTCAGCTAGGATCGTCAGAGAGGCTTTTTAAAAAATACCTCTCTGACGATCCCAGCTGAGTTGCCTGATCGACAGAACGGTATTTTTTAAAAAATATTTCTCTGCCGATCAGGCAACTTTGCTGGGATCATCAGAGACTTTTCAAAGCATTTTTTTTACCACCTCTTCGGCCAAGAGATTGCAGAAAAAAATGCCTTGAAAGCCTCTGATGATCACAGCTGAGCCGCACGATCATCAGAGACATTTTTTTTTACTTTTAAAAGCATGTTTCGTTGGAAGAGGTAGAAAAAATGCTTTTAAAAGTTTTTTAAAAAGCCTCCAATGATTGTGCGGCTCGGGGGGTGGGGGGAGGCGCACAGGGATTTTTGCTACTGGTTCTCCGAACCAGGGGTAGGTTCTAAATATTTTTACTACCAGTTCTGTGGGCGTGGCTTATTTTGTGGGCATGGCTTGGAGGTCGTGTGACTGGATGGACGTGGCCAGCTGGTCATGTGACTGGGTGGCCATGGCTATGTGTAAAGTGACTACTCAAAGGGCTGAAAAAAGTCATTTCTGACAGGTTCTCGCACTTTTGACTGGTCCCCATACTTAAGACCATCCTCACATTTATGCCCGTGCAGCATTTTTAACAACCATGTCACTCATTTCACAACTGCTTCTCTTCACCATGATGACAAGATAGGGCAAAAAACATAAAATATGAGGACAGTCATAAGTTTGAGGACTGGTCAAAAGTGCGAGAACCAGTCAAAAATAAATTTTTCAGCCCTCTGAGTAGTCCATATGCACAAAAGGACTACCCAGAGGGCTGAAGAAAGTGATTTCTGACAGGTCTTCACACTTTTGACCGGTCCTCGCATTTATGACTGGCCATCATTTATGCCCATTGTAGCATTCTTAACAACCATGTCACTCATTTCACAACTGCTTCTCTTCACCATGATGACAAGATAGGGGGAAAAACATAAAATGTGAGGACAGTTGTAAGTTCAAGGACTGGTCAAAAGTGTGAGAACCAGTCAAAAATAACTTTTTCAGCCCTCTGAGTAATCCATATGCACAAAAGGATATACCAATAAAGAGGGAAGAAGGAAGAAGAGAGATGGAAGAAGGAAGGAGAGAGAGGGAAGGAAGAGAAGAGAGAAAGGAAGGGAAGGGAAATTAGAGTAGGAGTGAGGGTAAGAGGGAGGAAGAGAGGAGGAGAAGGAAAAAGGAAGAGGAAGAAGGGAAGAGAATGTAAGAAGGAAAGAAAAGAGAGAGGCGGTAGGTTTGAGGAGAAAGATTGCTGTACAATAAAAAAGATGAAAGGGAAGAAAGGCAACCCCAAACAAATATAAAGATACTAAAATAATTAATTAATTGTTAAACTTTAAAGAATAAAAGAGAACAAATATGAATAAATAGCAATAATTAGAAACACACATACAAACATACAATGTATTTTCTTTGAACAGAGTATTTGGCCGATTCACAAATTTAAACAGTGTTTAAATTTCAATTAAATTTATAATTTCTATATTTCCTTTTTACCATATTTATACCTCATCAGGTATTACGGAGACCTGGTTGGGCCAGGAGGAGGGAGTTCCCCTCGTCGATATGTGCCCACCAGGCTTCCGTGCATTTCATCAGCCAAGAGCTCAGGGCAGGGGTGGGGTGTGTGTGTGTGTGTGGCGGTTATCATAAAGGAAGGTCTTGATCCGAGGGAGACCATTATACAACAGATAACTGGATGTGAGTCCCTTTTTGAGAAGTGGGGCTGTGGAGTACAGATCGGCCTGTTGATCACATACCTAGTTCTCTGCCACGTGGCAATGGCCCTGCCTAAGCTACTCAACATCATAGCCGGGGTGGTGGTTGATACCCCCAGACTTTTGGTCATGGGGGATTTCAACATGCCATCCATCAGTGAAACGTCTGAGTTGGCCCGGGAGTTCATGGCTTCCATGATGGCCATGGACCTGACTCAGTTAATTCATGGCCCTACCCACACGAGTGGACACATTCTGGATTTAGGTTTTGTCTCAGGTCAGCGGTTGAGTTGTCTTGATACAGGGGATATAGTCATTGAATCCTTGTCATGGTCTGAAAACTCACTCCTTTGACTTGACTTTCTAACCGCTACTCTCTGCTGCAGGGAGGTGGAACTGACCAGGTGGTTGTGCCCCAGGTGCCTGATGGATCCTGATAGGTTCCAGGTGGAGCTTGGGCCATTTCCTGATACTCTGGCTCATGACTCGGCTGAAGACCTGGTGGCCGCCTCGGATAGTGCGGCCGCTGGGGCTTTAGACCACGGTCGTGCCTTTGCAGCCTCTGACCCGGCACCGAACTTGCCTCACTCCTTGGTTCTCCGAGGAGCTGAGGGAGATGAAGCGCCAGAAAAGATGCCTAGAGAGCGGTTGGAGGACCAGCCGTTCCGAATCTGACCGAGCACTGGTGAGGTCTCATATTAAGACCTACCTAGTGGCAATAAAAGTGCCAAAATCTAGCTATTTTGCCGCTCTTATCGCATCATTCAGATAACCACCCAGCCTCCCTGTTTAGGGTGACCCGCTCCTTCCTCCATTTGGGAGCACGGGATGATCCCTTGCAGGGTCAAGCTGAGGATTTTGTGCAGTATCTGTATGATAAAATCAATCAGATTCAGGAAGGCCTGGCCTCTGACTGGGTAAGTCCAGATGGGATGATTGAGGCAGTCTTGAGAGTGTTATCTGGGAGGAGTTTGACCTTGTGGCTCCCAAGTACGTGGACAGGATTCTGGGATGGGAATCCTGGGAACGCGACCACATGTTTGTTGGACCCATGTCCCTCCTGGTTGGTGCTGGCTTCCTGGGAGGTTACACGAGGCTGACTCCGGAGGATTTTTAACACTTCTCTGAGTGAGGGTGCCCTGCTGGCCACTTTGAAAGAAGCGGTGGTGAGGCCCCTCCTCAAGAAGCCCTCTCTGGATCCGGCTGTTTTGGCTAACTACCATCCACTCTCCTTCACTTCACTTTCTTGCAAAGGTTGTTGAGGGTGTGGTGACACGGCAGCTTCCACAGTACCTGGATGAAGCTGTCTAGATCCGCTCCAGTCCGGCTTCAGGCCCGGGCACAGCACGGAAATGGCATTGGTCGCATTGATGGATGATCTCTGAAGGGCTCGGGATAGGGGTTGCTCCTCTATTCTGGTCCTGTTAGATCTCTCAGCGTCTTTTGATACCATCGACCATGGTATCATGTTGCACCGGTTGGAGGGGTTGGGAGTGGGGGGCACCATTTTGCGGTGGTTCTCCTCCTATCTCTCTGACTGGTCGCAATCTGTGTTGGCAGAGGGGCAGCGGTTGACACTGAGGTCCCTTGTTTGTGGGGTGCCGCAAGGGTTGGTCCTCTCGTCCCTTCTGTTCAACATTTATATAAAGCCGCTGGCGGAGATCATCCGTGGCTTTGGGGTGGAGTTCCACCAATACGCTGATGACACCCAGCTGTACATCTCCACCCCAAGCCACCCCAACGATGCCCTTGAAGTGATGTCCCGGTGCCTGGAGGCCGTGCGGGCCTGGATGGGGAGAAATAGGCTCCGACTCAACCCTTCCAAGACCGAGTGGCTGTGGCTTCCGGCATCCCAATATAGCCAGCTGGTGCTATCGCTGGTTATTGGGGGCGACTCATTGGCCCCCATGGGCTCGCAACTTGGGTGTTCTCTGGATGCATGGCTGTCTTTAGAAGAGCATACGACGGCCGTGGCCAGGGGGCTTTTTATCAGGTTCACCTGATTCACCAGTTGCATCCCTTTCTGGATCGGGATTCCCTACGCACGGTCACTCAAGCACTTGTTACTTCCCGCCTGGACTACTGCAGTGCTCTCTACATGGGGCTCCCCTTGGGGTGCACCCCGAGGCTCCAACTGGTCCAGAATACGGCCGTGCGGGGGGTTATAGGACCGACGGGGTGCTCCATGTGACACCACTCCTGCGCAAGCTGCACTGGCTCCCAGTGGTCTTCCAGGTGCGCTTCAAGGTATTGGTAATCACCTTTAAAGCGGTCCATGACTTAGGGCCGGGGTATTTATGAGACTGCTTTCTGCTGGCCAGTATGTTCACACAGAGAGGGCCTCGTTAGGGAGCCATCGGCCAGCGACCCCCAGGGGAGAGCCTTCTCTGTGGCGACACCCGCCCTATGGAACGACCTACCCCCAGAAATACGCACAATACCGGACCTCCGGACTTTTCATCGGGCCCTTAAAACTCACTTATTTCATCTAGCTGGGCTGGCCTGATCCTATCCTTTTGTTTTTAAATTGAAATTGATTTTAGATTGGGTTATTTTAAATTGGGAGCCTAAATTATTTAATACCTTTTAAATTTAATACCTGTTTTCAATTTTGTATACTATGTTTTATCTTGGCTGTTCACCGCCCTGAGTCCTGTTGGAGAAGGGCGGTATAAAAATCAAAATAAATGAATAAATAAATAAATAAATCTATTTTTTTTAAAATCAATATTACCCTTCATCCTCATCTCTAATCTTAATCAAATTCAATTTTTCCCTTCTAGTCTATATTATACCTCTTCCCATTGTCATCTATTTTTATATCCATCCTCACATTGGTTAATTATGTAATATTACAGTTGTTTAATACAAATTTAACATTTTAATATAAATCAATTAGGTTTATATAACTATCTTTTTTGTATATTAATCAATATGAACATGAATATTCCAATTATTTCCATGCAATCCAATGTCTTACAAATCAATTCATTATATTTACCAATAATAAACATAAATACCAATAATAAACCAAATAATTTCCCCCATATATTCCTCCAAACCACAACTTAACCATTTCTGCTTTCAACACTTGCCTGGTCCCTTCTATTTTTAAAATTTTTTAGAGTTTGATTGATCTATTTTAATATTTATCTGTTTTAAATTTTTAGCCAAATTTATATTTGTTTTTAGTATGATTTTAACTTTTATGTATTGGTTTTTTAGTCGGCTGTTCACCGCCCTGAGTCTGTAAGGAGAAGGGTGGTATATAAGTCTAATTAATAAATAAATAATAAATAAATAAACACAATATACAATTAATAGTATCTCAATTATTTCAATTCCCTAGTTAAATAGACCTTTTTTTCTTTTGTGTTTTAAAATCTTGAAATTCCTAAATTTCCCATTGTTTGCACCTACCTTCTTTGGTGAGGAAAAAGAAAAGAAATCTGCCTCTGCCTAATTTTCCAACGTAACAGCCAACACCCTGCTTTACTTTCAATTTCGTATTCAGCTTGATTTGCATAAGGAGAAAAAAAATCTGCTCCAGCAATTTAGCTCTTTGCAGCAAGCAGCTGAGCCCTGCACAAAACAGCTGAGAGCAAATCAGCTGAGAATTGGGAGGCAGATCTAATCAACAGGCTAATTAACCTATGCTGAAGCTAAAAGGAGTTGTTTTTTCTTGATGTTTGCTTGCAAGGAGGTAACTGCTGTGAGGCACAGGCCAAAGGGTGGGGGCCACCCTCCTTGCCACTTAGCGCCCCCCTGTCTCCACTTTTGCCTCTAGCACCTCCCTGCCACCCCCCTTTCCTCTTACCGCCCCCCCCCCCACAAGGCATGGTACTGCCCACTTTGGGAACCACTGGCTTAACTACTTAACAACTGGTTCTACCGAAGTAGAATCCTACCACTGGGTCTACCATTTATTTTTGCAGACACTGGTCTACTCATTTGTTTTCTTTTAACACTGATCAGTTGTAGGGAGGCCCTTTGAAGCCCGCGGCAAGAGTTTAAACAGTTTTTTTTCCCTCTAACCATCAGCTGGGACTCAGGAGACAGCAATAGATTGGGAGTGGGAACAAATAAAAGATAAGAATAACGCGGGGGGCACGGGGCGGGAGAACCGGTTCAGTGACGTCATATTGTCATCGTTACCAGCTCTTGGGAACCGGGCCAAACCAGGAGGAACCCACTACTGCTCCGAACCACCTGCCGCCATCGCTACCGGATCGGGCGATCCGGTCCGAACTAGGAACATTTCACCCCTGATTCAAACCCTAACTCTGGCAACAGAAGCCTGCACATAGACAGTTAATAAAAACCATTTTCAAGATTTAAAATGAATTTCTCTTTGAGTGTCCCTATTTCCTCAAGACCTATAGGATTAGTCCTTGGGTCATTCATTCAGGAAATACTAGTAAAGAACTGGTCATTTATAAATGAAAAACTCTTCTCTCCTTGAGAAGGAATAGCTATAGAACTAGATTGTCAGAATTCTTGTTGTCTGACTAGTTCATTTGGTTATTTTATAAGGGGGGAAATCCCTACCTATCCCAGAATAATTTCCTTTCTTTGAAAAGTGTATCCTTTCTGAAAAAAAAGTTTCACCTGAAAGGAGGTGACTCCTCATGACTTTCCTCCTGCAGGGCTAGTACATAACAATAAATCATTCATTGACGCTGGCGGCACTGTTCTTCCCAAGAAAACTCCTCCTGAGAATTGGGACACAGTCATTACCACCGTGGGAGGGTGCTGTGGATATTCAGCACAGATCCTAGTCTGAACAGAACTCAAACGATAGATGAACATGCTCATAAAGGAAGCATGGTACATTCATTCAGGAACCAGTTCAGGGATGCAGAAGCTAATATTTGAATGAGATTTCACATCTTCAGATAACTTTCCTTGAAGAAATAGGATGGTTGCATCACCTGTTTTACAGAGGAAACTCCTCTATTTTTAAAAATCAAAGCAAAAAGAAGGAAGCATAAAAATTGCTCTTCTTTCCTGACAGCACGTGGACTAAATTGATGCACTAATTCCATTGGGAATTTGATATGGTGCACTTTGTTTCCAAATTTATGCACAATGGCATATTCCCTGGCAGTTAGTATATACAGAGAGTCTCAATGTAACTATGAACCACTTAAATATATTTAGCCTAGGAGATCATTTCTGATTGTGCTCTCATATTGTTTTCACCCAGAAAATATTTTATCCATCTGTACTTTGAACTACCTGTAGAATTGGAGACAGGATCTAGCACAAGAGTTTCCAGTTCTAAATCTGAAGCCAAAGGTCATCCAATATTCAGATGTAGAGGGAACCCTTGCAAGTGTTCCCTTGCAACCTCTTTATGTGTCTGTCCCCAATCTCTCTGAAAGTAAGGCATAGTTATTACATTTACAAGACCATCCAAAGCATATAAAAGTGTCAACACATTAAAATATTTTTCTTAAAGAATAAATCAAACAGATAATCCTTGATGTACTACCACAATTGGGATCAAGATTTCTGCTAAACAATGTGGTTGTTAAGTGAGTTGTGTCCAGTTTTATGACTTTTTCGCCATGGTCATTAACACAAATCATTGCAATTGTTAAGTGAATCATGGGCTTCCCCCATTGATTTGGCTTGTCAGACATCTACTGGGAAGGTTACAAATGGTGACTACATGACCTGGGACATAGCAATCATTGTAAATGCATGCTGGTTGTCAAGAACCTGAATCTTGATAATGTGACCATGGGGAAGGATCATAAGCACAAGGATCAGTTGTAAGTCACTTTTTTCAGTATGTTGCAACTTTGAAGGACCACCTTTAAAAACACAACCAGTATGTCCGGAAAAGACAATCACTTGAACAAACTAAATTTTCAAACTCAATCTAATTGACAATCTGGGTGAACAGCTAGGTTTTCAGAGACTTCTTGATTATCATCAAGGTGGGAGTCATAGCAATCTCTTTTGTGATGGTGTTGTGGAGGTCAAGAAATACATGCTTCTTATATTCTACCAAGTGACATTTTTGATTGAAAGGATTTGGAATGTGTCTACTCTGCCCATATGTATCCGGGGCCTATGCCATATAGGGCTGTACAGTAACCAATATTTAAAATTGCACCTGGAAGTCAACAAATAGCTTTTGCAGCTTGCAGATCAACCATGTTACATTCGGAACACATTCTGAACTGTAGCTTCAAGTCATCAAGTTCCATGTAGAATTCATTGCAAGAGTCCAAATGTAGAGTGACTGTAAGTCTGAATGAGTAGAGGTTCAATTTAAAGTACTGTGAGCCCTAGTAGTTCAGTGGTTAAAATGCAGTATTGCAGGTAAACTCTGTGCATAGTCTGGAGTTCAATCTTCATGGAACTTGAGTTTGACTCAGCCTTCCATCTGTCCAAGGTTGGTAAAATGAGGGCACAGATTGTTGGGAGCTGTATGCAAATAATGCTGACGTTGTAAACTGCACAGCAAGTTCTGCAAAGTACTACGAAGTGATATATAAGTGTAAGTGTTATTGATAATTTATATTGATATTACTAGACAGCTTGTATGTAGAAGATACACAAAAATCTAGAAAGAAATGCAACTAGGACACAGAATCCATCTGCAAAAGTTCTCCTGGCACAGCTGGCTATTGTTCTTTGAGCAGGATTGGCAAGTCCAAATATATATATATATATATCTCCAGATTGCATACCAGTCCTGATGGGAACTGCCAACTAATCCAGGACCAGAGTGGAAGATTTCTGAGGTTGGTGGGGGGAGGCAAATAAACACAGCAACCTATGCTGGCTTGGATTGAGTCTGAGTTTGTTCCTCTCCCTCCATACCTGCACAGCACTCACACGTTGGAACAAGACATTGTTGGGTTCAAGACAACCTGGGTTCAAGATATGTAATTGATACTGGGCTCCAAACTGAGGCATAACCTAACCAAACATCCTAAATGTCAATCAGAAGAGGCAAGGGTATTGAGTTTTGAGACTCCATGACTAGAATCAATTACAGAAAGAAGAACTAACACAACAAAGTTTTTTCTAGTTCTTATCTCACAAAAGGCTGTCATAATCGATGGATCATCCTCATCCCAGCTCTTCTAGAAGTTATCAACAAATGTGCTCAATGCTGCCTCTGTATTATGTCCTGATATTTATGAATGAAAATTGTCCAGAATACTGTCCAGAAAAAAGAGCATCACTAGTCAAGAGTTGTGAGCTATTAGTTTGGTTTTGTTTAGTTTTATTTCATTTCTGCAGTGCCTGATGACAACAATCAAGATACCATGAGTTGTTTTAAATGGAAGTTTGCAGACCCACTGTGTGGAAAAGACAATGTATAATATTGCTGAGCCTTATGTGTAATATTGTTGGCTGGGGAATTCTGGTTGTTGAATTCTATACACCTTAAAGTTACTGAGATTAAGAAACACTGCTATACCCACCAACATATGGCTAAATGTCTTTATTGAAAATTGAACTAAAAAGCCCCAGCTGAAGTTCTCTGTGCTATGTTCTGTAAGGTTTTATTTTTTGCTCATGCGTGCAATAACATCCATAAACATGGTGCTAATGCATGGCCCCACTGGAGCATTTATTGCTTGCTTCGCCTATCTTTGATCTTCCTCTGCTGGGAGCCAATGAATAAATAATACTGCTGATTATGAGCAGGAAACAATCTGATGAGGTTAGATTCCTCAGAGAGCCTTTATGGTATTTCAGTTAACTTGGAAGATGGAGCCCTGTTGTGCCTGCGTATGGAGAAAGGTATATTCTTCTGTCTATAACTGAAATCAGTTAGTTTTTCAAGGCAATCCATTAAGGAGACTAGCAATGCAGCATCTACATAGCAATTACAGCACTGAATCCACAGGAGTTTGTGCCTAAGTAAAGCATATACAGAATGGCAAACTGAAGGACAAGAGTTTGGGTGGAAGTAAACTGTAAACTAAATGTAAAATAGACTTGAACATCCAGACTCTAGAAAAAATATACCTGATCTGACAAAAAAATTAGAAGGTTTTGATGCTACCTGCCAGAGCTGAAAAACTCTAGATAGGATTCACATCTTTCACAACATCTGTCAAGATTCTCTATTTAAATGAGTCAGAGTATCTTTTATAGTATCTGTCATTTGAGAGCTTATACAAGAGGAAAAGCAGGCTTTCTCCAACTAATAAATACCACACTTAATTGGATAAATTGTATAATTATTAATATATAGTATACTTACTCTGTTCTTATTAATCAGTGTATTTCAAAATGTAACCTATAACTTATATATATAATTTATTGAATTCCTGAAACTTTACAAAATTGACTACATATTTCTATCATATGTGTACTATAGTATTATATGCTTCTATATAATTTTATTACTGTTATCCATGTAAATAAATAAATGGGCTAGAACTGCAATCAATTGTGAAATGAGCCTCATTATGTATTTATTTATATCGTGTTATTTTATTTTTAAAAAATGATATGTCACTCAGTCCAGTGGTGGGTTGCTCCCAGTTCAGTCCGGTTCAGATGAATCAGTAGTGGCAGGGGCAGGAGGCCTTGCCCACCCACACATCTCATCAAAAATGCTCTGCATGCGCAGAAACACTGCATGCTCGCAAAGCGATCTGCACACTACTGATAGTGAAACGATAGGCCTGGGATTTGAATTCCACTACTGACTCAGTCCCTTTATAGCTTTGGATAGCTTGCAACAAACCATTACAGCATCTATAAAAATATTTCTTTTTTAAAAAAGATTAAACAAATAAAAATACTAAAGTTATAGCAACACTACTAAACCCCCTGGATAAATAAATTCCCAAATAAATTTTCTGATATTATATATGATTACAGCAGCTAGGTTATTGATTGGCCAATATTGGAAGAAGGATATTTTTCCCACTATTGAAGAATGGACCTTGAAGGTGGCCAGTTTTGCAGAAATGGCAAAGATATCAGCATATCTAAAAGACAGGACCCAAGAAACTTTCATGTGGGAATGGAAGAAATGGATAAACTATGTGCAGAATAAATATCAAACTAAGAAGTATCAGATAGCTTTTAGCTGAATGTTAAGTATAAACTGTTATATAGATGCAGAATGTTATATAGAAAATGATATGTTGTGTTGAAAGTTATACTATATAGGGTGTAAAGTATTTGGGAGGAATTATGATCTGGATTCTACTTTGTAACATTTGGGATATATTATATGTAGATTAATTATAAATTAATGAAGTATCAGATAGTTATTATCTGAATGTTATTTAGAAATTTTTAGTACTGACGGGGTAGAATAGCTGAGGGAACTGTATGGTATGATATGATATGACTTGAATTTCACCTTTTTAATATCTGGGAGAGATAAAAATGTATAGTAATTTTTATGATTATAAGGGAAGCCTAGGGTGGGGAGGGATGGATTAGGGTGGGTTGGGGAGGGGAGGGGGGGAAAGGGGGGATTTGTATTTGTAAAACTTTTTCAATAAATTTCCAGACTCCTTCAAAACTTTAATAAGAAAAGGGGTTGCTTGAAGACTAATTAACACTTGTTTTATTGCAGGGATGGGCAATTCCCAATGGGCTATATGATAAACTGTTGTAGAGGCTGCTGTCCACCCTTTATTGCCCTCTTGTTACCCCACCCCCTGCTAACACCCACTCCTAGCACTGCCCTATCCCCTGCCAACACCAACATCACCCCACCATTACTGATAGTGCTGTAGGCTGGAGAGGGATGTGGGCCAGATGTGACCCAGAGGCTTTAAAATGCCCAGGTCTATTCTATAGTATGGATCCCATCATTGAAAAACTTAATTCATTTTGATCTGATGAGATCCACAGACATTCATGGCACTAATGATATAGATAATGACAGAATAAGGATGGTGTTCTAAGGTCCTCTTGGTAATCTTAGAGAGCCTGTGTAGCGTAGGGGGCTAATACCTCCTACTAAAGGCAGCAATTAACACCAGCTGCCTGTAATTTCTCTGAGTTCAATCCTACCCAGGCTCAACGTCGACTCAGCCTTCCATCCTTTCTAAGGTGGGTAAATTGAGGACCCAGTTTGTGGGGGCAATAAGCTGACTTTGTATAAATATACAAAAGTATGAAGTCTATTGTTTAACACATTGTAAGCCGCCCTGAGTCTCCGGAGAAGGGCGGCATATAAATCAAATTTTTTTAAAAAAATCGTCCTGCTCAATGGCGATTGGCTCCAATATTTCTCAATGGCAATGGCCATTGAGCAGAATTTCACTCCTTTCTTGGATATTTTGACTGAGAAGTCTGAAACTAAGAAAGCAATTTATATATCTGACAAGACCACTCAGCACAAAGAGAAGTGGAAGCATGCATTCTGCTTACACAGAAGTACAGAACATGGAACAGTGAAGTCAATACTCTTGATTCAATGGCAGTTGAGTCAAATATAAAAATACTTTGCATAGAGCAAGTTATTCAATCTTCCTTTCATCAGATTTGAAGGCAAGGCATTAAATCTTATAAGCATAAGTGCTCTTCTTGAGTAGCAGATGTAAATGTATAGAGGCTTTGGAGGCTTGAAAAGGCTATGGAAAAAGTCCTTGAGATAATCTGTAAAATTTCAGACTGCTCTGCCTATCCAAAAAAAGCTCAGTCATAACTAAATAATATAAAAAATGGCCACAAAATAAAAATTTAGGCAACATTTTCTTTTACATGCAGAAATAAACTTATTAAAAGTCGGCCGAGCCAATGACTCACCAGAAAAGTATTGCATCAACGATATTTTAGATAACAAATTTTCATTCAGGATGCTACTGAAGAGCATTTCATATCTTACATTTTATATTGGGTCTTTTTTTTGTTGTTGTTATGTGAGGTGAGTGGGTGTTTTGGAGAGTGGATATTTTTCTTTGGTTTCTTTGCATATGGAACTCATTGTGATCCCATTTCAATCCCTATAAATCCATGAATCAATTAACCAATTAAATTATATCCAAAGAAGAGCTAAGGGCTCTAGTTGAATTCTAATATATTTTGACTGAACAGTTTTAGGGTGCAGTGGGTCAGTGATAAACTATTCAGACTGGAAGAAAATTGCCTCTCTACAAAATGAAAATGGAAGAGGGTATCTTCAGAAGATTCAATATTACAAGGCATGGGAGTCATATTTAATAAGTAGTTATTGTTTGGGCAGTCTAGGTAATTTAGGAATTTACAAAATCTTCTTTTAGGGACTTAATGAAACAGGATTAAAGGAATATTCACCTATGTTTGCCACCAGCCACCTGTTTCCATGGTTATACACAGAAGTAGGTATCCTGGTGAACAGATATTTTGATTGAATGGAGATAGGCTGGATTTAGAGTAGTCTAGAGGGTAGCAGCTTGTTGTTAAAGTATCAGTGTTTTTACAGGGTGGTGGCATTGTGGTGCCTATCAATCCGGGAAGTATTTACATGTCAAAAAATTGAAATTCCATAGTGACAAAACACAAAGCTCAGAGAAAATGTATAAGCAAAGCTGTATCTATTTTGTCACCTAAGAAAAATAAACAAAACACTGGGGCTCTTATATTGAACTAAATTAGGTTCAATATGTGCTAAGCCACAATTTATTTGTATCAATTCTATTTGATTTACCTATAAATCATAAATCATGGTTTACATATCATCAAGAAACCAAATTATGGTTTAGTGTAATGTGTGAAAGCAGAATCACCAAGTGAAAAGAAAGGACGATGTTTATAAATGAATGTAACTGAAGTTTAGTTTAAGAAATAAAGTTACTACTGATATTTGTTTCTGTAGTTTTAATGGCATTTTTTTTTCAAAATTACATTGTCACCCAAATCTGCAAATTAAACCATAACAGATGTTATCTTCTGCTTCTACAAATTTTCTCCAAAAATAGAAATAGATTTTGCACATTGGACTTTTGGAAATGCTACTGGGTGATCTGCATCATGCTAGTTGTGGTAAAATGTAACTCAGGTCACAAAAGAAGATGGACAGCCCACCAGAAAATGTTCAGGATCAGCAGTGATTTGGAGCTAATTTCATGGATGTTTTCCAGTCCTTTCCTTTTTCTCCCCTGATCTTCTGTTCCCTTCTGAACAATAGAGCTTCTGAAATTCCCTTTTTAACATCTTTCACATTGAATCAAGAATACACTAAGCATACTCCCTGCAGCTGTTGCTGGTCAAATTGCTGCTCTGAAGGGACCAGCAGATGAGGTTGCCTCTTTTGAGAAGGTCCAGGCAGAAGGTTTTAGCCCACAGTCCAGCCCACACTCAATCCTGAAATGTGAGAGGTTGGATTCCCTCCCCCATCTACCACTGGCCTAACACACATCAGAGCTTTTAAATGAACCCAGATGGCTGGCAGAAAGGCGAGGCATCCTGCAAAACTGCCTGGGGGAATCTCTGCTTGCTGTCATCTTATTCTACAGGCCAAGAGCCTTCAAGATGTCTGTGTTGTTTCTTAATCTGAGATCACTCCTGTTTGAATTTTCCACCAATTTCCTTTTGGAAATGTCACACAGCCATCAGAAAGATACCCCAAGATTGATTTGACTGAGATCAAACATTTCTTTAAGTCCTAGGTTGAATATTATCCTTAATAAAGAACATGCACTCTCACATGCAGTGCATATATATACACTTCAGACTGCAGCTGATAGACTGCATTCTAATCCTGCCATGTATAGTATAGTTGATTAAGCTGTTAGTTCTATCAGTGAAATAAATTAGCTGTAAGCAATATAAAAGGCTGTAAAATTGAAAGTAATGTATGCTGGTCTCCTAAAGTTAAATTGTGCAAACATTTTCCTTTTTCTTCCTGTGTAAAGATTTGCAAGCAATTACTAGTTGAAAGAGGTAATTACAAAAAGGTTCATCTCTAGAAGATTATTATTGATTTATAGAAATCTGTTATTTTAATAAAAACCAGATTGAGGGAATATATATGATTCTCTTTTACAACCAGGCAATAAACTGAATGGGAAATATATAAGATGAGTGAAGGATACTTTTCATGTGTATGCTAAATATTCAATTTCTATTCCCATCCAAGCATGACCAAGGAAGAGGATGGAGACTATCTTTACTGGGCCAATGAACTCTGGGCTGGCTTAGCCTGGCTGAAAGCCATTTTGATGAGCAGAAAACATGAGGTTAAATTATATATATTTACAAGCATTGCAGGGGGTCTAGATGTTGTGAGGATTCCTAGACAGGCAGGGAACTTTCCCAAATGTATGAAAAATTAATGAGGCTACAGCTATATGAATATACCCTCATTCATGACATTATGAAAGGGCACCAACGTGAACATTTTAAATGTGCCTGGCTTGTTCTTGTAAACTGATTGACTCTAGTTCTCATTTAAATGGACAAGCATTCAGGTTGGTATTTTCTTAACCTTACTGTCAGCAGGTAGTAAAATACAGTCAGCAGATACAAAAGTGCCTCAGACAAGAATTCAGAAGGTGTATTTCTTGAAGTTTCTTGAGTGGGGTGGAGTGTAGGGTGAGTGAAAAAAAAGGAATTTGAGAAAATGTGCCTTCCCTTTATCAATCTTACTCTTTTCCTATTCTAAATCCTTTATTGTTATCTAAATGCTTCTTTATTGTTGCGAGGAATGGTGCTCATATATATTTTCATATTTTAGGATATAAGATAAAATTATCCCTGAAGAGGTAAGGCATGATTTTATGTGCGGCACTTTGGGATTAAACATCACTGAATTCAGTGGAACTGCTTTCTAAGTAAACAATCTTCTTGGTATGGTTACATATTATAAAAGTCAGTGATGCTATGTTGTAGCCATTCTTCAAAGGATGACCTCATGTTATTACTATTCCTTTGAGTAGGGCTCATCATCATGTTCACTGCTAATGCAATACTGAGGAGTCATTGTTTACTCGGCCTTGCAAGCTTGCACTGTTTTAGCAGCATGATCTGTAACAAGCCATGATGCTTCAAAATGACACAGGACTCATAATGCGGCCATATAAATAGAAGTTATGCTATTATATCATAATACTGATGCAAATATGAAAGTTTGTCACATCACTTTTTCCTTTATCCCCCCCCATTTGGATCCTTAGAATTTCAACAGTGATTGTATATCCAATAAACAAGAAGGGAGCAGGCAATTGATGGAAGCAGGGGTAAATTTACCCACCATTCTTGAAGAAAGAACTATCTATGTAGTTGAGTTCGTGCAGTAATGTATCTTGAAGAAATGGTGTGAACTTACACTCAGAGATTACCGTATATTTTAATTCTTTGTGTGTCCCAATAAACTCAATCATACCTTGCATTCCGTTATTTATTTATTAATCAAATTTTTGTATACATTATTGGATGAACTCAGCTACCCAGGTAGTCCTTGACTAATGACCGGTTTCTTAGTATCCAACCATTCAAAGTTGCTAAAAACTATTGTAGGGGCACTTACAAGCTGTTCTGAAGTTTCTATAGCTGCCTCTCCCAGTCATGTGAATGTATTTTGAGCGTTTGGCAACCAGCCTAGATTTACCACTAGTTACAGCATTCTGCAGCTAAAAACACCATATTTTACACTTTTTTTGCTGAAAACCACGATTTACTTTCCATCTTTGGCAAAATCAACCCATAGTAAATAATTGGTTTGTTTAACTACTGCATTTTCTTAGTGACTGTCACAAAAAAAGATTGTAAAATTTTGTCAGTCACGTGGCTGACCTGTTTTACAACTGTCATGACTTAAGATCATAAGTCATTCAGGCTTGGTGACCTGAAGACTACCTGTAGACATTTTAAAACCATAATATCTTATTGTTTCATCAGCCATTCAGTTGTGCTGCCCTTCAGCCACTCCATGGATTGAAGTGCCATGGTCATCCCAGTGTCGTCCTTTATAGTGTCCAGCCACCATGTATTAGGGCAGCCCCTTCTTCTTTTTCCTCTGATCATCCCAGCATGATTGACTTTTCGAGTGAGTCAGCTCTCATGACCAAAGATCTGCTTGGCAATCTTGGCTTCAAGTGACATTTTTGGTGAGGTTCAGTCTAGGATTTTTTTTTGTTTGTTATTTTTGCAATCCATGGGATTGCAACACTCCAATACTATAGTTCAAAGGCATCCCCTCTTCTCCTATCTGCCTTTTTCAGAGTTCAAGTTTTGTAGTCATAAGTAGCAATTGGAAAAATTATTGTGTTGACCAATCTTCATTTGGTTGTGAGGCAGATGTCTTTACCCTTCTCAGATATTCATATCCGTCACTGCAGTTCTTCCAAGTGCTACATGCCTTCTAATCTCAGGGCTGCAGTCACCATCTTGTTCAATTTTAGAGCCCAGGAAAATGAATTCCTTTACTGTTTCGCTGGTCTCATTGTCAATCTGCAGTCTGACCTGGGAGTTCTCTGCAATTGTCATTAACTTTGTTTTCTTGATGGTAAGATGCAGTCTGAATTTTTTCACTTTCATCTTTGACACTCAGGATTAACCACTCCAGTTATTTCATGCTTTCATCTGCATATCGGAGGTTGTTGATAGTCCTACCACCGATTTTAACCCCAATGGTAGATTGTGCCAAGTGTGCATTTCTCATAACTGATTCTGAGTATATGTTGAATAGTATAGGTAATAGAATGAAAATTGTTGTGAGTGCCTTTTCCAATTCTGAATTATTTTTTGTCTCAGTATTCTGTTCTTACAGTGGCTGCCTGATCAGAGTACAATGACTGAATGAACTGGATATCTTACAACAATAAATTAATCCAGAGCAATTGTAGTTTCTTTGATAAATTATGTTTAGATCTTTGATACTTTATCCCAATGTATGAATTCAATTGTTTTCAAAGAACAGACCTCTGCTTGAACAAAATTTGAAAATTGAGCTTAAAATTATTATTTATTTAAAGTTTTTCAGATTTGGCAATTTTAACATGTGGACTTCAATGGGACATTTTGGGAGTTGAAGTTTATATATCATAGAGCTGCCATTCTAAAAAAAAACTGATTTAAAGTTTTTAAATATGAAAAAGACAATTTATGACAACAGAAGGAGTATATATGTTTAGAATTAATTATGACCAATCTTAATAAACCAGAATAAAATACTTGTTTTGATATCAGAAGTACAAGAATAACATTGCTTGACTAACATACAAGTTATAAGAGTTATACGAGAAATAAATTATCTCAATAAAAACAATTAAAGGCATTTTAATCAGTGGTGAAATCTGAACCGTTTTGCTACAGGTTCGCTGGCCTCGCATGTGCTCCAAGGTGTGTGTGCCATGCAAATGTGCGCTGCATGCAAGTGCATGCCAAAAGGAGGCTTGGGAAGCTAAGTAGAACAGCAAGGGTGGGAGGGAATCAGCTGAGCCGTGCAATTTAGCTTCACTCGAAAGCAGGATTTCCTGCTTTAGGAAAGCTAAGGCCCGCTGCACAGCTGATCATCGGAAATACCAGTTCAGAGGAACCAGTAGCTTTTTTTAAACCACCGGTTTGCCCAAACCAGTAGTTTTTATCAATATCGGTCCTCCCGAACCTGAGCAAACCGGTAGCATTTCACCCTTGATTTAAATGTATTTATTGCTATGCAATTAAATATCCTTAAAAGTAGTTATTTTATGGAATGAGGTAATTCCCTTGAAACAATTAATTTACACAAGTTATTTAACAGAAAATACAGATGTTAACTGTTGAAGGGAATATAGTCCAAAGGCCAGTCAAGTAGAGTTCTTTCTAATAAAATCAGGAGAAGAAACCCACAGGGTCTCCACCCACTGAACATGGCTAATGGGACTAAGTATGTAGATAAAGAACTTGATAGTTGTGAAAAAAGAGGGGAAGAAAGTGGGCAGCCTAGACTAGGTGTTGGCAATGTGCGGCTCCCGAGCCGCATGCAGTTTTTTTGTCCCCCTGCTGTGGATCCCTGCCGGCTGGCTGGCCCCACCCCTTGCCCTCCCCTCCCAGTCCCTCTTTGCGTAGCCATGAAAGAGCTTCATTTGTCTGGGAATCTGAAATGATTCTTGATTTAAATCATATGGTAAAAAGCACCCAAAGAAGAAGAAAGAATATCAGCCAAAAAACCCCCCAACCCTCACCTGTTTTTGGAAATGGTTCAAGAGGTTACACACATACACATACAAGAAAGAGAAAGAGACGGGGAAAAGAGAGATAGAGAGATGAGAGAGAGAAAAGGGGAAAAAGAGAGAAATAAGAAAATGATGGCGGGAGAGAATGAGAGAGAGGAAAAAGAGAAACAAATGAGAGAGAAAGGGAGAGGGACACAGAAATGAGAGAACTGGACAGAGAGAATGAGAAGGAAAAGAGAAATGAGAGAGAAGGGGAGAGAGAGAAAGAACGAAAGAAAAGAAAGAGGGAGGGAGGCAGAAGGAGTGGGAGAGGGAGAGGAAAAAAAGAAGAAGGGCGGGAGATAGAGGCCCATTTCCCACAGAAAACACCTGGAGCCACAAAACTTGGATAGGCATGGCTCATGTGGCTGGATGGGAGTGATGTTGAGTTGGCCACTCCAACCCAGGTTTTCTGGCTTCCAGTGTTTTCTTTTTTGTGGGCAATTGGTCCAAATGGTTCTTTGAGTGTTTAAAGTTGCAGACCCCTGGCCTAGACTACAGAAATGGCTAGTGTTAGTCAAACCATTCCTGTTGACAGAGAAGTCACACTGCAAACTTTTGTTGCAGTTAATCTCATTTTTTAAATGTTATTCTTGAATGTGGTTCATTGAAGTGCTTTGCGAATGTATTTATTTATGCTATGCTTTGCAGAATGGGGAGAGGGCAGAGTCAGCCTGTGGCTTAACTATGTTAACCTTTTTCCATTTAGTTTAGTTCCTTTTTGGAATATTTTCAAATAATTTGTATTTCTTCATAGAAAAGGAAAACTTGTTTTACTTTTTAGCATGAGAGTACTTCTGAATTATTCTTACCCACCCACTGCTTATGTCATTCATTCTTACAGTGGTCATTTCCCAGAGGGAAGAAAAGGTGTAATTAATTTGTATATAGGCTACAAAGATTTGAACAGTTTGAAATCCTCTAGGCTTGTTTTAAAGCTTAATTCACAAAACTGAGACGTAAATCTGAAGGTTACTTGAACATGTTCTTAAAAATCCTATAGAAAAATTACTTTTATGAACTACTAGATTGTATCACATGACTTTTAGTTTGCTACTGGTTTGATATAGATACAATAACATTGGTTCAATAAACTATAGAATATCAATCTGAGCGTTAGTTATGTACCCGTGCTTTTTTTTGCATGAGCATTTGTGGAATGGTTTAAGATTTATTAAACCACAGGTTCCTTCTATCATTCACTCTCAGGATTAAAACTAAGACAACCATAGATTATGGTTTGAAAGTTTATAGTCAATTTCAGATTGAGTTTCCTGGTTAATTGGAATCTTGACTACTTTGCAAAATATGTTCCTCAAAAATGGAGGAAGAAAGATTGAGGGAGTGCAACAAAGGAGGTAGTATACTTGAAAGCCAGAGATTTGTACCTCAAAAGAAAGTGTTGAAGGCTAAATAGCTAGCCTCACATACCATAAACCAGGGTTTTCTTTAACTATGGTTATGAGACAAGGCTTAAGGGTCTGATTCCCACCTAACTAATGGTTTATGAACCAAAATGGCTGGATTTCCAGTTGGCAGTTGTAAAAAAAATGGAAATGTGCAGACCTAGAAAATGAATTAATACAGGTTAAATATATTTAAATAAAAAAAACAATGAAACATATGTGCTTCTCTTCTGGATATTAGGTAAAATCAACTCTCCCTTGTCTTGTTTATATAATTTCAGTGGATCCATAATTCAATATAGAAAACTGCTATTGGATCTAGCAATCTCCTTGTCTTTATACCTCAGGACATAATATCAGCTCTCTTCTTCGCCCATACCATGTTCATGAAAGCAGATAACATCATAGTGCTTGAAATCCCAAACTTAGATGGAATTATTCACAACTCACCCAGATTTCATAACTCCTATGTTTTAAATTAGCAAATGACATCTGACAGATGAGGATTTGCAGCAGTTAAATCAACTTTGTTCCTTACCTTTTCTTTTTCAGATTTAACCCCCAAAATGTGACTTATTGTTTTTGAATACAGTGAGAAGGGTTAAAAGAATGAAACGTGAAGCTCAAGCAACCTAGGCTGGATTTTAGAAAAATAGAAATCTTGTCTGGCATTCTGTTTTGAAAAAGGGAAAAAAATAGTCCAACAGCCTGCTTAGTCCGTCCTTCTACTTAGGACTAATTAATTTGCATATCTAATAACTCACTTCCAGCTATTGAAATATGCAGATGAAAACAAGGGTAGCCAGAAACCAAAGCAAAACCACACATTAAGCTGCTTATGATATAATATAATTAGGCTCTGCTGCACTTTCTCTTCCAAATTCCAATTTATAAGGATTGAATTGCTAGGTACATTTTTCACATTGAGGTTTGGAAAAGTTTATTTTGACCTGGCAAATGATTTTAAAACTGAGGAAAAGCAGGTCAGCAGATGGGGGGGGGGGAGGTGGGGGGGAGGAGAAGAGGAAGTATGGATGGAGCTTGTTATCTGTGCAACTCCAGCATACAAAGAAGTGGTGTGAATTTCAACATTCAGGCCTGCATTAAATCAGTGGAACTGTAGAAATGAGGAATGACATAGTTTACCCCAGTGGTCTGTGCTAAAAAGCATATCTTTGAAACGGCTGTATCAGATTCTCATAAGCCATTGGCTCCATTAAAGTCACATGTTTCATTGACTTAGGAAGGAAGGAACTTATTAGTTGTCCTTTTCCTCCTTTCACTCATGACATATGGCCCCTTAAAAAATAATATTGTTCTGAGATATTCCTCAAGTCAGCGCAGTGCAAAGGGGCTCGCTTTTATCTCTCTATCGAACATACCTCTTAAGTTTATACATTCTTGATTTAAGCTCTTCCCCACGTTGATTGACAGATTGTCACCGTTTAACTCCTTGATCTGGAGAATTTAAGTATTATTTCTTTTTTTAGCTTTCTGCTACCCTGCCTATACCTTCATTCCCCTCCCCTTTCCTTCATTGCTTCATAACCTGCATTTTCTAAGAAAAGAGACCATCATGAGAAATAATGGTGTTGGGTTTTTTTTTTTTTTGAAAAGGCAGTGATTGTCACTGAAACCGATATGTCTGTCTGATAACAAAAACTGTCATTGCCTCACATGGAACATGCACCCTCGGGAGATGGAGGACAAAGGCGCCCTTAGAGAAGAGTTCTCAGCCATGTGCTGTCTCTGATCCCTTTGGCTCCAGTCAGAACCACAAGCTATTTTTTTCTCATATGCCACTCGAATGGATGCATGGAAAAGTATGAAAAGTTTCCGTTTAGAGAAAGGCTTATGTTCTTTGGGGACTGGATAGTCGTTTTCCTTCTTTTCTTTTATATATACACATCCATTGAGTAAAAAATGAATTGTTGAAAGGAAAATACACACGCATGACTTTTCTGCAATAACAATCTGATACATTCTTGGCAAATGCATCATTCGTATATATTTCCAGCTGCATTTTTGAATCACTGCCGAGTTAAATCCACTGTGGGATTCTCGGCAGAGCCTGATCATGGGCATCAGGTAGTCCTGAAATCAGGACCTTTTTAAAGGGGTGGGGGAAGCAGGCCAGGGGCCCCAAGCAAAAGGGCTGGGTTAGTTGAAAGCATTGATACTCTTCATTCAGAACAGAAAAACTAAATGCATACAAACTCCAGATTTATTTTGGAATTGGCCCACTGTTCAATGGCTCACTGTCCAAAGAAAGGCAAAAAGGAGAAAATAAACTTGAGGCAAGGGGAGAAGACAAATATATCTTAAACACACACACACACACACACACACACACACACAAACACAAACACAAACACAAACACAAACACATACATGTTTTCTGAGGTTTTTGTGGGTGTTTGTATGTGGGTCTTGGGTTATTCGGGTTTTCTCCCGCATAAAATTATAAGTGTCTTGGCGACATTTTGACGAAGTCTCATTCATCATCTTCTGGCTGGTGTTCTCGGCTTCATGCTCTTAGAAGCACCAAGACACTTCCAATTTTACGTGGGAGAAAACTCAAATAACCAAAGACCCATATATATATTCTTACTTTTCGTGGGTTTTATGTGTATTTTTCTTTTAACCAGGTTTTTTTCTACGTAACCAAGATTTTTCTGCAGCCCTATCTCAGTGAAGTCACATCCACTAGATTCTGGGCTTTTTTTTTTCTTCTGGCAGCCAGCAGGCTCTATGCTGCCTAGTGAGAGTCCCTCAACCCATATAGAGAGCATTGCAGTAGTCGATCCAGGAGGTGACAAGCGCATGAGTGACTGTGCACAGGTCATCATGGTTCAGATAGGGGCGCAACTGGTGCACTAGACAAATCTGAGCAAATGCCCCCCCTCTCACGGTCATAACAGGGTCATCCAGAGTCAACCATGAATCTAGGAAGACGCCTATATTGCGTGCCCTTTCTACAGGGGACAACACCTCACCCTCTATAGCCAACGATGGAATATTTTCCTGGGACCGCGATCCCAGTATCTACAGCCACTCCATCTTGGCAGGGTTGAGCTGAAGCCTGTTCCTCCCTATCCAGAGCCGCACCGCTTCCAGGCACCAGGACATCACATCGAGGGCATCACTGGACTGATTCGGGGTGGGTATAAAAAGTTGGGTATTATCAGCATACTGATGATACCCCACCCCAAAACCACAGATGATCTCCCCCAGTGGCTTCATATAGATGTTGAACAGAAGGGGAGAGAGGACCAACCCCTGAGGGACCCCACATGTGAGGGGCCTCGGCGCCGACCTCTGTTTCCCCGTCAACACTGCTTACCCAGAGAGGTAGGAGGAGAACCACCGTAAAACAGTGCCTCCCACTCCCAACCCTTAAAGGTGCCGCAGCAGGATACCATGGTCAATGGTATCAAAAGCCACCAAGAGATCTAATAGGACCAGGACAGAGGAATAATTCTTGTCCCGAGCCCTCCAGAGATCATCCACCAGCACGACCAATGCCGCTTCCGTGCTGTATCCGGGCCTGAAACCCTACTGGCATGGGTCTTGCTTCATCCAGGGCCAACGGGAGCTGATGTGCCACCACAGTCTCAACAACCTTCACAATAAAGCGAAGGTTGGAGACAGGACATAAGTTATTCAAAATAGGTGGATCCAGGCTAGGCTTTTTGAGGAGGGGTGGCTCACCACCGCCTCCTTCAAGGCGGACAAGAAATTCCCGTCACTCAAGGAGGGGAAATAAATTGTGAGGTTGTAATCTTACACAATCTTTTCTGAAAGTACGTCCAGGTGAACTTCATGTATAGACATTTATGTACTAAAATTCATGTATGATTAAGCCATGGATTGAATTTTAGCACTATAATTCTATATATTCTTATTGGGCAATAAATTCCATTATACTGAGTAGGGGATACTTCTAATACGTAGACATCCAATTTTATACAATTTATCTCAATAGATTTTTTTATGTGTGGCTTAAGTGAATTCTCTGCTGATTAAGGCTCACTGAACAGCATATGAAAGATTTTAGATTGCCAATTACTGCATTAATGGAAGCCTCCACAGAATCAAGCAGACTTTCATCAGCAGAAAAAGTCAATTAGATATTAATTAGATATAACATAAATACTTGCTTTAAATACCTTACATTTTATACCACATATGCCCTAGTCAGATAGACCAAAAGCCAGGTTCTTCCTCAGAGGCAGAGAAACCATTTTATCAGTGTCACAGAGTTTTTTAATGCAAATATTCACATAAATGATCCAATAATCTTCTCCAACATGCATGAGAAGGAGATATGGTCTGAGAGGTAAATGAGAATAATGAGAATGTCATTTTTCTGTTTGGAAAGCTGATGAGTCATAGCCATATCTTTCTATAACTCGACTAAATTCAAAGACAAAAATTGCCATTTTTTTAGGACAAGATCCCATTGACCATTGGAACTGCAGTTCCATTGCATAAAATTGAATCAAAAGATGTTTGGTTATTAATTTTAAACCCAAAGGCAATGTAGAAAGCAATTGGTCCATATTTTCAAGAAAATGGAAATATGAAAAGGCTTATAGAGAAATTAATTTGTTATTTGGTCTACTTTTATAAAAACTCCTGTTTGAAAATAAGATTTTGTCATTAACTTACAAATACAAAATCTGGGAAATAGAACCTATCATGTTATTGAGCATAAACAATTATGTTACAGACCTTTGATAGACAGAGATATCTGCTTCAAGAAACCATTCAGTAAAGTTGTAAGTCCATACCTAGAAAATACAAAGAAATGTATCAAAAAGTCCAAATAATAAAGTATGCATCTGTCTATTCCTCCTCTACTCTCCTGTTTCCCTGCTCATATAGTAGATGAAATAGATAACAATTTGCTCAGAACTTTTCAGTCATAGGTGACACCATATGATCTTCATAAAACAACTTTTCTAGAACTTAATACTGTCCCTGTATAATGTAAATACCTTCCAATGCAATCCTCAACTTACAACACAATTGAGCCCAAAATTTCTTCTGCTAAGAGAGATATTTGTTAAGTTGAGTTTTGCCCCATTTTACGACCTTTCTTGCCACAGTTTTTAAGTGAATCACTGCAGTTGTTATGTTAGTAACACGGTTGTTAAGTGAATCTGGCTTCCCCATTCACTTTGTTTGTCAGAAGGTCAGCTCACAAAAAGTGAGCTGGAACACTTCAACCATCATAAATACAAGTCAGTTGCCAAATCAGTTGAATTTTGATCATGTGACCATGGAGATTCTGCAATAGTCATGTGAAAAATGGTCATATCACTTTTTTCAATGCTGTTGTAACTTGTAACAGTCGCTAAGCAAACTGTTGTAAATTGAGGATTACCTCAGAGTCCCTAGGGAATTGGGCGGCATAGAAATGCAACTAATAAATAAATAAATAAATGTAGTTGTTTAGAATATCTATAAAAGCTATTCAACACTTTCTATAGTATCTGTTATGGCTCCGTTGCCTGAGCCTATGTCATCGTCAGGAGAGGACTCTGAGAGTGAAAGGGAGGAATTGGCAAGACCTCCCTCTCCAGGACCCTCCCCTCTGGCAATGCCCCTGGAGGACACCGAAGGGCAAGAGATAGGCCCAGAGCCAAGCACATCCCTGCAGCCACAGGTGGACAGCGACGAGGGAGATAAGTGCTGGTTGGATCCTCGCCAGTGACGCAGGGAGAAACGTGCCCAATAGAAGGCACGGCGTGCTCGTGATTAGCTGACTCACTGGACTACACCCCACAGCCTATAAAAGAGAGTGAGTCAGCCTCCATTTATGTGACAAACAAAAACAAATCTTCCTGCATCTCAGCTTTGGCTATTCTGGACACTTGTGGTGTGTGTTTGTCGGTTCTGTTAATAAAGGCTTTGGCACACAGCTGCTGGGATTGCTGCCAAGTTCCTTATCAGACTACTTGGTTGCCTGCCAGTTTATTTTAACCTCCGACTGTCTGAATTGGGTTTATTCCTGGGGGCGGAGACAGAACAGTATCGTGCTATAGGAAACTGCTATCTTTTTATGAAAAGCCCGAGAACTAGATCCTTCATAGTTGGATGTTAATGGAATATGTGGATATCCGGTATTTTCTTTCTAAACTGGCATGTTATATATAATTTCCCACTTACTATCAAAGCAACTTCAGAGTTTGCCTTTTGTTCCCTTGCCAAATGCACTATTCTATTTAATGTTGTTTTGAATGCTCCTCGTTATTTGAAATAGTGCACATCAGCCATTCAAAAGTTACCTTACACACAAAGGAACATCCCTTACTCAGTGCTTATACATATCCCTTACTCAATACTCATGCTCTTTAATACCTTTTAATGTTGCCTTTTTACCGTGAGCTTTACAATAGTTCTGTAATAGCATAGAGTTGTAACACTTGCCTTATAAGTAGATATTTGGTAGGTTGAAGTCTGACAGAACAGGAGGTTGTTTTACTACTATTTTATTTTCTCAAGCTTCCTACTTTTCTTCGTTGTTTTTTTAAAAAAATCAGTGATATACTGTTTTATTAAAAAATGTGGACTATAAAACTTTTGTCCTTGGATCCCATATAGCCAGAAAGAACGATTGAACTGAGATGTTGCAGTACCTATACTCTGGACTGCCCATATTACAAGCTATTGTCAAAATATCTTAGTCCAGAGACAATTTTCTTAAACCCTTTTTGATCAATATATCAATGAAGAGTCAATGACTAATAATTTAATGCCTAATTAACTAACTCTCTGTCTAACTAATTTTGCTCTGACTAATGAAGTTGCTTGGATGATTAACACAGATTAACAAAGTTTAATCCAGTTGCCATGGTTCATCCTTTAGACATTTCTTAAATCAAGTGAGTGTGAACATACTTTAAATGATGAATTACATATTAAATAATTATATTGCTCTTGTGAGGTAGTCTGTCCTATTCTGAACATTGTATCATATATGCACTCACTATGTCTGTTAAATATAAACATCTACGATGATAAGTTTAAGTCAACAGAAGCTTCCAGCTTCCCGTTCTACACCTTTACTAGATGTTCTAAAAGTCAGAGAAAATATGCAAAAAACCTGTTCATGACCATGTCTCAAGGGAAGAAAACTTGAGAAGGATAGATTTCAGGACTTCTTATTTCCATACAATATGAATAGCCAACATTAGTCTTGGAATATTATACTTTTTGTTGGTTTTTACATTATTCTTTATCTCAAAGGAGCCCCAGAATAATATACAAAATATAATATCAAAATATATAGAACACTTGATAATAAAATCCTGACCAAAACACTTCCTCCAGAACAACTAGACACAAGGCATTTTTCCTGAACGCCATCACTCTGTTTAACAACTAATTCCCACAACACAGTCAAGTAATTTACTAAAGACTGTATTACTATTATTCCTCTCTTCCTTACTAGTATCTATCTCTTCCCACTTATTTTTATAACCATGTTGCTTGTATTTTTCAATTTATATTGTTTTATTTGTCTCCTTGTACGATTTAATAGCTTATTAGTAACCTTAGTAACCAAAGTGTTGTCTTTTTTTGTTTTTGATGGATGTGTTTTATTCTCCTTATGTACACTGAAAGCATATACACCAAAGACAAATTCCTTGTGTGTCCAATCATACTTGGCCAATAAAGAATTCTATTCTATTCTATTCTATTCTATTCTATTCTATTCTATTCTATTCTATTCTATTCTATTCTATTCTATTCTATTCTATTCTATTCTATTCTAAAAATTTGGCCTTACAGGTAATAGGCCTTACTGCCAAATTCTTAACTTTACTCAGGAAGTAAAGTTACTCAGGAATACTTTATTCAGGAAGTGAATGAAGGACATGATGCTGTCCATCGTTGTCCTAGATTTCTTCAGCTCAAATTCCACATGGTCATATCCACAACAGACCACATCTGAAATTACTGATGAACAAGTCAGGGTACAACATTATACTGCATTCATAATATTTGCGTGCAAGAAATTTGTATTATTGTAAATTCAATAGAAAAGCAAAGTGTATTGTTTGAGCAAAATATTAATTACCATGAGACTTTGGAATGGATTGGCTGGTTTTACAAACTTGTTTCTATATGTATGAATGGCTGTGCTACCTGGGGATAATGAAATCCAGACATATCTAGAGAAGAGAAAGCTGAATATAATCTATATTCCAGAATGCTACTTTTACAAATAACAACCCACAATTTAAATACCTGGTTTAGGGGTGGTTTACAGGCTGTAGGCCAGTGGTGGATTGCTTCCGGTTCTGTCCGGTTCTTTACAACTGGTAGTAAAAGCGGTGGGAGGCTCCACCCACCCTCCTGGATGTCATAATTGACAATCTGCGCATGCGCGCATCTGCACTCCCACATTGCAAATCAATAGTAAAGGTAAGTAGAACCCACCCTTTCTGTAGGTGACATATTGACTTCTAAGCTGATTCGCAGCAAGAATAGGAAAATGTCACTTAGGCATATTTTTGTCCTACCATGTAAATTAAACTATTAACACTGATACAGCACTGTGTTGTGGGGTTCATTCTGCCTCAGATGTTTCTGTGTTTTGTAAAAAGAAAAAGAAAATTCAGTGTCTCTTGTTTCAAATGAAATACATTTACCATTGTCAAATTCTGAAGAAGGCAAATTTTTCATCCTATTAATACCCTTGCACCTGCTCCAATTTAATGTTTTTGGTGTGTTTTAGCACATGTAAAAAAAAGAAACTGCATCTACTTAACAAGGCTGGTCTGCTGAAGAACTGAATGAGGCAAACCATATTATGTTATATGTTAATTACATTTTGCTTTAGAGAAACATTTGTTAAAGATACAGCCAAACAATAATACATTCCTAAATTTTATTTTCTCTCACTTCTGGACTTAACCCAAGTTTCTGGAATTTCTTTGCCTCATTATAGATAACATTGATACTGCAAAATTGAATTGGATAAACATATTTCTCCAAGAGTCTTCATAGAGACAGAGACATGTATAAAAATTGAACAAACCATTTTCTCTCTGAATAATAAATTATTTTGAACCTCAATCTCAAGGAACATTTTCATTGAATGAGACTTTTGTTAAGATTTTTGGGTTTTTGGGGTCACCATTGAAGGACACTTTATTCTCTGACAGTGGCCAATGGGGGCCTGGATGGCAGTTCAATATGTATGATTGCCTGATGGAAGGGTCATATGGCAATCATCCTCTGTTACCTTGACAAAGTTGACTGCATTGGCAGTGGACTCTTAACTTTTATTATTGGCACTTCAATTAATAGCAGCAGAATAATACTCATGGTTAATACAGCTAGGGCAAGAGAAGGCTAATAAACTGAGCAGAAAGAATAAGAGATCTGTTTCATAGCATTTTCAGCTAGGAGTGACTATCTTATTCTGTGTCATGATAGAACTGATCCTAGCAATTTTCCAAAACTGCCTCCTCATTTTGAGCAATTTCTTCTCATTAAAGAGACACAACTCACATTATATGAGCCATAATTTATTGGTTTTAGTTTAGTCATGTCAAGGTGGTCTAACTGTAGTCTTTTGGATGTTGGTGACCTACAATATCTACCAGTGCCAATCGTTCAGTTTACAAAGGGCAACCTATTGCCAATTTCTATGTGTGGAATGAACTGAACCATTGTAGTTTCCAGGCCATGAATTACGGTTCCATTGTAATGTAGTCAACAAATTATAGTGTCTATAGGAAGGGTACACAACCCTGTTAAAGTGCCATGTTTTGAGATATTAGAAAAAATATCGCACCACTTCAGATTTTTTTCCACCTTTAAAATAACATACAGGCTGTACAATTCAACTGAAAAAAATGAACTGAAATTTTTTACAAGGAAAAAAAAAGTACAATAGTCTGGTTGCATAAGTGTGCACACCCTTGAACTAATAATTTGCTGAACCACATTTTGATTTTATGACATATTCAGTCATTTTGGGTTAGGACTAGGAGCCTATCAGACTAGCAGTTATCATGCCTTGGGAATTTTTGCCTACACTTCCTTGCAAAACTCTCCAATCCTATCAGATTGTGAGGGCATTTCCTGGGCACATACATCTTCAAGTCAGCCCATAGATGTTTAATTGGATTCAGATCCAGAATGGCTGGGCCATTCCAAAACTTTGATCTCCTTCTGGTGAAGCCATTCTTTTGTAGAACAGGGGTATCAAACTCATGTCGTCACAGCGGCATCACATGATATATTGGGACTTTTTCCCCCTGTGCTAAACTGGGTATGGACGTGGCCAGAGCATGATGCATCCAGCCCACAGGCCAGGAGTTTGACAGCCCTGATTTAGGGGTATATTTTGGGTCACTGTCATGTTCAATTCCTCTTCATCTTCAGCATTTTAGCAGAGGTCTGAATATTTTGTGCCTAAACTGATTAATATTAGGAATTCTTCATAATTCCCTCCACTTCACTAAAACCCCAGCTCCAGTTAAGAAAGCAACCCTAAAGCATAATGCTGGCACCATTGTGCTTCACTGTGGGCATATTGCACTTTTGGTGATGGGCAGTGTTATTTTTACGCTAAACATACTTTTTAGAATTATGGTCAACTTTGGCCTCATCAGACTGTAACACATTTTTCCACAAGCTTTTGTCAGACTTGATATAGTTTTTTGCAAATGTAGCTGAGCTTGGATGTTTTTTCTTTGTAAGAAAAGGCATTCATCATGCAATCATACTCCACAGCAAGTAATATGAAGAATAGGGAGATTGCTGTCACAGATAGTACAGAACTTGGCAGAAATTCCTGCAGCTCCTTTAATGTTTTTGTTAAGCCACTTGGCAGTCTCTGGGACCAGTTTTCTTGTTTTTTCATCAATGTTGGAGTGGAAAGCCAGTTCTTGGTAATGTCACTGTTGTGCCATATTTTTTCTACTTGCTGATCACTGTCTTCACTGTACCCCATATATAGCTAATGCCTTGGGGGAAAAACGGTATCTTCTCCTGACTGATACCTTCTGACAGTGATGCTTTATAAAGTCTTTGCAGACCATAGATTTTGTTATAAGGGGAAACTGAGTAAATATCAGCAAAATCTTCCTACAACAGTTGAACTTTATATGGACTTGATCAGAGTTACTTTAATTGTTGGCTAGTGTGTAGTGACTACCATTTAACATCTGTTTGGATGTGATTCGTTAATTCTGAGCACGATCATATTTTTACTTATAAGAGGATGTGAATGCTTATGCAGACACTTTATTCTATTTTTTACTTTTATTTTTTATCCACTAAACAATTTTAGTTTGTTTTTCAGTGTTTTACAGATTATGTGTTATATTAATGATGGAAAAATTCTGAAGTGATTTATCTTGGGCTGATTTTTTTACATCAGGCATTTTAACAGAAGAATGTAGACTTTCAATATCCACTGTTTAGTTAACCAAATTATGACTAAGTACAAAGTTTTTGGTCTTTGCTGGCTATGGAATGTGACTTCTGATATGTGTTAGGGCATATTTTTAATTTTTCTCTATTGAGCCCTAATATAACATGTATAAATAATTGGGATAGGAATATACCGATATGTAGAAATGTTTCATGACGATGTCTACACTGATGTGCATTAGTGTAAACTTTCAATACATTAGAAATGCATGATGTTTGGGGCATCATGATGTCAAAGCAATCAAAGCAAAGAAATGCATGATGTCAAAGCAATCTCATAAGATGTGAATTGTACTCCATAATCTACCATTGTGTAATTAAAATGGTATTTCTACTTCTTTTGTGGGATGCTATTAACAATCACACCAGAACTCTCTGGGGTCATAGGAATAAGTCTATTAGAAGCTACAACTTAGAAGAACTTCTTCCCTACTGACACATTTTGTTGCTTCGTTTATTTGGGCTGAATACAACCCAGATTTCTCTTCTAAATACAGTATCCATTTTTACCATTGTGATCTTTTCCTATCTAGTTTATTTTGGTATGTTCTTTAATGCTTTCTGTTATCTATAAAATTTATCTTTGACCAGCAGCCCTTAAATTTTACAGTGGGATTTCATTTCAATTCATTTCTTTCCTAGCCAAGAATTAACCAGGTTCATCCTAGATTAATTTTTTGAAATAAACTAAGACTGGCTAGGATCTATCAGCAACTTGTATGTTTATGTGATACACACTCTTCAATTTCACAGCTACCTGGACGGCCGTGGTTCTATAGTTAACAATAGTTAACTAAGTTATGATGGAGTTCTCTTATTTAAACAAAATATTCAATCAATCAATACCCATGGGTGGGTATTTTGTTGAATGATAAAATATTTCCCACAGGACCATGATGTAGTTTCAGATATATAGAACAGTGTTTCCCAAAGTGTGGTACGCATACCTCCAGGGGTACGGGAAGAGTTTGGTGGGGGTACACATTGCACCGGAGTTTAGTGAGGATCACGTGGAAATATCCACTGTACCGTGCTTAGCTGCACCCACAGAACAAAGAAAGAAATAGGCGTGTATCACAATTTTTACACAGATTAGATTAGATTTAGATTTATTGGATTTATATACCGTCCTACTCCCGAAGGACTCAGGGCGGTGTACAGCCAACAATAAAAATACATACATACAAAATTTAAAAACCAACTAAAAACAAATTAAATGAATTTGGCCCGGACAGAATTAAAACACCCCAATATAATTTACAAAATTTTAAAATTTGACACTAAAAATTTGACACTAAAAATGGGGAGTGGTTAGGCCAGCCCCGCCTGGCAAAATAGAAAAGTCTTAAGAGCGCGGCGGAAGGTGGGCAGATCCGGGATCCTCCGTATCTCTGGGGGGAGCTCATTCCAGATAGTAGGTGCCCCCACAGAGAAAGCTCTCCCCCTGGGGGCTGCCAGCCGACATTGTTTGGCTGACGGCACCCGGAGGAGCCCCTCTCTATGAGAGCGTACTGGCCGGTGGGAGGCTATTGATGGTAGTAGGCGGTCCTGCAAGTACCCAGGTCCTAAGCCATGGAGCGCTTTAAAGGTAGTAACCAGGACCTTGAAGCGCACCCGGAAGACCACCGGGAGCCAGTGCAGCTCGCGCAGGAGAGGTGTCACACGGGAACGCCATGTCACTCCCATCACCACCCGCGCGGCCGCACTCTGCGCCAGTTGGAGCCTCCGGGTGCTCCTCAAGGGGAGCCCCATGTAGAGAGCATTACAGTAGTCTAGATGGGAAGTGACAAGGGCGTGAGTGACCATGAGCAAGGAGTCCCGATCCAGAAAGGGACACAACTGGCGGATCAGGCGAACCTGATAGAAAATCCTCCCGGCCACGGCCGTCAGATGCCCTTCCAAGGACAGCCGTGAATCCAGGAGGACGCCCAAGCTACGAACCCTCTCCGTGGGGGCCAGTGATTTGCCCCAATAGTCAGTGATGGCGCCAACTGACTATATCGGGACGTTGGAAACCACAGCCACTCGGTCTTGGATGGGTTGAGCCTGAGCCTGTTCCTCCCCATCCAGATCTGCATGGCCTCCAGGCACCGGGACACAGGAACTGGAGCCATCATACATCATATCGCAACTCATTATGGCGGGAACTTCTGTGCATCCCTCACGTAGCTCTGGTTTGGCCATTTTTAAACTGTGGGAACATTAACAGTTAACGTTGAGCCTCGGAGCTGTTTAAAAGCCGGAGAATTGCAGTGTTATCTAACGGTTAGACAGTCTTGGGAGGCGTGACATGGCGTGAATATACTGCACTTCATTATAGAGACAACTTACTTCTTTAATAGTTAGTTCCGGGTGCCTGTTATCGTGCTTTAGTAAGTTCCACTGATTTTGATTTTATATATATATATAATCAATATATTTTGATTTTTATTAAAGCATATGTTTTTTATGAGGGGTACTCAGCGTTACAAAATTATAGAGGGGTACACATATGTCAAAAGTTTGGGAAACACTGATATAGAAAGTGTAATTTCAGAATTAAACTAGGGGTTTTCTATCAATAGAAAATTCCTTGGACTGTATGCAGAGGGATGAAATTGTGGTTTTTCTACTAGAGCTTCCCTGTATAAGATGCTTGTACCTTGTTCAGGGAAGTTTTATTTCCAGTAAGCAAAGGTACAATTGCACTTCATTGCAACAGAAGCCTTCTGGGATAAGCCATTTCCCAAATGTTTTTATGCCTTGCAATAATCTGTCAGTTTAAAGCAGAACACAGCAGGGCTGCAAATGGCCTCCCAAATTGAATTTGACTTGTTGAAGCCAGGGTGTAAAACCATTTGACTACCAATAGCTATACTTAACATACCTTCAAGCTTCAATTAGCATTGGAAGGTGGTAAAACGGGCAGGGTTATACCACACAGATAGGTGGGTCTGTTTGTGATATATCTGTTTTACACTCACACTTCATCATAATGGGAAAACTATGCTTTGGCTTGCAAAGTTTGCAAACAAGCTACAAGAAATTATCTTTGGGATTATGTGTGATTCTGGGCCACAGATTATCCAACTGTGCATCAAGGGAGTATGGCACAAATGGAACAAGCCATTCAAAGAACAATTAATTTTTAGTTTGCTATAGATAGCTTCCCAGATTGTTGAAAAATTGTCTTTGTGTTACTAATCCTGGTAATAATTCTACAGTGTACATTTTAAAGTTTGTACTTTAAAATGTACACTGTACTAGTTTTCAGTTTAAAATTAGTACAATTAGGATTCTAATAAAACAAAATGGATACAGCAGATTTAATGTCTAGCAACTTTCCCAATCTTCAACTATTAATGAAGAAAATCCCAATTTATTTTCTGTTAACTTCTTTTCTATAATATCACAGTTTTACACCACACTTGTACCATTTCTGCTAAGCCACCAAATGGAGACATTGAACAATATAATCTTGCCTACTGAATCAGTAGTTTTTACTGCATTAGTATTTCCAAGCAAGGAATATACTTTTATTCTGTGTACTAAGAATTTCCAGACAGTGGGCAGTGTGCATAGCATTCCTTAGGTGTTATTTTATTTTTAAGAAAATTCAAGGCATCAGTAATTTCAGCAGTGTAAGTGACACTTTCTTACTTTGCATGATGAGACACATCTGTTTTCAGTTTCTTAATTTTTGAGCATGCTTTACAGTCCAAAGGAAATGGCAAAATGGATGAAATACAGAATTTCATGCTGAAATCAAGGCATGTTGATAGTGAGAAGAAAATTTTTAGTGTGGGAAATTGTTCCTGATTCTGAATGGAGAAAGTGGGAAAATTCATTTGAGACCTGAATTTGCCAGTATTCGGATGGATCAATTACTGAAAATAATTTTGGCCTTTTACCATTTTTACTCAAGTATATGGCCTCTGGATCTTGTAAAGATTCTGAGGATGCAGTTTTCAGATTTATACCCTATCTTTCCTGAGGAACTCAATGGAGGTTATGAGATTTTCACTAATCTTCAATCTGCACTACAATTTTGTGAGGTGGGTTAAGCTAAGAACGCCTAAGTAATACCTTAAGCTCAGGCTGGGCTTCAAAAATTTTAGCAAGGGGTTCTCTGCCTGGTTGCTGGGTTGGTATGGCCATGGTGGGCATGGCCTAGTCAGCCTCCTGCACCAGGAGGGCATTTTTGCCTCCCTGGGCTCTGGAGGTTTTCTTTGAGCCTCCCGGAGACCAAAACGGCCAGAACTTCCAGAACTTCCGGTAGGCCCATTTTTCGCCCTCCCAGAGTCTCCATGTGTGCCCTGCACTTACCTCACATCCAAAACGTGCCATGTGGGGACTCCTGGGAGAGGCGGGGTGGGTGGAGGCAGCAAGGAATGGGATTTGGAGGTTCTCTTAGCTAGAGGTTCTACTGAACCCCTGCAACCCCCAACAGCCCACCCTGCATAGGCTTCTGTCTACTGTACATATAAAAAGAAATGTTTTCTGGTACAAGCTGGAGAACTGATAAATTTTATGTTAGGGCAATCTTCAGTCTTGGACAAAGATCTTTCAGTGGCAATTTTTCTTTTTCTTTTTTAATTAGATTCTATTTTAAATTTTAAAAATTTGTAAACTGCTGCAAGAAGGAATTTTTTTAAAGGATAAGTATAAAAACTAAATTTTATTGCCATCTTGCAGTATGTCAAACAAAACAAGAAGGCATGGTCAAACTCTTGCCCTTTTTAATATGTGTTGGTCTACATAAAAAAGAATAGAGCTTTGTTCAAATGCATACAGCGACCATCCTGATATTTTGATACTCATCAGCTGCTACCCATGCTGTTTGAAATAGTAAGTCTCAGAGTAAGTCTCAATCATCCAGATCATGGCTGTTCCAAAGATAAATTGAAGAATTGAAAAGCTTCTTGGATGAAAAACAAAATATATTCAAAGAAAAACAAAGTCCAATTGCCTTTTGAAAAAGCACCTTTAGTAAGTCTCAGCTATGTAAAATGTAAGAGATGTTATCTCTCACAGGGATCATTGTATTTATGAGCCTGACCAAGATCACCAGCTAATTCTACTTTTTGCCCATTCTTCGCACCCAAAGAATCCTGATAAAATATCTTAAAACTGGTCAGTCATGTACCAAAAACAGGATCTTGAAAATGAAGAGTAATGGCTTTATTTAATTCAAGGCAATGAAATTAATCACTTAAAAATTTAATCCCAAGAATTGTTTTCTAGATTTTAAAATTTCATGCCCACAGGGCAGATTTAGAAATATAGAAACTGGCTTACATTAACATTTGGTTACTTGACCTTTGAATACTTAAAAAGCTTTTTTTTAAATTTCCCAGATAAAATGGCAGATGTGTTTCATTATTATTATCATTATCAAGACTTCAAGAATGAAGCAGAAAAGGCAACACCAAAAGAACCATGGAAGAATGCCACAGAGAGAAGTTCCTCTTCCATACTTTTTCTTTATGTAGGAAATTTCTGCAGAATTACACCCACAATCATAACTTCTTTAATGTTCACCCTATTCATTTCCTTAGGAAATTCATTAGTTTTCTTAAATGAGTGGTAATGTCACTTGTGCTTTGGGATTACAAGGGAGATTAAATGAAGGTAATCTTTGCCTAGAAAAATCAGGCACTTAAATATTTGGCTCCTGCAAAACTTTCAGAAAGAGTAACCCTCAGTCTTTTCAGTTACAGTAGTTAAACTCAACAGCTTAACTGAAATATTGCTCAATGAACAAAATTATTCAGCAAAGAGGAATTGATGTGAGTCAGGAATAAAAGGGTTGTTTGTTAGCACTAGCTGGCATGGGATTTTAAATATTTCCTTTTCTCTGCCAACCCAAAGTTGATAACATGACTTTCTGAATGTATTCCAAGTCTTGGCAGAACTACTTACTTGCTTAATATTTTATACTTAAACACTTAATTTTTTTTCCAGAGACAAGTGATATTTTAAGACATGCATATATAACGGTGTGGCAATTCTAACAGTTAACACATACAGGAAAGTTATTAATGTTTAACATGTGTCAATTGAAAGAAAAACTGTGAAGACAAACGTCGAGTGTTGCACTTCTAGAATCTTCACTTAAACACAGCAACTACTTAGCACCTTAGCTGGCTGAAGGATTGTTGGCATAATCTTGTAAGAGATTATAATAATAATAATCTACTGAATTCAATGCTGTTTATACCTGTTTGGTAGCCCAAAGGTTCTCAAACATTATGATACAGTGACCCCTAAAAAGATAAATTAATTTGTTCTTTCATTCATAAATAAAACATGATTTCATTGGAGTTAATGTTGGACAAGAAATATACTACTTCCTGAAAGATACATAGCATTCATGGTATTATTTTGACTTAATCTTACATCAATACTTCCAGTAAATTAGCCATTTCATTTTTTTAACCACCTAGAAAAATTTTCCATTTTAAAAAGCTAGAAATGTTAAATAACTAATAAAAATACTGGTCTTCACTAACAAGAACATTTCTACAATAAAAAGTATGCCTATCCTACTGTACATTATCTTGGAAGTCACCAACCAGCACAAAATCATCTACAATCATATCACTGCTCCACTTGGTGGATGGTTTTGACAGATGTAGCCGTCTCTCAAAACTGGGGGTGAAATCCAGCAGGTTCTGACAGGTTCTGGAGAACCGGTAGCAGAAATTTTGAGTAGTTCAGAGAACCGGCAAATATCACCTCTGTCTGGCACCAGAGTGGGGTGGGAATGGAGTTTCTGCAGTATCCTTCCCCCAGGAATGGGGATTTTGCATTATCCTTCTGGTGGAGTGGGTGAGGATGGAGATTTTGCAGTATCCTTCCCCTGCCATGCCCACCAAGCCACACCCACAGAACCGGTAGTAAAAAAAAATGGATTTCACAACTCCTACTGAACTTTTACTCTGTCCCATCCATTCCCTACTGCAGGCTCAAACAGGAAAAGCAGAAGCAAATATTGAGCTGTTCTTGTGAAAAAATACTTTTGACCCCGTCCCTACAGTTTGAAAAACCTTGGACAATGGTATATTTAATTAAATATCTTTTGAATCTAGATTTTTATGAAGCTGAATTAGCAATGTCTAAAACTGCAGAATTCAAAAAATATTTAAGCTGGACTTTATAATGCAGAATGGAGCAAAATATTTCAATGATTGCATTGAATGAACAAAACACTGGCAAGTTACTTTTAAAGATCTCTGCATTATTGATAAACTAAATAATGTTATGAAAGAAGTTTTACTGGACACATCTTAAATTAATTCAAATGTATATTAGATATAAAAATGACTGGCTACAAGAAGAATATAGAAAAATATGAAATATTGACTACACAAATGAAACCATTTAATGTTCCAATAACTAAAAAGATCAGAATACTAGAAAAGCTGGACTTTTCTAAAAAGACAAGAATATCAGAAGAGCTCGTCTTCTCATTAAGAAGGATTTAATCATTGATTATAGAAGAGCTGTTAAATGGGATTAATTCAACAAAATCTCTTTCATGTTTATTGAAAATGATACTTTAAAAGGATTGGCTATCAATGTTATTGTTCCAGAAGTCTAAAATTGGTGATTTATTTTTATAAGATAATTTTAAGAAATGCAGCATATTAAATTAAAGTGGGCAATAGAGAATACCCCATATTAAGCTGGGTCTTAACTTTAATTTAATATGCTGCATTTCTTAAAATTATCTTATAAAAATAAATTCAGTTTTAAAACATAGATGTATTTTTGAATTATATACTAAATATATGGAATTCATGGTTATTATGGAGAATTATTGGTTTTGTAATCATGTGGTACAACAGAAAGATTGTACAGGGATTGATGATTGATATGCACTTCCTACCAATGAACTAAGTCATTGATATAATGGAAAGATTCATCAATCTTACTCCATGTGATTAAGTTTTAATGGGGCTTAGTGACTTTCTCCATATGAAATATAATGGATTTTGTGTTGAATCCCTCTTTTCTTTTTCATGTCTGTTCTTTCTAATGTTTTATTTTTTATTTTCTTTCTTTTTCTGAATATTAACACATCAAAACAAAAAATAATTACGAACAGAGTAGACATGTGGAAAGCTTTGCTGTGCTACTATAATTACATGCAGCAAATCCTTCTTACTAGATATCAAGAACAAGCCTCAAAATCTGATACTTACATCAATTTGAATGTAAATCAGTATTGCTATGAGTGCAGCTATTATACTGTAACATTTAGGGCTATGAAATGCAAGCCGCAAAAATCTAGAGGATCACTAGATGGCAGCAAAGAGAACTTTTGAGGTCCCATTCTGGTCCCATTGTGATAAAATTACCTATCATATTTTATTTAACTGTTCATAAGAAGGAAGCTTGACCATTTATATTATATCATGTACTGTACCTGAGATGAAATTCAAAAATTTAGATTCCAACTGTGCAAAAATAAAACTTAGAAGAAGCATAATATATAAATAATATTGAAAGTTAACTGCAAAAAATGTTATTGAAAGGAGAAAATGGATGTTGGGAAATAGAAAGTGAGTCCATTCTTTATTAACATCTTTTTATTTTTATAACAAAGCTTTAGGATGTTTTAAGATGATCTTGTTCAAGAAATCTAATTTGAATATTTAAGTCAATATTTACTGTCTGTTTTTTTTTTCTTAAATGGTGATTTGGCATGCTCTTTCCCTTTTCACTTTACTGAGATTTAGTAGCAAGAGGTTTTCACCAGACTAATGTCCTAATTTCTAGTATCACTCAGTTATATTGCTGCCTTGTGGATTAAACTTCAGTTTACTGCTTCATCCCCATTGACCCCAGGGGTCTGTGAAGTAGTACAGGTCAAACTTATTACATACTATTCACTACCCCAATAAACAAGAAGTGTGTTGTCACATTTGAAGTTCTGCATATTTTTCTTAGTAATTATGCCTCATTATATATTTACCATTCAGAAAATGCAGGTGTGGGCTATTGAATCCTGGCCAAAGTGAATCTGCAGAATTGGCAGCCAGTTCCTTGGTGAGTTATGCTCCACTGTCTGTCGGTTTTACAACTGTTTTCACTTGTAATTGAGCTCTGCGGTGCAATATGCAATTAGTCCTATTATAGAAGCAGCTGTATTCACTTTGACAATGGCACTCACTCCCCCTCCCTTTGCCTTGGCTCTGTACCGTAGCCTGTTGCAATTCTACTGATTTGATGAGTGGGGTCATTAAAGCAGTATCTGTCTGAGCTATAGTGGACCAGGAGCCTTTTATAAATAAGATTCTTACTAACTTGAACTCTAATGCTGTTTCTTGCAACTAAATTATAGATGTGGGTGGGGGGAAGCTGTTTCATGCTACAGTAAATAGTCTTGTCATGCAAAGATTTGTTTCTCTTCTAAAAACACAAGAACCTTGTGATTTAACATAAGTAATACCAAAAAGTGCACAGTGAAAACAATACATTCAGCTTGTACAATTAATGATAGTTATACCTCAGTAATTAGAACAAACCCTGACCTTCCCTCTGGTCTGGCATCACATAATCTGGCACCTTTCCTGCTTATTTTTGCTGACAATAGATGTATGTATTTCTTAAATTTTCCCATCCAAAAAAACCCAAGATAGATTGGGCCAAACAATTGACATTAGTTCAAAGTCATCCACTAAGCTCTGTGGTTGAATAAGCTGTAAATTATTTGTAACTCTATGCATTAAACTTCACCTGGTTTAGGATTAGATGACTTATTTATTTATTATATTTTTATTTCACACTTATTACTTTATAAGTGATTCAAGACAGCAAAAATGCATACTACTCCTTCCTCTTTCTATTTTTTCTCAAAACCACAGCCTTCTAATATGAGACAGAGTGGCCCAAAGTCATTCAGCTAGTTATTATAACCAAAGTGGACTAGAACTCACAATCTCCTGGTTTTTAGGTTAGCAACTTAACTTGACTACACTAAACTGGCTCTCCACACCAAACAGTAAAGACAAAACTGTAAGAACAGTTAGAACAGACTTGGTATCAATTTAAAAAAAACCTTTTCCCCCTGCAAATAATCACAGACAAATAAAAAATATATTGCTTAGGGCTAAATTAAAAGTGGTATCTGTCAGGGATTTCTTTCCAATATATATGCCAGTTTCAGGCAAAAGATTTGGTCCTGGGACTCAGGAAAAAGTAAAGCACCTTCTCCATCAACTGCAACCCTACTCCACCCTCCAATGGCTAATGAACTTTTTCCAAAACCTGCACACTGAATGCAATCACAGGAATATTATTTATAGCTTGGTTTTCCCTACTTTTTGCTTTCTTAATAATGATATTATATTAATATCACAACCTACATAAGACTCTGGTAGAAGTAGCAATAATAGAGGCGAAAAGCCAAACCCAAAATGTATCTGAAAATAGTTTGACTTCCAACTCTTTTCCACCACCCACTACCCTTTTGAAACTGAGAGGAGAGAATTTCTATGATTCAATAAGAAGCTGAGAGTTAAAAATCTGAGGTTCTTTGGGCCCTAGCCAAAACAGGGAAAACAAGTCAGAGAATGATCAATCCTTGGAGTGAAAAAAAAAATGCTAGGAGGGAGACATTTTCTTCTGAGGAAAAAGAACTTGGCTGAAACCACAGTGTCAAATTCTGCAGCCCTGGGCAGTCTAGTCATCAACCACCGAGCCATACAATTCCACTCATTGTTGGCACTTAAACCTAGTGGCTGTCTTCATGGCAGTTAGTCATCCAACTTTAGTCCATTGGTGAATCTCAAATCACTGCTCAGCAATTCCATATGTCATGGTAGCTGTGGGTTCCATTGTTTAGGAATTGCCACAACTGTTTTATATGAAGTAAAACATATTTATTACTTTAGAATAGTATTATTCTGAGGTAGCTTACAAAAGAAATTCCACAGCTTTGTATCTCTTTTTAAATTTAAAAAAAGTTGATCTGGTAAGAGTTTCTTTCAGTTATCTCAAATGCCAATCCAAATAAGTTATTTCCATTAAATGAAGTTAAATGCTTGCTTTGTTATTTACAGTATTTATTCGATATGTATAGCTGTCCATTCCACCACTCTGGACAGAGAATAATCATAATATATATATATATTTTTAAATTTAGGAAAGTTTCATTAGAATTGCCGGAAATAGTAAATACAACTTGTTCACTTGTTTACTTGATTGATTTATATTCCATTTTCATCTTTTTGTGAACGATGAAGGCAGCATTGTTAAAAAATGTTGTAGTATTTCTTTCTGAATATGTGAAAAATGCCATAATTTCTAACATAATGTTGATTTGAAAAACTATTTCAGTTCTAAAATAAATTTAATCAGTGATGTGGAGAATGTATCAACTGAGAAAAAGATCATTCTAGAGATCTCTTGGACATTCTTTTTCTTTCTAAGCCAATCCTAACCTCTCCCAGGACATGCCATTCTGAGAGTGTTTAGAAGTTTATCGAAGTAAATCCTCCAAGCTGGAAGCAGTTCAGAGTTCCAGATATCATGTTCTGGGCATGTGGTTTTATCTCAAATAAACTATTAAGCACTGATAATGTCAAATGTATGTCCAATTTTTATTTCTATCAATTTAATACCTAAAGTTTTATAAAGCATATATGTTATCAGTGACACAAATCATATACCATTATCTGAAACTTACATATTTCTTATCAGAAGTTAAAGTCAACCAAGTCCGAAAATAAAATTTAATTTGTCATTTTTTATTATTGCATTTGATCCTAAATTACCTCAAGTACAAAAGGCTCAAATGAAAAAATTAAGCTGTGTTTGGGACAAGCTTCATTGAGAAATGTTGATGCATGAAATGGATGTTGAATAAAATAATAGAAAATATCTATTTAAAAAAATCATAGGATACTGCATTGCCTGCAAAAGTCAAATTATTTTAATGTATTGTCAGGATCTTCTAACACAATGTTTTGGTCAGGTTCAACAGAGAAGATGGTAGATTTATGAATGTAGAGTTGAACCCTTCCTCTTTTATATGCATTGGAAAAGGGAAAGATATTTTATTATGCGTGCTGATGGGATATCTTAATAGGAACATGCCCAAACCCTTTATTCTTTTTGAATAAAGTCAGGCTGTTCAAATTGCATTGATTACTGTACTCACTTTTGCATTTTGCTTTGTGGACATTACTTTCTTTCAAGTTGTTTCTTCTTCTTCACAATCTAACCTACAGCCCAGCTATCCTGGGAGGTTTTCTACCAAATGCTGATCGATCCGAATCCTGCTTAGTTTTGGAGTTGCTTCCACTTGCCGAGGTTGCTTCCACTTGCCGAGAAGAACCTACCTGAATACAACACAGTTTTCATTAATATAGTAATTCTATGGATTCTTTTTCCTGCTGGGTGGAAGGATCCTCAGAGCATTGTTAGCACATACAACAGTAAGGAAGCAACTATTATGGGTTGTCATGGCAACACCAAAATGGTTGCAATTCCAAAGAAAGCTGTCTCCCTGTCAGTATTTCCCACCATGGAAAAGCAACAGTAGCAGAGAAAATATCGTATTTCTTTTTTAGTAGGTCAGTGGCTACTTCAAACACCAGTGCCGAGAAGAGCACAAAGAACATGTATTTACATGCAATCTAAAGGTGCTAATATTGATAGCTACATGCAAATTAAGAAATTAATACCACAATGCAGAATAATTCACCATAAAACTATGGAAAAAACATGGCCAAAAACTGGAATATTTTCTCAGTCTGCTGTTAACAAGAAACCTCAGTGACACACATATTCACAACTTTGAAAGTTCACCAAAACTTGAATTTTACATGCTTTTCTTTTAAATTCTTTTCCTTGAAGCAGTTTTGCTTTTAAGAAAACATATCTGCCTGACAGTTACATACAGACTGAAATATATGCTTTAGAAAAGAAGCATTTGAAGAAACACATTTGTGATTAGAACTGTAACTTTGTTGCTTGTATCCTTACGATTTATATTGCCTGTTTCCTAATATGATTTGATTGCTTATTTGTACCCTATGACTATCATTAAGTGTTGTACCTTATGATTCATGACAAATGTATCTTTTCTTTTATGTACACTGAGAACATATGCACCAAGAAAAATTCCTTGTGTACACATTTGGACAATAAAAACTTCTATTCTAAGCAAAAAAACCCTTCTATTCTATTCTTAGTAGATGCAGAATGAAGTTGAGTGTTAGCTTGTTATGATGTCCCTGTGCAAGCTGAAGAATTTAGGTAATGATATATTGTATTTGTGTAAATGACATCCTGGTGCATATGTTGTTGTAAAGTCTACTAAAGGCCTATGGTTGCCAATGTCAGATAAAAACAATTTTATGTGATCATTAATTAAAAGCCTTTAAAAAGAGACAGGATGAATTAATTAATTAATAAGTGGTGGCTTTTGAAGAGTGATTAGTATTCCAGAGGACTGAATACAACCTAATGCCCATCAGAAGTGTGGGTGGCATGCTCTGGAGGCATTTGGAGAGGTTGTTTAAGATTAAAGAAAGAAGCCTGAAGGCTGCATGCAACTCTTGAAATCGCTTCTGTTGGACGATCTAGTGCCCTTTCTGCCTATCCTGCTGAAACGTGGCAACAAATCACTGCACTATGATTTGACACTCTTGTTTACTAGTAGACAAACACATGGTAGGTAGGAAAAAAAGTGTTCAGCTTCAGGTTAAGATGAGCACACTTTGAAAAACCCACTTCTTAAAAGTAACAAAAGGAACGTCCTATGCTCGTCCCTGTGTTGCTGCCATTATCATGCCCTTTTAAAGAAACGTAGTTTCAGGCTTTCACAGAAATATAAAAGAATATATTAATATGTGCCAGAGCTTGTTAAGATGATTCCTGAAATACTAGTTTTGCACTAATTCATACTAGGTGACCCGTACTGATTTACCTAAATTATAATTTATTGTTTCTTTGAAGTTCAGAGAACTCAATCCAGGATATTAAATATGTTTTGCTTTGGGTTTTTTTTAGAATGACATTTTTATAATTCCATTTGGCTTTGGTGTTTTATAGCCATGTATGAATCAAATTCAACTAAGGAATCAAGGTTTTCAATTGCTTCAAAACTAGCAATTCTTTATTTGAGAATGAAAAGTATACATCATAGAAATCGCAAGAGCCCTAAGGATGACATTATAAAATGTCAATAACCTGTGGACCACAGTTTTGCATAAGTGCCATTTATATAAAAAGCTTGCCTTTATCTAGCGACATGACATTCCACAGATGCATTATAGATGACCTTATGGTCTAATTATACATTGCAGTCAGCATATTAGAGCTGCTTCTACTCTGTGAGGATCCTAGCTATGGAAAATATTAAAGTCTACCTCACTAAGCAGAAATAAAATTGAAAGGCAGATTTTCTTCAGACATTTTTCGTTCATTCTCCTTCTCTCAGTTCTAAGGAAAGTTGACTACTAGGAAAAGAATGCTTTGGATCATGCAACATACTCTGGATCTGAAAATTTTTATCATGTTCAGAAAATTTGCATCCCTGTTCACTCTGAATTTCCTTTTTGTCTTTAGAGCCAGAACACTGTGCAACCTACTAGGGATTGGATCAGTTAATAACAAAGAAGAGAAACCAAGAAAGTGCTCCTCTTCTGGGGTGTCTGTAAGTATTAAATTGTTGCCTGCAATGGGCACAGAAATAGATCTATAATGTCCAATACAGAATGATGGTTCTTTTTCAGTTCTCATAATCTTAATGGTGACTTTTAAGTGGCCAAAGGCATTACACAAAGAAATTCTCTAAAATCCACCATCATAGTAGGTTGCTAAAGAAGACTTTCAAAATGGATAATGCAAACCAAAACTGCCCATGGAAAACCATATAGAGGATTTTATTTTTTAATATTCTCACACTTTTCTGCCCACAGGCTGGCTTTTAACTCATTGGAGTTTTTACATACTGAAGTTGTCTCAACTGATTGTTCTGATTTAGGCTTCCTGAGACAGTAAAAAAGCACACAATTAGTCCCAAAAACCCTCTTTTTATTTCAGACTGTGAATTCTGATCATTCACAGTCTGTAATGAGTCATAAATAGTTTGTAAAGTCTGCCACAGTCTTTCGGGATAAGGCTGATAAGCATCCACCTTTATCTCCCTTGACACACTGCCAAAGACCTAATTGGCAATTAGCTTTACAAGGCGACACGGAGCACAGTCAAAATGGAGCTTCAGAATTTAAACCGACCAGAACGAACAAAGTTACTTCCTGCAAAGGCTCATATGCCTTTGCTCCCCTTTTATGTCTTATCTCCAATCATCTCCAAGCCCTACTCCTGAATTGTCCCTTTTGTCTTAACTGTTCTTGCCTTCTGGCAGCTCTGCACACGTGCGCACTGGGAACAGGCTCTCCCTGTTCCTCTGCCTCGCTGATGTCCAACTCTGGGGCTCCGAGGCAGCCCATAACTCCCAGATGGCCCTGGCCCTCTCTCTGCCTCCGACGCAGAACCCTCATCCTAGCCTTCTCCAGACTTCAGGACTGGCCCATATTCCTCCCCAACCTCCTTATTGTCCGTCTCTGCGTGAATTTAAGTGAATTTTGTTGTATGGGTATACTGTATATACACGTACAATGATAATAAAATTATTATTATTATTATTATTGGTTAATCTGTAGTGAGATTCACAGCCTTTGAGGCTGATTAATAGCTCAGCAGCTTGAGTCCTTACCAAGGACCTAGGAACTGTTAAGGTGTCGTCGGAGGATGTAAACTGTTCAGAGTAAGGTGGTTTTTTGTAGAGTCAAAATATTTAAGTCCAATAAATTTAGAATTTCTAAATAGCGGGGTAGCCCTTTGGGTATTGCTCCAGGGGTTCCAATTACAATCGGGACAACACATGATTTCTTTTTCCACAGTCGCTCAACTTCAATTTGCAAGTCCCGGTACTTTGTGATTTTTTTCTTGCTGCTTATATTCAATCCGTGCGTCACCAGGTATTGCAATGTCAATTAACCATACTTTTTTCTTTTCAACTATTGTTATGTCAGGTGTGTTGTGGACCAAGTGCCTGTCAGTCTGAATCCTAAAGCCCCACAAGATCTTGAGTTTCTCATTCTCTAAAACTTTCTCAACTTGATGTTCCCAGTGGTTTTTGCTGTACTCAAATCCAAACTTCTGGCATAATTTCCAGTTAATGATCTTAACAACACAGTCATGGCTTTGTGAAATTTTGCTGCACCCACTAATCAGGTGGTCGACTGTCTCATCTATCTCATTACAGAAGCAGCATTTGCTGTTGGCGGTAACATGTTGAATTTTTGCCTTCATGCAGTTTGTGGCTAGGGCTTGTTCTTGAGCTGCCAAAATAAAACTTTCTGTTTCTTTTTTCAGTACTCCTGATCTTAACCAATTCCAAGTTAGTTTCTAGTCAGCTTTGCCTTTAATACTTTTAAAAATTATTATATTATATATTATATATTATTATTAGTAGTAGTAGTATATTTTTCAATTTAAATATAATGTAGATAAGAAACTCAAAGGTTTGACTTAATTGGTTACTGACAAAAAAATTAAACAAGTCTTCAAAATGATCCATTATTTTTGAAATATAATATCACAGAAAAGTACAATATTAATGTCAGAAATAAACATGATTCTATAAGGTATTAAGAAAAACCAATTGAACATTATTTTTGTTTTTAATATTAAAAAATTTACAGATATTGAGGAATTCACCCTAAAATCTTCATATATGTGTGTATTCATTTCAATTAACAAGCATCCTTTGTTCCCCTTTCATTCAACTAATAGAATAATAGATTTGGAAGAGACCTTTTAATTCAGTCACTTGACAAAGCAAGAGAGCCTATACTGTTCTGGATAAATGGCTGCACAATCTCTTCTTAAAAATGTCCAGTGATGGAGCAATCACAACTTCTGAAGGCAACTTGTTCCACTGATTAATTGTTGTAACTGGCTGGAAATTTCTTTTTAGTTCAAGGTTGGATCTCTCTTTGATAAATTTCCATCTGTTACTTCTTGTCTTGCCCTCAGATGCTCTAGAGAATAGATTGTCCCGTTTTTTGTGTCAGCCCTTCAAATATTTGAAGACATGACAGTCATCCCTAGCCTTGTCTTTGTTAAACTGGACATAACCTGTTTCTGCAACCATTATCAAATGCTTTAGCTTCCAGCCCTCTAATAATACGTGTTGCTCTTCTCTGCACTCTTTCTAGAGTTTCAATATCTTTTTCTTATCATGGGTACCAAAATTGTTTGCCATATTTCAAGTGTTGTTTTACTAAAGCAATATATAGTGGTACTAATGCTTCATGTGGTCTTGATACTATTCCTCTGTTGATGCAGTCTAAGGCTGCATTGGCTTTTTTGGTAATTGCAGGCAGGCACCCTGCTGGTTCATACTTAAGTGGTTAGGACTTCTAAATCCTGTTGAGCCACCTATCTATACCTGTAGGTTTGTTTTTTCTTGCATAAATGTAAAACATTACCTGCCCTTTGTTGGACTACTGGTCTGTCTAGATCTTTCTGGATCTTGAGCCTATCTTCTAAAATGTTAGTTATTTTTCCTAGCTTGGTGTTATATGCAAAAGCTAGGCTGAATAGCCAACACTTTAAAAAATAGGCTTAAGATCTATTTTCAACTGCTCAGCTTGAAAAAGCTATCAAAGCCAAGAACTTTTAGAAACTATTGTCTATTTTAATAATGCCATCTGTAATCTATAGCAAATGAGATTATCTTTACCAGTTGTTGATCTTCAAACACAAATGCTATCTTAGAGTTTCTGCACTGTAGCATTAAACTGCTTGATTTCTGCACCTAAAATATCTGAAAAAGAAGCGCACTTTAGAAATCCCTGATTTCAACTTCTGCCTTTCGTTTGGTCCTGAAATAATAAACTAAGAATCTCTCTGGATGCCATTTATCATGGCTCCTGTCTGGAAGCTTTCCCAGTTACTTTATTTTTCTAGATTTGTAAAAACAAAACAGAGAAGAGTACCATTTTGCCACTTGTCATTTCAGCTAGAAGAAAAAAGTAGAAGAACTCATGTCCATTTCACATCTCAAATAAATAACAAAGACGGGGTGAAAGTTCCACTGTTACCTTCATTTCACTTTCTATTGCTGTACAATGGGGGGAAATGATTGTGCAGGTCAGTGACAAAAGAAGACAGGTATCTCTGCCATAGTGCACAGTGATCAATTGGAGCGGAAGTGTTTGCCCACAAGGAAATGAAGCACAGCAGGCAAACTGGAGAGCAGCACCATTTGAGCCAGCACAAATAAAAAAACACTACTTTTGATACTTAGCAGAAAAAGTTGGTTAGGAATTGAGTTTCTGGTGAGCTAGGGATGAGTAGATGATGTGTTCTGAGTTCTTGGGTCAATGACATAACTTTACATTGGAGTAAGCTGGTCATGAAGGCCAGTGCTTCTCATTTCTCAGCATTGTGACTAAGATCAGCTATCATACTGAGGACAGTCCTTCGAAAGGAGTGGAAGAACTAGACAAAGGCAAACCCAGGACCTGATCCATGCAGCCTCCTTGCTGTGTTGTAAGGGTGCCTCACTAACCTTGTTTATATGCCACTGCATGTACAGTAATTTGTTATCCATTTAATTTTTGCACCTCCAAACATTGCCGGATCTATTGATGCTAGGAAGTGATGCTAGGATGCTAGGAAGTGAGAAAAGTTCGCATCCACAAATATAAATCTTCAGATTAGTGTGTCATCCTAATCAAATAAATCTTTGAGAATTTAGAGGAGGGAGTATATTATGCTTGAGTTGTGGCATAGGAACACAAGGCTAAAAATATCAAGAATGGGACAAGGTGTTTCACAGCAAGTTTTATCAGACAAAAATGAAGCTAAACATCAGAGGCTGCTTCATAAACTATATAGCGTGGCTATACTATATGCATGGATAAGTAGCGAATCAAAACATAATCTGGTGGCAAATGGACATGCACAATAAAATCACTTCTAAAGATTTATCAATTCATACTTTTCATATAAGCATTGTAAATTGTGAGTATATCAAAATAATTGCAGTTCGAGTGAAAGAGATTTATAGAACATAGAATCATGGGGCTGGAAGGACCTTTGAGGTCTTCTAGTCCAACTTGCTCTCATAGAAGAAGTCTTATACTATCCCAGTCTATTTTTTAAAATCTCCAGTGATGGAGCACCACAGTTCTGGGATGCAAGCTGTTCTATTGATTATTCTCACTGCCAGAAAATTTCTCCTTACTTCGAGGTTGGGTCTGTCGTTAACAAGCTTCCTCCTATTACCTCTTTTCCTGTTCTCTGGCGCTATGGGGAATAAGTCAGTCCCTTCCTCTCTGTGACAGTCCCTCAAGTACTGGAAGATAGTTATCATATCTCCCCCAATCCTTTTCTTCAATAGGCTGGACATACCTAGCTCCCTCCTCCTTTTAAATCATAAAAGGATTTAACTTCCAGACCTTTATCATCTTTGTTACTCTTCTCTACACACTTTCCAAGATCTCAGCATCTTTTTTGAATTGTGCTGACCAAAGGTGGAAGAATGAATTTCCCAATCTGCTTCGGTAAAATGTCGAGTATTGGACATTGAACACATAAAGAATAGATTAAGAATGTTATACATAGACCTTGACTTATAAAGCATACTTAGGAGCATCAGTACATGTGTACATGGACCAAAAAGGCAAGATGATAGTTATAGTAGTTAATTGAAGCACACACACAAAGGAGCAATCTTTGCTTTGATGCCTCCTCACATTTCTTATGCCCCTTTGGATGTTAGTAGTATCAATCTGTGGCGTTAAGATATGATTTTATTATATTTATTCATGCTATGTTAACATATGGCATAGTGGTTAGAATAAGGCTACACAATCTGGCACTCTCCAAATATGGTGGATTACAGTTTCCATAATTAGATACCATTAGCCAGACTTCAAAGCCTTTAAGGAGCATTGAATAAGGCACAGAAGGAGGTTATCAGTCTCAAGTGTGTGCCTTGTGGCAAAGCAACTCCTGAGTTAGACAACAACTTTAGGCAGAAGAGTTGCCTAAACTCTTTAAGCAACCAGCAACATAAGAGATTATTGGAGATCAGGACTATGATTGGTCTCCTGCCTCCCTTGCCCTTTACTGATGTGCTTAGGTGTGTGGAAGGTTATTGTCAAAATAAGACCTGTCCTTTAAACTGTGAAGTGTTCTGGCTAGCCATGCAGATATGCTGTTAGTAGTATTAGTTTACCCAGGTCTCAAGTTGTCTATCTCTGGAACAGTTCAAAAGAAATGAATATTCCCATTTTCCATTGATAAACTGGAGCCAGTTACAGGTGGAGGAAAAGCACGGAGTCTGAAAGAAACTCACTTGATTTATTTTATTTTATTTTATTTTTGATAAAAACATTTATTTGGACCAGAAAAAAACCCAACAATCTATTTTTTTGTGGAGAAAAAACTTACTTGAATAACAGATAGTCCTTGTTTAACAACTACGTTTGTAGTTATGGTGATGAATAAAATAAAATAAATAAAACTAAATAAATTAATTCTTCTGTTCAACATTTATATGAAGCCACTGGGTGAGATCATCCGTGGTTTTGGGCTGAAGTACCATCAGTACGCTGATGACACTCAGCTGTATATCTCCACCCCAGACCACCCCAATGATGCCCTCGAAGTGATGTCCCGGTGCCTGGAGACCATATGGATCTGGATGGGGAGGAACAGACTCAAGCTCAACCCTTCCAAGACCGAGTGTCTGTGGTTTCCGATATCCTGATATAGTCAGTTGGTGCCATCTCTGACTATTGGGGGCGAGTCATTAGCCCCTACGGATGGGATTCGCAACTTGGGCGTCCTCCTGGACTCCCGACTGTCTTTAGAAGGGCATATGACAGCCGTGGCCGGGAGGAGTTTTTATCAGGTTTGCCTGATTCGCCAGTTGCGTCCCTTTCTAGATCAGGATGCGTTACGCACAGTCACTCATGCCTGGACTACTGTAATGCTCTCTACATGGGGCTCCCCTTGAGGAGCACCCAGAGGCTCCAACTGGTCCAGAATGCGTCCGGGCGGGTGGTGATGGGAGCAACATGGCGCTCCCATGTGAACCCCCTCCTACGCGAGCTGCACTGGCTCCCGGTGGTCTTCCGGGTGCGGTTCAAGGTTTTGGTTACCATCTTCAAAGCGCTCCATGGCTTAGGACCAGGGTATCTTCGGGACCGCCTTCTGCCACAAACAGCCTCTCACCAACCAGTCTGCTCCCATAGAGAGGATCTCCTTAGGGTGCCGTCGGTCAAGGAGTGTTCTGCCTTCTCTGTGGGGGCACCTACCAGCTGGAACGAGCTCCCCCCTGAGATAAGGAGGTTACATGACCTGGGTACTTTTCGCCGCGCCTTGAAAACATTTTTATTTGAACAAGCTGGGCTGGCTTAACCTCCTTTATTTTGAGTTTTTAAATTTTTATAATTATAATTGGATTTTTAAACTGTTGAGCCAAATTATTTAATTTGTTTTAATATGATTTTTTAACTTTTGAATTTATTGTATCTTATTCTGGTTGTTCACCGCCCTGAGTCCCATCAGGACGGTATACGACGGAGTAGGGCGGTATATAAATGTAATAAATAAAATAAATATAAATAAATAATAAAACTAAATAATAAAATAAATAATGAAATAAAATATGTGACTAATCATCACATCTTTGCAAGTCTGTAAAGCAATGGTAAACTGAATTGTAATTGTAAGCATCATTATGGTTTCTCTTAGTGACTGCTTCACTTGATGACTGAATTGCCAGTCCCAATGGCACTAAATGGTGGTCACTAAATGAGGATTACCTGTGTTTTCTAATTCAACACTCTTTTAGGCCAACATCTGATTTAAGGCAAACAGAAGGAAGTTCTAAGGCTAATCTATAGTTGCAGCACAACAAAGAATGCAGTAAATATTTCAGTGGGAGAATATTTCGTCTATTAGAGCTTTCTAGAGGAGGACTAACAAAAAAGACATTAAAATATAGCAAATTATAAAGCATTCTCCATTGAGTTGCTATTGTAGGAAAACGTGAAGTTCCTGAAAGAAAGATGTGATGTAAACCTAACGAATAAATAAGTGTGTGTGTGTGCATATGCACATATATTTAAATGTCTGTAAGTGCACAAATGCTGAAGAATACATGTGTCCGCATGAGTGTGTATACCCATCCCACCGCCCCCCTCTAATGAAATGAATAGAAATAAGGTGAACATTTTAAGGTGAAAAAAATCTTTTAAAATATTATATAGTAGGCCAGACCAGCAGGAACTCATTTTTCATTCATGTATGCTAATTACATGGTGCCAGATAGCAAGGTTTCTCTTCCTAAATGGAAAAGTCTATTTATTTTATTTTATTTTTTTATGATGGTATGAAGAAGAAGAGGGGAGGATTAGCATGCACACTAAACTATTCTGCATATCACCTAAATATGCAACATAAAATTATGCTGTCACCTGAAAGGAGAAAACCCTGGCTTTCCTCCTTGTGCACTGTTCTGATGGAAGCAATTAAAGCCTAATCCAAAGTTTAATTATGAATTCCATGATCTGTTTCTCATTATGCTAGGCCATGCCCTGGTATCTCATAGCAGAAGCTGGTTATTCCTAGCAAAATGAGGTTGAAGGCCCTTGTGCTTTCTTCTCTTACAGCACAACCTCAGTTCAACATAATTTTATACCTAGATGAATATTTTTAATTTTGTGAAATAAAGATCCAGGTCTGGATCTAAGCAGGGTCACGCTTAGGGTAAATCCATTGATATTCCTGTGTCTATGGGACTGCATAGAACTTTACAACACAAAGATGTACTGTATTTCTATCTATCCTATCCTTTGTAATTGAATGCACAAAAACTGCATATGCAGAGATACAAACCCAGACCAAGTGTTATTTATATTACTGTTTACTTAACCATCCAAGGGATCTCATAGCTATGACACTGTGTGTAAGGATCAGGCCACTGACAGGACACCCATTGAAAGACCCGGTTTTCAACATTGCCATTTATTCCTGAATAAAATAGTTTGGAATCACAGGACGAAGGCAGCTCTGGGAGCCATCAAATCTCCCAGGCACCCTCTAAACAATAAAAGAGTAGCTACGTTAAACTCTAGGATTAAAAGCAACATAAAGCCCTGCAGAATTTTAAAGACTTTTTTACTTTAAAAATCTTTATTATGGTGGAAATTTCACAGACAGGAGAATCACCTCATCTTAGATGACTAGTTAAAATATCCGAGAGGAGTACTTCATAAAAGAAAGGAAGAGTAACTAGGGGTGATTGTAGCTCAAGTAAAAAAAAATAAAGGCATTACGGTGAAGAGCAATGTTAAATGGATGCTAAACCTGTACAACTTTAATACGGTACTTTTATAAGATGGAGCTATTTCATAGCAAGGCAGGATTTGCCAAGTTCAAAAATTATTACAAGCTATAAATTTTCATGAGCTGCTTGAAAGTTCTCTTACAGAATCCGAGTCCCATTTGACAAGATGTTGGGAGAGGAGAAGGAAAAAAGCAGAACAAATAGGGCTACCAGATTTGGTCTGCAAAATCTAGGATACGGAAATCCAAATTTGCTATTATCTAATGATAATCAAGAGTTTTTCAAACCAGATATTATAGCCCTATTGCCAGAAAAAAATCCTGTTTCTTTATGTAGTTCCCATTTGATACACTATGTAACTTTGTATGGCACATATGAATACGGATGCAAAATATAAAACATAATACAGTGCAGAAACATACTGTACCAGAGGCATTTCAAATAACGAGACAACCATTCAGGATTAATTCACAAAATCATTTGACACAATGCCTGGGAGAAAACAAGATTTTTAGAGCCTTTGAAACAGAACATAGAACAGGTGCAACTATAGATATAACTGGAGACAGACAATCCCACAAATAAACAAGTCTTCTATCTTGAAGGGATTTAAAGAGAATAACTAGCACTTTGACTTGTATCTGGAAGGCTACTGGCAACCAGAGGGGCTCATATGATGGATATGCGCCAAGCCTATCTCAATCAAATCTGCCACCTGTTTTTCAAGCAGGAGACATGAGTCTAGGACAATGATGGCGAATGTTTTCGGCACCGAGTGCCGAAAAGGAAGCACTTTGTGTGTGCATAGCATAAAGTTATGATAATTTGGTTAACACTTATATGTATATAAAATAAACACAATGACAATTCATAAGGAGTCAAAAAGCCAAGATGCAAAGCAGTTTTTAAGTGTGCACAACCTTATAAAATACATACATTTGGAATTACAAGCTAAAACAATTCAAGTGATATGAAAGAATAAGCAAACTTAAAACACAGAGAACCTTATATCCATTGAAAATAAAAAAGTATTTATTGGCATCAAAATGATATTAACAAGGTGCCAACTATTTTTGTAGCCAGGGATCCCAGACTTTAAAAACTATGAAAAAACTATGAAACTATGTTAAAGTTTTATGGGTATATTTGAATTTATTTTATGGTTGTTTTGATTCTTGCAGTCCAGATCTTGTAGTTCTACTTTTTAATAAATTCTGAACACATTTCAAATATTAAAAAAGTGAAAAGTGAAGAATGTAACACTTTTGTAGAAAGAAATAGATGGATGAAATATCTCTTCCTTTATGCTATTGCTAAATTTATAAGCATCTAATAAACATTCAGTTTGAAAAATATGTTTATCTAGACAAAGTACAATCTTTATTTAATATTCTATGAGATAAAATCTATCATCTAAATTCTTCTAAGTCCATCTTTGAATAATAATTGCTCTGAATCCCAATATTGCAAGCGATTAGGGAGCTTTGCAAAAATTATACCTTGCTTTTCTAAATCTGAAACTTGCCATGCCTGCTTATATGTTTTCAACTTAAATCCTTTCCTCTCTACAGAAAAAAAGATAAAACCAACCATTGGGGCCTGCTTATTTAATGAGGATTTATGTCATATCAGGGGTAAGTGACATTTCCTACCTTTCAGAGAAGCACCTGTATTAATTGCATTTCCTGTTCTTGTATTGCTTTGTTCAGAAGAAAAGAAAATCATCTCAGGTGAGTTAACCTTGCTTTCGGAGGGCACCTGCAGTTATCTCAGCGCTTATTGTAAATCAAAACATGTTGAGCCTTTAAAGCAGCCAAATAAAGAGGTGCTGACAAGGGGGTATGCCAATAGGATTAGGAGCCTTTCTCACCACTTGTATTATCGGGATGTGAGACTGAGTCATGTTAAATTACAGGGGAAAGAGGTATTCCCAGATATTCTACAGACGAAAGATTCATTTGCTTGTTTGGTAAGAAGAAGAATAGGAGGAGAATGTAGTGTTTTGTGAATTTCCTTAAAGAGAGCGAGAGACACAGAGACAGAAAGACAAGCACCTTCCTTTTAGCCTAAGGCTTCTATAATTGACCAAGATTTTCCAGAGAGATTTGATCCATCCAAACCCTATTAGAACTCAAGTCCCTGGCTGAGATCACAGCTGAGGTGAATAAGAATTAATCTACTTTCTCCTATGCCGCAAACACAAATTCCCATCTATTAGGATAAATGACATGTCGTTCAATTTAAGCACAGGCAAACAGAAACTGTCAGATTTGGGAAATGACAACTGTTATTTATTTATTGAGAATATTTATATAGTTTTCCTTATCCTTCCCCCCCACCCCTTTCAGTCACTATGACCCTAGCTGATCTGTCATTGCTGCAAAATATTACAGCAATATCAAAGAAAATTGAAACCAATTTCAATTAGGCACTTAATAGGAAAGTCATAGTTGATTTATAAGATAAAACTAAATTAAAATGGAACAAAATATGGTATAAGCATTCACTTGTTTTACAGGGGTCCAAAATAATTATTTTTCAAAATACCTTGAAATGCCCCTGTTCCCCTTCAATTAATATTTAGAAATATAAAATTAATTTGATCCATTAATAATCTTTTTGTAAGATCCCTCACCAAGATTTAGCTCAAGTGATGCTATGTCACACAGTTTTGAAATGGAAATAATTGAGAACTGCCAATTATAATAAAGACACAATCTCAAACAATGCAGAATGCAGAATGACAGAATTGAGATGGACTCTGGAAGCCTTCTAGTCTAACCGTCTGCTCAGGAGTTATACCATTCCAAACATATGGCTGTCCAACCTCTTCTTAAAGAGAAGAAAATGGAGCACCACAATTTCTGCAGAAGAGTTTAATTGATTGAAGTTATTAATCGTGGTCATTGTCTGGAAATTTCTTCTTAGTTCTAAGTTGCTTCTCTCCTTGATTAGCTTTCATAAATTACTTCTTGTCCCACCTAAGAATGCTTTGGTGGATAGGTTGAAACCCTCTTCTCTGTGACAGCCCCTCAAATATTGGAAGAGTATCATCATATCATCCCTTAGAGCTTCTCTTTGGAAGAAAGCGGGCATCAGATTGCAGCTTTTTAAACAATCTTTATTAGCTGACTTCCAGATGTATGCTGAAAAGTTTACAATTCCCAGTCAGCAAGGTAATGGACAGATAAAGAAGTACTACCCTAAAACATGATGGAATCCAAACTTGGCCACTTAGATGACTGTTTGAATATTCCTATAGTTTCCCAAGTACATTTTCCCCTGCTGCTTTGCTATGTATAAGATAAGATGTGAGTTAATGAACAAGTTGATCCTGCAAGTTGTCCGTTGCAAATTTTGGAAGTAATTCAGCGTACTGAAATATATAAGAACAAGGAAAATAGAGATTGTGTAAATAGCAAATGTGGAACCTTTTGCTAACCATTTTATAATTATTTAATAAATATATAAATGACTTTGCAGGCCTTTTCTTTAAAGTCAACATGTAAGGGATGACATTATATGAAGAGACTACATTTTGTATTTTGGACAGATGCCGAAAGAAATTAAACTACTTACTTATGTTCCTCTGAGCAGTTACCTGTTTGAACAGCTGGAGCAGAGGTAAAAATCAGCTTCAGACCAGAGCCAAAGCTGGAGAATATATACTCTGAATTATATTTTCTTTCTTCTTTTTACTTCTAGCCTTCTGTTTGAAGCATGCACATGACCAACCTGTTTTCTCTTGCTGGTAATAATTTCTCTAAATTAAAGGTCGCTGCAGTATTTCAAACCTGCCAAGGGTCTGTTGTTATACAGGCCACTGTTATAAGGAATCTGGCTTTCAAATGTTAGTACTTAGTGCCAAATTATACCTGATGTAAAGATCTGAAAGTCATTTGTCAACCCACAGGCCTTCTTTTGTTGGAATTACTCATGAGAAGAACAGGTTTTGCCTTAAGTTTTTGCTGTAGGGAAGAATGTAGTTTATTTCATTTTCCAAAAGACCAAGCAAAAATTCAGCATGCCAGTAGTTAAAATAATGGGAGATGAAAAAACCTAATTTCTCTTTGGCTTGTTTGTGCCGTTTATTCCTTGCCCAGAACCTTCAACAAACTTGATTTTGGATTCTATAGCTATCCTGTCCGGACTACAAAATCTCATGGTCATTAGATAGCAACAAAGAGTTGGAGTTTTTTCTGTCTTTTTACTCCCATATCCAGTGACTGTCCAAATATTTTGCATAAATTGGTGCTGTGTAGAAGTGTGAAAGAAATACAAGAAGGGAGTTGGTAGATATTAAATATTGTTCTATATGTTGCTCCTACTACTTCTCTTTTCTCCCCAGAGAAAATGAGTTAACCATCATTTCAGGAGTTTGAAGTATGCACTAGGAACTCTGAACAGCCTAGTAGCGTCCATGATGTTCACTCTGGGCAGCTTTCATAGATGAAGTCATTTATGTTACAAAACCCCAATCAATCATTAGATGGCAGCAAAGAGATACCAAACACTCTGAAATTTGCTGCTATCTAGTGTTTGTTGTCCAGATAGGAATATTTAAGACAGAACACTTTTGATTGGTGAGCATTACATGTAAGCATTTCTATATTCTAAACAAAAGGGAGACAGACACTCTGCCCACATTAACAATGTAATAGTTGCAGGTGAGTGTAAACAATATTCTATGGGATTGAGGAAAGATTAGGGAAACATTTTGAAGACTCAGGTCTACTGTGATAGTTGCATAAGAGGAGGAACACAGCCCTATAATTGTTTTGTCCTGGTCACTTTTAGTTGGGACAACCTGTGGAACGAACAATCAGTGCTGAGGCTTCACAGTTAGAACTGAAAAGTTCTACGTATGTTCTTCTGAAGTGCATTAAAACCTTTTAGAGATTATTATATAATCATTATTTGTTTGCTTAAATGTACAGCACGCAGTGTGGATTTTGTTACAATTAGAGCAGCAATAATATTTTAACCATTATGGACCTTTCATGTCACACTAGCAAAGTAAATTACATACACATAATTTTTTGCTATAACAGTCATAGCTAGTCCAATTGATCAATGAAATAATTGGTTTATTCAAAAGCTGCTTTGTTATCAATGGAGTTCTGTGCCAGTAAAATGGATAAAAATACAGTCTAAAAAATTAAATTGAACAACTAATAAACTGAATTAACAAGCCCTTTGCTACCCCTGAAAATATGTGCTTAGGGAAAGTGGAAATAAAATATTGATTATGACCATAAACCCATTAAAAGTAAATGCTACATGTCTTCTGATAAGTAGATAAGTGATAAGTAAGATGATAAATCTTCTAATAAGTACAAACCTTCCCAATCTTCTGCACTCCAAATGTATTAGGTCTAGGATTTCCATGCTAGATTTCTACACTATATCTCGATTAGTGAATTAAGTCATCTTCTAGACCAGGGCTGTCAAATGTGTGACCCATGGGCCAAATGAGTCTCGTGCTGGCCACGCCCATGCCCAATTTAGCAAAGAGGGGGAACGTCCCGATATGTCACGTGACGCCGCAGTGATGACATGAGTTTGGCACCCCTGTTCTAGACTATACAATATAGTGAATCCTAAAGTGATCAAATAAGAGGAAAATAAAACTAAGTGAAGGATATTGGTTTACTTTTATCATTGAATAATATTACTGTGTTCTCATAATGTCATTTCATAATCTTATGCTACCTCTAGTTTGTTGTCATTCATGTGAACTTACTGGAGTTAGCTTCCTAGAAGAGTCAATAAATCAAGCAGTGGGAAAACCTAGTCTGAACTGTATCTTTTGCTGATTAATAGATTGTTGTTAACCCCTTAACTATTTTGGTTAAATGCAGCTGTTGGAGAAGGCTGCACATTGTCTCCTTTTCGGCATTAGAACACCAGTGTGTGATTTCCTGCATTTTGCTATAAGATTTGTGAACTTGACCATCTTAGCATTGTATGAATTCAGTCGTCATGAGTGTAGCAATTTGAATGGCGAACTGGAATGGAACTAAAATGGATAGAAGGATAAATAAACAGGCTAATTGAAAGATTGTCCCTAGGACAAAACAGATTTAAGTTGATTACTGTAAATAAAACCATTTGGAAAAAAACAACAATTTAAAATATAGACTAGCTTCTAAAGAACAACTTAATCTTAAGGTAGAACTTACATGTTTGCTTTAAAGGTCTCAGTTAAAGTTGCAGCACAAACTACTTCTGAAATTACCCTCTATTTCAAAAGCAATTTGTCAAATGGCTCAGAGAAGGAGCTGCATTATATCCACGCTCTGAGATCTGTGAATTCAATGAGTACTTTATAAATATTTCAGCAGAACTGGTCACAATGTTTTTCTAAACCAAGAAAATGTATGCACTATTTGCAACTTTAATTACTATTCCTTTATAAAAATATATTTTGTAAAATTGCATTTTTTTCACTTGGATTTAATATTTTTACTATGGAGTTATACTTTTTTTCAATAGATGCATTTAAAGAAATCAGTTTTTTTTAAAATCCGGGTGTTTTGCATACTGTATTATGAATGTTACATTATTGAATGTACTTAGTAAGTGCATAAAGATAGAATCTGTAATAAATTAAAATTTAGCTCCTTTCTTCTTTAGCTGCCATTTTACATTATTCTTGCTCTTTGAAATAATTTCAAAGTTTCATATTTTCTCTTTCATTCTATTCAAAAATCAACAAACATGCATGGTAGAATAAGCAATGTCAGCAACATAATATGCTTTTCCAAATTTGGAATGCTCCCCAAGCTGCACTGAGAGGTATACAAAATGTTTCAAATTTGAAAAGATGTGACTTTGAAATGATTTTCTCTGAGACTGAAATAGGCTGTTCTAATTCTTTCTATAAAGTCTCTTTAGAATTCAAAATGCTTTACACATCTCTAGTTGCAAACTTTTAATCTTTAAGGGTCTTACATTAAAACTTTTTAACATTAAAACTTTTATTATTAGCTCATGTCATACTAGTCTCTTTCAGATTTGTTGGGTTCCAACTACCACAGCCCCTACCAATAATGCTAAAAAACTGCTAAAATGTTGAGAATGGAATTCAATATATTTATAGGAGACCAAGTTGAGGAACACTGGCTTACATACAGTATCCCTCAGTAAGCATCATGTAAAACCAACAGAGATATTTACCAGTTATCCTTTCCGTGTGAAAGAATCATATATCATCTGTTACAGGCTGCCCTATGTTCAGCTCTCACCTGGCCTATTGTTAACAACAGTTATCTTTCACTCAGTTTAAATCTTTTTTTCCATGATAAACTTTGGACAGAAATGAGACTTTCCTATCTTATGTATTTCTTAACAAATAGATTTTCTTACTCCATACAAAATGAATTAGTATTCTCTGATAGCTGGGCTAAGCTTATATCCTTTATCCAAGACAACTACATTCAGAGCATTTTTCTCTTTATTAGAACTTTCTGCTACTAAATTTTTCAACTCTGCATTCTGCTTAGGAGTACTTTCTCTGACAAGAGCTTTTGCTTCATCACACACTTTGTCATGTATTCTTCACCTGCTCTCCTTAATTCAACAAACTTTGATTTTGTGCCTGACTTATCACAGGCAATAAATTCTAATCATCAAAGGTGCGATTCACTTTTCTTCGGATGTCCAATGAGAGCGTGACCACGTGCCCTGCTTTACAGAATATCATCCTCTTTGTTGATATTTCCTCTTTGAACAGGGTCCAACCTAATTCCTGATTAAAACCCAAGAAGCCTTCAGCATTGTTTTATGGACAGCAGATTGTCTAGTCATGATCTTTCCTGTTATTCTGAGATTATATATTTTTGTTCAAATTTGCATAAATGCACACATAGGCATACTTTAAGAAATAAAATGAGCTTTTGACTTTATTCAATGAAGCATAAACACTGATAGGTCTTTTTACAACCAAATGTATTTGTAGTTCTGTGGATTACATCAGTCCTATTACTGACTTTTGGAGTGTATGAATCAAACTTGAATCTTGGTAGACTTCATGGTCTCCGTATAATTTTCTTGACAGCTTTAACAAAGTGGTTTATTTTTGTTTTGTATTCTTTTTTTACTTTCCAATCTAGCCTGTAGCCCAGATATCCCTGTGCAGTTTTTCAACAAGTACTGGGTTTTTGACTTTCCAACGGCTATATCCAAAGCTTCTTTTGAAGAATGGAGGTATTATTTGAAATCAATAGTGAGAATCTTGAATCTGTCTCTATTGCCATCTAAATAAAATTGCACATTTTTGTTTCCACTGTAGTCTTTCCACCCATTCCCTCCTGTATTTCTCCCTGCTGACAGTATTTTGTAAAGCAATGGAGATGGAGAGTTCAATGGGAGGTTTAATGGACAGTTTATAACTAAGTTATCAGTGCAAGACAGATTGGGTGCTTTACTTGGGTGGAAGACAGACCCCTGAGCATTTTATGATTGATACATTATCCAAGTGGGTGGGTGCGGTGGAGTGGAGTGGAAGGGTAAGAAACAGTTGTAAATCAGCTAATAAGCAAAGGCTAAGCAACATACACAAATGCAGGTGTAAGAAAAGAAATTCCATTGCTAAATGGAATCTACACATCTACAACTATTTCATGCTTATTAAGGCTGTTTTTTAGGGTCTATCAGCGGGGTTTTTTTTCTCATGTACCTTTCTGAGTTTTCAGCTAGAAATGCACAAGCTCACTGGGTTTAAAGAAATAGGTTTATTCTGTTTGACTGACAGAACTAGCATTTAGCATGATTAGTAATGGCAATTTTTGTACTTTCCTTTATCTAGCTACATGGGACTAACCACCTTTCTAAATGTCTTAATAGAATCATTGTTTCACAAGTGGAAATCTTACAGCTTCTGGTATGAGTGACAGGATCCTATATGATTGATAGAAATTTCTTAGATATCTGCTTTCTCCTGTTTGATTATAACCTTTTCAAATTTGGTTCCTTTGGCTGACTGCCTTCAACCTCTAGAATTCCCAATTAATATATTATTATTATTATTTATTATTTATTAAATTTCTATACCGCCCTTCTCCTGGCGGACCCAGGGCGGTGTACAGCCAATTAAAAACCAGTACATACACAATTAAAACCATCCTAAAAAATATAGCCACTAAAGTCCCTGGAGAGTATTATATTCTGGAAAGTTGTTGGTTACTAAGTACTACCATATATATTATTTGATATTTAATGTATACTCTTTTTTCCCATGGAACACTGTAAGGCTTAATAGCCTAACATAGTATAATAACAAATTTTAAAAAGTAAAATTATTAGCAATATAATTTAAAATGATCCAGTTATAGAAGATCCAGTTAATTGTTGCCATGGCATGCAAAGTTGACTTTTAATACACCTAAATCTAGTATTTTTAATAGGTTGTAGGCTTTATGTTTTTTTTAATAACAGTGCAACTGTGACCATATAAATTGAGAGTAAACTCCATTCCTTACTAGCACTAATGATGTTACCTTGTTTGGTTAATGAAATGTCTGCAAGAAAACAACTAAGCTCAAAGAGCAGCAAGGACCTAGCCATATAAATTTATGGATATCCCTCCTAAGATTGTTTCATTAAATGTATCTCCTGGCCCCAAAGACTGTAATGAAGTTTTAATTGAATGCTAATACAAGAATTCAATATTGACTACAGATGAAAGCTACATAAAGACAGCTAGCAGGCACTGATCATAAGCAGTGAGTGATTTTTATGCAGTAACAACTGCATAACCGAAACGATGGATAGCCATTTGGAGACATTAGGACACTTTTTCTTCTGACAGCTATAAATGGTGAGAAATTTAATATGCAACGTAAAAAGAAACTAGCTAGCTATGTTGTTTGCGCAAATGACTGGAAAATACACTAAGCAAGTACACAGTAGTTAGTGCCCTGGGAATGCTAATAATTTGTTGACCTTATAGGATACCTACTAGGATTCATTTAATATATGACTTTAAACCTTAAACCTCAAATCTCTTTTAATGTCAGATTTCACCAAGTATAATAATTAAAGAAAGGTTTTTGTACATTGTTAAAGCATTTTTTAAAGCCATTCAACATTTTATGAACACTTGGAACATAAATATTTGTGCACTCACATACTTAGTATTATAGAAATAAATATTATTTTAATAGAAATAACAATACAGCTCATCACATTGGTGAAATGACTTGAACATTCTCTTCATTCTGCTGTTTAGTTGTAAATTAGGCAGCTTCAAGAGTCTTAATTCCATCTCTTATAGTATTTTTTATTTTAAAACTGAGCTTAACACAAGATCTGTATAAATACTGCATACTTGGACTGTAAACAAAAAGCATTGGTTCAGTGTTATAAACGATTTATGGATTACACACTATATGTTTATATAATCTTTGCCAACCGTGGCACCACTTAGTTTATGAGCTAGCATAGCATGTCCTCCTAGAATACTAAGTTCCACATAGGTTGGAACATTCTGAGTTGTTCAAGACCAACTTCTAGAAGGCAACCAGACTGAAGAAAATTAGCTTATGTCTTAGCATTATTTATGAACCTAACCATTGAGCTTTATTTGTGGTTAAAACAAATCATTATTTAATGTGATATGAAGACATTGTTTCTATTCCCTGAAATTACTTCTAGAGCATTGAAAGCACATAAATTGGTTTTGAGCATACTTTGGTATGTTTAGACCCTGGATTTCTTTGAATTGTCTGATTTGATTTAGAAATAATTATTCAAAGCACATGAATATTTTTAAATGAAATGTTAATTTTTATCTCAAAAGGACAAAGCAAAACAATGAATAAAAGTCTAGGAACTACCTCAGCAAGTGATTTTGGAAGTTCTGAAAGGCAGTGAATCAGTGGTGGGTTGCTCCCGGTTCGCTCCGGATCGCAAGAACCAGAAGTAAAAAAAATTAATAGTTCAGAGAACCGGTAATAAGATTGGCTGGCCACGCCCCCAAACCAGTTCCCAGTCCAATCGCTGGTCACTTACCCCGCCCACTCCCAATCTATTGCTGCCTCCTGAGCCCAGCTGATGGCTAGAGGGAAAAAACTGTTTAAACTCTTGCGGCAGGGCTTCAAAGGGCCGCCCTACAGCTGATCAGTGTTAAAAGAAAACAAATGAGTAGACTGGTGCCTGCAAAAATAGAAAAAACAGCCCCTTTCAGCTTCAGGTTAATTACTCAAGTTGATTAGTTCAGCCTCCTAACTCTCTGCTGATTTGCTCTCAGCTGTTTTGCAGAGGGGTCTTTTGCTAGGTGCAAACAGTGTCAGAGCACTGTTTCCCCTTAGCTCTGCTGAAAAAGTGAAACTGAAAGTAAAGCAGGTTCTTTTTCTTTTTGCTCATCAAAAAAGGTAGGTGCAAAACTGCAAACAATGGGAAATTTAGGGCAAAAGAGGAGAGTTCAAGATTTTAAAACACAAAAGAAAAAAAAACTCTATTTAACTAGGGAATTGTAATAATTGAGATACTATTAATTGTATATTGTGTTGAAAGCAGAAATGGTTAAATTGTGATTTGGAGGAATATATGGGGGAAATAATTTGGTTTGTTATGTTAAATGGTTGTTAAATATAATTAATTGATTTGTAAGAAATTGGATTGCATGGAAATAATTGGAATATTCATGTTCATATTGATTAATATACAAAAAAGATAGTTATATAACTAATTGATTTATATTAAAATGTTGAATTTGTATTGAACAACTGTAATATTACATAATTAACCAATGTGAGGATAGATATAAAAATAGATGACAATAAAAAGGGGTATAATATAGAATAGAAGGGAAAAATTGAATTTGATTAAGATTAGAGATGAGGATAAAGAGTAATATTGGTTTTTTTAAAAAATAGATGAGGAATAAATATGGCAAAAAGGAAATATAGAAACTGTAAATTTAACTGAAATGACTAAAAACTGTTTAAATTTGTGAGCTGGCCAAATACTCTTTTCAAAGAAAATATATTGTATGTTTGTATGTGTGTTTTAATTATTGGTATTTATTCATATTTGTTCTCTTTTATTCTTTAAAGTTTAACAATTCATTCTTTATCTTAATATCTTTGTATTTGTTTGGGGTTGGCTTTCTTCCCTTTCTTCCCTTTCATCTTTTTTATTGAACAGCAATCTTTCTCCTCAAACCTACCACCTCTCTCTTTTCTTTCCTTCTTACTTTCTCTTCCCCCCTTCTCCTCCCAACTTCCTCTTCCTTTCTCCTTCTCCTCCTTTCTTCCTCCCTCTCTTACCCTCACTCCTACTCTATTTCCCTTCCCTTCCTTCATCCCTCTCTATTGCTGTATCCTTTTGTGCATATGGACTACTCAGAGGGCTGAAAGAGTTATTTTTGACTGGTCCACGCACTTTTGACCAGTCCTCAAACTTATGACTGTCCTCACATTTTACGTTTTTTGCCCTATCTTATCACCATGGTGAAGAGAAGCAGTTGTGAAATGAGTGACATGGTTGTTAAGAATGCTGCCCGGGCATAAATGTGAGGATGTTCATAAGTCTGAGGACCAGTCAAAAGTGTGAGGACCTGTCACAAATGACTTTTTTCAGCCCTCTGAGTAGTCCCTATACACATAGCCATGGCCACCCGGTTACATGACCAGCTAGCCACATCCACCCACTCACATGACCTCCAAGCCATCCCACAAAATAAGCCACGCCCACAGAACTGGTAGAACCCACCCCCGCAGTGAATGGTTATTATTGAATATATTTTTCTTGCTTTTTAATTACCATCAAGGAGGTGTCCTTCTGAGATGACAATATATATTACAGCAACTATACACCTTTGCCAATGAGGAGAGATGATAGAAATGCCACTATTTTCCTTAACAATGATATATTTACTTCAATACCCAAAGATTTTTGCATGCAAAATTGTTTTCTTTTGTTCTCTAACAAACAACAAACTCCCACATTGTACCACAAACTTTAAAATAGTAAATTAATGTGAAATTCACAATAAATTAGTTAATTAGGACCCAGTTTGTGGGAGCAATAAGCTGACTTTGTATAAATATACAAAAGTATGAAGGCTATTGCTTAACACATTGTAAGCCGCCCTGAGTCTCTGGAGAAGGTGGCATATAAACCAATTTTTTAAAAAAAAATTAATTGAAAATAAAAAAAGGAGAGGTTGTTTGAAAAATTGAAAGACTTGTTTAGGTTCCAGTTAGCATTTTTAATGTGTTTTTTTTTTTTTAGTGGCATGTCATTTTTAGTTTTTCATTTAGTTTTCATGTAAATGATATGATCATTTGATGCTTTTTATTCCAGTAATGCACTCCTTTCAATAACCTCTATTCTTTTGTCACTGTTAACATATTTTATATCTGCCTCTTTCAATACAATACACTTTTTCTCTGTAACCACAGTTCTTTTATCTTCAGCATTAAAAAAAACAAATTAGACAATTTCTTTTCAATTGTATTTGAAAACTTACTCTAAAAGGCGTAATCTTTCAATAAAATGTTAATACTCAACAATTTCCTTTAAGTGTGCAACAGTAATAGTGAAGGAGATAAAATCAAGTAATATGGTATCATAGTGCTTAGATGCAATTGAATTAATTTTTTTTAAACATACAATAAAATAACCAATGTAGATTCCTGCACCCCCTCCAATTCATACTCTCGAGTGGAAAAGCTATCCCACTTCTTAAAACTGTCTAGATTACTATTCCACTATTATATTTATTTTTTCTTACTCTTCAGATGAAATTTTTGAAAAATTACATGACAAGAGCAAGCAGAAAAAGCATTGGCAAATTGTTCTGAATGTTCTTAACTGTAAAACAAGGGCAATATTTCTGTTCTAGTGGATACGCTCTTTTTTAAATCTGTTTCCATAGTCTCATTTAAAAAGTCAAAGATTATTTAAAAGGACCTACTTAAGAATGGAGGTGGGAAGTGATGGAAATGACATGCTGGGTTTGAAATAGGAAACTTATTCTTAGCAGTTCATCACCAACTTAAGGAATATTTGGAAATACCTTAGACAAATCTATAGAGGCAAATTAAGTGAAAAGAAAACAATATCTTGATCTTTGGAGTAGTTGATTCTTTGTCACAAAAAATATCCTTAAAAGCCATGGCTTTTTTCCGGATGGAGTCAAAATTCACAATAGCAGTGGCCACTGGTCAAAGCCCTATGATGAAGTAGGAAAGGCTTCAATCATACAATCTTAACTTTAATTTTAATTTTCTGAGAATACTTTTGCCAAAACCTACGGTATCATTTTCACACATTAGCGTAAAAATGCATCCTTTCAATTTCAGTGAAGTTTGCTTTCACACAAACTTGCATCAAGACTTAATGAAACTATGCATAAACTCAAGATCCATACATGGAGTCTTCATTTTCTTAGTTCTCAAAAGCATTTTCTTATTTAAAATCGAAATCCATATTACAAGTTCTTTTACCCTTTACAATAAGCAACAGAAATGCCGTGAACATATTGAAAATACCTATATGCATTAGAATTACAGAAATCCTGGTCCAAATGCAGAAGCCTCTGAGCAATCCAGAAGATTTTGAGGATCCAGAAATTGACCAAATTGATTCTTTGAAAGATCAATTCAGACTTGTCTCTGAAGTAGTCAATAAATCTTCCGCAAAAGTTAAATTACACGCTAGCACATGACGTGAACCTATTCATTGTGTCTTGGTATTAACACAACCTTTCACAAGATGAAGCAAACAAGAACATATATTCCCGTCTTGTGAGATCTGGATGTGCTTTTAAACTCCTGCTTTAGTTTCTTTCTTTAGAAGATTGATGGATAGGACAGAGCAGAACATTCAGCTATGACTCTCATGTCTCCCAATCTTATAACAGAACTTTTCATTCTAGAAGGCTTAAACACAACAAGATGTGACCTATCCAAGAATCATTCTGTGATTTATTGAAGTTCTGGAAGAAAAATAGCGCTTTTAATAAACTAGAGAAGAAATAAAGCTGAAATCAGTATTTGGAAAGCAGGATAGTATATGCTCTTGTCCTGATTTAGGCATGAATACCATCTGAGTAACTTTAAGCCAGTCACTTTCTTTGAGCCCAACTAATCTCGGGGGGGGGGGGGTTGTGGAGAAAATAGGAGGCAGAAGGAATATTAAGTATGTTCACCATCTAGTATTATTCATACAAATAGAATAAAATAACAGAGTTGGAAGGGACCTTGGAGGTCTTTTAGTCCAAACCCCTGCTTAGGCAGGAAACCCTACACTACTTCAGACAAATGGTTTTCCAACATCTTAAAAACTTCCAGTGTTGGAGCATTCACAACTTCTGGAGGCAAGTTGTTCCACTGATTAATTGTTCTAACTGTCAGGAAATTTATCCTTAATATTAAGTTACTTCTCTCCTTGATTAGTTTTCACCCATTGCTTCTTATCCTACCCTCAAGTGCTTTGGAGAATAGCTTGACTCCCTCTTCTTTGTGGCAGCCCCTGAGATATTGGAATACTGTTATCATGTCTCCCCTAGTCCTTCTTTTCATTAAACTAGACATACCAGTTCCTGCCAGTGTTCTTCATATGGTTTGATCGCCTTGCAGTCCAAGGGACTCGCAGGAGTCTCCTCCAGCACCATAGTTCAAAGGCCTCAGCTTCCTTATGGTCCAACTTTCACAACTGTACATTGCAACTGTGAAAACCATAGCCTTGATTATATGCACTTCTTTGTCAGGTGATGTCTTTGCTTTTTAGTATGCTGTCTAACTTTGTCATAGCTTTCCTCCTCAGGAGCAAGCGTCTTTTAATGTCTTGGCCGTAGTCTCCATGTGCTGTGATCAGAAAAATAAAGTCTATCACTACATCCATTTCTTCCCCGTCTATTTGCCAGGAATTGAGAGGGCCTAGAGCCATGATCTTAATTTTCTTAATGTTGAGTTTCAAGCCACCTTTTGCACTCTCCTCCTTCACCCGCATCAGAAGACTCTTTAGTTCCTCTTCACTTTCTGCCATTAGAGTGGTATCATCTGCATATCTGAGGTTGTTAATATTTCTCCCAGCAATCTTAATTCAACTTGTGATTCGTCTAGCCCCGTCTTTCTCATGATGTGTTCTGCATATAAATTAATTAGATAAGGTGACAGTACACAGCCTTGCCAAACTCTTTGCTCAATTTTGAACCAATTAGTGGTTCCGTGTCCAGTTTTCACTGTTGCTTCTTGACCTGCATATAGGTTTCTCAAGAGACAAATAAGATGGTCTGGTACTCCCATCTCTTTGAGAACTTGCCACAATTAGATGTTTTTAAAGAAGATTTAATCTATTTGGACTAATAATCACTGGCGTTGGAGATTTGATAGAGTGGAACTGGTGACAACTACAGCTGAATTTTGCACCGATTAACCCCTGAAAGGAAATTTGTATATATATCTTAAATTTAATAACTATTTATACTATTTATTTTTAGATAGATAGCTTTTATTGCGGTCAAAGACCAAATTAAAATACACATAAAAGGGAGGGTAGATTTTACAAATGTAAATAGATCATGCAACAGTACACCATCTATTACCTCGGATACAATCTGTACTATCAATACTAGTGTTCCTCTGCTGTAGGGATTACCCGTCTCTTCCCCTGTTTTTTTTCAGCCACGACTGCAGCAAAATTTTTTGCCACCTTTGAAGTTATATTAGGGTCTGCATCCTGGAGTAGGAAATAAAGGCTGAACAGATCAGGTGATCCAGGGAATCTCTGGGAAATAGGGGAAATGAATCTTGATCGTATGTCTCAGTAGTGGGGACATACAAATGTAATGTGAAACAGATTCCAGGGATCGGCCATCACATGTACAATAGGTGGATTATACTCCCCCCAAGAGCCTACTGTTGGGGACATTCGAGGAGATCACATTAAATTGTGCCTTCATAAATACGAGTCTATGTTTGATAGAAAGTAATGCAGAGAGGTAAGGCGGAGGGTGAGGCAAGGGAACAATTCCAAGGAAGATGGTGAGCATGTTCCCAACCCATTTGCAGATTTAGTTGTCTATCAATGTTGTCCAGCCGTTGAAAAATCAACGATTTGGCAGCATCAGGGCCTAAAATAAAAGCTTCAATGGGGGAAATCCCTATCTTCAAAAGTTTTCTATGGATATTATGGGCCCAGGGACTATGAAAAGGGTCCCGCCGTAGGCATTGGCCTAGGTAATAGCCTGATTAATATAATAGAATACTACAAAGTGCATGCAGAGAACAGGTAGCCCTGATTTTTCTGGATACACAAAAAGCGTTTGATCGGGTTAATTGGAGATTTATGATAGAACAGATAAAAAATATGAAATTTGGGGAGAAATTTGAAAAGATGATAGCTTCAATATATACAAAACAGAGAGCAAGAATATTGGTCAATGGGGAATTAACAGATTTTTTTGAAATAAGTAGAGGAGTACGACAAGGGTGTCCACTCTCACTACTACTTTTTATTTTAACCTTGGAAAATTTACTTAGAAGAATTAGACTAAATAAAAACATAAAAGGACTCAAGGTAAAAGGAGAAGAATACAAGGTCCAAGCATTTGTTGATGACCTTGTATTCTTCATAAAGGACCCACTAGAAACAGAATTAAAACTAACAGATGAGATAGAGAAATTCGGCAAGGTGGCCGAATTTCGGCAAAATTAATAAAGACAAGACCAAGATACTAACTAAAAATCTAACAGTAAGACAAATAGAAGAATTGGAAAAACAATCAGGATTACAAACAGTTAAGAAGATAAAATATTTAGGTATTAATTTGACAACAAGGAACGTAGCCATAAAAGACAATAGTTATGGAGAGTTAGTAAAACAAATTTAAAAAGACTTAGAGAGATGAGGAAGACTAAAGTTGCTAGGAAGAATAGCAGCAATAAAGATGAACATTCTGCTGAGACTCCTCTACTTATTTCAAACTATTCCAGTTAAATTAGAAAAAACATTCTTTACAAATTTGAATAAAATAACATCAAAATTTGTATGGGAGGAGAAAAAGCCAAGGATAAATTTAAGCATATTACAGGATGATAGAACCAGAGGGGGCTTCGGCCTGCCAGCGTGGGAAAAATATTATAAAGTGGCAAGTCTGATATAGATTAAAAATTGGGTTAATTTGGATATTAAAAGAATATTAAAATTGGAAGGTCACGACTTATTGAAAGGATGGCATGCCTTCATGTGGAATGCCGGAAACAAAAGATATAAACATTTCAAAAATCATATAATAAGAAATTCACTAATTGACACTTGGTTGGAAATCAAAAATAAACACTACATGAAGGTGTCCGGCTGGATATCTAAACTAGAGGCGGCAATGCACCCCAATATACTAGTTAATCAAAAATTGATAAGTTATAAAGAATTATTGGATTCCAATGGAAGATTAAAAACAAGGCAGTAACTTAGAGACCAAGGTACAGAAATGGATTGGTGGCCCTATCTACTAATACAAACTAGATACAATAAAGATAGTAAGGAAGGAGGAATTGAAATAAATCCCAACCGGTTAGATAAATTATTAGAAGCTAAAGATGAAAAAATGAACTCAAAGATCTACAAATACTTATTAGAATTTGATCTGGCAGAAAATATAGTTAAAGGTCAAATGATAGCCTGGGCAAAGAATATTGGTAAAAATATACAATTGAAAGAATGGGAAAGAGCATGGGAAAATAATTACAGAATAACAAAAGCAGTAGCATACAAGGAGAATCATTACAAGATGTGGTACAGATGGTACCTAGCCCCTGCGAGATTGGCAAGGATGCATGCAAACCTTAATCCAATGTGCTGGAAATGCAAGCAAACACAGGGAACCTTTATCATGTTTGGTGGCTTTGCCCAAAAATTAAGAAATATTGGATAAAAATCAAAATTTGGATAGCAGAAAAACTGAGGAAGATATTGAGCTAAAACCAGAAATCTTCTTGTTAGGAATGCTTAAACAAAATATTAGAAAAGAAATAAAATATATAACATATAATTACGGCAGCTAGATTGGCCCTAGCACAAGTTTGGAAAACTTGTGCTAGGATCAATTGTCAACGGAGCAACAAATAATTCAAAAAATATACATATGCGCAGAAATGGATAGATTAACTTTAAAATTAAAGGATAAAGAAGATCCACAGTACTTTAAGGTATGGGACAGGTGGTACGAATGGATAAATCAATGGAAAAGAAAGTAAAGTCAAATTTAGTAGGAAATCAAAAAGGATAATTATACATCGTTATTAAGATAAAAGAAGAAAAAATATTATTGTATATATTTGTTCTTAAATACACTACATATATTTAGTTTGCTTATTTGTTTGTTAATATTGTTGATTTTATCATTAAAGTTATGAATGTTTTATATAATTTTATCTTTTTAAATTCAATAAAGTTTGTTGAAAATTTCAACAACAAAAAAATAGATGTTTTTCTGGAACCCCCTAGCTTTTTCCATGATCCAGCATACATTGACAATTTGATCTCTAGTTCCTTTGCCTCTTCGAAATCCTGCCTGTACTTCTGGTAGTTCTTCATCCACATACTGCTGGGGCCTAGCTTATAGGATTTTGAGCATAACTTTGCTAGCATGTGAAATGAGTGCAATGGTGCAGTAATTTGAGCATCATTTGAGCATTCTTCCTTGGAATTGCAATGTAAATTTTTTCAATCCTGTGGCCACTGTTGAGGTTTTCAAATTTGCTGGCATATTGAGTGTAATACTTCTACTGCATCATCTTGTAAAATGTTGAATAGCTCAGCTGCAATACTGTTACCTCCATTAGCTTTGTTATTGCTGAGACTTCCTAAGGCCCATTTGACTTTGCATTCCAGGATGTCTGGCTCGAGGTTAGTGGCCATCCCATCATGGTTATCAGGGATTTTAAGCTTCTTCTTGTATAGTTCTTCTGTGTAATTTTACCACTTCTTCTTAATCTCTTCTGCCTCTAGTAGGTCCATGCCATTTTGGTCCTTTATCATACCTATCTTTGCATGAAACGTTCCCTTTAAAACTCCAATTTACTTGAAGAGATCTCTGGTTCTCCCTATTCTATTGTTTTCTTCTATTTCTATGCACTGTTCATTTAAGAAGGCATTCTTATCTCTTCTAACTATTCTCTGGAATTCTGCACTTAATTGGGTATATCTTTCTCCCTTGCCTTTCGCTTCCCTTTCCTCAGCTTTTTGTAAGGCTTCAGACAGCCATTTTGCTTTCTTGCATTTCTGTTTCTTTGGAATTGTTTTAGTTGCTACGTCTTGTACAAAGTTGCAAACTTCCATCCATAGTTTTTCAGGTATTCTGTCTATCAGATCTAATTCCTTAAATTTATTTGTCACCTCTATTGTATATTCATCAGGAATATGATTGAGTTCATACTTGAATGGCTTAGTGCTTTTCCCTACTTTCTTCAATTAACCCTAAATTTTGCCATGAGAAGCTGACTGTATAGAGCTACTCCATCTTTAGCTGCATAGTCAATCTGATTTCTGATTTTTGACTGCTTGGTGATGTCCATGTGTATAGAAGTCTCTTGGGTTGTTGGAAAAGAGTGTTTGCTATGACAATCATATTCTCTTGACAAAATTTTACCAGCCTGTGCCTGCCTAACCGGAATAACTTGCCTGTTCTTCCGGTTATCTTTTGACTTCCTACTTTAGCAGTCCATGATGATAAGGACATCATTTTTTGTGTTAATTCTAGAAGGTGTTGTAGGTCTTTACAGAACTGATCAACTTCAGCCTCTTCAGCACCAGTGATTGGGGCATAGACTTGGACTACTGTGATGTTGAATGGTTTGCCTTGGATTTAAACTGGGATCATTTTGTCATTTTGGGAATTGTATCCTAGTACTGCTTTTCCTATTCTTTTATTGATGATAAAGGCTATTCCATTTCTTCTGAGGGATTCTTGCCCACAGTAGTATATCTGATGTTCATCTGAATTAATTTCACCCATTCCTTTACATTTTAGTTTGTTGATTCCCAAGATGTCAATGTTCAGTCTTGTTTGATCACGTCCAACTTGCCTTGATTTATGGATCTTACATTTCAGGTTCCTATGGAGTATAGATCCTTACAGCATCGGATTTTCCTTTCACCACCAGATACATCCACAGCTGAATGTCCTTTCATCTTTGGCCCAGTCACTTCACTCTTTCTGCGCTACTAGTACTAGCCCTCTGCTCTTTCCCAGTAGCATATTGGACACCTTCCGACCTGACTTCCAGTGTCATATTTTTTTGCCTTTTGGTACTGTCCATGGGATTTTCATGGCAATCATACTGGAGTGGGTTGTCATTTCCTTCTCCAGTGGATCATGTTTTGTCAAAGCTCCCTTCTATGATTTGTCTGCACAGCATAGCTCTTAGCTTCATTGAGCTGTGTAAGCCCCTTCAACACGAAGAGGTGATCCATGAAAGGGATATTTAATATTTAATATAAGTATTGCTAGCAATTTGCATTATATTAAAACAGCTGTTCCACAATTGGATATTTATGGTTCCACAAATTACTTGGAATGCTGCTGATTCCAGGAATAGTTTAGTATTTCTAGAGACCCTCCTCTTAAGGGTTTAGGGGGATATATTTTGAATTGTAAGAGATGCTGCAAAATGAACTTGAAATGTTTTGCATGCAAATACACCTTTTTACCACTGATCGCATGCTACTTAGAGAGTAAATCTCTTGGTTTAAATGTTTTCTTGGCCAACATCTGCTAGTCCTTTGAATTTTCTCCATCTTATAAAATCAGTTATTTCAGTGTGGTTTTCTTCTCTTTTATTCCATATAGTATTTTTATTTAAATTCACAATTTAGGTGTGAATTTAATTTTACTATCTTGTACAGCTGGTAGAAAGGTAATTAAAATAATAATGTATGCAAGCAGGATTTCCTACTTTCTACCAAAGCTAAATCACGTGCCACAGCTGATTCCCCCCCCCTTGCTGTTTTATTTACCTTTCCAAGTCTCCTTTTGGTGCGTACTGCACATATGCGTGTGTGCAGCATGCACCAAAAGGAGGCTTCGGAAGGTAAATAGAAAGCAAGGGACAGGGATCAGCTGTGCAGTGCAGTTTAGCTTTGCTAGAAAGCAGGAAATCCTGCTTTCTAGCGAGGCTAAGTCACGCACCACAGCTGATTCCTCCCCTTCTACTTACCTTCCTGTCCCCTTTTCATGCGTACTGCAAATGTGCATGCTACACGTGTGGCCAGTGAACCGGTAGCAAACCGGTTCGGATTTCACCACTGGGGAGACCCAAACTAGGTCCTGATCAATCATCTTGGAAAGCCGAACAATATCTGGAATTAACAAACAGAGTTTCCACATAATGGAAATGAGTATTGTTTTGATTTTAGAAACCAACTTGAAAGTTAAGTTCTTTGGAAAGTAGCCTACGTAGAGATACAGAGTTATTACTTGCTAGATGCAAGGACTGGTTGTAGGGGCAAAAACAGCTTACAATTTCTGCAACTTTATTCTTTTGTTTTCATATAGCAGGTAATAGCATTGTTTTTGTTATGTAAAAATGTAAATATTGGCAAACCTATCAAGTATGAAAATTGGCATTACAACTTTAATGGCACACTTCCATGTGGTCCAATTGATTCTAGTTAGTATGTACAGATAAGACTGAAGGCATAGTTTGTTTTGCAGTCTTTAAGTTGTCAGAACCTTCAGGAACAGAGAATAGTAATTTTAGGATCAATAAGAGACAGATATTGTTCACCTGCTGTGTATTGTTTTTAAGGAAATCATGACACACTAAACAGATGAGGAAGAAGGGGAGGAACTACAACTCTTTGCAATCACTTACTAAATTTCCTTTTCTAGATATATTGACAAATGGCAGGGAATAACTTCTCCAAGAACCATATAAACCAAAAAAAGTGTATTAGATTGAAAGAATTCTGATTGCCAGTCCTATATATATGGATTGTAGCATCTGTACTGTTATATCTTCATGTATCTGACAATACTGTAACTCTCAGGCCAATTAATCAGGTTTAAAGATATATTTTACAGAAAGCATGAGGTATATAATAATCAAAAGAACCAGGTCTTATAAAAACTCAGGACTCAGATTGTGAAACTCCAGGGGGTAGTCGCTCATTCTTACAGTTATGGTGCAAGCGAGAGTAGAATGATTTTTATTGCAATATGCACATCAAATAAAATACTTCAAGTCTCTGCGATCTAGAGATTTACCTTACAGTTCTTTATAAACTGTAAGTTTGTCCACACATGCATTTCAACTATAGCCCATGTTTTGGGCTTTCACATTCTTTTAATGTTTACTAGAACTACGTATAAAATTCCAACTACATATAGTATCACAGCAAAAGTTTAATATTTGGCATTATTTATTTATTATTAAATTTGTATGCCACCGATTTAGTTCTAGGTAGCCTAGTTTACATTTTCTCCTATATAAATCATTAACAAGAAATTAATCTTTTTTAGGAATTGTATATTCGCTTTTCATTGTAGTAACTGTCTCAGGACTTCTATTTTGTTTGATCACTTAAACCAGAGCTGGTCAATATAATTCCCCCCAATGTATCATATATGTTTGATATATTTGCAGTTAGCAGAGATTATGGATTTGTACTTACATACCAAGTACTGTACAAGTAAAGCAATTCACAGCTATCTGTAATATTTTCTATTATCCATAGTTTTGAGTCTTGTGGCATTTACCTTTAACTTCAAAATTAAGATCAGAAAGATCTTAATTTAATTGTTCTGGTTCCAGAACAAGAGTTTATTGGGGATACCACTTTCCCTTCATTCCACAAAATTAAAACTGATTCCCTCTTCTGTGTAGCATCCTGTATTCAACTGATAATTGTCCAACATATTATTTCAGTTTTTTCATATATTTTTCAATCACCAGCTCTTATTCTTGTTACGTCCCATCTCCATGTTTATAAATCATTATAAATCATTTGTGATGTTTTAAGATTGCTTGGTATATGCATGTTACCGAAAGCTAATAATTTCAATAGGTAGTTATTTAAAATTATAAAGAAAAAAACTGTAGTGATAATATTTAGAGGTAAAAAGGTTAAAGGTTATATGTATGGCCTTAAATTTAAGTTTTTAAGTCTAAATTTACCATTCTTCAGAGTAAATCTTTATAGTTAATTATATTTTGCAATAACCAATTTTGAATACATTAATGAGGGGGGTAAAATCAATATAAGCCAGATATTACAAAAAAAAGCATTTTTTTTTGTATTTACTTGAACATGTTGCATTTACTTGAACATGTTTCCACTGAAGTAGAATTCCCTTTGGGGAAAAAAGTATTTTAATGTTTCATAGACATTTAATTCAAGGACACAATGAGTTGTTTCCTTGTTGAGTCATACATGTTCCTAGTTCACCTACAGTTCAAGTCTTTTTCATATACACTCTGTTCTTTTCTAATTTTTAAACAGGGACAAGGAAACAATGTCTGTAGAGAGCTGGGTATGATTATAAGCTAGAAAGGTTTTCTAAAGTTGCCACCTTGGTTCTGACAGCAGGAGTCAGCCAATTAGAGGGCTGTGTTAAGTACCAATGATAGGAGTGAATGCTGTATTCCAGTTGTGTGAAATTAAATCCACCCAATTGTTTCATATGTGGATGCGGCAGATGGACATATACCATGCTTCCCCGAAAATAAGACCCAAAATAAGCCCTGCCCGAAAATATTTAACTGCATGCGCAGCTGGTCCCTGACATTTCCTCTGGTTAGGGTTAGAGAGACAGACTGGAAATCAGGTAAGATGGCAAGAGGAGCCCCGTCTTGCTCCATGTGCCCCAAAATAATAAGACCTGCCCGAAAATAAGACCAAGTGCTTATTTCAGGGTTCAAAAAAATATAAGACAAGGTCTTATTTTCAGGGAAACACGGTAATATAAAGCTATAGAATAACAACTTATCACTTCTCTGGACATCTGAAAAAGATTTTTGTTAAACTTAATTTTCAGTTTGAAAGTCACATTCCTTCCTTTCATGGAGGATAAACCAATCCATTTTCCTATGTATCTTCTACATTAGTGTTTCTGTATCTTGATAACTTTAAGAAGTGTAGACTTCAACTTCCAGCATGCTGGTTAGGAAATTCTGGGAGTTGAAGCCCACACATCTTAAAATTACAAAGGCTAAGAACATTGTTCTACATTACTTCCTTGATAAAATTATAAAGGGCCATCTTGGCATTTAAATCCCTTTTATTTTGTTGCTTATAACTTCATATATAATTTATAATATGAAATTGCCTTTAGTGAAGAGTATCAAAAAGTTTAAAACATTTATAAGTTCTCAAAACTGAACAATGGCAACTTTTGCTATATATTTATAAAATGACTCATGAATTTAAGTAATAAATTTATAACTAACCTACTGAGGTAATCATTTGTTTTCTTTTCCAGCAGTATAAAAGTATAAAGCAATTTAAAGATCTAGTTCTAGAAAACAATATATTTATATAATATTTCTTGTGAAATATTTAGCTGAACAAGGTTAAATAAGTGTTTTTGGTTATTAATACTAATTACTCATGCCCCTTTGCTTGATGTAGTCGCCACCATTATGACTGCATGGCAAAATAAGAAATGTTTTTCTTTTGTTTCAATCATAAAAACTAGCAATTTTATATATTCATTCAGCTTCAACTTTTGTTTTTACATGACTTCATTTCCACTAAAAGAAGCAGCTTTGTTTTGCAGCTAAAATCGATTATAAATCAAAACATTAATATCAAATCTATTATACTGCACTACAACTGGAAAGTAAACATGGAAAATACATTTACTTTCAGCAATACATACATAGCTAAAGCATGATGTGGGGTTAGGAAGTATCCACTTCAATTCTGTCTTCTAAAGTAATAGTTTGCTAATATACCAGATTTCAGTTCATAAAATTTGAACAATTTTTTTAAATATTTCTTTATTTAACTATTAATAGATAATAAGAAAACAATATTGAGAACAACACTTAAAATGGCCAGATGCATTGTCTTTGAATTGTCAACTATTCAAAAGCAAACAACAATATTAAAATATATGAAGGATCTTGTCCTGTGGTCACTGTGGGTCATTAGCAGCTTTAGAACAGCAGCATTAGAAGCTAAGTCGTTTCCATCTTGTAGCAATGCTTTTCCAGTTCTGCTCTGAAAAAGTAAAACATTTAGATTATTAAATTATGAAAAATACCTACGGGATATTTTTTTATTATTAAAAAATGACTTGAAATCGGGTTAAATTTATAAACTGGTTTAAATCAATTAAGTATTTTACAATCTTATGAGAGTTATTCAATTACATTTATAATAGTGCTCCAAGCAGTTATATGGTTAAATGCAATCTTGAACTTCAATATAATCTCCAGGTTGGGGACAACATGCCTCCAAGAACCAGCTGCAAGGGAACAATAGCAGGAGGGAACTTGGTCTCCATGTCTTTGGAACTTATCTGGAGGGTTAATGAGAAACAAGACTATCCTACTTCTTATGAACTGATAAGTCATGGCCAAACTGATTTAATATAAAACCAAAATTTCACATAGTTTATTTCATCCAACTAAAGCATAACTTAAATACCATATATGTATTATTTTATTCTCTTAAGATGACAATTTTTTCACCTCATCTTAAGAGAATAATTTTAATTTAATTTTTTTATTATACGTTATACTTTATTATACGTTTTTATACATTTTTATACGTTTATTATATGTTTTTAATGTACCTTAACTGGTTAGAGAAATCATCTTCCACATTATCATCATCCCAATTATCTTCCCACACATGTGCATCTTCATCTTCATCTAAACCAGCCCAGTCTAAAACAAAGCAATGAACAATATTTTAATATATAATTCATGAATTTAGAAAACGTGGATACATCTTAATAATTTATAAATCAAAATGTTTCATTCCTTTTTAATTTCCAACAGATTTAAGTTTCATAAATAACACTTTTAAGAATAATAATAAATTTGGTATATGACTAAATTAAAATTGAATAATAAATTATTTTAAACAGTGATATATGATGCATTTGTTCTGTTTTTCAAGCAATGTTATCAAGTTCCAGGTATCAAGACTATCAAGTTCCATCATGAACAGAGATCATTTAGTACTTAGATCTGGGCCAGAGCCAAAAATCATGGTTTGTAAAAAATGATTGCAGTCAAATACTACAAATGAATCACAGAGAGATCTTCTCAAAACCTGGCCGATAATTTACAGCCACCAATATTCCCAATTTGAGTGTGGTGAGTTTGGACTACTGCAAGAAATGAACAAGTTGAGTGAGAATCGAACAACCCATTTAACAAGATGGGGCAAAGAAATGAAATAAAGTCATAAAAGAATGGAAACCAGATTCTGCCTAAATAAAGATCACTTATGAGCACCTAATTTAAAACCAGCAGTGGTACACATTAGGAGAAACTAAGAGTTTAGAGTTCTGGCAGGTGGCAAGGAACAATGAAAGATCAGTTACTCCTTAGGTACTGCTCTAAGATAATTGGAATTATAATAGCTGGGAATTTAATGTCTGATGTCACTAAGTTGCACATCAGACCTTATCCTCTGCAAAACAAGTGGGAGCTCAGACTCTTAAATAGTATGATTTTCTTCTAGCTGGCTTTCATACTATCAGCATAAATATATAAATCTGAGATGCACAATGAGAAAGGCTGATAAGTGAACAATTTTCTAGCGCACATCAGATTTGATAGTAACTGATACTGGTTACTAAAATCAAAATAGTCTATTCAAATGTTTCTTATCTCCACTATTCCTATGTACCACAAAAGCAGAGTTTAGTCTTATTCCTAACAATAGTGTTACTGGAAGCAAAACAATGTATAGTTTGTAAGTCAATTCACCAGATTTGCAGAGAAATTATTCCAACTTTATCCAGTGGTGCTTTTCAAAAGTCAGAACAGTTTAAGAAACTAATGTTTTTCTTACTAAAAGTAATTTCATCATCAACGCATGCACATTGGTGCAAGAAAAAAACCTATATAGCATAAATCCTTTTATATTTTGAAAAATGCACTGGTTTGGTACAGATGTACTCACACATAATTCTGTTTTTCAGATTAAGAAGGAAGTCTCAGATTAAACAGGCACTCTCTTTGCAGTGTTACTCTTCTGTTAACTTTACCATGGCTCAGATTCTTAGTGCTGGTTAACCATATTTCGTATTTAAGAAAATTGATCATAAACCAGAATTAGAGATTAATTTCAAATTGTATTTGATGTTTGTGGTTTAAAAAAAAATTACAATCTTAACTGAAATTAAGGGCTTGATTAAAAAATATATATTTTTTTCATATTTAAATGAAATGCTTAAGGATTCCTTATAAACAAGGATCCTTATAAACAAGGATCAGAGAGCTTCAGTACATGCAAAATAGAATTTCCTCTACTGTCTCAGTAAAGCAATAAGGAACATTGTAAAAGATTCCAAAGAGATCCAATACTGATTATCAGTTATAAATTACTGTTGTTTTGATAAATTCATAAAATCTATTACATTATACTTTGATTCAAATATTACACTTTGTTTAATGTCATGTCTAAATTAAAAAATCAGAATTATGATTATATATAATTATAATTTAATAATTAATCCCAAATGTACATCTGTTGAAATAAGAAATAAATCCCAGTAAGTTTTTCTGGATCAAGAAACGCACTATAAGTAATAGTAGCAGCAGCAGCTAGCCAGTACGAAAGTTAAATTTACCTCCAAGAAGCCGAATAGAGTTAATATTACTCTCCAATATAGTATTTAATAATCTTCTTCTGTCACATTAAAAATTTCAATAAGTCTTGGAAGTCATTAGATTATATTTTAATAAACTGAGGTTTTTGTTCTATAAAGTTATCACTTAGTTAAGTCTAGCAGATATATATTTGATTAACTTCTACAATTCTAGCTTTAGCTTAACTGCACTACTGAACATATTCTTTCAAATTAATAAGAGCTAATGAATATAATGAAAACAAAATGCTTTATTCATTTTTTGTTGAAATTCAGAAATATAGCATACAATTGTAGCCGAAATATTTTTTTCAGGGTGTATCACCCATTTAATGTATATTTAAATTTGAATGCAGTTGATTAAGTCATGTCTTCAGGGGAAAAAAAGTACTTTTATTGAAAAATATATTTGTAAAAAAGGTGCCTTCAAGAAAATGCATGCAGACTTGTGACACATACTTATTATATTACAGCACATTACATATTAATTTACTAGACAAAAAAAAAAACCCAAGAATTTTCCAATATGCCAGAATTTTCCTAACAACTTTGGGTAACACAGTAAGACATAGTGATGATGGTTTTATCAAAATATAAGACCAGGGGCATAATCAGTATATTTTATATAACTTTCAGCATTCTGAATATGATTTGTCTAGGAATATTGTTACCCTCCAGATTTTTATTCACTATTAAATCTGCTTCACAACAAACTGGACTAAATCGGTTTAAAATTAATAGAACATTCATCTTTTCAAAAATAAGATAGTAAGACTCTTATTTATGCAGCATATCCCAAAGGTGCTTTTGCAAAAGGCAACTGGCCTTCCTTGGTTGTTTCATGTTTTGCTTCTCATCCAAGAAGCTGCTTTAGTCCTGAAGTGAAACCTTTTCAAAGAAAAAAACAAGGAAGTCCAGTTGCCTTTTGGAAAAGTATCTTTGGGATAACCATGACCTGGATGATTAAGAATCTCTATAGGTATTAATGCAGCAGGATGCACTGATACACAAGCACACACACACACTGAGCACAGCTGTGTGTGAGAGAGATGGGACGGGAAAGAATTTTTTTTTAAATGGAATTGTTTAAACTTCTGTAATTTTTTTTTAAAGTTTTTGAAAATAACTTCCTTATATTAGGAAGTACTGTTGTAGCATAACAGAATATCAATAAAAGCAGAGCAAATCAATTTCAGATTGCTGAATACAGAATTGAATACCAAATTAATTCCTAGAATGTAAGAAACTTTAAACATTATTTTACAATGTGTTTTGATTATATATTAATATGATTTTTCACTGCAAAATTTAATTATAACTTCCATATATCAATTGTTAATTGATATAATTTGCATTAAAATTATTGCATCTGAAGTTTTTGACTTCTAATAAGTGAAGGCCTTCTTGCTACTAAATAAATAACAAACTAAATAGAAAACAATAAATACCTTATACCAAGTGAACACAATCAAATCCATAATATATAAGAGGCACAAAACAGAGCAATTTTAAATTAAAACATGGGAAAGTGAATATGTTTTAATCCAAAAGCATCTCTGCAATTAAATATATTAACAAATACACAGCATTAGGGTAAGACTTCTACATTTATATTATTTTAGTTTCCTAGTATAATTTATCTTGATTGCTTAATTAGTATCCTATAACTATCACTAAGTGTTGTATCTAAAATTTATGATGAATGTATTTTTATGATGACTATGATGATGATTTATCAGTTATAACTTTTATGTACACTTAGAGCTTATGCACCAAATACAAATTCCTTGTGTCTCCAATCACATTTGGCCAATAAAGAACTCTATTTTCTATTCTATTTATGCTTACTTAAATACGAAAAAACCTAATTTAGACATTTGCATTCACTTACAGAAGTTAAGCTAAGCCAAGAAACTTGTTATTCTTTAAGACATTGTCAATTACTTAGAAGAAAAACCCGGGTTATGATTAATTTACACCAAATATGTGTGGATCCTAAATTTATTCATTATTAACTGCATGTTACAATTCAAATCAAAGTTTTGATACAAGTGTTACAAGCATAACCCACCCACTTGCACGCCATCATTTATGTCAATCAAGGCATCATTTGGTGGCTTGCTCAAAACATCTGCACTCGATCCAATAAATAGTATGAGGCGTCTTCCCTCATATCTTTTAAAGCCAGTTTCTGCAAATGAATTACCCCCCCCCCCTTTTTTTAGCAGCCTACTGAAATCCAAGCATACATGTGTGTTTCTAAAAATCGATTTTCCAGGTGGTGTGAACTATCATTCCCAGAATCCCCAGCAAGGCCGAAGAACTTCAAATTACGCCTCCGTTTCAGAAAGAACGCGGCTTTCTTTCGCCCCACGGAAAGTTCTGACTTCTTTCCTGACAAGAGAAAGTGGGGTGGGGGGGGAGAGGGAGGCCGGACCGCCGTCTACGACGCCTGGAACCTCTTTAAGGATACCGCGTGGAAGAGGAAGCTCCTCGCGGGGAACGAGGCAGGAAACGTGGAATGGAGGCTTGCTTTGGAAAAAAGGGGTCCCTCGATCTGGAACCACGCATACCATCCAGCTGTGTCGGCTGGGGATGATAGGAACTGTAGTTCCATCTCTGGAAGGCAAGGAGGTCGGATTGGGAGGCTTTCAGGCCTCTCCGCACACAGACCAACGAGGCGCAGACCCAGACGAGCCGCCCGCGTTGGTTCTCCCTCTCCGCCTCTCTGCCTCCCCGTTTTCTAATCTACCTTCGGCAGGAAACTCCTCGAACTCGTCGTCTTCTTCCAGAAGCCCCAGATCTACGGGTTGTTTCTTTTCCGACATCATCGGCCTCGGCCTATTCCTGCCGCTCTAGAATACTCCAAGGAGTCCCACTCTACTGCTCTCCGCTGAGAATGACGGGATAGGCACGCGTGCAATGGACGGCGCATGCGCCTTGGATGCGAACAGGGCGCATGGAGCTCGTCATTCCTTCCCTCCCCTCCCCTCCCCTCCCCCCCTGCGCAGGCTTGAGAACTTCCTCAATCTTCTTGGAGGACAGAAAAAGGGAAGAAAGGAACTAGGAAGAAGGCAAATAGATCATTAAATGTAGACGATGAACCATCTCTGCTTTTCTTGATTTGCAACATCGATTCTTCTTCCTTTCTCTTTTTGTACACTTAATAATTCTGAAATAGATTTTGTTTAGAATTGCTTAGAAGCTTTATTCCGGGATTACTTGCAGTTCTTTTTTAGTAACACTTTTACAACACAGTTACTACCATTATTTATATCGGGGCTTTTTAATTATTGAGTTTATAAGATAGTTCCACAAATATAGAATGAATAAATTAGAAGTCACACAGCAAATTTAATCTGAAATTTAAGGTTTTATTGCAATCTAATTCTACATATATTTATATAAAGTGGGGATACATATGTATTTTAATTATCAGTTGAGTATTCTCATTCTCTCCAATTCATTCTGTTTTAATTGTTAGCTTCTCAAAGATGGGTGGCTGTATGTATATATATGTAGGTATATATACATACCTATATGTAGGTATGTATATATTTTAAATTCCAAATAAAAAATAAGCCCCTCCATTTTTAATATTTTAAAAAAAGCAGTATAACTTTTTTGTTATATTGACTAAGATGGAAGTTCCCAGTTTAAATATTTTACCACTTACCTGTTTTTGCTCTTTGCTGTTCATTAAAAAAAAACTCTGTTGACAAGTTAGTTTTGCTATCAGTAAGATTGTCCTGTAGACTGAGGTGCAACAAACCTGCAAATCTTGACTCCCCAGGGCAAAGACAAATACCTGATTAGTATGAGTCATAATAAGTAGGACATTTTCTTGATGATTTTTCTCTTCTAACTTAATTAAATTTCACCTGTTTTATGGAGTGCATGTTGAAGGAGTACAAGCTGCCAGAATCTAAGTAAATAATTTTATAAGTTCTATTAATATCAAATAGCATTCAAAAGACATTGAATGCTATTTGCATGCAACTTTAGTTGCTATTTGAATGCAACTAAAAAGTATTATGTAGACATTCTGCCCCATTCTCCTTTAAAAAATGTTTGAAAATAACAGGAAAACTAGAAAATAATGAAGATTCATACTAGGCTACTTCATATCATTTTATGAATAAATTGAAGTTTATGAATAAATCTGACCATAAAATTTTCTAATGGAACTCTAAATTTAGTTTCCAGATTATGAGAACAATGCAGTTTTACTCACATTGTATTTAGGATTACAGCCTCATTTCAATAGTTTTCTTATATTGTGAATCTCTACATCTTCCAGTACCAAAACTTAAAATTCAGTGCAGAAAATAAAATCCTGTCAACAGGGTTAAATCTTTTTTTATGGTTTTATTAAATTTCCTTTATATAAAAAGGAAATTAGGGTTATTACCTAAATTCCTAACCAAGAAGTGCTCCAAATATTATAGCTTCTTAACTTTTTCTCTTCTAGATTTTGCATGTTAGTTACCAATCTTGCTGAGCAATTACTAACTATAAAGAATGACTCTTCTTGATAGTTATGTGCTGTATCAAATTTTGACAATAAATTGCATCTCTCAGTGATTAAAATTTAGAAAGTTATGTTGGTCTGTCACTAACTGGAATCCCATATTTAGCTAGTATTATCCTCTTACTTTGGAATTGTCAGAAATGTGTGTGTGTGTGTGTGTGTAAAATTTGCATTATGGCTTCATGTAATGGGAGTGGGGGACATTTATATTTTTGTGTGTGTGCTTATATACACATACATAATTTGCCACAAGTCTTTCGTGCCTGGGCATATCTCAACCAAACCCTAAAGCTCTGCTCTAAACCATTCTGTTATAATTATAGTTTCTAGTTCAGAAATCAAAACACATTTCTTCTTGTGGAAAGCCTGTTGGATTTAAACCAAGTTTTTGTGTGTATTTCATCTACAAAATTTCCTTTTTGAACATTGTTAATTCAATTATAGCTACATCTAGAACTATTACAAGCTATAAATTGATCTCACTGACATCCTACTATACACTAATCATATGAAACATTTCACATTCTTAGAAAACCATGTATATAAGAGTTGCCAAAACCACGGGAGGACTAGGGGTTTTTTTCTGGGTTATATAAATTGCTATAACTTACTGTTCGGAGAAGTACAATGGTCCAGAATCCAAATAGCAAGTGTGGGAAGTGCTCTCTCTTGCAAGAATAAATATTTTTGGGAGAGGGAAGAGGGTGCTGGCCGATTCTGGACTCTTCTATTTCTTCTCTATCAATAAACTACATTATTTGGATGATTATTATCAGTAACGTATGATATGCTAAGTTATTTTGTTTTAGTAAACATGTGACTCCTACTCCATTCCAGAAGCCTAGTGTCAACTCATTTATTTTCACTGCTTTTCTTTCCTTACTTGCTGCAACTTTTTTTGTCAGCCATAGGCAGATCACTCACAAAAGTTAATTTTCTCTCTCATCCTCAAGGTTGATTTTTCAATAGTGAAATATTTTAGAGTTACTGAACTAGCTTATTTTCTGACTTCAATTCCTAGTTCCTTTGGGTCCAGTAAGACATTTCCCTTATGAAAAGCCTCAAATCACAGCTTCAATTGCATTTGAGAAGGAGCTAAATTATTTTAAGGTTACTGCCAATTTCAGGTTTTATGTTTGTAAATGATTAGCAGTAATAGGAGCTTCATTTTCTATTATATTGCAAAATCGCGAGTGGCAATAAGAATTAGACCTCAGATTCCTTTGCTGCTTAGTATATCTGTTAAACACATTTTTCAGCTTCCATCTCTCTTTAAGGAAGAAATTAGCCATGAAAAAAATTAATATTTATCAACTGTTTAATCAATGAAAAGCCCTGATTCTTCTGTTATTTCTCATATCAATATGTCTGCATGTATCCAGCTGATTGATTTTTTTTATTGCTGACTTGGCAAAGTTATGTATAATAACAATTTTTATATGTAACTTTGTAATTTATCATTACGGTTTCTCTTCGGCTTTTGCAATCAGATTGCCAATGCAAGAAGAGGCAGACGAGGTCATCAAATGTCAAATACATATCACTCTCACTTTTCATAAATGTATTCTACAGTTATGGAACCAGAGAGTAACTGATTGGATTTGGTAAGGTACCTACCTGTGGTGCCTGCAGGGAATCAAGATTTATCACTTTAAGATGAAGTTATATTCTGCAGGAGTTGTTGAATTGAGCACAAAAGAAGACAACATATCTTGTAACTTTCAGTAAGTTTCAGAAAGATTAAAATTAACTTCAGCTATAGAAAAACGATAATGGCCATAAAGCTGCATCCCAAATAGTGTCATATTTGCTGCATCCCAAATAGTGTCATATTTGCACATGGCAGTCTGAATTTCTTGCCATATTTTTCACTTTTTAAAAAATAACTGAATAGGATTGAGGCCTTAAAAAGAGACTACATTAAATGAATACATTGACAGTAAGAGAAGTTTCAAAAAGGGTTTGTGGCATGCTTAACAAACTAAAATCATATACATTCAATTTGCATTCTGCTGGTGATTCAGACTAATATAGAGTTCAGAGCGTACATGGCAGAACAAGTTTGTGCCTGTGGAGTCTCTGATGTGTTTTCTCACTAGGCACTTACTTTGCTTGCCATATAATAGTATTTCCAAGTTGCTGGTTCTTTTCCTTGAACACCAAGAGGCTGATTCATGAGTCAATGACTAGCACAGCTGGCTTGCAATGTGTCCTAGATTTAGAAGGGGGGAAATATGCAAGACCCACACTAGGAATGTTTTAGACAAGTTGTAACTTGTTCTGTAGATGGTCAGAGGTTAGGAAACTGAACATTAAATCCCTTAGATCTTTACATTCAAATCTGAATAAGTAGGATCGTATGCTAATTTTATAAATAGCAATAATGGAAAATCACAAACTCATATATCCTTCATAGCTTGCTACTTGACCCCTTTTAAAATGTGCAGTTGGCAGGGCAGTTAGAAATTGGTCTAATACAGTAGCATTTTTTGCCTGGTTACAAATGATTTCTTGGAACTTTCTTGTTCAGACAGCATATTGATTCATTGATTGCCCTTAAGGAAATTTCTGTACTATGATCCTAATTTGTAGTTTTACACTACTTGGTCTTTTCTGTTTATATAAATCACAGAGTTGCATGAACTACCAGATATAATGATAATACTTCGACATGATATCAATTGGTGCAATTATCAAATAAATAATAAGGTACACTGAGGATTTGCCTTACATAAATCCTTGCTTTACCTGTTGAGAGTGATTTAGAATGCTTTTAACTCTATCCACATATATTTCCTCATTGTAAATTACCTAAGTTACTTTTTTCCCAAGTCACATTTTTATTTTTTGAAGGAAATGATGTATTGTAATTAAAAAATAAAACAGGAGAAGAGATTTAATGAAATCCAGATCCTTGGTCTCTGCTTCCTTTGATTTCATCCAAACTACGTTTTCTAAAAGAGAGGCAATCTAAAAAGTAAGAAGTTAGGACTGCCCTTGTTGCCCTAATATCTGGAGTGCTATATCATCAATTGGTTTCAGAGAACAATATTTTGACCATCTATAGATCAAGTCATAACTTGTCTAAAACATTCCTAGTGTGGATCTTGCATATCTCTCCCCATCTAGATCTAGAACAAATAGAAAATGCTTCAAATTAGTTTTTTGTATTACAAAGAGTAACACAACAACTTGACTGACAATTTAAATGAAAGAACTTTAGTTGGCAGCAGTCTCAAACAGCAGCCTACTGTTTATTTAGATTAATCTTCTGTGACAGCATAGTTCTTTAGACTTGTTTCTTAATTGGGTTACTCCAGGTCCATTGGATTTTGGATTTGCTAATCTTTGCAAAGGAAATCAAGTTGGAAAAGGCCATCTCAAACTATATTGACCAGAAAAACGTAATAAAATTGGTAAAATCACAATACTTTATATTTTCAAATTATGCATCTACTTTATTTCAAGACTCTCTGTGGTAAGACATGATAGAATTAGACACATATCTCAACAGAATTTATTTAATGTTAATCTATTCATTTTGAGATAAATGAAGAATTTTAACAATTTAGACACACCAGATTGGATTCTCAAGTGCCATGTTAGCTTTATCAATCAAGTAAAAATTGTGCACTTGAATATAACAGCACATGGTTTCAGTGTGACCCTCTTTGCTTGAATTAATTGGAAATCTCTCCCACGCTATTATCTTATAAATTCTTGAACAATGTAGATTAAATCACACATATCATGTTTTTACTTGCAGAATGATAGACATAAAAGCATTTGACTAAGGAATAATCCATTCTACTAAAGGATCAGACTTTTTGGAAATAACAGTTAAACCAACAGAATAGATCAGTGTTTTAAAAAATGTCCTCATTCATAATTTAACTTTGGACAATCTGGTATATAAAATTTGACTAGATTGTGGGGAGCATTTCCTCTTTAAAATGTGCCCACCAGTTTTGCACTTGGCATTAGCAAAGATAATGAAGAGTGGGGAAAATGGCTAGTGTCATCTGTGCGTTATTGATGGTTCAGATAAGTTCTGTGCCTTAGGAAGTTGGATCTTTCAATTAATTTGGATTTCTTGCTATGGTACCAGCTTCCCTGCAACACAGCATCATTCATCCCTGCTGGATTCCATTACAATATTGGCAGTGGAGATCCAAAGGCTGTTAATCCTCAAGGATTTCAATTTGCTAATAGGTTACATTATCTAGGGCAATACAGGCCTACCTCAAGTCATCAAAGCTCAAGGCATATCAGTGTTCATACTTCGAATGTGATTTTTTCCATCATGATTTTTCTGAGGAGTTTCAGGAAATGAAGTAAGACAAGTGGAGGGCAAGTCTGATTAAACACAAGTAAAAAACCGGTATTGGGATTACAGGAAGCCATTATTGGACTAGCAGTCCTGGACAATTTTGCCCATTATTCAACTTTCCCTTTTTTAGGGAAGGCTGTTGAGCTGGTCAGGAAACAATTCTAAAAGCTCCTGAATAAAACAGATTATCTGGACTCATTTTAGTCAGCTTTCAATCCAGGATTCAATATGAAAACAACATTGGTTATACTTGTCAGTGACCTTGTGTGGAGCTTTATTTATTTTAGTATCCTATATGATGTTGGGGTAAGGATATTGCCATTTTTTAGGGGACATAGCAGCTCTGAATGATTCTTTGTTCTCAGCATTGCAAGATCAGTTGAAAAATGGATGGTTTTGAGGAACTAAAGAACAGAAAGTAGACGTGGATGTGCCTGAAACAAAATCTGCCTGAAAAATAAAATATACTTTATAATGTATCTTAGTCATGTTGCACTAATGTTAAATTACAAAAAATAAAGATTTTGGAAGGGAATGGCAAAAAGTCAATCACTATGTAATAAACCAAAAAAAAAAAATTCTCTAAGCAACATCTACAAATATATTTACTTACATATAAAAATATATTAGGCTTTCTCCTTTGAAATCATTTATTGAATCAATGTTTGCTGTATTGTTTTTTCTTTTTCATTCTTTTTTATTCTCCATCTCCATAAAGTACTATGCACATTGATGGTTTGGTAATATTTGATAACCACTATCACCATTGCAATCATCTTATGAACTTTCCATTCTCCATAATTTATAATGTAAATTCATTTAACTGGGCCTTTAGGAGTAAAGTATATTTTAGTGAACAAAGATGAACTTCCTTTCCCTTTATTATATTTTAAGGGTACTAAGAAAATATTAGGAGTGTATGAGTATAGTCTATGAGACTATATTGAATTCCTATATGTTAATCTTTGAAAGTTAGCAGTTCTTGGTATTCACATTGGATGGGGTACCCTTGATTTCAGTCAATTAAGGCCTTGCTTCTAGCATTTCCTACAATTTCCTTATTTTCCCAACAGAGACAGGCCTTTTTTCATGGTAGCATGACCCCCCCCTTTCTATCTATCCATCTAGCCCATCCACCCATTATCTTTGATCCATAGCATGCTTTGTATTTAACAAAAGGCACTTTGAGAAGGATGCATGGATGTGAAACAAAAAGGTCAAATGAAGTCTTGTGGCACCCTGCACATTTATTTTCATTTTTATGGATCAAGACTATTGCATCAGGTAGTTGGAGTAAAATCTTGTGAGAGAATTTAAATACATGCAAGAATAGATGAAAGAGTGAGGGTATAAATAGGCTTTCGTTAATAATTTTTGCTCTACAAAACTAACCAACATTCTTTGAATTTTCCAAATTAAATCACAAAGTAACATGACTTAATTAATTTTTATATACTCATTGAGGGTTTCCCAGCCAGACACAGTAAATATTGTTAAATAGTTACTATTTTAAAATTCATTGATTTCATTGGGATTTTTGATTATTTTTAGTCAGATACACAGAAAGTACTGTTCACCAAATTTCATTTTGGGGGAGGGGGGAAGTCCTCTTCAGCATTATTAGCTTGTACATAATATGAAAGACTAAGTTACACATTTCAAAAGAATTAAAAATGAAAGTTGTATTTTTTTTTAATTAGATTTATATGCCGCCCTTCTCCAGAGACTCAGAGCGGCTTACAATGCGTTAAGCAGTATTCAATGGTTTAGTCAAATTCAACATTTTTAAAATAAGCTATGAGTTTACACAGACCACGGATTTGGATGCAAATGCATCTTTCTACTTATCAAGCACTAGACTTTATTTAATAGATGAACAGAGTTGCAAGGGACCTTGTAGGTCATCTAGTTCAACCCACCCCCCCCCCGCCCAAGCAGGAGACCCTACACCATTTCTGACAGTTGACAGTCCAATCTCTTCTTGAAAGCTTCCAGGGATGAAGCTCTCACAACTTCTGAAGCTGTTTCATTGGTTGATTGTTCTCACTGTCAGAAAGTTTCTTCTTATTTCCAGGTTGAATCTCCCCTTGATTAGTTTTCATCTATTATTCTTTGTTTGGCCTTCAGGTGCTTTGGAAAATAGTTGACCCCCTCTTCTCTGTGGCAGTCCCTAAAATATTGGAACACTGCTATCATGCCTCCTCTAGTCCTTCTCTTTATTAGTCTAGCCATGCCCAGTTCCTGCAACCATTCATTGTATGTTTTAGCCTCCAGCCCCCTAATCATCTTGGTTGCTTTTCTCTGTACTCTTTCTAGAGTCTCAACATTTTTTTTAATAGTGTGAGGACCAAAACTGGATGCAGTATTCTAGTGTGGTCTTACTAAAGCTTTAAGAGTGGTATAAATATCTCACTTGATTAGAGATTGATACACATGAGTTCTTTGTTTAAATTAATTTACAACAATAATTAACTACTTCTGAGAATATACTGGAAATAACTAGGAATCCTAAATAAAAGTGGAGATTCTTGTCCACTCCAAAATGCACCTCTAATAGTTAAAAGTTCATATCCCAGTCTATTATTGCATGTAGATGAGCATCAAAATAAGAATATTATTTTGGCTGAATTTATGAGGGACTCGTTTTGTTTTAGAATTAGAACAATTAAATGTTCTGCGAGGGATACTTTCAAGGTATAAATTTACCTTTGGAATGCAATTTTATTAATCATCAATGTCATTTTCCTCATCTTCATCATTATTATTACTGCTGCTGCTATTCATTTAAGTCATTAGGCATTTCAAAATAGTCAAAATAAACTTACTATTCTGTTTTATCACTCCTTTTTGGAAGTTATGCATTTATTTTATTGTCTTACATACATGTATATGTATTCCATCTTGGACTATGTATTCCAATTCACCTCTATGACTTTGTAGAATGTGTGCTAAAACACATGAAAATAAAATTAAAAATGAATACACAGACACACAAAACATTTATACTTTATCTTGAAACCCTGAAATCAGAGGTTACTATTTATTATTTTTTTTTCAATCAAATGTCTCATCAGGATTGAAAAGTAAAAGAGAAAATAAAATAAATATGCCAGTATAGTATCTGGAAGTAAGGAGAAGAAATCAGTGTTTCACATTATTTGAAAATGTAATACTCTTTCGTAGGAAAAAAAATTGCAATACAACAGGGAGATGGAGTTAAAAAAAGAGCTGAAAGCTAGTAAAAACTTGTTGTGCAATGAAGAACTCTTTCACAGCTCCTGCATTCTTTCGTTGAAAGCAGATAGTTGCCAATTTGCCATAAAGAAGTATTTACCAATTTTTAAAAAGTCTTCCCATTATAGGTAGTGCTAAATTTTTAATATAGCTTTTTTTGCTAAGGTGACATTTTTTTACTAATATAGTTCCTCATCAAATGTGCTTTTAGCCTCATATTTTTATGGCTTTTAAATTAGATAACATTAGCAATTATATTAGATAATGATTATTTCTTTTGCTAGCACTTTTTTTACATTTTCCCAGGTGTCCCGGTATATATTTGTTGTGAGCTCCATTACTGTTCAGCTTCAGCTTCATGAAGGTATGAATAGTATATCTAATGTGAAGATTAACACATTACTTTTGTTTTTCTTTTTATCAATAATTGAAAAATATCTGAATATTTGTCTATCTTTATTCAGAACACTGACTTTCAGAGTTAAGTTTGTTGCCTAGGCAGGATTAGAAGATTAACCAAGTAGTTAATATTCTCAACTAAAGACACCTTTTAAGTAGTAGAAGATTTTAAAGCACAAAGGAAAAAGCATAGCAATGTCTCACCACATTTTCTTCTGTAAAATAAAGAAATACCATATTACCCAAATGATTCTTCCATAGTGAGGAAAAAGAATACTTTTGGGTGAAACAATAGTTTTACCTCTTGCCAATTCTGCTTGAATTAAGAAACCAAGTGCATTTTAAGGAAGTGGTGCCTATTTAGACTTGAAAGTTCTAGTCCAGTGAAACAATTGACTCATTCTTTGCACATATTTGGTAGCTCTCAAGGATCTGGCATCAAAAGCAATCATTAATTCCAACATTTGTAACTTCTTTACCAAACAGCAACTGTAGCGGAAAACATTACACAACAGGATGTTCTGCAACCACTGAAGGATGGTGTTTCACTTTGGTAGTATTTGAAATGGATGAAGAAATAAATTATAAGCTGGGCAGCCCAATTCATAACCCACTAAAGTCGGAGTTATAGGATATAACCAAATTTAATTCCACTGGTGTATGTAAATGGGATAGTAGTCACCGAAATTAAACTGCCACAGGATGCCATAAGTCAGTTAAACATCACACTATGAAGGAAACACTGCAAACTTTTTTGGCTCACATATAGCCTTATTGTGATTCAGCTAGAATCCCACACATCATAGTAGAACATTTTCTAGCTTTCTTAATTATGTCAATTGGGAATCAATATCCTTCAACAAGGATGGACAGAGAATATTCTTGGTAGCTGGCACACAATGAAGGAACTCCTTTCCTCTGGAAATTCCCAGAAAGAACCATTTTTTGACTAAAGCAGAGTCTCCAACGTTGGCACCTTTAAGACTTGTGGACTTCAGTTTCCAGTTAAAGTTGCCAAGATTGGAGACCCCTGGATTAAAGCATTAAATGAATCAATCTGCATATTATAGACACAAAATAAAAGCAGGTCAACATTCCACAACAAACTAATACCACAGCCCTACAAATGATCCATATTTACTGCTGAATAGATGTTATCTCCCTACACCTAAAGCAGTAAAAGTGGAAGCTAAGAAGATAGTTACTATATTCATGTTTTAGCTACAACATGCAGCTCTTCTACCAAATAAGCTATCTGTTGTATTACAATTATAACACATGCGTAATGGTGGAAGACCATGTTCTTTGTGTATAAAATACATTTTCAATCAGTACATCTCCAAATAGAATTTGAAACCAAAAATGTAATATTGAATGACCAGTATGACTGTGGAATAAATCATGAATTCCTCATGTGAAAGTTCTAGGTTAAGCTAAAACAGCAGAATAAAATCAATCCGTCACCATGCTACGCTCTTCAGCTAATAATTTCTAAGAAAACATCAGTAATTGCTTTGAAGTCCTGAACCTCATTAATAAGAGAGTGGATTGCAGAATGAAATAAATAAATTGTTAAGAATAAATATAACCACCCCCCCACAAAACAAACCAGAAAGCAAACTGTATATCAGAATAAATGCTAAGAATTGCCATGAAGAGGAAAGAAGCCAAAGTCAAGAAAGACAAAATTTCAAGAAGGAACTTAACAATGCATTTCAGAGAATTGTTAGAAAAGGAATCAGTATTAAACAGTTATAAAGTCTCTGAAAGTAGGAACAGACGTGAAAAAAAGAAGACAGTTTTCCAAAAGATATTCAAAAACAAAAGGAAGTTCCAATCTTGAATGCCAACAGAAAGATAGCAACTTAGTCTGAGATAAATACATACGGAAGGCTTATACTGAAATTCTGTACCGTAGAGATGTTAACATCTATATTTTAAAGATAATTCCTCCTTAACCTCTGTTACTAGATGATTACACTAGATCATTAATGAGTCAAAAGGCTACAAGAATTAATGAAATATCTGCAGAAATATGATGAACAACATAAGAATAATCAATAAAGTTTCTAACCAAACTGTACCAATAAACCTGGAAATGAGTGGCCAATAAGAGGTCAATGTGCACATCAGTATCAAGGATTGGAGACTTAACAGTATGTAAAGTATTACATAATGTCCTTAATGAAATAAAGGACATTAATTTAATTAATGAAAAATAAATAATGAAATATAATGTCTCTCAGCCGTCCTAGGCTAAGCACGGCAACACCAAGAAACACACGCGCACAGGTCGGTGCTATGCTGGTTTATTATCCGGCTGGCTCCAGGAACGTACTGCACTCGTTAAACGATTTGAAATTAGCGCTACATTCCGTAGGCATGCAGCTGTTTTATAGCAAAGAGCTTGTTACTGTGCCGCCCCGCCCTGTATTTAAAGCCACACCCTCCCTCCTCTTTCCGGATGCTGGTCTCGGTGTCTCAGCGTTTTCCCAGCCTCTCCTCATGCCGGCGTCTCTGCAGTGAGGGTGTCAGCAAATACAGCAGTTGGTGTGTTGAAGCCCTAATACCGTCGCCCCGTCTTCCCCACCCCGCACACGTCCGCCTATTCCTGAGTGCTCCCATCACCAGTGCACCCCCCCCCCCCCCCCGTGCAGGTAATGTTGTCGAGCCTGTTGCTTGGCTCGACAATGTCCTGATGAAATAAAGCTCGGGATTGTCCAATACAGACTAGTTATCTGGATGGAAAGAAAGATGCCATGCTGACTTTAAAAAAGGCCAAGGAACATTATTGCTGGACAATTGAAAGAATTAAAGAATATATTTTAAAAGTATATATGTTCTTTATGGATTACAAAAAAATCTTTGGTTATGTTGGTCATGTGAAGCCATGGAATGTGCTCAGAAAAATAGAAATCCCAGAATATCTCATTGTCTTCGTGAAAAACTATAGAGGCTAGGAAGCCAAAATTCAGATGGAGCCTGGCAAAACAAACTGTCTCCATGCTGGCAAAGGACTAAGCTGAGGCAGTTAACTCTATCATTATTAATTATAATTATTTATTTGTAGAATATACATTGAGGAAAACTGAGTTTGAAAGAGATGGGTATAGTTTTAAAACCAAAGGAAGAAATATCAGTAACTTGCACTATGCTGAAATCCCTTCTTTGGTTGCTTTAAATGCAAATTATCTGCAAGGTTTGAAGAACAGGATAGAAAAAATATTGATGCTTTTGAATTTTTAAGATTCTTTAGAATCCCATGGATCACCAAGAAAGCAAATGGATCATCAAACAAATCAATCTAGAGTTCTTGCTCAAGATGCAAATGATTTCCACTAATTATCTCTCTTTGGACCCACCATGCAAAGATCTGGTTTATTGGAAAGGGCTATAGTGCTGGAAAAAGTAGAAGATGATAGCAGCAAGGTGCACTGTTGGAAGATCTGAAGGGCCAAGTTTGGAATCATTCTACTGATGTGGTTGTTAAGAGTTGGCATGACTTGATGGCATATAATTTCATCACTTATTGTTTTGCCCAGCTCTATATTTTTCATCAGAGATACAGTAGATGATTATACTACATATATAGATCAATGCAGATGTATCTAGAACCAGTCACGATCATGTCACAATGGTGAAACATACTTTGAGACCTGACACAAGCTTTGCTCTTCTTGTCCTTGCATGTCCTTGCATATGATTTTTGATACATATTTTGTCACTTGTCCCATTCTGCAAATATGTCCCATTCTGCAAACTATTGGCTTAAGAATGCAGGAATATGTGTTTTGCTTAATGAATGACTGAAAGTTATAACTCACTATCAGAACTGAACATTACTATATTGAAATTTAATAAGAATGAAAGAAGGTGGGGAGAGAGAGACTTTTTCTGTCTAGAACAGAGTTCTTTTGAATTTTGAATTTCTGTTGTTCCTGGAGAACTATAGCTTTTTGATAGCGTTTGATAATACTTATAATAATACTTATTACTAATAGTGTGTTGATTGAATCCCATCCAATTAAGTTATTTAATTTGGACTGTTTCAGTTGCGTCAATTGACACTGAATCATTTACTCCAAATGATGGCTTTATTATTATTATTTGATTCAAAAATTGTTGAATTATTATTATTCGATTTAAAACAGTGTATAATATACTGTTTGTGCTAATTTGATGATAGAAACAGACAAACAGATAAATTCAACAAGTTTTAATGGTATATAGCTTAGATGCTTAAATTTAGCAATTGTTTTAAGACGTTTCAAGTGAGTGCTAATTAACGTGGGCCACTTTGGAGACACACATTCACCAGATTTCTTCTCTCCATTTCAGTTAAAAATTCTTTTAATTCAGTCCTTTCCCTTGAAGTGGATTGTTCCTCACATTCTCTCCCTGCTGCTTTGGAGAATTATTTGCTTGTTGCATCCTCTGGAGTGTTTTGAGGCATGCTGAGCCCTTGGGAAGTCTGAAACTCATGAAATCTGATGCTTTTGGACATGAGCCTGGGGAAAAGATTCCCCACGCCATCTCTTGAGAGTCTCTGCTTCTCCCAAAGACCTATCTCTATGTCTTTTTTTTTTTTTTTTTTGCACAGCCCTCTCTTCCTCAGCAGCAAACACTTGGGCATTGAGGGAATAGTGGGAAGAGGCAACCCTTTTGCTTAGCCTGCAGCTGCCTCAATTTCAAAAGTCGCCTCAGGTCTCCATTGAAGATTGCTTTTCCAGCACCCATAGGACAGACTTTATAAGAGCATCACATCCATCATACTTAATGTTTTTATCTCAACATTAACAGGCAGACATAAACCCAAAGCCCAAGTATTCACTTGCATATTCAACATCAAGGCACATTGTTGCTGTTTTACTGGCATCTGAAATTATTTAACCACAAACAATTCTTGGGACAGATGCCCAGAAATCAAAGACTGCCATTTTTGGTGCACAAGATTGATAGTTATCTAGTAAAGCAAGCAGCTCCCTCAGCTGTGTGTGTGTGTGTGTGTGTGTGTGTGTGTGTGTGTGTGTGTGTGTGTGTGTGTGTGTACACACGTTTAGGGCTTGCCAGATCTGAGAACGAGCTGAAACTGGCTACATACCTGAGGCAGCTGTTACACTAGTGGCGCCTGGATTCTTCTTTCTCAGACACAGGGCTGGCTCCCCTCATCTTTCTCCTCCCTCTCTCTGCCCCACAAATCTTTCCCTTTGCCTTTTCATTTCAGGCTTCCCAGGATCCCAGCCTAGTCTTACAGTCTGGCATTCAAAGGCTGTCTACCTGGGTGACGATCACATGGTCGCCCTGCCTGAAGGCTTTAGAAAAACCAAGCTTCATCACTCTTATCTTTTCTCTCTCTCTCTCTCTCTCTCTCTCTCTCTCTCTCCCTCCCTCTTTTTGATTTCTGATTGAGATTAGGCATTGTCATGGCAACTGGAGAAAGTGACAGGGGTGCTCCAAGCATGCCTCTTTCTTTTCCTTTTCTCTTCTCTCTGGTGCCTAAGGCTTGATCTTTTACTTCTGGCTCCATCAACAGACAATTGTCAACTTGACCTGCCAGGACTCCATTAATGAAGACTAGGGCTCAATGCCTTTGTGAATACCATCTCTGATTCCTAGGGATGGAAAAGGTAAATCAACAGAGAAAAGAGTCTCCAACCCACAATCAAACTGTTTATTGAAATAAAGGACAATGAAGATATTTCTTAAGTAAACAGTCAGAGGAAGTATAAACAATCTGAAGACATATTTTAAAAAGCATTTTTAGTTACCAGAACAGAAACCTGAGCTCCTGCCCCCCTCACTTGTTTTTTATAATCTTCCAGGCGGAACTTCAATGATTAATATTTAAAATTATGAAAAGTATCCATCCATTTTGTAGCCTTGACAGCTATTCAGATTGAGTCTCCCATTTCCAACTTGATGTCTGCTACAGCATAGATAGATAGATAGATAGATAGATAGATAGATAGATAGATAGATAGATAGATAGATAGATAGATAGATAGATAGATAGATAGATAATACATTAGATAAAAAATAGATAGATAGATAGATAGATAGATAGATAGATAGATAGATAGATAGACAGACAGACAGACAGACAGACAGACAGACAGACAGACAGACAGACAGACAGACAGACGGATGCTGTTTTTAAAGTAACCAAAAGTAAGGCACTGATTCATTTTTAGCTCTATCTTTGAAATATTTTTAAAGAGATGCTTCCAAATTATATATATCTAGAAAAAATACTCATATATAATGTTGAACGGTATAGTATATTGATCTATAAATGTCTTTAATAACTAAGATGATGGTGGGGTGTTTGCTTTTTTTTTAAATGAACAAAAAACATTGCACAGTTACAAAATCAACTGACCCAAGCCATGGACCCAAAACCATACTATTTTTTTTCATGGGCTCATTCTGACTCATTTTATTAAATGTCCCATTACATTCCTTGTAGGAAGCAGGGATAAAAAAGCTTTAACAGAGCTGAACAACTCTTACTGATAGCAACTTCTAAAATACAGGCAAAAATTAAAGCCAATTACCAAGCATGAGAAATACTTAAGAGCAAATCAATAGGTAATTTATAATTACAGCATATCAATTCTGATTTGACCAACTCCTTTCATTCCCTCTAAGAACCCTTTATCATCCATTATTTATTTTCCAGAGGAAACCTACTTTCCTGCATTTATATACTATTTAATTAGTTAGTCTTAACTTCCAACCTGTTTCTTGATAGCAGGAAAACGGGGGGGGGGGGGGGTAGCAGAATTATTATATTTAAACATTTCTAAATTGGTTATTTATGAGTAATAGCAATCCAACTATAGTTAGTTCAGGATAGTTACTATTTTAAAAAATAGTAAAAAAAGAATCTGTGTGTGCACGCACTCTCCCTCCTCTGCCACCATCCTGTAAGGGTGCTGTATTGGTCCTTTCATTCAACCAAGTTATCTGTCAAGAAGAATTTAAGTTTCATATTTTTGTCTGTCAGTTGTCAAAAGGACTGTCGGCTAAGAGCTTACACTATGCTTTGCCAAGAGGCCTATAGCTTAGAGTGACAATACAACCTTAGATTTGTGCTTCCAGGCCTCAGATAATCCTCTCACTTTCCTCCTCAGCAGCTCAGTTATGATCAGTCTTAAGTTGCATATTTCGGGAGGTTTTTATCCAGATTTTGCTGATAAATGCTATCAGCAGGAATGAAATAAAATACAGCCATATTTAGCTCTTGTTACCAGTCCAGACCTGGCTGGAGACATTTCTACATTCTATAGAGACAGGATTCATATTAAACAGTTTAATGCCTATATTCCCAGAAATGAAAACCAGGAATGCTAATACTGGTTTTTCTTTTTTTTTAAAAAATCTTCCTTGTCCTGTTGCCAAGCTGGAAATGAGCATGTGCCACTGTGCAAATAAATAAGTTTATATATTAAAAAAAGAACTTTAGTGTTCATTTTCTTATATACATGTAAGCTATCTGACATATATTGTTTTTCAAACTTATATTCATGCTCTGGAAAGCACACCAACATAACAGGATTTTAACATTTGTGTAGTGTTGCAATAAGGAAGAAGGAAGAGGTACAGTTTGGAAATATACTTATTTTTAGACAAGAATAGAATAAAATAACAAAGTTGGAAGGGACCTTGGAGATCATCTAGTTCAACCCCCTGCTTAGTCAGGAAACCCTACACCACTTCAGACAAATGGTTATCCAACATTTTCCTAAAAATTTCCAGTTTTGGAGCATTCACAACTTCTGGAGGCAATTTGTTTCACTGATGAATTGTTCTGTTAGGAAATTTCTCCTTCGTTCTAAGTTGCTTTTAAGGAGTCTATATTGTGTTAGTTCTCCCATTTTGCATTTGTGCTTGGACACCTCCTTTATTTCAGTCTTAGCCACTATTATCAACCACTGATGCAAATTAATTAGAAACATAGTTTTACATTTGTCATATAAAGCAGATTTGCTTCCTTTTCCTTAACTCTTAGGTACATACTGTATCGTTTTGCAAGTAAAATTATGTATGGGTTCTTCCCTTTTAAAAACTGTTGAAAGTAAATCTATTAATAGCAACTACCAAGAATAACTTGTTTTGTGTAGGGATTGCAGTGTACCACCTGGACTTATTGTTGCGACCCATACTTTCACAATTGGTGCCACTCTTGCAAAACTTATCATTATACAACACAGTATACAAACTTGTCATTAGTTTGTATACACCATTAAAAACATAGCATTAAACTTTAAAAAGAATAGATCCGTTTTTTTGTTTTCCTATGTATATCATCTATTTTGGTAAAAATCTCTTACTGGATGAGAGACTTTACTCTCTGGAATGAACTGCCCCCAGAATTAGGTAAGATCACTGATCCGTGTATTCTGCTGTGCCCTCAAAACCTTTTTGTTCCGCCAGGCCGGACTATCGATGTGAAGATTTTTAAATTGGTTTTAATCTGGGATTTTTAAATTTGGGGTTTTATATTGAGCCAAATTATTTAATATTTTTAATTTTTAAATTGTTGTTTGTCTTGTGCTTTTAATTAGGCTGTGCACCGCCCCGAGTCCTTCAGGAGAGGGACGGTAATGAAATAAAATTATTATTATTATTATTATTATTATTATTATTATTATTATTATTATTATTATTATTATTATTATTATTATTATTATTATTATTAATGCATGTCTATCTCAAAGTAAGTTCCATTGTAATGGCAGGAGTAAGCTGTCTTGAATTGAAAGGAAATTAATAAACTAATGAAAATGGGAAAACAAATGATTCCGACTCTGGAAATAATCAGATTGCAATACTGCCTATCATTTGCACTTCTTGACATTTCATTCATCTCTGTTCATCACATTTTAGATCCACAGATTCTGAATTGCAAGAGTGCTTTATCAATAAAGTTGATGAAGAAAAAAGCTTAGGGATAGGAGGAGAAGAAAAAAATATGCCTGATTTTGGAGTTATTTATTCCATTTTTATTCCATCTTTTGTGTCTTTTACAATGATAGAAAGCTATCAAGCCAGAGGTGAAATGCTACTGGTTCGCTCCAGTTCGGGTAAACCGGTAGCAATAAAAACTACAGGTTCAGGCAAACCGGTAGTAAAAAAAAGCTACCAGTTCGCTTCAACGTAGTTAGCTACCAGTTTGGTTGAATCTGTAGTTAAAAAAAGCTATGATCTGATGATCACCTGTGCTGCGTGGTTTAGCTTTGCTAGAAAGCAGGATTTCTAGCAAAGCGAAGCTAAACTGCATGCCATAGCTGATCCCCGCCCCTCGCTGTTCTACTTACCTTCCCAAGCCTCTTTTTGGCACATACTGCACATGCAGTGCGTGTTTGGTGCACACTGTGCATGTGCACACAGTGCACATTTGGCGCGCATGTGGATGCACAGCACATATTTTCCATGCAGGACACGTTTGCCATGCAAACCGATAGCAAACCGGTTCAGATTTCACCCCTGTATCAATCATGTTGATTGAGTCTTATCAGGCATAGAATAATGTTAGTGACAATAAGGAATATTCTGAAGCTTGCTAGAAAAAAGAAGCAAGCAAATGTTTAAACATTCTTCATTTTTAGAAATATAAATTCTAAATATTCAGGTTAAAAACTCCATGCCATGAAGACATGCAGTGTCATTATATGGTATCACTTTATTTTGACCAATAACCAAATTAAACAAATAAGAAGATAATTTAAATTAGCATAAAATGCTGCAAAATGACAAAATTAATTCATCTAAGCCAGGGGCGTCAAACTCTATTTCATTGAGGGCCGCATCAGGGTTGTGTTTGACCTCAGGAGCCAGGGTGGATGTCACCAGGGTGGGTGTGGCCAGCTTGATGTCACTTGTGTTGGTGGCCTGAGCACTCTGCCAGTGAAAACGGAGCTTGAGGGGTCTGCGTGGTCTGCCAAGCTCTGTATTTGCTGACAGAGGTTGGCAGGAGGCCATCATGGCTGAAAACGGAGCCCGGGAGGGCCACACACAGCCATCCTGAGCTCCGTTTTCCCTGGCAAAGGCATTGCAGGCTGGTCCTTTGCGTTTAGGGCGGCCCCATAGGCCAGATCTAAGCACCCAATTGGCCGGATCTGGCCCACGGGCTTTGAGTTTGACACCCCTTTCTGATCTAAGCACACAATTAAAAGGAGCGAGGAAAATACCTTGTTCTAATCAAGAGACCACTGTTCACTTTTCATCACTTATTGTACAGGCTAATTCACAGTATTTGGCCCTTACTGACAAGCAAATAATTCTTGGTAGCATTAGAACCACTATAAAATTTGGAACAAGGAAGTATCATACATCTTTACAGTGCTTAGGAGGTCATGTTCTATTGATTCAACCTTGTAAGTTGCAAGAGCAAACTTTTTTATAATATGGAATTTTCCAATAGTTCCCAAATAGAACTGCTGCAGCTAAGAGCAATTCTTGTCAGCATGAAGGCTTTTCTATATTTGGAAATTCTTATATTGAACAAATAATTTACTGGTTTATATAGAACTACTGGTTCCATCCAAATTAAAGTAACCTGGTGATACATCCAATTATGGCCCATATCTGTTATGTTTAATATTGACTTTGGCATACACCAACCCTAGTGCCAAGATGGACCCTGTAGAGAAGCCATACAACCGGAGCTTAGTTTCCAAAAGGTAACTGCAGGAAGATTGACAGGAATATATAAAATCAGTCAAACCCAAGAAAGTAAAGATCAGTTTTAACTAATAGTTAAAGATTATAAGACAAACCTTCACTTCTACTATTGAACACCTAACCTTTTATTGTATAATAACATTTGGAAATAACAGCAATTTTGAAATATCGGTTGTGTATTTTAATTGGATTATTATGAATCCATGGTTCACACAAGGTGTGACATATGATTTGATGTGTAAAGAGTGTAAAGCCAGACAACACTTTTCTGTAGGTGCAGATAACGGTTTGCCATGTTTAAGTGTGTGTAGACTTGATAGCTAATGTAGATAAATGTTAACTGGTACAAGGTGCTGTAAATTGAAGACAGTTTATAATTCCAAAATTTCTTATAATATTGATTTTTTTTAATATTAGAAATTATAGTGACCGATCATATAAACAAATTTCAAAAAGATAATTACGTGAACCAAAAAATACACTTGCTGGAAAAAATTACAATGAGGTAGAAATCACTTCTACTAGCTAATTTTCTACTGAATAACAAAATAGAAAGACATCTTCATGGAAGAATAAAAAAAGGACAAACAGGATAAGAGCAAAGTAACATTAAATAACATCTTATGTAATATCATCTAAATCAGAGGTCTTCAAACTTGGCAGCTTTAAGACTTGTGAACTTCAACTCCCATAATTCTCCAGCTATTCGCCAGCTATGCTGGCTGGAGAATTCTGGGAGTTGAAATCCACAACTCTTAAAGCTGCCAAGTTTGAAGACCTTTGATTTAAATGATATTCCCTAATCAGGAAATGCTCACAAAGCCAGCATAAGGTCAAGTTTATTCTCCATGTGGATTGTTGGTTATCAAAACAGAATTAGCATTGCCCGGGAAGAAATCTTGAATATGTTTAAGGAAGTACAGTATAAACCATGAACAGAAAAGTGAACTAAACAAGTGTTATAAGCAAGAGGTACAACTGGAGAATAACAAGAGGAAATTCCTGTAAGGAGAAAAATTTATTGGTTTATTTATTGGTTAATCTATCTATCTATCTATCTTTCATTCATTCATTCATTCATTTTTATTTATTTATTTATTTATTTATTTATTTATTTATTTATTTATTTATTTATTTATTTATTTATTAAATTTTTATACTGCCCTTCTCACAAAGGACTCAGGGCAGTGTACAGCCACAATAAAACAACATGAAATAAAAAATTTAAAAGCAGTTTAAAAACAAATTAAATATTTTGGCCTCCCAGTTAAAAACCCAAAAATTAAAACACCCAATCCAAATTCTTAGTAAGCCAGTCCAGCCTGCTGGAATAGTAGAGTCTTAAGGGCACGGCGAAAGGTACGCAGGTCAGGAATCATACGTATACCCGGGTGCAGTTCTTTCCAGAGGGCAAGTGCCCCCACAGAGAAGGCTCTCCCCCGGGGGTCGCCGGTCAACACTGTTTGACTGATGGCACTCTGAGAAGTCCCTCTCTGTGGAAGCGGGTTGGTCGGTGGGAGGCCATCAGTGGCAGAAGGCGATCCCGTAAGTATCCGGGTCCTAAGCCATGGAGCGCTTTGAAGATGGTAACCACCTTGAATCGCACCCAGAAGACCACTGGGAGCCTGTGCAGCTCATGCAGGAGAGGTGCCACATGGGTGCGTCATGTCGTTCCCATAATCACCCGCGTGGCTGCATTCTGGATCAGTTGGAGCCTCCGAGTGCTCTTCAAGGAGAACCCCATGTAGAGAGCATTACAGTAGTCCAGATGGGATGTGATGAGGGCATGAGTGACCGGGTGCAGGGCATCCCGGTCCAGAAAGGGATGGAACTGATAAATCAGACGAACCTGATAGAAAGCACCCCCCGGCCACAGCCATCATATGATCTTCTAAAGACAGCCATGCATCCAGCAGGACACCCAGATTGCGAACCCTCTCTGAGGGGTCCAAAGTCTCACCCTCAATAGTCAGCGATTGAGCCAGCTGGCTATACAAGGACGCCGGGAACCATAGCCACTCAGTCTTGGATGGTTGAGTGTGAGTCTGTTTCTCCCCATCCAGATCCACACGGCCTCCAGACATCAGGACATCATGTCAAGGGCATCATCGGGATGGCATTTCATTCCAAAACCACGGATGATCTCCCCCAGGGGCTTCACATAAATGTTGAACAAAAAGTGCAAGAGGACCGACCCTTGTGATACCCCACAAACAAGACACCTCAAGGTCAACCTTTGTCCCCTGCCAACACAGACAGCATCTGACCAGAGAGGAAGGAGGAGAACCACTGCAACATGGTGCCTCCCATTCCTAACCCCTCCAGCCGGCGCAGTATGATACTTGGTCAATGGTACCAAAAGCCACTGAAAAGTCTAATAGGACTACCGCCTGTCCCGAGCCCTCCAATGCGACCAATGCCATTTCTGTGCTGTATCCCGGCCTTAAGCCCGACTGGTATGGATATAGATAGACTGCTTCATCCAAGTACCGGGGGAGTTGCTGCACCACCACACTCTCAACAACCTTCACGACAAAGCAAAGGATGGAGACTGGACAATAGTTCGCTAATAGAACCGGGTCCAGGAAAGACTTCTTGAGGAGCCTCACCACCGCCACTTTAAAGGTGGAGGGGAGGAAACCTTCACTCAAGGAAACGTTAATAATCATCTGGAGCCAGCCGCATGTAACCACCCGGGAGGCCAGCACCAACCAGGAGGGACACTGGTCCAATAAACATGTGGTAGAGCTCAACCTACCCAGAATCCTGTCCACGTCCTTGGGAGCCACAGAGTCAAACTCTTCCCAGATAACACTCTCAAGACCCACCTCCGTCACCCTATTGGAGTCCAGGACTTCCTGAATCTGAGCGATTTTGTCATGCAGGTATTGCACAAAATTCTCAGCCCTATCCTGCAAGGGGTCTTCCCGCACTCCCAAATGAAGTAGGGAGCAGTCACCCTGAACAGGGTGGCTGGGCGGTTCTCTGCAGACGCAATAAGACCGGAAAATAATTTGATTTTGCTGCTCTTATCACTACTAGGTAGGTCTTAATATGAAACTTCACCAGTGTTCGGTCGGATTTGGAGCAGCTGGCCCTCCAATCACTCTCCAGGCATCTTTTCCAGCACTTCATCTCCCTCAGCTCTTCAAAAAATCAGGGAGCCAATTGGGATCGGCACCGGGTCAATGGCCACAAAGGCATGATGTGGTCCAAAGCTCCAGCGGCCAGCTTATCCCAGGCAGCCACCAGTTCTTCAGTTGAGTCGGGAGCCAGAGCCTCAGGGAATGGCCCAAGCTCCATCAGGAATCTATCAGGATCCATCAGGCGCCTGGGACAGAATCACCTGGTCGGTTCTGTCTCCCTGCGGCGGATGGAAGTGGCTCGAAAGTCTAATTGAAGAAGTGAATGATCTGACCATGACAAGGGTTTGATAACTAAATCCCCTATTTCTAAAGCATTCAACCACTGACCAGAGACAAAAATAAAGTCCAGAGTGTGACCTCTTGTGAGTAGGGCCTTGAACTAACTGGGTCAGGTGCATGGCCGTCATGGAAGCCATGAACTCCCGAGCTGTCTCTGATGTTTCACCAACAGATGGCAGATTCTTTCTTTCTTTCTGTCTTTCTTTCTTCCTTCCTTCCTTCCTTCCTTCCTTCCTTCCTTCCTTCCTTCCTTCCTTCCTTCCTTCCTTCCTTCCTTCCTTCCCTTCCCTTCCCTTCCCTTCCCTTCCCTTCCCTTCCCTTCCCTTCCCTTCCCTTCTCTCTCTCTCTCTCTCTCTCTCTCTCTCTCTCTCTCTCTCTCTCTCTCTCTCTCTCTCTCTCTCTCTCTCTCTCTTTTTCTGGGTGGCTTAAAATAATAAAAGTTAAAAATATGTATATAATAAATACAAATAAATTAATAAGGAGAAATTTTCTGACAGTTAGAACAATTAATTGGTGGAACAACTTGCTTCCAGAAGTTGTGAGTCATCCAACACTGGAAGTTTTTAAGAAGAGATTGGACAATTATTTGTCTGAAATGAAATAGGGTTTATTGCCTGAGTAAGGGGTGGACTTAATATTACAAGTTCAAATAATGTAAAATAAATAAATAAATAAATAAAAATGTGAATAATACAGCTCTACAGCTACAGTCAACAGGAGAAAGGGCAATAGAAGAAAAGGCATGCTTGCTCTTGGTTGCAAAACACAGTATGGTAAATATGCTTTATATCATTACATCAAAGATAATTCAACATATTTTTATGAATGCCCACAAATTCTTAGCAATTTCAACTAAAATAAATATTCTGTAGAAAATTAAAAATCTTCTTTCTTCAGTTCTCTATCAGCCATCTCCTCTGTCAATGTACAAGCAAGAAGTATGTGAGTCAATTTATTACTGTTTTTTCTATAATTGAATTTTCATTTCTGAAATTCAATAAATACATCTTCAGACTTCTTTCCTGTGTAAACCAGTGTTTATTTACACTATTTCTACTATTGAACTTTGCAAGAGCTACAGATTCATTTAATTCAGAAAGGATTTATTTATAAACTGCAAGCATTCAATTAAATACACAGTGGGACACTGTTAAATTATAGCAATGAATAGAATTTAAAGCTGCAGGTTTTTAATTGTTAAATATTTCTTATATTCTTTAAACTGGAAAGTTTTAAAAAAGACAAATTGGCATAATGGCATGGTGAATTTTAATTATGTAAACTTCACAACTGTCACATATAGGTTGCCCAAATCTATAGAATATTGTAACAGCTTTTTAGAGATGTAAAAAAGCAAAAAAAAAAAACAACCTAATATAGATTTGGATACTTGCAAGGAAATAGATTTTTTTTTCAAATTTCTGTCTCTTCCATTAGTGCTTATTTCATCTTCAGTTTTGCAGCCTCTACATCTCATTCTGTTTATGCATTTTGTTTAAAGTATCTGTGCAGTGGTATATTTAACAGTCATACAGTAGGTTATTATTACTAATAAAGTAAAGCCACAATTCCGTTTTTGAAAATCTGAATAAACCTTTTGGTTAAAGTAAGGAATATGTTTAATGATGCCATTAATGCTCGGCCCACAAGTACTTTATTTCAGACTAGCAGAATTTATTCCCTATGAATGCAAACCTCAAGAGACATTGGTAAGTTTAATGATAATAGTATGAAAACACTTTCTAAGAAAAAAAAAGATTGCCCCAATCTCTTCTTCCTCCAAAGGATACGAAGAAACAAAACTTATATTGTATCCACAGAATGAAAACAGCAACAGTTGTAATCGGTACACATTTCATTTACACATAATATTAAAAAAGACCCTATACACATTACAATAAAGAACATTGGACAATATTTTGGAGAATACTATCACCACAGGGACCACACACAAAAGCAACTCCAGTATTATTGTTATTGGCATGGCAGAGGGTCCACAGTGATGGGTTGCCCTCCGGTTCGCACCAGTTCTATAGAACCAGTAGTAAAACTGGCGGGAGGCTCTGCCCACTGACCCCGACACCATCAAAATGCTTCTGCGCATGTGCAGAAGAGCATGGGCGCTCGCTTCACTCGCGTGTGCAGCCCCGATGCGAACCAGTAGTAAAGGTAAGTAGAACCCACCCCTGGTCAGAGATAAATATTATTTGAAAATAGCAATATGGTTATCAATAATGGAAGCACTAATACACCCAAATATTATTAATTTCAAAAATATTTTTAGATACAAAGATATACTAACAGATAAGGGGGAACTGAAAGGGAAACCAGAATTAGAAGAACAAGGGATTAAGACGGATTGATATACCCACAGGCAAATACAAACAAGATATGAAAAAGATGTGAAACTGCAGCGAGGATATATTTGCACAAAGATGGAAAGTAGAGAAAATCCCTTCAGAAGACAAAGTAATTAAAAAAAAAATTAGATTGTGCAGAAATTAATAGACTGACTTTGACAATTAAAGAAAAAGAGGATTTGGAATATTACAAGGTATGGAAACAATTTTACAATTGGTTAGAGAAGAGATATATATAAAGGTATTAATAGTAAACAAGAAAATGTTATAATAAATGAAGTATGGGGAGAATGTCAATAAAGAAATGGAAAAAATCAAGAAATGATGAAGATAGGAGGAAGAAGAAGATGCAAAAGAAACACCTAGATGATACACTGAATGATTGATTATGTATTGTATGTTTGTTTATAAAAAAAACTTTTTAAAAAATCTCCAGTGAATGAAGACAACTGAACAATAGATATATGAACATTTGATTCAATAGATATGGACATTTGCTCATGACATTTGTTATTTCTTAGAAAAAAATCATTTCATTGCCCTGCACATTTATCCCCAAATCATAGCTTTATTTGCATATTTTGTTCAGATGTAAATATTAACTCATATTCTGGTGTTAAATGATTATAATTTAATTTTCAGGTATGAATTTCTGGATATGACTTTCTGATCAAATTCATTTAACATGGATAACAAAAAAAAAGGTAATTGTTTCATTTTTCTTATTTCTATAAGAGTTCTGAATAAGAGTTGTGAATAAGAAAAAAAAGTTTGCATGTTTAATATATTTTTCCTCTAGAATCAATACACAAGTATTGATTCTGCAGGAAAAAGCAAAATAATGTTCGATATGATCATCTCTTCCCAGGTTCACAGTGGTCTATTCTGTGTAGAATAATTACCTTTCTTGAAACTCTTCATATTTCTTAACACCTCAACTGCTCTGAAAAGGTCCAGACAAGTAGATTTAATATTATTTTTAGACTTAAGACTACTTGTTGGCTTTTCTCTTTCTCTCCCTGAGTCATTTCCATAAAAGAAAAAAAGGATTTCCCTTTATACCAATTAAAGATCAGCTCTTACCTCTTCTTTGTTCCCCCTTAAGAAGTTAACCCCTGCTGAGATTTTCCCCAAGGCGGCTGCAAAGCCATACAGGTGAGCCTGCAGCAGCTTTAATGAGAATAAGGCAGTCCTGATTTTCCAAGAGATAAACACAAATCTTTTATTTCCACCAACCAAGAAAGAAAACACAGCTGACACAGAAATGTTTCACTAATTGCTCTTGAAGAGCACACATGTATGTGGTAGACACAGGTACACACACTCTTCAAAGCAAATATAATACTGAAAACATGCTTTGCACTTTTCCTTTTTTAACAATAGCTATCCCAATGCAAGGCATTAGGACTCTGAATAAAGCTATATGTCATCATATCAATCTTTTGAGGATTCCTCGGCTCTTAACTCTGGAAACATCCAGCTTCTAAAGCTTGGTTGGCTTTTTGACTTCCACAGTTGATTATAGATAGTAAAGAGTCCAACAATACACCAATATATTATTATTACTTGCTATTTATGATGACTGTTTTTAAAGACAAGTAGAGGAAGAAGAAAAAAAGACAATCTATGAAGTTGTCAGAAATAAAAAATAAGATCCAACAATAATGGTTGATTGTGTTTTCATGTATTTTCATTGCCATTAGACATGCTTACTACAAACCATTCGGTTGTCTAACCTGACATAAATACAAACAAGATTCAAGGAACTATTCAAGAGACCAATGTATGCAACAAAAAATCTGGCTGTTCTTTTGTTAGAAAAGTGCCTGCTTACTATTTAAAAGAGAAGTTATTTCAAAATAGAACAAGACAAAAAAAACCACCCTTACCTCTTTATCAATGGAATGCTTGTGAAAATGGGGGAAAAAGCTTATTTGATAATTGGAGGGGAATGGGAAAATGAAGTGATATCATTTTCTTCCTGTTATGAGTTGACAGATTATATATCCCCATCTGCACCATTTTTTTGCTATCTGGCTGGAGAATTTTGGGAGTTGAAGTTCATACATCTTAAAGTTTCCATGTTTGAAAAACACCAAGACCCACCTTTAGTTTAAACATATAGGATGATGAATAGCAAAGGCACGAGTCATTTAGCAGAATTCATCTGAAACAACTTGTCCAGCTTTATTCTTTTAAATGTTTAGACCTCTTGCTTCTAGTATTTCTGGTAGCTCATGTGTTGGGTGATGTATTGTAGGCAAAAGCTTAGGTCCAACTTTTCTTCATTTTTAGCTTTCTCTTTGATTGTGTTTTTTAATGTTTTGTATAATAAATTAATAGTAAATCAGTCATCATTAGCTGTTTTTCAGCTTTGTACGCTATCCAAAGTCACTTGTTTGAGATGGATGGCTATGTAAATATTTTAAAAATAAAATAAAATACGTAGAATAAGTAGGAGCTGAAGACTTAATGTGATTACTTTGGACATCACTTGTACTTGAGTTATAAAACATAAGCCATTTGATATCAGGAGATGCAAATAATATTCAAAATATTATTAACTATGTATCTTTTCTCAATAATTGCAGCATATTTAATTTTGTTTAATATTTTCCCTAATTTATCTTTAATTCATAAACCTGTCAATTCCATTTCCCCCTCCAATGAAAACATAGATAGAGTAGCCTCTGTGCCTATCTATGTTTGTGTCTGTGTATTTTGATCTGGCTTTTTTTCTTCTTGTGAATGAGTCTTATGGACCATATCTTACAAATAAATACTGGCTACTTTGAGAAGAATAGTATAAAGCAATTGAATGCTAGTGTTTTCATTGCCTTTACAAACATAGTATGCTTGACTGCCACTTATAATAGTTTAGTTTTTAGTACACTAACTTTAATTATTTATTTTTGCCAGGATTTTAGATATTTTCCTTGCTTTGAACTCACTCACATTCAACCAAACCCCACCACAAATACTTTCTACATTAGTTTTATAATTGAAAGTGAAATATTATATATATATATATATATATATATATATATATATATATATATATATATATATATATATATATATATATATATATATAATGCTCAGTGTGTACAATCCAGATTTGTTAAAATCAATAATGATTCACCTAATGCCTTCATGTTGGAAATGGATAATCCTTGACAACTTTTATTGGATCAGTTCCAATTGTTTATTTTCACAAGCTTTTGAGTCACTCAAAGATCTACTTTAGGCAAAAAGATTTAAGGGATGAAAGCAGATTGACAGCTAAAGCCTAACCTAATTTACTTAGCTACCTTGATATGAATGAGTCTAAAATCTAAACAAGTTGTGTCTACTTAAATTTTCTCTTCAATTTAAGATTTTATTAAGAGTACTTTGTCCTCCTTACATCTGATTATGGCACACACGATCTGGAAATATACCCATCATAAAATTCTGTGCACCTATTCAAAACTAAACCTTTTGTGATCCTACTTATATAAGGGGATAGGATTGTCAATCTAGAGTGAAAATGCCTATTTAAAAATAAAAAGGAAAAAATAATTTTAAAACAAACCTTCTTCATCAATATTCATAGAAAATTCTATTCCTCTCCAGGACTTGGGCAGAATTATTAAGAATTATGCCAAACAATAGAGTTGAACATCTTAAATGTTGAGTCAAGGTTGTTGCTATTTTTTAAATTTTAAATCACATTCCTTTTGAAGAATCATTTTGCCTAATAGAGTCAAGAAAGAATGTAACTGAGATAATCTGTATCTTTTTCCATCATCATCCTTTCATCCTTCTTTCCCTTCTAAGACACAAGGTGAAATATCCAAGTGCTTGTCCTTCATCAATTCTTCAGTGAGCAACAGAGCAGAAAGCCCTAATATCTATTCATTTGTAATCTGTCATTCTTAAAGTATTAAGGACAATTGACTTCACATGTCTTAGATAATTAGAATAGTCTTTCTTTGCTCTTGATTTTAAAGCAAGTGTCTCTCTATTTTAATGTATCTTGTCAGCTGTATACTAAATTTAAAGACAAGAACATTGGATAAAATTCTGTCTAAAAATATGAAAACATTACTTCTAATTTTGCTCTTCCAAGTAACATTAATCACAGTAAAAACAGTTTTAACTTTTTAGGAAAAGATATGAAAATGCTATGTGAAAGTGTATATATGTGTATGTATGTATGTTTATATATATTGTATGTATACAGTACATTTCAGGAGCAAATATGCCATGAATTTGTGTGGAAGAGAACTTGGCAATCCTAGCATTATAGGATAGATTGGAAAGTTTTAAAAAATACCAGAAGACTTTTTTTGGGAATCTTCTGGTCTTCATCAAAGAAATCTACATACTCTGTTTCTCCCAAAATAAGACAATGATAATAAGCCCAATCGGGCTTTTGAGCGCAATAAGGCCAAGCATTTATTTCAGGATTCAAAAAAATATAAGACAGGGTCTTATTTTCAGGGAAACATGGTATAATTTCAAGAATACATTCAAAATGTCCCTCTAAAATGTACTTTTGAAAATGAAAAATTATTAAATACACAAGAGATAATAATGTTGACTCTAATCAGTCTTAAATAATACTATTAAATAATACTTTTGACTTGGCCTTACATCTTTCAAATCATATTCTACAGTTTTGTACTTTCAAATACACCACAAGATGGGCAATATGTAAGTTCCAGTTGTTGAACTCAAACTTCATCATTGTCCTTACTTGCTGAAACTGATGGGAGTTTTAGTTTACCAACATCTGCAGTGTCATAGGTTTTTTACTCTTCCCCTATGGTATAAAGTTTTAGAGAAAAATGACTGTATGCTAGTGAATACAATTGCAATTTTCCACAGGCCAGACCCCAGATGGCATAGAGTTTGTAATTCCCTGAAGAAATGAAACCAATTATATCTTCCCTGAACACTTGGTAGGAGTGGGCAAACTGCAATAACAGTTTTGTATTGTGTTTTTTTCTCAAAAAGCAGCAGATGCACATTGCTGGTTTTCTCAAAGCTAATTACACGGAAATGAATTGTATTGTTGTACAGCAGCTTTCACCAACTTGTTTTTTTTCCAGATGTGTTGAACTACAACCCACATCCATTTGCCAGCAGGTACAACCCAATACATCTGGAGGAAATCATATTAGGAGATACAAATTTGGAGCTTTATCCATGGCAATCCTTAAGAGAATCCAATTTTGGCTGTGGTGTGGCCATTGAAAGACGAATGAAAGAGCTTCTAGTCAGATGTTGTAATTACCAGATTCTTTTCTGTGTTTTGCTACTGGCAGGGGCAGGACACAAAAGAAGATCATAAATTGCATAAATCACAGCCCGGGGATGGGACCAGGCTACTCTTATGGACACCAGAGGATAAACTGAGATTGCTAAACCATTTAAGATAAGTTATCATTAACTAAATGAAGACAGGCACCAATCCTATTTCCAGGTAAAGTTTTGTAGAAATCAAGTTGAGACTGCCCTAAATTGGAGAGGAGAGGTACTTTTAAAGATTCCCTCATATTGTAGAAAGTTCTGCCTAATACTCTACCAGGTCTTCAACAATAAGTTTAACACAATCTTTTATAGGATAGTAGAGAAATGCAGGCTCCCCACTACTGTCCTGGCTCTTGTGGAGATATGATTATTGTAAAGTATTTTTTTCTAAATCCAAGGCAAAGTCTACATACTTCTAATGTGAAGATATGCAAACATCATACTTTGCGTTTCTGTATGTGAGTGCAAAATATCTAAATAGTGAATGATATAATATGTTGTGAATGATTAAAAATGGCCCTTTTTTCTTGAGGATTTTTTATGGGAGGGGGAGAGAAGAAAATGGACTTGTGATTTACAGATTCGATGATTAGAAAAGATAGACCATGGAAAGAAGAAAATTATATTGCAACCTTATAGAGAGAGGACAAAATATAAATGTACTTATAATTGATATTAGGTAGACAGTAACTATTTTGCTCAACTTCATTTTATGCATAGGTTATGCAGTAACTTATGCATCAGTTACAGACTTTCTTGAATAGAAGAGCTCCCTGCTTTGTCACTCATACTTGATTATCTGCTGTTTAGACTATTGCAATGAGCTCTACATGGAGTTACCTTTGTAGAGTAGCCGATAGCTTCAGATGATACATAATGCAGCCACACAAGCCAATAATCAATCTTGAGTGCCCAACAAGGATGGCATATAAAATACCTCTGCTGCACAAACTACATTGGATTCCTGTTTGTTTCCAGGTCCAATTCAAGTTCCTGGTTATAACTTTTAAAGCCCTACATGGCATGGAGCCAGGTTACCTGCAGAACCATCTTGTCTCCATTACATAAGCCCATTTCGTTAGGCAGGGAGGATACATTACAAATCATGTCACTTAAAGAATTTTGACTGGCAGTGTTCAGAGCCTCTTTATCATTGCCCCTGCTCTTTGGAACGTTCTCTTCCCAAAGGCAAGGCACCAGTAGTAGTTTTCACTTACCTTCACTACCTGTTTGGAACTGTGGGGGTGCTCACTTTGCGCGGGGCACTTCTGCGCATGCACAGAACCATTTGCACGTGTGCAGAGTGCCCGTGATGATTTCTGGGTGAGTGGGCGTAGCCTCCCACTGCTGCCACTACCGGTTCACCCAAACTGGGCAAACTGGGGCAAACCCTACCTAACTAGATGGGCTTATGTAATGGAGACAAGATGGTTCTGCGGGTAACCTGGTTCTATGCCATATAGGGCTTTAAAAGTTATAACCAGCAACTTGAATTGGACCTGGAAGCAAACAGGTCCAGGTAGAAACTCACCACTGCAAGGCATTCCCCATTCTCATGGCTTTTTGGAAATATCTAAATGCCTGGCTCTGTCATCTTGCTTGGGACTCACAGACAAGGAGTCCTTAACACTCTCAGGGCCCTCCTTTTGTCAAATTCTGAATTTTATAGACAGGGGTAGATAGCATTTTAATATAATTCTATAAACAGTTTTTATATTTTACTTGCATGTCACCCAAAGTCTTTCTTTGTGGAACATGGACAATTTCTAAACCAAATAGAAATTTTTTTTAAAATGGCCCTTTTTATGCAGAATACATAAATAGGTCATTTAGGTGGATCTTCCTCTACTTATCCCCTTCTGATATGCAAGCTTACATAATGTACAGTTTTGATGTTTGGCAAATTATTTAATATTCTCTGAATTTAGATCAGAAAAATATAACTGGGAAATAACTGGCAATTATAGCTTCATTATTCCTGCCACCAAAGTGATCTTAAAGTTTTTAAAGTACTCCATCTGTCTTCATTTTGTATCATGCTTCTTTTTTGCCTTAAGCTACAAATTGATTTTACACATAGATAACATCTTTATATTTTTAGCTTTAAAAATTAAAAATTATATAAGTTTGAACAATTAGAAATGAATGTCAAGTGAAAAAGACAGTAGATGTATACTTTTATTATTTATTTATTAAATTTCTATACCGCCCTTCTCCTTCTCCCGCCCTTCCAACTGAATAATTTCAGCCATTTTTTAAAAAATTCTGGTGTTATATACCATAGCAATCTGAATCTTTTGTGCTCACTTGCTCATTCTCTTTTGTCTTTACACTAAAATACAGTATGAAGAATAAAAATAGTGCATTTAGGCAATCTTCAAGACTTCATTTTCATACAAGCTACAGCAGGAATTAATTATAATGTGCTGTGACTTTAACATTCATTACACCTGAAGGGAGCTCATTAACAACTGGTCTCATCCAAGGTTAGCTATCTTACGGACCTGTGGAGCATCATTTCTGGAAGAGGCACTTTGAAAAAAATGGTTCCATGATAGTTGACCAGATATGTAGCCTTGAGGATTGCCGGTAACCAAGTATCTTAGACTGCTATGGCATTCAAAAGCTGCAATGATAATGAATGTAAAAGATATTTTCAATAGGACATTAAAAAAAAAATCTCTGCTTGTTAGTAGTAGACAGAATTGGACCTATACCTAAGATAAGTTTTCTGAAAAAGAATTTCATTTAAATGTTTCTGTCCCAAACACCATCTCTCTAAAAGAAGCTCTATCAAGATCACAGCTTTTTCATTATTTTCAATTTAGGGTTCAATTATAAATAGCATTACATGTAATTATGAATCCATTTTAGTTAAGAGGTAGATAATGTTGATGTTAAAAGGACATATACCTTTGTAGTTCATAGAAGTTTCCAACAAGTGGTAGGCGCAGTGAATATACTTCAGACTGAGTACATTATAAGTTATTTCAAAAAATTATTGCAGATTTGCCCTCTATTCTCAGAGCTGCACTGGCTACCAGTGTATTTCCAGGTGCAATTCAAGGTGCTCATTGTCATCTTTAAAGCCTTACATGGCTTGGGACTGGATTACCTGAGGCATCAACTTTTTTCCAAGAGTTTCTACCTGTGAAATCCAATCCAATAGATCAGGCAAGCTGCAAATCCTGTCAGCCAATTAATGTTGACTGGTGGGAACTAGAAGATGGGCCTTTTCTGCTGTAATGCCCTGCCTTATGGCATAGTCTTCCCTCATAGATTAGAATGGTCCCAATCTTTTGGCTTTTCACAAAGCTTTAAAAATTTGGCTATACATCTGTGCTTATGACTCAGAATGTGTGAAGGGCCTCATCACTTGGCTTTACTATTAGTTGATTAATCATCATGGCTGCTGTTTATTTTTTTATTTTTTTGTAGATGCTTTTATTATTTTTATGCCCTTTCAAATGTTTTAATTGTTTTAGAATTTTAGAATTGTGAGTCACCCAGATGGTTGCGTTGGGTGGCTATAGAAATTGATTAAATATATAAATTTGCAAAATTGCTATCATGATGGGTTTTGCTAGTCATAAAACAGCCCTTTATTGAGAAGTGATTGAATAAAGATGTTCCTCCAAAATCATTTTCTGGATAAGATTTTAAACTTTGAAGCAAAGAACTGAGCTATTTACATTTTAACTATTATGTATAATAATAAGGCTGTATAAAATCCAAATGAAAACGTAAGATAAAAATATTGGAGATATGACCAACCTCTAGTATACCAGAAATGTTTTTATAAAATATTATTTTTTAAAAAGTAAAACAAAATATTAAACAATTAAAAGTCAAGTGCTAAAATATTATTAAATATTTTCTCACCAGCCAGTACAAAGCTAATAAAAATAGCAACAATAAAAGTAGTTTTGACTAACTGTTATTGAGAAATGAGAATCACAAATTTTCCATTTTGGACTACAGGTTTTTAAGAGCATATGCCAATTCATGTTATCATGTGGATTAGATTATGGAAAGATGGTCAATTTATTCATGAAATTCAAACATGCCTCTGGAAACAAAAAGAAATTATGAACAGAATGTATGTGCAGGGTTTCAAAGGAAGTGTCTGTGAGAGAGAGAGAGAGAGAGAGAGAGAGAGAAAGAAAGAGAGACTTTAATTACTGACATAAAGTGATTTCCCATGAACAATTAGCATGAATCATATAATCAGCTGCAAAGGTATGAAATGGAAGAGACCTATTAGATAATTAATTTGTCTTACTGCAAAGTAGAAATGTTTCTGGCTGTACATGGTAATGAAGGCAAATGCTCAAGAAAACTAACTGATTGGGATAAAATGAGACTTTGTTGATTTCTTCGTACTATATTTAACCTAGTGCTGGAAATATACAGACTGGTTGTTTACTCCTCGTTTTGCATTGGTAATCCAGAATGAATGCTAGTGACATATAGGAGTTTTTTACAGTACAGTATTATACAAATGTGTTAGATTACAGCAATAATAATTAATAGCTATGATTACTTAGAAGTATAGTTCAGCATATAGGGCACCATAGTGGAGAGTTTTAAATTAAAGCAACTGACTTTATCAATGAGCTAGTGGGGGGGGAGAGAAATTACAACATCACTATGCAATACAGCATTTATGTCACCAGAGAAGAGTGAAGTTCCCATTGATTGAAGTTATTTTTATTTACCATACATATGGACTAACTCCAGAAAATCTGTAATACTCACTAATTGTATTTTTGTAAACCAAGGAAAAGAATGCATTTCCTTTTTCTCCCCCCTTTTAGTTTTCACAGTTCATTTCACTGCTTCTTTGTGTGATTAAATGAAGTCAAACACAGAGGCATGAATTAATCAGTTAAGCAGGCCTTGGGGACAGGGTAATTGTGGAGCCCATTTTTCCCCCCTTTTCTTTCTTTTACTTTGTAATAAGTTTGGGTTTTGTACTTTGCTTTTCTGTTGTTGTATTTCTTTTAAATAGCTGGCTTTTTAATTATAAGCCAACTAGAGTCCTTTGGAACATGGGCAGCCTATAAATTCAACAAATGGTTTTCTAGAAGCCCCTAAATTGATTCAACTCAATATTTTTGATGTGCTAAGATGTATTATCTGTATTCATATGATTAATAAATGTGAACAAAAAGAATTCAGTTCATTTATATTTTATTTTCTCTACTCTGCAATTTTTAACATTGACAAAATAATAATATTATTCTCCATATAGTATCAACTAATTAATTTAGATGACTGTTAGAATAGAACAAAATTAATCAGACTAATTATTTGAAAAGCACTACAGTTTTATTATATGATCCAACAAGTATTATTAATTAGTGCATGATGAGAACATGTCAAAGAGAAGTACACATATACACACAATTCATGTAGTTATATACAAAACTTCTTGGGATACTGCAGTGACCTTATAAGTGGATGTCCAATTCAGTTATCCAGGGGATCACCTCTGGCATTGCTTCATGCAGATCTTCTGAGGAACCGGAGAATGCATGTCATGGGCAATCTTGCACATTATATTTAATGTTTGCACATCAGCACCACATTTGCAACAAGGGGAATCTTTTAATATCCCTTGACACAGAGCAGAGGTACTTCTTCCAGTATCATATCTAATTCTGTTCAATTTTACTAGGCAGTTAAAAAATAGGTGGTAGAGAGATCACTAATGGTCAGACCTCAAGAAAGTAACTATTCCTTTCTCCAGTTATTCTCAGGATTAAACTGAGTAGACAGCTGTTTTCCATGCTGGCCTACAGGATTTCAGTCTTGTGTTGGACTATACATTATCTTTGTGAATAGGGATAGCCTTGTTGTTCTTCATCCTTGACCTTAGCTGAGTGAGAGCTTATTGTCTTCTAATATGAGGTTGTATAATATTGCTGAGCATATCAGTGCACAGGAGTGAATTGCAATGTTCCAGAGTTGATACGCAATGCCTAATGGAGTTAAACATCAACCATTTGGTACGTGCTGGTACAATATTCAGCAGTGGAATAAACTAAAACCAAGTATTAGTATATAGTATAATTCTATGCCAATGAAATAACTTTTTTACAGGGAAAGGAAAATCAGGCATATTATGCAAAGGCTTAACTCTCTGGAAAAGACACTAATGCTATGAAAAGTGGAAAGAAAGAGTAAAAGAGAATAACCAGCAAGTTGAATGGACTCTATTACAATGATGGAAGAACAGATTAGGGGTAGATTGTCATGAAGAAAATCTATCTATGTAGTAGGAGTGAAAAATAACTTGATGGCATATAATCAATCAAGGGAAAGTTAGTGGTTGTCAGCCCCACTAGGTAGATCAGACCAGGATATTATCCATAGAAAGGCTATACCTACTTTTTTGAGATTGGCCTGGGTAATAGTTATTGCATATTTCCATCAAGTCATCTTTCTTACTCTCTATGGTACTTGACCCCAGCACATCAAGAAGAGTCCATTACAAAATGATCGCCTTTGAATGACAAAATCTTTGCTTGCTTCCTACGTTTTCACAAATAAAGGTAGGTCTAAAGGGGTGGCTATGAGGTCTGGGGGGCGGGTATATGCTCCATTTTCCTGCATTATGAGCCCTATAGCTCAAAAAGTAATTATTTCACTACTGAATTTCAGGAAAGAGAAATTGGGCTATTAAAAAAGGAAGGGCATTAAACACTGAAATTGAAAAGATAACCCTAACCCTTAAAAACCTTAAACTTTCCAGGAAGAAAAAAATATTGGGAAAAGAATCCTGCTTTTGTCATGGTGGACATCCTGAAGACACATGAAAAATTGGGGTTTGAGTTGCAGTTTATGATCTCTCAAAGATTGCTCATCCCTGGTTTATTGTTAAGCAACCTTCGTAAAAGCTGGAAACTGTGATGTACTAAATAAACCATTATAAAGCCCAGTAAAGAAGCCATGGTATACTATGTTGAATGAAATGTATATGATATGGAACAATTTAAACATAAAAGAATAAAAGAAGAAGCAATAGTACAAGCAGAAATTGATGTGTAGTGTAGAGAGTGAAGGTGGTGATTTTTGTAAAAAATGTCCTTTTGATATGGGTATAACAGAGAGTCTTTTAATAGGACCATAGATCTACCACAGAGTCTTCTAATGTGGTGAAATCACTTTGTTGATGATAATACTATTTTTAACTTGAGCTGGCATGTGTTAACCATGTAGAGGAAGTGACGGGGTCAGAAGAAAGGTCAAGGTTGGGATGGTAGAAGCAAGCCTCTTGGGACCTCCAATTTAGCAAGGATACATTTTACTTGGAAGCTGAAAGCAAAAGCCACTGCAATTATCTTGCTTTCAAAATCCACAGACAGGCTTCAAAGTTTATGATGCTTTTCAGAGCTACTGACATTCAAAGTTGAATTTTAACAGTGAATCCCAAAGTAATAGAATGGAAAATGAGTTGTTTATACTGATATTCCTAGCATTTTCTTTCCAAATTCAGTTCAGTTTCAAAACTAAATTTAGTACTTGCACCTTTTTACCAGTCACAAGTTCATAAGTGTAAACTTATATATACATTTATGTATATTTATGTGTCTGGTATGCAAAACCCATTTAAGCATGGAATCATAAATGATTAAGTACAAATAAATAAAATTAAAATATATTTCTCTAGGAAGAAACTGATGTTGGATGCAAATAGATGTCATTCCATACATTCTGTCATTTGCCCTATACCTATGCACATCTATGGAGCTTTGTGCTGAAGGAGGGGCTGACCCTGGATCTTTCTGTTCTAGTCTAATATCTTAACAACTGCACCACAATGGTTCCACATTATAGTGGAATTTATTCCACATTATAGTAGAATAAGGCAGTGAGCAAATGTATGGTAAAAATGGTTTGAATATTGCCATAGAGAGCACTTGATTCAGAAATGTATTCACATACATCATTAGGTACAAGAATATAATATCAATCACATTTTGTTATCTCCATCTGCTCAAGATGAATACAGTATATATTAAATATTTCCTTTCCTAAACTTAAATCAAAATTCTTGTAATATTTTATTTAACTAATATATCTTTCAAATGTCATAAAGGTTTCCCTTGGCATCACATCTGGTTATGTTAGTGCTAAATTTCATGCTATAGCAAAAACCAACATCTAGAAGCAATTTGTTGAATTTGAAATTTGGTGGTAATGTACATCCTTCAGTATATTTCACTCATCTATAAAACGTTGCTCGTTTCAAGGGACCTAGACATATTCCTTTGCTTTCTCAGTACCAGATAGTTTAAACCACATAAAATAGAATATACTCAACAGTTCTGAGTCTGAACTGTTCTATGCATACTACTACTACTTCATTTACTAAAAGAAAGGAACAAAAATCCACACAGTTTGCTTCTGAAGCAATTTAAACCGGGGTCACCAACCTTTCGGACCTCAGGGATCACTAAATTCATAACTTTCAATCCCCGGACCACTAATATGAATTAGTGACGAGATGGGGTCCTTCAGGCACTTAGTGTGGTTGCCTGTTAGCAAAGAGAAGCACCCGGGGTCAACCCTAGCTTTGTTGTCCATTGCAGTTAGGAATCTCAAATATGACCAAGAATGAATATTTTTCTTGTAGCCAGTCCGGGCACTAGATGCCCTCTCTCTGAAAACTCTGTCTCTTGAGGAGCCCGGCTGAAGTTTCGTGCACTGCTCATTGAAGCACCTGGACTCCCAAGGAGGGAGGGAGGAGTTGGAGCTACTAAACAGGCAGCCAGGCTAAATGCCTGAAGGACCTCATGCCTTCAGCAAGTGGGATTAATTGCTTTGGCAGGCTGTATCTAGCCCAAGGGCCATAGTTTGAGGATCCCTGATTTAGTGCAATATAAAAAATGCAAAGATTTTTCTGCAGACCACAAAAATTTCTTGTGGAACACCGGTGGTCCATGGACCACCAGTTGGTGACCGCTGATTTATACAGTCTGTAGCAAAATGCTCTTCCCACTTCTAACTTCATAAGTCAGATCTGGGACACATGTAGTGAGAGAGAGGCCATGGTCATGAATAAATAATACTTTGATTCCTCTTGGAAAATAAGAATGATAGAACTAGCACAACATGGTGGTATTTTTCTTTACTGAAGTTACACAGTAAAGTAAACAAAAAGAGTCACTAAAATGAACAAATTAATATGGTTTGTTTAAATTTGGGTTAGCATATTAGCAGATTACAAATAAATAATTGTTTAATGCAATAAGCAAACCCAGTTGCAAACTCCACTTGAAAATATTTAACAAAATCATTTTACTTGCATACCTATTTTTGTGACCCACACAAAGCTTCTAGTTCACTATCATGCACATATCACCATTATGTACATATACAGTCATAGTTGTGTATTTGAAGAGACTATAATCCAATGGTGGGTTGCCCCCAGTTCGCACCGGTGCTATAGAACCGATAGTAAAACTGGCGGGAGGCCCTGCCCACCAACCCCGATGTCACCAAAACGCTTCTGCACATGTGCAGAAGAGCATGCACGCGGCCCCACTGCATACCGGTAGTAAAGGTAAGTAGAACACACCCCTGCTGTAGTCTCATCCCTTCTAATGATCTTGACTACAGTCCTGATCAGGTGAGATTATATTTGTGCTTCACTCACCTAACAAATCAACCATTTCCTTTTAGCTGTTAGGAAAGAGTAAATAATTGTTGGGATTTCTTGCCACCATTCAGCTGGGTGACTGGGAAAAGGGAATGTACAGTACCTCTCTATGCAATTCATGATGTACTTACACATGGTATAAATTAAGAAAAGTGATTTTCCAGAGAATAGCTTATCTATTCCATGTTAATGCATAAAGGACCAATTATGATTTGAACAAGATGGTAAATAATTTGTTCTGATTTTTTACAAGAAGCACTATAAGTTATCATTAGAGATGGATTGATTTGTCCATTCCCCTAGCCATACGACAAAATGCAATTCAGGAAAATGAGGAGCTGTTGTGCAAGGCATATTGGAAATTCCTGGTAGAAGCCTTGGTCCCAATACTATGGAGAGACTCGCCTACCAAACATCTCTGCTTTTGACATGTATATGACACAGGTGCAGACACAGTGCTAACATACGGGAACAATTTACTGATTCATTATTCAAAGCCCTGGAGGAGAGTTGGAAAAAGATGTCCATAATAATGTGACATTGGTAAGAATTAACATTTTTTCTTGAATAACAAATATCAAATGTTGTTTCATAATATTCAATGATTAAGCTTGGGCAATGAGGAAATATAATTTTTATATGTAATTTTTCTGTTCTTCTATTAGGTTTCACAGAATTTTAATTTTTAAATCTCTAATGAAATCCCTAGGAATGCATTGGATTATTCTTATATTTAAGACTGTTCTTTAAAATGAGAAGCTATTTTGTAAAAGGAGCTAATTGACCAAGTTTAATTAGTTCCAAACTATAAAGCTAGGGGAGAATGTCCTCTTGCTTAAGAATGTGAGAATTGCAATCGATGGACAATGGGATTAGCAAGTATGTTAGTGGGACCACCAAGTTTCTATTTCAAGGATTGAATTTGCACATTACATTAAACCATTCTTGATCTGAGTTTGGGCTTAGTGCAAATATGAATCAGTTGTTGTGGTTTACAACCATGCTTTGTAAATTAATACAATATATAATTAAGCTTACAAAGGTTTATTTGATATGAACTCAATCCATGTAAGGCAGCTTTATACCTACTGACAAGTATTAATACCATTATGCCTGAGTGTTTAAGAATGGTGATGGAAGTCATTCAGCTATTCAGCTTTGAAAAAGATAAAATGCAGGTGCCAGCTCTCCCTTTTGCTTCTTCTTCAGCTCATATAATTCCAACGATGAGGGCAAATAGTTATAATTGGTGGTTGAGGTGGCTGTGAAAGTTTATACATATTGTGTGTATATGTATGCATACCAGGGGTGAAATGTAAAAATGGTTACAACCAGTTCTGTGGGTGTGGCTTAGTGGGGGGTAATGTGACTGGGTGGGCATGGCCAACTTAAAAAAAAAAACTTTTCAAAGCATTTTTTCTAATGCTTTGAAAAGCCTCTGCTACTCAGGAAACTCAGCTGGGATCGTCAGAGAGGCTTTTTTAAAAGTACCTCTCTGCCGATCAAGCAACTCAGCTGGAATCGTCAGCGACTTTTCAAAGCATTTTTTTTACCACCTCTTCGGCCAAGAGGTTGCAGAAAAAAATGCTTTGAGAAGCCTCTGACTATCCCAGCTGAGCCGCGCGATCATCGGAGGCTTTTTTTTTAACTTTTAAAAGCATCTTTTCATTGGAAGAGGTTGAAGAAAAAATGCTTTTAAAAGTAAAAACAAAAAACCTCTGATGATCCTGCGGCTCAGCTGGGCATGGTGGGGGGGGGGGCAGGGATTTTTGCTACCGGTTCTCCTTACCACCCACCGCCATCGCTACCGGATCAGGTGATCCAGTCCAAACCAGGAGCATTTCACCCCTGATGCATACATATACATATACATATACATATACATATACATATACATATACATATACATATACATATACATATACATATACAGATACAGATACAGATACAGATACAGATACAGATACATATACAGATACAGATACAGATACAGATACAGATACAGATACACAGACAGATACACAGACAGATACACAGACAGACAGACAGATATGGATAGATACAGATACAGATACAGATACAGATACAGATACAGATACAGATACAGATACAGATACAGATACAGATACAGATACAGATACAGATAAATTGGGTGAACAAATTTCTCCAGGGGAAAGCCAAACTATTCAATAATTTATCAGGGACAGAACGAGTGGTGGGATTCAAATAATTTAACAACCGGTTCTCTGCCTTAATGATCTCTTCCAACAACCAGTTCACCAAACTGCTCAGAAAGTTAACAACCGGTTCTCCTGAAGTGGTGCAAACTGGCTGAATCCCACCACTGGATAGGACTTGTCTTAGAGGTATCAGCAAGACTTCCACTAAAATGCCAAATAGAAAAAAAACCCTAAATTTTGTATTCCTCTGGGATTTAAGAAGTGTGCAGGAGATTAGGGAAGCTATAGACTACTTGACAGATTATTGTTTAATGAGACAAGACTATTGTTTTTAATGACTAAGCTTTGAATGTTGTTTGCCCATTACATTATAGTGCAGTAACCTTTGCACTTCTAAAATATTTTTGAGCTATAGAATTGTGTATATTTTTAAGGGCAAACTAGTTATAAGACAAGGATATTTGATGCCTTTGATTACTATCCTATGTTTTTAGCATATTTGTATTTCAGAATAGGTTTCATTTTGTTTGTTTGTTTGTTTGTTTGTTTTGAATGAATGAATGTAATATTCAGGAGAAAATATAGAGCTAACATAAGTAAATAGTGCACCTGTTTAGTTAAGAACAAGTCTTGACCTCCACCAATGAGCCTTTGTGCTTTTAATAGTCACGTGTTTCCTGATTCAGAGAATATTTCTAATATTTCTAAATTGGTCTGGGACTGAAGGAGTGTTGCAAGCGAGACAGAAATGGTCAGATGATAAATAGCTTTCCATAATACCCAAGGTTCATCCAGCTGCAGTTACCTATTTTTTTTTTCTTTGATTGATGGTGTTGATGTTCTAAATAGGCTTAAGATATGCCAAGTACAAAACTTATAACAAAGTCCATCAAGCTGACATCACTGATAGGCAAACAAGCCTGTTCCCAACATATAGTTATTCTAAGAAGGGTATTGCTGTTTCATATAACCTTGCAAGTGTTCATCTGGTTTCTGTCCAAGTTAGATAAAAACTATTTTCTGTTCAAAAATAAATGAGGGTCATTTCGGGTCTGTCTGAAGCTTCCAATTACTATAGATTTGCACTGAAACTGGACACCCTTTGGAGTTACTCTACTTGATTTTTTAACAGAAATCAATATGATATTTTTCTTCTGTTGTGTCAATGAAGCAAAAACAAATATGCAGTCAGAAATATGTTCCATTTTGCTTGAGAGAACTCTCATATTATCTAGCTTTTAAAACAACAATAATGGTAGAAAAAACAATGAGACACAAAAACAAAATAGAAAATTGGCTCGTTCTTAAGTACTATACCATCATATACATCTTCATTTACTGTTTCTCTAACATATATAATTGAAAGCAGCAGAGAAATGTTTCAATTAATACTTGCATTTGTACATGTTCCTATTATCAATAGATATTAGAAATAGTAATGTCATGACAGTTCTGAAGTCATAAATATTATATTAATAAATAATAAGGAAAAACAAGACATGTACTTTCTACTACAGTTACATGGTTTTACTTGACCCTGCCCTTTCTTTCTCCCTTTCTTCTACAAATTGTATCTTGTTTTCTTTGCTCCTTAAAGCTTCAGAACTGTTACCTATTTATCCGGTTAGGACAGAATTTCTATTTAGAATCTTTGACTCTGAGTGTTATATTTAGAACCTTTCCTTCATTCCCTGTGGCAAAATTGTGCATCCCCCCCCCCAAAAAATAATATTATATTTCATTCATTGAAGCCTCCTGTTAGCTGTTTACCCATTTCCTGATAAATAACTTCAATTTATGTTGATGATCTTATTGAAATCAGTAGGACAAATTTAATTAAGAACAAGTTTTTATAATTTTACTTGAAAATGGACTTTGTTGAATTTAGGATTTATTTTCAAATAGAAATATTCAGTACTGTAACTTTGTTTTTAACAAGTAGACATAAGCTATGGTGTGATTTCATCATTAAAATATTTTATCCTCTCATACAAATACTTTTTTTGCTGGTGTGAAATTTTTTTCCAATGAAAGACAATGAAATATTTCTTGTACTTAATTGAGAAGCTCAGAATAAAGGTAAGAAGTTGATAATATTGTTTAACACTAATAAGTTCATGAATGTCACTGTCCATGGGAAAACATTTATTTCTTAGAAACTATTGTTTCTGCTCAAATGGTGTTGCTGGGTTTTTTTTGGCTGTACTAAAAAATCCTGAAAAACCTGTTTGAGCACAGATATAGTGAGACAAAGAAATGCATCTACCAAATGTGAACAATGATAATTTCTGTCATTTCAATTTCCAACACTGAAACAATTATTTTCTGTTTCCATCTGAGTTAATTGGGCTCTTCAAAAGGATTTTCTTGAAGAAAAGAGTGAATCAGAAATTTGGAGTACCAAATGTAGATAGGCCTACCCAGCTGTGTTTATGTCAGTGATTAAAGTCTTACTGTGTTCTGACCCCATGCATTGAGATGGCTAACCACCTGAGTATGCTTAGCAGCCATTTACATTTGAGAGGCTTAGTTTCCCAATTTGGGTTTACCAGATGTCCTTTACATGGAGATGCTCAGAGAATGTCAGTGATACTGAGCAAAATTCTTATTGCAAATCCACACGATCTTAAGCATCTCCTTAGCTTTCCAGTGTGGGTGTAAATTTGGAATTTAGTCCCACCTATTAATTTATTTTCTTAAAGTAATGTAAAAAAGTTGGGTCCCAACCATGTCTGAAAGATTACAATAGGAGCAATACAATCCTATACATTTCTCTGCAGGAATAAATATCACTAAATATAAGCACATTCATGCTTAACTGGTTAAGTGAATAGGATTTTAGGCTCAGTTATTTCCATTTTTCCTGAGAATACCTGTTGTACTCTTCTCTTTCCCCTTCAGACAAAAAGGCATACAATATTTTCATCTAGTGTCAAAATTCAGAATAAAAGTTTCCAGCAGGCTTAAAATTAGATTTAAATTAGCTTAGATTCAAATACCTGCCTGAACTGCATGGGAACCAAGGGAAAATAATTTATTGTGTTTATGCATCATACTATTCACTCTGGTGAATAGTATAACTGAATCACACCCACTGGGTGTTGAAAGTCAAAAGACTTTGGCCATTGATTTCAATGAATATATTTCAGTTTACATGTTTGTATATTTAGATCTATGAATCTTTACCTTCAACATCAGCTAGAGGATGTTAATTCTTGTAAAAACAAAAACAAGAGAATTATAAAGTACTATTCCAGATTAGCCTGCATAAATTTCTTCAATACGCTGTGCAATTAAATAATCACAATGAATATCGTAGAATTCAAATTGCATTGCAAAGTTGTATTAATATGTAACAACTATACTATTGTAACTTAGTTCACTTGTACAATGACTTCTATGACTTCTGTCATAATACACACTGCTAGCCAAAAGTTAGGGATCATTAATTGCTCATGGTAATTCTTTGCCTTATTACAACTTGTTTAATAATAGATAAAGTTCAGTAACATCCAACTCTAGGGCTCAGTGCTCATCTCTGTTTCTTGGCCGAGGGAGTCAGCATTGTCCAAAGGTACTTTCCGTGATCATGTAGCCAATATGGCTAGACACCAAAGGCGTACGGAAGGCTGTTGCCTTCCACCAAAGTGGTATCTATTAATCTACTTTCATTTGCATTATTTTGAACTGTTGGCATGGAAGGAGCTGGGGAAGGAATGGGAGTTCAACCCATTCATAGCACTCAGGTTTTAAGCTTTCTCTGTCAGCTTTCCAGTTGATAAGCTCAGTATCTTTAATAGCTGAGCCATTGCACATGGGATGGGTTCTACTTACCTTTACTACTGCAAATGGGCACGCACTTGCACCCTTGCTTCACTCTCACGCTTTTGCGCATGCACAGATTGTCAATTATGATGTCTGGGTGGGTGAGTGGAGCCTCCCACCTCTTTTACTACCAGTTCTAAAGAACTGGACAGAACCGGGAGCAACCCACCACTGCATTGCGCAATAGTAGTAGTAGTAGTAGTAGTAGTAGTAATAATAATAATAATAATAATAATAATAATAATAATAATAATAATTTTTAAAAAATTAAATTCATATGCTGCCTTACTCCCAGCAACTCCTAGCACAAATTTCAAATTGTTAAAAGCATTTTAAAACAAAAAATAACACAAAAATTGCAACAACCACGCAAAGCAAAGAAACAGAGAAAACAAACATGGATGAAAACAAGGAAAAGGAAAAAAAGGGGCACACATTATCCTTGCCATAAGTGTAGGCAAAGAGCAAGATCTTCAAGGCCCTTCAACACATCACTAGCATGGAGGCTGTTAGAATCTCAGGAGAAATCTGAATCTCAGATTTCAGAATAAAGCACAAATGGCTGTGCTCACAGACCTTCGTAAACAAACCATATTTTGCAAGTCACAAGAGGTACTGTAGTTCAGAGGATAGGCTAAATGAAACCCAAACTCATTATGTGATGTCCTCTACTTAATGGATGCAAAATATATCTTCCTCCCCTTGAAGAGCACTCTGAGGATCCAACTGGTCCAGAATGTGGCCGCGCGGGTGATTATGGGCGCAGCTCATTGCATCCATGTAACACCTTTCCTGCGCGAGCTGCACTGGCTCCCAGTATGATTCTGGGTGTGTTTCAAGATGTTGGTCCCCACCTTTAAAGTGCTCCATAGCTTAGGACCTGGGTATCTATGAGACCATCTTCTGCCACCAATAGCCTCCCACTGACTAGTTCGCTCTCACAGAGAGGGACTCCTAGGGTGCCGTCAGTCAAATTATGCCGACTGGCGACCCCCAGGGGTAGGGCCTTCTCTGTGAAGGCTTCAGTCCTCTGGAATGAATTGTCCCCGGAGATCATCCCCGACCTTCGTACTTTCCGCCGTACCCTCAAGACCCTGATGTTCCAACAGGCAGGGCTAAACACTTAAACGATTTTTAAATTTGTTATTTTAATTCTGGATTTTTATTCAATTGGGCCAAACTGTGTAATAACTTTAAATTACAATTTTATGATGCGTGTGTGTTTGTGTTTTTATCTTGGCTGTACACAGCCCTGAGTCCTACGGGAGAAGGGTGGTATAGAAATAATAATGATGATGATGATGATGATGATGATGTCCCAATTAGCATAGTAATAGCAATCCAGATTTGTGGGCACCAGTTTGGAGAAGATACATATTGCACAGGGTGGGCCAGGGTACTACAGTAGGTGAAGCTCTCCTCCCTGTACATTGATCCACCAGTATAACTGCGGAAGAGGAGGAAAAGGAATGCTTGGTTTATTGTGCCAAACCCTTTAACTGAGGTAAATGTGATGCCTTCCAATAGTTTACAGCCCTTGCTGCAGGCAAGGTAACTAGAAGAATGGAAACTACATAGCTGTGACCTCAGACATGGAGGAATCCACCTTTTCACTCTCCACCATTCACCTACTACAAACAAAAGCTCCAAGTGTCAGAAGGAGAAGTCAGTTCAGAATTGCCCTTTACAAAAACATTGGCATAATAAGGGTTGGTTCCACTTTAATGGACACATCCAGAGCTTTTGTGCACAGAGCACAAAAGATGTCTGATGTAAAAGGTTCATCATTTATTCTAGGTCAGCCTTACCTTTACCAGATTTCCTCTTTGACTGGCATAAGAAAGCTGCCTAAAATAAAATATTTTTTTTTAAAAAAAGCTTCAAGCGTCTGATTAAAATGACAATAAGAACAGAAAAAAGAAACAAAGAAGTATACATGTGTGAAGATGTATTTGTGTGTATGTGTGTGAGGGAGAGAAAGAGTGTGTGTGTGTGTGTGTGTGTGTGTGTGTGTGTGTGTGTGTGTGTGTGTGTGTGTGATTTCATTTTGTTCAGGCAGCAAGAAAGTCTGTTGTCACTCAGAAGTGTCAGTGGCACAGGTAGAAATAATTTAAATAAGAAGATGGTAAAATATCAGGGAGGAAGAAGAGTGTGAATTTATCTGATTCAGGAGAACCAGGTGTGAAATGAAAATGAAGTGGAACAACCAAAAAGAAAAAAGAAAGAAAGAAAGAGAATTGTTCTGCATTCAAATACTCCCAGATTGTTATCAGCCTTCGTCAGCTGCTGCAGGGCTTCTGCCCACCTTGCCAAACCTTTGATGCCAGACACCCACTGTGACCTGAGCATTTTTCCTCTTGATTTTCCCATTGAAAACATTGCACAGCAGGAAGAGAACTATGGATGGCAGGGGTGTCTTTGACGGATTCTTAAAATCATTAAAAATGACCACTGTTGCATTCTACAAAGTATCATTTTTTATCTTATTATAATTATTTCATTATAATTCCAAAGGACTGCAGTTCGCCCATCATGCCTTTTTATCAATAGACCAATCACTCCTTTCCCATTGTATCCAAACGGAGGCACTCAAGACTGCATATTAACTTGTTACTAAAAATATATTTACTGTATTTTGGTCAGATTGATGAAAAATGATCTCAGGAGTTTTCTTTATAAAAAGTAGCAATGAAGTAGTTTACTGAGAATATTGCAGCAATTGCCCTGGACTTAAGATGGACATGGGGACCATCTTTAAAATAAGCACACGTTGTGTTCGGGAATATTTGACATTTTCTTGAGAAAATGAAACACATAATTAGAACAGTAGTAGCATACTGCTTCACAGAGCTTTACAGCCCTCTCTAAGCAATTTACAGAGTCAGCATATTTCCCCCAACAATCTGGGTCCCCATAATATAAATATATAATACATACTATATATATAATACATAATATAAATATAAATAAGCATTAACAATAATGTATGTGCCTACCTACCTCACTCACAATTATAAAATAAACTCAAAAATGAAGTGAGATTACTACTGTGAATAATTGTAGGATCTGATAAGCCATATTTGCCAATTTACAGACTTTGCTCCATTCACTGCTACTGAACTCATGGTCATTTTGAAATGTTTGCCCTGAAATACAGCCAGAGTTATACTTCTGAGCCTGACATCAAGCATACAATTGACTAAATGCGTCATACTGCATTCATTAGAAAAGATCCTATCAAAGAATAGCTGGGCGAATTAAAGACTGGCATCCAGGCAAAAATCTTAATTCTCAAATTCTGTAAGATAGCGTTGTAAGATAGTTTCACTTCATTCAATGTGAAAATATGACTACCATTTAATTATTGCTTTGTTATGAATTGTCACAGTATGTCAGAGGTCAGAGTAGCCAAAATCTCTTTACCCCTCCTTCACACAATAGAAACTGAAAAGATATTGCTAGTAATGCCCCCATCCCATCCGTATTTCCTGTATAATCTGCTTTAATCATCTGAGTAGTTCCTATCAGAAGGGGATAATGTAATATTAAGCCATCCTTCTTGAAAGAACACTGGGGTAGCTTAAGCAAGGAAGCATGTCAAGAGTTTCTAAAAATGAGGAAACGGTCTATCTAACAGCTCTAACGAAGCAGAGAGTTTTAAGGAATGTAATATTTTGACTGGCATTTCAACTATATTGCAGCTAAATCAGAAATAAATGGGCCCAGCTATCAAGCACAGATAGTCCTGCTTAAAAGTTCCATAAACCAGTCAAGAGCATTAAGTGGTGGACATCTGTGTGGTTGCTGCTGTGATACTTACAGTTTTTATGGAATATATTTTGCTGCAAAGAAAATTGCAGTTTTGAACTTAACATTCTGTAGGATGCTAAACTCTGCTTTAGACGGCCTGAAAAAAGCTAAGTAGAAATTTAAAACTCAGTCCTTAATCAATCTGCATTCCGCTTAGCAGTTTTCCAAGTCTGCTCATATGATATAAAAAGAGTTTTTCTAGCTAAACTTAATTTTTTTCCCCTGAACAAACAAAATTAGTTGGATTCAGCAAATCAAATTTTAAAGTATTTTACAGGGAAGTAAAAACAGCAAAATGCTTTTATTTATAGAATATCTTAACATTGAAAATTAATGCATCCTCCTCCTTTATACTATTATTACACATACTCATACACACTTTAAACACTGACAATTACAAGAAAGTACAAATCCCAACAGTGGCTACCTAAATGTACAAATATTAGAAGATAAATGAATTAGGTCATACCAATTCCCATACACACAGAGACACACACACACATACACACGCACATAATATAAAATACAAATGGGAAAGTTGTAGGGGCAATATGTGTGTGTGTGTGTGTGTATGTGTGTGTGTGTGTGTGTGTGTACTGTCCCTACATCTTTGACATTTTTATTTCAAACACAGTAGATAATTCTTTGCTGTCTGATTGCCAGATCACTCAAAGTCTTTGTTTTTCTCAACATGTGTGCAATTTTCACTATTTTTGTCCAGCAGTGACCTTTGGAATTCCAGAATAATTTTTCCTCCCCTTCCTGGTGCCCTCGTGTGACCCAGGAAAACAAACATCTGAGAGACCTCTGGGCATCTTTCACATCTGCTGGGGGATATGATGAAGGCCATTGTGTGATGTGTTTTGAACAGCAGGTGTTGGAGTCGGAAAAGAGTGGGTTGGTTTAGAGGGGATGGGCTGGATCTGGCTTAATTCTTAGTTCCCAGGCTATTTAGGGAACAGCTTAAAACAAGCCTAATCTGCTTCTACAAATTTAACATAGTAAAACCCACAATGAAGAATTGCTAATCAGATGCTCGTTCTTCTCCTTTTTTTTTTCCAGGCAGGTCAGTTTTAAATTGTTTTGGGGGGTGGGGCAGAGAATCCGGAAACTTTATTCTTAGGAATTCTATTCTTACTTGTTTTGGTTTTTGCTTTGTTTTGTTTTTAAGTAGAAGACAATAAAAATTTTGCCATTTGCCTAAAATCATCAACTACATGTAAGGCTTAGATGTGATTGTGACAAATATTTATTCAATGGCATGAGTTTCAAATAAATAGATTTGGAGTCACATCCTGATAGTCATTTGGTGAAAACTGCAACTCCTTTCAGCAACACTGAAATAAGGAACTGGAAAAAGATAAGACTGAGGTCTTAGGTAGGATTGTATATATACATCATCTCTTGGCCATCACATCACTTGTGGTTTATAGAGGAGTTGATGGAGTTGAAAAGGGTCAAAAGATGTCTAGAGCACTACTGTGGAGGACAAGACATGAATCCAATCAATTATAAGTTAAAGCTCCTATTAAGGCCTACTTTTTAACAGTAAGAGTGAGAAAGTGTTAGTATTCCTCCACTCTTATTACATCTGTGCTATGTTCCTGAATCGAGAAGCCCTTCTCTCAGTCACCTACATCCTGGTCATCTCTCCAATGGATTACTGCAATGTGCTCTACACGGGCTACCCTTGAAAAATTTCCAGAAGCTGCAACTTGTGCAAAATGTGGCAGTGAGAACAGTGCTGGCAATCCTAGATGTGCATGTAATACACCTGCTACAAGAGCTACATTGGCTGCCAGGATTAGTTTCATCCTGATCACATTGTTCCATCCTGTTCATTCAGACAAGGAGAATATGTTGTGGATCTTGTTGGTTAAAGAATTTCAACTTGAGAAATCCAGGAAGAGACCCTTTTCTGCAATTGGAACACCTTATCCTCTAGAGGTGAGGTGCATCCTCCCTTCCATCTTATCACAGAAAGAATATTAAGCCATTGGTTTAGATGAAGCTCTGGGGGTGACTGGTGATATAAGGGTACTCCCGCCAACTTTATAAATTTTGAGTAGCTCAATTGTTACATTTGGTTTTCTTACAAATAAATAAATGAGACAAATAAACCATTATGATAAAGGTAACCAGTTGGTCTCATGGAAGTAAGCTTGTCCTCTCTGGGTTGGGATGGGACAGAAAAGAGAAATGATATAAATAGGGTGAAGAGGTTGTCACATTACACAACCAAAGAGTAACACATTACTCTGCCTTGAGTAATGTAAGCAAGGCAGCTTTTGTTTTTATTTTAATCTATCTGTAACAGAAATTCAGAGTATACAGGATAAAAATGGACTCCTAAACTAGTTAGGTTCCCTTGCTGCATTATTTTTTTACTAGCTCTACTAACTAAAGCAATGAAGAAAACAACCATTTGTTAAATATTAGTTGTGAAAGCCAGAACTGAGTCTATGTTTGTTCATTCTACATTCCCATTAGCTGAAAAACTCTACAAGTTGAAAGTAACAAACAACAAATCCATTTTGGTACCTTTACTTCTCTTCTGAATAAAACTTGCCTATAACAAAAATGAGTGTGAACTATGCTACTGCATAAACAATATTGCATAAATATTATTTTCAGACTCCTTTATTGTTAACCATCTTTGTTGATGAGCTCAGTAAGAAACTCAGAAAAATCTCCTAACTATGCCTCTTTATAATTAAAAGATTATATCAGACATCATGAATATATGGAGAGAAATATTATATAATTTAACAACCCAGCAGCAACATTTGTTTCAGCATGCATTAATAGCAAGTTAATAGTAAGTTAAGATAGAAGGAAGTATATGCCCACATTGTTTTCCCATAAACACCATACATATCTTATTTCTCTAGAATCTTTCTACTTCTTATCAAATTCTGTCAGGCAAGAAGAGCAAAGAATGCGGCTGTTCACACTTATCTGCCAGGCATAAATGCTATAAATGGATGATTACTTTAAATGCATCTACTTTAAGAAGAGTGTTATGGGATTGCACAAAAGCATCATGCTGTTTCTACTTACAGTGAAGCACTTGGAAATAAATAAGTTGATATAATCATTGTTAGCAAACCCACAAAAATTCTTATTACCTTTTTAGCCAGATAAGTAACCACTCCTTGAGCAGAACTGAAAATGGATTTTCATAGAGAAGGAAACATGAGCTGGTTCACTTGTATGATCGTAAGAATAATACATGGATTATTCTTGATCTCGTAGTTTATGTATCTTCTTTCCTTCTTTTTTGACAATTTTGTTCATTTTTATACTCTTGTATTGATTCTCTACTTTGTAAGCATTCAATCTATAAATCCAAAAGTATCCCAATAAAATTTTGGTGCATAGCAAAGGAAAAGGCCTCCCTTCTGAAATGCTGTGGTTGGATATATAGAAGGACAGAGTCTTCTTCTGTGTCAGATCCAAGCTATGAACTGCAGTTTCCTGAGTTCTTCCCACTTTTAGGAAAGACATCAAGATTTTCCTCTCCAGATAAGCTCTTTCCATTTGATTTAGCTTTAACAGTGATTGTAACTTATAAGATTTTAAAATGTTTAATTATTTAATTGTTGCTAGAGACTTAAGTGCCCTATGGGGAGAAAAAGTTATATAAATCTGATGTGTAAGTAAAATTCAATAAATTAGTTTGGTGCATGAAAAGAAGCATGAAAGAAAGAGTTTCTTATGACTCTTCTTTCCTTTCTTGACATGTAGGAAGCTCTGGGCTTTGCCATAAAATGGCAAATGAACTGAAGTAACTTAGAAAATATGAAAATTAATAAGGAAAGACAAATATGCTGACGTCATAATTCCTACATAGTTTAATACTTAATGAATAACTTTATCACTTTTATGAAGAAATCGTTCAGTGATTAAATTTAAATTAAACAGAAAGTAATTACTTTAAAAGCTTAATTAGAAAAACATTCCTTTTGTCAAATTAAAATTATAATTCAGGAAGAATTGTGGATTGTGGACATCAAACATAGTCAGGGAACTGAGATTTAGTATACCAGATCCACACTGCAAAAGTTCAGATGACCACCAGGGACAGCAGAGAGTTGGGGCTCTTTTCCATTGTTTTGCAGCCTAGCTATAGTTGCCCCAATGCAAATACAGAAGTGCCTATCTGTCATCAAGATACCCTGACCAACCTTGGACAGTGGAGGGTAATGTTTTTGGGCGTTGTTAGCATATCATTATATTTTCAGCCTGTTGAATATCACAGAAGGTTAATATAAGATTTGATCTATTAATCTTAGAACGGTTAATTATAAGTATAAATAAAAGTGACTTCACACTTAGATCCCTTTCCTTCCTTTTCTTTTTTTTCATACTGATCAGTAAAAGCACCACCTATTTTGCACACTTCTGTTTTGTTTATAATACAATACTATATATATAGTGTCTCTATGTGTTTAATTCTGCTGTTCTCTGATACTGTGTACACTGGGAAGCCCAGAATGGCCTCAATATGCTCCACTCTTAGTCACATGAGCAGAAAGGTGGACTTAGTTTGAATAGAATAGCAACAAGGGTAAAAAAAAAAGCATGTAAAATCTGTCCTAAAGATGCTTTTATTTTAAATGGACTGAATGAGAACTTCTATAGACATGTAGAGCCTGGCTTTGGGGATTCATTCCACTCCTTTAATTTTATTTTGGATGACATGACTGGGAAAAGAAGAAAGGGGGACTGAATGAAGAAGTCAACAACATTTGGATCCATTGCCTAACTGCTCTGTCATAGGGCCACCCTAAAGGTGCTTTTTCAAGAAGCAACTGGATTTCCTTTGTTTTTCCTTGAAGACATTTCACTTCTCATCCAAGAAGCTTCTTCAGGATGGGACAATACACTATTGACAAGAAATTGAATATTACTGTTGGAGAATAAAATTAATTCACCCACTCTAATACAAATTCTCAGAGAAAAATGTGTAATCCATAGTGTCCTGTAGGTACAGTTTTGAGGACTGTTCTAATAATGGAAACGTGGTGTACAGTAAATGGTAAGTCCAAATGTTTGGCTGGAAATATTGTAAGAGGAAGGGGAGACAAGGAACAGTAAGCTGAACTTTTTGCTATCTTTCTTTTATTTCAATTCTCCAGTTAATGCATAGAAGTATACAGAGCAAACAACAGTAAAATAATAACACAGATTGTAACATCATATCACATCAGGGGGCCCTGTTCTATACAATTAGAACAGGGCCCCCTAAGGATATGTGCTCTCCACTTCTTTCTATAAACCAATGACTGCATCTCAAACGATCCATCTGTTAAACTACTGAAATTGCAGATGATATAACAGTGATTGGTCTCATTAGAGACAACGATGATTCTGCATATAGATGGAAGGTTGAACAACTAGCTTCGTGGTATGACAGGAACAATCTGGAACTGAACACACTCAAACCATAGAAATGGTGATAGACTTTAGAAGAAACCTTTCCATACTACCACATCTTACAATACTAGACAACACAGTATCAACAGTAGAGACCTTTAATTTTCTAGGTTCTATCATATCTCAAGACCTAAAATGGATACCTAACATCAAAAACATCATCAAAAAAGCACAACAAAGAATGTTCTTTCTGCGCCAACTCAGGAAGCTCAAACTGCCCAAGGAGCTGCTGATACAGTTCTACAGAGGAATTATTGAGTTTGTCATCTGTACCTCTACAATTGTCTGGTTTGATTCTGCAACCCAACAAGACAGACACAGACTTCAGAGGATAATTAGAACTGTAGAAAAAACTATTACTACCAATCTCCCTTCCATTGAAGACCTGTATACTGCACGAGTCAAAAAGAGGGCTGTGAAAATATTTACAAACCCCTAACATCCTGGATATAAATTGTTTCAACTCCTACCCTCAAAACAAAGCTATAGAGCACTGCACACCAGAACAACTAGATACAAAAGCAGTTTTTCTCCGAATGCCATCACTCTGCTAAACAAAAAATAGCACTTAGAATAGCACTTAGACTTATATACCACTTCATAGTGCTTTTACAGCCCTCTCTAAGCAGATTACAGAGTCAGCAAATTTCCCCCAACAATCTGGGTCCTTATTTTACCCACCTTGGAAGGATGGAAGGCTGAGTCAACCTTGAGCTGGTGAGATTTGATCTGCTGAACTGCAGCTAGCAGTCAGCTGATGTAGCCTGCAGTACTGCACTCTAACCACTGCACCACCTTGGCTCTAATTACGTCAACACTGTCAAACTAAGTCTGCTTATTATTATTATTAGTCTTCTCATTGTTCCTATCACCATCTCCTCCCACTTATGATTGCATGACTGTAACTTTGTTGCTTGTATCCTTACAATTTATATTGATATTGTTTCCTAGTATGATTTGATTGCTTATTTGTACCCTATGACTATCATTAAGTTTTATACCTATGATTTTTGATGAATGTACACTGAGAGCATATGCACCAAGGACAAATTCCTTGTGTGTCCAATCATACTCAGCGAATAAAGAATTCTTTTCTGTTCTATGTAACTTTCACAATAACATACAAGTATTTGCATTCTGATATATGACACAAATAACATGCTGTGACATTTTCATTATGATATTCATGTTCTTCGTTTGCTCCCTGGCCAGCCCTCAGAAGCTCATTACTTTGAACCAGTGATGGGTTGCCCCCAGTTCGCACTGGTTCTATAGAACTGGTAGTAAAACTAGTGAAAAGCTCCGCCCACCAACCCCGACATCATCAGAATGCTTCTGCGCAAGCGGCAAACCAGTAGAAAAGGTAAGTAGAACCCATGCCTGCTTTGAACGTTGTGACAAAAAATAGGTCTTGACGGTATTATCTTATTATCACACAACACAAAAAGGATTAGCCTATTCCATATTAGTATGCGATCCAACCAACACTCCAATAACCAAGTAGGCAAACTCAAAGGTTAAGAGGTTTACTATTTTTGAATTCTACAAATGAACCACTACATGGTCTACTTTATTGTTATTAATTATTATCTGGGTTGATTGTTAGTTTTTATAAATGCCACATTACAGAAGAGTGACTAAAACACTATTTGCTGACTTTTGTTGTTTCATATCTAGGATATTGTTGTTAATGGGTCATTTTATGACTGGATTAAATAATCACTATTTATTATTTTGCAGCCTATGAATTTCCTTTGGGAAGTGGGGAGGTTAATAATTGTACATTTGTACATAAATATTGTTAATGCACCCAGTGTGTTTTATATCCCAAATTTGTCAAGAAGCTCAAAATAGCATACATAACACTTCCCCTTCTGATATTTATTAACAACAATCTGTGAGCTAAACTGAACTGAAAAAGAGTGACTAACCCTAAGTTACTTAGTGACTTCTAAACTTAAAGAAAATTGCTTTATTTGGATCTTTCCAGTAGAAGATCAACACTTTAACCACTACCAAAATTGTTGATGATGGGTAACAATTGAACAAACTGATTATAAACATCAGCATGGTAAAGCAACAACACTGGTGCATTAGAATATCTATAAGAAATACAACTTGCCTGCAAGCAAGAACTGATGACACCACAAAATAAACAATAGGAAAAAGAAAGCTAAAGTCATTTGGGACTCTACAATTCAAATAGATAAGGATCTGCCATACAACACCCAAGACTTAATTGTTGACAAGAAAGACAAAAAAGTCTGGATAGTGGTCATTGTGATACCTGGAGACAGCAGAATAAAAGAGATCTGGAGAAAATCACAAACTATAAAGACCTGCAAACAGGGGTAGAATAATTGTGTCAAAAGAACACAAAGATACTACTAACATTAATAGGTGCCTTAGGTATAATCCTAAAATAGCTAGAGCACCACTTGGGCACCATCGGCATTGACAAAGTCATTATCAGTCCATTTCAAAAAACAGCTTTACTTGGACCAGTGTACATCTGACAAAACCTTTTAATGCCATCAAACATCAGCATCTGCCTATCCCATGTTCTTAGGAAGTATTTGATAGATGGAGACAAATATCAAAACATCTGGCTTGTCAACTAACCAACAATTGTGTGACGCCCACGGAAATGCACTCTGATGGCCTAAAAGAAGGCCATCTCTTGTAGCTTATGGGAGAAGTAGTCTTTAGACAATCAGCCCCAAATGTTTAGACTTTAAAAGTCAATGCTAACATCTTAAACTGTTTTCTTTCTTTGGTAAGCAGTGCAGATCTTTCAGTACATGCATCATATGATCCTGTGTACTTTGTACCAGATAGAAGCTTAATTATCACATATCGCAGCAATTGCACCTCCCAGATACTTTTCATGCAAAATGTACTATTGTCCCAGACTGAAAACCTGAACTTTCAGAAAAATTAAATGCATTATAGTGCCCTTAAATATAGATGAATATCAAGTCCAATTTATGATAAGCATGGTTTCTCTATACTATTGTCTTTTCTGGATTCTTCTTCTTAAGACTAGTATAGTTCCAGATGTATTGAACTGTAATTCTAATTATTCTTTCCCATTATGGGGAATGGCTGTGGTTGCTGAGATGGGTTAAGCTTCTTACAGTGCACTAGAAGTAAATCAAGCTGGAAAGATGGTTCAAGACTGGACAGTCTTCTGCCTTGATTCATAGTGGACTGTGCATGAAGCTCCTGGTTTAGACCAATGTTTGGAGTTACAGGAACAAGAATGTAAACACTTTAGAAAAGCAAAGAAGCATTAGATGATATAAGATCAAAATTCTTATTATGAATGTTAAATATAAACATAGCATGACTGAAAATTCTGCCTAGTGCGATGAAGGAGAAGGGCCATTTCCACTGTGGTCTCTGTCTTGGACAGTGGACATTGTGATAGCCGGAGATAGCAGAATAAAAGAGAGAAAACAAGAGAAAATCATAAATATAAAGGCCTGCAAACATTCTGCCACCAGTAAGGTGAGAACTGGGAGGCACTCTCTGCTAAATATGGTTGATGGGGTAAAAACAGAATTTCACCCACATGCCGTCTATCTTTGTGGTTTGTTTGTTTTTTTAATACAATTCCTCTTAATTTTAATTATTTTTTAAGTTGTACTTTTACTGTTTGTAAACTGTCCAGAGTCACCTTATTGATGAGATAGACAGCATATAAATTTAATAACTCAACAAATAATACATCATGACAGAAAAATAGAATAGATTTAGTACTAAGAATAAATAATTTGGAGAAATAAACGACCTACCCTTTTTATTATTTTAAGATACAGGCTGTGTCCCAGTGCCAATAGGAAGGAAAGAAAGGAGAAGGATAACAGATTATTTAAATCCCTGAGGTTTGTCAAATTTTATACTGCATTTTTAAAATCTCCAATTAATACTAATTGATCATCTTGTCAACTCATTGGCTGCCTCTACATGACCTAATTGGCTCTTGTGCATAGTAATTGTCATCTGTTGCAATTGCTGCAATAATTTCTTTAAAATGTTTCATTAATTCACTATTACAACAGAATTAGTTGACACCCTGAGAATCTAATTAATTTTCAATTCTGAATTACGTGCTCTTTTTTTATCCATCTCAATCTATTTTTTCTTTGCACCTTATCCCTTCTAGAAAGAAGGACTTTTTTTCTTTTGCTGTTATGTTAATAATTAAATTTGCTGTCAACTTTTGAAGATGCTGTCAGATTTTGGTCAACATATGTAGCCATGGGATCTCAAGATATAAGCCTCTGCCATAGAGGAATTGCTAAGAAGGAAAATAGGATAATCATCTAATGTTAACATATATGATCTTTAAGCAAGTTACTTTAGTCAACTATCTGGTCATAATTCTGCAGGGGCCATAATAAATCCATTGCAGAGATGTCATAATTCTGGTCACAATTCTGCAGGGGCCATAATAAATCCATAGCAGAGATGTCTGTAGAAAAGGAGAATGAGCTTCTTCCCTTTTGTATGTTGTTGTGATGTTGCATGCACATTTGAAAGCAGTGGACCTTGTGTTTCAGTGACACAAAATTGCTTTTATTGCTTTGATTAAAGCCTTCTGATCCATATGGAAGGATAGACATCTTACAAACCTGAATTGTGTGAGAGGTAATCAGCCCTATTCTGTTTCTGGGTCTGTGTTATTTAAATCATATATGCTCCTGTTGCAATTTAAAAAATTAACACCTACATGCTGGCTTCTTCAAATAAGTTGGAATAATTGTGTACCAGTGTATGATGCACTGGAAAAATGGAAGGAAGGGATGCTTTGCAGTATGTGCAAAGTTGACAGGTGAGGGGAAAGATAAGTTGGCTGAGACTTATAGGAAGTAAAATGCCAAGACTTCTTTAAGATATTGAGGAAAGCTGCTGTTGACCCGAATCCTTTATTTTTGTTAAGAGAAATAATTTATCCTGACTGAGGACACAGGTAGACGGGGAAGACACCATGATTTCATGCATGGCATATTGGCATTACACAAATGATATTAATTATGCTTTTGTACAATGACATCACATGGCACACATCATGTCATGACTTCCCTACCATGGGAAGATGCCTGTGCTGAGAGATTGTTGTTCTCATGGCTTTCTTATTATTAAAGAACTATGATAGATAGACGTAATGGAATGTGTGAATTACTTTGAGGAGCAAGGGGAAGAGATGCTGCCTAGGAAACAAACAAGAGAGGCAGAAGCAGCAGTGACTTAATGGTCAAGAAAGATTCTTAGGAAGGACCTGTCTTAATTGATCAAGCAATTGCAATTGGTGGTGGGAAGTTTGTGCCTTCAGATTTGTAAGGTTCTATTAATATTACCTTACAATAATATTACGATTAATAGAATTAATTTACCTAGTTCAGTTTCCTATCTGGTTACCATGCAATAAGGGCAGGGAAAGGAGCAGAGAGCAGGTTTTGCCATTTCCTTGCCTGCTTACAGAGGGTATTCCCCTCCCTCTGCACACAGTTATGTCTACCTGTGTGGTCTGACAGGAAACATCAGAGCTGTGAGTGAAATCATAGTGTTACAGTCCAATGGAAGTATCTCACAAAATACTTCATTAAAAAAAAAAGTCTGTCTAGCAGCCAAAAAATAGTGTAGTTATAAAATTCTATAAGCACCACTAGACGTAAATGTGGTTACCCTAATACAGACACACAGAGTTTCCATTGCCCACAACATAAAGATTGGCAGAACAGCAAAAACCAAGCAGAGCAGAACACATTATCTAATTCTAATAAGTTTGCAAATGGGAGAAAATAAATTCAATTTTAAGTTTTCTGTTTCTTAGGCAACTTATCTCCCCCACCTTAGTCAAGGCAACTCAGTTAATTTATGCCATTCGGAATCAAACGTGAAGATAGTCTTCCTACAAAGGTCTTGTTAGGAGGAATAGGAAAGGATAAAATAGCATTTTTAGGATTCATTCCTACTCTCTGAAGCAGAAAACCTCACCTTTTAGTCAGTATATATAATCAACCCTTGTTTTAATGGATCAGTTGGAGAATAGGATTCCATTAAATGTAATATCTGCTATATATTAAAAGTGACATTTCTGGAATAAATTTTACGAATGGATAGAGACAAGAGGGAGAAATGAGAGGGAAGTTTATGAATGTCAGTACAACAAAGATGTATAAAACTATGGATATAATATGGAAAAATTTGTAAATAAGCTGATGTTTTATTTCCTTTTGAGGTTTTTTTTTTGGTTTGTATTGTTGCAATTACTGTTAACATAGTACAGTTATAGTTATTAGCATGTATGTTATTTATCATTGATCTCTCTCTGATTGTGCTTTATTTGCATTGTTAACCTGACATGGCACTGTCTTTTCAATAAAGTAAAAAGAATAGGAAAAAAAGTGATGTTTCAAGCTCCCAAATTCTCATAAATGAGAAAATCTGTTCTATTGATAAAAGGGAATGCCAGTTTAAAGGGAAAGAGCAAACATTATATGAACTGATTTGTTGAAAAAAGAGACTTTGTCCCTTCTTTGGGAGAAAATAAATCATTGCTTGAAATCTAAAGTCTGCTAAACCAAGGTTAATTAAATCTATGTTTTACTATGTTAATGAATGGAGGAAATGTAGTTTCTGATGCCTGGACTCAACTATTAAATTACTTAAGCCAACAACACACAAGCTTTTAGAGTTCAGAGTAGGCAATGACATACTCTTTATTTTCTTCTGAGATTCTATTTTTGCCTTTATTTCTACTCCAACCTCTCAAAATCAAACATTTGAAAATGAGTGTTTCATATTTATTTATTTGAACATTTATATGGCCACCATATATAGCATCCACCATTAGCACTGATGATGTTACCTAGTTTGGGTAATGAAAGTCTGCAAAAAACCCGCCAAGCTCAGAGAGCAGCAAGGACCCTTCAGCAGCCTTCTCCCTAGACATTGGTGGAAAACTGCTGCTGATAGCTATTTGGGATGAACAACAATATCAGGATGCCATTTAGAACCTGTCTATAAAGTGAACCTTTGTTCTACTGATTGCCCTCAAGTCCCTCTGCTTTTTTCTCTAGGTCAGGGCTGGCCCATAGGCAGTAGCAATCTGCGGGTGAACCAAGATTTGTGCAGAATAGAATATGTGAGGATAAAGAGACAACCCAGATTACTCCACTGGATAATCCTACCAACCAGAATTAATGTACATCCAAGAGGACAACATAGGTATTCAAGGAATAAGCCAGAAAAGAAAAGCAAGCCAATAAATAATAGATTTATCTTTGAAACAAAGAGTCAGCATCCTAGTGGCAATGCTTGTACTCTTTAGAATGCTACTCATAAAGGTGGCTGCTGTATAATTACAATTAATCATCCCTAATAACTTTCAACTAATTGAAAATGGTCATTAAAGAACTCATTTAACAGCATATTTGAGTGTGCACATATTGGTTATTGATTAAAATGAAGCATCGGTTGACAGAACAGATACCCTTCTTGGTATCATTGCTAGAGATATTTTCTTTCCTTTCTGACTTGAATCAAGTTAAAGACATACATTCATGAAAGTAGGTTTCTATTAAAATAAACCTAGAAGACAGAGAAACCATATATTTAAGTAGATCTCACTTCAATGAAGGAATGAATGTTGGAAGTGGGAATGGAAATTAAAAGAATGAACTATTAACAACAAGCTCCAGACATGGATACATTTTTTCACCTGACAGCAGAATAATTATGTCAATATTCTATAAGGAAATATTTCTGATATATGAAGATGGATCAGTGGTAAGTTGCTACCAGTTCGCCCCAGAACAGGTGAACCAGTAGTGGTGGCGGTGGGGGGCTCTGTCCATCCACGTGGACATCTTTGTGCATGCTCAGAAGCTTCTGTGCATGCGCATAAGCATTGCGTGAGCGCATGTGCACCCATGAGCGAACTCGTAGTGATGGAATTTGAAACCCACTACTGAGATGATTATGTGGCTTACAGATTTATATGGCCATTTAAACATTTGAAGATGCCTTTCCTGAATATTGTGCTTAAAATAATCATCCTGGGCCTCCCGAGGATGAAAAATGCTATATTAATTAAATAAATATTTATGATAGCAGCAGTACTAGCAGGAATAACAATCTCAAATCTTTTAAAGAATACTTATTCATATAGAATATCACTTTTGCAGTGGGGTATTGTCAGATATTTTACTGTAGACTTTGGAACCACCCCACCCGCCTGCTGGAATTGTGCATAAATTATTTTCAGCAGACAAAAAACCCTCCAGCAACAATCCATGAAGGAATTAGCCATGAAAGTGCTCTAGACATCTAGTAACTAATATATAAACATGACCAAGAGACCAAAACAGGATTTGCTTGGTAAGTTATTTTCTATGAAAGATAGAATCCTACAGCTTTTATTTTCTTGGTGAACTTAAGGATGAACTTTGATTTTTGACTCCATAGTCAGTCCTGTAATCTAGTCTTCCCCTGGGCATTAGAACCTGGGTCATGCCTGCTAAAATTGGCAGTGAAAAAGAAAATAATATCTCTAGGAAGTGTCAGAAAAAAAGTAGTAAGCTTCTAGGGGAAATATATGTAATTAAGAGGAACAGAAAGTTTAATATCTCCCCCTCTTCTCAGTTAAATTCTCATCCTGACTATAAGTTTTCCTATTTAAATAAAGTAATTAATTTAGTTTTCACTATTTTTTTTTCCTAGATTGAATTGGTAGTCATGGGGACACACATTTACTGGAAAATAAATTCTGACATCATCATCATCACCCCCAAGTGTTTGTAAGAAATAAGCACTTTTTGCAAAATCATACTAAACTACAGATAGTCTTCAATCTACAATTGGGACAGAATTTCCATTGCTAACCAAGATAGTTGTTAAGTTAGTTGTGCCCGATTTTATGACTCTTTTACCACTGTTGTTAAATGAATCTTAGCAATTTTTAAATGAATCACATAGTTGTTAAGCAAGTCCAGTTTCCCCCATGGATCTCAAGGTCACAGGCCACAGGTGATGAATATATGACCCCAAGATGCTGCAACCATTTTAAATAGATGCCTGTTGTTATTTTGATCACATGGCCATTGGGGTACTGCAATGGTTGTAAGTGCTGTTTTTTTCAGTGCCATTGTAACATTGTATGGTTGCTAAACAAATGTCTGTGCAGCAAGGAGTACTCATAAATAAAAGCCATTAGTTCTGTTTGGGGGGGAAATGGAATATTATTTTATGTGTTAATGATGTTTGTCATCTGCCTTAAAAATATATTCGAAAGTTGACAATGCATTTATTGCATTTATTTATTTATTTATTTATTTATTTATTTATTTATTTATTTATTGGTTCGATTTATATGCCGCCCTTCTCTGGAAACTCAGGGCGGCTTACAATGTGTTAAACAATAGCTGTCATACTTTTGTATATACCTGCTTAGTAGGGCTTTTGCCCGCCCACTAAGTGGTGTTCTTTTTTTATACAAAGTTTATTGTATAAACTTTTATACGATAAACTTAAGCTTATTGCCCCCACAATCCAGGTCCTCATTTTACCTATCTTGGAAGGATGGAAGGCTGAGTCAACCTTGAGCCTAGTGAGATTTGAACTCACAGTAATTGCAGGCAGCTGGCAGCTAAGTGCTACTTAACAACACTTTAGTCTGCTGCACCACCAAGGCTCCTTTAAATTATACTCTGGTTATCTATTAATAAGTTTTGCTGATACGAGCCAGTCTTATTAACAGACTGTATTTTTATTACTATGCAGGTTTTCTGATGTATTCAATTATTTCTTAAACACAAAAGTAGGTGATGGCCTACTGAACATATCCATACATTTTTAGACGGAACTGATCCTTCTCCCCTACATAAAACATGTAGCAATAATGACCAGGATGGGTCGACAAGCAAAGATTAGATATGGAGCAGTGGTGAAATCCTTCTTGGATCACCACTGGTTTGCTGTCCGTACATGCGTGGTGCTGCCAAACCTGTGCTTCGTGCAGAAAAAGAAGACTTCAGTAGGTAAGTAGAACAGCGGGGGGGGGGCAAACAACTGTCCTGCGTGATTCAGCTTCACTAGAAAGCAGGATTTTCTAATCGTTGGAAATACCGGTTCAGATGAACCAGTAGATTTTTTTTTTACTACAGGTTCGCCTGAACTGGTAGGTTTTATCACTACTGGTTCACCCGAACTGGAGCGAACTGGTAGCATTTCACCCCTGAGATGGAAGTGGAAAACAGTTTAAGCAGTTTGCTTTCTAAAACAATTTGGCTCAGTACGTCTCTGAAGAATGGAAATCAATATTATTTTGCCCAACCAGCTCAGGGCCTGCAGTGAGGCCACTGGAAGGAGCAGGATCAATTTTTTGATACACTTAAGTAACTTTTTTTTTTCAAAAACTGGGAGAGAGTTGTACTGGAAATGAAGGTAGAATGTCTTTGGCAGGCAAATTATTCTCATTTCCACTAGTAATAAGTCCCCAAACCTCTTACAATGCCCCCAAATTGCACTAATAAGATTCAGTGACAAAGCGACCCAGTGCAATGAACATGCAATTTGTTCAGATTTGAGGAGATTGAAAGGGAGTTAATAGAAAAATTAGAGCAGCATGACTTTCAGAGGCTTTTTGCTCCATTTTCCTCATTTTATAGGAAGGAAGGAAGGAAGCAACACTGCAGTTTTAACAATATTCCTTCCAAATTTTGGTGGCACAATCATGATCTGATAGAGGCTGAGAGCTTAAATAGGAGCACATTCTTGGGCTGCTGAGAGCAGAAATAGGGCACAGGTTTCTGCCCCCACTGTGGTATACAGTAAATGCATATTGTGTGATTGCTACCTTTTCTATGAAAGACGTTTTGTAAATAGATGTGTCCCACGTGAGCCATTTTGTAAGATAATTCAATACATTTTTTAAAAATGCCTGCTAATTTCTGATTTATGTATATGTAAACATAAGTGCACTCCATGTTTAAGATATAGTGCAAAACACTGCAGATATCATAAAAGCAGCAAAAGTCCCAAGCATCCTTCTGACTCAATTTCCTTCCTTCCTTCCTTCCTTTCTTTCCTTCCTTTCTTCCTCCCTCCCTCCCTCCCTCCCTCCCTCCCTCTCTTCAACTGTTCCTTCCTTCCTGACTGCCTGCTATTGATAAGAAATTAGATGCACACTAAAGAGATCCAAGTTTCCCTTGAAGCCCAAAATGACTTTGGGCCTATCCAGGGGTGGGTTGTACTTACCTTTACTACAGGTTCACAATGGGAGTGGGCATGTGCAGATCACCCATGATGACGTTGTGGCGGGTGGGCAGAGCCTCCCACTGGTTTTACTACTGGTTCAATAGAACCGGACCAAACCAGGAGCAATCCACCACTGGACCTATCACTGTTTGGATACTGTTCACTATGCTAGAAAGAGGGATTCGGTAGAGAGTTATTTATTTTATTTATTTATTTTTAAATTTGTATACCGCCCTTCTCCCTGAGGACTCAGGGCGATGAACATGTTAAGCGATGGACTTAGCCCAATTACTCACGAGACAAGCTATTCCTTTAATCAGTATTTATTGTAGGCCTGGAAGCTTCCTAGGCCCTAGGCATCACAGGTCACTGACCTCTGATCTCCTCTCCTCTAGGTGATCATCTGGAACTACTGGACAAGCACGTGGGGAGTGTTTATATACAAGGGAGGAGTGGCCAGGAGGTAAGGAGTGGCCAGGGGTCAGGTGGGGGTGTACATACTGTATTAACCCTTAAGGGGCTGGGCTTGAAGGTATAGGCACAGTTAGGCATTTACTCTGACAAAACCCCCTCTAAATGTCTAACTGGGTACAGGTATGCTTCGTTTACATAGGTATACATAATCATACATTTATACATATATATATATATACATATACAGGTCATACACAAACACATATTTTTGACATGAGGTAGGCGTGCTGTTTGGCGGGTAAGGGTTTTGTAAGAATATCTGCGGTCTGTTCCTCAGTGTCGCAGTGCACTGCCTCAATGAACCCTATCTCTGAAAACTGTCTGACATGTTTGCATTTGATATCTATGTGTCTTGACCTTTGCCCAATGGCATCAGCCTTTGAAATTTCTATTGCGGCCTTGTTGTCCTCGTGTATGATTATGGGGTACAAGGGTTCAGTCCATATGGCGTTGAGTAGGTCATCGAACCACACTAAATTGTTCGCGGCCTTGGATAGGCAGACGAATTCGGCTTCGGTGGTCGAGGTGGCAACGAGTCTTTGCTTTCCAGTGTACCAGTGAATGGGGGAGTTGTTGAGTAGCATCACGTAGCCGGAGGTGCTTTTCCTGCTCTTAATGTCACCTGCCCAGTCTGCATCAGCGTAGCATGATAGTTTCGGCTTATCTGTTATTTCTGGTTCCAAACAGAGTTGTGCATCCATGCTGAATTTCAGGTACCTGAGCAGTCTTTTGATGGCATTCCAATGGGACACCTTGGGGTTGCTTACGTTTCTGGATAGGAGGTTGACGGCTAAGGCAATGTCGGGCCTGGTCCAGTTAGCGATGTATAGCAGCGACCCGATGGTAGATCTGTACAATCTATTGTCGGTGAAGGGTTCTGATTCCTCGTACATGTTTTTCAGGAATTCTGGCTGCATTGGTGTCTCGCTGGGCTTTGCCTCTGTCATGTTGCATTTGGATAGCAGTTCAGTGATTTTGTCCTTTTGGGAGAGTCTGAACCCCTTGCTGGTCTTTGTCACATGCACCCCTAAGTATTTGTCGATTCTGCCAAGTGACTTTAATGAGAAGTGTTTGCCCAGTTCTGTGGCAAATTTATCGCATCTGCTCTTGTGTTTGCCAACGTACAGGATGTCATCCACGTAGACGAGCACCCCTTCGAACAGGTTACCTTCTCTCCTTGTAAATAGGCACTTGTCTGCTGAGGTGGCCTCAAAACCCATGGATTTCAGGGCTTTGGCTAGGCAGTCATACCACCTTTTGCCTGATTGCTTGAGTCCATACAGGCTTTTGTTGAGCAGCCAGGTTTTGCTCTCGCCTTGGTCATACCCTGGTGGGGCCTTAACATAGATTTCTTTATCCAGTTCTGCGTGTAAGTAGGCAGTCTGTACATCGAACTGGAAGACATCAAGCCCCAGGATGGTGGCTACCACCAGTGCGCATTTGACACTTTCAGCCCTGACAGTGGGCGAGTAAGTGTCTGTGTAGTCTTCTGGGTACCTCTGAGCGAAGCCTTGGGCGACCAATCTCGCCTTGTATAGGTTCCTGTTGTTTTCTAAGGTCTTGACCCTGAACACCCATTTGGTACCAATTGGTTTTTTGTCCTCAGGGGCCTGAGCGGGTGTGTATACCTTTAGTTCTTTCAGGATCTCCATTTCCTTGTCCATGGCGGATACCCATCTTTCCTTTTCTTCCTTGGGGAGCTTAAGGATGTCCTCATATGAGTTGGGCGTGGTGAGGTTATCGTGGATGGTTAGGACATAGTCCTCTAACCTTTTGGGTGGCTTGTTTCTGTTCTCTCTGATTGGCCTGCTGGGGGGTGGTTCGGTCTCTTGCATGTGGTCTGCCTCTTTGTTCGAGAGGCGGTCTAGTTTTAGAGATGGGTGCCCTTCTTTCCACCCCTTTGTGTTTATTTTGTCAAGGCTGGCTTTGGGTGTCTCTATTCTTTCTCCCTCTTGGTTGTTTTTGGGTGCGTTCCTGTGGGTGAGTGTCTCGTTGGAGTGGACCCTTGACCAGTTCGAGTGTTCGTGGAAGTTGGCAGATCGGGACACTACGAATCTGTTGTTGTTATCAATGAATCTGTAGCCCTTAGTGCCCGGCTCGTAGCCCACAAACCTCAGTCTTTTTGATATTTTCTCCCCCTTTCTCCTCAGCTGCCTGGGTATGTGTACGTCAGCTGGTGCGCCAAATACGTGCAAGTGGGATATATTGGGTTTTCTTTTATAGAGCATTTCGTATGGGGTCATGTTGATGGAGCTTGACCACAGTCTATTTAGGGTGTAATTGGAGTAGTGCAGTGCTTCTGACCAGAAATGTTGCCCCATCCCTGCATCCTCTAGTGCGCACCTCATCATTGTCTGTAGCACCCCATTCCTTCTCTCCGCCACTGGGTTCTGGAATGGCGAGAAAGGTGAAGACTTGTAGTGTGTGATGCCTTGCCCCCTCAACCAACCGGTGAATTCACTGGCCATAAACTCTGAACCTCTGTCTGTCATAATTTGTCTTATTTTCATGTTGTGTTGCAGTTCTATCTTTCTGTGAAACTCCTTAAACCTCTGGAATGTTTCATTTTTGCGTTTGAGGGAATAGACATACCCATACCTTGTGAAATCATCGACAATGGTGAGAAAGAATCTCTTTCTATGTTTGATAGATGGTTTGAAAGGCCCTACTAAGTCCATGTGTACCAATTGAAATGGGTATTCTGTGGTTCGTTTGGATTTTCGGGGTATGGCCTTGACCTTAACCTTTGACCGCATACATATGGAACACTCCAAATAATTATCACATTTCTTTACTTTAAGTCCTTCAGTACAATCAGACATTTTCTTAACAATAGGGAAACTGATGTGCCCCAGCCTCCTGTGAAGGAGGTGGGCGCAATTATCATGCAAGGGTTTTCCCAATGATACAGAGCTGTTTACACTTTGCTTGCTTTGCTTTATTTCCTGTTGTTCCCCCTCAACTCTTGTGTCTTCTCCTTCTCCTGGGTTGGTGTTTGCGTACATGTTTCCTTCCTCCCTTGCGTTTGGTGTAAAGTATGATAGCCCCCCTTGGTTGTATACGCTCCCTATTTCTTTCCCTTGTTGGATTATATAAGCTTTCCCTTTCTTGAATGTTACCTCTAGGTCTGTGTCTTGGGTTAGTCTGTTGACAGCTAGTATGTTAAGGGGTATTTCGGGTACGTATAATACCCCCTCTATTTTCCCTATGTGTGGTATGTGAGTGTCTCCCTTTCCCTGTGCTTGAACCCTGTTTTGATTGGCCACCTTGAGTTCGAGATTGGTCTTGCTGAGTGGTTCTACGAGTGTTGAGTTGTGTGTAGTGTGATGTGAGGCTCCTGAGTCTAGGAGCCATGTGTTTTGGTCCGTCTCGTGCAAGGAGTTGGAGTGGCCAGGTCTAAATCCGTATGTGGGGCCCGGGCTACCGTCCCTAGAGCTGTCCCTCCGTCCGTGTTGCTTTCTAGGGTTGGGGGACCACCCTCTCCCTCTCTCCCTTGAGTATCTGCGCTCGGGTGATCGCCCCCCTCTGTGTTCAGTGCGCCTCCTATCCCTGCTGCTCCTGGGGCAATCCCTTTTTATGTGGTTCTTGGACCCGCAGGAGTAGCACCCTGGGGCGTTCCCTGCTCTGTCTTGGAACTCTACCTTTCTGATTGGTCTATGTTCCCCTCTGACAGCGTGTCTGTCCCTTCTTAGGTTGTCTTCGGCTATGAGTTTGTTGGTTAATGCGCCTAGCGTGAGGTGAGGTAGGTAAAGGCTGTCTAGTTGTAGCACAAAGTGGTCCCAGCTGCTGTCTAGTGAATTTATTATGACGCTCTTCATGCTCTCTTCGGTGATAATTTCCCCCCTTTGCATGAGTTCTGCCCTGGCTGCGTTTAATTTGAGTATATGCTCACTCATGGGTACCCCTTGTCTGTGCTTGGCAGAATGGAACTCTCTAGATATCTTTGTGGTGGTAGCCCTGCACTGGCTGTAAAACATACCATATAACATTTGTAAAATTTCAGACACTGTGAGGTTATCATTAATGCTAGGGTACATTGTGGGGGGAATAGTGGCTATCATGATGCAGAATGCCTTGTGGTGTAGGTTATCAATCTCCAGAGACCAAGGCTTTTGAGGTGGTCTCTGAATCAAAAATAAGGCATTTTCCCTCCTAAAGGCAATCTGTAGATGCTGGCTCCAATCTATAATATTGCCCCCATCTAATTGTAGCTTTGGCATATTTGTACAAGCAGTCCCCACATGTCCACTGTTATTACTTACAGTGGATTGCTGTCCATGGTCCAGGTCATGACTGAACTCGCAATATGGCTTTGGAACGTCTGTTGCGAGTCTGTACTGACCTATCTCTATGTTTCTTCTTTCTCCTGCTGCAGGCTGCGACTGAGCATGTGCGAAGGCCATTTCGTTCTGGAAGCCATGGAGGAAGGTTCCTGCTGCTGCTGCTCCTGGGCCTAGGCCTAGGCCTACCGGTGGAGAGCTGGACTCACCCCTGGAGAGTCCGGTGCTCCCTCTGGGCGGCGGACACCACTGCTGGACGGCTGGACCTCCGGAAAAGAAGGGAAGAAGGTGAGGAGGCGAAGCGGTCGTAAGTGGAGGACGGTCGGCGATCAGCGGCGCGGTGGTCGTAAGTCGAGGACTCCTCGTGTCCGGCGGCCCGGCGGCTGTGGCGGCGATGGCGGTGGGTCCAGTCCTCTGCCCCTGGTCCTGGGGCCTTGGTCGGGTGGAGAAACCAGGCGGAGATCGTGGAGGAGGTGAGTAGTCGGTCCTTCTCCTTGCCCCTCGTCCTCGCGTCGTTGGTGCGGCGGGTCCTGGGTTCGAATCCTGCGGTTTGCAATTTTTGCAGGCGAACCAGTCTCGGCATTCGCGTTCTGTGTGGGTGGTTTCCTCGGGTGGCTGAGGGTCAGCTGGCTCATTGAGGCTGGCTCTGGTGCTCTCTTGGGTGCAGGATTTTTTCTTTAGTTTTCTGGCTGCCGCGGGTGGCTCGAAAGCGGAGCCAAAAGCCGCGGTCAGCGTTTTGATGGCATTTTGGATCTCGAGATCAGTAGGCGATCTCTCTTCTGCATTTGTTTTTCTTTTTGGGTTGCTCTCTGGTTGTTCCCGGCCTTTTTCTGGATCGGGGCCTTTTCGCGCCAGAGAGTTTGAATCCTGGCTCCCCATTGGCTGGTGGTCATTCCAAGATGGCCGCCGGTGAAAGGGCGCGAAAGAGGATTCGGCCACCTCGTGGTCATCTGGCTGGGCTGGCCTACCTCTTCCTCGTGCCATCTCCTCGTTTGTTGTCTCTGGGGCCTCGATTGCTGCGCCTTGCTGCTCGAAGAGGCTTTGCAGGTTCGCGATGAGGCTTCTTTCGTTATCATTTGTTTCCATCAGCTTCAGGATGGATAGCTTGAATTTATTTACTCTTTGTGCTGTTTTTCTTCCTAGGTTGGTACCTTTCTCTGGTGATCTCTCCTCATCAGAGTAGGAGCCTTCGCTGGAGTACAGCTCGGTGTCTGCTGGATTCTCCTCCGCTGTAGGATCCTTGGATGCTTGAAGCTCAGCCATCTTCTTGGTGAGTGCCCTCGTTTGTATTCTATCTGTTTCCTTGGGTAGGTTGCTTGGTTGGGGCATCACCTGTGAGTTATGGGCAAACCATCCTCTGCTACCATTTGTTAAGCGATGGACTTAGCCCAATTACTCACGAGACAAGCTATTCCTTTAATCAGTATTTATTGTAGGCCTGGAAGCTTCCTAGGCCCTAGGCATCACAGGTCACTGACCTCTGATCTCCTCTCCTCTAGGTGATCATCTGGAACTACTGGACAAGCACGTGGGGAGTGTTTATATACAAGGGAGGAGTGGCCAGGAGGTAAGGAGTGGCCAGGGGTCAGGTGGGGGTGTACATACTGTATTAACCCTTAAGGGGCTGGGCTTGAAGGTATAGGCACAGTTAGGCATTTACTCTGACAGAACAGTCAAGTAAAAATATAAACTACAAACATTAAAATACAATTAAAAAGATATATATAAATTTGGTCCCTGATTAAAAATAATAACAAACAATTTAAAACATTTTAATAAGTGTTAGGCCAGCCCGGCTTGCTGGAAAAAGAAGGTTTTAAGGGCACGACGGAAGGCACTGAGGTCTTGGATTCTCCTTATCTCTGGGGGCAGCTGATTCCAGAGTGTAGGTATCCCCACAGAGAAGGCCCTCCCCCTGGGGTCACCAGCCTGCATTGTTTGGCTGATGGCACCCTGAGGAGGCCCTCTCTGTGGGAGCGCACAGTTCGATGGGAGACCGTTGGTAGCAGCAGGTGGTCTCGAAGATAACTAGGTCCTATGCCATGGAGTGCTTTAAAGGTGATAACCAACACCTTGAAGCACACCCGGAAGACCACTGGGAGCCAGTGCAGCTCACGCAGGAGAGGTGTTGTATGGGAGCGCCATACAGCTCCCGTGACTACCCGCATGGCCACATTTTGGACCAGTTGGAGCCTCCGGGTGCCCTTCAAGGGGAGCCCCATGTAGAAAGCGCTGCAGTAGTCCAGGCGAAAGTTGACGAGAGCATGAGTGACTGCACAGGGAATCCCGATCAAGAAAGGGCCGCAACTGGCGGATCAGGCGAACCTGACCAAAAGTCCCCCTGGCAACAGCCGTCAGATGTTCATCCAAGGACAGCTGCATATCCAGAACAACTCCCAGACTGCGAGCCCTCTCTGAGGGGGCCAAAAACTCACCCCCAATAGTCAGAGATGGAGTCATCTGACTATATCGGGATGCCGGGAACCACAGGCACTCAGTCTTGGAAGGGTTGAGTTAATCTTGAATCATTGTCACAGCTGCAAGAGTCCTAGAACTGACCCACCCACCCCTCCAAAGAGAGGATGAGCAGTCTGAGGAAATTCTTGTATTAAGGTAGAATACAATAAAGCCTTTAATATTTAATATTTCATGTATGTATCCAGTTGCCTGTGCCTACAATCACTCTCTTACCCTCAAAAGGTTGTTATAGAGAAAAGCAAGAAAATGCTCTATATTCTATTTGAAATGCAAAATATACATCTTAAAACATAAATCAAATACTGCATTGTCCCTAAATCACAGCACTATTATAGGCATAGTAGTAGATGCAATGGTATTATGTATGTTCAATCATGTGCTGTGATATAGTTCTTTCTTAATTAAAATAATTAATTTAATTAATTAATTAAAATAATGTATAGGGAAACTGTTAAAAACAATGTAACAGGCATTTATACATATGGTTGTGTGTGTTTGCATGTTTTTTGTTACATACATATAAGCTACACTCTCAGGGAAACTGTTAAAAACAATGTAACAGGCATTTATACATATGGTTGTGTGTGTTTGCATGTTTTTTGTTACATACATATAAGCTACACTCTCATAGAGGATTTATAGGCACCTGAGGAAAAAAAACAACATTTTCAAATTTGTTTGTCTCTCATGGTGTTTCCTTGTCCTCTAAAACCTCTTGTCTTCACAAAATCTAGGTCAATTTTTCCATCATGTGCTTTTCATATGTATTGGACTTGAACTGCCATAATTCCCAGCTAAAAGGCTTATGCTGATAAAACGATAGATCTGGAAGTCCATTACAGTTTCATTATATCTTTGGGGCTTGAACTGCTTCCCTCCACCACTGTTAAAAAACCCATAGCAATTTTTTACTCATCAAGAAGGTATATGTCTTTTTCAAAGCTATTGCTTCAATTTATCTAATATTCTGGTTTGTAAAGAACGTACAAATCAGATCTTTTGGTCTCCATTGTACTGATCATATATTACAAATTAAGAGAAGAAATTCTTTATATTCTTTAACTGGATAATCCATTTCCAAACCATTTTGTTTTTCATATCAATACAGGTGTGAAATGTTCCCGGTACGGACTGGATCACCTGACCTGGTAGCGATGGTGGCAGGTGGTTCGGATAACCGGAAACAAAAATCCCTGCGCCCCGCTCCCCCATGCCCAGCTGAGCCGTACGATCATCAGAGGCTTTTTTAAAACTTTTAAAAGCATTTTTTCTACAACCTCTTCCGACGAAAAAATGCTTTTAAAAGTAAAAAAACCCCCTAATTTAATTTAATTTAATTTAATTTAATTTAATAATTTAATTTAATTAATTATATGCCATCCAACTCTCAAGGGACTCTGATGATCGCGCGGCTCAACTAGGATCGTCAGAGGCTTTTCAAAGCAATTTTTTCTTCAACCTCTTGGCGGAAGAGGTGGTAAAAAAAATGCTTTGAAAAGTCTCTGATGATCCCTGCTGAGTTGCCTGATTGGCAGAGGCTTTTCAAAGTATTAGAAAAAATGCTTTGAAAAGTTTAAAAAAAAAGTTGGCCACGCCCACCCAGTCACATTACACCCCCCATCAAGCCACGCCCACAGAACCAGTAGTAACAAATTTTACATTTCACCCCTGTTATCAATATTATAGTAAAAGTATGTACCTCAACAAGTGAAATTATGACATAATCATTTGACTTATTTAAAACTTTTTAGTTAACAACAACTAATATTAAAACTGATGAACACCAAATTAAATTACAGCTGAAGAACAGTTTGCCTTCAGAAGTTGTAGATGTTTCACCCCGGGATGTTTTTAAAGAAAATACTGGACAGCCACCTGCCTGAAATGGTGTAGTGTCTTTTGCTTGAGCAGACATCGGACTAGAAGACCTCCAAGGTCTCTGCAGCTCTATTCTAATTGATGTTTAATCATCATTCAATATACCTTATACCAATATGCTGCTTAAACCTGAAAGAAAAGAGATGGATACAACCATAAAGGGTTTGGAATGGCCATCATTTCTCTGGCTATAACATTTGCAAATAAAGCTTATTAAAAACCGTGATCAGTCCACAATTTACTGTTATATTACTTGTTCATTTGTTTATATAATTGATACAACTAAGTACAAAAATATAGAAATTATTATAACCAGTGCTAAAACTCTTAACAGTGACACATGATTGTTGTGATTCAGTGTATAGCAAGATGGTGAGTGTAATTAAATGAAGAACAATTACTTACAATTAATTATTAATTAATTAATTAACGATCATGATAAAATTGATGATAATGATGATGTAAATAAAAAGGTCATTGCTCACATTGCTCCTGGCCCAACCAGAGACCTGGGTTGGGCCAGGAGGGGGGTTCCCCCTCATAGAGATGTGCCCACCGGGTTTCCGTGCATTTCATCAGCCAAGGGCCCAAGGTAGGGGTGGGGGGGTGGCGGTCATTATGAAGGAAGGTCTCGATCCTAGGGAGGCCACTGTACCTCAGATAGCCAGATGTGAGTCTCTCCTTGTGAAATGGGGTCATGGGATGCAGGTGGGCTTGCTGATTGCGTGCCTGGCTCCCTGCCATGCAACAGTGGCCCTGCCCAAGCTCCTCAACATTATAGCTGGGTGGCAGTTGATACCCCCAGGCTTTTGGTCATGGGGGTATCCATCGGTGAAACCTTGGAGGTGGCTCGGGAGTTCATGGCTTCCATGACAGCCATGGACCTGACTCAGTTAATTCATGGCCCTACTCACACAGGAGGACACACTCTGGACTTGGTTTTTGTCTCTGGTCAGTGGATGAATGGCCTAGATATAGAGGATATAGTCATTGAACCCTTGTCATGGTCGGACCATTCTCTCCTTAGGCTTGACTTTCTGACTGCTATACCCCACCGCAGGGAGGCGGAACCAATTAGGTGGTTCCGCCCCAGGCGCCTGATGGATCCTGATTGGTTCCGGATGAGCTTGGGCCATTTCCTGAGACTCTGGCTCACAACTCAACTGAAGACCTGGTGGCTGCCTGGGATAGGACGGCTGCGAGTGCTTTGGATCAAGTCATGCCTTTGCGGCCTCTGACCCGGCACCCAACCTGCCCAGCTCCTTGGTTCTCTGAGGAGCTGAGGGAGATGAAGCGCCGGAAAAGATGCCTAGAGAATGGTTGGAGGGCTAGTCACTCCGAATCTGATCAAACACTAGTGAGATCTTATATTAAGATCTACTTAGTGGCAATAAAAGCGGCAAAGTGTAATTACTTTTCCGCTCTTATTGCATCGGCAGATAACTGCCCAGCTGTCTTGTTTATGGTGACCCGCTCTCTTCTCCATCTGGGACCGTGGGAGGATCCCTTGCAAGGGCGAGCTGAGGATTTTGCACAGTATCTGCACGATAAAATCGCTCAGATTTGGGAAGGCTTGGACTCTGGGTAGGTCCTGGCAAGGTGGCTGAGGCGGGTCTTGAGAACGTTATCTGGGATGAGTTTGACCCTGTGACCCCCGAGGACGTGGACAGGATGCTGGGGAGGCTGAACACAACCACATGTTTATTGGACCCATGTCCCTCCTGGTTGGTGCTGGCTACCAAGGAGGTTACACTGGCTCCAGAGGATTATAAGTGCTTCTTTGTGCGAGGGTTTCCTGCCTCCCACCTTGAAAGAGGCGATGGTGAGCCCCTCCTCAAGAAGCCTTCTCTGGACCCGTTTTGGCAAATTATTGTCCAGTCTCCAACCTTCGCTTTGTGGCGAAGGTTGTTGAGAGTGTGGTTGTATGACAGCTCCGCAGTACCTGGATGAAACTGTTTATCTAGATCCGTTCCAGTCCAGCTTCAGGCCTGGATAAAGCACGGAAATAGCATTGGTTGCGTTGGTTGATGATCTCTGGAGGGATCGGGACAGGGGTTGTATCTCTGTTCTGGTCCTATTAGACCTCTCAGTGGCTTTTGATACCATCGACCATGGTATCATGCTGCGCTGGCTGGAGGGACTGGGAGTGGGAGTGGGAGGCACCATGCTACGGTGGTTCTCCTCCTATCTCTCTGACCGGTCGCAGTCTGTGTTGGCAGGGGGCAGAGGTCAACCTCAAGGCGCCTTGCTTGCGGGGTGCCTCAAGGGTCGGTCCTCTCGCCTCTCCTGTTCAACGTTTATGTGAAGCCGCTGGGTGAGATCATCTGTGGTTTTGGGGTGCAGAGCCATCTGTACGCTGATGATATTCAGCTGTACATCTCCACACCAGACCACCACAACGATACTCTTGAAGTGATATCCCAGTGCCTGGAGGCCATGCGAGTCTGGATGGGGAGGAACAGGCTCCGACTCAACCCTTCCAAGACCAAGTGGCTGTGGCTGCCAGTGTCCCGGTATAGCCAGCTGGTGCCATCGCTGGCTATTTGGGGTGAGTCATTGGCCCCCACAGAGAGGGTGCACAACTTGGGTGTCCTCCTGGATGCACGGCTGTCTTTAGAAGAGCACATGACGGCCATCGCCGGGGTGGCTTTCTATCAGGTTCGCCTGATACGCCAGTTGCGCCCCTTTCTGGATCAGGACTCCTTATGCACGGTCACTCATGCTCTCGTCACTTCTTGCCTGGACTACTGTAATGCTCTCTACATGGGGCTCCCCTTGAGATGCACCTGGAGGCTCCAGCTGGTCCAGAATGCAGCCGCGCGGGTGATTGTGGGGGCAACATGGCGCTCTCACGTAATACCTATCCTGCGCAAGCTGCACTGGCTCTCGGTGGTCTTCTGGGTGCGCTTCAAGGTATTGGTTCTCATCTTTAAAGTGCTCCATGGCTTAGGGCCCGGGTACTTATGAAACCATCTTCTGCCGCTGGTAACCTCCCACCGGCCAATACGCTCCACAGAGAGGGTCTCCTCAGGGTGCCGTCGGCCAAGCAGTGTTAACTGGCGGCCCCCAGGGGGAGAGCCTTCTCTGTGGGGGTGCCCGCCCTCTGGAATGAGCTACCCCCAGAGATACAACTGATCCCGGATCTCCGTACTTTCCGCAAGGCCCTGAAGACTTTTTTATTTCTGCAAGCTGGGCTGGCTTGAAGAATTTTGTAGTGGGTAAATTTTATAGGTAGGGGTTTTAAATTGGAGAGCCAAATTAATTTAATCTGGTTTTAATTATTTTAAATTTTATATTGTTTGCATTTTAACTTTTGGCTGTTCACTGCCCTGAGTCCTTCGGGAAAAGGGCAGTATACAAATTTAACAAATAATAATAATAAAAATAATACATAACCTTCCCATTGGTGCTATTTTAAGTAGGACCAAGTTCAAAGGTTTCAAAAGCTAGTGGAAGAAATATTCCAACAAATACTTCTGCCTTAAGCTATATCTCCACTTGTTTTCAAAAGCAAATAGATTTTTTTTTGTCAACAGCCATATCCTTGCGTACAAGTGTTTTAAACCCCTAGGTTTATAGGTCACCGAAGGTCAATTTAGTTGTGAATGAAGTTCTGCCAGCTATGAGTTGCTTTTTCTGTCCCCAATAAGTGCATTTGTGATTCTCTACTGCTTCTGCAACAAAGGCATTTATGTGACTATATGTTAGCTCCTTTTTATTACTTGGGGGGTGGGGGACACTTTGTCTACTACAACATTTTATGTGCACTCCATGGGTTATTTCCAGGTGCTGCTGATCACAGCCGTTTGCTTCTTTGAAGGATTTGAGATGTCTGGGTCTAAAATAAAATAGACAAAAGTTCTATCTGCTCCCTTACAGCCTAAATTATCTATTACAAATACAGTAGAGAAGTCATGAGTGGAACAGAGTGGGAGGGAGATAGTCCAGTACTTCTCACAACCCTCCCACTGTGCCGATAATCTGTCACTCAGGCTGTTGCTGAGTATACATCCATTGTTCTTCTGAAAGAGCACTAAACCTATATCCAAAAATGCTGACAGGTCAAGGAAGCATAGGAGGAAGTTGCAAGGTGTGTAAGGTGTGTAAGGCATCTGAAAGGCTCCTCACCTCAGAATTTCTCTTGCCCTGCTTAGTAGCTTTAAGGACTGCTCCTGCTGTTTGTTTTGCAATGAGTACATATAGTCTTTGATTTACAACCAATTCATTTAGCAACCATTCAAAGTCACAAAGGCACTAAAAAGGGGTGGCTTAGGACACCAACTCTCACACTTATGACAATCACAGCATCCCCTTGGTCACATGGGCTTGCAGCAATCAGCTTGTATTTATGACGGTTGCAGCATCTTGAGGTCATATGATTGCCTTTTGAAATTTTACCAACTGGCCTCTGACAAGCAGTCAATAGTAGAACAACTGCAATGATTTGCTTAAGCACTGTGATAAAAAGGATTGTTGGGCACAACTAAGGCTAAGAACCATCTTGCTTAGCATTAAAAAGTTTTGGTCATAAAACAAGGACTATTGGTATGTTATACGGGCATGAATTTTAAGACTGGTTGTTAGGATTTCTTTAATGCAGTGGTTAGAGAGACATGAGATGAGCTATTACAGTGGTTCCCAAAGTGCCCTGGGGGGCAGTGGGATGCCTTAGGGAGGCGGTAAGAAGCAAGGGGGCGCTAGAGGCAAAAGGGGGCAGCAGGGGAGTGCTAAGTGGCAAGGAGGGTGGCCCCCACCCTTTGGCCTGTGCAGTTGTCGAGACATCCCACTCGACACCTCGGGGCTTCTACAATTATACAAGAATGTACCTGACAAGACGTGGCACATTTGAGCTGAAGGGGGGGGAAACACGTGCACGGTGGTGGAGGTGATGAGAATCTGGTAGGCGGCCAGTCACTCCGCGGCCGCGATAGGGCGGGGTTCTGATACCGCTCTTTAATGCATGTGAGTGACGTGGAAGCTTGGTAACCACTGATTGGGCAGCAGCGTTGGCACGACTATTTGAGGGCGTTGGATTGCAGTAAAGCCCAATGCCGACTTTGTGTTATCATTACTCTGACCTCAGCATTGACTGCAGCAGGCTGAGAAGATGAAATAAACCTGGATCCTGTTCAAGACGTCTGTTTACAGCATGGTTTGTTCCAAGCCTGGCGAGCAACCTGAGAGAAAGTTGGCGTTTCCCCCTTGCCGTTGTGTGCCTTACAATCAGAGGAGGTGATGGCTGAGGGCGCAACGGACGAGCCGCTGGGGGCTGGAGAAGCAGAGGTGGAGGCCACCCCTGTCTTGGATACCCGGGAGATGCACAGCGCTGAAGAACTGTCTTCTGTCTGGCCGAAGGAGAAACCCCTCCCGCAGCTGAAACAAGACTGGGCTGCAGCAAGCGGGGGGAGGACGCTTCTGGAGACTGGTGGCATAGCCACGCCCTGGTTGGGGCTCAGAAACCATTAACCCCTTACCCCCCGGGCCCCAGCTTCCAAGGCTGGAGGGAACGGAAGTGGATGGACGACGAGTAGGGGGATTGGAGCATCCACCCTGGATGTTTTGAGGGAAAAGTTCAGGGAAGCCAGCTTCCGGGATGCTGTTTCGTGGTAGCCATGGCCTGCTGGAGGAGACGCAGGTGACGCTTGGCAGGGGAAACCAGGACCTGAAATGTGTTTCTAGCTGGCAAGCCCCAAGTTACGAGTGGGGAAGGCATCTGGCAGGGAGCAAGCAATGGAGCGGGGCTTCGCAGGGCTCCACCCCTCTTCCGTGGATGGTGCAGCCCGTGGCATGTGGGATGGGCAATGGCAGGGGGGTCAAGGGACTACTCAAGCAGTGGCCAGGGCCACGCAAACCAACCTCGGTGGGTAGCGGATGGAATAACGCCCAATGGGAGTGGCGCCGGTCCTCCACCCCTGTGGACGCCTGGAGTCTGGCAGCACCAACAATAGCAACTGTGGGGCCCTCCTCCGATCCAAGCCACATTTGACGGGAGTGCTGATAGGGTTTCCATCTTCCTCAGCCAGATACTCAGTCATATGGACTTGTATGGGCGACTTTATCTGTCGCCGTGGGCTATGGTCATTGCCATAACTGCAGTCTTGCAGGGAGAGGCAGCCAATTGGGTTGCTGACCTGCACTGCGAACACGTTAAAGAGCTGGCCGACATCGGGTTGTTCCTTGAGGCGTTGAAAGTACGCTTTGAGGATAGTGCTCGGGTCCAAGTGACCGAAGGAGAATTACTCACTCTGCGACAGAGAGGATGGGCGGTCAAAGATACGTGAAAGAGTTCTTCACATTGGCGGCGAGGCTGCGCACCTGGCCGGAATGGCTACTCGTGCATCAGTTTCATTCCAGGTTGGATAGGGAGGTGCGGCAAGCGTGCATTTACCATGGTTTACCACCAAAACTAGCGGAGTGGTTCAAAGCAGCAGTCGAGGTGGAATTGGGGCTGAGAGAGTAGGGGGACTCCTGGTAGGGGGAGCCGCCTGTTGAGACGCCCCACTCGACACCTCGGGGCTTCTGCAATTATACAAGAACATACCTCACAAGACATGGCACATTCGAGCTGAAGGGGGGAAACACATGCACGTTGGTGGGGGTGATGACAATCTAGTAGGCGGCCTGTCACTCCGCGGTCACGATAGGGCGGGGTTCTGATACTGCTCATTAATGCATGTGAGTGACGTGGAAGCTCTGTAACCGCTGATTAGGCGGCAGCGTTGGCGCGACTATTTGAGGGCGTTGGGTTGCAGTAAAGCCCAATGCCAACTTTGTGTTATCGTTACTCTGACCTCAGCGTTGACTGCGGCTGGCTGAGAGGACGAAATAAACCTGGATCCTGTTCAAGGAATAAATATGGCAAAAAGGAAATATAGACACTGTAAATTTAATTGAAATTACTAAACACTGTTTAAATCTGTGAATCGACCAAATACTCTGTTCAAAGAAAATACATTGTATGTTTGTATGTGTGTTTCTAATTATTGCTATTTATTCATATTTGTTCTCTTTTATTCTTTACAGTTCAACAATTCATTCTTTATCTTAATATCTTTATATTTGTTTGGGGTTGCCTTTCGTCCATTTCATCTTTTTTTATTGTACAGCAATCTTTCTCCTCAAACCTACCACCTCTCTCTCTTCTTTCCTTCTTACTTTCTTTTCCCCCTTCTTCTCCTCCTCACTTCCTCTTCCTTTCTCCTTCTCCTCCTCTTTTCCTCCCTCTCTTACCCTCACTCCTACTCTAATTTCCCTTCCCTTCCTTCCTCCCTTCTCTTCCTTCCCACTCTCTCCTTCCTTCTTCCATCTCTCTTCTCCTTCCTTCATCCCTCTCTATTGCTGTAATCATTTTCAATTTTATATTTTCCACTATGGAGTCCAGGCAATCCCAGTCTTTCTTTCATTTATCAAGTATATTTCTCAAAATTTCCCCTCATCTTTTTAATTATTAGCAGTATATTTCATCGTATTCCATTTTTTCTATTGAACCCAGTGTAATCATCTTTATCTTTTTCAATTATTTCCTTTTCAATATTAGCTCCTTGTTTCTCTTACTTCTCATTCATCTTTTCTCTTTCTTTTTTTTTTTGCAAGCTAATCAATTTTCTGCTTCTTTGTTTACCTTAAATGCCTCCCTTACTTTCTGAAACATCTCCCTTAGTGGTTAATATTCATCTTCCCAATTCTCCATATTTTCCATTTTAAAAGGCTAGGATTTTTAAGCTTATTCTTTTCATTTACATATGTGTGTGGGGGGGGGGTGCTTTTCAAGGAGCCACAAGGGGGGCTAAGAGCAGAGTCATTCTGACAGTGTCTTTTAAAATTGCTTGGAAGACCCATTTTTTCCTTAACAATAATGGTTTGTATAGTTTGGAATAAAACATATACAGTACCTGGAAAAAGTATTTGCAAAACCTGGACAGAAGGAAAAGAAAGGCAGGACTGGACTCATTAACAGTACCTAGTTAGTTCATTGTTATCAGTGACTCTCACTGATTCTAAACAATTTTAAAACTGGGATTGGTGACTACTGAAATTTAAATATTCAACACTGGTCTCAGAAATCTTTGATTTGAACTATTCAAATAACAACAGAAAACCCAATACAGTTCAGTATGAATTGGCTTTCCAATCCTTCCCTGATGCATTTTTTCACATTGGTTATCTAGTTTAAATGCCAAAGAAAAATCAATGATATATTTTTCAAACCTTTGGAGTCAATTCACACTGCTCAAGTAAAATTAACAGATGTGAATTAAGTTTTAGCTTAAAAATGGAGCTTTAATTCCAGAAGTCCATTCTTTAAACTTGGACTTCTGGAATTAAAAGGCTCTGGATTAAATGGTACTCCAGACAAAAGATGGAGAAGAGTATCTTGCTTTTAGACATGATAATAGCTGTCTAGAAAGGTGAGCTGTGAGCTATTTTGACATCATCAGAAATTTAATTTATTCCCTGTTAAAAATGCAAAGACAAGAAGTACAAGGAGCAAATAAAAGACCTTCATGTTGGGGTTGGTTCTGGACCAAATCTTACTTGTGGGACAGAAATCAGCTCTCAGCTCTCCTTATGACTTCTTGAAAAGCATCCCCCCACCTGAGCTCCACCGCCTGAGGAGGCAGGGGAGGACTGTAGGTTGATCCTAAGGGGGTCTGAGAATGGGTATGAATTCATCCCACAGCCCTTTCCATCCTCTCTGTGAAATTGCTTTCTCCCACTCACTGGTGGTCAGCAAATTCAAAAGGAACCCCCAGCTGAGAATCACTGCTGTAGATTGGTTGATTCAGGGGATTTCTTTAGTGTTAACGAATAGTGTTAGCTATTTTTGTTACAGGGATAGATTTGTATTGGAGCAGCCTGCAGGCCTCCCAAAGGCTCTGCAAACCCTGTTTTTGCGAAAAACAGGGACATGCGGGGCAAGGCTTCAGGAGGCCAAAAAATGACTGTATTCCGTGTAATTTACTGTTACTATCTTCCTTAGTGGGTCATGCAAACCGCCATTCCAAACAATGCTATTTATAGGGCGTGGGGTGGGGCAGTGGTGGGTTGCCCCGGTTCTCAAGAACCGGTAGTAAAACCGGCAGGAGGCCTCGCCCACCAACCCCGACATCACCAAAACACTTCTGCGCATGTGCAGAAGAGCATGTGCAAGCAAAGTGAGTGTGTGTGCGTGGCCCGCTGCAAACTGGTAGTAAAGGTAAGTAGAACCCACCCCTGGGTTGGGGGCACTGAAGATGAGTTTGTAGTATCAAGGGGGCAGTAGACTGAAAAAATTTGGGAACCACTGAGCTATTAGAATGGCTTTTTAGAGTTTTTTTTACAAGAAACTAGCTAGTTTTTATGACATAATACTACATATAGTGGTATACACATGGCAAAAATAAGTGCTATATGTCATTAAAGCTTCTTGTGCTGTTGCACGCTCTCTCTCTCTCTCTCTCTCTCTCTCTCTCTCTCTCTCACACACACACACACACACACACACACACACACACACCACAGATGTAAGGAGTCTTTACTATTCTGAGCTTGAATTGGCATTCCCCAGCAATTCCCTGTACCAGCAGCACCTCAACTGCAATGAGTTTTAACAGGCTACTCAAATGAAGCCAACACTAGGCAAAGGCAAAAGCAAGATCCCAAAGCAAAGGCAAGTTCCAAGACAAAAGTAAATCCACAGGCAAATCCACAGGCAAATCCAAAGGCAAAGGCAAGGCAAGGCAAAGGAAACAGCAGAAGAGACACAATCCGAAGTTCAAGGCAAGCACACACAGCAAGGAAATGAACGCATTGTTCCCAACATCGTCTCCATCTGTCTGCTGTACTAAATAGTAACCTGTCAAGAGGGATGAGGCTGCCTCCTCATGAATAATCTGGCTGACCTTCTTAGCTGCTCCTGCCTTTCCTCTGCCCTATGTGTTCTTGGATCAGGTGTAGAAAGCATTTCCTCTTCCTCATTGCGCACCAGTTGCAGCTGCATGCTTTTCCACCTGAAGTCTCAGGACTGTCCTGCTGCAGCTGTGCTTCAACCAAATCAGATGGCTTCTTGGAATCATTGACCAACTCCCTTCCTGATATGCCTGGAAATGGTTCGTCTTCCTCTGAGCTGACATCTGGAGTGTTATCTGGGGAAGCATCCAGGGGAGTTATCACACTTCTGCATTGATCTCAACTGATGTGACTGTAATGGGGCCTTTCAATACATTAATCATAAAGAAGAAAAACTATAAGAATTTTAATCTTACTTTTAAATCCAGATCCAAGATCATAAAATTCCATTACCACAGGAAAATTTGCTTTGCCTTGGAATTGGGCCTATTATTGCTCTCCCATGCATCCTGTGCTTGAATTGTCTGTCAGCCCTGGAGGCCATCTTTTTCTTTGGATCTTCAGGTCTGCCACACTTAATGCTGTGAGAAATTGGGAGGGGGCTTGCATGGAGTTACAGGCATATCTAGCCATAGTAACATTCTCTGAGAATCAAGGATATCCAGCCTGCACCTGGAGTGGTGTGACTGGGAGGCATCTCCAGTTGGGGCGGTGTATTGATTGGACCATGTGATGGACATGTGGGTGCAGAGAGAAAGGTCTTTGACTTTCTTTTGGGTGGAGAAAACTTGGAAACTTTCAGATTCGGGGTTTCCCAGTTGTGCCAATATGACATCTCTAATAAAATGGAATTTTGAGGAACTTCTAGCCTTGGACTCTTCTTTCTTTGGGGGTGTTACTTGGAACCCTGACGTTGTCTTCCATAATCTTATACTACTCTAATAATAAATTCATGTCTGCTCTTTCAAATCTTGAAATCATGTATTGTTTTAAAATCAAGAGGTGTCATACTGTTTCTCTGGGTGGAAAAATAAGTTATAGGATATGATAATTTCCTCAAATAATTGAACATTATTGGATGGCATAGGAAGATATGTTTCTTAGTGAAGTTTTATTCTTTGAACCTGAAGGTCTAGAACAGAGATGGAAAACATGTGGTAATGAGAATGTCTGTGGCTCCCAACAATTAATTTTAGGAGCTTTCCAAATATTCTGAGATCATACCACTGTAATTCGGAAATAAAATGACCAAATTTGATTTGCACAATTTTTTAGGATTCCACTACACACAAATTGAGGATCAAAATGTTTTTACACATCAATTTTCATATTGATGTGTTTAAAATGGTCTGAAATCTCCTAATAGGGAGATTTTCAAAGAGATCGTTGGAGTATGTCCACTGTGGCTCTTGGAAGTGAAATTCCTAAAATGAAAGGTTTATTTTCCCCTGAATTAGAAACTTATTCCGAAAAAGACAAAAGAGGAGAATGGAAAGTTAGTGAGTGTTATAACATTTCTAAATGGCAATGAATCACTCAGAAGCAGTGAAGTAATAATTAATTCCTTTATTTTTGGATTCTAGATCCAAGGGTCTTTGAGGACCCCTCTTCTTTAAATGGGCTGGATCTTATAAGGAATTTTCTTTAATATTCTGCTTCCATTTTCAGAGAAAGAAAATAGAAATGACCCAATCAAATCTTATGGACTGGATGACCCAGGAACAAACTTAAGTACTGGGCTAGAATTAATCCAATTTGCCAACAATTCTTGGATCTAGATTCACTAATACCCACTCACATGAGCATTATTGCTATCTAGTTGAATATTAGAAATTAGAGACTGAATATAACTATTAGTAGCTAATAATAGATAGTTATAGTTTTTATTATTTATTAACATTTATTATTTATTCATCCTTGTTGGAAGCAAAACCTTCCAAATATAAGCTTATGAAATTGATTACTTTTTGCTCACAGTCTGATAGACTTCACAGATACACTGATCCTTTGTTGTTGACTGTGATCTTATTTATCATCTTGTCTTTGCTCTCTGGAACCTTGTTTAGTACACAAGGGTTTGGCTTTTGACTTCTGATTGAACTTAACAAATATTTTCCTATGGTATATGAGAAATCCCTTTTGGAATTAATTCACTGATTGTATAACTATTGTTCAGCTGCTTTCAGATCTTCTCTGATTTCCCATATAAAGCACTGGAAATTTGCCCCAATGGCTTTGATACACAATCTATGTCTGTACCCCACTTAGTGAGTTCAGGGAGTATTTTGTTTCTATAAAGGACAAAATGCAATTCCTCTGTAAGCCCTTAGTAGGCCTTATTTGTGTGCAGATTCTTACCAATAGTACTCAAATGTCTAAGGGTTTGCAAGACCATGCCAGAAAAAAGACTTGCAAGATTTAGCCTTCCTGTCCTTTTTCCAATGAAAATACATGAAGAGAAATCTAGAATTATATGTAAGTCCATTTGCTTTTTGATATTACCGCATCATTTCCACTTCTGGCAAGGAAATGTTGCTGAGGTTAATTCTGGGCACTCTTTCTCTGAGCACATTGGCACCTTCCTCTAATTTTGATAGAGGCCTCATTCACGAAAAGAGACATGGCAGCCTAGCGGCCTTCCAGTTCTTCTCACAGTCTTATTTGTTGAGTCTCTCAAGCTGCTGTCTGAACATATAAACATGTTACACAGGCAGCATACTAGATGAAGGTGAAGCACAGATGATTATATTTAAGGGCTTACAATAGCCATTAGGAGCTTTTTAACCACAGGTCCTGGCAAGGCAAAAGGTGGGCGTCTGACTGCCTGTTCTGGCTACTCTGTCAATTGACTTTCTCTTTCTTCTCCATTGAAAAGCGGCCAACTGTGTCAACCCAGTGGCAATGAAAAAAGCCCCACCCCATCCCCCCCGGGTCTAAAAACATACATAATAGGATTATAAGATTTGGGGCATATAATGTTGCTGGAGATTATTTATTTGGAAAGTTGATTTTGTTTTAGTGAAAAACAAGCATCAGTCAGCACACTTGGGAGTTCTGATTCCCACACCCCCACTCCCTTGCCAGATACAATCATTCTGGTTTGAAAGACATGATTGCCTTTTAATGTGGAAATTTAATGTGGAAAACAAGGTTACACTAGGAGGGGGAGGAGGAGGAAGTGAGATTAAACTCCTTTTCTATAACAAAGTCACTTTGAGATATGCAGAACAACACCCTGACAGTGTCCAGATCCCCTCCTATTCCTTTATATATCAGAACAGACAGAAAACAAGGAAATTGTGCTACCTCTTACTTGTAACTTCTGTTACATCTCTAAAAAAAATAAGAAAGGAGATGGCAGTATTGGTGGTTGTACAGAAATTAAGCCTCTCTGTGTGTACACATGTGTGTGCATTTTAAGAAAAATAAATAGACTTCAATTGCCTTCCACCCAGAAAATGCAGGAAAGGGGTAGCAAGAAGAGATATTGAGAGAGAGAGAGAAAAGATTGTAGTCAATGCCATCAAGATATTGGGACAAAATAATCTCCCTTGTTCTTTTTGATAGCTCAGCAACCCAATTGACAGCCCACAATTTGGCATATTCAAACAGGGTTTGGATTTGGAGGCTACTAGACATCCTTCTTCAAATGGATCAGGAAAATAAGCAATATTAATAATAACCATAATAAAGAGTCTTGTCATTTTAAAAGGCAATCTTCCTAAGGACATAAAGAGAATATGAGAAAGGGTGAGGAAACCCACTTTTAGCAAATGCCTATTTCAGAAGCTTTGAGCAAAAGAAAGATGCTTTTGAAAACATTGGCAGAAGGCAAAACTGAAACATTTGTCAGATTTCTCCACCACCACCACCACCTTCCCCTCCTCTTCGTCCCCCACTCCCGATATCTTTTTGCTCATTTTTGTGGATAAGATCAGTGGTGGGTTCACACCGGTTCACACCGGTTCTATAGAATGGGTAGTAAAATCAGCGGGAGGCTCTTCCCACTGACCCTGACGACATCAAAATGCTTCTGCACATGCACAGAATAGTGTGCGTACACATGAGCGAAGCCAGCACGTGTGCATGGCCCCATTGTGAACCGGTAGTAAAGGTAAGTAGAACCCAATCTTGGATAAGATCTGGCACAGTTGCAAAAATATTATCTTTCTAATTCTTTCCATAATAATAAAGAGGATCCATAATTTTCATTGATAAATTTCTTACATCCAATATTGTTTACCTACAGAGGGCACTCCACCAATGTGTTTCATATGTTTGCAATTATATTGGTAGATAATATTATCTACTGACTTTGGGCTATATCTCTCTGATTAACAGCTGCTGGGGCACAGGTCTTTTCGCTGTTAATGCCAGAAGGGCTGAATCAACTAAATGTTCTCCAGATTTATCACAACGTAATCTTCTCTTATGTCTTTGTACTCTTTTCCTTCTCGTTTTTGCTTTTTCCTGGAAAATTTCTAAAGAAAAAGTTGCTATACAGTCTTTCTGTGCAGCATACCTAGACTGCAGTTACAAGAAGAAATTAATTAATTAATTAATTAAGCACTTCTTAAATAAAATATAAATGGAATAATGGAGATATAAGGATAAGATTGGAGAAGGAAGCAGAAACATACAGGAACGTGGATCTCCAGAGAAAAGTTACTTCTGGCTTCTTTTAACTTGAAAGCACTACTGTACTACTTTCTCATTACATAGTTTTAAATGGAGAAACTTTGCAGAACCAGTGATTCCCCATTCTAGTTTACAATGATACAAAAGATATTTCTATTATCTGTGAAGCTTGTTTATTTTTTCCACAACCAGCAATTGTAGAAGTTCATTCCCAAATAGAATGACAGCCAGTTGAAAAAAGGTCGCTCTGTGAGTGAGAGGGACAGTCTCTAAATTTGAATAGAAAATAAATAAATAAATAATCTTGCCAAAACTTGCCAAATAAAATTGCTAACATTAGCAATGATGATGGGAACTGCTTGTGATCAGAAGGGTGGGATTATTATTTTTATTGTTTGTATATTGGGTTTTTATTTTTGTAAGCTGTCCTGAGTTACTGGCAGCGAGTGGGTGGCCAAATAAATGAATAAACAAATAAACAAATAAATAGTAACCAACTAGCACCAGAGATAGCAGGCAGGCAAGGATACAACTGACATTATCAGGATTCAGATAGTGGCTGGAAGATTCCAAATTAACTTGGTGATAGATATGAAGATAAAGAAGAAATTTATGAAATTTATGAAACTCTTCTAGAACATGCAGTACAAAAAAGAAGAAGAAATCCAAATCTCCATTTTAAGAAAGCAGATAGGGTTTAGGGGCTGATCTAGTAAAAATACTGGACCAGCTTTCCAATTCCCTTGAAATTGTCATTTTGAAAACTTTTACAGCTCTACCTAATCAGACAAAACTGAGGAATCGAAAGTGGATTTGCCATGAAGTATGAGAGAGATAATCACAGACTTGAAATTTTTACAAATCTCTCTTCTTGAGTGGTGCCTCAGAAATATTCCTGAATCCATCCATATCCGTTCATGGAGACAGATAAGAGATTAATGTACAAATGAAGTTCTCAGTGTGATTAATCCAATTCACATTTGAATTGCAAGCCATAATACCAGTTATGTATGTCTGTATGTATATGTGTTTGTATGTATGTGTATGTATATGTATATGTACGTGTGTGTATGTGTATATATATGTATGTATTATGTACATAGGTAAAAAAAAAAGATAATGGTTTCCCTGTACAATCATGCCTGACTCTAGGGTGCAACCCGTTTCTTGGTCGAAGAAGTTAGCGTTATTTGAAGATATTTTATGTGGTCATGGGACCAGCATGGCTATACACCAAAGGTAACAGAATGCTGTTACCTTCCCAACCAAAGTGGTACCCATTAATCTACTTGTATTTGCATGCTTTCAAACTGCTAGTGTGAGCAGGAGCTGGGGAAGAACAGGAGCTCACCCCTTTGCACAGCGCTCAAGCTCAGCGTCTTTAACCGCTGAGCCATAATGCCCCCTATGTACACTGTATATGTACCTAATATATACATAACACATAATACAGATACAGGTTTATCAGTGAAGCAGTGAAGTGTTTAAGAAGTATGCAATAACCAATTAGTTTTTAAATCAGATAGATGAATTTTAAAGGATCCATCTATTAAGTATGTATTAAATGCTTTCTTTGACATCAGCTTAGTGAATTTCATGTGCTGTCCTGCTACAAGATTTTCAGGATCTTCACTTTTTTAGGCATGTCAAAAGTAGTAGAATTATAAAAGAACATGAGACATATATTGTAAAGAAAATATATAAGGCTGAACTGGCATGGTCATTTAAAATGTGTTATAGGTACTATATATTTTAATAATTATTTTTTGGGCATTCTATATTTGCTAAAAGTGTATATACTTACATTGGGTAGAGTGTTTTGGGTAGATTTGATAGAGATGGATATTTTATAGTTAAGGTATTTATTTTTGGTTTTTTAATTGTTGCTGTTTTAATATTAATCATGTTATAGGGGCTATATTAATTTAGTTTATTGGTAAACATGTAGATTTAAGGAATGCCATTTCCGATGAAGTGTATATTTTATAAGAATGTAAAGTTTAATGTATAATTGAGATTAAGAATTTTTTGTTATGATGAATAGAATGGAAGAAATATGATATTTTTAAAGAATTATATTATCAAGATAATATAATTATACTATATTATCAAGATAATGCAACGTACAGAGAAGAAACAAAATGAATAACAAAAAAGTGGATTGAGAACAATGAATTGATGGAGACATTAAAATTGAGTATTCTGCTGATTTTAAGATTTTGTTTAGGTTTATTTTTAAACTAGAAATTAATTGTAAAAATTTGTTTGATAATGATAAGCATTTTTAAATTAATTGCTGTATAATTGGATTTGTTTTAAGATTGTAGAAATATTGTACACACTGTTAGATATTGGTTATATTATGTTTAAATTAAAGTAAGTTATTACCTGATTATATTTGTATCTGTACGGAGGTAAGTCAAAAGACTCTACCTCTTTATCTCTTTATCTGTCTGCCTCTCTCTTTCTCTTTCTCTCTCAGATTATATCTATATATCTATATATCTATATCTATATATCTATATCTATATATCTATATCTATATCTATATCTATATCTATATCTATATCTATCTATCTATCTATCTATCTATCTATCTATCTATCTATCTATCTATCTATCTATCTATCTGGGTATAAATTAAATATATATATATATTCTTACTTTTCATAGGTTTTATATGTGTTTTTTCTTTAAGCCAGGTTTTTCCTAGGTAACCAAGATTTTTCTGCAGCCCTAATTGAGTGAAATCACATTCAGTACTTTCGGGGGGGGGGGTTTCTCCTTCTTTTCATTCTGGCAGCCAGCAGATTTTGTGCTGCATAGTGAGAAACGTATAGCTATTTATGGCTCATTAGACATCATCAGTAAGCCACACCCACCTCATGTATCTTCCTTGTAAAGGTACAATATCTATTTTCTTACTTTTCGTAGGTTTTATGTGTGTTTTTTCTTTAAGCCAGGTTTTTCCTAGGTAACCAAGATTTTTCTGCAACCCTAATTGAGTGAAATCACATTCACTACTTTCTGGGGGGGGGTTCCCCCTTCTTTTCATTCTGGCAGCCAGCAGATTTTGTGCTGCATAGTGAGATACTTATATAGCTATTTGTGGTTCATTAGCCATCATCAGTAAGCCACACCCACCTCATCTGTGTGTGTGTGTGTGTGTGTGTGTGTGTGTGTATATACACACACACATACATACATGAGGTATATGTGTGTGTGTGTGTGTGTGTGTGTGTGTGTGTGTGTGTATGTGTATGTGTGTTTCCTTTAAGCCAGGGTCAGACTGAGGATTTTGTCCAGTATCTGCACGATAAAATCACTCAGATTCGGGACAGCCTGGTCTTCGACTGGGTAGATACAGGTGGGATGACGGAGGCCGGTCTTGAGGATGTCATTTGGGAGGAGTTCGATCCTGTTGCTCCCAAGGACATGGACAGAATACTGGGGCGTCTGAACACGACCACATGTTTATTGGACCTGTGTCCCTCCTGGTTAGTGCAGGCCTCCCAGGAGGTTACACGAGGCTAGCTCCAGAGGATTATTAACACTTCTTTGAGTGAGGGTGTCTTGCCAGTCGCCTTAAAAGAGGCGGTGGTGAGGCCCTCCTCAAGAAGCCTTCTCTGTTTTGGCTAATTATTGTCCAGTCTCCAACCTTCCCTTTTTGGTGAAGGTTGTTGAGAGTGTGGTGGCGCATCAGCTTCCTGGGTACCTGGATGAAGCTGTCTATCTGGATCCGCTCCAGTCCGGCTTCAGGCCTGGGTACAGCACGGAAACGGCATTGGTCACATTGGTGGATGATCTCTGGAGGGCTCAGAATAGGGGTTGTTCCTTTATCCTGGTCCTGTTAGATCTCTCAGCGGCTTTTGATACGATCGACCATGGTATCATGCTGCGCCGGCTGGAGTGGTTGGGAGTGGGAGGCACTATTTTGCGGTGGTTCTCCTCCTATCTCTCTGACTGGTCACAGTCGGTGTTGGCAGGGGGACAGAGGTCAACCCCGAGGCGCCTCGTTTGCGGGGTGCCACAAGGGTCGGTCCTCTCGCCCCTTCTGTTCAACATTTATGTGAAGCCGCTGGGCGAGATCATCCGTGGCTTTGGGGTGGAGTTCCATCAGTACACTGATGATACTCAGCTGTACATCTCCACCCCAGGCCATCCCAACAATGCCGTGGAAGTGATGTCCCGGTGCCTGGAAGCCGTGCGGATCTGGATGGGGAACAACAGGGTCTGACTCAACCCCTCCAAGACCGAGTGGCTGTGGCTCCGGCGTCCCGATATGGCCAGTTGATGCCATCACTGGCTATTGGGGGCGAGTCATTAGGGCTCGCAACTTGGGCGTCCTCCTGGATGCATGGCTGTCTTTAGAGGAGCATATGATGGCCATGGCCAGGGGGGCTTTTTATCAGGCTCGCCTGATACGCCAGTTGCGTCCCTATCTGGATCAGGACTCCTTACGCACAGTCATTCAGGCACGCATCATTTCCCGCCTGGACTACTTTAATGCTCTCTACATGGGGCTCCCCTTGAGGTGCACCCGGAGGCCCCAACTGGTGCAGAATGTGGTTGTGTGGGGGATTATGGGAGCAAGGGGGCGCTCCCACATGACACCTCTCCTGCGTGAGCTGCATTAGCTTCCGGTGGTCTTCTGGGTGCGCTTCAAGGTGTTGGTTACCACCTTTAAAGCGTTCCATGGCATAGGCCTGGGTACTTGTGGGACTGCCTTCTGCCATCGATAGCCTCCCACCGGCCAGTACGCTCCCACAGAGAAGGACTCCTCAGGGTGCCATCAGCCAGGCAATGTCGGCTGGCGATGCCCAGGGAGAGAGCCTTCTTTGTGGCAGCACCATCCCTCTGGAACGATTTGCCTCCTGAGAACCGTATGATACCTGATCTCCAGGCTTTTCGCCATGCCCTTAAAACTTTTTTATTTTGTCAAGCTGGACTGGCGTAAACCCCCCCTCTTTTAGTTATAATTGTCTATGGGTTTTAAATTTTAAATTGCCTAATGGGTTTTTTAAATTTTCTTGGCCAAAAATTGTTTAATTCTTTTACAAATTTTAAATTTTGTATTGAAGTGTTTTTTATTCCTGGCTGTGTATTGCCCTGAGTCCACTAGGAGAAAAGCGATATATAAATTTAATAAACTAAACTAAACTAAGCCAGGTTTTTCCTACGTAGCCAAGATTTTTCTGGAACCACAATTGAGCGACATCACATTCACTACATTCTGGGTTCTTTCTCCATCTTTTCACTCTGGCAGCAAACAGAACCTTGTGCTGCATTCTGGGAGACCTATATAGCTATTTCTGGCTCATTAGCCATCCTCAGTAGGCCACACCCATCTCCTGTTCCTTCCTGTAAAGACCCAATGTCTATTTTCTTACTTTTCGTAGGTTTAATGTGTGTTTTTCCTTTAAGCCAGAAATATATATATGACCAAAGATCTCTATATATACATACATACATACATACATACATACATACATACATACATACATACATACATATATATTCTGAGGTTTTTGCGGGTGTTTGTATGTAGGTCTTCAGTTATTCAGGTCTTCTCCCGTGTAAAATTGGAAGTGTCTTGGCGACATTTCGACGAAATCTCATTCGTCATCTTCAGGCTGGTGTTCTTGGCTTCGTGTATAAACACACACACACATACAAAGAGAAACAGAGAGACAGAGAGACAAACAGACAGACAAATAAAGACAAATGTTCTCACCTTTTGACTCCATTTCCCCAACAACAATTTGTTGTTGTTATGTAATTTATCATCTCTTGAAATTTAATAAAAGATTTTTTAAAGAAATTAGTAGAAATTTAAATCATTTCATGTTTTATACAGATATGTTAGGCTGTTGTTCTCAGTTCTGAGCTTGGCAATTTGGTTGCGAACGTTTCGTCACCATTCGAGGAGACATCATCAGTACGTTTTGACTTGTGCTCATAGAACATTGGCCCTTAAATATCTTTTTAAGTGATGCAAATTAGTGTCAGTGTTGTTTGTCTGGCTACTTCTGAATCATGGTTTGATTTCAGACTATTTGATTGGCTGGCTGTTCTTACCGAGGCATGGTCTTTGGTTTTGAGTACCGTCTGTGTGATGTAAATTAGTGTTGTTTGCTTGGATATGTCTGAGTCATGGTCTGGTTTTGGATTATTTAATTGGCTGGTTGTTGTTATTGAGACTTGGTCTGATTTCTTGTGAGTTGATTGGTTATGATTTTTTTGTTGTTGCATAGTGGGATGCTTGTTTGTTCATTTTAAATGCCATTTTCGGGATCGTGGTTGATGCAGGTTTTTTGTTCTCAACAATTGGTAGATTTGATCAATGTCAGTATGTCTGTTTATTGATTTATTGGTGGAAAACCAATGCCTATATACTTATTCTCATACTTCAGAAATCCATAAAAACATAAAGCCTGTTCCTTAATGTTCCCGGAGTTAGCTGATATCTGCAGATATTTTTTGACTATTGCTATTACAAGTTTTTTTTAAAAAAAAATAAGTATGTAATTTTAGGGAAAGCTATGAATGTCCTAGTTTTTCTTAAAAAATAAAGGAAATTTGCATTGATATGTTACTACAAGGCAATATGCATATGTTTAAGGCAGGAAGAAAAGAAAAGAGAAACCAACCCAATAGAAGACATAGCAACCTAATCAGGGGAAAAAAATGTTCATGTTCTCAATTATTTTTTTTAAGTATCAAGAAAGAATATTAAATGATTTGGTGAGATATGCATATAAAGAATCATGAGTAATTGCATCTGGCATTTGCTCATCATTTCCTGTCATCAAATGTTCTCCCAATGACCTGCAGTGCCAAAAAGATGATTTCAAAGGGAGGCTTAAGAGGAGGCAGCTCTAATGTTCCTTATGAGAGGGGATTGAAATGACATAGAGCCTTTTACTTCTCTGTGTAATTTGCTATCATCATGTTGGGATAGTATATTCAGAATGCATATCAGCCTATTCTCTTTCTTAAATCAGAAGAGAAAAGCACATTTATTGCAGGTTTCTTTCCAAAAGGCATGACGGAGATTATTATAATTGCTGGGGATAGAAAGAATAAAATCATCAGTGTTTATTAAGATGTTTTATTAACTAAAAGGCAGTATGAACGGAAGATGCTGAGATACTTACATGGAAACCTGGGGCCTTGCACATACAGGAAGGATTTGTAGGCTCTAAAATAAAGTAGAGATAGGGTGCGAATAGAGATGGCTCCAGTTCTTCTATCTAGATAATGTCACTAAAATTCTAGAAATAACTGCAAAACCCATTTCTTTGGAAAAAAAGGTAACACGAGAATTAGATTCTTGCTGATTCTGACATCAATATATCACTGTCAAAAGTGCTGAAGTCACTGGTTTAATGTACATCGTGTAAAAGAATGTTCTTTACTGATCTTTACTATAATGGCTTTACATGTGATATAATCCAGGAATAAGCAATTCTACTACAATTGTTCCTATCATCGTTCCTATCACTAATCTCCTCCCACTTATCACTGTATGACTGTAACCTTGTTGCTAATATCCTTAAGATTTATATTGACTATTTCCTAATAACGTTTGATTGCTTGTTTGTTCCCTATGAGTATCATTAAGTGTTGTACCTTATGATTCTTGACGAACGTATCTTTTCTTTTATGTACACCAAGAGTGTATGCACCAAAGACAAACTCCTTGTGTGTCCAATCACACTTGACCAATAAAGAATTCTATTCTATTCTATTCTATTCTATTCTATTCTATTCTATTCTATTCTATTCTATTCTATTCTATTCTATTCTATTCTATTCTATTCTATTCTATTCTATTTTCTATTCATCGCTGCTCCTGCTTTTAATTGGCTACTTTGAATCACTGACAGCATGTCAGTAACACAGTTACATAACTGCAGGATTAAAATGTTTGGTTAGTGGAGAGGACTAGAATTGTTCAAAAATTTGTTAAACAAATCAGAACTTTTCTCTGAATTTATAGCAGCATTATTGTGATGGAGGAGGAGGCGGTATAGATCATAGGTTCCATGAATTGCATGTCCCTAATGTAATCAATAGAAGAAGAAGAGAGGGTTCTTACTTATTCAGACTGGAATTGCATGATGTTTTATAAATTTAGAAACAGATTGAATCACTGCTTCCACAAAACTTCCGCAAGACTTTTAACTTATGGTTATAGTTTCTATAATCTAATCTATTATTAAAGAAATATGAACTGCAGAAATTAGAATTTTTATTGTAGATTATGGTCCTAAATTTGTTTGTTTGTTTATACTCCATCTTTATTATTTTTACAATAATAGCAGCGAACGTATCAACACACTTTCCTCCTCTTATTTTCCACACAACAACCTTTTGTTAGTTGGTTTGGGCTGAGAGAGATTGATGGGCCATTGATCACCCATCTGGCTTTCGTGGCTAAGGCAGGACTAGAACTCACAGTCTCAGACTTCGTAGCCTGGTGCTATAAGCATTAGTACAAACTGGCTCTAAATAAAGAAGAATATGTCATATGATCAATATCTTTGAACTGCTTTGTGGCACTGAAAAAAATTTCAGTCTTAAGAGCTTTATTCTTGAAGAAACAGAAAAAGAAAAGAAAATTTAAAATATCAAAGTTCTGCTGTATCAAGAAGACTATCAGATCTGAGCTGCAGGTGTTGTATCTCCTTGCTGCTATCTAATCATTATGTTCCAGTTTTTGCTCTTCAAGACTTTAAAGTAAAAATTTATTTAATTTACCTAAAACCAGGTTGTTTGGTGAGATTAAATCCACATTCAAATACACCACATTTGAGCCAAAAGTACATGAGCACAGTTTCCCAATGTCATGGGAACATAAAGTTAGAGCTGTTTTCAGCTGGTACAGAATACTAATATGGAAGTTTTTTTACATCTTAAGACAAAATACAATGTTATTTATATTAAGGTTTTAAAACAATCTTTTCGACTTAGATCTGCATGTTACTTTTGAAGTGTATTCAAGAACCACCACTCAAATTAGTGGGCTAATTTATTGTGTATAGTTAGGAGAAAATGCCTTCCCTCCCAAACCATTTGGAATATCAAAACTAATGTTAAAACATCATAATAGCACCAATCTCCCATAGTTTAATACTGACATTTAGATACCAGAAATTCATTGCCTCTAAAAATAAACAAATGAGATGTAAATTCCTTTAGCCTTTTAACAACACATAAATTGAACTGTCCTTTTATCAACTCTCCAACAGCTGCTAAAGGTTTGCAGTGACTTGTGATTAGTTTAATCGGTGGGTTGCAACCAGACTTAAATTACATCATTCCCATTGAAATGAATGGAATTTTAGTTATGATTAATTATCTGTATGTATTGCAGTAAAAAACTGAAAGGAATGACACAAAATCCAATCCAGTCTTTACTATAGCATGGTTATTGAGTAAGAGCTACTTCTTTGTTCTAAATGTAGGATACAAATTGTGGGTTTTAATTCAGAATAATATAAAATGGAAGCAGCCTGATTCTAGATTATGATATACTATGACATACAAATGAAGGAATGTAGAAAGAATTGACTATTTGTGGATGGATGATTTGTAATGCATCAGCAAAAGGTTCTTATTTTTAATTATTTAATGAGGGCAATGAGAAAAATAAAAGACTTCTCTTCTACTCCGAATTCATCTATGAATTATCCTGAATTATAAACACCACTTATTTGTACACACATATCTGTCAGAATACATTAGATAACTTGCTCTACCTGTAATTTCATACTTATCTTTGTTTGATGCACTTCAGGGTTCTGGAACAATTACAAATGCATTCTTAATTCCATCTCTGCCTGCTGGAATACATTTCAATATCTTTATCAGCATATCTGAGTATCCTGTAGGAGAGGATTGGGGAAGGGGAGGGGAGGGGAGGGGAGGGGAGAGGGAGGGAGGAGGGAGGGAGGGAAAGCAGGGCAGGGCAAACAAGACAAGACAAGACAAGACAAGACAAGACAAGACAAGACAAGACAAGACAAGACAAGACAAGACAAGACAAGACAAGACAAGACAAGACAGGAATGGGTGAGGAAGCATCAGAATTCAGGGGAAATGTACCCAGTACTTTAAAAATAGTTACAATTTAGGAGAAGATTCTGGAACTGGAAAATATCTCTGCCTAATTCCCTGAAAAAAATATAGTTGTTGTCATCATCATCATCATCTTTTTTATCATTAAAATCATCACCATCATCATCACCACCACCATCTTTTCATCATTAAAAACAAGCCAAAGAGAAGGCGAAATCTTGCCTCAACCCCTAGTAATCCCTACTGACATAGTTAATGGTGGAGGTCGTTGGAGATGATGTCAACAGTGCCTGTAGGGCCACAGGTTCCCTAGCTTTGATGTGGGCAAGTCTGATCTAGATGGACCAATGATCTAATTCCAGGCAAGGCACTCTTTCCATGGCTATGACTTCTGCCATGGGCCAGCAAAATGTGGGTTTGGAAAGAGAGAACAGAATTAGCTGTTCATATATTAGAACAGTCAATGTGGAATCTTTTCCTTTTACTCCCTATTCTTTCTCTCTCTCTCTTCACACAGAGAGAGGGGGAGAGGGGGGGAGAGAGGTCTAATGAAAAATGCAGCCTGAAAGGGAGACCACAGCTCACAGGTTTCTCCTGGCATGACAGATGATCAGAGGCCTAATGTCAGCAAGGGGCTGGATGAGAAGCAGTCTTTCACTGGGTTTGTCTTACTGAGAGGAAAAACAGCTTTGTGTAATAACTTTATGGCAAATGTTGGCAGAGGATTTGCACTGCATATTGAAAGGGAGACATTTCTAACCACAACCCGAGGAACCACACTTGTTTACTCTGGCATCTGGCCACCAGTTGTTCATAGGCTTTCTGTCTCTACTCAACATGTTCCAGTCTTGGAGGCGAAGTTATTACCAGTAGTTTCCAGGACATTCCGCTAGGCTAAGCAAAATTGCCCTGAGCAGAGACCACGGGGTTAGTACTTTTGAAACATAGGCCATTTTCAATATAAAATGAAAAGATACCAAACACCCTCCCTTCCTGGGTTGTGGTCTTTTCAGGGACCATGCTTTTAAAATACGACGTGGAAGAGTTGATTAGCGCCCTCCATCAGAAACCAGACACATGAGCTGTGAAAGGGCCAAGCATAGTATAATCCCTTGAGGGGCAAAGCATGAAGGGACAAAGGCAGTTTATCTCTAGTTGATGTTTAAACTATAGCATACAAAATAAACGCTATATATCCAGCAAGTTCCCGTGCATTGGCAAAGATACATTTACAATTTTCAAACTCGGTCAATCTCTTCTCTTGTGTTGCCCCACTTGACTCTTCCATCACACTGAAACTAATGAAAGAATTTTGCCATGGATGTCCTACATAGATAAAGCTGCTCTGATCAATCCCAATAATAACAATTACAATAATAGCAATAATAATTTTGGAATATGCTATTTTTGTTACAGCAATTTCATAATTGACTACATAGGAATCCATGCATGCATGTACACTGCATTCATAATCTGAACACATAGAATCTGAAAGATTTACAGTATTTAGGCCATTGAGTTCAAACTCCCTGCACGCTGAAGGAACACATTTGCATCACCTTTGAAAGAATTTCCCATTATTTGTTTCCTCAAGCCAGTGAGATACACATCTCTTCAAAGTAAGTACATTTAGTACTTTACAAGCAACAGAGTTTTTGTGTGAGTGAATAAATGAATGAGTAGAGTAGAATTCAGTGACAGAGTACATGTTTTGCCTGCTTCTACTTTAAAACCCAATAGTTCTATCTCAAAATATCTCACAGTATAATTGAGACTCTGGAAAAGTCCTTTCACTCAGAGTAAGGTATATAAATGTAAATGGTATATAGTAACTGCATATCTAATTCAGCCTTCCTTGGTTCCTTCCTTACGCATTGCCCTACAGTTCCCTAAATCCCTAGGCAATGTGGCCAGGAGACATGCTGGCTGGAGAATACAAGAGCTGTTGTCTTAACATGTTGGGATAATTTCTGAGCTAGAAATAAATTCATAAGCCCAAAGTTGTTGTTCTTTTCATTTTGAATGCTCTAAAAAAATTCTCTGGACTTTCTTATTTATTTTGTTTTTCCAACTTGGCCTACATAATATTTTCTGGAGGCAAAAGAAATTTCTTAGGAAAAGAAGATATGGAAGGGACGGGGGAAGATTAAATTAATCTTAATGAGCAGATGCCATTTTGTGGGAATTAGTTTAAAAGAGAAGAAAGCAAGAACATTTTCCAATCCTATGGAAACCAAATTTATTCCCTCCTTGGAATTGATAAAAATTGATTAATACAAGGACACAGATAAAATATGGTTACTTCACCCTCTCCACCTCGATTTGCACTGGAAAATTCAAGCTTTTAGAAGTAAAGAAGAAAAAATAGACAGGTAGAGAGTGGCCACATCAAACAAAATCCAAGGGATGCCAGGGATACATTTGACAGCTTTTCACTTCTCTCTTTGTTTTGAATTTCACTAAATCACTCCCATCTGGAGATTGTATATTTTCAATGGCCTCTTCCAGCAATGCAGACCTGTAGTGCCAGTCTTTCAAATACCAACTAAACCTATCTGCATTCCTACTCCCTTTGATGGGGCATCGATGCTATGTCAAATAAGATGGGACTCAACTCAAGAGGCTAAAACATATGATCTATCAAGATCAAGAATCATATTTTTTTTAAAGAAGGCAACAAGATAGGTAAAAATATGAACCAGAGTAACTTAAAAGATCTTATCTTTTTCAATGTTTATTAATTGCAGGTCCCCTCTTATAGCAGGAATTTCTTCTAAAAATGCATCTTATTTATTTCCTTATTGGCAAGATCATCTGTAGATTGAGCAACATTTCGGAAGAACAATAGGAGGATCTTTTAAGCCATGCCACCCATATTTGAAAGACTGTTCATTACAGAATTTCACAGATGCTTATATTTAGTATCAAGCTATCCCCCAACCAAACCCAGATTCAAAGGAACAGAATTCTAATCCTAATTTATTAATTTCTTTTTACAGTAGCTTTAAATTAAAGCATTGTAATCCCATATTAATGCAGTGGGTTTTAGTCACTGGAAACAATTGGGAATTTTGGTTGTAGACTTAAATCTGTGCTTCATTTGCACAAGGGCAGGTCTGGATTGCATTTCTCTATACTTGGTGTGGAATTCCCTTTTCCTAAAAGAGATTATGAATGTGTATATAAGCATTTGTAGCTACATAAATAAAGCAGATGCTACTCATTACTATGTCTGTCATCCATTTGTTGTCACATTCTATGCAGCTGTCAATGGGTAGCAAGTTTACTTTCAAATAAGCAAATAAACAAAACAGTTCTATGACCTAGTTTGTAATATTTATTTATTATGAATTATGCATATTTTATTAGCATGGTGCTAATGATGAAATCCTGGTGGATTACCCAGCTCTTCAACAAAACAAGTTATATTTGCATATGAAACTGCAAATTTGCATAGCATATTATCAGAATCAAAATTTAATACTTCTGCACAGTTTATTGGTTTATATATGCATTTTGATACCTAATTTATCAATCAGCATTTTTGCCTCTTTTTTCACAATTCCTTTTCAATATGAGAAAATTAAAAACATGTTAACCTAATTGTTCATGAAAAGCTCCTTTACATTGGACCTTGGATTGTCTCTGCAACTATTGTGTTTTGAAACATTTATTTTGGAATGAAAAATAGGAAAATAATATTAAAACTTTGGGTAACCTTTTCCAGCCTGCTACGATCCAAATGTGCTCAGTTTTTCCTGCTCACTGGTAAATGACAGAATAGTTCATTCTTTGCAGTCAGATCACAAAATTGCTGCTAACAAGGCCAAAACTGAAAAGAATTAATGGGAACAGCAAGTGCATACAATATAACCATTTCCCCCCAAAACTGGATGTACGTGATCTGAACCATCTTCAAAAATTATCTTGGATCACTATACTTTTATTTTGCAATCTGATACTGTCTTACTAAAAACAGGGAGGGGGGAATACCCACTTTCATAAGTGGCAAACATGGTAGCTACTTTAATATACAGTATGTTTCCTATATATGAATTTATGGTATACCAGAATCCCATGGCTCAGGTCATTTCATAAGTCATGCAGGGGTGCAATCCAGCAGGTTCTGACAAGTTCTGGAGAACCAGTAGCGGAAATTTTGAGTAGTTTGAAGAACCAGCAAATACCACTTCTGGCTGGCCCCAGAGTGGGGTGGGAATGAGATTTTGCAGTATCCTTATCCTGCCACACCAGGTACCGGTGCCAAACCAAACCATGCCCATCATGTCACACCCATAGAATCGGTAGTAAAAAAATTTGGATTTCACCACTGAGCTCATGTGGTAAAATTCACTTTTGTGGTGAAGGTTGTTGAGAGTGTGGTGGCGCAGCAACTGCCCCGGTACCTGGATGAAGCAGACTATCTGGATCCGTACCAGTCGGGCTTCACAGCACAGAAACAGCATTGGTCACATTGGTTGATGATCTCTGGAGGGCTTGGGACAGAGGTTATTCCTCTGTCCTGGTCCTATTGGATCTCTCGGCGGCTTTTGATACCATCGACCATGGTATTATGCTGCGCCGGCTGAAGGGGTTAGGAGTGGAGGGCACCGTGCTGTGGTGGTTCTCCTCCTTCCTCTCCGGTTGGGGGAGGACAGGGGGACAGAAGTCGACCTCGAGGTGCCTTGCTTGTGGGGTGCCGCAAGGGTTGGTCCACTCGCCCCTTTTGTTCAATATTTATGTGAAGCCGCTAGGGGAAATCATCCGTGGCTTTGGGGTGAGATGTCATCAGTACGCTGATGATACTCAGCTGTACATCTCCACCACAGACCACCCCAATGATGTCCTTGACATGATGTCCTGGTGTCTGGAGGCCATGCAGATCTGGATGTGGAGAAACAGGCTCAGACTCAACCCCTCCAAGACGGAGTGGCTGTGGCTTCCAGCGCCCCGGTATAGCCAGCTGATTCCATCGCTGGCTATTGGGGGTGAGACTTTGGCCCCCTCAGAGAGGGCTCACAATCTGGGTATCCTCTTGGATGCATGGCTGTTTTTAGAAGACCATATGACAGCTGTGGCCAGGGGAGCTTTTTTTTTTTTTTTACTTACCTTAGAAAGGATGGAAGGCTGAGTCAACCTTGAGCCTGGTGAAATTTGAATTTACAGTAATTTCCAGACAGCTGGAATTAATCACAATGCTTTTAGTCTGCTGAGCCACCAAGCCCCTTTCTATCAGGTTTGCCTAATCCACCAGTTGCATCCCTTTCTGGACCGGGATGCCTTGCACACAGTCACCCATGCCCTTGTCTCGTCCCGTCTGGACTACTATAACACTCTCTACAAGGGACTCCCCTTGAAGAGCACTCAGAGGCTCCAACTGGTCCAGAATGCAGCCACGCGGGTGATTATGGGAGCGACCCGTCGCACCCATGTAACACCTCTCCTGCACTAGCTACACTAGCTCCCAGTGGTCTTCCAAATGCGATTCAAGGTGCTGGTCACCACCTTTAAAGCGCTCCATGGCTTAGGACCTGGATATCTTCAAAATCACCTTCTGCCACCAACGGCCTCCCACCGACCAATATGCTCCCACAGAGAGAGGCTCTTCAGGGTACCGTCGGCCAAGCAATGTTGACTGGCGATCCCCAGGGGGAGAGCCTTCTCTGTGGGGGCACCCACCCTCTGGAATGAACTGCCCCCAGGGATACGCATGATCCCTGACTTGCATACCTTCCACTGTGCCCTTAAGACCCTACTCTTTCAACAAGCTGGACTAGCTTGAGAAGAATTCGGACTGGGTGTTTTTAAATTTTTGGTTTTTAATTTGTTTTAACTATTTTTTAAATTTTGTATGTTCAGTTGTTTTAATGTGGCTCTGCACCGCCCTGAGTCCTTTGGGAGAAGGGCAGTATAGAAATGTAGTAGTAGTAGTAGTAGTAGTAGTAGTAATAATAATAATAATAATAATAATAATAATAATAATAATAATAACAACAACAACAACAACAACAATATTCAGTGATAGCAGTATTCCAATGTCTAAGGGAGATGAGAAAGTCAACCTATTTTCCAAGGCACTGAAGGTAGAACACAAAGCAATGGATGGAAACTAATCAAGGAGAGAAGCAATCTAGAACAGTTAATCAGTTGAATGACTTGTTTCCAGAAGTTGTGAGTATTCTAACACTGGAGGTTTTTAGGAAGGGTTTGGACAACCATTTGTATGAAATGGTAGAGGGGTTCCTGCCTGAGCAGGAGGTTAGACTAGAAGACTTCCAAAGTTCCTTCTAGTTCTATTCTGATGATGATGATGATGATGATGATGATGATGATGATGATGATGATGATGATTAAAATGACTGCTTTGCATCAGTTATACTATGTCTGAAGAAACACTTTTCCCTATATATTTAAACTTTCTGACAGCAAATTTCACCTGGACGTTTCTTTACTAAAAGAATATAGCAGTTTAGATGTTATTCTGTTCTGTTAAAATGCATATAAGCTGGTAGATATATGACAACATTCCAATCTGGGTGACATCAGCTGCAATTACAGCTATACAGATCAGCTATTATATTTATTGTTATTTGTAAGATCCAAATAACAAACCAGATGTAATTTTAAAGTTAGAAAACAGTTAACAAATAAAAGAAATTGATAAATATTACATAAAACATTTAATATATAAATAACTTGTTTTTACAATCATTGATTAAAAATTTAGCCATTGCCATTGTAATTTTCAGGTTTTTTATCCAACAAATTTTAACTTATTCAGAAATACCTCTTCCTGGCCTTGCTTTTAAAATTGTTCAGATAATAATTCTGCTAAAAAGCCTTTTGAAACTCAGTATGTTTCTTAATTTCAGACTCAATACCATTAAAAGGACAAAATCTTTCAGAGATAATCTTTTTAAATCTAGTGTATAATATATTTGATGATTGATTATGTGCATCAAGTCATTTTTGACTCCAAGTGCTGTTGTAGTCCTTGACTTACAACCATTCTTTTAGTGATGCTTTGAAGTTACAACAACACTGGGGAAAAATTACCTCCAGTTGGTACTCATACTTTTGCAGCATCTTCATGGCCACATGATCAAAATTTTGGTATTTGACAACCAGCATGTATTTACTACAGTTGCAACTTTGTGAGGTCATATGATCACCATTTGTGTTCTTCCCTGAAGAGAAGTCAATGAGAAAGTTGGATTTGTTTAACAGGCATGTAATTCACGTCACAACTTCAGGGATTTGGTTAATATCCATGGCAAAAAAAAGTATATAAAATCTAGTACAACTCACTTTCTTAGCAACAAAATTCTGATCACCGTTTTGGTCATATATCAAGGACTTTAGTGTGCTTCATTCATCCAAACATTACCTTTGGAAAGGTAGCAGGATTAAAAATAAATAAAGAGAAAACAAAGATATTAACTAAAAATCTTACCAAAAGTGATTTTACTCACTGTTAACTGGAATATAACTGTGATAAACTCTGTAAATTATGGTTAACACTGCACTTCCGATGTGGCATGAAACTTGTTGTATTTTGTTTTACTTCTATAAAATCAATAAAGTATATTTTTAAAAAATCTTACCAATAAACAAAACAAGAAATTGGAGGAGAAATTGGAAGCTTAAAGAGAGGAATTAGAGTATTACAAAAGTTGGAATATGTGGTATCAATGGCTTGAAGTGAGAAGTAAAATTGATGCATAAGGATGATATAAAAATACGTTAAATTGAAAATTATATATATTTATAAATATGATAAAACTTGTTAAAGGATAAAAGGAATATGTGTGTGTATGTGTGTATTTATTAATATATATATTAAATCAATGTTAATGAAGAACAAAAATAAATTATAGCAAAAGATATTATATATTTAAAGGTATACATAATGTATAAAATAATAGGCCATAAATTTGAATTATGAAACTTGAAGTGTTACCAATAGTTGAAGGCTGTAAAAATGGAAATGTGCTTTTAAAATTTAAAAAGGTTGAATAAAGACTATTTAAAAAGAAAAAAAGATGGTCCCTATTTTTCTACTTGAGTTTTTTACATGCTTTCGAACTGCTTGGCAGAAGCTGGGACAAGTAACAGGAGCTCACCCTGTTATGCGGCACTAGGGCTTTGAACTACTGAACTGCTGACCTTTTGATCGAGAAGCTCAGTGTTTTAGCCACTGAGCCACCAAATCTCCTGCGTGTAGCTATCACTTATTTTGGAAAACTCTAATAGTTCTAATAGAAATATTGCCTCAAATAGAATTTGTATTTACTGTGTTTTGCATAGAAAGGACAGTTACTACTTTTCTCATAACAAGTCTTCATGTATTGCTAAGCAAAATTTCTTGCAATTCCCCAATTTTGTTGATTGGATCAATGTATGGCAATAATGAACGCAACCAGGTCTTTTCATTTGCAGATGAAAAAAGGGACACCCTTTCTCTTCATCTGATCATTTAGATTTCTTCCGCCATCACCAGGTTGCTCTATTTCTCTGGCAATTGGCTGCTCAAAACCTTTCTAAGTTGCCATGGATCAATATGGAATACTCATGTGTTCTTCTTGCTACATTTTATAGGTTTTTCCCTGTAATATTTTCTATATTACAGAACTAAATGTTCAGCAATATGGGGATGTGTAGAGAATCCAAAAAGAATGAAATAACTCAGGATATTTTATTTGAACTATGCTAGTGTCTTGGATCCAAAATATCCATCTATTAGATCATTTCAAATTCACAATTCACTCCCGCCACACAAAGATGGAAGCTACCCCTTGATGATGATGTCAGGAAAAAAAGGATCAGATTTACTATACATTTTGGCAGACTGAACTCATGAAAGTTGAAAGCAGTTGACAAATCTTTATCTGGAGACGTTTTCATTTCTTTACTGCGCTCTTCCTGAAGTGAAAAACAAAATTATTGTTATAATATTTAGGAAATATTTTATAAGAAATGTTATACATTTTAAAGAGTTGTTTAATATTAGAAATGGTAAGTTATATTTTGTTCTGTTAACAAGCTTATTACTTTCCAAAAATGAATTTCAGGAGCTTTTTTTAAACAATTGTTTAGACTACAGAACTATTTTCCTAGTATCAGCTTGCTAAAATACTATTATCTAGGGAGGCTTTTTCCCTCTTCCCGTATATCCAGTTCAGAAAAGGATCATAAAAATATCATTTTTTCAGAAATCAAGGGAAAGATTATTTCAACCTACAACATTAAAGGTTTATTAGATTACTTTCCTCTTCAACGTTACTTACATCCTATAATGCAGCCTTTTTGCAACTAGGAATAATATAGTCTCTCTAGATGATCTAGATTAATATATTCCATCATGGGTAATGTATATCATCATAGGTTATACCAAGACCAAGTGTCCTGCTGACAAAGATGCATTTGAGAAATAATTTATTTCAAAATACTTTGAAGTTACATCCTGTGTTTATAATCATCTAAATATTTTGTCAATAGCATGTAAAATGTTGATGTGTTGTCACATTGACAGCATTCTTGTAGGCATTTCTATATGGGTGATATTTTTTTCTAAGCCCCTAGATTTGTGGAACTTTTGGCTAGATGTTTCCTGTTCTGTGAAATAGATTATACATTATATTATCTAGACAGTCATGTCACTGATGAAGATCAAGGGGCATTTCTTATGAGATTATTTTACTATGTAAACTAGACCTTGGAAGAGCTACCCACTGATTCAGAAAATCATAGCTCTGCGGGATCTAAGAATTTAGTACGTTTAATTCTACTCCATTTCACAGTTACAATCTTGTAATTTAGGAGTCTAATGATAATAAGGGATGTTAATAGAAAAGAGAGAGAGGAGTCGAAACTAAGCTTAGATATAAGTAACATGGCAATCACGCTACTTAAATCCATATCTAGTGTAACATCCAGCTGTGTGTAAATACTTTTCAAGTTCTTCACCCAATTTTTTATTTGGAGAACACCAAATTTCTTCTAGGGATTGGTTATTTTATGAATGGGGTTGTCACTAGCATGAAAGATGCTACTACAGGACGCATACCCATGCAAACAGATTTTCACAACTTGGCACATGAACCAAGCCCTGAATTCGAGAATCAAACACTTTATCGTTCAGTTATTGGGTCACTGTTGTATGTTGGACTAGACCCGACATTGCACTTAGTGTTAATCTCTTGTCTCGACTTGTAGGTAAGGCAAAACAGTTTCATTGGACATGTGTTAAGAAATTATTGAAATACCTGAAACACACTAAAACATGAAGTTATTGTTAGAACCAACACATACTGATCATGCAGAATTATGTTGTTATGCTGATTCTGATTGGGTGAGTGATAAGAAATCACGTAAAAGTACTTCAGGTTATATGATGTCTTAAATGGATGTCCTGTTTACTGCCGTGTGCGAAAATAGAATTTTGTTTCTTGTTCTTCTACTGAGGCTAAATATGCTTGTATTTCAGATGCATATAATTATCTAATGTGGTTTGATGCTTTGGTCACAGATATCTGGACACACCCGATCCGACTAATCACTGTGATGGAAGACAATGAATCTGTGGTTTATATTTCTAACTCACGTTTCACAGGTTCTAGGTCCAGACACATTGACATCTGTTATAAAAATATAAAACAATTAGTGAAACAAGGTTTTGTAAAATTGCAGTATGTGTCTGCACATAATCAGATTGCTGATATGTTCAACAAACCGCTTCCAGCAGCTCAGCACGAGTATTTGCATAAGAAGATGTGCCTTATTTGATGGCTATACCTGATGTCTGCTCAACTGACAAAGAAGCAGTTGTCACTGCATTATTTGTATTTATTTATTTTATTTATTTATTTATTAAATTTATATACCACCCTTCTCCTAGTGGACTCAGGGCGGTGTACAGCCAAGAATAAAAAGCACCCCAATACAAAATTTAAAATATTAATAAAAGAATTAAATAATTTTGGCCCAATAAATTTAAAAAACCCAATAGGCAATTAAAATTTAAAACCCGTAAACTTTAAACTTAAAAAAGAGGGGGGGGGTTACGCCAGCCCAGCTTGACAAAATAAAAAAGTTTTTAGGGCACGGCGGAAAGCCTGGAGATCAGGTATCGTACGGATCTCCGGGGGCAAATCGTTCCAGAGGGCTGGTGCTGCCACAGAGAAGGCTCTCCCCCTGGGTGTCGCCAGCCGACATTGTCTGGCTGACGGCACCCTGAGGAGTCCCTCTCTGTGGGAGCGAACTGACAAACAATTTCTGTTATTAAAGGTAAATGTAAAGGTTCCAGTTGCACATATATACTAGTCGTTCCCAACTCTAGGGGGCGGTGCTCATCTCCATTTCAAAACCGAAGAGCCAATGTTGTCCAAAGATGTCTCCGTGGTCATGTGGCTGGCATGACTAAATGCCAAAGGCGCACGGAATGCTGTTACCTTTTCACCAAAGGTGGTCCCTATTTTTCTACTTGCATTTTTTACATGTTTTCAAACTGCTAGGTTGGCAGAAACAGGGACAAGTAACGGGAGCTCACCCCGTTACGCGGCACTAGAGATTCGAACTGCTGAACTGCCAACTTTTCAATTAACAAGCTCAGCGTCTTAGCCACTGAACCACTGTGTCCCTCCCATTTCTGTTATTACTGATACTATAATTTCTCTTTTTGCTCTTTACTAACTCAAAAAGGATGACCTAGCTGAACAGGGACAGATGAATAGATTGAATTGGTAGGTGTTCCAGCTGCAGTTAACATAGATATTATGAGAGATAACTTTAAAAACTAAGATTAACAATAGTTACCCAAAAATGCTAATCCCTTATTCTACTGAAAGAACTATATCAATAATATAATAGAGAGTTTGATATTGTCAAACCCGCGACGACACTTCATCTTTTTTCCCCTTTGCTAAATTGGAGGTGACTCATCTGGCCCGTGGGCTGTGAGTTTGACACCCCTGCTATAGATTATTCAGCCTAGACAATATATAAATACCATGAAGCCTCCTGCTTCTAGGAAGAGTCTTCATGGTATCTGAAGCAGAACATCCAGATTCAGGCACAGTTTTTTTCTGTACAGTATCAACCTTGTGAACTGCCAAGCTTCTCTTTTCCACTATGTATTCAAGATGGACAATAGTTGATATTTATATGTAAGGGTATAAGTATGGACATATGTATATAGCATGTCTATATGTATGTAATTTATGCATACACTTTTGATAGCAGGAAAAAGATAGAATTCCATTTTAATGTGTACCAGTGTTCCCATAGTAAAAATGACAATACAGATTATCTTTCATCTATCATCTTTCATCTATCTATCTATCATCTATCTATCTGTCTGTCTGTCTGTCTGTCTATCTATCTATTCTTTTTTACTCCTACAATCATGTAGATCTAATGGCAAAATTCATTTGATTAACTTTTTCTACTTCATTCTCAAGATACATTCAGCTTTTTTTACATTGTGGAAGAGGATATTTGTCAGCTTACTTTATGCTTGCAAATTGGCTGTTTTTGTGGTTTTGTTTTCTGTTATTGAACTGTGCATTTTTCTCTAAAGTTTTTTTTGATCTATAAAAATAAAATATTGTTGGAAAAATCCTCCTTGGCTTTAATTGAAGGATAAAGTTTCATTATAGACTGTAATGATTTCAGGATGGATTGTAATGAAAAATCAGATGTACAGAGATACACTTGACTACCTGTATCTAAACGGTAAGATTTTCAAGGAGGATGGGGTAGTGGGGATAATCAGATTGACATCATGGTATCATGAAACAAGCCCACAGTTTTTACATTCATGCAATACAACTTTACTGATATGTATAAAGGGGATAGACCTTGTGGCATGATTCTGCAGTAGTGTCTTGTCATTCAGAAGACTTTACAGATGCTACTGTAACTAAATACTGCTAATTTATATGTCCTACACCCTCCATAAAAATATTCTCTAATAGAATATGTGATTTACAACAGATTTAGATACTATCTAGATTGAATTTTCTATTAATATTCTGTTTTTAAATTAAATGGTTTAAAAAATGCAGAACAAATTTTGGCTCAACATAAGTAAAATTTGCTTCCTGTTCTCCCAGCAACAAAAATTAAGAACAATGAATATATGCTATTGTAGGTAGAGTAAAACCAGTTACAATCCAGAATTGTTTCTTTTTAAATTCAAATTATTTTAGCGTAGCATATAACAATATATTTTGAAATAATGGATTAAAATATTAATTGTTGGTTTCTTCCTGAGCTATCATGATTTTAATCCTTGTCGGGCTTTTGAACTGCTGAATTGCTGGCAGTCAGCCATCAACAGAGTTAGTCTGCAATATTGCATTCTAACCAGTGTGCCACCATGGCTCTTGATAAGTATAAACAATACAAACAAAGGCTCTTTTGGATTCCCCCATAATTTTTAAAGGTGGAAGGAGTACTGAGAGAAAAATGTTTAAGAAATACTTCCACAGTTGTATGTAGGACTTCCCCAGTCCTAACTGCAAGACAAACATGTTCTAGTGCATCTCTTTTCACTTTCCATCTCTTTTTAAGTCCACAGGTGAGACTGACTTGACACACGCTCATGCATCAGGGGATGGGGTGTATTGAATTATGGGTGTGGGCACGCACGCATGTAATCCCCCCCACTATCCCCGCTTTTGGCACACGATGGCAAAAAGGCTAGCCATCACTGCTTTAGACCAAACACGCATGCCCTTACTTCAAAGGAAAAGACAGAATACAATAGATTATAAATAACAAATGTTGCTATGCAGAGCAAAAGCTATGGTGTTGGCCTATGTGCCACTGCTGCCATTATCACACCCACCTTCATAAATGCTGGCTTGAGCACCGAAGAAGACAGGAGATTTGTAGTTGACCACAATAAAGACAAGAGAACCAAGGAAAAAATTATGAAGTTCCTAGATCAAGAATTTGATGAGGTCTGTAAGAAGGGAGAAATAGAATGCATCTTCTTCAATGGCCATATAGGTGCAACTAAAGTTATGTCAAAAGTAAACAATTCAGATCAGCAATTCCCCGATACCATAAAAGAAGTATATTATTCTGTGTACAGTGAGCCAGGTGGAAGATATCTTTATCATTTCACTCCAGAGAAAGGCTCAAAAACAGGAAAACCTGCTCAAGTGATTGCAGATAATCTGGTGTAGTTCATAAAGAAGAAAGGCATTGACAAAACTTGGAGGCCATTGGAGGACATTCTGCAAATGTTAATACTGGCTGTGAAGGTAGTGCCATGCACTGGGTAGAGTTCAAGCTTGACTGGAAATTAATCTAGTTGGTGTGTGCACCAGAGATGGGTTTCAGCAGGTTCTGACCAGTTCTGGAGAACCGCTAGTGGAAATTTTGAGTAGTTTGGAGAACCGATAGTAAAAATTCTGACTGGCCCTGCCCCCCATCTATTCTCTGTCTCCTGAGTCCCAGCTGATCAGGAGGAAATGGAGATTTTGCAGTAACCTTCCCCTAGGTTGGGGAGGGAATGGAGATTTTACAGTATCCTTCTCATGCCATGCCCACCAAGCCATGACACACCCACCAAGCCACACCCACAGAACTGGTAGTAAAAAATTGAAACCCACCACTGGTGTGCACTCTACATGAATGAGTTAGGCCTATGACAGTTAATCACAAAATTGGATGGAAAAATCTTGTCTAACAACAAATGGGCAGGTAAAATTGGCAATATGCTAAACACTGCAACAGAACTTGACATTGATCCTTCATTCATCAGAGTTTCATTTGGTGAGCCTCTCATTTACTTAGTGACAGTGTTGTAAAGGATCTCTTTACTGATCAAGCGTATAGATATAGGATCACACAGGTAGTAAGGACAGGAGAATTTCCAATAGGTCTGGCTCTTCTGGAAATTGGCCCTGTAAGCCATTCACACTGGTTGACAACTGCAGATAGCCTTTGTTGAATATGGGTTTCAAAACATGGCTTTAAAGGCAAAAGTATCCAAAATTTAAGAATGATAGTGGAATACATCATTAGTGTGTACTATCCTTGCTGATTCAACATCAAAGTAAAATATTCCTGGATTAAAGGCCCGTATCGTGTGTTGTTCCAGCTACAGTAAGTCGGACTGCAAAAGAAGGTTGTAGAAGGTTGTAGTAGGTGCTGTTTTTCCAACCATTCAATGCTCAGCATGGTACACTTTCTGTGAAATTATAATCAAGACATTCTTGTGTTCATATGGCATTCAAAAGAGGAGAGCTGGTATGCAAAAGAACATTGAATTAAAGGATACATATGATGATGCTCTGGGATATTTTTCTGTACATGTAAGAAAAACACCATTAATCCATGGCAGAGCATCCACTCTGCTGAAACTGACTGACTGGTCTGAAGAGCCACCTTTGACGTGCAAACTTACTACACCAGAAATAAATGATGAACCAATGCCACAAAGTACCACAGTGGCCCTACATGCCCAATCAATAGAGAGATGTGTGTAACAGGTCATAGAGGCACCAAGCAGAGTGTATACATATGGGAAATGTGAAGGTTATATCAGAGGCCAAGAAGCAAGTCGGCAGCTGATGTCGAAGAACAACTCAAAACTTGATGAAACTCACTTAAAAAATTTTGTAACTCAGATAATTGCTTTCCGATGTTAGTTTATGATTGCCTGGATTATTTTTTGCTCAACTAGGTAAGATTCATGCAGAAAAAAAATTTTGTAGCACAAGGTGGAATTTTCAGAAAATAAAGTTTAACAGTATTTGGGTTACAAGAGACTTTTGTGGGTTATATGATCAGATGTGGAATTACCATACCAAGCTAAATGTTGTACAATTGCAAAAATAACAGCAGATTTGAATTCTTGGGGTAAAAACACATATTTTTACTGAAAAATTGCAAAAAAATTTGTCACTGAAAAAATTGCAAAAATTAATTTTCACCCCATTAAATGACATTGTCTTATGGTTTTAGACAGTAGCCAAAAGGAACTTTGGGTTGCTTTTCACCCCAATGAACCCATAGTTACTGTTTCATCTCAAATAACTATTTGAACCATGAATAATGTGTAAGTTCGGACATCTATTGAAAAGTGATATTTTTCTGAAATTTTATTTACTGGGTGGGGGTTGAAATCACTAGAAGAAGAACTCTTCTAACTTAGGTGTTTCTGGTCCAATATCCTGTTTCCTACAGTCTTTCTATGGAAGTTCACACACACACACACACACACACACACACACACACAGATTTGAAGATATTAACTCTACATCATTACAATCTGAATTGAAGGTTAGACTACATTAAGAACTATTGCTAACCCTAGAGATAGTTTATTTGTTAGACATCAGTTTACAAAACTAAAAATTCTTTGTTTTTCCCTGCAGGCATTTTACAATCAATGTATTTCCTTTTCTTTCTGGAATGCTGGCACTAAGCAGTGCATAGCTTTATTGCACTACCAATCTGGTGCTTTGAAAAGAGGGAAGGGATTAGCGAAAGAAATATAAAAATGAAATAGTGGAGCAATGGGATCTAAATGGGAAGGGAAATTGCTTTCTACAAGCTGTGTAAACTTCTATTATGAGACAAAGCTCTGTTCTCTTCCAACACAATATATGCTTAGTTTGCTCTCTCCAATAAGTAAAGCAGACTGAGGTAAAAGAGCAGTTTTAACTTCTTAAATCAAAGTTGAAAAAGGGTGAGTACAGAACATCTTCAAAACTATGGTCTATTTAGCCATTTGGTCAGCAGTTTTGGAACTGCTACTTATTTAGGCTGGCCATATGATGACAGAATCCTGATTCTGATTTTGGAAGAAGATCCAAGTAAACTGTTTATTCATGCAGTGCAGAATTAGTTGTCATTGTCAATAATACAGCAGGAAAAAGAGCTGCAGTATTCTTTCAACTGATCAAAACGTTAAAGATTAAGGAAAACGATAAGACATTTCTCACCATTTGGTAGGACTACAATGGAACAAATGACCAGCTGAAAACTGTTACATGCACATCATATGTTAAATTACTATTTAGCTATTATCACCTATAAAATGCATCCTAAATCAATGGTTTGGATCAGATGCAGTTAGAAATACTTTCATTTGATTCACTCAGTAATTGTGGGAGAGATTGTTTGTCATTAAGAGATAATATTCTAACAATGTACGGATCCTACTCATGTGCTATACTAAAGGAAAATAACCTGATTTAAATGAAGATAAATATTTATGGTTTGTTATTCATGTCCTGCCAAATATATTGCATAACCTTGCAGGAGGTCGGTGTAAACCACTGTTTACCATATTGACAAGGATAGATATATGTGAAGCTGTTATGGAATGAGTCATCTTCTAGGTCAACTGTGAGACAGATCAGAAATGTATTGGATACTTGTTTCTCCATACTTGTTACTCAACCATTAATCTTACTGCACATTAATTTCACGTTAGAAGAAGTTTTACCGATGTTTGTTAGGATGCACTTAAAGAAATGGAAAATTTGTGGTGCATCAGTAGCTACTGCTACACAAATCAATCAGAAAAAAAAATAATATAACTCTGGATGAGATCCAACATAAAAGTTCCAAATCTTCAAATGGGTATTTTTAATTAGAGGATCCAAATAGTGGTTCAAATGGCAGAAATTATAAGTAGTACATCTCCTAAACCAGATGTATAAACAGTTGCTTTACTAACTGTTTACTAAACAGTTGCCAATTTAGGAATGGTCCTATTCTGACTCTTCTTGAATCTTTTCTCAGTAATTTCATGTATAACTTTCTGTTTTCTCTTTTTCATTTAGGTGCAAGGTAAGTTTGAAGGGAGAACCTTCTTTTCATCAAAATAAAAAAAAATGGATGAATAGGATATATCTATCCTGTCCAAACCAGATTCAAAGCTTTGATTTATATTTCACAGAAAGTCTCTAAGGAGAATTAGTTTGAGTGAAAGACAACTGTTGAATTCCAGAGAACTTCCAAGAGCCAAATACATAACACTATGAGAAAGCATGATAAATCAAAGTACAAGTAGTCCTCTACTTACAACAGTTCATTTAGTGACCATTCAAAGTTACAACAGCACTGAAAAATGGGACATGACCATTTTTCACAGTAACGACCTTTGAAGCTGATTCATATTTATGACTGTTGCTTTGTCCTACAGTCATATGATCGCCTTTTGCAATCTTCTGACAAGCAAAGTCAAGGGGGAAGTCAGATTCATCTAACAATGGGTTACTAACTTATCAACTGCAGTGATTCACTTAATAACTATGGCAAGAAAGGTCCTAAAAATAGGTGAAAACTCACTTAACAAACGTCTCACTTAACAACAGAAATGTTGGGCTCAATTGTGATTGTAAATAGAGGACTGCCTATAGTCTTAACGAAAGCCTTCCTCATCCTGATAACCTCCAGATATGTCGGATTACAAGTTCCACCATTCTAAATTAATGTTGTTATTCCAGTTCATTCAGGGACATAGTGGCTCAATGTCTAAGATGCTGAGCTTATCAATCAAAAGGTTGGCAGTTCAGCAATTCGAATCTCTAGTGCTGAGTAATGGGATAAGCTCCCGTTACTTGTCCCAGCTTCTGCCAACCTAGCAGTTGGAAAGCACATAAAAAATGCAAGTAGAAAAATAGAGAAAAATGGAATAACAGTGTTCCAGGCGCCTTTGGCATTTAATCATGCTGGCCACATGACCACGGAGATGTCTTTGGACAGCACTGGCTCTTCTGCTTTGAAAAAGAGATGAGCCCCACTCCCTAGAGTCAGGAATGACTAGCACATATGTGTGAGGGGAACCATTACCTTTACCTATTTCAGTTCAGGATGACAAGAGTTGTAGTCCATCAATCTCAGTAGGGCATAGTTGAGAAAAGTTACAACATTATCTTGAAAAATATAATCCAGAACTGAACTGTCTTTGAATCATTCCAGATAAAATATAATTATTCAGCCTTGCTTCAGATCTATGCAATATTAAATGAGGCACAATAATATTAAATTAATGAACCCCACCAAAAAAATCTAATTTTTAATTCTGGCCAAACATATCTAAAATATACTCCCATGCCCAATAAAATTATTAATAGAGCTATTGCTATAACTTATTAAAAATAAAATGGTGTGTCATCTATAACAGTGGTCACCAACTGGTGATCTGTGGACCACTGGCGGTCTGTGAGAAAATTTTGGTGGTCCAAAGAAAAAATATTTGCATTTTTTATATTGCACTAAATACTATTTATCTTTTTTTAAAAATCATGTTACTGGTCTGTGGAACTTAAAATTATGAATTTAGTAGTCCCTGAGGTCCAAAAGGTTGGTGACCCCTGATCTAGAAAGCATCTATAGAAAATATGCACATACTTTAGAGAATTATATAAAAAGCTAACACCCTGAGTACCCTGGCCTAGTATAAAACTACACTGCACTTTGCACTTTGCAAATATTATTACTTTTTCCCTTTCTTCTCTTTTGGATTAGAGTTTTTGCCAAATACTTTTCTAGCCACACTTAATAAACTAATCCATTTGGGATTAGTTTTTGCATCTAATCCTTTGCATAGAGGAACAACAACAAGTTCTTCCGATTATCAGATACAGAAGGAGTCTTCACACAAATGTTAAGCCATTCAGACATTCCACAAGCAAGTCATACTTATGTCTTTACATTTCTCCAGTTACCCCATCTACACCTGCAGCCTTACCCCTTTTCAATATTCTTATGGTATTTTCTAGACTTTCCCTCCACAATTTTTCTTGGGTCTTAGCATTTATTTCAATTCAGTTCCTCAGTATGTTACTTTATCATTTTCACAGTAATATGCATTTTTCTCACTCTTTCACTTCATTCTTCCATCAGTTATTTTGATGGAATCCATTATTCCCATTAGTTCATACAGACATCATTCTCTTATTTGTATCTGTATTATTCTGACACAATTCTTTTCATTTGCTTCCATGCAGCTTCCACCTTAACTTTCCTTTTGTCCTACACCTATTCACTCCAGTGAGAAATTAAACTACCTTCTAAAGCATGTCTTTTAGTATTTAGTTCCTTCTTCCTACAATCATTATACTTTCAATATAGTTTCTTTCTCTCTTCTTTTCTTCTATGTCTATTTTCTCCAAAATCCATGATTGAACTTAAAAAGTGATGACTTGTCCTTTATTCAAAGATAAGATCTGTCTCCTATAGATCTTGCTGTTTTTACTCTTAATATTTCACTACAAGCAATCAAATTGTTTTATTCATTCTTTACCCTGGCTGTGTCTCCTTCTTTTCCACCAGATCTTCCAGTAGGAACTGGAATTTGGCATCTGCATCATGCCCTGTGCTGCTTTTCTGGCAAGGAAATTGTGACAACAGGAGAAAAAAATAATAGTTTCTATAATGCAGCTTACTGGCCATGAAGGTTAGAAGTGTATTTTGCAGGTTTGAAGATTAACATGAAGGTAAGAAACACAATCTCATTAAAAATAAAGAAAACAAAAATTTTATCTAAAAAGGAACAAATGAAATATGTGTCCCCTTTTAATTTTAATCCTTAGATATATTCAACATTAGAACAAATGAGTGATCACAATCAGCAGCTAAACAACTAAAAACGCAAAAGAAAAACGTTAGAGAAATATTACATGCACACAGCAAAATTTCTTTTATGAATGAAAATGATATGAGAGGGAAGAAGGTGTAAATTAATATTCAGAACACAAGAAGAAATCTTACTGTTCAGGCTACAGAATTTATTATTTTCATTTTATTTATATCCTGCCTGTATTATTTTTATAAATAATTCAATGTGGAGAATATATCCAGCACACCTTCCTCCTCCTATTTTCTCCACAACAACAACCCGGTTAGGTGGGTTGGGCTGAGACAGAATGATTGGCCCAAAGTCATCCAGCTGGCTTTCATGACTAAGGTGGGACCAAAAATACACATTTTGTATATAAACATTTTAGGTTTATATAATCCAAACAGAGAAATCTAAAAGAAAGAATTACACTTGACTCAGCAGAGGGAAAGACTGGGCAAATCTGATTGTTTCAGGGAGGATGAACCTTGCATCTCTCGTAGAGTTGGTATGAGTGTGATAACAAGTCTCTAGTCCAATTTGAATTAACAATTTGGGCCATTGATCTGAAATGATTTTTTTAACCCTAATTAAGAATAAATAATTTTGATTCTAATCTCCAGATTAAAACTTTTGCACCATTTTAATTCATTCTCTCAATTATCTTTAGAGAAAGAGTGAAGTGCATAAAATGTACATTTAAAAAAACTTCACTGAAGGTCTATACATTTGATTTTACAATTAGCTAAAAGAGTCTGATAACAGAATATTCTGAGAGTACGTTCAAATGTTTAAAAGCATTTTTAAAGCAAATTTACTCCCCTCTTTAATGTAATTGAAAATTTTTAAATTTCCCTAGCTTTCTTCAGGTTTTCCGGTATGGAGAGTATATAATGAAATGGCGTAACAGCATTGTGATGCAAACTCTACCTCTTCTGTTTCTGCATCACAACATTAAACACAAATATATAAGAAAGCAACTTACATTGTGATATCACAATGTGCATTTTTGTCATTCTGATGATAGCAAGGTACATCTGTCAATTTGCCCTTACCTCAAGCATCTCGGCTAAAATAAAACTATACATTGTAGATGTGATTAATCTTCAAATAAACAAAAACTTTACAAAATGAAGTCCAAGAAGCTATACCTTTTACCAAAGAGCTAAAAGGCTATAGTTTCTGTAAATGAATCAGTCTGGAATTCTGGGAGTTGCAATTCAACATATCTGTTGAGAACAAGAGGCTGATGAAGGCTGATTAAGTCATTGTTACATTTAAGGCCTCTACAGTTTAAATTCTAGAGGTTGACTATAATGTCTGTAATTATATGCAGCCCACTGTTTCTAAACCTTGGTCTTTCTAAGAGGTGTGGACTTACTTCCCAGAATTCAAGAATTGAAGTCCACACCTCTTAAAAGGTTGAAAAACACTTGGTGACAAGCCTCTTGCTAAAAATTCTTATGTTCTCAGAGGAACATAAATTGAAAGTTTCAACTTCCACTTTAGATTCCAATAACTTGCTATGTTATCCCAACCTATTCACAGTGCAATCACAAGAAAGATGCTGTTTTCAAATTATACTTTATGGAACTGGCATGTTTTCACTCCTAGTAGTAAGGATTAATTTCAACAAAATTATAACTAAAGCAAAATGAATTAGTTTCCAATTCTAATCACTTTCTGACAGATAAGTCAAGGAAAAGGCAGGAATGTGTAATGGTAAAATGAGGCTCATGATACCAAATTATGATGGGCAAGCAAATTCATTTGATTTTAAATTACTCTGAAGCTGGAGACTTAGAAGAAACCTAAAGTCACTGAGGTCCATTTAAGCCATCCTCTGTCTCAGTTCAGGAATTGAAACCAAAGTCTTTATGCAATTGACTGTCCAGCCTCCAACTCAAGACATTTTGTGACAAAAGATCCACCATCTCTTTGGGTGGTATTACTGCTCTTGGGAACTAGGATCTGAAATCTGCCTTTCTATAACTTACCGGTACATCCATTATTATAAATGTGCACCATAAATCTTGGCTATTTTCTATTTGACATATTTTCAGGTAAATGAAGAGTATTAGAGTCAATTGTCTCTCCTTCAGGTTAAACATGCTCAATTTCTTCAATCTCACTTCATGGTCCTCTGATCGTTCTCACTGATCTGAAATTCTTCCATTTGTCTGTATCCTACTTAAAGTGTCCTGCCCAGAACTGGACAGGGAGCCCAAGATGGGGTCTGATAAATGCAGGAAAATGAAAAGATACATCATATAACCTAGCAGTGACTAACCTGCAGGAAGAAGTAAAAACAGATGGACTGATGTTTATGAGAGGTTTACTATTATTTCTCCCTTGAAGAGCAATGAGATAGCATCAGGTTGGGAAAAAATTCAAGGACTGATGACATTTGGTTCTAGAAGACTAGAGGTACTTGTGACTCAGCCACATAGTAACTGTTCAAAGTTACAATAGATTCCAAAAAAGACTCAGATCCAACATTACCCTTCACACATGCACACAGTTACATGAACACATTTTGGATGCTTGGCACTTAACAATCATCATGACTTATGACAAAAATTGTGGGCTCAATTTTGGTTGTACGCCAAGGACTATCTGTTCGCAGTTTTTCCTCCAAAATCAGAATCTGTGATATTATTACATCTGAACGTAGCTGATGTACATCCCAATTAGTAGCATATGTTATAATGGAAAGTACCAGAGATAGCCAGTGTGGTGGAGTGTTTAAGGCATCAGGATAGAAAACAGGAGACTGAATTCTAGGTCTGCTTTAAGAACAAAGACAGCTGGGTGATCTTGGGCCAATGACATTCTCTCAATTCTAGCAAGGAGACTATGGCAAACCACTTCTGAAAAATCTTGCAAAAAATGGCAGAAATTGGTCCAGACAGCTTCTGAGAATTGACACAATTGAATGGAGGGGGGCGATACCCGTATAAACACATACTACACATCCAATTAGTTTATGGGACTGAAACATTTATATCTATATAATGCGGTCTGTGTATGTGCATACAGGAATGGGATTAAACAGGCAGACGTATCAGCTCAGCCATGGCTGAACTAAACAAAGCTAAGTGGGGTGGACCTGATTAGTGGTTGGATAGGAAACCACCAGGAAAACTTACAGCTGAAAGGCTAAACTGGAAATTTTTAAAAAATCCATAGAAAAAGAAAATGGCAAACCACTTCTGTAGGGTTGCTAAGAACAAAAGTCAAGCTTGACTTGAGGGAATCATTACCTTATCTTTAAAAACACACACAGATATTTAGGGTAAGTTAATATATCATTTAACGTGTGTGTTAACTTATCTTGGCTATATAAACACATATGCAGCACGAGGAAAAGAATGAACAAGAACATCTGTTTCATGTTGGGTGAGTGCAGGGTGCCGTCACAGCATTCTACTATTATAATTGAATTCTCAGTGCTTTGACTTGCAATCCCCTTAATCTCTCATCTTAAATGTCCAATTATTTCCTGATACTGATAACTCTCTAGCACAAGCAATGGAGGTCCTATGAAATGGAATAGCGGTATTTTGCCAGACCGCTTTTTCCCTGTTGTGTGATCACCTGATTACTGCTTTGATCACTCTTTATAAATAAAAGGATTAAGATTTTTTTTTCATTATTACTTTTAATGTTTGCCTGAAGCATTTTTAGCCTCTAGGGATATATTGAAAATGATCAGCATTTTTGTACTACAAAGAAAAAGCCATCTGAAGACTGCAAATAGATGAATGCTTGCAGTGAGGTATTTTTTGATGTTTCATATGCAGGTAGTCCTTGACTTATAACAGTTCATTTAGTGGACCGTTCGAAGTTACAACAGCACTGAAAAAAAGTGAATTATGACCATTGCAGCATTCCCATGGTCACATGGTCAGAATTTAGCTGCTTGGCAACTTACTCATATATATGATGGTTGCAGTGTCCCATGGTCATGTGATCTTTTGTGACCTTCTCATAAGCAAAGTCAATGGGGAAGCCACATTCATCTAACAGCTGGGTTACTAACTTTTCAACTGCAGTGATTCACTTAACAACTGTGGCAAGGATGGTTGTAAAATGGGAAAAACTCACTTAACAAGTGTCTCAAATAACAACAGAAATGTTGGGCTCAATTGTGGTCATAAATCAAAGAATACCTGTATTTTATTTGCATATATTTATTGTTATGTATGTTTTCTATGCAGCTGATAAGACTAGCGTAAATAAATATCTGTCAATGTATTTGCTTAATTAATCTACAATGTCCTTGCATCCCAGCCATTACTCATTATGCCATTGACCACAGTAGAAAGATTGCTAGCATTGCTATTGTAAAGATCAATGCTATTATAAAAGCAATGTGATGATGATGATGATGATGATGATGATGATGATGATGATGATGATGATGATAACATACACAACAATATGAAATCACAGTTCTGGTGTTGGCCTTCATTTGCATCAAATTCTACCCAGGAATCTAGGATGTCATAATGTATTGGCATAATATATGTGCTGATCCAAGCAGCATTGACTTCTATAATTGACAGATGGAAATTTTGTCAATGCACAGATTTTCTAAATGCCATCCAAGGCTCTTTGATATGTCACATAGTGTGCCAACAATCACTGGGACCACTATTGCCATGATCTTTCAGCTTCAATTTTCAGATCTTGATACTTTGTGATCTTCTCCAATTCTTTGTTTTCCATTCTACTTTCCCCTGATATTGCCACATCAATTATCCCAGTGGTAGGTTGCCCCTGGTTCGTACTGGTTCTATAGAACCAGTAGTAAAACTGGCAGGAGGTTTCACCCACTGACCCCGACGTCATCAAAATGCTTCTGCACATGCGTAAAAGCTTCTGTGCTTGTACGCGGTCCCATTGCAAATCGGCAGTAAAGAATAGTAGAACCCACCTCTGAATTATCCACACTTTCCAAACCTAGTTAAACTTAGTGCAAGGTTTCATCAGATTGTATTTAGAAATCCTACAATATTTTTACCTGATATAATAGTGCTTACAAAGGGGAAGGTGATGTGATCAGCTACATGAAGAGCAGCAGTGGGTTTCACATTATGTTATTACCAGTTCATCCACCTGCGTGCATGTTCACTTTGTTGTGCACATTCAGTTCGCATGCACACCTGCCTTCCACACATGCGCCCGCCCTCAAAAACATGCCTAAATAGGATGGCATAGAGCCAGGGCGGGGCCACCCCCACCCACGATTTCCGCTACTGGTTCAGGCGAACCAGTCTGAACCGGCTGAATACCATCTCTGATGAAGAAGTAGTTTGTCAGGAAGGAGGGAACATATTCCAAGGAGGAGGGAAGAGACAAGAGAAAACAAACCCTCAAGCTGGATTGTAGGTAGAGGAAAAGGAACCATCTCCCAGGGCATTTTCATTAGGGTGAAAATAATATAGGATTAGTCTGACAAGATTCTCTCTATTTGGTGTGAGCAAATAAAGACCTGAGCTTGGTCTGGAATGTTCTGTTGGTTTTACAACTTGTTCAGCTATATGTTCTCACCAATTTTCATTATTGTCCAATAATGATGATATTGATAATGATAAAATAATGATATTTTTTATAAATGATCCAGTGAATCACATTGATTACTGTATTGCATCATTATTTATAGTTAGTTTGTGCAATTTTCTATATTGTTTATTCTGTTTATACAATCTGTAGTTTGAATCATTTGATATATATTTTTTCAGTACTGGCCTTGATTGCATTAGTTTGAATATGTGGCTCTTGAACAATTAAAGTGAAGCCTCCAATTTCTTTTTTTAAGAATATTAAAATTATTATATTATATTGTTTCTATTGTTATCTCTCCTAATTAAGGTTACAATAGTATCTGAAAGCAAGTTATATTTAACACAGTTAAATCAAGCCTCAATAGACATATGGGTAGACATCCTACACACATTTGTCAAGGAGGAAGCTTCACTGAGTGCAGTAGAATTCATTTCTGAATAAATATACTGCTGCACCAGTGGTGGATTTCAAAATTTTTTACTACTGGTTCTGTGGGTGTGGCTTGGTGGGCGTGGCAGGGGAAGGATACTTTTAAAATCTCCATTTCCAACTGATCAGCTGGGACTTGGAAGGCAGACAATAGATGGGGCGGGACCAGTCAGAATTCTTACTACCAGTTCTCTAAACTACTCAAACTTTTGGCTACCGGTTCTCCAAAACTGGTCAGAACCTGCTGAAACTCACTTCTGTGCTACACTGCTTGGTTACAATTAGCAAGTAAATTTTTCAATCCTACATATTCATCTAGAATCAAGCCCCATGAAATATAGAGAGACTAACTTATAAGTAGATATATACTGGAACATGCAGCAAATCTGCATAACCCTTCATTTTTTCTGTCTTAATCACATATTCATAGCAATCTTTCAACCTGCTCTTACCCATTTCCCTTTTTTGTTCTTGCTGATCATCAAAACCAAATCCCACCAAGTCTGACAAGACTTACATAAAATGTATGTAAGCATTTGCGACCTTGGAACTTTCCAGATCTGGTGAGTCTACAAATTCTGGGAATATTATTCTACTACACTAGAGGTCTCCAGATTGACAAAGACTGCTGTGACCACCATATCATACTTTTCAAACTTTAATGGTGGTTTGAGCCATCCCAACAACAGCTCCATGAATATGAAAAGGCTACTAAGGCTACTGATCATAAAACTGAAAGGAAAACTGAAAGGAAAAAAGAAAAAAAGAATATTCAACTTGTCCTTGGGATATAATTCCCACTGTTAAGCCATTGCAACGCAAACCGGGGGGTGGGGAGTGGGGGTGGGGAGACGACAATACCTGAACATTAGGTTGCGAGACCAACTTTTTTTTTACTTATACATGGGCTTTTCCCAGTTGCATTTCCATGCTGTGAAGAACTGCATTGACTACATTTCTGTTTCTTTTATTACAAAACCTTAGATGCATAGTGAGGATTTTTTTAGAAAAAAAATTAAAATTACCTTTTGTTTTCATATCTTTCTGCTCCTTCCAATCTCCCCATCAATTACAATTTATTCCTTTAAGAAATTATAACATTTTATGAAATTCAATATATTTCATCTGGGTGTATTGTTATATACTGCATTTTGTTGCAAGCTTCCATGGACTGGCTTTGCTAAGAATGTGTGCTTTATAAACATGTAAAACAAAAACCCCTTTCTTACTCCTCTCCTCCAATATTTTTCCCTCTTTACCTCAATGGAGGAATAAATGGCGTTATTCAGCACAGGAGCTAATAGAACAGCCCTGCAACTGAATTCAAAAGGTCTCTGTACACAAGTAAGCACTGGAACTCTTCTAGATCATTTCATCCCATTACTGGGAGAGTGATCCAATCAAGATGCCTCATTTTAAACTTCAGGCAGCCTTTCTTGTTACAAAGAATTCAAACATTGAGGAATCTTCAGTTCTAAAAAGGTTTGTAATTTTTGTTTACTACTGGAAGACTATTCTTTGAGATTCTCCCAAAAGGAATAAGGGCCAAAGGGATAAGGTACTCAGGATAAGGCCCCATTTCTGGGCTACAGGAGTCCAATGAATATTAGATGATCAGCATACCTATTTGCTGAGGTATTTCTCAACTTACAATCAGTCACTTGGTGACCATTTGAAGTTACAACAGATCCAGTTTTGAACTTCCAAAAGCCCCCCCTCACACAATCATAATTGCATGATAACCAGCTTTCACAGACCTTTGCACCCTACAGTCATGAGACCATATTTTACATTTTTGCAAAAAAAGAAAAAAATGATTTATTTCCAATTTTGGAGGAAAATGCCCCATAGAAACAATGGGTTTACATTATGACCACCACAAAAGAGGTTGTAAATTCAGGTCAGTCGTGTCAGTGACCCCTTTATGAACATAATGACTTACAACTCTAGTGGGCAAACTCCAATATGGTCATAAGTCAGAGACTAACTGTAATAGTCATTCAGATTTTTGCAACCACATCATCCTGATTATGGGACAAATTAAATTAATTTAAGTCGCAATAACAATACCACTAAGATTTATATATTGCTTCACAGTGCTTTATAGTCCTCTGTAAGCGGTTTACAGATTGCCCCCAGCAATCTGGGTCCTCATTTTACCCACCTCAGAAAGATGGAAGGCTGAGTCACCTTCGGTAAAACTTGAACTACTGGGGTGAGCAGTAAGTAAGCCTCTAGTACTGCATTCTAACCACTGTACCACCATGGCTCAATGCTCAGAATCAGGCTGTAAATGTGGCCGTAACCACTCCTTGTGTTATACAAAAGCAAACCCAGTTTGCTTACACTGAGAGCATATTCAAACACAGAGCCATACTAGTCTTGATGTAGATGGTGGCTTGCTGCTATCAAACCTTAATCATAAGGCTCTAATGATAAAATATCCAAACACCAAAGACATCTGCCATTTAGATTTATGAACTGGCCCTCAGTTCAGGTGAAGTGATATTAGTCTCTCCAGGACACAGTTGACCAAGTTCCTATGATCATCCAAGAACCTTCAAATTCTAGGCATTATTATTATTATGGTTCATTGCACAGTCAGCCAGATGTTCAGCCTGGATTTGGCATTTTTGTCTTCCTATTGAATTCTTTCCAAGGACCTGGAACAGGCAGCTATGAATGTTTGATGGTGTTGCAGATAGATCACAAGAATGTAAGCTGTTCCAAGAAAAATTGCATTTTGAAATTCACTGATGGTGAATTTATTTAATGCCAATGACTTTCAAGTGATGTTCCAGTTGTCTTGGGATTGCACCCAAAGCGCCTATTACTATTGGTAAAAATAACAATAATTTTATGGATGAATTTTATAGAAAGGTGGTGGATATTTCATCATGTATGTGATGCTAAGAATTATAGGAAGGGGCCTATTTGTCTATTTTGATTTATGTTTTAAAAAATTCAGAGTTTAAGCCACAGGAGTAACTCTAGTGCAGCGTAATGCCAGATAAATAAGTACAGGATTGTAGGCTGCTCAGTCATAATTTACTTAACCATAATTTATCAAACAAACTACAGCTGGCTGGATTCCTACACTATGCTGACCACAAATGAGAAAACCACATTATAGTTTAAGGTATTGTGTGAACCCACTCACAAGTAACCTGATATCCCAAGACTCTAAATATTTGTTGCTTTGGTCCACAACTCACTTCAGATTTCCATAAGATTTATTAGCTGGTAAATGTGCCTAGAATTGTTGTCTGAATCCAGCCAGGTTCTTAGGATCCTGATGGAATTAGGGTGCTAAATAATTCAAGCCATATTATTAGATGTAATTGGACTGAGGGTTCAGATATTTAGACAGGAAGAGTTTGAACTATTGTGTGATTTGTGTTGTTTTTGAGTAACATGTGTTTTGAGTAACGTGTGTCAATCTCTATGGTTGTTATTCAGTGAAGCAAATCATGGTTTAACACCATGTGAGACCCAGAACACCCTATAAAAATATTTTGAGCATCAGCTAAAAAATAAAATTCCCTCTTTTAAAACTCCTGGTTTGTCTAGGAAGGAAATTTAACATAAAAACCTCTTTCCAATATGAAGACCATAGCCTGAATATGGCAAATAACTGTATAGTATAGAAAAAGAAAGAAAGAAAGGGAATTTGATTGGATGCCTAGACAAATAGTCTTTAATTGAGTTCATGTGTCTGTTATGTGTGCAGATGTATTTAAAGCACAACAGTTTGTAACTCTCACCCCGTTAAAGAATTCCATCATCTCTCCTAACAGCCATAGCTGCCTGCATTCTCAACACAATCCACCCAACATACAGATGTGAAATAATGCAACTCCCATTCCTTGATACACACTCGCACAACTGCAGGGGTGCGTAAAAGGGGGAAGGGTGAATAAAATTGCAGTGGATGCTTGTGCCTGTGTATGCAAAGAAAAGATGTAGGTAGGAAAACAGAAAAGAAGACAAGGGGAACAAGATTTTTCTCCCCCGCTCATTTGTTTATCTCCAGATTTCCAGCCCAGCTAGACACCCCCCCCTCCCCACACATACACACCCCATTCCCGACAAATTCATTTGAATAGCTTTCAAGGCATAAAATGGAAACGTAGCTTCTGCCCTCTATTTCAGCAGCAGCAGTAGCAGCGTCCTGGCAACAGAGCAATTTTCTATCATCAAGGATAAATGGCATCGAACAGAACATTCTGATAAAAAAAGTGTGTGTGTGTGTGCGTGTGTGTGTGTGTGTGTGATGGCGCAGAGGGGGGGGGGCTTTAGCTGGAGAAGATCGTGATTGCTGCCCTTCCCGTCTGTCATCCCATTACAAAACCCTCTCCTCCAAACCTGAGCTGCATGCTGTCAGAGCTAATAACGTCTCTGTAATAAAGAAGTGAAAGGGGAGGGGGGGAGGAGGAGGAGGAGGAGAGACATAGCATCCAGGCACAATGTTCCCATTTATGACACAGGACTCCTCCCCACCCACCCACCCACCCACCCCTCATCTCATCCACCTCCTTTCAAAAAGGAAAAGACCCAAATTGCAAAGATGTATCTTTGTTTGGCTGGCTTGCAAATGAAATAAACACGAGATGTTCCCTATTCTTGCCACTCCATCCAAAGAAGGGGCCGTGGCTTCACTGTGCAGGTGACAAAAATCGATCCTGGAAGGCAAGATGGGAAGAATAATATAAAGAGGAGAAGGCGGTTTTAAATATACCATTCCTCTGTCATTCATGGAAGGGGATGGGGGCGAGGGAAACAAACGCCCCTCCTCCACTGCCAGAATCGAGGTTGCGAGGAGGTCCTCTAAAACAAGGGCAGCATCAGTAATATTCTTGCTTCCAGATCTCCCAAACGATGTGAGGACATCCCAGAGAATGGCATCGCTAAATATTAAGTCAATAAATGTCCTGGGACGATGCCCCCAAAGCAGGATGTCGGCAAGCTGCAGCTTAGAAAAACTCCCATGTGTGGCTCTTGGAGGAAGAAGCAGGTCTTTCCAATCTTCCATACAAGTGGCCTGGCTGGAGGTGCTGGTGTTGAAATGCAACTTTCCACAATCTGGCTCCTTTCAATCCAAGGGTGGATCAAGGTTTCCATCATGCCTGATCCGGAGAGGAAAGGTGCTCCATCTGCAGAGGGTGGGCTGGAGTTGAGCACAACAGGAGGGCTGAGGAAGGCCTACAGCAAACAAAAACACAGACACCACCAACAGGGTATTACTCCCTAAGAAAGGAGCATGGCAAGGCAGCTCTGCTAAAGGTGCTGGGGCTCATTGTTGGATTTGGACCCCTACCTAGGCAGGAGCCACTGTGGTTATCCCAGGGGTGAAATCCAGCAGGTACTGACAGGTTCTGGAGAACCAGTAGCAGAAATTTTGAGCAGTTCAGAGAACCAGCAAATACCATCTCTGACTGGCCCCAGAGTGGGGAGGGAATGGGGATTTTGCAGCATCCTTTCCCTGCCATGCCCACAAAGCCATGCCCACCAAACCACGCCCACAGAACTGGTAGTAAAAAAATTTGGATTTCTACTGGGATACCCCCAGAATAAGTCACTCTTCCCATTCATCCTTTAAAATGGTTGGCTTCTCTTAGACTTGCTAAGACTTGATAATGGAAGCAGATGAGGGATTTTCCTTCTCTCCGATCTCTCTTTGGGAGAGAGAAACTCTGAAATTCAGAGTCATCTTCCTCTCTGGTAAATATTGTGCATGTTTATTCTGGAAGTGATTTTCTTTTTATGGTCATTTCATTCCATCCAAATTAGGGCCTGCTGTCTGCCCAGAACAAACTGTGAATCCCACCCTCATTGATGGCTGCAGATCCCTGTAAAATGATATATATAAATCATTTCTGTAAAACATAACAGAAAAAGAGCAAACTAGTTTCAATCTAGTATGCTGGATGAAATCTAGCATGGGGGTTAAATCAGTCTGTTATGGAAATCCAAAAAATTGAAATTAAAACACACACACACACACACACACACACAATAGTAAATTAACCAGAGGTAATTGTATCTTTCAAGTGTTGTCATTTTTTCCTCTACTATGCTTACTGAAGTAGTCATTGCACTGAAATCTGTGTAATTTGAGCTATTTTATAGAGAACAGCGTTCCTTAATCTCCATGTATTTTGCACGAGAAATAGATTGGATGGAAGCTGTTGACGAGTTCATGTGATAGTGCTTGGTTAATTAGAAGAAGATTAGAAGATTCAGCCGTCTTTACACCCTCTATCGATGTGATGAATACAAACTAGTGGTTCTGAACAAAGCTTTATTGCACAATTATCTTTTGTTCTTTACTATATTTTAAGAGGGCTTAATAGGAACATAGATTTCATACCTTTTCCTACCACTTCTACTCTCACTTTATTTCCATAAAAAAATAATTAAGATAGAACAGCTATACAAGGAATCTTTGCCTAACTTTCTGGGAAGAGGCACACATCATAGCATGATTTGAACCCTCACTGACTTCAACTAGGAGGAATACCCTCTCCTTTCTTCCCTTGTTCAATTATGACTCTTACCATTGTGGCTAAAAAAATTGGAAAGTAACATAGAGAAGAAGAGCAGAATTCATCTAAAAATATTATTTATCTTGATCTTCTTTAGAAACTCACCTCTCTACCAGCAGCTAATCCTTTAAATTCTCTTCTATGGTTGATCAATGCGGTTGACTGAGGAAGATGAGTTTAGCTCAAAACAAGTTTAGGACTATTGGGGCCAAAATTAACTTTTTCCACTTCCAATTCTGATTGATTTCTGATATTTATTATTATTTACTTGTTACATTTATTTTCTGCCTATCTCAGGGGCTACTCCAGGAGCTTACAAGAATAAAAAGGAAGAAAAAGGAAAGGAATGTAAACAGAAGTAAAATAACAGAATAATAACATAAACAATGACAAAGGACCATAATGAGAATAATGTGTCGATGCAATAACCAAAAAGATGGATAAGTAGAGAGCAGAGACGGGGGTGGGAGAAGCAGGTGGCATTTGCCATCAATCTAGCAGTCGTTTCCAGGGTACAAGTACAGTCACTTCCTCTGTAGCCCTGCACTTAATCCAGGTAGGACTATTATGTGAATACACATGTAGGTTATCACTATGACTCTCAAACTAAAGGACAATTTAAGGCTACTTTCTTAACCGGAGTCCACAAAACATACATGTCGGTAAAAATAGCAGCAACACTATGCAACTGAAATTCTACTCTTTTTCCATATGTTGCATGCACAGAGGTAATACTCCAGTCTTGCAGTTGCCACTTTGACTTTTTTGACCTTCTTGCAGTCACCACTGTTCATAGAAATAAATTGGGTGGAATGGAAAAGAAATTCCTGATACTTCATACATGCTCAGCATCTTATGTAGAATTAAACTCAGTTGGAGTCCCTCAAATACAATGATTTCCATTAACAACTATTGTATAGCAGTAGGTTTTGGGGCTTTATTTGTTGCTTTTCAGTTGTATGTGCCATATCTACAAAAGCAGCATATGTACCCAGAGAAATAAAGAGAAGAAAATATAAACAACAGGGCTTAATGGCCATGAGAAACAAGAAGTGCCTATGGCACTGGTTGGGAACCACATAATACAGGAAGAGTGACCATTCACAAGTAATCATTAATAACACCGTGGCTGAGTTCACACCACATGCTAAAACATAATTTGGTGAGTAAGCAACGATAGCATTCATGCAACACACTGAGCCAAAATCAAACAAAGGATCAGTGCTTAGCACAAGATATGAATGCTGCCAATCTTTTCAAGTTTATTATGTTCACTTAAGATGGCAAGTTTAAATTTTAATGAAAAGGGCAGAGGTTTTGCCCAAAGTTGATTGTTGCAGGCACTCTGCACTATATTTTGTGAAACCATAATAGCTGATGAGATTGTAATCCATTGGAAGGAGTTGGTTTCTTAATTCTAGTAAGTAATACAAATAACATCCCTAAGTTAAAAGGATCTCATCAGCATTTATTTATTTAAATGACTGTCTCTTAACTCACATGGTACAAATGAAGTTCATCAAAATAACTCAGTATTAGCTGAAGTAATCCATTAGGTTTTATTTTGATTCTCAAATTCTTTTTTATGATGGGACTGAAAGTTTGGTTGCATTTAAAATTTTTAATCTGAAAATGAAAACAGTAATGAATGGAAATTTAACAGTAATGAAAGGAATTGCAAAACATGGTTACTATACTTTCAAAAATTATCCAACTTTCCAAACTGAGTTCTCTTCATACCATTTTTAATAGCAGTATTTTCAGCAGTTGAATTCATAACTAATTAGGATCTACAGTCATAAGCAAACAATGGATTTCATGCAATGCACTCATAGGCTTATATTATTTATTGTATCTTTACAAGAATTAAGTAATATTTTATATAAATATAGAATTAAAGTATAACAAAGCATCAATTGAACCCAATGACAGTTCCATACACTTAATAAACTCCAGTTGTCTATTTTGGATGAATCCTCAAATACAAGGAAATCTTCCAATTCTATCGTACTTAGCTGGAAATAATTCTGCTGAAATCAGAGGAACTTATTTCTAAATTTACATATGAGATCATGTGCCCATCTCTTTGATAATAGATCTTATTTTTTATTCATCTGATTTGAAGAAATCAGAGTACCTGATAAATCAAATGGGTCCCTATGAAGAATACCGTTTTGTCATCAGATTTGAATTAGATGGACTAGGCAAAATGTGTGCTAGGAATTTCTCGAGGATAAAGATAGATGTGAGGTTAGTTTAAGATTAATAGTTTATAGTTCTATGGACTTAGTAGCAGAATGTGAATTTAAATCTACAGTACTAAGGAGAGAACAGTCTAAGTATCACCTGTTCAATTCAGAGAAAAGCCATACTTGTCCATTAGCTCCCGACATTTAACTGAAGTTGCATCTGAATGTGTTTACTCCCTGACAACACACATATATAGTTGTCTGCTAGAAATATTCCAAATGCTTTTGCTAAGTTCAAATCACTAGGAGTTTTGTGACTTTGGCTTAGATGAAAGTATTCATGGAGCTTTCCTAGATAATATTTCCAATATAAATTAAATCCTTAACCCATCCTTCCCTCCAGCTGTGCTTAGTTTCAAACAAAATCTAATCAAACCAAATCAAATCTTTATTACTGTAAAAGATCAACATAAGGAGGGTATGGTACAGTCAATTAAAAAGCATATAAAATACATCAGAGTTTAAAAATTATAAAAAGCTTTAAAAATATATAAAACAGAAGTATATATAAAAGGAATGAAAAAAGGGGGGGGGAGAACATTAGATGGATATAGGGAACCATAAAGGATAGCATGTGGCAAGTTAAACCTATTAAAGTACAGAGCATTGTAGAATGACAAACTAGAAATTCACTAAGTGTAATTTATGGCACAGGTCACCTGATGGATTTTAAGCACTGCTGCATAGAAACTGGCAATATTATATGTTGTAGCAGAGTTAGTATCTAAAGGAAGCAACAAGGAGATACAGAATTATCTTTATACCACACTGGTGAGATGATGCTACTACTTATGTCTCTGAAATACAGGCATCGGAGAAGCACTGCTCTGTGATTTCTGTCTGTCAGAATCACAGAGACATTTGCCTCTTCCATATTCAAACTTCAAGGACAGCTGAGGGGAGGTCATGACCTTTTGCTAGAGTAAAATAGTTAGTTACTTCAAGATAAGTGAGTTATACCATAGGGGAAACAGAACATATGTTGGATTCTCTGGCAACAAAGATTGGGGTCCTGGCTTGATCCAGTTGGTGCTTTGTGCCGGCTGCACACTGTTTAATGAGTTTTTGTCCTAATCATATTTATTTTATTTATGTATTTTTATTTATTTATTTATTTTGTCAAGCATATATAAGATAACAGATAAGAGTATAAACATCATTTTGAATACACAAAAAGCATATGTGTAAAAAAGGACATTAGGGCAGGGACAGTAGGCTTACACACACCCCTTATTCTTGCCATATCCTTACCCTTATGCATGCCCCTTACCCTGCCATATCCCATGTTGAGTAGAAGACTCTTGTTATTAATAGTGTAAGATAAAGTAAAGGTACCCAACACATGCGTGCTAGTCATTTCCGGCTCTAGGAGGCGGTGCTCATCTCCGTTTCTAAGCTGAAGAGCCAGTGCTGTCCAAAGATGTCTCCGTGATCATGTGGCCGGCATGACTCAATGCCAAAGGTGCACAGAGGCTGTTACCTTCCCGCCAAAGTGGTCCCTATTTTCTACTTGCATTTTTTTAACATGCTTTTCAGCTGCTAGGTTGGCAGAAGCTGGGACAAGTAACAGGAGCTCACCCCATTACGTGATGCTGAACTGCTGACCTTCTGATCGACAAGCTCAGCATCTTAGCCACTGAGCCACCACATCTTCAGGAGTAGGGCAAGACCAAGGGGGGAAAATAATCAGCCAATATAGTTTAATATAGTTACCCATGAATATAGTGATGAGGTCTTTGTCTAGTCATGGCATTAGAAATACACATTTTGGGGTTTGGAGGGCAAAAGCTTAAAAAATTGGATTGAACAAGTTCTAGTCATGAAAAATTGGAGAAGGGGCCCAGATGGCAACTCTCATAATCCAGAAGCAGCATGCCTAAAGCCCAGGACTGAGATGTGAAAGATTAAGATGAATCATTTGGAACTACATTTGAAATAATTGTGGAGACTTCCTACTTTATTTTAAAAACATCTTTAAAAGTAGTATAAGGAACGGCTTGACATTGAGTAGTGCAACTTCCATTGCAATGATAGTTTTTCAGCACTTACTCTGACATGTAATTTTGTAAGCATGCATCATCCTACTTACCAGTTTAGATCCAGCTGCTCCCAAATAAATGGGGCTGAAAAATGCTGATTCTGGATGGGTACCAATGTAGGATGGTCTTTGTATCGGGATTTGGATTATAGGAAGGACAGAGATCAAACATATTAAAGTCCTGAATATTTTGTGCTGGGCCTCTTGGGGACTTACCTTCTTTAGAAATAAGACATAAAGTCTCCAGTTCAATTTCTAACTAGGTTATATGGAATTTTCTTAGCAATCACTTTGGTTTGTCATTACTTTCTCCTGGATGTTTTGTATTCCTTAAGAGAAATTGTCTCCACCTGTCTACTTTATTCCTCTGTGGTACAATCATGATCAGAAGGAAATCTCCTGTCTTCAATCTTTCCACTTGGGCAGGATCCTGATTAGTAACTTACAGTATTACTGTCATTCAACATTATGTCAGAATAACAAGGATAAGCCACATCAACATGGCTGGATGATGTTATAACACGCTGTTTGTCATTAGTGGTTACGCTGATCCTCTAAAGTTTTTATTTCTGAACTCAGTAGCAAAACTGCCTTATGTTGATATTAGAGATACCTGTTCTTAAATAGGGGTTTTATTTTGAACCACAGCACTGGAATTTTGAGATGTATAAAATCTGGAATAGTGTGTCAAGCATTATCAGCTGGACCTGTTGTAGTTGTAATCAGAAATGTGTTTGGGAAATGCTATACACTAACTGGTCATTAACTAGCTTCTCCTGTCACTGTTCTCTTCAAGTGTTTGCTTTTGCTATTAACTATATGCTTCCAGAATTCCTTATGTGTCCATCATTTCCTGACCTACACACTTTCAATACCAACTTTTTCCCACATTTCCAGCAAGGAAGAGACAGGTAGACCATCTTTATTTTATCAGGACTGGGGGGGGGGGGTTAAAGTGTTCTTGTAGCATTCTATTTTAACAGTGTTCTGTAAGGTGTAGCAGCTCTAATTTTTCCTAATGCAATTTCATGAAAATAACAAGCACTGCAGATTTAGACTTTTATTGTTTATTTGTCCATTTCAACTATTGCCAGCTCTAGTGATTGCTTCTCATCTGAATTTAGAAAGATGGTTGTCCAATGGAAAGTCAATTTCAGTTCTCCCACTACCAAATCTAGCCAGTTGCACAATCATGGCAAAGTTTACCTTTCTCCTTTTGATTGTGAGGCTTTGCCACGTTTCCTGATTTCACATTATTTTGAGAGATGTTCAGATGGAGGGGGGTGCAAAGAAAATCCTCTACAAAAACCAGGCCTTCTGCTGCAACATAGCAGTTGGGGGAGGTTCCCCTGCTTGGTGACTGTTGAAAGTGGACTACAGCAAAAGCAGAATAACTGGTCACTTTGTCTCTTAGTGAATGGCACAATCACAAATGAAGATAAAAACAGTTGGATATGATATAGACACAGCACAGGACTGGAGTTGCAAACGTAGGCAATAAACTTTAAATTGCCAGTGTTTTGAGCTAGTTCAAGGATTGGTGGGTGGATGGGTGGGTGGCATTTTAACTCAATATATCAACATTTAACATTCCTTTAGCATCCTCAAAATATTACTGTAACAATATAAAACCTGTCCTCATATCTTTCTCTAAAAGATGCTATAAACTGTTAGTCTCCCATTCAAGTACTAATTGGGCCTAACCCCATTTAGCTTCCAAACTCAAGGCTTCCTTAACCTTCTCAAACTCAAATATACCCCTTTCCCCTTAATAATCAGGGAGATTGCATTTTTCTTTATTATGATTATTGGACATCGATAAAGTGGCCTACTTTGCTGTGGTTAGTTTATGATTCAGGGTGAGGCAGAAGCTCTGAAATGTTGCTAATGAGGGTAATTCTTAGTTTAGTTCCTCATTGTTCCTCATTCTTCATATCATCAGGTCTAAATTACCTGATATGAAAGAAGAGGCAAGTTCATTAAATTTAGAGTCAAAATGAATTAGCTGCCTCTTCCAAGCAGAAAAATGGATACTGCTTTTCTCTTGCACTGGAACAAGCCAAAACCCTCTGGAAACTGAGTTTGAAAGAGAAGCAGAATAATGGCTGCAGAAGGAAGAGAAGGCTGGCAGAGTTTCAGCCATGACCTGACTCTGGAGGTCCCTTTGCTAAAGAAGGTTTGAATTACTTACCTCCTGGCTTAGAACAATTTGCAGAAGGGAGCCTGCCTACAAGGAACAAGAACTACAAAAAACCACAAGGAACAATGTGAGTTCCTTCCAAATGGGGCTCCTTATTTACATTTGCAGAAGGGAGTGCCCACGGTCAACTTTAACTACAAGCACAAAGCAACGATTGTCTCTGACACCCTAGTTCTATGACTCCAGGACTGAGTCCTATATAGGTGGGAGCAGAAGAGGCATTTTCCTAACAGTGGCCATATAATGCAGGTCTGAGGACTTGGGGGCTCTCCAGATGTTGTGGAAGGACAACTTCTCTCAGCTCAGCTGAGGATGAGGATGACAGGACTTGTCCCCCAGTAAATACATGAAGAATCTACCAACCTAGATATAAGGAGATAAAATACTGTATAGGTCTATGGTTATATTGCATGCAAATGATTGCCTCATCTAGAACCCATTTATAACTCTTGGCTGACCAAGTGGGTGGGAAATGTCCCATATAAACTTTCACATATTAGAGGCAAAGTTACAAAAATTTACTCTAAAATCACTGAAATTCACTTGGGCAGAAAACAATGGTTTATAAGCAAATATATCTATGTATTTGCTCTCTAAAGGGATGGATCAATAAGGGAGTGGTATTTATGTAATTAGCTGCAGATGTGTAATTTCCACACATGATACATAGAATAGATTCATATAATACTTGATAGTATTTTAATGTTAATAGAATTTGCAGCAAGGTAATTTTTAAAAGATCTGGGTTCCAAGCTCAATTAATGCCTTTAACAGGTGTTAGACATGTTAATACATTTTCAGCCTCCATTTTCCACTACCTGCCAGCAAAAAAGGAAGGGAATGAAATGAGAGACATATTGGAGGGATACGGTCAAATATTCTAATAAAAAAGTCTTCATTAAACCAGTACACACTTGGCTTGATTCACACCTAATTTTAACTCATAATATGGATTGGTGAGCTTTGATTTAAGGGTTATGAAAAAACTACTCGTTTGATTTAGCATTGTGTGTGAATCAGTTTGTTCAACAAAGCAGGGCTAAAAAAATTCTGTATAAACATTATATATGAATGCTGTTTGTAAAAGAGGTGAGAGGTCTGATTTAGTCAAACTAAAACCTTTAGTTTGAATAGGCTTGACTGCAAGCGAGACTTTTGTCAAATTGGGATGTGGATTGATTATTATGGGTAACATTTTAATTAGGCTGGTTAAAAAGGATGTGAGTATATTTAGATTTTTTCTCACACCTGCATTCACATTCTGACACACAAATTCCACTTCCCTTCCCTGGGTGGTTTGATAATGCCTCTCCATGGATCACTTGCAGTATAATTAATTCTCACGTTTGTTTTCTGGTCTGCTGAGATCTACAATAGAAGGGAGGGGTGAGGAAAACAATTGCTGTAGCTGGGGAAAGAAAACGTTGCCTTACAGCCAGAGAGTTTTGCCTGGTGTGGTCAGATAACGAGAATTTTCTTCTGGGAAAGAAAAAAGAGGGTGTGTGTGTGAAGGAAACAGAACACTGGAGAACATACTACCACCACCACCAATCAAATAAACTTTTAATTGATTGGTGAAAACTTTCCTAACAAAAGTGAAAACTTGTCTTTTTTTTTCCCCTCATCCTGTTTATTACTATTTCATTTGGAGGCTTAATAAACTGCTGCTGCCTTTTTTTTTTAGACAAGAGTAAATAATTATCTTTTGCTCAGCTGACAAAATAATGAGTTCGCAGCTCAGTCGAAAGAAGCGAAAAGAAAAGGAGGCAGCTGAGCAGCTAGGCCTGGCGAAACAAGGAAGGAAAACGTCCCTGTGCTGCTTTCTCGGGCGATCCGCTCCTCACCTTCCCACTCCCTCGCCGTCCAGAAATGCACATCAACGGGGTTCGGTTCTTTGCCGCCGGTAGAAGTTGGCTGAGCCTAAAAGATTGATGGAACGCGTCAATTTGGTCGGACCAGAGACTGGAAGAGGAGCTCGAGAGAGGCTGAAAGAATTGGTACCCGCAGGCTATCTGTCACTCGCCTCACCCAGGACTGGAAATGATGGGAGAGGTAGTGCGGTTTATCTCTGGAAAGCCGGGTGGTTGCTGAGACCGCTGAAGAACCTGGCGGGCCGAAAGGTTTGCGTTCCAGCGCTACTCAGATCCTCCCTTGAACTGGGAGGCGGGCAAGCAGAACTTCTGCAACTATTTCCTCGTGAGTAAAGTTCAGAGCTACCTTGAAAGGAGCCGATTCCCCCCACCCCGCCCATTCCACCTCTTGTCCTTTCTACCTTCTCCTGTCTGAAAAACTAAAGCGAACTGCGGACACACAGTTATCCACTGGAGTACGTGATTCCGCTGCAGAAGTCGGAAGTCAAACAAGCGGGGATGGGGTGGCAACGCAACGCCTGGCATTAAAACAGGGGAAGGGGGAGGAATGACCGAAATCGGCATATCTCAAATTTCAATTTGCACCAAGTTTTCAACCTCACCAGGTTGTCAATGAACTCGGAATGGAAGGAAATCTCTCTAGGTATTGCAAGCTGATTTTAGTTGATTGGTGAGTTCCTTTCGTATCCCTATTTTTAATTAAAGAAATAGCTCAGGCCCGGTGGCAACGCAATCGGCGTTGGGATGCATAGCATCAAGACCGATGCCACAAGGCCTTTAGAACAATGCTCAACCTGATTCGGCAAAATCACAATTACGCCAAACCCAAAGGATAAGTAAAGCACGAGCGAGGAAGAAGCTTCGTTTTATGCTCAGAGGCACTGCGTGAATTAAGAGGATTTGCGCTCGATCTCCTGAAGTCCACGCCGTTGTTTCGAGCATGACTTCTCCCTTGCACTCCAAAAGGAGCTACTTCGAAGTCCGGCGATTCACCTGAGTCCCGCGAGATTCCAGCGATCACTCATCAAATATGGAATCAGTTTACTCGAACTGGATCCCAGACGACGAAAACCTCGAGACTTCCAAAACGTCGCTATTCCTCGGTGTTTCCAATAGTGGAAACTGAGTATGGATGAAAGAGCAAGCTCCTGAAGGAACGCGCCCTCTCAGAAGCACCAGAAGCGGGGAGAGCCATCAACGACCCTTCTGGGCCTTGGCAGAGGTTCTTCAGCCACGCTTCAGGGCCTGCAGGGTCAGAACTTCGCGAACTGCGTTCTTGATCCGGTTTCGGGAAACTGCCTGGACCAGAACCCGAAAAGAAAGAACTGAAACGGTTCGCCTTGGCCAACATACACCGAAGGGTTGTGTTGTGTCAGCCGCATTCCCCGTGCCTTGTTATTGTTAACGATAGGGTCTTCATCTCCACACTTGGCCGGAACAGACACAACAAAATCAATGGGGTTAGGATTAAGAAGAACTAAATTGAATCCCGTTTCCTTCAATGGGGCCCGTATATCTTGCTTTTGCTACTTTCTGCCAAGGAAAGACTCTGAACTAACCTAGCCTAATACCTATTCTGGCTGAATAGCAGGAAAGTTACAGGTCAACAGATCTAGTGGCCAGAGGTTGGGAGCAGCTGGACTGATGTCAGGTTTAAGCCATCCCATTCACTCTAACCCACGCATGACTAGGCCCAGTCAAACAGTCTGTATATTTTCATTCCCTCTCTCTCCCTCTCCCCCTCTCTTCCGTCCCTCTCCCTCTCCCTCTCCCTCACCCTCTCTCTCTTCCGATATAGGGTTGCTGGTTTAAAACCAGAAACCCTGCGCAGCAGCACACATTGAATTCATCTGAACCGAGGATCCGGTTTAAATTACGCGACAAATCTGAACATGAGACAGTGGCAGGATTTCTGCGGATTCTTCCCTTCTGCCTTCGATTATTCGGCCCAAAGGGCCGCACGGGGAAGCTGGGGGCGAGGGGGGCGGCTCTATCTGCAGCTCCTTTCTCTCTCTGCTCACCACTTCCTTCACACTCGTAGTCGGGAAAGTGCTTGACGCCTCCCAGTCTGTTCCCGTTTCTATCCAGAAAGCGGGGAAGGGGGAAGGGCAGAATCCAGGGGAAAGGGAGTGGGGAGTGCCAGATTTCTTCCCTTCTTTCAAGGAATAGCAGCGTTGAACTTTTCTTTAGGAGAGCTTCCTTTCCTACGGAGGAGCTAATCTCTGTGGCTTCTCCCACGTCTGGTGTTCAAAAGATGGCAATTTGATTTCCTGGCGGCACAGGGAGAGTAAACGGGCTACCTTTGGGAGGGAGGGAGGAAGGGAGGAAGGGAGGAAGGAAGGAAGGAAGGAAGGAAGGAAGGAAGGAAGGAAGGAAGGAAGGAAGGAAGGAAGGAAGGAATTTCCTAGCAGATTCTTTTCCTTCTAGATCCAACTGTTGACAAAATCAGCATATAAATATAGTGGCTAACAATGAAAGCAGACACTCACCTTCCCTTGGCTCCCATTTATTCTGAAAAAGCTTCTTGAACTGCTTTGAACTTAGATAGACTATTCCAATCTATATGGGATCATTAGACATTGTCCCTGCTTGACAGAAATAGCAGTGCCAGAAGAAAAAAATATTCCAAAGAAGTGTTCTACATATTCTATCCATTCCATACACTGTAAATAAATCATACCTTCAGATTCCTGCCGCTAAATGGGGAGACTATAATTTCTAGACTTACCTTAAGCATGGAAGCCAGTTGAGTGACTTTGGACCAGTCACTCTCTCTCAGCCCAAGGGTTGTTGTGTGGAAAATAGAAGGAGGAAGAAATGTTATGTATATTTATTGCCTCGAGTTATTTATAAAGATAATAAAGGTAGGATTTTTAAACATGTAATAAATAAATAATGCATTATATTCAGGCAGAGAATGTTAAATCAAAGGGCTCCTGATATAATCCCAATATAAAATTGGGCATTGCTATGAATGTGAGGACAAATGGCAATTTTACACCCATACTATCCTACCAATATTTCTGCCTTACCCCTTTTCTTCCCCATCTCTCTGCCCCTCTCCAAACTCTCCTTCAAAATAAGAAATAGTGTCCAAATGTTATCTACTTTGGATCAGTGTGACAAGAAAAGAAAATGCAAGGAAGCTATAACTTAGATTTATTATAAATCCAATTTTTCATGCATGGTTAGGATTGATATCAAGCAAATGGTCTAAGACTAAGCCAAGGAAAGAATCATTTGATATAAATGAATACTTGTAGCCTTTTGAGCGCCTTTTACCCCCCCCCCCCACTCTCTCTCTCTCTCTGTATTGTTTCTTTTTTATCCAATCACTATTGTTATTGGTCGACACAGTTAAGAAAGGGAGATGTAGCCTGAGCATATCTGGATAGCACCGGATTGGGGATAACTTAGTGCAATGAATTATTTGCCTTCTGAGAAAAAAACAACTTTGTTTTGAAGACACACAGAACTTCAAAAATTACTTTCTCTTCTCATTTGTTGTGGCAGCTGGAGGAGGCCAGGGAGGAGGTCACAGAAGGCTCAGAAGGTTCCCTTGAAACAAAGGGTACTAGAAATGAAATTTGAGGTGCAAATTTATACCTGCTTACACCACAGAGCCTCCATAGAGTTTCCTCTAAAATATGGCTGGCTTATTAAAGCAGCTCCATCAACCTCTCCTAAAGTTTCTGGTAACAGTTTCGATCATGATAACTGGCAGCCAACTGTACAAATGAACAAGTTTATGATGGTATAAAGTACCGAGGATATTTTTAGATTCCCAATCCTTCCGGAAATTAGTCGAAAAAAGAGAAAATAAAATGCAAATCGAACTTTGGAATAGCTGTTCATCACTGGAGTATTAGCTGTAAAATTAATATTTAAATAATAACACAAAGGCGATGATAAAAATGCATATCTATTAAAATTTCAGTCTGGCTTGCACCTTGCTGGTATCTTCCAATTAATTTCGAGAATAATTTTCCAGGATCGTCCAATCCCTACGACTCCTTCACCTAAAGCCTCCAGAGATGATGGACAGGGATGGCAAGAGCTACAGCCAGCCCTTCCTCAGGAGGGCGCCAAGGTGGCGAAAGGAAGAGTAAGGCTGGTCGAACTGGTTTTTCTGCCAAATTCGCACTTACAGCTTTACTGGTAGAAATTAAAACACGTTTGTAATGAGACAGGTTTCTGAGCAACCGCGGAGAAACATTTAAGTACTTTGGAAGCTAGCCTGATTGAGTTGTACCAACTCCACATGAATATCACTAGAATGGTGCTCTTATCTGAATGTAAAGAGTCAGCAAAATCCTTAGGGTGGAGCGGAGAAGCATCCACATTTTTGGACTCGACATGCTGGACTCCGTTCAAGCGGGTTGCGCTTGAGGGAGAGAGACGATCCCCCTTTGTTCTAGCAAACAGGGTTGCAGATGGATTCCTAAAGAAACGGCGCCTCCATTCACATCCATGGAATCATTAAATGGTGTGTTGGCGGCCGGCGGTTGCCAAGCCGATTTCCTTCAAAAGAAGAAATGTTTGGGAATTACCACTCCATTATAGACTGGGTAGTTCTTATGCATTTGAAGTCCACCCTTCTGCAAGTGCTAGGGGCTGTCAGGATTATCTCTCTTCAATCTATTATCTCCCTCAGATTAGGATCGGAGTGGATGAGGAGAAGAAGAGGAAACAGAGGTGTCAGAGGTCTGCGGGCATCTAGCAAGGGCATCGGAACCAATAAAACACCCAGCTGGAACCCCACCCTCCTCGGTCGGAGCTGAGAGCCCATTTGCAAAGGCTAAAGGACTAAGGAGATGACGGGGTGGAGCTGTGAAAGAAAAAAAATGTGCACCTTGGACAGAGCACACACAACAATCTCTTTTGTGAAAAGGATTCAAATCTGCTGGAGAGTACTTGTGCCTCATGTTTTATGCTTCATATGGAGCAAATAAAATTTTGTTCCTTCCTCGCCAGTAATTGGGCAACTTTTGTTTGAAGTTCCAGGTGTTGGTGGTGGCTCTCTGGGTGGGAAATACTCTGCAATCCCAATAATCAAATTCTGCCAGATTCCTACTAAAGCCTTAGACTACTAGATTAATGATTTTGACTTGTTTTATTCTGCCCCTGAATATTTGAAACACAAGGAAGTCAACAGGTGGTGATCTGTCCACAATAGAAGTTTCAGACTGGACAGTTTTGGCCTTGATAAGAAATTTGGCTGCAGCATTAAGAAGAAAGATTGAGAAAGAGAGACAAGGCCCTGGTTTGCAACTGTAGGTAGAAAGCCACCTCTTCCGCTTTAATTATCTTAAATTAATTTTTATTTGAGGCAGGGTAGAATAAATTAAGGCCATTGTTATGAAATGAAAAAGATAACCATGTTCATGGAGAAGAATATAGACTAGCAGCAAAGATAAGAAGCAAAATTTAAACTGAAAATTAAACTGGATTTTCTGTCTAGCTTTGGGAGTAATTTTGTCACATCATTAAAATAGAAGTTGTATCTACACATGCATAGATGCACTAATTTGATACTCACCTCATCCAAATAGGAAGGCATTAACGTTGTAGTGGAATAGTGCTTTGCAAGCAAAATGTTCAATCCTAGTCTTTCCAGGCAGTGCAGAGAAAGTCTCCCCTCATCCACCCCCAGCACCTCGCAATTCTTTAGTCAAAAGGTTTTGGACTCTGGGCTTAAGATCCTCTTGTCAGGCATTCCTGTTATATAGGAGAGTACATAAGCATGGAAGCATAAATTTTCCTCCTCCTTCCCAATTGTAAAGTATTTTGTGGAGGGGTTATGAATTGATTAAACTTGTGTTCCAAGCTGATAAAAGTAACTAAGTCCTTCTTGCTTGTGTCAAGGTGACTTTTCATACTCCTAATCCTAAAAGAACTTATTTCCAACTTTTAAAGTCTTGGACTCTACAAAAGGCTAAGAGGACTTCTATAAATAAATATTATTATAGTGCACGCTAGATTCTTGATAGTTACAGTTGTTATTGAGGCAACAGTACAACTGGTTTATTGTGTTCAGTTCTTTCCAGCCTCCTCAAAAATCACTACAAATTCTCAAACTTGAGAGGCCATTAGGTTATTGTTTTGACCATCTGATCAAATCTGAATAATTACATTTTCTAAAAATGGGCATGTGTTATTCGTTCAAATTAAAATACTTTGTACAGTAAATTTCCATCATAACCAGCCTTTCAAATGAGTTCATCTTAGCAAATATGAATTTCCTACTCAGACTTTTTTCTTGCATTATTGAAGTGGCTGAACTGAGTACTCAAAGTACTGAGAGGCCAAAGTCAATGTGCAAGACAGGAAAGAAGGAATATTGGCTTTAAGTAATTCTTTGTAGTTTAAGTCTTACTATTTCAACTTGTTAAATTAAGTTCTTAAATAACAACAATACTTTAAAAACAACAATCTTCACAGCCTAGTCTCATTAACTGAAAGTAAGGCTCATATAGTTCCATGAGACACCTCCTCATAAACTCAGAACTTCCTGGTCCAAAGAAATTAATAGCCTTGAAAGGAGTTAACAAAATCCTGAATGGTACTTTTATCTTCATAAGGAATGTATGGTTGTATTTGGAAATCACTAAAATTAATTTTCATGGGTTTAACTTTCAATAGAGTCCCATACTTCAAAGGAAACTGCTATGCTTAGATATGGTGAGACAGGAACGACTTTCTTCACCTGAAAAGATTCTTTGCACAACTCATTTTTGGTTAATAGTAACTTTCAGCTCTCACTGTAATGATTTAGTAATAATGAAGAAAGGCTTTACATCACCATAAGGATAGCTGTAAAGACACTACAAATCACTGGTTTAGAAATAGCTGCAAGACCACCACTAGCTTTACTCCCTTTACATTTATTAGATCTGAAAGGAAAAAATGAAGGAGGGGTGGAACAAAGGGATGAGAAGCAGCATTTCTTCTAAAGGCAGAGAAATGGAAGGAGAGAAAATGGGGCTTTTCCACTCTTTCCATCTCACCTGTTCATATCAAAGTCTGGATTCTTGCATTTTAAGAGGAATGAAAAGAGCATCACCTCCATAGAAATAACAAGTGAGTTGAAGTTTCTTCCTAGAAAGGCCTCTCTGGAGGAAAGGCCCCTTGTAGGAAGAGGATTGCGTGGACAGAAAGTCCAGAACTGGGAATACTACCGTGGTTGGTAAGGAAAATGAAGAGGTTAAATCAGTGGAAGAGAGGGAAAGAGAGGAAAGAGAAGGACTCCTGTGCCACAATAAATGAACTCAAATAAACATTTACTACCAACAATGACATTTTTCCAACTTAAGAGTCATTAACCCCAGCCAACGAAGAGCCCCAATCAGATGTATTTGGCTAATTAAATTGGTGGAAATTGGCAGTATAATACTCCTGCTGTTCAACTGGTTTTGATGCTTAAAATGAGGGAGACTTAAAAATAGCTTAGCAAGAGATAGAAAGGGGGTCTCTATTTTATAATTTAGAAAATAGATTTAGATTTAGAAAATAAAGGTTAGGTCTATAACAAACAAATTTTGGTATGAAAAATTCCACATTGATCATGTTGGACCAGGTCTATAGTCTATTATCCTATAAAGCTGTTAAGGGAAAAAAGTGAAGCATTAAGAGCTTCACTCTAATCTCACTGCAAAACCTGTTCTCTGATATGCATTAGTTTAATTTTTCTTTGTGCTATCTTTGCTATCCTTTCCCAAGTACGGGGATTGAGATATATAAATTAAATGGGAGGCTTTTTATTTATTACATGAGCAGATTTTACAAGCCTTCTAGATACACGGAACTGTTCACTTCAATTAATCTTATGGAATTGCCAGACTGGCATATGTTTATACCAAAAATATTTTGGACCTTTAATTGAAATAACATTGTGGATAATATGTGAGGACATGCACAAAAGTATCAGAGATTTGTACTTTAAAACAAAGACTGTTTTTAAATGTTTGTGGAAGTAAACATAAATAAGTAATAGAAATTATATATTACATATAAATATAAAATCCAAATAGCAAATAGTTCCCATAGGAATTTCATGGAGAAGAGGAACAAGGAGTAGAGGGATTTAATGGCAAACTAATTTCACCAGCCTTTGGCTCTAGCAGTTCTCCTGTGCGACCCTTTCCAACCAGCCTCACCCATATACATTATTTTTCCTATTCATTTTTTCGCGGAAAAGCCCTTATCAATACATTCTCAAATACCCAATTCCTGATTTTGCAACGAGGTCTAATTCCTCAGAATGGAATGCCACCGAATTCAGTAATATTTATTCGCGGGTAAGAGGACCATAGGAATCAAAGCCCCTATCCCACCCCCCCCAAAATGTCAGAAGCGGCGTTAGAAACTGGGAAAAGGAGTAAGGTCGACCTGTTCCTTAACCGGGCGCCGGTTCCCCTCCCGGGCGTTTTTATATGCAAAGCGTGGAGAATGCAGCGAGTTCCCGACACCTGCACAGCCCCGTTGCCCTGATCTTTGTTAACAAGCAGCTTCAGGGTATAAAGCAATAAACCTGCCAAATCTACCTGTACGCTAGTTACACCCTACAAATAAAACATCTTAGGAAACTCTTTGAGACACTGTACTTAAGGTCTCTCCCCCGAATACGCTGTAACCCGCCCCCCCCATACTTTCACGCTTTTCCCTCCTATATAAGCAGACGCGTTTTTAAAAGTTGTAGATTTGTAAAGGTACGGCTCGAGTTACCGCCTTCTCCGTGTTAGAGTGGATCCCTTGTTAAAGAAGGCGAGGACAAGGCAAGGCACTCAGAGATGCATTCAGAGTTACTGAACCGATCCCAGAAGCTCGGGGAGTTAAACGGCGAGGAAGAAAAGCAGTGGGATGAGAGAGAAAAAAAAGTGGGGGGGGGATCCATACACTCTGAAAAAGACACCCGCGTTGCTTGTCCCGCGGACAAAATGCCCTGCAACCGAGTCAGGACCTTGCTTTGCCAGCCACAGTTCATACCAATCCCTGTTTACAAACCAGAGTGCAAAAGTACAGCTCTTTTAGAGCTTGCTTTTGGTGGTCAGCGAGATGTAAGACCAGAAAAGGGAACGAAAGGGAAGAAAAGGGGAGCTGCACTTTATAACGCCGGGGGGGGGGGAATAATCTCTCTACAAAGTGGTAGCATGCATTTTCTTGATCTGAATAGTTTTCCTCCGCCTCCTCTCCGTTTTTCAGAAATATTCTATATTGAGAGCTCCCGCTTTCCTTCTGTCTTCGGTGTTCTCTGACTTTTTCCAATGGTCCATTTTTCCTACCTGGCTCGTCTGTAAATCGCCAAAGATCCTAATTCTTTTAGCCTTGGTGGACGCCAGATTAAAACAAAGCCACAGAGGAGAAGAAAATAACTCCGGGGAACGGCTGACTTGTCCCGAAAGAGATCGCCAGAGATCCAGTACAGACTCGGTTCCCAGCTCATGTCTTTCCCCAGTCCATCTTTGCGAGAGATGTGGCAATACCACCTGGCTGTTCAGCTATAAATCTCCTTGCAAATAATAAATGGATTAATAATAACAAGGTATGAAGTTCTTTTTATAGAAAAAATGGGAGAGAATTGAAACTAAATGCGGCAGTTAGACAACCATTTTGATAAGAGGATAATTGAGGCGACACTGGTGTATAATTAGAGGATAATTTATGCTATATCCACTTTTATTTCACCTCCCAAAATAAACCCAGTCCATAATCATTACAGGCAAATTGTTCTGAATTTTATAGCTGCAATTTGAACAAAGTAGTGCAGTTAATCATGGGAGATTTTCCCCCTCTTTTTTGTGTGTGTATTCCTGATTAGAAGTCTAATTGCCTCCTTTCGGAAAGTAAAAATAACTACGAAGTGACTCTATTTTTATCATTAACAATGTTGACAATAAAATAAAATCAACTGGAATTGTAATCGAAAGGCAAACTTAGGGCGAAGGCACTTTTCCTCGGGTAGTTTATATTGCAATCAAGATTTGCCAAACCACTAACCGCATGTCTCATTTGCATATATTTGAAAGTATTACAGGAGCTTCTGTTTTCAATAGGGGGGAAATGTATTACTGGCAGATCTCTAAGGATTCGCCTTCGGATCAAGATGCTTAAATATAAACGCTATTGTGCAGATGAAGGAGATTCCTCCAACATTTGAGGTCCTTTTTATTGAACGCTTCCCGTGACGACTTGTTCTGGAAATACCCTATTTCACGTTATCAATTTTGTGTAAAATTAGGGCTACCACGGTGCAATGGCCACATTAATCGTATTAAGGGTCACTGTGCTTTGCTTCTGGGAGGGACATATTATGCTATTGCGGGTTGTAATGCACACGCATAAGGTGAGGTATAATGGAATGGCAGAGTGATACCTCAGGAAGGAAGTGTACCTCTACACAGACATACTCAGGCAGACGCATGGAAGGGGCAAATCATGGTATATTTACTGAATAGCACCTGATTTTCTAGGCGAGATTGCTGTTTGAGAATGTAGCTTTGTTGCGGTGGTGGTGCGGTGAAACAGCCACATACAGGCACGCACAAACGCGCGCGCGCGCGTATACACACACACAGAGAGAGAGAGAGAGAGAGAGAGAGAGAGAGAGAGAGACTATTGGTTGGTTAGCTGGCTGGTTGGCTGGCTGCTTCTAGCTGGCTCAAAGCTTTGAAGTTGTGCAGAAGGTGGGCTGGCGCAGACACCAGTAGAAGTGCCCGGGCTTGGTGACGTCAGGGGTTGAGTGACCAATGAGGAGGCGCTGCCCTTTGGAGACAAACCATTCGACTTGGGCGTTTATTTATTTATTTATTTATTTGGAGGGTGTGTGCGCTCGAGCGCGCGCGCGTGTTGTATTCCGTTTTCCCTCCCTCGTTTTCTTGTCTGAAGCCTTTAAGCTGAAGTTCAACTAGAATAAATCCACCTTAAAAAACCGAAGAAAGAAAAGAAAAGAAATCTCTGCTTTAAACTCCACCAGCTTTAAGCACAGAGGCACTGGGGTTCAAGGCCGTAGAAATAGACCCTCAAATCAGAAAAGAACAAGGGCGACGGAAGGAGAGAAAAGGGGAAAAACCCCAAGTCGCTGGCTGGAGGGCAAGAGAGGAGAGGGGGGAAACCCCAGGAAAGAGGACTTGGCAGCGCGTCCCTCTCTTCCTGCCCCCTCCTTCCTCGCTTCCCTTCCCTTCCTCTCCCTCTCCTTCTTTCTCTCCCTCCCCAGCGCCTCGCGCACGCCTCCCCTCCGCCCCTCCCTCAGTTAACAAGGCCCCTCTCCCCCTATTGCTCTCGCACGCTCTCTCCTTTCTCCCACCTCACCCCCCCCCCAAGATACACACACACACACACACATTCGCCAAAGCGGGGGGGGGGAGAAGAGAGAAAGGAAAAAAGGAGGGAAAGGGGGGGAAATATAGCGAGCGAGCCCCGGCGCTAATTCCCGCCCGGCGCAGGCTAATAGGCTCCCTCGAAGGTGGCGGGAGCGCAAGGGGGCGCCGAGCCGGGCAGAGGCGCTCGTCGCTGGCTGCCCAACTTGGATGATGACCATGACTACGATGGCTGACGGGCTGGAAGCGCAAGACTCGTCCAAATCTGCCTTCATGGAGTTCGGGCAGCAGCCGCCGCCGCCGCCGCCGGCGCCTCAGCAGCCTCCCCAACCGCCGCCGCCGCCGCCGCCGCCGCCGCCTCCAGTGGCACAGGCGCCCGGCGGCTCCTCACACTCAGCGCAGCAGCAGCAGCAGCAGCAGCAACAACAACAGACCTCGCCGGCGGCGGCCATGGCGGGCGCCCACTACCCGCTCCATTGCCTGCACTCGGCGGCGCCGGCCTCGCATTCGCACCCGCACCACCAACATCCGCACCCGCACCACCACCACCATCACCACCACCACGCCGCGCCTTACGCGGCCGGCCCGGCCGGCGCCAACTCCTACAGTCACCGCTCGCTCGCCGCCGCGGCTGCCGCGGCCGCGGCCGCCTATCCTTACGTGAGCCACTCGCAGCACAGCCCTTACCTCCAGTCTTACCACGGCGGCGGCGGCGGCGGCGGCGGGAGCGGCGGCGGGAGCGGGAGCGGCACGGGCAGCCAGACGCGGCCGGACGACGCAGGTGGGTGACAGTGAAGCGCGCGCGGATCTCAGCCAAGGCCTCTCGCCCCTCGGCCGCCTGCCCGGTGTGGCTGGCCGGCCTTCCTTCCTTCCTTCCTTCCTTCCTTCCTTCCTTCCTTCCTTCCTTCCTTCCTTCCTTCCCTTCCCTTCCCTTCCCTTCCCTTCCCTTCCCTTCCCTTCCCTTCCCTTCCCTTCCCTCCTTCCTTCTTCCTTCTTCCTTCCTTCCTTTCTTTTGTCCCTTTTCCCGTCCTTTCCTCTCTCTTCCTGTTCTTCCCACTTTCCGGCTCCCCTATTCCTTCTTTCAGCTTTCTTCTGGCCTGCAACGCGTTTCCTTCTGGCTTCTCTCTTTTGCACCTCTTTCTTTTCACTAGTCTTCCCTTGCCCTTCGATCCGATGCACGTTTCCTGACAAGTGAGTACCCAAGCAATGGTCAGGACCTGGCTTCTAATTCCACCGTTTGTGGATAAAGATTGCCCGGCTCCCCGCACTCCCGTTTGCCCTGCAGGTCTCTTTGAAATGATATTTTCTCTGCCCGAACCGGAGCCTCTTTCTCCGGGAAGGGAGTCGCAAGCAGTTCGGTGGAATTTACTCTATTCTTAATTAAGTGTGCGTGCCATTTGCAACTCCCCCTCCCACTATCCTGACTTTTTTCTTACACCAGCACGAGTCGCATCGGCAGCTCCCTGACGTTCTTCAGATCCACGCGGGCGCTATAAGAGAACCAGAATTCCGGTTCAGGGGAATGCGGGTTTTGTTTTCCATGGGTTCTGCAAGCATTGTCTTGCGCTTGAACGCTCCCGATGGACTGTGGAGTGCAAGTTGTATTCCTTACAAACCATTCACTAAGAACCAGACTGACCTTCCGCGGCTCAAAATTATAACTTGCTTGTTGGGTTTTTATTATTATTTTTAAATGAATGTTTGTTTAGCCCACGGGTATCCTTTCCGCGCTGCGGCCTATACCCACAGAATTATTTTAGAAAGAGCAGTGGGCCCTTTGCCTTCTGCTACAACAATGGGCACAAAAGTGACAGGCTCTCTATGAAAACGATTTCCTCCTCAGCCAAAGGCAGAAGCTACAGAAGTTGAAGGAAGGAAGGAAGGAAGGAAGGAAGGAAGGAAGGAAGGAAGGAAGGAAGGAAGGAAGGAAGGAAGGAAGGAAGGAAGGAAGGAAGGAAGGAAGGAAGGAAGGAAGGAAAAAGGAGGAAGGAAGGAAAGAGAAGGAAGGAAGGAAGGAAGGAAGGAAGGAAGGAAGGAAGGAAGGAAGGAAAAAGGAGGAAGGAAGAAAAGAGAAGGAAGGAAGGAAGAAGGAAGGAAGGAAGGAAGGAAAAGGAAGGAAGGAAAAGGAAGGAAGGAAAAGGAAGGAAGGAAGATTAGAGAGTGTCAGACACAAACGACTTAGTGTCCTCTTAAGTGCCTTGTAGCAAATGGAGGATGTATCCTGAGCCTTGTAAAACCTTGTAAAATTTCAAATTATATATGTATTTTTATCCATTTTTTTACTCAGCTAATCTCTAATAAATATTTTAACAAACCAATAAAAGTGACTAAATCAGCAATAGTGTCAATATGAAAGGTTTTCTTCATATATTTGACTGTGGTTATCTGTCCAAACAGTTCTGGCAATTTCTCTGAATTTATTCACTGAGAGAGAAATAAATTAACCTGCGTTGGTATAAAATGAGGATAGCCATGTAAAAGGAAATGTTCAGTTAATATGTGTTTATTTCTGCTAATTCAAAATAAAAGATGTGATTTAGAAGGGTATTTGGATAACCACAGTAATTATAAACTAATTTAAAATGGGTGTTTCGTTAAAATTATTTTCCTGTTGCAATTCTTGAATTTGCCCTGGAATGGAGACATCTGGATTATTCCCACAAGTATCAGTATTTATTTACTTGAGGGGGAAAAAATCTCTACGCACTTTATTAAATATTATTAAGTAATAAGTTTTTGCCTGCAGAAACGTGAGGAAAGTCAGTAGGGTCATTTTGCAGGTAAAACTGAATCCACCACTAAAAAGGGTGTTCAATGGTCTGCTTGCCTTATTTACCTGCCCTCACCCTAAAGCTTATACAGTTTTAGCAATGATCTTGGGGCAGTTTTATCACTAGATACTATTAATCTCCCTTCCAAGCATGAACAGCACCCTAACTAGGCATGAGGTATCTTTAGCTGCCCCTCTTCCTTTCCAATGCACTTTCCGTTTTGATTGCAGATCAACAAAAAACCACAGTGATTGAAAATGGGGAGATTCGATTTAATGGGAAAGGGAAAAAGATCCGGAAACCTCGAACCATTTACTCAAGTCTGCAGCTGCAGGCATTAAACCACCGCTTCCAGCAGACCCAATACCTGGCACTTCCAGAGAGAGCAGAGCTGGCGGCTTCATTAGGACTTACTCAGACACAGGTAATTCCCAGGAAAGACCAGGTCTAGGCAACCTTTAGGAGATGAGGTCAGGACTGACATGATGGTGGTAGTAGAAATGAGATATATTTTTTTAAATGTATAATTTCCTTGGACTAAGAATAGAAACTGGAGAACAGCGGACCACCTAAACATGATCTAAACTGTATTGGTGAGCTATCAGTTGTCTGTATAGAAGATATTTGAAAATCCAGGACTAGTTCAGTTATCTCTCTACTTTTCATTTGCCTCTGATCAAGGCAAACAGTGTATTTAGAAAAAGGCATATCCACCAGCTCAGAATGTGAGTGTTTATCTACTTTATTGTAGTCAAAATACTCACTAAGATAGAAAACTTAGAGTGTGGTTTAGAGATATATATCTATATCTATATCTATATATGAAATATTAGATTAGGAAGAGTAGAGCAGTCCCTCCATCGTAGTTTGAGGTAGTAGAAAGATAGTGGATATGCTGGAGAGCCTCTGGGCCCATATAAAACACACCTACTTTAGTGATATTCAATAGTAAATTATCCTGGATGAGTAACTAGAATCCAGTGGGTGCCCTTAGGCTAAATGTACAAAAGGTGCTGATAGAGGCTGAGGATCAAAGGGAAGCGTGTACAAAATTAGAACAAGTTAAGCTACAGTTAAATGTGGTTGATGTGTTCTTGGTTTCTCTGCAAATTTAAGCCTGAATGACACATGGAGTATTATTGACTTGGAAGAGAAATACAGCAATTAATTGTATTCCCGGATGGCAAAAAAAGTTTTGATTAAAAAAAAAAAGTTTTGGTGGCATTTGCATTTTGGGCAGGAAGGTGGGCGAATCAATCATATACCTGCTCAGGGCTTCCAGTTAAGAATGTAAGTCAAACAGAGAATTAAATTCAGAGAATTTAATGTCTTAAGGTAATAAGCGTGAATTCTGCGACCAGGTAAAACAGGAATTTGTATTCTGTCATACAGGTTAAAATATACTAAAATAGTATATACTAATATACTATACTAAGAAAATTAATATTATCAGAGAAACGAGGGATATTGTTAGTTTTACTCCTGGGAGTTCCAATAGCTACCCCATTTGAAATGACACACACTTTGCTGTTGTCCATGTATTATATTCTTCTTTTAAAGTCTCTCTAACGTTTTTTAGTTCCTCCCTTATCCCATATCTTAGATTTTTTTTTAACAGCGCTCAAATCAAGCCAGCGATCTCCACTTAAACTTCAAATCGGCTCATTTTTCTAGCTCTTTCCTGCTGACTACCAAAGGACCTGCTGCACAGGGGCTGTTTTTGATTCTCCTGTAACTTTTTTATAAGCCAAGCTGGACTTCCAACTATACTGACATATTTGTGATTTAAGCCAATTTAGGCCCCCTGAAGCCAGTCAGCTGCCAGAGTCATTTTAGAGCCTGATCTTAAAAGCTCTTTCAAGTCCAAGTGGCACCCCCTTCGTAAGCAGATTTATTCAGGAGTAGATCCAGCTGACCAGTGAAACCGCTGAGTATGTGTTTCTAGGACTGCACACTCATCCCACTGTAAGTGAAGAACCAGCTGCACCAGTCCAGGTGAAAAAGTCTGCTAAGGGCAGTTCCAGGTGCTGGAGGATGGGGATTTGAGATGGGAAGCCACTAAAATGCTAATCAAGATTGTAGATAATCACTTTTGTTGAATACAAAAAAAAAAAAAAAAACAACCAAAAACCCTGAGCATTCTCTCCCTTCTTTTCTTATTCAAAACGAGTGTTGCATGTTTTTAATTATGCAGCATAGAATACTGATGACTATCACAACTGTGCACGTCTATAGCTTATGTACCTGCGTAGATGCTTTCAATGGCTGCCTACAAAATAAGCAAGCAGAATGAATGAGTGCACTGCCATGGTCTCATAGAAGAAAAAGGCCCTTAAAAATAAATACAGTAAAATAAAATATAATACTCGGTTACCTAAGGCTCCTTTGTTGCAGGTAACTACAGCAATGAGAATGAAGGTTGGGGAGGGGAGGGGGGAGGGGAGGATATTGGACTGTATGATTCAGGGTAGTTGGGCTGTATTGCTCCAGATATAAAGAAGGGAGGGAAGAAAGGAAATTTCAAAGATATTTTCCTTTGTCCTCTTCCCTCCCCTGGCTGCTCTTAAGCTGCTGTTCTATAGGCATTTTGATGACTTCTGCCTTTTGATTGCAGGTGAAAATCTGGTTCCAGAACAAGCGTTCCAAGTTTAAGAAACTGCTGAAACAAGGCGGCAACCCTCACGAGACTGACCCCCTGCCCGGCTCGGCTACCCTCTCGCCGCGTTCTCCAGGTCTGCCTCCGGTCTGGGACGTTTCAGCCTCTGCCAAAGGAGTCAACATGCCTCCCAACAGCTACATGCCTGGCTATTCTCACTGGTACTCCTCTCCACATCAAGACACTATGCAGAGACCACAAATGATGTGATCGGTCCAAGAACAACCGCTGGGCTTGGCCGAGGGGGCCAGCTCGTGGGTCTTGGGGTGAATTGGGAGCGCGTGGCAAGGAAGACGGACTGGGGCGGTTCTGCCTTCCCCTCGCCTTTAACCTCAGCAATTGATCTTGAGCTGAGGGAAACCATTTGCGTCTCGACCCACGTCAGATGCTCTCTTTGGGATATTTTGTTGGGGATTCAAAGGCACCAAGCCTTATTGGGAGTACAAGTCAGAGCAAAAAACAAAAACAAAACCCCCAATTACAGCCTTTCCCCACTAGTCCACCGCGCAGCAACTTATAAAAAGATCCTGTGGAATGAAAAAAGCTAACAAAGCTACCCTATTTTTATTCACCAAACCCAAATTAACAAAACAAAATGGATAGCGGGGAGGTATTTTTTTTTTCTTTACGAAGAATGAAATGCCATCCAGGGAGGAGGGTGCGGGGTGGGGGGGGGGAGTGAGGAGAGGGGGAAAAAAATCTGGTTTAATATTTTGTACCTCCCCCTCCCACCCCCAGGCCAGCACAATCGTGAATCTTGGTCGGTCGGAACTGGTAATTTTTTCTTTCCCAATCTCTCCCCCGCCTTCTTTTCCTCCTATAGTCAATAAGCCAGTCTAAACGAATTTAAAGCACCTGGAAATGACCAGAAGTTCTTTTGCGCATGCCCCATTGCAACCAACTAGAGCTCCGCATTTGCGTCACCTTTATTTATTCTAAGGGGGCTTCCAGGAGGGATCCTTTCCAATGGATTCCGTCCGGGGGAGAGAGGGAGGAAGAATCAAGGAAAATAACAAAAAATTGCCCTGTCCCAAAGGCTAAAAATTCCCACCACAATCACTTCCCCATACACTTCTGCGTTGTTTTTCAGCTGCCGACAGTCGCGTTGTACATATTGTTGAATTTTAGTTGTATATATATATATCTTTGTATGTTTTGTCTCCTCCTTTCATATATAGAGTAAAAAGCCACGAAATGTGCGAGAGTCCTGCTTTTAGTTCTTGCGTTGACAAGTTTCTTTCTCTTTCGGCTTCCCATCCACCTGGTTATTCAGAGAGCCAAATATTACAACCCGTCCTACTAGCCAACCCCCCCCAGCCCCCCCCCACCGCCTCACTCCCGTTTCCGTAGTACAGATGGATTGTTTATGACTCCTATTGGAGCTTTACTCCTCCGAGGTTGCCTGTCTAAGACCGCTGCTTCCCAATCCACATACTGGGCTTAATTTGACTTCTCCAGAGCAGCTTTTTGCACAACTCCCCCACACCAGGAGCGGAGCAGCACCAGAAGAGCCCAGTCTAAGGGACGAGAAGGTCTCTTTGAAAGTTTCTCCCTCATCAGGTGCCGGTCAGTGGGAAGGCAGATACACACAACCATACCCACGCTACGCTTACCAACCAGTCATAAAATCGTGTCTCCTTAGAGACCGCCCGACCTTCCTATCTGCCCACTCTAACCGGTGAAGATGGTTCCCTATAGGGAAGCCTGTCTGAATCAACCGAGGGTGGATTTAAGGCGATGCGACCCTCCCAATCCAGATTATATTTCAGGAAAGCCTTGGGTTGGACTGAATTCTCCCTCTGTAAACTACCTGGAGCCGCGCACCTTTGCCGATATGAGGGGCCACCCGTTTCAGGACTTTCGGCAGTTCTACCTGGTTCTCCCCGTCCGCCCCCCTCCCCGCCCGCCCCAAACTCGCACTCCAAGGTCGGCTGCCTTGGTGAGCGGAGGGCTGGCCCTGTGGCCGGTCGTTCCTCGGACAGACAGATATAGGCTGCCTCCGGTTCTTCGGGTCTGGCAGAGCGCTCCCGGCTTCTCCAGGCAAAGGGCTGCCGCGAATGATATCCTTGCGAGGTGGTGCCAAAGCGAGAAATCATCCATCATGAAAAGCCCCTTTCGTCACACAAGCAGGATGCCCCATACTGAGAGAATTAATGGCTAGAGCCCTGGGCATCCTTCAAATTATGAACCTTGAAACCACTGAGCCATTTATCAGAAGTCAATGGAGATTCTCGGAGTGCTGAATATAATGACAGCTACGTACAGTTGTGCAAAAGGACAGTCACTATAATTAGACACAAAAGCCAAGACTACTTACCAATATACCAGCGCCGGTTTTTTGTTGAGTAACTTCCACGCTCAGTCAGTCTTCAGAATGGCTTAAAACCGATCAAGTCTTGTCATTTTCTACCATTCGCATTGTTACATTTGGAGGGGGAAAAATGTTTTTCTTTTCTTTTTTTTCTCCCCCTCCCCGTGCCTACTGTGAAACTTTGGGTTCAGCTCTCCCCAGGATCAATTGTGAACAAAGCCCCCAGCTGCAGTGCCATCCAATTTGAAGCAGACATTGGGGACAATTTAAGGTTTTTATCCATAAGAAGGTTTTTTTCCCCATTCTCTTAAATGCAGCCATAATTAGAGTAATTTTTCATGTAGCCCGCTGATTACAGCGTTTTTACCGTCAAAGATAATTACCTGTAATTTTCTTCCACTTTTAATACTAAAAAGCCATCTTTATTTAGATTCAGGAACAGGAAAGGCGAAACAAAAGAGGGAAATTATTCTGTTATTCATACACAAATTGCAGAGACATAGGACCTAAAATTGAAAATTAACCAAAATTATAATGCTAGGAAGAATGGAAGAGAATTCTGAGGTACAGCTGGTTGTGGGGTTCACTGACTGGTTCTGATTTGTGTTAGGGGGCAAAAGCTATTGAGCATTTGCCTGTCATAGATGAGCCAGCTATCCTGTCCCCCCAAGTTTTTCTGATGAAGAATAATCTTGAAAACCAGATAAGCCACAGAGAAAATGGGGAAGCAAAGCCACGAACCCGGGGAAGAGAGGTTTCACAGCACGCTACCTCTGCCATGGATAGGCCTCAGTGCTAGATAAATATAACTATGGGATCAAAATGATGCAAGACTCAAATCTCATGCTAATGAAATTAGGAAATCACTCCCTGCTTATAAGACTTATAACGCTCTGCACTCTGGCCTTTCACCGGTTTCATGCAACATTGTTGGTTTATTTCACCTCAACTGGTTTCTGATTGACCCATCCAGGCACGAGTAACACACCACCCCCAGCCCGAACGCGCCACACTCCACTGTCAAAAGCAGCCTATTTCGTCCAAAATAGAAGAGTATTCTAGGTAATATATCAGATTAGCTCATTTAAACCAGTGGAGCCAGTCATAAACTCCCATCCCCCCTCCAGTGGGGTGGAAATGAAAGGGAAAAAATGTGCACCTTTCCCCTGTCTTTGCTCCCCACCCGACTAAATCTCTTTAGAAGTGTGTATGTGTGTGTGAACAATAGAATTGGCTTCTTTTATAAAAGGGCTGTTTTTTTAGGTCAGCAAGACCGGATACAGGACTTCTCCACTGGGCCTTTGGCATCAAGATTTCGATGAGGTTCAGATTCTACCCATCCAGTGGATTCCCAGACTGCCACTCTGGGAGAGCCAGAGGGGGAGCTAGGGACCCATTAAAGGGATGGTATAGCAGGGCAAACCTGCCAGTCGACTAGAACATAGAAGGTTTCTCAAGAACAGAATTTTTCCTGCTGTCCATCAGCAGCTTCTTTATATCCCACTCTAGCCATCCGGGGAAGCCTCTCTTGGTTGAATCAAGGTCCATTTCTAAATCCAGAATTCTTCTGAATATGAAGGGACGGTCGTGAAGTAGGTTCAGTGGCGCTTGAGAGCTGGGGGTGGGGAGAAAATGGGTCTTTCATTGAAATCGAAGGCAAAATTGCCCTGGAGAATCCGGGTTGGTCTTGTATACCAATTGTTTCCTTAGAGCAGTCAATAAATCTCCTCTGAAATCGAGGATGCGGGAGAGGGGAAGGTGACCCAGGCCTACTGATTTTGCCCAAGCCAGATTCACTGAACTTTTCAACAACAACAACAATAATAACAAAGACTTCTGCAATCTGTTGAACGTGTTTTACCAACCCGATTCTCTGCCACCTGGCCTGATGACCTCATCCATAAGAAGAGGCCTTTAACTTTCGTCTAACAGAGGAGAAAAGGTTTTCCGTCCAAGAGAAGAATACAACCAGCGAAAAGGCTTCTGGAGTAAGTGGCAACGGCTTCCCACTCAGAAGTCTCAAACGAGGAGTAGAAAGGAAATGCAGTTTAAGAAGAGGAATCCCGATTTCAGCATCTTCAAAAGCATCTGAGTGGGTGGGGCGGGGAGGGGGGGGAAGCAGGAGATAATTGAGAATTTAAGAAGTAAAAAAGAGGGTCCGGTATGATAGCTCACTCCTCTTTCAACACCCTGTCTCTAAACACATTTGGCTGGGAGAAAAATCCTAGTGGAATTTAGAGCCAGATATTAAGGATGCCTAAAAAAACCCCAAATCCAGTAGGATTTACCTTAAATATATTCGCAGAGCACTGAAACTATGAGAAAGCTGTAAACATGCTCCATACACAGCGCGCGCGCGTGCACCTACGCGCACACACACACACACACACACAGGCTCTCGGAGGATTCGATCTTTTACAGTGGGGCTACTCAGGATTGGAGCTGGCAATGCGGATCAGGAATAGAAGCCTTCATAGAACTGTTAGAGAAGTGGCAGCTCCTGGGCAAACGACTCTCCCTTGCTACCGAAATCATAGTGGCCTCCTCTTGTCCGTTTTGAGGCACCTTATTTCACTCCCCAATAGTCGCCTTCCCTCCCCCCACAAATCCATATTGACTGCGCTGGCAGGAATGAACTGGGGTTTACTCAATTAACCCCATCGCCTGCATTCTCACGACTCGCTGAACCATCAACTCACCACGCAGGCTGGATTCTCATGGCCCTAGTCTCAAGTGTGGTTGGCTGTTTCGGGCTTCAGTGGGTCGTGGGAACACAGCCACTTGTTCTGAACACCACGTGCATCGTGGAGCTCGCATTGTCGAGTCAGCGGAGCGGCCGGCAGAAGGCTGCCTTCCGGAGGCACCCAGCTTGTTCTCCTAAAGTCCCAATCAGGGAAGAAGGCAGGCGGGCAAACAAACCACAGAGAAATGCTGCTTGTCCTCACTTGACTCGGTAAGGTCTACTTCGGAGAAAGGAGCAGCCATGGGGCTGCTAAATAACTACTCTTTTCTTTCTTTCTTTTTCTTTTTAAAAAAGAATAACCATCATTTCTTTATAATGGGAAAAAAGCTGTAGGAATCATGCGAAGTCAAAAGAAGGCTTAAAAATCCCAAGAAACCTCACCCAATCGAGACAAACAACTTACCCCCGTGCAAACCTGTTAGGCAGAGATGAGAGTCTAAGGAAATCTAGAGTGAAAAGAAGCAGTGGAGGATATATATTTTTTTCCTGTGTTTCAGGGCAGAAGCTCTTTCTCTAGATTCTTGGTTGACTGAGCAGATCCAGGTGTGAAATTGTTTGCACACCCCAGCACCTCTTATATTGCCAGCAAAATTAGCTGTTATTACTGTCACTGTTTAGTGATGGTTAGCTTGATAAAAAAAAAACCCGCTGTAATCAAGACCTGGCGCATCTTTGCAAATTACGGATAATTGTAAACGTCCAGATTATGATAATAGCATCCTAATCCAGCCTGCAATATAATTATTACAGAGTGTTACATCTGAAACTGTCCAGTAGGGCTAATTCGGCCATTATTTAGACCTCTTCCCCCTCTCCTCTCTCCCCCCCTCTGCTACCAATGGGTTGCTGAGCAGAAAATGTACAATTGTAATTTCACGGGGCACTCAATGTGTAATGATAGAGGAAGAGGGGGAAAATACAAAAGTGAAATGCGAACGGGAGCGATTAAATCAAAACGTGGAGGGCTGTGAGAAGCGGGGGGGGGGGAATATGGGTTGATACAGAGCAGCAGAAGAAGAGCGGGAGTTAAAAACCGAGCAAATCAGGGGTCCGAGACTGGGCTGGCGGGCGATTGGAGCTTTGTTGTGGAATCACCAGAGACAGGCAGCAATGGCTTTTCCGGAGGCGCGCCCGCGCCGAGCGCCTGAAATCCTCCACCGGAGCTCCGTTCCGGATATATCATGAAAGGGAAAACGTCTCTGCAGGTTTCGGATCCTTTTCCTCGCCGGCCCTGAGCCGAAATCACCTGCTTCTACTGAGTCAAACCTGAACTCAGGACTATGGATTCCAAATGGAGCCTTCCTGGATCCCCATGTTAAGAAGCCTGGTCAGCCCGGCCCTGCTCTAGGTGCCTTTCCTCCCCCGTCATTCCTCCGATAGGACCCTTGACTTTTGCCCCAAAGCCCTTACTCTAACTGCCCCACTGCATAAAAACCTCGTTGGGTTAGCTCAGGCTCCAGCACGCTGCCTCTCAAGGCGGACAGGCAGATACCTCAGGAAACACTCACGGAAGACAGGAGAGCAAAAATACCCCTTCCTCACTCTTCTTGGCCTCAGCGGAAAACTTTACAATGCAAATATGATTACCGTGAACTGTCACAGATCCTTGCATTCGCCAGATACACTGTAATTTCAAGAAGGGGCTCTATTTCCATACCTAAGCGGATCGTAGCCTGACCCTCTAGTACTGTTTAGGATTAGACCGTGGTAATCCAGGGATTCGGTTTTATTTAAGGCAAATACGGGCATTGGAACAGTAGTATCTATTGTTCGCCTGGGCGGTGTATTATCCTTAGAAAGAATGTCCTTGAGATTCAATCTCCACGTTCCAAAGACCCGTTTTCCTTTTGCAAATTATCTCATTGGACGAACCCTCAGGAGCCCAATGGGCAATTATCCGGGCAAGGTCTTAATTGCAATTAATTAAACAAAGCAGCTTGCTGGAGATTACAGTTCTCTTCTATTGTCTGAGGCACTGAGTAAATGCGGAATTGCAAAGACTATTTCGAACCATCAAAAGAAGGTACTTGATCTAACCACCACGTTTTACATATTTACACATTTTCACATGCAACACCGCGAACCTGAGCCAGTTAGATTTGCAAAAAGCTCCCATGAAATCAAGGGCTTAAGGATTGAGGATATTTGAGAAAGAACATGAATGAAAGAACATTAGCTTTCTTTTTTCCTAAGCAGGTTATTAGGAAGGCGATGTTACTGGACCAGATCCTTACCATTAGTGTCTAAAACCGAGAGGGTCACTCTTACGGGGAGCCGGGGAGAATGAGACCAAGAGAATTTACAATTTATAGGCTGGTAAAAGTGTCAGATTAATTCTCGCCTGAATTAGGTGCAGGAATGAATCATTTTATAAGTGAAAATGATGTGCGGGTGCCGAGCCAAGGCCTGGTGTTCTTGGAGTCGGCATTGGGATCAAACAATCTGATGTTATGTCGCCACCTTTTCAACTTCTTATGGGGCTCTGGAGGCCGCCATTGAAAAAGAAGTGGTGGAGTGGCATTTGTCCAAGCTCCTCTGATCTTGTTGCTGGTGGGCTCCAGAATTCGGCTCCTAATGAGATTCCCTGCTTCTTGCATTCCTTAAGGAAGCCCCAGGCCTTGGAACTGCCCTTCTACCTTAGACGGAGAAGGGGAAAGGAAGAGTCTTTCAGGATGCGTCCTAAGGAGAGCCTGCACGGTTTCTGACCGCAACGCCGGTGCACAGATGGGATACCTGAACTTCGGGAGGGGAGGGGGACCTCCCAGAAAGAGTGTGGTGGACCTGAGTGGAATGCTGGCAAAACACAGCTGGAAAGGGAGACGGACGGTGGTGGTGACTTCGGATCCTTTCACTGTGGCTTCTGCTACTTCCCACCTTCTGTTGCCTTTGGGTCAGATTTAACCCAATGAAGAGTCCCGCCCCCACCAGCTAAATAACGCCGCGGACCGTCTGGCAGAACACGAAAATTGACTTCTGCCAAATGGATCGCCCTCCGGGCCGGAGAAAGTGAAGGTGTGTTTTACTTTGATTGAAAGTCGTCAGGACTGGCGTTTTGTTTGCTAAAAAAAAATCGGTCTGGGACGAGGATTAGATCTCAGGAGGGTAGTTCTGGCAGATGATTATATTAATATTAAACTCGGCCGGGTTATGAGAAGGAAAATGAAGAGGAGGAAGATCACTCCTCCGTCTGCTACTGCGCCAATCACCTTCCCAGCGTGCGCACACCCGTGTGCGCATATGCCCACGACTTTGTCCTCGGGGCTGACCCCTGAAGCACACAACCGAATTAAAGCTGGCTCAGTTGCCTGGAGGAAGGAGGTCTGCACCTTTGCTACCGCTCGCCAGGCCTTTTCCAAAGTGATAAAGCATAGGCAGTTTTTCGAAAGTCGCCCTGTCTTCTTTCGCTTTACCAGCCCAGAAGGAAAAGTGTGGGCCTAAGATTCTTTGATGGTTGTTTTAAATAAATAAACCCGAAACTGGTTGGAATCTCGACACTTGTAACCTATTTGGTCGCGGTGGCTGGGAACAATGGGAATTGTCATTCAGCACTCCTATTAGATGGCTGATCCAGCCTAACTTTGCAAAAGGCCACAATCTGTTGGAAACCTCCTTCGGTACCCTTTTTAGGCATATAGGATTAACGTACTGCCCATAAAACCTACCACCCGTTGTAAAGACCAGTGTTTTTCTAGCGGGTATAGAGTGGGATTAACGCTTCAGCCCTTTCCCATAATTGAAAGGCATTCGAAGTGGAGCTTCAGCGGAACGGGAAAGCTGCAGGGAACACTTTAGCGCGAGGGAGAGAAGGCAAATGCCAAGGCCTAGAAACTCCGACCCATTCGAGTCAAATACGCCGAGGAAGCCAGGGAGCGTCCCGCTAAGAGAGAGGCGAGCGCGGAGAAAGAGAAGCCCGTTCTATCCCCGGGCCAGCATAGCCCGACGTTGCCGGGCGGCGAGGCGAGCGGATCCAACCGAGAACTTTCCTAGCTGCAGACTAGTCGTGCGGCGTCGGGAGAGCGCGTGACCTTGCGTGCCTCGTTCCGGGAACGCGCGACGAGCTGCTGGGTGGATGCGTCTGTGGGTGTCCGGGGGGAGGGAGGGAAATGGGGGAGGGGGAATTTCCTGGGTTGAGATCAAGGCCGGCGGAGATTGCGGGCTCTCGCTCTCTCCGGTCTGGGCTTCTTTCGGCAGCCCTTGTGGCGCAGCCCTGGAGCCATTCGGCACCCACAGGAATGCTCTTCTCCCGGTTCTCCGCCCGCCCGCCCGCCCCCTGCGGCTGCCCCAGCATCGCTTGGTAGAAGAGGAGGGGGGGAGGGAAACTGTTAAGAATAGAGTTTTAAAGCACCGTTGATTATATATGTATCTTTGTTAGGGAAGGAGCTTTGTGAAGTCATTCCTAGCCCTTCTGCCCGCCCTCCCTCCAAAATCGCAGCTCGCTGGAGGTGCGCACTTCTCTAACCATAGTTGTTCATACGCCCACACTGTTACTTGGAATAAAGCCTGGCAGATATATCCTCGCTATCACCCCAAAGAATGAAGAAAGATACTAAGGGCTGGCGCCTTTGTCCAAGGGGGCAGGAGAGGAGGAGACGAAAATAAAATCCTCGGGAAAGAAATGCTGAAACGGGGACCAACTGACGAAAAGGGGCAAGATGTCCCTGTGCAGATGTTGCTCCTTGTTCTCAGACAAACGCCGGACAAAACCTAGCCAGAGGAAGGAGGGCTCAGGCTGGCTCAAATGCGCGAGATGGGGTTCGGGGTGGAGCCCCTGGTAGGCTATCAACAGGGTACATCTCTATGCCCATGCTCATACAGATCCCTGCCACCCAAGACTCTATAGCCAACGAAACAGAGCTATTGAGCGAAGGCAGCTGGAGGAGAATCTAATAGGATTTTCTACCTCAAGGAAGGAAGAGGTACAAGCTCTTCGAAAGGTCGCCTTAATGGCAAGTGAACAAGGTCATATTATCGTTATAGGTCAAAACTGAGCGGTTGTATTAGCATGCACAAGCCCGAATCCTTAACCAATCGAAAGCTGCAAAATGTAGGTTGAATCCCTTTTTATATGTCAATGGAGCACAATTCCCATGATTCCTAACATCTGCTTTCTGTCTCTCAGCATTTCTCGCTGCGTCGGCCCTCAGCTGAGTCAATAATGTAACGCCGTCTTAAAAGGGCAAAGAATAGGTGAGGTGAGATGTAGTAATGCTCGGAGCAAAACGCTCCTAAAATGACTGCAGGGATGGCCACGTAAACAACATTTTGTAGAAGTGGGTCAGGTTAAAATAGCAGGATATTCTTATGTTTGGTTCGGCATCACATTCCCATGCACAGGGGTATCAGGAAAGCAATCTCATTTTAGTTTTATATGAACTAGGGAAAGTCAAATACTATATTACAAACAAACTTAATTCCAATAATACTACTTTTCTTGCTCATAGGAGCCAAAATTGAAAGAAGAAGGGAGGGAGGGAGGGAGAGATGAAGGAAAAGAAGGAGGGAGGGATGAAGGAACAGAAGGAAAGAGGAAGGAAGGAAGGAGCGAGCCTAAAGGCAGGAAAAATTGCTCTGGCCACAGAAGGAGCCTTTTCTGAAGTTTTGTGTCCAAGTTCTGAAACATATTTTGCTGAACTTCTCAGATGACAGGATGTAATTTTTAATGAGTATTCTTTATGTTCCAACCTTCTTTCCAACATGAAAACGACTCCCAAACCCAAGCTGCTATTAAAGGCGTACCCTTTGTCACATGGATGCAGGAGATTTCGAAGGAACGCCTTATTATCCGCCTTATTGTCGACATAAGTGCAGAAGATGGATAAGAAAGGTGTGTGTGTGTGTGTGTGTGTGTGTGTGTGTGTGTGTGTGTGTGTGTGTGTGTTGATGCACAAGGAGGAAAAAACTCCAGCTAATTGCCTACTACAGCACTGTTCACTTGGCCAGTTTGGTTGGTGTGTGTGCGTGCGCGCGCGCGCAAGAGCCCCGAAACAAACCGGCTCCTTCTTCCTAAGACACCCTGCCCAGGTCCCGATTACGATTCAGTTTCGGAATTGGTGGCGCGGAGAAGAGGACGCAAAGGGAGAGACGCCACAAAGGTGCGTTCGACCAAATCCGGTCCTGTTCGTAGGTCGCCTTTGTTTCCAGCCCGGAGGCGCAGAGTCTCCGTGCCATCTTCTCGATCTACTACTGCCCAGATTCGGAGCTCCTTTGGAAGGAAATACACCGTCTTGCACTGACTATTGTTTGCTTTTCCCCGAAAATTTAAGAGAATAAAAGGAAGCAGAAATCCAGGGGAACATTTTTTTGTTGTTATTGTTATTATTCCGTCCCAGACCCGCCCCAGCTTTCAGGTCCTTTTTCCTGGGAAAAAGATTCACTTTTGCTCCCTCATTCAGCAGAATGAGGGAGGTCATTGCGTTAGTCTCCCATCTCCAAATCTACCAGACTTACTGGCAGATTTGAAGACCTCGGTAAAGATTGCGGGAGTCCGTCGGAGCCTCGGAACTGCCCTACGGTGGGGAGAATCGAGACCCTACCCATGGGGAACCTGGACGAGATAGAAAACTGCTCTGAATTTCAGCCTAGGAAGATGTAAGGGCTGCTTCTAAATAACCGGCCATAGGACTGCAATCCCAACAAAGGAAGAATAGCAAAGAAAGAAAAGGAGGCTGGGTGGAAGGAGCGAACAGTTATTAAGTGTCCGCTACTTCATTTCCATTAGCGGAAGGGGGCCCGGGGGAAATAGTAACCTGCCGTTTCGTATCTCTCTCTCTATGTTTGTCCTCACCGTGGAAATAATTTTATTTATTCAGAATATACAGTTTAATTCCTCTATCTACACATATGTACATGATTAAAATGACATTGAAAAAAAGTCTCTTGAAAAAAGTTGAGGTCATAAGATTTCAAGGCACCTTTGAAAGTGTCCAGGCTTCTGAGAACAAAACGCAAATCCAAAATCTGTCTTCAAAAATAGAAGAAAACGTAACAAAAGCAATAGGGGAGAGGGGGGGGGTAGATTCCTTTGAAATGCAATAAATTACATGCACAAGCTTTACACATTTCATCCTGTTATAGTTTCCTTAAAGAGAAGGTTCCCCCCTTTTATTAATTATTATTAATTATTATTTTTCTTTCCCTTCATGAACAAAAGCAATTGAGTCCAAAACAAGAGAAGAAGGAATGGTGGTTTTTTTAAAAAAAGGATCGCCCGTTCTAATAGATTGTCCCGGAAGCCAACACTAAGGAATGCTGGAGGGAGCCGTGAGATTGCAGGTGGCCATTCAGAGCGTTTGCGCCGGAATACCAAGAAGAGGAGTTCTCCAGGTAAGTGGATGCAGGCGACGGGTTGGAGGTTGCCCCGTGGGTGTGAGCATGGTGGCTGAGAGATCTGGCTGTGCCCTGCGATTCCCACACGGCAGGGGACTGTGGAGAATTACAAGCCATCGGGTCGCTGGCGCTGGGACTGTGTTCCGGAGGCATCTCCCCATTTTTCATAATCTTCTTTATCTTGGACCTTTTGTTCTGGAACCAGATTTTCACCTTGAGGAGAAAAAAGAGGCGGCAAAAGTCAAAGAGAAACGGCAGGGTCGGAACGGAGGAACGGACAAGCACAAACCCAAAAAGGCTGACCGGACCTTCTCTCCGGAAATCATTTTTCAGCCCGGACTTAACCGGCGGAAGGCAGCTCAAGACGCCCTCTTGAATCAGTCCGTTTACAATCACAGCTTCCCGAGCTTTGCCTCCACGTCCAGCCCCGATCAACGCGCTTACTTCAGAGAAAGTGGAAATGATTAGATAAGGGGGGGCTAGACGGGCAACAAACCCACACAGATTTGCACCTATGCCGGCAGAGAGACTGTGAGAACGTGAAGAGTGCCCTGAGAGAGCTCGAGGTAGCAGCTTTTAAACATCCCAACACGGGTTAGGCAAAATACCTCTTGGCCTTCCGCCGGGACTAAGACTTAAATCTCTCCTATTGCTCGAACTTGCCTCTAGCGGGCAAAACAGCCTCCAGAGGAGGCCAGAGCATCAGATACAAGGAGGAAAACAAACACTTTTTGTTTCTAATACATGCACGGAAAATACGAGATGGAAAAAAAAATCCTTAAAGGAATGGCGTTTATAATATTAAAAATGGGATATAATATAGAGTGTCAGTGCTTTTACCCAGCCTCTGGATATGGGGCAGATATTTAAACCATAGAGCAGTTGTTCCAAATATTTTTGAAAACAGGAGAGAAAAACCGGAAAGGGAATAAAACAGACGAAAAGAGGACGCCGGTTTAACACTACTCCTAACAAAACGGAACTAAAACCTGGTGCACGTAAAACCCTTTCTGCGTGATCCAAGCCTCCACAGCAGTCCCCACCACGGTCCTCCATAGCCCTCTGACAAGTAGACCACCCCCCCTTGAGCTGATCAGTAGAAGATCCTCCCACCTTACCCCTCCTCCCTTTTGATCCCGAGAAAGTCGAAACACTCGGGAACAGTCGAAAAGCCCACCGCTCGAAAGCTGTGGATCCAGCCTGGAAACAAAGCGCTTGGGAACCGAGTCGGAACTATGCCGAAGTTAAGGCCGGTTAATTTCCACTCAGCGAGGAACAGCTTTCTGAATTTGCCTTAAGATCCACTTCCCCGCCCCAAAGGGATCTGGCTGAGGCAGTTGACGGTGAAACCAGGCGCCGTTTGGTGAGGAAGTTGGATTCACCAGAAACCTCGCACGGAGAAATACTCGGGCGGAAGATTAAACGAATAAACGTCCAACACACGCCCGCACGCGTGCACTCCCTTCCCTGCCCTCCCTCGTGCCTTCCGGCCTACAGAAGATCCCCAACAAGGTCCTCGCGAAGAGAGTCCCGATTGCTCAACGCCATCGCACGTGAAACTGTGCCTTGGAAAACATCCCAATGCGGAATGGCTGGGGGCGTTTTGTCCACCGTGAGAGACGCTAGGGAGCCCCAAGCCCCGGCCGCCGGTCCTTACCTGAGTCTGCGTCAGGCCTAAAGAGGCAGCCAGCTCGGCTCTCTCGGGCAGAGCCAAATACTGGGTTTTCTGGAATCTCCGTTGTAAAGCCGCCAGTTGAAAACTCGAGTAAATAGTCCTTGGCTTTCGCACTTTCTTTGGTTTGCCGTTCACCATCCGCACCTCGGGTTCAGCTACCTCTTTTTCTATAGGAATATAGGGAAGGGGAGAAGAAAAACAGACTTAAGAGGAAGGGGAGGAAGAAGAGGAAGAGGAGATGATCATGAAAACTAGGCACCACGCCCACTTCCCTTCCCCTGCCCCGAATCTGGCAGATGGGCCCGCAATTATCCTGCTGACCCAGATTTGGCTCAAATTTGTAAACAAATGCAACGCGTTTGGTCTGCAGAGACTCTGGAAGATCAGGAAGGTGCGGAAACGGACTGGCAGGCCCAAACCCCTGGCCAATTTTAAATTAGTTGGAGGACAGGCGCCATTTCCTATGCTGAAAGATATTCTCTCCCCGAGATGTTATTTATCTGGCTAAGCGTTTAAGTGAAAGAAGAAGGCAGGAACTGAGTGGCAGAGGTGCGCGTGCCCGCAAGAAGCTGGAGAGAAGAGGTGGGCTTCAAAAATGTTCCCTTAAAACAGCCCTTTGATTACACAAAACTTTGCAGTATTCTCAGCCTTGATCCTGCTTTCTCTCCAGCTCACCCAATTTCTCCCTCTCCCCGTTTGACTGGGGGCTTCATGCATTCAACCCTGACCAGAGACCATCTGAGATATGCAGAGTTCAAAGCCCCCATCACAGGGAGGAAAAAAAGGAAAAGAAAGGAAGAGAGCGTTTCCCTCCATCTGAGCCAAAAGTAGCCAAATCCGGCCCAGACAGAGAGTCGATTATACAGAATAATCTCGCCGCCGATCGGCTGGGGGTGGGGTAGGGGGAGACGAGAGGCGCGGTTGCGTCTGGTTCCTTTTACGAAGACTTAGTGCGCCACTGGCAGTTTCCCTCTATTTTGGGGAGAGCGTCGGCCAGCCGAAAAAACACACAGAAATATCAGGGTGGTTGACGAGAAGGGAGAAATGTATGTTCATTTTTCTCTTTCTATGTATGTCTGTATGTATGTCTGTATGTCTGTATGTCTGTATATCAGTGTATATACACACATACACATAAACGCACATAAAAAGACTCAGAGTTATGTATAGATTCCGGGTAACTACCAGGGAAGTGGTGCGGAAACTTGCAACCAGCCGCAAAAGTTCCCTCGCCTTTGATTCACAGAATAGGGCCGGGGGTGGGGCGGCGTGGGGCGAGTGGTGGCGGAGAGGAAGAATTCCGAGCTGCCTCCAAAGAAGCGCTTCATTTTCCTCGAGTCTGCTTCCCGAGGAACCACAAGGAAGCCGTTCCAACCGCGCTTCTCCGTGTGTGGGAGCAAACCAGCATCCGAATTTGAGCGTTCATATTAGCGCTATTCAGGAGACCTTCGGTCCCTTCCCCCTCCTCCCACCGGAAGGGGAAGACGGGGAAAAAAGATCAAATAAGAGTGTCCCCATTTGCTCCCCTCCCCAACTCAGTCCGTCTTCATGCAAAAAAATATATGAGGGATCAGATTTTCCAGTCGCTTTGCGATATTAAAAAAAAAAATGGGTACACAAATGTGGGGGAAGAGGGGTTGAAATAGTCCACCGAAGAGCCCAATTTTCACAGCCGCACTCTTTTTGTTGTTATTGTTAACTAGTAGCCCTAGGAGGAAGGGGGACCTTTGATTGTCCCACTTTCCATGTTCCAAATTCGCTGCCTTTCAGTTCTGGCTTTGGGGGCGATAAAGAAAGCTTATTTCTCTCCATCTCCATCTCCTCCCCTCACACACACACCTCAGTTCACCCTCCAGACCTGGATCCTTCAGCGGGAGTGGGCATCGGGCCGGGCCGGGCCGGGCCGGGCAGACGGTTCTCTACCAAGCTCAAACTCCACGCCGTCCCCAGGAACGGCGGATCCCCTACCTGCAGTGCACACCTCGGCCTGTCTAAGCACTGCTCTCCCGCCTCCCCATGCCCTGCTGGCGGCGGCTGCGGCTACGGCGGCGCCTCTCACCTGGCTGGCTGGCAGTACTCGGCGCCCTAGTATAAGCCCCGCCGTACTGGTGGTAGGGACTGGCATAGCTGTAATCGGCGTAGGCTTTGGCGGGGTAGTTGGCGGCGGTTCCACTCATGCCCTGGTAGGGGTACTGGTAAGGATGGAGTGCTTTGCCATAGGATGCCGAGGAAGGCGAAGCGTAGCCATGCGGGGCGCTTCCCGGCGAGCTGTAGAAATCGGGGTCCGTTGCTGAAGACTCGGGTAAAGTGGGCGACTCTTGGGGCGGATGGTGCATGGTGGCGGCAGTTGCGCTGCTCGGAAAGGGGGACTGGAAATCGCTGGATCGGATGGTGGGCACTCTTCTGTCAAAGACCCCTGTCATAGCTGGCTGGCAGGCAAGCAGGCAAGCGGCGGCCGTGCGGCTGGGTCTTCTAGGCAGCCATGGCGGGGGAAGCGAGGGAGGGAGGGAGGGAGAGAGGGAGGCGGCGGTGGCGACGGCTGGGAGCTCTCTGGAGCTGGTTATAGCTCTGGCAGACTGCTCGCAGGGAGCGTAGAGGCTTGGTTAAATCCTTAATTGCGCTCTTACGCACAGCGGGGTGGATCGGGTTCCATTGGCCAGAGCAATCAGGAGCAGCGACACCCTAACTCGCCCAACTAGTTTAGCACAACAAAGCGCTCTGCTGGCTGGCTTCCTTTGAAAGTTCCATTCACGCTCCCTTAAAAAAAAGGAGGGGGGCATTCGAACGTCACCATTATCTCGGGGTTCTGAGCCTTGTAGCCCATTGGCCGGGAGGGGCAGAAATGCCGTTTTAAAGCATGGAACCGTCAAGTTTGTGCAATTTACAGACAAGGAGAAAAATAGCGCCTTGGGGAATAAGGCTTTTCTCTTCCGCTCCCCACGTGTGAATGCTTGGCCCCTGTCTTTCCAGATCAGTGTGCAGCCCCAGGTTCAAGTAAGGAGGATGGACGAGGCGCGCGTCAGTTCTCAGGCAATGCGTAGAAGCTTTCACCCTTCTTCCCTTGGGTGTTCTTGGCAGATGTGAAATTAGTGTGCATTGAAAGAGGTGAAGAGATAAAAAGATAATTTTTTTAAAAAAAATAAAGAGATAAATATAAAGAGATAAAATAAAGACAAAAATGCATACAAAAGGATACGCGGGCTGAAAGTAGAAAGGAATCACATCCGAAATAAGATTTACTTTACTACAGACAGGATATTGAACAAGCCTCTGACTCTCCTAGTCAGTTTTCCTATCCACAAAATGGAGCTAATCGTGGGGAAGGCTGTGGGGGAATATTATAACAAGGGACTGAATAGAGTCTTTGGGACAATTTCAATAATTTATTCCCAAGCGTTAAATAAGCCATGAAAATGTATGTTAAATGAATCGAAGTTTCATTTCAGTGACCATATTCTCAGTGCTGTAGTGTAATGCTGTATTTGTGTCTGTATTATTCTGGAGTCAATAGGAGTAAAGACATGAAATGCTTTCTATTTCATTGTAGATCTTGGGGAACTTTTATCAAATCAACTTGTAAAAATACTATTTCTTCCAGAAAATGTCTCCAAGGAAAGACATCAGTGACACTGGAATCACCAGCTTTGGCTTATTGAGGTCAGCTGGGATCGTAACTGTCCTACTTCAACTTGGGGTGGGCATGAGGAGGGGCACAAGTGGGCCTCTAGTAGAGAATTACATTGTATGGGAAAACTTTCAACTCCTCCAAGTAACAGTCATTTTTTTTTCAAGTGTATGAAGTTGAAGAACATGCGCTTCTATACTCCAGGGAGGTTCTCTCTCTCTCCTCTTCCTTCTCCTCCTTGCCAGTCTTCACCCAGCATGGCAATAAATATTTATTCTCCAGGATTCAGCAACAGAAATAGTTTCCCAGATTAGCTGCTTTGCTGCAAGCAAGGCAGAAACCCTCATCTACAAGATATCTGCCAAGTTGAGCACCATCAATAGAATTCAGTCTCAAACTTTTTTCTCCGTCTCCTAGTCAATGGCTCCCTTACTATTCTCTTAGAGTCCCTGCTGCACCTTATCCTCTTTTTCAAACTGGCTTTCTCCACTCTCCTTGTACATTGGACTACAGTTCCTATAACTTCACAGCCAAAGCAGCCTTCCCCAACTGCTTTGGCCTTCAATAGTTGGATTCCTTCCCCCCCCCCCACCCCGAGCAAAGTGGTCTGCTTCTATAGTGATCTGTGCACAACTATACAGGCCCTTTGCAGTTGAGGGAACAACCTCTAAAGAAGTACAAACAATATATATCTGAAACTTCCTACCTACTATGACATTGCCTAACAAAAACCCTTGTTTTGGAGCCATAATTGCTGCGCTGAAGAACTGGGGCCCGGATTGTGACCTCTCCCCAGATACACTTTGAATATAATTCTTAACATTCACCACTGACTTTCTTTGGCTTAAACTGGAGGGACATCCAGCCACATCTTTAGGACCATCCCTTCTCCATGGAGCCACCACGATCTCCCATGTTCTCCATCATCGGTGGTGGGGAGGGCACCAGGTTTGGACAGCGATTCTGTAATCGCTTCAGGTAACTTGTCTGGCGACCGACGAATCTCTTGGAAGAGGGCTGAAGAAGGAGGGGAAAATGAAGGTGGTAGAAATTAATGTGTTTTTTTAAAAAAAACCTCAAAGTCAGGCAAACAAATCCGGCGCTGTTTTCAATGGCCTGGAGCGACAGATTCTTTTGCGAACTGTTTATTCTCCAGATTTAGGACTGTTTGCTCTGCGAAGACCCGGTAACTACGCTCTTGTGAGTTTGCTTAGTGTGCAGGAGACTCAAGCGCCTTGTTTTCTTTGGAAACGGGCGCAGCCCTTATAAAATCACATTAAGCAAATCCCTAATCGTTTAATTACAGGAATCACTTGATCTAAATAAATGGCAAATCACCTTACTTAAAGCGCAGGCACCCACCCGCCAATCGTCGGCCAGTCCACTTTACTAGAGCGAAATTTATTGAAACGTCCACTTCGCACCCTTTTAGTCGGAGCGGAAGGCTTTTAATGGTAGGGTGGGGCAGGCGAGAAACGGGGGTTGGGAAACCGCGAAAGTCATAAAATTTGATGAAGGGAATTTGCGCCGCCCAACACAAGAAAGGAAGATGGGACAGAAGCCAACCAGGCTACTGAAATCCAGAGCACAAATGCAAAGGATCGGTCCCTTGGCCTGCACCAATATTTACGTTCAATTTTCCCCAACGTGGTGCCCTGCAGATGGGAAGGCGCTTGCTGAATGGGCACCTGGAGATTTCTCCTTTCAACCCATCTGAAGGGTGTCACATTGGAACAAGCTGTTTTTAACACACTTCTGGTAGGTGCGCTTGAACTTCTGATCTCTGCAGCTTCGGTCCAGTCGTTCCTTTTAAGGGACACAGAGTAATTTTCTTGTTCTCCCAATGACCAGCTACCACTAGTCTCAATCGCTTGGATGAAGCCGCACGGGGAAGGCCAGAGTTCAGGGGTTCAAGCGTGCCTTGCTTTGAGAAAAGGCTTCTTCGTCTGGCAGGCGCGAAGCTACAGATAGGACGAGGTTGGATTCAGGCTGAACCCTCGACCCGCTTCTTTTGCGGCGGAGGGAGATTTCAGGGGGAAGTCGAGCAGCGAAGACAAGAGTTAGCGTGGCACGTGCTACGAGCCTGGCGACCGCTTAATTTAGGCCGGACGCAGATTCGTACCTTCCGATTGGTAGCTGTCTCGGCTTAAGCGGTCGGAGTCATTTAAAGAAAATTTGGCCCTAATGGCGCCCTGGAGGGAAAGAGTTTTGTTTGCAAAGTTCAGAACACTGTTCTGCTTTCTCTTATAAAACACTTTGGGGAGGGGGGCACGAATGCCTTTCAAAAGGCACAGCAACAATTTTCTGCCTAGATTTGATGTGTGGAATTCACCCCCCCCGGCCGATCTTCTCCTGTTCCCCTCCCCCCGCTCCCCAACTCGGTTTCTGGACTTTCTCGTTTGCTTTACTGCGCGGTTTATATTTGGCACATCCGGAGCCAAGAGTCTAGGGAGCTCTCAGCAAGAAAGCCAGTGCTGGGGTTGATCTTGCACAATCCACCCATTGTTTAGGGCTCGGGGATCCTGGGCGGCGGTGGGGGCGGGGGCTGCTGGCTGAAGTGGTCAAGGCAGGAGCCTGTGGCGACGGCGCTCTGGGCTGGAAAAGCATTCAAGGCAACCCCAACTCGGGTTATGCTGAGTTGGTACTTTGCTTTCCTGGAGCGAGCGGTCGCCGCCGCCGCCGCCGCAGCTTTTTCTTTGCAAAGAAAGAGTTCGCTTGGGACAGGGAAAGAACCTCAGTGCCATCCGAACGGTGTGACACGTTGGAAAAATGGGAGTCATGCTCCTTTTTCAAGGAACACATTTTTTTTTCTTTTCAGCACCACCAAAAGGTGGACGTTGAAGTCTTTACTAAGATTGCCATCTTGTGGCCAATCGATGAACTGTTCTTGCGTGCTTCGGAGAAACACAGGAAGTGCATAGTAAACAAGGTCCTTTGTTAGAAGGTTTCCTTATTAGGGATCTATAAAATAGGTCAGCTTTGATCATTGTATGGACGTTCTATTTTGCCCGAAAAACTGCATTAACTTTGCTTTTCTTGCATTTTCTGTGTCGGATGAGGAGAGCACATATTTCTCCTTCTATCCTGAGCACTTTTTACAGAGGCACGATTAAGAGTGTTTCAACAAACTGCATCACTGTTTGGTTTGGTGGCAACAGTGCCTTAAATAGAAAGACCATTCAGAGAGTGGTAAGGGCAGCAGAGAAGATTATAGGAAGTTTGTTTCCTGTCATTCAGGATACTGCTATGTGCTTAGGGCTCAAAGTATTGTTACAGGCCCCACACATCCACTCCATGGTCTGTTTCTGTTGCTCCCCTCTGGGAGAAGATTTCGAAGTATTTCTAGCAGGACTACCAGATTTTGTAACGGTTTTGTTCCATATGCCACCCATCTGGTAAACTCACAGGATTTGTTTGTCTTGCCATGTACATGTGTACATCTGAACTAGACTGTTTTGTTTCTTTGGGTCATATAATATATGTGGGTACATGCATAATTTTGTGTTTATTTATTTATTTTATCTTATCATGTTTATGTAGTGTATATTAGAGGTGGAGACCCTTTGAGAGCTGTATGCAACAAAATTTCATTGTAATGTATGTCGATTAGTGTACATTCAAAGTGATAATATAGTTATTCTCAGTTTAAGTCTTGTGGTACTGTCTAGCTAACAAAATCTATTTTCTTTTATGGGGCAGCAGGACAAAGAGAGACCTTGAGGAGGTAATTGGCTGATAAATACAGATTGTCCTTGTTTAAGGACTGCTCCTTTAACAACTGCTTGAACCTATGGCAGAAAGTGAGAAAGTGACTTACAACCAGTCTGTGCACCCATGAACATCACAGTATCCTTGCAATCATGTAATCACAATTCAGGCACTTGACAACAGTTCCACATTTATGATGGTCACAGCATTTGACTGTCATGTGGTCACTGTTGGTTGCTTTCCCTGTCAGCTTCCAACAAACAAAGCTAATAGGGAAGTTGGCAGGAGGTTACATGTTGTGGTGATGTGATTTCTCACTTAATGATCATGGGTGATTTGTTTAATGATTGCAACCAGGATTAAAAGAACTGCTGTTGCTACAGGGGAGGTCAGATAATATTTCCTTGAATGAGCACTTCACTTAGCAATGGAATTACTAGTTCCAAGGTAGGGTTGCAAAGTGAGGACTACCTGCAACTAAAAGCATGTACCTCTGCTATTCTTTTTCTCCACCTCCAAGTTAAGACTCCCTCCGAAAACTTACCATTGGTTGATCAAGGCTGGTTGATTACCTGAGTATCCTTTTCTCCAAATGGAAGAACTGGAATAAACCACACATTTTGATTCAGTGATGAATTAAGTAGGAACAAAACATGGTTATTTCCCAGAATTTGAAAAATGGACATAAAGCTGTTTAATAAAGGAGGAAAATGAGATCAGTGGCTTGCTATTTAGCAAAATCACTAACATGCCAATCATGTTTTTACTCATGTACCCTGTAAATGAAGAAATAAACTTAAGAAATTTTGGCATTTCTGTTCTAGCTGATGACATGCTAAAAGATACACCAGATAGGAAAGAATATCAATTTCTCAGCCCAGCAATTTATTTATCTTTATCATTTTATTTTATTTTATTTTATCATTTATCATTTTATTATTTATTTATTTATTTATTCAAAGTATATAGCTACCCATCTTGGCAACAACTTAGGGTGACAAATGATTATAACGATAGAACATATGCATATACAATACATTCAGGAAAATCAATCAAACCATATTGTATACATTGCTATGTTGCTGCATCCTTAGTTCTTCCTTGGTTGGTGTGACTCCTGACTTGCTCCTGGCTTGCTTTTTGATCTTGACTACTGGGTTAACTGATATATTCTAATTGCCAGCTCACCTGAGATTGTTGCTCTTAACTCATCCTTGAGAAAAGGAAAATTGCTGTTTCAGTTGGACCCAAGGAAGCATAACTGTGGTTGAAAACTGATTTTTTGTTCTCAGTAGCCACTCTATTTTTAAACATTTTAACTGATTTTTAGTTGCTTGCTACAGATATCACTGCTGCTTCAACTTCACTGAAAGCTACAGTTATGAATAGAAGGTTTGTGTATGTGTGTGAGAGAGAGAGAGAAAGAGAGAGGGGGGGGGGAGAGAACCAAAGGGGAGGGGAAGAGACAGGAGAAGAGAAAGAAGCAGAAAAGGGGAGAAAGTGTGGAGAGAGAGAAAGAGGCAGGGAGGAGGAAAGAGGGATTGGGGGACAGATAGAATTATTAGATCTTTGCTTTCCAGGTCCCATCCTGTCTGTCTGTCTGTTTTCATTATGGTGATTGGGATTGGAATTTCTGTTGTTAAGCAAAGCAGTTGTAAATGCAATGTCACATGACTGTATTGCATAGTGACAGCAATCACAGCAACTTCCCGCCATTTTCTGAAAAGAAAAACAATGGCAAAATGGTCAGGAGTTCCCAGTCATGAGAAGTCTTTCCTTAGGCAAGTCACAAGCAGGTGGGTGAGTAATCCTGTGCAGTGGAAGGCAGTGCTGCAGCATGGTGTGAGTGCGGCAAGGCTGAGAAGGCAGCATAAGTGCAATCAGGCTGATGTCAACCTGCCTACCTGTGGCCTGCACTTGTCCTGCCACCTGGAGGCTCCTCAAGAGAAAAAGTGAGTAGGAGCAACTTTCTAGAATGATTTGTGAACTTTTCTATTGGCTTCCCCATTGAGATTGCTAATGGTGATCACATGACTACAAGATGCTGCAAAAAGTAATAAATTTGAGCTGGTTTCCAAGCACCCAAATCACAGTCATGTGACTGCTGGGTTGCTGGGATAGCTGTAACTTTGAGAGCCAGTTATACAGTAAGTACTAGTTGTTCAGCACTGTCATAACTTTGAATGTCTGTAGAGATTCTCGGTCATCCAGGTTATGGTTGTCCAAAGATGCTTTTTCAGGAGGCATCTGGACTTTCTAGTTTTTTTTTTCTTTGAAGACATTGTGCTTCTCATCCAAGAAGCTTCTTCAGCTCTGACTGGATAGTAGGGAAAGGAAGGATTTATATTCCTTGCAGACAGCTGATCATTGGCATCCTTTTAGAGATTCATTGAGGCACTTGGGGGGTTTATCTGTGTCCTCAGGGTCACCTGAGTAGTGTTCCTGGTTGCAGACTACAAGCACCTGTCTCTCATTTCTGCCCCAGCCATGTTTGGGATAGTTGAATACTATGTCTCCTTCTGCTCTCTTTTCTCTAGGCTGAATATATCTATATCTTTAGCCTGCCCAATAAGAGTCCTGTATCATTTGTGTTGGATTCTTGACTCTCACTTAAAGAACAGTTGGCAGATGTGGCTAGGAGAGCCTTTATATAACTTTATGTGTTATGTGCTGGTTATGTCCTGGTCCTCTCTCACCTGGATATTACAATGTGCTCTACCTGGGGCTTCCCTTAAAGAGTATTTGGAAGTGCAATTGGCACAGAATGGAGCTATATGGACAGTCCTTCAGGGCCCATGTAACACTGCTGTTGAGGGAGCTGCACTGATTGCCTCTGGGTCTGATTCAGCTGTTGGTTACTACCTTTAAAACCCTTTATGTAGGGTCCAGGTTACCTGATGAAATGTCTCATCCCAGTGGAATGCCCCTCACCTCCATGCTGACAGAAAGGGCATTCCTCAGATTTAGTCAAGGAATTCCAATTGATGGGGTTCAGGAGAAGAGCCTTTCCAGTTGTTGTTCCCCATCTCCTGGAACATCTGTCCCTCAAGATCAAATCTTCCCCAATCCTTTTGGTCTTCCAGAAGAGCGTGAAAATTGTTTCTGCCAATTGGACTGGCCTCCAATGGAGGAGTGTCATATTGGAAGTGATTAATGGACTGAGAGAAAATTCTACCTCCACCTTGTTTGTACCTTGTTCCTCCCTTTGCCATCTTCGTTAATTGTAATGTTAATATTTATTATCTTAATGTTTTAATATTTTATCTCACTTTTATTTCATTGTAAGCCACAAGGCAAGATTAGCAGGAAATACATTTAATAAATAAAGAAATAGAGAAACACAGATTCAGAGTCTTGTTCATTGAATCAGTCACTGCATATTAAAAAAAATGTGCAGAATGAAATGCAAGAACAACTACAAGCAGTCCTTGACTTAGAGTAGTTCATTTAGTGACCATTCAAAATTACAATGGCACTGAAAAAAATGATTTATGACCATTTTACAACTATTGCAGCATCCCCACAATCATGTGATCAAAATTCAGATGCTTGGCAACTGACTCACATTTATGACGATTTTAGTGTCCCAGGGTCATGTGATTACCTTTTACAAACTTCTGACAAGCAAAGTCAAAGTCAATAATTGTGTTATTAATTTAACAACTGTGGGGATGCATTTAACAACTGTGGCAAGAAAAGTCGTAAAATGGAGCAAAATTCACCTAACAACTGTCTTGCTTAGCAACAGAAATGCTGGGTTCAGTTGTGGTTGTAAATCGAGACTATGTATACTATTGAAAGAATGAAGTAGAGCACTTAATTTGGCATTAAATTAGAATAGATGCCTGTGTCCCACACAGGTTAGGTTTCTGCCACAGAAGAAACCTTGGATTTGTTTTCAGAAAGTGATTCTAGAAGATGCTGAGGTATCTCTACAACTCTGAGCATCTGCACCTTAATAGGGAGTTGCAGACATGTGGATATTTTCACTCCAGCATGCACCAAGCACCTTTTAGGAATAACATCTGAAGAGCTGTACAGCTTGAACATATCAGGAGTGGAAAAACGTTAACCTTATAGGAACTAGTCTATGGAATGTATTTTGGGGGAACTGCACATGTTCTACACTCATCATCATCATCATCATCATCATCATCATCATCATCATCATCATCTAAATGTTTAGACTTCCCACCCACACCTACAAGGTGACTCTGTACAGTTTAAACTCTTCCATCAGAAAAAAAACACCTCTTTCATAGGCTAAATTAATATTTTCATCGATTTTAATTTATGTTTTATTATACATTTTATTTTTACTTCACATTTTTCATTTTATTAATTGCTAGTCACTTGTGTGCTCTGATTGGCAGACTCGAATAAATAAATGAATATCAAGCTCTGAATATGTCTAATAGTACCTTTTCAGGCTAATTTCTAATATTTGGCTATTGTAGATTAACATAGCTCTCTTCCTACAATGGTTGATAAAGTGTAACTGGAGATTATGTTAATAACTGTGACTGCATTACTAAAAAGGTACTTTTTCCTTAGGGAGATCAGCAGTATAATCACAATAGCTGAATCTTCCTCAGGTTTTCTCAAAGATTGAAAGATGACCTTTCCCCCCCTCAATCTTAGCTAAAGGCAATGTAATTCGATGTAATTGAAATGCATTTTTTCAGGGAAACTCAGAGCTTGTAGGGGGTCTTTGTGTAAGCAGACAGTATTTGGATCTGTTAGTTTGGGGTTATCTGATGTGCGCTAATAGATTTGACTGTTAAGATTTTGCCTCCATTTATTTTAATCTGGTTTTTTATAAACAATAAATTAATCAATCAGTTGGTTAAGACCATAACATGATATAAGCGTTTAGCATCTTCTTTCTAAAGGAATCATGACTAAATACTGTGTTCCTTTTAAACTTTCCACCATTGACTAACCAATGTATGTATATGTAATAGGGAACATAGATACACATTTAAGGTAAAGGTAAAAATTCCTCTCGCACATATGTGCTAGTTGTTCCCAACTCTAGGGGGCGGTACTCATCTCCGTTTCTAAGCTGAAGAGCCAGCGCTGTCCAAAGACGTCTCTGTGGTCATGTGGCCGGGATGACTAAATGCCAAAGGCACAGGGAACACTGTTACTTTCCTACCAAAGGTAGTCCCTATTTTTCTACTTGCATTTTTTACATGCTTTCAAACTGCTAGGTTGGCAGAAGCTGGGACAAATACTGGGAGCTCACTCTGTTATGTGGTGCTAGGGATTCAAACCACCGAACTGCTGACCTTTCTGATCGACATGCTCAGCGTTTTAGCCACTGAGCCACCACGTCCCCTGATACACATTTAGAAAAGCATATAAAAATAAAGAAATAAATAAGCATTAGAGTTATATAAATAGCAGATTCGAAGATTAAGGCCGTTTAATCAGATACTGTATTTAATTGTGTGAGATGATTAGAACATTTGAAGCCAACAGGATACCTCAAAATCAGTTCAGACAATATTGTGCTTGCACAGATATTATTTTCTCCTAATCAAATCCAAACAAAACAGGGCCAATTCAGTTCAAATGTTCAAACTGGATTGGAACAATTTTCCAAATCAAATTGACATTTAGATTAAAGTACATGATTTATACCGGGCCTCATAGATCATGATCATCATAGATAAACTCATATCCTTTGCTTCAGTGGTGGGATTCAAATAATTTAACAACCGGTTCTTCCTAATGATCAGCTGAGTGGGCGTGGCTGGAGTGTGTGTATTATGTGACTGAGTGGGTGTGGTCAACTCTTATGTCACTCACATGGGTGCTGCCTGTATAGGCCAAGAGGAAAGAAAGATCCAATTTCTGTGCGTGTATGTGTGTGTGTAAGAGAGAGAAAGATAAGAAAAAGATGAGGGAGGGAGGGAAGGAGAGAGGGAGAGGGAGAGGGAGAGGGAGTGGGGGGGAGAGAGAGAGAGAGAGAGAGAGAGAGAGAGAGAGAGAGAGAGAGAGAGAGAGAGAGAGAGAGAGAGAGAGAGAGAGGTGTTAGTTTTTCAAAAAGCCCAGAGGAGGGAAAAAGGAAAGAAAAGGAATCCCTGCTCTGAAAGGGGAGTATTCTCCCAAGAATGCAAACAATCCCTTTGCGTGCAAGAGGCAGAGCTCCCTGATGTGCCAGGGAAGCTGTGCACTGTTTCCTTTGGAAGCAAGCTATTTAGGGCCCTAAATAACTGCGAGAAGTGGGCTCACCAAGTAGTGCCAAGGTGCCCTCCACACAATGATGGGATTCAAGTAATTTAACAACCGGTTCTCTGCCCCTAATGACTTCTTCCAACAACCAGTTTGCCAAACTGCTCAGAAAGTTAACAACCGGTTCTCCCAAAGTTGTGCAAACTGGCTGAATCCCACCACTGCCTGTGCAGCTTCGCTGAAGATTACTTATGAGCCAGCCTGCCAAGCCTTTCCTTAGAGAGGATCTCCCGCAGATTTGCTCAGTGAGGGATCTGGTCACTAGATCAGGGTTGAGTTGGAGGCTGGAATGGGCGCAAATACGTGGTGGACCGAAGGGTTGCAGCCACCACCCTCCTGGTTGCATTGCCAAGTGGTGGCCCAAGCGGGCTTCCCCTCCTGCCTCATCAGCTGCCAGTGGGCGTTGCCAGGAATCCAGTCAGTGAGCTTGATCACCCTGCTGATGGTGAAGAAAAAGCCCAGCACATGCGGAGAGGAGAGAAGAGCAGTGCCATCATCGCCTTTGCTGTTTGTCCCACCTTTCCTGCCTGTTGGTGGCCAGCTGGAGGAGGTGGAACTGGGGGTGGAGAAAGGAGGAAGGAGCTGAGAAAGTGAAAGCCACCCTGAAGCAAGCAGGCACCTCTCGCTCGCTCCCCTGCCTGCCTGCTAACCATCCAAGTAACTCTGGGCTGCTTAGTGGGACAGAAGAGAGCGCTCCTGTGCATGTGCAGAGAGCTGCAGGGTGATGCCCAGGCTCTGAAAGAGATATCAGAGCTGGTGTGCTTTTCCTGCTTCTGTTGCAGCCATCTTGGGCAAGTGAAATTTCAGAGCCCTGGGTTTGACAGCAAAGCTAGGATTTTAAGGCCTCAGAGAGGCTAGCAGGGCAGATGGCGACCCCTGATCCCTTCTGTGGCTGGTGGCAGACAGGAAGATGAGTCAGGGCTCAGCCGTCACTGCTCAGCTCTCCCCACAGCTTTCTTGCCCCCAGCCCAGATTCTCCACAGTTTCTGGGCCTTACCTGCCAGCGGGTGGGGGAAGGGCAACCAGGGAACACGAGACTATGCTGCCCACATCACCCTTCTGCCAGCTGCCTTTCGGGCCCTGCTCTGGGCTGCTGCCTGCTCGTTCTCCCCTCTGCCTCAGGTCCTGCATCCAGCCTGTTAGAAGGGGACATGCTGCTTCCATGCCAGTCCAGCCAGTGGATGGGTGAGCAGGCAGCCCTCAGGACAGGCATTTTCTTTAAGGCCTCTCACCCAGAGGTCCTACAGAAGCTGAAACTGGGCCCGAAAGGCAGCCGAGCCTTGCTGTGTCCCCCGCCCACAAGATGGCCCTTCGGATGAGCACAGCAAGCCAAGAACAGATCTTCCTTCCCTGCCATCAGTCTTACCTTCCAGCCTTTGTTGTCACAGTGGCAGCCCATGCTCAGATGGCAGAGGGGTGATATGGGTGGCATAGCCCCATGCTCCCTGGTTTCTCCCTGCACCATTCTCACAGCGGTGACCCATGCTTGGTTGATGTGTGTGGGCCAGTGATGGAAGTGATGCTGTGGCTGGCAAAGGGACAATGCGGGTGGTGTAGCCTCATGCTCACTGGTTGCGACACTGGCAGGCAAGGTGCAGCAACTGCAGAGAATCTGGGTGGGGGGTGAGATTACTGGCCGGAGGGAAGCTGATCGGCAATGGCTTAGTCCTGGCTCGGCTTCCCCTTTACCACCAGCCCCAGGAGACAAAAAGAGGCGGGTGTGGGGAAAGAAATGGGGAGAGTGAGTAAGGGGACCCTGAAGGAGGGGAAATGGGGTGGAGGTAAGCAAGATGATTCAACGGGGGTGAGAGACCATGGTGAAAACATGCGGGAGCAAGCGGGGCAGTGGGGGGAGGTGTCCCTTTATAAAGGCAGGATCTGGCTCATCCCCGATCCGAGGCATCTGCCTGTGGGCCCTGGGGAAAGCCAGAGGCAGGAATTGGCACATCCCCTGGCCTGAGGTGAAGGACGAGTGGGCAGCATGTGGGTGGAAGGATGGTGCGAACAAGGCCTGAAAGGCAGCCTTGTCTTGCCATGTCTACCCCAAGGCAGTTTACCTTGGTGGGCAGCCATGATGAGCACAGTGGGTGAGGTGCAGAGATCAGCTGGGCTGTGTGGCCAGTGTGGTAGGTTGTGGCGAAGACGGGCAAACAGGCAAGGTGCGGAGATTAGCTGGGCCGTGTGGTCTGGGCAAGCAAGAGAGCGAAGGAGTCAGAGAATAACTGGGCGTGGGTATGACTAACCACTGGCCAAAGCGGGCAAGGCAAAATAGGATGGGGTGGGGTGAGTTGGTTTGGGCATTGCCAGCCTGAACTGTGCAGAATCTTAACAACAGGTTTGCCCAAACTTGTCCGAACCGGTTGAAACCCACCTCTGCTATGCTTGGATCATAGATGATACAATTGATTTACTAATGAAAATTGGTCAGATTTTAAACAGGAAGTTATGGTCCAGCACATATGGAGAATAGTAGAAGAACAGGGCTGGATCAAACTAGCATAACTGCAGATATGTTTATGGGGGTATAGATTTTAAAAAATCAAGATGGTCACCATAATGCTGTTATAAAAAGCCCTATTTCATTTTTTATATACATCACATATACAGCACACATAAAAAAGAAGTGACGCTTCAATTATACAGTTCCAGATGCCATATTTAATTTTTGACACATACGCACAATGCATGGATACTCCTTATAGCAGTCATTCTGCTCTCCCAGAGGCAACTCAAAATCTGGTAAATCTTCACTAAATATGAGGTAGGTCTCTATCAGTGGTGGGTTGTCCCCGGTTCGCACTGATTCTATAGAACTGGTAGTAAAACTAGCAGGAGGCTCTGCCCACAGACCCTGATGTCATCAAAATGCTTCTGCACATGCGCGCAACCCTGTCGCAAACCAGTAGTAAAGTTAAGTAGAACCCACCCCTGGTCTCTATCACCTGCATTCTCCAACAGTCAACATCAAGAGACATATTTGATTGGGTCCTGGAGATACTACTGAATTCTCATAATTGTTAACTATTAATAGTGTCATCCTACATGCATTTGCTTACCTTGTTTTAAACCTATCACTGCGACTTATAATAATTAATTCCTTAGTGCTGTGTGAAGAAGTCCTTTCTTTTATCTCTGGTGAATCAGCTACTATTCAGCTTCATTTATTTTAGAAAGGGTTGGAATCAGCTTTTTATGTTTTATTACTTCAGTCATTTGCAGTGCATATGTAAGATTTAAGCAGGCAAATATTGTATTTAGAGAATGGTTTAAAATGTGAATGGAAAGTTTAGAACTAGCAGAAAAAGACATCAAATTCCACCCAGTTACATTTAAGTTTTCCCTAACAATTAAATTATAAAGTAGTATTATCTATGCATGGTCAAAATATAATTTGATTGTTGAATATATCCACTAAGTATTTTGTAATCTTGCTGATTTTTCTGCCATTCCTACTGAAAACTCTTCATGGTCAAAGGTACAACATAATGGTTGGAATTTATAATTATATCACCAAATACAGTGACATAGTTTTTCATTATACTTAACAGTAAAAGAAGAGAAAGCTAGAAAGTAAACAGCAAGAGACACTGGTTGGTGCCTTATGTGTTTTTCCTCATGTTTTGAGATTTATTTATATAAAAATAATATAATGGTAATAACATATCATCATTTTGGAAAGGCTACAGAAAATTCTGATACAAAATGCGTAGCTCCATTGGTATACTTATTTCATGGCTGCAATTTAACTGGAGATCTTGTTTGTAACTGCAATAGCACTAGCAGCCGGGGAAATGTGAGGCAAAGAGTCCCTTCGAAGTTAGCTTTACTCTGATTCCTTTACCAATGGCATTCCAAAAGCTGAAGAACAAAGCAGGAATGTGTGTATGTGTATGCATGCACTGAGCTGGTGAACATGGCCTCTTGATATTTTAGTGCTGAATGGCTGTATTGTAACTGGGGGAATGAAAAAATAAATAAAAAGTTTTTGCAGCCTAGTTGTCATATTTATGGATATGTGCAGTTATATTTGAGGCAAAAATGTGAGGGGATATTTGAACTTTCATGTCATTTTTGCAAGAATATATTGTTTTTACAAAGGCCCAACATGCAGAATTTGATAAAAAGGCCATATGGTCATACCTGGAAATATAGAACTCTCTCCCAGCTTCATTCAGAAGATTCTTCAAAATATTGGCCTTCATATGTACTTCTAGACTGGTTGGATGAAGATACTGATGCCTTGCTCCTGATGACAGATTTTGATTTTAAATAAACTGGTAGTTTTTTTAATGATCAAGGGAAATCATTTGGTCTTCCAAATCTAATTTCAGTCCCCATTTCATTAGTAATATTTTAACTGTAAAGGCAAGTCTCACAGAATTCTTGTCTGAAGTCACAAGCTATGAAAACTAGTTTTTAGTAAGAATTTTGTACCTGAGACAAGAGAACAGGGCCTGTACCAAAAGTCAAGAATCAGAAACATCAAATGAAGTGATTATTTACATCCTATAAAGACTTTCATGCCATACCTCATTCACACATTACAACTACTCTATCAGGGTTGTAAAAATTCGAACAACCATTAGAGAGCAGCAAAACATTATTGTCTAGTGTCTTTTTGTTGCCATTTTAAGTGATCTTTAGAGTTTTGTAGCCCAGATACTATAGCCCAGCATTACATATTTTATTCAGTAAAGCCCTATTCAGTACTCACACTCACTAAAGTAGAAATAGGTTGGATTTGTAACACATACTAAGTTATGCAAAACCCAACATGAAGTAAAATTGAACAAGAACTAAGCTTAGTACATGATACAAGTGCATCTGCTAAGTCTATTCCTCATCTGGTTAAACATTTAGTGTGAACCAGCTGGTATAAGGTTTGGTTCCTACAGCTTATGGATATGTCATCTCAGAATGTATTAAGAAGACCTCAGAACTTCTCAGTCAGTACTAAAGTTGACGTGATAGTAGTCTTCCAATATTTGAGAGGCTGTCACAAAGGAGAGCGGGGGACAACCTATTCTCCAAAACCCCTGAGGGCAAGACAAGGAGTAACTGATGGAAACATCAAAGAGAGATTCAAGAACTAAGGAGAAATTACCTGACAGTGAGAACAAATTATGAGTGGAATAGCTTGCTTTCAGAAGTTGTGAGTGCTTCATCACTGGAAGTTTTTAAAGAAGAGATTGGGCAGCCATTTGTCCAGATTGGTATAGACTCTCCTGCTTGGTCAAGGGAGTCGGATTAGAAAACTTCCATGTTCCTTTCTAACTCTATTATTCTACTCAATTCAGATGGATTTTTATTTCCTTCCAGTGACAACTGGTTGTAACACTGAGCCTGGGAACACAGAGTTGTATCATGAAGATAGAATTTCCTGGGCCCATGTTTTTACAAGTTCTCCACAAGGAAGAGGGACAAACCGTATATTGACTGTTCCAGTATATGTTGTCATCCATGAAACAAAGCAGCATGGGGGAAACTCTCAGCAAATAGTATCATGTATTTTATTCAATGTACCATAGTAATGTATTTTTAGCTATTCAGCTTTAATTATTACAGAGCAGACGGGGTACGTTTGGGATTATATGTTCCCTTTCTACTATGAAACTTACTGGGTGGCCTTGGGAAAATCATTTTTTTTTCTGCCTGACCTACTATGAAGTGACGGGTGGGGAAAATAGACAAAATCTGAGCTGCAATGTCATTTTAGACCAGCCGACCTCAACATTCTCCAGATGTGCAGGAGAATATTTCCCAAGATTTCTAGGCAGTATGGGGCCAATGAACTTCTGACCAAGAGATGGTAGTTGGGATCCCTGTCCCCCATGTTGGGGAGACACTAGTCTGAGGGAGGTGGCATGGATGATTGAAAGATAGAGGAGAAATATTCCAGAATCAAAATTGTGCCAAGATGTTTATACTTCTCTCTTGCTGTAAAGTCATGTTGCCATAATTCTGCATCTTCACCTTCTAATTTAGAGAAGCATGATGGGCAGGGTTTGATTTCCTGGGTAAAATTGTCAAAGTATTCATATTTTTATTACCATGTGCCAAAAGTATGGCTAAAACCTTCGAAATCTGAAGCCAAGGGAGGAAGAAGTTCTTGACGTTTAGGAAACATATGCCTAAAGATCTGGATTCAGAAGCCTAGCCTGACATCTTCTTCAGTGGTGATGTTCAATCTATTTTTGTACTTTTCAGCATGGTTTTGCTTTGACTCTCCTGAGGTTATATGGGTGGTTACAATACTGGCAGAGTTACACAAATACTGTGTTCATAGCTCAGCAATCTTTGGATCCGCATTTGGAGTTCAAGGTGGGTGGCATGTCAGCAAATGCCAATAGAGAGGCTACAGCAAGGTTGCTACAGAGACTTGGTGACTCAGTATAGACCCTATACAAACTCTCAATTAAAGGGCCAGAAGTCTTTTCTAATTACTAAAAAATGATGGGCAAATCTCAGTTCAAGGCAATTACACTAAATGACTATTTTTATCTACAACTCATCATCCACAATATTCAGAAATGAATGCCAACCCAAGATGCCTTATGCACAGAGGATTTTTTTTTTAAAAAAGAATATTTTTTCCTTGTAAAATTGCAGAATTGTAGCTGCACATAATGTAAAGATTAATATGATCTGAACAGAACCAGAGTATAAATGGAAGGAGGAAATCCATGACCAGTATAGAAAACATGGAATGAAATATCACTTACTGATTGTATTGATAACAAATATCCTTTCAAGCCTTAGGACTTAGAAAAGACTACACAGGTTGTATGGTTTCCCAATAGCTCAAAAATTGGTTCAAAATGGCTGTTTTTCAGACTGCAGTTGAAAGGAAAAGACTCCATCTTTTCCTTCAAATAAGGTGAGAATAGAGATTCTAGAAGACAATAGCAAGAGCACTTAGACTTATATACTGCTTCATAGTGTTTTTAGAACACTCTTCAAGTGGTTTATAGAGTCAGCATATTGCCTCCAACAATCTGGGTCCTCATTTTATTGACCTTGGAAGGATCGGACGCTGAGTCAATCTTGAGCCAGTCAGGCTCAAACTCCTAGAAGTGGGCAGAATTTGCCTGCAATACTACATTCTAACCACTGTGCCACCCTAGAGACAAGTCACTGTCATTTCCTTCCTTAAATGCATCTCCCACTCCTGGTCCCAAATTGCAGTGCTAAAACTAAGCCCATTCTCCCAAGCAATTTTAGTGACATGATTTCAGGATTTTTTCAATATTTTAAGAAATTTTAATTGTGTAAATAGTAGAAAATTTCATTTTAGAGGCCTCTGGCTCCCATAAAACCTACAAAATTGAGGTAGTAATAGTGGAATAAAGAAATACAGATAGCTTCTTTTTATTGAGTCGATTGCTTCATCTGACTTTATCTTTCAAGAACTTTTCTCAGACTTACATGTTTCAAGGAGTGAAACTGGGCTCTTTTACATGCAGAGTATATAATCTACCACTAATTTTTTTCCATTTTGGGAGATGGTGACCAGTTGGCGTATGCGGAGCTAGACTCATCCGTCTAGATTCCATCTCCGCCCATTTTTGGGCTTCGCATCTCTTTGCTGCGAGTGGATAATCTAGCAAGTTACTCAAAGAGAACGTAATCTATAATATTAATAAAAGATCTTACCATCAGTCTTCCTTTAAGGATCCTCCAGACGTAGTGCTTCAATTTCCACATTGCCCAACCTACGGTATCTGATTTGCAATCATGCTGGTTTACAGATTATGAGAATTGTATGACACATCTGAAGAATACCAGGTTGGCAACTGTTTCTTAATTATGGTATAGGAGAGCAGACAGAGGTTTTTAAGCAATGCCAAACAATGCTGAAGAGCATTTAGGAAGCTTCAGTGAAAAAGGATGAAATAAGATTGAGAAGACTTACTGTAACTTCAAATTCCAGCCATAGCCATGGAAGTTTAATGGACAAGTGACTATTTGGGCCAGTGACTATTTCCCCATCTAACCCATCTTATAGGGTTTTTTATTGGTACATAGCCAGGAGTGCCTGCAGGAAAGTCAAAAAAGTCAAGATGATGGCCACAACTATGCAACTGAAAGTCTGCTGCTAAATTATGTGGATCAAAATGAGGCTTTGATTGTGTGGTTGTGGCCATGATCTTCATTTTTTTTAATTTCCCTGCGGTCACCCAATACATGGCCTTGAGTTTCTGGAAAGAAGGCAAGGTAAAAATCTAAAGATTAAAAAAAAATGGCAAATGTTAGTAACCCTCAACCTGACCATCATTAGTGATTTTATTTCCATTTACCGTATTTTCCGGCGTATAAGACGACTGGGCGTATAAGACAACCCTCCTCAGAGCCATTTAAGGCTCGTCAGAGACTTATGGGCTGGTCTGCCTGGTTACAGGAGAATGAGACCCGGCGTATAAGACGACCCCCGACTTTTGAGAAGATTTTTGTGTGTTAGAAAGTAGTCTTATACGCAGGAAAATACAGTATGTATATTTTCTGATTGTTATATTAAAAGGAAGAAGGAAAAGAGTATGACCTATGTTAGACAACTTCTTTGAAAGCAGAAAACCGAATTTTTCCAGTTCCTTTTTGCCATAAATCTGATTGCCAAAACTGAAGCAGCCACACAGAGAGGTAAGGAAAACATAAAAATTTAGAAATGGGGGGGAAATGTAAACAAAATAATAGTACAGTTCTTTACTGAGAGCAGTGATTCTGCCAAAACAGTCCCATAACTTGCAGTTAACCATCTCTCACTGAATGTGTGTTTAATTAAAACAAGAAACTGGGCAATAAGCTTTCTTTTAATTTTGTTAAATGCAGGTTACTGCTGAATTTAATTTAAAGTCAGCCTTCTAGGCTAAAACTCTGTAACTACAAGCAATCACCTGGAAGTTAATCCTGATTTATACAGAAGGGCCTCATTTCTGAATAAACATGAATAAGGCAGCCTTTCCTTCCCTAGAGGTTCCCCTTATGCCCTAGACTACACCTTTCCTAAATGATAACAGTGGCTGGGAGTAATGGGAACTGTAGTCCTACTCTTCTGGCCTGGTGCCAGGTTGAGGAAGATTGGAATTTCCCCATCTAAAACAAACAGGTTACCTGAGGTGAGAGGGATTGGATTTTGCTGTCAAGATGTTCTCAATTTACAAAGGGTAAAAGAAACTTCTTGGGAGACAACTACATATTTGAAGGCAAATATAATTTCTTCAGATTATATTGCTTATTGCATTTTGCTGCAAAGAGAAAGGAATATCCACTGTTAAAAAAGAAGTGGGAACAGAAAAAAAATACCATAGAGTCCTTCCTTTTTAGAATTTCAGCTTTCCCATTTCTTTACTACTACACAACTGTCAATGAAGATTCTATGCTTGTTGAAGATGCTTAATACTAACTAAGCTTGGGGAAATGTTCTTTCTGAAGACTTTATTCATTATCCTGAATGAGTCTTTAACCTTACAGTAAATAAACCATCAAGCTAACACTTCCTGATTCTGATGAACAAAACTGTTTTCAATACATTCCCCGAACTGAGATCTGTATTAACATATAACAGAGGCCACCCAAGAAACTTGTTACTAGAGATCAAATAGCAAATGTATAAAATAGGCTGCATTCCTAAATATAAACAGCATTAGCTTTAAAGAAACTTCTACCTTTAATTTAGTAGACAGAGTAAACCCAGTCCACAAAACCATGCTAGTCCTTTAGTTTTCTCTATCCATAGGATGAAAGTGAAAGTCCTCCTAAACACACACATGCACACACACACACACACACACACACACACACACACACACACACACACAATTGAAGAGCAAAAATAACTAGTTGCTAAGATAAGGTAGGGAAACAAGGCTGTTGAGAGGGAATTCTGAACATTGGCCATGCTTTCTCAGCTAATATGGATGGTAGTACAGCAAAATTTAGCAAAATTTTCCTTCATTTGAGGTTTCTACATAATTTGGCCAGCATGACATTCTGTCTCTTTGTCCATCTGTCCATCAGTCCATCCATCTCTTCATCTGCATTTACTCTGAAAAGAAAAAGAAACAAAATGCATGTCTCTTTAAAGGCCATATAACAATACCGTATGCACTATGGTTGACAAAATTTATGTAATAATAAACTAATTAGCCATCAAGTTTTCTTGTTATTTCTTCTTTTAAAACTACCATGGCAACAGCTCTTAAAATAGTACATAAGGACAGTTTGATCCTATCTACTCTTGATGGGAAGCATTGGAGGAATAATTGAAGACACTTCTCTTTGCCTGGTGTCTCTTATTTTAAGATTTCCTAAAAAATATTGGAGACTTGTATCTCAAGGGCATGTTGGTACATTTCATGTACCCTTTAGATGGGGTCACAGCAAATTTGCTTGCAAAATAGTTTCTGGACTAGCTTGCACTGAATAGCATGATTGTGCTTGGGATAAAACTGGGATTTGGTTGTGCTTCTGGCATGATGACCAAAATGCACCTAAGCTGCCCAATACTGTTCTAACTGTTAGCAGGGAATACTGAATGTGGCATGGGTTCGACTAAGACCGATAATCTAATTTACATTGCCTCTTTATTAGACGAGTTGGGCAACATGTTCTGAAGAGTAAAGGGATAAAAGAGTAAAGCACAGCCTGTAGAATGCCAATGATGCTAATCCAGCCTAGAAATCCTAGGGCCAAATACAAGTCAAGGTGCCTTCCTATTCTCCAGATGCCAAATATGAAGGAGGTAAATCTCTCTGCTTTGGGAAACCAACTCTGAATGTTGGCCTCACTAGCCTCTCTGTTCAACTTGATTTGCCTCTTACCTGTTCAGGAACCAATTGTTCCTTAATTGAGATGGCATCTCTGCATGAAGACAATATTTTTAATGCCTACACTGTTGGATAATTGACCAGTGAGTTTATTGCCTTCCATTTCAAAACATGGATTGTATTTTCCATTGGAATAAGTCTAATTTATCTTTGGACTTGTTTTCTTTGATGGTTTGAAATAGCATTGTCATTCAAACTATCAGTTGGATGCATTGTTAAGAATGAAAGGAAAAAAAGTCCTTAGTTAAGAACTGGTTTCTGAATACAACCAGCCATGGAGAGTGAAATGCCTCTTAAATAAAGCTAGTATTCAGCCAGTTCGGGTGAATTGGTAGTGGAAATTTTGAGTTCGGAGAATTGGCATATCGCACCACCAGATGGCTCCACCCATCCTGCCCCACCCCACTCCGCCCTATATGTTTTATCTTCATCACATGGCCCAGCTAATCTCTGCCTCTCATCTCTGTGCCTCAATGGCTCTGCTCACCAAAGGTAAGCATGCTGCCTGCTCGTCATTAGCCTTGGGTTGGGGCCTTGGGACACACCATTCCCTGGCTCCTGCCTTGTCCCGGAGCCTCTGCCCACCTCAGCTGGGTCAGAGAACATGCCATTCCCTGGTTCTGACCTTGCCCCTGAGTCTCCACCCACTCACCGGTCGCCTCAGCCAAGTCAGGGAATGCACCATTCTCTGGTTCTGGCCTTGCCCTGGAGCTTCCTCCTGCTGTTTACCTCAGCTGGGTCAGGGAACGTGCCATTCCCCCACTCTGGCCTTACCTCGGTCCTAGTCCTGCATGCCACCGCCCCCTCTGGCCTCAAACTATGACGCCCTGGGCCAAAGCAATTTATTCGGCCTGCAGCCTAGGCCAAAGGGCCGTAGGGGGGGGGCAGCCTGAGCACAGGCGGGCCAAAGCAGTTTGGAAATGGATCGGACAGTTCTTACCTGCAAGAAGTCCCATCCAGAAAGTGCGGCAGTGGAGATCTTGCAGCCGCTCCTTACATCCCTTGCTGAGCCTTGGTCGCTCACGGAGATGCTCCATATGCTCTCTGGGTCAGCAGCTGCTTCTCTCCACTGCTGCTCTTGCTGGGAGAGCATCTTGTGCAATTTAGCAGCTGTGAGCCACCGCTTTCCTCTAAATCTCATCTGGAAAGCACTGCAGCTAAGAGAAACAGCATTCAGCATGACTGCTTCTTCTCTGTGCTGTAGCGCTGTCCAGATGGGATTTAGAGGAAAGTGGTGGCTCACAGCTGCTAACTTGCACAAGACGCTCTCTCAGGAGTGCAGAGAGAAGGAGCCGCTGCTCCCGAGAGCAGAGATGGAGGGGAGCAGGTCCCGAAAGGCTGCTTGGTTGAGCCTCGCCGCATGGCGGAAACTGTGCTCACATTTTCAGCAAACCAGTCGCGAAATTATTTGAAACTCACCACTGCTCTTAAAGCTCACTACTTGGCATTTAAATGACTAATGGTCTTCTCATTCCCAAAGTTAAAGAGATACTCCATTGATTCTTGCTAAGCATGATCAGAATATGAAAAACAATCCCTACCAACTTTTTCTCAAAAAAAGGGAAGGAAACAGCCTAGTATCTAGGCCCTAGATCAATGATGTATTGTATGTTTTGGATGCAGAAGATTTGAGGTTTAATTCCAGGCATTGCCAAATAAACCTGGGAAATTCCCTGCTTAAAATCTTGAGGAGCCTCTGTAAGTCATGATACAGTATTCTACTAGATGGTTTGATTTGGAAGACGGCAGCTTCCTGAGTTCCAGTATTGCTTGTTTTTATATACAAGCGCCATCTGTTTGTGAATAACTTGAATTATCTGCCAATAAGGGAGAAATGTATCTGATTCAAACAAAAGCTTCAAGAAAACAAACCAGTTACTTGTACTTTGAACTTTGCTTGACATTATGTGTCCTTGGCAGTAACAGGATTCAGACACACAACTAAAAAGGTCTTTCAGAGGAAAAGGTAAATTTCCAACAGCCTCTGGAAATAAAGAGCTTCTTTTTCCTTTCAAACAAATCTATGCAACTGATCAAATACAGGGACTTAAAAATATTTTTTCAATCAACCTAAAACTGGTTTGGAGCGAAATAGTTACAGGCAGTACTTGGTTGGCATGATGCTTAGGTATATTCTGTGTGACAACTTTGTGTGATACTTCCCTCTTGAAATAGGACCCCATCGTCTCCAACAGAAAAAAAAGTATTGTATGATATCTAAGAATATTGTTAATATCAAGTTCATCCACATTGGTTTTTTTATTACTTGCCAAATGATATGCTTTCCTGTGTCAAAGTAATAGACTGTATCCACTAAAATGCATGGTGGAATAACATAGCATGTGCCCTGATCCTGCAACAATGGTGTATGAGGTTAAAGACAAAATAATACTGCTTTCCATTATATTTACAGAAGCCAACTGGACTGTTTCTTGAATTTTGCTTCACCATTACACTACAATAAGATCCTATCCTGACAGCAGCAGATAACTGAGGATTGCTAGAGAATGTGTGTAATATCATTGTGTCCAAGATAGAGGAAATGTTAATTAGTGTTACTTGCTATTTGAACCAGTTGCTTTACTGCCCAGTAGCATAATCAATTCTGCAATTAGTCAAAAATCTGCTAATATAAAGTGCCCCCCCCCAAAACCCATGGTTTCTCCACATGAGACATTTTTGCTGATCTAACATTGGTGCTGCCTTACTTTGTATATTTTCACAGCATTAGTGTTCTCTGCAGTCAATTAGCTTAACTTCCAGCATTAGAATATAGTTTTGCAATATTAATGCTGGAACTGAAATATGGGCTGCTTCTCATCAACAAGAACTCTTAATTTCCTCCCACCTCCCTGCTGTGAAGGCAACCATTTCAATATTTTACCATGCTTCTTAAAAATTAAATGTTTCTTAATTTTGCTTTTTAAATTAAATGACCCCTTTGTTTCTCCTTCCTTAAAAAAAAACAGCATAACATAGCGGGTCTGTAACCTGGACAACTCACCGTGGGACAAGATTACATTAATACTGAAGAAATAGTCAAATAGAATCGTTAAAGCAAGGATGTCAAAAGAGGGACAAAATAAAATGTGAATGACAAAAAATAAAATTATTTTTAAATTTTAAGTAATTAAATTGATAAAATAATTAAATAATTGCATTGTTGAATTGTCACATGGCGAGATGGCCGTGGCAAATTGTCCCATGGCAAGTTGGCTCTGGCGAGTTGGCTGAGGTGAGTTGTCCCATTCTGCAAAAAGCATTGATAAACATGAAATTAGGGCAATGTTACATGCCAAATTTGACACTCTTCTGTCGGTCAATTGGAAGGATTGATGGTTACTTGAAGGGAAGGAATGATCACTGAAAAGAAAAGTATTAATGAAGACAGATGCTTCAGAGAGTTTGTGGATTTCAAGGAGTTAGAATGCCTCTTTGGAAGTGTCCCCTATCCAATAAAGTTTAGAAACATAATTTTTGGTACAGGGTGACAAATAACTATGTAAATTTAGGATTCATTCCTGGGAACATGTGTTAAATATGCCTTACTGAGCTCCTGGAGGTAAGGTGGAATGTAAACCTACAAAAATATCAGAGAAATAAATAAATTAAATAACAAAACATATGTTGACAAAACTGAAGTTAGGCATAACTTTTATTTCAATCATCTGATTTTCAACATTATACTCAGGCTTGCTGACTCTCAAAATATGTGTGAGTTGCACTATTAAAGAAATGACTCAAAATGTATTTAAAGCCACAGAGGTCAAGTCAGGGCTATATATGGGAGGTGACCAGAAACCAAGAACTCTATAGCAGCAATGTGGTGATCAAAAATAGGTCAAGTCCAGTTTTCCACCTATCCCAAAAGGTAAATAAACAAAACGTAAATACAGAAGTATCAGCTGTATGGAAATGCAGTACCAGCATTCTGTAATGTTCCCTAGCATCCTAACAGAAGCACTGTTTTTATCCTGGGAGTATAGTAAATTCTGCATTTTCTACCATGTATGGTATATATGTTTTGTAGCAGCTGTACAAGAGGAAACAGAGAGTAAGTGATATAATTGCTTCATAAAACCAAGTACTCTTAAAAACAGTAGAATGACTCTAAAAATGTTCTTTGTTTAGGTTTGACAAAAGCTGGGAGAAGGTATTCTCCTGCCCCCAAGTGGCTGCACTGTATAATCCACTTTTGCCATAAACTGATGTATTTCAGGCTTAATACTGATGGGACATAGAAAGACAGATAATATTAATTCCAATCAATGATCAAATGAAATGTAACTTATATGAATTAAATATAGCTAAGAAAAAAAACAACCAACCAACTATCCATATAATCATCCAAGATTTCAAAAACGGAAAAGATAGATATCTGTATGAATCTATTCTGATAATCCAAAGTATTCAAGATTCTAATATTCTAAAACATTTGAATAATTGGAGTTGGCATTTCATTCCTATGACTCAAATAGATATTTGCTTCAAGAGAGGAACCTAACACACTGAAAAGGCAATGTTAGGTTACAGCCTTTAATGTTTATCCTTTGGTGGCACACAAAAGACTGTATTTGCACTAAACATACCAACCTTAGTGCCAGACATTACCTAAATAGCCATCTTATAATTAAATAAAATAATGTTAAGAGTCAGTGGTATAAAGCAAACCATATATATGTGGCATATAATGCATTTCCAATATTTTACTTCATCAGTATTAAGCCTATACAGTGTATCCTACTTACTCGCCTGCTTCCATTTTTCCAAACATATCCCATCTCTTATTTGATTTTTATCTTTTATCCAATCCATTGGGCAGTCAATCAATCTGTGCGAAACAGATAAAAGTCCTTTTTCTCCTTCTCCCTCCTTCCTCCCACACCTTCAATTCAATTCAGAGGAAAATACTGCAGTGGTGGAGTGACAGGAAACACCAAGAATTCAAAGGCTGTAAAAAGATGACACTTTTTCAAAGGAGGGAAGGAAAGGCAGAGAATACTGTTTATGAAATGATGGAATCAAGTAATTTTAGATACTGGACTAGAGGGCTCTCATGCCTTTCTAGCAGTAATTTTGACAGATGAATAAGCACAATTTTGTTGCAGGCAAGAATAATCAAAAGTCAAAACTAAAACATGAACATTATATGGCCCAGATTATAAAATGCTTTTAGAAAAAAGCCTTGTATTGTGACTGGGATTGGCAGCCTTTCTTGATCAGCCTCTTATTGACATCCCATCCGTTTGCCTCAACCAGCTTCTAGGTGAGCTTCTAGGGGAGTATTTGCCCCTCTCCTTCTCTGCGGGGCCTGGCTCTTTGGTCACAGGTCCTGTCCCCGCCACGCGAGGATCGGGATGCAGGAACAGAGATGCTCCTCCAAACAACTAACGTCGTGCGTGTCCCGCTGCCTTCAACACGGAGTTTAACTTTTTCACGGCGGTTTTGAGAGCTTAACAGAGGCTACAGGTCTGAGCTGGGAACGTGCATGTAAGAGTGCATGTCATCCCCAAGCGGTATACGTTTCCGAAAGGCCTTGAAGGGACAGCAGTTATCGTGGACCCCAACCAAGAGACAGTGGGCAGACCCTTGTACGAATAAGGCAGGTCTTCAAACTTGGCCGCTTTAAGACTTGTGGACTTCAACTCCCAGAATTCTCCAGTCAGCTATGCTATGCTCCAGCCAGCTATGCTGGCTGGAGAATTCTGGGAATTGAAGTCCACAAGTCTTAAAGCTGCCTAGTTTGAAGATCTCTGGAATAAGGAAACGCGAGTTTCCCCTCCGCAGCTTATTTTCTCGGCGGGCTTAGCTTTCTCGCGGGGACGAGCCGCTAAGCCGGAGAAATAGCTTTCTCCATCTACTTAGGTTTTCCCAAGCAGCGAGCCCCAAAGGAAGGAGAGACCAGTTTAGAGCGGCGCGCGGCGCGGCCTTCCGGTACTCCGGCCTAAACTTGCCGATGTCCATCGCTCCGCGGTTTGTCGCCTGGCGGCCACCGTCTCCTCCATTCTAGGCACTTCCCCCACCCCCACCCCCTTCAGCGGGGCGGAGACTAAGGAACGCTCGGGGAGTCGCATGTCATCTTTTCGGTCGCAACGTCAGGTAGCCGAGCAGCGCGGCTCTCGATCTGTAGAAAACACCCTCCCTCCCGTCTCCTGGGCAACGAGCAGTGAATCTCGTTGGGCAGAGTTTGATGGGACCGATGATGCCTTGGGGACACTAATTCTGCAGTGGCGAGGTGATAGGCAGATAGGCATGTAGGTAGGCATGTAGGTAGACAGACATAGACAGACAGACAGACAAAGATCGATCGATCGATATAGACAGACATAGATCGATTGATCAATAGATATAGACAGATATCTATGTCGATCGATTAGATAGACATAGATCGATTGATCGATAGATAGATATAAACATCTGTCGATCGATTAAATAGAGAGATCGATTAGATCGATATATAGACATAGATCGATTGATCGATAGATACGTATAGGCAGATATCTAGGTCTGTTGATCAATCGATTAGATAGATAGATATAGACAGATATCTGTCAATCGATTGACTGATTAGATAGGCAGATTGATTGATAGATATAGACATCTGTTGATTGATCAATTAGATAGATGTAGACAGACATAGATTGATCAATAGATAGAAATAGACAGATACCTATGTCTGTCGATTGATTAGATGATAGATAGAGAGAGAGAGAGAGACAGACAGACAGACAGACAGACAGACAGACACAGATAGATAGGGTTAATGTTAGGGATACGTAGGTAAGTAGGTAGTCTCTGTGAGTGTATGCAGGTGTGTGTGTTTTCTGTGTCTATATGTGATCATGTGCCACCAAGTAGTTTTATAATCCTAGTGACCATATAAATTTTCTCCATGCTAGTCTGTCCCTAACCTGTTCTTTCAAGCCTCCCAATGGTGCACCTCTCACCATTGTAATTGAATCGATCCACCTTGCTGCTGATCATTCTCTTCCTCTGTTTCTATTTTTCACAGCATTGGAGTCTTTTCCAAAGAGCTGGGTCTTCCTATTATTTGTACATAGTAAAAAGCCTGTTTTTGGGCATTTGCTCTTCAGATGAGAATTCTGATTTCTATGACCCATGTTTTTTTGGCTGTCTGGGATACTCTCAGGAATCTTCTCCAACAATATTTATGCATATGTGTAGATGGATGGATGGATGGATGGATGGATGGATATGTATGTATTTTTATATATGTGTGTATGTGTTTTGTGAGAGAGAAAGGGCTATGAAACTCTGGCCTCCTTACATAGTGAGATTTCTCGTTTCAGTTTAGATACGAATATCAATGAGATCAATGCAACTTGCAGCAGATGCCAAATACTTCATTATTGGCCTGAGTTATATTACTCATGAAGTCATAATGTGGTTTCCTTGGTTACTGCAGGAATAAACCCAACCACTGGGAATGGTGATCAGTATGTTGTATGCTCTCAGCCAGTTTATTCAAGATCTAAAAGTCACAGTTGACAGGTAATCCTTGATTTAACAACCATTCGTTTAGTGATCATTCAACAGCACTGAAAAAAGTGACTTATTAGTGGTTTTCACCCTTATGACCATTATAGCATCCTCATGATTATGTGATCACACTTAGCAATTGGTATGTATTTATGACAGTTGCACTTTTCCGGGATGTGATCACCATTTGTAGTCTTTCCACCCAGCTTCTGACAAGTCAATAGGGAAAGCCGGTATCCATTTGCTTAATGACTTCATAATTCACTTAACCACTGCAGCGATTCACTTAACAACAGTGCAAAAAAGGTTATAAAGGCAAAGCTCCATTAACAACTGTCTTACTTAGCAACAAAAATTTTGGACTCAATTATGGTCATAAGTGGAGAACTACCTCAGTGGTGGGTTGCTACCGGTTCTCCTTGATTCTTGCAAACCGGTAGTGGAAATTTTGAGTAGTTCAGAGAACCGGTAAATACCACCTCTGTCTGGCCCCGCCCCCAATCTCTTTGCTGCCTCCCGAGTCCCAGCTGACTCGGCTAGAAGGAAAAAATCAGGGCTCACTTGACAAAGAAGAGAAAAAAAAAACCAAGACAGCTTTAAATTGAGAAGCCAAGAAGCCTCACAACTGATCGGCTAGAACCAATCCGCTCCTTGTAAACTGCTCGGTGGTGGTACATTGGCAATTGAGGCCAAGCTGCCTGAAAGCGGTTTCCGATGCTCTCAGTGGTGGCAGAGCGGCAAAAAATTGTTTATACTCTTGCCGTGGCACTTCAAACGGCTGCCCTACAGCTGATTAGCAGTAAAAGGCAGTGTGGTGGTAGACCAGTGTGCTCCAAAAACAAGTAGGTAGACCAGAACACTCCAAAAACTAATGGGTAGCTCAGTATGGTCCAAAAACAAATGGGTAGATTGGTATGGCTCTGCAAACAGTTAAAAGCCTGGTAGACTAGTACTTCTGCTAAATCTTAAAGAATTGTTTGTCACATGATCATTAAACCATGCCCACAAAATAAGCCATGCCCACAGAACCGGCAGTAAAAAATTTTAGAACCCACCCCTGAACTACCTGTACTTCAACATATAAAGGAATGTTTCTAGATGAATAGCTCTTAATACTCCCAAGTTCTGTCTTTTTTTTACTGATAAAAAGGCTGGAAGAAATTGGAGAACAAAGATGTTTGACCTATAAGGTGAAAACACTTTTATAAGAATTCCATCCTATGGAGTGTAGATCTGATCTGGGAGTTTCCTTTGTTAGCCCACTCTTAAGTTGAACTGCAGAAATTATTTTTTAATTCTTTATTTTAGAAGAATACAAAATATAGACAAAATACCAAAATAAAAAACCTTTTTAAAAAATTTCATATTACTACATTTCTATTGTTAAATTTTTATTTCTGTATTCCTTTGCTATTATGATGTCTACCTGCCCCTTGCATCTTACTGTTGTAAGCTTCCCAAGTAGCCCCACAGCGAAATGGGTGGCAAATAAATTTAATAAATAAATCCTTAGTTAATAATAAAAAGAAAAGAGAGGAGAAAAATGGAAAACAAGCAAATAAAAAATGTCTATGTTACCATGGGAGTGTTGCAGTTTATAATTTGGGAACTATTGTATTAAGCTATTCTAATATGAACAATAATGAAAGTAGTATATTTGCATTAGTTTTCCTAATGCAAAACACATTTTTTTTTATCATTCCAGAGAATTATTGTATACAATTCTATGGCTGTTCTGGATAATGTTAATGTCAGATCTTATATGTTCAGCAATGTATTCCTCCTCCTCCTCCTCCTCCTCCTCCTCCTCCTCCTCCTCCTCCTCCTCCTCCTCCTCCTCCTCCTCCTCCTCCTAGTTTGATGTCATGGTTGAGCAGTGAAATGCTTAACATTTAGGACTCCTTTAATCATTCTCTACATCAGACTTGAGCCTCATGAATAGAATTTAATAGTGGTATTGAATATATAATCTTCTGTATCGCTAAATACTGTGCTATACTATTTTATATGTTGTATTATGACTTAAATAAGCAGTTCACACCAAAACTTAGTTGTTTTAAACATCAGTAATATAATAGCACCTATAACAATCCAGGCTACTCTCTCATTTGAAAATGATAGCTGTAAACATTCAAAATGTTAATGGAACATTAACCATGATGCACAAAAGCATATTCATCTGAACTGAATGAGATTGGCCAATTTACTGAGCAACAGCTACTGGTAGTAATTTAGCTGATACTTCACCCTACTGTCATCTGATTATACTTCTCTGGTGCGCCAGTATTCAAATTTGGGCATCCTGAATGTTCCTAAAGCTACAGAAATGATTGAATTCTTAAGCTTGTGTTATCACAGTACAATAGACATATGTCTTCATTTCTTTATGTAGATCTTCCATCATGCTGGATGAAAATTCCCAACAAAATTTTGACACATCTAGAAGACTTCAGTTTGGAAAGCACTTCTGTATCTTTCCAATGCTGCCTTTTAGATCAATGTGTCATATTTAGGAGGCTGCCTCTATGTTGACATTGATCAAAATTTGAGAAGTGTGGTGCAAATTTATGCCAGGCAGGGAGTTTACAGACTAGACTTTTGTCTTAGCAGAAAATATGAGAAATATAAGAATGTGAGAAGAAAGGTTGATATAGGTTGGTGATATAAAGCAAGGTCCCAAACTCCTGGGCTGCGATCCTGTATCAGTTTATCGCCTGTTGGGGATTGAGCCATGCAAACTGTGGAACCGTACATGAAGCTTCATTAGCACATGCACGGGATTTAAGTTGCATGTGAAATTATCCCCTCCTACCGCTACTGACCTCTGCCACTTCTGCCAGTCCATGGAGCTAAAAAGGTTGGGGACTGCTGATTTAGAGAATGCATATGATAAAGTGCATAGATTTGAGTGATTGAATGTTTTGTATGAGTATGATATACAATATGATAGTTTCTAAGCAGTAATGGCAGTATATGATGAAAGTAAAGCATGCATGTGAACAAATGGAATGCTAAGTAAATTGTTGGACTAGAAGAACAAAACATAATGTTCCATTATTTAAGATATTTATGGATAAAAAATATGAAGAATATTTGTGATGAAGTTACGAGAGTGTTCATTATATGTATGTATGTATATTTTTATCTACATTGGGTAGATTTGCAACAAATGTTTGATGCAATGAGGCATATACATCTCCGTACAAAAGTTTTTTATTTTTATGATCAAACATACGAACAAAACATAATCAATCACTGAATATATCTTCTAGTACATCTTATATCTTCTTCTTCTGACTTCTCTATTAATAAATTTACCTATCTTTTTAATTTTATTAAAAATCATAAAACAATTTTATCCCCAACCCCCCCTCTCTCCACCCCCCACCCCCCAGGGCAAAAACAGGATATAACATTTAACAAACCTAAGTTAACATATACTAACTTTCTACAAAATTCAAAAATCCCTCCCAATCTTTAACTCCCCTTTTAAAATTCTGCAACATTCCTTCTATAAATTCTCTCATCACATTTTACATTTATTACTATAGTCCTTTCCGTACCTTCTATTTCAGCATTCCTCCCTAATAAAATTCTAAATTAAACATTTATCCTCTTTAATCCTTCATAAACCACTTGCCAATTTCTAAAAAAAAAAAAAAAAATAATTCTAAATTAAACATTGTTAAACTTTCTTTAAAACATATCTTTAGAATAGTATTTTTAACCATTAGATTAAGTAACATCAAACATTTCATCATATATGCCTTTTAAAAATTCTATAATCTCAAGTTAAACATTTAAAAAAATTTTAATACTACTTAATATTTCAATAAGATATTCTTCATAATCTAAATTTCCAGACTTTTTAAAAAAGGAAAAACTATCCATTAAATTTTAGGTTAACCACTTTAAAATTGCAATACATTTAATTAAACCTTTTGCTTCAATAAAACATTGTTCAAAAAATAACCCTAAAAATACTACATAAGTTTCAAAACTTTCAAGAAGCTATCCCATAAATTTTGGGTTAACCATTTTAATACCTCCCCTTAAAGAGCTATCTATTTTTAATTAAACATTTTAATTAGGCATCGATAGTCTTCCAAATATTCCTTTAAAAAGTTAATCTTGCATTCTTCCTTTTTTTCTATATTTTTTCCCCAGTCCTTCTTCTTCAATAACACTTCCCTCTTCGGCGTTGCTCGTCTCCCTGCTTTTATTTTCAAAAGTTTTTGTGCTTGGATTTGAAGTTGGTATATCTTAGAAATTTGTTCTCCTTTCAAAATTATTTCCTTCACTTTGAAACCCCCATCTCTGCTCTTCCTGCTTATATAATCAGTCACTTCTTTAATTCTTTAAAAATTGACTCTGCTTGTAGAGCCAAGAGTTGTCAAAATATTTTTCAATCTGCAATGATAAATCTCCTTGATACTTTTCAGTTAATTGTGTGGAAGCCTCCATCAAAATCTCTGTTTCCAGTGTGCTAGATTCCATCTTAATCCTGTCAGCCTCTTCTTTGTCCTCCAAAATCACGTTAGCCTGCTTGATTTCTTCCTCTTTTCCAGCCAGCAAATACTTCAATTTGCAATCTTGGATAATTCTTTTAACCGAATCCAGTATCTCAGAAGTAAAATCATTTAAAAGTTCTTTCAAAGCCTTTACAGTCACAAATTGTGAGTTTGATGACTCATATCCTCCTTCCTTAATGGCAGCCATATTTCAGTTTTAACTTTAATTTGTTCAGCTATCAAATCAATAAGTCCAATTATTTTCCACACACTTTAACAGTGTACATTAATTGAAGTCCATGCCATAGTCTTTTCCATTCCACTTCCACTTTAAATCTTTCCCTTTTTCTTCTCTATGTAATCCAACACCTTTAACAATATAGCAGGCGTTAACAAGCACTTTCACTAATAAGTTTCATTTCCTTCTTCAGCACCATATTTTCCCCCTTTTTGAATGGAGTTAAAGCATTATACTTGCATATTCTGCTTTCCTGATTCCGCTTTGCCAGCATCTAGAATTGAAGTTTCTTTAAGTCTTTATGAAAAAGTCTTTAAATCTTTAATCTTGTGCTGCTGGTGTGGTCACGACGTCCTATTCTGCCTAAGGCAGGTACGTCCTGGATCCGGAGCACTGAAGGGCTTCCAGGGAGCTCTCACCCTGCAACACCCAGGCTAAAAAAAGCAAAACAAAGCCTGGGCATCTAGGGGAGCTCTATCCAAACCCTTCTGTTCTTCCCTCCCCCTTTTCCCAGGGGGAGAGTTTTGAGCCGCTAGACAGCTGATTTTCGCTGTTCTAGTGGCTAACGGAATCTCGGGGCTGGAGCTCCAAAAGGAGCTCCATCGGCGTTCGCGGAGCCAAGGAAGTCGAGGCATATACATCTGAAAGAGAAAATAGTATGAACATGGTAAAGTGTATGGTGTTAATATTAACCATCTTCCCTTTTTCTAATTATGTTTTTAATTTCTTTTCCTTATTATTTATAGGTGAATAGATAGTGACAATTTGATTATTACATATGGGTATAATGGTTTTCTCTTCCCATCACTTGAAGAATTACAATTTAGTGGCAATTTTTCAGCAACTGGGGAGGCTGAACTCAACATTTTCTGAGGCTGAATGTGGTACTGTTTTTCTGAATATTCCCTTTTTATCTGCACAGATTACAGAGATTTTGTGTGAGGAAAGCATCATCAAAGTCCCACACATACCCACCCATCTCCTGCTTTTTCTATTTTACACCCATTGCAAGCATTGTAATAGCATTTAATTAAGTGGCTACATAAGGGTATCTGTCTGACTTACTTATTTTTAAATTGCTTTTCTAGAACGAATACTGAAGCAAGTAGCAACAGCAGATAGTCCAGTGCTCTTTCTTGAACATTATGCCAGGCAGTATACGCCATCATGTGTCCCAAGTAAGGACACTGTACAAAAAGATCCTTCAGCTTCACCGTGTGTTGCCACTGGAACTGAAAGTCCTGGGAGATCAATATGTGAAAGATGAATTCAGACGACACAAATCCATCAGTCTTCAGGAGGCCCAGCATTTCCTACAAGAGTGGGAGGCAAGTGATTTCTTCTATACTTGGAGTTACCTTGCTTTAATTTTGGTGCTTTGGATTAGTATCAGATACAGTGTGTCGAACCTTCGTCATTTACACCCCAAAGGCCACATGCAATTCTCCCAAGCTCCTTAAAAAGTTGATGTTGAATTGAAATGCTTAATATGACATCAGTAGAAAATTGTTAAGTGCTCAGCAAATAAACATGCTACTGTATTTAATAATTAAAATAATTTTAAGGAAATTTAAAATAAAAAGAAATCAGATGATGTAGTTTTTCTCCTGAGCTTACCACCTTATTTATTTTGGCTATTTGGACTTTTACTACATCTTTTATATTTTACTTAAGTTTAAATGTGGCCCTTTATCCAAATAAAATTTGGACTTTATCTATCTTATTGTGCAATCTGTCTGGTAATCTTAAATTAAAACAATGTCAAAGCTTTTTGCTTGTTTCATAAATAATATATATTGCATGGCACCAGCTTCATTTGTTTTGTTTATTTGATAATTAGGATGAGGGGGATTACATACGCTGAGTTTGTTAGTAGAAAGGCGACAGCTTGGGTTCAAGACCCGAGTACTGTGTGACAGGGTAAGCTTCCATTACTTCCCCCAGCTTCTGCAAAGCTGTTCAAAAGCATGTAAATGTAAGTAGATAAACAGGTACCACTTGGGTGGGAAGGTAACAACATTCTCCGTGGTGTGGCATACAGTCATGTTGGCTGGCTGCCTTGGCTAAGAAATGGAGATGAGTACACCCCCTAGAGTCAGATAAGATTGGACAGGAGAAAGAAACCTTTATCTTTATCTTTCTAATTAGGACAAGGGTTGACAAAAGTCGATTGCCATAAACAAGTAATTATTAAATAGGGTTTGGCTCTGGATGTCTGAAGAGGTAGAGGATTCTTGCATTCTTTGTGGAATTTACAGATGATTCTTTTGAAACCCTGATTAATACCAGAATAGGGAAATTACTGGGGTTAGATGTTTGAACAACTGCTGTTATTCACGATGACCCTTTGGTTCTCTGGTAATGAAATGCCTTGGCAAATGGCTAGATCATGGAGAGAAACCAGGGCTCAACCTAACTGAAAAGGTTGGCTCTCTTCTTTATTGTATAATTGTACTATTTTAAATGAATATGCAGATTTATATACATTTATTCCGTTCTCAACTGCTTCAAATGGGCTGAAAAAATGGTCTTGGATTTTTGGAATCTGAGCTCTGTTTTCTCCACCCTGCCAAATGAATTCAGCCTCCTCCCCTCCCCTTGACAGGGAGGTCTTTCAGTCAGTCACAGTCATTGATTTTCTAAGGGAGCCAGGGAAAAGAGTGCAAATCTCAATCACGTGATTATGGGGCACTTGGCAACTGGCAGTAAGGGTGAAAAGGTTGCCAAGCATCCAGATCATGATTACTGTGACTGGGGTGGTGGGGAGTCATGACCTTTTACATCACCTGGAACTCCTTCACGAGGCCATGAAATATCCTTTCTGAAGACTGTAGTAACTTTGAACAGTTATTAAATGACCAGTTGTAACTCAAGGACTACATGTAATATGCCAACTTTAAGGCTTATATTGCAGCTTCATCTATTTCTTATTTTAAATTGATGGAAACTGTTGCGTTCGGTTTTTTTTAGCAATTGTGGGATTCAGTGATTTGGACCACACAATGTCCTAGGGTTTCAAATGATCTAACTTTATTTTACATCAAGGGAGGAAAACCTTTATTTGCTGAGGGCCACTTCACCACGCAGACGCTTTGTTGAAAATTGTATATGGTTGACACTAGGGCTGAAAGTAAATGGAGAAATAAACATCCCCTCTCTGAAATCTCTTCTTTTGTTTGTCTCCCAAACAGAAGGAAATTGCAGATATTTCTTACTAGAGGCTGAAACTGGCTTTTTGAAAGAACTTTTGAAATTTAGCCTAACAGCTGTTTGAAAGTAGACTGGAGACTATAAGATACACATCCAATATGTACGTTATGATAGACATACTGATATAGAAAAGCTGTTATTAGTGGAAAATTTTTGTTATGTTGGTTTTCTGTGGGTTTTTTTTTCTTTCTTTCTGTGTTGTATTTTTGTATTGTGTTTTTAAATGTTGGAATTTCAATAAATATATATATATTTTAAAAAGATATACATCCATCTTACAGCTCTTCATGTTGCAGAAATCATGTTTAAAGTTATGTAACATGAAGAGCTGTAAGATAGATGTAATCAAGAAGCAGTTCTCCCAAAGAGAGCTATTAGATTAATCAGTGAATCTGACCTGGAAATATTAATGGGATTGCAAAATATTATTGGTGTCCCGTGCCCTTTGATCTTGATGGTATAGGGATGTCTTATTAAGCCAAGATATTCAAACCTTTGGACAGAATATCAACCTATTCTCTCTTTCTTTTAAGATGTGAATCAAACTAAACTAGGAAATCTTTGATTACCCCCAAGTTTCTTTTGTCTAAACCAGGAAATTAAGGTTATATGCTTTGGGTCTATGATGTGAGGTAATATTTTGCTTATTCTAAAGCTTATAACTAAGGCTTTAGTTTCTAAAGGAATTGGGAAAATATAGTTAATTAACAGCTTCCCTGTTTCATTACAGCTTTTTATTTAGATAAATAATTGAAATCTTCTTGATATTTTGGCTTCATTAAAAAGTTATATTGTCAGTACCAGTACCCATCAATATGTTGGTTTGTGGATCTCTCTCTCTCTCTCTCTCTCTTTTTGTACTTCCTTTCCCCCCACCTCCAAAACTGTCAGCTTGCATCCAGTCTGTACTGGTCAGCCCTTAAACTCAAGTTTCAGGATATATTGTTTTCCTCCTGAGATATACATAATTCCAGATTTAAGATTACTATAGTTTCCTTATAGTATACTGTGTAATGAATTCGACTGAATTTAGATATACTTACCTATAACTTCAGTAACAGAACTCTTTCCCCTATGCTCAAAGTAACTTTCTATAGTAACCAGGTAAAGTAGTATACTAATTCAGAAAAGGGAAATCAATATAAAACAAATTCTGTTGTACTGTTGCTGTAAGTTTTATCCTGTTGGAGATTTTAGCCTTCCCAATCTAGTGTGCTCCAAATATTGCGTACTATAAGATTTTAAAATGCAATAGAAAGCAATAAAGATGTGTATCATGAAACATAATTAAAATAGATTTAAAGATGAGAAGCCCACAAATTATTTTATCTGCAGAAATCTACTAAAAAAAAAAGAAACTGAGATAAATTATATAATTTTCTCATTCATACCATTTCTTCTTGTTTCTCAAAAATCATTATCTTTACATTTAAAGCAAGAGATGCTGGATTTTTTTTCCACATATGTAATGGTTTCCTAACTGAGGGTTCTAGAACAAGAAAAAATTATCTCATCACTGTTCTTAAGCAATTGAAGGAGTTCCTTCTATTCTATTAATTGGAATCAAGTGCTAGAGGCAACTTGCTGGGAATCAGCTAAATGTATGCCATGAGGCATGGAGTAATGGGATTGATTAAGAACTGAATGTATCTTTCTCAAATCTATCACTATAGGTAGATGATATGTTCAACAGCTTCTGGTTGGGAGTTATGTTCTAGATTTTTGGTGAATAGGATTTTAGCTTGTTTTACTTCAAAATTAATTAAGTATTTGGAATATTTTATCTATAACAAAATAATAGGTGCCTAAGAGAGTTTCCTGAAGCTGCTTAAAGTGAGGCATTATAACCTTAATTTCGCAACTTTTAAGTTGTGTGAATTTCAACTCCTAGAATTCCTCAGTCAGCATGAGTTTAAAAAAATCCTGCATTAGTGGATAGACTATCTATTCTGGGCAAAGAATGATGTGCAGTAAGACTATCAGTCATCTTGCTTTATTGTAGCAGGTTCAACTCTTTTTACTTCTAAAAATTACCTGTAATTGAAATTTGTTTTTTGGTACTTCTTAATTTCTCACTGCATAGTTCTATAATAGAGGAACTGTTTTTGCAAACCATCCCAGGTGGGGTGCAACCCAGGTAAAGCAGTTGGCAGGTTAGAAGAAACTTATTTGCATACCCTATATATGCCATTATATATACATGGCTAGCATCGATCAACTAATCCATGTTTCAGTGACCAGCTGATCTGCATAAATAGATCTATATAGCCAAATTTAATTTATAGATCTATATAGCCAAATTTATATAGTACAAATTTAATTTGTACTACGGATTGCTCACAACTCTGTTGATTGGTAACAGAATAATGGAAAGACAGCAGGTTTTGTAGTTGATCCCTGCAAAATTTCCTTCTATTTGCAGAAAGGTAGTAGGTCTTCTGAAGCTCCAAAGATTGAAGAAAAGATATTGAATAATCTAAGGAGAATATAGACCCAGCATTTTAAACTCAGGAACTAGAAACTTCTGTTCTATTCTAGAAACTAGAATAGAACAGAACAGAACAGAACAGAACAATAGAATTGGAAGGGACATTGGAAGTCTTCTAGTCCAACTCCCTGCTCAGGCAGGAAACCCTACACCATTTCAGACAAATGGTTGTCTAATCTCTTCTTAAAAACTTCCAGTGTTAGAGAAACCATAACTTCTGGAGGCAAATTGTTCCCCAGAACAACTTCTGAACAATAGAATGAATTTTTACTTCCAGTCAAAATATTCATGCCACTAATATCTAACCAATCATTTTGTCAGTTTATGTTGGATCTGCTTATTGTAAAGTTCGAACTGGCATTCCATGACAATTTTATTGTCTTTTTATATAAGGTTGCATTTTCTGAAATGACCCACATGATGGCACCAAATACCTGCTTCAGGGCTTTTTGAAAAAAATAATAATAATTAGTTTCTGTGTAGGCAGTAAGTAGTCACAGGGCTTATGGTAAAGTGCATTAACCTGGCCCTGTGAACTGATTTATTGCAAAATTGTTTATTGCTATACTGGTACAAAAACCAGACATCACCTCATAGTTTAAAGACTCCCATGAATATAAGCAGGAAGAAAATATTAGGGGATTGGACTGGAAAAAATTATCTTAAATATTATCAACATAGGACACTGCTTATTAGTAGTTCAGTGGCTTTATAAAACACTAGGTAGTGAATCTTTTCCATTACCTTATCCTTTCAAATGGAAAGGCCACTAATTGAATCAGGGCCCCTTGACATAAAAGATAAAGGTTTAGCCATTCTACTCACATCACATTTATTAGGGATTTTAAATTTTGTTTATTAATTCAGTATACAGACTGCCTAATGGAAACAACTCAAAAATAGCATATGGCAGAGAATGGAGCTGATTTTTTTTTAAAGGACAAGTTTTCTACCTGCATAGTTCCTTGTGTCCTTTTATATGAGAATGCGTAAAGGACTAATTATTTTGATTCTTTTTTGGGGCCCCTGTTGAATTAGATTTTTAAAGTCTCTGAACTCCCCTGAGAATTATAGTTCAAACACATAAGAGGATACATGTTGAGGAAAGGTGCTTTAATGATCCAGGTGCTGTGCCTTGTGATGATATACAAAGTTTTTTTTTTTTAACACAAACATAAAATACATATTTTCAGCACGAAGCTTTGATCCGGTCATAGATTTGTACAATTACTAACACCTTTAAAAAAAATTTTTTTTTCACATCTCCACAAATTGCCATCTTATAAAATATAAAGAAAAAAAAAGATTTAGTTAAATGTATTCAAATATTCAAATCATTACAATCATTATCAATGTTTAAACAATATTTTAACTATTACTCCCAACATAACATCTTCATTTTAACTATTTATCCCAACATATTATTTTACATTTTCAAATAACACAACTTGATATTTACTCAGTTATTTCCCTAAATTCTGTCGATTTAACAATACCATTATCCAAAAACCTGTTATTTAAATCTTTAAATCCTAGCATAATATCATTTCAATTTTCATTTCTTTTTGTTTAGATGAATGTATTACAAATATTCAAATTATTACAATTATTATCAATATTTAAACAATATTTTAGCTATTACTCCCAACATAATCCCAGCATAATCATCTTTATTTTTGCTGTTAAACCCAGCATAATCATTTCATTTTATTGTTAATCCCAGCATGTTTTTGCTGGCACACCCAGCATAATCATTTTTGTTTTTTGTTGTTAATCCCAGCATAACATTTTTATTTTTGCTGTTAATCCCAGCATAATCGTCTTAATTTTACTGTTAATCCCAGCATAGTCGTCTTTTATTGTTACCATCCATCTATACATTACTTATTTCCAGTTAATCATATTATCATTATTTTTATTATGACAATTTAACATTGAGACATAGTTCTTACTTCAAACTCATCTTTGTATGCATTCATGAATCTCTTTTAACATAATTTATTTCTCTTATATTCTAATTCCCATCTGTATTTCAACTTTATATATCTATCACATATTCTTCTCATATTCATATTTATCCATATTTATCTATAAGAACCTCCTTTTTTATTATTACTATTCACCTATACATTGTTTTTCCATTTTTAATTACATTTGTTTTAATCTTTTCCTTTTTCCAGCCGTATATACCTTATTTCTTCATATTCTCACCTGCTAGCATATATTTCATTTCATTTTCAAAGTCTTCAAATTTTGTCCTCCATGTATCATTTTAATTATTTTTCTTGCTTTTATTCTGGATAAAATATATCAAGTTTTCCCTTCTCTTGTCCCTGCGCCAAATCCTTCTCTTATTCCTGCACCAGTTTTTTAAGTTGTTATTACCAATTATAAGATTTCTGTTATAGTTTCCTTTTCTTTTCACCCAAGTCAAGCTGCCTGCAGACAAGGGGAAAAAAAACCTCCTACACAAAATCCGACGGCTATTATCTGTAGAGTTCACAATTTTCCATAACAAAAAATAGGTTACAATGTTCCTTTTTAAACAAGAAGATGTCTCTCTACAATCCACAATTTCCATTAGTCATGCAAGTATCCATTTTGTTGCAATTATATAACAGTTCAACTTGATTATTCTTCTTTTAATTTTAAAAATATCAAACCTTCTTCTTTTTTAAAGTCCAGCTCAAATTTTAAAACTCTATCCAGTCTTTTCACCATGTCTCAAAATTTAATTTTTCAATTGATTCTGTTCAAAAATTAGTTGTATTGGGTCTTTGTCTCTTTAAAGTTACATTTTAAACTTTCCATTGCCCCTTTGTTGTATAGCCGCTATTTTAAGGCTAGGGCACTTATGGTTAAAAATATTGCTCTAAGTGTTGTTGCAAGCCAAGGTTGGTTGTCACTCGCCTGGTTTCAAAGAGCTCTGTTTCAATCCACTTTCCTCCTGTACATCTCTTAGCCCAGTTGTCCCAGCTTCATGGCAGCCACCATGGCTGCCGCCCCCATCCGCCAACTCACAGAGGGTTCCCTCTGACCTCCGAGGAACTTGCCTGTTCCTCTTGGTCATCTGATGCGCCCCTCATTCTTCCCAGTCCCTGCGGGACGGTTCCAATCTGAAGACCCATTGGCAGCGGTTCGGCAGCCAGGGTTTTCGTGGGACTCATCAGAGCCCACTATTTCCCTGACTGTCTTGCCACGACGCCAAACCGGAAACTCAGTTCTCTGGCCATTCTTGATATAAACATATTGTCTGTATTCACATATTGGACAGAGGCTCTAAGAGATAATGTGAATTACTTGGATTAATAACTAGAATCAGCCACTGTGTTTTATACAGACACTGCTACACCTAGCAATACTGAATTTATTTTTTAACTCTGTATAGCATGAATAAGAATTTCTTTTCCTCTGTATTGAATCTTTCATCATATAATTTTATTAAATAACCATTTAGCAAGTCTTATCCTTATTTATCCATCATTTATTCATCATCTTGTTAATTCTACATTCTTTCCAGCATCATGTTCTAATATTATTTAGAAACTCATATTAAGAATTTGACAGTATTGATTCTGGGGTGTGTTTAACTCAGGCTTCACACAAAATGCACCCAACAAAATTTTATGTGAAGTGACAGAGATAAAGTTTTCCCATCTCTCCCCATCTTTAAATTGGGGATATGCAAGTAGAGTGAAACAGCTATAAAAATATAAGAGAATGGGACCACCATTCTAAAATAATTTCCTTCATCTTGAAAATTGTAATGGGTGTTGATGACAGCAAGAGACTGGCCAAGCCAGGGGAGGAGTAAAGTGGGGATTTAGGCTGAACTCTCTACATAGGCATAAGAGGGCAAGGTTCAATCTCCTGAACCTTATCTGCTCTGGTTCAGTTGCAAAGAACCAATCTGAGAAGATTGCAGTGTTATATGCATGAGCAACACAATAGTTAATTCAAGTGTTCATATGTGAATTGCTGTTCATATGTGAATCACTCCTTATAGTTTTGTAGAAAAGAGGTTAACAGTTTCGGTGTTAACCTTTTCTGTACGTCTTTTTTCATTCAAGATATTTCTTAAAAAAAATATTTCTATTTCTCGTATGTTAACTATAAGGTTAGAATGTTTAAAATACCTACATATTGTTATTAATAGTATATTTTATAAAATATTTTATTTAATAAATAATGCTTTTAATGAATTGATCTTTGAAAAATTTGACAATGAAACATGTACATCAAAATCGGGTTATTTTTGAAATGAGTGAATAACATAAGAATAGATGCTGTACTGCTATGTTATAATTGAAAGTTCTTTAAATAAAATAATTAAATGAGGTAAGAATGCCTATATGGTTTTATATATATGCATAATAGTAATATATATCAAATCATTAATAATTTTTCTTTAACAAATGTGTTAATCTCTCCTGTTTTTAAAATTATATCTTGATATCTATTGTAATTACATTATACAGCTCAAGAAAATGCATTTTTAATTTCATATCTTTACAGTGTTTCAAATCACACTTACATAGATAATGTAGTTAGTTAATGGAATAAATTTCAGAAGTATTAAGTATTATTTTCTTCATTTAATGTTGAAAAAGAAAAAAAATACCAATGATCCAAGTAAAGAACAAGTTTATCCTGCACATAGGATACGAACCTTAAATTCAAAGTACCTGGAAGGTATGAGATTGGAGATAGCTGGCTATTGGCTAATACATATTATAACAATAAATCAGTTTGATATATTTAATGATTTGAAACTAGGTGTATGTATCTATGTATTTTTCAGTTTTGAACAACCCATCTTCCTTAGAGATTGTGGGCTGTAAATAAAACAGTATATAAAAATTTAAAAATAGGCAAGGATGTTAAAACACTGTTAAAATTAATTTAAAAAGGGACCAGATAGCCTCATGGCTGCATGGCTCCTCACCTGAAGCCACGGAGCCATGTTTAACTCCTTTTTAGAAGGCCAGGAGTGTAGGGACATGCTTCACCTCCAGGGGGCAGATTATTCCACAGGATGGGGACAATGACAGAGAAAGCACTCTTCCAGGACCCCACCTCTCAAAGTTCTTTTAACTGATGGGGTCTGCAACATACTTTCCCAGACTGGCCAGATGGGACTGGCAGATGCAATGAGACAAAGATGGCTCGGTAGTATATGGTATGTCACATGTATGTAACTGCTGGTGAATTGTGTAAGATTCACAGACTGAGCAATCAAATAAAAACCTACCATTTATCATCCATATATTTAGAATAATATTTTTGCTCCTGTCTTTGTCCTAGATTCCTTTAACATGCATTTGCCTATGAAAAGTCTCATAGGCAAATGCATAGAGCCTCAGATAGCTCAACAGGCTATGTAGCCTGTTATTAACATTCAGCTGTCTGCAATTATTGCAAGCTCGAGGCTCAAGGTTGACTCAGCCTTCCATCCTTTCTAAGGTAGGTAAATTGAGGACCCAGTTTGTGTAGGCAATAAGCTGACTTTGTATAAAAAATATACAAAAGTATGAAGGCTATTGCTTAATGCATTGTAAGCCGCCCTGAGTCTCTAGAGAAGGGTGGCATATAAATCTAATTTTTTTTAAAAAGTGAGCTTTATCTCCAAAACAAGCATTATGCTAAAATTAGTTTTTCTATCCAGTGATGCAACTGGCCTCCAGTTATTGTTATATAAGAGTTCAGTTGTTTTTATCCTGTTTTGTCAGATGCTCTATTCTTTTCATTCCTGCCTCATGCAGTCATATTCTCAGGAGCCATCATATATATGTAGATACCTTCAAATGCAAGTTTGCTTTCTGTGGAATCTGACCTGCATATCTAAATGCCCTTCTAAACTACTTTTGATAGTGTCAGGCTTCTTCTTCCCTATTAAGGCAGTAGTTTGAAGAGTTATCAAAACAAAATCTCCATGCAGGGCAGTCTTAGTATTTATTATGCAATGAATTACTTTGGTGTGTTCCATAACAGCAACAAATATAAAGAACAATGATTCATTTTTAGCAATAGCTGTATGTGCAAGAGTATCTGCTGAATGCATAACTGGCCTTTCTAGCCCTTCAAAATAGATTTTTAAAAAATTAAAAGACTGAGATACTATGAAAAAAACAAAGACTTAGGATGAAGTTGATAAAATCTCTGGACTTTTTTTTAAAAAAAAGAACTTAGGCAAAGTATTTTGGATGAGTGTGGAAGATGCATTTAGGCCATTACTGCACTTACTTGCAAAGACAGCTCAGAATACAAAGCATTGGCATCATCTAAAACAGGAGATTGCTGGTTCAGGAAGAACTACTTTACCTGTAAATAAACAACATTTTTGACTGAGAGATGCAGTCTTTTACTGTGGGCAACTAGCTACAATGTATAATACTTTTGGAACATTGGTTGTATTTGTCTAGACTTCTTTCCAGAAAATAACCAAAAAGTTTGTGTTTCTTTCCTAATCGAAAAGTTAAGCATTACTTCACTTTTCCTTACTCAGGGATACAAAGGCTGTTATTATGGGATAGAAATGTAGCCATGGCAACAGAAATAGAAAAGGGTGCTTGAGTTTCCATATTTATTTCTAAAACAGTGTATTCATTTTAAGCCATCCTTTATTTCTGATTGCCAGAATAACATGTTTTTTAAGACAGCAAGGCTGGCACATTGTTTGGTTTCTGTGAAGAGCTTATAGAGGGTTTCAAAGCTTTGCTATCAAAAGAGAAAGAAAAAATGGTTTAACCCTACAAATATGTATTGAAATCTAGTTAATGGTAAATGGAATTCTGAATATAAATGAACCACAATTTACATAAAAATTACCTCTATGAGTGTTTCTACTACTCCTTGAAAATCATAAGTGTGAAAAATATGCACAGGACAATGATTTTAGAAGAATGCTTGCTTTCCAAAAAGAGATGGTTTATTCCTCCATAAATTTCAGCAGTACAGGACTTCTGTAGTATTTGAATGGGTACCTAGATGGTAATGCATTATTCAGAAACAAATAAGATATATTTTTATTCATTCCATTTTTCTTTAAGATGCCACAATGTGCTCTTAGTGTGCTTGGCACAACACTGTATCCTCTGGAAATTTTTATATGGTTCCTTTACTAAGGAAACTCTGAAAATTGTCATGTCATTTATCTAGGGACAGCTAAAGAATGCTTGGCTAAACCAGTTAAAGATAAAAAATATTGTAAGATATATTCCATTTCTTTTTGAATAAAGTAGTTTTTTCTCCTGCTAGCTTCATAAATCATGTACTTTATTATAATGTTTTTTTGACAGGGATTTAGTTATCAGCCTAGCAATGAAACTATGTATTCATGACCTAAAAACAGGTCAGTGATCAGCATCTGCTAAGGAAGTTCATGTGAATACTTATGTGGAAAATTCAGAGTTTTGTATTGTATCTGGATTCTAATATGACAGCATTCATCAATATATATCTCTAAGACAAGTTGAAAACAGGAAACCAAAATTCCAAAGCAAATTCTTTAAACTAAATCCCGGAAACAGAGAGGTACCTGAACATAAATGGAAAATCAACATGACTAGGTGCCTACTATCCACAGAATGCACTATTCTCTAGAAAGGCCTCAGCTATAACATAGACAATGCTAATCAGTTAGAATTCTTTGTAGCCTTAGGAGCAGCATTTGAAATCATAGAACCTGTGGTGGGTTTCAAAATTTTTTACTACCAGTTCTGTGGGTGTGGCTTGGTGGGCATGGCATGACTTGGTGGGCGTGGCTTGGTGAGCATGGCAGGGGAAGAATACTGTAAAATCTCCATTCCCACCCCACTCTAAGGGAAGTTTACTGCAAAATCCCCATTTCCTCCCGATCAGTTGGGACTTGGGAGTCCCAAACCATAATTATGGTTTCATTCAATGTTAAAACATTTTTATGTCCATAGTTCCAGTAAACTAGCAAAAAATTCATGACACTAGTACTATATAGTAAAGTTGACCTACAAAATACATTAAGATCAAAATATTCAGATCCATGAGTCTCCTCATCCTCTGCCTGTGTATTTCAGTTTGATGGACAAATATGGCAATAGGTTAGAAGATCATTTATCACCACTCTCAGAATTTATAGCAAATATTGTAATGTAGCATCTGGAAATTATAAGTACTCCCATACATACACGGTATGGATCCAGTACATAGAGGACACCATCATAATAAAAAAGGAACAACCTGAGAAGATACATGAAATAATCAACAACATCTTCAAAAGAACAATATTCACAACAGTAGAAGGAAATAATTATCCTTTTGGGTATCCTCATCAGTAGAGGAAATTATGGCAAAAATGGGAATACAAGTCTATTGAAAAATAATCTACTGTCTCCCTAAGACCAAGAATAATGTGGAACAAATGGATCCAAGAACATCTACAGTATAAGGACCATAACAACCACTATGTTGGATAGACAGGTAGAAAACTAGCAGTGTATCTATGATTAGCTGTCAATTAGCTATCAGAAGATTAGCTGTCAGAAGATACAATGAAAACTCCTTAATCTCCCAAAATATGGACAGACTCAACCATAGTTTTAATTGGGAAACTGAGAGTACCCAAAAGCTAAATCCAAAAATGCTAGGAAAATACTGGAAGCTTAGCATTCAGACAAATTGACCATCAATAGATACAGAGAGATATACCACATATATACATTACCAAAAGGCAACAAAACTAAGAAATAAGGAAAAAGACCACAATACGTCCTCTCCAGCAACCAACACCCAAATAAAGCATAGATTAATACCATACATTCACCACTTTTATGATCAACTAGCTGAATACTTGTGCTCCACTACGAAACTATGTGATCGGGCTTGATAAATCGACACTTAGAGTTTGAAAATTAATGAGTAGTTACGATCGCCCTCTCCTTTCCCCTTCTCTTCCTCAGGCTTGCCCACAGAAACCTCTCCCCTCATCTCCCTCAGGCTGGCTGTACAGAAGCCTTTCTTATACCACCCTCTTCTCTGCCTTACACTGGCCCCATAGACCATCTCCTCTCCCCTTCTCTCCCTTAGGCTGCATCTACAGAAGCCTCTCTTATCCTACCCCCTTCTCTCTCTCAGGCTGGCCCCATAGATCCCCTCCTTTCCTCTCCCTCAGCCTTGCCCCATAGATCCTCTCCTATCCCCTTCTCTTGCCCCATAGATCCTCTCCTCAACCCTTCTCTTCCTCAGCCTGGCCCCACAGAAGCCTCTCCTTCCTCTCCCCTTCTCTCCCTCAGGCTTGGCCCCAGGGATGGGTTCTAAATTTTTTTACTACCGGTTCTGTGGGTGTGGCTTATTTTGTGGGCATGGGTTGGTGGTCATGTGACTGGGTGGGTGGGCTAGCTGGTCATGTGATGGTCATGGCTATGTGTATAGGGACTACTCAGAGGGCTGAAAAAAGTGATTTCTGACAGGTCCTCACACTTTTGACCAGTCTTCGCACTTATGACTGGTCATCATTTATGCCCATTGCAGCATTCTTAACAACCGTGTCACTCATTTCACAACTTTGTTCTCTTCACCATGGTGACAAGATAGGGCAAAAACATAAAATGTGAGGACAGTCGTAAGTTTGAGGACTGGCCAAAAGTGTGAGAACCAGTCAAAAATAACTTTTTCAGCCCTCTGAGTAGTCCATATGCATAAAAAGATACAGCAATAGAGAGGGATGAAGGAAAGGAAGGGAAATTAGAGCAGAAGTGAGGGTAAGAGAGGGAGGAAGAGAGGAGGAGAAGGAGAAAGGAAGAGGAAGTAGGGAGGAGAAGAAGAGGGGGGAAGAGAAAGTAAGAAGGAAAGAAAAGAGAGAAGTGGTAAGTTTGAGGAGAAAGATTACTGTACAATAAAAAAGATGGAAGGGAAGAAAGCCAACCCCAAACAATTATAAAGATAATAAGATAAAGAATGAATTGTTAAACTTTAAAGAATAAAAGAGAACAAATATGAATAAATAGCAATAATTAGAAACACACATACAAACATACAATGTATTTTCTTTGAACAGAGTATTTGGCCAGTTCACAAATTTAAGCAGTGTTTAGTTATTTCAATTAAATTTACAATTTCTATATTTCCTTTTTGCCATATTTATTCCTCATCAATTTTTTTAAAAAAAACAATATTACCCTTCATCCTCATCTCTAATCTTAATCAAATTCAATTTTTCCCTTCTATATTATACCCCTTCCCATTGTCATCTATTTTTATATCCATCCTCACATTGGTTAATTATGTAATATTACAGTTGTTTAATACAAATTCAATATTTTAACATAAATCAATTAGTTATATAACTATCTTTTTTTATATTAATCAATATGCACATGAATATTCCAGTTATTTCCATGCAATCCAATTTCTTACAAATCAATTAATTATATTTACCAGTAATAAAAAACCAAATAATTGCCCCCATATATTCCTCCAAACCAGAACTTAACCATTTTTGCTTTCAACACAATATACAATTAATAGTATCTCAATTATTATAATTTTCTAGTTAAATAGAGCTTTTTTTATTTTGTGTTTTAAAATCTTGAACTCTCCTCTTTTGCCCTAAATTTCCCATTGTTTGCAGTTTTGCACTTACCTTGTTTGGTGAGGAAAAAGAAAAAGAAATCTCTCTCTGCCTCATTTTGTCAGATCCTGCTTTACTTTCAGTTTCATTTTTTCAGCATAGCAGGGGAAAAAAATCTGCTTTGGCAGCACTCTTTGCAGCTAGCAACAGAGCCCTTCGCAAAACAGTTTATAGCAAATCAGCTGAGAGTCGGGAGGCCGATCTAATCAACTTGTGCTAATTAACCTATGCTGAAACTGAAAGGGACTGTTTTTTTTATTTTTGCAGGCACCGGTCTACTCATTTGTTTTCTTTTAATACTGATCAGCCATAGGGCAGCCCTTTGAAGCCCCGCGGCAAGAGTTTAAACAGTTTTTTTCCCTCTAGCTATCAGCTGGGACTCAGGAGGCAGTAATAGATTGGGAGTGGGCGGGGTAAGCGACAGGTGACCAGGCCTGGAACCGGTTCGGGGCATGGTCAGCCAATCTTATTACCGGTTCTCTGAACTATTAAATTTTTTTACTACCGGTTCTTGCGAACTGGTGCGAACTGGGAGCAACCCACCACTGCTTGGTCCCATAGATCCTCTCTTCTCCCCTTCTCTCTCTCAGGCTTGGCTCCATAGATCCTCTCCTATCCCCTTCTGTCCCTCAAACTTGCCCCATAGAAGCCTCTCCTGTCCTCTCCCCTTCTCTCCTTAAGGTTGGCTGCATAGATCTTCCCCTTTACCCTTCTCTGCCTCAGGCTTGGCCCCATAGATCCTCTCCTATTCCGTTCTCTCCCTCAGGCTGGCCCCATAGATCCTCTCCTCTCCCCTTCTATCCCTCAGGCTGGCTCCATGGATCCTCTGCACTTCTCATCCTCAGGCTGGCCCCATAGATCCTCTCCTCTCCCCTTTTCTCCCTCAGGCTTGGCCCCATAGATCCTCTCTTCCCCCCATCTCTCCCTCAGGCTGGCCCCACAGAAGCCTCTCCTCTCTCCTTCTCTCCCTTAGGCAGGCCCCACAGAAGCCTCTCTTCTTCCCTTCTCTCCCTCAGCCTTGTCCCACAGAAATGTCTCCTATCCCCTTCTCTCCCTCTGGCTTTCTAGCCCCTTTTCTCCATTATGCAGAAACATCTCCTATCCTATCCCTTCTCTCCCTCAGGCTTTCTAGCCCAAGAGGCTTGGCCCATAGAAGCCTGTTCTATGCTATCCCATTCTCTCCAGAGTTATTTTCAAGTTGGGAGGGGAAGTAGAATTTCTAACTAATTAGCCTCAAAGCGTGTTATGGTATAGGAAATACTAATGCTCTAATGGTCATTTTGAAAAATCCTTTCTTAGTGAGCACCTAGAAGCCAAGAGGAACATAGATGGCAAATTTCAAGTTTGTAGGCTTTATGGTTCTGGAGATTTTGTGATTAATGCGTGAGTGCTTTTCGCTTTTATATATAAATAGATATACTGTGATATACAGGTAGCCCTTGACATACAAAGACAACTGAGCCGAAAATTTGTGTTACTGACTGAGACATTTACTAAGTGAGTTTTGCCCATTTTATGAAATTTCTTCATTTGTTAAGTGAAACACTTAAATTGTTAAGTTAGTAACATAGTTGGTAAATACATCTGACTTCCCCATTGTCCAAAAGTCACAGAAAGTGTTTACATGACCGTGGGATACTACAAACGTCATAAATATGAATCAGTAATAAGTATCTGAATTTTGGTCACATGACCACAGGGATGCTGCAACGGTTGTAAGTATGAAAAATGATCATAGGTCACTTTTTTCAGAGCCATTGTAACTCTAGTCACTAAATGAACTGTTTTAAGTCAAAGACTCTCTGTACTGATTGGCTGCATAAAGACCTGAATTTAGAAACAGAGACTGCCGTTCTTGTAGATCAAGGGTGTCAAACTCTATTTCATTGAGGACCTATTGTGTTTGACCTCGGGGGCGGGCTGGGGGGGCATGGCCAGGATGGGCATGGCCACCTCAATGTCACTTGTGTCACAATGGTTTTCTGCAGCCCTCTGCCAACGAAAATGGAGCTTGGGAGAGCAGTGCTCCATTTTCACTTGGAGAGGGCTGCAGAAGGTCATTGCAACCAAAAATGGAGCTTGAATGGGCTGTGCATGGCCCCCCTGAGCTCTGTTTTTGCTGGCAGAGGGCTGCAGGGGGGCATCGTGGTGAAAAAGTGAGTTCTGGGGTCCCTGCACGCAGCCCTCTCGAGCTCAGTTTTTGGCTGGTTTTGCTGGCAGAGGCACAGTGGGCTTATCCAGGGCAGCCCCACGGGCCAAATCTAAGCACCCCGTGTGCCGGATCTGGCCCCTGGGCCTTGAGTTTGACACCCCTGTTGTAAATGTTATTTCAGTACTGTATATAACTTTCAAAAAAGTATTAATTATAATTCCGACTTGTCGGTTTGAAAAATTTCCTTGTTTTTACATATTGTGAAAATAAATGGAGCACTCTGTATTTTTGTAGGCTGAGTAGCTTTTTTATTTTCATACTGTGTCTGAAAATCTTAGTATTGCCATTGAATTAGCTATCCTTGTTGTGATCATTTTTCATGCATTTGATGTTTTTTTCCCCTCCCAGCAGTGAATCTTTATGACAATAAAACATAACAGGATCAAATCCTTCAGGGAAATAAAGATTTTAGAGATACTGACAATAGTATCAAATAAATGCATGACTTGAAAGTGTTGCCTAGAATTAGTAATATGTAATTTTTTGTGTTGTGCAGCTGGGAAGCTATAATGTTGGATGAGAAATAGTATTTTTTGTATGTTTAAAAACGTATCAGAATTGGTACACATGTACAGATAGTCCTTGACTTACGACCACAGTTTAGCCCCAAATTTTCATTGCAAGCAAGACAGTTGTTAAGTGAGCTTTGCCCCATTTTACAACCTTTCTTTCTACAGTTGTTAAGCAAATCACTGTAAGTGAATTGTGTGGTTATTAAGTAAATCTGGCTTCCATCATTGACTTTGCTTGTCAGAAGATTGAAATGGTGATCACATGACCCCAGGACTACAACCGTCATAAATACATGCCAGTTGCTAAGCGTCCAAATTTTGATCATGTGCCATGGACATGCTACTATGGTCACAAGTGTGGAAAATGGTCATAACTTTGAATGCTCACTAAATGAATGGTTGTAAGTCCTGAATCTGATGCCTGTGTCAGATGTGTTTGCACCTAGCAGTATCCTATTGAAACTGCTTCCTTTGCCTTTCTCTTACTTTGCTAGTAAATAAATCTTCAGTGTTCTTCCTATCTGGGCTAAGTGTATATAAGTAGTATCAATTGCATTGATCCTTCAAAGACTGTTTTGGAAATTGAGCAATTTGAAATATGATTTTCAAATATAATAACTTTATTTAATAATCAAATTACTATTCTGTCCATCATACTTGTGTGATTCTGGGCCATTTACCACCAATACCATACCTCAATTATAAAATTCCTTTTTATGCAATGTTTGGTACCGATATAACTAAAAATATCATTCTGTTCTGATACAGAAACTTGAGTACCATTGTCATATGTAGCGATTTGAGCTCTTTCTCCAATCTGAAACCATCCAACTGTGTTGGATTTCAGTTTCCATAATAACAGTAATCACTTTAGAAGATTTACTCATTCTCTTTCCAGTCTATTTTTAAATTTTTAATTATCATAACATTAAATATAAATGTAAATAAAGATGATAGAAAATGGGAGAATGAAAGGTGTAGATATGGAGGGGTTGGGGGCGGGAGACGACCAAAGCATCCACTTCCAACATTTTTCAGAGCAGTAAAATACAGAATAAAATTACCACCTCAACTTTTTACTTTATCAATTTAACAAATATTAGCCATTTCTATAACAACAAACTATAGTAATCAGCAAAGCCCAATGTCAAGTGTTCATTTTTTTTCTGTCTCAAGCACAAAATCCAGAAATGGTTGCCAAGTAAAAACAAAGCTGGATATGTTCTTTTCTCTAATTAAAACAATCAATTTTGCCATTTCTACTAGCTCCATCACTTTTTCTATCTATTCTTCTGTAGGGGTTAATATATCTTTCCATTTCTGTGCATATCGAATTCTTGTTGCAGTCGACATATACAATAACAAAGCTCCAAATGTTTTGCCCAACTCCTTATCTAATACTTCTAAAGCTTCAGGTTTCGATTTTATGCTAGTTTTAAAAATCTGCATTATAACATGAATTAGCACAGTATTTCTTTGATTTATTAGAAATCTACCAAATGATAAAAGTATCTTCTTTAGATTCACCCTTCCAACATACATTTTCTAATCTATGTAGCAATGTTTTTTCCAGCCCTGTTCTACAATAACATCAGTTGTAAAATTGCAAACTCTTTCAAAGGCCTTTATTCTTCATTTTGATTATCACAAAGCAATGCTTGTGTATATTTTAGACTGAACATGCAAAAGTTCTTGCTTCTAAGCTACTTTAAAAAAACCAAGAATAAAGAGTTCGTGTAATGCAAATAATTTGGTGAAGTTTGAAAGATCTCTGCATGTGAGCTTTTGAAAAGCATTCTTTCCATACTTCAGATATTCCAATGAAATCCACATGATATGCCAGACCAAAAGGGAATTGATTATACCAGTTGGAAAACAGACATAAAATCCAATGTGTTTGTCCAACAAAATAAACAGTAATATAAATAAAAAAATTAGAATATCTGTATTGTACATTCATCAATAAGAATTGGAATGGATAATTTTATACAAAAGAAATAAAGTACCTTAACTTTGGATCTCTAGGCTGCTTGAATCTTGAACATAGCATTTTCAAGAGAGAAGAATTAGGATAATGATATTCAAAGCGAAGATCATATTTCATTGATAGGGCTTGTCTTGCCACTCCCTGAGTTCATTTAAAACATAAGGACTGGCATGTAATATAATGGGATTTCTTTGCTACCAAAGCTGATTCCTGCCTTTAAAGTGCTTCTGTTGAGCAGCTGGATTGATGAGACTCACTTATCATTGTCACTGGTTCTTATTAGACCTACATTTCTTCAAGTCTGAAATAGGCAGTTGTTATGGGGGAAATAAGTGCTCTCAGATTGCTTTCATACATTTTTAGTACAGTGCAATAGAACCAGAAGTGGCATGTTACAGTTTGCCCCTTCTCATGTTGCCCCTTGTCAACATTAATCTTTGCTTACAAAATACTTACTATACTTTACTATCTGCATAGTTCATATGTAGTATGGATTGATGATTCTCAAGATCAGTTCATCTATACAAAACAAAATCTGCACTAGCTAAAGACCAGCCATATTACCAGATTGACCTTTGATTGTACTATTAATCATGTTAACAAAACGCTTTACATCTGTCTTCTTACGCTCTTTTATCTTACACTGATAAAAAAGTGATATTCCATTAGTATGGATTACAATCACACTTTGAACAGTTGTTATTTCCTTTCTGACATTAGAAGCTATTACATACAGTTTGCCACATTGTGATAGCATTTTATCTTTATCTGATAAATGTACAAAAAAAGAGATTTGAATTGTCTGAGATTTTCAACAAAAATGTACTATTTCTGTAAAAAAAAATACAATATAAAAATGGGTGGAAAATATTTTCAGTCACTCCAGATCTAAAGGGGCAGAAATGCTTTTTTTTAAAAAAAATTGGATTTTTATTTTTTCATCAATATCAATACATGAATGGTGTAACCTCTGGGTATAATTCATTTTGATACAAACAGCAATAATAATAATAATAATAGTTGTTACATTAATCAAATTTATATAATCCTAGTATTGATATACATGATTGTTTTAGAGTAGTTTTTCAATATTTCAGTGTTCCATTTTAATGCCAATGATATTATTAAGCATATGTAGTAATAGCATATTTTAACCTCTAATCTTTCCATCTTGTTATTACTTACATTCTATTATATAATAATTATATCTTCTAATATTCCCCCCATTTCTTATTTTTACCTCTATTCTATCTTCTAATCAGGCCACTATTACTAATCCTAGTGTTAATACACTTGTTTATATTAAGACATAAAGGTAAAGGTCCCCCTTGCACATATGTGCTAGTCGTTCCTGACTTTTCATTATTAATTATTTGGTTGTTCAAAGTCACAATACGCCATTCAAGTACCAGTCATTCTATTATTTAAACATACCTAATAATACCATCTTTCAACCTCCAATTTTCAACCTACACCTCCAATCTAAGGTGTATAATCTTATTTCTACCTCTATTCTAGTTTTTAATCAGGCCATCATTATGTTAGAAAAAAGAAAAAAACTAATAATAATTCCTTTCTATCCATCATCTCTTGTTCTTTTTAATACTTCAATTCTTATTCATTTTTTGGCTTGCCTCCCATACGCCTCTCTTGGATCTTTGTCTCTATCAGCATCTGTGTCTTCATCATTCAGTCTGAATATTTCTCCCATCTCTATCCTCCTAAGCTGCCAGGCCTCCAAAGTGTCCACCCAAACTTCTATCTCCCTTTCAAAAATATCTTCCAGGTTATCCAATTCCATTTTTAAATCTCTTCTCCGGAGACTCAGAACGGCTTACAATGCACTAAGCAATAGCCTTCATACTTTTGTATATTTATACAAAGTCAGCTTATTGCCCCCACAAACTGGTCCTCATATTTATTGTCTTCTCCTTCTCATCTTGCTTTGTTTGCTGGTTTGTCTATTCTAACTTTTCCTCCATTCTTTCTGCTGTCTTCTCTCTTTCCTGAGCTTTTTGATCTTCATTCATTATCAGTTGTAGCATATTTTCTATTTTCCCATTTATGTCTTGCATTAGGTTCTTTATCTCTCTGTGATTCTTTGTCATAGTACCCCTAACCCTTTGAAATATCAGTGCCATTTCTCTTGAAATCTTACTCATCTTCCCCTGATAGAGCATCTTGTCTTATTTTAATAAGTTCCGCTCTTACTTAAGTCCAAAACCAATATATTCAAGATCAATGTTGCTCCTCAGAAAGTTCAATAATCATACCTCTTTATATCTCAGGGTTATTAATCAGTTCCATTTAAATAGTCCAGGCAGCTTCCATAAATCAAGAATCACTTTACTTTACTTAAAAGAGTTTTCCTTATTCTTACAATAGAGTCTCTAGTAATCATAAAGTAGATAGTTATAGAACAGTAAGTATCACCACAGTCCTCCAGATCAGTGGTCACCAACAGGTGGTCTGCGGACCACTGGTGGTCCATGAGAAAATTTTGGTGGTCTGTGGCACACCTGGGCAGAGGAGCTGCTCTGGAATGAGCAATGGTCAGTCCTGTGACTAGAGTTCTGGAATATGGAACTGGCCAGACATGGTGGGGCTGTAAATCTCCACTGTAGAGGGAGGTTCGTGCAACTTGCAACTTTGCAGCGCAGGCCTCGTCGGCTGGAATGAGATAATGGTGCAACGGGTGGCAGGAACCCTGGGCTGTTTCTTCCCCCTGCTGTAGCTTCCTGTCTGATGAACCCACCAGTGTCTGTTTCTGCCCATCACCCTCCCTTCCCAGTCACTCATCACCTGACAAGGGAAAAATAGGGGATAGAGATTTGATCCATATTCCAGAGTGAGAGCAAAGCTTTGTCTCTTGCTGGATCTCACGGCTGTTTCTTCAGTCCCTTGTTGGTGCTCTGCACAACTGGATCTCTCAGGGAGATGCTTGACTTCCTCTCATCCCCAACACACTGGCTGGCCCATGAGATGCGAGAGAGAAAGAGAATGAGAGAGAATGAGAAAGAGAGAAAAACAGAGCGAATGAGACAGAGACAGAATGAAAGAGAGAGAGAGAGAGAGAGAGAGAATCAGAGAATGAGAGACAGAGAATGAAAGAGAGAGAGAATGAAAGAGAGAGAGAATGAGAAAATGAGTGAGACAGAGATTGAAAGAGACAGACAGAATGAAAGAGAGAGAAAAAGAGAGAAAGAAAGAGAGAGAGAGGGAATCAGAGAGAGAATGAGAGAAAATGAGTGGGAGAGAGAAAGAGAGTTGGAGAGAGAGAGAAAGAGAGTGGGGAGAGAGAGAGAGAGAAAGAAAGAGAGAGGAGGGAGAGTGCTTGAAGGACCCCATCTGGTCACTGGGAGTCCAGGTACTTCAGCAAGCGGTGCATAGGTTCGTATTAGTGGCCTATAGGATTTAAAATTATGAACTTGGTGTTCCATGAGGTCCAAAAGGTTGGGGACCCCTGCTCCACATGAATGTTGTTTATTTCTTTTATCAAGAATTTGATAATTTAGTTTAGGGTGAAAATTTAGGTGCATCTTATACACCAAACGTAGTCCTGCCCACCCACTGGCCCCCACCCTTTGGCTTCTGCCTTCCAGTAATTAGCTTCTTGCAAGCAAACAGCAAGAAAAAACAGCCCCATTCAGCTTCAGTATAGGCTAATTAACACAAGTTGATTAGATCGGCCTCCCGACTCTCAGCTGATTTGCTCTCAGCTGTTTTGCACAGGCTCTTGTTTTGCAAGCTGTTTGCTTACTGTAAAGAATGCTGGAGAGGTTTTTTTTCGCTAGCTGAAACAAAACTGAAAGTAAAGCAGGCTCTGCTACAACAAAATGAGGCAGAGAGAGAGATTTCTTTTTCTTTTTGCTCACCAAAAAAGGTAGGTGCAAACAATGGGAAATTTAGGGCAATGAGGAGAGTTCAAGATTTTAAAACACAAAAGGAAAAAAGGTCTATTTAACTAGGGAATTGTAATAATTGAGATGCTATTAATTGTATATTGTGTTGAAAGCAGAAATGGTTAAGTTATGGTTTGGAGGAATATATGGGGGAAATTATTTGGTTTTTTATTATTGGTAAATATAATTAATTGATTTGTAAGAAATTGGATTGCATGGAAATAATTGGAATATTAATGTTCATATTGATTAATATACAAAAAAGATAGTTATAACTAATTGATTTATATAAAAATGCTGAATTTGTATTAAACAATTGTAATATTAAATAATTAACCAATGTGAGGATGGATATAAAAATAGATGACAATGAGAAGGGGTATAATATAGAACAGAAGGGAAAAATTGAATTTGATTAAGATTAGAGATGAGAATGAAGGGTAATATTGGTTTTTTAAAAAAATAGATGAGGAATAAATATGGCAAAAAGGAAATATAGAAATTGTATCATGTTAAGTCAATGCAGAAGTGAAAAGAATATTGACTAGCAAATGATACAGTGAAGCTACTAGTGCTCCTGAGTACGGATGATCTCCAAATATAATTAATTCTCAAACCAAATGAGGTTGAAATTTGCCAATCAAGTTTGTGAATGTGTAAATAATTGCTTTAGAGGTTCCTGTTATATATTACAGGGTTAAAGTAATAGATTTTGACCTTAAGATAAAAAGGGTAGAATAAAAATAATGCCAGAGCTTCTTTAAGCCCCAGTCCACAAAGACAGAAATAGATGTATACTTGTTCAAAAAAAATTGAACTTGAAGACTAGGGGCTTTTGTAAAAGTATCCCTTAAGCACAGCAAGACTCTTAAATGCTTATTGTTGTAACAAACTAGGATGACATGGTAAGTCACGTTTCCAGCATTAGCTTAAAAAATTGAATTTGAATTTCTGGGCCAGGTTACAAAAAGGGATGTTGCTCAAACACTGATCTTTCTGGAGCAAGATCTTTTCCCCTGGAATTGGTTGACAGTCAGACTCATTTGATCTACTTGATATTCTTGGTCATGTTGATTAAATAAAAGTTTGGGAATGCTTCAAAAATGATCTCTCCATTGTTCTCTAAAGTGGAAGTATGATTAGCTTATGATTTTAAATACTTGTTTTTAAATTAAAAAAAGATGAGATCTATATTGCTTTGGATTGATTTAACATTTCTATTTTTTTTAAATAGTGAAGTACTTTTTTTAAAAAAACAACCCCTTTCTTTATATGGTAAGGTCATCCATCATCCCTGCAGTCCCTATCTTGAAAAATTATGCCTACCACCAAATTGTCATCAGATTTATTCATTTGTTTTTTCTCCTCTTTTTAGAACTACGCAATGATGCTGCAGCAGCAGGCTAATCAACATGTGCAAAACACCACTGATCAGCCTGATTTTGGAGCACATCTCACAAAGGAGAAACTTAATGCCCTTCGAGATGAGCAAATTGGACAGCTACATGAACTAATGCAAGAGGCCACCAAACCCAAGAGGCAGTTCAGTATTTTAGATGATGGAGACTACAAACGTTAACACATTTTTTGAATTTTATTTTTATGGTGTTCCTTTTTTTGTAGTTTTTTTTCAAAATGGCTTTACTCTAAAGAATAATGGATGGTAAAGATGAATTACTTGTTTTGATAATGAATTATCAAAAGTAGCTAGAGTCATCTATATATTATGTACAGCCTGCACTAAATGTTTAGAATAGTTAAATATTTTGGAACATTTCAGCTGTTTTAAATTTACCATATGCAGGAAATAGAATTAAAATGACTTTGTACTAAGAATGTATTTTGTGGATGGTCAGAACATCAGAGAGGGAAAAACTTTGAATTGCATATTGATGCATTCAAAGTTTAATAGTCATTTTTGCTTTTTAAAAATAGAATACAGCTGTATGTATGTAACGTAATTTATTATTTGATTCAAGTGTCTTGAAGATCATATGTAATTATGCCTTTGAATTTACTTTTAAATATCAAAATCTGCCTTTTTTTGCCCAATATTTCTGTCTGCAAAAGAAATTTTGGTTTTTCTATTTCATTTTAAAGCACTAAAGTAGCAGATGGCATTGTTACTCTTTCTGTGATGCAGGTTCACATCATTCTTCAGCCTCCCATGCTGCTTTTGCTTTCTCTTCTGATAAAAGTTCCCTTGCTGTGTTTTCCCTTGAGATTTAATTGGAATATAACAATTCAAGCAAGCTCCAGACTGCTGGGAAGAGGATTGTTCAATGTGAGAATAATATCTGCATACACAGTTCAGCTGTTTCTTAAGTAAAAAAAAAAAAAACGAAGAAATTCTGCATCCACGTTTTAAGGAAAGAAGTTAAACTTCCTTTTATTTAATATGCACAATTCTCCAGAACTCAATAAAACTCAATTTGTTTAAAAATCGTTATGCTCTGGGTATTGTTTTTTTAGTATACTTCCAGTTTTAAACAAATGAAATATGAATTCAGAGCTTGTGAAAAACAATCACGTTTTATAAGTGGCAACTGGAAGTAAAAAAGAAATTGATCTCTGTTTATAAGAATAATGCTACACATAATTTTTAGATGGGGGATATCTATTAAGGGTTTGATAAAAACTAGGTGACTACAGTGATGACTTCGACCAGAAGATCTAGATTCAGAATAACAGAGTTGGGAGGGACCTTGGAGGTATTCTAGTCCAACCCCCTGCTCAATCTCGAGACCCTATACCATTTTAGACAAATGGCTGGTCAGACTCTTCTTAAAAGCTTCCAGTGTTGGAGCACCCACACCTTCTGAAATCCATCTTCGGCCATGAAAGCTCACTGAAAGAGTCACACTAAAGTAGAATAGAATAATAGAGTTGGAAGGGACCTTAGAGGTCTTCTAGTCCAATCCCATGCTTAGGCAGGAAACCTTACACCACTTCAGGCAAATGCTTATCTAATCTCTTCTTAAAAACATCCAGTGTTGGAGCATTTACAACTTCTGGAGGCAAGTTGTTCCACTGAATTGTTCTAACTGCCAAGAAATTTCTCCTTAGTTCTAAGTTGCTTCTCTCCTTGATTAGTTTCTTCTTGTTCTTCCCTCAGGTGCTTTGGAGAATAGTTTGACTCAGGTGAGTTTCAGCAGGTTCTGACCAATTCTGGAGAACTGGCAGCGGGAATTTTAAATAGTCCGGAGAACCGGTAAATACCACCTTTGACTGGTCCCGCCCCCATCTATTCTCTGCCTCCCAAGTCCCAGCTGATCAGGAGGAAATGGGGAATTTGCAGTAACCTTCCCCTGGAATAGGGTGGGAATGGAGATTATACAGTATCCTTCCCCTGCCACGCCGACCAAGCCACACCCACCAAGCCAGAACATGCCATGCCCACCAAGCCAGAACCGGTAGTAAAAATTTTGAAACCCACCACTGGCTTGACTCCCTCTTCTTTGTGGCAATCCCTGAAATATCGGAACATTGCTATCATATCACCTTATCCAAATATTTGATGAACATATTGAAAAGTACTGGGCCTAAAACAGAGCCCTGGGGTACCTCACTGTATATCTTTCTCCATGTAGTTGCATGATGTACTTGTCATGATGAACATGATAAATTAATTAAAAATAGATAGGAAAAAAAACTATTTTTAACTTTGACAATAGTTTGTCCAAAATTTAATTATTTCTTTTTTGCATTCCAATTGAAAACACTTCCCATGCTGACTGAACATGGTTTGAAGATTAAGGGAGAATTCCCATTCATAATAAAGTTTTTTTTTTAAAGAAAAAGCTCCAAACCAGTTATAGGAAATAGGTTTTGTTTAAAATATGAACGAGGGTAAGAAGGTTATCACTCCTTTGCTACATGTTTTGGAACAAAAATCTCAGCCTTCTTGTACTTAATTATTGATACTAATTAAGAAAAGATAGCTAAATCTCACTAGATGACAAATATAATGAATATTTTGGCTTTCAGACACTAGCATGATTCTGATTTATATAACCTAGGTTTATGGGTGGAATAAATAGTGCATTTAGTGTCACCATCCAGAAGCATGATCTGCTCACAAATTTCAGAAGATAGTTGGCTTGTAAGTACTCACTGGAGGATGGTATCCTGGAGTATGATAGCAATATTTTCCCATGTGCTTCATGTCTTGGCATCTCTCTTGACATTCAGTTGATGTGGGGTTGGGTGGGTTGTCCAAGATATTATATAGAGATCATGGAAAAAAGAAAAGAAAACTCATTTGCCTAGTCTGAGCCCTTTATCATCCAACATCTATTAAAAACCTCTCAACTATTGTAAATGGAAATAAGATTTTTTCCAGCATTAAAAAAAAAGTAATTACCTATTTCCAATTTTCCCCTAACATTATTTTGATCTTTCTCAAAAACAATATTTTTGCTTTGAATTCCTATTTTAAAAATGATTTGGTGTAGAAATAACTTCATTGCAAGATTAAAATAGAAGTGACAGTGATTAAAATAGCTGAATATAACGTTAGTTTCCATTAAAATGTCAAAAAGTACAAGTCTCCTGAAAATTAGTCCAAGTAATTAATTCAGTTTTCAATTTTCTTTTAACTTTGAGTGTTAGGTAAATAAGTTGTTCTTACCTAAGACAATTTTATGGTAGTTATTTGCCATTTTTAGTGGGATTTTATTATTCTTTACCAAGTAGATAAGAAGGATCTAGATATCTTATTTCCTCAGCTAGAGAAAAATCACTATATTTCCTCAGGCATCAATACCAAATTACTGAAATATACAACAGAAAGGTTTAGTTTAGATTTTCATCTTACAAGCAGTATGTTTAGGATGGTATAGACAGCATTCTGATGTTTCATTTCTGTTAAGGGAGAATTCACTGATGGTTGTAGGCTTTATAACTTTAGTAGGTAGCGCTGAAATACTGGTCCTTTTGGGGTAATGGTGGGAATTTAAAAAGTAAATGAGTATATTAATCCTGGCGTTAAACCCTTATTTTAGCAAAAAAACTGAAACAGAAACTAACCAACCAACCACCCACAGAATATTTATTTAGGCAGTTGTTACCCAGACCATGATTTATTCATTTCAATCCATAGTTTGGTTACTGGAATGCAAATCAAATCTTCAGGCTGAAGAACCAATGATCAAACACGCAAGAACACAGTATGGCCATTGCTGTTATTACCACTGTTAGAAGGAATGTCCATTTGGGTTCAGTTTTCCCAGTTCAGTGGGGGAAAAGACTGGAAACATGCAAACATGGAGACCACTTGAAAAGATGGTGGACAGGATCACATGCCTTGATGATGTTGGATGAAAGAGAAAAAAAGGGCAGGGATGCTGAGAGTGCCTCAGTTTTATGCCCTGTCTAGGCTTTTGAATTTGAGCTTGTATTCTGACTGGTTGTCAGACTCCCATGGGGCCAGGCAGGGGCAACTCTAGTCTGTCCTGGGTCCCAAGCTTGGTTGAACCTTTCTGGATGATGATGTAATGAAGGGGTATTATGGCTCTGCCTGTAGGAGGTAGATTTTTGTTATGTAGAATAGGCTGGCCCAGGTTTTAATGGCCCATTGACAAAGGTGTGTGTGGCATAGGTGAGGGTGAGCTGAGTTTCTGACTCAGTTTTAGGGGAAATATTCTGCCCTTTTAATATTTCCTCAAATATTTCATTTTTCTAGGAGAGGGGTGGGTGCTAACTTCCTACAACACTGAAGAGGAAATTTATTTTTTCCACTGCAGTCCAAAAAGTACATACTGGTTTATTTATTTATTTATTTTATTTTATTTTATTTATTTTATTTATTTTATTTATTTTATTTATTTTATTTATTATTTTATTTTATTTTATTTTATTTTATTTTATTTTATTATTTTATTTTATTTTATTTTATTTTATTTTATTTTATTTTATTTTATTTTATTTTATTATTATTTTATTTTATTTTATTTTATTTTATTTTATTATTTATTTTATTTTATTTTATTTTATTATTTTATTTTATTTTATTTTATTTTATTATTTTATTTTATTTTATTTTATTTTATTTTATTTTATTTTATTTTATTTTATTTTATTTTATTATTTTATTATTTTATTTTATTATTTTATTTTATTTTATTTTATTTATTTTATTATTTTATTATTTTATTATTTTATTATTTATTTTATTTTATTTTATTTTATTTTATTTTATTTTATTTTATTTTATTTTATTATTTATTTTATTTTATTTTATTTTATTTTATTTTATTTTATTTTATTTTATTTTATTTTATTTTATTTTATTATTTTATTTTATTTTATTTTATTTTATTTTATTTTATTTTATTTTATTTTATTTTATTTTATTTTATTTTATTTTATTTTATTTTATTTTATTTTATTTTATTTTATTTTATTTTATTTTATTTTATTTTATTTTATTTATATGCCACCCTATCTCCGCAGGACTCAGGGCGGCTCACAAAAATAAAATATCCAATAAAAGTGTGTTAAAATACATGTTAACCCTCCCACCCCCGCCTAGTCCAGGCTGAACAACCATGTCTTTAAGTCGTGACGGATGGTGCGGAGGTCAGGGGCCAACCGGAGCCCCAGAGGAAGTTGGTTCCAGAGGGTTCCAGAGAAAGCTCTGCCCCTAGGGGTTGCCAGTCGACACTGTCTAGCCAATAGCACCCTGAGTAGCCCTCCCCACTGTGAGAATGCACTGGGCAATGGGGAGCTGTTGCTGGTTGCAGATGGTCCAACAAATATCCTGGACCTAAGCCATGTAGGGCTTTATAGGTCATCACCAGCACCTTGAATCTTACCTGGAGGGCAACCGGCAACCAATGCAAGTCACGCAGGAGAGGTGTAATATGGGCATATTGGGAACCACCCATCACGACCTGCTGCATTCTGTACCAGCTGAAGTCTCTGGATGGTCCTCAAGGGCAACTCTAGGTAGAGAGCATTGCAGTAGTCAATACCTGAGGCGACTAGTGCATGAGTAACTGTGCATAGTGCATCCCGGGCCAAATAAGGGTGCAACTGGTGCACCAGGTGGACCTGGGCAAACGCCCCCCTGGTCACGGCTGTTATATGATCTTCTAAACTCAACAGTGAGTCCAGGAGGACATTCAATTTGCGTGCCCTGTCTACTGGGGTAACACCTCATCCTCTATAGACAAAGATGGAACCTCTAGATCGGACCGGGATGCTGGTACCTATAGCCACTCGGTCTTAGCAGGGTTGACCCGAAGCCTGTTCCTCCCCACCCAGACCTGTACCGCCTCCAGACACCGGGACATCACGTTGAGGGCATCACTGGTTTGGGGTGGATATAAAAAGCTGGATATCATCAGCGTACTGATGATACCTCACCCTGAAACCACAGATGATCTCTCCTAGTGGCTTCATATAAATGTTGAACAGAAGAGGCAAGAGAACCAACCCCTGGGGCACCCCACAAATGAGGGGCCTCATGGCCAACCTCTGCTCCTCTGCCAATACCACTTGCATACATCCCGAGAGGTAAGAGAACCACCACAAAACAGTACCTCCCACTCCTAACCTCTCGAGATGTTGCAGCAAGATACCATGGTTGATGATATTGAAAGCCGCTGAAAGATCTAATAGGACCAGAACAGAGGAATAACCTCTGGCCTGAGTCCTCCAGAGATCATCCAGTAGCGCGACCAATGCTGTCGCCATGCTGTAGCCGGGCCTGAAACCCAATTGGTACGGATTGAGGTATTCCGCTTCATCCAGGGCCATCGGTAACTGACGTGCGACCATGCTCTCAACAACCTTCACAAGAAAGCGAAGGTTGGAGACTGGACAGAAGTTATTCAGAACAGTTGGGTCCAAGGCAGGTTTCTTGAGGAGGAGCCTACCACCGCTTCCTTCAAGGCAGCAGGAAAGCTTCCCTCACCCAATGAAGCAGTTATCACTGCCTGGATCCAGTCACATGACACCTCCCGAGCTGAATAAGCCAGCCAGGAGGGACATGGGTCCAATATACACGTGTTTGCGCTCAATTTCCCCATGATCCTTCCACTTCCTCTAGGGTATCAGGATCAAACTGTTAAATTCAGTAATTAATATTGGAACAGTCCATTTATTGACAGACTTGGAATAATAATATTTTCATGCATCTTTGATTTGGACAAATGTATTGGTCTCCTATTTGTTTCCAGCCCAAGTGTAAAGAATCTTCTTTTAAGGTTCTACATTGTTTGCATCCTGCTTCTCTCACAGTCCTCCTCTTCATTATTTTGATACCCTCAGGTTTTCTTCCTTCAGAATCCCGGCTTCAGGAGGAAGCTTAAGAAGAGTGATAGAATAGAATGAACTTCCTGTTTTCCATTAATCTCTCCCCCCAAACCATGGCTCTTGATCTATTGCTGAATTCATTTAATAACCTTCCTATTCAGTATATTAAATGGAAAATTCATAAAAGGTTTGTAATTTAGTATAAAGGCAGTTACATCTTTCAGGTATGGGTTTTAGTGTGTGTGGGGGGGTGTATGCTTTTAAAATAATAAATAAGCTTGAAAAGTACAAGTAATCATAAAAATAGTTTGATTATAATAAAGCAATATATCTAATAAAGGAGACGAATGGGACTTTGAAATGTCGCAATAATCATGAAGAATTCTTAGAAAAGTTGCCCAAACTTTTTATCTATTTCCTGGAATAACTGTGGCCAGTCAGAAAAACATAATCAGAGCCCAAAATGCAGGCTTCTCTGGCTTCATTGTGAAAATGCTTACCTAGAAGAAACTAATTTTGGAATGAATAAATGGTCTAATCCACACCTGTTCCTTTTAAACTTTTAAGCAATTCCAAATTTTGGATCTAATTGCTTTCCTATAATGCCTTTCCTATTTTCTGCCCTGATATTGGTTAGCTCTGCAAGGTAGACAAGATAAGAAAACCAACTCCACAGGATTGTTCTTTATTGAGATACTTTATAGTAACTGTTCTCAGTGATGAAAAAAAATAACTAAAAGAAAACTTTGAAAATAAGACCAAAAATTAATAGCAATAGAATTTATACTGCTTCATGGTGCTTTATAGCCCTCTCTAAATGGTTTAGAGTCAGCCTATTGCCCTCAACAACCTGGGTCCTCTTTTTATTGACCTCAGAAAGATGGAAGACTGAGTCAACCATGAGCCAGTGAGAATCGAACTGCCAAACTGCAGACAGCCAGCAGTCAGCAGAAGTAGCCAGCAGTACTGTGTTCTAACCTACTGCAGTACCACAGCTCTTAAGCTAAGTTGTGGTTTCACTTAGTGACCACCTTATAATCACCTAGTTGCCAGTAGATCAAAAAGGATTATCAGTAACAGACTCTTGCAAATCTATGTTTTCACTTCACTACCTCTTATACACCAGGCTGTCAGCTAGCCAATACTTTATTGCCCCCTTTGGTCTAACATGCTTTTGCATCTAATGGCTTCTGGAAGTCTTCTCCATGGCCGCCTATGTACCCACCTTGCTGGTTTTTCACAAACTTTTAACTTTCTGACTTTCTTACAAGCCTTGTGATAGGATTTTGTCTTTCTGTATTATGGACTAGTGTTACAGTCACTGTATTCTTTTTCTTTGAGATATGTTGTTTCTTTTAAATTCTTTTTTAATTCGTTGCGGAGTTGGATGGCTTCAGAATTAAAACAATACATAAAATTAAACAACCTCAGCATCAGCAAAACTTTTCTGTAACAGTGCAACGTGTACCAAATGTGTTTTCCTGGGACTTTTGAATTAACAGTAAAATAAAAGAATAAATCCTCCCAGATCTTTGTACTTAAATGTGTTCCTGAAATATGCTGAAATGGATTAATTTGGTAATTAATTAACAAGACTTAGTTTGTAGTAGTGGTTATGATGCTGGCATAGAAACCAGGAGTCTGTGAATTCTAGCTTCATCTTAGGTATGGAACTGGCTGGTGATTTGGCAAGTTACTCTCTCTTAGCCAACCCCTCCCCATTGTTGTAGGTAACATAGGAGACAAATAACATATATACATATGCATATGCATATGCATATACATACATACATAATTATTATTTCATCCTGTCCTATCCTGTCCTGTCCTGTCTCATTTCTTCTATGTTGTCTGTCTATCTATCCCACAGCTCCCTCTCCTTCCCTCCCTCCCTCCCCCCCTCTCTCTCCCTCTCTTTCTCTATATCTTCTTCCCTCCCACCCCCTCTCTCTCATCATCTCTCATCTATTTCACGACTAAGTAAGATAATAAGTGCCCTGAGCTTGGTGCCTGAATTCATAGTATTATTGTTCCGATATATGAAATGGTAGCCATAGAAGCAGCCGTTATGTCACTGTCATGCCTAATGGATAACTTTAAGTCAGAAAATGAACAGAGTGGTAGTAACAATACTTTTGTAGCTGGGGTCAGGGCATGCTAGAGAGCTTGGGCTTAACCTGGAATTAGCCAGGTTCTTAGCTGAGTTATTCTGAAATGTTCAATACCATTGGTTAAATAGTCTAACAATAACTGGGTATGATGCTTCCACCATAGCTATCACTACAATAAGTAACAAAGGACTAAAATATTAATTTCACACAAATTTAATTATAGATTTATTGTGGAAAATTTAAAAAATCCTCAGAATAGTTCAGATTAATATGAATGCTGAAAGATTGTAAGCAAGTAGTTATTTTTAAAACTTTGCAAAATATTTTGAGATGAAAAATCTTCACTTAGCTATCTTGATGTTGTTGTTGTTGTTGTTGATGATGATGATGATAATAATAATAATAATAACAATAACAACAACTTTATTGTCATTGTGTATACACAGTATACCCCTACAACGAAATTGACTTAACACCCAAAGTTCAGGTCCAACACACATAACAATTCCCAAACACACTCCCACTTACCATAATTCCCCACCCCTAAACCACCCAAACATCCACTGTATTGTTCTGTTATTCTATTCCAAGGATGCTTTGGGACTGAGATCTTTTGACCTTGAAATACATAGTACATCTTTACATATTTTCAGCATTCAATCTGAAGTAGCAAGGAAATTTGCAGACCTGATCGGTATTTTTGTGACCATCTGAGATAATCTGAGCATATATCATGACAATGTAAAGGAAAAACAAGAGTAGACTTACCTCCTCAAAAGGAATATGTGAAAGGCCTTTGACACCAACTAATCTTCTATGTTTTACAGATAGGTGCTTATTTGAAGATTTAACATTTCTCCAACTGGTTGCTGAGCAACCACAAACTGTTACCAAGTAGGAGGTGAAGTTTCCCATGAATTTTGTCACTCACTTTAACTTCAGTATAATACAGCCATTTCCAATAGAAACATCAAAAGAATATAGTCACTCATAGAAATGTCACACAGAAATCTGAATTTTTTTTGCCTCTGCACATGCTTCAGTGTCAAAAGTATACTGTTATAGAAAAGAACACTGCCTTACTTATATTTATACATATATTTGTTAAATTTTAATATGATATAATTTCAGCCAGCTAGTGCTTCTTTACAGAATATGATTTGGAATTTCATATTTCCATTTTTTGTTTGCAATCATATTCATAGTGCAGTTTGCTAATCTAAATGAAGTAATGTAGTGGCAATGTGGAAGACCATTATATTTCAAGGAGTTTAATGACATGTTTTCATTTCTACTTTCATATTAAGAAAAGCTAAAAAGGTGGCTTTTTGCTCTTGTTTGTTGAATAAAGAAGGCGTTGGTGGAATCTTCACATAGCTGCAAAGCTTTTATTATCTAGCTTTTGGTTCCCATCTCAGACTTTTGGTTCCCATCCCAGTGTCATGTGCTAGCCGGTCAAAGTCAGTTCTTATAGTCTCCTGATCAAAGAAATAGGGCCATGAAAACACTAGTACCGGCTTTTAAACAGGCAGCTTCTGCACACCACCAGGAGCTCTTCACAGCTTGAAAGAGGTTTGGGTACTGTCTTGCTTGGTTTGTATGCTTTATATATTTTGCTTTTTATGTTATGCTTTTTATGTTATGCTTTTAAATATGTTTAATAATAAAACTTAAAGTTCCCTTTTCACTTGTGTGCTCATTGTCTATGAATCCCAAAGAAACAGTTGTCTTGATTGTTATTGCTATTACTGCTCTGACAAAACAAGTAGACATAAGGAGATGGGTTTAGCCATCCCAGGTATTCATAATGCCTCCCACTCTGACCCAATCTATCCATTGTATTAATCACATACTGTATTTTGTCTTCATTCTTAAATTGCCCATCTGGAATTCTAGACGTAGACTGCCATTCTACTATGGAAGAAGCAAATGGGATAAGATTCATGGTGATGGAAAAATGAATAAGGCAGAGTTTCAACTAAAAGATAGCATACACACTCAGTTTTCTGAAAACTTATTCAATGATCCTGAGACTGAACATTCATGATGTACACTTATTAGTGCTTTTATATATCCAGTGGTCATTCTTTTGTACCCAGACAGTGTGTCTTTTCCAAGGTAATATGTAGAGAGTATGTCATCTTCAAGAACCATACTTTATAATTGGAAAAACAAAATGTTTTCCCAGATAGAAAGATTGCATAAAAGTGCTTTCCATAAAAGTCCTTTGTGCCAAGTAACACATAACCAATTTCACTTAGAGACTATTTATGCATTAATCATTCTTTCCGGCATTCTTTGCTTTTCTAAAATTAGGGGAAATGGGAATGTATTATTTTTTCATTGGTTCTTAGTGAGTTTACCAGTACCATACACTAACAGATCAGGAGGTCTTGTTGACTTTTTTAAAACTAACAAAATGAGATGATATGAACTCTCTTGATGTTCTGAAAACAAACTGAACAAAATAAATTACCGTATTTTCCGGCGTTTAAGACGACTTTCTAACACATAAAAATCTTCTCAAAAGTTGGGGGTCGTCTTATACCCCGGGTGTCGTTCTCCTGTAACCAGGCAGACCAGCCCGAAAGGCTTCCACGAGCCTTAAATGGCTTTAAGGAGCCAAGCTGAATTGCCTGCTGAGTTGCCGCTAATCAGCTGAGTTACACGCAAGCCCTCTGTAAAAGGGAAAAACTTTCCTTTTACACAACGCTGGTGCAGCTGGGATCGCCAGAGCTTGGATGGCCAAGCGCTGTGTAAAAGGGAAAAACTTTTCTTTTTCACAACGCTGGCCATCCCAGCTGCTAATTTTTTGCCTGCTAATTGCTCCGTAGCAAAAATCCCCCCCACCTCCAGCTTGCTTACCTTAGTTGCTAGCCGCAGGGCTTGCCTTGCAATCCATTGCATCAGCAAGCAACTAAATCTCCCTGCCTGCTTGATTGCAGGCAGGGAGATTTAGTTGCTTGCTAATGCAAGCAACTTGTGGACTTCAACTCCCAGAATTACTCAGCCAGCAAAGCAAAGCTGGCTGAGGAATTCTGGGAGTTGAAGTCTACAAGTCTTAAAGTTGCCAAGGTTGGAGACCCCTGTTCTATCGGGTAAGTTTTTTTCCCCCTTTGGGAGCTTTAAAAAAAATAGTTAATTGGGGGGGTTTTTAGTTGTTCTTTTTTAGACCTAGCCATTTAAAGGCTAGGTCTAAGTTTTAGGCTAGGAAGTTTTAAATTTAGCTTTCATATAAAAATAAAAATAATAAAAATAAATAAAAATAAAATTTGTGCAGCTTTCTGAGATTTAGTGTGTTTCTGTAGTGTTTCACTCTAACTACACAAACACACAAAATCTCACAAAGCTGTATGTGGAATTTTGTGTGTGTAAACCCACAATGTAAAAGTTGTTTTTTGGGGCTTTTTGTGGCTGTGTGAGGTTCCTGCTTATTGCAGGGGCCATTTTGGGTCTAGCATAGCTGCTTTTACATTGTGGGTGAGCCAGCTGATGTTTTTTAATTTTTATTTGGTGTGCGTTGGAAGAGGGGTCGTCTTATACAGCAAGTATAGCCCAAACCCTATATTTTTACAGGAAAAGTTGGGGGTCGTCTTATACGCCCAGTCGTCTTATACGCCGGAAAATACGGTACATCGGATGAGTTGGTGTGCTTTTTGTCATGATAACTTGCAGTGTGGTACTTTCAGTCTGTGATTTGTATTCCTTTTCCCATTTTCTGTGCTTCTCATATATCATTTCTGTGACTCTATAATGCAGAATAACTTTTATAAAGTTATCTTTTATACATAGCAAGTGGTTATATCAATGTTTTCTTTTGTTATATTCAAATATACATGGAGATGAGATCTCCTTAGGCTAAGGCTCAGAGGTTGTGGTTCTCCAAAAGTTGCTAAAAGAACTATGAACCAATTTGACCAACAGTGATGGATACTAGAAGTTTAACAAAACCTTGAAATTTTATATCTTTGGCACAATTGCCATTAAAAAAGAGCTTCCAGTGAAGCAAATAGGAATTAATTCCTACAATGCAACTCAGATATTTAATTTAAACTAACTCTGGGCAGCTATCAATATATCAGAAAACAAATATGAAGTATTTAAACAAGATAATTCAGCACAAAATCATATAATGCAAAGACATACCAGTGGTGGGTTCCTCCCAGTTCGGCCCAATTCCGCCAAGCCGGTAGCGGTGACGATATGATGTCACCAAACTGGTTCTGCCCCCCGTGCCCTCTCCCCCACGTTATTCTTACCTTTTATTTGGTCCCACCCCCAATCTATTGCTGCCTCCTGAGTCCCAGCTGATCGTCTAGAAAAAAAACCTGTTTAAACTCTTGCCATGGGGCTTCAAAGGGCTGCCCTACAGTTGATCATTGTTAAAAGGCAGTGTGGTGGTAGACCAGTGCCTCCAAAAACAAATGAGTAGATTGGTGCCTGCAAAAATAAATAGGTAGATCGGTGCCTGCAAAAATAAATGGGTAGACCAGTGCCTCCAAAAACAAATGAGGAGACCGGTGCCTGCAAAAATAAATAGGTAGACCGGTGCCTGCAAAAATAAATGGGTAGACCAATGCCTGCAAAAACAAATGGGTAGACCAGTGCCTCCAAAAACAAATGAGGAGGCCAGTACAGCTCTGCAAGCAGTTAAAAGCCTGGTAGACCAGTACCTGTGCTAAATCCTATAGAAATGTCACATGACAAGCCACACCCACAAAATAAGCCACGCCCACAGAACTGGTAGTAAAAAAAATTAGAACCCACCCCTGACACATACCCAATAAGGTACTCTGTACACTCTAACCCATATGTGGGGTTCAGCAGGTTCTGACCAGGACTGGAGAACTGGTAGCGGAAATTTTGAGTAGTTCAGAGAATCAGTAGTATAAATTCTGACTGGCCCTGACCTCATCTATTCTCTTCCTCCCAAGTCCCAGCTGATTGGGGGGAAATAGGGATTTTGCAGTAACCTTCCCCTGGATTGGGGTGGAAATGGACATTTTACAGTATCCTTCCCCTGCCACGTCCACCAAGCCACGCCCAGTCTTACTTGACCAATCTGAGTTCAAAAAATGGTTGGATATCATCCGGCATATTGGGTTTTCCTGATTTTGAGGTGATGTACTAAAGATGTAGTATCTCATATTAAAGTAATGTAATGATTTAGGTTGGCTCTGCCACACTGACTGTTAATTTAAAAATACCACTGTAGCTATATGTTATATATTTAATTAATATGTAGTTTAATCCTGTGACAATCACAGTCTTCATGCTATGTCTCAATATTTATAGAACTGGTAGCTTATATGCAAAATATAAACTATACAATATCTAATCGATCTATAAATGTAAACCACATGCTTCCAAAGGGAGAGATATTTTCATTTTCTTTAATTAGCATGGACATAATTAATATCAATGCAGTAATTAATGCTTCTAAAAGGTTTAGTTTATTCTTTTATCCGTAGGCAAGGGTAGCTTGTTCTCATATAGACATAGATATAATAATTATGTTGGTTTTATTAAATAATTATTCTGTTCCAATATTATTTTCTTCCATTTAATTGTACCTGATTCTCTAAAACTGCCTAGGCAAGTCCCAGGCAAACCACTGCATCTTCCCTAGGGCAAAAGAAAGTGACTAGCCCAAGAGCACCCAATTGGCTTTATGCCTAAGGTGGGACTAGCGCTCATGGTCTCCTAGATTCTAGCCTGATGCCTTAATCGCCACACCAAACTGGCTCCATTATAATGCATGATAAATATTTTAGTAGCTCATTTACTAACATTGTAACTAACTCAATGAACTGAAATAGAATAACTCTGCTGATTGAAACACATTATTTTGTGATTGCTTGACATCACAAAATATTTATTTATTTATTATTTATTTTATTAAATTTATATACCACCCTACTCCCGAAGGACTCAGGGCAGTAAACAGCCAAGATGAAATGCATATAATAAGGATGTTAAAAGACATTTAGAATATAATAAATATTTTGGCCCAATAACAAATTTAAAACATCCAATTTAAGACAAATTTAAAATAATTTAAAGAGGGAAAGTTAGGCGAGGCCCGCCTGTTGGAATAAGAATGTTTTAAGGGCACAGCGGAAAGTGCGTAGATCTAGGATCCCCCATATCTCCGGTGGGAGCTCGTTCCAAATGGTAGGTGCCCCCACAGAGAAGGCTGTCCCCCTGGGGGCCACCAGTCAACACTGTTTGACCAACGGCATCCCGAGAAGCCCCTCTCTATGGGAGCGTACTGGTTGGTGAGAGATTACTGGTGGCAGAAGGCGGTCTCATAAATACTCCAGTCCTATGCCATGGAGCGCTCTAAAGGTGGTAACCAGAATCTTGAAGCACATCCAGAAAACCACTGGGAGCCAGTGCAGCTCACGCAGGAGGGGAGCCACATGGGAGTGCCATGCCGCTGTGATAACCACCTGTGCGGCCGCATTCTGGACCAGTTGGAGTCTCTGGGTTCTCCCCAAGGGAAGCCCCATGTAGAGAGCATTGCAGTAGTCCAAGCAGGAAGTGATGAGAGCATGAGTGACTGTACTTAACGAGTCCCGATCCAGAAAGGGACAAAACTGGCATATCAGGCGAACCTGATAAAAATATACTGCTCCTGAAAAATGTTTGGGCCAAAATAATTGTCAAGTCCTCCATTTATCTTTCAAAGCAAGCTAATAGCATATTTACCAAAGTACTATGCCACACATGAAAATTTGCTTGACAATTTGGTTGTGTTAATTCATTTTTAAAGAAAAAGGAAATAAAATTAATTATTTAAAATAGTTACAGTGCTGTGAAACTGGTTTTATAGCCCACCTAAAAGATTTCTGGGTATTTAAGTTATTTCACTGTAGAAAAATGATAAGATAATACCACATTTTGTATTACATCAATCCTTTGACGGAGTCGATTTATAACCGTTTTCCTGCAATACCATTGTAATGCCAAACTGTCTGACCCGAGTTAGATTGTTAAATGCTACCTGATCGAGAGCCATTCAGACAGAGCTACTGGCCTCTGACATTGCACCAATTTAAATGGATTTGCTATGACAGTCCTTCATCAGCCACTCAGAATGACTCCTAAAACAGTTGCCTATTAACAGCCATTCCATTCAACTGTTACAGAGAGAAAAATTGGGTTCAGAGTCTACTCCACTGAGTTAGTTATGACGAGTGTCCTCATTTTTCTCTGTATTTCTGCTATTCTTTCTTAGCATGGGTAGACAGTGCAAGCCATTACTTTTGCTCAGCAAAGAGATCAGCTGCATTTTAATTTTTATAAACTTCACTAACATTTTCTCAGATTCACTAGTTTATTAGCTACACATACAGAAGAGATTAATCCAATTTTAAATGACCTTTCAAGTTAGTTTGGTGCCTACACTCCATATCTGATTACAGTTGAAATGTACTTTGCAGTCCATTATTACCAATTGGTAATCTTTGAATATCTCAGGACATGCTTTGGAAATTCAGTAGGAAAATAACAGATTTTCATCTTTCATTATTTACTAATGTCGGGTCCAATCTGCCTCACTAACATAGCACCTATAGAATAGAGGTAGCAAAGACCAACCAGTATGGTTATTCACATTATGACAGACTATGCTTTCTGATCTTTATCTTCATCTCTGCCAGATTCAGGTGAGGGGTCAGAAGCAACTACTTCCATTTGATCCTTTTGCTATCTTAATCCAGGGGTGAAATGCTCCCGGTTTGGACTGGATCGGGCGATCAGGTAGCAATAGCGGTGGGTAGTTCGGAGAACTGGTAGGAAAAATCCCTCCCCCCCCCATACCCACCCAATCGCCCAGTTCCCACCTGCCCACTTGGCAGCTTGCTGCTTCTTTTGGGCTCATTCGCTTTTCTCGCCTTACTTCAGCTGCTGCAATCAATTGCATCAGCTAGCAACTGAATCTGCCTGCCTGCAATCAATCCAATTGGTGAGCAACTCAATCTGCCTACCTTGTGCCTTCAATTTGGTAAGTAACTCGGGGGTTGGGATTGGGGGGGGGGAGCTTTAAAAAAATAGTTAATTGGGGATTTTTTTTAGGATTCTTTTTTTTGACATAGCAATTTAAAGTTAAGGAAGTTTTAAATTTAACTGCTTTTTTCTAAAAATATAAATAAAATAAAATAATAAAATAAAATATTTATGCAGCTTTCTGAGATTTGGTGTATTTCTGTAGTGTTTCACCCTAACTACACAAACACACAAAATCTCACAAAGCTGTATGTGGCATTTTGTGTGGAAAAAGTGTGAAAGCTGGTTTTTGAGCTTTTTGTGCCCGTGTGAGATTTCTGCTTGTTGCAGGGGCCATTTTGGGTGAAGTGCAGCTGCTTTTACATTGTGTAAAATGTCAGTCAGTTGTGTTGTGTGTGTGTAAAGTGTGAAAGTTGGTTTTTAGTACCTCTTATTGTTTTGTGTACTTTGTTTATTATTTTTATTATTTATTATTATTGGCCATGCCCACTGGGACACCTGACCACCAAGCCACGGCCACCAAGTAAACCACACCCACAGAACTGGTAGGGGAATTTTTAAGATTTCACCCCATCTTAATCTTAAAAAATACTTTATTAATTCTTACCTGTTTTCCCGTAGAAGAATTGCTGGAAGACCTGTTAGACGTGACAGTGAAATAAAGTATGATCTTTTGATATCAAGAAGATTCAGAGAGATAATATAAGTATTGGAGTCCCACCTGTACACATTTTGAAAAAGCAAATCCTAAAGTTTGATCAAGAAAGGAATAGAATAATCTTAGTTTTTCTTGAATGATAGTAGCTGTGAAAATGACAAAGGTAAATTGCTACTTATATGAGCAGTGGCGTTTGGGTCAATGAAAGTGAAATAGCATGTATGGAATAGTAGTTTCCAGTTTCTGCATTTGCACTAGTGAGAGTATTAAAAACTTCTGCAGGTCCGCTTAGGGTTATATTTCCTTTCTTGCTTGCCTTGCTCAAGTACTGAGCTATTTGCTATCCACCAATATTTCTTGAGAAATTGGGAGACAACTCAATCTCTCAAGAAATATTTGTTTTTCATTAACTTCTATATATTTTTCATGATTGATTAGCAATAGTAGATTTGTATTTTCCATTAAGTAATCTAAAATAAACAATTAAAAAGGAACTAAGATGTCATTTAAATGCTCTCTTCCCTGTAATTGTCAATTATCAAAAGAGCATTATGTAATTTTAAAAATAGATGACTAAGATGCACATTATTTTTTCTGTGACAATCTTTTTCTCTTTTTGCATTACTTTATTAGAGCATATTAAGGACAAGTATGCTCCTGCTTTTAATTTCTATTCAGTACTTTAAAATAAGAGGCCCTATATAAATGTGAAAAATAATTGTTATTTGAGTACTTGGGTCAGGTTGTCCTGTTTTTACCAGTGCATTATGCAGAAGCATCTTTGCGGGCTATATATAAAGACTGATTAGTCCACTAATCTACTAGTTGATAAACTGAACACGGTAAGATTAAATAAGTTTTACTAATTTATGAACTGCCTTCATGAAAACGTGGCTGTATTTCAAAAGCTCTTAATATTGCTCTGTGTTTGGTGAATCCAGTCACCTCACATCTAGCATATGCAGAAAATAGTAGCCAATATTTGCTTGTCTGTTTCTACATTTGTACCCCACTTTTCCTTCAGAGGTTCAAGGCAGTGGTGAAATTTGTTACTACCAGTTCTCTGGTATGTGTGGGTAATGTGACTGGGTGGGCGTGCCCAATTTTTTTTTTTTACTTTTAAAAGCATTTTTACTACAACTTCAAAAGGTTGCAGAAAAAATGCTTTTAAAAGGCTCTGATGATCCCAGCTGAGCTGCGTGATCATCAGAGACTTTTTTTTAACTTTTAAAAGCATTTTTTTGGTCAAAGAAAAAACGTTTTTAAAAGTAAAAAAAAAAAAGCTCTGATGATCATGCGGCTTAGCTGGGCATGAGAGAGTGGCAGGGATTTTTGCTACCGGTTCTCTGAACCACCAGCTGCCATTACAACAAGATTGGGCGATCCGGTCCAAACCAGGAGCAATATACTATGCACAACACACAATAACAGACATGTAAGATTGGTTAGGCTAAGAAAGAGTGGTCAGTTCCAAATCATTCAACAAGCTTTCCTAACTAAGCAAAGACTTGTTTTAGATCATCCTGATCCTAATATGACACTGATCAACTACTCACACTTGCTATCATTAAACCATGGCAAAATTCCCAATACCACCTATGGCAGTGATGGCTAACCTTTTTGCCATTGCCAGGAGAAAGGGGTGGGGGAGGGTCGCGCACACATGTGCGCATAATCCCCCCCCCCCGTTCCTGCCACATGATGGCCTGGTGGGCCCGTTTTTTGTAATTGTAATTTTTTCTTTCTTACCTGGTTCCAGATCCTCTCTATTTATCTGGGAAGGGCAACAACAGCATTTCCCACTCCCTCGGAGGCCCATCAAAGGCCTGAAATGGCCCATTTCCCAAATCCCAGTGAGATTTTTTGCTGTCCCCAGCCTCCAGAGCCTCTCTAGGAGTCTCTAGGAGCCTCTCTAGGAGCCTCTGGAGGCTGGGGACAGCAAAAAAGTCACTTCCTGTTCCACCAGGAGTTGGGAAATGGGGCCTTTCGGACCTCCGAGGGAGTGGGAAGCTGTTTTCGTTCTTCCCAGATAAATAGAGAGGATCTGGAGCCAGGTAAGAAAGAAAAACGGTGCCTCCCCCCCACAGGCCCTCCAGAGGCAAGAAACAGCCTGTTTCCCTACTTCTGGTGGGCCCAGAAGGCCTGAAAATCAGCTGGCCAGCACGTGCATGCACCCCAGAGCTGAGCCGGCATGCCCACTAATATGGCTCCGCATGCCACCTGTGGCACGCCTGCCATAGGTTCACCATCACAGACCTATGGCTTCTATGGACTTGTAAAAATTATTTAAAATGGCATTATTTAAAATTCTTACCAATATTCCATAATTCAAACAGACCAGTTTCTCTTCACTTTCTTTTCCTATCCAGAAAGCTTGATTTAATAACAATAAAATCAATTCCTCTTGGGTTCTTGTCCATCGCCATCTTGGCAAATGAAGGACCTGAAATGAAGGTTAAAAGTTCACTTTTGCTTCCTCTAGTTATGTAAGTCTACAGGAGACCTCCTTTATCAATGGCAAAAAAAAAAAAAAGCCAACATCCAATATGTTGATGGTGTCTTACCAGAGGAGTGGAAGTAAAGAGAGATTGATATTTATTGCATGTTTTTGCTCTTTCCAATTTTGTTTTTAACATCTTGCATTTAAGCCCTTTGGTGAGAACTGTCAATCCCTAAAATGCCCTTCTGAACAGATTACCTAAAGCTTAGGAGAGAAGGTAATATCCAGATCTCCTACAGGAGGGGTGGTATTGTCACAGAAAATTATTTCTCGCTTCCACCCAATCTTACAAAAAGGAAGAACTCATAGCATGTAAACACACATTAGATGTCTGGGATTCAGTTGTAGTAGATTGTCCTATAGGTATTAACTGATTTTGTAGGACAACACGAGCACTTTAAATTGTTACATGAAAACCTTCTGGCAATGAATGCAGTTAAGACATAGATACAGTAGCCCTTAACTTGCATAACAGTTCATTTAGTGACCGTTCAAAATTACAAAGGCACTGAAAAAGTGATTTATGACTGTTTTTCACACATCCATTGCAGTATCCCCATGATCATGTGATCAAAATTCAGACCCATGGCAACTGACTCATATTTATGTTGGTTGCAATGTACCAAGGTTATGTGGTCATCTTTTGTGACAAGCAAAGCTAGCGGGGAAGCCAGATTTGCTTAACACTGTGTTACTGTGAATCAACTGCAGTGATTCACTTAATAACTCTGGCCAGAAAGGTAGTAAAATGGGGCAAAAATTCACTTAACAACTGTCTTGTTTAGCAGCAGAAATTTTGGGCTCAATTGTGGTCATAAGTTGAGGACAGAGCATATGTGAATCACAGTTCTTACTTGCTAACGTGAGATTTGCTGTCTGTGAGCTACAATTTCTAGATAATCTTCCATGGCTGCCTTGTGTGGAGCACATTGCAGTAAACTAACCAGCAGGTAACAAAGGCAGAGATCACTATAGCCAGGGCTTCCATTCCCAGGCAAACCCACAACTGGTGTACTACATCAGTCAAAGCTAGGCAAAGGCTCTCAAGCTAAGGCTTCCACCTGCTTAGCAAGCAGGTAGAAGCCTTATTCTGATAGAATGCTTCATTATTCCGATAGAATGCTTCATGTCCTATTCCTTCAATGGCAGCACTATCCTATCCATAATGATTACTACCTTGAAATCCACATGATGGAATGATTCACAGATCTCATTTGCAAACATCTGCAAAAATAGCCACAAAAGTTAGCCACAAAAGTTCCTCAAAGCCACCATTCCCCAAAAGAATGTGAGTTATTTTAAATCAACTTACAGATGAACAAGTGCTTTGAATTCTTACTCATATAGAATGCATGTTTGATAGTATTCATTATATGATTTCATAATCTCTGAAGCAATATTAGGAGCCTGGATAGCTCTAAGCACCCTAATTAACATCTAGCTGTCTACAATTACTCCATGTTCAAATCTCCCCAGGCTCAAGGTTGACTCAGCCTTCCATCCTTTCTAGGATAGGTAAATTGAGGATCCAGTTTGTGGGGGCAATAAGCTGACTTTGTATAAATATACCAACGTATGAAGGCTATTGCTTAACACATTGAGAGCCACCCTGAGTCTTTGGAGAAGGGCAGCATATAAATTGAATAAAAAAAAATCATACTTGGTTACAATTGATTAGTCTTGAGATTTCTATTAAAATATATAACGTCTGAAGACTAACCATGTCCAACTTGCGTATTTAAAACTGAGGGCAGTAATTTGCTTTCATAAAATTAGTTAAATGCTGTTTTCTTCCACTTTAGTTAGTTATTTTTTCATATGACTGAATTCCTAGTAAATGTCTCATATATTATTTAATATTTTATTTTCTTCCTTTTCTTTGTGCAAATCCCCATAGCATAAATATTTCAATAGGCCCCTAAACTATTTCTTTTATATATTGCAGAAATGGGTTTTCCCCCTAAATATAAGCTCTTATAAATGTGTAAAGTTTCACTGAACCATTTTATAATGTTTGCTACATAGTTGGAGGAGAAGCAAGATAGATAGTAGAAATGCCTTTTTCTACCATTGGGATTATCTATTTTTTAGCTATTTCCTTTGAAAAAATCAATCTTCTTATATTTTTGGACTAGTAAAACTTTTCAGTGAATACTACTGGACATTAAAAGAGTTTTCCAAAGTAATATAAATCAGATAAAGAATATTATTGTTAGCTTTTAAAATACAAAACAAACAAAATCTGTAGAGTTATTTTTATTCTGTAGAGAGGAGGACTGGTGTCTGATTCACACATGACTCCTGGGACTGTCACAGTATTTGTTTAATGCAAACACAATTATTTCTGCTACCTACTATTTACAGAACAAGGTACAGCATATTTTCTTTCATTCTGCAGTTCAATTCCACTGCCATCTCCTTCTGCTAACCATACTCATCAGTAGAGAAAGAAAAGCAGAGCCAGTTCAAAATAAACCATAATAATAAAAAACTTGGATTATCCCAATTCCTGGTAAAGCATTACTTGCATATACATCCCAGTACCTATAGTTTTAAAAAGTTTTTGTATGATCTCTAGAGAGGAAAAATGAAGAACTGTCCAGCCCAAAGATAATTTAAAAGGGAAAAAAATCATTAAAAAGGTCAGCTGAATAGGAAAGGATCTGCATCTGCATCTGCAGCAATGGTAATTGATTTCATAATGACAATCATGATCAGTTAATTGAAGTTCACGGTTCAGCCCTTATTAACATTGGTCACATATATTGAATGGATATAAAAAGGACAGAGCTTTGACTGTCCCTAGATAGCAGACTTAACAGACCAAAGATACTTGGTCCTATCAAGAAAGAAACAGGAAGGCTTGAGAGCTACCAGTTGCAAGTGCAATCACAGTTTTCTCATTGGGAATAACTATTACAACCAGTGGTGGGTTCTGCCTGGTTCCGCTGAGCTGGTAGCGGTGATGATATGACATCACTGAACTGTTTCTGCCCCCCCCGCCCTCCTCCCCTGCATTATTCTTATCTTTATTTAGCCCCACCCCCAATCCATTGCTGCCTCCTGAGTCCCAGCTGATCATCTAGAAGAAAAAACCGTTTAAACTGTTAAAAGGCAGTGTGGTGGTAGACTGGGACCTCCAAAAACAAATGGGTAGACTGGTGTCTGCAAAAATAAATGAGTAGACCAGTGCCTGCAAAAACAAATGAGTAGACTGGTGCCTGCAAAAACAAATGGGTAGACCAGTACAGCTCTGCAATCAGTTAAAAGCCTGGTAGACCAGTACCTCTGCTAAATCCTAAAGAATTGTCACATGACCACCAAGCCACCCCCACAAAATAAGCCACTCCCACAGAACCGGTAATAAAAATATTTAGAACCCATACCTGACAACAACTAACCTAACCTTCATTAAAAATTCACAGGAGTTATTTATTTGGTAGAAGGAAAGGAGGAGGGAATACCTCCCTCAAAAATAAAGAATACAAATTTGCATAAAATTGAATGTCCTGATTTATATGAATTGAGGCATCTTTGGACAAAAAAAGTATGATTTGTGTCAATATATTGGAAAAAGTGAAATGAGCTTTAGTGTGAAATACTTATCTGTCTCATGCAAAGAGATTGAAGAAATTGAGAATACTGTTTCACCTTAAGAAGACTGTAGGGTGATATAATGTCACTTTTAGAAGGAGTCCCACACAAAAGAAGATAAAGACATATTCTCCATTAGTAAGAATATAACAGATAGACTAATGAACTAAAGTAACAGGAAGTCAGATTTCAACTCAATGTCAGAGGGACAAGGAGAGAAGCCCTTCTAAAGGGTGAATGCAATTTGACAGGAGAATTAATTATTCAGAGAAATGAGGGTTCTTATTTTCTAGGAGAGTTAACTGCAGACTGAACAACCATTGTTGTTGAGAGTAGGTGGGGTGTGGATGTTTTTAATTTCAGTTTGTTCATTGAGCATTGAATTGGATTCAAGCCCTTTGAAAGTTATTATTCTGATTGTTGAATAATTCATGCAAATAACGTGGTTTATATTTGGTTATTCATTCAGAGTATAACATGAACTGGAAAATAAATTTGCCTAAATATTTTAGGACTAAAATCAGCAATTCAAATTTTAAAAACCCATTTAAAAAAAAAATCAGGGGACTTCTCTCTCTAGATCTTCGTCCATTAAGTTTAATGGAGAATACAAATCCTTGTTTTGACAGTAACCTGCAAATTAGCAGTAATTTTCCATTTTCTCATTCTACAAGAAACGAAATATTTACAAATGCAAGCTTTCAGTTTAACCTTTATCAGACACCCCTTTCCCCAAAGTATGTTTATTGCAGCAGTTTAATGAGAAAAAAATGCAAACCATATTTCCTTACTCCAGATAGTATTCACAAAGGGTATGCTAATGAAATTATGTAAACTAATTAACTTCATAACTCCCCACATTTAAAATTGATATATCTTCCTTGCCTGCTACTATTCGCTTGTCATTCTGTTTTTCCACTGTCTGGTTTTGAAGAAATGCTTCCCCACCTTTTCTAAGTTGTCAGCTGGTTATTTTGTAAATTCTCAGACATAATTTGAAAAATTGCAGTTCTTCTATTATATACATCTATATATATCTATATATATCTTCTCAAATATGCTCTCCATGTGCAGTTCAATTCTGCTGAAATTAGTTCATCTGAAGTTAGTTGATTTTGCTTTGCTACAAAATGTACCTTACAAAATATATTAAAATATTTTTGTAACTTTGTGATAAAGTATATCAACAGCATGGGATGTCAGTGATTGTTTATGTATCATAAAAGGGAGGGCACAGAAGTTAAATTCTTCTAAAAAATTCTTCTTAAAAAATGTATAAGTAGAATTCATCTTATTTTAGAAGGGAAGATGGCAAGTAACTGAGTTGTTTTTCAGGCATAAACTATTGATAAGCAAGTCCACGGATTTTTGTAGGAATAACTAGTTCCCTCATCAAATTCTTTATTGAGTAATGAGTAAAAAAACTGATTCCACAAACATAAGTAAAGGGCAGAGAGCCCAGCAAATTAAAGATGGTAGCTGTGATCGTGCAATCAATATTCTGGCATGTTTTTATGTATCACACATTACTTTTCTGAACCTTTTCTTCTCCCTCACATCCCTGTCCAAAAATTTACCTATACTTTATAGCAGATCTGACCAGTGGATCATTATGTCTATTATTGGCAGAAAGAGAGAAGTGGCATTTTAAACACAATATTTTCCAAATGGGAAACAGACATTTATTAGAGTATGAGCAGAGGCAACTGAAGGCAATGTTCAGATGATTAATTGGTGAGTATAGATGAAAAATATAGAAGGTTATAGAAGAATAAGGAATGTACAACTACTAAACAGTTGTTGATTGGATGTGCTCCAGATTTTTGTACTCACTATGAGACCTTGCCAACAAGCAAATGGCAAAATATACTTTTAATATTTTTTTAAAAAAATATTATTTTGGCTAACTTTACACAATATTGATGATGAGTGATCATATGCTATCCAGTTGGTGTTGATTCTTAGCAACCACATAGCTTTCCTTCTTGAGGATCTTTACCTGACCAGCTCTTCCCATGATGCAGCTGGATCACCCTACAACTAAATCTATTCACATTGCTGCTGATTATCCTGTCCTCTTTCTTTACCCCTTTTCCAGCATTACAGCCTTCTCCAGAGACTAAACAACATACTGAACAAATCAAAAATTAGTCACCTATTATTTATCCTTGCCCATTGCACAGATTCAGCCCATGTGGTTGTTTGTGATTCAAACTTTCATGTGAAACTCACCCCCCTTGTGAAAGCATTGAGCATCTGGAATGCTTCTGATCTATGGGAGTTGTTTGTAGATCTACCAGTAGATCTACCAATGTGTGTGTGTGTGTATGTATTCTCAAAGACTGTCTCCGGTAAAATCAAGTCATCTTTGCATATGACTTGCTTCAAAACAATGTTATTTTGTGTGTGTGTGTGTGTGTGTGTGTGTGTGTGTGTATTTTTGAAGCAAGTCATATGCAAAGATGACTTGATTTTACCAGAGACAGTCTTTGAGAATTTGAAACATTCCTAATACCTTGTATAAAATGATCAAGGAAAGAGGAAGATGAATTCATATTTTATGAAAAGTCTGGTATTTTTGCCCCCCAAAATATTGAATCCAATGTTTGGACTGAATTCAATCTATGTACACATGCTATTTTCAAAATTTAATTTCTGAATACCAGTGAAATATTAACATTGTTCACTGTCTCTTTGAGATAAATAAACATTTATATTTATTCCAACTGTATCATCACTAGTGCAGGATTATACTGCATTAAATCTTTTCAAAACTCTGACATTGAGACAGCAATTATTTTATTACTCAATGTACGTACAAGAAGATAAGTAATGATTATTCAGATTAATCTTATGGAAACAGTTAATGCTCTGAGGCAGCTCATTTTGCTATTTTATGGAGGAGTAACATGGAATTATTTTTTTTAACAACTCTGTTCTCTGCTGTTACTATAATAGTACAAAATTTCACTACATTCAAAGTGATACCCTAGAAAACATTTCTGGGTTGTTGTTTTTTACATTAATTACCCATTTTTCAGAATTTAGCTTTGAGACGTGTTTGTTGCTTAGTAAATGGGAAAATACAAATTATTTAGAGATGTGTATATCTAACCAAATAAGTACTTTGGGATTTAGGATGAAGATTTTTTTTTCATAGAGATGGATGGGAAAATCCTTTTTTTCAAACATGTCACAGGTCATATAGACAAGGTCATGAGATTTCCACATATTTATGATCCTAAAATACAAAGCCTGATATGAATTTTGCACTTATTGCAACAACGTAGTATAATGAATCTAATTGACTTAGTTGATCTTAATCAGAGTTGAGTTGGGAGTTGCTGCCTGGGGAAATCTAGGAGTTGACAGGTGTAAACATCTTAAAATTGCTGAAGCTGAGGAACATAGTCCAAAGATGGATAGATAGGTCTTCATCTTTCTTATTTGCTTTTAATGAATTATTGCAGTTAAAAGTTATTTACTGGGCCCTATTGTAACACATAATTCTAATGAACCCCCTTCATTAGAATCCAAGTATGCCAAATTTATTCAACTAGATTTGCAGTAATGTCCATCTTTAGTTCATGTGTAGATGAAATGTATGTAAATTAACTGATTGAAAAATAACTGCCTAGCAAATGAAAGTTATTCAGCAAATGGTAGAGAAATAAGGCTATGCAAATCTACTTTGAATATCCTTGTCTTTTGCTAGAGAAAAGCTTGCAATTTTCCTTTTGAATTTTACATATATCAGCACTGAGCAAGCTGTACAATTAAAATATCAGCAACATGTTAAGAGCAGAAGGTCATCTACGCCACTTGTTAAAGCTGGGTTAAAATAAAAGCACATTTAATAGATTATAGGCATGTGCACTAGAATTTTGAGTGAATCAATATTTTGACATCAGGACACATGTCCCCAAATTATTCTGGTTTCAGACAAATAACAGCTTCAAATTTCTGTTGCAAAATAAATAGAATATAGCTGACTATAGCAAGAGAACCAAATTTGCTATGTTGCTGTCATGAATGCCTTGGGCTACTTCTTCCTGGAGGAAGCAAAATGTGCTGAAGGATAATAACACTGATTCTATATCTAGTCTTTCTTGCCTAAAGGATATCTAAAACATTTCTAAATGTTTTCTAGGTGTGTGTGGCCAACTTCTTCTTTTTTACTTTTAAAAGTATTTTTTCTACAACCTCAAAAGGTTGCAGAAAAAATGCTTTTAAAAGTAAAAAAAAAAAGCCTCTCATGATCATGCGGCTCAGCTAGGCATGAAGGGGTGGAGCAGGGATTTTTGCTACCGGTTCTCCGTACCACATACCGCCATTGCTACCGGATCGAGTGATCTGGTCCAAACCGGGAACATTTCACCCCTGCTTAAGACCCAAGCATTAGTGGTAAAAGGAAACCAGGCCATCAAAGAACATGGCCCATAGAATCTCCAAGAGTCAGACATGAATGAATGGCTAACATGATTGTCATTAAGATCCATTAACTCTAATGGTGGAAGGCAGGATATGACTTGCTGGCATTATACTTGTCAAACCAGCTACATCCACTCTATTCTAGCAAGTCAGTTCCCCATGCTCCAGGAGAGGCAGGAGATGGCTACTATTTTAACTCTCAGTGTAAAATATCCAAGCTTAAATATGGAGGCTGTAGAGCTGAATGGTCCCTTAAATTTCTAAAGAGGAGGATGGAGCAGAAAACTACATCTGGACACAATTGAGTAAATGGATCTTTTTCCTTCCTTTCCCCAAATCAGAAGTTTACTGAACGCATTAATCTAAACATAGCATTCTGTACTTTCCATTCTATGGAAACTGCTGTGAGCTTAACAGCTAACACAACTATTTGGAGCACCAAAACAGAGGTGGGCTTCACATAATTTAAGAACCAGTTTGGCCAGAATCAAAAATATGAATGCGCAAAAATGTGAGCGTGCCTTGCGCACATGCATGCTGCATCAAAAACACGGCGATTGTATAGGATGGGATAGCTTTGCAGGTGCACCGTCTGCACATGTGCGCGGTGTCAAAAACACAGTGATATAGGACTGGATTGCGCCTGCCAGGTTACAACTACTGGTTCGCCCAAACTGGTCTGAACTGGCTGAATCCTACCCCTGACCACAAATCCATGCCATATAAATATACTTTATGTTGGAATATTTATGAACTGTAACCTTAGGCTCTTCCAACTAGAAAGCTTGTGAGTATCAAACACAATTCATTTCTACTTGACCTTGACATCCATAACCCACAGAGACAATGTTGATCTCCACTAGCCCATATGTTTTCATATTTACCAGTAATTAATTCTGCCTTAAATAAGTCAGAGTGGTATTCTGTGTCCTGGGTTGTTAGACTGAATTGAATTCAATGTCCATTTCTGTAATAGGAGTGACCTATTTCAGTTACTCCATTTGGACTCACTATCCAAATCAATTTATACCTGAAGCAGCTTGTACTGGAAATTAGATCAAATGATCTCTGTCACCTCAATTTTTTACTTATGTAACAGCTGGGAATTTTCAGGTAGGCAGGTCCCTGGCCTTTCAAAAATGTTCTTTCTTTCTAGCAGAATTTTGTAGACAGCATGAATAAAAATTGAGATTGCAGTTTCTCCCCAAGTTAAAGAGATGATCTGTAATTTCTAAATTAGCATCTGTTCTTAGCTTTCATTGGCTTCTTTGTTTATTGCTATTATATTCTATTAATTTTTATATGTTAATTGCTTTCTTCTTTTTCTAAGGAGTTTAGGAGTATAATTGAATGGTGAGATAAAATAGATGTAATTATAATCTAACTGACACAGAAGTGGCTGCTTTGCTAATTTAAATGCACCTGAGGCCTATTAAGATATCTGGAGGTCTGTATTTGTCAATCTACAAGAGCTAATTCTAGGGAGGGAAATCAATGGGATAAGTAAGGAGTGGTGAACCTAACCTAAATTCGCAAGACTTGCCTCTAAAACCTTCCTTACAGAAAGGGCACTTACAGTCCTTGTAAACTTTTATTTTAACATAATGGAAAAGGCAATGGATCTTCTTAGATGAAATGAATACTGTATATGTTCAGTACAGACATGCATCCATCAAACTATTCCCTGAAGAATTAGCAACACTTTGCAAAGGGCACAAAGTAAGAAACTAATATTAAGCAAAATGAATTAAAGGCTTGAGATAAGAAATATACATACATACATTCATATACATACATAAAAAGTTTACACCAATATTATTCATTACTGTATTGCTTTTAATACAGTTTCTATCCTTGAAAACCATCCTTAATAGTGTTTGGATGAAGATCCAGAATTAGCTGTCATTTTTGTTCTTGCAGATCAACACACCCACATGTATATGTATATGCATCTGTATATGTATACTTAGCAGTAGAAATTCTGGTCCCAGTTATCATTAAGTGAGGACTCCCTATATATACATAGAGAGCCCTCACTTAATGATGACAACTGGGACCAGAATTTCTACTGCTAAGCAATGTGGGAATAAAACACATCATGGGACCATATTATGTAACCACATAACTTAGTGACTGCAATCCCACAGTCCTTGTGGCTGTCATTAAATGAAGATTGTGAGTTATTAAGTGAAGACCTCTGTATAATGTACTGCCAGTTACCAATAAACAAGACCAATGGGGAAGCTGGTAGGAATTTGTAAATCCTGGGCAGCTCGCAAGAAGGTTGGCTGCTGTGGTGCAGTGCGAGTACAAATGAATGGGATGTACTAGTGGCTCAGATGCTGCTGCACAATCATAGCAGCCCCATAGCAGTGCAGTCAGATGGGTATGCATACATTATTAAGTGCAGTTGTGGGAATGTTCTCTGGGATCTCATATTCTATAGAGCTTCTTGGGAGAAAAAGCTGTGGGACATTGGAGTGAATGGCAACCTCTTCCCTGCCAGCTTCCTCATTGACTTTGCTTCTGGGAAGCTGGCAAGGAAGGTCACAAATTATGAACATGTGACCATAGGATGTTAAAAGTGTGACCTAGTTGCCAAGCACCAGCCACAATCATGACTGTGGGAATGCTTGGAGAGCCAAAACTTTGATGACTGATCATAAGAACTGCTTGTTTAGTACCAGTATAACTGCAAATGGTTATAATAGATTATAATGTAATAGGTTGACTGAAGCAAAATCAAGTGGCTTTCGGTGCATGGAGCCTCAAGATCCGAGTTTTTGGCATCCTTAGTTCAGGATGGGGTTGCACTGCCCCATTCAGATCCAGTTCACAACCTAGGGCAGTGATGGCGAACCTATGGCATGCATGCCACAGGTGGCACGCATAGCCATATCAGTGGACACGCCAGCTCGACTCTGGCTTGCATGTGCGCGCCGGCCAGCTGATTTTCAGGTCTTCTGGGCCCACCAGAAGTAAGGAAACAGGCTGTTTTCTGCCTCTGAAGGGCCTGGGGGGGTGGTGGTTGTGGAAGGCCTGTTTTTCTTTCTCACCTGGCTCCAGATTCTCTCTGTGCATCTGGGGAGGGTGAAAACAGCCTTCCCCACCCCCTCGGAGGCCCTCTCTTAGTATCTAGGAGTCTCTGGAGGCTGGGAACAGGAAAAAACGTCACTTCCTGTCCAACTGGGAGTTGGGAAATGGGCCATTTCAGATCTCTGGACGGCCTTGGAGGGAGTCGGGAAGGCTATTTTCACCCTCCCCAGATGCATCAAGAGGATCTGGAGCCAGGTGTGAAAGAAAAATGGGCCTACTGGGCCATCACATCCCAGAAGCAGGGGGGGAGCGGGGGTTACGCAGGCATGTGCAGGTCGGGACGCATAGAATTATGGGTGCAGGCACGCACACCCGCAAACCTCCCTCATCTGCCCTCCTGCATGTGATGGCAAAAAGGTTAGCCATCACTGAGCTAGGGATTCTTCTAGACTCAACAACACCTGGTCAAAGAGTAAATGACAGGTGTGACAAGGACTTTTGCACAGTTCCAATTTGTGCACCATCTGTAACTCTTTGTGGAGTATGTCTCCCTGTGCTCAGTTACTGAAGCCCTCACCATCTCTTATCTAGACTATTGTAATGTGCTCTCCATGGAGTTACCCCTGAAATCCATTTAGAAATCTTAAGCTAGTTCAAAGACCACAAGAACAGTCTTTGGAGACCCTTGAATGGCTCATATCAGGGGTGGGTTCTAAAATTTTTTACTACCTGTTCTGTGGGCGTGGCTTATTTTGTGGGTGTGGCTTGATGGTCATGTAACAATTCTTTAAGATTTAGCAGAGGTACTGGTCTACCAGGCTTTTAACTGCTTGCAGAGCTGTACCGATCTACTCATTTGTTTTTTGGAGGCCCCAATCTACTCATTTGTTTTTGGAGGCCCCGGTCTACCACCACACTGCCTTTTAACAGTTTAAAAAGTTTTTTTCTTCTAGCCGATCAGCTGGAACTTGAGAGGCAGCAATAGATTGGGGATGGGCCAAATAAAAAGTAAGAATAAGACGGGGGGGCAAGGGGGGGCGGGGGCCCCCAGCTCCCGAACAAAGAGAACCGGTTCGGTGATGTCATATCGTCACTGCTACTGGCTCGGCCGTACCGGGCTGAACTGGGAGGAACCCACCATTGGCTCATATTGCACCTCTACAAACTGCATTGAATACTTGTCTGCTTCCAGGTGAAGTTTAAGATATTGGTTATTAGTTTTAAAAACCTTAATGACGTAAGTCCAGGCTACCTGTTGAATTGTCTCATCCCACTAGAACATGTCAGCAGAGAGGACATATTGCAGATATTGTCAGTCAAAGAACTCCAACTGTCAGGATCCAGAAAAAGAGCCTTTTCTGCCATACCACCCAATCTTTGGAACATCCTATCCTCCAAGGTCAGATCTGCCTCAGCCCTCTGATCTAAAAGCCTGAACGCTTGCCTCCGCCAGATGGCCTGGGGATCAAATGGGGGAGTATCACTATGTAGGTGACTTCTAGATTGATAGCAAACCCCATCTCTCCCCTGCCCATCTTTTATTCTCATATTGCTGTATTCTTATTGCTTTCTTTCTTTTTCACTGTTTAGCCTACTCTCTATTACTAAGTAAGATCTATTACTTTGCTACTGTTATGTTCACACTTGTTTTCATTTCTTTGTTTTTACTTTGAAAGCTGCCCAGAGTGGCCTCAGGGCAAGATAAGTGGCAGATAAATTTAATAAGCAAGTGGTTGCTGCATGAGTGGTGGTCATCCAAGGACTACCTGTTATAAAATTTGTCCCTGTTAAGTGTAGATAAGAAAACATTAATATTGCTTTGCTGTTTCTGATCCAGATGGAATAGTTCATTTCTAAAACAACCTTTACTATCATTTAAAACTTCATTCTCTGAATATGGTATTAATTAGCCTACTGCAGGTATTCTTACTTCTCCCTAATTTGTTTTCTTAAATCTGGCTTAAGAGACCATCAATCTTTCAGTAATAAATCCTTAAGGAGCCACATTGGGAGGACATTCACAAATAATGGCACAGCAAAACCAAAAATATCCCATAGCTGATATCTGTGGTATATGAATAGCATTCATATAACTGATGCCATATTATCCTGGTTTCTACAGTAGCTTCAAGCCTTTTACTTCAGCATCTCAGGACATGTATACAAATAATGTTTCATAGGAAGTTAAGAAGTTATTTCACAAGAATTCTGGAATTGCTGAGGATCAGAATTAATAGAATAACAAAGTTGGAAGGGACCTTGGAGGTCTCTTCTAGTCCAACCCCCTGCTCACATAAGACAGACTGTTCCATTTCAGACAAATTATTTTCCAATCTCTTCCTAAAAATCCCTAGTTTGGAGCACCCACAACTTCTGGAGGCAAGTTGTTTCATTGATTAATTGTTCTCACTATTAGAAAATTTTGCTTTAGTTCTGAGTTGCTTCACTCCTTGATTAGTTTCCACCCATTGCTTCTTGTTCTACCTTGTGCTTTGGAGAATAATTTGACTCCTTCTTCTTTGTAGCGGCCCCTAAGATATCGGAACATTGCTATCATGTTGGCCCTAGTCCTTCTTTTCATAAGACCAGACATACCCAATTCCAGCAATGGTTCTTTATATATTTTATCCTCGACTCCCCTAATCATCTTGGTTGCTCTTCTCTGCACTCTTTCTAGAGTCTCAACATCCTTTTCATATCATGGCTATCAAAACTGGAGGCAATATTCATTACCAAGGCATTATAAAGTGGCATTAACATTTCACATGATCTTGATTCTGTCGCTCTGTTAATGCATCCTCAGTCTGTTTGGCTTTTTTGGAAGCTGCAGCACACTGTTGGCTCATATTTAAGTGATAAGATTTCCACTAGGACTCCAAGATCCCTATCTCAGTTATTATATTGAGCCAGCTACCATATCAGTGATGGCTAACCTTTTTTGGACCATGTGTCCAAATTGCACATTTGCACCCAAACCCCCAAAATGCAATGTGCGCAGTCCCCCATGCATGCACTGTGCCCCCACACATGCACAACCCACCCTCACATGTGACCCTAATGCATGTGTGTGTGCCCCCATCGCATGCATGCATGCCCCCTTCATGCGCCCTGCACTCATAAATGCATGCGCAACCCCCCGCATGCGTCCCCGTGCATGTACATGCAGCCCACAGCATACACCCTGTTCCCTGCACGTGTGCGGCAGAGACCCAAAGACTATCTGGCCAGCGGGAGGCGTGCGCACATGTGTGGTGGAGCAGGGGCGATGGCTCGCATGCGCACAGGGAGGGCGCTGCGTGCCACGTCTATAGGTTCGCCATCGTGGACCTTTATTATATTTGTTTTTCTTGCCTAACTTTTCTTGCCTTACTTTTCTCACCATTAGATTTCATTTTGTTAGACAGGGCCCAGTGTTCAAGTCTATCAAGATCCTTCTGTATCTTGAGCCAGTCTTCTGGAGTATTGATTATTCCTGCCAATTTAGTATATTCTGTAAATTAGATGAGTTCCATTTCTATCCCCTCATCTAAATCACTGGTGAAGATTTTAAAGAGTATTGTGTCTTGTGATGCATACATAGATATGATTCTATTTATAAAATGGTCAGATTTCTTGTGGATATTTTTTGAATTTCATCAACATAAAGAACTACAAGTAATTTTCTCCTGGGTGATGCAGATATAACTTTTCAGATTCTTTGATTCCAAAGAATCTGGTTATTTAGATCATTATCAATTTTTATTTGTTTACAGAGCAGATCATATGAATAGGTTTCCCAACTGTGTAGCAAATCTAAACTCTGATAGTGTCTTATTCCAACAAATTTCTTCTTAGATATTGATCTCTTTGTGGTAATGGCATTCTTTCTTTTAACTACAGTTCACATTTAATTTTAGCCAGTGAAAGCAAACCTGAGAGCCTGCCCTGCCGTTTATATGAGGCCAGATATTAATTGGGGCAGATGTATAGTTGCTATGGAAGCGATATAATTCTAAGATGCAGCAAGAAATGATTTAAAAGCAAAGACAGGACTGTGTCTAAAATTATCTTATCTTAATTTAATTTAATCAGCCACCTTTCTTGCTATGTTTCATTTATGCTACTTTGGACTTACAACAAATTTCTCTCCTAGTTAGAAAAATACATATGTAATGGCTTCTAGGATCTTAATCTTTCTTCTATTTGGGTCTTTCTTCTTTCTTTGGAAATAGCAGTTTGCAGGCTACAAGACATTTGGTTGTATCCAGATCTAATTGAAGAGGTACATAATGATGTTTTAGATTAGTCTGAATGAAGTTTCATTGATCTTAGGGGGATCTTATTTTAATAATGGAGTCATTGTGTGTAAGTTGGGTGGTTATATAAATTTGTCTAGAACCCGCACTGCATATCGGACATTAATACAATTGAATGTGTCCAGAAATATTTCACAAGAGTCCTCCACTCTTCTGCTTATGCCACCAGACTTGAAATTCTGAGCTTAGAAAACTTAGAACTACGCTGCCTTCGGTATGACCTAAGCGTAGCTCATAAAATTATCTGCTACAATGTCCTACCTGTCAATGACTACTTCAGCTTCAACCACAACAATACACGAGCACACAATAGATACAAACTTAAAGTAAACCGCATCAAACTTGATTACAGAAAATATGATTTCAGCAACAGAGTGGTCAATGCCTGGAATACACCACCTGACTCTGTGGTTTCATCCCCAACCCCCCAAAATTTTAACCCAAGACTGTCTACTGTTGACCTCAACCCATTCCTAAGAGGTCTGTAAAGGGCGTGCATAAGAACACCAGCGTGCTTACCATCCCTGTCTTAATGTTTCTTCTATTTGTATCTATTTTATGTATCCAATCCATGCTTATACTTATTACCAGATACTTTCTTGACAAAATAAATAAATAAAATATGTTATACATAATAATTACTATAACTATAAAAAAATTGGACAATCCTTTCATGTTGTAAAACAAGATTACTGAGAAGATTGTGTCATTAGTAAGAGAACTTTGGAACATGTGTTCATGCACCAGGTGGGCCATTATAAATATATCTAGAAAATGTTAAGAGAAAAGAAAATATAAAATTTCATTTTACGTTGTTACAGAACAAGGATAATATCAAGTACCTGTGGTCCTAGATCAGTAATGGCTAACCTTTTTGCCATTGTATGACAGGAAAGCGGGTGCGGGGGGCCACGCGCGCACGTGCCGACACCCATAATTCTATGCTCTCCACCCCTGCACATGTGCATGTGTCCCCCCTGCTCCTGGCACGCAATGGCCCGGTAGGCCCATTTTTCTCTCTCACCTGGCTCCAGAGCCTCTCTATGAATCTGGGGAGGGTGAAAACGGCCTTCCCCATTCCCCCAGAGGCAGGAAACAGCCTGTTTCCCTACTTCTGGTGGGCACAGAAGGCTGAAAATTAGTTGGCCGGCGCGCACATATGAGCTGAGCTTACGTGCCTACTGATATGGCTACGCGTGACACCTGGTTTGCCATCACGGTCCTAGATCATTATAGATATTTTGGAACTGGTTACAAATCACTGTCTGATCTGAATATCTTTGAGTATCAGAATAGCCAAATGCAGACCTTTAGACTCACACCCTCAATGAGATACTGAACAGAAGACTAAGGCATCAATGATTTAATTGCAGGCATATAATTTATAATAGGAAATCTAAAATTAAGGCCACTCTTTGGATTTGGTTGCTGGTGCAGCAGAGAAGAAAATACTGGGAATGAGATTTTCAGATGTCCACATGCAAAGAAAAATTCCAAACATTTATAGTAGCTTAGTTAACATTACACAGTGTCATTTATTTGTGGCAGCATGCTGTATGTACTGTATCACTTTAATTTGGTTGGCAAGCTATGTTTTGAAACAAATGATTTATTAACTGGCCAAAGAGTTTGAATGATCTCATTCATTTTTTTTTTCATGTTTTCTTCTGATTTTCAGAATGACTTGTATATATACTTTGAGGAAGGAAGGAAGGAAGGAAGGAAGGAAGGAAGGAAGGAAGGAAGGAAGGAAGGAAGGAAGGAAGGAAGGAAGGAAGGAAAAGAATGAGTAATGTGAAAAGTCATGCTGTCTGGCATATAAAGATTGGTGTAATATATTATAGTAAGTGCAGGAGGATCCCATGGGAGGACACTTTCAGCTATAGTGAAATTGATTTCATACAGAAATATTGCAAGGACACTAACACAGAAAAACACTGTGAACACAGTTAAGGGAAACAATTGATTTCCCAGAGTATTCTTATCTATATTGTATTGGGGTATATGAGATGTTTCTATAAATGGCAATATATAAATTCTAAGGACAAAGCAATTATAATTCCAACAAACTGCTTTTTATAAATGTTCTTATTCTGTAACTTTCCTCCCAAAATGTAAAAGAAAAATAATTCTTACCCATATGCTACATCAGGTACAAATTCAAATCAAATGCTCATTTCACAGATCTGTCAAATCTTCAGCCGTATGATTGCTGGCTGTAATGACTGCAAAATCTACCAATCATTAAGGATCCTCCTGAATCCATTAATTTATGACATTTTTTCTTTTTATGTCCTCTTCTGAGATTAAGAATCCAAGCCAATTTAAGCCTATTAGGTAGTGATCCATTATTCATACAGTGAAGTAAAGTTGTTTTGTATTCAGACTTATGTTAAGAAGAAACATAGAACCATCATATTGAAAGGGAACATTTAGGTCACGGGGTCCAACTTCCTGTATGGTGCAGGAATCCAAATTATAGCATCTCAGACAAATGGTTTGCTAACTTCTTGAACATTTCCAATGCAGTAAGAGGGTGGAGGCACTATTTTTCTGGATAAGTGGTTGCATTGTTTAATTGCTTTTTACATTTTTTTTCTATTTTACCATTGGAATTTGTCTTCCTTCAATCTTTGTTCTGTATTCTGGAGGGAGAGAGAGCAGGTTTTCAATTTTTTGTATAAAATTATTTTAAGTATCTAAAAGATGAATGAATGAGAAAAGATGAACGAATGAGAAAAGATGAATGAATGAGAAAAGCTGAATATGCCAGCAGTCCTTGCTAGCATATTCATTTTTTCTCATTCATTCATCTTTTTGTATATTCTCAAGTCTTTTCATCTTTGTAACTCTTAGTTTCTAACCTTTCCATTATCTTTGTCACTATTTCTTAATTGTTCTATTTATGAATGCTTATCAGTGACTGATGATCAAAGCTGATGATAGATAGATAGATAGATAGATAGATAGATAGATAGATAGATAGATAGATAGATAGATAGATGATAGATAGATAGATAGATAATTTTATTTCTATATCGCCCCTCTTCCGAAGGACTCGGGGCAGTGTACAGCCAGATAAAAACACAATACAAATTACAAGTTACATTTAAAAATTATTAAAAGTATTAAATTTAAAGGCCAAATTAACTAAAGACCCAAAAAATTTAAGAACTCCACAATTAAAACTGAATTATGAAGCTAACCCTGCCTGTCAGAAGAGCAGGGTCTTAAGAGCACAGCGGAAAACTCAGAGGTCAGAGATTGTGCGAATGTCCGGGGGGCAGTACATTCCAAAGGGCAGGAGCTCCCACAGAGAAAGCTCTCCCCCTGGGTGTCACCAGCTGACATAATTTGGTCGACGGCACCCTGAGGAGTTCCTCTCTGTGGAAGCGAACAGGTTGGTGGGAGGCTATTGGTGGCAGAAGGCGGTCTCGTAGGTATCCAGGTCCTGAGCCATGGAGCACTTTAAAGGTGGAAACCAACACCTTGAATCACACCCGGAAGACCACTGGGAGCCAGTGCAGCTCGCGCAGGAGAAGTGTTACATGGGCGCAATGAGTTGCACCCATAATCACCCGCACGGCCACATTCTGGACCAGTTGGAGCCTCCGAGTGCTCTTCAAGGGGAGCCCCATGTAGAGAGCATTATAGTCGGGAGGTTACAAGGGCGTGAGTGACTGTGCGCAGGGCGGTCAAATATTACAAACTGATTATAAACTATTGATTAGTATTTTTGTAGTAAACTTTTAGAATTAACTATATATCCATTTAATGGACATATCATCCAACTCACACTAAATTAGCTTCCTTACATCAGTTTGTCATGGAGTACTTTACCAAATGCTTTGCTGAATTAAGATATGTGAGAGCTCCACATTCATACAAACTTTTAACTAAGTTACTTTATTAAAAATGAAATAAGATCAATCTGACAAAATATGTTCTGGATAATTCCATACTGACATCTGGTCATTGTTTGTAAATATCCTGGTTTTCATGATGTTTAAAGATCAATCTCAATAATGTAACAAAATGGCCACAGAGAACATTAAGATGAAGGTGTGAGAAGAAAAGGAAAAAGAAAAATTCCATCAAAAATTTTAAAAGAGAAAATCCAAGACCAGGGCTTTTAAAGAGTTAAATCCTATAGCAAAAACTGATATAGATGTGAATCTAGTCTGCTCAGTTTCATTACTCAAAAAGTTGTGGTTAGCTTCCATATAGAAAAGGAAAAGCCAAAACAACAACAACAACAACCAACAACCAACAACCACTACTACGGACAACCCCAAAACAGAAGAAGGAGGAGGAGGAGGAGGAGGAGGAGGAGGAGGAGGAGGAGGAGGAGGAGAAGAAGAAGAAGAAGAAGAAGAAGAAGAAGAAGAAGAAGAAGAAGAAGAAGAAGAAGAAGAAGAAGAAGAAGAAGAAGAAGAAGAAGAAGAAGAAGAAGAAACAGGAAAGCAACAAAAGAAAGTTAACATTAAAATCCAGTAAGGGGTTAGAGTAACTCAGCCTTCAGCCTATCATTCTTTAAAAATAAATATCAAATTAAAAGGGAAAAAACCCCTTCGAAATATGCAAGCCAAGGGGTGCTTAAAAATAACCAAACAGCTGAAAGGAAAGATGGAGACCAGAACTGTCCAACTAGCCCTACCAGGAATTGCAACCTCCAGGATTCCTCTTCCCAGACGTGTCCACAGTTGTCTGAGAGTCATCTTGGGTCATTCCTCACTGCTCCCATTCAAACTAGGGAACTAGCTGCCAAGAAATCCACTTTGGCAGCAAAATCAGCTTTTTGTTGGCAGGAGAAGCAAATCTCCTCCACTACTCAGTATGCCCTTTTGGAGGGAAGTTCATTCTAGGGCCCCTTTTTGAAGAATTGATAAAGTTATCTAGCACTTCATCAATTCTCCTGGTAATATGTAATATATAAATATTTATTTATTAATTAATCAAATTTACATAGCCACCATCTCCTCCCCAAAGGGGACTCTCAGCAGCACACAACAATAAATTAAACAACTAGTAATATATATACAAATCTAAAAGCCATAAAAACAAAAATATTCCCTCTGAATGTAGGGAGGATGAAAATTACTCCCTCAGCAATGGAGTTGTGGGGATGAAGCTGCTGTTCCCTATGAGCCCCAGGTCTAGCAGCATAACCAGGTCTTGAAGGTCTAATGAAAAATCAAAAGGGTTCAACCAAACTACCAGATATCTCCTTCAGTACTATCTGATGCAAAGTAAGGACATTTTGGAGATTTAAAGTCACTCATCCAGAAGATATTCAACGATCTTGTTTCTTTCAGTTCAAGTTCAGTCCTGCCCTACTCAATTTCCTGGAAGAATATTTGTTTTTGGTCAGGGAAGATTGAACCAGAAATAAGAGTTAAGAGGGTTTTTTTGTTGTTATCTGTCAACATTTGGTCCTTTCAATGACCAGACATTATACTGATTCTTTCCTTTTCCTTTCATTTTGAAAGTAACTAAAGAAGCCACTTTGTTATTCTTGCCATGCTTTGCCAACCTCAGCTAATCCTGAAATTTTACTTCGTCATCCTAAATCTGAAATTCTTGGTTATATGTCTTTTCCTTTGAACTTCGTTACCATTCAATTTCCTTTGTATCTGAGTGGAAAAAGACAAGCTGAGACTAAATTATCATTATCATTAGATTTACAGGTAGCCTTTATTTTAAATCCGAGTGAGAAGCAAATGCTTTTTCTCCAGAAACCATCTGCCATTTTTTCTGTCCCAGAGATAACTATAGACAGAGAGACACAACCGAAGGAGCAGGTCCATGAATCGTGAGGCTGATTTTAATCTACAAAATCTTTTATAGCATGGAATCTGGGTGTTTGTAACAACACTTCTCAGATAGAACTCTCTTGATGAGAACATATATTGTAAACCCTACTGTGGAAATTGACATAGTATTTACAGCATATATTTCTGGTATCTGCTCCATCTGTGGGGAACAACCAGATAGATATAGATAGCCCCTGGATTTTAGAAAGGCAGTCAAAATATTGTTTTTATTCTAAGCTTTTAATGAGTAATTTTATTGGTTTCATGAACAATTTTGAATGTAGAAGATTTTTGTTTATTTTCTGCTGTTATTGAGATCAAATTATTCTTCTTTCTTCATAGTTATGCTATTAAATATCTCTTAAAATAAAATAAAGAATAGAATCCAAAGTAGTCAACTACTTCCCATTATCATACACTCACATAATCTCTTCTCCTCTAGTGTTCAATAAAAAATATTGCATGCCTAAAGATAATTTCACAAAAGGCCCATTTACCATCATGAGGAAATAAATTAAGACACTACTCAACTAACAACTTCAGGGAACTGAAAGTCAAACTCTAGGCTAATTTAAAATAAAACAAAGCTTGTGTTATGAAAGACTATTTCTCTTTTAAAAGCCTGTGGTGACAATGATGCTACAGTTGTCAAAACATATGCTTGGATCACTTTTTTATTTTGACTTAATTTCTGATAAGGAACAGAATTAACCTGCAGAATGCAAAGATTGGAGACATATTTAATAAAACGGAGGACAATAAATTGCAGTGCACTTATTAGAATTGTACTAAGTAACAAATAGATATTAAAATACTTCACTTATTCAATTTTGAAAGTAATGATAAATCCCAGAGGACCAATTGCTGGTCAGGATGATCTGCTGCAGCAAATGCAATGCAAAGTCTGCTGCTTTCCCAGACATGATCAGAAGAAACCAGTGCCCATTTAAGCCAAAAGTAGACCTTACATTCCATAGGATTTATTCTTAGATTAGCATTGCAGACTGAAATTTTTCACCAGCACTAAGACATACTATGCAGTGGTGGGATTCAAGTAATTTAACAACTGGTTCTCTGCTTTAATGATTTCTTCCAACAACCAGTTTGTTAAACTGCTCAGAAAGTTAACAACTAGTTCTCCCGAAGTGGTGTGAACTGGCTGAATCCCACCATTGATACTATGGTAGTATGGCATAAGCTTTCTTGGAAAGAGAAAGAGATGATACCACTGGGAAACGTGGGTTATCTTTAGGAGAGTAAGGTCATATAACCAGTGGTGGGATTCAATTTTTTAAACAACAAGTTATTTGGGTGGGTGTGGCTTGGAGGTGATGTGACCGGGTGGGCATGGCTAGCTGATCATGTGATCAGGTGGCCCTGGCTATGTGTATAGGGACTATCCAGAGGGCTGAAAAAAGTGAGTTCTGACAGTTCCTGACACTTTTGATTGGTCTTCGCACTTATGACTGGTCATCATTTATGCCTATTGCAGCATTCTTAACAACCATGTCATTCATTTCACAACTGTGGTGCTTCATGTGACTGGGTGGGCGTGGCCAGGTGGTCGTGTGACATCGCTTCTTTGCCCTAATGACAGTTTGCTGCAATGGTCATAAGTGTGAAAAACAGTCATAAGTCACTTTTTCCAGTGCCATTGTAACTGTTGTAAGTCAAGGATCACCTGTACAAAAATACAAAAAGCTTCTTTGCTTGCAAAAAGCTGCCCTAAATACCAATCATTAGATTAGAAATACCTACAAAGTGGAGTTACAAATCAGGGAGGGTGCCAGAGCACCTTGAGGAATTAAAATAGTTAAAATGCAATGATAACTATCAGCAGCCAATTCTCGCTCATAAAGTGAAACCCTTTAGCAGAGGGGTCATTTAAGCTCTCCAGAATGAAGCAAAGGAGCTAACCGAGTATCTGTTGCCTGTTAAACCTATTACCAGAACAAATAGACACAGAACTAGTCAGATTTCCAAAACTGCTTCTTTTCAGGAACAGAGATTAACATTTTCCCTTCCAAACAAAGCTGAATAGGGAAAATTATCCATCACTAAACACAGGATTAAACATCATCAAGCACAGAATTAAACTTCACCAAAAACCAGTTTTCGATCAAAAGTCAGAAAGGGTATGTAAACTCATGCTTGAATGTCAATCTTTCTAGCTAGCCAATAAGCCTTGCTGAATGTCACTCATCTTGATTACTTGTCATTAAACATTTCTGCTTCGCTATTCAATTATTTCTTCAAAGTGCTGATCATTGCACCCTGGCTGGAAGAACTCCAACAGGGGAGTATTTCCTCCCAACTGCGGTGTAAAAAGCTTAAAACAACCCTTCCCCTTTAAGAAAGTCAAGCAAAAAAAAAAAAAACAACCTCTGAGAACCTCCAGAACTGGAAGTGACAGTAAGTCTAGGCACACTGCCAGAAAGGCAGTTTCTGTAAGCAGGGCAATAAAGATTAGGCTAGGAACAACACCGAATGTTGTAATTCCTTACAGGATTAACCCTGTAAAATGGAACAAAAACAAAAGGAGATTTATTTTAACAACTGGTTCTCCGAACTGCTTAACTACTTAATTACTTAACAACCGGTTCTACCGAACTGGTGCGAACAGGTAGAATCCCACCTCTGCATATAACTGTGTACCATCATTGCATAGTAAAAGGAAAATTCAGACAAAAGAAATATGCGTTTCATAAAGTAAAGCCAAAAGACCAAATAAAGCAAGATGTAACAATATTGGTTAATTATCAACTGTAGATGATGTTTCTGCCCTTATCTATTCTAGCCAAGTTATGGTGCTTTATATCAGAGGTCCTCAACCTTTCCCATATTGCGGACTAGCAGCAATGGTGGTGTTAAGGGGGTGGTGGTAGTGGTGGAGAGGAAATGGTTTTGCACACACGCATGCCACTTGTGCAAATAGAGCTTTGCACACTCGCATACCCACCTGTCAGTTGTGCAGCTCGGTTCTCAATGGGATGTGGACCAGTAGGATTGGTTTACATTATTTGTATCTTGAAATTTTCCTGCATCATAATCCTATGCATGTAGAGTTGATCATTGATGAGCCATATATTAATAATGGGACTTTATTGATGACTAAAAACTTATGGCAAGCAGAATTTGTTCCTATTACTGATATTAAATGAAACTTTCCACAGAAGCTCAAATATTCATGTTGGCTCTCAAAATCTATCAAATTTACTTTATCTGAAATGTGATTTCTGTAAGGTCAAAGGATTGTGCAGACTGAAATAGGACAAACTGAGTTAACAGAAACTACCTTATAAGGATGCATGTCAATGAAATACCAGGAAAAACTTCATGGATCCCTCTATGGTGGACTCTTGTCAATGTCAGTACAACATCACAGCAATAAGAGTCTACAGCTCTTTCAAAAAGGAAGCCAACTACGAGCAAATACTCTCTTCTATTAACGTTCTATTAACTATGGAGTATTTCCTCACAGACTTAGAACAATTTTAGATCTTTAGTACCAGTACATACAAAATTTTTACACTTTCTTCAGTTTTTTAGACTACACTGTGCTGTAAATAATTAATAATAATTGTGCCATAGGCTTGGTATCTCTATAGTGTTTGTCCCTATCGACTAGCTACTGGACTACATGAAACAGCATCAAGAAAATATATGCACTTCCTGTAAGATGAAGTGTTACTATGGCAGCAAACAGTTGAGTCTACAGGAGTTCCTTTCTGGTATTCATGAATCCAGTTTGTATTCATAGCATGCAATAATGAGTGAAAAATATTACTGTATTGTGTATACCTAAATCACTTCTGCTTCTACAGTGTGGCAAGCAAGAATTATTTTCCAACACAGGGATCATTTTCCTACCCATTACAATTTGCTTTGTTTACACCACGATGAAACATTTTTACATGAAAGAGACTGATGTGAATTACTACCATCACCGAGATTTATTAAGAAAGTGTTCCATATCAGGCTTCAGTTTCTCTTTTATATGGATCCAGGGAACTGCTGGCAATGTAACGTTTGTGTCTGCAGCACTTTTTAAACCTCCTTCTGTAGGGAGGTTCCCTTTATAGGTAGAACCACAAGGTGGGAATCATACTTTAATTGGTACCATTTTACACCATAAGCAGAGGCAGGGTCAGATTTAAATATACTGTCCTAATAACATTTTCAAAATATAGAAAGTATACAGCAAAAAAGTGGATCATCAAGACAGAGAAATGGGCATATACATACAGACTTTCTACTTGCAGGCAATATCTATTATGAAGAAATGTTCCCAAATCAGTGTCACTGGGTAGAGATGAGCCACTATATAAAAATGAATGAATAACAAAATACTATTCTTCATCTACAGACAGACAACAAGTGAGCTCCATTTTCACAGGAGTTGTCAGGATGACTCGCATATCAATAGAACCACAGGGAAAAAGGAAGTCTGAAAGGCACAATTTCAGTGAAATTAGGTTTTATCTTTGTATTGCTGTAGTTCATTTTAATGATGTGTTCTTCAGGAATGATTGGAGAGATTGCAGTACATAAGTCTGCACAAATGGAAGTGAATTCAACTAACACTAGAATCAGAGCTGAGGAAGCTTCTTGGATGAGAAGTGAAATGTCTTCAAAGAAAAACCAGAAAAAAGTTGCCTCTTTTTAAAAAAGCACACTAGAAACGGTTAACATGATACTCATGAGCATTAATGCAACCACAACAACTTTTGTTTGGTTTTATTTTCATTTTCAGTAATATTTCTGATCAATGTTATGTTAATGATTTGACATGATATCCATCCTTGGGGCACAAAGTGGCATATACATGTATGTATACATATACACATACAAGAGAGAGAGAAGGAGAAGGAGAAAATAAGTTGTTTCTCTTGGGCAATGAGTAGTAACTTAGGAATATGTAGTAACTCTTTGGTTTTGTATAATTTATTTTCAAATCCACAAAACTATAACACTGATGAAAAAAGCCAGCAGTTGCTTCTGAGCAAACTAATTCCCATGGGTAGAAGACCCATTACTGACACAATAAAATATGGATTTTATCTATTCACTGACTTGAACTACACTGTATGAACTCTGGGACTCTTTCAAGAGGGCTGGAAAGTCAGTTGTTTTGAATCTTTTGTCTTCTATGCCGCAGTGATAATAAAGTGAAAAGAGGCCACATGCAGTGCCTGACATTTTCAATTTATAGATGACTATGGAATTTGGGGTGAAAAGAACTTTCTTAAGCCAGAATGACTTGCATAAGAAAAGGAAGCACTTAATTCAGAAGAAAATGGGGCATTGTGTCTTGAAACATATTATTTTTTTAGCTAAAGGGTGTTCAGGGGACTATGATCTCCAGAAAATGGCTTCAGTTTTCTAACAGAGAAATAGCTGCAAAGTAAAAATGCTTCTTAATAATGAAGCTGAGACCTGAATAGAACCACTAAGAATTTAGCGTACAAAAACTAGAAATTGATAAACTGAGCAGAGCTCATAATAATAATTTTTTTTAAAAAAAAACCCCAACTATTGTGCTTATTTGTAATTAAATCCAAAGACGTAGCTATGATTTCTGGCATCTTAAAAACTGGCAATTGCTTTATGAAATAAGCTTCTCTCTCTCTCCTGAAATTTAGGAAGCATTCCTCTGAATTAGAAGTGTGCCTCTAAATGTGCCTCTAAGAAGCAAGTATAAACTTTTTTTTTTTTGCTGTAAAATCATTTATGTTAGCTGGTTTTTAATTAATGAATTTTAAAAAACAATTTATTTTAGATTAGATTACTTTAGATTCTAGGCCACCTTAGAACAATTTTTTCTGCTATGGTATACAATATTGCATACCATACAACATTGTATTTTTGTTTAATCTTAAGAATTTCTGCATTTTAGAGTGGATTGGAATATTAAACATGATTGCTTATATTTTAAATTAGTATAGCCAATATTTTGCAAACTGGCATTCATTTTTTCCCCCTCATCTTTTACATGCAGAACTAATCTGGACCTGAAAGTTAAAACTAAGGTACATAGTATAGGGCAGGGAAACTTTTAATGCATGATATCCAGTAGGACCTTTGACATGCTTTGTTTTATTTTCCCAGTTGGATTTTTGCCAATATATTTAGTAGCAAATTATTTAAACTATAAGGCAGTGGTCCCCAATATTTCTGGCTCAATGGACTGCCAGAAGCCGTGGTGGAGGCTGCAGTGGAACTGATGGATCAAGGTGATGGTTTCTGTGCATGTACCGTTTTCAGAAATACAGCTTCATATGTGTGTATACACATATGCTCATCCACCACATATGCTCATCTGCAGCCTGATTCAGAATGGAGTATAACCTAATATTGAGCCATGGACTAGTGGTTAGGAACCCCTGCTATAAGGGAAAATGTTGAGAATCTGCAATATGTTACACTAGAATATTACGATTGTATAATGGAACAAATAGTGCCAAATCATGCATAGAAAATAATATTTGTGCTTTATTTATATTCTGCCTTTTTAAAATAAATACTTCAGCTGGCTTTGATGATTATATTGAGACCAGAACTCTCAGTTTTCCAATTTGTATTCTGGTGCCTTAATCACCAGAACAAACTGGCTGTCCTGTAAAATGTTAAGAAAAAAATAATAATATAATCTTGTGTGTGGAATAATCATATAGACCAGACAGGAAAGAAAGTCAGATAAGGAACAGTCACTAATATTTTAATGAAAAAAATTTGCAGCAAAAAGATCTTCCGAAAATAGAAAAGTTTGTTCATTATTTATTTATTATTTGGCATCAACTATACCTCACTCCAAGTTTCTACAGACAAGGAGCTTTCAAACTTTTTCAGAATGTGTTAATTTAAAAAAATCATACAAAGTTCCAATAATCAAAAATTGTCTGTGTTCAAATTGAGCTGGGGGGATTTTTGCCTTTTATGAATTACAGTTCCATGAAACATAGTTTGAAAGTCACTGTTAAATGCAACTCCGTTGTGAGCCCTGGAAATGTAGTATGTAGGATATGACCAAGCTGAGCATATTACATATTTTGCACATATTGTAAATAAGTAATTTCTACTCAGAGGACAGAGGTGTTAAAACACTTGGAGAAACACAAAATAATTGTTTAACAGAAAGAAAACTCAGGATTTCAAACCAGCCCAATTGGTACTTTATATACTCAGTAGGCACAAGATTCTAGCTCATGGTGGCTGAGGAGAATAAAACTAGGGGGAATGGATTGATGTAGAATGTGCTGGAAAAGAGCATGCTAGCCTGGTTACAAGTTTAAGAGAAAGCACCCTGCATCATTTTGTTATAAATTCTTTTGGAGTATTTCTACATCACAATGGAATGTCCAAAATGAATAATTCATTGCTGTCCCCTCCACTGACCAACCAGATTCTTCAAACATTCAAACAGTGCCTTATCCAAGAGATTGTGGCATCCCAAAATTCCTTCAGTTCAACGTATGAAGCAAATGGGGAAAATGTACAAACACACATACACATCATACTCTCAGTTTTTGTCTGATTTCAGAAGGAAAAAGATGGGCAGCTGAGAAAATAATATAATGGTTTGAACCTGTCAGTGTCACTCTTCATATATTAAAAGTCCCACTGAGACTCCTGAACTCCTGAGCATATTAAATAGCTCCTTATTTCAAATACATTTACTCTGTATTTCAAGATGCTAACCAACTATTTCAGCAAATAGCTCTTGATATAGACCTGTAATTTCAGTTATTGCAGCTTTGTGTCTTTTAGAGTACAGTTCAAGCTCACAGTTTGCTGTCCACTGCTGGGTCTTAATGATCTAGTATAAGACTGTATGTCAGGAAAAAAAAACCCAAAAAGAAACAACAAGAAAAGTCAGGCAAAAAACAATTCTGTGCTGCCATCTCCTCTTTGAAATCCTATCAAGAATTCCTTCTAATTAAAATGCCAGCCAGAGAAAAGCAGACAAATACTGTGTTTCTGGACATAAGTCTGTAAATAAACTTGGGGCACAATGAAACCAGACTAACTTTGCATTTCCATCTTCAGCTGGCTGGCCATGTGCAAATTACTAATTTGATTTAAAAGGAGGAGGAAATGATTTGTTAGATTTGCTTTATAGTTACAGTTTTTCTTTCCACTTGTTCTGCTTTAAACTCTTTTTAAACAGGGAGACAAGGAGTTTTGCATTTGGGATGTGAAATGCTTTAGATGAGACTCTAGAACAACACTTAGTAAATATGCAGTTAGCAGCCATTTGCAACTCTTTAAGGTAACTACATCTTCTCCTGGGATCATATTGTTAAGTTCAAAGTGCGGGAAAGAAGAGACCGGACTCCAGAACTTTTCCTGTAGCTTTATTTAGTTGGTCACCATAAAGAGCTGCCAGTGTGGCAGCCGTGGCTCGCCTTTTGAAACCCTCTCGACTTGTTGGCCAGCCACTGACAGCAATTTATTTCTCCCGCTGCGAATTCTATCCAATTCCTTTTTTTGACTTTCAGCCCCTTCGCTTGAAATCTCAATATTTCCCATACTCAGCTCATGAGCTGTTCCATTGTTTCCCTGGAGATTAGCATGTTGTCAAAGTATGGGACGACTCCCGGGCCTTGCAGGAGTCGCTCCATGAGGCTTTGAAAAAGTCCGGGGACCACACTCATGCCAAATTGCAGTTGGTTGCATTTTAATGCTCCCCTGTGCGTCACAATGATCTGTGCTTCTGCCATGGCAGCATCCACTGGCAGTTGCTGATATGCCTGGGCAAAGTCTAATTTAGCAAAAACCTTGCCGTTTCCTAGTGAATGCAGGAGATGTTGTACCATGGGTACCGGATATGCACTCTGTTGCAATGCTTTATTAAGCATGCATTTGTAATCAGCGCATATCCTGATAGACCCATCCGGTTTTATCGGGGTCACGATTGGGGTCTCCCATGTGGCATGATCTACTGGCTTCAGTATTCTTTGAGTAGTTAGCTTATCTAATTGTTCATCTACCTTGGGCCTTAGAGCAAATGGCATCTGTTGATGTTTAAGCCTTACTGGGGTTATCCTGGGGTCTAGGCTGAAGGTATGGGTTTTCCTGTATATTTACCTAGGCTTCCATTGAACACGTCCCAAAATTCGGCCAGTAGTTCATCCAATTCACCTCCTTTGATTCTGTGCAGTCCCGTGATGCTCAGGCCCAGTGGTTTGAACCACTCTTCCCCCAACAGCATGGGCCAATCACTTCCAACTACGGTTAATGTAAGATGGTCTTTGAACTCCTTGAATCGGATTCTGACCTCTGCTCTCCCAAGGACGCTGATGGAGTTGCCCTGATAGTCGTTCAGCTGCATCTGTTGCGGCCTCAGTTTTTTCCAGGGAAATTTTGGGTTGAGTCGCTTCAGGGTTGCCCAGGAAATAATTGTGAAGAATGATCCTGTGTCCAGTTCCATGTTGCAACTGCTTCCTTCTATGGTTAATATTACATGAAATTTGTCCCCATCGCATGCATCGGAGTTCCCCACAATGGTCTGCTTGATGCCTCTGTGCTCAGGAAATCTTTCGCCCCAGTGCCTGTCCCTTGGTTTCCCTGGCTTTTGGGTCTCCAGTCATGGCCTTGGCTGGGCAGGGATGGGTTGGGTGGCTCTGCAGGCTTCTGCTATATGCTCTTTCTTTTGGCAATGTCGGCAGATTGCTTCTTTGAACCTGTACAACACTCGGGTATGAAACCTCATGCATCCTGCACAGCAAGGTGCTTCGTGGTTTATGTCCTAGGGGCTTACCCTTCTGTCTGGATGAACTCAGTGGATGGCCTCATCCAGGTCTTCCTTGTCCTCGTCTTCGGTGCACTCGGCCACCTCATCATCCGCTGGGCATGGTGAACCCCGCTATTCCTGCGGATGTCAGCAGCAGAGTTATCAGAGGATTCTGCGGCTCGGATGTCCTCCATGACATCTTTAAAGGTTGCTCCCCACTTCACCAACAACTTCTTTAGGTTTAGGTCTCTCATTCCCAGAATGATGCGGTCTTTCATCATCTGCTCTGGGTTGATGAATTCACACTTGGCTCCTATTTCTCTTAAGCTAGCCATGAATTCATTGATGGTTTCCTCCTCTCTCTGGTACTGGTGATAGAATTTGTTCCTGCTGACCATGGGTGTCGCCACTAGTGCGTAATGGTCGTGAAGCGTGCTCTATAGAGTCATCGAGGAGATGGACTCTATGTCGGCCAGCGATACGAGAGTCTGAGTCATCTTGAATACCTTCACTCCACAGTAGGTGAGGAATAGAGCTCGCTTTCAGTTATTGGGGAGATCCTGATAGGTGTTCGCCTCCATGTAGATCCGGAATTGGCACATGTATGTGTGCCACTCCTCTGATTTTGGATCAAAAACAGCGGGTGCTTGCGATGGGTTGGTAGCCATTGTCTGGTTGACCGATGCAGCATCCTGCTGAGTGATGGCCACGGTGCTATGAGGTGGTGGTCAGTTCTTTGTCCTCAGTCTTCCTTTGAATCCCATCCTTGTCGCCAGTGTTAAGTTCGAAGTGCGGGAAAGAAGAGACCAGACTCCAGATCTTTTCCTGTAGCTTTATTTAGTCAGTCACCGTAAAGAACTGCTGGCATGGCAGCCATGGCTCGCCTTTTGAACCCCCCTCGACTTGTTGGTTGGCCACGGATAGCAATTTATTTCTCCCGCCGTGAATTCTATCCAGTCCACGGCAGCCATGCAAATTCCTATGTACGTCCATATGTAACAGCATAGAGCTAAACAGCTCCTTAAGCTCAGGTAGATGTTAAGTGAATTGTGCTTGGCTTTGTGATCTTTTTTAATCACAGTTATTAGGCAAATTGCAACAGTTGTTAAGTGATTCATAAAGCTGCTAAGCAAATTTGGCTTTCCTCCAACTTGGTTTTGCTTATTGGAAGCTGTCTGAGAAGATTGCAAATCACATAACCCAGGATGTTGCAATTGTCATAAATAGATGCCAAATGCCCAAATTTTGATCAAGTGACCAGGGGATGCTGCAATGGCTCTAAATGCAAGGGCCAATTGGTGGGGATTTTTTCCAGCACTGTTTTAACTTAAAATGGTCACTAAACAAATAGTTGTAAGTCATGGACTACCTGTACTGTTAGCAAATCCATAAAGAGCACCAAAAAATGACAATGGATCAATTTATTGATTTCAATATTCTGGCATGAATCTGTTTTACTTCCAGTGGACTTCTACTTCAGTACATTTTTATATTAAACCATTTTTTTAAAAGGTTACCTGAAAAAATTGTATTCAAATAAGCATTTAAATCCATACATTCCTACATGTTTCATAAGAAATAAATGTATTTAAATGCATATTTGAATACCATTTTTTCATTATTGTTAATCTAAAAATAAGCACCTTTCATTTCATATATTTATCTGGAGGTTTCAAGCAAGAACTATGATGAAAATTCTAGAAATAAATAAATAAATAAATGCATTCTTATCTGCATATTAGTTGGGAGAGTACAAATAAAACTTCTAAATATGTAGTCAATTAAAATCTTCAGATTATGGAATCTCTCTCCTATAAAGATTCTGAAAAGTTTTCAGAATTATAGTAATAAGTGAGAGATTCATGCTCCCAGATGCCACTGACAGCACAGTAACGCACCATGACATAAGACCCACTTCTTTTATTTGCATGTCTAAATGATTGGAGTTTGTGGCTATAGAAATTCAGCACCACCCCCACAAGAATGAAATATTTTGGGAAATATTAAAAAGGCAGAATATTTTATTTCCCTAAATAAGAAACGGAGAAACCTTTTTTTGAGGCAGGAAGCAGATTCAGTCTTTCTTAATAGTCCCCAGCAGATATTTTTTGCCCATTAAGTAAGATTGGGTCAGCCTATCTACAAAACAAAAGACCTTCAATTCCAGGATGATGGGATTAAGAACAGGACACAACCTTCAGGACATAATAGGATTAACCCACTACCATTTAGTACAAGACACAAAGCTCATTACATTGCAAAATCTTCTAAGGGCATATCAGATATTGCATCATTCCAGAGCAATCCAAACTTCAACCACATTTGGGACCTCAGAAAAACATCTAAGATTTGCATTTCCTCTTTTGCCTATAGAGCCAGCTATGACAGCTACATGACCCCGTATGAATCTGACAACAGCCAATAGAATACATCTTCTTGCATTGAAACAGGAAGTTCAAGAACAAAGCCCAAAGAATGTATAAGCCCCCCACCTCTCAACTCCATTTTATCAGCTGCCCAGAAAACCACAAACCCATGTGCTTCTGCTTCATAAATAAATGGACTCTCTTTCTAATCAGCCTCCAGTCTCCATTTTGTCTCCAGTGCCTTTCTCCCAGCTTGGAACTGGACTTCAATATTTCTTCCCACATGGCACACCAAATTGTCATTATCATGATTCTGATGAAGCAGCTGGTGAGTATGGATGCGCATGCCTAATTACAGACTTGATTTTGTTCTTTTGTACACTTCTTAGATGAGAAATGAAACATTTTCAAAACAACAACCACCCAAGAAAGTCCAGTTGCCTTTTTGAAAAGGCACCTTTGGAACAATCATCACCTGGATCCTTGAGAACGGACGTTGTCTTACCTGAATGTGCATTTTGATTGATCCCATCTATGGAGTGGAGATGCAGCGCTCTGGAAAATCTCCATAGACAACACCTAATCTAATAGCAATCATCACTGTTTAGCAAAAATTACACTTGCGTGCATATTTTGTAGACTTGTGACATATAGTATGTCTAACATACATAATTTTTCAAGCCCTATCTGCCATGGCTTTTTTCCTTTTGGTTCCAAAATTTGGGATAATTTCTGACTATATTGCTCAGAATTTTCCTTCTTTTTCTTTCTCTTGCTAATTCCATATTTTAAAACCAACAACTCATTACCAGCTATTCATCTAAACTGAAGCCAATGAAAAGATATTGTTTGATCGTAAATATGGCTTGAATATATAGTAAGAATATATGGTCAGTATTAGAATACAATGATATCCTTTTACCAACAGTTTCAAAATAGAAGTTTTCCTTTGTAATATAACGCCATCATTATCAACACAGCGGGGGGAGGGGGGTGTCTGATTAAATTTCTTAGAGAACTATTATTATAGTTGTATTTTTCATTTCTTTGTTCATGCTATATTTTAATACACAAAAATTACTTTTTTTAACAATGTCTTTCTTAGTACTTATAGAGCTGAAGGAAGAAAATGGGATAATTTAAGCAGTGTTTGTGTCTATAATATATGCCTGATAACATTCAACTGTAGAGATTTTGGAATACAAATGATGTGAGGAAGGAAGGTATATATTTGAATCTCCCCTATGAATTGGCAATACTCTTTCAACTTCTTTTTAACAAATTAGCATCCTTTAAATCTCCCCAAATTACTTTCTATAAAGCAGGATGTTAAATCTTTAATGCGGTTTTTAATGTAATAGTTTAATGTGTTGGCATCATTAGATCCTATGGAGTCCTGACATTATTATGTCCCAGCATCTTAAGTTATACTGTATTATCTTTTGTGGAGAGTACTCCTCTGTTTGAAAATACTTGGTAAAGAAATTTTGGTAAAAGTCTTGTGAGTAAACAGCATAATGTGCTCTTCTTGTGCTTATGAAATCTCAAGGGGTATTCACGTGTAAATGTTCTGTCTTCCATTGTACAATGTCACTAGTGAACAGTAGCCCTTTGGTATTCCAGGCTTCAGTTAAATCTAATGGAAATATACTGTGAAGGACTTTTTCCAGTGAAAAACAACATGAGAGAATTTCAAGCATTTACTTTCCTTTAATGATGCTTCCACAATTAGTATGATAGTTATGGCCCTTAAGTAATTTTGGTACATTTCACTTTCTTCTGAAAAAATTCAAAGAAATATGTCCCCATTCCATGCCAATATTTTTAGTATGCATATAATGTTGCGGAATTTCATTTTGTTGCAGGACAAACTTTGTCAATTATGAATTTGAAAGATGGTGATTTTTGCTGGGGTTGCAGCAAAGTTGGATGTAAAAACTATCTATTACAAACTGTTGCTGGCCCTCATTTTCCCCTGCTTGCTCCTGACAACTGACATTGTTTTTTTAATTAAATAGTTCCTTAAGTACACAGCAGCTTTATATACCAGAGCTAAGGTTTTTACAACAGATCAGAATTTCATTCCAGTACCGTAGAAAAACGGTACTGAATGATTTCATGTGTGATCCCCTCCACCCAAATTAAAACATGTTACAATGAACAAAAAATTTAAATACCTGTTCTACAGGAAGACATGCTATTATTCAAAGTCCTTAGATTTTATATCCCATAGCACAGTGGTTCTCAACCTTCCTAATGCCGTGACCCTTTAATACAGTTCCTCATGTTGTGGTGACCCCCAACCATAAAATTATTTTCGTTGCTACTTCATAACTGTAGTTTTTTACTATCGGTTCTGTGGGCGTGGCTTATTTTGTGAGTGTGGCTTGGAGGTCATGTGACTAGGTGGGAATGGCTATGTGTATAGGAACTACTCAAAGGGCTGAAAAAAGTCATTTCTGACAGGTCCTTGCGCTTTTGATTGGTCCTCGCACTTATGACCATCCTCACATTTATGCAGGTGCAGCATTCTTAATAACCATGTCACTCATTTCACAACTGCTTCTCTTCCCCATGTTGATAAGATAGAGCAAAAACGTAAAATGTGAGGACAGTCGTAAGTTCGAGGACTGGTCAGAAGTGCAAGTACCAATCAAAAATAACTTTTTCAGCCCTCTGAGTAGTCCATATGCACAAAAGGACTACCCAGAGGGCTGAAAAAAATGATTTCTGACATGTCCTCCCACTTTTGACCGGTCTTTGCACTTATGACTAGTCATCATTTATGCCCATTGTAGCATTCTTAACATGTGACCGGGTGGCCATGGCTATGTGTATAGGGACTACTCAGGGGGCTGAAAAAAGTCATTTCTGACAGGTCCTCGCTCCTTTGACTGGCTCTCATATTTATGCTGCCCATGCAGCATTCTTAACAATCATGTCACTCATTTCACAACTGCTTCTCTTCACCATGGTGACAAGATAGGGCAAAAACGTAAAATGTGAGGACAGTCGTAAGTTTGAGGACTGGTCAAAAGTGCGAGGACCAATCAAAAATAACTTTTTCAGCCCTCTGAGTAGTCCATATGCATAAAATATACAGCAATAGAGAGGGATGAAGGAAGGGAAAGGAAATTAGAGTAGGAGTGAGGGTAAGAGAGGGAGGAAGAGAGGAGGAGGAGAAAGGAAGAGGAAATAGGGAGGAGAAGAAGGGGGGGAGAGAAAGTAAAAAGGAAAGAAAAGAGAGAGGTGGTAGGTTTGAGGAGAAAGATTGCTGTACAATAAAAGAGAAAAAATCAACCCCAAACAAATACAAAGATATTAAAATAAAGAATGAATTATTAAACTTTAAAGAATAAAAGAGAACAAATATGAATAAATAGCAATAATTAGAAACACACATACAAAAATACAATGTCTTTTCTTTGAACAGAGTATTTGGCTGGTTCACAAATTTAAACAATGTTTAGTCATTTCAATTAAATTTACAATTTCTATATTTCCTTTTTGCCATATTTATTCCTCATGTATTTTTTAAAAAAACCAATATTACCCTTCATCCTAATCTCTAATCTTAATAAAATTCAAATTTTCCCTTCTCTTCTATATTATACTCCTTCCTATTGTCATCTATTTTAATATCCATCCTCACATTGGTTAATTATGTAATTATGTAATACAGTTGTTTAATACAAATTCAACATTTTAATATAAATCAATTAGTTATATAACTATCTTTTTTTCAATATGAACATGAATATTCCAATTATTTCCATGCAATCCAATTTCTTACAAATCAATTAATTATATTTACCAATAACAATAAACCAAATAATTTCCCCCATATATTCCTCCAAACTACAATATTCTGATTCTTATTCTCCATCGCATTACAAATGAATTCATCCTGTCTTGAATTCTCATCTGGGAACTCTTGGAAGAATATTTCTGATCAAGGGTCCAAGATTTCACTCAAGTTGCTATTAATAGATATTGCTTGGCAAAAGTCAACTGTTCATAGCGACCTGGTGAAGTGAATTAATATTTTCAGCTGTGATGGCCTCCTGTAATCCTCTGCCAGCAAAAATGGAGCTCGGGAGAGTCGCAAGCAGCTTTCCCAAGCTCCGTTTTCTCTGGCAAAAGCACTGCAGGCAAGTCCTTCACTGTTTCCAGGGCGGCCCCATGGGCCATATCTAAGCACCCTGCGGGCCAGATCCGGGTGCCAGGCCTGATCTATTCCATTAGTATAAAAATACGATAGAACTTTTAATACAACACAACAGAGAGATAATACAATAGGGAGATAATCAAATCTGTCTCCTGTATCACTGATTAATGGGAAGAAAAAAGCTATATTATTTGGTCAGTAATGAGAATTGAGTTATCCAAATCTTATAAACAGTAGAAGATTATCTTCTGGTTTATCTTCATCACCATTGAGCATAGCAATCTAGCTTCTACAAATAACAAATATGAAAGAATAAGTAAAAATGGAACCACGTTGAAAGCCTGCTTAGAAGAATCAGGGTTACAGAAACACAAAGCCATCTAAAAAGATACATGTTTTTCATAATTGCTTGAGGATATTATGACAGTGCAAAAAAGGAAGATGCAGCAGAAAGATGACCAGCATCATCATGATTCAGTCAAGTTTCCAGCTGTGCCAAATGCTGCTTAAGATGTGCTTTATGGACAGAAAAAAACATGGTTAGGTAGATATTGTGAAGCAGGATCACTTAGAATTACTTTTAAGGGATTGGGTAATTCCACTCTTGAATAAAAGACAGCAGCCAAATAGAATTTATCAAGGACAAATCTGATAGTCTAGGTTACTGCAATTGGTAAAGGTTGTGATTTAAATTCCTCCACAGGTAAGGACTATGGCAAACTCAAGAAAAGTGGATCTGGTGAGTCTAGTGTTGGAAGAAATATCACTTAGTTCAGTTCCAAGCTGGAACTGAAGTTCCAAGACACTGGAAACATGGAGGCTGATTGGAAAGATGGTTTATTGATAAAGCAGAATCACATGGGTTTGTGGTTCTGGGCAGCTGACAAAATGGAGTTGAGACTGGGAGGGAGGGTTAGACCTTCTTTTGGGCTTTGCACTTGAGCTTCCTGTTCTTGTGCAAGAACATGTATTCTATTGGCTATTGTCAGATTCCTATGGGGTCATGTAGGGGTTATCTAGAGATCATAGCTGGATTAATAGGCAAAAGGAGAAATGCAAATCCTAGGTGATTCTCTGAGCTAATTTTGTCAACCTTTTGTTTGTTGCTTATCTGAATTTCTGTCTTGATCCAGTCTTTCTTAATGGATTACGAAATCTGCATTTCTAAAAGCTGGCCTCCCTGCTTGGGGAGGGAAACTGGAGCTGGTTTCTGCATAGGCTGGCCCAATCTTTCTTAATGGATCCAAAATATCTGCTGATGGCTATTAAGAAAGACTGAGTCCGCTTTCTGTCTTTAAAAAAAACAAGTTTTGTTTTCTCCATTTCTCATCTAGGGAAATATAATATTCTACCTTTTTTAATATTCCCCAAAATATTTCATTCTTCTGTGGGGTGGGTGCTGACTTTCTATACTAGCATGCTCAGAGATAATTTTCCATCCACGGTTCAACTAACATAATCCCATTCTTCCCCAGGTATGTTTACTGTTTAATATATGTGTAAGGCAAATGTTTATTACAAGCTGCTAAGACTACAACTTTTTAACTTGAATCCTTATTTATTTATTTATTTATTTATTTATTTATTTATTTATTTATTTATTTATTTATTTATTTATTTTTCAATCATATATACAATAACGGATAAAAGCATAAGCATAATTTGGATACATGAAAAGAGTAAGAAAAAAGGAATACTAGGACAGGATGATAGGCACACTGGTGCGCTTATGCATGCCTCTTACAGATATCTTAGAAATGAGGTGAAGTCAACAGTAGACAGTTTAAGGTTAAAGTTTTGGGGGTTTGGGGAAGAAACTAGAGTCAGGTAGTGCATTCCAGGTATTGGCCACTCTGTTACTGAAGTCATAATTTTCTGCAGTTGAGTTTGGAGCAGTTTACCTTGAGTTTGTATCTATTATTTGCTTGTGGTTGAAGCTGAAGTAGTCATTGACAGGAAGGACATTGTGGCAGATAACTTTATGTACTATGCTTAGGTCAGACTGAAGTCAGCGTAGTTCTAAGTTGTCTAAGTCCAAAATTTGGAGTCTGGTGTCATAAGATATTTTATTGCAGTTAGAGGAATGGAGGACTCTTCTCGTAAAATATCTCTGGACTCTCGATTGTATTTATTTCCTATATGAAGTGCAGGTTCCAGGCAGATGAGGTATATTCAAGAATTGGTATAGCAAATGTTTTGTAAGCTCTAGTTAGTAGTACAATATTACCAGAGAAGAAACTATGCAAGATTAGGTAACAACTCTTAGTGTCTTTTTGGCAATATTGTTACAGTGGGCTTTGGCACTTAGATCTTTAGAAATGAGTCCACTCCTTGACAGAGTGAGGGTCATCTACACGGTCATATCCATCTAATTTATATTTTATGTTTTTATTTTTTTTGCCAATGTGCAAGACAGAGCATTTGTTGGTTGAGATATGAAGTTGCCACTTGTTAGACCAATCTGACACATAGTCAAGGTCTTTTTGAAGGGTAGTTGCATTATCGGTGGTGTTGAATAGTTTGACATCATCAGTGAAGAGAACACAGTTGCTTTTAATATGCTTGCAAAGATCATTTATGTAAAGTATGAAGAGTGTTGGACCTAAAACACTGCCTTGGGAAACACCACTATTAACATGTACAGGATTTGATAGAGTGCTTCCTATTTTGACCACTTGTCTGTTTGTCAGGAAGGCAACTATCCATTTATGTAGGAGTCCAAAAATGCCATAAGATTTTAGTTTTAGAAGTAATTTGTCGTGTACCACTGAATCAAAAGCTTTACAGAAATCTGTGTAAACTGTGTCTATTGCTTTGCCCTAATCAAGATGTGTAGTCCATATGTTTTTGCAATGTAGTAGTTGAAGATTACAGGATAATTTTTTTCTGAAACCAAATTGTTTGTTAGAAAGTAGGTTGTTTGTCTCTAGGTGGAGGGTAATAGATTGATTAATGATAGATTCTATGACTTAGCAGGTAACGCAACATAAAGAGATTGGTCTGTAATTTTCAATTATGCTAGGTTCCACCTTTTTGAAGATAGGTATGACCTTGGCTTGTGACCATTGGTAGGGCAAGGTGCTGGTACTGAAAGATTTTTCAAAAATTAAGCTTAGAGGTTCTGCAATTGCAGTAGAAAGCTTTTTTAAGAAGTATGCACATAGTCCATCAGGTCCAATAGATAGAGATGGTTTTAGATTGTGCCTTTTCAACATTGTCTTCTGTAAAATCAATATGTATAAGATGACCGTAATCATTGTAATTATCTGTAGTACAGCTGGAAAATATTGGGTATGTATTGTTGCTGTTTACAAAGACTGAGCCGAAGAATGTGTTAAAGAGATTGGCTTTAACAGTTTCATCAATATAGTCTTCGTTGTTTGGTCCTTTTAGGGGTGAGATGGATCTTGAGTCTTTAAGTTTGTTGTTTACAAAATTATAGAAGGCACAGGTAGATTTTGTGCATAGAAGGTTTTCTTCTTGCTTGATGTGATAATTGGTGCACTCAGTCTTTATCTGTTGGCGTAAGTTTTTGTAGCAGTTTTTGAAGTTAGCTACGTAGTTAGTTTTGTTTTTTTGACAAAGAGATTTTTTTCTGGATTGTAATTTCCTTATTGTTATTGGTAGTTTATTTTTTCTGGTTTTGTGGGATATTAGTGGTATGTAAAGTTTATTGATTCTTTTGACTTCATGCAAGAAAATGTTGTAATGGTCTTCAGCAGTATTACAGCCAGAGAATAGAATTTGCCAATCAAGATATGAGAGTTCATTGTCTATGAGATCATTGTTGGCTTTTTTAAAGTTATAACTGGGAATTCCATCATTATGATGATTTTTGAGAGGGTGTAAGTTGAGACAAAGTCAATCATGCTGTGGTTGCTGTTTGAGAATGGTTGTTTTATTTGTAGTCCATAATTAGAATTTAAACTGTTGCAGAAGATGGGATAAAGGCAGTTGCTGAGTCTAGTGTTGTTACTTACTAGTTGATCAGGTCCCAGATTAGTTACATTATTGTACAGGGTTACATGTATAGGTTCAGTTGTACATTCATTTAGGGTCCAATTAATAAGTGGCACATTAATGTCACCAAGAAAGATTATTGAGTGTGGGCAGGAGGCTGCCCAAGTTAGTAGTGAAGTTAACTTGTTCACATGTTTGATGTCATAATATGGGGCTCTGTAACAAAGTAAGAATCGAAATGTGGTATTTAAGGACAGGTTGCAAACGATGGTCTCAGAAAGAGCAAATACTAAATACTAAAATTGTCTATTTTCAAAATATCTTTCCTTGCTTTTTCTATTTTTGGAAGATCTTCACAGATCGTAGAACATAAAATGTAACAGGCAATATGACAAGACAGACTGGACATTTCTTTTCTTTTTATATTCCAGGGTATGGCAGTTCAAGGAAATAAGAGGATTTTCACATTCTCCTAGTGATCAACTGGGTCAGTGATGTTCTGGCTGACTGGCATGGTAATCTCTGTTTTCTGGGAGTCTGGGGTCAGCAAAAGAAGGAATTAGTGAAAATTGTGGGGGGGAACTGTTTGGAGAGATTGGCATATAAAAATGGCAATCAATACTGGGAGTTTCTTTATATTTCAGCCATATTTTTTGCAGAGCAATTCATAGCACACAATGTAACATGATATTTCTACTATTGTGGGTCTATTAGATTTAATTTGATGGAATATTTTATCTTTGAGCTGAAATCTTAAATAATTCAGCTTTCAAAATAGTTTTGGTTTTTAGAAACTTATAATTTTTCTAATCATTTCTCAGTATAAAAAATGTGCATATTTTTACACATCTTTTCTTTTTCTTTTCTATTCATCAGGAATAGAATTCACATGTCAGCAACTGAGATCTTACTCCAGTCAAATCAATAGATGTCATTAATGATAAGCAGAATGAATAAAAAGAAACATTGTTATGGGCAATCCGCTCTATCCATCCACTCAGATGTTAACATTGTGAATATGACCTAGGTTTTAAAAGAATGGAATATATTACTGCTACAGAGTAAAACACAAGGGCTCAATTATATCTTTGCTTTCTGGATTCTAGTACTGGACAAACGCAAAGATTACATTTTTGATTTTGCAATATTTTTAAAATTATTTATTATTAAAACAAGATAGCTTCTTTTCTTTTCCAACTGAGGATTTATTTCCTGGAAAAGAGCATTGTGTACAAGTGCAGCACCCTTATTTATGGATTCTAGAGGGTATCAAGATGTTGAATCTACCTGACAAGTAAGTTGGTCAATATTACTGGACATAATGCTACTGCATTTCAGTACAGTGAATTATGCAGCGGCATCTGCACTATAGACATTTAGGAATTCCAGTTTTGTGTTTCTTCTAAGGCAGCTCATATTGGACTCATTAATCATTAGTCTTCTTATTTTCTGAGGAAGTGGAAACCAACAGCGTTGATAGGATTCTATATGGCACAAATGTCATTACCTGTAAACTTAATCCAAATTTTCTGGCAGTAAAGGTATCCTACCAAAATATGTAAAAGGATGGAGGGTTAAAACTGCAACTACAATTATTTTCTAGAGGAGAGGTCTTCAAACCTGGCAACTATAAGACCTGTGGACTTCAATTCTCAGAATTCTCCAGCCAGCTAAATTATGCTGGCTGGAGAATTCCTGGAGTTGAAGTCCACAAGTCTTAAAGTTGCCAAGTTTGAAGTCCCCTGTTATAGAGGTTGTCCACCTAAATGGGTGTTTCCAATCAGCAGGGATGAGGAAAACTGCTTAACCAATGGATTCCCAATAGGGACTATTGCAAGATTCACTTTTCTTCTTACTATTATTTATAGCATGTAGGAAGCCATGGGGAGAGGTGATAAATCAATTTGGGGTGAAACATACATCATCTGCATGCCAATGATACTTGATTGTATACCATAATCCCAGATAAACTGGAGATGATATGAAATTCTTGGTCTGGTGTCTGCAGGCTGTTAGAGTCTGGATCTCAGTCTGGGAGGCTGAGTCAAACAGTAGAAGATATTCCTAGGATAACCAAGAGATAAGTTATTTACAGGCATTTGAGTACTAATAAGGGGCTCTACCAGGAGAAGATATTCTTGGACTAATCAAGACATGAGTTATCAACAGCATTTTGAAATGAGAATAGAAACAAATTGCCATCATGGAAACTATTTATCTATACCTGTCAAGGTCATCTGCCACCTTGTACATAAATAGGTGTTTCCGAACTCCATTTAGAGGCAGCTTCTTATAGAACATGTTACAATAATCAATAAGCTCTGTGTACATCTTTGTATCTTTTTCTGTTACTTGAAATCAGTGGTCCTCAACATTTTCTTCATATGGACTTTTTAAAAATGCACTTTGTGTCCATGGATCATGGCCATGGACTCCCAAGACGTAACTAAAGATTTAAATCATAAAATTTCTTCAAACCTTCACGCATGCTTGTGAGGACATTGTGGGGGCCCCAAGGGGTCCATGGACCATAAGTTAAAAATCACTGCTTTAAATCGAAAGGTGTGTAAGACATTTAGAGTTAATTAAAAATGTGTTCCAAAATTAAATAATTGCATACTTTTTTCTCAATGTAAATAACAAAAGGATTGCTCCTGCTCCTCAAGTTATTTTTCTTAATGGAAATGATTGACAAAATCAATCATTTCCATTGAGAAAAATACCTTAAGGATCAGGAGCAAACCCCAGATCACTTACATGCAAGGAAGCACATCAGAACCAAAACTGCTCATCTAAAAGCCATCTATGTTGACTTGCAGAACAAACTTCTTCTCAATACATTTTCCACTTCGGCTTCTGGCTATTGATTGGCAGGGTGTTTGGAGGACTAGTAAATTATGGAGCAGCAACCTAGGGTTCAAGACTTTTCCTGGTTTTTGGTATGAAAATATTTGTATTGGGTTGATTAAATAGTAAGGAAGAAAATATACACAGTTATAAGTTATTTGCTGAGTGCACCACAGAATTTGGGGGGGAAAGCTTCCTGTTTTAGTCATCATATCTTTTGTATCTAAAACCATCAAGAGGAAAGCAATGCGACAGATTAGAAAAATAATATACTTTATCAAATGATTCTTAAATAAAGCTATCTATGGCATCCATTGCTCTGTCTGCCTATTATTCTGGCTTTATTAGCAGAGTCAACAGAAAGGTTCTTGAGAAATCAATTATTTGAGTACAATTAATTCTGTTTCTTTTTTAAAAAAGAGAAAGGGAAAGAGAAGCAGATTAATTTTATCAAAGCATGTTTGAGGAGGTGTGCAAATCTCATGTCTTATAATTTTAGTAAAATTAGTAGCAACTCTCAAAGAGAAAATCAGCTTTTGCTATATCTCATTATCATTTTCTTCCAACCCCACTATTAGAAAAAGTGATTCTTTCTGATCAGCAGGGATGATTTTTAAATTGATTCTATGTTCATTTGTTTACTTATTTGGTTTAATATAATTTACACTTTTTCCTATAATTGAAGCTGAAATGAATTGTAAATAAGAACATCTTTACCCAAAACAAAATGAACCCATAGAATATCAAACAGAGAACCAAAGAAATTACGTGTAGTGACTAATCAAGCTGAAACTAAGAAAGAAACAAAATCCATGAGGTCGAAAAATTGTAAAATTATATAATTGAAAAGGCAGACCAAAAAGAATTTAAGATCCAGGTAAGCTAGTCTCAGAAGGACATTTCACAATTTAGGACCCGCTACTAAATATCTTATTTCTTTTATGTACAGTTAAGTGTTTTGGATACTTTTATAGGTAATCCTTGATTTATGATTACAATTAGGATCACTGCTAAGCAATGGGGTTATTAAGTGAGCCATGCTCAAATTTTATTATCTTTTTTTTGCCATGGTTGTTAAACAAATCACTGCAGTTAAATAAATTGTCAGTCATTAAATAAACCCGGCTTCTCCCATTGACTTTAATTCTTGGAGGCCATTTGACAAGATCACAAATCGCAACCCCATGACCCCAAGACACTATAACCATTGTAAATACATCTTCTTGCCAAGCACCTGAGTTTTGATCCTGTGATTATGGGGACACTGAAATAGTCAATAAATGTGAGAACCGATCATATCACTGATTTCAGTGCCATTGTAACTTTGAATGGTCAGTAAATGAATAGTTATAAGTTAAAGACTAACTGTATACCATGTTTCCCCAAAAATAAGACCCACCTTGAAAACAAGTCCTAGCCTGATTTTTTGGGGTGGGCCTAATATAAGCCCTACCCTGAAAATAAGCCAGGGGGAATGGACGTGGCCAGCATGGGAAGCGGTAAGCATAAGGGAGCCAACAGTGTTTGGCAACAACCGCAGGAGGTGAAAAGCACGGGAGCTGATGGGAAATGCAGTTACCACTGGCCCCACCCTCTCTGTCTCACTGTCTGCTTGGCCCCAGCTGCAATGGGCCATGCATGTCTTGGCCTCCTTAGTGCAGCACAAATACAAATACCATTAAGCGGCAAGCATGTGGGAGCCAATAGTGTTTGGCAGCAACTGCAGCCCGCCGGCCCCTTGGTGCAGTGCAAATACCATTAATTCCAAGCATGGAGGCAGAGGTGGAGGGGAGAAGACAGGTGATTCAGATGTACCTTGCAGTTACTTGTCTCATGGGAGGTTTGTGCAGTGGTGCCAGCAGCAGGTGAGGCAGAAGCATGGGGAAAGGGTGAGGCAGGCAATCCTGACGCCCCGTGCTATATTCCCAAGTACTCAATAGGTGATCAAACACTTTTTGGCCGGATGGAGAAAGGATGGAGACTCATAGTTTTGTGTGCTTGTAAAGGGGATGGTTTGAAACAGAGTGATTAGGTCTGTTTCAGTGTCCCCTTTACAAGCACATGAAGCTTCATTTCCCTCTGCGTGAAAAGTGTGCAACAGAACCAGGCAGAGGCTGAGGTGATCCCAGTGTGCCACCTATGCCATCCACCAACTCTCAGCCTGCCTGCAGGCCAGCAAACATGCACCCATAGGGGGCATCAGGATTGCCTTCCTCCCCGATCCCCCATCTATCTGCCTCTGCCTGCTGCTGGTGCCACCATGTAAGCCTCCTGCAAGCCTCCCGTGAGTCAGGCAGTTGCCCAGCACATCTGGATCACCTATCTTCTACCCCCTGCCGCTGTCTCCATGCTCAGAATTAATGGTATTTGCACTGCAGCAAGGAGGCTGAGGCATATCTAGAGCTTGGCCCATTGCAGCTGGGGGCAAGCAGACAGTGGGACAGAGAGGGTGGGGCCAGTGGTAACTGTACTTCCATTCCCATCGGCTCCCACGCTTGTCACTTCCTCCACTTAAAAATAATAAAACCTCCCCAAAAATAAACCCAAGTGCTTATTTTCAAGCCCAAAGGAAAATAGGAACAGGTCTTATTTTTGGGGAAACACAGTATGTATACACATGAATATGAATACTCCACATTTTATTCAACTTCTGAGGGCCAGATGGCTCACTCAAAATATTAAGTTTCTATGATTAAAACCTAATCCACTAACAGGTTACCGAAATGTTCAAACTTTAGAATGCTACAGATCTATTCCTATTGAGATAGAAAGTTTGTACATCTCAATTTCTTGCATATGTGTATCTCTTGTTATTAATTGTTTTAATTATTCATAGTTTTTCATAGTTTATGAGTATGTCAATATCAGTAGATACCTTTCATTTATTGAATATGTCTTTTTCTGCTGAAAAGGATGGAATCAATGTTTAAAAACAATTGCAGTCAATACTATGTATGAAAATTTAAACTGATAAATAGGAAGCATTTGTTTTTTGGTAAAACTGTAAAATGAACCTGATTACTTAGAATAAGAAATGACTCCATAGGATATCTAGAAGATGTTTCAGATTTAAAGTACAATATAATGAACAAGGTTTTACCTAAGCATTATTCCCCATTTTTACAACTTCAGATTCCAATGGAGGAAGCTGTTCATTTCTTTCAAAATCTTGTGCCTTTAACAATTGTATTCAATTGTGCAGCATGTGCAACATGGGATGGAGATACTCTGATAACTTCTTTATTGATCTTTCACCTTCCTCCTGGCCATGTACCAGACATGTTACAAAAAAAGCATAAAAAACAATTATTCTCTCTCAGTCTAATTTATCTCACAAGGATATCGTTGCTGGTAGAAAAGTGGACAATATATTATTTGACCCATATATAACTACATTTTCTATGTAGTGATGGTTTCTGCTGCCTCTTTTTATAATTCCACAATAATCCCTTTCTCAGGGCTCTTGGAGAAAACTGTTTTTTGCCTAAAAACTTTCTGCTTCATGTCTCAACTACTTGGTGAAAGCAATTCTGAAATGGATCTTCCCTTTGCTTATTTTCTAATTGTGTAATTAGAGGGCGTTTTTTTCTGTTCTGTTTGTTCTGCTAATCGGCCTGTCACTAAACAACTCAGAAAGCTATTACAATTACTGGCCATTAAAACAACTATGGATAGCTCTGATTTCATGCCCATTTTTTTTTAAAAAAACAACAATTATCTTTTCACAGATGATGCTTGTGACTGAATGAGTTTCAGTACCACCCGAAGTGAATGAATTACATTAGGAGGAGGATCAGGGTGGTAGCATCTCGAGGTTGAAGTCTCCAAAGGTGGGTGTGAAAGGTTTCAATCCTATACAGAGTTATCTGGGAGAGAGCTTCACTGAAAATAGTTTGAATACATGAGTTTAAATTCAGACTCCTTTAGCTGCCATTGTAGGGGTCTAGGAAAACTTGGTATGGCCAGCTCATCATCACCCATTCAACATCACCAAGTCATCATAGGACAGTTCTGAGACTCAATGCAGTATTTCCCCTACCATGCCACTACCATGCCTGTGCAATCCCTAGACCAAAATATTCCCTTCTTTATTAAATTATATTGCCATATGGCCTGAACACCGCTGCTACCACTGAATGAACAGCAGCATAGTGGTGGGAAGGGTTGTAAAAATGGGATGCACCTGGATGCCAATGCTCTGCACTCTGCCCACCTGTTTGCTTGTCCATCTGCCCATCTGCCTGTCCCTCCAGCCGCCTGTGGTGAGTTATCCCCATGGTGAATTAGCCGTGTTCAGTTGTCCTGCAATGACTTGGCAGCAGTGACTTGGCAGAGGTGACTTGGCAATGACGAGCTGGCAGCAGTGAGCTGACCATGCTGAATTGTCCCATTCCACAGTTGCAGACAGATAGATACAGATCCTTTAGCTGTGTTATATATAAACTCAGTGCTATGCAGATATAATAAGCAGGGAATATTTTGGTCTAGGACAATGGTGGTGAACCTTTTAGGCACAGAATGCCTAAAAAGCATGTGTGCCAGTGTGCTGGAAATCTGACAACTTCAGATCTGTCTGAGCTGGAGCAATGGCACACTTGCCCACAGAGAAGGCTGCCATAAATTCACACGCCATAGGTTCGCCATCATGTGTCTAGGAGATTGCATAGACATGGTAGTGGAAGTACTTCATTGCGTGTTGGTTCTTGTTGATTCAGAAATACTACTCTGAGTGTTAGGGAAGTGGTGATATTTTGGAGAATCAAGGGGGTTTATAACCTTGATCTTTCCCAGTTATTTCCCATTCACGTACTATTTAGATCTAACATTTCTTGCAATGCAGTGCTTGTTATGTTTTGTAGTGTAGCATCAAGCTGACAATGCCAAACACTGCAATGAAGCAGGATTGATTTTATTTGTATTTGAATGAAGATAGTCAGGCAGTTCCAGATCTGTAGGCTAGGCTGTTTTAAAACTTCCTGCTGGGAAGCAGTGGATAACCTTTATTGTACTGTTACTAAGGAGATATGTAGACATTGTGAACTGTGAACTGTAAGTATATTGCAATTGGAGTTGACTTTATATATATATTGGAAAACTTTAAACACAAGAATAAGAATAATACAGATTAAAGTAGGGTGAAAAAGAAAAGAGTGAAAGGAAAAATTAAAGATTTTAATTTTTTAATTTAATTTTTAATTTATTTAATTTGATTTTATTTGAGCTTTTAAATTTTGTATACATGTATTTTTTATTGTTGGCTGTTCACCACCCTGAGTCTTTTGGGAGTAGGGCGGTATATAAATCTAATAAACTAAACTAAACTAAAGAGAAATTAAAAGTTGCAAAAAGAAAAATAGCTGAAAAACAGAAAAGAAAAAAGAAATATATAAAGAAGTGGTTTCCACTTTCTTTACAGCATTTAAAAAGTTACATGGTGACTCTCATCTTTCTAATTATCTTATCAAATCATCACAATCAGAAGTTCATTTTAATTTTTTATGCAAAATGTCCATATGGATTTTTAATCACCAAATAAGGTGTTTTATTTTATAGGCAATCACTCTTAATCAATTATTATTTTTATTTTTGTCCTGACCATTTCTTTTTATTTATTTACTTATTTAGAAATAATCACTGGTTAATCCTGATGTCCTCACATACAGTAAATATGTGCAGACAGTGCATAAATATGTCACCCGCACACATTTGATGGAAGAAAAATCCCCTACCATTATTAATTTCAGTGGAAATTTTCAGTTTTCATTGATAAATTGTGAAGCTGAGCAACATGTGTTTATCACCTCTCTCTCAAATTTATTTATTAATTAAATATGTTATGTCCTTATAAGGACATCCACCGGGGATTGGTTGATTCCACTTTCCGGCGCCGATCTAACAAATATATATGTCAAACTTGCTCCTTTTTATAAGCAATCGTATTAAATCCAAAGAAATTTTCTATTTGTATGCTGCAATAAATGAACATAGTCATAGACTCATCAGAAGGTATTTTTTCTGAAGAATTAAAAGTTGCAGTTTGCTTTCTGAGTAAATTAGAGACATTAATGAGAGAAGTTGGAACTGCTAGATTAAATATAAAGTCATTAACAATAGAGTGAATCATAAAGATAAATATGAGAAACATTATATTAAAAAAAACTCTTCCTTAAGAAAAATTGGAATTACTTAAAACACTATAACACTCTTTCTGCTGACTATATTCCATCACTGTTAAAATTCATTCATATTAATCTCTGGGTTGTTCTGGTTTAGATGAGGTGAGCAGGGATTAAACTGAGAGATTCAGGTTCTCTTTTCTTTGGCAGGAGAGAAGTGATGCAAAGCTCCAGACTTCCTGTACTTTTAATTTCTTTCTTTCTTTCTCCGGTAGAGGGATGACTTGAGAAATTTTAATTACTGCAGATCCTCTGGCAGCTTGTGTCAGAGTAGTGCTCTTCGTTTCTTATTGATAGTATTTCTGAGTGAAGTTCTACAGTTAAGCCAGGACAGTTATGGATTTCAAAGAATAGAGACTGAAAAATTCACTAGTGTAGTTATCTTATCTCTAATAGGATAACTCAGTAGTAGTCAGAGGGTATATGTGAGATAAAATGGAATACCCAGTAATATGATCCTGCCTGGCAAGATTCAGAAACATGTGATCACCACACTATAATATTCCTATTTCAGGTTCTAATCATATACAGTATAGGAGTTGTGACCTAGGTTGCAACCATCACCAGAAATCTGTCATCTTCCTAGGAATATTTTGTTCAAAAGCATGCAAACATACAAACCAAGTCCAACATAGTTCCCACATAAATTTTATGCAATGTCAGTTCACTGAGAAATAAAAAAGGAGAGACAATTAAGATGGCCAGTAATCTAATGTCCAGCAGATCAATGGATGATTAAGCAATTTGTCTTAAGAGCTTTTCTTAAAAGAGAAAATGTCATAAAGAAACACCAGTGGGAAAATTTATTTGGAACATTTAGAAAAAAAGGAAAATAATATTGCTTTTGCAGAATACTGATATTAAAGATGAACTAGTAGCCCATTTGATTTAATATGCTCATAGGTTTAACAGTTAAAAGATTTAAGGCAATCTTTAAAATAGGTTTTAAAAAACCTTTTCTGTGAAGTGTCTTAAATGATACTAGAAGAATATACATTATGAATAAGAGAATATTATTTGAGGCTCTTAATGAAGTAAATATTATTTTGTGTTAGCTTTAATCAAAAATTTAATCAAAACAAATACAGAGAACATAATCTAATAGTCTTTCAGTTCTCATTGTATATAAAACTGGGAAAAACATTTAGCCTTATTAAAGTTTTCAGGAAATTAGCAAGTTAATATTACTAAAATATTCTAAATATGTTTTTGGACACATACTGAATTGCTAATCTTTGGATGATACCTTTTTGTTATTGTTGCATTTACTTCTTTATTGTAATGTTAAAAGAGAACGTTTCTTTGGCAAAAAAAGTCATAGTTGAAATTAATATATCTGTGAATCGCTTTAGTTACACTGTGAGAGTTCTCTTACTGTGCCACTTATATGTTTCCAGCTATTTGGGGAGTATATTAGGTGTAATGAGTTTCAACCTTTTTCCCCATAGTATTTACTCACTGAGAATTGGCTATTACTTTGCTCAGAACTTTTTTCCGGTGGAAAAATAGTTTCAACGAAGAGAGAATTAAGTCTCTTTTTCATGCTAACTTTTGTAACTTTCACCAGGCCAAGGTCTGTGCAATCAGATTTAATTCACTGCGGGTGCATGGGCAGTGAGCTGTAGCAAGAGCAACCTTTGCAGTCTCCCAGTCAGAATTTCCCTTAGTTCCAGATCTATAGACTGATTTTGACTTCTCCCAGCCCCCCCCCCTCGCCCGATGATTTTCTAACTCCAATGTCACACCGTATCTGACTAATCTATTGATTTATTTTTCAAATTTATATCCCTACGATTCCATGTAAACCATGCTCAAGGAAAGATCATATCTGTCCTGTACTTTTGTTATTCTAGACATGCCAGATTTTAATCCCCACCACACCTGGTCACCATGCAATTGTTTCTCCTGTAATTATGCTAAACCAAAGTAAGGTTGTTACAAATTGGGAATGATAGCTGATTAGCAACATCCCTTCATTTCATGTTTGCTTTCTTTTTTCAGTTTCATATGGAAACCACTAATATGGGAAAACATTTGGATTAAAACTAGTATGCTGAATATTCATAATGTAATGTCATAAATGTAACATTACATTTATGATGAAAATTGGCTGAAAGGCTATTCAACTCGAGCAGGGGATAAAAGGTGTCCATCACACAGTTAAATTTTGACCAACATGTCATTGCTTGTTCAATTTATTATTATTGTATTTTTACTGTACCTAGTAAAGGAGATTTTTAAGTCCATTCTACAAGTTCTGGGTCTTTTAGAAAACTAACAATTAAGGGAATACTAAATATTTATAAATTAAATAGAAGTTGTCATATCAAAAATTCTGGTCTGTCTCACAACATGGATAAAATGTTAAATAAGTCAATAACTACTTCAAGTAGTCAGCTATACCTTCTGGTCTCTCATTAGTTTTGGCTCTGTTAGGTTTATACTTTTACATTTTTTTTTCTGAAATCAGTTGCAGAATTATGGAGGCATCTGTTTCTTTGCTATGAATAAATGTAGATAATGCTAGAGTATTTTTAAACTGTTTTTACAATTACAGTTATATGCTACATAGGCAAAATATCTAATAAAACCTAGAACATTGTAAAGATCCAAAGAACGGTTGGATCAAGACCTGAGGTAGGAAGTGTTATTCATGACTAATTTAAAACTCAGACCATATGTCTTTTGAATAGTTTTTATCCCAGAGCTATAATTGCACTCAACAATGAACTAAAGGGCCACCATCAGTGAGCGGTTGGACAGCATTACTTGGTCTGCTGTGTGGATGCTTGGGTAGTTTAGGGGAGGGGAATTTTTGGTGGGTGGGGGTATGTTTGGAGATTGTCATGTGTGTTGGGCTTGGTCTCTGGGTGCTATGTGAATTTCGTTGTATGGGTATACTGTGTATATACATACAATAACAATAAACTTTATCAAATTAAAGTAAATTCTACCATTGTTGGTGGTTGTATTCTCTGCATGGCTAAAGATGGAAAAATATATCAATCACAGTTCTCTGTCACTTGAATAATACGTCAAATGTACTTCATTAAACTTGAGGGAGTTTTGAAAACTTTCATCTAAAATAAGGATATATTCATTTACAAAATAGTATAAGAATGGTATAAGAACAGCCTGATGCTTTCCAGATGTGTTGGTTTACGGCTTCCAGTGTTCCCAGCCAACCTAAACAATTACACTTTAAAGACAGATAGTATTCTTTTAAAAAACCCACCAATTTATTATATATTTTTCTTCCTTTTTGAAGCATCCTTGTACTTAGAACTGGTGAGGGGAAAAGCTCCACAGAAGTTGTTTTGATCTATTGAAGCCAGATATCATCCTTTCCATATATACTGGAAATTGAGTGCAAGTGAGTATAAGTAATCAGCATGATGAAGACTGCATAAAACCCTCACAGTGAGTTTAAAATCATCTATTCCTTCAATCCAGAACTTAAATCATGAAAGACTTCTCCTAAAATGTCCAAAGAAGAACTGTGGTGCAAAGTAGCAAAACAAAACGGTACTGAGAATAGTGAGCTACTTGAGAGTGGGAGTAATTTGAATAAATGCCACTCACATCTCCTGAGAGCAAATCTGTCTACCACAAATGTCAGTCAGGGAGACAGTTTGGTGAGAGGAGATGGATCATAAAAAAACAATGGACCTGACTTGTCTTCCCACCAAGACTACGTGGAGCACCAGGATGAAGAACAATGATTGATTAAGAACTGAAACCATGACGATGATTGTTTTAAATTACCATGAATTTTAAATATCCCATTGTTTTTCCTGTGGGATCATCAAATGCTAGTACATGTTTAAATATTCAGTGGATATGAAATGATTACAGGAATAGCAGGAAAGGGGATAGTTGGCAGGTTTTATTCTCTCGGAATTGCTTAGTTTTTTCTGTAAATTCCATCTCATTCAATTAAGATAACAAACAGATATAGTTAGTTATGCCACATGGTTGAAAAAAAAAACCTTTTCCATGGAAAAGATCAATATGCTGATGAAATTATAACAAACTTTATTAGGTAATGAACTTAGGCCATTTTAAAAAGAAAGGCATAGTGATATGATAAGCATATTATTTTTATATAGAAATTCATTAGCTGGTTAATGGTTTAATATGCATAATATCAGTTACATGTTTGGCACATATTATATAACTAAGTAGCTTGGGTGTTCTTTATTGGTGTATGCTGTTTGTATATTTTCTATGGTCAACTGGTTCTAAGTATCCTAGAAGCTGGGTTTAACACCCATAGCTATGCACGTTGGGAGTGAAAGTCTTGTTTATTCAAAACATATGCACCATATGTTTTTCAGACTGTATATATTGTTTAAAGAATAAAGGATTCAATTTTCTCCACAGCTAGACAATAATAGAGTCCCATTTTTCTGAATTTCATTCTGGATCCAACAATTAAGTCTGGATTATTTTCAAAATCACTAGGATTGGAGGCACTAATTTGGGATCTTGGAATCTGAGCTATATATTTTGGTTTCTATAACTTTCTGCATTGCAAAGATTGTCCAAGATTTAGGGCATAAGTATAAGTGAACATAAGGGACACGGTGACTCAGTGGCTAAGACTCTGAGCTTGTTGATCGAAAGGTCAGCAATTTAGCAGTTCAAATCCCTAGTGCTATGTAACGGGGTGAGCTCCCATTACTTGCCCCAGCTTCTGCCAACCTAGCAGTTCAAAAGCATGTAAAAAATGCAAGTAGAAAAATAGGAACCACCTTTGGTGGGAAGGTAACAGTGATCCATGCACCTTTGGCATTTAGTCATGACGGCCACATGACCACAGAGACATTTTCAGACAGCGTTGGCTCTTAGGCTTTGAAACAGAGATGAGCACTGCCCCCTAGAGTCGGGAACGACTAGCACATATGTGCAAGGGAGACCTTTACCTATACCTATAAGTGAATATAAAGGGATTGAGACTTCAATGTGTTATGTTCAGAAGAAGTACTCTATCTCTAAACTATAGTTCTAACTCTGCCCCAACTGAGTTACATTTAAGAGATATATTATTTTCTAGATAGTAAGATGAAATTTAGGGAACTTCTTACTAATTTTTGTTGATTATAATTGTCTCCCGCTGTTATTTGATAGTTGCATAATGTCTTTTTATTCTCAATAGTATTTAATAACAACTTTCTGAGTTTTGGAATGGTGAGACCATAATCCTCATAATCCCTGATTTCTAGCCATGATGATTGACAATGACAGTTACTCCAGCCTAAGGCTATCAGAAAAGATTGAATTAATCTGATATGGAAGTTGGTGCTAATTGGCAGTACATTTCTATACTGTACCCACAAACCTGGGAGTCTAAGTAGTCATATATACTTACCGTTGATACTATTAATGTGTTTTAATAATTATTTTATTAAGTTTAGCATTTTAAACTGCTATTAGGTGCTCTAGATACAGAACTTGAGAGGAGACAATGTTGTGACAGAAGCTTTGCCCTTTCATGCTCACATCACATTATGTTTGTTTGCAACTTCTGCTGTCACTTAATTTCACTCTTAAGCAAATGGATCAGTTATGTTATAATTAAAAGCACTGACATGAGCAGAATAAAAATGGCTAATTTTAATTCATGAGTGTCAATTATATGTAATATATGCCAATAGCTATCCAGTTTCGACCACTAAATTAGTTGAACAACAATATGAAAGCAAAATTACAGTACTCATGGATTCTACTTTTTAAATCAGCTGAGCTAATGTGAAGCTATGGTTGTAACAGGTCCATTAGAAATGATTGCCATTGGCTTTGGAGGCTGCAATTTATAAACCAATACAAGGAATTAAATAAAAGACAATGGATTTTCTCCAGACCTCTAAGTTAGTATTCATTCAAATATTGAGAGCTAACGTATGATTAAAATAAATTACAAATGAGAAAAATCTTTTTACACTGATTCCAATTAAAGCAATATAATTTTCAATTAAATTGTAGCACAAAACATTAAATATGGTTTCAAATGGGCAGATTATTCTGTAACCAATCAAAAGGCACATCTGATTAAAATCTATGGGACTCTAAATTCAATTTATCCTAGCCAGCTACTGCAGGACCAGTAGTTAAAAAGGTTAAAAATGTATAATCCAAGAATATATAGAAGACAACAGATTGCCCAGTTGATTATTAAGGCATGATAACTTTCCTGATCTAATTTTCAAAGAATTTAAGCATCTGTACTGACTGACTGACTAGTTGATAAGTGTCAAAACATTTTAACTATTTGTAGATTTCAAAGTGGATTTTATTCACAGTGTTACAATAAAGGTCAATAGATAAATGTTTAAATAGATAAAATGTTTTAAATTATACCTGAATAATTTTCAGTGCAATCGGGGTTGTTTAAATGGAAGTAAGCATAACTGTAGTGCATTGGGATTTTTCCCAGGAAAGTATATAAAGTATCACAATGTTACTTAAATTTAAAAATTAAATATTTAACATTTTGCCTTTTTTTTCAAAACATAAACCTGGGCATAAGGAAAAGGCCAACAATTAAAACTATTGGTGAAGTTCCTTTCTATGACCACAAATTATGAAATAATTATTTACTAATTCACTGCTTTTCCAAATGGTCATTGCTTTCAACTTTTTTTTAAAAAAATGTGTTTTATCTATGTATGCCACCTCTTCAAAGATCAAAAGAAACTCATAGCTAGTGTAACAATGTGCTATAAATTATTTCCTACTATTTCTATATGCTTGGCAGAATTTCCTGTTTCACTCCTGTTTTACAAAGGCTCTGCTGGCCACACGGTGAAAGAAAATATATCACTAAAATATAGCTCACCTGAGAATCCTTTGCCCTTGTTAAAATATAGAAAAAAGCTAAAATTATTTTTCTAGAATTGAGAAATGAAATAAAGTTCCATCATGTATCTGTCAATTTTTCTAATAATTAACTTGCAATGAAAACATGGTTTTGGTCATACTGATGATATTTTTCAGATTAGTAGGGAGAATTTTACTGACTTCTACTTATTTTTAAAATGCATACATTGTTGAAGTATTGTATTGCAAATGGATGCAATCTGGTCCATGAAAGATTACAATTTTGGGAATTATGGTGCCTGGAATTTGGGTCTCTCTCACATTTGGGACAAAGATGCTTTACATGTATGCTTAGCTAGAATCCACCTTCAGAATACAAAAGAGAGCTTTTAATGTTTGGATATGATATATGATATTATTATATTTATATCCTCTTGCAATCTAACCACTGGCTAATTGTAATTAAAATTAATTCAGTTTAAATAAAAGTACTAACAAATAATTTGTCTTCAACTAAGAATCAGTTGTCTCCCTTTCTTGGCTTCTTTTCTGACCCAGTTTTGTGTATGAGCCAGAGAACATCCTTAATATATTGTAGTTAGATGGTACTTGTCCACTGTTTACTGGAGATGTACCATCTTAAACACATTATATTACAGATGTGAACATCAAATGATGCCAAAGACACTGTCCTGGATAGGGTTAATTGGAAGAAGCTTGTTGTTCTAATGTGCTTTGCGTGACAGGAACCAATTATGATGAATGTTGACATACTGGCAATTGAAACATTAATGTTGCAGATACAGTTGAGGAAGGTTTGGGACAGATCTATAATCACTACCATTCGCAAGACATATTAAGTGGAGTAAAAAAAGAAGATGGATCAATATATGTTTGCTGTTGACAGACAGTCAGAAAACTCCATTATTCATAAGGCTTATGATGATAGAACAGACTTAGAACTTCTATAGATGTAGATACAGAACTAAAAATGTAGAATTTACCTGATATATGAAAATACTTTTCCCAAGATACCGGTATATATCTCAAGTCTAAAAGACTTGCCATAGGTATCAGGATAGGGATATTTGCTCTAGAAACAAGCACTTAAAATCTTCAGATTAGTTAACCAAAAAACCTAACCCATATAAAATATTCTCAGAGAAGCCACTTACTATAAAGTGGAAGCTTTGAAATGATTGATTTGTTCCATTTTCCTGTTTCTTTGTGCCTCTGAGAAATAAAATCTTTGATGCCTGTTTTTAATGCAAATGCAATGATCTTCTCAATATCTGTCTAGTCTGTTTGCTGATGTATCACAGTGTTACTGCCTGGATGGAAAGATTTAGTGGGTTAATAAGCATAAGTGACATCTTGGAATCATACAACTACAGCATCAACACTGCTTATGAAATCAAACAATATTGTCTAATGAACCATTTCATTAGTCATCTGAAAGGAGTGTGCCAAATTGATTGGCCTTACTCTGCTTCAATATGGGCACATAAAATAGGTTTAAACTATACTCATATTGAAACAGTATATAGATGCTCCTCACAGAAGACACATTTTCTGGAATGGTAAACTGAATAATGCTCACAATGGAAGTGATTGTCTAAAATTCCATTCTAAATAATTTGAAAGCTTTTTGTATAACGAAAATTGATGGTTAAACACATGCACCTTTGTTGATACACAACTTGAATTCTGAATGGAAATATATTTAAGAGATAAATTCCTATAATTCCATGTTCTAGTATGTTGAGTGTGACTTTTCAGCAACATCTGGACTAGTGGAAGCTGTTTACCCTTAATGAGGTCAAAGGTTTCCAACGATTCTATTATTATCTAAGGAATTAATTAATCATCACATTAGCCCTGGAGCTCTAACCAATGATATGAAATCTGCGATTTTATAGATATGATTAGATTACAACTCTTATCATCGCAGACTACTGGCCATGCTTATGGATTATGAAAAGTGATCATTTTACAAATTTAAGGCTATAAGTGCCTCAAACCCAATTCTAGCAGATAGACTGTCCAGTTACAGGAATGTTTTAGATATAAAAAATGCAAACCATTTAACAATATTTCTCTTTTTTATCTTTAAACATTTTATAAGGATGTTGCCTGCATGCCTACATGTGTGAATGTTTCAAATGTACTTATTTCAGATTCTTCTTAAGTCTGAAATGCAGTAGATGGAGAAATTAAGTGGCTCCTCTATATTCAAATAGATGGTCCACTAATGGAGAAGATGATTAGAAGGTGATGGATAGCAAGGAGAAACCAGAACTATTTAATTCCTTCATTGCATCTGTCTTTATGCAAAAGGAAAAAAATAACCTATCAAAAGCTGCAAGGTAGGCGACAGAACAGGAATGCAGATTATAATAGACAAGAAATTGGTAAGAGAACATCTGTCTGTTTTGGACAGTTCAAATCTGTGAGACTAAATGTTTTACATCCCAAGGTACAAAATGAGCTGGTAGATGTGACATTGGAACCACTGAATGAAATCTTTCATTGCTCCTGGAACATGAAGGAACTGCCAAAGGATTAAACAAAAGACCCAATGTGGTTCCAATCTTCAAAGAGGGCACAAAAAGGGGACTCAGGAAACTATAGCATGATTAATGACATTAATATCTGGAAAAATCCTGGAAAAGATAATGAAGCAGTGGATTTCTGAGTTTACAGACACAAACAAGGCAATTCCAGGAAGCCAGCAAGGTTCTGTTAAAAACAAATCATACCAGACAAACCTTCTTTGTCTTCTTTGATAAAGTGATTATATTGGTGGATCAGAGAAATGCTGTGGATATATATATTTGAAATTCAGTAAGGCTTTTGACAAAGTAGACCACCGCCTACTTCTTGGTAAAATAGAACAATGTGACATAGACAATGCCACCACCAGATAGATTCACAGTTGGCTGACCAACCACACTTAGCATGTAGTCCTCAATGAAGCTACATCTATATGGAGGGAAGCATGGAGTAGGTATCTCAAGGTTCTGTCTTGGATCCAGTGCTCTTCAACGTCTTCATAAAATATCTACTGCATATGAGATGATAGATGGGGAACTCATCACATTTGCAGATGATACCAAGCTGTGAGGAATTATCAACACATTGGAAAATAGATTCAAGGATCTTGACAGATTTGGGCACTGGGCCCTACCTAACAAGATGCAGTTCATTGATGAAAAAAGTAAGGTCCTTAATCAGGAAAAACCAGATGCATAGGTATAGAATAAGATGTACCTGGTTCAACAGTAGTAGCTGTCAGAGGGATCTAAGTGCCCTGTGGAGTACTAGCTACATATGAGCCAGATGCACCTTGCAGCTGCAAAAAAAAAAAAAGCTAATGCAGTTCTAGGCTGCATAAATTGAGGGATTGCTTCAAGATTATGGAAAGTAATAGTACCATTATATACTGCACTGTATACAGGCTTGGAATACTGTGTCCAGTTTTGGTCAAAAACAATGCTGAGGCCCTTAAAGAATGCAGAGAAGAATAACAAAGATGATAAGTTCTCATGTGGAGGCTAAATTATACAATGACCACCTAAGAGAACTAGTATGTATTCCAGGATAATGTTGCAGGATCCAATCTGAGTCAGGCACCAGGACCAGAAGTCTATTCTTCCAGACTTCCAGACTCATGCTGGAGCCCATCTGCAGGAAACTTCTCACTCTCCAAAATGAGAGGGAGACTTACTGAAGAGTGAGTAGTTCCCTGAGAATGGAGTCCAGCACAAGTCTAAAAGCTTGGAAAAATAAACTTCTGTTCCCAATGATAGACTCAGATTGGATACTGGAAGTAGGTATGTTTAGCCTAATGAAGAGAATACTCGGGAAACATAATAATAATACTTAAAGGCTGTCACAGAAAAGATGGTATTGATTCATTCTCCACAGCATCTAAGGCAGGACTAGGAGCAATAAGTGGAAGTTTGTCAGAAGAAAATTCAACCTGAAATAAGGAGGAATTTTCTGATAGAATGATTAATCCCCCAGAGCTGTGAGTGCTCCATTGCTGGAGGTTTTAAGAAAAGATTGGGCAACCATTTTTCTGGGATGGTATAAGGACTCCTATCTTGGGCAGGGGATTGAACTAGAAGACTTCCAATGTCTCTTTTAGCTCTATGATCCTTTGATTCTGTCCATTTGCTATTTTAATTGCTGAGACTAGAATAGTTAACTTTTTTCTGCATTCGTGAAATTAATTATATTATAAATAGTCACAGCATAGTAAATCTTCTTATTACCCTGTTTCACCGAAAATAAGACCCTATCTTATATTCTTTTGAACCCCAAAATAAGGGCTTGGCCTTATTTTGGGGGGGTCTTATTATTTTGGGGCACATTTGGATGTGGCAGGTGGGGTGGGAAGAGGGAGAAGCGAGGGGAAGGAAGCCCTGCCATGCCCAGTGAGAGAAGTGACGGCAAGAATCACAGCTGCTTTTGCAGCTGATTGAGGCTGCAAAAGTAGCAAGAGAAATGGTGGAGGGGAACCAGGAAGATCAGGTAGACGAGATGCCGGTGGTGAGGGCAGCAGTCGTCGCCTGCCATGAGCGAAATACTGGCTGGAAGTACCCACTGTGCATGAGTGGCTGAACCTGCATCTCGTGGCTGGCCAGGGCGGCCATAGCTTCCCAAGTGTGAGCTTTTCCCAGTCGCTGGACACTGGGCCCTCCCTGCCCTCCGCTTCCGAGCAGAAAGGCTGTTCTTGGTGGGCAGAGCGGCAGCTTCCTCCTCCTCCTCCCTAAAGGATGTGATTTTTTCTTTGACCATTATTTATATACTTTCACAGCATAATGTGATGCATGCTTGCACAAGAATAAATTCAATGTTGTTTATGAAGCTTACTCTCAGCTAACTCGACAGAAATTCATAACAGTAATTAAACATGACATCTTAAGAGTGCTGAAACTGGTACAATTAACAGCCCAACTTTATTTGCTACAGCGATGGGTGTAATTCAGTGGTGGATTCCTCCCAGTTCGGCCCGGTTCTCCAGAGCCGGTAGCGGTGACAATATGACGTCACCAAACCAGTTTTGCACCCCCCCATGCCCCCTCCGTGTTATTCTTACCTTTTATTTGGCCCCACCCCCAATCTCTTACTGCCTCCTGAGTCCCAGCTGATGGCTAGAGGGAAAAAAGCTGTTTAAACTCTTGCCGCAGGGCTTTAAAGTGCCGCCCTGCAGTTGATCAGTGTTAAAAGAAAACAAATGAGTAGACCAGTGCCTGCAAAAATAAATGAGTAGATCAGTGCCTGCAAAAATACATGAATAGATCAATGCCTGCAAAAATAAATAGGCAGATCAGTGCGTGCAAAAATACATGAGAAGATCAGTGCCTGCAAAAATAAATGGGTGGATCGGTTCAGCTCTGCATGGAGTTAAAAGTCTGGTAGACCAGTACCACTGCTAAATCCACATGACCTCCAAGCCATGCCCACAAAATAAGCCATGCCCACAGAACCAGTAGTAAAAAAATTTAGAACCCACCCCTGGTGTAATAGCCAGTGGCATATTAGATATCTCCTCCTGTTCAGAAAGGGGTGAATGTGAAGGCAGAGATCTGTTACGCTACAAAAGTCAGAGAGAGACTGGTGGACTGAATCTACACATCCCACAAGCATGGCAGTTCAGACTTCGAACTCCATATCACCACTGTTGCTATGAGGAGAGCCATGCTGTCAGTTGTGATAGAACTCAGGGTTAAAGACCAAATGAGTGAGCAAAGGCCCAGCTGAAAAGGACTTGATATAGCAATTTGCTTAAGAGAACAGCTTTTGTTTATGCCCATTTTACTCTTCCTGCTGTCACTTGGTTGGTACAGGGATTATGTTTCTGTCATACCTCTTACAGTACTGCAATTAAAGTTGTTGTGGTCCATTGGCTGCCAGCAGAGCTAGCTGCAGAGTCAGACGAGGAGGAGGTGGTGGAAGAACCTGTGCCAGCTTCAGAGCCTTTGGAAGGCTCTAATAAGGAAACAGCATCAGAGGCAGAGCTGGGGCCTTCCATCCTCCCCCAGGTAGACAGGCAGCTGTCTTCAGGGCCTGAGCTGAGTGAGGGGGGAAAACAGATGGGGCCCATCCCAGATGCACACATATGCAGAGAGGAAAAGAGAGAGAGCACAGGAGAACAATAAGCTTGGCTCTCAAGGAAAAGCAGACGTGGACATTAGCCAGCCCCTCCCTGTCTGGGAAATAAATAATAGGAGTGTGCAATTGTCGCAGACAACTGTTCGCTTTTAGGAAACAGCAAGCAATTCAGATGTCTTGGCCAGGTCTGTTGGGACTAATTACATTTGATTTTTGTTTATCCATGTGAATAAAAGACTGTTTGAAAAAGAGTTTGTTTTTACTCATGAGTAAGTGGCTTATGGGTCAGAACAAAAGTTTCTGGTTTTGAGTTACAGACTAGTTTACTTTGCTTATTTGTTTGTTTATATTATATATATATAATAGACTTTGAGTGGTAGAAGCCTGGCCTTTTGGCCCACACTTTTCTTCTTCCATGAGATTTCACGGCTATTATCTGAATGTTTGGATTGGATAGGCAGAATCAGACTGATCCCTGATATTCTGGAACTTCACTATATAACCTTTTATAGATGATAATTCAAGGTCTGAATTGGGCCTGGAAGCTTACTGATAACCCTTTACAGCAACCTCAAGAGTGGCATAGTTCTGCAATAGGAAGTGTCCCCAGCCAGCCTCGTGGATGTTGCTGTCTACACCATTCGCAGCTTCCAAGTTGTCTTCAAAGACAAACCAATATAAAGGGTATTGCAGTAGCCTAGCCTTGTGGGTCATTGTATATTCCAAAGCTTCCTGATCCAGGAAGGGCTATTATCAATGAACTTCAGCAAAAAAATTTCTAGTCACAGGATATACTTTTTACTCACGTGGGAGCCACAAATCCAATTTAATCCAAGTCATGAACCAGGGGGAGTAAAACTCATCAAAAACGATCACCAGGGTCAATATAATAGTAATGGCTAGCCTAACTATTTATAAAGAAATCCAACTTGTTTATTTATTTATTTATTCGAATTTGTATACCACCCTACTCCCAGATGGGACTCTAGCTGGTGAACAGCCAAAATAAGATACAGTAGCATATAAAAGTTAAAAATTGTTTAAAATAAATTAAATAAATTAGGCTAGGAAACAATTTAAAAATCCAACTGTATAAAATATTTTAAAACCCAGTATAAAGAGGAGGTTTAAGCCAGACCAGTCTGTTCAAATAAGAACATTTTTAAGGCGCGGCAGAAAGTACGTAGGACCTGTAATCTCCTTATCTCAGGGGGAGCTCGTTCCAGATGGCAGGTGCCCCCATAGAGAGGGCTTTCCCCCTGGGGCTGCCAGTTGACACTGTTTGACCGACAGCACCCTGAGGAGCCCCTCTCTATGGGAGCAGACTGGTCGGTGAGAGGCTGTTTGTGGCAGAAGGCGGTCCCCGAAGATACCCTGGTCCTAAGCCATGGAGTGCTTTAAAGATGGTAACCAAAACCTTGAAACGCATCCGGAAGACCACCAGGAGCTAGTGCAGCTCGCGCAGGAGGAGAGTCACATGGGAGTGCCATGTTGCTCCCATCACCACCCGCACGGCCGCATTCTGGAACAGTTGGAGCCTCCGGGTGCTCCTCAAGGGGAACCCCATGTAGAGAGCATTACAGTAGTCCAGGCGTGAGGTGACGAGGGCATGAGTGACCATGCGTAATGAATCCCGATCCAGAAAGGGACGCAACTGGCGGATCAGGCGAACTTAATAAAAACTCCTCCCAGCCACTGCCGTCATATGCCCTTCTAAGGACAGCCGTGAGTCCAGGAGGGCGCCCAAGTTGCAAATCCCATCCGTGGGGGCCAATGACTAACCCCCAATAGTCAGAGATGGCGCCAGCTGACTATACTGGGATGTCAGAAACCACAGCCACTTGGTCTTGGAAGGGTTGAGTTTGAGTCTGTTCCTCCCCATCCAGATCCATACGGCCTCCAGGCACTGGGACATCACTTCGAGGGCATCATTGGAGTGGTCTGAGGTGGAGATGTACAGCTGGGTGTCATCAGCGTACTGATGGTACTTCACCCCAAAACCACAGATGATCTCACCCAGCGGCTTCACATAAATGTTGAACAGAAGGGGCGAGAAGACCGATCCTTGCGGCACCCCACATACAAAGGGCCTCGGGGTCGACCTCTGGCACCCTGACAACACAGACTGCGACCGGTTGGAGAGAAAGGAGGAGAACCACCGTAGCACGGTGCTCCCCACTCCTAGCCCCTCCAACCGGCGCAGCATGATACCATGGTCAATGGTATCAAAAGCCGCTGAGAGGTCTAATAGGACCAGGACAGAGAAACAACCCCTGTCCCGAGCCCTCCAGAGATCATCCACCAACGCGACCATGCTGTACCCAGACCTGAAGCCCAACTGGAACAGATCTAGATAAGTCGATTCATCCAGGTACTGAGACAGCTGTCGCGCAACCACACTCTCAACAACCTTCGCAACAAAGTGAAGGTTGGAGACAGGACGATAATTTACCAACAATGCCAGGTCCAGGGAAGGTTTCTTGAGGAGGGGCCTCACCACCGCTTCCTTCAGATCAGTGGGGAAAACACCCTCACTCAAAGAAGCATTTTTAATCCCCTGGAGCCAGCCTCGTGTCACCTCCCGGGAGGCCAGCACCAATCAGGAGGGACACGGGTCCAGTAAACATGTGGCTGCGCTCAGACTGCTCAGTATCCTGTCCACGTTTTCCGGAGTCACAGAGTCAAACTCTTCCCATATAATATTCTCAAGGCCTGCCCCAGTCACCTCCCCTGGATCTACCCACTCGGAGTTAGAGTCCAACTGTTCCCAAATCTGAGCGGTTTTGTCATACAGATATTGTACAAAGTCCTCAGCTCTACCCTCCAAGGGGTTCTCCCGTGCCCCCTGTTGGAGCAAGGAGCGGGTCACCCTAAACAGGGCAGCTGGGCAATTATCTGATGATGCAATAAGAGCAGAGAAGTAACTCCTCTTCTCCGCTTTTATCGCCACTAGGTAATTCTTAATATGAGCTCTTACTAGTGTCTGGTCGGATTCAGAATGACTAGCCCTCCAACTGCTCTCTAGGCGTCTTTTCCGGCGCTTTATCTCCCTCAGCTCCTCAGTATACCAAGGAGCCAGGTGAGATCGGTGCTGGGTCAGAGGCCGCAAAGGCACAACTCGGTCCAAAGCCCTGGCGGCCGCCTCATCCCAGGCGGTCACTAAGTCTTCGGCCGAGCCGTGTGCCAGAGCCTCAGGAAATGGCCCAAGCTCCATCTGGAACCTATCAGGATCCATCAGGCACCTGGGGTGGAACCATCTCACCGATTCCGTTTCCCTGCAGCAAGGTGCGGCGGTTCGAAGGTCTAAGCGAAGGAGAGAGTGATCTGACCATTACAAGGCTTCAATCGCTATATCCCCTATCTCAAGATCACTCAACCACTGTCCAGAGACAAAAACCAAGTCCAGCGTGAGTAGGCCCACGTGAGTAGGGCCATGAATTAACTGGGTCAGGTCCATGGCCGTCATGGAAGCCATGAACTCCCGAGCCATCTCAGATGTCTCACTGATTGATGGCAGGTTAAAATCCCCCATGACCATAAGCATGGGGGTATCAACCACCACTGCAGCAATAACATCGAGCAGCTCGGGCAGGGCCGCTGCCACATGGCAGGTAGCCAGGTACTTGAGTAGCAGACCCAACTGCACCTTATGACCCCACTTCACAAGGAGGGACTCACAGCCAGCCGTCTGAGGAACAGTGGCCTGCCTCGGGGCAAGACCCTCATTTATAACAATCGCCCCTCCCCCGCCCCTCCTCTGTGACCTTGGCTGATAAAATGCACAAAAACTTGTTATTGTTTAGTATACTGTAAGTTGTTCTCATCATGCCAGCTTCAAGGCATGAGTTCAATATTTTACAGCATCTCCATCTGACCTTATAATAATAATGTTCAATCATCATCAGTGTATTAATGATACCTTAGATTAAACCAACAGATGACATTCTTCAGCTGGTTTCATATAGTAGCTAAACAACATTGGGGAAAGAAGTGGGAGAATGTTATATAATACTGAAGTAACCAGGTGCTCCATGACTATCCATTCAGGTCTGAACAGAACCATTACAGAACAGTGGCTTTCTACTGCCAATCCTTCCAGGTGGTCCAGGAGTGAGTCCTTCCCTTGTTGGGAGAGAAATTTTCAAAGAGCCTGTCTACTTTCTGGTCTTCATTCTGCCCCAGTCATTGGTTCTGATTTTTGAAGACCTGCCTTTAATCTAACATTTCTTGGAAATCTCAGATGGGTCCTCCGTTTTTGAAAGATGTTCACATAAAATGACTAGAAGAACATTGTGGGTTTCAAAGTGCCAAGCATTTTACAGGTTTCTAAACTAAAAAAGTAAAACTCTTGTGTACATTCTCTGGAGTCTTATAAACTTGATACATGAAAGGGAACAAGTATCAAGGCTTCAAATCATACCAACCTAAAGAGAAATTATTACAAAAATAGCTATCACATTACTTTATCAGCAGTGAGAACTAGGAGCAATTATTTATTTTAATTGGTCTCCAAGCATACATTTCCAATGCAAAAGCATCACAGTAATGCATATCAACAGACTGATGCATAATCAGTTTTAAAAAATCCATCAGAACTGAATATGTATCATACAGAAAAATTCATTGATCAAAGAACAACCTAATGTTGTATGTAAGAAGGATTCTTAGTAAGTTTTTAGAACGGTTTTTCTTGTAAAGCACACAGTCATTGGGAGCTGAGTGGCATAGATGTCACCATCATCGTCATTGTTGTCATCATCATTGTCATCTACTTGCAACTGTACACACACCCCTTTGAATAAGACACACGTGCATATAGATTTTTATTCAATTAACAGTAATAGTTCAGGCAACATGCATCATATAATTATTTGCATGTTTAGCAAATATTTGCATATTTGCTTTGATAAAAAAGCAATCTCCTTTTTTATGTACACATTTTTTTAGGCTTGTACATTTTATTTCAATGGAACAACAAGCAATGGGTGGTAACTGACCAGCAAAACTTTTTTGTAACCATTCATTGGGTTTGTCCTGTAACAGCATCATACTGTGCCGAGAACAACCCTTTATCTGAACAGATTCTACAGAAGGGCATCCATTCTCAGTTATATTCTGAAAAATGGCAAGAGCAGAATATTAAGCAGATGGTCAAGTCTTCCAATTTGGTAGGAAGTCTTCATTTGGAGTAAAGTTGTTAATTACTATTATTTCTATTAATCAGATGCAGGATGCTCAGGAACACAATAGAAAATTTCTGTTCCCTTCATATTCTACTGAGAACATCTATCAAGATTCTGTGGTAGAGATAGCTGGGACTGAATATATTATTTTAATTTGACCATCTTGCAGTTCAGGCAACTCTGAGTGACTTAGATTAATTTGTTGCATCAGGATAGATTAATTTGCTTAGTTTCTATGAATTTAAATTCATTTGGCCTCATTTTTAGGACTAAAACAGAAAAGAGCTGGAAGGGACCTTGGAGGTCTTCTAGTCCAACTGCCTGCTCAAGTAGGAGACTCTATACCATTTCTGACAACTACTTGTCCAGTCTCTTCTTAAAAACATCCAGTGATGAAGCACCATCAATTTCTGAAGGCAAGCCATTCCACTGGGTACTTGTTTTCACTGTTAACAAAATTTCTCCTTAGTTCTAAGTTACTTCTCTCCTTGTTTGATTGCTGCCATTGTTTCTTATCTTACCTTCTGGTGCTTTGGAAAGTAAGTTGATCTCCTTTTCTTTGTGGAAGCCTCTCAAATATTGGAACACGACTATCATGTCACCCCAATCCTTCTTTTCTCTATACTTGTTGTTAGTTGTGAAGTTGTGTCTGACCCATCACGACCCCATGGACAACATTCTTCCAGGCCTTCCTGTCCTCTACCATCCCCCGGAGTCCATTTAAGCTCATGCCAACTGCTTCAGTGACTCAATCCAGCCACCTCATTCTCTGTCGTCCCCTTCTTTTGCCTTCAATATTTCCCACCATTAGGTTCTTCTCTAGTGAATCCTTCCTTCTCATTAGGCGGCCAAAGTATTTCAGTTTCAACTTCAGGATCTTGCCTTCTAAAGAACAGTCAGGGTTGATCTCCTCTAGGACTGACTGATTTGATCATCTTGCAGTCCAAGGAACGTGCAGGAGTCTTCTCCATCACCATAGTTCAAAGGCCTCAATTCTTTGGCACACAGCCTTCTTTTTAGTCCAACTTTCACAGACATACACTGCAATTGGGAAAACCATAGCCTTGACTATACACACTTTTGTTGTCAGGGTGATCTCTCTGCTTTTTAGTATGCTATCTAGATTTGCCATAGTTTTCTTCCCCAGGAGCAAGCGTCTTTTAATTTCTTGGCTGTAGTCCCCATCTGTGGTGATCTTGGGGCCCAGGAAAATAAAATCTGTCACTACCTCCCTTTCTTCCCCATATATTTGCCAGGAATTGAGAGGACCGGATGTCATGATCTTAGTTTTCTTAATGTTGAGTTTGAAGCCAACTTTTGTACTCTATTTCTTGATCTGCATCAAGAGGCTCTTTAGTTCCTCTTCACTTTCTGCCATTAGAGTGGTATCATCTGCATATCTGAGGTTGTTGATATTTCTCCTGGCAATCTTAATTCCAACTTGTGATTCATCTAGCCCCACCTTTCTCATGATGTGCTCTGAATATAAGTTAAATAGGCAGGGTGACAGTATACAGCCTTGCCAAACTCCTTTCTCAATTTTGAACCAATCAGTGGTTCCATGTTCAGTTCTCACTGTTGCTTCTTGACCAGCATATGTTTCTCAAGAGACAAATAAGATTTCCCATCTCTTTAAGAACTTGCCACAATTTGTTGTGATCCACACAATCAAAGGCTTTAGCATGGTCAATGAAGCAGAAGTAGATGTTTTTCTGGGACTCCTAGCTTTCTCCATGATCAAGTATATGTTGGCAATATGATTTCTAGGTCCTAGCCATACCCAATTCCTGAAACCATTCTTCTTTTAGCCTCTTCAGTCTTAATTATCTTACTTGCTCTTCTCTGCATTCTTTCCAAAGTCTCAACATCTTTTTTATGATGCAGAGACTGAAACTAGATGCAGTGTGATCTTACTAAGGTTTTATAAAGTGGTACTAATACTTCATGTGATCTTGACTCTATGCCTCTATTTATGAAACAAAGGATTGCATCAAACTGTAAGATAACCACAGCATTTCCCCCCCTTTCAGATGTAATTAAGGGGCCATTGACTGATATTTACATATTCTTTGGCGGTTTTCATTGAAAACCTCTCACATATTCTAAATGCAAAACTGAGTGTGCTAATCATGAATACTAATGGAAACAAGAAGATAATTTAAAAAAAAACACTGTTGAATTCTAAGTCCTTTTGAAGGTTTACTCAAGAACGATATCTGTCTGCTTAACAGAAATATAGATTGTGATATATTTTTAAAACAGCAGGTACCAATTACATTAACAGACAAACAATTTTAAAAAGCAGAAGTTTGATCCTTAGTTACTCTGAAGCATTGTGTGTAGAAATGTAAATCTATCTTCGGGAAATCTATTCTCAGGTTAATTTAGGATCGCTTAGCAGATGATGTGAGCATCTGGGAAGTAAAGTGCCTATTTTGAGAGTAATTCACCCAGCTCATAATGTTGGCAATATGTGCACTGATGCGACGTTAAACCTTGTTTGTATATTTCCCAACGTAAGTCCATTAGCTGCTTAGAAATGGAACTACATGTTCATTCTCAAATAAACAAGAAAAGAGAACCATGAAGGGACAGCTATCTTGTGTTGTTCTCATTCTAAGTAAAATGTCACTGGATATTTACTTACTTATTACATTTATACACTTTCCTCCATTTCCATCTTGATTTCCCTTCCTACATGGAAGGAGGTCAGAAAATTATAAGAATCTGGATAAAAGCAGTTGTTGGACAAAAAGAAAAAGAGAGAAAGGAAAGGAAACAATCATCATATATAAAAGAAAAAAAAGAAAATAAATAAAGATGGCCCTTGTGAAAACTTAAAGTATAATTATGTAATATGCAAATATTCTTATAGAGAAAAAAAATAACAGAATAACAGAGTTAGAAGGGACCTTGAAGGCCAACCTGTACTCAGGCAGGGAATTCTGTATCATTTCAGACAAATGGTTATCTAATCTCTTATTAAAAATCATTGTTGAAGCATCTACCACTTCTGTATAGGTCATGTTTATACAATGTTATAAATAATTAATTCCCTAAGTAAATGAGATATCTAATAGCAATAACAACAGCACTTAGACTTATATACCGCTTCACAATGCTTTACTCTCTCTAAGTGGTTTACAGAGTCAGCATATTGTCCCCAACAATCTGAGTCCTCATTTTACCAGCCTTGGAAGGATGGATGGCTGAGTCAACCCTGAGCCTGGTGAGATTCAAACTGCCAAACTGCTGGCAGGGAGCAGTCAGCAGAATTAGCCTGCAGTACTGCATTCTAACCACTGTGTCACATCACTCGCACTACTCCCACAATAACAGCAATCCCACTATCACCATAACTAAGATATCACAGTACAGAAAAAGAGGTGATGGAAATTAAGACAATCGGTATAAGCACTCAAATAATACCGTAATACCTTTATCATTTTGGGTTCATAGATGTAATTTACTCCACAATAAATCTGAAAGAAATTAGGTCATTTTTTATGTCAAAAAATCCTACCCTGATTAGGTAATTCCTTGATTGCCAGAAACAATCAAGAAATTAAGAGTTTATTCATCAGCCAAAAGATTGTTTGGTTGGAAAACTTTGCCTTGGAACCCATAAGAAAATAATAAGGGAAAATCTGGGCTTAATATTTAAGAAATCCTGCCCTTGCAGGCGTAACACCAACATTAGACATATAAAGCAAATATTGATGTGTCAGTAGAATCTATTTTTATACTTTCTGACTGACTAAACTGGTAGATTTGTAAATACAGCATCATCCTTTTACTGAGACCAACCACATCCAGGGGTACATCTATTCAGGCTGTGGTTGGCATTATTAGTAACATAGCTCTATGTAACACAAATGCTAATATGGTTTCTGGAAATGCTGTATTTCAGCCTTGCTCAGAATCACAGTTGGGGGTTGGTAATGCCAAATAGAATCTTCTTCCTAGGGTATTCCTGCAAGTGCAAGGTCTGCTTCTCATATCATTGAATGCCACTTCGTACAGTCAGCTGTATTTGCAGACCTGCTGCTTGCATATCTTGATAATGCCAAATAGAATCTCAGTGCAAGTTAATATGTATGCCATAAATAATACTGCTAGACCTGGTGTATGAACAGGTTACTATGAGATGCCAGAATAATTACTTTCTTGAATCTTTCAGTATGAGCAAATGATATCCCATTCATAATACCATTTAGCCTCTTGCATCATATGTTCTTGCAGTATATAATAAACATTAAAATGAATGAAGGTAATAGTGTACGTGTCTTCCTTTTTTTCTTCCTTTAGATCATTTATTACTTCAAATGCCAAAATTTGCTACTAAACAATTCATGTTCATATAAAACTAATTTCTTGAAAAAATAAATGTATATGAATAGAATGAGGTTCATTATCACAGTTATGCTACTGTGTTAGTAGCATAACTATCATTAAGTTTACTACTTTGTCAAGCACAAGCTCTGGTCTGATATAAAGTAAGTCAGGAATGCTTTATTGACCACAAAGTGTAATATACTATATCTGATAGAAGGGAGAGAGAGAAAGGTAAAGTGATGCAGGGAGGATTGTGAATATTTAGTGAGGTAAGTGGAGATTGCCTCAAAAATTGGCAATCAGGCATCAATAATGTAACTGACTAGTTTCCTCAAGTTTGCCATCTTGATGTCAGAAGAAAGATATTAGCTTCCCAATAGCCATTTTATTTTTCTAGAATGTTGAGGGTAAAGCTTTTGAATTTTTTTTTAAAGAGAATAAAATTTTATTTGCAGAAAGAGCTGCCCAGCTTCTCATTACAAGCTAGTGAGAGAACAATTGTCTTCGATACTATACAATTTTGGCAATCATATTCTACAAAGTTATCACTGTAACATGAATGTTTAAGATGTTATTATAGTTTGCCAGGACAAAAATATTGCTGCTTTGAACGAGGGAAAATTGTGTCTGAAGATACACAATTTTCCCTCGTTCAAACAAACAATAGCCACAAGGGAATCTTGCCAAAAGGTTTTGTGAAATGACTTTTTATTTCAAAGAGGTACCATATTGGAACTTAGAGAAAACATACATGTCAATATTACAAAATGGAATTCTAAGGAAAACAAATGGTGTCCGTCTCCCCCAGAATACTCTGTGAGAAAATTTTTTAAATAATCAGCCAATCCTAAGTAAGGGAAGAAGGAGTTCAGTCATTTTTACTCTTTAGCACTCTGTGCTAGCACCATTATACCTGTGGGATACGAAGACAATATTTATGACAAAATATGGATGAAATTAACCTGTAATAACATTGTCTTTCTCTTAGGAATTGCAAATTATTTTGCTGCTGAACTAATCAGCTCGATAATTGTTGTTGGTTATGAGACTCAGAGGAAAACCTTGATTATACTGAGAAAAGAATGTATGTGTATGTTTAGTTATAATATGGCAGCTAATGCAGATCAACTTCCTCATTTATAAGAAATTTAAAATTTATTGTTATTTATAAATAGTATTTTAATTGTATCTATTACTACTGTATTATTTTAAATATTAAGCAAATTATTAATAATAATTGTACCAGGAAACACTACTTATATTATTATAAGTATATTTCAATACACTGCTGGTAACTTCTAATTTGTGGGAATCAGGCAGAAGGATGCTAGCTTGCAAGATCATAGTGTAGAAAGTTAGCATCCACCCCTTTCCTAGAAGAATGAAATATTTTGGGAAATATTAAAAAGGCAGAATATATTTCCCTAGATGAGAAATGGAGCAACATGTTTTAAAGACAAAGCAGCTCCCATCTTCCTGCCTCCACCCTTTTGTCAATGGGCCAGAGGCAGAAACCCAATCCTTTGTCAAAGAACCATAATCTGCAACACAATAGGACCCATTTAGCAACAGAAACTCACCACATGGCACCTGGGAAGATTACATCAGCCAGCAAGGCTAGCTAAGACCCCCACCCCCTAGGAGTCTGACAACCAATCAGGATATTCTTTCTGGGCTCCAGGAAGTTCAAAGCCAAAGAGGACATAAAACCCGGGGACTTGCTGCATTTCGGCCCTTTTCTGTTCAGGAAGTTGAACCATGTGATCCTGTCCACCATTAAACCATCTTTCCAAGCAGTCTCCATGTTTCCGGTGTCTTTTTCCCCAGAAGGATATTTCTTCTAACAATAGTTAGAATAGCAGTAGCATGCCTGAGGTGAAAACTAGTTTGATTTTATGTATTGGCCTAGCATCCAAAGTGAGTTTAAATTGTTCAGTACTTTCCTTAAGAACTATTAGGGAATATTGCATGATGTAAGTTGCAGTCTACTCTATATCATGTTTTGTACTAAAAAGCGTTATGAAAAAAAAAAGTTGATTGACCAAAACTATGATGAATATCAAGGACCAATATCTGAATTTCCATAAGGTGATAATAAGGCTATTTAGAAGATTGCAATTAGAAGGATAAATAGATCTGAATTAGAGAGTAAAATAAAGAAAAATAGACAATTGCATAACTGAAATTAAGAAAGGGAAAGGATGCAATAGATCTGGATGAAGATGGCCTGGTCCTATGGAGTGGAACTAATGAAGTTTAATTACGTATGAAAGAACTAGCTGATTATTTATTTATTTATTATTTATTAGTTCGATTTATATGCTGCCCTTCTCCAGAGACACAGGATGACTTACAATGCATTAAGCAATAGCCTTCATACTTTTGTATATATCTCCTTAGTAGGGCTTTTGCCCACCCCCTCCAAGCGGTGTTCTTTTTTATACAAAGTCAGCTTATTGCCCCCACAATCCGGGTCCTCATTTTACCTACCTCAAAAGGATGGAAGGCTGAATCAACCTTGAGCCTGGTGAGATTTGAACTTGCAGTAATTGCAGGCAGCTGGCAACTAAGTGCTTCTTTAACAGCACTTAGTCCACTGCACCACCAGGCTCTTTTTGGGAGGATCAGAAAGCATGAATCTAAGTTGTGAATATATATGAAAGTAGGAATCCATCTTTGAGTGATAGTTTCATTTTACACACTCCTGAATTATGATAAAAAGAGCCTGGTGGCACAGTGGACTAAGTACTGGGGCTCCCGAGAATGTGGACAGGATTCTGGGCAGACTTAGCACTGCCACATGTTTATTGGACCCATGTCCCTCCTGGTTGGTACTGGCCTCCCAGGAGGTTACATGAGGCTGGCTCCAGGGAATTATTAATGCTTCTTTGAGTGGGGGCTTCTTCCCCTTCACCTTGAAAGAGGCGGTGGTGAGGCCCCTCCTCAAGAAGCCTTCCTTGGATCCAGGTGTATTAGAGAACTATTGTCCAGTCTCCAACCTTCGCTTTGTGGCGAAAGTTGTTGAGAGTGTGGTGATGCTACAACTTCCCCAGTTCCTGGATGAAGTTGTCTATCTAGATCAGTTCCAGCTGGGCTTCAGGCTGGGGTACAGCACAGAACGGCATTGGTCGCATTGGTGGATGATCTTTGGAGGGCCCGGTATAGGGGTTGTTCTTCCGTCCTGGTCCTATTAGATCTTTCAGCGGCTTTTGATACCATCAACCATGGTATCATGCTGCGCCGGTTGGAGAGACTAGGTGTAGGGGGCACCATGTTGTGGTGGTTCTCCTTGTTCCTTTTGACCGTACGCAGTCTGTGTTGGCAGGGGGTCAGAGGTTGACCTCGAGGTGCCTTGTTTGTGGGGTGCCACAAGGGTCAGTCCTCTCACCCCTTTTGTTCAACATTTATGTGAAGCCACTGGGTGAGATCATCCGTGGTTTCGGGGTGCAGTTTCATCAGTATGCTGATGATAGTCAGCTGTACATCTCTACCACGGACCATTCCAGTGATGCACTTGAAGTGATGTCCTGGTGTCTGGAGGCCGTGCTGATCTGGATGGGGAGAAACAGGCTCAGACTCAAGCCCTCCAAGACTGAGTGGCTGTGGTTTCTGGCATCCTGGTATAGCCAGCTGGCTCCAATGCTGACTATTGGGGATGAGACCTTGGCGCCCACAGAGAAGGCCCGCAACTTGGGTGGCCTCCTGGATGTGCGGCTGTCGCTAGAAGAGCATGTGACGGCTGTGGCCAGGGGGGCTTTTTATCAGGTTCGCCTGATTCATCAGTTGCGCCCCTTTCTGGACTGGGACTCCTTGTGCACAATCACTCATGCCCTCGTCACTTCCCGTCTGGACTACTGTAATGGTCTCTACATGGGGGTCCCCTTGAAGAGCACTCAGAAGCACCAACTGGTCCAGAATGTGGCTGCACAGGTGATTATGGGAGCGACTTGGCGCACCCATGTAACACCCTTCCTGCATAGCTGCACTGGCTTCCGGTGGTCTTCTGGGTGCGATTCAAGGTGGTGGTGACCATCTTCAAAGCGGTCAATGGCTTAGGACCCAGGTACTTACGAGACTGCCTTCTGCTGCCGATAGCCTCCCACCGGCCAATACACTCTCACAGAGAGGGACTCCTCAGGGTGACGTCGGTCAAACAGTGTCAACTGGCAGCCCTCAGGGGGAGAGCCTTCTCTATGGGGGCACCTGCCCTCTGGAACGAATTGCCCCCCGTGATACAGATGATCCCTGAGCTACGCACCTTTTGCCGTGCCCTCAAGATGCTATTGTTCCAACAAGCTGGGCTGGCCTAAACATGATTTTTAATTGGGGTTTATTTTTTAATAATTAGGGCCAAATTGTTTAATATACTTTTAAAATTGCTTTTAAATTTTGTATTGTGTTTGTTTTATTGTTGGCTGTGCACTGCTGTGAGTCCTTCAGGAGAAGGGCCGTATAGAATTAAATAAATAAAATAATAATAATAATAATAATAATAATAATAATAATAATAATAATAATAATAATAATGTACTTAGTTGCCAGCTGCCTGCAATTACTGCAAGTTCAAATCTTACCAGGCTCAAGGTTGACTCAGCCTTCCATCCTTCCGAGGTAGGTAAAATGAGGACCCAGATTGTGGGAGCAATAAGCTGACTTTGTATAAAAAAGAACACCGCTTGGGGGGGCCAAAAGCCGTACCAAGCAGGTATATACAAAAGTGAATCTCCAGAGAAGGGCGGCATATAAATCCAACAAACAAACAAACAAACAAACAAATAATGGAAGATATCAGTTTGGGGAGAAATTGTGCAACATTCTGAATGAATGTTATCCAGGGGAAAAATTACTCTGTTTGATGACATGAATTAATAGGTGAGAACAGTACAAGAGAACATAGAAAATGTGACTAGGCTATTTGGAAAGCCTACTATGAATAAGAAAGCCTTTCATTTGGAAAGCTAAGTATGAGTAAGAATGGTGACTATTTGATGAATATTTATTACAGGGTCTTCAAACATGGCAGCTTTAAGACTTGTCTACTTCAACTCCTAAATTTGAAGACCTCTGATCTATTACAATAGTTGCACATATATAGAAATCTCAAGAAATTATTCCAACATTTTTGTGAAGCTATGCATTTTCAGGCATCAATTTTTCTGCAAGCATTTCTAATTAATTTCCATATATTATAGATTCAGCATGGGTACTAGATGTGCTTTATTTTTCCTTATTTCTATAAAACCTTTTATGAGTAATATCCTATTTACATCTATTCAATAAACTTAGTCTATAGAATTGGACAGGAACATGTTGTCCTAATCCAACCTTTCAAAATGGCTGCCCTTTTATCAATTTCTAATAGATAACAATATAAGCACTTATTTGAATTATAGTAGGTTCTTCCTGAAAATGTATCTGGTTCCACTGTCAAACTGATTGGATTGTCTTTTTTTTTTTTTTTAGAATCTAGCTGAAACTTCCCCTTTTGTGACTAAAATTTAAATTAATACTGCTCTAGGCCATCAAAAACAAAGTTTTTGCTCTCTTGTATGGGACAAATCTTCAGAGATAATAAGAGAATTATAGTATCATTTCTCAATCTTTTCTTTTTCAGGCAGTACATCCTAGATCCAGTATCCTTATTAGGATTTGTTTCCTGTGATATACAGGAGTTACTGCTATCTCTTTAGGTTTCTTTGATTCTTAGATATTATAGGGAAACAAGTAATTTCAACAGTACCTACTTCTAAGGATACATCTAGGGGTAAAGCCATATGCATTTTTCATTAATAGAAAACGTAAACACTTATTTCAATATAAGGAAGATAGCAGGACAATTTCCGAATTTATTATAATTAATTCTGGAGGGGAGACATAAGTTCCTACTTATCTTTCAATATTTTTCCAAGTTGTATTATGCATTGAGCCTAAACTCTTTCTGATTAGCCATAATACCCCCACTGTAGATTGAGTATATTGTGGGAGATGAAAAGCTTAATCCTAACACTTTATCCATAACAGAAATAAATAGAAAGTCTGCTCAAATGCATGAAATAAGTCTTGGGTTTTTACTCTACTGCTTTTCTTCTTGTCTCCACCAAAATCATTACATGTGGCCTCCATGTCATAAAAATTGACCTATTATATTAATTCATGCAGAAATGTGCATGAAATATATCTGAAACTGTAATAGAGGACTACTCCAGCATGTGATAAAACAGCTTACAGATAAAAGCTGTTCTTACTGTTTTTTCCCCACTATAAGAAAGCAAGAAGGCAGGCAGAGAAAAGAAACTGGCAAGTTGGAAGACCAAATGAATATAAATCAACCCATTTATATTCAGAACCTAAGCATTCATGTCAGGGTCCAATTAAAATCAAAGCTCAAATGTTAATAAAAAATGCCTACAAGTCTTTTAACAGTCTCATATATTATCAAATTGGTAAAGGAAATAAATGTCTAAAAGAAGATTAATACTGTCTTCCCATTTTAAATTCACAAATTGCTGAAGTTTGTGAGTGATGAGCAACCTGATGGAAAGAGTGTTCATCAAAGCAGGCAGCAAACCTCTTGCATCTAGGGCAGAGTACATTTTTTAAAAAGTAAAAACAGAAGAAAACCGGATACATAACATATACTTTCTTGTTAAAAGAAGTGAAAATAATAGTATCATTGGACCAATAAGATCTAACTGCAATATTCTATGAAAATTCTACATCAAGTCGGAAAACACATGGAGCTTATTTTACTTGGCTTGACTAAGGAATTTAAAGCTGAATAATTTGTCGTAACAACTTGGCTGCAGGAACACCTGAAAATTCCTTTCTTTGGTACGGTAGGTCTTTCTGCTACTTCGCCCTTCAGAAAAGCAACTGCTAATAATTTTCCTTCCTGCAGATGGGTTTTCCAGGATGTATATAGAACAGAACAGAACAGAACAACAGAACAAAAAGAACAGAACAGAACCGCATTGCATCGCATCATATAGAATAGAATAGAATAGAATAGAATAGAATAGAATAGAATAGAATAGAATAGAATAGAATAGAATAGAATAGAATAGAATAGAATAGAATAGAATTCTTTAGTGCATACGCTCTCATAAAAAGTATCTTTTACATAAATGTATCTTGTACATAAAAAGACAAGATACATTGATCACGAATCATAAGGTATAAGATTTATGATAGTCATAGAGTACAAATAAGCAATCAAATCATACTAGGAAACAATATAAATCGTAAGGATACAAGCAACAAAATTACAGTTGCAGTCATAAGTGGGAGGAGATGGGTGATAGGAACCATGAGAAGACTAATAGTAATAGTAATGCAGACTTAGTGAATAGTTTGACAGTGTTGAGGGAATTATTTGTTTAGCAGAGTGATGGCATTTGGGAAAAAACTGTTCTTGTGCCTAGTTGTTTTGGTGTGCAGTGCTCTATAGCGTCGTTTGGAGGGTAGGAGTTGAAACAGTTTATGTCCAGGATGCGAGGGGTCTGAAAATATTTTCACAGCCCTCTTTTTGACTTGTATATAGAGGTCCTCAGTGGAAGGCAGGTTGGTTGTAAATTGTTTTTTCTGCAGTTCTAATTATCCTCTGAAGTGTCTGTCTGCCTTGTTGAGCTGCAGAATCCAACCAGACAGATATTGAGGTGCAAATGACAGACTCAATAATTCCTCTGTAGAACTGTATCTTTTATACAATTAGTTTTATACTGTATCTTATATACATAAAAGAACTGGGAAGGGTGTGAAAACAAGCAAACAATAACAACGATCAGCTAAAAAAAATCCAAGTCTATAACTTTACATTTAATTATATTTGATATGGCTAATATTATTATTCTCGAGTGCTCAATTTAATATTTACTCCTTCTCTTTATATTTAACCTTATGACCTAATAACACCTTTTGGAGATCTCCAGGGAGACTGAATGAAATTCAAGGACCTCTGGCTGAACATCTCTGGCTGAATTCAATTAATTAGCATTCCCAAAGGGGAGGACAATATTTTCATAGCTGAAATGCTTCCAGTCTCATAATTCAACACATTTCTCTCATTCTGCATTTTAACTTCTACACACTTTTCTTCAATCTTTCTAAATATGCAAAACTTATTACTGCATTATTCTATCTATTTTTTTTTAGTTTTCAGTGATGCCTTGTAGCATGAATACTTCCTAATGGAATATTATGACAAAAATAATAAATGAGCATCTCCTACCACGCCCTGAAGGAGAGAAGGGAAAAAAAGACAAGTGATTTTTAGAAGTCTAAACTTTTGAAAGGAGCTTACTCATAAAACAAAAGAAACTCTGGTAATACATTAGAAAGAGAAACGCCAATTTAACTATTTTTAATCGTTTCTAAAACATTTTTTCTGTAAAATTTATGTAATTATTACCAGTGCAATTGAAAAGATCGTGGTCCCTACTGAGTCCTTTAAATGTAAGCTTGAAACCAATCCATAAATTTATATCTATGTGATATAGCCTTATCAGAGCTTTGCCACTTCATACTATACATGAATGTATTGTATAAATGTTCCCTTGTATTAAAAATGTAGCAAATCAAAAATTAATTCAAACCTTTCAGAGAAAGCAATCCTATTCACTTTACTGAAACTGGTTAATAACAATAATTTAGTAATTTATTACATGCCACCTGGGTCCCAGTAATTTACAATTTTTAAAAAATATTTAAACACAAGGAAACAACACAAAACCATACAATCAAAGAAACAAAGATGACAAACCAAACCTGGATGGAAACATGAAAAAGAAAAAAGGAGCATCAGTCTCCCTTGGCAAAGACCACATCTTCAGGGCCTTTTTAAATACTAGTGTGGGTGGGAGCCATTCACATGTGCACTATTGCACTATTCCTAGTACAGAGATGTTGCTGCTTCGGGAGAGCAGAAACAGATGATGTCATCCTCCTCCCATTGTGTTGCCTCTCCAGGTAGAAGAGGCAGGGAAAATGACTAGATAAATTACAATAATTCTACTTTATTCTAAAGCAATATTAACAGAATCTTGCAAGTCTGAAAATACAAATCTCCAGTAACTGCCTTCATAGCTTGAGAACTTAAGGAGGATCTGAGTTTCTTGCTCCACCATCATGCCGCTGCAGGCTATGCTGCCTCTTTATTTAGGTCATTCCTAAATATTTTTATATACTTCCAGCTGATTGCAAATGAACCATACACTCATATTTTCAATCTGATGTTTTTCAACTCCTTCAGAAATGATGATTTATAGTTTCTTTCATTCCGATAGTTGTCCAATAGGTGCAGTGCTAGAGATGCCTCCTGTTGCCAGGAGCTGATTACTGTCCTCTGTAGCTGTTTCGTCCCAGTTTGTCAGGCTGTTCTCTGTTAGTAGGCAGTTGCTGGATTTTTTTAATAAACTTGTGATTGATCCAATGATGGTCCATTAAGTCAATAAACTGCCCTCAATCCCTGAAGCTCTGTTCAATCTTTACATTGAACAGAGTACCTAGTGGGCACCGTTTCAGTTTCTGTCCTGTCTGAATGCCACCCTTGCTTTCCCACTCCTGCCCACAGTACCACAAAGTTCTGAAAAACATTTTAAAGTCACAATGTAGAAACATGAAATTGAATTATCACATCTTCATAGCTACAAAATTTCCAAGGTAGGGATTGGGGGGGGGGGAGAGAAAGGGAGGGAGAGAATGGATGGATATGGATATGGATATGGATATGGATATGGATGCCTATGCCTATGCCCATGCCCATGCCCATGCCCATGCCCATGCCCATGCCCATACCCATACCTATACCTATACCTATACCTATACCTATACCTATACCTATACCTATACCTATACCTATACCTATACTTATACCTATATCCAGAGGTGATATCCAGCCAGTTCACACCGATTCGGGTGAATTGGTAGCGATCTCTGGATTTGACCCAGTTTGCTGAACCGGTAGCGACCTCTGGCTGGCCACCCCGGTCACCCCGTTGTCACTCGTTCACCCCACTTGACACTTGCTTCCTCATTCCATACACCCACCCAATGCTCACCTTACCCATCCCAGCCCAATACGTAGCCTTCACCACATGGTTCAGCTAATCACCTCACCAGTTGTCTCCATGCCTTGCTCACTCTGTTCAACTCACCAAAGGTAAACATGCCACCCACTTGCCCTTTGCCTTGGGTCAGGACACGGGGCCCCAGGGATGTGCCATTCTCCAAGGCCCCAGATCCACCACCCACCTTGGTTGGGTTGAGGAAATACCATTTCTGGCTCCGGCCTTGTCCCAGAGCTGACGCTCACTTGCTGCCCACTCTCTCTTCGCCAGTCACTTACGTTGCCCTGTTTCCCCTCCTTCAGAGGCCCCGGCCCTAGCCCCACTTCTGCCCCCATGACTGCTTCTTTCTTCTTCCTCCCGTGGCTGGTGGCAGAGGGGAAAGCAAGCCAGGGCTGAACCATCGCTGCTGGGCTCCCCGCCAGGCCGCATCTTGCCCCCCTTGTCACGAGATGCCTGCATAGCTGCCACCTCTTTTTTTCAGTGCAAGAAGCCTCCAAGCTGCCACCTCTTTGCCAACCGGAACTGAGCCAGGTGTGGTGGCTGGCCAGAGGCTGCCAAAACTACCGGAGGTTTCAAACGTGCCAAAATAGTTGTTACCATTGCCACCCTGTTCTTTGCACCGGTTGCACATGCACACCCAATTCCCTACTGCGTCAGAGCAGAGGGACTTGTCTGGGTAAGTCCCTCTGGTGTAGCAGGCAATTAGTGACTTCTTCATAATGTACATGGTTCTAGCTCTGAATTATGCATTCTGTTTCTTTTTAATACATATACAGACATTTCTGAAATCCTGTTTTCACTTTGTTATTATGGGGTATTGAGTGTAATGGGGAAAAAATGAATGGATTTCAACAACCAAAGAATCAGGCTGCAGAATCACAAAATTGACAAAAGTGAAGGGGGCCTGAATACTTTCTTAATACACTGTAAGTGCAACGAAGATTTTAAATGATTCAGCCCCTCTAACAGATAACTTACGCTAAGATAACAGATAACTCTGCTTCCTCTCCTTATGGAATTGCAATTCAGCAATTCCTTTATTACTATTGTAGAAAGTTAACACACCCCACCCCCGAAGAATGAATGAAAGAATGAAATATTTTGGAAAATATTAAAAAGGCAGAATATTATATTTCCCTAAAGGAGAAAAGGAGAAACATGCTCTTGTAAACAGAAAACAGCTTCCATGTCTTTCTTAATAGCCATCAGCAGATATTTTGTGCCCGTTAAGAAAGATTGGGCCAGCCTATGCAGAAACCAGCCCCAGTTTCCCTGCCCCACGCTGAGGAGGCCAGTTTTTAGAAATGCAGATTTGTAATCCATTCAGAAAGACTGGGTGCAGACAGAAACTCAGATAAGCAACCAACAAAAGGTTGACAAAATTAGCTCAGACAAGCACCTAGGATTTGCATGTCCTCTTTTGCCTATCGAGCCAGCTATGACCCTTTCATAACCCCTACATCACCCCATAGGAAACTAACAACAGCCAATAGAATACATGTTCTTGCAGAAGAACAGGAAGCTCAAGTGAAAAGCCCAAAAGAAAGTATAACCCTCCACAATTCCATTTTGTCAGCTGCGCAAAACCACAAATCCATGTGGTTCTGCTTCATCAATAAACCATCTTTCCAATCAGCCTCCATGTTTCCAGTGTCTTTCTCCCAGCATAGGACAATGCCTTTCCTTTGGTTGTTCTCCAGCTGTAAAGTGAACTCTTCAGGGATATATGTTAAATATTAAAATTTTAGATATATTTAAGAAAAAAATGTATGTGTTTAGGTTTTTGATAAATGTTTATTCTTGTATCCTGTTAGTATTAATTTGTTTTTCCTACAATTTTGAAATTTTAAAAATATATACATTGCCTTATAGATCTATTATGATCACAAACTAAAATAAATTAAAAGAATATAATTTTTCATTATTTATGTTGTTCTCAAAATGTCCATTAAGAACCTACAAAATCTGTTAAAATACTACAGTTTTAAAAGACCACAGCTATTGCCAAATTTCTACTTCATCGGAAATGGAAAATATAATTCAGATAGAGATAAGTAATCTCATTTTTCTCAGATGTGCTATACTTGCATTCATTGTTCCTGATTAGTTTTATTAATTTCCTGCCTCTTTTTTAAGCAATCCTCTCTTTGTGAAAGAAACACATCTTTGTTGTCCAGAAATAAATAAAGATTTAAATGTCTAATAATGCAAACTGAGATAATTTAATCATTTACCCAAATGAATGTGACATTAAGAGTAGTCATTTCCCTACCAGATGGGGTCTGTCCACATTTATCTGAAAGAACAAATTTACTTGTCACCAACCAAGACAACATGGATTGCTATTTCTGTTTATGATTAGAGTGCAACAGCATAGCAGAACCATACAGGAGATGTTATTACATAACTGTATATTCTTAGTAGTTCCAATAAAGGACAATAAATAAGATCATTAGCAGAAGAGGAGCATGGGGAAGGGAAAGGCAGGGACTGGTTTTTTTATAAATTTATTAAGAATAGGAAACAAATCTCCATAATATTTGATATCTATCACTGTGAACATCTAATCAGAATGTTAATTCCCAATATTGATATACTGTATGTTTATAAATCTTCAAATATACATATATATATTTAAAATATTTAAAATAGGCAATCAATTGCATCCCAGCTTCTTTTTTAAATCTCTAGAGTTCCCAAGAACTCTAAATTACCAGTTAAATTACCAGCTGTCATTTTCAGAAGAATAATTTTTGTTTTGAAAAAACCCTAAATATGACTACATCACTATTTATCAAAAAAAAAAAAAGGCAAGAAAAGTGGGGGGGAAATGGAAAAGGGTTGAACATTTTGCTCTCTCTGCTCTGATGACATCACTACTATGTCCCTTGGAGTCCCTGGCCAGAGAAACGTTGCCTTTGATTTGAGGGATTTCTGGCTCAAAATTTATAAAATATAGCAGAGGTGATAAGGAAAATCCACTATAGCTTTTTAAAAAAATCATGTCTGTTAAAAATGCAAGGATTCTTATTGAACCTTCTGTCAGGTTTTCAGGCCATCTTCAAATAAATTGCATCTCAAACAAAGTCTTTTATGAAACAATTTTATTGTTTTATTTATTTGTTTATAAATAAATAAATAAAACAATATTGTTTTGTATTGTTTATTTTATTTATTTATTTTATTTATCACGGCACTTTTTACACCAACTCCATGCAGGCAGCACTGACGTGCTGACCCAAACCCCCTCCTCTCCCTTCCCCCACTCCTCTGCATTCATTGGCCATCTTCCCAATCATTCACCCCTAATCTACTGCTCCAATTCAAAGAATCCCCCTCCCCTCCATCTCCTAGGGGACATTATCTCCAGCGAAAATAAGTAAATGAAAGGCAACTGTCCCGTTGCAGTCGCCTGCGTTCTCCTTCTAGGATCACTAGATCCTAGAAGCACTAGGATAAATGCATCTTGACGTGTGACATCTTACTTTGCCATTAGTGTTTTATATGGCTGGGGAATTCTAGGCGTTGAAGTCTATGGTCTTAAAATTTCCAGGTTTGAAAACACTGATTTTAACAATGTCATGATAAATTATCACATGATAAATTGTTAACCTGTCATAGACAGGTATATGCATACTGGAAATAATAACAGTCTCTGAAATTTCTTTAGGAACACAGTTTAGCCTTACAAGAAATTAGGTGCCATTTTCATATTTTATTATTCCAATGGTAAGTTCATTTTAAAAATAAATAAATAAATGGATATCTTTATTCAGCCTTTGGGCCTTTCTGCATTTATATCGAATCCCTACACCGAAGTGCCCCAATAACTTCTTTGTTCCACTCTGTCCTTATGGTGTTATTCCTAATTTCATCTAAAACACTGAAGCAGTTTAAAGTCATCCTTAGTTGAGTTGTCCTGTTAAAGCAGAATTGGACAAATTATATCATCTGTTTCAGAGAAACCAAATAAAGATTCTTATCCTTTCTTATCTTCTCTGACCCTTTGTTAGAAGCCAGAATGATATCATGCACCTTACTCTCATTGCACAATTGACATGGATGACACATATTGTTTATGCAACGAAATCATGCATACATCACCACTGCCCTCCCACTGCCTTGGCCCTCTCGGTAAACACCAATGTGTCCCTTGAGCATATAGGGTTTTCATTTCCAGACCTAGCCTTTAAGCAGGGAATTATGAGCAATCATTTGAGAATGAGGGTTTCCATCCTTGGATCCAAAGGAATTTAAAATTGCAAGGAAGCCAGCTACCATTTCCACAGCAGTTCTCCATGGAGAAATACAACAGGAGAAATGTTAATGTTTATACTGCATATAAAATTTTACATGTGCTTCTTGTTCCAGGAAAAAAACTTGTAAGGGGTTATATAGACCCTGAAGAGAGAGCTCCTATGAACAGTCAAGCATGCTTTAACTGATTAGTCTTTTCACATTATCAAGAACATTTCATTAAGTCTTGCATACTCTATAAGCAGGTGTTTCTGAGTCTTGGGATTATCCTAGTCATAATTACATATCACGCAGCAGAAGTGCAGACATAATGTTGGCAATTGGGTTGAGAAGAGCACAATGAATGGGGAAGACCTTGGCATGATTTACTATCATTTCTCTGCTACAAAATCATTATGAACAATAATTAATTACTCTTTCTAGGCCAATTTTTTTTTTAAAATGAGAGGTTGATATTGGGGGTGGAAATGCCACCATTTCAGATCCAATGCCTTAACTGCAGCTGTTCCAAGCTATCAGACACAAACTGCAGTCCTAGAAGCTTCAGAGAATTTACCTTAATATAAATAAACTGGCACAACTGACAGCCTTAGATAAGCTGTCAGCTGAGCTTATTCAAGACTCCATGCTTAAATGCCCTGATTTTAAAATGTACATGCCTTATTTGCAAAGCAGGTCTTTCTGAAGCCTGGACAGGCAAACAGAATTGAATTGATTTCACTGTTCTCCACAGTGTTCTTTGTCTCCTCCCCCAAATCTGAAAACATTTATTTTTCTTTAAGATTTAGTAGACAAAGACTGCAATCAGAGTTAAGGTCCTGCTAGAATGGAACTGGGATCAGATTCTGATATTTCTGGATATATTTCATCTCAACATATCTAGTTACATGTATGTTGATCCATTTTTACAGCTGCAAACAAGAAGTCCAAAATCAGATGGATGAAAGATTGGCCTTGCCGTGAGAGAGAGAGGCAAACAATCACTCAGGGAGGAATCATTAAGTGAAACACCATAGTTGTCTCTTCTGAGATCTTGCAGGATCTTGTCCTGCATATACCAGCCAGGATATTCTGCATTTTCCTAAACTGACTCAGTTATGCAATAGATTGTTAATCCCTCATTTGTAGTGAGTTTCAACCTATACACAGTAAGATTCTATGCAAGGAATTGGAGAGACAGCCCATTCTTAGGTCTTGAGCTAACTCAAAGTAGATGCCAACTAAACAACATCTCTTCGACTAAGAAGGTCATTTTAAGTACATTTCTCAGACAAAATCATGAAGGATTTTGATCTGTTAACAATACTATCCTTCTCTGCTGTTATTTCTCTAGGTATAAATCCTAGTAGTCCTGCCATAAATAGAAATACTACATTTCCCTGGGAAGAAATTTCACTGAACAACATGTGAAAATACAGTACTTCAAATCAGAATTCCAAAATGTTTGCTTTCAGTAGATATATCTGAAATTTTAAAAGCATGTCATAGATTTGTGCACAAAATAACAATCCATACCTTACCACTCTTTTGAATCCTATAAAGAATATTCCCATGTAATTTTAGTTGAATTTTGTTTTGTTTTTTAAGGAAAACTAGGATCCTTTAAGGCAAATTTGCCTTTTTAATTCAAACAGGGCATTTCTAAGACTACTACTGGGCATCCTTATAAATGGACAATTCCGGAAGCCAGAATTTGTTTCACAATGCCAGTGTATTCATTTCATAAATTAAAATACACATCAAAACTAAGAGGATCAAGGGAGGCTCCCATGAGTATAGCTGATTCGTCTGTGTCAGTTTATTATTTGGGTGTTTCTTCTCTTTTTATTTAAAATCTATGCAGTGTGGATATTACCACTTTAATTCTCAGTAGCATTAAAAGCATATTGCAGAGGAAGAAAATAAAAGGGGGTTAGTTGGAATCATATAAAAAGAAGATTAAAGACTATGTGGAGAAAGCAAATAAAATCCTCAGCAAGCCAGAATGATCCAGTAGTTCTAAAATAAAAAGTGCCCCAAAATAACTAAAAATTTACAAATAGTTTTCAGTTTATCAAATATAAAATAAAAATAAATAAAAATACTTCTGCTGAATTATTTTATTTCATATTTGTAAACATTAAAGCATAAATGGCCTGAGAGAAGGGGGAAAACATTATTTATGTATAACTACAATAATAAAGGTTAGGCTAACAGAAAACAGCCATGTGCTGATGCTGCCCCTTGTAGTGGTACATCTCCGTGAGGCTTAAAATATCCAAATCATTGTTGATATTTGTAGGAAGTTAGCACCCACCCCTGTCTTAGAAGAATGAAATATTCTAGGAAATATTAAAAAGGCAAAATATTATATTTCCCTGGATGAGAAATGGAGAAACATATTTTTTTAGGCAGGAGGCAGACTCACTCTTAATAGCCCCACCTTCCTCAATAGCCCACAGCAGATGTCACCATTTAAGAGATAAAGACATGGCTAGATCTATTCATAAGCAAATACCCTCACTCAAGATCCAACAAAAGTAGGATTAGCCCTCAGCCATAATAGGAATTGGCCAAACCCTCTTCATTACATCATCACCCAGCAAGATTCAACCAAGCCTGGAACTCAAGACAACCTACCAATTTACTCCATGGGAGTCTGACAACCAATCAGGATTCCTGCCCTTACACAGGAACAGGAAGCTTTAAGGAGGGGCCCAAGATGGTATGTATGTGTGTATATATATATATATATATATATATCTCCCATGTGCTTGATTGCCCAGGACCTCAAACCATGTGGTTCTGTCCACCATTAAACCATCTTTCCAAACAGCTTCCATGTTTCCAGTGTCTTTCTCTCCATTTGGAACTGAACCCAGATGGACATTTCTTCCAACATATGTATGCAATATTAGACACCCCCCCCCCCCAACTGAACCCATGAGACTTTGGGAATATCATAATTTTATATCTATGATTTTTGCATTCCCCAGGAGAGCCCAGAGGGTAGCCCCAAAAAGGTCACCATCTCTTTTATATTGCTGGAGGAAGGATTCATTGAATTCCCTCAGTTTTTCTTTTCACCCTCAGAAAGTACTTCATTATGATAAAATGTAGCATAGCATGAAGGGCCTGAATTTCAGTAGGGAGAGAGGAGAACTGAGAAATTGGCTAGAGGGATGAGGCAAGATATTTTACTAATGAGAAACTGCCCAACCATCAGTTTCAGTCCAATTTTCCTGTCAGAATTTTGACACAGGACAAGTAGTAAAGGAACTCTTTTATAGCCAAGCCATTTAACAGAGTTGAGTGCTTTCTGACAAAAAGGGTATTGAGTGTGCCTACCCTTTCAAATTTAAAGTCTTTCTTATCCTTCATTTCCACACCTTAATAGAAACAGTCTGAGAAAGTTTGTCCATTTCCCAAACACTCCTGCCCTGCCTGGGAAACCACAGCTCATCAACTTGGTGTTCATAGTTTCAGAACAAATCCTGCACTGTCCAACATGCAGCCTGGAGCTGGAATTAAGCTGGAGATCAATTGCCTTTACTATAGAAGAGCTCTTGAATATCACAAGCTTATGATATTGCATGCTCCTGTATTGTTCAACTTTAAGTCATTAATAGTTTGACTTTAAATAAAATGTGGTGGTAAAGCTACATTCATATAAGACTATATTCACTATCAGACCTGTGAGATGCCCTTCCCCCCATGTGTACCTGTCAATCAATATTGACTCATGGCAATTATCTAGACAAGTTTCTGCAGTTTTCTTGGCAAGGTTTTTTTTTTAATTGAAAAAGTTTTACAATACAGAATTTTTCCCCCTTTTCCCCCCTCCCCCTCCCCCTCCCACCCCTCCTCTTCCCCCCCAACCTCCCCCCAACCACACCCCCTCCCTTCCCATCGCCCCCCTGACTTCCGCTACACATTTTTTAAAAAGAAAAACAACAAAAATTTATAACAAAGAGAAAAGCAAAAACTATTATATATTCAATTCTAGATTAAAAGGAAGAGAGAAGAACGAGAAAAAAGAATTAAGTATTAAGAAAAAAGAAAAAAAAGAGAAGAAAAAAACCCCATACAAATAAATGTTTATCTAAAATTAACAATACTATAATAAGAAAATCCCCCCAAAATTACAACCATTATCATACTTAACAATTTAAAAAAATTTCTGACCTTTGTATAACCCATTAGTATTAACATTACAAGTCGTATGCCTAACTCAATCCCCCAAAAATAGTTTAACCTACACATTCATATCAAATAATATCAAATAATTTGATCCCAACTGCTCCCCTTAGTTAAGGGGAAAAAAAAACACTGAAGAACAAAAAACAAGAGAAAAAAAAGAAAAACATAAAACATACAGTATAATGCAATTATACATATATTATTATAATTTTCCATAATCCAAATTTCAATCTTCTCTTCATCTTGATTGAAGTTAAATATTCTTTCTCCACATTTATCCAATTCCAATAAGCTTCGTCTTCTATCTGCCCTCATCAGTGAAATAAAACATTCCGCTTAAACCCCCCGTGTGACCTTGTGTAAGCAATATACAACCACAAAGATATTCTCTCCTCTAGGTAGAATCATTCAAACTAGTTTATACTATTTCAACAAGAAAAAAAAAGAAAAATCCAATGCAGCTCCACCAATCCTTGAGAAAAAAATCAAACAAAAAGGAAGAAAAAGAAAAATCTCTAGAAACTGCATTCCCAGATGTTTTTTTTTTAAAACTCTTTCAAATCCTGCCACCCTTTGTTCTTCACTCCTTCTGGTTGTAAGATGTTTTCATTTCCATTCTTTCCTCCTAGATGATAAATTCCAAAAAAAGAACTTATAATAGGGTAATCACAAATTGCTGCTACTACTGCAGCAATCTGTTAAACTTACTCAGGATGATAAATCCAATTCCAGATAGTACAAATTTTTGTAAGCCTCCAACTCCGGATGAAGTTATTATAATCCATAAACCCAATTTAGTATAGACTTTAAAAAAAATTTTATAAACTTTTTACCACACTTTCCATATATTCTGATAAAAACTGTAGATGCTGAAGGACTTCACGACACTCAGTAGTACATGCCACTTGAATTTCCTCATCGGCTTCTTCCTGCTGTTTGACATCGCCTTCCATTTCTTGGGGAGCATTGGACCCCTGCTGCTGTTCATCTCGAGTTATAATATTTTTAAAATCTTGCTCCCGCAGTTCAGGATCCAGTGCTCCTACTCTGAATTCACCAGGATATTCAATTTTCCCATCTGAGAAGTCCTTAATAGAATCCTCTAAAAAACCACCTTGTACTCCTTGTGCTTTTAACATTCTTTGATTCATACTTTGAATCTTTTCCTTCTGTCTGCCTTTTACAGACTCTCTTTCTTGTTTCTTGTTCTTCCCATATTCAGTGGCTCTCTTGAAGATATTTTTATAAAAGTGTTCTGCTTTTCCAATAGTATTCAAACAATATCTCACACCATGATATCTAAAAATTAAGCCAACTGGTAAGTCCCATCTAAATGGGATATTACTTTTCTTCAATTCCTTAGTTAAAAAAGCAAATTCTTTCCTGTTCTTTAAAACCTTCGATGGTAACTCTTTAAAGATATTGATTTGTGCACCTTCCACTTGCGCTCTGGCAGAGTAGGACTTTTGTAAGATGTCATCTCTCAGCCGTTTATCAGTAAAGTAAACAACAACATCTCTAGGCAGGTTCCGTTGTTTGGCTACTCGTGAGTTGACTCTATAAACTTTCTCTATACAACCAAGAATTATCTCATCCTCTAGCTCAAGTAATTCAGCAAAGACCTTTGCAGAAATTGCTTTTAAATCTTCTCTCTGGTTTTCTCTAATACCTCTCACTCTAATCGCTGATGCCATAGTTTTGATTTGAAGCATGATAATATCATTCTGTATGGTCTGATTTCGAATCTCAGCTTCCACAAACTTTCCCTGTATTTCTTGCATCTGAGAATCAAATTTACTGCTAATCTCAGTCACTTTCTCCTCCATTTCAATCACCACATTTGAAAGATCTGAGATTACTTTAATAATAGTTTGACTTAATTGGTCTTGCTTTCCAGCAATCAAGTCCACAAGGTTCTTCTGTGAATTCTTAATTTTGCCAACTACGCTTGGTAAGGAAGTTGTTATAAGATCTTTTAAGTCCCCTTCTGCCAATCCACACAAATGCATCATCTCAGCTTTATACTTCAGCTGGCTCATGGGGAGCCCCCCCTTCCTTTAGTCATCTTTACTTTACTTTAAATTGCTTTACTTTGCTTTACTTTATTTTACTTTACTTTACTTTAATTTTTAAAAAAATATCCAAAAAAAAGGGAAAAAAAAGATTCTTCTTACTTTAAATGCCTTTCCCATAGCAGGGTATTTATTTCAAAGCCTCCATTTTCAAACGCTGTAACATTTCTTCAATTAAGACCAGTCGCCATCTTAAAAGACTTTCTTGAGAACTTTCACTTCTCAGAATTACTCAGGCAACTACACTTCTCTTCCTCTCCTCCCCTCTTTCCTCTTCCAAAAAATCAGAAAAAAATCAGTAAAAAAATCCATACTTGCTCCGACTTTTCTTCTTTCTCTTTCAGCTTGCTCGATAGACGCTGTGGTGTTGCTTCCGGCGTCTGGCTCCGCTAATTAGCGGAGGACTGTCTTGACGCGGAGCATTCTCTGGAGGGTATGGAGGGGGCCATCCTTCTGAGCCCTCCCCAGGACAAACGAAGCATTCCTGGGGCGGCTCAGGGGGCCCAGCCTCACCCCCAGAAGCTCTGCCTGCTCCTCCCGCTGAGGAGCAGGTTGTCCGAGCCGCCTGCCAGCTGTGAGGCGGCTCTAACGCACCAAGGAGCCGGCGGGCATGGAGGAGCCCGCCGCCGATGAGGAAGGCGCCACCAGAAGTCTTGGCAAGGTTTTTTTGAAGACCATAGCCTCCTTCTTAGGATTGAGGGGCATAACTGGTCCAAGGTCACCCATCATGCTCTATGCCTAAAATGGGACTAGAATTCATAGATTGCCAGTTCCTAGTCTTGTACATTAATTACAGAATGGCTGTCAGTCTGCTACTGTAAGATTATTCTTAATAAGAACAGACTTAAAAATAATCTGCACATATTAATAGGACAATGTGATTAATTTTATTGCTTAACAATTCCTCTTTTGCACAGTCTCTCTTTTCCCAATTAGAGTTAAACCTAAAACATGTAGTTGGTTTTTAAAAACACGATTAAAGCAGGAAGTATGTTAATACAATGGATTTTATATTATCCCAGCATATATATAATATATACACATATTTATCCTATTTTAAAGGTAGAGTTTTCATCTATTTTATTCATTTTTTCCAATCTCCAAATATTCCTTTTATTCTTGTGAGAGCATTAATTGAAATAACATACCTTTGCAACCATTTAGAGCAATTCTTGCATGAAAAGAATAATTATGAAGTTTTTTTCCTTTCTGAACTATTTTCTTATATTCTTTTCTTCTAAACTATAATGTTCCAAAATGAGTGTGTGGGTGTGCGCGCACACATGTGTATAGGGAAAAATGGCTGCTGTAATATAATTTTCCCATACTTCGAAATCCAATTTACTCCTTCCTACAAACTGGCAGTTGCTACCTAAAATAATTGCAAAATACAAATAACCTAGATTACGTTTAAAAGTAACACCTTATGGGTTGCATTGCTGCCCAACTTATTCTTATGGATACTTTTAAGTCTATGCTGCTCAGCAGCAAAAAATTTTAAAAAATTTGCAACATATATTTTATAAAAATAAAGCTCAGAAATATAATTATTAACCTTTGAAAATTCCCAATAGAAAAAAGCATTGAATAATTTGACCCTACTTATTCAGGTAATGTAATAAAATCATTCTCATGCCTTCCTTGGCAACTACTAACCTTGGCAACTAATAAAGCAGCTCTTGCTATAATGTACTTTTGACTTTTATATTTATTAACAGAATGCAAAAATAACAAATACTCCCCAATGAAAAATTATCTAGCAGACTAAATTATAAAGAAATAAAACTTTAAAAACAAAAAAAATTATATTCTCAGATACATATATAAACATTCCACATGAGAATTTCAATATAGTGGTTTTATTTCATTTTAATATTTAAAGTGATTAAATATACATAATCATAAAGTGATTAAATTGCATAATATTTTAATATACTTTGTAAAAGAGGAGACAGCAAGGACTGTTGCAGGAAGCACAGAGAAATATTCATATTCTGAATATTTTTGTTATGTTTGGAGAAGCAATATGGTATGCAATAGAAATAAATATGCAAGTTCTCCATAAGCAATAATCACAACTTGTATTTGATAGCAAAATATAGTTTACTATAAAAATATTTTGTAGACAAATTGTTTCTCCCCTTTTCAGTCAAGATGTCAATCATTTGCAATAGAGGTTACATAAAAACAGATTATCTCATTCAGTAAAAGACTCAGATTTCTACTACAGGAATTTGTTTACTTGTTTTAAAAATATCCAAACAGACTGAAAAAGCTTCTAACAACTTTTTCTTGTGAATAAAATTATGTTTCTTTATGCTCACATACAGGGTATGTAATTAAGTATAGTACTGCTCCAGTGGTAAACCTCTGCATTATTCTTAGCGAATACAATGAGCTCTGAAATTAATGGTTCATTTTTTTCCCAATACTCATTTGATCCATATTAGAAAAAAGTGTATTAGGCTAGTTGTATTTAAATAATGGATATTAGGGGAACTGGATATTAAAAGCATAAAACATAGATAATTATGTAGGTTGCATACAAGGTACATAAATTAGTGGTAATTATGCAAATGGGATATAAACATGGCGGTTTTAAGGAAATATAGGTAAAATTCTACAGGCAGTCTAAATTTATAGTATCTTAAAATCACTGAAATGGAATAACTTGTGGGAATATTTGTTATATATTGCAAACTAGATTTACAGAAACCATCACATTTCTGGCAAACTATGATAAGCGACCACCTTAGAACTGTTGTGGGTCAAGAGTACTATGAGAAATTAAATCGATCACTATATTCAGGAGAAAAAAAAGATTAAGGGTTAGGGTTAGAGTTAAGAACTACTTTCAGAATTGTCAGTGTGAGCTCTGAATTTAGATAAGGTGGAGAAAATATGTAGGGGTTTTTAAATGTAAAATCTTCAGAAAACATAACTGGCATTGCAGGGAAAGGATTTCAGCGCAGAGAAAGAAGGCATGTTTTATATTAGTAATGTGGAAGAAAAAATATCTGCATTTTTCTGCTAGTTCTCATTTGTTTTGATGAATAAGAATACACATTCAATGAGTCTGAAGTGGCCAAGGTGTTTGCATGAACATTTTCTTTTTGATAGGACAATCACTTTGAAATTCTCCTGAACTTAATTATTTCCTTTGTATCACATAATTAGGTATCATTAACAGTGCTTATAGTCTGGAGTTTGCTACCCTTTTATACACAATAGCTTCTTGTCTTGGTGAGTGTGTGTTTTTTTTTCTGATAGTTCCTTGACTAGAGCATTTTTTTCCCTATCTTTGATAGTTCCTGGTTTAGATATTGTTTTCTGTTTTATTGTTTGTCTAGTGTTAATCCCTATTTATCCCGCTGCTGGCTGTGGAAGAGAATGTTCATTGATCTTTTTATTTATTTCTTATCTTTTTTATTGTAACTTTTGAATGGTGGGTAAATATCTATATGCCCATTGATGGCTGATTTGTCTGAATGCCTGCTTGCAGGAATTCCCTCGGGTTTTTCCGTTTAGTTTGGTTGACGAGAATTAACAGTTTCCCAGCAAAAGCATGGTCAAGTCTTTTCATCTGTTGTAAAATTAAAGTTTCCATCATGTGTTCTTACTCCTAGTTGTTGTTTATGGACATGTTCTGCTAACCTTCTACCTGTCTGCCCTACATAGAGGCTTTTATAGTCATTCTGTATGTTGTAGATGACTCCTGATTTTTCTTCTTGGGCAACTGGGTTTTTTAGTTTACTTAAGATATTTTGGAGGGATTTTGTTGGTTTGGGTGCTATGGTGATGCCGTGGTTGTAATATTGTAGTCAGTTGATAGTTTTTGAGATGTTTTTGCTAGTGTTATTTTTTTTATAGCTAATGTTGGTTGTATGCCCAGAAAAAACAAAACAGACCACCTATGCTACATCTTCCAACAATATGGATACAAAATGACTACAGAAGAAGCAACATGGCATCACTGTAGCACACAAACCTAACCAAAGGCCTCTAAAGTACAATATGAGCCACACATATGATGAAATGATTTTAGAACACACTAGAAATTATTAAGGGGAAATTGCTTAAATCAACATCTCATATTGTCTTTTTTTCTTATTCGAAGTATAATGAAGAGGAAAAATGAAAGAAAGGAAAGTGATGACAACTTAATTACAGAGGACGTTCATTCCATTAAGGTCTTCAACTGGGATGGCCATTTAATTGATTCAATGAGTGAGTGGGTGAGTGAGCAAGCGATTTCTTTTTCTTGCAAAGAGAATTTTGTCTACACAAATTAAATTTGCAGACTTTTTTATTATTAAAATTAAATTCTAACTAAGAAATAAAGCTATTGTGATAGACTTTCACAGTGTTCTGACAATAGATTTATAATGTGCAACTAGCAGTTAAATATAATTTACACATCACTTAAAAAGAGGAAATGCATCAAAAATGAGGACAAAAATGAGCCAGGTTTTCATAAAATGTATTTATATCTGTAATGTAATATAATGTATAGATGCAATTATAGAAAACAACCAAAACAGAAGTAATACAGGAATACTGTATTTTGTTCAATTTGAAGTGTCTTTGAATTTTTCAATTTTATTCCTGAAGGATCTTGATAAAATCCATTCTAACTAATCAGTGATTCCCCCTGCCAGCTGGCAAAGTGCAACCAAAGATTCTAGACACTAAATGCCTGTCTGAATTACAGAATTGGCTAGAAAGATTTCTTTAGAGGTACATAAACATTACTCAAAGTAGTATTGATATGGACTTAGTAAGCTAGAATAAATTGTTTTGTTGTGAGTACAGGAAATCTAAACTATATTAATTGATAAATAAGGCTACATTTTAACACTGGAAATAACTGATCAGGCATAACTCGATATTCATGGATATGGTTAACTGTTTGATATCTGAGTGTAAATATACCCCAAAAAATATATCTTCAAAATCAAGTCGTTACGCTCTATCCTTAAGCTTTGTGAAAGGACATTTAATAAATAGCTTTCCTAAAAGTGTTACTTTATAATCTTCCAGATATTGTTGAATTATAACATACATTTTCCCTCATGGTTGGCCATGTTTGTTGTGAAAGTTGTGTATAGTAATTTAGCAACATCTGCTAAGTGAAATTATCTTATCCTTGGCTTAGACCATTAATTAGGGCATCGTCTAGATTAAGTAAGCCCTTCATATAAATGTGATAAACTGGAAGAGTAAATAAGGAAATGGAAAAAGACCATAACTATTATAACTTCTTCTGGAGAAAAATCCATCGATTTATGTGGTTGCTATTTAATGGCACATAATGAATTAATCCATCAAATCACTTATGGTGCTATTCCTTGAATCCAACTCTATAGCTGCAGACTTATTCTGAGGTAGTATCTCCATGGTTGGATAGGAACATTATAGATGCAGGTATCGTACTGGATGAATCATAATTTAGGGTATGTGTCAGATCTTGTTCATGGAGTTTTTAAAAGCTAGTTGAGAGTTCCCCAGGGATAGTGCCAAGATTAAAAAAAAATGTTTAGTAATTCCAGCCATGCATGCAGGATATGTGGGCCTCTCTGAGCCTAAGAGCAGGATTGATTGAAAGTTGATTAAGAAGTACCAGCCAAATCATTATCTGATTTATTTGATGGGCAGGTCAAAATGAAATGTCCCAGTGTAATGAGCTCGATGTTCTGCCAACAAAATTCCAGGCATCCTGGAAAGTTATTGCATGCAAATGCTGTCACAAGTTAAGGAGTGATTCAAGGATATGTTGAAAAAGAAGGAGGCAGGAGTAGTGCCTCCATAAGTCATACAAGTTGGAATTGCTGGGAGCTGTAGTTTAGCAACTTCTGGAAGAATACATGTTCCAAGATATATTTCAGCAGATACAGCTTTCTCCCCCTCTACCATTGCTCGGTTTCAGTGTTCCAAAGTTAATTCTTCATTATAGGCATGTTGTATCTAGTTTAAGACATTATGCTCTGCTTTCAAATAATCAAGTTGGTCTCCTGATCTCTATTTCCAATTTAGCATTAGAACAATTCTGCAAGCCCATGAAATAACATCTATCCCCATCATTGTCCACTAAAATTAGTGACTTAGTGGAGATATGAATCTGGGTTCAGCAAGTTTTGTGAAGGTGAAATCAGAATCAACAAGATGATAGATGCAGTATTATCAAACAAGCCTTGCTCTTCCATATACATATCATATGTACATATGTACATATGATATGTAGACATATGTACCTATGTGTACATACGTATACATGTTCAAAAGGGACAAGGCTTGCATTGCAGCACTCAATCTTTCATCTAGCTGATTTTAATCACCCTATCCTCTTTCAGATCCTGCTTTCTGAATTTATTTCTGCTCACTAGCCCTCATAGGGTACCTTTTTAATCTGATTCTGTCAGATACAAGAAATCAGGAACCAGGATAGACTTCAAAATTACCACAAGTTTATTTCATGCTGGTTCCCCTCGCACATGTGTGCTAGTCGTTCCCAACTCTAGGGGGCAGTGCTCATCTCCATTTCAAAGCTAAAGAGCCAGCGCTGTCTGAAGATGTCTCCATGGTCATGTGGCCAGCATAACTAAACACCAAAGGCGCATGGAACACTGTTACCTTCCCACCAAAGGTGGTCCCTATTTTTCTACTTGCATTTTTACAACCTTTACAACCTTTCAATTGACAAGCTCAGCATCTTAGTCACTGAGCCACCACATCCCTATTTCATGCTATCTATACACAATAATTAGGGGATGCGGTGGCTCAGTGGCTAAGATGCTAAGCTTGTCAATTGAAAGGTTGGCAGTTCAGCGGTTCGAATCCCTAATGTCACGTAACAGGATGAGCTCCCATTACTGGTCCCAGCTTTTTGTAAACCTCTAGCAATTCAAAAGCATCTAAAAATGCAAGTAGAAAAATAAGGACCACCTTGGTGGGAAGGTAACAGCATTCCATGTGCCACAGAACTGTCATCAGGCAACGCTGGCTCTTCAGCTTATAAACTAAGATGAGCACCATCCTCTAGAGTTGGGAACGAATATACAGTATGTGCGAGCGGAACCTTTACCTTTGTACACAACGATCTGAATTACTAATGATCAAGACAAATTGGCACCTAATAAGAGTCAATGACCTTAAAAGGCAGGGGTGGACTTAGATCTCTTATGGTGGCATATAGACTCCATTACTCCATTATAGAATGCATTACTGATAATGCATTTGACTCCACCTTCAGTCTCAGCCCAGCCATCTCTTATTCTCTTATTTCTCTAGTCAAGGGGAATTTCTCTAGTTTAGGGACCTGTTCTCCCTTCTCTTAGATTTTTAGTATTAGCATTAGATCTATGTAGACAAAGGATTTCTGCATCATCTTTCCAATGGCTTGGAATATATCACAACTAATTAAAAAGCTGTTGTTCAAGTATCATAAATGCAATGAAAGTCAAATGCGCTAGTTAAGGGAACAGAAAACTATGAACAGTATGTGGAAAAAATATTAGTATTGCCAGATAAAGATCACAAATAATTTATTTTACAAAAAGTTTAAAAGAGCTCATATCACAATGCACACAAATATTAGCAATTCAATATACGATTACATGCTATTTATATTTTCTCTATTTGCATGCAGAACATAGCCAATAGAGGACAAACTTGAAAGCAGATGGCCAGCCTGCTGGGTTATGTAAACGGCTTTGATGAGTTTACTTTCTTAATTGATTTTACTATTTATTTATTTTTTAGTATTTTTGTCACATGTATATGATACCAAATGCAAATATTTATTGATGTTGCTTCTGGTCTTATGATGTGCTTCCAGCACATTGATATAATTTTATTGACAACAATGTTTATGATAATTAAGAAAGGTTAGACGATGGAGGCACTGACAGTAAAAAAAAAAAGAAAACAACTGCAGAGAAATCACTGCTTAGAAGGGTCTTGTTCTGATTCTGTGCTGAGGTGGAAAGATGCACCTCCTATGCCTCACTATGTCAGGGTTGCACAGCAAACATCCATGATAGGAAACATCTCTGAGACAGTTTCATTAGAATCAGTCCTAATACAAATAGATATAGGGAATTAAAAGCAAGGTATAGAAAACTAATAAAATCTGAAAGTGAACCTGAAGAAAACCCAGCTTTTTGCTATGAACAGAAACTACATGAAAGCATGTGAAATACATACATTCTGTGGCTGCCGCAGTGTTCATCAACCTTGGCAACTTGAAAATGTGTGTGAAAATGTGTGGATTTCAACTCCAGAATTCTTCAGTCAATTCAGTTGAGAAACATCATTCTACTGTAATGTAGAATCTGATCCCTCCAAACTCCTTCTTGTCCTAGGACAGTGATGGTTAACCTTTTTGCCATTGTTTGCCAGGAAGGGAGGGTGGGGGAAGTTTGTGTGCGCGTGCATGCCCACACCCATAATTATATGCATACCGCTCTGTGCATGCGTGTGCAACCCCACTCCCCCCCCCCCGCTCCTGGCATGTGATAGCCCAGTAGGCCCATTTTTCTTTCTCACCTTGGTCCAGATCCTCTCTATGCATCTGGGAAGGGGGAAAACAGCCTTCCCAACCCCCTCCAAGGCCCTCTGGAGGCCTGAAATGGCCCAATTCGCAACTCCTGTTTGGTCAGGAAGTGACGTTTTTTGCTGTCCCCAGACTCCAGAGATCTGGGAGTTGGGAAATGGATCATTTCAGACCTCCGGAGGGCCTTCAAGGGATAGGGAAGGCTGTTTTCCCCCTCCCCAGATGCATAGAGAGGATCTGGAGCAAGGTGAGAAAGAAAAACGGGCCTTCCCCACCCACCCATCCCCCAGGCCCTCCGGAGGCAGGAAACAGCCTGTTTTCCTACTTCTGGTGGACCCAGAAGGCCTGAAAATCAGATGGTCAGCATGTGCACCAGGCTGAGCTGGCATGCCCACTGATATGGCTACGCGCACCACCTGTGGCATGCATGCCATAGGTTTGCCATCCACTGTCCTAGGATTTAGCAATGCCCAACATAAATGCCTCTAAGGAACTGGGTGGGTTTCACAGGCTGTTGCTGATTGTCATATCTGTATGCATAGACATATCTGCTTTGATTTGCTGGTGATTCCAAAAAAGAGGTGGGCACAATGCTTATGCACATTAGCAGGCAACTGGAATAGCCTCTAAAGCAGCTGAAGCAGCTTATAAAGGATGTGGCTTCTTTAATGTTTTAAGAAAGGATTCATCTTTTGTCCCAATGTTCACATTATTGAATAAACATGCCATGCAAACTCCCAAGAATTCTAGACAGTTTGCAATTGTTAAAACATTTTAAACTAAAGAACAATAGGAAAACACATGCGCACATTAAAAAGAAAACAAATGATGTAAGAAAAACAATGGCAAAGAAAATGACTCAATTAAGAGAACATAAAGGAAGACCAGGGATAAGTCATCCTCCTGGGATAAGAGCCAGGTCTCTAAGGCTCTTCAAAACACCAGCATCCTGAGAACCATTCGAATTGAGGGGTGGGGGGGGACCACATTCCAGAAGACAAGCAATGTTACAGAGAAAGCCATTTCTGGGGCACTGATAGGAGGCATTGTTTAATTGATGGAACTCTAATTGGGTTGACTCAGAGATTAAACTGATTGGGCACATGCTATCAGCTACAGGTTGTCGCTATGTTACATAAAACTTATAGACAGTGACTGGCACATTTAATTGCACCTGAAAACCACCTAGCAACCACTGCACATTACAAAGCAGGTGTTACATGGCCATACCAGGGCATGATCATCATTGCCCACATTCTGCACTAGATGAAATCTCTGGATGGTCTTAAAGGGCAGCCACATGTACAGTGTGTTGCAGTAGTCAAGCTGTGAGATAAAGAGGGCATGAGTGACTATCTAAAATAATTACCCCTCCCCCATCAATTTGTACAGCCCTAATTGAAGAGGCTCAAATAGGGAAGAATACTTACACTTTTGTTAATATGCCATATCTTGCATTTGTTTTAAAAATTCTAATTAGAAACAAAATGAAGGCAATATATTTAACAATATATTGTAAGTTTTATTTTTAAATGCCATTTTTTTCAATTCAGTCCCAAGAAAAGAAGCAAGTGATACATGAACCCAAAGCAAATCCCTATATATGTTTTGCAGATTTCATTTGCAGAGTACAATTGTAAGTTCTACTAATAATGATTCTGTTCTATGGGTAAAATATGGATTTCATTACCCTTATTTTTTCCCAGCTCAAAATTACTTTTAAAACAGAATATATTGGAAGAAATAGACTAAAGTGCTCATTTTACAGAAAGCATGACATACAAAAGCATATATTAGAGGCATTAAAAGTAGCATTTATTAAAGAAAGTTGTATACAAAACATTTATTAAGACAACTTATTAAAAAAGCTGCATTTGTATGCAAAACTTTCAGCATTGCATGGTTTTTCTAAAAAAATCCTTAAATAAAAAGAAACTCATATAATTCTGCATGATATAAACTTAAATTCAATGCCTTTCTAAAGAACTGAATGTATATTTTCTATTTATATGCAGTTGTTTACATAATCAAAGTAAGACAATATTAAATATGGCAGGAGATAATATTGAATATCCAATTGAATTACTGCTATTTTCTTTTAAAGTTGTTAATATGTTTCAAAAAATATTGACTTGTTAGGGCTATTATTAGCCAATGAACAATATTTTGACACTCCTAACTTCTTAAAGTGTGATTGTAGTTGTGACTAATTCCATCCATGGCCTGCTCTAAGCAAATGTTGAAGCATTTGAAAATGAAGATTATTCACTCCTAGCAACCAAGCAAGGTTACAAAAATCCCATTTCAACTATGGGAAACATTTAAAAAATTGAAGACACATAGAACTGTTGAAATAAAGAAATTCAAGAACTAGAAGTCCAAGGAAAATCTTTGGCAGAACTGCTTGAAAACCATATATAAATAGTCCTTGATTTACAATCTTTTGTTTAGTGACTCAAAGTTACAATGGCATTGAAGAAAATGACTTATGACCATTTTTCACAATTATGACCATTGCAGCATCTTCATGATTGCATGGTCAAAATTCAGATGCTTGGAAATTGGCATGTATTTATGATGGTTGCAATGTTCCAGAATCATATGATCACCTTTTACAACCTTCTGACAAGCAAAGATTATATTAGTAACTGTATTACTAATATAACAACTGCAGTGATTTACTTAACAATATGGAAAGAAAAGTGGTAAAATGGGGCAAAACTCAATAACTATCTTGCTTAGCAATGGAAATTTTTGAGTCAACTTTGGTTGAGCCAAAGAACTATCTTGTATGTTTACCAGAAATAAAAGAAATTCACTTAGAAGGAAAATTTCAAATTGCAATGCATTTTCTTTTGCTTTAAATGCCATTGAATGCTTTATTGAATCAAGCATGTTTATTATTTTATATTTGCAAGTATTCGTTAAAATTACTCTTTACTGAAAAAAAATTGTTGCACAATAACAGAATAACAGAGTTGGAAGAGATCTTGGAGATTTTCTGGTCCAACCACTTGCTCAAGCAAGTGATCCTATATCCGTGATGGTGAACCTATGGTACGTGTGCCACAGGTGGCACGCAGAGCCATATTAGTGGGAACGCCAGCTCAGCTCTGGGGCACATGTGTGCACCAGCCAGCTGATTTTCGGGCCTTATGGGCCCACCAGAAGTAGGGAAACAGGCTGTTTCCTGCCTCTGGAGGGCAAGAGGGGGGAAGGCCCATTTTTCTTTTTTACCTGGCTCCAGATCCTCTCTATTTATCTGGGAAGGGTGAAACAGCCTTTCCCACTCTCTTGGAGGCTCTATGGAGGCTGAAAGGGCCCATTTCCCGACTCCTGGTGGGACAGGAAGTACATTTTTTGCTGTCCCCATCCTCCAGAGATTCCTAGAGAGGCTCCTAGAGATTTCTACAGAGGTTCTGGAGGCTGGGGACAGCAAAAAATAGCCATTACTGTCCTATACCATTATGGATAAATGGCTGTCCAATCTCTTTTAAAAATCTCCATTGATGAAGTATCCACAGTTTATGGAGGCAAATCATTCCACTAATTAATTGTTCTCGCTGTCAGGAATTTTCTTAGTTCTAGATTGGTTCTCTCCTTTATTAATTTCCATCCATTGTTTCTTGTCTTTTCTTTAGGTCTTTGGAGAATAAGTTGACCCTCCTTTTCTTTGTGGCAGGCCCGTAGATATTGGAACACCGATATTATGTCACCCCTAATTCGTCTTTTCATTAGAATAGACCTGCAACCATTCTTTATATGATTTAGCCTCCAGTTCCCTAATCATCTTGTTGCTTTCTCTGCACTTTTTTTAGAATCTCAACATCCAATTTGTATTGTGTTGACCAAAACTGGATGCAATATTGCAAGTGTGGTCTTATCAAGGCATTATAAAGTGCTACTAATGCAGCCTAGGACTGTGTTGGCTTTTTTGGTAGCTTCAGCGCAGTTGGCTCATATGTAAATGGTTGTCCACTAGTAGTCTTAGATCCGTCTTTCAGTTATTGCTGTTGAGTCAGGTATCACCTACTCCTGCGATGGCAAACCTATGACACATGTGCCACAGGTGGCATGCAGTGCCCTCTCTGTGGGCACGCGAGCCATCATCCTAGTTCAGTTCCACCAGGCATGCATGCGCGCCTCCCACTGGCCAACTGATCATTGGGTCTCTGGCACATATGTGTGGAGTTGGAGCGCATGCGGGGAGCCTATGCATTCATGCACAGGGGCTGCGTATGCATTGCATTTTGGGGGTTTAGGCACGCACGGACTTGCTTCAGAAAAGGTTAGCCATTCCTGGCCTATTCTATATTTGTGCATTTGGTTTTTCTTGCCTAAGTGTAAACCTTACTTTTCTCGCCACTGAATTTCATTTTATTAGATAGGACCCAGCATTCAAATCTGTCAAGATCAGGAGTGGGTTCTAATTTTTTTTACTACCGGTTCTGTGGGTGTGGCTTATTTTGTGGGCGTGGCTTGATGATCATGTGACAATTCTTTAGGATTTAGCAGATGTACTGGTCTAACAGGCTTTTAACTGCTTAGCTGTACTGGTCTACTTTTTTTTTTTAAATTAGATTTATATGCCGCCCTTCTCCGGAGACTCAGGGCGGCTTACAATGAGTTAAGCAATAGCCTTCATACTTTTGTATATTTATACAAAGTCAGCTTATTGCCCCCACAAACTGGGTCCTCAATTTACCTACCTTAGAAAGGATGGAAGGCTGAGTCAACCTTGAGCCTCGAACTCGCATAATTGCAGACAGCTGGGTGTTAATAACAGGCTACCTAGCCTGTAGAGCTATCTGAGGCTCCTTTGCTTTTGGAGGCACTGGTCTACCCATTTATTTTTGCAGCCACTGGTCTACCCATTTATTTTTTCAGGCACCAGTCTACTCATTTGGGGTTTTTTTGAACACTGATCAGCTGTAGGGCGGCCCTTTGAAGCCTGCAGCAAGAGTTTAAAATAGTTTTTTCTCTCTAGCCGATAGCTGGGACTCAGGAGACAGCAATAGATTGGGGGTGCGACCAAATAAAAGGTAAGAATAATGCAGGGGGGTGAGGGGGCAGGGTGGCAGAATCGATTCAGTGATGTCATATTGTCACCGCTACCAGCTCGGCCAAACCAGGCTGAACTGGGAGGAACCCACCACTGGTCAAGATCCTTCTGGATCTTGAGCCTATCTTTTGGGGTATTAGCAAACTTGATGAGTTCCCTTTCTATCACCTCATCTAAACTGTTTATGAAGATGTTGATGAGTATTGAGGCTAAGACAGAACCTTGCGGTACCCAATGCACGTAGATGTAGTTCCATTGAGCATTACATATTGAGTACTGTTGGTCAGCCAGTTACAAATCAATCTAGTGGTAATGCTATCCCATATTTTTCTATCTGGTCAAGAAGTAGATTGTGAAATCCAAATACAATATCTCCACAGCATTTCACTGGTCTGCTAATTTAGTCACTTTGTCAAAGAATGCAATAAGATTTGTTTGGCATTAATTTTTGACAAGTCCATGCTGGCTTCTGGTTATCACTTTGCATCCTTCTAGATATTCTCAGATAAATTGCTTGATTATCTTTTCCAGGATCTTTTGAGGTATCAATGTCTGTAGTTTGCTGGATCTATTTTTTCTCTTTTTTGAAGATGGAAACCGCATCCGTTCTTTTCCAGTCCTCTGGTAATTCCCCAGTGCTCTTTGAAAGATACAGTTCAGTGGTTCTGAAATCACTCAAGGATTGAGAAGCAACTCACAGAAACTGTAATTTTTCTTTGGAATCCATTTGCTTTTAGTGATATATGTCTTTAGTCAAATTGCTCTGGATTTATCCTTTGAATTATATTCACATTCATAAATGTTGTGACTTCATCCATAAAATATGCCAATGGAAAACACTGGGAAATCTGTTAACCACAAAGACAGCATAACATACCATAAATTTATTTTTTTCATTAGTTGCATTCTATTTTGTCCTGATTACCATCGCCACCCTTCTAAAATTAATTTGTAGATTCTACTACAATAAACTGAACAGAGAGCAGAGTTATAAGTCTTATAGGACTTGAGTTACCAAGATTATTATCCTTTGCAGTTATATTCCATGTATTTTTTTAAAAGTTGACTCTGTTTTTTTCTTTTTGTCATGCACCTGCAGATTCTGAATATATATCAACATTTAATTCAAATCAATAAAACCAATTTTTCTCAATTTTAATATGAGCAGGGTTTCTATGAGTCTTGCTAAATCAACACACAGGAAGTCTGAACAGAATATAAAGTTATATTTCTTACTGCATGCAACTTAGATGGTCCATCCAAAAGAACAGAATATCCAAAGCCATGTGCTCACATGTACCAAATCTTACATAAAACATACAGAGGATTTTTCAAGGTATTTGTTTTAGCACTATAGGTAGTCATTGATTTATCACGGTATTTGATCTTGTAATTATGGTTGTAACTTATGGTGGTTATTAAGCATGTCATCACATAACCACACACAATTTTATTACTTTTTTGTGGCAGATTTTAAGTGAATATCAAAGTTGTTCAGTGAATGCTATGCTCATTAAGCAAACATGGTGGTCATTAAATTAACCTTAACCAATGGGTTTTTTTTATGAGAAACTGGAAGTAAATACCAGGTTCCAGCCCAAAAAATATATGCCAAAAATCATGCTCACATAACAACCTTAAATGCAAACTGGTTGCCAAGAACCCAACGTTTGGACGCGTGGTTAGGGGGGGGTCATTGCAAATTTGAAACCAGATTTAAGTTGCTCTCAGGGGGTCTGTCATAGCTTCAAATGGTGCTAAGTGATTATTTGTAAGTTTAGAACTATCTGTACATTACACCGAAAGTAAAGCCCTATTCTAGTTACAGAATTTCATGCATTTATGACTGCAATTGAGACCAACATTTCAGTTGTTAAGCAAGGTGGTTTTTAAGTGAATCACACCCAATTTTACACCCCTTTCTGCCATGGTTGTTCAGCAAATTGCTGCAGTTGTTAAGGGAATCAGATAACAGATGTCAGAATAACAGAGTTGGAAGGGACCTTAGAGGTCTTCTAGTCCAAATGCATGCTCAGGCAGGAGACCCTATACCAGTGATGGCTAAACTTTTTGTCATCGCATGCCAGGAATGGAGGGAATTTCATACATGCGTGCCCGCACCCATAATTCCATGCATCCCGCCCCCACATATGCACGTGTGACTCCACCCTCGCCCCCTGCTCCTGGCACGCAATGGCACGTTTTTCTCTCTCCCCAGGCTCCAGAGTCTTTCTAGGAGATTTGGGAGGGAAAAAACAGCCTCCCCCCCCCCGGAGGCCCTCTGGAGGCCAGAAATGGCCCATTTGCCAACTTCCGGTGGGACCGGAAGGCCCATTTTTTGCTCTCTCCAGGCTCCAGAGCCTTTCTAGGAGCCTGGGGAGAGCGAAAACGGCCTCCCCCCCCAGAGGCCCTGGGGAACGCCAAAAATAGCCTTCTACTGGAAGTCGGCAAATGGGCTGTTTCTGGCCTCTGGACAGCCTCTGGGGGGTGGGGAAGGCCTTTTTCGCCATCCCCAAGCTCCTAGAAAGGCTCTGGAGCCTGGGAAGAGAGAAAAATAGGCCTCTCCACCGTCCTCTGACGCCTCTAGAGGCAGAAAACAGCCTGTTTCCCTACTTCAGTGGGCCCAGAAGGCCCATCAGCTGGCTGGCATGCATGTCCACCGCTATGCTATAGGTTCACCATCATGGCTCTATACCATTCCAGACAATCGTTAAGCGAATCCGCCTACATCGAGTACTTCCATTAACTGCATTTGTGTTTCCAAACACAGATGTAGTTGACATTTGTTCAGATTTATAGCAGGTAGTTATAGTTACAATTTATGATTTATTCTTCTGAATTTGTTTCTTTTCAGCAAAGCCTGTGTAGAAGCATGGTGGCTCGGTGGTTTAACAATGCAGGAGATAATTTCTGTTCCAGCAGTTTGAGTCCTAGATTGCATGTTTGGATGAGCTCCAATCACTCGCCACGGCTTCTATCCGCCTAACAGTTCAAAAACATGTTCTATTCAAGCAAATAAAACAGGTACCAATTTGATGGAGGAGACGAACTGGTGCTCCATACAGGCAGGCAGATTCCTGTCATTGGAACCTTTCTGGTTGCAAGCGCCCACCTGTGAAGCAATTCTTAGGAGGGAGGGATCTTGGATGATGCTTCAGAAAGAGTCACTTGTCTTTCTTTCTGGCGCGTAACCAGCTCATACTCTTATGGTGCACTATGGGAAGTATGTAAGCATTTCCTACAACAGAGCTGGTAGCCTGGCAGCCAAACTACTACTCTGCAGTTGCATTGTAGTCTCCTAATATAACAATGCCATACAATAACAACAACAACAAGCCCTGTTAAATCACTCTCTATTCCTTTTATTTCTAACTCTACTAAAAGAAATTGTATCTCCCAATCTTAGTATCATTCCAGGTACCCTACATTTCCCATCCATTAATTTTAGTATTCAGCTGTTTAAGATGACACTTTCCTGTCTATTCTTTAGATACAAACTCTATTGCAGTCAGTAGTATTTCTGGTCTAATCTTTTGGACTATAAGTGTGCATGGGGTTTTTTTATCTTTCTAAAACCAGACAGATTTAAGTTTTGGAACCTTTGTTAAAACTTTCAGAATTTTTAAAGCTGATTATGCTCTGACAATGATGTAATTGCCCAGTGGAATACCGCGATGAGTTCCTTAAGCTTCCCACTTTTGACAGTCACTCACAGAAAATAACAATGAGGTAAAAATTCAATCCCAGCCTTTGCAGAGGCACATTGGAATGTATTAGAATAAATGGGAATCATTGCAGCATTCTTACTTTTTTCCTATTTATAAAAATATTTCATAATCAGGGGACATGCTACTTAGAGATGTTTTGTGTTATTATTTTTAACTTTAAAAATTTGTGTATTTTTTACAATGTTATTTTCTCTAAAAAGCCAACTCCCTAAAATAATGGCAGCAACAGGGTTTAAGTATTTAAATATAAAATGATTCATGTCCGGATCATTTTTTAAAATAAAGATCAACTTTGATTAACATATTTATTTTATCAGGAGATAGGGAGGTACCTGCAATGTTTGGAATTATGGTGCTAATAAAGAGAAGAAAAAATTCAAGTGTAAATTTGACAACTGAAGCAGAATATATAAAGAATCAAGGAAATCCTATGAGAAATCAATGGAAAATTTGTAGCTTTTCTTTTCCAGTGATGGAAGAGAAGTTGCCTGGAATGACTAGAATCTAGAATAATTTATACAATGCAATTCCTATTGATTTACAGGGAATCAGAATGCAATGTCCAAGGAATAATTACTTTGAAATGGCCCTCTGACTTCTATCTAAATTCAGTTTTCAGATGAAAACATTCCAAACACAAATTATTAGTTTTACTAGAGACCTATTACAATCACCAGGACAGTTTCATAATATCTAACTGATGACCCCTTAATTTCAACTTCACCTTAATGTAACTAAATCTCTTTGGATCTGAGCCATGTGTTTCAAGCCATTGCTATGCTGCTTAATTAGAATGAAAACATTGCTGGGGTGTTGTGTGAACAATCACTTACTTCATTGCAATAAAGAATAAAGCTAGAAAACAAAAAAAAATTGCATTTATTATCATTGTATTTGGTGGCTTTCCATGATATACAGTTTTCGTACAGCAGAGCATTCAAAAGGATTCCCTAAAGCATAATTGCTTCAAGAAGGCTGTGAATTATATAATTTCCTATATTTTATTCATCCCAGTGAGCATTCAATTTGTCACAAAATGCAAAGTGTAGTTTATTGTAACAGAATACTAAACTTTGCTAGTCTGAGAGATTCATTCAGAATGGTCTAATCATATGGGTTTTTGTTTTGTTTTTTTAACAGAAAATAAACGTACCATTTTCCTGTGTGGCAGCTTGTCATTTTCTTGCTTGAAAATTGCCATCCATTTTGGTGTAAAAGCATCTCACTGTAATTAACTGAAAGTTAAACAAGGGGATTGGGCTATTGACTAAAGACAGCATCCAAAAAGGAAAATAATATTCGGTGATGACAGAGTTTCTAATGGGAGCCCACTAAAGACTCATAAAAGGAGCCATTTAAAAATTAGAAAATGAAAGCAGAGGCCCATGGGATACTTTTGTAAGGAAAATAAACTGGGGGGGGGGGCGAAGATTCTTCTCTTTTTCCCTTTCATCTCAATATTCTCCAACATTTTTTTTTTTTTTTATTTATTTATTTATTTATTTATCGCCCTACTTCTGGGGGATTCAGGGCGGTGAACAGCCAAGATAAAAATACAGATAATACAAACATTAAAACCCATTAAAATTATTAAATATTTTTGCCGAAACAGATTTAAAACACCCAATTATAAAAAGGATTAAACTATTTAATAAATTTAAAAGGGAGAGTTAGGCCAGGCCAGCCTGCTGAAATAAAAATGTTTTGAGAGCACGTCGAAACATACGCAGATCCGGGATCCTATTATTCAGTCTATCTCTTGTCATATAGCACATTGAATCTAGTGTTTTTCCTGGCTCGTGTGATCAGAAATCATTTATTTATTTATTTAATCAAATTTGTATACTGCCCTATTCCCCGAAGGGACTCAGGGTGGTGAACAGCCGAATAAAATACAAAACATACAAAAATTAAAAATATTTAAGATAAATTAAATGATTAGGCTGAAAAAAATTTAAAACCCAATCATATAAAACATTTAAAAACCCATTATAAAGGGGAGGTTTAAGCCACACCAGCCTGATGAAATAGGAATGTTTTTAAAGAATGGTGGAAGGTACGTAGGTCCTGTATCCTCCTTATCTCAGGGGGGAGCTCGTTCTAGATGGTCGGTGCCCCCACAGAGAAGGCTCTCCCCTTGGGGGCCGCCAGTCGACATTGTTTGGCTGACGGCACCCGGAGAAGCCCCTCTCTGTGGGAATGGACTGGTCAGTGAGGAGCTACTGGTGGCAGAAGGCGGTCCCGAAGATACCCTGGTCCTAAGCCATGGAGCACTTTGAAGATAGTAACCAAAACCTTGAAGCGCACCCAGAAGACCACCAGAAGCCAGTGCAGCTCGCGCAGGAGTGGAGTCACATGGGAGCGCCAGGTCACTCCTATCACCACCCGGGCGGCCGCATTCTGGACCAGTTGGAGCCTCTGGGTGCTCCTCAAGGGGAGCCCCATGTAGAGAGCATTACAGTAGTCCAGGTGTGAGGTGATGAGGGCATGAGTGACCGTGTGTAACGAATCCCGATCCAGAAAAGGACGCAACTGGCGAATCAGGTGAACCTGATGAAAACTCCTCCCAGCCATGGCCATCATATGCCCTTCTAAAGACAGCCATGAGTCCAGAAGGACGTCCAAGTTGTGAACCCCATCCGTGGGGGACAATGACTCGCCCCCAATATCAGAGATGGCGTCAACTGACTATATCGGGATGTCGGAAACCACAGCCACTCGGTCTTGCAAGGGTTGAACTTGAGTCTGTTCCTCCCCATCCAGATCCGTATGGCCGCCAGGCACCGGGACATCACTTTGATGGCATCGTTGGAGTGGTCTGGGGTGGAGATGTACAGCTAAGTATCATCAGCGTACTGATGGTACTTCACCCCAAAACCACGGATGATCTCACCCAGCGGCTTCACATAAATGTTGAATAGGAGGGGCGAGTGGACCGACCCTTGTGGCACCCCACATACAAGGGGCCTCGGGGTTGACCTTTGCCCCCCTGTCAACACAGACTGTGAACAGTCGGAGAGAAAGAAGGAGAACCACCATAACATGGTGGCCCCCATTCCTAGCCCCTCCAACCGGCGCAGCATGATACCATGGTCAAGGGTATCAAAAGCCGCTGAGAGGTCTAATAGGACCAGGACAGAGGAACAACCTCTGTCCCAACCCCTCCAGTGATCATCAACCAACGCGACCAATGCTGTCTCCATGCTGTACCCAGACCTGAAGCCCAACTGGAACGGATCTAGATAGGCCGATTCATCCAGGTACTGAGGCAGCTGTTGCACAACCACACTCTCAACAACCTTCACAATAAAGTGAAGGTTGGAGACAGGACGATAATTTACCAACATTGCCGGGTCCAGGGAAGGCTTCTTGAGGAGGGGCCTCACCACTGTTTATTATTATTTTAGCATTTGTCAATTCTACATTTACCAGGACACTATAGTGCTATTACAAAGTTGTTGTTTGGCTGCCAATAATTGCCAGTCCATTTTGTTCACACTCATGTGCTATCCAGAGTGCACACAGGGGGTGGACTAGCTCCACACTCATAAGACTTAAAGGTGTCCTGCAGTGATATCCAGCGCTTTTCCTTCCATCAATGTCACCTTGCATTTGGGCCCTGATTCTGGCAGATCCAGCACTGGTTGAATTCATAGTATCACTCGAAGCACTGTTTATCCCACTGAAGTGGTATTTATCTATTTGTATTTGCATGCTTTTGAACTGCTTGATTAGTAGAAGCTGAGGCAGGTGATGGGAGCTCATCACAGTTGCTAAATGAATATTATCAGTCAAGAACTAGTTGTATATAGTCTCAATTTCCAAATTGTACCAAATTCCAAATTGTACAATTTTCAAACCATAAATCTATGCTCATGCATTGAGTTGTACATCATGCTTGTGCCTACTGGGATGAAAATACATCTAAATGCATGTGTATGTATATATGCATACACATATACATACACATATATAGACATCTATCTATTGATTGATAGATAGATTATATAAATATAGATCCATCTGTCAGGGATCCAAGTAACACTCTCAACGAAAGAAGATTCCGAGGCTGGAAGTTCCTCAAAGTTCCATTTTATTAGAGATGTCATATTGGCACATCTGGGAAAACCTGAATCTCAAAGCTTCCAAGTTTTCCTCAGCCAAAGGAAAGTCAAAGTCCCTTCCCCTGCACCCACATGCCCATCTCATGGTCCAATCAATTCACCGTCCCAACTGGAGATGCCTCCCAGTCACGCTATTCCAGGTGCAGGCCAAATATTCTTGACTTCCAGCGAAAGGAATGCTATTTTGGCTAGATATCTCCACCACTCCAGGAATGCTATTTTGGCTAGATATCTCCCCTCCCAGTTTCCCACAACACTAAATGTGGCAGCCCTAAAGAGCCAAAGAAAAAGATGGCCTCCAAGGTTGACACCAGTGGTGGATTTCAAAATTTTTTACTAGCGGTTCTGTGGCTTGGTGGGTGTAGCATAGCTTAGTGGGCGTGGCTTGGTGGGCGTGGCAGGGGAAGGTTACTGCAAAATCCCCATTTCCTCCCAATCAGCTGGGACTTGGGAGGCAAAGAATAGATGGGGGCAGGGCCACTCAGAATTTTTACTACTAGTTCTCCGAACTACTCAAAATTTCCACTACCGGTTCTCCAGAACTAGTCAGAACCTGCTGAAACCCACCTCTGGTTGACACCATCTCTATCTCTATTGGTATCTACATTTCCATCTCTATCTCTATCTCCAACTCTATCTCTATCTCTATCTCTATCTCTATCATCTTTATCTCTATCTATCTCTATCTCTGTCTCTATCTATCCACACACATTTCTCACCACTTCCAGCCTGAATTTAGCCCCAGTAATTCTTCGTAGTGGAAACAAAAAAAACTGGAACCATGTTCATTGGATATTTATTTATTTACTTATTTAAAAGCAGCTCTCAGCAGCTCTCAATCAAAATGTTTGATACATTCAAACAAAGGTTAGTTATCTGTCTACCGTATCAGGACTTCTTTAACAATCATGATTTAAGCAACATTTTCTACCTTTAGGATGCTAAAGATTGCACCTATGATTTAAATAAATAAAAATATGCTTGCAATTAAATTCTATCAAATTCTTTTCCTGCGCACTTCTTTTTCCTGCTGCAACTCATATTAAGGAATGATACCCTGGCTATCCTTCATCCTGAAAAACATTGTCGGTTGCTATTTTAGAGTTATTCAGATCCTTGACTACATCTTTCTTCTGTGCAAAAAATAATTAAATTATTGGTGGAATTATTAATACAATGTAAACCCTTTCAAAAATACTGGGGCTCAGAATCTGTCAACTTTTCATTCAAGATAATATGAGACAAAGAATGGCATTTCATTTAGCAAATGAATCAGGGCGGGTTTCAAAACCCATCACTACTGGTTCGCTCAGGGGTGCGTGCACACTCATGCACTCGTGTGACACTTCTGTGCATGCACAAAAGAGTCCGGGTGGGTGGGCAGAGCCTCCCAAGCCATTACTACTGGTTTGCTCGATCTGGGGCAAACTGGTAGCAATCCATCACTGTTCGGAATGTGCCTGCAGTTGATGATGAGAAGATGAGGACTATCTGGATTAAGGAAATACTCTTAACTATCTCTCTGACAAGCCATGATTTATTATTCCTCCTCAAGAATTCTAAGATCCTTCTTCATCAAGCCAATTCTTCACCCACTCTATCCACTCTCTTCATCTTCTGAATAGCAGAACAATTAACATGTTAATATTTGGGAAATGCACGTAACATGGGAGGGGCCATAGGGTTCAATGCTAATGATTCACAATGGTTGAAGGAATGTTCTGGGCTTGTAGCAGAATCTTATTTTTTTTAACAAAATAAAACCTGTTTCATCCTTTCCCAAAACTTGAAATTTAATAACTGTATCCAGATGATTGTAAACTGCCAGTGGCTTCAAAGATGATATCATAATGAGCTTCAGGAGTTGCAAACAAATAAATGCTGCTGGAATAATGATGCCTACATGTTTCCAGCTCCGATATGATAATCCTCAGAATAGATATTAAATTTAGAAACTAATGGGTGAGGATTTAAAAATTGTTGGAAGCCAAGAAAAAGGCAGAGATTGAGAGATAGCCAAGCTCTAGAATGAAAACAAAATTGTAATTTGGAAAAAAAATATTGAATGAAACCCCAAGAGTGTGAAATCATACTAACGCAAATCCCATCAGTCAAATGTCACATCTATTTCCTCAGTGTTAAATGCAGCTGTTCAATTCATTCCAAGGGAAGTATCTTTGGGTTTGTCAGTGTATGGGATATGTGTGTCGGTGTGTGTGTGTGTGTAGGTGTATATTGCTTTTGTGAAAATGGTGACTTTTGCTTCATTGGTATATAACATCTTATTGATTATAGAATAAAACATGTCTGTGTAATGAAAAAATCAGTTCTTTGACTTGAATGATAAAATACTGTTTCTTGATGATTTTTTAAAAAAACATTGTCATTCTTCATTGCATCTATGTTTCTGCCTTGAAGCTTGCTTTCTATCCACATTTTTCTTGCCTTGTCATTGGATAATAATCTAATACAATGGCTAGGAAAGGCAATTTAATGTCATACACAAATTGCTTCACAAGGTAAAATAATGTATTCAATAATAGTTTTTAGAAAAACTTTCAATTTAATATAAGAGATTGAGATGTTTATAATATTAACTTGTTTGTGACCTCTCTTGAACTGTTAATACAAGAATGCCATTTTATATTCTGTTCCACATAAGTTGTAAAGATTCCATTCAAGCTCAGACATTATAAACTCAGATAAATAATTTATGTCATAGCTTACCTTTGTCTTTTACATTAATACTGAATTGGGAAGGTAGTTATTGAATAAGTGCAGATTTCATAATCAAATGATACATTTGCCCCTGGAATTTTTGCCATATATACCTGTACAAAATATAATGTTTCCTAAATTTTCCATGTACTATAATAATTGTGTAGGTCAGAATTAATAAATAATCATTTCCTACAGATATATCTGATGGATTTCTACCTGATGCATTAACATTATTACTGTACTGAATACTGAGAAGTCTTTTCTTTGGCATTATTACTATTATTATTAATTATCTGTTATCTTCTATTTTTTCAAAGGAGTTCACTTTCCTTTTCATTAGGGATGGGGAATCTACAAGCCCTTGGCTACATATGATGCCTACCCACAATATAGTTACTTCCGCTAATTTACATGATTCTTCTCCATAACAAGTCTGTAAACTTGTAAACTGTAAACTAAGCAGTATTCCAAAGTCATTTTATGAATAAACACAGTAGGTCAATGTTTTCAGTTTTTCTAACTTCTAGTCTAACATTCTATCCCTTCCTCCATGCCAATTCCAGAAAAGCTGCTGCATAAATTAAAATGCATGTAGACTTAGAAGGGTGGAAATCTTTCATTTATAAAATGGATGTGGATAGTATTTAGGACATCCAAAGATTATGTCAACTTGCATTTCACCTCCTAAATGCAGTAGGAATACATACAAATAACATTGTTTTAATAATATTGTCAGAGTTCCAAGTAACACCCCAGGGGTGAAATGTAAAATTTGTTACTACTGGTTCTGTGAGCCAGGTGGTGGTGGTGGTGATGGGGGTAATTCTGCAAATGCAAAAAAATGCTTTGAAAAGACTCTGCCAATCAGGCAACACAGGTGGGATCGTCAGAGCCTTTTCAAAGCATTTTTTAAACAACCTCTTCCTCTGAAGAGGTTGCAGAAAAAAATGCTTTGAAAAGCCTCTGATGATCCCAGCTGAGCCGCGCGATCATCAGAGGCTTTTTAAATTATTTTTAAGCATTTTTTCGGCGGAAGAAGTTGTAGAAAAAATGCTTTTAAAAATAAAAAAGCCTCTATGATCATGCGGCTCAATTGAACATGGGGAGGGGGAGAGGCGCAGGGATTTTTGTTACTGGTTCTCCAAACCCCCTGCCACCATTATTACCAGATCAGGTGATCCGGTCCGAACCAGAAGCATTTCACTCCTGTAACATCCCCAAGTAAGTCCGAGGCAGACATTTCCTCAAAGCTCCAATTTATTAGAGATGTCATATTGGCACATCTGGGAAAACCTGAATCTGAAGTCCCCCAGGTTTTCCCCACCCAAAAGAAAGTCAAAATCCCTTCCCCTGCACCCGCATGTCCATCACATGCTCCAATCATGTCACCATCCTAACTGGAGTTGCTTCTCAGTCATGCCTCTCCAGGTGCAGGCTGAACATCCTTGACTCCCAGTGAAAGAATGTTGTTATTGTTGTAGCTATACATCTCACTTCATTGCCATCCAACCCCCCACCCCCAGATCCCATTGCATGCCCATCCACCAAGTGTGGCAGCCCTGAAGAGCCAAAGAAAAAAATGGCCTCCAGGGCTGACAAACATATCTTTATGAAATTCCCTTCATCTCATTGCCAACTCACAAGTAAGGCAGCTTAAAAGCATCTTTAGTTTACCATCTGAAAATAATGTTTTCTTTTTTCCAACACGATTTTTTCCTGTTATTGGTGAAGTATGCTAAGTAAAATATTTCTAACATACTTCGCTAACAAAATGATTGATAGTCTAGTCAGCAATAAATCCCACTTCTATTGACTTTTTTCAGGCTGCTATGGCCACCTTACTTTCTCTTTCATCCTTCATCATTGTCTTTATATGGCTATTTTGGCCTGGGCGGCAAGAGAAATCAGACAGCTTACTCCTGCAGAAAACCCTGCCTATGTGATGCCTAACTGGCTAGCTTTAAGTTGCAAGGTGCATAATTTATCATTTAGGGAGAGAATTTCATTTTGTTAGATAGTACCTAATGTTCATGTCTGTCAAGACCCTTTTAAATCTTAATAGCCAATACTTTTCTGGAGTATTGGCTATTCCTGCCAGCTTGTTGTCGTCTGCAAATTTAATGAATTCCTCATTATCCCCTCATCCAAATCATTGATGAAGTTTCCTGGATGAAAAGTGAAACATCTTCTTCCTCAACAGAAAAACAACAGTTCAGTTGCCTTTTGAAAAAGCACCTTTGAGACCACTATGACTTGTATGACACAGACATGCAGTTCTGATATCAATCTGGAAACTTAAACTGGGACAATACACAGCAATGGGAAAACTAATAGTATATATACACAATACAAGTTTAACCAATTTAAGCAAGAATGGTTCCCATACATTCATCATGCAACATAGCACATATAATCTTTCCCAGCCTTCTAACCCAGGGAAGATTAAATGTCTACAATATTGTAAATTAGCAGATGCACAAAATGGGTTAAAAACCCATTTGTCTTCTTTTTTGTTTTAATCATTAAATTTGTATTATCTATTTTCCTCATTTTTAACAAGTAAAAATAAACAGATACCAAGAAACTACACAACAAAGACTAAATAATCACCTCAACCATTATTGTAAATACTTGGTGCAATCTGCAACAGCTCTTTTTCTCTAATGTCTCTAAGTTTTCTCAACTTTGATTTTAAAAAGTCAAATAATTCTAGGCTTCTTATATTTACATTTAAATTGTAATTAATATTGAAAAAATATTTGTCCTCTTTTCATTTTCAATATTCTAAGTTAACTAAACAATAAAACATCAATATTTATCTAATATTGTATTAAGATCATCTGTATCAAAACAATATAATGTATCATGATTTACAATAATATAATAACAAAGGGGAAAAAAATTAGAGGCCGAGAGGGGAATTACGTAAAACATTCTGTTTGTTTGGGTGATTGTGGTTAAACTTAGAACAGTTTCTAAACAGATTCAGTTTGTCTCCAATTTTTGCACATTGAAGAATTCTTGTGTGGAATAATTCTCCAAAGGAAGTCACTTAGAGTTGAGGCATCTGTGTTTTATGAAAGTATTCCCCTGAGAAACATTAGCTATTTTGAAAATGTATTTCTTGCATTGAAAAACCCTGTTGCCACCATCCCAAATTTTTAACAACCTAGCTGTTCCACCGCAGGAAATTAAAATTCACCTGCTGTAGTGAATGATATTTGCAGGTCACAGTAACACCAGTCCATTGCCACTTGTAACCATACCTGAAAAAAAAAAGTAAATATAAATATAAATGCTTTTGCAAGATAAAGAAAATAAAGGTTTAGAGAAGCTTTCCCAGAGATTTATCTTAGAGAAGTTTTGAGTCCTGAAATAGCCTTTTTAATTTAGATCTAGGGGTTGTGTATTAATTTTTTATTAGGGCCAGAGTAAAATATCAGAGCATCTTAAATCCCTAGGCTTTTATCTTGTTCACTTCCTTTCTACATGTAATGTTAGTGGAACATCAATGATTTTTCAATGTATCTCCTCTGGATGTATTCCAGAATAAACTAAATGATTCCATCCTGACCTTTTCTTGTAATTCCTGTCTTGCAAAAAGGAATGCAGTTTGGGAATAGCCTTTCATTTCTTCATATTACAAGGAACAAATATTAATTTGCTTTCTTTTAATTAAATTGAAACTAATTAAACTAATAGTTTAATTGAAACTATTGTAAACTTGTCAGATCAAGTTGATTCTGGGAAAAAGACAGATGTGATCATTAATAAATCTCAAATTATGTGGGATTAATTGGTAGTTGGGGAATTTTAGATCTTGCTTTTATAGGTTGCTATATATCTTATTTATAATATGGTACTAATATTAATAACAATTAATAAAGATGCCAATGGAGATTCTCAAACCAATCATGGTTGCCCCAGAGATGCTTTTTTCAAAAGGCATCTGGGCTTTCTTGGTTTTTTCCTTGAAAAACTGAATTGAAGAAGCTTCTTAGATGAGAAGTGAAACACTTTCAAGGAAAAACCCCCCAAGAAAGTCCGCTTGTCTTTTGAAAAAGCACCTTTGGGATTAATAAAGATAATAACAACAACCAGTATCTCCTTCCAAGTAATTCTTGCCTTGCAACCATTTGTTTAAGGACAATTCAAAGTTATGGCCACAATGAAAAAAGTCATTTATGATCATCCTCAAAGGTACAACCCAAGGGTGAAATGCTCCCGGTTCAGACTGGATCACCCGATCCGGTAGCAATGGCAGTGGGTAGTTCGGAGAACCGGTAGCAAAAATCCCTGCGCCACTCCCACCATGCTCAGCTGATTCGCACGATCATCAGAGGCTTTTTTTTTTTACTTTTAAAAGCATTTTTTCTACAACCTCTTCTGATGAAAAAATGCTTTTAAAAGTAAAAAAAAAAGCCTCTCATGATTCCGCAGTTCAGCTGGGATCCTCAGAGGTTTTTCAAAGCATTTTTTTCTGCAATCTCTTGGCCAAAGAGGTGGTAAAAAAAATGCTTTGAAAAGTCTCTGACGATTCCAGCTGAGTTGCCTGATCAGCAGAAAGACATTTTTTTAAAGTGCCTCTCTGACACTCCCAGCTGAGTTGCCTAATTAACAGAAGCTTTTCAAAGCATTAGAAAAAATGCTTTGAACAGTTTAAAAAAAAAAAGTTGGCCATGCTCACCCAGTCACACCACCAAGCCAGGCCCACAGAACCGGTAGTAACACATTTTACATTTCACCCCTGATACAACCATTGCACCATTTGTGTGATTGAGGAATCACAATTTGCACACAGCTGACATTTACAATGGTTGCAGCATCATGTGGTCATGTGATCACAATTAGCCACTTTCTCAGCAAGCTTCCAATAAGCAAAGTCAATTGGAGAAACAAGATTTTGCTTAACAATCATGTGATTTGGTTAACAACTATGCTGATTTGCTGAACGACTGGGGTAAAAAAAAATTATCATAAAAATGATGACTAGCTTAATGACTACATTTTTTAGTGACTGAAATTCCGGTCCAGATTGTGGTTGTAAATCAAGAACTATCTATAGTGGTCCAATTGACACTGAGGTTGGCTTCCTTCTTTTAAATATTTTTTTAATCTTAAAAATGCACATTATTATATTTAAATGAAAATATTAATCCAAAATATAAGGACACAAACTTCTTTACTTCAAACTTCTTTACACCAACAAGAAGAATTTAAGGATAATACAATGAGTAGCATATCTTCTAACAGGACCTTTGTGTGTTGATACTGAAAACATGATGATGGTCTTATTTGCTCTTCTCCCTGTCATTTCCAGCCTTCAGTTGGGAATAGATGGGCTTGGACTAATGTTGGAACTCATCTTCCACCCAGAGGATAAACTTGAATTGCCCCATTTACAAATGCTGATTAAACATAGCTCACTGTTCTGAGATGCTCAATTGCTGGAGCCTCCCAGAAGTAGAGTTAGTTATACTCTGAGATCCTGGCAACCTGTTCAAAAAATAGTACAGAGCATATTTCCTTATCTCTTTTAGATCAACTTCTTCACTGCTTTTTAGATACTCATTTGTTTTTCTCCATGTACATTTAAATATAAAGGAACTAAAAGTAGATTTTTCAAAATAAAGCTGTCAGTGTTTGCATGCAGTCTGAATGATTCTTCTTTCTTGCAGAATAATACTCCATTTTTTTTAGAGTGGAAGATCAATTAGTTCCCATAGCAAGTCACAATTCCTCTCATCTGTAGATCGGTAATAGATAAATGCCATAAACAAATTGTAAGGGGTTTTTTTGCCCCCACAAAAACCAGAGGAGTTTATTGGTAGTGTATGAAGTTAGCTAACTTCCACCCCTCTCCTAGGAAAATGATATATTTATAAACATTAATCTAAATATTTATTTACAGAAATACTGTATTACAAGGGCAGAATAGTTTTCCTTAAAGGGAGACAGAAACTCAGCCCCCGCCCCACCTTTATCAATGGGCCATTAAAGCCTGGGCCAGTCTATTTTACATAACAAAGCTCTACCTCCTTCAGGCAGAGCCATAATAGGAATCCCAAAGCCCTTTCATTACATCATCACCCAGCAAGTGTCAACCAAGCTTGGTACTCAGGACAGCCTACAGAGTTGCCCCTGCATGGCCCCATGGGAGTCTGACAACCAATCAGAATACAAGCTCAAATTCAAAAGATGGCATAAAACTGGGCCACTCTCATAATCTCTTCCCTTTTCTCCCCAGGACCTCAAACCATGTGGTCCTGTCCACCATGAAAAACCATCTTTCTAAGGAGTCCCCATGTTTCCAGAGTCTTTCTTCCCCACTTGGAAACAAATCAAAGTTGTTTCTTTGCTCTTTGCTATGTTTCCCGAAAAATTAGTTCCTGATCACCAAAATTAAAGATTAAAATTTTCTAACATTTTAAGCTGTTTTTCTTTTGGCTGGAAAATATCCCAGAATCAAATTTAAGCATTTCTCATGTGCTTTTCAGATTTACACTGTAACATTCATTAAGAGGATTTCTTCTCCTAGGTCCTTTCCCTTATTTTTCTTCATGAATATTTAGCTTCAGTTCTGATATCATACCTTAATTAAACTATTGTTTTCAATTGTAATTGTATTGGAACTAGAAAACTGAGATTTAGTCTATCTGTAAAAACACTCTTTTTAGTGTCTTAATGAAAGAATTAGACCTCATTTTGGATGCTCAAAGAAAATGTGTGTTTAACTCAATCATGCTGTTTGAGCCAATATCAAGCACAGGATGGAAAAAAGGAAGGAAGGAAGGAAGTGGGAGGAAGGGAATCAAAGGCACAAGGAATGTTTCTTATTCATGCATGGCGACTGTTCCCTTAAGTATAACTCAGATGAATAATTAATATCCCAACTCAATTCGGTTGCAGACAGTTTCAACTAACGGTATATTTTCAGAATTCTAGATGGGAGAGTCACTAGCATCTCCATGACATGAAAAGCAATTAATTTAATGAAGAAATAGATTTACCTTTACCTATATATTAGGAAACCATTGTTAAATTGCTCATTTCATAAAGAATAAAAAATTCTACAAATATTTCAGATCACGGGCAAAGAGATGTACACCTTCTGATTGACTTGTTATATCTGGGAAAACCCGAATCTGAAAGTTTCCAGGTTTTCCCCACCCAAAGAAAAGTTCAAGTCCCTGCCCAACACTTACAAATCCATCATATGGTCCAATCAAAGAACTATCCCAACTGGAGATGCTTCCCAGTTCCAGATGCAGGGCAAGTTATTCTTGGCTTTCTGAGAAAGAAATTGTTCTGACCTAGGCTTGCTGAGTCAGTAAAACACACGAGCAGTCCCAAAAACCTCTTTTATTGCAACAGCTGGGAATTCTGTTTATTCACAGATGAGTCCCAAATAGTTGTAGAGTCCTTCGGGATAAGGCTGATAATCACCAACCTTTATCTCCCTTGACTCGCTGCCAAAGACGTAATTGGCAAAGCTACAAGGAGTCCAGAATCAAACAGAGCTTCAAACTTTAAACTGAACAGAATTAACAACATTGTTTCCTGCAAAAGCCCACGTGCCTTTGCTCCTCTTTTAAGTCTTATGGTAGGGGCCAATCATCTCCAAGTCCTACTCCTGAGTTGTCCCTTTTGTTTTAATTGTTCTTGCCTTCTGGTAGCTCTGTGCATGCACGCATTGGGAACAGGCTCCCTCTGTTCCTCTGCCTCGCTGAGGTCCGACTCTGGAGGCTCCGGAGGCAGCACGTATCTCCCAGATGGCCCTTTCTCTGCCTCCATTGAAGAGCCCTCGTTCGAGCCTTCCTCAGACTCCAGGACTGGCCCATTTTCCTCCCCAACCTCCTCACTGTCCAACTCTGCTGCCAGCTCCACAGGCCACTGGCAGACTACAACAGGAATGTTATTACGACATTCAGGTAGGAAGGTGTCCAATATGTTACTGGGGAAGAGCAGAGGATTAGTACTAGTAGCGCCAGAAAGAATGAAGCGATGATCAAAGTCGAAAGGACACTCAGTTGTGGATGTATCTGCCATGCCTAGAAGCCATCTTTTGCATTAGGCCTTCAGATCTACCACGTTTACTACTGTGGGAAAGTGGGAGGAGGGATTGTATGGAGCATAGGTGATGTAATCCCTCCTCCCACTTTCCCACAGTAGTAAACGTGGTAGATCTGAAGGCCTAATGCAAAAGATGGCTTCTAGGCATGACAGATACATCCACAACTGAGTGTCCTTTCGACTTTGATCATCGCTTCATTCTTTCTGGCGCTACTAGTACTAATCCTCTGCTCTTCCCCAGTAACATATTGGACACCTTCCTACCTGAGGGGCTCATCTTTCAGTGTCATATCTTTTTGCCTTTTGGTACTGTCTATGGTGTTTTCATGGCAAAGATACTGGAGTGGGTTGCCATTTCCTTCTCCAGTGATCACATTTTGTCAGACCTCTGTCCGTCTTGGGTGGCAGTGCGCGGCATAGTTCATAGCTTCATTGAACTATGTAAGCTCCTTCACCACGACAAGGTAGTAGTCCATGAAGGGGAAAAGCTACCCTTGGCAGCCTTAGGGAATTATAAAATTATCATTTCAGTGTTGCCTCATCATAAAACTGCATTGTTGCCTTGATGTCTCTGTGTGGGCACTTGATTACTTCCTGTGTACAGAAGAAAAGATTAAACGAGGTTATCTCCCAGGCCATCAAGTTCCCAAAATTTTTATTTTTGCCTCATTCCTTAGGCTTAGGACCTGGGTACTTACAAGACCATCTTTTGCCACCAACGGCCTCCCACCAACCAGTTCATTCTCACACGGAGGGACTACTCAGGATACCGTCAGTCAAATTATGCTGACTGGCGACTCCCAAGGGGAGGGCCTTCTCTGTGAGGGCTCCAACCCTTTGGAATGAATTGCCCCCTGAGATACGAAATATCCCTGATCTCCGTGCTTTCTGCTGTGCCCTCAAGACCCTGATGTTCAAACAGGCGGGTCTAAACATGTTAACATGTGAATGATTTTAAAATGTTATCTAATTTTGGGTTTTTATTTAATTGGGCCAAACTATGTTATATTTTAATTAGCAATTTATGATATTTGTGTATCCTTATTTTTCTTGACTGCACACCGCCTTGAGTCCTGCGAGAGAAAGGCGGTATAGAAATATAATAAATAAATTAAATAAATAAATAAATAAATTCCTTTCTGAACACGTATAAAGTCGTATCAGAACAAATTTTCAAGACTGCATTTATGAACATAAAACTAAAAATCCTATAACCAGAGGAGTTTTCTCTACTAAACAATATTAGATGTTAAAGACCCAGAAGATGCTCAGGAATTCACTTCTGTAGAATTTTGAATCCTTTGGTTTTCTCTCTAGAGGCTAATTTAAGGAGAACATTGTGATAACTTCTAAATAATTATTTGATAAGGAAAAAATGGCAGACCAGAAACATTTTTTAAAAAATGTACAAGAACTTTGTAAACTATCACTCCTAAAATAATAAAAATCACATCCATAACATAAGGCAACGGTTATTCCCTGACCTCTTCTACTTAGCAATATCCATTTTTCCACAAAATCATTTTAAAAGCTTTTTAAAACCATACAGCAGTGTTGCAAATGGCCTGTCCTTGATTTCCTTTTGTTGAAATAATGATGCTGAAAATTCTTATTATTCTGTCTTTATTTACTGAATACACCATGCCTTTTTCATCTAATATACTGCATGTAGCTAAAAGAGGGCTACAAATACACAAGAAGAACATTGGGGTTATTATCTGGGAAAATTGGCCCATCCACTTGAAAACAGAGTATCAAGATTCCGAGTAATGAACCCAAACCAATCAGCACTCCAAGACTTTCAGCTTTCTCAAAGGACTGTTTTATTGAATACATCATTTTGGCACTAATGGAAATAAAACCAGCTCTAAATATTTCCTGTGGTTTCAGTATAATTAAAGAAAAGATAATTCCCTCCCTCATGGTCACAGGTCACATTGTCCAATTAGGCGTTCTGGTATCTCCTTGGCAATTCCCCTCAGTCTCTGGCCAACACCTGTTGAGATGATCTTGGTTCCTAGGAGATGGTCTGTTGTTGTCTGGGCTGACATTCCAGACCCCCCCCCACACACACACACACTGCGTGTGGCAATCTGAGAAACAGAAAGATGGCTGCATCAGGCCTGAACCATTTCGAAGTTGACACAGAGTGAAGAATACCTAAAGAAAAAATATGGTATTATTTACTTCAGGTTACCTACTCAGACAGGATCACATGGACAATGCCTTCTTAGTGAATTAACCAAGTTTTCAAGAGGGCAGGCTATAACAATAACAGGACACTTCAAACTATATTGATGTAGATAGGAAAACCCAGTTCAGCTAAGACTGAGTATCCCAATACATTTCTGATCTAAGTATCTACTGATATTTAACTTTTCAAAAGATTAAAAATTCTGAGCTAATCAGCTAACCTGGATCTAATCATGATCAATGTAGAAAAGTGGTCTTCAACCTTTCTGGTTCCACAGACCAGCAGCAGTGGTGGTGGTGGCAGTGGTGATGGAAGGGAGAAGGGGATGGTTTCATATGTGCAAATTAATTCTGCTTGTGTGCAAATGGAGTTTCATGCGCTCACCTGCTGCTTGCATGGCCCAGTTCCCAACAAGGCGTGGACCGGGACTGATCCATGGACCCGGATTTAGGGACCCCAATAGATGGAAAGTGTCAGGTATATTGTTGGGTATTGACCATGTTATGTTAAAATTCAAAATGGGAAATGGCTGGAAGCTGAGAAAGATTAGTCATATCCTTTGGACTTCAGGTTGCATCTTGGTCAGTACACAATGGCATAAAATCCTACAAGATATATAAAAATCAGAGTAGAAATAGTAAAAAAAGGAAATACTGAAAACAAAGACACAAATGATTACAATTAGAAGAAAAATGAAGACCTAAATAAATTAATAGCAAGCTAAGAAGTATAAAGGAGATGCATAAGAGATAGAATGTTGATATAATATACCTTGATAGCGATATTTTATATGACACACTCCTATTATCCTGTAGAGAAGATGTACACATGGGATTGGGGCAGGGGTGGTATTCACTTACCTTCACTACCTGTTCACAAATGTGAGGATGCATGTAATTTTGTATGAAAAAACTTTGAAAGATAAATCAATTTATAATTGTAATTATAACTTCTGTAAAGATGTTTGGAAGCCACTTCTTTATATCTTTCTTCTCTCTTTTCTTTCTTTCTTTTTTTGCTATTGTTTTCTTTAATTCTTTTTCTTTTATTTTTTCCTTTCTTGCTTTACTTTAATTTAAATTAGTTTTGTGTATGGGTGTGGGTGGATGTGTGTCTGTTAGAGACACTTTGCTACATGTACTGTGAACTATTCCTAATATTGGAATCATTTATAACTTACAAAGTCACGATGATTTTCAAAGGTGTACAGTAAGCTTCAATTTCAATATCTTTCATTACATTCCACTGATTGCATCTCTATCCCAAACTGCAGAGAAGTCAGCTTATGGCACATGCAATACATATGAAATGGAATTTAAATCAGTCTGATGCCAAAATGAACTATAATTTATAATTGGATGTCATAAAAAAATTATTGAATTATTATCTACAGGCCAGTTCTTCAAATCATAGATCAAAACTTTAAAATATATATCAGCAATATTTATTTTTTTTGTATCTCATACACACATGTGTATCACATATACACATATTTAACTTTTAAATAAAATATAGCACTTTTAACATCTGCACCACATATATATGTTTTATTGCAAAAGGTGGTTGCCATTCACCCAAGTAAAGTAAAAAAAAGTAGTGCTTCTCCTTTTTTCCTAGAAGTGATTTTTTTCCCTTAATTGTGTATTTAGATAGGCAATTTCTCCCATGACTTGCTAAAGATATTTGCACAGAAAGGTGACACATATTAAAATGTATCCTGTGGATCTGTCACTATTTAATGCCATGTTTCTTCAGATTGAATGACAGAAATATGATTGTATCAGTAGGATCCTGGAATTTCTTGTCATTATAACTACATACTATCCTACAATGGATGTGGCTTCCTTTCATTCTTTGGCTAGGATTTTTACATGCCTTTCAAATGTCCAGTTTCCTAACCTTTTAATTTTTAAATTCTTGGCCCTATCTAATTGATTCACCACCAGCAGCCAGATTATATAAGCAATATCAGTTGCTTTTCCTGGTATTCCTCATAGAGATTTTTATGATTTTGTAGTGCCAGATTCATAACATAGAGAATAGAGTAGAGTAGAGTGGAGTGGAGTGGAGTGGAGTGGAATGGAATGGAATGGAATGGAATGGAATGGAATGGAATGGAATGGAATGGAATAGGATAGGATAGGATAGGATAGGATAGGATAGGATAGGATAGGATAGAATAGAATAGAATAGAATAGAATAGAATAGAATAGAATAGAATAGAATAGAATAGAATAGAATAGAATAGAATAGAATTGGAAGGGACCTTGGAAGTCTTCAAGTCCAACCCACTGCCTAAGCAGGAAATCCGATAGCATTTCAGACAAATGGTTGTCTCTTCTTAAAAACTTCCAGTGTTGGAGCATGCACAACTTCTGCAGGCAAGTTGTTCCACTGATTAATTGTTCTAACTGTCAGGAAATTTCTTGTTAGTTCTTAGCTCCTTCGGTTGCTTCTCTCCTTGATTAGTTTCCACCCATTGCATCTTATCCTGCCCTCAGGTGCTTTGGAGAATAGATTGACACCCCCCCCCCCTCTTCTTTTTGGCAACCCCTGAGATATTGGAACACTGCTATCATGTCACCCTGAGTCTTTCTTTTCATTAAACTAGACATACCCAGTTCCAGCAACCATTCTTTATATGTTTTAGCCTTCAGTCCCCTAATCATCTTTGTTGCTCTTCTCTGCATTTTTTTTAGTCTCAACATCTTTTTTACATCATGGCAACCAAAACTGGATGCAGTATTCCAAGCCTGGCCTTACCAATGCATTATAAAGTGATATTAAAACTTCACATGAATGAATATGAATAAAACTTTATTATGCTCCTTGGCCAGCAATAGACATACAATAAATTAAAAATAATACTGACATTAATCATGAATAGTAACATCCCTGTTATGAAAATACATAATTTCAAATCGTCAGGGTCATTCTCTAATTTACATGAGTACAGAGTCAATAAGTATGTGAGTAAATGTATTTTTCCAATAATTGTTATATATATCTCTCCAAAAACTTGGCACCAGTGATATCTATAATTCTGTAACCAGTTTTTTTCTTGTGGACATTGTAGTGACACAGAATTTTGCCACTGCAAAATTCGTCCGGTTTGGCGTTGTGGCGAGACAGTCGGGAAATAATGGGCTCTGATAAGCGCCGCGAAAACCCCGGCTGCCAAACCGCCGCCGATGGGTCTTTGGACCAGAACCACCTTGCAGAGATGGGGGAAAAGGAGGGGTACCTCGGACAACCAAGAGGAACAAGCAAGTTCTTCGGAGGTCAAAGGGAACCCTCTGTGAGTCAGCAGCAGGGGGCGGCAGCCATGGTAGCTGCCACAAAGCTGGGACAACTAGGCTAAGAGATGTGCAGGAGGAGAGTGGATTGAAATGGAACATTTTGAAGGTGGGTGAGTGACAACCAACCCAGGCTTGCAACAACTGTTAGAGCAATATTATTAACTATAAGACCCCTAGCCTTAAAACAGCGGCTGAACAACAAAGGGCTATGGAAAGTTTAAAATGTAATCTTAAAGAGACAAAGACCCGACAAACAACTAACTCTAGAACAGAACTAATGGAATTAAATATTGAGATATGGTGAAAAGACTGGATATTTTAAAACTGGAATTGAATTTTTTAAAAAAAGATGATTTGATACTTTCAAAATTAAAAGAAATATAATTAAACTGGACTGATATATAATTGCAACAAAATGGATACTTGTATGACTAATGGAAAATGTGGATTGTAGAGGGTCACCTTCTGGTCTAACTCATTTTTGTTATGGAAAACTTTGAACTTTGCAGGTAACAATCATGGAATTTTGTGTAGGAAGTTTTTTCCTCATCTGCAGACAGCTTGAGTTTGATGAAAAGAAAAAGAAACTACAATGGAACTCCTATAATTGGAATAATAACAATTTTAAAAACTGGTGCCGGAACAAAAGAAGGATTTAGCGCAGGCTCAAGAGAAGGGAACTTGATGCATTTTATCTGGATTAAAAATAAGAAAAAGACTTAATATGACACATGGAGGACAAAACTGGAAGACTTTGAAAATGGAAGGAAATAAATGCAAGCAGGCGAGAAAGTGATGAAATGAGGTAGACATGGCTGGAAAAAGAAAAAAGAAGAACTAAAACAATGTGATTAAAAATGAAATAATGTATAGGTGGTAGTAATAATAAAAAGGAGGTTCTTATAAGATAATTATGGACAGTTAAGAAAATGAAAAGAATATGACATAGATATATAAAATTGAAATATTGATGTAAATTAGAATATAAGAGAAATTAAGCATATTAAAAGAGATTTTTAAATATATACAAAGTTATGTTTTAAGCAAGAACCATGTCTCAATGTTAAATTGTCATAAAAAAGGATAATGATAAATATGTATAGATGTATGGAAACAATAAAAAAGAGGAGGATGCTGGGAAACAAAAAACCAAAAAAAAACCCCAAAAAAGAATATGCTGTGTTTAACAGCCAAAAAATAAAAATGCTATGCTGTGTTTAACAGCCAAAAAACAAAAATGATTATGCTGTGTTTAACAGCCAAAAAACAAAAATGATTATGTTGTGCAGGACAACAAAACAAAGAGGATTTTGCTGGGAGTAACAGCAAAAATGAAATGATTGTGTTGGGTTTAACAACAAAGACAAAGATAAAGACGTTAGGTTTAATAGTAAAAATAAAATGACTATGCTGGGATTAACAGCCAAAAATAAAAATTATTATGCTGGGTAGAACAGGAACAATAGGAAAGAGTATGTTGAGATTAACAGTAAAAATGAAATGTATAAATTGGATTTAACAACAGAAATAAAGACAATAATGATGAGTACAATACTAAAATAAAATGATTATATTGGCATTATCAGCCAAAAAATAATGATTATGTTGGGAACAGTAAATATGAAATGATTGTGTTGTGATTAATAGTAAAGCAATGAATATGTTTATTTTGGGAGTAATAGTTAAAATATTTTTTAAATGTTTACAATAACTGTAATGATTTATATTGTTAAAATATATCCATCCAAGCAAAAAGAAAGAGAAAAATGGAATGGTATTTGGTTAGGATTTAAGACTTAAGTAACGGGTTTTTGGGATAATGGCATAGTTAAATTGATAGAATTTAGAGAAGTAACTGAGTAAAATATTAAGTCGTGTTAATTAGAAGATAAGAATTGTTAGTGATTTGTATTAATTTGTGACTGGATCAGTGCTTCATTTTGGAAAAGATGTGTTTTATGTTTGTGTTTTAAAAAAATAAAAAACAAAAAAAGAATTTTGCTACTGCCCGCCTGGTAGCCGGATTTGAGTCTTGGAGGAGAAAGCCTACATAAAAGTCGTCTGTCCTCCCTGGCAATCTCTCTAGTAAGCGGAGAATATATATTGACGTACATACTCTCTATAACTCACAGTACAATAAAACATGTGAGATATCTTCAACTTCTCCTTTTCCACATATAAATACCCGTTCTGCTATTGGAATTCTCTTGTATCTACCCTGGAGAAGTGCTGAGGGGAGAATATTAAATCTGGCTCTGAAGAAAGCTATTCTTTGTTTGGGAAGATCAGATCATTTAGATACCTTGCTGATTCCCATATACCCTGCTTGATTCTGTCCCTACTGTGGAGAGGTAACCTATTTAGTTCTTCTTGGAACTCCATGTCCTTCATTCTATCAATTACCACTTGCTTTGCTTTGTCAAAGCTGAGGGACATTAAGAATACCAATGAGAGCCCATAAGAGCCCAGCTTGTGATCTATCGCCTGTTTCCAGGTGGAGGGGAAGTTGTCAGTCAGCACTAGCAGGGACAGTCCCTCTGGAACGAAATGAATTTTTAGCCAATAAATGATTATCATCTTTCAGGCTCTTACCTGAATTTGAGGCATACCTGTCTCAATTCTTAGCTGGGCATTTGGACTTCCTTTGGGTGCAGCTAAGGTGGCTCGCAGGAATTTGGTTTGTATAGTTTCTAGTAAAATTTTCTTTGCAAGGATTCCTGTTTGTGCCCCATAAAGAATTTGTGCCAATGTTTTGGCCTCAAAAAGTTTTAAGGCAGCAAGTACTAATTGACCTTCGCCTGTATAAAAGGTGTGCTCTTTTCTGTATAAAAGTAGCCTGAGTAGTGTAGGGGGCTAATGCCTCCTACTAAAGGCAACAATTAACATCCAGCTGCCTGTAATTCTGCGAGTTCAATCCTAGCCAGGCCCAAGGTCAACTCAGCCTTCCATCCTTTCTAAGGTGGGTAAATTGAGGACCCGGTTTGTGGGGGCAATAAGCTGACTTTGTATAAATATATACAAAAGTATGAAGGCTATTGCTTAATGCATTGTAAGCCGCCCTGAGTCTCCGGAGAAGGGCGGCATATAAATCAAAATAATAAAATATTTTTTTTTAAAAAGTGTTTAATTGCATTTGAGGACCTATTGGCTGCTTGCAGTGTCTGCTCCAGGTGTGCCTTCCATGTCCCTTGCGAGTCTAAATGTCCTAACCTGTTCCAATCTCTGTCCTTCGATTTTCCAGGAGTATTGTCTGGGTCTTTTGGCAAAAACTAAAATTTTTGATTTATCAAAGTTAAGAACCAACTTGTTCTGTATACAGAAGCCAAGTGTTGCCCTAATTGCTCTTTTCAGTCCTATAGGAGTTTGTGAAATAATAGCAGCATCGTCAGCATATAGGAGAATCAAGATTTTGCGTTGTGCTATGTTAGGAGGATGTACATCAGGGTTCTGTAAGAGATCAATCAGGGGGTTAATATAGAAGTTAAAAAGGGAGGGGGACAGGATGCAGCCCTGCCGTACTCCTTTTTGAACCCTTACTGGGCCTGTTAAAGTCCCTTGAGAATTATACCTCACTTTCAAGGTGGAATTGGCATAGAATTTTTGTATGAGGAAAAGGAGGCATTCATCGATTGTAGTGCATTTTAATTTCTCCCATAGGGTGTTCCTGGATATTGAATCAAAGGCCTACTTAAAATCAAGGAAGGCCAGATAGAGAGAGGATTTTTTTTTTGTACATGTATTTTTGCACCAGATGGTGAAGTATCAGGATATGATCCACCGTAGCTTCAAATGATCTTGTTTCTATCCCTCTGTTAATGCAGCCTAGAACTGTGTTGGCTTTTTTGGCAGCTGCAGCACACTGCTGGCTCATATTTAAATGGTTGTCCATAGAACTCCAACATCCCTCTCACAGTCACTACTATTGAACAAGGTACCACATACATTATAACATTTGTTTTTCTTGCCTAAATGTAGAACCTTACTTTTTTCACCATTGAATTCCATTTTGAGCCCAATGTTCAAGTTTGTCAAGATCCTTCTGTTTCTTAAGCGTATCTTCTGTTTCTTAAGCGTATTAGCTATTTTTGCCAGTTTGATGTCGTCATCTGAGGAGTTCTGGCCCGACTTGTGGATCTTGTGGATCCCCCTTGTTTTTACATCGCAGCGACCGCTTTTTTGGATGTCTCGGCGGCTGTGGCTTCCTCGAGGACCTCTTTGAGCGGGATCCTCTTGTGACTCAGGAACTTCTTCTGCAGGCCCACATCCTGCATCCCAAAGACGATGCGGTCCCAGATGGCATTATCGACGTTATCAAACTCGCAGTTTGCAGCGATCTGGCAAAGTGCGGCCACAAAGTCTTTGATGGATTCACCTTTCTGTTGGTTCCTTTGATGGAAGGTGAATCTATTTGCAATCGGGGTGCCTGTGGGCTCATAGTGCTGCTGCAGGACTTCCTGAAGGTCAGCCCAGGACATCTCTTCAATATCCCTGGGCGCCATGAGGTCAATGCCATCTCCAGGATGTCGGAGCCACAATGCGCCAGGAACAGGGCCCTCTTCCTCTCATTGTCCAGGTCCTGGTAGCCGTTCCCTCGCAGGAACTGGCAGAACCGGACCATCTAAGACCTCCATTTCTCCTGTCCAGGGTTGAATGGGGCCAGCGATGCAATCGGAGCTTGCGGTGATGCCATGTTGCAGTTTCTTCGAGATGAGTGACTTCAGCTTGAGGTGGTTAGCTCTGGGTCAGTTAGCAATCGTGCCACACGGTCGGAGTTCTAGTTCTTCTCCTTTGTCACCAGTGTTAGATCAGGTGCAGGAACAAACACGCGACCAACTCAGGTCCATTCAGCACTTTATTGAGAGTGAGAATTAGACTGGTGCTGCGCTGCTGGAGCTCTACTTATATTCGCTCCGGCAGTCCACCACCCATAGACAGTGATTTGAATTTCCTGCCGGTGGATTTAATCAATCCCCGGAGGATGTCCTTATAAGGACATAACAAGTTCCTCATCTATCCCCTTGTCCAAATCATTGATGAAGATGTTGAAGAGTACTGGGCCTAAAACAGAGCCCTGGGGTACCCCAATGCATATTTCTCTCCACGTAAATGCAGTTCCATTGAGGACTACACACTGAGTGTGGTTGGTCAGCCAGCTACGAATGTCAGACCTGGAAGCCATCTGGTCGTGATGCTATCTAACACACATTTTTCTATCTTATCAAGTAGTAGAGGACTGGGAGTCCTAACATGGAGCAACCTTTTTCTAAGTGCAAATCACAGACATTAGAAAATTATGACACCAATCACCAGAAATCACATTGTTCACACTTCTTTCCAGTTTAATGCAGCATAAAAGGCTAAGTAGCATGATGGTGTCATAGCTTTGTATGAAGCCTAAATGTTCTTTTTTGTTTTTGCAACACACCATACTTACCTTTCAAAGAGATCTGGATATGCAAGACTCCTGTGCAAAATTTAGGTTCTCATTCGTAGATAGAGAGAATAGGTGGAATGAGAAAAACATTGCAAGATAGGGAATATTTTATTAATTAGACTAGATGGGAAACTTGGGCTGTGATTTTTATCTCAGGGCAGTTATGCTGGGAGACAGTGAGTAAAAGAAATGTATAGTCTGCCAATATGTTGCAATTTGCAAACTTTAAGAGAAGTTGCTTTAAGGCAAGATTTTTTTTTTCCTTTGCTTCAATGAATATGAGTGGCTAACTTCAAAATGAAACTCAGATTTCAAGAATTATCCCAATTAAGCTTGATTAACACTCAACATATTTTGGTTCCAGACACTTGGCACCACTTGGAAAACAGCAAAAAGGATGCTATTAGATTGTGGGCTCTCCATTTGATCTGCACATTGTAAGTTCTATAAAACACTTAACAAGGAAGAAAGGAAGAAAATATTATTTCAGTAAAATAAGGTTACAGTAATAATATTAGCTTTTTCAAATCAAGACAAACTGAGCATGGCCTCCAAATAGAATAATAGGTTCTGAATGACATCTGATGCCAAATTTGATAATTCTATTCATCAATTGATGATACAGATACTAGAATGTACCCTTTCACTGATGCAGGCAGGAAATATGACAATTTCATGCATCATTGTATATTATATAAGAAAACTCACCATTATGATACTGTGGTATGACTTTTAAAATATTAAATAAAGATTATCCTTAATTCACTTGTTTTCATTTTCAGTTCAAAGAGAATATTCTTCAGTTAGAATATTCACTACCATAAAGAGTTTCAGCTTGAATAAATGATGATATCTCATTTTCAAAACCATGCCAAAATGCAGCATGATTTAACAACATAAATTCAGAAGATTAAGTCGATCTAAGAAATACTTTCTATTATCAATCACATCTTCAATTTTTTAAAAAATAATAATATTTCACTAAGATTTTAATATTTAAGATATTCTATTATCTTTCTTATTTATATCTAGTAAGTATATACAGTTTGTGGAAGATATTCTCACAATTTTCAGAGTACTTGTCAAGGTTATCTAAAAGAAAAATTAATTAAAGGTGCTCCAATTGAATTCATTCATAAATGAGGTTGAAATTTTGTTTATTCATTTTCTGTATCCCATCTTCTTATTTCCTGACATTAAACATGAGTGATGAAATTCTGTGTTAATCTTGTTTTCCTGGTCATTCTTCACTGATAAGAACTTGACACCTATTTAGGAGATTCTGAGAAATTTAGGCCTCTGTGGGTAGTTCATGTTCTTTGTTGTTTCAGTTTCCTGAGACACAGAGATGTACATGCATGATCACACAAGAAGTGAAAAGGGGACAGAAATGAATGGTGAAGTGAAAACCATGTCATTACAGATATTTTTTAAGTGTTCCATTAAGGGAGGGGGGAAGAATTCTTATTGTGAAGGAAGTAAAAATGCCCTAATTGATAGAAAATAAGTAATGAAAATATGGAAGAACTGCAGACAATTTCTAGTCTTTCAGAAGTCGCAGTGGCTGCCCATACATATTATATCTAATTTGTTTTTTATTATATTTATATTTGTTGTACCACAACAAAAGGCAAAATAAGACTTTTTCTAGCAGTGGCTTTCTGTTGAATTTGTTTGGTCGTAGAAAAGCTACAAAGAAGAACAGACTATTCATTGCTATGAAGGAGCCCCATAAGCAGTGAAAGAAGTCAACTACATACAATTGTGTTTGGGGTTTGTTTGTGTGTTTGTTTATTTTTTATAAATGAAATATGATGGAAAAGGCAGCATGAATATTGCTGGTAGCAGAACACCTTGATACCTTTTCTTGGTATCAAGAAAAGTATAGAAGTATAACTATAAAGTTGGATTGCTGATTATGTAAAGGATCTTTATTTTTAAAGGTCTTACTTAGAGTTTTAGCAAACTGAAGCCACAGACTGTGATATTTAAACAGTGGAGGAAATAGACAATTGTGCTTTGATAAAATTGATACTATTTGAAATCCCTCTATAAGCAAGTCAAAATCAATATTTATTCACTTGTGATGTAAAGGTAGCTGGATGAATAGAAACTTCCATAAATTTAGGATTATGAGTCAGGCAAACATTTCAGATGCTCATTTGAGATGCTGTTTGATTAATTTATCAAAAGGTGAAAGTTGTTGTCTTTCTGGAATTAATTTGTAGACTTTGTTTGCCCTTAATTACGTCTGCCTGCCTGCTTGCCTTATATCTATCTATCTATCTATCTATCTATCTATCTATCTATCTATCTATCTATCTATCTATCTATCTATGAACTTTCTATCTATCCATCTATCCATCCATCCATAATTATTATCTTTAACCAGTACAAAATAAACCATGATAGAATAAGAATATAATATTGCTGAAATAATATCAGCATGCACCAAATAAAAAACTGAGCCCACCTAGCTTATTGCTGGAATTCTGAAGGATTGACTCTTGATAGAATCTTGACTCTTCAAACTGCAAATCAAACTTTCGTTACTTTAATGTAATTGAATTTGTACCTAAAAATAACAAAAGAGAGGAAGAGACATTGTGAAGGTTAGTTCTTCCTCATCATAAATACTCATGGTCAAGGGGCACCTCATAGTTAAGAGATAGCATTGAGAATAAGAGAATACACTATGTACTTCTAAATGTACTGCTAAAAAAATCAATAAATAACATTTTGTATTGCATGAATGGAAAATAAATCAATAAATGTTTCAACCATTCCTCTTTTAAAATAAGACCAGTTCACCATTGACATATTATGATACTTCCCTTTGATTCTGTCTTCTGATGATAGACATTGCAGTAAGTTAATGTAAAACCTTATGCTCCTCACAATAGTTAAGGATTGGGACAGGTTGAAAATAATTTAAAAATCCAGTGGATAATAATAAATTGATAGTAACTATCTAAAATTTCTTTATTGTTTTGTTTCTTTTCATTCCAGAGATAATAAGACATTAGATTAAAATCTATATCACAGATGTCAAACTCAAACTCAAAACAAAACAAAAGGAAAAATATTTCCCCTTTTGCATTTGCACATCCAAGAAAGAACAGGAAAGGAGAAAGGGAAAGAGGAAAGACAAAGAAAAGATGGGAAGATGGGAAGAGACCAAGGAAGGAAAAAGAAGGAAAGAGAGCAAGGAAGAAGAAAGGAGACTGTAGAGTGAAGGAAAAAAAAGAAAAGGGAGGGAGGGAGGGAGGGAGGGAGGAAGGAAAGAAGGAAGGAAGATTATAATGAGACAAAGGGAGGATCTGAGGGAAGTCCTGCTTTAGCACTTGGTCATCACAGGTGCCCCTGACATGACTGATGTCAACCGGACCACCCCCACCCTGGCCACCCCCCACCCCCAAGGTCAAACACAACCCTGATGTGGCTTTCAATTGAATCGAGTTCAACATCCGTTATCTATATGTAGTTAGATAAGGGATAGTAGTATAGAATTTATATTCTATACCATTTGGATGATAACAAAAAGGTAATGTGTACTAAGCCCATTAGAAAGTTTAGTTTAAGCCAGTTGTTGATCAATAAAAGCCAAGCCCTATTTTCAGCCCTAATTAGCTCTGCATTCAGATACAACCTACAAGATCTTTGTGTGCACCCTTTCTAGATTATTAAATTTATAATGAGAACCATTTTAAGTACGTATGGCAATTGGAATAGAACTTCAACACAAAGACACTGATTGCCACTGATAGATTTAATATCTATCTTTTGTTAGTGACATGTTCTTTTTGGATCCTATACAGAGGTGGTATTCAGCAGGTTCTGACTGCTACCAGGGAGAACTGGTAGCGGAAATTTTGAGTAGTTCAGAGAACCAGTAAATACTGACTGACCCCATCCTTGAGACCTTCCAAGACCCATTTGATCAGGAGGAAATGGGGATTTTACAGTATCCTTCCCCTGCCATGCTCACCAAGCCACACCCACCAAGCCAAGGCACACCCACCAAGCCACGGCCACAGAACTGGTAGTAAAAATTTTGAATCCCACCACTGGTCCTATATGAACTTACTGGATAAAAAATGATTCCCAAGCATTTTTAACTGGAGACCTGGCCTAACATTCCCATCTATTCATTTTGGAGAAAATGGACTTTGGAACAAAAATTACCACTTTAGTCCTATTATAATTAATGGACGGTACTCCTTTCTATATTAGCTAATCAAGACCCATAACACTCTTCCCATCCATTTAAAGATATGGGGCAAGTGTACTGACTTATCAGCATAAAGTAAGATAGAACTAAGTCTGTATTGGGGTTGAAATTCCAGCCTATTGAAACAATGCACCAATGAATTAATGTTAAATTGAAGTAATGATATATCATATATCAGGGGTGGGTTCTACTTACCTTTACTACCAGTTCACAACGAGATCACATACATGCGCTCGCTTTGCTCGAGTACACATCTTGTTCTGCACATGCACAGAAGCTTCTGCACATGTGGGCAGTGGGCGGGCCTCCTGCCAGTTTTACTACCGGTTCTTGCGAACCAGTCCAAACTGGGGGAAACTCACCACTGCTGTATATCATGATGACGTTATTTCATTCATCATAAGATTATTTCATTCATTCATGCGTTTGGCTCTTTTTGCCTTGCTCACTCACATGTATTTACCGTATGCCAACACCAAGGTTACCCTAATAGATATGATTTATTTGATCTCAATACATTGTGACTGTGCGTAAAACAAGAGAAACAAAGGGCAAAAGAGAGAAAATTGAATTCTCCACAGTTTAAAATTAGGAGTAAGATAGCCAGGTATAGTTTCTTAGTGGACATTTTCTTATTATTTCTTTCTTTCTTTTTCTATGTTTATGTGCATACGTGAGTTCTCCTAGTTTTGTTTTTAGCATGTTTTATTACTTAAAACTATTTTGATAGTAATAAGAAAACCTTTAAAAATAAAATAGATAAATAAAGATATCAGGATCATATGCACAATTCCTCTAAAGACAGGATGTTGGGAACAAAGAATAATAATCACCAGTTGTCAAGACAATCCTGCTGTTCTGGATTAGATGGATTTTTTCTGATGATCAGAAGCACTTCTTAGATTCTTATGATTAAACAACAATACTAAAATTAACTATGCTATAATTTTCATTATTAAAATACCATTTTGACACTCTGATAATAGAGACACTGTGCTACTGTAAAAACCAATAAAGTTACACTGCAATTATTCATTATTTCGGGTTCTGAAGGGAAAGAATGTTTATCTAAGATAAATTATGAAAGGTGAATGAGAAAGCTATGCAAGTTATAATAAAAAGAACTATGCACTATGGTCATAGACTTAAATTTTTCTTCTTTGATGTGATCTGACATATAAGATCCATATTTGCTATTTGCTTTGAATATTTAATATATGAAATCATCATCTCACAGAAAGAACAACTTCATTTTAACAGCTTTTACATTGTAGGTGCAGGGCTGGAAAATGAAGAAAAAATGAAGAAAGCAATAGTAAACTATTTCCATATTAAGCCAAGAAAGTTTTAAGTTGGTTACCTGAAGTTAAGCTTAACTTGGGAATCAGGACATTTATATAAATTTCACTGTGTAAGTAAGCGTACTGTAAGATCCTATAAGACATTCATGATTAAAAAAAGATTATTCCAAAGAAATCTTGAAATTATATTTTCTTTCATTGGAAAGAATAAATATTATGGGAATTTTTATGGGCAATGCTATTGTAAAGCCCTCTGTTTGATGTCAGAGTAATATAGCAGATTATTACAATTCCTGTACATTAATATATTAACGGAGTATACTGATATAAGTCATACTTTATTAATAGAATTCAGTATCAATACTGCACAACAATAATTGTCATTTAAATCCAATAACTCTACCAGTGTTAGGCAGATGCTATTTTTGGTTTCTTTTCCTTGGTATCAAAATCTATATGACTGGATATTTTAAATGCTTCTAGGTTTGGTAGAGTGAGATGATACTACGGGGAAAAGGTAAGTAAATCCCAGTAGCAGCATCTTTGCACTAAATTTTATTTTCCACTACAGATGCTGCATCAACCAACTGTTGTTAAAACAAGATATGCAAATTATCCATCACACCAAGGAGATCCAACAACTAGTGCTGAGAATATTATATCTGGTGCTGAGAGAAAACTGAATTTAGTATGGGGACACTTTGCTTCTGACAATAAATTCTTAAAACTAAAATTGGCAGCAGGAAGAAATGCAGTTACTTTAAGGAGTTACTAACAGGTACATGTCTGTCCCAAAGGTACTTTTTTCTAGAGGCAACTGGACTTTCTGGTTTTTCTTTAAAGACATTTCACTTCTCAGCCAACAAGCTTCTTCAGTTCCGACTGGGTGGTGGGGAATGGAAGGATTTATAGTCCCTGCAGACAGCTGGTCATTTGCATTCATTTAGCAGAGAGGTCTTCAAACTTGGCAGCTTTAAGATATCAACTTCCAGAATTCTCCAGCTAGCTGAAATAGAATATTATGAGCAGTTAAAATGCTGATTGGAGCTAATTCAATCAATATAGAGGTTGTTAAAACACAGATATTACTTTCTAAAGGAAACAAAGAACAACAAACCTTTATGTGAAAACAGTAAATTCATGACTCCAGGTGAAAAACTTCTTTATGCATCAAAGACAACTGGACCAGATATTGCCATAGCCACAAGAATACTGCAGTTTAAAAAATATATACTGTATTTTTGGAGAATAAGACACACCGGAGTATAAGACCCATAAGGAAAATAAGAAAAAAGCTGATTGGCAGGTGGATTGGCCTCTCGGAATACCCCCAATCAGTGGTTCCCAGAGGTGAATTTTAGCAACAGTTTCCTTGATTGTGAGCTCTGTGCCTTGCTTTTTTTTTTCTTTTGCTTTTTTTTTCAGCCTCTGAAACTTCTGAAACTTTGTTTCAGAAAAAACTTGTTTCCAGCCTCTGAAAGCCTCCGAAATAGAGCTTCAGAAAAAAAAGCCTCTGAAGCTCTGTTTGGGGGCTTCTTTTCTGAAGCTCTGTTTCAGGGCTTCTTTTCTGAAGCTTCGGTTCTGATGCTTTTTTCAGCCCCTGAAATCTCTGTTTGAGAAGCTGGGTGGGGCTACATTCAGACTATAAGATGCACCCAGATTTTCACCCTCTTTTTTGGGGGGGGAAGGTGCATCTTATACTTCAGAAAATACTGTACTTAACTCAAAAGGACTGGAGTGCAATGAAGAAGCTGAGCAGGTATCTCAGTGGCACTATTGATGTAAAGCTGCCAGTAAGCAGCATACCTGAACTAATTGAAAACATGGATGCAGGTTAGGTCAAAGATATTACCAGTCTAAAAGTGGGCACCTGCATTTTTAATGTGGTACAGCAATCAGTTGGACTAGCAGAAAGCAGGCTGCCATCTTCCTCTGAGCTGAGTACATTCCAGCTAATTAAGTCAGTCATGTGAATTTACAAATTTGGAGAATATAGTGCATCTTTAACATGCAAAGCATTTATCTCTTGATCAATCAGTGAATACAATCTCTCCAATTTCTTGAGAATTCGTTTGCTTTCCATTTGCTTTTATGATATAACCTTTTAAGTATATCAAAAACAATAAGAAAATATTTATTTTTGAGATTAAAAATATTGGAGCACCTGATATAATGTGGAATAGATATTAACCCAAGTTGTGCCGAAAAAACCTTTTTCAATTCTCAGTTCAAGAAGCACATTATAGAAGACAAATGGCAGATGAAGAATTTCAATTCAGAAAGCATACTGTGATGGGTCCCTTGGGCGCTGGCTTGGATGACAAAGAACAGCGGGTTTGGGGGACATCTGAGAGGGACTATGGAGAACACCAGGGGGACATGGAAAGCTCTGTGGCAGAATCAGGGGGTCAAGAAAAAACTGTGCCAGGAACATTGGGGAATCTAAGAGTGGCCAGATGAACAGACAGCTGTGTAGATTGGAGGAGAGGTTCAGCTGCAGCTGAAGAGTGCAAACAAGGAGTTGCCGTCCCTCCTGACCCCAGATCACACAGAGCTGAGCAATGGAAGTCTGTCAGGTTACTTGCAAAGAGACAATCTCATCCCTCTTCATGAGGCAAATGGTTGGTGCCTACTTATCTTGGAGCTTGGAATCTGGTGACTGTTGGAGGCAACTATTCGTAATCCATCCATCCGGGAATGCTCATCACTTGTTGCCTTGAACTCAGTAAGACTGTATTGCCTTGTCATGCCTTGTACACATTGAAATCAAGTTGCCTTCATTGTTCTTTGAAACTTCAGGAGTTATGTTGCCTTCATTGTGCCTCGAACCCATAGAAACCAAGTTGCTTTCCCTGTGCCTGGAGTCCGAAGAGTCGTGGTTGCTTTTGTTGAGCCTTGCTATCAGCAACATCCTGCTTGGAGTTCTCCTTGTCATTGGATGTTGTCATCCTGCCTGAAGCCTCTTGATTCCTCTTGCTTGTTGCCCTGCCCAGAGTTCTTAGTTCACCTTGCTGGGGTTGCCCTTATACCTTAATCACAGAAAAGATTATGGCTAGACTTGCTTCCACTGCTTTTGTTTTGTCCAGTTGGAATTTTCTAGAGAGGTTGCTTGAAACTGACTCTAAGTACGGAGATACAGAATTGAGACCTGAGGAATGACTATGTGGTTGGTTGCGTTAAATAAACACACTTAATCCTGCATGTGCTCTGTGTCTTTGTTGTATGTGTATGTGTATGTGTATGTGTATGTGTATGTGTATGTGTGTGCACGCGCGCACACGGACATACGCATGTGTGTGGACTGAGATGAGACACATTTTATAGAAGAGAAATGGCAGATAAAAAATAATTAGCTGATGTACCAGGATCTATTTGGAAAAATATCAAGAGGAATTTAAAATCTAATCAAGAGAACAATAATTCTCTTACTATTAATAAAATAATAAGGAAACAGTTGTCAAAAGGTCTCCCATTTACACTTATCTGAAAGATTTGAAATTGATAAAAAGATTTATGTTATGAAATACAGTAAGTCAAAGATTTGAAATATAATTGCATACTGATGGTGAACATGTAATTGCTAAAATGTACAAAGTTTTGTTGAAATTTGAAACAGACGAAGAACAGAATAAAGTATGTGATTAAATGGGCTAAAATGATGGTTATAATATACAGATGGATCAATGAGAAAAAGAGTTGAAATTTACATTGTGTTATGATCTCAAAAAGATTTTTTATAAAATGAGTTTGAGTTTGAGTTTGAGTTTATTTGGATTTATATACCGCCCTTCTCCTTGCGGACTCAGGGCGGTGTACAGCCAATTAAGAACAACATACAAACATACACAAGTTAAAATTTCTTAAAATAATAATATAAATGGCCATAAAATTTAAAAATTAACATATTTAAAATACAACTCTAAAAATACTAAAATGTTATAGGGATCAGGCTAGGCCGGCGAGCTGAAAGAGATGGGTTTTTAAAGCCCGCCGAAAGGTTGGGAGGTCAGAGATTATTCTTAACTCTGGAGGCAGATCATTCCAAAGGGTGGGTGCTGCCACAGAGAAGGCTCTCCCCCTGGGGGTCGCCAGCCGGCATTGTCTGGCTGACGGCACCCTGAGGAGGCCCACTCTGTGGGAGCTAACCGGCCGGTGGGAGGCAATTGGCGGCAGAAGGCGGTCCCGTAAGTACCCTGGCCCTAAGCCATGGAGCGCTTTAAAGGTGATTACCAACACCTTGAAACGCACCCGAAAGTCCACCAGCAGCCAATGCAGCTCGCGCAGGAGAGGTGTCACGTGGGAGCGTCCCGTCGCTCCCATAATCCCCCGCGCGGCCGCATTCTGCACCAGTTGGAGCCTCCGGGTGCACCCCAAGGGGAGCCCCATGTAGAGAGCATTACAGTAGTCCAGACGGGAAGTGACAAGAGCATGAGTGACCGTGCGTAGGGTAAATGAAGTATTATTGGCACATAAAATCACAGAAATTATCTAAACTGTAAAAAGGCACTTCAAATGTATATTGGAAATATGAACATGAAGGGACATTTTATTATGTTGGTGGATACGAAAACAGTTTAAAATATTGGACCAGATACCTACTTTGATACAGAAAATTTTAAATATACAATTGAAGCAAACTCTTTTTCTTTTAGGATTAATGGATAAGCAGAAAAGCCATGGAAATTATTTCAATATATGACCATACAATCTCTGGTATGCATAGATACAGAAAGATTCAACTCTACCCATAAATGAATGGTTGGTGGAAATTTACAGATTTTGCTGAAATAGATAAATTAACTTCTTTGATTAGAGAAAAGATATTATTTACATTTATTGACAAGAGATCCCTTATGGCCTTTTTTGTATGCAGTAATGAAAAAGATGAATTTGTGACTTATGAGTTTGACGATTAGACAGGATAAATTATAGAAAAAAGAGTAACAAGATGTAACTTTAGAGAAAGAAGTTAACATATTTGCAATTTATAAGTACTGTGAAGAATATTGGAAGCCACTTTATATGTTTTTCTATTTTTCTATTTTTTTTCTTCTCTTCTACTTTTAGCTTTCTCTTACTGATTTCTTTTTCCCTGCTTACTTTAGTTTATGTTAGTTTTTAATCTACTTGTTCTAAAGTTTTAATAAAAATTATTTAAGAAAACATAATCATTGAACAGTTGTTCTGTTGTCCAGATAAACTGAGTACAGATTGCCACTATTTTTAGGCATTAGCTATACAGTGTCTTTGAAGAATCTTTTTCTCTTTCCTACAATGCATTATGTTCTGTTTTTAGGCTTAGCTCCATCTTCTTCATCTTTTTCTTATGTTGGCTTTTCCTCCTTTCCTTGAGAGAAGAAATCGGCATTTCTCTCTATATATAAATATATGCATCTTTGAAATCCTGATCAGAGTCTTTTTGGAGAAATGCCTGCAGATATGATCTGCTTTTCCTGATAAATTAGGATTTTCTCTACCTTTGAGAATAGGCTTCTGTTTAATGAGGGAAGATATTTCTACTGAAGATTCCTTTTTATGTTATGGGGACTAAATCTGATAAAACTCGGAATTTCCTGAAGGACTATTGCCCACTTCAGCACAATAAATATTCGGATAGACATCAAAGGAAAGCAACTGTAGGATCACCTTGCTGTTCCATCATGCTGTTTTAAGCAGCTCCCTTAGATCAAGTTTTTATAAATACAGAATAACAGTGTTAGATGAAATCTTGGAGGTCCAGTAGTCCAATCCCCAATACCATCCCAGACAAATCTGTTCCAGTCCAATCTATTCTTGAAAATCTTCAGTGATGGAGTATCCACAACTTCTAGAAGCAGGCAGTTGCATTGATTAATTGTTATATCTATTTAACTTAATTTTAGGTTGACTCTCTTTTTGTTAATCTTCCATCCATTCCTCCTTATCTTGCCTTCAGATGCTTTGGAGAATAGGTTGACCACCTCTTCTCTGTGAGAGCCCCTCAAATATTGAGAGACTACTATGATGTCACCCTTAGTCTTTCTATCATGTCAACCCTACTCATTATCTTTGTTAGACTAGACAGACCCAGTTTCCACAATGGTTCATAAAAACGTTTAACCTCCAAGCCCCTAATCATCTTTGTTGCTCTTCTCTGCACTTTGTATAAAGTCTTGACATCTTTTTAGTATGGTGGTAACTAGAAACTGGTCTTACCAAAGTAGTATAAAGCAGTATTAACATATTATATCATATTGATACTATCCCTCTATTGATGCAGCCTTGGTTTTTTTGACAGCATCAGCACCCTGCTTGCTCATACTTACAGGCTAATCTAGATCAGAGGTCACCAACCAGTGGTCCGTGGACCACTTGTGGTCTGCAAGAAAATTTTGGTGGTCCACAGTGCATCCTGGTGGAGTAGCTGCTCTGGGGTGACCAATGGCCAGTCCCATGACTAGAGCTCTGGAATATGGGACCAGCCAGGCAGCTTGTGGTGGGGCTGGAAATTTATGCTATAGAGGGAGGTACTTGCAACTTGCAACTTTACAGGTGGTGAACGTGCAAGGAGTAGGGCAGCTCTCGCCAGCCAGAACAAGGTAATGGTGCTGTTGCGGCAAGAGGGGTTGCGGGCCAAAGCAACGGGTGTCGGAAACCCATGGCTCTTTCATCCCCCTGCTGTGGCTTCCTGTTAGATGATCCCACCACTGGCTGTCCCTGCCCCTCACCCTCCCAGTCACTGGCCTGAGAAGAGAAGGGTGGGGGATGGAGATTCACTCCATATTCCAGAGAGATAGCAAAGCTTCATCTCTTGCTGGGTCTTACAGGCATTTCTTCGGGCCCTTTTTCGTGCTGCGCACACCTTGATCATGCTGCAGAATCAGAATGAGAGAGAGAGAGAGAGTGATGAGAAAGAAAGAAAGAAAGAGAAAGGGGGGAGATGAGAGAGACAGAGGGGAGAGATGAGAGAGAAGAGAGAGAAGAGAGGCGAGAGAGAGATGAGAGAGGAGAGAGGAGAGAGAGATATGATAGAGACAGACAGGCAGAAAGAAAAGAGAAGAGAGAGGGGAGAGAGGGGAGATGAGAGAGACAGAGACAGACAGAGAGAGAAAGAGAGAGAAGGGACAAAGAGGACAGAGGGGAGAGAGAGGAGAGAGCAGAGAGAGAGAGAAAGAGAAGAGAGAGAAAGAGAGAGAGAAGAGAGATGAGAGAGAGAAGAGAGAGGGATAGAGGAGAGATGAGAGAGATGACAGAGAGATAAAAGAGGGGAGAGAGAGGAGAGAGAAAGGAGAGAGGAGAGATGAGAGAGACAGAAAGAGAAAAGAGAAAAGGAGAGAGCCGAGACGAGAGAGAGAGAGAGATGAGAGAAAGAAAGAGACAGAGAGACAGAGAAAAAGAGAGAAAGAGAGATGGGAGGGGAGAGAGAGACAGATAGAGAAGAGAAAAGGGAGAGATGAGATGAGAGAGATGAGAGAGACAGAGAAAGAGACAGAGAGATGAGAGAGGGGACAGAGGGGAAAGAGAGAAAGAGAGAGATACTGAGAGAGAGAGAGAGAGAGAGAGAGAAAGAGAAAGATGAGAGTGTTTTGTTTTCTGTGGGAAACAAGTCCAAATGGCTCTTTGAGTGACTAAAGTTGCAGAAACAGGCGGCCAAGCTAAGTGCCTGAAGGACCCCATCCCGTCACTGGCAGTCCAGGCACTTCAGTGAGCAGTGTGCTGGATTCATATTAGTGGTCCGTGAGATTTAAAATTATGAATTTAGAGGTCCAAAAGGTAGGTTACCCCTGATCTAGATGCTTGAGTCATTGTGTATTCTTAAACAGCACATTTTTTCCATTAGTCACACCATAAAACACCATGATACGTTTTCCTTAATTTGCCCTAAATCTTTTTTATATCTCTCAGTTCCCTGACATTGATAAATACATTGCTACTTACATATACTGTACATACCTACATGCATAGGATTTCCAATTTTGTGCATCCCAAGCTCTTTGATCCTTGCCTTCAAAGTGTGTTTGTATTTTGAGAACTTGCCATAATCCAAGGATTTTCAAGAACTTAAAAGAAGTTTGAGGCACATTGCTTCTGCAACTGTTTACCAAAGACTTTTTTAAAAATCCACAAAAATTCTAGATGAGAGTCTTCCCTGTCCACCATTACATTGCCAAATCTGTATTTATCTGTATTTATTTTTGTACTATTTATTCCTGATTTTCCAATAGCTCCAGGCTTGGAAATTAGTCTGTGCTCATTTGTTCATTCTATGTACAATTGTTAAGGAGTATTTGAAAACTACAACAACGACAACAAAAACTCACTTCATTCTAAACCACATTTTGAAGAGAAGAAATCAAAAGAGAGTGAGAAGATGTTTCCTTTAAAAAAAGAGAAAAATTTAATTACAAATAATGACATCAAATTACAAATTACATCACTCCTTTACATTCCTCCAACAGTGTACCCCACAGTGCACCCCACACACCAAAACAAAAGTTCCACATTGCCTGTTATTTGACTTATTGGGGTAAAATGTGATTACCCTACAGAACTAGCATCAGTTTTGCTTTCTGATAAAATGTCAAGCAATTTATATTACAGTTTTCCGGTTTTTATATTCTGACCATCCACATAAAAGTATAACCTTTTGCAGTAATTTTGCTTCAGTTTGATCTTTGAGGCCACCAACCATTTTAAATGATGCTTTTATTCCTTTTAGCAAGGAGATTGTTTTGCTAAGAGCAGAAAACCTTTTTGCCTTGGAGGAAAGTTTTAATTGTAGAGTGTTGAGGTCAAATACAATAAAGGGAATCGGGAATAGGATTGATTGGATTGGATTAATGTAATTTATTTGATTCAGGACTGCCATTCCAAATAGCTTCAATTAGTGCATCTGCAAAAAATGCTGAGGGATATTATTGCGTTTATCATTTTAATATATTTGAAATCTTATTCATTTATTATATTCTAATATATAAATTACATTGAATTATATTAACAATGTATATTGCATTTTATTTAGGTCCATTTCTTCTATTCCTTCAGTCATCCAAATCCTGCTTTTGATCTTTAAAGCATAAAGGTTTTGAAAAGTCAATATCTAAAGAGGGGTTTCTCCCCGTACAATTTACATATACTGTAGAATCTATTGACGAAGTTATTCCTACACTACAGATAATCCACAACTTGCAACCACAACTGAGCCCAAAATGTCTGTTGCTAAGTGTGACAGTTGTTAAGTGAGTTTTGCCCTATTTTGCAACCTTTCTTGCTGCAGTTGTTAAGTGAATAACTACAGTTGTTAACTTAGAAGCACAACTATTAAGTAAATCTGGCTTCACCATTAACTTTGCTTGTCAGAAGGCCTCAAAAAGTGATCACATAACCCTGAGACTACAAATGTCATTAAATATGAACCAGTTATCAAGCATCCAAATTTTGATCATGTGATAGATGCTACAATGGTTGTAAATGTGAAAAACAGTCATTTTTGGTACTGTTATAACTGTTGTAACTTCAAACAATCACTACATTACAAGCTTTTGCGAGTTGTAGTTAGCCACAGCAGAAACAAGCCCTGGCATCATGCTTTTCTGCTCTGAATTTATGACATTGCTTTATGGTTTTCTATGTTCTACTAGTAACATTTTCTTGTATGATACTATCCAAGCTGCAAGATATATGAAATCTGTTGCTCTTCACCATCCATTTCATCAAAAATAGAGGCTGGTGACTAACAACAGAAAGAACCAAGGTGGCATTTACTGGCCATTTCAATCTAATATGGACACATCCTATCCCATCCATGGTCAGCCTCATCTGCTGTCTTTCCGTAGCTGTTTCCCTAAATAGATGAATTTAGCAGTGCTGTTTGTTGCTCTATCAAAATTGTGTAACAACCCTAGACTATATAGACAGCATAATTATAAATGCATAAATGTGAAATAATGAACAATAAATAGCATGATGGGATGACTCTCTCTCTGTGTATCCTAACAGAGTGAGGAATCTGAAGGATAGCCTTTGTTGTTAGTATAAAGGAAAGAAAGAAAGAAAGAAAGAAAGAAAGAAAGAAAGAAAGAAAGAAAGAAAGAAAGAAAGAAAGAAAGAAAGAAAGAAAAAAGAAAGAAAGAAAGAAAGAAAGAAAGAAAGAAAGAAAGAAAGAAAGAAAGATCCCTCGTAAAATGATTTCATTTGCCTGATTTACCTCTCTTTATGATTCTTTGTTGCTGTTTTTATTGTTTTTAATCTAATTCAATTTAGGACCCAACAAAATAAAATATAGTAGTAAAACACATGAAAAATCTTAGGGAAAATCCTGCAACAATTTGATAGATATGCTTTTTCTGCCAGCTAGTGACAAGAAGAGGAAGAGCAGTAAATCTAAAAGAAACAACTAATTGCTTTGATCACACATGGTGTACAGAAAACAACAACAGCACAGCACTACTGAGCAATGAGTCAGGACACAGCAAAGGCAGATTCCCAATTGGTATTCAGAATGCCGGTAATAAATTTAATGCTGAGGTTTTTTTGTTTTTGCCAAAAGGATGGGTGTATAGAACTTCAGTGCAAAAATAAGTCAGAATAAAACAGAATCATAAAGTTGGAATGGCCCACCAAGTCCAAATCCCCATTTAGTGCCACAATCCAGTGATTTTCATTTAGGCTATTTACTTGGTCAGCCTGGGTTTTATTTCCTTACACTTTTAAAATAGTCTCATGATTACATTTTTCTTTTTGTCATGTTTTACACAAAAAAATCCTGCTGTTTGATCTTCTTTGGCTACCAGAATTAGCAGCTGCTGAATGAAAAAGGAGGGGCCTGCAAATTTTAAAATTAAGATTAAATCATAAATAGAAAGTATTTAATCATAAAGAAAAGATCACCTCACAGGATTGTTGTTGTGGGTAAAATAGGAAGGAATGTTAGCTATGCTTGCTGCCTTGAGTTATTTATAAGAATAATGAAGGCAGGATACAAAAAAATAAATAAAAAGACTTGTTGAAAACTAACAAGGTATAAAATAGTTTGAGTAAAATACTACTATTTAACTGGTTCATCAAAGCAAAAGTATAATAGGAACATAAAAAGCTGCTTTATCCTGACTTGCAAGCTTGATCCAACTGACTCCTGTCTGGAAGTAGTGACTCCTAGCAACTCTTCAGGATTTCAGCCAGCTTTTCCAGCTTTTCTAGCATAAAATGCAAGAATGGAATTTGTTTCATTCAAAGCTCAAATGCTTTTTTCCTTGCAATAAAAAGTGTTATGGTATCACCTAGGTAGCCAGTAATAATTGTATCATTTGATACTGATAAGTCCCAATGAATAAATAAATGTTCCTTAGGAAGCTCAGGTGAGCCCACTGCATTGGACATGTATGACATTCTACCCATGGGGCAAATATCTTCATAAATCTACCAGTACCAATAAATTAGAGGAAATTATGGTTTATTTTCCATGAAACACTTTATATGCATTAAGACCAAAAATGTAAGAAAGAATCTCTCAAACCTCACCTGCCAATGAAAAACAAAAACTCCTATAGCTCAGAAAATTATTACAATAGAAATGAAAGTGTCAGCAAGCAGATACAAAAGGGAAACTGGTTGAGATTATTTTTCCCTTGATTTAGAAGATCTCCTAACTGGACTACCTTGTTGATATAATCAATTTTTTGCTGCTAATCATATCCAGATGTATCAAGTTTAAATTACTGTCAATACCACTTTTTTAATTAGCTGTATAAAAAAGGCAAGAGCAATCTATAAATGCTAAAGGAGAGAAGGCCAATTCGATTTTGTTCAAACCATTGGGAAACTTTTGGGATGTGTACCACTAATGAGTAATTCACAGACTAAATCAAATGAATTTTTCCATCTAACACCAAAGGTGATGATTAAAGGTGTGAGTTGCAAATATACAGTATAGACAATACAGCTAGACTGTTTTAGTTTTGCAAATGGACCAAAATTTCTTGAGTCTGAGTGCCCATTAATTGGTAAGGAAATGGGTCACTCAGAAAGGATAATGGCTTTCTATGTATTTGATTATGAGTGTGAGGATAAAAGTTTAAGCTTCCCGTAAGGGCTTGTTTTCTCTTCTTGTATGATATAAGGGAATGTTAGGCAAACAAACTGCCACTATACTATGCTATCAAATGTTGAGGTATCAATTGGCAGCTCCCATTAGGAATCTGGATAGCTAATTTAATACCCTGAGATAGCTACCTCTGGCAGAACTTCTTTCGGTCGTTGTTCATATGATTTACCATCTAACTCCTTAATTCAATAGGAAAGAAGCTCTGGATGGGGGCAGGACTAGGTCCTAGTTTGTAAGTCCCAAAGCAAGTTCCATTTTGATAACCATGGGCTCAGAAATCCTTCCATCTACCTGTGTGTGAAACTCATAATGCTTTATATATTGGTGAATTTCCAGTTCCTAAGAACAGCAAAACTGGTGATTATTGTAGAGTAGGAATGGCCATTGAATTATAGCAGAAACCACAGTCTTTGTAGATTAAGTTATTTCTCTTGTACACCCCAATTTTTTTAGTTATGCATGAGGCTGACTCACTATCTAATAAATGAATGCTTTTGCCTGTAGCTATGAAGTCTTGACTAAACCTATAATAAAATAAACAATGGAACAAGTACCAGAAATGTCTGCAGCAGAGCAGTCTGAGCAAAATATTTTATATATTATTGTTGATGTAATGATTTTGCTAAAAAATCCCATTGAAGCTTATTATATTCTAGATATATTATTATAACATGTAGTTTGCTTAAAAAACACTCTTCCAATCCTTTATTTGAAATTTGGGGTTCAGTCTCTAAATGACAGTAGGCCTGACATTCAAAATATTATATCAAAGTTGCTATAGATAAATCACTCGATCTACTTTGATGATTCATCCTGGGGCTATACGTACCACATCCTGCGGCTATAGTTCATGGCGAGAGCATCTCCAAAGGAAGTCTTTTTAATTCAAGAAAAAGCCTGGTGGCAACTGCATACTGAACACATATGATCGTAATGAGGGGTGAGGGGAGGGGGCTAGTCAAGTGACTCATATGACAAACACCTGGAAGTCATTAGATTTAAGCCCTCCCCCATCCTCTGGACTATAAAGCAGGGAGGGTTCTTAGTCTGGCACTTGGTATTCCAACTAGCAGCTACTGGGTCACCTTTCCCCATAGCAGTAAGTTACGGGGCTCATTGGCGCTGGCAGGTTGGCTGGCTGCATGCTGCCTGGCTGGCTGCCTGCTTGTTGCTTTAATTCAATTTTATACATCCAGAATCCAGATCGATTACGGGGCGGGTGCTATGGGCTACGTAGATGTCTCCTTTGCCTTCTTATGGTCTTCTCTAGCGGGACGGGGGAAGAACCTTCACACTCATCCTTCACTTTTCTCCTTCTCTCGTTTCCTCTCTTACCAACAGCTTCGGAGAACTTTGGAACAGGAAAAGCGGGGAAGGAGCGCTTTTGCGTCTCTCCGACGGTATCTTTTCGGCTACCCTTCGGCTGGAGAAAAAGCTAGAAATGAAGAAGGTCATGCTGCTTTTGATCATGCTCTTCCTATCTTCCGCGCTTGCCGTGGGGGAAGATCTAGAAGACCAGCGCGAGTTGAATTACTGGGCGGATTGGTCCGACGGAGGCGAGCAGAACCAGGTGAGACGAAGCGGCTCCTCTCCGCCACTTTGGGGGGGAGACCTCCGCAACTTAGGTTGCTTTTGAAAAACGGGCGAGGGCGAGGATGGCTGGATGGCGGGGCACGGGCGGGCGAGGGAGCAAAGACCAGAGCGGGCAGGAGCTGACCGTGTGAACATCCCTGACGCCGCCAGCTTTTGGCAGGTGTGCCGAGGAATGCTGGCCGCTCGCGTTCAGCTGAGGCGACGTCGGGGCGAATTATCCGCTCTATTCCGCCTCTCTGCATCCTCCTTTCGGCCCAGACGAGTGCGCCGGATTGTACTGACGGAGCGCCACGTTCTCCTTTCCAAACTGAAGCCGCCAGTGAAAAAGAGCGATTGCTTCCTGATGTCGCTCGTTCCCGCGCGCTTTCTAGCCGTTGTTGCGTTCTTAGCGTGAGTAAACGCATCAGAGTTTTTAATCTTACTTCTTAATGTTCCGTGGCGGTCCTGCTTAGGGTGCCGTACCAGGCAGTCTTTTCTTCTTCGTGTTATTCTCATCACAGCAACCCCGTGAGGTAGGCTGATCTTAAGGGTAATCAGAATTTGGCCGAACACGAAATTTTATGTTGTATGTTAATCCATCAAATCCTATTACTATGTCCATAGAACGCTTTAGATGCTCCTCTATATGCAGAAGCAATGTCTTTTATTGATTAGAGGAAGCCAAGCAGTATAGATCACAATCAGGAAAAAATAGCCCTCAACCACTGAGTTGAGAATCTAAAATCACCCAATGTGACACCCATACATAACAAGACTGTTCATATTTGAGAGAAGGCAGCAAGAGCCATATTATCTGATCACAAGTCTTCTTCATACCAGAGTAAAATCATTTCTCTTTACTGCCATCATCTTTTCTGAATTGCTTCTTCCGCAAACTGTAGGAAATGTCTACATCTGGCAGCTTAACTAAATGGAAAGATATATTGAACTTTAGGAAAATATATATTTTATTCCATTATATTACTTGCTTATCCTAGTTTTTAGGTTGTGTTTCTCTCTATATCAGGAGAACAATAACAAATTTGCCTATAAGATAGGTTAAAACCCCAAGGCCTAAGCCCCTTCTTCTAGTCTATTCAGGATATTTCCTTTCCAGGCCTCTATAACCAACACTATCAATTTCCCCTTCTTATAATATTGGATGATTATCACTAGCTGATAGGGTCTCTTCTTTGGATGACACTGTAAATATCAAATCCTTGTTCAGTGTACTGATGACTCATTTAACCATAGCTTGCAAACCATAATTGGGTGAAAAATATAAGTAACTGCAAATAGGAATACCATGTGTCATGGGAAGAAACCATTTGAGAGAATAATAACATACATGTTTTTTAAGAAATGGGACTTAAATCTCTTTAGTTTGAGACATGATTTTTTTCTCTTACGTTTAACTTCTCTTAACAATAATTCTTGCATTTCAAATAAGGAATGAGAACAGGAAAAGCACCTATTTCCCTTCAATAATTTTTAAGGAAAGAGAAAATGCCAATTGAAATGATTAGTTTTTGCCATTGGGAGAAGCCTTAATTCCCAACTCCCTTTACAATTTAAATTCCATGATTGCTTCTAACAAAAATAAAAGAGTGTATCATTTTTATTTTATGGATTACCAGCATCTCATCTAACTTGCCCTTATAATTCCCTTCTGGACAGAAATTAAAAAACTGAAGAAATGAAGATAGTAATTAAATGTCATACGGAAGGCAAATATTCATGTTGAAATGACTGTGCTTACCTGCTTAAACTCACCCATTTATCAAGTTGATTTCATTGGTGTTGAGATTGGGTATTCCACTATTTGGTATTCATTTCACTGTTTAATACCAATTATGTATACTGCTCAGATTTGCACAATTACATGGAAAGAATAATCAAAGATACTTGACATAAAGATGCCCAGTATAAAGCTGTGATTTGTTACATGTACTCAAATCCCAGTAAAGCTTTATTTGATGTGATAAATGATGTGAAAATACTGCTAAACAATTTAATATTCAAAGGGATCTGATGTGTTGTGCTATCTACAGACTGTCCTGTTTGCTCAATTGGCACTATGTTCCATTATAATATTTTGCTGATTCCTATGGGAAAAGTTGAAACATAATTTTTGGATACCAATTCAAAGATTCATCCTGGCCCATAGTCATTTATCTTTTCTGTAAAATCTAATCTCCAGAGCAACCCACTTGTGTCATTGTGCAAGCAACCATAGGATAGAATACTTAAGAAGATATGAAACTGCCCTGGTTGTATCAGACCTTGGTTCATTTAATATTCCTCGCTACCATCTTCTAAGTCAACACCTGTCAGGCAGCTTCATGGTTTATTCATAAAACATATCCATAATTTATAGGTGATCAGACAAGTTCATTCTTTTTGCAGGGGATTAAGATGGATTATCTAGATACAAAAAAGTTAAGAATGAAAACAGTTCACATACTTTTTTTTAAAACTTTACTCAATCAATCTATCAATTTTGAACCAAATCTTGACAATTTCCAGCTCTTAATTTTCAGAGCCCTCTTGTGGCCTAAGTGTACCTAAATGTAGGAAGCTTTTGAGCCTAAATTAACATTTATATCAATTTACTCATTTGAATTTAGAGGGGAGGAAATCCCTTTGCTTTAAAATAAGATCCTGAAGACTTTTGAATAGATCAGATCAGGGAAAGGAAAAAGAAAACTCAAAATATGCAAACCTTCCAGGTTAAGTGCTTTTTGTTGTTTAATGGGTGTCACATTTTATAAGTGAAGCTGAGCACTGAAATAGTCTTTTTATATTTCTGTTTCAGGAGAAGTTGCCTTTCCCTTTTGAACACTTTCTTCAGAGGATTGCCAGAAGACCCAGACCTCAGCAATTCTACGGCTTAATGGGAAAACGGGATGCTGGTAAGAACCACTTACATTTCTTATATATTGTAATTTAGGTGTAGCTAAAAATGATTCAAATTAAAAATATTTAATAAAAGAAAACACTTATCTCCTTAATTTATTATTTATAATTAGTAAATTTATTACTCATTATTTATTTATAAACATTATTTAAAATATTTATTTTGATTCCATTACAAATGTTTTAGAAATATTCTTAATACCATGAATAGTATTTTATGTATATTTAGCAAGATACCATAGAAAAACTAAGTATGTAAAATAAGAGTCTTTTTTCCTTTAAATAAAACATGAATTTTGAAAGAAATGAAATGAAAATCCTGAATACAATCAAGGTTGCTGACACGAATCAAACGGAATGCCCTTTACCCAAGGAAAAATGAATGAGAATCATATAAAAAGCATATCCCATTTTATAATGGAGCACATTCAGAAAACACTCCTGGGATATTGTGCCTAGACTAAAAAGTGTTTCGCATGCATGAATTATTCAGAAAACAATTAAGGCATTAATTGCTATGCATTTCTTTGAAATGCTTTTCTTCTTTTTATGACAGTGATAAATAATGATATGCATTTGCTAATTATTTGTGGGTTGTTTTATTTTCAGGATATAGCCCTGTCTCACGCAAAAGTAAGTTGGAATTGGTTTTATTTATGAATTTATATCCTGCCTTTATTATTTTCATAAATACCTCAAAGAGACAAACAAACACAATACTACTGACTTTTCTTCCTTTTTCCTTTATGAGGTGGGTTGGGCTGAGAGAAAGTGATTTTCCTCCCATTTTCTTGTACACCATTAATCAATTACTTCAACATGAGATATATCTAGAATTGCAAGTATATTTTTGATTCTAAGGAAATTGTATCAAATCCAACATTACCAGTGAACTCGTAGAAATGTTGGCATACATTCAAGAGCCCCGCATGAACAAGATATGTTCAGAAATTCTGAATAATTATAACAGAATCATCTACTCTTAAAAGGGGTGGGTTCTAACTGGCTTTACTACCAGTTCTCTTTGTGCGTGCGCTTCGCGCGTGATCGCCTCTTCTGTCACACGTTTTGCACACGATCGCTGTGCGCATGCTCACTTTGCTCACCTGTGTGCCAAACTTGCGCTTTGCGCAAGCGCGTTGTGAATCTGCCCAGCTGAGGTGCAGCAATCCACTCTGCCGCACCTGTCAGCTGGGCGAAAAAAGAAGAAATATAAGGTCAGGATAATGCTGGGGCCGGTGGGAGGGCCCAGCTCCCGAAGACAGAGAACCAGTTCGGTGACGTCATATCGTCACCGCTACCAGCTCTCGCGAACCAGTGCGAACCAGGAGCAACCCATCACTGACTCTTACCCTGTACTTTAGGAGTGGGTAATTTCAGAATAGGATAATTTCTGAATACCATTTTTCCAGTCTAACCTAATCCTGTACATACCTACTTAGAAATAAGTTCCACTGAGCATAGTACACTTGCAAAAACACATTTATAGCATTTATACTTTTAATTAAGACCAACAATGTTTTCTCAGCAGTACACTTCAACAAGAAGTGGGACCAAAGGCTTTTTTCTAAATAATGGGAATGCTGTTTAAATCCAGGAAATCATATTATTTTAATTTTATTCCAAATTATTAGTAAAGAATTTCTAATTGTGTGTCTTCTAAAGTATCCATAAATATTTTGTTTTCCTCCCCACAGTTATGAGTGCCACCCTATAGTTAGGTCATGTCCTTCTAATATTAGCAGTCTTTTATTTTCCAATTCCATCCACTCCTTTATCCAAACTAATCCTGCTGCTTGATAGTAAGTCTCCCAATCTGGGAGGGTGGCTCCTCCTCTTTCTCTGGTATCTTGTAATACTTTTAATTTAATTCTCGGCTTCTTTCCTTGCCAAATAAATTTTGAAGTTAATCTATTTAATAAGTCGAAAAAAATTTTCTCCAATTTTATCGGAATAGTCTGGAAGAGGAATAAAATTTTAGGCAAGATGTTCATTTTCATTACTGCCACTCTTCCCATCCATGAGATCTGCAACTTTGTCCAATTTTCCAAATTTTTCCTAATTTGCTCCATTAATTTATCATAATTTTCTTTTTTAATTGAGGAGCTTCTTGCCGTAATCCAAATTCCCAAATATTTAAAATTTTTGTTGCTTGAATAATCTTTTCTAATTCTGTCTCCTGGTTTTTTGTAAGATTTTTAGTAATTTCGATTTGTTCTTATTAATTTTTAACCCTGCTACTTCACCAAATTCTTCTATTTTTCTAATCAATTTGGGGCCGAACATACAATACATTCATTGCAAAGTAGCTCAGGAAAATAGTTGGGTTTTTTTACAAGCAGAGAAGAGAATCACAGAAATATATTAAGCAATCTGATTTTTATACTTTTCTCTAAACTAACTAAAGCTTTAACCAAAATCAGAAGTTTAGTTTACAGGAAGACTAAAATACTATATATTTTATTTTATTTGACTGGGTTTTACAATACATAAAATAGCCTATCAAAGATTTGAAAATGGCTTTAGTGTTCCTGATTGAGTGTTGAATTAAATCTTGCGGATCAAATCTGCTTGAATTACAGTTATTTCATCCAAAGCTCCTGTCCTTTTATTTCACTATATTTATTGGCTGCTGTCAAAATTATGATCTGGTAAAGAAAAAAAATATCACAGTGTTTACAAATTTGTCATATGCACATGGCATTCTGGATCCTGAAAGCCTGGCCATTTATTTTAGATTGATCAATAATTTGAGGAGTTTTTGGGAAGAACTCTCCAAAAAGTAATTTGCAATAGGTTGAGATCATATCAAAGCAATTAAAAATATAGCACAGTCTTTGTCAAACAGAGTATATACAATTGGTAAATTTGTTGCAATAATAACTTTTTTTAAAAATGTTAACTGGGTACACAATAAAGAAATAATTACTAGAGAAAGAGAGAATTACACCATTGTAGAAGCAGAAATAGACACTACATATATTAAGAGGCTGTTTACTTCTAGTCTGGAAACTGTCATAGCTGAGTGGCAAGATTGATGTAATGGCAAAATCCAGTCAAGTTCAATTCTTTATTTTCTTCCATCTAGTGGATAGAAATCTTGCCAACCTAAAGCTATAACTTTCTAACCTAGATATATCCTGACAAATTCTAGGGTCTGGCTACCCAGAATCTCTTCCTCACTTCCCTTCCAACTCAGGACTGTGCAATATCTTGATCTAGGCCTCTCTCTGGGAAACCTCTATGTTGTCAAATTCTTCCCTCATTGCTCCTCCAGCTGAAGTCTATAAACAAATAACCAAGATCAGAGAGCACCAGTGAGTCCACATTCCAAAGTATGTTGAAAGAACTGCCTAGAATCTATGAATAACAACAAAAACAAAAACAACAATAACTTTATTTCTATACCACCCTTCTCCCGAAGGACTCAGGGCGGTGTACAGCCTATTAAAAGCACAAAAACAGACATCAATTAAAAATAATTAAAATTAATAAATAATTTCGGCTCATATTAAAACCCAACATTTAAAACACCCAATTTAAAATAATTACATTGATAGCCCAGTCTGGCAGAACAGTAGGGTCTTGAGGGCACAGTGAAATACACAGAGGTCGGAGATCTGACGGATTTCCGGGGGCAGTTCATTCCAAAGGGCAGGGGCTCCCACAGAGAAGGCCCTCCCCCTGGGCTTTATGTCGCCCCCTGGGCCTTATGTCGCCAGCTGACATAATTTGGCTGATGGCACCCTGAGGAGACCCTCTCTGTGGGAGCGAACTGGCCGCTGGGAGGCTACTGGTAACAGAAGATGGTCTTGAAGGTACCCAGGTCCAATGCGCTTTGAAGGTGGAGCGCTTTGAAGGTGGTAACCAACACCTTGAATCGAACCCGGAAGACCATTGGAAGCCATTGCAGCTCGCGCAGCAGGGGTGTCACATGGGCACGAGTCGCGCTCATAACCACCCGTGCGGCCACATTCTGGACCAGCAGGAGACTCCGAGTGCTCTTCAAGGGGAGTCCCATATAGAGAGCATTACAGTAGTCCAGCCAGGAGGTGACAAGGGCATTAGTGACTGTGCACAAGGCGTCCCGATCCAGAAAGGGCTGAAAATGGTGAATCAGGAGAACCTGATAAAAAGCCCTCCTGGCCACGGCCGTCATATGCTCTTCTAAAGACAGCCGTGCGTCCAGGAGGACTCCCAGATTGCTAGCCCTCTCTGTGGGGGGGGGGGGGCAGAGATTCACCCCCAATATCAGCAATGGCACAAGCTGACTATATCGGGATGCCAGAAGCCACAGCTATTCGGTCTTGGAGGGGTTGAGTCTGAGCCTATTTCTCCCCATCCAGACCCGCACAGCCTCCAGGCAGCGAGAAATCACATCAAGGGCATCGTTGGGGTGGTCTGGGGTGGAGATGTACAGCTGAGTATCATCAGCATACAGATGGACTCTCACCCCAAAACCATAGATGATCTCACCCAACGGCTTCACATAAATGTTAAACAGAAGGGGCAAGAGGACCAACCTTTGAGGCACTCCCCATGCGAGGCACCTCGAGGTCGACCTTTGCTCCCCTGTCAACACAAACTGTGAATGGTCGGAAAGGAAGAAAGAGAACCACCGCAGGATGGTGCCCCTATTCCTAACCCCCACAACCGCTGCAGCATGATACCATGGTCGATGGTATCAAAAGCCGCTGAGACATCTAACAACTATATTTAGAGTCTGTTTCTACTGTGTATTTCATTGTGAAAATGCATTCATATTCCAAATTGTCCCTCCCCCACCAAAAGGCATCTTTCAAATGTATTGTATTTAAATATCCCACAAATATATTTTTCAGGATATAAAACAGACTCATTTGTTGGACTTATGGGCAAAAGGTCTTTAAATTCTGGTATGTATAAACTATAAAATGAAAGTCAAACAAAAACCTACTTTTTTACAATTTTTAAAAAACACAGATTTCTCTAGGAAATAAGGAGGCTGAAACTTGTTCACTATTCCATTCTCCATTAATTTCTTCTTTATTGACACAATAATTGTCAATTTACCTTTCTTGTATGATCCTATACATCTTTATGGAATTAAATCAAATTTTATATTATGCAGCATCAATTCCCAGTTTATTATGATTTAATTTATAAATTTAAAATCTGTTAGTCTGTTCAGGGGATGTGTATTTTTGGTAATTTAATTAAAAAACATTTTTAAAACTACTGAAATATTTTAAAAGAAACAATTTTTCTTATTTCTCTAAATAGTTCACCAAGCCATATCAGCTAATGGTTTTACAATTCTTTAATGTGTGCCTAGGAAATTATTTTCTGAAATTATAATTGTAAAGTGCTTTATATTTCAATCTAATAATTAAATCTTAAGATGTCAGTTCCTTTATTTACAGTTATGAAGGCCAGTCTTTTAAACATTTATGAAAACCAACAAAATGTAAGATCTATCACTTGCCTTTATAATTGCCAATATACCAACACAACGTTCCACAGACAAACATCTTCCAGATATGTAAACATGAACTCCCCAAATTCTCAAGCTAGCATGGCCATTTCTGAAAATTTGGGGAGGTAAATCTATACAATTAGAGATTATCCAGATTGAGAAGACTCTCCTAAATCAACAATGATTACCACTGTAAGGTAATTATATGTTTTATCAGAAGTACTTTGAAAGTCACCTAGTTCAGCCTGGTGCTCACTGTAGGATATAGTAGATGGTGAATAATACACTTGCCATATGATCATGGAAATTCATCAAATGAAAATGTGAGGGCCACTTTATGATGAAAACAGTTCTTCAAATATCCTCTGCTTGATAAAATCTTCAGAGAACTCCAAGAACTCCAAGTTTTGTTTGCCTGAATAACTTTGAAATATTTTCATTATCAATGACTTTTTAATTCAACACAAGCAGAAGCTCTTGGCAGGAATAAATTACATGCCAGTATTGGGTGCTGGTTCAGATGAGTTAAAATCTCTGAATCAAATTTATGTGGTACTTAAAATTAGGAAGCAGCACTCCAGTAGTGGTCTGATTGGCATGGTTTACAATGGAAATGCATTACACTGAGCCTTACTTTTCAGGCAAGCTTATCAAGATATGTAAATATTATTATATTCAATTAATCTGCACTATTTTGTTTCTCTGTTAGGATCTTCTGAATGGAGTGCCATGCAAATGTTTGAAAGAAGACGCAAATGAGACAGTTTCCCATTGTCCATTGAAATGTTTAAGTAGCCAGCTTAGTGTAATGAAAAATAGCCATTGTAAGGAATATTTATTTATTTATTTATTTATTTATTTATTTATTTATTTATTTATTTATTTATTTATTTATAAGATGAAAATTTCAATTACAAAAATTTCTTCTATTGTGGCAGTGATATATGCATTATATGTCATGGCAAGATTTACAGTAACATTTCTGAATGGAATATAGAAATCAGTGGTGTTTCACAAGAAAGCGCATTACACATTGTGTGAAAAAATGTTCAACTGTAAAAAAGTGGTAAGGAATAAGAAAAAAGAGAATCCTTTGTTAATTTAGTATTTGCTAAACACCAAATTGATTTGTGATCACAACAAAAAAAGGAACAGCCCTGTAATTTCTGTAATCAAAATTTGCTTGTATAAGTGTAGCATGTTTTTATTTGCCTATATACAGTGTATGTATGTATATGTGTGTGTGTGTGTGTATGTGTGTATATATATATATGAAATGAAGTTAATTTAAATGTCTTCACTTCATTGTCTGATACCTTGCCTCAATTCATAGACATCATATAAAAGTAACACTCTATTCTGAGGGTTTTGGAATACCAATTTTGTGCAAAGATTAATAATTAAAACAGGAGCACCAGATCTCAAATTTTTTAAAAAGGAAAAGTAGGGACAGTGAATTTTATTAGATTATTTGAGTATTGTCCATTAGTCAATCTTGCCAGAATTTCTAGCACTGGCATTTATAGTTTAGCAATTAGCAAATTGAGGAAGACTGGACAAGCAGATTAAGAATGGTCCATGTTTGGTGTCTTCAACTAATCCATAAGCAAATCTAAACAGGTGTGTGGTAGGTTATAAGGAACTTCTAAAGTTGTCTAAAGTTTCTAAATTTCTAAAGTTAATACAGTAAGATTTCAAGATTCACAGCTGAAGATAAAGCAGCTGCAGAATTTTCTGACTTCCTTGGGTTTCCTTGCTTGTTAAATGCATAGCTTTCCTAATCTGTTTCCTGCTCCAAGAAAACAGATTAGGAAAGCAATGGCAGGGATGAGAATCATGAGGATAAACTGCAGTTCTTGAACACACATACACACCCCAATTATATAGCCACATCATGATTTGGTTTCAAAGCTCCAAATGACTAAATAGAGACAGAAAGTCTTTTCTATTAGATGAGGCCTCTAATGCTCATCTGGATTTTTGCAGACAAGATTTGCTGCTGTGTAGGCCTGTTGTCCCTAATGTGATGGCAATCATGTGAAAAATGCATTAATTTTAGGATTCTACTATGTGAACAAAACAATGTGAATTACAGAGAGTTCTTACCACTTTTGAAACATATACAATAAATCTGCACATCTTGCTTAGCCATGGTAGATCTTATATGATTCACAGCTTTCCATGTTATACCAAGTTAATCAACTGTGATTAAGCAAATCATATGTGATCTTATCTTTATATGATATATTGAATATAAGCAGTCAGCACTTTTGTTAATTCTAAATCTACTGCCAGTCGATTACTACAGTGAACCATAGATTCTAGTATGATGATTTCCTAATTTTTTGTGAAGGAATGGGGTCCCAGGAATAAACAACTTTATAACGTATTCTAACTTCCTCTTTGAAAACAGAGAAACCTGAAGTTGCATTTTGCAAGCAGCTCAGTTTTATCACTTGCTATTTTGATCCTACAAAAAAATCATATCCAGGTTTATGGGGGGGTGGGGGAGAAATCTTAAAATGCTTTTCTTTTTAAAAAAAAGTTTATATGCTCTATTTGGATCACTATAAACTGCAAGCCTATAGTAGTTTAGCTAAAAGCTAATAAAAAAGTACTTATCAATTAACCATCTGTGTCTGTGTGTCTTTGTCCCAAAACATCAAGCTTTTTAAAATGCAACAGATTCTAGTTTCCTAATCATGAAATATGATTGAAATAACATGACAAATTTAATAAAAACTATAAGTAAGAATAACAAAAAAGGAGTAGGCATTTTATTTTACAATTATTTTCTCCTATAGCTACAGATGTGTTACCTTATAAAATTAAGCCACACTTACATCATTTAGCTGCCTTGATATTATTTTTAAGCAGCTATTGTTTTTACACGGAAAGAAAGCTGACTTCCAGAAACCCAATTCATTGCACATATTTGAGATTTCTATCTCCCCCACTACCTCCTACTCTGATCTTGGCTTTCAGAGATTCCTCTATTCTCTTCAAAGTGAATTGTGTTTACATAATTGATTTAACTGTAAACCAGCACACAAAATATAAGGCTAAAATGAATGTGGCAATTTTATAATTCAATAGAGTTCAAAAGCTTTGGTTTCATTCAAGGGTGAATAACATTGAATGGCTAGGGATTGCTCTTAAAGTTGTTGGAAAGAAGGCATACAAAATGGTGAATGAAACCTACCAGAGCTCTAGACAAAGCTAGAGTTTTCTGTTTCTTTCCTTGAAGTTTAGGAAGTGGGGAAGATTTTTAAAACCGTAGCATAAATGGTGTTATGTATGTAAGTTTTGGCAGGAGATTAATCTACAATGGGTCAACTGTGATTGGTCAGTGACCTGGCCAGCAGAGTATAAAATGAGTGGGTTTTGCTGAAGTCTCATTATACATTAAAGAGCTTCTTGTCACTACCTTGCTTCTGCCTCCTCAATTGGCCAACTCAACATTGGCAGCGAGGGTGGGATTGAGGCATGGAAAGCAAGCCGAAAAAGAGCTACCTACAGCGGATTCAGCCAGGCTGATGAGCCATACACAGCAGAACGACCACGATGTCTGCATTCGTACCGCCAAAGCCTTTCGACCCAGCCAGAGAGAAGGGGTCGTACATGATCCAATTTGAGTGCGCCTTGGAAGCCAGAGACATGCAGGGCCTCCCCAGGAACTGAAAACGAGCCCTGTTCCTGAGCCACTGTGGCCCGGAGGTCTTCGACATGGCTGAATCACTCTCAGAACCAACCCCGGTCCAGACCATATCGTGGGACGTACTACAAGCAATGCTCAAGGCACACTACACCCCGGTACTGTCGAAGTTTGTGCAGCACTACGAACTCCGGCAATGAGTACAGCATGAAGAAGTGCTGATCAGCGCGTACATGGCCGCCTCCGTAAGGCTGCGACGAATTGCGAGTACCAGGACCTCGATGATGCGCTCCTAGAGCAACTAATCTGTGGTTGAGAGATATACGCTTACAGAGAAGGTTGCTTGCATGGCAAAACTTGACTCTACCCATCACCCTCAACGAGGCCAGGGCACACGAGTCGTATACCAAGGCTGCAGAGATGCTGCAACAACCAGAGGCCATGAAAGAAACCCCAAGGTCAGCACCGGTACACTGAGAAGCCACCCAAACCACAGTGAGGAACAGTCGGAGGAAGACGTCTTCCAGATGGAGAGACACACATGGGAGCAGAAAGAGCAATGCGGAAGCTGCTCGAGCTGCGGAGGAGCACACCAGGGCAAACCTGTAAGTCCAGGGATGCCATCTGCAGGCATTGCGAGAAGAAGGGGCATCTGGTAAGGGTCTGCAGAGCAAGCTTACCGGTCAGCCAGAAGCCCCGGAACAACCTCAGCCAATCGGAGCTGCCACGGCCGAAGCGGACCAATCAAGATGGCAGCCAGAGGAAATGGTGGGAATTTCAAAGCCACAAGGCCTGCAGCACCAGACTCGGTCAGACAAGCGCGAGCATCGAGAAAAAGGTCCACACAACGGTTGAGATCGAAGGACGACCCTGCGAGATGGAGATCAAAACCGGGTCGTCTCTGTCCATCATGTCCTGGGCGACCCTGAAGGCCGCTCTTCCCAATCTAAAGAAAAGCCGGCTCCAGATCCAGCGCATCCGGCTACGAGACTACCAGGGAAACAACATCCCTGTCTTGGGAGTTGGCATGTTCCAGGTCACCTACAGCGAGTACCGGAAAGAGCTATCCCTCACCATGGTCAGCGAGACACTTCAAAACCTCCTAGGGCTGGACTGGTTCAAGGCCCTAAGAATGGGATTCACCGGAGTCCACAGTGCCAGCAGCAGCACCCTGAAGGAGGACCTCATGCAGGAGTTCTAGGATGTTTTTGACAACCGGCTGGGCAAGTACGTAGGGACCCCTATCTCCTTTAACCTAGACCTTAATGTAGCTCCAATCAGGCTTAAGGCTAGGCGAGTGCCATTTGCACTCAAACTCAAAATAGACTTGGAGCTGGACAAACTCAGCAAGCAAGGGGTGTTAGTGTCAGTGGATCACGGCAAGTGGGAAACACCAATAGTGACTCCGGTCAAGTCGGATGTGTCTGTAAATATGTGCAGATTATAAATATACTTTAAATAAGGCTCTCCAGTAGAGCACTTACCCTGTCCCAATCGTGCACCACTTACTCCATTTGCTGGGCCCTGGCAAGATCTTCGCTAAACTCGACCTTACACAGGCATACCAGCAGCTATCGGTGGATGGCGCTACCATGGAAGCACAGACTATAGTCACCCACAGAGGTGTCTTCAAGTGCACAGACTCCAATTCGGAGTCAGCATAGCCTCCAGACTTTTCCAAAATACCATGGAGCGGCTATTACAGGGTCTACCCAGCGTGGTGCCCTACTTTGATGATGTATTTATTAGCCCAATGAATGAAAAGCAACTAGGGAACAGACTCAGGTGGGTTTTGGCCAAATTCAGAGAGGCTGGACTTCAAATTAAATGGACTAAATGCATGATTGCAGTCCCCTTTGTGGAATTTCTGGGATACCTAGTGGATGGGTCAGGAATACACTCCACCAAGAGCAAGATAAGGGCCATCCAGAACACATCCACATCCAAAAACAAATTGGAGCTACAGGCTTTCTTAGGTTTCCTCAATTTCTACGCTATCTTCTTACGAGACAAGGCAACAGTCACTGAGCCACTTCACTGCTTACTGACCAAAAATGCACCTTGGGTCTGGGGAAAGGCTGAAGTTGCCGCATTCAACCCAGTCAAAAAACTTTTATCGGCGGACAGTTTCTTAATCCAGTACATTGTGCTTGTGCTTGTGCTTGTGCTTGTGCTTGTGCTTGTGCTTGTGCTTGTGCTTGTGCTTGTGCTTGTGCTTGTGCTTGTGCTTGTGCTTGTGCTTGTGCTTGTGCTTGGCTTGTCTACACTTGTGCTTGTCTGCGACGCATCCCCTTTTGGCATGGGGGCCGTCTTGAGCCATAGACTACTGGAATGGGGACTAGAAGTGCCCATCACCTACTACTCACGAACCCTGTCCAGCGCAGAATGCAATTACAGCCAGCTGGACAGGAAAGCCCTCACAGCTGTGTCAGGGGTCAAGAAACTTCACGAGTACCTATTCAGCTGACATTTCGAACTGGTCCTGGACCACCGGCCACTTCTGGGCCTCCTGGCTGGTGATCGGCTCACCCGCACTGCCTTGTCTCCACGCATGACACAGTCCACTATATCTTTCTGGCGGCCTATTCCTATCGGCTTGTCCACTGACCAGGACTGAGTTTGGGCCATGCTGACGCCCTCAGCTGCTGCCAGCTACCGGACTTGTTAGAAGACCCGACCCCAGAAGCTCCAGTTCTCTTTATCAATGTTTTGGACTCCGGGCTTCTCACTTCCTCGTAAGTAGCGAGAACATCTACAAAAGACCATGTGCTGAGAATTGTCATGAGTTGGGTCACGAGGGGTTGGCCAGTTAAGACTGAGGGCGGGGAATTCAAAGCATTCTTCACAAAGAAAAACAAACTGTCTATGCAAGGGGATTGTTTGTTATGGGGTGATCGCATCATTGTACCCTTATGCTTAAGGGAAAAAGTGTTAAAGATGTTGCATGAAGGGCACCCTGGGATCGTAGGAATGAAGGGCCTAGCTAGGAGCTGTGTGTGGTGGCCCCAGATGGATAATGACATCACCGAGTGGGTGGGGAAGTGTAGCCCCACCCACCGGGAATCCAGGACAGATCCCCCCCCCCGCACCAGTCAGGGAATGGGAGCATCCCCAGGGGCCCTGGTCATGGATACATGTAGACTTTGCAGGGCCATTCCATGGCCAAACCTTCATGGTGATCGTCAACACCTTTTCGAAGTGGCTAGAGATCATCCTTATGCAATCCACGACTGCCAATGCAGTCATTAAGACACTACAAAAGCTCTTTGCCACCCATGGATTGCCCGATAACCTCCTATCGGATAACGGGACCCAATTCACCACCACCCAGTTCGAGGGGTACCTGGCAGAGTTAGGCATCCAGCATGCACTCTCAGCCCCGTTTCATCCAGCCAGTAATGGACTGGCCGAACGATTTGTGAGAATGGCCAAGGAGGCCCTAAGCAGGCTGGGCGCGGGAGACTGGCAGGCCCAAGTGGACAAATTCCTAGCAGTCCAACACGCCACCCCTTGTACGGCCACAGGGTGCAGTCCAGCAGAACCCCTCATGGGTAGGAAGCTCAAGGGTATCTTGGACCGATTACACTCCAACTATTCCCCGAACGGGTTTAAGAGAATCATCCAGAAGTTACGGGAGTTCCAGATAGGGAACCCAGTATTCGTGAGGAACTATTCAGAGGTTCCCCTATAGGTGGCCAAGAGGATATCTGACATAAAGGGCCCAAAGTCTTATACAGTAGACATGGGAGATGGGAGGATCTGGCGTAGACACATTGACCAACTCAGGAAGAAGTTGGCTGGACAGCCAGAAATGTATCCAGAAATACCAGGCCCTGACTATCAAGGTTTTCCCACAACAGCTAACTCAAGCCTGAAGAGGTCAGAAGACTTAGCTTCAAACTCCGGGATCCAGCACCGCCCCAGTGAGACGCCACTTCCAGCCGAGGATATCAAAGCCCCTGAAGAAATCCAGGAGGTTCCATTGGCAGAGCCGGAAGAAACAAAAAGTCCCTCCGAACAGCTCGACACCATGCCTCAGACTGAACTGCACAGGTCAACTAGGGCCCAGACACGCCCTGGTCACCTGCACGATTTTGTATGCAAATACATGGACTAAGTGCCTTCTGGGAGGGGAAGGGTGTTATGTATATAAGTTTTGGCAGGAGATTCAAACTACAATGGGTCAGCTGTGATTGTTCAGCGACCTGGCCCAGCAGAGTATAAGAGGAGTGGGTTTTGCCTGTAACCTTTGATGAAGTTTCACTATACATTAAAGAGCTGTTGTCACTACTTTGCTTCTGCCTCCTCAATCGCCCAACTCAACATTGGCAACAAGGGTGGGATTGAGACATGGAAAGCAACTTTTGTGTTTATTGTTTTCCTCAACATTGTGGGAAACCAAATCACTGATTTAAGCAGCTATGATTGAAAGAGTCTTATGGAGCCAGAAAGAAATTTGGGGGCAATAGATAACCCTAGAACTAAAGTAACACTTAATTGCTCTCTTTGATCAGCTAGGCCTTTCCTCTTTCCAGTGCTCCAGACACACTAAATTGCTGTCTTTTCCAAGAGGCAACTGGACTTTCTTTGTTTTTCTTGAAGAAGTTTCACTTCTCATCCAAGAAGCTTCTTCAGTTTTAACTGAATGGTAGAGAACCAATTCTTGGATGAGAAGTGAAACATCTTTGGGGAAAAACAAAGTTCAGTTGCTTCTTGAAAAAGCACCTTTGGGGCAATCATGACCTGGATGACTGAGAATAGACACCAAACTGTCATCTTTTTCTACTTCCTGCATTAGCTCCTACTTACCGTTGCCAGTCCTTATCAAAAGTGCACTATCTGAAGCTCCAGGCTAAATGCAGTGATGTTTTCAATGGGTAAAACTATTCTGAGGATAATTTCCACCTGCATTATTCCATAGCACTTTCAGGACAAAAAAAAAACAACACTTGAATTGCAAGCTGAAAGCAGCTCTTCTTCCATCCTCATACAGGAGGCCTAGTTTTTGTCCCACTTGACACACAATCCTTCCCATCATCACATGTTTCTTCTGAATGATTGCTGCAGTCCCGAATACCCCCTCCTTCTTCTCCATAGTTGTGCCTACTACTTTAACTTAATCTCCCTCGAAAAAAAGAAATAGAAATAGACCAATTCTGATATGTATCCACTCCATAAAGCATGGAGGCAGGGCATACATTTTAATTCCCATGTGAATGACAGCTGGAGTCCCATTCCTGAGTAGGAAGAGAGCTACTTTCTTATCACAGCTCTTAAAGCAGCAATTCCCAACCTTTCTGGCTTGGTGTCCCACTGGGGAAGAGAATAAATAGTTCTCACAAGTGCATGCAGCTCCATTTGTGTGAGTGATGGGCACACAAGTGCAAGCATAATGTGAGAGCGCAAGTTGGTTACCGCTCGCACAAGCAAAGCTTCACACAGGAGCACAAGCCTCTACCACTCATGTGAGGAGAGCTTCGCACATGTGCTCCCCTGACACCTGCATGACCGAGTTCCAAACAGGCCATAGCCTAATAGTGGGCCGCCACCTGGGTTTTGGGGACCATGCTCTAAAGGACTCTCAGCATTGCAAGCTCCTCAAAGAATCCAAGTATATTTTAGAATGTAAAAGCTCTTCCCCCTTCTTGGAAATAATATAGCTTAAGGCCTTCCTCTGACTTCTCCCAATCTGACTGTTAATATTATCATTTAACAGTAGTTCACATAAACCAGACCAAATCAGATAGAACCCTCCCTTCTCCCATCCATCCACCCCCATTCAAAGTCTGCCTTTGCAAATTGTGTTAACTCATAGTTAACTGAACTGCACATTATTACATTAACTCACTTGCCTGGTTTCATAGAGTACCCAGTCTTGATTTGCAAGATACACTGAGCCATAAACTAGCCGACATATTTAGGTCTTTTAGAAGATGCAAAGCCATGTAAAGTGGTAAGCAGCAGTTAAAGGGCTAATAATATCAAAAATTGCACATCCCATTGCACATTGCAGAGCCATGCGGTAATAGGAATGTGCAATGGAAAGAAAAGCACTTTCAGGTGACAGCGCTGCAATCCCCACTCCGAATCCAAAACTGTTCCCAATTCGCCCGCTGCACATTGCAGGGGAACTGGCCGCCCACCGCCTGAAACACGACTCTGAAAATTGGATTGGGGAATCCAGGCAGCGGTGGCTGGAAAGGAGGGGTGTTTTACTTCAGGAGCTCCCGTTCGTCTCGGCTTGGCTCCTGGGCATGGAGCGGGTTTAGGTGATGGCGGCGGTGGCTCCTCACATTGCTGGGGAGTGAAGTCATTGAGAACATTGTTTGCCCCGAGCTGCCCGCTGGACAGCCAGAGGGGTGACGAGCCGCAAATCATGGCACCTGCCTTGTTCCCCAAAGCTGGATTCCCACCCACCTCCAGACAGTCCCGAAGAGGTTTGTTCCTTAGGCTGTGCCCCGACCCAGATCCCTGCCGCCTGGAACTGACTGAAAATGACCGAAGGGTGGGAGCCGGTGGGTGGGCGAGGCTACATTCGGCATATAAGACGCAGCCAAATTTTCACCCCCTTTTTGGGGGTAAAAAGGTGCATCTTATACACCAAAAAATACGGTGTGTGTGTGTGTGTGTGTGTGTGTGTATCTATCTATATATATATAGAGAGAGAGAGAGAGAGAGAGAGAGAGAGAGGGAGGGAGGAGGGAGGGAGGGAGAGAGAGAGAGAGAAAGAGAGAGAGAGGGAGAGAGAGAGAGAAGAGAGAAGAGGGAGGGAGGGAGCCATCTAGTGGTTGTTTAAATGTTTACAGCCCAGTTTTAGTAGCCTTATAATAGAATTTCTGAATAAAACAATATTGAGACCTCCAAATTGTTACTAAAACTCCTTTATTTATATGTAACTGATATGGATAACATAATTCTTTCTTTCTTTTTCAAACAATGGTTTGCAAATGGGAGAATTGCCCCATTCCATTTTGACTTCCACTATCATCTAAAGCAGGAGTCTCCAGCCTTGGCAAGTTTAAGACTTGTGGACTTCAATTTCCAGAATTCTGGGAGTTGAAGTTCATAGGTCTTAAAATTACCAAGGTTAGAGATCCCTGATCTAGAGCACAGATGTCAAACCTGTGGCATCATGTTGCTATCATGTGATATTTGATGATTTTTTTTTCCTTAATGGAGCTGGGGTGGCTGTAGCCTGCGCATGACTTATCAGGCCCACGGTCCACCAGTATGACAACTCTGAATTCTAGAGAGACAGTAGTGACTATCAATTACTGACTTGTAACATCAGTTCCAACTGGGTCAATTCCCATACAGAGGTATACACAAGAAGAAAAGCTTTTGAAGTGGTGCAAGAGATTTCAGACTCCAGAACAGGGATAAGACTAATCAATTCAGAAGCCAAATGATAGAAATTAAATGAATGAACAACAAGAGGTTTATATCATATCACCTCTTGGCTTCTGAAATTTTGTTCACATGACATATACAATGCTTCTGCATTAAAAAATATGTGTATTATGCATGCATGCATGATATGTATCAGTGGTGGGTTGCTACCAATTCTCCCCAGTTCTTGCGAACCAGTAGTGGAAATTTTGAGTAGTTTGGAGAACTGGTAAATACCATCTCTGCCTGCCCCTGCCCCCAATCTATTCGCTGCCTCCCAATTCCCAGCTGATCAGCTAGAAGGAAAAAAAATCAGAATTCGCTTCACAGCCAGGAGATCACTTGGCAAAGAAGGGGGGAAAAAAAGACACCGTCACTTTAAATTGACAAGCCAAGAAGCCTCCCAACTGATCAGCTAGAAGGAAAAAATCAGGACTAGCTTCTCAGCCAGGAGATCTCTTGGCAAAGAGGAAGGGGAGGGGGAGACGCCTTCGCTTTAAATTAACAAGCCAAGAAGCAAAGGAGATTTTTGCTTGCAGAAGAAAAGTGACATTCAGCAGTTTGTTTCTGGGTCAGCTGAACAACAAACTGGATTAGAGGAGGGATTCTTATATGGTTCTATGTTTTTGAAGTTTTGGGATTTGTGCAACATGGGCTTTGTGTTTCTAAAAAGGTTTGGGTGATTTCCATTGTGAAATATCCTGTCTTGAATGATTTTTCTGCCTGCTTGTAAATGGAGCCAAACTTCCGACTTCAACTTTCTATTATCTCTAAGCACCAGTAGCTGTTTTCTTCTTACAAAGTTTCCTTTATGCAGCTGGCAGCAATGTGGAATGAGTATCAGGCAAGTTCCTTGTTAACAGCTTGATTTTTCATTGCTTTTCTTATGGGTAATATTTTATTTAGGAAAATGAAGAGGACGGTTTGATTCCTTCCCAGAGCAGGTTAGTGGGGAGGGAAGGGAATGGTGATTTCGAAGTAACCTTCCCCTGGAGTGGGGAGGGAATGGGGATTTTGAAGTATTCTTCCCCTGCCACGCTCGCCACGCCACGTCATGTCACGTCACGCCACGCCATGCCCACCAAACCACACCCACAGAACCAGTAGTAAAAAAATTTGAAACCTACCACTACATAAGTCCATCTTACTATGCTATTCCTGGTATGTGATGTTTTGTATACATACAGAGAAAGAAGCGCTCTTGTGATCTTTGACTTTTAGGCTTGCTGTCAAACATCAGCCATAATACTAATGACTGTTTTGCAGGTTGTATAACACGAATGGCTATTTTATATGTGAAATTATGACTGAAATATTTCTGCACCTATATTGGTTCACACTGTCAGGAAGTTTCTACTTAGTTTTAGGTTGCTTCTCTCTTTGTTCAGTGTCCTTCCATTGCTTCTTATTTTGTTTTCTGGTGGTTTGGAAAATACATTGTCCCCCCTGCCTTCTTTCTGGCAGCCCCTTAAAAGCCTGCTGCCTATCACACTCTTGGGCAAAGCATTTGAGCCTTTCAGTGGTCCATGAAAGTGCATCTATAGTATGTAGCAGTGGTGGGTTGCTCCCAGTTTGCACTGGTTCACAAGAACTGGTAGTAAAAATTTATAGCAGTTTGGAGAACCGGTAATAACATTGGCTGGCCACGCCCCCAAATCAGTCCCCAGCCCGGGCACCGCTCGCTTACCCCGCCCACCTCATCAGAAGCTCTTTTTTTTACTTTTAAAAGCATTTTTGCTACAGCCTCTTCAGCCAAAAAATGCCTTTAAAAGCCTCTGGCGATCCCAGCTGAGTTGCCTGATCATCAGAGGCTTTTAGAAACATTTTTTTCTGCAACTTCTTAAGGTTGTGGAGAAAAAATGCTTTTAAAAGTAAAAAAATTTTTAAAAAATTGGCAACACCCACTCAGTCACATTACCGCCCCCCCCCACCAAGCCATGCCCACAAAATAAGCCACCGTCACAGAACCAGTAGTAAAAAATGTTAGGAGCCACCCCTAGTATGTAGATAATAAAGTTGAAAAAAAGGTTAACAACATTTTTACAGAACTATAGATACATTGAGGCTGGGTGTGACAAGATATAGATATATTGAGGCTGGGTTGAATGTCTGGGAGAGGAGCGCCCAGGCGAGGCACCCCTTGATGTGAGTGACATTGAGTTGGCCATGCCTACCTAGTCACATGACCATCAAGCCACCCCTTCAAAATAAGCCACGCCCACAGAACAAGTAGTAAAAAAATTTAGAACCCACCCCTGATATGTATGTATGTTACAGCAAGAGCCTATGTAGCGTAGGGGGCTAATGCCTCCTACTAAAGGCAGCAATTAACACCAGCTGCCTGTAATTTCTGTGAGTTCAATCCTCGCCAGGCTCAAGGTCGACTCAGCCTTCCATCCTTTCTAAGGTAGGTCAATTGAGGACCCAGTTTGTTGGGGGCAATAAGCTGACTTTGTATAAATATACAAAAGTATGAAGGCTATTGCCTAACACATTGTAAGCCGCCCTGAGTCTCCGGAGAAGGGCGGCATATAAATCAAATTAAAAAAAAAAAAAAGATTGGCTAACATGGGTTCTTAAATCTGAAAATCTAGGCAGGGCTGCTTCCAGTTCACAGAGTGGTAGGCACGCATACCCTTGGACTTCTAATAAATAGAAGTCTGTGACTGGGCAGCTAGCTGCGACTGGGCAGCTAAGTCCAGTATTTACACATTGTTAATAAGTGCACAGGAAGCCAATCAAATTAAGGCACGCTGCCATTTCTTTAACAGCCCTCTGCAAATGGCTTGAAACTTTCTAAATGCTGATTTGGCGGGGTTGTTTCCTCATTTCCTCTTTAACAGAAAAATGCAGCCATAACTAATAGATCCAAAACAAGGCAGTTCCCCAAGGCATGGGGTAGAGTGAGAAAGGAGGATAAAAGCAGGCTCTTAAAAACTTACATTTCTTGTTGCCCTCAGTGTCACACCATCTGATGGTGTGTGTGGTGGGGGGAAGGGCTTCTTTCAAAGTACAAAATGATTTTACGAAATAGTGGCTCAGCTGTTACTTAAGGGATTTGCAATGTCTTTGATATCAGTTATTATAGCCATAAAGCAAATTGGTCCGATGGATAAGTACCAATGTTACTTTATGATGCATCATTTATTTTCCACTGTGTTTCCCTATCACTCAGAGACTTTTTGATGGGGGAGGGAGCTAAAAAATAAACAGAAGAAAATAAATTAGAATTGGGGGGGAGGGGAAGAGAAGCTACCATGAGTTGCCCTTTTTTGTTTTGCTGTCCAAACATTATTTAAGTAACAGGATAAAACTTTCCTTTCCTTTCATTCTTTTTCTAATTCCTACTTTTCTTCATTAGCTTTTTCAGTAATTCTAAGTAATGTGCAGAAAATGCAGCTAGTAAAGCAATGGATTTTAAGCTTTACCATACTTTCTTAATTTAAATTATTTTTCGTAATGAGCAACAGTAAGGTGATCAGAAGTTCTCTTGCTTTTTTTGCAAACTGTTTGTAGCAGAAAGCACAAATTGATGTTATAATTTTGTCTATATTGTTAACTGAAATCTATTTTTCTCTTAAAAACAGAATATTTATAATATTATATTTTAATTTCTCAATGTTGACTCTGTAACCTAATTCATCAGAATAAAATTTTGGTTAAGAACTTTTTTTTAAAATTGACAATGAAGAAAGTAGTTTAGAAAATACAGGATATAACATTATACTGAGACAGACAAAATATCCAAAGCAATTACTGCCACCTGCAGATGAAAATAGGCCCCAAGAATTGTACCATTGCTTGGAAACAATACAAAATGTTTAGTGCAAGTTGAACAGAATTATTTTAAGTTGCACTGTAGATATATCACACAATCATAATGCTTGACTTAGCCTTCCATCCTTCCGAGGTCGATAAAATGAGCACCTAGATTGTTGGGGGCAATATGCTGATTCTGTAAACTGCTTAGAAAGTGCTGTAAAGCACTGTAAAACAGTATATAAGTCTAAGTGCTATTGCTATTGCTTTATGTGCTATTTCAGATGTAAGAAAACTTGTAGAGATATGAAGAAATCCAACATGAATACAATCTCAATTATGTTGTTATTCAAGGCTTAAAAGTAATGAATAGTAAGAACCTTTGCCACAGCAACTTCATGTCCACGATTACTGTAACATACAAACAAGATTTAAACACAGGAATTCCACAAATGTTAACACACAGAATTCATCCAGGAAGTGTAGTTGGAATATCTTCAGGAATTGTTTTATCTGGGTATGCTTTGCCACAATCACTGTGTATCATTAACAGTAAGGCAGAACATAAAATAAAATTGAATATAAGAGTGAAATAATATTGGATCAACCTAGATGACCTCTGAAGGGCCACTTGACTAATTATTATAAAAGACAGTTGCTGGGTTCAAAAAGTTAAACCACAGAATTAATACACTTTCTACAAGAAGTCAAACCGCAGAGGTACTATGTTAAAATGCAGAACTAACCCACGTGGAGCTTTCCTGCCTAAGGAATAAAGGAGGGAGCTAGCTAAAGAGGCAGATTTCACATTTCCTGTTTTGTTACTATAAAGATGCGTGTCTTAAACAAGGTCTTTGTTCAGAATGTAAACAGAATGCATGTCTGAACCTTTTGGCCAAAATAAATAAAAGCTTTTTCTGATCTTGAAATTCATTTCATTCATTTATTTTTCTGCAACAACAGGAAAGCCTGCAAAGTAATTTATGTACAGGAAGTTCTCAACTTGTACCACAATTGAGCCCAAAATTTCCATTGTTAAACAAGATAATTGTTAAGTGAGTTTTGTCCTATTTTTCAACTTTTCTTGCTGTTGTTAAGTGAACCACTGCAGTTGTTAATAATACTGTTAAGTGAATCGGACTTCCCCATTTGTCAGAAGGTCGCAAAAGATAATCACACATGACCCCTGGCACTGCAATTGTCATAAATACATGCAAGTTGAATTTGCATAAATACATGCAATTTGAATTTTGATCACCATGGGGATGCTGCAACAATCATAAGTGTGAAAAATGTTCATAACTCCTATTTTTTTCATTGCTGTTTTAACTTTCAGTGATCACTTAACAAATTGTTGTATATCAAGGACTATCTGTATGGCACTGCAGCAAACACTGTTATATGCAGAGAAATGCACATATCTGCTTATTTTTATTTTTAGCTATGTGTGTATATATATGTGCATGTGTGTGCAAGTTTTGGCAGAATACCAAAGAATGGGAAAAAAAAAAGAATAATCTCCCAATGATGGAAATTTTAAGCCATTTTAAGTAGACTGATTTTGAATGTGTACTACAGATTACTTTCGCAAACTTGTTTGTTATTGCAATTACTTTTTCTAACAAACTAAATCAGAGCTTAAAGAAAATATGTCTGCTTATAATTCATGTTTATTATTTCAGTTAGGTGCCACGCAAATTTTTGAGATTTCAAAGATAAGGGTTTTTTTTAAAAATCTACTTCAGTTCCTCTGAGCATATTTTGTCTCTAAATCGATTTGCTTCAAAAGCAGGCAGGAATTTCTTTAGGAAGTTATATATAGAGAGCTGATTTCTTCCCATATTGAGAATTAAGTCTGGAGAAGAATGAAAATGTGTTAAACTTTACTCTTACCATTGTTAAACACCATCTCTACTGAGTATGATTCTTGTGACGTACAAAGATATAGGCAAGGTATAGAAAAACAAATTGAAATGATTGCTTCAGTGGTATTTTTTATGTGCATTGCACCAGAATTTACTATTAATTTATTGTGTGAGCTACATTGTGGAAATATTGCACTACAAAGTAACTTATAGTTTTTGAAAATCAATCAGTTGATTAATCCAGATTAATATTTCTTAAACTCAGCAACTGCAAGATCCCCCTTTCTGTATGTTGCTGAGGAATTCTGGGAGTTGAAGTCCACACATTTTAAAAGATACTGAGGGTATAAATTCTACTCTTAAAATACACCAGGAAGTTCTCTGGCGCCATCTTGTGGTTTCAGAATAGGTTTTAAACAGAAAAAAACATGACACAAATTTTATATCAACAAATCCAGGTATTTATTCAAGTATTGTTTGACTTTTTAGAACATGAACCCTTTTATGCCACATGATGTTATATATTAAGACTATTTTAATTTATTAAATAATCTGCAGATTTAGAAAAGAGCCTGGGTGGTGCAGCAGTTTAAGTAGTGCTAAAGTGACACCAGCTGCCTGCAATTACTGCAAGTTCGAATGTCACCAGACTCAAGGTTGACTCAGCCTTCCATCCTTTCAAGGTAGTTAAAGTGAGGACCCAGATTGTGGGGGCAATAAGCTGACTTTGTATAAAAAAGAACACTCCTTTGGGGGGGGGCGAAAGCCCTACTAAGCTGGTATATACAAAAAGTATGAAGGCTATTACTTAACGCATTGTAAGCCGCTTTGAATCTCCCGAGAAGGGCGGCATATAAATTAAATTTTTTTTAAAAGAATTAGAAAAGATATTTTCTACATGAATTTGCTTTCAACAGCCCTCTCATTTAGAAAAATTAATTCTACAGGCTTTACTGAAAAGGAAGATTTAATGCTTAATTGCAACTATAGAATTGCATTAGCTGTGTAAAAGGGATTCTGCTGAGTGCATAATGTTATATTGGGATCCTGTAAGAAAATATATATAAAAACTCTTTTGCACAGTTTTAAACAGTGATGGATACATGACTGCTTCATGATTTGTAATGTGGTTAAAAAGCTATGAATGGTGAGTTGTCGAGGTCTGATCACAGGATGATGCAGATTGAAAATGGCAATCACTCTAAGGCTCTGAAAGAATCCAGAGTTCTCAGATATACACAGCTGTATATAATAGCTGGGAGTCTTAAATTTACAAAAACTAGTTAATTATCCTTTTCCACAGTAAAGTAACTAATATTTACCATTTGAACTCAGATTAGTTTTTATTTATTTATAAGACTACAAACAAAAGACTACTAAAAAAACCCGTCACAGCTCATTAATTGCAGAAAAAGTGCACTTAAACTAATATTAATTCTCTGTATGCTTAGACTGCTTAAATATCATTTGATGTCAGAGTGAATTAAACTATCTGAATAAACACTTACAGTCCTAATTTTCATTTTACCTAGCTTGATTCTGGAGTATATCAGTTATTGCATAGTGCAGTTTAAGGCTAAGAGACATTATTGTTACTGGCATAGTTGGAATCATCAATAATATTCTATTTTATCTAAATAAGCTTGCATTCATTTACTTATTTTTTTGAAGAAAAAAACCCCATAGATTGCTTTTTAAGTTCCTTTAGGCCAACAAGATTCATCTTGTTTAATAAGCTCTTTGGAAAAATTATTCCTCCATTACATAATAAAACTATTCTTTTGTAGCTGATTTGTAATGCTTCAATGTGCGAGCAGATGGATCAGTAGCCTTGATCCACCTTGGCATCCAATAGTGTGGAAGCCAAGTGGAATGGCCCGGGTAGTGCTTCTCAAAGATCTGACGGTAAAAATATCCTTCTTTTGTTTTGGGAGGATTGAATGGAAATTTCTCTTCAGCTTTCTCCAACAAAAGATCATCAACCTATACGAAGATATAAAAGAGTAATATATGAGGACCTCATCAGAAATTACTCCTTATTTTAAAAGTTTCAAACAAAAATTGATATTTCTCTGGTCCTTTTTATTTATTTTTTAAAAGAAACATACTGTAGAATTCTTGGACTAAACAACTTAGAAACAATGTATAGAACTCATAACGACAAAGGTGTCCACAGTGGATATTGATGTATGTCATGATGCATTACCATTGTGCAGTTTTTGATTTTTCCCTGTAGATATTCTGCCTAAGAGCCATTGAGAAACTCATTTGAATCTTTAGAATGAGAAGGTTAAAGAAAAGATGGTGCAATTGGTGGACCAATTTTTCTCAGTTATTATCATTACTATTATTATAATATTAGGCCACCTATATTACAAGTTCTCTAGCTGAAAAATCTGAATTGTATTAAAATAAATACACCAAAATACCCATACCTAAAAATATGACACAAAATACATCTCAGTAAAAATGGAAACAGAAGTGAAAATGTGTAGAGGAATATAGATTTGGCCTTGAGAATGGGGAAGAAGTGACTGAATTTTCTGAACTTTCAGAAAAGAATTGCACTTTACTCAAGTGCAAGACGGAGTAAAGAATAATTTTAACAGGCTTTAAACATTCTGTTATACTACTCTGTAAAGAACAACTCTTGAATTACTGCCATGCCTGTCTTAACCCTGCCTAATTTAAAGGGCTAACAAACGATCCATTTTAAAAAATCCTTAAATTATTCCTGTCCTCAGGGACCTCTAGTTGACATATCTGGAGATGATTGTCCTCTTTCATTTTATCTTCAGAATCATAATGTTTGGGAGCTGGATCAAAAGATAATGACTGCCTACAGTCACTCAATCAGTCTCATAATCAATAGGTATTTGAATCTGGGCATCCTTAATCCAAGTCTTACACACACACACACATCAAAAAAGAATAAATTTGGAAGCTTTATTATGTGTGCACACATATGTATGTAGGTATGCTACGTGAGTAAGTGATTTTGTTATATTTTGAGAATTTACAAAAACAACTCAATTTTTGTTGTCAATGCTAACATTCATTTTTAAAATCAAGGTTTAATTTAAATTCTTGTTTATGTTTCAGTTCTGTATTTCGAAAAGCACAATTCTAAATGAAAATACAGGTAATGTTGATGCAACTCAGGTTTTGAGATCCAGATCCTGAGCCCCTGTATCTTATATCCTTCATTCCAAAAGCAAGAAAAAGCAGAGTGTTTCAATAGAAGTGTGATGATCAATTTTGGCCAGCAATAGCAATAGCACTTAAGACTTATATAGTGCTTTAATGTGCTTTACAGCCCTTTCTAAGTGGTTTACAGAATCAACATACAGGATTGCCCCCAACAATTTGGGTCCCCATTTTACCTACCTCAAAAGGATAAATCAACCTTGACCCCGGTGAGATTTGAACTGCCAAATTGCAGGCAGCCAGCAGTCAGTGGAAGTAGCCTGCAGTACTGCACTCTAACCACTGCACCACTGCAGCTCGTAAGTCAAGGTAGCCAAATCCTTCCCCCAAAACAAAGAAATTAAAAACCATCCTCATCCATTCTGGAACGTTGTATATGCAAAGCTGATGGGCTTCATGTGTTTCACATTTTTGTTCTCAGTTTTTCATGATCTACTTTCAGTATAGTCACACTAGCTCTATTATATGAATAAATAGCCTTTTAGTCAGACTGGCTTTAAAAGTTCAACCTCTTACCTGAAGCTCAATATAATCTTGTAGCATAGAGAACCAAGATTTTTTGATAGAAGCTAAGCCATCACTGAAAGCTTCTTTGGGTCTCCAAAGTATTTCTTTAGGCAATAAATTAGAATCTTCAAAGGCTTCCCTTAAAAGGTGCTTTTCAATCCCATTCTGTGCAGAGATAACGTAATCAAGAACACATAAAAATACATTCCTAAGGAAAAAATAAATCAGAAATTCTACAAAAATATTTCAGAACTAATCAGCATGACAATCCCATATTCAACATATTTTTCAGAATAATCTACCCCATTAACTTCAAGGTCTTTGGCATAGAATTTAGAATGCTAAATCTGTCCATTCAATTGAGATCCATTTAAAGAAATTGCATCTACAGCAAGACAACTAATGATCACAACCTAAGGCTGAAAATCACAAGCATATACAAAGCTTCAGAGAATAATCAGTAAAACTTAAATGTAGACTATAGTTTCATTAGGTTTCCTCATTTGTCTAGTAGTAAAGGCTAGCTTACTTTTGGGATTCTGAGTTCTGCTGGCAAAGAAAGGTAGTAAGCAGTAAACTGGTGATCCAAAAATGGAACTCTTAGTTCAAGACTGAAAACAGAAACAAATATTATTGGTGTACAAATAAGCATATAGATTTGAAAAAGGCATTTTGTGCAACTTATACACTAACAGAAAGTAACCCATGATTAAATCATGATTTATTTAAAACTACCCACTGTCTACTTTGCTTTGCAACATTAAGTTATAATTAGGGAATAAGCCACGCTTCACCAAAAATAACACTAAAGCATTATGGCTTACTATGATAAATGACACATTCCATGTTCCTTTGATTTAACAATGCCATCTATTGAGGCACCAGAAGTGTTTCTTCTCTGTGGCAATGCCCTCTGAAAGACTAGTAGGGTGGAAGCCACCTGGATCTCCAGAGGAACCTTGCTAGAGAGCAAGGACTTGTCCTCTAGAATGAAGTTCCCTGGAAACCCAGGTGACCTCCACCCTACCAGCCTTTCAGAGGGCGTTGAAGACCTGGTCCAAGTCTTCAGCAAAAGTGACTGAAGATTTTTTCTGAGTAGTGCAGTGTGCTTCTTGTTATCCAGTGTTTGCCTTTGTTTTTATTCTTTTATTGCTTTTGTAGCTTTTATTTGTGAGCTGCCCAGAGTCACTGGGAGTCTGGTGGCATAATGATGTAAATAATAAATAGAATAAATATGAGAAAGGGCCATTGTTCAAGAGTAACTTTGATTATCTAAATTGTCTATTAGCCTTTGCCCAAATCAGTACCCTTTCAATATACTACACCTTCCCTCATCTTCAGCCAGTATGGTTACACAAGCAGAGATATATCTGATTTCCAATCAGGAAGGCTTTTCAATTCTCCTCTTCAAAACAGTAACTTGTTTTTTGCATAATACTTCCAAATAGTTCAACCTGGAGAATTATTTATTTGGCATTAAAGAAATAACTTCAACTGAACATACATAACTCTTTTTGATGATTAACTTAACTAGTGCTAACAATTTTTTTTCCTTCTCTCATAATTAGAAATTACTTGTATTTACTTGAAATTACTTCAAGTGTTAATTGGCACCAGTGTTAATCATTATCTCTAACAGTTTCAGCATTAATATAAGCATCATTCCTTTTGAAGGAGAATTTCTTCTGTTTGTTTTCTAACTCTGAGGAAAATGAATATAGGAGACACAAGATCGGTATAAATGATTGAGGTTTCATCAATATTGACAAGATCTGAATATGTACATTGCTAGATGTCTTTGACAAATTAAGAGGGAAAAAAAAGAACATTTATTGAAGGAACCTATTAGCCATTAAAACCTGGGAAAGTGATCCCACCTGGGAAAATCAATTGAAACAGTTTTGTTTCATGAATCTCTGGCAGTGGATACAAGAATCAACTTTAGATCTTCCCCCGGATAAAACGAATGAAACAGCCATCTAAGGGCATAACTTTCTGCCACAAAAAGAGATTAGCAAAACAGTGATCTGGAGACCCTAGACCTGTGATGGCGAACTTATGGCCTGCATGCCAAAGGTGGCACGCAGAGCCCACTTTGTGGGCATGCGCACCATCGCCAGCTGCTCTTCCGGGTTCTGTCACGCGCATGTGCACCTGACAGCTGGTCTCTTCTGGTTTCCGGTGTGCACATGCATGCCTGCCAGCAGGTGATCAGCTGTCTGGTGCGCCTGCCGTGAAGGAAGCTGCCGGAAGCATAGCTGGCTGCCATGCTCATGCGCACCGGCCAGCTGCTCTCTTCAGGGTTCCAGTGCTCCAGTGCACATGTGCAAGTACCACTTTCGGCACTCGAAAATGCCGAAAAGGTTAGCTATCCCTGCCCTGGATGTTGAATATAGTTGCAAAGGCTTAAAGCCCTAAGATTTAATGCCATAGATTCTCTCAATTGTGTCTGTCTTCTAGTTTAAATATATAAATGTAAAGTGGAAAGAAAGGATGAAAATTTAATGAAATATAAATATATAGCAAAATTGTATTTCACACAAAATATGAAAGACATTCCCAATAGTAAGCCTGAAGAATGGAGACAAAACTCTACAGGTGAAACATGTTCTTCATCAAAAATCTTCTTCATTACAGAAAGTTCCTAAAAGGATCCTGGTGCAAATGTAGAAGCAATGTGTGAGATCTATAGAGAGAGAGACCTGAAAGGAATTAAAGGATCCACATCTGAGCATTACCCATGGGCAGCAGTTGTCCTGTCAGCACGGAGAACGTCAAACAAGTAGAGTTCTCTGAGAAGTCTCTCACTTTCCTCAGCAGCTTCTTCAGCTGTTGGTGCCTACAAGAGAGCATGAAAATTATTTTCGTGCAAAGGAAGTTTGGCTGCTGTTATGCATAGCTGTGTGCAGTTCATAAACAGCACTGAAAACATTTCTTTTGGTTCAGGAGCAATTGGGTTGCCATTCCACAAACTTTCAATGCTAAAGTAATGCTTGGTCCCAGAAAATGTATGGACTTTTGCATTAACAGAAAATACTTCTACTCACAAACAACTAAATAAGCATTTTTGTGTGTTAACATTCCCTATGTCTTCAAAAATCCAGAAAGACGAGATTTAGATATTCTAAAACAGTAATTATACAAAGTATCTCACTTTATACAAGCAGAAGTGTATTAACCTAGAAATACATCTAATATGGACACATATCTTGTTTAAAATGCCCCTTTTTCTCCTACCATTTAAAGTGCACAAAAACTCAAGAGCACTTGTAAAAACTGTCTCAAGAATGTTTCACAGAGGATCATGAAAATTCTGACATTTCAACATATATTAATTTATAGTCATTAAAATAATGATGACAATAATAATTTTAAAATCAATAACAACAGGTATATAGGGTAAATAAGTACTCCACTGATATGCTTATTCCTGCCATACATGACCTTCTACCACAGCAGCAAGTATTAGTTTACTTCAGATGACCATGCCTGATTTGATGGAGAAAACCATCAACACCTTCTTGATCCCAAATCATACAGCTGTATTTAGTGACAGAGTGACATCAAGGAAAATGTGGATTTTCCCAACAACCTGGGATCAGTGGTAAGATTCAGCCAGTTCGGGCAAAGTGGTAGTTAAATTGCTGGCCCACCCAACCGGTCATTAAAGCAGAGAGCCAGTTGTTAAAATTATTTGAATCCCACCACTGCCTAGGATCCCTCGCTCCCCTAACACGAGACTTCTAATCCACTGCTGCTGAATTTGGAAGGGGCCAAACCAATGTATACCCACTTCTGCACCTGTAAATAAATCTTAAAACAGATAATGGCAGCTTTCATGTCCTTTTCAGTCCTCAACTTTGAGGAAAGAATAGTTTGTTGCTCAATTCTTCCTGCATGCAAATGAAGTTCAGCTATGTTTATAAATATTAGCACCTATAAAAAAACACATTTAAAAGCATTCTCTTATTATGGTGCTTGGCATAGGCAAGAAATATTAAATTACCTTATGAAAATAGATATATCCTTGGGTCAACTCATCTGATCCTTCTCCTGAGAAAATGACCACACTATCTGTTTTCTTTCGGATGTATTTGGAGACCAGATACATGGCTAGAACGAGAAACAATTTCCCCTCAAAATTGTTTATTAATCTTGCACAAAACCTGTATGCAGTTGTATTTTTCGCAGTACTTGCATGACATATTTCCTTTCATAGCCGTTTAACAAAGATTATATAGAAATTTATTCTTTAAACAATACCTTGATTCAACAATCATTGCAGTATAATGCATTTGATGCATTTGAGCTAGTTTGAGGATACAAACAGACAAACAGATACACAATGGGAGTTTTGGTAGTGCATAGGTAATTACATACGTAATGCAGACAAACTTAGGCACATTGGGTTGGTAGAGATAAACTTTCTCATCAAGTCCTTTTTATAGTATTCTTCCCCCCCCCCCCCCCCGCCACCACCACCACTACCAATGACATGATCAAGATACCCTGATGAAGAAAAGTACTTACAAAGAGCTCTAATTGAACATTATAGCCCCTCTGGAGCCTTATTTTACCAACCTTAGGACAGAAGATTGGTCAATCTTGAGTCAGTCAGGATTGAAGCACTGTGGGCAGACTTATCCTGAAATACTGCATTCTAACCATTGTATCACCACGATTCTTAAGCTTACTACATGTAGCAACATCCACACATCCAGCACTATTAGATAGCTAGAAGTCTGGCAGTTTTTCCCACAAACGTAAATTTGGATTCCACTCAATGGAAACAATACAGAGATGTATTAACTTAGGTAAGAACATAAACAAGGAAAGGGAATCTAAAATTTCATCATGTAGATAACAATCATGTCATAAGAGGTTTTAAACACTAGTCCATAATAATCAATATTGTTTTCTCAGAATATAAGAACTGTTTAGGGTTTCAAACAGGAATCTTTTTCACCATAACTGGAAATGGCTGGCATATAACTTGAGACTTTCTATATGACAAAATAGGGTCTACCAAGTAAATTGTAAATTTTCCCAAGAGCATCTGTCCAATTTGATATGGAAAGTTTTATGACCCTAAAGGTAGGATAACCTAATAATTTCCATAAATAGTACTTCTTTTCCATTAAAATCATTAGTTGGTTATTCAGAAAAAAATCTTTTTCCACCTTCTTTTAATCTCCCCACCCACATTATCAGTAAATATAATGCTAGACAGAAAAATACATGGAAGCTGTCCTGTATAAGTAAATATTGAAAGATTTCTCTACTTAATTTATGCCTGAATTTATCCTGCTTCAAAGCAGGACCAAGTAGGAAGGTAAACTAACTTCCATAATTTGCAAACCTTACCCACTGACGCTCGTACTGTTGTGATGTCATATGTTTCCAAGAAAAGTATTACTTCTTCTAGTGACTGAATCCCTTCTTGAGAACTAAACATAACCTCATGATGCTCACTTCCAATGTGAGCTGCTACCTATTAAAAACAACCATTTATATTAAATTTGTTAAATTGAATTTTCATCCAGCATGCAGTCAATAGAAGTTGAATTCTGCAAAATATATTTTACAAATTAGTATGTTTTATTTTCCCCAATCCATTATGCTGTTGCTCTAATGGGGGTTACACGGAAGACTAAGGTGAAGAGTTATCTTATTCAGCATCCAATTTCCCCCACTGGCCAATCAGCACTTTGTAAAGTCAATAAGCATGAATGTGCTAATGTTCCATCCTTGTTGCTAGCCAATAGAATATTGCTCCCAAGAGAGATCACAGAGAATTAGTTTAACAATATTTATCTTGTGCCAGAAAATGCTATAAAAATAATTATACAGCGCAAGACAAAGTATTCTCTTTGTTTGCTTGGAATTTACCAATAAATTTTACTGAATTGCAACAAACCTGCTTTGATCTGTGAAATTTTGTTCAAATCTATCTATTCTATTTTACCAGCCTAGAACCTTGCTTAAATACAAACATGAAAGCTAAATTTCTAGAAAGTACTTCTTTGCCTCCTATTATTCTCCATTTTTTAAAAAATTTGATTTATATGCTGCCCTTCTCTGGAGACTCTGGGCGGCTTACAATGTGTTAAGCAATAGCCTTCATACTTTTATATATTTATACAAAGTCAGCTTACTGCCCCCACAAACTGGGTCCTCATTTTACCTACCTTAGAAAGGATGGAAAGCTGAGTCAACCTTGAGCCTGGTGAGATCAAACTTACAGTAATTGCAGACAGCTGATGTTAATCACAATGCTTTTAGTCTGCTGAGCCACTTGGTGTAAGAAAAAGTATTTACATGAAAAAACTGCTAAACCAATAATACCACTGTACCTTTCTTGCAGCCAGTAAGTCAGGACTATCTTCCATCCCAATAGAAAATGTTTGCAAGGGATAGGAAAATTTTTGCTCTTTCGTAAGTTTGATAAGTATGGCAGCCACCAAGCTAGAATCCAAGCCACCTAGTAAAACATGAATTGTTGTTGATATCATGGTTATCTTTTTTCTCATCATTTAGAAGTTTTAAGCAATTCAGATATTCTGCCTTTCTATCTGGAATCCTTTTTCAAAGGAATCAACTTTCTAATAAGTTTTAGAGTGTTCTGAAACTATTTGGAAAATTATCTGGCACATAATAATGACTATCGGTACATCATCCTTTAATTTATTCCTGGAATAAATTTTTGCAGTTTAAGAATCGGAAGACAACAGCTATAGAATTAGATAGAGCTTTCTGTCTAATTCCATTAGTTACAGCATATCAAAAGTTCTTTTGCACTGAATTAAACCTTCATGACTTCAAATAGATGTAATAAACTTATAACGAATCATCTTGCATCCTTTACCTAAAAAAGCATTAACCGGAGATTTATCAGTTGATATCGACAGAAATAGGCTATCTTTATTGCTATGGAAAATGTGTATCTATACACATTTTCTTTATCTATACAGTTGGCTCTATAAAATATTTAAAAACAGTATCTATTAAACTTTTCTGAAATATAGATTTGTTGCTAATAGAGTGAAAATATGGGTAGCCCTCGATTTACAACAGTTTACTTAGTGACCATTCAAAATTACAACATCCCCATGGTCACTTGACTTGCATTCAGATGCTTGACAACTGATTCACAGTTATGACGGTTGCAATGTCTTGAGATCATATAATCCCGTTTTGCAAACTTCTGGCAAGCAAAGTCAGTGCGGAAACCAGATTCACCTAACATCCATTTTACTAATTTAACAACTGCAGCTATTCACTTAACAAATGTGGCAAGAAAAGTCGTAAAATGGGGCAAAACTCACTTAACAAATTTCTCACTTAACAACATAAATTTTGGGTTCAATTGTAGTTGTAAGTTGAGGACTGTCTATACTGCAAATATAGTGCAGTTGCATAAGATACATTAAGGAAATTTGCGCTATCAAGTCAGAATTGACTTAGTTTTGACAAGTCCATGTATTTTCCTTGGCAACATTTTTAGAAGTGATGTGCCACTGCTTTCTTCCTATGGCTGAGATATCTGGGCCAAAGTCATTCAGCTGGCTTCCTGTCTTAGGTGGGACTAGAATTCATAAATCTCTCAGTTTCTAATCTTTATCTTTAACTACTACACAAAGATGCCTCTCTATATGTTATATTAAAGGATCTGTTATGGCTGTGGTTGTTGTTTTACCTGATAAGAGACAACCAATTCTTCTATGAGACATCAAACGTTTTCTAACAGCGTTTTCAAACAAAAGTCGAATGTTGCTTTTCACAGTTTCAACATCAAAACCTAGCAGGAAAATTTAAGTTCCATTAAAATAAACGAAAAGGGAGGACAAAGTACTAATCCATTTTCTATTAACTACTTACAAAACTTCAAAATACTACCTCCTTGGAATAAAGTTAGCAATAACCAATAAAGTTGGTTCTTGGCCCAAATTCTAGTGTTCATCAATCAACATTAGGTCAGATTCCTGGCAAGAAAGATCTGCCCTGTTCCCAGCAATGCAGGGGTGGGGGAGATGAAGTAGAAAGTGACTGAAATACCCTGTCCTGAAGGGGCTGAATCCATCCCTTCTGACTGTGGCTTCTTTCCCCACAATCCACAGGATGTCTTCCAAACATAACAAAAGTTTCAGCTGCTCCAAGAGCATGAAATACTTTGACAGGAAGAAACATATTCCAATAAAGGAGAATATTTGTAGCTAAGAGTTGAAATGAGGGGAGGTCTCTGAATTTGGTTGTTTTTCTACAGATATTTCATTACCCAAACTAGGTACCTAGTCAAGCTAATGAAATGACTGCAACAAAACAACCAAGCCAGGGAAATCATCAAAGACCCCTCAGACACATATTTATTGGAATGGAATTCAATCTGCCTGACACGTGAACCTGCCTGAAAACTGAACAATGCTGTTTACCTGAAGGCAAATTCTGTATTGTACTGTAGGCAGCATGCAAAGGTTCCTCTTTAGGGCTGTGAAATTTGACCACTTCCATTGATGCAACTTTTCCACTTAGCTTTAAATCCAAGACTTCATAATGTCCAGGAAGAAAAGGCTCCACTTTGAGAGCACTGGACATATTGTGTTTCAAGTTGATCAAACCTACAAATATAGGATAGCACATAGATTGAGCAGTTCTATTTGGCCAAAAGAAAATACCTTTTTATGATATAACTTTTGAAAGTGTAGATTTCAGAATACCAACTTTAAAAGTGAACCGTGAACAATGAACAGGACATTTATTTGTGTTATAAGTCTAGTTCAAGTCACAATAGCTGCACTGTGCATGTGCCAAGAAATATAACATACCGTAACCCTTTCCATATCCTCTGACTAGGGGAAATTCAAAAGGTCTGACTAGAAGAGAGTTGTGTGCATATTCCATATTTACCTAGTGAAATTTGTAATCATGGAAGGTTGGACAGAAGATTCACAGAAATTTCCAACCTTCATAAGAACTTGGTTCTCTTGCATACACATTTAAGAAAGAGAAGCAAAAACATCAAAGAAAAAAGATATCACTGTTTTCAGAATTGCATTAACCTTAATTAATGTAGAGTCTGATGTTTTGGATTTTTTTATCATGATTATTGATCTATTATTTGAGATAGGAATTTACCAACCAGTTTGTTACATGGGCCTGACATTATAGGCCAAGAGAGAATGACTAGCCCTAAATCACTCAGCTAGCTTTCATATCTAAGACAGGACTAGAACTCATAATCTCCTAGTTTCTGGCCAGGAGTTTTAACCACTAGACTAAATTGGTTCTGAATTAACTTTAAATAATCATTTTCTTAAAATTGAAGCATCTCTACTATAGGCTAACATTAAAGCATTAAAAAGTAAGGTATGATTTAATTAAGCATATGCATACATTCCTGTTATGCTTATTTTCATACACGTCTATAACATTTCTTTCTACTAATTTTTCTGAAAGTTTGCAAGCCGTATGGAAATTATAGTTCAACAAGGACTTCTATTTCTAACATTTCTTTTAACTACCCCAAAACTGAAACTAAAACAAAACTCATAATAAACAAGATCACTATACAATAATATTTTACTGCAAAACCAATATCTTGTTTTTCTTTCATGGGTTTAACTTTCTATGGAAAAGTGTCACATCTCACCACTAGGAAGTTCCTGGTTCATTCTTTAAAAGATATTTTGTGGGATGAGGCACAATAATATTAAGCAGGGTAACCATTTAGCTCTATTTGAGAGTCCAGATTCAAGACTGTTATTAAAGGATAATTCAGAAAGATATAGAATTTGAGTTACCTTTTGCTTCAGAGCAAACACCCAGGAAGCCATCATCAGTTAGGGCTCTAAACAATGGTCTAACTCCATATGTATCTCTCCCCAGAAAAACCTTTCTATTTGCGCTGTCAAGCAAAATGAATGCAAATACACCATCAAGCATGGAAGCAGTTTCCTCTATTCCTCCTTTGTCATAAAGATGAAGAATTACCTCTCCATCTACTAAGGTCTGGTACTCAAATCCAAACTGTTTTTGTAACTACAAGAAAAGAAACATATTTAAAAGGGTACACAATTAGAATTCAGAGGAACAGACACAAAAAGTAAGTTTTTAACAGCCTACCACCAAACTACATTAATAAGACCCCCTCAAAAAATTACAAAAATGCATGCTTCCCTTTAGTGAAATCAGATCTGTTTCCTACAGATTCCTTTTTACATTGATTTTTTATCATAGATTATCTATTAGCTTGAAAAGTTTCCCTCTATGGATAGGGCACTGAAATCTGGCAGAAATGCTGAAACTTTTAGCCAATCTACCATTTCCCTTAACCTGCAATAGAAGGCTCTAAATATACAGATTTATATAGTTGTACAAAAAGTGCTGTGGGAGGAGAGCATATCGCAGGAGTAATCATATGACTGAAGCCTGATTTTTTTTCTCCTCACACATGACAGATGATCCTGCTAGGGATCATAATTACACATATGATTATGAATATATGGCCAATTAAACATATGATTATGAATGAGGTATAGGGCATTACACTGGAATGCCCAATCAAGAAAATTTTACTTGTTGTGTGCATTGATCTTTGAGGAAAGGTGTTCTTTAAAAAGTTGTTCCAGACATTTCAAGCACTGAATATTAGATTTTATTTGTTTCAGGATTTGACATTCTCTAAAGGAGGCTTCCATTTCTGTGTTTATATTTATTGTAGTCTTTGTTCTTTTAATTGAATGTTATATTGGGGAGAGAAATATAATAAAAATTAAGTTATTTAAGTAATCTTAAAGAGGGAGATGATAAATGATGACAAATTTATTTGTAACTTGATAAAATGATAGAAAAGCATGTTTTCCCCTGCTTATCATTCAATATATTTAAGAGGACACCAATACGAATATGAGATTTTATTGAATGCTTAATATTAACTTGCACACATTTTCTATGGCAAGCTTTAATCTTTTATCAAATATTTGCTTCATTTACATTTTTTTGCCATGAATAACCAATTACCCAATCTATTGGCCTAATATTTTTGCAATTTCTCAAGATGCCAGATTCAAGGGAAAGGTCTGGTGTTAACATTAGGATACAGACAATATATTGCCCATTTTCAATGTAAGGAATTTATATACTGCTTCTCAGTTTTCCCAATCCATTTTATAAGAACATCTTCAGTCAATATATAAACATGTCAAACACGCATAACAATCTGTTCAGACACCGGATATTAGGGAATGCTACGAAAACCATTAAAATGTAGTTCTTATCATATCTGTACCCGTTTGAAGTTGTAGATCTCTCCATTGTAACACAGCCACAAGTAGGGAAATTTTTTCACCCTTAAAGGCTGCATTCCATATAACTGATCAACAATTGCTAGCCGATGGAAGCCAAAGCAACAGTTGGTAAAGCCATTGACATTTTCAAACCGGAAAGCATCTGGACCTCGGTGGGCTATTTTCATAGCAGAAAGACACTGGGCAGAGAGGCATCCATCACTTCCAAAAAGGGCCCATATGCCACACATGCTGATGATGAATAAATGCTAACTGAGGAAAAAATGAACAAGGAAAATAGTTTTTTTTAATGTTATGAAATGCATATCTTTACACCATTCCATGAAAATAAATATGGCATGTAACTTGTCAATAAAAAACATATCACACACACAATTTCAATATTTTATTTTAAATAGTTAAACTATATTTCAGGGGTCTATAAACTTGAGACCTTTAAGACTTATAGACTTCAACTCCCAGAATTCCCCGAACAACATGGCTGACAGACGAATTATGGAAGTCCACAAGCCTAAAGTTACCAATATTAGAGATTCCTGAAATAGTGTGGTATTTAAATTAGTTTGCATTAATTTCATATTAATCAGTAATACCAATTTTGATGTTTTTATTCTTCTAGCTTTATCTTCAGAAGAAATTTGTCATGAAACCATGTTTCCTGTTTGCCTTGAGGATCCAGGCCTGCCACAATCATACCGTGAGAAGTTGGGAGGGGGGATTGCATGAGTGAAGTAGAGATAGCCATAACAAACTTCTCTATGAGAAGTTCAAGGCTATGGTGATCAGACAGCTGTGGAGAAGAAATTGGAGGATGTCTTCTGTTTGGGAAAGAACTGATTAGAGCTGTGTAGACATGTGGGAGATGTGGGCAAGGTCTTGAACTTTGTTGTGCATGAGGAAACTCCAGCAGCTTTCAGATTCAGGGTTTTCCCAGATGTGCCAATATGACATCCCTAATAAAAGTTAGCTTTGAGGAACTTCAAGCCTTGGAGTTTGATTTCATTGGGGGTGTTACTTAGAATGTTGTCATTTGTGTTGTTTCATTTCTGTACATACCTAATTCCAAAAAGTTATGCAGAGTATAGTATAAACGTATTTTGATCTTTTTTCTCATTATTCCAGTAATTGTAATGAACTGTAATTAATTATAATTAAGCAACTTTCCTATTGCAGTTGAAACTTTTCTATAGTTTGGCAATGCTTTCAAACAAGTGCTATCTTGCTTGACATTGAGTCAAGCTATTTAACAAAATATCCTCATCCATTAAGTCTTCAACATTTCAATTTTAATCTATTATGATGGTTGTTTATTTTAAAGAACAAGAAAAAAAAGAGAACTCCTTACCTTCTTCCTAATTATGAATAAAAAATAGAATCTGATGGCAATGAAGTAACATCTACCCTAGAATAGACCACAACTAAGAGTCATTAATAATAGATGAATAAATCCTACATATGATGTTCAAGGAAGCATGCAAAGATAACTCTTCCCTTTTTCTTCACAACAACACATCTGTGACTGTGAGATAGCTTGGATTGGAAGAAAATAACTGGCCCAAAGCTTCTCAATCACTTCTTTGGTCATGGATTCCAGAACCTAGCCACTTATGAACTTGCCCAAAAATTTATCAGTTCTTCATGTCTCTTGTCTACTTTCACATTAATTTATGAAAGTCTTGTGAAAATCTTCACATCAATCAACATTAATCAATCCTCCTGCATGTTTTATTGTACACAATTGATGCATATTTCCGTATAACGGTAAAAACTGTTCCCATGCAAGACCCAAGGAAGGAAAACAGTGTTCTAATTTTATTATTAGTTTTAATCAAATAGTCCTTCTGGCTGAATTAAATTAAATGAATTAGTGAATGAATTGATGAATTATATTATGGCAATATCCACCTGACCTGTCACTAGGCCTGGAAGCCAAGTACGGTCAGACCAAATTAATTCCGATGGTAAACCACCAGAAAGTGCCAGAGCTGTATGTTCAATGAGGAAATTGGAAGACATCTTGGTACAAAGCACTGCCAAGCAACTTCCATACAGTTGGCAAGAAAACTGCATGGATGAATCTGTAACGTCAGAGGGCAGATTTCTTTTTTATAAAGCACAGTCCTCAAGTAGTCCTCAACTTACAACATTTAGTGAAATTTCAAAGTTACATCACTGAAAAAAGGATTTATGACCATTTTTCACACTTATGACTATTGCAGCATCCCTGTGGTCAAGTGATCAGAATTCAGACACTTGGCAACTGATTCATATTTATGACGGCTGCAGTGTCCCAGGGACATGTGATCCCCTTTTGCAACCTTCTGATAAGCAAAGTCAATGGGTAAATCAAATTCACTTAACAACCCCGTGACTAACTTAACAATTGCAATGATGACTTAACAGCTGGTCTATGATAGAAAGTGTCCTCACATACTGTATAACAGTATGGTATGCTGGTCTAACAGCTGGGGACAGAAAGGCACTACAGAGTGATCAATTCGGCACAAGAAACCATTGGTTGCCCTCTAACACCACTAGATAACATCACCAGATCTCGCTGTTTCAGCAGAGTAAGGAAGATACTTAGAGTTGATTCACACCCTGGACAGTGTCTCTTTTCGCTTCTACCATTGGGCAGAAGACATCGAAACATAGCCAGCAGGGCACACAGGTTTAAAAACAGCTTCTACCCATGGGCTGTCAGACTCTTAAACACAATCACTCCACACACATATGGAAATGTATTATTAGTCTCCCCCCCCCCCCCCCCGCCCCAATTACTTGTATAGGGATTATTCTACTTATATAAGGATTATTCTCTATACTATTTATGTTGCTTTGTATTTTCTGTTATGGATTGCACCAGGGAGGCTAAACCAATTTTGTTGTATATATTATGTACAATGACAATAAAGGCTAAATTATACTGTGGCAAGGAAGGTCATAAAATAGGGCAAAACTCACTTAACAAATGTCCCACTTAGCAACAGAAATTTTGGGCTCAGTTGTGCTTGAGGTCTACCTGTATTCTGCTTTGAAGAAAAAAAGCTGGCTAAGGGCAAAACAGGAAAGGTATGAAAGACAGTATCTGGAAGATATTTTAATGTTAAAAAAGATAACATAGCTGTGGAGATGTAGAATGTTGGAAAGCACATCCAAACACAACCACATTTCTCGCTAACTATTAATTGCATGGATTTGCCCACACCCTGGGTGAATTCAGGCAACACCCTGTGCCACAAATTAGCCAGCAGCTAGTTTTGAGCTTGCCTGTTGTGCTAACCCCACCCCTAACATAATAGTTTACATTCTCCTGCTTTTTCCTCTTGCCTTAGGCCTAATTAGACAGTAGTATTTTTCAATCTATTGAACCAGATGTTGTTTGTTTACAAGAAGTCTGACAATCAGAAATCCTGCAGTTTTCTAGTTAATGACTCGTTCTTTTGTTTGCATCCCGTACTCTTAAACAATTAATTGCGGTCACTTCCGATTGGTCCATGAATTAGAACAAATGCCGCCCGACGGCCAGCAGGAAGGCAACCCGTTCCAGGCAGCGGGAAAACAGTTGGTACCTGAACAGCACGTGTTTTGCAGCTCTGAATGGCACAAAGGGCAGTTCTGGGCATAAAGAGGAAAACTAAGAGGTGGAAAACTAATAAGTCCCTGGTCCGTACAGCCCAGCCTTGAAAAGGGATCCCTTCGCTGGCTTACCCTTTCAACTTCAGCTCGGATTTTGCACCGGGAAAAGACGCTTTCACAAGCGAGAAGAGATCAATCACTAGCAGGCTCGACAGGTGAACCGCGTGCTCTTTGGCCGAGCTCAAGAGAAAGGAAAGCAAAACACGGAAGCCAATCACAACCCGCTTGGCTACTTCTTCTGTAAGACTGAGCCGGATTTCATCAGCCAGCGGTCCGCCCACCGCCCGTGCCTGGGACTTCCTCGTTCGGTTGCCCGCAACGCATTGGTTGGACGCTTTCCTATGCCGCCGGCTCTTTCTGGGACGGGTTCCCGTTTGGCTTTCCGGAAGCTATCTTCCAGCGGATGGGAGAAAAGCCGCGACGTTTTGAAGTGCAATTCTGCTATGAAATTAGAACTACCGGGTGCAACTCGGCAGTCGACAGGATCTGGTGCCGCTAAGGATGATGTCACTGGGGGAAAAAAAGCATCTGTCCTGGAGACGTGTGTGAAAATTACTGTTCAGTAACTCCAGTATATCATCTGAATGCAGGGGAGGGATGCGGGAGCAAGAGGCCATTTGCCCCGGGCCTCGAGCCAAAAGAATCACTTGTTCTTTTTATCCATTTATCCAAACAAAGAGTCACGCTGTTTGGGGTGGTATGCCTTGTTTTGTTTTCACGGGTAATTGTTTTTTTCATTAAGACTAGACCTAGTCTGATGCAGAATGTAGGCTGGACTTTTGTTCTCTGAAAGATCTTGTGTAGACCAAGATCTTAATTCCATAAATTTTCAAGAGGAAATTATTAGATGGCATACTATCTTAGAGCCCCTTTGAACTTTTTTCAACCTTATTCTTGGTTTGCAATTTACTATAACTAGCAGTAACTTCCAGGCATGTAGCCACTTTATACATGTTTGTGCTCACACACACACACACACACACAAAGGTATCTGTATTGAATACATTCTTAAGCTAAATGCAACCTTAATATATACATGGGTGTCCCAAGAATATCATTATATGAGGATATTTGTACATTTTACTAAGTTCATTGGAGCAACATTCAAGAATATAGAACTGTCGCCTGTCATATATTTATCTCTTTCTTCCTATATAAAAAAATTAAATTTACAGTAAATAATAAATGATATGACTTTCTTTGCCTTAAGGTTTACAAAGGATTGTCCACAGCATCAGTGGATGATCCTATTGATTAGCTCTTGGATTTTTTTTTTCTACTTCCATTTTGCTTTCAAGTGCTGGGATAATGGGTATCTTTGTTGCTCATCACTGAAAGTTGTTGGCATTCTTGCAGCCGCGTGGCAAGTGCTTTAAAGATCAAAATCAGCATGTTGAAGTTGAACCCAGAAGCAAAGTATGCAGCTTGCAGAGCAGAATTATAATGTGTGTCATTCTAAGGATATTCATAATTGCTCCCATTGCTGCATTTTGCACCAGCTGAAGCTTTCAAATTTTCTTCAAGGGCAGGTCCATATAGGTTACATTAATGCACTTGGGAGATAAGCAGAGCATGAATGACTGGCCAGAGTCTCCCAGTCCAGGACCAGTTGCAAAACAATGCACACAATGCAAAGCTGCAAAAATCCACCTAGTCATGATTACTCGAGTTTTTTTTGAGCAGAATCACAAGTCTAAGAGGACCATTGAGTTGCACACTGGGTCTGTTTGCGGCAATGAAATCACATCCAACACCAAAGATGGAAGGCCCCAATATTCAGAATCACTCAGTCTTGCCGGGCTTCAGCTGAATCCTATGGGTTTTTTTTTTCCAGGTTCCTACATTCCAAGGCATCAGGATAGGACATAAACAACATTGCTCAAGTCTCTGGGGAAGAAGGGTTTATACCGGTGATACCTCACCCTTGGCACCCAATGACAAGATCTGGTGGCCTAGAGGTGGAGCTCTTGCCTCACAATCAGGAGGTTGCGAGTTCAATCTAGGTAGAGGCAGATGTAGGGTCTCCTGCTTGGGCAGAGGGTTGGAAGGTCCCTTCCGACTCTGTTAATCTCTTTACTGTTTAATCTGTTTACTGATCTCCTTCAGGTTTCATGTAGATTTTGAATACTATAGGAGGGGAGAAAGTACTTAATCTTGTGGAATCTAAGATAACTCCCCCCTTCCAAATTATTAGAATATAAATCTCAGTATTCCACTTGCCAGGGAGACAGCTAGGTATGTGGTCATGGTTAAGGCACCAGGATAGAAACTAAGAAATCTAGTTGTTCTTTATGCATAAAACTAACCAAGTGTCACACTCGGTCAGTCACATTCTCACAGCTCTAAGAAGTAGTCAACAGCAAACCATTTCTGAAGATCTTGCCAATAAAAGTACAGGGAGTAGTTCAGGCTCTCACCAAGCGTCAACACCAACTTGAAGGCACCAAATCATCATCATCATTCAGTGGTGCAGCAAAATTTCACAGACTGATTATCTACAACCAAAATCTGCAGTTGCCAAAATAATTCAAGCTTTGCCAGAAGTTTGGGTTTGAATCAGAGGTGGGTTTCAGCAGGTTCTGACCAGTTCTGGAGAATTGGTAGTGGAAATTTTGAGTAGTTCAGAGAACTGGTAGTAAAAATGCTGGCTGGCCCTGCCCCCATCTATTCTCTGCCTCCCATGTCCCAGCTGATCGGGAGGAAGGAAATGGGGATTTTGTAGTAATCTTTCCCTGGAATGGGATGGGAATGGAGATTTTACAGTATCCTTCCCCTGCCACGCCCATCAAGCAATGCCATGCCCACCAAGCCACATCAACAAAACTGGTAGTAAAAATTTTTGAAATCCACCACTGGTTCGAATGCAGTAAAATTCACTGGAAACACCCAGTTGACAAAGTTCTTGAAAAAGAACAAATCAAGATCCTGTGGAACTTTTGGATTCAAACAGACAGATATTTGGCCCTCAACACATCTGACATCACTATTATGGAAAAGAAAAAAGTCTGGTTCATTGATATTGCAATATCAGGTGATGTATGAATTGAAGAAAAACAACTAAAAGAAACCAATGAAATATTCTGATTTACAAATAGAAGTTGAGCGATTGTGGAGAAAGAAATCAATGCTTGTACCAAGAGTAATAGGAGCCCCTGGAGCAATACCCAAGGGTTGCCTAGATATATGGGAATTTTAAATTTATTCTGAATATTCTGACTTTGCAAAAAACCACCTTACTTGAAATTGCCTATATTCTCAGATGTTACCTAAACAACACTTTGGTCCCTGGTTAGAACTTGAAGTTTTTACCAGTCACAGACTCTGAATCTAATTGATGATAAACTCTTAAATAATAATACTAATGATTATGTATTAATAATAATAGCTCACAAATGAATACATCTTCTTCAGATGGCCAACAGGCCAATTTACCTAGCTTGTCAAACTCATACTTTTGTAACATACATTTAGAAATCGTATATATTTTTTATTAATTAGAATGTATACTGCAGCTAAGAAGTATTATAATAATAAAAGTGCATAAATTAGGAAACATATTGCTTAAGAATGTAACTTCATACAGGTAATGCTCGGGTTATGATGGCAATTAGAACTGGAATTTCCATTGAGAAGCTATGCATTTGTAAAGTGTGTGACTGCAATCCGAGCAAGTAATTAAACAGGAAGCAGTGGGAATCCCAAGCAAGGAGTAGGGAATAGGTCTTGCAGGTAGCACTATGAAGCACAGTTCTATGGTATAGCACAGGGCCTTGGATACTAGAGAGTGCAGGCATGTTGGCCAGGACCACGGACTAAGAGTGCCGGTGGGCAGCGGGTTGCTGTGGGCAGGCATGTACTATGGAATATGGGCAAGCGGGACATGCTAGGTTAGGATAGGATAGGATAGGATAGGATAGGATAGGATAGGATAGGATAGGATAGGATAGGATAGGATAGGAGAGTTGAAAGGGACTTTGGAGGTCTTTTAGTCCAACCCCCTGCTTAGGCAGGAAACCTATACCATTTCAGACAAATATTTATCCAATCTCTTCTTAAAAACTTCCAGTGTTGGAGCATTTACAACTTCTGTAGGCATGTTATTCCACTGATTAAATGTTGTCAGGAAATTTCTCCTTAGTTCTAGGTTGCTTCTGTCCTTGATTAGTTTCCACCCATTATTTCTTGTCCTGCCCTCAGGTGCTTTGGAGAACAGCTTGACTCCCTTTTCCTTGTGGCAGCCCATAAGATATTGGAACACTGCTACCATGTCACCCCAGTCCTTCATTTCATTAAACTAGACATAGACAATTCCAGCAACTGTTCTTTATATATTTTAGCCTTCAGTCCCCTAATCATCTTTGTTGCTCTTCTCTGCACCCTTTTAGAGTCTTGACATCTTTTTACATTGTGGAGACCAAAACTGAACACAGCATTCCAAGTGTGGCCTTACCAAGGCATTACAAAGTTATATATTATATATTATGGCCTTGACTGCACTGATTGGAATGTTTTTGATAGGCTTTGATGAACTCACAGAGACCGTAACATCATACGTCAGCTTCTGTGAAGACCTATGTGTACCCACCTTACAAATATACAGTAACAACAAACCTTGGTTCACAGCTAAATTTAAGCAGCTATGTCATTCCAAAGAGGAAGCCTACAGAAATGGTGATAAAGTGCTGTACAATCAGCCCAGAAATGTATTAATATGGGAGATCAGAGCAACAAAAAAGAATCAGTTCTCAACAAATAAACCAGCACACATGTGGAAAACTCTTAAAAATATCACCAGCTACAGCAAACCTCCTTCCCAGGCTGAAGGAAATCAGCAACTGGCAGATGACCTGAATGTGTTTTACTCCAGGTTTGAAAGCAAAGTACCTATCTCCACAACCCCCATCTCAGTCACACCAACAACAGCCAAGCCTCCTACAACTGACCCCATCCCATTGGGTTCACAGCCTTTCGTGCTCACAGAAAAGGAAGTGCAAGGCCTATTTCACAGACAAAAGTCAGGAAAAGCTCCAGGCCCAGACAAGATAATTCCTTCTTGCTTAAAAGTCTATGCTGACCAATTGGCTCCCATCTTCACTTGTATCTGCAATAAATCACTAGAGATCTGCTATGTTCCTTCTTGTTTCAAATGCTCTACTATCATCCCAGTGCCGAAGAAGCCAACCATCAAGGAACTGAATGACTACAGACCAGTTGCTCTAACATCTGTAGTCATAAAAACCTTTGAAAGACTAGTGCTGTCCCACTTAAAAACCATCATGTTAATAGGGCTCTGCACTACAGCCTACAACATCTTGAATCTCCAAAGATGCAAGTAAACTTTAGTTCAGCATTCAATACCATCATTCCAGACACACTTCTAACTAAGCTAAACCAGCTACAGGTACCTGAACACACTTGTATGTGGATCATAAACTTCCTAATAAAGATGAAACAGCAGGTGAAGCTAAGCAGAATCGCATCAGAAACCTATACAATTAGCACAGGGGCCCCAAGGCTGTGTGCTCTCCCCACTTCTCTCTGTATACCAATGACTGCATCTATAACAATCCATCTATTAAATTACTGAAGTTCACAGATGACACAACAGTGATCGGTCTCATTCAAGACAATGATGAATCCGCATACAGATGGGAGGTTGAACATCTAGCCTCATAGTGCAACTGGAATAATCTGGAACTGAACACACTCAAAACCGTAGAAATGGTGATAGACTTTAGGATAAACCCTTCCATACTTCCACATCTCACAATACTAAACATTATAGTAACAACAGTAGAGACATTCACATTTCTAGGTTCTACTATATTGCAAGATCTAAAATGGACACCAACATCAAAAATGTCATCAAAAAAGCACAACAAAGAATGTTCTTTCTGCGCCAACTCAGAAAGCTCAAATTGCCCAAAGAGCTGCTGATCCAGTTCTACAGAGGAATTACTGTGTCTGACATCTGCACTTCTATAACTGTCTGGTTTGGTTCTGCAACCCAACAAGACAGACACAGACTTCAGAGGATAATTAGAACTGCAGAAAAAAACAATTGCTACCAACCTGCTTTCCATTGAGGACCTGTATACTGCACGAGTCAAAAAGAGGGCTGTAAAAATATTTACAGGCCCCTAACATCCTGGACATAAACTGTTTCAACTCCTACCCTCAAAATGACACTATAGAGCACTGCACATCAGAACAACTAGACACAACAGTTTTTCCTGGAATGCCATCACTTCGCTAAACAAATAATTCCCTCAACACTATCAAACTATTTACTAAGTCTGCACTACTATTAATCTTCTCATCGTTCCCACCACCCATCTCCTTCCACTTATGACTGTGTGACTGTAATTTTGTTGCTTGTATCCTCACAATTTATATTGATATTATTTCCTGATTGCTTATTTGTATCTATGAGTATCATTAAGTGTTGTACCTTATGATTCCTGGTGAACGTTTCTTTTCTTTTATGTACACTAAGAGCATATGCACCAAGACAAATTCCTTGTGAGTCCAATCACACTTGGCCAATGAAAAATTCTATTCTATTCTATATTAACACTTCACATGATCTTGATTCTATCCCTCTGTTTAGGCAGCCTAGAACTGTATTGACTTTTTTGGCAGCTGCAGCACATTGCTGGCTCATATTTAAATAGTTGTCCACTAGGACTCCAAGATCTTTCTCACAATTACTACTATTGATCGAAGTACCTCATATATTGTATCTGTGCATTTTGTTCTTCTATTGAAACAGATTCATAATAAAAATTTGGAATACTATTTTAGTGATATAAAAATATTTTTAAAAGATTGTACCGTAGTTAGGTTTCCACATAGTCTCTAAGGGATGCAATTTCAAATGCTCTCTTATACACATTAGGAAAGATAAAGATTACCATATTTTTCAGACTATAAGATGCACTGCACTATTTAAAGGAGAAAAACAAGAAAAAAAATAGTTTTTGGCCTCTGCACATCCCATTTTCACCCTCCCCGGCCCCAAGAAACATTTTGCAAATTCAGGCCCCTTTTTGCCCTCCTGACCCCTCTGAGAGTCCTGTTTTTGCCAAAAATGTGTGTTTTTGGCCTCCCAAACTCTCAACGTTTTCAACAAAAACACACTGTTTTTAACCTCCAGAGTGCTTCTGGGGGCCAGGAATGGTGAAAACAGGATGCATGGGAGGGTTCAGGAGGTCAAAAACAGGCCCATTTTACTCTCAGGAAAGTAGTAATTGCCAGTTGCCAAGTATCCACATTTTGATCATGTGACCATGCAGATGCTGGAACAATCGTAAGTGTGAAAAACAGTCATGTTACTTTTTTCAGGATTGTTGTATCTTTGAATGGTCAATAAATGAATGGTTGTAAATCATTCTGTTTCTATTTCAGATAGGATCTATATGAAAAACAAGAAAAAGCTGTTAAAAATGCAACATATATTAATTAATCTGGTTAAATCTGACATTTTGCTGGACATGATTGTAATTTTATCATAAGTGTACATGCACAATTATTTTCTCGAGTTATATCTAGCTAAGGTATTGCCCAAGTCAGTAAATTTTTAGATTGCCTAATCCCTATATTTTCAATACACTACTCCTTCTGATTTCAAGGAAGATTACTTCCTAGCAAATATTTTAGATGTACAATTTAAAAATATTTTTCCAGAAATCAAGAATACCTAGGTTTTTCTGTGCTTTTTAAATGCTGCTTGATGGAAAAATAAAGCAGATATAGTTCTATTCTGTATGGGTATAACCTGGTTTACATGTATAAATCTGGCTTAATAGCAGTAACTATGAGAGAGATCTTGGAGTCCCAATGGACAATTAATTAAATACCAGCCAGCAGTGTGCGGCGGCAGCCAAAAAAGCCAATGCAATCCTAAATTGCATTAACAGAGGGACTGAATGAAGATCATGTGAGGTGCTAGTGTCACTCTATTAAGCTTTAGTAAAGCTACACCTAGAATACTGCATCCAGTTTTGGTCACCGCACTATAAAAAAGATGTAGAGACTTTAGAAAAGAGTGCAAAGAGCAACAAAGATGATTAGGGCCCCAGAGGCTAAAACATATGAAGAAGAGTTGCAAGAACTGGTCATGTCTAGTCTAGTGAAGAGGAAGATCAGGGGTAGCATGATAGCAGTGTTCTAATATTTGAGGGGCTGTCACAGAGAGGATGGGGGACAACTTCTTTTTCAAAGCATCCAAAGGGCAGACAAGGAACAATGGATGGAAATAGATCAAGGAGTGATTTTCTGACAATGAGAACAATCAACCTCAGAGCATCAGGTAGCTCAACAGGCTAAATAGCCTGTTATTAACATTCAGCTGTCTGCAATTATTGCAAGTTCGAGGCTCAAGGTTGACTCAGCCTTCCATCCTTTCTAAAGTAGGTAAATTGAGGACCCAGTAGGTGGGGGCAATAAACTGACTTTGTATAAAATATACAAAAGTATGAAGGCTATTGCTTAACGCATTGTAAGCCGCCCTGAGTCTCCGGAGAAGGGTGGCATATAAATCTAATTTTAAAAAAAAATCAATGGAACAGCTTGCCGTCAGAAGTTGTGGATTCTTCATCCATGGAGAACTTTCAAGAAGAGATTGGACAGCCCCTTGTCAGAAATGGAATAAGGTCTCCTGCTTCAACAGGGAACTGGACTAGATGACCTATAAGGTCCCTTCCAACTCTGTTATTCTATTCAACAATATTCATGGTGAAACTCTTATCCTCACACATCTTTCACATACTGGTCTGGCTCCTAGCTCCCACGGTCATTTTATTGATGACAAGGTTTAGCCATTTTTAAGAAATGAAGCCTGGCCTTTCAAGCCATACCTAGAGTAATCATATTTTCTTTTCTTTTTTAAAAAAATAAAGACACATCTGAAAGGGGACAAATCTTTAAGAAAGATTTTAAGAAAGATTAAGAAATAAGGATTTTTTAAAAAATTTTTAAAAAAATACTTATAATTTTGCTTTACAAAAGAAAAGCTCAGCAGCAAAAATAATAATTTAAAAATGTAAAGGACACCTTTCTGAAATTAAGGGCTGTTCTTTTTAATAAAAGTAGTATGGTCCCTGTACCCATGGTTGTTTTACTGTGCCCAGTAAAACAACCCGTGTTGGTTTAAAACAAAAATACTACATTTCCGGCCACTATTAGCAAAAGTGGTAATTTATATTGTCAATGACAGCCTTCATTAAAGACAGCTTTCTCGTTGTTTTAGTGTAAAGCCCCCTTGAACGTAGACGCGAAAGCGGGATCTTAGCTGAGTCACCCACAAGGGCAACCTTCCCGGCTGCTATTTCCCTGCTTCGCACGTCGCTTTTCCGCCCTCCAGCGGCCATCGCCTTTCCACACCCGATCATTAGGTAGGCGGGAAGAAGCGAGCAACTCCACCCCGTTTCGACAGCTTCAGCGTTTGGACCCTATCCGCGAGCGAATAAGAAGCTGGGAGGAGCAAGAGCTCGGCTGGGGTTCCCTCTTTTTCTCCGGCCGACGACCTGCAGTCTGGGTAGTTGCTGTGTGGCAGACCGCTCGCTAGTTTGGCAGTGGGCAAGGCTACTGACAGCGGTCCTCGCGTGGTCTCTGCGCTTCCCCAATCGCTGCTGAGCGGAGTTCTCGGCCTTCCGCGCTGCTCTCCTGGAAGAGGCTGGCAGGAATTAAAGGTAAGAGGAGGGGGTGAAATGCGGTGGTCGGGCCTGGAGAGCGGGCGAAGGATCGAAGGGAGAGGCATTCCCGGTTCGGCAAGGTTAAAAAAAGTGACGAGGCGCGTATAGTGCCATCTTTTAGAGATAGGATGGAAATACAATCGCCGCGTGGACTACAAACGTGGACTATCGTGTTTTAGAGGCATTTGACAGCAAGGATATTGAAGCCGAAAAAATCGTGCTAATTTCAATGGGGCCGCTGTAGTCTGATGTCTTCCGGGAGTGTTTTATCGTAAATCCTATCGCCCCAAGCAATGGCGAATGTTTTATTTTGTTATTGTCAAAAGAATATTGGGGGGGGGGTTATATTGGACTGGGGGTTGTCCCCATTTGAGCGGGGGTTGCGCAACAGCAAATCGGAATGAAATCCAAATACGCTTTTTGGAAGGGAAAATATTTATTCGAGAGCGTAAAGACAACGAAGTTAAGTTATAAGTGGGATATAAAGACCATCTACTTTTATAAGGAAAGCGGTTTTTTTGGGAAGCGATGTCGGGTGTGAGACTACGTATGTGTCTTCTATAATGTTTAATTTGGTGAATCTGTAATTCCAGTGGGTAAAGGGTTTTAATAAACTTCTCATATTTGCACATTTTCTTTTCTTTTTTTTTCTTTTTTTTTCTTTTGCTATTTTGGGCAATTCGTTTGTGGGTTCAAGGAAGAAAGGATCTACCTGCTTGCTAATATTTGTGCAGGCTAGTTAGTTTGGTTATTAATTACCAGAAGTGGATTAGTGATCTTTGTAACATGTCTCTTTCTCTCCCTCCCTCCCCCCATCCAATTTTACTTTCCTATAGGAAAGACCTAAGGAATAAATTGGTTTTAAAATTGGTTTTAGTGTCATTCTCTGTGCTGCTGAATTCAATTTTTTCTCTTTCTTGCAGTAGCCTTTTCACCTCTGAATAACCAGAATGGGCCTAATTGTGCCATAAGTTCCATATTTCTCAACCAGTCTGGTCAAGACGTGCTAACTAAATGGTAAACATTGTAGTTTAATAATCTAAATCTGCTCTGATTGATGTGTTTGGAATGATCTGCCTATTAATCCTGATGTTATTAATTTTCACTGTGGGTAGATTCATATGAGATTAAGGATGGGAATTGTTTCATATAACAGTGCTTGGAGAGCAAGAAGATCCAAATGATCAGATTTTTCTATATACCCTGAGATGTCAGTGCACTCATGGCTTCATGCAGGAAAAAAAGGAGCCAGTACAGGGGTGTCAAACTCATGGCCCATGGGCTGGATGCGTCATGTGCTGGCCATGCCCACCCCCAGTTTAGCGAAGGGGGAGAAAGTTGTGATATGTCACATGATGACAACATGTCATTGCGAGTTTGACACCCCTGAGTTAGTATGTCAGCAGTTGCAATGATGGATATGTTAAGTTTGCAGCTTGCAATACTAAAAACAGTTAAACGGGCAGAAAAATATTGCAAACTCTCTTTCCAGGGTAGGAATATGCCACACCTGAAGACTTTTTAAAAAGTTCACTCATGTGGAAGATGAGAGAAAAGGGTTTTTTTTTTTCAGAACCAGGAAGAGACACAATTTATTCCATGCTTGCAGTGGATATTTGCCAAGCTGAAATGAAAGACTGCTTCCTGGAGTCATAGTGATAGGAAAAAAGAATAGCTGTATTATGCTTCCATTACATTCCATACAAGATGCTGCACCTGGAATGACATGAGAAAAAGACCCTCAGTAAAAGAAATATCCTTAAAAGTTTTATATATGTCTTAGGTGGCAAATGTTTCGTGCAATTATCTGAACATTATGTTAAATGCTGAGTCATAAATATCTTCAGTTGATTTGTGCCTCTCTGTTGCTGTTCTGTTTATCTGTAGGAGACAAAAGCTATATATACTTCTTAAACCCATTAGTGCCCTTATAATGAAATACCTTTTAAAAAGTTTTTTTTCTATTTTGCTTTCAGGATTTATCTCTTTCCCTATGGCATCATAAACATGTAGGAATTTTCTCTTACATGCATATACACATGCACACACACATTTTATCCTTTGTTTCTGAGTATAAATGCATTTTATTTATATTGCATTTGTTTGGAAGGAGTCCATCCAGTCCATCCTTTCCCCCTTGTCACTAAGAGGCATATACCTGATTAATTAATGATTATTCAATTTCATTGCTGAATGTATTTTTCCTGTTTTCGTTTATGCGTAACTTAGAGTAAAATAATGGCTCCTCTCTTCCCTCAGGAAATGGCGTCTCCAAAATCCTTATTGAATATTCTGACCTTCACATTTGGATCTGCAATTGGTTTTTTCCTATGTTACTTACTGTTTAATTTAAGATTAGACGAACAAATTAAGGTTGAGCCTCACATTCTTCGTAATGATCCTCATGGCCATCATTCAGATAATGATGAAAACAATAACCTGAAAGGACAAATGAATTTCAATGCTGATGCTGGGCAACATAAAGGTATTTATGTGTTCTATCTAGAACACTTTTTTATTTTTTTACATAATAAGTACCATATTTACCAGTGGAAACTCCATCCCGAACCTTTGAATGGAGCCCTGCTGTCTAAGATCTTCTTCGGCCTGGTACAGGTCCCCAGTGGTCACCACCTCCACTCAGACCTTAGGCTGGGTCACCACCAGGATGGTGACCTCTGTCAGGATCACCGGTGTCTGCAGGACCTCTATGGGGGTCATGCCAGCATCGGCTGCTTCCCCCTGAGTCTTATAAATAAATAAAAGTTATTTTATGGTCATGTTTTAAATGCTCCACTGCCAAAAACAGAGCTGATCTAAAATATACAGGTAGTCAGTTAAGGAGCACCCATTCAGCAACTGGTTGAAGTTACGATGACATTGAATGAGTGGTACTTACTACTGGTTTTTGAAGTTCTAGCCATTGCAGTGCTCCTGTACTCACATGATTGGGATGATTTCAGTGTCTCACAATCACAAAATCACCATTTGTGACTTCCCTTGCCAGCTTTTGCCACAAGCAAAGTAAATGGGAAAGCTGGCAAGAAAGGTCAAAGTTGCTCCACTGCTTTTTTTCCTAAAAATATACTACAGGATCTCATATTCTGTACTGTTCACCCACCTGCAGCCTCTCTTAGTTCATTCCTGCTTTTGTGTGATGCTGCAGCACTCCCTTTCCATCTAGTCAAACTTATGCTGAATTGCACTAACCCCTTTCCCACTTGGTTGCACTCCTGTGTGCCATACCACTCCATCCTTTACCCACCTCAGAATTGTTTATATTGCTCATTTTTGTAAAGGTAAAATTGAATAACATATCTCCTCATGTCTTCCCCAGATGAAAATAAAAACATTGCTGAAGACTTGTACCAGAAGGTAAGAATACTTTGCTGGGTAATGACAGGTCCCCAAAATCTGGAAACAAAAGCCAAACATGTCAAAGCTACTTGGGCCCAGCATTGCAACAAAATCCTATTTATGAGCTCTGAGGAAAATAAGAACTTTCCAACAGTGGGATTAGAAACCAAAGAAGGCAGGGACCACTTATACTGGAAAACTATTAAAGCTTTCCAGTATGTACATGAACATTATTTTGATGAAGCAGATTGGTTTATGAAGGCAGATGATGACACCTACGTTGCATTGGACAACTTGAGATGGCTCCTTTCAAAATATAATCCTGAAAAACCCATTTATTTTGGGCGAAGATTTAAGCCTTTTGTAAAACAGGGCTATATGAGTGGTGGGGCAGGATATGTGCTTAGCAAAGAAGCTCTGAAAAGATTTGTGGATGCTTTCAAAAATAACAAATGTACCCATAGCTCTTCCATTGAAGACTTAGCATTAGGCAAGTGTATGGAGAGCATTAATGTTGAAGCTGGAGATTCTCGGGATACAAGCGGCAAGGAAACCTTCCATCCATTTGTGCCAGAACATCATTTAATCAAAGGATACCTTCCCAAAAACTTTTGGTACTGGAATTACAATTATTACCCTGCTATAGAGGTAAGTTTTATTATGGAAGTGGTTTTAAATATTATTAGTTATTAGATTATTAGTGGTTATTAGAAATCTTTTAACTTTGTTGAACTTCAATAGATGCTTTTTTGCATCAGATGCAGGATCCATGTAGTCTTATTATGACATCTAAGACATTACCATGATTTCAGGCATAACTTTTACTATTTCACATCTGCTTTAAAAATGGGAGAGATCTGAGCTTTATGCGTGGAAACTCCATCATACTAAGTTTAATATTTCCTACTTCTAAGAATACTCTGGGGAGTATCCATATGTGGAAGAGATTGAAATAATATTTCCCTGATGTGAATCTACTACACCATTACAAAGCAGTTATTTACAATTTATATTCAGGGACAAAATACAAACATATACTCTCAGAAACAAAATGTTTCTACTCTTTGTAAACACAAGACAGAACCATCATGATTGAAGTTAAACTTAACTGATCTGCATTTAATTAACTATAAAACATGACTGTTGCCATTGTTGTCTTTTGATTTCGTTCTTTTTCTTTTTCTAGGGCCCTGCTTGCTGTTCTGATCTAGCAGTTTCTTTTCACTATGTAGATGCTACTACTATGTATCATTTGGAATACTTGATTTATCATCTCCGTCCTTATGGTTATCAATTCAGATATAATCCTGATATCTCAGTAAAACAAAATTCAAGTGAGGCTACAAAAGGTGGTATAAAAATCAAAGCTGAAGAAAATATTCCAAAAGCTTCTAAATAAGGGGCCTTGCTCAGTTAAAAGTGGCAAAATGCGTTTCCTAAGTATATTTCCAAAGTGTTCTTTTATATCCTTTTCTAATACACTGGTACATTTTTTCATATGCCAAGGGACTGCATGCAGTACTTCTATCAAGCTTTACTGACACATAGACTCAATCTGCACTTGACACAAATACTTTTGTTCCTTTTCACACATGCACCTTCAACATTATCATCCTTTTTCATTAGGATTTGAATGTATTCCCTTTTTTTCTAACAAAAAATCACTTTCTTTACTTTATCAAATCAGAAAATGATGAAGACATTCAAGTTTGTATATGAAGAAAACACTTCATTCCATGAAATCATCTGAAAAAACTGGTAGCATCAAAAATGACCACAAGAGGCCAATTTTAAATAATATTTTCTTAACAGCTTGAACACTTCTAGCACATTTTTTGTATCAGAGCTTGAATGTTTCCATAGAATGAAGTCTTAGAATTGGTAGCCAAAAGAAAGATGTTAAATATCATTAGTAGATATGTGTAAATATAATTCAATTATTAGAATGATTGTTGTCTGAGCAAAACAAAATGTTACTTTTTGATATTACTGTTTTTCATTTCTTTCATTTGTTTCATACTTTCAACTTCCTCTGGAACATGAATTCCAGAGGTCACAAGAACTATTCATTAGAAATACTTCTCTAAGTATCATTCTATATATTCAGAACTGGATTTGTTTATATTAGAATATTAAATAATGTTGCTAATTTAATATTTTTAGCTGTTTCTAGATTGCATTCAGAGTTACATATTTTTTAATTAAGCTTCACTAATATCTTGGTAACAAATTTTGACAAGTACATTTTTTTTCTTTCTTGACGCATTTTTAAACACAACAGGCAGTTCAGTATTAGGAATAGGTAAATGTGTTGAGTTTCAAATACATCATACCAGATTGTTCCTGGATACAATAGATTTCCTTGGGACCACTCAAAAACTGTTTTGAACTTGAAGTATTTCACACATCACTATTTATTATGAACTGTGATAGAATTTCTTTTTGTAGTACAAATGTGTAGATTTCTACTTATATCCTGCTCAGAATTATTTCATTACCCCCCCCCCCCCCAAAAGAACCTCTTCAGGTTATTCGATTTATTATAACGGAAATTGATGTTTTTGAGAGAATCAATTTTTTAAATAAAGGGGAAACTTTCCTCCATAAAATCAGTGGACAAAACCCCCAGCACCAGAATTGGTTACAACGTTCAAATTTAAATATAATTTTTTCCCCAAAGTTTCAAAATTATACTTTCCCAGCTTTTTTTGTCTCCCAAATTCGATGATTTCAGTAAACTGAGATCTCAGAAATGGTGGCTGAATGATAAATGTAAATATTGTTACTGTATTTCTGTAAATATGATTCAATAATTGAAATTGTAGTCCAAACTAAAGAAAATTTTATTTCTTCACATTTACCTTTGTTTATTTTTCCTTTTTGAGCTTCATCTACATTATGGATTATAGAGGAATTCATAACAAAGAGATTTCTCCTTCTATCATCATCCTCCAAATGATTTCAATTTTTTCTCTATATTTTATTCTATATATTAAGAACTGGAATTGTTTATATTAGTATATTTGGTAAGGGTGCTGATTTAATAGTTTTAGCTGTTCCTACTTTTCATTTTGCGTTAGATGCTTTTTGGTTAATCTTCTCTAACATTTTGTTTACGTGCATTTTTTTTTCTTTCTTGATGTATTTTTCTAGAGAATGATCAGTTCAATGTTAGGGATAGGTAAATGTTTTAAGCTTCAAATACGCCACAATAGATTGCTCCTGGATGCAACGGATGTTCTTTAGACCACTCAAAAAGTGTTTTGAACTTGAAATATTTTACCCTCACTATTTACAATGAACTAGTGCAGAATTTCTTTTTGTAGTATGAATGTATATATTTTTCCTGTTTTTCTCATAATCCTCAGAATTATTTGCATTTCTTCCCTCAAAACGACCTCTTCAATTTATTTGACTTATAATATTCAAAACTGGTGTTTGGCAAGAGAATTGATTTTGTAACTGAAGGTCTCACTTTAGCCCTTAATGTCAGCGGACAAAACCCCCAGCATCCTGATTGGTTCCCACAGTTCAAATTCAACCATGATTTTTTTCAAACGTTTAGTCTCTTTTTCTGTCTCCCAGGTTGGATAATTTAAAAATGATGGCGTAGGAAAGGTGTAAATATCATTACTGTGTTTCTGTAAATACGATTCAGTTACTGAAATTTTTCTTGTCTTAGGTAAACAAAATTTCATTTCTTCAACTTGCTTTTCTGTTTTGCCTTTTGCCTCTTGGGGTTTCTCTGTAATTCACGTTCCAGAGGACCTATGAAGTATTCATAGGAAGCTTTCTCTGGAAATCATAATCCAGAGGACATAGGAAGTATTCATAGGAAGTAGGTAAAAATAGACATGTCCAGGTTTAATTCTATATATTAAGAACTGGACTTGTTTATATTAGAATAGTCAGTAATGGTGCTCATTTAATAGTTTTAGCTGTTCCTACTTTTCATCTTGCCTTAGATGCTTTTTAGTTAATCTTCTGTAACTGTTGTGTCCGGCGCGCTGCCTGATGACAGGAGCGCACATCCTTATTGGTTGTAGCAAGCGCGGGAGTTTTCGCGCTTGCGGATTGGTCAGTTAAGTTGACAGCCGGGTATAAAAGTGCTGTCGTTCCTCAGCTTTCTGTTCTGTCAGTTCTAGTGTTCCTGCGTTAAATAAATGAAGTTAGAAGTTCCGAGTTGCCTTGTTATTGATACCCTCAGTATTTAACACTGGCGACGAGGGTTGAGAATCGCTCCACAGACTGCTCAGTAACATCTCTGTGAGTTTCGCTGCATTAGCGCTACAACAGCTTTATTGCCGTTATGGCCCCACCAACCTTCTTCCCTTTCAGTGCGGCTACAATTACACCGACTTCTCCAGCAATTTGAATCAGGCCCATTTCTTGAACTCCTGTAGCCCTGAGGTATTTGCAACGGCTAGGACGTTATTAGGTCCTTTGCCTGAACACATAGTTACCTGGGAGACACTGAAGGAGAAACTTAGAAACTTATTCTCCTACCTCGTCTCGCATCGCATGACGTTTTAACTTAAGGCAAGTTCTTCAGGAGGAGGGAGAGTCAATTGATCGCTATGTGGCTCACCTGAGAGTCGCTGCTCTCGATTTGAATATCGGGACTTGGCTGATGCTTTAGTAGAGCAGCTGATATGTGGGGTCAGAGACATTAGGCTGCACAGGCGACTTTTGGCTAAGAGGAACTTAGATTTACCTACAGCCATAGAGGAAGCCCAGGCAGCAGAAATGTCAGAAAAATCCACTGCTGATATTCAGACGTTTCATTCCCCTGTTGCCACAGCTGCTGCAACTGTACACCTACAGGAGGTTGCCTCTGATGAAACCTCTGAGGAGGACGCAGATGTCAGTCTCCTTAAAGCCACCAAAGCCCAGGGTTCTGGCCTGGGGCCAGGAAAAAAACCTCCTACCTCTTGTCTTGGCTGCAGGGAGAATCACCCGAGAGTTTCCTGTCTTTTTCGATCTGACATTTGTCAGTGTTGTGGCAAGCAGGGCCACATCGCCCGGGTTTGCCGTTCTTCACCCAAGCCTAACTTTGCTTCCAAGCCCAGGCGTCCTGCGAATGAGGAGAATTTTGCCATATTTTGTGACCGCCGGGTAGAAGACGTCACTGCCTGCCCTGCTGTGTCCAGGGAGTCTAAACTATGGATGATTGTCAAAATCGAAGGAGCTGACTGCTGCATGGAAGTTGATACGGGGTCCTCAAGGTCTATAATTACATCCCTGTCCTGGGGCATGGCTGGTTCCTAATAGAGAGAGGGGTTCACGGGGCGTCTACCTCTGTAGTCGATGGGTCCCTTCCTAGTCTTCTCGGCTTGGATTGGTTGCGTTCCCTGGGGTTAGAAATTTTGCGAATTCACTCTATGTGTGTGGACGAATTCTCTGCTATATCCTCTGAATTTGCTGATGTGTTTTAGGACTCTTTAAGTAAATATATAGGCTCCCCAATTTCCCTGAACCTCAACCCTGGGGTCGCTCCAATACGCCTCAAGCCTCGCCGGGTGCCGCTGACCCTGCCGAGTCCCAGCGCCATTCCTCCAAGCACTGTTCGAGTGGATGGGATCATAACGGGGCACGCACCTGTTCCTGTGTCTTGTTCCAAGGGGTCGTTAGAGTCACCTGCCATTCTGCCACATAGCTAACAGGGACCATGCACCACCAGAGGTCGCTCCATCCCCTAGATGGTCAGGCGATTGTGCAAGCACCCCACTTATTTAAAAGATTATATATGTTTCATCCGGAGAGGAAGGAGTGTTGTATCCGGCACACTGCCTGATGACAGGAGCTCGCATCCTGATTGGTTGTAGCAAGCGCGGGAGTTTTCGTGCTTACGGATTGGTCAGTTAAGTTGGCAGCCAGGTATAAAAGCGCTGTCGTTCCTCAGCTGTTCTGTTCTGTCAGTTCTAGTTTCCTGTGTTAAATAAACGAAGTTAGATGTTCAGAGTTGCCTGATTATTGATACCCTCAGTATGTAACACTAACATTTTGGTTACCTGCATTTTTTCTTTCTTTCTTGATGTATTTTTCTAGAGAACAATTGGTTCAATGTTAGGGATAAATACATGTTTTCAGCTTCAAATACGCCACAATAGATTGCTCCTGGATGCAACGGATGTTCTTTAGACCACTCAAAAAGTGTTTTGAACTTGAAATATTTTACCCTCACTATTTACAATGAACTAGTGCAGAATTTCTTTTTGTAGTATGAATGTATATATTTTTCCTGTTTTTCTCATAATCCTCAGAATTATTTGCATTTCTTCCCTCAAAACGACCCCTTCAATTTATTTGACTTATAATATTCAAAACTGGTGTTTGGCAAGAGAATTGATTTTGTAACTGAAAGTCTCACTTTAGCCCTTAATGTCAGCGGACAAAGCCCCCAGCATCCTGATTGGTTCCCACAGTTCAAATTCAACAATGATTTTTTTCAAACGTTTAGTCTCTTTCTGTCTCCCAGCTTGGATAATTTAAAAATGATGGCGGAAGAAAGGTGTAAATATCATTACTGTGTTTCTGTAAATACGATTCAGTTACTGAAATTTTTCTTGTCTTAGGTAAACAAAATTTCATTTCTTCAACTTGCTCTTCTGTTTTGCCTTTTGCCTCTTGGGGTTCCTCTGTAATTCACGTTCCAGAGGACCTATGAAGTATTCATAGGAAGCTTTCTCTGGAAATCATAATCCAGAGGACATAGGAAGTATTCATAGGAAGTAGGTAAAAATAGACATGTCCAGGTTTAATTCTATATATTAAGAACTGGACTTGTTTATATTAGAATAGTCAGTAATGGTGCTCATTTAATAGTTTTAGCTGTTCCTACTTTTCATCTTGCCTTAGATGCTTTTTAGTTAATCTTCTGTAACTGTTGTGTCCGGCGCGCTGCCTGATGACAGGAGCGCACATCCTGATTGGTTGTAGCAAGCGCGGGAGTTTTCGCGCTTGCGGATTGGTCAGTTAAGTTGACAGCCGGGTATAAAAGCGCTGTCGTTCCTCAGCTTTCTGTTCTGTCAGTTCTAATGTTCCTGTGTTAAATAAATGAAGTTAGAAGTTCCGAGTTGCCTCGTTATTGATACCCTCAGTATTTAACACTGGCGACGAGGGTTGAGAATCGCTCCACAGACTGCTCAGTAACATCTCTGTGAGTTTCGCTGCATTAGCGCTACAACAGCTTTATTGCCGTTATGGCCCCACCAACCTTCTTCCCTTTCAGTGCGGCTACAATTACACCGACTTCTCCAGCAATTTGAATCAGGCCCATTTCTTGAACTCCTGTAGCCCTGAGGTATTTGCAACGGCTAGGACGTTATTAGGTCCTTTGCCTGAACACACAGTTACCTGGGAGACATTGAAGGAGAAACTTAGAAACCGTTATTCTTCTACCCCATCTCTCCAGGTTTAATTCTATATATTAAGGACTGGACTTGTTTATGTTAGAATAGTCAGTAATGGTGCTCATTTAATATTTTTACTGTTCCTAGTTTTCATTTTGCGTTAGATGCTTTTTAGTTAATCTTCTCTAACATTTTGTTTACCTGCATTTTTTTTCTTTCTTAATGTATTTTTCTAGAGAACAATCAGTTCAGTGTTAGGGATAGATATATGTTTTCAGTTCTAAATACACCGCAATAGATTGTTCCTGGATGCAATGGATATTCTTTAGACCACTCGAAAAGTGTTTTGAACTTGAAATATTTTACCCTCACTATTTACAATGAACTAGTGCAGAATTTCTTTTTGTAGTCTGAATGTATATATTTTCCCTATTTTTCTCATAATCCTCAGAATTATTTGCATTTTTTTTCCTCCCTTCAATTTATGTTTGTTAACATCAAAGCTTAAGAAAATATTTCCATAGTCTCTACATAAGGAGCAAAATAAGTTTCCAAAATGTTATTGTATATCTTTTTGCAATATGCTGGCTTCCCCCCCCCCCCCCCCCGTATTTAAGCAAACTGCATGTAGGACTTTTAAAAATGCTTTGTTATACTAACTCATAGACTCCATGTAAAATTGAAACATATACTTTTCTTCCTATTCACACATTGACTTTCATCATTTTTATTCTTTTTTAGTATTATTTTACTTCCCCCCCTTTTTTTATTAAAATAACTTCATGTTATTTATTAAATCGGAAACTGATATTTTGCAAAATATTCAAGTTTGTATATGAAGAGAACTCTTTATCCCTGAAGTCATCTGACAAAACCTCCAACATCATTCTTTGTTGCTGTTATCTAATTTTAAATACAAGTTTTTGTAAAATTTGCAAGAGTCCAAATTTTAAAAATACACTAATATATTCCTCTTGTTTTACTCATAATCGGTGTTTTTTTGACCATTTTAAAAATATTTTGAACTTGAAATGTCTTACATATTTTCATTTCTAATATTTTGTTTACCATGTTATACATATTTACTATATTTTATTATACTATATGTATTCTGAATTGTGAATCAATTTGTTATTGCAGTATGTATATGTTGAATCTTCCTGTTTTTGTGTTGATGCTCAGAATTCTTTGCTGAAACAATCCTATAAGTTTGTATTTTATACTTCTTGTTGATAAGATATGTCTTGAATAGCATTTTCTGGCTAAATTATTTTGCAAGGCATAGTTTATATTGTACGTTTTTGAGTAAATTGGCATGCTGAAAAATTATTAAAGTATTGATTTTACTATTACACACTCTTCTGTCTCTTTTTAGCTTGGAATATTGTTCCCCCCCCCCCCCCCCCCGCAATCACCACCAATTGTCTTAATGTACAGTATGTCTTAATGATACCTCTCATATAAGGAGGATTAATTTAAAGAAACCACAAACCAAATATATTTTATAAATGTGACATGGAGAATTTCTGGAAACTAGAATTAATCAAAGAATACAAATGCTTTGCTCTATATTTCATTATTTATTTATTGTATTTATTTATTGGTTCAATTTATATGCTGCCCTTCTCCGGAGACTCAGAGCAACTTACATTGCGTTAAGTAATAGCCTTCATACTTTTGTATATACCTGTTTAGTAGGGCTTTCACCCCCTCCCCCCACAAGAGGTGTTCTTTTTTATACAAAGTCAGCTTATTGCCCCCACAGTCCGGGTCCTCATTTTACCTACCTCGGAAGGATGGAAGGCTGAGTTAACCTTGAGCCTGGTGAGATTCGAACTTGCAGTAATTGCAGGCAGCTGGTGTTACTTAACAGCACTTTAATCTGCTGCGCCACCAAGGCTTTCACTGTTAGAATAGTCATAAGAAAAGTAAGAAGAAACAATTGATTGCCAAAATTTCATAAAGTCTCAGTTACTCCTTTGCTGCCAGATGTTACAAATACCCTGCAATTTCTTAGTGATTTTTTGATGCTTATTTTTAGTAATATTCATGTTATGTACAACAAATATTTTTTTCCAAGCATCTAATGTAAATTACTATTGAATTATGTAGCTTGTCTGTGGAAAAAGTAAACTAATATATACACTTTTATATACACTTATGTATCCTAAAGATTCTTAATTATTAAAAAAACCATTTACTGAGAAATAATAGCTTTTGACAAAGAGGACAACAGGTATCCAGTTTTTTTAAGCTTTTGTCAAGAAACATTCTCAATCCATATACCCATTTTCCTTAATATCACTTTTCTTCCCATGGCAATATTTTGCCTACAAAATTTTTTGTAGACCCTTATTTACGAAGTTTCTGTTGTTCATTTGTAATAAATACATTGCTTTATTTGTTTGCTAATCATTTTGTTTGCTAATTTTTGCACCTAGAGTCTTGTAGAATAGGCAATGCTTAGATCCAGCAATTCATGTCCTCTCCTATTCCTGCTAGCTTTAGTCATTATTCTGAGCACGTTAGAAAAAAGCTTTAGAAAAGCTTTTGTGGTGGGAAGCTCTGGTATTTAGCATGAAAAATTTGAACAATACCTTTAAGACATGGGCACATTTTTCCGATGAACCTATTCTTTAAAATGGTCCTTGCTGTTAAAATTTGAATTACTTGACAAATTGGATATTTTATAATATTTTATAGCTATCTTAAGAAAAGGAGATTGTAGTGTTTGTGTTAGGAAATGGTCATTGCCTAACTAGTTGGCCAGGTAATATATAAGCCAACATTATATGTAAAATATAGCTTTAAGAGTATTGCTGAGTCATTCTGCATCCTGATTGGATGAGCTCTGTAGCAACTGTATTTAAGGAGAGTTTGATTGTGGTCTGTGTGGATATTACACCATATTGTTACCTGCTGCTATGTAGATATCTTTGATCTCTTTACATGGTCAATTTGATCATGGTTTATTTATTACTGCTTTTATGAACTGTTTATATTGCTCCTAAATGATTCTACAAACCGGTAAGGAGTTCTGTATCTCTGGATTGATTATGCATGGCTAAGACTTAGATTGGTAAAAGGACTATGATTTTGCTTTGCTCTATAAGTAAACTACTTTAAAAACCAGTTTGTATGCAGTTTATTCACAACTACTCTCAGCACTGTTTCCATGCGCAAACACTCTATGCTCTGCTTCATAACCGTTTCTGGTTATCTCACAGTTCAGTTCAGTTTATTACACTTCCTTTTTTTTAAATAAACTTTCTTGATTTCAAACAAAAAATGTATAAAATTTGTCCATGCTGTTTACATTGGAGAAGCAGCGTTCATACATATTTACAATAATCACATAGGTATCTCTTGGTAACAATCTCTTATCATATCACTACTTTTTTAAATTCCCTTTTTCATTTTCTCGTTTATCCATTTATACCATCTTTCCCAGACACAATAGAAAACTGAGTTATCTTCATCATTAATTTCATATGTTAACTTGCACATCTGCGCAATCCAATATTTTCTTAATTATATAATTTTCTGGTGGCAGATCTTTCTCTTTCAGGGTTGTGCAAATGCCAACCTGGCCACTGTTATAATGTGTGTCAATATCTCTTGTCCTTTCCAAGCGCCCTCATCCCCATTCCCAGGAGAAATAATCCTGGTTTCATAACAATATCTTCCTCTAGTATTTCCTATGCCCAATTCCAGATTTTTTTCCAATATTTTTTTGCTTGGGGGCAAGACCACCACAGGTGAAAGAAGGTACCCTGTCCATAACCACACTTCCAACAATTAGGGTGTATATTTGGATTTATCTTCGCTAATCTGGCAGGGGCTAAGTGCCATCTGTGCAGCATTTTAAAGTGATTTTCTTTATAAGTTACTGCTCTTGTTAATTTATAATTCTTATTCCAAGTCTCTTCCTACTCATTTAGATTTATTTCATGTCCAAAATTCTTTTCCCAGGCGCTCATTTGTTTTTTCATTAAATCCTCTGTACTATCCTCCTCCTATAGATAATCATTGGCCAGAATCTTTTTTCCTGTTCCCATCATCACCTTGTCAAATCCATTTTGTCCTAGATCAATATCATATTTTTCTTTATCTTGCTGGTATCTAGACTTTATTTGTGTGTATGTTCACCAGTCTAAATTTATTCCTATATCTTTCAATGCTTTGTTTGATTTAAGAACTCCTTCTCTATCTAGGATCTCTTTGTATCTATAGATGCTTTCCATCCGGTTGGTGACCCGCGGCGACATAGTGCTGAGTGAGCGATCTCTGCTCCTCACCACTGTTATTCACCGTCTTTTGGGGATCCCTTCAGGGGCACGGAGCCTGGAGAGCTTTGCGGACAAGAGAGAGAGCCAGGGGAGTGAAAGAGCGGGTGCGATCGCTCTCTCACAAGACCGGATGGCTCTGTCAAACCAATAGGTGTGAGTCTGCTGAATAATGGCAGACCCGAAGCAGCAGTAACCAGCAACGAGACGGGAGACCAGAGATAGGTGATCGGAGGCTGCAGCGTTGAATGGCTTACCTTATCTTTCCAAGCTGGTGAAAGTGACATCGGAGAAAGGAGCTGGTGGAGCCGGGCACGGAGGTCTCTGAGGAGAGAGAACTAAGCGGCGATTGGGTTTGGAAGAGCAGATTATGGAGGAGAGTCAGCCCAACGAGCCAGCAGTGAGGTGGAAGGAAGCGATCGTTGTGAGGATTGGCACAAAAAAAGGCTTTATTTTGGTGGACGGAACGGAGAAGAGGAGGAGAGCTTGAAAGAACTTAAAAGAACTTGTGCAGTATCACTTGCTATTTTTGAGGGTAACGTGTGCAGGCTGGAGAGAGAGTCGAGTGCCCTAGAAGGACAGGAAGTACAGCCATTGACAGGAGACAACAGGATTGAGTGACATTTGGACGATCTAGCAGCAGGAGTACCATAGAGAGAACAGCGTTAGAACACCTTTCAAACTTTAAACCTTAAAGACTATTACGTCTCAGATTTTGGGAAAAAGAAGAGAAGTTCCTCTGCCTGAAGCTTGATGATACAGATAAATTGAGAAATATATAGATATATAAGCATAAACATATTATATTTGGTTGTTTGTTGAAACTTCTTGTGAGTAACAGATAGAGATTTTAGAATATATTGTAATCATTAGATAAGTAATAAATCAATCAGTAAGCTTGCTTTGATTTATAAGTTTGTGTTTATAGAATTTAGACCTATATTGTAAGTTATTTGAATATTTAATCTTATAATATTTTATAGTATAGTATTGTAGTATCATAATATAGTATTATAGTATAGTATAGTATTTTATAGTATCTACAAAATATAGTATACTATAGCATTTATTAGAGAATATAGTAGTTTCATATATCATCCTATCTCACTTTAAAGTATCTTATTTGTAATTGTTTGATATAATATTATTATTCGTAATTAATTGGTATAATATTATAATTAGAAATTATTTTAAAGATCTAATCTAATTTGAATTTAGAATTAAGGTATAGACAATTTTTGGAGATAAAAGAAAAGTTCATTATAGTGTTTTAAGGATCTATAAAGGATATGTTAAGTACAAGAAGAAATTTGGATAAAATTAATATTTGTAGAAGGAAGGGGAACGTTTAGTGATTATTGGCAAATTCAATCAATTTTTTTTCTTTTTAATTATTAACTAAGCAAGCAAGTCAGATCAATAAAATAAATATAAAATTAATCAACGAATCAATTAACGAATTAATAAATTAGTTAAAATTTTAACCTTAATAATAGCATTCATTCTAAACTAATTAACCTAAACTAAATTAATTAATTAACCAATTAGCTGAGTATCCAAGTATTAATTAATTACTAGATCAACTCTATATTAGCTAAGTATAAATAAAAACCTATACCATTAACATAGACTAAACCCCTGGATATAGAGGGTAAGGAAGAAAGAAAAAGTTAGGTTAAAAGCATCTGGAAATAACAGGGCCCCCAAATTAGATAGGGATAAAGGAAAGGAACCAAACTAGTAAATGAGAATCTGGAGGAATATTGAAAAAATTATTAACAAACAAAACCGAATTCTGAAAGAAATGACAAGCCTATCTACGACTATTTTGAAGACTGGGAAAAAAGCTCCTTCCAACCCCACAATATCTATGGCATCTCCAGCAATGCAGAAATCTACTGAAGGACTGACAAAGACGGAAAAAGCTGGGTCATCACCATTCATGCAAAACATGCAAACTACACTGAACCTGATCCAAGAAACTATGATGTTGATGCAAGTAAAAATGTCAAACAATCATGCTGAATTGAAAACTGATATTCAAACACTTGATCAGAAAATGGATGAGATCCAAATTTCGATCCATAATAATGAGCAGAGAATCCAACAGGCAGAAACCAGAATTGACTCTAATGAGAAGAAACTAGAAGCAGTGGATCGGAAATTGATGACACAAACAAAGGAGCTGGAAGATTCAATAGTCCAGATGGAAATGGACAGAGCATCTTTTTACTTGCGCTTTCAAAATGTTGTAGAAGAGAAGGAAGAGGACCTAGGAGAGATGATGTTTACAGAGTTCAGACGAACTATGTGCAGAGGAATAAGCTTTCAAGGGAGGTACACATAAGGTTCGCAAGAAAGAAGGTTAAGGACATCTTGTATAATACAGCAAGAGACGAACAGATATTGTACAAAGGAAAGGAGATAACAATTTTAAAACAAGTTCCAAGAAGAGTTCGGGAACTGAGAAAAGACTACAGATTCTTAGCGATCCAGTTAAATAAAAGGAACATATTATTTCGATGGCTCCTACCAGAGGGTATGCTTATCACGTGGCAGGGGAGGAAAGTCAAAATTGATAGCCTAAGTATGGCTCAAGACTTTTTGGATCAGCTGAGAGAGACAGAGGAAGAAGAAAGTAGTAGGGAAGAATTGGAAGTGGCAGCACCAGAGGAGGAAACACTGTCCCAACAAGACATTAAAGAAGGAACCTCTGAGAAAAAAAAAGACTGAAGAAAAAGAAGACAGAGAAACCAAAGAGAAAAAGACAAGACCACAAAGAGCTGTTCGAACAAAAATAACTTTATCTAAGCTGGTAAAACAAAATGTAGATATAATATGTCTCCAAGAGGTGCACATAGAAAGAGAAGAAGCTAAATGTTTAGAATATAAAAAGTTTGGAACAATCTTTAGTGCCTTAGTGGAAAAGAAAAAAAGGGGGGTGGTAATGTACGTAAAGAAAGGAATTGAGGCGGAATTAAAGTATAATGACGCAAAGGGTAGAATCTTAATGGTTGAGCTAAAAAGAGGGAAATCAAGTGTCTTATTGGTAGGGTGTATGCGCCAAATAAAAAGCAAGGGGAATTCTTTAAAAAACTGCAGGAGCAATTAGGAAGAATGGAATATGATGAGATATGCATAATAGGGGATTTTAATGGAATAATTGATGTAGAAAAAGATTATATAAGTAATAATAAAAAAAGAATAAAAGGGCAATATTACCAAGAACATTTTTTGATTTAGTAGAAGAGTTGGATCTGATAGATTTATGGCGGGTTACCCATCCTAATGACAAACAATATACATTTTATTCAAATTCACAGTTGTCATGGTCAAGAATTGACATGGCATGGGCAAGTAGGAAACTTGGCCCGGAAATTGATATGGTAGAAATTAGACCGAATGTGTGGGCGGACCACAACCCGTTAGAAATGAAGTGGTTTGGTGTTCAGAGGAAAAACTATCAGAGATGGAGATTGAACACGAGATTATTGAAGGATATAAGATGTGTGGATAAGCTTAAAGAAGAATTGAAGCTTTTTTAAAAAGATAATGAAAATCAGGAAACTCCTCGAGCAGTAATATGGGACGCTTGGAAGGCTCACCTCAGAGGGGTGATGGTATCATACAGTGCGTATAAAAATAAAGAGAGGAAAAAGACTTTGGAAGAATATTGAGAACAATTAGAGATAGTGGGACAAAACTCCAAGACAACCCAGGGGATAAAGCAGCGAAAGAAAATTGGTTATTGTGGAGGCACAAATTAAATATTATGGATCAAGATGATTTGGGGAATAAAATAAAAAGATCTAGACAATATTATTTTGAGAACGCAAACAAGCCGGGAAGATGGTTATCATACCAACTCAAAAAAGAAAATGAAAAAGGGATAATATATGTATTAGAAGATGCCAACGGGAATCTGGTAAATAAGGAGAAGGATAAGCTAGAAATAGCAAGGGAATATTATGAAATGTTATATAAAGAGGAAGAAGTTTCAGAAGATAAAATAGAGCAATACCTGGTAGATGAAGGTCTTCCACAGATTACGGAAGAAGAAAGGGAGATGCTCAATAGAAAGATAATGGTTGAGGAAGTAAAAACGGTCCTTTCTAAGCTTAAAAATAATAAATCGCTGGGCCCTGATGGATTCCCTGGAGAAATATATAATACTCTAGGGGAATTTGTATTACCAAAATTGGTGGAAATTTTCAATGAGGCACTAAGGGGGTCAAAGATTCCTGATTCATGGAGGGAGGCTTATGTGACACTACTCCCGAAAGAAGACGCAGATCCAAAACAAATTCAAAATTACAGACCAATTTCTCTTTTAAATATAGATTATAAATTGTTCATAAGTATAATTGCGGAAAGATTAAAAAAAATACTAAATTCTTGGATACATAAGGACCAGAATGGATTTCTCTTGGGAAGACAAATCAAAGACAATTTGAGAATTGTGCTAGATACACTAGAGTATTATGAAGAACATCCCGACAGACAGATGGCCTTAATATTCTTGGATGCCCAGAAGGCATTCGATAATTTAAACTGGAAGTTTTTGTCCACGCAAATTAAATTAATGGGATTTGGAACAAATTTTGAAAAAATGATAAAAGCTATTTATGATAACCAAAGAGCCAGTATTCTAATTAATGGAGATAGGACAAAAGTATTTCAGATTAGGAAGGAGGTACGTCAAGGATGCCCACTATCACCTTTACTATTCATTTTGGCCTTAGAAGTTCTGCTACAGAAGAAAAGAAAGAATGAGGAAATTAAAGGATTAAAAATCAGGAAGGAAACATAAAATACAAGCCTTTGTGGATGATGTGGCTTTGATATTAGAGGACCCATTGGAAACAGGCCCAAAAATGTTAGAGGAACTGGACAGGTATGGAGAGGTAGCGGGTTTTAAATTGAATAAGAACAAAACCAAAATATTAACCAAAAATATAACTGAAATACAGAAGGAGAGATTGAAGAAAGATTAGGCTTACAAGTGGTTAAAAGAATAAAGTACCTTGGAATTTGGATTACTGCAAGATGTTCATCTCTAAAGGAAGATAACTACATACCTTTATTGAATAAAATAAAACAAGATCTAGAAAGGTGGGAAAAAATTCAACTGTCCTTGCTGGGTAAGATTGCTTCAATTAAGATGTGTATTCTACCTAAATTATTATATTTGTTCCAGTGCATCCCTATAAATTTAGATAACAAATTTTTCATAGAATTAAATAAAAATATCAGGAAATATGTGTGGAAAGGGAAAAAGCTGAGGATAGCCTTAAAAACCTTACAGGGGGGAAAAATGTAGGGGGACTTGGTCTCCCGGATTGGGAATTATATCATAAGGCGCGAAATTGGTTTGGATAAAAGAATGGGCCACCCTCGAAAATCAAAGGATTTTAATCTTGGAGGGACATGATCTTCAGAGAGGGTGGCATTCACATTTATGGGATATAGAGAGGAACAAAAAGACGTATTTTTACAGACATAAAATTAGAGAGTCCCTGATGCAAACATGGTCCCAAATTAGGCAAAAATTCTATACAAAAGTTCCAAATTGGCTATCAACGATAGAGGCCTTGATCCACCCCAACAGACAGGGGATAGTTTATTACATTTCTATACCGCCCTTCTCCCTAAGGACTCAGGGCGGTTCACATGCATATTAAAACGGTCAGACCCAAAAATTAAAACTACTAAAATAAGTTAAAGCTATTTGGCCGTAATTTAAAACCCCTTACTAAAATCCCTTTAAAACCAATTTAAAACCCATTTAAAATTAATCTATTCAGTCAGGCCGGCTTGGTGGAACAACAGATTCTTTAGAGCCCAATGGAAGGTACGGAGGTCGGGAATCTTTCTTATATCCGGGGGCAGTTCATTCCATAAGGCAGGAGCTCCCACAGAGAAGGCTCTCCCCCTGGGGGCCGCCCGCTGAAACTATCTGGCCGACGGCATCCTGAAGAGGCCCTCTCTGAGAGCGAATCGGGCGGTGGGAGTTATTCAGTGGCAGAAGGCGGTCCTGTAGATATCCCGGTCCTAAGTCATGGAGCGCTTTGAAGATGGTGACTAGCAGCTTGAAACGCATCCGGAGGACCACTGGGAGCCAGTGCAGCTCGCGCAAGAGGGGAGTTACCCGGGAGTGACGAGTCGCTCCCATAACCACTCGCGCGGCTGCATTCTGGACCAGCTGGAGCCTACAGGTGCTCCACAAGGGGAGCCCCATGTAGAAACCGGTACAGTAGTTGAGACGGGAAGTAACGAGGGCGTGAGTGACTGTGTAAGGCATCCTGATCCAGAAAGGGACGCAACTGGGAAATCAGGCGAACCTGATAAAAAGCCCCCCTGGCCACGGCCGTCATATGATCATCTAAAGACAGCTGTGCATCTAGGAGGACGCCCAAGTTGCGAGCCCTCTCTGAGGGGGGAAAGATCTCATCCCCAATAGCCAACGATGGTACCAGTTGACTATATCAGGGCGCCGGAAGCCACAGCCACTCTGTCTTGAATGGGTTGAGTCTGAGCCTGTTCCTCCCCATCCAGATCCGTACAGCTTCCAGGCAACGGGACATCACGTCAAGGGCATCATTGGGGTGGTTCGGGGTAGAAATGTACAACTGTATGTCATCAGCATACAGTTGACATTTCACCCCAAAACTACGGATGATCTCACCCAGCAGCTTCACATAAATGTTGAACAGGAGGGGCGAGAGGACAGACGCTTGCGGCACCCCACAAGTGAGGTGCCTCAAGGTCGACCTCTGCCCCCCGTCAATACAGACTGCATATGGTCAGCGAGAAAGGAGGAGAACCACTGCATCATGGTGCATCCCACTCCTAATCCCCCTAACCGATGCAGCCTGATACTGTGATCGATGGTATCAAAAGCTGCTGAGTGATCGAGGAGGACCAGGACTGAGGAATATCCCCTGTCCCGAGCCCTCCAGAGATCATCAACCAACGCGATCAATGCGTTTCTGTGCTGTAACCTGCCCTGAAACCCGGCTGGCACGGATCCAGATTCATCCAGGTATTGAGGGAGCTATCGCGCTACCACACTCTCAACAACCTTTGCCGTGAAGTGAAGGTTGGAGACCGGACGGTAATTAGCTAATATAGCCGGGTCTGGGGAAGACTTCTTGAGGAGGGGCCTCACCACCGCCTTTTTCAAGGTGGCCGGGAAGACACCTTCATTCAAAGAAGCATTAATAATGCCCTGGAGCCAGCTCGTGTAACTTCCCGGGAGGCCAGTACCAGCCAGGAGGGACACGAGTCCAATAAACATGTGGTAGTGTTTAGTCTCCCCAAGATCCTGTCCATGTCCTCGGGAGCCACAGGGTCAAACTCCTCCCAGGTAACATTCTCAAGATACACCCCCATCATCCCATCCGAGGCTATCCAATTGGAGTCCAGGCCATCCCGAATCTGACCAATTTTATCATGCAGATATTGCACAAATTCCTCAGCTCTACCCTGCAAGAGGACATCCCGCGCTCCCATCTGCAATAGGGAGCGGGTCACCCAAAACAGGGCGGCTGGGTGGTTCTCTGCAGATGCAAAAGAGCGGAGAAATAGTTACGTTTCGCCACTCTGATTGCCACTAGGTAAATCTTAATATGAGACCTTACCAGTGTCCGGTCGGATTCGGTGCAGCTGGCCCTCCAATTGCTCTCTAGGCGTCTTTTCCGGTGCTTCATCTCCCTCAGCTCCTCGGAAAACCAAGGAGCTAATTGAGATCAGCATCGGGTCAGAGGCCACAAAGGCATGATGCGGTCCAAAGCTCCAGCAGTCGCCCTATCTCAAGCGGCTACCAGTTCTTCAGACGAGTCATGAGCCAGAGCCTCTGGGAATGGCCCAAGCTCCGTCAGGAACCTATCCGGGTCCATCAGGCGCCTGGGACGGAACCATCTGGTCGGTTCCGTCTCCCTGCGACGAAGGGAAGCAGTGTGAAAGTCCAGCCGAAGGAGCGAATGATCTGTCCATGACAAGGGATTGATGACTAACTCCCCTAAATCAAGATCATTCAGCCACTGACCAGAGATAAAAACCAAGTCCAGCATGTGTCCCCCGATGTGGGTGGGGTCGTGAACTAACTGGGTCAGGTCCATGGCCGTCATGGAAGCCATGAACTCCTGAGCTGCCTCCAATGTTTTGCTGATAGATGGCAGGTTGAAATCCTCCATAACCATAAGTTTAGGGTCTCAACCACCACCCCAGCTATTATGTCAAGGAGCTCAGGCAGGGCTGCTGCCACGTGGCAGGGAGCCAGGTACATGATCAGCAAACCCATCTGCACCCCATGGCCCCACTTCACAAAGAGGGACTCACAGCCAGCTACCTGAGGAACAGTGGCCTCCCTTGGGTCTGGATTTTCCTTAATGATCATTGCTACCCCTCCGCCCTTCCCCTGGGCCCTCGACTGATGAAATGCATGGAAACCTGGTGGGCACATCTCGATGAGGGGAACCCTTCCTCCTGGCCCAACCAGGTTTTCGTAATCCCCACCAGGCCCGCACCTCCCTCTTGAATTATATCATGAATGAGGAGGGCTTTAGTTACAGCAGACCTGGTTGCACAGCATCAGCCGAAGGCTCAGGCCCTGAGGCTCAGAGCAACCAGGGTTACAGGAGGCACCCCGGGGCCCGGAGCACTCCACCGCTCACAAATAGTAGGTGTGTACTCCCCGAACATGATATGGCCCCCTGCACCCACCATATCTGCCTCTCCCACCCACTGTGGCCCTTCCCCTCATCCCCCGGCACCTTTCCTAAATCCTCTCCCCATCTCCTCCCACCATGCCCCTCGGACTCACTCTGCCATTCTAAGTCCTAAGTTCTAAGGACTCCCCCAGGTCCATTCCTACCCCACCCACGCCCTCCCCGGAATCCCCTAAAATTCATTAAAAGCCTTCTTTAAAAAACCCTTCACCCTCCTCCTTGCCATATGCCACCTCGGGGTCCCAAAACCCATCATTAAGGTAGGCTCTTGATAACGTAGAGGGCCAGGCCTGCAAGAGGGGGAATCTTGCAGCGCCAAGAGTTCGGCTGATCAGTACATCTCAGCTCACCTGGGAGAATGAATAAGGCCAGGAATTCAAAGATCAAAGATCATATCTTAAAAAACATAGGTCCGAGAGAAACAGTCTGCTAATTTCCGGCACGAGTCCATCGGGCTTCACTGTCCTCTCACAGCAGTGAAGAGGAGTCTCAGGCCGCTGCCCCCAGAGAAGTATAACCTAGTCTCACGGCGACTGGTATCAATCGATGGAGTCCTGTCCAGTGGCAGCGGCAACAAAGTCGACTCCTTCAATGCCCGCACCCAGGCTGGAACCTCTCCTCGCAGCAAGACGTTGCAGGTGCAGATGGGACAGTGCACAGGCAGATGGTACAGAAGATGGAAATGATGCAGCCGGAGCTGGGGATTCAGCAGTGATAATGTCCAAGAGGGGGGGAATATGTTGAGAAGATAGGCAGGGTACAGTCCGGGAGGTAGCAATCTCTACCACACCCACAACCAGGTCGTGGGGCGAGAGGGGGGGAGAGGGGGGGAGATAGACCAGGGCAGCGGGCCAATCCCACTCCATTGCCAGCCATTCCCAGTTCCATCAGTCTCCTTGCCCCTCATTAAATCCCAGCTCTTCAACAAAGCCACCGACCAGGTTGTTCTGGATAAATCAGCCTGCCTTGACTGTCCTCCCGTCAACAGCTGATAATAACTCAGTTCATCCGAGAATCATGAGTTCAAAATAGGGCAGCATCGTTCCCTCAGCGGTATCCCCCAGTGGCCATCATTTTGCCCACCGCCACCGCCGCGACCAATGCCATTGCTGTTGCAGGCAGCCGCGGGCTTCCGGGGGGGGGGCGATGCCACAACAAACCATCGCCTTCCCCACCCCCTGCCACTCCCGTCATCGCTGCAGAGGACGTCAAGCAGGCTGCCACCGCCTTCAGCATCTTGAGTCTCCTGGCGGCGCCGCCAGAGCCTCGAAAGCTCACAACGCCGCTCCATTGCGTTCCTCGGTTCCGCGATGCTCCTCAGCTCCAGTCGGCCAATGGGATGTCATAGAGAGCTAAAAACCCCTCCGCCGGACTGACCTCACAACTGCCTTGCTGGGCCAGGGCCAGAAGCTCGTATTCAGCCCATCCAGGAATCCACAGGCCCCCTTCATCCTCACTCAGCCCCAGTGGATCAACCAAGAGCCGCCATCTTTGAGCATGCGCATAGCCCAGATTACAACTATATCCTTAACAGTTTGTGTCCTAAAACCTGTTTTGCAGATTGGCATCAAATACAAAATGTTTAAAACAGCTTATTATTTATTTATTTATTTATTTATTTATTTATTTATTTATTTATTTATTTATTTATTTATTTATTTATTTATTTATTTATTTATTTATTTATTTATTTATTTATTTATTTATTTATTTATTTATTTATTTATTTATTTATTTATTTATTTATTTATTAGATTTATAAACCGCCCTACTCCTGGGGGACTCAGGGCGGTGTACAGCCATAAATAAAACATTTAAATACAAAAGTTTAAAATAGAATAAAACGAATTAAATAATTTGGCTGATAATTAAAACCCCAATAATTTAAAACAAATTAAAATTCATAATTAAAAGGAGAAAATAACTTAGGTCAGGCCGGCTTGTTGGAATAAATAGGTCTTGAGCGCGTGACGGAAGGTGCGCAGGTCCGGGATCCTCCGTATATCCGGGGGGAGCTCGTTCCAGATGGTAGGCTCTCCCCCTGGGGGCCGCCAGCCAGCATTGTTTGGCCGACGGCACCCGGAGGAGCCCCTCTCTATGGGAGTGTACAGGCCGGTGGGAGGCTATTGGTGGTAGCAGGCGGTCTCGTAAATAACCAGGTCCTAAGCCATAATAGTACTTTTTAATCACCGCCTCCCCCCCTCCAAAGTCATCTGGCTCCCTCCTCACATCATTACATGTAAGGAATTTCCTTTCTTCCTTGCTTCTAACTTTTGCAAAAACACATTTATCTAATGAGAAGATGTCTTTCAGCTATACACCTTATCTCACTTCCCAGGAAAGCTTTCTTTTCCTCGCTGACAGGCCTGCACCATACATCTCTGCTGGCACAAATGGGATGGACCAATCCTATTGGGAAGAAATGATTTTTCAAGTAAGCTGTATCCATGCCATGAAGGACTTAAAAAGTGATAACCAATACCTTGATTTGCATCCAGAAGCAAATTGGCAGCCAGTGGCAAAACAGATGTTACATCGTGACTCCAAAAGCTGCCCACACCACCATACTCTTCAACAGCTGTAACTTCCAAATCCTCTTCAATAGTATCCCCATGTAGAGAACGTGCAATAGTCCAAATGCAAGATGAATAGTGCTTAAATGACTGAGCACAGGGACTCCTGATCCAGGAAAACTGCAGTTGGTGCACCCTAACCCTAAGACTCTGCCGCCCAGAGTCCCTCGGGAGTTAGGCGGCATAGAAATACAATAAATTAAATTACATTTTCCAAAGGCTCTCCTAGCTGCAACTGCTCTTAGAGCAGGAATTGCAAGTCCAGGAGAACTACCAAACCAGATCTGTCTGACGTAGTAGCATCCCAACTACAACTAAATTTCAAGTCTTGGATCTTGAAGCTCCTGCAGGGCATTGTCAGGTTTCCCCCATACCTATCCAATGATCCACCGAAGTAATTTTACCTTACTGTTCAGTAACCATGCATTTATAATTCTCCAGCATTCTTCTTAACTCATTCTTTTGGTTTTCTCTTAGATTGAGCTTTATATGCATAGTTCCTTGGGACAGTTGCTGTAGTACCTTCCAAGCTTGATCCACTCAGTTTGGATTATTTTCTTCCAAATACCAACAGGGACATCCTAGGGTCAGTTCTACTATGCCATTTCTGTAGGAGGTTCACTTGGTATATTTTCTTTTTTGACTTTACAGTTCTATTTCATAATTTATTGTACCAGTTCTGCTCTTTATTAGATAGGGCTCCTGCCACTGCATCTGTAGTTTACTTTCTTACTTGGCAATAATAATAGGACTTAGTTCCCTACATTGAATGTTTTAGCCTTTAACCCCTGATCATATTGTATTTTTTACTTTCCCTGGTAATTGCTAAATGTTTGTGTGTGAAATGTTCTACTACCTGCAACTTATTACTTTGTGTCAAGATGTATTTAATCAGGTTTTTAGGGCCTTCTAGGTTTCCAGTCTGTCTTCTTTAAATCTAACAAGATTGTCTCCTATATAATAATTCAAAAGGACTAAATCTTCTGGATGCCTATGGAACCTCCCTGTATGTGAACTGCAGAATTGGCAGCCAATATTCCAATGCTTTGGGTCCTGTCCCATATTTTAGCATATTCTTTGGCCCTTTCTTAAGTTCATCTGTTCTGTAAGTTCATTTCCCTGTGTGTAATAAGAACTAGTATGTACCCTTTTATTCCCAGGTCTGCATATAGCTATTTCAGGAGACCTGATTGGAAATTTGTACTCTGCTCTGTAAAAATCTCTTGTGGTATTGTAAATAATGACCAGCTCCTCCACTATATGTTTACTGGTCATATTTCTTAATGGAACTGCTTCTGGGTACCAGCTGGCATAATCATAGACCACCAGAATAAATTCATTGCCTTTACTGGACCATGAAATACGCATTTGAAAAAGGATGAGGACTAAAGATACCTTTTCCATAGGTATTTTGTCTTGTTGCCTTTTTGGCTTTACCAGCCATGTTTTGTAATACTGGGTCACCTCTCCACAGATCCTTGGCCAAGAGAATATATCCAGGATCCAATAGGATCCTATAAATGGTCCCATCTCTATCCATATATCCGGCCCACACAATCTCATGAGGTAACTCAATATGGTTTTGTAATATGCCTGAGGAACCACAATTTATTTGACCTGTTCCTTTGTGTAGGAATGAAGACTTATACAGTATAGCAATCCTTCATTTTCTTGGTACCTTGGTAATATGTCCTTGTTTTTCTCCTTTTTGCAGCTAGCAATAGTGTTCTACCCAAAATCATGACAAGATTTTACTAGTCAATGTATGCCCTATGGTCATAAGTAAACGTAAAGGTTCCCCTCGCATATATGTGTTAGTCATTTCTGACTCTAGGGGGCGGTGCTCATCTCCATTTCAAAGCCGAAGAGCCAACGCTGTCCAATGACATCTCCATGGTCATGTGGCCAGCATGATTAAACGCCAAAGGTCCACAGAACGCTGTCACCTTCCCACCAAAGGTGGTTCCTATTTTTCTACTTGCATTTTTTATGTGCTTTCGAACTGCTAGGTTGGCAGAAGCTGGGACAACTAACGGGAGCTCACCCTGTTATGTGGCACTAGGGCTTCGAACCACTGAACTGCTGACTTTTCTATTGACAAGCTCAGCTCTTAGCCACTACGCCACCACGTCCCTATGGTCATATTCACTGCTATTTTCAACACATTTATATTTTGGCTGAATTTAGGTAAGTTTATGGAGAAAAGTTCACATTACCACATTTTCAAATAAAACAGCCTTCTTGTTCATGTGTTTAATCAAAGCTACAGTTTTCCCAGTTGTACTGTATGGTTGAGAGAGATAGCAATAGAGAGAGTGATCAATTCAGCACCAGAAACCATTGGTTGCCCTTTAACACTACTGGATGACATTGCCAGGTCTCGTTGCTTTAGCAGACTAAGGAAGATACTCAGAGATGATTCACATCCTGGTCAGTGTCTCTTTGCACTTCTACCATCAGGCAGAAGACATCAAAGAATAGCCAGCCGGACAAACAGGTTTAAAAAGTTTCTATCCTTGGGCTGTCAGACTCTTAAACACAATCACAATCACTCCATGCACACGCGGAAACGTATGACTAGTTTTTCTTTTTCTTCCTTCCCCCCCTAATTACTTCCATAGGGATTATCCTTTATACTATTTATGTTGTTTGTATTTTTTTTCGTGGATTGCACCAGTGAAGCTAAAACCAATTTCATTGTATACATGATGTACAACGACAATAAAGTGCTATATTAATAGCACTTAGACTTATATACTGCTTCACAATGCTTTATAGCCCTCTTTCAGTGATTTACAGAGTCAGCATATTGCCCCCCAACAATCTGGGTCCTTATTTACCGACCTTGGAAGAATGGAAGCCTTAATCAACCTTGAGCCAGTGAGGATCAAACTGCCAAATTGCAGGCAGCTGGCATTCAGCAGAAGTTGCCTGCAGTATTGCACTCTAACCACTGCGCCATCACAGCTCTTAAATGGATGGATGTAAGGAAGGCTGAGTGCTGAAGAATTGGTGCTTTTGAATTATGGTAGTGAAGTAGACTCTTGAGAGTCTCTTTAGAAGATCAAATTAGTTAATCCTAAAGAAAATCAACCTTGACTGTTCTTTGGAAGGACAGGTACTGAAGCTGAGGCTGAAATTCTTTGACCACCAAATGAAAAGAAAGAACTCATTGGAAAAGAACCTGATGTTGAGAAAGATTGAAGGCAATAGAAGAAGGGGACAGCAGAGGATGAGATGCTTAGACAGTGTCACTGGCCCAATGAACATGAATTTGGGCAAGGAGACAGTGGAGGACAAAGGGACCTGGCATGCTATGGTTCATGGGTCACAAAGAGTTGAACTTGACTTAGCAATTGAGTAACAACTTGTTCATGTGATACATTTAATTATCATTTATCAGTTTTAGCATATACAGTACTTTTGGTGAAGAGGTAAGGTTTAAAAAGAAAATACAATATGAAAAAAATATATACATTTTTCTGTGTTTTCCCCTATTTTTCTATAATTGATTTTGACATTTACCATGAATTTATTTTCCTCTTTTGTTTAAAATCCCTGTGAAACAAGAGTATATGGAGTAATGATAATAATGTTCAAAATGCTGGTCTGTTTTGCTCAGAGATTTTTGCATAAGAAACCACTCTTGATGTTCCTAAAATGTATTACTGACGTGGCAGGATGGTGTCTTGATATAAACAGGAAACATGTAGATCGCTATTGATTATTCTCTGTGGCTTGATGATACAATTATAGCTGGATCTTGGCACCTGAAGAAAGATTACCAAAGGGGAAATAGATAACAACCAGATTTTCATTATCCTTAGCTATAGTATTACCTATGCTTTGATATAGGAAAAGAGTTAGAGCTGTATCTATAGGGAGAGATTCTGTTTTGAAAGTTCCCAATTACAATACAGTTTTCTATTTGTTGCTGTTGCAGTTTCTGATGATGATCTAGAATTCACGTTCTGTGCTGTACATTATGTGATACAGAATATTTTCATTTCAACATAATAAACCATATTCTATGAACGCTAATTATTCCAATCTTTGATATCTGGTTTCTTAAAAATTGCTCCTGAAACATGGATCAATAAGCATAAATATAAACTGCTTTTTATCAAGTAAAACTATAATCTATAGATACAATATTGTGTTACACTATAATCTATGCCATACCATATCATACCATTATAACACATTATACTTTATATTACTATAAAGATCAATGCTTCAGAAGTACTATTAATACAGTATTTGAACTCCTTTTTGTATGATTATGTAACCTTTGACTTCATTTGAGTTTTCACTTGAGATTTCTGTAAGAAAGAAATACATTTTGATGTTAACTCTTAAAAATCAGCAAATTTATGTGTACAGATTTTTAGAGGACAGCATACAGTTCATATCAGTGCAACCTTAAATAACTGATATGTTTGTTCAAGGATAATGTTTGCGTGGCTATTCTAAATTAAATAAAAACTATAAATCCAAACATCTTATTTAAGACGTATTACTTACCAGTACCTTTACCCTAGAACACAAATTGCTTGGCACTCTTGTTCGGTTTCAAATCTATTCTGGTTGCCGTCACAACCTCCATACCAAAATCGGGCACAAGAATTTGTATCCTTGGCATAAAACCAGTTTACTTTATAATTTCGGCAGCTTCCAGTTTTCATTGGTTCTAAACACCTGGTTTCTGAAAACAAAGTATACATATATATTGTTTTGTTTTACTTCTATAGAAGCTGAAATGTCTTGTCTATACAACTTTATTACTAAAAATCATTGTCACTGCCTGTATTTTTACTGTGAAATGTAAACACGAGTTACAATTGAATTATTTTCAGCTTTCATGACACTCCTAGCTTTCTCTGTCTTTACCGGTTCTTTAAGAATACAGTAGTACTAATTGTACATAGTGCTGATTGACTGGCAGATACAATCCTCCTTTGTAATGCTTGGAGGGTTCAAAGGTTAATAATACACAATGTATTCGCCTTCCAAGTTTCTAGCCATATTCCAATGAAGTACATTTTAAAATGGTTATAAACAGAAATTCCTTTAGTCAATTGGGCTTTTGCTTAAGAAGACATGTAATTGATATAATAAGCTGCCCAGAAGAAATGGGAGGCATAGAATTTTAATAAATAAATAAAAATAGAATAAACCTACATAACCTAAACATTAGGTTTTTCTTTGTAATTAGCTGACTTTCCTTTTATTCATTTATTTTTACAATTAACTCATGGAGGTGAACATATCTAATACACCATTTTCTCCTATTTTCCCCACAACAACAACCCTGTGAGGTAAGTAGGGCTGAGAGAGAATGACTGGCCCAAGGCCACCCAACTGGCTATCATGGTTAAGGTAGGACTGAAACCTACAGTCTCCAAATTTCTAGACTATAGGTTGTCCTTGATTTATAACCACAATTGAGTCCAAAATGTGTTGCTAAGCAAGACAGTTGTTAACTAGGTTAACTTTGCTTGTCAGAAGGTCACAAAAGATAATCACATGATCTTGGGACACAACACTGCAACTGTCATAAATACATGTCAGTTGCCAAGCATTCGAATGTTGATCACATGACCAGGGGAATGCTGTAACAGTTGTTAAGTGTGAAAAATTGGTTATAAATCACTCTTTTCAGTGCCATCATTAAACCAATGGTTATAAATTGAGGACTTCCTATATTACCTTACCCAGGAGACCAAACTGGCTCTCCAGTTTTTTCAGTCTGTTGAAAGTTTAAATATCACATATGCTCATTCTTGAGAACTATAAGAATAAATTACACTTTTTTTCTTTTTCATTGGTGATCTTAATCTAATTGTTATGTATTATTGCTACTATTGGTATTTTCTGTGGAAAATACGGGAGATAGAAGGTGAGAGGAAGCACCAATAAATTGAAGAAGCTTAGATTTAACACTCTCTTGATTTTAAATGGGTTGATTTCATGTAAAGGCTAAGGATAATATTGGAAGACAGGAGGAAGACCGCAACCAAGCCAACAAGATATATTTCAGAAGGGATAAAGCATTTAAGAATCTGTTATTTTTTCTGTGGAAAAATAAAAGTAGTGTTAAGTACTCCTGGTTTTGATTTTCTGTCTGGATTACCTTCAAGAGGTTAAATCAAAAATGAGAGATTGCCTCATGCACAGTCTGAACAGTCACTCATTATGTTTTATTTCTCTCTAGTTGTATTTCAGTGTCTTCTCAAATTTTTACTATCCAAATATGATGTACCATATTTATTTTAGTGTATTTTGTTGCTGCTCGGGTATTTAAACTAAAACAGGATGTGATAGCTAATATGTGCGCATTAAGATCAGGATCTGCTTCTGTGTTAAAACTGAGACCCTCTGATTCTAAGCCACAAAGAGTGGTATACATAGCTGTATTCAGGCAGTCACTGAGTTAAGAATGAGACCCATCCATCTGCCTCATTTTGTTCTTATGAATAGGCTGCCTTACTGTCTATTACTAAAAATGACAAATAGCGTTCAAGGAACAAAACACTGAAGCTACGCTGTGTTTTTCTCAAACCACTGAAAACATACTGTTCATCTAAAATGTGCGGTTTCAGCAGTTCATGAAAACATTGTGTAGCTTCAGGAGTTTGTCAGATCAAACATATCAGACTTTATTACTTTGGTAATAGGCAATCTGGTCACAAATACAAATTATCTATAAGCTCTTAACCCAGACTGTCTGTACACAACACTTATCATTTATAAACGGTTTCCTGAGTTTTGCTGCCAGATAGAAAACATTGGTTGATGGCATGTCAGGCTGACCCTCAAAATCATTAATTGAGTCTCAATAATTGAAAAATGTAATCATAAGCACAGTCTGGGTACTAATATAATTTATTCAAAATGAATAATGTTCATTGTAAAGTTTACAAGACATGAAAGTGTTAATCATTACAATCAAGTAAAGACTGAAGTTTCAAAGAAGGTTTGCAGCAGCTAGGTATAGCTGATCATATGAGTTTATAATGTGAGCTACTGTACAAGATTTGGCTGGCATATAGAAATATTCCAGTGCTATCTGATCCTCTATCTCCTACTAAGTGTTTCCATGAGATTATAATACAATTCATGGGCTAGCTGCACTCTAGTACAAGTTCTGACTCATAAGGACCAAGGACAAGTGATGAGTCCTAATGCGACCTACCGCTATCTTAGGCTCTGACTAAGGCTCTTGCCTTGACTTTTCATCCAGAGATAAGAAAGAAAGGAAAAAAAGAAGCAAAGCAATTGTGAATTTGTCTTTTTGGTTTTTGATACTAGAAATTATCATGAGATTTCTCTGAGAACAAAGAAAACTGTTCTATTAAGTCTGCTTATCAATTTTATCTCTTCTGCTTGAGAACACTTCCATACCATGGGTGAAATGCTCCCAGATCAGGCTGCATCAGATAGCGATCTTGACTGGTGGTTCACCGATCTGGTAGCAATGGCGGAGCAAAGCTCTGCCCACCCACCCTGGTGTCATTACTTCCTGGTTTTACCCAGGAAGTAATGTGTTTTTTACCTTCTGTGCATGCACAGAAGGTTTTGCGCATGTGCAGAAGGTCTGTGCGTGCATGTGATGCACACAGTGTGTGTGCTTCTGAACCAGTAAGGAAGGTAAGTAGATTTCACCCCTGCCCCATACCTTTCATAACATGTATTACTGTAGGAAGCGGAACAACAGCTGGTGTAGGTTGCACATGTCTAGTTACATTAGACACAACTGTTAAATCCGGATGGTGAGTGCTGGATTCCAAATAATCTTGACTGGCTGGCTGTCTATGATGTTCAGAAATATGTTTAGAAGTGGTTGAGGTAACATTATGATCCCGATCCAGATGTGATGCTTCTTTCTCACTGGGTGTCTTTGAAAATTATATTTACAATAAAGAAAAAAAAATCAGTAACAAAATTTAGCAATGCTTAATTCAAAGATTGTGGACTTGCGGAAAGAATTAATTTTATCATTAAATGTTTGTCCCTCCTATACAAATGTCATTTTAGTAATATTTACAGAATCACTAGTCTCTGTGTGAAGTGGAAGGGCATATGATCTAGAAAGATCAATTTTGATTACCTGGCTGTCACGTTCGCTGGTTTCAAATCTTGGAGAAAGAGCTGAACTGAGCACTTTGGTGATGTGGGAACTCAAATCATTTTCACAAATTTGTTTGAAAATCTTATCCTCAAGAGCTAAACATATGAAAAAAAAACCAGTATTATACAATGGAATTGCATATAGATAGGAATTACTTATATGTGATATATTTTTACCCAGATAAGATAGATAAGATAGATGATAGATAGATAGATAGATAGATAGATAGATAGATAGATAGATAGATAGATAGATAGATAGATAGATAGATAGATAGATAGATAGATAGATAGATAGATAGATAGATAGATAGATAGAGATGGAGAGAAATGATATAGATATAAATAGGAATTATTTGAAATAAGATGTGATTTCTCTCTCTCTCTCTCTCTCTCTCTCTCTCTCTCTCTCTCTCTCTCTCTCTCTCTCTCTCTATCTATCTATATATATAGAGGAGAGAGGGAGAGAGAGAGAGAGAGAGAGAGAGAGAGAGAATCTGCAAGATTCTATCAGTGTCACCTTACAATAAAGTGGATTTAGCTCATCTAGTCTTGTTTTGTGTCTGGTTTACCCAGGATGGCTGAAAATTAAGGTTCATAAAGATTTCTTGTCAACAGATATTTAATGATGTGATGCATCAACAGTTTAGCCATGTGAATTTCATACCGTATTTCAAGTAAAGGCAGCTCACCCTTACCTTGCAGAGTCATGAAATCATCAATCTGGTAGACATGATCACTGTCTGGATCAGTAGCAATTAGATCCATTTCTTTTCGAAAATTTTCAAAGTTGGGATCAGTCTTCTGTACCACTCCAATTACAAATATTTCTATTTTGAGCGCATGGGCATCTCTCACCACTAGTTCCAGTTTATGTGGGTCACGTTGATCTGCCTGCCCATCTGTTATTACCACTGCCACTTTTCTAACTCCTTGTCGAGCCATCTGAAATATATCAATGGCTTTGCTGATAGCTGTAGCAGTATATGTGCCTTCCCCATAGTATGGCATTGCATCAACAGCATTTTTCAGATTGTCTTTGATAGGAAATTGCTGCAGCGTGGACACCACCTCCACTTTGAGGCTAAAATTGATGATGCCTATGCGGGTTGTGGCTTGGTTGACTGTGATAGCATCAATCATAGTTTTTACAAACCGTTTAATCCTTTCAAAATTTTCAGGCCCAACACTTTCAGAGCTGTCAATCACAAACACAAGCTCCAAAGGATTTTCTCTGCACTTAACACCACAGCCTGAAATAAGTGGTAGACAGAATAAGAAGTTAAGCAACGTGTTATGTGTATGTGTATGGTTTTCCAAGAACTAATAAACTTAAAATAACATGAGGCATTTGACATATTAGTTGCCCAGAATGAGGCATTTGACATATTAGTTGCCCAGAATTGTGTTTAAAATGGCCAGTCAAATCTTATAAACAAACAAACAGATAAAAGGTGCCTATTTCCCCTCCAATGGATAGTTGAAAAATAGAAAAAAAGCTTAGTCATGTGGGCATGTATTTTTCAGACTCTATTTCAGGGGTGTCAAACTCAAGGCCCAGGGGCCAGATCTGGCCTGCACACTGCTTAGATCTGGCCTATGGGGCCGCCCTGGAAAGTGAAAGATGGGGCCATGGGGCCTCTGCCAAAGAAAATGGAGGTGCATGCAGCTCTCCCGAGCTCTGTTTTTGCTGGTAGAAGGTTGCAGTATCCTATCATAGCCAAAATTCACAAGTTAGAAAAATTGGTGTTCTCTAGTTCAGCAAAGTTCACCACAGAAAAACAATATAGAGTTTCACTTTACAGATTCGTTTTGTATTACAACGATAATTCCCAATTTGAAAAAAGTCCTGTAAATTAATATGCAAAAAATTTACATTTAATTATAATCTCCAATACTTGTTTCTCTGATGATATGCAAGTAGTTATTCTATCAACAATTCCTATAACTGTGCAATTTTTAGACCAAGTAAGGGTATCCATTCTTATTTATAATAACTCTACTAGAATTCTTTTCCTCTTGTACTGTACTCTTTAACACACAAATATTTCTTACATGCTCAGAAAAAAACAGAGATAATCTGGGATGATAGGCCTTAGAAGCTAGAGTGGATTTTGGAACTTTCCATACAAACTATGGCAACCATTTTATGAAAGCATCTAAGTACCTATTATATACTCTACAGTTTGTTAATATAAAGCCCAACATGAAATTTGTCCAGACTTTTGTTTTCATTTTCCTTTCACTCAATAAATTTAATTGCAATATATACTGATAAGATTTACTTTAAATTCTTTAACCAAAAGTGATTTGTACAGTAAAATAATTTCTTTCCTTAAGTAGATCTTACCACATATCTCCATAATCAGTTTGATTATTTCTTCTTTCTGAAAGAGAACAAGACTTTAGTTTGGTCTTTCAGAATTAGAAATTTCACAGGTTTTTTTAAAAAAGTAGTTTTCAGAAAGCATTCTTTTTACAGTAAGTTTAATTGAATCATTGAGGAGACAGGGACAAAAATATGTTCTTTGAATACCCTAACCAGCAAATGACCCATGTAGTCCCTGAATCAGTAAGGCTAACATAACTCTCTCTTAGTAAACTTTAAATATAACTACTCTTTCTTGATTGATTTACCAGAAAATGTAGACTGCCACCACATGGAAGTTTGTTAACAAGGGAGCAGCTAACTGGGCTATTGTATACTTGGAAACAATCGATATATATTATCACTAAACATGGCTCTAATTCTATAATTTGATTTATTCAAATAAATTAGAAATACTGGTAAATTCCAATCTAACACTGTTCAGAATGTGTGTTCTAAGTGAACAGCAATGGTGAGTGAATGAATGAAATACCGTTTCCCTAAAAATAAGCCCTTCCTGAAAATAATTAAACGCAGAGCTGGAAATCAGGTAAGATGGCAAGAGGAGCCCCATCTTGCTCCATGCTCCCCAAAGTAATAAGATCTGCTCAAAAATAAGACCAAGCACTTATTTCAGGGTTCAAAAAAGTATTTTGGGGAAACATGATATTATTTGTATCTGTTGGCATAATACCTGAAAGAGATTATTATTAAGACTTTTTTTCCCCAGAAATTAAGCTGAAATAGCATAGGGGGCTGATTGTACACTTTCTAGTTTCATACCTATTCAAATGAAATACCTAAATTGGGCCAATTCTGGTTTTTAATAAATAATAATATTTTAATGTCAACGAATGACAGATGTACTTACAGTAAGACCAGGTTCACCCTTTTGTCCTGAAAATCCCTAAAATGTAAAACAATGGCACATCATTTCATAGTCTTCTGCAACATACAGTTTGTGTTGTATAATATAAATAAGGATTGGCTCCAGAGTAAGTCAGATGTATTATAGTCCTTTTGATTTCAATATATACTCTTCATATGACTAATCTAGACCCAAGCCAATGTGAAATTTTTAAGTTTTACCCTTGGTCCTTGAGGGCCAGGCTCTCCAATTTCTCCTTTGTTACCTCTCTTTCCCTGCTCTCCCTTCTCTCCATAGTCACCCTAAAAAGACAGAACATTCTTTTAATTACATGAATGAATGACAGGAAGACATATATGAAGTATCTTAATATCTTAATAATCAATGCAAGTTATTATTTTTGATGAATAATGATATTGTTATGCAAATCAAACAAATTGGTTAGAATAAAAGAACTTTATATAAAAGAAATAGGATAAATATAAATAATTTATCATAGCATCTTTCTGCACAGTCTATACAGTACAATTGATATTTAGCTTTTTTATTTAAATCTATTAATTAATTAATAAGTAGTCTTTGTAGGTTTAGCCACAACACAACATTTTTTTACTATGCTCCTTGACTTCCATTATTATTAATGTTTGCACTGTCTCCTTTGCGTGATATTGGTATGTAAAATGATATTTTCCAATCTGATGGCTACTGGGTCATTCTCCAGATTTGCTAGCACAGTTTGGTTGGAACCTTTATTGAATCTTCTGTTGATTGTAGTACTTACACAGATATTCCATCAATTCCTGTAGCCTTCCACTTAGTAATGACCAGTGTGCTGGTCTAACCTCCTTTTTTAATACTAAAGTACATATTGTAAATCAGGAATATAGTTTAATGTATCTTTGACATCTTTATTGTACAGAATGTTATTTGTTTAATTGTTTTTATTCTGCTTTTATTGTTTTTTACAAATAACTCAAGGTGGTAAACATATCCAACACTCCTTCTTCTTCCTATTTTCCCCAAAACAACCACCCTGTGAGGTGGATTGGGCTAAGACATAGTAAGCCTAAAGTTAACCAGCTGGTTTTCATGGCTAAGATGAAGTCATGGTCTTCTGTTGTTTTTTGAATCAGGTACCCACTGCCCATTGGCATTCTTTACTATATTTTCCTAAGGTTGAAACCTCTTTCTGAATTTGAAGAACTTTGGGAAGACTTTCTTTGTTTTTCTGTGTCTGTTTCCATCTTTAACAAAATGAAGAAAGAAAACCTGAAAAAATGAATAACCTGGTTCTTCAGGAAAGCTTCTAGAGATGTGATTGTTTAGCCTAATTTAGAGATAGCATTGCCAACAGAGAGTTAACATAAGTGATGCAATGATTCTAATGCTATCTTTGGCAATTTATAAGTCATTCAGAGCCCATGGGAATCAGCAACATGTAAACCCAAGCAAATAAATAAACTGGTTACTGTAATTGATTACATGATTACATGAAAGAATGTTATGATAAAAGCATAACTATCGTCTTATTCCTCTGTTCCTGGAGACTTTTTGATATGTTTTTTAAGAAACACAATAAAGTTATCCATTATAATCATGGCCCATTGTTTCCAAAGTCTAATGTAGGAGACAAAAATGCTCATTCATTTTTAGAATTCGTTCTAAATAAAAACTGAGGAAGAAATTCTGATTTGTATACAGGTAGTCTTCAATTTACATCCACAATTGAGATGAGAATTTCCATTGCTAAGCAAGATGGTTGTTAAGTAATTTGCACCCATTTTTATGACCTTTTTTGCTATGGTTGTTAAGAAAATCGCTTCAGTTGTTAAGTGAATCATGTAGTCTTTAAATGAATCTGGCTTTGCCCATTGACTTTGTTTGCTGGAAGCCAACTGGACAGGTTGTAAATGATGGTCACATGACTGCCAGGGCATTGCAACCATTGTAAACACATGCCAGATGCCAAGACAGCAAATTTTTATCACATGACTGTGGGGATACTGAGTTAGTTGTAAATATAACAATTGGTTGTGAGTCATATTTTCAGTGGTGTAACTTTGAATGGTCAGTAAATGAATGGTTGTAAGTCAAAGACTACATGTCTACAATTGCCCTTTTAAAACAAAAAACTCTAGGAAAACTATCCTATAATCTGAATTCTGATTCTGAAAACTAATTGAAAAAGTGCCATCAGTTAATAATTAAGATATTCATGAATAAAGTATTTATGAATATTTAATCTAATTGATTGCTAAAGAGAAACCTCTTACCTTTGGACCAGGTAATCCAATTCCTATGGAGCCCTTTGGTCCTGATGAACCTTGAATTCCTTGCTCTCCCTGAGAATAATACATAAGATTAATTCCAAATCTATCTTTGCAAAAGATCTATTTTGTACCATAAAATCAAGCAGGCTAAAGAAATCTTTGCTTTTCAGTATTTATTTAGAAAAAAAGATTTTGTAGATCCTGAAAAGACTGGCCTTCAATTACCATAATGTTTGATCACTGGCTCTGCCAACTGAGCTGATGGAAATTAAGAGCTATATGAAGAGCTATATGTAGTCTTCAGCCTAATTCTACGTCGTTTTATGTTCCAATGAAGTGGTTCAGATTTATATCTCTTGAGCTTGGACGTCTATGTACATATAGCTATATCTGTTAAATAGTTATCTTTATTAAAGTCACAGAAAGCAAACATATAAGAACCTTCTCTGTAGTTAATGTGGTTTGAGTTATTATATTTCTCTGAATAGCACACATTTGAGATCAATTATCTAGGAAACCATTGAGTCAATACAAACAAAAATCAAATAATATTCAGTGTGTGGACTTGTATTTCCAGGGAACAGTTTCATATCTACAGACCGAAGAACTGGAACATAGGTGTTTTATAATGATACAGCTACTTAACAAAAACAAGCAATTTTCTGTTTTCTTTTGAAAAATCTCCAAACAGCTGAATCCTGGGGTTTTAAGAAAATACAAGAAAACCAGAATTCTGATATCCCTTTGGCTAAATGAGACCATTTTTCCGGAAAACTGACAGATGCAAATATCTCTGCATCTGTTGCAAAAAATAAAAATAAAGCTCTGCAGCCAGCTTTCTTGCTTTGGGCTTTTTCAACAATAGTGGCAATATAAGGAGGAATTCTGCCCTTGAGAAATTGTTGAAGAAGTTCTCTTCATCACTATTTTTCTCATTACAAATTTTCTAAAGAAATTAGACAGGCATTTGTGGTCATTTTAGATAATAGTGGAGGCAAAATGGTTTGTATTTCATTTTCACCATTTGGTTTTGGGTTTTAAGAACAAAAGCAAGAGAAAGAATGAGAATGAGAATGAGAGAGAGAGAGAGAGAGAATGAGAATGAAAATGAAAATGAGAATGAGAGAGGGGGGATGGTCTATACCAATATTCAAGCATACATTCAATTAGATCATTATCTTCCCTAATAGTTATAAATCAACTCCACAAAATTAAGATTGTCTAAATTTCAGCAGGTTTTCATTTGCATATGCTAATTTATGGGAAAGTCAATGCTTAGTACTGATTAGAACTTTTAGGGTATCTATTTTTGTCTTTCTTGGTCTTAAATTCATAAAAGAGTATAGATCTGCTGACTTTTCAAATATTGTCAAATAACAGGGCCCAACATCTGCACCTTAAATCATATTGGCTGAATTTGATAGCTCTAATTCAAACACATCTGGGAAGCAACTAGCTCCGAAACCTTGAAACAAGGAATACTTTTACATAGAAGAAGATCTCCTGACAATATTTTTATTGATGCTGGACTATGCTCTAAAAAAGCACAGGGCATCCTATTAAGCTATATTTAAGAATTTAAATTGATATAATTGTGATTGATTTGAGATCTATCAATCACTTGGAGTTTTTAAATTCACAGGAAATGGCAGCAATAAAACAAATACCTATGCAAAACATGAGAGAAATAATCTATTTTCAAAAGCTTCCCTAGCATTAATATTCTTACCTTATTTCCTTGTATGCTGTCTCCTGGAGCACCTGGAGGGCCAGGAAACCCCTTTTGTCCCATAATACCCTATTGAAGAAAAGGGAGAGGAGGTAATAGAAAAAAGAATTTAAAAAATTTCCAAACTTCACTAGAAATCTTCCAGCCAGTTTTGAAAAATAGAAAACCAGAAAAATTTTGATAAATATACAGTGTGATTATATCAAAGGAAAAGTAAATTCTGCTGGTCTATCTTCAGATTTGCATCTGTCAAGCTGCCACCAGCAAGTTTGTGGACCTATCCTGTCCTGTAGGGACAGGGGGTTAGAGAGGGACCCCTTAGATGGCTGAGAGGAACGGGCAGGTTCCTCAGGGCTGGAGGCTTGTCCTCTGCGCCAGCAGAGGTGGATGCAGCAGCCATGGCAGCTGCCCCAAGACGGCAGCAACCGGAACAAAAGGATGTGCAGAAGGAGAAGCGGAGAGCTGAGCAGGGAGTTTTAAAGCCAGGTGAGTGGATTTCTGCCCAGCGAGAACTGCCCGTAAATCCTGGATTACAAAAAGTGTGCCCCGGCTTTAACAGTGGCTGAGAACTATTGGGGTAAAAAGACTCAAAGAAATGCTGGAAGGAAAAGACCTGTTGATGAACAGTGTTAATTATTAACTTCTTGGAAACAACTTCACTACAGATTTGGGTTTTTGGGGGGGAGGGGCTAAATGAGAATGGATTATGTTTGAGAGAGAGGAAGGAGAAGAGGAAATAAATATGCTTTTAAAAGCAAAGACAAAAGACAAATGGGAATGCACAAAATGGTTGTCAGCTGAGAAGGGAAAGTGTAAATTCCAGACTGCTTGTTACTTGACAGAGAAACTTTGTTGCTTGTTACTTAAAGTGGATTATTTTGAGAAAAAACTCAGGAGGCTTGACTTTGGATATATAATCTGTTTATTGGAGGATTTATTGAAGATTAGAAAGAAGAAACTAAATGGAATAATGAAAACTGAACTAATAAGCGTGGCAACAAAGAAAAAGGGTGCGGCAATAAAAGAAGGACATGATGATACCATATATGGAATAGCCAACCCAGAACTAATTTTATAGAATTTAAAACTTTGATGACATTGAAATGGAAAAGAAACATACTTAGACAGATTGGAGAAAGAAAAAAAAAGGAACATATTATGTAACAAGATAACAAAATTCTACAGTTTGATTTAAATGAATGTAATGGTGTCTGGGTGTTTGAAGTTTGAATAATGTTACAAGATACTCTCCTCCTTCTCTTCGTTCTCACTTTGTTTTCTTTTCATTTTTTTTAAATTTTCTCTTTTGTCTTTTTTTCCCCTCTCTACTTTTTCTAATTCTTTTTTCAATCTCTTTTGTTATACTTCTATTCTCTTTCCTTTCTTTATTTTTGTTTCTTTTTTTTCTTTATTCTAACAATTATAAATATTGTTATTATTCTCTCTTTTTCTTTACTATGGGTAATACATTATGAATTGATTTAAAGTTTAAAAATTGAATAAGAAATGGAGGAAAACATAAAGCTGGACAATAACTAAAATAAAATGCTATGAACCAGGTAAACTAATGAAGTTAGAAGTGGAGGGAAGCATGATTCTGGAGAACAGTGAAAGCAAAGCTGTGACCCAGTCTTAGAAATATGGAAGGAATGAAGGAAAGCATCATACTGGAGAACAGTTAAGCAAAGCTGGGAACCAGTTAAAAATTTTAAAAAAAAGAGTTAGGAGTGGAGAAAAGCACGGGCTGGAAAGCAGTTTAAAGTAAAGCTGTGAACCAGCCAATAAATAGAGTTAGGAGTGGAGGAAAGCATACGCTGGGTAAAGCAGAACTGTGAACTAGGCAAAAAATAAAAAGTTAGGAGTGGAAGAAAATATATCTGGAGATCAACTGAAATAAAGTTGTGAACCAGTTAAAAATAGGGGTTGGAGTGGAAGAAAGCAATGCTGGAAAGCAACTATTTGAGTTGTGAACCAGTTTCATAATAGATCTAGGAGGAGTGACGTTGGTGTGTGGTTAAAATTATATTGTGAACCAGCCTAAATAACTAATAAGTAAGTAATAAATAAGTAAGGTTAGAAGTGGAGAAAAGCATCGCTGGAAAGCAGCTGATTAAGTTGTGAACCAGCCAAAAAATAAACTTAGGAGGAAGTGGAGGAGATAATACCAGAGAATAGTTAAGCCAAACTGTGAATCGCTTAAACAAATAGAGATAGAAGTGGTGGAAAATACCGCAGGAAAGTAGCTACTTAAATTATGAACCAGCTAAATTCAGACTTAATTGTACTAGAGAGTAAACAAAATAAAATATTTTGGGAGTAACAAATTATAGATGGAAATGTTGATCGATTTTGAAATGATTTTAAGAGAGGAGGAAAATATTCTTTATCAAGATCATGGATACTAGCTACCATTTAAGAGAAGTAGAATATAGATTTGATGTAATGGGTCTTAGGAATGAGGAATATATATGAAATATTGGTTGTTAAAATGACAAAGATTTGGAATGGTGTTTGTTTGGAAATAATTGTTTAAAATTTTGGGTGATATAGTAGAATGATAAATATTTAGAATTAGATTTTTTCTTCTTTTTCTTTCTTTCTTTTTTAAGATGTAAATAGAAAAATTTAGAACAAAATTGGTTGAGGGAATGTGAGTAATTGTATCTATTTTATACCCGATCAAGTCCTTGCTCTAAAAAGATGTATTTTATGTTGTATGTTTAATAAAATTTTTTTTAAAAACTTTCAAAAAAAATTATTCCTGCCCCAACAGGAATACACACACACACACACACACACACACAAGCACTTACGCACACACAGATGCCAAGTTATATGACAGTCTCTCTCACACAATGATTCTAGGTTCATTTTATTGATTCATAACAATCAATAAAAACAACAGTATAAAAACAAACCAAAATCTTCCCATCAGATACCAGACCATCCATACCGTTGATCCCATAATAAACCCCATCTTAGTTTGATATAACTCTGTGACTTTCTTTTTTGATTTACCTTAGAATCACAAATTAAAAAGGACCTTGAAGACCTCTAATCAGCAGAGGTAAATTCATGCCATTTTGCACAAAGTCCAATCTTTCATTGAAAACTTTTGAGTGATGGAGAATCCACAACTTTAGGAGATAGGATATTCCACTGTTTAATAACTTTAAATATTATTTCAAGTTCTGAGTTCTCTCCGTTAAGCTTCCACCTGCTGGTCCTTGTCCTTTGGTGCTCTGAACAATAAGTCCACACCTTCTTCTGGCTGACCTCCCTTTATACAGTATGTGGGGTGGCTGGTATCATATATGTCCATTTAACCTTTCATTCGTTAGGCTAAACTTACCAAGATCCTTTAACTTCTCATAGCATTTAGCCTCCAAACCCATTATTATCTTTCTTGTTCTACTATACACTCTTTTTAGTCCCACAAAACTATTTTTGTATGGACAAAAATGGGACACAATATTCCTGATGTAGTGTGAGCAGTGTACATAGAACAATATTATCACATCTTCTGATTTTGAAACTGTACTTTTTTATTGATGGAACACAAAACTGCACTGGCTATTTTGAAAGCTGGAGCACATTGCAACTCAGGCTTAATCCATGATTGAGCAGATCTGACCACAGGTATTACTCCTAAGCTCTATCTGGCTTTTCTTATCTGAGTATTTAAAGCTTTCCATCTTTCCATCTTTCCAAGTGCTTTGGTTCCTATTTTGTCCGGTGCTTTCTCTGTCTTTTGTACATATTTCAATATTATGCTCCTTGTAGCAAGACCTTTGTCTGCTTTTTTTGTTCCTTGTAGGCTATTTTGATTTACATTTGATAAAATAATTTTGTTTTCCATTGCCCTAGCAGATGTCAACCCACAGTCCTTAAGTTTAATGTATACACTGTGCATTATCAGAAGGATAAATACCTATACATTCTTACGGTGGAGACTCATATCCTACTAATATCCTGATTATGCTTGAAAGCCACGTCATTCTTTTTAGTTTCCTTGAAATCTTGCATAGTAAGCCTGATCTTTTAGCTCTCTTTGGATTTTATCAAATATGCACATTAGGTAAACAGTTCAACTCACTTGTAATTTTGCACTAGTCACTCCCTCTCAGCACTAACTAACTCACAGAGTTGCTGTTGTGGGGACAAAAAGAAAAAGGATCCCCACATACATCATCTTGAGTTCTTGGAGGAAAAGTAAGTTATAAATCTAACAAATATAACTATTTTCCTCTTTCCACCTCATTACAAATAAGCCATGCTTAATGACCATTCTTTAGTGAATGTTTGAAGCTGCAACACTGAAAAAGTGACTTACAACTGGTCCTTGCATTTATGACTGTCACAGTGTGTCTGCATTCCATTCACAAGATCACAATTTAAGTGCTTGGCAATTATTGCACATTTATAACTGTTGCAGCATCCTGCAGTCACGTGATTGTCACTTATAACCTTTTCAGGTTACAAGGCCACATGATTTCGCATTTATCAATTGCAAGTCATTCACTTAATAACCATTGCAGGAACTACTGTCACTAAGTAGACAATTGTGTTTTGCTTAATGATCACTTCACTTAGCAATGGAGTTGTGGTCCTAATTAGGTTGCAATATGAGGACTGCCTATGTAGTTGTTATGTTTTTCCAGATTACTTCTGTATCTTTTTTCATCTGTGCTTTGTTTTCTTCCTCTTCTAACATACGGTATTGGCAGTTACCTAGATGGGAAATGAAAGTTTCTAGTGCATTCTTCGGGTCAATGTGCTCTATAATCAATGAAATCCATTTTTCTGTGTATAGCCAGAGTTAAACAGAATATTTTAAATCAGTTATGAACAATGCTTTATCATGATCACGTGTGATAGAGGAATGGGAAACTAATAAATCAAATGTAGATATGTGCTGTTGTACAGATGGATTTTGGACTGTTATCACTGGATATGCAAACATTTAAGACATTTATAGTCTGGGAATCCAGACTGGAGAAATTGTCCCAATACAAATGTAGCTGTTTGTAAAAGGATGTAAGTTTAATCCTGTGATGAGTATATCATTTTTCTATAGTAATAGTCATTGTAGTTTGAATTATTTAAATGTGACCTGTATTCTGCATGTGTTTCTTGTTAAATATAGTCAAACATATAAACCTAATTCCTAAGCTACGGTTTTTGGCCAGGATCATCATAGATCAACAATTAGTAAGAAAAACTACTCAAATCAATTTCCTTATACTGTAGCTATCTTTAATTTCGACAATATCTGTCTCTTGCACATTTCTTTTGTTGTTTCTTGAGGGGAAAAATCCAGTAACCCTGACATCTGCTGAGCTTTTCTACTCAGAAATAAAATCATTGTATTTATTTATTTTTAAATTAATACTATACTAGCATAAAATTTGCTGTTCTTATGTTCTCCCTCTATTTTATGCAGGCATCCAAGATATAATGGTGACAACATTTAACAGGTTGTATACACCAACAAGCTGCCTATGGATTGTGCTGGAATAAAAAGGAATATGCTATTTAACTAAGTCTGTCTCTCTTGTAGACTGGGGACAAGTTCATGGAAAGAAATAAGAAAAAGAACTAACTATAAGGGGAAACATTGAAGCTTAAGATTGTTCCTGCCAATATCTTGTCCAGCATGAGCAGGGAGGATTTGGACTAGATGACCTCCAAGGTCCCTTTCAACTCTGTTACTTCAAGAAATCTGAGTATTCATTATTTTTCAAAACAGATGAAAAAAGTGTTGAAACTATAACAATAAAATGGTCAAAGTAGAGTGCTCTGATCTATAAAATATACATTATGATTAAATTTTTCCAAAAGAGCAACAGCTAAGGAGTGAATCAGTATTAAAATTGGAATCATACAATGTTCTCTTTTTCCTACTCTTGAACATTATGAAAAAATTCCTATATTCTTTATGAGAACTTTAGAGTACAAATAATATTGCAAAAGCTGGGCACATTAACTCAAGTTGTTATTGACTATAAATATGAAGTGGTCCTATTTTTTCTGCTGAGGAAGAGCTGAGGCATTGAATTAAGAACTGACCAGAGGGAGAGTGTAAGCCGTAAAGCATCAGGATCAAGCCTGGTAAATGATGTGATTTTTCTCCAAATATTTATTAGAGAGTATCCAAGAGAGTTTGAGGCCCTGTTGAAATGTTTTCCACACCCTCCTCACCTCCATTTACCCAGCAATCAAAAGAACACCTCACTGACCTTTGGCCCAGGTAATCCCACTCCTCTTTGCCCAGGAGGCCCTGGTGGTCCTCGTGCTCCTTGTTCTCCCTAACAGAAAGAAATTAGACAGAAATTATAATCACATATGATACATTTATGAATGATAGGAAGAGAGGGAGTGAGAGAGGGAGGGAGGAGGATATAAGGTAAAGGCAATCTCATTGCAACCTCATAAACCAAGCGTTATTTCAAAGCAAAGCAAATATTAGAAGTAATATATGGCATTTCACTGAAAAAAAAGCAAAGCCAAATATTTCATGTCATTGGGATGTCTAGTGATTTAGAAAAAGGGTTTCAAACTTGGCAACTTTAACGCTGGTGGACTTCAACTCCCAGGATTCCTCAGTCAGCCGTACTTCATAAGGCATCTTATATCAATAAAACAAATAGAAATTGGATCATTCAGATCTAAGTCTCTTCCAGCAGTGCTATTGCGCATTATCCGGGGCCTTTGCAAAGACAAGGTAGAGAAAAATTTCAACTGCAAAAGTCTGTCAGGATTTGGGGATCCAATGCTGAATTCCCCTTTTTGATAACAGAGCTGTGATATGACAGAAAACTGAACTATCTTATGTGCCTTTGACTACCATAGCAAGTCTCAGAGGCTATGCTCTCTGGGAAAAAAATGCTAAATTTATTTGTATTTAATTTCAAAAAGTGTATGCTGCACTTCAAAACCAGATTCTCCAAAGCTATAAGTGCAAGGCTTGGATATTACCATATGCAGCCATCCACCATAGATACCTTGGGAAAAAGTATTCCAAAAATGAAGACCTTGGATCCAAGAAGGTAACTCTGCAAACAGATGAACCTTATGTGTAATATGATACCCTTATTCTGATTTTAGCTCTGTTAACTTTTGGAAAGGTAAATTCCAATATTTGGAAATATTTGGAAAATGGTAATGCGCCATGTGGTAGCCAAATTCAGTTAAAACTCTAATCAGAATAAAATGAAGCTAATTATTTATTATAGAAATAACTTCCAGATGCTTTGTACTATGTCCGCACTCTCTCCATGGTACAGATACTTCATATACTACAATAGCTACTTTAGTGCTTCATAATAGCTGTCCCCTATTTTATGTATTTTCTCTATATTTCTTTTGTCCTGCCTGTTCCAGTTTTTGTTTAATTCAGTGTTTCTCAACTTCAGGGACTTTAAGATCTGTAGACTTCAACTTCTAGAATTCATTAGACACCATGGCAGGATAGGGAGTTGAAATCCACACATCTTAAAATTCTTGAGGTTGAAAATCATTTATTGAAACCAAATGAGTAATGCAGAGGGGGACCCAGTATCCTGTTTTTTGTGTTCTGTCATCACTTCAAACCACTTTTGTCCCACACAGAAACTTTTCATATGCTAAAAACCTCATGATAAATAAAATACCAGGATCAAGATTTGGATTAATTAAGACTATTTGCATTGTGTATTATCTCTACACAGTAGTTCTTTTAATGATTCAAACAAAACAAGAAAACTATATAATACTTCAAAAGAATTTAGCACTGTAACAACTGGTGATGTAGTTTTGTTTGCTGCATTTACTGTGATCACATTTTTCAATGGGATTAAATCTGCAATACATGATGATACTGACCAATTTAAGATAAATATTTTCCACATTGAAATTAGGGATCTGCAATATGACATCATGGGTACCAATCCTTCTCGGTTGTTGTGAGGAAAAGAAACAAGAGAGTATAGATATACCTTGCGTGATACACACACACACACACACACACATAAAGCTGGGATAAAAATATAATATAATTCCAAAGCAAGCAACTTCAAATAGCTTTAGTAAAGGTAACATTTGGATTTCACCACTGCAGGTAATTCTCAATTTACAACCATTCATTTAGTAGCCACTCAGTTACAGCAGTATTGAAAAAAGTGACTTACAATGTGTGCTTGCACTTACAACCATCACAGCATCCCCACAATCACATCATCAAAATTTGGGAACTTGGCAACTAACACGTGTTTATGATGCTTGCAGTGTCTCGGGGTCATCTGGTCTCCAATGTGCAAAGTCAATGTAGGAAGCTGGAGTCTCTTAGCAACCATGAAGATTTGCTTAACAACCACAGCAAAAAAGGTTGTAAAATTGGATATGACTCACATAACAACTGCCCCACTTAGTGATGAATGTTTCAGTTCCAATTGTGTCCATAAATTGAGGACTACCTGTACTCGTGTTGAGATTCTCAATGTGCTAAATGTTACCAGTAGGTGGAGCCAAATGATTCCTAAATTATTCAGATAATTTTGCATCTGAATACATTTGCAGAGTTGCCAAGAATGAGCACACAGGGTGCATATTAAGCTACAATTCTATGACTTCTTGCTTGACAGAAGCTGCTTTCCACTGACATATCTCAAAATCAGTATAAATGATTTTATACTTTAAGGCTGCTTACTATTATATTTTCCCAGCAAGCTTTGCACCAATTTCTTACACAATATACATCCCTTTTGTGTCTTTTTGCATGCCTGGAGTCGCTCTTCCCTGGATCTATAAAATGCAGCCATAGTAAAGTCATGACTCAGTGAGCAGTCACATCTGCGAACCCCAGAATTCCACCAACAACCCCCTTGGGCACTGAACCCTCTTTGTCAGAAATCTTCAAAAAGAGAAGTTCTCTATCCATTTCTTGTATCTCTACCATATTGTTATATTATATCTATTTTCATTTACACAGAGATTCCCTTCATTCCATAAGCAGGGCAGTGGAAGGAGGATGGGAATGACAAAGGAGCAGAGGATGGGAATGACATGGAGCAGAGGGAGCAAAACATCATTCCCATTTTGTCTAGCAGAACCAGCGAAATCTGGACTGTGCAGCCTCTTCAACTAGAGTTGATAGATCTGATCTAGCCCTGCGTAAAGAACTAGAATTAGGATACCTTCTTAAGTAACATGAAAAAAGAGGAAGTGTATTTCCATTTTGCTTTTCATTGGATATTGTTTTTTTTAAATCTTATTTTTCATTGTTAATTTTTTATTATTTAACTTAACTTTTTATTATTTATTTAATAATAATTATTATTATCAAGTTTGGAATAGAATGTATAAGTGGCTAGACAACAGAAGGCAAAACAAGAAATAGGAATTTTAAATTAGCATTGATTAAACATTAACCAAAGTTACCAACTATTATTACATTTAAATTATTGATTATAATGTAAATATAATGTAGATATGAGTAACTAGTATAATTGTTATTATATCATTATAGTTGTTATAATCAATAGAAAGGCAATGTAGAAGAGCGAATTATAAAAGCAGAATATATATGTTGATAGGTTTTTGTTGTTGTTTTTTGTTTGTAAAGGTGAAAAATGTTTAATAAAAACTATTTTTAAAAAAATTATAGGCCCCCAACTCCAAAAGACTGAATGACTTACACAAAAGAGCTATAAAATCAACTATAGATGATTTTCCCCTAGGGAATAGCAGCCAGACTTTGTCCTCCACCATCAGATACAAAAACAGACAAAAATGAGTGATGATGAGAATGTTTTGAATGCTTTATAATAAAGAAAATAGCAACATTTAAAATAAATAAGAAAACAGCATAGTGGATAAATTTATAGTCCATGTATAAATGCATGTAGATGCATGTAGTTATCAGAACAATTAAGTAGCTGGGTCCAAATATTAAAATTCCACCCACTGCATTCCATACTGCCAGCCCCCCACTATTAGCACTAGAGGTTGAAGAACTGTGGTTCTTATGCTTTTCATACATTACATCCTAAGCCCAGTAACTTATCCCCAGATTTAGATGCAGCAGAGAGCATTCCATCATAATTGCTGATCCCTTTCTTCTGGTAGAAACATATTTTGAGTCAGTCCAGCAGTCCTGAATAGTTAGTAACTGTGAGATTAATAGGATGCCTGGAGTGAAGAACAGCCAGTCTGCTCTTTTTGGGAGTTCAGCCAGAACCTGAGTGGTCACAATTTAAAAAGACATTCTTTCAGCAGCTGGTCTAGCATATCTCCAAGGAACGATGTTGGTGGTATAGGTCTTTGATATGGTTTATAGGCAGAATACTGTAGAGCCTCTACCACTACAGTGCTATTTAAGCTGCCATTCCTTGAAAGTTATGCATTTTATTTTCATTTGTGATTACAACTATGCTCCTTTAGTGTGTACCATGCCTCGACAACAAGGCGGTGCCCATTCAGTTCATGCATCCCACAGGCAATTTGGTGTGAATTGAGTCTCTGTTACATCAAATTCCAGTTCTCTGCTGGATACTTCTGTGAGCCATTTCTCAAGCCAAGAAAACAGAGCCCTAACTGATCTTCAGGAACATTCTTACACTGCAAAATTTAGTGGCATTCTAGCTTGACTTGTATGCAAATTTATTAATGGGGGCTTTTCAGTTAAAGAAAGCTATTTTAAGTATCTGGAAATTAAAGCAGTGCAGTTTAAATTAAAAATTATGTTAGTCTCAAAAAAGATTTGTTGGATTTTTGTCCTTACACAATGTCAATAGTGAGAGAAGAAAAACAATATCCATGTGAAAAAAAGAATAGCAATAAGTATTTTTGATTATGATGATGATGTACTATTTCATGGAGAAAAATATCCATATCTGAGCGCAAAATGAGATACACAGTCTTGCAAGCTTTTAAATTTTGCAGAACTTCATTAATCAAAATACTACAAAATCAGGAGATAGGGAAAAAGTATTAAAATCTAAAACCTAGCCTGGATACTTCAACTATGTGGTATGCAGTTTAAAATCTGTAATCCTGATATAAAAAGTTTTGCCTTATAGTCTATGTACAGTGAGGCCACTGGTGTTGCTGTCCTAGTGGAAGGCAACATGGAATACTCTTTTCAGACCAGCAACTGGGGATTCCTAGGCAATATTCTAATACAATATTTCTGAAACTTGATAACTTTAAGCTGCATGGATCTCAGTTCCTAGAATTCCTCAACCAGCCAGCTAGTCCTATAACTCTGGATTCAGTTTTCTTCCTGCTTTCTGAAGGTAGGGTACCTTCAAAGGCAGACCTAAATAGAAGAAAGCCTGCCCTCACATGTTCTTCTCCATGCAGAAGGAGACAAGCTCTGTCTTCTCATGCATGAGAGAGAAAAACCTGCCTTTCTGAAGACAACAAGGCAAGACACAAGCCAGGCATTTGATCTTGATGGTCTCAAAGTTAACTCAGACTTCTATCCTTCCAATGTGGGTAAAATGAGGACCCAGATTGTTGGGGGCAATATGCTGACTCTGTAAACCACTTAGAGAGTGGTTTAAATCACATAATGCTTTGCAATAATGCTGCAAAGCATTATGAAGCAGTAGCAGAATCAAGAAGGCTCAGGCAAACTTCGGGGGAAGACCCATAAGAGCCAGTTTGATCTAGTGGCTGAGACAGAGAGCTAAAAAGACAAAGACCAGTCCCACCTTAGCCACGAAAACCATCTGAGTGACTTTGGATCAGTCACTCTTTCTCATTCTAGTCTAGCTCACAGCTGTTGTGAGGAAAACAGAAGGAGGAAAATGTATTGGACATGTTCACTACCTTGATTTATTTATAAAAATAATATAGCAAGATACAAACAAAAAAATAAATAAAACCAGGCAGGAACCCACTTTCCCACACTATGGGGTGAATGCTGTGCCTCAAACAAGAAGAATAATCCACAAGCAAAATGAAGAGTTAATTAGTAAAGATGGCAAGGGAGAAGAGACTTTGCATAAGAGTAGTAAGATTAAGCTTTTATGCCGATATTTCTTTTGGTCTGTAATAAGAGACATGAAGAAAATGTTGCAGCATAGAAATCTCTAGATTGACTAGATCCCTAGATTCATGCCATTTCCAACATGAGGTATAAAATGATGTGATGAGAAATATAGCCCTGAGGTTGAAAAAAGTCAAAATAGGCAATGCTGGGCTACAAGGGCAAACCGATCAATTTGACTCATGAAAGACATCCCATCCGTTGGCAAAAAAGACAGAGTACTTTTTTCAATTCTTTTTTCCCTGTCTTTCTTGCAGTTATGCTACATTCTAGTCTCAAAGGCAATAGGTGTGCTTTAGTTTAGTGTTTCTCAATCTTGGCCAACTATAAAATGTGTGAACTTCCTCCCAGTTCCCAGACTATCTCAGGCTGATTGGGGAATTCTAGGAAGTCCACATATCTTACAGTAGCCAGAAACACTGCTTTAGCATCTTGGTACAGATCATAGATAAAACTGTTCATATAATTGCAATAACATATAATACAATTTCATTCCTCCCCCAGGTAACCTCTCCTTCATATATGGGTTTTCTTTATAATACAATGTGTGTAGTGCTTTTTAAAGTATATTAATATCAACAGCTTTCCTTGATGCGAATTATATTCATACAGCTAAAGGCAAATCACATTTGAGAGAATGTTCTAAATTACAAGAACATGAAAACTTAAAATATTTATCTTTTAGAGACAGAGTTTACTCTCAGATTTAGATCTTGCAAAAATACCAGTCTACTCAGAGAGTTTTTAATTTTTCTAAAATTTGCTGAGAACTTCACTTGTAGCACCAAAAACATGGAACTGAATAGTAAATGGTAGCTAGACAAATGCAATTTGTGTTTGTCACCACAAATAACGGCAAGTCTTTGCTGGGTATAATTAATAGGTCTAATTCCCAATGACATGACACTGTTAGAATGCTAATTTGCCACAAAGAACTGTAGAAATCCATTCAAATATTACAAGAGAATGAAAGGCCAAATAGCTTTACAGCTGCCAAAAAATGCTGTAGAACAATTTTTCTCTTAGCAACTCTAAAATGTGTAGATTTTAATTCCCAGATTCTGGGAGTTGAAGTCCATGCATCTTAGAGCTGATCAAATTGAGAAACACTGCTGTAGAATTCTATTAATTACATCTGAATATTCTGATTCTTTTACAAAGAGATATATTTATTAGTCAAAGATTCCATTGAATTGTCTATAACTTATAAAAGATGCTTTCTCAGAACAGTATTGAAATTTATAAGGACATATATTTCAAAAGTTAAATAAGACTGCTGCATTTGTACCTTTTGACCTGGATCACCGGCTCCTTTAAGGCCTCTTGGTCCTGGAAAGCCAGGCAATCCTTGAGATCCCTAGCAGAGTTAAAAAACAGGCAAATTAGTTTTACAGAACAATAGAGAACAAAGGTTGGATTAGATATTGTATGAGTGGGAATGTTTCCTTGAATTGGAGGCATTGGTTGCCGGTGGACTACTGGGTGTGTTTCAAGGTGTTGGTAATCACCTTTAAAGCGCTCCATGGCTTAGGACCAGGGTACTTATGGGACTGCCTTCTGCCACCAATTGCCTCCCACCGGCCTGTTTGCTCCCACAAAGAGGGCCTCCTCAGGGTGCCGTTAGCCGGACAATGCCGGCTGGCAACCCCCAGGGGGAGAGCCTTCTCTGTGGCAGCTCCCACCCTCTGGAACGATCTTCCTCCAGAGTTGAGAACGATCTCTGACCTCCGGATTTTTCGTCGGGCCTTAAAAACATATTTTTTTCAGCTCGCTGGCTTGGCCTGATCCCTGCTAAATTTTTTAGAGTTTTTAGAGTTGATATCTATTTTAAATTAATTTTTGTTTTAATCATCAGCTAAATTTATATTTGCTCTTTTTACTATATTTTTAACTTTTGTGTACTCTGTTTTTATTTGGCTGATCACCGCCCTGAGTCCGCAAGGAGAAGGGCAGTATATAAGTCTAAATAATAAATAAATAAATAAATAAATTCAGGAGAAGGGGACACTTTACAGGTAAAAGAGCCCAAATTCAATTCCTGGTGTCTCCAGGAAAATCTGGGGGAAAGCCTGGGGAGAGAGGACTGTGAGTAATATGTTTGATCCAGATTGTTGGGGCAATATGCCACAATGGCAGTTTACCATTAAGACCTAATATGATTTGTTTATTTTTGGCTTAACATAATGTGCACACAAAGCAACTTTTAGTTTTTCAACAACAAACCGTGATTAAAAATCGTGACTCAGTATTATATGTGCTCACAGCCTGTATAAGGCTGTAATATAATCTTCTTATAGCATTGTTTTTATAGCAACAACAAACCAGAGGTGGGTTTCAGCAGGTTCTGACCAGTTCTGGAGAACCAGTAACGGGAATTTTGAGTAGTTCGGAGAACTGATAGTAAAATTTCTGACTGGCCCCGCCCTCATCTATTGTCTGCCTCCCAAATCCCAGATGATTGGGAGGAAATGGGGATTTTGCAGTAACCTTCCCCTGGAGTGGGGTGGGAATGGAGATTTTACAGTATTCTTCCCCTGCCACGCCCACCAAGCCATGTCATGCCCATCAAGCCACACCCACAGAACCGGTAGTAAAAACTTTTGAAACCCACCATTGCAGCGAACCATGATTAAAAATCATGGCTCAGTATTATTTATTTATTTATTCATTATTTGGACTTATATGCCGCCCTATCTCCAAAAGGACTCAGGGCGGCTCACAACATAGAATACATACAATCCAATCCTTCCTTTTCAAAGTACCCAATAAAATAAAATGATGAAAACCATTAAAATCCCCTCTAAAACGCCTTCCAAGCCATCCAGGCGAAAGAGCCATGTTTTAAGGCCACAGCAGAAAGAGTGAAGGTCAGGGGCCACCCGGAGCCCCAGGGGGAGCTGATTCCACAGGGTAGGTGTGCTTCCTAGGGGTCGGCTGCCAACATTGTCTGGCTGATGGTACCCCAAGGAGGCCCTCCCTGTGGGAATGCACCGGGCGATGGAGAGCTGTCGCTGGCCGCAGATGGTCCGCCAAATATCCCGGGTCTAAGCTATGTAGAGCTTTATAGGTGATTACAAGCACCTTGAATCTCACCCAGAGGCAACTGGTAGCCAATGCAGGTCCCACAGGAGGGGTGTAAGATGAGAGTGTCGGGGCATTCCCATCACTACTCGCGCGGCTGCATTTGCACCAGCTGAAGCCTCCGAGTGGTCTTCAGGGGCAGCCCCTGTACAGCGCGTTGCAGTAGTCGATCCGGGAGATGACGACCGCATGAGTGACTATGCGTAGGGCATCACAGTCCAAGTAGGGGCGCAACTGGCGCACCAGACAAATCTGGGCAAATGCCCCCCTGGTCACGGTCGCAACATGATCTTCCAGAGTCAGCTGTGAATCCAGGAGGATGCCTAAGTTGCGCGCCCTATCAACAGGAGGCAACACCTCACCCCCTATAACTAGCGATGGAATATTCCCCTGGAACCAAGATGCCAGTACCCACAGCCACTCTGACTTGGCAGGGTTCAGCTGAAGCCTGTTCCTTCCCATCCAGAGCCGCATCACTTCCAGGCACCGGGACATCACGTCGGGTGCATCACTGGACTGATTTGGGGTGGATATAAAAAGTTGGGTATCATCAGCATACTGATGATACCCCATCCCAGAACCATGGATGATCTCCCCCAGAGGCTTCATATAGATGTTGAACAGAAGGGGAGAGAGGACCGACCCCTGAGGAGCTCCACAAGTGAGGGGCCTCGGGGCAGACCTCTGTCCCGCCAACACCGCTTGTGAATGCCCAGAGAGGTAGGAAGAGAACCACCGTAGGACAGTGCCTCCCACTCCCAACCCCTAAAGGCGTCGCAGTAGGATACCATGATCGATGGTATCAAAAGCCGCTGAGAGATCTAATGGGACCAGGACAGAGGAATATCCCTTGTGTTTCATCCAGTGCGAATGGGAGCTGATGTGCCATCACATCATTTAACAACCTTCGTGTCAGCACTAGAGTAAAATGACCTCAGAACCTGACACTTCGCAATAAAGCGAAAGTTGGAGGCAGGATAAAAGTTATTCAAAATAGCTGGATCCAAGGGAGGTTTCTTGAGGAGGGGTCTCACTACTGCCTCCTTCAAAGTGGCCGGGAAACTCCCCTCACCTAAGGAGGCAGTAATCACTGCCTGGATCCAGCCACGTGTAACCTCCTGGGCCAAATAAATGAGCCAGGAGAGACTTGGGTCTGACAAACACATGGTGGTACTCAGCTTCCCCATGATCCTGTCCATTTCCTTGGGAGTAACAGGATCAAACTCATCCCAAATCACTAGTCCCATCACCACCTCCTCAGCCAACCCTGCCCAGTCGGAGTCTAGCCCATCCCGAATCTGAGCAATCTTATTCCATAGCTGTTGACTATACTCCTCGGCCATCCCCACATAGGGTCATCCCCCGCTCCCTGATTCAAAAGGGAGCGGGACACCCTAAACAGGCTGGCCAGGCGATTATTTGCAGACGTGATGAGGGCGGAGTAGTGAACACACTTCGCTGCCTCTATCGCCACCAGTTAAGGAGTGAAGGATCTCAACTGTGCTTGGTCAGACTCGGAACGGCTGGATCTCCAACAGCTTTCCAGGTCTCTCCTCTGACGCTTCATCACCCGGAGCTCCTCAGTAAACCAAGGGGCCAACCGGGATCTGCGTCGGGTCAGAGGTCGCAAAGGCACGACCCAGTCGAGAGTCCCGGTATCTGCTTTCTCTCAGGCATCCACCAGAATCTCGACCGGGGCATGGGAAAGAGAGAGAGGTATAGTCCCAAGCTCCGTCTGGAACTGCTCAGGGTCTATTAGGGACCTGTGGCGGAAACAGGTGGTCAGTTCCGCCTCCCCGCGGTGGGGGGCAGCATAATGGAAGCCGAGCCTAAGGACATAGTGATCGGTCCATGACAGGGGGTAGATAACTGGCATACCCCCACCAAACTCACTCTGCCACTGCTCTGAGATAAAAACTAGAACGGGAGTGTGTCCCCCCTCCAATGAGTCGGGGCCTGTATTATCTGGGTCAGTCCATGGCTGTCATGGAAACCATGAACTCCGGGCAGCTTCCGACACCTCCCCCATGTATGTATGTATATAGAGTATGTATGTATGTATGTATGTAATTTAAAACATTAACAACTCCATTTATTATCCTTAAATGCCAGACAAGAATGTACAAATGAAATTACACTTACTGGTGGACCAGGAAAGCCATCTCCCTTGGCCCCTGGTGGTCCCTGAGGTCCAATAACACCTGGAGCACCCTGAACACAAATCATAAGCATTAATATAAATTCACTAACACTGAAATGTCATACTTTAATTGGCAACATATTGTGTCATAGTATAGAAAGCTGTGCCTCTATGGAGTACACAGGAAGGAAGGTGTAACTTCTTATTGAACAATGCTATTGGGAAAAGCATGTGAGATTCTGATGCAATAAATGCATTCTTGAATCTGAGAGTGCACAATCATGTATGGCATTGGATCAATAATCTCCTAAATTATTTGGGAATCCACAGAAATTTTAGAAGTGTTACAATAAAGCAGGGCTGTCAAACTCATTTCACTGAAGGCTGCATCAGGGTTGTGTTTGACCTCAAGGGGGCCAGAGCGAGTGTGGCCAGCTCGACATTACTTGTGTCGGAGCACCTGTTGTGCCAAAAAAAAAAACAGGCTCCTGAGCTCTGTTTTCAGCTCCAATGGTCTCCTGCAACCCTCTGCCAGTGAAAATGGAGTTTGGGAGGGTTTTCATTGGCAGAGGCACTGCAGGCCAGTCCTTCATTGTTTTCAGGGTGGCCCTGCAGGCCAGATCTAAGACTCCTGCAAGCCAGATCCAGCCCCTGGGCCTTGAGTTTGATACCCCTGCAATAAATTATATCAGAAGTGTCACCATCTGTCACTTCCAGAAGCCTGTCAAATGTTGCTGCCAAATTATGTTAATGGTATTTCAAGGAATAAAACAATTAAATATCAATCATATCAACAATATTAAATGCAATAAATTGGTTTCTTGTATTTAAATTACATTAGATCACGTTTAGTTTTTGTCCTATTCTTGCTTATATTTTGAAGAGATATTATTAGTTAAAAAATGATAGAATACTGGAAAAGGTATTTTCCAAGAAAGGTAGAGAAAGACAAAATTCATATTGAATGTACCAAAGAATCCCTTTTGAAGTCTGCCAATCTTTCATATATTAAACAATTTCTTATTAATTCTCTTAGCGAAGAAGGAAACTTAGGGCAAAATCTCTGTATTCTGACTTCCAAGGTCTTGTGAAAGACAGAGTTGCCAAACATATGTTTTTACTTTGTGAACATCCTATTCTTAAAAACTGAGTATTTTGTCCAATAACTTCCTCCTGAGGTTAGAACAACAGTTTTTTGGAAATTGTGCTTTTTATTCTCCAACACAAGGTCAGAATACCTCACTGAATGTAGACAGTGTCATTTCAAGTGTGTGCAAGATCAAAAGTTTAAGTGTTCCACTTTTCTACATCTCTACAAATAAAGCTATTGCGTTCTCCTGCAATAGAGTATATGCACCATAGTGCAATATAAGGATTTATTTTAATCATGCTACTTCTAAAAGCTTTCCAAATAGAGAGGAGTATATATCCTATTCGTCCTAGCAGAGTATGGCATCAAAATTACATATGTAATAGCTGAATTTTGCTTAGTAGCTATGAGGGTAACTTCTCAGACTCTGTCTGACAAAGGAGAATACCTTTCGAATTCCCTGAAACTGCTAACAAATTTTCTACTGTAGGTCTAGGATGGTAATAAATAACATACATACTTGAGATGTAGGACACAGAGGCATTAAGGATGAAAAGACATTTATTTCTGGTCTTTGTTACAAGTATTCATTTTAATTTTGTTTCATTCATTAGCTTATCAGCCTATGAATTTTGTTAAATACTGTGTAGATTTTTTTTTCAAAAATACAAGAGAATCCACATTGTGAAATAACAGTGTGAATGTGTATGAGAAACTGGAAGCTAAGTTAAACAATATTGATGGAACAACCTAAGTGAATAGGAAATTTGAAAGTTTGATTTGCTTTCTAGTTTCATTGTATTATTTATTGTATTCATGTAGTATGATTATCCTGAATAAAGCAATATTTTAGACTCAAATTTATAATCAACCATATGCTGCATCAAGCTGGTAAATATTTCAGAAATGTCAGGAAATGGAATCACTCTTAAGTACTTAAGAATAAGAATAACATTGAGTTGTAAGTTTTGAAATAGAAGACAGTACTTCACTAAGCAAGTGGCTAAAGCTGTCCAAAAGGGGAAGAAGATACTAGATATATCACCAGATATTAAGTAGATATTTCCTTTCACCACTCACTGATCTTAAGCCATATTGATTTATTTATTACCTTAGGTCCCATAATTGTATGCCCAGGACTTCCATCATTACCAGGAGGGCCTGGGTATCCTTGTTCACCCTAAACATAGAAATATGAATAAATTAAAACAATTGCATTATGTCTGATTTTTTTTTTAAGAAAATGACTTGGTATTGCTTTGAACAATTTTGATGAGTTGTTTCAAGCTATGACTAGGAGAAGCTCCATCCACCAATTATGACAATTCCAAAACTACAAATAAAAATAATTTATTTCATATGTTTTATACCCTCCTGCTACCTGCAGATACTAATCCCGCTTCAACGACGTTGACAGTTCTGCACAGAAGTTTAAAATCCATTAGATATTTGTTGTGCCTCAAACTAGTCTTAATAACCATTTAGTTTTATATTTAAGAGTACCTTGCACTGTGATAGATTTAGTTAGCTATATACTGATTTCTATGTTCCCCTGCATCCCTTATGTTTTATTTCCCCTTCAGATTCTTTTAATCTCTTATTTTCACATACATATATGAAAAATGCTTGTGTTGCATTTCTCTTACAACCTTCTTTATTATTTTTTATTATTTTTATGGTGCAATACTAGGAAAATGGTCCATACATTTGATGAAGGGGACCGTAATCTCTTAAAACATATGCCATTACACAGTTATTTTTTTAAAGTGAGGGATCCTTAGTGCTCTCTGAGCTTGATTGTTTTCTTGCAGACACTGTTAATCACTGTCTAACACTGATGATGTTACCTAGTTTGAGTAACGAAATGTCTGTAAGAAAACAACCAAGCTCAGAAAGCACTAAGGACTCTCTCTTTCAACCCTGAGCTACAAATATTCTCCTTTTTTGGTATTTTTTAAAGTATCAACTTTTTTTTATTTTTGCGGTAAACTACTAATGCTTATTTTTTTAGCAGTTCCTGTTTTCAGATGTAACGGTATATGGAAATGTCCTTGAGACATGGAAGGGAAAGCTGCATGTAAAAAAATGTCTCAGCCCAAAGAAGGAACAAGAGTGTGGGAAAGAGTCCCTTCCTAGTTTTCAAAGGGATACTCCCTAGTTTTCTTCCAAATAAGAAGAAAGGGGAGAAATATTTCCCACTTGGCAAGATTCTGTCACTGTAGCCTTAGAATAAAAATAGAGTTAATACTCCTGGTTGTGCTTCTTGCCTCTACTTCCATGCAGGGCTAATATCAATTAAGTATTCTTCCTATGAACAGCCAATAGATTATTTACCTTGGGGCCAGGTAGTCCACGTATTGAAGGTCCTGGAGAACCAATGTCACCTTTGATTCCAGATTCTCCCTAAAAGAAAACAATCCATTTATGTACTTGGATATCAACACATTTTTTATTTGTATTTTAAGCACTCAATGAAAATAAAACTCTGTCTTTCAGTTCTCTATAGATTCTTTTTATTAGTGCAGAATTAAGTCAGCTGATATTATAGTGGTCTGTAATATTTCAAACATACTATAAAATGTATGAAAACATGCAGCATTTCAGATTCAAAGGCAAAAAGTGCTTTTGGAGATATGACTCTGCTTATATAATACCTGTCTACTGTTCCTGTCTTTTTTCCCTGGAAAAACATGATCTGAAATCAGAAGCTGCAGAAGTTTCTAAGTATGCATACTCTAAAATATTTTTTCACCTTTAAATCCAAATCACAGTGCAGCCTAAAGTCAATGGAACTCAATTTATCATAATTGTCTGCCTTTATGTTATTGGTTCTTTTATCATAAATACTACTGAATCAGAATAATAAGCAGAATATTACAAGTCATCTCAAAATTCTGAATTAAGACATTTAGATTGCAGTTATTCCTCCCTTAGACCTATATAAAGCAGCCAACATTCAACAGACATATTTTAATTCCATCTTTTCCTTTTTGTTCATTCATAAGTTAAGAAACTCATTTGTAGGATACGTCTTAGTGATATTATATCTATAAGACTGATCTTTGCTCTTACTTTGAGATTTATGAGTTTTTGAAATCCTTGAACTAGTATCCAGTTTATTCTAAGCAACTACAATGATAGCAGTGGAATTATGCAGACTTTCATGATTTGTTAATCAATATATGTTTTATCAGCCTTTTCCAGAAAGATGTTCTCCAGATCTGCTGGACTATAACTTACATTCCCCAACAGACATGTTATCTTTAATCATTGAAGGTTATATAAAAAGTGCATTATATGAATTGTATTTAATAATCAGCATGCAGAATATTGAATGCCATTATACAGTAACAATTGAGAAATGCACCAAACATACCTTTGGTCCCGGAGGGCCTGGAACACCTCGTGGTCCATCTAATCCTTGGGCACCTTTCTGACCATCTTCACCCTGATTTTTTTTTAAAAAAAGAAAAGCAATATTAGCATACAGAAGTTTCCACCTAATCTGAATTGACAACTTCTATTTAAGAATATTTTTAGAACAGAGTCATGCTATGGAGGCAAAAATCTGTGAATATGTGATGGAGGTTTTATATGCTTAAATTCTATGTTCAAATATTTAAAAGGGTCCAACGTCTTTAGCAAACTATTTTGCTAGTTTCATGAATCTGTTTCAACATATTGTTCCTTTGCCCTGCAGATTAGGTTTATTAAACCCTATATAGGATCTAATAAAACCTAATACATTTAAATATCTTCTTTCTTTATGTAGTTCAACATATAAAGCAACAAATACAATAAAATCTGCTTTACATTTAGCCTGACTCTTGGTACTTTTATGGGCATTAATAGCAATACGGAAGTTGTTTGCCACTGCTTTTTTCCAATTTAGTTTTAAGATCCTGGCTCAGCAACTTTATCACTATCCCTTTGCTTAATAGTCTGCTTGATAAAGAATCAATGAACGCAGGTTGTGACAAAATGAAGTATGACAGATATTTGGTAGATTTTTTCATGCAAAATATAGCTTAAATTTGTGACCTGTGATTATAACTTTTGGCAACTGATATTTGCATGGAACAATTCTATTTCTCAGATGATACTATGCATTATAATGATTCTTGAAAAGGTCTTGTAATACAAAGGATTTTTTCTCTCTCTCCAAGTCTAATTGATATGGAAAAACGTCAGCAAGCATGTCTGAGCTACAAATTGGAGATTCTTTAAAATGGCAGCACCTTTCTCGGTCATACTTTGTCATCTTAGTTCTATTACAATGATGGCAACTTTTTGTTCACAAGTTTTTTTGTATAAAATACAAATATAGGAAATATTTAAGCTTTGAAGCATTTTTGAAAAAACATCGCCTTGAATAAAAACGCTGTGTGGCTTTATTCCTTTTTATTTTTATATCTCTGCCTTACTACACAATTACAAAACAAATAAATTAAATCAAAAAGTTTTTGGCAGCAAATAAGGAGCTGGTTAGAAGAGATATTATTGTTCAAAATAGAAGTTAAACCGGAAGTTTTCTTACTGGGCATGACAGATGGCGAATATGTCAAAAATGTAACCTATTTAATATTGCATATACTTACTGCGGCAAGACTAGCATTTGCTCAAAAATGGAAGTGTAAAGAAATACCCTCAGAAGAAGAAGTAATACACACAATTTATAGCTGTGCAGAGATGGACAGACTTACTTTAGAACTCAAAGACAAAAGTGAATCACAATACTATGAAGTCTGGAATAAATTTTATAATTGGTTAGATAAGAGGAAGAATGCCAAAAACAAGGGATAATGAATGTCTGGAAATATATATATTAGTGTATATCAAAATATCAATGTACACTGAATTTGTGAATGTAATATAGGTTTATTACATGCATAGCTGTTTAGGAAGTAAAATACTATATACTTGATATATGCTATAAAAGCCGAAGTGGCGCAGTGATTAGAGTGCTGTACTGCAGCTACTTCAGCTGACTGCTAGTTCAGCAAAACAGCAGATCAAATCTCACCAGCTCAAGGTTGACTCACCCTTCCATCCTTCCAAGGTGGGTAAAATGAAGACCCAGATTGTTGGGGGCAATATGCTATTTAGTATACTGTCTTTGGTGTAAGCCGCCCAGAGTCCTCGGAGAGTGGGCAGCATAAAAATATGAATATGAATAATAATATTAATAATAATAATAATAATAATAATAATAATAATAATAATAATAATAATAATAATAATAATAATAATAATAATAATAATAATAATAATAGCAACCCAGATGAACCAGATCCTAAATACACCTGAAAATGATGAATGGATGACAACTGGAAGGACATTTTTGATCCAAAAAGATAAAGAAAAAGGAAAGAACCCTGGAAACTATAGGCCAGTTACCTGTTTGCCAACAACATACAAGCTTTTTACTGGTATCATTGCAAATCAAATCTATGGATACCTGGAAAGAAATAACTTGCTTCTTGTAGAACAGAAAGGATGCTGCAAAAAACTCAAGAGGAACAAAGGATCAATTGCTGATTGACAAGCTAATCCTAAAGAACTCAAGAAAAGATGAACCAACCTGTTCATGGCTTGGATAGATTATAAGAAAGCATTTGATTCAGTTCCCCATAGCTGGATCAAGAAATGCCTGGAAATCTTCGGCATCAGCAGCAACATACAAAAATTCATGGAATCTTCAATGAACCTCTGGAAAATGAAACTTATGTCTAATGAAGAAGAACTGGGTGAAGTTAAAATTAAACGAGGCATTTTCCATGGCGATTCCCTTTCACCCCTACTTTTTATACTCTCAATGCTACCACTGACAATCATTTTGAAGAAGATGAACTGTGGATACGAACTTGCAAAGAAAGGACAGAAAATCTCACACTTGATGTACATGGATGATTTGAAGCTGTTTGGTAAAACAAAAACTGAACTGAATTTATTAATTGAAAACACAAAAGAATTCAGCCAAGACATTGGTATGCAGTTTGGAATTGACAAATATGCAACAATAGTAACCACAGCAGGTAAGATCATAGAAGAGGATGGAATAGAACTAGAGAATGAAGAAATGATAAAGGCAGTAAAATCAGAAGAAGGCTACAAGTACTTGGAGATTTTAGAGGCCTCTGACTTAATGTATAATACAGTCAAGGAATTAACTTCAGCCAAGTACATTCGGCGAATTCGTAAGATATTAATGTCCAAATTGAATGGAGGAAACATCATAAAAGCCATAAATACTTGGGCTATACCTGTGATTCAATACTCTGCAGAAATAATTGACTGGACCCAGATGGAGTTAGACAATTTGGACAGAAAAACAAGGAAGCTTATGACAATGAATCATGCCTTGCACCCTAAAAGTGATGTTGACCGATTATATTTACCAAGAGCAGATGGTGGTCGAGGACTCCTACAAGTAAAGCAGACTGTGGAAGAAGAAAAATGTAGTTTGAATGATTACATCCAAAAAAGTGCAGAACCAATAATTAAGGAAGTAAATAAAGGAGGCCTTTTAAAGACAACTAAAACAAAAGCAGAATATAAGAAAGAAGTAATTGAGCAGTGAGTTGAAAATTGGAAAAGCAAAGCTCTGCATGGCCAATACTTGAAAAGTATTGAAGGCAAAGGTGACCAGAAACCAACTTGGAACTGGTTAAGATCAGGAGTACTAAAAAAAGAAACAGAAAGCTTTATTTTGGCAGCTCAAGAACAAGCCCTAGCCACAAACTGCATGAAGGCAAAAATTCAACATGTTACCACCAACAGCAAATGCCGCCTCTGTAATGAGAAAGATGAGACAGTCGACCACCTGATCAGTGGGTGCAGCAAAATTTCACAAACCGACTACCTACAACGCCATGACCGCGTTGCTAAGATTATTCACTGGAAATTGTGCCAGAAGTTTGGATTTGAGTACAGCAAAAACCACTGGGAACATCAGGTTGAGAAAGTTTTAGAGAATGAGAAACTCAAGATCTTGTGGGACTTTAGGATTCAAACTGACAGGCACTTGGTCCATATTTCATAACAATTTCATAACTTGGTCCATATCTGACATAACAATAGTTGAAAAGAAAAAAGTATGGTTCATTAACATTGCAATACCTGGTAATGCACGGATTGAAGATAAGCAGCAAGAAAAAATCACAAAGTACCAGGACTTGCAAATTGAAGTTGAGTGACTGTGGAAAAAGAGATCATGTGTTGTCCCGATTGTAATTGGAGCCCTTGGAACAATACCCAAAGGGCTACTCCACTATTTAGAAATTCTAAATTTACCGGACTTGAACATTTTGACTCTACAAAAAACTACCTTACTCGGAACAGCTTACATCCTCCGACGATACCCTAACAGTTCCTAGGTCCTTGGTTAGGACTCGAGCTGCTGAGCTATTAACCGGCCTCAAAGACTGTGAATCTCACTACAGATTAAATAATAATAATAATAATAATAATATAATGAAATAGGAGATATGTAAATTTGTATATAGATTAAGGAATATATTACTTATTAACTTGAATTTGACGCAAATGTTAGAAACCAGAGACAATGAGCATGTCCATTGTTTTACTTTAAAACTAATAAAATATTAAAATTAATTAATTAATTAATTAAATCATACCTTTGGACCCAAATGCCCTGTCCCTGGAATTCCATCTGGGCCTCTTGGACCAGGCATCCCTTGTTCTCCCTATCATCAAGAAGATTAAGGTATTGATTCCACTCAGCACTATAATACATATACTGTATTATACCACAAACAAATAAAGCATATGTGAAACAACAAACTAAAACATGAAAAATTCAGTAGCTTTAAGATAATAACCCAAAATATAAAAAATATAAAAGCGCAACTTCTTTTTGCTTCGAACACGTAGTGAAGGTGGTAGGGGCCTAGGAACATGAAGGGGTGCCTTTTTTTCATTCATTTAATGGATCTGTAGCCCTGTCTTGGAGATCCACATATATGAAAGAAAGAAATCAATTACCTTTTTTCCTGGTATCCCTTGTATGCCTGGTTTCCCACTTTCTCCTGTAAATCCTGATCTTCCTGGATCTCCCTTTGAAAGAAAGTGTCTTTTTTAAAATGATTTTTTAAAAGAAAAGTTCAACATATTTGCATCGTTTGGGGAGGATGCTTGATTACTTCCATTCTAATTCTTTAAATGTGTGAAATTCAGTTACGAATGAAAGTGAGTACCTTATATTGTCAGTTAATGAATCATCATCACTATGGCAGGGGCAGGTTTCAAACCCCATTGCTACTGGTTCGCTTGTGGGTGTGCTCGTGCTCACGTGCAATGCTTCTGCACATGAGCAGAAGTATCCGGGTGGGTGGGCGGAGCCTCCCACCCCCACTACTACCGGTTTGCCTGATCTGGGGTGAACCAGTAGCAACCCACTGCTCTATGGTGTGTTTTTCCAGAAATATTGAGAAATATTTGTGTGTTTTTATTTATTATTTATTTACTTACTTACTTACTTACTTACTTACTTACTTATTTTTTATTTATTTATTTATTTATCAAATTTATATACCGCCCTACTCCCAAAAGGGACTCAGGGTGGTGAACAGCCAAAATAAAATACAATAATATATAAAAGTTAAAAACTATTAAAATAAATTAAATAATTTGGGCTCAGAGAAGAAAATTTAAAACATCCAATTATATAAAACATTTTAAAACCCAATTTAAAAGGAGAGAGTTAGGCCAGACCAGCCTGTTGAAATAAAAACATTTTTAGGGCGCAGTGGAAGGTGCGTAAGTCTTGAAGCCTCCTTATCTCTGGGGGGAGCTCGTTCCAGATGGCAGGTGCCCCCACAGAGAAGGCTCTCCCCCTTTCCCCCTCTCCCCCTGGGGACCGCCAGTCGACATTGTTTGGCCGATGGCACCCTGAGGAGCCCCTCTATGGGAGTGAACTGGTCGGTGAGAAGCTATTGGTGGCAGAAGGCGGTCCCGTAAGTACCCTGGTCCTAAGCCATGGAGCGCTCTAAAGGTGGTAACTAAAACCTTGAAGTGCACCCAGAAGACCATCAGGAGCCAGTGCAACTCGCGCAGGAGGGGAGTCACATGGGAGCACCACATCGCTCCCATCACCACCCGCGCGGCCGCATTCTGAACCAGCTGGAGCCTCTGGGTGCTCCTCAAGGGGAGCCCCATGTAGAGAACATTATAGTAATCCAGGCGTGATTAACTGATGTAACAATTATTCCTACTGCATTCAAAGAATTATCCAGAATTTCCAGAATCATCGCTCATAGGAAAGTTTCAAGTCTTCATTTCACCAAGCAAAAATTAAATTTTGGATTTACGAGTGTAAAACAGGCTTACTTTCGGTCCAGGCTGCCCAATTCCTGGTGCTCCTATGTCTCCTTTTTGTCCTGGTGGCCCCAATTCTCCCTTGTAAAAACAAAAATAAAAATAAATCAACAAATATTTTCTAAAAATGTATAATTCACACATTACCTAGTCATAGACATAAATAGATGCACAATTTTTTCTATGTAAAGATCAGAGCCCTTCACTTTGCATTTTGTCTTCTCAAATTTAATCTGACTCAACTCTCATTACTAGATGTGGAAAAGCATCTTCTCATTCAGATAAAGGCTTGATTTGCTGCTCTGATAAAATGTTTCTCTGCAGAATTTGGTGTTGCCACCACATACAGTGGGGCAAAAAAGTATTTAGTCAGCCACCAATTGTGCAAGTTCTCCCACTTAAAAAGATGAGAGAGGCCTGTAATAGGTAAACCTCAAATGAGAAAACAAATCCACGCAATTACATTGTCTGATTTGGAAAGAATTTATTTGCAAATTATGGTGGGAAATAAGTATTTGGTCAATATCAAAAGTTCATCTCAATACTTTGTTATATATCCTTTGTTGGCAATGACAGAGGTCAAATGTTTTCTGTAAGTCTTCACAAGGTTGGCACACACTGTTGCTGGTATGCTGGCCCATTCCTCCATGCAGATCTCCTCTAGAGCAGTGATATTTTGGAGCTGTCGCTGGGCAACACAGATTTTCAAGTCCCTCCAAAGGTTTTCTATGGGTTTGAGACCTGGAGACTGGCTAGGCCACTCCAGGACCTTGAAATGCTTCTTACAAAGCCACTCCTTCATTGCCTGGGTGGTGTGTTTGGGATCATTGTCATGCTGAAAGACCCAGCCACATTTCATCTTCAATGCCCTTGCTGATGGAAGGAGGTTTGCACTCAAAATCTCACGATACATGGCCCCATTCATTCTTTCCTATACACGGATCAGTCGTCCTGGTCTCTTTGCAGAGAAACAGCCCCAAAGTATGATGTTGCCACCCCCATGCTTCACAGTAGGTATGGTGTTCTTTGGATGCAACTTAGCATTCTCTCTCCTCCAAACATAACGAGTTGTGTTTCTACCAAACAGTTCTACTTTGGTTTCATCTGACCATATGACATTCTCCCAATCCTCTTCTGGATCATCTAAATGCTCTCTAACAAACTTCAGACGGACCCGGACATGTACTGGCTTAAGCAGGGGGACACGTCTGGCACTGCAGGATCTGAGTCCCTGGCGGCGTAGTGTGTTACTGATGGTAGTCTTTGTTACATTGGTCCCAGCTCTCTGCAGGTCATTCACTAGGTCCCCCCATGTGGTTCTGGGATTTTTCCTTACCGTTCTCGTGATCTTTTTGACCCCACAGGGTGAGATCTTACATGGAGCCCCAGATTGATCACTGGTCTTGTATGTCTTCCATTTTCTAATTATTGCTCCCACAGTTGATTTCTTCACACCAAGCTGCTTGCCTATTGCAGATTCAGTCTTCCCAGCCTGGTGCAGGTCTATAATTTTGTTTCTGGTGTCCTTCAACAGCTCTTTGGTCTTCACCATAGTTGAGTTTGGAGTGTGACTGTTTAAGGTTGTGGACAGGTGTCTTTTATACTGATAATAAGTTCAAACAGGTGCCAATAATACAGGTAATGTGTGGAGGACAGAAGAGACTCTTAAAGAAGTTACAGGTCTGTGAGAGCCAGAAATCTTGCTTGTTTGTAGGTGACCAAATACTTATTTTCCACCATAACTAAATACTTTTTGCCCCACTGTATCTAAGGCAAAAGTGTAAAAAAGTGACTGGTGGATTTCCTGTCAACAGGAAAACCTCTACTAGCTTCTGACTCTAAAGGAAGAGACAAGTTATGACAGATGATCAGAGCTGGTCACAAGTTAATCTACATGTCTGTCAAGCACATGAAACTGGGACTCCAGGCAGTTCAAATGAATATATAAGTTTATTGCAAGCTTAACATTTCTACAAGAATCTGAATTACTAATGGTCAAAGGAAATTCGCAGTAGTAGGAACCAATGAATTCAAAGTGGACTGGACTTAGATCTCTTGCGAGCCTGAAGGGATTTGAGTGATGTGTTTGACCCCTCTTTCCCCTGATAAAAATGGAAATGGGGCAGTAGCTCTTTAGCTTCTTCTCCACCTATACTTCCGCTAGAAGCATTTCTGATAAACCTTGATTTTTCTTCCATAGTTAACAGTAGAGGCAAGAAAAGTGGGAAAGAGGCCTTTTTTGATAAAAGAAAGAAGTGAGCCTAAAGCAGAATAGCACTGGAAAATAATGGTCAGGGAACAAAATGAAAGAAATGTGTCCACAACAGCAGCAAATATCTCAAAGGAACTGACTAGAACCTAGTATCCCCAGCATCATGCTGGAGGCATTAACATCATTCACATGGCGAGACATGCATTAGAAAAAAATAAATAAAACTCTACTTCCAAACTGTAATAGCTAACTTCCAATGGGCGTTCCCTAATTCATGCAGGTAATCTGATATTCATATTTTTATCAAATTATTGTTTAAATATTTTAAACTCTCTTTGTTGATGTTATATGGATTGCCTGCTATTTTTTCATACCTCTTTGCTTTTCTTAATGTTAATTGTCAAATATATTATAGAAAATTGTTGAGATTTAAATGGTTTAAATATATGTTAGCATAGCAGTAATCCCCTGACATGTCATTATATATGTTGTAGTGGAGTTAATACATAACACAGAAAATTCTTTTATGCTTTATTATAATGAACACATGAACTCTTCCTAATTTCAAATTATGTGTACTGTACTGTATCTACTGCACTTTGACCACTAGCCTGAAATTATTTATTGCAAAATATATACATTATTTACTTCATGAGTTTATTCTGGTCTTTTGAAATGAGTCCTTAAACCTGGTGATATCCCCAGGCCCTTAATTAGAATGGGATGACATGTTTTCATCTTTTAACTGATTATTGATTTTCTCTGGACATTGCTTTTTGAATATACATTCTATTTACTAGGACAGGATAGGATAGGCAGAGCAGAGCAGAACATAATTCTTTATTGGCCAACTGTGATGGGCTGGGACACACAAAGATTTTGTCTCTGGTGCATAAGCTCTCAGTGTACATAGAAGCGACAAATGGTAAATCATGATCAAATTCATCATAATCATAAGTGATATTCACAGGATACTAAAAAAGCAATCAGCATAAATCATACTAGGATATTAAATAAAACAATTAATATAAATCGTCAGATACAAACAACAAAGTTAGTTATAAGAAGATAAGGTAATAGGCAAGTTGAGAAGGATAATAGTAATACAGCCTTATTAGATAGTTTGACAGTTTTGTGGGAATTAATTGTTTAATAGAGTGATGCTTTTATTGTATTCTGTAAATGCATCAGAATTGTAGCAGATTGTAACAGTCTATCAATTTAACATATATATATATATATATACCTTTTGTCCGGGCAGTCCTATTCCTCGTGACCCTTTCACACCAGGAGCACCTTTTAGCCCTTGAATACCCTGAAAATATAATTTTTTCAATTGGCTAAACTTGCCCTTGCTCAGGTATCAGGTATTGACAGAATAGACAGTCATCATAAAATAAAGAAAATTGACTCACAAAATTTGGCAGTTAGTACTTTCAAATGCAAGCTTAAACATTATTTTATTTAACATTGAAGAGTAACTATGTGTCATTTCTTTTGTCCCATGCCTTCTACCTATTACAATATGATTTTTTGAATTTCATAATATCCACCCAGAATTTTTAATACAGTTATTGCTGCATAGACTTTCTTGGACAAATATTAATGTGCTGGAACCAAATATTCTTCAAATATTACTCCTAGACCATAAAACAACAAATGTATTGGAAGTTTGTGGGACTAATCCGGAAGTGTCTACTATAGCTGGTAGCAAGGCTGAAGGCCTTAGCATCTTTTATAGCACATAGCAATAGCACTTAGACTTATATACCACTTGATAGTGTTTTACAGTCCTCTCAAAACAGTTTACAGAGTCAGCATATTTCCCCCAACAACTTGGATCCTCATTTTACCAACCTCAGAAGGATGGAAGGCTGAGTCAACCTTGAACCGATCAGGATTGAACTCCTGGCAGTCGACAGTTAGCTTGCCATACTGCATTCTAGTCACTGCACCACCACAATTTATGTCACATTTTATGTCACATCTAAGATTAGCTGCTACATAGACATACCAAGAATCGAACCTAGGAATTGCTACACGTAAAGTATGCATTCCACTACTGATTTACAATGAATTAAAATTCCTTGTTGTCTTGGAATTCTAGGAGTTGCATTCCAAATCAACCAAAGGATACTAGGTTGAGAGAGCTCTTTAAAATAATCCAGATTTAGAGTTATCCAATGTTAGAGTGTTCATCATAATTTTACCATTCGTTTACATTTATTTATGAAAATAAATGTTATTTTCCTGCAGGAGGAGCAAACTGAAAGCATTTTGTTTAGATTTGCAGATGTATTCAGATACATTAAGTTACAAACTGTAATTGAATAAAAGGACATAAACTAGACTAGTCCTGTTCAACTATAGATCCGAGAGTACTAGAATAATTCATTATACTCCAGAAAACATCCCCATCATCTTTTTAAAAAACTTTTGATGATAGCTGTAGCTATTCACAATGTTTGCTATAAACTGCCATTAAGAAATTGAAATTGTTGCAAAAAGATATCACATTGTTTTTATATTTAAAACAATGGGGCTCTAGCTCAGTGATGAAATACCAGTTCTGCATGCAGTGTTTCCCTGGTTAGATCCCAGATTTCTTTTGAGAGGCTTGAAGAACTGCAGTCTGAAACTCTGTAAAAGCTCTGAGTAGTTTGTCATCAAGAGTTCAGGCAGCTAGACCATGAGTCTGACTTGATATAAGGTAGCTTCTATATTGATTGGTTTGGCTTTAATATTAAGCATTTCCCTTTTTGAGAAACAGTACAAAAATTAAGGGTCTGCAAACTTGCTGGGCAATTCTAATTTGCTTGGAGTTCTTAAGACTCTGTAATTACCCTAGAATTATAAATTAACCCAGATATGCAAATAGTCAACAATCATACATTGTAATTGCCTCCCACTGACAATTTTAAAATATTTAGGGAAGGATGGATTGTAGAGTGAGGCGAACAAATGAGATGTTACCTGATTTCCTTGGATGCCAGTTCCAGGTAGTCCCATTGGGCCCTGTGCTCCTTCCACCCCTTGTTCACCCTACATGAAAAATGCTCCCATAAATTATTGCTTTAATTGAAGTGTCATCATAATGATGTTAGGTTCAAACTTGAAAGTCTTTTGTGCATCCTGATTGCACAATAGCTTACAAATTACTCAAAAGGAACAAAATTGAGTTGGATGTGAGAGTAATGAAAGAAGACTAATTGGGAAAATAATGAGACTATGTCACAAGGCAGTAATACTGTAATTATCTCAATTATTTTAATTAATGCTGCAGCATCCATTGTAAAATTCCAGATTGCAGTTGTGCAATGTTATCAAAAACCTTGTCATGTGCATAAAACACTGTAGGTTGCACATGCTAAAATGACAGAGCATCAGTTATAATGTGAGACCACTATCTTAACTTTAGCTATAAGCCACCTCATAGCTTAATAAATTGTTCTCTAATTCTTCTCTCTATTCTTTGCTTTGAATTTTTTTTCTTTAATTCCTTCCTCTAAGGCATTTTTCATGCAGCAGCTTCAGGGCTGGGGGTTCCGCAGTATTACAATCTGTTTATACCGTTAGTTCTATATGGTACCTTATCTCCTTTGATGGATATGCCTGGGGATCCAACTGGTCCAGCAGGTCCCTCAGAACCTTTATCTCCCTGGAAAGATTTGTTAAGATTTTCTGAGTTGACTTAGGACTGTACTCAATATTTACCGCACAAGGATATTTTATTATATGATATTTGAACAGTCAGACAGGCAAGGACCAATTCTTTAGTATAAAATTTATGTCTTAAACAGTGGTTCTTAGCTTTTTATTTACCATGGACCCCCTTTAAATATCATGGCCACATGGCGGATCATGGCCACAGACTCCCAAGACTTTACTCAAGATTTAAATCATAGCATTTTTCCCAGCCTTCATAGAACCCCTGTGATAACATTGTGCCCCCCCCAGGGGACTATGGACCACAGATTGAGAAACTATTCTTAAACAGTCTTAAACTATTAATATAGATTCAAGGCACAATATATAATGTAACATTATTATCAACCACTCTGTGTGCATCCATTCAATTATGTTTGCAAAAAGACAAAAAAAGATTAACTCATTTTCTATCATTCTCCCGTTTTCCAGTCCAGTTTATGTTATATATTTACTTCTGTATTGATTAAAACACTCTATTCTACTTCTGGTAAAAGCAAGCAGAGAATGAGAGACAAAGATACATCCCATTTGTTTTCTAATTGGATGCAAAACAGATTCGGCCTCTGTCAAATCACATACAGGATAGCATGTAGTACTAGATTTTTTTAAAGAAAAAGATATTGTGAATCTTTCATTGTTCTAATTTCATTCTGTATAGTAGCAGAAAGAGACTTCTTTCTGGTACTGCACAGGGCAATCATGAAGCCCAAGTCAAATACTCAGTCAATCACTGGCATGAATTTCTGGTCCTACTTCTTTTTCTATAACAATGATCTATTTGAGAAAAAAAATTAAACTCCTAGAATTTTCTTCTACATGTTCCATTCTCCTCACATTTGGAAAATAGCACCCTCAATCTGTACAATCTCAACTTCCATCCTTTTTTTGATCTGCCGCTTTCCCCCCACTGCAGTTGTTGTTGGGAAAATATCATCATTGGCATTAGCAGAGATTGGAAAACTCCTTTTTGACATGGAGCAAGAAACGTTGATTGGGGGGAGGGGGTTTGCACCTGGCTAGAACTGGTTGAAGACATGCACTTATGTCCATCAGAATTAGTAAATGGACCTGGCTCCGGAAGCTAACACCGCGGTGAGACAGACAGGAATTTCTACGGCTTCAGAATTCCTGCTGAAAACTCCGCTGCTGGATGGTCCATCTCGGACCCCACAGTCTAGTTTTGACTGTGGTAGTGGAGAGCACATCCTGTGGATCCCAGGGACACCGCAAAGTCCCTAGTTGACCCAGAAAAGCTCTTTTTCCAGTTGCGGAGCAGCAGCCATTGTGGCTGCCGAGGCTGGGGCAGTTTCAGGAAGAGAGAAGGAAATGACAGTGAATCGGATTGTGAGAGAGTTTTACTTTTTTAAATAATATAAAGAACACCCCAAAGGGGAGAAGATTTGAAAAAAGAGAGTACGAGAGGAGAAGCGGCGAATTGAATTGACTAGTTTTTTCTTCAACCCAATTATTCAGTTTGAAAGACTTAAGTGTTTTACTTTCTTTTTTGACCAGGACTGGAGTGAAAGTGAAAAGATTAGCATTGTTAACTTTTTAAAATTCTGCCTTTTTAAAAGGAAATAATTAAAGAAATTGGTTTGATTTTTGATGGAAGCTTTATTCTTTTTTTCCCCTCTTTTTTTGTAATTTTGTTTTAATTTTAAACGGAAAAGTTTTGGATTTTAAAATAGGGAACATAGGAGGGTTTAATACTGCTACCTGCTGGTAAACATATTTTGTTTCTATTTTCTTTTTCAAGTAGCAGCCTAGAGATACTTCATAGCTATAAACAAGTGGCTCTGTATTGGCATCCTGATAAGAGTGGAGAACATCTGAGAAAGTGGATCTGTATTGTTTATACAGGTATCTCCTTTGTACATGCGTGGAGTAGGAGCCTAGAAATTTTATTGATTGCTTTTGTTCTCTTTTGAGCTGCTACTTGCTTTGTCTTATCCTTTTTTAACTTGTGGCTTTCAACAAATTACGGTCTGAATGCTTCCCGGAAATAAAAGTGCCTGAAGGATTTTATTTTTTAAATTTTTCTTTACTTTTTTATTGTTTCTATTTCTCTTTCTATTTTGCATTTTTATTGTTTTTGGGATTTTTTATAACAGTATTGAATTAAGGTATTCAAGAGCCTGAAGACTTTGCTTTTTGTTATTTTTTAAAATATCTTTTTCTTTTTTCTCTTTTGTCCTTTTTTCTCTCTCTTTGGATTTACGTTTAAAGGATTAGGGTTCAAAACAATCTGAAGATTTTGATTTTTTCTTTTTGATTTTTCTGTCTTTTTTCTTTTTTCCTTATTACTTGTTTGGCTTTTTCTTTTTTTTAAAACTTTGGAAATTGCCTTGGATATTTTACTAGATGAGTAGAAAAATAGCAACAGATGAAATTGCCGTGACCATGCCATATTCATCACCATCTGGACAAAGATCTATCCAAGCAATGTTGCAGCAAGAGAAGGAGAAACATAAAGATAAAAATCCATCGTTACACAAACTGCAGTGAAACACAATTGAAACACAAACTGCAGTGGTTCCAATTAAATTTACAGATTTTCCAAACAGTTTTAAGAATGAAACAACAATTACTTAAGACAGATGAGAAAGTTCAAAGAATGGAACAACAGCTATCTAAAACAGATTAAAAAGTAGTTAATATTCAGCAAACAATGTCAAAATATGAAGAAAGAATGTTAAATCTAGAGAAGAAAGATGGAAAAAGGGGAAAAGGAATAGAGAATAGATTGGGAGAGGTTGAACAAGAAACAAGTGCTTTCATTGGATGGGAGATGAACAAAGCAGAATTTTATTTAAGATTTCAAAATGTGGAGGAAGAAAAAGGAGAAAATTTGGTGGATATCATGATTGGCATGCTGGCCGAGGCATTAGAAATTACTAAAGAGAAGGTGATGGACGGGGTCGATGAAATTTATCAAGTTTATACTACATATGCTATGCTTAACAAACTGCCAAGAGAAGTACACATAAGATTTACCAAAAAAAGATAAAGCACAAATACTTCAGGCAGCTAGAGAAAAAACCCTGAAGTATAAGGAGAAAGAAGTGGCCGTTTTGAAACAAATACCAAGGAAAATTAGAGAGTCAAGAAGAGAATATCATTTTTTGACAAAAATTTTGATCCAAAAGGAATTAACTATAGATGGTTGGTCCCAGAAGGATTAATCTTTACATGGCAGCACCAAAGATATAGATTGAATACAATTGATAAATCAAGAGCTTTTTATGATCAATTCCTTAAAGAAAAAGAAGTAGTAATGGAAGTTGAAACATAAACTACAGTGGTTCCAATTAAATTTACAGAAGAAGAATTGGCTATGCTTGAATCAACAGAAGGGGCTATTGGTGGGGTCGTGGAACAAAAGGAACAACGACAAGTAAGATCAACTAGAGCAACAAAACCTACATATAAAGTATGAATATGGAAGAAAGGAAATTAATCTCAATAAATGTAAATGGATTAAATTTGGCTAACAAAAGAAGTAAAGTATTTTATAAATTAGAGAAATTAAAATTTGACATAATTTGCTTACAAGAACAACTATTGATACAACCAAAACTTGGAAAAACTTTTTTATCATTATCACAAAGCAAAAAGAGAAGAGTTGCTTTATATATCAAAAATGCAATATCGGCGGAGCAAAAATATGCAGATGAAGAAGGTAGAATTCTGATGGTGGAATTAATTGACAATAATATGAAAATTCTTCTAGTAGCAATCTATGCTCCAAACGACAATCAAAGGGACTTTTATAGAAAATTACATAGCAGAATAATTGAAATGGAAATGGATAATATATGCATAATGGGAAATTTCAATGAAATTGTGGATGAAATTTTGGACTATAAAACTAAAACAATAAGACATAATAGAAAAACATTACCAGAATCTTTCTTTAAGATGATAGAGGAAACAAATATGAAAGATGTATGGAGAGAGAGAAATGGAAAAAATAGACAATATACTTTTTACTCTGATAGACATTCATCTTGGTCCAGATTAGATATGATATGGACAACAATGGATTTGATGTTGAATATAGAATATGTAGAAATAAAACCTAATTTATAGGCAGATCACAATCCGGTGATAGCTATATGGAAAGGGCGGAAAAGAAGATCTAGATGGACCTTAAATACTACAATATTAAAAGAGAAAGACTTTGTACAGAAAATGGAAAGGGAATTGGACTTTTTCTTTAAAGAAAACAAGAAGGAAGAAACATTGGCACAAAATCGTTGGGATACAATGAAGGCCTATCTAGAGGATTAATTATAGACTATTCAAGGAAAAGAAATGTCAAGAAAAGACAGAATTTTAAAATACTAACTGATGACTATAAAAGATTTGAAAAGGAACTCCAGAAAGGTCCATATAAGAAAGATATCAAAATTAAAATGGACACAAAATTGCCCCCACCCACCCACCCACCCAAGTGGTGTTCTTTTTTAATATAAAAAGTCAGCTTATTGCCCACATAATCCGGGTCCTCATTTTACCTACCTTGGAAGGATGGAAGGCTAAGTCAACCATGAGCCTGGTGAGATTTGAACTCACAATAATTGCAGGCAGCTGGCAGCTAAGTGCTACTTCAACAGCACTTTAGTTCTCTGCTCCACCAAGGCTCTTCCAATATCTCCTTGCTTCTACATGCATAGAAGCAAGGAGATATTGGACTAATATACACATGTGGTTGGAAAAAATGATAAAAAGACACATTGATTTTAAACCAGAGACATTTTTATTAGAGATCTTACCAGAGACATTCAATAAAGACTTGCAATATTTAATTGTGAATATTTTAACAGCGGCTAGAACTGTATTTGCTAAAAACTGGAAAAGAGAGAAGATACTTATTGATGAAGAGATTATTAAGAAAATGCTGGACTGTGCTGAATGAGTAATTTGACATTTGAAATAAGAGAACAGGAAGATAAACAATATTATTTGATATGGGAGTTATTTTATCAATGGATAGGCAATAAAACATGGAGATGAAATATGATATATGAAATGAAATTAAGATAAAATGTGTAAACACTTGTTTTCTTTTAGGGAAAAAGAACATTTGTCAAATATTGATATTTTGAAGATTTTGGGTGCATGAATGGATTTTAACCAACCGAAACACTGTCTGTAATTGTTTGAAAGGATGATGTTTTTATGTTGTTTTTGTTTGAAAATAAAAAAAAATCTTTAAAAAAAATAGTAAATGGACCATCCTCATGCAGATGCAAGTAGGAGATGCAGATTATATGTGTGGTGGAATGCAGTATGGAATCCCAGCAAGGAAAGGCAGCTTCCTAGAGGACAAAAAGACAGCAGAGCTTGGAAAATCCGGTAGCCAGGAAGAAGGCTAGGATTGCCCCTCATTAGCAGGTTACAGAGTATATCTATAGTTATGTGGATAATTGTTTTAGTCTGGCAAGAAGGGGAAACTACTCAGCAGTAACTCCACGTGTCATTTTTGTTCTTTGGACCTGACAGTATGGTAGTTTTTCTAAATTTCTAAAATTTTCTAATAACTACAGAAATTTGGCATCACAAGGTCAAAGAGTTAAGGTTATGCAGTATATGCAGTAAATGATCTGTTGCAATCTAATTCCTGCTAAATATTAGAAATTTTGTCATCAGAGTTTCCTTAATCAAATATAATAAATTGTAAATTGGGCAGGAAAAGTCTCTATGAAAAACAAATGAGTAATCTCAATCAGCAGGAGGTCATGAATCTTCCGGTGTATATTGGTCAGTACAGGATACATGTGGGAACAGGAAATAAATATTGCTTTAATTCCCACAATTAAATCATTGTTTTTATATTTTTAAACTTCTTTGTTACTTAGTAGCGTCACATATTTTACTTCCAAATGCTGGTAATATTCCATAAAAATATAAATGTCCATGGAGATTCATTATAACATTCCTTTGGTCCCATCATTCACATTTAAGGTCGGCTGAAACAAAAAGTCTGGGAAAACATAAGAAAACTAGGGATGCTCAGGACAGAATGTTTGCTGGTCTTACTGGAAAAGATTTTAAATGGCTACTACTCATGGTACTATGCAGGAAACATACACATTTTTTTCCTGCCAATTGTCATTCAATGTGATGTGAATGAATTTGCTGCTCTATTTTCTTCCTCTTGAGAAGATCAGTGATACCTGAATGGATAGAGTGTCATAGAGATTCCTATTTAATTACAATATCTTGTCTTTTCATTGGAAAAGCTCCAGTGATCCCCAATCTCCTTAGTTTCAATTAAATTTTAAAGGAAAGCAATATGGGAAAACCATTCCTTCTGAACAGTTTTACAATAGAAAGCCTAGGCATTCAGAAAGATTTTAGAGTAATGGATAAATATACAACACAAAATAACAATACCAGTAGCAGTTCCAGGTGCATCTGCAATGGGTGAGCCAAGAGAGCCAAACTGATGAGTTGAACTGGAGATATATGACAAAGCAGCACACATGTACTATGCTGACACATGTACAAAAGGACAGGGCTTCAATCCAAAATTATGCTCACTATTTGGAATTGCTTGGCCCCAACACAGAAACCTCTGAGTGACACCCTTTGTTGCCCTTCCCACACTGAAGTAGGCACAAAACAGCCCAAGAGAAATCCTCAAACCCTTTAGAATAAAGTAAATAAATAATAAAAGCCTTATTTACAATTGATAAAACTTCAGAGAAATTGCAAGGTAGACATTGGAAAAATAATGCCACAAATTACTTCTACTATGAAAAAGTGCATTTTCTTACATTTCAGGGGACAAGGAAATGTTTTAAAGCTGAAAAACCTAGTGGCAAGAAGACATTGCCTATGAACAAATTTCTAGAAATAAATAATTAAAACAATCAGGAAAATAATCACTATGTCTAGTAGGAAGTCTTAGATAGAATATTTACCTTCCGTCCTGGGAGTCCTTCACCGGGTGGACCTCTTTCACCCTGCAAGCCCTCAGGACCACGTGGCCCCTGAATTTCGGAAAAAAATAATAATCTTGTGAATAGATAGTGTCATATACACACTATTCCCTCTATATAGACAGTCTTCATCAATGGTGTGGAATGTTCCCATGTGCTCAGTGTTTTCCTGACACTAAAAAAGCCCCACTGTTGAGTTTGATTTTTACTTAATTTAGATTCCTTTGCTGAAAAATATAAAAACAGCTTAACTTCAAGCATATTATTTATTTTCATTGACTTTTTGATAAATTGCATTTTTAGGCCTCCCAACTGAAGTTTTTTTCTATAGTATCCCATTAGTTAGAACTAAATTAATACTATAAAAATACTAGTATTAAAAATCTTCCCAGAGAACAAATGAGCATAAGATTCAAATCAGGCACACTAAAATAATCCCAATCAATATGGCATAGAATCATAATAAAGCACTAGCACAGTGCAACTCTGAAATATCAGAGTTGTTCTTTTGATATTTCAGAATTTTAAGACTGCATTTTTGATCGGGTATCTGGCATCGTAATTTGTTAGGCAAGGTTTTGTTCTCAAAATGCCAAATATATCTACCAGCCCAAGCACATAGCTCACTCCCATTGAAGAGAAAACAGAAAACAGAAGAATTGCTATTTGCATGTCAAAGTGAACTATACAATATATTATTGTATAATATATGGAACACATCCATCATTATAGTAGTATATGCATTATTATTAATACATTTTAATTATTTTTAAAAAAACAACAGATAAAAAGTGCTTTAACAAAGATGGAAAGAAATATTACAAAATAAAAACCATAATTATGATAATTGTGCATCATTGTAACAATAAACAGTTATAATTCTATATATACATGTCTAATGCAACTATTATTCAAATATACACACAGACAGTATTTCTAATAATTTATACAACTATCCTTTTTTAAAATTTACTTTATTCTGTATAAACGAGATCCATATTTCATTATACTTGTCTATACAGCCTCTACAGGCAATCTGTTCATAAAAGGGAAGTACAATCAGGTTTTCAACCCATTGAATAAATGGTACCATACACTTATTTTTCCAGGGCTTCAATACATGGTATATCAGCCTTTTAGCCATAGTAAAGGCACAGAAAATCAATCTACGTTGTTTGATTGTCAGATTCCATGTACATTCTCTGAAAATGTTTTAGCTTCTATCTCATAATCGTATTTATACAATTTGTTAATCCCACCCCACAGTTGGTAAATGCAGGAAAGCAACATTGTAGAAACATGTTTAAAGAAGTATAATCATTATTACATCTCCAAAGAGCTGTTGTTTTTCTACACAAAGATAATATAGCACAATAGCAATAGCACTTAGACCAGTGATGGCTAACCTTTTTGCCATCGCATGCCAAAAGTGGGGGAGCGCGGTGGGGTCACCCGCATGCGTGCCCACATCCATAATTCTAGGCCTGTTTTTCACTCAATCCAGGCTCCAGAGCATTTCTAGGAGCCTGGGGAGGGTGAAAACGGCTTTCCCCACCTCTACAGAAGCCCTCCGGAGGTCGGAAACAGTGTGCTGGCCGACACATGCATGGGTGCCTGAGCTGAGCTCGTGTGCCCACCGATATGGCTCCACCTGCCACCTCTGGCACCTGTGCCATAGGTTCACATTACAGACCTAGACTTATATACTTAAGATACTCTTCCATTGTGTAGACCAGGGGGTCACAAATCCCAGACTGGATTAGATTGTGCAAGCAGTGGGTGAGCACATGAAGCTTTATTTGTGTATGCACAGGATTATACTGTGCATGAGAAACCATCCTCTCTCCCACTACCATTCCTCTGCCAGTCTGCGGAGCCAAAAAGGTTATGGGCCACTGGTCTAGATAATATAGGAACCTCTCATTTTTATTGCACTCATGTCTTAACATCTACATATCCAATTTATTTATCTATAACAAATATCTATAAAAAGTATTAGTAGGATTTAATAAGTTGCTTTAATATTTTAGGTGTTTCAGAACCTGAGAATGCTGCTGGATATTATATTTATTAATTAACTATTCATCACAAATAGTTTAAGCTTCCTCTCAGAGTTTATTGCTATCTCAAAACTTACTTTAAAGATTATAAAACATAAAAGTTTAATTATAATTTTAGAAAAAATATTTACAAATTTACTTACTGTTAAGCCCGGCTCACCAATTCCAGTTGGTCCTGGAAGCCCAATTCTTCCTTCTTGACCTCTATCACCCTTGTAAAATAATTTTTAAAATGAAAAATTTAAAATTGTTATTGCTCCAAATAGATTTTTCAAGACAATTTCTCTACTAGTGATTTATTGCATCATCTAGTTATTAAGGCACATGATAATCACTGGTCTAATAGATCAGTCATGGTTGGATGATTGCCTGCAATGTGGAGACTAGGGACCAGAATAAAATATAAGAGTCACACTTTTAATTTACTTCTCCAAATAAAACTAAATCATAACTAAAAAATTACTATACAATAGAAAGCCTAGGCATCCAGGAAGGTTAAAATGAGATGTCAGCCTCTCAAGTTGCATTTCATTCAGGGCTGACATAGAAAAGGGGGGGGGGTTAAATTCCTGTGGGATTAGTAAGAGAAACTGCAGTAGAATGATTTAGAGAATGACCAATAAGAATAAGGGAGCAAGCCAGGAAAGGGAGGGAATTTGGAGCAGAGGTCATTTCCTGGCTACATATGAGTTCATGAGGACGTTGTTCTAATAAATAAATGTTTTTTTCCTTTATTATCAAAATGTGAGAAGCATTTTATTTCTTTTTAGACAACTCCGCTCGGACATGAAATATATTATAAGAAACAGGCTATATACTATATTGGAATATGTGTAAGTGAATTAAATATAACTTCCTTCTGAATAAAACATGCATAATGTCAATTTGATGGTATTCACCATCAAAATAGGTTTATCATATTTTAATTGTTATGACTTAATTGATCACAACCACTTCTTTAACATTAAGCTAAACTTTGATCCATTCAGCATAACATTTCACTTTTATGACTCTCTGTATTAATATTTACATGGCCCATAAATCATTATTATCAAATGCTAGAGTGTTCCATCAAATGTTAGAATGCTGAAAACAGTAAAAATAGCACAGATTATCACTATATGTTGTGCATTTTCTATCAATGAATCCCATATCCTACCAACTGCAGTCACAGAAGCTTTATCATAGTGGCCTATCATAAGAAATAATGGAAATAATGTAAACAAATTGGACTTCCTTACACTATATAATCTTGTTGAAATTCTGAGGATGCAAAACCTCTTAGAGAAGTAACTGTTAACTTTCATCAATGTCGCCACCCCAACAAATCTTATATTAATTCTTTATCTGGGCCATCATGGCTGCCATATAACAAGATGCTTTGCTGTTTACATCCTCCCATCAGTCTTCTCCACTCTTAGGAACTATGAGAGAGCTATCACAGACATTACATTTTGAATGGCATGAAAGGTTTTAGTACATTGAAGAAGGAACAAGTTGCTATTACTACATTTTAGCTGTCAGACAACGAGACAATAACAGAGATGAGTGTAAGATTGCTTTGTCATATTCTGACATAAGTTGGCTGGCTTTACACCTTAGATTCATTAACTTGTGAGAAAAACATCATTGATTGATTTTTTAAAATGTTTCCCTTGCCAACAAAATGGAACTCTGTCTACTGCCTTTTTGATTGCACATGAAAAGGCATCTCCTACCTCATTGTTCAGGTCAAAGAGGTGTTTTGGTCTCTTCATTTTATTTTGAAGAAATGATGAGTACGACCTTCTTTCAATGGCCAGGGAAAAATTTAGCTTGTTAGAACTGCATATTTAGATTTTGTTTAGAACCACAGTATGATGACACTAAGTGATAAAATTAGAACTTTATGGCAGAGGTGAAATCCAAAATGTTTTACTACCAGTTCTGTAGGCATGGCTTGGTTGGCATGGTGTGGCTTGGTGGGCGTATGGGTATGGCAGGGGAAGAATACTGCAAAATCCCCATTCCATCCCATTCCTGGGGCCAGCCAGAGATGGTATTTGCCGGTTCTCCAAACTACTCAAAATTTCTGCTACCGGTACTCTGAATTGCTCAAAATTTCCGCTACCAGTTTTTTTTTTTAATTTGATTTATATGTCACCCTTCTCCGAAGAGTCAGGGCGGCTTACAATGCGTTAAGCAATAGCCTTCATACTTTTGTATATTTATACAAAGTCAGCTTATTGCCCCCACAAACTAGGTCCTCAGTTTACCTACCTTAGAAAGGATGGAAGGCTGAGTCAACCTTGAGCCTGGGGAGATTCAAACTGGTGTAATTGCAGACAGCTGGATGTTAATTACTGTGCTTTAGTCTAGAACATGTCAGTTCTCTAGAACATGTCAGAACTTGCTGGATTTCACCTCTGCTTTATGGGTTATTTTTTTTCTTTTTTAAATGTGTCAGGCCTATTTTCACTGTTATACTTAATTTTCCTGCGTTCATATGATTTAAAAAGTAAAATCATAAAACATTGAAAGGCCAAAAAAAGGTCTCCATTTTCCTATTCATACATGGCAGTAATATACCATGTAAACTGCTGTCCTCTGTCTGCAGTCTATAGAGCTTTGTATGACTCGATGTGTATTACCTTAGGTCCTGGATATCCAATTCCAGGGATTCCTGCAGGACCATAAGGACCTGCTGGTCCTGGCTCTCCCTTAAAATGAATAAAAATTTACTAATTAATTCGTTGTATCACAGGAAAATAAATGGTAAGAAATTAAATGTTGGTATTTAGTGTATTCAGATTCCCAATAGTGCTAACTTGATCCATTATTAATTTTACTGATTAAAACTTCAGGCAGAGTAGAACACTCATTCCCTCATTCCTTCAATTTGTATAACAGCCCAATTTAAACCAGTGACTCTGGACTGCAAACAATCATAAAAGCAACTAAAACAGTTAAAACACAATAAAATAAATACATTTAATGCAGAAAGCAGCTAAGAGATATTATAATCCATCAATGTCAACATAAGGGACCCTTGGAACCACAAGCTCGAACATGTAGTCAGAATATAAAAAATTCTTTCACAAATAATGGTTTTACTCTGTAAAGCATTCTATTAATTCTTCAGTTTCTACTTTTAATAAGATAATTTCTGCATTTATTTTGAATGTTTGAACTGCTAAAGAAAAAAAAATTATAAGATGGCCATTCTGAAAATTGCTTTCCAAGTGCTTCCAAATGAAATTTTCAGTTGAATAATTATTCTGGGGAGATCAGTCAAGATGTTTTGCATTTATTATCAAGATCATCTTTATACCAATAAAGCTTCTTCCATCTTTTCTTAAAGAAAAGTAAATAGAAATCTAATGCCATCTTTTCCATCTTTTCTTAAAGAAAAGTAAATAGAAATCTAATGCCTTTTAACTGACTGAACTACGACAAAAACACCACCTTGTACATGCTGTGGATTACAAGTTTCATAACAAATCACCCATATATATTTATCAGCAATTTCCTGGTTCTTCAGAGTTTTTAAAATTGTTTTTATGAAACTATAAAAACATAATTATTAACATTAGTGTAAAATTTATTTAAAACACACATATATATTATTACCAAGAATATTGCTATAATAGAAAATAGGTACTTCAAAGGGAAAAAAACTATTTATTTTATAAGATCTATCATATAAAAATTAGTATAAGAAGAAAAGGGCAACACTAAAAATCTAAGGAAAATACTAGAATAAAAAAACAAAGAAAAGAAAAAATGAGAAGAAAAAATTAAACACACACAGACAAAGATGAAATATAAATATATAGCTATACAATATTGTTTCTTCTTCATTTAATGCAATAAAGCAGTAGAGAAAAGATGTAAAAGTCAATTTGTATTCTAGATCCAGAGTTTATCTGTATTCCTCATTACATATTTCATTTCTCCATATAATAGACGTTTTGACTATTATAGTCAAGAATCTTGACTTCTAATCCTCTCCCCACTGTAAACAACAAATGGAGGCATTATCTGCTAGTTTTGGAAATGTGCAGAAATTTCAAAGTTGTACTATATTTAATAACAATCTTTACAAGGGTTGGAGCTTAACTTTTGCAGCCCAAGAACAGTACTGCTGATAACTTTGAGTCTACATATCATATATATGTTTTTCATATGTTTTGTATTTATACACATATGATGATATGATATGACATTATGAAATAATGCATATAGCAAGCACTGTAGCATGTAAAACCTGTTGTGAAAAAAACAATGTAATGCACGTTAAGCTGTAATTATCTTTTTCAATTATAAGTAACTATGGTTCTCATATGTTAAGATTGAGTTAGGATGATTTGTGAATCGTTTGGTGATAGTTTTATTTTGCCATATCCCTTTCAGTACGATTGCTTATCCTTTTAATAGTATTGTATTTATAGTACAATATTGTATTTAGTATTGTACTATAAATACAATGGTATTGTATCTATACTATTGTATCTGTTTTTAGGGAGATCAATTAATTAAAGCTCTGTTTTTAATATGCCAAAGCTTTCTCACTGGTCCAGATTCTAGTTCTTGTTCATTAACTGTTCCTAATCTTCACTGAATGCTAATAGGTGGTCTGATATATTAACATCTTCCCATTCCAGGAAATACTTCCTTTCTGAAGGATTGTTTTAAGCATTAATTTCCAGTTATGTTTATTTTCCATGGAGCAATTAATTAGGACAAAGAGCTTTTATTAAAGCTTTCACTTAAAGGAATAGAAGTAAAAACAACAGAAATTGTACCAGCAAGCAAATCAGCAACCATAAATGGATGAGAACTTTTGGAAACTAGTCCATCTTTCAAGTGACATAACTACAGTAAATTTATAAACAAGACATGCCAATTTCATAAAAATCCCCATTTATCTACAATAAATTAAGTTCTCAAAGTATAGCAAAATCTAGTTAGAATACAACATATTTCTTTCATTGTTCTCAATAAGAACAATTTAAGCACTCCTTTAATTTCTCCTTAAAGTAAACAAGTCAAAAGAGAGAAATGGTTTCCATGTGTTTATTTGAAAGTAAGTGGAGATATATGTTTATGCACACATGCACATGCACACATATCTTCAAATTATTGTTAATTCCTGGAAGTGGTTTGCTACTGTCTGCCTCCTAAATCTGAGAGAGTGGGACTGGGCCAAGATCATGCAGCTGGCTTCATGTCTAAGGCAGAACTAGAATCCACAATCTCCTGGTTTCTAACCTGATCCCTGAACCCCTGCACCAATTTGGTTCTTTTGCAACTATATTTCAGCATACTATAGTTAGTGTTGCAATCTAAGGATTAATAATGAGATTTGCATTTCTCAGGTCTCACTGCAATGTTATATACTGAGAGCAAATGCAAATGTCATTATTTTTCATTGCAGGTATCCTAACATTCTGCCAGCACACAGAATAACTTTTCCAGAAATCATATAGTGGAATCAAGTAGCATAGCACTGCATCCTTTAAATACTTCCTTTCAAGCTAGAATATATTTCAATATTTTTCATCATTTTTGATCTGTATACTGGTATTTTATTAAAATAATATAAACTTACTACAAATCTATTTCCCATGGTTGCTTCGCTAGGAAAAAGTTAATGCTTTGATGTTAATTATCAACAAAAAACATTTTTCCCATCAGCATGAAAGGAAGAAAAGCCAAGAATAACAACGCTAATATGTGTCTACTTTCTTCTAATTATCTTGGCGAAGTTTCTATGCTGATAGGATTCCTACAAAGAAGCCTATAATTTTAAAGGGAACAGAAATATCAAGTATAGTATTGTTTTAAAATGGTAATGAAGTCCAATTTTAAAACATCTAGTGTTGTTGAGTAGTTACATTTTTATAATCAGTTTCATATGTTTAGTTAATATACAGATGAAAATACATATATATTGGGTTCTATGAAAATGTGACTAGAAAAGGCAGAGTTTCTTTCAGCAATGATAGGGTTACAAGACAAAATCATTTATCTTTTATAGTGCTAAGTTATAAATCATAGATTTCTCTGGAAAAGGTTATAAGGTTGAGAAAGATGGAACGAAAGAAAACAAGAATACCACAAGGTGGATGGATTCAGTTATAGTGGCAATACGGTCCACCATTTGCAGACCTGAAAGAACAGGTAAGAGACACATCAACATGGAGAACATTTCTCCATGTTGATGTGTCCCTTACCTGTTCTTTCAGGTCTTTTCTATGCGGCTAATGGGAGCCAAAAATGACTTGATAGCACATAACGAATCAATCAATCATTAAACAATCAAATTGAATAAAATCAAAAGTTTATAAACCATAATGATAGGATTCATAAATTATTATCAAAATTAAGAAATCTCATAATATGACTCACCTTGAAACCCTGCTGATTTACTTAAGTATGCATGTATTTGAGTTTTAAGTTCATGTCAAGTTGTTCTACCTTACTGGATGTATTCTGGGACAGTTCCAACCGTTACAGAAATCTTGTGAACATCAAACACTTTTGGGATAAGTCAAAATTCTGTTCCAATACTTCTAGTACTGTCTAAACACCTGTTGAACTTGAAATATACTTCTATCTCAAAACTTGAAATATACTTCTATCTCCAAATGTAGTTTTGAGTTGACTCTGTACAAATGTTATTGCAGGTCTTGATCCCCATACCCTTAAAACTGACTAGTATCTCCTTACTCTAATTGCTGCTGTGCAAGGTTCAATGGCCATCTGCACACATTTTGGTAACAGCAATGCTTAGATAAAAAGGTGAGAGAAACACTTTAGCAACATACCCTTTTCAAATTTGAAATTGGCATTTGATTGATCTAAATAATAGAATCATAATTTCTAAGCAGTGTAATTATAAAGTAAAGATAAGCAGACATTTATTTAGGCACAATCTATGTGTGGATTCTTTTCAGCGGTCAGTTCATTGAATATTAAAAACAAGTCATTTGAATGGATGTATCCTTGAAATCTGTCAGTTAACACAGAATTTGATTTTTTTTTTCTGCAAAGTGGTTATCATTTCAAGAAATTATATTTTAAAAAATCACACAGACCATTTAATGCAAAAGTCTCTTAGAAGTGTGCAAGCCTCTTAAAAATGTATTAAAATTATTATTAAAAATCAACAGCAATCAATAACATAAATAAAAAGCTTCAACAACAATGCAAATATCAAAGTTGGAGAAAGAAAGCACACACTGCAACTATGTTAATAATACTGAAGCATGCAAATTAGGCAAGGTAGTACAGAAAACGTATCTGAATGGGGTATTATATTTGGTCCATGAACTATCAATTTTCCTGACTGTAACTTAGAGAGAGTATCAGAAGCTATCAATTTATCTTGTGACTGATTAACTTTTTAACAATCTACACATATGATAAAATGGCTATTTTTATCTAGCACTAGAATCTATCAACAGAAGATCCAACCACAGGCAGTGTGTGACATATTTGTTCTTCAGTTGAAAAACCATCTAGATCTTCTTCTACAACTCTCCAATAATTAATTATCCTCTTGGAGAAAGCCCTTCCATAGCAACTGACTTGTTCCACTCACTGGCATTATCTTGAGAACAGACTTATTATTTATATACTTGGAAAGAGTACTCATCATATAAATAACTACTAGACTTAGAATTCATTCATAAGTGTCTGGAAAGTTAAAAAGAATAGTTGAACATTCTTTCTATAAAGATAACAAAATTTGGAGAGACTGCTAAATATCTGTCAGCCATAGTACTCACATGAGAATGGAGCTGACCTTTTCTAGTTGAATGGGTACTTATTAACTGTAAACAATGATTCACTTTACTTTATAATTTCTTCCTGAGCAAGGAATTAATTTATCAGAAATTTAAAGAATACCAAAATACAACTAGTTAAAAGATGCCTTTTGTAGCTTAGTAGATTTGCAAATCCGGAAAGTAATCAATGAAATTCTTTAAATATAAAGCCTTGCAAAATCTTTACTAAAAATGAGGATCAATTAGGCACCATTTGATTTGTCCACTAGAACCAAATTTATTTGCCATGCTAAAAAATTCATTTGCTACCTACTGAATAGGGTAACTAACAGCAATATCATTTACATTTACATACCATTTCACAGTGCTTTATAGCTCTCTCTAAGTGGTTTACAGAGACAGCATATTATCTCCAACAATCCGGGTCGTCATTTTACCACCCTTGGAAGACTGGAAGGCTGAGTCAACCTTGAGCTGGTCAGGATCAAACTCCTGGAAGTGGGCAGAGTTTGCCTGCAATGCTACATTCTAGCCACTGTGCCACCACAGCTATTAAGGATTTTATAAAGTCTTCCTACTATTCAAGCAATGTACCTTAAACTTAATATTACCACTCTTCTAAATCAAATGTTTCAGGATAAAAGTATTCTGTTCAAACATGACAATTTCTCCACACCTTAATAATATTGTGCTACAGGATGGAAGTGGACTCAGATGTTTTATTTATTAGTTTTCTTGGGTATTCATTAGATTCTTGGAAATCTTCTCAACTATTAGTCTTTCTATCATGCTTCTTCACAGTCCAATTTTCTCATCCATAGAAACCACAGGAAAAGCCTTTTTGTGGTGCTAGAGGTATTTTGGATGCTACTGTTTTAGTGTAAATATTTCAGTGTATTCTTTCCATCTTTCTTTGATCTTCAGTTAGTATCTGCCTGTTAGCATCTTTTAACATAGCATTTTAGGTTGAAACCTACTTATATGTTTGGAGGTCTTTGGAAAACTTTCCTCCTTTTTCCTCTTTTTGTATATTTTTATTTCCAGTGCCTTTACAGATATAATACAAATACATAATTCATAAGGCTTACAAATTTTGTGAGGTCTTTTATCCTATTATCCTTTTTCTTCATTGCTTGGCAATTTCCACTGTTGTTTCATGATTTCACGCAAGTCAATGAAACAAATTATGTCATATTATGTTTTCTGAATACCTTATGGTATGTTTTTCAAACTAAGGTTGAAACAAATCATAGGTTCTTTGATCTCAATTTCCTGAGGCAGTTTCCCCAATGTTTTCTTAGGAAGAAAGCTAAAATGTGGATCTCTTCATGATAACTGTCCCAATTTGGGTGGGCATCTATATAGTAATTTAGGGGGAAAACTAAAGCCTGTCATGAAGAAAACGGTCTTGTGCTACACCTAGCACAGTTGCCAAGTGGCTCTAGCTGAATCCAACCCATTATATTTAAAAGTTCTAAATTCAATAAAGTGTGACATTTATCCTCATAAACATTTGCTTATTTATTTGTTTGCCAAAATAATAGAGGTGATTTATAAAAAAAACCCACCAGCCAAGGATGAAAATAGTCAATGCAAGGAAAAAACAGAAGAGAAACCAAGACTCCAAAATCTTTATGGTCAAAAATGTATTCTACATTTTTAAAAAAAACATTTCTCTGTGTCCTCAAATGTTCTGGTTGCCTCAGAAATAAAGCCAAGATATTTCATGTCAGGAACACCCACAGATGCTGCAATAGAAGCTGCATTCATTACGAGCACAGTGATTTAACAATCAAAGGCAAAACAGGAGTAGTAGCATCATATTTATAAACATCTTGTTATTCAGTACTTGAATCTGTAAAGTATCGAGGATAATAGTTATATAAATGTGTACTAGAAAGAAAAGATTAGCAAAAAGAAAAAGAGCCTCAGCCATAATTTTCTTTGGTCAAATTAATTTGATATAATAACCAACCATAACATTTGAACTATGAAAATATTTCTCTATGTGTGTTTTCTCCTCTAAGGCAACATGTCTCTTTTACATCTCATTTACATTTTAAACTGAGATATTGGGAAAAGTATTGCAAGAGTACAAGAATTTATCCCTATTATTTCTGCTTCTCCCATATGATTAGGCAGAGTGGGTGTTTTCTTGGCCCTGTCCTCTTATTCAAAGAAGTATGCATTTCTGTCATAGCATGTGTCCTCTGGAACAACATCTTCATAGAGATATGTGCACCCTTCTAATTCTGGAAATCTCTTAAGATCTGGCTTTGTTCCCCTACCTGGGATCTGGGTGTATCTTGAAACCCTGGATATTATTTATGTGCATTTGTCTGGGCAATTATGATCTGTCTCCCCATTTAGCTATTGGTTTCTACAAAAGTGTAAAAAATATAAGATCCAAAATTTCTATTAAAAAAAAACCCCTTCTTCCAATTTTTCTATTTCTTGACGTTTTACATGTAATATACGGAGCAACTTAATGCTTATCAGTGAGGGAGTGGGGGGGAAGTGTATAAAATCAGACCAGTCACAGGTCACAGAACATTTTGAAAAAGAAAAAGAAAATTAGGAACCTGACTAGGACATGTCTGGTTGACTAATACGTATTTGTAAAATGTTGTATCATGTCTCTTACCTTGTTTCCTTGAATGCCTTTTGAGCCAGGATCACCTGGTGGGCCACCAATACCCTTTAGTGGGAAACAAGTGAGGGGGAATTAAATTTTCTACCAATGGACATATATTTATTATTACATGTGAATCATGCTCTGCTAATCAGAAACTGTATTTTTCTTAGATGGAATTAAGTACATAGTCTCAGTAACAGCAGCAAAGGCATCCTGCAAACAAACAAACATGAAGTGTTTTGAAGTGCAAAAAAGTGCAGCAGGATTTGAAATCATGTTATTACAAAATAGATTTTGTCCTATTATTCTATTTCTGCTGTCTGAATTATATTTATTTATGTATATGATTTATATTAACTGTCCCTTTACATAGTGATTCTGGGAAGCGTACAAGGATTAATCACAAACATGCACAGTATAAGCGTGACATACTGTATAACCCCATATTAAATCTTTCAAAATAACTGCTTAAATTGTATTATTTTTGAGATGGTTATATAAAGTCATAGATATAGAGGAAGTATTTCTATGAAATAATGATGCATTTTAGGCATTTATTTTCCATTTCATGTTTAGTTACTCATTAAATTACACCTTAAATCACATTCTGGTGGACTTTCATTAAGCTTAAAGATCCAGTTTATGAAAGAGTGAAGAAAAGGAAGTGACTGTTGCCGACATGTTTAAAAAATGCTTTAAAAAGGTATTTATTTTTCTCAATATGAGGCAATCTTTCTTTTTATTAACTGTATATTGAATAGTTGACATATACCGTTTTTTCATATTCACAAATATTAAAAGTTGTGCCCAAAAGTTGTGTAATATTAAGAAACAAAATATAAAAATGTAAAGTCATTTTAAAATTTTAAAATAATAAAATTATTAAAATTTAAGGACATGGCTATAAAAATATAACAAGTTAATATAATATTAACAAGAAATTAATTTCTTGTTTAACTGAAGAGACAATAAATATATAAGGCAAAAAATATATTTTTCAAACATGGCAATTTTATGGTGTGTGAATTTTAACTCCCAGAATTGTCCAGCAGGATGCATGAAATCCATCTCTTAAGGCTGCCAAATTTGAGAAACACAGATGAAAACCAATTTACTAAAAAATAAATGCTATAGTTGGGAAGCAAATCTAATAAATAGGCCTCTGAAAAATCTAGGAAACGGTCATAAAGGACTTTTCCTCCAACAGTAATGAATGGAAAAAATCATTAGATCTGGAAAGCAATTACTAACCTGCTGCAATGCAATGAGAAGCAATATATGCAGGCCTACAAATAATTATTCTTAATGAACAAACTCTTACAAATATGTTACCCTGAACAAGAGCAAGAAACATGATCCATTGGTTACACCATTACTTGGGCATATCACTAATATTCAGCAACAAAATTTCAGAATTACAACTGCAAGATTTTCAGGTGAGAATATAAAATATGAATGGGAATTTTATTTGAAAATATCAGGCTTTTATATTCAAATCCCACAAAAAAAAATCATCCTGTTTGGTATTTCAAAGCAACAAAGGAATGAGCTTAGAGGCCATGGTCAAGAATGCTCAGATGGCAATCTAGAAAAAATGCCTTAGAGTCATAGGTTTCTCCAGTGTTGTTCTATCTGGTATGGTTGGTTGAACTGGAGAGTTTTGAAGTCGAAAACATCCCAAAAATAAAATCCAAATCAATTAGAGATGTTCAGTAGCAATACAATTCTCTACCCATGGGAATCTATCTTAAACAGAGAAGAATAAATATAGAGAAATGCTAGATTTTTTTTGTACTAAAGGCTAAAGAACTGGCAGGGAGAAGCTAGTAATTCCACTGAGAAGACAAAAATGTTCTCACAGTATTACTTTAAGCTAACAGAACATGTAGAACAGAATACCGAATATGAATAAATGACAAGTCAGAGATTGATAGCTATTAAAAATAAAAACAGAGACAAAAATCTGTGCATATTTAAGAATGCAGCATTACAGTACTCTCAGTTATTTGAGTTTCTAGAACAAAAAAAGTTTTATGCTATGACACTGGAATGCACCCAGCATTCAAGTATCTGGGAACATTAGCCAGATACCTCCATGAAACTCAAGCTAAACGTGAATTTTTAAATTTCATTTTTAAAACAAATTTAAGATTACATAAAGCTCTAGGGCATAAAGGCAAGTTATTGAAATGTTTCAAATAATTTCTAAATATCTTTTGTAAAAATATTAGGATTGCTTCACATTTTTACCTGTATGTTTCCATATAGTGGATCGACATCAGGCTGAATGAGTTGGGGAAACATATTGTACAAATTTATAAATTGTGTGCCTGCTTTACAAGGGAGGAGGAGTTGTTATCTCTGAAATATATTTAGCAGTATTCAACTGGGGAGACAATTGATATGTCTGTTTTGTTGCTTTCTTTTTATGCACTTTTTTGTGTAGTTTTGTCTCGTTTTGTTTTGTTTTTGTATTGTTTCTCTTTTTTTGGAGTTGGTATTTTAATGTTTAGTTTAGCCATTGCACCTGCCTCTAGAACATCCTGTTGGCCTTTTGTAAGGTCTTGAAGATCTGGTTGATTCTGGGTTTGGAATCCTATGTGTGTAAAGGGATCTATTTCCTAGCTATGGCTATGAATTGCAATATTGTTCTTGGTTGCTGTGTCTATTTAAGTTTTAGTATTGTGATTGTTACTAGATTTTAAATTAATTTTATTTTTTGAATTTTTTTTTATTTTTAAACAAAACATAAAACATAAATCCATCATCCATTACAATTGCAAACAGTGTGTCAGTTGGTTACAAATCTTTTGTGCTTCATTCTCCTATTCAGAATTTACTAGTGATCTATTTTCTCATATTGTCGAACAAATAAACATCCTCATTTATCATTTATTTAACTATGGCTTTATCACTTCATAAAAATTATTTTCAAATATTATATTTATAACATTCATTTCATGTTTCATATTTCATTTCCATGTTTTATTATCTAGCCATTGATAAAATAAATCCCATATCTTATAATATTGTTTATCTTCTTGTTCTCTAATTTCAAATGTCAATTTACTCATTTCAGCACATTCCATGATTTTCTTTTTTTAAATAATCTTTATTTACATTTTCAATTAAAAACAAACAATAATCAAACAATCAAACATCATACAATAAAAAAGAACAGTGTATATATGAATAATCCTATAAACCCCTATACCCCCTAACCAAAACTTCCTGTACTTTTTGTTATTATTATATTCCGGAGAAACAGAACGTCTTACATATCTTTATATATCGATCCAATTCTTTCTACTTCATTGTTTTTATATACTATATATTATGCTATCTTATGTATTATATATTATATCCCTAGTAAGCGATATATTTCCTCATCTATTTTACAATTATTTTCTTTTTCTCAATCCATCTATAGAATTTTTCTCATGAGAGACATATTCGCGTTTGATCTTTATCTTTTAATTTTTTGGTTAATTTATCCGCCGCAGCACATTCCAAAATCTTCTGAATAATAACTTCCTCTGGTGGGCTATTTTGGTTTTTCCAAAATTGTGCATATGACAGTCTCGCTGCTACAATCACATGTAGAACAAGGCACCATGTATCCCTTTCCATGTCTCTGGGCGCCAATCAATTTTTGTATCTAAAATTTCATTTAACCATCTTTTCCCCCCCCCCCCCCCAAAATTCCATTGCTTTCAGACATGTCCACCATTGGTGATAATATGTGCCCCTCTCCTTCCTACATTTCCAGCATTCTGCTGCTTGTCCCTTGAACATTTTCGCTAATCTATCTGGAGAGACGTGCCACCTATATACCATCTTATATATATTCTCTTTATAGGTTGAAGACACGACTAGTTTCATATTATCCCACCATATTTCCTGCCATTTTTCTAAATAGATTGGGTGTCCAAAATTTTTCCCCCAGGCAATCATTGTATCTTTAATAATTTCTTCGCCTATCTCTATTTCCATCAGCAATTTGTAAGTTTTTGAAATCATGCCTTTTTCTTCTCCTATTAAAATTTTATCTGATTCTTGTAGTTCATTGTTAATACCTCTCTCTTTATCTTTATTGTATTTAGAATTGATCTGGGTATATGTCCACCAATCAATATGTATTCCTTGGGAATTCAATTCTTGTTTCGATTTTAATTTCCCCATTGGGCTCAGTATTTCTTTGTATGTTAGTTTTTTATCGAAGTTATATAATTTGGGGTATGTTAACGCTTCTATCATTCTAGTGATATCCAACATGGTAGATTAATATAATATTTTTTACTCAATTTTTCCCAGGTCCGAATTAGAATATTTCTTACATAGTGTCGGGTGAACCACTTGCTTTGTGAAGTATTATTTTTCCAAAGAGCCTCATGCCAGCCTTGTATATCAAATCCTTCTAATTTGAGAAGACGTCTATTTCTTAGAGTAATCCATTCTTTTACCCAGGTTAATATGGCCACTGCATGATAACTCTCCCAGCATGGTAATCCCAAGGCCCCTCTCTCTTTTATTTCTTGCATCATCTTTCTTTTAATCCGTGGTTTTTTCCCTTGCCAGATAAATTTCGTTATTATTTGATTTAAATCCCTAAAAAAAATTTTGGGTAGACTAGCTGGCGCAGTTTGAAATAAGAAGTTAAATTTCGGTAACACATATGATTTAACAGTTGTTATTCATCCTAAAAGTGACAGTTGCATTTTGCCCCATTTATCTAAGTCTTTTCCTATTTGAATTAGCAATTTATTATAATTTTCTTCTTGTAGACTTGAACATCTATTAGTCAGCCAAATTCCCAAATACCTAATTTTTTTCACTACCTTCAAACCAGTCGTATTTTGTAGGTTTATCTTATTTCCTTCTGTCATATTCTTAGTTAGTATGTTTGTTTTCTTTTTATTAATTAATAAGCCTGCCACGGCCCCGTATTCCTCAACTGTTCCTATTAAAGATGTACAAGATTCTAAAGGCTCTTCTAAAATGAAGACCATGTCATCTGCAAAGGCTTGGGTTTTAAATGTCTGTTGGCCTGTTTTAAGACCTTTTATTTTTTCGTCATTCCTTATTTTGCGTAGTAATACTTCTAATGATAAGATGAAAAGTAGTGGAAAGAGCAGGCATCCCTTTCTTGTGCCTTTTCTAATATGAAATTCTTCTGTCAAGTCCCCATTTATCAGTATCCTAGCTGTTTGATCTGAATAGATAGCTTTAATTGCATTTCTAAATTTCGTTCCAAATCCCATGTATTCTAACTGCAACAATAAAAACTCCCAGTTTACTCTGTCGAATGCCTTCTGTGCGTCTATAAATACTAATGCAGCCTGTTTGTCTGGATGTTGTTCATAATATTCCAGTATATTTAGCATGATTCTCATATTATCTTTTAATTGTCGTGATCGTAGAAAACCATTTTGGTCCATGTGTATGAATTCATTTAAGAAAACTTTTAGTCTATTTGCTAAGATTGTAGTGAAAATTTTGTAGTCTGAATTCAGAAGGGAAATTGGTCTGTAATTTGTTATGTCTATCAAAAGCGAGTCTTCTTTGGGGATTAAACTAATGTTAGTCTCTCTCCATGAGTAGGGAATTTCTGATTTCTCTAGTACTTCATTAAATAGGTCTTTCATATGTTCTCCCATGACTTCAATCATTATCTTATACAGCTCCGCCGGGATTCCATCTGTGCCTGGGGTTTTCTGGGTTTTTTTGTTTCTTAACTGCTCTTTCAACCTCGGCTAAAGTAATTTCTTCTTCCAGGATCTCTTTCGTTAGATTAGTTATCTTAGGTAGATCTGAGTTCTTTATATATTTTTTTATCGCCTCTGTTGGGATCTCCTCTCTTTTATATAATTCTTTGTAAAAGTCCACCGCAATTTTTTCCTTTCCTTTTTTGTCTTTTACTAGGTTTCCTTCTTTGTCCTCTAATTGTTCAATTCGCCTAGACTGGTTTTCTTTTTTTAACCTATATGTAAGCCATCTTCCCAATTTACTGGCTGATTCAAAATGTTTTTGTTTTGTTATCCTTATCTGCCAATTTATCTAATTCCAACAAATTAAGCTGATGTTTTAGAAAGATCACCTGTTCTTTTGCCCCCTTGGAAAGTGGATTATCTTGTAATTGTTCTTCCGCTTTCATTAATTTATTTATTAGCTCTTCCCTTTCTTGATTTTCTTTTTTACATTTGATGGCCGTGTATTTAATAATAAGACCTCTTATGTAAGCTTTGGCTGCATCCCATATTATTTGGAATGGCATTCCTGCTGTTTTGTTTTCTTGAAAGAAGCGGGGTATCTCTATCTTAAGTTTTTGTATAAGTTCAGTTTCTTTTAATATCTCTGTTCTCAACATCCATCTCCTTCTGTTTTTCCCTTCCTTCTTTAATGTAACAAGCACTGGATTATGATCAGCCCATTCATTCGGCATAATTCTAACATCTAATATTTGGGAATTTAATTCTTGTGTCATCCAGATCATATCCAGTCTAGACCATGATTTGTGTCTAGGGAAATAGTAAGTAAATTGTTTACCTGTTGGATTATGTTCCCGCCAGGTATCTACCAGTCCTAGTTCTTCCCTTATCTCGCTGTAAGTGATTGGTAATATCTTCTTATCTTGCCTTCCATTTCCCCCCCCCCTTGTGATTCTCACCCTTTTTATAATCGTGTATTCTATTCATAATTGCATTAAAGTCACCCAGAAGGCATACCTGCTCGTATTCCAAATCAAGTATTTCTTTTTGTACTTTTCAAAAAAAAAGATTTGTGTTTAGTATTGGGAGCATAAATTCCTACCAATAGAACTTTTTTTCTGCAATATTTCCACTTCTAGAATTAATATTCTTCCCTCCTCATCCGCAAATAACTGTACCGGTGATAATTGTTCTTTCACGTAAATTGCCACTCCTCTTTTTTTTCTTCTGAAGCCGCTACAAATAGTTTCCCTGCTTTTGGGTACTTCAGTAGATTAGATTGCGATAATTTAATATGCGTTTCCTGAATACATACTATGTCTACATTTGTTTTAACAAATTTAGTTAGTATACGTCGTCTCTTTATCAGTGCATTAAGACCATTAACATTAACAGTCAAAATTCTAATTCCTTGCTCCATCCTCTATTTACTACCTTCTTTACTTTTGGTTACTGAACGGGTTTCTACTCCGTACTTTGTTGGTCCTCCTTCCTCCTCCTTCCTCCCTTCACATTTTCCCTTCCCATAATATGCTTGTGCTCCTCTCTTTTTTCGACCCTTCTTTCCCCCCTCCTTGTTTCTCCTTCGCTATTTCTATATCACTTTCCTTTCTGACAGACCCAAGACAACTTTCACAAAATTCTTAAGCATCCTGTATATTTTCGATTTTAAGTTTCCGGTCTTGCCAAGTTACCAAGAGCCCTTCAGGTATCAACCATCTATATGGCACGTTATATTTTCTTAATTGCGAGGTTATAAATTGATAACTCTGCCGCTTTTCTTGCACTCTTTTTAGAATCTGTTTTAAAATCGAGATTTGACGCCCCTTATATGTGATTCTCTGTTCCCTAGCTTTATGCAACGTTTCATCTCTTAATGCCTTTTTAGTGAGTCTTATGTGTATTTCTCTAGGCAAATTATAACGTCTCGCATAACTAGTATATACCTGGTATGCTTCGTCTATCCCAGCCTGAACCTCTTCCTTCTTTTTCCCCACTATTTCTGCTATCACTTCTTCCACTATTTCTTCTAATTGTTCCTCCTTTTCCTCCTCTACATTTTGTAAACGCAAGAAAAAAGCTGATTTTTCCATCTCTAGGAATACTATTTCGTCTTTGAGTTTCCCTACTGCTTGAACACATCTCTTTTCACATTTATCTATCTCTACTTCAACCCTTTCAGTGTTTTTTTCCACCTCAGTCAATCTCTCCTCGTGTTTAGTTAGCGTTGTTTTTATTTCTCCTAGAGTTTCTTTCATTTGTTTCATCTCTCCTCTTAGTTCGCTTATCTCAGATTTCAAGTCCTCAAAGTTTTTTGCTGTTACTTCCTGATTTTTCTCCAATAGTTCTTGAATATTTTGGAACATCGCTTGCATTCCTTGCATCGTTATTGGTTTATCAGTTGTTGATAAATTTTCAGAGGATTTTTTCTGTCCCGGGGATATTGTTATCGGCGAAGACATCGTGCTGGTACTGTGGGTTTTTTCACTACTTTGGTGGAGGTTATTGTAGTAGCCATGTCCGTTAAACAAAGGAAACTCTTCCAAATTATCATATACCTATTATTCTTGTCTCTTACTCAATTAGATCCTATACAATTATAATCAAAGAAAAAATTAATTCTAATTCAATTACATTTATCTTTTTGGAAATAAATAAATAAATAGATTCAACCTATATATACCAACTCCTATATAGCTATATTAAGTTATCTTAAAAGTCAAATCAATATAGTTAATATGATTAATAATCAGCCTCTATTTAATCAATTGTTTTACTATTTTCTTCTTATAATAATTATCTCTAATTAATTATCTATACTTCATTAAGTTGTAAAATTCATTAAATTTGTACTTATATATAGTTAAATAGATATAGCGAATTAAATATATATAAATATATATAAATACAATCACTTGTCCATTATTTCTTGACTTCACACTGGGGTGGCAATCTGCAATTTCATTTCAATCCATCTTTTATTTAATCACAACAGGAAGGGGCTTATTGTTGCACTATCATCTTGGGAGGAGCAGGATTCCAGGGAAGTTTTACCCCCTCATCATCTCTTATTCCGCTTGTTAGTAAATCACCGTGGTAGAGTTTTAATCCGCTAGGGTTTAGATCTTATCACAATTAAAGCACACGTGTAGGTCTTATTTCGCTTCACCTCTAGCTACGCCACAGCGAGATCTCCAATCCAATAGAAACACTTCCTTCACCTCTGATTTGGGCTGCCGCTAATCTCTTCAATCAGTCACCAAAGTCCTGTCATTTGAAATTTAAGTTCAACATCCCTTCTTTACTTCTCTTTTCTTTCCTCTTCTAATCTGTCTCCTCGGTCCTGTCTCCTTGTACCGGTCAAAAACCGCAGCGTCATAGGCTTCGGGGCCGCTCCCCCCAGCCCTCTTCCTGATCTCCGGGTCCTCAAAGCTATCTCTTCAATACAATGCAGGGGGGGTCGCACACCCTCACCGCATCTCCGAAAAAAGCTCCTCTGTTCCCTCAACCTCTCTGGGGTTGGGGCAGCAGCCAACAAGCTGTGGAGATTCAGAAAATTCGCTAAGCCCAGCGGAGCACACGCTGCGCCGCTCTTTCACTCAGACCGCTGCACCGGAAGTCCCACATTCCATGATTTTCTTAATAACTTCATCTTGCATTGATGAAATTAATTTTATAATTGTTTGCCACCCAAAGTCACTTGTTTGAGATAGGTAGCCACACAAATTGAATAAACAAACCAACAAACAAATATTAGGACTAATTTTATTGTAAAATATCTATCCCTAATAGAACTATAATGTTCTTAGAATACCTCCAATACTGTAGAAAGCTAGCATTATGTTTGCTAATTACAGAGCACAAATGGACAGTAGTAAGCAGGATCTCATCTGTCTCCTTTCTTATATATTGGGTAAGTGCTGGAATCGAGACAGTTTTGAGGAAGAAGAATTGATATCAGCAGAATTTAATTTACAATATAAAAATATCAGTGACAGCTTCATGAAACTATCAATAATCTATCATGAAATTAACAAAAATCAGCTTGTTTTCTTAAAAAAAGAAGAATCCAATTAACATAAGAGAAAATAGGAAAATGTAAACTTAGAAAAGAAAATGCAGCTTTATATAATAAAGGCAGAATAGAATTGTTAAAAGCCAATAAATGATAAAATTTTCAAAATTATTTTTAAAATGTAGGCAACTGGAATGATTGACGGATCCTAGATATGTTGAGTCTACTTTGTCACCTGCTTTTTTCTTAATTAGAAATGTGAGATATCTGATGGTTGATAAGAGCATATAAGGAGGGAAGGATGACTCCTTTAATTCCCAGATCTTTATGATAGCGGTCCCCAACCTTTCTGACACCAAGGATTGGTTTTGTGAAAGATAATTTTTCCATGGATCAGGAGGGTAGGGGGGAGATGGTTCTGGATGCAGCCTAGATCCCACACATATGCAGAAGAAGGTTTGCTTGCTCACCCACTACTTGTGCAGCCTGATTCCCAAGAGGCCATGAATCAGTACTCATCCAAGGCCTAGGGGTTGTGAACCCTTGTGAACCATGGTTAATAAAAAGAAAGGATAAATCTTTCTTAATGTATTTTGCTCAAGCCCAAATTACCCCCGAACCACTGCTTACTTAAAGAAAACAGAAGATAGGCGCAAATTCAGTATGATGTGTAGTTTAGCCCTGAGAATTAGGACAAAATATTGTTTTTAATACAAATGATAATGAAATGGTTGGTAGAAACTTACCTGAGGGCCTCTAGGTCCTTTGGGGCCAGAAGGGCCATCTAGACCCTGTTCAAATAAAATAGTAGAAATTTAAGTGTTAATAGTGAGCTCTGGTTTAAACAATGCTTCTTAAATCATTCTGTGCATTATCTCTTCAGTAGAGGAGAATTTTACAATCCTTCTTAGTGTTGTTCTTTTTTATATTATCCGTTTTCAGCTATCACCTGTGAAGTTATGTTATATGAATACTGAGTATTTCTACAGTGTTTCTGATATATAACAGCACTTACTATACTGATATTTAGCAAAATGGAGCATACTATACTCAAAGTATAAATTATTTAATTGGTATGAATACCATGCTCAAACAATGGCTTGCAAGGAAGAAAAGGCAGATAAATTTGTTTCATCCTTCTGTTTTTAACTGAACCTCCTTTGTGGGTGAACATCTCTAGATGCTGAAAATGGTTCTATTTTTGGCATGATCTCCAGCTGCTACCCTAGCCTACTAAATGAGTGGCATTTGAAGTCAAAAAGTCATGATGGCAGGTACAATCATGTTCTGTTTTACATGCATCTTACATGCAACATCAGTAAAAAATAAGTAGACAATCAATCATAGAACCATAGCTTCTAGCCTAACTTTTTTGACCTACCACCCCTGGATTCCCTGTACTGAGCAAAATAACATCCATGTCCTTTGGATTCCTGAGAAAGTAATATTGTTTTCAGTAGATTTCCTACATCTTTATGACATTGATATTCCCAGATTTTCTTGAAAAGCATAAATAACAGTTCTAACTGTCAGTCACAAGAGGGTAAACTAAGGATTGCGGATAATCCTCAGATTATTATCACTCATTCTTAGCAATATTGAAAATTATGACAGGGCTAAATGAGTGGGAATGTATGATTGGTTTACAAAGTTGCAGCTGTAGACACATCCCATGTTTATGCGATCACAATCTGGTCTCTACACACCCAGCTCAAAAAAAAAAAAAAAAAAAGGCTGTAATGGCCTGAAGTCACATGATTGCCATTTATGGTCTTCCCTGCTGGTTTTGAACAAGCAAAGTCAACGAGGAAGCCAACATTAAAGATAGCAATAGCAATCGCACTTAGACTTATATACCACTTTCACAGTGCTTTACAGCCCTCTCTAAGCAGTTTATAGAGTCAGCATATTGCTCCCAACAATCTGGATCCTCATTTTACTGACCTCGGAAGGATTGAAAGCTGAGTCAAACTTGAGCCACACAGAATTGAACTCCTACAGTACTGCATTCTAACCACTGTGCCACAATGGCTCACAAGTTTCTTCTGCCACGTTTTCACTTTTTCACTTACCTGCCTGTGGCACTCATTTTGGCTATGGCACCACTTGGCATCCTCAACCCCAGCATCCATCACCTCATCCACAGCATGTGTAAATCTATAGTATCTACAATGGCACCTACTCACTCTCCCACAGCACCTACTTCCCTACCCATGGCATTCCATATTGTTCATGCTAAAAGGAACGGTTGTAAGTCCAGGATATCTTTTCTGTGCATGCCCCAACATGGCGGTGCTGGTCTGAGTCGCTGTCGGGATGGGCAGCATTTTTGCTGTTTTGGGGTCTCCTGGAGCTGCCAGAACCATCGGCAGCCCCACTCCCGCTTGGGAGAGTCCCTCCCCAACTCATTGAGGGCTTTTGCCCTCTGGAACATCTGAGTTGGGGAGAGGCAAAAGAAGAATGCAGTGGGAGGCAGCAGGAAGCCATGAGACACTGCGGGAGGAGAATTAGGGAGGACGGCTTGCAGCGATGTCAGCTTTTTCCCTGCTTTTTCCTTGCTCGCTGGGCGGCGGCCATCAGAGAGGCGGTGACGGTGTAGCATTACCAAGGGTGCCGATGGTGGACTCTGAGGGTGGTCTGGCACTGTCGGTGGAGTTGCGGGGTTGTGGCAGCAATGACAGCCACTGTGCAGCGATTGGGAGGGGATGACGAAGATGGCTGCAAAACGGACAAGGTGGGGGTTGCTGGACGCTGGCAGAGAGGCGAAATGGAGGCTGCCAACGGAGACTTGGCTGATATGATGATAGGGGATGGAAAGATCTGGGGTTGGAGAGTCCGGTGGAAGGCTCTGGCATTGGGCCTCCATGGGTGGCCTCTTCCCCCCCTTCCTAGTCTTAAAGGCTGACCCCCCCTTCCTGGGGTCAGCCTTTCCCCCTCCCCCCCTTTCCTCCCCCCCCTTGTGTACACTTATCCTCCTGTGGGACTGCTGTGCTGCATTTCATCTGTACCCCACTTCAAATTGTATGTGGGATTACTATGCTGCTTTTCTTCTGTACCCGCTTTAAATAGCATTTATTCCATCGAAACTCCCTGGCAGAGGGGGACTTGGACTAGGACAGTACTATGTGGACCCTGAGGGAGTTGGCTGTTATGAACCATCTATCACCAGAGAAGATTAAATCATAAAATTCCTGCTTTTGGACATCTTGTTGGCTGCTGTGAGAGGGTGGTCAGAAAATTTTCGCTCTGAGTGACTGTGTAAACAGACTCCTTCCGCTGCTGTGAGAGAGCAGTGGAGCCTGGGCAGCTACCTATATGGAGACTTTTCTGTCCTAAGACTTTGTTGGACCCTACCAAGCTGTTCTGTCCAGTAAGCTGGTCTTACTGGACGTACTCAGCGGCGGAGCTATGTGCACTGCGAGATTCCCCCCTCTCGCAGGTTTGGCCCTCTACTCTATCGAGGGCCTACCTTGATGATAAGTTTTGGAACTCCGAGAGGTGGCATGGTGTGAGAAGGGGGCTTAGGGGCTTTTTAACCAAGATTTTAGATAAAAGTTTAAGGGGTTCTAGGAGGGATAATCTACAGGGGGTTGGGACTAGCCTGGCGAGGGGCAGCGCTATGGGGGGGTGCAGGGTCAGGGGTTAAGGAGTGGGCCAGTGTCCATATTGTGGACGGTTGTTCCAGCGGTACTGTGGTTGGGAGGGGCAGTTATGGCGGGAGTAGGGAACCACATCATATTTGGGGAGTGCGCACTTGCTATCTCCAGGCAATTGCATGCTCCGGCCCCCAAGGATCCTCTCGTTCCCTGGGTAGTCCAGACCCTCAGGGCCCAGGTTTTCGGTTGATGTTATGCAATGCCAGGTCTGTGGTAAATAAAGCCCCCTCATGCCATGTAGCAGCAGCCCTGCCCGAGCTGCTTGATGTGATAGCGGGGGGGGGGCGGTGGGTACCCCCAGACTTATGGTCATGGGGGATTTCAACCTGCCATCTGTCGGTGAGACGGCAGAATCGGCTCAGGAGTTCATGGCTTCCATGATGGCTTTGGACCTGACCCAGGTAGTTCATGGCCCAACACACATTGGGGGACACACTCTGGACTTGATTTTTGTCTCAGGTCAGTGGCTGAATGATCTAGATATAGGGGATGCAGTCATCGAACCCTTGTCATGGTCTGATCATTCACTCCTCTGACTGGACTTCTGTACTGCTGCCCCCCGCCACAGAGAGGCGGAACCGGTTAGGTGGTTCTGCCCCAGGTGCCTGATGGATCCTGAGGGATTCCAGAGGGAGCTTGGGCCATACCCTGAGGTTCTGGTTCACGATTCGACCAAGGAATCTGCCTGGGTAGCTGCCTGGGATAGGACAGCTGCTGGAGCCTTGGATCATGTCGTGCCTTTGTGGCCTCTGACCTGGTGCCAATCCTGTGTGGCTCCCTGGTTTTCTGAAGAGCTTAGGGAAATGAAGTGCTGGAAAAGACGCCTAGAGAGCGGCTGGAGGGCCAGCCGATCTGAATCCAACCGGACACTGGTGAGGTCTCATATTAAGACCTACCTAGTGGCGATAAAAGCGGCAAAATCTGAGTATTTTTCTGCTCTTATCACATCATCAGATAATCGCCCAGCCATCCTGTTTAGGGTGACCCATTCCCTACTCCATCAGGGAGCGGGGAAGGACCCCTTGCAGGGGAGAGCTGAGGACTTTGTGCAATATCTGTATGAGAAAATCACTCAGATTCGGAAAGGTTTGGAATCTGACTGGGTAGTTTCAGGCAGGGTGACAGAGGCGGGCCTTGAGAATGTCATTTAGGAGGAGTTTGACTCTGTGGCTCCTGAGGATGTGGACAGGATTCTGGGCAGACTTAATGCAGCCACATGTTTATTAGACCCGTGTCCCTCCTGGTTAGTACTGGCCTCCCGGGAGGTTACACGAGGCTGGCTCCAGGGGATTATTAATGCTTCTTTGAGTGAGGGTAACTTCCCTGCTGCCTTGAAGGAGGAGATGGTGAGGCCCCTCCTTAAGAAGCCTTCCCTGGACCCGGCTGTATTATCTAATTATCGTCCTGTCTCCAACCTTCGCTTTGTAGTGAAGGTTGTTGAGAATCTGGTGGCGCGACAGTTTCCCAGGTACCTGGAGGAAACGGTTTATCTAGATCCGTACCAGTGAAGTCGGGCTTCAGGATGGGATACAGCACAGAAATGGCATTGTTCACATTGGTTGATGATCTCTGGAGGGCTAGGGACAGGGGATGTTCCTCTGTCCTGGTCCTATTAGATCTCTCGGCGGCTTTTGATACCATCGACAATGGTATCATGCTGTGCCGATTGGAGGAGTTGGGGATAGGGGGCACCATGCTACAGTGGTCCTCCTCCTTCCTCTCCTACCAGTCGCAGTTCGTGTTGACGGGGGGACAGAGATCGACCTCGAGGCACCTTGTGTGTGGGGTGCGGCAAGGGTCGTTCTTCTCGCCCCTCTTGTTCAACATTTATGTGAAGCCGCTGGGTGAGATCATCTATGGTTTGGTGGTGAAGTGTCATCTGTATGCTGATGATACTCAACTGTACATCTCCACCCCAGGCCACTCCAATGATGCCCTTGATGTGATCTCCCCATGCCTAGAGGCTGTGTGGAACTAGATGGGGACAAACAGGCTCAGGCTCAACCCATCCAAGACCAAGTGGCTGTGGCTTCCGGCATCCTGATATAGTAAGTTGGTACCATCACTGACTTTTGGGGGTGAGTTGTTGGCCCCCACAGAGAGGGCTCGCAACCTGGGCATCTTCCTGGATACATGGCTGACTTTGGAAGAACATATGATGGCTGTGGCCAGGGGAGCTTTCTATCAGGTTCGCCTGATCCAATAGTTGCGTCCCTTTCTGGATCGAGATGCCTTACGCACGGTCACTCATGCCCTCGTCATGTCCCACCTGGACTACTGCAATGCTCTCTACATGGGGCTCCCCTTGAGGAGCACCTGGAGGTTCCAACTGGTCCAGAATGCAGCCGCACAGGTTTTTATGGGGTGACTCGGCGCTCCCATGTAACATCTCTCCTGCACGAGCTGCACTGGCTCCCAGTGATCTTCCGGGTGCGCTTCAAGGTATTGGTTACCACCTTTAGAGCACTCCATGGCTTAGGACACGGGTATTTACGAGACCGCCTTCTGCCACCGGTAGCCTCCCATCGACCAGTATGCTCCCACAGAGAGGGCCTCCTCAGGGTGCTGTCGGCCAAACAATGCTGACTGGCGGCCCCCAGGGAGAGAGCTTTCTCTGTGGGGGCACCTACCCTCTGGAATGAGTTTCCCCCAGAGATATGGCGGATCCCAGATCTGCGCGCTTTTTGAACTGCCCTAAAGACATTTTTGTTTCATCAAGCGAGGCTAACCTGACCTACTCTTTTAAATTGTTTTTATCTTAAATTGCTAAAATTATGGGTTTTAATATAGGGGTTTTAACTATGGGCCAAATTAATTTAATTGGATTATAATACTATTTTAAATTTTGTATTTTTTGTATTTTATTTACTGGCTGTTCACCGCCCTGTGTCCTTCAGGAGAAGGGTGGTATATAAATATAATAAACCATAAACCATGCTCTGTAGCATCTGCTGGTCTATAGAGCCTGCTTCTGACCCCTATCCATTTTCCCATAACCGTCATCTGCAGCTCTCATTGGCTGGCCTACTGTCCTGAGATTCCCACCTCTTTTCATGCTGCAGTCACGTGAGACTCTTGCTTAATGACCCACATGGTCCTGGGTTTATGATGGCAACCGGAATTGCTGTTGCTAAGCAATGCAGGCATTTGACATCAAGCTTTACAACCACATTACTAAGCAAAAGAAATTCCAGTCTCAATTGTCGTGGATAATTGACTACCGGTACTTGTATGTTAAATATCTTTTGCCATTATATGATTTTGCACAATCACAAAACCATACAATGTCTAACAATACATTAGTTTCCTGAAATTTAAAACACATGTATAAAACCAATTAAATATTTCGAGCTGTAGAAGTTTGTGATATTTCAGCCTGGTTACATTTCAGATTTGTGATTTTTTTAAAAAAAACACTGGCTTTCATCCTAGGTTGCCATATGTAACATCCTTTCAAAACCAATAATTTTTTTATACGTATAAGATTTAATTGCAAGAATTCAAATAAAAAGTGAATTAAGTCAGGGGGAAGTATTTAATATGCAAAAGAAGAGAGAGAAGAGAGTGTGAATTTCATTAGGGTGGTTTGCTTAGGGTGGAAATGAGTACAATTTTTTTTCTTTATCCAACAAGCATAAGCGGCTTCTTTACTTTAACCATACACAACTTGTTCTCTGAAAATCTGTACAAATAGTCCATGTCAGATTCTGTATTCAGCCATGCAGCAGTCATCTGTTAAGCTATTATGAAAGCTGGGATTCCAAGTGTTCTTTGGGAAAGCCCAAAATTAGGGACAAAGGGAAACATCAGTAATGAATTAAATACAAAGAAAGGGCATATAACAGTACAGCCATTATATTGTAATGATGATCTGTCCAGACTGTAAATGGGTGCTTGAAGCTTGGAACTGTTCCCTTAATATTTTCCTCGATGTTCCTGCTACATGTCTGGTTATTTCCCCCTAGCATAATTTCTGTCTTTCTCCTGTGTGGAAAAAAAAGTGTTTTTGGCAAACTCTTTTCATCTTTTTCTTGCAAGTGGGAATCTTGTGGGTGATGAGAACTCTGGATGACTCTGAAATTTCTTTGAATGCCTAATCCATTATGGCTTTTTAATCCTTTACAGATGTTCCATGCCATTTTATTCTTTGCCCTGACAAAACTGAATGCCCAGACAAAGCTGTTTCCTTGCATATTTACAATCCAAACATATGTTTCCCTTTTCTACCAGCTGCTCTGTAATTTGGATTTTCTCTTTAAGGGGACACACATAGAGACACGTACATATTTCACTTTAACTTCTACTATGGCTTTAGAATAGATGCTTTCAGTGTCAATCGGCAATGTCATAATAATATGCTAAAAACTTTATGGATCATATGGGTTCCTCTTTACCAAATTAAACATTTTTAACACAAACCCTTTGTCCACAGATTTAAAAACAATAGAATAGAATAACAGTATTGGAAGGGGCCTTGGAGGTCTAATCAATGATTAGTAGGAAAGACTAGGTGCATGTTTAATAGCAGCTTCTCACCAAGGAATCATGTTGCCAGTTATTGGCAGAAGACGATGTCCAAAAAGAATGTTAAAGTACTGAAAGTGGCTTGAGAAGCTACATTTGTCATGTTACATTTGTCATCTCACCCCCAATAGCCAGCGATGGAACCAGCTGGCTATACCAGGGCGCCAGGAACCATAGCCACTCAGTCTTGGAGGGGTTGAGTCGGAGCCTGTTCCTCCCCATCCAGATCCGCACGGCCTCCAGGCATCGAGACATCACGTCAAGGGAATCATTGGGGTGGTCTGGGGTGGAGATGTACAGCTGCGTATCATCAGCGTACTGTTGACCCTTCACCCCAAAATCATGGATGATCTCGCCCAGCTGCTTCACATAAATGTTGAACAGGAGGGGTGAGAGGACCGACCCCTGCAGCACCCCACAAGTGAGGCATCTCGAGGTTGACCTCTGCCCCCCTGCCAACACAGACTGCATTCGGTTGGAGAGAAAGGAGAACCACCATATCATGGTGCCCCCACTTCTAACCCCCCCAGCTGACACAGCATGATACCATGGTCGATGGTATCAAAAGCCGCCGAGAGATCTAATAGACCAGGACAGAGGAACATCCCCTGTCCCGAGCCCTCCAGAGATCATCAACCAATGCGACCAATGCCGTTTCTGTGCTGTATCCCATCCTGAAGTCCAACTGGTACGGATCTAGATAGACAGCTTCATCCAGGTACTGGGGGAATTGTCGCACCACCACACTCTCAACAACCTTCGCCGCAAAGCTAATATAGCCGGGTCTAGGGAAGGCTTCTTGAGGAGGGGCCTCACCACTGCCTCTTTCAGGGCAGCGGGGAAGACACCCTCACCCAAAGAAGCATTAATAATCCCCTGAAGCCAGCCTCATGTAACCTCCCGGGAGGCCAGAACCAATTAGGAAGAACACTGGTCCAATAAACCTACCCAGAATCCTGTCCACATCCTCAGGAGTCAGAGAGTCAAACTCCTCCCAGATAATGCTCTCAAGATCCACCTCCGTCATCCCATCTGAGCTTACCCAATTGGAGTCCAAGCCATCCCGAATCTGAGCAATTTTATCATGCAGGAATTGCACAAAATCCTCCCCTGCAAGGGATCCTCCCACACTCCCACATTGAGTAGGGAACAGGTCACCCTAAACAGGGTGGCTGGGTGGTTCTCTGCAGATGCAAAAAGAGCGGAAAAATAGTTTTTGCCACTCTTATTGCCATAAGGTAGGTTTTGATATAAGGCCTTACCTATGTCCGGTCAGATTCGGAGCAGCTGGCCATCCAATCGCCCTCTAGGCATCTTTTCCGGCGCTTCATCTCTCTCAGCTCCTCCGAAAACCAGAGAGCCAATTGGGATTGGCACCGGGTCAGAGGCCGCAAAGGCACGATGTGGTCCAAAGCTCTGGCGGCCGCCCTCTCCCAGGGGGTCACCAATTCTTCAGCCGAGTCATGAGCCAGAACCTCTGGGAATGGCCCAAGCTCTGTCAGGAACCTCTCCAGGTCCATCAGGTGCCTGGGGCAGAAACACCTAGTCGATTCCGTCTCCCCGCGGCGAAGGGAAGTGGCTCAAAAGTCCAACTGAAGGAGTGAATGATCTGTCCATGACAAGGGATTGATGACTATGTCCCCTATTTCTAGATCATTCAACCACTGACCAGAGACAAAAATCAAGTCCAGAGTATGTCACCCCGAGTGGGTGGGGCCTTGAAATAACTGGGTCAGGTCCATGGCCATCATGGAAGCCATGAACTCGCAGGCTGGCTCTGATGTTTCACTGATGGATGGCAGGTTGAAATCTTCCATGACCATAAATCTGGCGATATCCACCGCCACTCCGACTATTACATTGAGCAAGTCAGGCAGGGCTGCCGCTACGTGGCAGGGAGCCAGATATGCAGTCAGCAAACCCCTCTGCACCCCATTGCCCCACTTCACTACGAGGGACTCACATCCAGCTTTCTGAGAAACAGTGGCCTCCCTCGGGCAAAGACTTTCTTTAATAATAGCTGCTACCACCCACCCCTCCCCTGCACCCTTGGCTGATGAAATGTATGGAAGCCAGGTGGGCACATCTCAATGAGGGGGACCCCCCCTCCTGGTCCAACCAGGTCTCCATAATCCCTGCCAGGTCTGCATCCCCCTCCTGAACAAGGTCATGAATGAGGGAGGCTTTATTCACCGCAGACCTGACATTGCACAACATCAGCCAAAGGCCCGGGCCCTGAGACTCTGTACAACTCAGAAAACAAGAAGTGTATTGGGGGCCGGAGTGTGCCACCGCTCATAAGCAGTGAGTGCGCACTCCCAAAACACAATGTGGCCCCCTACATCCACCATATCTGCCCCTCCCACCCACCGTACAGATGGAGTAGCCCTTTACTTCAGACCCCAGTACCCCAGCTAGGTTCCCATCCCCTCTCCTCCCGCCATAACCATCAGACTTGCTTTGCTGCTCTGAGGTTTTTTGGACACGCCCAGGTCCCTCCCATGTAAAAAAACTTTACATAAGTGCCTGCTAAAAAAACCCTCATCCTCTTTTTGGCCCATGCCACCTCTCGGGGTTCCAAAACCCGTCATCACGGTAGGCCCTCGATAGTGTGGAGGGCCAAGCCTGCGAGTGGGGGGAGTCTCGCAGTGCAAGAAGCTCGGCCACTGTGTACATTCAAAAGCCGAGGAGATGGAGATGATATCTGGCCGGATCCATAAGATGATCTAATAAGTCTTGAAATAGAGAACCAGACACTCAAAGTGGGCAGCCGGGTTCCACTGTCCTCTCACAACTGTGAAAGGAGTCTCAAGCCATCTCAACACATCCAGAGGATACACATCTACGCCACTCTTTCACGGTGGCTCGCCAAGATGGAATAGGCTGTGGGAAGTTCGATAGTCTAACTTCTCTGATGGTGAGATGGCAATAGAAAAACCGGATTCCCTCAGAACCCACAACTTAGTTGTCCATTCCCCGGACAGTCCAGGGAGCACAGCTGAAATACACCAGTCCATGAAGGCAGAGTAGATAATAAGCCCAGGAGAGGGCAGATGGAACATACAGGAGATACTTGCGGCGCAAAAGCAAGCAAGCTGGGGGTGTGTGTGACCACAATAAGACCTATAAACCGGCCAAAAAAAGGGGGGAGGGGGAACAGCCCGAGGCAGCCCTAAAACCAGCCCTCGACCACTCACCAACCTCTCTGTCTCCTCAAGTCTTTCAATATTCGGTCACTCACATCCCCAGGCTGCAGCCCCAGATCTCAATCGGGCCTCTGGAACACTGCAGGTATTAAGTCATCAAACAGGCCAAACCCCTGCTAGGTCCAGGCAATTCTAGATGTAGGCCAGCGGCCAAATGTACAAAACGTAATTGCCAGCGGCCAGCAGGTGGAACCAGCAAACGAGCAGCTAGCAAATAAGCCACAAGTCTCCCACAAATGCCATTACTGGTAGTTGCCAGTAGCCGCCCCATCACCCCTGCCTTCATCCAGTGGTATCAGGGCTCCCACCACATTCCAGGGTCTTCAGGGGTCCCCGAGAATCCAGAGAAGTCCCAAAGCAGTCTAGGACCACCAAGTGACCAACCACCACCACATCGCTGCCGCATTCACCGCCGCTGCCGCCCCAACCATTGCCGACTCAGGAAAAGGGAAGAGGCCACCACTAGTCAGGCTGCAAATTGGGCTGTTACCACCATCGCCCGCAGCATCTTCAGTCGTCCGTTCCTCCACAGCCTCGATGTCCTTGAGGGCAAAAAATCCCTCAAGAGGCTGGGAAGAAGCCCCCTTTGCTGGGTCAGGGGCCAAGATGGTTGAGTTGGCCCCAGGGGACACCCCTCCCCCACATAGCCAGTAATCACCCCAACCTCCGGGAGCATCTCAAGTGAACCTCGCCATCTTGAGCATGTGCAGAATTATATGAAAACAGCCAATATTTTGTTGTTTTGTTTTCTAATTTTTTAAACTTCCTGTTCTAATTTAGAACTCTGAAATTTCTTGGAGGTCTCTCAACAAAGCCTGCTTAGCAATTTCAAGGTCAGATTATCCTCTGCTATGACACATCACTGCATATCATCTGGGGAAAACAGAGGAGGAATTTGAAAAAAGTCATTAAGACTTTTTAAGACTGGAGAAGCATAAAAGCCCCAATAAATAAATAAAAATAAAATAAATAGTGCTCTATCCTTTTCTTTTTAGAGGACACCATAAGTAATTGCCAGAGAGAAGGAAGAAACATAAACTGTCCCTGAGTTCTCTCTCTCTCTCTCTCTCTCTCTCTCTCTCTCTTCCTTCCTTCCATCCATCCATTCATCCATCGATCTATCCAAGCAAAGCCATGGTCAGCACAACTTTTTATTTTAAAACTGTTTTTTTTAATAATGAAAAGATGTGCTTCCCTTGGTTTGATAGGCTGGGCTTTGCACATTTTTAATCAATATATAAATGTTGTACAAATCAAATCAAGTCAGATTTAGACTCTGTACCTTTTATGCCTTTAATTAATGTAGCCCAATTTCCTTATGCTGATATATGATAATAAAAATTGATTTAATGAAAAAATTTGCACAATCTGTGTAAATTGGATGAAGCGTGATCAACAACTATCCCTTTTTCAGTGATTCTATATTTAATAATACTAAATTCTGTATCGAATAATTCAGTCTTGAAGAAGACATGTGACTGTTTCTCGAAATACTGCATCTTATTCATCATGAATGCTATAAGAGTGAACTTGAAGTTATTTTAGTTAACCTTACTGGTTTTTTATGTTATTTTATTTGATTCACTTTAGCTTTTGGTTTGATTTTTTAATGAAAATTTATATTACCAATTATGCATTCTACAAACCAATATAATGTATAAATATGAAACTTCACATCAAACAGGATTCTTTAAGAACTATTGATTTTTCCTTACAAAAAAAAATCCCCGCTTTTATATCTTCATGTAGTAAAAATTTTAAACAGAAAAAATAATCAAATAATATTTTTAACTTACTCTGTCTCCTTTTAAACCTGGTGTTCCACATTCTCCTCTGTCACCCTGAAAAAAATATTGTCTATTTCAATCATTTTATACGTTTATGGATCTGAAATACAATAATGCCAAATTGTCATGAAACTAATCATGATCATACATACATACATATATACATATATTAAAATTTAATTTCTGTAAGACAGATATAAATCATTCAATTTAATCATTACAGGAAACTCAAGAGAAGATATATATATATATATATATATATATATATATATATATATATATATATATATATATATATATATATATATATATATATATATATATATATACACATACATACACGTACGTACGTACGTACGTACGTTCGTACATCAGTTCAAAGACTGAATCTAAATCTTGATCCAGAAAGACAAATGATTATGCTGTCCATATACAAACTCGTATTTAATTTTAAGTACTGCATTTCTAAATATTTAATTACAGTTTGTACAAATTATGAGAATAAGATTTTTTTAAGCCGGTTTACCTTTTCTCCCTTATATCCAGGGTTTCCCTGTTACAAAACAATATTAAAAATTACTTCATTTATCAAAGATATTTTATTAGAAATATAAATAATATAATAAGTAGTAGGGCATTTTGGAGAAAAAAAAATGGCCAAGCCTTAAAAGGGAAGAAAATAAGATTTATACATTTTTACACATACAGTTTTTATATGCAAATATCCCTAATTATTTCAACTTGCATTCATATGCAAGAAAATAAAGAACAGACACTCTTCATTGCCTAACTTAATAAGAGAGTGCTTCATTATCTTTCTTATACCTGACAGATGGATTATTTCCAGACATGTCCTCTAGATGTGTAGATTTCCTGCATGTAAATTCTGAGAAATTCTGAGAAATTCTGAGCGTATTTTTGGAGAGTGTCCAGATTTGGGAAAGCTAGTATGCATATTTGTCTTCCTGTGTCATTTTCCCTAAAATACTAAGAGGAAGTCGGTAAATAACGATTGGTCACAAATCATCTAATGTGAATGAAAATCTGCAGCTGGGTCTCTCCATTCTGATTCCACTGTTCTCATACAATATGTTGAGTTTTTCTTATCTTATCTTTAGAACAAAACTGAAAGAAGACTAGATCCCATTCTACGGTTTTTAACATCAAGCTATTAAGTAAAGCAATTACTAGGGTATCTACAATACCCAATTCTTTCATTAAAATATCAAACGCAGCATCACACTATTGCAATACAAGCTTTGTTTATTTATATTTTATTTATTTATCTATCAAATTTGGATTCTGATCATCTTCCTCAAAAAGCAATTCTACCTCTTTCCCATATGCATACGATATCACATATACAAGAAGGACAGGTTGCAATTGCACTGGAGAAGAGTTTGCATAATTTGTTCCCTTTCTGCCCACCTAGGATTCCTCCAGGCAAGTAAAAGAAATAGAATATCCCTTCTTTCAAAACCCCCATTGTGATACTGGAGCAAGAACCAATGGCATCAGATAACAAGCTGGCAGAAAAGATACTAATCAGAAAGCATCTTTTTCAAGAACTGACAGTTCATTATATAGATGGGCTTTTAGCTAAATGATCGTTCTAATTATCCATATACCTCTGAACCTTTTTCACCAGGTTCTCCTTTCTCAGCCTCGCCCTGGAAAAGAAAGGTAGAAACTAATTAAAAATTGTCTTTATATTTGGAAAAAAATATTGCCTTGCATATGCTTGCATTTAACCAAGTATACAATCCAAATTTGATTATCATTTTATTTAAATCTATTGACCAAGATTCAAAGCTGTGTACTGATCATTCCACAATGGAATGATAACAAGTACATGTTTCCCACAATCATGTTTATATTTTCTCGCTGATGGGGAATCCTTCATTTTAAAAAATGCTTTGAGCATTCCCTTAAGAGCCATTTGGGTGGCCATACTGATTTTGTTTTTCTTCTTAGAATGTCTAACTTTGAAGATTAATTTTATTCTAGCAGATATCAAGCCAGAATTATTAAGGGACCAGATTTTTTGAACTCACAACAGTGGAACTCTAATTCTGCTGTAAACCAAGACCCAATAAGCACTGAGTTGGATCCTAATCATGGGTGAAGAAATATTTATTTATTTATTTATTTATTTATTTTATTTATTTTATTTTTATACCGCCATTCTCCCAAAGGACTCGGTGAACAGGGCGGTGAACAGTTAAAATAACATACATATAAAATGTGAATATAAAATAATTAAGCCAGTTTGGCTCATCAGTTAAGAATCTTCAGCATAAAGATTTAGAACAATTAGAAGAGATTTATGCCAGACCGGCTTAGTGAAACAGAAAGGTCTTAAGTGCACGACGGAAAGTACGAAGATCTGGGATCATTCGTATCCCTGGGGGTAACCTGTTCAAAGGGTAGGTGCCCCCACAGAAAAGGCTCTTTCTCTGGGAACCACTAGTCAACATTGCTTTAGTGACGCACCCTGAGGAGGCCCACCTTGTGGGAGCGTGCTGGTTGGTGGGAGGTTATCGGTTACAGAACGTGGTCTCGTAGGTACCCAGGTCCTAAGCCATGGAGCACTTTGAAGGTAAGAACCAACACCTTGAAGCGCCACCGGAAGACCACCGGAAGCCAGTGCAGCTCGCGTAAGAGAAGTGTTACATGTGAGTGCCATGTCTCTCCCAATATTACCCGCGCAGCTGCATTCTGGATTAGTTAGAGCCTCTGTGTGCACCTCAAGGGGAGCCCCATGTAGAGAGCATTACAGTAGTCCAGACGGGAAATGATGAGGGCATGAGTGACTGTGCGTAAGGAGTCCCGATCTAGAAAGGGCCGCAACTGGTGAATCAGGCGAACCCGATAGAAAGCTCCCCTGGCCACAGCTGTCATATGCTCTTCTAAAGACAGTTGTGTGTCCAGGAGGACACCCAAGTTGCGAGCCCTCTCCGTGGGGGCCAATGACTTGCCACCAATAGTCAGCGATGGTATCAGCTGGCTATATCGGGATGCCGGCAGCCACAGCCATTCGGTCTTGGAAGGATTGAGTCAGAGCCTGTTTTTCCCCATCCAGATCTGCACGGCTTCGAGGCACCGGGACATCACTGCAAGGGCATCACTGGGGTGCTCTAGAGTGGAGATGTACAGCTGAGTATCATCAGCATAAAGATGGCATTGCACTCCCAAACCACGGATGAGCTCGGCCAGTGGTTTCACATAAATATTGAACAGAAGAGGTGAGAGGACCGACCCATGTGGCATCCCACAAATAAGGTGTCTTGAAATCGACCTCTGCCCTCCTGCCAACACAGTCTGTGACTGGTCAGCGAGATAGGAAGAGAACCACCATAGAACAGTCCTCCCACCTCCAGCCGGCATAGCAAGATACCATGATCAATGGTGTCAAAAGCCGCTGAGAGATCTAATAGAACCAGGATAGAGGAGCAACCCCTATCTCGAGCTCTCCAGAGATGATCAACCAATGCGACCAATGCCGTTTCAGTGCTGTAACCAGGCCTGAAGCCGGACTGGAACGGATCTAAATAGACAGTTTCATCCAGGTATTGCGGGAGTTGCTGCGCCACCACACTCTCAACAACCTTTGCCACAAAATGAAAGTTGGAGACAGGACGGTAGTTTGCTAGAACAGCCGGGTCCAGAGAGGGCTTCTTGAGGAGAGGCCTCAAGGCGGAAGGCAAGAAACTCTCACACAGAGAAGCATTTATTATCTTCTGGAGCCAGCCTCGTGTAACCTCTCAGAAAGCCAGTACCAACCAGGAGGGACACGGGTCCAATAAACGTGGTTGCATTCAACTTCCCCAGTAACCTGTCCATGTCTTTAGGGGTCACAGGGTCAAACTCATCCCAAATAACATCCTCAAGACTCGCCTCCATTACTTCGTCTGAACTTATCCAGTCAGAGTCCAAGCCTTCCCGAATCTGAGCGATTTTATCGTGTAGATATTGTACAAAATCCTCAGCTCGACCTTGTAAGGGGTCTTCCCGTGCTCCTAGATGGAGGAGGGAACGGGTCACCCTAAACAGGGTGGCTGGGCGATTATATGCCGATGCAATAATAGCGGAAAAATAGTTATATTTTGCCGCTGCTATTGCCACTAAGTAGGTCTTAATATATGACCTGACTAGTGTTCGGTCAGATTCGGAACGATTGGCTCTCCAACAGCTCGCGTCTTTTCTGGCATTTCATCACCCTCAACTTCTTGGAAAACCAAGGAGCCGGGCAACTTTGACGCTTCCTAAATTTCCTAAATATGTTAGGAAAATTGTAATAGTTGATGTATCCCATGGAAAATATGAAAATAAAAGCACCATAACACAGATTTGAAATAAACATCCAAAAATTACATGGGATATAGGACTGCTATGTAATTTCTCAACAAAGAATGTGCATTTTTAAGAAATTCCCATTTGGACTTACCTTTTGCCCCTTGGGTCCTTGTACACCTTTATCTCCTCTTCCTCCATGGCCACCCTTAAGAAACAAAGAAACTATATACATTATATACTGATTACATATTACAGTATGTCTGACAGCAAAGTGACCAGTGATTAAAAAAATAAACCAAAAATTATGTAGAAGAACAGACACGTCATATAGCACATTGGCTTTTTCCATGTGGTTGGATAACAACTACCAACATTTGTCCAACAAAATCTCAAGACAGATAATAGCTAAACAGGATATCAAAGTTTAAAATCCAAACATAGTTATAATGTTATGAAATAACTGCCTCTATAATCTCAAGGTTTGCAGCTTAAGCTCTTTAGAAGATGCTGATGCTTTTTCTAAATACACTCATGCTTGAATGTATACATAAACTACGCAAAATTGGTTCTTCGGTATACAGTGTTTATACGTTCATGTGTTACATGTGTAATAGTAAAGCTTTTGTTAGGAAGCTTTTTTTCCCCTTCCATTTAATCATTTCTGATTCTCAGAAATTGCCTGGACAACTCCTTGTGGTTTATTTGGCAAGTTTTTTCAGAAGTAGCTTGTCATTGCCTTCTTTCTAGGACTGAGAGAAAGTGACTGGTTAAAGTCACCCAACTGCCTTTGAGCCTAGGACGAAACCAGAACTCACAATATCCCGGTTTGTAACCTGATATCTTCACCACCAAACTAGCACTCTTAAAAGTTTTACACAACTGAAGTTTAAATCTATCTTCTCGAGGGATTTTATGTTTTGTTCTTTGTTGAATCTTTACTTTCTTATCTATTTTCAAATATTAATATATTATCCTTAAAGCTTTTTGAGATTATCATTTACTCTCATGAACTATAAATAGAGAAAATCTCACATTTCTTATTATGCTACACACTTACAGGTGGTCCTGGGGGCCCTTGGTCGCCTTTCTGACATTCACAGCTCTTTCCACACTAGAAGTTTTAGGAAACATTGAAACATAAATAAATTGGTATTGGAAATGAATACGACAATTTGAAATTACTAAATCTAAATTCACTTAGAAAACAATCCTGCACAAATAAGTTTACATGTATTATTTACTGTATTTACCTTTATTCAAGAGAGGCTGTAGAAACTATTTCTTTATTTATTCAACATTATTGCAATCCCATTGTATCTGACACTGGACAGCATACTGATAACAATTAAAACAATGTCCCAACTGTTAGAAATTAAAAAAAAATAATGGCAAGTTTGCATGCATACCTTGCCCCCACGCATGTGCCCTGCCCCCCATGCATGTGCAGCAGAAGACCAGCTGGCCAGTGGGAGACACTCGTGCATGCGCAGCAGAGCTGAACTGGGGCAACGGCTCACGTGCCCACAGAGAGCGTGCTGTGTGCCACCTCTGGCACACATGCCATAGGTTCGCCATCACGGCCTTAGGGGAACGATGTTCCAAAGTTTGGGAGCCACAACAGAAAAGACACACCATCTGGATCACATCAAATGAAATTCTTTAGGAGACAAGACTCAGAATATACTTCTCCTACAGGACCCGATGGGACAAGATATGATTGGCAAGAGGAAATTCTTAAAAAGTCTGGCCATGTAGATTTTTAAAGCTCAGCCTTCAATTGTACCTGGAAGAAGATCAGCAGCCAGTGCAGGCCACAGAATAGAGATGCAACCTGTGTCATCCTATAGGCACAAAAACTGTTCATGGAGCTGCATTCTGCACCAGTTAAAGTTTTTGGATACTCTTCAAGAGAAAACTCGTTCATTACAGTAATCCACTTCATATTAAAAACAAACTATGGGAAATAGTGTTGAAGAACCGGAAGAGCCAGAATCAATTGAGATGTTGTCATTGGAATAGCCCCAGGTGCTTTTGCCTCTACATCTAGAGGTTGGTAGGAGAGGCTAAACCCCTCTATAGCTTTAGATAATATGCAGTGCTAGGATTTAGGTAAATAAACTCTTGCTACAAATTATGGTTAAGACATTCTAACTCATCTATAATATAATAATTTAATGCTATACTCCTGGACTAAATCCTAGGTCTATCTACATCATAGTTTAGCCATGGTTTGATGTATACACTACATCTAGCTCCATTTATTCAAGGAAGAAAGACATACGTTAAATCATAGTTTACTAATCATAATGGCTGGGTTTAGATACTATGCTAGACCAAACCATTCATAGACCAAATGGTTGAACAGAGTACATAAAATGATCTTTTTGGAGGTATCAATAGAAGTCACAACAGTGTCGGCAAGAAGGCTAAGTGACATATGACATCATGTCACTTAGCCTTCTTGCCGATGCTCATGATGTCCCTTCAAATACAAGTCCAGTATAGCAACTATCTTGCAGCTGAAATCCTATCTTCACCTCTCCAAAGAAAAAGTGACTTGATTCTGCGGCCAACATATTATATTTAGTTTGCCTTTCAACCTATTGTACAAGCAGCAGAATCATAAACAAGAAACAGCTGTACATTCCTGAACTACTGAATTATTCATAACACAGAAGTATTTTTACTTTGTAGGGTTTTATCTGTGGAATTCAAGCTTCTGAGAACTGCTCATTTCTTCCATTGTACATTCACTCTTTTGTTTCAAAGCTCAGATTGCCATTTCAAATAGAAAATTACTTGAAAAATTTAGAAATGCTGAATTTTTTCAAAGATGCATTGCATGGTGGTTTCAGTTGATTAACTCTTTGCAAGTGAATAATGATAATTTTAAGCAAGAGGGAAGGGCTGGAAAATATTATATTTTCACTTGGATTGAGCAAGTAAGTCAAAGAAAATATTTTTAGGTAGCATAATATACACATTACACCAAAATGGAAATCCACTGCATGTTCATAAAACTTCTCCCACTTACCCTCTCTTCAAATAAAGTGGCCTGAAAAATTAGAAGAAATAATACATTAGTTTACAATGATATTTCGTTCATTGATTGCTAGCCTAAATTTTTTAAAAAATATTTGATTAACTTATTGAACATAGGCATAGCACTTTTGCCATGAATGTATAAAATCAGATACAAAAGCTTACGAGATAAGCTTATTGAAATGTAATAAATATTAATAAAAGACAATAAAAATATAAGATAATGGAAAAAAGAATAATAACAATAATTTATTAAACTTGCATGCTGCCTGACTTTCAATTAATCTTGGGGGCATTTCTTTTCTAATCATTATTTTCTTTTTCCATCTCTTGTCTGAATCACCATTTCCTATTCCTTATTTTACTTATTCCTGCAATTCTAAGTTTCCATGCAAATAGAATCATGTACTCATTAATTTTAATTTAATTTTAATTTATGGGAATGATATGGATTAATAGGGTCAATACACTTAAACTGAAATTTAGCAAACAGGAATCAATATACTATAAAGACCAGGTAATATATATGCATACACGGAAAAATCATCTGTGTTGCAGCTGCCAAAAAGGCCCACACAGTTCTAGGCTGCATTAACAGAACGACAGAATCAAGATCATGTGAAGTGTTAATACCACTTTATAATGCTTTGGTAAGACCACACTTGGAATATTGCACCCACTTTTGGTCACCTTGATATTAAAAAAAAGTTGATTAGAAAGAATACAGAAAAGAGCAATGAAGATGATTAAGAAACTGGAAGCTAAAACATATGAAGAACAGTTATGGGAATTTGATATGTCTAGTTTAATGAAAGGAAGGATTGGAATGACATGATAGCAGTGTTCTAAGAGGGGGTCAACCTATTCTCCAAAACAAAAGACAAAACAAGAAGCAATGGATGGAAACTAATCAAGGAGAGAAACAATATAAAACTAAGGAGAAATTTCCTGACAAGTTAGACCAATTAATCAATGGAATAACTTGCCTCCAAAAGTTGTGGATATTCCAACTTTTGGAGGTTTTAAAGATTGGATAACCATTTGTCTGAAATGATATGGGATTTTCTGCTTCAGCAGAGGGTTGGATTAGAAGACCTCCAAAGTCCCCTCCAACTTTGTTATTCTGTGTGAATGCTAGCCTAAAATTATCATTTAAAAAATTAATAATTAATGCAAAAGTGTCTCTTTCACCAATTATAATGATACTGGTTCCACATTAACTATAAAAGCATGGTTGACATTTCTTTTCATGGCAACGTAACAAACCATAGTAAAAGCTTGGAAAATATCTACTCATAATATTTGTTTAATGGAATGAACTGATGTGATTGTATAAATGGTTATTATATAATCGATTTAATGTAATTTTAATTTTTTTTTTAATTTGGTCTTACTGCTCATTTTCTAATTTTATTTTCATTTTTCTAACAGGATTTAAGAGTTCAGAATAAAAACACCCTGCAAGTTTTATCTACAGATCCGCTGGGATTCAGATTCTTCCCACTTTTCTACTGTCTAATTCTGGGAATACTGAAGCTGAAGAACAATTCCTGTCATATTTTTTTTAAAGAGAGAAATAAGCGATCTGTTGAGAATTTTTTTAAAAAAGTATAGGCACTATGTGAAATGTAATCTAGGTTGTTATTTATTTATGCATCTATTGTTTGAAATTCTTTCTACATCAGAAACATTTAATGATGCAGGAAACAATTTAACCTTGATAATAAATGGTTGCTCATGTAAACAGACTAAAATAATTTGGGCCATACTGGCTGATCTTTTTAGGTCCTGATTCTGAAAAATAATCTTAAACATTGAAAACTATTGTTTTTTAAATAGAAATAGCAATTCCTCTCCTCACAGAGCTGAATTGATGGGAAAAGCTGCACCTTGTTAAAAACTATCTTTTATTTTTTCTGGTCTTTGATGTTTCTAGACTTTCAAGGACAAGTACATCAACTGATCTCAATTTGTTATTTTTCAAGACAGTTCTTATTTTTTAAGTCTTGCTGGTAGATTGTGCAGCTTCTGATACTCCCCTGAGTAATTCTATTATGAACTTTGATCTTATATTATGTCTAGTGCTCCTTTCTGAACTAATCATATCCTGTTTATTTTCTGTATTGTTTTTATGTATGATATTCTGGAGGATCAGCCATACAAAATTGGTCTCTATCTGCTTTGTTTATTCCATGTAACAAGTACACTGTTACATTTAATTTTATAATTTCTAATTTTATATAAAATATATTCTAATTCTAATATAAAATATATTTTATTATATTTACAAATCACTGTATACCATGATTTAACTAACCAAATAAGACATCATGACTGGGTTTCATAGTATGCTAATTCAGTGCTGGTTGTGACTTATAAAGTTACACTAAGTCCTTTGCTAAATATTAATGTAGCTCAATGGCTAGGTTCACACAATACACTAATCCTTAAATCTGGGTTTTAAAAACATAATTGCTACATTTCCTAACTTTCCAAACAATACATTATATTATGCTGATGCTGATTGTATCCTGGTTCACAGAACTTCTCAGATAATAGATGGATTTACTGGATGTTGAGCCACTACCTATTTTACTTTACACTTAGATAGTTGTATAAATCCAGACTGCATTAAAAATAGAGCTCAGCATAACTTCAAAAGATCTGAAAGGGTGCATTAATGCATATGTTTTTTGCTGAAAACATATTTACTCCTGAACAAACAGCAAAAAAAAAAAAAAATTCAGATTAAAAGATGATTGGGTAGTTTGTGAATCAGTGGGTTTACACAAGAATTCACTGCATTAAGCCTTAATGTGATTTATCTGTGGTTGTGAGTAAATCGGCTAATAAGGATTTATTCAGTAAACTTGGTTAAATAAATCCTAACTTGTGATATGTGACAATAGTCAGTATTTCTTTAGCTTTCTGAAACAGGCGGTAGAAAGTGAAAACTTAATCAGGTGCTGTCAGCCTTGTGAGATAGTTCAGGTAAGAAGGACATCCAAGAAGAACTATTTCTACTTTATTATAAGGTTACATTAACAGAATCTTGAAAGTCTAAAAGTACATTTCTACCCCACTCCAGGCACCTTTACATCCAGGAAACTAGGAACGTATCTTTCTGAGACATTTGCCATGCCCATTTTCTGCTGCAGGCTAAACTGACACTTTTCACTGAGCCACGGTGGTGCAGTGGTTAGAGTGCACTACTGCAGGTTACTTCTGCTGACTGCCTGCAATTTGGCAGTTCAAATCTCACCAACCAGAGTCAAGGTTGACTCAGCTTCCATCCTCTCAAGGTGGGTAAAATGAGGACCCAAATTGTTGTGGGCAATATGCTGATTCTGTAAACCACTTAGAGAGGGCTATAAAGCACTGTAAAGTGGTATATAAAAGTGCTATTGCTATTTTCCAACCATTGGCCTGGCTGAAATTATTCCTTTAGACTCCAAGGTCATTCCCACATGCCATTACTGTCCTTATATTGGATACAGGAGAAATCAGTATGAACACCCTTGCATTGATAGGGAAAGCAAGAAGGCAGAATTATGAAATTAAGGTAATTCTTTCATGACACAAATCCTGATTTTTGATATTCATGATGGAACAATACTGGGATACTACATTCATCATTCTGTAATACTGTGGGAATGACTTTGGGAGACAGGAAGGAGAGCTATAGACAGGGCAATTAGCATATAAAAGTTACCTCTGCCCACAGAAGGAAGAAGACCTGGGAAACATTTCAGAAAAGACTCTTCCTAGTTTTCCAGAAAGTAAAAGAAAATGAGAAAAGAAATTATTTTAGCCTTGCAAGGTTTTGTTAATGTAACCTTATAATAAGTAGAGAGCAAATACTTCTGTTTATGTTTCTTCTTAGACAACCTTGGAGGACTAACACATTTTGACAAAATTAGCAAAATCCTATGGATGCCCTTAATAGTAATAATAGCTGAATGTGGAAAATAATGTTTTGATTCTGAATTCCATTCTAGTTCAATGATTCCATGATATCAGGTCTGGTCTAAACCAGAGCCATACAACATATGGTCCATTTAGCAGGCTTACACAGCTCACTGGTATTTGTTGAAAAATAGTTCACCACCATTAAATGTCACTGTTAGGATATAGTTTGAGCCTAACAGATTGTCCAGGCAATATATATGTTCTGTGACTTTAAGTTTTAATGCTGCATCAGTGTAATGCTGAGTCATGCTGTAATTAGTTGTAAACGTATTTAAGAAAGGTACTGTAATGTATTCAGTTGATGATAAGCTACCATTGTGCTATCATCGTGTGTGTGGGTGGATCTGCTACCATCGTGGTTTGTGAACCCGAATGGGCTTGTTATTCTAACCAACTACTATTTTTGTGGTAAGAAGCTTTTTGTATTACTGGACTGATTTAACTGGCAAAGACTTGGACTGTTTAAAAGACTACGAGATTGTTTATTTTCCACTATAAAGAAAACTTTTGATAAACCAGTTTGCATGTATCTCTTATTTCATTGCTCTCAGCAACGTTTCTCTGTGCACTATACTCTGCTGGTTGCTAACACAACAACAATATCCTTAACATTGGTTATGGGCCCAGAGCCAACCAAGACCAACCAGAACTAACTAGGATTTTTCAGAGTTAAACAGAGAGTTAATGTGAGTAGTACAAACTGTGTTTGTGATAAACAATCCAAGTGAAGATGGCATTAGAACAAGCAGCAAATTTTTCCATGATAACCCGGCTGGATGGAACAAACTATGTATCCTGGTCTACAAAATATAATCTACTTTTGCGTAGAGAAGGACTGTGGGAAATAGTTAATAATCCACCGGATGTAACAGCATGGGATCCTGCTGATGAGGAAGATGCCAAGAAATTAGCCAAGTTTAACAGAGACAATGAACGAGCTCTTTGCATTATTGGACTGACACTGGGTGACCAGCAGCTTGTCCATATTCGTGGCGAAGAGTCTGCTGCTAGGTGTTGGACCAAGTTTAAATAACATCTTCTTAAAGGGGGAGATATGATGGCTCATTTGGAATCCATGACCAGAATTTTCCAGGAGCTGCATGAAAAGGAACTTGTTTTCTCTGAACTACAACAAGTTTACATAATTCTTTCTTCTTTGGACGATAGTTATGACAACTATGTTTCTTCGTTAGAGGTTTTGTCCAGGGATGAACTGACATTGGCTGGCATAACCGGTAGGTTATTGGAATCCAAAAGAAGACAAGAAAGGGATCAGTTGAGAGTGCAACAACCAAAAGAAGATAAAATGTACTCAACTGCTTATTTTGTAAAACGTTGTTTTGCTTGTGGGGCTAAAGGGCATATAGCCAAGTATTGTAAAAATAAAGAAAATGTCTGTTAGGGACAATAATAGACCCAAGAAGGGTTGTAATTTAGCTATATCCAGTTCAACTACTGATGTTAATCAGGATTGTTGAGTTATTGATAGTGGTGCTTCTCAATCTATTACTAGAAATAGAAATGTTTTTTGTTAAAATGGAGAAGAGTAACCAACATGTTAAACTAGCAAATGGCTGGAAGGTTAAGGTAGCTGGAGAGGGTGTTGCTCGTTGGTCATTTAGTAATGAACCATTGCCTATGTTATATATTCCTGGTTTAAAATTCAATTTATTATCTGTCAAATCTTTATTGCAATTTGGGTTTACAGTAACATTTAAACATGATACGTGTTTAATTGAGAAAGATGGCAAGGTTGTTACTGCAATATTAGAAAATGATTTATTCATTTTAAGGGAGAACCCAGTATTGGTGGCTAAGTCTAAGTCTGTTTATAAGAATGTTAAACCACATGATGAATGTATTCATCTGTTACATCGGAGACTTGGGCACTTAAATTTCAGGATGTTAAAGAAAACAGTTCAGTTATCTGAAGGGATAAAACTATAAGCATGTAGTAAATATCTGAATTGTAATGCCTGTAGTCAGCAAAAAAGTAGGGTTACACCAGCAAACCGTGTTAATGGTTTTAAAACTACATTAGAGGTAGTGTTTGTAGACCTAATTGGACCCAAGAAATCCAGTATAGGAGGTGCCTGCTATATTCTAAGCATAGTAGTCCATTACTCAAGATACGGATTCTGTTATCTTATGAAAACAAAATGTAAAACATTCCAGCATATAAACAACTGGCTACGTTTTGTGGAAAGGAAACAGAAATTTAAAGTTAAATGCTTAGTGACTGATAATGGTACAGAATTCACTAACCAAAGGTTAGAAAAGTTTTTGCAGGATGCAGAGATCCAGCATAAACAGTTTGCTCCGTACAGACCACAACATAATTCCTATATTGAGAGACAAGGTCAAACATTACAAGCCATGATTAGAACTATGTTGGCAGATTCTGGTTTGCCTGAAAATTTATGGGATGAGGCTGTTATGTGTGCTAACCATGTGCTACACAACGTGGTTCATTTCTTTACAGGTGAAATACCATTCACCTTATGGCATGGGAGGAAGCCAAATCTTAGTTACTTACACACATTTGGAGTCCCAGCTTGGGTACATATTCCATCTAGTATTAGGAGAAAGGATCAATAGAGAGCCAGAAAAATGTTTTTCGTTGGCTATAAATCAAATCATAGATCTTTTAGATTTTGGGCACAGGGAACTACTAGTGTTTACTGTAGTGCAAGTGCTAAATTTCTAGAGCACGAAGGATGGGATAAACTAGAGCGTGCAGATTTCAGACAGGATAATAACACTGTTAGTATAGAGCATCATATCCCTGATGATATTCCTGAGGATATAGACACTGTAGAATCTTCTATTAAGGTTGAAGAACAGGAAGTAGGTTTAGGGGAGGATGAGACTGAAACATCTGCAGTGAGTCCTGTATTGCCTAGAAGATCTACTAGGGAAAAGTATCCACCAGATCGATATAAAGCAACCAGGTTTGCAGGTTGGCAAACCAGGTAGTTTGCCAGGTTAACTTCAAGTTATGATGATATCAGGCTTTATCCTGAAAAGGAGCAGAAGGCTTGGAAGAAGGCAATGAGTAAGGAAATTAATTCATTGACTGATCTAGATATTTATGAAAATGTGAAAATGCCACCTGGTGAGAAAGTAATAGGTTGTAGATGGGTTTACAAAATTAAGAAAAGTATAAATGGGAGAGTAACCCATAAAGCTCGCCTTGTAGCTCAAGGTTTTTCTCAGACCAAAAAAGATTTCGATGAGGTTTTTGCTCCTAGTTTACGTGCTAGTACTTTAAGAACAATGTTGGTATGGGCGGCTAAGAATAAATATAATATTAACCATATAGATGTGGAGAAGGCATACTTGCATGCTCCATTAAGGCATACCATCTATATGAGGAAGCCTTTAGGATTTGAAACACAAAACCAAACTGATTGTTGGAAGTTAAATAAAAGCCTTTATGGTTTGAAACAATCAGGGTTTGAGTGGAACCAATGTATAGTTAAAGAGCTAAATAAGATCGGTTTTCATCTTTAAAAGAGAAAATAATGGGTTAGTTTCCTTTTTATTATTGTTTACAGATGACATAGCTATAATAACTAAAACTGACAAGGAAGCCATAGATATTGTTAAACAGTTACAAACTAAATTTAAGATCAGAAATTTAGGAAATATCAGGCATTATTTGGGACTAGATATTAGTCAAACAGCTAGAGGTTATAAAATATCTCAATCTAGCAAAATAAGTCAGATGTTGAAACGTTATGGTATAGAGCTATGTAAGCCAGCCAAGACATCTATGGCACAGGATTTTCAACAGGAAGAAATCCAAAGTCCTAAATTTAGTAGAGATCTACCAGTCTCTTATAGGTAGTCTATCTTATATAAGCAATTGGTCGAGACTTGATATATCATTTGGCGTAAACCAATTAGCGAGGTATAATGCAGAGCCAACTGATAGGCACTGGCAGGCCGCAAAGCGTATACTAAAATATCTGAAAATGACAATGCATTATGCATTGTATCTAGAACCTAACCAACATTTAGTACTGAGCGCATATGCTGATGCCAGTTTTGCTACTGATATGACCACTAGAAAGTCTACATCAGGTATAGCTATAGTATTAGGCAATTGTGCACTCTGTGCACTATACTCTGTTGTTTGCTAACACAACAACAATATCCTTAACAGTCACCATTGTTAGGAAGAATGTGCTGCCACTTAAACTTTTATCCTCCAATGTCCTCATAGGCAGTGCCAGCTCTAACACTTGCTATCACATGCCTAGCTGCCAAACAGGTGTTCCTTCTTGGTCTGCAAATATATTTAAGGTGGCAATCTGGCACTTGTCCTTCTACTAACTATGTAAATGAAAGTAAAAACATATCTATTCAGCTAGAATTGGCCTGTCTATGTTTAACTCTACAAATAGGCAATCTGCGGCTGAGTGTTTTAACCTGTTTTTTTTTTTAACTGAAGGCTGCATACATGGAGTTTCCACATATTCTCCAATTCATGGATGGACTGGAAGCATACAGGATTTGTTTCAGGTACATTGAGATATCACTGTGTTCTGATCGACTTCCAAGGTTTCTTATTTCTTTTATAGAAGAATTTAGGAAATGGAGTTGCAAATTTGAGGAATTGTTGTTGTGTTCAGCATCCTTTTGGGATGTTTCATTTTATTCACTGGATTCATACTTAGCAAAATGTACTGTGTAAATCAAATAAGCCTATTAAACTAGAAGCAGTTTTTCACCACTGCAAAAGACAAGCAAGGTTTATTAGAAGAAGTTATATATAATGGTAGGCTGCATAATTCACCTTTTTGTTTCAGAGGTCAGGGAAACATAAGAAGGAAAAGAATATTCTAGGCTTCCTATAGGAAGCAGGCTGAAGAGAAAAGTTATTTCAGTAGGTAGAGCAGAGCAGAGCAGAACAAAGCAACACAGAAACAAACGAAGAAGGAGAAGGAACTGCTTGATTTCCAGCTTTAGTTTTAATGTCAACAGGGTAAAAAGTGCCAAAAGTAGATGCATCTGGAGCAGCATTTCAAAAAAACAAACAAAAAAACCCCCCAAAACAAACACCCACCTACCCACCCACCCACCCACACACACACACACACACACACACACACACCAAAAGGAAAAAGGAGTTGCAAACAAGATGGCCAGTAGACAAAACAAAAACTCTGGAATGCTTGCAGAGACAGGGAGTGAATCTCTGGCAACAAGAAGCAAGATTCAAAGAGGAAGGAACTCCAAAAACTGAGGATGACCAGAGAAAACAAAACAAATGATCTATTTAGCTACTGGAAAACCTATAGTTTGTATCTGTCCTTGATGATGGGTCTGAAAGTGTGTGCAAAGATGAGTCAAAGGAAAATTTTGCCATAACACTACTATCTCTATTTATAATACTCAACATTTGGGATATTTCTCTACTAGCAGTATAAAGCACGTGTGTCATAAACTATTACTATAATGTTAATCTTCTATTTTGCCCTAACTCTACGACTGCCTTTTTTATTCTGCAGAAGCATATTTTCTTCCTTCTCTGATATTCCCTTGCTCTTGAAATGTATCAAAGTTTGAGACAGGACAACTTCTAAAGAATTGTAGACCTAATTCTTGGCCACGACAATGATTAGTGAAGCAAGGAACTGGATGCCTGTCTTGTCCACCAACAAGTAGACATTGGTAGGGTGTCATCAACAGGTTACTGAAGAATATCTGAAGGTTGTGATGCTGAAATGCTTGGTGATGAGCAGAGAGCAGGGCAGAAAAGGGCTGGGAATGAGGGGCAGGAGAATGAGGTTTAGACTCTCTGAGGTCTAAACAAGTGAACAACCATTTCAGTAATGATTGATGGTCAAGTTAGACTAAGAAACATAATAGATATGAATTGGATTGCCTTTTTAACAAAAAAAAATAATACTCAAAATAATTAATAAATAAGAATAAGTTAGAAAGTTTATAGTAAAACAATTAAATAATGGCATTTAATTGTGATTAGTTGATCAATTGCATTCTTATAATTATACCATTTAAAGTAAATAATTTAAACAATTAAAAACTAAATTAGAACAATAATCGTGTGCGCAAAAGTTATAAAATAGTAAATAATAACTCTGACCAGTAAGTAGTTTAAATGCAAGTTTGAAAATATGCTTCTGTTTCCAAAAATAGTCTATCCTTATATGTTGGCAAATGCCATAGCATAAGTTCATTTGCACAATCCTAAAATCATGCCACCCCCTTTTTCTGAAGCCTTGCAACTTCAACAACAATTAAAATGAATTAAACTTTTAAAAAAACTTACCAATTGGTTCCTTATTTTATCTGAAAGGTTGGACTCATTCAAAATGAATACAGACTTCCCTGGAGAATCACCAGATATCAAATGCAGCTTGGTTTTATTGACATCATTAGACAAACCAATGGTAATGAAAGCTATTCCAAGAGCTCTGGCCTTTTCTGATATATCTTGAATGTCAGGACTTTTGGGATGGTCAATGCCATCAGTCATTAGCAAAACCACTTTGATGCCTGTTTTACGACCTTCTGCTTTGAGCAGCTGAGTTGCGTTAGAAATAGCATAGTAGGAATAGGTGCCATGCCCAATGTAGCTCATTTCATTGACTTTTTGCTTAAAAATCTGCAAGTTTCTCCACACTGAAAAAGGATAGTCAATTCTGACAGTACTACTGAACTGCATGATCGCCAATTTGATATCATATCTGAGAGCACGGGTGGGCTTCATGAGGAAGACTTTATCACTTAAGAGGATAGCAAACTCTTTCTGCTTATCAAATAATATACCCTTTGCACTTTCAGAACTATCCAGAACAAAGATGATGTCAATAAAACAGACAGAATCTAAAAAAGACAAAATTAGAAATGAAATATTGAGAAAAGTCATACATTATACATTAAAAAAAACAGCATTGTAAATTCATGTACAAAAGGAATAGGGCTGCTTTAATAATTTTGATTCTTCATTCTATGGACATCATTATCAAGGCAACTATGGTGAAATTTCAAAGGATATTGATGTACAACAGGATTTGCATACCCCTATATTATCAGTTGTTTTACACGTAAACATGGACAACTTGTGAAGCAGAAGAATTTTCTACCCCATGCCCTCAGTTAGAGGTGGTATAAATTGGTACAATAAAACATCAGTAAAATTGTCTATGGAGATTCTCAATCATCCAGGTGATAGTTATCCCAAAGGTGCTTTTTTTCAAAAGGCAACTCTTTTTTTTTCACTTGAAAACATTCTGCTTCTCATCTAAGAAGCTGACCGTAGGGGAATAGAAGGATTTCTATTCTTTGCAGTCATCCAGTCATTAACACTCTGAGGTTGTTAGCTGTCTGAGATTTGTTGAAGCCACTTGGGGGTTTATCTGCATCCTCAGAGTCACCTGAATTAGAGTGCAAACGAGTGTGGATTTTCTTGGGAATGAAGAAATAGAAGATTCTCAAGAATGTTCCACACCCATTTGCACTCTGATTCAGAGTGCTAATGACCATATGATTGCAAAGAATATACATCCTTCCATTTTCCTTCAGACAGTTAGAACTGAAGAAGCTTCTTGGATGAGAAGCGAAATATTTTCAAAGAGAAAAAAACCCAAGAAAGTCTGGTTATCTTTTGAAAAAAGCACCTTTAGACATTAGCAAGGTTCCTTCCCATCCATTATATATCGAATCTTCTAGGCCTAAACATGGTTTGCTACCAGAAGAATACTAAATAGCATACTAAGATAACATAGTTCCAATTAAGGAAAAGCTAATAAGTTGTATTAACTGCATTGATGTAAAGAATGAGGTTCATGTTTTAACTTTGTTCTCATATAATGGAATAACTACAGTAAATGCATGGAAGTAAATGCATGGAATAAGGAAGTTTTAGAACATAAAATTCCTTTTTGCTTTGGTACATCTCTTCTTAAGCATGAAACAAAACCTGTCACCCCTTAAAAAGTCTCATTAAGCCTCACCCAATAGCTTGGAATGCGGGAAGGCCTTGGGAATAGCTTATCCAATATCCCCTTGCTGAATACAGAATCTGAAATATCAGATACAGCATTCCTAACAGATCATGCCCAGTTTCTATTTATACATTATAATTCCTTCTGAAATAGTCTGTGTCATTGTTGAACATTTATCATTTTTAAGATGATTTCTTAGAGCTGTTTCACAATTCACAATTGTACCATTCTGATTTACAGAATTACAAAATAGAATGGATCATTTAGGTGACAAATTAAAAATTATGATGTCCTGCCCTAGAGAGAAAGAGCACCATGGAGAGAATAGATATAGCATTTTAATATTTGTTATAACACACGTAACCTTCAACATATAAAAATAATTCACAATTATAGGCAGGTGGAACTTCTATTCTACAATTTTTTAATATTATTTCACCCCATGTATTAAGATATTATTAGATCAACAGCTCAATATAATCTAGTGGCAATGACAGCCATGTTTATCAAAAGATATGATTACTGAACCAGCTGAATGCCTTCCAAACCATTCTGAAAATATGTTTGTGGGCCCTATATGTTTTTCAAAGCATATTCTATGTATCATGTCTGCCATTAGAAAGAGATGCACATTCAGAAGAGAATAACAATGTCCTTTGTAATCCACTGAGGATGGAAATATAGAATTCCATGAAATTTGTGAAGATACAAAATGCAGATAAACATATCACTCTCCCCTTGGAATCTCTCATGCAACCTATAGCACTTCCTTTTCGTTTATAATGCTTATATCAAATTCTAGGAATTTACCCTGAAGATTGTCTTTTCTTGCTAGAGGACTTAACCTTTGCCCCTTCCTTCTGTTTTGTCCATATACTACATTGTTTATTGCAATGGCCAAAACCAAAAGGTAAAGGACGGAGTGTTTTTTCCACATATTGACTTGCATTCAAAATCCAATGACTGCTTACTGCTCCTGCTAATAAAAAAAAAAGCCATTAACTTTTCATCATGTTAAAAAGCCCAGAATACTGATTTGTATGGAACATTATTAAGTGATTATACAAGTCTGCAACTTTGAAATTAAATTGCAGTGTTTCATCATTTAAATTAAACTATCTCGTCTTCCTATTACTATTAGGCCTTGAAAAAGCTGTGTCTAAATTCTTTTTATTTACTTCATTTTAAAATCTATTTCATTTTGCTGTAACTTTTTCTATTGTAAGCTTCCACAGAAACATAAAGAGAGAGAAAAACCATTCTAAATGAAAATACTTGTGCGTTTTTTCCTTCTGGCTGATATATTAGATTTCTAAAATTGTAAGTTTTGCAAATTTCACAAATCTTGCTTATTTCTCATATTTTTCTGAAGTATTCATAAATATTTTATGCTTTTCTGTTTCAGGGTAACAGGATGAACATGGCTTGCATTAGGTAATATAATTATTAGCATCATCCTTTTTTTTAAATTAATCAGCTTCTTTTTTTAGATGTGTAATAGAATTGCTGAAAACATTTCTGTTATTTAATCTTGAAAAAAAAATCAGACCACTTTCTCTGAAAAAAAGGGTGCTTGTGTAAATGTGCTCCAAAACTGCATTTTTAGCAGACACAGTCATTTCAATCAGAATCCATGTATAGCATTTAATTCTATTCAGAAAGAAAACTGTCTGGCAATGAAATGCATTCATTAAAAAATATCTACAATATAGAAGATACAGATAATACAAAGTATATTACAAAACAACTAATTTTGTAGGATTGCGAAAATTTATTCTGCCTTGAGTGGGGTTTACACGTAGAAAAATGGATATTGGACTCGTCCTAAATACTCAGAGCATCTCTACTAAGTTCAATAATGACACAAATATAAAATTTCCAATCCTATGATTCACTGATAATGCCAAAAAGAATTTTATCTAATATTGCAAAACTCTATCCTCTAACAGAAAATAATGCCTTCTTTTCTACTGGTACTATACTTATATCGCTATTTTCAACAATTGTTAAAAAGCAGTTGGTTGTTCATCATATCATTAAAAATAATATGCTTTGGATTTGCATTTATTTTGCTAAAATAAATTATTTTTATCATCATCATCATCTCATCATCATCATCTTACCTTACTTTAGAAAGCACTGAAGCTCAAACTGGAAAGTAAATAATTTTAAAGTAAATAGTTTGAAAATGCATTCTGGGGATAGGGAATTAGTTTTCTTTCCTTAACAATTGCAGTAGTTCTGGAATAACTAATTAGTCCAGATGCAAATAATAGTACCTTGCATCTGGAACTTGATCTTTGACTCATTTTTCATTGCTCCAAGCTGAATGCAGAATGGTTAGGCATTTGGCCAGATCTTCTAGCTGGGTGGACACACTAAAAAAGTTAAAGGAACAGCTTTTCTGAGAATTTGCTTTACAAGTAGCTTGTTCATTACTATACAGTTTTTAATTTTTTTAAAATTTTTAACAGCAGTCGCAGTATTTAATTAGCCAAAATGTTCCATAAACCCAGCAAAAAAGAGGAATAGAAGAAAGATGGAACTGAAAAACAATGAAGTTATACATAGGAAGCTATCATAGCATCAGATGAAGTATTTATGTAAATCATAGTAAGTTACAATTTTATTATCAAGGCTTATTAGATAATTCACAGTTTGTACTGGATATCAAATCAAGTAAATCACATTATGCTTGCATCATATAAAATAACACATTTTTAAAAAAATATGCCAATATCATTTAAAAATAAACTAAAATGGAACTATAAATCATAAGGCACTTAATAAAAAATGAAAAATAAACACATTTTAGACCTTGAACTATAACTCTTAAGGTGATCAGAGAGAAGGGCATATGGTAGAGAAAACAGTCTTGTAGATTTGTGGTCTCCAAAGTGAGGTATTTGCCTTACTGTGAAGTCAAGACAATCCATGTAGAAGTAGCACGAGAATATTGAAATATTGTTCATTCAGTTTTATATAATGATCTGTGAAAATAACTTAAGAGACAGGAGAAGGAAAAATTATAGCCTAGACAATGGTCAGACAAGAGATTTCTGGACCTATATAACAAATATGATCATTGTTTCTCTCTAATTCTCTTAAAAGTAAAGATGAGAAAGGAGAGTAGTAGTTTCAGACTTCAACATTCTGTTACTATAATAGGATATCTTTGGCTTGTCTCAAAGGAATAACAGAATAACAGAATTTGAAGGGACCTGGAGATCTTCTAGTCCAATCCCCTGTTCACACAGGAAACCTTATACCATTTCAGACAAATGCTGATAGAGTACCCACAATTTCTGAAGGCAAGCCGTTCCACTGGTTATTTGTTTTCACGCTTAGGAAATTTCTCCTTAATTCTAGATTGCATTTCCACTTTATTAGTTTACATCCATCCCTTCTTGTCTTGCCTTCTGATACTTTGATCCTAATTTGGAAATTAGGTTAATCCCCTCTTCTTTGGGGATCCCCTCAATTATTGGAACACTATTGTCCTAGTCCTTCTATACCAATTCCTGCAACCATTCATCATGTCTTAGCCTTCAGCCTAATCATCTTTGTTGTTCTTCTCTACACTCTTTCCATCTTTTTTATATTGTGATGATGAAAACTGGATGCAGTATTCCAATTGTGATCTTACCAAGGCATTATAAAGCAGCACTAACATTTCACGTGATCTTGATTCTATCCCTCTGTTAATGCAACCTAGGATTTTATTGGGTTTTTTTGGTGGCTGCAACTCACCGTTGGCTCATATTTAAATGACTGTCATCTAGGTCTCCAAGATCCCTCTTGCAGTTACTGCTATTGAGTCACGTTTAAGACAATGTACCTGTACTACCTGTACATTTGGTTTTTCTTGCCTAAGTATGAAACCTTACTTTTCTCTCCATTGAATTTCATTTTGTTATATAGGGCCCAGGGTTCAAGTCTGTTGAAATCCTTCTGGATCTTGAGCCTATCTTCTGAAATGATTGCTATTCCTGCCAGCTTGGTGTCATCTGTAAATTTGATGAGTTCTATTCTCTAATCAAAATTTTTTATCAAGATATTGAAGAATATTGTGTGTACAACAGAATCTTAGGCATCCTACTACTTACTTCCCTCCATGTAGTTCCATTAAGGACTATACACTGAGTGCAGTTTGTCAGCCAGCTATCCCACATTTTCTAGTTTATCAAAAAACAGATTGTGGTCTACTTTGTCAAATGCCTTACTGAAATCCAAGTATACTATGTCCACAGTATTTCATGGGTCCACTAATTTAGTCACTTTGTCAAAGAATAAAATAAGATTTGTTTGGCATAATCTGTTTTTGATGACAACAACAATCTTTTGAAAGACAACAACCTTACAAATCATTTCTCACATTCAGTGATATACAGAACATAGGGAGGATATTGATATGTCCAGTGCTATAATACCATAAAATTAACCTCTGCTAATTTTATATGTTTATGCATATCGATATTGAAGCTATTCCTAGAGAGATAACTTTGGAGCTTGTCAATATCACTCATAAGCATGCTCTTCCCTCTAGCACACAGTTCCCCAATGTTTCTGGTTTAGCAGACTGGCGGGGGTGGGGGTGGGGGGAGAAGGGATGACGCCATACGAGCAGTCGGCAAGCCCCTACACAGCTCTATTTGCACAAGTGGCATGCATGCAAGCCTGTCGTTCCAGCAAATGGAGTGCATACATACACACTTGCCCACTGCTCGCACAACTGATGTGTGTGCACGCATACTCATTGGCCATTTCTGCAGCTCAGTTGCAAAACTCTGTTTTAGCAAATCTCACAAGTAGCACCTTGATTCATCTGGAGTTGAGGCAATGAAACAGGCTGATGGAGTTTGCAGCAAAATGAAGGAACAAATTGGTTTGAATGTGACCCTTCCCAAATCCATTTGTAATCCTATTCAGTGGCAGTAGATATAGTGAAGAGATATTTGCTTCTATTGTGTCTGTGTAAAAAAAAAGATCAGTGATGACTTTCGATGTCGTTCAATATTTCCTCCCATGACATTGTAGGAGAGGAACAAATACATCCAAGAAGTTCATTGTAAGCAATATTCATTGTGCTTTGCAGGCAAAATTTATCAGATTTCTTCAGCATTGGAGCAGGTCATATGAAGATAGCATTGAAAACCATTGCTCCAGTTCGCTTATATTCTCTTCAATTTATACATCTGAAGGAAGAGAATAGGACATGTGAAGAAGTGAAGGCTACCAGCTGTTTGTTCAACCCGTGTCCTTTCTGACTGATTAAATTGATTGTGCTGGAACTTCCTGTTATGCTAAATAACACACACCACAAGGCTGTGTGCTCTCTCTACTTCTCTTCTCTCTATATACCAATGACTGCATCTCAAACGATCCATTTGTTAAACTACTGAAGTTCACAGATGATACAAAAGTGATCGGTCTCATTTGAGACAATGATGAATCTGCATGCAGACGGGAGGTTGAACAACTAGCTTCTGGTGCGACTGGAACAATCTGGAACTGAACACACTCAAAACCATAGAAATGGTGGTAGACTTTAGGAGAAACCCTCCCATATTACCACATCTTACAATACTAGACAACCCAGTATCAACAATAAAGACCTTCAAATTTCTAGGTTCTACCATATCTCAAGACCTAAAATGGACACCTAACTCCAGGTGAATCAAAAACGTCATTAAAAAAGCACAAAAAAGAATGTTCTTTCTGCACGAACTCAGGAAGCTCAAACTGTCCAAGGAGCTGCTGATACAGTTCTACAGAGGAATTATTGAGTCTGTCATCTGCACTTCTATAACTGTCTGGTTTGGTTCTGCAACCCAACAAGACAAACAAAGACTTCAGAGGATAATTAGAACTGCAGAAAAAACAATTACTACCAACCTGCCTTCCATTGAGGACCTGTATACTGCATGAGTCAAAAAGAGGGCTGTGAAAATATTTACATACCCCTCACATTACATAAACTGTTTCAACTCCTACTCTCAAAACAACTCTATAGAGACTGCATACCAGAACAAGTAGACACAAGAACAGTTTTTCCCTGAACGCCATCACTCTGCTAAACAAATAATTCCCTCAACACTGTCAAACTATTTACTAAGCCTGCACTACTATTCATCTTCTCATCATTCCTATCACCCATCTACTCCCACTTATGACTGTCTGACTGTAACTTTGTTGGTTGTATCTTTATATTGATTGTTTCCTAATATGATTTAATTGTTTATTTGTACTCTTATGACTATCAGTAAGTGTTGTACCTTGTGATTTTTGCGAATGTATTTTTTCTTGTATGCATACTGAGAGCATATGCACCAAGACAAATTCCTTGTGTGACCAATCACTCTTGGCCAATAAAGATTTCTATTCCATTCTATTCTAAATGATAAAATAAGTAAGGATCTGCTCTCATATGCTTAATGGAGGTAGTTTATAAAATGAATAGAAAAAAGCTTCCTGGGCCCACTCCATTGATTCAATGGAGTGAAATTTCATTCAAAAACTGAATGAAGAGAGTGAAATTTTCCTACATATCCCAGTAGTTGTTCATACTACCAATAGTGAATATAGACTATTGACCTATAGTGTTCCACAAATTTTCATCTAATCCTCTAAATTTTATCCGGTATTCTTGTTTATAGCAGAAAATAATATATATGAAATGACATGGCTATATGCATATGCAGAGTAGATATATAACAATTCTGTCTATCCTGAGAAATATTGCTTGCCATCTTCCCAGTTTTGGCCCACGTGTAGAGGAGCTGAGATGAAGCCTTATTTCTGTGGGATTGCATGTCCTCAGGAAAAAGTTTATACATGAATTAGTGGCCCACCGGCAATCCATTTGTAACTGGCAATAGTAATCTGCCCTCTGGTTAAATCTTATTTTAATTATTGCAATGGAGTGAGAGGTTGCTCATGTAAAGCCAGTGGTGGGATTAAAGTAATTAATCTCTGCCCTAATGACTGGTTGGGAAGGTGTGGCCAGATGGTCATGTGACTGGGTGGGTGTGGCCAACTCATCACACCCAACCTTGCCTCCCAGCCACTCTCCCTTTCCTCAAGCCTTGGGCCTATACGCAACACAGGGGGGCATTGGCACTCAGTTTCCTGGTGCACATGCCCCCCTCCCCAGTGAAAGGATGGGGAGAGACCAGCAATGGCATAACAAGACTCACAGAGTCCTGCTCCATGAGGCAGTGGCGGCAGTGGGAAATGTCAGGGCAGCAACGGCCAGTTGCTTGGCCAGCGTAAAGAACAGGGGGGGCATGTCCCCCTCCTTTCTTCCCATCTGGCTTCGCCTCAACTTGTTTTGGTTGCGAGCAAAACTAGAGGAAATGGCTGGACCGGCTCACAGTAGTTGGTGGGGGGCTTATTTTTTGAGGGGGGGCTTATTTTAACACATGCACTGAAAAGCCCAATTGGGCTTATTATCCAGAGAGGTCTTAGTTTTGAGGAAACATGGTAGTAAATATCAAGGTTGACGCAGCCTTCCATCCTTCCGAGGTGGGTAAAATGAGGACCCGGATTGTGGGGGCAATAAGCTGACTTTGTATAAAAAAGAACACTGCTGGGGGGAGGGGCGAAAGCCCTACTAAGCAGGTATATACAAAAGTATGAAGGCTATTGCTTAACGCATTGTAAGCCGCCCTGAGTCTCCGGAGAAGGGCGGCATATAAATTGAACTAATAATAAATTTATCAAGCCCAATCACATAACTTCATAGCAGAGCATGGGTAATCAGCTAGTAATAAATAAATAGCAGAAGAAGGATTGACAATACTTCAGTGCAAGCAATTCTTAAAGAGACTAAGCTAAAACTGGATTAACCCCTTCCTTCCTTCCTTATCTCCTTTCTTCCTTCTTTCTCTCCTCTTCCTTTCTTTTCCTTTCCTTCCTTCCTTTCCTTCTCTCCCTCCCTCCCTTCCCTTCCCTCCTTCTTTCTTTTCTTTCTTTTTTGACCTGTTTTTTGGCCATTTTCCAGGTGTTTTCCAAGCATTTTCCAGGCTGTTTTGGGGCCATTTTTGAGCATTTTTGGATCGTTTATGGTCATTTTGGGGGCTACTTTTTGCCCCCCAAATGGCTGAAAATAGCCCAGAAAATGGCCTGAAAAACGGTCCCAAAAAAACCAGCCCCAAAATGGCAGTTTTGGGGGGCATTTTTTGGCCATTTTTGCCCAAAAAGTCGAAAATTGCCTGAAAAATGGGTGAAGGTTGGGCCAGCCAGTGGTGAGATTCACTAAACTGGGCAGAATTTTAACAACTGGTTCTCCTGAACCGGTCTGAACCAGCTGAATACCACCTCTGTGTAAAGCCCACTGTAGTAGTCAAGGTGGATTGTTCTTGAAAAGTGTTTAGAAATTTCAATTGATGCCAAATAAGTCAGCTAAGAGCCTAACAGGACATAACTGTCTATCTGGCATAATTTAATGGGTATTAATATTAACATGTAAAGTACTAAATGATTTTGGGCCACTACTTGAGAAACTACCATGTTTTCTTGAAAATAAGACCATGTCTTATATATATTTTTTATCTCCAAAAGAGGCACCATGTCTTATTTTCGGGGGATGCCTCAACGGCTTACCTTAGGACCACCGCATGTGAGGCCTCCCATGCCAGTGGTGGGTTGCCCCCGGTTCGCACTGGTTCTATAGAACCGATAGTAAAACTTGCAGGAGGCCCTGCCCACCGACCCCAATGTCATCAAAACGCTTCTGTGCATGTGCAGAAGAGCGTGCATGCATGTGAGTGAAGCGAGCGCGCGCAGCCCTGCTGCAAACCGGAAGTAAAGCTAAGTAGAACCCACTCCTGTCCCATGCCCTGATACCTGTTGCATCACTGCCCAACTTTTTCTGCAGTCGCTCGTGGCCAGATACCAGGCAGCATATCGTATTGATGCCGCCACTCATGACAGTATGCTGCATAGGACATTGTGGCATTTTGTGCATGAGTAGCGGCACTGGTGTGGTGCAGCATGTGGCTTCCTGCAGCAAGCAATTGCATCAGTTCGACATGCCATGCGGCCTCCTGCCATGAGCCGGGGCACTGGCGCAATGTGTCACATGGCATCCTGCCACATGCAGCAACATCAGCGTGACATGCCACATAGTCACCTGCCACAAGCAGCAGCACTGGTGCGACAAGCCACACAGTGTCCAGCTGCAACTGACCACAGAAGTCAGGCAATGGCTGAACAGGTGTCAGGGCATGGGAGGCCTAGCTGCGGAAGCTCCATTCTACAACCTCCACCCTAGTTTTTACGCATGTGCTTTGCCCCATCTCATACAACCAGATGGTGGGACAGAGTGGAAGGGGTCTTAACTAGGGCTTATTTTGAGGTAGGGCTTATATTAAGCGAACACTTTTACATGATAGGTCTTTATTTTCGGGGAAACACAGTACTTCTATTACTTTGCCTTGCTCACCACAACTCTCTGCAGTTTATCAGGAGCAAAACCAACTATGCAAAACCACACAAGACAATCATGCTAAACAAGAAAAACAGAAGCAATCTACTATATTTTACCAGTGACCAAGATTACAGACTCTCCTGTTATTTAAAACAATAGGAGACATTCATTTAAAGATCCCCTCCACTACACTGTTTATCTATATGGTATATGGGAGTTAGGAGCGGCCTGTGACTTTCAGGTTGTGATATATAATCCTTTAAGATTTGCTCCCTCCTTCATTTCCCAATAAATAGCAATATGGCAATTTTTATGTATGCAGCTTTATAAACCTGATAGCCAAAGAGAAGCAAGGCTTTGATTGGGTGGTTGTGCTACCATTTTTATTTTTGACACATGTCCCCATGTCCCCCTCTCCCCTCCCTTGGCCCCATGATACTGTATAACCATCATTTTCTTATAAACTGGTAAAAAGATGTAGCAGCTAATATTTTATAGTTCCTTGGTTTGATTATGTTCAATTATATTATAGTTGAAATGGTTATATGCTATTATATTATCAACTGGGATCCATTTGTAAAAACCAACTACATACTTTTTTCCATTTTGGAAGCTGATGTAAGTGCCAAAGCCAGACTTCTGCAATGTCTGTTCGCCTTAATACTGTATAATATGAAGTCCCCAGAGATCTGTGAGAAAAAACAATTATTTATTCTAAAATTCAGAAATGAATTTTAATAGTTATTTTGAGACATCAAGCACTTGTTCTCTTTGTGATAAATGGTTGCATTAAATTTGTAATTTTGTATTTTATTGATGCTTCTACCGTATTAGATCATATCCTGACTGTACCTGTGGATAATGCCCTTAAATTTTCAACTGTATGAATTGAGCTCCACCTTGTGGGTTTCAGTGGCAACTAATTTAATTTAGGACTATTAAATAGCTAGGTTTATGATAAAATTTTGTAATTCTTATAACTTTTCTTCCTATATGAATGCATAGAAAGGAGCTAAAAAATTATTCCCAGATTTGATATCCAACCTCATAATAATGACTGTGCAATTTGATCAAAGTTTACTTCAGTAACTGAGCACAGAACAGATGTTGCTAGTTACTAAATTATTCTGGACATGTCCAATCAATCCATCAATTTAATTTTAAATTACAAATACAATTCCTTCTCAAAATATTATCTGCAGAGATACTTTCTGTTATGAACGAATTAAAAAAATAACACACCACATTCTGCAACTGCTTACCTGAGTCTCGTCCCAATGGGACAGGATCACCACATTTGTGAAGGCAAAGGAGGCATTGCTTGAGAAAATTGGCTGACATGATCCAGCAGAAGAGTCTTTTCTACTATGGCTCCTGGTGAAATCCAATTTTTTTTACTATCGGTTCTGTGGGCGTGGCTTGGTGGGCATGGTGTGGTTTAGTGGGCATGGCTTGGTGGGTGTGGCAGGGGAAGGATACTGCAAAACATCCATTCCCACTCCGCTCCAGGGGAATGATACTGCAAAATCCCTATTCCCCCTCACTCCTGGGGCCAAACAAGAGGTGGTATTTGCCAATTCTCCAAACTGCTCAAAATTTCCATTACCAGTTTTCCACAACCTGTCAGAACTGGATTTCACCCCTGCTCCTGCCCTTTGAAACATCTTGTTTCCTTGGGTGAGATCTGCTCTTACCCCCTGGCCTTCTGAAGACCTGGCTCTGCTGATTAGCTTGGGGCTGCAGCAGGGGAATGTCATACTGGAGATGGATGATGGACCAAATGAAGAACCCCCAACCTCCCCGAGCATCCTGCTTCCTTCTTCGCATCTTTAATTATAAATTTTGTTTTTAATGTTATTGGCATTATCTATTGTAAATAGTTTTATTTCTTTAAAGATTGTAATGGTCAGCAAATAAATTTAATAAAATATTTTTTTAAAAAAACTATAATTTTGTGAATGCTTAAATTACAACTATAACACTTTTCGCTTCTCATCCAAGAAGCTTCTTCAGCACTGAGGAAGCTTCTTGGATGAGAAGCGAAACCTCTACAAAGAAAAAACACAAAAGTCCAGTTGACTCCTGAAAAAGCACCTTTGGGACAACCATGACAGAGAATTTCCATAGACATTTAATGTGTCCTTTAAAACTGAGTCTGCCAATTATCTGGGTTGCCAAAATGTGGAGGACCACTAGTGTTTGTTCAGCTTTCTTTACTACAGATATGATAGTGTTTGTCCTTTTAAAAAAAAATTCCGACTTTATGAAATTTCCTGATGGTCCCCTTGTTCAGCAATTCGTTAGCCCTTTTTCCTAGATCAGCTAAATCTATCCCAGACTGTGTCAAGAGAGATGGACCTGTAAACGGTGGTCAGCCGTTCCGAGCTTTCAGCGCTCTGTTTCGGGGGGTTCGGGGGAGCAGAAAGACAGGCTGCTTCGCTCGTCTGCAAAAAGATTTTCAATGCAACTGCCAGTCAACCCGACCGGACACGCCTGGCAGCATTCGCAGAAAACCTGCAATTCGGAAACCGGGACCACCCAAAACAATTCATGCATCGCTTTTGGAAAGTAGCGGAATCCCCCATATGCCACAGCCACAGCCACACCCACACACAATCCTTCTCGGAAGCATTTACTCTTCCATGCCGGAAGTAGATGGTTCTCCGAAGGCGGAAGTCCGAACTGTTCTGGAGCTGCTTTCATGCTTTTGAAAGGATTTATTTTCTCTCTCTCCCTTTCTCGTCTTAATTTGCGTAATTCCCGCAGCCTCTCGGCGGACGTTGCAGAGCCGAACCTGCCCTGCTCACGGGATTCTTCTCTGGTTTCCACTTCGTGGTGGCAGCAATTGGAGCCCCGCTTTTACTGAGGTCCGGAGCGCGGAGTTTACAATACATCACCGCCAATCCCGAGTATGTGAGCAGATTTTTCCCTCCGGATCTGATTTTAGGTGGAAAAAAAAAATATGTGAGCACGGAACTTGAAGGTCTCCATCACGGTAATCGTAATTCAGACTTTTTAACGTTACGGTAGAGATTGCAACGTTCGTTACCATTCCTAAGGTCCTTCTGAGTCCCGTGTTGTTGTTCCGTGATGTTGCAGTTGTTAACGATCGCTGCGGTGCTCGTAATTCTCTAACGTTCAAAAGTTGTACTAAGCGTATCTTGGTGGATAATGGAGTTTCCCCTCAAATTTGTCACCCCTCAGTTGAATTCACCGTACGTGGGAACCTATTGCTAACTTGCTGCTTTTAATGTGGAAAAACAGTAACATAATAATGAAGTGGTGTGGAGTATGAGAAGGTCTCTAGAAGGTATTGCTAAAGTGCAATTCCCAGAATCCACTAAAAACTTTCATATGTAATATTTATCTCTGATTTAGAAAGTAGCCGCCTCATACTGTACTCTCTTGATGCTCCCTGAGAATTGATCCTACCTTTTCTACTGTATCATCCAGTAAGAAAAGTCAACAAAGCGAGCAAAAGGATTACAGGTAACCCTCAATTTATAATCATTTGTTTACAACAGTTTGAAGTTACAGTGGCACTGAAAAAAGTGTTTTATGGCTGTTTTTCACACTTAAGACCATTGTAGCATCCTATGGTCACATGATCAAAATTCAGAAGCTTGGCAACTGGCATTATTTATAAATGGTTGCAGTGTTTTGGGATCATGTGATCATTTGCCATCTTCTATAAGCAAAGTGAATGGGGAAGGCAGATTCACTTAACAATTGTGCTTATCAATAGAAACATTGGGCTCAATTGTGGTTGTTAACTGAGGACTATGTATCTTACAGTAATTTGTTTGTATAGGCATGTGAGCAGTAAAAGTGCAAGTCAGCAGACAATCTGTAGCCATGATGGCGAACCTATGGCACGTGTGCCACAGCTGGCACACAGAGCCCTCTCTGTGGGTACGCAAGCCAGCGCCCAGCTCAGCTCCACTGCACATGCGAGCGCCTCCCACCAACCAGCTGATTTTCAGGATTTGCAGGGGTGCCATGTGCAGAGTGTATGTGTGCATGCGCAGAGGGGTTGCGTGCATATGCACGGGGCGGGGGCGGAGCATGAGAGTGCAGGACATTGGGCCCAGGAGACTGCAGGGAGGCCTGCTAAGCCCAAAATGGGGCGTTGGGGGTGCACCCCGCCCCCCCATAACCCAGTTTTTGGGCCTACGAGGTTGCAGGGAGGCCTGCAATCTCCTTGGCCAAAAAGGGGGGGTGGCAGTCATGCATGCGCAGGGGACAGGGGAGTGGGAGGGGTGTATGCATGGGAGGAGCATGGGGATCATGCGCGGATGGGCGCGCATTGCGTTATGGGTGCCGGCACGCACGCTTTCAGCACACACTGATCTATAGGTATATGTGGCTATTTTTTTACTTAAGATTGGAAGGAAGCTTTAATAAAAAATAACTCGTTGAGTTATTTCATTAAATTCATTATAGTTTAGCACTCTAACTGGGTGCTGTAGTTTAGGACTCTAACATTAGCACTCTAACTGGGTAGCTTACAAAATCTAATATAAAATAAGATAATTAAAAACATAGGCATAGTTAAGCAACCCAGATTAAAAACATATATTAAAACACAGTATAGCAACTGTCCCCTCTCCTTTTCCCTCAACAAATTAACCCCAGGCCTGGGACCAAAGTCTGATTTTAAGTGCTTTTTAAAATCCTAGGTTCCATCTGAATTTTTGAACAGTGATGCTGAATTAGTAAGCCATTCAGAAAAAAATTTGGTTGTTTAATCGCCAACTGGGAAGAAGAAACATGAATGCTACTGTACAATGTTTATTTGGAATGATGTAAAGTCATTGATAATATAACATTGGTTATTTTTTTTCTTCTTTCTTTTTAAAAAGGGGTCCATATGAGTGAACTTGGCTCTAGTTTCCCAACAACATTTTAAGCTGCCTGATTCAAATTGGAGGAACAGACATGAGTGGCTCCAAACCTGATATTCTGTGGGCTCCACACCATGTTGATAGATTTGTTTTATGTGACTCGGAACTCAGTCTCTATCGTATTGAATCTGCAGTAAATTCAGAACTCAAAGCAGGATCACTGCGTTTATCTGAAGAAACTGCAGCTACTCTTTTGTCCATTAATTCAGAGACTCCATATTTGAAATGTGTGGCTTGGTATCCAAAATATGATCCTGAATGTCTACTGGCAGTTGGACAAGCTAATGGTCGAGTTGTCTTGACTAGCCTTGGCCAAGACCACAATTCAAAATGCAAAGATTTGATAGGAAAAGAATTTGTTCCAAAGCATGCTCGGCAGTGTAACACCTTGGCATGGAATCCATTGGACAGTAACTGGCTTGCTGCTGGCTTGGATAAACATCGAGCTGATTTTTCAGTATTGATCTGGGATATAAGTAGTAAATACACTCCAGAAATTTCAATTGCCGCTGAAAAATTAAGGCCTTCAAGTGATATTGAATCAGGATTGGTCGTAACAAAATCACTGTATGAATTAGGTCAGAATGATGCTTGTCTTTCTCTTTGTTGGCTTCCACGAGATCAGAAACTTCTTTTAGCTGGAATGCACCGAAACCTGGCTATTTTTGACCTTAGAAACACGAGCCAAAAAATGTTTGTGAATACCAAAGCTGTTCAGGGTGTTACTGTTGATCCATACTTCCATGATCGTGTAGCTTCCTTCTATGAAGGTCAGGTTGCCATATGGGACCTTAGAAAATTTGAGAAACCTGTACTAACGCTGACGGAACAACCAAAACCTTTAATAAAAGCAGCGTGGTGTCCTACAAGAACTGGTTTATTAGCTACTTTAACCAGAGATAGTAATGTCATCAAGCTCTATGATATGCAGCATACTCCCACGCCAATAGGGGATGAAACAGAACCTACAATCATTGAAAGAAGTGTTCAACCTTGTGAACAGTATATTGCTTCTTTTGCATGGCATCCCTCAAGTCAAAATCGAATGGTGGTTGTGGCTTCTAACAGGACTATGTCAGATTTCACTGTGTTTGAAAGAATCTCTCTGGCATGGAGTCCAGTTACTTCTTTAATGTGGGCTTGTGGAAGACATTTGTATGAATGCACAGAAGAAACTAGATCTTTTGAAAAAGACATAGCCACCAAAATGCGCCTCAGGGCTTTATCCAGATATGGCCTAGACACAGAACAGGTCTGGAGAAACCATATTCTTGCAGGAAGTGAAGACCCGCAACTGAAGTCACTTTGGTACACTCTGCACTATATCCTTAAAATAGTATTTGCTGCACTGGGTGACTGATTCCGGCCATTCAAGGACCTCCCTGAAACATATGGATTTCGTGCAGAATATATTTGGGGTGGTTCCTTTTTTCAATTTAACAAGGTGTCATTTGGGCTCTGGCATTATGCATCATTATATAAAACAGTACTAATGGCTTACTTAATTTGTCTAAAGAAATCTGGATTTTGATAGATTATTTTAAGACTGAAAAGAAAGATACTCTCTGAGTTTCATTATCAAACTTAATAATAATAGATATTTGTTATAGCCACTTTATTCTATCTCATAGTTCTTAGCTATTAATTACTGGGAGGATTACACTAAGCTGGAGAGGGTATTTGTATAATTCCTTGGATCAAGAAAACCAAGTCAAAGTTGGTTTCTTAATGATATCACATCTAACTCAGTAGCAAAACAAGAAATATTAATAAACAAATACAATATTGTTTTTGCCTCACACATCTTATTAAGTTATTTCCTATACTGGAAAATACTTATGAAGCAATATGCTGATGATATGGATCAGAAATTCACAGGAAACAAAGGATCCTTGGTTTATGCAGGCATCAAATCTATAGTGAAAACTTCTATGGGTAAGTTTATTTTGCATATTATTATTTGGTAACATCCTAAATAATTTAAAAGTGATCGTTTTTTAGGCTTTTCCTTTATGGCATAGTCAATATGCATCCATTGACAGCTTCTATATCTATAGAAACTGTATCTTTCCATGGACCTGCAGGTGTGCCATTTGATTCAAGGTAAAGTAACATTTGATTTAGGGAGGTGCTTATAGGTGCAACATGGTGCATTCAACACATTGCATCATCTTTTCCTCTTTGAATCCAATTCATTGCATTGTCATAATATCATGATTGAATGATAAATTGTGAACACAACAGTGCTAAAAGACTGTTGCAAGGCCTATATTTTAATGATAAATTTAACATAGTGCATTCAGATATTAAGAAGTTGTGCTTATTGTATATATAGTCAATCTGTAATTCCTTTTCAGGAACAACAGAGAATTTGAGGCACAGCCGAAGTGGATCTGACAGACATGCAGATATTATTCATTATACGAGTGAAGAAAGATCATTGGCTTTGCAGCTTTGTGGATGGGTAAAGAAGGGGGCGGATCTGGATGTGGAACCCTTTCTGTGCTCTTTGGAGCAAGAAGGAGACTGGGAGCGAGCTGCTGCTGTAGCATTATTCAATTTGGACATCCGACGAGCAATACAGATAATGAATAAAGGAGCATCTTCTGGCAAAGGTGTGTTACAATGTACTGCCACTTATACAGCGTTTGTTCACGCTGAATATTATTTATCTACTTATCTGTTAATCAGACGGCTTTAAACACTCTTAAATCCAAAAATACAAAAAATACCTTTTGTTGATTCAAGGGCTGAATTATAGAATGACAGATAAGAAAACCGGTACCTAGTTTAAAGTTATACTGCTATTTGTAGAACGTATGACATTGATTTGGTATCAAACTGTTTAGTCCCATGGCTTGCACAAAAATCTGTGGGATTGTGTTTAATAACTTTTATTTTCTCCTGGTTATTCTTTAGATCCAAGCTTGAGGAAACACTTGGACCATAATTTTGTCATTTATCTAACACTATATAAAAATTAAAATTTTGGTATCTTGAACAAGAGTGGTGACCTAGTGGTGAAGATGTTCATTTCCCACTCAGAGGTAGAGAGTTCAGTCCTAGGTAGAAGCAGATGTTTCTTTCCTAGGGCGCAAAGAAAAAAATACGTTGTGAACTCTGCATGTGATCAAGAAGGGCATTCAGCCAGTGAATGCTCAGGTCCATCCAGTTGCAACCTTACATAGTTCATCTCAGTTGATTGGTACTCAACTCAGTTGATTGATTCACGGTAATTTTACAGAATCAGCAGGGCCAAATGCTAAGAAATTGTAAAATATACCTATCTAAAAATTAATTCAAGTTTATTGAGCCCTCAAAGAATGGATCTTTTATTTTTTTCCCTTTCCTATTAGCATTGTAAGAAATTTAAAGACTTTATAAAGTCATGAGGGACGCAGTGGCTCAATGGCTAAGACACTGAGCTTGTTGATCAGAAAGGTCAGCAGTTCAGCGGTTCGAATCCCTAGTGCTGTGTAACGGAGTGAGCTCCTGTTACTTGTCCCAGCTTCTGCCAAGTTCGAAAGCGTGTAAAAATGAAAGTAGAAAAATAGGAACCACCTTTGGTGGGAAAGTAACAGCGTTCCGTGCACCTTTGGTGTTTAATCATGCTGGCCACATGACCACAAAGACATCTTCAGATAGTGCTGGCTCTTCGGCTTTGAAACAGAAATGAGCACTGCCCCCTAGAGTCGGGAACGACTAGCACGTATGTGCAAAGGGAACCTTTACCTTTACCTTTATACGTCCAGCTGTATCTGTTTTAGTTCCAAATAATTACATGTAATTACTACAATACATTTACAATACAATATTGGGAGGAAATATAAATTAAGAATTTTAATATTATTTTGAACTATATCCTTAAAAAATGGAATTTGTAACCTCCTGAAAAGCTTTGGCTCTGTTGAGCCTGGGTGTCAGGCATAAGGAGCCAGGGACACACTGAGCTGATCAAGGTTGCTTATTCATTATTGCAATGTAATATTTTCAAAGACAGACTGTCTGTGTTCTCTTGGCAATGATCAGATAAGACTTCAGATACTCTCAACAACATCATGATATAACAAAGAGGATAAGTTTATATAAATGGAAAGTTAACCTTCTGATTTTAAGGAATGAGTTCAATATATATCTCATATTTATTTTTTAAATCTCTCTGCAAATATTAAGAACATTCAGTATAGTATATATTAAGGATTGAATTTTATATTGCTATCAATAGTTATTGCATGGATCTTTTCCTTTTTTCAGTATTATTTTAATTTTTGTTGTATTTACTTCATTTTAATCACCAAACTGCATAGACTTGCATAGACTTGCAAATTCCGATAGTCTTTAACATAATGACCATAAGTGAGCCGCAAATTTCTGTTGCTAAGCAAGACAGTTAAGTGACTGTTTTGCCCCATTTTATGCCCTTTCTTGCCACAGTTAAGTGAATCACTGCAATTATATAGTTGTTAAGTGAATCCAGCTTCCCCATTAATTTGCTTGTCAGAAAGTGCAAAAGATGATCGCATGATCCCAGGATACTGCAATCGTCAGAAGTATGAGTCAGTTGCCAAGCGTCTGAATTTTGATCATATGACTATGGGGATGCTGCAAGTGTGAAAAACAGTTATAAGTCACTTTTTTCAATGCCATTGTAACTTCAAATGGTCACTGTGTGAACTGTATTAAGTTGAGGACACCAAGAATTTTAAGTGCCAAAGTGTGCCTAAAAATTTTAAGTTTGCCCATGTACATGGAAAAACATTTTTAAAAGTAATATATTTCCCATATAGACTCACATATAAGCCCATTTGCAGATAAGCCAAAGTTGATTTTTTTTCTCTTCTCCTATTGATATTGTGGGAAAAGAGGTTTTTTTCTTTTGCTATTTCCCTTATAGATAAAGATTGATGTATTTCACAGATTGATGTATTTCACAGAATAATACTTTGATGTAATTTGAACTTATTATGTTGTTAGTTATTCTTTTGACTTTAGGGTTATTGTCTTTTTGCAATGCAGGTGATCTAAATCTTAATGTGGTGGCTATGGCATTGTCAGGCTATACAGATGAAAAGAATTCCTTGTGGAGAGAAATGTGCAGCACTCTTAGGTTGCAGCTGGATAATCCTTACTTATGTGCCATGTTTGCTTTCTTGACCAGCGAATCAGGCTGTTATGATGGGGTTTTGGTAAGCTTTTTTATATTAAAAATTGTATCATTGTTGAAATAGTATGCAGCAAATATGGATTATTCAGTGTCAAATTAGGAGATAGATCTATCAGTTAAAGTGGTATAAATTTTGAGACAACAATAGAAATGTGTTGTGGTTGTGAGCCTGAAAGTAGGTTTTCTTTGCACTGATTAATTGTCCTTGCTCTGATACAAAATATTTTGAAAAATCCCTGACATTTGTGAGAAGGTCAGAAAAATGATTGCTTGATCCAAAATATATACTAGTAGTTAGGCAATTAGAAAATGAAGGATTAATCAAAATGTATCGTGTTTTAAAGAATTTGACACTGTTTTTATATTTAGTATGGTGGTGTGATGGCTTAGTGGTTAAGACTCTGAGCATGTCCACTGGAAAGCCAGCTGCCTATGTTTGAGACCCGAGCTCCACATGATGGGGTGGATCCTCAACCCAGCTCCTGCCAACCTAGCAGTTCGAAAGCATGCAAATGCAAGTAGATAAATAGGTACTGATTCAGTGAGAAGGTAACAGTGCTCCATCATGTCATGCTGGTCACATGTCTGCAGAATTGTCTTTGGACTGGGCTGACTGAATGGCCTTGAAACAGAGATGAATACAGCCTCATATAATCGGAAATGACTAATGAAGTAAAATCTGCAGGGACTCCTTTACCTTTTTTACCTTTATATTTTATATTTTTCAAATTGCAATAGATACTTTATAGTAGAAATACGAACTGTCCTACTTGTCACTTCGTTTTTCATTAAAAAAAAAGGTCATTTTTAGATTATAGAAAATATACATACATACATATATATGTGGTTTTTTTCAGAATGAAAGTAATGTAGCTGTACGAGACAGAGTGGCGTTTGCTTGTAAATTCTTAACTGATATACAGGTAAGATGATCAGATGTACTGCTATTTTTTTCTGTTTTATTCCAAGTTCTTTCAAGAAAAAACACTGTTGAAAAGAACACACTTTTCCAAATTTCTGATCATCTTTGTGAAGAAGAAGTAATAAGGCCAAGAACTGAATTATATCAAAATGGTTACTTTTTTGTACTATTCTGGGCATTAGCGTGTATGTAGATCGATATGTATCGACCTTGGAAACTTAGATATGTGCAAACTTGAACTCCCAGATTTCCCAGTCTAAATTTGATTGAGAACAGTTAGGGTTTGAATTTCACATTTCATGGCTTATAGCAACTACACAAGTCTTTGGTCATCTCTGAGCTTGGAAGTTTTCATTGCAGACATTTCATGTTAATGAATGGATTTCATATTAAGAGAAATTTAACACCATGTACATTTAATACCATACAGAGGCATGCTGCATTTGTGTGGGTGGGAAATAGGTAATAACAGGTTAAAGACTTTAAGAAAATCATATTTTTTTAATAGCTAAACAGATTCGTTGAAAAACTAACAAATGAAATGAAAGAGGCTGGAAATCTTGAAGGAATCCTACTGACAGGACTCACAAACGATGGAGTTGATCTGATGGAAAGTTATGTAGATAGAACAAGTGATGTTCAGACAGCAAGCTATTGTATGCTACAGGTTTGTATCTTTTTTTAAAATAATCTCAAGCTTCAACATTTTGTGAAAATACTATGCTTCCTTCCCACATTTATGTTCTTGCTTGCCTTTGAGGTAAATCATTTCTCATTCTGTTGTTTCATTTTATGATCTATGTGGTATCTTGTATTTTGTGAATATATTACCACTATTTCTAAATCATTTTCCAAGTTTGGGGACAGTATATAAAATAGAAGCAGAATTATTTTTTATGAAGATTAGGTAGGTTTTTTTTTTAACCTTTGCAAAAAGATAATTGAGCGGCAGTGAGAGGCTCCGCAAGGTGCTGTCGGCAAAACAATATAGGCTGGCGACCCCCAGGGGGAGAGCCTTCTCTATGGGGGCACCCGCCCTCTGGAATGAACTACTCCCTGGGATACGTACGATCCCTAACCTCTGTACCTTTCGCCAGGCCCTTAAGACTCTGATATTTCAACAGGTTGGCCTGGCTGAATAAAAATTTGCACGGGGCATTTTAAATGATGGGTTTTTAATGGAGAGAGCCAAATTTGTTTAATTCAGTTTTAAATGGGTTTTAATGTTGTATGGTTTACTGTTTTATTATGGCTGTACACTGTCCTGAGTCCTTTGGGAGAAGGGCCGTATATAAATCTAATAAACAAACAAACAAATTTAAAAATCTTTCCTTTTTTTTTTTTTTTGCCTGTGAGCTGGCAATCAGTACTCTGTTCAAATCACCACTCCTGCTCAAAACCTGGTCCAGTTGCCCCAGCTTAATGATGGTCTCAATGGCTGCCACCCCTGCTGCCGAGTCGAAGGGTTTCCTCTGACCTCCAAGGAATTTGCCTGTTCCTCTTGGTCTTCCGAGGTGCCTCTCCTTCTTCTCTGTCCCTACAAGACAGATCTGGTCCGAAGTCCTCTCAGCAGCAGCTTGTTAGCCCGGGATTTTGCAAAGCTTATCAGAGCCTGCTATTCCCCAACTGTCTTGCTGCAACACTTCTGAAATTTTATTTTGTTCTTGAATGCAGTTTTTTTGTTGCTATCTATCTTTTTAGGGTTCTCCCTCTGAAGTGCTCAAAGATGAGCGAGTTCAATATTGGATTGAAAGTTACCGGAATCTGTTGGATGCATGGAGATTTTGGCATAAACGAGCTGAATTTGACATCCATCGAAGTAAATTGGATCCCAGCTCAAAACCTTTAGCACAGGTAAGTATGGTTATAATTTTCCTGGCGGTGTAGTAATTTAATTAAGATAGTATCTTTAAGGACCTTAATTAAAGTATGTCACTATCTTGCTTGTTACATTTTACAGCCCAGAGCTAATCTTTCATCTTTCTCTAGTAAAACAGATACCTTTATCAATATTATATTAGGGTTTCAGATTATATTAATGTTATAATGAAAATCATTTGCTTTTTTTATGATATAGGGGAGATGTATGCTTTATTTTTTTTCCTGTTAGGTATTTGTAAGTTGCAACTTTTGTGGAAAATCAATATCTTATAGTTGCTCAACTATACCACATCAAGGCCGAGGTTTCAGTCAGTATGGTGTAAGTGGATCACCAACCAAATCAAAAGTCACAAGTTGTCCTGGTTGCCGCAAACCTCTTCCTCGCTGTGCTCTTTGTCTGATAAATATGGGTACTCCAGTTTCCTGCTGCCCAGGTGTGTGTCCCTAGTTTGAAATTGTTCATTTAATTCAAAGATTTCTAGCTCTAAAAAACAATTGTTTGAATTCTTCAACTGTTTTTCTTTGTACATCATTAATGAAATTCAGGAAGCTCTTACTATAAAATTTTTCAGCTTTCTGTTGAAAACTCATCTCTTAATGAAGAGTTTTCCAGTATAACTGTTTGAAGAATGGTCCTTTTCTTTATAACCAGTATTTCATTGTCTTAAAATTTACTGCTGTTTTCATTATAAGTTGCTTGAAAAATAGGAAATAGTGTAGGAAATGGTATGTACTGGAATATAAAAATATTACATTAATGTTTGAATAACTGTCTTAGAATATGCTGCTGATTTTGAATTGAATTTAATTAACATTTATTCCATTTTCTTTGCTATGATATAATTTAAAACTGCTTTACAGTAAAATATAATTAAAAGGCCACTATTTCTGGTAAGTACCAGGAGGTAGACTCAGAAAAAAATAGTTAGTATTCATTAATTGTCTATCTTATATTAAAACCAGACAACTTACGTTTCCTTATCTAAACAAAGAAACAGAATGTTCAAGGATGGATAAAAAAGCAGTGGGATTGAGAACAATGTCTGACTTCCTACTGGTTTCCGTATTGATTTTACCTCTAGGAAGCTGGTAGGGAGCATCAGAAATCTTCCTCCCTCTCCTGAAGTTCTGGCTGTTCCACCATCCCAATAAGGATATGATTGTAATTGGCAATTGGTTTGCACTTAGGAAGGTTGTATTGTTCCGTGATCACATTATTTGAAATCTTCCCAGCTAGCTTCCCACAAGCAATGTCAATAGAGAAGTTGGCAGAGAAGGTTGCAACTTGCACCATTGCTTTTTCTGTTTAGAAGGCCTACTCTGTAGCATCTATCTATGGCATTCTCCTACATCCGTCCGTCCGTCCGTCCATCCATCCATCCATCCATCCATCCATCCATCCATCCATCCATCCATCCATCCATCCATCCATCCATCCATCTATCTATCTATCTATCTATCTATCTATCTATCTATCTATCTATCATCTATCAGAAAGAGTGCAGAGAAGAGCAACAGAGATGATTAGGGGACTGGAGGCTAAAATATATAGCCTCTATAAGAAGATTGCAGGAATTAATGAAAAGAAGTACTAGGCGAGACATGATAGTAGTGTTCCAGTATCTCAGGGGCTGCCACAAAGAAGTGGGAGTCAAGCTATTCTCCAAAGCACCTGAAGGAAGGACAAGAAGCAGTGGAAACTAATCAAGGAGAGAAGCAACCTAGAGCTAAGGAGAAATTTCCTGACAGTTAGAACAATTAATCAGTGGAACAACTTGCCTCCAGAAGTTGTGAATGCTATAACACTGGAAGTTTTTAAGAAGAGACTGGATAACCATTTGTCTGAAATGGTGTAGGGTTTCCTGCCTAAGCAGGAAATTCAACTAGAAGACGTTCAGGGTCCCTTCCTTCTGTTCTGTTCTGTTCCATTCCGTTCCGTTCCGTTCCGCTCCGCTCCGCTCCGCTCCACTCTACTCTATGTTATCCCTTGAGGCCATCTTTTTCTTTGGATCTTCAGCGCTGCCACACTTAGTGCTGTGGAAAACTGGGATGGGGGATTGCATGGAGTTGTAGAGATATCTAGCCATAACAACATTCTTTTCTCTGGAAGTCAAGGACATTCAGCCTGTGATGGGCATGTGGGTGTAGGAGAAGGGACTTTGACTTTCTTATTGTGTGCCAATGTGACATCTCTAATAAAGTGGAACTTTGAGGAACTTCTAGCCTCAGAGTCTTCTTTCTTTCATCAGGGTTCCAAGTAATGGACATTCTGCTCTGCTCTGGTCTGCTCTATTCTTTTAACTGCCTCTTCCTGCTTAACCTGTGTGGTTTGGGGTTATGATAGCACCTGGGAGTGCCAGGATTGCCATCACTACATGATGTGGTCATATGATACCACACTTCATGACTACATCACTTAGTGGTGGAAATTCCAGTCCCAAATTGCCCTTATAATTCAAGAACTGCTTGTTTGTACTGCTCACATCAACAATAACAAAATCATAACTGAAATCCAGGAATCTGTTTTGCTTTGCCTCATCTTATTGTTTGGCATGGGAGAATTGTCAATCCAAAGCAGTCTTGATCGTGCAGGAGTAGTTCAGGAATTCTGTTCTTTGTTTTGTAAACTCATAACACAAATATGCATGAGGGAAACAACTATTTACTTTAACTACATAAAATAAGAGGCATCCTGTCCAACAAAGGACATGAAATTTTTATTTTTGAATCTTTTTTCATAATGAAGGTCTTCCTGTACAATTTGTTTGAGGTGAGATGTCATCAATAAGCAGATAATAGACTGTTACATATCTCTACCAGAAGCTCATTGCAAGTTGTGGTAGAAGCCATGATGTAGGTGTCCGGATGGGGTAAAGCAGACTCAGATTCAATCTAAATAAGACAAAGTATCTTTTGATTAGGAGACCATTTGATTGCAGGATTGCACCATTTTATATTCTTGGTAGGATTGTGCTCCACAGAAGAAACAGGGTGACGATCTGGGAATAGTCCTGAATATGTGGTGCTTGTTCAAAAGTCAGGAAGAGACCATGACATAGCTTCACTGGAGCATCAGTTGTGGCCTTAACCAGGAAGAATATGCACTTATTTCATTTAGAGATTGATTTACTACAACTTGCTATGCCTGAGGCTGCCCTTGAAGACTATTTGAAAAATTCAACTGATCCAAAGTACAGTTACATTCATGCTCAGGGGACAGTTGCAATGCAACAACAGCAGTAATTAGTGATCATTATCTATAAAGTCTTATATGGTTTGAGACCTGGGTATTTTAGGAATACCCAGGAATTTTTCCCAAAAGTTTCTTCCCTTTGTACTTAGAATAACCAGGGAATGCTTGCTAAGAGTGTTAATTACCAGGAAGTATAGTGAGAAGAGGTCTCACAGCATGGATTCTTCTCTTTTCTGTAGCATCTCCCCTCAGTTTGCTCCCTTGACACAAGGAAAGCCCCATCATTATAGCCTTCTTAAGCAAGCAAAAAAAAAAAAAAGATTTTATGGATTAGAAATATAAGCTCTGCTCTTCTCAATAAATTTCTTATAATTTTTAACATTGAAATATAATTTAATTTGATTACTATTTTTAATTGAGATATTGATATGTATTGCATTTTATATATAAATTCTTTAAGTTACTTGGAGTCTTTATAGTTTCAGATGATAGATATATACATGAACACTGTACATACATGATTCTTACAACATGACTAATTTTTTCAGCTATTTGCATCTATATTACCTTTTTTAAAGTGTCCATAAAGTAATTGTCCTATGTGCTGATTTTTAAGTTGTTCTTTTCTCTTTGGTGATTTAATAACAGCTTTTGTGTTACTTCAATATTTAGTAAGCAATTCTAATTGTTACAAAAGAAAATTAACTGATTTTTTTTTCCATAAAGGAGGATCAAAGTCAGATGAAAAAGTGGATCTCAGCAAAGACAAGAAATTAGCTCAGTTCAACAACTGGTTTACTTGGTGTCACAACTGCAGGCATGGTGGTCATGCTGGACATATGCTCAGCTGGTTCAGGTAAGAAACTAAAACTATGTGAAGCCAAGAATCCTTGTTAGCCTTATGTATCTGTACCTTTAGTTAACATGTTTACACATCACCATATATCAGCAAAATTCTAATTCTATGTAGTACTAAGAACTATATCAAGAAATGGATTAGCAAAAAATAGAGCATTTAATAACTATATGAAAAATGTCTTATGTCTTTGGGACAAGCATGACCTGGATGACTGAGAATCTCCACAGACTTTTAGCTATGGAAAAAAAGTATGTGGAGATTCTCAGTTATCCATGTCACGGTTGTCCCAAAGGTGCTTTTTGTTCAGTTAACCATTTTTTTTGCTGGAAGTCTAGAAAATGTTTCAGAAGAAAAATATAACTAACCTATCATCATAAAATTATAAAATTACATAACTATAAAATATAATATATATGTCAGGTTTCGAGCTCGTCTCAAATAAATTGCATTTCAAACAAAGTCTTTGATGAAAATCTTTCATTTATTAAGCACGACATTCTAGCTCCGACTCCATCGTAGCCATCACTGACTTCCTGACCCAAAACCCTCCCTTTCCTTTCCCCACTCCTCTGCACTCATTGGCCATCTTCCAAGTCACTCTACCCCTAATCTACTGCTCCAGCTCAAAGGAATTCCGCCATCCCATCTCCTAGGGGATACTATCTCCAGGGAAAATAAGTAGGTGAAAAGTCAAACATCCCTTTTTATATGGTTAATTTTTCAAGATTGGGAGGTTAATTTTACACTTCTCAGCAATTCATAAATCATGTGTATCTTCTTTTCTAAGCTCTTTCTACCATGTACCAAAATACTATATTCATATTTCTTATGATAGATATATGCATACGTGTTTATTTATATTATGTGAACAAAGCAGTTCTTACAGTTAAACAAAATAATACTATTTTGCTTTTTCTTCCAATGCAGAGATCATAATGAATGCCCTGTTTCTGCATGTTCCTGTAAGTGTATGCAGCTGGATACAACAGGAAATCTCATCCCAGCAGAGGTGGTTCAGCCATAAAGTAGAGCTTTTCTAAGAATTTTCACATCATCTCTAATATGTGTCCTAAATACATACCTCAGAAACAAGTTATTAAAGACTTCCTTATAATAGAAATATAAATCATTTTATCACATTAGCAATTTGTGCCGATGGTTTTTGATGTGCTTTGCATAACCGAGTTCTTCTGGACTGAGTTTTTCAAACGTGTCATGTGGGCTTTATTCAGTGATTTGTGAAGCAATTCTTTTCAGAAGGTTCATTGAAATGCAGAGGAAGACTTATGCTATCTGCACTATGAGATTTCCAACTAAGATGAAGTATCATTGAACACTCTTTTTATGAATTTTATAAACTTACAGGAAACTGTTCACTGGGAGGCAAATAAATGTGTTTTAGATGCATTTTACATTTTTTCTATTAGTATTTTTTCTTATATCTGAGAAAGTTTCTATATTTTATTGCTTACAGTGCAGTACAGTTAGCTACAATTCTGTGACAATCTTGATTAGCTTAGGTTTTATTTTGTTTGAATAAATAGTAAATTTCAGTTAGTGTGAATTGGTACATTCATCTGAATATTGCTTTGAGTTAGGACAGTCATTTCTATCACAGAATTTTAGTGAAGAACAATCTGAAAAAAACTTTAATCACTGATATAGGTGCCGCTTGCCATTATTATACTAATGATTTTTTCACCAAATATTTCACTGCAAGTATTTCACTCCATTGATTAAAATCTTTTATACAATAGGAGCTTTGCAAACATGTTATCAACAACAAAAGTAAATTGATTGGAATAACAAGTGTATTTATTTTATGGTCTTGCTGACAAAATGGATTTTTTTTTTACCCCTTGTACATTCAGTGCTCTAAGACAGGGGTTTCCAACCTTCTGGGAGTTGAAGTCCACAAGTCTTAAAGTTGCCAAGGTTGGAGACCTCTAGGATCAGGAAGAAAAGGGAAGAACCATCCTGAATGAGTAAAAATTCATTTGGATAATATTTGGTATATCCTGGTGTACTTATGTCTATATGTTTTCTATCAATTACTAATAACAAGTATGCTATTCAAAATTTCAGTAGATAACTAGAAACCCTCTATTTTCAGTGCAATTTAGTAACTGCTTTATATAATAACACTTAACTAATTGTCAATTTTAAATTTTGTATTGTGCAGGTTAGGATCTAAGAATCACGCAATACTTTAATTCTTTGCTTCTTTTCTGTTTTTTGAAAAAAATCATTTTGTATGAAAAATGTTCTTCAGAAACCTAGATAATGGGCACAAATGAAAGGAATATAGAAAATGTATCATTCATGGAAATGGCCTCTATTTGTACCCAAGATGTGAGCAACATCTATATGCATACCTTGTTTATAAGGAAAAAAATCCTTAATGGATAAAATTATATTTATTTTTATGTATAGTGTTTTGTTGCATGATATGTAGACATTCTCAGACTACTTCCAATCAAAATTTTGTGTTTTTAATTTGTTATATATTTTTAAATTGCCAAGGTTGAGAAATTTAGTTCTAGTTTATCCTTTACCAATCTGGCAACTTCCAATTAGCTTGGATTTGCCTCTTCCAGAATTCTCAACTAAGTTCTATTGCAGTGGTGGAAAGTTCTTCATATCAGCTCCTAAAGCTATGTCCTCATTGTAAAAAAATAACTCAGAGAAGTTTTAGTAGGCATTACAACTACTTGGATTCATATATATATATATATATATATATATATATATATATATATATATATATATATATATATATATATATATATATATATATATATATATATATATATATACACACATACACATACACACACACACACACACACACATATACATATTCACAGACACAAATTGTTTTGCTGCATTCAAATTTTCTTATTAAATATCTATATAATACTATAATTTTCCATTTCTTTATTTGCCTGCCTTTAGATTAAGATCTCTGACTGCATTAATTTTCATTCTTAACGAAGATCATGTTATTTCAATGTTCACCCCCTTCCAATTTGTTCTAGCCTTGGTGGTGCAGCAGACTAAAGTGCTGTTAAAGTAGCACTTAGCTGCCAGTTGCCTGCAATTACTGCGAGTTCAAATCTCACCAGGCTCAAGGTTGACTCAGCCTTCCATCCTTCCGAGGTAGGTAAAATGAGGACCTGGATTGTGGGGGCAATAAGCTGATTTTGTATAAAAAAGAGCACCACTTGGGGGGGGCCGAAACCCCTACTAAGCAGGTATATACAAAAGTATGAAGGCTATTGCTTAACACATTGTAAGCCGCCCTGAGTCTCCGGAGAAGGGCAGCATATAAATCGAACCAATAAATAAATAAACAGTAAATAAATATATTACTTGAATTAATTTATAAAGTATTATATATACTATTTGTGCTATATAACTAATTTAATAGTCCAACAACTTAAACAAGTGGATGGAACATTTCTTTCTCTTTTTCCCCTTTACCAAGTTGTGTTGAACACACATACAGTGTAATAGTCACAAAATCATCATAGATATATTTCCCTTTTTGCAGAAAACAATCATTTATTTCATAAAAGTTAGGAAATTGTCAGTACCTTAGATCCAAGGATTTTATAGCCAATTGTTGAGAACATTGCAATACTTTTAAAGCATTCATAGTACTGCTTGTGTCCTGCAATGTATGCTTGAAGCAGAATCAATCAAAAATGTTCTCCCCAAGATAATTTTAAGGAGATGAAAAATCACAAGTTAAGGATATGTAGAAACACTTGGCTTACAACATTTGATCTGTCATACAGTAGAATAAATTTCATCTTTTTGTTGTAAAAACAACTCAAAATGATCAGAAATGATTAAATACCAATAATTCTTATATTACACAAGTTCCCATTTCAAAGTACCTATCTTCAATTATTTCTCTGTTAGTTGAAATCATATAATAATATTTTCTAAGAAAACCTTTATAATTTACTAATACACGTAGTCCTTGGCTTACAACCATTCATTGAGTGATTGTTCAAAGTTAGAATGGTAACCTGAACACCTCACAGTCATTTGATCACTTTCTGGACTTACGGCAACCAATCAGCATTTATAACTCATTGCAATACCCTGCAAATGCCATTTTGATCTTCTTGGCCAGCTTACCCAGAAAGTCATGGGAAGTGCAAGTCTCTGGGAAAATGTCCTCCAGCATCCTATACTCACACTGGTCATTCACATATCCTTCCCAATCTCACCATTTCCCCATGCTCCCTCCCCAAAGCTTGCCATGCTTCCCTCATATCCATAAACATTACCATGCCATCCTAGCATCTCCCTCACTCGGCTTTATCACACCATCCTGACCCTTATGCACACCCTCACATTTTCCCCAATTTCTGCCAGTCTTTTAGAAAAAGAAATTGTTCCATTTTTCTTCCCATATACAACTTTTGTTGTTGTTAGTTGTGAAGTAGTGTCCGACCCATCGCGATCCCATTGACAACATTCCTCCAGGCCTTCCTGTCCTCTACCATCCTCTGGAATCCATTTAAACTCATGCCTTCTGCTTCAGTGACTCCATCCAGCCACCTTGTTCTCTATCATCCCGTTCTTTTGCCCTCAATCTTTCCCACCATTAGGCTCTTCTCCAGTGAGACCTTCCTTTAGTGGCCAAAGTATTTGAGGTTCATCTTCAGGACCTGGCCTTCTAAAGAGCAGTCAAGGTTGATTTTCTTTAGGACTGACCAGTTTGATCGCCTTGCAGTCCAAGCAACTCACCGGAGTCTTCTCCAGCACCATAGTTCAAAGGCCTCAATTCTTTGGCATTCAGCCTTTCTTCACAGCCATATGTTGCAACTGGGAAAACCATAGCCTTGACTATACACTTTTGTTGGCAGGGTGATGTCTATGCTTTTTAGTATGCTGTCTAGATTTGCCATAGTTTTCCTCCCCAGGAGCAAGCATCTTTTAATTTCTTGATGGCAGTCCCCATCTGCGGTGATCTTGGAGCCCAAGAAAATAAAATCTGTCTACCTCCATTTCTTTCCCATCTATTTGCCAGGAATTGAGAGAGCTGGATTCCATGATCTTAATTTTCTTAATGTTGAGTTTCAAGCCAACTTTTGCACTCTCCTTCTTCATCCGCATTGGGAGGCTCTTTAATTCCTTTTCACTTTCTGCCATTAAAGTATCATCTGCATATCTGAGGATATTGACATTTCTCTCGGCAATCTTATTTCCAACTTTTGATTCATCTAGTCCTGCCTTTCTCATCATGTGTTCTGCATATAAATAGGCAGAATGACAGTATATAGCCTTGCCAGACTCCTTTCCCAATTTTGAACCGGTCAGTGGTTCCGTGTCCAGTTCTCACTGTTGCTTCTTGACCCGCATATGGATTTCGCAAAACACAAATAAGATAGTCTGGTACTCCCATCTCTTTAAGAACTTGCCACAATTTGTTCTGATCCACACAATCAAAAGCTTTAGCATAGTCAATGAAGTAGAAGTAGATGTTTTTCTGGAATTCCCTAGCTTTCTACATGATCCAGCGTATGTTGGCAATTTGATCTCTAGTTCCTCTGCCTTTTCGAAATCCTGTCTATGCTTCTGGTAGTTCTTGATCCATATACTGCTAGAGCTTAGCTCGTAGGATTTTAATCATAACCTCACTAGCATGTGAAATGAGTACAATGGTGCAATAGTTTGAACATTGTTTGGCATTGCCTTTCTTTGGAATTGGAATGTACACTGACCTTTTCCAATTCTTTGACCTCTGTTTTCCAAATTTGCTGGCAAGTGCTAAAAGTGTAGCACTTTTATTGCATCGTCTTTTAAGATTTTGAATAGTTCAGCTGGAATACTGTCACCTCCACTAGCTTTGTTGTTGCTAAGATTTCCTAAGGCCCATTTGATTTCACATTCTAGGATGTCTGGCTTGAGATCAGCAACCACCCCATCGTAGTTATCAGGGATATTAAGCTCATTCTTGTATAGTTCTTCTGTGTAATTTTGCCACCTCTTCTTAATCTCTTCTGCCTCTGTTAGCCATTTTGGTCCTTTATCATGCCCATTTTTGCATGAACGTTCCCTTCATATCTCCAATTTTCTTGAAGAAATCTCAGGTCCTTCCTATTCGTTTTCTTCTATTTCTTTCTACTGTTCATTTAAGAAGGCATTCTTATCTCTTCTAGCTATTCTCTGGAATTCTTCATTCAATTGGGTATATCTTTCTCTTTCTCCCTTGCCTTTCGCTTCTCTTCTTTCCTCAGCAATATGCAAAGCTTCCTCAGTCAACCATTTTGCTTTCTTGCACTGCTTTTTCTTTGGGATGGTTTTAGTTGCTGCCTTGTGCAATGTTGCGAACCTTGGTCCATAGTTCTTCAGGCACTCTGTCTATCAGATCTAATTCTTTAAATCTATTTGGCACTTCTACTATATATTCATCAGGGATATGATTTAGTTCATACCTGAGTGGCCTAGTGCTTTTTCCTGCTTTCTTCAATTTAAGCCTAATTTTGCAACGAGAAGCTCATGATCTGAGCCACAGAACTTCTGGTCTTGTTTTTGCTGACTGTATAGAACTTCTCCATCTTTGGCTGCAGAGCACATAGTCAACCTGATTTCTGTGTTTACTGTCTGGTGATGTCCATGTGTAGAGTCTTCTCTTGGGTTGTTGGAAAAGAGTGTTTGCTATGATCATCGTATTCTTTTGTCAAAATTTTATCAGCCTGTGCCCTGCTTCATTTTGTTCTCCAAGGCCAAACTTGCCTGTTATTCTGGTTATCTTTTGGCTTTCTACTTTAGCATTCCAATTCCCCAAGATGATAAGGATATCGTTTTTTGGTGTTAATTCGATAAGGTGCTGTAGGGCTTCATAGAACCGGTCAATTTCGTCCTTTTCAGCACCAGTGGTTGGGGCATAGGCTACTCTCTAGGAGTCTCTGGAGGCTGGGGACAGCAAAAAATTTCACTTTCTGTCCAACCAGGAGTTGGGAAAGGCCTCTGGAGGGCTTCCGAGGGGATGGGGAAGGCTTTTTTCACCCTTCCCAGATGCATAGAGAGGATCTGGAGCCAGAAAGAAAACGGGCCTCCTCTCCCCCACCCCCAGCCCTCCAGAGGTAGGAAACAGCCTGTTTCCCTACTTCTGGTGGGCCCAGAAGGCCCGAAAATCAACTGGCTGGCATGCGCGTCAGAGCTGAGCTGTCGTGCCCACTGATATGGCTACGCGTGCCACCTGTGGCACATGTAGCCCTAGGTTCACCTTCATGGCACTATACCAATCTGTCTCTCAAAACTCAAAAGTGACAAACATTTATTGTTATTTATTTATCAAATTTTGAAACCATCTGTCACAGTGGGATTTTGGGCAATGTACAAATAAAATATTAAAACAAAAAAGTATATAACATTTAAAAAAGGATGGATTAAAAATCATTTAAACTTAAGTTAATTAAATATATCTAATACTCTGCCTCCTATTATTTTCCCACAAAACCAACCCTGTGAGGCGAGTTTGGTTGAGTGACAGGCACAAAGTCATCCAACTAGCTTTCACACCTAAGGCAGGACTAGAATTCAACCTCCTGGTTTCTAGCCCTCCCTTGTGCATCTTTCCTAAACCTCACCATAATTCCCTTACATTCTCATATCCCTCCCTTGGCAGCCATTTTCCTGCCACTGCCCTGATTGTGAGCCATCCGGGACTTGCAACTTCCTGAGTTGGTTATGGGAAGCCTGCAGGAAGTTGTCTAGCCTAAGGACAATGGGATTTAGTTAACAGTAACCAGGACTGCAAGAACTGCCATCTCTAAGTGGTGAAGTTGCACTTTACAATCGCACTACTTAGCAATGAAAATTCTGGTCCCAACTGCCATTGTAAGTTGAGTATAACAGCACTTTTATTTCAGTTCTGTTTCTTTTCATTTCCAAAGTGGAATATGCCCTTACTACAGAAAGCTTTGCATTGAGTTTCTTTTTAATACTCACAAATGATATAGTTTAACCTTGTGTTTAAAAAATTTAAATCTTCAATTAATGTTTCCTCTTTAAATTAGAGAAATTATCTTTTGAAAATAAACATCACTTGGGTCACTGATTAATCTGTTATGTCTTCATTTTTGTCAAACCAAGCAACTGCATTCATCAATTATAGTAACATTTGTGGCTAGTGGTCTTTGCTTTGTAAGAGGGCAATCATTTTCTGAATGTAGAGTGAAATCGTACCTACTATTCATAAATCTGTTTAGTCTATCAATTCCATTGCAGAACAATTCTGAACTATTATTCAGACAAAATGGCTAAAAAAAACCCTAGATTTGGGGACATATATTGTTATATTAAATATGACTGCTTCAAGCGTTCAGTGCTCCGAAACCGAACTTATTTTAAGCAGGACATTTTCAAGTATTTTATGTTGTATCACATGTGATTCAAGAGTTGTCTCCTGTATTCTTATAGCACAGTGGGAGGATCAGTTGCATTCATGCTATTGATTTAGGCTGAATGGGATGAATTGGGAATAAACATTTGGATTAAAGCAGTAGCTATTTATGAAGCACAGTGAGAAAGAACCATTCTAGATCTGTGATTAGGAGAGTTCTACAGCTAGAAGGGCATTGTTCCAGAGGAAAAAAGGGATAGAAGCAGGAAAAGCACAAGTTAATTAACAGCAAAATTCTTGTTCTTAAAGGACAGTAGATAACTGCAAAGTGGCTGAAGCAACAGATGTCATTCTACCTTCAAAAAGTGACTTCAACAGAATTCTGGTGGCACCGTAGGCATCGGTGGTGGCTACTTTGGGAGTGCTAGCCCCGCAATTTCGTTAAAGCCGCTAAACAGCGAAAATCAGCTGTCTAGCAGCCTGGAAACTTTCCCCTCGGGAAAAGGGGGGAAAGAGAGCAGCTGAGTGTGGGTAGAGCTCCCCAAGACCTCCAGGAACAATCCTGGGGCTCAGAGGGTGAGAGCTCCCAGAAACCAGACAGAGCTCCTGATCCGGGACGTTTCTGCTTTAAGCAGAACAAGACGCCACGACCACCCTGCAAACAACTTTTTAACAACTATTGGATTTAAAAGCAGGCGGAGCAAAGACAGGAGTGATCACAATTGCAAGTACCAAACTTTAACTCTAATCGAGTTCCTTCTGAGTTTATTAAGAACTAGAAAAGGCGAAAAGAAGATGGCGCTGTCTCATTTAAGGGTTTGGAAAGTGAAAGTTAAAGACGAAAGTGCTTGTTAACACAGTTAGCATAGTTTGTTAATGGACTTTGCTTTTAAAGAATCAAGAAATTGAGACTAAAGAATATAGTATTGACTTATTAATAAGCTATAACATTTACCAAAGATTGAGATTAAGAGGATTTACTGGATTTATTGAGTTAGTTGCTGAAAAAGTGCAATTTGGAAATGGCCACAAAGCAAATAAAATAGGTGTTTCTAAGAGTGCTGGGGGTTCACCAGCTCGATCATCTAAAATGCAGTGTTTGATAGCCCCAGTGGATACACAAATATTGACACTCAGGGGGCTTTAAAGGCACAAGCCTCTGATTTGGAAGAAAAAATTACATCTGCTTTTAAAGATGTGTCTGAGGAAATGGCTGAAATTAAGGAGTTAATCCAAACCCAAAACCAACAAATAAGAGAAGATATTGTGGAAGCGTTTCAGGGTTTGGTAGGTCATGTTGCATCGTTGGAGGAAAGGGTGGAAGAAATTAATCAGTCTAATGTGAACTTGGAAAATAATGTGGATGAGGCTCAAATCAAAATGGAAAAGACAGAGGCAGAAGTTACAATGACATAATATAGAGCGATGGAGTCTGCCTTGAGAGTAAGAGGCCTGAGAGAAAATAACCAGGAAAATCTGAGAGAGATGTTTGCAGAACCTTTTGCTCAGTTAACTGGAGAATCAAGGGCAGAGTCTGATTGGCAAATAGACAAAATTTACCATGTTAACTCATGGATTGCTAGACAGAGACAACTACCAAGAGACATTGTAATCTATTTTGTTACCAGGAGGATAAGAAATGGAATCTTACAAGTTTCCTATAAAAATAAACTCCAAGTGGCAGGACAGGAGGTTGCAGTACTGAAGGAAATTCCCCCAAAAATGTTGAGATCCAGAAAGGATTATGCATTTTTAGCTGATGAACTTAGAAACCGCCAGATACAGTATAGATGGGAGGTTCCAGCCGGATTAGTGGTGAATTATTCAGGAGAAAGATATCATCTTAATACAGTCTGGAGGGCAAGGGATTTTTATACCAACGTACTAAAGGCTGGATACCTACCATACCCAGAAGCCAAAAGAAGAAAAGAAGCAGAGGAGGCCAGAAAGGGGGAGAAGGAAGATATGCAGGCACAAGCCCAAGGAGGTGCCTTGAGTACCCAAGAAGAATTATTGCAACTCTCGGGTGCTGTTCAAGCTTTGGAATTATTTGAAAAAAATGGAGAGATCCAAGGAACAAAGACAAACCTGGGCAGCAACTAAACGGAAAGAACAAGAATTAAAGATGCAACAAACTCAGATAATAACTCAAGAAATTACAAACACAAACACAGAAACTGGGGTGGGGGGCAAGGTCAAAGAAGAAATTCCACGAAGATTTCCAGTTGATACTCCGAAAGCTTCAGGGAGCTAAGGATGGCAACTAGATTTTTAACCTGGAATGTTAATGGTTTAAACTCATCACAAAAAAGGAAGAAAATATTTCACTATTTGAAACAATTTAAAAATGATGTAATTTGTTTGCAAGAAACACATATAAGAACAAATGACCAAAAATATTTGATAAATGGAAGATTGGGAACACATTTTGTGGCATCTGCACCAGAGAAGAAAAATGGCATAGTTATATATCTAAGGAAAGACTTAATGGCTAAACTAATTGAAACAGATCCTCAAGGAAGATATATAACAATTGAACTATTAATAGAAGGGAAGAAAATACTTTTAATGGGAGTATATGCACCCAATCAACAACAAGAAAAATTTTATAAACTGCTGATACCAAATTAATACAATGGGATTATAAATCGTGTATATTGTTGGGTGACTGGAATGGAGTATTGGAACTAGAAAGGACAAGAAGGGCTTTTGCAAACACGACCTAGATTGCCTATATCCTTTTTTGATATGATGGATGATATGGAGCTGAGAGATATTTGGCGTGAACGGAATGTTAAAGAACAAGACTTTACATTTTTTTCTGATAGTCACCAATCCTTTTCTAGAATTGACTTTATATTAATTACGAATGACTTCCTTTCCAGGGTGAAGAAGACGAAGATATGTCCAAGAACTCTAACAGATCATAATCCAATCTGGATGGAATTGGAATATGGAGAGGGGTCCAAGAGGTCTTGGCGACTAAATGAAAATTTATTTAGATATGAGGGAAATGTGATAGAATGTAAAAAATTAATGAAGGAATTTTTTGTTTTTAATATGCATAAGGGGACACCTATGGAAATGGTTTGGGATGCAAGCAAAGCATATATGAGAAGTGTTCTAATAAATTTGAATAATGCATACAGATGTTGACAGGGGAAAAAATGGAGGGAATTAGAAGAGGAAATAAAAAAGAAAGAGCAGGCGTTAATACTCAACCCAGATGATTAGAAGACAAAAGAAGCAATTACTTTACTGCGAGGACAGTTTAACATGTTGATGTCAGATCAGGTCGCAACTAACTTTCAATATGCTAAACAATACTTTTTGCAATGCAAATAAACCAGGTAGATGGTTAGCATATATGTTAAGGAAAAAACAAGTCTCGTACTATAGAGAAAATAGAGTATAAAGATAAAGAGATGTATCAACAGAATATGATTAAAAAGGTATTTTTAGAATTTTATATGAGATTATATGCTGGTGATAAAATACAAGGGATAGATATAGATAGATATTTGCAGAAGGAGAACATCCCTATAGTTAAAGATGAGCAAAGGGAAAGATTGAATCAACCGATAACTACGGAGGAAATTCTCCTGGCAATTAAGCAGATAAAAGTTGGTAAGGCTCCTGGTACAGATGGATTGACAGCGGTTTATTTTAAAAATTTACAACTAGAAATGGTAGAACATCTCATGGAACTATTTAGTAAAATACAACTGGGAGGAGAGGTACCACCATCTTGGAGAACAGCTTTTATTTCTTTGATTCCGAAAGAAGATGAAGATCATAGACAGCCAAAAAACTATTGGCCTATATCATTACTTAATACAGACTATAAGATTTTTGCTAAAATATTAGCAAATAGGTGAATGTCAGTTATGCAACAAATGATTCACAATGACCAATCTGGTTTTATACATGGGAGACAAATGAAAAGTAATGTAAGGCAAATTGTTAATATATTGGAGTATTTGGGAAAGAACAACCAAGTCCCTGCAGTGCTTATATTTTTGGATGTGGAGAAAGCATTTGAACGATTGAATTGGTAGTTTTTATTGAAAATGGTACAAAAGATGCAGTTTGTAGAATACTTTACACAATCTATTAAGGCAATATACCAGGAACAAACAGCTCAAATAACAATTAATGGCAGTTTAACAGAAATCTTTAAAATCGAAAAAGGAACAAGATGGGTGTTCCCTGTCTCCATTGCTGTTTATTTTAACTCTGGAATTATTGCTGAACAAAATACGTGACTAAGATAATATACAGGGAATCAAGATTAGGCATTATGACTATAGATTACACACATTTGCAGACGACTTGGTTGTAACCTTAATCCAACCATGAAATCAGCTATAGGTTTAATGACTATATTTAATAAATGTGGTCAAGTATCCGGGTTTAAAATAAATATAGGGAAAACAAAGATGATAACTAAAAATATGACTACAAATCAAAAAGAAGAATTAGAAAGAGTAACAGGATGTGAGATAGTAAAAAAGGTTAAATATTTAGGAGTTTATATTACAACTTCAAATGGGAAATTATATAAGCATAATTATCAATGTTATGGCACAAAATACACACAGAGATGGATAATTGGAAAAAATTACAATTGTCTTTGTTGGGAAGAATAGCAGTAGTAAAAATGAATGTTTTGCCTAAGTTTTTATTTCTTTTTCAAATGATACCAATACTCAAAAAGGATGCAAATTTGGAGGAATGGCAGAAGGGTATTAATAACTTTGGGCAGGGAAGAGACCGAGAATAAAATTAAAAATAATGCAAGATATACGTGAAAGAGATCTGAAAATGCCCAATTTAAAATTATATTATGATGCAACTGTTTTATCAGCAATTAGTGATTGGATTAATCTAACAGATGAAAGAATACTGAATATTGAGGGATATAACTTGGTATACGCTGGCATGCTTACTTAATATATGATAAGAAGGTGGATAGGACTTTTAAAAGTCATATACTAAGGAATGCTTTATTGCGTGTCTGGAAAAAATATCAATATAATATTTATATAATATAAATTAAATGATAAGATACTTATATGGGCAGTACCCAGACACGCGATAGAGAATATAAGTGTAGAACAAAAACAGGATATAACTACATATAAAGAGATTCTTAATATAGAAAGAGGTATATTACAGTTAAATCCCTTGAATGTATTAAAAGAAGAAAGGGTAATTCAAACTTGGTTTCAATATGGACAATTACAAGCTAGATGGAAAAAAGACCAGAAAATTGATATCACACAAGATGAGGAAAACTTGGTAAAACAAATTAGAGACCAGAGTCAAATGCATATAAAAAGGTTGTATAACATATTGATAGAAATAGATTCAGAAACAGAGTTAGTTAAAGATTGTATGATAAAATGGGCACAAAATTTTGAAGAACCAATAATGATGGAAACATGGGAAAAAATATGAGTAAGAACTGTAAAATTTATGCAAGCTGAAAACTTGAGAGAAAATTTTTACAAAATGTTTTATAGATGGCATTTAGATCCCAAAAAGCTAGCTTGCATGTATCCGAATTTACAATCTAAATGTTGGAGATGTGATTGCGATGATGCTACGTATTTTCATGTATGGTGGACTTGTAAAAAAGTTAAAGCGTTTTGGATAAAAATATGGTAGATTATTCAAAATATTCTTAAAAAGAGGATAAAGTTTACCACACAGTTGTTTTTGTTGGGTATAATTACAGATTGTACGGTTATAGAGATTAATTTGATTTTGAATTTAACAACTACAGCAAGACTGTTGGTGGTGCAGTACTGGAAGAAGGAAGATTTCCCTACTGTTCAAGAATGGACATTAAAAGTAGCAAATTTAGCAGAGATGGCTAAAATTTCAGCATATTTGAAGGACCACTCAAATGAGAAATATATGTTGGAATGGAGAAGATGGATTGACTATATTCAAAGCAAATATTGGACTAAAAAAATTCAAATAGCTTACGAATGAATAAAGAGATGTTATAAAGTATCTAAACTTAGCTCAGTAAAAGGGGAATTAAAGTACAAGAGGGAGATAGGAGGCTATAGTCAGATTATGTTAGATTATGATTGTTAAATGCTATACCTTGTATTTTGCTCTGGAAGTAGGGAGGGGGAGGGTCGGGGGGAGGAGGGAGCGGGAGGGGGAAACGTTTGTAAAATTTACTAAAACTTTTCAATTAAAAGAAGTGGCTTAGAGCAAAATGTTCATAGGACTCTAATGGATCTTGGAGGTCTTCTAGTTAAGCCTCTGCCCAAGATAGGAGTCATTATGCCTTTCTTGACAAATTATTGTCTAATATTTGCTTGAAAATCATCAGCAATATGATTAATATTGATTATTGATTAAAAGGATTTGATTAATCCTTTTGTCAGAAAATTCATCCTTAATTCCAGGTTGGATCTCTATCTGATAAGCTTCTAATTGCTTCTTGACCTGCCCCCAAGTGGTAGGGAGAATAAATTGACACTCCCCTGTGACAGTCCTTCAGATTTCGGAGGCCTGCAATTAGGTGTCCTCTAAGTCGTCTCTTCATTGAACTACAATATGTATTTCTGTTATTTAAGTTTAATTCACCTCACATATTTGATCCAGTTGAGATTGATGACATGCAATGATCTCATCTTTACTATACTGATCATTGCTGTCAAAAGAACCACAGTACTGTAAATTGCCAGCAATAAAGAGTGGAGACAGGCATTCTACCTTCTTTGACTGCAAGTGTAGAGTTAAGTGGAAATTTAATCCAAGAGATTGACTTTAAAAAATTTTTTAAGGAATATAGGAACCTATTTCTGTGTATAGAATGACTGGAATTAATTATCTGACAGAATTTTCTCCTAAAGATATTTAATTTGAAAGAGATTGTTTCTCCTCATATTGCTTTTAATAGCATATATCCAAAACAGAGAAAGGACACTTGAGCTGAAAGAAAGAAATAAGAGTAAACAAATTATTCCCAGTATCTGGGAACAAATTATTCCCAGTATTGAGAATTTTGTTTTTTAAAATAATCTTTGGCACATATTTTTAATCATATAGTTCATGTCAGATTATTGATAGCCTTCAGCACAAACTAATACTCTTCCCTTGTAGAACCTGGGTGTAACAAAAACTTTTTCAGGATTGTCACTTTTCAATGGTTAAATATTTGATCTATTTTTAAGTTGTATTCCATTAGATCACAGGTAAATTATAACATTCTAGATGGGCTATATTTTCTCCAGAGTGCATTACTATTAATCTTCTCATTGTTCCTATCACCCATCTCCTCCCATTTTTGACTGTATGATTGTAACTTTGTTGCTTGTATCCTTACGATTTAGATTGTTTCCTAGTATGATTTGATTGCTTATTTATACCTTATGATTCTTTACGAATGTATCTTTTCTTTTTATGTACACTGAGAATATATGCACCAAAGACAAATTCCTTATGTGTCCAATCATACTTGGCCAATAAAGAACTCAATTCAATTCAATTCAATTCAATTCAATTCAATTCAATTCAATTCAATTCAATCCAATCCAATCCAATCCAATCCAATCCAATCCTATCCTATCCTATCCTATCCTATCCTATCCTAAATTATAACATTCTAGATGGGCTATATTTTCTCCAGAGTGGTATAAAATATATACTGTTTCAAATATTTTATTAGTTTATTAAAATATAAAATACAAAGAAGTACAAAGAAAAATGAAAATATTGACAAATACAAACTAAATTGTTCTTTTTAATTAGATTTATATTTCAAAATATAAATAACTTGATGTCTTTTTTGGAATATTAAAGAAGACTTAAGCTGTGATAAATTCTAGTCATTATTAGTTAGAATCTGTACTTAAAATGAATGTTTTATCAATGATGCTTTTTGTTTCAGTCTACCAATACTTATAACTGATGTTCCATTTAAGCAATAGTAAAAGGTCATCTCTAAGTTTATATGGCAAAGGAGAAAAAAGCAAAAACTGAATATAAATTATTGCAAGATGTGAGCTTTGGATTTACCAGATTTGAAACTGTATCTTGATGCCTGTTGTTCAGTATGGATAAGAGTAGGTGATTCTCCAAAATAAGATTGTTTGAGCTGGAAGGCCATGAATTAAGATTTGGAAGGCATAAATTTATGATATGGTAAGGCTAAAGTAAATATTGATTTCAATAATCACTTTCTTAGATGTGACATCATAAGAGTTTGAAATAAATATAAAATAAGTTTCTATGCGAAGGTGTCTTTGGGTGTCGTTACAGGAAGCCTTTTTTTCAAAAAGAAATGGTGGTGAAGCCAAATTGGTGGACTTATGGTCAAATATTTTTCAATTATGGCTATCCTATCATCAGATCTAGAGAGGAGTTGGAATCAAAAGAATGTGCATGCCATTGTTTGCATATTTACAATAGAAAGATTTAAATTAAATTAAAAAGCTATAGATCTGACTTTGTGAAAAATGAATTGGAAATCCTATTGTGTGATACCAATGAACATATTTTGCTAAGGCGTATAAGCTGTAATTAAAATTGTACAAAGAATGTGTAAAGTGATTCAGCGAGCAAAAAACTTTGGATATAATGCTTGAACAATGGGAGAGACCATGTCCCATCCTCATCCAAATTCCTGCCAACCAAGCAATTTGAAAGCATGCAGATTGATACCGTATTTTTCGGTGTATAAGGCATACTCTTCCCTTCCCCAAAAGTGGATGGAAATATCGAAGCCCCACCCACCTATTGGCCCCCACTCTTCAGCCTCTACCTCCCAGCAATTTGCCTCCTTGCAGCGAATAGCAAATAGCCTGGTCAGCTTCAGCACAGCCTGATTTAGCACGAGCAGCTGGTTGGCGGTTGGCTCTGCCTCCTGGAATACCAGGTGGTGGTTCAGGCTGCGGGAATTGCTGCCGTCGCTGCCCATCGCTGCTGAAATTTATCACTGCCTCCGCGCACTCTATTTTGGGCCTGTTCCAGGCGGCAGGGATTGCTGCCACTGCCTATCCTTGCCACCTGGAATGGGCCGAAAACAGGGTGTGCAGAGGCAGTGATAGGTAGCAGCAGCATTGGTGATCCCTGTAACCTGGAACAGCCGTTAGGCGGTATTCCGGGAGGCAGATCAGATCACCAATCAGCTGCTTGTGCTAAATCAGGCTGTGCTGAAGCTGACCAGGCTGTTTGCTGCAAAGAGGACAACTTCTGGGAGGCAGAGACAGATTTTTTTTCTTATTTTCCTCCCCAAAAGCTGGGTGCGTCTTATAGTTTGGAGTGTCTTATAGTCTGAAAAATAAGGTACCATTTTGGTAGGAAGGTAACAGCACTCCATGACATCATGTTGGCCCCATGACTACGAAAACATCTTGGGAAAGTGCTGGCATGATTATCTTGAAATGTAGATGAGCACCACCCTTTACAATCGGAAATGACTAATGGAGTAAAATTCGCAAGGATTCCTTTACCCTTTACCTCTTTAATGAATAAAGAACTTGAAAAAAACTCTGCTGTTATATATGTTGACAGAACAAGAATACTTTATGCACAAAAATGGAAGATATTTTCATTCCCACAATGAATGAATGGCTGCAAAAGTTGATGGAGTTAGCAGAGATGACAATGTTGACTGCTCTTATTAAAGAAAAAAACACAATTTTGTTTCTACTTAGAAACTACTTTTGGACTTTGTGCTTCAAGAGGAAAAAATGAAACTTTGATTTGGTGTTTTGCTGATTTGATACGTTTGTTGTTATAGAAATGGCTAGTACATATTATTATATAAAAGTAAAAAGTTGAGGCTTTATGTTACTACCTTATTCTACTGTATCATAAAACTTATAATTATACTGAAAAACAGTATTAGATAATTTGACACTCACACATTTTCTCTTTTTGCTTAGTCATTTTAAGATAATTAACTCTAACTCTGATGTTTTTTATTTGAATTATTTTATTTATAATTGTTAATTACAACATCTTTAAATAAAACTTTTTCCTCTTATAACTTTTAATTCAGCTGTTGTGCTTCTACACAGCAAGATTTTACCTACCCTTAAGTGAAATAATTTTAGAATGAATCCATTTTAAGCAAAGGACACCCGTCACATTTAAAGTGTTTATTAATGATGAAAATGATACCACCTCAAAACAGATTGTAAGATTACACAGAAGCTTAATTGTAGGCTAGACAGAGAGTAAATCAAATCAGCTAACATGCCTCATTAACATATCAAAAATAGTTGAAGTATTTCAGCTATTCAGCTTGATAAATATCATGTACACATTTCCCTAATTGTATTATTCTTTTTAGACGGTTATTCATATATAGGAGATAAAGAACTTTGCCATTCTTTCCAAGTTGGGCATACTCAAGTCAGGCTGAGCCTTTCTTATAGTAGAAGCGTGATTTGTTCAGTGAAGCTTTGAATTTGAGTATTTTTCAGTATATTTATCTCAAAATGTTTACATTAAAGATAGGTTACTGTCCATATTTGTCCAGGAAAACAAATATGAAATACAAGTTTGTCACATAAGGTAGACATAACAAATTATTAGAAAATTAGATTTTTTTTTAGAAAAGCTGTTCCTCACCGATGCTCTTCATAGTTTTGTTCAATAAACATTATAAAAGGATCTCACAATATCAAGATAAACATCAGTCATACATCAGTACTGAAAGGGTAGTACTCAGGAAATTCATGGATAACTTTTACAGCCTCACTGTACATTGAAAGATCTGAAAGAAATTGAACAAGAAATGAAAATAGAATGTGGTGTTCTATATGAAAATACACTGTGCTCTAATAATGCAATATTAATCATATTTGTCATCTATTTTAAAAGAAAAGCCTAATCACAACATTAATTTGGTTGCAAAATATTTCAAGGAATTGCTTTTAATAGCGTGATTGAATCCAGAGATAAATTAAACTGCAATATTCAACAGTTTTCAGGTATGAAAGTATATCCATAAATCTCTATATAGATGAAAAATCATAATTGGAAAATCTAGGCTAAACATCAATAGGATCCTGCTCATCTGGTTATATGTTTATTTTTCAGATTAAGAAATTTTGAGAACTGGTTTGCTGCTACAAAGTTGTGAATATTTCTGTATTCGCATGCTTAGACATGGAAACAAAATATTTTGCTAAAACTCCACTCCATGTGGATTTAAATTCTGATGTAATGAAATTGTGGATATTGCAAAAAAATTAGCAAGAGACTTTGAAGAATTAGAAAGAGTAAGAAAAAGCTACAACTTGAAATACAAAAATAACCTGCTTACCAAACATGTTTTTATCTTCTTTGAATTGCATATATGATGAACATATGATATTCAATTGATTTGTAACTCTTCCTACTACTTCAATAATGCCAGAGATCTCTTCTTCAAGCTAGCAAAGTAGATGAGAGTCAGTATCTCCAAAAATTAGGAATTTTAGTCATTTCAATGACATTTGGGGAAAGCAAACTAAAATTAAATGTCTTTACCAACAGTATTTTCATGGTTAAAATTCATCAATAAAACTTTTAGTAACCATTAAGCAATGCTTTTCAAGAAATCTTAGTCTGTATTAAAGATCTTAAGAGGCCATAGTAAAATAGAAAAGATCCCATCCAATATTTTCTGCTCATAGAAATAATTTCCATTTCCTCAAATTGCAACTTAAAATTAATTTCTTGAGAGCATTTGACTTAAATGATACTTGCTTCTCTGTTATTGGCATTTAAATTGCAACATTTGAAACTGGAGTCTGTGCTTTGCTTCTTTAAAAATAAAATGTAATTGAGTCCTATTATCAGTCAGTATGGATGACAACAAAACAAGGCATATAGCAACCTCACAAAATCATATGAGAAGAAATGATAGTGCTAGGAGATACTATCTTTGGGACACAAAGATAAAAGGAAACAGACATCAAAACATGTTTTAAGGAGATCCTTGATGCTACAGCAACATTAGGATGAGTTTGTTTCAGGATAACGTTTTAATAAGCTGACATTGGTGTATTCCAACATGATATAGATTCAAATTAAAACTTCCCAAGCCAATAAAAATGGTAAATTGTAATAAATTACAAGGTTCTTTAATGTATATTCATACTTACAGGTGTATTTAGCTCAATTGCTGCATTTTTTCCTTCTCCATCAGATAGAAAGAATAATTTCCCAGATGGATGAATCTACCAAATAATAATTCATAGTAATGTTTTAATACAGAGACAAAGATCCACACAAAGAAAAAGTGAGGTTCACACTGTAAGTGTTAAAATCAAGAATCTAGTAGCATCTTTCCTTTTTATATACAGGTAGTCTTCGAGTTACAGTAATAGAGCCAGACCATTTTGGCCATAACTTAATGACATAATGAATAACATAATGGTTGTGAAATGTTTGGTCATGGACTTTATTTGTGACAGTCACAACCACATTGTGGTTGTTAAGCAAATAATGCTTCGCTGAAGGTGGTTTTGCCCCAAACAGAATGCTGGTTTTCAGCAAAACTGTTGTAAAGTGGAATCAAAGGACCATGGGACACTGCAAACAGCCATAAATGCAACCCTGTTACTGAGTGTCAGAAATGCAATCTGGTGACTGTCAGATTGCAGGAGGGGCTGTCAGAACTTTGAATCTTGTTCTTAGGTAGTTCTCAGGTAGATCTACTGGAACTTTGAACAGTAGCTACTGGTCATAAAGTTGATGACTATCTGTATGTATAATTTTTCTGAAACTGATTAAACACAAGAATAAGATTAACACGAACTAAAAAAGAGAAAGGGAGAAAAAAGGATAAAATGAAAGAAAAAAAATAGAGGTACAAAATAGCTTCCAATCTTCTTTACAACAGTTATAAGTACAATTATAATGTAACCTCTCTAAAAGTCATCATAATGATGAAACCTGCAGGGACAAAAGACCAGGATCACATGTGAAGTTCCAATTAAACTGATTTATTACCACTCATGCCTGTGGATAGGAATCTACTTAAATAAGCTTAGTATTATTTTAGCATTAAAGGGCAACAGAATTCAAGAGGGTTGGATTTAGCCCGTTTAGTAGCTATGCAGATTCTAGGCTGATTCTTCTTTTGACTCCACCCTCGGGGTTTGCTACTCCTTGTCCTACAAAACCACACATCATAAGTTATTTGTCTTTTTATACAAAAAGTCCCTAAGAGATATCTAGACCACAATAAATGTAGCTTTGTCTTTTCTCTAACTTTTAAAGTTTGTTTGGACATTTCATTTTGTTATATGAGTGTATGTTCTTTATATTTGTTTGTATAAGTTTTCATGTTCTGTTTAACACTGGGTTTTTATGTTGTATGTGCATGCCTACATATTTAGCTATTTCAGTTAGTTCAGTCATCTTTACCAACCATACTTCTATTGTAATACCAAATGGAAAAATGCCAAATCTTTGTGTGTACAATAATCTTGCTACAGGTATCATAGAAACATGACTTTTTCTAACTGCTTATCCCCAAGAGGAAAAGTTGGTAGCACCTTTCCAACTAACAAATTTTGTTAAAAGACAAAACTTTCTTGAACTGCAGCTAACTTCACCACATGCACATAATGCATTAGTGAAATGAAAAGGCTTGTGCCTCTTAATAAATCTATTAATCAGAAGAAATGTTACAAGGCTTGTTTGATTTCAAGGTTGATATTGAATTACGATCTATTTGTAGTAATTGAAAGCACTCTGCTCAAATAAACTTTGCTTATTCTACCATTATAAAAATTATCACAGAATTACTGGAAATTCATATTTTATCAATAAACAAATGTACTCATAACAGCATTTTAGAAATAATTTCCATCTTAAAAAACAAACAATTACTACTGTATTTCTTTTCTAGCCTATTATAGTTCATCTAACTTAGTTAGCCTGAGATTCTGTTACTGTATATGTGCTCAACAAGAGTAGAGTGAATTTAGTGTGATGTATGAATACAAAAAAATAAGACAAATGGTCCAGTCAATTAACTCCTGCAATCTAAACAGATTCAGATTAAACCGATTAAACTAACTGCATTTAGTTGTGTTAGGGACATCTAATCCTAGTAACATAAGTGATACTTCATTTCAGTTCTTTAAGAAAAAGGCTGGAAAAAAAAGGCCAAAAATAAACTCTTCTCAACATTGAGTACCAGCAGAAACCTAGCCATACCTATTAATGTTTCCTGAGCAACTTACTATAAAAGGGCAAGTTATATCTACGACTCTTTTTAGTATTCTTGTGCAAAGAAATGGGATATCAGGCACTAGGCTAATTGATTATTTTTGATCCAGTTCATGTGATTATCTGCATGTATGTTAGCAGAGAGAGAGATAACTGACCTCAGAGTGAAGGGTAAGTACAAGAAAGCCATTTTCCTGCTACCATCTCCTCCCAATTTTTCAGTATCCCATCTAACTAGAATCTACTAGTTTGGCAGATTTTATCTGAAGAATATGATCCCAAATGTAATGAGAATTTGAGACATAATGGCTGTTGGGATTATAATCTGCATGTTGAGCTGGGCCTGGATGCTAACCAGCAATTATTGTAGTGCTCACAGCAAAAGTATTACTATGTTAAACCATTTAGTAGCAGCAGATAGGCAGCTTCATTCTGTGTCAATTGGAGCTTCTGGATCATTTAAAACGGGTCACCAACCTTTCAAACTTCAGGGACCACTAAATTCATAATTTTAAAAACTGCGGACCACGAATATGAATTTTTTAAAAAGACAAATAGTATTTAGTGCAACATAAAAAATGCAAATAATTTTTCTGCAGACTACCAAAATTTTCTCGTGGACCACCGGTTGGTGACCGCTGATTTAGAAGCACACTGTGAAACAGATTACTCAATCACTGACTTCAGGTTAAGAGCGTGACTATCATATTGATATTAAACTGTTGAAAGCAACAAAAAAGAAGGAAGTATAATTAAACATTCAAAATCCAAGAGCACACAGGTTATAGAAAAATAATGTCTCTCTTTATTCACTACTTGGCTCTATTTGTACTTTTTTGTTATTCTTAGCTGAAGACAGCAAAATAAGTTGCTTTTAAATGATGCACTACATGTCCCACTGGTGATTTTCTTCAACTCAATAAATAATATAGGCCCTTAAATAACATAGGGAAGAAGAGAAGCGCCCAAAATCTAAATTTAATAAAATATTACATAAATTACTAATTAAATGTTGTACCTTATGATTCTTGACGAATATATCTTTTCTTTTATGTACACTGAAAGCATGTGCACCAAAGACAAACTCCTTGGCCAATAAAGAATTGAATTCTATTTTATTCTATTCTCTATTCTATTCCCTATCCCTTCCCCTTTCCTATTCTATTATTTTAAAGCGCCACTGTAACACCTTCAAAATTACAATCCTTGGTTACTAAAGCAAGATAACTCTAAATAGTAATACCTCAATATACATAGAAGTTTAACAAAGATAAATGCCTACCTCATAGTAAATATTTCATACGTCATCACTACCATGTATACGAAATATAGATGATTCCCCCTACTTGAAATAAAAGTGCTGGCACCGACCTGCCGTTTCACAGATCAAGAAAGTTCTAACTTAGTCGCACTAACAGCAAAGAGAACTATCTCCTGCCCTGTTACCTTTTCAAGGCGTCCCACGAAACAGACTGGCTTTCCGATGTATTGCGACAAATGACTTGCGCTGACACGAACGCGGGGACCTTCTAATACATCAGCCATTTCAGAAGGAAATCCAGGTTCCCTCCCTGGCTTTTGGTCTTGGCGGGAAAAACTTGACTTCCGGTCTCGTGCCAGAGCGCGAGCGTATCGCCACCAGCCATTCGAGGCACGTGGAAGGTCGAACCTCCAATAACGTTGCAGAGCAGCGACCTCCGTTTAGGCACGTGATAGGCGGGCCAACGAGGCACGTCGGGCACAAAGTGTAATGCGCAGGCGCCCCGTGTCAACGTGCACCGAAGACCTAAATAATAGCCTCCGGGATGCATCCTGGGTGAACCGGAATTGAAGGTTGTTGTGGAAAAGTGTCTGAAAGAGGTGGGTGTTTGATGGAGCAGAATAGGGTTAATGCTACGGTTGGATTCCACTGTGTTGACAGGGGAAGCTGGAAAAATGAAACTCGCCGTACCAATAATTGCGTGATACCCACAATCGTTACGTATAACAAGAGACGTTAATTTGATGGTTTTGACGTTTAAAGTATTTTGACGGGCGAAGGGTTTCGCATGTGCTCATGAGCTGGCTCGGAATTCATGAGGCAATCCCCACAGATTTTATTTGCATGATTAGCGAGGATATCTGTCATGCACAAGCTTGATTTAGAAACCTCTTTCTTCGGGCCTTGTGTGCGTTTGTGCAAGTGTCTGTGTGTGGTATGCAGTTTTCGTGGCAATACTTTCAGTTTTGCTATTGCCTTCTGGCTAGGACTGAGAAAGAGCGACTTGTCCCAGAAATCTCTTTCCAGTTTGTGCCTTAACCCACACATCAAACTGGTTCCTTCAGTCCTATTAGAGTACAGCTATTTGTGAAACTGGGTCCTTTTGTTTTGGCAGTGGAGAGGCTTATTGCTATAGCTATAAGCAGTGTCTCATTTGCAGCTTACAGTGGCATTGGAAAACCTTAGCAATTATAATAGGTCCATTCAGTCCTACAAAATTTGGTTTAATTTTGTGTCTAGGTAGCCCAGAATTTAAACATTCCATTCTTTCTGTTCCTGGAAAGTGCTTTTTTTCTTGCATGTATTGACCTGTTTCTATCACAGCTACTGTTTTTTTAATACATTCTATCACCTATTTGGAAGGAATTAGACTATAGCACTTGTGACCATAAGCAGAGGTTGTGTTGGATATGGAGGAACATATAATTATCCTCTTCCATTTGAGTGGGATGCTTGAGTGGAATAGGAAGTATAACAATTATCTTCATGATAGTAGAAATTAGAGGGTAATTGTTTACTAGGAGGCATTAGTATTGTAAAAAGTCCTGTTTTGTAGGTGACCAAATGGGAGACTTTGCTTATAATAATTGGGTTAAAGAGACAGTGCTTACTATTGTACTATTCTTCTAGCTGCATGGTGGCTCGCTAAAAGTGCTTGATCTTACTGCAGATATGATTGGAGACTAATATGAACTGCTACGGAATAATTTCAACTTCCTGTCCCTGGAATTAGAAGTGATTTAGGACAGGGGTCCCCAGGCCACAATCACTACCATATCTTGAGCTGTTTATAACCTGGCTGCAGAAGTGGTGGGCAAGCGTGAACACATGTGGGCAAGCGTGAACACATGTGCACATCCCCACTTGCTCGAGTAGCGGGTGAGAATGTGTGTTTAATAATATATATATATTTATTTGTTTGTTTATTTATTTATTTTTTCAAAAACAGTCATAAATACAAATCACAATAAACACAATTAAAACACAATAAAATCCATTAAAATCATTCTAAAAAGGCTATATAACCCCACGATCGTAATGTTCTTTAAACAGCCATGTCTTTAATATCACTTCCAAGTGGCCTCTTCCCATCTGCTTTCCCATGTAGCTCCTTTGTTTCTGAGGCAGTTTGAGAAATGAAGAGGCAATAAAGATGGCAAAATAATTCACTTAATTATAAAACTGAAAACTAAGAGAGTATCTATATTTATGGACAGATAAATAACCACTTTTTTATAGTCAGTTACCATAGGGTAACCCTTGAAGACCATTTGGAAACTTCAACTGATACAAAATACTGCTGTATGGATAATATATGGTGCCAGTTACACACCATATGTAACTGTAATTTAGTACTCCATGAACAGCATTGGCTACCAGAGTGTTTATTGGTGTAATTCAAAGTGCTAGTTTCACCTTTACAGTCCTATATGTCTCTGTACCAGGTTACCTGAAGAACTGTCTTTTTTGCAAGAATTTCTACCTGGTAAATCCAACCCAACAGCGCATGCTGAAGCCAGAGTATTGACTGGGAGGAACTAGAAGAATTACCTTTTCTTCTGTACCTGCTGCCTTATTGAATATTGTTCCCTCAGAGATTAGAATGGCCCCAATCCTGATGGCTTTTCGCAAAGCTTTAAAAATTTTGCTATTTATCTGGGCCTAAAGCTCAGAATGGGTTAAGGCTCTGTTACTTAGCATTACTATTAGTTGATTAATTACCGTATTTTTTGGTGTATAAGATGCACCTTTTTACCCCCAAAAGGGGGGTGAAAATCTGGGTGCGTCTTATATGCAGAATGTAGCCCTGCCCACTCACTGACCCCGACCCTTTGGCCATTTTCGCCCAGTTCCAGGCGGCAGGGATCTAGGTCGGGACATAGCCTGAGAAACAACCCTCCCTCTTCGGGACAGTCCGGGGGAGGGAATCTGTCCAGCAGCTTCGGGAAACAAGGCGGATACCACGATTTGCGGCTGGTCATCCCTCTGGCCACGCTGACTTCACTCCCCAGCAGTGTGAGGCGCTGCCTAAGCCCTCTCTGCACCCAGGAGCCAAGCCGAGCTGAATGGGAGCCCCTAAAAGGAAACGTTTCTCCTTTCCAGCCATCGCTGCCCAGATTCCCCAATGCAATTCTCAAGAGTCGTGCTTCAGGTGGTGGCCAGTTCCCCTGCAATGTGCAGTGGGGAACTGGAAAGTGCTTTGGATTCAGGGAGGAGATTGTAGCGCTGCCACCTGAAAGTGTTTTTCTGCACTTTGCAGTCTGCCGCCCGAAGCCGCGATCCCCTTTCCGATTCCAAACATGGGGTCTGTGCAGAGACAAAAAAAAGTTTACCATGTTTCAGGCGGCGGATCTGGCCAGGAGGAAAGAGAAGTTGAGTCTGCTGAGAAGGAGGACAGGGGCGCCTGGTTCTGCAAAGTGCAGAAAAACACTTTCAGGCAGCTACAATCTCCTCCCTGAATCCAAAGCACTTCCCAGTTCCCCGCTACACATTGCAGGAGTACTGGCCGCCAACTGAAGCATGACTCTTGAGAATTGCATTGGGAAATCTGGGCAGTGATGGCTGGAAAGGAGGAACGTTTCCTTTTAGGGGCTCACATTCAGCTTGGCTTGGTTCCTGGGCACAGAGAGTACTTAGGCAATGGCGACAACGGCTCCTCACATTGCTGGGGAGTGAAATCAGCGCGGCCAGAGGGGTGACCAGCTGCACATCGTGGCATCCGCCTTGTTCCCCAAAGCTGCAGGGCAGATTTCCCCCCCCCCCCCCAAGACCATCCCGAAGAGGTTTGTTCCTCAGGCTGTGCTCTGTCCCACCCCCCAGAGCATGCGAGGGGTCTCTCTGGGGGAAAGCGAGGAGTAGTTCCTGCACCTCTCGCTTGCAGAAGGAGGAGAAGGGCAGCGCCACCTTAAATGCTGGTAGGCAGAGGTAAAATACTTTTTTCCTTGTTTTCCTCCCCCCAAATTAAGGTGGGTCTTATACTCTGGTGCATCTTATACACCGAAAAATACAGTATAATGACTGCTGTTTATATTTATTTATATTGTAGCAGGGTGGATTTGATTTAAATCAAGTCGAATTAAATCATGATTGAAATCACTAATAAAAAGGCTTGATTTAAATCGACTTGATTTAAATTATAATTTTTAAAGAGCAACTGTCATCTCTGTCCTGCAGCGTTCCTCCTCTGACCTGCTGTTGACTCACTGACAGAACCAATATTGCAGAATTTACAGCCTCATGCTACATAATTAAGCTCCATTTCATCCTGAATAAATTGAATTATTAATATATCTTAAATAGAAAACTATCTTTAGAAATCTAAAAAATCTTTAGATAGATTTTTACTCCAAAAGCATTTGATTTGATTTTTTAAAAAATCATCGATTTTTATTCAACATTTGAAAAACATTTCAGATGTTTTTGAAATTGTTTTATAATTTTAAAATTGTAAGCCCTCCAGGATACTAGGTTGAATTGGGCAGTTATACACATTGAATGAAAGAACAAACAAATAAATAGTAACACCATTATTAAGTGAATCTGGCTTTCCTATTGACTTTGCTTGTCAGAAGGACACAAAAGGTGATCACATGACCTTGGGATACTGCAGCCAACATAAATATGAACCAGTTGCCAAACATCTGAATTTTGATCGCATCATGAGGGTGCTGCAAAGGTCATAAGTTATAAAAATGATCATAAATTACTTTTTTCGTGTCATTGTAACTTTGAATGGCCACTACCTGTATTTGAACTGTAAAACTTAGGCAACTTGGGCATTTGAGTATCTTTGAGAAAGCCTTTTTAAAAATTATTGAATATTTTACTATCAGCCGTTCTTCCCTACAATAGTCTGGTTTTCTAAGAACAATCCAAGTTTAAGTCAGCATAAAGGTGTACCTCCAGCTCTTACTAAATTTAGGGAGCTGAAATTCTGTTTTGCTATAAAATGCTAATGCTTGGGAATTGACCATTCCTGTTTCAACATACAAAGCCTATGTAGTTTTTTTTAATTAATGGTAATTACGTTATTTCATTGTCCCTCTTAAGTTTACCCCTCCAGATGAAATGTTTTCCAAAATTTATTTTGATAATTATAGAAATGTGAATTTGTTTTGCTTTCTTTACTTTTTTGCTTGCTTTCTTTACTTTTTATTCTTAGATTTGTATTGCAAAGAGATGTTCAGTTTATTCAGAAAAAGCCAGGATACCAAAAAGGTAGTGGTGACTGACAAAGAAGTAGATGGATTTGTTTTTCTGGGTAAGTATCTTTAATCACATAGAAATCATTTATTTTTAAAAAATATTTTCTAGATTCTGTATATTACAAGGTGCTAACTGAAAAGTACATAGAATGTAGTGCTTGAATAAGTACAGGTGGTTACTAACCCAGTCAATTTTTAAAAATAAATTATTATTTTGGGAATAAGAATGTAAATGAATGGTTTATTGTAGCTGTTACAATTATTCTACCCACATTCTTTGCTAGAGTAGCAAAGAATCTGTAACAACTACCTCACTAAACAAGTAATAATATAGTTCTGTGACTTAGTTCCTTTGGTTATAACAATAAGTCAGTTAGTGACATATTATGGTTGCTTTTAAAACCAATATGTTTTAGGATGTTTTAGTTCTAAAGCAGGATTTATTTATTTAGCTATTCTAAAGTAATTCCAATAGAGTTTACCTCTGAATACAAAACTTACTGAACAGTCACCATTTACAGAGGTTGCAAACACTATTGTGTATTTCTATTTGTTATGCACTTCATCTTGCATTGATTGTTGTGTTAAAACATTAAAAGTAATGAATTCAGTAAAAATGACATAAAGAAGTAACTCATGATCTTATATCTTAGCTAAATCATGTAGAGCAGAAGTAGTCCTAGGAAAAACAATTGTGGGGAAAACAAAAAAGTAAAGATGGTTGGAGAGTTACTGCTTTTGAGTAGCTAACTGTTCCTCTATTGTTAATGTTCCCAGTGTACTATTTCTTTATGGCTGTGATGGTTAACCTATGGCATTTGCGCCAGAAGTGGCACACAGAGCCCTCTCTGTGGGCACATAAGCCATGGCCAACTGCTCTTTTGGTTTCCGGCGCACACATGCGTACAGGCCAGCTGGTCTTTGTGCGTGCTGGAAATCCGAAGACCAGCTGGCCGGTGCACATGCACTTGCTGTCCACCTGGTCTCCAGGTTTCTGGTGCTCTGGCACACGCGAAGACCGGGTGACTGGCACGCGCATGTGCGCCGGCCAGCTGGTCCTCGAGGTTCCAGGGCTTCAGCATGCACGTTCCTGTTTGGGCACTCTTTGCCGAAAAGGTTCGCCATCATTGCTCTATGGGAATACTAGTCTTTTTCAAAAGTAGAATTCAGTGTAACTTGTCAAATAGCAAATAAAATTCTCAGAATTCTTTCTCATGAGATTTTGTATGGTGCGTCATATCTCAAATCCTTTGTTGATTTTTCTTTAGAGAACAAGAGTGGAAACTATTCCAGTCATGTGCCTGTGGGAGTTAGGTAGTACTACTGCTTACTATATGTTGTTTTTCAGTAAGAGTTGCCTACTGCCAAGGCATGTGTGCTCAAGGGTATGCGCTCATGTGCATCCCAGTGGGTATACAATACAGTTGATGTTTCTAGAAAAGAAAGTTGCCAGAACAATTATTTTGATAGGAACAAAGAAAAACAACATTACTTCATATGGGTAAATGAAGTAATAGCACATTAAATGTTTAGCCTTTTACATGTGGTCTGTCGAATGCTACATTTATATACATATATTTGTGTTAACTAGTTAGATGACATAACTCCCATTCAGATCCTGGTAACTACATAGACAAATACGATTCTGATCTGTCTTCATCCACCCACTTTATGTTTATCTTCTAGTCTCTTCAAATTTGCTGAGCACAAGGATTTGGTCTAGTTCACATTATTTGCCCAAAGTATGTGAGCTTTTTGCCTTAAGAGAGTAGTCAACAGTCAGTATTAATCTTATGTAGTCCTTAGGAAGTAGTTTGTGATTCTGTTCTGGAAGATTTCCTTCCTAAAAACTGACAGACCACTACTCTAATATTTAGAGCTATGTGATCTGGATTTAAATAGAATATTCTTGTATTCAACCATGTTACCTTCAAAGTCACAACAAACAAAGATGTATAATAGTTTACAGATAAGGTTATGACTTTTCAAAAGGGAAGTGAAAAAAATTACATGCATTCTGCCTTTTCAATAGCTAAATTACAACATCTCTATACTGCAGTTTCTTTTACCAAATATGTATTATTTGTGAGGTGTTTTATTACTTTGATGTAAGTAATAAGACTTCCTACCTGATAACCTCATCTATAAAAGCCATTTCATGATTTTAGTTTACAGATAGCTACTTTTATGTAATAAATACTTTCAGAAGTGAGAGATTGTTTGGCTTTATTGTTGTTCTCTATTTTGTAAATAATAGGGTTAAAAGTTCCACGTGTCTGATTTCAGTACTTTGAATTCAATGAGCAAGAACTGTGAGGAAACCAGAAAAACAACCCTCTCCAGTGTCATTGATTTCTACTCGCATAAGGAGATAATTGCTATCTGTTCATTCAGTGTGGAGTCAAGTAATCCTCTTGGGTACTTTTGTTTTACACAAAAACAAAGTGCAGTGTGCTTTTGAATCATTAGGTGGCATATTTCTTCATGTTCACATGCTTCTTGATTGAATTGAATGCAATATCTATTAATAACCTTCCCTTATTAAAATCATATTTCAATATTTTAAATGAGTTTTTAAAATTAATGGAATGAAATATGTAGTCAGATTGTAAATTTGAAATAACAAAAATCTCAAGAGCGTTTCATCATTTATTTCAAAACATGATTACTGATGAGTCATTAGAAAAGAAAATACCAATAAAAAAGTGAATTTACATATTTTTAAAGAGATAATAATGGAGTGCAGGAATAGGAATTAATATAAACATGTTGTATTAAAATTGCAAGAAGTACAGTATATATGTTGTCTAACTTCACAAATATAGTCATATCTTGACTGAAATAACTTGCCATTTCTAATGCAGATTAATAGAATTTAAATAACAAAAGAATAATACTTTCTAGTGTAAGGGAAGTTTTTCTTATTAATAGAATTTTGGATGTACTGCTTTCTGTGGATTTTTATAGTGTCATATCTGAGTATTCCGATTGCTATCTACAAATACAAAAGTTTGTCTTCCAGCAATTTTATTCATAGGTGCAGTTTATTATATAGTTCTGTAGTGGATGTAACCTTTAGAAATAACATCTGCTACATTTGAATAAAAATAGTAGCTGCTAACCTATATAGAGAGAATATTATAATTTGCCATGAAACCTATGAAAATTTATAAAATTGCACTACTTTTTAATCTATCATTTATATATCTTTATGTAGTTAGCCTTTAAAATGTGTTTAAATATCTTAATATGAAATCATAACTAGATTCCAAATAGTCTTACGATCCTGCAGATGGATCTATTCTTTAAAAAGATACTTTGCAATCTGTCTTTCCTCATGTTTCATTATAGGTATCAATTTTCTCTGAAAAATATGTACTTATGGTGGGGTCATTTCTGCAGATATTCCTTGGGTTATAATCACTCATTCAGAACCATTCAAAATTAAAATAGTACTGAATGAACGGAACTTATCACAAATTCTTGAAGTTGTAGCAATTGCAGCATCCCCGTAGCCATGTGATCACATTTGCAAACTTCCTTGCCAGCTTTCAATAAGCAAATTCAATGGGAAAGCTGGCAGGAAATCACTCCTGCTCCCACTACATTTTTGCCCACCTGTCTATGCTCTGCAGCACCTGCCCACAACTCTGCCTATGGCTATGCTATGTAGCACCCACTTGCTGGTTCACTCCTCTTTACATGTTGCGGTCACATGAAGTCTTTGCTTAACGCCCATGCAATTCTGGAGTTACAACAGCAACCAGGACTTCCAGGACTGCCATTGCTAAGCAATGCCATCATGTGACAGACATTATGCTGCACAACTGCATCACTTAGCAACAGAAATTCTGGTCCCAATTGCCCTTGTATCCTTAGGACTATTTGTACAATTTTCCTTTGTGAATTTTTTAAATTTATGGTAATATATACAGTGTTATATTTACCAAAGATTGGTGAACAAATATACTTGCTACCTATATTATGAGAAGATCCACTCCTTCTCAGCAGTTGTGCTAAGCCAGAGGTCTATGACTGAGCTCTGTTATTACCCAGAGCATTTTTATTATCACATGTCTTCCCTAGGATCTGCGAGTGCTAACAAATGACTTTTAGTAATACTGTCCATCAGTACATTTTCCCTTTTAGTCTTAGCAAGAGAATTGTATAAACATGTGACACACTAGTTTAGAAATACCAGCAAATGGGGGTAAAATGATTGTGCCCAGAAAAGGAAAACAGCATTCACAGAGATGGCTGAAAATAGGCAAACAAGGAAAAAGTAGTTTCAGAGACAGAAGAAACAAGCACATTTAAAAAAAGATCAGTAATAACGTGTTGCTGATTTTAAACAAATAGCTGCCTTTCTGGAACCAAGTGATAATAATTTTTTGTGATAGTTGTGCTGAAACTTATTTAAGAGATATAAAAAGTAGAGCAACTTTTAAAATTATATTATATATTTTCTCAATCAATTCTATTATTTAAATTCTATTAAATTTATTTAATAAAGTTATTTAAATTCTATTGAAAATACCCCAGTTCAAACATTAATTGTAATTGTATATTATACATAAACTAAGGCTGTATGCTTTTCTTCTGTTCTTCTATTTTGTAAGGAAAACTAAAAACTTCGTAATTTAAATAAAGCACTTTTCCAGTAATATCTAAATTTAGGTAATGTTGTTCATTGATGCCAGATTGAGCAACCTCTTAATGGCAGGAGCATACATAATACATTTTGGGATCTAAGAGATGCATTGGATGAAGCAATGATGCAAACTGAGTTTCTTTTATTTTTTGTTTTTAGGGGAGTTAGAACTGAGGACTTGTTTGTTTTTGAAATGATGTTAAGCCTTTTGCAAAAAACAACAACAACAATACAGTTGTTCACATGTATTCCCTGCTTTAATGGATTGAAATTATTTATTAATATTCCATAATTTTAAACTGCGAATTTATTTCAAAAATGGATTAAATAATAATAATAAATAATTGGATAAGGCTCCAATTTCCATAAAGAAAGGGCTGAGCTTTATTTCTACTTTGATTAGTGAGAATGAAACAGGATTTTAGATTGAATTCAGATTGTACAAACTGAAATTTAGATATCCGAAAATATTCTGAGTGAAATTGAAATATCCTTGTCATTGGAAAATGAGGTAGAAAGAAAGAACATTGAGCCCAAGATTGCTTGATGCTAATGATTAGGTTAATCTTCAATTTGATTCACAACTTGGGACTGGTAAAAATTTAACAGTTGAAGTCCTAAGCAAGGTCCTAACAGCTGTTACATCTAAGTATGTAGACAATTTTGAGTAGGATGGTTTTTTGCAAAGTCAGGATATTCAGGTCTAATAAGTTTAAAATTTCCATATCTATGCAACCTTTTGGTATTGCTCCAAGGGCTCCTATTACTACTGGTACAACCACTGATTTTTTTCCCTCCATAATCGCTCAATTTCAATTTGCAAATCACAATATTTTGTTATTTTTTTCTATCTGTTTCTCCTAAATTCATGCATCACCCCGCCCCTCATTTTTTTTTTTTTGGACTCCAGCCCGAAGCGGCAGGAAGTAAAAACTGCCTTACGTGCAAATGTGGCATGAAGGCAAGTACAGGGCAGCTTTGCTCCTGCACTCTCCTTCCCCCTCCTCCTCTCTTAACCCCCGGCCTGGCAGTGGCTGAGCCGGGAGTGTGTGCATGTGCAGAGAGACCCTCCTTAAGTAAACCACTGCCCGCCCCTGAGCATTGGCGCTCGCTTGAGGAGGGTCCCCCCACACGTGCGCACGCTCCCAACTCAGCTGCAGCTGGCGTCCTGAGAGGAGGAGGGGGAAGAGGGTCACTGGAAAGTGCAGAAGTGAAGCTGTCCTGTACCTGCCTTCGCACCACATTTGCACATAAGGCAGACTTTGCTTCCTGATCCTTCAGGAATAAGAGGGGCGGGTCCAACCAGTGATGGGACAGAATGGAATCTCGTTGCTTTGAAATGGCAATACAAATCCCCAAGGTAATTACTATTTATGTTGTATAAGAAAGAGAGTAGCATATTGCTTTGGCAATATGCGACTATTACACATCCACATGAACTTTTCAATTGCCTCAACAGAGTTAAAGTTACACCCTCAGGAAACACATGCATGTTCTCTCTCTCTCTACGTTTGGCCGAAGAACTGCCGGGGGTGGGTGATGACATGGCAAGGGGATGGCCGGAGCATTAGTGTCCTGTTAAGACCCTCCTAAGTGAGCAGCCGCCCACCCCTCGCACACCTTTGCTGCGCTTTGGTGCTCATTTTAGGAGGGTCTCCCTGCATGTGCTAATGCTCCCAACTAGGCCACAGTTACAAGAGGAAGGGGGACAGGGGAGAATGATCACCTGAAGGGAGGGGGGAGAGAGAAAGAGAGAGAGAGACACACACACACACACACATACATACAGAGAGAGACAGACAGACAGAATGATACAGAGGGGATGAGGGAGAGAGACGGGGAGATAGGGAGAGGGGGAGAGACAGAGAATAGTTTTGTGGCTGGGTAGGCGTGACTAGGTGATCATATGATTGGGTGGGAGTGAGTGACATCGAGTTGGCCACACCCACCCAGGTTTTGTGGCTCCCAGTGTGGGTTTTTTCTGTAGGAAACGGGTCCAAGTGGCTCTTTGAGTGTTTAAGGTTGCCGACCCCTGGTGCAGAGCATGGTGCATTGTCATTAATTTTCTTGTCTTTCAATCCAAGTTATCAAGTTCTAACTGAGCTCAATCAATTATTCCAGCTGAGTATCGTATTACAGGCACTGCCCAGATGTTAACTGCCTTTATGATATTCCCTCCACTAAGCTTTGGATCTCAAAATTTTCTGGACTTGCTTTATGTATTTTGTTGAAGTAACTTCCTTGACTTGGTTATGCAATAGGTCAGAAACTTCTAAAACTCCTAACTACTTCTACCCTTCTTCTGGTGTTACTGCTTTTATCAATTCTTCATTAACAAGTTTGAATCCATCATCTTCAACAATTTGTCAAATTGCATTTTAGTGTCTCTGCTAAACTCCTTAGTGCTTTTCAGCAGTGAGATCAATTCAGCATTTGTTTTTCCAAACAGTTTTAAACCATCCATGTAGAGCAAATGAGAAACTTTTAACCCTTTTTTAGCCAATTCATAGCCACAATTCATTTTGTTCAAAATGCTTATTAGTGGTCCCATCGAAAGTACAAATAACAGGAGTGACAATGAGTAACCTTGGAAGATTCCTCGTTTGATTTCAACTTCACCAAGTTCTTCTCCATAGGCCATCAACTTAGTTTGCTGTAGCTTCATAGAAGTCTTCAGGAATTTCTGGATGTTGCTGCTAATTTCAAAAATGTCTAAGCATTTCTCAATTCAGCTGTGTGGAACAGAATCAAATGCTTTCTTGTAATCAATCCAGGCCATGAACAAATTTGTTTGTCTTTTCCTTGAATTCCTCAAAATCAGTTTACCAATCATCAGTTGGTCTTTGGTTCCTTTTGAATTTTTTCAGCGCCCTTTCTGTTCTACAGGCAGCAAATTCTTGTTTTCTAGATAATCAAATTTACTTTGCAATAATGCTTGTAAGAATTTGTATGTGAATGGCGGGCTAGTGATTGCCTGTAATTTTCAGGTTTGTTTCCCATTTCTACATCCTTCTGAATCAAAAAAGTTGTTAGCCATTTTTCATTTTCTGATGTTTCCAGAACCTGATTCATCTGGTTTGCTAATCTTGAATGTAAACTTGTTAGTGATTTCAACCAAAATCCATGCACCTCATCTAAACCTGGGGATTCCAGTTCTTGATCTCCTTTGCTTGCGTTTGCACCATTTCTTTTGTGAACAACTTCCATTCTACTCACTTTTATAGTGCTTTCAACTACTTGATCCACCTTGCAATCCCATTGTGCTTCTTATTTTCCCACAAGTTCTTCCAAATTTTCAGGGTATTTTCTTTGTTCGGTTTTTTTTTACTTGTGGTAGCACAATCTCTTTCAAGGGTCTTATAGAAATGATGCCAGCTTGCTCAAAATTGTGAATTTTGCTGAAACTGCATTATTTCATTATCATATTGCTTTATTTTCTCTGAAATAGTCACAACTGTTTGTTTCAGCTCTTCACTGCAACTATTATTTCCTTGTTTTCCAGATCATAGTTAGTTGTCAGGCTCTGATTTTTTTTTATTCTTCAGGTTTCCTTCCTCAAGTTCTTCAAATTATTTAAATTCAATAGAACTTTCTTTATTTTAAACTCCAGGAGAATCTTCCACTTTAGTTTTTCACTTTTGGTTTTCCCTTCTTAATTGTTTTTTTCTTTCCAATTTCCAAGTCCAATTCTTCAGTAGTAACATAAAATGCTGTATACATTAGCTGATTTGTTTGAGCTAATATTTCTGTTGGAATCACATTCTTCAATAATTTAGCCAAACTTCTCTTACTAACTTGATTCAGTTTTGGCAATCAAATTTTTTCCATGTTTTCCATCTGAGTTTTAATCTTCTCAGCTAATTTGACACTAGCGGTTGGTTTTCAAGATCTAATCCAGTTCTAGCTTCTTGTTCCTCATTCGCTTTTTTGATTTCCTTCCTTTTCTCTACTACTTGTTGTTCCACATCTAAGTTATCTTTATTATAGTTACACTTGAGCCTTGATCTTGTGCTGCTCTGCTTGCAATTTCTTGTAATTTTATATTAGTGAAGAGCTTGTGGTTCAAAATAATACATCTCAGCTCCATAAATCTTTGTCCATTGATTTCCATATCCAGGTGATTCTCCTTCCACGTTTCTTGGCCCAGATCAATAATAAGCTTCTATAATTGAGTAATTTTCTTCCTTTGTCCAGATTTTTTGCTTTTTTCATTCGTCTTCCAGTCACTTATCCAACCCCATACCCTGGTTGCCTAGCAGAGGGAGCCAAGTCCTCTGGCATATTTTTTGCAGAATACCCAGGAGCCATAGTATTCAATATGATTCGGCATAGAATTCACTTGATGTGTTTTTACCATAGTTTATTTATTTATTTAATATTTCAATTTATAAACCGCCCTTCTCCTTGCGGACTCAGGGCGGTGAACAGCCAGAATAAAACATGGTATACAAAAGTTAAAAACAATTAAAAATATTAAATATTATTCGGCCAAGAATTAAAACAACCCAATTTAAAATCAATTTCAAATTTAAAAATGGAGGATGGGATCAAGCTAGCCCAGCTAGATGGAATAAATGGGTTTTAAGGGCCCGACGAAAGGTCCGGAGATCTGGAATCCTGCGTATCTCCGGGGGTAGGTCATTCCAGAGGGCGGGCGCCGCCACAGAGAAGGCTCTCCCCCTGGGGGTCGCCAGCCGACACTGTCTGGCCGACGGCACCTGGAGGAGGCCCTCTCCATGCGAGCGTACTGGCCAATGGGAGGCTATTGGCGGCAGAAGGCGGTCCCGCAAGTACCCAGGTCCTAAGCCATGGAGCACTTTAAAGGTGGTCACCAACACCTTGAAGCGCACCTGGAAGACCACCGGGAGCCAGTGCAGCTCGCGCAGGAGAGGTGTCACGTGGGAGCGCCACGTCGCTCCCATAATTCCCCGCGCAGCTGCATTCTGGACCAGTTGGAGCCTCCGGGTGCACCTTAAGGGGAGCCCCATGTAGAGAGCATTGCAGTAGTCCAGGCGGGAAGTCACGAGAGCATGGGTGACTGTGCGTAGGGAGTCCCGATCTAGAAAGGGACGCAACTGGCGTATCAGGCGAACCTGATAAAAAGCCCCCCTGGCCACGGCTGTCATGTGTTCTTCTAAAGACAGCCGTGCATCCAGGAGGACGCCCAAGTTGCGAGCCCTCTCCGTGGGGGCCAATGTCTCGCCCCCCAATAGTCAGCGATGGCGTCAGCTGGCTATATCGGGATGCCGGCAGCCACAGCCACTCAGTCTTGGAGGGGTTTAGTCGGAGCCTGTTTCTCCCCATCCAGACCCGCACAGCTTCCAGACACCGGGACATCACTTCAACGGCATCGTTGGGGTGGCCTGGGGTGGAGATGTACAGCTGGGTGTCGTCAGCGTACTGATGGAACTCCACCCCAAAGCCACGGATGATCTCACCCAGCGGCTTTACATAAATGTTGAACAGAAGGGGTGAGAGGACCGACCCCTGCGGCACCCCACAAACAAGGCGCCTCGGAGTCGACCGCTGCCCCCCTGTCAACACAGATTGCGACCGGTCAGAGAGATAGGAGGAGAACCACCGTAGAACGGTGCCCCCCACCCCCAACCCCTCCAACCGGCGCAACATGATATCATGGTCGATGGTATCAAAAGCCGCTGAGAGATCTAACAGGACCAGGATAGAGGAACAGCCCCTATCCCGTGCCCTCCAGAGGGTTTGGAGCAGCCCCTATCCCGTGCCCTCCAAAGGGTTTGGAGCAAGTTTAGCTTGACTTTGCAATAGAGCATGTTATTATTGTTGTTAATTTTACTGGGAAACAACGACTTTCTATACCTTTAAATTGGGCTATACCTTTCTTCAGTATGTTTTTTATGAAATGATTTTCAGGTAATTTTTGGTTGCTATCTCTCAATGATATGGTCCTCTGTGATTATGTTTCATTTTTATTTCTTTGAGGAGGGAATCTTCTATGTGTGTTATGTTCACATATCTAATGCAGCAGATCTTTGCCCTAACTCTGTTAAATCTTCCCAGATACTGCTTTTACACGATGGTATAGTACAGTTAGTCCTCAACTTATGACCATAATGGAACCTGTTCATTACAGTTGCCAGTAGTGATAGTTATTAAGCAAGATGGCTTTGTTTAACAACTTTCCACCCCTGTTCTCCCTGATATGGACGTAAAAAGATAGTGCTAGTTGTTTAGTGGAGCATACGTGTGCCTTAGGTGGGGAAGGCTTAGCTCAGACCTGTTTGGGCCTCCCAAGGCTACCTGTATCCCATGAGACACCCTATGCTCTGCTTCCCACCCATCAGGGTCTCCACAGCCCTTGTGCTTTCCACCCCACATAGGATTCCCACAGGCGTTTCCCTGCCAGTGGTCCCCACAGACCTTGGACCTGCTTCCTAATCATCAAGGCTCACTTCCTGTTCACTTACCTTTTGAGGAACTTCAGAGCTCAAGAGATCAGAGTTGGGTCGTAAAGTAAGCCTCTCCATTTCTGGACCACATAGCACAATCCCGGAAGCAGCAACCATTTTCCATCCAACCACATTGAATTGCATTTGGAAAATGGCAGCCACTTCCAGAGGGTGCTGTGCCGCCCATTAACAGAGCTCCTTTCTTTGCTTCACTAGCGTGAGCTCTGTAACATTCCACAGTGTTTCAGTGCTGCAGAATGATGCAAAGCTCACATTAGTGAAATAAAGTGAGCCTCTTGATTGCTGGGCTACATGCCACAATGTCACAAGCAGCTATCGTTTACCAAATAATAAGTACTTCCAGAATTGTACCATGCGGCCCAGGAACAAAGCGGTTTGCAGTTGTATAGAGCAATCCTGGAAGTTTCTGCTTAGAAAATGACAGCTGCTTGGAGGGATCACAGTGCAGTCCAAGCAATAGAACACCTTGCTTTGCTTCACTGGCATGAACTCTGCAGAATTCAGTAGCGCTAGAATGCAGCAAAGCTCATTTTAGTGAAGCAAAGTAAGATGCTCTGTTGCTCAGTATATGGTGCACTACCACAAATGATGACCACATCTAGGATCATGTCATGTGGCACAGTAATGAAGCAGCCTGCCTTTTCTCGGTCACGGAGAAAACGCCGGTCACAGAAGGGTGGTCGCCTGGCCGGAAGTCACATGACCGAGTCTGCCATATAAAAGAAAGCCCTGCCTCCTCCAGACCCCAGTTTTCGACTCGGTCGGTCACTTAGAAAGTTGTGTCTGCTTATTGTGCTAACATTTCTCTTTAAAAAAAAGCCTTGCAAAGCGCTTCTCTTCCTTACGGGAGTCTCCTGGGGCTAGCGATCAGCTGAGAAGCGCTGAATCGCTCGGCGGGCGCTTCGGCAGCTCTGTGGCTGCGCGCATGTGTGGAAGCACAGTCATGCTTACTGGCAACCTTCCCGAACGTTTCTGAGGCATTTTAGGCAGCGGAGAGCCTTTCCTGGTCATTTGGACTCTTGTCCAAGCCTCTTTGCCTGTTTCAGCCTGGGATCGGTTTTATTGGCGCTGGGTGATTTCGCGCCATTTCTAACTGCCGCATGTTAACGCCATTAGGCTAGCGGCTATTTCTCTGCTCCCACCTCGCCATCCTGATATTCTGGAGTGATCCTGCAAGTATCCAGCACAGTGAGTCCTCTGAATCACCAATTTCTATTGTTATTCTTCATTTGGAGAAATTGTTTGTCTGTACCTTTACATTTTGCCTCAGGAGTTTCCCTTTTGTGAATTTAAAATGGCGGACCGGAGCAGCAGGGCCCTTAATAGAGGCAAGAGAGGCCATCCTGAGGATTCCCTTGAGGGATCCTCCAGTGATTCTGTGCCCCCTAAATCTGCAAGAGTTACTAATAGGCCCTCTCGTTCCAAGAGCTCTAAATCTACTGCTTCATCCAAGGATGAATCTAGAAGGCATAAGGCAACGGAAAAAGCCTTTCAAAGGGCTGCTTCTGAGGCCCACAAAGATCCTTCTCCTGGTAGGAGTGCTGCACAAGTTGCCTCTCCACCTGTTTCAGCTGTGGCTGGGCCTGCTGCCAACTTGCAAGGTGAGCAGGATTTTTCTCCAGATCCTTCCATCCATGGGGAAAATGTGGTTTGTGATGCTGCTTCTGTATTTTCATCTGCTAGGCCTCAGTCTCCTCAGGCCTCTACTAGGCAAGAACCTCCTGTAGCTTCTGACCAAAGATCTGATGCTCCTCTAGTCATAACCCCTGCCTTGGCAGATCTCATTTCTTCTTCCATTAGGCAAGGCATTGTGCAAGGCCTGCAACAAAAGGCTGCCTCTGAGGTTTCCAGCTACGTGAGCCAGCAAAGCCGTAATGGCAGAACTCATGCTCCTGCTGCTACGATGGATTCTACCACAAGACAGGAATCTATGGCTAATCCAAGTGAGGAATCTCTTTCTGAAGGTGAGATACCCATTGATCAAGATCTCTCTGAGGATGAGGGCCTTGAACCTGACCAACCTTCCTTTATTGGCCTCTTTAGGCCTCAATTGTTCAGGTCTCTTTTGTATAAGGCTCAGTTGGTTACTGGCCTCAGTGGTTCTCCATCAGTACCTCAGAAGACCTCAGTTTCTGTCTCTTCATCGCATCTGCCTGCTGCTTCATCCTCGCTTTTCCAGGAACCTGCAATTCGAACTGAGGCAGTTCCAACTCCCAAATGTTTCTCTGATGTGGTCCGAAGACAATGGTCAGTTCCTTGTTCGGGACCAGCTCCCAACGACCTGGACAAAAGATTCTATAATATGGCTTCTGATTTCACTAATATTTTGCAAGTTCCTTCTGTAGACTCTCCGGTGGTGGCCCTTTCATCTCCTTCTCCTGTTGCCATTCCTTCGGAGGAATCTCTGCGCCCCGAAGATAAGAGAGTGGAGCGTTCGTTAATCAAGGATCATCAGGCTTCAGCTTGGTCTATCCAGGCCTCTTCTGCTGCTTCCTTTTTCAACAGGGCCTCTATCCTTTGGCTTCGTCAGCTTCAAGAGCGTCTCCCTGCCTCTGATGTTCGGTCCCATCAGGACATCAACAAGATCCTGGCTGCTGTGGAATTCTCTGCTGATGCAACTTTGAATGCGGCCAGGTTTTCTGCTAAGGCCATTGGCGCTGCAGTTACTTCACATCATCTTCTCTGGCTGAGGCAGTGGCAAGCTGATGTCCGGAACAAGTGACGCCTCGCCTCTTCTCCCTTTTCCGGTGATAAGCTGTTTGGTCCTGCCTTGGATCTCTTTCTCATTGAAACGCAAGACCACCGCAAGATCCTGCCTTCGTTAACTCGGAGATCGGACTTCAGGCAACAGAACTCCTTTCGTGCTCCTTCCTTTCATTCAGAAGGTTCATTCCAGCCTAGGCCCCAACGTTTCTTCCAGCCCAGAGGTGGTCACCAGCAGGACTTCCAGGTCAGACAGGGATCCCGATTCCCCTCCCGCAGACCTCCCCAGGGTGGCAGGGGTAGGCCCTTCCGCAGGTCTCGCTAGAACTTCTAGTTTAGTCCCAGTCTCCTTAATAGAGGGTCGGTTAAGCTTCTTTGCTGACCGCTGGGATTCCTCTACTGCTGATCCTTGGATCAGGCATACAATTTGTTTTGGTTTGACCTTAGAATTTTCCTCTCCCCCTCCAGTTGTGTTTGTTAACTGCCCAGTGTCTCAGATCAGAACCAAGAGGGTTCTGATGGAGGAAGCTATTCAACACCTCCTAGATATCAGGGCCATTCAGTGTGTTCCTCAGCCTGAATGGCGCCGGGGTTTTTACTCCCGCTTGTTTTTGGTTCCTAAATCTTCCGGTGGCTGGAGGCCCATACTGGATCTTAAATCCTTGAACAGGTACTTAGTTTATCATAGCTTCAAAATGCAATCCCTCCAGACCATTTTGCTCTCCATCCGTCAAGGTGATTTCTTGGCTTCACAGAGGCCTACCTACATGTGCCCATCTACCCTGAGCAGCGCAGGTTCCTTCGATTTTGTTACAGGGGCAGGCACTATCAGTATAGGGCCCTCCCTTTTGGCCTGTCCTCGGCCCCTAGAGTTTTTACTAAGATCATGGCTGCTCTATCAGGTCATTTGAGGACCCTGCCCGTTAGGATTTTGTTTTATTTAGACAACATTTTTATTCTAGCAAGTTCTTTATCTCAGGGTATTACAGATGTTCAGGTTACCTTAGAGGTTTTGGAGTCCCATGGTTTTCTGGTTAATCGTGCCAAGAGCAGGTTAGTTCCCTCTACTTGTATTCAGCACTTGGGGACTGTAATTGATTCTCGTGAGCTCCAAGTTACTCTCACGCAGGAACGTCAGGATAGTATTTCCCAGTTGGTGGGGGAAATTAGGGCTTCCCGTCCCTCCTCTCTCCTGGATCTTTCCCGTTTATTGGGCAAGATGGTTTCAACCTTTGGAATCACCCCTTGGTCTCGCCTCCACAGCCGGGATCTTCAGTGGTACCTGCTCCCATTTCAACGATCACGCAGGAGCACCTCAACAGTTCGAGTTTCCCTGCCTCCAGCAGTTCTGCGCTCCCTGATCTGGTGGGTCTCCCCGGCATTGGCAAAGGGTTGCCTCTTCAGGTCGGTTCAGCGGCTAAGCATCACCACAGCCGCAAGTCTGTTCGGCTGGGGAGCTCATCTGGGGTTTCTCCTGACCTAGGGTCAGTGGTCACTCCAAGAGAGAAGTCTCCACATCAACATTCTGGAGCTCAGAGCGATTTTCCTCGCCCTTCACAAGTTCGCACCCCATCTCAAGGGACTGGATGTCCTGGTGCTAACAGACAACGTGGCAGCCAAGGCCCACATCAACAGGCAAGGGGGGACTATTTCCAAGGCACTCATGCGGGAGGTTTCCTGTCTTCTCAGGTGGGTGGAGATTCATCTGGCTTCCATCCAAGCAACACACATAGCGGGCTCTTCGAACGTTCAGGCAGACGCCCTGAGCCATGCCACGGTGGACCAGACAAAGTGGAGTCTCCACCCTCGGCTGTTTCAGGAGATTGCAGCGCGGTTCAGCCTCCAAGCAGTGGACCTCTTCGCATCGGCATCCAACCACCTGCTTCCGAGGTTCTTCTTGAGGTTCCCTACCCACGGAGCGGAAGCTGTGGATGCCTTGATCAGCCCGTGGCCTCATGGTCTTCTTTATGCCTTCCCACCTCTTCCCCTCATCTCCAGAGTCATCAGGAAGCTGTTGCTAGAGGAAGCGGAACTGGTCCTTCTGGCTCCATTCTGGCCCCATCAGCCTTGGTTCGCAGATCTGGTGGCCTTATCGGTGGCCCCTCACTGACAGATTCCGCTCGAAGAGATCTCTCTCCGGCAGAGCCATCTAGAACATCCAGAACCTCAGTGGCTCCGGCTAACCACTAGGAGGTTGAGCGGTTCCTCCTCTCCAGAGCCAGGGTCCCTGCTGAGATAATTTCCACCATCCAAGCTTCTCATCGGGATTCAACTAACCGCATTTACAATGCTACCTGGATGGCCTTCTCTGCTTGGTGTCGGCGTACGGGGATTCCTCCCACTTCTGCTTCCATTCTCCACATCCTGGGCTTTCTCCAGGACGGTCTCAAATCAGGTCTTTTACCCAACACCCTCAGGAGACAAGTTTCAGCCATCTCTTCAATCCTGACATGTGGCTCTACGGAGACTGTATCTTCTCACCTTCTCATCCGGTCCTTCCTCAGAGATGCTACCAATTTACGCCCTCCTGCCATTCACCGATTTCCAACGGGATCTCAACAAGGTTCTATTGGCCCTCACTAAGCCTCCCTTCGAGTCAATTCGAAACGTTTCCTTGAGGTTTCTGTCTTTTAAAGTGTCCTTTCTCATCGCAATCACTTCGGCCCGGAGGATCTCAGGGCTGGCTGCCCTCTCGGTACGCCACGACCTATGTATCATTCATTCTGATCGAGTAGTTCTCCGTTTGGATCCAGCTTTCATCCCAAAGATCAACTCTGCCTTTCATTGGGCTCAGGAAATAATTCTCCCCAATTTCTGCCCCTCATCTCGTCATCCACAGGAGAGGGTCTGGCACTCGCTTGACGTCCGTCGAGCTCTTAAAGTGTACGTCTCCAGGACTGCTTCCTTTCGTTGAACAGAGGCGTTTTTTGTTTCCTTCCAACCTCAGTCAATTGGGTTGAAGGTTTCTTCCTCAACTCTGGGTCGTTCGCTCAGGGCTTCTATTTCCTTAGCCTATGAGGTTCAATCTTTACCTGTTCCTCGCGGCATCACAGCTCACTCTACTAGAAGCGCTGCTACTTCAGCTGCCTGGGCTACTCAAGCTTCTCTTGAAGAGGTTTGTCGTGCCGCTACTTGGACTTCGCCATCACCCTTTGTCCAGCACTACAGCTTGGACATCTATGCATCAGCGAAGGCCTCGTTTGGGAGGAGAGTCCTTCAGAGGGTCTGCACTCAAGACATCGAGAGGAGCCGGCGTTCTCCCTCCCACTAGGTACCAGGGCTTTGGTATATCCCTTCCGTGACTGGCATTTTCTCCGTGACTGAGAATAGGCGTTGGTACTTACCTGATACGCCCCTTCTGGTTCAGTAGAAAACGACGGTCACCCCCTCCCTTCGGCCGGCTTCCCCTAGGCTGGTTCTCTGTTGTGGGAGGGTCCCTGGGGTCGATTTACTTCTCTTCTTGTTTTCCAGACACGACAGTCTGCCTACGCCCTAGTCTCAAACTGAGGTCTGGAGGAGGCAGGGCTTTCTTTTATATGGCAGACTCGGTCTTGTGACTTCCGGCCAGGCGACCACACTTCCGTGACCATCGTTTTCTAGTGAACCAGAAGGGGCGTATCAGGTAAGTACCAACGCCCATCTTCCCTAGCCCAATCTCCTGAGCTCCAAGGTCTACAAAAAATAAGTGAGGAGCAGGGTGTGGGATGCTGTGTGGCGGGATGCCCAAGGCCTGTGGAGACCCCTGAGGGGATGGTGTTGAGAGATAGATGAAGGGGCTGTACAGCTTTCCTACAGTTAGTTGTAAGGACAAGCTTCTGCTTCTATAACTTTGGGAATGGGTTGTAAATAACTTTTGGGAATCCCACCATAATCTTGAACAGTCACTATGCAAGATCTACCTGTAGTTTATTTTTTAATCTATTTGTTGCTTCTTAAATTTACTGTTATTCTCTGTGTTTTCTGAATTTTATTTTCCTTAATTTCATGATTATAATCCTCTTCCTCCACATGAATTCATACACAATTTCTTTTATTCAGACTAATTCTTCATATGTTTGTCTATGCATGTCTATCCCATAATACGTTCTTAAAAAATTCCTTCGTAGCTTTCTACAATAATTCAAAATAACCATATTGCTGAAAATTCTTATAACATTTTTATTGGTCTAAGTCTGTAAATCAATTCATTTCAATTCTTATAACATTTTATCTATTTTTGAAATAATAAAACATGCATATCTGAACCAATGATGATATAATTAATTACCTGTATGTTTTTTAATCAAATGTTTAGTTAATGTCCAATATAAATGGAAATTATATTCCAATCTAAAATAAAGTTTAGATTAAAACTTGAAAAAATTAGATTAAAAAATTGCTTGATTCAATCTTTACCTCAATCTTTGTAAACTTTTCTGTTTTACTGATGTTTTAAGATTAAAAAATTAACTTTTAACAAAATGAATTATAATCAAATGTTAAGATTTATCTATGGTAATTATTTAGATAAGATAAAGTTGATACAAAGGTCAGAAATGAAATATAAATGTTTATTTAGAGATATAGAAAACTTTGACAGATAATTCATTCTGAACAAGAACATGTATTCCCCTTTTGATGTTCAAATTAATATCAAGCTTTATATTATTTATTTTGAAGATATGACAGATGAAATAAAGGGAAAAACAACTATAAATGTATTCCTTAGAAACCTATCTGACCAATTCTTGTTATGGAAGTACTTTAATGTCATAAAATAATATTGGGTTCTTTTAGTACTGCAATGTAACGTTTTGCTTTTATAATTTGATTTGACCTTATGAACAATAATATCGAAAGGCCCTTTGGAAGTGACACTGGCAGGAGAGGAATTATCTCTTACTTTAAAAGGATCACCTGCTTCATAGTCGTCATGACTAAAGCTCTACTGACATTTCTGGCTGTTATTCAGATGCTAAAAAGTGATGCAACTTTGACATTACACAGGTTCCTTGTAATAGTACAGATAGTGGTGATGTTTACTAAGGCAGCTTAAACCCACTGGTATCAATTACATCAAGTTCTTATCCTTATCTATTATTAGATAATAATACCTATATACCTTCTGTGATCTTACTGGTAAAGGTTTCTTTTTCCTGGATTATTTATTTTCTATTCCTGTGTGATGGTTTTCAGTATCTTATTCACTGAGTTGCCATATAAATGTAATTATGTACAGGTAAGAATTGGATTTTAATGGTTCATGTCTTCTGATTACTAGTAAGATCTGATCTCAAATTGATTAATGCTTAACTGATCACTTTAGAAAGTAAAGAGATATTGTTCGTTGTATTTTTGTTCAACTGTTGAGCATTTATATGTATATTTTATTGATTTTGATTTAAAGTACATAGTAAGCGCAACAGTTAAATTGTTTTTGTTTTTTAGTATTGCTGGCAGGTTACTATATGCAGCAGTTTACATCCTGCTTATATATAAGGAAGAGATAAATCCAAACTAACAAGCAGATAAGGTTCATGGATTCTGTTGAAGTGAATCCATGCTGAATTGTTCTTTTCTAGGTTCTGTAGCTATATGCAGGACTACAAAAATGTTTTCATAAATTATGGCCTCCATTAGTTACTACAGCAATTTACTTAAAACTTTTTTTAAATAATCCCTTTGACAAACTTTTTGTATATTGAGACATAGGTAGTTAATAAATGTTACCCTCCAATCTAATTATGAGAGCCTAGGATGAAAAACAGAAAGGGTTTATTTCAAACTCCAATTATTCTGTATGTATTCTCAGTGGAATCTCAGAACATTTTAAACATTCAAATTTCCTTTAAAACATAGCCACATGTTTTCTAATTCATGCATACCCAATACCCAGCGGGAATTTGTGCATGGTCCTTTTAGATTCATTCAGCTTTAAAGCCCTCAGGAAGTTAACTTAATTAACATTTTAAATGTAAACTTGAACTGAAATATTTTTTAAAATCAGTTACATATCCACTCCAACCTCCTTTCTATTTTACAGAATCTCTTCCCCAAGCCCCTCCTTTACCTATTCTCACATTTATATTAACATCCAGCTCCAGAATGAAACAGAATTGACAATAGATTAAAATGATAAAAAGCATTATGAAATTAATGGTACGAAACAACAAAATGTTAGAATAAGTTATAGAACAAGAGCCAGTGAAGGCTTCTAGCTGCAGAAACAAATATTTTGATACTGAATCCAAAAGTGATTCAGTCTAATCTAATTAGTCTAATCTATAATTATGCTGTAATTAATTCAAAGCAATGTATAGTACCCACAAAAAAAGCTCCTCTCCAGCATGACTCCCAAATGTACTTTTAAAAACATAGTGATGGATAAGTAGATTTTAAACATAATTTATAGACAAAAATCAAGATTTTTCAGATTGCAAACCTAAATAACCAAACCTAAACCTTTTAGTGCTTAAAATGATAATCATAATATGAATTGGTTCAGAAATAAACAGGAAGTAAGGATATGCTTGAAATGAAAGCAAGATGTGCTTTCAACCTGAAAAAAGAACCACCCAACTTGAAATGTTTTGTTGAAATGTTTCAGTGACTAACACTGTTTCAGTTTCTGTTTCAATGAATAACACTCAAAGTTTTTAGTCATAGGGGAGAAAAGGAACTTGGGAAAAGCCTCTTCTTCTTTTTCAGCCTGGGCCCAGAAGAGTTTGTAGGTTGGAAATCTGCTAATGGCCAGCTAATGTGAAGGAGAGGAAAAAAAATCTCTGAAGGGTTAATTTAAAAAAAAATACTGTAAAGTATTTTGAAAACATTATACACCTTGTGCAATATTCTTATTTCCATTTAAAAGTAAATTAATTTAGATTAGAACCTGTTATCAGAAAAGACATCCCATCTTCTTTCAAAAGACAAAACTTTTAGATATTAACTTTTGAAATGCTGAGTTAGCAGAAGAAAGTTAATCTCTGAATATTTTTTAAATTAGTATTTCTCTCAAACCAATAGACAAGCATTAATTGTTAGTGTTTTAAATTTTGTTTACTTATTTATTTGATTTCTAAAGCTGCCTATCTCAGCAAATGACACTGGAAGGCGTATATTGTAAAACAGTTAAAGAAAATTAAAACAATTAAAGCAGTAAAAATAAATATATATGGCATGAATAATACTGTTGTTATGGATGTTAATACAGCAAGGAAATGGAGATCTTAACAAACTTGGTGCCCCAGGCACAGACAGGCAACTAAGTCTTTATACCTTTACAAAAGATCAGCAGGTCAGATCATGCAGATACCTATATTCCAGATGGCAGGTACTATGGCAAAGGATACACATCTCCTGGTTCCTGCTTGCTGACATTTCTTGGCTGATGGATCATGCAGCATGCTCAACCTGCTAGCCTGGCTTGGACTGGTAAAAACAAGTGGGAAAAGATGGTCCCTTGGGTAACCAGGCTCCAAGATATGAAAGGCTTTAAAGGTGATAATCAGCATCTTGAAGTTTCTTGATAATCAGAAACTTACTGGCAGCCACAAAGCAGTTGTGCTACACATGTCAAATACCCAAGACTCTTTACTAACTGTGCAGCCACATTCTGTGCCAGTTGAAGCTTCCGAATGTACTGCAAGGCCATGCATAACATATTGCAGTAGTCCAGACAAAAAATCATGAGAGCATTACTTACTGTGTGTAAAGCTTCCTGATCCAGGAACTGGTGCAACTTATCCTTTGTATCACTTTTTTATTGGCAATTCCACCTTACAACAAAAACAAAATATATGGTTGCAGCAATGTGCAAAATATCCTGTTTCTGGGCAGATCACATGTGAAATACCATTAACCATCAAGCAACCACAGTTTGACTACTAGTCTTTACACTTGCACCTCCAAACAGCATTAACAACATGTTTTTGTAAAGATACCTTTGCATTATTAACTGTTAAAATAAAGAACAGAATGATACACATAAGCTTTGACTGCAGCCCACATAATGACAACAACAGTAATTTCTCCATAGTAAAAGATTTTTCATAGCTTATGAAGTAGGCTGGTAGACATACTGCTGTGAAGGCTTCAATCAAACAATATACATTGCTGCTGCCTTCCTCTCATGCTTCATCACCCATACATTCTAAACCAATAATACTGTAGGAGGAAAGTATGATGTTCCTGTTGTTGTATTGGCTGGCAGAAATGTTGCTATAAAAAAGAAGTATTTTCTATCATCCTTGAGCAACAATGTGAAATAAGAGTTGAAAGTGAATAAATTACCCTTTAGAAGTTGAGTACTAGAAGTTATCAATTACAGTTATAGAACTTTTGTATGTAGGAAAAAAAAATATTTGCAAGTTCTGTTCCATACTAATTAATTTGAAAATTTATAATTTAAAAGCTATCCTTGAAGCAGTATTATAGATGTATATTAATATTAATATCTTTCTATTGAAAATATTCTACATTACCTGATTCCTCTGCTCCATGTGAATTGTAGTAATCATTGTTATAGACAATTTTAAAAAGCCTGCAGTTAAAAAAATAAAGTGGTTAATATAACACAATAAGCCATAATATGGTGTCTTTGATTTGACTTAGCATGGTCTATTAATTTAGCCATGGTTATGTTAAGTTAATGTAAGAATCCATGATTTAAAGGTAAAAGATAAAGATTCCCTTTGCGCATATGTGCTAATCGTTCCCGACTCTAGGGGACGGTGCTCATCTCTGTTTCAAAGCCAAAGAGCCAGCACTGTCTGAAGACGCCTCCGTGGTCATGTGGCCAGCATGAGTAAACGCCAAAGGTGCACGGAATGCTATTACCTTCCCACCAAAGGTGGTCCCTATTTTTCTACTTGCATTTTTTACATGCTTTTGGTTGGCAGAAGCTGGGACGAGTAACAGGAGCTCACCCCATTACACGACACTAGGGATTCAAACCACTGAAGTACCGACCTTTCGATTGACAAGCTCAGCGTCTTAGCCACTGAGCCATCGTATCCCTAATAAGAATCCATGATTTAGTGTGATGTAAATCCATTTCACTGTTTCTGTTATGTATTGTATTAATGACCTATGATTTTATCGTATTATAATTATTATGACAAGCAAAGACCCAGTGTCCTCAGGCTGGAAGTTTAATCTAATGGTTAAGACACCCACTAGAAACCATGATCTCATTTGAAGCATAAAAGTCAAGTAGGTGACTTTTGGCCAGTCACTCTTAAACTGACTCTTGTCCCAGGGATCTTGTTATAGGAAAAATGGGAGGAGGAAGGAGTATTGGGTATGCTTGCTGCCTTATTTATAAAATAATAAAGATAGCATGTAACCAAAAAAACTAACATTGTAAAGAATCCATTAAATTGTGGGAAAGAAAAAGTTTCATATTTGATAAGATATGAATGTATGAGGTTCTTAATATTCGCATTTTGGCAGAGGGCAATCAACTGTTTCATTTGGCCTCCTTTACGTCTTCAATAAGGATGCAAGATTTCAGCCAAGCCCTAGCTTAAGAAATGAGTTTATCAATGTAAAGTCAGCAAATTTATGATTTACTGCTAAGCCCTGTTTGAGGAGAGCTTGATAAAAGTTTTAAGTATATTTAGGTAAAAAATCAAAGAAACATTGCTCAGAGTAATTTGCACATGGACCTTATTTTAAATGTATAACAAAGCCAAGAAGTATTGAAACTTTAGAGTTTATCATTGCTCACCTCAAGTAATATTTTAAATATAATATAGAGCTTATTGATATGAACTATGATATCAATAAACAACTTCACACAACTATGTTTGGCTGTGAAAGTTTATATTTCTACTGTTAGTCATTTTAGCCTACAGGTATTTATTTACATGTACTGTCTCTACACATAAAGATTCTGTACATAGAGAAAGAATATATAAACCCAAAATGCCATTCCTCTTCCATTATAAGTTGATATAAAATGGCTCAATATTTAAAAACACTGATCTTATCAGCTGGAAAGCCAACAGTCCAGGTTTAAAACCAGAGCACTGCACGATAGGGTTAGCTCTAGCTTCACCCAGCTCCTGCCCACCTAGCAGTTCAAACCATGAAAATGCAGGTAGATAAACATGTACCACTTCAGTGGGAAGGTAACAGTGTTCCTTTAGCCTCAGTGTACAGTCATGCTGTCCACATGACCATGGAAATGTCTTCAGACAACACTGGCTCCCTCAGCTAAGAAATGGAGATGAACACCACCCTATAGAGTTTGACATGACTGAACAGGAGGAACCTTTACTTTTACCTTTAAAAAATACTTGCTAAGGCTATGTGTAAAATTATTCTATATTTTGCAACTGTGCAAATCTTGCTAAGAGGTGGTTCATTTAATTTTGGTTTATTGATATTAAAACTATTTGCTGGCTTGATGAAAACTAATTATAAACAATAGTTTACAAACCACAATGCCTGAGTTACCGTATTTTTCGGAGTATAAGACTCACCGGAATATAAAACACAGCTTAATTTTGGGGGAGGAAAATAGGGAAAAAAATCTGCCTACCAAGTATTCATCTGGTTAATGTCTTTAGTCTGGTCAGCTTCAGCACATTAGTCTTCTGGCTTTTTATCCCCTGCTTGGGGATAAAAAACACTTTCTAGGGCACAGCTGAGAGGAAGCAGCAATGAGAAAAGCAGGCAAAGCACTAGGAGATCGCTTCATTCGGCTAGCACCTAGTTAGGACTGAGAAAAAGCTTCCAAAGAATAGCTGAGAGTCAGAGATATTTCACTTCTAGCACCTCATTAAAGCACAGTGGAAGATCACTTCACTTGCTAGCGCCTCATTAGGGCTGAAAAAAAGCTTTGAAAAAGCTACATTCGGAGTCACATCAGCCTCTTTTGTGGGGGGAGGGAAAGGTGCGTTTTATACTCCGAAAAATACAGTTGTTCAGTCAAACCAGGGTTAAATGATTTTCAACAATCCATATCTAAAGTCTCACTTTAGATGTACCAGTACTCCTTGATTTAACTGATCACTGAGTGACTGATCAAAGTTATAATAGACCCAATCCCCAAAACTACTTACAACCTGGTTTCAGAGTAATGGCTGCTACACTGCCCTACAGCCATTAATAATTCTAACCAACTACAGCAACATTGTAGCGGCTTCCATCACTTATTTCCCCCTCATCCCACTCACTGGTTTCTCACAGGCAAAGGACTGTCACAGTAAGGAAAGTGAGGGGAAGCCACTGGTAGAGTAGCTTTTGCCATATGTTAGAAAAGGCTAGGATTCTATAATGGCTGCTCCACCCCTGTGGCCTGTCTGCCTCCTGCCTTCTCTGTCTGCCTGTCCCAGGGTAAGGCTGGACTGGGGCAGCTGGCACTTCTAATTTCTGGAGAGGCTCTGGCTTCTTTCACAGCCTCCCTATCCCAAAGGTGCTTTTTTCAGGAGGCAACTGGACTTCCTTGTTCTTTCTTTTGAAGACATTTCGCTTCTCATCCAAAAAGCTTCTTTAGCTCTGACAGGATAGTGGGGAAGCTTCTTGGATGAGAAGCAAAACATCTTCAAAGAACAAAATAAGTTGCCTCCTGTAAATTTAGGCCTACCTAAAGTGGTTAACAGTTGATTGTCATTTTCAATGGTCTTCACCAATTTCTGGATATACTTTCAGTTTTTGGCAAAAAAAAGTCCATTGGATAAAATAGATTCACTTAATAATCACAGCATTTATTTAACCAAGGCATTTACTTAACAACTTCATAAAAAAGGTAACAAAATCAGTCACGATCATATGGTGATCTTCTTAACAACTATAACATCCAATGACCGTAATTCCAGGTTCAATTACAATATAATTTGAGGAGTACCTGCATTTTTTATATTTTATATTGTTGCATTTTATTCTATCTGTTTTAAATTACCCAGGTTCAGTTGGATTATGAATTTCATAAATATATATAACTAGATCTGAAACAATGTTTGTCACTATGGAAAGAATTTTCTTTGTAACCAAACCCAAAATATATATATCTTCAAATAAGAGAGAGTTGACTAGTACAAAATGTTATTTTATTTTGGCTTTTAAACTTTAATATCTCAGGACTATTCCACTCCTGGAAGCACTCTGCAAGAATATTCAGTTCTCTTTACATAAATGTCTTTGTTGAAGAATGCTGTTTCTTCCTACTCTTCTCTGTTTTATTTTCCATGGGCTCTTTTCTGATTTGGGGGGCAATTTTCATCTCACCTAAATTACTTATGTAGAAAACAGTGATATGCAGGTGTTTGGTTGAAGTTAGTGTATTTTATGAATCTAGCAAGCAAATAATTGTAACAAAGTCTGGAAAGAGTTTCTCTTAATTTCCTCAGTGTTTTTCTAGGCATGCAAAATTCTTGAACCCAGTGCAATTAGTCACAAAAACTCAGAGTTTATGCTGCTATTTACTATATTCTAGTTGCTTGTTGGATTTACAGTTTGAGATCATCTCTTTTTCCATGTATGTTCTTTCTTTGATAGAGAATTTGTGAATATGCAGTATATAAACAGGGAATATATGTTCATATTCTGATTTATTTTTAAAATAATAGTAAATATATACCATTTGTACTTCTGTGTTTCCAAAGGATCTTTGGTCTTATATCCTCAAATAGTATTTCTACATTACTTTTTAATCAACTGAAGGACACTGTTTTAAAAAAATATTTTGGAGTGAGATGTGGAGTTTGCTATTTAAAGAAAAATGCTTTTTTATAAAAAAAATCTCAAAAACCACATCGAGGATTCAAATGCGCTTAATGAAGTTTTCTGAGTTCCAGCCAGTGTTTCTATAGAGGGATTGTTTTCATTTGCTTAGTCTGATTAAGGATTAAATATATGATGATGAGAAGACTAAAATATTTAAACATGATGCCACAAAAATCCGAGCTAATCAAAATAATAATTTTAATTGTTATATTAGGATAATAAAGAAAATGTTAGGAAGATGAAGAAACAGTTTTTATATGATAAATCTTCCATGAATGAGTTTCATAGTAAAAATAATAAGTAGGCATTTTAGTATAATAATCTCTAAAAACTAAAAAAAAAAATCTTTTAATTTTTCTAAATTTTTCTCCTTTAGGGATAAGAGTGATTAAACTAAATTTACCCAGCTGACTTCATGTCTAAGAAGGAACTAGTACTCACAACCTCCCAATTTCTATTCTTTACTACATCAAACTGACTGTTGGTTAGAATAAGAATATCCCATCAATGGTTTATATTCATGGTAGCAAAAACTGTTCAGAAATAAGATTTTATCCCTAGTAGTAAGTAAAAGGACAAAAAGCCCTTGGGTCTCCTAGTCCAACTCCAACATCATAATCACTTCAGCACAGTGGCTTTCATTCCAAGCATAATTGTCTTCAATTTTGGGGTTTTATATTACTCTTATGCCTTTAGGAAAATTAGCATTTTTTCAGTCAGTCAAGTTATGCTAAATGCTGTGGTTCATGCTAAATGCTGTAGTTTATTAGAGTAGTTTATGCTCATGCTAAATGCTGTAGTTCATGCTAAATGCTGTAGTTTATTAGAGATTTTTAATATATTTTTTGTGGATTCAATGCATGAAGTTAAAATTTTATCTTAATGACTGTATGGTATAGTGATATATATACTGGTACATAGTATTTTTATTTTATTAACTTCATTTTGACTGTGCTCTGCATTTTACAAAAGATCAATATTTTGTTCTCTGTATGTATGTAGTCTATGGCTAAAACTGAGCTGTAAATAATCAAAACATAGCATTTTATGGATGGATGGGTGGATGGATGGATGGATGGATGGATGGATGGATGGATGGAGGTCAAAATAGAAATATATGGTTTTGAAAATTGAAAGCGGTTTAGTTTGTTCATAGCACAGAACCTATCAACAGAGAAAAATTTATAGTCTGTGCCATTCTTCACAGCTGAATGGAGAAGAGATGCCTGTTCATTGAAACAGAACAGCTGCACCCTGTTTAGCTACTCACATTAACATTTTGTTTTTTTTAATCAAGACCTGCACAGTTCTCAGTTACAGTTTTCCATGACAGCCATGAGCACTTGTGAGGCAGCTGTTTGGAATATAAACAGACTTAGATTTTTTTTAAAAGATTAAATTTACAACAGGTTGAAAAAAATTACAGCCCTGATATCATTATGATACAAGAAATATAGATTTTACCAATTTTTTTTCAGATATTCCCTCTTTTTCAAAGGATTGAATGAAGTTAAATTGGTGGATATTCAAACAAACGAATGGCATAGCTATAATATTAGCAATCTTAATTGATGGAGTATGAATATTGTGATAATAAAGAATATTTTATTTCTTGATATTTAACATAGATTCTCTCAAGTCTTACTAATTTATGCTGAAATATTTCATAAATATTTTGCAAAATTCTGCAAGTTTCAGTACCTTATATGTATGGCTAATTATAATGAAATTTAAGTTTTTCATTTGTATTTCAAATGAAAAACTCATCTTGCTTTTTTTCAGAATTGGAAGATATTGTAAGCATATATATTAGAATTCAAATGAAAGAAATTGATATTTTTAAAAATACAAAACACAGGTAGTATATTTTGTTCATGTACACATCAAAGCTGTTTTAGACTACATCAATTTAGATGTTATTTCTTTTGCTTTGCTAGATCATGATATGTACTCTTTTATAGATTCTGTTGCAATTTCAAGTTATGCTGATTCTGGTTTTGAAAATTATTATGACTTAGCTAATTTTAGATGTTCCATGAATAGTTCTGTCATTAGATTACAAAGCTAAGAGAATTTCTTTTTCTTTTTCTGGACAAGTAGATTTATTCTTTTTTAAAAATCAATTGGGTTCAGTTAAGACTTTAATTTTACGTGACATGTTTAAGGCATTTATTAGGGAATTCCTTTTTTCTTTTGCTTCAGCAAAAAGTAGGCTTAGAGATTCCAATTTTAAACAATAGAAAACAGATGGTTAAGTATTTAGTGTTGTTTTATGCTAGATACCTCACAGATGAATCGTATCAAGCATTGACAGCAGCAAAATTTTAATTGGGGCTGTTATATTCAGAATGATTTGAATATTCTTCTTATTAGATAGGAATATTGGGAGTCAGAGAGAAAGCTCGCAAGATGGCCATTCACCCCAATCCAAGGCTTAGCCCTTTTCCACTTCTGAGCCTTGGTAAGGTAAGGGACTGCCACTAGCTCCTCATACCTGCTATCTTCCTGCCCCTCTGCACTTTTGGCCACCCTTCATCCTGCCTGGCTTTGCAGTTCTTGGTATTCTATAACTTTGGGATTGCAATAAGTCTTTAAATTATAGTTGGAAGCCATGGGCACCTTGGACCCCTCAGCCATGGTCACATAGTACAAAACCATCAAATCCCAAGAAGTCCCAATAGTGCAATACAAATGTCCCAGTTGCCCAAGAAGCTCTATCAGAACAGTGTGAAGCTGCAGGAAGAAAAATTGGGGATAGTCAAATGATGTCTCACTTAACAATTGTACCACTTAACAGTGAATTTTCACATCCATATTTTGATTGCAAGTTGTAAGACTTTGGGGTAAGATTAAGTTTATTTTCATAAATATTAATGCAGATTAGTATATGTTTCAAAGGGGACTTCAATGTTAATTTCATTAGCTGTATCATAAAGATAAATAAATTAATGAGAAAATATTTATGGCAGAATAAAGAACCTAAAAGATCTTAGGCCAAATTGTGATTACTTTATGAGGAGGCCAAAAATTAGAAGAAATTTAGTCATACCTTTTCCAGTTAACAAATTTTATTAAAAGGCATAAGTTTTAATAATACTTTATATCAGTGAAACTTTCCTGCCAGTATCAATGCAGTGGTGATATATTTCCAAACTAACAGGCCATAGTTTAATTATTTGATATCTGATAGTGCTAGAGATATCAGCCACAAAAGTTCAAGATAGCAGATAATTAGACCATAGCCTATTAGCCGAGAAGCTCATTTCCATTTAATAACATTTGTTTGCCAGAAAAAATGCCTCTAGACTTTTCCTGATTTATTTATTTATTTATTTATTTATTTATTTATTTATTTATTTATTTATTTATTTATTTATTTATTTCAGATTTGTATACCGTCCTTCTCCCAAAAGGGACTCAGAGCAGTGAACAGCCAAAATTAAAATACATAAAGTACAAAAGTTATGAGAAAAACTAAAATGAATTAAATCCTTGGCTAGTCAATTTAAAACCCCAAATTCATAAAATTCCAATTTTAAAACCAATCCATACAATTTAAAAAACCCCATTAAAAAACCCTTTGGGCTAGGCCAGCTTGTTGAAATAGGTAGGTCTTCAGGGCCTTACGGAAGGTCCGGGATCAATCGTAAGCTAGGAGGTAGCTCTTTCCATAAGGTGGGTGCCCCCACAGAGAAGGCTCTCTCCCTGGGAGCCGCCAGCCGACATTGTTTGGCCAACGGCATCCTGAGGAGGCCCTCTCTGTGTGAGCGTATTGGCCGGTGGGAGATTATTGGTAGCAGCAGGCGGTCTCGCAAATACCCTGGCCCTATGCCATGGAGCGCTTTAAAGGTGAGAACCAACACCTTGAAGACCACCAGGAGCCAGTGCAACTCGCGCAGGAGAGGTGTTACGTGGGAGTGCCAGGTTGCTCCCGTAATCACCCAAGCAGCCGCATTCTGGACCAGCTGGAGCCGGGTGATTACGGACCATTCTGGACCCGGATTATGGCCGCATTCTGGACCAGCGAGTGCACCTCAAGTGGAGCCCCATGTAGAGAGCATTACAGTAGTCCAGGTGAGACGTGACGAGGGCGTGGGTGACTGTGCATAAGGAGTCCCGATCCAGAAAGGGGCGCAACTGGCGCATCAGGCGAACCTGATAGAAGGCCCCCCTGGCCACGGCCGTCACATGCTCCTCCAAAGACAGCCGTGTATTCAGGAGGACACCCAAGTTGCGAGCCCCCTCTGTGGGAGTCAATGACTCGCCCCCAATATCCAGCGATGGCGTCAGCTGGCTATATCGGGACGCCGGCATCCACAGCCACTCGGTCTTGAAAGGGTTGAGTTGAAGCCTGTTTCTCCCCATCCAGACCCGCACGGCCTCCACACACTGGGACATCACTTTGAGGGCATCATTAGGGTGGTCAGGGGTGGAAATGTACAGCTGAGTATCATCAGCATACAGTTGACATCGCACCCCGAAACCACGGATCATCTCGCCCAGCGGCTTCACATAAATGTTGAACAGGAGCGGCGAGAGGACCGACCCTTGTGGCACCCCGCATACAAGGCGCCTTGAGGTCGACCTCTGCCCCCCTGCCAACATGGACTGCGACCGGTCGGAGAGGTAGGAGGAGAACCACTGCAGCATGGTGCCTCCCACCCCCAGACTCCGCAACTGACGTAGCATGATACCATAGTCGATGGTATCAAAAGCCACTGAGAGATCTAATAGGACCAGGACAGAGGAGCAACCCCTGTCCCGCGCCCTCCAGAGATCATCCACCAATGCGACCAATGCCGTCTCCGTGCTGTACCCAGGTTGGAAGCCGGACTGGCACGGATCTAGATAGATGGTTTCATCCAGGTACTGAGAGAGCTTTTGCGCAACCACACTCTCAGCAACCTTCGCAATAAAGCGAAGGTTGGAGACAGGACGATAATTTGCCAAAACAGCTGGGTCCAGAGAAGGCTTCTTAAGGAGGGGCCTCACCACCGCCTCCTTCAAGGCGGCAGGCAAGAAACCCTCCCCCAAAGAAGCATTTATAATCCTCTGGAGCCACCCTCATGTAACTTCCCGAGTGGCCAGTACCAGCGGGGAAGGACACGGGTCCAATAAACATGTGGTTGCATTTAACCTCCCCAGAATTCTGTCCACGTCCTCAGAAGTCACAGGATCGAACTCCTCCCAGATAATAGTCTCAAGGCCGGCGTCAGTCACCCCGCCTGAATCTACCCAGTCAGAGTACAAGCCTTCCTGAATCTGAGCAATTTTATCGTGCAGATACTGTGCAAAATCCTCAGCCTGCCCTTGCAAGGGGTCCTCCCGCGCTCCCTGTTGTAGGAGGGAGTAGGTCACTCTAAACAAGGGTGGCTGGGCAATTATCTGCCGATGCAATAAGAGCGGAAAAGTAATTACACTTTGCCACTTTTACAGCCACTAAGTAGGTCCTAAAATGGGAGCTAACTAGTGTTCGGTCGGATTCAGAACGACTCACCCTCCAACCACTCTCTAGGCGTCTTTTCCGGCATTTCATCTCCCTCAGCTCCTCAGAAAACCAAGGCGCTGGGCAGGTTCGACGCCGGGTCAGAGGCCGCAAAGGCACGACTCAGTCCAGAGCACCGGTGGCCATCCTATCCCAGGCGGCCACCAGCTCTTCAGCCGAATCGTGAGCCAGAGTTACAGGTATTGGCCCAAGCTCCCTCTGGAACCTATTAGGATCCATCAGGCGCCTGGGGCGGAACCACCTAACCAGTTCCGCCTCCCTGCGGTGGGGTTCGGCGGTCAGAAAGTCTAGCTTCAGGAGAGAATGGTCCGACCATGACAGGGGGCCGAGGCACACCATTGCTTGGAGACAGTGGGTGCGTGCCCCCACCACATGATACCGCTCCCTGCTCCCGCCATATCTGCCCCTCCCAACTACAGCTCTGATGGAATCACCCTCCTGTCCTCATCAACGAGCTCTTCCACATCCCGTCCCCCGCCCTCTATTCCAGGCCCCTGTGACAAACCCGGCCTAAAACCCTCCCCCCTCCCCCTTCCCCCAACCCCCTAAAAGATTAAACAAAGACACTTTTAAAAAACCCCGCAACCTCTTCTTTGCGGCATGCCACCTCTCGGGGTTCCAAAACCCGTCATCGAGGTAGGCCCTCGATAGAGTGGAGGGCCAAGCCTGCGAGAGGGGAGAGTCCCGCAGACCAAGAAGCTCCGCCGCTGAGTAAGTCTTGATCATGGCAGGTGAGCACAACCATATTCTAAAGGTCCATAATAAGAGGTCCAAGGGAGAGGGCAAAGACATGGAAGATCTCAAAACGATGTTCACAGGACCAAGTCCGCTGTCCCCTCACACAGAGGTCAAGGTCCAGTTCCAAAACGACCACAATCCAGGAGGGGGGTAGATCTCACCACCCTCTCATGGTGGTTAGGTCAGCTGATCCACCCCCTCTTGTGGTGAGATGGCAGCAATGAAACAGAATGCAAGCAGCAGCGTCTGGGGGAATCGAGTCCACAAACCGCCCTCTCATGGCGGTTGGTCAGATGGTCAAGTCCCCTTGGCTGATAAAGTGCATAAATGAATGAACTCATCCCGGTTCAGCCCCCAGGGCCCCCGACACCGGACCACCCTCTCACGGTGGTTGAACTGGTGTCCCGCCCTTCGGCCCATGGGATGAAGCGATGTACCAATTTCTGAATCAGATGTAAGTTGCCATCTCCCCCCGTTAGGGAGGTCAGATGACATTAAATACAGTAAGACGTGAGTCAAAACGGGCCAACAGCTGGTCCAGGTGAATCCAGTCTTAAAGAAGAAAAGGAGGAGGATGCTGGAAAAAGAGGGAATGGGGTAAAAATGGGGCAGTTGTCTCAGGCCCCAGCCCCCGCAAAGCCAAAAGAATAGGGGGCCTCCCATAGCCTCAGTCTTAATAGTTCGCTGTTCGTTGCCCCCCCCCAGCACCAACTCTAACTCCAAGGGGGGGGGTTCCAGTGCCTCCAACCACCAGGCAGCTCTCATCACCATCTCTTCGGCTCAGCCATGGTCACCAAGTTCTTGAATCTTAGCAGTTCGTTGCTCGTTGCCCCCCCCCCAGCACCAACTCCAGTTCCGGAGGGGGGGATCTCCAGCGCCTCCAGCCACCAGATAGTTATCGCCATCGCCACGCCATTGTCACCAGCTTCACAAAAGGAACCTGGCAGCGCCCCAGAGATCTTTGGGGGTGCCCAACACATCTTGCCACCTTCGGGCAACCCCCCCGGGCTTGGAAACTTGCCACACGGCCAGAGCACCCGTCATTGACGCCGCTCCGGCATTTGGATGGCCTCCGACAGTAGGAAACACCGCCACTGCCTCTGCCCACCGCCGACCAGCTGAGAAGCTGCCGATCCCATGCTCGCATTACTCGCTGCTCTGCTCAGTCACGGAAGGGAGAGAAAAGCCTCCCCGTGCTGGCAGAGAACTCCCCTAACTGGTCCTGGGATCATAGCTCTTCAAAAGACCCCCCCAAAGGACCAAAAAATAGGTCGGCACCCCCATCCTCAAAGCGGGAACCCAGCGGGCGCCGCTGTATTGGATATGCGCAAGAGTTCTTTTGGCTATCTAGACTAACATCTCTGGCAATTGTATTCAACCTGATTTAATCAACTATCATTGAGCTTCTATCTTAACATCTGTATTTTTTCTGATAAAGATCTCTGATAAGAGACTTATTGTGTTTTAGTCCAGTCTTAGCCATGAAAGAGACAGTGACTTTCTCAGCCCAATCCACCTCACAGGGTCGTTGCTATGGCAAAATAGGAGGAGGAAGGAATGTAAGATACATTAACCACCTTGAGTTGTTTATAAAAAATAAATGTGGGATATACATTCAATAAAAAAATTGTTTTCTTCTGTTGGAAAGCAAATGTGTAACCTTTGAAATTGTGACAGCTATTAGGGTCTAGGAATATTGAACCAGGATCTTTCTTTTTTATGTTTGTTTATTAAGAGGTAAGCAATTAAGATTTGATTGTGAAGCACATGAGAAGTTGATATTATGGTACAATGTCCCTAATTTAGCTTAAGCATTACAACAAAATATTTTTCTGAAAATAGTGATGCTAAATAAGAGTTTAATAGTTTAAATTAATATTTTGACAGTTTTAAAGATTTTTGGAGATTGTAATTTCAAATACACTTGGCAATATATAAAGCTAAAACATATATTATATTCCTGTCAGAGCTGAAGAAGCAGCTTGGCAATCTGTTTCTACTAAATAACTTTTTGAAGATTTTATACCATGAGTGGCTCACTTCTTGGAGATAAGTTCTAACTTTGACTTGGCCATTCCAAAATGCTGAATTCAAATGAGAAAATCTAACCCAGTAATTCACGCAGATTTCAGACTTCTGATTAAATTGGGTATAAGCTATTAGCTTGAATTCTAACTAGAATACTCCTTGTGATACCAAAGTCTGTTTGATTTTCCTAATCAAAGTGTGTTTGATGTCATCCTAATGAATGAATTAAGAGGAAGAAAAACCAATACTGAGAACCATCCTGGAAGAGCAAAGGTAGTAATGTAATGTAGCTAAGTACAATATTTTAGATTTCTACTAGGAAATACAGAATAAGGCCTGTTAGTATTTATGTAACTTAATTATAGAGTAAGTAAGCTAGTTATTGATTTTCAAGTGAAAATCTTAGGGCGCTTTGTAAGAATAAACATACTGTCAGCAATCATAAAGTCAAAACAGTATTTGTCTTACTACTTCAATCACATGAAACAGGATGGTCTAATAACAGATAATTGAAAATATTCCTTTTCAGAGATTGAAGATTGGTTTGGGGAAGAAAACTGACTCATTTCATAAATCTGTAGACTAGTTCTTTCTATCAACTAGGTAAAAAGGGATGCATTCTTCCCATTATAGATTATATTTTTCCACAACTTGCTGCTACTCAAGTATTTCCATTGCCCAATGCTGACAGTGGATTTACTAGATCTAATGAACTATGTTTATCACACTGATAAGATTTTTCTTCAAAATGTTGCTTATGAGAATTCCTAATACTTCTAAGTTGCCTCAAAGACTTGTTTCCCAACAGCATGTGAAAGATATTTCAATATGGATATTTTTGATCATATATATGTGTGTGTGTGTGTGTGTGTGTGTGTGTGTGTGTGTGTGTGTGTGATCAAATATATATATATATATATATATATATATATATATATATATATATATATATATATATATATATATATATATATATATATATATATATTCTGTGGTTTTCGCCAGTGTTTGTATGTAGGTCTTTGGTTATTGGGGTTTTCTTTCGCGTAAAATTGGAAGTGTCTTGGCGGCGTTTCAACGAAGTCTCATTCATCATCTTCAAGCTGCTGTTTTCGGCTTCGTGCTTCTAGGGGCAATGTGTGATCGCAGCTGTTCCTTCCTTTTAACTGCTAGTGGGGGTGTGAACTGATTGGGTGGGAGTTTGACTGTGTTCTGATTGGGTGGGGTGTGTTCTGTTTGGGTGGGGGCTTGGCTGTGCTTGGGTTACTCTGAGTTGCAGGGGGATTTGAGCTAGTGAGCTGCCTTGCTGTTGTTTGGCTTCGCATTCGTGGTTGTGCCACATCTTCATGGTGGGTGTCAGTCTGCTTCATGTGTGGATTGGAGTGGTTTAAAATGGCTAATGATGCAGCTGTGGTTTGACTTCTGGTCCGTGGTCGTGCTTCATCATCGGTGTGGGTTTGAGTCTGCTTTCTGAGTGGATGTGTGGTGGTGACATCCTGTGTGGCTCTTGTGAGTATGGGTCTGGTGCCATTCCTCATGTTAGTGACTCATTTGTCAATAAGGGCGGGTTTCCAAATGGCTGGTAGGCAGGAGGTATCATCTCATTTATTCATGCTGTGTGGGCGTTTTTCTATCTCGATGGCTTCTCTGATTATTCTGTTGTTAAAATGTTCAGTTTTGGCGATAGTTCTGGTCTTTTTAAAGTCAATTTCATGTCCTGTGGCTTTAAGGTATTGGACCAGGGAAGAAGTTGGTTCTTCTTTTCTGAGTAAGTTTTTGTGTTCTTAAGTGCGTGCACTTATCCTTCTGTTGGTTTGTCCGATATATGTGGTAGGGCAGGCGGTGCATGGGATTTAATATACTCCTTGATTTTCTAACTCAATTTTGTCTTTGGGATGTCTTAGTATGGTGGATATTTTTTGGTTTATGCAGAATGCTGTCTTGATGTTGTGTTCGTGGAGGATTTTGCTGATTCTGTCTGTGGTGCCTTTTATGTATGGGAGGAGGGCTTTGCCATTTTCTTGTTCTCTGTCTTGGATTTTAGTGGGGGTTTCTTTTTGGATTAGGTTGGTAATCTTATTTTTTTGGAATCCTTTGGATGTTAGTACGTTAGTGAGAGTGTGTAGTTCAGTTTTTAGGTATTGTTCGTCAGCTAAGCATTTTGTTCTGGAGATGAGTGTCTTGGCTACGGAGTTGATCTGTCCTGGATGGTGGTGTGAGAGTGCATGCAGATAGCGGTTTGTGTGTGTTTTCTTCTGGTAGATGGTGTGTCCTAGGGAGCCATTGGATTTCCTGTAGACTAAGACATCCAGGAAGGGAAGTTGATTGTTAACTTCTGTTTCCATGGTGAACTGTATTTTGGGGTGTAGGCTGTTGAGGTGTGTGAGGAAGTTGTCCAGTTTTTTTTCCCGTGTGGCCAGATTATGAAGGTGTCATCTACATATCTGACCCAGAGTTTGGGTTTATGATCAAATTTTTCTAGAGCTTGGGTTTCAAAGTGTTCCATGTAGAGGTTTGCAATGACAGATGAGAGGGGTGATCCCATGGGTGCTCCTTCTATTTGTTTGTAGTTTTGTCCATTGTAGATGAAATATGTGTTGGATAGGCAGTGGTTGGTCAGATCTAGGATGTGCTTGGGGGGGTTATATTTGTTTTGGATAGCTGTCAAGGCTTCTTTGATTGGCACTTGGGTGAAGACATCAAAGCTCACGAGTAGGTCGCTAGGCTGTAAGTTTTGTTTCTTTATGATATCCAAAACAAATATAACCCCCCCCCCCCAAGCACATCCTAGATCTGATCAACCACTGCCTATCCAACACATACTTCATCTATAATGGACAAAAATACAAACAAACTACTGTATGTAAAGAACAAAGTATTTAATAAGGCTATTCCATTCATTCAGATCTCGGATGTCTTCTGCTTGTGTTCCCTTTATTTTTTTGAGCAGTATATATATATATGTAGGTTTTTGGTTATTCGGGTTTTCTCCCACGTAAAATTGGAAGTGTCTTGGCAACGTTTCGACGAAGTCTCATTCCTCATCTTCAGGCTGGTGTTTTCGGTTTCATGCTTCTAGGAGCAATGTGTGGTCACAGCTGTTTCTTCCTTTTAACTGCTAGTGGGGGTGTGAACTGATTGGGTGGGAGCTTGGCTGTGTTCTGATTGGGTGGAGGTGTGTTCTGATTGGTTGTGGGCTTGGCTGTGCTCTGATTGGATGGGGGGATTGGCTGTGCTCTGATTGGATGGGGTTATGTTCTGTTTGGGAGGGGGCTTGGTTGTGCTCGGGTTAGTCTGAGTTGCAGGGGGATTTGAGCTGGTGAGCTGCGTTGCTGTTGTTTGGCTCCGTGGTCGTGCCACATCTTCATCATACATACATACATACATACATACATACATACATACATACCCTGAAATAAGCGCTTGGCCTTATTGCCATGGACTCAAAAGCCTGATTGGACTTATTATCAGGGAATGTCTTATTTTGGAGAAACAGGGTATTGAAGATGTGAACAAGGCCAGAAACTATGTTCCAGAAAAATTGAGCAAAAGCAATTATATCCTATATTTCACATTTTATGGATGCAAACTTCACATAATTTGGAGCTCAGAATCAAAATAGAAACATATTCATTTTATTTTTTTAAGTATAATGTTCTTGATTTAAATAGTATTTAAGCAATGCATACAATTAGTATTTTATGTTTATTTTTAAAGCCTTCCTATATTGCACAGTAACAATAATTAATAAAGCAAAATAGAAAAAACTGTAACCTGAACATATACCAGCTTTGTAAATTTTCTGTGGAAATATGTTCAATTTTAATAGTTGCTACCATGTGCAATACTGTAATAACATAATTCTTTTCGTAAGCCTGGAATAGAAAGTTGTAGAATCTACTAGAGATGAACTGGGTAGAAGCTGAGCATATCCCCCCCTCCTTTAAAGTAATTTTTGTAGAAATATATTGACATCTCTGGTCCTGAGAGGACAGGTTAGAGAAGGTATAAAAGGTAACATTTTAGATATTTTTTGCTTTCACCTGTGCTGTATTGAGAGAACTAATACATCTTTTTTTAAAAAATGGATTTGACTTCCAATTAAGGCAGAAATGTCCAATAAAAGTCAGTACTGGCTGCATTTATTAGATAGGCATAAGCTTTTGTTTTCCTTCAGGAGGATCATTGTGACAGTTCAGAGAACATCCTGTACACTCCATCCTTTGAAGATGTTAATCCGTTTTGCTTTTATCATGCCAAAAATAATTTTTGTACAAATTAAAGATAAAACATGTACTGGCTCAAGAGCCAAGGAAAAGATGTGACTGTTAAGAAAAAGCAACAAGTTCTATGTCCCATCACCCACACTTTTAAGAAATCAATCCAAAGAACTGCACTTCACTATCTGATACATAATTGTGACAATGATTTTTTTGTGACATACCATATATAGGTTTTAAACTGAACAGTTGAAAACCAGTTTCTTAATAAGACCATTATTTCATTCACATGGCCTAGTATTGTCTTCAAGAAATATTTAATGAATCAGGTTATTACACCTACATGTTTTATTTATTTAAAATAGGGGTGTGGGAATTAGTCCTTATATGATTTGAGAACTTTAACTTCCATGTTAAAGTTAAGCATTAAGGGAGTTCAAGTTTTATTGGAGTTGAAGTCTTCAAGTCGTAAAAGGGCTATAGTTCCCCACCTCTGATTTAAAACATTTGTATAGTTCTTACCATTTTAAAAACAACAAACAAAACTCAATTCAAATAATTTAAATCCTTGATTAAAATATATATTAAAATATTAAATAAAATACACTATTAAAAAACAAAATAGTAAAAGATAGTAAAACAGTAATGTGAACTATAAATTATAGCAACATTAATGTTTTGTTTAAATGTCTTAAGAGAATAGGAATGCCTAATACCAGAGAGAACAATAAAGATGTCAACAGATGTATCTTGTTGGTGAAAGCCAGGGTGGATAAAAATTGATGATTTTTTAATCAGATTTTTTAAAATTTAAATCAGATTTTTAAAAATTGTTTTTTAAATTTATTCTAAAGATAATTTTCTATCTATCTAAAGATAGTTTTCTATTTAAGATACATTAATAATTTAGTTTATTCAGCATGAAATGGAGCTTAGTTATGTAGCATGAGGCTGTATATTCTGCAATATTGGGACTGTTGGTGACTCAACAGGGGGTCAGAGGAGGAGCCACTAACCCGCTGTTGACAGAGATGACAGTTGCTCTTTAAACGTTATGATTTAACAGTAGTAGAATTGGAAGGAACCTTGGAGGCCATCTAATCCAACCCCTACTCACACAGGAGATTTATACTAGGGATTCGAATTGCTCACCTTTCTGATCAACAAGCTCAGCGTCTTAGCCACTGAACCACCTAGCCAGTTGATTTAAATCAAGCCTTTTCACTAGTGATTTAAATTATGATTTAAATCAAATCCACCCTGGTGAGACCATCCATAAACAAGGAACTACCACTGAAAAAGCTCCCTTTACATAGTTATTTACCACACTTTAGCATGGGAGAATGCCTGGATCATGCCCTCCAAAAGTATTATGGTATAAGTACAAATATATGGGAAGAAATGTTCTGTTAGATAGTGTGATCCCAAACTATTTTAAATATGGAGCTTGAAACCAATTGGCAGTCAATGAAGGTAATAGAACTGGCATGATGTATTTGTAGTGCCTTTTCCTAGTCAGTATGTTTGACTGGGGCATTTTCTGCCAACTGAAATTTTCAAATCATAGGCAAGGATAGTTATTATATATTGCATATTGCATAGCTTCAAGAAGAGTTAATCAGAACATGGATCACTGTAGAAGGGAATCATTATCCAATCATAACTATAATTGGTGTATCAGCCTCAGCTAATGAAGATGCTTTATGCCACAGAGGCCATTTGTGCCTGAAAAATCAACAATGAATTAAGGAGTACCTCCAAGCTGTAAGTATGATCCTTTATGAGGAATACAATACTATCCAGAGTAGGTTGAATTCCACTCACCTGAGCGTATCCCATTCACTGGTAGAGCCTCTCCTTGTCTGAATTGATATTCAGTGTTTGGGCTTTTATCTAGTCCATTACTGCAGGGAGACAATGGCTCAACAATTGCACCCAAGCCAGTGAAAAGGAAAAATAGAACTTGGTGTCCAGCCCACGGATGCATTTTATTCTATATCTGTGAATAATCTTTCTTGTAGGGAAGAATTTAGAAGCTTTCCACTTAATGTGATCAACCATGAGATAAAATCATCAGGCAAATATATTGTTGGCTGAACATGACCAGCCACCTATTCAGTTAATCAAATATTAAAAACTGATGTATGGACTCGCAATATTTCCACAGACTGAATTGTCAAAACTGAACATTGTAGATGACAAAAAATGTAGTAGATTTTACCCTCAAAGCATCTAGTAAATACAGATAATCCTTACTTAGTGACTGTTTGAAATTACAACGGATCTCAAAGAAGTTACTTACAACCTGGATTCAAAGTTCCAGTGCTGTGCCTTCCTTACCTATGGTCATGTGATCACTGTTTGGGCACTCAGCAATCGATCCACATTCATAACCATGTGCAGTGTTCCACTGTCACACAATCACAATTTATGATATTTTTTGTGGGAAAACCCAGCTGTTGTGAACAATGATTGCCAGAAAAAAATATATCATAAAATTGGGTTGGTCATGTGATGACCAGCTTAATGACTGGCATGACTTATGATCATAATTTTGGGCTCAATTAAAATTCTATGTTGAAGACCACCTGTAAAGGCATTTTTTAAAAAATGGATAGATTGCTAGTTCAATAGGCAACACGCTGAGAGAGAAAAAGAGTTCTTATAAGCTGCAGCAGTTCTCCCTTCCTAATTATATGAATGACATTGGGAGTTAGAGATTCTCAGAGCAGGAATATCAATTACACCAATACCTAACAGTTTCAGTTCTAAAGTCAGAAGGTAAAATCACCTAAAAGAAATGCAGGATATAGCAAAACTATTTCTGGCATAAAAATGGCAGAAGTAGCTGTTACTTCTTCTCCATGACAATATATTTCATTTGTTTGCTTGCATGTATGTGAAAGAGGTTGAGAGATACTTAACTGTTCAGAAATACATTCCTCACTGTGAAATGTAAAATTGCTTGATCTATTCTGTCAGGACATTTCTCATTATTTTGGAACAGTTTGATTCATTTAGTTAACTTTTGTGATCTTCCATTGAACCATAATACCATATATTTTGAATAATACTTTTGGTCTTTATAATTCTTGTTTTTAAGAAAATTAAGAAACATTTTATGATTATTTTGATTAAAATGTGCATAGGCATTATAGATAAGCTTGTGAGGGGTAAAAGTTTAGTGAAACTGGGTTATCTTCCATTATTTAAGCTATGGTTGTTGTTGGTTTTTTAAGAACATCCCAGTGACTAAGAATTGGTGGGAGGATATAGAAGAAAAAGTTTACAAATTAATGTGTAAAGAAAATTGTATTCATGAGTGATACTGCACATAGATATGTCTTGCATTGTATCTTCAAGGTAATACAATTAATGAAGAAAGAAATAATTCTGAAAATAAACCTCCACTATGTGTGACAGGAGCTCAGTTTGATCCTATTTCACAGGTGAGAAATCCTTTATCTGCTGTTTTGAAAAATATGAGATTGAAGTAGGGCTAACAGGTCTGGTTTGCAAAATTACAGACAGCCGTAAATATGGCAGCAAAGAGGCATTGAAAAAGAATTTTTTGCTGTAATCTAGATATTTCAGTCCAGATAACTTATTACAAGGATTGCTGAATAGCAACATTTGCTTTTTTACTTAGTTACGGTTTTAAATATAATGTTTCTATCATAAACCACTCAGAATTAGAGAATCAACAGGCAGCTCCAGAAAATATCTGGCAACTGAACCAGAGTGCTGCCTGTAATGTGAGGTGTTGCACTGCTATTGTATGACTGTACTAAGTAATGTTATTAATAGTGTTGTGAGATTTGTTTTTAAATTGTGCATGTATTGCTATTACTATCATTTATAGTGCTTTAAAATGTTATTAGCACAGATAACATTTAATATGTAAAATCACATTTATAGATAATGTATTTATTCTGCATATTAAAATTTGTAACAGTATAAAGCCCAGTTATACGCAAGCAGTTCTGTTACTGCTAGGTTAAACAGTTTAAATATACTTTAAAGACTTGAAAATTTAATATAAATGGAAAGGGAAAGAAGACACTGAGATATTAATTATTCAGCAATATTATGATTGGTTAACTATAGTGATATCAAGAGAAATGCAAGATTCATAGTAGTAATTTATCTGATTAATACCTTCAATCTGTTAGGGTAAGCAATATGTTTAACAATGTCAACCTTGATATTTTCGTTTCAGTAGCTTCTAACTACACTAACTATATTGTTAACTGGAAAAACGAGATTATTTCTAACATCACCTGTTTCCAATGATCTCTGCTATGAGTTCTGGTAGAGTGGACATGCTTAAGATCCCTTTGGTAAAGCAATCTCATCTGGCAGCAGAAATGCTTCTTCTCTTGCAGCATCTGCCTAGTAGAACAACATCCCATCTGACATTCAGATGGCCTGACCCTGTTGGCTCTCTATAAGGCCCTCAAAACCTGGTTCTTTTCCTGGACATTGGACAAGAACATCAGATGAGCCTCTCCCAAAATGAAATATCTTCAATAAAATATGCAGTAGTTGGTCTCTGTTATTCTGTTTTTCAGTTTAGGATGTTTGTGTCTTCATTTTCATGCTTCGATCCAAGTAAAGCCTAGAGTCATTTTTGTGAAAATGATAAACATAAATATAAAATAAATACGTAAAGCAGGATTAGAATTCAAAATCTTCTGATTTCTAGTCAAGGGCAATTTTAATCTCACATCAAACTAATTGTAATTTCTAGTTTTAGAAATAATATATATTAGATAGTGAGTTTTTGTTATTTAAGCTGATTAAATTTAATAAATAAAATGGATATAAATTATTCATGATTGACATGAACTTATTACCAGTTCAAAATTCAACATTCAAGTCAAAATATTATTTTATTGTATGTATGCTATATGTTAGTGAGGAAATACAGAGGGAATAGATACCAATCAATGCCTGAATAATATTTTTCAGTCAATACAGTACAAGAATATTTATAGGCAGAAGTGCATAGACATAGAGTATTCTTCTGTTTATTAGAACAATAGACATGCTAAACCTTCTCAAAAATTGTGAGATTAGGGTTCTAGTTATATGATAAACTGTCCATTACACATTAAACATTTTACAAAAGAAGACTAGTTGCTAGATAAAATTATCAGAGACACTATTCTTAATTTATGTAGCTTATTAAACAACTGTAAAATATTTTTAAAATTAAGAGTGGCTCCATATCATTAGAATCAAATTTGACTCAAGGATATTTATCTTTAATGTTAAATTTAACATTTTATCTAGTGTAGAAAGTATTCCCACAATAATTGGGTCAAACATATTATTAAGTAGTTAATATCTGACAAAATATATCTACTTGACTGATACTGCAGTTCCTCCTTAAAAGCAATTTGTATATGCCTAGAAAAAGTATTTATGTTATTTGTTAACTGATTATGAAACAAACCATTATCATGATTAATCTGAATTCAAGAACATTAATATTTTAAATTGTTTCCTGGCATGTAATATTAATTTTTTTAAATAAAGGAACAATCTTGCCACTTCCAGTTCCTTTCCTTCTGTCTACCTCTCACAAATTTCTAATCCTCTTATTTCAAACAATTTATTCTTATTATTCCTGTCTTTCAACTTCCTATTTTCTCTCCCCTAACTTTAGACATTAGCTCGCACACTCTCCAATCTTCTCCAGTCTTTTGAATTGCCATGACCAAGTTTCTAATCGCTAATTGAAACTGAAAAATAATCCACTGATTATTCTACTCTACTTCATTCCACTCACCAAAATGTTCATTGTTCACAGAAGGCAACTATATGCTCCCTGAACCAAAAAAAAATATTCCCAGAGAGCCCTCAGGCTCAGGAATCTGTTACTAGCTTTAAAAACTGCCATTTGGAAAAACCTTTATAAATGTGCTTTAATGCTAGCGTAGAATTGAATCATATTTTATCAGGAATCTTTAGATATTCTGTATCTTTAAATCAGAATTTTCTTAAAATGATAGTTCTGTGTAGATGATCTTAAAAGCAATATAACAATGTTATCATTTTAAATATCAGTGAAAATGTGCTTTTTTGCTGATGTATATGTTTTTTTCCTCAGGTATACTGTTCTCTGGTGTTTTTCCTCAATAGTCATAGAAGATGTTCAGAAGTGGATATATATCAGTATTTAATATTTGCTCTACAAAGGGACTAATAATCATAGCATGTTGATGAGCATTCTTGTTTTATTTCATTTTATAAAAAACTATAGTAAATATTTGTATCATTTCAATGTTTACTTTACTTGAGAATAGAAAAGTTAATGGGAGATATAGTTATCAATTATTAATTATAATGCTATATATATTACTAGTAACATGTAAATGTTATAGATCTTTCAGTGCTATTTATCACAAAATATGAACACGAAGCATACTTGTATTCATGTCCTGTTTGTGGTCTTCTCATAAGTATCTGGTTAGCCATTGTGAAACAAAATTCTAGACGAGTATCTGGTTAGCCATTGTGAAACAAAATTCTAGACGAGTATCTGGTTAGCCATTGTGAAACAAAATTCTAGACAAGAACCTGGGAAATATTTCAGTGCAAATCTTTTTGTTTTTTCTTCCATTTTCCTAGGCAAATTCAGAAAACCAGTCAAAGTTGACTGAAGCAGACATTGAACTGGAGGCAAAGAAAAGTCAAAATATGGAAAGCAGTTCTGTGTTGGAATTTCCAAGTGACGTACCTTTTGCTCTTGCTCCACATATTTTGGCAGTACAGGATACCTGTAATGATTTCTCAAAACAATTGATCTCTTGTGATGTTAATGACAATTTAGCACGATTTTGGTATGATTTTACACTTGAAAATTCAGTATTATGTGAGTCTTAAACTTGGGTTACTTAGTTTAAAATTAAATCACTTGAAACAAATTATGCTAGTACCATCTGTCATGTAAATCAGTTGTTTGCATCTAACACTAGTCTGACAGAACATTACCATTTTCCATCATTGTCATGTTTCTTACATGACAATGTAAGAACAGCTAAGGTAAACATTACAAGTCAATTACAGTAAATAGGTTATAATCTGCACTCAGAGAATAATCATAGAAACTTCCAGATATTGATATTAGCTTAGTCCTTGCTTGATCATAGGAAAATCAATGTTATATTGTATTGTAATTTACAAATAATCAACTTGTACTATGATATTAATAAATTAGTTAATTTTATTATAATACCTTTTGTTGGGGAAATCACAACAAAATTTTAAAATCTAAATTTATCATTAGTGCAGAATGAATTGATATCAAATACATGAAGTTGGCTTTGGAGTTTAATTCATATTTCTTGGGACTGTATTTTTGGTTGGCTATTCATGTTCTGTATTCTAGATTTTTATGTTCAGTTTTTGTATTGCAAGTTGTAACTACTTTGTTGTAACTACTAGTTGGGATATATATATAGTCTGTCTGTCTGTGTACATATGATGGGTGCCTAGGTGTATATGCAGATGAGTACATAATATATGAGTACATAATATATGCATGTTTATAAATTTATTTACACCAGTAAAATAACAATGGATATTTAATATAGCAGTATAGCTTTTCATGAAATAATGTATGCCACACTTCTCTATCTTCATCTCCTTCTGTTATCTTATTTTCTTCATTGTTTTTAATGCAATGAAGAACAATATACAAGACATAAAAGGTAGATAAACTTGTGTAAAATATAATCATATTTTAAACAACAAATTAAATTTTAAGCAGAACCATATTATCCAGTCTTTCTATTGTATGATAAAGAAGCTAAGAATGCAAACATTCTTTCAAGCTAGCCTTTACTATTGAGTATATAATATTCTTTCCAAGCAGACATAGGAATCTTTCCTGCAATAATCCAGGCTTCATAACCCAATATTCTTCACTGATAGACAGATTCTATCAGACAGATTCTATGGAATATAAATTTAACGACACATTGAAATCGTAAACCCTTTTCCTAAATCATATTTACGAAGTTAAGACTTTTCTACCTACTGTATTTTCCTGCGTATAAGACTACTTTCTAACACACAAAAATCTTCTCAAAAGTCGGGGGTCGTCTTATACGCCGGGTCTCATTCTCCTGTAACCAGGCAGACCAGCCCATAAGGCTCTAATGAGCCTTAAATGGCTCTGAGGAGGGTCGTCTTATACGCCCAGTTGTCTTATACGCTGGAAAATACGGTATATGGGACATGTCTAAATCACTCATATTACAAATTTGTTGTATTCCTGATATTAAAAAAATATACACTCTTTTTAATTATTTATTGAGGAATCTATAAAGACATTTTTACAAATTAGTCTTCTTATATTTATAAGAAACATATTTATTTTTAAAGTTCTAAGATTATTACCTTGAAAGAATTGGAAACTCCAGTTTTGTATTCCAAATTAATTACCAATATTGATTTTTCTAATTTTTTTCAATTATTAATCTCTTAAAATATCCAGTGAAGAATCAGATTGACTCCAAAAAGAATCTTTGATAAATTAAGAAACATAATTATGGAAGAGAATTCCCACAAGCATGTACATTATATTTACACATTAAAATCTCCAGTTCATTGAAAAAATATATTGTATCAAAGTTTGCTAATCATACATGGTTCCTAATGATCTCAATAATATATGCATAATATTATGGTGCCTTTTTGTGTCCTAAATAAGCATATGGCTTAACAGAAAATAGGAAATATGAAATACGGTGAAATCTATATATCACAGAATATGTTTTGGTCAGCATCTCCTGTTTGATAACTCTTATATGAGTTTATTTACTTGATTTCTCCAAGAGAAGGCCTGATATTTTTTGTTTTCTCTAGTATGGAGAAAGAAAGAAAGTGAGGACCAATGAGAAGGAGAAAAGAAAGAATGTCTAACAGAAAATGTTCAGTCAAACATAGTCAAAATTAAAATATTATAACTATTAATCAAGCTATAAATGAGTTTTCAAAGACTTTGATTTAAGAAAAGTGGTAAACTTTATTCCAAACTATACAGATCTTTATTATTTTTCCTTCCTTGAGATCCAGTAGACCAAGATGGAAAATATATAGCTTTTGCATCTATTAAAAATAGATGCAATAATATCTTTAAAAAATCCTGCAAAATATTTGAAATTATTTGCTAAATTTACAATCATTTTTTTTCTAATTAAATCAGATTTTAAAAGATTGTGTGACTTTTGCAGCTCATTTTTTTTATTCATGAATCAAGTAAATCTTTTATAAAACTTCATAAAATAGAAATGTAATGGTTTGCAAAAGCCAGATAAGATATGGCTGTGGATTCAACAAAACCATATATCTGTACATAGTTAATAATATTGATGACTTGAAACTGGGCTTTCTCAGTCATTACATGTAAATTGTAGCACACGATACTGTAAATATTATGAGTCTTTATGAAAGCCTCAAAATCTGTCTGTTTCATAATTTAATAATTGCTAAAAGTGTTAAATGGTTTTTAATATGAGCTTTGTGTATATTGGTTAAATGCATTTAAATTATTTCATTTCTACTATAAACATCCCTGAGTCATTTTGAAATGTTGGTATAGAAATAAAATAAATAATTATAACAATAAATTTCATATATCTCTTTTTTTCTTTGTTGTGTTTTCTTTCACTTTTTTGTTAAAGCATTTTCTATGTGTTCTCTTTCTTCTTTCTTTCTCTGTATTTTTGTAAATACATGTATATGTATGTCCATATCTATTTTTGCTTTGGTTTTTGTTATTAATTAATTATGATTAATTAAAAAGCAATAAAAATAAAAACAATATTTCAGTACTATTAATATAGTAATAATAATAGCACTAGAAATAATAATAAATAGCAGATCTAGTTATAAATTTGTGCTCAAGGTAAAACAATATTTAACATTATCCAAAACTGTACTATTTTAGTTAAAGTAAAAACAATTTTGTTTTCAGAATTTTTTTCATCTATTTTAATGCTATAACTGTAGTCCATGGTTCACCTCTAGATAGAAGACAATTTGTTCATAATTGTTGTTCAAAACAGTTTAGAAAATTGCAGAATTGTATCAGTTAATAATTTGATACCCTTAGTGGAAATCATATATTTCTTCCTTTTTGTTATTCATATGGCAGATAAGAGGGCATTTTAAATAGACCAGTTATTTATACATGGAAACAAAATAAAAGAATATAGACTAGTCCTAGAATGGGGATGGAATAAGCAACTGAAGAAATCTTCAAATTTAATACCTAGAAAGAGGAAAGTGTAAGATAAATTTTTTAAAAAATCTCTGCCTTGCTTTTATTTAATATTGTGTAGAAAACTCTTGACAGACTTTCAAGATTCCGTTACTCCACTCAAAAACAATAGGAGTATTCTTAAAATCCATGCTATGACACTTTCTAGGCCTTGTCTATTGTCTGGCTGATAATTTGTTTCAATATGGTTGTTTCTGATTTCTCATTTGTAAAAGGAGAAGATAAAAATGGAACTATATGACTTGAAATTTTGTTAATGTAGCAAAAACCTCATATTCTGATCATATCTAAACCATGACATTCTAAAGCAGCATTTTTCAACCTTGTTTGCCTGAGGATGTGTGGGCTTCAACTTCCAGAATTCCCGTCAGCCATATAGGGGAATATCAACACATCTTCAAGTGGCCAAGATTGAGAAACAATGTGCATAATTTGGCCCTTCAAGTAATATTCAAGGTTCAGATATCAACCTAGTTCTGGACAACAGCTGCAGAACAATGCTGAGCCATCAAGACTGGGACAAAATAAATACTGGAGATAAAAATCCAATGTAACGGATTGTCTAAGATCACTCAGTACATAACACATAATTCACAACATTGAAAAATTATTTGCATTAATATAGCAAAAAAAAAAAAGCAAAATCTAATTTAATAACATTTGCCAGTTTAAATATGTGTCCTCTCATCAAAGGCATCCTCCAATAAAATTTAGCATTTAAATATATGTATATCTTTTCCACTTAATTGTGATGAATATACATTTGGATCTCTGGAAAGCTGTTTATTATAAGAGACTTATAATGAAGTAATATTAATGCTTCATTCTCAAATTGTGTGGGAATGGCTTAGTTTCATTCATACTGCTTCCATTATTAATTCTCATTTAAGATTTTAGATTGGATTTTTTTCATTAAAATTGTTTTATTTTTTATTAATACTTATTAAAATTCCATCAATTTTCAGAAAACATATTTGTGTTGAATATAGTAAGTTTTGTTAATATAGTTACTACAAAGGAGTTACCTACAGCACTGCTAGTAGATGTCAGGGTACAAATCCAATCAAACAAAGCCATAGCCTCTATTGCAGTCTACCTTGTGGCAGTAAGAGCAACAAAATTTCAGTATTTCACCACCTTTATTGCACTGCAGGTAATCTCATGTCAAGTTAATCAGATCAGATATCTGGCATATTCCTCTCAGCAACTCTGCAGATGAACTTCAGAGATAGTCTAAAATTCATCTGCAGAGTTGCTGAGAGGAATATGCCAAGTATCTGATGGATAAAATTCCCCAGATCTTTTAGTCCTGGAATAGGTCCTAGAGAGGCTTTGATGGCTGGGCTGGCATAGTTACCTGTGGGCTGGGCTTAATCCTGTTGGGCTGCAGAAAGTGGACATATCTGCCCTAGCTTGTTTAAGGCTGCCTGGGAAATGTAATTGGGATCATACTGGTGGCTAATTCATCCTTGAGAAAGGGAAACCCTTATTCCCTCCACAAGGGGCTGTCACTGAATTTACCCATCCTGGACAATTGTCCAGCTTCCAATCTTAAACCAATCAAGAGTGAGTAGCTTTGGATTATTGGATCTCCTGGTTTGGGCACATTTTTGATTCTGGATAGAATGTAGTATCTCAAACAGAGTTGTTGTGCAATATTAGCATTCTCTTAGCTTGATGGTTCTTGCTTAAAGAACATGTGGAAGCCATGGCTAGGAGAGCCTTTGCATAATTTTGTGTCAGTTACAGCTCTTCCTGACTGGGAAGCTCTTTCATGGTCATTCGTGATTTTCCAAATTGAATTGCTGTAACATTCTCTACATAGAACTGCCCTTGAAGGACTTTAAAAAGTCCAACTGGTACAGAACATGACAGCATGAGCAGTTAAAGGAACCAGTTATCTAGGATATGAGACACCACTGCTACATGAGCTGCTTTAGCTTCCAATTTGCTTGCAGCTACAATTCAAGGTGCTGGTACTCATGAAGCTCGGTTAATTACAGCACCTCTTCATGGTTGTTTCCACCTATCCTATCTGATTGGCAAGAGGGGAATGTTGCAGATACTATTAGCGAAGGAATATTGCTGGCACACCTTCCCTCCAGAGATTAAGTTGGCTGCAATCCTGCTAGCTTCTGTATGGCCTTGAAGCCTGGTTCTGTCCTTGACCTTGGAACCCAGGATGTATCGTGGAATCTGTTTTCTGACTGTGCTGTAGGCTTTTTATAATGCTCTAGCTGCTGCGTGTTTTATTTCTCATTTTATTTTTATAATTATGTATATTTATAGTTCTGTATTATTTTTATAGTGAACCACCAAAATCATGAACTCAGATGAGCAATTATAGAAATCAGTTTATTTGATTGATTAATTAATAATCTTGATAGATTTTGAAGCTCATATTTTCAGTGCAATTAGAGGGCAGATATACATAATACGTATTGGAAAAGGCTAGATTTTTAATAGGTAGAATATACTGTATTTTTTGGAGTATAAGATGCACTCCCCACTCCCAAAAGTGGGTGGAAATGTCTGTGTGTCTTATACAGTGAATGTTGCCAAAGCCCCACCTATCCCCTGGCCCCCATCCTTTGGCCGTTTTCAGCCTCTGCACACCTGTTTTAGACTCATTCCAGGCAATGGAGTGCCACATTACATCACTGCCGATTGTCGCCTCTTTGCGTGCATTTTTGGCCTCCACGCTTTGCGTTTTCAGCTGGTTCCAAGTGGTGGGGATTGCTGCCACCGCCAATCCCCGCCACTTGGAACTGGCTGAAAACACAATGCATGGAGACAAAAAATGCAACATGCGGAGGCAGTGATGGACTATGGCATTCCTGCAGCCTGGAATAGCTAATTGGTGGTATTCCGGGAGGCCGATCCAAACGCCAATCAGCTGCTTAGGCTGAATCAGGCTGCAAAACATGCTGAGGCTGTTTGCTGCAAGGACACTAGCCAGATGAATATCGATGGATGCTGGTAGGCAGGGGCAGAAAATTCTTTTTCTTGTTTTCCTCCCCAAAAACTAATGTGCATCTTATACTCGGGAGAGTCTTATATTCCAAAAAATATGGCATATAAGGGAATCTGCATATATTAAAGCCCCCCTCATTTGTGATCTTATTCAGGAGGGGGTGCAGACCTGGCGGGTATTACGGAGACCTGGTTGGGCCAGGAGGGGGAAGCCCCCCTTGCTGATATATGCCCACCCGGTTTCCGTGCATTTCATCAGCCAAGGCCACAGGGGAGGGGAGGGGGTGTGGCGGTTGTCATTAACAAGGGTCTTGGTCCAAGGGAGGCCACTGTTCCTCAGACGGCCGGATGTGAGTCCCGCCTTGTGAAATGGGATCATATAGTGCAGTTGGGCCTGCTAGTCACGTACCTGGCTCCCTGCCACGTGGCAGCGGCCCTGCCTGAGCTGCTCGATGTTATAGCTGCGGTGGTGGTTGATACCCCCAGGCTTATGGTCATGGGGGATTTTAACCCACCATCGGTCGGCGAGACGTCTGAGACGGCTCGGGAGTTCATGGCTTCCATGACGGCCATGGACCTGACCCAGTTAATTTATGGCCCTACTCACATGGGGGGAAACACACTGGACCTGGTTTTTGTCTCTGGACAGTGGTTGAGTGGTCTCGAGATAGGGGATATAGCGATAGAACCCTTGTCATGGTCAGATCACTCCCTCTTTCGCCTGGACTTTCGAACCGCCACACCCCATCGCAGGGAGGCGGAACCGATGAGATGGTTCCGCCCCAGGCGCCTGATGGTTCCTGATAAGTTCCAGACGGAGCTTGGGCCATTTCTGAGTCTCTGGCACATGGCTCAGCTGAGGACTTAGTAGCCGCCTGGGATAGGGCGGCTACTGGGGCTTTGGACCAAGTCGTACCTTTGCGGCCTCTGACCCGGCGCCGATCTCACCTGGCTCCTTGGTATACTGAGGAGCTGAGGTAGATGAAGCGCCAGAAGACGCCTAGAGAGCAGTTGGGGGGTAGTCGTTCTGAATCCGACCGGACACTGGTAAGATCTCATATTAAGAATTACCTAGTGGCGATAAAAGCGGAGAAGATAAATTACTTTTCCGCTCTTATTGCGTCATCAGATAATCACCCAGCCGCCCTGTTTAGGGTGACCCGCTCCCTGCTCCATCAGGGGGTGCAGGAAGACCCCTTGGAGGGTAGAGCTGAGGACTTTGTACAGTATCTGTATGACAAAATCGCTCAGATTCGGGAACAGCTGTACTCTGACTGGGTAGATCCAAGGGAGATGACGGGGGCAGATCTTGAGAATATTATATGGGAAGAGTTTGATTCTGTGCCTCCTGAGAGCGTGGACAGGATACTGAGCAGACTGAGCACGGCCACATGTTTATTGGACCCATGTCCCTCCTGGTTGGTGCTGGCCTCCCGGGAGGATATGCGAGGCTGGCTCCAGGGGATTATAAATGCCTCCTTGAGTGAGGGTGTCTTCCCCGCCGCCTTGAAAGAAGAGGTGGTGAGGCCCCTCCTCAAGAAGCCTTCCCTGGACCCGGCAATGTTGGTAAACTACCGTCCCGTCTCCAACCTTCGCTTTGTTGCGAAGGTTGTTGAGAGTGTGGTTGCGCAGCAGCTGCCTCAGTACCTGGATGAATCGACCTATCTAGATCCGTTCCAGTCGAGCTTCAGACCCGGGTACAGCACGGAGACGACATTGGTCGCATTGGTGGATGATCTCTGGAGGGCTCGGGACGGGCTGCTCCTCTGTCCTGGTCCTATTAGACCTCTCAGCAGCTTTTGATACCATCGACCATGGTATCATGCTGCGCTGGTTGGAAGGGTTAGGGGTGGGGGGCACCGTTTTATGGTGGTTCTCCTCCTTTCTCTCCGACCGGTCGCAGTCTGTGTTGACAGGGGGCAGAGGTCGACCCCGAGGCCCCTTGTATGTGGGGTGCCTCAGGGATTGGTCCTCCCACCCCTTCTGTTCAACATTTATGTGAAGCCGCTGGGCAAGATCATCCGTGGTTTTGGGGTGAAGTACCATCAGTACGCTGATGACACTCAGCTGTACATCTCCACCCCAGACCACCCAATGATGCCCTCAAAGTGATGTCCTGGTGCCTAGAGGCCGTACGGATCTGGATGGGGAGAAACAGACTCAGGCTCAACCCATCCAAGACCGAGTGGCTGTGGTTTCCGATGTCCCGATATAGTCAGCTGGCGCCATCTCTGACTATGGGGGGGCGAGTCACTCATGGCCTTGTCACCTCACACCTGGACTACTGTAATGCTCTCTACATGAGGCTCCCCTTGAGGAGCACCCGGAGGCTCCAACTGGTCCAGAATGTGGCCGCGCGGATGGTGGCAGGAGCAACGTGGCACTCCCATGTGACCCCCTCCTGCGTGAACTGCACTGGCTCCCGGTGGTCTTCCGGGTGCGTTTCAAGGTTTTGGTTACCACCTTTAGAGCACTCCATGGCTTAGGACCAGGGTACTTACGAGACCTCCTTCTGCCACCGATAGCCTCTCACCGCTGAGTCCGCTCCCATAGAGAGGGGCTCCTCAGGGTGCTGTCAGCCAGTGTTGACTGGCGGCCCCCAGGGGGAGAGCCTTCTCTGTGGGGGCACCTGCCATCTGGAATGAGTTTCCCCCCGGAGATACGGAGGATTCAGGACTTACGCACTTTCCACCGCACCCTAAAAACGCTTCTATTCCAACAGGCAGGTCTGGCCTAACTCTCCCTTTTAAATTGGTTTTAAATTGGGTTTTTAAATGTTTATATAAATTGATGGTTTTAAATTTTCGAGCCTAAATTTAATCTTTTTAAATAGTTTTTTAACTTTGGTATGTAAATTGTATTTTATTTTGGCTGTTCACCGCCCTGAGTCCTTCTGGGAGTAGGGCGGTATACAAATTTAAACAATAAATAAATAAAATAAATAAATATACTTGTCAGACAGAAATCATATAAGACTTCTGAACTATTATGTTTAATCCCCCTAAAAGTAAGCATTGCAAGAGCAAGTTAATGTTAATCAGGAATAGACTAGCTTGTCATTGCTATACAGGTAGTTCCCCCATTTATGATCATAATTGAACCCAAAACTTCTATTGCTAGGTGAGACAGTTGTTAAGTGAATTTGGCCCCATTCTATGAACTTTCTTACCACAGTTGTTAAGTGAGTCATTGCAGTTAAGTTAATAACACAGTTGTTAGTGATTCTAGCTTCCCCAAAGACTTTGCTTGTCAGAAGGTTGCAAAAGGTGATCACATGACTCCAGGACACTGCAACTGTCATAAACATGAGCCAGTTGTCAAGCACTTGAATTTAGATCACATGACCATGGGGCTGTGCAACAGCTATAAGTGTGAACAACAGGCCTAAGTCATTTCAGTGCCATTGTAACTTTGAACTGTCAATAAACGAAAGGTTGTAAGTCGCGGAATAGCTGTATATTTCTAGACATTAGAGCCAGATTCTAAAAATATTTAATAAATGCATAACTCTTATATCCTTTCAACCTGGAAATATGTGCCCGCTTACCATCATCAACTCTTCAAGCATATGATTGCTATACAGAAATTAAAGCTCCTGAACAGAACTTGAGACTAGCCTTACCAATTGATATCAGGATTGACATTTGATACATCTGTGACTGCATGTATATAGCTAGATTGACACTATTGGTGGTATAAGTGTATAACCTGGGTCTAAAAGATTCGAACATTACTTGTTAACCACTTATTAAGGGTAGAAGTTTGTTTTGGGATGTCTTACCTCTCATTTGCCCTGGTATCTTTTTTTTTGTGTTTTACAAACACAAATGTTTCCACTCCCCCCCCCTTCCCCTCCCTAACCCTCCCTGACCCTCCCCTCCCCCCCATGACTTCCCAGGGTGAAATCCAAATCATAACATATCATACAGTACCCCCCAGCTATTCTACCCTCTGTCTATACTATAAATTTCTACATAACATTCAGCTAAAAGCTATCTGATACTTCCTTGTCTGATATTTATTCTGCACATAATCTATCCATTTCTTCCATTCCCACATAAAAGTTTCTTGAGTCCGGTGTTTTAAATATGCTGATATCTTCACCATTTCTGCAAAACTGAGTCTATTCTTCAATAGTAGGCATAACATCTTTTTTCCAATGTTGACCAATCAGTAACCTAGCTGCTATAACCATATATAATATCAATTTTGTTTCAGTCAATGAAAAATCCTTAACTATGCCCAGCAAAAACAATTGGGGAGAAAATTGGAGTTTTTTCTTCAAAACATTTTGCATAACCCACCAAATTTTAATCCAAAAAGCCTTCACTTTCTTGCAAGTCCATCATATATGATAATATGTAGCATCTAAGCAATCACATCTCCAACATTTTGGCTGAACATTAGGATACATGCACGACAATTTCTTAGGATCTAAATGCCATCTATAAAACATTTTATAGAAATTTTCCCTCAGGTTTTGTGACTGTGTAAATTTAACGTTCTGTACCCATATTTTTTCCCATGTTTCCATCATAACTGGTTCTGCAAAGTTTTGCGCCCATTTTATCATACAATCTTTAATCAGTTCATTTTCAGAATCTCTTAGCAAAATGTTATAAACCCTCTTGATATGCATTGGGCCTTTCTCTTTTATCTGTCTTACCAATTCCTCTTCATACAACATTAAACCAGTTTTTTGATCTTCCCTCCATCTCAATTGAAGTTGATTATTCTGTAACCAAGTTAAATTAATCCATTCTTCCAACAGTGTATTTAGTGTCTTTAATTGCCATCTACCTGATTAAAAAGTACCTCTTCATATAAAATCCCCCCGAGTGACTTTATATTTATATTGCATGTAATATGACCAAGATCCAACCACAAAGGTATTTTGTAATCCAATTTAAGATGGTGCTTCTTCCATACTCTCATCAAAGAGTTTCTGAATATATGGCTCTTGAATACTTTATCAACTTTATTTTCGTAGAATAAATATGCATGCCAACCAAATTCCAAATTGTGGCCTTCTATATTCAATATTCCAGTCTTTGCCACTCCAAACCAATCACTTGCTTGTGTCAATGCCGCTGCTTCATAATACAATCGTAGGTTTGGAAGTTTAAGGCCACCCCTTTCACGAACATCCTGCATAATTTTCAGTTTAACTCTTGGCTTTTTCTCATTCCAAACAAACTTATTCACTCCTTTTTGCCATTTCATCAAGTGTTTATCACTTTTAAGCACCAGAATCATTTGTAACAAGAATAAAAATCTAGGTAGAACATTCATCTTAACTGCTGCTATTCTTTCAAGTAAAGATAGCTGCAGCTTTTTCCAAGTTTCCATGTCTTTTTGCACCTTTCGCCACAAGACCTATTTGCCCTGGTATCTTGATAAATTAAAAAAAAATGGGGGACATAAGAGACAGAATGTAATACAGTACATACTCAGTGTTCACTTGTAAAGAGAGACTTGTTCTCCTAGGTTGGGTATGTCTTGATATACTCTATATGTGAGTGGTTGCTGAAAAACAGAAATGATTTTATTCAGAGAGATAATGGAACAATATGAGTGAAGAACAGTGAAATATGCTGGGCAATAGCAGCAGTGGGAATTCTCTTCCCCCATCTTTGTGCTTCAACCAACATTCCAGTGATGACAACACTGTTGGAAGAAAAAAGACTGATGCCAAGAATTAATCCTTTCCAAATTCATTCATTTGTAAATAGTTATAGTCAGCTTCCAAGCACAGAAGGAAAAAAAAACTTAGCTTTCAGTTCATAGACTTAACAGACCCAATCTTCCCTCGCCTCCCAAAAGTCTATTAAATCAAACTTTATAGCATTCATTGGGTTTTTTAATTATTGGTTGCAAATTAACCTTATATTTTCCTCTGTTTCATTTATTTTTAAATGCTATCTCAGTTCTCTGCCATATTAATACTTTCACATGACAGAGCATTCTTATAAGATTTGCTGGTGGGCATCAGGAAGCCCCTTCCTCCTCCATCACTACCAGATCCTTCCTTCCAAATGATATTCTAAGAAATTGGTTGGCCTTCCTTATAACTATAGAGACTAGTCCTGTAGCCTTTTCACCTACAAATTCCAACTACACAGAAAATGCATGGGGTTTCCCACCTTTCCCTCCTGAACCAGGACCATCTCCCATCCCTTCTGTAATCTCTGTACTATAATGGAAGAATGAATCAAAGATGAAATGTATTTTGGATTCTTAGCACTTATTGAAAGGACTTCCAAAGATTCTTGAGAGACAACAGATGGTTGCATGCATTATAAATATTATAACAGTTCATCTGCAAGAATGTCAAAAGACTAGAATACATGACTGGCCATGCAGTCAGGTTTCTGCATCTGCCCACAGTTCTGTCTCAGGGATAGAGCAGACTTGCTAGGGAAAAAGAGTACAACTAACAAGCAGAAAACCTAAAGATGAAAGGGAGAGTTCTAGAATGTGAGACGATGTATAAGAAATAGAAATTCCACCTTCCCTCTGCGTCTTTGGACAAGAGAAAGGAGGAATGGAAAGCCTGTAACAAAAGGAGATCTTTTTTTTTTTTATTGAAAAAGTTTTACATTACATTTTATAATGTATAAACCCCCCCTTCCCCCTCCCTCTCCCACCCCCCCACCCTATCCCCTTTATCCCTCCCCCCCTCCCTTGACTTCCGCTATTTGACAAACATTAACCTTAACATATTCAACATTCTTTAAAGGTGAGATCCCTTTAAATAAGAAAATAACTATTAACAATTCACTAACATTACACGTATTTAAAAATCTAAAAATATAGATTAATTAGATTAAGACAATTTAGTTAATTAGACTTAATACATTTAAAGTTTGATCTATACATCAATTATATACTCTTCACTTTAGTAATGATAATTAACCATATAATTATACCTTTCATAACATTTGATAACCTACTTAGTATCAAAAAGGAAAAAAAAATAATTTTTTAATACATTCTCTTTAAATTTTATTCTATACATCAGTTATATACTCTTCACTTTAGTAATAATAATAAACCATATAACTATCCATACAGTTACTTAAATGCATTCTAATTCTAATTCAACTGAGCACTAATTGAAACTTCTTGCTTTGGTATTTATTCTTCATATAATCTACCCATTTCCTCCATTCCTTAACAAAAACTTCATGGGTCCTTTCCTTTAGGTATGCAGAAATTTTTGCCATCTCTGCAAAATTGGACATCTTCAATATCCATTCCTCTATAGTAGGCACTTTATCTTTCTTCCAATATTGACCTATCAGTAGTCTGGCTGCAGTAATCATATACAATATTAATCTAGTATCAATTACTGAACAGCCCTTAACTATTCCCAGCAAGAAAAACTGAGGAGAAAACTCCAACTTCTTCTTCAGAATGTTCTGCATTACCCACCAAAGTTTAATCCAGAATGGTTTCAACTTCCTACATGTCCACCAAATATGAAAATATGTTGCATCCAAACAATCACACCTCCAACATTTAGGTTGAACATTTGGATACATACGTGATAGCTTTTTTGGGTCTAAATGCCATCTATAAAACATTTTATAAAAATTCTCCCTCAAGTTCTGTGCTTGTGTAAATTTAACATTCTGGACCCAAATCTTTTCCCATGTTTCTAACATTACTGGTTGATCAAAATTCTGTGCCCATTTTATCATACAGTCTTTAACTAATTCCCCCTCTGAGTCTCTCTCTAACAATAAATTGTACACTCGTTTAATATGCATCGGTCCTTTACATTTTATCTGAGTCACCAAATCTTCTTCATGTAGCATTAATCCAATTTTCTGATCTTCTCTCCATCTTGCTTGAAGTTGAAAGTACTGCAACCAAGTTAGATTCACTCCATCTTCCAACAGAGTATTCCAAGACTTCAAACACCAACTGCCCCCATCAACAAAAGGAGATCTTGTCTGCTCTAAATGAAGAAGAAATAGAAGGAGAAGTACTCATACCTGTCAGGCTTCTGCCAGGTGATAATACAAAACCAAAAAGGTTCAAGAATGTATTTCCAAGGGTACAAGAATCAGATAAATAAATATATTGTTGAAAAACTATATTGTTGAAAAACTATGAAGTCATTTCTATATATCATATGTGAGCCCTATTAGAATGAAATCAAGGTTTAAAATTATATTTCTCCATGCAACTGATGCAGTTGAGCTAGATGACCTTCTCTTTTGAACAAGAGAATATTAATATATTGCTGTCCAACTCCATAGCAACTCTCAGGTTTTCATCTGTCTCTTTTGTTTTGGTAATAGACAGATCTGGTGTCAGATTGGTTTGTTGTTTTAAACAAACCAATCTGGTTTAGAATTAGTTCTCACATAATCAGAAAGAGGGAGGAGCAGAATAATTTAATAACTCCAGGAAGGAAGTAATAATTTAATAACTCAGAGAGAGAAGGGAAAGAGAAAATAGGGAAGGAGATAATACAAAGGCTGAACCTGATAAAGTGGAACTAACAGTTCCCAGGTTAAAGAGAAATGTTACCTAAATATATGAATTGCTACCAGGAAAAATGCTAAGTATTTGTATTACTGCAATATGAACTCCTGTTTCAGTTTGATGTTTCACTATTGTTCTCCCTGCTGCACAGTTTTAAGAGCTTGTTAACTGAAATTGATTTCCGGGTACAATTCAAGCTGCTGATTGAAACACTTGATATTCTATCTGGCTCCAGGCTTGGTTATCTTAAGGACTACCTTCTGAATCCATTTGCCTGCTTGATCAGATTCAACACCCCCAAGTATCCTATCTAACCAAGAATGCATTCGATGGGACCGATGAATCAGACACTTTCAATTGCTGCCCCATGCTGTGGAACCTCCTTCCTACAGAGATCCAGACAAACTCTTTCAGGGTTTCAGGACAACAGTTAAGCTATCTGGTCCTTAAAAAAGGCATGTGCTGTATGTATTTTTCTTTTAATCCTCTATGATGCCATTAAGGTTTTTATGGGTTTATTTTTAACTGAAGAGTTTTTTTTTTAAATAATGCTTCTGATTGTCAGACATTCATAGGTTTTGGACTACCATGCAGATTTAGTAATTTAAAAATTTGGAAAGGCAGAAAGAAAAGGTCAAAAGTTTAAATTCTGGATGATGGCTCTACATTTTTGAAGCATTGTTCTATGAAGAGATGAATCAGAAAGTTTTCAGGCTGCATAGGTATGATTACATTTGGCAGAAATCAAACATTCCACAATTAGAATTTATACCAGCTGACAAGTTTGGGAATGGTACTGTCATGAATTGTGGATGTTTTGTTGATTCAACTGAAGTAACCATGAGTTCTGTTTTGTGCCAATGTCTACAGAAAAAAATAAATCTATAGGATTGATCACCTAAGACTGAAACACAAGTAGATTGTTTACCAATGCAATGATTGCAAACAGATAAACAAATACATGAATGAATAGATGAGAAAAAAAAATTCAGTTCTTTGAAATGGCCAAGTCAAAGTCTAGACTTAAAGGCCACAAAAATGTTATGGTAGGATCTGAAACAAGCAGCTCATGATGGAAAAATAATTCTAATTCACACTGTTGGGAATTTGTCTTGGAAGACTGGGCCACAATTTCTACAGAGCATCCACCAATTCCAGTACAGAAAACATTTGGCTATAGTTATTGCAGTAGCAATTGCAAATGAAAAAGCATTAAACTTTTAATATTATTTGTTCCCTCTAACTCCTTTATATAATAAGAAGACTCATATGAAACCAATTCAGCAGTGCTTGCATATCTTCAGCAGTGATTTTATTATCACTGCTGAAGATATGCAAACATTTAAAAATCTAAAAGAGGCAAAAATGTCTTCACAGATCTCTGTATGTTGGACGCAGCTGCAAAAGATGAAAAATTTCTTCATCTAGTTTACTACTTTGTCTTCTCAATATATTTATACTTCTCTCCACCAGATTTAGAAAAAAACACTCAGATCTCTAAATTAATGGAGTGTGCTCAGAAGGTATGACCTTTTTATCTTATGAAGAGATTCATGCTTTGTTAACACCAGCTAACTTTTTCCTGAGATACCAAAGAACAATGTTTCTGAGATGTAACAAACTAATACTACTAGTTCTATTACTAGTTCTATTCTCTTTAGAAACTATACCAAGTATCTTAAATGCTTCACCCTCTATTAAGCTTTTTATAAAGTTCTTCTTTTTTGTGTGTGTGTATTTCATTTCTGATTTTGAAAGTTAAACGAAGTTATTTGTTTGGATGGAAGATCACTAGAAAAGCTAAACATTTCAGACTAAGTTGAAGAAGTGGGGAAAAATATTGTCTCCCGTATTGTTGCCTTGAAAATTACATGTTGTCATCAGGATTCAGACTTGAAGAAGACTTTACCTGTGTTTGATTATAGCAGAAGGTATCCAAAAAAATCAATACTTTCAGTAGCTGATCTTGTCGTTTCAATTAATTTTACGATTTCATTTCAAATGAAACTAAATATGATTTGATTTAGTGGAATCATTCTTAGAATAATTATTTGAGAGAATTTTTTCTGTATTAGAACATTGTCAATATTTTCTAATTTGAATCCTTATACCTCCATTCTTCATAGTTGCAGATATGAGAACACATTTTCTAATCTTCCATTCAGTTGTGTCTTCTGTGACTATCTAGATAAGTCCTTGCAGTATTCTCTGCAAGGTTTCTGAGTAGTAGTTGCCTCTTTACTAGGGCTCAAAGAAAGTGATTAGCCCAAGGTCACCCAGCTGCCTTTACGCCCAAGGCAGGACTAGAACACATGATCAGTTTCTAGCCTGATGCCTTAACCACTACATCAAACTGTTTCTGATGAGAATGTATACACTATGCCATAAAGACATAGTGAAATTCGCAGCAATGCCTGTTTTTAGCATAACCAACATTTTAAAATAAATGTCAAATATAAAAATTGAATGTGAGTTTAAAAAATGGAGAAGAATCTGACTTTAATTTTTGCACTGTTGCCAAAACGTTACTTACTAGATGTGTTTTGTTTGTTGGATAGTTTTGATACTCTCTTAAATCAAGTGGCAAAGCCACCACCCACTCAAAAGAAGAAGTAGCTGAAACCTTGACAGATGTCTTTATGTTCATGGTTGCATGTATTTGCTTGGGGTAATTAGTATGTGCATAAAAAATACACACTATATTAGTAGATTCAGTACTTCCCGTTCAAATACTGTGCTTCTTTGTAGAAATGAAAGCAAATCTGAGTTTATCTGAATTTAGATTATGCAGTGCAATATTTCAGAGTATGCAAAACAGGAAGGGAATAGGTTGAAATTTGCTCTTCTCCTAGTTCAATATTTCCTGAAAGATTTAAAGGACAAAATGGTGAAAGCATAATTATTTATTTTTCATGTTTATTTGGCATTGCCACAAAGAGTATGGCAATGCCAATTATCAGTTTTCCTTTGCAAAACTGATAATTGAAAATCATTTCTTTTGTGAAAATATTTATAATATGAAAAAATGTCCCAAGTATGCCAAACTATACTGTTTGAAAATAAAACAATTTTAAAAAATCTGCAGTCGTTATAAAAACAACAACAATCACAAATCCAAACAAACCCAAATGCCAGTGGGATAGAAACTAGAAAAAAATCTTAAAATACCCTTTAGAATGATTTCTGTATGTGTAAATGTATAGTGTGGTTATGAAAAGGAAATGGGTGGTTTAATGACAAATATATGGTTAGGGTTTTGTTCTGTTTTCAATGCTCATAAATAGCTTTTCACATTTTTTTGCTTACATGTGTTTTTATTCCAGTTTCGGTTCCATGTATTCTTGATTCTGACCCATGGTATTTAGCAAGCAACAGAAACTTGCTATCCATGGAGCCAAATGGGAACCTCAGGTAGAAGGGATAAGGTAAGCCCCATGCTTTTTCTTAGGAAACAGCTGCTCTCAGTCAAGAAGACAATAAGATCACATGTTGGTCTGGATTATTTTTTTCCAACAGATCTGTCTGAGGAAAAGCTGAAATATTTGGGGATTGTAGCGTTTTATTTTGAAGTGATTGTAGCATTAGCAATAGCACAGGGCTTTACAGCCCTCTCTAAGCAGTTTATAGAGTCAGCATATTACCCCCAATAATCTGGGTCCTCATTTTACCAACCTCAGAAGATGAAAGGATGAATCAACTCTGAATTGGTGAGAATCAAACTAGTGAACTAGTGAGCCATCAGTCAGCAGAAGTAGCTTGAAATACTGCATACTAACCACTGCACCACCATGGCGTATCACTTAAATGGCTAAATTATGATAGAAATATAAATATTATTGTATAGCATAGATAAGATTGGAAGATATTTATAATCCTTGTAATACTAGAAATTAAAGGCATTCACAATTAAATTGGTAAGCACAGGATTCAAAACAGGCAAAGTAAATTCTTCACACCACCGTCAGTTTATCATAGAGATTGGCAACATGATAACACCAAGATATAGCAAATCTTTGACATTTTTATGAAATATCTTTGCAAAATCCATCAACCTTGTGAAATTTCTGACTGACCTTCAATAGAACGTTGTTTGTATTTAATTTATGGAATTTTTTATTACCATCAGATACATTGATGGCTTATGGATTAGATGGGTTTCAAAAGGCGTTAGGGAAATTATTAAAGGTTATGAACATCTCTGGTAATTATAATGTTGTCTCAAGTATCATGAATAGGATACCCTAGAGCAGGGGTATCAAATTTGTGGTGGCGTCACATGATGTATCACAACTTTTCCCCCCTTCACTAAACTGGGCATGTGCATGGCCAGCATATGACGCAAGTTTGACACCCCTGTCCTAGAGTATTAGGTGGGGTAATAATTACTGATGAGGCTCTTTAAAAGTATCTGACTGGTCATTGTGAACTTGGAAGTAGAATTAGATCAGTAGAATTGCAGTAGAATAAATGAAACATATGGAACCTATAGTGGTGTGCCATGATACTTACCGTAATTAACCAGTTGTTTCTATTTGAAGCTGCTGTTCAGATCTGTCTATAACCCTAATTGTCCAAATACCCTGATAATGGTATCAAGTTACATTAATAGCATTATAGCTACCTTTGGCATGATTTTGAAGACAGAAGGTCAGAATAGTTAATAATGATTAGCAAAAGATTAGCAGGCAACAGGCAAGGATTCTAAGATTTCACAAATGAAAATAGTTACCTTATTTTACCAAAGAATCCATTAGTTCCTCTCCTTCATCTATGTGCTTTGTCATCTGTGCTAAATACTGTTGCAAAATCAGTCTCATGTTTAAAATATTATGATGTCTCTTTTCTCTATATTATGAATCACTTCCCCCTTAGTCAATTTACGGTATTTTTTGCACTATAAGATGCTCTGGACTATTAGAAGAGGAAAATAAGATTTGCCTCCTGGAATATTGTTGATCAGCTGTTCTAGATGGCAGGGATCGGTGTTGCTGCCTATCACTGCCCGTTTGCCTCCCGTTCGCCACCGCTGCTTGTCATCGCTTGCCCCTGCCTGTTCGCCACCACCAGGTGGTGATAGGCAACAGGTGGCGATCCCTGTCGCCTAGAACAGCTGATCGGCAGTATTTCAGGAGGCAAATCCAATCGCCAGTCAGCTGCTTGGCAGCAAAGGCTCCAGCATTGCCTGCCACCGGTGGCAGTAAATGCTGCTATCGTACCAACTCTCCTCCCCCACCGCAATATTTGCTCTATAAGACCCACAGACATTTCCACCCACTTTTGGGGGAGGGGTGCGTCTTATAGTGCGAAAATATGGTATATAATTGTCCCCAGGAGTCAACATTTTATGTAGTATCATGACTGGATCGGATGGAAATTATATTCAATGCAGCTGAAATATTTAGGCTGAGAGCAAAAATATAAAAGAATGTTAAAAAATTGATGTTAAAATGAAATGGTAGGATGAATTGCACATACTCTTTTAAAAATATATGTTAGGCGCATTTGTGCTACTGGGCATTTAGCATATTTTATTTTTATTTTTTTAGGAAATTTATTTTAGGAAATTTATATTGCCACCTATTTGCACATAGCGACTCAGGGCAGTTTACAGAAATATAAAAACCTCATATATAAAGCAATAAAACTAATAAAAGAGAATAATCATATAATAAAATAATATAATAAAATAATAAAATAATAAAATAACCCCTAACCTCCCATCCTGGTGACAACACAAGAGCCATTTAATGGGCTTCATCCTAATCTGTGTTCCCCAAACTCACTGGCAGAATCAAGTCTTCAGTGCCTTCTGGAAGAGTGTTAGAGTGTGGGCCATTCTAATCTCTGGGGGAATTCCAGAGAGAGGGAGTCACCACAGAGAAGGCCCTTCTTCTGAGTCCCACCAGATGTATCTCCCTAGGGGATGGGACCCACAATATTCCTTGCCTCCCATCTCTTGTGGGTCAGGTAAATGTAACCAGCAAGAGATGGTCCCTCAGATAACCTGGTCCCAAGCCATGAAGGGTTTTAAAGGTAACAACCAGCACTTGACTATACCTGGAAGCAAATCGGCAACCAATACAGCTTGCACAGGAGAGATGATACACGTGCACACCAAGGTCTGCACAAAACCATGCGGGCTGCTGCATTTTGCACCAACTGGACATTCTGGATGCTCTTCAAGGGCAGCCCCACGTAGAACACATTGCAATAGTCAAGACGGGAAGTGACTAGGGCATGAGTGACTGTGAGTAGGGATTGTTGGAAATGGTGTAACTGGCACAGAACCTGCAGCTGCGCAAAGGCCCTCCTGGCCAAGACTGCCACCTGCTCTTTGAGCAGAAGTCATAAGTCCAGGAGAACCCCCAGATTACACACAGAGTCTTCTTTGGGTAGTGCCACCCCATCCAAGATCAAAGGTGGCAATTTTCCCTGAGCCAAAGAATCCCAAACCCAGAGCCACTTGGTCTTGTCAACCCATTGCTCGTCATCCAGCCCCTAAAAGCCTTGAGGGACTGCGAGAGGGAGGACACGGCATCGCTTAACTCACCATGGGCTGAGACATACAGCTAGGTATTATCAGCATACTGATGAGTGGAGAGAGTACTGAGCCCTGCTGAAGGAAGTGAACCAGAGTAGCACAGGGCCTCCCACTCCCATTCCCCAAAGCTGCTCCAGAAGAATACCATGGTTGATGGTATTGAAAGCTGCCTAGAGGTCAAGTAGAGCAAGGATGAATACCCTATCCCTATCCTGCTCCCCCAGAGATCATCCAAAACCATGACCAATGCTGTTTCTGTCCCATATATAGGCCTGAATCCGACTGATAGAAATCTAGATAATCCGTTTCATCCAGAAACCTCTGGAGCTGCCGTGTAACCACCTTCTCAATCACCTTCCCCAAAAAGGGAAAATTGGAGACAGGTCAGAAATTACCCAACAGGGTGGAATCAAGTGATGGCTTCTTAAGAAGAAGGCGGATCACAGCTACCCTTAAAGAGAGGGTAGTGCCTTCCTGGGGCACTACCCTCTCCTGTAAGGAAATGTTATTCATCATCAGAGTCCATCCACCTATCACCTCCTGGGAAGCTTTCACAAGCCAGGAGGAACATGGGTCTAAAATATTGGCGCTTGCACGCATACTCCTTAGGATCCTGTCCACTTTCTCAGGAGTGACAGAGTCCTAGATAACTGGGCAAGAATTTAAGAAAAGGCCTTAATAGCAGGTCTTATCCTTAATAGCAGCTCTTCTACATATATTTACTCAGAAATAACTGGAACTGGTCCTTATGTACCTTTTTCCAAATATCTTTTATCAAATAAATAACTTTGGCTTTAATTTTTTATTTAAAAATGATTTTTATAAAACACTTTTTTTAAAGATAGGACACTTAAACATATTGGGGCTTTTGGGTTCTACTTTGTTGGGTTTTAGCATATGAAAGAATATAGAGCCAAGTTTTTTTATTTATATTTATAAAGTTGATCACCTTTAGCCATTGACCAAAAAGAAAAGCTAAAGCAAGATTGAGGAAATAACTTACATGATTTAAATACAAAAAATGAATATGTTAGTATGTTAATATGAGCTATTAGAATAGTTGCATAGTTGAGCATTTAGCATTGCTTATGGTAAAGAAAAATATTGCTCAGAGTGATTAAAGATGATGATGATTAATTCAGGATTCCAGTCTTATTAGCATAATAAATTTGGTAATATTTATTATTAAATTTATATGCTGCTCATCTCATGGTTCAAGGCGATTCTGACTGGCTTATAACATAATAAAACATGGGTATTAAAACAATTATACATATAAAAACAGTTTAAAATTATAAAATATAAAAACAAGCTAAAAAACTATGGTTTTGAAGCAGGGAAGTGGTAGTGGTTTTTCTGATATACACTAGACATTTCCAGCCAGAGGTGGTATTCAGCCAGTTCGGGTGAACAGGTAGTGGCAATTTTAACTGGTTTGCTGAACCAGTAAATAGCACCTCTGGCTGGATTCTGCCCACCCGCTTGATGCTCGCCCTGCTGGCCAGCTCAATGCTCGGCCCACCTACCCCCATCCTATATATGCAGGCCAGCTAATCGCATTGTCAGTCACCTCCTCACCTCGCCCGCTCTGCTCAGTTTACCAGAGGTAAGCATGCTGCCCATTCACACTTGTGTCAGGGCCCGGGGCCCAGGGAAGTACATTCCCTGAGGCCCTGGAGCTTCCACCTGCATGCCACATGTGTCATTCCCCAGCTCCAGCCTTCCCAGGGCTTCCTCCTGCATGCCGCCTACTCTCCCCTCACCATGCATTCCCCGGTTTCCCTCCTTCAGAGGCCCAAGCACTTACTCAATCTCCCCGCTTCCTCCCTCACACCGCCTCTTTCTTCATCCTGCGACTTTACTTTCCTCCCATGGGTGGCTGCCAGGGAAGACAAGCCAGGGCTGAGCTGTCACTCCTGGGCTCCTTGCCAGCCTCCATTTGTTTGCCCCCTTCTTGTGAGATACCTGCAACCGCCACCTCTTTTTTTCAGTGCAAGAAGACTCAAAGCTAGCCAGAACCAAGCCAGCAGAGGCGGCTGGCTGTAGGCTTCTTGCGCCGAAAACTACCGGCCTCTGCTTCTCAAATGCACCGAAAAGATCTTCAGTCATTTCCATCACCATCGACACCACCCTGTTCTTCGTGCCGGCCATGCACTCGCACCTCTCTGGTGCAGCAGGCAATGGGTGCATGTGTGAAGAACAGGTGGCGATGGCAGTGATGGTCATGGGGCTGAAGCTCTTTTTTGGTGCTTTCGAGCCCAGCGGCAGATGGCAGCCAGTTGTGGAGGAAGGTAAGGTCATGGGATGAAGAAAGAGGCAGTTGTGTGGGAGGAAGCGGGGAGATTGAGTCAGGGCTGGGGGCCTCTGAAGAAGGGGAAACATGGCAATGCATGGGAAAGGGAGAGCAGGTGGCCTGCAGGAGGAGGTCTTGAGAGATTCTGAGTTTAGACCCTGGGCAGAAGATAGGTAGAAAGGCTGCAATAGGTGTAAGATCAAAATTTTTTCCTACTGGGTTCTGTGGGTGTGGCTTGGTGGGCATGGTTTGGTGGGGTCATGTAACTGAATGGGTGTGGCAAACTCGATGTCACTCACAGCATAGTGCCACTCCACCAAGCCACGCTCACAGAACCGGTAGTGGAAATATTTGAATCCCACCACTGTCTCTAGCCAACAGCTTCACCTTGGCAGAGCCAGGTTTTAAGGCTTTTCCTGGAGGCCAGGAGAGAAGGGATGGCAAGAAGTTCCAAAATGTGGAGGCCATGGGTGTAATGTAATATCTACATACATTAAACGCACAGCCCTATATATATATGCTACATAGCAGTAATGTAACAGTGGCTTTCAGCCAAGCTGTCTTTTTCAGAGGTTCATTTTTTAATTGGTCAGGCCAGTTGTACAGGCCTGACCAATTAATCCCATCCCTTTCATTATATTGTTGTGATAAGGGGAGTCTTGGTGATCAACTTTAACTTTAACTATTAAAAATAGTAGTTTAGAAAACAAAACAAAACAGGAACATGACTCTGATACCACACCTTGTAATTCTCAGTCAAGGTCTGTTTTTATATATCATACTAAGTCATAATGAGGTTTCCTTCATTTAGACTAAGAATATTGCGTAAAGTGAGTTGTTGTGGTTTGTGTAAACTACCCATAGTGATTTAAATGCATAGCCTATGGCTTATTATCTGATCTCACCTCTCTATTGATGTATCTATAACTACTCCTGATGGTTTAATATGATTGACATCTTTTTGTGAACCAGCTATTCTGATTTTTGTAAACCAGCCATTTATAAAACATAGTTTATGGCATAGAAAATTAATATAAATGCAGCCAGTTTCAATTCAATCAAGAAACCATGTTCTCAGATGCTAATAGCAATGATTAAAATGTAAATTTAGTGAAATTAACTGCCCTGGAAAACAGAAAAAGGCTGATAATATCTTAGTAAATTTCCACTACAATGGCCTATTGAGTCTATCATAGATTTCTGTCGCAGGGACATTCTGTTTATCACAATGTAAAAGAAAGTGTGGAAATCGGGAGCTGATGCAACAGTGGTGGACAAATACGTGCTAGTAATCTTGCCTTCAACAGCACACTGGAATAATACTTGTGTGGTTTCAGCAAAAAATGTTGATGTCTGCAATAACCCCTTAAAGTGAGCATATTGCTACATTTTTCTCTTTCAGATTTCAGCTAAGCACACTTTTATTCTCTTAAGTGTAGAGTTAAACAAAATCCAAATCTACAATATTCAGTGCTTACAAATTAATCACCTCTTATACAATTCTGGGACACACCTAAAACAAGTATCATACCACATTTCGTTATAGTTTAGATTTCCTAATGACTATTCACTCTATCAACATCTTAAGAGATGGGGCCACTTGAAAAGCTTTGTTTTACATTTTGATTATGAAAAACTAGTCATAATAATAAAAAAACAATCTTATTTTTGAGGTCCTTATAGTTATGAAGAAAATCCTCCTAAATATTTTGAACATGTCCGTCCTTTTTCAGGATACATTATGTCTGCTTCTGTATGCATATGAGAATTCTTTATAATTCCATAGATGGCTTCACTGATAAAGGAGATCTCTGTTATAATTTGCCCTAGCCTAGCATCTATGGATACACAAAACGCAGATGATTTTGTATTCCATTTTGAACATTCCATTTTGCTAATATTTAAGCTTTTTTTTAAAACTAGCACAAATCCTGTGGAGATTCTTACGAGGATTTGAATTCTATCATTCGATCTATAAAGACAGAATGGAACAAATGTTAAGAGAATGTTAACACTTAATTCAACAGATTCTATGTAAATTTACTGAGTTAAATTATATTTGATGGAAATTAGTCAGTTAATCTTCCTGCAATAATATTAATAGAATGAGGAAGTGACCATTTTTCCTTCTACATTTTCATTTCTGGGGAGTATTTGAGTGCTACAAGAGGGTGAGTTGCCCTTTCCATCTCACTGATAGAAAATCAATTGAGACACATTATAACCATGTTCCATGAGATGTATTCCTATGTCCATACAAGTACCATGTATGGTACTTGAACTCTGATATTAGCTTATTTAGCCATTCTATTGTCGCTTTCTGCAGCATTCTAGTTTGACAGGAAGATCAGCAATTTCCAGATATTTTCAATCTCCCTCTTCACCCAGTATATCCAAATATGTTGACCTTGATTCTAATATGCTTCCAAGTCACTTGCTTTATTTTGAGAAAATTGATATAATTTGTCCTTGGGATGTATCTGTCAGTCTGTCTGTCAGTCTGTCTCTTTAATTTCTATAACTAGGTAATGACTCTGGACAGTTTACATCATATAGAATAGAATAGAATAGAATAGAATAGAATAGAATAGAATAGAATAGAATAGAATAGAATAGAATAGAATAGAATAGAATTCTTTATTGGCGAAGTGTGATTGGACACACAAGGAATTTATCTTTGGTGCATATGCTTTCAGTGTACATAAAAGGAAAAAAAGAAAAAAATATTCATCAAGAATCACTATGACTATCACTATGACAGTGATAGTCATAGGTTATTAATAAACAATAAAATCATACCAGGAAACAAACAGAACAATATAAATCATAAAAATACAAGTGACATGGTTGTAGTCATGAGTGGGAGAAGATAGGTAATCATAATTATATTATATGTATAATATCTATATCTAATGATAAGAAATATATAGGAAAAAGTTGGGGGTGGAAAATTATTTTAGTGATAATAGCAAAGACATCATAATTTCATACTGTGGGGGAGAATGTAATGATAAACCATTCTTGTTTTTTTTAAAGGTAACTACATAAATAGACAATACAAAATGATTGATAATACAGTGTTGGATAATGACCCTCTCAAGTTGGATAACACTCAACTTTACTGAAAAAGAGCTAGTCATTGCCATATTGCCAGGAAAATATATCTAAATTTGCAAAGTCAAAATTACAGTAAGAACATGGAATGTACAGTAGAAAGTATCAACATGGAAAAGCTCAATAGTGAATGATGAAATGAATCAAATACACATTAGCATCTTAAGCATCATTGAAGTAGATTGAAATTCAACATTTCACTCTGAAAATCATTTTATTACTCCTCTTATTTCTTTCACAGTCATGAAGTACACAGCAAGGCCAGTACTAACCAGAATCAAACTGCATGTCAAAAATAATGGAAATTGCCAAATGAAAAGAAGCCACAGCTAAGAAAGATAAATATTTAGGGAAGGAACTTAACAAAGAATATCAAAAGGTGGTTAGAAGAAATGTGAACTAGTATTACAACAACAAAACCTAGTACTGTATAATAGGTATGTTATCAATGGTCTCTGCCATGGAGATGATGCTACATTCCAACTTCAGACTCAAATAATCTCTATTCTTTTACATCTGTTTATTTTAAATATTTTAAATATAAATACATTTGTATCTGCTACTCTAGTGCCAAATTGCTCCCCAAAAACTAAATTAATATGCAATATTAAGATGACTGATTTTCAGTTATTATACTTTCAAAATAAGAGTTTAGACAAAAATTCTGTCTGGCTAAAAGAAACATGATTTATTAAAAAACAAAACTATGGTCTTTTCTGGAAGGATTTTCACTTTAAATGTAGGCCCTGCTCTGGTATTTTAGTATTTTTTTTTAAAAAAAATCAGTATTTTCTTAGAATTAAGAGATCTCAGATTGCTATTGCTTCAACGATCTGAAGATTTTTTAAATTCCTAAGTAGGGTTAGCAGATTAGCACGCTAGTATTTGTTTATAATTTCCAGGCTCTTGGGCATATACAATACATTAAGAAGCAGTCCTGGAAGCAAATAGTAATAATTATCAGAGACAGCCCTTCATCATGTGCTCCCTATAATATTAACTTTACTAAAACTGCCCTATCCGCCACCCCCCCCCCCCCCCACCCCCCACCTAGACATCCGTACACAAAGCGGCTTTCAGCAACCACCCTCTCCCTCTACGCCCTCTTCTCCACCTACAGGTAAAGGGGAAGGCAGTGGTTGGTTAGATACGCTGCCTTTCGAAGGTTCTGACCAATCAGACACGAATTAACGGCGCCCGGGTGCCCAATGGGCGCAAGGCTGGGCGCCCCCTGCCCGCTACAGACAGGGTGGTGGAGCCTGCGGTGGGTATTTAGAAGGAGGACGGTGGAGCTTGGGGGGCAGGGATAGGTGGTGGGTCGCAGGTGCGGTGGTGGTTTGGAGTTTTTAGTCAGGCAGGAGCCCGAGTCTTACGCTCCACGCCCACTTCGCCGCCGCTGCTCCTCCTCCTCCTTATCTCCAATACTGGCCGCCTCGTCCATGGACTATGTAAACCGCGAGGGGTTAAGCTGCCGAGGCGGGCAGTCATGGCCACATCCCGGAGATAAACGCGTCGGGGAACGCTCTAGAGTCTGCCTCTCTCGGCCTCTTCCCGTCCCCTCTTCCAGGGGGCGTGTTCGCGTGTGAGGGAGTCAGGAGAGAATCCTTCCTCGTTTCGTTCGCCTTCGGAGCGCCGCCATGTCCAGCTCTTCCTCGCAGACCCCTCCTCACCACCAGCCCTCGCAGAGGATGCGCCGTGGCGCCGCCGGGTCCCCAACCAGCGGTAACGCCGGGGTTTCGGCCGGTAGTAATGGGTCTGGTGGAGGAGGAAACGGCGTTGGAAGCGCCCCCGGTGGCGGCGCTGGGACTAGCCGGCTGCTCCAACCGATCCGCGCCACCGTCCCTTTTCAGCTCCTGAGGGGAAATCAGCAGAGCCCGACTCGCTTGCCGACCTCCTCGGCCTCCGTGGGGAGTAATACCGGCCCAGGAGGGCCGCGAGGAGGAGGGGGAGGAGGCGGGGGGAACGGCGGCAGTCCGCCCCCACCAAACTCTACTTCGCCGTTGGCTCTGGCGGCTGCTGCTGCCGGCGCCTCTGCCGTTGTTGCCCCGCCGGGAGCAGGCGGGGCGGTAGAACCGAGCAGGGTGAAGGTAAGGCAGAAGCGCTCGCCTGACAGCAGCAGCAGCAGCACTGCTACCACCACCACCAACGGCGGCAGGCGGAGGAGCAGCTCACCTGAGAGAAGGAGCCCCAGTTCGCCCATATATAGAGGTAAAGCAGAGACGGGATAGAACTGTAACCCACCCACTCCCATAAAAACCTCCCTTGTCCTCCTCCCTCCCTCCCTCCCTAAGACGATTCATTTAAGGAAAACATTAGGCTTAAATTTACGATACTTGACAAACGTCCGCCCTCTACATTGCCAAGTGTTTGGCTTATAAATTCTACTGTGTCAGTGAAGCTTCAGTTTAAAAGAGAAATAGCAGATTTCTAAATACAAGCTTTTCCTCAGCTGAAACCGAAAAAGATTTGCTCCTTCACCTATTCGTTGATCAATTAGAATCGGCAACTAAAACGTAATAAAAGCATTGTTTCGCCCCCCCCCCCCAAATCCAGATAGATGAGTAAATGAGTGCTGGAAACTATATTGATAATTAAAAGTGTAGAATCTTGGAGGTTAATTTGGAATAACCCAACTTGAAATGCGTTATATATTGATGTGAATGCTGAAAATCGTTAGTGGTTTGCTCTTTTAAGAAATGTTTTTGTGATTGAGAACTTTAATGATGAATTCATGCCTTCAATATCTAAAATGCTTTTCTTTAAGAGGCAACTTTTATATAATTTACATTCCTAACAATGTGGTTTAGAAACCCATATATGCTTCTATTTATAGAAATAAGGAATATGAAAATAGATTAAAACAAAATGCTGTTAATAGAAGTGCAAATTCTTTATATTATTAGCCATAGGATGTGATGGCAGAACAATTGTTTACAGCATTTCTAAAACCTGCAGATTATATGACTGCCTGCACAAAAGTTTGTACAAAAAGTCTTTAAAAAGTATAAATGCAATCCCTTTGCAGATTAAACCTAAATATTAGTGAAGACTATAATCTTAAAATATGGGTTCCTTGTTTATTCATTCTAAATATGCCATGTAAATTTGTAAGCTATATTCCTCAATATAGTTCAGATATAAATCAAAATACATTCTAAATGTTACAGAAACTAATAAATTATTTAAGTCTTCTAATATGACAGTGATTATTTTAACTGTCCAACTATCCCCGTTTCCATATTTAGATGAATCAAATTAATACACTACTTACTTTATTATAATTCTTATATATACTTTAACTTCAATACTTTTGCATCTGTAATAATGCTGGATCTCTGTTTAATTTTAATGACAAATTAAATAAGCCTCTTGGTAATATTGAAAGCAGCAAGTTGTAATGATTCTTGGCTTAAATTCTTTCCATTAATTCTTCAAATAAATGAATGTCACAAGTCATTCACAGCTCTGATTTTAAAAATTATACCAAAGTTTATATTATAGTTCTTTGCATTTGAATCTGTATGTGATCTCCATTTAGAAAAAATATTTGGAAATTATTTATGGAATTAGTCTTTATCTGACTTGATAAAAATGGAATTTTATATTATCAAGTTTAAAAAATTAAACTGTGGGCACAAGACAAATATAGGCAAAGTAGTAAGAACATTTATTTACTTTTAAAAGTAATAATATGATGAGAAAGCTGTTTTCATAGAGTATTTATTCAGGATAAAATAAAACTTTTATATATGACTTAAATCCTTTCCTAAAATGTTTTTAAAAGAGTAAAATAACTTATATTCAATTAAGCAATCCTTAAAGCTAGAAATAAGTGACTTCATGTTTTAATTCTGCCTTTAGCATTTGTAGCAGTCAACAGTTTGAGGTAAGTGAGAATACAACCATATGAAATAACTGACAAGTCACAGTTACCTGAATGCACTTAATAATGATTTATCCAGTTTGCTTTGAATGATTGGAATGTGCATAAACAGACCAGTTTTACTTATCCATTCCTGTAATTTGATAAGTATATTCTTTTCTTTACACAACTCAATAACTCTATTCTTTAAGATACAAAGTAAAATACATTTTTAAAAAACTGCAAAATTGCTTTGTGGGATGTGCAGTTGGCATTGAATGCAAAACCAATGTCATTTTAAAAAATTTGTTCCTCTCTCAGCTGTTACCTCTTTGGCCTGTGTAACGTATTTGAAAAAGCAATCTGTATTTACAGAGACTTAAGAATTGCTTTGGACCTTAACTGTGTTGGGAGATAACAATACTTCAACTACTAAACATCTGAAAATCTTATTTTGTATTTATATTAACAGTTGCCAAAAATGGGGATGTAATCATCGGTGTTTAATACATATATAAAAGCGTTAAGTGATCTGTGGTCTTTTTAAAAAAATAATAATAGGGAACTTAAATTCTTTTTCTTTAATGTATGATTCGCCTATCTTTTTACAATGCAGCTGAAATTTTTCATATAACGTGAACAAATTGCCAGGTATTCTGAAACCTGCAAAGTGCTATGGATTGGAAGCTTGTACAGGTCAGGCAGCTGCCACTGCAGACGCTGACATCATTCTTGCCTGAATGAAAACAGCTTTTTCTAAGAACCTACTCCCACCCTCATTTTTCATCTCTAGGACCCTCTCAAATTCTTCTTCAAAATTAATACTAATTCTGATTTTAAAAACTTACAAGCTAGATAATAATTACATATTATTATTGTAACTTCCATGTTTATCAGTTCATCTGCTTAATAGACATCATTGTATTTTATATTTTATGCTTGTATATTTGTAGCACTACATACTATCTGGTATTGTAATTTTTTGAATTTCTTTATGATATTGTTTGCTTTATTTCTATTCAAATATGCAATACAGCATATATTTTATAAAATGCTTTGGTAATAATACAAATGAAAAATATGCAGAAGTTAACCCATTTGTAAATAGTTGCAAAGAATAAACATAACTGACTAGCATGGATTGGCTGCCATTCCATTAATATATTGGCTGTCCAAATACTGTAAAATGTGATGGCTTTTAAATTGTGAGAAAGGCTACTTCTAAAATGGTGATGATTAAAATGTGCAATTACTTCAATATAGCTTAAATACATGTAACTTGTCATTTATGATGATTAATTTTTTAAACAAGCTTCTAATGAACTGTTGCCAACATTTTAAAAGCAATTTTGACTCTTTGATTATATTGAGGCCTACAACACACCCCATAAGCTTTTTTCAGCAGTCCACACCTTTGGCCAGTCAAATATTTTAAGATGAAAGGAAATTAATTTGAATCATAAATAATGAGCCTATAGTGAAAACTGAAATTTGTGATTGGTTTTATATTTGATTTCATATTATATGACATAATGAACTCTTTCTGATATGCTTGATGGCCCAGTGCCTTGAAATGCCACAATGTAGGAAGATACTAAATTATTTCTAAATTTATGTTTATGAGGTTATGAATTCTGAGTACTTTGTCACTGGTTGCTTGGATAGAGAGAATTTCTTTAGAGTACAAACATTTTAAATGTAATAAAATTAATTATGTCCCTGAATTTGAACTACTCTGGCCAAAATCCAAAGAACTCTAATATTAGTTTGGCAAACCCAAGGAGGATTTATGCTTGTATTTTCCCCCTAAATACTGATATTACTCCAATCATATTTTTTATGATAGTGCTTCCTGAAATATTCTTCAACTTTAAAGAAGCAGTGGATATGTCAGAAAAATGGATGTTTCGGTCAGATTTAAAGCTTGGATATTAAATCCTAAATACCTACATTCAAATTTTGTGAATGGATTATCTTAATTCAGCGAAGCTGTCCCAAGTCTAAAGGTTATTAAAGTTCTTTGATTCATGTTATTGAGCCTGACAGAATAAGCCTTATTTTTTAAATATTGAAAACATACACAGAAATACTAATTATATTATGTTAGTAGTTTGAATGAAACTTGATTGTATTCTTACATATACTGCTGTGTTAATAACATCCAATTTTGTATGTATACATTGTTAACATCTATGGGATACAGATAATTGCACACTAAGAAATAATTTTGCATTCTTAACACAGTTGTTAAGTTAACCTAAGGCTCATGTTTCAGAGAACAGATTCAAAAGTAAAATATTATTGGTTAGTTTGTGGCTCAGTTGCTGTAGAAATCTAGACAGTAGAAATCCAAACAATTAGACTGTTAACTTCGCTTATTTAGTTTAACCTTAATTGTCATATAGACTATAATAGTGATAGTTTCATTATGGATATTGTTTAAGTGAATGAAAATATCCTTTCCCTCATTAAAAATTAAAAAAAGTTTAGGAACTACATTTGTGACTTTTTGAATTCTGAAATTGAAACAAATGTGATTTTTACAGGAACTGCAGGAAGGGTGGTAGCTATAAAAAGAATTGTTGGCAGGTTTTTTGGGGGGGGGGGGGAGCCTGATCAGGATTGAATATGCTTATTGCCTTTCACAAGGGAAAGAAAAATAAAAACTTTCCTAGTCCTAAACCTAAATATATATATTGTTCTCCTTCTTCAAAATATTGGAAGTTTTTATGGTCCTTTTCTCCACTCTTAGTTATCACTCCATAAAATCTTTTAGATTGTGAAGAAAGAGAATGTACTTTATCTAAGTTAAAAATATCTCGAAAGTTATAATAACACTTGGAACATGCACAATATTAATGTGCATATCTCTGCCTTTAATTCACCAAAATCCCTAACTTTCCCATAGCCTGAGAGATGGAAAGAAATGTGCCTTGTATCTCAATTTAGGCTTTAGAGTTATAGAATAGATAATTACAACATTTCTGTTTTGCTTTTCTATTTTGAACAAGAACTTTTAGCTCAGTTTTCTTCTTCCCTGATCTCACATTTAACTAGTATTATTTTGTGGTAGCATAGTGGTTAGAATGCAGTATTGCAGGCTAATTCTGCTGACTGCTAGCAGTTCTCATTGGTTCAAGATTGACTCAGACTTCCATCCTTCTGAGGTCAGTAAAATGAGGATCCAGATTGTTGGGGGCAATATGCTGACTCTGGAAACTGCTTAAAGAGGGATGGAAAGCACTGTGAAATAGTAAATCCTACTGCTAAGTGCTAATATTTTAGTATTATTTGTAATATACCACCAAGATTCAGCTATAGAAATACCCTGTATTCTGATTTCTTTTTACTTTTCTCTTTCTCCTTCTCCCCAGATTTTAGTTACATTACTATAATCATATGATTATTTTTCTCCTAACAAAACACTTGAATATATCTATGATATATATACTGTTAAAAGATTATTAGATTATATAGTACAAAATATAAAATGGATAAAAATGAATTGCCTAATTTTGAATTTAAATCAGATTTTTCAAAACTTTTATTTTGCAAAAGGAGAACTTAAATGACATCTCAAAATTGCAAAGATAAAGAAAATTAAGATATTGAGATAATAGATCTGGACAAGGCAGAAGATTGGCACAGAGAGAGAGAGAGTGCGGGGGTGGGAGTGGGGAGGGAGAGAAGTGGGGAGGGAGGAGGAGGAAAGCTGAAAAATGCAAAGTACACATTTTTGCATACTTGAGAATTTGCAGGAATAGTTTCTGGTTCTAAAATATACCTTCTGTCAGCTAAAACTAAAGCATAATTATAACACAATTAGTTAGCTAATTGTAGTAGAGCCATTGATTAAATTAATAGTTTGTGTCTTGATCATGTATTCTCAGAATTTGTAATAGTCTATTACTAAAGATGGCTTTTCTATGGCATGTTTTCTCCAATCCATAAGTAGCTTCCATATTGAATAAATGAAATGTTTTATTAGTGCAGTCTTTTTGACCCATTCTAGCAGAATCACTTATAACAATGAAGGCCAACCTTTTGGGTATTGGAGACTGGTTCTTTGGAGGGCAGTTTTTCTGTGGCTCTGTGTGTGTGTGTAATTTCACATGTTGTCTAGATCCCATGGTTACGCGGATGGGGCTTTGCTCGCTTGTACAGCCTAATTCCTGGTGGGCTATGATGGTATGTGGATTGGGAACACCTGACTTAAGATGGAAAAACTTGCAAACATGGATTTTTTAGAATGTTACCTGTGTAACTGGGTAATTTTTTACATTGCATTAAGAAAATGCAAATATAAAATCAGGTATGCTGAAAGAAACTGACAAGATTCCATATCCCTAACATTAGGCTTTATTTTCTTAATAAATGCAGTATTTTTCTAAATGCATAGCTATCACAACTACTATAACTTTGGAAACAAAATTGTTTTTCAAAATATTTTCATATATTTTTACATGGTGCTAAAAGGTTTTTGAATTTCTAAGATTAAAGGTATATAAATTTCAAGCATGCATTCAAGATGGGAAATTAAAATCATGTTGCAATCGATAGAAGATTAATCCTTTATGCGAGGTCAGAATATTAGGAATTCGCTATTCAAGTTTGATTTTCACAACATATATATGTGAAAATGCATCATAGATCTAACAAAAGAAATTTCTGCAAACAACTAAAAACAGTATTTGATACTCAGCAGATTAGAAAAAGTTACAGAATTATTTGACAGGATTTGGATTCCACCATTTCACTGTCAGGCAAATCATGTACAGATGGAGGCAGTGCAATGCTTTTTTACTCTCTAGGAGTGATTGACCAACCAAGATCACATCAAAGGCAAGTTGGGTAATATTCTAGGAGGATTCAAAGAAGCTCATGGTAACTTCTGAAATGCTTCTTTTTCATTGGCAAATGTCAGAGTTTACGAGACACCATCAGGAGAACCCTGAATAACAGAGGTGTTCATGGCAGAATTACAGGGAAAAAGCCACTATTCTACAAAAATAACATTACTGCCCCACTATAGTTTGCAAAAAGCCATGTGCATAAGGCAGAAAGCTGTTGTAAAAATGTTCTGTGAATCGAGGATGGCGCTGGCATTATCTTAATTTGGGCCTGCTTTACTTCCTCTGACATAGGGCAACCAGCTATCTTTGATGGAGCTATGAATAATGAATTGTACCAGCAAAAAAGAAAAATGTCAGGGTGTCTGTCCATGAATTGAAACTGAAGAAAAAGTGGGTCATGTAGTGAGACAATGATTCAAAACACACAAGTTGTAGTATAAATGCATGGTTAAAACAGAAGAAAGCTAATGTTTGGAATGGCCAAGTCAAAGTCTGGCTATTAATCCTATTAGAAGTGTGGTGATAGGACCAGAAGCAGGAAGTTCATGTGAAGAAGCCTACCTTGGTGCTGTTTGATAAGGAGGCATGGACTAAAAAGCCTCTAAGCCATATGCAAGACTGATTAACGGTTACCATAAACATTTTGTTGCAGTTTTTGCTGCCAAAAGAGCATACCAATTACTGAAAGCAAAGGCTCATAATTTTGCTACACACAAATAAATAGTTTGGGATTGTTGTCCTTGATGAATAAATGAATAAGTATAATGTTTTTGGTGCATTTGTTTAATTAGGTTCTCTTTATTTAATTTTAGGACTTGTATAGAATACACATCATGTTTTAGGTCATATTTATGCAGAAATATTGAAAATGTTCAAGGATGCACAGACTTTAACATCACTATAGCATAGACAAAAGCCATGCTATGTAGAATACCGTATTTTTTGGAGTATAAGATGCACCAAAGTAAAAATGCAGCTTAGTTTTTTGGGAGGAAAATAAGAAAAAAAAATCTGCCTATCAAGTATTCATCTGGCTAGTGTCCTTAGTCTGGTCAGCTTCAGCACATTAATTTGTTGGTTTTGAGCACGCGTGCACACTTTTTATCCCCTGCTTTAGAAGCTGAGCTTCTAAAACACAGCAGATCTTTGGAGAGAGAAACAATGGGAAAAGCAGGTGAAGTTCGGAAGATCGCTTCACTCACTAGCGTCTTGTTAGGGCTGAAAACTTCTAAAGCACAGCTGAGGGAGCAGCAGTGAGAAAAGCAGGCAAAGCACAGACGGAGATCACGTCACTTGCTAGTACCTTGTTAGTGCTGAAAAACAGCTTCTAAAGCACAGCTAAGGGAGCAGCAATGAGAAAAACAGGCAAAGCATAGAGATCGCTCACTAGCCCCTTGTTAGGGCTGAAAAACAGCTTCTAAAGCACAGCTGAGGGAACAGCAATGAGAAAAGCAGGCAAAGCATGCTTCACTCGCTAGTGCCTCGGGGCTGAAAAAAAGCTTCTAAAGCACAACCGAGAGTTGGAGGGAGCAGGCGAAGAAGAGAATATTCTTCACTTGCTAGCGCCTCATTAGGGCTGGAAAAAAGCTTCAAAAAAGCTACATTCGGAGTATAAGACACACCCAAATTTTCAGCCTCTTGTAGGGAGGGTGGAAAATGCGTCTTATACTCCAAAAGATATAGTAGTTCTTTTCTCTAATAAAATATGGCTTGGTTTATGTGTTCAACTTCTGTTTATCAAAATGTCTGCTCTCAAAAGAAATATCATAGAAGCTTATATTTTTAAATAGAAGTATCTAAAAGAGATAAGGATGAACAAAGAAACTCAGTTAATTATTGTATCTTAACCATAGTCTGATTGTAGCATGCATATTTCTTCTATCATAATAGTACTTCTAATTGCTGGAATTACTTTCTTGAGAAAGAAATGTAGAATGAAATTGTACATTAAAGAGATTGTTGCTAATTCATTGATCTTTTGTATAAATAGTCACACTGAAAACAGGATGGAAAACTATAACCCTATACTTATAATCTTGTACGTAACATATTTTTGTTTCAGTGGACAAGCCAAAAGCCCAGCAAATTAGAACATCTAATACTATAAGACGGACCTCTTCATTGGATACAATAACAGGACCTTACCTCACAGGACAGTGGCCACGAGATCCTCATATACATTATCCTTCATGCATGAAGGACAAATCGACTCAGGTAAATTTGAAAAGCCTGCCACTGCTACCTAATTGCTGTCTATGGTCTAATGATGAAAGATATATGTAGTCAATTGATATATATATGTTTTTAAAAAAAAGATTGATATGGAAGATAATAAACGTAGATTTTGAAAGTGCATACTATTTTTTAAGCTTCTTGTTGTCTTGAGAAGAGACCATTTTTGAATTCAGAAAACATGGTAGCCAAAGTTCTGTTACAGGCTTTTGTGAGAGATTGTTATTAAAAAGAAACCACAAAACAAAACTTTGTGTTTGAATATTTGCTGTGCAATGTTACCACTTATGGCAGTGGGAATTTTAAACACTGCACTACAGATTTCTTACTTTGCTGTTGTCATAACCATTGTAAAATGTGGATTGTGGGGTTAGAAGAGAAATGTAGAAGAGAAAAGTTTTTATATTTATGATTTTTATGCAGGGATTTCCTGTGACCCAAAAATGATTTCTGTAGAATAAAATGATTGAGAAAGGCTGGTTTAAGTAATTATAATTTCCTGTCTTATTTTAAATCCTTATTGAGAAGATAGGCATGTACTTTTGCTTTTTTCTGTCAAAGGAATATTAAACTATTCATTAGGAATCAGCATTTTTTTCAGTCTTAAAATGGAACATTCTGTAGCATTCTCCTACAAACCATACTGTTTCAGGAATATTTTGAGATGATCCAAAGATGATGTTCTGGATGAAGCAGACCTGCTTTGGGGACAGACCATTCCAGCAACTTTTAAAATACTTCCAACTCAGGGTCTTTGCTTGCAAAATCTGCCAAACAGCCTCAGAAATGGCATGGATTGAAGTAAACAAAATATTTTAGAGTAAACCAGAATTTTCATTCCCAGATCATCATATTGCACATCACTATTCTTCAAATGTTAGCAAAAACATAATATTAAAATAATTTCTTAGCCTCAGTAAAACTAATTTAAATCAAATAGTACCTAAACATTCCTTACAAGAAGTCAACATAGATATATTTAACTATGCACAAAATGTAGGCACTGCACATTTGTCCCACATCTTCAATCCCTAACTATTCTGTTTTGAGCAACAAAATTGGGGGGGGGGAGTATAGTTTATTTTCACATGAAAACATGTAGAATGTTCCATGTTTTGGGAACTGAATGGTTTGGCACTACGCTTGCTCATATTTCTATTTAAGTGAAGAGGATGGAATCCTATCTTCTTTGAATCTTAACAGCATGTGGCACAATTATACTGAGGGGTGAAGCTGATATCTATAGAATTATTGGGCAGAGTAGCATCTGAAATTTCTGATATGTAATAGAATTGGTCGACTTAGAAAAACTATTGTTAAGATAAAATTGTTAAGCAAAACTGAAATTGTTGTAGATCTTTCATATCTTAAAAATACAAAATATCTCTCTGAAGAAAATTATTTTCTGATGTAGACCTTAATTGATACTGCAATATTTAACTTTTATTAGTACTGGAATGTTTAAGACTGTCCAACCTTATGTATTTGTTTTCACTCTTGAATCTGATTTTGGATTATTTGATATTGTCTTGGCAATAGCTGACAATGTTGAATTAAAAATAGCACTACAGTAAATAATTTATTAAAATTATATTCCATTCAATAGTCAGTGACTGGCCAGCTTTCTTTGGATAAAGCCACATTCATTTTTTATTATTGATTTTTTTGTTACAACTACAGATGTGTTTTAACCATTACATCACTCCTGCTGCTGCTACTACTACTATTAGAGAGAATTGATTTTTGAATTGAGTTTCAGATTTTGAGACAATACATAGCTCAATGGTGTAAACTTTAGTTTACATTCAAAAATTATTACTAGTTCTTTGCATTTTCAGTTAAGACCAGAGTGATAGCTGTGATATTCCCAGTATTTCTCACTGTTGGCCAAAGTGGCTAGTGTAACTGCAGTTTGAAGTTCAAAATCATCAGGAGAACTATAGGTTCCCCATTCCTGAGCTAGGCTAATAGGAATAATCCTGCCAGATATAGTAGACAGTATGTATGTCCATTTTAGATGGTTTTCTATATAGAATAAAAATGAAAAAATATTAGAAACGAACCCCCTACATAACTTTACTTTTTGATTATTTGCTATTCCAGGTTCTTGGTGAGTTATGGCATACACATTGCAGATTAATTCTTTGGATTATTGATATTTTGGTAGATAATAAATAACATTTGATACGCTCCAATTTGTACAGAAATTATGATAAACCTATATTTCTGTGCCAAACAAAACTATCCATTCTTTCTTCCAGGAGATATGAAAACATGCCGTATGCAGACATTTTTTTGTAACTTTGGGGCATACATCATATTCATTGCCTTTGTGAGTGAAATAATTGACAGTTCAATAACTGAGGAGCACAAAATTCATGGATTCAGAAAAATAAATTTTTGAAAATTAAAAAAAAATCCCTATAACATAGAATTAAATCAGAATCCAGTCTTCAGTTCCAAACATAAATTTTCTTCAGTAATTAAATAGACTTCCTGAGGCATTCAGTCAACAGAGCTAATTGTTCAGCTACATTCTTCCCCTTACCACCTACTTAAGCAGACATTTTAACACCAGCAGGTGTGACTTGCCTCTGGAAAGATAAAGCTCAGTTAACCAGTGCAAACCTTATTCATTGCTAAGGAGTTGGCTTTTTGTTTATAATAAAGATTATAATTTAATAATTTATATTTATTAAATTATTATTTATAATAATTTAAATATATAAATAATGAGAAAAATAGAATACTACAAAAATGTCCCCCTTGAAATCCTGTTCTGCAACCAGTAAGTAAATCAGAAAAGCTTACAGCAAAATGGACAACAGTCTTTCACATTCCATGCATCTTGAGAGCAAGCCACAGAAGTTAAATAGAAACAAAGCTTAGTGGTTTAGAAAGCATAACTAATTCATGCTCCTAACGTAATAAGGAATCTTCAGGTTTCAGCATTTTAAAGAAGTGGTTTGCCATTGCATCCTTCCCAGGGCTAGGTGCAAGATCACTTAGCTGGCTTTGTGCCTGAAGTAGGCCTAGAACTCATGGTCTCATGATCTCTCATTTTCTAGCCTGAAATTACAACAAACTGACTCTACCCCCTCATTATCTCTCTACAAAGTAAAATATAATTGAAGATACAGCAGCACATTGATAAGTAATCTCTCCGTTTTTTAAAAAAGTTACTTGGAAGTCAGATGTCTTTGAGTAGTTAGGGCTGTGTGCTATGCTAATTGTACAGGTATCTGATGTGATTTTGCCTAGTTTCACCTGTTGCTTTCTATCTTTTAGAAAGCTTGAGCTACTTAAAGTTTGGTTTTATATACAGAAGTACAACTTTTCTGAAAATAATGAACTATAAGGAGTAAAACATAATGTATAAGTAATATTTAATGGACTTTGTATGCAATTCTCTTGCAACTACATATTTGATGATATTTTGAGAGTATGATATTTTATTATATTGCTATCTCAACAAAGTGGTGCTAATTCTGATAGGATGTTATTTGCTGTGTGGTTCTGGGATCTTCTACACAAAATGTTTCAATCCCAAAAATGTATTTAAATTTTGAATATTCTGATCTTAGTTTGAAACATCTGTTCCAATTTTACCAAAAGTTTTTTGAGTTTAAGAGCCCCATTTTGAACTCAGAACACCCATTTCAAAACTGAGCAAGGGTGTTTTGAGCTTGAAGTAGCTTGAAGTAGTCATAATATGATAGTATCAGAGTATTTCCAGTTCAGTTAGAACAAGCTATTTTAAGCTCAAAATATTTATTACAAATATAATATGTTTTGCAGGTTTAATTGTATTTGATATATGTACCTATCTAGAAGTTAAAAGAAGGTTGTTTCAAGAGACACATTCAAACATCCATAAATGTTTATATATATATATATATATATATATATTGCCACATTTATTACCATTATTAACCTGTTAGTGGTAGGTTATTTAACTTAGGTTCATAGGTTTATATTTAGCCTATAAAAATTTCCAAGGTAGTCATGGGGAATGACAAATACAATTTTAAAAAATCTACATAATGTACATAATTTAAAAATTCACATAAGGATAATAATCTATTATTCTACTAAGAATAGATTAAAAATACATTATGAGCATGCAAAAGTCACTACTGCCCACTACAAGTATGGGAGGAAATTTTTTGCATTGTTAGAAATTAATACAAGGATTTTCAAACGGTTGATTATTTTACATTTTTAAGATCCATCACTTTGTAGATTGGAGACAGAATGAAATAAATAATGGGACATTTTTGAGAAGTGTCAGACAGATTGATTTAGGGGTATGGAGTGTTAGAAAAGAGTTTCCTGTAAGCACTTCCTGAAAACAGTACATGAGAAATGAAAATAATTAACAGCTGGGCTTTTTTATAAACTCAATCAGTAGCTGACATAAACTAGCTTCTGCAGATCAGAAAACATTACAGCATTGCTTAAGATGAGTGATTGGCATATAAATTGGATTTCACTCTACACTAACATGCTATAATTGAGTTAGACTGTAGTGATCTAATAATTAATAAAATATTGGTTGGTAAACAGAGGATCTGTTTCTTTGGAATTATTTTTGAATTGGTTGTAATTCTGTACCATATACAATTTATCCAAAATGTATAGAGAAAATTTTCATTTAATAATTGTGGCATATTTATCAAATTTCCATAGCTGCCGATCTCACAAAAAGTGACTCCGATGTACAACAAGTAATAAAACAAATGTGTAAAAACAGTGTTTAATAGAAATAAAAATAGTACTAACATGTGAAAATGGTACAGGAGAGAATGAACGTTAACTACAATAATGGAGCTATATTAGAATTTTATCAGTCCCTTGGACCTCTAGCTCTGATGATAGAGTCAGGTCTTAAGTAACTTTCAGAACATTAATAGGAATAGAGCTAATTCAGAGTACAGAGAAGAGCAATAAAGATGAACAAGAGTCTAGAGGCTAAAATATATGATGAATGAATGACTGCAGGAACTGGGTAGGCTAGTCAAACAAAAGGGCTGGGTAGCATAGCAGCAGTCTTGCAATATTTGAGAGGTTGTCAGAAAGAAGAAGGGGACAATCTGTTCTCAGAGCACCTGAGTGCAAGAGGTAACAGATAAAGACATATGAAAGAGAGATCCAGCGTAGAAGAATGTTTTTGGTAGTATGAACAATTAATGGAATGGCTTGCCTTCAAAAGTTGTTGCTGCTCCCTCACTGGAAGTTTTTAAGAGAGATTGTACAGCCATTTCTGATATAGGGTCTCCTGCTTAGGCAGAGGGTTGAAGGTCCCTTCCATCTCTGTTGTCCTATATTCATATGAGATACATTAAGCTTAAAGAAAATGTGAGATCTGCTGTGATAACAGAATCCCAGGTAAGGAATGTGAAGTGTGTCAGAGTGGGATGCAGGAGATCTCGGGATGCTCTACTCAGGAGCTAAAAATCCTCCCTGCTAAATTTGAAGCAGACTTGTGCTCCATTTCTGCACCCCCATAAAGGAGTTCAGCTCCACTCAGCAGGCAGTTCTTACATGTAATCTTCAGAGACAAGAGGAATCCTCTCAGCAAGCAGCAACAGTTTGCAGCCTTCCCTGCCAGCATCCCTATTGACATCCTGGGGAAGATGGTGGAGAAGATTGCAAATAGTGATCACATTGCTTCAGGATCAGTTGTAAGTGTAAACTGGTTGCCAGGCACCCAGATTGCAATCAAATAACCACAGAAATGTGCAATGTTTTGTGATGATTGAAAGTGCTTTATAGGCCATAAACCACTCTTCCAAGACTGCTGTAATTCTGGACTACCAGCAAATGAATAGTTATAGGTCAAGAACTATTTTACTGTATATATTTTACAGTGGGAATTGAAGAGAAAAATACTAGGTACCCTCTCAGATTGGCTCTATCTTTAAAGGAATTCTTATCACCATTGAACAACGCTTATAATCTGCAAATTTGTGTATTAGTGTTTGACAAATCATGCTTGAGTATAAAATGTCTTGCAAGCTGTGACTTCATAACTTTTCTCCATTGTAGTGGAGGCAGCATTCCATTGTAGTGGAATGTTAGCCAATAGGAGTGAGACTGTCAAAGTTGCGAGGACACGCCTACACCAACAGTCCCCAGTTTTTGTCTCAGTCCTGGCTGTGGACAGACATGTCTTTTATTGGTCAACCATTCCTGAATGCCTTTGGTGTTTGTTTGGTGGTTTGTTGTTTAGCTTTTCCCTTTTTTGGGCAGGTAGAATTTTTTTCCTTTTATTTCCCTTTAGCACAGGTTCTAGCATGAAGTGATTTTAGCACGAGCCCGCTGAAGGCCGAGTTGCGGCAAATTAGGCCACCAGCCAGTGGTCCTGACAGGGCAGCCAGCTCGAGCTTGCTTGCGGCGCTGACCGAGAGCCTGGGCAGCGGCTCTTTTGGATTCCGACTCAGCGGGAAGCTTCGCACTCCACTTTGAGCAGAAGGGCAGCCAGACTGTCAAGGAAGCCTGAGCTATCAAAAGGTAGCAGCCGTCAGAAGGCAGAGTCCCTGTCCGATTCCGGACACACTCTTTGCCCCGGTTTTTGGTCACTGGAGGCCAGGGGCCTGATTACCAAGCCTCTGCTCGCTCATGAGCACGCTTGGAAGCTACCACTGCCGCAGCGAAGCCGCCTATCATCCCAGCTGCTCGCGGTTATTGTTAAAATAGCAGACGCAGCTCCTGGTGTCAGCGGGGAAGCAGCTTTTCTGAGATTGTCACTGGAGATGGGTGAGGAGCCCAAGGAGGTGGCCAAGGGGACTCTGGCCTCAGAATCTAGATTGGCTAGCAGGAGGGCTGCGGCTAAACTCTAGAAAAGCCGTGAAGCCCTCAAAGGCAGCTGAAAAGAAAGCTGCCTGGCACCAGAAGACACTTGAGAAACAGGTGGCCAGGGCATCGGTTAGCAGTAGAGGGGTCCCTCAGAGTCACTCAGCTAGTTTTTCCTGCCATTTTTCGGAGCAGCAGTTAAATCCTGAGCCGGCTATTGCAGCCCTTGTCACCAGATGGCGCTCCTGAGCAGACTTTGGCAGACAATCTGCCTGACAACAGGACTGCTCTATTTGGCTCCCTCCCTGATCCCTTTTCTGCCCAAGTGGCATAGCAACAGCCTAACAGACGCAGAACCTCTCCTGCAGAGGCTGCCTTTACCCCAGCTTCACAAGGAGTTAGCTCAGGGGAGAAGCAGCAAGGCCAATTCCCACCTAACATGGAGGCCATTATTTCTCAAACCATTGAGAGAGGCATTGCAGCTGGGTTACAGCACAGCCACAGTCACTGTGAGGCTTCCTTTCGATCTGACTATTCAGCATCCTCACAGGTGCCCATTAAAGGCCAGGCCTCAGGTGAGGTAATACATTCCCAGGGTTCTTACTCCCCTGGGTCTTCAGATCAGGAGGATTCATATGAGGACATGGACAGGGAGCTTAACGTCTCAGAAGATGAGGGCTTATCCACTGAACAGCCCTCCTTTGTTGGCCTTTTCCGTCCTCAGCTGTTTAAGTCCTTACTATATCAGGCTTCCAGCACGGTCCAACTGGCTGGGCACCTGCCAGCAGTGGATCCGCCTCCTGATTCAGGACAGCATAGTGGCTCTCTGTTTTCTAAGCCCAAGGCAGAGGCTGAGATGGTTCTGGCACCACTGTTGTTCACAGATGTGGTATGTCAGCAGTGGGCACCCCAGGAGTTGGTGCAAATCCCAGCTCGCTTGATAGATGATACTTTAATATGGCCTCTGATTTGTCTCAGGCACTTCAGGTGCTAACTGTGGATGGGCCTATTGCGGCCTTAGTGACTTCATCTGTCATGACAGATGTGCCTGAAGAGGTTCTCCGGCCAGAGGACAGACGAACTGAGCAAGTCCTAAAAAAGGCTCACCAGTCAGCAGCGTGGCTGTAAAGGCCTCTACAGCTGCTTCGTTCTTTAATCGGGCTTCATTATTGTGGCTCAGACAGTTGCAGGACAGAATTCCTGTAGTGGATATACTTTCCATCAAGATTTAAACAAGTTGTCAGCCACTCTTGAATTTTCAGCAGATGCGACGCTTGGCGTAACGAGATTTGCCTTAAAAGCCATCACTTCATCTGTAGCTTCCAGGCAGCTTCTATGGCTCAGCCATTGGCAGGCAGATGCCAAGCAAAAGTGGCGACTGACATCTGCCCCATTCTCGGGGAAGCAACTGTTTGGAGAGTCGCTGCAATTGCCGCTTATGGAGACTAAGGAAAAATGTAAGGTCCTTCCTTCCCTTACACAACGGACAGACTCATGCCCTTCTCCATATTTCAGGAGCCAGCCTTTCAGGGGGCCTGATGGGGGGGTTGGTTCACTTAGGACACCTAGGTGACCCTTTCGAGGGGGAGGGAGCCATCCTTACCGGTTCCAATGATAATTGTCTCACGAATCCTCCCATTGGGGGATGCCTGGCCTATTTTGCCAGGTGTTGGAAGGATATCACGACGGATGCACGGGTTCTGGGGACAGCCTCTCCTTAGAGTTCCTCTCTGCTCCCCCGAGCTTTTTCATCTCTTGTTCTGTTTTGGGTAATCCAGTTAAATGGGACCTCATGGAAACTGCTATCCAACACCTATTGGATATACATGCTGTTCAACCAGTTCCAGGGGTCAAGCAGGGGATGGGGTTTTATTCCATCCTCTTTGTAATTCCAGAGCCTCCAGGGTATAGGGCAATTCGGGTATAGGGATCCCAAAAGACTGAACCGTTATGTTTTGGGTAATCCGGTTAAATGGGACCTCATGGAAACTGCTATCCAACACCTATTGGATATACATGCTGTTCAACCAGTTCCAGGGGTCAAGCAGGGGATGGGGTTTTATTCCATCCTCTTTGTAATTCCAGAGCCTCCAGGGTATAGGGCAATTCGGGTATAGGGATCCCAAAAGACTGAACCTTTATGTTATTTACAAACGGTTCAAGATGCATTCTCTTAAGTCCATTTTGGATGGCATCTGGGAGGGCGACTTCCTCACCCCACTTGACCTTACTGAGGCTTATTTGCATATCCCCATTTTTTCAGGTCATAAGAAATATCTGCTTCTGTTATGCAGGCCAGCACTATCAGTATCGAGCCTTATCCTTTGGCCTGTCATCAGGGTCCAGGGTTTTCATGAAGGTATTGGCGGTTTTAGCAGCTTACCTTCGGGCTCATTCCGTGTGCGCCCAGTGCTATCTGGATGACAACCTGATCCAATCCACCTCTAAGAAACAGGCATGTGTGCACCTCAGGGTTACCATGCAGGCACTTCAGGAGCACAGGTTTTTTGTTAATCTAAAAAAGAGTCATTTGACTCCTACAACATGGTTGCTGCATTTAGGGGTAGAGATTGATACTATTGAATGCAGGGTGTATCTTTCTCAGGGCCGTAAGGCGAGTCTAATTGACCTGGTACATCAGATCAAAGGGGCTTGTTCGGTGCCCCTGGCGATGCTTTCGCGACTTCTGGACAAGATGGTGTCCTGCATATCAATTGTGCCGTGGGTGCGTTTGCATGCTTGGGCTATCCAGTGGGTTCTCCTTCCTTATCAGAGAGTGGATACAAGTATCTCTCTGCACAAGGTTAGGTTACCTCCAGCCATAGTGCATTCCCTGGAGTGGTGGCTTTCCCCAGCTCTGGCCATAGGTTGTACGTTTAAGGAGCCAGAGTGTCTGACAGTAACAACTGATGCCTGTCTCTATGGTTGGGGAGCTCACCTCCAGGATAGGATAGCCCAGGGCAGGTGGTCTCCAGCAGATTTGACCCACAACATTAATTGGCTGGAATTTAGGGTTGTCCACCTGACCCTTAGAGAGTCCCAGGATCTGGTGACAGGCAGGCATCTTTTAATCCTCACTGACAATGTGGCCACCAAGGCATATATTAATAGACAAGGGGGTACCCAATCCAGGCCCCTTATGGAGGAGGCTGAGCAGCTCTGTCTTTGGGCAGAACAGCTCCAGATATCATTGAGGGCGGAGCACATTGCAGGGAATGCCAGTGTTCAAGCTGATTGGCTCAGCAGGGCCACAATTGACCACGCAGAGTTGTGCCTGCATCCAGCTTTGTTTCAGGAGCTGTCGGAGTGCTTCGGAAAACTGACTGTGGACCTCTTGGCAACCCCGGACAATGCTCACCTGGACAGGTTCTTCACAAGGTTTGTGGTTCCGGGAGTGGAGAGAGTCAATGTGCTTTGCAGCCCTTGGCTGGCAGAACTGCTCTATGCCTTTCCACCTCTTCCCCTCATCCCGAGGGTGGTAAGGAAGATTCTGGCAGAACGAGCGGAGGTGGTCCTGCTGGCTCTGCAATGGCCACGGTGGCCTTGGTTTGCCGACTTGGTAGCCCTTTCAGTGGCCAGGCCTTGCATAATACTGCCAGACAGAGTCTCCCTCAGCCAGGGGGCATTGGTCCATCCGGATCCTCAATGGTTCCAATTGACTGCCTGGCGTTTGAGCGGAGGGCTCTGAGCCAGGGCCACTATTCCTCTGAGGTCATTGATACCATCCAGGCCTCCCTCAAGGCTTCTACCAACAGAATTTATGATGCCACCTGGCGAGCATTTTGCTACTGGTCTGGCCTTGACCCAACCTTGGTGACAGTGCCTCAGATTCTTGAATTTCTGCAAGTGGGTCTAAACAAGGGACTATTGCCCAACATGCTCCATTGCCAGGTGGTGGCTCTCTCCTCAGTTTTTTCCTGTGGGGGGGTTAGACTCTCTGGCTCGCCACCCAAACATTCACAGGTTCCTCAGGGTTGCGGCAAATCTCGGGCCTCCAGTGGTTCACCGTTTTTCGACTTGGGACCTCATCAAGGTGCTACAGGCTCTGATGGGAGGACCCTTTGAACCATTGCGAGAGACCTCCTTGCGCTTCCTATCATTCAAAGTGGCCTTCCTGGTCGCCATAACTTCGACCAGGAGGATTTTGGAATTGGCGGCTCATTCTGTCCATCCGAACCTGTGTGTTTTTCATACCAACCGGGTGGTATTAATGTTTGGACCCTTCTTTCCTACCGGAAGTTAACTCATGGTTTCACAGAGGCCAAGAGCTGGTGCTCCCAAATATTTGTCCCAATCCACGGCATGCGTTTGAACGTAAATGGCATGTGTTAGACATGCAGAGAGCATTCCAGATTTATATAAAGCGGACTTCTTCCTTCAGGAAGACGGAGTCTCTTTTTGTATCATTTCAGCCGGCCTCCTTGGGGGCCAAGGTCACTTCTTCGACCCTGGGCCACTGGATTCTGGCGTGTATTGCCAAATCTTATGAGATGCAGGCCCTTCTACTGCCCAAGAGTATCACGGCATACTCCACCAAGAGTGCGGCAACAAGTGCGGCATGGACTATGCAGGCTTTCCTGGAGGAGGTTTGCCGTGCTGCTACCTGGTCCTCACCATCCCCCTTTATCAGACACTGTAAACTAGATGTGTATGCCTCAGACGAGGTGGCCTTTGGGAGGCGGGTCCTCCAGCAGGTGCACACTGATGAGGGGATGTAGGGCCAGGCTCATGCCCACCCGTAAGAACAGCACCGCTTTGGTATGTCCCATTCCTGGATGCTGCCTCCACTACAATGGAGAAGGAACGTTGGTCTTAACTGATACGATCCTTCTCGTTGAGTGAAGGAAGCATCCAGCTCTACCCTGTTTAGGAGCTGGCCTCAGTCCGCTAGAGGGTGGTTGTTTGTTTGTTGTTGTTTGATTGCTTGTTGATTTGTTTTCAGACCATGACATGTCGAGGCTGTCGCTGTTCCGTCGCCAAAAGCTAGGGGCCGTTGGTGTAGGTGTGTCCTTGCAACTTTGACAGCCTCAGTCCTATTGGCTAACGGATAAGGACAACCCATTCCTGGATGCTGCCTCCACTCAACAAGAAGGATTGTATTAGTTAAGACCAATGCTCCTTCCCTTCTTTTTTTAAAGATCAAAAGGTTTTAATCTTGACAATATAGGAGGCATAAAGCGGGGGGGGGGGCTCTATTAAATGAAGAAAACTTGTTGGAAACTATTAAAATAGCCACTTAGATTCATCACATCATGCTGTTGCTATGGTATGTGGCTACGTTACTGCCTCAAAATCTATGGATATGTCCTCATAACCCCTGCAAAAAGTTTTTGTCAGGTTATTATTTTAATGTATGAATCAGCCAATTTGTAAGCTATAATGTGGATCAATATAAAATAAAAAAATGTTCAATTATATTTTGATTTATTTTATTTAAATTAAATAATGGCTTTTATTTTGGTATTCCCAATTCTTTGCCTTGGTTACTTTTCATAGTTCAATCTCCAGAATGCTATCAGAGACCAAAAGTGACTCTCACCTTGAAAAAAGATGGTCATCCCTGCCTTAAGAACTCTCCCCAATCTGAGCACTCTGAGATGTGTCGGTCAGTTCTGGAATCCTTGGTGCTTGTTACCTAGTTGGATAATGTCTGCAAGCAAACAACCAAGCTCAGAGAGCACCAAGGACTCTACGGTTCAGCTCTCAGCTGCATATATTCTCTTCTATTGAAAATCTTAAAATCTTAAAAGTTGTTATCAAAAGTTACGCCGGCTGAGAATTTTGGAAATTGCAGAAATGGTAGAGATATAAAATTTCAGAGGTGGAACTGATAAAGTGATCACCTTAATAAATAAAATGTTGTGAAAATATTTCATGGCTCTAATTTTTTAAAAGTAACTCAGTAATAATGGAACTGACAAAATCCAAGTGACAAAATCATACACTGCAATCAAAGATTCCTACTGTCATATAAATATTGAAGTTCTGTTTATGTAGCAGATAGTAGAAGAAAACTGAAAAATACATACCTGAAGTAGATAATTAAAATATAAAATTTCGATGTGGATATTTGTGCAATGATATTATTCTTATTGTTCTGTTTTAGTGTATTCTATTCTTTACTGTAGTTCATTAAAAATGAAATAACTTGATCATGATTTGCATTTGCTTATACTACTTTCTGTTTGTAAAAATTAATATTAGAGAATTGTTAAACTGTTCCTTGATGGCAGAGCTGAGCCAAAAATCAATGACATTTGATACTTGCTATTTCTTAGCCTTATTTGCTTTGTGACTCCTGGGTAAATACTTGTTGCTACAGCTTTTAAATTTAAATGTGGTTTAAAATATTACCAAGATGATAGGAATTCTTAGCTTTTTCTATTTGTTTTATGTGTTATGCAAGAATTAAATATATTTATGCTGTTTGATTTCCTACATATTTCTTTCTTTTCCCTTCTTTGTATTGCTTTTTATTCTCTCCTATTGCAACTATTATGCTGGATCATTTAATAGAGCTATAAGAAAGAGCAAAAGACAAAAAATAATTCAGTTTATAAAAAGGCTACCATGCTTCACTGTGTTTCTTTGTTGGGATAACAATATGATTGTGGTTATTTGTTTTAAGTTTACATGTCCTTTTTTTATCTGCAGAAAGCAAAATATTGAAGTACTTTTGTTGTAGCTGTCTTGCTGTAGGTATCAATGTAGGTGGTTGTGGTTTGGCATACATAGGTTATTGCACATGCTTATTTGTAATAAACATAGATAGAGGAATTTAAGAGAAGGTGATGATGACCTTATTTGGGGAAATATTTATACACTCTAGCAACTATAAGATTACAAAGTGGATTTTTTGTGTACTAAAACAATTTTACGTACTATTATAAACAAAATTTCTGAGCATGCTGATAATATGTAAATTCTTTAGATATAAAGTTGTTTTATTTTAAACTGACTTCTTAGTTGTTAAAGTGCTGTAATTTAACTTTTGGATTTATTATATGCTCGTGGATTTAATTAGATATCAAACAGTTCCATATAATCTAATAATTATATTGAAGAATATAAATATACTAGCTAACATGGATAATGTTACTTCATTTTCTGTCACCTTCATAGATTTACTTTGGTCTCTTCCTCCTCCCTCCCTCCTTCCTTCCTTCACTTGTGTATTTCTAAATCAATCATCTTTGTTTTGATTTTTCCCCCACATTCGTTTTTCTTCATGTGGCTCAGTTTGCCTTTGCAAGCCACATTTTCAATTTCACAGCTCCACTAGGTGAAAAGTAGGAAATAGGATAAGAATTCATTTGGGAAGTCTTTCTATTGCATAGTTTATTGTTAGGAATTATAAGATTTAAATTATGGCAAATTCTTAAGCATGCATTTATATATGATTAAAACAGCGTGCTGGAGTTAAAATAACATACATACAAATGTAGAAATAAACTTATTACAATTTTCTTTTAGTAGAGAAATTGATATGGAGTGACAAAAAATATAAAAATAGTAATCATCCTGTACATGGGACAACATGTGATCTTTAGAGTATCCCATCATAAGCAAAATGTCTTTTACTACGGGATAAATATAGTGCAATTTCTTTTCAGTCAAGTTGACAGTTGAAATGGATGTGTTTAGTCTCTGAAACTTACTGTATCCAAATCCATTTAACTGCCACCAAAACACCTTCTCTCCAAAAGGGCTGTACATTTTTGATCCTGCCATTCAAAGAGTATCATATCTCTAGAACATCTGTTGTGACTTCTGTAATGAAAATAGTTGTCTCCCCCTGCTTTAAGGAAATGATTGAAAATGCTTTTAAATCAAAATGTAATATAATTAATTACTAAATAGTATTTGCTTTACTAACAAATTGGTGATGCAATAAAGAATAAGTGCAAAATTACATTCGTTGGTTTCCATTCATTTAGACACCTAGCTGTTGGGCAGAAGAGGTATTAGAAAAGAGATCACATCAGCGTTCGGCTTCATGGGGCAGCGCTGATCAACTAAAAGAAGTAAGTGCTTAACAACTTGGCAAAGAGTAGCAATCCTTCATTTCTTACTGTTAACACTAAATGCAGTTTATTATGCCCATTTTATGGAGGTGCACTCATGCCCCTGCTTTCAGTCATAAGCTGCTGGTTTTAGGATTTATGTAATTGATAAAAAGAACATTGGGTAGTCAAAGTAGCTATCTGGTAAGATTGATACGTAGGCAGTATTGCACTGTCATATGTTAGCAAATGCATTCATAGATGTGTGATAAATCAGTTTACTGGCAGAGGTTTTCATGGGCAGTATCTGTCAGGCAGTGTTAGGTTTCAGAGTTTAGTGACCATGATTTAGAGAATAGATTTCCTGATGTTTTGCTGCAACTCTGGCTGGCATCTTCAAAGGCAAAGTGATTTGCTATGCCAATTTGATTAGAGACAACTTTGTCTCTGATGATGCCAGCCCCAATTGTGGGTGTAATATCAGGAAATCTGTTCTCTGGAACACTGTCATTAATTCTGAAGTCCAAAATACCTGACAAAAAAAAAAATCTCTTTTCAGACATTCTTTTGGTCATTGGCTAATAAGAATTAACATTAGAATCCAATTAATGTTTGCAGCCTGAAACTGGAAGCCTGTTTCATTTATTTGCATTATGATGTTTTGAAATTGGAGGAGTTAAAAAGAAATATCAGATGATAGTGTCCATTTAAACTGCTAAATAGATTCAAAGCTAAAATAGTAGAATGGTGGTAAAATTGAAAGGACTACGTATAGGGCCATGGAATATGTGCTGATTTTGTTTCCTTTAGTTAATTTGAATGCCTATTCAAAAAATAAAACTTTTCTGGAACCAAGATTGTGATGATTCATCCAGTTTAGCTGGTTATTGCTACCTGGTAATTTTAAAATTGGTTTCAATGGGTTATATTAATATATATATGAAAATGAACAGTAGCTGTCATTTTCTTCTACTAAGAGAATTTTGATTATTTTTTGTTAGAGAATAGTAAGCAGGTATATTTCAAAATACTGCATGAGAATATAGTACTGTGAGTATAATACTTCTTGTGGGCTGGATGTCTGGTAAAAGAAAAGAGGTTCAAAACTTTGGAAAAAAATAAGTGATTGATAAGGTAGGTAAAAGCTTTGAATCATTTTTTAAAAGTTTATTAGTAGTTCAAAATTAACAACATTGGACATAGGTATGACATCACTAGTCCCAAGCATCTTCCAACACTTTAAGTTAATACATAATATACTAATGATAATATAATATATTCCTTACACCTTATACGTTATTTAAACATAGTATAATAATAGTAATTTATACCTTATTCCTATACAGTTATACATATCAATACCTACATATACCTATCTGTACAATTTACATATGTATTTATTTATAATAACGTATATAATTCTAGTCTAACACGTCTCGGCTATCCTCTTTTATCTAACCATTCATAGAATTTTGCCCAGATTTTATAGTACAATGTTTCGCTTTTATCCTTGAGTTCCAAGGTGAGTCTATCCATTTCTGTGCAGTTGAAAATTTTTAGTAGTATTTCCTCTTCAGTTGAGGTATCTTTTACTTCTGCGCAAAGGCTATCCATGCCACTGTAAGTATATGCAGTAGTAGATAATTTATGTCTTTCTTGTATTTGCCCTCTGTCATTCCCAAAAGGAAAAATTCTGGTTTGACTTCTATGTTTATTAACAAAATTTCTTCAACCAATTCTTTAACAGATTCCAATATTTCTTTACCTTTGGGCATTCCCACCACATATGATAGAAGTTCCCCGGAGCCACCTCGCACTTCCAATATGCCGAAGAATTACCCTTATTGGTTCATCCTAATCTTGTGGGGGGAGGTGCTACCTATAAAACATCTTATATAAATTTTCCTTATATGAAGTTGCTAGTGTAATTTTTTTTGTCTCAGAGAGTCTGCCAATTTTCCAAATCAATACTATACCCAAAATATTTACTCCAAATTATTATCGTTTCTTTGACTTGTTCCTCAATCATGTCTTGTTCCAATAAATAGCAGTATAATTTACTAACGATCTTGCCCTCCGTGCTTAACAAAATCGTATCTAATTGTGATAATTCTTGCTTTATACCCCAATCCTTTTTGTCTTTGCTAAATTTAGATTGTATTTTGAGGCATGGCCACCATTCCAATTCGATTCCTTCTTCCTTTAAAATGTTTCTCGCTTTCAATTCTCCTCTCTCATTCAGAATATCTTTATAGGTGACAACCCGCCCCGCCTAATTTAATAAAATTTGGATGAGTATACATTTCAAAGATGACATCCAGTTGGGAATTTCCATATAATTACTTCTTTTTGTCTTAATCCAGATATCTAATTGAGCCCTCCTGATATAATGCCTCCGGAAGTACCGATGGGCTTTATGCTTTTCCTCCCATAAAATAGCATGCCATCCTGTCTGTAAATCGTGGCCTTCTAACGCCAATAGTTTTATATTTTTGAGATGCATCCACTCACTTATCCATCAAGCTGCTGCCTGATAATATTTTCCCCTATCTAGCAAACCGAATCCCCCTCTTTCTCTAGCATCTTCTAATAACTTTAATCTAATTCTTGGTTTTTTCCCTTGCCAGATGGATTTTGAAATATGTCTATCCAAATTAGTAAAAAAATCTTCTTTGAAGCTCTGAATCATTCTATTACATTAATTCGTGATACTGAAATAAAATACGACTGATTCTCAAATCACTTCTTTTCAGGAATAAGTTAAAATTGAATTCAGACCATTATTAACTTTTTAAAGAGCATTTAATTAGGATTACTATGAATTTTAAGGAACAAAACTAATTTGCAACACATGCTTGTCTTCAGAATATAATACTGTTGTTTTGTAGTCTATCACTTAAATAAGAGTATCCCCTGCTCTTTTATGCCTCTTTTGTTCTGTCTTTTATTTGATTTTGTTTCTTTTTCCCATCAGATTGCCAAACTGAGGCAGCAGCTCCAGCGCAGTAAACAGAGTAGTCGTCACAATAAAGAAAAGGAACGTCAGTCACCTCTCCATGGCAACCATATAGCAATCAGTCAGACTCAGGTAAGCAGACTACTGGATTGTTCAGGCAGAATTTTTACACCACAAAATTAGAAGTAATGTATTTTTAAGTTCTGTATTCCTGCCTGCCAACTAAAAATAGTTTGTACAGTACAGTCAAGTAACAAATATTAATAAATCTCTAGAAGTTATTAAACTTGTAACTGAGCTTTAGGTTGACATGGCACAATCTATCTGAATCCATTCTAAATTACTTACTAAAATCACCAAAGAGTTCTTTTATATCCATTATCAAGCAGATTTTTCTGCCTTATATTCCTTTAGAATTGTGATCTTCAGTGTCTTTATCATTTCTTCATTGGTCTAGCACTTGTTTTATTTATTTAAAAGACTTGTATAACTACCTATCTCAGGAATAACTGGGCAGCTCGATACAGATGAAAAGGTTTTAAAAGATACTTTTTAATGCGGATAATGCAACCATATTGTTGAAATTTTTATAAAATACAACTTTTATTGAATGCTTGTTTCAAATAATTTATTCAGATAATATAACTATGTCAACAAAGTAACAGTGATAATTTGAGTTACTGATACCACCCTTTTCATGATACTTACAGGTGAAACTTGAAAAATTAGAATATCATGCAAAAGTTCATTTATTTCAGTAATGCAACTTAAAAGGTGAAACTAATATATGAGGTAGACTCATTACGTGCAAAGCAAGATAGTTCAAGCGTAGATTTGTCATAATTTTGATGATTATGGCTTACACTCATGAAAACCCCAAATTCACAATCTCAGAAAATTAGAATATTGTGAAAATGTTCAATATTCTAGGCTCAAAGTTTCCTACTCTAATCAGCTAATTAAGCCATAACACCTGCAAAGGGTTCCTGAGTCTTTAAATGGTCTCTCAGTCTGGTTCAGTAGGAATCACAATGATGGGAAAGACTGCTGACCTGACAGTTGTGCAGAAAACCACCATTGACATCCTCCATAAGGAGGGAAAGCTTCAAAAGGTAATTGCAAAAGAAGTTGGATGTTCCCAAAGTGCTGTATCAAAGCACATTATGTGGAAGGGAAAAGTGTGGAAGAAAAAGGTGCACAAGCAGCAGGGATGACTGCAGTCTCGAGAGGATTGTCAGAAAAATGCCATTCAAAAGTATTGGGGACTTTCACAAGGAGTGGACTGAGGCTGCAGTCAGTGCATCAAGAGCCACCACACACAGATGGATCCTGGACATGGGCTTCAAATGTCATATTCCTCTTGAATTGTTCGCTCCTGAACAACAAACATCAGAAGCATCTTACCTGGGCTAAAGACAAAAAGAACTGGTCTGTTGCTCAGTGGTCCAAAGTCGTCTTTTCTGATGAGAGCAACTTTTGCATCTCATTTGGAAACCAAGGACCCAGAGTCTGGAGGAAGAATGGAGAGACACACACACTGCAAGATGCTTGAAGTTCAGTGTGAAGTTTCCACAGTCTGTGTTGATTTGGGGAGCCATGTCATCTGCTGGTGTTGGTTCACTGTGCTTCATTAATTCCAGGTTTAATGCAGCCGTCTATCAGGAGATTTTGGAACACTTCATGCTTCCTTCCACAGACGAGCTTTATGGGGATGCTGACTTCATTTTCCAGCAGAACCTGGCACCTGCCCACACTGCCAAAAGTACCAAAACCTGGTTCAATGACCATGGGATTACTGTGCTTGATTGGCCAGCTAACTCGCCTGACCTGAACCCCATAGAGAATCTATGGGGCATTGCCAAGAGAAAGATGAGAGACATGAGACCAAACAATGCAGAAGAGCTGAAGGCCGCTATTGAAGCATCCTAGTCTTCCATAACACTTCAGCAGTGTCATAGGCTGATAGCATCCATGCCACACCGCATTGAGGCAGTAATTGATGCAAAAGGGGCCCAAACTAAATACTGAGTACATATGCATGCTTATATTTTTCAGAGGTCCAATATTGTTCTATGTACAATTCTTGTTTTATTGATTTCATGTAATACTCTAATTTTCTGATATTGTAATTTGGGGTTTTCATGAGCTGTAAGCCATAATCATCAAAATTATGACAAATCAAGGCTTGAACTATCTCGCTTTGCATGTAATGAGTCTGTGTCATATATTAGTTTCACCTTTTAAGTTGCATTACTGAAATAAATAAACTTTTGCACAATATTCTAATTTTTTGAGTTTCACCTGTATTTGTAGATATCTACAATTCTGATTCGATGGTGGTATAAATATTTAGAAATGTGCTATGACTGTTTACTAGATAGATTGGTTTTTATTTGTCTTTTCCACTTTGATTTACATATATGAAACATAGCAGATAATACTGAAGTGTCATAGTTGTTGAAATCTCATGAATTATATAGAGAGATAACTGAATTTTACTCTGTCCCAAAGGTGTTTCTTTTTTCAGGAGCCAACTGGACTTTCTAGGTTTTTTTTAAAATTTGAAGTCATTTCGCTCTCATCCAAGAAGCTTCTTCAGCTCTGAAGGATAGTGGGGAATGGAAGGATTTATATTCCTTGCAGACAGCTGATCATTTGCATCCTTTTAGAAGGTCATTGAAGCACCTGGAGGTTTATCTGTATCCTTGGAGTCACCTGAGTAGTGCTCCAGGTTCCTGTAGTCTACAATTTTTCCTCTGGAAATCCATTCCTACTCCTATACCATAAATACCAAAGGGTGTTTATTTGGGATGAACACCCTTTGAATGGTGTGGGAGTAGGAATGGACACCAACCAGCCCCATGGCTGTGTGCTCCTCTGATCTCCTTGTGCAAGGCTACAGAGCCACATTTTAACTCCTTTACAAGAGTCTGGGAGAGTGGGGGCCTGTCTTACCCCCCAGAGGGAAGGATATTACACAGGTGAGGGTAATAGTAGAAAAGGCGCTCTTCCTAGATCCTATCAGTTGGAATTCTTTAACTTATCGGGTCTACAACATGTTTTCCCTCTCTGACCCAGAGAGACAGGGCAATATAATGGGACAAAGATGGTTCTATAGGCAGCCTGGCCCCATGGGATGTAGGGCTTTTAGGTCATAACACCTTGAAATGCATCCAGAAATAAACTGGCACCGAATGCAAATTCACAGAGCAAAGATATTACATACATCCTTTTTGCTCATGTGGTCACATTCTGCACCTAAAACTAAAGCTTCCAGATACATGTGCACAATTATTAAGCAAGTGAGTATTTTGACTGTATCACATTTTTATGCATATTTTCCACCTCCAACCTATATAAACTTAAATGCTTAATGGACATAACACATATCAGGTAATGTGTTATTATGTAATGCGGGAGGGTGTGGCCTAAGGAGATCAACACCTTATATAAAGGTGTGCATAATTATTAAGCAGAAGCTTTTCCTCAGGCAAAGTAGGCCAAAAATAGATTTAACTGACTGAAAAGTCTAAAATTGTAAAAAAGTCTTTCAGAGGGATCTAGCACTCTTGAAATTGGTAAGATATTGGGCCTGATCGCCGGAACCATCAAATGTTTTGTTGCAAATAGTCAACAGGGTCACAAGAAATGTGTTGAGAAAAAAAGACACATTAACTGCCAAAGATTTGAGAAAAATCGAAGGCAATCTACATGGAGTGCCCAGAAGTATAAGGTGATCAGTGCTCAAAGACATTGCCAAGGTAAACAAGGCTGAAACCTGACCACCATTGAACAAGACATGTAAGTTGAAATAGCAGCAGTAGGCCAAGAAATATCTGAAGGCAGATTTTTCAAAGGTTTTAAGGACTGATGAGGTAAATGTGGCTCGATGGACCAGATGGATGGGCCCGTTGCTGGAGCAGTAATGGGCATAGAGCTCCATTTCAGTTCAGACTCCAGCAAGGTGGATGTGGGGTACCCTTTGAAAATGGACTCAAAATCAACTCCCAAACCTACTGCCAGGTTTTAGAAGACACTTTATTCAAGCAGTGGTACAGGACAAAGTCTGCATCTTTCAAGAAGACCATGATTTTTATGCAGGACAATACTTCTATCACATTCATTGAAGTATTCTACTGCGTGGCTTAAAAATAAAGGCCTAAAAGATGAAAGAATAATGACATGGCACCCTACCTCACCTGACCTACACCCTATTGAGAACTTGTGGGTCCTTCTTAAACGGGAGATTTACGATGAAGGAAAATAGTACATCTCTGAACGATATCTGGGAGGTTATGGTTGCTGCTGCACAAAAAGTTTGTCGTCAACAGATCAAGAAAGTGACAGACTTCATGAATAGAAGACTTATGACTGTTACTGAAAAGAAAGGGTGGCTATATTGGTCACTTATGTTTTTAGGAACTCTCAGAAATGTTTATTTGTACATTTTGAATAGTTTGTTTATTATTCTCACTTTAACAGATGCAAATAAACGAGTGAGATGGGCAAATTTTCATTTTTCATTTAGTTGGATAATAATTCTAATAACTAATAGTTGCCCAATAATTGTGCACACATAGATATTCTCCTAAGAAAGCCATAATCTCACTTTTACTTTCTTAAATATTCAGATTTGAGGTTTATTAACATTTTGGCTTGACGAGACCACTGTAGTTGTTCAATAATAAAATTAATCTTCCAAAATACAACTTGCCGAATAATTGTGTACAATGCATTGCAATAATCCAGTCAGGAGATGACCAAGTCATTAGTGCCTGAATGGAGTTTTCCTATCCAGGAAAGTGTGTAACTGACACATAACATGAATTATTGGTGTTTCTATCCCATTGAAATCAAGATTGTTAGTAGTTTACAATTACAATTTAAAACAACCTTGGTAAAAGCAATAGTTCAAATGTCTGATAATTAGGGCAAAGTATTTAAAAATTACATTTTCAAATTATGTAAGTGAAATTACAAAGATAAAACATCAGACTGGTTTACTAATTGTAGATCAGTGAGTTGCATTCTGCAGTTCAGCATTAGACACTCTTTAAAGAAACACTCCTTTTTCTCCTAATTAATTGCTGTAACAGTCTCTGTAGGTTTTGTGATATAGGTGAGCCAGATGGAATCAGTCTGTTGTGCTATATTGTATACATTTGTTGAAATATCATTAGATCCCATTACTATCACTTCCAGTATTATTGCTGTTATTGCTTAATTATTAGTGTTATTATTCTTTCCCTACTTATTTTATATAATTCTTTCACTCAACACTTGGTGGTGAACATATCTAATTGTCCTGTCTCCTATTTTCCCTTAATAACAATCCTGGGAGGGAGTTGGTAGACTGTACCAGAGGTGGGATTCAAATCCTGGCGCTACCAGTTCACTATCAGTAGTGGGAAGTGCTTCTGCGCATGTGCAAAGCATTTTTGATGGTGGGTAGGCAGAGCTTCCCACCGCTACCGTTTCGCCTGAACCGGTGTAACTGGGAGAAACCCATCCCTGAACTGTACATATGTCTTCAGTGTACACATGGGTTTTATCTAGTGTTTTTGTTACTATCCATATCATACTATAATTTGTCCATGTTCATATGATACTGTTTTTTCTGATACCATAGATCAGTGTTTTCAACCTTGACAACTTTTAAATGTGGACTTTAGTTGCCAGAATTCTTCAGCCAAAATAAATTTCAGAATTCCCCAGCCAGCATATTTTAAAATTGCTAAGGTTGAGAAACACTGTCATAGACTAATTAATTGAAGTAATAGGATGTAGCATTGTGCTGCTAATTCTGTATAAGAACCAAGATAGAATGTTTTTTCTTTCCTCAATTCAGTCCTTTTCATCTGAAATCTGCATCAGGTTAGATGACTTTGCATTTAAAAGTGAATGTGTATCGCTTCAAATAAGTACAGAACGCTGTTTCTTATCTGTTGGACTCTCTAGCTGTATCTTTTAAGCTAACTGAACATTTCACTTGTTTTAAAGGCTTCTATCTCAAGATCAGTACCTATGCCACTGTCAAATATTTCAGTGCCAAAATCAACAATCTCACGTGTGCCGTATAATGTAGAAGGAATAAGTCCTGAATTAGAAAAAGTGTTCATCAGAGATAACAGTGGAAAGGAGGAAGTATCAAAGGTAAGGGAATGCTGTGAGTGGCTATTATAAAAGACATGTTTGTTGTGGCCCCGTCCTCTGAGCCTATCCCTTTGGAGGAAGGCAGCTCTGAGCAGGAGGAAGAGGAGCCAGCCAGATCTCCCAGCCCTCCCCCTCTGGCACCGGCTCAGGTGCCAGCTGAAAGAGAGCCAAGTAGTGGGGAAACAGGTGTCTCAGATGAGAGTGAGGGAGAGACGTCATTCCTGGACGCACGCCAAAGAAGGCGAGAGAAAAGGGTACTGCAGCTGAGGCGTATGAGGAAATCCTGAGTCATTGGATTGGAGTCATGGGATCAATGACTCACTGGACCACACCCAGAAGCATATGTATATAAGACAGTACGGTGGGTTACGAAGTTCGTGACGAACAAAGCTAAACAAACGGAGCAACCTCGTAGGCTTGGAAGCTAGATGAACGGCAAAGCTACGTAGGAGATTTTCTTGTTTGTGTAAACTAATAAAGTCCTTGGCAGACGGTGTGCATATCGCTGCCAAGGTTGAGATAAGAACTGCGGAGTTTGCCAAGTGATTATTAACCCTCGGCTGGCTGTGTTTTTGTGGGTCTCTGAAGGGGGGGGGACAGATCATCGTTCTAGGAATGTTATTTATTCATTTAGTTTTATTTTTCTAGTCATATATTCCAATCACATCTGACTTGGCATTTAATGTAATCTCAGTAATGAGATTAAAACAATGTAAACTATGCATGTACCCAGCAACAACCACAATACATTTAGTCTCCATGACAGACAGCAGACCCCAAGGACCAGCTGAAGCAACTAGATCTTAATTGCTTTATGGAAAGTTCAAGGCCAACCTGATACATTGAACTACCTTAAAGACTAATTTTACAAGAAGACTCTAGATAGTTTATTAGCCACTTTAGTGTAAAGTGGCTAATATGAGAAATTGTATTTTTTTTACTTTTAAATATATTGATGATTGTAGAGAAATCCAATCAATAGTAGTAATTGTAGAAAGATTTTTTAAAAAAAAATGAAATTGAATGAAATAATTCTTACATATATATTCATGGATAAAGAAAGAATGTTAAGTGCCAAAATGCTTCTAAATTTGGGTTCAGTTTATCCGTGGATGGACTTATTTGCATGAATACACACATACATACTTTTAAAAAAAGTACCTATATTTCCTTTCACATATATGACTATCTGCAAATAAGTAGACCCTCAAATTTTTAACCAAAATATCATGAAAAGTGTGGATTAGTTTATCCATGGGTGGGCTTATACACGGGTATAAATGGTAGACTGTTAAAAATCTTATGAGGCAGTTGTATTCATCTTAAATTTTCTTTTTTGAGAAAATATGTTACAGAACAGGGTTACTATGTTATAATATCTAACAAAATTAAAGATTTATTGTTTATTCAAAAGTAGTATCTTATAAAAGTCATGTTTGTAATAGTTTGTTGCTGGATGTTTAAAACTGTTCAAAGACACTGAGCACTGCTTATTCTGATACAGTTTCTTGGGTAAAACCATACACCCTTCCTAACTTATGCATCACCCAGGGGTGAAATACTCCCGGTTCGGACCGGATTACCCGATCCGGTAGCGATGGAGGCGGGTGGTTTGGAGAACCGGAAACAAAAATCCCTGCCCACCCCCATTGCCCAGCTGAGCCGCGCAATCATCAGAGGCTTTTTAAAAAAATTTTAAAAGCATTTTTTCTACAACCTCTTTGGTTGAAGAAGTTATAGAAAAAATGCTTTTAAAAGTAAAAACAAAGCCTGTGCCGATCAGGCAAGTCAGCTAGGATCGTCAGAGGCTTTAAAAAAAAAAGAAAAAGCCTCTGCCAATCAGGCAAGTCAGCTGGGATTGTCAGAGGCTTTAAAAACATTTTTTAAACAACCTCTTCAGCTGAAGAGTTTGTAGAAAAATGGTTTTAAAAGTAAAAAAAAAGTGGCCACACCCACTCAGTCATATTACCCCCTCCCCCACCAAGCCACGCCCACAGAACCGGTAATAACAAAATTTACATTTCACCACTGGCACCACCTCTTCTGCACACCCATATACCATTTCCTGTCTGCAAGCTTCCTACAAGCAAAATAATTGGAGAAGACGATAGAATTCTAAAGAGAGAGGGAGGGACGAAGCGTGAAAAAAAAGAGGAACAGTTTGGTTAGGAAGCAAGAAAGGAAGGAAACAAGGCAGAATTTCTCACGCTACCTGCCAAATACTCAAAGGAAACTCAGTGGAAAAGGTAGGAGGAGGTTGATACAGGTAGTCCTTGACTTACAACAGTTCGTTTAGTGACCATTCAAAACGGCACTGAAAATAGTGACTTATGATGATTTTTCACACTTATGACAATTGCAGCATCCCAATGGTCATGTGATTTACATTCAGAAGCTTGACAACTGACTGATGTTTATGATGGCTGCAGTGTTCAGGAGTATTTTTGTGATCATCTGACAACAAAGTCAATAGAGAACCCAGATTCATTTAACAACCACGTTACTAATCTAACTGCAGTGATTCACTTAACAAATGTGGCAACGAAAGTTGTAAAATAGGGCAAATTTACTTAACAATTTTTTCACTTAACAACATAAATTTTGGGCTCAATTATGGTCGTAAATTTGCTTTTTTGTCCAGAATAGATGATGATTTTCTTATTGCTTGAAGTCAGACAGATAAGATCCTGAAAACAGGAAAGGGTGTGAATTTCTTCATATGGTGACAAATATGCCAGAAAACTGCTTTGAAGAAATCTGGGAGATCATGAATTCCTGCTTTACACATGAAGTTAACTGTGTGACTTTGGGTTAGTCACTCTCAGCCCTGGGAAGGAAACGCTTCTGAAATCTGCCAAAAAAATCAAAAAGAACGTCACCAGAAATCAAGATCACGTGAAGTGTTAGTACCACTGTATAATGCTTTAGTAAAACTACACTTGGAATATTACATCCTGTTTTGGTCACCATGATATAAAAAAAGGTATTGAAACTCTAGAAAGAGTACAGAGAAGAGCAGCAAAAATGATTAGACAATTGGAGGCTAAAACCTATGAAGAACTGTTGCAGGAATTGGATATGTCTAGTTTAATGAAAAGAAGGACTACGGGTGACATGATAGTGTTTCAATATCTAAAAGGTTACTACAAAGAAGGGTGGGTGGGTATCAATCTATTCTCCAAAGCACCTGAAGGCAGCACAAGAAGGCATGGATGGAAACTCATCAAGGAAAGAACCATTCTAAAACTAAGGTGAAATTTCCTTACAGCGAGAACAATTAATCAGTGGAATGACTTGCCTCCAGAAGTTGTGGGTGCAGCAACACAGGAGGTTTTCAAGAAGAGATTAGATAATTATTTTTCCAGAATAGTGTAGGGTTTCCTATCTGAGCAGTGGGATGGACTAGAAGACCTACAACGTCCCTTCAAGCGCTGTTATTTTGTTATTGTTCATATGTTCTAACACTGACTCAAAGCTATCCTTTCCCAAAAAAATCCAAAACAAAATATTTTTTACCTTGCCTAATTTAAACTTAATAAATTATGCACAACAAAGTTTGTCTTCTGCAGTTTCTTACATAATTTTATGAAATAGAATTTTATAACTTTTACTTCTGCTTCAGCATGTTTGTATTGTTAAGACATTTAAATAAAGTGGAAAAATATAGAGAGGTATTTAATACTAACTGTCTTAGAAAAGAAAATTAACACATATGCAATCACACAGAGTTAAGTAGTCCATAAACTTTCATAAAATTTTGTTGGAAATTATATATTTGTTGGAAAAATATATAATTAATACATTATAAGTCAATGATTTACAAAATTGAGGGGGAAAAGCTTTTATAAATGTATGGGTTATTGTTTTGGTTTATGCTGAAAGGTAAGGTCCAGTTCCAATGTATGGCTGTGAAAGTTAGACCATAAGGAAGGCTGAGGGTCAAAGAATTGAGACCTTTGAACTTTGGTGCTGAAGAAGACTCCTGAGAGTCTCTTGGACCTGCAAGGCGATCAAACCGGTCAGTCCTAGAGAGATCAACCCTGACTGCTCTTTAGAAGGCCAGATCCTGATTAAACTCAAATACTTTGGCCACCTAATGAGAAGGAAGGACTCACTGGAGAAGAACCTAATGCTGGGAAAGATTGAGGGCAAAAGAAGAAGGGGACAACAGAGAATGAGGTGGCTGGATGGAGTACTGAAGCAATCAACTTGAGCTTAAATGGATTTGGGGATGGTAGAGGACAGGAAGGCATGGAGGAATGTAGTCCATGGGTCGCAATGGGTCGGACACAACTTTGCGACTAACAACGAAGGCAAATGAATGTATGTATTGTACAACTATAGTAAACTACAGCATTTGTTTCTGGATTTTTAATTATACCTTATATACTCGTGTAGAAGCTGAGTTTTTCAGCACATTTTTTATGCTGAAAAAGCGCCCCTTGCGCTTATACTCGAGCGGGGGTCGCACTTACCTGTTCTCTGGTGCAGTGCGGGTGTTCTCTGATCATTGAGCTGTGAACAATGACGTAGCCTTTACAGTCTTACCTGTGCTTGGTCATGCCCTCTTGCTCCGCCCAAGCATTGCTGAATAGAATTACTGGTATATGTCTGGTCTTGGATATACTGTATGTTTATTTACAGTACTTACTCTGCTATATTTTATTTTTTATTTTCTTATTAACCTTTATCTGGCGCATTTCCCACTCTAGACTTACACTCGAGTCAATAAGTTTTCCCAGTTTTTTATGGGAAAATTAGGTGCCTCAGTTTATATTCGGGTTGGCTTATACTCTAGTATATATGGATATGTGCCATATGTGCCATTATAAGAGGCAATCCCTTAATTTGACTGCAACTAGGATGCTACGGCATATTGCTGGTGGTGGGAAAGGAATAAAGTCCTTCACCACTATTATGAAAATAAAGGATCTAGGATGGGGGGAACCATGTAAAGCTTTTGTTGTTGCAGTCGTGATTTTGGAGCATTGGCTGAAATAGAAAAAAGAAGTGGAAAATTGTCCTGCAAATATTGTTTAGTTTACAGAACACAAAGCTGATATATGCATATGTTTAGCTGTTTGGAAATTGTGAAGAAAAAAAATGCCAAGTGGAAAGATGTAAGTCATAAAAATTTAGCAATCAGCATCTAGAATCTTGCTTAGAAATATGCTCTTTAAATAAATCCTGTTTTTTTAAAAGAAATTAAACCATTTAAATTTTATGACTACGCTCATATTTTATATGTTAATATAGGCAGTCTTTGTATAATAATAGCAATTGGGCCCAGCAGCTGCATTGGTAAGCAGTAGTATAAAGCACAGTGGTTATGTGATCACATTGACTTATGACAGCAGCTGTGGCAATCTAAGTTGCTGTTGTTAAGGAAATCCTATGTGATCACAGTGTCCCATAATCAGATGATTGCTATTGCAATCTCTTGCCAGCTTCCCCATTGACTTTGTTGGAAACCTGCAATGAAGTGAAATGATGATCTTGTGAATACAGGAATGTTCTGATAGTTGCAACTGTGAGGACCTGTCATGAATCCTCTTCATTCAGTGCCATTTTCATTTCAAATAGTTACTGAATGAATGGGTCATTAGTGAGGATTGCCTAGAACGGCTTTACAGGAAAGAGTAGGGAGGAATATATTTAGTAACTACAGTGGCTACCCTGAAGCCATCAGCATTTATTAGCAGAAGCATTCTTCATGAAAATGAAAGACGAAGGAAAATGGAATTTTCTTTTCTTAATAATAGTCATGTAAACCATATAGGAATACTTGATTTGTGCAGGATAAATTAGTTTGTAAAAAAATTGCTATTATGTATTGTATTCTGTAATAATATAATATAATAACATAACATAACATAACATAACATAACATAACATAACATAACATAACATAACATAACATAACATAACATACAATATAATACAATATAATTAATATAATATAATAATTAATATAATATAATATAATATAATATAATTAATATAATATAATATAATATAATATAATATAATATAATATAATATAATATAATATAATATAATATAATATAATATAATATATTAATATAATAATATAATATAATATAATATAATATAATATAATATAATATAATATAATATAATTAATATAATTAATATAATATATAATGGAATATTGAAATTATAGGTTTGCTGTATCCTCTCACATTATATACTATGAAAAAGATTTCTGTTCTTTTATCACTGTTAGAAGTTTCTTTTAAATTTCTTTCCTGCTTTTTAATGGCATTTTTGTTATTATCATAGTAACAAAATTATTTCGTTACTGTTTAAACTACCAGAGAATTGATTTGGTACAGATAAATCTCAGTATGAAACTTAAACAAGCCCTGACATATTTTTAAGAATATGACTTTCAAATTAAAGCAACTGATTTTATTCTCCTTCATAGCCCTGTGAATTGATGCATGGCATATCACTGGGTCACTGGACCACTGGGTCACTTGCTTCTTTTGTAGGAAAATTAGTTCTCTGCTCTTTTGCAAAATATGGCATGAAGGACGTTGAAAGAGAACAGGTCAAATTGCCTATGGAAGGATAAATTATTACTATGCATGTTAAAAATGGTATTTGTATTGTAGCCCTTGGATATTCCTGATGGTCGGAGAGCACCCCTACCTGCTCACTATCGTAGTAGCAGCACACGAAGCATTGATACACAAACACCTTCAGTCCAGGAACGCAGTAGCAGCTGTAGCAGCCATTCTCCATGCATTTCTCCTATTTGTCATCCTGAATCTCAGGATGGGAGCCCTTGTTCTACAGAAGATGTGCTTTATGACCGTGATAAAGGTGAGAATCTTAGAATTACTGGTCACGGTTTGCATTTACTGTAATGCACCCTCACAGTGTATCTGTGCACTGAAATCATTTTTTTTGTTGTTGTCATCATCCTGGTGGTGTGAACAGACTGCTCATTGATTTTTTTTTTTGCTTGTTTATTTCCTCTCTTGCTTGTGAAGTTTAACAAACATCTTCCATAAGTGTCAGAAAAGAACACAGCATTCTTAACTCTTTTTAATGAATACTAGAGTAAGAAGTTAAGAGAAAGTGCACCGTTCCATATCACAGAATGTGAATCATTGGTCAAAGAAGTTAAATCACTTCATGATTTTGTTACTTTTAAATAATGAAACAAGTTAAACTAGAAATACAACATCATTTTTCCAGTTCAGTGTGTAAAGATTTTGACTTTGGAATGAGTTCTGCTGATGAGCGAATCATGGCTCTGTTTCATTGTCTGTATTTAACAGTGCAATCTTCTATATGTCTACTCAGAAGTAAGCCCCATTGAGGTCAGTGGAACTTATTCCCAGGTAAGTAAGTACAGGGTTGCAGCCTTAAAGCTAATGGTTCCGTGTAATTAAATGAAGATGTTCTCAGCACAGTTGGTGCTTTTGTACAGTGTGCAGTTCTAGGCACGTTCATGGATTGATGAGGAATACAGTATTCTGCATGCTTTAAATTATAGCTTTTTATTTTTCTAAATAAAAGTTCCTAGACCTCAGTGACTGCAAAGATAATTTTAGAAGCATGTAATTATTTTGCAATTGTATAATCTTCAACATGTTGAGAGTAAAGATGGTTTGGGTTTTGTTTAGAAACCCTTTGCATTATTCCTTATGTAGAAGAAGCAGAATACATTTAGTAGAACAGTTATGTATATTTAAGTATTAATTTATATTCTTTTTTTGTTTACTGGAGCTCAAGATGCCTTATGTCACTTAACTGAGGATCTCCTATCCAGTCATTGACCCATTCACTTTCAAGATGAATTGTGTGTCTTCCTAGTTTGTCTTCTAGCCCTCTATTTGAACTTATTTTGTAGAATTTATAAAGGCTACATACTCCAGTTTGCCTTATAATTATTTTAAAATATGATTATATAGTTTCTTGGATCATTTTGAGGAATCTTAATTATGAAATGGTTAAATAATTAAAAATTCCTGATATAAATTAAAATATAGCCAAATGAGTTAAAGAAATAGATGGAATGAATGTCCTTGATTTTTATTTGCTTGCTCATTCTTAAAAAGCTTATGTTTTCTTTTTCTTTACAATCTTTTAAATGCTTTGGTTTCTGTGTTTTTTCCCTTTTAATAAAAATACATCTTGAATTCTGCCTTTAAGATTTTTCAGTTTTTACATTTTCACTTACGTATTACATACATTTCTTTCATTTCCTTTTCTCTTTCCTTTGCCTCCAGTCCCATTTGAAATCATTTTACCCATGTTTTATCTGTTCTTGTATATGTTCTTCCTTAGCCCCACACATGGTCCTGTTCATATTGCAGTTTTAGTTGAGTGGGTTTGTTCAGTTGATGTCAACATGGTACTTTTTCACCCTTATATTTATTTATTCTTCGATTTCAGAACAACTTAGAGAGCATCATAGCTCTCACAGTGAGCAGTATGTTAAGATATATTAAAAAAGATGTAAAGATATAACATACTATAAAGTATATTGTGGAACTAAAACCTAAATTATTTTATCAATAATACTTGATTAACATTTTACATACCGCTGGTCTTGCTGTTACTACAATCTTATAGCAGCAGATTTTTAATAAAGAACTTTATCTTGCTTTAATGGTTGGGGCAGTCTGTGGCTCATACATAGATATTACCAGATTACTAACCATAAACTGGATGAAGTTAATGGAAATTTGTAGTTCAGCAGTAAGGGGATGATGAAAGCAAATTCAGATTGCCCATTTCGGTTTGATGGAGGATACAATGAGCTCTTGTTTTCTTACAGATAAACTACATGAGTATTACTTTAAAATATATCTCACAAACTGATTTTCAGCTTGCTTACCTGATTTCTTTGTATTATGATGCTTGTAATAAAACATTTTACAATTACAACATTTATTTTAAATAAAATGTTCAGTTAACAGACACCTTTATATTTTCCTCATATTCCTTATGAGTCTTTTAGATGTTACTTTTCATTTCAGCAAATACCTTAAATTTCAGTTTATTTTCAAAAGAGAGCTCATATAGGGTAGGCACAACAAGGAGTTTGCCATACTTCTAAGCTGTTGAAAATACATTTTTAATATTCTGTTCCATTGTTACAACTGTAATTGTGCTACACTGTACATTTAAATGAATCTGATAATTACCGTATTTTTTGGAGTATAAGATGCACTCCCCCACTAAAAGAGGGAGAAAATTTGGGTGTGTCTGAATATAGCCCCGACGCCGGCCCCTACCCTTTGGGCTCTGCTTCCCAGCAATTCACTTCTTTGCAACAAACAGCAAACAACCTGTTTCAGCTTCAGCACAGCCAACAATTTACCTCCTTGCAGCAAACAACAAACAGTCCATTTCAGTCTCAGCACAGTCTGATTAGCACAAGCAGTTGATTGTTAGTTGGATTGGCCTCCTGACACTCAGCTGTTTCAGGCTGCAGGGATTGCCATTGCCTATTGCTGCATGGGCCTCCGCTGTTTGCTGCAAGGAGGCAAATTGCTGGGAGGCAGATTTTTTTTTCCTTGGGCTAATCAGGCTGTGCTGAAAACAAAAATGAAACTAAAGTAGGTTGTTTGTTGTTTGCTGTAAGGAGGAAGATTGCTAGGAGGCAGAGGCAGATTTTTTTTTATTGTTTTCCTCCCCAAAAAAGATACGTGTGTCTTATAGTCTGGAGCATCTTATACTCCAAAAAAACAGTATATTAATTTTATGCATGATAGCCTATTAGCTGCTGTTTCTGGAAGACATAGTGATAAGTTGATATAACTTAGTATATCGAGCTTAAGTTGCCACAATAATCATGCTGTATATTTAATGAACATAAATACATAATAAATGTATATGTTTGCAAAGTTGCATATGATTTAAAACAATTCATTGTAATGTTACTGAGCTCGACCAATAATTTTGGAGCTGATTTTAACTAATCCAGTTAATGCATTTTGCTTTGTTTTTTAAAAGGAAATTATTTCATATTGCTAAGATGATGCCCTATATCTGTTTTAAATAAAGCATTGAGTGACCTTTTAAAATACTTAACAAGCTAAATTAGCATTTCCTTAATTGACAATAAATACATTTAAGGATAGATTGTATTAATTTAATTTTTTAATTTTTAATTTTTTAATTTTTAATTTGATTTGTATGCCGCCCTTCTCCGGAGACTCAGGGCGGCTTACAATACATTAAGCAATAGCCTTCATACTTTTGTATATATTTATACAAAGTCAGCTTATTGCCCCCACAAACTGGGTCCTCAATTTGCCCACCTTAGAAAGGATGGAAGGCTGAGTCGACCTTGAGCCTGGCTAGGATTGAACTCACAGAATTACAGGCAGCTGGATGTTAATTGCTGCCTTTAGTAGGAGGCATTAGCCCCCTACACTACTCGGGCTCCTTAATAATCTGTTCTAAAATAGTGTAGCAGGAGCTAGAATTGAGCTAAATCTAATATTATGTAAGCAAAGAGACAATTCTCTGCCATTTTATGTGCTTAAATCTGCTCTAACCACATTCTCAACATTTCTAGACCAAAGAAAATAAAGACAAGTCTATCTATCTATTGTAGAAGGTGATTTTATTAGTCACAAGTTTTGGCCATCATTGTGATAATTGCAAATTGCTGCCTTAGGAAAGATAATGTTCTTATGTCACATGTAATATTGCTTGTTCTCCTGGTGTAAGCTTATGTTTGGATAAAGCTAGCGTTATAATTGAATTACATAGATGTATATGTTTCAATTGAACTACATAAATGAACTTTTGAGTATATCTCTGGAATAAAAATCAGATTTAAAATGATTTTTAATAAGAGAGAAAAAGCCTTGAGGTAGCACTTTTCTATTTTACACTACGAGTGAGATTTCTTTGGTATCACATTTTTGGGATAACTTACTGCTGTTTTGAGTAACAGAGATGGCAATTATATTATAGCCGAATACACTTGTCAGCATCAATTTTCCCCATTTTTCTGCTGTAGGATAGAAGTATCCAAATTTCTATTATGGGTCTATCTAACCACCAGAGGTTAAGTCTGTCTCTTTCACTTTTATATTTGATGATCTTCCATGATGATTAAACCTAGTTTATTAACTTCATGTACTAGTTTTGGAAGAAGGTATTTTCAAGTTTATATACCTTATGTTAAAAAGGCATATAAAATTCTGAACTCTATGTTCTTTATCATAAGCCTTGTTTGCAGACCAATTCACATTATACTTTTCAACAAAAAATCAGCTTTAGGCTGGAACTTGCTGGGTTTGTGACTAAAAAATGTTAATAACTGATCAAGTATAGGGAGAGCTAACCTGCTGGCCAGACACAGACCTGCTTTACATTTCTAAAGCATCTTTTCTTTTCATTGGAAGGCTGCACTTTAACCACAGGATCCATTGCCACCCTTTGCACAAGATCAGCTGTTTACTTTACATTTCTATGAAGAGCTGCTTAAATAGGTTGAAATTTTCAAAAGAAAGTGAACATAAAGTCTGTAAAGGAAACCCATGGTCTACTTTGGAGTGGGAGAATGATCTTGCCTGGCAGGGAATGGAGAAAATGTCAATGGCACCTGTTGTGTGTGTGGGGAAAGGGAGGGGAGAAAGGCCCAGCCAGCAGTGTGATTAGAAGCAGTTTATTGCATTAAAAGTGCCTGCTCTACAGGGGGCCAGTGTTTAGAATTCAGTTTCGTCCCGTCCCCCCTTTGCTATTAACAGCCTGTGGGTGTGCTTTTGAGATTTTGTGGTACAAAGAAGGGCTGGTTTTCGGCCTATACTGTTTAGATTGTAAAATAGAACTTCATTTTTGGTAAGTAAATCTCACCCTTTTAATGTTACTGATGAGCCATCTGTTTAGTACACCTAGTTTCAAATGAATGAAGGCTCTTATTCTGCAGGTCTTGCAGTATTCAGTTGATAAAACTAGCATTATATGAAAAACTACATTTAATGTGCTTTAAGGAGAATTTGAACACAGAACATGTAAGAGTAGAAGGATGAAATGATTTATTACCTGAAGTTTAAAAACTGACAGATAAGAGAAATTTTTCTCTAAAGTTATTAAGACAAGCAGCAGGTAGATGTTAGTTGAATAATTCAATTAATTATTTAGATAAAGAAAATAATACTGGAGACCCTAGTAGATAAAAAACTATTTTTGTTTGTGTTGTTTAAGAAGATTTATATCTAAAAGTCAGGACAGGATATTTAGAAGAATAAGAGAAATTGCATTTAACTTCTCAAAAACAGTAAAGGAGCATGTTTTTAAAGTTTTCAGTTACAGCTAGTGTGGGACTGATATAAGTACATTTGGCTTGCCATTTTATGAAATCGTTGCAATATTCAGTAAGCAGTTCTCCATAGAACTGAAAATACTATCTAGCAGAGACAGCACTTGAAGTAATTGATATACATGATTACTAATTCATCTGTAGAAGGAAATATAATGAAAAAAGAAGGCTCTAATAGTTGGAGAACTGTTTATTTTAAATGTTTTATTTTTGAATCATCTTTTGAACAAGCTCATGGATGATAAAATACGGCCAAATCAGTAGATGCAATCCAATTTTTCATATATCCTATTTTTAATGTTACATTTTTATAGTTATAAATTAAGTATTGTACTTTAGTGCTGTTAAATTCGCTAGTTTCCCTTATTTTAACATAGATAATTAAAGATGAAAACTAACAAAAAATAAACAAAGAGGTGTAGCATTGTATCAGGACTAAAAATTGGAGATGCTTATTATATTCTGTGTTTCAAAGCCCATTTATATAACAGAAGTGTTTATATTATATAAATAGTTGTGTTTGTTCATAATATTGCATGTGTATGGCATTATTATGGGCTCTTTATATTTCAGATGATACGAGCGTTGTTTCAATTGTTTTGTATAGTGAGAAGACAATTACTTTAAATTGTCATTAACTACTTACCCTTCTTTACATAAATTGTACATCTTTATTTAGTAGCTTCCATTTTTGAAATACTTGATAGAGAATTTAACTTATTCCAAGATTATAATTCTGCTTAATTTGATCTGTGGTATTCTGGATAATATCTTCCGGTTATTTTCTAGTGTATGATAAATAACACTTTCAGATAGGCCACAATAAAAAGAAAAAACTCATTTGAAGCAAACTAGTTTTCACAACCAAGTTGTAGAAAACCATTATATTTGGAAATCAGACTAATTTTTATAAAAATCTTAATCCCTAGTAATATAACTGCTTTAAATTTTCAGACAGTGGGAGTAGCTCACCGTTGCCCAAGTATGCCTCCTCTCCTAAGCCCAACAACAGCTACATGTTCAAACGAGAGCCCCCAGAGGGATGCGAACGGGTGAAGGTCTTTGAGGAAGTGTCGTAAGTAATGGCTTTTATATCAGCTGGGGTGTGCAAGGGCAGAAAATCGGTGTGTTGGACTTTTTTGAGCTGCAGATGAATAATCTACTCCAGTTGATGAAGTGTATTCCCCCCTTCAAGAAACAAATCAGTCTTGCCAGGTTTTTTCAGGCAAGAAGTTGGAAGTCTTCCTCTTTGTTTGAAGAGAGACAGAGGAGGGACAGAGAGCACCCTTGGTCATGTGGTCTGTATCTTGTGAAAGCACAGCTAAAGGGGAATGTAGCAATACGGAGTTTGTGTAATGTTTTTCATTCTGTAAAGGCAACTGCAGCCAGAGTTCGTTTGGCAGTTTTTAAATTGTATTTATTTTTTTAGCTTCTCACTGTATTTGAATCTGTGTTAGGAAAAGAACAATATATGAAAGAGTGTGATATACACATTCTCTAAACAGGTAGCTTGTTTGGGCAAATTGATGAAGTTAGAAGTTATTGTTTTCTGGATTTATTGCCAAAGGTAAAAGAAAATAGTCTTTCTGAGGAAAGTAAAACTTTGCTGCCTCTTCTTGTGTGTGAATACAATGAATTTTTATGCTTGCTTTTTCCATGTGCATTATTTATTGCTGTGGATCAGCTAGCTGACTGTCAATATGGAAGATGTTTGCCCATCTGTCAAGTAATTCCATTCCTTTATCATTCTGTATAACAACATATAATACTGTACATTTGTATCAAATTGTACTGAAGTGTACTCTCAAATTGTTCTCAGGTTTGTAATTATTCATCTGTTCCATTTTTTATAGGACTCGCCAGCCTGTCTCAACCCCTCTCTTTTCATGTCCTGACAAAAATAAAGTTAATTTCATCCCAACTGGATCAGCTTTCTGTCCTGTAAAACTTTTGGGTCCTTTACTACCTTCTTCTGATCTGACTCTCAAAGGCTGTCCAAACTCTAGTCAAAGCACACCTTTGAGTACTCTGACTGTGGAGCAGCTTTCTTCTCGGGTTACTTTCTCTTCTCTGTTGGATGACACCAGCACAAGGGACACTTCAGAGATTTTAGTACAACAGCCATCCCAGCAATCTCCACAGCTTTTGCAAGAACTGCAATCTGAAGAACACTCCCCTCCTCAAAACTATGTTGTAATCTAGTGCAAAATAGACCGTTGGTCTAAAATATAATTGCATGAGTGGCCACTTTTCCAGGAAAAAAAGCTATTTTTCAGCATCTTTCTATTTTTCAAAGCTCTTCTTGGCAGGGATGGAAATGCTCTGATTCAGCATTTTTGTATTGGGGGGAGCAAAATGCTTGCAGAATCTATATATCATTAAGCATTTTAAGTGGAGACTATGCATTTCATAGAATGACCAGAGTAGTACTGTGTCCTGTGTTTTTCTTTTTAAAATTCTACAGTATAAATAAGCTGTGTATCAAACAAAGGTTGCCTGTCTAAATAGAAAATGTCTTGCTTTGTTGTGTTCCTATAGAAGATACTGTATTTCAGGATTATGTTTACAATTTATCCAGGTATTTATGTTTTAAACTTCTGTAATACATACAATGCAAAAAAGAAAAAAAATTCAAAAGAAAAATGGCCACAACAATTGCACAATGCCCACTCGAGGGCATAGTTTCAGGTACTTCTCTCGAAGTCTAAACTCAGGTATCTTGGAATGTATATCATACTAGGATATAAAATATTTTACAGCTAAAAAGCTAAAGAGGGATCATCACTCTTCTGCCTTTTTATTGTTTTATGCATTAATAGTTCCTCATTACATTCCACTTATTTTGAGGAAAATACATCCAGATCCAGAAAACTGTTACTCTGGTGAAAATGAGGAAAGCCAGCAAATTTGTCATGTACAGCATCACTTCATGTCATTACAAGTAAAACAACTGTTGCATTTCATTTCATTGTGACAATTATGGCATTGAAAAGCTTCAGGTGTTGCACAGTTAATGACTGTTAAGCTGTTCTGAATAAAGTGTTCAGTTATGACACTGTACATAAGCAACATTCCATGATGTGTGAGTGAAAGAGAGAGAAAGGAGAGAGAGAGAGGGATGCCTACAAAGGCAAGAATGCTTTTGATTTCCACAAATTTTCCAGGTTTGGGAGGTTGATAGGAATTTTCTCTCAAGCTTATGCTGATAAGTTAAGGTTGTAAAATGCTATTGTTACAATATTAAGAGTCTAATTAATGTTTAGTTTCTCTTTTGGGGAAATACTAACTTGTGTCTTCATTGCTAAAAGATTCTGATTTGTTTTGACAAGCAATGAATGATAAACTGTTTTATCTATAAAATGTGTATATTACACCTGGATTAAGAAAAATCTCTTAAGCAACATATAACATATTTAAAAAAGCAAAACAAAAAGGTAGGGAAAAAGCAATAGCTATTAAATTATATTATCTATTCAAAGTCTTTGTAGTATCCTAGTAAATTTATTTTACATTAGATAGACTGCTGGAGTTTGTCTTCAAAATAGCTGCACACCCATGGAGCACCCAGCAGCATTTTTCACTCCTCTGAAACTGCAAAAGCAGTGGTTTTGGAGATAACAATTGGCAATTGAAAGAAGACTCCAAGACAAGAAGCATTTACTATTCCTGTGCTGTGCTTTTGGCTCTGTGCGAGTAGCTTTATGCAAGGTTTGATACTTTTGTTCAGAAACAGAAAAGGTTGATATGACTGCAGTTCCTGTATTTATGCCCATTGATTATTTTCTTTTGAGGACAATTTGGGACAAGAAGAAGGGGGATAATAAATAGGTCTCAACGAAGGTACCTAAGAAAAGACATGGTAAATAAGTAGCTGCTATATGTTGTTGTATGGCTTCCTTTGTATTATTACCAAAGAGTTTGGTAAAAAAGAAACTGTTAGGGAGGGTAGACCAACGGCATTTGTACAGTTGTATGGCTGTAGAAGCAAGCTGAGTGAAAGTTAAGATTAGTTACTTTTACACAGGGTTTTTTGTCTGTTTTTTTCCTTTTGGGAAAAGGCATATATCTATAATCCTACTAAACTCAGGCTTTGGTGAAAGTGCTATATAATTTTTGTGTTAAAGTATAAGGGAAGAACATTGAATTCTTCTGACAAGTGTGCATTTTTTTAAAGTTTTACTTTTAAGTGTTAAAGTGCATTTCCATTTTTATTCTTGAGCCGTTTCCAAATGCAACAATAGCTTGATTCTTAATGTTAGGGTTTATGAAAAGCTCTGTCAGATTAGATCAAGAATGAATTCTGTGTACAATAGTGATACTGCTTGTTCTGTTTCATGAGAAACTAAATATTAATTATCACTTGCATTTGTTTTTAGCTTATTCAAAAATTCTGAATAAAATATATTAAAATTAATGCATTGTGATGTAAATTTTCTAGCAATTATTGATCCCTGGTATATCCTACATTCATTTGTAGAAAATTGTAAGGAACTGTTTCAAGAATGCTGTGTATAGTTGTCATTTCTAGCCTCTGTGCTGAGCAGTATTCAAATTACCACATAATATTGCCCCCCCCATTGTTTTGTTTTGCAATAAAAAAGTTCCTGTGTCTATTTATATGAAATTATTACAAAAATACACTAAAAATTGCAAAGTATAATATGACTGATGTATTTGTAAACTAGTTAGAAGTTGTAATTGAAACAGAAAATTTATGAGATTTTGAACTTCCCCACTTCAGGCATAAATTGTCGCATGTTTTGCTTTTAGTTGAACTTCATGCCTCTTCATGGGAAGAAAATCTATTTGAAGTTTAAGGTATTTATCTTCATCTTTATGAAAAAAGAGTAGTGAGACTTAAGATACCTTGTATTTCATAGAATGGATCAAACCACTTTATTTCAGTCATCCACCAGAAAATCATAGGGCAGGTATCAGGGGTGGATTCTACTTACCTTTACTACCGGTTCGCAACGGGGCTGCGCATGTTCTTCTGCGCATGCGCAGAAGCGTTTTCATGACATCAGGGTCAGTGGGAAGGACCTCCCGCCAGTTTTACTATCGGTTATATAGAACCGATGTGAACCAGGAACAACCCACCACTGGCGGGTATTATTAGGTTTTCTAAGTAGTAATCAAATTTTGTCCTTAAATTTTATCTTTATTTAATCAAAACAATTCATTTATTTCTCCCATAAGATGATATGATAGAATACAGTAAATACATAACATTTCTGAAAACATTTGCTTACTTACCCTGGATATGCATGTTGTTTAATTTTTTATAGTTTTAATATAAAGCATACTGATTCAATGACTGACTTATTTCTTGTTATAAAGACATCCATTTTAATGTGATATGTTAAAAAGTATTCCTATTTTAAAAATTGCAGAGAAGAGCAGAAAGCAACTTTTGTGGCATCTTCTGCAAGTAGTAGTACCAGCTTTGGCAAAATGAATGTACTGAAACATTCCTCCTGCCACTGAAAGATGAAAAGTTCATCCAGAGCAGAGCATTTTGTGTTCAGGACTATGTGCTTTAAATTTTATATATTTTACGATGTCCCATGTATCCAACCATGTTGGGCAATGCAAAAATTGATTTAGATATCTTCGGGGCCATTTTTGTGCATGTGCTTGTACATGTAAAAACAGCCAGGTTTTTGTTTGTCATTTACAGAATCCACTCTACTGCTTTCCTCACTAGGTAAAAGCTAAGAAGGTCTTTTGCCTTCCTGCCTTCTTGTTAGATGTAATAGGGAGATTGCCTAAGGAAACTATTTTCCAAAAACCAACCCAAACTACAAGTCTAAACCTCCCCCCAACTTTCTATTTTTGTAAAAAATCTTAATTTTCATCTGAGCAAATGATAGCTCTCCTACTTTAGGAATTTTATTCATTGATTTCAATCTATATATAGGTAATCTTTGAGTTATAATGATAATTAGGACTAGAATTTCTGTTGCTAAACAATATGGTCATTGGGGGAAACATAAGACTGCATCATTTAGCTACAGCAATTCCAGTACACTCCATTGCTATCATTAACAATCCTACTGTGATTAAAAACTCACCCCTAATCCAACCCATTCCTGGTTTGGTCTCTCTTAGCCCCAAGGCTTGGGAAGGCAAAAGGTGGCCATTTCTTGAATTCCCTATTGCTCAGCTATCTTCCCCTACATCTCTGCCATTTTGTCTAGCCTGCAGGAGCAGCAGGGCTAACATAGAGGCCTGGGCCTCAGCTTCAGCTCCAGTGCTGCTGCTGCAGAGTGCCCCATCAAGTCCCATGTCACAGCCACCCCTGCAGTTCAAAGGCCCAGCTGTCCTTATGCTCCATAGGCCTTGCTGCACAAAGCTGATTTTTACCATCTTCCATTGTTTCAAAGCATGCCTTAGCTGATCCTATGAAGACAGTTGTTGGGCATGCAAGGCATTCTGCCAGAGACTACTTATACTACAATGCCTCAGAAATTTTGAGAAGGCTTGCCAAAGCAGTATCATGGTCAACTGTATTAAAAGCTACTGAGAAATCAAGGAGAACAAGGATGGAAATATCCCAATCTCACATTAAATGCCATATGACCAATGGTGTTTCAGTTCCATTCTTGATTGATTCAGGTTGGATTCAGGTTGGAAAGTGGATGAAAATTGACCAGTGAAGTGAGGTCTAGTGATGGCTTCTTGAGGAGGTAGACCACACTGTTTAAGAGTCAGCAAGATAATTCTCTTTTAAGAACTCAACCACTGCTAGCACCCACTCATCTTACTTCCTAGGACATTGTAGCTAGCCAGGAGATCTGGAATTGATGTACAAAGTGATTGAGCTAAGTTGTGAGAACCCTATGAACTTCAACTGGCCAAGAGTTATTGAAGGAATCTTCTGAATGCCTTCCTTTGTGAAGCTTCAGCCACCCTTGATCACAGTTTTTCTGGGTGTTAGCCCCTTGTTTCTAAGTGAATCTTATCCATGCCTGCCTGATTATCTTTTAAATTGGGAGATTTAAACTGTTTTAAATTAAGGGTTTCAGTTTAAGCTTGTGCTTAGAAACTCTGTCATATTTTTTTTTATCATAAGCTTGTTTTATTTTACCAAGCAATAAAAAGGTGACAATTTTTTATTTTTATCAAATAATATTTAATTTTTTAATCTAATGTCCTTAAAAATAAAAGCTTTTCCTAAATGTAGTGGGTGATTTTTAATGGATTTTTTAAAAAATTATTTTAATAAAATAATATACATCTGTGAAATCCAAAGATTTTCAATGACTTTTGTAGAGGGAAGGGGCAAATTGGAGGAAAAAAAGAGAATTGGCTTGTTCTTTCTTGTTTCTTCATATTTATACCAATGTTAGAGCCTCTGTATATTTTGGCCTCTCATTTACAATCAGCCATAGATGCCATAGCCAATGGTCAGGAACCCTGAAAGTGGCAGGTGTTCCAATATAAGCCACCAGTTTTCATCCTAAACTTAGATGAATAAGCAGAATGGTAATTTTCTCAGGGGCAGAGAGTTAAAATTAAAAATCTAGTTGTTACAGCCTGGAATAAGTTAGTAATTTGCTTCAGGGATTGAAGTAAGAAACAATGTGGAAAAAAGGGCAACAACTAAAGTTAGTGCAACCACACCCTGATGGCTTCATGAGGCTTGGAATATATTTTCTGGAATAGAGTTTAAAATGAGTTTTAGGTTATTTTCAAAGGCAAACTCTTCAATTTCATAGTGGATCATCACATGACAACTAATGTCCAACTGTTTGTGGTAGAAAGAGAAAATTGAATGGCACATTTTCATTCTGTGGCTATAAAAATCTGAGTTCCTCTATAACATATCAAGGAAATCTTCAATACACTACATATAATTTAGAACATTTATTCTCATTCTGGTTTGAATAGAAAAAGAAGGAATAGATTCAATGGTCCTATTATATATTTCTTGTGTATTTGAAATATCTCCTCTAAGCAACATTCTAAACTTCATGATCAATTCACTCCCTGGAAGCTATTGTCAATTTTAGAAGTGTAGGAGAACAGGAGTGGGCACAAAATAACTGAACAGCTTATGGGTTATTCAAATAAAGGAAACCTATCTAAAAAAATTCCCCTAGGATTTTAGTTCATTTGGTAATCTTATATAAATACACTGTGCAGAAGTGGGTCTACTAAATGATTATTCCACTGTGGGATCATTGGTGCTCTCTGAGCCTGATTGTTTCCTGGCATATGTTTTATTACGCAACTAAGTAACATCACTGTTATGCCACTGTAGATTTTGAAAGTGTCTGAAGAAGTAAAATATTGCAAGCAAGCACTTATGAGCGGTGGATCATACATGTTTATATGTAACAAAACTATTTACCACTTTATAATGGTTTGGTTAAGGCCACATTTGGAATACTGCATCCAGTTTTGTTTGTCACGATGTAAAAAAGATGTTGACAATCTAGAAAGAGTGCAGAGAAGAGCAACAAAGATGATTACCGGACGAGGCTAAAACATAAAGAATGGTTGCTGGAATTGGGTATGTCTAGTCCAGGATGGTTAACCGTTTTGGTGCTGAATGCCCAAAGCGCGTGCACACCCCAAAATGCAATGCGAGTGCCCCCTGTACATGCATATGCTCCCCCGTGCATGCGTCCTGCACTCCCACACCCTGTGTTAGCTTCCATGTTGGTGCAGGAAGCTTTCCAGGCACAAAATGGGGTGTCAGGGGCCTCATATAGTGCCCCACACCATTTTGGTTTCCATTTTGAACTCCCAAAATGCAATGCAAGCACCCCCTGCACATGCACCACCTGCACGTGTGTGCATGTCCCCTGCATGCGTCCCACCCTTCATGCGCGGCAGAGACCCAAAGAACAGCTAGGCGGAAGGAGGTGTGCACCCATGCATGATGGAGCTGGGCTGGGGTGATGGCTGGCATGCCTGCAGAGGGGTCTGTGTGCCACCTGTGGCATGTGTGCCATAAGTACATCATCATGGGTCTAGTCTGATTAAAAGAAAGACTAGGGGTGACATCATAGCAATGTTCCAATATCTCAGGAGCTGCCACAAAGAAGAGGGAGTCAAGCTATTCTCCAAAACACCTGCGGGTAGGACAAGAAGCAATGGATGGAAACTAATCAAGGAGAGAAGCAACTTAGAACTAAGAAATTTTCTGACTACAATTACCGTATAAGTAGTATAGTAGTATAAGACGCTCCGGACTATAAGATTCACCTATCTTTTTTGGGGAGGAAAACAAGAAAAAAAAATCTGCCTCTGCTTCCCAGCAATTTGGCTCCTTGCAGCAAGCAGAAAGCAGCCTGTTTCTGTTTCAGTTTCAGTACAGACTGATTAGTACAAGAAAAAAAATCTGCTTCTGCCTCCCAGCAATTTGGTTCTTTGCAGCAAGCAGCAAACAGCCTGTTTCAGTTTCAGTTTCAGTTTCAGTACAGCCTGATTAGCACAAGAAAAAAAATCTGTCTCTGCCTCCCAGCAATTAGCACAAGCAGCTGATAGTCTGTTGGATTGGCCTCCCAAAGATCAGCTGTTTCAGGCTGCAGGGATTGCCATAGTCTATTGCTGCCTCTGTGTACCATATTTTCTGGGGGGTTGGCGGGGCTACATTTGGTGTATAAGACCAAATATATAAGACCATTCTTTTAGGGGGGGAAAGTGTCTTATACTCTGAAAAATACAGTAATCAGTGGAACAACTTGCTTCCAGAAGTTGTTAATTCTTCAACACTGAAAGTTTAAAGAAGAGGTTGAAAACCATATGTCTGAAATAGTGTAGGGTTTCCTGCCTAAACAGGGGGTTGGAATAGAAGACCTCCAAGGTCCCTTCCTACTCTGTTATTCTATTCTATTTCTAGTCTCCCAATACTGGCCATAAAAATAGTGCCCTTTTTGAAAATGGAGCATGTGTGAAAGGATAATGCAGAATCTACTATTTAAAATTTGGTCTAAATATCCTCAATGTATAGCAATATACTAAACATATTGTAAGGTAGGAAAACCTTGAAGCTTAATAGCAATCTAAATATATTTTTTGTAACATTTCAGTGCAAGTAAGGCAAGATTTATAGGTAGGGAAGACTCTGCTTCTTTGGCTGTATTTGAAAGAGAAAACAAATACAATGAAAGCTGACTGTTGCAGTTTTCAAACTGATTGAACTGAGACTCTTTTCTTTATAACATATTTTTACACAATTAAGTAGGTTTCTATAACCTTAGCATTCTGCTCAACTACACAATCAGGAAAGATCTCCAGGCAGTTCTTAATTTAGCAGATGTGCATGATAACTAAAATTGTCAGCTATCAATAAGTTCCACCTAAGAATGGCAAATCAATTATCACAAATTCATTTCCCATTCCCACTTTGCTATGATCTTTATGTAGTACTTTCAGTTTAAAATTTACCATAAATCATACACAAAAACATATATCGTCACTGTCATGCAGTTAAAAGAAAAGCTTTGTTCAGACAATTGTTTACAGTTTACAGCCAATCTGATTAAATAACTCAAATTGTGCATATGGTCAGCAAAAATGTTATAAAAGTATTCTTAATGAAATAATTTATTGTACCAATTTTTGAACTGTAAGTTTGGAAATTCAGTATAAAACTAGATTAGTCAAATTCTCATTAGTCTAAGTCTATTGCGCTTTACTGGTTACTAGCCACAAAGCATAGACCTTTGGGGGAAAAGCAATGATGGTTCAAAAATATATTGTGGGAATTCAGCTACTCACCTGAATTGTAATGAGAGTTGGTGACAAGGCAGATCTTTGTTACATTGCTGCCATGCTCTCTGCAAAATGGACCAGGCAATTCTCATGTGAATGATCTGTGACCTAAAAACAACTGTAATTAAATCTGACAGTCATATATTTGCTTCTTTAAAAGCCACTGCAATCTATTCACAATAGGCCTTCATTGCAGCTTCAATCCATTTAGCTCAGTGATGAAATCCAATATTTTTTACTATTAGTTCTGTGGGCGTGGCTTGGTGGGCATGGCAGGGGAAGGATACTGCAAAATCCCCATTCTCACCCCACTCTGGGGCCAGGCAGAGGTTGTATTTGCTGGTTCTTCGAATTGCTCAATATTTCTGCTACCGGTTTTCCAGAATCTGTCAGAACCTGCTGGATTTCACTCGATTTAGCTGCCTGAGCATCTAATGCCAGTAGAAACCAAAAGAATAGCCTAAGCGGATTTTAGAACACTGTAAACAATGTACATCACTGTAAACAGTTGATGGGAAATATATGAGATCTGTAATATAACCTGGAATACAATTAATTAAGATTGTCCTATATGTCCACAAATTTTTTCTATGTGTATAAACTCATAAGATAAATTTCCAGTGAAATTGATGGAACTGAACCTTCTGCAGCTCCAAACAGGGCCTCAAAATCTGTTCCAAATGGGACTTCCAGTTGGTGCCATGGCAATTCAGACGTGGAAATAGTGGGGCTCTTCGGAGCCCCGCGAAAATCCCGTCCGCCAAGCCCCTGCCAGTAGGTCTGTGGACCTCCCCTGTCCTGTAGGGACAGGGGGACAAACAGGGACCTCCTCAGATGGCCAAGAGGAATGAGCAGGTTCCTCAAGGCTGGAGGATAACCCCCTACGCCGGTGGCAGTGGGAGAGGCAGCCGTGGTGGCTGTCCCAAAGCTGCGGCAGCTGGGACAAGCGAAGTGCAGGAGACACAGGAGCAAGCTGTTTGAATCCCGGGTGAGTAGGACTAGCCCAGGCGGGAACAGCATTCAAATATTTGGGACTAACAATGCCCTGGCCCTAACAGCGGCTAAGAATTATCTGGCGAAAGATTTAAAATAATTAACAAGGAGAAGAGAAGACCTTATAAAGGACAATAATACCTACTATCTGCTTTTGGAATTAAATGCTTTTATAGATGGAGTTTTGGTTATTAAGGAGAATGGGCTAGCTGTAAAGAGAAAGGAGGAGAAGAGGAAATGGAATGTCTTTTTTAAAAGCTGCGAGAATAATAAACGGAGGGAGTTCAAGATGGACGCTTGTTAACAGAAGTGAAAGTGGAAACTGCAAATTGTGTATTCCTAGCTGTTCGAAGAAGAAACTTTGTCTCTTATTTCTTGAACTGGAGTACATTGAGGAAAAACTAAGGTGGTTTGATTTGGATGTATTCAATTTGTTTTTGAACTACTTATGGACAGTTGGGAAGAAGCTATTTGGAACAGTTAAAACTGCTGATTAATGGTGTTGTAATGAAGAAGAAGGGCATACCCCTAGAAGAGGACATGATGACACCATATATGGAATACAAAAGAACTCAATCTGCTAGTTTTTATAACTTTATGCATATTGGAACTGGAAAAAAGGGGGGGGGAAAAGAAGAAAGGGTTTAGACAGAATGATAAAAACACCATATTGATTAAAATGGATGTAAATTCTTTTTATGTGATTGATTCCTAAAAAATGTAAGGAGTTTCTCTCCTCTCTCTCCTCTCTTTCCTTTCTACCTTTTTCTTTTTTGCTCTGTACTATTTTTCTATCTCATTCCTTTCTTTTTGCTTTTCCCTTTTTCTTTCTTTCGAATCTTTCCCTTTGATATTTTTTGTCATACTTCTATTTCTTTTTTCGTCTCCCTCTCTTTCTTAAGTTTATTCTTCTTTATTATTATTGAAAGAAGTTTTTTTTAAAAAGGGGGGGAAATGGGAATTATAGAAAAAACTACAAGAAATATGAAGATTATGAATGAATCTTTGATTACCAATAAGAATTACTGATTTAATAATTACAGAAAATTGTCCTTTTAAAATGGTAAAAAATATTGTTCTTTATAGAAAATAAGAAAATGTGAATGAACTGTGAATGTGAATGAAAATGTGACTGTTAAGAACTACTTATACACGCTCATTTTTAAAGCGAGAAATGTTTTAACAGAAAAAATGTGAATACTTTGAAAGAATTCTCTAAAAATATTAATAAGTGTTTTAACGGTTATAGAAAATGGATTTGAAAGTTGTTTAAAATGTTGTTTTTCTATAGCAAATAAGAGAATGAGAATGAATTCTTGAATAACAATAAGATTTGTTTATAGATTCTATAACTATGGTGAATTGGCCTATAAACGGCTTAAGTTGTTTTATAGAGAAAAGCGAGAAACAAATAGGAAATGGGAGAATTAATAATTCAGGAGAGAGTAGGAGAGAAGATATATTTCAAAACATGTTACTATTTTAAATTGCTAAAGAAGTATGATTTTGGGAATTAGACGATTAAAATTAAATTGTGAATTTGTTAAATATAAGGTTAGGAGTAGAGGAAAGCATCCGACTAGGCTGTGAACCAGCTAAAAATAAACCTAGGAGGGGTAGAGGAGGCAATGCTGGAAAGCAGTTAGAGCCAAACTGTGAACCAGTTAAATATAAGGTAAGGAGTGGAGGTAAGCATCCCTGGAAAACAGCTAATTAAGCTGTGAACCAGCCAAAAATAAACTTAGGAGGACTGGAGGAGGCAATGCTGGGGACCAGTTAAAGCTAAACTGTGAACCAGTGAAAAGCATCCTTGGAAAACAGCTGAAAAGCTGTTATCCAGCTAAAAACAAACCTAGGAGGAATGAAAGAGAAAAAGTTGGAAGCAGTTAAAACTAACTGTGATCCAGCCAAATAAATAAGGTTAGGAGTGGAGGAAAGCATCCCTGGAAACTAGCTAACTAAGCTACAATCCAGCAAAAAATAAATCTAGGAGGAATGAAGGAGATACTTTTGAAGAATGGATATTGATTCTAAAATGTCTTTCAGAGAGGAATGAAATATTTTATATTGGTTATTAGATGTGTTCTAAAAGAAACATTGACTTGATTTGGGTCTTTGAAGTACAGAAAATACATGAAATACTGATTGTTAAAATGATAAATGAATATTATAAAGTGCTGTTTGGATTTGAAGTTTAAGAGTTAGGGCGACTACACAATAGAAATTTAAATGTTAGAATAAGATGTTAGATTGAATGATAAAAATTGGGTTTAGATTTGGGTCTTTTTTTTTTTTGCTGTTGTTATTTTTGTTGTTTTTTGTTTGTCTTAAGATGTTAATGGATGAAATTGGGAATTTATACCTATGTTATACTGGGCCAAACTCTTGCTCCAAAAAGATGTTTTATGTTTTAAAAATAAATGGAAAAAAATTTCCCCCCCCAAAAATCTGTTCCAAATGGTCAAGGGATTTTCTGGAGCAAATTCTGGGGGATAACATAAAAAAAAGTGAGGGGAGAAAGTCCTAGTTTGTGAACCAATTGTTAATTTGTTGCAAGTGCAACAAATTCTACAGTTTGAACTAGAGCTGTGATGTCAGACAATATGGAGTGATGACTAACTGGTTTTATTCGAATAGAGGCACACTTGTTCCTACATTACCCCTTGGAATTGTACATAGTAAATATTTTTTTATAGAAACTATAAAAGATCTTTAAAATGGAGCAGTTGAAGGTAGGGTCAAATATTTCTTTCTGGAACAGTCTGCTCCTTGAGATCAGACAGGCACTTTCCTACTGAGTTTTAGAAAACCAGTAAAACAATATTGTCTTTGAAAACGAGCAGAAATGCTCTGTATGTTTATTTTTAGTACATTTCCTAATATATTTTCTATGTTATTGCAAATAATATACTAGTCAATCTTAAGGACTCCAAGCAGTTTTGTGATATTGTTGTTTTAATTCTTGTTATTGAAATCTTTCTGGATGCACTAGCCAAAGTATTGTTATGGAACAGTTAGACATTTTTGTAGTAATAAAATAAATATAGCAAATTATCATTTGCTGAAAAATGAAACAACCTCCCATGCTTTAAAGAATATACAGAGAAATGGTGTTTAAATGATTGCTCTTAGCATTTTCTAAGTGTCTATTTAGCCATTAAACATTTGAGTAATATTTCACCCACCCATCTGCCTTCAAGTGTCCAGATGAGTTGTGGTTTTAGAAACTGAACACTACAATAAAGAGAGAAAGTAAATGATGAGGTAACAAAAGGGATCTGCATCCGTGCACATCTTGTCTGGATTTACACATGTAGCGGAATGAAATGGGAAGTAGCCTTTCAGACATGATGGGACCGTGGCCAGACAGATACAGCCTGTATCTGTCCATCTTTAATTTGTGCATCTTATGTGATATTGTTAACTCTTGCTAACTGTTATTATCAAAAATAGAAATGGATGACTACAGTATATTTTAATAAATGGAGAGGACTTACTAAGAAAATATCACTATTTTTAAAATGTGATAAAAATGTGATAAAAATATCACATTTTTCCTCACTCAGGTAAGCAGCTGCCCAGAATCCTAAATTTTGCAAATAAACAAACAGCTTTTTTCAACAATAAGTTTATTGTTAATAAACAATAATCAACAAACAGGGTCTGCTTTTTAAACTTCTGATCAACTAACTGTTGATCCAATGTGACAGGAATTGACATGTTTGTTATCCAAGCCTGACTTCAGAGGCTGAGTGTGTGTGATTGGCCTAAAGTCAACCACTCAAACTATACCACACACTTCCATCTCTTTCTACCGATAACATTTATTTACTATAAAGCAAACAAGAGTCACTTAGATGAGATGGACAATGAGCCAAGGTGGCACAGTGGTTAGAGTGCTGTACTGCAGCTATTTCAGCTGACTGCTAGTTCAGCAGATCAAATCTCACCGTCTCAAGGTTGACTTAGCCTTCCATCCTTCCAAGGTGGGTAAAATGAGGACCCAGATTGTTAGGGGCAATATGCTATTTAGTATACTATCAATTGTTGTAAGCCACCCAGAGTCCTCGGAGAGTGGGCAGCAGAGAAATATGATTAATAAAATTAATTAAAAAATGCAGAAATGTGATAAATAAAACATTTTTGATGAATCTGTGTACTCCATCTAGCCGAGGTGGCGGAATGGTTAGAATGCAATACTGCAGGCTACTTCTGCTGCCTGCCAGCTGCCTGCAGTTTGGCAGTTCAATTCTCAAGGTTGACTCAGTCTTCCATCCTTCCGAGGTCAGTAAAATGAGGGCCCAGATTGTTGAGGGCAATATGTTAACTCTGTAAACCATTTAAAGAGGGCTGTAAACCGCTTAGAAAGGGCTGTAAAGCACTCGGAAGCAGTATAAAAGTCTAAGTGCTATTGCTATCTAGTCATCATTTTGGTTGTTTTAAGAATTAGAAAAGAAAATCAAATAAAAGAATGACAACAGAAGTTGGTATCATTCACTTGCTTCATTTCAGTTTCCTGGGCCACGTAGTTAAACTGATTTCCTCTTTGATACTTCAGCATTCCAGCTTCCAACCGCAAGCTGCATATATTGGTTGCAGGTTTTCTTATGTTGTTCTTATTTTAACTAATAAGCATTTTATCTGCTTAAGCAGATATAATTTCTTTGGACAATGAATTTTTTTATATAGGTTATTGGAAATATTTGAGATGGTTTTGCCTGTCTTTAGGACTTCTGAAAGTTTATATTTTAGCTTAATGTGATTTACCCAACCCTTTAAATCTAGATAATTATTAATGGAATACCCTTTCTTTGGTTAAATTTATATTAAGATTAAGTTACTAAATACAATTGCAGAAGCATCAGATTTGAAGACAGAGAGATAGTAAAGCTTGAAAAAGCAGAGTAATAAAGATGCAGCAAGTTACTGCTTTCCAATCTCTCTTCTAAAGTCTATGCAGGAAAAGAAGGAAGGGTATGTATTGGAATATCTGCTTAAATGTATTTAGATCTGCAAAACTGAAAGAAAAACAAACACTTTAAATCTTTATGTTATGTTATTATGAATAAACAAACGTTCAACTTGGACATACATTTTTGCAAGATTGAGTTTTTATGGTTGGATCCGAAGAATATTAAAACAGTGTAATATTATCTGGTGTAAGAATTTCCAGGAAATTTTCTAAACTGTATTTTGACTTTAAATAGATACTGTGTGGCTTATAGTTTTTAAAAGAATAGTTTTAAAAAAGGAACATAATCAGCCCCATAAAACCACATGTATAACAAATTCAGACTGCCAAAGGCTCGATAAGTATCCTAACTCTATGCCTGGGAATTGTCTAGATCTTAAGCTAGGTCTTAAGATCCTGGAACATTTGAAGGATGGGAATTGAATATATCCATGGGGAGTTCTTGTTTCAGAAGACAGGTATTGGGACAGAGAAGGCAGGTTTTCACGGCCCCATAAAATGATATATATTTATAGGGAACCCATCTGACCTATTCTGCCTTATACTGGATGGGCAAAAACAACCAGAGTAGATAGATTCAAAAGAACCTCTTCTACAAAGATTAGCTTGCTGATTTGTTTGCTTGCTTCCTTTCCATGAGTGTCACCTGGCAGCAGGCAGTTGGACACTACTTAAATAAATACCTGAGATAATTCATGTTGATAATAACTCTTCCTTATGAGCTGACTGTTTACTATCTTTCCAATAATAAAATTAACTATAAATTTCTGACTACAAGTGATAATATTTCTATCATTTTAATTTTTTATGTTCCAATGGATAAAAAGGTCATTTACACATACTTTTTTTTGTCAAAACCATCTTTATTAAAGAAGAGTGTTACAACAGGCTTAAGAACATGGTTGTATGAAACCAGCTACAATGAAAAGAGCCTTATATAGAAATGAAGATTATTATGAATGCACATGGTGGCAAAGGCAATAAAATCTAGTCTCTTTTATAGCAGAAACTGCTGGCACAACAGAACACTCTAAAAGTATGTAGTCTTGGCAGTGGATTTGGACTTATGCTATGCTATTTAATAATTTAAAATAAGAGAGTGAGTAGAATAGATTCATACTCAACTATAATTTTCTTATGATTAGCCCCAAAGAATAGACTTTTCATTACTGAATACTAAGAATAGAAATTTGGTTTATATTCTAATGCTGCATTTATTACACATTATTGTCTTTTTTATTCAATCCATGCAACTTCCAATTACATGATTTTCTTTTCTGATTTAGGCAAAGAATAAATATACAAAAATAACTTTTCTTTTATAGTTTACCTTTTTATTTACCATGTGACTGTTCTATCAAGAATCAAGTGACACCAAATACACTAATCTAGTCAGCAATTCCCTTTAAATCAAAATTTCATTCAGTACATCTACTTACAAAAATGGGTGTAAACTGTTTATATAAACGAGCTAATAATTGTAACCTATAGAAAGGGAAAGGTCAATCCTGTGATTTTATTAGAATGGCACAAAAGTGAGAAGTTGTACAACAACGCATTGGTTCAGTTTTAAATTTCTTAAACCCCCAAGATAGTGTTAATGATTGGTGAATAGAGATTTACCATAGGCAGACAACTCATGCATTGAGCAATTCATGTTCTTTATCTGTTTTCCCAACAGCATCTGGATTGGACAAAGGGTCCAGATCAGCAAAGAGGCTAAACCAAGCTGTTAGATCTTTAGAAGAACTTCCAGCTTCTGCAAAAAAGAAAGCATAGACAATGTTGGCCAAGTCAGTATTCGTGTTTTACTGTAGTTTTGAAGAATGACATGAGAACAAATGGATTTACGACGCAATACTCAAGAAAGGATTTTAGATACATCTAAGAAGACCCTTTGCCACGTGTCCTTATGGTCAGAAAAGTATTCTGCATCTGGTATATTCATCCTATCTTTCTCTTTATATATTCACTGTGTATGTAAATTTTTCATGAGACTCTTCTCAAAAGTAATTTATCACACAGTCAATGTAATTGCAAATACATTAAAATGGACAAGTGAAATCCAAATTATGTACATGTTTGTACATGTATTCCAAGGATGATGAATACTTTAGTCAGAGTGCAGTAAAAATAAAATATACCTCAAAGGAAACTATTCTTTGTAAATAGACCTGAGAGTATGCAAGGTTCTGGAGAAGTCTGAGCTCAAGGGTAATTTTTTTTTAAATTTATCTTTTATCAGTTACCTTTCATTGGTGGCTTGTTGATATCTGGGTTGAAGCTGTTGGATTTCTGTCCTGTCTGCACTACAGGTGATGGGTTAATGCTGCTGGCTGCCCAACCTAAGATTCAATAAAAGAATTGCATTTCTATGAATCAATAGTAATTACTTAATCATTTTAAATCATTCAAGGCAACAATACCCAAACCGTTTTCTGAAAATCAAACTCTTGACATGTCCTGAAATGCTGCTTTCATTTTGCTTTGTCATGTCATTGATTTAGGGAGCTAAGTTTGCCTTAGGCCTATATATTTTTCTTTGTATTATTTTAATTTTTCACAAGTTCCCTTTCTGTATTTTAATTCTGGCTTAAACATGGGATGGTTCTAAATCTAAGAAAGAGATCCAGCAACAGAATGCAGTTCTTCTGGGATAAGCTGTTAGAAACAAATTAGAACTAAATAGAGATAGGAAAGCAAAAGCCTTTCAGTTAAAGTAGCAATAGGATGAGGGAGAGGTGTGATGCGGGTATGAGTGTGTGTGTTTCCAAATCCCGTCGCTATGTACGTGTGCATACATGTACTCGTGCGCGGTGCTTCTGCGCATTCACAGAAGCTTCTGCACATGTGCAGATCCTCCCACCGCCGCCACCGATTCGCCCGATCCAGTGCGAACTGCTAGCAATCCACCACTGGTGTGATGGCTCAGCAGTTAAAGGCACTGAGCTTGTCAACTGGAAAGCTGACAACCCAGGTTCAAGATCCAAGTGCTGCACACTGGGCTGAGCTCCCGTTCCTGCCCTAGCTCCTGCCCACCTAGCAGTTTGAAAGCATGCATATGTGAGTGGAATAATAGGTACCATTTCTGTGGGAAGTAACAGTGTTCTGTGTACCTTTGGCATATAGTCATGCTGGTCACATGACCATGGAAAATGTCTTCGTATAACGCTGTCTTCCTTGGCCAAGAAACAGAGATGAGCACTGTGCCCTAGAGTCGGACCCCACTAGACAGGGAAAACCTTTACCTTTAGCAACACAGATAGCCGTCAACATATCACCATTCAGTGACCATTCAAATGTGACATACAATGGTCCTTGTACTTTTGACTGTCACATGATCCAGCATGATTCAGATAGTTGGCAACTGGCATGAAGTTGAAGTGTCCTGGGATCACCTGACTGCCATCTGCAACTTTCTTAGCCAGCTTCCAACAGATGAAATCAATGGGAGGAATCCAGATTTGCTTAGCAACTTGATCATTTACTTCACAACTGTGTCATTTAGCGATAGAAGTTTTGGCCTCAATTGAGATTGTAAGCAAATTGATTTTAAGGGTACGTATTTTAGACGTACATAGCACATAGAAATGTGCTATGATTACTCTCAGCTTCAGGTGCGAAATGAGCTAAATAGCAAGCTGAACTAGGTTTCTAGTCCAGTGTTTAACTAGAGTGGATTAAAGTAGAATGCTTTATTAATTTTATAGATTAATTCTCCAATTTGCAGAATTGTAGCAAAAATGCTACTGTTCTCTGCCAATGAAATACATAGTAGGAAGTAGTTATCACAGTTTGCATTTCAGTCATACAAATGGCATGTTGTGTGCATTTGCAATATTTCCACTATTATTTAAGAAAGATTGGGATCAGCCAAGGTACAATGACACAAATTCGCCCCAGCTTAGGGTTACTAAGCAATATTGATGTAAAAAAGCAAGCAGAAATATCAAGTGTCATCTGAGAGGAAGGATGCTACTTTTGAATAAAAGGGATAATTTGTTCTTTTACTGGTATTTTGTTTTTTCAATCTATTTATCTTGAATGATGGAATATTAACTACTTTTTCACCATAAAATAATTGTATTCTTTAAAGGAAAGAGCAAAGATTGCGCTGCAAACTGATTTTAAAAGACTGAGGAATAGAGTCCAACCCATAATTCTACCAAAGTGCTCATGGACTTTAGAGGATTGGAAAATATGAATATATGTTATAATATACTGCCACTCCAAGAAAAAAGAGGCTACTGTCACTTTTTGGTTAGCAGACACATTACATGAAGAAATAAACAACTATGCTTTCTACTGGAAAGTGACCAAGTGAAAACTGATTTAATACATTCAATTTTAAGGAAAGTTGACAAAGTTTATTGCTAACTTGGAATATATGGCAATTTAGGAACCCATCAGTAAAAACATTAGGGTGATGGAAAATTTTTTAGAATCAAAGCAGGACTCCTCAGTAAGCAAATTTATAGCAAATTTGGTACTTCTCTGAGTACACTGAGTGTTAAGAAACACTATGGAATTTTTAATGTGAATATTTTAATTTACTCTAATGTATGTTTATTGCAATGCTATACAACTGATTGTGTTTTATTTAAATAAAACACCTGAGCAACAAAAATGAATTATTTCTGAAGAAATGTTTTACCTATAATACAACTGGGTAATTTTCAAGCCTGCGTTTCTCCAACCTGCCAGCCCTTTTTTATTATTTCAGTAATTACTCAAGAGCAAGTTACATATTTTTGTTTTTTTTTAAATCCAAACCACAAAAAATAAAAGGAGTAAAAAATCCAGTTACCCTTTCTTTAATGATGTCAAAATGTTCACACCTACTTTTCATTTTGGGGGAGAGAGTGTAATCCACTGTTGAAAAGGTTGCCTGCCTCTGTTCAATAATAGAGTTGAATTGTTTACACCAGGGGTCTGCAACCTTAAACACTCGAAGAGCCACTTTCTCACAGAAAACAAAACACGAGGAGTCACAAAACCTGGGTGGGCGTGGCCAACTTGACATCACTCACTCCTATCCAGTCAAATGACCCTCCCCCAGCCACACCTATCCAGGTTTTGTGACTCCCAGTGTTTTCTTTTCTATGGGAAATAGGTATCTCCCTCTCTCTGTTTCTCTCTCTCCCTCCCTCTCATCTCTTTCTCCCTTTCTATCTCCTTCTCTCTCATCTTTCTCTTTTTCTCTATCTTCCTCTCTCCTTTCTCTTTCTCTCATCTGTCTTTTTCTCTCTATCTCCTTCTTTATCACCCTCTCTCCCTCTCATTTCTTTCTCTTTTTCTGTCTCCCTCCCTCTCATTCCTTTCTCTCATCCCTTTTTCTACCTCTCTATCTCCCTCTCATCCCGCTGTCTCCATCATCTCTTTCTCTCTCTCTCTCTCCCCCTGGCCAGCGGGCTGTGAGAGGAGGAGGGGAGGGAAGCCTCCACCATGTGCTCACTGATTCTTCAGCCAGCCCAGATTTCCAAAAGGAAGAAAGAAAAATGGGTAGCGAAAAGCCCCAAGGAGAGCACACAGGGCTTTCCGAGAGTGTGAGAAGAGACACAGAGACAGGGAGCGAGAGATACACACACACCCACATACATACATACATACACACACAGAGGGAGACTGGCTGATGGATGTCTTTGGTGAGGGCTGAATCGAGCCAAATCTGTCTCCCTCTCTCTCTCTCGTTGCCTGACTAGCGGGAAATGGTGGGCGGCTATTTCTGGGTTTGCTCTCTGCCTCGAGAGAGAGGGAGCTGCCAGGGGCAGGTGAGGCAGGGAATGGTTTCTTGGAGGAAGGGATCCAGTCTTCCCACATTGTGAAGTGTACTTTTGCTGTGCAAGGCACTGCAAGAGCAGCGGGCAGGTCATGGAGGGGGTATTGGGTCTTCCCCCCGCCCCTTGCCAAAGGAAAGCCAGCCGGGCTTCTCCTTCCCTCCTATCCTTCCCGCTTCCCCCTGCTCCCTTTCCCCACTCAATCCTACTTTGGAATAGAAAAGCACGCGCTGAAAATACATGTTGGGCTGACGTCGGAGCACATCTTCTGACCCTCCAGCGCTCGCCTGCAACTCTCCATGCTCCTCCACGCCCAATTTGCTGAGGGAGGGAAGCAGCCCTGACACCACTGCTTCCACCCCACATGGGCCCAGCCATTGCTGCTCGGGGAAGGCACAGGAAATGAAAGCAAGCGAAAGAGCTGAGATTGGGGAAGGCACAGACAACAGAAAGCGGTGTGTTTCAAAGCGAACAGTGTCCCACTGCGAGAGCCGGGCCACGCTTCTCCGCTGTCCAACTTGCTGATAAGGTCGCCTATGGCAGGCCCCATCTCCCCTTCTGTTGTGTTTGGCACTCGGCGGGGAGGGGAGCGCTTCCCCACACTGCCTCTTCTTTCTCTTGGCCCTGCTGACAGGGAAGAGGAAGGGCAAGTTTGGGGATGGCCCCCATCCCGCAAGATCCGCTCCCGCTGTTCCCAGCCCTCTTTGCTGGTGGCAGCAGCAGCAAATGTACTGCAATGAAGGCGGAATGCTGTTGCCATGCAAAGGCAAGTACAGGGACGCTTCGCTCCCGCACTAAGGTTCTGACCATGCCACTGTCGTGACAGGACAATGGCTCTTTCATCCCTCTGCCGTGACAGGGTGTCAGGGAGCTGTAGCAGAAGGCCCAAAGAGCTGCAAGCAGCTCCAGAATCGCAGGTTGCCGACTCCAGGTTTATACACAAGCTGCTGAACACAGAGCAATTGTAAGAACATGTTTAATTGTATTATGGAGTGACTGATCTAATAATTTTATATTTATTGTTATTTAAGAATATTTGCTTCTAACATTACAATTTTCATTAAATATGAAATATGCCTTTTGTTAAGTATAAGAATTGGCAAATTCCATCTTCCTATTAAATAATGTTGGGATCTTTACTATACTATCTTCTTTGATTCTAGCTCTCTACTTCAAAAGACCTTGGAGACTATTATTGTGAGTTGACTGGACAGGTCCTTTTTCTGTATCGTTAAAAAGGCCAAACACTATATTATATGCAGTAGTGGGCTGTAACCGGTTTAACAATCATTATGGTGAGCACGTGCACACCTAACATGTTTGCACGCAGCACTCAATATAAAGCAATTTGAAGCTTAGCTATTTACCTGCTAAAGAAGCCCTGGTATGTAGAACAGCGAAGGCATGGAAATCAGCTGTGCTATGCAAATCAGCTGAGTCAGAAAGAAGGAAATATAGGATAGGATAGGGCGGGTGTGGGTGGGCAGGGCCAGCTGACTGTCAGAACTACTGGTTTGCCAGAACCGGTCCAAACCGGCAGCAGCCCACCACTGATTATATGTAATTCCAAACAGTTGCCCCATTACTTTTCAATTTATATCTAAATCAAGTAATTCAAATGCTTGCTGATTCAGGCAAGCATCTGGCCACTCTGTATGCCAGTTATTATTATGTCTACCTCACAGAAGGAAATGAGAAAAGCACTTAGGCAATAGCTTTAGTCTACAGGGAACAAAAACTATTAAAGTATCAGAAAACCAAGGTCTTCGTTTTTTGCTTGACACTATCATAAAATAATATAAAGCAAACAAATGGAACTCCAAACAGGTGCACACCTGTAAATTTCTTACCTCCTTATCCTTGTATATTCATTTCTCTTACTGTAGAAGTTTTATACAGTGTACACCTCTACAGCTATGTTAAGATTTTATCATTCAAAAGGACTCCATTATGCTCCTGCAGCCTGCAAGATCTTCCAAGTTAAGGCAGTCCTATAGTTTTACCATGGCTTCCAAATTTGCTCTCTTACAAAGCTGTTACTTTGAATGGGTCACTAAGCAAATAGTTGTAAGTTGAAGACTACCTGTACAGTGTGTTTATGTTGTATATGTGCACACACAATCAGAAAGCCACATATTTGTAGTGATTTTTTTCATGAACCATATAAAATGTTTTATTATTTATGCCATCACTGCAGTCAAACATATAGAGTTTACCTCCCAGACTATTCAGCACTGATCATAAATGCCTGAAACATAATGGAAGTTGAAATGGTTTATCTTTCAAAAGTGTCTGTTAAACAGGTTTTAGGAGGACCTGCTTGTCTCCATTCTCCAGCTTTTAATTTTAATTCTTACCTTCTGTCATTTAACTGCTGTTTAATGGAAAGCAGTCACTACTGTGAGAAATGTTATACACATTTCTTGCCAAGTTTAGATCCTTTTGGTTTCTTTAATACACTTATTTATTAAATTTGTTTGCTGCCCATCACACCTCAAGGCGATTCTTATCCTGGATCAAGGTAAATCACACCAACTAAAATATTACTGTTTTTAGCATTTCCCAAGTATTGAGAAAGCACCATTTTTCTATTCAGATTTTGGAATTAAACCACTGAAATTCTAATGACATATTCATATCATAGATCTGCCAGTTCTAATAGTGTCCCTTTAAAAACATTCTTTTTATTGTTACTGTATTATCTCTTCTACCTGAGTAAAGTCAGAGGAATAATTTTCCCATCAACAAATGACAACCCACATTAATACCCTAGAGGAATTAAGTACCCTTCACACTTGTCATCCCTTCATTCTAAAAATAATGAGACAATTTTTCCCTTCACCCTTTACGCCTCCCTCCCACAGCCACCATCTGCCCAAGAAACAGCAGAGAAATTAACATAAAATATTGGCAGCTGAGAAGATATCCCACTGTACGGGGAGAACTTAAACAACAAGAATGGTGATTTAATAAAGCATGTTTTCTTTTAAATCTTGTCCTGGAGATACACGTCTTTTAAAGTGTGACAATAATTAATCAATATTCAATGAGAGCAAAACTGGTTATGATTTTAACAAAGTTAAAAAAAATCTATCAATAAAGTTAGAATAATATAGGGAATGGAATCACTATTTTCTAGAAATTATATTTGCAAACCTCCCAGGATATGTATGCATATAATCACATTCACGTAAAATGTGAGACAATCGTTTTAATCATTTTGTAAGCAAACTTGATTTCTCTGCCCTGTTTCCCCCAAAATAAGACATCCCATGACAATAAGACCAATCGGGCTTTTGAGCACATGGCAATAAGGCCAAGCACTTATTTCAGGGTTCAAAAAAATATAAGACAGGGTCTTATTTTCAGGGAAACACGGTAATATTTCTTTCCTTGGCATTTATTTACTAAACAAACTTATATAGGCATCCATCTTCCAGAAGGAATTCTGGGCAGCAAACAAAATTAAAACATAATACAATAAAAGACCATTTGAAATAATAAACATCATTGAAGCCTTAGTAAAACTCAAATTTATTCATCAATTGCCCCATGCCATCAATCACACAGTGCCTAGGGGGAAAGGCAAGTCTTCACTGGTCAGGATATAATTTACTGCTGGTTCTGACCATCTGTAATTTCCTATTCCCATTGTCTGAGTTGCAGTATCAATTGCATATTGCCCAAATAAGTACAGTGAATCCATATTGCTTGATAAACCATAATTTAAATTACATTTGTTAAATTCACATACGATAGAAAACTACGACTATTGAAAGTGGATGTGGATATTTAGAAACTGTTTCCTTCCTGTCGCTTCAATGGAAGAACATTGCTACATACTATACTAGAATTTGGCACTAAACACCTACACTCATTCCTGTTTTACCTTTGGCCAAAATAATGAGAAACAATTACATCACAAATGACTAATTTGGGATTATAATGTGAGATATGAAAACAAGTTTACCTTGAAGAGAACGTTGCAAATTATTCATGTTTTGGTCTAAAAGCTGAGAAGGAAGGAAGCCTGATGATGTTGATTGATTGCTCTCCATTTCTCCCACAGAAGAGCTTGCCCCTGTCTCAGCAAGAGTAACCTCTCCAAAGACAGCTACCCATTCCCTGCTGAATTCACCATCATCCAAAGAAGATGCATTGAGAATCTCATTCAATAATACCATGTCATTCTTATCAGTAGGTCCAGGTTCTAGGGTCACAAGCTGGTCCTTTGATACTGCTAAAAGAATAATAATATACAGATTGATAGAATAGTTAAAATAAGAAAAATGTAAGGAATAACCACCCAGATCTATCCAAGGGAATGAATTCAAAATGACTACATATAAAATTCTAAGCATAGCACTATCTAAGCATAGTACACAAAATTGTCTGCTACAAAGTCTTACCTGTCAACGACTTCTTCAGCTTCAACCTCAATAATACATGGGCAATCGATACAAACTCAAGTTAAACCGCTCCAAACTCAATTGCAGAAAATACGACTTCAGCAATAGAGTTGTCAATGCCTGGAATGCTCTACCCGACTCCGTTTTTACAGCCTCACAGCTTCAGTCTTAAACTGTTTACTGTGGACTCACCCCACTCCTAAGAGGTCTGTAAAGAGGGCATGCATAAGCGCACCAGCGTGCCTACTGTCCCTGTTTTACTGTCTCCATTTATCTGTATTTACTTCCTTTTTTTCATTCTTATGTTCATACATACTTGCTACCTTGTACATGTTCGACAAATAAATAAAAGGGCAACAGCGGGGGATGGAGAAGTGGCTGGGGCTGATTCTCTAGCGCCTCACTCTTGCTGGAGCTTCTTCCAGCCCTTGTTGGTGCTGGGTGTGCCTCTGTCGGGGAGATGCGCAACCTGCTCTCCGCCCCGAGACACTGGCCTGACCCAGCCGTGACCGATGGCAGCCTTGCTAACATGAGGGCTGGTAGGGTGGGAATGGGATCTGGGAGGATGGGACAATTGAAAGGGGGATGGACCCGCAGCACCCAGACGCAGCTTTAAGAAGTTCAGGGCAATGGGAAAAGGAGGCTGGCCTCACCAAACCTCACCCACCCACCCTGGGGGTCAGGCTTGGAGAAAGCCGGAGAGCCCTCGCCAAAGACGCTCACCCGTCAGCCAGTCTCCCTCTGTGTGTGTCTCTCTATGTCTCTGTGTATGTGTGTTTGTGGGTGTGTGTATCTCTCTTGCTCTTCTTCTCTCTCCCTATCTCTGTGTCTCTTTTCACTCTCTCAGAAACCCCAGTGAGCTCTCCTTGGGGCTCTTCGCTACTCCTTTCTTCTTTTTGGAAATCCAGGCTGGCTGAGGAATGAGTGCAAGCCAGGGTGGTGGCTTCCCTCCCCCTCCCCTCTTTCTCCTCTTGTGCGCACCCTCCCGGCCCCACCACAGCTAGTCAGGGGGTCACGAGAGGAGGAGGGAAGACTCCATTGCGGCTTGCGCTTGTTCCTCAGCCAGCCCAGATTTCCAAAAGGAAGAAAGAAAAAGGAGTAGTGAAGAGCCCCAAGAACTCGCTGGGCTTTCCGAGAGAGTGAGAAGAGACACACAGACAGGGAGCGAGAGAGATACATACATACACACACAAACACACACACAAACACACACACACACACACACACCCCGACATGGACAGACACACACACAGAGAGAGGGAGAGATACAGAGTGGGAGGGGGGGAGAGAGAGGGGGGGAGAGAGAAGGATAAAGAGTAGGGGTGGAGAGACAGAAGAGAGAAACACACACAGAGAAAGATACAGAGGGGGGAGGCACACACACACACACACACACAGTGGTAAGAGAAGGGGAGAGAGAGACACACACAGAGAGATACAGTGAGAGGGGGACAGAGAGAGAGAGATGTCAAAAGAGTTTTGTGGCTCCCTGTTTTTTAAACAAGGGTTCTCTGCCCTAATGACTGGCTGGGTAGGCTTGGCTAGGGGATTATATGACTGGGTGGGAGTGAGTGATGTCATGTTGGCCTTGCCTACCCAGATTTTGTGGCTCCCTTGTTTTCTTTTCAAATGGCTCTTTGAGTGTTTAAGGTTGCAGATCCCTGCCCTAGGCTACACAGGTAGTTCCATTGGGTAAATACAATTTCCCATATGACCCTTGATTAATGTGTGCACAATTATTTTAATTTAAATAAACAGTTGAGCCAAATAATCTTCTTAATATAGTTCTCCAATTTTATATTTTGGAATCATTCTGTAATCTGAAAATTTCTGATCTCTCATATTTCATATTAACCTTAACAATTTTAATTTATGCAGGAAAGCATGCTCTGACTACTGTTAAAAAGAGACACTGTGGTACACTTCCTAATTTTTAAAAGCATCCCCAAACTTTTACCAAATAATTATTTTCACTAATAATCTAAAATCTGTTTTTTGGCAATGTTTTCATTCTTCTTGTAAAAAGATATATAATTGAATAAGGCAAGTAAATAAAAGGCCCAGGGGAGTTTACCTAGCAAAGAGTTTACTTTCTAGTGACATTATTCTTACTGAACATAAAATCAAGAGTTTGGCTGAAAAAGAATGATCTTATTATGGAAGGCTAATTGGTCTTGAAGTAGTGGACCTCAGTTCAGTTATTACAAATTTAGCATGACCCACAATTACAATGACGGGATTGAGATGGTAACCAATTTGGGAAAGGTTAATTTAAAACATATTTAATTTATTTATAAGGCTACATATTTCCAAGATGACTCTTCAACAATAAAAACATCTTTAAAAGAAGCAGAAAAGAGAAAAGGTATCTGAAAGAGACAACTATCCAATGCAGCAGAGAAAATGTTATGAAAAGCTCAGCATCCACCAAAACCCAAAGCCTGTGGGTGGAGAGCCAAATTTTTACTGTGTCTGAACAAAGATACAGTAGGCACCATATAAATCTCTGAGAAAATGCTGTTCCAGAGGGCAGGTGCAACAACAGAGAACAACTACTCTGGATGCCATCAGATGACATTATTTGAACAATGGTATTTAGAGCATGGCAGTATTAAACCAGCTAGTTTGAGAGACCAAGGCTAGAAACCAAGGGAACATGAATTCTAGTCTCATCTTAGGCTTGAAGCCAACTGTGTAACTGTGGGCCAGTCATTCTCCCTTGGCTGTAGGAAACAGGCAGTGGCAAGTCACTTTTAAAATCTTACCAAGACTTGTCCAGGCAGTTGCCAGATGTCAAAAGCGCACACACATGTGCACCCACCCATTACTACAGATAACCTTGAAGATTTAAATAGAGAAAATAAAATAAAAGAACTAAATCTGGATTATTAAATAAATCAGAAAATGAATTAACTAGCAAATTATAAGGCTGTACAAAATCCCTAAAGCAATCAATTTCATGAAGTTTTTTTTTAAAAAAGCCTTCCTTCAAAGCTCCTTTGTGAAGCAACGTAATAATTTGAAACTAAGACTGAAGTGAGACACCATGTTGTTTAATTTAGTTTTGGTGTTATGACACCAAAGTGCTGTGGAAGTTGCAGCACAAGTGCAGGCAGGGGAGAGGGTGCTGCAGTGCAATGTAAACAGATCCACAGCATGGTGCATATGGAGATGGGCAGGTGCTGCAGTGTAGCATGAATGTGTAAGTGTGATATGAGATGGTAGGTGTATTACATATTATGGCCTAGTATAAATGCAGTTGGGCGAGGGTGGTACCTGTTACCACCTGGCACTAGTGCATCCAGGTGGGAAGCTGTCCTCTCTGAGCCCACACTCATCATGCCACCTAAAAGTTCCTTTGGAACAAAGCAACTACTTGCTTTGCTGATATTTTGCTCCTTTTATTTTGTAATTCTTTTTCCATATATTTATTCTTCCCTTGCCATATTGAAGAGAAAAAATCTATATTCATTTTCTCATATTAATAAATTATTCTGCAAAGCAATCCAAAAAATATGGAAATTATGTATTATAATTAGACTACATTTTTTCCCATTCGGCGAGATTACAGTGAGGGGATGTTTGTAAATGAGAATGGCCATTGGTGAAACATCTAAACCTACAGCTTCAGCTTTTATGATTATTCATGCTATTGAAGTGATAACCATGGAACTATACTTTTGATCTTCACATAGGCTAAAGTTATGTATTCAGGGTTTTTTCTCAAAACAATTATACATGTTGTTTAAATTCAGTTTCATTTACTAAGGACAAGTTGGATTAGATGATGCAAACACAAGTAACAATAGGTCATATAGGAACAACTAAGGAGAGAAAATATGAATATTAAATAGTAATACTTATTATTTGAGTTGAGCATGGCCATTTCCTATACATGTACTTGTTTCTGGTAATTGATAAGTAATTTGCCATTGCCATTTTCTCAGTTTTAAAACAATATTTTTGATTCTAACATAAAACTTGGCTTGTCATTTCCCATCCAAGTCTTAAACAGTTAGATCAGTGTTTCCTAAACCTGGCAAACTGAAGGTGAGAATTCTCAGCAGTGGATATGCTGGCTGTGGCATTCTAAGAGTTGAATCCATATTTTGGAAATTGACAAGGTTTGGAAACTCTGATCAGACACTATTCAGCCTTCTGAAATCAATATTTCTTGACCTAAACCACACTTAGAACCAGAATTTCTGTAAGTAAGCAAGACAGTTGTTAAATGAGATTATGACACTTTTTGCCACAATTGTTAATCGCTGCAATTGCCCAAATTCTGACCAAGTGACAGCAGGGAGACCAGTACGAGACCAGTTGAAGGTCACCTTTGAAGTTGTAGCTTCAAATGGTAGCTAAATGAACGGTTGTAAGTAAGCAACTGCCTGTATAGGGTAGGTAGTACCAAATATACATGACTGACAGACAGACAGACAGAGATCAATTACATCTATTTATGACTATTTATACTTTTATTCTGTTATTTGCCAGTGATTTAGTTTATCTGATTTTTTAATGCTCCCTCATAAATTTCTCCCTTTGAAATTGACAAGGTTTGGAAACTCTGAGTTAGACACTACCTTCTGAATTTTGAAAATCTATTTTCACTGATTGCTTATTTCTCAAGAGAAATAAACTCACGCTTTGGATATCAAATATTATTTTATAACTTGTGTTTTTATAACTTCCATTAGCTCTTAATAGCTATGGAATTTAACAAGATGCATATTTTCTAAAAACATCATAGGCTGCAAAAAACTTAAAAGATATTGTGGACATATACTACAATATACTTTTCACCATACATTGTATGTCAAGCTATTTCTTAAATATAGGATAAGATAGCTCTTATTCAGATAGAGAAAGCTGGAAAAATAGTGGTTATCTTAAATACTAATCATTATTTTGGGTCTGGATCAAGTGAAAATAAATATTCCCTTATTCCCTTAACTGCGCATGCCCAAGATGGCGGCTCCCACTGGAGCTCCGGTTTTGCGGGGGTGATTTCCCGGCTCTTTAGGGGTCCCCTAGAGCCATCTATGGCCCAGGGTATGTGAGAAAGCTGCTTCGCCGATCTGAGGAGCTGAGTTTTGGACTCGGAAGACCTCTTTGGGAGCAGGCAGAGGCTGGGCTCTCCGGAACAGCTATGAGGTGAATGGTGCGGACGTAAGATGGCGAGGACGACCTGGCGCTCCGTGGCGGCCGGTTCGGCGCTGTTGGAGGCTGCAAAAGGAATGGCGGTGTGTGCGGCGGCGACGGACGTATGGCGCCTGCAACGAGACTCCGTTGGACCCTGGCGAAGGCAGGAGCTACCTGTGGAGGCCAGTGGTGGACGGGGTTGGAGCAAAGGAGGCCGATGGCGATGGCGGCGGTGACACTCGAAAAGGCGGCTCCCGGCAGTGGCGGTGAAGGCAGAGAGGCCGCCATTGGGAGAATAGGGGGTCTGCCTGGTGTTTGCTAACACGTCCTGGGCGACTTGGGGGTGCTGACCCGCTTGGAAAAAGGCCAGCCCTGGATTGTTGCCCAGAGGCCTCCCCTTTTTTTCTATATCGGGGAGGAGAGGGCTGAAACCAGGATTAACTGTGGACACGGAATATCTCAGGGTGGCCAGGGGGATGGGAAGGGATTGTGGTGCCCACCATGGGCTGTGTGCCTCTAGTGTGTTACTGCCTTATTTCATCTTCCCTTCCCTATATTTTATCCTCCTTGCCCCCTCTTTATGGCCGGTATTGGGCCTTTTGTGACTTCTCTTATCCTGAGGGATTGTTCCTTTATGCCAGGATAGAAGTTCCCTAATTTTATGTCATCTATATCCCACTGGATTTGCCTACTACTGACTCACCGTAAACCATCCTTGTCTCCGATTTATGGATTGGCTATTACATCTCATCAGAGGTACTAACATTGATGGAATCCGGACGAAGACTACTGTTTCCTCCTCTATTCAGTCACTGTGAGAGGGTGGCTGATGGTTATATTCTGAGTGCAAAACAGCTGAGGATTTCCCCACTGCCGTGAGAGGGTAGTGGGAATGAAATGACTGATACCTTTGACTGACTCTTTCTCCAGGGGACCCTGGATAGCAGGGATACGCCCCCCAGCCATGGAACTACAGAATGTACTTGCGGGGAGAGCTCCTCAAACCGCAAGATTCAAACCTCTCGCAGATGTGGCCCTCCACTTTATCAAGGGCCTATCTCAAGGACGGACTTTGTAGTCCGGAGAGATGGCATTCAGCAAAAAAGAGGGTTATGGGGTTTTTTAGAGAAATTTTGTAATAGGATTTTAAAGGACACTGGGGGGTGGGCTATGTTGGTTTGGGGGAGAACCCCACGGGGGAGGCCATCTAGGCCAGCTGTGAGGTGTGGCATGGGAGGACTGAGGAGGGGGTTAGAGCTGATCCTGTGGATGGCCAGTACATTGATACGGTAGGTGGGAGGGACAGATATGGCGGGAGCAAGGGGCCACATCATGTTGTGGGAACACGTCCCCGTTGTTTATAAAAGGTGGCATGCTCCGGCCCCCAATGCTTCTCCCATTCCTCCGGTTGCACGGACCCTCGGGTCCTGGGCCTTCGGCTGATGCTATGCAACGCCAGGTCCATGGTAAATAAAGCCCCCCCTCATCTGTGATCTTATTGAGGAGGGGGGTGCGGACCTGGCGGGTATTACAGAAACCTGGTTGGGCCAAGGGGGGGTCCCCCTTGTTGATATGTGCCCACCCGGTTTTCGTTCATTCCATCAGCCAAGGTCACAGGGGAGGGGCAGGGGGTGGCGGTTGTTATAAACGAGGGTCTTGCTCTGAGGGAGGCCACTGTTCCTCAGACAGCTGGATGTGAGTCTCTACTTGTGAAGTGGGGTCATAAGGTGCAGTTGAGTCTGCTAGTCACGTACTTGGCTCCCTGCCATGCGGCAGCGGCACTGCCCGAACTGCTCGATGTTATTGCTGTGGTGGCGGTTGATACCCCCAGGCTTATGCTCATGGGGGATTTTTACCTGCCATCAGTCGGCGAGACGTCCGAGATGGCTCGGGAGTTCATGGTTTCCATGACGGCCATGGACCTGACCCAGCTAATTCATGGCCCTACTCATATGGGGGGAAACACGCTGGACCTGGTTTTTGTTTCTGGACAATGGTTGAGTGATCTTGAGATAGGGGATACAGCGATCAAACCCTTGTTATGGTCAGATCACTCCCTCCTTCGCTTAGACCTTCGAACCGCCACACCTCGCTGCAGGGAGGCGGAAGCTTGGGCCATTTCCTGAGGCTCTGGCACACGGCTCGGCTAAAGACTTAGAGGCCGCCTGGGATGAGGCGGCCGCTGGGGCTTTGGATTGAGTCGTGCCTTTGCGGCCTCTGACCTGGCACCGATCTCACCTGGCTCCTAGGTACACCGAGGAGCTGAGGTAGATGAAGTGCCAGAAGACGCCTAGAGAGCAGTTGGAGGGCTAGTCGTTCTGAATCCGACCGGACATTGGTAAGAGCTCATATTAAGAATTACCAAGTGGCGATAAAAGCAGAGAAGAGAAGCTAGTTTTCCACTCTTATTGCATCATCATAATCGCCCAGCCGCCCTGTTTAGGGTGACCGGCTCCTTGTTTCAACAGGGGGCGCAGGAGGACCCCTTGGAGGGTAGAGTTGAGGACTTTGTACAATATCTGTAGGACAAAATCGCTCAGATTCAGGAACAGCTGGACTCTGACTCTGATTGGGTAGATCCAGGGGAGGTGACCGGGGCAGGTCTTGAGAATATTATATGGGAAGAGTTTGACTCTGGGACATGGACAGGATACTGAGCAGTCTGAGTGCGGCCACATATTTATTGGACCCGTGTCCCTCCTGGCTGGTGCTGGCCTCCCAGGAGGTCACACGAGGCTGGTTCCAGGGGATTATAAATGCTTCTTTGAGTGAGGGTGTCTTCCCCGCCGCTTTGAAAGAAGCGGTGGTGAGGCCCCTCCTCAAGAAGCCTTCCCTGGACCCGGCAATTTTGGTAAATTATCGTCCTGTCTCCAACCTTCGCTTTGTTGCGAAGGTTGTTGAGAGTGTGGTTGCGTGACAGCTGCCTCAGTACCTGGATGAATCGACCTATCTAGATCCGTTCCAGTCGGGCTTCAAGTCCGGGTACAGCACAGAGACAGCATTGGTCGCATTGGTTGGTGATCTCTGGAGGGCTCGGGACAGGGGTTGCTCCTCTGTCCTGGTCCTATTAGATCTCTCAGCGGCTTTTGATACCATCGACCATAGTATCATGCTGCGCCAGTTGGAGGTGCTGGGAGTGGGGGGCACCGTTTTACGGTGGTTCTCTCCTTTCTTTCCGACGCAGTCTGTGTTGACAAGAGGACAGAGGTCAACCCCGAGGCCCCTTGTATGTGGGGTGCCACAAGGATCGGTCCTCTTGCCCCTTCTGTTCAACATTTATGTGAAGCCGCTGGGCGAGATCATTCGTGGTTTTGTGGTGAAGTACCACCAGTACGCTGATGACACCCAGCTGTACATCTCCACCCCAGACCATCCCAATGATGCCCTCGAAGTGATGTCCCGGTGCCTGGAAGCCGTACGGATCTGGATGGGGAGGAACAGATTCAGGCTCAACCCTTCCAAGACCGAGTGGCTGTGGTTTCCAACGTCCCGATATAGTCAGATGATGCCATCACTGACTATTGGGGGTGAGTCATTGGCCCCCACGGATAGGGTTCGCAACTTGGGCATCCTCCTGGACTCACGGCTGTCTTTAGAAGAGCATATGACGGCCGTGGCCAGGAGGACTTTTTATCAGGTCCGCCTGATCCGCCAGTTGCGCCCTTTTCTGGATCGGGACTCATTACACACGGTCACTCACGCCCTTGTCATCTCATGCCTGGACTACTGAAATGCTCTCTACATGGGGCTCCCCTTGAAGAGCACCCGGAGGCTCCAACTGGTCCAGAATGCAGCTGCATGGGTGGTGATGGGAGTGACGTGGCGCTCCCATGTGACTCCCCCTCCTGCGCGAGCTGCACTGGCTCCCGGTGGTCTTCCGGGTGCACTTCAAGGTTCTGGTTACCACCTTTAGAGCGCTCCATGGCTTAGGACCAGGGTATTTATGGGACCGCCTTCTGCCACTCCCTTTTTGAGGGAGTAGGGCGGTATACAAATTCGAATAATAAATAAATAAATAAATATTCCAAAAAAGAATGCGAATTGTGTCAAAACCAAATATGGCACAGACAACAATTTTTGAGATCAGGGACACATCTGAGTTTAGAAAGCATGTGGTAGGTGTACTCAGAATGGGTACTTTAGGAGTCTGTATTCTTTACAAAATACTATCATGTTGGGCATGAATAGTTGTAGAATAACAGTTACCCAAAAGCAAACTAACTTACCAAGATTCTCCCTACTCAAATGCATCCACAGATTCTAGTGTTGTCATCAAAATGACAATAATAGTATTGTACTGTTGAGATGCAAACACTGTCCTTTTGTACATGGATGGGACATCATCTCATATAGACAAGAAGGATAAAGCTTGCATAATGGCAGCGTGACATTATTTACCATATTTATTCCCCTACAACATAGAGATGTATCTGTCTCTACTTCAAGACTTTTATGATGCCAAAAGGCAATGCTTAAATAAATAATATACCAGAAGCTGATGTTTTACCCATTCACAACTTTATATTTTATTTAAAATCATTTTTAATTATTGAAGTCAGGTAGGGTAGGAACACTAGGAACATTTCTGGACACTATCCAAAAATATAGCGAAGTTCTAGGAATTGAAATCATCTATTGCTGAAGTACAAGAAACAATCTTTAGATTTTATTAGTCAATACTACAGAATAACACAGAATAATAGAGTTGGAAGGGACCTTGGAGCAGTGGTAGGTTGCTCCCGGTTCACAACGGTTCGCAAGAACTGGTAGTAAAAATTTGTAGTAGTTTGGAGAACCGGTAATAACATTGGCTGGCCACATCCCCAAACCAGTCCCCGGCCCGGTTGCTTACCCTGCCCACCTGATCAGAGGCTTTTTTTTTTTACTTTTAAAAGCATTTTTTCAGCCGAAGAGGTTGTGAAAAAAAAATGCCTTTAAAAACCTCCGGCGATCCCAGCTGAGTTGCCTGATCGTCAGAAGCTTCTAAAAGCATTTTTTTTCTGCAACATCTTAAGGTTGTAGAAAAAATGCTTTTAAAAGTAAAAAAAAAAAAAGTTGGCCACGCCCACCCAGTCACATTACCCCACCAAGCCACACCCACGAAAAAAGCCATGCCCACATAACTGGTACTAAAAATGTTTAGAACCCACCCCTGCCTTGGAGGTCTTCTAGTCCAATCCCCTGCTCAAGCAGGAGATCCTATATACTATATTATACCTATATAAGAGATTACCTTATGCAAATGGATGTCCAGTTGCTTCTTAAAAGCCTTCAGTGATGAAGCACCCACAACTCTGTAAGCAAGCTGTTTCAACGCTTGCCAGGATAAGTGTGAAACAAATAAGCTTTCTACAAACTGTATAATGTGGTCCATGAAACATGCCTTGATGAAAACCCAATGGGAGAATAGCTAATGCATAAATGAAGTTTGACATTAGAGTAACAAGTGAATGTTCTTTTGTAATACTTAAGCATTCGGTCAATGAGCACATTGAAAAACACCTAGCCTCTGAATAAAATTGATGTAGCAAATAAAACATTTACATACCATTTTTTTCATACTTCAACTCTAATAAGTGATCCATAACTTCTAAAAAAGATAAAATTTGAAGAACAACTTATCTACAGACTTTTCTGTAAATTTCATACTTAGAACAAATAATCCTACTGAAATTATCTGGAAACTCAGTGAAATTTATTTCTGAAATATTTATATAGCTGCAGTGCATATCTAAAAAACATACCTGAATTTTCTCTGTGGTTGAAGTTCTCTCCAAAAGTACTCAGCATGTCATTAGCATCTTCTGCTGTAACCAAAATGTTTTCTAGGTAAAATCAAATTCAGCAAAGGAAAGAACAATATTGAAGATGGCCAGTGACTCTTAGATTTTTCTATCTGATTATTTTACTACTGGAGCTTTTCATTTAGCCTGAAATAATCCTGAAGAAAGGATTAATCAGTAAAAAGAGTTTTATTAATCAGAATATATTTTTGATGAGTCTAGATTAATACAAGATAATTAATGGAAGTATTGTTGTTAGTTGCAAAGTCGTGTCCAACCCAACGTGGCCTATGGATAACTTTCCTCCAGGCCTTCCTGTCCTCTACCATCCCCTGGAGTCCATTTAATCTCACACTGACTGCTTCAGTAACTCCATCCAGCCACCTCATTCTCTGTCATCCCCTTCTTCTTTTGCCCTCAATCGTTCCCAACAATAGGACCTTCTCCAGTGAGTCCTTCCTTCTGCATTAGGTGGCCAAAGTATTTGAGTTTCATCTGGCTGGATCTGGCCTTCTAAAGAGCAGTCAGGGTTGATCTCCTCTAGGACTGACCAGTGTGATCACTCTGTAGTCCAAGGGACTCACCGGACTCTTCTCCAGTACCATAGTATAAAGGCCTTAATTCTTTGGTGCTCAGCCTTCCTTATGGTCCAACATTCAGTCATACATTGCAACTGGAAAAACCATAGCCCTGACTATACACACTTGATTATCCCCAGGAGCAAGCGTCTTTTATTATCTTGGCTGTAATCCCCATGTGTGGTGATTTTGGAGCCCAGAAAAGAAAAATCTGTCACTACCTCCATTTCTTTCCCATCTATTTGCCAGAAATTGAGAGGGCCAGGAGCCATTATCTTAATTTTCTTTTCTTTTTTTTTTATTGAAAAAGTTTTACAAACATAAATTTTTCCCATTTCCCCCCCTCCAACCCCCCCTCCCCCCGACTTCCCAAGTTGAAATCCAAATCATACTGTATCATATAGTACTCTCCTACAACTCTAACCCTTGTCTACGCTATAAATTTCTACATAACATTCAACTGAAAGCTATCTGATACTTCCTTGTTTGATATTTGCTCTGCACGTAATCTATCCATTTCTTCCATTCCCACATATAAGTTTCTTGAGTCCGGTCTTTTAAGTATGCTGATATCTTTGTCATTTCTGCAAAACTGGCCACCTTCAAAGTCCATTCTTCTATAGTAGGCATAAAGTCTTTTTTCCAATATTGGCTAATCAATAAAATATCATTTTTGTTTCAGTCATTGAGGAATCCTTAACTATGCCCAATAAAAACAATTGAGGAGAAAATTGCAGTTTTTTCTTCAAAACATTCTGCATAACCCACCATATTTTAATCCAAAAAGCCTTCACTTTCTTGCATGTCCACCATATATGATAGTATGTAGCATCTAAATATTCATATCTCCAACATTTTGCCTGGACATTAGGATACATACACGATAATTTCTTGGGATCTAGATGCCATCTATAAAACATTTTATAAAAATTTTCCCTCAAGTTCTGAGACTGCGTAAATTTAACATTCTGAACCCATATTTTTTCCCATGTTTCCATCATAACTGGTTCCGCAAAATTTTGCGCCCACTTTATCATGCAGTCTTTTACCAATTCATTTTCAGAGTCTCTTTCTAACAAAACATAAATCCTCTTAATATGCATTTGGTCTTTATCTTTCATCTGTCTTACCAAATCTTCTTCATGCAACATTAAACCAGTTTTTTGATCTTCCCTCCATCACAATTGAAGTTGATTATACTGTAACCAAGTTAAAAATATCCCGTCTTCCAACAGAGTGTTTAATGTCTTTAATTGTAATCTACCTCAATCATTGAAAAGTACCTCTTTGGATAAAATCCCCCCAAGTGACTTTATATTTATATTCCTTGTAATATGACTGAGATCCAACCACAACAGTATTTTGTAATCCAATTTAAGCTGGTGCTTCTTCCATACTCTCATCAAAGAATTTCTAAATATATGGCTCTTAAATACTTTATCAACTTTACTTTCATAAAATAGATATGCATGCCAGCCATATTCTAAGTCATGGCCTTCCATGTTCAATATTCCAGTCTTTGTCATTCCAAACCAGTCACTCGCTTGCGTCAACGCTGCTGCTTCATAATACAATTGTAGGTTTGGAACTTTAAGGCCACCCCTTTCACGAACATCTTGCATAATTTTCAGTTTGACTCTTGGCTTCCTTTTTGCCATTCAATTAGGTGTTTATCATTTTTAAGCACCGGAATCATTTGAAAGAAAAATAAAAATCTACGTAGAACGTTCATCTTAACTGCTGCTATTCTTCCAAGTAAAGATAGTTGCAGTTTTTTCCAGGTTTCCATATCTCTTTGTACCTTTTGCCATAACACCTCATAATTATTTTTGAAAAGTTTTGTATTTGAAACTGCAACTTGAACTCCTAGATATTTCACCTTTGCTACTATTTCAAAGCCTGCCTTCCTTTCGAGTTCTTTCTTTTGAACTTCTGACATATTTTTAACTATCATCTCGGTTTTCAATCTAAATCCTGATACCATATTCTTCTATAATATCTTTCATCTGGATTATCGAATCCATAGGCCGTGTTAGGGTAACAACCAAATCATCTGCAAATGCCCTTGTTCTGTAGTCCTCTTGCCTTATAACTATTCCATTTAAGATACTCAAGTCTCGTATTTTATTCCACAAGATTTCTAAAGTTAGAATAAACAACAATGGGGATAATTGGCAACCTTGTCTTGTTCCTTTTTCTATACTAAAATTTGTAGTTAGACTTCCATTAATAATAATCTGTGCTGTTTGATCTTGGTAAATTGCTGTAACCACTTGTACAAATTGATCCCCAAAGCCCATTTTTGATAATGTCTTTAATAGAAAGTTCCAATTAACTCGATCAAAGGCCTTCTCTCATCCAAAAACACCAGCACTGCAGGGATCTGTTTACTCTTCTCAAGATATTCCAATAAGTCTATAATTTGCCTCATGTTATCCTTCATATATCTGCCTTCTATAAATCCTGCTTGATCATGATGAATCACCTCTTGCATAACTGGCATTAACTTGTTGGCTAATACTTTTGCAAAAATGTTATAATCCGTGTTCAGGAGAGATATTGGTCTAAAATTTTCCGATTTTGTAGAACCTGTTTCCTCTTTTGGTATCAATGACACAAAGGCTGCTTTTCATAAAGGGGGTATTTCGCTGCTTTTCATGAAGGGGGTGTTTTACCCCCTTTTTGTATGCTACAAAATAGATCTTTAAGGTGTTCAATCATTTCTGCTTGTAAAGTTTTGTAGTACACCGCTGTTAAACCATCCGTATCTGGACCTTTAGCTGTTTTCAGTTGTTTAATTGCAATAATAATCTCCTCAACTGTTATTAGCTGATTTATTCTTTCCTTTTGCTCCTTAGCAATTTTCGTAACTCTCCCTTCTTCTAGGTATTTATCTATAAGTTCATTCTGTATATCATCTTTGGCATATAGTTTTGTATAGTAATCTAAAAAAGCTTCTTTAATTAGACTTTGTTGAAAAATTTCCTTCCTTCCATACTCGATTCTACCAATAACTCGAGAACTCTGCTGTTTCCTCAATGTATAAGCCAACCACCTGCCTGGTTTGTTAGCATTACAAAATGTGTTATGTTTTGCAAATTGTAGATTAGTTGCTGTTTGTTCTGCTATAAGCATTTGAAATTGGTTTTTCAAAAGTTTTATAATTTCTTGTAATTTTTTGTCTCTCGGATTCTTTATAAGTAATTGTTCCTTTTTCTTTATCTCTCCTTCCATTTCTAATCTTTTTCTTTGCTGATTCAATTTATGTTTAAAGTTCATATGAATTAGTACCCCCCACATATAGGCCTTACTCGCATCCCAAACAATTTCAATAGGGGTACCCTTATTCAGATTCATTTCAAAAAATTCTTTCATTTGTTTTTTAAGTTCGTTTACATTCTTTTCATATCTAAACAGATTTTCATTTAATCTCCACGATCTTCTCTCATTCTTTCCCATTTCTATTTCTTTCCATACCGGATTATGATCAGTTATAGTCCTCGGGAATATCTTTGTTTTCTTTGTTTTAGAAAGTAGATCAGCTGTAACTAGGATAAAATCAATCCTGAGAAGGATCGGTGTCTATCTGAAAAAAAAGTAAAGTCCAATTCTTTTGGATTTTGCTCCCTCCATATATCTTTCAGTTCCAAATCTTCTTTCATATCAAAAAATATCTGTGGTAGTTTGGCACGTATTGATGACTTTGCCAGACTCTTCTTATCTTTTTTAATGTCTATTACTCCATTCCAATCTCCCATAAACAAAATAGATCTATAATCCCATTGCCAAATATCTTCCACAATCATCTGCCTCTATAATTTTGGCTGACAGTCTTTTATTTACATAAATCACAACACCATTCTTTTTCTCTGAGTCTGATGCTATAAATTGTACACCTAATTTAGAATTTGTCAAATATTTTTGGTCTTGTAATCTAATATGAGTTTCTTGCAAGCAAATAACATCATTATTAAATTGTTTCAAATAGTGAAATATTTTCCTTCTTTTCTGTGGTGAATTTAGTCCATTCACGTTCCAAGATAAAAGTTTAATTGTCATTTGTGGTCTCTTGAAGCATTAGGAGCATTTGCTGAAGTTGCTGTTCCAAAGTGGTAGTCTTCGGCCTGGCTCCTCCCATAGCTTCAGATTTCTGTGATTTACTATTGACTCCATTCTTACCTTGTAGTGGCAAAGACCTCTGCTGCTGTTGTTTCTCTTGAAGTTGCTTGAAAGCTGCTCTGGTTATACGTTGATCTTTCGGTTCGTGCAATTTCAGCTCGAGGTCCAATGCTACCTGCCTTGTATTCTTAGGTGATCCACTTGTGGCTTCCAGGGGGAAATCTATCAATGGTTCATCCAGTTGCTCCTTGAATTTCCGCCACCTCTGCATATGTTTGCTTCCGCTGTTCTTCAGACTCTTGTTCAAATTCCTTCTCTTTATCACCCTCCTCTACACATAACAATGAGGATGTGCGTGGAGATGCTGTACCAGTTTTTAGAATATTGAAATAAAATTCTTCAATTTTGAAACAGTATTTAATCGATATCTCTCTCCGTGGTACCTCAATATTATGCCAACTGGAGCATCCTATCTAAATTGAATTTGCTGTTTCTTCAACTCATTCACCAGGAATCCAAAATCCTTTCTATCTCTTAACATCTTTGGTGGCAGCTCTTTATAGATCCCAATCTCCTTTCCATCCACTTGGACAGTAGAAACAAAAGACTTTTGCAAGGTATCATTTCTTATTCTTCTATCTGTAAAATAAATCATCACATCTCTAGGCAATTGTCTTTGCTTTGCCACCCGAAAATTCACTCTGTAAGCCTTATCAATCTTACTTAGAACATCTTCAGGATTAATCTTTAACATCACAGCCAGGACCTCAGCACAAATTGTTCTCAGATCCTCTCTATTATTTTCTTTTATTCCTCTCAGTCTTACAACAAACTCCATAAATCTAAATTGCATCATGGTCAGTTCGTTTTCAATTCTTTGAGTTGTATTATCCACGTTAGTAATTTTATTATCAGTTTCCCTCATTTTAGATTCCAGTTCTGAGCTGAGTTCTCCCACTTTTTTGTCAATCTGAACAACCACTTTTGACAAGCCAGTCACTGCTGTCAATATATCATGTTTCATTTTGTCATACTTTTCTTGAACCACCTCTTTAATCTCCTGTTGAGACTTTTCAAATTTTTGGTTCACATCTTCCATAGTTTCAGTTTGATTCTTCAGAGCCACAGCAATAAATTCCTTCAGATCTTTAAATCCAGTCTCCTGTTCTTGGCTCTGAGTCTGCAAGCTTGATGACTGCACTTTTTGTTGGTGAGTAGGGGAACCCGCCCCCCTGTGCCTTTAGGAGCTGACTTTGTCTGTTTTGAAGCCATACTGCTATGCAATCTTATTCTTTCTAGAAAGGAAGTCTTCCCCCCCTTTCCACCACCACAAAATCTTTTCAAAAACTTCCCCAGCTTTAATCCAGTCTCTAAGGGAGAAGGAACAGATGAAAGTCTCTTTAAAAAACTTTTTCCTTTTCTTCTGACAGGTACAATTACTTTAATTGCTTTGTAACATGTTAGAATGCACAGGCATAATCACTTTCGTTTTCAGCTTTCTTCTCCCGCTGTAGCCAGACGCCACTTTAAAATCACTTTCACTCTTTCTCCATTCTTAAATATAATAACAGGGCTAGTGCAAATACTTGCGGTTTTTAGTTTGCAGTCCAGATTTCACCCTGCTTATTTTTAAAGACTTGCTTAAGCCTTGCTGCTTGAGTTGGTCGCGTCGTCAAGCTCTGCAAGAATGCAGAGTTGTCCCGGAGTCCGGAGCCTCGGCAAGCTGTTTAGGGAGCCTCTCCTGCTTCCTCCCCAGAACTAGTCCAGGGGTTTTGCAGGGGCTCTACCTGCACTCGCCGGCTCTGCTCTCGTTTATTTCCCAAACGAGAGTTTTTCAAGGTGCTTCTCAGCTGCGGGGGCAGCTTTTTTACGGCTGGCGGGGCTGGCGGTCATAGAAGATTGTCTGCGCTGACGGCGGCGCCAACCGGAAGTCATCATAATTTTCTTAATGTTGAGTGTTAAGACAACTTTTGCACTCTCCTCCTTCACCGCATCAGAAGGCTCTTTAGTTCCTCTTTACTTTCTGCCATTAGAGTGGTATCATCTGCATATCTGAGGTTGTTGATATTTCTCCCGGCAATCTTAATTCCATTTTGTGATTCATCTAGCCCCACCTTTCTCATGATGTGCTCTGCATATAAATTAAATAGGCAGGGTGACAGTATACAGCCTTGCCAAACTCCTTTCTTAATTTTGAACCAATCAGTGGTTCCGTGTCCAGTTCTCACTGTTGCTTCTTGACCAGTGGGAGTATTTAGCCAGTTCTATCTGGTTCGTGTGAACCAGTAGTGGCGCCTGTGGGAGGCTCCGCCCGCCCATCCAGTTATCATAACATTCCATTTTTGACACTGCGCATGTGCTGAAGGCCCGCACACTTTTGCGAACCGGTAGCGAAGGTAAGTGAATATCACTCCTGTTCTTGAGACACATATAGGTTTCTCAAATAAGATGGTCTGGTACTCCATCTCTTTCAGAACTTGCCACAATTTGTTGTGATCCACACAATCAAAGGCTTTAGCATAGTCAATGAAGGAGAAGTAGATGTTTTTCTGGAACTCCCTAGCTTTCTCCATGATCCAGCGTATATTGGCAATTTGATCTCTAGTTCCTCTGCCCCTTTGAAATCCTGCCTGCATTTCTGGTAATTCTCAGTTCACATACTGCTGGAGCCTAGCTTGTAGGATTTTGAGCATAACTTTGCTAGCATGTGAAATGAGTGCAATGGTGCGGTAGTCTGAAAATTCTTTGGCATAGCCCTTCTTTGGAATTGGAATATAAACTGATCTTTTCCAATCCTGTAGCCACTGCTGAGTTTTCCAAATTTGCTGGCATATTGAGTGTAGCACTTTTACTGCATCGTCTTTTAAGATTTTGAATAGCTCAGCTGGAATACTGTCACTACTACTAGCTTTGTTGTTGCTCAGACTTCCTAATGCCCATTTAACTTCTCATTCCAGGATGTCTGGCTCGAAGTCAGTGGCCACCCCATCATGGTTATCAGGGATGTTACGCTCCTTCTTGTAAAGTTCTTCTGTGTAATTTTGCCACCTCTTCCTAATCTCTTCTGCCTCTGTTAGGTCCCTGCCATTTTGGTCTTTTATCACGCCCATCTTTGCATGAAACGTTCCCTTTGTATCTCCAATTTTCTTGAAGAGATCTCTGGTCCTCCCTATTCTATTGTTTTCTTCTATTTCTTTGCACAGTTCATTTGAAAAGGCATTCTTATCTCTTCTAGCTATTCTCTGGAATTCTGCATTTAATTGGGTGTATCTTTCTCCCTTGCCTTTCACTTCCCTTTTTTCCTCAGTTATTTTTAAAGCTTCCTCAGACAGCCATTTTTCTTTCTTGCATTTCTTTTTCTTTGGGGTGGCTTTAGTTGCTACCTCTTGTACAATGTTGTGAACCTCCGTCCACAGTTCTTCAGGCACTTTGTCTATCAGATCTAATTCCTTGCATCTGTTGGTCACCTCTTCCATATATTTATCAGGGGTATGATTTAGTTCATACCTGAATAGTCTAGTGCTTTTTCCTGCTTTCTTCCATTTAAGCCTAAATTTTGCCACAAGAAGCTCATGATCTGAGCCATGGTCAGTGAAGGTATAGTGAGCTTTAAAATGATCAACTTACACAACTTAGGGGATTTCAAAATAATATATTCTATTTAAAAAATCCATGCCATATTTGAAAAGGACACTGAATTATTTCTATGTACATTTACAGATGTTTAACAGTTTACAAACATCAATATTTAGCTGGGAGATCCACCATCCTCCCAATTAAACCCTAATACAAGCTGCAACATTGTGCTGTTACAAAAATAAGGGCAGTTTCTTTCTTCTGCTAACTATGGATAAAATCACATTTTAAAATCATATTGAAAGATATCAAGATATTTTCAAGATATCAAGATATTCAGAGATGCTCTCTCTGCAACAGAACTCTGATTTCTGTCTGAGAGATTTGGGTAGGGCTACTACAAAATCATTTTAGGAGCAGTCTGTTTAGCTTTCACTTTGTATGGTATTCTCTGTGGGATAACTCTTGTAAAGCAACCAGAAACTTCAAATATAGATCCATGCAGGTACCGTTTATGGAATGGGTTGATTTTGCTCCAGTGTTAAAGTAGTTACCAATTGTTTTGTTGTTTTTGTACTCAATTTATTTTATCAATTTAAACACAGCTTTTAAGCTAAAATTTTTACAACTGTTTTAATGTTTTCTGTGCTATTAATATTCTATCACATAATTTTCTTTAACATACACTGGTGCTTGGTAAACAGTGTATTATCTGGGTCAATTTATTTATATATAATAACAGTAGTAGTAATATTTATTTTATATTTATTTATACATATTAATAATCTTTCAACTTCTAATTTCTACCTCTATTAGCTAACCTTTGATAAAACAAATCCCATGTTAAAAAATATTCTGTATCTTCTTTGTCTTTTATCTTTAGTGTTAACCTATCCATTTCTGCATATTCTAATATTTTTAAAATTATATTTTCATCTGTAGGAATTTGCTCATTCTTCCAGTGCTGTGTAAATACAATTCTCATATCTACACAGCACTGTACAGTATGGAAATATGCTAATATAGTTTAATTAAAATGTCCAGAATAATTTAAGTATTCTTGCTCTCATGCTTATAAAGAACAAATTCTTAACCAAGTCCAAAACACAAATTACATGTATGTTATTCACTGAGAAATAGCACACAGGAGATGCCTGATTTATTAGAGTACAGTACTCACACAGTAGAGTATTTTAGCTGCTTTAGCAGAGATTACCATTTCTTTTTTATTGAACTAACACTAGCTATAGCACAATGCTATCTCTAGCTTGAAAAACAGTTGGCCATTTATAGTGCTAAGCTGAAATGCTATAATATTTATTTTATGAGAAAACTGCATAATTGGTTAAATAAAATCTTAAATGAATTGCAAATATCTTCTCTTAAATGGATTTCTTGTACTTTAAATGTTTTAGAGTTGGGATGAAATATCTTGAAATGATGCATGGTGTTAATACTTTAAAATAGACTGTTAGAACAAAATGTTCACAGTTTTTATTAAGACAAGTGGGAATTTGGAGCATGCTTGGCATTTGCAAAATATAATATAAAAGAATACCTGAGTTGGCTGTTTCCTTGGTATTGCTTTCATCATCTAACGATATCAACCTTAAATTGAAAGGGGTGAAAAAGAGCTTACTTCCTCATATATTTTAAGAAGAATATTAAAAAGCTTTTTTCTGACTTCAGCTTGTGATCTAAATAAAAATATTCTGAATCTCAGTTGCTAGTATTAGTATACTTTCAACAAAAGCAAATTCACTACATGCAAATGTGTATATTTTTCAGTACCTAAACCTCAGATTTTATCATGTGTTGTAGGATTAAGTTTTCTGGCTCTGGAAAAATAATGTTTAATATGATATGTTACTTAGTGTTACAGAAGAATAGAACTGATATTTCTGCCAGAAACTGGTTTAGTATTAGGGGTGTAGGAATGAGAGTTGCATTACACCTGTTATGTGGAGAGCAAGGTCTAGTATAGGATTGATATAGGGCCCTTGATACTGCTATCTATGAATGAATTACATGTCTTGACAGCATTCAAATTAATTACTTCCATACTTTTATCACCTTTTGATGTTATTGGATTTTCTCTCCTGTTTCATTAATTGCTGTTTAGAACCAGAATCTGACATTCACAGAAAACTATAGGTTGAACCATTGTGTCTCTCGAACTATTAATAGTAGTTTTAACTATTCAGTTGGGTCCATTTCTTGATGACTTTACAGGCAGGTCTCTGCATGCTACCCTGTCAAACACAGCTTCTTTCAGTTGTTGGATATTTGTCTTAGTATCAGCCTTAATGGTGCTAAGCCAGATATTCAGAGTTGGAAGGGACCTTAAAGGTCTTCTAGTCCAACCCCCTGCTTAGGCAGGAAACCCTACATCACTCCAGACAAATGGTTATTGAATCTCTTCTTAAAAAACTTCCAGTGTTGGAGCATTCACAACTTCTGGGGGCAAGTTGTTCCACCGACTAATTATTTTAACTATCAGGAAATTTCTCCTTAGTTCTAGGTTACTTCTCTCCTTGATTTGTTTCCACCCATTGCTTCTTATCCTGCCCACAGGTGCTTTGGAGAGTATCTTGGCCCCTCTTCTTTGTGGCAGGCCCGGAGATATTGGAACACTACTATCATGTCTCCCCTAGTCCTTCTTTTCATTAATTCCTGCAATCTTCTTCATATGTTTTAGCCTCCAGTCCCCTAATCACATTTGTTGCTCTTCTCTGCACTCTTTCTAGTGTCTCCACATCTTTTTTACATCGTGGCGACCAAAACTGGATGCATTATTCCAAGTGTGGCCTTACCTAGGCATTATAAAGTGGTATTAACACTTCACATGATCTTGATTCTATCCCTCTGTTTATGCGGCCTAGAACTGTGCTGGCTTTTTTGGCAGCTGTAGCACATTACTGGCTCATATTTAAATGGTTGTCCACTAGGACTCCAAGATCCCTCTCACAGTTACTACTATTGAGCGAGGCATCATCTATACAGTACCTGTGCATTTAGTTTTTCTTGCCTAAATGTAGAAGCTTACTTTTTTCACCATTGAATTTCATTTTGTTAGATAGCGCCCAATGTTCAAGTCTGTCAAGATCCTTCTGTATCTTAAGCCTATCTTCCAGAGTGTTGGCTTTTCCTGCTAGCTTGGTGTCATCTGCAAATAAGTTCCCCATCTATCCCCTCATCCAAATCATTGATGAAGATGTTGAAGAGTACTGGGCCTAAAATAGAGCCTTGGGGTACCTCACTGCGTACTTTCCTCCATGCAGATGCAATGTTTCCCCTCTTTTCTAGAGCCACTAAACATTTCTAGCATCATTCACTTCTCCAATGAATTTGCATGCATTACATGGCCAAAGTAGATCAGACGTAGTCTTGTGATTCTGATTTTTAATGTTGCTTCTGGTTTAAAACAATTCAGCACCTCTCGGTTGCTCTGGCTGTCCATACAATACCCAATAATTTGCACTAGCACCACAGTTCAAAGGCACAGTTCTTCTTCAATCAGTCTTTCTTAGCATCCATCTCTCAAACCCATATATCATTATAGGTAAGATTATTGCTCTAACTAGCTTGCTTTTTGTATTTGTATCAATATCTCTGTTTTTCCAGATCTTTTTCATGTTAATCATTGCGGTGTGGTCTAAAGTTATCCTGCATTTGATTTCAAGTGCAGAACTGCCATCTTAAACAATTTTGGATCCAAAGATAAATTACTGAACTAATTCAGTTGCTTCTTTGTTGATTTTAAATGTAGCTGTTGTTATTATTTTTATGTCTGGGGAATTCTGAGTGTTGAAGTCCACCTATCATCAATTTGCCAAAATTGAGAAACACTGACCTACTATATACTTGTTTTTCAGACAGTAAAAATGCACACAGATTCTCACCATTTTTAAAAGTTATTGTATAATTATTCTATAGATTATACATCTTTTTATGTTCATGACAAAGCTAAAAATGTGGAAAATTATTTTCTTTTCAGATTAAATGAAAAAAGGAATTCCTTTCTGGCCTTGTTAAGACAACAAGCACAGCCAGTGAATAAGCAAATTATTGGTTAAATGATTTGATGACTTAGCAAGGTTCACTACAATTAATGTATTTATTATCATACTACCATCTTTTTTGGACCCAGGAGCCAAACACTGAGGACAGATCTTTTGAGTACAGACAGTGTACAGTAATAATACTTTATCTGCATAATAATACTGCTTCGCTACTATATAGTTATTATTTGCATCGGAATAATTAAAAGGAAGACTTTTATGTCTTCATTCATGCAATAATGAGGCTGAAAAAGAAGCTGGCATTAGTCAAATCATTCATATCTTCTTTTAAATGTTCTTTTTAGTTGGTTTTAAGTGCTTTTGCTGACTATGTTAGGGAAGAAGCTAGAAGCTTCTTTGCAGCAGCCATTCAAAATTGCTCTTATACAAATTAAAGTATTTGTGTTTGCTAGAAAATTCCTAGTCTGCATCAGTGGTACATAACAGATGATTCAATGTAGACATGAAAATAATAGCTTAAAAGAAACTTCTCAATAATATACTCTTTCTGAAGCTACTAAATAATACTACTTTTAAGAGTCCAGATTAAAGGAAGTTTTTAAAAAACAATTTATCCAGGAATAGAAAAAATTTCACCAAGATTTTTGGGGAAAAAAATCAAATAAAATCCAACAGCCAACTCTAAAAGCATTTTCCCCCCTGGTGTATTAATAATTTGTTTCCATTAACCTGAAACACAGATGACAATAATATTTGCTCTTTCTTACTGTTTCCACAAAAGATGGATGCTATCTCTTTCTGATCTTTTCTTCATGCCTATATCAGCTCAAACTATTTAAGTCCTCTATTACTGTGTAGTAATGGTAGGCACCAGCGTGCCTACCATCCCTGTCCTAATACTCCTTTTTACTTACTCTTTTCATGTGTTCAAATTATGTTTATACTTTTACCTGTTATTTTATATATCCTTGACAAATAAACTTATGATTATGATTACTGCAATATGGATGAATCAGACAAGGTGGTGTTCTAAGGTACATAAAATACATCCACCTGAGTTTCAAGTGTTGCCTCAGTCTGGATCCAAAAATGGAAGGGTAGAGTAGTGTTTATTTATCAGGAGAGCCCTAATGGATGTAAGGCCATCTTTGAGCAACTGGGCCAGTGGGAAAAACTAGAAGTGTTTCTCTTTTACCTTCTATTCAAATGCAGAGTGGCATTCCTGCTGAGGCTGGTAGTTTGTATGTTTAGGCTGTTGATTCAAGGTTGATACTACAAACCTACACTGTGGTTGTAAGAATGATGAAGCCTAATTGTTTCTCTATTCTTACGGAAGCTGTAAAATGCCATCTGGCAACAATTTTTAGACAAATAAAATACTGCAAACAGGCTGCCATATAGTGCTGTGAATAAAATTACTTTCATTCTTTTGGAGTTGCAAACTGGCTGCGCTTCAGAGACTGAAGACATGCCAAATATGATCTCTTGTTAAGTTACCTGGAAAGAGATTGAACCTATTGATCCTGAAGAAGTGGGAAGATTGCTTTTAAAAAATGAGTGTGTGATATGTTACAGTTCTATTTGTATGGGCAAACCTGGGATTGGGCAGGAATCAGAATCTGGGCCATTGTGAGGCATAAATGGGAGGATGGCAATCCTATTAGTCCTCCTGGAACCATCAGCACTGTTTAATACTGTAGAACATAAGATCTTTTCAAACTGTCTGCATGTGTTTTGAGCTAGGATGCCCTTTTACAGTGGTTCCATTCCTTTCTGAGTATATGTTTCCAACTAGAGTATGGTTAGACAGCCCTAGGGCATTCTAATATGGGGTGCTCTGGGGTAGACACTCTCCCCTGTTTAGCATATACACTGAACCACTTAGATAAGATTCTTCAATAATATGTGATAATATGTGACATAATATAATATAGTGAGCCTGGATAGCTCAGCAGACTAATGCATTGTGCATTGTGATTAACTCCAGCTGTCTGCAATTACTGTAAGTTTGAATCTCACCAGGCTCAAGGTTGACTCAGCCTTCTGTCCTTTCTAAGGTAGGTAAATTGAGGACCCAGTTTGTGGGGGCAATAAGCCGACTTTGTATAAAATATACAAAAGTATAAAGGCTATTGCTATTGCTTAACGCATTGTAAGCCGCCCTGAGTCTCCAGAGAAGGGCGGCATATAAATCAAATTATATATATATATATATATGTCTTTGGTTATTCGGGTCTTCTCCCGCGTAGAATTGGAAGTATCTTGGCGACGTTTCGACGAAGTCTCATTCGTCATCTTCAGGCTGGTGTTCTCGGCTTCGTCCTGGAAGCACGAAGCCGAGAACACCAGCCTGAAGATGACGAATGAGACTTCGTCAAAACGTCGCCAAGATACTTCCAATTCTACGCGGGAGAAGACCCGAATAACCAAAGACCTACATACAAACACCCGCGAAAACCTCAGAAAACATACACACACACACACACACACACACACACATATATAGATGATATATATATCATCAGTATAGATAGTCTCCAACTTATCATTGTATTGCTTTAATTGATGAATACTGTAAGACTTACTGACTCTGTTGATCATCCTCTGATTTGGTATAGTGCAGCTCCTCCTCCTTTTCTTCATTTTCCATTAATTTATTTACAGGTTCTTGTAAATTCTAAGGCAGCCATTAACACAAATGCAAAAGAATATACAAAGTCAGTAATAAAGAATGCTGATATTTTAAAATGTTTTGAGTAATCAGTGTAAAACAAAAATATAGTAACTACTTTGTTCTACTTGGAATAATTTCCATTTAATTTTAGATTTATCTTATTTCCTACGTTTAGAGAGTAATGAATATCATTGTGACCTTGCTGCTTTCTGAATTATTTTGATGTATTTTCTTTATATGCTTGAACATGTATTGTTTTACTTTTAAAGCAATTTACTTTTTTACTTTACTTTACTTTACTTTACTTTACTTTACTTTACTTTACTTTACTTTACTTTACTTTACTTTACTTTACTTTACTTTACTTTACTTTACCTTACCTTACCTTACCTTACCTTACCTTACCTTACCTTACTTTGACTAACTCTTAATTTAGCATAAACCTTGCAGGTTACAACCAACTTCTTCAGATGCAGCAAGGATATTAAGACAATTAATAGAGCAATTTTTCAAAATAATCCGAATATGTAAACAGCATAAACTTTAATATCATAAACCATATGCCAGATATGAATTGCATAGAATTAGCACTACTATAACCAAATAATTTGTGGATTTAAATAAGGAAAGACCATGTATAAATTGTCTTGAGTTTCCAGAGGAAAGGCAGAATGTGATTCTAATATAATACCAAATAATAAGAAATTATTCTTTCCTTAAGTCCTGGATCTAAATATGTGTAGGAGGAACTAGCCTTTCTTCAAAAGACAGTTTACACTGCCAGCTATGATAATTATGATTTTTAGGGAAACATGCATATGTTAGGTTTATAATTTATGTCAGTATTTCAAGGAAAGCCCAGTGCAATAGTTAGAAAATGAAATAGCAAATTTGTTAACCAAATCTATTTAAAAATATCAAGGGTAATGTTAAGTACAAGCAGCTGTTAGCAAAACAAAGATCAAAATTAAATTGGCAAGACTGCTCTGTCTGCACTAGTAAATTAGTCCACTAAACTATATAGAAATGGAAAAACTGAGAATATACTGTATAAAAAAGACTTGTCTTTAATTTTGCACAATGCCCCAAATAAAAAGTGCTCTAATAGATATTGTTAACATGTGTAAAATAAATTTTTACTGCCTGTTACTTTGATTACTGTGAACTTTAGTATTTCATGAGCTTGATAACAGCATTTAAAAAGAAAAATTAGGTAACATTGTAATTGTCTTTGCAAAAAATAGAAATTCTATACATTATTACAATGGCAAAACATGTTCTTTTAAAAGCATTTTAATCAGAAACATAGTACTAAAATGGTTGTACAATGTCCATTAGCTTGAAAACATTGCCATGCTTTTATGGCATGCCAAGTTCTGTGGGCAAAGCTAGGTTTCTAGTTTTAAAGTCTTTTTTCCTAAGGGTTCTTCAGCTGTGAAATAGAACTGTAAATTTCCACAAACTAGAGAGGGTGCATATTGTCCCCAACAGTGGTGGGTTGCTCCCGATTCAGTCCGGTTCTTGCGAACCTGTAGTAACAGCGGGAGGCTCCACCCACCTGCCTGGACGTCATCATGAACAATTTGTGCAGAAGCTTCTGCGCATGCGCAGAATCAAGCGTGCACTCCCATTGCGAACCGGTAGCAGAGGTAAGTAGAACCCTGGTACCCAAACTCTTCTTTATGACAAAAATAAGGCAATTATTTGTCTCCGTTCTTTTATGTGTTGCTTTGGTAGATGCAAATGAATATTGGCAGGAGACCTTCCTATGAACTGTATTTTTGGAGTACAGAATCAGAGTAGGAATAACTAAACAGGTAAACTAGTTTTAAGAATTGAAAAGCAAAAAAAGGGGAGTTAAAAGAAAACACTATTTTGTGCAGCTTGGAAATGCAATGTGCATTTTTATGGCAGCATGATTCTATCAAAGTCAGAGATAAATTGACTAGTTGAATAACTGTAGAAATTTATATTAAAAATAAATAACTCTTCCAAAAATAAATAAATGATATATTTACAATAATGCTGTTTGTTCCATAGAGTAGCAATCACTAGCTGATTTTATAAATACCAAACATTACATAAGGGTTCAAATGATACATTTCTTTTCAAAGACAGTATTAGAGTTCTGTGGCACTATATAATCTGATCAATTGTGCCATTGATTTAACTATAGCCACTATAGTACTGGGCTATAGTTAAATCAGTGGCACTGTTTAATATACATGAATGTTTTTGGAATGAAGATGATACTCCCCAGCATGATTAATATTTATGTTCTGAGAATCGTTAAGATCAGAATACAGCAGTACTGCAAATTTCATTATATTTTATTATGTATTTTCTGTGAAGCAGAATACACAAAATATAATTTATAAAAACAAAAAATATTACAGTATTTAGAATCTACTAAAATATAATATTCAGGAACTCACACTATTAAAACTAGGATTTAAAGATTCAGGAAGAATTAAAAAATATATGTCTGTTGTGTTGCCAAAATGATGGTGAATAAGAGAATCTAGAAGTCATAATTCATAATCAAGGAACAAAATGAGAATGCCTGAATCTGATTTCATTACATCAGATCAGGACTAGATTTGTATAAAGAATTGTCAGTTTGAGGTAATGTGTGTAATATGAAAAGGCCATTTTCTGATATGCTACTTCCAAATTATTTAAGGCATTGTAATCTACTTTATGGTTAAAATCAGGATTTTGAATTGAACTGACATATCTAATTCTATATAATGAGAGCCAGTGTAATCATTAGTGTGATGTGATTACACATAAAAGAAGGGATGAAATATTTTGTGATTCTTTTGGGACAAATCACCACTCAATATGTTCCAACAACTACGCAATTAGCATTAGGTCTGTCCTGTGAATTTGTGATACAAAATAAAGTATTTTTGCTTATTGCTGAGCTTTCACCTTTAGTTTTGGTTATTAGTAGTACAATAATTTTGGCAAATTATTGTACTATTTGTGCCAACAAGCATTCTGTTTCTTTTTGTTCCATGTTTTTCTCTCATTTAGATCAAAAAAGTATTGCAATGATCATGCAAACAGCATAATATAAATATGTACAATACACTGTATTTCTTCATTTCTGCTATTTAGATACAAATAAGCTGCTTATAAATATGGTTTATTATTAATTAAGCAATAATATAACAGGTGATAACTGTCACATAATTTAAAATTCACGGAAACAGTTTAAAAAAACAGGCATTATGATTAAAAATGCTGTAAAAACAATGCTGAAAAATGCTGAAAAACATTTTTCAGATTCTTTGTAGTTGGTATTATATCTAATCATACTTTGTTAAAGTTATTAATATATTACGATCCCTTTTTTTGCAAGGTACATAACAATTGTCAATTGTCAAACACAACTCCTCCAATTCCCTTATCCTTTTTTGAAAAAAAATGGTGAAGCCTGCAGAAATCATGATTATGAACTTCAGGATTTGTCCAAAAGTTTCAGATTGTTAACATTCATGATAAATCACCCACTAGAAATAATTAAAATATCCAGCATAGAATATTTGCAAGGAAACTAGTTATTTTTAAATGCCCAACTTTAATTTACTTAAGAATGTATTCAGAAATGCCTGGTATTCTTATTTTCTAGATTATATTCTGATCCATTAAGCTCTCCCCCTTGCCTTTGTGCTTATAACATGGCAAAATAAGCAGTCTTCTTCACTTAGCATGTATCAATACATCAGAATTTGTCCTACTAGGCAGCTCTGTTGGAGGTGTCAAAAATGTCAAGATGGTAGCACAACCATGTATGATTGAGGTCAACCTGCCTCCCAACCCATGGCTCTGCTTCCAGATTCTGTTCTCTAATTTTCAGGATATTTGGTATTCCAGTGCTAGTCCCCTCCTTTCAGCTTCTAAAATATTCCATATTATTTCTCTTTCTCCAATATCCCTTAGTATTTGATTGCTCTTTACTAGATGAATGTAAGAATAGAGGCAAAGACTTCAGAATTCTCGGAAGGGTGAAAGTAAGAAGGCAAAAGATCAGTGACAAAAGTCTACAGTACTGAGAAATATGTTCATATATCTACTCTGCTTTGTTTCTCAGTTATATTTTCATTCCCTGCTGCTAATTTAGTTTTACAACATTAGTAGAAAATTTATTTTTCTACAGGATACATTTTAAATAATTCTTTTTCATTTTAAAGAAGGTAAAAGAATTAACATTTTTCAAGCACTGAATAACCTCAAGCAAATAATCTCTTTCTCAACAGAGAAATTCCATAATTTGTTAATGCATTCAAAATATTATCTCAAACATAAACTTGACTATCAGGAAAAACAGCTATATTACTTCCACAATATACCCTGAAGTTAAGAAAATAATATTTTATCAGACTGTTCATTATCAGACTTTAGCAAAGCGAAGCTAACTTTCTAAAACAATCTTTTACTTCCAAATAAATCCCAGACACAGGAATCTTTCTGGGATCTGGAGATGTTTTCCCATGAATAAATCACCAATTCTTAACAATGTTTTCTTTAAATAATATTATTAACTAAAATAGAAGAGTGGAAATAAACCTGTACTTCATTAAAGGCTACTTGATTAACTTAGATAGTGCAGCATAACTGCTTTGAGTTGCAGTGAGCAAATAGGTGGCAATATAAATTTTCCAAACAAACAAACTATACTAACTTTTTCTTAAAGAACAGGGGAAGGGAAAGAATTATATACTGTAAAGCAAAATTTAGATGTTACATAAACTGTTATCAGAATTCAATATCTTTTCAAAAAAAGGATCAAACTTCACAAAGCTAGCATGGCATAAGAAATATATCGGAGATGAAGCAACTTGGGACATTCCAGAGGTGCTTTGATTGCAACGCATCATCCCTCATTCCTGGCCATATCAGACTTAATATCAGACTTAACAGTATTCCTTATTCAAAGACATAATCAATGAAGCTCAAGGCTAAACTAGATAATGTTTGCTGCTTTCTCCTTTAACTGCTTTTTAAAAGAATGGCATTTAACAAATAAGTTAATTCATAAGCATGCCACAACTATATTAGGCTTCTTGTTTCTAAATACATTTTTTTTCTACATGAAAAAAAAATTCAAGATACAATTCCTGTGAGAAAATGATAGTGGTTAAGAACATAGGAAACTGATTTTCCTCCTGCTATTTTCCTGTTTGAATTTTCAACCTATAAAGAATATTTTTCCTTCTAAAAATTATCATGAATTATATATGTTATATACGACTGGATTGGACAATCTTCTGCTTGCTTCATATACTGTAATTTCAAAGGCAGAAAAAGTATATGATATGCAAGCATTCCTCCTTTATCCTTATTTTCATATGCTCTCTTTCAATATTTCTTTCCTACTTTATGTAATGCAAGAATTTCCTGTTATGTTTGAATTGGGGAATTACAATTTAGTTGTCACTGGAATCAATGCTTAGAAAGAAAAAATGAACCTATTTCTCTGCACACTGTGGCCCTAACAAAAATCTTAACCAATCACATCTCTCTTTAATCTGTTGTTGTTTTGTTTTTTTCCCATTTTGCTAATGAGTTTAGGTTGACATCCATACCGAATAAGCAGCATTGAAGTTTCTGTGAACAGGCAGAACAAATGATGATCTTGCTAAATATCAGAAGTCCAAGATAGAATGAGACTTCACACTCCATAGCAAAGAAAGAGAAGCAGTTTAGATTGTGTATTTTGATAGATTAGTAACTAGGTTCTAGGGAAGACAATGTTGCCAAAATGGTTTATCTTCTTTTACTTTCCCAATTAGGATAGTACTGTCAGGGTGGAAAGAGGAAGACAAAAGGAAGTTTATAGCCCCCAAATTTGTTTTCTTTGCAATGCCAATGTGAAGCTATTCCCAATGATTGATGCTTTCCTATACTGGTAATGCAATGACTGCCATACATAATAATCAATATTTCTAATATTGATTATAAAAATCAGTATGAATTTTTATCAGAAAATTATGGTACATAATTTTACATAAAAAAGAGAACAAAATAATTAGTGCCACTTCCTTACAGTATCTCAGCTTTGCGGTAAGCCAATGACTAATGGCAGAATTATAAAAGCAAGTAATAACATAGTTCAGAATGTGTAGATAGTGACCCTTACAACAACTATATTTTACAATAGATTTCATTTGTTAAGATCACACTATTAAAATAGCACTGTATGGGTTTAGGCAACTTTTTTTTACCTTCAACATAGTGAATTGGTATGGCTGATAACCTTTGAAACTTTCATGGATAGCTGCCATGGTATGAGATGTTTTTTCCCAAAAATGAAGAAGAGTTGTCTGTAATGGAAACAAATATTATTCTCCAAATGATATCCAATAGTTAACATTTCCTGTGACATCCAACAAAAATTATGCAGCTGCAGGCATTTTACTACATAAATTTACCTCTCTGTCACATAAAAACTACATGACTCCCATTCCTAAAAATAGCTCCTATGTTTTATAGATTCTTTCCTTATGAATACCTGGTATGTTGTAAGGACGTGAGACAGAAGATTACATCTACTTGCTCCAAGAAGATCCACTTTCTGACAGACATCAGTTTTCAATTTGTCAAAATTTAATTTTGTATGGCGGACTTGTGCTTGGACCTATGAATATAAAGATTACTTGAAAGCATAAGACATTCTTTAATATCAGATCATTCAAAATGCTTCCCTTCATTCCAAAATAATATTTAATTATATTAATTATATTTAATTAATCAAAACTGTAAAATTATTTGTATTATACACCTATTTTATTTTTAATATGACATCCTTTAATAAGAAGTTTTCACAGACGCTTCCTGGAGTTATTAGAAAATAAATATAACTTGTTGAGAAACAGTGTACAGTTCACTTAGTTCTTAACTTCTTTATTAGTAGAGAGAAAATCAGAATGTTCAAGAATCTGATGACTTTTAAGGGTGTGCCTTGCTGGCTAGCTGAGGACTCTATTCTATAAACATTGCAATGTTATTTTTCCAGTAAAAAGCAAGGAGTAGAACTCAGGAAGGAAGTTTCAGAATTCAGACCAAAGGCTTCAAAATTGCTGGGAGAAAAATAATCAATAAGATAAATTTGGCAAGCATTTCAGCAAGGAACCCATGATTACATCCTTGAGGGATCTGTTACTTCTTTTTCAGTGATGTTTTGTTCTGTTTGGCATAGTTTTATATAGTATATATTACTAATCTCTATCTTTTTGTTATAATTGCTTCTGTTAACATACAGATTTCAACCCATTAACTTGAAAAAGCTAACACAGGTCTTTTACTTTGATATCTCCCGGAGTATAAACATGTCTGGAAGGATATGGTGGGCTTGCACTGATATTTGTGTGATACAGATACTCAATTTCTCCTTGCTACAAATTCACGATTGTAATATCAGTAGACCCATTGGTTAAGTCTATGCTACTTGGATAGAATGGCCTGGGGGAAAAAAATCATAAAAGGCAGGGCATGTAAGTAGTTTCTTTCCAGCCATTTGCACCATTTCTGAAGCTAAACAGGAAAAGGCATAATACTCGTTTGAAATATATTTATTTTTCCATCAACCTATTAGATATATATTTCAAATGAAACATTTTCACACAAGCCACCTCCAACTAAATTGAAAGAATCTCAAATGTTTTCCATTTAGACACTCCTGATTCTTTGGTGATCCTAGTAACATCAATCAGAGAAGAAGCATCTACTGCAGTAAAACATTAATATGGAATGCGATCATTTGGAAAATGCTTCTATTCAGATTATACAAAATATCTCTAATGTGTATAGACAGTGGGTCAGTAAAGTATTATGTGATAAAATGAATGATAGATGAATCGAACAGTGGGAAAAGGGGAAAATAAAAAAGATGAATGGAAAAATATAAAGAAACACACTTGTTGGATGCATACTATTTTCTTCTAAACAGAGATGTTAAGACTTTCATTGTTACATGTCAAACTGCCCTTCTTTAAATAGAGCTTACTTTCAAAGAAGTTGAATTAGGCACTGCAGCTTAAATACATAAGTTTTAAGAACTTTTGGTCCAATTCAAAGATTATCACTTTAAAGGAGATCTTACAGTGGTTCCCCTTTCTATATCCCACAGCTCCTACCACTGAGTGTATTCTAATTTCAGAAAATCCCAAGAGAATTCACAGAAAAGGACAAATATTGGCAGAGTGGGTAGCTTTTTGGATACGAAAGATCTAATTAAATAGCCTCCCCAACCTACTCAAATGCTCCAGATGCATGAGGAAATTTAGCATAACCACTTGATAGTTCTAAATGAATCCTTTATGGTTGCTTGCAGTGGAAAAATAATAGTAAAACAAAAAATAGGAAGAGAATGAAAGATATGGCAGATATTTTAAAAAGGCAGAGCATGCCAATATTACACTATTCCGACTTTGAAATAGGATTGTTCTCCATTCTTAAAACCAAGCTAAGTGGTTTACAACCTAATAGTAAAAATCTATCAACAAACAAAAAATAGAAAAACCATATTTCTGGGGGAACTCTACCGCCAAAGACACAGGACATAGAGTTCAGGAGCACAGGTGGGGATGCTGCTCCACTGTAGGAAGAGAAGTGAGCACCATTTTCCACTGATTCCTTTGGCCCAGTTTCACAACATCATGGTTAGTGACATTTGGGACAGGGACCCTAGGGGCCATCAGAGACTCAGAAATAACAGCAGCCACCACCTTATCCTGCTCAGAAGTGACAGCTAGCTTTACATACAAAGCCAGAAACAGCATACTTCAGAAAGAGTGGATGCATCTGCCACCCAATGTCAAATCAAGTTTCAGAGACTAAGGCTTGGTCAACCCTCTCATCCATGATAAGGTCATGGATGAAGGTTGAACTAGCACTAAGTAGCAGTTAGCTGGTGTCCAGAGCTGCTGAGGTTCTAGAAATCAAGTCAAGGAGCTGAGCACAAGGGGCCAGAATGCACTATGAGTACAGAAGCAACAGACATATAGGAAAAAGACTATTTGCAGTCGAATAGACTCAATCATTCTTTATGTCATTTAAAAAAAAATTAAAATGCCACGTTTATTATATAAGAATAAAAATAATGAACACTGTGACTTTTAATATTAACATTACGGTTTGTTTAACTATACATTTACATTACATGTTAAAATGTTGTCCAACTTATTTTCTGAACCAGGATTAATCTATAACTATCCAATCTAAATGTAGTAATTTTTTAATGTGAAATGTCTATGGAGATTCTCCATCTAGATCATGGTTGTCCCAAAACTGCTTTTTCAAGAGGCAACTGGACTTTCTGGTTTTTCTTTGAAGATGTATTGCTTCTCATTCAAGAAGCTTCTTCAGCTCTGAAGCTTCTTGGATGAGAATCGAAATGTCTTCAAAGAAAAACCAGAAAGTCCTTTTTAAATGTAAATATTAAAGCCAGAAGGTGAGGAAAACAGAGGTGAAGAAAAGTACAAATGTTTATTCTCAGCTTAATAAAATAAACTGATTATTAAATATAAATTGACCTAAAAGAACTGTATATATTTGGTGTATCCCTCACCAAAGCTTATAGATGAATATTCCAACTGACTTTTAATTGTTCCTGGAAGAGTGAGGTTATATGGCACATAAATAAGGAAACTATTGTTTCTAATCAATCAGGATTCAGAGAAAGAACTCATATCGAGGTTTTCTGAGAGTTTGCAGCCTGAAACTTTTGTTATCACCTGCTTAAGACCCCAAATGAATGAAAATTGCACTAACAGAATAATAGAAATAAAACTACTTTGCAGGAAATTTGTATAACATCCACAATCCCTCTGTAAGGGAGTTGGGAGATTTTAAAATTTGGTAGCTAGCTATCAAGAATCTAAATAAATGTCCTTTAATAGGGTGTTTTAAATGTTCTTTAGGTATTGCCTAGGCCCTAGTGTATAATAAATAATGAAAATAATAAAATATAATAAAAAGTATAATAAACTAAATGCTCCTGGATAAATATATTATAATAAATGTTATTTATGTGAACTGATTTACTTTATCCAAATAAAATTCAAAGATTTACAAGCTAACCAATTAGACTGTAAATATTTTTTCTGCTGGGATAGCAGTGTGTTCCATTAGTATTATTTGTACAGCATTTGTACATTTATTTGTACAGAAGCATAGTTTATTATATTTTTTCAAATAAACATTAGACAGTACCTAAAAATGTTTAAAACACCCATTTAAGGGTATGTATGTGTTGTACTTTCCCTCCTTTTTTCCTTCCTTCCTTCCTACCTTCCTTCCCTCCCTCCCCCCTTTCTTTCTTTCTTTCTTTCTTGTGTCAATTCTGGAAATTTCTGTTTGTAAACTTAAAGACCCAAACAAATAAATTCCGGCCCCAAGTTTTTAAACAGATTCATGACATTTATATTTCACAAATATCATGCAATTAAAATATTTCACCATGTCACAGTATTTTAATTTCTAGTGAGAAATGAAAAAAATGAAAAGAAGTGTAATATAACAGTAGTAAAGTAATGGAATAGAATAAACAGTGAAAAAGAAAGCAATGGGAATATAGCAATATGAGAATAAAAATTGGGAAAGTGGGGAAGTTGGGAGCAGGTGGGGAGGTGGGGTTTCAATCTAGTATCAATCTAATATCCACCTCCGGTGTGGTACTTTCCCATTGGGTTCCCAGGCTGATTCTGCAGAGCCAGGCAGTGGTGGGATTCAGCCAGTTTGGGTGAACCACCCCTTCCTGGAGACCCAACGTGCTCCATTTTGGCTCCCAGGTAAGTGCAGGGAGGTCTCCGAGGCCCAAAACAGAGCATGGGGGGGTGTGCCCTCCCATGGCCCATTTTTGCTCCCAGGCATCTTCAAGGAGGCCTCCTAGACCCAAAATGGAATGCGGGGGGTTGTGCGTCCTCCCCCACAGCCCGCTTTTCCTTCTGGGGGTGTGTGTGTGCAGGAAGCCAAGTGCTGCCTGTCACACCCCATGGCCACCCAGCCAGTCATCAGGGCAGAGAACCGGTTGTTAAACTTTTTGAATCCTACCACTGGAGCCAGGTCTTCAGGCTCTTACTGAAAGATTGGAAGGTGGAGACAGATCTCACCTTGGAGGACAGGGTGTTCCAAAGCGCCAGTCTTACCATCCATTCCTGCCATTTCTTTGAAATCTGAAGTTAATTCTGAAGGAATTGCAACACAACTGGCCACAGGGTGGAGGAGGGGAAGAATCAGAGTTCTTCGCCGCCTTGAATCATTTATAAAAAATAATAAAGTTGGGATAAATAAGTCTAAAATATCACCTGTGGCTAGAAAGAAGATTGGGGTTGGAAAAAAAGAGTCATGGAATAGGTTATTTGTTAAGACAACAAAGACAACTGAGTTTATCCCCTACTAGTTGAAATGATCTTAATCCTCTCATAAAAGATAAAGAATGAAGAATTTACTGCTAAAGAGAGTACGACAGGGATAAATGTGGTTTTATTAAAAAGCTATTTTTACAAAAACCTTCAGATGGTTTTACTAGAAAACAAGTTGGATTCTCCTAACTGCCTGTTTTATTTAGTGATTCTGTTTATACTTCATGTGTTTCTTGCCACTTATTTTAACCCCATCATCACTCTGTAAGGTAAGATAACCTACACCTACAACAAACACTTTAATTCAAACATAATCAAAAACTTAAATCACTGCATCCTACTCATATAATGCATAGGAACTACATATCAAAACAAAATGTTTTCCTTATATATTTTAAGGGAATACACAGAATATATTTTTTCTATTGCTGTAGAAAAAAGTTAACAGGTTTATCCTTGGAAGTTAATATGTCATTGGTAGCTTTTATTCTACAGTTTACACGAATATACTGTTAAAGATATGAATAATTGCTCTTGATTACTAAGAAGAAGGTCCATTCAGGCAATGCAAAGCAGTGTAGAAATCTTTATCTGACTAAGGGTGAGAGTCCTTTCTTCTCTGTAACAAAGAGTATATTATCTCTAAGTAGCATGTGACTTTATGGCTAGGAAGACTTTCTACATAGACATATTTCTGGAATTTATCATTGCTACCAAATTAAACAATTGTTTTAAAATTGCTCTACTTGTGAATTTTATTTATGACATTAAGGAAATATAGGTGGTCCTCAACTTATAACCACCACGGGGACTGAAAAATGCATTGTTAAGCAGTGATGCTGTGATGGTCATAAGTGAGGACAGGTCGTAATTTTTTGTACTGAAATAACATTTTATAACTTGCATACATTTTGCAGGTTTGCATATAACTCTGCTTATTCTAATATTGGCATGATGAAGTACTATAGAATACTCCAAAGGCACATACTTCATCAATATTCAACCTTCTGACAGCACCTGAGATATTTTTTCACCAATTTTTTCATATTTTTTTATTTTACATATCGTCATAACCTTCAAGAATAATCTTTAGATTTATACATGATAGTACCAAAAGTAGCAATAGTTCAGTATACATGAAGAATAAAATAATAGCAGCAGCATAAAAAAAACTATTATGTAGTGCTCCCAATTCTATTTTCACAATCTCAAGAATGACAGTCCTGAAATTCTTAGGATGATGAAACATGTGTCAAAAATTAGTTTAATACTTGCACAAAACTATGGTGCCATAGTTTTGGGTCGTTATCAATGTGAAATATAAAATGCTATCTACTAGGATACCACCCAAACATTTCATTATCTTATTAACAAAATGGCTCCCTGAAAGGTACAGAAGAAAAAGAAGTACATTTTACAAATAGAAAAAAATAGCTTAAGGCCTTTATTTTTACTCTGTAAAAATAGTTGATGGCAGCTCGGTTCAAACAACAAATTTCCATCTGCCAGTTTTACTCAAGTGACAGCAAACATAACGATCTAAATTGATGATGGTAAGTAAAATCAGGAACAAACAAAGCAAAGAATTTTACTCTTTGATGTACATAAAAACAGACATGAAAACATATTTTCAGAAATAAAGATGCTAGATTTTCTGGTTAGTCTAATCACCTGAATGCTCCCTGTTCAGTATGTATGTATGTATGTATGTATGTATGTATGTAAGTATGTAAGTATGTATGTATGTATTTATTTATTTCATTCGATTTACATGCCACCCTTCTCCGGAGATGAGGTGTTGGTCTTACCGTGAACGCTGTTTCTCTGGGGGCTGCGGAATGGGTCAGGAATGGGATAATCCAGTTGGTCTGGCCAGTCACTGAGTCAAGTTGTTTTGGCCACGCCTCTCTTGCCTCGTCTCCAGTTTGTTCGACGAATACAGATCTAAAAGACAATCTCAGCCAAGCAGTTAGCAAAAAGTCATGGAAAGATCGCAGGCAGGAGGGGCTGACCCATTCCACAGCCCCTGGAGAAACGGCGTTCACGGTAAGACCAACGCCTCTTCTCCCAGTAGGCTGCGAAGCGGGTCAGGAGAGGGACATACCCAAACTTGTCAGCCCTACAGGTGGGAAGCCTGCGAACTAGAAGGCCTCGGGGCCAGGTGTACCTGTTGGAGGACCCTCCTGCCAAAAGAGGCCTTCACAGATGCGAAGACATCCAAACGATAGTGTTTAATAAAGGGAACAGGAGTAGTCCAGGTAGCTGCCCGGCAACTTTCGTCGAGGGAGGTTTGCATGGTCCATGAAGCTGTGGTAGCTGCACTGCGTGTTGAGTGTGCAGTGATATGCCTTGGTGGTGGAACAGCGTGTGCTTCACATGCCTTGGCAATACAAGCTCATATCCAGCAGCCAATAGTGGCCGAGGACACCTTGGAACCCAATGAGACAGGTTGAAATGACACAAACAGACCTCAGAACGCCTGGAAGGCGCAGCCCGCGAGATGTAGATTTTAATAGCTCTGCGGACATCTAGAGTGTGCCATCTGCATTCCAGTGGATGGGCCGGTCAGAAACAGAAATTGGGAAGAATAACCTTTTGTTCCTGATGGAATCGGGAGTTTATTTTAAGTACAAATGACGGATCCAACCAGAGGACAACTGTCCACGTGGATAATACATAGGTCGGGCCCGATGGATAGGGCTGCAAGTTCCGAAATGCAGCGGGCTGTAGTAATGGCTACCAAGAAGGCAACTTTGAGAGATAGGTACCTGAGGCTCGAGGTACATAAGGGTTCAAATGGTGGTTCAGTAAGGGCCTTCAGCACCCGCAGTAAATCCCAGGTGGGATAGCAGTGGACTATGGGGGGACGGAGATTGTGGACTCCGCGTAAAAACCTGTGGATGGATGAGTGACGAGACAGCGGCACTCTGTCCCTAGGTGACAATACCGTGGAGAGGACAGGAACATGGCGTTTGAGTGTGTTGCGTGCCAGTCCTTTACGGAAACCAGTGTGCAGGAAATCCAGGACTTGTGGGACAGAAGCTGATATAGGATTAATCTCGTGCGCAGAACACAGAGATAAATACCTTCCAGGTGATATTGTAGAGTGTGATGGTGGACTGCTTTCTGTCTGCCTGCATAATGCAGATTAAGTCTTCGGAGTAGAGCGCTGCCCTCAGGAGGAGCCCCTCAACGGCCAGGCGGTCAGGTTGAGCCACTGGGGCTTCGGATGGTTGACAGCCCCCTGGCTGAGTGACACCTCTTCCGGGGGAATCTGCCAAGGACGTGATGTTGAGAGTGCTACTAAGTCCGAGAACCAAGTTCTCCTTGGCCAGTGAGGGGAGACCAGGATGATCTTCGCTTCTTCTGTTACGATCTTGTGTATCACCTATGGTATTAGTGCTATGGGTGGGAAAGCATAAAGGAGCCCGGCGGCCAGGGGCAGTGAAGGGCATCCATGTTCTCTGCTCCCGGAGACGGGTAGTGAGTGAAGAAGCGGGGGAGTTGAACATTCGCTGATGATACAAACAGGTCTACTAGAGGTTGTCCGAATTGATGGAAAATGTCTTGGAAGAGATCAGGGTGAAGGCGCCACTCTGACGCATCCACTTGGTCCGGCTGAGAAAGTCTACCTGAAGGTTGTCTTTGCCGGCGATGTGGTCTGCCCGCAGAGAACTGAGTTGAGCCTCCACCCACCTTCCGATCTGGAGAGCCTCCTGCATCAATATCCTGGACCTTGTCCCTCCCTGGTGATTTACGTGGGCTTTCACCGCTATGTTGTCGGTAAGCATTAAAATATGTTGTCCCTGAATTGGAAGGTCAGAAGAGCCAGGTGGATTGCACAGAGCTCCAGAAGATTGATGCTGGACTGCGACTCCTGTGGTGACCAACGACCTTGAGCCAATTGAGGACCCAAGTGTGCTCCCCATCCGTGTAGGCTGGCATCTGTCGTAATGACTATCGGTTGGGTGTCCGTGAAAACACACCCCTTGTCCAGGGCTGGGGAGAGCCACCAGTGCAATGATCGGCGAACCGACAGAGGGACCCTGATCTTGGTCTGGAAAGCAGTAGTTTTGGCTTGTTGGTGCGGTAGCAGAAACCATTGGAGACTGTGTGCATGAAGCCAGGCCCAAGGCACAATGTTTATGCATGATGCCAGTTTCCCTAACAGTCTTAAGACGTTGAGTGTGGTCACTGTCGGCTCCAGGAGAATTTGATGGATGAGCAGCCTTAGATTGTCTTTCCTTTTGTGAAAAAGGAAGATCTGCCCTGCCTGGTTGTCAATTATTGCCCTGAGATGCATTAGGTGGGTTTGGGGTGCTAATTGGCTCTTGGGAAAGTTGACTAAGAACCTGTGCTCTTGTAAGATCTGCAAAGTCAAGTGTAAGTCGGCCTGTGCCCTTGAGAGAGTGAGGACCTGGACCAAGATATTGTCCAGGTAGGCTTGAAACCATACCGGGATGAACCACAGATGGGCCACCAGGGCTGCTAAGACTTGCCAGGCCGAATGGAAGGGCATGATATTGGAGGTGGTGTCCTGTGTAGCTGAATCTGAGGTAATGCCAGTGGGCTGGCGATATCGGGATGTGTAGATAGGCCTCGGAGAGGTCTATGAAGGCTAGAAAATCCCCGGGCCTGATCCCTTCCAGAATGGACCTTAGAATGTTCATTTTGAACCTCCTCTAGATGAGATATGTATTTAGTGATTTTAAGTTTAGTATCGCTCTCCAGCCCCCAAAGTGTTTCGGTACCACAAATAGGATTGAGTAAAATCCCTGTCTCCATTGGTCGGGAGGAACCTCATCCACAGCCTTGATCTCTAATAGATGTTGTATGGCAAGCTCCATGAGCCTGCATTTGCGATGGGAATTGGACACAGGGCATGGTACAAAGTGGGTCGGAGGCTGGAAAGGAATTCCAATGGAAGTCCGAATTCAATGGTGTGGAGGACCCAATGGTCAGTCATGATTGGGGTCAGGCAGAACGCTCAGTCTGCCTCCTATGGGGGCACTGAGGGGTGAGTAATTTCTGGCGACGGAACTGACAAGTGCCAGTTCTGCAAAATGACTGTTTCTGGGGGCTGGAGGATTTTGGCTTGTCCCGAAAGGAACCCCAATCCTGTTGGTGAAAGGAACCCTGAGAGTAAGGGCACTGGCCCATGAGCTTTTGGGAAAAGAATTGGTAAGGCTGTTTACAGTAGTAAGAGGTGGCCCTGCGGTCCACCCATCTAGTGGCAATACCTTCTTCCTATCCTTGTCGTCGACCAGTAAAGGCTCGAGGGAGTCACCAAATAATTTAGACCCCAAGTATGGGGCTGCAGCAAGACACCATTTGGCTTTGAGATCAGCTGGCCATTGGCATAGCCATAAAAGCTGCCTTGAGGTAACCGAAGCCGCCAGTGCTCGAGAGACGTACTTGGTCGCATTGGGCGTGGCATCGGATACAAATTGGATGACTGCAATAATTTTTTAAAGGTCCTGATGGACTCGGACCCCTTGTGAGGGTAAGCGGGATTGCAGCTGTTGGAGCCACAATAGGGAGGAAAGGGAAAAGGAGACCACAATAGCGGCCTGTATTGCCCATGCTGAGGCTTGGTGCACTTTCTTGAAGGACAGGTTGAACTTCCTGTCTTTGGGCTTAAGGCTCTCAGATGTATCCCCTGAGATATAGGGGGAGGGAAAAGAAAGGGCAGCCACTGGGCCATCCACTGAAGGTACCTGCAGGATGTTAGTGAGTGCAGAATCCATGTTGTAATTACAATGGTCAGTATCTTTGGGCATAGGGAGAGAGGCTAGATTAGACCATTGTTTGTTTTTTAAAATTTGATTTATATGCCGCCCTTCTCCAGAGACTCAGGGCGTCTTACAATGCATTAAGCAATAGCCTTCATACTTTTGTATATTTATACAAATCAGCTTATTGCCTCCACAAACTGGATCCTCATTTTACCTATTTTAGAAAGGATGGAAGACTGAATAACGTTGAGCCTGGTGAGATTCGAATTTACAGTAATTGCCGACAGCTGAATGTTAATCACAATGCTTTAGTCTGCTGAGCCACCAGGGCTCGTTTTTGGGCAATGTCTGTGAATAATTTGGGTGCCGGAATGAAAATTTATTCAGTAACAGTTCTGAGAAAATACCATGTCTGGTAGTAGTTGAAACAGGATCAGTGGTAGGATCCAATAAACCTGATGTGACTTTGGCTTTGTGTAGCAGTGATTAAAAGAGCCCTTGTGGAAACAGGCCCGTGAAGGCTGGAACATCTCGAGGAGCTCTTTCGTCGTTGGAGAAATCAGTGTCTCTCTGTGGCTATCCTCCAGGCCGAGGTCAGCGCTCCCCTTGATCTTGTTGGGGACCGGTCAGGAGACCCAGTGAGGCTGGCCAAAGGGGATACACGGGACTATCTGGAATGAAGGCTTTCTGAGACCATAGATGCTGAACGGTGCTCTCTAATGCCCGCTGTGATGCCATGCGAGATGACTTTGGCAATCAGGTGCTGGACCGTTGCAGGTAGATCCTCCAGGCCCAAAGGATTGGAACATTGCGCAGCAGATGAAGCAGGGGGGTGAGTCCTGAGGGACAACTGAACAGGCAAAGGGATCCCCTTTGGCTGGTCTTTGGAGGACGGAGAGTTGGCAGACTGTTGGTCAGTTCTTTCCAGAGATAAGGCCCCAGAGAGGTCTAAGTCATCATCAGCCTCCTGGTCTTGGGAACCAGATTGAACACAGATTGAGGTGTTTTCTTGTTCAACTCGTTCCTTCTTTGCCTACAGGAATTGTTGTTCCAAGGCTTTTTGTTGCCGTTGGAGTTCTTTCAGGTTGCTTTGTGGGGGTTGGTGGGACCTCCTGCTGCAGGCAGATTTAGAGGTGGCTTTGCGGCCATGTTCGGCCTTGCTGTCTACTGCCTGATCCGTCATGCTGGATTTTAAATAAAGGCACAATATCCAAAACTTGGGAGAATTAATGGGCGGCTTTCCCAATGATCTGGGAGATGCCAGCACCAGATAGCCGCTTGGGAGGGGATTAGTGAATGGAGCAGCATTGAAATTACCAGCAGAGCTGGTAAATGGCCGCCTTGCTCAAATAGCCACCCCGTGAATAGCAGGCTCAGTCAAAATGGCCGCCACTTTAAAATGGCTGCTCCACAAGGGATGCGAGCCACGATAAGAAACAGGGCCACTATTAGCTAAGACTCCAGTTGATCGTTACCTGGGGTCTGTCAGTTGTTGGTGGAGAAATTGTTGTGCGCAATGCTCTGTTCCAAATAGGTACGAATCGCTGTTTTCGTGCTAGCGCCTGTGAGCTGTGAGGCGGTAGCAGCTCGGCAAGGGCGGAGGCAAGATGGTGGTGTTTTCCGGCAAGATGCGAGGTGGCTGGCCTGAATTCAGCCCCTGAAGGGCAAAACAGGGATCAATCGCCCCAGCACGCTAGCATCAATCAGATGGGGAGTACTGCGGGGGTGGTAGCGGTGGTAGCAGCAGCGGTGGGGTGGCAGCGGCGTTTACAGCCTAAAACTGAAGTGGCCAGCTCGCACAGGGCAATTGAAGCAGATGGTGAGATTTCATTGGAAAAATGAGGAGAATTGTCCTGAACTATGGTCAGGAGTGAGAGGACTCAGAGAAACCGTCTGGTCAGATCAACTGAGTTGTATAAACTGGAGACGAGGGAGGCGAGAGGAGGCATGGCCAAAACAACTCGACTCAGTGACTGGCCAGACCAACTGGATTATCCCACTCCTGACCCAGTCTGCAGCCTACTGGGAGAATCAGGACGCCTTACAATACGTTAAACAATAGCCTTCATATTTTTGTATATACCTGCTTAATAGGGCTCTCCCCCCCAGCGGTGTTCTTTTTTATACAAAGTCAGCTTATTGCCCCCACAAACCAGGTACTCATTTTACCTACCTCGAAAGGATGGAAGGCTGAGTCAACCTTCAGCCTGGTGAGATTTGAACTTGCAGTAATTGCAGGCAACTGGTGCTATTTAACAGCACTTTTAACAGTAACACTTACATATGTTTGTTGGCCTAATGTTAAATTCAAAAGTAGATATCCTTTATGTCAGAAAAGAGAATAAACAGGCAACATATAGAAACATCTCTAAGAACAACAAAAATATCATTCAGGTGTACTGTGTATCTACATATGATATACAGGAAGTCCTCAACTTTCAACAGTTCATTTAGTGACTGTTTGAAGTTACAATGGCACTGAAAAAAGTGACTAATGACCGTTTTTCATACATGAGTATGGCAGCATCCCTATGGTCACACGATTTACATTAAGATGCTAGTCAACTGACTCACATTTATGATGGTCGCAGTGCCCCGGGGTCCTGAGATTACCTTTCACAACCTTCTCACAAGCAAAGTCAATGGGGAAACCCGATTCACTTAAAACCCTGTTACTAATTTAGCAACTGCAATGATTCAGTTAACAAATGGGCAAGAAAAGTCATTAAATGGGGCTAAACTCACTTAATAAATTTCTCACTTAGCAACATGAATTTTGAGCTCAATTGTGGTCGTAAATCAAGGATTACATGTATTACCACTGAGAACAAGTAGACAAAAGAAGAAGTTATACCTTTTGGGTTTATTCTAATCTCATACAATGTAGACAAGGAAAACAGATGCTCTCTAAGTATTTTTCCATCATTCAGCTACAACCCAGAAGGTCAAAATATTTGACTACCTATATACAAATCCCCTTCCTCATACACACAAACGTACAAAATAAATATCTAATTCCCAATTTTCCAAAAAGCTTAACAGTAAAAATTACATCGGCATAGAAACGTTCATCAACTTAAACTGCAAATAGAATAATTGCCCAGTATAGAACTGAGAATTCTTAAACTGAGGGTGAATTTTCATTCTCTGAATTTATGGGTAGGTTTCTGAGCTTTTCATTACCGGGCTAGATAACATTGTGTGGTCAGTGGGTCTTGTGATGGGCACATCAGGTGAAGGTAATGTCTGGTGATGGGTCTGGTGTGGGTTGCATCAAGTGAGGGTCTTGTGATGGGTCAGGTGTTGGTCATTTCAGATTAGGATTTTATGATAAATCTTGCGATGGGGATGTCACATCAGGTGAGGGTTCTTGGGAGGAGATGCTGGTGGGGGGGGTTGCTTCGGTTGTTGGTGAAGAATTGGTGCTGTCTCTGTTTGGCTGTGCAGTTGGTTTGAATTCTGAGGGCTTCGTAGGCTGGTTGTGGGTTGATGTGTCTGTTGATGGAATTGCTTGTGGAGTGCCAGTCTTCAATAAGTCACGAGTGTAGCTGGTAGTAGTGTGACCAATGATTCTTGTATTGAATTGGTGCTCTTTGGTGTCTGGGTGGGTACAGATTAGGGATTTGGGATCATGGCAATTGACTGCCAGCTGGTGTTCATGGATTCTGGTTTTCAATTGCATGAAGATGTTGCCTAGCCTGGTAGTGAAACATTTGCAAACCAACTCAGAAGCTCAGAGAACAAACCACCCTCATTCTATATCCGAGCTACAGATATTTGCCACTTCAGCAATTCTTAATCCCAACACTTTTATTATTAGATAAGAAACTGGAGATAAAAAGTTCCCAACGTAATACTTGAATTGTGGGAATATATGGAATATCGAACATAAAGTAAATAGCATCTTTTTAAAAAAAGTCAGTCTATGAAAATTCTAATGGTGACTTACAAGTCCCAAACAGTTTTTCAGTAGATAATTATTAATCTCTATTAGTTTATGACAAACTTATATTGTACTGTATCACTGCATTCAGATATTAATTCATAAACAATAATTTCATATTCAGATACTCATTTGTAAATAATAATTTCCAAGAACAGAGTTAAATTTGTTTAAATCTAGGTCCACCTTTCTGTTAGATTATTTTACAGATTTACAATAATTTGTGTAACATATTTGTGTATACCAGCTAGCCTTTATATGACTAAATGTCCTAAATATAACAAATATTTACATTTAAAAAATGAAATGGTCACAAAGACACCAGTACTAAAATGTTCTATAAATATAATGCTATACAATTCCACCTACTGTCACATATTCATTATATCTGTCATATCATAAAAATAATTTTAACATGGTTATTCAATTTTAGATGCTGCTGTATAAATTTACATATTATTCCTTTGTTTGAGGAAAAAGGTCTATACTGTGTTTCTTGTAATTTTAAAAAAATCCTCAATTCATATTGAAGTAGTCAGTAAAATACTATCATATAGTGGCAGCATTTAGAATTTCTTCATTTCTTGTAATATTATCTTTGCTGAACAGAGTATTTGGCCAATTAACAAATTTAAACAATGTTTAGTTCTTTCAAGTAAAATTACAATTTCTATACCTCCTTTTTTGCCATAACATTTATTTTCATCTATTTTGTACCATTACCCTTCAATTTCATCTCTAATTTTGACCAAATTCCATTTTCCTTTCTGTTCTATATTAAGTCCCTTCCCATTATCATCTAATTTTATATCCATCATCAAATTAATTAATTATGTGGTGTTACAGTTATTTAATTCTTATATTAATAATAAAAACACTTATTTTATAACATATATTTTCTTAACTAATACAATCCAACATTTTAATATAAATCAATTGATTATATAGATATCTTTTTCATTTATATATGAACGAGAAGGAAAAAAAAACAGCTGAATTTAAAAATATTCTAACTATTATCCTTTAATCATATAGCTTTTCCTGTATTATTCCAAATCATTACTTAATCGTTTGTACACACACCACCGTAAACCATTAAAAACATTTCAATTATTATTCCAATTATTTTTCCATTCATTTTCACCATCATGATTTAATATTATTTCTTACAATTCATATTTCAATTCTAGTCATATACATCATATTCCTTTCATTTCTTTCCTTTTTTCCGTTTTCATTTTTATTTTTACCTTCTTTTCCCTTTTTTCCTTTTGTATCTTAAAATCCTGTTTTGCCCTATATTTCCCGTTGTTCCCCCTTTTCTTTTTTTGTTTCACCACTGTTTATCCCAGTATTATCATTTTGTATTCAAAGTCCTGAACTCTTCTATTTTGCCCCATATTTCCTGTTATTTTCCACCCTTTCTCTCTCTCTCTCTTATCTTTTCACTGTAAATCCCAGTGTAATCATTTAAGTTCTTTATATTCTTTCTGTTCCATCCTCCCTTCCTTATTTGTCTCTTTCCATCCTCTTTATTTTTTTCATTGTTAATCCCAATGTAATCTTTAAAAACCTTTTTATTATTACTATCCACATGTTTAGTTACTTCTTCATATTTAATCATATTGTCTTTATCTTTATTTTTAGCCTCTATGTCTTGCTTCTCTATCTTCATTTTCTTGTCCGCTTGCATATGCTCCATCTCAGCTTTTGTGTCCGATTTTAATCTGTGTAACATTGTAGTTATTTCTCTTATTTCCATTTTCCATGACAGGTACATTGATTTAATCATTTCTCTAATTTCCTGCGCCATTTTATTCTTTTTAAGTTAATGTTATTCCGATTTTAAAAGTTCTATTGTATTCCTCCCTCCCCCCCCAAAGTCAAGCCACTTGCAGATAAAGAAATCCTCCCCGAAAGTTCTCACGGCTGTTATCTGTAAGGTTCACAATTTTCCAAAACAAAGACCAAGTTGCAATATTCCTTTTTACTCCTGAAGGTGTCTCTCTGCAATCCACAATTTCTGATTGTCTAACAAATATCCATTTTGTTTCAATCTTCATTAACAATCTTACTTAGCTTCTCTTTTTCTTTTTAGCTTTAAAAATATCAAATCAGTTTTATAGTCCAGTCCGAATTTAAACAGCTCTTCTCACTTCTTTTTTCCTTTTATTTATACAACACACCTCTTATAGGACTTATTGTCCATTTTCTTTGGTTTTCTTGAAATTCGAAAAAGAAAGGGAAAAAAAGGATCTATTTCTTTCTTTCTGATCCTTTAACCAATCTTGGGGCAATTTCTCTAGTTATTTAAAATTTTCCAAATTATTTCCAAACAATTTTGTTCAAAAGTCAATTTTCCATCGTGTTTTTGTCCCTTTAAGATTACGCTTCAAAATCTTCTTTTCTTCCCCCCATGCTCATTAGCCACTGTTTTATTGCTAGGGGTCTTAAAGTTAAATTTTTTCCCCCTTATTGTTGTTTCAACCATGGGTTGGCTGTCACTCACCTGGCTTCAAAAAACTCAGTTCCATTCATCACTCCTGCTCAATGCTTAGTCCGGTTGCCTCAGCTTTGTGACAACGACAATGGCTGCCGTCCCCCGCCGCTGAGTCATAGAGAGTTTCCTCTGACCTTCAGGGAACTTGCCTGTTCCTCTTGTCTTTTGAGGTGCCTCTCCTTCTTCCCTATCCCTACAAGACGGTTCTGGTCTGAAGACCTCTTGGCAGCAGTTCATCAGTCCAGGTTTTCGCGGAGCTCATCAGAGTCCGCTAATTCCCTGACTGTCTTGCTGCGACGCTTCCGGCCGAATACTCTGTTCAGCAAAAAACATTGTATGTTTGTGTATTTGTGTAAAAAAATTCTTGTAATTTTTTTAACAAATACACACACAAACATACAATGTTTTTTGCTGAACAGAGTATTCGGCCGGAAGCGTCACGGCAAGACAGTCACGGAATTAGCGGGCTCTGATGATATTATTGTTGATAACTGTATTTTTCGCTCCATTAGATGCACCTGATCAAAAGATGCACCGAGATTTAGAGGAGAAAAACAAGACAAAAAAATTTCAGGCGGAGCCTGAGAGGACCACAGATAGGTGTCCTCTCATGTGCCAGCTCTGCCTATTGACTCCTGCATTGCGGAAAAGAGACAGAAGATGTGGGCGATGACAAAAACAGAAGAGATGGGGTTCAGCACTGTAAAAGGATACTGTGGCGGCAGCCCAGCTGCTATTCACCAAAGACACACAGACATTTCCACTCATTTTGGGGGGGGGGGGAAATGTGTGTCTTATGGAGTGAAAAATAATTAAATGTACACTTCCTAATATTTTCAGTATTACTCTGTCAAAAGATCTCACAAAAATGCATCGTACACAGGTGTTCAATACAGTCCTCGACATATGATACCAATCGAACCTGTTCATTACGGTCATACTATATGTCAGGGGGATGTTAAATGAAACTGAATAAGTGTTAAGTGAAAGAGAAATCATCCTGGCTCTAACTGAAGCATGGGTCATTAAATGTACATGGGGTGCCTTAGAGATGACTACCTTGGATCTCCCACCCCACATTATGCAATAAGAGCATAAATGTTTATCTACATTCTAACAAGTGTCAAAACACTAGCCAGACCAAGACCGTCCTAGTTTCTGAAAGGGAAATGTCATCCAGTCATTTTAGCTTTCCATAAAGCAAACTCTGATCAATTGTCTGATAGTTATCTTGAAAGTGGCACAATTGTTACTTTTTCACTGCTAAAGACCACAAAGCAGCTTCTTAAAAACATATAGAACTTTTCCCTTTTTTAAAAAAATGCAATTATTTGTCTTTATTTAATTAAATAGAATAGAAAAAGAAACTAATGTAAAACCTTCTCTCTCTCTCTCACCTTCAAACATCCACATCTGCCTATTTCAGGGACTTAGGAAGGACTTGATAAGCGGATAAAAATGCTGCATTCAATCTGAACATCTGTCTGACTGTGCAACAAATTTATAATGAAACATGGTCATCCTTCATTAAAATTATCCATGCATATCTTCAGTAACTGAGAGGCTGGTAGAACTTGGCCAAACAGTCTTTAGAAATGGCCAATTTATATAGGTAACACTGGTAATTTTTATCATCTTTATGTTATCTAGTTAAAATATTTACATCCTCCTTTCCTTTAAATAGCCAAGCAGCTGATCTAGGATCATTAGATGGATGCCTATAGATGAGCTAATAATCAATATATTTACATGCACATACATGTAAAATATGTAGAATTATATATTTCTCAGAAGAATCAAATCTATTATCACCATTGACTATTATTTAGCAAATTGTGGAAAACCTCATACCTTCCTAAATTTTTCCATCTGCTTGTAAAGATCAGGATCCAGCTCTTGAGAAACATCTTTCATCCATAACAGAGCTCCTCGGTATTCAGTCCGACATTGTTCCATTCGGTTGACTGTCAACCATGTATCAGAAATAGCTCTGTATCTAAATGTCTCCACTTCTTGGTACAGTCTGCATAAAGGAGTGCGCAATGCCAGTCTATAGCAAAAAGATAAACATGTAGGTTTAAGGAAGCTGTCTCAGAATGATTTTTTTGAAGTTGACTACCAAGCTCATAAAATATGAGAACTATATATTTAATATAAGAAACATACTCAAGATAATTAGAACAGCTGTAGATCTTCAAGTCTCATTTCAAAACACAGTATAAAAAATAGAATTTTCACAATAAAAACACAACCACACAACTATTTTCAATGCTTTCAGGGTTGCTGCCTTGAATTAAGTACATTTAATCGTAACACACTAATTATAAAGGATTTAAAAGTATATTAAGAGTTTCTGATTGTTCAATCTCAGAATTCTTAAAAATTGACCTTGACAGGTAAACTGCCAAACACAACACACATCTTTCTTTCATTCTTTATCTGCAGTGAATAAAATGTCACCTTTAAAGTATTTTGGTTTTAGAGTGAATATATTATGGGTTTTCTCTAAACAATATAAATCAAATGTAAGTAGTGTTGATTAAGTGAACACACAATTACAGATAGTCCTTGAGTTATGACTACAATTGAGTTCAAAATTTCTGTTGCTAAGCAAGACATGAGTTAAGTGAGTTTTACCCGATTTCTTACCTTTCTTGCTACATTTGTTAAGTAAATCACTGCATTTGTTAAATTAGTAACACACTGTTAAGTGAATCTTGCTTCCCCGCCGACTTTGCTTATTGGAAGATCAGAAAAGGTGATCCGATGATCCAGGGACATGGCAATTGTCATAAATATGAGTCAATTGCCAAGCATCTGAATTTTGATTATGTGACCATGGAGATGCTTCAACAGTCATAAGCATGAAAAATGGTCATATGCCACTTTTTTCAGTGCTGTTGTGTTTGCATAATCACCAAATGAACTGTTGTAAGTCAAGGACTACCTGTATTTATAAAAAGTGGATTTTGCCTAATATTGAAGGCAAAATCCACTTTTATAGTTTTAAAAGAATTTCAATTCAAGTATTAACAGAAATATCAAACTGGTTTTTGTGCGATAAGAATGTTTTTGTAATTATTTTATTAATCTTATTTAAATATGTTATTTTCAATAAATTGTATTAACCATCTCTATCATTTCATTAATCTTTATTAAGGTTTTTTTAAGTTGAACCTTTCTTTCACCAGGACAGAAAATTGGAAATCAAGAAATCCTGCCTTTGCCATGAACCCAGGTGGGTAATTTTGGGCCAGACACTTTCCCTCAGCCCGCTAACCTCACAGGGTTGTTGTTTTGGGGGAAAAAGGAGGAAGGTGTGTTGGATACATTCATTATCTTGAGATGTTTGGGATAGCAGTAAACATATAATTGAATTAACATAGTAGGTTAATGATAACAGAGAGGGGAACCTTGGAACTCTTATAATTCAATTCCCCCTTCAAGCAGGAAACCCTATATCGTTTCAGACAAATGGGTTCTGATCTCTTCTTAAAAACCTCCAGTGACAGAGCACAACTTCTGAAGGCAAGCTATACCATTTGCTAATTGTTCTCACTGTCAGGAAATTTCTTCTTAGTTCTAGGTTGCTTCTCTCCTTGATATAGTTTTCATCTATTGCTTCTTGTTTTGCCTTCTGATACTTTTGAAAATAGGTTGAGACTTCCGGCGGTGACGTGGGTCAAGGCAGCATGGGGAAAATCGCTCTGTTCCCAGTGCCGATTTTCGAGCGTTTTGGCAACCCCTAAGGGGAGGATCGGTTCTGATGGGACCGGTAAGAAAGAGGAGAAGCTTCGGAGGAGGTGTGGAGAGGTGCGGTCTCCCACCACACCAAGAAGGATCCTCATTCCAGACGCAGAAGAAGACAGCCAGCATGGCTGACCCAAGGACCTGACATCCTGATTGAGAACAGCAGGAAGCAGAAAGTGAAAAAGGTGCAGAACTCGGCGGTGAGAATGGAAAAGTAAAAGTTTTACATTTTTGGATTATTTAAGAAAAACAGTCTGGAAGAGCAGGGGATAGGAAAGAAAGGCTCTGAAAATGAATGGGCGGCAAACAACGAGAACAAACATGAAGAGGACGCACCTTAGATGAGCAGAAGAGCACCAGGGGAGCGGAAAAGAAGACGATCAGAAGAAAAGATTCTGTGTTTATCCCTACAATTGCTGTTCTAATGGAAGAAGAAGTGCGGACAGGCAAAAGTAAAGAATGCACCATAGTGACAGGGCAGATTGAAAATCACCATTTTGAAAATAAGGACTAGTTGATTACCACTTTTTGAGAGATTAAAACCTCAAAGGAAAGACTAAATCTGAATTTTTAAATATAAACTTGAACTATAAAACTGTATAAAAACAAAGTATTGTGTATATTTATATATTTATATGCAATTTATATATTTATTTATAGAGTAATTTTTATATTTATAAGTAATTAATAGCAAATTATTATTAACTATTTGTTGTCTCTTTGACCCTGATCTTCTCTTTTCAATTTTTTCTCTTTCTCTTTTTTCTATCCCCTTCTTTGGATTAGTTCATTAGTTATGTGTGTGTGTGTGTGTGTGTGTGTGTGTGTATTAAACCTTTTTTCCTCTTTTTTATATGATTAAGCTGTAATAATTATTGAATTAATTATTAAGTAATTAAGATAAATATTAATTAATCTATTTATGAATTCTTTTTAAAGCAAAATATATTAATCAAGTAAGAACCACATCATAAAATTAGGTTTTTGAGATATAATATACTATGAAAGGTAGAGGATTATTATACAATTTAGTAGTGGGAAATAGGGAGAGAAGACAGTGAAAGAAAGTTGAATATGAAGTGGATGGTGATCTGGGAAAAGATAGACAGGATTTGGGGAGAACAGTATAGAATATTAAAGGAAATGACCAGCTCCACCACAACCACCATGAAAATGGGAAAGAAAACTACCTCTACATTGATTGGACCAGCGGCTTCTCCTTCAGCACAGAGAACAATAGAAGGGATATTCCTATCAGAAAAAAAACTCCCTACTTTGAGTATGCAAACCACGCAGGCTACTCTGGTAACGATTCAAGAGACTATGATAAAAATGCAGAATGTATGATAAAGAACCATGAAGAATCGAGGAGGGTCATGGATGAGGTCAAAAAAGAAGTTAAAAGTGATATTCAAAAATTAGACGAAAAGATGGATTCAATACAAGAAATTATACAAAAAAATGACCAACGAATAACAGTCATAGAAAAAAGAACAGAATAAACAGAAGCAAAATTGGGCTCACTGGACCGGAAAATGATGTGACTAAATGAAGAACTGGAAAATACAGTGGCATATTTGGAGATGGAGAGAGCTGCATTTTACCTGCGATTTCAAAATGTGGCTGAAGATAGAGAAGAGGACTTAACATTAGTGATGGCGGAAGAGGCTCTTTAACGAGATAAAGATGAAATAATAAATGAGTTGGACGAGGTTTATAGAGCCCACGTGAATTATGCCAGACAATATAAATTACCAAGGGAGGTCCACGTAAGATTTGTGCAACGAAAAGTAAGAGATATCATTTATAAAATAACGAAAAATGAACCTATGTTTTATAGAAGCAAGGAAATAATTACATTAAAGCAAATCCCTAAGAGAATAAGGAAACTGAGAAAGGAATATTGGTTCCTAGCCACGCTACTAAATAAATGGCATATACCATTTAGATGGATAACACCGGAAGGGATGTTGGTGTCGTGGCAGGGGAAAAAAATAAAAGTGGACTCACAATATAAAGCACAGAATTTACATGACCAAGTGATGGGCATAGAAGGAGCAAACAGCAACAGGGAGGAGTCGGAACGGAGAACTAAAGGGAAACAGAGGCAATAGGAACAAGAAAAAGTACTAGAGGAGGGAGATAAAGAAGAAGAAGGAAAAATTCAAGAGGAAGAAGGAGTGAGAACTAGAGCCAAGAGAAAGGATAGGAAGTAATAGGAAAGAGCATATAGGACAATCGCTAAGGAATGGAACAGAATTTTAAAATTGTATCATTGAACATAAATGGACTTAACTCTCCAGCCACAAGACACCAAATTTTCAGAAAAGCAGTAAAACAAAAAATGGACATTGTGTGCCTCCAAGAGGTACACATAAGAAAACAAGATGAAAAATATTTATAATATAAAAAATTAGGTAAATCATATGTAACACTAGCAGAAGAAAAGAGGAATAGTGGTGTACATCAAAGACGGAATAGAGAGTAACTTGAAGTATGCAGATTTAGTAGGAAGATACTGATGACAGAGGTAAAATTTAAATACAAAAATATTTTATTGGTGAATATATGTGCGCCGAATAGTGGACAAACAGAATTTTACAAAAAAGTAGATGAAAAAATAATAGAACAAAAATGGAGAATGTATGTTTGATTGGCGATTTTAATGCAATTGTAGATGTCAAAAAAGGATTATAGAAGTGATCAGAGCAATAAAAAAAGAAAAGAAAAGTGTACTGCCTAGAACTTCTATGGATCTAGTAGATGAACTAAATTTAGTAAATAGTTGGAGATTTTATAACCCTGAGGTAAAGAATTTTACATATTACATGGCATGGATAACCAAAACACTTATACAAGAAGTAGAAATGGTAGAAATAATGTCAAACAATTGGGCTGACCACAATCCAGTAATATTGATATGGAAAGGACAACAGAGGAAAAGGAGTAGATGGATGATGAACCCACAGATATTGAAGGAAAAGGAATATATTGATCAAATGGGAAAGGAATTAAAATTGTTTTTTAAAGATAATACAAAATATCACACCTCCCTTCAGAATTTATGCGATACAATGAAAGCTTAAGTGAGAGGATTAACAATAGCTTATAATGTAAAATGAAAAAAGGAGAGGGAAACAAATACAAGAAGGTACAAAAAGAGATTAAAAATTGGGAAGGAAAATTACAAGATAATCCAGGGGATGAGCAAATTAGAGGTAAATGGATAGCAGCTAAACATAAATTGAATATATTAGAACAGGAAAACTATGTAAAGGCATTAAAATTTATAAAACAGAACCATTTTGAGCATGCGAATAAGCCAGGGAGGTGGCTTGCTTATAGATTGAGAAAAGAAAGGGAGAAAAGAACAATTCAACAACTACAGGACAAAAAAGGTAAAATGCAACATAGTGTAGAAAAGAAAAAGGAGATAGTAATTAAATTCTTTCAAGAACTTTATAAGCAAGATAAAGTGACAGCCAAAGAAATAAATCAATATCTGAGTGAGGAGGGAATGTCGGTATTAACAGAGGAAGAAAAAGAAAAATTAAATAGGGATATCACTATAGAAGAACTAAAGGAAGCGATTAAGAAGCAAAAATATAATAAAACCCCAGCAACAGGTGGATTACCAATTGAATTTTAGAAAGGATTAGGAGAAACATTGAATTGGATACTACTAGAAACATGTAATGAGGCATTGACAGAGGCAAAGCAACCAGACTCATGGAGAGAAGCATACATTTCGCTGATACTGAAGGAAGGAGCAGATATAACACAAATAAAAAATAGACTGACCCCTTTACTAAACACTGATTTTAAAATTTTTATGAACATAATGTCAAACAGGATGAAAAAAATACTGAATGATAGAATACATCAGATCAAAATGGGTTCTTACCAATGAGACAAATAAAAACAATATAAGAACGGTAATTAATGTATTAGAATATTAAATGGTGCATCCAGAGAGGCAGATAGCACTGGTCTTTCTGGATGCACAAATAGCTTTTGATCAGGTCAATTGGCAATTTATGATTCAGCAAATAAAAAACATGAAATTTGGGGGGAGATTTGAAAAAATGATAGCCTCTCTATATACGAAGCAAAAAGCAAGTATACTAGTAAATGGAGACTCTACTAAATCCTTTGAAATAAATAAAGGAGTATGGCAGGGATGTCACTTTCACCCTTTTTATTTTAACACTGGAAAATTTACTCATAAGAATTAGATCAAATAAAAAAATAAAATGACTAAATATAAAACAAGAAGAATACAAGATCCAAGCATTTGCGGATGACCTTGTATTCTTCCTAGAAGAACCATTAAGAACAGGACCAACATTAATAAAAGAGAGAAGAATTTGAAAAGTAGCAGGTTTAAAAATTAATAAAGATAAGACTAAAATGTTAACGGAAAATATTACAGGAAAACAAATAGAAGAATTAGTTAACGAATTAGGGTTCCAGGTAGTAAAAAAAGTGAAATATTTAGGTATAAATTTGACAGCCAGATGTGCAACTATAAAGGAGAACAATTATGGAATTTTAGTCAAACAAATAAAAGACGACTTAGAAAAGTGGGGGAAATTGAAATTATCACTATTAGGAAGGATAGCAGCAATAAAGATGAACGTATTATCATATGTGGTGGACTTGTAAAAAAGTTAAAGCATTTTGAATAAAAATATGGTGAATTATTCAAAATATTCTAAAAAAAAGATAAAAGTTCACTCCACAGTTGTTCTTGCTGGGTATAATCACAGATTGTACAGTTGTAGAGACTAATTTGATTTTAAATTTAATAACTGCAGCAAGATTTTTGGTGGCGCAGTATTGGAAGAAGGAAGATTTGCCTATGTTTCAAGAATGAACACTAAAAGTAGCAAATTTAGCAGAGATGGCTAAAATTTCAGCATACTTGAAGGATCAATCAAATGAAAAATACATTTTGGAATGGAGAAGATGAATTGATTATATTCAAAACAAATATCAGATTAAAGTTTCAAAGAGCTTATGAATGAATAAAGAGATGTTAGGAAAGCATTTAAATTTAGTTAAGGGGAGTTAAAGCACAAGAGGGAGATAGAAGGCTGTAGTTTGTTAGCATATGTTAGATTATGATTGTTAAATGCTATACCCTGTATTTTGCTCTGGGAAGTGGGGGGGGAGGGCTTGGGGTGGATGGAGGGAGGTGAGATGGGGAAACATTTGTAAAACTTAATAATAATAATAATAAAAAGGTAACCAGAAACTAACTTGGAACTGGTTAAGATCAGGAGTACTGAAAAAAGAAACAGAAAGCTTTATTTTGGCAGCTCAAGAACAAGCCCTAGCCACAAGCTGCATGAAGGCAAAAATTCAACATGTTACCACCAACAGCAAATGCCGCCTCTGTAATGAGAAAGATGAGACAGTCGACCACCTGATCAGTGGATGCAGCAAAATTTCACAAACCGACTACCTACAACGCCATGACCGTGTTGCTAAGATCATTCACTGGAAATTATGCCAGAAGTTTGGATTTGAGTACAGCAAAAACCACTGGGAACATCCAGTTGAGAAAGTTCTAGAGAATGAGAAACTCAAGATCTTGTGGGACTTTAGGATTCAGACTGACAGGCACTTGGTCCACAACACACCTGACATAACGGTAGTTGAAAAGAAAAAAGTATGGTTCATTGACATTGCAATACCTGGTGATGCATGGATTGAAGATAAGCAGCAAGAAAAAAATCACAAAATACCGGGACTTGCAAATCGAAGTTGAGCGACTATGGAAAAAGAAATCATGTGTTGTTCCGATTGTAATTGGAGCCCTTGGAGCAATACCCAAAGGGCTACCCCGCTATTTAGAAATTCTAAATTTACCGGACTTGAACATTTTGATTCTACAAAAAAACCACCTTACTCAGAACAGCTTACATCCTCCGACGATATCTTAACAGTTCCTAGGTCCTTGGTTAGGACTCGAGCTGCTGAGCTATTAACCAGCCTCAAAGACTGTGAATCTCACTACCGATTAAATAATAATAATAATAATAATAATAATAATAATAATAATAATAATAATAAAGATGAACGTACTGCTGAGACTCCTTTATTTATTTCAAACAATCCCGGTAAAATTGGATAAAATTATTTCCAATAATTTGAATAAAATAACAAAATTTGTGTGGGATGGGAAAAAAACAAGAATCAAATTAAGTATTTTGCAAGACGATAGAACCAGAGATGGATTTGGATTGCCAGCATGGGAAACATATTACAAAGCAATAAGTCTGACATGGATTAGAGAATGGGTGAGCTTGAAAAATCAAAGACTATTAAAATTAGAAGGACATGATTTGTTGATGAACACCAGGAACAAAACATATACATATTTTAGTAATCATATACTAAAAGACACATTAATTTGTACATGGCGAGAAATCAAAAACAAACATTACATGAAAGTTCCTGGATGGTTATCCACAATGGAGGTGACAATACACCCCAACACACTAGCAATACAAAAAATGATAAGATATAATGAAATATTGGACTCCCAGGGAATACTAAAAACACAAGAACAACTTAGAGATCAAGTAACACAGATAGACTGGTGGCCCTACTTACAGATAAAAACAAGATACAAAAAAGACCAAGAGGAAGGATGAATTGAACTAAAACCGAACCGATTAGATAAACTTTTAGAAGCCAAGGAAGAAAAATTAATTTCAAAGATTTATAAATACTTATTGGAACTTGACTTAGCAGAAGAAATAGTAAAAAGACAAATGATTGCATGGGCAAGAAACATTGGACATAACATACAATTAGAGGACTAGGAAAGAGTGTGGGAAAGTTATACCATGACAAAATTGGCAGTTTATAAAGAGAATCTGTATAAAATGTGGTATAGTTGGTATCTGGCCCCTTCGAGATTAGTGAAGATGTATCCGAATTTAAACCCAACCTGCTGGAAATGCAAACAGGCACAGTGCACTTTTTTCCATGTCTAGTGGCTTTGCCCAAAAATTAGGAAATACTGGGAAAAAATAAAAACATGGCTAACAAGAAATAACAGCAGAGGAAATAGAAATAGCAAAGAAAACTATAGGAAAGAAATAAAATATTTAATATTACATATAATTACGGCAGCTAGATTGGCACTAGCTCAATATTGGAAAATGGATCAATGGATCAACTAATAGTCCAAAAAATTTACAATTGTGCTGAAATGGATAAATTAACATTTGAGTTAAAAGATAAGGTAGACTCAAAATACTACAGGGCAATAGATGCTGTGTAAAATACTACACGGTAATAGATGCCGTGGAATAAATGGTACGATTGGACAAATCAAAAGAAAGGAGAGTAAATGTAAAATTATGTAAGACAACAAAATTAACAGACATCTTCAACAAGATAAAAGATGTGATAAAGTGACAAAGTCACTTTCTATATTTTGTTTTTTTGTGTTTTCGTTTTTCTTTTCTTTTTCTTTTTAGTTTAGTTTTGTTTTCTTTTTCTTTCTTTTGCTGTGAGTAAGTAATGCTGTTAGGATTAATATAAATGTATTCTGTATATACTGTATTTTATCTTTTTAAGTTTAATAAAGTTTGTTTTTAATTTTTTTTTAAAAAGGAAAATAGGTTGAACTCCATCTCCTTTGTGGCAGCTCAAATACTGGAATACTGTTATCATGTCACCCCTAGTTCTTCTTTTCACTAGACTACATATATCAATTCCTGCAACTGTTCTTCATATATTTTAGTCTCCAACTCCCTAACCATTTTTGTTGCTCTTCTCTACACTCTTTCCAGAGTCTCAATATCTTTTTTATAGTGTGGTGACCAAAACTGTATGCAGTATTCCAAGTGTGGTCTTACAAAATTACAGTGTGGTCTTACAGTATTTTGCAATAACACTTCACATAATCTTGATTCTGTCTCTCTGTTAATGTAGTTTAGGACTGCATTCACTTTTTTGGTGACTGCAAGAATACTGCTGGCTCATATTTAAGTGACTGTCCACTAGGCCCAAATATTTTTCTCACTGTTACTAATATTGATCCAGGTTTTACCTATTCTGTACCTGTACATTTGGTTTTCCTTGCCTAGGTGTAAAACCTTACTTTTCTCTCTGTTGAATTTTATTTCGTTAGATAGGGCCTAGTATTCAATCTGTTGAGATCCTTCTGGATTTTTGAGCTTCATCTTCTGGGGTGTTGTGCAATTCCTGTCAGCTTGGTGTTGCTGCAAATTTGATGAGTTCCTCTTCTATTTCCTTATCTAAATAAAGATATTGAAGTGTACTGGGCCTAAGACAGAACTTTGGGGTACCCTACTGCTGACTTCCCTCCATATAGATATATTTCCATTAAGGACTACATGTTAAATATGGTTTGTCAGCCAGCTATGAATCCATTGGGTGGTGTTGCTTTCTAGCCCACATTTTTTTAACTTACCAAGAAGTAGATTGTGGTCTTCTTTGTCAAATGCCTTACTGAAATCCAAGTATACTACGTCCACAGTATTTTGCTAGTCAATCTGTTTTTGACAAACCCACATTGGCTTCTCGTTATAACTTTGCTTGCTTTTAGGTGTTTGCAGATCTGTTGCTTAAATTACCTTTTCCAGGATCTGCCCAGACATTGATATTGGGCTGACTGGTCTGTAGATCTGTTTTTTTTCTCCTTTTTTTGAAGATGGGAATCACATTATCTCTTTTCCAGTCGTCTAGTAGTTCCCTAGTGCTACAGGATCTTTGAAAGATATGATTCAATAGCTGTGAGATCAGGTTTGCTGTTCCTTCAAAATTCTGGGATCTAATCCATCTGGTCCTACTGATTTGAACTATCTAGAGTGGACTGATGTTCTCTTACCATTTTCTTGCTTATTTTAATTTGTATTCCTAATCTTTTATGATTCTGTTTTTTGTAGGCTGGGCTATTTATTCTTTTTGCATGAAGACAGATTCAAAGAATGAATTAAACAGCTCTGCTTTCTCCCTGTTGCACATCACTTTTTTGCCACCTTCTCCCATTAGCGGAACAATTGTTTCCTTGACATTTTTCTTGTTTTTTATGTGTTGAAAGAAACCTTTAAAATTATTTTTGATATTTGCTGCAAGTCTTAATTCATTCTCACTCTTAGCTTTCCTGACTTCATCCTTACAGGTTTGTGCTATATGCTGGTATTCTGTTTTAGTTATGTGTCCTCTTTCCATTTTTTACACTTATCCTTTTTGCCTTACACTATATTAGAGAATTCTTTATGCAAACATGGTTTTTCTTGGATTTCTTATTTTTCTTTTTCAGTGGTATTGTGATGGATGTGGATTTTATAATCATATTTTTCAAAGTTTCTCAAGCTTCTTGGGTTGTTTTCCCTTTTAAGATTTTCATCTATTTTCATCCTTCTTGAGTTTGCTGAAATTTGCTCTTTTAAATTTTGATTATGTTCTATTGCATTATATTGAATTCCAATATGACATGGTCACTCTCACCCAGATTCCTACAACCTCAACTCCCTCTATCATTTCTTCTCTGTTAGTAAGAATTCAATCCATTAGGTGATGAGCTAAGTAATTATTTTAAACAAAGCTTTATACTATACAGGCAGGCAATTTAAATGGGCTGCATTTTAGTTCAGAAGTCATGTTAAAGTGCTTCAAAGCAGGGATGAAATGTAAAATTTGTTACTACCAGTTCTGTGGCTTGGTGTGTGTGGGGATAATGTGACTGGGTGGGCGTGGCCAACTTCCCCCCCCCCCAACTTTTCAAAGCATTTTTTCTAATGCTTTGAAAAGCCTCTGCTAATCAGGAAACTCAGCTGAGATCATCAGAGAGGCATTTTAAAAAATATCTCTCTGCCGATCAGGAAACTCAGCTGGGATCATCAGAGACTTTTCAAAGCATTTTTTTTACCACCTCTTTGGCCAAGAGGTTGCAGAAAAAAATGCTTTGAAAAGCCTCTGACTATTCCAGCTGAGCCGCGCGATCATCAGAGGCTTTTTTTTTACTTTTAAAAGCATTTTTTCATTGGAAGAGGTTGTAGAAAAAATGCTTTTAAAAGTAAAAAAAAAAGTCTCTGATGATCCTGTGGCTCAGCTGGGCATGGTGTGTGTGTGTGGGGGGGGGGGGGCAGGGATTTTTGCTACGGTTCTCCAAACCACCTGCCGCCATCACTACCGGATCTGGTGATCCAGTCCGAACCAGGAGCATTTCACCCCTGCTTCAAAGTAATAACCAAAAGCCAACATAGGTTTGTCGAAAACAGATCATGCCAGATTAATTTTATTGCATTTTTTGACAAAATGACAAAATTAGTAGACCAGAAGAATGCTATCGATATAGTAGACCATAATCTATTACTAGATAAAGTAGAAAAATGTGGGTTAGACAGCATCACCATTAGATGGATTCGTAACTGGCTGACCAACCGCACTCAATGTATAATCCTCAATGGAATTGCATCTACACGGACGGAAGTATGCAGTGGAGTACCCCAAGGTTCTATTTTAGGCCCAGAACTCTTCAACATCTTTATCAATGACTTGGACGAAGGGATAGATGGGGAACTCATGAAATTTGCAGATGACACCAAACTGGCAGGAATAGCCAACATTCCAGATGATAGGCTTAAGATACAGAAGAATCTTGACAGACTTGAACATTGGGCGCTGTCTAACAAAATGAAATTCAATGGTGAAAAAAGTAAGGTTCTATATTTAGGCAAGAAAAACCAAATGCACAGGTACAGTATATGCGGTACCTTGCTCAATAAGTAGTAACTGTGAGAGGGATCTTGGAGTCCTAGTGGACAACCATTTAAATATGAGCCAGCAGTTTGCAGCAGCTGCAAAAAAAGCCAACACAGTTCTAGGCTGCAAAAATAGAAGGATAGAATCAAGATCACGTAAAGTGTTAATATCACTTTATAATGCCTTGGTAAAGCCACACTTGGAATACTGCATTCAGTTTTGGTCACCATGATGTAAAAAAGATGTGGAGATTCTGGAAAAAGTGCAGAGAACAGCAACAAAGATGATTAGGGGACTGGAGGCTAAAACATATGAACAACGGTTGCAGGAACTGCGTATGTCTAGTTTAATGAAAAGAAGGACTGGGCAGACATGATAGCAATGTTCCAATATCTCAGGGGCTGCCACAAAGAAGAGGGAGTCAAGCTATTCTCCAAAGCACCTAAAGGTAGGACAAGAAGCAATGGGTGGAAACTAATCAAGGAGAGAAGCAACTTAGAACTAAGGAGAAATTTCCTGACAGTTAGAACAATTAATCAGTGGAACAACTTGCCTCCAGAAGTTTTGAATGCTCCAACACTGGATGTTTTTAAGAAGAGGTTGGATAACCATTTGTCTGAAGTGGCTTAGGGTTTCCTGCCTAAGCAGGGGGTTGGATTAGAAGACCTCCAAGGTCCCTTCCAACTCTGTTATTCTATGATTCTATGATAAACTGTAAATAGTTGTCTAGATAAGAGAAAATTTATCCTTATCTCTATCCAGAATTATTTCCACCTCTAAGTATCCAGATTAAGAAAATTTAGCATCGTTGTTTCATGGATTTAGGAAATTGTAATGCCATTTAGACTCTTAGAGATATGGAATTAAAATTAGAGGAAAGGATATGAATATAAGGATAATGCAAATAACAGAAAAATCAAAAGAGAAAACTAAAGCAAAAATACAAAGAAGAATTTTGTTATAAAATGATATGTCACTTCCTATTTATTTTAAAATGGATTTCTAGAAAACAAAGAGTAGAAAGCAGAGTTAATGGTCTGTTTCATACATGAAATATAAATAATAAAGAAGCCCATCTGGCTAAGCATACCTTTGTTGAGAAGAAAAACAGAGTGCCTTTCCAGTAGCTTGCATCATCTTGCCTGCTCTTGTTTTATCCTGAGAACCCTGAGATCGGAGAAATTTTCCCAATTCATTTTCTTCCTGAGATAGAACTAAAGAAGATGAAAAACTAAAGTGATTAGATATAGAGGAATGTGATTTATTTCCATCTTTTTTAGAAAGAAAATGTTGCAAGAAATGCTCTTCACATACCTCTACAATTCCTAATTAACTTTCATGTGTTTTCTGTACTTATGAAAAAGTCAGATTTATCAACCTTACCTCCCATTTCCCCACTCTTGGTGTAAAAACTATATTGATATTGTTCTTATAAGAATAAGAATAGCTAAATGACTTTTATCTAGAAGATGTAACAGCAGAACTATCTGTTTTAAGTGAAACAAACATATAAACCAGATAAAGTGAATGACTGTGGCCTGGCCACAATGCTTAGAATTTCCTTTGATTGTTTCAGTATCCTTTTCAACTTCTTGAACCATGGTGAAATGACAGTTCATTATTTATACTGTGATATATTGAGTATGCCTAATTTTAAAATCTGGGTTCACGGTTTCAGTGCCAATTTAAAATCTTGGTAAATATTGAAGATTGCTTCAGTACTTTCTTCAGTTTTTATTAATGACTGCATGTATATGTTAACTAAACACAATACAGAACATTTTTATTGGACATGCATAGAATTTGCACTAAACTGAAAAACGAGTTACACCTGAAGATACTTACAACAAATCCTTTTTTGATAATGTTCAATTGCCTTAAGTAAATCCATACAAGTTCTTTGAATTGAATGGAACAGCTAAAAATAAATATAAAATGCAAACTAAGTAAAATATTCTTTGAAAAAAACAGAGACAAACAAGACATTTTCCTTAATGCCGCATTTAAACAAGCACTTTTCAAACATCATGGGCTTTCCTTGTATTATGACTATGAAATAATATTTTGCACTAATGGAATAAAAAAATAGATTGTAGATAAACATTATAGCATGTAAGATAGTATAATCAAACCATGTGCATTTAGGTTCATTTTATTTACTAGGACAATGAAAAAGGTTCTTTTGAAAGCATTTATTTCCTGCAGCAGAGATTAACATTTTAAATCAATAAACTTCCATTAAGTTATATTTTAATTCACAGGATAGCAAAATTTCAAGGACAGGTAAATAAAGCAATATTTTAACACAAACTACACCCAAGGGCTTTTATATTACTTACATCTAAAATCTTGGGTCTTAAATTTTCTCATAACAAAATTTTAGTAAGATATAATGAAAACTTATTTAGCAAAAAAAAAGAAGAAGCTATTGTTGCCTTTAACTTGGAGATAAGCAATTCTTGTTGCACTGAATTAAAGGCACAAGAAAACTGGGGGGGGGGGGGGGAGAACAATGAAATTTATATAATAAAGTTTCTAAAATGTGAAGGTTCTTAGGGAAGCATTTCACATTAAAAAAAATCAAATTTGCTATCAAGTATATGATAAAAGAGAGAGTACCTGATTTGGCAGTCTTGCATTCATTATTTCAAGAAGGCTCTTAATACCCATCTCCCCCGCCCGCCCCCCGGTTGTCACAATAATCTTTACTGATTACATCTGCTAGAGCAGGTGCTATGATCCTGCTTTTGAAACCATAAAAGCAGCAAATATTGTATGCTTCAGATGCAGCTCATAGAGCCAACATGAGAGGAATCTTGCTGCAGATGGATAGACTTAAAAGGCCCCAGCTGAATTTAACAGATATTTCACTTTAAGCATTCCCTCTTTTCTCCATGTATTCATTAAATCAAGGTTTTACTAAATTATGTATTTTCAATAACTAAATGATCAATGATTAATATGTAAAATCTGCCTTTATATATGGGGATAGAAATTTTTTTGAGAGATTTTGAAAACAGCTTGTTTTCACAGAATCATATAGTTGGCAGAAATAATTAAGTCCAAACCTCTATTCAGTGAAAAAAATCATAATTAAACCTTATCTTGGATGGCTCTTTAGTCTTTTGTTTACATCTGGCATATGGAAACTGGCATCTGTCTATGCAATTGGTTTTACTACTGAACTGTTCTGTTAGGATTTTTTTCAACTTAATATCCAGTTGGAATTTGACATGGGAAACTAGAATGGATGAATTCAAACATCCATTATATTTTCCAGTTAGTTAAACTCTCAGAAAAAGCAAACTAGTTATTTTTTCCCATCTTGCTTGAAAATTGAGAATAAAAGACTTCCAGTTAGACTTCTGGCAATATCGGAAGCCTGGTCTGCGAGCTACGCAGCCGGCACTGAACTCTCTCTGTTGGAGGGTCTGAATTGGAACCATAGCAGGGCTGAAATCTAGCAGGTTCTGACAGATTCTGGAGAACCAGTAGTGGAAATTTTGAGCAGTTCAGAGAACCGGTAGCAGAAATTTTGAGTAGTTCGAAGAACTGGCAAATACCACCTCTGGATGGCCCATAGTGGGGTGGGAATGGAGATTTTGCAATATCCTTCCCCCAGGGGAAGGGAAGGGGGGATTTTTTAATATCTTCCCCCTGGAATGGAGATTTTGCAGTATCCTTCCCCTGGAGTGAGGTGAGAATGGAGATTTTGCAATATCCAGTAGTTAAAAAAAATTGGATTTTACCAATGGACCATAGCCACTCCAGTGGGGTGGCGAAGAAAAAGGAGACCGCCTAGCAGGTAGAGGGTAGCCGTATCTCCCCTCCCTGACCTGGAAAGCCCCCTTAGCTGACAGAAGGAGCATGAAGCCGAAGACGACCTGAATACCCACAAATGAGCAGGAGAAGAGAAAGTGAGTGGCTTGTGAACTGGGCAAAAGAATAATTTCCTGTGAAAATATCCCCTAGAAATACGAAGGGGAAGCATACTGGGACTATTTGCTAGTGGTGGAATAAGCACATTTATAGAAAAAAAAACCCCCATAATATTTAAGAAGAGATACTTTTTTAAAGAAAACTGAGTTAAAAAATTGAACTCTCAAAATGAAGACATGACATTGAAAAGATATTTTTAAAAAACACTGGAATTTGATCTGGTATTTATTTTTATTTTATTACTATCAAATTTTATTACTTTTTGCTCGCCCACCTATTGGATTTATAATCTAAAATAATTAAAACTGGATTATCAGCATTACTCAGAGAGATAAAACCAAGCTGAATCATTAGCGCCATCTGCTGTTAAAAGGAGAACTGTGCACCTATGAAAATATTTATCTTTGTTTGGATTATAAGTATCTACTTCAAACTTACTTTAAATTTCAAAATTACAAAACTGTTGAACAAATAAAAGTGATTCGAAGGGACATGGATAACCCCCTGGATGTTTTTTTAAAAAATTGGACTGAGTGTAAAATGGAAATAAGTGGATATAACAATATGGAACTGACATACCAATATATTAAGGATTTTATAAAAGAACAACGTAAGGAGATTATGGAAATATCTGGCTGTATGGATCATATAGAGCAAAAACTGGAAAATATAATACAAATAACAAGTAAAGACCAGGGCAATGAAAAAAGAATGGAAATACCTGAAAGATAGGAGGAGACTGCAGAAAAAGAAGATAACAAGAAGATATTAGTAAAATTGATGGTGAAAAAGAGATTAGAGCAGAAGGAAAATATTTTAGAAGATCTGAAAAGGAAATGGGAGAAATGGGAAGCTAGCGGGGGAGAAGAAAGAGAGGTTAGAATAAGTAGTCATAGAATAAAACAATGGGGAAAAAATGAGGGGAGAAAAAGCTAGAGGTCATGGTCAAAATACAGACCTAAAAGTAGATGGAATAAATGATCTAAAAGAAGTTTGAGTGGTAACCAAAAAAATAAAATAAAAAAGATTAAAAATTTGGATGAGGGTGAAAGATGTGAGATAAAGGAAAATGAAAACAACAAAGGAGTGTGAAGTAAACATTTTATGAAAGTAGTTTAATAAAGTGTATGAATATAATTTGGATAATTGTTTTAATGTGGTGTAAGAGATAAAAAATATTTTTGAATACATGTTAGGAATGTAGTAATGTAATGAATATAAAAAATGAAGGACTGGAGATATTATATACATAAAAATGTAATTATTAGCAAAAAGTTAGAGAAAGATTATGATTGATATATTGGAATATTGAATAATGGAAAAAGGAAAGATCACGTCTTTGATGATTAGAATGATAGGGGAAAGGGGGAAAAAGAGGGCTAAATAGAAGTAGAAATATGAGCAGAAAAAATAATAAAAACAGATATTAAGATGACACGAAGTATGGTAGAATAATGAGAATGTTTAGTGTTGAAAGTTGACTGTAGAAACTATATGTTAGTAAAATTAAAAATGAAAATGGACTGTAATTAAGAATATTGTTATGAATTTATATTGATATGTATGAAACCCAGTAATCAAACCATTCACGAAATGAGATGTATAAAAATAAAAAAATATTTAAAAAAGAAAAAGAAAATTGAGAATAAAGATCAACATGAATTGTGTATAAAATCTGCACTGTGCTTTTATTCAAACTATCAAAATCAAATCAAAATAATTTTTATGATGGTTATAGACCAGCGTATTCAAATAATATCCTTGACTTTTATACTATTCATTGTGACCATAAAAAATTATGATAGTGTTGAATGAAGAAACCTATGGACCCTACTTGAAATTCTGACTGTTGTAGCATTTCCCAGAGTCATGTGATCAAAATTTGGGCCTGCCCTCACTACCACAACAATTCTGTCCCCCATTGTGGGAAGGGAAACAATGGCTGGCTAAGTCTACTGGCATGTGGACATCTGCCACGGTCCAGAAATCCACAGCCAGCTAGGTTCAGAGATATCTAGGACTTCTCTATCCCTCCCTCCCTTCAAAGAGGCCTGAGCCTTCTCCCTGTCTCACCACATCCAAAAATCTCTGCTCTGGGCTAGGCCCAGAGATGTGTGGGCCTCTTTTCTCCATCACTCCTGAGAGGCCTGGCCTTTTTCCTGCCCCATCATGCCTGGATTCACTTATCATTCCCTTTTGGTATGGCTACTAATAGGTGCACCCAGCCAATGCAAAACTCAGAAAGGCAATCTTCCTCAAGGCTAGAGGGGCAGGTTTCTGCTTGCTGGGCCTGCCAAGGCCTCCTCTTCCCTGTTACATTCTGGGTTCAATTATGGTCATAAGAACTACTTGCATTTCTGTGATCTATGTTCAGAAGTACTGAACTCAGTCAATATACAAATAAATGTATCTGTTTCTAGCTATTTAATTTATATGGTTACCCATTTCCTAAAAGTGACTCTAGATGGCATATGAGAGTTAAAACAACATGTAAACCAGATCTATCATTTTAAAAAAACACTAGCTTCATGCTATATTTTAAAAGCAAACAAACCACATTATGGTTTAGCCATATGTGTAAATATACTTAGGGATACATGCTATCTTGAGAACAATCTAAGGAAACATTTGCGGAGGATTTCATGTTTATATAATCATAATCATGTTTATAATTTTATCTGTTATCTTATATATGCTTGACAAAATAATAACAACAGTAACAATAATACTAATAATAATGATGATGATGATTATTATTAGGATTGTTTAGAACATGTGCTAGATGAGATCTTCTTTGGTATGTAGTATTGCTAAGTCAATAACTAGCTATCTCTCAAAAACTCTTCAGCAAAGCAACAAACATCCTCTGTTGCACCCACTACCTATTAAATTACTAAGTCAGTCTTACTCCGTTGACTAATTTGAGTGATGAACTCATTTCACATATTGCTCTACTGCTAGGGATCCTTTTAAATGAAGATTATGGGAACTTAATTTAGTACTGCACTTTTAAAAGATAAATTACGAGGTTTACCACTGAATTAGAATTCTATCTGGAAAACATCGCACATTACTGAAGTTTCTTGGTGTACTCAGATATATTTGCAAAGTCCTATAGAATTACTTTAAAGGATCCTTAAAGTTACTTTAGTCCTGATTATATCTTTCTTGCCATTGCTGGCATTCTTGTGCTGAGATCAAAGTGACAAAAAACTATTTTGTAACATGACAATGTAATCTTATTTCCTAAACTCAGATACTTTGATTTTGAATTGGCAAGTTGTTAACAGGAATGACTTTAGAACAAAGGACTCATAAGATGCCTTTATATCAATATTTAGGCTTGTGTATAGTTCAGTTATTGCAGATAAATTTTCACTTCATTTACACAAGCATCACATATCAATTATTACAGGACAGTGATCAACATAAAAAAAATTTTTGGCAGAAAATTCTTACTGACTGACACACCTTCTGTTACTGAAATACTGCTATATTTACAGTTTACCAGTATTTGGAGACCATTCCGTACAGCAAATATGACAGCAAAGTTTTTAATAGGTATTTATTTCTAAGGTCATGTGCTAAATGCAAAGTAACTTCACTGATGTCACACTAAAGTTACTTTAATGATGAAAGTAATATATATAATTGATAAATTTTTAAAATATCATTCTTAAACTGGAACTAATTCAAATTACCAGGTTTTTTTTAAAAAAGCCAATTCATTGTATTTTTTGTTTCAAAAGTCTCAATAACTGAATAACCTCAATAACTGCTACCTGCCAGATGTATCTGTGCTATGCTGTATCTGAATATACTTTAAAACAGTAATTTTAACATGCTTTTGAAAAAATAAGCATTAAGATTGGCACATCTTCAGGAGGAGGAGAAAGTTAAAATAAAGGTCCCCATGTGAGTAATCTGCTCATGAATAACTGTTGATGTTTCCTTTCCATCAGTAAATGCAAGTATAAGAGAAGAGGGTGAGAAAAGAAAACTGAATTGGAAAACTAGAACTGAAAGGTCCTTGGAACATTTAGGTCTTACTACATACTTCCAGTTTAGCATCCAGATCTGCATCTGAGGCCACTACATGCTCATCCTCTTTTTTTCCAGTGACTTTGATAAGAGTTTGTTTTGTTTTCCAGTATTTCTGCTGCATTTTATTTACTACAGATTTATCTTGGCCTTGAGCATATCGATCATAAAATTCCCTTGAATAACTGCTGGAAAGCAAATAATATAGTTAATAAAGACATGAAAATTATACAATGTAACAAATTATTTATATTTGACATCTACATCCATACTAGCATTTCTTGGATTTAGGTTCATACTATTTTTTCACTGGTTTGTGAAACACTTCATATTATTACTCTTCTAATGTCTGGCCTGCCAATAGTATGATTCTACTTGAAATATTAATTAGATTTCAGTAAAACTGCAACTCTGCTGGTAGTACAAAATTACAAGTTGTCCTCCACTTATGACAACAATTGCACCCAGAGTCTTAGTCATAGAGTGGTTAAGTCAGATGCTGTATGGCCACTTTGCACAATGATCAGTTATAGTATCTAAAGGTTGTTAAATGGAGCAGCAGGGCATGGGCCTCCTGGCTACAGTGAGAGACCCTGGCCCTCTCCCATCACACCAGAGAGAATGATTACAAAGACAATGGGATAGTGGGACAATGTTTTACAATAGCCAAAAATGCTTTACAGATCATAAAGCACCTGTTCTGAGGTCATCTCTACAAATGATTAAGTGACTAGTTATAAATTGAAGCGTATTTGTACATATATGCATATACATAAGCACACAAACATACTTACTATTTATGGCTGTCCATGTTTTTAAAATATTTTTCAAATGCTATGAATTAAGAAAAATAAACAATTATTCTCATTGTGTACTTCCAGCCTTATAAACAGTAGAGCTAAAACTTAAACAAAATGAAAAACAACGTGAAAAAACAAATCATTTTAACTTTTATTCAGTTAAGTATAACACAGCAGAGAAAAGTGTAACATTTATGCATTTAAATTATTCCAGTAAATTCCAGTAATTTATTGTAAAAAAACCCACAAAGATTAGCCTATATAGCCAAAGATTAAAGCCAACAATTAAAAGCCAAACATAACAGAATAGAATAATCGAGGTGGAAAGGACCTTGGAGGTCTTCTAGTCTAACCCACTGCTCAGGCAAGAAACACTGCACCATTTCAAACAAATTGCTGTCTAATATTTTCTTTAAAAATTCTAGTGTTGGAGCACCCACAACACTTGGAGGCACGATGTTCCATTAATTGTTCTAACTGCCAGGAAATTTCTCCTCAGAAATATCCACCCTCCCTCCAGACCACAGGTAGCCAATACTACTACCTACAGACATAAGATTTGAAACATTTTAAAAAGCCAGTATCCAAATAGGTCACAGCATCTGACTGACTTTAAGTGACATCAAAAAGCTAAACTATGTTAGATTTACTTAATACTTTGACGGAAAGATACCAAAAAATAACAGAGCTGTGGGACTAGATTGGGAAGATGAAGAATATTTCCTACGTAGTAATGACAAATTACTTCTGTATTGTTTATGCATACAATTTTATACAGATAATTATTGTTTAGCAATACATTCCACCAAAATGGTCTCTAAGTGGACATGAGAGAGAGAGAGAGGGAGAGGGAAAAGAGAGAGGGAGGGAGGGAGGGGAGAGAGAGGGAAAGGGCAAAGGAGAGGGAGAGGGAGAGAGACTGCAAAAACTGTTGAACATTTAGGCAAGAAAAACCAAATTTACAGATATTTGATATCAGGCTCAACAGCTTAACTGTGAGAGGATCTTGGAGTTGCAGTGGACAATCAAATATAAGGCAGCAGTGTGCTGCATCTGCAAAATAAGGGAACAGTCCTAGGCTGCATTAATAGAGGGATAGAATCAAGATCATATGAAGTGTTAATACCATTTCATAATGCCTTGGTAAGACTACACTTGGATTATTGCATCCAGTTTTGGTCACCACAATATGAAAAAGATCTTGAGACTCTAGAAAGATTACAGACAAGAAGAAAAAGATGATTTGGGGACTGAAGGCTAAAACATATGAAGAATAATTGCAGGAATTGGCTATGTCTAATTTAATGAAAAGAAGGATAAGGAATGACATGATATCAGTGTGCTAATATCTTCTTTGCCACAAAGAAGAGTGTATAAACTTATTATCAAAGCACCTGAAGGCAGGACAAGAAACAATAGATACAAACGAAATCAATGAGACACCTAGCCTAGCAATAAGGAGAAATGCCCTGACAGGACAATTAATCAGTGGAACAACTTACCTGCAGATAAATCAGACAAGAAAAGAATGGTCAATAATATAAGGTTTCTGCTTTCTTTTTTTTTTGGATTTGATTTATATGCCGCCCTTCTCCGAAGACTCAGGACAGCTTACAATGTGTTAAGCAATAGCCTTCATAGCTTGAGCAACGGGTTGGACTATAAGACCTCTAAAATCTTCTTCCAACTCTGTTATTCTGTAGAAGTACCTCTATCTGTGTAACAGTTCCTACTAGGAGACTGACTCCATTCAGAAAAGAGAGATCTCCACATTGCTCTGGTGTACACATATAAAAGCAATTTGAATACTGTTATAGAAGTAGTTCTTAACTTACAACAGTTCATTTAGTGACTGTTCAAAGTTACAATGGTATTGAAAAAAGTGACATATGACCATTTTTCACACTTACAACCATTGCAGCATCCCCACAGTCACATGATCCAAATTTGGATGCTTGGCAACTGGTTCATATTTATGACGGTTGCAGGGTCCTGGGGTCATATGATCACCTTTAGTGATGGGGAAACCAGATTCACTTAACAACTGTATTACTAACTTAAGAATTGCAGTGATTCACTTAACAACTGCAAGAAAGGTCATAAAATAAGGCAAAATGTACTTAACAAATGTCTTACTTAGCAACATAAAATTTGTGGTTTTAAGTTGAGGACACCCTGTATACTAAAATATATCCCCATGTTCTTTCTTTTTTGACATTACATTATTAATAGTATTGCTTCTTATTTGGAGATGTTGTCTTTCTATGTCAGATGTTTGTCCATAGTTTAATATTAGTTTTTTTAATAAATATAGTGAATGTTTTTATCTAGGAGATATGAAGAACCAGTTTGGTGTAGTTGTTAAGGCTCCTGGTTAGAAACAGGGAAACCATGAGTCTAGTCCTGCCTTTGGCCCACACTTCGTAGGTGATCTTGGGCCAGTCACTCTCTCTCAGCCAGTCATAAGTCTTTCATTTCTGGTTATGACAGAAAATTATAAAGAAAAGGTGAAGTATGACTATGATGGCATTTAAGCCCATGATAGGTAAATAGTGCTCCAAGGAAATGATGTCCTAAGGCCTTTAAGAGTGGGAAGGGGAAGTAACAGTCCAGCTAGCTTGTTGGTAAAAAGGCAGGCATAGTGTGTGGCAGGAAAAAAATGTGGGTCTTGACATCTGCTTTAGTTCAAAGTCACCAAAAGTCATGGAGATACTGACATCTTAATGTGACAAATCTCTACAACTCTTTCCCTAAAGGAAAGGGAAATTACAGCCATTCTTTGTCATTTTTCCCCTTTCTCTCACCCTCAAAAATGGAGAGAGAGAAGAAAGAAGCATCCATATGTTAATTTGAACCCACCCATATTGCTTTTATGATTATTAAGTATAGATGTGATCAGTTAAACAAATAATTATCCATTCAGCTTTCATAGAATGGACAAGGTTTTGGAGGGAAAAATATTCTGGATGAAATATTTTGACTTTGTGATAAAGATAAACTTAATTAAAAGTTAGGAATTTAGGAGATAAGACCATTAATATAAGAAAATAATTATATACTTGACCTAGTACTGCATGACTTTACAAATTTTAAATGATCCAAATTGTTACAATTAATTTGGGCCTTGATAGAGTGTTCTGTATCTTTGAAGAGCTAGTACCAACTTGAATGTTTCTTTAATGATCGAAATGTCCTGCTAAAACATTTTTGTTCCTTTTAGAAGGAACTCTAAGAAAATGAATTAACAGGAACACAAACTACTGTTAAATTATTGATTATAAAAGAATAGCATCCATAATCAGAATCAAAATTGTCATCTTCAACCACAAGAAAATGTGGGTGGGGTCTGAATAAGAAGAATGCACTAAAATAATAGATCACAAGACAAAGGCTACTTTGGCCTCAGAATCCTATATAAAAAGAACCCCTTCAATAACGTGAGTGAGCAATACAGTTAGAATAGTAAAACTGAGAAAAATTCAAATTGAATAAAGACCAGGAAACCCTGTATATCTCTTATAATGTGGGGCAAACTATATCACAAAACATTTTTAAGGTCATGATGGATCCGTCTAAATCTTTTCAGAGAAAATATAATAAATAATCCAATCTGGGCAGATTAAAGATGCATTTTTCCAGGTTAGTTTAAAATTTGTAGCCATGCAGGTGTTGTAGGATTGCTCATACTTATTCCACACAAAGTAAACTTTCAGTAATTAAGCAAATTGCTAAAATAATAAGAATGTCCAAAAAGTCATGATAAATTACGCAAGGACTAAATGAAAATTCACAAAGCTGAATGGCATTGCTGTAAAATCACACTTTTCATAATAGATAGTAAAGGGACCTAAATATTTGTGCTACTCCAAAATTCTCTGAAATGCAATTTCTTAAAAATGCATGCATTATGAACCAGGTGCAAAAGTTCAGAAATCTATAGAATGATCTCTAGCGGTTATGGACTGCTTGTTTGTCCTGGACTAAACAAAGGGTGCATTTTTTTTAACAACTACTATATAACAAAAAGGGGCTGAAGCATTTGCTGAGGAAGAAAAGAGTCAAGTGAAATCTTTTGTAGATTTGCATTGGTAAATCTTTTAAAAGCTAACTTTGCTTTGATAATGGTAGTAGCGTTTTGTGAAAATAGTGACAGTATCAAAAAGTCGATGCAGACTATATGCTCTCCCCCTTTCTAAACTCATCAACATTTGCATTTTTGGCAGGCAAGGTAGGAGGGAATTACAGGTAAATTGAGAAGATGTAAATCAAAGATTAGATTCTCCTAATCTCAATGAATATGAGCATGCTGCGTCTAAAGCCAATTTCTTCCTTACTCTATTAGAAAATGTAATTTAGGAATTAAGCAAAGTTGAAGGGATTCCTGATTATTAATGGGGAGTACAAAATGATCAAGGCACATAGGAATGGGTTAGGAGCTTTAAAATAAACCACTAATACTTCCAACTCAGGAACTGGAGGACTGAGCAGGGAAAATGTATTTGAGTACACTGGAAGTTTCAGTGAAGTTATTGGTAAATGCCTATAGTTATATTTTTTTAGATTTTCTGAATCTGTAACATAACAAGAATGACTCAGTGATAGTGTATTATATCACACATCTAGACATCACCTAATATCTGGGTATTCTAAACTCAGTCTTTATAGCTGGGACCATTTTATTTTCGGACACGCCAGAGCTAAAGCTTTTCAGGCAGTTCTTTCAAAGTTCCCACCTAGTTGATGTTTAGAAACGCAGGTGCTTGGCAGAGCATTCACATACAAAATGGCCATGTTCTCCATAATTTAAATACAGTTCTTGCATGTCAGCACAGCCTTAAAAGAGGAGCTCTGCTAGTGCGAACTATGTGGGTTTAACTTCCAAAATCTCTGAAATGGAGGGAGAGGGGAGATGAGGCAGGATCCCCACCCCCTTTTCTGCCTTTAGGCACTGTAAATTAAATCTTCCATCAGTATAGATAGTCCTCAATTTACAACCACAATTAAGCCCAAAATTTATGTTGCTGAGACATTGGTTAAGTCAATTTTGCCACATTTTATGACCTTTCTTACCATAGTTGTTAAGCTAGTGACGTACTTCCCCACTGACTTTGCTTGTCAGAAGATTGCAAAAGGTGATCACATGACCCCAGGATACTACAACCATCATGCATAGAAGTTAGTTCCCAAGTGTCTGAATTTTGATCACATGACCGTGGGGATGCTGCAATGGACAAAACTGTGAAAATTGACTTTTTTCAGTGTCACTGTAACTTTGAATGGTCACTAAACGAACTGCTATAAATCAAGGACTACCTTTACTTATGAAAAATTAAATTAAAGTGACAAGGTCTTTGGGATGCTAGCCTGTTCGCCAGTGTCTGTCCTGTATTTTATCTGATAGTCCCACTTTAATTAACAATTATGGTATTTTCATTCCAGCTTACATACTGAGCTATCAACTGTAAGTCAACAGCACACACCTATATAGAGCACCTACCTTGGCAATAGATTTTATACTTGGCCGTTTCCTATTTGACAAATGTAACGAGAATAGTGCTCAAAAACTGATGCAGTTGTCCAAGTCTGGACACCTCTGTATCAGGAAGGTTGCCTATGCTGCAGCTTTGTCAGTCATTAAATTACTTATACTTCTTACACAAGATCGGTTTAGATGAACTGGACATCCCATTTCATTAGATTTTACAGTATTTTGAGGATAGCCAAAAATTACTGCTTTGACTTGAGTTTTCTTTAAACACACTGATTTCTAGAATGCCCCAACTGGCTGTATCTGAAATTGTCTTTAAGCCCTTGCTCACCTTTGGGCGAATCACTGCTTCACAAGACCCTGGGAGAAAGATAGGACAAAGTGCTGTAATTAAGAAATGGAATACTTTGTTAAGGTCCTCCTCCTCCCTTCAAAACCAAACCACAGAAAATCACCAGGTATTTCCAGGCAGAGCCCACAGCTGCTCATCTTGATTTTTCAATTCAAAACAGTACACTCCCTAGAAGAGGATTCGATTATTATTATTATTATTATTATTATTATTATTATTATTATTATTATTATTATTATTATTATTATTATTATTATTATTATTATTATTATTATTATTTCTTAAAGTAGCCCGTATATACAGTAAAAGGTGTGTGGACAGTAGCAGTTTAAGTTAACTACAGGAAATCACGCAGCAAATGGCCTTCCTCATCTCCCCCCCCCCCCCCCAAGTGATGAGGACATGCACCTGCTGGGATAATATCTCTTGAAATGATGAGTCTGGGGAAATGAGCTGGCAAAGAGAAGAGATGCCATTTTGGAAGCACATTATTTCCCAGATGGGAGAAACTGGGGCTTGGGTCTCATTTCACTCTCTCCAAATTACAAGATCTTCTTCCACCCCGTCCTCTCCCTTTCTCACCAGAACAGTTCCCCTGTCCTCCTCCTCCTCCTCCTTCCTCCTCCTGAGAGAAAGGAGTCAGATATCCTTCACCTCCCGATGGCTGCTGAGGCGGCAGGGATTATTATTTAGGTGGCTCCAGACCAGCATGCGCGGCCCCGCCCTGCGGCGGTGGCGACAACCGTAACCGTTGCCTCAGGAAGAACCTGTTTTTCCAGCCCCGGGGACCGAGGCTGAACCTGAGCAGGGCCTGGGCCAGAGCTACTCCCGCGCGGAGCACTTACCTCGTCCGCGGTTCTTTGGGGAAGAAGATAAGCCGTGGCGGTTGCGCGCGTCCCGCTCCGATGCCGGTTGCTCCTCCTCACCTGGGAGCCCTCATGTCGCTCCTTGCCTTCCTCTGAGAGCTCACAGCCGGGACGCCAGCGATTTCCCGGCCGTATAGTGCCGTCGCGCCGCTCGCTCGCTCGCTGGCCACCGTGGTGGCTCCAGGTGCTCCAGCGCGGCGAGCGTCACAAAGCCTCCGCCTGACAGGAGAACGGCCTTGAGCAGAGTGGGGCGGAGCTTCGGCCGCCGCCGCCACCACCACCAAAGGCCCTTCTATTATTTGCCTTCGGCGGGCGATCAGGCTCGAGGGACACGCTCCGCCATGACTCAGGCGAGCGAGCGGGGCTTCCCTTCCTCCCGCCGCTCGGGGCTGCCTAGTGCGGCCGGGCTTCCTGCTTTTGTTCTTTCCGTGCCCTCAGAACAGCGGGCGGCGGGGTGACATTGACGCTTGAAACACCCCACCGTCCCCGCCCTCGTTCTGTAGAACCTTAAAAAGACTTTTTAAAATCTTCCAAAGCCTTGTAAATAAGAGGACGGCGTTTTCCTTCCTTTGCCGTCGACATCATGGCCGTAGCAATAAGCAGGTGAAGGGCTTTCTATGATGATCAATGAATTTAGATTCAGCATCTTTTCCCGTGCTTTCCCAGTCCTCCCCCCCCGACCGCCCTCCCTATTCGCCGGTTAAAGCATAAGACTTCGCCCATAGAAAAGGATTTCCTTTCCTGTAAGATGCAGAACAGCGGCGTCAAAACGGGTTTTGCAATTCCATTGTTTCTGGTTTGAGTTGTGGGGAGTGAGGAAGGAAGCGGATTCCAGTAGTATTGAGTAAAAGCAAGTTACACAAAAGTTTGTCCTTTTATCTAACCAACAGCTATTAGAGTAACGCGAACATAAAAGTTTTTGAACCTTTCTTTTGAAAGGCTTAAAACATGATTGCGTTTAATCGGAAGTATATGAGTTGATTTGCTAGATTGCATTTTCCACTTCTGACTTCTTTGTCAAGACCTTGCAGCTATAAAATATTGCCTTTTGTCTTAATTTTATATCCTTTACTATTGCTGTAAACACTTCCACGATTTAGCACCTCCTGGGACGGCACAACCTTTTTGTTTTATTTCAGTAGATTAACTTTCCTTACTTCATATACCATATGGTAATAACTAATCATTACCAGGATTTTCCAAATTTCCAGTACTTCAGTTTTTGCAGTCTTTCCTGTCTTATATTACATTAGTTGTGTATTCCTATTTCATTTTTCATAGTTTTGATAAGTAATATGTGTGCAACTAATAATAAAAATGTAGTTACTATGTTTTTGTTTGACCGTGAAATGAAATCCAGTTACATGCATTTGAATTATAAAAATCTTAATTGTATACACTAAGGTTATTTCTTCTATCAAACTGGAATAACCTGTTAGCCCCTCTCATTTACTGTAATATATACTTCCCTGTCCTGTACATGATTTTTTAAAAGCAATATAACCATTTAAATTAGCCTCGTGAAATTAGAACTCTTGTTCTGGAGAAAAATTAAAAGATTCTTAAGAGTTGACACTTATGATGACATATAATCAGATTCAGAACTCAATCAAGATAATTAGTTGAGTAATTCTGTATACTTTATATTCATATAAGCAATTTCCACATTTAATGTTTTTAATACCATTGTATCTTTTACATATAGGATGTGTCATTATCACTTCGAATTTGCATAACAAGGAATCACATTTGATTCCTTTATTCCTCAAAAATTCTTAAATACAGTTACTTTATTCTGTCTGAATAGTAATGTAAACCTTAAGTTGTAAGTAATATTTTTAAAAAATGTTGTGCTGAGAAAATAACATATTGTGTTAATGACATCTTAAAATTACCAGTTAAAGTAGAATATTTAAAATACAGTTATTGATCTAATGGCTGATTCTGATAAAACAAGATAATACGGTTTTTGTACATAATTCTTTTCTCTACTCCTTTTCTCTACTCCTGTTTACTTCAAGGGAAGCTAAAAGTGGCCTGAAAACTATTTTTCACTAAACTACTGAATCAATGGTATGTCAGGGGTGGGTTCTACTTACCTTTACTACCGGTTTGCAACGGGACCATGCATGTGCAGAAGTGTCCTGATGATGTCGGGGTCAGTGGACGGAGCCTCCTGTCAGTTTTTACTATCGGTTCTATAGAACCAGTCCGCACTGGGGGCAACCCACTAGTGGTATATGTGAAAATAAGTCACTATCATCAAACTTTAGCAGGAAAAGTGGGTATATTTTGTTCTGATATTTGAACTGTCACCTAAGCTCAATTAGGTGGCATTCAGAACAATTCAGAACATGGCCTTTGTTCTGAATTGTTTCTGCTGTGATAATAATATTTTGGTAGCAAGGAAACCTAAATACTACTTTTAGTCTTATTTGCTTTAAATATTTATAGATCGTAAAGAAAGCAACAGATAGATTCCTATTTTATATTAACCATACTATTTCAATTAGAGACCATTTGAAGTTATAGTGGCATTGAAAAAAGTGTCTTGTGACAGTCCTTGCACTTATACAGTTGCAATATCCCTATGGACTTGTGATCAAAATTCAGGCACTTGGCAGCTGGCAATGGTTGAAGTGTCCTAGAGAGTCAGGATTGCCATTTGCGATCTCAGCCAGTTTCTCACAAGCAAAGTCAACAGGAAGCCTGATTTGCTTTATAGCTGTGTGATTCACTTAACAACTCAAGTGATTTGTTTAACAACTGTGGCAAAAAAAAAAGATCATAAAATTGGGCATGACTCAATCACTTTACTTAGTTAATCCATTTGCTTAGCAATTGAAATTTTTATCCCAATTGTAGATGTAAGTTCATGGCCACCTGTGATATACATTAGTAATCTGTATATTGCTTAAAACAGTTTGGTGAAATGAAGAACTTTTTAAATTAATTGAGTATATATTTAGTTTAAAATACCTAATTACTGTGAATCTCTGGAAGAAATTACACAGCAAAATTCTAGGCACCTGTGCTCTGATTTTCTCCCATCTATTTGAGCCTTTCACTTCCCCGACCCCCCCCCCTCCCCAACAGCACAGCAAAATGATCAATAAAGCTGCAACCTGAGAAGTAGCAGATGGTCCAAAAGGCAGAAAAATAAAGCACAGTTGCACAGGAAGATAAAGGATAATATAAAAAAAATGCAAGAGCTCCACATGCTGGCCATTAACAGGAAAAAAAGTGGGATGGGGACTTGAACAGAACAGAGTTAAAAAAAGAAATGTTGATGCATAGCAGTAATAATGTAGTGATTTTTGTTTGTTTAATCTTGTCCAGTTCTTGGAGATACCTTGATTTTTGGAGACCGTCTGGACAATCCCTGCAATTTTCTTGGCAAGGTTTTTTGGAAGTGGCTTGCCATTGCCTCCTTCCTTGGACTAAGAGACAGTGACTAGCTCAAGGTTACCCTGTTGGTTTTGTACTCAAGGTAGGACTAGAGCTAATGGTCTTCCAGTTTCTAGACTGATGCCTAAATTACTGCACTAAACTGGCTCTCTGTAATAGTGTGTATAATAGTGTATAGATAATTGTAATAGATAATAGTATATTGAATAGTAATAGTACAGTATAGAACACAGTATAAAAATTGCCATAATGTATTGTAATAGTAAGTATATAGTAATAGTATTGAAATAGCAAGTAAATACAATTTTGAATCACTCAGAAAATATGTTTTTACAAATTAAATATCTCTCCAACGAACATAATCTCCATTTTAAAGAGATATAAAGGAATCACCTGTACAGGGACCAGTGCTTTTGTCTCTTAAATCACAGTTAATCTAGAATCCATGAGAGGGTCACAATGAGCATCTTTTGCTATATATTAATTACCTGAAACACAATGGAGCTTTCTTTAGAAGGTGCTGAAGTGTCAATAACATGGATTCTATCAATAAATTTAAACCAAGTTAAAAATCACTGCTTCCATATGGTCTCTTCTGTAGAGATGTGTAATACAGAGGAACATGAAATTAAAATGTTGATTTAGTTAAAATCCATATAGTTCCCATTTTACAAAAAGATGTATCATTTTTTGGACATATGGTAACTACAATAAGCACCTAATCTCTTTGATTCTTAGTTGTTAACTAACTCATAATTTTATCAGAATCACTTGACAATGAACTTAATTCAATATAAATAAGTTTTAATTCATTCTTACTTAATCTTTATATGATTATATATTTCTTTTAAGAACACTAGATTTTATCTTTAATGTACACCTGGCTGAATATGATCACCTCTATATTAACTATTTTTTTCTCCATCTTACAGCCCAGATCAGGTGAGCTAATTAATTTCTTTAGGCTTTAAAAAGTGATAATCAGCACCTTGAATTGCATTGAGAAGCTTACTAGGAGCCAGTGCAATTAGCAAACTAGAAGTGAGTATATTGAGGCATGCCCATAATTACCATGCCTCTATATTCTGGTCCACTTGCAGCTTCCAGATTACATTCTGCTCTTCATGGAAAGCCCCATGTAGAGCACATTGTGATAGTCTAACCGACATGACTGAGTGACCATGAGCAGTCCTTCCAGGTGCAGGTAAAGGTATATTTGATAGAATTGTACAAAAGTCCTCTTGGCCATGATTGTCACTGCTCTTCAAGCAGCAACTGTGAATCAAAGAGAACTCCCAATTGCACAGAATAAGAAAGCGCACCACACACTTAGGCAAAAGACGGAAGTATTCCAGTTCTGGAATAAGGAGACCCACAATTATTTAGATTTGTCAAGATTGCATCAAAACCTTTTATTTCAAAAAAAAAAAAGCCAAATCACAATAGCCTTCAGACACTGGAACAGAATGTTTGCAACGTTGCTTGGATGTGATGATGGGAGAGACATAGTGGTAGGTTGCTCCCGGTTCAGACCAGTTTGCAAGAATCAGTGATAAAACCGATGGGAGGCTCCGCCCCCCGCCCCGGATGTTATCATAGGCGATCTGCACATGCGCAGAAGCGAGTGTGCACGCATGATCTGTTGCGAACCTATAGTAAAGGTAAGTAGAACCCACCCCTGGAAAGACCCAATTGAAAATCATTAACATACTGATAATACTGCACCCTATGCTTCTCATGTGGGTACAACAAGTATAATTGTATAATATCTATTTAATTAAAGTTTGGGATTAACTTGTTGGAATAAACTTTGTGGTTTGAATTTATATCAAACTCTGGGTGGAAATCAATCTGAGCATTTCTACACCAATGTGAGCCAATTATCCCTTGACTATATTAACTCAACCTGTTAAGTATTAGACTTCTAAAATTCATAAGTATTAATGATTGTGTTGCAAATAGATTCTTCGGTTTGGTTGGTTTTGGTTTGGATGTGGGTTTTAGTATTTTAAAAGCCCACTTTCTAGAGTTGGTTTATCTATGTGACCTTCATCTGAAGGTCGAACAAGATGATGCTCTACCTTGTTGTTTAGTTTTCCTCCTGTGAACAAGCATTCTGTATTTCCCCGAGGAACAATGTTTTGCTATTCACTAATTCAGTGTTTGTACCTATTTTAGACAAATAACTAGTGCAAAATCCGAGAGTCGATTGGATTTCAAATTACAAGTGACCCAATTGATTTAAATAACTGTGCCCCAATAGAAGAGTTTATGTTTACAATTTTTGGTTAAGTGTAGAACTATTAATTTTATCTGTTTTTGTCTGAGTTTCATAAAAATTGTTTATGTTCTAAATAGGAAAATCAAATGTGAAGCATTAGGAGTGTAAGTCAAAGGCACACTTCTCCATTTTTGAGCCTGGAATTGTTTAGTACTAGGAAATGATACATATTAAAAATAACACAGACTTCTAATTTTTTTTTGTATATATTGTAAATTTTATCCAATATTTTTTTCATAATACACATATTTATTTTAACTAGTTAAAAGAATATGATTAATCAAAATGTTTAAGTAGGCTGGCAACCACAAAATCCATGTAGCCATGAATTATGACTAATTGTGCTATTTGGTAAAAATACCTTTTACTTCTTCTCTAGACTGGAAGTTATTTGGTAGGTTGCTAAGTATCAATTTGGAAGTCTCTTATCTGCTGACAGCTGCACTTTCTATCTGTCAAGGAATAGTACTTGCTTAAAGAAGAAAAATGATGGTTTGTCTTCTAAAAAACTATCAATTGGTATAGAAAATAGTTTTTGTAAATCCATTTCTAAGTACAAGTATTGCTTGCTATCTTGTGTACCTTTGCTGAATTGGGAAAAGTGGCTGTAATTTTATCTGACTCTGGTAAAATTGTCATTTCTTCAAAATGTGTATCAATCTGCTATGTATTTCCAAGGGCAATTTCTCTCTTTTAAAGTGCAGAGATCACCTGGCACAAAAGAATCTGAACTCTAATAGGGGTTGTATCGTGCATCATGTAGAATATTTATTACTTTTCCTCTAATGATTTGGATTTTTCTCATTCTCTATTTATCTGGACTTAAAAAAGAGGACACATGATTTATTTTGACTAGATTTTAGAAAGCTATATTTACTACTCTGTGTGGGACACACGGCATCATACAAAGTATTCCTGTATGCTATATTTAATTTAGGAACATTTAAAGAGATGGAAAGAGAATTATGTGTCACTTCTCTACACATTTCTGATAAATAATGCATAACAAGATTTAAACCAGTGGCATGTAGACTTCTTTGATCTCAGGGCAGCATTTTCCCCTTGAATCATATGTCAAGGCCCACATTCCCAAGAAATGGTAGAGTGAGGATACAAATTAAATTTGATTTAATAGCATTTAATTATATGTTATCTCCCAGAGATTATAATACCTTTCAATCAGTGGCCAAGTGCTAGAAGTAGAGTTCTTACAATGTTCTGAAAGGGGAAGTGAAGGAGTCCAAAGAGGAAGAAAATGCAATCTGTAATGTTTGTAAAATATTTTCATTTATATACGGTTTTTTCAATTTAATAATGACTTTTTGCATTTCTGTAATGATTGTTTTTATATCTTTGTTGTTTTATTGATTGTGGTATACTACCCAGAATTATTTTTTCAGTTATGGGCAACCATATAAATAGCAAATAGAATAATTGGCTGAAAATTGAAAATTTGCAATAATTTACAATCTAAGTAATCTATCAAAAACACCATATATTATTATTTTGAATCCATAATCTCGCACTGTAATTTTTCAGTGCGCTGCGTCTACACTCCATGCTAGGTAACATTCCTCACTTCTGACAAACAACTGGATGAAATAACTTGACTCTTTTTCTCTGTCAGCTCTCTGTGCTAGCCACGCCACTGTCCTATAATTCCTCAGTCTTTCACTCAGTTGCTGACAGACTGGGTTGAAATTTTTTCTCTCTGTGCTAATTTGGTTGTTGGTTAGGTAGTGCGTTAGATTTTTTCTTTATTTTTGAGTTTTCTTTTTTCGGTGGGAGAGCTGAAGGATTTTTTTGTGTTACTTTTTTCGTTGCCTTTCTCCTGCCCTTAGCGCTTGCCGACAGTCTGCTGAGTGGTTGGTGACATGTCTGGGGTGTCCCAGGCCGTCCCAGGCCTCTGCGTTTTTGTGCGCCTCAGCCGCTGGATTCCGACTCTTCGGGGCGGATCCGGCTTTACTTACAGCTGACGGCGGTTTTTTCATCAAGCAGGGATTCCTCCACCGCCCTTTCACTTGTCAGGCTCTCCCTTGAGAGCGGCTTGGAGCGTGGGCCGATCTCCGGACGGCCGCTTCCTTCGGCTGAGCGCAGGTGGCAGCTGTCCCATTGGGATTCCGTGGGCGGCTCTGCAGGGGTTGCGGCGCTCTGGGGGGCTTCCCTTTGCCCAGGGGTCGCCGATTGCGGTGCCTTGCTGTTTGGGGTGGCTACCCTGCTCCATCCTTGGCTTCTGTGAGTCGCACCCTCCATTTTGTCTTCTGTAGTCATTACGGCCGCCATTTTGATTTCCCCTGGCAACCCCCTCTGCGGCAGAATCCTTATCGGCCCAATTTCGGCCTTTTCTGTTGGGTCGTTTTGGGCGCCTTGCTGGACTTTGTATATAGTTGCTCTTTCCTATACTTCGGTGGACTGTTTGTTTATTTTTTAAAAAAAGGTTAAGAAAAGGGAGTAGAGCTACATTCAGGAGGGGATGGTTTCAGGAGCTGTTGTTACTTGTTTAAAAAAAATTGCATTTTATATCTATATCCAATTTTTCTTTCATATCCTTCTTTGGACAAGTTCCTAGTTTGGTTTTCTCAATATGGCCGACTCGTGCCTCTCCTCTGATCTCGAGCAGAAGGTTAGCCCTCCTAGGCAACCTAAAACATCGAAAGAACAAGCAGGCAAGCGGGCTGCTCAGTCCAGTCACACGGCCCCTAGACATAAGTCATCGTCCATAGGGGATAGAGATGCCCTTCGACGGCATAGGGCATTCGAGCGACAGTTCGATAAGGCCCGACTCGCCATAGCTGCTTTGCTGGGCTCGACCTCCCAGCCACTCTGTTTGGCGTCGGACAACCCAGGGCCATTACTGGTGGAGTGTTGCCTCCAATGCCGCTCCAGCATTCTAAGGCCATTTCTCTCTCTCTTTTTTTTATTGAAAAAGTTCTACAAATACAAATTTCCCCCCCCCACTTCCCCTAACCCCCCCACTTCCTCCCCCCCCACGACTTCCCCAAGGTGAAATCCAAATCATACCATATCATATACTGCCCTCCTATAACTCTAACCCCTGTCTACACTATAAATTTATACATCTTAACATTCAACTGAAAGTATCTGGTATTTTCTTGTTTGGTATTTGTTCTGCACATAATCTATCCATTTCTTCCATTCCAACATGTAAGTTTCTTGGGTCCGGTCTTTTAAATATGCTGATATTTTTGTCATTTCTGCAAAATTGGCCACCTTCGAAGTCCATTCTTCTATAGTAGGCATAAAGTCTTTTTTCCAATATTGGCCAATCAATAATCTAGCTGCTGTAATCATATATAATATCATTTTTATCTCTGTCACTGAGGAATCCTTAACTATGCCCAATAAAAACAATTGAGGAGAAAATTGCAGTTTTTTCTTCAAAACATTTTGCATAACCCACCATATTTTAATCCAAAAAGCCTTCATTTTTTTGCAAGTCCACCATATATGATAGTATGTAGCATCTAAGCAGTCACATCTCCAACATTTTGCCTGAACATTAGGATACATGCACGATAATTTCTTGGGATCTAGATGCCACCTATAAAACAATTTATAAAAATTTTCCCTCAGGTTCTGTGACTTTGTGAATTTAACATTCTAGACCCATATTTTTTCCCATGTTTCCATCATAACTGGTTCTGCAAAATTTTGCGCCCACTTTATCATGCAATCTTTAACCAATTCATTTTCAGAGTCTCTTTCTAGCAAAACATTATAAACCCTCTTAATATGAATTTGGCCTTTATCTTTTATCTGTCTTACCAAGTCCTCTTCATGCAACATTAAACCAGTTTTTTGATCTTCCCTCCATCTCAATTGAAGTTGATTATACTGTAACCAAGTTAAAATAATCCCTTCTTCCAACAGTGTATTTAATGTCTTTAATAGTAATCTACCCCCATCATTGAAAAGTACCTCTTTGTATAAAATTCCCCCAGGTGACTTTATATTTATATTCCGTGTAATATGACCAAGATCCAACCACAACGATATTTTGTAATCCAATTTAAGATGGTGCTTCTTCCATACTCTTATCAAAGAGTTTCTAAGTATATGGCTCTTAAATACTTTATCAACTTTATTTTCATAAAATAGATATGCATGTCAGCCATGTGCCAAGTCACGGCCTTCTATATTCAGTATTCCAGTTTTGTCATTCCAAACCAGTCACTCCTTGCGTCAACGCTGCTGCTTCATAGTACAGTTGTAGGTTTGGAACTTTAAGGCAACCCCTTTCACGAACATCTTGCATAATTTTCAGTTTAACTCTTGGCTTTTTCTCATTCCAAACAAATTTATTCACTCCTTTTTGCCATTCAATAAGATGTTTATCATTTTTAAGCACCGGAATCATTTGAAACAAAAATAAGAATCTAGGTAGAACGTTCATCTTAACTGCTACTATTCTTCCAACTAAAGAGAGTTGCAGTTTTTTCCAAGTTTCCATGTCTCTTTGTACCTTTTGCCATAACACCTCATAATTATTTTTGAAAAGTTTTGTATTTGAAGCTGCAACTTGAACTCCTAGATATTTCACCTTTGCTACTATTTCAAAGCCTGCCTTCCTTTCAATTTCTTTCTTTTGAGCTTCTGTCACATTTTTACCTATCATCTTGGTTTTTTTCTGATTCAGTCTGAATCCTGATATGCCATATTCTTCTATAATGTCTTTCATCTGGATTACTGATTCCATAGGCCATGTTAGGGTAACAACCAGATCATCTGCAAATGCCCTTGTTCTGTAATCCTCTTGCCTTATAACTATACCATTCAAAATACTCGAGTCCCGTATTTTGTTCAACAAGACTTCTAAAGTTAAGATAAACAACAGTGGGGATAGTGGGCAACCTTGTCTTGTCCGTTTTTCTATACTAAAGTTTGTAGTTAGACTTCCATTAATGATAATCTGTGCTGTTTGATCTTGGTAGATTGCTGTAATCGCTTGCACAAACTGATCCCCAAAGCCCATCTTTGTTAAAGTCTTTAATAGAAAGTTCCAATTAACTCGATCAAAGGCCTTCTCCGCATCCAAAAACACCAGCACTGCAGGGATCTGTTACTCTTCTCAAAATATTCCAATAAATCTATAATTTGCCTCACGTTATCCTTCATATAGCTGCCTTCTATAAATCCTGCTTGATCATGATGAATCACCTCTTGCATAACTGGCATTAACCTGTTGGCTAATACTTTTGCAAAAATTTTATAATCTGTGTTCAGGAGAGATATTGGTCTAAAATTTTCCGGTTTTGTACAACCTGTTTCTTCTTTTGGTATCAATGATACAAAGGCTGCTTTTCATGAAGGGGGTATTTTATCCCCTTTTTGTATACTACAAAATAAGTCTCTAAGATGTTCAATCATTTCTGCTTGTAAGGTTTTGTAATACACCGCCGTTAAACCATCCGTCCCTGGAGCTTTAGCTGTTTTCAATTGTTTAATTGCAATAATAATCTCCTTGACTGTTATTAGCTGATTCATTCTTTCCTTTTGCTCCTTGGCAATTTTCGTAACTCTCCCTTCTTCTGGGTATTTATCTATAAGTTCATTCTGTATATCATCTTTGGCATATAATTTTGTATAGTAATCTAAAAAAGCTTCTTTAATTAGACTGTTGAAAAACTTCCTTCCCTCCATACTCGATTATACCAATAACTCGAGAATTCTTCTGTTTCCTCGATGTATAAGCCAACCAGGTTTGTTAGCATTACAAAATGTGTTATGTTTTGCAAATTGTAGCTTAGTTGCTGTTTGTTCCGCTATAAGCATTTGAAATTGCTCTTTCAAAAGTTTTATAATTTCTTGTAATTTTTTGTTTCTCGGATTCTTTATAAGTAATTATTCCTTTTTCTTTATCCTTCCATTTCTAATCTTTTTCTTTGCTTATTCAGTTTGTGTTTAGAGTTCATATGAATTAGTACCCCCCACATATAGGCCTTACTCGCATCCCAAACAATTTCAATAGGGGTACCCTTATTCAGATTCATTTCAAAAAATTATTTCATTTGTTTTTCGTATCTAAACAGATTTTCATTTACTTTCCATGATCTTCTCTCATTCTTTCCCATTTCTATTTCTATCCATACTGGACTATGATCAGTTATAGTCCTCGGGAATATCTTTGTTTTCTTTGTTTTAGAAAGTAGATCAGCTGTAACTAGAATAAAATCAATCCTAGAGAAGGACCGGTGTCTATCTGAGAAGAAAGTAAAGTCCAATTCTTTGGGTTTTGCTCTCTCCATATATCTTTCAGTTCCAAATCTTCTTTCATATCAAAAAATATCTTTGGTAGTTTGGCACGTATTGATGACTTTGCCAGACTCTTCTTATCTTTTTTAATGTCTATTACTCCATTCCAATCTCCCATAAGCAAAATAGATCTATAGTCCCATTGCAATATTTTGGAATATAATAACTTATAAAAGTTTTCTTGTTGTTGATTGGGAGCATAAATTCCAATCACCAAAGTTGGACTATTTTGTGTATTTAGTTCAATTGCCAAATATCTTCCACAATCATCTGCCTCTATAATTTTGGCTGACATTCTTTTATTTACATAAATCACAACACCATTCTTTTTCTCTAAGTCTGATGCTATAAATTGTACACCTAATTTAGAATTTGTCAAATATTTTTGGTCTTATAATCTAATATGAGTTTCTTGCAAACAAATAACATCATTATTAAATTGTTTCAAATAATGAAATATTTTCCTTCTTTTCTGTGGTGAATTTAGTCCATTCACGTTCCAGGATAAAAGTTTAATTGTCATTTGTGGTCTCTTGAAGCGTTAAGAGCATTTGCTGAAGTTGCTGTTCCAAAGTGGTAGTCTTCGGCCTGGCTCCTCCCATAGCTTCAGATTTCTGTGATTTACTATTGACTCCATTCTTTGTAGTGGCAAAGACCTCTGCTGCTGTTGTTTCTCTTGAAGTTGCTTAAAAGCTGCTCTGGTTATACGTTGATCTTTTGGTTCATGCAATTTCAGCTTGAGGTCCAATGCTACCTGTCTTGTATTCTTAGGTGATCCACTTGTACCTTCCAGAGGGAAATCTACCAATGGTTCATCCAGAAACCCCCCTCCTGTTGCTCCTTGAATTTCTGCCACCTCTGCATATGTTTGCTTCCGCTGTTCTTCACTCTTGTTCAAATTCCTTCTCTTTATCACCCTCCTCTACACATAACAATGAGGATGTGCGTGGAGATGCTGTACCAGTTTTTAGAATATTGAAATAAAATTCTTCAGCTTTTGAAACAGTGTTTAATCAATATCTCTCTCCTTGATACCTCAATATTATGCCAACTGGAGCATCCCATCTAAATTGAATTTGCTGTTTCTTCAATTCACCAGGAATCCAAAATCCTTTCTATCTCTTAACATCTTTGGTGGCAGCTCTTTGTAGATCCCAATCTCCTTTCCATCCACTTGGACAGTAGAAACAAAAGACTTTTGCAAGATATCATTTCTTATTCTTCTATCTGTAAAATAAATCACCACATCTCTAGGCAGTTGTCTTTGCTTTGCCACCCGAAAATTCACTCTGTAAGCCTTATCAATCTTACTTAGAACATCTTCAGGGTTAATCTTTAACATCACAGCCAGGGCCTCAGCACAAACTGTTCTCAGATCCTCTCTGTTATTTTCTTTTATTCCTCTCAGTCTTACAGCAAACTCCATAAATCTAAATTACATCATAGTCAGTTCGTTTTCAATTCTTTGAGTTTTATTATCCACATTAGTAATTTTATTATCAGTTTCCCTCATTTTAGATTCCAGTTCTGAGCTGAGTTCTCCCACTTTTTGTCAATCTGAACAACCACTTTTGATAAGCCGGTCACTACTGTCAGTATATCTTGTTTCATTTTGTCATACTTTTCTTGAACTACCTCTTTAATCTCCTGTTGAGAGTTTTCAAATTTTTGATCCATAGTTTCAGTTTGATTCTTCAGAGCCACAGCAATAAATTCCTTCAGATCTTTAAATCCAGTCTCCTGTTCTTGGCTCTGAGTCTGCAAGCTTGATGACTGCACTTTTTGTTGGTGAGTAGGAGAACCCCCACCTGCACCTTTAGGAGCTGACTTTGTCTGTTTTGAAGCCATACTGCTATGCAATCTTATTCTTTCTAGAAAGGAAGTTTTCCCCCGCTTTCCACCACCACAAAATCTTTTCAAAAACTTCCCCAGCTTTAATCCAGTCTCTAAGGGAGAAGGAACAGATGAAAGTCTCTTTAAAAAACGTTTTCCTTTTCTTCTGACAAGTACTGTTCCTTTAATTGTTTTGTAACACGTTAGAACGCAAAGGCATAATCATTTTCATTTTCAGCTTTCTTCTCTCTGCTGAAGCCAGACGCCATTTTAAACTCACTTTCACTCTTTCTCCAGTCTTAAGTATAATAACAGGGCTAGTACAAATACTTGCAGTTTTTAGTTTGCAGTCCAGATTTCACCCTGTTTCTTTTTAAAAGCTTGCTTAAACTTTGCTGCTTGAGTTGGTTGTGTTGTCTAGCTCTGCAATATGCAGAGTTGTCTCGGAGTCTTAAGCCTCGGCAAGCTATTTAGGGAGCCTCTCCTGCTTCCTCCCCAGAACTAATCCAGGGGTTTCGCAGGTCCTCTACCTGCACTCACCGGCTCTGCTCTTGTTTATTTCACAAACGAGAGCTTTTCAAGCTGCCTCTCAGCTGCGGGGGCGGCTTTTTTAGGGGCGGCGGGGCTGGCGGGCATAAAATACCATCTGCGACGACAGCGCACCAACCGGAAGTCCTAAGGCCATTTCTCAATCTATGCCTGATGTGTCCACGGCTAGCCTTGAAGCGGCTCAGCTTCAACCTCGTCCTCGCCCGGAGGCTACCTTCACCCCAACAGCTACAGGGCTCCGCGTGACAGACCCCCGCCAGCGCCCCCTCAATTTGACTTTCAGTCCATGCTGAACACGGCTCTATCCACCATTCTCGCTGCCCGCATGCAGCAGGTGTCGCACGCTCCTCCTCCTCCGGTTCCAGTAGAGTTGCACCAGGAATCCGACTACTCCGACGAATCAGACCAGGTTGACGACTATCCTGAGGACCTGGAGTTCTCCGAAGATGAGGGCCTAGCGCCGGACGTGCCTGCGGTTACCAGCCTCTTTCGGCCCGTCCTATTCAAATCTTTGCTTCACAAAACTCATTTGACCACAAACCTGAGTTCTGTGGAGGCTCAACCATCGCCAGTCCAACCTGGAGGGGGACCTCACGATGCCTTGTTCAAGTTGTCCAAACCTGAGAAAGATTTTGTGCCGTGTCTGCAACTTTTCTCCGATGTCTTACAATCACCATGGGGTCAGCTTGGTTCCTTGACCACCCCTAGTAATCTGGACAAGAAGTTGTATTGCACCAGAGTTGGACTCCTTGTTGGAATTGCCGGTCATTGATCCTCCCATTGCGTCACTGGCCTCCTCATCATTGGCTTCCTCTGATCCACTAGATGGCCTCAAAGCGGAGGACAGGAGGGTGGAATTGGCTCTCCGCAAAGTGCACCATGCGGTCGGCTGGGCGGTCAGAACGGTGACCGCTACCTCATTCTTTAATTGTGCAGCTCTGATATGGCTGAGACAGCTGCAGGAAAGGCTTCCCCTGGAGGAAACCAGAATGCAGCAGGACGTCAACAAAATTATAGCGGCTATGGAGTATTCGGCGGATGCCTCACTAAATACGGTGAAATTTGCTTCCCGGGGTATCGCCTCTTCGATTGCAACCCGTCGGCTTCTTTGGCTGAAGCTTTCGAAAGCCGATTCAAAAACTAAATGGAAGTTGGCTTCAGCGCCATACAAGTCTCCAAACTTGTTCGGTGCAGCTTTAGATCCACTCCTTGTTGAAGACAAGGATAAACGCAAAGTACTTCCGTCTTCGATTCGTAAAAAGAACGGCGTTATACCCTATATTTTCAGAGGCAGTCCTTTCCTCCTCTGGTCAAGGAGGTTCCACCCCTTACCGCCAGTCCTTTCAGTACTCCGATAGATTTTTCGACCGCCAACAATTTCGTGACGGGCAGATCCCAGCAACAATCAAAGCATCCCTTCCACGGCTCTGGGTCCCGATCTTTTCGCCGTGGGAAATGACTCGCCGTCAATAGATCCCGTGGACGGTCGTTTGCAGGCATTTCACCGCCAGTGGGATCTCTCAACTTCAGACGCCTGGGCAAGGAAGATGGTTTCTCAAGGTCTCTCAGTAGAATTCACCGGAGCTCCCCCAAGTTGATTTGTTTCAACTCCGTCTCCTCACTCGTCCCACCTCAGGCGTCTCTTGACAGCGGAAATTCGTCATCTCCGGGACATCAAGGTGGTCGAGCTGGTTCCCAGGGATCAATGGAGGGCCGGGTTCTACTCAACCCTCTTCCTCGTACCCAAGTCATCCAGGGGAGTACGGGCGATTCTCAATTTAAAGCACTTGAATCGGTCGGTCAGGTACCGCTGTTTCAAGATACATTCGCTGCAATCAATTCTCTCCTTCGTGCAGAGAGGTGACCTGCTGCAGTCGGTGGACCTGCGGGAAGTCTACCTTCATGTCCCGGTCCACCCCAGCCATCAGAGGTTCCTGAGATTCGAGTATGGGGGAAAGGATTACCAATATTGTGCTATGCACTTTGGGCTTTCGTCAGCGCCCAGAACATTCACCAAACTGGTGGATGTCATAGTCGCTACCCTCAGATCGATCCCTGTGCGTTTACTGTGCTACCTGGATGACATCTTGATCCTGTCGTCCTCCCAGGCACAGTCTCTTCGGGACAGGGACCTAGTGCTCGAGTGTTTTCGTCAGCACGGCTTCTCCACCAATCTGGATAAGAGCAACTTAGTCCCAGCTACATCAATTCTGCATTTGGGAGCTGTGATCGACTCCATCAAGGGCGAGGTCCTCTTGTCTCCAGCATCAGAGACTTAGTAGCCCTGGTGCTTCTCCGGCAGTCGGTTCCTTTGCTGACGCTTTCGCAACTCCTGGGGAAACTAGTTGCTTGTTTTCGAATTGTTTCCTGGGCCAGACGACACTCCAGACCATTACAGTGGCTGCTCCTTCCTTATCAAAGGAAGAGTTGCGCCCACACGACGAGGAAGATCTTCGTGCCTCCTTAGCTCCGCCTCTCTCTTCGGTGGTGGCAGTCTCCAGCAATCCTACGAGGCTGTCAGTTCCTGGACCTCGAGTACATCACTTTGACAACGGACGCCAGCCTTCATGGTTGGGGCACCCACCTGGGTGTTCAGGTGGCTCAGGGCTTGTGGTCCCAGCGGAAAGGGCTTCCAGCATCAACCTGCTTGAGTTGAGGGCAATCCGCCTCACGCTGATTCCCTTCAGATCGGCCATCCAGGGATGTTATGTGCTGGTCCGCACGGACAACATTGCGGCCAAGGCCCATGTAAATCGGGAGGGAGGCGAGAGATCTCGCCTCCTGATGATCGAATCGGAACGTCTGTTCAGCTGGGCAGAACAGCACCTTCTGTCGATCCGATCGGATCACATCTCTGGACCACAATCAGAGGGCAGATTGGTTGAGCAAAGAAGTGATAGACCCATTGGAGTGGCAGTTGCACCCTTGCCTGTTCCGGGAGTTGGCCCTATGCTTCGGGGAACCGATCATCGACTTATTTGCCAGCCCACTCAATGCACAACTGCCTCGGTTTCTGATCCACTACTGGACCCTCGGGCAGAGGGCTCGGATGCTCTACGGTCTCGTTGGCCACGGGGCCTTCTGTACACTTTCCCCCCGTTGACTCTGATCCCTCAGGTCATCAGGAAGATGGTCGCCGAGAAGGCAATTCTCTTGTTGGTGGCTCCGTACTGGCCTCGTTGCCCCTGGTTCTCCGATCTCCATCGCAGACCCGTGGAGGATTCCCACCCATCAGATCATCCTATGCCAAGGAGCCATTTGCCACCCCGAGCCTCAATGCTCCAATTGGCCATGTGGTTTTTGAATGCCTCATCCTCAAGAAGAATTGTATCTCAGACAATGTAATTGGCATGATCCAGGCGGCCCGTCGGCCTTCCATGACTCGAATCTATGAGACATCGTGGAAATCCTTTTGGTCTTGGTGTTCCAATCAACATGTGGACCTGACTTCGGCTGCAATCCAAGACATTTTGAATTTTCTACAAGCCAGTCTGGAGAAAGGACTGGCTCCTGCCACCAGTGCTCTGGAGTCGGAGTCGAGGAGTCAGAGTCGGAGGAAATTTTGGGTACCTGGAGTCAGAGTCGGAGTCGGAGTCGGAAGTACAAAAAACTAAGGAGTCGGAGTCGGAGTCGGAGCCGGAGCCAGAAGCGCAAAAAACTGAGGAGCCGGAGCCAGAGTCGGAGTCGAGGAGTCGGAATCGGAGGAAATATTGGGTACCTGGAGTCGGAAGTACAAAAAACTGAGGAGTCGGAGTCAGAACATTTATCTCCTGACTCCACAGCCCTGCCTGCCACTCTCCGTCGCCAGGCTGCGGCGCTTTCGACTGTTTTTTCTTGCCCGCCATATCGTTCCCTGACCCAACATCCTTGGGTGAGCGACTTTTTGCATGGCGCTAACAATTTATCTCCACCTACTGTGCATCATTATCCCTCTTGGGATCTCCCGCTTGTGTTGAGGGCTCTCACGGCCCCTCCATTTGAGCCTTTAGCTTCCATATCATTGAAGTTCCTTTCGTTTAAGGTGGCTTTCCTTTTGGCTGTCACCTTGGCCCGTAGAGTCTCCGAGCTCTTAGCCTTGTCCATCAGGAAGGACTTCTGTATCTTTCACACCAATACAGTGGTACTTCGCCTGGATCCTTCCTTCACACCCAAAGTGAACTCGCATTTTCACCGGTCGCAGGAGATTATACTTCCTGATTTTTGCCTGAGCCCTAAACACCATAAGGAGGTTCTTGGTCATACCTTGGATGTGCGCAGAGCCCTACGTCGATATATTCGTCGCACTGCCTCTTTCCGTAAAACTGAAGCTTTGTTAGTCTCCTTTCACCCAGCGTCCATGGGCCAGAAGATCTCTGCAGCCACAGTAGGTCGCTGGATCAAAGCTTGTATTTCTTCTGCTTATGAACTTCACGCAAGGTCACTGCCTGGTAGGATCCTGCCTCACTCAACACGCAGTGCAGCTACTACGGCAGCATGGTCGATGCAAGCTTTGGTCCTGGACATCCGTAGGGCTGCCACATGGACATCTTTGTCTCCATTTATTCGACATTATAATATTGATATGTACGCTTCGGCAGAGGCGTCATTTGGACGGAGGGTCCTGCAGAGTGCATATCGGACACTTCTTTGGATGGGCAGTCAGTTTCCCGTCCCTAATGTTTCAGCTTGGGTATGTCCCAGCATGGAGTGTAGACGCAGCGCACTGGAAAACGGATGTTGTCTTACCTGAACGTCCCTTTTCAGGGCGCTGCGGATATACTCCATACCCTCCCTTATTATTTTTGGACTGCCTTCTCGTGTTCTTGTTGTTGCAGGTGTTTTCTGCGTTCTTGTGTTTGGACTTGGAGTTTATGCCTAATATCTAAGCTGTGCCTTTGTTCAAGACTGAGGAATTATGGGACAGTGGGCACAGAGAGCACAGAGAGCTGACAGAGAAAAAAAGTCGAGTTATTTCACCCAGTTGTTTGTCAGAAGTTAGGAATGTTACCCAGCATGGAGTGTATCCGCAGCGCCCTGAAAAGGGACGTTCAGGTAAGACAACGTCCGTTTTAAAATGTAGAATATATACAACATCTATCAGCAAATGAAGAATGTTGCTAGATTTTAGGTTCACATTGTTGTATTTGTCCTCAGTATCTAAAAATGGTGGCCTCCTCTGTTTAAAGAAGTTTAGAATTCTGTTTCATTGAGCAAAACTTACTTTAGACCAGGGATTTCCAACCTTGGCAAGTTTAATAATTGTGGGAATTGAAGTTCAGAAGTCTTAAAATTGCCCAGGTTGGAGACTTCTGCTTTAGACTGATGAAGTGGCTGTTTTAGATAGCAGACACTGAAAGCAGGAGGAACTGCAAGGTGTTAGAATTCAGAGCTCTGTAGAAATCATAAGAGAGGTGACTTTGAGAAATGTGACCCTACCACCAATGCTCAAAAAAATAAAAAAAATAATCAAGTACAAGTATAACATACAGAAACTGGCTGAATTTTTTTAATTGCATAGGCATTGACAAATTGCTTAAACAAATAAAAATACAAAAAGTAAGATAATAAATATTGTTAGTATATGTTTTATTTCTTCTATTGTTTTTTGATTGATCTCTTAACCATTTTCCTTAAAGCTGTATTATTCCAAATGTTTGCATTTGCATTTATCTTTATTTACTGAAAAACATGTAGTTTTGGGATGCCGTAATCATTACAGTTAGTCCTCGACTTATGACTATAACTAAGCCTAAAATTTCTGTTCTTAAGTAAGACATTTGTTAAGTGAGTTTTGCCCCACTTTATGACATTTCTTGCCACAGTTGTTAAGTGAATTACTACAATTGGTAAGGTAGTAACCCAGCTGTTAAGTGAATCTAGTTTCCCCATTGACTTTGCTTGTGAGAAGGTTGCAAAAGGTATTCGCATGACCTTGGGATACAGCAACGGTCATAAATATGAATCACTTGCCAAGCATCTGAATTTTGATCACATGATCATGGGGATGCTGCAAAGGTCGTAACTGTGAAAAATGATCATAAGTCACATTTTTCAGTGCTGTTGTAACTTTGAATGGTCACTAAATGAACACTTGTAAGTTGAGGACTACTTGTACCATTGATCCAAATTTTAAATTCTTCTGAATTCATTTTATTTAAAATTTGTGTAAGAAAGGCCACTCCAAATTGTCAAAATAATTTTCTGCATCTAGGAATATTACTGCCATTTTTTTTTGTTATGGCTGATTTTACTGCATTTATCATAAAACTTCTGTTTTCATTCATCTTCTTCTTGAGAATGTAATCTCAGCAATAGTAGATCATCCAAATTCAGTTACATGTATTATTAATGACTAAAAATTATGCAATATTATTTCCCAATTTCATGGATGTCTGTTTAATTCTTTATCTGAAGCCACCAGGAATGTACCTATTGAAAATCCTTGCATTAAGAACATGATTTCATGGCTGAATTACTTATTTCCACTGGAGTGTTTGTAACAAACTATATAAAAAAGAATATAGTCTATAAATACTATAACCTAGATTTCATTTGGAATAAAGTATAAAGTGCATCATATTTTCTTCTGTTTCCATCTGTACTTCTATTAACAAAGACCCACTGCAGCTTGCATTTATGGATATTCTTTTACATCAATGAAAAGTGGGTAAAGTTTATATCTTATGCAGCCCAATCCCATTAAGTTCAATACAATTTATATATTGGTCATTATTTTAGTTTTAGTAACTTCATAGACATTTCCATATAAATAATTATACATTATCAGCTTGCAGGGTTGGCTGAATTTCATTATATAATGTGCATGCATATATGAACACAAATATATATATATTGATTCATCAACAGTAGTAGAAGTTTAAACGTGTCCTTTGCATTTAGTAGAATCTTAATCCTTGTAAATTTTAAATTAGTTTGTGCAACATAAAACTCAACTCAGGAGGTTCTCTGTGTTTTAAGCAAATTAATCTCAAATCCTGTAAAATGCAATTTGTATGCAGCAACAGTGACATCTGGTGGTTCTTTGTACCCACTACAATTCTGCAGGATACACGAAATATATTAACCCATTATAGAAATTCTGTTGGCAATTCTGTATGAGGACCGTACACCAGTTCAAAAGCAGTTTTTGATCTCTTTGCTCCCAAAACGTGTCCACTGATTTTGACAGCCAAGCCAATTTATTCAGTTGCAATGCAACCCAAATAAAAGTTCCAGATTTGCAGTCATGTAGCTCTGGAAAGCTTACAGGCAGTTCATTTGCTCACTGAAGAGAAGTGCAATCCCACTCTTTTTGCTGGCTCCTTGGAGATGCTTAATTGGGTTCCTTAAAGGGGTTAGCATAAAAGCAGAAATAGAACTCCGAGGACTTGATCTAATGGGGTTGGAGTTAAGTGACATGTGGAGGACACAGATTCCCAACTCAATATTAAATGAGGGCTATTAAAGTATTTTCACTATTGATAGGTAGAATATAGACAGACTTGATGGATATGTTAATTTCAGTTAATACAATAATGTCTTTGGTCCTGTATAAAAAAGCATCCAAAATCATTGAAATGAATATAATATTTTCTTTAGGAAAAACTCTACATGATGCAAAATAAAGAATTTCTATTTCAATAGTCAAACTGAAACAGCTGCTTGTATAACCTGAAAAATAGTTGTATGAATTATCTTTGGGGACACAGCACTGAACTACATTAACATTTATCTATTTCATAAAATATATCAACCAAGGTTTTTAATTAATTAGTGTATCAAAAAAAATAAAGGAAAGAAAGGAAAAACATGCAGATAAGCAGAAGTCTAACTGCCCCCACAATATATAAACAGTATGTTGTTCTGTTTGTAGCAAGGCAGATCTTGCAAGCAGAGTGAAAAGGGACAAAGTCTAGGAAGTGGCATGAAACTTAGTTTCTGGTTTTCTAGTGAAGAAGTGGTGTTACTGGCTACCATAAATGTTTGTCATTACTTAAAAGATAACAAGTCACTGCAGCCTTCTCTATACTAATATTCTCCAAATGAGGTGGTCATTCTCATAATGTTGAAGTAGCATGAGCAGATGAATCACCACACTCAAATGTGACATAAATTAGAGCCAAACTAAAATCACATCACAGTGATATTTGAAATCTATAGAATAAACTCTGTTATTGTTGTTTTTTAATTACGATTTATATGCCGCCCTTCTCTGGAGACTCAGGGCGGCTTACAATGCGTTAAGCAATAGCCTTCATACTTTTGTATATTTTATACAAAGTCAGCTTATTGCCCCCACAAATTGAGTCTTCAATTTACCTACCTTAGAAAGGATGGAAGGCTGAGTCAACCTTGAGCCTGGTGAGATTCGAACTTGTAATAATTGCAGGTTAATAACAGGTTTTTAGTCTGTTGAGCTATCCAGGCTCTTTCAGAGTTTGTTTCCTGAGCTGCTACTGAGCACATAGGCAGGACCTCCACCAACTGCGTTGTTTTTTCAGTTTTGTTCTGCTACTCGTTCCATATTAGCAATGGAATATTAGCAATGGAAAATGTTTTTTTCAGTTTTGTTCACTAATCATAAGTGTGCATCATGAGTTAGTTTGTATCCTTACACTGAAGTGCTTAATTTCCCAAATACATTGTTACTTCATGCCATAGCTGGTATTGAAAGATGTGCATTGACTTTGCAATGCTTCATACTGCAAAGATTAATATATTGTGCAAATAATGGAAATGTCAAAGAAAGTGTATCTAGTGGTCATTGATATAAATAGAATATCAATAAAATATTCTTGTATCAAAATGACGGACAGTGGGCTCATTATCAGAAGGGTGGAATTCTCTAAAGATATTAACCTTAATTTTTTTTTAAAAAGATGCATAATACCAGTAATTTTAATATAGCAAAGATATATGTATGTATGTATGTATATGTGTGTGTATATATATATATATATGTATATATATATGTGTGTGTGTGTGTGTGTGTGTATATATATATATTCCAACATCTATCATATCCTCATTGGTGTGATGTCCATTATTGCTGAAAAGATGGAGCAAAAGCAGATATCAGGATTTATCTGCTGTGTACCATGTTCCATGTAGTGGAAGTAAAATTACAATCTGGAAGATATGGCTGTCATAAAAGTGGATATTTTGTTGAGTTCCACAGCCATGAATGCAATTGGCTATTCAACTTGCATTAGTTAATAGAATTTTGTCTTCCAATTCTCTGAAGAGTTTTCCCCCCTCAACTTCTTTACTGACTTCTCACAGAAAAGGAGCAATTGCTTCAAAGATATTTGAAAGGAAAGCATATATTAAGCTACATATAGGACCCAAAAGATCATTAGTTGACTTTGCTTTGTTTCTAGTGCAAAAATGTGGAATTAAGGGCCCATGGGAATACTGTAGGCCTGAGTTCATCAAAACTCATTCCGGTTAGGAGCTCCCTTGGCGTTTGAGCTCAAGCAATTAGTATTATGAGCTTTGATTAAACTGGTTCACTGCTGCATTCATCATTAACCATTCAGGGTAAATAATTACAAACTTTTTCAATAGCCTATAACTCCCTTATTACATTTTATATTATTAGAAAAGTTCACAAGATAACTTAAAGCTATTCTATTTGGGTTGCAAAAACTGGATAACCATGTTACATTTGCTGCCACCTCATGGTTGTCTACATTTTTACAGGTTAGGGCCATAGATAAGCCCTCCTCTTCCCCTTCCCTCTAAATGAAATATGTCTTACTCTAGACGGCACCAAAGGCAAATAGAAAACCAAGAGCTTTCTGAATTATATCTTATCACTTTATCTCCAGAGTTACCTATGTTTCCTGAACAACTTTTCTTCCATGTAGTTGGCCACAAATATACATCTTCAAAGTGATTTGGCAAAACCCCTCCCCAGGAAAGTTTGTTTTAATTTGTTTTAAAATAAATGTCATTAGATAATAAACATAATCTAAGTGCAAAAGGCAATAGAAATTTTCCTTACAGAGGAAGTAATCATGTGCAATCACAAAAAATGACCAAAACATTAGATTTTTAAAATGTATGTATTATTTTACATCCATACAATAATTTTCCTTGTATTACTCTTGCATCTCTTCCTGGCTGGGTTTGGTTAGTTTTTTTGCAATTAAGTCAAAGATGAATATTTTTTGCCAGTACTTTACTGTTTCTGAATTTGCTTCTGAAACATTTTGGTGGTTTATTTATTGATAGTTTTCAACTTATGACCATAATTAAACCCAAAATTCCATTCAAAGTTCTGTATATGTATATCAATGTCATCAAGATCCATCTATGATCAATATTCAGAATATAGCTTACAATATTAAATATTTTACTTTGTTTAGTGGTTAAGTCACCAGGCTATAAACCAAGAAACTGTGAGTTCTAGTCCTGCCTTAGGTATGAAATCCAGCTAGGAGACTTTGGGCATCACTTCACAGGGTTGTTGTGAAGAAAATAGGAGAAGGAAAGCACATTGAGTATATTCACTCCCTTAAGTTATTTGTAAACATAATAAAAGCAGGATAAAAAAAAAACTTTAAAAGGAAGTGTGGCTAGCATGAAGAACTCTGAATCATTTATTCATCTGATCGTCTTGGCAGTTTTGTTAAGATAACATTTTAGGATGAGCCAATAAAAAAGCATTATACAATATTCTGGACTTTAGATAACAATCCTATATACAGTACTATATAAGTATGTTCCATAATATTTTTACAGAAGCTTTCTAAAATCCCAGATCATTTATTATGTGTAAGGATGGCTGAAAAATTAAAACTTGGTTTTACAAAATAAGATGATAATTGCTATATTTTGGAGTGTCATACCCAATTTTCCAAAAAAAAAAAAAAAAGGCCAGTGGTTTAGTTGTGTTAAAACTTAGACTCATTTTAACAAGATTGTTCTTCAAATGTTGAAAAAGTATATAAGAACATACTTGAGATCATTGTAACAGCCAAGACAATATAGTAGTCAAATGGCAATATCTCTTTTAAAAACGCATTGCATTTCCCTCTGAATGAAAGTGATTGGAAGAGCATCATTCACCAAGTTCTGATTAAAGATAGATGTGGCAGGGAATAGCAAAAAGAAAATTTCATCTCAAGATAGAATCATTGGTAGGTTCAGCTTGACTATTACAGAATTGATTAATCAATGCCTACTCTGGCTCTTTTTCATGCAATTTCCATAATTTTAGAATAGATGAACAATATATGAATTTTAGAATATATGATAGAACACAATTCATAACATTATTTCCTTCAATCCCACTGGTATGCCTTGATTATTTTTATAGTATTTTTACAACAATTAAGGACAAATTCACAGATTTAGTTCAGATGGGCTCCCATAAATTGAACTATTTTTTCCCCAAACTAGGAAATATCTTAAATCTAAACAAAATCTAATAAAAGCTCCCAATTGGGGAAAAATACATTTTATAAGCCCTATCTGGTAGCCCCACCTGGTAGACCAGATCAGAAAATCAACTCCACAAATAAAAGCTAAAACTTAGTTTGCTGAGAATGACTATAAAAACAATCTTGCAAATGTAAGATGGGTTGTTCTACCTCCTTCCTCCTTTTCTGCTGCTCGTGAATCGGAGAAGTGTCTGGCTGAGTCTTCAAAATATTTTTTGTCTATTATAGACTGAATATGTTTGTTCTCTTATAACCTGTATATCTCCATCAAGATCATCTTCCTTATTTTATACATTTTCCTAGTCATTTACATTTGGTACATTTCATTAATATCTGATCATTAATATCCAAGCAGATGGTGGGAAGATAGAAAGTCACCATATTTTCCCCAGCTTATTATATCTGGACCAGGAAACCAAGACTCTGCTCTGATGCTTCTTCTAACAATTACTCTCAGGTGATTTCATAGTCTAAATAAAATATGCCTAGTTTTTGGCTTGGTTACTTAGAGTTATTTAGGTTTTTCTCCACTACAACCCTCCTCTGAAAAATATAATTCATGTATATGTAGTTTTAATAAATACCTGGAGGAACCTTCACTGTGTTTAGAAGCTTATTTAATTAGGAAAACTATCAAGGACATGAGGATTGTAGGCTACATTGGGAACCTAGAAAGCAATGGCTAAACAGGAAAAATGTATCTGTGTCCTTTTAGTAGCCATGAAAATGTGTCTTTTTAAAAAATACATATTAATATGTATATGTCTATACAGTATTTCTTGGTTGCCAACAATGGAATATACATGCATGGTTAATACAATGCATATTTTAAAAGTTTATTTGATACAGAGGAAAAAGTGGAATGAAAGTTATATCTCAGGTGGGCAGAATAAATTTCTTATTGCCGCCAAAGGTTTGCATTTATAAATTACAACCTCCCTCCATTTTTTTCTGTTATTCATATGTATACATTTTGAATATATATTCATATATATTCAAGCATGCATAAAGTTTGCTTATTTTCATTCCCAAGCCAGAAAGACCAAAATGAAGAAGGGATTTAGTTTTCTGGGCCACAAGAAATATCCCTGAAGAGCAGCAAGCCCCATATTTGATGGCTACTAAAATTCTTGGTAATTCAGTTGTGTTGAACGCCATCAGTTTGTTCAAATGTTTCCTATATCGTATCATTTTACATTTTGCATATCCATTTGACTAATGTATTGTTATGAATATTTTTCTATAAAAAATAAAATATATTAAACTTGGAGCTTTTGTTATTCCATATTATTTAGCTCTAAAAGATCAAAATTTATTTTTGTCTCCCTGCATTTAAATAATATATCCTTAATGTCTACTTAACCTTCTGTTAACCTGTTCCATTAAAATTCTTCTGACACACTGTAGTGATGCTCATAATCTCTAGTTCATTATCTTAATTAGATCTGTCCTATATTGTCCCACTCTTCATTCTCATTAGTTTAAAGGTGATCAGCCTTCAAAAGGCGGGTGGACAGAATTCACTATTGTGGCCATCTAGCATTCACCTTCTTTTGAATCTTTCAGGTGTAATAATGATGCCACTACCTGGTAGATTTAATTAAAAGTTGCTTTCAAATGATGTGAAGAGTCATTTTGGAAAATGAAGACAAAATTAATTCATGGATGTAAAATGCCTACACTATAATGGATCTGAACTGAACTGGGTTCCTTATTAAAATGTAAATGACACATTAAAAGTGGCATGAAAATTAATGTCCCTGATCCAAGAAGCACTTTTAAAAACCTTGCCTAGACCAAGAATATTTATTCAAGTAGGAATACTAACAATAGTGTCTAAGTATTATTGTTTCAGAATTCGATTTTAAAAAGTCCTTCCTTCAAAGAACTTAACAGATTCTATTTTAAATAAATCTCGATGTACCATCACTTAACTATTGGAACATTTTAGTTTGTATCTCCAGCACCAACTTTTCATACAACACACTCATTCTTGCCAGATGAGAACAGGACCCTTTAATTTACTACAGCTACAGTCTTCTTTCCACCTATACAAGTTCATTTTCATAGCATTGCAAACAAGAAAATTTGAACACACTATGGAAAGTGGGTCTCTCTCTCTCTCTCTCTCTCTCTCTCTCCCTCCCTCCCTCCCTCTCTCTCTCTCTCTCTCTCTCTCTCTCTCTCTCCCCCCCCCTCATTTTGAAAGAAGCTTCCTTTGGAAAACTTTCTGCAAATACCAGTATTAGTCATGAAGTGTTTTGTTGATGTTTATCAGCTTTAACTTATAAGTCACCTTGGAAAAATCTGGTTTTGAAGGCTAGCTTATTATATTTTTAAAAAATAAATATTATCATTGTTGTCAGTATTCTCAACCTTATCAACTTTAAGATGTGTGGTTCAGAAACACTATTGTACTGTAGAAAAAACACTATCTGGTCCAAATTACCCTTCTAAAAATATTGATTTAGAATAGGTAATTTTCAACAAACTGGTGTAGTGCCATCCCTGAAAGGGCAGCTGAAGTCTGGATCCGTCTATCCTTTTCTCCAGGCAACTGGGGCTTCCCCCCACTCTCTCAGTCTTGTTATCTACTGGGTATCACTCACCTTGCGTCTCAACATCTGTCTCCCTCTCTTTGTCTTTGCTCATTCTGCTTGCTCGGCTCCCTTCAGCCATTATCTGGCTCATCTGGATCCCCTTTGGCCACTTGCCTACTCATTCTACTCACTCAGTTTGCCTCTGTTGTCCTCTGGCCCATCTGGTGTCCTTCTCACCACTCACCTCCTCGCTCCACTCACTGGAAGTTTCTCCCCCCCCCCCGACAAACTGGGGCATCCAATTGTACTTGTAGAACCCAGTGGGCAAATGGAAGCAGTCTTTTCTTGATCAGCTAGATGCACGAGGATCTGATGGTAACCACTTCTCAGATCCAACAGACTGAACCACTTTGTCCCCCTCCCCCAATAAACAATGCAAAGTGTCCTCAATCCATGAAGTAGCGTACAGAACTGGAATGGCCTTCTGGTTGAGAGCGCAATAATCTGCACATTCTCAGGAATCCATTCTGTTTCTGTGCCACAACTATAGGAGAGGCATAGGGGCTGTGAGACTCTTGGATAACTCCTGTCCTCTTTAACTCTGCCAGATGCTCTCTGAAGTCATCCAAGTCATCTAAGGGAATCTGCCAAGACCTCCCTCCTAATGCCCTATCTTTTTGTAATCAAATTTGATGCTGGGCACTCATAGAGCATCCCATGTCGAACTCATTTTTGAAGAATAAATGCCATCACCTCAAAAATTGATCTCTAGCCTGTTCTACCCATTCTGGAGTAAACAGAATATTTTTGGGTAGAATCGTTCTATTGGGATCAACTTCTCATTCCCTTTCCCTTCCCCTGATGATACAACAGGGATAGCAGGACTTCGATCTAATAACATCCAGTCCTTCAACCTCATCAGGAGATCAGTAGCATTTTGGACCCCAACCAAATTTTTCTGTTGGATATGCTGCAATGCCTATATGGAAACAACCTCAGAGATTATGTGCACTCCAATATCTCCTCTTGGGGGGGTCAGTTTTGAAGACATCCCTCAGGCTATTTCCTGTTCAACCTGAGGGATGCTCACAGACATCCTACCTCCCTTGATTGCAATGCCTTCCTCACTTCCAGAGTTTCCCCACTCCTTCTGCAGGGGGCCTGTTGCTCTTACACCATGCATGGGCACACTGCCCATAGTGCCTAGTGCATGCCCCCTGACTCTGGGTTACTTGCTGGGACAAGAGGTATGAGCAGTCACCTGACTAGATTGGTATTCGTCCCCACAATCAGGACCTCCAGGTTGCTCTTGGAGGAGCAAGTACATACAATGGCCAAGGTGTCAACAGGTTTAGAATGCCCCACAACCAGGGGGCTAAACATTAACTGAATGAGAAGGTAACCACTGTAAGGAAACCTCTCAGTTCCAGTGCCTCAAATCTTCAAATTGTTCAGCTTCTGTAGGTGCAAGTGTTTTCAGGTGCCTGTCATAGAAGTGCCTGTACAATAAAGTCACTTGGACTTCTGAGTCCAGGAAAGCCCTTGTGCCTTTGATTTGCACTGGCACTAGGAGGACAGGACCTATTAGTTTGCTGAGGACTCTGCCAGCCAGGGCCAGTGCACCTGGTTTAGTAATTCATGCTTAGACATTCTTTTTGGCTTATGAAGGGTTGTTGCTTGACTTTAGATGCTCTTTTTGGCTTATGGTACCTGTTGCGATGTCTTGTTGCTTAACTTTCACTAGTCTCTCCTGGGTAGAGACCTGAAACAGAAAAAAGTATTCCCATTGATTCTGTGGCAAAGCTTTGATGAAGCTTTACTTGCCAGTTTTGATACCCAATTCTGTCATTTGCCATTCTTAAAAGCTAAAGCTAGTTGGTGTAGGTGGGCACCCAGTTGGCTCCTTCACTGGGGCCCTGGGAGTTTCCACTTGGCTCTGACTTCTTGGTCTGGGCGGCCTCATTCAAGTACGTCTATAATTGCCTTCATCCCCACAATTATAGCAAATCACAGAACTCAATAAATTCTCAGCTGGAGCAGTGGAAGGTGCCCCTCCTTTAACTGATATTGTCACATCACCACTTGAGAGTGTGGTAACCTTTCTGATAACAAGGTCATCACCTTTATCAGTTGGGATATTTGTGTCTCTAAGTGGTAAATTTAGCATCTACACACTCACTATCACAGCGCTTGCCCGAATTGGTTGCAGCTCCTTGGCATCTTCCATCTCCTCTTCTCTCACCATCCTTATGATTGTACCCAGACCAAGCCCATGTATAGAGCACCTCACAAGATCTTCTGTTTCTAGTCTGATCTACCTCTGTGGACTCAATTCCCTTCCTTGACACAATTTGACATGTGCCTGATATACCCAGAAAATAATTAACTCTTTTGTTGGTACGTGTGCTCAGGCTGGTAAATCAGGTAAGAAGTTGTCTTCGTTGGTCAAACACTTCCTGCAATATGATGAGGTAGTCATAAGCCATACATGACTCCTGATTAAACTTCACATTTTTAATGGCTTCTGCAGTGGGACTTTTCAGGCTCTCTGTGATCCTCTGTTTCTTCTGTGTCTCTGGGACAACCCATTCCTCTACTGCCTGCATGACATCTTCCATCTAAGTTTCATGCTCCTCCCCTATGGGCACAGGCTGCATTGCCAGTATCAGTTTCCTGATATTGGCAATGCAGAACAATCCCCAAATGATTGTTGCTTGCACACGGTCACAAGATTTTCCATAGCCTTGAGAAGCCTTGTCCGTGGTGTTCCTTATGTGGCAGGGTTGTGTGCTTCTTCCTTGAGGGCCAATGTAATGTCCAAGAGCATGGATTGGTCATGACCCCCTAATTTACTAGTTCATGAGTCACTGGTCTGTGTTTTGGGTGGACCAACCGTGTCCTCATGTCCTCATGTCCTCTGTTAACTGGAGATTTTTGCCTTCAAAGCAAACTGGGACCTTTTGCCTTTATACTAACAATGCATAAAAATGGGAGGTGTCTCAGTCCACTTTCATGTCCACAATAAATACCCTCTGATCTGGAGATAGGGCCCTCATCACTTGCAGAACCTGCTCTTCTGTTCAGGCATCTGCTTAATTCTACCTGGATATTTTGTTCCTACTTATTAATGGTGATGGGATTTATTTTATCTACTTAGCTTATGTCTCTGAAGTGATCATCTCTCCTGCAAAAAAGGGCTAGAAGTAATTATGGATAAGTCCCCACTTGTAGCATTACCCCAATAGAGCCACTAAAGTCTAATGAAAAATTTCTCTTTCTCCAGGAGATTGAGGTTTCCCCCCACACCCTCAATCCTATCCTTTGCATGTATGACTCACCTGGCTTATCAACATCTCTCTCCTTCTCCCTCCATCTCTTGGGTCATTGTCTCATCTCTGGTCACTTGCTTGCTCTGCTCCACTTACTCAACTCTCCATCTCTCTCATCTTTTCTCCTTTGTTATTCTGTCTTTTTGCCCCCTTTTTCCTGGTCCTGTCCTATTCCAGACCTCTACTCCCCCCACATCTCTTCTGCTTTAATTTCAGCCATTATTTCCTTGCTTGCTTTATCTTTCTCTGCCGATCATCCCAGCAGCTCTTCCTGCACCATTCTTCTTCTCCATGGTAGAAGAAGTTTTCTCTCTACTTTTTCACTCTACTTTTCACTTTCGCTATCCACAGCTCACATATCATTCTTTCTTTCTCCCGTTTTCTCTCTCTCCTCTTCCTCTCCTTTCCTCTTTTGTTCTCTCTTTCCCCTTCTTTGTTTTCTCCCTCCTTCCCCTATTTCTCATCAAATTCCTGTCCTTTTAAACTTCTCTCTGTCCTTACCACACCTTCCTCTCAAATTTCTGAATGAGCTCTCCAGCTGCTGGCCATCCCAGAATGCTCATATTTGACTGCTGGCAGACCTCTGGGATTGGCTACACTGGTGACTCCAGTGTAATAGATTATTATTTCCATAATACTCCCATAATCCTCCAGTCAAAACAAGTCTACTTGCTAGGCCCTATAGGATGGAAATCTAACATTTTTCAAGGGCATAAATATAAAAAGTTAGTCCTTGCATTATAGAAAACTGCCTATTTAGGGCAAACACATTCTGAAAGAGATTTTTCTCCCAAGCTACAGATTCTCTGAAAAGATGTATAATATTATAGCAGTTGTTCCCAAAGAGGATTTTACACTGAATTTTCATATTCTGATTACATGTTTCCACAGAGACCAGATTGCCCATTATCTTACAGATAATGGTATCTAATTTAATAAAACAGAATAAGAAAGACAATTGTGATTGTGCTCTTTGGTCTGCTCTCTCTTTAACAGATACACATTGGTTTCTTTTTTGAATCTGAAATTGGTGGAGTTTGATTCTATTTACCAAATGGCAATATTAAGAGAGCTCACTATTTTTTTTAAAAAAACAACAATACCTTTTTTCCCCTAATATAAAACCTGTAAAAAAGCCAGGTTCTGCAGCTAGGTGGTGATGTTTCTTCTTAGCAATTATGAATAAAATATAAGATTAGATTCTTTGGGAATATTGTTTCTTTTTAGTGCTTCCTACTCCGTGCAGGGTCAAACAATAGGAGGCATTTTAAGGGTGCAATGATTGTCTAATTGGAACAAATTCTTTGCCACAGATTATAGTATCTTCCTACATATGGCAACTCAAGATTTTAGAAGCACTGTCCAGATTTTGGTGTAGGAATATGACGGAGAAAAATACTTCAACGAGGAAGTTTTCTTCCTGAGCCACATTTGAGGTATAAAAATGTTAATTCCTTCAATTTCTCAGGGTTCTATAATTTGGCTCTGGATTAAGGGAGAAATTTCTCTCTCAGTACTATTTCTCTAATAAAGCCATTCTAAAATAATAAATGATACCTAATATTATACCTGCATGTTTTGATCTGCAGGAAGAATAGCATCTTTAATTAAGGAATTGATGAAAGAGTTCAGAATTAACCATCTTCTTGCAGCATTATTTCCCAACCTAAATCATTCTACTAGAGCAATGTGTAGCAAATGAACCTGATATTTGTTACAAGAAGACAGCAAAACCACCCAGCAGCCACATCTGGAAGTCATCATTTTAATATTTTATAATATTTTTGCTTGACACCATACTGAAAAATATTATGCGAAGTTACCATGGTGGTCAATGGCTAGTGCAGATTAGAGGATGCCCTCTGTTGTTCTGTTAAAATAGGTATTTATGGGCTTAAAAAGGTAGTGTTTTGCTTTAGGCATCTGAAATAATATCTCAATGATTTTTGCATGGAACCTCAGAGATCAAAAGAATTCTAATACAATAGGATCAGTTTGGGGGAGGTGTTTTTCTCTGTGTGTGGGTGAGAGAGCGGGGAGAGAGAGAGAATGTCTATGTGATTTTGATTATTTCAGTTTTCTTTTTATGTCAAGTCATGTGATCCTTATCCTATAGGGGGCCCTCCAGATCTGTCAAGGCTGCAGCTTTCAGTATTCCATAGTCCAGTGATGGCAAACCTTTTCGGCACCAAGTACCCAAACCGGAAAGCGCATGCACACATGCACATGCACTGTAGCCCTGTAAATCCGAAGACCAGCTGGTGATGGCGCCCACGCCCACAGTGATGGCTCTATGTCAGAGGTGGGTTTCCGCAGGTTCTGACCAGTTCTGGACAACTGGTAGTGGAAATTTTGAGTAGTTCAGAGAACTGGTAGTAAAAATTCTGACTAGCTCCACCCCCATCTATTCTCTGTCTCCCAAGTCCCAGCTGATCAGGAGGAAATGGGGATTTTGGAGTAACCTTCCCCTGGAGTGGGGAGGGAATGGAGATTTTACAGTATCCTTCCCCTGCCATGCCCACCAAGCCATGCCCACAGAACTGGTAGTAAAAATTTTTGAAACCCACCATTGCTCTGCATGCCACCTCTGGCAAGTGTGCCATAGGGTCACCATCACGACCATAGTCCAACACAACTAGACATTGTCAGATCTCTGTCATTTCTCTCTGTAAATATATAACTGGTTATAATAAGGGGAGATAGGAAAGAGGTAAGAGCAGCAGATGATTGAACCAATCCACCAGTTCTTTTGCCCAGGATTTGCAGAGTGTGGAGTGGAGGATCAGTAAAGTCAAGCAAGCAGCCTGATTGAGAAAATTGAAGCCCTACCCCTTTAAAATATACCTTGCACATTAAAAGGGACGGATGTTGATTGGAGGGCCATAGCTGCCATCTTGACTTTTCTGACCCCCACCCTGCAGATGTCTCAGCTGAAAGAAATATATAAGAGTTATATCTTTTAAGACTATAAAAGAAAAAACACAGTATACTCACTGAAACACGTTCTTCAAGGATAGAAAAGGAGAAAATTTGCTAGTTGTGCAAGGAAAATATTAAGATGGATAGAATGAACGCTAAATGCTTGTCCCCAAAGAATAATGAAAATGGCTTGCATTCATAATATTTCCTGTCTTCAGGTCTCATTATAGTCATTTTCCCAATGAATGCATGCACGATATACCATTTCCTTTTTTTCATCACTATCTTTGTCATGGAAAAGAAGCTATCAGAATCCTAATGACTTAGTTATTTAAGCCATTTCTGTATTCTTTATATTTTGAACAACCTCTCTGTTTCACTTCTCCACAGGTTATTAATGCTAAGAGTGGGAATTGCTATCAAATTGCCAAACAATGAAAAGGCCAAAGTATCAAAAATTGCTATTATCTCTGCAACAAAGATTATATGACATGTGTGAAGAAAAAGCCAGAATGAATTCAGCATATGTCTCCTGAAGGCAAATGATATTAACAAATATTATAAAAAGCAGTGGCAGTAAACAGAAAATATTTCAAGGTGTTCCGTTCCTTCTCTGCAGATGAGGTTTGACATTCGAATTCTCTGAGGGTCTGATTTCCCTGAACAATGGGGAAGTTTCAGGGAAGCACCTATTTCATTTGGGGGTTTTTTGAGAAGGAAAGTTGGCTGGAAACATCCTTTCTGCAATATCTGAATATATTTATTAATATACATTACATGTATGATAGAAAGGAACAGCTTAACAGTCAACAATGGCAATATTTACTGTCCAGATCACTAATCCTCAGAAATGGGTCCTTTTATTCATCTCCAGTAGCTAAACAGATGTCCCTGCCTTCCCTCAATCTGTGCATTTCATTCCCTTATCACACTGGTTTCTGTAACCTTCCTCTTTTTTGTGCTGCTAAAGAATTTGCTTATAGAGTATTGTTTTTTGTGGAGAGAATTATACAAAGATCATCCAATAAGGATGCCTGTAGAGAGGTAAAAAAAGTAAACATGGTAATTACAATTGCACGATCAAAGCCCTGCTATTTTTTAACATGAGCTACATATTTAAGAGGTGTGAGCATCACTCTGTTGTACCACCATACTCCTCTTCCCCATGGGCAATGCTTTTTTTACTTTTCACGGGGGTCATTACCCATTTCTTAATCACTGTGAAACACTGACTTCTAATTTTGTTATTGGACTTCGGGTATTTAGTCTACTGATACGATGGTCATATATCCTACTTTGTTAAAATGGAATCTACTGCAAGCAGTTCTGTTGGAAAAATCTCCTAGGCCAAGCTCAGGATTAAAATCAAGATCATAAAAATTGCCCAACTTCAACTAGCACTCAGACAATCGGCTGCTACAGCTCTCAAATGGAAATGTTCTACATTTCTATTTAACTAGAGTAAGTTTCACAACGTTCATCTGTTTTTATAAATGAACCTATTCACATTTTATGTAAATATGGCTGATCAACAGTAAACATTCTTTAATCTCTTATATTCAATGATCCCCCCCATCCCTCCAATGTTCATTAGTATACAGCATACAAACTTGGGTTTGATTTTGGTAAGCTTTTAGCATTTCTGACATCTCCCCCTCCATTGTATGCCCTTTTAAATTACCTACTGCAGGAAATAGTCAATCCCTTGTTGATGTGATTGGTTTGGGCTATATTTAGTTGACAACTAACAAATCTCACTGTTCAATTGTTTTACATGGAGAGATGGGGTTTTCATTTGATCTAGTTATTTAAATAACTGCTTTGAGATGAAGAATCTAGGATAGAGGGGACCACTGAAAATCCAAGGGCACCATGTGGAAGGAACCTTGGGATTTCCAGAGAAAATTGTTCCCTAATTGCTAATTTGCATATGACAGAAAGAAAAAAGTAGTAATTATTAACTAGAGAGTTATATTGATTATATTTAATGACATTGAACTTTAGGTTTGGTCCTGGCCACACCCTCTCTTTTTTAAAAGTGTAACCATGTAAGTTGAGTCTATAGTCATTTGCCAAAAAAAAGTTGTGCAGGTTTTTGATTGAAGGCTAGCTAATTTTCAGAAAGTAGGTGAGTCACTCAGATACAGGAGTGTGCGTACTGCCCATAAAACAGGAAGGATTTAATAATAGAGAAATGTGTGCCAGAGTGACAGGTAGTCAGATTTCATTGTTTAATTTTTTGGGTTTTTTTTTTCTGTGCACATTCTTAGCGCATTCTGCTTAAGGAAAGTAAATGTAGCAAATAATAGTTATAATGGCTGTTGTTGTTATTATCATCACTGCGCAGTGCTTTGTATGTAAAATGAAGGTGTTTCAGAATACACTTGGTGCACACATAAGCACCTCTTGGCAACTCCTTAAACCCCATACATCTTTGCTGAGACTGCACTGCAACTGCAAAAACAACAACAATCCAAAGCACAATCTTGATAATTATTCTTGCAGCTCTGCAAAAAATACATCCACATTCTACATTTTTATAAACTAGTGATTTATTATTATGTGCCATCAGGTCAGTGTTGGCTCTCAGTGACCAGAGAAGTAGGCCTTCTGAAAGATCACCTGTCCTTAGTCTGTCTTTTCAGGTTTTCCTATAGTCCACCAAGTACTGGCGTAATTAAGCCCGTGAAACTTGCTGCTAGTTGTTTTCTTCTGTTTCCTTCCATCTTTCCTGGCATTATAGGCTTAAAAATCTTTGTATAATCTATCTGAAATAGGATGATTTGATGATTTTGTATTATCCCTTTGTTTGTTTCCTTTGCTATCCATGATATTCTCATAACTTTGAATACCAAAATTCAATACTAACAAGACTCTTTCTTTCTTTAAAGTCCAACTTTTCCTTCTACAAGAAGAATATGTTGCTACCCAATTCTGACCTTTACAAATGTAGATGTATCATGACATCTGAATGTCAGCAGTGAAACCTTGGAAGCCTTCATCACTACCTTACCAAATACTAATCTGTGTTGCATTTCTTGACTGTTGGTTTTTCTTTGTTGATAATTGATCCTACAAGACAGAAGCTATCTACTGTTTACTATCTACTATCTATTTACTACCTACTATTTACTATCTACTATCTATTTACTATCTACTATTTATTATCTACTTCATGATCAATACTAAGATTGTTTTCTATATCTGTTGTTATTAGGGTTTGGTTTGGTTTTATTATATTACTAGCTGAATACCGGTGTTCCACTACGAAACTATGTGATCGGGCTTGATAAATGGACACTTTCAACTTGAAAATTAATGAATAGTTACGATTGGCCTCTCCTCTCCCCTTCTCTCCCACAGAAGTCTATCTTATCCTATCCCCTTTTCTCCCTCAGGCTTTCTGCACAGAGGTCTCTGCTATCCTATCTCCTTCTTTCAGGGGTGGGTTCTAAACTTTTTTACTACCGGTTCTGTGGGCATGGCTTATTTTGTGGGCATGGCTTGGTGGGGGTAATGTGACTGGGTGAGTGTGGCCAACTTTTTTTTTCATTTTTAAAAGCATTTTTTCTACAACCTTAAGAGTTGCAGAAAAAAATGCTTTTAAAAGCCTCTGAGGATAAGGCAACTCAGCTGGGATCGTCAGAGGCTTTTAAAGGCATTATTTTTCCTACAATCTCTTTGGCCGAAAAAAATGCTTTTAGAAGACTCTGACGATCCTAGCTGAGCTGCATGATCATCAGAGGCTTTTTTTTTAAAAAAAAAATGCTTTTAAAAGCATTTTTCGGCCGAAGAGGTTGTAGTAAAATGCTTCTAAAAGTAAAAAGAAAAAAAAGCCTCTGATGAGGTGGGCGGGATCGGTGACTGGGCTGGGGACCAGTTCTGGGGTGTTGCCGGCCAATGTTATTACCAGTTCTCCAAACTACTACAAATTTTTACTACCAGTTCTTGTGAACCGGTGCAAACCAGGAGCAACCCTCCACTGCCTTCTCTCCCTCAGGCTTGCCCCACAGAAACCTCCCCTATCCTATCCCCTTCTATCCTTCAGCCTTGCCCCACAGAAGCCTCTCCTGTCCCCTTCTCTCCCTCACGCTGGCCCCATGGATCCTCTCCTGTCCTCTTCTCTCCCTCAGGCTTGCCCCACAGAGGCCTCTCCTATCTTATGGATATTATGTGATACTTTAGACACATTGCTGTAGATCAACCTTTCCTAATTTATTGGCCACTAACAACATATTTTAGTTAAAATTTACCCTCATTTTCTCTCTCTTGCTTGCCATATTTCTGGAGATATTCCTGAAGTCTTCCAACATGATAATAACTGGAGTTTTGATCTATTTTCATTTTCTAGTTCTGGAACTTCCTGTAAATAGGAAATATCTCCCAAAATTCATTGGATATTGTGATTTGTACTGCACAAAATTTCACCTACATTCCTTGTATCTTGTTTTGAATTTCTTTGATTCAATTACTATTATAAATAGCATTGAGTCACAAAAAAGAGATGAAATAAAATATTTTGTATCCTAAGAGCCCCCTTCTTTCTCTTTGAAATTTTGAAGTTTCAGGTTACACTAGAAGAGCTTGGATCTTAGCTTGATATATCAAGATAGGAATTAAATGCTTACACCCAAGTCATTTTCTCACCTTTTATACTAGCTGCCAAATAAATTAGAAACTCCCTAATTTTTTAAAAAATGTTTTATTAAAATCATAAGAATATTCAGCTTTACTCTTCAACTTCAAACTTAGGCTTAGTATTTTAGCTTGTCATTCCAACTAATAGTCATAACTTTGTGGTTGCTATATAATGAATATTATGATTAGTTATAAAGAATCTGTTTAGTATATTCTAGATCAGGGATGTCAAACTTCTGGTGTCATGTTGTCGTCACATGACACATTGTGACTTTCCCCCCTTCACTAAACTGGGGGTGGGCATGGCGAGCATGTGATGCATCTGGCCTGCGGGCTGCAAGTTTAACACCCCTGTTCTAGGTTAAGAACAAAGAAATCTGAGCTCCAGTCATTCCTTAAACATAAAAGTCAGCTGGGTGACATTGGGCCAGTTACATTCTTTCAGCCCAAGGAATAAAGCAATAGCAAATTACTTTCAAGTATGTTGCTTAGGAAATTGCATAGACTTATTCATGTAGTTGCCAGAAATCAAGTCTGACTTCAAGGCAGAACAAACTGGTAGAGTTGCTGGTATGAATTTATTCATATTCTGGTTTATTATGTAAGGATCTGATTGTCTAAATGGAGTCAATACGGTGCACAATATATGTATCAAAAATGCTAATATTACAACTATACTCTAGAATTCATATTCTCCACATCTTACTGATAATAATCATGCCTTCATCAAATCTGATTGATTATGGAATATCACTGACCAATTTAAAAGAAAAATAAGCGTAGAAACATCTGACTGAGGGAATACTTTTCCTCCAAATACTTTCTTCAATAATAATGTCAAAACTTTCTTTATGCATCCGTGTAAGCACCCTTGAATGAACTGAAATAATTCACAAGATGGAAGTTACGTAATATATAATATGATTATTTATGCAAATATTTTAAAAAACCGGTTTTCAAATATTATGAAGTCTCTGAATGTACCTGTTGGCTGTCTTGCCGCCAGGCTTTAAAGGGCTGCCCTACAGCTGATCAGTGTTAAAAAAAAACAAATGAGTAGACCGGTGCCTGCAAAAATAGAAAAAACAGCCCCTTTCAGCTTCAGCATAGGTTAATTACCACAAGTTGATTACATCGGCCTCCCAACTCTCAGCTGATTTGCTCTCAGCTGTTTTGTGCAGGGGTCTTTTGCTAGGTGCAAACAGTGCTGGAGCAGGGTTTTTTTCCTCTACCTATACTGAAAAAGCAAAACTGAAAGTAAAGCAGGGTCTTTGCTGCAACGTGACAAAATGAGGCAGAGATATTTCTTTTTCTTTTTCCTCACCAAAAAAGGTAGGTGCAAAACTGCAAACATTGGGAAATTTATGGCAAAAGAGAGTTCAAGATTTTAAAACACAAAAGAAAAAAAGCTCTATTTAACTAGGGAATTGTAATAATTGAGATACTATTAATTGTATATTGTGTTGAAAGCAGAAATGGTTAAGTTGTGGTTTGGAGGAATATATGGGGGAAATTATTTGGTTTGTTATTATTGGTAAATATAATTAATTGATTTGTAAGAAATTGGATTGGATGGAAATAATTGGAATATTCTTCTTCTCCTCCCTACTTCCTCTTCCTTTCTCCTTCTCCTCTTCTCTTCTTCCCTCTCTTACCCTCACTCCTACTCTAATTTCCCTTCCCTTCCTTGATCCTTCTCTATTGCTGTATCCTTTTATGCATATGGATTACTCAGAGGGCTGAAAAAGTTATTTTGGACTGGTCCTGGCACTTTTGACCAGTCCTCGAACTTATGACTGTCCTCACATTTTACGTTTTTTGCCCTATCTTATCACCATGGTGAAGAGAAGCAGTTGTGAAATGAGTGACATGGTTGTTAAGAATGCTGCACGGGCATAAATGTGAGGATGGTCAAAAGTGTGAGGACCAGTCAGAAATGACTTTTTTCAGCCCTCTGAGTAGTCCCTATACACATAGCCATGGCCACGCGGTCACATGACCAGCAAGCAATGCCCACCCAGTCACATGACCTCCAAGCCATTCCCACAAAATAAGCCATGCCCACAGAACCAGTAGTAAAAAAATTTAGAACCCACCCCTGCTTTTAAGGGTTCAACACAGTGGAAAACACAATGTTTGTGAATTATCAGAATTGATATCTAACCTTTTCTCCCCAAAGACATTTATAACAGTCTCTCTTCAAATATTTGAATTTTAATTTGGGACTTTCTTCAGCCAACTTTGATCTGTAACTGATATAAAATCTGTCCCCTACTCCAAGTTCCTCCACCAGTCAGCTAATTCTTTCAACTTCATACTATTTTTTCTTCTTTTCCAAATGCAGTAATGGATTGTGAGAAAGAAACACGTGTGCTCATTCTGACTCCTTTTCAATGGATTAAAAATAGAAGCAAAAGACCAAGTTTAAATAAGTGCCTTCTTTAATCAAGTGTCCTGTGTGCCAAAATAGAAAGACTGAAGAGCTTGTTTTCATGGAAATGTTCAAGAAATGATTTTGGAAACAATGTAGGCAGAGTGATGAGATTATTAATGAGTTAGTTGCCCACAGCTGGGTCTGAAAAACAGGCTCATTTTCCATTTAAAGATGACTCCCCCCCCCCAATATGCTTGTCTGAGAAGGCTTCTTTTGGAAGAAATCAAATTTTCGTTTTGTGGATTTTTCATTTATTTCTATGATGTTCTCCCTAACTTGGATCAATGCAGCAGTTGTACACACGCGCGCGCACACACACACACACACACACACACAGAGAGAGAGAGAGAGAGAGAGAGAGAGAAATATATATAAACATGTAAACATGGACAGACACACAGACACACACACACACACACACACACACATACATATAGTTTATATAATATTCCTCTTCCTCATTTCTAACAGTGACAATCCTGGCAGGAAGCAGAACTTCTGTACAACATATTCTAGCAAAATGGATATCAACACAACTTTATGAAAAAGTGCCTGACCACTCAACCCAATACAGAAAAACTCAACCCTAAAAAGAATAATATAGACATACATCAAGAACATCTCGGAAACCACCAACAGACAACCAACCGCATGGAATCAGGGTAGCACATGAGCTTGTTACAGCAAAAAGATAGAGACCAGGCCAAGCTCTTCAATGCAAGAAAGAGTTTATTGTGCACGGTTCAAACCGCCCTAAGGCAAACAAAAGTCTGAACCCCGAAGGGTTCCTCAGAACTAGTATTTATATCATTTCAACTGCATATACATATCAGAGTACTTTACTTCTAACACGTAGAAACTAACCTTCATCAATTTGCAAGGATCAAAGAGGAAAGGAAATAATAAACACCCCCTGACACATTCATGTTATCTGGGAAGTGTCTTAAGACAAAACATAAGAAGATTAGGGACAGGAAGACGCCTCTAGGGCAATAAAGGAAGCAACAATTGTTATCTGGACATGTACATGACATTTGGGGTGCAATAAACAGTAAATCACAGGATGCATTTGTTTTGGGTCAAGACACCCTTTACAGATAAGTACCTTTGTCAAATACCTTGGTCAATCCAGCAACCTTTTATGGCTCGAGAGGAAAGTTACCCAGGGCCAAAATGTTAAGTCCCTAATATTTGAGGTTCAGTCCAATATCAGAATTTGTGCTGCCTTAAGCTAACTAGAGTCTTTTTAAACATCCTAAGTAAACCAAAAAACCTAGCAGCCCGAGGAAAAAAAAATAGGCATCATCTACAATATAATGACTGCAACAACCACTACATTGTATAAACAGGCAGAAGACTGGCACAACACATCTATGAACAGCAACTAACAGTCAGAAGACATGACGAAAACTCTTTAATTTCACAATGTATGAATAGACTCAACCATAGTTTCAACTGGGAAACTGGGACCATCATTGACCAAGCCAAGTCCAAAAATGCTAGGGAATTTCTAGAAGCTTGGCAAAAAGCTTCTAGAAACTCTGATAAATTACTCATCAATAAATACATAGAGAGAAACAATATTTATACACTATATGAAAGAGACAATCAGTAAGACCCCCCCCCAAAAAAAGGGGGAACAAAAAGACCAAATCACCTCCCCACCAGCAATTAATATCCAGATAAGCATAGATTAACTCCAAGATTGACATCAGACCAACAATGAAGTAAACAATGTGCCAATCCAGAAACTTTCAAACAAGCCAACAGTAAATAGCCCAAATACAGAACCTCTAAGACCACATTCACTAACACTGACAGGGCAAGCCACTATGATAAAAATTGAGAGCAAATTCCACTCCTTACCAGCTCTGACTATGTTACCTGGTTTGTGTAATGAAAACAACCAGGCTCAGAGAGCACCAAGGGACCCCCAAAGCATCCCTGCTTGCCTATCTGTCTAGTGATATTTATTTTATCATTTATTTTATTTTATTATTTATTTTACTGCCTTGATTTTTAAAACTCAGCTGATAATGCTCCCCCTAAAAAGCAAATTACAACTCAAGAGGCAATAAGGCAAGAATTGAATTACAGTGAGCTACTGGCAATTTCTTAACATCAGTTTCTATGCTAAAATGTACAATATCAAACTCCATGTATTTTCCTTTCTTTCTTGGACCACAGGATTTTGACACAGGATAATCCAAGATTTTGTGTGTGTGTGTATGTGTGAGTGTTGACAGCCAAGCTCCTACTATGGACTTCTTCTTTGTTCCAGGCCATACACCCTATTTCTCCTTGGTAACAGTTAGGCTAATGGACTCTTATTATCTCTCTCTTTCTCCCTGGAAATTATGCCAGTGCTCCTTTAGAATTGGCCAAGAACTGTGCTGAATCAATGAGGCAGCTGGCACCCTCCCCAGAGACTGAATGTTTTACCTTTTTGATTCATGCAGTCTGTGCTAGCTAAGATCCATGATGCCATGAGTGATTTCTCTTTGAGGCAGGTGAGAACAAAAGAGCTTTGTAAACCCAATTCAATAGAAGCTGGAGACATGGCGCTCTATTGATTACAAAAACACAACCGCGGTCCAGAAGCATTTTCTCTGTAATTGATTTCTGTGTGAGGTACGGCTGAGAATCCTAACAAAACATTCCATACCTATATTGTCTTACACATATCAATAAGTAGGTGGGATCTCAGCAGTAGCATTTTAATGAAAGGAAGTGTCAAACTTTTATCCGAACAAAATTTGCTCACTGTAGATTATATATGTTGGAAATGATAGAGTTATATTGACTTTTCTCTTATACTTCCTTCCTTCAACTTGTAAGTCACTTTGTACCCATAAAGATAATAAAACTTAATTAAATGCAACTAAATAAACTCACAAACTCAGTATGTAGTAGTGAAAGTATCAAGAATAACAAATGTTAACAGATTAAAAGAAAAAATAACAGCTTCAAGGCATAATTGTTCAGTTACATGTGAATATTAGTACGCTGAGCTTACCAAGTTGAGAAGCCTGACAGAATACAAAATCCTTTGCCTAATGCTAAAAAATGATCTTAAATTCTATAGAGGTAGTCCCGCTAAATTGTTACAGCAAACAAACAACACTATGAATTGTACCTATTAAATGTATTGTGACAGATGCATGAAGTGCTCCTCACAGTAGAAATAGCACACAGCACACAGAGAGTTGTCAGGTCTCTCTACCTGAATCAAATCCAATACTGTTCATAGTGACAGATTCCAGAAAACAGCTATAACAGTCTGCTAGAGCAAAACAAGCTAACAAACACATGAAATATGTCATTATGAAGAGCTCTGGGTTTAACTGCATGATGCAGAAATCCATCAAGGTCAAGATTCCAAAGGCAACTTCCACGGCAGTACAACTAGTTGTCATTTCCCCTTATTCTCTCTTTGTATTATTTGGTACAATGAATCTTAGGATCAAAATCACTACCATTTATTATATTAAAAAAACCCTACAAAAATGATAGGGTATCTCCCAATTATTTATAAAATCATTTCAATTCATGTTTGGATGGTGAGTCACCACATACTAATTTACCTGATTTTTAAAAATCACGTTTATATATATATATATGTGTGTGTTTTCGTAGATTTTCACGGGTAGAGGTATGCAAGTTTTGGTGTATTCGGGTCTTTTCAATGAGGTCTCACTCGTCATCTTCAGGCTGGTGTCTTCAGCTTCATGCTTGTGCGAGGAAAGCATGAACCAGCAAAAAGGGCAGCACCAGGCAACTATAAGCCAATTACCTACTTACCAATAGTTTTCAGATTGATAGCTGGCGTGATAGCTGATGCACTCCAAAAGTAAAAGACAAAGTGATTTTGGAAAACTGTAAGATTGTCTTGGATGTAGCTCGGAGTGATTATAAGAAACCATTTGACTCTCTGCCACATGACTAGATAATCAATTGCCTAAAAATAACAGGAGTCAGTAGAAACATCATAAGCTTTGCACAAAGATCAATAGCACAATGGAAGGCACAGATGCTGGTCAAAGGTGATAGACTGGGAGAGGTTAATATCAAGAGAAGAATCTTTCTAGGAGGTTTACTATCTGTGTAGATCTGTGAGTCTATGGAGATTCTCAATGAGCCAGGTCATGTTATCCCAAAGGTGCTCTTCCAAAAGGCAACTAGAAAATGTTTTGCTTCTCATCCAAGAGAACTGAAGACGCTTCTTGAGAAGCGATCAGAAGTGAAAAATTTTCAAAGAAAAAACAAAGAAAGTCAGTTGTCTTTTTGGAAAAGTGCCTTTGGGAACTATGATTCTACTTCTAACATTATCAAACATTTACCTATCTCAGCTCCTTGAGAAGGAATTGATAGGTAGAGAAAAATGCCAAACCTAGTCTAAACATCTGGCTGATTGTGTGACCAACCATAATAATAATGAAGTTCTGAAAGTAAACAACGTTTCTTTGAACAACTATGTCTGATGAAGTTAAAGTTGATTGAGATCCATGACAATTACTTGATAATAAATGCATTTGTCCTTAAAGTGCTATAAGATTCTTTGGTAGCATGGTATTGTGGCAACAAATGAACATGATGATTTTTTGAGGGGGGGGGGCGATACTAATAAAATACATGTTTTAATTCAAAAGTCATTCTCATTCTCATTTGTCATCAGCAAAATTTTATTATAAAATTTCATGATTGATGCTTGCTACAGAATTTCAGTGAAGATTATTTCCAATTTCCTTTGAATTTTCTTTGAATAATAATGATGGAAGCAGATGTTCCTCATAGATTGGCAATATATATATTTTCTGAATTCCTTTTTACCCAATTTGCCTAGAACAGTATTGGCAGTAGATATTTATTTATGTTCTGTGCTTCAATCTGGAACAACAAGCAATATAATGACTTGTCAACACAGAATTCACAAAAGTCCCAGTAATAATGTTTGCATACAGTTAAAGTGTGAATACTGGAATATAACCCAAGTGCTTACAAAATAAATTCTTCTATTCATGCATCCTAAGACATCTTACCAAACTTTCTAGTTTCACAATTCTCTAGGATACTCACTATATACTGTGAGGGCCAAGGGGGCATGTTTTTCCTCTTTGTCCTACCTACAATCATTGCCTTCAAGTGGAAGTTACCTGTAGTGCTCATTGCCATATTTTATATGGGTTAAGTATTCACTACCCCTCAGAATATAGTTTGTCTTTGAAATTTCAAATGTATATACTTCTACATGTTTGAAAGGCCTAGCACAGTGTTGTCAAACTCAATTTCATTGAGGGCTGCATCAGGGTTGTCTTTGACCTTGGAGGGATGGGTGTGTGGGGTGTGTGTGGGGCATGGCTGGGGTCACAGTGGGCATGCACCTCCACAGACATGGTTTTATACACTTATAAAAATAGAGAGACATACATTTCTGTGATTTTGTTTTGATCTACATATTGGATCTACTTGATCACCCTATGAGAGTGAGAGACCAGATCAAGAAACTGACTCTATAGGAAGACTAGAAGAATAAATTATTGACATAGGCCAGTGTTTCCCAAAGTGTGGTACGCATACCCCCAGGGGTACGGGAAGAGTTTGGTGGGGGTACGCGTTCCACCGGAGTTTAGTGGGGATCATGTGGGAATATCCACTGCACCGTGCTTAGCTGTGCCCACAGAACAAAGAAAGAAATAGGCATGTATCGCAGTTTTTACATGGGAACTGGGGCCATCATACATCGTATCGCAACTCATTATGGTGGGAACTTCTGTGCATCCTTCGTGTAGCTCTGGTTCGGCCATTTTAAAACTGCGGGAACATTAACAGTTAACGTTGAGCCTCAGAGCTGTTTAAAAGCCGGAGAATTGCAGTGTTATCTTACGGTTAGACAGTCTTGTGAGGTGTGACACGGCGTGAATATACTACACTTCGTTATAGAGACAACTTACTTCTTTAATAGTTAGTTCCGGGCGTCTGTTATCGTGCATTATTAAGTTCCATTGATTTTGATTATATATATATATATAATCAATATATTTTGATTTTTATTAAAGCATATGTTTTTTATGAGGGGTACTCAGCGTTACTCAGCAATCATAGAAGGGGTACACATATCTCAAAAGTTTGGGAAACACTGACCTAGGCTATAGTAGCTGTTAGATTGGGCAAATGAGGAGCCAGGAGCCAGGTCTGTGTGAACAACAGCTGTTTATTTCACAGTGACAAATCCAGCCCAAATCCAGTTGACAACTCCTTTATATAGTTTCTTGGCCAGGGTGCTTGCCAATCAACATCGAGGGTTTTCCTGCTTAATTTTCCCTCCAAAAGTGAATACATAACACCTCTCCCCTCCCAGAAGGCACTTAGGCAACTATTTACATATGTAATCATGCAGGTGACTAGGGTGTTCCTTGATCGTAGTGGACCTGCACAGCTCAGTCTGAGGTGGGGTTCTGGGCTGGTCGGAGGGACTCTTTGTCTCTCCCAGCCCAACCAATGGAACCTCCTGGATTATTTTTGGAGTGTTGTTTTCTTCGGCTGGGACTGGCTTCTCGAGAGGGTGGTGCTGCACACCAAAGTCATCTGGTAAATTCTCTGACCACTTTGGGCTTGAGTCAGCTGTCGGGAGAATTCTTTGTGAGTCAGGGACTGGAATTTGTTGGTTATTCTGTTCATTGGGCCCTGCTCGGGCCAGGCATTTTTTAAGTTGGTCTATGTGCCTGCACCAGACCCTTCCATCTCCCATGTCTTTACAGGGGCTGTGGGGGAAGCAGGTCTAGACTCCTGGCAGGGGAGACACTTAGCAACCCATTCGGTGATGCTATCGTCCATTTTAGGCCACCATACATAACTCCTTGCCAACCCCTTCATCCTTACGAAGCCCAGGTGCCCCACATGCAAGATTTCCAACACTTTCTACCGTAAACAATGTGGTACAACAACACAATCACTCCACAATAGACACCTCCCTTGAGTAGACAGTTCATTTTGTTTGTTCAAAAACTTTAAATTCCACGCTCACAGAACCAGCCGGCCACCCCCTATGCACCCAGCCAATCACAGTCCTTAATACATGATCTCTAGTAGAGGCTCTCACCACTTCTGCAGAAGTGAGAAACCCCGAGTCCACAGAGTCTATTAGCAGGATTGGTGTTTCCGGGGTCGGGTATTCCAGCAAGTCCGGCAGCAGGCATCTGCTGAGAGCATCGGCATGCCCGAGGCTCCAGCCGGTGTGATGGACGAGGCGGTAGGAGTAGGCAGCCAGGAAAATGGCCCACCTAGTCAGATGAGGAGACATGGCTGCTGGTGTGGGGCAGTCTCCCGCCAAGAGTCCAAGGAGGGGTCGGTGGTCCGTGACAAGCTCAAAAGTCTGACTGAACAGGTATTCATGGAATTTCTTTACTCCTGCTACAGCTGCTACAGCCTCCCTGTCCAGCTGGCTGTGGTTTCACTCAGTGCTGGACAGGGTGTGGGAGAAATAGGCAATAGGCACCTCTAGGCCATTCAGTAGTCTATGGCTCAAGATGGCCCCTACGCCAAATGGGGACGTGTTACAGACCAAGGGGAAGCAGCTCAGTATATTGTATTAAGAGGCTGTCAGCAGATAGAAGTTTCTTGACAGTCTCAAATGCCCCAGCTTCCGCCTTTCCCCAAACCCATGGGAATTTCTTTGCTAGCAAGTGATGGAGTGGTTCGGCTATTGTTACTTTAATTTTAAGGAATATTGAATAGAAATTTAAGAGTCCTAAGAACACCTGTAGCTCTGCCTTGCTTTTAGGGGTTGGTGCATTCCTAATAGCCCGAATTTTTTGTTTAACCTGCAGTCCTGCATCCCTCAAAATTGTTAGCACCTTTCGTAAACTGTCCCCCAATTGTCTTTTGTCTGCTGTGGTAATCAGAACATCGTTAAAATAGGGGACTACCACCAGCAGTCCTTGCAGCAGCCATTCCATCACACTCTGAAACAATCCGGGGGTTATGCTAACTCCAAACTGCAGTATCGAGCATTTAAAGGCACCTTTGTGTGTAACGATAGTCTGTGCCTCTGTGGTAGCGCCATCTACCAGCACCTGCTGGTATGCCTGCGCAAGATCAAGATTAGCAAAGATCTTGCCAGGGCCCAGTGAATGCAAGAGGTGCTGTACGATGGGGACCAGATAGGCGCTTTGCTGGAGAGCTTTATTGAGAGTGCATTTGTAGTCGGCACATATGCACACTGATCTGTCGGGCTTTAGCGGGGTGACAATCGGTGTTTCCCATTTAGCATGGTCCATCGGAATTAAGACGCCTTGTTTAATCAGATTTCTAGTTCTAAGTCTGTTTTTGGTTTGAGTGCAAAGGGCACTCGTCGCGCCTTAAGTCTGATGGGGGCTATGCTAGGGTCTAGACTGAAAGATATCGGGGTCCCCACATACTTGCCTAGATGATCGGCAAACACGTCCTGGAACTCGCACAGCAGGTCATCCTGTAAACTGCTTCAGGTAGTGTTGATTCCAGTGACCCCCATTCCCAAAGTCTTAAACCAATCTAGGCTGAGGAGGCTTGGTAGGTTTCCGCTGACTATTGTGAGGGGTAGTCTTTTGTCAAGCTGGCCAAACTTGACCTAGAACATGCCGTAGCCTTCTACAGGGATACGATTTCCCTGATAGTCTCTTAGTTTCAGGAGTTGGTGCTTCAGCTGGTGCCGTTTAAAATTCGGAAGGGCTGTGTGGAGCTCGGCCCATGACATGATCGTTATGGATGAGCCTGTGTCAATCTCCATCTTGCATGGAGCGCCCTCGATGGTGATGTGCAGCTTCTTTGCTGGGGAGGTGGTCACTTGGCCTATGCATGTTTGAAAGGAGTTTTAAAATGCGTTCCTTTCTTTGGCTAGTTGCTTTGGTCTCTTCTTATAGGCTGCTGCTGGCCAGCATGATTAGTGACAGCTCTTTGTTTTTGGCTGGATAGCTGGATTGCCCTGCACACCCATGCCAAATGACCTTTCCAGTCGCAGCGCTGGCAAATGGCTTCTCTGAAGTGGCATGTTTGCCACTGATGGGGTCCCCCACAGCTAGCGCAATTGTCCTTGTGGTCTCCCTCATCGCGCTTGTGTTTCTCTGTCTTGAAGATGTCTTTGTCTGTCTCATCTTCGCTGTCGGTCTGGGCCACTTCTCTGTGTACCGGGAGTGATTTTGGTGTCACCTGGGTCTGCGCTGGTCCCTGCAGGGTCTCAGCGGCTTTGTTGGACGACTGATTTTGGCTAGCAGTTGTCTCTGGAGGTGAATATCTCTAACATCGCAGATGAGTTGCTCAAGGAGCGCATCACTGAGGTCTCGGTATTTGCAGTGCGTTGTGGCCTTGTGCAGGGCAGCCATGTAAGCGTTGATCGGCTCTCTCTCTTGCTGTAGCCTCTGCCAGAACTCTCATACAGTTGTACAAATTTAGATGGTATCAGGGCATAATGTGACTTCAGCGTGATCTGTAAGACCTGTCACGGTACTGATTGAACTGGGCTTGGTTCAGAAAGTGACTCCACCATGTCAAAGACTTCTAGGCTGCAGTGGCTTAGGAAGAAGGCTCGCTTCCGATTATTGGATAGCCCTTGTAGATTGTTAGCTTTGAGGAAGCACTCGAACTAGATCATGTACGATCCCCACTTCTCCTTCGCGGGATTGAAGGGTGATGGCAGGGCGAAGGCAGACATTGTGGTTGTCATGCTCGGCTTGGCAGACTTTCCGCCTGGTTGGATTTGGGTTGTCAGCTCTTTCTGGTGTTACCTGTCTACCTCGATCCCACCTTTGTTGCCAGTGTTAAATTGGGCGAGTGAGGTGACAGGGGCCAGCTCTTTATTTCACAGTGACAAATCCAGCCCAAACCCAGTTGACAGCTCCCTTTATATAGTTTCTTGGCCAGGGTGCTGGCAATCAACATCGAGAGTTCTCCTGCTTAATTTTCCCTCCAAAAGTGAATAATAATACTAGCAGAATCCTGCAAGCCTGAAACGTAAAATATTTTACCTTTCCTTCCTTTTACAATCTTCTGAGTCAAGGACGGCCTCCTGCAGCACCCTGGCAGCCAAAACGAGGCACAGATAGCAGAGGTACTGTGGGCTGGTCCTTTGTTATTTCCAGGCTGGCCCCGCAGGCCAGATCTAAGCAGCCTGCAGGCTGGATGTGGCCTGCAGGCCTTGAGTTTGACACCCTGCACTAGCATGTATGTTGAAATTGCATAACTTAAGGCCCTATTATTTTTTTTAAACAGCAAATTGCCCAAATCTTGGTATTTTTACTAGGAAGAGCAACACACTAAGCCATAAGAACTAATTACATTTCAGAAAGATATTTCTAGCCTATGTCATTAGGTTATGGTTCTGTGAATTCAGAATATTGTATTAGTTTATTTAAATCATAATTCATTTAACCATGATTAAGTGCATTATAAGAACAAAGCTGTGGAGATATAGGAAAGAATGTTGATCAGAATGTTTCCCTTCAATATACTAGACTTGGCAGAGGAAGAGAAAGGCATGGCAAATAATCCTTAAATGGATGATAGTTGTAACTCTTTACAGACATATCATGCTGAAGTTTTAACATATGTGAAATCTGTCCAGATTAGGTTTGACTAAAAAGAGAAGGCCTACAAAAAGATTGATGAAAACAAAGAATAAATACTTACTATCTTCTAGTTATGTCTGGCTAATTATGAAAAGAAGCCTGAATAGATGCTTAAATAAGCTCTTTTTAAAATCCCTTTACCTTTGCTTTATGGATGAGGATGTATGTTGTCACCTTCCATTTGAGCCTAACATCTTTTAAGCTCTCCCTCCTCCCTCCCCCTCTCCCCCCACCCTCTCATAGTTAGGGAGAAGATCCATGCAGTGGGGAGATGAGGTATAACAGAACAATTACTCACTTATGAATAGAGAAGTGAGCTGCAATCATAGATGGAAGTCAATTTGTCAGGGTAGCCATTATCCTGAGAATGACAGACAGGGTGTTTCTTCTTAGGATGCTAAAGTTTGATGTTTTGGTCTACTGTGTAATTTTCTTGTGCTGGAGTTTCATGCTGAGGTTCCAGAAAATTTACCTTTGACTCATGTAATCCTTTAATATGTATTTAGGGAAGGGCTCTTAACATATAAAGGTCCTAAATTCAAGGGATAAAAACACGGCTGGTGCCTTTCCGTGTGACAGAAGTGAAGTTGAAACAATTCCTCTACCCTGCTGAATCATTAGCCAGTGCTCACAATCAGTATTTTAAGGATTTTCATTACCTACTTTATCCAAACTGTTCCTTAAATTATGTACTTGAGGATGACCTTTCTTGTAAAATGGATAACAATAGGTTGTTGTTGATAATAACTATTAGTTTATGTAACATTTTGGTTACACATGTTGTAGACCAGATTTAGTCCAATAAAGAAAAATACTGCAGATTACAGAATTATTAACTAGTTTATAATTTAATCATTATAATTAAATTATAAACTAATATTAGTGCTAATTTCTATAGCAATGCTGCTCCATGTTCTTGCTCAATAGACAATATTGAGGGGCCAATTGGATGCATGTATATTAGTTTAATATTAAAAGGAGGTGCACAGTCCTACACTAGTGCCTTCTTTTTACTTGATATTGCTGCTCGGTTGAAGGTAAACCTGATTCTATTTTCTTAGTTTTTCAGCATATCTGAACTGAGGTACATTAGGCATTTCTTTAATGCGTTCAGTTCTAGGATCCTTTACTGCAAGGTTGAGCATTTCATGCTTCAGATGCAACTTTCTTATTTTTGTGGTGCAAACTGTCCCCATCCCCATCCTTATCCTATTCCCCACTAGATACATGTAATCCTTCACTTATGCCAAGTGCCTGACATGTGGCCATGTGACAACAGGGAAAGCATAATTACAGTATTTATGACCTTTAGAGGTCATAACAATCAACTCTGTTGCTTTTGTCAATGTGAACAGTAGTTAAGTAACTGAAGATAAGTTGGGGACCACTTGTAGCATCAAGGAAAATCAGGTGAAAATAGCAATGTTCAGTAAGATGCATTCTTACCTTGTTTGTGTGTATGGTATAATTAATGCCTGAAGCCTCTTGATCAGTAGTGGGTTCTACTTACCTTTGCTACCGGTTCGGATGACATCCAGGTGGGTGGGCAGAGCCTCCTGCCGCCGCTGCTACTACCGGTTTGCCCCGAACAGGGGCAAACTGGTAGAAACCCACCACTGCTCTCAATATAATTCTCACATGCATAAACTAAAGTAACATTAGTTAAATCTCTCTCTCTCTCTCTCTCTCCCACCCCCCTCCGTCTGTCTGTCTGTCTCTCTCACACACACACATCCATGGCTCTTCTTATAATTTTTTTCTTTTCTTACTCATTGCTTTTATTTCTTAAAATTATGTTACTGCTATGAGGCTAGAAAAAGAAAAGCAAAAGTATAACAGAATCCATCCCACTTTTATATAAAATATAGTGATACTGTAACGAAGCTCAGTTTTTCAATTGTGTCTTTAACAAAACCAATTTACAGGCTCAAAATGAATATTTTGTCTGAATCCAGGATTCTATATCTGGCATTGCAGTTTTTTTCTAGCCTCTTATACCTTCTTCACCTTATTCCAAGCATGATAAAACCAGGAATTCATGAATCAATGCATTCCAAATGCTTAATAAATAATTTAACATCAGCCACATTTTAAAAATTTAAATTAATTAACTTTTGTTAAAACCTAATGCCATTGATTTTTAAGATGTAATATCCCAACTCTTTATTTTATTAATACTGTATCAAATCTATTTGTTCTACTTTATCTAGAAGCACCTTTGGTTTGCTGCTTTGCATCTTTTTTCATAGTTATTTGGTTCTCTTTTAACATTTTCCAGATGCAGAAGGCATAAGAAAGACAGAAAGATAATATTTTTAACTCAATCGATGTAATGATAGATATAAGAAATATGCAGATAATGCTTCTTGTATGTGCAGGTCCTTAATGTATATGCAATCTTACTCTGGCAGCGGGCCACAAAGACAACTAGCTTAGAAAGTGTTGGCCAAATGATGTAATACACAACCCTCCAAACCCTCCAATAGAGTTTCCAGCTGCATTTGTTCCTAAGGCATCGGAGTCATTCTGCTTAAAGTTAAATTTGGTCTTGCAACTGTTGTGAGGCAATATAGCAGAATAACCTAGCTTTGACAGGTTACTTTAACCTATCTGTAAGTAAATGAAAGGTCAAATTGAGGACATGTTGCCTTCCTGTGGCAGTGTAGCATGTAAATCAGTAAACCGAGGACTTTCAAAATATCATCATCAGTTCATAGTCTCCAACAAAGAATGGAATGGAGCGAAGCGGGCTGGAGAGGAGCGGAATGGAACAGAACAGAACAGAGAGTTGGAAGGAACCTTGGGGTTTTTCCAGTTTTGCTCAGGCAGGAAACCCTATACCATTTCAGACAAATTGTTGTCCAATCTCTTCTTACAAACTCCAATGTTAGAATATCTACAACTCTTGGAGGCAAGTCATTCCATTGATTGTTCTAATTGTCAGGAAATTTCTCCTTAGTTCTTGATTGCTTCTCTCTTTAATTAGTTTCCATCCATTGCTTCTTGTCCTGCCTTGTGCTTTGGAAAAAAGGCTGACCCCTCTTCTTTCTGTCAGCTTCTTAGATATTATAACACTGATATCATATCACCCCTAGGCTTTCTTTTCATTAAACTAGACATACTCAATTCCAGCAACTGTTCTTTGTATGTTTTAGCCTCCAGTCCCCTAATTATCTTTGTTGCTCTTTTTTGTACTTTTTCTAGAATTTCAAAAACTTGAAGCAAAATATATTCATCTTTGGGTTTTCTAAATTGAAATGCTGAAATTTAGTAGGCTATAGAATCCAACCAATGCTTAGATTAAGCTGGCCATTAGGACAAAATATAATCCAATAATTAATTTGCAAAAAAATATTATTTAATGAGTGCAGATCCTGAACCAACAAAAGTCCTCTTATTCATAAACAAACCAAAACAAAGAAATCCCGGTATCCTTTCCATCCATATTTTTACTTCATGTTGTATATATTTTTGCTCACTTGGAAAATAATAACAGTAACAATAGAAAAACACCTTAAATTTGAGCAATTGCTCCAAGGAAAAGCTTTTTCGTTTCCAAAATATATTTCTTCCCTCACTTAAAATCATATTATAATATGAAAAGCTGCAAAGATGAAAGCTATGAATATGTCAGCTTTTTGCAACCAGATACCTTATATGTCATTTAAACCATGATTGCATGCTTATATTGGCTAGATTGTGGGGAGGGGGCTAGGGAAGGAGAGAGATTCTAAACAATGTCTGCAGATAGATCCCAGCAAAGTACACTGAAGCTCCAGACAGGAGGCAAATGTTCTTACCAGTGGAGAAGCAAACTTCTCACAAGCTCTCCCACTCCTAAACATGAAGCTTTGCAATGATTTCAGATAAAACTTTGTGGAACCAAGGGAAGGGAAGAGAAGGGAAGGGAAGGGAAGGAGACATTTTCTATCATTGGTGATGCTGGGATTCATAGTTCATTCTAAACTGACTTTATTTTCTCTTCATTCACACCATGAATGTGGTGACTTCTTCCCTTTCATGTTTCATGCAGGGAAAGTGGATTTGAAGATGAAAATCCTTGTTAAAACTTCATTGCTTTGTATCCTTCTTCCAGTCTCTCCCTGCAGTAGAACTGCTCCTCCATACTTTGCATTAGCAATTTCCTGCTTCACTGCTTCCCCACTATAAAACAAGCTTGAAGATTTAGCGATCTCACTCAGCAGAGCTGTGCAACAGCACTTCCATTTTTCTTTGACAAAAATTGGCATCCCTCTTCCCTTGCAAATGCCTCAGCCTCTGTCAATCAGACTTCAGATGCATCAAGCGCGTGGAACAGCAAGGAAAAGGGAAAAAGAACGGCGTCAGCCATTTTTTGCTACAGCACTCTGGCTTTTTTATTTCCATCCTATCTTTCTCGCACCATGGATTCATTCTGCAGCATGATTCTAATTGCCTAAGCACCTGCGCTATGAAAAGAAATATATTTTCAGTTCCAGTGAACTATATATAACAAGAACACAAATATCATCTTGGTGCATTAGTTTGGAAAGCACAATTTTGAGCCTTCATATTGAGACTTGCCTTCTGCGAGTTGAAGTTTTTGCCTTGTGTTTGCAAAAGATTAGAGCAAGAGATAGACAGAATTCCAAACATTTACCATGTGGGGCAAAGTTTGTTTTAGATCTCATGAACCTAGTTTCACTAGTAACCTTAGGTTTGCCAAAGTCTAATAGCCACTCCAGCACAGTAGGTCTTTCCAGGTAATTTCCAAAAGTTTTTGAGATGGTATGACACACTGGCTATATCTCTTCAGCATGCTTTACCTGGAATAACGAAAAATAGAATTGATCACAATTATTAAGGAGCGATTTGAACAAGAGATTACATAATTGAGAGATACAAAAAGGGTGAGAAGGAAATTCAGAACAACATCCCCTTGATTTTAACATAGATAAGACAGAGATAAACTTGGACAACTGTCAAAATTGTGCTATTATACTCTACAACAGGGGTGTCATACTGGTGTCAGCATTGCAGTTCTCCTCTGCGGGCCAAATGAGGACAGGACGGACGTCACATACAGCATTCTGCCGGCCAAAGCCCAGGCACAAAATGGTGTGTGTGGGCACACACAGCCCCCCCACCCCATTTTGCCTGCCAGAGGCACTGCAGGCCAGTAGCAAAGGATAGTGGTAATGGTGCCTCTATCAGCCAAAAAGCAGGGGCTGTGCACAGCCCCCCATGCCCCATTTTCCAGTCCGACCCCACGGGTCAGATCCGGCACATGGGCTTTGAGTTTGACACCTGTGCTCTACAACAATAAAGCATCATTCTTGAATCCCTGTGGTTTCTGTTTCTTGACCTGGTGTACTTCAAAGTAACTGATCCCTCCGCCAATCTAACCAAAGCTCTGTAATCTTTTGGCATCTACAATCTAACAGGCCGGAAAGTCACCCATTTTGAAATTATCAGAGCTCTGCCTATTTCACTAAAATGTTATGGAATCACAGAACTGTACAGTTAGAATAGACTACAAGGATGATCTAGTTCAACGTTTTACAATGTGCAGAAAAGCCTATTCATGGGAAGTGGCTATTCAGCTTCTTCTTGATATCCTCCAGACATGTAGAATTCATAACCTCCATAAATAGACCATTCCACTCTTGTAAGGTTTCTACAATCAGGAAATTTCACCTCGTATTTAAACAAAATCTAGGTAGTTACAGCTTGTACTCATTATTTCTGGTCTTAGTCCATACCTGAACACTGTTATCATGTCTCCCCTCAGTCTTCTTTACAAATTCCTAGTTTCTTAATTCAATATTTGGGAGATATGCTTTTGTGCTGTCAGACTTCAGTGTTAGTTTTCCACTAGACATTATTTTTCAAAGCTTTATCTGTCCATCTTTTTCTTTTTGAAAACTAGATATGCAACTGAATAGGTTCAGGTGTCTCCACCACTCAGGTGACTAGGAATTTGTCTAATCCTATGTGTCATTAGGTGTACTGAGGGCAAATTTAATCTCCTGGGATAATTGACTGGGCCAGTTGGTTCTGTTTCGGATTTCTCACAACACACAAACCCTCATTGATCCAGGTAAACATGTTAAGGAAGCAGGTAATGAATCACATGTAGGTTTCATATCTATAGAATGGGGTCGTTTCAGAATTTCAGCACAAAATTCCATGTTAATAGTGCAAATTCTATAAGGCTGATTAATTTTAAAGCTTCACTTTCTGCATTGTACAGATGTCCAAGTGTTCTCTGATGCCAAGAGGCATAGTAAACAGTTCTGAAACTGCATTATAATGAGTGAAAACATTGTTCAACTAGCCTAATCTTTCTGTTCTGGCTGGCAGCATCTGTCCCAGAATCGCAGGAATAAATCCTTCCCATTATCAGAAGACTGATCAGGAGTTGAAACATGGGATTTAAAGCAATAACTTTGCTCCTTGAGCTCTAGAATCATCCCTGAGTTAAGCCAATAAATTCCAGTCCAATATCAAACAACCATGATATTATTCAATTAGGCCACAATGCTTGGATGTAAACAGAAGGGCCACCAGCTTTTTACCTCCCCTTGTCTAGTAACCTGCTACTTGGAATGTCCTTATTACTGGGTATCTGTAGTAAAGTTTTCTGGTTTAATGCAAAGTTCTTCAGAAAGAGGTGGAAAAATCTGTCTGAAACATTGCCTTGTAAACAATCAATGTTGATCCTACTGGGTGAGTTGGAACAATAATCTGACTCGCTGGAGGAATTTCTTATATTCAGCAACATGAAACTTGCAAAATTATTGTGTACTGAGAGAGTGTTAATTTACTATTCTAGTCAGCCAGTACAGACAGTCCTCTACTTACACTGATTGTCTTAGCAACCATTCGAAGTTACAATGGAATTATAAAATATTACTTAACAACTGGTCCTCACACAACCATCAGAGCATTTCCCACAGTCACATGATTGAAATTTAGGAGCTTGACAACTCAAATGCATTTACAATGGTTGGAACATCTCAGGATCATCTAATTGTCATTTGTGACCTTTCCAGGAGCTTTCTAACAAACAAAATCAATGGAGGAAGCTGGATTTGCTTAACAACTGCATGATTCACTTAAAACAGCAGTGATTTGTCTAATAACCATGGCAAAAAAGATCAAAAGTTAGACATGACTCACTTAACTAATTGCCTATCTTAGCAATAGAAATGTTGGTCCTAATTGTCTATGAAGATTTTCAATCGTCCTGGTCATGGTTGTCCCAAAAGTGCTTTTTCAAAAGCCTACTGAACTTTCTTTTTTTGGATGAGAAGCAAAAAAATTTCAAAGAAAAAAAACCTCAAGAAAGTCCAGTTCCTTTTCGGAAAAACACTTTTGGGATCTCTCTTCAATACTTCTCTCTGACCATTTTCGTCAACAAAACAGAATGTTCGTTCTTTGTAAGCTGTTCTGGAGAGTTTTTCCCACTCTTTTGTCTTTTCCTCAAGATATTCTAAGCCGGAGGGTGCCTCCAAGCAGTTGATGTTTTCCTTCTGTAGCTCTCAAAGACCATTTTGACTGTTCAGATAAAAGTAATCACGCAAGTCAGTACATCAATAACAGAAAATATCTTGTATTTTTTTTTCTTTTTAGGTAAGGCTACAACACTGTGAATCCAACAGTAAATGGAATAAAGAAATAATTATACCTGAATTGATTAAAGTTACCCTGTCTGTATTCTACCCTGGGATGCATTCTGCAGTATTACAGATTGACACAAGATGGAGATAGAGGATTTCTAATAGCATTTTGCAATTACCACAGCTTTGTAAATCACATCTTTGTCAAAGTCAAAATAGAAAAGGGCTTTTACATTAAATGAGGCAATCCATGCAAATTGGTCATTTCTCAGATGCAGTTCCACTGTCTCAAATTCTTCTTAATGTGCTGTCAAGAGCAAGACAGAAATGGACTAATGTGCAGTACAGAACTATTCCGTGCAAAAGAGCAACTAAAAATTACATTCTTTAAGCAGTGTAATATTAGATTGGCAGCTGTCTCCCTTAATTACCATGATCTCTTCTCAGAACTCAGAAATAGTCTATTTGCTTGGGAGTTAGGTTTGTATGTGAGGAAAGCAAGTGTAAAAGGTCCCTACAGTTTTGGAACAAGACATTAATTTAAGGAAATCCACAAGAATGTATGTGTGTGTATCAATTATATAATGGCAGGCATACGTGGGCAGCTGAACCTTTGACTATAGATATGCATATAGATATGCAATGTAATGCATATTAAAAAGGAACGGAGTTTTAATCTCCCCGCTGCACCTGGTATTTGATACCTTTGGCCCCCCCTGGCTTACACATTGTACAAAATCCTAATGTAGTTTTCTTATTTATGGCTTCATGTAGCATGTAAACCCTATGCAATGAAAAGATGTCACCAAGCTAGTCAAGGCTTATTCAACAAACCATGATTAGAAATATGTGTCTTTATTTATTTTATTTATTTGGCGAATAGCAAATACATGAATTTATAGTGGTTCAAATCTTAATGTCCAGTTCACCCAACCATTCAAGGACAGGGTGGACTACATGGCAACGGATATGTGGCTTAGTATAATATATGATCCTGCCCAATCTTTCATGTCAGAGCTATCTCACACATACATTGTAAAACTAAAACAATCTCTCCTTTAAAGGTATATGAGATAGTAAATATATTATTAGTTGTAATACAATCAGGTGATGATTGCTGTGACAAAAGAGTATGTTCAAAGAATTTCTGCAGTTTGTAAAAACAGAAATAATTATGCCACAATAAAAATTGACAAAGGGAAGCTTCCATACCTTATATCCATCATATTTAGCTCTCAGAGAAAACTAATGGGAGAAGATTTAAGTTTGTTATCTTGCAGAAACCTAAATGAGCTGAATCTTGCTCTGTTCTTTCTTGACCCAAAGTAGATGTCAGCAAAATATTTGTTTTATTCCTGCACTAAAAATGACAATTTACATTAAAATATGTAATAAAATCACTTTAATATATAGCATTGTTTTAAAAGATGACCACCCTACCATAGTATGAAAATACAGGTAATCCGTGTTTAATGACTGCCTCATTTAGTGATTGCAGTTATGACAGTGATAAAAAAGAATTTTATAATTTTATAACCAATCTCCACAGTTATGAATTGTGAAGCAAAAAGAAAGAAAGAAAGAAAGCTGAAGTAAGATTTTAAGTGCGACCAAATTTCACTTAATTATTAAGTTGCCAGTCTCTCTCTCTCTCTCCCTCCCTCTCTCTCTTTCTCTCTCTCTTCTCCATCTCACCAAGTGACTCTGAATGACCTTAAAAAAACCAGTTACAATAATGCAAAAATTAAGGTACATGGGATAGAAGCTGAGAATAAATCATACTTTATAATCCCTAAATTAATCAAGAAACAGTTCTCTGCACATTTTAAACACAGTTTTGGTCACCAAACAAGGACCACCAATGTTTTCTCTTTCTGTTTATACTGAAATACTAAAGTTAGGCAATCAACTATCAACAATGGCAGCAGGCGGCGGCGACAAATGGCACCATGGCAGTCCCTGTCGAGCCCTAGACACCCTGGGGGCTCCGAATTGGTTTGGGGACTTGCTGGGAAACCTGAAGCTGAATGACTACCTCTTCAAGTTCAGGGCAACCTGAACCTGAATGACTACCTCTTTGAGAGGCCTGAGCTAAGGCCAGTGACAGCTTGCAAGGTCATCAGAGGGAATCTAAAAACTATTAACCCCTGGAGTGCCTTGAGTGCCCTGAATCACACAAGGTGTTTAGACCCTTGCTGGAATTGGAAGACATCATTATAATTTAAAGTCTGGAGCCTGGCAATATATGCAAAGGACTATTCAATATGCTGAGAGTAGGAGAGGCCAGAGGTTGACAAAAGACTATCTACCTGGTCACCTTGGAGGCCTCCCCCACCTTTCTCAATTCTCTCCATCGGCTAGTCCCTAACCCAGCCACCTCCAGCTTATACATTACCACCTTGATTTTGACACTGACCTCGCTGCCTCCAGACTATACTTTCACCACCTAGACAACCTTCCCTCTTTATATATACATCTACCCCCACACCCCCATGGAGCTATTATCATCCTACCTTCACTGTTTGGCTTTATTTCCAACTGAGCCACCCTCTTGTCATACGTTGTCTGGGCAGCTACTAATGTGGATGCTGAGGGAGTTTCGAATTACTGACATCATTGAGCAGACAGAACAACAAACTTATTATGACCATCTTATTCAGAACGAGCCGCCGTTAGAGGATGACTAGATTTTTATCCTCTGCTTATCCTGAGACTGCACTAAACTCCTTCCCCCTGCCGTGAGAGGGCAAGGGAGACCAGTTTCTTACCCACGCTGAATTTATCACTCGACTGCCTCAAGACTCTTACATCAAACTATTGGACCAGACCCAAATGCTGTACCCATCTGACTTACTAGATGTATTTGGCGACCGAACTCTTGGCATTGCGAGACTCCCCCCTCTCGCAAATTTGGCCCTCCACATTATCGAGGGCCTACCTTGATGACGGATTTTGGAATCCCGAGAGGTGGCATGGTGCTAAGAGGGGATTAAGGGCTTTCTTATCTAATTTTCTAACCAAGATTTTAATGGCTTCTGAAAGGGGGGTGGGCATAAACAGGGTGGATCATGTGGATTTGGGGGGCAATCCACAGAGGGAGGGATTAGTAAATAATTTTCCAAAAGTGAAGCCAAAGTCAACACAAAATTACATAGGAAACTCGAAACTGGGAACAGGCAGACTTAATACTGGCATGGAAATGGGCTGTTCCATCAAGGTTTTGGTTGGGAGGGGCAGATATGGTGGGAGCAGGAGGCCACATCATGTCAGGGGGGTTCGCACCCACTATCTTCAAGCGGTGGCGTGCTCCGACCTCCAAAGCTCTTCTCGTTCCTTGGGTTGCTCAAGGTCTCTGAGCCCGAGTCTTAGGCTGATGTTATGCAACGCCAGGTCTGTGGCTAACAAAGCCCCCCTCATTTGTGACCTAATTCAAGAGGGGAAAGCGGACCTGGCAGGTATTACAGAGACCTGGTTGGGCAATGAAGGGGGGGTCCCCCTCGTAGAAATGTGCCCACCAGGTTTCTGCGCATTCCATCAGCCAAGAACTCGAGGCAGGGGTGGAGGTGTGGCGGTCATTATAAAGGAAGGTCTTGACCCTAGGGAAGTCACTGTCCCTCAGACAACCGGATGTGAGTCCCTCCTCGTGAAGTGGGGTTATGGGTTACAGATGGGCCTGTTGATTGTGTACCTGGCTCCCTGCCACGTATCAGCAGCCCTGCCTGAGCTCCTCAACGTAATAGCCGAGGTGGCAGTTGAGACTCCTAAGCTACTGATTATGGGAGATTTCAACCTGCCATCCATTGGTGAAACGTCTGAAGGGGCTCGGGAGTTTATGGCTTCCATGACAGCCATGGACCTGACCCAATTAGTTAATGGCCTTACTCACACGGGAGGACACACTCTGGATTTGATCTTTATCTCTGACCAGTGGCTGAATGGTCTAGATATAGGGGATATAGTCATCGAACCCTTGTCATGGTCAGACCATTCTCTCCTTAAGCTTGACCTTCTGACCACTACAACCCATCGCAGGGAGGTGGAATCAATTAAATGGTTCCGCCCCAGGCGCCTGATGGATCCTGATAGGTTCCGGATGGAGCTTGGGCCATTTCCTGAGACCTTGGCTCATGACTCGGCTGAAGACCTAGTGGCGTCCTGGGATAGGATGGCCGCTGGTGCTTTAGACCGGGTCGTGCCTTTGCGGCCTCTGACTCGGTGTCGAACCTACCCAGCTCCTTGGTTCTCTGATGAGCTGAGGGGGATGAAACACCGGAAAAGACGCCTAGAGAGCAGGTGGAGGACCAGCCATTCTGAATCCGACCGAACACTAGTGAGATCTTACATTAAGACCTACTTAGTGGCGATAAAAGTGGCAAAATGTAACTATTTTTCCGCTCTTATTGCATCGGCAGATAATCGCCCAGCCGCCTTGTTTAGGGTTACCCGCTCTCTACTCCAGCTGAGAGCCCGGGAAGATCCTCTGCAAGGACGAGCTGAGGATTTTGCACAATATCTGCAGGATAAAATCGCTCAGATTCGGGAAGGCTTGGACTCTAACTGGGTTAATTCAGATGAAATGATGAGGGCAGATCTTGAGAACATTATCTGGGATGAGTTTGATACTGTGACTCCTGAGGACGTGGACAGGTTACTGGGGAAGCTGAATGCGACCACATGTTTATTGGACCCGTGCCCTTCCTGGCTAGTGCTGGCTACCCGGGAGGTTACACGTAGCTGGCTCCAGAGAATTATTAATGCTTCTCTGAGCGAGGGATTCTTACCTCCCGCCTTGAAAGAGGCGGTGGTGAGACCTCTCCTTAAGAAGCCCTCTCTGGATCCGGCTGTTTTAGCAAACTACCGTCCAGTCTCCAACCTTCGCTTTTTAGCAAAGGTTGTTGAAAGTGTGGTGGCACGACAGCTCCCACAGTACCTGGATGAAGCTGTCTATCTAGACTCGTTCCAGTCTGGCTTCAGGCCTGGATACAGCACAGAAACAGCATTGGTCGCATTGGTTGATGATCTCTGGAGGGCTCGGGATAAGGGATGTTCCTCTATCCTGGTCCTATTAGATCTCTCAGCGGCTTTTGATACCATTGATCACGGTATCATGCTGCACCGGTTGGAGGGGCTGGGAATGGGAGGCACCGTATTACGATGGTTCTCGTCCTACCTCTCTGACAGGTCGCAGTCAGTGTTGACAGGTGGACAGAGATCGACCACGAGGCCCCTTACTTGCGGGGTGCCACAGGGGTCGGTCCTCTCGCCTCTCCTGTTCAACATTTATGTGAAGCCGTTGGGGGAGATCATCCGTGGTTTTGGGGTGCAATGTCATCTGTATGCTGATGACACTCAGCTGTACATCTCCACCACAAACCACCCCAATGATGCCCTTGAAGTGATGTCCCGGTGCCTTGAGGCCGTACGGGTCTGGATGGGGAGAAACAGGCTCCGACTCAACCCTTCCAAGACTGAGTGGCTGTGGCTACCGGCGTCCCGGTACAGCCAGTTAGTCCCATCACTAACTATTGGGGATGAGTCATTGACCCCCACAGAGAAAGCTCGCAATTTAGGCATCCTCCTGGATGCACGACTGTCTTTAGAAGATCATATAACAGCCGTGGCCAGAGGAGCTTTCTATCAGGTTTGCCTGATTCGCCAATTGCGTCCCTTTCTAGACCGAGACTCATTACGCACAGTCACTCAAGCCCTCGTCATTTCCCGACTTGACTACTGCAATGCTCTCTACATGGGGCTCCCCTTGAAGTGCACCCGGAAGCTCCAACTGGTCCAGAATGCAGCTGCGCGAGTAATTATGGGAGCAACATGGTGCTCGCATGTAACACCTCTTCTACGCGAGCTGCACTGGCTTCCGGTGGCCTTCCGAGTGCGCTTCAAGGTGTTGGTTCTTACCTTTAAAGTGCTCCATGGCTTAGGACCTGAGTACTTACGAGACCACCTGCTGCAACCTTTAAAGTGCTCCATGGCTTAGGACCTGAGTACTTACGAGACCACCTGCTGCAACCGATAACCTCCCACCAACCAATACGCTCTCACAGAGTAGGCCTACTCATGGTACCATCATTAAAACAATGTCATCTGGTGGTTCCAAGGGAGAGGGCCTTCTCTGTGGGGGCACCTATGCTTTGGAACAAAATACCACCTGGAATATGAATAATCCCAGATCTTCGCACTTTCCGACGTGCCCTGAAGACCTTTCTATTTCAACAAGCAGGGCTAGCATAAACATCAAAATTCTATGCCAAGGTCTTAGTAGATACACCAAGTTGACAATTTATTATTTACTGTTTATGAAATATATTTACATGTATCTTAATCTGTTCACCGCCCTGAGTCCTTTGGGAGAAGGGCGGTATAGAAATCTAATAAATAATAATAAATAATAATAATAACAATGCTGAATTTATATGAACTATTGACTTATGCAAAGAACCGAAGGTGTTTCATGAAGAAGAGCAAAAGAGGGAGAAATTATTCTCATTCCAGGCACAAAAGACCAGCACCGGATTCTAATTATTTTATTTTGGGCACGTGGTGTGAAGATCCAGCTCTCTGGAAAAGGCTCTAATGCAGGGGTGAAATCCCTCCATGCGCTGGCTGTGCAAGTGCACACCCAACCTGCGACTGATGAATGAATGAAATAAATGGTGTGCACTTGCTCAGCTGGCGTATTGGCCATGGCGGTGATGGTGGCAGCACATTCAAGAAGGAGAGTAGCTCTGGTAACTTTTGGGTGTTTGCCTTCCCTGGCAGCCAGCCGTGGAAGAAAGGTAAGGAGTAGGACACGCCGCGTGGTAAAGGGCGAATGGGCGGCGGCTCCGCGCCAAGGCTGGAGTTGGGGAATGGTGCATTCCCTGACCTGGTTAAGGCAGGCAGTGAACAGGCGGCAGCTCCAGGGCATTGGTGAATGGCGTGACTCTGGGCCTCAACCCCCGACCCAAAGCGAAGGGAGAGCGACATGGTGAGAGGGCGAGATAAGGCCGGAGTCTCTTTCTGGGCATGTCGCTTCTGCCTGTTGGGCCACTTCCTGAAGCTGGCAGCTCTGCAGCCAGCTGCTTTGCTTTTTCCCTCTTTTTCCTCTTGGGAGGCTTGTGTGGTGGCACCAGCAGAAGTGCTGCAGGGAAGTACTCAACAAGCAGAAGTGCTGCACCCAAAAAGAGAAGGGCAAGAGGGGCAGTGGGCTGCAGAGGCTATGGTGGGTGGGCGGAGCCTCCAGGTGCTATCACTACAGGTTCTCTGAATGACCGGCCATCATTGCTACCAGATCGGCCAATCCGGTTCGAACCGGGAGCATTTCACTCCTGCTCTAATGCTGGGAAAGTTGAAAGCAAAGAGAAGAGAGGACAACCAGCAGCAACATGGATGAAGCCCTGACAGACCAGATTAGGGACAGATCATTATGGAGAAAAATCAATGTGGTTCCTAAGAGTATACATAACTCAATGGCACAAAATCAATCAGGCTTCCTAACTCTGTGCAGAAAGTATCTATTTTTCCCTCTCTCCTGGATAACAAGGAAGGGGCCAACTTCAAATGAGAAAATATTCCATTATGGCAGTCAGTCCTTCTCCCTTAAACCTTATTCCTTAATTTCACATAATGGAGAGTCAAAGGCAGGTGGAATTTATAGGATGGACATACCCTGGTTAGTAAAAAAAAGAAAGAATTTCACCTTCATCTAGGATCTGAACCTTAAATTGTTTTATAGATAGCAACACTTTTAATAATATTTGGGCCTGTGCAGCTCTACAATATAACTGCTATTCCACTAAAGTTAAACTTGGCCCATCACCAAGTAGGCGGCTGCATTTGGGTCAGTTGTATTTTTAAAGATCATGTTCAAAGGCAGCCTCATTATGAACAAATTCTGATAAATCAACTCTGAGACTGTGCCATTGGGACTGACTCTCCAAAGCATCCATTCCCAGAAGAGATACATCTAAACTGGGCAAAATTTTCCTGACCATAGAACATTAGCTGCAGGAATTTTGACCATTAAGAGAATTCCCATGCCATGTACCTCTCCTTTCAAAGGAATGTGACTTCATTGGGAGCTAAAAACAGAATTTAACTGATTATAATGTTTTTTGGAAAAATAGCTGCTCTGTCTCATTAGAATTTAATTTGGCCAAAATGGCAAAATTGACTACTTTGATTAAAAAAAAGAATACAAGTACTTTTGTTTCCACATGGAAACCGCTTCTGAACTTCATGCTTGATGTGGAAAAGAATGAAACTTTGACTTTGGGTTTTACAGATTAGATTGATAAATCTTTATAGAAATGACTTGTTCATACTATTATATGGAAAAGCAAAAAGTTGTGATTTGATGCTAATGCCTTATTCTACTGCAACAGAGAGAGTTGGAAGTCAGTGCTTCCTTTTCTTTTCTTTTCTCTGCCATTCATCACTTTTCTTTCCCTTTCCCTTCCCACCTCACTGCTCTTTTATTTATTCTTGTATTTTGTTTTTTATAATAGTGTATAATTAATATATTTTTTTTAAAAAAAGGAATTTAATTTGGGCCCGATTCTTTCCATAAAATTCCTCATAGCATAAGGAAGGACCTCTACAGCCTTTCCTGTACAATAAAAGATGGGAAAATAGAATTTGGATCTATTAGGCCCAGAAAGGCCACCATGCCTTCTCTCAAAATCCTACCATGTATAATTAATTAATACTAATTGATATAATTAATATATCAATTAGTACATTTTCCCCCTGCATCTCCAGCTCTGAAGCCTGAGGGTAAGGAATCTAGATGATTTACTTCGCTAAGATCCCCTGTATCTAACTTCTACACCTCAATAACCATCCCCCCCAAAAGAAAAACTGGACTCTGGACAAATGTCCAGAGGACTACTGGGTTAATGTGTGGCTTCCTTAAGAGGGGATGCATTACTTCCCCCTTCAAGCCAGAGTCAATCATCTTTTCAAAAAATCATCCTTGAACTCAATTGTCTATTTGATTCTGGCCAGCTCCAATACATACTTGCAAAATATGCCACAAGTATTATCAATCAGAACAGAGCTGGAAGGGACCTTGGAGGTCTTCTAGTCCAATCACCTGCTCATGCAGGAAATACTACACCATTTCAAACAAGTGGCTTTCCAGTCTCTTCTAAATTATATTTCTAAATTATAGTTAGAACAACTTTACTAAACTAGCGGCCTCAAGCTGTATTGGGCCTTTCCAGGTAGGAATGTATGGAATTGCTAATCAAGTATATTTGGAGGGCATCTAACTAGGGGAATCTGATTTATAGCTTGCTATGGAAATGGCTGCAGGAATCATCCCACTAGGAACAGAATCAGTGGACAGATGTCCAACATTCTTCTTGACTCGTATTCAAAGTAGAATGCTCCTTCTTACGAGGAATCGGCCAGACATTTTGAGTTCTGCTGCTTTACTGGAGTAGATCTTTTTCTTTCTATTGTTTGCAATGGAAAGCATTAGTATGCTAACAATGCTGGGGCATGGAGAAGGAACCCTGGGTCTTTGAATCAGATCAATCAGATTCAATCTGAGAATGCTTAAATTTAGTCTGCCAGTAAAACATTTAGAGTGGCAGGATTTTCTTGACTATGTGATTGGACTCTAGTGAAGAGTAAGCCCACAGCAGGCCTTATCCTCTGCTAGTAGAATACCATGTCCTGTGCACACTACAGTAATTTAGTAGGCTTCAAGCAACAATAATATTATCTGATAAGCAGTGGTGGGATTCTGCCTGTTCTAGGTGGTTCAGTCGAACCGTTTGTTAAATTGCTCGCTCGCCTAGCCCCTTGCCTTGCCCCTCCACACCACTATTTATTGCCAATAAATAGTGGTGGGTGAGGGGCGGCGAACCAGCAATTTAACAAACGGTTCGGTGTTTTTTTGTAATTTTATTGGCCCGCCGAGCCGGTACTGATGATATGATGTCACCAAACTGGATCTGGCTCCCCGTCCCCCCTGCCCCCCTCTGCCACATTATTCTTACTTTTAATTTGGCCCCACCCCCAATCTATTGCTGCCTCCTGAATCCCAGCTCATCGGCTAGAGGGGTTAAAACTGTTTAAACTCTTGCCGCAGGGCTTCAAAGGGCCACCCTACAGCTGATCAGTGTTAAAAGAAAACAAATGAGTAGACCAGTGGTTCCCAAAGTGGTGGTACCACCCCCTGGGGGCGGTGGGATGCCTTAGGGGGGTGGTAAGAGGCAAGGGGGGTGACAGGGGGGCGCAAGAGGCAAAAGGGGGCAGCAGGGGGGTGCTAAGTGGCAAGGAGGGTGGCCCCCACCCTTGGCTTGTGCAGTTACCTCCTTGCAAGCAAACAACAAGAAAAAACAACTCCTTTCAGCTTCAGCATAGGCTACTTAGCCCATTGATTAGATCGGCCTCCTGACTCTCAGCTGATTTGCTCTCAGCTGTTTTGCGCAGGGCTCTTCTGCTTGCTTGCAAAGAGTACTGGAGCAGATTTTTTCCCCCTAGCTATGCTGAAAAAACGAAACTGAAAGTAAAGCAGGCTCTTTGCTGCAATGTTACAAAATGAGACAGAGAGAGATTTCTTTTTCTTTTTCCTTACCAAAAAAGGTAGGTGCAAACAATGGGAAATTTAGGGCAAAAAAGGAGAGTTCAAGATTTTAAAACACAAAAGAAAAAAGGCTCTATTTAACTAGGGAATTGTAATAATTGAGATACTAATAATTGTATATTGTATTGAAAGCAGAAATGGTTAAGTTGTGATTTGGAGGAATAAATGGGGGAAATTATTTGGTTTATTATTATTGGTAAATATAATTAATTGATTTGTAAGAAATTGGATTACATGGAAATAATTGGAATACTCATGTTCATATTGATTAATATATAAAAAAGATAATTATATAACTAATTGATTTATATTAAAATGTTGAATTTGTATTAACCAACTATAATATTACATAATTAACCAATGTGAGGATGGATATAAAAATAGATGACAATAGGAAGGAGTATAATATAGAATAGAAGGGAAAAATTGAATTTGATTAAGCTTAGAGAAATAAGGATGAAGGGTAATACTGGTTTTTTAAAAAAAATAGATGAGGAATAAATATGGCAAAAAGGAAATATAGAAATTGTAAATTTAATTGAAATGACTGAACACTGTTTAAATTTGTGAACCAGCCAAATACTCTGTTCAAATAAAATACATTGTATGTTTGTATGTGTGTTTCTAATTATTGCTATTTATTCATATTTGTTCTCGTTTATTCTTTAAAGTTAACAATTCATTCTTTATCTTAATATCTTTATATTTGTTTGGGGTTGCCTTTCTTCCCTTTCATCTTTTTTTATTGTACAACAATCTTTCTCCTCAAACCTACCACCTCTCTCTTTTCTTTCCTTCTTACTTTCTCTTCCCCCCTCTTCTTTTCCTCCCTACTTTCTCTTCCTTTCTCCTTCTCCTCCTCTCTTCCTCCCTCTCTTACCCTCACTCCTAATCTAATTTCCCTTTCCTTCCTTCCTCCCTTCTCTTCCTTCCCTCTCTCTCCTTCCTTCATCCCTCTCTATTGCTGTAATCATTTTCAATTTTATATTTTCCACTATGGCAACCCCGGTCTTTCTTTCATTTATCAAGTATATTTCTCAAAATTTTCCCTCATCTTTTTAATTATTAGCAGTATATTTCATCTTATTCCATTTTTTGTATTGAACCCAGTGTAATCATCTTTATCTTTTTTTCAATTATTTCCTTTTCAATATTATCTCCTTTTCAATATTATTTCCTTCAATATTATCTCTTGCTTCTCATTCATCTTTTCTCTTTCTTTCTTTTTTTTTTTTTGCAAGCTAACCAATTCTCTGCTTCTTTATTTCCCTTAAATGCCTCCCTTACTTTTTGGAACATCTCCCTTAGTGTCTCATATTCATCCTCCTAATTCTCCATATTTTCAATTTTAAAAGGCTAGAATTTTTAAGCTTATTCTTTTCATTTACATATGTGGGGGGGGGGATGCTTTTCAAGGAGCCAAAAGGGGGGTTGAGAGCAGAATCATTCTGACAGTGTCTTTTAAAATTGCTTGGAAGACGCATTTTTCTCCCCTAAAATTATGGTTTGTATACTTTGGAATAGAACATATACCTGGAAAAAGTACTTGCAAAATTTGGACAGAAGGAAAAGAAAGGCAGGACTGGACTCATTATTAGTAGCTAGTAGCAAACTATATTGACTGGCGACCCCCAGGGGGAGAGCCTTCTCTGTGAGGGCTCCAGCCCTGTGGAATGAACTGCCCCCGGATATACGTAACATCCCCGACCTTCGGGCTTTCCGCCATGCCCTCAAGACTCTGATGTTTCAACAGGTGGAGCTAAACAGTTAAATGATTTTTAAATTTGTCATTTTAATTTTGGGTTTTATTCTGTTTGGCTGAACTTTATAATAATTTGAAACTGTAATTTTATCAATGTTTGCATGTTTATGTTTTTATCTTGGCTGTACACCACCCTGAGTCCTTCGGGAGAAGGGTGGTATAGAAATATGATTAAATAAATAAATAAATAGTTAGTTCATTGTTATCAGTGACTCCCACTGATTCTAACTCATTTTAAGACTGGGATTGGTGACTACTGAAATTTAAGCATTCAACACTGGTCTCAGAAAACTTTGATTTGAACTATCAAATTTCTGATTTGAACTTTGATGTAAACTATGGCAAAAAAAATCAAGAAATGGTGCTGTAGGTTCACTGCTGCCGCTGCCCAGACAGGAGAGGAGAAAGAGATGGAGAGAAAGAGAAATGAAGGAGAGAAATGGGGGAAGAAAGAGAAATGAAGGAAAGAAGGAGGGAAAAAGATGAAGGGGAGAAAGGGGGAGGGAGAAAGAGATGGAGAGAAAGAAATGAAGGAGAGAAAGGAGGGAGAAAGAGAAAAAGAGAGATGAAGAAGAGAAAGGGGTGGGGGGGGGGGGGAGAAAGAGAGATGAAGGGGAGAAAGAAAGATGAGAGAGATGAGACACCCAGAGAAAGTAAAAGAAAATATTGGGAACCACAAAACCTGGGTGGGAGTAAGTGATATGGAGTTGGCAATGGCCAATCAGGTTAAGTTTGTGTTTAAGTATTTGCATGTGTTTAAGGTTGAGTATTTAAGGTTGCAGACATCAGATTGCTTCACCCTGCAGCCAGCCCTGTAGCACCTGGGCAGCAGCGGCCTACCTACCCTGGTTGTATCACCTTGCCCTGCAGCCGCCCTGAACGCCTGCGTTGGATTGCCTCCGATTGCTCCAGCAGGTCATTTTTATTTAATTAATTCAATTAAGAATGCTGCAATGGGCATAAATGATGACTGGTCACTTTTTTCAGCTCTCTGGGTAGTCCCTATGTGCATATAGACTACTCAGAGGGCTGAAAAAGTTATTTTTGACTGGTCCTCGCACTTTTGACCAGGCCTTGAATTTACGACTGTCCTCACACTTTATGTTTTGTGCCCTATCTTGTCACCGTGGTGAAGAGAAGGAGTGATGAAATGACTGACATGGTTGTTAAGAATGCCACAATGGACATAAATGTGAGGAAGGTCATAAGTGCGAGGACCGATCAAAATGTGAGGACTAGTCAGAAATGACTTTTTTCAGCCCTCTGAGCAGTCTCTATGCACATAGCCATGCCCACCAGTCACATGACCAGCTAGCCATGCCCACAGAATTGATTGTTAAAAAAATTGAATCCCACCACTGGTGGTAAGATTTTTGTTTCAACTTTCTCATGTAAAATGCAGTTTGGCATGTCAGTTCCACAGGCATCTAAGTGTCACATTACTTAAAATTTCAGGGATTAATCAACTGTTTACTTTAATTTAAAAATCTTCACAATTGGGCAGGGTAAATTAGTTTGATCCCTCAATGAGAGAATCCAAATTCGATATGTATTCACTGATATTACCAATACCAATGCAAGAGATACAGAGATATATTGAGATTATTATTTTCTATTATTTGGGAAGCTTGTCTGTAATCAGGTAATATTACAAATATGACTTACTTTATCCTGTTTGTATGCATCTGTTTCTATTCTATTATTTCAACCTACTTTTATACCCTAGTTAAATAATATTGTAATTTTTGATTTTTCATTCTAGGCAATATCACCCATTTTTGTGTCATCTTTATTTAATAAGCATACTCTTCACCTTCTCATCAAGTCAGTTAATGAGTATAGGATCCAGAACTGAACCACAATATCTCCTCTAGCTTGATGAAGAACTATTGATGAGCATTGTCTGAGTGAAGTTTTCAAGTTGGTTCTGGAGTCAATTTTTAGACATGTCCTCCAATTCGTATTAATCAGTTTACTAATCTGATAGCCATTGAGGATATTGTCACACATGCTTTGCTGAAATGAAGATATATTATGTCCACAACATGACAACAAACTGGAAAGAAATAAAATAAGATTATATGGACTTAACACATACCTGCCAACTTCTAGTGTCTACTACATTATTTTCAAAGTGCTTGTAGATCCATCATTTTATAAAGATATCTTCACAGGTATCAGTGTCAGACTGATTGGAATCTAATCCCTTCTTTCCTTTTTGATACCATTTGCCCTGCTGTGGTCATCTGGGATCAATGGTGAAATCCAATTTTTTTACTACCGGTTCTGTGGGCGTGGCTTGGTGGACGTGGTGTGGCTTGGTGGGTGTGGCTTGGTGGACATGGTAGGGGAAGGAGATTGTAAAATCTCCATTCCCATCCCACTCTGGGGCCAACCTGAGGTGGTATTTGCTGGTTCTCCGCATTACTCAAAATTTCCGCTACCGGTTCTTCAGAACCTATCAGAACCTGCTGGATTTCACCTGTCTGAGATCCCTTCCCCAGGATACTGGTTTAACTAGAACATCTGCAAATACTTCACTATTCTAGGATTCAATTTATTTGAACCTGTTATGATTCAGGGTCTGGATCTGGAAGTATAATTCAAGGTCAGTAGGTATTCCCTGATTGTATTAATATCAAACATGAATCCATCTTTAACCACATCTTCAACATTACCTGATGAAATGCACATCCTTTTTTTCATAATGACCATGCAACTAAAAGATTTGCAGAGGAGAAAGCTCAGGTTGGCCTTCAATCCTGGCAGCTGCATGGGATTTTCTAGGCAATAACGTAGGAATTCATTCCACTCATCAAGACATGAAAAATGAGATGGCTTACAAAATTTTGAAATCACCAGATAGACAATTTCTTAATAAGTATTTTTGGAATGGAGGGAAAGAGGAGAAAATTTGGAGCTATTGCCTCCAGTACCATAATATATTGTCTAACTGCAGAAGAAATTAAGCATCTAAAGTGCTAATATTAACTCTCAACCCCTACTTTCTCCCATTTAAGGAAAAGTGGAAGGTTATCTTTCCTACTGCAAACGCTTGAATTATATGATGTGATAGCTCTGCTGTTTTATATTTTATATTTATGATTATGATCATTAATACTGTATGCTAATGTTGAGCCTCAAGCCAGTTGGATGAGAAAATAACTCTGTCATGATATCTTATTTCTCTGTTATAGGTAAACATATCCTTGGAGTCTATTTTGTTTGGATTGCCTCAAGTTTGTATAGATATTTCTGCTATGCCTGTAAATATCCACATTGCAAGATACAACTGGCTGGCTTAGGTGAATGGAAGAGTGCTGTAAAGGAGGCTATGGATCATGGGCCTCTTGTACCTGCAGGCTTATTTTCTTCATGGAAAAATGCAAGATCCTTTCTATGTGAAGGAGTTGTGGAGAGACTCAAAGGCACCAGGTAAGTCAGACATTTGCTAAAGGACCTTCACAAATCTCTTAGCATTGGGAGTTACACTTTGTAGTGTACGCTTGCTACACTTCCTCTTGATTTTCCATCATTTTGCTTCTAGTTTCTCCAGCAGTGCCACTCTCTTCATCTGCTATATCAAAAGAAGTTATGCAACTTCTGTTTCACAGATACTAGACTTCTTTGGGAGAGAAGTACAAGAAAACAAGACAGAAGAGCAGTGATATGCCTAGAGTATTTAATACCTGGAGTAAATCAGGGGCTGAGGAGCAGCCAAAAGACCTGTAATGGCCCAGCCACTACTGCCAACCTGTCCTGCTCATCTCCATAATTTTTGCCTCACTAATGACCACAGGCAGCTGACTGGCACTCTACATAAACCGGTAGTAAAAATTCTGACTGGCCCCACTCCCACTTGGGCCTCCAAAGTTCCAGCTGATTGGGAGGAAATGGAGATTTTACAGTATCCTTCCCCAGCCACACCCACCAAGCTACACCCACAGAACCAGTAGTAAAAAAATTTGAAATCCACCACTGACCTATTTGCCCCTCTATCTGGCTTTGCCTTCGTTACACCATTGGAAAAGAATTGGATTAAACATGAACAATTTCATTGAGAACATCCATGGATATTAGAAAATCCAGTGCTATAACTAAGGGCTAATTCAAATGGTAAGCAGCATGGTAGCTCATGTGGTTAGGATAGTGGGTTGACAAGCAGCAAGCCTGTTTTTGAGACTCAAATACTGCTGTGGGGTGGAGTGAGCTCCCATCCTTTGCTCCAGTTCCTTCCAGGGACATGAAAGGAGCCTCCAACTGGGCATCCCCTGGGCAATGACGGTATCACCGGTTAATATTTTCTTGGAAGTACGTTGGTGCTTCTGACACAAGCACGGTGCGATCCTGAATGGCCTGTGGCCCTCTGACCTCAAGGCTACGATAGCATTTTAAAACTTGAGCATGGCTTCTAGAAAATTCTGGCTGTTTGTAAGGTTAATGATTGAAGGGAAGAAATATATGACTAGAGCGTATTCATAATAATTATGATTTTAATTAATATTGATGAAAGCACATTTGCTTAGTCTTAATCCTGTTATTATGCAAAATATAGCTCCACAAACAAGAAAAAGGTATGCATTCTGATCCATTGCTAAAATCAGCAATTGCAATTTTCTACCAAAAACTATTTGGCATATATATAATTAACACTCATACCTACTTGAATAAAAACAGAAATACAGAACATATTTTATAAAATTTTCCTATATGCATTTTTTCCTCGGTTGCTATAGCAGTTTTTAAAAAAGGCCCATTATATACAATATGCAGAGGCAAACCTGGGTTTTATGTTGAATGTTTGCTCAGTAGGGAACTGTGGCCAAATCACAGCTCCTTGACAAATGGACCTGTAGGATATTCATTTGTCACATTCACTTTTCACCCCTTTAGCTATGCAGCTAAACTGTGTCAGCTATTAGGCAGCTTTAAGGCATTCTTGCATGTTCCCAGCTGTGCCCCAGGATTCAGGTTGCAAATTCTTTTGCAGTTGAACTTATAAAGGAAGGCTATACACTTGTTACAACCCTAGACCAATGTTCCTGGATCAGTGGAATTGAATATCAAAGGCTTTAAGTAAGAATCCTTGTTTTTCTGGAGACCCAACAGAAGCTTGGGGGAGGGATTAAGATTCCTCACTCTGCTATGCCAGTTGTCCGCATTCTGAGTAATGCACCCATTGAAAATAGAACTCTGAGGCAGGTAGATTTCTCTAAGAACATGTTTATTGGATACATCATAGTGGCACAGCCAGTGAAAACCAACTCTGAAAGTTCTGCAGTTTTCACCTAATTAAAAGTATAAAACCTCCCCCCTCCCCAGTGTCATTAGTCACATTGTCGGATGAATATAGTGGTAAGCTCTTCTCCCCCTTCCAACATCCATCTGTTATGTTGACCTTGGTTCCCACAGGAAAACTTTTTATTTTGACTATAAACTGGGCTATCTACTTCCCCCCTCCCCTTCTTTTTCAGTTTTCGTGGCAACTGTGAGGCAGCACAAGATGGCTTCAGCGAGATTCACTTCAGAGTTGACACCAGTGATCATTGTTTCTGTCCAGCAGGAGTTTCAGGAATGTAACAATCAATGTCCTTCCCTACATGTACATATGGTATATACTTTACAATAAAATCTCATGTTTTGACTCAATTTTGCCTTGCCAAACTGCTCATTATCCAACTTTTCCATGCTATTGGTCACAAATCACATGCTTCTGCAGTCATAACTGAAGATACCTCTTGATCACATATTTGAAACAATTTTGGGGTAAAACATTTGAATTTCTTCTCCTTACCTGCAACTGACAGTCCTGCTAGGTATTATTCTGCACCTCCTCCTCCCCGCTCTTCTTATAGTTTAGTGAATAACAAAGATCAGAATCACTTTTGAATGTTACCTCATTGTAGACTCTTAAAAAATACTTCAGCACCTTTTACTTTGGCAATTAATCCTGCATACCTCTGTCAAGATCATCTTCCTTACTCTCACAGCATCAGATTCAATATTTATTTATTAATTTGATCATGTATCCTGTTTATTAATTTGAAACAGGTTTCTTGTTTTATGTGTCTGTTTCTCCTGTCCTTTAGATTGCCTAGACATTATAATTTAGGATTTAGTGCAATGTCAATTATAATGATCTCTAGAGGATCTAGACTTGTAGTGAGCATTTTTAAGTTTCATTTCATTTATTTCATTTATTAAATTTATATACCGCCCTTCTCCTTGTGGACTCAGGGTGGCGAACAGCCAGAAATAAAAAACAAATTTTACAAAAGTTAAAACAATTATTAAAAGCAACTAATATAAAATTTGGCCCATAAATTTAAAACAGTTCAATGAATATTGAATATCAAACTCTAAAAATTAACCATGGGATCAGGCCAGTCCGGCTAACTGGAAAAAGTAAGTTTTTAAGGCCCGACGAAAAGTCCGGAAGTCTGAGATCGTTCGCAACTCTGGGGGAAGATCGTTCCAGAGGGTATGAGCTACCACAGAGAAGGCTCTCCCCTGGGGGTCGCCAGTCGGCATTGCCTGGCTGACGGCACCCTAAGGAGGCCATTTCTGTGGGAGCGAACCGGCCGGTGGGAGGCAATTGGTGGGAGAAGGCGGTCCCGTAGGTACCCTGGTCCTAAGCCATGGAGCGCTTTAAAAGTGATCACCAACACCTTGAAGTGTACCCAGAAGTCCACTGGCAGCCAATGCAGCTCACGCAGGAGAGGTATCACATGGGAGCGCCCTGTCGCTCCCATAATCCCCCGCGTGGCCACATTCTGCACCAGTTGGAGCCTCCGGGTGCACCCCAAGGGGAGCCCCATGTAGAGAGCATTACAATAGTCCAGGTGAGAAGTGATGTGCTTGAGTGACTATGCGTAAGGAGTCCTGATCTAGAAAGGGTCGCAACTGGCGTATCAGGCGAACCTAATAAAAAGCCCCCCTGGCGACTGCCGTCGTATGCTCCTCTAAGGATAGCTGTGGGTCCAGGAGGACGCCCAAGTTGCGAACCCTTTCCGTGGGGGCTAGTGATTCACCCCCAATAACCAGCGATGGCGTCAGCTGGCTATATCGGTAGCCACAGCCACTCGGTCTTGGAGGGATTGAGTCGAAGCCTGTTTCTCCTCATCCAGACCCACACCACCTCAAGGCACTGGGATATCACTTCTACGGCATCGTTGGGATGGTCTGGGGTGGAGATGTACAGCTGAGTATCATCAGCGTACTGATGGAACTCCACCCCAAAACCATGGATGATCTCGCCCATGGATGATCTCACCCATGGATGATCTCGCCCATGGATGATCTCGGCTTCACATAAATGTTGAACAGGAGTGGCGAGAGGACTGACCCTTGTGGCACCCCACACACTAGGCGCCTCGGGGTCGACCGCTGCCCCCCTGTCAACACAGATTGCGACCGGCCAGAGAGATAGGAGAACCACCGCAAAACGATGCCCCCCACCCCCCAATCCCTCCAACCGGCGCAACATGATACCATGGTCGATGGTATCAAAAGCTGCTGAGAGATCTAACAGGACCAGGATAGAGGAATAACCCCTACCCCGAGCCCTCCAGAGATCATCCACCAATGCGACCAATGCCGTTTCGGTGCTACACCCAGACCTGAAACTGGATTGGAGCGGGTCTAAATATGGATTCTGTTTTTTTCCCTCTAGGTCTTCTGTTACAAAATGAGAAAGGGCCTCTATGGCATAGTACTCTTCCCACATGATACAACCTGCCATGCAGCCAATTTGCCACAGCCAACTCATCATGCAGCAATTCGCTGTGGAACAATTCAAGAAATACAAGTACAAAAGTTAAATTAATCAGTTAATTTTAATGAAACTGTGGCCATAATAATAATATAATAAATAAACTCCAGAAAAACAGGAGTTATAATAATTTTGATGAAAACATGATTGCCAGTAACAAAAATAACTGAGTGAAGTGATTAATACAGTGTTGAATTGTTCCATGGCAAGTTGTCCTGAGGTGAGTTGGTTGTGGAAGTTGGACATGAGCAATTTGACCATGGCAAGTTGTCCTAGACCTGTTCCCAGTGGTACCCTGTAAGATGGACTTATGTTAGGTTTCTACCTGAGCCATGGTGGCACAGTGGTTAGAATGCAGTAGTGCAAGTTAACTCACTGCTCATTGCCAGGAGAGCAATTCTGACTGGCTCAAGGTTGACTCAGCCTTCTGAGATTGATAAAATGAGGACCCGGATTCTTAGGGGCAATATGCTGACTCTGTAAACCGCTCAGAGACGGCTGTGAAGCATTATATAAGTCTAAGTGCTATTGGGACCAGGCATGTTGAATTTCCTGAAACATCCTATTTTATCTGAATAGAGAGGTCCTCATCCCTAGGTCCCAAAGATTTTCCCCTTCAGTCCAGATTTAGGAAAAAATAAAAAGAAGGTGTCAAGGAATTTTCCTAGCCAAAACTCAGAAATATAAAGTTAAGCAAACCTTGTGCCAATCTTGTAAGAAATGGCTAGATGTGCAACTGTACAGTCTCACACCTCATGAGGTTTTTAAAGAACAATCCCTTATTAAACTAATAAAGTCAATTTTCTTGGGAAACAGAGGAAAAACAAAAAAGGTTAAAAAGAACCCAACAATAGAACAAATCATCCAAGCTAAACTAGGTACTTTCAAATTCACTTCAGAGAGTCCGGTTGGAGACGGATCATATGAACCTCTTGCATTGACGTATAGGGCAGGCTATCATCACCATTCTTTTCTCAGCATAACTTTCTTTTCTTCTTTTTAGAAACTTTAGAAGAAAATTGAAAGCCAGCCTCTTTGAAAAGGCAGACTATTGCTGTGATCAATCAAGCAAGATGCACTTTCTATGATGATATAACCAGCAAATGAGAAATAATGAGAGGTAGTGAGAATAAAGTGGCTAAATTTCTCTTCCTAATAATCCTTGGTGGAATTATAGAGGCACACTCTGATTTTTCCAATTTTACCATTGTATAATTTGGATTACATGAAGGGATTTGTAGGGAAATCAAATATGAATTGTACTTATTCATAGAACATAGAACAATAGAGTTTGAAAGGACCTAAGAGGTCTTCTAGTCCAACCCCCTGCTCAAGCAAAGGAATTCAGGTTGTTTTGGAGTTTGATACCACTCTCTATCAAAAAAATACTTATTGTTTTACTGGATGACTTGAAAATGCAGTACAAGATAAGTTACAATTCTGCATGTGGAGATTTCTCTAATATATAGATCAGGGTGATTTCTACTTACCTTTACTATTGGTTTGCAACAGACCCTGACATCCTGATGACGTTGGGGTCTGTGGGCTGAGTCTCCCAATGGTTTTACTACCAGTTGTGAACTGTATACATCTGAACTGTATGGTAACCCCAGCCTGAAACACAAGGCAAAATTCTGCTAAGAACTTTGAGCTCCCAGGTCTAACATGAATTTTGGCATGCCTTGTGTTTCAGGCTGGGGTTACTATACTAGCCCTTTCTCAATTCTGGTAGAAGGAAAATTTTACCAGTTGTGCCAATGATACAATAGGTTAATTAAAAGTAGGGGAGACTTTCTGTGAAAAAAAGAAAGCTGGCAATCAGAGATAGAAATAGCTTCCATCCCATGTTCAAGAATGTAACTGGGCTATGGATCAAGATGCAAGAACTATTATTATAATTTTTTTTATTATCAATGTTTATGTCTTCAGCCATGCTGCCTTTGGGAATCTGTCAGTTAATAATCCCTAGGGTGACCACATAAAGAATCCCTTTAATTGGATTTTAATGAAAAAATTCACTTTAGTCACACAGCAATTTTTGAAATCTAATTATCTCTTTAGCAGAACTACCCAATTCATTGCTTTTCTCAGCAAATTGTTTCCTTGCTCACCACAGGTCTTTTCTTGTAACTTTGCTGTAAGGTATTTTCATGTACAAATATGCATGAGTAATTAAAACAATGCTATTCCTTAGAGTACTGTTATAGAAGACTTATCATATCTGATGAAGTGAATATATGACAGGCAAGAATTCTAAACATGTATTTTGTATTTTACAAAAATATTCCAATAAAAAAACCCAAGAGTTAGAATTTTTTGGTGGTGAATGAAAAACCACAATAACCATTTCTGTTCATTTTTTTTCAAGGTAGCCCCCATCTCTCTGTATATATATTGTATATATATATATACACACAGAGACACACATATTTATGTATGTATATACTTATACATAAGTGTCTAACTGTCTATCTCTCTCTCTGTGTGTACAAAACCAACTTTGTAAACCTTTCCATCACTTTTAACAATCTTGATCTTAAATCCCTTCAACTGACATCTTAAAATTTGATTTCTTTTTTTTTTCTGTTCCTTTTCATCAAATCTTTCACAATTTTGAATGGTCTCCTTTGTAAGTCCAATATAAAAAAAATTACCCAAATCCCTCTTCTGGTTGGTTGTTTGTATGTTGATTTTAATTATCAAAACAATGAAACCATTGGCTGGTTTCATTTGTTTATCCAGTTTTTCATCTTTTTTCAACTGAATCTTGTAGCCTATCAGTTTTTAAATCCACATTCAGATCTATTTCATTTTTATTTGGTAGAATTCTTCCATGACACTGTTCATACTAATAAGTTAAACAGATTTCCTCCTTTAATTATATTCTTGCTTCTTTTAGCTCCTTCTAGTGTCCGACTTTCAAAATTCCATCTTACCATGTTTTTTAAAAAAGCCATTTTCACATAGAAAAGACTTCATTAAATTAATTTTAAAATTCCATTATAAGTCTGTCCAGACCTTTAATCCATCTGTAATTTTCCAAAAGCAACCGTCTAATCATCCTTTTGCTGTTTATATTCCCAAATTACTAAGTCCTTAAAATCACACTTAGATTTCTTTTGTTAAGGATTAAAAGAAATGAATGCCATCAAACTGATACAAAAACTAGCTAAACAATTCTAAAGGTAACTAAGAAAGAGGCTTCACTGAACTTTATATACATATAGGGTACATCATCGTTGCAGGTAGAGATGGAATTCCTTGACTCCCAGCTGCTGCATTCACCAACCGAATGCAAAACTCTTGGTTTTTATAGTTTACTCATGAGTAGTAGCTGTCAGAAATCCATATGGGCAATCCCATGACCTCTTCTTTCTCTGAACAGATCCATCCTCTCATGATGTCAGCTTGATGTCAGTTGTAATGCCATCCTTGCTTTTGCAGGGACATCTAGCTCACTATGTTGACACTGGAATTTTGTGTAGCATCTGTTATACAATATGGAAGTATTTTCCATAGCCATCTTCTGAAATTTTTTAAAATATTTCCAAATCTTGCCTATAATTCTTGGATTTTGTAGTATGTCCCCTCCAAATATGAATAGATCGAATCCCTATTTAACTTTGAAATCAGCCAAGATGAGCTAGATGCAACTAGTTGGATGATGTTCAGAAGAGTAACTATATGTTGTCCATCCATGCATATTTAAGAACTTGTTCTATCTCTGACCCCACGCACACACACCAACAAACCAGCCGGTAAAAACCTAGTGGCTGCCTGCCAAGAATTTATTAGCTACAAAGAGGAGAGATAACTTCTGTCCACTTGTAGCACATCAAAGGTAAGCAGCTCAATATTTACAATTCAGTCCAGAGATAATTCCAATCTTTAAAATAAGAGTCCGACAATGCAGAATGGCATGGAAGCTTTCAGCTTTGTTCGTCACAAGATTTGACTGGCCACCACGCTCCCTTTTATATCCTGTGGGGTGTGGCCCAGTGACTCAGCTAATCTCTGGCACGCCTTCCCTTCTGCTGTGCATGTTTCTCCCTGTGTTGCTGTCGAGGATCCAGCCAGCACTTATCTCCCTCGTCGCTGTCCACCTGTGGCTGCGGGGACGTGCTTGGCTCTGGGCCTATCTCTTGCCCTTCGGTGTCCTCCAGGGCCATTGCCAGAGAGGAGGGTCCTGGAGAGGGAGTTCTTGCCAACTCCTCCCTTTCACTCTTGGAGTCCTCTCCTGACGATGACACAGGCTCAGGCAACGGAGCCACAACAGAACTTTATTAAACTGCAAGCAACCAGGAACTTTATGCAGATGCATAATAGAATGAAAGTACCCGATTTGTTGAATGTAGTGAGGTGGTCTCATTTGGGCTTTGCTGAGGAAATGAAAAAGAACAATATCATAAGCATTACATTAATATTATACTGCAGAGTGGTAAGGAATTATTAATTACTTTTTTAAATAAGCTGAATGCCTCAGTTGCTGCAGCTTGTTATACAGGTAGAATAGAATGAATGAGCTGGAAGGAACCTTGGAGGTCTTCTAGTCCAGACCCCTGCTCAAACAGGAGAACCTATACTATTTCAGATACGTGATTGTCTAGACTCCTCTTAAAAATATCCAGTGATTGAGTGGCTACGATTTGTGAAGACAAACTATTTCTTTTTTAAAATTTAATTTATATGCCACCCTTCTCCAGAGACTCAGGGCAGCTTATAATGCATTAAGCATTCCATTGGTTAATTGTCCTCACTGTTAGAAGTTTCTCCTTAATTCCAGGTTGCTTCTCTCTTTGTTTAGTTTCCAGCCATTGTTTCTTGTCCTGTACTCTGGTGATTTGGGGAATAATTTGACCCCCTTTTCTTTGCGGCAGCCCTTTAAGTGCTGGTATACTGCTATCATGTCACTCCTAATTCTTCTTTTCTTTAGACTAGCCAAACCCAAATCCTGCAGCCATTCTTCATATGTTTCAGTCTCCAGGCCTTTGATTATCTTAGTTGCTCTTCTCTGAACTTTTTCCAAAGTGTCAACAACTTTTTTGTAGTATGGTGATCAAAATTGGTTGTAGTATTCCAGGTGTGATAGTTCTTGATTTACAACCAGTTGCTGAATAACCATTCGAAGTTGTAATACATCTCCCCAAAAGATACTTACAACCCAGTTTTGAAATTCTGATGGCCACTCCCCTTTCCGAGTCATGTGATAGCATTTCAGGTGCTTGATGACTAGCTCTCATTTAGGGCCATTTGCAGCATCCCCTGGCCATGCAACCACAATTTACACCATTTTTGCTGAAAACCAGCACTTACTTGCTGTTTTCAACAAAAATAGTCCCATAATAAACAACCGTGGTGTTTGCTTAACAATCACTGCATTTGCTTTATGACTGCTACAAAAAAAAGTTATAAAACCAGGTCCAGTCATATGGTGACCTGTTTTACAATCAACCCAATTTACTACTGTAATGGGCAGGCTCCATTATGTTCATAAGTTGAGGACTACTTGTAATAGCAATACATTTGCTCACTCTCAAACACATATGTTCCTCCTTTTCCAGTTCAACCACAAAAGTAATTTTAAAAGCATTCAATTTGAGGTTTTGATTAGCTACAATCCCCCATTTCATGTCAATCCAATGTAGCTATTCATATGTTTTGATAGCTTTAGTTTGGTAAACAAGCCATAGTATCAGGGTTACAAATAATCGTAGGTCATTATCTGAGTAACCAAGGTCCACAATGGTTAGGGCAATTGTTGAAAAGTGGGTTGAACTATGTCACATATTTAAGTTATGATATCAGATTTTCTTGTTTAAATTTCAGCTGTGACAAGTGTATTTTAGAGATTATTCTAAATCCTCATGTGATTCTCTCTTCAAAAAAATAGAAATGCCAGAGTTTTTCAGAGAATTTATAGTTACCCTTGAATATAGGATTGTTCATCTTGCCATAAATCAAGATACCACAAATAGTAAAGTAATAGTACACAAATAGTGAAAACAAGAGTAATAAAGATGATACATAGCATTAATCCATTATACTTAAGAAATTGTGTGAACCCAGCAAAATATGCTTAATCTTAATAATGATCTATTTAATCTATTGGGACTTCAAATCTTCAGTGTCTTATGACCTAATGAGAAGAAAGGTGCAGGAAGGTGTAGATAACAAGCTACTGATTTATTTTGTGTTCTTATTTGCCCATTTCTCTGCTCTTTATTTTTGAGAATGCTAATCTCAGTCACCTTATTTTGCCTCTCTCTCTCTCTCTCTCTGTGTGTGTGTGTGTGTGTGTGTGTTTATACACCCCCACCCACCCCCACAGAATGTTTTGATCTCCTCTTGACAGGATGTAGTTAGCTAGGTGATAGGCTTTGCTTATCCTTTAATGCATTTCCTGTAAATAAATCACCTGTCTGTTGTAATTATAAAGCCTGCTTCACTAATCATTGCTCCGGTAGAATTCCTATTCTCAGGAATGCTCACCTGCATACATAGAATGCCTCAACAACCAATATAAACGACCCATGTTTACACTGGCTTATTTTAGCTAGGATGAGGGGTACCCATAACAAGCCATAATGGTGTAAAAATGACAATATGTGGATCATGATATCATCACATAAAGGACATAACTTGTATAAAATGATTTACCACAAGAGCAGAAATTGTGTCTCTCATATGGTGATTGTTTGCTTTTGTTCTCGTCTCCCTGATGGCCATGCTTAAATCTGGTCACAGCTCAGGATTCAGATGATGTGTTGAGGAGGAAACAGAAACTGAGGTAAAATGTCCTAGTCTGCTCTTTGTGACTAATCCAATAGATAAGAGACGGAAGACCTTTCATGGGTGGAGGAACAAACCAGGGGTGGGTTCTAAATGTTTTTTACTACCGATTCTGTAGGCGTGGCTTATTTTGTGGGCATGGCTTGATGGTCATGTGACAATTATTTAGGATTTAGCAGAGGTACTGGTCTACCAGGCTTTTAACTACTTGCAGAGCTGTATCGAACTACCCATTTATTTTTTGCAGGCATTGGTCTACCCATTTATTTTTGCAGGCACTGGTCTACTCATGTATTTTTGCAGGCACTGGTCTACTCATCTGTTTTCTTTTAACAGTGATCAGCTGTAGGGTGCCCCTTTGAAGCCCCTCTGCAAGAGTTTAAAGTTTTTTACCCTCTAGCCATCAGCTGGGACTCAGGAGGTAGGAATAGATTGGAGGTGGGGCCATATAAACAGTAAGAGTAACGCGGGGGATGGGGGGAGGGGCCGGTGGGTGCGGGTGGGTGCGCAGGGGGCAGAACTGGTTCAGTGATGTCATATTATCACAGCTACCGGCTCAGGAGAACCAGGCTGAACCAGGAGGAACCCACCGCTGGAACAAACTTATTATGACAAACCACATCTAACTATGTAGACAGTTTAGATTGGCTTCCCCTAGAATAGATTCAAAATTATGCTGCTTGAAATCTGTTCATTTATTCTTTTGAGATGAAGACTCAACACAGTGCAAGAAAAATAATAAGAGAATTAGAAGAAAAGGATTTTTGTCAGCTTCACTTTAACACTGCAAAATTTGAATTGAACATTTCGTACAGATAACTTTTGACTCAACCAAAATAAATCATCTTGTTCATTCTGAAACACTGAAGACAGTGTCTTCTCTCTCTCTCTCTCTCTCTCTCCCTCTCCCTCTCCCTCTCCCTCTCCCTCTCTCTCTCTCTCTCTCTCTCTCTCTCTCTCTCTCTCTCTCTCCCCTTCACTTTACCCAATTCACTAATAAAGACCAGTCTTCTTCCAGGGGACATCAACCTAACTCCATTTCACCCTCCCAAATCAAAAAAATGTTCTGTCTCCTCCATTTTTTGCTAGCCATTTCTCCTCCAAAGACTGAAGGAGCCTGCTGTGGAAGATCTACTAAAATATCACAGAGATAATGAGACAGTTCTGCTTAGAGATACTAGTGTATCACATGCCAGATCATCATTTACCCAGAAAAAAAAAGCTGACTCTGTTTAACTTCAACAAGAGGTGAAGGAGCTTTGATCGGTAGAAATAGCAAGTTAAAAAATGCAGTTGTGTTATGTTCTGTTTGTTATTTATTGAAGTGCTTGATTTTAACAGGAAAAATGAACAAGTTACTTCTGTGGCATGTTTCCATGTTCATTTGTTAAAAGAATGAGAAAGCGGAGAAAACTGTAAGAAAACAAGCAACGAAATATGCATCTGAGCCATAGCTCCTGAATCAGGTTTGTAAAACCATAGGGACTAGCAGCTAAAGACTAGGTCCCATTAATCCCTTTGTTTTGCTGACTGCTTGTGGCAGCAGAAATGACAGTTCAGCCCCTGACAACCTTCAGCAGCTGGCAGGGCTCCTGGGTAGATTGAAAGTTTTACAAGTCTGCATTAAGTCAAGATATGTGGGTCTTTTTATCTACTAATGGTTTTAGGCTGTTATGCCAAAGCAATTTATCTTCCTATGTTTAGTTCTGGCACTCATTTGCCTTTGGCATTACTAGATTATTTCTCTCTTGACCTTTGAATCATCCTAGAGTCACTACACCTTCTGGCATTCTTCTCTTTTTGGAGGATCAGGTAGACCTTTTAAATCTGCCTCCTAATAGCCAGGGAAACAAACAAAATTCTGAAGGCTGGAACAGAAACCACAGAAGATGGAAAGAAAAAAACCTCTGGCATGAAGTTGTACTGATGAGAAAGTCACAAGAGCAGCTTATGATGATACATTGGATCACTGTTGCTGCCATTGTCATTTAACTTAATGAAGCGAAATCAGCACAAAGTTACAATTCCAAACGTACTCAGTAGGAAGTAAGATACATTGAACTCAGTTGGATTTCCTTCTCAATAAACATGGTGGAATGGTGCTGCCAGCCATACCCCTTTACTTAATTGAGTTGTGGATCAGACTGCCTGTTGTTACAAAATAAAAGAGCATTTTCTAGATCTTCTTGGGTGGTAAATGTACATTGCATAGATTAATGAAAAAGCAAGAGGACACTATTTGCACAGTAACCTTCCTTATAAATAACAAATCCAAATACAAACATGTCTAAATGTGCAGTTTTCTCCACTGAATGATATTCGTCTGCTTCAATAGGATGCCCATCAAATGCACTGGATTACCAATCTCCTCATCCACAATTGGTATGCCATGGCCCTAACATTTCCATTAAAAATGCATTGATGGATTGTGTATCAAAAGAATGGTTGATTGTTGAATATGAGGAGGACCCATTACAAGCAGATAGTCCCAATTTAATTCCTGGATTTTTTTGAGAACTACAAGACTTCCACTTAATGCTGTTGAGAACTACTGGTGGTTAATGCAGGTAAAATTAGGCTTGATGAAAGAATAACTTCACTTTACAGTTTTCTAGGATGGAGGCCATTTACCAAGATTAGAGATTCATCCTTCTAACTCTCCTTCCTTTACTTGAGGCTTCCATATGTGAACGTATTCCTATAGGTTTTTTTTTCACAGTCAGATTTCAGTAATGAAAGCATTTTCAAAAATATCACATCTTCTCTGTGCATCTATATTTAAGAGATGTTAACAAAGATGGGCCCAGATTTATGATACTTATTTTTGTGGACTCTGGAGAATAATTTTTCTGTCAAGTTTCTATGGTAAATTTGATGAGAAGATGTTTGTATTTTGATATTTGCATGAACAAATATTGAAAACTCTGCAGGGCTTAACAGAATGGAAAATGTCAACACTCTCCCTACTCCTTTAGTACCACATATTGTTGCTGTGCACCCTAGGATTCTTGAAGGCTGGGGGAAAAAAAGAGAACTTACCTCCTGTAGCTCAGCTCAGTAATATGAGACTAAGTCACATATCCAACGGAATTATTTCAGCACCATTTAAGATTAGATAAGATAATCTTTATTGCCATTTTTTTCTGTGAGCACACTAGCACACACTAAAAATGAAATTATGTTGTCTGCTCTCAAAAGAAAGCATATATCTACCCATATACATATATAACACACATATATACATGCTATATACCAGAGATGTTAAACTTGGAGCCCATGGGCTGGATGTATCACACGCTGGCCATGCCCACCTCTGGTTTAGCGAAGGGGGAAAAAATTGGGACAACAAGTTGTCATTGAAAGTTTGACACCCCTGCTATATACAGATATATGCCTACACACACATACACACATAATACATATTTTAATTGCTGTCTATTTTGAATACATAGCATAAAGAGGAAAGTTGAGAGTTCACAAGGTTGATACTATATGAAACAAAACTGACTGCATCAAATGTTCTGCTTCAGATACCAGGAAACCTCCTCCCAGAAGGTAAAAAGGAAAACAGATCATGATGTGTAGTGTCCCTGACAATACTGTGGACCCTGCTCAAGCATCACTTATATGGCATGTCCTAGATAGAAGGAAGTGAACTACCAATAATCTTTTCTGCCATCCTCACCACCCTCTGCACCACCATTTGGTCTGAAGCAGTAATGCTTCCAAACCAGACAGTAATACCATATGATGGGTTGCTCTCAATCATCCATTCATAGAAAATGGTAAGGATAGGGGAAGGAAGATGTACTTTTCTCATACAACGCAGAAAATACAGGTGCTGTTGTGCTCACTTCACCAGTGTCTCACTGTTGATTGACCAAGCTAGCCTACTCATTAGCTGCACATCCAGAAACTTGGTGCTGCTAACCACCTCCACAGGTGAATCATTAATATGTAGAGATATATGTCTGCCTTTTCTGAAAGTGACAATGATTTCTTTAATTTTTCCTACATTTACAACGAGGCTGTTTTCATTATGAATTTCTTCAGGCCCTAGATTCGTGATGGCGAACCTATGGCATGTGTGCCACAGGTGGCACACAGAGCCATCTCTGCAGGTATGCGAGCTGTTGTCCTAGGTCAACTCCAGCATGCATGCACGTGCACCAGCCAGCTGATTTTTGGCTGGCCCCAGCCACACCACCTGTCCCCTCCCAGGAGTCTCTATGCAGCCTGTTTGAATGCCAGGTAAGTACAGGGCTCGCGTGGAGGTTCTGGGAGGTGAAAAACAGGATCCCGGAAGTTCAGAAATGGGGCGTTTCTGGCCTCAGGAGGCTTCAGGGTGGTCTGCTAGGCCCAAAACAGTGTGTGTGTGGGGGGGGGGGGGCGGCACATGCAAGTGCAGGGGGCAGGGGAGCACGGGGGGTCATGTGTGCATGCACAGGAGGTATGGGGGATATGGGGGCCATTGCATTATGAATGTGGGCACACGCACGTGCGCTATCATGCACACACACATGCTTTCGGCACCCGAGGAAAAAAAGGTTACCCATCACTGCCCTAAATTATTCAGAATCAGTTCCTAACATTTTGTAACTTGGAGTAGAAAGAGCAAATAATTTTCCTCTATCCAGGATGAGATGCGTAGTACCTAAGTTTTGGCTGACCAAGTTTTGGTACGAGATAGAAAATCCCACAAGAATCTTTTCCCTTACTGTCAGTAAAAATATGGTACTAATTAAAAATAAATGAAAATTTGCTGCCCTTCCATGACATTCTAATTCAGCTGTCTGAAAAGATTGCTTCATGTTGCCTAATAACAGGACTGGCTAGAAGAATTCACTTCTTCATACAATTCATAGTAATGAAAAAGTCGATTGCTGCTTCTGAAGCCTATTAACACCTAGAATTAAAGTTCATGTTGGTCAGACTTCAGATCTGAAAGATTAAAGCAGATTTATTGATTTCATAAACAAAGACACCATACATATGTGTACACGCATATATTCCTTTTATTTGTAGTGTCCATTAACATTTTTCTGGAGGGTTAAGAATAAAGCAATTCAAAATATTTTTAAAAGATATATTGCAATGAATAGAAGTGAATGGGAAGAATTGTTAAATTAACATGAATTCATCCTAGTAGTTTGGAAGTAGTTTGCCATTGCCTGTTTCTTAAGGCTGATAGAGAGTGACTGGCCAAGGCCATCTAGCTGAGTTTGTACCTAAAACAAGGCTCCTGCTTTCTAACCCAATGTCTTAACCCCCAGGTATCAAACTCACAGCATCATGTTGCCGTCATGTGATGTATCATGACTTTTTTCCCTTCATAGAGCTGGGGTGTGCATGGCCTGTGCATAACACATCTGCCCCTTGGGCTGCCAGTTTGATACCCCTGTCTTAACCACCACCCCAAACTGCCTCTGAAACTTAAATAGACATTGGTAAAAATTCAGAAAGCAATTTAATTTAAACTACTAAGACAATTTGCGCATAATAACCCTTTATAAGTGCACCATACTGTAGTTTTCATTCCTTTAAAAAAGTGGGTCCACATTTTCATTTAATGACCCTATCTTGACCAACTAGGCAACAATATCAACACAAATTTAGCCAGTCACAGAAAACTAATCAGGTCATAACTGGTCACTAACTGGATAGAAAATTATCAGGAAATCCAAGTGCTAAATGCTGTGCTACCAAAAAAAAAAAAAAGCAAGCAGGAAAAAAAAAAGCAATGACAAATCATTTCTGTATTGTTGCTAAGAAAATTACATGGCTGAATTCATGAAGTCCTTAGAATGGAATTTGTTGAAAGAGGATTTTCTATAAAATCTGTCCATCTCCTTCCCTGTTCATTGTTCAATTTTTGGATTTTTAGAGGGGCATCTGGAGGGCCCCTGGGTCAAAAAAAGTCAAGATGGTAACCACAATTGCAAAATTAAAGCCCCACTCTTTTTTACAGGCATTGGAGGGTCCCCTTGTTTCCTGATGTGGACATCCCTGGCTGGTCATATTTTGGCAGCGGAAATGGAAGGAACTTCTAAGAATGATAGCTCTTATAGTAATTAAAAATAGTTGATTTAAACTCCCCCCCCCCTCACAAAACATGAGGATAGAAACAAAATCCTAGAACTTGGAGCCCCAGCAGTCCCCGGCCCTCTGTCACAGGTTGAGTATAGCCAGCTCTTATAAGAAGTTGCTGATATCTAATACAGGGCACTGTTTAAATCAATGTAGTTTAAGATGTATGAACTATAACTCCCAGAATACACTAGCCAGCCAAGCTGGCTGGGGAATTCTGGGAACTGAAGTCCACAAATCTTCAAGCGGCCAAGTTTGAGAAACACTGGTTTAGATTGTAATATAGGAAAGCATAACTATAATGAAAAAAAGCAGTTTGGCTTTCTCGGGCTTGTGTCATTAAAATCTATTTCTTCAATAACACAAACAGCTTTTGCTTTACTTCTTTCTCGAGATAATCTCTCCATCCCTCCCCACCCCAGGACAGAAATGAAAACTTAGTTTAGATTTTTTACACAACTTTAACTTCCCAGCTGCTTCATTGTTGCTGTTTCCCTAGGAGCCAATGGAGCGAAACTGATTTAAATCTGGTCTGTAGTTCTGAATTATATAGCTCATCTCACCCCCCCTCTTGTTGAGCTCACTTCAGAGACTAATTTAAGTCAGAATGCCTGGAATGATATGGACACACTTCAACAACAAGTCCCATTGAAACCAGCAGAGCTTACTTTCAAGTAAATATTCCCGCTTGTTTGCCAGTTCCAAAGATAAAAACAGTGCAAAAGGCATCCCGTGAACTGCTCATGTTTGTTAGAGTTGCGTCAGCTATGCAAATGATGGGTGAATAATTTATTTTTTGCTGAGAAACAGATACTTCATCAATAAGTAGATGGATCCAGAACAAAAGCTTTTCATTTCATTAAAATTATGAAAGTATCTAATCTAACTGAATTCTTTCCCATCAAATTCATTTAAGCCCTTTTTCTTCCCTTAAACAATTTGCCTAATTGTTCAATAACACTTAAAATTTGGTATATCCTTCGATTTCCCATTCCCTGTCTTAGTAAATGCATGCAGGTAAATTGAAGGAAATGACCAAACTGCAGGTAAAACAGTGGCTCCATCTTTGCTGGATGAGCTTAGACCACAGTTATTCTTGTGAAGATAAAATGAGAGGACATCTCCCTTTGTTCTGATACAAAAGATAGGGTAGATATGTAATTATCATTATAATCAGATTTAGAGTGATGGACCTGGTTTGGTGTAGTGGTTAAAGGCACCAGGCTAGAAACAGGAAATGTGTGCGTTCTAGACAGGTGATACAAAAGCATCTAGGTTACCTTAGGCTACTCATTTTCTCTTAGGTTTTGGAAGAAGGCAGTAGCAAATCACTTCTGACAACTTTGCCAAAAACAAACAAACCCCCACCTGCAGAAACATATCCAGTTGCCAGAAGTCAACCTTGATTTGAAAGTGCTATCTATTTACCAAATAAGAGAAAGAGGCCAAGGTTTAAAGCATTTATCAGAATGGAATATATGTAGGACTTCCACAATTTCTCTAGTTTTACACATGGGATATCCCTCTGTGTGTGTGTGTGTGTGTGTGTGTGTGTTTTCCCAGTTACATTAACCACCAGGAGGCAGCATGTCGCTGGTTTCATCTTATTAGGAATCATCAGGTAGTCCTTGATTTACGACCAGAATTGGGATTAAAATTTCTGTTGCTTAGCAATGTGGTTATAAACCACAACTGCATAGTTTAGTGGTACAGTCCCTGCAGTCCTGGTCATTAGGTGAGGCAACCTCCTGCTGGCTTCCTATAACTAAAGTTGGTGGAGTGGCTAATAGGAAGATGCAAGTCCTAAACTTACATGCAGGAAAGTAACTGCTGCTGCTGGGCGAGCAAGGGGCATGTAGTCGTGTGAGGCTGTGAGAGAGGTGCCATGTGAATGGGAAGAAATGAATATGCAAGAATGATAGCAGGGTAACTTTCTGTGGAAGCCAGCATGGAAGACTGCAAGTTCTGTTCAGGTGATCACAGGGTGCTTAGCAATTGATCATGAGTCTGAATGGGTTGCCAAGCATTTGCAGGATGCTAGCACAGCCAGAATTATGAGGACCAGTCACAACCACCATTCATCCAATGCCATCATAATTTGGAACAATCACTGACCAAAAGGTTGTAGTTTGGTACAGTACTATCAATATTCAGATTTTATTCTATGCACTTTAAAGACTTTACCAGAAACTGACACTTAATAGCGGTGCAGGAAGAAATGTAAGGACAATACCAAGAAGGTCAGCTATGAAACTGGGAGTATATTTTTCAGATTAAATATCACAGCTGGATCATGTTCCTGATTGTAGAGTCAGTTGGATTCAAATGATTGTATGTAGGGAGGGTGATAGCTTTAAATGCAAGCCATGTGGCTTTATAAGCAGATGTGTATGCGAGTGTAAATAGAAGCTTCCTTTGTTTTTGTGTTTAATCATCCGTAATATAATAAGTTGCAGCAGGTAGCAGTACCTTGCCAATTTCGCTGTTCTTGAAATAACTAAAACATGTGGGACCTAGTTAGCATTTGAATGGGATGCCATCAGGAAGTTCCCGAGTTTTAGGTTAGGCAAGGAAGTCAAAAATACATTCCAGAAGAAGGCAGTGCCAAAGCTATTTTGGTATGGTTGCTGAGATAACCCCATGGCCATCATGTCTTTATAGTCACCAGTAATAAGCTCAATCGGAAGATTTCTCCTTTTAATGTACTATAATGGGATCATCAGTTTCTGCTCTCTGGAATGATGGGTAGGTGAAGCAAAGAATGCTCAGCAGTTTGTTAACACATTTTTCTCAGGTAGTGCTCCATACAAAGACATGCCTCTCTTAGATAGGAACACGAACAAAACTGTGCCAAATGGGTTGGTTGTAGCTTTAGATCAAAGGCCTTGGATCAAAGGCATTTGGAGATGGGAAGAAACCTCATGGTAATCAATATCATACAGTGGGGCAAAAAAGTATTGAGTCAGCCACCAATTTTGCAAGTTCTTCCACTTAAAAAGACGAGAGAGGCCTGTAATTGTCATCATAGGTAGACCTCAACTCTGAGAGACAAAATGAGAAAACTAATCCAGACAATCACATTGTCTGATTTGGAAAGAATTTATTTGCAAATTATGGTGGGAAATAAGTATTTGGTCACCTACAAACAAGCAAGATTTCTGGCTCTCACAGATCTGTAACTTCTTCTTTAAGAGGCCCTCTGTTCTCTACTCATTACCTGTATTAATGGCACCTGTTTGAACTTGTTATTAGTATAAAATACACCTGTCCACAACCTCAAACAGTCACTCTCCAAACTTCAATATGGTGAAGACCAAAGAGTTGTCAAAGGACACCAGAAACAAAATTGTAGACCTGCACCAGGCTGGGAAGACTAAATCTGCAATAGGTAAGCAGCTTGGTGTGAAGAAATCAACTGTGGGAGCAATAATTAGAAAATGGAAGACATACAAGACCACTGATAATCTCCCTCAATCTTGGGCTCCACACAACATCTCACCCCGTGAGCAAAAATCCCAGAACCACACGGGGGGACCTAGTGAATGACCTACAGAGAGCTGGGACCAAGGTAACAAAGGCTACCATCAGTAACATGCTATGCCACCAGGGACTCAGATTCTGCAGTGCCAGACGTGTCCCCCTGCTTAAGTCAGTACATGTCTGGGCCCGTCTGAAGTTTGCTAGATAGCATTTGGATGATCCAGAAGAGGATTGGGAGAATGTCATATGGTCAGATGAAACCAAAGTAGAACTGTTTGATAGAAACACAACTCATCATGTTTGGAGGAGAGAGAATGCTGAGTTACATCCAAAGAACACCATACCTACTGTGAGGCTTGAGGGTAGCGACATCATGCTTTGGGGCTGTTTCTCTGCAAAGGGACCAGGATGACTGATCCGTGCACAGGAAAGAATAAATGGGGCCATGTATCGTGAGTGCAAACCTTCTTCCATCAGCAAGGGCATTGAAGACAAAATGTGGCTGGGTCTTTCAGCATGACAATGATCCCAAACACACTGCCCGGGCAACGAAGGAATGGTTTCGTAAGAAGCATTTCAAGGTCCTGGAGTGGCCTAGCCAGTCTCCAGATCTCAACCCCATAGAAAACCTTTGGAGGGAGTTGAAAGTCCGTGTTGCCCAGCAACAGCCCCAAAACATCACTGCTCTACAGGAGATCTGCATGGAGGAATGGGCCAACATACCAGCAACAGTGTGTGCCAACCTTGTGAAGACTTATAGAAAACGTTTGACTTCTGTCATTACCAACAAAGGATATATAACAAAGTATTGAGATGAACTTTTGATACTGACCAAATACTTATTTCCCACCATAATTTGCAAATAAATTCTTTCCAAATCAGACAATGTGATTGTCTGGATTTGTTTTCTCATTTTGTCTCTCAGAATTGAGGTCTACCTATGATGTCAATTACAGGCCTCTCTCACCTTTTTAAGTGGGAAAACTTGCACAATTGGTGGCTGACTAAATACTTTTTTGCCCCACTGTACAGCTAGTCCTCAACCTATGACTATAATGGAGCCTGCCCATTACAGTCATAAGGCACGATGGTTGTAAAGCACATCTTCCATATGACTGATTGGATTTTATGATCTTTTCCATGGCAGTTGTTAAGTGAAGATTACAGTCATTGACCAGTATGACTGGTTTTGCTGAAAACAAGAAGTAAATGCTGATTTTCAGCAGGACATCATAAAATGCAGTCACATAATCATGGGACACTGCAGCCATAAATATGGGCCTGTTTCTGAGTTACCCAAATGCGGTCACTTGAAATATACAGACATCCATTTGGTTCAAGGAAAGCAACAACCTGCATTGCTTCAACCAAATGTCAAATAAGATTTCTCTAACTTACGGCAATAGGTAAGCTGTGTTTCTTATGCTATCAGTATTTTTTTATTTGTGGATTAATTACTGAAAATGAAAAACCCTTGCTGATTTATTGTAAATCACCTAGAGCTAGAGAGCCAGCAGTAGATCCACATATAAATTCTGTGAAATTCCTTATTGGTGACTGCTATGATACTGCTTTGCCTTTTTTTTTTTGTAAAAAAAAAGTGTTAAGCTAATACAGCTTTATGATTTGCTTTCATTATTGAGTGGCACCTTTGTTAAGGAGACCAAGGATAATTTATGCTTAAGAATGACAAACTAGGACATTTATTTAGAATATGAAAGGAGCAAGGCTAGGATCTAAAATACCAGAAACCCTTTTTAGTAATTTCATGGGGACACAAGAGGCTTGGATTCTTTTGTGGAAATACACCCCAGGTTTGAAGAAATGTTTGCTGTGGTTCCATCATGGTCACATCCAGACTCCAATGCAGTTTATCTAAAGATATTTAATCACCAATCAGCTTTTTATTGCAATGTTCTAAAGTGAAGCTTCTGAGTTGAAACAGTATTTTAGAGATTAGTATCAAAATGTCAGACAGCAATATTAATCATCCAGATGTGTTCCAAGAGAGCAGGTACTTGGCAGGACAAATGAAATCCTTTTCTTTTCTGCTAGACTAGAGCATTCATAGGATGACGGTCTCTCTCTCTCCCCCCGTTTCCTCCTTTGGAAGACGATAAATCACAGGCTTTGTCAGCAAGTCATGAGAGGGGCTGCTGTTTGTTAGAATCTGTCCAGCCAAATATCAGAGTTGCATGGATTGGAAGTTAGAGCTCCAGAGATTCTTTTGAAAGGAAAATAATAATAATAAAAAAAATTATGAAGAGCTCCATTTCTTTAACCGCCCCTCCGCTCATATTCTCAAACAGTTTACTATGAAATCACAGAACCAAAAACAAGAGAGAAAAGGGGGGAGGGGGGAAGAGAGGAAAATGTGGGTGGTTCAGTTTGGAATATTTTGTACAAGCTCACATGGATGTGCAACCTAGCACAAGAAGTTGGCAATCTTTTTTAGGCCTGTGAAGGTATTGTCCCAAAGTCATTGCCATGATGAGTGCCAGCAGTCACAAATGTTGCTCGCCTTCTAGCCAGATTCTTTCTTTTTATAATCCCCACTCCCTTTTTCTCAAGAAGCTGGCACATGTCCAAAAGAGTCACTAGACTGGGACTATACATGATTTCCATTTTCTAAGAATGTTTGTGGAACCTGGAAGTTATGCTTGCATCTTCACTCCTCCATGCACTGATGATGTTATTGAATTAGATAATAAAACATCATCAAGAAGCAAAGAAAGTCCAGGGAACACCAGTAACCCAGTAAGAAAATATTTTGAACAGTTAAGCGGGGTGATGAAATGACATCTTGGTTTCTATGAGGATCACAGAGACAAAGATGATCCAGCCTAAAGGAAAAACAGCTTTCAAGTGATCTACTACAGTACTTGAGAATGATCTCAATTTTGGGAGCATTTACCTTGTTTTTAATTGAGATACCCTAGGATTTAAGCTAGGATGTCTTTGTTTGCTGCATCTTTTGATGTACTGTAGGGCACTCTTAATGTACAAAGTGTACAACTTATAGTGACCAATCTATCTGTGAATTGATCTTGATGAACACAAATTCATGTCTTCATCAGTTGCAAATTCACTTCTTCATCTCTAGCAAATGCACTCTAAATTAGGATTGCTTTTAAAACACCATGAAACAGAGTTCTGATAGCTGAAATAAAAGCTGTCTGAAAACACTCTAAAAATTAGGTAACTTATAAGCTTGGTGTAGTAGCCTTCTTTCCTTATAGCATCTGCAAGATGTGTTTGGTATTATTAGCTCCTCAGTTAATGTTCTATACGCAGTCTATTGTAGCACATTTGCATTGCAAAATCTGCCCAGAAATAAACTCATTGAATTCAATGGTATGCAATTCTAGATAAGTCTGTAAAGGGTTGCAGTCTAAATCTTTTTTTTTTTTTTGCTAAACCAAGACAGCAAAAAGAAAAATTATCCTTTCAGAATGGATCTGTGAAAATCTTAGTTAAGATTATTTACAATAGATTTACCAAGTTTCCCCTCCCTTATTTTTTACTATAGGTGAATTAATCTTAGATTCTCAAATTACCTGTTCATGATTCCACATTTTTCAACTTGGCACACAATAGGATACCAAAAGTGTTTGTGTGTGTCTACAATTGGGCTATATAAATCAACACTGGGAACTATGGTAAACTGGTATTAGGGGGCAACTGACACATTAAACAACTTTTTTTTGTACTGACAGGGGAGGTATGCATGTTAAAGGCCCAGCAGAGAGTGGGCTATCTTGAATCCATTGTGTTCAATGGATTCAAGCCTATGTTCAAGTCTCAAACGAGGAAGCCCTAGGCAATGATTCCGTAGTAACTATTTCGAAGTTATTGTTCCAATAGGAGTGAGGGAAATAGTCTCAGCTAGCGGTATCGACCTCCAGTTTCACCCCGCCCCGGAAAAGGGCGGGTTTTGCATCTGAGGCGGCTCTCGACATGCCATGCCGCCCAACTTTTCTTATCTCGGGTACCAGACTTCGCGGCTCATTGCTCTAGCCATCTCCTAGCCCCCTGCAGTCTACTCCAGGGAAGCATCGGAAGACTTGAAGCTTCCTTTTCCAAATGCTTTATTGTTTGTTCGGGAGCCAAGGGCGACATCATTATTCATATTCATGGGATATTAATTGCTACTGAGAAAGAAGAAGGAGCCAGAAAGCAGCAAGGCAAGCGGGGCGGGGCGGGGCGAGGCGAGGCGAGAAAGACAGAGAGAAAGAAAGAAAGAGAGAGAACGAAACGAAGCGAAGCCAATCATTCTTCTGTCTCCCGGCGCAGAGGGCACGTTAATGCTTTGCTAGGGCATCCCTTTTCCACGCCCCGTGGTTCACGGCGAGGAGACCACCGTGAACGCGGGCGGCTGTGTAAGCCTGCGAAAGAGCGGAAGGGAGTCCCCTGGCGGTAGGGCACTGCACTGCAGAGCGCCTCGGGAGGACTCTGATTCGCCGCCAGTTTCAGGCTATAGAGGCTGGGATGCAGCTTAAAGTCTCATAGCTGTCTTTCCCCCTTCCTTTTTCCAGCTGAAATGATTCGGACAGCGCTCTGGGGCTCTGCCACCCAGCCGCTTGTATTGCATCGCTTGGCTTCCCCTCCCCTCCCCTTCCCCCTTCCACTTCTCCTCCCCCTTTCTTCCTTTTCTCTCCCTTCCCCCTAAAGAGATGATCAGCCAAGGTCTTTGCAGATAGATTTTATCGAAACTTAAACAGCAGCCATCGCCGGGCACTTGCTGGCCAATAAGTCATTTTTAATAGAGACAAATCACTCGGAACGCCCAGGAAGCAATAGCAGTGGCTACTGCTGGTGCCGCTGGCTGCTGTAAAAAGACGCGGGCGGTCCGGGCAGCCTCAGGTCTCCTTCCTCTTGCAAGTTTCCTGCCATCGTGACGTCCCTGGGCGATTCCCTTCCGAAACCGGCGGCACCTGTTTCCACGGGACCTCTGTCCATATCATGGAGCAACCGCGCCGAGGGGACCCTGTCCGAGCACCCGAGCCCGCGTAGCTGGCTTTAATTGCTGTGCTGATTTCTTTTCCTATGGACTATTGCCAGAGATCGACACCTGCTTTCGGACCCCACATGCAGTAGGTGGACGCTTTCCTTTTCCCCACGAGCCTTCGGGGGGGGGGGGAGAAGAGGGGGCGATTCGAACAGCGGGGAGATTTGGCGACCAGCAATGAGGCAAAGAGGGTCAGGACAACCCAGAGACAGAAGAGCGGCTTCGAAGCACCGAAAAGGGGTTGGTAGGGGGATTGGGGTCGGGGATGGTTGGAGGATATGTGGGAGAAAGCGAGGTGTGTGTGTGTGTCCGCGCGCGAGCTTCTTTGGGCGCCTCTCAGGTTCAAGCCACTGTCTCGAAACCTTTGCCTGGAACTTGAGCTTGGTCTCGGCCATGATCCGGGAGCCCAGGTTAATCGATTGGCTCCTCTCAGCCTCCCCGGTTGCTCTACTGATCCTTCTCCTCCCCCACTTTCTGCGCCCTCCTGGCCGGGCGCATAGCTTTGCTCCTGCCCCACGCAAGGAATCGGGGTGGCGGCGAAAGATCTGGTGGATGCCCTCTCTTCCCACCCACCTAGACAAGCAAGAGCGCTGGACATTGGGGAAACAACCCCCCCCCCCAGCTCTTATTAAGCCTCTCGCTTTGGAGTCAGCCCGCAACTAGTTAATTTGGCCCAAGGAAAGCTCTTCTCCCGGCGCTCTTGCCAGATGGACTAATTCTCTTTGAGGCATCCCCTTCTTCCCCCTCGCCGGCTGGGTGTCCATCCCCCTTCCCTTTCCACTCAACTCGGCAGCTAACCTTGTCTCGTGGTCATGGAGTTTATCCTTTCATTTTTGCCTAGGCTGAAGCGAGCTGTCCTGGCTCTTTAAAGTAGATGCCGGGTGGATCTATGGTTCTGGCGAAACAGAGAGGGAGCCCGAGCAGCGCGAAGGAAGTTTGAGCCGCGAGGATGCAGCCCACATATTGGTACGCGGTGCTTCTGCTGCAACCTGTGCTGTACCTGGTAAGTTTCTGTGCCTCTCTTTCCCCCTTCTCTGCTCGTCTCCCAGCCGGGGTTTGCCGGCGGGATATCAGCAGTGGAGGCCTCGATCCTGGGCGAGATGTCCTACACTCCAGACAAACTTCTTGGATCCCCGAGTGTCTCCATCAGTCACGGACGTCCCCTGAGGCAGAGAGGAGCGTTCGGCTCCGGCAACTTCAAAGGTCTAAGCTTTAGGTTGAGGAGGTGGAGGTGGCTCTTGGGGCGTTTTCACTTGGAGCGGTGGGGTGTTGGTGTTGGTGTCACACAACAGATATTGGGCAAGGATATTGCAATCTTATCGACCAGGGCTTGTTTTTGTGTGGAAGGATTTTGTCAATTAGCAGTGGTGTTTCGGACTCATGTTCTGTAAAACTTTTTTCCTCCTCACGTTTTTAGTTGAGCGTTGAACATTCTGTCGTTCACATGTAAGAAGGGAGTCAAAACCACACAGCGTTTAGGAAACACACGGGATTGAGTTCCAAGGCCATTCGGATGAGTCCCCTGTCATCCTGATTCTCCGACCCCTCCCTCCGGCGCACCGTCCGAAACTCTCTTCCCGATCCGGTGGCTTCCTAATGACCTTCCATCTCTCTCAAACAATTGGCCATCCGCCTCATTAGTTGGGAATGGTGGGGGCAGTAGGCTTCCTGTCCAAGCTGGGGATCATGGGAGTTATCGTTTGACAATTCTAGGCGGGCTTTTTGGGAATTGGAACCCAAAATACGCACCAGGGACTAGGAATAGGAAGGTAGTATTTGGCAGAATGCTTCTCGGTGTGATTAGTGGAAATCGGCTTCCTTGTCTCCATGCCCACCCTTCAGGGTTTAGAATAGTTTTCCGGACCGAAGAAAAAAGTCTTCGTTGTTACTCCGAAAAGTCCTTCCAGTCGTTTTCCACTAGCGGGAATCTTGCGCGTGGGAAAATAAAGTCCTGTTGGTTATCTTTCCCCCGCCCACCACAAAATAAACTCAACTCATGAACCATTCCGCTGTGAGCATCCTCCCTTAGCTTACTGGGAAAGTGTCTCGGGAATAACTCCCCTTTAAGAATACCGGGGGCATAGAGGTTGCAGCTGCTTCTTTTCCCGCGGATCCAATTCTCTGCACGGATCGAACGATTTGCATCACCAGAGCCCTCCATTCGGTTTCTTTCGGAAGCCACCGGTTTACAGATCGGATAAACGACAGTACGAGGATTAGGGTTGAGAGGAAAAACAAAACTAAACAGAGAACAAGAGCTGAAAAGGCTTGAGTTTTTCAACCCAACTAGCAGAAACCTAAACCCTCTTTAGGGTCTCTTTTTCCTCCGCAGCCTGTAATTGCAAGCTTTGGACACTTGAGGGCGCTGTGCCCCAATTTCAACCTCGCTCGAGACATCTCGGGGTAAACAGGTGAACACGGGGGCAACCCCTCCCGTTGGAAATCATCGCTCTTGGATGCTATCCACCTGCTCGTGTAACCTTCGCTCCCTCTCCCTCCCAAAGGAGGATCGTGTGCCAGTTTAGAAGTTTTTTTTAAAGAATTGGAAAGCATTTTTGTCTTTCCTTTTAATAAAAGACCAACTTGCGTGCATTATGACTATTCTTCTTCTATGCGGTGGACAGATGTGGATCCAAAAGGAATGTGAGAACTGGCTGGAGATTGGACGCTCCACCAAGATTCTCAAAGTGGCAAGACTCACACTAATGACATCACATAAGGCAATGACTGCAAGGCTTCATAGACTACGGACACCTGAAAGGGTCATTTACCCTTTGCAATTAAAAAAAAATGGGGGGGGGGCGGGATGAAGCGGGGTTTTTGTAGCGCCATCCCTATTCTTTCTGATTGTTGCAAACGGTGTTAAGAAAACGACCAAACATGTAGCCAGGGTTGAGATTCCTCAACTGCGCGCTTTTTCCCACTTTCGCCCGTCTTGTTGTTTGCTAGAACTTAAAATAAGTCCTTATTCTAAATGTGCGGCACGCTGGAAGCAAGCGCGTCAGTTCTTTAATTGTAAACTGGGAGCATTTGAAATGCATTCCGTACGCAAATTATACTGATTCAATTACTGTTTAGTTACCAATTTCATTACCTGAGTGCCTTCACTTCCTCCCGTGCCACCCCCCACCAGCAGTGGAAACGGGAGGGGAAGGGGAAAAAAGAGAAATTTCTGAAAACAATGCAAGATTTAACTGAAATTGAAAATAAATCAACGTTTCGACCTTTTTTCGACTTGGCCCAGACTTCCTCCTCAGCCCAACTTTATGGTTCCTGTCCAAGTCGCCCGCTCTCCTAATCGTGCCCTAGTTCCTGGCTGGATTTCCCGGGGCCTTTCTGCAATCAGGTCGGGTGACAGCACTGAGCTTTTCTAGCAAGCCTTAATTAAACTTGACTAAAGCATTTAATGCGATGGCGCGAACCAGTAACGAAGGGGCAACGTTTTGTTGCCTACCGCCCTTTCCTCCATGGAGGCCGAATTGTACAGAATGGGCGGGAGCGAAACAATGTGAAGGGTTGGAGTAAAATAAAATCCGCTTTCATTCTGAGTTCCGCCGGCAGTGAAAATCGATCGAGAGGTATAAAATGAAAAAGGAAGATGGATCCAGCCAGTTCCGAGGAGCGTCTACTGCCTGCCCGCAACAGGGAAAGCCAGGGTCTTGTTTGGCTGTTCAAGCGCAAAACCTGGTTAGAAGCTCGGCTGGACCAGCTTCTGTCCTTTCTCAGTCAGTCAGTCAGTCAGTCGGGCTCCGTTTTTGACACATCTGATCTCCGGCCGCGGTTCTCCGAAAAGGTGAGAGGCTGTATCCACCCAACCAATGTAACCGTAGTTACAAGCCGACTGAGTTGCTGGCTAAAGTTACTGCCTCTTCCAAGGCCAGGAGCTGTTAGGACAGCGTATGCTTTTCTGGCCAAGCTCTGGATTGAAGCCAGGAATGGCTTCCGTGTGTTTCTGGCTCTCGAAAGAAATTTGGGGCATAACCTTAATAAGTTTTCCCTCTGCTTCCCCCTCCCCTCTCCTTTTGGCTTAGTCCTCGGGGATCTCAGCGTTGCCGTCTCACGGATCTCAGGATCCCTTCTTTCTCTGCACCCGGGAGCGATGCGTTAGAAGAATCCCTGGATGGTGCAGAATAACCATTTCATCACGAAGCTTTCGTTAAAACAAGAACCATCTTCCGTTCGCGGGCGAATCGCCACCCATATTTAAAATGTGCCCAATGAATAATAGATAATTCCCCAGGCTCACTGTAGGTGAGCCGAAACATACAGTTCCCTTTAACGTTTCGTGTGTGCGTGTGTGTGTGTATGTTAGACATGAACTATTAGAGGAGTTGGAATCATTCCTAACCTGAAACTTGAATCTGATATTACTTCTGAAGCGTTTCCAGCAGGCTTCCAAGTATGCAGTTGTGGATTATATATGACATTGGGACAAACATATACAGGACACTGTGAAATAAGACAATATAAAGTTCTGTTAAGGAAATGATTTAATATATAAAACCATATATTACTTTTATAGGCAAATGTACAGTACAAATAGGAATTATATGTATCTTCTCCATTTACACACTAAAGGCAAGAACAGTTATGTAAATACGTGCACACATACATTAACATATTCCATGTGTTAATATGTCTCTGTGTGTACCTTTATTAGACAATCAAAAAAGTTCCCCACCTACATATAAATTATTTAAAACTTGGTAAGAAAAGTTTTTTTTTTGAGGGGGAGGATATCTGGTATGCGTGGCAACCGGACAGAATCCACCACAAGGCTTGAATCGAGGCTCATTGTCACAGAGCCGAATCTCGTTGATTTCAATAGAATTCACTGCGTTCAAACTTAACCTGTGTGTCTCCGACGGAGACGGGGAAGAGACAAGGCAGAAGTACAGATCGTAACTTGCAGACGAGTCTCTCCCCTCCGACCTTGATCTAAATTCCCCCCCCCCCAGAAGTCGTGGGGTTCTTCCACTTCGACGCTGGTGGCAGTCAAAATCTCATTGCGCAGATTACGCCACTACGGGGAGCCGGCAACCTCCGGCCTTACTATAGAGGTGCCTCGCGCCCTGCTCGTAGGGACGTACGCTCAAGTCGCCCAGCTTTTCCCTACCTGGCGCCTGTCATATTGGAGGGACCTAATCTCTCATCACCCAAGCGGGCTGGTAATTGGAACTGTCGTCCAAACAGGCTGGAGGGCGCCAGGTTGGAAAAGTCTGGATTCTGGAGATCTGCAAGGCCGCGTCGAAATATTTTCCCGGTGGTTGTGGCTGCTAATATTGCCTTGAAATCATTGAAGCCACCGAGCCGTGGAGAAATAGGTTGATAGATTTGTTTCGACCCGTGTCCTGCTTAATAGTGTGAAACACCGAATCAAGTATTTTATTCTGATGATGAGACTTGTCCTTCTTTGCCTTCCTAGATTTATTTTAGGCACCTTTTCCTACATTTTCTGAACTCTAGATTGGAAACCAATGACTCCTTTAGCAGTACACGGAGTTGGTGTGGGTGAGTACGGTCTATGAATGTGTTAAGTAATAGCATTGTCCCCTCTACCTCGAACAATGTTCTGGGCTAAATTACTTCGCAGATTAGCGGTGAAGCAGACATGTTTGCCGTTTAAATCCTACATTTTCGCCCGTATCCTGATTGAACAGTACAGTAGCTAGCTTTGCTGTCGATAAGGGGACTAACATTTGGAGATTAAGCCCCAGGTTTACTTGGCAGCCAACTTCATGGTCTTCAGTAGAATGTTTGTAAAGGCGTAGAAGATCGAAGCTGTAATCTTAGAACGGCTAGCAATATTTTTGGCCTCTTTGCGTGGTTCACTTCGACGACTTCGGTGCCAGCCACTCGACCTCGTGACTATTAATTATGACGTGTCTTGTTTTTGTTTTTTTGTTTTTTAATCGGAGCTGCAACCAGGAGCGGACCAAAAACACTTTTCCAGAAAAAAGCTTAGCCAGGGTAGGGAAGTTGTACATACTTTATTTCAAGGGTGAGAGTATATACATATTTATTTGAAATAGTTGCCATGAAAGTGTGATCCACTGACGCTGGTCGAAAATCCCAACAACTTTTGAAGGCCCTGTATATAAAGTTGTCCCCATTCTGATCTCCAACCTGGTAGTCATATTTCCTTGTTAGCTTCATTGAGGGAATGCCGTTCTTTTCAAATTAAGGATCCCGCAGGACTCGGGTAACGGCTGGGTGGGCTGACCTATCCCGAGGCCAATTACCTAAGGGAGTGGGCGTGACCACACCTTCCTATCTGCCCTTCTCAGATCACACCGCCCAAGAGGACACCTGACTTCATCCTCGGAAAGGGTCTGCTGGGTGTTTCGAGGCCTCTTCCCCACCTCGAGGGCACACCAAGAGGGCTGTCCACACTGGCGGTTTCTAGCACCTTCCCGAGGCATAGAGGGCACATATATCACTAATGCGGATAGGTGAGGACTATCGCTGGTGTGGATAGCCTGCTAGTGTAACCAAAGAAGGCCGGTAGGGCTTGGATGCCATTGCTCCTAGACGGGTGCCTATCCTTAGGCAAGGATGAACTGTAGGGTAAAAGGCTTGACCCATGGCTTCAGCTTTTTTTTTTTTTTGAGATTGTGTGTGTGTGTTGTGTGTGTCGTGGGTGTGTGGGAGAGAGAATAGCTTTTTTTTTTTGGTGACACGGCTGCAGATTCTAGAGCAGTTTATATTTCTTTAGTCACTCCTTCGCGTTCCATGATTTTGGTGTCATTCTTTTCTTCTTCTCAGAATTAAAGGGCAGAATTATAACCCCTCTGCCCGCCCACCCACCCACCCCGACCCAAGTCAGCTAAGCATTTTCCGCAGGCTGCAAAGAAATTATTACCAACTGGGCCCTATTGTCCTCCACTAACCATTCCTCCCAAAGCTTTTTCAAAGATTGTGTGCGAGTGGGTGGGTGAGTAGTGCGAGTGGGAGTGCTGAAAGCATTTGGCTATTATTTGACTCCCCCCCCCCCGTCCTCCTTTCTTTCAAGCGATTTGCTGTACTTTTGTAGATATCCAGAGAAAAAGCAAAACAGCTGGCCGCGCACTCGCGGTCGTGACAATTGATTTTGTTTGTTTGTTTGTTTGTTTGGAAGGATAAATAAACAAAGGAACCCTAGTTGAATTTTTCTGCCTGTAGAAAAATGATTGTCCATAATAAGGCTGCGTAGGATTTGAGGGGTGTTGCGACCTATGAAATAAAAGTGTCTACTGCTAGCTGTGTTCTGGGTGGAAGTATGGGAGTACGATCACAGGCATCCACGCACGTATAGTGATTATTTCTAAGAAAGCAATTATTAAGAGGAAAACAGCATGTCTTACAGAATACTCTTTGCGCTTCTGTGCAGTCCACTTAGTGCAGGCTCCGCGTGTACCCAATATCGTGCTTCTTATCCCAAATAATACACGTACATTATTGTGGCGTATCTGGAGACCTCGCTGGCACTACAGACACAACCATGTCGTTAAAGAGCATCGCTCGCTCCCTTGGTGGGTCCAGTCTGTTAATGAATCGTTTCCTGACATTCCCTTGCTTTTATCCTCCTAATCCTAAAGACAGTTTCCTTTGATCACCCTCCCCCCCCAATCCACCGTGAATTCCTTTCGAGGAGATGAATAAAATGACCCGGTTAGCCTAGCCCGATCTTCCGGTTCGGTTCATTAGCGCCTTGTTTCTTAGCTCGCTAATGTCTTTTTGTAGCGTTCAGGGAGTCAACTGGGATACCCACGCGTGTTAGCAACTTTCCTCTGCTGCAGTTCTGCAAGTATTGGATTCAAAGAACTGCACTGATCCCGTCCAGGACCCAGAGAGTTCAAGGTAAAGCTCCTCATGGACAGAAACCAAACTTAGATCTTTGCTAAAACACACGAGAGGTGCCCAGGTCAGTTCAGACGGGATCTACTACAAATTCTGCTTCTTTTCTGCTCGCTTGCTTATACTTTTTCTATTTTTAAAATGGGGACAGGGGCCTCTTGATGCTTCCTTTCTTTCTCTTTAATATCAGGAGAAAAAAAAAAGACAGTTTAGGAGAAAGGCATTTAAGTGAAAAGGGAGTGGGCATTTCTCCCCTTGCTGCGTTTAGCTTGCTAATTGAACTCCCGCTTCTTTCGGCCTCAATAGCTTGTTTTAAATGTTAGAGTCGCGGGTGAGGGGTGTGTGTGTGTGTGTGTGTCTCCATTTACACAGAGGCGATATTCCCATCTGGCGATTCTGGCAAATACTGTTGATTATATTCATAATATTATAATACTAACGTTATTAACGCAAAATCGCCAGTAGAGCAGCGATGGAAAAAAAAACCCAGCTTATTCTCTCTCCCCCGTCCTTCTTCTTGCTCCCTTCCTAGGAAGCGCCCGTTTCTCGAGGGAATCCAAGTCTTGATTCCCCAGGATCTCTGTTCCTGTCTTACTCTCTGTGCTGCGATTGGGGCGAATGGCTCCCGGTGATTTCCCTTCTAGTTTAACTCAGCCCGGGTTCGCCTAATTTAGCATTTAAAGCACCCCCTCGGGTGCTTGGTAAATAGGAGCTTTTAGCTATATTTTATGCTATAGACTGACAACTTGACGACTGTGCTTGACGGATTTCTACTTCTCTCCCTCCTCCCAGCCTTCGCTCCCCTCCACCCTTTTTTCTAAATCTTGGCAAGCACTTTATCAAGGATAAAAAGGTTCTGCCGTAAGGATGTCACTCAATTTATGGTGAAAGTCGAATGAGTTACTTTTAATGAAAGTGCCTTCACGATGAATATTGCCAGCCGTTTCCTGAAAAGGCTCCCTCGGATGGAAGGAAAGGAGGACATGGCAGTTTTTCTTCCCTGAAAAATACCCTCCCTCCAAACTCATTTACCTGCGAAGCCGACCTCGACCTTTCCGAAAACTGTTAGCAGGACTGTGGAGCAGGTCGGCGCAGGGAAATGCCTTATTGCACGCCGAATAGCGCAGCAGACCGATTTCTGCCGGAGGTGCAGCCTAGACTAAACTAAAATGATCTATCACTGAGTGAAGCCACTCAACAGTGTCCCATTCATCTATGTGAATAAGCAAACCGTGGCTTGGTGTAATCTGTAATCCCTTCCTCTGCCTTTTTATGCCCTAATCTTGCTTACCCACCTCAGATGCAACTCCTTTATGATCACTCATGGTAGCAGGACTCCAAAATCTAGGGAAGCGAGAGAGGCGCCCACAGTAGAACACAGGTGTTCCCAGATATACAGTTATGCTGGCCTTCAAGTTCAGCAAAGTTTAGGAGGCGCTGATGTATGCGACAACTGATCTTTACTTACATACAAATATACATACGTACATACGTACATACTTACACACAGACAGAGAGACAGAGAGACAGAGAGAGACAGAGAGAGACAGAGACACACAGAGAAAGGCAGACAGACAGAGAAACACAGAGATACCCCTTCTCTCAGGCCAAACTCGTATGTATGTATGTATGTATGTATGTATGTGTATAAGGTATGTTATAGAGAACAATTATTGTTTTCTATATTGCTCTCTATCATATACCTTATTTCATGTTTTTGAATTGTATCCATAGCATAAATCTGTCTAGGATGAAGATGATCTCTGAAAGTTTATCAATTTCTCTGTGGCCTATAATGTTCTATTCTTACTATAAATCTTCAGGTTTGTTTTAACTTCTTTGAATAATGAATTAATTGAAAAATAATCCAAAACACACTTCTCCAACAAGCAATCCTCCAAGAATTGGCTGGGAGATTCATGGGATTTGAAATCCAACACTTCCAATTAAGGTATTTAGTAGGAAGTGATGTCTATTGGGTGAAGTAAGTGACTTTAATGCAAGCGGGTGTAAGGTCACAGACTCTAATGACATGAAAACTTCAGTTTCAAAAAAAAGTAGCCAGAATTGCTGTTGGAACTTTTCCTGAAATTTATTGAATTTGTTTTCCAATATACTGGAGCATGTTAATTGTTTTATTGTTGGTCATAGGGGATTAATGGGTCTAGGTGAAAAAGGATTCTATTTGATATCAAATATCACCCAATACCACACTAGTGCAGGCCATAGAACCCAGTGATATAATCCAATGCCGTATCTAATTTAACATTCAAAATAAATTTCCATAGATTCATAGAAAGTACTGAGAAGCATAATCACTAAAGAATTTAGTTGGTAGCAAATGAATTAAAAAAGAGAAAAACAAATGAGTTTATCTCTATCTCAAAGCAAATCCCATTGGCATTCATTAATTGAAGCTGTAAACAAATATTCACTGTACATTGCCCCAATTGACTATTGTACTGGTCCCAATTACTTGTGAAGAAAAATAAAATAAAAATAAAGCAAACAATGCATATGTGTTTAAAGTGTGTAACAGCACACTTTCTCTGTTCAATTTTATTTTTATTTTATTTTTTTAGAAACCCACCTTTATTACTTTTTAAGTAAACTTAAGGCAATAAATACATAATGCTCCTCCCATTTTCCCCACAAAACAACTTTATGATCTAGTTGGGGTAAGATAGGTTCAAAGTCATCCAGCACCTTTCATGCCTAAAATTTAACTGGAACTAGCCAGTCTCCTGGCTTCTAAGCTAGCACCTTAACTATCACACACAAAACTGGTTGTTTTCTGTTGGTTCTAATTTTCTGATTGTTTCAAAATTTTCTGTGCGACCAGAGTTCCTTTTGCCTCCAAAGTGATCCTAATCAAACTTTTGGGCTTGATATACTAAAGGTTGCTAGTGGCCAAGGTTGCCTTCTTCCTATAGTTTCTGTCTCCCCAAAAGGGCTGGTCAATCCATTATCCACTTAAAAGCAGCAAAAATAAGTAAAGTACAAACCAACTAGTCTTTTGTTAACCACGGGGTGGAGTTCAGAATGTGTGGGAAACCACAGATGTTGTCTTGGGTGGAATCTGGCAGTCAATGAATTATACTTACACAGAATAGCACATCATTCACTCTTATTGTAAGGATATCATCTACTTTCTGGTGGGCTTTCTTTGAGCTTCTCTGCCTGTACCTAACATAATTGGAAATAATTGGAATAACATTATTATTTTTTAAAATTTATTATTTATATTTCATTCGGTTGCTTGGTGCTTGTTGTAGGTTGGGCTTGGTCTACAAAAGTTTGCTTGTAGGTATTACTTGACCTACAGTAGTTTAATTAGTAACCATTCAAAGTTATGACAGCATTGAAAAAAGTGATTTATGACTGCTTTTCACAGTTACAATCATTGCAGCATCTCCATGGTCATGTGATCGAAATTCAGGCACGTGGCAACTGACTCATATTTATGACAGTTGTAGTATCCTATAATCATGTGATCATCTTTTGAGACTTTCTGATGAGCAAAGTCCGTGGGGAAGCCACATTTGCTTAACAACCATGTTAGTAACATAACAACTGCAGTGATTCACTTAACAATTGGGGCAAGAAAAGTCATAAAATGGGACAAAAGTCACATAACAACGGTCTTGATTAGCAACAGAAATTTTGGGCAGAAAGTTGAGGACCATCTGTGATTGTTCATAAAGTTAACACAAGACATAAAAAGAGCGTGACATAATCTGATTTTTAAAAACCCAAAAGTCTAAAATGGAGCTTGGCACTCAGGATGAATACTTCCAACTCTCTTCCCAGTGGATTCTAATTTTAAAGCTCATCGAACAATTTTCTGCAGCCTTGAAGCTTCAGAGTCATCTCACTATAAACTTTTAGATTTCTAGTTATTGTCATCCTTGGAGTTAATGTAATATCCATCTCCATTTATTATTATTATTATTATGTTGTTGTTAGTTGTGAAGACATGTCTGACCCATCGTGACCCCATGGATAATGTTCCTCCAGCCCTTCCTGTCCTCTACCATTCTCTGGAGTCCATTTAAGCTCACGCCGATTGCTTCAGTAATTCCATCCAGCCACCTCATTCTCTGCCGCTTCTTTTGTCCTCAATCTTTCCCAGCATTAGGGGCTTCTCCAGTGAGTCCTCCTTCTCATTAGGTGGCCAAAATATTTGAGTTTATCTTCAGGATCTGGCTTTCTAAAGAGCATCAGGGTTGATCTCCTCTAGAACTGACTTGTTTGATCACCTTGGAGTCCAAGGGACTCGCAGGAGTCTTCTCCAGCACCATAGTTCAAAGGCCTCAATTCTTTAGTAATCAGCCTTTCTTATGGTCCAACTTTCCCATTTATTATATATTTATATAATTATTTGATTATATCCCACTCTTATTATTCAAATAGTGCATATAACTAATACTCCTTTCTCCTTCTATTTTTTCAACAACAACAACAACAACAATCCTCTGAGGTCGATTGAGTTGTGAGAGAATGTTTAGACCAGTTACCCAACTGGCTTTCTTGCCTAAAATTGGACTAGAACTCATGGTCTTCCAGTTTATTATATGAATTCAAACATAGTCTTCAACAATATATCTCTGGAAGACTTTTCAATAAAACACTGAAAGTATTCTACTCACACCGTGAACCTTTATATACACACTCTTGTTTTGTTGTGTTGCCATATAGAGTAAATGTTTCAGCCAGAATGTCCATCTTTTATAGGTAGACTGGGTGAATATATTTACATGAAAAGGTATTTACTTTACTTGACACCACTTCAAATATATATTAAATATCTAATTTACTGATATATAAACTTTCATGTTATTCAATTCTAAGGCTTTGTTGGGTCTTATATGCACTTAGAATTATTGGAGAAATTAATAAGCCTTAAGCTAGATGTTGCATGCCTTCATGCATGTTAATCACTAACACAGTTTCAGAGGCCATCTCTTTCCTGTACATCTGTCTAGCCAATCAGGACTATTTTATCAGTTATCAATATTTTTATCAGAATATTTTATTAATATTTTGTCCTCTTTCCCAAGGATAAGAAGGTTTTTGCTCTCTCTTTCAAAAAAAGAGAGATAACTTTCTTACCCTTGGAAAAGGAGGAAAAAACTATATCCCATATATCATGTGTATGTATGTATATGTGTGTGTGTGTGTATCTATCTATCTATCGATCGATCGATCAATCGATCGATCTATCTATCCTCGCTTTTGTGGTTTTAGGGTTGCTCTAGTGAATTTTTTCTTTTTAATGCTTCTCTAAAGAGAGAATCTAAAGTAGGTTTTAAAAATGCAAACTGTTCCTAACTCGCTTTTCTGTCATCCCAATCTTATTGCACCTTATTTGCTGTTCTAAGGGACTGAGTTAGAATGCCTATTGAGTGGTTATTTCAGTACCATGGACAACTACCACATTAATTTTCTTCTGTGAGATTGTGATACAATAGGAGAAAGTTCCATCTTCTAAACATGGATAGAGTTTTAAGTGTTATATTCTCAAAGGATCACAAGCACTACCTGTAGTAGTGGCACTTTCAGAATCTAGTGCCTTGTACAAAAGGTTTGTTGAAAAGCAGTGCTCCAGAATGCAATCTTTTTCTTTAGAAACAAAGACAACAAATAATTAAGATTGATGCCTCATTAACCATTGGTGGGGATTTTAAGTGAAACAACTGGAATAAAATGTCTCTTTGAGAAACATTTCTTCCCTCTCCTTCCCCATACTTACGTTTTAACAGTTCCTTTAGAATTTGTTTTAAAACACTGGACAAGAGATAAAGAAATATTCAAAGTAGACCCCTTTAAAAACAGCTTCCACTAAACTTTCCAATGTAAGCAAGTCAATTTTCTAGGAGCTAATCCTCTTTTCCCCAGAAAAATAATACTGAAATTAAAAATATTAGCCAGAATTCACATATTTCCCCCTTCTTTACCTGACTAACCAATTTGCATTAAACATGAATTGATGAGAAATTGAATTGAATTTGGATGAAGTGCCCCATTAATAGGATTAAACATGGAAGGAAAAGCTTTGGGGATACATAATTTTTAGAGTCTTCCCTTGAGTGGATTAAAACAAACAAACAAACAAAATTGTAATAGATTGGAAAGATTAATTTGGAAGATTATTGAAAATGAAATAGGTACAGAAGGTTGAAGGCAGAGAATATTTAATGACCTTCATCAAAACATATTTAATGAGGGAGTTTTCTATTGAGTTTCTCACTAAATCAGCAACTAATAACAATAATTAATTAATTAACCTTTGCCTTTACAAAAATAATGGCAACAAATCTTATTTGACTCAAAGCCAAACCTCAGGAATTATGTCACAAGGATGCTGTTACAATCGACAAGCCACAGTGATGGAAATCAACACATTTAAGACGAGTGTTTGCCCAATTAACCTAAACATAAATGACTGTTTATGAGTTGGGTTGGGGAGGGGGATGGCATTCCAGCCAGCATATTTCTTGCAAAGTAAAACATAATCACTGACTTTGCCTCTCAATCACATAAATCCTCACTTAATATTGACAGAGCTGTTGCCCCAAGGGCTTTGCGCACCAAGAAGTGGTTGTCAATAAAATACAAGAAAGTTTCAAGGGGTGCGTCGCTGGAAGAATGATGCAATAAAGAATGCAGATGGAAAGACTGTTTTGAATCAGACTTATTCAAACCCCAATGAAGAATATGTATGGGATTGTGAGCAGCAAAGAATAGAAACTAAACCACTTAGAATGTAGTAAGCTCTTTGGAGGTTGTGAAATAAAGCTACTTGGCTAAGAAAGTCAAGATTTATCTTAGCTATCCACCTGTGCACTTTGCTATCCGTGAAATGGATAGAAGACTGCCCTGCGCAGAAGAGATGTCTGTGGTGCAGTTCAGTGCCTGGAAATTTAACAAATATTTTGAAAAGCAAAATAACTTTTTGTTGTTTTTTTTTTAACATCTTCCATAAAAAACTGAAAGTGGCCTATATCCTTGCAACAGCCCTCATATAATCTAGGATATGATTGTTCAAGGTCACCGAGTGAATCCTAGCAACTCCCAAGTACATGATTATATTTTGCTAAGCTCATCTTTTCAGGTGATAAATCTTGTGTAATATTTTAGATATACTGTATAATCATTTTTCTGATGTTCCCAATAATTCATTTTCATACAGAATTAACCTATGGGTACCATGAACCAAGATGAATACAGGATTTGACTCTGAGTGTTTGACTCTTACAACCAAGTGTTATATTCTAACACTTGGTTGTAAATTTCTCCAATCTTGCATTTTATATTTCCAAACAACATGCTAATATACCAGGCTAAAGGTGGTATATGGTGTAATTCAATAAATTTGTGAGGACAAGATTGGAGAAGGTTGTTTTGCTTGACAGATCTTTCTTTTTTCTTCATTATTATCTTTATATTTTGCCTTCTTCCCAGAGGTTTCTTTTCTTTTCTTTTCTTTTACCTTATCTTTATTTATCTTTATTTTATTAAGAATAACTTTGTGATTAGACTGAAAGATATTTACTGGCCTCCTGTCAACATATATGTTTCCATGGTTGAGGAAACCAAACCAAACCAAACCTGTGTCTTCCTAAAGTTGCTCTTCAAACTTAATTCTCCAAGTGATGGCAATCTTTACAATAGAAGTGAGGCATTCTAAATATTGCCAACTATGACTCCTAACAACCTCAAACAGTTGGGATAATGGTGAAGGATGCCTGGTAGTAATCTAAGAGATTATACGTTCTTCATACCTTCTTTATATGGTTCCTATTTTTTGTTTTGTTTGGGGTAATCAGTCCTCATTTTTGGTCCAGTTTTGGTTGCCACAATGTAAAAAAGATGTGGAAACTCTAGAAAGAGTGCAGAGAAGAGCAACAAAGATGATTAAGGGACCGGAGGCTAAAACATATAAAGAATGGTTGCTGGAATTGGGTATATCTAGTCTGATAAAAAGAAGGAATAGGAGTGACATGATAGCAATCTTCCAATATCTCAGGGGTTGCCACAAAGAAGATAGAGTCAAGCTATTTTCCAAAGCAAAATAGTTTTGGGGGTAGGACAAGAAGCAATGGGTGGAAACTAATCAAGGAGAGAAGCAACCTAGAACTAAGGAGAAATTACCTGACAGTTAGAACAATTAATCAGTGGAACAACTTGCCTCCAGAAATTCTGGATGCTCCAACACTGGAAGTTTTTAAGAAGAGGTTGGATACCATTTGTGTAAAGTGATGTACGGTTTCCTGCCTAAGCAGGGGGTTGGACTAGAAGACCTCCAAGGTCCCTTCCAACTCCTGTACTGTACTGTACTGTACTGTATTCCCCGCCAAGCCACGCCACGCATGCCACACCACACCACGCCACGCCACGCCACGCCACGCCACGCCACGCCACGCCACGCCACGCCACACCACACCACACCACACCACACTACACTACACTACACTATACTATTCTTTTTTGGCTTTTTTCCACATAGCACTTCGTATTGCTTTCTATGATATTTTAGGCTGGCAGGTTCCTTTTCACATGCAGATTGTATTGTTCATTGAGCAGGTCTGTCATTTAACAGGGGGAGCCTGCTCAGACACTCCAGGTCCAGCTCCAGGTCCCCATTATAGTCCTTATTAGTGGCAGCAGCAATAACAGTGAAGAACACAGCAGCTGCTTTGAATCCACTGCCTTAGCTAGCAAATAGTCTGACTTTCTTTTTTTTAGACTGAATTAGAGGAAAAGATGATTGAAGAAGAAAATTGCTGGTGTCTTGTCTCTTCTTTTCTTGAATAAATTTTGAAATTGTAATGCCTATACTTCTGCATTATTTTGACTGGTGTTTTCTAAAGCTCTCCGCCATAGGAAAGGGAATAACTTGGATTTTGGCAGCATATCCATGGCAGAAACAGTATACCAGACTACACTGTCAATCACTGGTTTCTGCAGGACAGTGGGAATTGTGCAGAGGATCAGTAGCTAAGATATAATCTGAAAGGAAGGCTTGTTTTGGAAAAAAAATCCTTCTACAGCTCCATGGTAAGAGAAAATCTTTAGTTATTGAATTAGTTTACAGTAGTAAAGTGAAACAATTATGGGGGTTTTCAGGATTTAGTTTTGACAGTGTGATAAGTCTATTGTCCTACATATAAAGTGGTTGCTTTAAGGGTTTGATTTGATGCTTTGAGTCATTTTATATTGATTTGATATTTCTTGTTATATTGATATTTCATATAAGGACTTTTGAATACTTATTTAAAAGATAGTGTCAAAGCAATAGCTTTGAAAGGAAGGGAAGGCTCCCTCTGAGGAAAATTGTAGGCCTCTTCTCTACATTTTTTTCAACATAGATAAAAGAAGAGAAAAGAATTAATCTTCTTGCCATTTTACATGTGCTGTTTTGAAGGGGAACATGGCACCTCAGTAAGAAGAAAATTGTATACATGTGGATGATGAGAGTTACAATATAGATGCAAATCTTTTCACTGAATCTAAACGACATACTCTATGCTAACCTAGTTCTTTATACATACTGTATTTTGGAAGTGGAGTTCCCAGAATTGCTAGGCAATGTGGCCAAGGATTATAATATAGCTGCAGATTTAGTAACCCTATCCAGAGTTGTGGCGAAATGAAAATGTTGCTTAGTTCACGTTTTTGCCTTACAAAATCATGCCAGTATTTTTTCCCAGACTTACACAGGTTTTCTTCATCCTGTACAGTACTGCCCTCAAAAGCTTCTTGCTTTGTTATGATTTGTTGCCCAAGTAATTGTTTCTTGTTTTGTTTTCTATATTTTATTCAGTTGCCTTAATAGCTAAACTACTCAATATTTATTGAGATTTTATAATTTGTCTATTGATAAGAGATGAGATATAGGAAGAGATGTTTTATTGAAATATTGGAGAAAGTGATGTTACTGTTTGCACTTGTCTCGTGGGAGAGAGAAGTAATTTCTTTATACATCTTTTTTCTTATTTTCTTCTTTTTCTCTGCACTTTTTGTTTTTTATATTCATAGCCTGTATACTTTTTATCTTTGTATTTATAACTTTAATTCAAATTATTATAAGAAATGATGGGCCATATATTTTGCTTACTGAAAAATAGAATCAGAAGAACATTAACTGAAATTAGACTTTTCAATGACACCCTGCTGATGTTTAGTAGGCACAGTGGCTCCAGGTTTGTGTCTAGATCTAAATGAACAATGCTGGTGAATCCATAAAGATATAAACTCTTTGGAATTAAGATGCTAAACAAACACCTTTCTGAGTATATGCTTACCAAGTTTTATGATTTGCTTTCAAAGATTCTGCTTTGTGTGTTTCTGGTAAGTGAAGTGAGCCAAGTGTGGTTATTAAGTATTCTTGATAATGGCACCTGAGTTTTATTAGAATACTCCCTGGAGAAGTTTATCTGATGTCTTCTTGTGCTTTGTGCATTTGATAAAGATATTGTTATTTTCCCAGACTTTTTACCTACTATCTGTGCCTCCACCATATTAAAATAATGACTTTTAATTTCAGTTTTCTTGTAGCTTCTTTAGTAAGATATATTTTTATGCTTACAGTTTTATTGTTTGTTGCCTGAGTAATAGTTTCTTGGTGGGGTTTTTTTTTTTGCATTTTATTGGCTTGCCTTAATTCCTAAACTGCCCACATATTTATTGATCGGCAATCAATAATAAGTCATGTCATTTGGGAAAACAGAAGATTGGATTAGATGAACTCTTGGCCTAATCTAGGAGCACAATTTTGATAATCTTATGCTAAATCTAATTATTCAAGTAAAGAGAAAAACGTTGGGGAAATAGACAAGAATTAGGAACATGTTATCAAGCTTTGTGAAAATGTTTTCACAAAATGATGCATTAATGATGATATTTAGTTTCTTGTTGTACAATATTGATTATTCCATTAAAAAAAATCTTATAGATAAGTACGGCCCAACTTGGAAGGTCAAATAACTGAAGTTCTAAAAAAAGATTGTTACCTAAATAGCTTGATTTTCAAAATTTAATAAACAGAATGCACACTTAATCTATTTTATATAGAAAATATGAATCAAGTTACTTTGCATGGGTTTAGATCATGGGTGTCAAACTCATGGAGTCACGCTGCGGTCATGTGACGATTTGTGACTTTTTTCCCTTTGTGGAGCTGGGTTGGATGTGGCCTGTGCATGACGCATCTGGCCCATGGGGTGCCAGTTTGACACCCCTGGTTTAGATAATTTCAAATACTATAGGTATTAAAAGCAGCACAGTATGATTGGTAAGCCTCACAAAGAGATCTACAGGGTGCTGCCATGGCAATGATTTTGTTACATGGCATGATATTAAGCTTCTGGCTCAGGACTGGAGTATACCAAAGAGTAACCAGGGTTGGAATCTAATACTATGTATCTGAAAATCACACTGCGACTGATTTCTGAGAAAATATGTAGATTTGGGGCTACATTTGTTAGTCCATAAACATTTCTTTTTTAGCCCACGGTCTCAAAGCTTGGTCCAAAAGTCTTGTTGGTAGCATTTCTCAATTAACCAATTTTGTCTCCTAGGAAAAGTTTGGTTAAATACCCACCATCTTGACGAGTCTCTGATAATAATTCATAGTGCTTCTAAAATTTTCCTGTGATCTCTTTCATTTTATCTATCTACTTTGTATATTATTTTCACTTTTCTATTATTCTATGTAGAATAACCTTTCTGACCACAATAATTTTTCCTAGTTTATTATCTACTCATCCCATATACCCAAAGAAAATGAATTTCTGCTTGTGAGAATCATCAGTCATTGCTTTCAAGATTCAGTGGGTTTTTGTTTCATTCTGAATCCTCAGATCCTTTCTTTTTCTTGTCCTTGATATTCAATTTCCCGATTCATAATCATAAGAAGTCCATCCTTTTTCTCCTGCTGTTTTTCAGTGTCCAGTTTTCACAGCTGTTCATTATCACTACATAATAAATAAATGGATAATTTCTCAATTCTGATTTTAATTTAATTATTTTTTTAATTTTCTGGTTCTAATTTTATTATTATTGTTTAAGATTTAATCTTCAATTCGATTTTCAATCTGGGACTGCTAAAAAAGGTGGTTTGCATAGTCAGAATGTTCAGGTCTGATAAGTTCAAAATTTCTATATATCTAGGCAACCCTTTGGGTATTGCGCCAAAGGCTCTTACTATTATTACTACTACTACTAGTAGTAGTATTAATCATCGCATAGTCAGCCAGATGTTCAGACTAGGTTTGGCATTTTATCTACCTATCAAGTCCTGGGATAGGCAAATCAGAATCTTTGACAGTGTTACGGATATCGTCACAGGATGGAAACTGTTACAAGTAAAGCTGCCTTCTGCAATTGACTGATAGCAAATTTGTCAATTCCTATGGTGTTCAAGTGGCGTTCCAGTTGTTTTGGGATTGCACCCAAGGCACTTATTAGTATTGGTATTACCTTGCTTGCCTTTGCCACAGTTATTCTATTTCTAATTGTAGGTCTTAGTATTTTGTTACCTTCTTCAGTTTTTTTCTCTATTATTCTGATGGCTCCAGGCACTGTCACATCCACTATCCAGATGTGACAGATGTGATCCACTATTTGTCTTTCTCATCGACAATTGTAAAGTCCAAGGTGGTTGTTGTTGTTGTTGTTGATGATGATGATGATGATGATGATAATAATAATAATAATAATAATAATAATAATAATAATAATAATAATAATAATTTTATTTTTCACAATAGTGATATCAGGCATGCTGTGGGCTAGATGTCTGTCTGTTTGGATCCGAAAGTTCCACAGGATCTTGACTTGCTCATTTTCAAGAACTTAGTTTGGTGTTCCCAATAATTTTTGCTGCATTCAAAACCAAACTTCTTGCAAATCTTCCAATTTATAATTTTGGCAACTCAATCATGACATTGTACATAATCAATCCGTGAAATTTTTCTGTAGCCATTGATAAGGTTGATTGATAAGCCATTGATAACTGTTTCATCTTCTTTACTTTACATTTACTGTTGCTGACAGGTTGAATTTTTGCTTTCATAGAGTTGGTTCTTTGGATTTTCTAAGGTGAACAATAGATTTTAAAGAGTTATACAGATATTACTTGCAGTAATTAATATCTATAAGCAAGATTCATTTAAAGACATGTTTTAGTAATTTAGTACTAAATTTAGTAAAATATCTCAAAATATTTATTAATTGGATGAATAATCTTGATTTATCTGTTTTTCTTCTTGCTTTAATCTATAGCTGTGCCATACTTTTTCAATATGTACTTAATTAGTAAACAGGATAACCAACCAACAAACTGATTAAATCCATTTGAATTTTTCATTGATTTCTGTAGCTCAGCTCATGTTTTAAGTTCTATCAATTCAGGTCTGTGTTTATATCTTGATGGAGAAAAGACAGAAAGCATTTCCTTTCTGCCATATAAATTATAATCCTATGAAACCTGTTCCATGCAAAATGTAAAACATTTATACATATAGTTCAGAAAGGTCTACACAGAATGTAGATAGAGAGATTTTCCATATACAGTATATGTAAGATTCTTTACTTTTTTAAAAATCTAGTAATATAGTCTCATAAAATCAGCTGCAAATCAGTGTTTTCTTGCATTCCATTAACAAATATCAGAAAGGATGTGAGTTCATGTATTGTACTGGCCTGTTGATACCTCCATTTTCCTCTATCCATGCATTGAAAAGATCTGTCTGTAAAGGGCAGCATTTTCTATACATGCAGGCTTCTTCCATATCATGGAAGATACTTAGCATTCTGTTCTCCATATTTATCGACCCATTCAAGGCAACATAAAATGAGGTAGGTGAGAGAGAAGCACCACAACATCAAGATATACAGGCACAAGGCTGTAAAATAGGTGGATTTAATACTATATTGAAATTAAAATGTTTAAAAAGTTTTTTCAAAAAGCATCTGATTTTCTTTTGTTTTTAGGTGCCAGAGAAATTCTTTGAAAAATTCTATTATAATTGTTTCTGAACTTTTTTTTGGAGAGGGCAGTTCTTTCCTCACTGTTCATCCGAATTTGAAAAAACTCCAGGGAAATAAGTTTCTTCATGTTGTTTTCCCTTGAATTGTTGAGACTACCAGAAATATAATTGTACAGTGAACAACTCCACCACTTCATAGCTAAATAAGGGCAAGTGGACCCCCCTCCAAGAGAATTCTTTTAAAAAAATAATATTGATTAATATTCTAGAGTTACATTTTAAAATATAATTGTCTTTGAAAATAATTAAATGAAATGTAAATATTTAGGAAGAAGTGTAGGAGAATTTTTAAATATAGTACAGAAAGTATAAATTCTTCTCTTTTAGCATCTTATTTTAATCAAATTCCTTTTAGAGCCACAACAGCACTTTAATGCATGTTTATCTGTGATTTTAATTATTAATTAATAATTAAATAATTACTTTTATTTGATAGAAGTTTATCAGTGTTTATGATTATATGCATTTCTTAAAATCACTGTTGATGGAAGTGCAGTTAATAGTTTATCTTACAATCTCAACCAGAATGTCAGAATTTTTTACAACAATTTGTATATTTTAAAAGAAGTGCAATGCACATTGACTTATATTTAATCAATAGTCAAAAAGTCATTTATAGCATTAGTAATAGTTGCTTTGAACATATTATATATTCATATGTACATGCATACATATACCTGACCCCACCCATCCGCCCACCCACCCACATATTGGCAATCTGGAACATAGCATTCATTTTTACATTCATAATGTTAATATGTTTCATAGTTTTACAAGAAGGAAGTACAAGAGTTGATTCCATAGATTTCATAGAAGTTTTCTGTTTTCAAAATAGAATATCAAGAAAAGCGACATTAGACTAGCAATAGCATTTAGACTTATATACCGCTTTACAGTGCTTTACAGCCTTCTCTAAGTGTTTTACAGAGTTAGCATATTGCCCCCCACAATTTGGGTCCTTACGTATGTTCTGAAAATGCATAGTCTTTTTAAAGCATGGTTTCAATTCAGAGTGATTTTTCTATATGTTTCAAAATATTTTAGCTAAGGTTTTCACAGGTATGAAGACCTGGAATTAACTGATTCTCTAGGATATTTGTTGAAACCCTAGGATTGCAAAGACTCCTATATATATTGGGGAAGATAGCAATTCTTCTAACTACCAAAGCACATAATAAAAATTCCAGCTTGATAGGTGTGGTAGTGAATATATATAACCTTGAGGATAATCATCTTCTCAACATTATTTTCTATTGTCACTCATTGTCATGACCTTTAAATAGATTAATTTACATGTGTCCAAAATTCAGGACCCATAACTGTGAACGCAATTAAATTTGGGAAAATTGTAGCTGTTTTGGTTGCTATTACATGATCTTCATATTCAATGTTCCATGACAGTTTTCCAGCAAATCTTGTAATCCCTTGCTCCTTTGGTCATCCAACAACAGCTACTTACCTGGGATGGGATGGGAAGGGAAGGGAGATTTCCAATGCTCAGTGAGAAATCAGTAAAAGAAAAGTGTAAGTCTTATATGAAAAAAAATCTCTCGATAGGATAAACAGAAAGTGGATGTAAGGAAAAAAATTATTGAGACTGCTTGGCACAGAGAAAAAAGAATTTAATTTCAGAGTGCCACAGAGGTAGGCAGAGTTATGTTAATGGAAATTCTGAAAAAGAATGCTTCCTGAGATAATGAATTGAAAGATGCTGTGGATGAGAAAAATGCACTTCAGAGCAATTAAAAATAGATAAACATTTATGAAAAACAAAAAGATTAACTGATCTGACACCAAAGTGATGGAATTTAGGAAAGGGCATTTTAGATAAACTGTATAGGAGCCAGATTGGTGTACTAGTTGCGGCACAGGCTAGAAATGGAAAGATTATGAATACTAGTCATAACTTGAGCAGGAAAGTAGCTGCACAGTTTTGGGCCAGTTACTCTCTCTTAGCTCCACAAAAGAGGCAATGGCAAACAACTTGTGAAAAACTTGGCAAGGAAACTGCAGGGGGAAACTCCTGTCCATGTAATTGACAGGATTGTCAGGAGAAACACCCAAACCTATATATATCTACACACACATACTCAAACCTAAACCTAAACCCACACCGCACCCACGTAGTTAGATAGATGATAGATGGTAGACAGACAGATAGATAGATGGATGGATAGGTGGATAGAGGGATAGAGGGATGGAAGGATGGATAAGGAATGGAAGAGGAGATGGAGAGAGAGAGGAATTTGAATATGTTAAAGAGTAGAATTGTAATACTTTAAATATTACAATCATTTAGAAAAAGTTCTTCAAGAAAAGATAAGTGAAAAGGAAGTAACAAATGCTGCAAGAATGTTGAAAAATAGTAGGGTTGCAGGAATAGATAATATTAAATGCAGAAACATTGAAATATGGGTGTGGTCTCTTTATAGAGTGGCTGTAATAGTATCTGAGATAGATGAGTGGAAGAATACAATTGTTGTTCTATACTTGTGTAATTTGTAAAGTGTGTTTCAGAAGACTTCTGATAAAAAGATTACGAGAAAGGAAAAGAAGGAAAATATGGAAAGTGCAGTACTCATAGCTTTTTGCTGGATTGGTGGTATCAAACTCAGTTCAGCAATCACGAAAATGACTGTGTGAGAAAGATTGTGAGAAAGAATGCTTCTTTTATATTTGTTGATTTAGGAAAAGCATATAATACAGTGAATAGGTTTGGACTATGGGATATTTTGCATAAATCTGGAGTTGAAAGTTGATTGCTAAATACAGGAGAGATAGTGACTAGACTGACACATTAACCACTACCAGCTAAACTGACTTTGTTGTTATAGTGGTCTGTAAGTGAGTACGGCAAGAATGGGAATGTGAGGAATTTCATATCAAATAAAAAGTAGTAATTCTTTACATAGCATCTAGTTAAAATGTGTTTCATTACAATAAGACAGTATTTTCTTTTTTTAAATTAAATGTTATTAAAGATTTTAAAAAAGGAAGTTAAAAACATATACAAACTCATATAAATTGAGAAAAAAAGGAAAAAGAAAGAAGTTCAAAGAAAAAGCTAAAAGCGCAAGGAAGATAAAAGAAAAAGATAAATAGAAAAGACAAAAGACACTAACAAGTAATTTCTAATCAGCAGTAGTTATAATTACAATTATAAATTTACCTCATAATCTATGGCTACAATTTATCTCTCTTCTTTCTGAAATTTATCCTGTATAATCCTCAGAATCATAAATCATAAATTCATTTTTTTCTGTTTTACCTGAAAAATCCAAAAGGAGCTTCCAATCAGCAATAAATTTAGTTATTGTCTTTTATATAAGATAAATGATGGCCATCAACTTTTGGCGACCATCATTTTGCCTTTTAGAGGTACAGTAGAACCTCTGGTCACAAACGCTTCTGACCACAACCAAATCGGGTTCCGATCAAAAAATAGAAAATCTTTTTTCCCCTTGGCTGATTTTGCCTTCTGTTTTTTTGTAAGCGCCAAATTTCCGAAATTAGGTTCAGGTCACAACCAAATTGATTTGCGACCAAAGTTATGGAACAAATTATGGTTGTGACCAGTGGTTTAATGAACTAAGAAAAACATCATAGGATAGGGTCATCAGTGACTCTTGGAAATTACTAGTCCTGGTCAATATTTAATATCTTCAGTGTAAGAGATTCTGCAAAACCAGAGTGGGACAATACACAGTCCTGTAAGTGATTCTCTTATGACATCTGGCTGACTGCAAAATGGAAGGGCTATATTAGGGGTGTCAAACTCAAGGCAGGGGCCGAATCTAGTCCATGGGGTACTTTGATCTGGCCCATGGGGCCGCTCTGGAAACAGCAAAAGACCAGCCTGCGGTGCTTCTACCAGAGAAAACGGGCTCCCAAGCTCTGTTTTCAACTGTCACAGCCTCCTGCAACCCTCTGCCAGTGAAAACAGAGCTTGAGAGGAGTTGCAGGAGGCCGTGGCAGCCGAAAACGGAGCTTGGGAGCCTGGTTTTGCTAGCAGAGTGCTTGGGCCACCACAGGCGTCCCCAACAGGAGTGACATTGAGCTGGTCATGCTCCCTACCTCCCTTGATGTTAACACAACCCTGATTCAACCCTCAATGAAATTGACTTTGACACCTCTGGGCTATATGTGTTATGCTTTGACAAAGATGTTTTGTGCCATAAAATTATGGATTCTCATAATTAATAATCAGGATTTTTTAGATATTGTCTAGTAATTCCGGTAGCTAGAAGAGATTTCTGAGCTTGCACAATTTATGCATAGAAGCTTCTTGTATTGCTGCTGGTTGTGATATTCAAAGCTATGTGTAGCACAACTTTGTTTCATTTTTATAAGCTGAGATATATATTGGATAGTAAAGCAATGGGTGTTTTACAGTATAACAACAAAGGTTAGAAAAGTTTGAGATTAGAAAAAGCTTCTAAAATGAATTACCATATGTTAAGATTAGTTGGAATTTTTATGGTGGAGCAAAGTTTCTTAAGTGAAGCTTGTTATAATATACACATGAGTTGTTTCAGATAGTTGGTTGCTCAAATGGAAAAGTTTTTAGGAATAGATACAATTTGGAATCAGGTAAAGTCCTAAATAGGACCACTATATACCTATATGGAACTATGTTTTGGGAAGCTCTCCCTTAAATTGACTAAATGGGGAAATTTGCCTGAGTATATAATTTGGGTTTCCTTGCTTGTTAATTAGAATATTCTAAGACTAAAGCTTCAATAGGAGCAGTTGGTAACTTGTATGAATAAATTTCATAAACTCATTCTGATTACCAATTAACAATCGGTTAAATATGTAAAACGTTTCTGCTTGTTATAGTTCCAATTAGTGCCAGTAACAATTGTAAGGAAAAAAAATCATTGTATAAATAAAAGGGCTTTACCCCTTTACCATGCCACTATTAGCAGAAAGACCCTGGGACACAATTTATCTTACTCACGAGATAGTTCTTTATAGAAATAGAACTCTAGGCTGCATTGTATCATGATAACGTATGATTTTGGTTCTAGAGGCTTGTCAGAATCTGAGTGATAAATTTACAGATTTATTTATAAATGCCAAAAATGTTTTATTCCTATTTTCTGTGTTGACTTTAAAAGAGTGATTTGTAAACTTAATTACTTTGCATGTTACATAATTTATTAGAATGTAATCTAGCAAAGTGCACGATGTAGCTTCATTTTAAGAATGGCTTAAGAAACATTTAGTTATTTATGTATGACACCTTTGCCCAAAGGCCCCCAAGTAAGTTATGAATGCTTAGTAATAAATATATATACTATATGTTCATATTTATAATCTTTTCTAAAACACATGACAAACAAAGGAAAAAGGAATGGAGGCAGAGGAGGGAAAGGCAAGCATTAGTTTTTAATATTGTATATTATATCACAGTTATATTACTTTATATCATTGTGCATATGTTGGACAAAGAAACGTCTTATTCACAAAATAATTTCTTGGCTGAGAAGTCAAGACCATATCTCAAAATACCAATGGGGAAAACTATGTGTAGGCAATAACTGATTGGGTTTAAAATAGCTTCTTATGTCTTCTGGTGTTGAGCTTGGTTGGTCATAAAGATGTACCGCGGTAATCACATAAGATAAGGACAACTGAGATAGGAACAATTATTATGCTATGTGTCCTGCAGAGTAGGTTCAAGAGCCTCTGTTTTGAATCTGTTTCAGGTGTTAGAATGTTAGAGTTGGTCTGGGAGACCTTGAGCTGAATTTCAGTCCTGGTGACACAGCTCAACAGGTGACTGAGGCAACCACTTTATTCTGCCTATTCTAATCTAGGACATTAAAGTTATGGTGAAAATAAAAAGAGATCACCATAATGGACTCCATAAAGAAAAAAAACCCTATGCACCATGAGACCAAATGAACTAAAATGTTACATATATAGTACATAGTACTCTGAAAAATTATATATAGGTAAGAATAATAAATATAGAAAGTTTAGAGGCCCTAAAGACTTATTTTCTACAAAGCTTTGGGCTAGGACTATGGAACCTCTTATTGGATATACTGTATCAGGTGTTTATTATTGGCTGGATTTGCCATTTTGTTTACTGTTATGCGCTTTGTTTTTTTGATAGTTTATTTGTTTGGATTTTCAAGCAGTGAGATTTTCATGCAGTGATAGATTGGAATAAGGCAGTGCCTAAGCTGAATAAAGCAAGCAAGTAGCTTGCTTTATTATCCCTTTTTGTCAAGCTTTTCTGAATGATTCTTTAAAGATATAGATCTGTGATGGTGAACCTATGGCATGTGTACCAGAGGAGGCACGCAGAACCCTCTCTGTAAGCATGCGTGCTGTCACCCCAGCTCAGCTAGCTGGTCATCGGGTTTCCGAGCCATGCATGCACACTGGCCAGCTGGTCATCAGGTTTCTGGTACTGTGGTGTGTGCACACACGCGCATTCCTTTGGGTACTCTGTGCCTAAAAGGTTCACCATCACTGACATAGATCATGTTGCATTTGCTTCTTTGGCTTTCCTTAGTATTCTTTGCTAGTATTCATATGCAAAAAGTTCAAGTGATGAGGCTGTCATATGATCTGCGCAAGTATTGCTATGCAGCATTTCTGGATGCCCACACCTGACATAATCACAGCTACCATCTTGATTTTTTTTGAATCCTTCTCAAATTTATCTTTTTCTGGAAACAGTGGATCTATAGAGCTTTTACAAAGTACCGAAGTTTTACAAACCACCGAAGTTTCTTGTAATGTGATGGTGAAATTAATTGCATATAAATCTGCTTCACTATAGCAATAAAATTTTGCAGTCTGCAATAAATTCTTATTCAAAATCCTTGTCAGAATTCAAGAATTCAAGTAGCACACTAGCCCACCTCAACTTTAAGCTCTCCAGTTGATTTGACTCTAATTCCAATTATTGTTAGTCATATTAGCTTGGGCTAATGAGAATTTTACTGTTGAAAGTTGGGTAGTATATATATATATATATATATATATATATATATATATATATATATATATATATATATATATAATAAATTATTATTAATAATAATTTTAGTCAGAAATATCTGGAGGAACTTATATGGGGAAGGATAAACTGGCAGCAGACTATACAACAAGACAAGAATAATTTTTTGTCCTACTGCAGGGTGATAGTGGAATATTTACAGATCTTTACTACTGTATAGTACTGTACCAAAAATCCAGCCAGGATAATCAATGATGATAAATGATGGGAGTTAATGTTGGCAAGATCTTGAAGGTCAAAAGTACATAGGGCATAAGGACATAAGAGAATTATTCTTCATCTGTAGAGTAAAAGGAGATCATTTGCATCAATGCTAAACTGAAGATCAGAGGATACAAATGATTCTGCTTTATTTTACTTTTGTAGAGGATACGACCTTGAAAAAACCTTGCTATGCTTAGAGAAAGATGTGGGGCGAATACCTGAAGTATTCTTTTCAGAGGCAGTATAATTTCTCACCTTTATGTGGATGTAAAAACGTAAATACAATTGCTGGAGGTAAATGAAATATTTGAAGGTCACACTAGTATCCCCCATAAAGAGAACCAGATATACCATTTGATTCATCAGTGCCTGAACAGACAATAAGGCAATCTATTGCTCTCTAGTAATCTTTTTCTAAGCACTTTATGGCCAATATTTATGTCCCTAGTTCCTAGTTTGGGAAATAAGAAATCTGAAATAAACCTTTAAGAACTTCATTGTAGGTATATTTATATCCTGACTTACCAGCGTATCAAGCAATGAACTTTATAAAATGCCAAGCCTTCCTGGATTACATTTTCTTAGTTGCAAAATGGCAGTACAGAATATTTGTAGAGATAGGAAGAGCAGCTTTTGAAAGCTCTGGAGCAATCTTTGCTAGACTTTAAAAGAAAGAAAATTTTTAGCATCCTTATCCATTATTTCCTCTTGCACCATAACCATAGCAAAATAGACCCTTTCCTTTTGCTATCGTTTTCTGCTACCAAACAAAAGCAGACATATTTGCACAGGTAACATTTTACATTTATCTTAATTGCTAAGCAAGTGCTTCCGTAATAGTTTGGATTCATAATTTATAAAACTTGTATGTTCAATTTTAAGAAAATCAGATAGACCCATCATTTGAGGTCTCGGGATTCTCCAGGAATGACTATACCTGGACTCTGCTCCTTCTTCCTTTTACATGGACACTAATAGATTAATCATTTTTTTAGGCCTCTAATTCATGTCCTCTGGAGATATTGGACCACACCAACATCTCAAATTAGCACATAATCTATTTGAGCTGAGAGTGGTAGGATATGTAATCAAATTACATTCTGAACATGTCCATAAAGTCACCACAAGTTGAGTTTGACTTGAAAGAGACACTCACTTTTTGAAATTCAAACAAGCAAATCGGAGATAAATTTTTCTTAAATCACAATAACAGGGCTTTCCAGTTCCAATAACAAGATAAAGTAATAAACATTCATGATTTTATCTACATTAGCATTTAAGGTATAACAAATTGTTATACCTTAAAAATGTTAAAAATGTTAATAGCATTTCCCCCATCATTCCTTTTTCTCTGCAGATTAGCGGTTCTAAAGCAAAAAGGACAATCTTTTTATGATTAAGGACACATTTAAGAACCTTTTTGATTGCTAAGGGACCATGGTGTGTAAGGTGCTGATGCAACATGACTGGGGCCAGAATTATTTGGATTCATTGTCTTGGGCTTTTAAGACAGAATACATTCATTTTATTATATTATATTATTTTATTTTCAAACTTCATGGCCACTTCAGTCTACTGACCCTAAACTATGTACAACTCTCCAAAACTTAAATTTGGGATTAAAACAAAATAATTTTTAATTCAAGACCATGTTGTAAATCACTGTATAAAACTGTGAATCAACATTCAATGTAATAAGCATATATCAATCCAGCACTTTCAATAGTCAATGATGAAAATCCAAGTCTTTTTGTGTTGGTTTAATTGGTTTGTGGTCCTGAAAATCAGTAATAGAAAAAAATTAACTTTGGGATAGGAGATCAGTTTAACTATTATAGTAATAAAGTAGGAAAAATAAAGTTGAGATCAATAAATATGCAGTTAATATAGCACAGTAATATATTTGTATTTAATTAGCCTAAGCTAATAAAACACCAAAATCCAAAGCTTGTGTTGTATGCACATAGAAATTGTGGATCAGATTGTATTCCATATGTATATCTCACTATCTTTTAAAGTTTTCTCTAATTATGAATCTAATGCTTGGGAGCTGAATCTAATGCTTGGGAGCTAAAAATGCATATGCTGTATTTAAGAACCACATATTTGCAATTTTACGAACATCACTTGAATTGAAAGTCCAATATCATCTAAATAAGGGACAGTAATAGAAAAATGGTGTGCTTTTACTTTAAAAACAGAAGTGCAGTATGACTGGTTAAGCCTATGAGTGGGGAGTCCTAGATTCAAATCTACTCAGCCATGAAAAAATATTGGATGACCAGCCTTTCTTACAGAATTGCTATTGGAGGATAAACTGAAGGGAGATCAACATGTAACTTGTATAGAGGTCTTGCAGGAAAGGCAAGGTATCAATCAATCAATCAAGTAATCAACTAACCAATATTTCTCTTCTGTGTAATAAAATCTGCCTAGGCTTTTGCTGGGTATGTCCATGCAGTAACTGGGTTACCCACTTGATCTTAACCTGACATTTGACATATACAAATGAATATATAGAGTCAGGCACAATCCAGTCATTATAAACTGCATTGATTTTAGTCTTTTATTAAATAAATACAAAATAAAAGTGCTTAACTTTTGCTCATTCACACTTAATTGAGATGTAGACATACAGTAGTAAGCATTTTAATGATACAGGTAGAAGTTAACTGGTGGCCTAGTGTATGTACATGAAAATTTATGCTGTCATGAAATTGTATGCAACACAGGTATACATTCTGGTTGAAACAATGTTTGCTTACATGCTATTTTGTTGGTATGAAGCAATTCCTTTTTCATCATACATATAGTTATTGGATCTGCCTTGCAGATAACTAGATGACTAAAAGATGATGAAAAAGTGTTTGCTCTCATCTAACCGGTTTTCAGATTTTGCAGCCCAGATCTGGTAGCCCTACAATGCATCTCCTCTTGTGTGAGGTTATTTGAAGCAGGATTAGGTTTAAAAGATCATTTTGATAAAAAGGAAAACTATATATCACAATGAAGAGTGCAGATTTGAAATTTATGTCATAATGACTGTAGAAAGGATGCTATCAAGGCTCCAACTAACTGCATTCATATATAGGCAGAAACTTCTCACCCACTGAGAACAATTAACAGGAGGAAAGATCGAAAATGGATCTTTACACTGAAGCGGGAAGGGTCTATCAGGTTCTTGAACAGCATGGGGGTAGAAATCGTATGAAAAAGCTCATTGATTTTGTGCTAATGATTTTTTGAAATATGGATTTTATTCTCTTCACTTTATTTCATTTCGTATTGATGCTTTTAAATTCTGTTATATGATTTTGCAATCAACTCCTCTAGAATTAAGCAGTTTAGAACAGATAATGTTTTCATTCAGGGAAAATAGGCTAGTGTGAAAAGGAGCAAGCATACACTGCTATAGAAAAAAAATATATTACTAGGTTAGAGCTATCCATATTGATCTTTGGACTTTGACGGTGGCCTGTCTGATTTCTTTTAGCCTAAATCAGTCAAGGCTGTAGACTTCCCTTGAGTATGCTTTATTTCATCTCATTTGAGCAGATGGCTCAGAAATGGTTTCGGGAATCTTTAGACTTGACTCAGCCCCTTTTTGACTCTCCTTACAGTTCAAATACTGAAACAGCAATTAAGAACAGCCCTGTGTGCTGACGCAAAGAAATGCAGTGTGGGAGCTAGTCTTAATTAATGAACATAGCAAAGGGGTCAGACCCCCTCACCATTCCTATTCAGCAAGGTTTTAACTATAAGCCAATGAAGCAAAAAAAGAACCCCCTCTCCCTCAAAAATCTTGAGAAAATATGTCCCTTGTTTGCATACTTATCTTCAGTGTTTAAGTAGCAACATACAGTAGTGGGAGGTCTTACTTGGGTGGCCTCTGAATCTTTTTCCTTTTTCCTCCTAAGTCTCTGCTCTTTATTTAAGAGAGTTGATTTTCTATAATATAATGTGTTTTTAATACATTGTATTTATTCCTAAGCTTTTTCTGAGGAGCCAGGTGCAGCATTAATAGCATGTTTGCAGTGGTGTACAAATAGAAGAAATGGGTGGTTAGCAGTGCTGGAATTCAAATTTTTTCCTATTTTTTCTGTGGGCATGGTGTAACTTGGTGGGCGTGGCTTGGTGGGCATGGCAAGGGAAGGATATTGCAAAATCCCCATTCCCTTCCCAATCCTGGGGGAAGGATATTGCAAAATCTCCATTCCCACCCCACTCTGGGGCCAGCCACAGGTAGTATTTGCTGGTTCTCCGAACTACTCAAAATTTCCGCTACCAGTTCTCCAGAACCTTTCAGAACCTGCTAAATTTCACACCGGTGGTTAGTTTCTTTTATAAGCACAGGAGGTCTAGAAATCCCTTACCTTTAACAAACTCAGCTGCATGGTAGGAGAAGAATGGCAAGAGATTTTCCTTCTCTTTCTCCCACAAGTAGTCTATCCCAGCAGGTAGACCAGACCAGGAAGATCCAAAGTACTTTTATTGAGATAGGATATAATAATAGAAACTGAGAAGTTTGCATCTGTATGTCAGACACATATTTGATCCCTTATCCTTATACTTCAGTCAAATAGGTAGGCATCTCCTTCAGCCACTTCCAAATATTATCTCATCGTTCTGGACTTTAAAAAAAATGCTACAGCCAGTTTTTTTCCTAGGCATTCCTGCTTATCTCCATCAAGGTAATTTTCCTTATTATCTTTATCTGCTTGGTTGTCCAAATTGACTGTAGCATTTTGGTGCTTATTGATCATTCTTGTCAATGTCCTTGGCTTTCATCATTGTCAGTACCCCCTACTGAAAACCTTCTTGGCACTTACAAAAGTTTTTTCAGCAAGCATTTACTTTTTGATATTTTAATTTTTAGAGTTTAATTTGAACATTTTATAATCTGTTGTTTTAAAAAGAAATGTCAGGATTCCTCAAGAGTGTAAAACAATAATGCTATAAATATTTTTTCAGTCTAAATACAAAACTATCATACACATCACACTAAGGTAATTATGGTTGCTTAATTATTGTTTGTGGACTGGGTTCAAATAACATATTAAGTCATAACCTATGCTGTAGAAGTCACAATGGCTGAATTAAAATCAAACGAATCACATCAAGACTTAGTATAATATGTGAACTGATGTCTATGACTATAAACCACACAAAACTGCAACTAAACAAATAATTTATGGGAGCTTGATTCTGTAGTGTTGTAGCATGCTGCTATGTAAGTTTACAAGTTTACCCCAAAATCCAGATTAAAGCAATATCTGTAGTACAGTAGAATGTTGGGTTAATTATAGTTATAATATTATAACCAGATATAGAATATAGAATATTATAATAAGTTATTATTCCAAGCCATAGTTTATATTTAGCATATGCTACCATGGGATATAAAATCACTTCTTCAAATACAATTTCTGATTCATTTTCTACCAGAAAGATTTCTTAATTTCGACATGCTAGTTTTATGGTGGATAAGCTTCCTTAACCCATAGTTTTCTGTGTTGAAAAGTCTTTCCTAATCAGCATAGTTCATGGAATGATGGGATAGATTGTCCAACATTTTGAGAAACAGGCTGCTTGAGAAACTATTTGGCACTAAATAGATTCTGAATGTACATCCTCATTTAATAATTATGGGACAGAATGTACTTTCAGGACAAATCTTCCTGCTGTTAATTTTACAAATGCTTTCAAATGTAGTAAATAGTAAAGCAATTCCATAAAAAAAAATAAATCCAAATCAGGAACTTTGAGGTGGAAACTGAAGGATATTTGTTTATTTATTGTCATATTTATCAGTGAATCCCACCCCCCTTTTCCCTTTTAAAGCACATATTCTGGCAGAGCTACAGAAGGAATGACAAAATTAACTTGCTCTAGGGAATGGTATATCTGATAACCAGGTGGCCTATTAAAGCAGAGAAATGCATTTCTTTTCTTTAAAGCCAGACTTGTAACTATATTAAAAATCTAACTGGCAAAAAGGAAGAGATGTTGCAGTACCCACAGAAAAGAACAGTTATTAGCATCTATAATATCTGCCAATCTGAAATCCAGAGGTCTTTACAGGTACTAGTAATCCTCAATTAACAAATTGTTTAATGACTATTCAAAGTTACAATAGACTTTTAAAAAGCTATTCTTAAAGTTACAACTGCTCCCCTTCACAGTCATGTGTTCAGATTTCAGGCACCTGACACCTGGCTCACATTTGCAATCAGTTGCAATGTTCTCTGGCCACATGACCATGTTTTGTAATGTTTGTTGCTCTTTTTTTGGCAGAAAACAGCAAAAAATGTCCATTAGATATGCTGAATTTGCTTAACAACTATATGGTTTGCTTATAGACCATTTGATTCATTTAATGACCATGGTGATTCAATTTACAAGCATTGTAAAAATGGTTATGAAATTGAGTCCAATCATGTGATGTCTTGATTTATAACTGCTATGACTTACAACTAAAATTCCAGGTGAGGACTACCTACACATTTAACAAATTGGCAGAGAAAATATTTGGTTTTGCATTCCAGAGCAAGGTGCTGATAACATTGTAATCTTCTCCTTTGCCAGTGTCCAAGAGTTGCATAGTTTATAGGTCCCATACTGGCTAAAATAATGGGACCAGTAATCTCAGTTATGCTTATGACCACTTCCTTTGCTATAAGAATTAGAAATAGCCAAATTGAATACCTTGAGAAATACAAAACTCAGGTTCACATGATGCACTTATCTAGGCATACCAGCTCTATACTACAAATATTTGGAAAACCTATACTACAACCATTTGTAGAACCACCAGGAAGGTGGTTCATAAAAGAAACTCTTTTGATGACATCTACTGATTGCCCAGTCATGAGACTCGTGCTCATGATTAACATGATTAAATTAGCTATGGTTTAATGTAGCTGATTAGCTTAGGTGGTGTGACACACTGAAGAATAAACTAGTAATATAGACTTAGATCTAACAATTAAACATGTTTGATTGCTTCCAATTCAACAAGTCATGCAGATTTAACCAATACATTTACTTACTCTATACCAGTGATGGCTAACCTTTTTACCATCGCGTGCCAAAAGTGGGGGGAGGGTGGTGGGGTCACACACGTGTGTGCCCACATCCATAATTCTATGTGCCCCAACCCCCTGTGCTCCCCCCGCTTTTGGCATGTGATGGCCTGGTGGGCCCAGTAGGCCCATTTTTTGCTCTCCCCAGGCTCCAGAGCCTTTCTAGGAGCCTGGGGAGGGCAAAAACGGCCCTCCTGAGGCCGGAAACAGCATGTTTCCTGACTTCTGGTGGGCCCAAAAAGTCTGAAAATCAGTTGTCTGGCGCATGCATGTATGCCGGAGCTGAGCTCACTTGCCCACCGATATGGCTCCGCGTGCCACCTGTGGCACCCGTGCCATGGGTTCGCCATCACGGCTCTATACAAAGGACCTTTATCTAAAAGTCTTTTTCTTTTAATGTATCATTAGCAATTTCAAATTATGAAGAGTATACATTTTTATTTAGTATAGGAAAAATAATTTTAATGTGATTTAGGTCTTCAAATATGTGTCTGATATACAGATGTAACATGCTTGAAGAACACGCAGTCGTTAAATTTTATTATTTTTGATCACAGACCATTTGCTACATATTGAATAATTTTAATATTTATTGCTGCAAAAAGTACTGAACAGAAACTTATAGTAAATTAAAAATGTGCTCTTAATTTCAAAAGTATTGTGGTCAATTAATTGGTCTTTTCAAAATGCAATAACCTTTGTAGATGCTGCATTAAATATGAAAGTAAATGAGTCTTTGACTCTTTACATTTTATGTGGCTGCTTTTAAAATCTAAATACATGTATTGATAGATCCAAACGAGTTCAGGATCTCAGCAGATATGAAAAGGCATTAAATTTTTCTAGTCCTGCCTTAATTAGAAAATGACTTTTGTGTAAGTTATTCGAACAGGGAGAAAATCTAAAAAACATTGTTGAATCATGGCAACGAGTGAGTTGGAAGAAATCTCCCTTTCATAAAAAAAAACAAAAAACAAGTTTGTGTTGTAAAAAGGCTTCATTTGGCATCACCGTTGGAATATTCCTTTTGTTCTAAATAACATTAAAAATAAATTTCCTAAAGATTGTGATAGGAACAAAAGAACTACGCTTTCCCTCCTTGATCTTGCTGATCCTGAATTTCATTATAAGTATTTGCTTTTTAAAATTAGTGCATATTACTTAGTTTATTTCTTCTTTGACGATATTTTGGCCCTGAAACTTACCTGTGGTTAAATGAACCAGCATTTACCCAACCAATTTTTGTGGGTTTGCATCAGCGGTAAAATCCACTTACCTTTGCTACTGGTTCGGGAATGGGAGTGTGCGGGAGAGAGCGCTATACGTGCATGCGCCTCTTCTGTGCATGCACAGAGCCTTCTGCACATGCACAGAGGTTTAAAAATGGGATGTAATGATGTCCCAGCGGGTGGGCAGAGCTTTCTGCCGCCAGAGCTACTGGTTCATGCGAGCTGGATAGATCCAGCCAGATTTCACCACTGGTTTGCATGACACATTGAACTATAAATTGCCTTGAGGACTTTGTTTGCACAAGATCCTTTACTAAAATATGATTAAATTGATAGTATGTATGTATGTATGTATGTATGTATGTATGTATGTATGTATGTATGTATCAGTGATGGGTTGCCCCCGGTTCGCACCAGTTCTATAGAACCGGTAGTAAAACCGCGGGAGGCTCTGCCCACTGACCCCAACGTCATTAAAATGCTTCTGCGCAAGCAAAGTAAGCGCATGCGTGCATGGGGCCCCATTGCGAACCAGTAGTAAAGTTAAGTAGAACCCACCTCTGGTATGTATGTATGTATGTATGCATGCATGCATGTATTGCCATTCAAAGTATGAGGCATAAAGCTGGCTAATATTTCTTATCCTTTCCTAGGCAGTTACTTGATTCCCCCAGAAAGCTTTTCTAGAAGACTGGATGGCCCTGAACAGTAGAGATGGGAATATTTACTTTCATCAATATCTTTCTGTTAATTTGCCTTAGGATCCAAGCCTAATGTGAATGATTATCTCTCCCTTAGCAATCATCTCAGAGGAACTTTTCAGGGAACAGGAAGCTGTAGGGAAAAGCAACAGACAGGAAACTTTTCTTCCATGATTTTCTCCAGGCTACTTTGTCTCAGGAAAGCCACATTTTTATTCAGCAAATTTATTTAATTTCCTGCTTCTGTTACTAGCCTGGCATACCAAATACATCTCGGCTATGCATTTACATTCATTGCCATTTTCTGAGACAGCTATGGTGATTCTGACGTGACACAATTCCATTTTTATAAGCTCAAAGCTGAAAGTGTTTTGCTATGATTTACCCGGAAATAAATTTCACGGAAGACATTGGACCTCCTTCTGAGTAACCACTTAGAAAGTGGCACAGCTGATCTCAAATCTAAGTAGCTACATTGTTTGTTTGTTTAAAAGAAAATAATGTCTTATATTGGAACTTTTTCTGAAGCGATCTATCTATATGTTTTTAACTAGCAGATGCAAATGTAAACTAAGAAGAAAAAGACGTGCAAAAACTTTTTTAGAATTCTTCTGAATGTTTCTAAGGCTCCAAAGACACCTTCCAGAGGGTCCAGAGAGGGGAGTCTAGACAAGAGTCCAGAGAGAGCAAAGGAAAGTCTGGAAAGGAGGTCCAGACAGGGCTCTTTTGTCTAGGTACGGCATGTCAGCAGGCATTTTCTGAATTTTTGACATGTTGAATCATGCCTGTCCTAAACCCTAAATATTCCATAAGATATTGTTTTCTTTATTTTCCATGAATAGGATATGTATTGTTCCTTATATAATAGAGGGAAGTAACAGCAAAACAAAATTATTTCTTTATTATGATAGCTAAGTAAAGTATAATTTGCAAAAAAAAGAGCAAGCGAATTCTAGCAACCTAATATGTGATTTTCAGTATCTTGAAATGTTTAATCTAAATGTTTACACGAGGACCTTCATTGTTGGAGCTGCGATATATGCAGTGTAAATGCCTCTAAAACATGTTTGTCTTAATGAAAATATGAAAGAGAGAGAATTAGATATATTTATCTTGTGTACAATTTCAACAATTTCATAAATGAATACAAATACCATTTGTGGAAAGTATTGAAGATGTTTATATTGCATTAATGTAACTTCCTGAGGGATACATTCTAGTGACAAAACACAAATATAATTGAATTGTTCAGTAATGTAATTGCCATTTTATCAAGAGGAATGACAGATTATATGCCTTGCATCTATAGGTAGTTAGAAAAATGAGCCTGAACTTTAAGACCTATTTCAGACTTATCATGATGATTAAGTTTCCTATATAATAATAACCAGATTACCAGAATTGCAGCTTGCAATGTTAACGGTTTTGGACTGGACCAAAAAAAAATATCTCAGCTTCAAATTCTTACTCTGCTCACTGCATAATCTTCAGCAATCATTATTTCTACCTTAATTTACACAACAAGATTATTAGGAAGATAAAGTTGAGGACACATAAATGACACCTTGAGCTTTTTGGAAGAAAGCAAGGAGATAAATGTAAGAAATCAAATCAATATCCTGAATAAATTGAAATATCTTGTGGAGGTTATTGGACTTTTACAATGGCAATGACAGTCAGCAGCAGCAGTTTAGTAAGGACTAATTAGATAGAAATGGGAGATTTCAGCTTCACACTACCACCTGCCATGCTCTTGAGTTCACAGAAGCCTGAGACACTTGATAAAAAATCCATCAACAGGCACATTGACCTACAACCAGCCTACATACCCCTCAGAATTCAAATCAACCACACAGCCAACTAGACAGCACCGACCCTTAACCACGGAGTATCTCCCCACCAGCAGTTCACCTCCCAATGACCCTGACTGTCAGGGCTCCAACTAATAGACCCATAGCAAACAAAACTCCGAGGCAGGTGGATTCCTCAAAGAAAAGCTTTACCTGATGTAATCTCCATATCACAAGACCCATCATAAGTCTCATTGATGACTCACAGCTGACTCATCACAGGACTCCCACTTGACACACCCACACCTGAAGAACACTGACATTCTCTAAACCAAGGCTAACCAAGGCTGTATGTGTCACAAGTTGGCCATGCCCATGCCCATGCCCATGCCCAGTTTAGTGAAGGGGAAAAAAGTCCTGATACGTCATGTGATGCCGCCATGACAATGTGAATTTGACACCCCTGCCCTAAACTCTGATGAAGATGTTACCTAGCCTGGTAATGAAACATTCGGAAACCAACCCACAAGCTTGGAAAACAAACCATCACCCCCATCCTATACCCGAGTTACATATATTCACCACTATTGCAAAGGCTTTCTGGTTTCCAATTCTGTGTATGATCATTATGATCATAGAGGATTCATCTTTGATAGTACTGGACTTTAGCTCTGACAGTGGATCAAAGAAGATTGAACAGAATTGTCTTGAATCTCAGAATACCAAGAATTATATATATAGGGAGTGCCACAATTGTTTTATTAAGGAGACAGCATTTCACTCCTGAGTTCCTTATTCCCCACTAAAGGTATTTGCTATTGCTTGCTTGGTAGACCTATCTTAGATTACCTCTTAGCAGAACTGGGCATTTAAAGCAAGGTGTGCCTGGTTCACAGTATGTGATATTTTGGTAGGCCATGGTATACAGAATAAAACACAGAAGAAAATACTGTGGTCTTGAGCAAATGACAGAATGCCCATCATGAATGGTGCAATGACACAAACTTTCCCCACATGTATTTGTAAACAATTTGAATATGGAAAGGTGGAATTTGCATTGCAAAGTCATTGTACATTTTGTCACTTTGCTATCTGCATGGCCAGAAACATGCTTATGAGCTTCTTGTTCCTTTGAACACCCTAAGAATTGACAGGTAGGATGATGAAATTGGTCATTAATATTAGTTAGCTTGTACAGTCAACTAAATAAGCTAACAGGTCCTCCCAATGATTAGATGCACAGTATTTCAATTTAATACTGTCTATTTATAGAAATGATTATATAGGCATTTTATGCAATTTTATATGTATTTTTCTTTTTAAAATAATGTTGAGATTTCTGTTTTGGTGATGCTTAAATAGCATCAACAAGGAGAATCCTAGATGCTGCTATTACCCTGAGTATTTAAATCCTGCTAACTGGGAAAAATTCTACCTTGTGGAACGCTGTTTTCACTGATGAAGGTTTGTTGGAGAGAAGCATGGATCTCTGTACATGGAACACAAAGCAGTATCTCATTCTCCAGTTTTTTTAGAAATATTGCCTTTTAATGATCTTGCTAATTCAAAATGATGAAAATCTTACTGTTGATGTATTCATAAGAATTTATTTTCTTCTAACAAGTTGCCTTCCAGATATATACTCACACCTTCCAGCTTGGAATATGGAAATCATTGGATTTTTAGTCTAATTTAAGGAAGATTGATTGAATGGAATCAGACTTTAAAATGCTATTAAAGAAATTGGATTAATGTAAGCTCCTGCTAGATTTCTGTTCTAAATGCACCCTACGATGACAGTAGTTTAGAGAGTTGGTTCCAGAAATACTTTATTTAGCTGTAACTGTTATCAAAGGATATAACTGTCTTCTTTGTTTTTTATGAGATATAATTTTATAACCAATCTGTCATGGTAGCTTAATTTAGTTCCTGCCACATCATCATCATTGAACTTAGAGGAACCCATATTTATCAGTTTGAAAACATAATAATGCTATTTCCCAAATAAATAATTATTCTGGTAATGATTTTCAGATGATTTATTGAATATATAATGTATGCTAGTTTGCGATCACATATGTTACATGTGTATGAGGTGGTTTGATATAATGATGAAAAGCACCAGTTTAGAAACCAGGAGATCATGAGTTCTAGTCATGCCTTGGACAGGAAACCATCTGGGGGACTTGGGGTCAGTTACTTTATTTCAGGCATAGAAAGAAGGCAGTGGCAAGCCACATAAGAAAATGTTGCCAAGAAAGAGTGAAGGGACTCATCCAGGCAGTCATTCAAAGGCACAAATATATATATATATCTATTTAATTTTATTCTAAACCAAACATAAAAGGCCTGTGCATTTCTTATAGGAAGTTAAAACGCTTGATTTTAAATTGAGGGAGCTAATTAGGAAGGAAGGAAGGAAGGAAGGAAGGAAGGAAGGAAGGAAGGAAGGAAGGAAGGAAGGAAGGAAGGAAGGAAGGAAGGAAGGAAAGAAAAGTTCTTATTAAGATTAGGGACATTAGGCTAATTGCATCATAAGGCTAACAGAACTCTCCTTCCTGAACTATTTTGGTAATGTATTAACTTTACCGTTTACACCAGTAGTAGTCAACCTTTTTATATCTACTGCCCACTTTTGTATCTCTGTTAGTAGTAAAATTTTCTAATTTTACTACTAACAGAAGTAAAATTTTCACCATTATTGTGGGGAACCCACCAGTTCCACAATAATGGTGATTTATAAAGTAGGGATGAGGCTCTTTTGTTTGCAGTCGCACTATAGCGCCATTTAGTTTCACTTATGTAACGTGAACTAACGTTACATGGGCGATACAAATAGTATATTTTCAGAAATTTAAATTGTCACAGGGAATTTTATGAAACCCTAATGAAAATGTTTTTAAATAATTCTATGATTTTTTTTTAAAAAAAGTCAATTAAATTTTAAAAAAAGGAAAGTGCTTCAGTATCAGACAAAACCCCTACCGCCCACCATGAAAGCTGGAACGCCCACTAGTGAGCAGTAGGGACCAGGTTGACTACCACTGGTTTACACCTTCCTTCTCTCTAGAAACTCTTTATACTGTCCCATAAGTAAACATAAAATCGTTGTTACCTTTAAGTTTCTAGAATGCTGAGATCCTCATTAAATATCTAGTTCCAAATGCTGGTTCATAATAAGGTACTATAAGTTGTTACTCAGGCAAAAACCTTTTCATAAAAGATTCTCATGCAAGGGATGTTTTTCTCAGAGTGATTTGACTGAGAAAACACCATTTAAATACTTTCCTTCATCTTATATCACCTTGCTGATATTTTTAAAGTTATTGTATCAGTCATACTCTTAGATCTTCATATGAGACTTGCCTTAACCTTTTCTAGCTAATGTTTAAAATCAGCTCTTCATTTTGTTGAATGAGTTATTGGTACGAGATATCTAATATATAATTTATATATAAATTAAGTCTCTGCTTGGAGTCTGGTGACTTCATGGGCACAATCACATAATTTTTATGATTGTTTACCTTCTATTTTTTCAAGAGTAAGCAAATTTATCAGGGTGAATTTGAGAACAAGATATGAATAACTCATAATGCTTGCTCAATCCTTATAATTAATGTTTCTTCCATACCAGTATAGAAAGTGTTTTAAAATCCATGCCCAGTTTTGAATGAACTAGCTACATGAAGGTTGTATTTGAGTATAATGTTAGGAGTAAAATAAGAAAACATATTTTGCATATAGAATGCCCTAAATCCAATATCTTGGATATATAAGAAAGGCAGGGAGATACTCCTCTATGAAGTCTTGGTAGTACTGGGTTATATTAACCAATGTTTCACCTGTATCAGGTAACTTTTAATGTTAATGTTTATTATGGAATAGAAGAAACAAAGAAGAAGCACACTCTCCAGATTTCCTGGAGCATGATATTCTGGTGGCATTGATCTGTAGATTTCAGTCAAAGAAATGATACACTACTGTTTACTATATTAACATAGAGATGGTCCTCCATCAGTCCCAGCCAGGTTAGTGATGTTTAAAGATGTCCCTTGTCTAATACAGTTGAATTGCATAGTTCTCATTAACTAAACGTATTAGATTCCTGTAAGAAAACTATATCTTAATCCTGGCAAACAACGATATCTCTGAACAAACTAATAGGAAAGTCAACTTGGACTGTAATGTTCCAGTCAGAGTGAGATGTTCTCTCTGGTCATATTAACGTCATGCTGATTTTCATTTATTTTTAAAGCCGCCTGGCTCCCCTACCATGTCGAAAACCCTAATAAATAAATAATGAAGCATTAAATGGCTCAGTGTGTGCCGGCAACAGGAATTGTCAGTCTTTTAATTTTGGAACATTTAAAACCTGCCATAGGTGGTTCTGTCCTGAGTTGATGGATAGAAGTTGGTCCTTAGCAGTAACCTTTCTGCACACATTTTCTTTCCTCCCCCATCTGGGACCAAGCTCTCCTGGAGAATTAATTACCATAAAGAAGGTCTCTTGCCCCTGAAGGCCTCCTCTCTGGTCATGGTTCAGCTTGTCAGCAACGCAGGGTGGAAATGCTTGAACCTAGATAGCCTGCAGATCTGTTGACATCTAGATAGATGGAGTCTAATTTCTAGTTTCATAGTATAATATCCCTGAGCTTTGGAATTTTCCACCTTAGCTGAGGGCATAGGTAAATTTTGCTACAGCAGGATGCACTGCATGATCTCCATTGCAATGGTTTCAGTTTGTTCCTCAGTACAATGTATCTTCTTATGACAGATTTAACTAAACGAATATATCATAATAATTCTCTAACAAAATGTGGGCTTCAAGAAAATAACCTGACCTTCCAGTCTAATTGTTCAGTTATCAGACCTGCTTCCTTTTCAGCACTTGTGGTTGATCTAATGCTTTAATCATTTGATGGATGTCTGTGAGCATGGAAAGTAATTTCTTTCCATGGGTTATTGCTAAACTGTTTTTCAGAGGGCTGTATTTTCTTCTATCAAAGGGGAAAAATGCCATTCATTTATAAGGAAGGAAACAAAAGGTTGCTTTTTGGTAGAGACACCATGTAGCCCTGATACGAACTTAAGATGATTTCGTTGTATGGTTCCAATTTCACTGCTATCATTTTAAAAACGGTGTTATGTGGATATAAGATTATCTACTGCTTCTAAACTGGATAGTTATGGGTGGGGCTCCAGGAATTGTGCTGATAGGTAGAGACACTCATGATAGGCATGGTAATCTTGCAGAACTGCCTTACCAGTCACTCTAAGAAACAAGTTGTACATGTGAGCCTCCCACGTGACTTACTAAGGCTCTCTTTTGATTCACACACTCATTTTTTAAAAAAAGTCTTCATTCATATACGTGTTTGTTTTGTGAGATTCAAGATGTTGGTTACCAGCTGGTTTGATCTGCCAGGGTTAGTTTGATCAATTCAACAATGTCATCTATTGATCTATCTATAGATACAATATATCTAGAAGGCAACTAGTTGGAAGAGAATAAGCTCTTTTTTTTGGTTTATTAAAACCAAAATGGTTTTTGGTTTATTAAAACCAAAATGGTTTTTGGTTTTTTAAAACCCAAATCATTTAATGCTTTAATGAAGGCATTTTAAAATAATTACATAGTTATAAAATAGGGGTGTTCACAGGGAGGTTAAAAAAAAAGAGTAAAGGTGGTGGCTTCAATTGCACAGTTGCAGCCATTATTATGACTTTTTTGACTGTCCCTTATGAATACTCCTGGACAATTTAGGAAAAATAAATATTTTGATTATTTCATAAATAGAACTAAAAACAGCAAAAATTTTGATAAATCGATATATATTACTGAATGTAGCCTTCAATTCATTCTAGATATGGTGTAAAATCTCTAAACCAGGTTCCTGAGTTACTTGATGGTTATTGCTAAATTGTATTATTCTGTGGGAAATAAGTAATTAAATTGTGGAACTTTCCTGCATTTTCTTTGTTTAGTTGCCTCTACTTCAAGCTAACAAAGCCTTTCAACTCCTTTGCCAAAGGCTGACAGCTTTGAGAAAATTAAAATGTATTTCCTTATTTGTGAATGAAAATTATTCATGATCTGTCCAGTGAGATAATAACTGAAATAACTTTCAATTCATTTTAATGGCCTTAAAGACTTGAAGAGGTTGTTACTATGATCCTTGTTTGTTTTTATTTAGACTGGTGTATATTTTCCATACAAAGTGACATAAACAGCAACAAGAGGCTCAAGGGTCATAAAATTTTACAAGGGCTTTTCCCAACATCTGAAAGTAAAAATTCAGTAATAGAAAAGAAACAAATGATTTGCTAAGCTTTCATGACATATGGAACATATCCACACTCATTATTCAAATTGCTCTTGTTCTATGCATTGCCAGCTTGATTCTAAACTGGTTAAGAAAATCTTGCCTGGCCTGTGATCTTCTGGTAACATTTTGCAGTCTGCACAGCATGTATTCTACTGGATAATTTTCCTGGCACTGAGCTCTCTATTTTACTGTTTCAGAGGAGCAATAGGCATTCACTTAACTTCCTGTGGGTAGTTTCTAGTTCTCTAATTAACTGTTTGCCTTGAGACCTATTCGCCAGCTTGTGCCAGAAGCACAACTTTTTATACCCCTCCTCATCCCTCTCTAGATGTTAGCTTATGAGGTATTCCTGTCAAAAAGCCTTGTGGAGTAGTCCAAAAACAAGCAGATTAGGTCTATTATTGAAAAGTTATACTTACAACATCTTGAAGTCTGAAAGCACTTGTCCTTCACTTTTACTCTCCTATAAATTAGGGAGTATGTCTTTTGAAGTGCTTTCACCACCCCTTCTCTTCTGGATTCAATTTATCAGATCATTGTCTAGGCTGTTTCACAAAGATATTCCCACATATCTTGACACTAGCAAGTGCTTACTTTATTTTATTAGCAATCAATACATCAATAAATACAAGTAACCAGGGGTGAAATGCTACCGGTTCGCTCCGGTTTGGGTGAATCGGTAGTGATAAAAACAGTTCAGGCAAACCGTTAGTAAAAAAATGCTTTAAATTTTTTTTAAAAAGGTTCTGATGATCACAGCTCATCGCACGATTGTTGGAACCTCTTTTTTTTGTTTTTTAAACCATTTTTTTACTACCTGTTCAGGCGAATAGATAGTAAAAAAATGGTTTAAAAAAGTAAAAAAAAAGTTAGCCATGCTCACCCAGTCACATGACCCCCACCAAGCCATGCCCACCAAGCCACGCCCACAGAACCAGCAGCAAAAGATTTTGCATTTACAACTGCAAGTAACCACTGTTATAAATTATGGAATCAATGTGACATTTTAAAAAAGAATTGCCTTTTTTGTCTTAGAGAATTATTTCCGTAGAACTTTCTTTCAGAACTACTGGATCTCTAGGAATAGAAGAATGGAGGGACAATTGTGTATATAGACCACAGGATGGCAAGTTTTCAGAAAATGAAACTGACCTGACTCTGAACATTTTTCTGATTTTTCTCTCTTCCTTCTGCCATTCTTCTTCAATTCCCAACTGAAACCAACCTGCCAGAAGCTATAACTATTCCATTAAAAGACAAAAAAACTGCAATAGTTGTAGCAAAAATTGTACAGTGCCTAATTTTCTACCTATGAATTGGACCTGTAGCTATTTTTTCGAAATAGGATAGGTTCCTCTAATGGGTTATTAGAGGAAAAGAAAGTATAAATAGGAATGAAATAAAATTGTCCTTAGTCTTTGCCACTGGACTGAGCAAAATTAAAACTTTTCCTCTTCATTTACGTATTTATCCTATTATTTATTTATTAAATTTATATGCTGCCTATCTCGGTGTTTGGGGTGACTCTAGGTGGCATACAATATAATAAAAGATAAAGGTATAAAAAACACCATAAATGTAAAAACTACTTATAATGACAGAAGTTTAAATGCTAAATAAAAGACCATAAGTTTAGAGCAGAGCAGTGCTGGTGCCTTCTCTGTCACTGCAGAAACAGTACAGCTTCTCTCTCATGGCCCCGTACCAATTGACAGAGCCAGGTTTTAAGGCTCCACTAAAGACCAGGAGGGTGGGGGTAGATATCATGTATGGGGGCAAGATATTCCAAAGGGTGGGGGCTGTGGTAGAAAAGGATCTTGCTAACTGAAATTCATTGGCTGGTGGGGTCTGCAGTAAACCCTTTCTGCCACAATGAGGCTGATCCCATTGGGGCATGCCATATAGGACTGTAGAGATGATGATCAATACTTTGAATGGGACCTGGAAGCAGATGTTCTGTGAGCCAGTGCTGCTCACAGAACATCTATGACACTAGAGGCCACCAGAACTATTCACACTGATGCATTCTGTAGCAGTGCAATTGTAGCTTCTGAATGTTTTCATTTACATTGCTATATATTTTGAAAGCCCAGGAAAGTCTACAGAATAATCTGGCTGCCTGCAGTTGCTAGTTTGTTTAGTTCACACTTTTCCACTACCCAGGGGGCACCACAAGGAGGCGAGCTAGCTTCACACATCGATTCCCAATGAAAAGCGAAATGGTTCTCTGAATGCCCAATTATAGGAAGACATATAAATAACTCCATAAAAAAGGTGACAGGCTTTAAACCAGGGGTGAAATCCAGCAGGTTCTGATAGGTTCTGAAGAACCAGTAGTGGAAATTTTGAGCAGTTTGGAGAACCGGTAGCAGAAATTTTGAATAGTTCAGAGAACCAGCAAATACCACCTCTGGCTGGTCTCAGAGTGGGGTGGAAATAGAGATTTTGCAATATCCTTCCCCGGGTGTGGGGAGGGAAAAAGGATTTTGTAGTATCCTTTCCCTGCCACGCCCACTAAGCCATTCCCACCAAGCCACACCACACCCACCAAGCCACGCCCACAGAACTGGTAGTAAAAAAATTTGGATTTCACCACTGCTTTAAACTACTACATCAACCATGGATAATCCTGAATAGGATTTGCACCTCACATGGCATCTTCTGGGACTCTCTGTATAAATAGGGCATAATATCCTCCTCTCAGGATCCCACCTCAAACTGTAGATCGCATCATGATTGGCTGTCAATTAAGGGCATATATCGGTCCAGTATCTGATTTTTTAAAATATAAACAATGCTGCGTTTCTATAGTGAGATGGCTTAGACATTGATATTTCAACAGATCTTTTTGACATTTATATTTTATTGGGTTCTACTAATCTAGTTGAAATGTTAATGTATATTGCTAGTTCATGTATGATATGCCATATGCTAAATAAATGAATAAAGCTTCTGAATGCTCTTCAAGGATTTATATATATCATTCTTCTTGATTTTAAGCTAAATAATGAAACCATACATTGTAGACTAGAAAGCAGGAAACTGTGAGTTCAAATTCCACCATAATCCTGAAAGTCTATTGAGATTCTCAGTCATCCAGGTCATAGTTATCCCAAAGGTGCTTTTTTAAAGGCAACTGGACTTTTTTGATTTTTTTTCTTGAAGACATTTCACTTCTCATCTAAGAAGCTTCTTCAGCTCTGACTGGATGCTAAGGAATGGAAAGATTTATACCCCTTTCACACAGCTAGTCATTTGCATTCTTTTAGTGAGTTGTTAAGGCCACCTGGAGGTTTATCTCTGTCATCAGGTTCACCTTAGTAGTGCAAATGGGTGTGCAGCTTTCTTGGAACTGTTGAAAAGACTGTGTTGTAGACTGGAGATAGATGATGTCGTAACCCTACCTCTCTGTGGAGTGAGGGCTGTTCAATTTTGACATAGATCGGTTCTTTGTCCCCTCTCAGTCATGAAAGCTAGTTAGGTGAGTTTGGGCCAATCACTGTCACTCAGGCCAATCCTGTATCGGAGGATTGCTGTTTTAGGGAAAGTAGTAGTAGTAAGAATATACGTCAAAAATATTCACTGCTTTGAGTTCTTTGTAAAAATAATAAAGCTGACATATGAATGAATGAATGAATGAACGAATGAATGCATGTATACAGTACATAATACATACATACATACATACATACATACATACATACATACATACATACAAGGTAATGGACCACAAAGTTAGTAGATATTCTTATGGGTTGCTGCTGCATGGTTGCAACTGAGACTTCTCCTATGGAAAGAATATAACAGTGCAAATGCTAATGCTGATTTTAACATTAATAAATGGTACCAGTTTTACAAAACAGGAGCTGATGAAATCTGGTTTCTGCTGTGATTTGGTGCTACCTGAATAATAACATATTCAGTTTCTGCTCGCTTCAGATTCTGACTCTCAAAGAAACCTCGGGAGCAAAAAATGAAAAACAATAATAATCATGAAGTCATACAAGAAATAGGACATCAGTGAGAATAGTACTATGTTTTCCAGATTTTTGATTTCTCAGGGGTAATTAAAAAACCAATTTCCTGGAGGGATCTATTTTTTAAAAATTGACCTAGAACTCAAAGAACAGAAGGGAAAGTATCTTGGTATTAATTTTTGATGAAACTACTAAAATGTGATGCAATGAAGGTTCATAAGAATCAGACTAGTGATGGATACTTTCTCACAAGTACAGTAATTTCCACTAAGTCCATATTTAAACATATACTAGTTCAGTTTACTGAGCTGAGGTGATAACACAACCTCAGGTGAATCTAATTTGGAAGAAGAAAATTCCAAATATTGGAGGCTCTGAGGAAAATCATGAACTTGTAAGGAAGATTCTTTGCCATTATCGTAAACACCATTAATTGTAAAATCTTATTGCAGCCATTTTCTTAAAAGTGTTCATGGTATAGATCCTGCTTTTGTGGTTTAAATGCTTTTACAGTATGCTGCCATTGCTTGTCAGCATACTAATGTTTGTTTTTCACCAAACTTTCATTTTTTAGAGGAAATAAATTCTTATTTTTTGAAGAGTCAAATACCATAGAGGCAGTACTTATAAGCTAGAGTTTTTCTTCAAAATATTGTATTATAAAAGAGATGTAAATGTTACTGTTCTAAATACTGGAATTGTGTTTATGATGAAATCTTAACACAATTCTTATAAATCTTATAATCTTTTTATTTATTTTTCAAAACATTTTTAATTTTTTTTATAATATAATTTTGTTTGGGCAAAACGTAATGTATATTTATCTCACTGTATTTATCTTTTCTTTATTCATTTTCAGTTTAAACTATATTATTTGGATCAAATCTGATAACACCACACACACACATACACACAAAATGTGTGTATGTGTGTTTATTATTGTTTATTGGTGCAATTTATATGCTGCCCTTCTCCGGAGACTCAGGGCGGCTTACAATGCGTTAAGCAGTAGCCTTCATACTTTTGTATATACCTGCTTAGTAGGGCTTTTGCCCCCCCCCCCCTAAGTGGTGTTCTTTTTTATACAAAGTCAGCTTATTGCCCCCACAATCCAGGTCCTCATTTTACCTACCTCGGAAGGATGGAAGGCTGAGTCAACCTTGAAACTGGTGAGATTCGAACTTGCAGCAATTGCAGGCAGCTGGCAGCTAAGTGCTATTTAACAGCACTTTAGTCCATTGCTCCACCAGGCTCCTGGTGTGTGTGTGTGTGTGTGTGTGTGTATGTGTGCGTGAGAGAGAGAGGGGGGGAGGGGGAGAGAAAGAGGGAAGCTAGTGACCAAACACAATAATAAACAACCACAGCAGGATTCCAATCAACTGGATCCAAATATTTGGGAAAAGGTAGGTCTTGACAGCTTTCTTAAAAGTGAATATTGTTGGAGTCAGTTATATATTGGGGGAAAAAATGTTTTACAGAACAGAGGCGGTCTCAGAAAACACATGTTTTCTAGGTCCCTTAAAGTGACAAGAGAATGCCCACCCTCTAGGAATATGTGGTGTGATTAGCAGCAGCAGCACCAGAAATCCTCATTTTTAAGATGAAAAAAAACCCCATTCTTATTCTGCAGTATTTATCAAACACATGAAGGTCTTCTAGAGACCGATGGCACTCTAATCAACCTTTCTGGAGCATGGTACAAAACAAACATTGGCAGTCTTTCTGGCAATGGGCTACATTTTCCAATCTGTGATTATAAAAGTCAGAACCAATTCTTGCTTGCCAGCTGATGAGAAACAGAGAAAGCAGGGTTTTGTGTGAACATGGCCATTAATCACAATAGAATTCTGTTCATTGAAGGAAGACCTGGAATTAAAGGATGCTGCTGAATGAACTGGACACCTTATGGAGCACATAAACCCTTACACATTCTTTCCTTTATCATTCTTCAGCTTTTGATAAGTTAGACGGAGTGGTTTACACATTTGATAACCACTTACTCATCCTGGAAGCCTTACGTTGGGAAGTAACAGCATGGGAGGATCAGAAGATGCGGCATGGAGACCAAGCATTGAGAGTTTCTCATCACAGAGTTGTGGGAAATGATAACAAAAAGCACCTATTGGACCACTGAAATAAGGATAAGAATCTGGAAGTGTATGAGATGGAAAAGCTGCTCAGATAACTTAATGTATAAAACTGTATTTGAAGTATGAGATAAATTTCTTTTCATACAATCTAGTGCCATCTAAAAGGTTTGGGTGAAAATGCTGGTAAGTAGTAGCTAGCAGGAGCATAAACTGTTGTAATCCTACTCAGCTGGAGGTCACTAAGCTGTCTATTGGTATGATGGCCAAGGGATATTCATGAACATTCCGTCTTTTGTCCAGCAGCCTTGATTGTGCCTGTCTTTTTTTTTTTTAATTTGATTTATATGCTGCCCTTCTCCGGAGACTCAGGGCAGCTTACAGTGCGTTAAGCAATAGCCTTCATACTTTTGTATATTTATACAAAGTCAGCTTATTGTCCCCACAAACGGGGTCCTCAATTTACCCACCTTAGAAAGGATGGAAGGCTGAGTCGATCTTGAGCCTGGCTAGGATTGAACTCGCAGAAATAGCAGGCGGCTGGATCTTAATTGCTGCCCTTAGTAGGAGGCATTAGCCCCCTATGCTACTCAGGCTCTTTCCATAGTTCTGTTAAATTCCAGGGGAAAACATATTTTGGGAACTCTTTCTTGGATATCGATATATCAGAATCTGTAGTTACTACTTAGATCTGCCTAATTTTTCTCCCCATATATTTGATGAGGAATTGCAAAAATACATTTATGCCCAGCCTCACTTGAAAAATTCCCAGTCTGCTCTTACATTCATTTTCATCTAATATTTTTTGGGATACATCTAGATATATTTGCATCCCAAGGCAGTGACCTAGGTTTAAATGTCTATATACTCAAATGTTTGTTTCAGTTCAAATGTGATCAGTAACAATCTCAGGGTAGAGGGGGCAAAGGACAGCCTGATGTTGTGACCAAGTCCCATGCCTTTTCATGTGCACATATCTCAAAGGAGCAGAGACTGTGCTGTAATTTGCAACCATGTTTTCATCATTTTTATGAAGTAGTGAGTTCCTTCAAGTGCAACTAAATACAATGTTCAGTAATACCTTCACCAGTGTTTGAATTGGTTTATACCTATAGGAAAAGTTATAGCCACAGGGAAGGGCTGCTCTGAAGTTACTTCTGAGAAGTATGATATGCTTACTCAATATTCTGACATACAATATATTTTACTCTAGATGGCAATGAATATGATTAGTTTTTGAGAGATTCCAGTGGATGCTTTAACAAGAATGCAGATTCATAATGCTTGATCATACATGAGTAAATTGGTGTTGGGGGAGTTTTCTAATGATATCAAAATAATGGTTACAAAATTTGGAAGCTATAGCTGATCCAGAATGAAGCTATATGAGCAATTATGTGACATCTCAGTGTTCACATGTTGAACTGCAAGCTGTAACTGATTATCAGTAGCTTATTAATGTTTTTTTTTTAATCAGTGCACAACTACCACCTAGTAATTCAAAAGCCACTGCAAAAACGTTGTCAAATTGGATTCAGTGAAGTCCTCAGTTTAGGACTGCAATGACTTAACAATCAGAAATCTGGTCCCAATTGTGATTCTAAAGTGAGGAGATCAGTGAGGTGGGACCAATCTCTTAAATGAAAATGCAGGCAAAGGGAGATGCCCCCACACCACACTCATCTAATAATACTTAGATTTCCTGCATAGGTGGGAAGGACAAGAAGCAGAGGAATGGCCAATCAGCTCTGGACTGAGCATATATTGTCAATCCTATTGTCAATCTGCAGCAATCCGGACAGGGATTTCTGAAGTTAGGTGTTTTTTTTTTAAGGACACAAACAGCATGGAGAACAAGCAGCTTAAGCTGTTGTGCAGAAATGCCCTAAGAGGAACCCCAGTGGTGATGCAAAAGATCTTACTGAGACTAATTGTGTTGCCTTTTCTGCTCAATGAAGCAAATTGAATTGTCTTTGCAACACAAAGTACTTCCCTGAGAAAAACAAGCCACCTCACTCAGGCCTATTTATTATCTAGACCACTTGTTTTCTTTTCATGTCAATGTATTTACTAGATGGGCTTTTGCTGTGCTAAAGTGCTGAGAGTTAGGTGAAGAACTGCATCACTCCATGCTTTATGGGTCCAGCACCATACTGGAATTGCACCATACTTGCACCAACTGCAAGTAATATTAAGAGAATGTTAACAAGGCATTCATAACAAGTACAAAACTGGGACATAGAAATTGACCAGTGACAAGTTAAACCAAACCAAACTAAACCAAACCACACCAAACCAAACCACACCACACCACACCACACCACACCACACCACGCCACGCCACGCCACGCCACGCCACGTTTTCCCCTGATAAATAATAATTGGAATCTTGAGTATAGAAGTTATTTTAAAAATCTATGTGGAACCCAATTTTTATATTCAAATTTGTGCAAAAAGTCCTGGAGCATCAATTCTCAGGTAACCAGTATGGAACAGGAAGTTCCTCTGTGAAAGAGTGTGCTGAATTGATTGTGGTTCACACAATATTTCTACTATGTGAACATAAACAGAAATAGGCCAGATTTAGATGGACCAGAGAAAATAGGGAGAGAGGAAAAGGGGAAAGATGGAAGAAGGGAGGAATTTTTATCTCAGGACAATTGTAGTGAGCATAGCTGTAAACATTTGGCTTTAGTATGTCTTTGATTTTAAAAAGATATTGCATCTCCAAGGAGATATTTTATTCAGTACCTTAATGTTGGTTACATTACAACTGTAACTGTGTTACAGTTTATACATTTGATTGTATGTTGTTGCCTAATGTTATAAGTGAAAACTGTAAGCATTTCATAATTTTCTAACCAGTATTAGTAAGATAATTTATCACTAGGGTGAATCTTGGAAGGCAGTTAGGGATTAAAGCAGGGATGAAATCCATCGGGTTCTGACAGGTTCTGGAGAACCGGCAGCAGAAATTTTGAGTAGTTCGGAGAACCAGCAAATACCACTTCTGGCTGGCCCCAGAGTGGAGTGGGAATGGAGCAATATCCTTCCCCCAGGAGTGGGGAGGGAATGGGGATTTTGCAGTATCCTTTTTCTGGAGTGGGGGGGGAATGGAGATTTTGCAGTATCCTTCTCCTGCCACGCCCACCAAGCCACACCCACAGAACCGGTAGTAAAAAAATTTGGATTTCACCACTAGTTATTAAAGTTAATATTTTGTTGTATTTCTTGTATATATCTTTTAATTAAGGATTTTGATTAGTGGAAATTGATTCAAACTAAACCTAAAAAAGGATTTTATTCTTTGTGTCTAGTTTCTAAATCATAAAGTTGCTTTATTATGAACCAGAATAGCCAAAACAGCTCTCATAAGAAGCTATTTATTTTTTATGGTTAATGCAAAAATCTAATAGTAAAAGTCAATATTCCAAATTTAACTGGACACCTAAAGCATTTGTAACTTTTTAAAATTAAAGTTTATTTAACTCTGCTATTTATTTCAAATGCTTTAAATTCCTTAGCTTTTAATTTATTTTTATTTGGTTCAGAGTTGAAAATAAACTCACCTGGCAATTTTTCAAACATATCTTTCTGAAGATCTCTATAGCTTTAAGACAGTTAATAAGAAATTTCAGAAAGTGATTAAGCTTGCAAACTTACTGTGCTTTAAAAGGCTCTCCCATGGCTGTGAACAAGATGGCTAATCACTTTGTTTTTCTGTGCTCAAATCTATGGAAGACCATTGTCTTGTGATCTCCTTATGAGGAGGAACAATTATTATATTGCTATTTTTTTTTAAAATTTGATTTATATGCCGCCCTTCTCCGGAGACTCAGGGCGGCTTACAATGTGTTAAGCAATAGCCTTCATACTTTTGTATATTTATACAAAGTCAGCTTATTGCCCCCAACAAACTGGGTCCTCAATTTACCCACCTTAGAAAGGATGGAAGGCTGAGTCGACCTTGAGCCTGGCGAGGAATGAACTCACAGAAATTACAGGCAGTTGGTGTTAATTGCTGCCTTTAGTAGGAAGCATTAGCCCCCTACGCTACACAGGCTATTTACAAGGTTATGATGGTTGATGTAACATATAAGCTTGACATAAATATAATCATACTATGTACATAAAGCTTTCAATAAAAACCTGATTAAAATAATGTTTAGCCAATCGCTATCAACTAAGTATCAAGGCCCATTTTAAAATAAAGTTTGATGATATTACTTAGTTTGGGTAATGAAATGTCAGCAAGAAAACAACCAAGCTTAGAGAGCATGAAGAACACCTCAAATTTTTTCAGGGTTATAGGGACAGTGTATTGCATGATATGGGGGAACCACAGAGACGGTGCTACTTTCTATTCTGTGCTCCATTGATCTCGTGTATAGGTTGGACCTTAAAGAAGACTTCTCTAGATGTCCTCACAGGAACAGCAGAATCATATTGGAAAGGCAATTCTAGAAGAGTAAATCATATTTTTTTCAATTAGTTTGAAAATCTTTTGATTTTTTTTTGTTTTATAGTGGTAGTTTTATTTAGAGTTATAGCTGTATTGGTGGAAGCAATAAAAAACAATAAAAAATGAACATATGGTCTGCTAACACATTGCTTTGAATGTAATTGAAGATGGCATCAACATGATTTCTGCATTTCATTTTCAGAGGAAACATCCCATCAAATCTTAGTTTACAATTTTGGCACACACAAGTCTCCATAATATTAAAGAAGTCAGTAATTAATGGACATCTAATTAAGCACTTCACAAAGACATGCTATGACTGCTTTGGATCACATATCCCTAGTTCCAAGTGACAGTTGAGATCCAATTAAAAGTAAATATATTGTCATAAACAGTTGATATCTGACTTGGGTATTTCATCTTTTCTATTGATTTTTTAGTTCTCACTTTAATTAAATATTTATAAATCTCTAAACTGCCATCCCCCCATTCATTCATCTGCAAAGTATGTTATTTTGATTTGAATGGCATCTACTAAGGAAATTATTACAGACTACTTTGGACAACTACCTGGTTAAAATTCACCCTCAGTTGAACAAAGATCTCTTGGTAGGTTATCTACTTTAAAATTACTCTTACCATAAAAATTAAATACTTAATTGTTCTTTTGGAAAATAATATTTCCATAAGGAAATTGCAGAGAAATTAATAACATATTATATGCATATATTATATCCTTCTAAAATGTGGTTACTGAATGGGGCTAACCATTGGCTAAGCCAGTTATAAAATCTGTATTTGTAAATTGTTTGCATAAACAGTGCTTCTATTAAAATGCATTTTTTCACTAGGCTATTAGCCAATATTTGCTCATTCATGTAATTGGTATTCATGTGAGATTGGTTTAGAAAATGTATTATGGCCTTCTACAAGGGTCTTCATTTTTCTAAGGTCTGTGATCATGTTTGGAAGAGTACAAAAGCGGTTCTTTTACAAAAGGTCTGCCATAGTAGTCATAAAATACTGCTAGAAGTGTTATTAGAAGAGTTACCAGAAACCTATAATTTTTTTGGTTCAGATATATAGAATTTATTTTTTTATGTCCAACTATCAACAAGTTTGTACAGAATACAAAACTCAAAAAAAACCCATTAAAAATGCTCCAAAAAAAAAAAAAAGAAAAAGAAAAAAAAGATGGCATAACAGGGGGACAAGTACACAGTATAAATATAGAAAACCTATTGCATAGTGAAACAACTGTCTTAGCCCAAAACCTAGAGAAAAAGCCTTGAGTGGAATTTAGGACCATGGCTGTTCAAATGTCCAGCATTAAATATGATGCTATTTCAGGGGCGAGTGCTGTTCTAGAGAAGGCACATTTCCTGGATCCCTTATGGTGGCATTGATTGATAAATGGGTCTTATGGGTCTTCTTATGGCCTGAACAGAATAGATACAAATCTGTTTTATGGCCACACAACCTGCCCACTTCCTTAAGACTTTTAGAATCTACAACAGACCAACATTAGTTCTCTTTGCTTCAGGATGGCAGTTTGTAGACTTCAACCAGTTAATAAGCTAGAAGAGGCTCTGAAATGAATGATCAAAGTTTTTTTCACTATTAGAAGTAGAGTGGATAGAATTGCTTTATAACATTTCCCAAGAGATGCTTCACTTGAAGAAACTCCTCCATCCATTTGATATTTTGCAGAGCCTTCCTTTGGAATCAGAAGCAGGTCATCTGAGAAACTGTGAAATGATATGCTTTTGCCACTGACTTCATCCTAGACATTACTAATGGCTCAATTTTTTTGAACCGAAAAGGTTCTCAACCAACATTAACTGGATGATAGTGTCTATGATTCTACAAATGGAAATATATAGAATTTTACAGTCTGTAACATAAGATGGCAGATGGCTCCCAAAAGTTTTAGGGATCACCTTGGAGCCTTCAAAAGTAATTGGTTAACAAATTCTGGTAATTTTAATGTGACAGAACAAGATATAAATGTAAAAGTAAATTAAAAATTCCAATCATCTACTCCTTTTTGAAATGCTAATTGATAATACTAATTAAACTTGAAGGGAAACCCTCATCCCACCAAAAAAAATATATATGAATATAACTCATTTAGACTGTATTCTGTGAAATTGGTTGGAATAATATTTTTGATAATAATATTTGAGTGAATTGCAATATATATATATATATATATATATATATATATATATATATATATATATATATATATATATATATATATATATATATATATATATAGTTCCTCTTCAAAACACACTATCTTCTCTGATCACTAGAATGATAGGATAAATATCATTGGAAAAGAAAATTTAAAAATGGAAAAAGAAATTGAGTGCTTGCTGAAACCACTAACAGTTTACAACAGAACTGTTGTGTTTATTTACAATAGACAATATGCCACAACTTTTTATTGCAATTGCAATTGTTTACCAATACTATTGAGATACCTGGGAGGCAGCACATCTTTGTGGTACTTGATTCAAGGAGCTGGATAATAAATCTAAGTAGATTAAATTACAAATTGTGTTGTCTTTCTGGGCTGCTAAAAGTAGAAGCAAGCAATTACTGCGAAATACAGCTTCTCAGCAACTATTGCAGTTTTTAATATAGTCTATTGCAGTGGTGGCAAACCTTTTACTCAATGAGTGCCGGACAGGTCCGTGCTTCGTGTGCTATCTGTGCTAATGTGCGTCTCCTACCCCATGCACTGCATGTGCAATTGCACCATCTGCATATGTCCACAGCTTTTGTGGGCACCCCCACTGTGCACTGAATGCGCAACTGCACCATCTGCGCATGCACATGGTTTTTGTGTGTGCAATGCACATGCATGAACGCCATCTGCGCATCAATGCTCTCATGCGCATATGCAGCAGTATGCGCATGTGCAGGAGAGCTCCAAAGACCATCTGGGTCCCCTGAATTGTGTGCATGTGCACCGGAAGCCCGAACACCAGCAGGGGCTCACATGCATGCACAGCTGCAGATGAGTTGGACAGTAGCTCGTGTGCCTGGAAAAATGGCTCTGCATGCTGTGTCTGACATGCGTCCCATAGGTTCACCATCATGGGTCTATTGAATGTCCTTGCACCTCCTCTACTATATTGCAACTAGCAAAATACCAGTGTCAGTGTATGGACCCAGAGTTGATGATCTCTGCTTTAGAGAACAATTCTTTGCCAATCAATCCTAGGAAACAAAAATTTCTCTGAAAATGATTGGATAGCCTAGCCCAGATCATTGTGTCATGATGCTACCAATTTAATAGCTCCCCATCCCCCCCATTTTTACATTCCATTGTTAGCTTCTTTTTTTTTAATGCTGTGCCCTTCTGTTACTGACAGAAGCTTGCATATGAATGCTCTGAGCAGAAATGTACCACTTATAAATTACCATACAATGATAAAGTGAACACAGATACTGTGACCAAAGCTTAATGAGATATGGAAACTGATGGAGATTTCTAATCCTCCATCTTAAGTGGCTGTTAATAATGCAGCATTATTATTGATGAATGTGGACATGGTGGATGTATGTATGTATGTATGTATGTATGTATGTATGTATGTATGTATGTATGTATGTATGTATATTCACTAGGCAGAGAATCTCTATAGAGGTCCACATTGTCATTCAATAATGAAAAAAATAAATAAAGCATTTACTTTGCATAAGATGAAGCACATTCATTTATTCAATCTGGGTAGCAAATTAATTATGAGGCAGAACCCATAAAATGAATGTAAAAATAGTTCCCTTCTGTCTGACACAGTTTTTGATTTTAAAGTAGAAAACAGAGAGGCAAAAAGATATAAAACAGGTCACTGATAAATTAAGTGCATAAAGATCAGAGGTTAGATAATTAGTTCATTTACATGAGGTGCAGGATTTGTTTTTTTAAAAAAACGTTGCAACATTAACTGTACCACATAAAGCAGCTATCTGAATTAATGAGCATAAATCAAAAGGACACCCCCCTCCTTTTCATCAACTAACAGTTAATCTCTTGATAGCAAAACAATCAGGTCAGCAGATGTTTTTATTGTTAGCTCTGGAATTAGTCAAGTAAATGGTGTTTGAAGGCAGCCTGTTAAAACTGAGAAAAAATGTTGGATCTAAAGCAGAATTAGCTTGCCAACTAGTTCAGTCTGTTTAAAAAACATTTTTTTTATTGTGACCCTGTGAATCACAGCACAATCTGGACAAGATTTGTCTCCTGCAGCAAAGGGATAGAAGTGGTAGACTGAAAACCTATTGCTGTAAGGTTCATACTTAAGTATTTGCTTCCTGCTACATTACTGGTTGGTCCTTCTTTCTCAGGATGGTGAGCTGCATATTTAGTAGTACATTATATTCTGCTAAATTATGCTGTACATGCCACTGCCCAGTGTGAAGGGAATGATTGAATTCATGCAACAGGTTAGTTCAGTGTTTTTCAAACTTGGCAATGTCAATTCACAATATTCTCAAAACAGGATCAAAAAGACTAGATTAGACTGTGATAATGGCTGGTAGGTAGCTTTAGATTTAGGATGTTGAATGATCTCCGCTGTTGTTGAAGAAGATGTACCAGGCCATTACATTAAGTTATATCTTTTATTATTCATTCTGTTTGGACATAAACTATTATATGAACTTAAACTCTGTGTTTTGGTAACCAAGATTTATATTGTGAATATTGTGTGAATCAGTCACAATGTATTAATTAATCACAGATGATTATATATCATGAATTTGTTTATCTATTACAAGTCCAATGTTATTATGTTTTGCTTGATACAATCATCCTTTCTCCTTGGAAATCTTGCATTTGAATTTTCTCTACTTTGGAAAGGCATGGGTTATATCTGAATCATACTGAAAAGACAGTAATATTTAAGAAGAAAAGGAACATATTTAATTTCCTGAGTACCATCTTTAATATTTGAGTACTGTGTATATTCAAGTTTCCATGTAGCTCTTTAAAAAGTAGTACTTGTTGATTTTTAATACATTGCATGTTTTTATTAGACTTCTTAACAACATGAAAATGGGAAAAAAATGCTCTTCAATATGTTTATTTCATAAGTAATTACACAGACATGAAATTACAAGCATTGGAAACCAAAGTATGGAAAACATTATATGAGAAACATGTAATTTTTAAGTTGTTATTTTCTCAACCCTAGTACTTTGAACATTTGTTCATTCTCAAGAGCACCTTCTCCAATTTGGTACCCACCAGTAATGTTGGATTACAATCTTCATAACCACCATCAGCCATAGGATGATAACTAGCTTTGAATGAACCACAGGATGTATTTAAGAAAATTACATGATTGCTTTGGTGCTTTTAAAGCAGCTGAGCAAGGGCTCAAGACAAACATGATCCAATGCAAATCAGGAAAGATGCAGGATTGCTTCTGCAGCTAATCCAGAGGGATCCAAAGAAAGCTCCCCGGAGCCATTGTTTCCTTCCTCTGTCCCTTCCATTTTGTATTGAATTTAACCAGCCAAATAAACAAAGCATAATCTCGTTTGGTGCATACCTCAGTGCTGGCACTTAAACTGCCTCTAATGTGCCAGCTGCTTCTTTGTTTCTTCTTGCTGTATTAATGGATTACACATCATTCTCATTACTTAGTGAAAGAACAAAAAGGAAAAAAACCCCAACACTTGGGATATAAGAATAAGAAAATGGTGTTGCATGTTAGAAAGCATCCTAGATAAGGGGATTGGATGGGGCATGTTTTGAGGAGATTGATTTTCCTTTCTCTTTTAAAAGAAAGGAATATTTTCTTGTGGCTATATGTGCCTCTGCTCAGAAATATTCACCAATGACATTTATATTTGTAGCCTAACAAATGTTCCACTTCTTTTGCATTAGGACATTCCACACAAAGAATGAGCTGTTCTGGTGCTGAACATCTTCCCAGGTTCCTTAATCACCAGTTTCATTAGCAATATTAAAGAACATGGAAAGGAAAGGACTGGAGAAAATGCACTTTTGAATGCTAAATTGTTTTGAAGAATATTATTTTAGAACTCTCTTTTGAAAGTAAAATCAAAGACACATTTTATCTTTGTAGTATATAAATTCTAGAATATATCAATGGGACCTGACCAGCAGCAAGTTTTCAACAGTATTGCGCAGGTAGTCTTTGAATACAACAGTTTGTTTAGTGATTTCGAATTTACAACAGCACTGAAAAAAGTGACTTATGACCATTTTTCACACGACTTGTGAAAAAGCATTCCCATGGTCACATGATCAAAGTCCAGATGCTTGCCAATGAACTTAGTTAGTTAGTTAGGCAGTGTGCTAGTGTTGAATGATCCCCTTTTGCGACATTCTGACAAGCAAAGTCAGTGAAGAAGCCAGGTTCATTTAGCAACCATATTACTAACTTATCAACTGCAGTGATTCATTTAATAACTGTGAAAAGAAAGGTCGTAAAATGAGGCAAGACACTCTTAATTGTTAGCAACACAAATTTGGGCTCAATTGTGGACATAAGTCAAGGACTACCTTTTCTCTAGTTGAATTTACAAAAATTTGCCATAACCTGACCCACCTGCTATTTGGAACAGCATTACCTTTTCCATGTTTAGATGTTTCATCAGTCTTACCAATCATAATCTTGTGCAATATATATATATATATATATATATATATATATATATATATATATATATATATATATATATATATATATATATATACACACACACACACACACACACACTTAACAATTTCTGTTCCTAATGTGTTTATCATACTGTAACAATAGCAATTTTGTCTTCTCAGTTGACTGTATATTATCGGGCCGACAAAAATGTTTAAGTGCAATGGTAGAAAAATGCCCTTTAACTTTTAAGCAGTCAGTTTTTAAGGGGTTTGCATGACATCATTCAATCAATTGCTATGGACCAATCTAGACTTGACACTCATACATGTACAAAGGGATGTACCTTTGAGCATGCTGCCATAACTTGCTTTTTAAAATCTCCCTCTGCAGATACCATTAGACACATTTCTGTGAAAAAGATGTTTGCCCCATTCCAGAGGGTTGGTGTGCTCACAGAGAACGCTCTCATCCTGGGCGCCACCAGCTGGCTGATGGCACCCAGAGAAGGGAAGTCCTATGTGAGCACACAGGGCAATGGGAGGCAGGCAGGAGGTGGTCCTGCAAATACCCCGGGCCCATGCCATGTAGAGCTTTATAGGTAAGTACCAGCACCTTGAAGTGGATCCGAAGGATCACTGGTAACCATTGCAGCTCGTGCAGGAGAGGTGTGACATGGGAATAACAGGAAGCTCCCATAACAACCCTCACGGCCGCATTCTGGACCAACTGGAGCCTTTGGGTACACCCCAAGGGCAGCTCCATGTAGAGGGCATTGCAGTAGTCCAAACGAGACATAATGAGAGCTTGGGTGATTGTACGGAGGGCATCCCTGTCTAGGAAAGGACGTAACTGTTTCACCAGCGAACTTGTGCCAAAGCCCCCCTAGTCACGGCTGTCAGGTGGTTCCCTAAGGGAATCCCCTAAGGCAAATCCAGGAGGACGCCTAGGTTGCAAGCCCTTTCAGAGGAAGTAAGCAACTCCCCTCCCATCAAGAGTGATGGGGCCACTAGACCATGAGATACTGGCAACCACAGCCACTCCATCTTGGAAGGGTTGAGTCTGAGTCTGTTCCTACCCATCCAGACCCGTACCATCTCCAGGCACTTAGACATCATGGAAAGGGCATATCTGGATTGTGGAGATGTAAAGCTGGGTATCATCGGCATACTGATGAACATGCTCTTTTGCTGTATCTGATCAGCTGAGCAGAAGCAATGGGAAAGGCCCTGTAAATAGCCTGGCTCTTTGCTTTAAGGAGCTTTATAGATGATAACCAGCACCCTCTCAGGTTCTGCAATGATTATATGAGTTATATGAGAATTAAGAGAAATGTCAATTGGGCTGCCCATTCCAATGCATTCAGGACTGGCTGCAGTTTTCCAATACTCTTCAAGGATATTCTTTATATGGAGCACATTGCAGTAATCCAAACAGGACATGACAAAGACAAGAGTCACTGTTAGTAAAGCCTTCTGGTTTGGGAATTGGTGCACAAGATGAACCTGTGCAAAGGCTCTCTAGCCACAGCTTGCACCAGCTCTTTAAACATAATAAAAGGCTAGCATAATGTGAATATGGCCTTAAATATTGTGTAACTGAAGCGCATTTCCTGTTTTTATCTGCAATGCCCATATAAAATGGCAGGGCATCTGTGATATGGCTACAGATGCCATCTTGACTTTGTGTGTGTGTGTGTGTGTGGGGGGGCTTTTTTTAACTTAGTGGAATCCTAGGTACTCCACTACTGGCATTTCTTTTATTGTAGCACCTATAATTAAAAATAAAAACCCAGCATCACTTTGGAGGTGAAAGAAAGAAAATGTCTACTGGCATCTGCCTACAACTTTGTGCTTGAAATTAGTTGTCTATAACAAATACCATTTAAGCCTATTTTCTTATTAATGATTTACAGCACTATGAAACTTTTTCTTTTTTTACAGACAGGAAAAAATTAATAAGATAGGCCTTTCCCCCCATTGGTGATGGCTGGGTGACAATAAAAGATGCTATAAAGTGGAAGAAATGTTTTGGAGGTATTTCAGGCTCTCTTATGGCAACTGGAGAAAACTGCAAAGTTTTCTGTTGAACTGATTTCTGGGGGCAGCAAACCAGGCCATGATTGCTTATTAGAGCCTTATAAAAGTATGTAGGACTGTTTAGTTGGGTTCACATGCCTGAGTTAACTTTTAGTAAATAAACAGATTTGATCACAATATGTTAATAGGTGTGTATTTTCAAAGACTTGAAGTGTAAATGGCAATCTCTGGAGGGTGTAGAATAAAGTAAATATTTAAAGCATATTGTAAAACTACTGAAACATTTAACAAACAACATTTTTGCCCCATAGCGTCCTGTATAGGAAGCATTTTCATATAGTAATCACACTGGACACTAGAAATGCAATCTAGGAATGAGTAATTCTTCTTGTGAATTATTATTCATTGAATTAATAACTTTATATGTATCAGCCTCTCCCAACCTGGTGCTGTTCAGATGTATTGGATTATAAATTCCATTAATTATAACTTTTATAATGATCATTTTAGCTAATTAGTTTCTTATTATTTCAGTTGATTTGAAAATTGAACAAGGAAGGTATGAATGTGTAAAGCAGATAAAAGATTTCATTCCTTTTTTTCAATACCATGTGATATTTTGCTTTATTTTTTCTATTTGGCATTCTGGTGCTATCTTCCTGATCAGTAATTTCTCAAACTCCTTTCCTTACTGTGTTATTTTGTATTCTTATTTTTTTCCTCCTTAATTATATATAATTTCCCATGATTTCCTTTTTAATCATTTTGTTAGATTACATCCCATGTTGGTGGATCTGTGTGGATAGTATTTATTAAAACCAGTGTTCAATTAAAAAAAAAAGTTTTATAATTAGGAGGAAATGTTTCTTCAGACCTAACCCTATTTTTGCAGTTCGTTGAGTTTCCCCTCCTTTGATCCAGTGATTCAGATTTTAGGGTGTGCTTTCAATATCACTATTTTTTTAAACTATTCTTTAAAACACCCTTTATTTTTTAAAAAGGTGGTAGAAAATATCTAGATTTCAGTGGAGCCATGGTATTTAAGATTCATTTTCCAAAATCTTATATTAAAGTGTAGTATCGGTACACAAGGGCAATTTCCTAAAAAAAAACAATAGCAGGGAAAAATTACATTTTAACCCTTGGAGCATTAAGTTTATCCCTGTGCTTGACAACCAATACTATGTAATTTCATATTGTGTGTTCTACCTTAGAGTTCTTTAATGTTTAAATGAAAAGAACTCATGAAAAAATATCAGTTATTGATTAAACATTTATGAACTGATTATTTGAAAAATATCTAAGAAGTAGCTGCTACATTTTATCCAAAAGCTTTATCTAGTCCTTGAAATGCATGGAAATGTGAATAAATATGCATGTGTGCATGCAATATATCAATGATACAAGCTCCCCTCCTTTTAAAAAAAATTACATTTTTAAAAATCTTCTGCTTCCCTTCCAATCTGCCTGGTTTACTGCTTATTGTAATTTGAAAAGATTATTTTACTAGGATAATGGACAATAACAAATTTGTAATTCATCCTTATAAACATGAACAGTAGCTCACATGCCTTGGTTGTTCCCTGCCAGGCATAATTTATCCCTATCTTTGGCTGTAAAACAGTGTGGATCTCTTAACTGAGTCCCTGACAGATGGTTTAAGCTTTTTTTTTTTCCAGGACTCCATTTCCAATCATTTTGCCCATATTGCAAAATTGGCCTTGAAAAAGGGTAAAGAGTTGTTATGCTGCATTAATATCCCTCCTGAATTGCTTGCTGTGAAGGGCGCGAGAAAAACTAAGGAAATCAAAAGAGGAATGCTTTTTAAAGTGTGCCTTTGAAAGTTACAAATGTGCAACACATTGATGATTGTGGATTATGTCACAAATCTCCATTTACATTTGAATGCAGACACATTAAAAATAATAATAAAAACACAAATACCCTTGGTACCTTAGTTCATAAGCTATTAGGATGACATTCATAATGCAAAAAAAGTGTGAATAAAAAGTACTATAATTTGGGAAGGCTTCCTATAGTCTTAAAATCCTGCTGTTCAGCTCTTCCACTGGCTCTTAGATGAACAGAGATTTTCATTCAGCTTTCAAGTTTTCAGCTACCAGTTCATATAATGAAAGCTCTGATATCTGCATTCCTTTTCTGGCGAACATGAATTGATCACATTCACTGTGCCATTTTTTTTCATTTGGTTTTGCAGCTTCAGCTGACTGACTTATTCATATCAAAGTGCTGTTCTTTTCTTCTTATTACCTTTTAGTTTATGATCAAAATCAATGAGGACTGAAGCTTTCAACAACCATCTATAAAATGCAATTACTGTATACAACACACAGTAAAACTCCTGTGGTGTATATGTTGGGACATAATTTATGCCACTTACCTCCAGAGTGGTATTGATCTTCTTGGCTGAACGTCTTACAAAAGGACCCTTGAGTGTAAGTTCAAGGAAATATGTGGTTATTTGGATTGATCTATAATTTCATTAATAATGAGCTATCACCTGAACTTTACTCTTCTCCTTGGGTTTGCGTGTGTGAGTGTGTGTGTGTGTGTGTGTGTGTGTGTGTGTGTGCAGTGAGTGACCCTACCTTGTATCTTTGATTTTGTTTTTCAACATGGACCTCAAATAGAGTGATGCCTGTCCTAACTGCTTTGTCATATTGTGCTCTAGTCGGGTGGAGGTCAATGCACTACTAATGGAGGATAGACAGGGGGATGTAAGCAAATTGCAACAGCATTCTTAGATGTAATAGTGTGTGGAAGCGTGGATCTTTAAGGTGCTCTTAGTGAAGAAGAAAAACAGATGGGTGATATACTGTAATAATGGGTGATATACTCCACAAGCAATAAGATGATATTGATTAAAAAAAGAAATCAATCCGTTAACACATTCCTGCTCATGCAGTGGTTTGACACTGGTTGACTGATCATTTAGAATATTTTGCTCAGAAAATAAAGCTGCACAGTGCTGACTGTCTCTGAGGAAAGGAGATGTTGTTGATCTCCAAAGAAGATGGTTCAAGGATATGAAGATGTCCTGAAATCCAAGAAAGAAAAATAATAGATAGGTGGAAGGAATTGAAAGGAGGGGCATGCAAAAACATTTACTGGATAATGAGGGTCAAGAAAAAGAGTGAAAGGACTGGAAACTAAAATGTGGTTTAAATTGTCAATCTGATTTAATGAGATGAATCAATTCAATAAAGTGTGTTCATGCATGTGCGTGACTCCATCAAATCAGAAAATTGATTTGAAAGAACTAGATTCAATTTGATACATCGAGTGGATTCACCAAATCACTCTGAAGATTCAGTTGAAGAGATGAACCTCTCAATTTATCTTCAAATGGAAACTTTGCAAAACCATACTAGGGACCTTAGGAGAATCATGCTATATTAAAGCTCTGTATATTCTAGATAGTCATATTAGCCATAGCTAATTATTATTTGCATGATTCATTAGACTTTGCTGATGTTTTATTCATGAGTGAAGTTCAGTATAAAGACAAAGTATATAATGGTCATTTCAGAACTTGTCAGCCTTCCCAACTAAAATGACCATTGCTTAAAAGTCCACACATCTGGAGAAAATTCAGGTTGGGGAAATCTGATGCATGGTGAGGCTGGCATTCCAGATGCTGAATTATAGCTACACTATTAGCTATTGTTTCCAGCAAATTATATAATGCTTGGCTCTGGTTTAGATCACAATTATTCCATAGAATTATAGAGCTGAAAAGGGTTATTTAGATCATGGAATCCAAGCCTCAGATCAATCCTGGAATCAAAATTAAAATGTTTATTTTGTTTATTTATTTATTAACTTCATAAGCCACCATCTTGAGATTCAAAGCAATTCTAGGTGGCTTCTGTTTCTAATGGAAGGCAATTTAGCTTCTTCTTGAATACAACTAGCAGTATAAAGTTCACCTTTTCTCTGCATAATTAATTCCGCCATTAAACTAGTCTTCATATTAGATTTATTTTCTCTGCCATTCAGTGAGAATCTGCCATCCAGCAACCTGAGTTCATTCTATTTTATCAAGCATTCTTGAATGAGAGCGGAGAGAAGACCTTTTAATATTATAAATAGGGATTCATAATTTTTCTCCAAAACTGTTCTAGGTGGGTGTGTTAATGCCTTCTACCAATCCCTCAATAGAAGATATCACTGTAAATGGAATAATAAGCTGAAGAAAATGTTTGGCTCTAGTATGCCCTGATATGAAAATGCAAATATTTTAGAAGAAATATTTCCGAAGTGTGATAGTAAATATTCAGCAGGTTAATTGTTGTGGTTAGGGAATTGCCCTTTGTGATATAAAATAATGTTCAGTAATAAATAACACTCCATTAGCTGAGCCTCACAAATTCCATATTTCAGGAGAAATGTGCTGCTATGAAAGGTAAAATCATGTCTCCTTAGCACAGGTATTGCAGTGTTAGGCTCTAAAACAGGTAATGAGGATATCTTAGGAGATACCTTTTAAAATTCCAGTTGCGGACAAATTGCTGAGCAGTGAAACATTTTATTTGCAAAGAACAAACCTCTATTACTTGATCTCTCAGTACTGAGTCTTAGGTAAATTCTTCAAATAAAAGACTGCAGGGCAAAGTCACTAAGCTGACACTTTCCATTTCAAAGTTCATGTTCCCTGAGATTTGGACAACTAGTGGTAATTTTCTGTATTCTCTTGGAAATCTGTGTACTGTATTAAAAAAGAGTGAGGTTCTCTGGAAGCCAGTTCATCTTACTTATTTACTTACTTACGTTACTTAGTTTCATTCTTGCATGCTTATTACTTATATTTTAATATTGTGAATTTAGGATTTCTTTGGTGATTAAATAACTACAATTAACAAACATTTTGATCTGGTCAAGAGTGCAATAAAATAACAAGGATTGGAGATGAAAGAATTAGTCTACTTTCTTTGAAGATGGCAGGCACTCATATTAAGATTTAGGCATTCACCATTGATTCTCTAATGACTTTTTTCTCCAAAAGGTTTTCACAAAATAGAAAGAAATAAGTATAAATCAGGATAGATTATAATTTCAATGTAATCAGAGGTTGCGCCAGTGATAGGTTGCCCCGGGTTGGAGTGGGAGGCTCCACCCTCTGACCCATACATTATCAGAAGTGATCTGCGCATGCGTGCCTCCGGCCGGTTTTACTACTGGTTCTTTACTATTGGTTTTACTACCGGTTCTTGCGAACCAGTCTGAACCGGGGGCAACCCACCACTGGGTTGCACTTATAGGTCTGGATTAGAAAGGGTAATGAAATACAATTCAGTACATCCACTGGGATGGAAATAAAGCTGGGGTGTGTGTGGAGTTCAGTTTGTTTTTGGACAGTAAGCCCTTACATCACTTGGATGTTACTGTCAGGCAAAGTTTGGTCAGAATATTGTAAAGTGAGTTAGCATTCTGTTAAGGATTGCCAAGCCTTTTATATAAATCTTATTAATTCTTTGCCTTCTGCTCATGAGATTCTTACTTATATGGTAGATGTATTGCTTATGTGGTTATTTCAACAATGCATATGGGTCGTTACACAGAGGACTTCAAAAATATACCCAGGAAGGTTAATTATAGAGCTGCTAACAACATTTTTTCAACATGCTGAACTTGAATAGTATTGTATGTAAACTCATATGACGTTTGACCCCAAGTTAGTTCATGGTTCAATATATAGTAGGAATTCAGAAAATAGATTAAGTTAGTAACTGAATGAATGAAACCATTGATCATGTTTCTTTGCATGATAACCCAAACTCTCAAATAAATTTGAGGTAGCCTTGAGATATTAAGAATACTGAAACTGGGCTGCAAAAATGAAAAGGACCATTAACTAATTTTGCACCTCTTATCTTTTTTTTTTTTTTGGTGTCTCTGGTGGTCATCTGGTTTTTTTGCATCCCACATATTATGTGACCATTCTGAGTTACACTGTCAGTCAAACCAGTAATAGTGTTATTCCACTATTTTACACGCCTTATATAATTTAAATGGTGTGAACACAAACACAAACTCTAAGAAGGATTAAAAATAAGACTTTCTTAACAGTGGTACTTAGATTATGAGACTCCTTTCAATAGAAGACAATATATGTAGCTTAAGGTTGAAATATGGAAACCTTGGTGCTTGCTGAGCTTGATTGTTTGCTTGTAGACATTTTATTACCCAACTAGGTAACATCATCAGTACGAGTAAATATGAGATTTGCTCCCTGTTTATATACGGCAGCTTGCTGAGCCAGGATTGTTCAAAGTGTGTTTTTCTCCTTGGTAGTTCCTTGTTTAGTGCATTTTTTGGTGCTTGGTTGTTTGTCTGATGTTACTCCCTGCTTCTTTGGGACTTCAGGGCTAGAAAGGATATGTTACGTTCTTTTTCTTTCTTTCTTAACTTTTTATTGTTTCTTTTGAATAGCATATATATCTCTAGCTTTCTATGGATGTTTGATATCCTAGTGTTTTTAGATTTAGCTTTCTCTAAGAGATTTACAGTTTTCCAGCTGAAACTATGTTTGCCTATGTGATTAAGGAATTTTTATTGTGTTGACTGACTGCTAATTGGTGCAGTTGTACTCTGCTAGTCTTCTGCCTGCCTGTACAATAGTGGTTGTTGTATATAAACTACTCTCTCTGTGTGTGCGTGTGTGTGTATGTACATACATACACAAAGGAGCAAATCCTTACTCACTCGCACTGATGATATTATCTAGCTAGGTAATGAAATGCCATCAAGCAAACAACCAAGTTCAGAGAGCACCAAGAACTTCATTCCCTAACAAGTTAATTTTGCCCAAGTCCTCTTAGGTACTAGTGAGTATAGATTTTTCTATTTTAGAAAGAAATTTTGTTCTTCATTTTTTGTTCATTATAACCTCTAATAGCTCAACATCTTTATTATTTGCTCCGCTCTGATTGCTTTTTTATGTTTCTGTGGAATTGGGTTATAGATTTAGAGTGGAATGTTTTGGAATATCAACCGAGAGTTAGACAAAGAGACGATCCAAAGGGATAAATCTCTGCCCTTTATGGTAGTCTACCACAGTGGTGGGTTTCAAAATTTTTTACTACTGGTTCAGTGGGCATGACTTGGTGGGCATGGCTTGGTGGGCATGGCAAGGGAAGGATACTATAAAATCTCCATTCCCTCCCCAATCCAGGGGAAGGTTACTGCAAAATCTCCATTCCGTCCCGAATCCAGGAGAAGGTTACTGCAAAATCCCCATTTCCTCCTGATCAGCTGGGACTCGGGAGGCAGAGAATAGATGGGAAAGGGCCAGTCAGCATTTTACTACCGGTTCTCCGAATTACTCAAAATTTTTGTTACCAATTCTGCAGAACTGGTCAGAACCTGCTGAAACCCACCTCTGGTCTACCATTAGTTCAATGTTAAATCTTCAACGGAAAAGGGGTTTAAAGAACAGTGCAGTGGAAGAGCTGCAAAAACGTGAAGAAGAACCACTGAAGAAGAAAATTTAATCCTATTCTTTTTCTTTTGTTACTCCAACAGATCTACTTTGTACTGTATGTACTTTTTTTTTTAACCTTGTGGAGTGAGTTGGGAGGAGGTATAACAAAATAAAAACATGGAGAAAAAAAAAGCTGTTGATTTTAGAAATTCTGGACTACTTGGAAGTAGCATTTAGGACCAGATGTACATTTTCATTAGTAGGTATGAATTAGGGATAGATTTGCATACGCAATAAAATTATCCCTGATAACTACACTTATTGTCTTAACTTGAAATTCATCTAAAATTACACAAGAGAAAAGAAAAGAGAGTTGATTGCCTTTGAAGATGAAAATATGCTGAAGGTGAAAATAATTTGAAATCCAAACATCCATACACTCTTGGGGGAGGACTTATTCTGAAGTCTCTGAGGCAGTTTTTGACATTTGCTCCTTTCTTACACAAACATTTATTAATATTTTTTATCCAGCCAGCCATGGATAAGACCACCATAAATGGGCTGTAAAAAAAAAATTGAGAAAATTGCTACCATCAAAAATTGATGGTAGCAATGAGGCATAGAAAATCTAACTTTCTGCTGTCTCCTAGCGGTATTTTGGATTTTTGCAACCTAAATATGGTAGCTTAAATTGAGGATTTTTTTTTGTCCTTGAATATGATATGTCACCCTGCTACTGCAATCTGTCAGTATTGTAATGCTCTATTGAGATTGTATGACATAATTTATAGTTCTCCAGGTCTTTATGTGTGGAACATATGTTCAGAATGAATCTGATTCTTGTATTACTATGTTAAAAATGAATAGTATAGATAGATGCAGGATCACAGATTAGGCACTTGCTGAGAGTATGTTGCAGGACCCTTATTGGAAATGGGTGAGAGAAACAGGCAAAAAGCCAAACAATTCTTTTTGAAAAGAATGATATTATTAAAATATAACCCAAGATTGTTTATAATAAAATGATACAATTTAGTTTCTTATTTCCAAGAATTGTTCTTGTTCTTGTTCTTGTTCTTGTTCTTGTTCTATCTTTCTTTTCAGTTCTATTTATTTATAACTGTACAATAATATATTTACTTAACCATATGATATGGATTTGTAAATCAGAATACTCTAACATTTTTTCTTATCATGTATTTTTAAATTGTTTTAATTTATTTCTATTTATCCTTATCTGGCCTGTTTCTTTCTGAGCCTTTGGACTCCTTCCATTGGATCAGGCCTCTGAAAATGGCTGCCCACAACCTGGATCTGTCACGTGCAGGTTACTGCCATCCTGGCTCCACAAAGGCAAAAAATGTCATAATACGTCACATGATGTGATCGAGTTTGACACCCATGCCTTGGATGGTCTCAGAAGACCGGGTCTTTGGTCTTTTGATATCATTGTCATTTTGACATATGCAGTAATTTAGCTTTTATGAAATTTGGTGGCTGTGACTTCCATTTAGGAGTTTCACTTGCTAAATTCTTCATCTTGTCAGCACTTGCCCTTAGAGGTTCAAGATTCCTGAATCTTCCTGCTTTCCACTAGGAAAGGGTTACTTGAGGCTTTTACCCCACCATCATCAGCGCAGGGTTTCAAATTTTTTTACTACTGGTTCTGTGGTTGTGGCTTGGTGGGCGTGGCGTGGCATGGCTTGGTCGGTTTGGCAGGGGAAGGATATTGCAAAATCTCCATTTCCTCCCTCCCGATCAGCTGGGACTTGGGAGGCAGAGAATAGATGGGGATGGGGCCAGCCAGAATTTTTACTACAACTCCCGCGCTTGATAGCTCCCTTTTATACCTGGCTGTCAACGCTTTAACCAATCAGAACAATTGGAACAACCATTGCTGCCACTCGGGGGCGCCTAACTTGCTCAGTATGTAACACTCCCCTAGAATTGCGCATGCATTGTTAGCAATCACAGACGTAGTCCCATAAGTATGCCGGTCAACGCCGGACCCGCCCTGAATGCCTAGGCTCCACCCCTTCAGCTACATTGGGCTGTGGGTTCGAGTACGCTCCACAGCTCGGCTCCTCCTCTTGGGGTCGGGGATCTAACCCCTCTACGTCCTGCCTAATTCTGTTAGTGACAGATAAGGATTCCGTTCTTTCTTGGCCTGGGGTGGGCATGTCACCTGGAGTCTGGTTGTTGGGGACCTCGGTGGTTGTAGCGGGGAGCATATCCCACATTCTCCACTGCTAAATTAACCTACTACCATCCCCTGCGACCTTGGTTGGTCCTTATGGCGCTTCCAAATCCTTCCCGGGTCCACCTCTATGCAGTAGGAACAGGGTCCCACTATTCCTACGACCTTACCCGGCAGCCATAAGGACTGTCCTCCATAGTTCCTGGCATAAACCAGGTCCCCTAACTGGAATGGTCAGTACCTACTGTGGGAATCTAATGGTCTGCTAGGGCAATACAGAGGGTGTAAACGATCTAACTGTGTGCTCAGCTTGTGGCCCATTAAAAGCTCAGCCGGGCTTTTATTTGTTAGTTGACATGGTGTGGTATGTTGCGCCATTAAGTACTCCTCCACCCTTTCTAACCAACTATCCGGTCCAATTTTTCTTAAAGCCTCTTTTGCGGAGTGCACGGCGCGTTCAGCAAAACCGTTGCTAGCCGGGTGGAAAGGAGATATCAGATAGTGTCGGATCCCCCAGTTTGCCAGGAACTGCTGGAATGCGGTGGGACATAAATTGGGCCCCGTTGTCTGACACTAGCTCGTCGGGCAGCCCATGGGTCACAAACAATTGGTGTAGAGACCTAATTATGGCATCCGAAGTGGTGGAATGCATGTGTACAACCTCAACCCACTTCGAATATGCATCTGCGACCACTAAGAATGACTGACCCTGTATAGGCCCTGCTAGGTCTATATGTAACCGAGACCAGGAAGCCCTTGGATCCTCCCATTCCCTTGGCTTGTCCTTAACCGGCATTGCCATTTGCCCTTGACACTGCATGCAGGTAGAGACCCACTCTGTGATGTCCCGATCTAGGTGTGGCCACCACATGTAACACCTGCCCAGTGCCTTCATGTGCACCACCCCCGGATGCCCCAGGTGTAACTTCTTTAATAAAGATTGCCTGAGAGGGGGAGGAATCACCACCCGATGTCCCCACAGAAGACACCTATTCTGAGTGGACAACTCAAATTGCCTCGAAGCATAGGGCTGGCCATCCAATCAAGGACCTTGGATAGTTTCAGTTTCAGTTTTAGTTTTATTGCATTTATATACCGTCCTTCTCCCGGAAGAGGACTCAGGGTGGTTTACAGCCATGTTAAAACAATCAGATATAAAAATTAAAACTAATAAAATAATTAAACTGTTTGGCCATAAAATTAAAACCCCTACTAAAAACCCTATTAAAATTTAACGCAAATTTAAGTCAGACCGGCTTGGTGAAACAGTAGAGTCTTCAGGGCTCGTCGGAAGGCATGGAGGTCAGGAATCTTTCTTATATCTGGGGGTAGTTCATTCCATAGGGCTGGAGCTCCCACAGAGAATGCTCTCCCCCTGGGGGCCGCCCGTCGGCATTGTCTGGCCGATGGCACCCTGAGGAAGCCCTCTCTGTGAGAGTGTATTGGGCGGTGGAAGATATTCATTGGCAGAAGACGGTCCTGTAAATATCCCGGTCCTAAGCCATGGAGCGCTTTGAAGATGGTGACTAGCACCTTGAAACGTATCCGGAAGACCACCGGGAGCCAGTGCAGCTCGCGCAAGAGGGGAGTTACCCGGGAGCGACGAGTTGGTCCCATAGCCACCCGCGCAGCCACATTCTGGACCAGCTGAAGTCTCCGGGTGCTCCTCAAGGGAGCCCCATGTAGAGAGCATTACAGTAGTCCAAACGGGAAGTGATGAGAGCATGAGTGACTGTGTGTAGGGCGTCCCGATCCAGAAAGGGACGCAAATGGGCAATCAGGCGAACCTGATAAAAAGCTCCCCTGGCCACGGCCGTCATATGATCGTCTAAAGACAGCTGTGCATCCAGGAGGATGCCCAAGTTGCGAACCCTCTCTGAGGGGGGCAAGATCTCTTCCCCAATAGTCAGTGATGGAACCAACTGGCTATATAGGGGTGCCGGAAGCCACAGCCACTCTGTCTTGGAGGGATTGAGTCTGAGCCTGTTCCTCCCCATCCAGATCCTTACGGCTTCCAGGCAGCGGGACATCACAGAAAGGGCATCGTTGGGGTGATCCGGGGTAGAAATGTACAACTGCATGTCGTCGGCATACAGTTGACACTTCACCCCGAAACCACGGATGATCTCACCCAGCGGCTTCACATAAATGTTGAACAGGAGGGCGAGAGGACAGACCCCTGTGGCACCCCACAAGTGAGGTGTCTCGAGGCCAACCTCTGCCCCCCCATCAACACAGACTGCGTACGGTCAGTGAGAAAGGAGGAGAGCCACCGCATAACGGTGCCTCCCACTCCCAAACCCCCTAACTGACAGCATGATACCATGATCGATGGTATCAAAAGCCCCTGAGAGATCAAGAAGGACCAGGACCGAGGAATATCTTCTGTCCCGAGCCCTCCAGAGATCATCAACCAACGCGATCAATGCCATTTCGGTGCTGTAACCCGCCCTGAAACCTGACTGGCATGGATCCAGATAGACAGCTTCATCCAGGTAGCGAGGGAGCTGTTGCGCTACCACACTCTCAACAACCTTCGCCGTGAAGCAAAGGTTGGAGACCGGACGATAATTACCTAATATAGCCGGATCCAGGGAAGGCTTCTTGAGGAGGGGCCTCACCACCGCCTCTTTCAAGGTGGCTGGGGAGACACCCTCATTCAAAGAAGCATTAGTAATACCCTGGAGCCAGCCTCGTGTAACCTCCTGGGAGGCCAGTACCAGCCAAGAGAGACAAGGGTCCAATAAACATGTGGTAGCTTTTAGCCTCCCTAGAATCCTGTCCACATCCTCGGGAGTCACAGTGTCAAACTCATTCCAGATAACATTCTCAAGATCCACTCCTGTCATCCCATCTGAAACCACCCAATTGGAGCCCAAGCCGTCCCAAATCTGAGCGATTTTATCATGCAGATATTGCACAAATTCCTCAGCTCTCCCCTGCAAGAGGTCATCCCATGTTCCCATCTGTAAGAGGGAGCGGGTCACCCTAAACAGGGTGGCTGCACTGTTATTTGCTGATGCAATAAGAGCGGAGAAATAGTTACGTTTCGCCACTTTTATTGCCACTAGGTAAGTCTTAATATGAGTTCTTACCAGTGTTCGGTCAGATTCAGTGCGACTGGCCCTCCAATCACTCTCTAGGCATCTTTTCTGGCGCTTCATCTCTCTCAGCTCCTCGGAAAACCAAGGAGCTAATTGACATCGGCACCGGGTCAGAGGCCGCAAAGGCACGACGTGGTCCAAAGCCCCGGCAGCTGCCCTATCCCAGGCGGCTACCAGTTCTTCAGTCGAGCCGTGAGCCAGAGCCTCTGGGAAAGGCCCAAGCTCCATCAGGAACCTATCCGGGTCCATCAGGTGCCTGGGACGGAACCACCTAGTCGGTTCCATCTCCCTGCGATGAAGGGAAGCGGTATGGAAGTCTAGCTGAAGGAGCGAATGATCTGTCCATGACAAGGGATTGATGACTAGTTCCCCTAAATCAAGATCGTTCAGCCACTGACCAGAGGTAAAAACCAAGTCTAGCGTGTGTTCCCCTGTGTGGGTGGGGCCATGAACTAACTGGGTCAGGTCCATGGCCGTCATGGAAGCCATGAACTCCTGAGCCACTTCTGATGTTTCGCCGATGGATGGCAGATTGAAATCCCCCATAACCATAAGTCTGGGGGTACCAACCGCCACCCCAGCTATTACGTCGAGCAACTCAGGCAGGGCTGCTGCCATGCAGCAGGGAGCCAGGTACGTGATCAGCAAGTCCATCTGCACCCCACAACCCCACTTTACAAGGAGAGACTCACAGCCAGCAACCTGAGGAACAGTTGCCTCTCTCGGATCTAGGTCTTGCTTAACAATCACCGCTACCCCTCCGCCTCTCCCCTAAGCCCTCGGCTGATGAAATGCGTGGAAACCTGGTGGGGCACCTCCCTCCTGGCCCAACCAAGTTTCCGTAATTCCCGCCAGGTCCGCACCTCCCTCCTGGATTAGATCGTTAATGAGGGGGGTTTTAGTTACAGCAGACCTGACATTGCATAGCAAGGCTTGGGCCCTGAGGCTCTGGACAACCAGGATTACAGGATGCGCTCTGGGGGCTGGAGCATGCTACCGCTCGCAAATAGCGGGTGCGTACTCCCCGAACCTGATGTGGCACCCTGCGCCCATCATATCTGCCTCTCCCACACACTGTACAAATGGAATGGCCCTTCTTCTCCTCTGCCAGCACCTTTCTTAGCCCCTCCCCCTGACTCCCTCCACTATGCCCCTCAAACCTACTCATTCCAAGGACCCCCCCAGGTCCAATTCTATCCCCACCCTCTCCCTCCCCGGACCCCCCTAAAAATTTCTTAAAAGCCCTTTTTAAAAAACCCCTCACCCTCCTCTTTGCCTCATGCCACCTCTCGGGGTCCCAAAACCTGTCATTAAGGTAGGCCCTCGATAACGTGGAGGGCCAGGCCTGTGAGGGGGGGAATCTCGCAGTGCCAAGAGATCGGCTGATAAATACATCACAATTCAACTGAGAGAATAAATAAGGCCAAAGATTCAAAAAGCATAAAAGCAAAAGTCCAAGGGAAAGAGTCTGTCCATTTCTGGTGTGAGTAGGTCCATCGGACTTCACTGACCTCTCACAGCAGTGGAGAGGAGTTTCAGGCCGCTGCCCCCAGAGAAATAATACCTAGTCGCCCTCTCACGGCAACTGGCATTAATAGATGGAGTACTGTCCAGTGGCAGCAGCAATAAGTCGACTCCCTCGATGCCCACACCCAGACCAGGACCTCTTCTCATAGGATAGGGTTCAGTCTCTCGCCAATAGACAGGCGACATCCACGGCGGTGACAGGTATCATGGAATCTTCTATCAGGAACACCGATGATGCAGGTACTGGGTCCGCGAAGAGAGCAGGAAGTGGACAGCGGCTCAGTGCGTCGGCATGCACGATTTCCTTGCCTGGCCGATGAATTAACTTGTACGAATAGGCGGCCAAAAACACAGAATAACGCATCATCTGGGGTGACAATATCTGAGGGGCTAAGGGGTCTCCGGCCAGGATGTCCAGAAGGGGCTTATGATCGGTGTATAAGTCAAACGAGTGACTGTACAGGTAATGGTGGAACCGTTTGTCTCTGGCCACTAATGCGAGGGCTTCCTTATCAATTTGTGAATAGCTCTGTTTCTGCCGGGGCCAAGGTCTTGAAAAAATATGCTATAGGCAATTCCCTGCCATCTGGGAATTTATGGCTCAGAACCACGCCCACTCCGTATGGGGATGCATCACAGGCGAGTGTCAACGGAAGATGATGACAGAATTGAGTAAGGACTGCGTTAGAGGCGAGCAGACATTTAACGGCGTGGAAAGCAGTACGTTCTGTGGCACCCCACTGCCAGGATGCCCCCCGGTCCAACATATGGTGTAACAGTTCCGCCACCGAGGCTTTATGTGGAAGGAAGACTGCATAGAAATTCAAAAGCCCAAGGAAAGACTGAAGGTCGGCCTTGCAACGTGGAGGAGGAACGTCCATGATTGCTGCCGTTTTGGCCACTGTTGGGTGGATGCCAGTGCTATCTACCAGGAATCCTAAGAACTCCACCTGCGATACAGCAATCTGACACTTGACCTTTAAACCGGCGTTGCTAAATTGGCGAAGGACCTGGCGCAGTCTGAGCATCAACTCTGGCATGTTGGCTGCTGATACCAGGACATTATCAAAATATGATATAACCACGGGGATTCCATGCAGCATTCATTCCATCATGCTCTGGAAAATCCCTGGGGCGACACTGACCCCAAATTGAAGGTGGCGACAATGGAACGCCCCTCGGTGTGTAACGATGATTTGCGCCTCAGCTGTTTCATTGTCCATCCTTAACTGCTGGTACACCTGGGCCAAATCTAGCTTAGCGAATACAGATCCTTGGCCCAGGGAATGTAGCAGGTGCTGCACTACCGGAACTGGGTAAGCGTTGCCGAGGAGCGCCTTATTTAACATCACCCGGTGGTCAGCGCAAATTCATATAGAGCCATCAGCTTTTATAGGGGTGACAATTGGCGTCTCCCAATGGGCAAACTCTACCGGCTCAAGCACCCCCTGTGCTATTAGTTTATCCAATTCTGCATCCACCCGTGCTTTCAGTGCAAAAAGCACTTGGTGCGGCTTAAGCCGACGGGAACCTGCAGGTCCAGGCTAAATGATACAGGGGTCCCCCTATAGCAGCCCAGTTTCCCATCGAAAACTGATGGGAACTCCTGGACTAGAATGTCCAGGTCAGGTGATCGGATGGCATTCACCCCATGAATGGTGAGCCCCAAGGCCTCGAACCAATTCAACCCAAGCAAGCTCGGTAATGGGGATTCTACTACCACCAAAGGTAGACGGCCTGCGAACCCCTTAAAGTTAACCCTGTCACCTGCAAGTGCAGGTGACAGGGCGCGAGGCAGCTTTTAGCCATGCAAGGCACCAGCCGCTTCAAGGTACTCCAGGAAATGATGGACGTCGCCGATCCAGTGTTCACCTCCATCAGGCAAGGCCATCCTTCAATTGAAACTGTCAGACGGATCTTCTGCCGGACGGGGAGATCGGTACCTTGATACACCAAATTAACTTCCCCCGACTCCCAGCCCCAAGAGAAACAGCCACCCTGCACACCAGCTTTTCGCGATGGCACCCGGCAATCACCTCGGGGGTGGGGGTGGGGGCGGGGCCTCTGGCTGCGATGATCTGCACATCCTGGCGATATGGCTCGGCGACCACAACGGTGACAAATCGCCTCATTGAAATGGCAAGCGGAGTGTGGGTGGTTTCCACCACAGCTCTTGCATTACCCTTGTGACAACTTGGGTTTCCTGATCAGTTTCTGCGTTTCTTTAATACGGTTGATGCCTCCCTCTTGCTCCACTTCCCCATCATCGCTCCACTCATCAGCGTTGTAATGAACGCCCTCATTTTTCTGTTTAAATGAGTGCTGGCCCCGGGGAAGATCGGTGATGGAGAGAGTGGCTAGCTCAGCGGCACATGCTTCATCAAGGGCCTCTTGGAACGTTAGCTCAGATTTCGCGATCAGGCACCATTTAAGATTCTTGTCCCTCATGCCACTGACCAGCCTATCCAATAAATAGTCATTTAAGTCCACGAATTGGCAATCCCTTGCTACGTTTCTTAGGGCTGCCACATACTGATTAATGGTCTCCCTCTCAGCCTGATCGCGATGATAAAAATGCTGTCTACTCGCAATCCGGGACGGTGCAGGAGCATAGTGTTTTTTTAATTTAAGCATGAATTCCTCCCAGGTGCCTGCGTGAATGGACTGTGGGGCCATTAAAGTCATAGCTGTTTTGAACATTTCAGGGCCGCAGAAGCTTAAAAAATACGCACGCTTCTGTTCACTTGACAAGTCCCGATAATCGTTTGGTATGAGGAAGCAATCAAACCTGGCTACAAAGGCCTCCCATGACTCCATCTTAGGGTTGAAGGGGGAGAAATTCTGTGAGGCAGCCATTCTCCCTCAGATCTCTGTGTTATCGTTTCAAAAGGACTGACTCTATTTCCGACTGACTTCCAGACTGCTCAGAACCGCTTACTTGTGTTCTTCACGAGTGGCTGCCAATACACATCCCACCTTCATCACCACTAATAAATACTGGCAGCCTGTTTAACACAAACTGAGGCGACATCTGACAGCTACATTGGAACCTTTATTAACGAACTGTAACAAGCATAACAACAACAACTCCCGCGCTTGATAGCTCCCTTTTATACCCGGCTGTCAATGCTTTAACCAATCAGAACAATTGGAACAACCATCGCTCCCACTAGGGGGCGCCTAACTTGCTCAGTATGTAACAGCTATTAATGTAAGAAATTATTTATTAGTTAAATTATTTTGTTGTGGATAAAAGGTAATATACATATTGCTCTCTTCTCTCATTTTTGTCCACAATGACAACCCTACCAGGTAGGTTGGACTGAGGAGGAGTGACTGGCCCCTAATCACCCAATTGGCTTCTGCAGTTGACTCTGGACCTGGAAATCCTTAATACTAGCCCATCTTAAGCATCTGCATATGCTATTTTATATGGATTACACTGTAAATAATAATTATGGTTTAAATAGCAGTGCAAATGTCTCTCTGCAACAGAAATTTGTGACCTGGTGATATAAACTCCTTCTCAGTCTAATGTTCAGACACTACAGTAGCTAAGAATAGGCAGCATCAAAATCCCTTTTCTCCTTTTAAATGAATTCTTACTTTTAAACTTTTAACCTTCAAGAACTGGATTAGGCAGCTCATCAGACAGGGAATTATTCTTTGTAAAGCAAGTCCCATGGCATCTTTGTTAGTGAATCAGATCAAAAATAGCCCTTGCTAACAGTTCCTTATTTTAAGCTCATTTCATTCTAAGAAAAGGTATTTCTTTTCTAGGCTGCATAATCTTAAAAGCATTTCATGGAACTAAATTTGTCAGATAGGCAAGACTCAGCTCCATCTGACTCTCCAAGCTAGATACATAATATTAGCAGGCAGGACTTAACTAATGACACATAAATCCAGATATTCCCTATCCCACACCTATACAAAAAGGCACAGCACTTTATTTTTGACGAATATGAGGCTGAGGATGATAATTGAGATAACAGATAAGACTGAATCTTTAGATTTGAATTTGAACTGTCCAGAGCTAACTCAGCATTTAGCCACTCTTTTCAAACCTGAGAAGATTCCAAATGGGAGGACTCAGCACAGAAGATTCTCTACAATGACCATTTAGTAGCTAGTAAATTCTAAGAATTAAATCGACAAATCTACCCCCTCCCCTCCCCCTCAAAAGACCAGAGATGCTATTTAAGAAAACATGGCTGTAAGAAAAGGCTTTTAGATATCCTACCACTCTCAGTTTCAGAAGCCACATGCTTCTTCACAGGAGTACTTGTATTTAGAACAGCTCAGTGATTCTATACTCTGCACCCCTGCATAAACAATTAAGGGAAACATTCATTCACAGCAAGCCTACAGTGCCTTTGCTTAAAAGCAAACTTATTCAGGTTTATTATTCTGTAGGTCTGCATGAAGCTAGGAAACCCATTTGTTAATGGATTTAAGGCCTACTAGGGATTCTCAAATACTTCCGAAGGACGACCTGCAGAATGTTTTGTAAGTCAGGCATTATTACAAAAGCTGAGCAGAGGCTGGACAAGAGGTCAGATACTAATGTTATAGCTCAGGAAATCAAGCACTGTGTGGTTGGCCTGTCATATTCACTGCTTGACAGCTGCCAAATTGGATCCCATTGTTACAAAATTGACTTATTTTCAGAGAACTGGACAGAGACATGGCCTTGTGGAGGTAGGGGGGAACTATTGTGACAGCCTCCATTTACAGGAGCCTGAAAAACGCCAAGTGTATGTTTAGGAATAGCACTGGGTCCTCGTCTTAATCTTGTCCCAATAGCAGTATTAGCTCCATGTTGTCATAAGGCTCAAAGAATAATTTCTGATGAACTTCTTTTCCTTCCTGATTTAGAACAACAGGAAGAAGATTATAAAAGGTTCCTCCTCTTAGGAATCAGACAATGCCTCTGCAACTTTTGTTACACACTACTGAAGTACCTAGGTTAATGGCATTTTAGCTACATGATAGCTCTCAAGGATTTATGTCTCCATTTTAAATAGAATGATGTCAGTGCTGCTCATTTGGTTTAAGCTAGTTCTTCCACTCTCCTCTAGAGTATTAGAGGCAAAATGAAGCAACCATTAAGTCAAAATGATAAAATGCTTTAAAATTAATCTCAACAGCTTCCCTGTGTCACAAGATGTAGGATGAGTAACCTTGCAGGCACTGCAGGTACATTTTATACTATCTGTTTCCCTTTTGTCTAGTTAATATGTTATCCACCTTGTCAACTTTGTTCTCAGGCTGCTTTTTCAGAACGTCCAGGTAGCAAAGCCCATAGGCCTACTCTAACCACCCATCGCTGGATCATCTATGGAAGATCTGTTGAGCTCTTCAATGATTATTTTATCTATTTATAAAATAAATAAATAATTATCTATTTATTTATTTTAAATGTTTCCACAATGATTTTGTAAGATCAACTTTTCACATGACGAGTTTTATCAGATATAACTTTAATTACAGTAAAAATAAAAATGGCATAAACTTCACAGAGTATTGATATAGACATGAATTGAATTGCAGGATGAATGATAGGAAAAACTTTCTAACAATATGAACGCTAAAAATGGCCAAGGTAATTGGTTTGTCAGTGGGACTAATTATCCAGGAAGGTGATGGGTTCCTCTTTATTGGCTATCTTGAAAGAAAGTCTGGAGAGATGTTTGTCAGAGGTGTCTTAATTTGGATTAGGTTGGATTTGATGATCTGTATGACTCCTACTAGCTCCGTCATTCTAGTTGATTATAAATAAGAATGATATATCAGCAAAGAATAACAATAACTAGAAACATTTCACTATAGCAGAACTGAAAGGAAAGGAATAATAATTCAGCACTAAATCAATTTATAATAGCAAAGTATCTTTATAATGAAAAATTAGTTAAAAACCAATTGGTCCTACATACCAATTTGAAGGTTTGCAATTATGGGACCATTAAAAAATCCATAGTTAAATAGCATTTTACTATTGGGAAACACTTAGATACATTTCAGAAGTCAGTTAAGTTGTAATCATAAGAACATCTAGGATTAAATTTAAGACCATCTTTACTGTTTTGCTAGAGAAATCCTCCATCTTTAGACTTATTTCTATGCTTGCCTCCCTATCCCCTAGTTCCTATCTACTGTAATTATAGCTAATTGATCCTGTATGTGATTTTGAATCACTGATCATTCTAGCCAGGGTCCAGCAACTGTTGGAGGGCCACAGGTTCTTTATATGAATGTAGGAATTTAATACACATTTTTCCCATCTCTGTTCTTCCCAAGAGTCATTCAATTGAATTGATTAAGCCAAAATATAAGACAGAAACAGAGAAAATCCTTTAGGAAACTTCCAATTCACTTCAGCAGTGCATTACGTCAAGTCTCAGCAATGGCTATTGAAGCTACCAGACTTGATAGATTCAAAGGAGAACTAAGTAAATTCATGGAGTGTAGAGCTATGAATGGTTATGAGCTATGAAAACTAACTGAAGCTCACCTATTGAGTGGCAATATGCCTGAAGTATGTGTTTGGCTTCTGTGTAAAACAGGACCACAGAATTAAATGATATAGTGACATTTTTGGACCTGGGAACAGGCAGGGAGTCTTGCAGAACAAGAAAAGATGGACATTCTATTTCTATCTCATAAATGAATAGCCAACTCCCCCTTAAATCCTGAGCACTAGAAGAAAAATCAAGGGTCTCAGGAAGATTTGCTGATAAAAGAGGTTTATAGTTCAAAAATTTCTAATTTCCAATATTCTGTAACTTAGTTTCATTTTTTTTAGAATAAACCCAACTACTGAGATTTTGTTAGAATCTGAGTTTTCTGTTCATCTCTGCTGCTATCATGTAGTTAATCAGCTCAGATATAACTACTCTAATTTAAACTTACTTACCGGTAATAAATTGAATTTATTAGTACACCTAAGGTATACCTATTCACTTAGGGCAGAATAAAAGAGGGAGCAAAGCAGGAAGTGAAATTTTATCCCCCCCTGTTTTCTGAGACACTGTTGCCTGGCATGGATGTTCCTCCTATTGCACTAGCTTCCCGTTGCTTTGGCTTCTGCACCTGGTAGGGGAAAATTTAACACGCACATAAACTAGGAAGATTTTGAAATGACAAGATGCTGAAAGGATTTTTAATGGGGGAGAACTATCAGAGGATTAAACTCTTCTGACTTCAAGCTTCTGGCTTGAAAGACTGTCAGTATATTGGAGGATTTTATGCATGAGGCTCTCAGAACTTGATGGTATTACTGAGGATACGCTGACAGGTGGTGAAGGAGACTCAAGCCAAACAAAGACATCTGCTGTTGATGTCAATAAAGTACAGTAGTCAGTCTATTACCATTAAAGACAGGACAGAAATGGCTGTTCTACCAGAGAAGAGAGGCTGTCAGAAAATTGTGAAGGCAGATCAGGAGGAGTCTATAGCAAATAGCTTATAGAACAGAAGCCAAATTTAATGCTTTTCCAGCTACAGTCAATTTTTGATGCTGTCCAAAAATGTTGCACTACAAAGCTCCAGGAGGAAGATGCCAGGAAGAGTGACAATCTGCACATTGAAGGTTGGATCCCTTATAACCACTGGAAAAAAAACACCATGGATTTACCCTGTACTGGAAATGAACATAATTATTTTAAGTAGCAGAATAGCACAAATATAACTGAAAACCATAATGAATTTGCACAATCAGTTTCTGGGAACTACCCTATTTTACCCTCTTGTTTAAAATATTCAGCAACATGCGAAATTTTTCATAGTAATCAAAAATGTTTAGTACCACATTTTGGAAAATATTTTAGCAAAAGCTGAGTTTGTCTAATGGAAAGCAACATTGGCCCATTGTTGTGGAACGAATGGAAAGATCGGCAGCTAGCAAGAGGGTTTGGTCTTTAATAATCTAGGAAAGGGCTGGCTTACTATACTTAACTTTTTGGTGTGATTATAGTAGTCTGTTGGTGATTTTGAGATCATCTATCATAAAATCATCTACACAAATCAAGTGCTGTACTATTACAGTAACACCCCAACCTCCCACAAGAGAAGCTTTAAGAACACTATTTAGATGAGTACAAAGTTTCTTTTTACAATCATGTAACCCTTAATTTGGGATAGAATCAGAGTGACTGAATAGAGCTCAGTGTTTACTGGCCAGATGCCCTTCCTGATGCCTATGTGGAATTCACCGCAGATATTTTCTCTTTGTGCCCTGAGAGAGAAACATCTGTTGTTGCCTAGGGTTGAACTTTCAACCTTCCTAGTGGTAGATGAGCACCTTCACCACTACTACTGTATGTAGACATATACAAACATGCTTCATTAACCCTAAACACCAGAAAAAGAAAACAGATCATCTATTCCACATCTATCCAACAAATTGGATATCTATACAACTTCATCTGACTGCTCGACTTAATATAGAACAACCAACAGAAGCTGCAAAAAGGATGACACTGTCCTGCTTCAAAAACATCTCAGAAACCAGACAAGTTAACAGTAAACAACAGCCCAATCAAGGAACTATCAAGATTAACTACTACCAGCTCTGACAAGGCAAGCCACTAGTGTATAAAATAAGAGCAAACCCTATTCCTTACAGTTATCTGATGAGGCTACTTAGTTTGATAATGAAATGTCTGCAAGAATTATTGTACCATTATTAGTAAAAATAGCTGTAGAAATAGTAAATGATCCTGGTAACCACTTACCTGGATGAGGTGGTGTTCCTAACTCTGTGAAGCAGCCAAGAACAGCTGGGTTAATCTGCAATGAAGTAAAGCATACCATAAAGTAAAGACAAATTAGACTGGTGTATTCAAGGAAGCATTAAAAGGAAAACATACTTTAAAACCCTAGCAAGAAAATTAGCCAGAGGTCACATTTGTGATGAGAATAAGTAAGTGATCAGAGGCCTACTGAATGAAATACATTGTGGTTTTTTTGTACATTTTTTCCCCAACATAAACATCAAAAATATTTTTTTTTCCAGAACGAAGTCTTGGTCCGGTCACAAATAGGTACACTAATTTAACAAATAAAAAATAAACAATTTTAACATAAATTCCAACGTCTTAATAAATCTTTCTATTATCTCATCATACATCCTAATCTCCTACTAAGACAAAGCTCCTTTTTATATTTAATTATAAATTCAATTATAAGTCAAAATTCAATACCCCTTTATCTAATTTTTTATCCCTTGCTCTTTTTAGCATCAACATTAAACACAAAGACAATCTATTCTATTAATCTATATATTTACCTTACAATTTTATCACCACAAATCTTAATTTCCAGATGTATACAACTCAATTTTTATTTCAATTTATTAATCAAAATTTCTTTCTATTTTTCTCATTTTCTAAACCCAGTCTGTCCTAGCATATTCTTAAACTTTTACACAGAAATCTCAAAATCTACCATTTCATTTTAATTATCACCCAACATTTTCTTTTTCACCCCTTATTAGTAATTATTCTTCAGTATATTCTCCTGATTCTCATCCATTACTCCACCTATTATTTGGCTGGTTTCCAGCATAGCATATATTTTGGCTGAGTTTTCAGCATATTCTCCTCCTTTACTCCCCCTTTTATTTGGCTGATTTCCAGCATGTTTTGTTTTGGCTGATTAATAGCATTCTCCTCCTTAACTCCACCTATTATTTGGCTGATTTCCAGCATTTCATTATTTGGCTGATTTCTCAGCATATTCTCCTCCATTAACTCCAACTTCTATTCTACTAACTTATTAAAAATTTCTTTCCATATGTTATCTATTAATCCACTGTTTCCAGCTGTACTCTTCCAGGGTGTATCCCCATTTATTTCTTAATATTAATCATTCCCAACATATTAAATTCAATCACAATTATAACTTCCATCTGTGTACCTTAATACATCATCTAGAATAATTAACAATTAATCATAATTATCATCCACCACTTCGTTATCAAATTAAAACTAAAGCATGTTACAACAAATTATGCTTTTATGAACATATCACTTTTGGTCACCTTAGCTTCCCATTTCTATTTTTATAATATTTCTATCTTTGTTTACCATAAACACATCTTGTTTTTATTTAAAGCTCATTTAAATTTTGAACCATTTAAACAATTAAACATTCAAACATTGCTATCCAATTTATCTATTTTGCTTCTTCTTTTCCTTATCTGTCCATATGCATTTCAATTCAAAATCAATACTTCCATGCTTAAAACTCTACATATCCTTTTTAATTCTATTATAAAGTCTATTTCTAATAAAACATCAGCTTCTCCACTTCTGGTCCTGCGCCAAGCCTTTTGTTGCTGTGCTAGTTAGTTAAAAGTTTATTAGACATTGTATTTCTTTTTTCTTTGTAAAGCCATCAAATGACAGAATAGGAATCTCCAAAGTTCAAAGAACCATAGTTCTTTTCAAAGTAATCCATAATATGTAACAAGTCAAATAGATTCTTTTCAGGAAAGAACAAGTTTCCACAATCAACACTTTCACTTAGTCACATCTTCAATCGCCATTTTGAAACATTTATGTAGCAATCCGTTTGATCTCTTTGTCTGGCTTTTAAAGGTGGCAAATCCTTAATTTCGCTTTTCTCTTTTCAAGTTCATTTCAGTTTTAGCAAAAAAGTTCAAATATTCAGCTCTATTTAGTTAATAAGCAATTCCCTCCAATCAATCAGTGAAATACGGTTTTTAAAGGGTTTAAAACTTCTTTCCTCCCCCCCCCAAATCTTCAAGCCCCTCAGATCTTCAGCCGCTAAGTAAGGCTGGGGTTCTTATTTATAAATTTCATCATTAACTCATTGTTTCTTGCCTGGGCTGGTGTCACTCACCCGGCTCCGAAGCACTTTGTCCTTTCTTCCTTCCTCCTGCACTTTGCATGTCCCGATTTGTCGCAATTTTGAGGCTGCTGCCATGGCTGCCGTCTCCTGCCGCTGATTTAGAGGATTGCCTCTGGCCTCTGAGGAACTTGCCTCGGTTACCCAAGGGGTCCCTCTCTTTTCCCCTGTCCCTTCAGGACAGGGTAGGTTTGCAGACCTGTCAGCGATAGTTAGCTAGATGGGGTTTTGGTGGGGCTATTGGAGCCCCTCCATTTCCCTGTCTGCATCACCACGATGCCAAACCAGATGTCCTGAATGAAATACATTGTTGATAAACAAACTACAGCTACATACAACAAAATCAATAGGAAATAGTTGGAAATATCTTAGCGGAGGGAACATTACTTGTTGCGGCTCTTTAAAAAAATAAAAGGAGTTCTCTGAATTCCAACCATAAATAATAATCTGTTTCTACGGAATCCAGTAGGTGGGAATCACCCACTTCAAAAAAAGATATAAAAGCAATTCCATTCTCAAACTTATTGAAAACCATCTCTATAGTCTTCTCTAGTGAATGACATGGTTTAATTATGCATTATATAAATAAATGCTTGGGGTTTTTTCCTATCCCGAATGATAAGATGGCTCTTTGTTGTAGTAGCACCTCTTACTTCTAGCTCAGTGGTCTCCAAACTTGGCAACTTTAAGACTTGTGGACTTCAACTCCCAGAATTCCTCAGCCAACATGGAGGAATTCTACAAGTCTTAAAATTGCCAAGTTTGGACACCTCCTGCTCTAGCTAAAGATGAAGAAATTAAGGTGTGGATCTATGTTGTGGGAAAAGGGTGTGGTTATCACTCTCTAAAGATGTTCAGAATAAATTTTTAAGGTCTGGAAAACAACCAGAATAGTTGGATTCATCTGAACATTGATTTGGGATAATAATTCATTGTTTTAGAAAGATGGTACTATGTATTCTGCCTAAGCTTTACCTCAAATATCTGCAAATATTCTTGTATGTAAAAATTTTGATGATTCCTTTGTGAAGCCCTTTTCCAAACAAAGTCAAATATAAGTAACTGCTATGCCTGGAATCATTACTGCTTTGGGTACAGAGAAATTAAATTCTATAACAAGATTTAATTAGGCTTTTCTGTGTGTCAAATATTTAAAATCTCTGTTCCTATTATTCTTCTGTAGTTCCTTAGAATAAAGATGAACTGAAATGTGACCTTGTGCAGTATATTTCAGTTAAAAAAAATTGTGAGGACATGAAACCTTCCAAATCTCAATATTACTACATATCACTCCTGCCAGGTCTCTAGATTTATGACAAGCCCACTTTTTTGTTAAGTGAGGAAGTATATTGTTAACTAGCTGACATCTAAATTACTGGGTATTTGAGAACATCTCATAGAGATGAATAGATGCAGCATCCAAGAGTCGTTTCTGAATCAATCACAGTTCTCATTTTCTGAGTTCTCTCTGCAGCCATAACAGCTAGAGATATGGTGAAAAAAATAAACCAAAGTGGATACTCTGTAGAACAAGATAGCTCCTTTAGAAAAGTGCCCGCATGCTGTACATTATGGAAATGTCTTACTTGAAAGGAGCAAATATTTTGCTTTTCAAAAGGAGAGGCAGAGATCAATAGGACAAAACAACAAAAACAGTTGCTTTATATAAGAAATGGCTATCCTTTTAAGGTAGAGCAAAAAGAAGATTCATTTTCTGATAGCCTATGAAAAATGCTGCTATCTGCCATTGTCCTGAAAACAAACAACAACCCCCTCCGAAAATGAAATGATCTGAGAGCTATATAAACTGATTATACACATCATTCTGTAATGGGTGTATATGTAATGCAAGAAGGAGTATGAGAGACTTCACACGCACCCACCCATCCATCCACGCACACTCAGGGGGAGGGAGGGAGGGAGAGAGGGACTCAGGGAGGGAGAGAGGGAGGGAGGGCGGGAGGGAGAGAGAGAGAGAGAGAGAGAGAGAGAGAGAGAGAGAGAGAGAGAGAGAGAGAACAAATATAAATATTAAGTAAATATGATAAGGTAATAATGGGCATTCCTTGGTTGCACTGGTTATCAATTTGCTTCTGGGTGTGTGATACAAAATGCTGGTCATTGTCTATGGCATAGAGCTTGGTTGCTTAAGGGACCATGTTTCCCAGAGTATCTGTCCAACTAGTCTTATTTGATGGGGTTGGTGTGTTCTGAATTCCTTCATTTAGATCAGTGTTTCTCATCCCCAGCATCTTTGTGATGTATGGACTTCACTCCTAGAATTCCCCAGCTAGCTTGGACAAAGTAATAAAAAATGAATGAAGTAGAATAAACAAAATAATAGTACTAGACAAAGTAATAGAAAATGAAGAAGCTAAAACAGAGAAAGTAATAGAAAATGAAGAAGCTAAAACAGAGAATGTAATAGAAAATAAAGAAGTTAAAGTGCTCTGGGACTTTAGAATTCAAAAAAACAAGCATCTACTAAGCTAAAAAACAGTCAATAAGAAAGAACAAAATGTCTAGCTAATGGATGTGGCAGAACTTGGAGACAGCAGAATAGAAAAAGAAGAACTGGAGAAAAGCACAAAATGCAAAGACCTGCAATAGAAATAGAAAGACTATAGCAAAAGAAAGCAAAGATAGTACTAATATTAATAGACACAATTGATGCAATTCTAAAACAACTGGAGCACCACTTGAACACAATTGACAAAATCACCATCATTAATTACAAAAGGCAAATTTACTCAGAACAGCTTGCACCCTTGCACCCTGATGATGTTAAATATCTTTAACATCATCAGATAACAATATCTGCATATCCCAAATCTTTGAGAAGGACTCAGTTTGGATAAAAATGTCAAATTCAGAATAAATATCTTGTTGACTGTGCAATGAACCAAAACAATAATAATAAGCCATAATAATTGCTTGAATTATTTTTTGTATCTAATTGTAGAGCAAATGATAAAGTAGAACTGGAGAATTAGTTCTGATAGTGATATGCTTTTTATATAGAAAAGTGGTTGACTCTCTTCTCCCTATTCCTCCTGACTGAGGGAAAATCATGCAAAATCATTGTAATTGCCACCTGAGACATCACTTTCTTTTGTCACTGTTTGAAAAGCACTGGCAGAAGCCTGCTATATTTGTACCCAAGACATATTTCTTCAGCATATGTTGACATTTTATACGTGGGTTATTGTATTTCTAAATTGTCATGTTTTCCAACATGAGACATCTGTGCAGATAGACAATAGTTGGGAAGGATAAATATAAAAAACATAATAAATACAACCATAGCTTTTCATACTAAAAAATTGGTTGCAGATATGATTAGCTACTTTATTCAATTAATTGAGTTTTGTAATACATTGTCCAGTATATATTTCAAAATAACATTTTCAAAATTTCTCTTGAAATAATCTGACAGAATGGTAATTTTTTCTGATCTTAAGTTTTGGTACATTAACGTTCCCCAAAACACCAGCTAATAGATAACATGGAAAGACATCTTTCGGATGCTGTCTGTTCCTTTTTTTAAAAAAACAAATTCTTATTAATTTGATATGGACAAAATGACAAATTCTCATATTATTATTATTTTATTTCTGAAATATGTTATCTTTTTCTATAGATGGTGGTATAGATAGGTAGATAGATAGAGCCAAGGTGGTGCATTGGTTAGAGTGCAGCACTGCAGGCTACTTCAGCTGACTGCTACCTGAAGTTCAGCAGTTCAAATCTTACCGGCTCCAGGTTGACTCAGACTTCCATCCTTCTGAGGTCAGTAAAATGAGGGCCCAGATTGTTGGGGTATGCTGACTCTGTAAACCGCTTAGAGAGGGCTGTATACACTATGTATACAGCTATACACTATGAAATTATATATAAGTCTAAGTGCTACTGCTATTGATATAAACTAACTCCATTTTATTCTAATAAGCATGGTTATTATTTTAATACATTATTTATTTAGTGTATGGCATTAGTATATGAATGCCAGGAGTTTACAGTGTTATTACAGAGTAATAGTTTGTTCGATTTACACTCATATTATCCAGGGTGCGCTACAGGGGGTGAACTAGCTCCATATATAAAGCAGCTAATTCACCCCCGTAGTGCACCCTGGATAGCATGAATTCTGTGGGAGTGTCAGTGTCATTTGGGGCTTTTTCTCTAATGGTTTTCACCTCACATTCAGGCCAGTTCGACACAAGTTGGTTTCTTCATTTGGCTGTTAGTCCCACCAAAGTAGTACCTATTTATCTACTTACATTTACATGCTCTTGAACTGCTAGGTTGGCAGAACCTGAGGTGACTGCTGGGAGCTCAATTCTGTGATGCAGTTCTAGGACTGGAATTGATGACATGCAAGAGGCCTGTCCACCCTAAAAACTGGACCCCAACATAAGAAGAATATTCTTCTTCTTAAGTTGAATATTCTTTAACATAAAAATAACATAGGTTATACAGTCCAGCAAGTAGTGTTCAGAGCTCTTCATAGCTCAAAACTAAGCAGCCTTTACTTAATCAGAAGGCCCAGCACAGGATCAATAAAACTACAGGACCAGAATCAGCAGTATACCTTCATTTAAAAGAAAAAGGTACTCTTTTGAAGACAATAATATTTACATTTTGGACAAGGAAGATCGTTTGACAGAGGAGTGAAAGAATCCATTTATGCCAAATAGAGGTCAAGGCCACAGACACAGGGTCAACCTCCAGATGGCCTCAATGATTCTTTAAAAGAATGCAAATGACAAGCTGTCTGCAAGGAGTATAAATCCTTCCATTCTTCACTATCCAGTCAGAGCTGAAGAAGCTTCTTGGAGGAGAAGCAAAACATTTTTTTTAAAAAAAACCAGAAAGCCCAGTGGCCTCTTGAAAAAGCACCTTTGGGACAAAGCTGGATTTGGGACTGCAAATCTCCACAGACATCCCACTCAGAGATATATTCTGCATTTCTGTCTTTCTAAGAAACCGGAGAACAAAAACTATTTGCTGTAAAAAGGTGCCATATGAACTTGTTTTGGAGGTTTATTTTAAATGGAATCATTGGTTTGGAGTTGGAAACAAGTGAGGATTGGGGTGTGATTGGCAATATAGCTTCCTCTCAGTATAGTACAGTTCAGTTATTAATGCTAATTCCCAGCCCTGAGATCACCATCTAGCATTAATGGAATGGATTAGTCTCAAGGACATTAGAAATTATTCTTTTTTTTTTTAACTTCAGGGCTCATCTTAGCCTTTTGAAGTAGTCCACGCAAGAAACATTAACCAGGAATATCAGCATTATCTTTAGTGTAAAGTTACATTAAACAAAATCTTGGAAGAATAAAGTATTTCTTCATTTCTTCATTCCTCCCTTTTTAGACTCTGGAAAAACTAGGGAGAATCTCTTCTGAAATGCTTCCCAATTTCCCCTCACTTGCAGACTGAACTGTCTCCTATGAGATCATTGCCTAAACCAGGGGTCTGCAATCTTAACACTCAAAGAGCCATTTGGATCTGTTTCCCACAGAAAGCCACAAAAGAGAGCCACAGGAGCCACAAAACCCTTTCCGTGCCTGATAATTTCTAGAGTGGCCACAAAACTAGCATATGTAGTTGAATTAAACGTTCTGTTTTCTTCTGAAACTTTTCTTTTCTTGGATTTGTCCAAATTGGCCTACCAGGGTTGAAAACCTCACTAAATCGTGTGCCAGCGGGTGTTGCACATTGGCAGTTGTGATTCATATTTTGAGTGATAGCGGAGGGGAGAAAGAGCCACATATGGCTCCAGAGCCGCAGGTTGCTGACCCCTGGCCTAAACCATGGGTGTCAAACTGGTGGCCCACTGCCAGATGCATCATGCATAGGCCATGACCATCTCAGCTCCACAAACAGAAAAAATGTTGCAAAATATGTGATGCCACAAGTTTGCAATCAATGGCCTAGACTGTCCTCTTGTCTTCCAAGTTCATACCTATATACCATCACAGATCAGCACAGAAATGTGTCTAACTCAACTTTGAAAAAAAAAAATGGCTTGCAACTCTAGGGTGAGGCTGGGAATGGTGGGACTCTAGGAATGAATCAGATTAAAATATATTATTTAATCAAAATGTATTGAGGCTTAGAGTAAGCACTATCAAAATATGTTCTAGTTATTTTAGTAGCTACTAGAACTGACTGTAAATGTGCAAGATCTGTTTTTCATGTCTGTTTCTTTTTATATTGTCACTAAAATATAAGGTAGTTTATATGCTTATAGACCTAAATGCATTGTGAATTTATGGGTGAATCATTGTGTAATTGAATGGCTGTTCAAACAGAATATATTTCTCTTGCTCTCAAATCAATAGGTTAATTAACAGTTTGTTTTGTTCAGCTGTCTTCTTCTCATACTCATATCCATTCACAATTCTATTTTATTGATTACATTTGTAATTAAAGCACACGAATTGTAAATATTAACAATTGCAGATTTGGCCATTTCAGTTAACTGCAGCAATGAATTTACACCTATATTTTGGACACCATTTTTCCTTGTTTAATCCCAAGTAAAACACATGTAGTTCATTTGTGATTCAAATGGTTACAAGTGGGACCTGTATGTATGATGGATGAGTGTGCCATCTCTATTTTTGTCAGGTTTACTCAACCTTTTGGTAGCCAAAAGCTCAATTTAACTGGGTTTTTTTGGGGGGAGGGCGGGGGGGGGGAAATAATGAATGTGATGATTATACTTAGTAGCCAACTCTATTTTAGGTTCAAAGTATAATTTTTACATATTTCCTCTATTTCCATGCTGGAGACTAAAGGCTCTAGTTTTGGCATCTGTGTCATTAACATGTGGTAACAGGATCAGATCTGCAAGTTGAGTATCTCTTATTTAAATCCTCCTTTTAAAAATCTGATACTTTTGTTTTGCTTATAAAAAAAGCCATGTAAATTATTGCAATTTTTAGCCAGATGAAATTCTAAATCGATAATGTTTTAGATGTGACTAAGTTAATTATTTTTAGTGGTATTTATTTTGTGATTAATGATGAGAAATAATCTTACAATGTAAAAAATAGCACCTCGCATTTAGCATTAGAAGTTGAAAAAAGTCAGCAAGCTTGTAAGATATAGAAGACCTGATAAAATGCTGCTTCATTGGACACCATCAATTTCTGAACAAGCATATCAGTTATTCTGAATGGAAATATTCTAAACCAGAGTACAGAATTAGTAGAAATTAGTGCAAAAGGTCCTCTGGGTATAGACAAGATACATGAATTATATTATAATTTTAGCTTTCTTTTTATCATTTTTTAAAAATATAATTGCTTTCTTTCCCTCTCTCTTTGTGTTATAACGAAGAGCATAATTTTACAATTTTAGTTGGCTCTACTATTGGCAGAATGATACAACTATTGGGTGATAGTTGTGGGATGCAAAGCAGCACCCATGAACTTGGTATCTCTTAGATACATATCCAGCATTCTTATTTGGAAAAGGGAATCAAAGGAGTTGGTTGTATTTAGAGGACTCCAGGTGAGTGAAGCTAAAATAGACAATAGGCTTGATAGATTGTGATGGTTTCACTTATTATGAGTCACCTTTTAATATTACATAGTTTGAAAGCTGCATATCTGCTGGAAGTTGATGAGACAATAACCTGACAGAACAGGAAGAATTTGTTGTTCTTTACTTTCTTGATGTGGAGCATCAGTAAAAGTGGCAGAAACGTGTATTTTTCTACCAGACGATCACTATCAACTGAATAATTGATTCAGGATGCTAAAGGATGCAATATCTCTAGGTTGCAAGGAGAAAAAGAATAATTTTATCAGCAATGGTTGAAAACTTGGAATTATTCCACTATTTCAAAGACTGATTTCTTTGAGTGAGAAATCACTCAAGAGTTCACAGAGAAATCTCCTTAGGGGAACATAAAAGTCCTGGCATCTGTACTCTGTTTTGGGAACAAAGCTTCGGAAGAGCTATCTATGTTGCCTAATGAACCAAGAATCAAAACCTTGGATTACATTACTGTTATGATTTTTTAGCCCAGTAGAGTCTCTTATCAAAATGTGGTCTCATTAAGATCAAGTAGCCCTCTTCAATATAGCATTAAAATGTATTACACTAACTTAGCAGAAATGAAATATAATTATCTGAAAAATTATTGTCTGCTGGGTTAAATGCATGTTGCATCTAAGATAGATTGACTCAGTAGTCTGGATTTTCACATGTATGAAGGATGCTTGTAGCACTGAACAGATCCAGGTATTATTTTTATTGGCTCATGCATGTTTACTCAGGAGGTGTCAGACGGCAGAGTCTCAGAATTCAATGGTTTCTCAATCAATATCTACTAAATATTCACTAAGGACTGATTTTTCAGACTTGCAAAGACAAGATCCTTTGAAATTAGGGATAATTTGATGGTGTTAGTCAATTGCATTAAGTGAATAATTTGGTCATGCTAGTCTATTGCTAAGAGCTGTGTTAATTCCTGAATTTCAATAATGAAATTGAAATTATCAGTTACTGTCTATTTTTTTTCTACAAATGGGAAAATAATAATAAAATAAAGTTTGCTCATTTATTGGAATCATCCATAACTAAAAAATCCCAAATAATATCATTTAAATAGTGGTAATTTCTTCACCTTGGAGTTAGATATGACAGACAATATAGTTTAATCTAATTTTAATAACTATGACCTAATTTATATTTTCTGAATTAATATGTAGATTATTATGGTTACTTTTAAGATTGTGGATTTACTTAATTTTTTCACTCACAAATTGCATACAAAAATATATACATGTGCTCAAAAGAAACATATTAGGAAAAGATGCATACAATATATATATATAATAGGGAAAATAGTATAAATTGTATTTTTAGTGGATTTTTTTTAAAAAAAACACCAAATGATGCTAAATTGAATTGAATTGATTATTTTGACATTTCTGCTATTGACAAATAATTAAGCTATCAATGATAAATGCAGCCTAAATATTTAAACCTAGATATAATCACAGGATTGAACATTTTGATGTTTTCATCATTTAAGCTCAGGTTAATATGCAGAGAAGGCATGGGACATTTATTTTTTTCTTTATTTTCTCTGTTGAATATCTACAAGCTATATAGCACAAAAACAATGAAGCTGGCACATTTATTTATTTATCAACATTAAAGAGCCACATCTTGTAAAAACTAGATTCCAAATGTGCTTTTAATACACATTTTTTAAGGTTCTAACCTTTTCAATTTTCACTGTTTATTCTTCATGTATTCTAAAATTGCTTACTCTGGCAACTGATTGCCTTTCTTTCTTATTATCTTCTGAATGTTCTTCTCATACAAGAGATTGAAGAACTCTCCCAGAAGAAAGGTCAGGAGAAATTCAAATTCACTGATCCTGGTGAAATCGTTCTGAAAAGTTAATTGTAATTTAAATTTTATTAATTTCATTTGGAGGTTAAGTTCAACCCATAATCTAAATATTACATGGAAAGAGATATTTCAGTACTAAGCCATGGAAAGCCAGTCAGCAGACTGGAGGGATGGATCAAGAAACTTTAGACAGTGGAAACAAATCATAGCAATCTGACCCACATCCTTGGATGGGTCATCAGATGGAACATCAGAGCATAAATGAAAAATTTCCAGTTTATGCTCTGAGTCCCCAGATGATCTATTTGTCACATATTGGAAAAAATGAATTTATTAGAATGTACCTACTAACCCTTTGACATTTTAATGTTCTTATTTATTACCTTGGGTGGTTGGAAGGATCTTTGTCTGTCTCTTTTAACCTATCTATATTTAAAAACCAAAATTGCAACCAAAGACTTACCTTTGGCTCACTGAACCTATCATAACTGTCCAAGGTCTTCTTGAATTGCAATTTTCATAGAGTGATTTGCTTTGCCTATGAGGATAAATATTTGAGGCATTCAAACATAGCATTAACTATGACTTAGTGTTATGTATGAATTTGTGATACCTTAAAAATAGCTATTTCTTAATGGTGATGAAACTAGGATATTGGACCAGAGATTGTTCTGACATTGTTACATCTTATTTCTCAAACCATTGAATATTGCTACTTTAAAAGGTAATTTGATCATGGAGATGGCTATCAGTTTTTGAACTTAAGATATAGCATTCTACAGTAGAAGCACATTTTGGAGGGGTGGTGGTGGTCTAACAGTGTTATTCAGTTTTTGAATAAAGGATTAGTGGTTGCTTTTCCATAGTGTACTCTCTGAGTGCTTTACAATGCCAGAGTATTGCCCACAAGCAATTTGGGCCCTCATTTTACTGACCTTGGAAGAATGGAAGGCTGAGTCAACTTAGAGTCAGTCAGGATCAAAAATTCCAGGGTTATCCTGCAGTTTTACATTTTAACTACCATATCACCACAAATCCAAAAATAGGATTGATAGGGCAAAAGTAAATTTGACTAAATATTATATTACCTGGCTTGCATTACGGAGACCTGGCCTGGTTGAGCTCGAAGGGAGGGGTCCCTCTGATTGAACTTTGCCCACCAGGTTTTCAGGTGCTACACCAGCCGAGGGTCCAGGGTAGGGGTGGAAGGGTGTTGGTTGTTATTAGGGAGTCCCTTGGTCCGTGGGAGGTCACTGTTCCTCAGATAGATGGGTGTGAGTTCCTCCTTATGAGATGGGGTCTGCAAGGGCAGTTGGGCCTATTGATTATGTACCTATCTCCCAGCTGCGTTTCAACGGCTCTGCCTGGGCTGCTCGATGCTCTCTCAGGGTTGGTGGTTAAGTTCCCCAAACTTATTGTTTTGGGGGACTTTAATCTACCATCCCTGGGTGGAGCGTCGGTGGCGGCCTGGGAGCTCATGGCTTCCATGGCAGCCATGGACCTGACCCAGATAATTTGGGGCCCAACTCATAAGGGGGGGCACACCCCCAATCTGTTTTTATCTCAGAACAGTGGTGTGATGATTTCGGTGGGGGAGTGTCAGCTACTTACCCCCTGTGATGGACCGATCATTATCTCCTGTGGCTGGGCTTCCAGAATGCCAACCCCCCCAGACAGAGCTTGGGACAATACCTCTCTCTCTCTCCTAGAGCCCGGTCAAGGCTCTGGTGGATGCCTAGAAAAAGATGGCCTCCGGAGCTCTCGACCATATCATGCCTTTGCGGCCTCTGACTCAACTCAGATCCCGATTGGCTCCTTGGTTCACGGAAAAGCTCTGGGAGATGAAGCACCATAGGAGAGGTCTAGAGAGCAGTTGGAGAGCCAGTCATTCTGAATCTGACTGTTCCCAGTTGAGATCGTTTACACGATCTACCTGGTGGCGATGGAAGCGGCAAAGTGGGCATACTTCTCCACTCTCATTGCGTTTGCAGATAATTGTCCAGTCGCCCTGTTTAGGGTATCTCTGGAGACCCCCCAAGGAGTTTAGTCAGCATCTGCTGGATAAGATCGCTCAGATTCAGGACGGTCTGGACTCTGACTGGGCAGGGTCTGATGGTGAGGAGGCAGCTGATCCTGGGATTTGGGAAGAGTTTGATCCTGTCACCCCCGAGGAAGTGGACAGGATCGTGGGTAGGCTGAGTGCCACCATGTGCGTACTGGACCCATGCCCCTCCTGGCTTGCTTATGCGGCCTGAGAGGTGTCACAAGACTAGATCCAGGCAATAATAATGGCATCTTTGGAGGAGGGTATCTTCCCTGCCACCTTGAAGAAGGTGGTGGTGAGACCCCACCTCAAGAAACATGTCTTGGATCCAACTATACTGGATAATTTTTGTCTGGTCTGCAACCTTCGCTTTGTCATGAAGATTATTCAGAGCGTGGTGGCACGGCAGTTTCTGTTGGCCCTGGAGGATACAGACTACCTGAATCTATACCAATCGGGTTTCAGGCCGGGGTACAGCACAGACACGGCATTGGTCGCACTGGTGGATGATCTTTGGAGGGCTCGGGATAGGGGATTATCCTCAGTTCTGGTCCTCTTGGATCTTTCTGTGGCCTTTGATACCATCGACCATGGTATCCTGCTGCGACAGCTCGAGGGACTGGGAGTGGGAGGCACTGTTCTACGGTGGTTCTCCTCCTATCTCTTGGGCTGCATGCAAGTGGTGTTGGCAAGGGGGCAGAGGTTGGCTATGAGGTCGCTCACTTGTGGGGTGCCTCAGGGGTCGGTCCTCTCACCTCTCCTGTTCAACATCTATATGAAGCCGCTTGGCAAGATCATCTGTGGTTTTGGGATGCGGTATTATCAGTACACTGATGATACCCAATTTTTTATATCCACCCCAAACCAGCCCAGTGATGCCCTCGATGTGATGTCCTGCTGCCTGGAAGCGGTACGGACCTGGATGGGGAGGAACAGGCTTTGACTCAACCCTGCCAAGACTGAATGGCTGTGGGTACCTGCATCTGGGTCCGATCGAGATATTCCATCGTTGATCATTGGGGCTGAGATGTTACTCTGTGGATAGGGCTTGCAACTTGGGTGTCCTCCTGGATTCACGGTTGTTTTTGGAATATCATGTGATGGCTGTGACCAGGGGGGCATTCACCCAGGTTCGCCTGGTGCGCCAGTTGCAGCCTTACTTGGGCCAAGATGCCCTACACACTTTTACTCATGCACTGGTCACCTCCCGTCTGGACTACTGCAATGCTCTCTACCTAGGGCTGCCCTTGAAAACCACTCAAAGGCTTCAGCTGGTGCAAAATGCGGCCATGCGGGTTGTGATGGGAGCGTCCCAACACTCCCATGTTATATCCCTCCTGCGCGCCCTACATTGGTTACCAGTTACCCTTCGGGTGAGGTTCAAGGTGCTGGTTATTACCTATAAAGCCCTTCATGGCCTAGGCCTGGGATATTCGTTGGACCCCCTGCAGCCCACGACAATCCCCAATCACCCGGTGCATTCCCACATACAAGGCCTCCTCAGGGTGCCGTCGGCCAGACAGTGGCCTAGGAGGAGAGCTTTCTCTGTGGGCGCACCCACCCTCTCGAACCAACTTCCTTTGGAGCTCCGGATGGCTCCTGACCTTCGCTCGTTCCGCCGTGATTTGAAGACCTGGTTGTTTCGCAGTTTGAACTGTCGGGAATTTCTTAATTAATCTTAATTGTTTTAAATTCGAATTTTTAAATTTCACTGTTTTAATGAGCAATTATGCATTTTATTGTTGTGAGCTGCCCCGAGTCCTCGGAGATAGGGTAGCATATAAATTGCACAAACAAACAAACAAACAAATAAATAAATAAATATTAATTATTTACTAACTAAATATAGTTACATTATTAAATTATTAATATAACTTATTTTTATTTATTAAAAAATATGGCAGCAAATTTTAGAAGGACTCTGAGCTGTTCCCAAGTCTTTGAGGGCCTCCAGTACTGCATTCTTCTAGGAAAGTATTTAATAAAAATAATTGTTTCATGTCATATTAAAACTGATCTACTGCATGCAAACCATTACAAGAAATGTTTATCATTGTAAAATTATTCCTGGCTGAGAACAGAATTATAAAAATGTTATAATTTACTGGAGAACTAATCACTTTATTGTTGATTACATCAACATGATTATGTTCCTCATGTAATAATTTAAACTTTATTCACATAGTAGATTAAGCAGAAAGATTTAGCTTGTTTCTTTTTTTTAAAGTAATAATTTGGGTCAATCATTATCAAAGCATGGTTCAACTATTCTAATAAATGTAGTGATTTGGGAATGAATGCCTTGTATTGGCAAAGTGTACAACTTTATAGGAAATCTTAATTCAAACTAGAATTGCAATAGTATTTGTGATTACGTAAGGATTTGTGATAGCTATTGGTAACAAGCTAATCATTCCAGCATAGTTTATCTTGAGAGTTTCTCAACAAGTTAATTTCCAAATAAAAGGAGTTAGAGAAAGCATAATTTTCTTTTATCTGAATGCAGATCGCAATAACCAAACAATCAGGAACTCAGGTAAAAGATAAATACTTTAAGACATGATTTGGTAATTGTTCATAATATCCTACTGAAGTTGAAAAAAATGTTTTATCATCAAATCACAGAACTAATTTGGGTATAGCTGTGGCAAGAAATTTCACTCTTCATTAAAAAGAAGACTACAATAACACAAAAATATTTCATTAATGCAGAATGTTTTAGAACTGGGCACAGCATGTAGAATTGGGTTAATTTCTCAATGAATATTTCATTACATTACTGAATTTCTCACTTTGCTATGATAATCCCATAATGCTATATTAACTATATTAAACAATCTTGCATGGTGTTGATTTCGGGATTTGTTTAAATAAACATTTCAAGGAAATGAACAAAACTGTTTTGAGAATAGTAAATTTAAGACTATTTTAAGATCTTTAAACTGTATGTAGAAAATGTGTAGGAAAATCGGTAGTTCTGTAAACATGAAAGGCAGCAATCATAATGTAAGAAATGACATAATGAAATAGTCATTTTGAAATGTGTAGAAAAGAACCAATTATATAGAGGCATAAACTCAACTCTTAGCATGAACAGTCAGCTTTTATATACAGTAGTAGTAGAAAAACAAGAAGCTTCAACAGTTATCTAAATAGAAGGAAGAGACTATGTACAGAAAGAAAGGGCTGATCTCATCAAAACAGAAAGACAATTGTTTCCTTCTAGCAAAGAATTATGAATGATTTAGATGTTACCCATGCATCTAAATCTTTGATATAAAAAAACTTTTATTTTTCAGTAAGACTGGATACAGAAGCTGAAAGGAATGTGAGAATTGTGAATTTTTATTTCACCTGAAAATATATTGGATTGGAGATGATGATAGTGGTAATGAACTAGTATATGTATTAGAAACCAATTGTATTTCCACAGTGTGACAGGCTCTGGATTTGGAAACATTGTTTGTCTGGAACAGGACCTAGAAGAAATTCAGTGAAGTATCTATTAAACTATGAACTTTTTCCTCAAAGGGGTGTTTTCGTGAGAATTTTTATATGCATTAGAATTGCCAATGATAATGCCAATGACAATATTTAGACAAGTGTAAAATGCATGTAGGTTGAAGCATTGTTGAGGTTTCTTTTCCTTTTTGTGGAACAAGTATCACGATCAGATTTTAACATGCTTTATCTGATACTTATTTTTATTTTTTGGTGGAAAGAAACAATTTGGTTTATTTTAATGGAAGTTGCCCCATCTGGATGATGTACAAGAATGAAATGTTAACTTTCATAGAACAATAATAAAATTGACCTGATGGATAAACCAAATAAACCAATTTTGGCCTGAAAAATGGAAACATTTTTCTTGCATAGGACTGAATTATTATAGTATCTGTACTTTAACACATGATGTATTTAGTTGGAAGCTATTCTCTTTGACAGTTTTTTTTCTCCTAACTTAAAATCCTGTGAACGAAATGTATTTGTGCTAATGGCTCCATTGCTAGAGATGTATTTATAGTCCATAATGAATTAAACTTCTATTTAGAATTTTGTGAATGCAATGTTTTACACACAGGTCTTTCCAATTGTCTGCTATACTTGGTAGTGTAGGTATCTGATTCTTCAGATTTACCGTACACCCTTCCTACTTAATATTTGATCACCCAACTTTGCTGGTCTTTTCCCTTTTATATTCTTTGGGAAGTCATGTATTTTATTTAAATATGTAAGAAGAGATTAATAAAAATCAAAAGTAAAGATCTTAAAGCACCAATCCCTGCAAAATAGAAAGGTGAAAATTTGTCAGATATGGTTGGAATACACTTTAAAAAGTCTGAAGGCTCCTTGAGAATTATGGATTGCTTAGAGATATGCATCCAATTGCTTTTCTCTGCTCTGAGAATAAGTTGGAAGGCACATCTTGATTTGTTCCAGTAACTGAAAAATAATACTCATACTGTTGGAGGACAAAAGGAAAATGATTTATTTAGTTCCCTTAAAGATGGAAAATTCAATAGTGTGATGAAGCTTTCCCCTTTATCTGGTTATGAAAATGCAGAGTAACCCAGCTACTGAAGGTACCTATTTTAAAGAAGAATGACAGAGCTGCATTGCCAGCCAGGTGGGAAAAATAAATATGAGGGTTACAGATAAAGGGAACAACTCTTTTGACTATCAACGGTAGAGGAAGATATTCATCTGGTAGGCTGGAATGATTTTGTTCTTATCCACTAAAACAGATTCTCTGAAGTTGTTTGTTATATTGTTTTAACCTGGCATTTTGAAGCATATACTTACTAGTGATGTGTATGTGAAAGAACCTGTATCACAATAATGAGGGATGCAATTTGAACACTGTTAATAGGGATGATTATGATAAAAACAGAAGCTTATTAAAATACAGGACTGTACATGAGCTTTTACAGCATTTTGTTTCTGCATCTTCAGAAAGATGATTAGAAAGAGGATGGTTGTTTAATCTGCCCTTGTTCAGCTGTTCACTTTCTAATATGAGACTCTTTCCCCTGGAGAGATTCTTTTTCTATTTAATACCCTCAAAGTATTTAGGAAAGCAACAAATTTAAAATGCAGGTAGTCCTAGATTTACAACCATGTTTTAGTGATCATTCCAAGTTACAATAACACTGAAAAAAAGGGATTTGCAACCAGTCTTTACAATTACAACTGTTGCAAATCCTCAACACAATTTTGTTCACATGAACAAAATTCAGACACTTGGCAGTCAGTATGTACTTAATGATGATTGGAGTATATCCTGGTATCACACAATCCTTCTAGCCAGCTTCTGATAAGCAAAGCCAATGGGGGTAGCCAGATTCACTTAGACTTCATGATTTACTTAATAAATGCAGTGATTCACTTAACAACTGTGGCAAAAAGTTGGCAAAATTGGATGTGAGTCAGTTAACAACCTCGTATCTTAGCAATGAAAATTCTGGTGCCAATTGTGATAATAAATCAAGGACTCTGTTACTAGAATCAATCAAGCACTATTACTTAATTGCCTATCAATGCTTTTATTGTCTAACTATGCAATTCTTCTGAGTTTGGGGGAATTTTCATTTGGATATACACAGTGCTAGGATCCTTCCGGTTTAACAACTGGTTTGGTGATCACATGCTTTGGTCAAGCTTGATATTTTAATATTACAAAAAGAATGACACATCAAATTTGATTATTTTGCAAACACTAAAATTTTTCATTCCTTTTGAAAATGGAAATGCTTAAAATTTTTTATCTGATTTACAACTTGGAGAAAATGTACTGGAAGGGAAAGGAGAAAATATATTGGGTTTCAACTAAATAACATTGATAGATATATCAATGGAAATCAATCTGTACTGAATTTTTATATTTTTCTTTTCAATCTTTTATTTAAGATGAAAATTAAAAAAAAAACTTTTGTTGATTCCCCTAATATCATCCTCTAACAAATCTATCTACTGTAGTCATTTAGAAATAGATAATTCAATAGGAGTATGACCAGAAAAAAAAAGCTCTAAAAATGTATGAGCACATTTGTTAATGCATTTGGGTTACAAAATTTGATACCATATTCCACAATCCACTTTTGTTCCGCAAAACTCACTTCAGTGAAATTTTCAGGTCACATGGCTCTGGAGTTTCTCAACTTTTAAGATATGTGGACTTCAACTCCCATAACTACTCAACTAGCATGTATGAAGATTTAGGATTACCTACTGTTTTTTTCTGGCATCTATAAGACAATGATTATAAGTCCGTGATGGTGAACCTATGGCATGCGTGCCACCTGCGCCCTCCCTGTGGGCACATGAGCCATCGCTCCAGTTCAGCCCTGCCGCGCATGCGCATGTGCCTCTCACCAGCCAGCTGGTTGTTGGGTTTCTACCACACATGGACGGGGGGCAGGGCACGTGTGGGGCCCGTGTGCATGTGGAGGGTGCATGTGGGGCCCATGTGCGCATGCGCAGGGGTGGGGCACGTGAGGGGGCTGCACGTGCATTGCATTTTGGGGGTTCAGAAACGTGCATACATTCACGTGCATACACTTTGGGCATTCGATCTGGAAAAGATTAGCCATCACTGTTATATGTCAAAGGTGAAAATGAATATGGCATTTCAGAATAGTTAGATGTTATGAGTTATGCCTTGACTTTTCACACTTTTGTACCACTAGGATAACCAATAAAGTTTCTTGAACCTATTTCAACAGTATGATTAACAATATGATTAACAGTATGATTAATAATATATATTAACAGTATGATTCAACCTTATGATGTACATATATTTTCTTTTATGTACACTGAGAACATATGCACCAAGACAAATTCCTTGTGTGTCCAAAATTCTACTCTGTTCTGTTCTGTTCTGTTCTGTTCTGTTCTATTCTATTCTATTCTATTCTATTCTATTCTATTCTATTCTATTCTATTCTATTCTATTCTATTCTATTCTATTCTATTCTACTCTACTCTACTCTACTCTACTCTACTCTACTCTACTCTACTCTACTCTACTCTACTCTACTCTACTCTATAGTTGAAATATATTTGAATGTCTGACAAGGAACCCACATTGATGGATTAGTGAAAGAGGTACATACAGAATTATGCACGCCCAGTGTCCACTTCCTCAATGTATATTATCTGAACAAAATGAATATAAGGAAAGGATAGAATGGAGCAATTTATCAGGAGAGTTTTTTTTTATATGGTGTTTCTTTCCTCATAATGTTTTTCATAAATGTTTTGCCTTCTCAGGCTCTGGAAAACACATGTTGTCAAACTGAACACCTTATTTAGAGGTTGGGTGGGCTATAATTATGCTGGAAGTTATCAAACAAACTGCATATGTTTAAATGCAAAAAAGAAATAACGTGCCTTGTTTTGGAAGAGAATCTTCACATAAAACAAATTTGCTCTTGGGAGGCAGCATGGAGGCAAAGTACAGGAATATATATTCCAAAATGTGCCTCAATAATAAGAAAATTTTATGGATTTTAATAGCTTTTTGTCATGATTAAACTACACTAAATTACTTTACTCTAATTCTTATGTTGCTACTAAAGATTTTTTTAATCTTCCATACTATAACACAGAAGAAAAGTTGAGGAAGAAGATGGAAAAGTTGCAACATTGCCACTTAGTAAAGATTTCTACACAATTGATTTGATATTGTTCTTCCACAATAATGAAAGGCAATAAGGCGAGTAGGGAAAGAAGATTCCAGGGTATCCTCTACTTGTAGATGCTTGAAGCTAAAAATGCTTAATTCTTTTAAGGCTGACTAAAGTGAACTATTTCCTTAGGTCAGGGTTTTGGTTGGAACTGATGGATATTCTAGAGCACAGTATCTGGAAGATTCCTGATTGGTGAAAACTACCCTGTAATAGGAAGAGTACATTATCTGGGCTTGAGAGGCTGCGATTTTCTCTTCCAGTCAGTTGGAAGAAAGGGGCATGACTACTTTTCATTATAGGGCTGGTAAAGCTGAGTAAGGGAGTGAAAAACTACTGGGGAGCAAAGAGGTTAAGCATTTCTTTCCTCCAAACACTTCCCCACAGGGTGAAAATTATGTCCTGGTGGCGCAGAAAATTAAGAGCCTGGTGGCGCAGGGGACTAAGTGCTGTTAAAGTAGCATTTAGTTGCCAGCTGCCTGCAATTACTGCAAGTTCAAATCTCACCAGGCTCAAGGTTGACTCAGCCTTCCATCCTTTCAAGGTAGATAAAATGAGAACCTGGATTGTGGGGGCAATAAACTGACTTTGTATATAAAAAAAAGAACACCGCTTGGGGGGGGGCAAAAGCCCTACTAAGCAGGTATATACTAAAGTATGAAGGCTATTGCTTAATGCATTGTAAGCCGCCCTGAGTCTCCGGAGAAGGGCGTCATATAAATCGAACAAACAAACAAACAAACAAACAAATAAATGTATGTCACCAAAATTTGGCTGCAAAATGGCCAAATTTTAAAAGTGTATTTGGAATCATTGGTGAGAAGATTAAATGTAGAATGGGAAAAATCATGCCACTAAAATTACATTTATGTGCCAGCAAATTTCAGCAGTGTTATGTCAAGTGGGTAGAAATAAATAGGAGGTTGGAGAACTGTGAATATGTCTACCCGATCTGAAGGAACATGACTAAAAATCGACAGAAAAGAAATCCCATATGTCTGAGTTATTGTCAGCCCTCAGAAATAAACTGGACAGAATATAGGCCTAGATGAATTAACTCTACTCTATTATAACATTACATTTAACAGAAGGCACAAATTTCCAGCTGCCACTTTTAACTGCTTGATCCATTAGGGCCTGTCTGTCCCAAGTTTCTTTCTTTGATTTTTAAGTCATGATGGGGTGGGAGGGGGGATCCTTCCTCTCTTGTTTGATTGTTTCTGAGGTGGCATCTCTTGCTCTCTTTCCCCAAACTCATTCCCAGATTCCATTATGTTATATTCAGAAAAACTAATTCTATACTCTATCATTTCATTTTGATGATTTACTACAACTACAAGCCTAATTAGTTATTTGCTAGTTTAATCATTTGAGATTATTTGTGCATAATAATATTAATTGTAAAAGACAGTGACAAAACATTAATGAGTTAAGAAAAGTTAACACATTTGACTGGGCCACAAAATAAGAAGATATTTATTAAATTTATTTTGAGACTCTTTATATAACCTCATATTGCCAGAGTCTGTTAGACAATTCTACAAATATAAATCTAGAAGTAGAGATCCAGGAAAAGAAACAGAAATGGCTGTAGTTAGGAGACAAGCTTCTTAGAAAGAAAATTTTACTTTGAAATGTTATCAGAACAAGCATGGATAACATTTTCTAACCTTTATAAAGCATTTCAAGTGTTCTGAGCACTTCATGGGCATTAGCTAGCTGTAATCCTTACAGTCATCCTGCAAAATAAATTAGAATTATTAAGTATGGTGAAGGAGAAATGAAGACTGAGTGAGGAAGCTTTTATATATTAAATAATAAAATCTTATATTTTCCCCTAGTATTTCATGAAGGTACCTATGTTAAAAGTTTGGTGATAAAAGTGTTTATCCAAATGTAAACTCTCATTGTTTAATAAGAGCAATAGCTAAATAGTTATTAAAAGCATAAATTCATTTGCTGAAATAAGATAGTTTGAGTGAAACTGGAAATGGATTGTTTGTCTAGAGCAGCTGGGAGATCAGTTTTTGATATTAAAAAACAAGCTCCTTTGCAGAGCACATGCTTTGAGACTCCACATTTTTAAAATAATGGTACCTCAGACAATTTATGATTTTAAGAAACCACAAAACTGATCTCTTTCCACTTCTTGTCTCTCAGACCGAAATCTTGCCAAACCATAACTGGTCAAACCTGAGCAGTTTGAGATGTAGCATGTGGATTGCCATATCAGAAAGTGCCTGAGCCAACAATCAGGCATTCAGCTTTCATTTCACATTGCTAATCTGTACACATTTGTCCTGATCAGTAGCAAAGTGATAGTCAGATGGATAGATTTTCAATGAAAGGTAAGGCAGAAGTCCTGGATTAGCCCAGTCCTTCTTGCATTAGTACAAATTACTGGTAGTCTGTATCAGAATAATGAAGGAGGATTAAGTGGGCTTCCTTCCAAATAATATGGGATAGTCTTATTCTTACAATATTTGTAAGAATATTGTAAGAATCAGTAAGCAGTGGTGAAATCCACTTACCTTCGCTACTGGTTTGGGAATGGCAGTGTGCATGCGCTATGCATGTGTGTGCCTCTTCTGTGCATGTGCAGAACCTTCAGTGGGTTAAAAATGGGATATAATGACATCCCCGTGAGTGGGCAGAGCCTCCCGCTGCTGGCGCTACCGGTTTGCGCGAGTCGGATAGAAATGGCCAGATTTCACTGCTGCCAGTAAGATATCTAAAAGCAATGCTGCCCCACTGAATTAAGACCCTAAATTAGCCTCTCCCCTATCTTGACCTCCCTCAGAAAATTGAGAAAATCATGCCTCTCATGTTTATTATGCCTTTCATAAAAGAAAAAAATCAACACTTGAATCTTATATATATGTGTGTGTGTTTCCTGTAAGCCAGGTTTTTCCTACGTAGCCAAGATTTTTCTGGAACCACAATTGAGCAAAATCACATTCACTACTTTCTGGGTTCTTTCTCCATCTTTTCATTCTGGCAGCAAGCAAAATTTTGTGCTGCGGGAGCACAAAATTTTGCTTGCTGCCAGAATGAAAAGATGGAGAAAGAACCCAGAAAGTAGTGAATGTGATTTTGCTCAATTGTGGTTCCAGAAAAATCTTGGCTACGTAGGAAAAACCTGGCTTAAAGGAAAAACACACATTAAACCTACAAAACCTTACTTTGGCCTTTGCTAACTTTAATTTTATTTATAGCTTTTGTTGGCCATAAAATTATTAATGTTAATAATTGGTCTAGCAGTCATATTCTACATGCTATAATAGAGTAATTTGTCACCATTTTGTTTGGAATGACAGCAGTTTTACTTGTTTCCTTATATAATAAAATCTCTGTTGAGTCCAGTGTCTGATTTGACTAAAAATTGATTCAAGTTTTTGGTGAATTATATCCATTTAGTTTTTCTTGGAAATAATAAAGACATCATTTTCTATTGCTTTTTTTGGGATACTTTCCCTCCCCCAATTTTCTAGTCTAGCTGACACTGTGAGTGTCTCCTAATGGTCTCTCATCTAGGTATTTACCAGTAAGTCTTTGCAGTATTTCAGATTTGAAGGCAAAAAGGTACTTTGGAATGCATGTTACATCTTTCTCCAATTCCTTCAATCAAATGTTTGGGTTTTTTTTTCCAGGAACACATTGCAGCTGTACAGGAAATTGTACAGGAAAAATTCAGCTGCTTGAAGGAGCTGCAGCTGGGGGCTATGTGAGCACTCACACATGCTCTGAAGCACTTATTTTGCTTTTGAATCCAAAGCGCTGCACAGATTTATAAATTGAGTCTGATGTTGCTTAGGTTCTTCCAAAATCAAAAGTTAGCTAGGTGTTGCCTCTTAGTTGGCCTATCTCAAGGGTCTTCAAACTTAGTGCTAGTTTATATGTATTTATCTTTATGTCTAAATTAATTTCCCCAAAAAAGCTATTATCAAAGAAATTCAACAGAATACTGTAGATAGTTCCCAAATCTATGATAAAGCAGATTTTAAAGTAGGGCTATAGTTTACCTCAACATTTCAAAGGTTCAAAAGTCAAGAAAAACTGGAGTATTTATATTAGATTAAATTACTGTGGATTCCATTAAGCCATGTGTACACATTTCCTGATTCTTAACATTGCTTTGGATAGGCTATCATGCTGTGTAAAGTGATTTTGCTATCCCTTTTGCTTATATGTGAAGTATAGATAGATAAGCACTAAAATATACTACATAAATCTACATTCATCTAAACAAATCTCTACAATGTCCCTTAAATTTCCAAAGTTAGGTCAGGGCACAAAAATCTTACTTTGTGTTCTGACTTTCTTATTTTGGGTTTCTGGACTTGGAAATACAGCATGCGAGTTCCTTTGTATAGGGAGATGGGTGCCATACAAATTTAATAAATAACTAAACTTTACCAATGTTGTGGTATAATGCAAAAAACCCCAAAATGTCCTTCTGTAAAAAGGAAAATTTATATCTATCTGTCTGTCTGTCTGTCTGTCTATCTGTCTATCTATCATCTATCTATTATCTATTTATTTATTCATGGTTATATGGCTTTCCATTGCACAGCAGTGACTCTGGGCAAGATACATGGTTAAAATACAATTTTAAGCAGCCAGCTGCTATGCTTGGAAATAAGCCCATCCTGAAATCAAAGAGCTTATTCTTGAGTTAGTCTATAGGATGGTATTTTTCTTGGAAAAGATGTTTTCTGACCTTAGAAAAGTCTTTTGGTCTTAATGGCCCTTTTATTGCCATTTCTAACTAATAGGATTTCATTTGGACATGTATGGATACAGAGAGTGGCAAGCGTAGAACTCTGCAAAAATAGTATAGAATCCACTAGGGAATCAAGAAAGAAGACCATGATTGGAAGGACAGAGATAATAGAAAGCCTTAGGCCAGTTGTAACTCACATTGCTAGATGGGAATAGTTACTCAAAAGGCAGCGCAGGAGGGGAGCAAGAAGCAGAGGCAAAGTGCAAAATGAAACAAGTCTCGCTTGAGGTATTTTTGCCATTTGTTTTCTGAAACAGCATGACTTTTCTTATGAGATCACCAACTACCCTGCTATGGAATCAGAATCCGAGTCAGCTTGATCCAAAATGCCCTGGATATTTCATGCTGGATCAGGCGCTTAATGCATTATCTAATATATAATGTAAGCATGCAAACTATTACCTTAACCATTTGGCATTCTGCTAAGGTTAATGCATCATAAAGGAATGTCACAGTTCTGATGAATCTCCACCCGGGCAAACATCCCTTATAGCTCTTTTATTGCTGGTATGATTTAATTCACATCTGACATATACCTTTATAGGAAGCAACTTTATATGTGCTTGCTTTTCATAACAGGTGATAAAAGATTAATAGAATGCTTAAAGAAAACACACAACTTGTATTTGTGCTCATTATTTAAACAAGGGTGTCACAACAAAGAGATATTCCTAGATAGATTTTTCTTTCAACTGGCATAATATTTAGTATGTGCCTTTATTCTGGAAGCATTCTTATTTTGTAAGCTGTTGAGTATTTTTTTAAAAAATGCCTATTCCAATTGCAAAATTTCCTTATGTCACAGGGAAAGTTTAAAAACGAGTCAGGAAATCTGTAACCTGTTCTTCAACTGGAAGATTTATGGAACATATAAGAGAACATGTCTTCAATTAGGAGACCAAAACTGACTTTATATTATTTTGCCAGTCTTTCGATGATGCAAATCATAAACTTTAAAATCAAGAAAGTATTTCAGATTTGACACAGCATTCTTCTAGCAGTTGTACATTTTTTCACATCTCTTTTTTTTTTAATCTTCCTCAGATGCACACACAAACACAGAGCTATAGATCCAACCTTTCTTAAAGGCCAGGATGATCAAACCACCCCAGGAGAAATAACTAAATAGCAATCTCTTGCAGTTACAGCTGCCATGAGGGAAAGACAGAGAAAGGCAGAGTTAATATAATGAGAACAACCGAGTTTCTGCTTATCTTCAAGAAAAGAAGCAAGAGACATAGCTGGTGGGATTCAGAGTGTAGGAAACATATAATCATGATATTTGACTTCACTTGTCAGGCTCTTGTCAGGTTCTAATGCTTAACATTCTTGATCTATAAACAGGGAAAATATAGTATCAAAACAGTATCAGAACAAAACAAAATCCACAGAGATAAATAAAAAGAAGGAAAGACCAATTTTAAACAGGAAATAATGATGAAATGAGTATGTATAGAACAATGATTCAAGACTTAAAATGCAGGTTAAACTTTGCACACACTGATAAATATCGATCAGACATACCACAGTATTGATAGGACTGTTTATATGTAGAAAGTACAACCAAATGTCTTCTCTCCAAGGTTTTAAGTCGGGTATGGCAAAGCCTTTCCATTAGAGTAAAATAATTTTCTTAGCTGCAAATCAAGCATAATAAATGCAAAATTATTCACATGTCAGGACAGGACAGTTACAAATTAATTTATTTAGAATGCTTTTAAGGCATTCAATTGCACTGCAGAAAACATATAATGCTAGAGAAACAGACTCAGGTACTTCTATGCATCCTTTTCACTGACCCAAAATCTACATTGGAAAAGTCAAGTACAAGTAGTCTTCAATTTACAACAGTTCATTTAGTGACCATTCAGAGTTACAATGGTACTGAAAAAGTGACATGTCTGTTTTTCACACTTACAATGTGGTAGCATCCCCATGGTCACATAATTAAAATTTGGATACTTGACAACTGATTTATGATAATTGCAGTGTCTCAGAATCATGTGATCAACTTTTGTGACCTTCTGACATGCAAAAGCAATGGGAAACAGAGTCAGTTAACAACTGTGTTATGAAAGATCATAAAATGTTAACAATTCAGTTAACAACTCTCTCACATAACATAAATTTTGGGCTCAATTGTCATCATAAACCAAAGATTACCTGTACAAACAGGCAGAAACCATCCTTGAGGGATGTTATATCTAGCCTCCAAACTAGTATTTCTCAACCTTGGCATTCCCAGTCAGCTTTGAAATTCTAGGAGTTGAAGGCCATGCATCTTAAAATTGACAAGGTTGAGAAACACTAGTCCAAACTGGAAATGAGCTAAATTTAAGCACCTTTGCTAGTCATTTTCAAATAAGATCTGACTAAATTAAATTTTTCTAATTTAGACATTAAAATACTTTTTAAAGCAAATTAAATGTAGTTACAGAGGTTACAAAATGATTTTATATCTATTGTGTTACAAATTTAGTATTGCTTATATTTCAATTTTTCCTCATCTCATGTCTGCATGTATCCAATTTTGAATCCAACAGTGGTATAAAAATTTGTTTAGCCTTAAATTAGAAAAAAAATAGAATACAAAGGAAACAAGGAAATGCCTGGTGGGGGGTGGCTATTACATAAATAAACTATAGATAAAAGAAGATCCATACAAGTAATTTTTGACTTATGACCATTCATCAAGATCAAGTGAGGTACTAATACCACTCTGTAAAGTCTTAGTAAGACCATACCTAGAATACTGCATCCAGTTTTGGTCTCCACATTATAAAAAGGACTTGAGACTCTTGAAAAAGCGCAGAGAAGAGCAACAAAGATGATTAGGGGATTGGAGGATAAAACATATGAAGAACAGTTGCAGGAACTGGGCATGGCTACTCTAGTGCAGAGAAGGACCAGGGGAAACATTATAGCAGTGTTCCAATATTTGAAGGGCTGCCACCGAGTGGAGGCGGTCAACCAATTTCCAAAGCACCTGAAGGCCAGACAAGAAATAATAGATGGAAACTGATGAAGGAGAGATTCAACATGGAAATAAGGAGACATTTTCTGACAGTGAGCGCAATCAACCAATTGAACAGCATGCCTTCAGAAGTTGTGGGAGCTTCATCACTGGAAGCTTTCAAGAAGAGATTGGACTGCCATCTGTCAGAAATGGTGTAGGGTCCTACACCTACACCTGCTTGGGCGGGGGGGTTGAACTAGATGACCTACAAGGTTCTTTCTAACTCAGTTAATCTGTTAATTTATTGACCATTCAATGGCATTGAAAAAGGGACATGACCATTTTTCACACTTACAACTGTTGCAGCATCCCCATAATCATCTGATCAGAATTTGGATCCTTGGCAACTGCTTCATATCTATGATGATGGCAGTGACCTGTGGTCATGTGACCACCTTTTGCAACTTTATGATAAGTAAACTCAATCAGGAAGCCAGATTCATTTAACGTCCATGTGACTAACTTAACAATTGCTGAGATTCACTTAACAACTGTAGCAAGAAAGGTTGTAAAATGGGGCAAAATTTTTAACAAATGTCTCACTTGGCAACATAAATTCTGGGCTCAATTGTGGTGGTAACTTGAGGACTACCTGTATAAAGTCAGAATTTGAAAAGGTATTCTGGTTTTCATTTGGTTTGTTCAAAAGACATACTTTTTTAGGTCTGTTCTTATATGTTCTGCACACCCTTAGTGGCATTATAAAATGAACCACAGCTAATATTTTAAAGAAAACATGTGTCTTGCCCTTTCAAGCCCAATCTATTGTTGTTAATAAAAATTGTATCTATTGTTTTCCTTCTTAGTGATCTGTAGTATATGAATATGTAATCCTGTTGGGCTGTATTTTTAATAAATATTTTCACTGAGCAAGTATCACGTGAAAGAATATTTGCAATCTATTTTAAATTTCACTGTAACCAGTTAGGCTCATAGTTCTGACATCTTGTATAAGAACACTGTATAATAAATCTGATAGATTCAACATGTAAGCAATATACCACTATGTTCATCCCTCTTGCTTATAAAAAATTATAATATTATAGGACGTTGAATTGCTCATATGTCATATACAACTCAGCTCCTTTTTTTTCTGCCGTCAGAGTCCCCAGACCTGCAAAATTACAGAATTATGCTTCTAATTCTTTCCTACAAAATCAGAAGTACAGTTGTGCTACTCTTCTAATCAGATGAATATATTTTAATGAAAAGAATCACAATTCTCTCCAAAGCTCACAAAACAATTTTGGCTACATTTCTTCTGGAGATCTATTATTATATTCCAAGGAAGCTGAGAGAATGGATGGATGGATGGATGGATGGATGAATGGATGGATAGATGGATGGATGGATGGATGGATGAATGAGTGAATGAATGAATGAATGAATGAATGAATGAATGAATGAATGAATGAATGAATGAATGAATGAATAAGTAAGTTGCTGGAATTGAGTATTTCTAGTTTAATGAAAAGAAGGGCTAGAGGTGACATGTTAACAGTGTTCCAATATCTCAGGGGTTGCCACAAAGAAGAGGGAGTCAAACTACTCTCCAAAGCATCTGAATGCAGGACAATAAGCAATGGGTGGAAACTAATCAGGGAGAGAAGCAACCTAGAACTAAGAGGAAATTTCTTCACCATTAGAACAATTAATCAGTGCAGCAACTTGCTTCCAGAAGTTGTGGGTACTGCAACATTGGAAGTTTTAAAGAAGAGATTGGAAAACCATCTGTGTGAAATGGTATAGGATTTACTGCTTGAGCAGGGGGTTGGACTAGAAGACCTCCACGGTCCCTTTCAACTCTGTTATTCTAAGTTCTAGCTACAAAATAAAATAATGGTTTGCTCTTAAGTTTATAGGATAACAAATTTTTGAATGATTTGCTTCAAATGGCCAAACACAAAGAAACCAACAACACTCACTATAGACATTTTTAGTGTCTATAGTATTTTTGGTATAAATCACTCTTTCAGAATTTTAGGCAATGCAGACAAAATGCTAGGCTTAGAGATCTTTGGATATTTTCTAATGTACACAAATCTGCCACTTTCACATTTTCTTTTTTTAAAATCATACTTGTTTCCCCACATTCGAATCTGATTGAGAGCTAAAAGTAGATGAAAAAGTGCCATGCACACTTTGACATATCAATATCAACATACTGCTACTAATTCTTTCATAAATGATTCACTATTGGCAGTAAATAAATAATAATTTATTCACTTTTTATTCTTATTTACTCTTTATTTTCCATAATAATGTGGTATTAGACATCTACTCCTTATTGTATTCACTGGACTTATATTATACTAATAGAAAGATATTTAAAATACATTAATAAATGTAGTAGAAATTCCAAGATAGATGACTAGATTTTACATGCAGTCTTTTTTTCCTTTCACATGCATAAAATTCCTTATGATGCTATATTTTTTAAAAATGCTCTTAATCTTCCAGTCAAATCCAAAACATAACTGTAATTAGAAATAAAAGATGGTGTTGTTTGTCAATTGGGAAATAGATACCAGGCAATAACCTTATTAGCCATAAGTAAAAGCAATAATTCATTAGAATAAACAAAAGAATGCTGGAATAAAAAGTGTTTATTGTGAAAAGCTTACATTGATACAGTTTACCATAATCTTAAAATGGAATTCTCAACTGGCTTTGCTCAGATTCTTAATGAAGGACAATTCTGAGATCAAAGTTAAAAATATGCTATCCTTTGCCTAGCTGAGATTAGAATCAGAGATCAATATATTTTTCTGCTTTTCCACCACTTTGGCCTAACCCAGGAGTCAGCAACCTGCGGCTCTGGAGATGCATGTGGCTCTTTCACTTCTCTGCTGTGCTCCCTGTCACTCAAAATATGTGTCACAACTGCCAATGTACAACATTCGCCTACACACTATTTATTGAGCTTTTCAACCCCTGGTAGGCCAACCATGGCTAAATCCAAGAAAAGAAAAGTTTCAGAAGAAAATGGAATGTTTAATTCAACTACATCTGCTAGTTTTGTGGCCGTTCAAGAAATAGTTAGGCATGGGAAGGGTTTTGTGGCTTCTGGTGTTTTCTTTTCTGTGGGAAATGGGTCCAAATGGCTCTTTGAGTGTTAAAGCTTGCAGACCCCTGGCCTAACCCTACACATTTGATAATCATTTAAATGTTCTCCTTTTTCTTTGTATGTACTAGTTTGCTGATTTTGGGAATTGTAATAGTGTACCTGCATACAAAAGGACTGGATCTCCTATCCCACTCTCATGGTCATCAGGAAGCATTGGAGTAGTGACAGGAAAATCAAAGCACACAAATGAAACAAATTGACCCACTTTAAATAAATAAATAAATAAATAAATAAATAAATAAATAAATAAATAAATAAATGCATCAAGTCTGATGAACTTGTCAAAATAATTTTATTTAAAGTGCTAACTAAAGAATCCCCCAAGAATAACATTATATAGCTGGTATGGTAAAAAAAAAAAGAACATAATGTTGATTTCTAAGAACTAAAAATTTCTAAGAACTAAAAAATAAATAAATCAGTTACAAAAGCAACATTGTGGATACCTTGTAGATATAGTCTGTTGAACATTGATGGCTAAGTGCCATTCCCCAGAGTGAACTCCAATTGATTTATTTTACAGCACACTCATTTCATATTGCCTATACAGAAATACTAACACATTAATACTTGCACTTGAAGAAATCTTATATTTTAAAATAGATTCCCATTCTCTATGTGTATTCCTATGTATATGTGATGAAATAATGTAATAATTGAACATTTTTTTCCATCTAAACATGTCTTGTGGAGTCACTTAGAGGCAAATTGAAACTAAATCATATAGGCTTAAGTGTGTATGAAGTTTCAATTAAGTATAGATTGAAATATTGAATAGGTAGGTTTGGGGTAGAATTGTTCATTATATTTGAAAGATGGAGAACCTTCATCTGTCAGCATGCATTAAGGATTGTTTCATACAAATAATCAAATATCTACTAAGCAAGAATGTTTAAAGTATGGCCTTGTAAAGCTTGTTAGGCTTCAGATTCCATCACCCATCAATATTGGTAGTTCTGGTGAGAGATTTGGAGAGTATCATGCTACACCTACATTTTCAAGAGTTTATAGTGCTGTTTTTTGGGTAAATCCTTGGATTCAGATCCCAACTCATGGATTAAATGGCTTGATGACAATTTTCAAATAGTTAAACAACTGTCTCACAAAAGTTGATGTAATCTTATTCTCTGTACTGCAGAAAACAACCAGAACAAATGAATAGAAAGTCTGAGAAAATACTTTGCAAAAACAGTAGAACCAGATAGCCTAGTTCTCCTTCATTTTCAGGAATGTTGTGATCATATCCATGCTTTAAGATGTGTGTATTTTGGATCTGTGCAAATTGTCCTTGGAATTTTGTGCCTAGATACTACAATAACAAAAATGTCTGCAGTGACTCAGCAAAAGTTAACTAAAGGGTTACACCTGGGCTTCCACAAAGGCAATAAAAAAAGTCAACATGGCATCTTCAGTAATTGAAAGTCCACTCATTTTTATAGGCAGGTAAAATGGGGCAGGGGACAATCTTGGAGGCCATCTTGACTTTATTTTACAGTCTCTTTTTAATGTTTGAAGACCTCGTGGCAGCTGTGGCTAGGGGGAACCTTTCAGTGGTGGGTTTCTTCCAGTTCGGCCCAGTTCCGCCAAGCTGGTAGTAGTGCCAATATGACATCACCGAACCAGTTTTCCCCCCCCACCCCCACCCCCAGTCTATTGCTGCTTCCCCAATCTACCCCCAATCTATTGCTGCTTTATTTAGCCCCACCCCCAATCTATTGCTGCTTCCTGAGTCCCAGCTGATCAAATAGAAGGAAAAAAACTATTAAAACGTCTTGCTGTGGGGCTTCAAAGGGCCGCCCTACAGTTGATCAGTGGTAAAAGACAGTTTGGTGGTAGACCGATGCCTCCAAAAACAAATGAGTAGACCGATGCCTGCAAAAATAAATGGGTAGACCAGTGCCTCCAAGAACAAATGAGTAGATTGGTGCCTCCAAAAACAAATGAGTAGACTGGTACAGCTCTGCAAACAGTTAAAAGCCTGGTAGATCTGTACCTCTGCTAAATCCTAAAGAATTATCACATGACCATCAAGCCATGCTCACAAAATAAGCCATGCCCACAGAACTTCTAGTAAAAAATTTTAGAACCCACCCCTGGTACCTTTGCATGCTTCCTTTCAAGTGCCAGTTTCTGTATCAGGAAATTTTGCTAACAGTGATTTTTGTCCTAGTCATGTCCTGTTTGGATTACTGCAATGTGCTCCATATGAAGGCTGTCTTTGAAGAATATTTTAAAGTTACTGCCAGTCCAGAATGCACTGGCATCGGCTGTTATTGGTATTTCTCTTAATTTACATATAATTCTACCATTACAGAAACTGCTCTGGTTCCAAGAATGTAATTCATGGTGCCGGTTATCATCTCTAAAGCTCCTTAAAGCAAGACTCTTGCTTTAAGGGCCTCTCTCATTGCTTCTGCTCAGCTGACCAGATATAGCAAAAGAGCATATTTACATCCTTCCCAACCATTGTCATATTATTGGACCCCTGAGTCAGCATTTCTCCTATAGAATATGCCTTTGGAGTGTAGGGGATCCCGCATGGTAGCCTTTTACAAGGCTTTGAGGTCTTGATTGTTTCTCAAAGTTTTGGGTCAAGTGAAGTTAGGTGAACTCTGCTACTGATGTGGTTTTTGTGATTGTGATTGTGATTGTGATTGTGCAGCTTATTGTTTTAATCATGGCTGATAGCTGTTCTTTTAATCCTTGTATATCACCCAGAATCACCCATGTAAAAAATTATTTATTTCGGCAGCCATATAAATAAATAAATTCAAAAAAATCACAAAGGGAACAAAACCAAATTGTATATAGTGGTATCTTCAGGGGCAGATTTAAAAAAGCAAGTTATGGCAGCATGATCAAAGATCCAGCCCTTTCTACATTTGTGTCCCATCTACATTGGTCCATAGCAACTGACTGGATGATGTAATACAAAGCCCCCTAAAACATGGTTGCTTAAAAGTTAGGGGGCTTTTGCTACCATTGCACTTAAACCTTTATATGGCAAGGATGATGTATAGGCAACGGAGGAGACAAAACTAAAAGTCACCTGCTGTTGCTCCAACATGTAAACATATTACCTTAAGTTCAGTCAGTGGAGAGACAAGGAACAGAAATTGGTAAATGGTTTTTTTTAAATATGATAGGAAAGACTGATAAAATATTTAAACATGGAAAAAGTAATGCTGTTGAGCAGATGGGTTAGCATTCAGTTTTTGATAAATTAGATGATTTCAACTAAAGCAAAATAACCATCACACTTGGTATTGTTGAGAACCTGCTGAAATCCCCATTTCATGGTCAGGGGCCATTTGAAATCATCTAAAACATACTAAAATATTTCTTAGTTTACTTACTATTAAAGCAGAATTCTAAAACAATATTGTTCAAAACAATTTAGCATTCAAAAGTGCATTTTCTCTAGTACTTTCCTTTCCATGTTCTTTAATATTGCTAATGAAGCTGGTGATTAAGGAACCTGGGAAGATGGATACTCAGCACCAGAACAGATCATTCTTTGTGTGGAATGTCCTAATGCGAAAGAAGTGGAACTTTTGCTGGTTTACAAATATAAATGTCATTGGTAAATATTTCTGAGCAGAGGCACATATAGCCACAAGAAATACGCCTTTCTTTTAAAACAGAAAGGAAAATCAATCTCCTCAAAACATGCCCCATCCAATCCCCTTATCTAGGATGCTTTCTAACATGCAACACCATTTTCTTATTCTTATATCCCAAGTGTTGGGTTTTTTTTCTTTTTGTTCTTTCACTAAAGTAATGAGAATGATGTGTAATCCATTAATACAGCAAGAAGAAACAAAGAAGCAGCTGGCACATTAGAGGCAGTTTAAGTGCCAGCACTGAGGTATGCACCAAACGAGATTATGCTTTGTTTATTTGGCTGGTTAAATTCAATACAAAATGGAAGGGACGGAGGAAGGAAACAATGGCTCCAGGGAGCTTTCTTTGGATCCCTCTGGATTAGCTGCAGAAGCAATCCTGCATCTTTCCTGATTTCATTGGATCATGTTTGTCTTGAGCCCTTGTTCGGCTGCCTTAAAAGCACCAAAGCAATCATGACATTTTCTTAAATATGTCCCGTGGTTCATTCAGAGGTAGTTATCATCCTGTGGCTGATGGTGGTTGTGAAGATTGTAACCCAACATGACTGGTGGGTACCAAGTTGGGGAAGGTGCTCCTGTGAATTAATAACCAAGCCAGCTATTACTTTGGTTACCCTATACTCTAGTACCTATTCCTGACTCACCCCTCTTCTGATGCTGCTGCCCCCAAGTCTCCCAATAATTGCAACCAAGGCTGCTGGAACTACCATTGTTAAGTGGCACAGTTATGTGATACTTTGCTTAGTGTTTCTTCACTTAGTGATGGAAATTCCAATCCCAGTTAGGATCATAATCTGAGGACTACATATACTTTGTTTCTAGTTGCTGCATAACTGCTCTATAGCCATCAGAACTGTGACCATCAGAGACAGAATTGGCATAGAACCAATGTTAAATTACATTCAAAAACAGCAAATAAAGCGGTTTGTTCACCTGGAGAAGTTGTTGCAGGATTCTGCACCATACAAGATAAATACAAAAAGAGAAGGTCAAAGAAGACAAGGCACACCTAGAAGAAGATGGACAGACAACATAAAAGACACACTACAACAATATCAGTTAACAGCGATTGGGGCCACCAGAAGAAGAGCCGGAACTTTGTATCTTCCTCGACACCCAAAGTAGTAAAAGAAGTGAAGAAAATGAATTTTAATTAATACAGACAGTATTTTGAAAATAGCATTTTGCATTTGCATTTTTAAAAAAATAATTCAAATTAAATGTACAAGAGATTTATAATATTTAAATAATATTCTAATAATATTTAAACATTAAGACTTAAATATTAAGACTTAATATATCTAATAATATGTTATCTATCTTAATATATCTACAATATGTAGAAATATGTTCCATCAAACTTAGTCACTTGATTTCTGAATAAACAGTTATTCAAACTGCACATTAAATAAACACTGAAATTTTAAAAAGATCTTTTGACAACCTTACCTGCTGATATTATCAAGAGCAGGAAGCCAATTCTCAACTGAAGTTACATATCAATATTAAGATAAAAATGCAATTGTTTAAATGCTAGGTTTTTTTCCTTACAAATATTCCAAGTATTTTCTAAAATGTCAAAGAAGCCCAACTCTGACCCGTACTGTCTCTATCCATGCTACTTGAACTCTGTACTGTATGTGGCTGTTTTGCTTTTCATTTGATTTTATGCAGTGAGTGACTAATATATTTCATAAACCCTTGGGATTATCGTGATGTTCAATTTATCTTGCTAAGGTACCTTGGACTAATATTTACCTGCAGTATTAAAAACATGGTGCCTGTATAATTATATAAATCGGTTGCATTTTCTACACCCACCCACCCCAAAATGGATGAAGGTTCATTTTGGATTTCTTTTGTAATTTGACATTAAAATTTCAGGTACAAAAATAGATTTGGAAGCTTAGGTAAATCAGACTTTAATTTTATACAAAAACATTGTAAAATAACTTTCTTACTGCAGAATATTCTTCTCAGAAATAGATGGCAGAGTGATGGGAATATCTGACTAACCTGTTTAGAAACAGCAAAAATGTTACTTATAGCCCTGAATACACACAGCAAAGTAATTGGAAAATCTATCGAGAAATCAAAAGTCAAATGAATCTGAATCCCAGAAAGGAACCAGAAACCAGAAACCAAACAGCAAAGATAGAATCGGGTAGTGAATAGTAAATATGCCATTATTGTTCATACAAGAAATGGCTACTATTCTCTACAATTACTTATTTGGTGCTTATTAAGTTGATGTGGCTACAAAATCGTGCATTCAGACTGAAGTACTCTGAACAGAGCTATTTTGTAGGCATATCTCTATATCCTGCTATCGAAACCTGTGAATGCATTGGTGAATCTAAGGCAGAGGGGACTGGTTCTAGTGTGTCTTGTATTCGAGTTGGACTCAGCTGTTTCATAAAATGAATGGGATTGTTTAATCTGTCTTCTTCCTTTGGAGACCTGTCCTTAAATTATATTGATTTAGTATATTCAGAATAGCATATTCTGAATGGGATTCCTTAGTCAGCTATGAAGTTACTGGGCAGGCTTCTTACATCCAGCTATCTTAATCTATTTGTCCTTGATGCTGAAACTGGTTTAAGAAATTGTTGTTTGTATTTAGTTCCCTTCTATTACTTTAGCAAATCCTGGTCATGTGTTTTCTCTGGTAGGCAGTTATACAAGCCTTGAGTGGTGGATCCTCTTCCCTTTCCCATTTCTATCTGGAAATTTGTACCAGCGAAGCAAATACCAATTATTTCCCTTTGAGTGGGACTTTGACATTTAGTTCCCCGTCATACTTAGTGACTTTCTGCACAATATATCCATTGGTGGATTAATGGAAAATAATCAAGAAGCACAGTTGGATCACTGTCAGTTGAGTTTAAGAGGAAACTGTAAGTAGAATGGCCAATTTTGCTTGGTAAAGAAAAACATGAGAAAGGATGATTAGGTTATGAAAATTTCAGTGGTTCAAAACAATGAAAAAAAAATCTCTAGTGGTTCATTAAACCCTTCCTGAACTGCTATTGCCTTCCTTAACTGTTAGTACATTGATTGCTTTTCTGCCTTCCTATCTTACCTTTCCTGATATATAAGATATCCATTGACCTTCATCTTTTGCATGCTTTCCTAGTTGGGGCATCCTCCAACTTAGTGGACTTCAACTCTTAGAATTTTCCATTAATTCCTTGGTAATGAAAATTCTGTACATTTTTAATGAATTAATTCAATGCAGTGGCAAAATACTTCAAAAAAAATGTTGACCAATCAATAGGCCTATCTGAAGCACCTTCAATTCTCAGTGGGAAATATTGCATTTCCAGGTGAAAAGGTGATGTGGTTTACTTCAGTGAGACACGTAGCATCTTGCAGTAATTGGAAGAGGTGTATGTTCTATGTACATATGAATGTGCAGAAATCTTTTTCAATACTTGAAGCATCAGAAGAGGCTTCATGAATGTGCAGTGCAGGAATGGTGACAGAGAAGACATGTCTCTGGGTCCCACAAGATGGCGCTATTTAATCAACCAAACTAGAACACCCTGTTTGATGAGGCAGAGAGAACCAAGGATAGGCAGAGAGTCCAATAAATAATCAGCCTCTGACCTACTGTCCTAAGTTATTGGGACCTTGCATTGTATTTGGAAATCAACAAATAACCAGTGCTGCTTCCAAAGTAGAGATGTCACATAGACATTCCAAATTGCACCATAACTACATGTGCCATCACATTTTGGACTGACTGTGGTTTCCAAGTCATGTGAAAGGGTGACTTCCTGTAGAAAATATTAGGGTAATCTACAGTTGCACTGCCATCACTTCACCACTACACATATTAATAATAAAAGAACAAAAATTCAGTATTGGAGCATACTGAAAGAACAGGTCTATAGCTAATCATGAAATGTGGGAAAAGGAAAAAAAAATTTGTTGTGGAAATAAATAGGGATTTGAGCCCGTAACCTAACTCTAATCTTCCAAGTGTAAATATCCATGCACTGCTATAGAACTGCATGGTCAGCAAATGGGCTATTGTTCATATATTCTTTGCTAGTGTTATATAGGAAATAAGACATATAGCAAACATATTATACTTCAGATGTTTTGCCATGCTGTTTTGGATGGGCTGCAGTTGCAGCAAAATTGAAATATGAAACATTTGAATTATTCCAGGCTTTACACATAGAAGGCCAGATTGTGTAGGATTTAAAGCATCAGATTAAACACTGGGGAATTGTAAATTCTTTTCCCACGTTGGGCATGAACTGGATAATATTGGGCCAACCACTCTCTCAGTCCTAGGAAGGAAGCATTAGCAAATCACTTTGAAATCTTGCTAAGAAACCTGCAGGAACCTGTCTGGATAGTCATCAGAAGTCAACACTGACTCAAAGACACAAATAAAAGCTTTATATAGAAAAGAAACTGGAGGTATCTGGTAGGATAAGTCAGGCAATACTGATATACTCACTACATGCTCCCATCTTCCTCTGTACATCCTAATCTACCTGCTCATCATCCCAGTGACTTTAGCTTCCCTGCTCACCTGTTGCTGTAAATGTTTCTGATTTTAAAAATATCCCTTCCCCAATCTTCACAGCACTTTCTTTTTTCTACAAATCTCTAGCTACCAATATACTTGGCTTCAAGTATAACGTATACATGCCCTACTTTGGCTCACATGGCCCTCCCCAAATCTTTCTAGTACTTCCCTTTTTCTAACCTCCTTTTGGTTGTTGAGTGATGCTGAACATATCCCTGAATTTTACTATTCTACCCCAAATCACTTTTTGGTCAGAATCAAATTTCAAGTTGTGCCAAGCCATGAATTGTCCAACACTGGTTCTTCCATGCATAGAAAGCTTGACCTACAGAATGTTTTGCACAACCTAGTGTTCTATATCATATGATTTCTGATGTAAATCCAGGATATTCTGTTAAACTTTAGCAAAAATGTTAAAGGTTTGAAGATATTTTGGAGGAGGTGACATTGGCTGATGAAAACTGTCTGTCCCATGAGTTTAGTCCTGCTACACATTTTATGTCTGAATGTTGCTCAAATTGTAATGCTGTACAAACCAGATTGATGGAGATACATACTCCAGCTTTTCCGCCTTTGAATAGTTAGAATATTAAAAAGTAAAATAAAGTGCTTATAATCCATTGGCCATGAATATTCATATTGAATCTAACTGCAGACCTGCAAAGAAGGTGCTAATTCATATCTGGTTTCTATTAAGTGAAAACAGCATGCCTGTTTTCAGATTTGGCATTCATTGTCTGTAGTTAGCATTTTGACTTTTAAAGAAATCTCTTTAATTATTTTAACTTAGTTTTTAAACACACACACACACACACACACACACACACACGCATACACACACACATACACATACACTCTCTCCAAAGTGCTGCTAATTTGAACAGAAGTTTTAAATGCTGTGTAGCCTGTGTAGCGTAGGGGGCTAATGCCTCCTACTAAAGGCAGCAATTAACACCAGCTGCCTGTAATTTCTGTGAGTTCAATCCTAGCCAGGCTCAAGGTCGACTCAGCCTTCCATCCTTTCTAAGGTGGGTAAATTGAGGACCCAGTTTGTGGGGGCAATAAGCTGACTTTGTATAAATATGCAAAAGTATGAAGGCTATTGCTTAACACATTGTAAGCCACCCTGAGTCTCCAGAGAAGGGCGGCATATAAATCAAATTTTTAAAAAAATGGGTGTATGAAGAATTGGATATATAATAAATAGAACACAGAATCATAGGCCTGGAAGGGACCTTGGAGATCTTCTAGTAAACTCCCCTGCTCAAGTCAGGAGCCTTATATCATCCTAGTTCAATAGTTGTCTAAGTCCAATAGTTTTCCAGCACCAGTGGGTGCTCTATCCACTGATAGAGCACCCACAAGTCTGGGAGGCCAACTATTCCCTCAATAAATTGTTCCCACTGTTATAAAAATTGTCCTTTCTGCTAGGTTGGATCTCTCTTTAATATATTTTAACACCATTATTTCTGGTCTTGCCCTATGGTGCTTTGGATAATTAATCAATTCTCGCTTCTTTGTGACAGCCCCTTAAGTACCGGAAGACAATTATTATTCTTCCCAAACCCTTTCTTCAATAGGCTAGACATCTCTAGTTCCCTCAACTGTTCATATGATTTAGGCTGTAGCCCAGGGATGTCAAACTCAAGGCCTACAGGCCGGATCTGGCCTGTAGGATGGTTAGATCTGGCCTGCAGGGCCACCCTGGAAACAGCGAAGGGCCGGCCTGGGGTGCCTCTGCAAATGAAAACAGAGCTTGGAAGAGCTCTGTTTCGACCGCAACGGCCTCTTGCAACCCTCTACCAGCAAAAAAGGAGCTTGGTGAGGCTGCTCACAGCCTGCCTGGCTCTGTTTTCAGCCATGAAAGCCTCCTGCAGCCATCTGCCAGTGAAAATGGAGCCCAGGAAGCTCCATTCCCAAGCTCCATTTTCAAAGGGCTGCAGGAGGCCGTTGCAGGTGAAAGCGGAGCTTCGATGAATGATGTTGAACTGGCCATGCCCTCCCTGGCTCCCCTGAGGTCAAAGACAACCCTGATGTGGCCCTCAATGAAATCGAGTTTGACACCCCTGCTCTAGCCCCTTTATCATCTTCTCTGCAGTAGATACTCTAAAGTCCAATGGTGAACATGATGAACATGTCAAACTCCTATTAAATTCAAAACTCACAATCTAAACAAAGATAACAAGGAAGATGAAGAGGATGGACAAGGGCAAAGTCTAATTCTACTACTTTGATGTCAGAATCACTCATACTGTGATTCTGATATCAAAGCAGTACTTTGATTCTCCAGGAATACTGTGATTCTCCATCAATTGCCAACACTTCTTCATACCTACAAATCTGTTCTGGAGTATTTGGTGACCCATCAGATTATTGCTGGAAATGAAGGAAAAGGAGATTTCCAGAAGGGCAAATTCTATTGTAGAAGTGGAAATGCAACATTAGATACAGATCACAGAGCCTTCTGTATTACCATAATTTTATTTTAATACAGTTTATTTTATTGAGGTAGACATTATACCCAAACAGTGAAATTCAATTGGAAGAAATTAAGCATGAAACAAAAATGTAGTTCAATAAATAAAACAAGGTTAATTTAATTGTGCAATAAAACAATCTTCAGTACAAAAGGTACTCCATTTAAACTATTTTAAATTAGTATCTTCGATACCATTTATAGAACTGTAAATATGCTATCAGTTTTGTTCTAAATCAATGATAACAACATTGATTAATAGATTTTATGTTCTGAAGCAGTTTAATTTATGGAGGCCACTTTAAAACTCAGAATGTTTGATACTTTAAGAGTTTTGGTTACATTCTCTTTTATTACCTTTGTTTGTACATTACTGCTAATATTTATAGTCTACACAATTTCTCTATAATATATAAGAATAAGTGCTCTTGAGATTATAAATATCACAAGAATCTCCTTCACACCTGGTTGTGCTTATTCTTCAATCATTTTCAGGGCTGTAATTTCTTTGCTTAAGACAGCTTCCTTAGATGAAGACAGTATATTGAATAATTGTCTTCTTTCCAAATTGCATTTGCAGAGATGAAAGCAAAACTGCAGTGTTACAATCCTTTATTAACCTCCAAAAGTAAACACAAACTGGAAGATACATCTTGGCAGAAATTTGGCATAATGGCAGGACCAAGTGATCCCTGGAATTATTTTTTCAAAATTTAAGAAACTTAGAAAGTTTCTTAAACTTTGTATTTTATATATTGAATCAGAAATACATTTGTTTCACAAGTCTGAATTCACCTTTAGGAAGTAGAGTCTATAGTCAAATTCTTAGTATAATGCTTATTCAGTGATTTGATTCAAACATCATTTCTAAAACATGTTTTATTTAATCATAGATTATGGACTAAACTGACTGGATTCACAGAAAACACTAAACTGAAACAAAATGAAACCAAACCAAACCAAACCAGAATTATTAGAATGATAGATAACTACACACACACACACACACACACACACACACACACACACACACACACACACACACACAGAGAGAGAGAGAGAGAGAGAGAGAGAGAGAGAGAGAGAGAGAGAGAGAGAGAGAGAGAGATTAATCAATTATAGGAGAGCAAATGAGATCCAAAATGTGGAACAGTTGCCAGATTATTAATGCTATTATTCTTGGTTTCCAGTTTGCAGTCTAGTCCAATTTGCATATAGCACTGATATCAAAGTGCAAAGAGATATGAAAGAATTTTGGGGGAAATGGCTCTAAAAAGTAAAATTATTAGCTATAGCACAGTGGTCCCCAACTTTTATGGCTTGGAGGCCCAGTATGGGGAGAGAGGGGAACTGGCCCATACAAACCATGGGCGGGTGCAAGCATGTACACACATTGGCCTGCCACTTGTATGAGTTGAGCTTGGTATGCACATGCCAGCCAGCCACTCATGCTGCCCACTTCCAAATTGGCTGCAACAAATATTATGTTTCAGAGGTTTGGGGCATCTGATGTAAGTTTCCAAGAAGTTCCCATTGGAATGCAGCATTTCATTATCTAATTGTATATTGTATAGCAGAAAGGTAGCTAAAAGTGTTAAAAATTAGAGGTTTGGAATTTATTAAATACAAAAAATCTTCAGGACATCTGGCCTATGAAGCTAAGCCCAAGATTGACATAAAATAATTCAATCAGAGTTTAGTTCTTATTTGCTTACGTGTAGCAGACAGAATCTTGCCAGACTAAATCCTTACTATCTCCAACCTATGATTATACACTGGGAGATTCTAAGGAATAGATATTTTGGTCTCTTCCTCTGTCTTCTAACATCTCTGGACTGTGCTGCTTCTTGTCTCCTTCCTCTTTTTGGAATATGTTCCCTCTTTCCTGGGAAACAGTCATTCACTGCTGAATGAACTGTTTTTAGTTCACCACTCCAGCTCTCCCTCTGTGTGCACCATCTCTCATAAAACCTCATATTTAGTGGGGATTACAAAATAATCATTGCTAAAACAAACTAAAATTCTGGTTGAAATGAATGTAACTTAGACTGCCTTTGACAAAGTGTTTCAGAACACAGCTCTGTTCTGTTTTACATATCTCTTGTCACCTATGTGATATTTGGTTCTCTTCTTTATGAGTAGATTCATTTTACAGCTTGGCTATGCAATGATGCTTAAAATCTTGTCATGTGAGGGATCTGAAGAATCACAATCTGTAGCCACCTTTTCATAATACCACATTTTGCTTTGCTAACTAAAAGCATAAGCATGGTATGCTCTTATATATAGTAGGGTGAGTAAAGTGCCATACAGTAAGGGTCTTTTTTATTGCCTCCAAAGCCTTCTTTGGCAATAGTAATTGAACATTGGCTTGGTTTCTTGACATTTAAGCTGGAAAATGCATACAACAGATAATGCAAGGTGTAAAATATTTTTAACAGGTAATGCAGAGTTAAAATACTTGTTTGAGAGAAAAGGACATAAAATTATTAATCTCAATCCTTCCCCCAACAATTATATTTCATCAACATTTGAGCTGCTGTAGCTTTGGTCTCTAAAATATTACACATCTCGGCTACAACAAAATTACAACATAAGTCAATAAAAATGACTTATGATTTGGTAGAACTTTTCTCCTTTTACAAAAACAACCATTAGAGAAGAGAAGAGGAGAAGAGAAGAGAAGAAAGAAAACAGAAGAGAAGAGAATTCTTTATTATTCAAGTGTGATTGGACACACAAGGAATTTGTCTTGGTGCATATGCTCTCAGTGTACATAAAAGAAAAGATACGTTCTTCAAGAATCATAAAATACAACACTTAATGATAGTCATAGGGTACAAATAAGCAATCAAATCATATTAGGAAACAATCAGTATATATCATAATGATACCAGCAACAAGGTTACAATCATACAGTCATAATAATTATATAATTATTAATTATAAGATATATTTACAACCAATTTGATTTTAAGAGCTTAATGTGGTATGCATACTGTCAGATAAGTTAAAGTAAAACAGATAGCGATGGACTAACACAATGATTTTACATGGCTGAGAAAGACTGTAAGCTTGTGCCACAGGTTTAAGTTGCTGTTGTGTGATTAACATAATCCCCAAATAAATTGGAGAGGAAAAAAAAGAGAAATCTACTGCAGATTATATTTAACAATGAATATGTCCAAATATGATGTCTGTGATTTAATTGGTTGGCAGATATATAAAAATGCATATTTTGAACAGAAAGCCCTGGTGGGAGAAGAGAAAAGGAGAGAGGGATCTTTTTTCTGGATCTACAATAAATGGCTTTAAAAATAGAGAACAGTTTTTTCAGTTTTAAAAGCATTAAACAAATGTTCACTGTATTGTTGAACTTTTTGCTACATTTTTAGTATTTGCTTTTTCTTCAGAACTCTTAAAATGTCACTTCCAGTATATTCTTTATTTTTGAACAATAAATATATAATAATCTATGTGCTGGCAGAAAGAGATTAGTTTTTTCCCCCCAGAAAAATCAGTTAAATCCTATGTGAATATTGATATCGTGCTTTTACAGCTAGCAATAAAAATGCATTGATTGACTGGGGACTTTGAGTGACCGATTAGGGCTTAGGTTTTTTTTTTTTGAAAAATATAGAGAACAAATCAAACAATAAACCTTTTACATAATTATGATAAAAACTATCATTATCAAATACTGCTGGTACTTTATTTCAGTTTATAATCGAAGGATTATCGGCGTATACATTTTAACTAAGTCTCTTGCTTTCTCATGTATTTAAACAAATGCTCATAAAACTGATCATTAACTGCAGTACTATAGTTCCAATAATTCTTATAAAATTCACAATTATATATAGCTAATAAATAAAGGCAGAGTGCCTACTCCCAAAATGATAATTCGTCCTCACCCCTACCAAACATACACATGTTTCTTCCAGGTTTCAAACTGGCAATCTTATCTCTGTCAAGTGTTAATTCTAATCACGTGCTACTTTCTTGGTGTTACTAAGAGATGATATAGAACCTATTAAAGTTCCATTGGAAAGGATTTTTAAAATCATTGTTGTACCTGCATATTTCTGCAATTTTATGCTTTCGCTCTATAAATATAAATTTAATTTAACTTGCTCTGTCTATCATAGGTATGTATGTATATTACACAAGTATCATTTCCCCCAAAATAAGACATCCCCTGATAATAAGCCCAATTGGGCTTTTGAGTGCATGGCAATAAGGCCAAGTGCTTATTTAAGGGTTCAAAAAATATAATTCAGGGTCTTATTTTTGGGGAAACATGGTATATATGTCCAGGAAAACCTGTCTACCAAAAGAAAAGCAATTAGTCTTCCTTTTTACAAAAAAGTGAAAGGGCCCTGCAGCAGAGAAATGGTTCAATAGGAAGGTGCAGTGGTCTGCAATTTGGACAGAATAAATTGCCAGCTGCTGTCCAAGTGTCTCAGTCTGGATTTTCTTAAACCAGTTTAGAGTCAAGCCAGAATGAGTGAAGGGCAGGAGAAGATTAAATGGTTAATGCTATACCTTGAATATAGAAAAGCAGGATAGTGAGAAAGTTCTGCCAAGATCTCCGAGATAGATTTGGCCTTATGGCCAGACTTTGTATCTCATGCAGCAGCATTTCCACCTTGATGTTTAATGATATTAACAGCTGATGCTAAGCTGAACAGAAAATTTGACTTCCATTGTTAATTTTTCCCTTCTCCTCCCAAATCAGGTTGACAAAGACATTCTCGATTCTAAATTCCCTTTTGAAGTTAGTAACAATGCTTTCTCTAGCACTGCTAGCAAATGGGAAGCTGTCATTCCTTTGTCCAGTTTATCTAACCATGGAAGATCAGAGACTAGCTTATAATAGATCATCTTCAAGAGGCCCCTTTAGAAGACAGCTAATATTTGCCTCCCTTAAACAGGAGGAGAGGGTTAGATTCTGTTCTATCAGAAAAGAAAAATTATAATGTAACCAAGGGATTTCTTATGTAGTCCTGGCTAGAGATTACAAATTGCATCAGACAAGAGTAGAAGGACAAGTAGTGAAATGAACCATTCTAGTGAGTTTTCAATGAGGTCAGAAAGGTTGAGGCAGCTTGTTGAGAAATCAGTCTTAGCAAGTTAAATCAATGTATTGTTGGGAAGAAGAGTGGAAGGGGAGAGAAATGTAAATCCAAACATACTTGCAATACTTATGAAGTGGACACTGGAATAAAAGCAATCTGGTTCTGATTAGATCCAAAATTAGTTACACCTGCAGTTATACTTCAACTTCAGAATGAGATGGATTGATATCCCACCCTCCATCTCATCCTTCTAGTGTTTTTACATCAATTAAAGTGTTTAAAGTTATATTTTATAAGAAATTCAAAAAATAACAGCCATTATAAAGAAGAAAATCGACAAATATTTAACATATATACTGATACTAGGTGCTTATTTTGTTGTACTGCTCTGTTTATGTCAGGGATCTTATATCTTGATGAATGCTGTAAGTTAACTAGTCCATTAGTCTGAGGGCTGCATTTCTAAAACCTTTTTATATCTTAATACAAAAGTTACTAATAGGAGATTAATAATGGAAGAGGAGGGGTCACGGTAAACTATTAGGTGTGTCATTTATTAAATTAACCTTTCTCTCTACCAATTTAGAAATCCAGATGGGAACTAGATGGGAATCTGCCCATCAACTTAAATTTTGACATATTTTTAGTCAAAAGCATTATATTTCAATGTACTAGTGAACATACCAGAAGAAGTTGGGTTGATTTTTCAAAGTGGAAAAAAAATATTTAGAACTTCCACTATGCTGATTACATTATTTTGGTAGCTGAAAACAAAAAGCATTTGCAAGCTCTAATTAAAGAAACAAAACAAGGGGCACAGTAAAAAAAAATAGGCCTAAAATTAATATAAAGAAGCCAATGACACCAGGTATAGTAACTAACAGAGCTGACAACAAAGCTACAGAATTGAAGCAGTAGATAGCTTCTGTCCTTTAGTATAACCATCAACAGTATAAAGACACTAGTCAACACTACAAACTAATATTTGTAAAATAGATATTGGAAAAGGATATTGGAAAAGTTATTCAAATGCTTTGTTGCATTTATATTTTTCAAAGATCTGAGTAATGGTCTTCTTTGAGACTCTACAGTGGCAAAAATTTAGAGGTTGAAGAACTAGTATTAAAAATTATGATGATATGTCATATATGATGATATATAATTAATCAAATGGCAACAGCTACTTTATTTAAGCAAATATAAGATTAGACAAATTATGAAACACAATTGAATTTTACTCTGCTTTTATCACTTCTTTGATTTTTATTTCTGTTTTTCATAACCAATTTAAAGGATGGGAATGATGCCCTTTATTTCTTTTGTAATTTTTTTAATAGACCAAAATATCAGGACCTTTTCTGTATGCTGATACCCACAGGAAGACTTTTATTTGTTCTTTCTGAAAAAAATAACTGGTTCATCTGGAGTGGTATTAAGGGAAAGCTCAAAGAAAGAAAAAATTAATTACATTCCTGAGAAGAAGCACATTTTTTCTAAGTACAGTTACATATACTGTATACTACATTTTGCAATGTCCATTGACAATAAAAGAGGCATCATAAGTAGGCAGAATTGCAGTGATCTGTGCATTTGAGAACATGAAGCTCTCTTAATCATGTGGTACATGCCACTTAAGGGCTCCCTAGTGTTATGGGGCCATAACAGCAGAGTTGTTAAGTTGCCATGTACTGATGCTAAAGAAGTAAGCCCAGCAAAAGATGACAATTATGGATATATGTTGTCCTTTCAAGACTAAGAAAATATAACCGCTCTTATGGACCATTGATGAATGGAAAACCAGTTATAAGTTTTGTGTGTGTGTGTGTGGGAGAAAGAGGGGTGGAGTGGGAAAGAGAGATATCTAGTCTTTCTTCACACTCTACTTTGTGGAACAAATGGAACCAGACTAAATTAATTAAATTATTAGTTGGCAAAAGCAAGGACATTTATTATTGTTGTCATCCTAAATTTGACATTCCTGACTTAAATGGTAATAATTGTTTCAAAATCTATATTTGTAGAAAGAAATCAACATCTTATGTAGATTTCTGTCCTATTTCTTCCCACTCACAATTTGTGTGGGAAATTGTGGCAAGAAATATTTTGAGATGCATAAATGGGTTCTTTGAACTTCTATATTTCATTAAACTCCTTTGAGAAATCTGTCAAAAACAATCAGTTGCAGTTTTGTTCAGTTTTATTTTTAATTTTCATTTTGTAAGTTTATTTTAGTTCTTATCTGCATTAATTTCCTGATTAGAGAGAAAGAAAGGGAGGATTCTACATGGAAATTAATGTACGTTTCTAAATGAGATTTGCCTTTAACATATTTTTGCCTATGGTATTCTAGTTAATATAGAAAGTCCTGAAATGAGATATTTTTGTATAACATACAGTTGTTATTGTGTAACGTAAGTTTTCCTGTATCATGTATGGAATTGGTTTCTTGGTTTCTCTACCAAAACCTTATTCTAAAATTTTGACTTTTGATAAGCTGCTATGAAACTATTCAATAAAGTGACTTAGAAGTATGAAAAATGAGAAAATAAAATATTACTAACATTTAGCACAGTAATTACAATTGCCAACAGACTTGGTTACATTAAAGGATGCTTCCCCTCCCTCCTTTTCTATGCTTCAAGTTAGTATTTGGCCAGTAACTGCGGAAGCGATTTTTAATTATGAAAGTCAATTAATGTTTTCATTTCAGCTACAGCAGGTGTACAAACAGCTTAATGTCAGGTTTTTTTAATCAACTCCATGGTGCTGCATACAGAGGGAGCAGAAACTCAAAACTCATTGAAACAAATTGACACAGGTTCTATTTATTTAGTGAAGCTCAGTTCTTTATATTGGACTCAATACCAAGAACTGTTGTTTTGGTTTGTTTATAAATATAAGGAGGATCCCTGCATTTTAATTTTAGTAACTTCTGTACTTATATTTCAACTTTACTAGCACTTGATGCAGTTTATCTAAACTAAAGCATTTTGCATTTTCCAGATTTTCTTTCTACTAGTTTTCTTTGTCTATTTTTTTCCTGACCTAGCAGGATGTTGGAAAGAGATAATGTAAATGTCTGTCGGCAAAATAACTCTTTCTAAACCAAACTGGGCTAGGTTTAGTATGGGGAAGAAAATGGCAAAAGGAAGATTAACTTAATAAATGTTCCACATTGAATTGAAGGCTTTGGAAAAAATAAATCTCTTTCCCCAGTCCCCCAGTACAACCCTGTTGTTACTTGGGGACAAACTGTAGTTAGTAGCTCAGAAGTTTGTTTGATGACTACTTGCTTCTAAGCCCCCTCCTTCTCATCGTAGGCACAAAGCCTGGCTAGTCTTAATATGTTAGAAAAATTCCAGAAACCGTGCTCTGTATTCTTTCTATTGCTTGTTAGATAATGAAGGAGTGATTTCAGTTTATAACTAATTTGAAAATGGCCTGAAAAAGCTTAGAAAAACTCATTGCTACCAGCACGTACTGGATTAAATTCTTTATGAACACACATGAAGTAGAATGATAGATTTTGTGAATCTCACATATTTAAACTAATAACGGCAAATAAACTTGATTCATTATGTGCCACAAAGCTAATGTCTTAGTGACCATATAGACAGAGTTTCTGTAGAACAAATATTTGAATGCATTATATAAATAAAACCATACAAATTGTTAACATTTATTTTAGAAGTAGCACTACTGCCACAATGTAATATTATGGTGGAACTCGGCATAAATTTATATTTAGATACAAACCAAAAATTTTTCTCACACAATATTAGAACTTGGGTTTTTTTCTCCCTATTTTGCTACTGGGTCTGGAAGGTGAGGGTGGAATGGGAGATTCACGACTGATAAAAGTATGGGGTTCCTTATAAAATATGCTGCTAAATTATGGATTTGCTAATATCTATTTAAATGATGACTGCTAACTCATTTTTAATATAAATTTTATTAAAACATTTAAGAAAAAGATAAAAATGAACAAAAACTAATACAGAATAAAGTAGAAAGAGAGAAAAATACAAAAGTGCAAAAAAAAGTTAAAAAGAAATAGAAATAAAAAGCTTCCAATTTCCTTTTCAGCAAATACAAGTATGATTTACGAAGTTACCTCTTATTCTATGATTATAAGAAGCTCTCTTTTTGCTGTTATTTATTTATTTTTCTGATTACCAAAATGATGGCTAATAATTCTGATGATTTTGCAAATGACTTGATGAATTCATGAATGATAAGACCATCAGCAGCTTTGACTCTTGATGACTATATTTAGCTTCCTTAGACAGACAGAAATACCAGTTACTAAAAAAAATGAAAGACAATTCCCATGCCCTGCCTATAGTTTCTAAGAAGGAGCTGCCAGGTTGTAGGATAGATAGGCAGATGCAACTAGGCTTGACTAATATTCTTAGTACTTTCTGCATTTAGACACATTATACCAGAGGTGGGATTCCTTTCCTACCAGTTCGCAAATGTGAGTGCATGTGCCACTTCTGTGCATGTACACGGACTTCTGTGCATGTGCAGTAGTTGCGCATTACGTATGGGTTGATGGGCAGAGCCTCCCGCAGTCGCTGCTACCAGTTCGTGCAATTTGGAGACAACTGGCTGAATTCCACCACTGCATTATACTAGTATTTCCGATGTTTGGAGCAATTCTGCGAATCTCATTTATTTCCATTTAGAAGTGAATCCCACTGAAATGAATAAGAATTATTCTCAGATATGTTTAAGAGTGCAGCCCAAATATTCCCTGGCATATTCTGTTTATCATACTACATGGGCGAGTAGATGCTGAAATCAGTGCCAGTAGCAATAGCATTAAAAACTAAAATTTGGGCTTAACCGAACCAATCATAGGCTAACTAGTTTTAGGCTGTATTGTTAAGGATCACGAGAACAACTTCTAATTAGCTAAGGAACAAGCCAGTGGTGAAATCCAGCAGCTTCTGACAGGTTCTGGAGAACCGGTAGTCGAAATTTTGAGTAGTTTGGAGAATTGGTAAATACCACCTCTGGCTGACCCCAGAGTGAGGTGGGAATGGAGATTTTGCAATATCCTCCCCCTGGAATGGGGAGAGAATGGGGATTTTGCATTTCCCCTAGAGTGGGATGGGAATGGAGATTTTGCAGTATCCTTCTCCTGCGACGCCTACCAAGCCATACCCATCAAGCCACACCACACTACATCCACCAATCCACACCCACAGAACTGGTAGTAAAAAAATTGGATTTCACCAGTGGAACAAAAAACTAACTTTGGAATCAAACTCATATTTTTGGGTACTGCCCCTTATTACCTGCCATTATTTAAAATTATGTGAGAGAGTCCCAGCTGCTGGGTCCAACATCCAGCATTAACTGTTTTCATTCTGTTGCTAACTCTGGAAAAATGAAATTCATCATTATATCTAACTTAAGTAAAACTATACATTCTATAACTCTTTTTTTGAAACTTAGAACACCTATTGTCCAATTTCTCTGGAAACATTTTGGAATCAGAATGTTGTTGCTGAATCATTCTACTTTAAAGACTTTAAAGTAAATCCCAAAATGTTTATAAAGATGCTGTTTAGTGGCAACCCGAAAAAGAATAATATTGCATTAACATCTCTACTGTTGTCAGCAATTTTGTGAGTAAAGCTTTACCACACAGAACAGAAGTTGTTATGTATCCCCTACATTATCATACCTGAGATATTAAGCTGTTTCTTTTGTTTGCTATCAGGCTTGAACTGAGGACTCCTAATACGATGTTGCTGTATCAGCTAAAACAATATTTTTCTTTGAGAGCCTGTTTTGCTGAGTTACTTTAAAACAAATAATAAATGAAAGTTACTAGTAGAAAAATGAAGTAGAGGATGAATCTGATGAGGTGTAATAGAGATAAAACTCAAAGTAAATTAAATAGATATTTCATACTCATTCTTTTCATTTTCTGAAGCTTAAATCTCTCATTTCCTTGCTTGAAATTCTGAAGACAATGATATTTTAGTGTAATTCCAAACTTTCTTGCTCAATCAATATATAGTCTATCTTGATGACTCAATTGATATTGAGTCATATCAATATTGGATTATTGGGGGCATGTACAAAATTTATGTTTATAATTTTGATGCAGAATAATGACTAAAATTTTGTTAGAACTCTTACCCTGGCAAAATATGAAAATTACAATAATATATGCAAAAACTGAAGAACATCTCTGCTTTAATTTGCCACTTGTATCACTTAGGGCTCCTAGAATCCCAATTTCTATACCCTTTTATTTTGTAATGTGACATCTTCTTGTTCTTAACTACAGTATTCTTAGTAGTGGCATCTGCCTATGACATTTGATTCCTTTGAAAATGAGTTGTGATGCCTAGAACTGATGGAAATATACATGCTAGTTCACTTGCCATCCCATCACTAAAGTGAAAAACAAAAGCAATGAATTAGTTTAAAAGAGATGAAAAAAATATCACAACTTTATTGGTGGAACAATAGAAAAAAGGTGCATAGGTGGCCTAGGTTTTGGGTTAGGTCTTTGCAGAATTCAGCCTTATTCTCCAAAGATGCAGTCTACGAGTGCTCTCAAAGGAATTGAGGTGTTTAACTAACTAACCTAATAAAATAAAGTACCTTCTGGCCATTGGCCCAAAGTAGGTCATGACCCCCAACCTACAGATCATCTATTCTCCAGGAACAGGGTGATGCCTGATTTCCATCAGGTAATCAGTCTTAATTAAGTCTGAGATGAACTATTGTCACTTTCCAATAGTAATTATTTAATAATTACAATCCAGTTAAGCAAGTAGTGTTTTCCCACATCGCTTAACTCAATACAATATTGAAATAATGAAACACAATTTCAGATTAGGTTCAATCAGCTAGAAGAAAATGTCTACTTGGGAACACTATCAGTGTGTATCCATGCTACTAGGACTGAAGGAAGAGTACATACAAAAGTTTTGGGTACACCCACTCTTCTCAATAGATGGAAAGCCTGTGCTGGCCTTGAGATAGACTCCAAAAAGTTCAATATAGAACCAGTTTTAATTACTCAACAGGCATTCACACAGACTTCTATTTTCTGAGTGTTTTGGAAGCAAACTTGTATGTGATCAGCAAGCTTCATGGAGAAACTGAAACCTTTGACACGAGTGGATACTAAGAATAGAGCTCTACGCTTCAGAGTTTCTATTATTTTGATTCATGAGCACTAGTCATATTTTCCTCTTTTTTTGAGCCTCTGGAGAATATAACAAATATATGAAGTGGAAACCCATCCCCCCTAAAAGTTCCTTTAAAGCGCTATATAATTTTATGTGGACTACATTTAGAAAAATAATTCAGGAGAAAGCAGAGCTGAAAAAAGGAGAAATTGGCAACAGAATATAGTTAGATCTTACACATCAGGTCTGATTTCCCATTGATCACACTATTGTCAATATTGGACTATTCAGTTTGGAGGCATCAAAGAACTTGTGCTGTTCTAGGTGATTTTATTTCTAGTTGACATGAATAGATCCAATATACAGACATCTAGTACTAGACATTAAATACTATACTACTATTATATTACTATACAATAAATACAATACCTATTGATTGATTACCATCCTTACTTGAAATACTGCAAAGCATAGACTAAACTCTACATTATTCTATAAATTTTATTTTAAAAGAAGACAAAAGATGGATAGTTGAAGCTATATTCTTCATTTGGAAAAGTACTTACCTACCAATTTATTATCTGGGAAAATAATGGCTGTTTTGAAAACAGTCTTTACTATAGGCATTTCTTGCTCCTTACAGCAGCTGTTTTAGCAACTATATTTTCTGATGGATTTGCAGCAATTAATCACTTTCCAAAATCTATCATGAGAGTTGTCTTTTCTTATTGAAGCAAACTGTTATGGTGAGTTACAGTGCGATCCTCTATTTAATTGTCATGATGAACCAATGACAAAAAATTTGTTATCATAATGAAAGCCCTATCCTTTTCTGCTTCTGTCCCAACATGGGGCATAAGGAAATCAACTGGGATGTGTTGTGAATTAAAACTCATGGTTCATCAATTCAATGCACCCAAACCTCCTGTTAGTTTCCTAATACCCTTATATTTGGTAACTTTGTACAGTAAAGCTTACTGCAAGGAAAATGGAAGCAGCAGCAGATGTGAATCCTAATTAATTTAAAAATGTAACCAGTTCTCAGGTCATGATTTTTGATATGGGAATAGTGATATTCCCTATTCCCTAATAACACCCATGTTGAAGGCTTCTTCAACATGGGTGTTATTCTTATATGTGAATGTCGTAAGTAAGAATTTCCAGTTCATGTAGGTTGGGGAAAATCTGTCCAAGAGGTCTTATTTTTGAAATAAAGATTATTAGAAGGCGAGAAATCAACAGATTCATTTATATCAGTAGTAGCTATTAGATCAGGGACACTGTGGCCTTTTCTTCCCTGTCAGTCAACTAATTCTAATATATAACCATGAATGAGCAGTAAGAAGAAGAGAAGTTAATGAAAAAGAAAGCACAGCTGTTTTGTGGTCCAGCACAGTGTGTTGCTGCCTGTTGGAAGTGGCTTTCCCATTAATATTAAAACACAATAGTGTTTTGATGCTTACAAGATTTGCTGTTCCCCCTCCTTTATGAGTTAGACTTTCCCCCCAAAATAACTGCTATATTACAAGATATTATGATTTTGTGGCTTATGCCAATGTATAAGCATCAGCAAAAGAGATTCACTTCAGTGGGGTAACCCAAGTTTTATAGGAATACAGATCGCAATCGTCCTTAAACTTATATACCACTTCACAGTGCTTTATAACACTCTCCTAGTGGTTTACACTAGGATATTACAATATAATATTGCCCCCAGCAATCTGGGTCTTCATTTTACTGACCTCAGAAGGATGGAAGGCTGAATCAACCTTGAGAGAGATCAAATTCCTGGCAATGGGCAGAGTTAGCCTGCAATACTGCATTCCAACCACTATGCCATCATAACTCCAGGTTCATTTGAGATGTTTCTGAGCAGAATTCAGGAAGTGATCTCAAAAACTGAGAAATTATCTGCCTGTTAGTATGATTAGAAGTAGACAGCATGGTCCCCTTCAGATGTTTTGGACTTCAGTTCCCATAAACCTTACTATTGGCTGTTGGGACTGATAATCCAAAACATAAGAAATATAAAATTGTCTTATCCTGTTGTAGGTAATGCAAAGCTAGATAGGTCAGTAACTTGTTATCAAATAAGGTAACTTTCAATAATGTTCCAATAGTAAATGAGAAATTCCAAACAGAAGTAATATAAATATAGAAGAAATGATTATTTTATTATTTTAAGTGGCCATAAAATATAATTCTTCTATATTTGATTTAGCTGCAGTGCATAACAATATTAAAATAGTAGATATTTGAGTTTGATTACCAATAGGGATGCAGGGCAAGTACATTGGATCCAGATACTGACGTTCTCATTCTGGTTACTGCTGATTAATTAAACATTTTAGATGAATTTGATTTTCTGGGAATTGGGTTCACATAATAAACTGAGCAATGGCTTGCTTAATTATGATTTATGAAACAAATGATGATTGAATAAAAAAGAAGCATTTGTAAACATCAGCCATGATTTATAAATCACAGAGATTCAACTAAGTCAAAACCAAACCATTTTGGCTTTGCATACTGTACAAACCATATGGCTTTTTCAGTTTCGCATACTGCTTCTTAACACACTTGTTAATGTTTTCCAACGAGAAACAATTTGGTTCTGTATGTATTTTATAGCTCTTCATTTTGAAAGCATTGAAAGCATTTAAATATGTGCTTAGTCTTTTCATTTCAACTCTGGCTCACCTTTAACCAATAAACTTGTGCCTGTCTCAAGTTTGATATCTTACTGGGTTTTCACTTGAGGCGCCTTTGCATATGAGTGCCAAGAATTTTGTGTCCCTTTAAAGCAGTAAGTGACTAGTCAGGATTAAGAGAATGACCTGTGTTTATTGTATTAGCCCTCTTCTCCCCTCCTCAAAAGTGACAGGAACCTATTTACAATTGATTTACAGCAGTGCACCATCTGTGAACTGAGCCAATTCATCTTGCCAGAATAAAAATATTCAGAAGCTGACAATGAATGAATAACCATGGCAAGCTTTTTATTCCCAGAGACTGTTTGAAAGCAAATGATCATTATAAAAGTACCAGAAAAATCATGGAAACAAGCAAAAGAAACTAATTGAAATGATTTACCACTTTTTTCAAGGTTTCTACACACCAACTACTGTTATTTAACTTGATAGAAAATAGATCATTCTCTAACTTTATTTTAAGGATTAGAATTCCCATATTTAGGTTGTGGGACCTGCCCTTTCTTTAGTTAAGTGCAAGGCCAATAATATTCCTTTCTGACTTATGTAGTCATCTCACCAGAACTCTGCAGTCTTTTCCCTCTTCTTTATATTTGAATTCTATTTAAAACATGAAACTCACAAAGGAACTATTCCTATGACACTTTCTCAGATTGTGGGCAGATAGGGAGAATGATAGCGTAACCAAGTCAAAACTAGGACACAGATATTCCAAAATACTTTAACTTTGGAAACTTCTGTGCCTAGATTTGAGACAACTCAAGATACCGTTCTAATTTCCCTTTTGTATTGAATTGTCTGCATTTCCCTTACTTTAGATGGGAAAGAGGTTTATTACTGTTGCCTGATAGTTACCACTGCTGTAGTGCAGGGACTGAGCCAATTTAAACCAAATCCCCAAATTTGCTACTACTAAGTTATAAAGTTTGAGTACTAGATTCCCATATGATATAGAGTTGTGAGCTTCTCTGGAACAGTCAGTAGCTCATTTTCTGTTAAGGCAGAAGTTGGCTACATTTCCACTTCTCTAGCAACCATTTGGTGCTACTGGAGGCCACTTAGGTTAAGCATGTCTGAAATATTTACCCCATTTTTGTTTGTAGAAAACCAAGAGTATTGGTGAAGGATGAAAGGATGAAACGGTATCTTTATCGTCCCTGTGCTCCCTAAAAATCTTGTCCCACTGTCAAGTTAGGTCTATTTTCTTCATTTTGGGATGGGTGGTAAATGGCAAAGGCAGCCTTCACTCCTGCCAGGTACATGGATAAGTCTATGGTATTTTCTAGGTCAAAAGGGTTTGCCAACTTCCTAGAGTTACCCAGCTGGAATAGATACCCAGCTGGACTAGAACCCACAGTCTGGTACATAACTCTCAGAGGCTTTCATGCCACAAAATAGGAACCTTAAATTCTGGAAAAGTAAATTTTGCTTCTTATGCCCCAATGTGAAGAATAGTGCCAAAATAGCCAAAAGGTTGATCTCTCCCATTTATGTGACATAGTACATCCTAAAGTCCCCAGGCAGAGAGAAATAATAGCTAAGATGTTGCCACCCCTATCAAAAGGAATACAATACATTTTCTCAGAACTGTGACTATCAACAAGGCATTAATAAGGCATTAATGAAAGATGAGATTAAATTAATTAGAATCCCCATAGATGATTGTACACGCATTTATTTAATCAAGAATATTTATTAACAAACATGACTATAGAATTACAGTCATGGAAATCAAAAGAGTGACATTGTTATAGCATCCTGGGGTAGTATTAATATCTTACTTGTTGTATTTTATATAACTATCAAAGCCCTACCACAGCATTTCTCAATTCCAGCAGCTTTAAGGTGTGTGGACTTCAGGTGAATGGGGAAGTCTGAGAGTAGAAGTTCACATATCCTAAAATTGGTGAGATTGAGAAACACTGCTTTATAGGAAAAAGGCGTCAGAAATAAAAGACTTCCTTAATGAAAATATGTAATATGGAATCAGTGAGCATAGTTTTCTCATTAATATAAGGCTGAGAATCTACAATTAATGATGTGGCTTCCCTTTGCCAAAATGCAGTCAACATCAAGAAGAAAATTTATTTTTATTTCTGTGACACGAGAATGGAATGCAACACAAGCAGAACAGTAGAGATTTTGCACGGTGGAATAAATAATAATATAGGTACACTGCATATCTAATATTGAAAGCCATACCAAAAGTGTATTTTTTCCCCTATGGGAGGCACTTACCATAATTAAAGCACTGTTTGTGTACTCATCACTTTTTATGATCATTGAAATATATGTGCCTGGTTTTAAAAACAGTGAAGTTATACTGCTGGTATCACAAATTCTGCCAAAACCTATGAGGCCAGAAGAGGACGGCGGGGAGTGGGGGGAGTAGTATATGATTGTGGTTTGCTATGTCTGGTGATTGTGATAATGATTTACATTTGTGCTTGTCACACACACAGCAGTTTTCAAGATTTCGCTTCCTGGTATAAATAAGAAACAGCTGCGTTCTCTGTTTTGTATGGTAACTGTTGGAAGATATTGATTTTCTAAATAACAGCAGTTTGATGTCTTTTATCCCTTTTATTCATTTAAAACCTTACCAGCTGTCATTTATTAACACCCGCCCACCCACCATGCTTGGTAATTTTGACCTCAGTCTTTAGACTTTTTTTTTTTTAAAAAAGTCCAGTAGTTGGACAGTTTCAAATATTTCATTTCAAAGCTATTTAATCGTTCAGTTTAAATATATGATATCTAGTTTAAACAAAACTATTTCACTTTGCAACTTGTCAATAAGTCAGAATTCTTAATAATAGAATGTTATTATTCCTAACTGAAAATTACAGATATGGTATACAAACTTTCATGGTGTTTGGCCTAAATCTTGTTTCTCTAGGATAAAAACATGCATCTGTATCTGATCCATACCCTTTAGCCAAAGTGAATAAAGAGAAGGACCTCTGTAACATTAGAAACAAAGTTGACCATATTATGCTGAAACTGGTGAAGTATCCTCAGCTCCAGGATGAATTTTTTAAGTTAGATGAATCTAATGGGTGCAACATAACAAAGAATGCTAATAAAATTCATAGTATGGTGATCATTTGATCCTTTTGTCTCCCATCATGAATTAGAAATGCAGCTGTAGAAAAAATGGAGAAAATGTTTTCTCTGTATATAGAGCACAATTACGAAGAAAATATATATGAGCAATGTAAAGGGCTTTAAAATGTATGAACATATTTGTCAATACAAATATCTGACAAGATTTTGCAAGGTTGTAAGATTTGACTTTTTTTTAAAATTAGATTTATATGCCACCCTTCTCCGGAGACTCAGGGCGGCTTACAATGCGTTAAGCAATTTGCCTTGAAATCTATTTTTTGCTACTGATTCAGTATCTCAATTCATGCAAACTTCTTCAGTATGGAAAAGTTCAGAAATATAACCTCAGCATGACATGAGGGATGTTTGAATTTTGAATTTCCACTTTAATTTTAAAGCCTACAATCCGAATTACCGGTATATCTTTGCTACATTGTCTATCTCTCTGTTATTTTGCATGCTGTCGTTGCTTTTAAGTTATGGTTGACTTGTGGTGACTGCATAGGCAACTCCCTGGAATTTTACTAGGAATATTTTTTGAAAGAGGTTTGCTTTTTAATTTTTCTTTCTTCTTCTATAGATTTGTTTTTTACACAAAGTAAATTACCTATTGTAAAATTCTAAATACATATAAATTAGATAAAAAGGAATTTTTTTGAGCATCGAATTTTATTTCTATGTCCTTCCTTCCCTGTGTGTGTGTGTGTGTGTGTGTGTGTGTGTGTGTGTGTGTGTGTGACAGAGAGAGAAAGAGAGAGAGGGAGAGAGAGGGAGGGAGGGAGAGTACTATCTAGTTTTTCTTCATTCTCTGCTTTATGGAATGAATAGGATTTAGTACAATAACTAGGTTTGTTTAAGGAATTAATAAGAATAATAATGTTTCAAAAAGAATTCATGGAAAATGTATTAACAGTTATCTTATCTGCTAGTTTTAAAATAATACTACCATTCTGCAAAAGAAAACTGAATATAATGAAGGAGCTTAGTTTAATCTGATTTTACAACTGTCTCAGGCTGCTGATAAAGTGAAGGATATGAAACAGTTATTGATAGCAGTAGGAAAGATGCAAGATACAACACCGATCCAAATGTACAATTTTGTTTAAACAAAAATTGCAGACAAATAACATTGTCTTACATTGCTCACACCATTAGTCAATGTTCCCATCAGTGACTATAACAAAAGTATAGTTAAGAAAAATAAAAAAAGCAAATCAAGCAAGATAGTAATTAAAAGAACTACTGTAACACACACACACAATGATAAGTTCATATTTTAAAAATATAACTTTCAAAGTTTTTAGTAACTACATTCTTATAACATTCAAACTTCAAAATATTTTATTATTTATATATTTGCTTTTTTTTCAATTGCCTACATGGGCCATTTATAAACCCCAATTTTGGGGTTCAAAATAAACTTCCTTGAGTTCTGAATTAATAGTTGGTTAAGCCCAGTTTGATCTCAGTTGTTTCAAATCAAATGATGTGTTTTTTATTTTGGATTGCACTCTAAATGGACATATTGGTAATTACCAGAGACCTATGTTCACTAAAAGACTTTAAAGGGTCAATCAACAAGATCTTGAATAGGACGTCTGTCTTTTCTTGTCTCTCTGTGCCTATGTCACTTTGCAGTATTTTACATATTGAACATGAAGATTTAGAAAGGGTTTGTTTCTGAATCATCTATGAAATCCTTTTCATAATTTAAGCATGCAGAATTTTAAACATGGGCACATTTTATATACTTGTAGTACTTTTATGTACAAGTGATAGAACCCAATAGATAGATACATCCACATTGAAGAAATAGAATGCTTTCATCCAATACTCAAAATATGTGGCCAAATAGTAAAACCAAATGATAAGAGTTTAGATATAAAGTGAACGGATTAGATACATTAAAAGAAGATAAGAATATTATATGTGTTTATATAAAATCTCCAGGATTAGACTTGGCATGCCTCCAACTATTATTTAGTGGGAAATAACAGTGAAAAAAAATACAATTTTCTTGTGGAATATTGGAAAATGCAGGGTTACATGTACAGCAAGTAAAGGAGATCTGTGGTACAGATTTTATGCTAGCCATTAATTATATAGGTCATATTTTTAATGCTAGAAATGTTTAATACATCATGAAATGCAGTATTGCAAATAAATGGTAATTAGTATATACTAATTCAAGTCTTGGTTCATTTTAAATATAATAATCATAACTGTGTAGAGGTAATTGAATTATATGACAACTATCTGAAGTTTTTCTATGTAATGTCCATGGACCATAAATTTTCAAATCTTACTGTAAGCAAGATTTAGAAAGATATAGTCAATGTGTGCATTCATTTCTCCCTCATGTTCCAAAAACCATGATCAGTGTGATAATGTACAAAACTATCATGAGAAACTGTGCATCTCTTCAACCCAAGCCTCCATCAAGTTGAGTGGTAAATATTTTAGTGTCAGTGAAATCTATCACAAAGATAGTGTATGATAAGGGAACTGAGTGCTATTGTAAAAAAGGCACAAATTGCACAGAAAAAAAAATGCCCATAGCTTGAATTTTGTTCCAGACCACATTTAAGACATTGCAGTTATTTCTGGATAAAGAAAGAATTGCTTTTATATCTCTATTAAGAGGCATTTTTGTCTTACTTTTTTTCAATGTTTAACTTTGCATTTAATATTATTTCTTATGACATACTTGACTGGATTTTCATCTTGCTTATGTTTAAAAATCTTGATAATACTCTAAATAACAGTGACACAGTTTATAGATCTTTAGTGGAATTTAACACTGTATTCATATGCCATGATATTTTACGGCTTCTCTTTTATGTTTCTCTCTCATAAAATGAACTCTGTTGATGCAAGCATTTTGTAGCTAGAATGGGTCATGTCCCTTTCTGTCAAAGTCCCCCTTGTTTTGTGACTGTGCATCCTTAGCTGCCTGGCCATAATGGGCATTTAGAGAGAGGATTTAAATGAAGTGTGAAATGTTGTGCTTTAAATGAATTGTTCTTCTCTATTGTGAGCAAATGCAAAAAAAAAAAAAATCCCATGTAAATAGAGCATAACTTTAAACCTGGTCTGTATATGGGGTTAGCAGCTTTCTGTACCCATTTGTTGCCATACTGCTATTTTCTGGTTTTATTTGTTTGTTCAATTTATATATGCCACCTTGGCCTCCCTGAGTGGTGTTCTATTTTATACAAAGTCAGCTTATTGCCCCCACAAACTGGGTCCTCATTTTACCTACCTTGAAAGGATGGAAGGCTGAGAACCTTGAGCCTGGTGAGAATTGAACTCGCAGTAATTGCAGGCAGCTGGCAGCTAAGTACTACTTTAACAGCAGCAGTTTAGTTCACTGCGCCATCAGGCTCAGTGAACTCAAGTTGAATGGTGCTTTTGTTCTTCATTTCACAATATAATCTATGATACTGAGCAAGTGTTTTTGGAGTTGCTGTTTTCCCACCTATCAAAGGAAGGTGGGGGAGACTGCTCCCAGAGAGGCAAATATGTTTCAGCCTGAGTTAGCTCTTTCTCTTATCAGCTGCAGATCATCCAGAAATCTAGAAATAGATCCAGATCTTTTCACCCTTCATATAGTCTATTGAATTAGGATATAATGGTGTTTGTGGAATGTTGTTAGTTATATCATACTGGTTTTAAATAGCCAAGGGATCAAAGTGGCTTGAACTCGCTTGTCAGCTTCATTGGATTTTGGATCAGGCTGAAATAACATTCTAGGCACCATAGCAACCAGTAATCCATAACAGAGAATACTATGGTAATTTATCGACCGGCTCTCTAGACATTAATTTAATGATTTACCTCTGTGTTCATAAAAGAAGATGTGGGACAGATGCTGGAAACAGACAGAAATTTCCCCTGAGAGGAACAAGAAATACTGAGGGAAATCAGGATCATGCCATAACAGATGATCAGGATATTAGATTGTCCAAGCTCCAAGGCCAGATGGAACCCATCCTGGAATTCTGAAGAAGAAAAGTAAATACAAAAGATATGTATTTACTTTTCTCCTAGGTGCAGAACCATCTAGGAGAAAGGGGAAAAGGGACATATGGAACAAGGTGGGAAGATTTCTTAAAATCCCATGCAATATATTTAAAGAAAGAACTTTCAAAATATGGTTTACATATCTTATTTTAGCAATATAAAGGATAGGAATGCTAATTTGACTAAAAAAAATCCACTACTTAATTAGGAGCAGCAAAGATTCAAGAAGAGGGATTTGTTTAATATTTTAATTAGGTCAAGAAAGAAATTCAGTTGTGTGGAAGGACAAGTTCAAATTCTGAAAATACTGAGTATTACAAAGTGTACCATTTTTAATTTTCCTTTGTATGACCAAACTTTTCTCTTTGTGAAATAGGCAGATATGGTCGTTATTATTTTACTTTAAATAAGAAAAAAAACCCTTCATTTTTCTTTGTGTGCATCAACAATCTATTTTTCTTTGCTTCATTTCATAATTGTTTGACTTCTCATATGCTTATGTTCTTGTTCTAGCCAGTGTAGTTTTTCTTAATTTTTCTCTAGTCCGCATTCTTTTTCTTATATTTTAAATAATTTAAAAAATGTTCTTTTATATATTATATGAAATCTAGATTGATGGATGGTATGCTAAGAAATATATCCTGTGGTGTTCAGAAGAATTTTTTTAACATAGAGAGCACTAAATAGAAACTTTTGGTGGCTTGTTAAATAATTCAGTTGTGATGTTGATGATCTGTACGAAATATATATAACATACATTATTGTCGTCCACCAATTAAAACAACCTTCTCCAGGGTCATATTACCTAAATCTATTGGATTCCAAAACTCTATTCAAGTTATACAAATAGAGCATTACCTACCACTCTAAAATTGTATCTGTCATGTTTAATCACTAGAGAACTCTTGAAGGATACATGTCTTAATTACAATATGCATAAGGGAGGATGCTGATCAGGGGTAGGTTCTACTTACCTTTACTACTGGTTTGCAACAGGATTGCATCTGCTCTCTCACTTCACTCGAGTGCTTGCTTCTGTGCATTAGCCGCCCTGAGTCTTCGGAGAAAGGTGGCATATAAATTGAACTAAATTGAACTAATAATAATAATGTGCAGATTGTGTATGACAATGTCCAGGTGGGTGGGCAAAGTCTCCCACTGGTTTTACTACAGATTTGCAAGAACCAGACCGAACGGGGGAAACCCACCGACTGATGCTGATAATGCAGAGTACTAGCTCATATGTAAACCAGGGTACATATAGTTGTACATCTAATTTTTTTTCCTCTGTATTCCTTCAATCAGCATTGAATGAACTGATTATTGAAAAATTGGATGTCATTTATAATCCCGTTCCAATCATCTTTATTATTATTTATTAGATTTTTTTAAAATCCCACTTTATTACTTTATAAATAACTTAAGGTGGTAAATGTACCTAATACTCATTCCTTCTCCTACTTTTTTCTCTACAACAACCACATTGTCAGTTGAGTTGGTCTGAGAGAGAATGACCAGTCCAAAATCATGTAGCTGGTTTTCAAGCCTAAATTGGGACTAAAATTCACATTCTTGTGGTTTTTAACATGAAGCTTTAACCCAGGGGTGAAATGCTCCAAACTGATCCGGTAGTGATGGCGGCAGGTGGTTTGAAGCACCAGTAACAAAAATTACTGCCCCTCCCCCCATGCCCAGCTGAGCCGCGCGATCATCAGAGGCTGTTTTTTTTACTTTTAAAAGCATTTTTTCTACAACCTCTTCAGCCAAAGAGGTTGTAGAAAAAATGCTTTTAAAAGCCTCTGACGATCCCAGCTGAGTTGCCTGATTGTCAGAGGCTTCCAAAAGCATTTTTTCCTGCAATCTCTTCTACCGAAGAGGTTGTAGAAAAAAATGCTTTTAAAAGCCTCTGATTATCCCTGCTGAGTTGCCTGATTGTCAGAGGCTTTTAAAAGCATTTTTTCTGCAACCTCTTCGGCCGAAGAGCTTGTAGAAAAAATGCTTTTAAAAGTAAAAAGAAAAAAAAAGTTGGCCACGCACACCTAGTCACATTACCCCCACCACCAAGCCATACCCACAGAACCAGTAGTAACAAATTTTAGATTTCAACCCTGTTTTAAGCTCTATATCTGTGATGGCAAACATATGACATGTGTGCCAGAGGTGGCATGCAAGCCCTCTCTGTGAGTATACATGCCATTGCCAGCTACTCTTCTTCAAATGCAGACTGGCCAGTTGGTCTTCAGGTTTATGGTGCTTGGCGTATGTGCGTGCTCATGCATAGGTGCACATGTTCTGGTTTGAGCACTTGATGCCGAAAAGGTTTTCCATCATTGCTCTATATCAGACTGACTCTCTTCAGACTAGTTTCCTATTCAGTCTTAAAGTCAGGAAGCAGAACCTGGATGCAATCACTCTGAGGAAGGCCAGAGGAAGAGACATGTTTTCTGTGCAAGTTTTCAATAAATGCAATAGAGATTAATTTCTATAGAGGGCTTTACTTAGTTCTGTACATAATAACTGCAATAACATTGTTGCAAAAAGAATATGAATTTTAGGGTAATAAGGACACTATTTGCAAAAGTTGTTCAGTTAATAGAACTGACTACAGCTGCTTATATAGTATATTTATATTATAAGTTCGAAGGTCATATATATATTTCATGTAAGACTATTATTATTGCCAGAATCTCCATGGTTCAGGAATGAGCTTTGTGTGAGATTTTGGCATACAGTCCTTTGTAAATCTTCAGAAAGGCTCTGAAGATTATTCAGTTTTTTAGTTATACTTGAGGAGATGGCACAATTGGCTTTAAGTGTAATTTTAAATTCCATGAAACTGGCTTTTGTATATTTATCATTCTTATTAATTCATATTTCATAGTTGTATGTTTATTACTGTTGCATCATTTATTTTAATAGTATGACTTGAGAGGGATACATAAATTTAAGCAAAGAAGTAATAAGTATTACTTACATATTTTAATAATGTAAATGGATCTTTCCTGAGTTTAGAAAGACAGGTTGTGGCAACTGAGGAGTTTATAGTCTGAATTTGAATATATCAGTAATCACATTTTTTTCTCAGAGTGACATGGTATGTTTTTCTTGGGTTTGCTTCCTGTCAGGCTTGTTGTTCTCCAACTGTATAACTTCTAACCTTCCTCTGACTATTCAACTTTTTAGTTCTAAATGTACTACATAAGTATAAAGACTTAAATGCTGACTTAAAACTCAACATAGTACAGCACAATATGCCTACATGTCGTTCACTAAAAGAATATAAATTTTGGGGTCTATGGCAAAACAGTGACACATGTAAAAATGAACATGGTACCAGAGGCAATGAAGTTGTGTACCATTAGAAACAATTTGGATGGGCAAATTTTACTGTTTCAGAAAGGGGTCTTAAAAACCAATACTGATGTTCCACAACTTAAAAAATTCATCCCAAGATATTGCTTTTTCATGTTGTTTCAGAAACAATGAAATATTTTTAATATATAAATAAATGTCTCCTTGAATGAGCAGCTATCTTGTAACACTAGTTAGGCTGTGAAGAACTTACAGTGGATTAAACCTAATTGGTTTGTATAATTTTCTAAATTCTAATCAAATAATATTACTTAAACATTGCATGAGCAATCAAAGCCAATCTGGGTCAAGATATCATCTGAGTCACCATTAAACAATATTTTTATTTTTAGGGAGAAGAGCATTGTTGTAAAGCAGGGTTGTCAAACTTGTGGCCCACGCCTGGATGCATCATGCACTGGCCACGTCCATGCCTGATTTAGCGAAGGGGAAAAAAGTCTGCTTCATTACATGACACCACCATGATAACATGAGTTTGACATCCCTGTTGTAAAGTATGCATTAATATCACGTTACAGATGAAAGGGGGAGGAATTATAAAAAATAACATGTTTGATGGGAAGTCAAATCTACTATAATTAATTTGAAATATAAGCTCCAAAGATATATCTGTAAACGAACATCTGTTTTAAAATTCATCGATTTATTAGAGAAGAAAAATAGAAAGATTAAGATTTATCCATTCATTCTCTATATTTCTGCTTAACAATTCAAAATATTCATTTAAAATTGTTCCTAATTTTAAATTCTCAGGGCTTGGCCAAGATACTTTGCTTCCTCTGACTGGGCATGGAAATGGTTCCCACCTCTAAGTACATCAGTTATTATCTTCAGCTGATCACTGGAGTGTATCTGGCTGGGAAAAGCTTCTTTAACATATTATTTTCCTTTTGTTCACTAACTCTGACATTTTAGCCTTTCTTATTCACTTTAACAAGTGATTGATATTTATTGTAAATCTGTATTGTAGATTGAATTAGTGTTGCTATTATAGAAATATTCTCAAATTGTTTATGTTCCTAATCTGTCCTATAAGAGTTTACATAGCATGGTTCGTTTTATTTGAGTCTAATTAATACCCAGCCGAAGAAACAAAAGAGTTTCTTCTTAAACATATAAGTTCTTCACAGACACAACTGGCTAATGTGTGATAGCAATGGGCCATATGCTTTCCTTCCTTCCTTCCTTCCTTCCTTCCTTCCTTCCTTCCTTCCTTCCTTCCTTCCTTCCTTCCTTCCTTCCTCCCTCCCTCCCTCCCTCCCTCCCTCCCTCCCTCCCTCCCTCCCTCCCTCCTTCCTTCCTTCCTTCCTTCCTTCCTTCCTTCCTTCCTTCCTTCCTTTCTCTCCTCCCTTCCCTTCTTTTTAATAAAAAATGATACCTTTTGTTATTTTACCTCATTTCAGCTTTAATATACAACATTTTCCTTTTTCACTCCTTCACGTTTAGTTTATGGTCTCTGACAGCATTCTCTCTAAGCTATCTGCCCAAACATCTGTTCCTTTATTGAATCAAAACCCTCCTTTTCCAGGCAGTAGAATGCAGATTACAAAAACTATAAAACCTTCTCTTTTTTAAAACATGATTTTGCCAATCTTAGGCTTCTGCTAAGAAGTTTTACAACTTTCTCCTGTCATGTATCATTTTTATTTCTAATTCAATCATCTAATTTATTTGGGATCTATGGTAGAAAAAGAAAAATACTTTTGCCAGAATTTGAATCTGCAACTCATTCCATTTTAATGCTCAAGATTTGTGATTTTTATTTATCCTTTTTAATTTTAGACATTTTAGAAAATGTAGAAATTTTATATTGGATCAGTAATGTATATGACCAAATGAATTTTAATTGATATTTTAATAGTAAGAGTGCTTAACTTATACACCACGTCACAGTGCTTTAGAACTCTCTCTAAGAGCTTTATAGAGTCAGCATCAGTGGTGGGTTGCCTCCAGTTTGGACTGGTTCTATAGAACCAGTAGTAAAATTGGCGGAGGCTCCGCCCACTGACTCTGACATCATCAGAAGCGATCTGCATGTGCTCATGCACAGAAGCTTCTGCGCATGCACAGAAGCAAGGTGTGTGTGTGAGTAAATTGAATATGTGTGCGCGATCTCGTTGTGAACCAGTAATAAAGGCAAGTAGAACCCACCCCTGGTCACCATATTTTCCCTAAGAATCCCTGGGGCCCAATTTTAAAGACATTGGAAGAATGGAAAGCTGATTCAACCTTCAGCTGGTGAAGAGGATCAAATCTCTGCAGTCAGCAGAATTAGCCTGCAATACTGCATTCTAACCTCTGTGCCATCATGGCTGTTGAGTGTTTAAGTGTTTTTTTCTCCATCATGAATTAGCTTTTAATGCTACTTCTTTTGAATGGCATGTAATTATCTAAAAAATAAAACACAAATCTATTGTTCGTGTTCATGTGTACAGAACAAAAGAAGTAATCATTCAAATATAGGCAACCACATATATGCTGAAATACAAACATAAAATTGGGGGTTGTTCTTGTTACTAAGAATGAAATAAACTGTTAGGACTTTGCCTCTTGCATGGCTGTAACAATAAAGAGAAATTTCTGAATCAGTATTGCTTAACCTTAACCACTTCATATGGATTTTAACTTATAGAATCCTCCAACCAGCATCAAGAAGTGTCCTTATTCTTTGAACACTTGTTTCTATAACATCTTGAACTTTCTTAATACCTTCTCTCACCAAGAGAAATAGTCTACAAGAAATGTTTTATTAATCCACAGGAGCTTTTTCTAAATACCTTTCAATGTACTGGCCCTACAATTTCCAGAGTTCCCACAGAGCATGACTAAGTGGCTTTGCAATCCCCATGTACTAGTTGAAGAAGTGTGTTACGGCAAAAATGACAGACCTAGTCCAAGATTCACAAACTAAGTGAAGAATCATGGTTAGGAATACATATATCATATTGAACAATTATGCATGAAAATATAAATTAGTGTTGGGTGCCATATTAGAAAAAAATAGCACTGTGTTTTAAAGTCACACTTCTAGCCTTTATGAATACAAAGATAGGCATAAAAATATCTAGTATGTGTGTGTATTTGTTTGTGTGTGTGTTTATATGACAGAGAATGAGGGAGAGAGAAAGAATTGGGCTGGAACTGAGAAAGTCAAGAAAGTCTAAGTACAATATATATCTCCTTATCTCCTCCTATTATTAAGAAAAAATAAAAATAAGCTAGTTATTTTGGTTAGGCTCATTTTTCTTACAGTGTCTAATTAGATGATTCAGAAACTCATCAGCAAGACTTGGTAGTAGTGATTATCTTCTATTTCTTTTCTCTAGCAACTGTTGTTTGGTGACATATTGCATTGAAACTTCAGCTAGCAGCCATGATTAGGAACATTAAAACATTTTCATTTTGTCTTATGGCAAAAAAATTTTCCACCCTGAAAAAAAATCAAGCGGGTCTATGTGTTGGATACATAACTCTTCCATCCAAGTTTACCTTTTAGTGGTGTAAATTAGAGGAAAGATCACTTGGTGTGATATTTCAGTCAGCTGCTGAGATCTACATAAAAGAGTTAAAGCTGGAACAACAACCAATGTCCATGCAGATCACTCACAATATTACTTTCAAGATTATGTATTACTGTTGGTGAATAAACTTTTGCTGGTTGCTTAAATTATTCCTGCTTTAATCTACAATTTTCTCTGATTTTTTAAAAGATATTTTGACATTTTAATAATGTTTAATAAATAAACATCAAACTATATTTTTGCTAACTGAAGTGGTGTGTGTGCTTCCTCTGATCTGGATATAGAAATTGATTGTGAGTGAGTTGAGTGCAAATTAAACTGGAAATGACCCATAGTAATTTTCAATACTATGTGGATGGAAACGCCAGATGGTACCTGTAAACATGGAAGGAAGCTTCATTTGCATACATTACCTGGGATTTTTCCAGACAAATTTTAAATATTGATTCATGCCATCCATCTTTAATAACAGTGAAGCTGAACTTAACTACAACTTAGGATACCATACTACATTCTCAATATCCAATTGCCATTATTGATTTCTTTACGAATACATTTATAGACTACCTATCTTCTAGGATAGGGGTGTCAAAGTCAAGGCCCGGAGGTTGGATCCGGCCCACGGGGTGCTTAGATCTGGTTCACAGGTCTGCCCTGGAAACAACAAAGGACTGGGCCAAAGTGCCTCTGTCAGCAAAAAAGAAGCTTAGGAGGGGCAGCCCTCCTGACCTCCATTTTCCCTGGAGAGAGTTGCAGGAGGCTGTCACAACAAAAATAGAGCTCAGGAACTCATTTTCATTGGCAGGGCACTCAAGCCACCACAGGCACCCACAACATAAGTGATGCCAAGCTGGTCGTGCCCACCCTGGCCATGCCCACCTCGGCCATGCCCACCTCGGCCCCCCAGGGTCCAACGCAACCCTGATGTGATTCTCAATGAAATTGAGTTTGACACTAGTACAAGTGTCTTGCATGAGCAGGGGGTTGGAATAGATGACCTCCAAGGTCCCTTTCAATTCTGTTATTGTTACCCCTGCTCTAGGATATTTCTTACCAATACTCCAAATTCATGACAGGTAAGAGTTTGAGCAAGTTCAAGCTAACATGGCAAATTTACAGCACTAAAGATGATGAAAGGATTCCAATGAACAAATACTCTGCTAGATCAGGGCCCCCAACCTGCAGTCTGTAGACTAGCACCAGTCTGCGGCATGCCAGAAATCAGCCCACACAAACAAGCAAAGCCCCATCTGTGGGATGCCAGCAGCAAGGAAAACCACACCCTTTCTAGTCAGCGGAAAAACCTTTCTCTAAGGAACCGGTCCCTGGTGCCCAAAAGGTTAGGGGCCACTGTGCTAGATCACATCTACTGGCACTCTTCAGCAGTGTCTTTTTTCATCAAATATTTATGCTTTCAGCTTGAACTTTATCAGCAAAGAAGGGTTGGCAGAAAAGACTATACCACACAATCCCATAAACTGATAAAGTTGAGAAGTTCTGCATTTGTAATGTCAAAATAAGGTTTCTGTGTTTAACTGAAAGATTGCCAATGAAGATTATATAAAATTTATAGAATTATGCTACTGTTGGAACTTTGAAATCTTAACTACTATGGAAGTCAGCATACTACAATACATTATTTTATGTATGAATCAGGCTGTGGCAGGCTTTATTTAGTGACAGTGTATACAACAGATCTTATTAATTCAGAGGAATAATGTTCTTACACTAATCTTATAACCCACGGCTCTACTGTAATACAACAATACAGGTTTATGCTGTTAAGTGTATTCTTTCTCTGCTGGCAGTCCCCTTGTTTTCTGACTGAATTTTTAAAACAATTTGTCACAGATCACAAAACAAATCTTTTTACTGCAAGAAGAAATTAAATTGAGGATTTTGATTTTGGTATCAATGTCATTGGCTATAAAATTCCCAGCCCATTTGTTGAATTTCTTTTTCTAGGTTTTGCACTCTATCACTAAAGGAACTTCAATGAAATCGGGCAAACTGCATTTATAAATCTTTCAAGCAAACTGCGTTTATAAATCTTTTGTAATGAGACAGGGCTCTGAATAGCAATGCCATCCCTCTAGTGACCAACGCTATAAACTAAGCAGTATTTATACCATAAAGCTTCTGTGAGGGGCACTGCAGAAATGTAATTTCAGGCAGCAAATCCATAGATAAAAGGCAGGGATGATATATCTGGGTGCTAGCTGTCAAAGTAGATAGCATGAATGTATGGATATATATGTATGTGTTTCTGCATGTATCACTTCCTGAAACTAAAATCAGAATTGAATGTAACTTATTTATATTATTTTACCCAAGTATTTATAATCTTTCATTTTAGTGGTCAGCCTTTAGGAATATTAAAAATTGCAGTGCCTCTTTATGTAGCTTTCTTTGGAGTATCATTGGGATCACCTCTAAGTGGACGTAGAAGTAGAAAGTACCTCTCTCTTTTGATATTGCAATCAGAGATGAGTGCAATCCAGTGATGAAAACATTTATTGCCAACCTGGAAATATGGAGAAGACAAAAATATGAAGCTCATCAAGGCTTATAATGTCTTTATCAATCTCCAGATATGATGGAACTACAACTCTCTAAATTCTTGGAGGAAACTAAGTTTAGACTGATTTAATGTTTCTTTGAATTAGCCCATACAGGTTATTCAAAAGAATGTCATGTATGCAATCCACCAGTGGATATCATTGAAAAGAGAAGTTTTTCTTAATACAGGCAGTCCTCAACTTACGATTACAATTAAGCCTAAGATTTCTGTTGCTAAGTGAGACAGTTAGTGAGTTTTACCTCATTTTAGAACTTTTCTTGCCACAGTTGTTAAATGACTCACTGCAGTTGTTAAGTTGGTACCCAGTTGTTAAGTGAATCAGGCTTTCCTGTGGACTTCACTTGTCAGAAGTGGGCAAAAGGTGATCACATGACTCTGTAACACTGCAACTGTCATAAATACGAGTCAGTTGCCAAGTGTTTGAATTTTGATCATGTGACCATAGGGATGCTGGAATAATTGTAACTGTGAAAAATAAGTCATAAGTCCCTTTTTTCTGTACCATTGTAATTTTGAATGATGATCAAACGAAGGTTTGTAAATTGAGGATGCTATACATTTAAATAGTTTTCTTTGGAGAATGCTGATAATGATGAGCCAGTGTAGAATATTTGCTTATCTGCTTCTCTGAATTCAAGCTGCTTTATCATGATTCCCAATAACAATGATAATGTGTGTAGTAAGTAATTAGTCAATGTTGAAGGTATTATAAAGATTTTGGGGAAGTTAGGGAAAAAACAAAGCAAAACATGAATGAAGCAAAATGAGCAGAAGTGAATAAACTTAAAGCCCCTTGGTTTCAATGAGTCACAGTCTAGTTTTGTATAAGTATAATTTGAATTGTAGCCATTATCAATTGCCTGTTACGTTTTAAAAGTGAAAAATTAATTGGATTAGTGTGGGAGTTACTGAAATCTAGATAGCGTGCACGTAAAACCATAAATTCTGACTGTTAGTTGTATTTTTCCTCATTCTTATTAATCGAGCTGCAAACCAAGACAACATTGTACATATAGATCAATCAATTGATAAACACATTTATTGATATGCCCTATTTGATTAAAAGAAATCAAGAACTGTTGAATGAATTTTCAAGAGCTTGGAGAAACACCAGTCCTCTTCCAAATTATTTAACATTTACATTTTAATGTGCCTAAATATATGAACATATTGGATGTTATTTAGCAAGCAGTATATTACAATGGCATGCCGTTCTGCGTTGCATGATAATGTAATTTTATTACTTTCTTTCAGATTTATGGGTTGCACTATTTACTAGGTGAAAAAAATCATGCTTATTAACTAAAGTTTAATTGCATTATTATTATTTATAAAATCTATTGACCATTTCAGTTCCAATAGACCTTTGGTGTTTTAAGAGATATAAAATACCCTGACCACCAATAATAAAATAATAATAATGCAAAATAATAACAACCATTCTGGTATTGATGAGCCCATACATATAGTGTTGAAAGACTTAAAAAAAACCCAGTTTTACTAGCTTTTAGATGACTATGAAATTAGGGGCAATATTTGTCTCAGAGCTTAAGCTGTTTCAGGAGTCATGAGTCTTCAGAGCGAATGAGTCCTATTGAGTTTCGAAGGTGCCTTTTCAAAAGACAACTGGACTTTGTTTTTCCTCAAAGACATTTTGCTCTTATCCAAGAAGCTTCTTCATTTCGGACTCCAAAGAGGGGTCTATCAGATATTCTTGCTCTTCAAGATTGGGCAAACCTATATTTGAAAGGCAGTATTGCACTTCTTACCTACTTGATAAATATTATCTTGTATCTTGTATATATTATCTTGTGTGATACAATGTACCAGAGAGATATCTGTGTTCTCCTGAAGAAACTAAACAAGATTGGCATTATGTTGTATCTGAATGTATGTATATGTATTAATTACCATATTTTTTGGAGTATAAGATGCACCTTTTTCCACCAAAAAAGAGGGTGAAAATATGGATGCGTTTTATACTCTGAATGCAGCCCCACCCAGCTTCTCAGATGGAAGTTTCAGAGGCTGAAAAAAGCATTAGAAACAAAGCTTCAGAAAAGAAGCCCTCAGACAGAGCTTCAGAGGCTTTTATTCTGAAGCTGTTTTGGAGGCTTTCAAAGGCAGAAAAGGGAAGTTTTTTCTGCAACAGAGTTTCAGAAGTTTCAGAGGCAGAAAAAAAAGCAAAAAGCAAAAAAAAAAAAAAAAGCAAGGCACAGAGCTCACAACCAAGGAACCTGTTGCTAAAATTCACCTCTGGGAACATCTTCCTGGTGATTATATGAACACATAACAAACTTTGTCTGGTTTCAGAGAACCAAATACTATCAGGTCAGCTCAATATTTTAATAGGACTTCATTAGGGAATACCATACTATAAGCTGGGAGGTAAAAATAAATTCTGGAAGGAGACAGTTGCGAACCATTTTTGTATGAAGGTAAAAAATAAAATCCTTGGACCTGTTCAGTTGAGCATGATTCAATGCACTGTTTCATATACAAAGAAAGTGGGTTTCCTAGTCATAAAATTGCAATCAACATCTATGGCCACTATAAATAAAACTTGACAACTGAGTATTTGAACACTCTCCCTCAACTCCTGGGTCAATACCCCGAGGCCCTTCTATTCATCTAGCTTAAATTAATGATCTCTCTTATGCACTAGGAAATGAATCAAAGCTCTCCTGAGCCAAGCATTTCCATACTAAATTTGATTAATTTTGATGACTATCAATTCACACTGTTAATTAAGTAAGGTACAGTGATTAAAAAAGCTATGGCATGTTGTCTAAAAGTAATGGATGTTTAAATGGATGGGTCATTCCAAGCTGAATATAAGCAGGGCATTCCAATTTAGATGTTTAGTTCCACAATTTGAAAATAATATAAATGCAGAATTAATATTCCTGAAACTTGCAGGTACTTGGGTAGTACCTCCTTTCTTTGTCATTTTGACAAAGAAGGGATCCACTAGCCAGCTTACTCTCTCCCTCTCTTTCTCGCTCCCTCCCTTTCTCTCTCTCTCTTTCTCTCTTTCTCTCTCTCTCTCTCTTTCACAGACACACAACCCGTGCTTTGCTATGTGATTGGGCATGATAAATTGGCACTTAAAGCCTGAAACTTAATGTAGAATGTGTAACTCCATAGCATCAAAGCATGTTAATATAAGACAACTGGCAGTTGGAACAGAGTTCTTTTCAGGTGGGGAGGGGGACTAAAACATCTAACTCCTTAGTATCAGAGCATGTGAATATAATACTGTATATGAAATACTAATGATCTGATGGTCATTTCAAAAAATCCTTTCTTAGCGAGCACCTAGAAGCCGAGAGGAACATATGTGCCAAATTGCAAGTTTGTAGGCTTTACTGTTATGGAGGTTTCATGATGAGTGAGAGGTATTTGGCTTTATACACACATAGACGCACACGTATATATGAAAAAAAATAGAAAGAAGGGAGGCACTAAATAGAAAGGACTTCCGCCTTCATCAAGGCATGTATAATCATCCCTCCTACTTCTTTTTTTCTTTTACAGAGGCATAGATTGCCTCTGCTATACATTTGATGTTATCTTTTGGAGTCCAAAATATCCTATCTGGGCATATTTTAACAATAGTGGAATTTCAATGGTTTATTTTGTTGTTCCATTTCAAACCTTTCCCTAGACCAGTGGTTTCCAAACTTGGCAACTTTAAGACTTGTGGATCCTGCTGACCAGGGAATTCTGGGAATTGAAGCCCATAAGTCCTAAAGTTGCAAAGTTTGGAGATCCCTGCCTTAGGGTATAAATAATAATCTTAACTCAGGGTTGAGCAGTCTGTGACTATACAGATTTTTTTTTTAATTTTAAAGCTTCATATTACTACCCAACTCACTAGATTATAACTCCAGGTGACATATAACAATAAAACAAGATATGACAAACACCACAAAATAATGAAAAAGCGCAACAACAAAACACATAATGTTATTTATTATTTCAGTTAATAAACTACTTCATTTATTTCATTTGGTATGGTCCTATTTGAAACAACTGCTTGCTTCCTAGGTTGCTACTCAAGAGCTATACATCTTAGATAAAGGCCTTTTCTGTATGCTAGAGAATGAAATTATAAGTGGAAAGAAGCCCATTTAGAATTGATTGTTTCAGGAAAAAATAGAACATAGTTTTATTCTTTAATTTCCTTCTATCGTAGTTATAACAATTTTGCAGCTGGATTTTATTCGTGGATAGCTTGTATTTTTAAACAATTTTCAAACAAAACATTTTCTTTTTTTATTATTTTGGGGTTTCTTGTAATTTTCAAAGGCTCTCATGATTATATACTTGTATGATGTTTATATACAGTTGTTATTTGGCTATTTCACTCTTGATCTTGATTGATCAGAGACTTGTTGGAGTGAAGTAACATATAACCCTCACAAGTAAGCAGTTAGGTACAATAGGAACAGTGATAAGTTTACATGATACATCTCATTGTCACCTAACAGGGTCTTTCATCTTTTGACTACTATAAGAAAAAGTTTTAAAAGGTCCAGATTTTTTTATCCAAGGATAAAGATATTGTTACTTCTGAAGAAGCTCACCACCTGCAAATTTTTTTGACATCATGCATCTTGCAATTCTGTGGGGTGTCCATAAAAATGAATGTATCACTGTCTTAATGTCCCAATTTGTCTTGGATTTTGAAACATAGATGAGTATATCAGTTTCAGAGATTCTGTTTCCTGAAATGGTTTCCATAGTGTACATATCCAGTGCCATTACGATAATTTTTATTTTTGTTTCCTTGAACATGCTCCACTGTTTGAGGTGTCAGATCTTCGTTATTGCTTTTTCTCAGAAGAGAAGCATTTTCTTCAAAACAGCATGAAAATGGACGTGAATGTGTAGCTTCCTTGATTTGCCTATACATAGATTTCTCAATAGAAATTTGAAGCATTCACCATCACTCTTTGTTTTCATTGTAGCATTTTTTCTCATAGATTTGAGCAATCTAAATTCAGAGAGACTTGTTCTTTAGATTGTTTTCAGTTTTGATGGTTGTTAGACAAATTTTATACTGATCTGATCATCATAATCACTGCCCTTCTTTTAAGTCATTCCATATAGTTTGAACCTAATTTAGTTTCAAGCCCAGATTCAAGAATTGTTTCAATTTAGTTTCAAGAATCATATATGAACTTGAGTTTGTATCTAACCAATTTAGAATAGAGAGGAAGCATTACTTCCCATGAATCGAAAGTAGCACTTGTCCTTTAAACAATCATGCAGGATGATATCAACTATGTAGGATTTTGTCCACTCTGGTGTGATAAAAACAAAGACCTGGAATTCATTTAATAAAAGTGTGTTTGAAAATCATGCTTGTATTGTTTATTTATGCAAAATTAATACTTTGGCTGGAGCTATATTACTTCATAGGTTGCTGCTGAGTATTTGAATTGACTTTTATCTAAGAAAGAGCACTGTCTTCAACAAGTGGGATATATGAAGTGGAGGGTGGTGTACATTTTGATTAAAATGTTGCGCGGTGGCCTTTCAGGCAAATTCTAAAATTATTTAATATTCCTTTCAGCACATAGATGAGAAATGGCAATGGCAATATTAATAAAAGAAGGCTTATAGGAGTGTAGAATCAAAGTACCAGGCCCTCACTAAAGTTATTTACCTAGCTAGAGTTTCATTTCAAAGTGAACAGAAATGCTATGATGCCTGTATTATGCAAAAGCCTTAAAACTCTGTTAGATATTCTTAACCCATTCTAATTTATTCTTGGAGACTTTAATCTTCTACAGAATGGAACTGCTGCAAATTTTTCAAAAGCCATCGTAATCTACTAATTACGAGGAAGAAGATGATGAAAAAGAAAAAGAGAAGAAGACCTATAATGATGATACCGGCACTGGACTTTAAGAGTTCACTTTAAATTTATTCTGAAAGTGTACATTGGAGAAGAGTTAGAAGGATATGTTGTACAGTTAACATTTCAATCCTGTCCAATTCTTAGAAATGTGTTGCATCTTTGCCATTAAGGCACTATGGTGGAATGGCCTAGCTTGAAGAAAAAGAGAATGATCAGAAAAAAGGCTTTGACCCTTGAAATTCATAGAGCATTGATCATGTAGTAAATATCTAAGTCCAAGATGTTCAAAAGAAAATCACTTATCAGATATAATAAAAACATGTTGCTTGTTAAGTGATAATAACCATAGAGAAAAAGATAATTTGTACAGTTGGGACAAAAACAATCATGGAAAAAAGTGCAATACCACCTTAATAAAATAATTTCCTGCACTATGTTGCTTCAAATGAAACATTTAAATTAAGAATTCTCATTTAGCTTGTTATGGCTAATATGTTAACAAGCAGGACTCCAGTTAATAATTACAATGTAGGGTGCTTGTCTTCAGCCATCCATCTATGGCCTCTGTCATGGAACTCTATTCAATTTTTCATATTTTGATTTTTAATTTATTCCTATTAATGTAGTCATCATTTTACAGATACTGAGCATACCTTTAAGGTCTATTTTATGTTTTGGTTTTGTTGGTTTTTGTGAAACTTGGCTGTTTTTCTTCAGGTTTTTATTGTTGCAATTAGAAGGTTGATTAACATTTTCATGTATGACTTGTGAGATGCCTTGGTGTTTCCTCAATATTTTTTAAACTTACCTTTCTATAAAACAATGGGGGTGGGGTTCTCTACCATCATCTTTATCGCCCTCTCCTCTTTCCCCTCTCTTTCTCTCAATACCAACCAGATTTCAGCTATTTCAGCAGCAAGTCAGCCTCTCTGAATAAAAATGCATTTGTTTCCTAGCAGAAAGAGAACAAAAATGAAACTAGCATAGATTCCCTTGAAGAAAGTGTCAATAGTGCCTGGGAGCAGCAATTGAAAAAGTTCTCTTTAAAGTGTAAGCTGTGATAATAGCAGGAGAGAGTGATGCACTGCTCCCAAGGATCTTAAAAGCTGGACAGCTTTATGTAGGACAATGTGATTTCCCCCCACCCCCAGACAGATTTGTCTCATGAACTTTGCTGCTCTTAATCAGCACTATCCACTGTGTTCTAAAGCAGACTTTTATCCATTGAATTTGTAACAAGGAAACCACACATGCTCCTTGTTATAGCTTGGTCAGAGATCTTGCCTCATCATTTTGGACCAGCTGAAGTTTTCCTAGTTTCACACAAAGTACATTTTATGTAAATTGCATGCCATCATGATTATATCTAGCAATTCTAGGGAACAAACAGACAATCCTTGGGTTTAGCCTATAGTAGCTTAGATTACCACCATTAAACAACATTATTGTCATCCGTTAATGACACCAATTTATAATTTGAACAACTTCTTTGGACTGTGGTGGGGGAAAAGATGGAAAGTTGGGTATCATCAGCCTACCAGTTGGAGAACAATCCAAGAGACAGAGCTCCTAGCCTTAGTAATTTTCTAACAGAAGTGGAGCAGTGGTGGTTTCAAATTTTTTTACTACCGGTTCTGTGGGTATGGCTTGGTGGACGTGGCATGACTTGGTGGGCGTGGCTTGGCGGGCATGGCAGGGAAAGGATACTGAAAAATCTCCATTCCCATCCCAATCCAGGGGAAAGTTACTGCAAAATTCCCCATTTCCTCTGGATCAGCCGGGACTTGGGAGGCAAAGAATAGATGGGGTGGGGCCGGTCAGAATTTTTACTACCAGTTCTCCAAACTACTCAAAATTTCCACTACTGGTTCTCCAGAACTGGTCAGAACCTGCTGAAACCCACCTCTGAAGTGGAAGGAGGGAGGGGAAGATGTCTTCATTTATAGTATGTATATATTTATGCAGCCAAATTGAATGCATAAAGAGTAAGTTTCATGTATTCCATTTGCCACAGTCTCTGAATTATATGATATAGACAATGAGTTTTACTGTTGATTATAGTTTCGTGGTTGTAATGTTTTGCTTCCCTAATTTATCTTTAAATTAAACTACAAGCCCAGCCTTAGCTTCAACAACCATTGCAAGAACAAGATTAGTTTTTGCAAAGCAATTGAACATAACATTTAACAGACACAATGGAAACATCAGCAATATTAAATATGAGAATAGGCATATCAGAAGTTTCTATTTATTTTAATGGAGAAAATGTTGGAGGTAAATACAACATTGCAAATCAATTGGCATGACTTCATAGCACTTTGCATTTCTACGCTTGCCATGTGATAACTGATAAAATCAAGCAGAGGGGCAGGAAAGCACACAATATAAAGCCTTCACATTTCATATAATTAAACATTATGAAGAACCATTGCAATGCAAGAGGCTACTGTTAACAGGACCGGCAGTCTGTATCATTATTAGCCAGTTGTTTAAAGAAAAGCTTTCATTTTGGATTTCATAAAGGCTAAAATGAGCCACTGCTTCTATTTCAAATGAACTTTTGAGTTCCACAACAAATTACAGAGACAATTTATGGGTTAATCCCATGGTGCATACTACATACATAAGAAAATTTTAATCTGAAATGAGAGACAAAGATAGAGCAGGCATTTTTGATAATAGCTGAATGAAGTGGAATCATCTTTAGGACCTCCTATCCTTTCTGTGATTGAAGATGGGGAGATGAGCTAGTAAACATGCGTCAGCTCTTCTTCCATACCAAACTGGTATATTTCTTTTTTCAGACCCATTTCTTCTCCTCACTTGCTCCTGCTCTCAAAATGCTGCTTAAGAATTATATTCCTTTTCTCCTTTTCTGTAACATCTTTGTTGCTGCTTTGCTTTGTTAACTGACACACCTTCAGTGTGTTTTGTTACAACCTCCCTCCTCAGTTACTCTGTTGGTCTTAGATATGGATACAAAACAGCTCTCAGAAGCTAGGTATATTTTATTATCCTTGCTATTAAAAAGAGGGAAATATTGGCTAAATCAAATCAGGTGCAAGCAAACCTGGTGATATTTGTCACTTTCATCTACCTGCTTCCTCCGGCACATAAAAAATATGCTTCAGTAGTTATTGGGCAGTAGTTGTATTTTTAAAAATATCCTGTAAGGCTTTAGTTGTTTTTTTTAAAAAAATTAATTTATATGCCGCCCTTCTTTGGAGACTCAGGGTGGCTTACAATGTGTTAAGCAATAGCCTTCATGCTTTTGTATATATCTGCTTAGTAAGGCTTTTACTCCCCCCCCCCCCGGAAGCGTTGTTCTTTTTTTATACAAAGTCATCTTATTGCCCCCACAATCTGGGTCCTCATTTTACCTACCTTGAAAGGATGGAAGACTGAGTCAACCTTGAGCCTGGTGAGATTTGAACTTGCAGTAATTGCAGGCAGCTGGTGTCACTTTAGCAGTACTTAAACTGCTGCGCCACCCAGGCTCTTTATTTGTTTTAAGTAGCCCTTCACATTTCCTTTTGAGAACAAGGTCTCTGATTTTGGAGGGACTGCGTATAAGTTGAGTGACTGCCAGTAAAGAAAATATCTCTTTCTTGACTTATATAAGAAATCTAGGCAGGAATTTTTGAAATTATTTTTGGTTATTAGATTTTGTGAGCAATCAAGGTGATGGGAAAGGTTGATAAATCAGAAACTGTTATTTCAAGATTTATCAGTGCAATGGAAGAGAAAAGCCCCTTATTGTTTATTCCAAAATGTTCTTATAAGATTGACTAGTAGATACACTATTTAAATGCCAAGGCGATCTTGCATCATTTCTTTTTATCCAGTTCTAGAAAGGGAATGTATGACATTTCAGTTTATTTCTGCTCACTATTCCTTAGGCAAGGTGAGAGAAATAGAGTAAATCTTTCTGAACTATCTAGGCACATAAGTCAACAGAATCTTTTCAAAAGATAAAGAAATAACATTAGTAAATATTTAATGAAGAAAAAGATATAAAGGGAAAAGTAAAAAAAAACTCTAGATAGTGCAGAGTTATATATTTTAAGTGTTATACTAGAAAGCTAATCCAACTAGAAATATATTTATTGGGGTAGACTGCTCTAGTTAAGTATGTTAATTCAAGATTTCTGATCCAACACTATCTGATGTATTGGTTACATTTGGTGCTGTGAATTGACTGGGAATCAGTATGGGCTACAGTATGGGCTACAAAGACCAGAATAAAGGATTTTTCTAATTTTTACGGTTCAGTGGGATGAATCTTGTTTGATAGCTATTCTTCCTATTTTGCAATAGACAAAAATACAATAAGCAGTAAAAGTGTTATCAATGCCATTAGTGTCATTAGCTTCCAAATGAGCAAGGTATAGTCAGATAGAACTGGGCACAAATGACCTGTATATTTTGGCCAGACACATTGGAGCAACAGGAGTTAATGTTCTCAGTATAATGAGATTCCACATTTCAGACCTATATTCCCACTAAGAATAAGAGAAGTTTCCAATATGTCTGCCCTTAAGAATTAATTGAAATGTAATGTAACAAACACCATAATTTCATAACTAAATAAGTAACTGCAAGAATACTTCATTCCACCCAGGAGAATTTTCCTCAAATGCTCTTCTCGTCAGAACCAAATTTTCTTTCATCAAGCAAAATGAATATGGATGGGATGAAAAGAGGGCAGAATATTATTGCTATCCAGCATTACTATTATTTGTATATTGCCATGTTAAAATATTTTACATTTTGAAATTAGGAATAAACAACAGACTTTTAATAGTAAGACATGCTTAGGTATATTATTCACATCAGTACATAACTGGAATGAATAAATCATGCTTCATAAATATATAACACTGCTTTTTTGTGACCAGTTGTCAAATTATCATCTTCTTCAACTGTAACAATCTTCTTGATTCTTTGTGGAAAGTGGTACTACTAATCTTACTAATTATAAATGGAAGAAATAATTTGGTAAACAATATAGCAAAGATTGCATAGTATGAACTCATACAAAGACTATAATTTGGTTCACTCATCATACTAAGACATAGCTTATATAAACTACAGGTTACAAGCATGTGAGTTGCACTCTCATAAAAGCCATAATTACAATTCAGCATGACGTACGAATTCATTAGCACAAGTAATGGACTAATTTATGATCTGTCATAGAACGTTGCAGTCCCCAAATCAAAAAGTTTGCTATATGAACAAAACAAGACAGGTGCAGATGATCATGCTGAGGCCAATTTTTTCTAACCTGGTGTTCTGCAGATGTTTGAAACTAACAACACCCAGTATTTTGAATCATAATAGAGAAGGTTGATTAAGATGATTGTGAATGAACCTGAGACTTGTGACTTGCTTTTTCTCCTCCAGGAAGTAGAAGGAATACTTCTGTTTTGACTTTATGACATATGGATTTGCCAATTCTGTAAGTTTCAACAAAAGATGCTGGTATAAGTACTCAAAGATGAACTGAATGGCTGCTATGAAGATAAATTGCTTGACAGTGTTATTTGCATTAGTTTCAGACATTTAAAAAAAAAAAGCTTTCTCAGCCTAAATTGAGCCTAAGAATTCCCCAGCCATAGCAAAGCTGGCTAGGGAATTCTAGGAGTTGAAGCCCATCGAACTTAAAGTTGCCAAGGTTGGAGAACCCCGATTTAAGCTATAGCTAGTAGTCAAAAGGGAAGCAGCTAAAGCAAAAATAATTCTCAGAATGCTTTCCTAAGGAAATAAGGTTTAGTAAAATTTTAAAAATTGTTAAAGAGACTGACCCTCCCCCCTTTTGCTTTATAAAAATCAGCTTTCTTCAGAGATTAATGTATCTTGTATAAAACAAGACAAATAGTAAATAAGACTTTTAAAATTACTTTCCATCTCTCTCTCTCTCTCTCTCTCTCTCTCTCTCTCTCTCTCTCTCTCTCTCTCACACACACACACACACACACACACAAAATTATATACAATTATATATCTTTAATTGCTATTTAGATATCAGTTGTATGGTAGGCAGACCTTTGAATACTGATAGTATATTTTATACAGGTAGTCACTGGCTTATGACTACAATTGGGGACATAATTTCAATAAATGATGTGGTCATTAAATGATCTGGACCCAATTTTATGATTATTTTACTGTGGTCATTAAATGAATATATGCAGTTATTAAGCAAATCATGTGGTCATTAAGTGGCTCACATTGTCATTCCGCAAATCTGGCTTCCCCAATTGACTTTACTTATCAGATGCCAGCTGGGAAGATTGCAAATCATGATTACATAAAACACAAGCTGCTGCAGCTGTTGTAAATGCAAACTGGTTGCCAAGTGCCCAAATTGTGATCTTGTGGCCATAAATGGGGATGGTGTAACAATTGTAACTTCAAGGCTGGGTCATAAGTCACTTTTCCCAAGGCTGTCATATGAACCATCATTAAATAAACAGTCATAAGTCAAGGACTATCTGTAACAGCATTAGAGCTACTTTTAGACCTGCAGTTCAGCAGATTTGGAAGGGAACATAATATGTTTTAATGTTTCTAAGTGTCTTTTTGTTCTTGATTTTTCAGGTCACCTGTGCAAATTTAAGCAGTGGTGGCAAATCAGAACTTCTAAAAGCAGGCAGTTCCAAATCCATACTAAAGCATATATGGACAGAAAGCAGCAAAGACTTATCAATCAGCCGGCTGCTGTCACAGACTTTTCGCAGAAAAGAAAATGAAACAGATTTGAGTATGCGGTATGATGCTCCCGAAACATATTCGGAGCAAGATTTATGGGAGTGGCTGAGGAACTCCACGGATCTTCAAGAGCCTCGATCCAGAGCAAAGCGACGGCCCATTGTCAAGACTGGGAAGTTTAAGAAAATGTTTGGCTGGGGCGATTTTCATTCCAATATCAAGACAGTCAAGCTAAACCTACTGATAACTGGGAAAATAGTTGATCATGGCAACGGGACATTCAGTGTTTACTTTAGGCATAATTCAACAGGCCAAGGGAATGTATCAGTGAGCTTGGTGCCCCCAACCAAAATAGTAGAATTTGACTTGGCACAACAAACAGTGATTGATGCCAAAGATTCCAAGTCCTTCAACTGCCGCATTGAGTATGAAAAGGTTGACAAAGCCACCAAGAACACGCTCTGCAACTATGATCCTTCTAAAACATGTTACCAGGAGCAAACCCAAAGTCACGTCTCATGGCTCTGCTCCAAGCCCTTTAAAGTAATCTGTATTTACATTTCCTTTTATAGTACAGATTATAAACTAGTACAGAAAGTATGCCCAGATTACAACTACCATAGTGACACGCCATACTTCCCTTCGGGTTGAAGCAGACCATACATCTAAGACTGAGGATCCCAAGGAATAAAATATATCAAATCAAATAAAAGAGGTCATATGACAGGGCTATTACCTCAAAGAAGAAGGCCACAACTTTTGCCCAGAATGTGTCTACATTTTGCTGCTGATATCAACTGGCTGCAAATATGTTAACGGAAGCCAATCTAATCATTTCTGCCCAGTCAGCTCCATTACATATCAGTCCAGTTGTAAATCACTATTTTAAATGATGCCACATATGGTTTCTCTTTCTCTTTCCTTCTTCCTCTTTGCATCTACAGAGGTACCTCTTAAGATGACTTTCATCGTCTGATATGTTCAGGATCATCTGTCATCAAGCAAAACAGATTAATTAGCTAAAGAATGGTTATGGAAATAACCAATGTTATGGAAATCTAAGTCTTGAATACATGATAATCAGTAATCCCCATTCATGCATTCCTTCACTTGAAGTAGCTGTACTGGTAAATATTACTGTGTAGGAGTAATTGCTTGTTCAAAATTGGGATGGGGGTGGGTGGCAGGGGATATGTGTGTGTTTAGATTTCAGTAGTTCTCTTGATATGAACACAATTTAGGATAGTGACTTTTCTCCAGCACACTGTGGGCACATTCAAGGTGATGTTAGGTGGCTCTTATTCTGCAGGGGGGGCCTATTGAATAAATAAAGATGAGCAAACATTTGGAATTTACATGTTAACAGACCTGATGATTTTTTGCGTCCTGATAGTCATCACTTCAGACAGATAGGTTCAACTTGGCAGTCATCCCCAACTGAGAAGTCCTACAGTCACCATGTAGGAAAGAAAAATGCCTGAAAGGCAACCTGTAAGTTGTAAATGTCTGTCTTATCTTTATTACACAATATTGTAACAAATTCAATATCCTAGTCCTCATTTGTATGAATGGTTTGTATTGTACATAGTTTAACCAGTGTTATTTCAGCTGCTAATTAATATTAACTTGTAATTGTCTCTTTCTCTCTCCTCTCTTTCTTCTGCTTATTATAGGTTAAAAACAAAACAAGGAAATGAGGAATCCATTTTATCAATGTAGCTGTAAACTCCATTTAAGAAGACAGAATTCTGTACAAAGCATATATTCAGCTAAATTATTGTTGAGAGCTATACACTTACAACATTTACAGTCTGTCTGTATTTAGACTTTTTCTTTCCAGGTGAAAAATATTGAAATGTACATAAAAATAAAATACTGGAATTCAGTTTCAATATGCATTCTGTAGCTGGTGGTTTAAAAAGCACTAGAACACTGATTATTCAATGAGAATATGTTCTTTTGCAAGTTGATATATATGCTGGAGACTCTGATGTTTGTTGTCCCACACTGCTGACCCATAAAAGTTGGGCCCTACAGATCAGGTTTCTTATCTTTATATGCAACTTTTCAATCAACAAAGAAGTTACTAACTCTCAGTGATTTTCATAAGAACTCCAAGGATTTGAAGTCAAATTTAACATAATGTCAAGAGGTCACTGTGTCAGACTAAGGTTGTACCAATTTCCTAAAAATAGAAGTGAAATGCAGTACATTTTGGACATTCTGACCCTTGTCCTTCATTGCCCCCTCCCCTCAATACTTTTTATCTGGTAGGAGAAATTTGCTGGATGGGGAAAAAAAGTTGCAAGCAGAAAAATAGCAGGTAGGGAAGAGAAAAGCATCACTTACAGAAATGCTACTTAAAAAGGTTCAAAGCATTATCTGCCATTATGACAGTAGCTTCATATTTCTGATTTGGTCATGAACCACAAATTAAATGTATAGCATCACATTATACAGATTGCTTCATAGTGTAAGTCATTACTTCAATTTAGGCATTTAAATCAAGAACAGGTATGATGAAGATAATTTCTGTTAACAATATACACAATCCTGTCCACATATTCTAAAACAATTTCAGTTTATATGCTTTATTTTTTACTTTCATGGAATTCCTATAGAATGGGACAGGCTGCGACCCAAAGTCTATGAGTGAACTTCCCAGAATTTAAATACAGTCCAAAGTGTTTATTGTGTCCATCACAAACACTATTGGCAAAATGTAGATTGGAATCTTTTGAAATACTTACAGGAGACCTACAGTACATCAGCAAGCATTCCATCATTCCTGTTGACTTAACAATATTTTTCTCTAAGTAAATTTGTCAATAAAAGAAAGCCTAAAGAAGAAAGGAGAACCCATGAATAAATATGTGTAAAAGGGTTTCTAAACTTGGTTCTGCAACTACTGACCATTTTCTTAATGATTCATATATGTCAGGATTATCTATGGAAGGATTGAAAAAAGTCAAGATGATGCCTTTATCACATGCTCATGATTCCCATTGTTTGTTTACAGTTAAAGACCAATGATTAAAAATACATCAAATACACATACAGATACATATTGTATAGGACATAGTCAATTGAGTTGATAATTCCATTATTAAACATTCTGTGGACAAATGTTCTAAACCTGTGAGCTGCGGACTCCTGGGGGGGGGGGGCTGCATTGTCATCAGAGGGAGACCACAAAGGATTGAAGAAATGTTATAATTTAAATCTTGAGTTTAGTCTTGGGGGTTCATGGTCATGGTCTGTGGCCACAAAAGATATTTAAAGGAGGTCCGTGGTGAAGAAATGGTTGAGAACCACTGCCCCAATTGACTATGACCTTAAAGTTTCTACAAATTAAAAAATATGAATGCTTATAATTAAATAATTATTAATTACATACATTATTAATTACATCCATCCATCTATCCCATGTTCTCTTTTTGGGAAGTACAACCAGTAGCATGCCAGTCAAAGACCATTTTAGCTCTTGGACCCAGAAAAGTTGTACTGTCTGTAGCTATCATTCAGGTTGGCTTTTCTTTGATTTCAGCTGGTACACGGAAAGGTTATTTGGGCAATTAATGATGGCTTGTGCCTTGAATCTTTAAAGTGTTATGTTGAATGCTTCTGCTTCAAGTGCTATGCAGCATATGACCTCAGTCCTCTACCATGTGATATGACATTTAATGATCTATCCACTAATGTGAACTGAACAAGATGTTGCCCTGTGTCCAAAATAAAAAAAGGATGGCTGTAAATATGGAAAGTCTGGCTTACTGCATTTGAAACTAATGGAGTTATGTGGATTAGCATCTGAAAAAAAATGGGTATATTATCAATAAGTAAAGTGAAATTTAAGCACTAATGTTCACCAGAAAAAAAAATGACAAGAATCTGCTGGAAGGTTAGCATTCAATGTTACAAGAAATCAAGGGTCAAAATCATTTGTATCTTTAATAGATACCTGTTTCCAACTTCTTTTTGTTTAGAATTCCTAATGTCTTTCAAGCATATTGAATTGCAGTCACACAGTTGTCACCCTATTTATCTAGAGCAGGGGTGTCAAACTCACATCGTCACGGTGGCATCACGTGACGTATCAGGACTTTTTCTCCCTTCGCTAAACCGGGCATGGGCGTGGCCAGTGCGTGACACATCTGGCCTGCAGGCCAGGAGTTTGATAGTCCTGATCTAGAGGGTAGTAAGATTGGAAAGGTTATTTTAGCTTGATCCATTCTTATAAATCAAATTTTATACATACATACATACATGCATGCATGCATGCATACATACATACATACATATATATAAAAGTGTGTGTGCTCGTGTGTGCACACACACACATAATTACACCCATGTATATATCTACATATACATACACATACACGTATAGTTGAGCTCCAGCTCCTCCAAAAGGTTGGCTTTTCTTTGAAAAAGAATTAGTAATTTATAATTGTTAAAACTTGTAGAGAAATTATAGACAGGGTATCTACAAGAGAAGTCAAAAAGTCAAGACAGCAGCTGTAAGCATGCAGTTGAAGTACTACCCTTTTTATATGCACTACAATACTTATGAAAAGGGTAGGATTTTGATTACTTGTTCATGGCCAACATCTTAATTTTTTGACCCCTGTGGATGTGCCTGATTATACAATATCTGAAAAGTAAGCCTATTAACTGTTTTTAATTTGTGTAATTACAATTAATTCAATTAACATGACCTCTTGTTGCCATTCTATCCCTTTCTTTCTCTTGACCTTGCCTCTTTTCTGGAGTTCAATCTTTGGCATGTTGCTGAGAAGCCAAAGGTGACTCTCCTGCCTGAAAATGTAGCCTTTCTTGCACATTATCAAGTTAAGTCAATAAAATGATGTTTCTAACAAAAGTCATTCTAACCTTCATGGAGTCTTATCTTAAGAGTTTACTGGCTTTCTTGTTTTATTGTTTTTCCATTTTATCTCAAAAGTTTATTTTCCCTCTTGTCCACATCATCCCCAATATTGGTGGATTTCACAGCAAGCATTACAAATACTAACTATAACTGAAAGCCTTTTTTCCAGATTTGGGGAAAAAAACCCACTTCAAAATAAGACCTTGGGCCACAGTGATTTAGATAACATAGCAGATAAACTATATTGTCTTATGCTCAGCTGGAATTCAACATTTAAAGCAGAGCAATAATTAATTTTTTGTACTTTTTAAAAAGGTATGTTGTTCATTTTTGCAGAGGCTTGATCTTTCTTTTTTAAATACTATTGTGGTCTTGATTTATGGATTCATTTTGCTTGCTAGAATAACTAGCCTGCAGTCTCAAAAGCAAAACTAGTTTGGTGCAATATTTGTCTGAGTTAAATGTGCTAAACTGAGGTCTGAGAGTATATCTTTGTTTGATTTCAGATTATATTTAAAAGAACTTTGCCTTGTGTAAACTGGATGCTTTTCAAGTTAAACATACAGAAATAGAAGCTTTGCATATTTAGAAGTCTCATCATACTCTGATGTTATTCAACTTCACAGTTAAACTTAAGTATCTATGCATCTTTTTAAATTTGTAACATGGATATATTTTTTTCAATCTGTAGCCTTTTAGGGGTGGTATGGTGATAATTTCCTCTTACAGTTTGATCCTAATGTTTTTTCTCTGAAAATAAATTGTTCTGTGCTCCAGTATGAACAGTGCGAACAATTAAGCAGTGGAACGGCTTGTCTTCAGCTTGTCGGTGCTTCATCACTGGAGGCTTTTAAGAAGAGACTGGACAGCCACTTGTCTGAAATTGTATAGTCTCCTGCTTGAGCAGGGGGTTGGACTAGAAGACCTCCAAGGTCCCTTCCAACTCTATTATTCTGTATTCTATTCTGTATATTAACTCCTTCTCATTACTTTTGAGATTGCAACTTCCATCTCTTTCAGAACAGAGAAAGAGATGTTAGCATCGCTAGCATGATAGTTTTCTGGCATAGTTTAAACCAGGTTTATGGTTTTATAGTACCTTGCAGCCAAGATTAGACATTAATGTTTAGATAGCCATATTTGTGAAAAAAAAGTGTTTTAAACAAATAGAAGTAGAGATATAATGCAATGTGTTGTCAATTTCATATCTTGGATGTGTTCTTTCTTTCTCATATTATTCTCTGTATTTATCTTTCTCAGTCACATAGTTAAAGTTTTCCACTGGCTTCATAATATTGCCATGTATTATGTGTTAAATTTCTTAAACGTTTATTGTAAACCTGATGGATGACCTGGCTTCTGCTTCAGTATGGATATGTAGATTTGTGTTATTATCAGATGCCCATGGTGCCATTATAGCCTAATATTCATCATTATAGTAAATGAAAAAATAGATTTTTTTTGACCAGGAAACTGATATAGCTGGAGAAATATTGTGATAAGCAAGTAGGAATTTGAAAGAATTTTCAGTTCCATTTGAACTGAAACCTAGACCTTAATCCTAATCCTAGGCTAAAGTTCATTGATTAACCGTCTTCATTCATTGTACAATATGAAGGCAATTGAGCTGTAAACATTAACTTGTCTTTCCAAAATAAATAAAGCAATTATGTTTTACAGAAGGCTCACTACTTCTATTAAATTTTTATTTAAATGTTCCTAAAATATCTACAGCCACCCTATCTGACACAACTGGCAACAGTTATTGGATTTGTTGCACTCACACATCATAAACACATTCTTATTTCTGGGGTTGAATTCCATTTGAAGATTAAATAATCCTTTTTAAGTCGTTCATAGAATTAAAACTAGCTGCATAAAAATACTAGATGGCTGTTTAATTCCTACTTTCCTAAGAGATTATGTTTTTTCCCTATGTTTCAGCTTTCCGAAACGTAAACCATTATTTGTTATACTTGAAGCAATAGATAAAATACATTTATTATGCTCAGAAGACTAATACCTGTCACAATCAGATGAAACCACAAAGAAACAAGCATTATTTCTAACACAAAAAATATCTTTGTACTTAAAGTATATTATACTAATAGGTAAAGTGCCTAGGATGGGGGAAAAATATTTTCATGATCTAATGACATTCCTGCTATTAGGAAGTGTGGCAAATGCTTAGGCATCCATTATAGCATCAAGAGGATCAAAAGTTCAAGATGGCAGTTGAAGAAATGCACTTGAATCTTTACTCTTTTTTAGGTGTGTGCCTCCTTGACAGAGATATGAAAAGGAAAGGGGTTGCTCACACAACTGAGATCACCATGTTGATTTCTTGACTTTCCCTACAGACACCACTAATGTATGTTTGACAATAAGTTATCATGGTTGGTCACACAGCTAGATGTTTAGATGGGATTTGGCATTTTTATTCATCTATCAAGTCTGCCTATTCAAAACTGGAATAGGCAGATGTTGTTTGATGCTGTTAAAGGTATTGTCACAGGATATAACCTGTTCCAGGTAAAGCTGTATTTTACAATTGACTGATGGTGAATTTGTCAATTCCATTGGTATTCAGTGGTGCTCCAGTTGTTTTGGGATTGCATCCTAGGTGCCTATTACTATTGGTACTACCTTTCTTTTGCCACAGATGTTCTATTTCTGTTTGCAGGTCTTGGCATTTTGTTATCTTTTCCAGTTGTTTCTCTTCTATTCTGCTGTCTCGGGTACTGCTAAATCCACTATCTAGCCTTTTTTTGTCCTTCTTATCGATAATTCTGGGGTTTCATGTGGCAGGTATTAGTATTATTATGCTGGAGATAAGAGAAATGCTTGTGATTTTTTTTTTCTGGAATGAATTTAGTATTACCTATGTTGATCTGAGTGAATTGGAGAGGAAGGATAATCTTTGCTGTTATTCTTCAACCAGAAGAATATCTGGATCAAACTGTGTCTAATCTGAGAGATGGGTATGTATCCAATCTCTAATTCCTAAAATAGAGTTGAAAATAGTAAGAAGAATTCTTAGGAACACTATGTAGATAGAAAAAAAAAGGTGACTTTTCCCAGTCTGGTGCCCTCTAGCTATGATGGACTAAATGTTCATAATTGCTATTTAGCACAGGGAGATGGCCTATGATAGCTGACAATGTATTGTCTTCCAACACATGTGGAGGTGCAAAATGGAGAATGGTTAGAATAGATAGTATACACTCTATAAAAATATGTTGTCATATTCACAACAAACAACAAAAAGCAAAATATGCATTTTTTCTAGGGTTCGGGAATATAAAAGTCTCCAATCAATTCCAGGGTCATCTGTTATCAGAAAAATAGTTTAACAGCAACAGCTCAGCCTAATATATTGTAATACTCACCAAACACCAGAAAGCCACAAAAGAAAGCAATGAAATAGCTATGCCTTTTATGGCCTGTTTAGATACCAACGTGGAAGAGAAAGATCTCTGAATACTTCATGCTAGAAGCAGACTATTGGGGGAGAAAAAACTATTGCTAACTTGATCCTCTTTAAGGCAAGAGAGACCACTCTGTATCTCAAGGTCTTTTCAGGAAATTTAAACATTGCCATATAACAGTGATGGTTAACCTTTTTGATGCTGAGTGCCCAAAGCGTGCACACACGCATGCAAATGCACACACGTGTACCCAAACTCCCAAAATGCAATGCAAGCACCCCCTGTGCATGTGCCCCACCCCACGCATGCACTCCAATCCCCTGTGCATGCACCCTGGCCCCTCACGCTCTGTTTTGGCTTCTAGGCAGGAGGCTTTTCAGGCCCCAAATGAGGGGTGAGTGCAGTGCGAGGCCCCCATGCCTCGATTTGGGCCAGGAAAGCCTCCTGCGCCAACCTGTACCCCCTGCACATGCATCTTGCCCCCCCTACATGCACAGCAGAGACCTGAAGACCAGCTGGCCGGCAGGAGGGTGCATACATGCGCAGTGGACTGGACTGGGGCGACTGCTAGCATGCTTGCAGAGAGGCTCTGCATGCCACCTGTGACACGCATGCCATAGGTTCACCATCACAGCCATATAACATTCTATTCTCTGGTCAAGACTGCAAAGTTCATAGAACCTTATTATATTGGAGTAAGACAAAAATGTTACATCAAAGAGTATCTCTGCCCTTTATTTGATGGGCTGCTTAATAATAGCTTTTTCCATTTATTTTAAATATATAATGTTTTATCAGTGATATAAGGGGGCAGGATCTGTCCTCCATGACCTTTCCATGTATAAAATACAAGTGGCAGATTTTTTAAAGAACATTTGTTGAGGAAACTCAAATCAAGTGTCAATCTAGCAATCATAAGAAATTGTGCATTGAGCCAAGTTTTAAACGAGATCCTGCACAAATATTTAGATTAAATTTAAACTTTTCTTTCATAGACATATTTTCTTGTCTTTTTTAAAAAATTGGAAGATAATTTTTTTCATCACATAACAAATCTCATATTTCCATGAAACTTTGGGATGATTTTGTTGCCAGTATTTAAAACTAACGCTTTTCAGCAAGATTTAGCACATTTAATTTCCTACTTAAACTTTTCTAAATTTCAGCAAATCCAAACAATTCCTTTTTTAAAAAAGAAAATGTTCAATCCTGCCATTGGGGCTGCCACTAAGTCATTGGCAATAGCACTTGAAGTCCTTAGCCTAAAATATTACCCACTCTTGATTTGCGTAGTGTTAAGTGCACTAATTTTTATTATGTTATGTTATGTTATTATTACATTACATTATATATTTATTTAAATTCATTATCTGCCCATCTCCAGTGGACTCTGGTGGCAAACAACACTAAAAACCGCCATAAAGTTGACTCAGTCTTCCATTCTTCCGAGGTAGGTAAAATGAGGACCCGGATTGTGGGGGCCATAAGTGACTTTGTATAAAAAAGAACACCACTTAGGGAGTGGGGCAAAAGTCCTACTAAGCAGGTATATACAAAAGTATGAAGGCTATTGCTTAACGCATTGTAAACTGCCCTGAGTCTCCGGAGAAGGGCAGCATATAAATCAAACCAATAAAATAAAATAAAAATAAACAAAAACAGCTAAGAACATTAAACACATAGTCAGTTCAGGCTAAAATAATTTAATTTTGCAAAAACAACAATGTAAAACAGAGCTATTGAACAAATAATAAAGCCCCAGGATTGGAGTTTTAGAGTTTAAAGTAATGCTTGTTACTTAAGCAGAGAAGTTGAATATACAACAGTATATCTAATTTGATTTTAAAAAAGGACTAGGGATGACATGATAGCAGTATTCCAATATTCAAAGGCTGCCACAAAGAAAAGGGGGTCAGCCTATTCTCCAAAGAATCTGAAGACAGGACAACAAGCAATAGTTGGAAACTAATCAAGAAGAGAAGCAAACTAGAACTAAGGAGAAATTTCCTGACAATGAGACAAATTAACCATTGGAATTATTTGTCTTCAGAAATTAAGGATGCTCCATCTCTGGAGGTTTTTAATAATAAGAGATTGGGCAACTGAAATGGTATAGAGTCAACTTCTTGAACAGATGGCTGGACTAGAAAGCCTGCAAGATTCCTTCCAACTCTGTTATTCTATTCTGTTCTGAATAATATTACAATAAAATATCTTCTACTTTGAAAGAATATGAACTAAATATGATGGGTAATATTTCCAAGAAATTATGATTGAAATGGAGCCTGCATTTTGCTTTCTTCCTTCTGTAAATAAAGTGACTTGGCTTATCTTCTGGACATTAGTTAATAAGCGATCTTCATGGCAAAACAGTGATAAAACAAGAAGCCATGAAGTACTTCCAACAATGGCTGTTTGTGAAGTGTAGCTAGTTTACATTCCAGTTTCTCATGGCAATGAACTGCTCATCTTAGATTTTTCAAATTACTATAATATACAATGTCAGATCACTGGTTTTTCTGGTCAATTTCATGTTCAGTCATTAAGGCATATCTGACTCTTTGATCCCATGGACCACAGCATACCAGGCTCTCCTTTCTCCCACTGCTTCCCATCAGTTTGTCCAATTTCATGTTTCTGGCCAATGGTCTTGGGTTTTACATTTCTATAATACCAGTAAATATATAGTATGTGTGTGGCTATATTTGTATCTTCCTTCCTTCCTTCCTTCCTTCCTTCCTTCCTTCCTTCCTTCCTTCCTTCCTTCCTTCCTTCCTTCCTTCCTTCCTTCCTTCCTTCCTTCCCTCCCTCCCTCCCTCCCTCCCTCCCTCTTTCTGTTATTTTGTGTTCCTTTTAACAGTCATGGTATGTTTAATGTTTATACACTACTGGTAATTAATTCAGTGAATATCATGTAGATGTTTCAAAGATGCGATTTCTGATCCATCTTTTGCTTTATGAAAGACACATGTTGAAATTTTCTCAAGACTAAGGAAGACTGAAAATGTCTCAAATCACTTAAGGCAGATATAAAATTAAACCATATCTCTCAATTTAATGAGAAAACTTTGAAACTGATTGATGAAAACTGTTCAAGGCTATAATACCAAAACTAGGTTTTTGAAACAAAAAATTACACAGTAAGACTGACACTACTGACAATACCTTGTGTTGCCTATATACAATACTCATACCTAATAAGTAAAGTTGGAATGTATAAAGAGTGTGTAACATATAAGTCCTCATTAATTAAAATAATTTCAGAAGTGTTCCCAATTTTTTTTATTTTTAAATGGTTGAAATCCTGAAAGATCAAGAAGCCTTATAGAGTCGTTACATTTGAGCATTCTTGTTCCCAGAATTTATGTAATTTGGACCATTTTTGAAAGATGCATTAAAAAATAAAGTTTTTAGAGAGTCTCAGTCATCCAGGTCATGGTTGTCCCAAAGATACTTTTTCAGGAGGCAACTTTTTTTCTTTTGAAGACATTTTGCTTCTCATCCAAGAAGCTTCTTCAGCTCTGACAGTATATCCTGTCAGAGTGGAAGAAGCTTCTTGGATGAAAAGAAAGAAAAAAAAACCCCAAGAAAGTCCAGTTACCTCCTGAAAAAGCACCTTTGGGACATTAAAAAACAAACAACAACTTTTTCCATATAGAGGCTCATGAGCACTATGTTGTCATCTACTGACGTAGGTTCAATATGTAATGATTTACTTGTAGAAGGCATTGAAAGAACGTAGATCAGTGGCACCAAAATGCTTCACAACCGCCTTCAGTTAAGAATCAACTTTCAGCAGAAAGTCATTCTTCCTTGAGAGATGAAAGAACCATGTCATACCCAAAGGTTTGATTATCTGATTCAGTAGTTGTTTTTGCCTAACATTCTAAACCATAAACTATAGCAAAAAAGTAAAATCAAAGCCACATTATGCCTTAGAATTTCATGTGAACCATGTCATAGTTATAGTGTTTGCTAATTTTGAACGATAGTTTTGACCTGTTAAACGTGACTTAAGTAAAATGAGGACCCAGATTTTTGCTGGTGTTGGCGGCAATATGCTGACTCTGTAAACTGCTTGGAGAGGACTGCAAAGTACAACAAAGTGGTATATTAGAATAAAAAGTTTTATATATATATATATATATATATATATATATATATATATATTTGTATGTTTCTGTAAGTCATCCAATAAGCTCGAAATAGATCTATCACAGCCTCCCTTATTTATTTATAATTATCAGCAAAAAATATTAAATATATATATATATATATATATATATATATATATATATATATATATATATATATATATATATATAGGTCTTTGGTTATTCGGGTCTTCTCCCGCGTAGAATTGGAAGTATCTTGGTGACGTTTCGGTGAAATCTCATTCGTCATTTTCAGGCTGGTGTTCTCGGCTTCGTGCTTCCAGGAGCAAGATTCAGAATATATATATATATAAGTGATATATATATATATCACTTATATAAATAAGGGCTTTATCCAGCCAGTCACTTTCACAACAAACTATTTTGTGTTAAATTTATATTTACTGACAAAGTAAATAGCCTTTTATTTCTTTGTCAGTAAATATAAATTTAACACACACTCACACCCACATACTTAAATAATGGGACCCAAAAGTTTCTTTATGAGGAGATTCTGGATTACTCATCAGGCAGGATACTTATTAATTAGCATTATTTATGATGCTTACATTTTTTCTGGAGCAGGGTCATAACTCAGTAATAATAGGACAGTTGATATGGACAAATGCTCTGGAGTAGTATGAGAGCAAAAACAAATACTCAGTCCCCTTCTAATGTGCAACTAAGTTTGTTTATTTATACATTATAGGCAGAACAATACAATACAACAATGGGAATTTATGACAGTAAATGCAACATCCACAATAGCCACTTATGTTGGGAATATTTACATTTTATCTTTCCAACAAATCTGGAAAGGGTCCAGATTGGAAAAGAAGGCATGTATTAATATTAAGAAATAGAAAGGGCTATTTGGTTCCGATATAGGAACCAAACTAAAATCTTTTTTATAAAGTACATGTATTTATGGTAGTTACTTAATTATGGAAAACTATAGTACTTGGATCATAATAGACCAAGTTATGATGATATCCAGATTAATGGACAGGAACAAAAATGACCCCTTTTTCTGATTATCCATTTGATATCTAAAACATATAATGCAAATCTGTATAGGACTGAGACTTGAGACTTGAAATACATAACCTTATTTCCTCTTGAATAGCTAAGTATAACAAGCAAAAATGTTTGCTCAACAATAGAATGTGTGTTCTTAGCTAATAGTTAACTGAAAGAAAGGGTAAGGCTGAAACTACATATACTGGAAAGAGATGTATTTGCAAAGAAAAGTATTTTTGTCTGTTCCAGGAAATCAGTTGAAGTATTAAATAAATATTTTCATAGCTGCAGGAATAGAATTCTGATAAACACCTACTAAAAAAAGGCAATATGTAAATATGTTGCATCAAAATTGGAGGATACACTAATTAGATTCTTACATGGAACCAAATTATGGTTTTTGTAACTATTTTTGTTAACTAACCCACAACTGGCGTGATTTAAATCCAAATTGAATAAGCAGCAATATTGCTTGGCATAACATGTGAGTCCAACCTTCATTTCTGAAGGATTACAATAGAGGATAATTTAATACAGAAACAAGACATTGTCATACCCATGTGATAAAATTTCATCATTAAAATGGAGTAGCCATTACTTCAGTTATATCATGCTTTTGTGTGTCTGATGTCACTAAAAAGTGACATGGATATATTTCCTTTCCTCTGGATATTCCTTCAGCTTCACCTCCCACTTATCTATGTCCTTCTTTATTTTATCCCACTGTTGACCTACCTACCTGTCTTCTTCACTTGTTCATTTATTTTTTCATATACTTTTAAATGCTTGCCAATCAGATGATGTTAACAATGGAAAAGAAAGTCTCACCTCCTAAAAAATTGGTATGGCTATAAACCAGGTGACAAAACCACTAGACACTAATATATTCCACACTCATACAGCTTATTTCACGAGTGCAGCAGCTTGTTTAGCAGGAAAGAGATGTGACACCTCTTCTTTCTTCACGGTTCGATCAATAAAGATAAAAAAAAGTGAAAAACAATGACAGAATCATAGAATACAAAGCCTGGAAGGGATTTTGAGATATTCAGCCTAACCTCTGCCTTTTGTAGGAATCTAGAACCAATTCCTCACTAACAGAGTGCTGCTGAATTCTATGTCAAATGTTAGATAACTGCAAGGCTTCTATTGAGGAGTAGCTATACAATCTAAATCAAATATAGGCAAATATATTGTAGACGGGCCTTTTCCAGAGCCTTTTTATGATGCCCTTGCATCATTTCTACTGACACTAAGATTTAATGCCTTATTTACAGAAACTTGCTCATATCCTCATATAGTGTCTTCTCGATGATACCCCAAGACATAATCTGATCTCCCCAATAATGTGCAAATATGTTGGTCACACAAATAAATTTTGTGTTTATTATTTTTAAGGGATGCTAATTCCACACTCACACAACAAATGGCCAGATTTCTTCATCAAGTTATAGAACAGTATCCCTAAGGTGCTTTTTCAAGAGGCAACTGAATTTTCTGATTTTTCTTTGAAGACATTTCAACATCTTCAAAGAAAAAGAAAGTCCAGTTGCCTCTTGAAAAAGCACCTTTGGGACAACCATGATGTGGATGACTGAGAATCTCCATATTCATTTATAGAACAGTGCAAAACTTTTAATTAGATACATTATTAATTATAATTATTATTTTCCCTTTTTACTGTAAAGGCTGATCAAAGAAGATAATAAGGAAATTTGATTTAGCAGACTATTTCATTGTTGAAGAACTTTTACTATTAGGATTTCTTTTTCCGATGTCCAACTAGGGAAAGAGCTTATTAACAGTGCTGATGTTCTGAGTATTTCTACCTTATTAACTGTCCAACAGAACTTCAAAGTAAATCAAGATATATCTCAATCTCACTAAAGGAAAATTCTTGTTGTTAGCTGTGAAGTTGTGTCCAACCCATTGCGACTCCATGGACAACTTTCCTCCAGGCCTTCCTGTCGTCTGCCATCCCCCAGAGACCATTTAAACTCACGCCGACTGCTTCTGTGACTCCATCCAGTCACCTCATTCTCTGCCATCCCTTATTTTGCCTCACTCATTAGGGGCTTCTCCAGTGAGTCCTTCCTTCCTCATTAGGCGGCCAAAATATTTGAGTTTCATCTTCAGGATCTGGCTTTCTAAAGAGCAGTCAGGGTTGATCTCCTCTAGGACTGATTGGTTTGATTGTCTTGCAGTCCAAGGGACTCGCAGGAGTCTTCTCCAGCACCATAGTTCAAAAGCCTCAATTCTTTGATGCTCAGCTTTCCTTATGGTCCAACTTTCACAACCATAAATTGCAACTGGGAACACCATAGCCTTGACTATACACACTTTTGTTGGCAGGGTGATGTCTCTGGTTTTTAGTATGCAGTCTAACTTAGCCGTAGCTTTCCTCCCCAGGAGCAAGTGTCTTTTAATTTCTTGGCTGTAGTCCCCATCTACAGTGATCGTGGAGGAAAATCCTCCACAGGAAAATCCTATCTGTGTATAAATTAGTTAAGCTTCTTTGCATCCATTACCCTGCCCTTAAAAAACAAAATCCACTGCCATTAACTGAAGCCAATTAAAGTACCTATTCTGATAGAAAATACTGAGCCAATTGTTACTTTTTCTACAAATCATGACTTTGCATGACATGCAAGCCCAGTCATTGACTACCTTTATGGCTTAAACTATAATATAAATAACTCAAATGATTCAAAGGGATGACTTAATACATTTGGGGAAAAAAAAACATATGCCAGAGTTCAGGCTGCTGGAACCATATATCAGCCTAGCAAAGGAGACATGGATTATTTATTACCTTGATCCAAATATCAGCTTCAACTACAGCTATATGAACAAGTTAAGTGAGACTCAAAAACTTTTAAAATAGTTATTAATTATAACAGAAGAAGATACAATATAAATCAACAACAGTTTCTTCCAAGTTGAATATTTTCCATACAAATGGAATTTAATTCTCACAGTTGGCCTGCTGGTTAGAGATTTTGGAAGCTATTAAGTCCACATATCTGGAAACAGTTCACATTGGACAATGATAATCCAAGACATGGATTTGGAGGAAAATGTTCTACATGTCTGGTGGCACCAATTTGGATTCTGTTTGTTGACTTGTATCCTGCAACAGACTACAGTTCATCTATTTGAATTTTCTGCAAGCACATCTTTTCATTAGAATTATTTTCTGGTGATAACAAAAAAACAAAAGAAGATAATTATTATTTGCTTTCTAGTTGCTAGATCAGTTTTCTTGGCTAAATCAGTTCAGTTTCTAGCATCACATCACATGGTCTATTTTCCCCCCTAATGAAACCAAGTTTTATTTATACATTTATTATATCCAAGTTTATAATCACCCTGAACTAAAGCCTAAAGCTTCCATATGAGTACAACTGCCAATATAAGCTGCATTTCTCACAAAAAAAGTAAAACGGAACAGAATTTATTGGTGATGTGCTTAGCAATTAATAAGAAGAACTCCACAGCTGACAATACATATTCATTTCAACAGCTTATTTAGTAATCTACTACAGTGAAATAGCCAGTTCTGTCTCAGTGCCATCTGGTGACATTTTTTTACACTAACAAGGAACGGAGAAAATGTATGCTTTTGTTGTCCCTCATTCCCTTTTCCTCTGATCCTTTTATTTAGCCCATAAGTGCTAAAATATCCTACACAATGGTCCAAGAGCTTTAATTTTAAAGATTGCATATCTGCTTTCAAACTGGTCACCTTTCTTTATGAAGAGAGATAGAAATTGCATGATTGGATAAGCAGGTTTTATATCCATGAAGGACCACTGAATGGTTATACTTCACTGACTGATTGAGTTATCTTTGGACAATTTGACACATATCATGTAGAAAACACAGTAACTACCCATTCAAGATTTTTCTGTGTTGCTATTTTTCAGAATTAATCCACAAAAAACCCCTTTTGTTTTCTATTGTAAAACACAATGTGTCACCCATGGTGTTCTTTCCTACTCTGATTCTGAATTTTAGATGGACTACTGCAGGCAAACCCAAAAATGAGGAACTTGCTAAAATCTGATATTTTTTGGTAAATCTAATGAAGATAGCAACTTGTTTAGCATAGGTTTAACAAAAATCTCCATTTTTAATAGTATTTGACCAGGCTACAGATTAATATAGTGCCCTTTAGAGAAAGTGTTGCTAGCTTTTATAAACACAGTCTTTTTCATCATTGTTGTTTTTAGCTTTCCTTTTTTACCTGGACATCATCTTTACAAAACATACTCTGTATTTGTGTAACACACTGTAACTATTATAGTCTACCAGCCACAATTGGTTCTTTAATGAAAAATGATAAATTTGAGAAGGAACTATAATATCTGTTTTGATACTGGAATGAAGAAGTAGCTAATAATGTTTTTTAGCTGAAAGACACTAAACCTAGAAGTAGATAAATCTACCTATCATCCATCTATCCATCCATCCTCCTTCCTTCCTTCCTTCCTTCCTTCCTTCCTTCCTTCCTTCCTTCCTTCCTTCCTTCCTTCCTTCCTTCCTTCCTTCCTTCCTTCCTTCACCACAAAATGGTGATTCTGTCAGTATTGATGATGTTCAAATGAAGTTCCAGATGTTTTGGGAGTGCACCCAAGAGGCCTATTACTATTAATACTATTTTTGTTTTCTTTTGCAATAGTCATACCTAATTCTATTTGCTGATCTTTGTGTTTAGTGATTTTCTCCAGGATTTTCTTTTCTGTTCTGCTGTCTCCAGGTATCATCACACCCACTATCCAGACATTTTTGTCTTTCTTATCAACAATTGTTAAGTCTGGGATGTTATCTGGTAGGTGCTCATCTGTTTGAATTCTAGAGTCCCAGACCACTTTAACTTTTTCATTTTCTATTACTTTGTCTATTTTGTGGTCCCACTAGTTCTTGCTTGCAGGCAAATGGCATTTCTTGCAGATATTCCAATGCACCATAGCTATTACGTTGTAATGCGGTTGTCTTAAACTTCTTTGCAGAGAAGATTGTTGTCTATAGCTGTCTTTTCAGTTCTCGCATTTGCTCTTAAGGGTTGGTCTTGTGCAGCTAGAATTAGTCCCTCTATCTCTTTCTTCAATCCTTAGCCATTGCCAGATCTTTTTTTGGGGGGGGGAATGGGGAAGAGGTGTATTGGTCATGTTGTACTTTGCCTTGCCCTGTTTTTTCTTTCTTCCTATTCTTCATTTAATCTTTGGTGTCTCCAGTACTCAGTGAACCTTTATGATATACTAACCCCAATACACCTTCTTCAGATTTTTTTCCAATGCCCTTTTCTTCTTCTTCAGTTGTCTGGTATATTGCATTCTATGCCTACCTATTTTATGAAACTTCATGAGGGACTTGATGATCTCAAGAATTTAGGAAATTCTGATTTACATAATTGGTTTTAGCATTTGAGCCACTTCCACTGTCAGAAACAAATTGTGCCAAAGCTACTAGAACCTCACATTAAACAAATGCTGTGAAACAGGACAGTGGTAGCTGTTTCCCATGTATAGCATATCCCAGGTGTGGTTGATGATTCTATTTCTCCTTGTCTTTTGAATTATTTTCATTTTTACTGCTTAAAAATATAAGATAAAGGTTCAAACAGATCTTTTTTTAAATGACTTCAATAGAAGTTCAGTTGTTATACATTGCATTAAAACTTGACCAGCTATAAGAATTTTAATCATTCTTTTGGTTATGTAGACAAAGGACTAATATTTTTGAAGAGAATGTATGCACGTTATTAGTCCAAGGTGATAATGGTACTGCTTTTTCCTACCTGGTGTCTTCCAGACTTATTGGGAATACAAGCAATTAGATTTTTAGCTAATTAGCAAGAAGAAGGAAAGGAAGCAAAGTGAGACAAAATAAACAGTCTGGTTCAGTGGTTAAAGACTTGAATGAGGCCTGAGGAAACCTAAGTTCAAATCTGCTTTCATACATCAAAGATGATACTACGCCAAGAATTTCACTTTATACAATTTTGATCATAAGATTGCTGTTGTGAAGTGAAAAAGTGGTATATATGCCTCTGAGAACTCCTAAATGAAATATGGGATATAAATCTCATAAATTGTGATCAATCAGTCAATTAATGTAAAGCAGTTGCAGCATTAAGTATGCTATTATTCCAACATGGGGGAATATATGACTTATGACAGGAAAAGAAGTGATAGCTGCTTGAAAGGTTGTAAAATTATAATACTGTTGGGTAGTAGAATTTCCTACCACTTCTTTAGCTTGAGGAAAAAGAAACTGCTTTTGAACATCTTTTCAAAGGAGAAGAGAATTTCAGTGGGTAGATTGAAGTGTTGGGCATTTCTTCACTTTTGAGGTGGCCAATTAGTTGTGTGAATATCCCAGCTTCCTTTGTTCAATCACCTTTTTGGTGATCTTCCTATGTTTCAGTTAGATCACAAAGGAAGACAAGGGATCTCATTTAATGCAGTTGTGTTACTGGTAAGGAGAATTTCTACCTTTTTGACATTATTGGAAAGTTTTTGTTTTAGAAAGCTTCTTTGTAGATTGTGTGTGTGTGTGTGTGTGTGTGTGTGTGTGTGTGTGTGAGAGAGAGAGAGAGAGAGAGAGAGAGAGAGAGAGAGAGAGAGAGAGAGAGAGAGAGAATGTAACTAAGACATCCATTTCACTCCCTAAGAACAATACTACTAATACTATTATATTTTCTATAATCTTCTGGTGCAATGAATGTTCCCACAATGGGGTCATCCTCAGTGAGTGTTCTGTACAAAATTAGATGATCAATGGTTGCAAGCAAATGTTTCATCATGAATATAAAAAGCAATGCAAAAGCAGAGCTTAATCCATCAAAGAGAGGCTTCTCTTTCTATCTGAAATGTATATTATTGTGGAATTTGAATTTCTTTGATTGCATTGGTCCTAGGATTCACTACTTCAAAGAGAATGCTGATTTTTTTTATTGCCTAATAGATTGGGGTGTGTGTGTGTCTGTGGTTTTGCTTTTCCTTCCCACCACCTTTCATGACATTGTTATTTATTTAGCTTATGTGATGGAACACTGATAAATTGGGCCCAATTCTTATTCTTTATTAAGTTGTGTTGAATTACAATGTTTGAACTTCACAGCAAGTGCAAGCACAACTGACGAGATTACATTTTTTGATAAGATTAGAAGCTAGTCATGTAAGTTAATATTAAAATTGACTCTGAATATAATCAAGAATTTGTCCAGCTATCTTTAATTGATCTGCTATGGAAAGCTAAAGCAAATGCAGATTGCTTGATAGTACAAATCAAAGGAGTGATATAAAATGAAGCAATAAAACAAAACAACATTTTGCCTATCTCAGACCCACGTATTAAAGTTCGTTCACCTGGAGGGAAGAGATAGCTTGGAATTACTGAGCATTAACCACAAAACCAGTTGGTTTACACCCCCAGGTTCTGATGGAACTGGCAGATGTGATCTTGGAACCACTGAATAAAATCTTTCAGAGCTCCTATAGCACAGGGAAACTGGAAAGAAGTTGGTTCTCATCTTCAAAAAGAGGAAAAAAAGTGAAATCTACAGATCAATCAGCTTGACATCAATATCAGGGAAAATCCTGTAAAAGATAGTCAAGCAGCAGATTTGTGAGCATCTGGAGATGAACAAGGTGATTAATAGAAGCCAGCATAGTTTGTCAAAAACTAGGCCATACCAAACAAACTTTATTGCCTTCTTTGATAAAGTGACTAAATTAGTAAATCAAGGAAATGCTGTGGATATAGTATACTTAGACTTAAGTAGGTATCTGACAAAGTAGACTATAGCATACTTTTTTAGTAAGATAGAACAATGTGAGATGGACAGTACCATCATGAGATGGATTTGCAGTTGGCTGCACTTAGCATGTGGCCTTTAATGGAACTACTTCTTTGTGGAGGAATGTACACAGCGAGGGTATCTCAAGATTCTGTCTTGGGCCCAGTGCTTTTCAACATCTTCATAAATAACCTAAATGTGGGGATAGAAGGGGCACTCATCAAATTTGCAAATGACATTGAGCTGGGATGAATTGCTAACACTTTGGAAGATAGATTCAAGATTCAAAAGGATCTTGACAAACTTGAGCATTGGACCCTATCCAACAAGATGCAGTTCAGTGATGAGGAAAGTAAGATCCTGCATTTAGGTAGGAAAAATCTAATGCATAGGTAGAGAATAAGTGGTACCTGGCTTAACAGTAGTATCATTGAGAAGATTTAGAGGACCTAAGGGGTCCTAGTGAACCACTGTTTAAGTATGAGCCAGCAGTGTGCTGCAGCTGCCAAAAAAGCAAATACATGCCCAAGCTGTATTAAAGAGGGTTAGTATCAGGTTCATAAGAAGTTATAATATCACGCTATATAGCACTGGTAGTACACATATTTGGAATACTGCACCCAGTTATGGTTACTATTATACAAAAAAAAATTGCTGAAGCCCTAGAAAGAGTGCAGAGAAGAGCAACAGAGATGACAAGGGGTCTGGAAACTAAATTGTACATGGACTGCTTTCAAAGTACTGTATTTCATTTTCAAGGTATTTGGATTCTCCAGAAAAGTTTTTTTTCTCTGTTCAACCATATCCAACCAACATTAATCCAGCTTTCTTGCTCTGTATCATGATTTGGGTACTAACAAAAGAGATAGACAACACTGAAGGACATTTTGAAAGGAAAGTAACAGAACTGCAATTATAAAACTTCTTCTGTACCTGAGAAATCAGCCTGCTACATTCTGGTATGTTATAAGGTCCATTTCATATATGAAATATATTTCTTTTGCCAGTTATGTTTGTTGTAACATAGGAGATGCAGGCAAATCTAAAAAAAGAAGTAAGCTCTAGGCAAAACACTACATATATTAGGATACATAGGAATAAGGATATATAAAATATTAACATAAAGATGTGTAAGAAACAACTATAGTTAGACAATTTTATTTTCCAGTGTACCTTGATAATACTATTTTTGCTAGCAGGGTCTGGCCTGTTTCCTGCCCAAGTGTTCCCATCTCGGAACATACAACATGAGAATGCCTTAGAAATAATCAACCACAAAATGAAAGGGAATCAGGTGAGAAAATTTAATCAGAGGTATCCATAATAAGGACAATGAGTGAGTAAAAAAAGTCAAGGTGGCATCTGCAATTGTGAAACAAAAAGCCTGCCTCATTATTTATGTATTTATTTATTTATTTTGCATGCCATATATAAAATGTGTGGCTGTGATTGGGTGGTAATGTGCACCTTTTTGATTTTTTTCTTTTGGGTAACTTCCTTGGCCGAACCTGGATCTGATGTTCAAATGTCCTTCTGAGGCTGAATTCCTATTCTACAGTCAAGGGGGACATCTAAGTAAGCCTCTTATGGTAGGGTCATAACACATTCCCTAAAATTTTCTTGGAGTTTCTCCAAAAAAATTCATTTTGTGAAAGCAGTCCTATTTTTCTATCTTGTTTTCAGAATGCCTGTGAATTTCTCTTTTGATTTTCTTGGTAATACTTCTGGGTGACATAAAGGGCCCCCGTTATATTCTATTACAGTTTTTCCATCATGTGAAGCCTCCTTGGCTGCTCTTACTTGGAAAGGTCCAATGGGATGAGTTCCCTCTAAATGTCTCCTCTTAAGATTTATTTGCACTGTAGTTTGTAACATCAAAGATAGGACATTCACATATATTTCCTGGCTGTTTTGTAACTAAGTAGTTCCAGAGCACCATATTTCATTCATGACTATTTTTTTAAAGTCTTCTTTTCTTTTAAAATGAATGCCAAAACCAAATTTCTGTCATTGAATGGAAGGATAGAGAGATTTCCCCCAGAATACTAGTTCTGGTTGTGTTTTCTATAAGGTACATTTAAATCCTATCTATTTAAAGCCAAATGTTTTCAATTTACTCCAAGTTCTTGATGCAGCAGTAATCACGTTCATTCCAACTAGTGATTATCAAAATATTGTGGATATCCAGCTATCACTTAGATTAATGCGCTTCTACCATAATTTGTCTGTTACTATGGTCATTATCATCACATCTGACTATGAACTTCATTACCATTTTTGCTTTAAATGGGGCCCATTCATCTTCTTTGTGCAAATTTTGTACTTCCCCATTGTTCTCTGAGAAGCAACAACATCAAAATTGCCATTTTAAATTTTCGCATCAATGCCAGATGTCATTCACTTTTGTTTTATTATTGAAAGGGTGCAATGAACAGTCCTTTAAGTCAAACCAAGCTATAATTATTGATTTGTTTGGAAATGTCAGTCAGATTAATCTCTCTTTCCCCTCCCCAATCACTTTGCTTTACTACTGCTTCTGGAAAGATTCCATTCACTGTCAGAATGAAACTTCATCCTGAGAGTGTAACAGAAAGAAAAATGTGTAAAGATTTAAATAATAGGGATTATTTAAGAAATAGGGAATTAAGAGTGCTTCAGGCAAAGAATTCCTAGCCCCTTTTGTAAGGAAAAAAAAGAGATAAAACCATATATACAAAATAGTAAGGAAAGAGAAAAGGATTCAAATATACAGTAAGATGATATTTCTGGCCCATCCTGTGAATAATACAGGTCAATTGATAATGAACCTTCATTGGCAAAATTAAACAGAGATCTACAATATAATTGATTTTTTTCTGCACTTTGAAATCCAAGCCTTGGACAAAGAACATGAAAATGGAAGTGAATGGAGAAACTTCAACTATCTTATGTCTTTAAAGCAATCTATAGTGTAGCTGTACTTGACAGTTAGTATAGTGAAATACTTAAAGTATTGGGCTAGAACCTATTATTACCAAGGCTTACTATATGATTTTGGACCAATCACTTTTTCTCCAATTATCTGATAGATCTTTTTTCCCTGTGATAGTAATAAAAGAGAGAGTGCTATGCATATCACTTTGAACTCCCAGAGAAACAGTGGAATAAATGATTAATTAAAATAATAATTTTTGTGTTTAGTTTCATTCTTCAAAACTCATAATGATATTATAGAATATAAAATAACAACAAAAGTACCAGTTGATTAGAAAAAACTGTAACTGATTATCTTAGAAAAATATTTAGTGACGGTAAGAAAATGATATTTTTTTTTATGAGTGTGGGGGTTATTCAATTAAAATGAATAGCTAGGATATTTATATTAGACAAAAGGAAGTCATTCTCTAGAGAGCATAGAATTAAACTGTGGAATTAATTGACACATGTTATTGGGCCTAATTTAAATCGCATTATAGGGGATACGAGGTTATTTATTACTTTTGTTGCTTTACATTCATAAGCAAAAGCTAGGAAATGAGTAAGTAACCTGTGATCAGTATGGGTGGAGAAACTTGTATGATCACAGTTGTTGTTGAGATATAGCTCCCAAACTTTTCATTGCTGAATATGTCAGGTGAGGGTGCTTGGATTTAGATTTGGAGAAACTTGTGATAAGCAAAAGATGGTGACAAATCCACAAATGAAATATTTGGTCTTCTATTATTCTGGAAATATATGTTCTAGTTCCCTTCACTTCTATATTTTTTATTTTCATTTACTGACCACAAGTCTCTCTCACATTCTCCCTCTCCATCCTAGCAAACACTGTCCTACTATCTCCAGTGTTTCCTTTTATTCCTTCATCAACAATCATTTTACTAATCTGCACTGTTCTTCTCTTATGTCTATTAGAAATAATAAAATAGTCTATGTAATAAGAAAGTAAACAGTTTCAAAACAGTTGCTGTTCATGCATTAAATGTTAAGCCTGCAGGTTTTAACTTGAATGATTGTTTGAACCAATTAATCTCCATTTACAATCAGTTTGTTGGAACTGAATGAATATATCTGCAGCAAATTCTTAGTTCTAGCATCTATTTATTCACATATAAACTCACAGGAAATATGAGTATATATGTAAAGGGAAAGCTCAGATTCATCCCATTTGCAGAGATGCACTTAAGTGAAACACTGAACATGTAAACGTAGCATAGTAAATTTGTTCTCCTTTTTTGTTCCTGTATTGTTTATTCAATTTTGTTACTGAAGTGTTCTCCCTTTCTTAAATTCTGATTTGTTACAAAGTCTTATAAAAATTACATAATTTGTTTCAGCTTTTGAGTTCTTCAGTCTTCTCTTTTGTGATGATAATATCAAAAGCACTTGTTTTCATTCTTTTATGCACAAATATATCATGATTCCTTTTGTGGGTCCTACTGAGTGGTCACACACTACAGCATACTACTAAAATATAATAAATGAAAATCATGGAAACTCTGAGTTAGAACAACTTTCGTAGGTATCTATTAAATCAGGGGTTCCCAACCCTCAGTCAGTGGCCCACTACTGGGTTGTGGCCTATTCGGGACTGGGCGGCGTGAGTGTTGGGCCAGCTTGCTTGCATGCACAGAACTCTATTTGCACAAGTATTGGGCTGGCCCACACATATACATGCAGCTCCACTCACAAGAGCATTGGTCTGGTGCGCATGCACATGTGCACTGGCCCATTGCTCATGCAAGTAGAGCTGCACAGGTATGTGTGTATGCACCAGCCTGACACTTGTGCATCCCAGTTGCCCCCTCACCTCCCTCAGGCAGGCCACCAAACCTCAAAGGTTGGGAACCACTATACTAAATGCAGAAAATGCAGCCACAGTTCTCCACCAGAGGGCAACATTTTAGATCCCCTCTCCCCTCTCCCCACAGACTTTGAAAAAGAAGACCCATTACCACTCATAACTAACTCCAAAACCAAACTCTTTTGATCTGAACATATTGAATTACCCAGTGTCCCTGATTGCTTTTTTGTGGTATTGTACTAAGTCTTTCTATGTATGATGTAGTTTATAATACACTACAGACACACTAAACAATATAATATATAAAATTAAATTACAAAATAACATGTGTTTACTAATGCTTACCCAAAATCAGGAAATTCAGATCGTTAGAGTCCACGAGAAATTAAAATGAGGATATCTGTCTGTCATCTATCTATCTATCTATTTGTCTGTCTGTCTGTCTGTCTGTCTGTCTGTCTGTCTGTCTATCTATCTATCTATCTATCTATCTATCTATCTATCTATCTATCTATCTATCTATCTATCTATCTATCTATCTATCTATCATCTATCTATCTATCATCTATCATTTTTGGCTTCCTTCCTTTGAAGTGAGGAAGTCATAAAACAATCTTCCCATTAAATACTGCCGGTAGTATTTTTTTTCTTTTATCAACTAAGGGTCTGTCTTGCCTTTGAAATCTGAAATCTGGAAAAAAATTTCAAAAACATTCAGTGCAAGATCTACCATATATAATTCTATTATAATGCAATCCAAGAAGTTACAGTATATATAATTTATCTTTGATAAGAATGTACTGAGTTTAATTTCAGTTCTACTGAAAGTGTGGTCTTTATAGTTTTAGGGTCAATAAAGAGCACTTGAGCTTATTATTAGTCATGTATCCTAAATTAAATTTCAGCATATCTTCAACCTTTATACCGAGAGGCAGGAAATAAATGTTGAAATAAATAAAATAATAATGAAAATTTCCTCCTCTGCTGATAAGTCTATTAATTTTGTCAAAAAAATAAATAGTAGAAAGGTTTTGGCTTTAAAAATTAAGTTGTTTTGGTGGAAATGTGATTAAAACTTTTGAAACATTGAATCATACATTGTTTAAAACAACTTAGTCTCTTTGCTCCCCCTCACATCCCTCCAAAATATTGCAGTCTTTTTGCTGTGGTGTCTTATCACACTGGTACTTTCTGAGATAATGGTGATAGCAGGTGATATTAAACAAATTATAGTATTTCTCAAGTACAGATAGTCCTTGACTTGTGACCATAATTGACCCCAAAATCTCTTTGATAAATGACACATTTGTTTAGTGAGTTTTGTCCATTGGTGAAATCCTCTGCGGATTGCCACTGGTTTGCTGCTCATGCATGCAGCACTGTATGTGCACATGCACATGCACATGCACAGCACACACCACAAGCATGCTGCATGTACATGTGCAGCGTGCATCAAATGTGTGCTTTGAATGGAAGAAGAAGACTTCATTGGTAAGTAGAACAGAGAGGGGAGGGGAACAGCTGTGCCGCACAATTTAGCTTCGCTAGAAAGTAGGATTTCCTGCTTTCTAGTGAATATAAACCATGCGGCACAGCTGATCGTTGGAAATGCGGTTCAGATGAACCGGTAGCTTTTTTTTTTTTTTTTACTACAGGTTCACCTGAATCAGCAGTTTTAATCACTACTGGTTTGCCAAAACCAGTGTGAACCGGTAGCATTTCATCCCTCGTTTGGTCCCATTTTATGAGATTTCTTGTCACAATTGTTAAGTGGCTCACTGCAGTTGTTAAGTTATTAACTTAGTTGTTAAGTGAATCTGGCTTTCCCATTGACTTTGTTTGTCAGGAGGTCACAAAAGGTGATCACATGACCCCAGGATGCTGCAAACATCATATATATGAGACAATTGCCAAGTGTCTGAATTTTGATCATGTGACCATTGGGATGCTGCTGTTGTCATAAGGGAAAAATGACAATAAGTCACTTCTTTCAGTGTCACTAAACAGTTGTAAGTCGAGGACTTCCAGTATAGGAACTAACTGGTTGAAGGGAGTCTCTTCAATTAGAGGTGTAATGGGTGCTATGAACTGATTACACTATATACTCATGATGGCAAACCAGGGGTGAAATGCTACCAGTTCACTCCAGTTTGGGAGAACTGGTAGTGATAAAAACTACCAGTTCTGGTGAACTGGTAGTAAAAAAAAGCTACCGGTTCCTCTGAACCGGTATTTTCGATGATCAGTTGTGCAGCGAGGTTTAGCTTTGCTAAATCCTGCTTTCTAGCAAAGCTAAGTCGCCCACCACAGCTGATCCCCTCCTCACTGTTCTACTTAACTTCCCAAGCCTCCTTTTGGTGTGTACTGTGAATATGCGCATGCACATACAGAGTACATTTTTGGTACACACTGTGCATGCACTTGCAGCGCACATTTGGTTCACACTGCAAATGCACGGCCAGCAAACTGATAACAAACCTGTTTGGATTTCATCACTGTAGCGAACCTATGGCACGTGGGCCCAAAGTGGCATGTGAAGTGATGTCGCCTGGCACACACAGCCTTGCCTGTTTGTCTTCTGGGTTTCTGGCATGACGATCAACTATCCTTTGTTTGCGTGGCAGTGCCAAAAACCAGTGTGCATGTGGACCAGCCAGCTGATTGTTGGTGTGTATGTGTGCTAGAACCTGGAAACCTTCAGCTTTTCCAGAGTGCAATCCCTTTGCGCATGTAGCAGTGCCAAAAACCAGCCTGCGCATGTGTGCTGGCCAGCTGATCATCAGGTCTGGATGTGCACTAGAACCCAGAAGTTTGGCTTTTCCAGAGCGTGATCCCTTCATACACCAAGCAGTGCCGAAAATCGGCCTCCACATGCGTGCTGGCCAGCTGATTGTTGGGTGTGCATGTATGTTAGAACCTGGAAGTTCAACTTTTCCAGAGCACGGCCTTGACGAGCGTACATGTGCACGTTTCCACACGAAAAAGTGACTTTTTCGGCACTTGGTGCTATATACAGTATAAACTATAAACATGATATCTTTTCTCTTTTCACTTGTAAATCTGTCCCATATTTGTCTTTGAACATTAAACTTTGGAACCCAACAATCACTTTTGTCATGAAAATCTGGCAGAAACAGAGACATAGATGATTGTTAAAACAAGAACCTTCCTAATAAAGGCAATAGATTCTGATCTTAGTTGTTGATTTGATTTTTCATTTCATTAATTTCAGATAGTTAAATTTGTGTAGTTGTTTGGACTGAAAGAAGTGTCTGCAGGGAAACTAGTGATATATGGCAATGTGTACCTGATTGACAAGTCATAATCCAGCTAATCATATGCACCTCATAATCATAGCTAATGAGAGGTGCTTGTACAGGGTCAGGTTTAATCCTGCCTCTTCTCACCATCACTATATATTTACCCTATCTATCTTTCTTTGTCTACTGTGTAGTCTTTCAGGTCTTTAAATGATTTTTTTTTTTAAAAAATGATTTAACTAATTTGATTTTTGGACATTCTTTTGAAAGTTGAACTGACTGAGCTGTTTTCTAACTGAATGTCTGATTTTATGCTTTAGACAGTGTGTGGATGTATATATATGTTGTTGGCAGACATATAAAGTAAGGTGATGGGCAATAATACAGTCCATTCAATGCTGCTTTCAGTTGTGCCTTGTCAGAACTCACAAATACATTCATGAAAAAAAAATTGTGCACTTTGTGGATGGTCATACATGAAATCTACGTGTCATATATCTGAATGTTTCATGCACTCAGCTTCAACCTGAATTGTTTTTGTATGTACTTCTAATTAGAAATATCCCTAGGTATCAAAAGAAAATGCTTCTGATCATGTGATTAAAGCTGCCATCTTGACTTTTTTCTTAATCCTGTCAATGCCCCAACTTTTATTCTACAAACTGTTATATTGTTGGTTCCACTGTGTAATATGAATTCACTAAACTGTCAAACAAAAGAAATAAATTTACATGAGAAGGTATATTCCTTTTAGTTACTAAGAAAATGGAGGACTTGGTTTTAAACTGAACAAGAAATAAAGCCAAAGTGGAGATAAAAGAATGAGATCATTAGGTCAAGTTCTTCAATCAGCTAGGGTATTTTTCAGATTCATGCTAACGTAGTGACAAAAAGTACATCATAACTCTTCAATCACACTGCAAACCTTCAAAACCTCTTGATCACTAAAAACTTGAAATAATTTTGCATAACTGATGTAGTTACCCTGTAACATTTCACCTTACATATGGTTTAAAACAAAATGTATAAGAGACATTTTCCTACTATATAATTTTATTTTTTAAAATGAAAACTTCTAAAGTCTAGACATCCTTAATCAATATTGGAGGTCTCCTCTTTCAAGACCAAAAGGAGGAAAAAAATGACACAAAGTGCCTTCCTAAGTAAATCAGTTTGTCTCTGCCTTAGAAAGAAGAACCATGCTGCCTCCACTGGAAAAAAAAGTGTCCTATCAGATCCAAATCATTTTGCACAAATCAACATTGATTGTCCATGACATCTGGGTAATGTTTTGATTTTATTTAACAGATTTAATTTAATTGTGGTCTTATTTAACTGAGGTTATTCACAGACTTCAATTTTAAATATTAGGCTCACCTAAACTTTAAAATGTAACAGGCATCTCTCTAGGGAATGACCTTGGACGAGGAATGTGACAGTTTCAAAACATGTTTTAAGTTCTGGAAATGGAAAAAATATTAAAAATAAACATAAACTGACCCTGCTTTAATTTCTGGGGCTGTAGAAGAAAGGAAAGGGAAAGCATGCAAGGCTTTCAAGATTATGTTAGTACACCCTGGATGAGTAAAGTAGAGTTCCAATATTTCTTATGAAGTCTATTTCTCGAACAAGCATGTTATCTGTATATATGCCATAATATGTGCCTTACTATACTGAGAAATTGTTACTGGTAAAATATCAGTGCAATTAGGACATACTGTATGTTACCTTAATGTAATCTGATATAACAATTCAATATGGTAACAGAACTGAACTTCAAACCCTGATCTGTGGATTGTTTGCAAAGCAAGCTGCATGTGAAAATTTATTTAATTACAGATGACCATCTTGACCTTGAATAAATACTCATTGTGCAGGAGAGCCTAATATTTCCTGATGGATATTGTTTTATTATGGAATAGCTTCTACTGTCTGGAAGTTTCTCTTAATTTTAGTCATAACATATTTTCATCACATAGTATGCATGCATTAGATCTAGCTGTGATTTTTTTACCTGCTTAAATTGTTACAGATTTATTTGACCTTTTTATTGTCATAGTAGAAAATCTACTATTCAGACTAATCATACATTCAATCTATTATGTAACCAATGAGATATTTGAGTAGTATCAAATCTATACTAAAATATAGTAAATCTATTAATACAATTTAGTCTATTCAAAAATATGCTCTGGTACAATACAGTAGGGCAGAATTACTTTTTAATAAACATTTAACAGGTTCAGTTTCTCCACTAGGAGAAAATAGGGACTCTATTGTGAATTCTATGTACAACAAAAGCTTGGAAACAAGAAAGCAAGTGTAAAGAGGAAAACATTAATTATTTTTAAAATCACATCATCTATAAGCCAATCTCATGATTAGACTTGTCTGACTTGATCATTCTTGAATAATTTAGGGTTGGCAACTCTGCACCAGGGACTATTTCAGTGCTAGATTTTAATTTGAAAGAAATCTGTTTAGCCATTTGTTTTAATTAGAAAACCATTAAGGAAAAGTAGATAGGAGTTTAAAATGCATTTACTACCAGGCTAGTGATCTGTGAACTAAAAATTCTCCTACCAGCATTGATATGATAAATTATAATGGCTCCCATAAGGCTATTTGAAGATTAGGTTCTAATTCTGTCCATTTCAGGTCTTGAAGAAAAAAAAAAGCAAATGCTATGATTCTGAAGGCCTAAATCAATTACTATCTTATCCCTGTATCTATATTTCTCTTTGCATGCTTGTGTATAGATTTTTCAAGATGAAAATAGACTGATGTAAGGGGAAGAATTATAATATAGAATGTCATGTATCTACAATATCTCAAACAGCAGCTGATGGAAACTATAACTGATGAAGAAAACAGACAGGGAATGCCATTAGAAGAGACGGCAGATAAATGATGGTGTCTCCCAAGGCAACTTCCCTAAGACTCTCTCAAATATGATGGCACCAGTACAAATCATGAACAGCTATAGAAGTCAATGCCAATGTCATGTCATCTACAGAAGCTTCTTTCTTTTGCCAAATACCGAATGGCACATACCACTGTGCTATGTGCTCCTCTCCCTTTAGGCATGTTAAAAGATGCCAGGCTTGCATTGTATTGTGATGATACTCTTTTTGTCGTTGCAGCTGCAACTGCACAGCAAAAGGTACAACTAAGAAAGCTAAGCTTTCTTAGCTTTTAAGAAAGATTTTATAAATTGAAAGAAGATTGTAATGGCATTTTTTCCTATGAAGATTTAGTAAACTTCACTGTCAAAAGAAGTATGCCACTGAATATTGATTGGTGTATTGCTATCATGGCTTGCAGGTTATGTGGGCATTGTGAAAAACTGAAAGCTAAACTAGATGCTGATGATGTTGTGATCCACCAAAAATCTTCTGATAAGAAAAACAAGACAATAAATAAGAAGACACTGTGTTTTACTAAGTTTAAGTTAAAAAAAAAAGATCAGGAACAGTGATGGGTTCCTCCTGGTTCAGCCCTGTTCTTCCAAGCTGGTAGCGGTGACGATATGACATCACCAACCAGTTCTGCCCCCCACCCCTCCTGCGCTGCCCCCCCCAGTGATATTCTTACCTTTTATTTGGTCCAACCCCCAATCAATTGCTGCCTCCTGAATCCCAACTGATGGCCAGAGGAGAAAAAACTGTTTAAACTCTTGCCGCAGGGCTTGAAAGGGCCGCCCTACAGCTGATCAGGGTTAAAAGAAAACAAATGAGTAGACCGATGCCTGCAAAAAATACATGAGTAGATCAATGCCTGCAAAAATAAATGGGTATACCAGTGCCTGCAAAAATACATGAGTAGATCAGTGCCTGCAAATATAAATGGGTAGACCGGTGCCTGCAAAAATACATGAGTAGATCAGTGCCTGCAAAAATAAATGGGTAGGTCCATATAGCTCTGCAAGCAGTTAAAAGCCTGGTAGACCAGTATTTCTGCTAAATCCTAAATAATTGTCACATGACCAACAACCCACGCCCACAAAATAAACCATGCCCACAGAACCGGTAGTAAAAAAATTTAGAACCCACCCCTGATCAGTAACTATACAGTAGTAGTAGCTGGCAAAAATACCAATATAGTTAGTTAAAAATGCCTGCTCCTAGTTACCTATCCAAGAATTTGAATTGTCACCTCCTAGGAATTTACAAATCATCTTCAATGGCAGCTCTGCTTATTATGTGTTTGCTCATTCTGGAATTTAAAAAATTAAATTAGGTGGATTGGTTTAGTGTAATTTGCATTGGATAATTATATTAATGCCAGGCAGAAAAATTCTTCTGTACATATTTTTCTACCATTCTTTATTCAGTCTGGGGAATGAGCAGTTGTTTATGAAATTCTATCAAAAGAACAGAGCATTATAAAACAGTATTTTAGCACTTATTTATTTATTTATAAAATAGTTGAGTGATATTGATCAAATTTTCTTTTCCATTGATCAACAACCTCCTTGGCTTTCTATATTTCAGCTTAATTATGAAGGAATTCCTTCCCTGGAATATTTCAGCAGCATTGCTATTATCACCTTGAAGAGGGAGAATTTCTCCTTACTGTGAAGAAGTTAGAGAAATCATTCATCCAGCTTCTTTTCCCACTAGTTTGATGGAAAATTCAAAATAGTTGGTGCATTATTCTCCCCCATAATAGTTTTGTATTTCCCAATGAAAGCAACCAATTAAACAATTTATAGTAAACTAAGAGCATTTCTGACCTCTTGAGACTGATGCTGGCATCAACCTATTGTTGTTTAGATGCAGTCAGGGACAATCCATTGTGTTTAAATTGTTGGCCACTGCCGGTTCCTTGTTTTTCAACTGACAGCTTGACAGCAGGAGGGCAAATCAAACCATTGGCAAGCTCTTTGCTCCTCACAATTACTGCTGTGCTCAACTAACTGAGAGTAGCAGTTGAACAAGGCGATGCCTGATTGACAACATTTAAATCACCTTAGCATATCAGCAATCTTGTTTTCCTTATTCCTCCTCTCTTGCCAAATCCTCTAAGCTTTAGATCAGAAAAATCTCTTCTAGTTACTAGGAAAAAAGGTAGGTAGCTAGTCTTCTGAAAATCCTGCAGAGATATACAGTAAGGATCTCGGCTAAATAGAGTGGGATATGTAGTCAACAACAACAATAACAATCATACATAATTTGTTAAACTTGTGTGCCCTTTGTCTCTCAATGACTCTGGGCTTGTAAAGAAATGGAGAGGATGTACCTCTGCTTGATTTTCAGAGATTCTCCTACTCTTCCAACATTATAGTTTGTCCAGCAGATACAACAGCATCTTTTGATTTGTAAATAGCATTTTTAGAGTAGGTAGGGGAACTTTGAAGTACTTCTGTGGAAAGCAAAGTCCATTCCATCAGTTCAGTTGCTAAATGCCAGATCGTGGTCTCTTTTTCAACTAAACGAAGCATGCTTGTAACTATAAAATATATAGGCTATAAATAGAACAGCAGTATGCATGTTGCCTGCAATTAGCTGAGAAGATTGGTTTTCTTCTATTTAGTTAATTAAGTGAAGGATTAGTCACATTAATGAGATGCTACATGTCTAAAAATATTCAGTAGAACTGTTTTGATTTTCTATTATACCTTTTAATTTCTTGGAGCTTCTTTAGCTAATTTGGTCCTGATTCTAGCAAAGGGATTTTTTCTTCTTCCTTTGGCGATAATAAATTAAATGGGGCACTTTATATATGGGGATTCAAGTGCTCATATTATGCAGAAATTTTACTGTGAATTTCTTCCGATGGGCATAAGAAAGACAATCTAACACTGTTTTTCCACAAACAATAATATATATTATTCAGATTGTAATTGAATCAACATCAGCCTATACATTATTGAATAGGTATAAGTGTTTAATATCACAGACTTTTGACATTTAACTGTGTGTTGATTTACTGTTGATATAATTTCAAACTGATTGGAAATTTGGCTGACTTTAGATAATAAAGAAGTATAAAAGTTTCATAAGATTTTAGAAATTACTGTAAAAATTTGATTGAAATCACTGTGACAAATAACCTAGAACACTGCTTCAGGTGAGTGAGTGTTTTTACATATATTAGATATAGATTCAAATCAGGCAGTTTTATATGTTTGATAAAGTATGATTGGTGGTACACAGAAGGTTGATTTACTAGAAATGACTACGATCCCATGAATGTCATGCCCATATTTGAAGTTGGAAGTTTGGGACAGGAAGGATCAGACCTCCTAGAAGTTTTTGACTTTTAATTAAATTATTTATCTCATCTGTGGCCAGGTTAAGAACCAAAATATTTTTGCATCACACAGATTCTTAATAACGAAAGCAAATAAGTGACAGCATTTGTATTGCAATGTCCTGACATACACACCATTACTTGGTTGTCATTCCCCAGAAGTGCTTATGGCTAGATACCCCTATTGTTACTATGGATAGCTAAAATTCATTTATTCCGTTTCAGCAGGTTAAAGGTATATCTTTGTTCTAATATTATTGAAAATTCGTAAGGAATCTCTATTTTTTTTGGTATCATTTTTACCAAATGTTTACTTTCTTTCAAATCTGTTTGATATTAGATTGAAAATTAAAAGAATCCTGAAATATATTAAAACAGGGGAAGAAAATATTTGGAAATTGTTTGGTTGATGTTGTTAGAGTATTATTTTTAGTCAATAGAAAGAGGTTGCAGCTGATGGAAACAACCTGATTTCTCCTACCACTCTATAAATGGCATATATTCATGCCATCTATAGATGGTAAACAATATATTTAGTATTATTTATTAGAATTGCGTTTAAAAACCAGGTTCATTCATAACATATTGAAATCAGCATGAAATATTATAAGTGCCACTGATTTCAACTAAGCCTAACTAATTTAGCCTCAATTCAATTTAATTTAGTTTGTAATATATTTTATCTTAACTTTTGCCCTGAATATTGCTTAATTTATTCATTTCATTTCTTTTTAAGTGCTAGTAATTACTGAATTATCTAAATTATCGGACAAGGATTCTACACTTAGTGAATATAAAATATAATAAGATGTACTTATATAAGATTGCTAGACCAATCTGAGTATTGTTCAACTGTTTGGAATTCCCACCATATATCTGATGTCAGTACAATTGAGCGGGTTCAGAAGTATTTCACGAAAAAAGTTTTACACTCTTCTGTACACAGTAGAATTTTCTATGCTACTAGGCTCAAAATTCTTGGTTTGGATAACTTAGAACTGTGTCGCTTACAGTCAGATCTAGGTATTGTATACAAACTTATATGTAGTAATGTTTTACCTGTAAATAACTTCTTTTGTTTTAATCGCAATAATATGCATCCTAACAACCACTTTAAACTTGATGTAAATCATTCTAAACTTAACTGTAAAAATATGATTTCTGTAATACAGTTGTCAAAGTCTGGAATGCTCTACTTGATTCAGTTGTTTCAGCTACGATTTTTTACAGTTTCAGTTACAAATTGACTTCCGTGGACCTTACATCATACTTAAGTGGTCAGAGGAGGGGGTGTATATAAGTGCACTAATATGCCTATGTCCCTGTCATTGTATTTTTATTCTTTTATTCTTGCTCTCATTTTTGTTTGACAAATTCTAATAAATAAATAAATAAATAAGAATATAAAACATATATTTATTGATGAAAGTAACAAAATAATGCAAAATGAATTAGTCTCAAATATGGTCTAACCTGTAAATGCTGCCTGTAAGGAATATTTTCCTTTGTTTACACACAAATACCTATAGGTAAGTTTAGAAACTTGTGCACTATGTAATCTAGACAATCTTTGCTTTACAGCTTTCTTATGTTTTAAAATATTTCTTTTAGCCAATGAATTTGATTTTTCCATGCTCTATTTAAAAGTATGTGTCCATGCTCTATTTAGAAGTATGTGCTACATACCTATACTTCCATTAATAATTACCTTGTTGGCTAATCCTCAAAGAGAGTGGAAAATTACTTAAAAATTAGTGGTCTTAAAAGTGCACCATCAGTTGCATTCTGGATGACATTTTAGTCCAGCACTATATTTATAGCCCCATCTGAATTTAAGTTTTCTGCTATATAGTATTTTAAGTTTAATCAAAAGTCAACTTAGAAAGGCCATTCTGCCTAAGGGATATTTTTCCATTAAGTATTTTGACATATTGGTGGCCTTGAGGGATTATTGGTTTTTGAAAAAATATTAACAGCTGGAAATTTGCATTTTAATACAGTTCTCAACTACTCAAGCAATTTTATTTTTAAGACCTGTGACAGGCTTCAAAGCCTTACTTCTAAAGTAATCTCATCAAGTAGTAGCTAACATAATTTTATTACAAATGACTAAGTTTCTTAATCGCATTCCATTTTTTAGTTCTGTTATGGTGTTGACTGTGAAATCAAGACAAAACTTTGAAACTTTTTAAAAAATATTAATATTACTAATTAGTAATATTGGTTGGTAGGTAGGTAAGTAGGTAGGAAGGGTGATAAGTAGGCAGGCAGGCAGGTAAACTAGATTACAGATAGATATCGAAACAGGATTCTTCAAAAGAAAAGTGACAAGCAATTTTTAAAAAAGTCTACAACTTACTTAGTCTGAGCAGGTCTCATTTGTATATTTTGGTGAATTCATTGCAGTTTGATTTTAATATTTGTCCTGCTGCCTCTGGAAAATCATTTAGTTTTGTTGAAGTGCAGTTCTGAAAGGTGGAAAGTATTCCATTCTCAACAATATAATTGGTAATAATTGCATTAGCGAATTCTTTTCCCACCTTCCTCCCCTTTTGTTTTGCAAAGCCTTGATATCTAAGCAAGCATGGTACATACTATAGATTTGGGATACCTGTTTCTAGAAGCCTTCTTTCTTTTGCAGATGGTAGTGTAAAGGGAGGAAGGAATTAGTTGGAAGGAATCTATGATGTGCAATATATTCAACTAGGCTCCTTATCAAAGGAAACAGTCAATTCCTATTGTGATTTGGCTCTAAGATGAGATACCCTATGGTGGTGAGAGAAAATATATATAGGCAGATACAGAAAATGTGTTTCTCAATGGTCCACATGTTTCTCTCTCTGGTCTAGGAACAATAAGTTCCCCATTGCAAATATAGATTGCTTTCTCAAACTTAAGTTTAGTTCATTTCTCTATATTTTTTTTCCTAGCATTTTCTCACATATGCATGTTCTACTCCACCACCCCTCCAGATTATCCAAGCATTAATCCATTGATTGGGACAGGAATTGACTAACTGACTTGCCACCTGACATCATTGGTTGAGAGACAGCAACTGTCCCAAAGTCACGCAGCAACTTTCATGCCTAAGGCAGGAGTAGAACTCACAGTCTTTTAGTATTTAACCTCATGACTTAATTATTAGAGCAGACCAGTTCATTTCTCTAGGTCAGTGGTCTGTATAGCTTGAAGACTATTTTTAACAGCTTGTTTAACTGATGATCACCATCTGATTCTGAAAATAGCTTTTAGATTGGATATGCTGTATATCAGGAAGAAAAACACCCACATATATAGCCCATTCCAATTTTGGAATTTCCCCTTAATGTGAATTGGGTAGTGGGAGGACCACATAGCTTGATAATGATCCAGGGAGGGAACTTGTGTGCAAACCTTTAATGTACTCAAAGTTCGTAGGAGTAAGATTCAAGAGCATTTTGTGTGTATCCAAAGGGAGGAAATATGTTATGTTTGTTATGCCAGGTGCACAGAGTTTTGATAATTCTGCAGCACTGTTGCTTTTGTCTGACACTAACAACCAAAACACAGAAAAGAGGAGTTTCTGATGGATTAGGAGAGAGAAAGAGAGAGATGAAGAAATCATGACATTAAGAAGGTCTTAGGAGCTATGACTTAATTATTTGTAAAGTGCAAAGAGAGATGGGGGTTTTCTATGCGAATAACATGATTAAGTTCCAGTTTATATTGATTAGATAGATTTATACTAAGAATAAGATTACAGCATCACATCGGAGGAAGCTTTTGTAATACTACATTGACTGGAGATTGGTTGGTGATAACAAGTAATGTTTCAAAAGGTAATTGGATCAAATTAATCCCTTGTGCAACATGAACATATTTAATAAGGGGATAAGCAGTGCAATAGTTCAGGCAACAACAGCCTTAAAAAAAAAAGAAAAGCAGCAAAGACTTATTTCTTCAAGGCTTTTCAGTCAAACATTATAAATATTTAAGTCAAGATGAGCCATGGGCTTTCAACTGCAATAGGAAGATTTCATTACAATTCCATGTTTAGCTTGACTGGCAGTTTGTGTCTGTGAATGTGGTAGGTTACTTGGGAATTCACTAACATTAAATTCAGATTGAGATTACGATTGGGACAAGTGCTTCTCAATTGGTGTTTTTTTCATACATTTTCTACACTTAATACAATTCTTTTTCACAAAATACATAATTTTAAAAATATTTTTCTTTCCTCAAAATACATTCTTTAAAAACATATGTTAATTTTTAAATTGCCACTCTCTCCAAAATGTTAGAATATTTGGAAAAGGTTGAAATTTGTTGGATTCCTGGAGAAAAACCTTTAAGAGTCAAACTAACTTAATGGTATATATTCAGTCCATTAAAAAAGATCTGTTGGATAGTTAAAATACAAGCTATTCCTCAAAAAGACTCTGGCTGACTCAAATTCAAGAGCAATAATTATTCAAAATCACTTTATCTGAATAAGCCAAGGATAAAAGACACACAATACATACACAGAGCAAATAGTTGGCTTTCATTATGTAAATATGAACAATCTTATTCCAGTTCAATATAACCATTAATTCATTACAAGATCACAATATTCATTAGTAAAATTGGGAGTAATTGTTGCAACATACCTATTCTGCATTGCAAGTATGGTAGATTTATTGGCCTTTAATGGGATACTTTAATGGAATACTACATCTAATGGAAGACCAGGTGGAAAATGGTAAATGACTGTAATACAGTGGTGTCCAATCTGAGGCTCTAGGAATACACATGTGTGTGTGTATGTTTGTGTGTAAATGATTTTTGAATGGGTAGCATTGGCATCTTGGGGAACCATTTCATCTTAATGGGACTGGTCCACACCACCTGTGTGACAAAGGGGTTATGCTGCGGATTTCATTAGCCAAGGAATTTCAATTGATGAGGTCTAGGAGTCTTCTCTGCCTTGTCTCCTGCCCTCTGGAACATCTTGCCCCCTGATGTAAAATTAACTACCACCCTCCTGAAGTTTTGAAAGAGCTTCAAGATTTGGCTCTGCCAGATGATTTGGATCCAATGGAGTAGCTTCATATTGGAGGTAGCCAATTAATGAAAACCTAATCCAACTTCCCCATCCACTGTGTGACTAGGTCCTGTCATTCCTACCAGGTTTAAACAGTTTGTATTTATCAATTATTTTGTTTGCTATGTGCTATGACTGTTGATTTTAGTGCCTTTTCTGCTTTAATATTTTAAACTGTAAACCATCCAGAGTCTTTGGTGGTAAATACATTTCCTAAATCATCATCATCTTCTTCCTCCTCCTCCTCCTCCTCCTCCTCCTCCTCCTTCTACTCCTCCTCCTGTTTTCTTCTTCTTCTTCTTCTTCTTCTTCTTCTTCTTCTTCTTCTTCTTCTTCTTCTTCTTCTTCTTCTTCTTCTTCTTCTTCTTCTTCTTCTTCTTCTTCTTCTTCTTCCTCTTCCTCTTCCTCTTCCTCTTCCTCTTCCTCTTCCTCTTCCTCTCTTCTCCTTCTCCTCGTCCTCCTCCTCCTCCTTATCCTCCTCCTCCTCCTCCTCCTTCCATCATCATCATCATCATCATCATCGATCACTATAAGATTTAAACACCAAAAATACTTTGTGACCTTATGTTCATGCATTTGTCAATGGTACTCAGATCTATTTTGGACAGAGTTTGTGGGTCACAACATATTTAATCACTAGATAGCTATTGCCTCCATGGATACCTATGCTGGCTTTGTTTCATCAGTTTTGGAACACAGCCTCTAGAAGTCCTGTGTTGTTGCTTGAAAGACAATGGGTATAATTTCATTAATCTACAGTAAAACTCTGACTGGAATATGTTTCAAAAATATCTGTGCCAAACAAGCTACATGCAGCTTTCTAAATCAAAAGGAGATGCGGTTATGATAGCCTGACTGGGATTCATCCTCAATGTTTTGCTCTAGAGAAAATAAAAATAAGAAGTGTTATATTTTTAGAATTACATATTAACATAATTTAATGAGTCATATTTTGGATCTCATCACTACAGGAGATTTTTTGAATATCTGAAGTTAGAAGCAGCATTTAATGCATACTTTTGATTTATTATTTTTTTGCCACCAGAGATTAAGACAGTTGTCCTCCCACAATGTCTTTAAATGTTGAATTGGTATTAATAAGAGCAGAAATGTTTGTACAGCAAGGAAGGCAACAATAAGTTAAGTTCACTAAAACTAAACTACAATTCGATCACTAAAACTGATAGAATTGTAGCATTCAACAGTTTGTTCAATTTCAGTAAATTCAAAAAGATAACCCTTTCTACAGAGCTGAAAGAAGGCCAGTTTCTTGTTTTTGTTTTTATCACAATGCCTTTTGAACAATGGTGGATTTCAAAATTTTTTACTACCGGTTCTGTGGGTGTGGCTTGGTAGGCGTGGCATGGCTTGATAGGCATGGCTTGGTGGGCATGGCAGGGGAAGGATACTGGAAAATCTCCATTCCCTCCCCACTCCAGAGGGAAGGATACTGCAAAATCCCCATTCCCTCCCCACTCCTGGGGAAGGATACTGTAAAATCTCCATTCCCTCCCGATCAGCTGGGACTTGGGAGGCAGAGAATAGATGGGGGCGGGGCCAGTCAGAATTTTTACTACCGGTTCTCTGAACTACTCAAAATTTCCGCTACCAGTTCTCCAGGACTGGTCAGAACCTGCTGAAACCCATCTCTGCTTTTTGAAGTGTTTCTTAAACATCTCTACAGCCCAGTGGTGAAATCTGATTTTTTTTTACTACCGGTTCTGTGGGCGTACTTGGTGGGCATGGCTTGATGGGCGTGGCAGGGGAAGGATACTGCAAAATCCCCATTCCCTCCCCACTTCAGGGAAGGATACTGCAAAATCCCCATTCCCTCCCCACTTCAGGGAAGAATATTGCAAAATCTCCATTCCCTCCCCACTCCAGGGAAAGGATATTGCAAAATCTCCATTCCCTCCCCACTCCTGGGGAAGGATATTGCAAAATCCCAATTCCCTCCCCACCCTTGGGGCTAGCTAGAGATGGTATTTGCCAGTTCTCCAAACTACTCAAAATTTCCACTATCGATTCTCCAGAACCTGTCAGACCCTGCTGGATTTCACCCCTGCTATAGCCCCTCTTTGCTTTATAAAATATCTTTTAATATAACAAATGCACAATACTTATTCCAACATATGTACTATATATGAATTTTGACATCATTGGAAAATAAAGCATATTGTTCTGCTATAGGAACTAAGTTGGAAGCTGTAATGTTATTAGCCATATTAGCATAGTTATCATATTCACATTATGATCAACAAGGAAATATGCAATAGTTATTCCAACTGAGCAGGGATTCACTTTAACGCTGTACATCAAAATAGTAATAAGAAAAGTATTTAAAAATTGTTGCAAGTAAATAAAGAAGTTGGACACTCCAAAAATGAAGTTCATACTCACAAAACAAATTCTTAAAGTCTAAATGAAGATGCAAAAACTTTTCCCTTCATAATGTTATTGAAAATCATTATTGGTGAAATATGATGTCTTTAATTTACAGGGCGTTTATGTATTTTATAATAAAATAGAAAAATAAAGTTAGAAGGATCCATCCATTTCAAGCACCCTTCAGCTTAGGCAGGAATCCAAATAAAGCATCTCATTTATTCTGTCTGCAACATAATCATTATACTTGTCCCATGTTTAACCTGCAATCAGATACTATTTCAAGATCTTTTTCAGAATTACGATTACCAATCCAGATATCCCACTTCCTATATCTATCCCACTTCCTATATCTCGGCTTTTGATTTCTGTTAAGTGAAGAATTTTGCACTTGTATGTAATAAATTCTATTCAGTTATTTCCAACTTTCATTTCAAGTTAACAACATGAAACATATTCCTCTTACAATCTCCCATTCTGGTTCTCTCTCTCTTTCACTACAGGTTACACAGCAGGTTTATTCTGTAAGCAGCTGAAAGCTATTTTCAATTTCCTTTGTACAGAATATGTTATGTTTGCTTTTGTATCTCAGTCTCAAACACTTTGGTTTTGATTTGCACTTTAGCTTGATTTTCTTCCTTAGGGAGAGTTACTTTCTCCTTTCCCATTATATATCAAATCTTTAATCTGATTAATCTGCATTTTCTTATCAGAGAGATTGGAGGAATCCGAAAGGATTGGAGATCCTTGCTCCAATCCTTTTAATTTTTTTTCAAGGTCCACTACAAATGTGTGTTTGATACTCAGACTTGCCAGGATGTGCTACAAACATGGTTTATTTATTAATTTTTTTGTGTCTGGGGTTTTTTTTTAGTTAGCATTGACTCCTCTTGAATGCTTGGACAACTCCCTAGAGTTTTCTTCGAAGTGGTTTGCCATTGCTTCTTTCTTAGGGCTGAGAGAGAGTGACTGGCCCAAGGCCATTCAGTTAGATTTGTGCCAGAGTTGGAATCAGAACTCACAATCCCTTAGTTTATAGTCTGGTGCCTTAGCCATTATCCCAAACTGGCTCACCACTGTGAGCCAGTTTGGGATAATGGCTAAGGCACCAGACTATAAACTAAGGGATTGTGAGTTCTGATTCCAACTCTGGCACAAATCTAACTGCAAACTACAGTCTGTTTTCCTTCAGTTTTTTATGAGGGTCCCAATTTTGTCTTTTTCTTAGATGCTAAGGATAACAAAGTCCATATGGATATGCTTCGCAAGTGCCTTATTTAGGTCTGTTCATAGACAAGAAAGTGATGAAAGAGTAAGTTTTACAACCATTTCTCACATTTATGACGTTCTCTGGTTGACAAAGCAAAGGAAAGCTGAAGTAAGACTATGAGCATAGTTTATGTTTCACTTAGTGATTGCTTTATTTAATAAGTAGTTACCAATCCCAAATGGGGATCTATCTACATTTAGAATCCAAAAAGAAAGATAGAACATTCCTCAGATATCAATGAACTTGTTTCATTGCCTTATATTCTTTAGCATATTCATTTTATTTATTTATTTATTTACTTACTTACTTACTTACTTACTTACTTACTTACTTACTTACTTACTTACTTACTTATTTATTTATCAAGCTTATATGCCGCCCACTCTCCGAAAGGACTCAGGGCAGCTCACAGCAAAAAAAGAAACAGACAAAATCAATATTAAATGTTTAAAAACCATTAAAATTCCCCTTAAAAACACTTCAGTCCAATCTGGCCTGGTGAAATAACCATGTCTTAAGGTCACAGTGGAAAGAGACCAGGTCAGGGGCCATCCTGAGCTCCAGGGGGAGTTGATTCATAAGGTAGGCACACCCACAGAGAAAGCCGGATTCCTAGGAGTCGCCAGACGACAATGCCTGGCCGATGGCACTCCAAGGAGGCCCTCCCTATGGGAACGCACTGGGCGATGGGGAGCTGTCGCTGGCCACAGATGGTCCATCAGGTACCCCAGGCCTAAGCCATGTAGGGCTTTATAGGTGATAACCAGCACCTTGACGGACTTTGAATCTCACCCAGAGGGAAACCGGTAGCCAATGCAGGTCATGCAGGAGGGGTGTAACATGAGAGTGTCAGGACACTCCCATCACTACCTCCGTGGCCGCATTCTGCACCAGCTGAAGCCTCTGAGTGGTTTTCATGGGCAACCCCATGTAGAGAGCATTGCAGTAGTTGATCTGGGAGGTCACGAGTACATGAGTGATTGTACGGAGGTCACCATGGTCCATTTAGGGGCGCAATTGGCACACCAGATGAATCTGTGCAAATGCCCCCCTGGTCACAGTCACAACATGATCTTCCAAAGTCAACCATGAATCCAGGAGGATGTCTAGAATGCATGCCCTTTCAACAGGGGGCAACACCTCACCCCCTATGACCAACGATGGGATATTTCCTTGGAACCAAGATGCCGGTACCCACAACCACTCAGTCTTGGCGGGATTGAGCTGAAGCCTGTTCCTCCCATCCAGAGCCGCACCGCTTCCAGGCACCGGGACATCATGTCAAGGGCATCACTGGGCTGGTTTAGGGTGGATATAAAAAGTTGGGTATCATCAGTGTACTGATGATACCTCACCCTGAAACCCCGGATTATCTCTCCCAATGGCTTCATATAGATGTTGAACAAGAGGGGAGAGAGGACCAACCCCTGAGGTACCCCACATATGAGGGACTGTGAGGCCAACCTCTGTCCCCATGCCAACACTGCTTGCGCATGCCCCAAGAGGTAGGAGGTGAACCACCGAAGAATGGTGCCTCCCACTCCCAACCCCTCAAGGCGCCGCAGTAAGATACCATGGTGAATGGTATCAAAAGCTGCCAAAAGGTCTAATAGGACCAGGGCAGAGGAATATCCCTTGTCCTGAGCCCTCCAGTGATCATCCACCAGCGCGACCAATGCCATCTCCGTGCTGTACCTGCGCCTGAAACCCAACTGGTACGGGTCCAGATATGATGTTTTATCCAGGACCAATGGGAGCTGGTGTGCCACCACATTCTCAACAACTTTCGCCATAAAGCGAAGGTTGGATACAGGATGAAAGTTATTCAAAGTAGCTGGATCCAAGGTAGGCTTCTTGAGGAGGGATCTCACCATCGCCTCCTTCAAGGCAGCTGAAAAGTGCCCCTCACCCAAAGAAGCCATAATTACTGCCTGGATCCAGCCACGTGTAACCTCCTGGGCTGAATAAATGAGCCATGGGTCCAGCACACACGTGGTGGCTCTCAGCTTCCCCATAGCATATTCAATGGAAAATCTCATTCTCAAGACACTTCCTTTGTAATTAGCAACTACTTGGCAAATTACATTTGTCATGCCTTGCAGCTGAGCACACAATTTCTTCTCCTCACACTTTTCATCTCATTTGTAGCTGGATAGCTTCCCCTGAAAACATCTGCTTAGAATTTTTACTTTTTGCAAATGGCACATAATGGCTATCAAAAATGTACTAACAATAAATATTATTTACCTTTTGTCTGGAATGAAAGCAAGAGAATGTTATTACTATAGAAGCTGTGACATTTAAGGAGCCAGGGCATGGACTGAACACCATTTTTTGTACCTTCCTATTGTTAACTGATTGCAACAATGCCTGGTTTGCACTAACTGTTCTCTGTATTTTGAGGTCAGCAGAAGTGAAGATGACAGAAAATCAGTTTTAAACCATTTCTGAGCCCTTGAGAAATAAAAATCTTTCAGATTAGAAAAAAATGGTAAAGAAAACAAGAATCATAGTATTTGAGTAGTCTCAAATGGGGCTTTTCCCCACCTGGCCATGAAAACTAAAATCAAAAATATGAAAGCAGGGGAGTATGTTGTGTTTGTGTGTTGAATAAGATTCAGAAGAAAACAAAATATCAGTGCTCACTGCTTTGAAATTGCATAACATGCTGTTTCAAGATTTGTAGTTATACATCATATTGTAAGTTAACCCAAAAATGTCTAAGAATGAGTCAGTGAAGTGCTAGAGAATAGCTACTTCTAAGGCAGGAAGTCCTCTCAGATAAACTGCCCATTAGGATTTTACTCCGCAAGATTAGAAAGGATTTCTGTTTTAGCATCTGGAGAGCCCGTATAAATAAAACAACCTAGAATAGGAGCCTGGATAGCTCAACAGACAAAAAAAAAGCCTGTTATTAACATTCAGCTGTCTGCAATTATTGCAAGTTCAAATCTCCCCAGGCTCAAGGTTGACTCAGGCTTCCATCCTTTCTAAGGTAGGTAAATTGAGGACCCAGTTTGTGGGAGCAATAAACTGACTGTGTATAAAAGATACAAAAGTATGAAGACTATTGCTTAACGTATTGTAAGCCGCCCTGAGTCTCCAGAGAAGGGTGGCATATAAATCTAATTAAATATATGATTTTCTTCCTAGAGGTCGACATGTGCAGAGTTCACTTTTCAAAACAACCAAGGGTTGCTCCATTTGGTTTCAACAGGAATTGATAAACTAGCTGATGTTGTAGGCTCAAAGTCACTCAACCAGCTTTCATTTGCTAACTCACAATCTCCTGGTTTCTAGTCTTCTGCTTTACCCACTAGAAGCTCCATATGTTCCTCTATAAATTGAACACTGAACACATTCAATGCATATAGATTCCACACTCCATTATTTCTTAACAGCCATCCGTTTTCAAAAGTCTACCTCTAATTTGACATTCCTTCTAATCTGCCCTATTCCTTTATTTATTGTTGGGATTAAACATAAAACTGATTGATACCCACAGAATTATATTTACTTTTGCCCCAAATTATGGAGTTAGAAATACCCCACATTTATATCTCCATAGCTCAGATTCCAAAGGAACATGTCTCTGTTGGTAATTGTTGCTATAGTCAAAGAGTATGGATTCCTGCTTGTGCTCCTTTTGGGTTCAGGACATGATTAATTCTTCAGATTTTTCATTTGTTCTTTGACATCAGCATGTCTATATTCTGCATTTAGCCATCTTCAGAAGCCCTACCTGTCTGTCCTTTTACGGCAATTTCCTGTTAATGCTGTGTAATTGAGCAGAAATGAAAATAAATCCCAGCTTTGTAGAATGTCCTTTGCCATTCAAAGAGCCATCTTACTTTTGCCATTACCTTGAGGACAACGTAGCCTGCGGCTGCTATGTAATGAAAGGGATAATTGTCTGCAAATAACAAATTCTTTGATCTTCTAAAAGGCACTTGAATGCAAGAGGCTTTATAGACATTTTTACTGGTTGCTTTTGAACTTCTATTCTTTAGGCAATAGAATGTGTTCGCTCTTTAGGGGAGTTTGTTCCATTTGTTGTTTTTTTCCCCCCGAAAAAACACTGGCTTGGCTTTGTAGTCTTACATGCATGAGTGTTCTCAGTGATTAGGTGTGGAATGAAACTCTTTTATATATTTATTTATTTAAATGAATAAATTAAAGTTTATTGTTACTCTGGGATTCTGGCTGTACAATGATGTTTCAGCTCAGATAAATCTTAAGTGATGTTATTCTGTCCTGTCATTTTTTTACTCAGAAAATTTTCATTAGCATGAAGATATTATTCTGTCATTTAGGAAGCTGTTTTGGAGCCACTGTTTTCTCACAAAGTTTTTGAAAAGTTGGGCTCTGAGGTGATCTTAAGCTGTCATTAAGTGAAAGAAATAGAGATCAAAAGCAAGGAATCACAGTTTGGAGTTAGTTTACCAGCCTCATAAATAACTTATTAAGTCATGGCACATGTCTGATTCAAACCACACTTTCAGCCAAAAGGCTTTATGTTCCTTTCAGAGCAGAAAGGGTACCATCAAAAGCAGATATTTTATACAGGGCACAATTTTATCTGATTCAACAGTGTAGTAAAAATGGCAGATAAACCACCAACATGTGAGGAATCTTTATAAATATTATAATCCACAGATTGTTATATCAATATTTATGCTTGGCTGCATATTAAAAAACCAAGAATAGTAGAATGAGATATTTCATTTCATGATACTGAAGTTCTGGGAAAGTGTTCATAACAGTAATCAGATTTTAGGAGTGATTTCAACACAAGTTAGATCACTCTCATACATGTTTCTAAAGGAACCCAACCAGTGGTGGGTTGCTCCTGGTTCGCACTGGTTCACAAGAACTGGTAGTAAAAAATTGTAGTAGTTTGGAGAACCGGTAATAATAATGGCTGGACATGCCTCCCAACTGATTCCCAGCCCGGTTGCTGCTCTCTTACTCCACCCACCTCGTCAGAGGCTTTTTTTTTTACTTTTAAAAGCATTTTTTCTACAACCTCTTTTGTTGAAAAAATGCTTTTAAAAGGAAAAAAAAGCTTCTGATGATCCCGCGGCTCAGCTGGGATCGTCAGAGGCTTTTAAAAGTGTTTTTTCTACAATTTCTTTGGCCAAAGAGGTTGTAGGAAAAAAAATGCCTTTAAAAGCCTCTGGCAATCCCAGCTGAGTTGCCTGATCGTCAGAGGCTTCTAAAAGTATTTTTTTCTGCAACGTCTTCAGCCGTCTGTTCCATCTTCACAAGCCACAGATGCTGATGCTAGCAATGATGATGAAGACAAGGACGAAACGGAAGAAGAATGGACGACTGTTCTGAGGCGTTCCAAGAGAACCACAAAGGGAATCCCTCCACAGTGATATTCATGGCAACTGACAAAAGCATCCTTGCCTTTGATTTGTAATGTTACACTTCCTCCTGATACGTTCACACAAATCAAAAATCTTCCTGATTCAGAGCAAGAGAAGTGGTATGAGGCAATGCAGGCTGAAATGGACAATCTAAGGAAACTTAAGGTGTTTACACCAGCAAAACCTCCAACAAACAAAAAAGTCATTGGCACTCGATGGGTCTACAGAATCAAAAAGAAGCCAAATGGTGAGTCATTGTACAAGGCCAGAGTTGTAGCTTAGGTTTCACTCAACGTTATCCTGAGGACTATACAAATTCCTACTCACTGACAGTCCGGACTGAAAATGTAAAAATTGCTTTAGCCACTGCAACTATCCTTGGTTTAGAAGTTTTCCAGTTCGATACTGACACTGCTTACCTACATGCTGACGTAAATGAAGAGATCTACGTCAGAGATCCTCCAGGATTCCGACAGCAAGAAGGGGATCCCAGGTTTCTAAACAAAAGTCTTTATGGTCTGAAACAATCTGGTTTAATGTGGTATTTATGCCTTACTGACAAACTAAATTCAATGGGCTTTATTAAGTCTGAAACTGATGAATGCATGTTCACAAAAAGATCTAACAATACATATGAGATAGTTCTTGTTTATGTTGATGATATTGCTTATATTGGTCCAAATAAGCAGATAAGTGAGATTTTTGCTAAAGCTTTGCAGAGATACTTGACATTGAAATCCTTAGATCATATTAGCACTTATTTAGGTGTTTAGATTGACAAAACACAGAAGGGGTTTAGTCTTTCACAAGAGGATAAAATTGAACAAATTTTGCATCATTGCAACATGAAGGATGCTAACACAACAAAGACACCCATGCAAACAGATTTTCACAACTTGACACATGAACCAAGTCCTGAGTTCGAGGACCAAACACTTTATCATTCAGTTATTGGGTCACTGTTGTACATTAGTAGGTGGACTAGGCACAACATTGCACTTAGTGTTAATCTCTTGTCTCGACATGTAGGTAAGGCAAAACAGTTTCATTGGCCATGTGTTAAGAAATTATTGAAATACCTAAAGCACACTAAACATATGAAGTTATTGTTAGAACCAACACATACTGATCATGCAGAATTATGTTGTTATGCAGATTCTGATTGGGCAAGTGATACGAAATCATGTAAAAGTACTTCTGGTTATATGATGTTCTTAAATGGATGTCTTGTTTATTGGCAAGTGCGTAAACAGAATTTAGTTTCTTGTTCATCTACTGAAGCGGAATATGCTTGTGTTTCAGATGCACGTAATTCTCTAACGTAGTTTGATGCTTTGATCACAGATATCTGGACATGTCTGATCCGACCGATCACAGTGATGGAAGACAATGAATTGCTGGTTTATATTTCTGAATCACATTTCACAGGTTCTAGGTCCAGACACATTGACATCCGTTATAGAAATATCAAACAATTAGTGAAACAAGGTTTTGTAAAATTGCAGTATGTATCTACACGTGATCAGATTGCAGACATGCTCAACAAACAACTCCCAGCAGTTCAACATGATTATCTGCGTAAGAAGATGTGCCTTATTTGATGATGTTTGCTCAACTGGCAAAGAAGGGGCTTGTCACTGCATTTCTGTATTTACCAGCTGAGCTTTTATTTTTGGACTCTTAAGACTTACTGTAGTTTGCTAGGCTCTTATCAGTAAGCTACTGCACATGTCTACATTCCTTTCTTCTTCTTTTCTGGATTTTTTTTTTTTTTGGTTCTCCTGCCAAGAGGTTAGGCTGGGAATGCTTCCAAAATGTAGTAATTAGCCAGAAAGATTTGTTTTTATTTCTTTACAATAAATATGAGTTTTCTTAGAAATATATTTTGGTTTATTTTCTTACAAAGTATACTCAAGGAAAAAGCCATGATCCACCTCTAACTAAGGGCAATTACCCCAGGATGGGAACGGGACTGATTGCCACTCTGACATGGATATCTACACTGGCCAAGGAATATGAGTGAAGATCATGTTCATCTTTTACCGTACAATCATATCTACAATCTAAAACCACTGGTTTTCCATTTGTTCCTTATATTTCAAGGGAAGAGAGCATGAGGGAAGTAATTTTTTTAAAATAGTGGTTCTATTGTTACTGCTAAGGGAGAGCTCTATGCTTGAAGAATGAAGATCCCCCCCCCCAACAATTTCAAAAGAGCAATGCAAAATCTGGATGTCTGGTTCTAGTTTTCTTGACTAAATCCACCTAATTTTAAGAAATAACTTCTATGTGAACTGAATTGTGGCAATGAAATACCCCAAAGGTATCACTTCATCTCAGGGGTGAAATCTAAAATTTGTTACTACCAGTTCTGTGGGCATGGCTTGGTGTGTGTGTGGGGGGGTAATGTGACTGGGTGGGCATGGCCAATTTTTTTTTACTTTTAAAACCATTTTTTACATGTAAAACCATGTAAAAATGCTTTCAAAAGGCTCTGATGATCCCAGCTGAGTTGCCTGATTAGCAGGCAACTCAACTGGGATCATCAGAGCTTGGCTTTCAGAGCCATTTAAAAGAAAAAAAAGGCTCTGATGATCGCACGGCTCAGTTGGGCATGGGGGGCGGGGGCAGGGATTTTTGCTACCGGTTCTCTGAACTGCCCGCCGCCATCGCTACCTACTTGCCCGAGCCGGTCCTAACTGGGAGCATTTCACCCCTGCTTCATGTTCTAGATATGTCTAAGGAAAGCTTTACAGTTATTTCTTTCCACAATTGTAATACATTGGTAGATAAATGAAATTTCTTCAGGTTGCATTTGCCATCTTTTATCTTTATCTTTTACTGATTTTATTGTAATTTCTTTATTGCTGTGAGCTATCTAAACTTATTGATAGTCAGGCAATATGTACATCTAATTAAATTATTATTTTTTAGTTAAATTTATTTTTGTTAATCCTCTGCCTATAACCTTTTCAGTTCATTCTTTTTTACTCCTTTTAAGCGCTCTGTATAACGTCGCGTATGCTAAAAGGAAACTGTGTGATAATATGTATGTATATTGGTAATCATTTCTCCTTTCCATTGCATTAAATATTATAATTTTAACATCACTTTAGGAATCTTGGGCAGCACCCAAAGCTCCCAGACTACAGTAACTCAGACAAATAGCTTTCAAAGCCTTTTATTTTTACTAAACCTTATAAACATTTTCTCAGAAAAACCCAAAATAAAATAATAAAAAATCTAGAACATTGGTCCTTGTTATCTAGAGGGCATCCAATCCAGTCTTACGCAACAAGGTACATTACACTTCTTTTCATTCTATGCAGTAATGAATAATTCATAATGCTTCTCACTTTGTGACAAGTACATTATAAAAAAGTTTATTCAATTATCAATAGTCTGCCCTACTCCATTATGAAAGCCATTATTTTGATATTGACTATTACTCATGAATGAAGTTGTCAGTGTCAGACGTTCCTGTCAGAATCCACAACAACTGTTTTATCAAGCAGATAGACTTAGTTATTGACATATCTAATACAGTCTTTATTCCCTGAGGGTAGATTACTACTACCTTCTCCATCCATCTAAAATACTGACATTATTGGTACATACAGACATATTCTTGCCTCCTGTTTTATACGTATGTCATGCTCTTTATCTAGAAGAGTTGATAAATTAAAATGGGGAGGGGCTCAATGCAAAGAAGAGGATTAATTTACCTCAAAGCCATTTCCCATTATAGATGCAAGAAGCAACAGTGATCATGATATGCAAATTATATCTGGACGTTCCAAGTAATGGTATTTATCATCTTCTGTTGCTGTTGGTTCTTTGTAGTTTTCCCAAGCACATTAAAAACATATTACGATAGTACACAAACTCTTAACTTTAACAGATTTTACACCACACACATGCCTCTGGATGAATTCAATTTCAAATTAAAAACCATTATGGGTATTGATGCTTTGTTCTCTTTGTCTACAAATTGATTTCTGCATTATACTGTTGATAAGAATATTCAAAGAAGAAAACTGGAAATGTTCAGGAATACAAAAGCTACTGACTCTATATATGTGTATTGTTATGTTAATCAAATATTTATTGCTTCTATTATCTTCAGTTGCTAAATTATACAGGGAGGGGGGCAGTTTCTAATATAATCTTGAGATACAGAATATTAGAAAACTCTGCCAGCAAGACTGCCTAGGGAGAAAACACATAAAGGAAGAAGAGACCATCCTTTCAGGTGTTAGTGTGCCAGAAGGTAACAGCAAGCATGAGCAAATTTAGTGCAAGCAAACAAACAAATCAAGATTGCTCAAGGGAAAGAGCCAAGACACAATTTTTAGGAAAAAATACATCATCATTAAGCACGAAGCTTGAGAAATGACATTATCTACATTTATTGGTAACTGTGATCATTCTATAGTTATACTTTTGCTTAAAGATTAAAAAAAAACCCCAACAACAAAACTTATGATTTATGGTTTTGACAATGAGATAGGAGAGATAATAGACAGAAGAGTAATATCATGTAATTTTAAACAGAGAGGTTAAAATACATATATTTGTACTTATAACAGCTGTGAAGAATATTAGAAACTACATTTTATCTTTTGTTTCCATCTTTCTACTTTTTTCTTGCACCTTTTATTTTTTCTTTCTTTTTCTCTATTAATTTGTATTATCTATCTTCTTGGTTAAAAGTTTTGATAAAAATTATCAAATAAGAAATAAAACAAGAAATAATTAAGCAGGAAGCAAAGTTAATTTCCCTTCATGGATTACTGCCTTGTCATGGCAAAGGGGCTTGCACAGCTCAATGAAGCTATGAGCTATGACCTATACCATGCAGGGCCACCCAAGATGGACAGGTCATAGCAGAGAGTTTTGAAAAAATGTGATCAGCTGGCGAAGGAAATGGCAACCTACTCCAGTATCTTTGCCATGAAAACCCCATGGACAGTACCAGAAGGAAAACAAGACATGACGCCAGAAGATGAGCCCCTCAGGTCAGATTGGGAAAGGAGTCTAGCAAGGCTGTATACTGTCACCCTGCCTATCTAACTTATACGCAGAGCACATCATGAGAAAGGCAGGGCTAGAGGAAAGGCAGGGCTAGATGAATCAAAAGTTGGAATTAAGATTGCCAGGAGAAACATCAAAAACCTGAGCTATGCAGATGATACCATTCTAATGGCAGAAAGTGAAGAGGAACTAAAGAGCCTTCTGATGTGGGAGAAGGAGGAAAGTGTAAAAGTTGGCTTGAAACTCAATATTAAGAAAACTAAGATCATGGCATCCGGCCCTTGCAATTCCTGGCAAATAGTTGTGGAAGAAATGGAGGTCGTGACAAATTTTATTTTCCTGGGTTCCAAGATCACTGCAGCCAAAGACGCTTGCTCCTGCAGAGGAACGCTATGGTAAAGTTAGACAGCATACTAAAAAGCAGAGACATCACCCTGCCAACAAAAGTACGTATAGTCAAGGCTATGGTTTCCCAGTTGCAATGTATGGTTGAGAAAGTTGGACCATAAGGAAGGCTGAGCATCAAAGAATTGAGGCCTTTGAACTATGGTGCTGGAGAAGACTCCTGCGAGCCCCTTGTACTGCAGGGTGATCAAATCGGTCAGTCCTAGAGGAGATCAATCCTGACTGCTCTTTAGAAACTCAAGAAACTCAGATGAAACTCAAATATTTTGGCCACCTAATGAGAAGGAATGACTCACTGGAGAAGAGCCTAATGCTGGGAAAGATTGAGGGCAAAAGAAGAAGGGGACAATAGAGAACGAGGTGGCTAGATAGAGTTATTGAATCAGTAAGCATGAGCTTAAATGGACTCCAGAGGATTGTAGAGAACAGGAAGGCCTGGGGGAATGTTGTCCATGGGGTTGCGATTGGTCGGACATGACTTTGCAACTAACAACAACAACAAACTTAATTATTTTATCTACAGAGTATCTCTAAGTATTCTACTGTAAAAAAAATTTCTACAGTCAGCAACTTCATTTGGATTTTTAGTATTTAGTATTTTGCAAGCTGGTATAGCAAAAGTAGACACTATTGCTGGTTTGGAAAAGCACTTTTCATTTAAGTTCAGTGTGCGTCCCAAATAGATATAAGCTTCACTGAATTATTTTCTGTTAAACACAATTCCACATATAAGCTTCAAAACATTGTCTGTACTGAATGAGGTCACTGTTATAACCACTACAGCAGGGGTGTCAAACTTGCATCATCACAGCATCATCACATGATGTATCAGGACTTTTCTCCCTTCGCTAAACCGGGTGTGGGTGTGGCCAGCGTGTAATGCATCTGGCCCACAGCCTGAGAGTTTGTCAGCCTTCCAAAGTCAAGCTTTTCTCTTTTTCTGGCCCATGACTGGGGAGGAGAGGAGAATAGTTGCTTACATAATATTTTTTTCTTTGCTTCCTGCAAGCCTGTACTCAAAGTATAGTGTGAAAGACCAGGCTGCTGAGAAAAATTGGAGGCATCTGTGTTGCCTTCATTCCCCTCCCACTTTGAGCTTTTTCCAAATCATAAACATAACAGAGCTGCCGATAAAATTGCAATCTTGAAACAGGAGAGGGAGAAGACTGGAGGAAATTTGGAAGCTCTGCAGTCACAAGCAAACAGAAACCACAACTGGGAATAAAAGATGATTTTTTTTTAAAAAAAGAAGTGGATAGTCCAGGAGAAAAAAAATAACATAGAATCAACAACACAAAACTTGGGAAGGTGCTAATATTCTAAATGCTTAACCCAGAGGGAAATAGTAGAAGAAATTCCAGAAAAAGAGGAATTAAAGCAGAAGGCATTGCTGGGTTGTAAGAAGAAAACATTGCTAATAATACTAGAAATCAGAGGTGGGCAATTAAGTTTCTCAAGGGGCTGTAGAAAGTTAGGACCCATACCTCTCCTAGAAGAATGAAATATTTTGAGAAATTTTAAAAAGGCAGAATATTCTATTTCCTTGGATGAAAAATGGAGAAACATGCCCTTGGAAAGCAGCCTCCACCTTTCTTAATAGCCCATAGCAGATGTCAGCACTTAAGAGATAAAGAGATAGCTAGCTCTCTTCATAAGTGGGTGACCTGCAGCAAGGTCTGAACAAAGGTAGGATTAGCTCTCAGCCACAATAGGAATTACCCAACAAAGCCCCTTCATAACATTAGCAGACCAAGCTTCAACCAAGCTTGACTCAGACAACCTACAGAGCCAGCTATGACCTCTACAACAGCCAATAGAATATATTTTCTTACACAGGAACAGGAAGCTCAAGTTCAAAGCCCAAGAGAAGGTATAAATACACCTCACTCTCAACTCCATGTTGTCAGCTGCCCAGAATCATATGCTTGATGGTTCTGTTCATCATTAAACCCTTTTTCCAATCAGCCTTCATGTTTTCAGTGTCTTTCTCCTGGCTTGGAATTGAATCAGATGGATATTTCTTCCAATAGGGCCACATGAGAAACTGGGACTGTTATGATGGAATGTCTCCATGGCTCCATTCCTGCTGTTTGTTATATTAATAGCAATTACCATAGTGATAGAGAATTAATAGATATATAACATACTATAAGCTAGAAACTATAACAAGAACTATCATAAAGATTTGTAAGTTTCACATTTCACTTTTATATCTTTGTTCCTCCCCCTCCCCACCCAGAATTAAGCATCTCTCCAACCCTTATAGGGAGATTAAAAAAAATCCTTCATATTCAGGGGTCAATTTTGTGGTTCTTTTAAATCTGAGTCAATTTTTTTTAAAAAGAACTATGACACAAAGATATTCTTCATTCACTCTTCATTCACTCTCTGCATATAATAGGAGATGATGCATACGTGTATTTGGGATGGAAGTAAAACATAGATTTATATCAGGGGTGAAAATTTGTTACTACCGGTTCTGCGGGCGTGGCTTGGGGGGGGGAATGTGACTTGGTGGGCATGTCAACTTTTATTTTTTAACTTTTCAAAGCATTTTTTCTAATGCTTTTAAAAATCTCTGCTGATCAGGCAACTCAGCTGGGATCGTCAAAGAGGCTTTTTAAAAAATGCTTTGAAAAGCCTCTCTGACCATCCCAGCTGAGCCGTGTGATCATCAGAGGCTTTTAAAAAAACTTTTAAAAGCATTTTTTTCGTCAGAAAAGGTGGTAGAAAAAAATGCTTTTACAAGTAAAAAAAAAATTCTCTTTATTTATTTATTTTATTTTTCAAATTTATATACCGCCCTTCTCCCCAAGGGACTCAGGGCAGTGAACAGCTGGAATTTAAAATAGCATACAATATAAAAGTTAAAATAACTAAAAATAAATTAAATTAATTGGCCTCCCAATTTAAAACCCCAGGACTGTACAAATTAAAAACTAATCTATAAAACCCATTTAGGCTAGGCCGGCTTGCTGAAATAAAAATGTCTTCAGGGCCTTATGGAAAGTGTGGAGATCCGCGATTAGTCGAATTCCGGGAGGTAGCTCATTCCAGAGGGCAGGTGCTCCCACAGAGAAGGCTCTCCCCTTGGGGGCTGCCAGCCAACATTGCTTGACCGACGGCACCCTGAGGAGGCCCTCTCTGTGAGAACGAATTGGCCGGTGGGAGGTAATTGGTAGCAGGAGGCGGTCTCGTAAATACCCTGGCCCTAAGCCATGGAGCGCTTTAAAGGTGAGAACCAACACCTTGAAGCGCACCCAGAAGGCCACCGGGAGCCAGTTCGGCTCACGCAGGAGAGGTGTTATGTGGGAGTGCCATGTCGCTCCCTTAATCACCCGCGCAACCACATTCTGGACCAGTTGGAGCCTCCGGGTGCTCTTCAAGGGTAGCCCCATGTAGAGAGCCTTACAGTAGTCCAGGCAAGAAGTGACGAGAGCACGAGTGACTGTGCATAAGGAATCCTGATCCAGAAAGGGGAGCAACTGGCATATCAGGCGGACCTGATAAAAAGCACCCTTGGCCATGGGCGTCATATGCTCTTCTAAAGATAGCTCCAGGAGGACACCCAAGTTACGAGTCCCCTCTGTGGGGGTCAATAACTTGCCCCCAATAGCCAGCGATGGCACTGACTGGCTATATCAGGATGCCGGCGTCCACAGCCACTCGGTCTTGGAAAGGTTGAGTCGAAGCCTGTTCCTCCCCATCCAGACCCGCATGGCCTCCAGACACTGGGACATCACTTCAAGGGCATCATTGAGGTGGTTTCGGGTGGAGATGTATAGCTGAGTATCATCAGTGTACAGATGACACCGCACCCCAAATCCACGGATGATCTCACCCAGTGGCTTCACTTAAATGTTGAACAGGAGTGGCGAGAGGACTGACCCTTGTGGCACCCCACAAACAAGGTGCCTCGAGGTCGAACTCTGCCCCCCTGCCAACACAGACTGCGACCGGCCAGAGAGATAGGAGGAGAACCACCGCAACATAGTGCCTCCCACCCCCAATCCCTCCAGCCGGTGCAGCATGATACCATAGTCGATGGTATCAAAAGCCACTGAGAGGTCTAATAGGACCAGAACAGAGGAGCAACCCCTGTCCCGAGCCCTCCAGAGATTGCACAACTACATTCTCAACAACCTTCGCAATAAAGCGAAGGTTGGAGACAGGACAGTAATTTTCCAAAACAGCCAGGTCCAGAGAAGGCTTCTTGAGGAGGGGCTTCACCACCACCTCTTTCAAGGTGGATGGCAAGAAACCCTCCCTCAAAGAAACATTTATAATCCTCTGGAGCCAGCCTCGCATAACCTCCCGGGTAGCCAGTACCAGCCAGGAGGGAAACGGATCCAATAAACATGTGGTTGCGTTTAACCTCCCCAGTAACCTGTCCAAGTCTTCAGGGGTCACAGGGTCAAATTCATCCCAAATAACATCCTAACGACTCACCTCCATCATTTTGTCCAAACTTACCCAGTCAGAGTCCAAGCCTTCCCAAATTTGAGCGATTTTATCATGTAGATATTGTGCAAAATCCTCAGCTCGACCTTGTAAGGGGTCTTCCTGTGCTCCTAGATGGAGGAGGGAGCGGGTCACTCTAAACAAGGCGGCTGGGCGGTTATCTGCCGATGCAATAACAGTGGAAAGTAATTACGCTTTGCCACTTTTATCGCCACTAAATAGGTCTTAATTTGAGACCTAACTTGTGTTCGGTCGGATTTGGAACGACTGGCTCTCCAACCACTCTCTAGGTGTCTTTTCCGGCGCTTCATTTTCCTCAGCTCCTCGGAAAACCAAGGAGCTGGCAAGCTCGGCGCCGGGTCAGAGGCCGCAAAGGGACGACTAGATCCAAAGCCCCAGCGGCCATCTTATCTCAGGTGGCCACCAGATCTTCAGTCGAGTCGTGAGCCAGAGTCTCAGGAAATGGGCCAAGCTCCCTCTGGAATCTATCCGAATCCATCAGGTGCCTGGGGCGGAACCACCTAATTGGTTCTGTCTCCTGGCAGTGGGGTGCAGCGGTCAGAAAGTCCAGCCTCAGGAGAGAATGGTCAGACCATGACAGGGGCTCAATAGCTATATCCCCTATATCCTGGCCATTCAGTCACTGACCAGAGACAAAAACCAAGTCCAGAATGTGTCCTCCCGTGTGAGTAGGGCCATGAATTACTTGTGTCAGGTCCATGGCCATCATGGAAGCCATGAACTCCCAAGCCACCTCAAACATCTCAGGTTGAAATCCCATGCAGTCTGGGGGTATCAACTGCCACTCTGGCAATAACGTTGAGAAGCTCAGCAGGGCCGCTGTCATGTGGCAGGGAGCCAGGTATGTGATCAGCTGGCCCACCTGCATCCCATGGCCCCACTTCAACAGGAGAGACTCACATCCGGCTATGATGATCGTGCAGCTCAGCTGGGCATGGTGGGGGTGGGGGTAGGGCGCAGGGATTTTTGCTACTGGTTCTCCGAACCACCCGCCGCCATCGCTACTAGATTGGGTGATCTGGTCCGAACTGGGAGCATTTCATCCTGATTTATATATAATGGATGTAAAAAAATATTGTGCGAACATGCTATTTCAAAATGTGCCTATCTTCTTGAATTGATGAGCTATGTTATGGAAGAATGCAAGGATAAAGGAAATGGCCTGGATTCAGATGAAGCTGTAATGGATCTTTGAAGGTAGATGGTTTTTTCCTTTGGATAATTTTGTATACATCTTGCTTTCTTTAAAAATCCTAATATTTTCAAACATATTTTTAGAACATAAAAAAAGACTGACTAACACACTGACACAAAGCCATGTGTGGCCTCAGTATCACAATGTTATAATGTTTAATGGGATGAAGGGAAAGTTGTTAAACAAGGGTGTAATCATGCAATATTTCTTTAATTATTTTAATTTAATGCTGATTAATAAAACATTAATTAATAAACATAAAACAAATGCAGTTTCCATTCTATTTCCACTTCTTCCTCTTGCTTCCTTCCATCTTTTAAAATATACATCTTAGCTCTGATTCCAAAATAAGCTACAAACACCTGTTTAAACAAATGGGTTGCTTATTTTGTGATACATTTTGGGTTAAATTGATGTTTTCCCTTAGCACATCCATCCTTATTAAATCTTTACTTAGTCCAATGACTGCTTTATTGATTAATGCTGCTGCTTCTCTCTGATATTTTACCTCAAGGTTATAAGCATTTTCTTAAACACAATACAGTTTCACTATATCAGATCAATTCATTTCTTCAAAACAAAATATTCACTTCTTCAGAACAAAATATTATCAAAAAATAGACTTGTTAGGAACATTTCTAATAATTATAGAATAAACTCTCCGTTCACTGCGCTGCTGTATAATGGCTTCAGGATCTTACATTATTTTTTATAAGGATAAGAAGGTAGTATATTTGGAGATATGTCTGCAACATCAGAATGAATACTCCATTATTTTCAGAAATCTGCATTAGAATTAGAAAGTGATTCATGAAGAGCAACAGGAAATTTAGAAGGACTATAAAATACAGTAGCTAAAACTACTATCAACAAAAATGGCTCGGCTGAATGAAGGCAAGAATATATATGGTGGCTGGGCAATGCTTCAAATGCAAAGGCAAAAATGTGCTGCAGGATATGTGGGAGTACAAATGTAATTTCAATCTATAGCTCCTCAAAGTTTAGCGATGTTGCAGACAGGTGCTATGTTTCTTAACTTGTGTGCTTTGAAGCACCTTTTCCTTTCAAATCTGCTCAGCTTGGATATAACAGAGGTCGAAGATATTTAAGGATCTGTTTAATCAAGCTTTGATATTATTGCATTTGCTAATAGCATAAACAAAAACAAAGCTCTTTGTAATTCACAATGAATTAGTCTCTATACTTAGTAATGTGGAAATGTTTCAATTAAAACATATTCCCATGGTACTATATATTTTGCTTCCCATGATTTTCTCAGCTGCTCTCAGCCTCAAGTCTGCCTTAAGCTTATTAATAGTTTGGCATTGTTTAGTCTCTTATTTTTTTTTCTGTTAGAAATAGTCCATATCGAGGCAGGTTTCAAAACCCGTTGCTACCGGTTCACTTATCGGTGCGCATGCGCAACGCCTCTGTGCACATGCAATGCTTCTGCACATGCGCAGAAACTTCTGTGCATGTGCAGAAGCAGCTGGGCAGAGCCTCCTGCCATCACCGCTACCAGTTTGCCCAACCATTTCTTGGGGTGAAATGATTGCAACCCACCACTGATCCATATGTTTTCTTGACAAATACTTTTGCTTCTACCACTGTATTATAAAATTCATTTGAGTAGATAGAAAGTGCATGCTATGCAGAGCAGCAAATGAGTGACAGTTTGAGAACATTTGTCATGCAGCCTAACTTGAGTCATGTAACTGGAAACATTTAAAAACAGTGAAAGACCCTACCATGGCTCCAGTATTAAAGCAAAATTTGGTCTGGAGTTTATGAGGTCCATATGAAGCAATGTGATTCACTTTGATGTGACTTTTGCAGCTGTCCCTGAAAAGCTTCTCTCCATGAAGAAAACTTTTCATGTATGTGCTGAATCATTTTTGGCTTCTTGACATGATGCAACATAACTCAGGAGCAACTCAACATGAAGCAGTACATCTTCTGTCACAGCTGGCTGAGTACATTGCTTTGGAAATCAGCCTTGGAAGAATTTTGAAATAAAGCTTTGAAAGAAGCAGCTGTGAATTAAATAATTTCTTTCAAGCTTTTGATAGTATTCAGTATTCATCCATGGAATAGTGGTGACTTGCTGCAGGAAACTGGATAGAAAGGGTTCTAATTCAGTTTGAGCTAGTTTGGTGGTGTGGTTATGCATCAAGCTACGAACCAGAAGGCTGCAAGTTCAACTACTACATTAGTCATATTGGTCAATTTTTCTCAAACTACATCTTACTAAGAAAACTGCATAGATTATAAAAGGCAGTTGCCATGAGCCAAAAACTTGAAGGCACACACACATTGTCTTTTGTTTCTGAAAATTTCACAATTCTCTTTCTGAGAGTATCATACATACTACCATATTTCCCTGAAAATAAGACACTATCTTATATTTTTTGAACCCTGAAATAAGCGCTTGGCCTTATTGCCATGCACTCAAAAGCCTCATTGGGCTTATTATCAGAGGATGCATTATTTTGGGGGAAACAGGGTATCTGAACATAAATTTCACAGTGTTAACCTTCCTCTCAATCAATCTACTTTTCCTTTATATATTTGTTCTGCCTTTTAGTTCTCATTCATTCTTTCTGTAAGACCATGTTCTTTAAAACACTTCTGTATGTATCCTTCACTTTTGCATACAATCTGCATTCATTCAGCATCATTCATTCTGATCCAATGTCCTATTATTTTATCACATGCTTATGTAGCACATCAAGAGAGGCTATTCTTACATAGTAAAAGAGAAACTGATATCTGATATCAAGGCTAGCCATTCCATAAACTTAGATCAGATGGAAACAACTTCCTACTCAAAAGAGGGCAAGAGTATGAAGCTGGCAGAAAAACAGAGCTAAAAGGATAGATCAATGAATATATATGCTATATACAGAGTTTATTTTTGGAGAAATAATTCATTCATTAAAATTTTACAGTTCCTGAACTGCAGTATCCTTGTTTAAATTGATTCCTGAATGCCTATTCCTCCTACATTCAATTTATCTATGCTTTTCTTGATATACAGATGTCACAAATGTGATTGCATCCAGTTTTGGTCACCACAATATAAAAAAGATGTTAAGACTCTGGAAAAAGTGAAGAAAGAGCAATAAAGATGATTAGGGGGCTGGAAGTTAAGTATTTGCAATTTGCAAGAATTGGATATGTCTAGTCTAATGAAAAGAAGAATTAGGGATGACATTATAGCAATGTTCCAATATTTCAGGTGTTTTCACAGAAAAGAGAGGGTCAACTTATTTTCTGAGCATCTGAAGGCAAGACAAGAAGCAAGGGGTGGAAACTAATCAAGGAGAGAAAAAACCAAGAACTAAGAAAAAATTACCTGACAGTGATAACACTTAACCAGTGGAATAGCTTGCCTTCAGAAGTTGTGGGTGCTAGAGACTTTTAAGAAAAGATTGGACAGCCATTTATCTGGAATGGCATAGATCTCCTGTTCGAGCAGGAGGTTGGACTAGAAGATCTCCAAGGTCCCTTTCAACTCTGTTATTCTGATAAATACTAGCACTTTCTTTTACAGACTTCCTTTTTTTTGAAATCCATTTTCTACCCATTATCGTCCTGCCACATTAATGGTTTCTGTTTCCCATCTTTAGCAAATTATGAACATACAGACAATTATTTGTTGTATCTAATCATTTATGTGTACCTTCCACATGCTTATTCTATTCATTCTGTCAAGCATATTCATTTTGGTCTTTGATACTTTAATTTTCAGATTTATACTTCTCACTGCATAGTAGTTTATTTGTCACTTCAAATCATTTGGCTTCTCAAATAACAATAATCTGCATATAAAAGTATACATACATTCATGCCCCAAATTAATACACCTCTAATTTCACCACAATCCTACAAGCTAGGCTCCAGCTCTATGTGGACCAGAAGTGCACCCAGAAGTGCAGGCAGGATTTCGAATAGGCAGAGGAATTAGAGATCAAATTGCCAACATATGCTGGATCATGGAGAAATCTAAGGAGTTTCAGAAAAACATCTACTTCTGCTTCATTGACTATGCTAAAGCCTTTGATTGTGTGGATCACAACAAATTATGGCAAGTTCTCAAAGAGATGAGAGTAACAGGCAATCTTATTTGTCTCTTGAGAAACCTATATGTGGGTCAGGAAGCAACGTTGAGAACTGGACATGGAACCATTGATTAGTTCAAAATTGGGAAAGGAGTCTGGCAAGGCTGTATACTGTCACTTTGCCTATTTAACTTACATGCAGAGCACATCATGAGAAAGGCGGGGCTAGATGAATCAAAAGTTGGAATTAAGATTGCCAGGAGAAATATCAACAACCTCAGAGATGCAGATGATACCACTCTAATGGCAGAAAGTAAAGAGGAACCAAAGAGCCTTCTGATGCGGGAGAAAGAGGAGAGTGCAAAAGTTGGCTTGAAACTCAATATTAAGCAAACTAAGATCATGGCTCCTGGCCCTCTCAATATCTGGCAAATAGTTGTGGAAGAAATGGAGGTAGTGACAGATTTTATTTTCCTGGGCTCCAAGAACACCTCAGATGCTTGCTCCTGGGAGGAAAGCTATGGCAAAATTAGACAGCATACTAAAAACCAGAGACTTCACCCTGCCAACAAAAGTGCATATAATCAAGGCTATGGTTTTCCCAGTTGCAATGTATGGTTGTGAAAGTTGGACCATAAGGAAGGCTGAGCGTCAAAGAATTGAGGCCTTTGGTGCTGGAGAAGACTCCTGCGAGTCCTTTGGACTGCAAGGCAATCAAAAAGGTCAGTCCTAGAGGAGATCAACCCTGAATGCTCTTTAGAAGGCCAGGTCCTGAAGATGAAACTGAAATACTTTGGCCACTTAATGAGAAGGAAGGTCTCACTGGAGAAGAGCCTAATGCTGGAATGATTGAGGGCAAAAGAAGAAGGTGATGGCAGAGAATGAGGTGGCTGGATGGAGTTATTGAAGCAGTCAGCATGAGTTTAAATGGTCTCTGGGGGATGATAGAGGACAGGAAGACCTGGAGGAACATTGCAATAGGTCGGGTTGCATAGGTGGGGTTGCAATAGGTCGGACATGACTTCGCAACTAACAACAAAATTTCATCACAAATACCACCAGACATAGGCCTTATATATTTATTTATAAATAAAGGAAGGCCATCGGTCAACCTTGTCCAAAATTGAATTGTGTGCTTTATTTCCTTCAAGACCATTCATACCACATGCTGCAATCAACTAGGTACTTATGTAAAGTATTCAGTATGTTGAAATACTGATGCAAATGATTCAAGCTGATTTACTTTCTCTAGATCAATTATTTTTTCACACCTTTATATTTCTCAATGACCTGCAGAAAAGCAAAAATCAAGTCTGAAGACCCTTTGCCTGTCACAAAATGACATTGCATTTCCTTTATTTACCTAATTTAATGCCTTTAGATAGAATTCTGCTGAACACCTTCGCAGGCACTAGAGCTTCCTCTAGTTTTTACATTCATGCCTGCTAACTTTCCCTTTGAAACACAACATTCTTCCAATCATTAACCACTATTCACACACACGTACAGCCCTCACGTAAATAAATCACATATATATTTCTATATTTTTTCAGTTATCCTCCATCTACACCTTATCACTTTACAGTTTTGAAGTTTTCCACCAAATTAGAATTTTAAATAAATTTTCAACCAGTCTACAGGTCATTTGGTCTAGTGTTTAAGACACCAGGCTAGAAACCATACGTTCAAGATCCACCTTACCCATGAAAACTAAGGTGATTTGAGGCACTCCCCTCACTGTGTTGTTGTGGGGAAAACAGGAGAAAGGTGTGTTGGATATGTTTACCACCTTGAATCATTTGTAAAAAATAATAAAAATGGGATAGAAATAATAAAAAAACACGTTCTCATAGTGATTATGACTTACTTCCATAGACTGATTTTCTTGAATATGAACATCTATTACCATCATTATAATATATATTTAAAAAATACTCACTCCAATATTACCTTCCTTAAATCTTATCTCAAATAATTTTATTATTTTTTAACTGAGTTCCACTGAATCGCTGAAGTTCAGTGCCATAATCACAACCAAATCCCAGGTTGATTCCAAGTATGCCAATACTATTTTATTGAAGCTAAGATTTCTAATCTATCTTGAAAGATACTTTCTCCTTTTAGGTAAGATGTTCATGCAGGATAAATGATACAGAGTTAGAATGCAAATCTCTTGATGGCAATAAACAGAATGATTTTTAGTTAATTGAATTAAATAATTTAAAACAATTATAAAGTTGCCCATCTTGTACTAAACTCTGATGACTCACAGCCAAAAATAATACTTGGTGTAGTGAATGATGCTTGAGGTATCTACCCTTAGCTGGAAGGGGTTTATTTAGAGCACCCCTTTTGGCTTTTGGCTGAAAAATAATTTTCAAGCTATTTTAGGGCCTTATTCATTAATAATACATAGATTCCAGTTGATAAATGTGTGTGCCTGCATGTGCATGTGTATAGAGATGTATGAATATACACTAAGGAGGATAGAAAAAAGAATGGCAATGATTTCAGGCTTTGATAATTTAGAATCTTTTGAAATGGATAATGACACCACTGGAAATTTGCTGTTCAGCAATAGTATGGAATTGTGTATGTCCTGGAATAAAATCTTTCATCTGTGGCCTGGCAGGCTTCAGAGCTGAGATGTTTAGCCTCTCACTGGAAGGGAATATTAGTCTTTTCTTGATCTAGGAATGGAACTTTGCCAAACAGCCTTTTAATTCAGGTAGTTCAATAGTTTCCACAAATAAAACCTCTGGTTTGCAGTATCCTAGCAGTATTGTGGCTCAAAAACTGCTGTTTTGCTTATAACACTCCCAAAGTTTGGATTGCTTCCAACTGGTAAGATTTCCTTTAGGAATAATGAAATCACATTTTGAGAATCTCTTCAGTTCACAATTGTCATCTGAGGCTGTTGACTGAAGTGCTATAAATACATGGATGATACCCAATTCTACCTCTTGTTTTGATCTAATAAGTGCTTGGGCAGGATAATGAACTAGATGAGGACCCATAAACCAAAACTCAGTCCTGGTAAACAGAGATATTGCTTGAAGGTTGTAATCTGTTCAGTTGACCGGTACTCCATAGTTCGCAGAGAGATCTACTTTCACCCTAAAAGAGAAGATTCAAAGTTTGGGATGGGTCCTAGATCTATCATTGTCACTAGAGACACAGGAGGCCTTGATGACATGATTTCATCAATTTTGGCTAATTTACTATCAGTGATCTTTCTAAGAAACTCATAATGATTATTCATGATCCAATAACTTCCCAGTTTGATTTTTGCAGTCTGTTTTATATGGGTCTGCCTTTGAAAATGGGCCATAAACTTCAGCTGGTTCAAAATACAGTTTTTAGACTGATCAGTAAGACTGACTGATCTGAACATATTATGCTAGCATTCTATCAGATACACCAACTGCAGGTGCATTTCTAGATCCATTTTTACCTTTTGATAGTTAAATGACTCAGAATCAGATTATCTGAAGATGCAAGTTCTCCTGTATATATTTATCTATACTTCAGTTTTGGTTGCCATAATATAAAAAAATATGTTGCTGCTCTAGAACAGGGGTGTAAAACTCAAGGCCTGCAGATCTAGCCCACAAGGTGCTTAGATTTGGCCTGCGGGGCCACCCTGGAAACAGTGAAGGACCAGCACTCAGTGACTCTGTCAGTGAAAATGGGGCTTGGAAGGGCCATGTGTGGCCCTCCCAGGCCATTTTCAGCTGTGACAGCCTCCTGAAACCTTCTACCAGCTAAAATAGAGCCGAGGCTCCCAACCTCTGTTTTCCCTGGCAGAAGGTTGCAGGAGGAGTCTGTCATAGCCTAAAAAGGAGCTAAGGAGCCTGTTTTAACTGGCAGAGTGCTTGAGCCACCACCGGTGCCCCCCAACATGAGTGATGTCAAGCTGGTCATGCCCAGCCTGGCCATGCCCTCCACCTCCCTGAGGTCAAACACAACCTTGATGTGGCCCTCAATGAAATTGAGTTTGACACCCCTCTGCACTCTGCACTCTAGAAATAGCGCAGAGAAGAGCAACAAAGATGACTGCGGGACTAAATTAGTCAAGAGAATAACTAGGGATGACATGACAGTAGTGTTGCAATATCTAATGAACTGTCACAAAGAAGAGAAGGTCAACCTATTTCCCAAAATACCTGAAGGCAGGACAAGAAGGAATGGATGGATGGATGGAAACTAATCAAGGAGAGAACCAACCTAGAAATAATGAGAAATTTCTTGGTAGTTAGAAAAATCAGCGGAATGGCTTGCTGTTAGAAATTGGGAGTGTTCCATTGCTGGAAATTTTTAATATATTGGACAGCCATTTGTCTGAAAAGGTATAGGGTCTCCTAGTTGGGTAAGGGGTTAGGTTGGTCTAGAAAACCTTCAAGTTCCCTTCCAATTCTGTTATTTTTTTCTGTTTTAACTGGACATTAAAATGTTATAATAAGTTCTGCCTCCAAATTCTGACATCAGAAGAGTGGTGTCATCTAAAAAAAAGAGAGAGTCTTTTCTGTGGTGGCACCCTAAATATGGAATGCCCTTTTCAGGGGATTACTACAACCCACATTGTCATAACTTTGAAATCAGTGAAGAATTTGTTATTTTTCCACCTTTTGAATTGCTTTTAAAATGCTATTGTATTACATTTTTGCCTCGCTGCTGTCTAACTTATATGGTAACTTTTTGGTATTTTTAAAATGTTTTTATTATATGTGTTTTAACTATATTTTAAAATATCCAGAGGGCCTTAGCTATTGAATAGGATATTTTTAAAAGATCAATAGATTGATAGGTAGATAACATGAAGCATGAGAATAAAAGTTTACTTTAGGTAAGGTTTCAGATACTGGAATTTTGAATAAGATTTATTTAACTTATATAATGTTCTGAAATAACTTATTTTTAAAATCACATAATCTTGAGAAATTGTATTAATGTATTTTACCACTTTTAAAATGAACTTAATTCTGTCAATGAACTTAAAAGACAGCCCAATTTTATAAACCCTTAATTTTTAAAGAATTTTTTAAAGAATTTTAAGAAAATTAAGAATCTCATATATGTCAATCAAAATATTAATTTTTCCGTCATTAAAGGAATGTTGGATCATACATGTAAGACTAAGTTTATAAAATTAGAAATAAAAAATGGTTTTATTTATTTTTTAAAATAATTTTTAAAGTGCAACATTTTTTAGTTTCTAGGTCAATAGATCACCTACTGCATGAAAAAAACCACTCTGTAGAAGAATTTTTATAGAATCTAGGTTTAATATATACAGCTGATAATTAATTTGAACATGTAAAGGAAAGAAAGCAGCTGGCTCAAAGTCAGTTTTCTAAAACTGGTCTTGAAAGCTTAAGAATCTTTAAATTTATATAACTGGTCTTTACCCGTGCTGTGCTTCAGTCACTTCTCTCTTTGATAACTCTGAAAAGTCTTTTAATAAGTAAAAAATTATGTAAGGATGAATAATATTTTGCATGTTCCTTTTGATACATTATAGATATGTTTAAAGAAGAACCTTAAAACTTTAGTGTTCAATTAGTGTATCTGGTGAATATTTAATGGGGGAAAAGAGAGGGAAAAGGGGAAAGGAAAGGAGCAAACAAGCTTTTATGTTACATCCTTAACATTTTTCTATGGTAGTTTAACCATTATAAAATCATCCAAAATAGTTGTCATCAGAATTTTAATAATCATGAGACTGGAAGTTGACGTCGCGGCAAAATGGATGGGCGATTTTGGGCTCCAGAATCCCCGCCAATAGTCCCGCTGCTAGATGGTCCAGTTAGGACCCCACAGTCTAGTTTTGACTGTGGGAGTGGAGGGCACCTTCTGTAGATCTCAGGGACATTGCAAAGTCCCTGATTGATCCAGAAAAGCCCTTTTTCCAACAGCGGGGAAGCAGCCAAGCAGCTGCCAAGGCAGGGACAGCTTTGGAGGGAGAAAGAGGAATGAGAGCTATCCGATGCAGTGAGAGAGCCTTATTTTAATTGACAAAGTTCACCTTAAGAGTTGAGTGTGTCGATGATTAATTAAAGAAAGCTAAGCAGTGAATTTACTTTGGAATAGACTCTTTGAAGCCCAATTGCTGATTGAAAGGATTTTGAACTAATTGTTTCTTTAAGACTGAGACTGGACTAAAAGAGAAAAAGGGGAAGACATTGTTTTTTTGGGACTGTGCATTTTTTGAAAAAGAAAAATGTCTGATTTGGGATTGATCCATTGTGAAGCCTTTCTTTCTTATGCCTCTGCTTTTTTTTAACTTTTCCTCTCTTTTTTTTGGATTAACTTTCAATAAAGAAGATTTGGATTTTTAATGTAGGAAAGCTAAGAGAGTGAAAGTGCTGCCATCTGCTGGGGAAAAGAAAAGAACAGAAGAAATTCTGTTGCAATGTGTATCCAACTAATAAAGACAGATGAAAAAGTGGTCAGATCCAACAGGCAATGTCAAAATTTGAAGGAAGACTACAAGAGCTAGAGAAGAAGGATGACCAAAAGGGGGGGAAATGAAAGACTTTGATAATAGACTGAAGAGATGGAAAGTGAAAGGAGTGGGGTAGTGGAACTCGAAATGGATAAAGCAGAATTCTATCTCAGATTTCAAAATGTGGAGGAAGAGAATGGAGAAAATCTTGTGGATGTCATGATTTCTATGCTTGCTGATGCTTTGGAGATATCTAGAGAGGAGATGACATATGGAGTGGATGAGATTTATCGAGTTTACACTAGATACGCTATGTGTAGTAAATTACCAAGAGAAGTTCACATAAGATTTACTAAGAAATCGATTAAAGCACAAATTCTTCAAGTGGCGAGATAAAAAAACATTGAAATTTAAGGAGAAAGAAGTGGTGGCCTTGAAACAAATACCAAAGAAAGTGAGAGATATGAGAAAAGAGTATAAATTTCTGTTCAAGATACTAATTCAAAAGGATGTTAATTTTAGATGGCTGATACCAGGATGATTGATCTTAACATGGCAGCTTCAAAGATTTCAGGCTAGATACAATTGACAAAGCAAGAGCTTTTTATGAAGATTTTTTAAAGGAAAAGGAAGTGGCTATGGAAACAGAAACACAGGCTATACTGATGTCTACAAAACCTATAGAAGAGGAAATAGTAATGACTGAACCAATGGAGGGCACTATTGGCGGGACTGTGGAATTCAAAGAACAACAGCAAGTAAGATCAACTAGAGCAATGAAACCTACATATAAAATATGAATATGGATGTAACAAAATTAATCTCAATAAATATAAATGGACTTAATTCGGCTGTGAAAAGAAGAAAGCTTTTTCATAAATTAGAAAAGCTAAAATTTGATATAATTTGTTTGCAAGAAATTCGTATTAAAAAGCAACATGAACAATTATTGGCACAACCTAAACTTGGAAGAATTTTTTCATCATTATTGCAAAATAAAAAGAGAGGCGTTGTTCTATATATCAAAAATTCAATAAAAGCAGAACAAATATATGCAGATTCAGAGGGCAGACTTTTGATGGTGGAGATAATTGATAATAATATGAAGATACTACTAGTTGCAATATATGCGCCAAATAATAATCAAAGTGATTTTTATCGAAATTTATATATGAAAATAATTGAAATTGACTATGATAATATATATATGATGGGAGATTTTAATGGAATAGTAGATGAAAAACTGGATTATAAAACAACAAAAACAGGAAGATATAATAGAAAAACACTGCCAAATGCTTTTTTTAAAATGATAGAGGAAACAAATTTGAAAGATATATGGAAAGTTAGAAATGGGAAGAACAGATAATACACTTTTTACTCAAATAGGCATTCATCTTGGTCCAGGTTAGATATGATATGGACAACAATGGTTCTGATTTTGAAATTGAGCAGGTGGAAATAGACACTAATTATGGGCTGATCATAATCCAGTGATAGTAACCTGGAAAGGCCAAAAAAAGAAAAGCTAGGTGGACTTTGAATAATACAATTTTAAAAGAAAAAGAATTTGTACAGAAAATGCAAAGAGAGCTGGAGTTCTTCTTTAAGGAGAATAAAAAGGAAGATACATCAATACAAAACTGTTGGGATACAATGAAAGCTTACACTAGAGGCATAATAATAGATTTTATAAAGAAAAGGAACGTGAAAAAAAGACAAACTTTTATAATATTAAAGGATGATTACAAGAGATTTGAAAAGGAACTCCAGAAAGATCCATATAAGAAAGATGTAAAAATGAAAATGGACATGTTGAAACATAAAATGGACTTACCAGAGAAGGAAGAGCTATCTCAAAAAATAAGAAGTGCTAAACAGAATTATTTTTAAAATGCAAATAAACCAGGAAGATGGCTAGTATATAAATTGAAAAAAGGAAGGGAATAAAAAAAAATGCAATTGACTGATGATCAAGGACAAAGTAAATCTGGAAATAAAGAGATGGGAAAAATAATACAAGAATATTATAGGCAACTTTATAAAAGAGAGTTGGTTGAAGAGGAGAAAGTCAAAAAATATCTACAGAATGCAAAATTACCTTCGATTCCCAAGGACATTGAAGAAATGCTAGATGGGCATATAATAATCATGGAATTAACAGAAGCACTTAAAAAACAAAAAAATGGAAAAACACCAGGAACAGATGGTTTGCCTGTTGAATACTATAAGACATTACAAGAATATTTATGTCTTCTGCTTTTGGATGTTATGAATGAAGTAATGATAAATAAAACAATACCCCAATCATGGACTGAGGCTTATATCACACTGATCCACAAAGAAGACACAGACCCACAGCAAATTAAAAACTATAGGCCTATATCCCTGCTAAATTTGGACTATAAAATTTTTACTTCAATACTGGCAGCAAGACTTAAGAGATACTTGAATAACTTTATACATTCAGATCAAAATGGATTTCTTCCAAAAAGACAAATTAGAGACAATATAAGAATAATTTTGAATATCCTAGAATATTATAAAGGGCATCTTGAAAAACAAGTGGCTTTGATATTTCTAGATACACAAAAAGCATTTGACAATGTGAATTGGCAATTTATGATGCTACAAATGGAAGAGATGGGCTTCGGAAGGAAATTTATTCAGGCAATTGAAGCTATATATTCGAAACAGACGGCAAAGATAATGATTAATGGAGAATTGACTGATGTTATTGAAATAGAAAAAGGTACTCAACAGATGTATCCTTTATTCCCATTGCTATTCATATTGACTTTGGAAGTGTTGAATAGAAATGTTAGAGAAGAAAAAGAGATAAAAGGAATGAAAATTCGAAAGGAAGAATATAAATTACAAGCCTTTGCTGATGACCTGGTCTTTATTATTAAAGAACCATTAACATCAATAAATAAACTGACAGAAAAAATAGGTGAATTTGGGGAGGTTGCCGGTTTGAAAATTAATAAAGAAAAGATAAAGATAATGACTAAAAATATGTTAAAAAAACAAAAAGAAGAACTCTAGGAGGTAAAGTACTTGGGGATTCAACTAACAACAAGATGCAGTTCTCTCAAAGAAAACAACTACAATAAGCTTAAGCAACAGATAGGGCAAGATTTGGTGAAATGGGGAAATTTGCAGTTATCTTTGATTGGTAGCATTGCAACTATTAAGATGAATATTTTACCTAGAATTTTATACCTTTTTCAGACAATTCTTATAAAGCTGGGTAAGGAATTCTTTGCAGATTTAAATAAAATGGTTTTGAAATATGTTTGGCAGGAAAAGAAGGCAAGAATAAAACTCAAATTGTTACAAGATGCTAAGGGGTGGCTTTGGGTTACTGAATTTTGAATTATACTACCAAGTGGTTTGTTTAATGTGGATTAAAGAATGGGTAACATTGAAAAATACTAGATTATCGAATTTGGAGGGACATGATTTATTGATGGGATGGCACGCTTTCTTATGTTATAAAGGAACTAAAATTAGATCTCTCAATATAAACTCAAGGGTTTCAAGAAGGATATTATCAAAACTTTTTAAAGTATAGGGTTTTTTATAATATACTTTATTGGAGACTAATTGAAATATATAATTTTTACTGTGGTAACATATGTAAGGGTGGGAGATGTGATGGTTAATTGTAGTAGGTTTGATTGGAGTAAAGAAGATCTGTGCATTTTTGAAGAATGGATAAGAATCAAGCGGGACTACCTTCAGGCAAGAACAATTATATTTAGATATGAATTAGGAGAGTTAAAGTGCAAGAGGAAGACAAATTTAGAGATAGTTAGTGTGTGTTGTTGTTGTTTTTTCTCTGGGTTTAATAAATGTTTTATCCTGTATTTGCTCTGGGAAGTCGGGAGGGGGGGTTGGAGTAGGAGGTGGGAGGAGGTGGGAATTAAAAAAAAACTTTTTTAGGTCTTGATGTATTAGAAGTTATAATTTGATGATTGACTATTTGTTTATACAGATATGTGTTGTTATGAAATAAAATTTGTTGAAAAAAAATAAAAGAACTAAAATTCAGGGGTATTTTAGAAGATATCAGATATGTGAAGCTCTGTTTTTGACATGAGAGAGGATTAGAAAATACCATTATTTGAAGATTCCAGTCTGGGTATCTACAATTGAAGCTTTCTCTTATCCAGTGGTATTTAGAGAGGAACAAATTGTTAGATATAGTGAATTATTGAATGAAAAGGGTGAACTTAAATTGAAACAAGATTTAGAAGATCAGGGAATTAAGATGGATTGGTTTTCATACATGTAAATACTTTCCAGATATCAAGAAGATTTCAAACAAGAAGGTATTTATAGTGTTTTGACTGGTTTAGACAATGGGTTCTGATGACCATGTAATTAAAAAGTTATATGGGTACTTACTTGAAGTAACATTGGAAAAAGAACAAGTTAAAGCATCAATGATAGCATGGGGGAAAAATTTTGGTTATAGTATTGATTTAGAGAAATGGCAAAAATTGTGGTCACATAATTATAAAATGACAATGTTGACAGCATATAAAGAGAATTTGTATAAGATGTTTTACAGGTGGCATTTATCCCCAACAAGGATAGCAAGAATGTTCAAGAATAAAACAGAAATGTTGGAAGTGTCATCAAACTCCAGGATCTTATTACCATATGTGGTGGACATGCGTGAAAGCAAGGAGATTTTGGACTAAGATACATATGTGATTAGAAAAAATGACAAAGAGACATATTGACTTTAAACCAGAAATATTTTTATTAGGGATTCTACCAGAGACATTTAATAAAGAATTACAATACTTAATTGTGAACATTTTAACAGTGGCCAGAATTGCATTTGCCAAAAACTGGAAAGGAGAGAAGATAATTACTGATGAAGAAATTATGAAAATGTTGGACTGTGCTGAAATGAGTAGATTGACATTTGAAATAAGAGAACAGGAAGATAAACAATATTATTTGATATGGGAGATATTTTATCAATGGTTTGACAAAAAAGTATGGAGTTGAGATAGCATCTATGAAATGAAACTTAGATGAAATGTTTAAATATTTATCTTTTGTTCAACTAAAGAATAATTGTTATACGATGAGATTTGGAAAATTGAAAGCATGAAATGGTTTTAACTGATCGAGATGCTGTCTATAATTGTTTGTAAGGATAATATTTTTAAGTTGTTTTTTATTTTAATTTAAAATAAAACTTTTTTCAAAAGAATTTTAATAATCACGAACAGGGAATAAGTACATACTTTTGAATAGAGGCATATAATCTTTTTTTAGATTGATGACCACATTTCATCTTAGAACTGGGATAGACATACATTTATTGAATGTGAGGATTTATTTCACCACAAATAATTAAATGCATGTTATTAAGCACATTGAATCTTTATTTTCCTGACCAATGCTTAAGAAACATTAGGCATTGCACTGAAATCTCAAGGACCACCTGAAGATCGCAAAACTCTGCTCCAGAATGATGTGGACAGTTGAGGCTCAGTAGAAAGGTGGGAAAGGCATAAACGGATGTCCCATTTAAAATATGCAGCTTTGACGTACTGCTTTTGTATAGCAACTCAAAGGGAGAGACAAGAAATAGAATTCTACAAAGCAGCATGTTAGAAATATTTGCCCATTAAAATGGCACTCACTGGAAATGCATTATACAGGAGAGCTTTTATGTGGACTACTGTACTACTTGAGGTCTTTTATTGGAATGAATGTGACACTTCTTAAATTGCTCCCCAATGGACAGAGAACATAAATCATGTCTAAACTAATGAAGCTTCCCTGATTTACAATTAAACATGCTTCCATTAAAATTGGCCTTTTGATTTCCATGGATGAGAAGTAAGATGCGGTGGAAATAAATTACATCCTTTAATTTACTGTCATGCTTCTTCTGTATTATGAAAGATATTTTGGATCTGTGCATCTTTATTACTTTATAACAAAATAAGGATTAACAGATCTGAATTGTAAAAATGGAGAGAATCATGTCTGGTAACTCTTTTTTGCTGGCTTGTGGTCTTCTTAAGTTCTGCAGCACAGAATTGGTAGCTGTAATAAGCTAAAGCTAGTTCCATAAAATGGTGGGTAAGAGTGTTTAGTGAAGATAAATTAGGCCATAGTAGAACAAGTAAATCTCCAACATTAGCAAACAAAGAAGTGCTGCGTAATTAGGTCCAACACAATGGATATGTAACCATCTTTCATATTTGCAGAGTTCATGCAAGCCTTTCAGCCTTCATTAAAGCAAATATCATTGGAACATGTGAATAATAGGATTAATATAACTTTAACACTTCTAGGTCACCTGGCAGTAGATCAATCTCCAAATGTGAAGCATATTAAAAGGCTTATAGATTAGCAATTAAGTGGCTTTTTCATGACCAAGGAATAGTTCCTCAAGCTTTGCTAAAGGTTAACAGAGATAGGATGCCGATTTTTCCAGTTCATAATCCATAAAGGTGAGTGAATTTATGTGTGATGTGATGGGAACAAACGATTCCTGCGAAATCATTTCTGAGTCTCTTGGTTTGAGGGAGGAATCCACATGTGATATATTAGAGAATGTACTTACTAAGATCTTGACAACTTTAATAGCTGATGCTTGAGTATCCCTCTTCTTTTTTACATTTTGATTTTGTATTATACCTTCTAGCCTGAATACTTTTAAACTCTCTTTTATTGAAGTATAGATGCCTTGGGGAGATCTTTGGCCTGAAGTTCAGGTCATAAGGATTTAAATAAATAAGAATGTACAGAGGGAATAAAGTTGAAACACTGTGCTTGTAGAACTCATTTATCATTCCAACATTTATTGAGATTAACAAAAAGATAGAAGAGGTGTGCTTGCAAACATATGCACAGCAGAGGATTTTTATATATTTCCTGGATATCTGCAACTCAGCTATGTCAATCCTAGATTAACACGTTGTTTGGAATACAATCGCTGTACATTACAAAAGATAAATATTCACTATCAGTGTACTCTTCAGAATGAGAAGGATAATGTTCTAATTTACAAACAGGTAATCTTTGCTATTGTTAGGAATGGAAATATGCTGCCTAATTTTTTTCAAAAAAGGAATCTGGGATTTGCAGTTTGTATTCAGATTTTCCCTTAAAACACAAAGCAAGGAAAAAGAACTCAAAAGGAAATAGACTTGAACATAATGATTTATTTTAGTTCAAAGGTCATTGTTTCCAAAGAAATAGGACAATGATACATATACTATGAAGCTGGTGTATCCAATCTTTTGGCCTGCCTGGGCTGCATTGAGGAAAGAGGAATTGTCTTGGGCTGTATATAAAATATATAATATAATTAATGCATAAACATGCACATAATAATGTTAAAAGAATACAATCTTGTCAGGATCCCTTACTAGCTATCCCCATTTTTCCAGGGGTCCATAATGACATTGGCTTCAAATTAAATCCTTGGGGAAAATATAAGGGAGATTTCTTGTCTTTGGGCTTTTTTAGAAGTGTTCTGTGAGGAAATTTTGTCCCTCAGTAATGGACTTTTGGATAATTTATTATTGATTTATTAAATGTATATGCCATACATTTTGCTATCATAAGAATCTAAGCAGCCTGCAATAATAAAATTATAACAGATTAAGAAAACACACACACAGTAAGACAATAACATTAACACCAACAAAGAAATAGAGCTGAAGAAGCTTCTTGGATGAGAAGTGAAACATCTTCAAATCCACTTTTTTTTCTTGAAAAAGCTCCTTTGGGATAACAAAGAAATAGTTACGCTAGCTGGAGGTATTTTACATATATAATTCAGTCCTGTGAATGACAGAGAATGTGACTCACTTAATAACCGCCTTGCTTAGGCACAGAAATTTTGGTTCCGATTGTAGTCATAAACTGAGAACTAACTAATAAATATTTAATTTTTAGGGCCAGAGGGAAAGTAATTTTATTTTTCCTATTTCAGATACCCAGATTGCTGGTTAGCTTGATTTTAATAAGTGATTTTTTAAATAAAGAGTCTGACAGCTGCTTTCATTTGACAGAAAAGAATGGAAGGATTTTAGATGCAATATGACAGCAGCCGGCATGGCATTCATTAAATCATTTATTAGAAAATAGCATATTACATTTTAAATAGGATCATTCACTTAAATGTATAAGAATGCTTTGTAATATTATCATCTCTTTCTGTCTTTCTTAGGCTTGGCTTTGCCAGCAAGATATATTTGGAAATGCTGATTTCCCTGTTGTCCAATCAAGTTCATTATAGTTATCAATCACTCATCCTTTTTAGTTCATGAAAAATACAGCAGTTTTTTTTAATGTAGTGCAATCCCACTCCCCCCTGCATTAGCCATTTATTTAGTGTCAGCACTACAATATATCATCCAATATAATGGATTTAGGAAACAAAGGCCAATTGAGAAACATAATTTAAGTACTGACTTTAGGATCATTCTTTCTCATCGTATAAGAATATTTGCACAATATATGTTATGACATGAAAATTTGTTACGAAGGCTCAAATTGTAAGATTTTTTTCTTTTAACGACAGGAAGAAAGGAAAGGGGAAATAAAAATATTCTCAGTTTGTAATTGTGGTACTTCTGCAGCTGATAGGGAAAAGGGATAGCTTGGAAGGGTGCAAAGGAGTAAAGAGTTTTTGTTAACAATTTTTGGCAATGGAAAAGAGGGGTTGGCAGCTTCATTAACAGAGAAATTACCCAGTTGATTGACTGGTGAAGGTCTGAGACTTTCAAGAGCCAGGAGGAAGAGCAGGTGAGAGATATAGGCTGGATCAGAGGTACAACTCAAATTCAGACAGAGGATATTGAGAAAGCTGCTACATGCTCCAGCTACTGCAAATGTTTGTGAAGAAAGAAAAATCAGTTTATCTAAATATATCCTACATTTATAATGGGATAGACTGATAGATTATCAGCAAGCTATCTCTGAGGGATAATAAAGAGTTTCATCCCAACAAATCCAATAGTTTAGTATTATTTAAAGTTATTCCTGTACCTGCGCAATATTGTTTTCGTAGGTTATTCTTTGTTTACTATAACTAGTACAAGTTCAGAATTAAGTTTTGACTTTTCTATATTATTCTATATTTCTGCATTATTTTCTGTAGATAATAGAAGGGCAGGAAATCATCTAAAACTTATAATTTATGAATATGTATGCATGTATCCTTTCCCTTTCTTTTCTTGCATCATTTCTTTCTTCTTTTTGAAATACAGTATATAATATATGAATGCAGCTCTTTCTCTGCAAGGGTGTCTCTCTCACTATTTTTTTGGACGACACCCACTGCAAGGCTTAGTGTTGTATATGAGTCTTGATCCTGCCAAAATTACTTATTGTTAACAAAGACTCTTTACTCCTTTGCACCCTTCCAAGCTACCCCTTTTCGCTATCAGTTGCAGAAGTACCACAATTACAAACTGAAAATATTTTTATTTCCCCTTTCCTTTCTTTCTGTCTTTAAAAGAAAGAAATCATACAATTTGAGCCTTCGTAACAAATTTTCATGTCATAACATATTGTGCAAATATTCTTATACGATGAGAAAGAATGATCCTAAAGTCAGTACTTAAATTATGTTTCTCAATTGGCCTTTGTTTCCTAAAACCATTATATTGGATGATATATTGTAGTTTTGGGTCCTGCATTTAGATTCCATAAAAGTTGGAACCAATTTCTTTAATCCAGAACATAATTTCTACTTTTAAATTTGGAGATACCTGAAATATTTCAGACAGAAAATTTAGAGGTCAGATACATATGTATGTATATATATCTAATAGATCTGTCCATACTTTGAACATGGTTACAGAATGGTCTGGAACTCTGCAAATACCCTTTCTGCTGTTCCTTAAAGTAGTCTCCATGTGTGGTTGAACAGAAGATGCTTGAAGATTCATATTAACTTTGATGAACTATATTTTTAAATAAATGGATTATTTTTTCAGACTTTTTAGACTTCCCTTGTATGAAAATCAGAGAAGTGTTCTTTTTGTACTTTCTGAAGGTCTTCTTCTAAATGAATTTTTGGCATGTGTGCAGCTTTAGCATTCAGAAGTAAGCCTGATTGAGTACAGTAGAACATCCCCTGTGGCTAAGAACTTTGACTGGTGTTGGCCTTCATGTGGATCAAGTTCTTCCCAAGAACATACAATGTTGAAATATATTGGCATAGTGTTTTTGGAGATCCAAGCAATGTGGCTTTATGTAATTGACAGATGGAAATTTGCAGGATTTCTGTTGTCCAAGCATTAAGTATTGTCCAAGCGTTTTTGTTGGTATGTATTGAAGTACTGATAACCATTGGGACCAATACAGCTAGTTTATGCCATAGTTTTTCAGATTTGATGTTCAGATGATGATACTTTATTATCTTCTCCAATTCTTTGTCTTTTAGTCTACTGACCCCTAGTATTGCCATATCATTATCCACCCTTCCTTCCTTCCTTCCTTCCTTCCTTCCTTCCTTCCTTCCTTCCTTCCTTCCTTCCTTCCTTCCTTCCTTCCTTCCTTCCTTCCTTCCTTCCTTCTTCTCTCTCTCTCTCTCTCCCTCTCCCTCTCTCTTTCTCCCTCCCTCCATTTCTTGTTTTCAACTACAGTTAAATCTGGTGTGTTATGAGCCAAGACTTCACCATTTTCTACTCAGAAATCCAACAATATTTTAATCTGCTCATTTTGGATTACTTTTTCAACTATATGTTATAAGCAATTTTTCATTGCTGGCACATGGTTATTTTTACTTATGTTCCAGTGAATCATTTTGGCAACTTTATTATGTCATTGTTTATAATCATTTTGTGTGATCTTCTTGCATGAGTGAGTATATGGCCTATGTTTCTTCTGTCTCTTTGCACAATCTGTGTTTTGAATCATTTAATGATTTTTCAATTTTGTCCTTGATTATATTGGTTCAAATAGCAAGTAGCATGATTATGGTTGATGATAAAAAGCCAGATGTTTAGACTAGATTTGACATTTTTAGTCTGAAGACCTAGTATAGGCAATTGTTTGAGGGTGTTAAAGGTATTGTTGCAGCATGTAAGTTGTTCCAAGTAAAGGTATTGTTGCAGCATGTAAGTTGTTCCAAGTAATTCCTTTTGCAATTGCCTAATAGTGATTTTGTCAATTATTATTATATTCAATTTTTCTGCAAAAATAATAATGTGGTGTTAAATATACTTTTAACACCATCAAACAACTGCTCCATGTGTTTGGGGATTTTATTGTTAAGAAACAACATGTTTGTATGGTGGTAGGGAGGTATAAGAAATATATTTATTTTTCAAATAAGTAGAATTCTTGATACTAGAATATGTGGGATTAAATACTTTAAATAAAATATTATACAGAATTATAGAATAAACATTAAAGAATCAAACTGCCCTACGTAAGGTTTGGTATTATCATAAAATGTATTGCTTGTCCTTATACTGACCTCAAGAGATTATACTACTTCCTTTTTCTGGGTTACTTATAAATATATGAAATAATTCAATGTTATATCTTAATGTAAAATGCATGTTTAATCATTAAAGAAATAAATAGATGTGACAGGAAATAAGCCTTACAATTTTTCATTTATTTTTCTAGAACCATATAAATGTTATGACCCATTTGATATTCCTACTCAAAGGTTGGAGGCCATGCTCTGATCTCGGAAGGAGGGAATCAAATGTCTGTTTCCTCTCCTATATCTCTGTCAGATTACATAGCTGGATGTTTCAGAAGTCAGGAAAAACTAGTTCGGCCTTCAAATTGCTGATCTGCTTCCAGTTCAGTTTAGCTCTCCAAGTTTTCTTTCTTACTGCTCAGCTAAAAGCATGACACAGCAGAAGAAGAATAACAAAAGATTAAAAATATGCACATATATAAAAGCACACTGTAAAAAACAAAGCCTAGGCTATATAGCTGTAGAAAAAGAAATGTCAATAAAGAAAAGAAAAATAATCACTATTGTTTGTGAATTTTGCGGAATATTTTATTATACAAAATTTGAGGTTTTTAGGAAACATTTGGAAGTTACTAAATCATTTAAAGTAATATCTTTCTAGAATAAAACAACACAGCAGAAATAAGTGAGGGGAGGAGAACTGAAAATATTACTAAAACAAAACTAGCAGAGTAATATAAATGTTAAATACAATTATTAGCAGCAAAAAAGAGTGATTTCTCTTATGTTATGTTAACAGTTACATGCAATGTTAACAGTTACATGCAATGAAAAATCTCTGGATGTCATTGCCAGAAATGACATCTCAACATTTCATCTCAACATAGGGTGAGACGTTCAAAGAAAAATTAACTTTTAAAAATTTTAAGTGTTCAAAATAGAAGAAATGTTATCATATACCAAAAGAAAGTTTCTTTTACATTTAAAATAATTCTATTAACTAATAATACAAGATATGTTTATTATAGGATTAAGGTTTCATCATCATGTCCCTTAACTATAGTGTGAAAATGCCTCATATTTTTTAAAAGGCATCTCCACATAATATCATATTTGTCTTATCCTAGCTCTTTGCAGAAGCAGTATAAATTCATATTTTGTTGTTCCATTCTTAACATTTCATTTCTTTCCTTCCTTCTCCTGGTATAGGTATTGCTGAATGAAGACATGTAGAATTATAAAACATACTTAATATTTGAGCCTATTGCATACATAATCTCCCCACATTGATCATTGGACACACCCACCAGGGCAATTTTGACTTGGATTTTAGAAAGGAAAAAATCTGTAGCAAGATGTAGTCTGGATTCCCAGGAGGGAAGGGCTACATTCCAGAGACAGTGAAGGTTACATAGTTTGATTGGGAGAAAGAAGGTCAAGATACTTTCTTCCTAAAAATTCTCAGAGTATATTTTCAATAATGCAAGTAGTTGTTTTACTTTGGAAATATCAGGCTCCAAAAACAAGAGAAACACACAGAGCTACTTCTAAGCAGTTTCCTTATTGTTTCCCACTTAGAAACAGACATTAGAATATCAGAACACTATCGTATTGAAGTCACCCTTAACTGTGATCACTATTGACATGAATATATGCTGGCTAATTTCCTTTAAAATAGAACCTTTGTATTCAATATTTGATGGGCAAGGTGTTAATTTGCAAAGCATCCCTGACCTGCCATTGAGTTGCCATAGGAAAGGGGAATGGGAAAGCGAACTTGCAAGGCAGTGCATCAGTCAAAAACAAAAGTACATTTCAGCCATATCTGGAATGTCTGAGGGTGCGAAGGGGCTGCCAGTTTAGGACAGCTTGTACTTTGGCTGGGTCCATCTCTATGCTGTAATTTGACACTAGCCCAGGTAGTCTAGCCATGCATAGTGAAATTAGCATTTTGACAGCTTGATGTACAAGTTGGCCACCAGACGTTTTTCCAGTACCTGGCAGACTAGGGGTATGTGGTTGTTCATTGTCTCAGTGTAGATGAGGATGTCATTCAGGTAAACGAGGACCTCCTTATAGAGATGCTCATGCAGCACCTAGTTTATTAACTGCATGAACAGTGCCAGGGCCCCCTGCAATCTGAAGGGCATCACTTTGAATTGGAAGCTCCCTAGGGGGGTAGTTGAATGCTGTTTTACATTTATCTCCCTCCCTGATGTGGAGTTGGTAGTATGCTTCTCTGAGGCCTAATTTGGTAAAGACTTTCACCACTGAAAAAGACTGAAAACTGATCTATTTCCTGTTCATAGCATTTTTGTCACTGCGTTTTTATATTTACCAGCAGAGCTATTATTTCTGAACTGTCAGACTTACTGTAGTTTGCCAACTTTCTTATCAGTATTTACTGCGCATGTCCTGCATTCTTTTCTCTTCTTCTAAAAAACTTTCTTTTGTTCTCGGCCAGGGAAGGTTCCAGGCTGCGATATTTGCCAACATGTAATTATTTTAGATTAGTAAGAGTTTTATTTTCTTACAATAAATATAAGTTTAATTAGAAGATGTATTTCCGGTTTTATTGATCAAAGTATACAGAAGGATAAAAGTCACGATCCAACTCAAAATGAGGGCAATTACCCCACTCAAGGTAACAGGGCTGATTGCCACTCTGACAATGGTAGCAGAGGATGGTTGATTTATGGCTTTTCCTTGTTTGTTACTTTTGATCATGACAGTCTAGGCTAATTAGATAGATAGTTGATTTAGTGATTGCGGAACACTAAATAATTAACTTCTAAGATGCCGAGAAAGAAGAAAAAAGGAAAAATGAAGGAAAAGGGCAAAATGAAGCCCAGAGCTTTACCCTCTTCGGATGAAGAGGAGATAGAAAGATCCTCAAGATTCCAGCCCCTGGCATCAGCCACTCAGCTAGAAGGAGGAGCAGAAGAAACAGAAAAAATGCTCTTAACGAAACTTCAGGAGGAAAATAACAGAAGAGCTGCTTTTGAAGGCTAAGTACTATGACTTAGGTCAGTAATGTCCCCTTCTAATTATGTGTGCTCTCAAACTGTATTCCTAGAGCCTTCTGAATTTGAAACGCTTGGGGCCAAGCCAAAATGTCTACAAACGGCAAAGCCTTTTTCCTCCCATGCAGAGAGAGAAACAATTCATTATCCTTCTCAAACCTTCAGGGTCACCTGTTGTGAGCAAGCTATAAATGGTTATCGTGACCAGATAGAAATTTTTGAATGTGAGCTATCCCAGGCAAAAAATGGCTTTATCTAGGCTTTTTGAAATATCTTAAAACGCTATTTTGCCTTCTTCTCACACAGAGCCAAAGATAAACCCTTTGGTGGATATTGTGTCAGGCAAATCAGAACAGAGAGCTGTGCACACATCACATTTGTCACATGATCCTCTCCATTCTCAAATTACATACAATGCCACCCAGGCAGAAAGATTATCTGAGCTGCCCAGAACTAAAGTTGCAGCACCATCTGCTGACAAAAGTAATTTATTAGAGAAAGCTGAAATGCATCACGATTTGAGAGAGCGATTGCAGGCATTGCAACAGACTTTGTCAGATATGTCCTTAATTCACTCAGAGATTCAGACTGCAATGCCACAAGTGCCACAATGCCACAGTCTCAATTTTCAGCATCCCCTGGTGCTGCTGGTGTCTTTTTAGATGGAGCACAACAATGTTAATGCAGCAAAGGCAAATGACTGCATCTCCAGCAGGTCATGTTAATATTGCAGCTCAAATGCCACAGCTGCAAGTTCATGCACACGTGCCTCTAGCTGTACAACCAGGACCAGCTCCTGATCCACCTCCAGCACAAGTGCCTTTACCCCCATAGCCAGCACCTCAAATGCCTATTCCTCAACAGGCATACTCTGTTGCTCCACTGGCTGGTGAGTCAAAATTAAAGATGTCAGAGCAGAATTACAAGGCCTGGACTTTTGCTACGCAGGATTACAAGGATTGGACTTTTGCTACGCAGAGAAGGCACCCATCGTATGGTGTTTAACCATCCTGCCCAACCATGGATGCCTGAAATAAGAGACTTAGAGACTAAAGCCCGCACACCATTATTGATGTCCATGGATACTGAACTGCAGGTTACATTTCCGCCTGATGCAACAGCCCAACAAATTTAGGTCCAATTGGAAAATTGCTACAGGCCTGTCTCAATTGAGTCTTCATGTTTGCTCATGTTTGAATTCCATGGTTCGAAATTGAAACCTGGTGAACAAATTGGAGGACATTTGACCAAATTGAAAGGTATGAGGAAAGAATTAAGAGAAAGAGGCTATCCTATTGAAGATATTCAAGTGATCAGCATTATCATTAACTCTTTGAACTATAAATGGAAAGATGCAATTACAAAGATTGCAAATTACCAACTGCCTATTGCTCAACCCACAGTGGACAATGTATGCAGACTTTTAATTGAAGAAGAAGCACTGATGTTAGCTACGCCACACCTTGAGAGGACCACCCGCATCAAGAGCTCCAGCTAGGCATCCCTTCCGAGGAAGGACCTATGCTCCAAGGATGAAAAAATGCAACATATGCAACTGTGTGGGACATGCCACCTGGGATTGTCCCCAATGAGTTCCAGCTCCCATCACGTACCAGCCCAGAGGAACAGACTTCAGAGGCAGAGGCAGAGGCAGAGGCGGTAGACAAGGTTGTCGTGGTCCAAGGTGTGATTTGTAAACTCCACTCACCACATTGGCTTTAACCAACGATCCACAACCTCATCCAGAGTATGACAGATGGCTTTTGTGGACTTTGGACAGTAGTGCAGCTTTGCATGTTACTTACAGAAAAGAACTTTTCACAGAGATGCACAAGCCTGAACTACATGAACTTTATTCTTTTTCCAATCATCTGTGTCAGCTCAAAGGAAAAGGAACTGTTTATGTTGAAGAGCTCAATGCACTCATCCCTGATGTTTGCTACATACCAACAGCAACTAGTAGTTTGCTTAGTCAGGCTCACTTGTCTAGAGTTTTAAAGTTCCAGGTTCACCACCTTGAGAAGATGGAGATATTGTTGCTGAAACCATGTTAATTGGTGGTGTCTATTACTTAAAATCAAAATCTAAACTGCAAGCACAGGCAAATATACAAACTCCAAAAGAGGAGAGCACAGGCACAGAGAGAGATGTCCCAGTGAGAGATCCTGTCATTACTCCAAAGGCTCCTAAAGCCAACAAAAAGAAAATTGGAAAACAGGTTGCTCAGAGCAAGCCTGAGGTTCCTCATAAAACTGTTAATGTTGAAAATTCACTAACTGGTAAACCTTTGCATTCCAGGTGTATCCATAAGTGGCATAGAAGATTGGGGCATGCCAGCTTCCGGTTTCTTAGGAAAATGCTGGAGTTCACAAAAAGTTTGGATCTAAAGGGGTGTAAAGTGTTTCTGGATTGTGCTGTCTGCAAGAAAGCCAAATCCAAAGCAGCAGCCATTCCAAAATGTGTTACTCGCCTGTCAACACACATTTTTTATTTGGTACACACTGACATAGTTGGTCCATTTCCACCAACAATTGGTGGTAGAAAATATTTTTTAACAATTGTTGATAATTACTCTAGATATGGATATGTATATCCTATGAGAGAAAAATCTGAGACCTTTCAGATCTTTAAAGACTTTGCAGCCCTCGTTTCTACCCAACATGGAGTTAGCATCGCCAGAATCCAGAGTGATCATGGTGCCGAGTTCATGTCTCAGCGTTTCCAGGACTGGATGCGTAAGAATGGAATTCTTCATCAGACTTCGGCTCCGTACACTCAGGATCATAATGGGGTCGCAGAGAGAAGACAGGGGGGTTCTGCAAACCATGATCTGTTGTCTTCTAGAAGACGCCAACCTCAGTAACCCATACTGGGGTGAAGCTCTTAAATATGCAAATTACATCATCAACCGTACTTGGAGTAGTGCGATAAATCAAATTCCTTTCTTCATGATGTATGGCTACAAGCCCGATCTCAAGAACCTTCATATTTTTTGGTTCATACGCTATGGTGAACATTCCCTTAGCTCAAAGAAGGAAAGGAGGTCCAGCAAAGAGACTGAGATTTATGGGTATTGATAACAACTCAAAATGGAATAAATTTATTGACTCTAATCTTATAATAGTGACTTCCCAATCTGCCAATTTTGAAGAAGATGCTGACTGGTCCAGGATTCATTCCAATGATCCTGGAGTTTATTTTCCTAAAGATGATGTTGCTGATGCCATTCAGCCTGATGGTCAAGATTCACAGGCAAATGTTCCATCCACCAGTTCTTCCGAACATGATGTTCAGTCTTCGCAAGCTGAGGATGCTGATGCTAGCGATGATTATGAAGATGAGGACGAAACGGAAGAAGAATGGATGACTGTTCCAAGGCATTCCAAGAGGGCCACAAAGGGAGTTCCTCCACAGCGATATTCATGGCAACTGACAAAAGCACCCTTGCCTTTGATTTGTAATGTTACACTTTCTCTCGATAACGTCACACAAATCAAACATCTTCCTGATTCAGAGCAAGAGAAGTGGTATGATGCAATGCAGGCTGAAATGGACAGTCTAAAGAAACTTAAGGTGTTTAAACCTACAAAACCTCCAACAAATAAAAAGGTCACTGGCACTCGATGGGTCTACAGAATCAAAAAGAAGCCAAATGGCGAGTCATTGTACAAGGCCAGACTTGTAGCTCAGGGTTTCACTCAACGATATCCTGAGGACTACACAAATACCTATTCACCAACAGTTCGAACTGAAAGTGTAAAAATTGCTTTAGCCACTGCAACTATCCTTGGTTTAGAAGTTTTCCAGTTTGATGTTGACACCACTTATCTACATGCTGACCTAGATGAAGAGATCCCATTAGAGATCCTCCAGGATTCCGACAGCAAGAAGGGGATACCTGGTTTCTAAACAAAAGTCTTTATGGTCTGAAACAGTCTGGTTTAATGTGGTACTTATGTCTTACTGACAAACTACAAGCATATAAATCAAATTTAAAAAAAAACCCTGAATTCAATGGGCTTTATTAAGTCCGAAACTGATGAGTGCGTGTTCACAAAAAGATCTAACAATGCATATGAGACAGTTCTTGTTTATGTTGATGACATTATTTATATTGGTCCAAATAAGCAATGAGTGAGATTTTTGCTAAAGCTTTGCAGAGATACTTCACATTGAAATCTTTAGGTCATATTAGCACTTATTTAGGTGTTCAGATTGAAAAAACACAGAAGGGGTTTAGTCTTTCACAGAAAGATAAAATTGAGCAAGTTTTGCATCATTGCAACATGAAGGATGCTAACACAACAAAGACACCCATGCAAATAGATTTTCACAACTTGACCCATGAACCAAGTCCTAAGTTCGAGGACCATACACTTTATTGTTCAGTTATTGGATCACTGTTATACATTAGTAGTTGGACTAGACCCGACATTGCACTCAGTGTTAATCTCTTGTCTCGACATGAAGGTAAGGCAAAACAGTTTCATTGGTCATGTGTTAAGAAATTATTAAAATACCTTCACACTAAACATATGAAGTTATTGTTAAAACCAACACGCACTGATTATGCAGAATTAAGTTGTTATGCAGATTCTGATTGGGCAAGTGATAAGAAATCATGTAAAAGTACTTCAGGTTATATGATATTCTTAAATAAATGTCCTGTTTGCTGGCAAGTGCGTAAACAGAATTTTGTTTCTTGTACATCTACTGAAGCTGAATATGCTTGTGTTTCAGATGCATGTAATTCTTTAAGGTGGTTTGATGCTTTGGTCACAGATATCTGGACACGTCCAATCCTACCAATCACAGTGATGGAAGACAATGAATCAGTGGTTTATATTTCTGAATCACATTTCACAGGTTCTAGGTCCAGACACATTGACATCCATTATAGAAATATCAAACAATTAGTGAAACAAGGTTTTGTAAAATTGCAGTATGTATCTACACATGATCAGATTGCAGACATGCTCAACAAACTGCTTCCAGCAGCTCAACCTGAGTGTCTGCATAAGAAGATGTGTCTTATCTAATGATGTACCTGATGTTCGCTCAACTGGCAAAAGAAGGGGTGTCACTGTGTTTTTATATTTACCAGCAGAGCTATTATTTCTGAACTGTCAGACTTACCGTAGTTTGCCAAGTTTCTTATCAGTATCTACTGCGCATGTCCTGCATTCTTTTCTCTTCTTCTAAAAAACTTTCCTTTGTTCTCTGGCTAGGGAAGATCCCAGGCTGGGATATTTGCCAACATGTAATTATTTTAGATTAGTAAGAGTTTTATTTTCTTACAATAAATATAAGTTTAATTAGAAGATGTATTTCAGGTTTTATTGATCAAAGTATAAAGAGGATAAAAGTCACGATCCAACTCAAAATGAGGGCAATTACCTCATGCAAGGTAACAGTGTTGATTGCTGTTCTGACAATTTTGTCCTGTACTCAATCTGTTTTTGTTCTTGCATTTATCTGAAAACTAAAAAGTGAATTTCAGTTGAACTATTTGAAACCAATTCTCTGTTCCAGACTATGTTCTTTACTTTAAACCTTTGGTTTGAAAAGACTGATTAAAAAGACAAATTTTCAGATTAATGTTTTACTAGTTTGATGCCAAGGCCATATAATGAGAACCACACAATGTTAGCCTGAGTGAGATTATGGTAAAAAGAAACTTGTCAGGAACACTTTTCTCTTTAACATTTGCAGTGATGGATAAACATGACTAAGCCTTCACAGTAATTGTTTTACTGGTTTATTATTTTAATTTATGATCAACTTTTTCTCTCACAAGACACATAGCAACTTGCAGTAAAGCAAGAATGAATGAAAGAAAGAAAACACACACATCTTTTGTTCTGTGCAGTTTTTGTGATGGCCTGGCATTGGGATGAACTTTAAAAAAAACTGGGTTAGAGTTATAATTAAGTAGACTTGTTAATGAAAAGGGGAATTGTTGTAATTCACTGTTCCATATGATTGTCACCATCCCTAAGATCATTGACTCTTCTTTTATTTTGATTTAACTTCCAGTCTTACAAGTTTGTGAACACAGAATGAAGAACTGCCATCCTATATTTTACCTCAGGCAGAACATGTGAACTTTAAAGACCACCTTCAAGAACATCATCCCTAGGACTCTACTTGTTATTCTCTGATAAACAATTCTCTTAAACATTTTTATCTTTGCATGAAAGGAAGTTGTTTATTTTAAAAAATAAACTACAATGTGCAGAGTAGAAGAAACAAGTAGGAGGATCCAGAATCAAAGTGAATTCGATTTAAGGTAATACAAATTTAATTAATTTTAACTAAAATGAAATAATTGTCGAAGTATTGTCAATAATTTGCCTTTTCTGTCCATTACAAATGACAGCTTGCTGATGATTTTGGAAAGCCACAATCAAGGTTTTGGGAACATGGAATTTGGACACCCCCAAATTGAAGGTCTTATGAAATACATCTCCAAAGTGGAAATCAACAATAACCTTCACTTTCTGATGTGATTGCTGTTCAGCTGATTTTTCTCTGCTGGCATGTTGAGGTACAGCTCTGATGAAAAACCATTTTGGTTAAAATCAAGCTAAACTAAACCCATTTCCTCTTCAACCTGTTCTTAATGAATACAAATCTTATATACTTCTGTCCAAGATTAGGTTTCCCAAATGGAACAACTTCCCTCATGCTTGAAGTCTCTTCCCTAGATCACTAAAATAATACTAAATACAACCAAGAGAAAAATCTATTGGTATAAAAAATTGGGAAATTTTATGTATCAATCAAAGCCTTTTAATCTTCAAAAGACAACAAAAATTTTCATGGTTTATTTAAAAAATAGTTTAAATTTTCATGGATAAAACATTAATAAGTGGATTCTTTATCTAATGTTTAGTTTCTTATTCATTTGAAAATGGAAGTTTCATTTGTACCTAATGCATGATCTGCTGGATTTGCATAGCTTGGTAGATCATGCATTAGAATCCATGGAGTTTAAACCGCTCCTTTTCA